>CM061541.1:78454449-84164449 GCA_030864215.1 Capsicum pubescens | reverse complement strand
CCACTTTGTGGAATACACTGGGTATGTTGTTGTTGTTGTTGTATTTCCAAACATAAGAAATTTCTGTAATTTCTTGAATTCAGCAATTTAAAAGAATGAGTTTATGTGCAAAATCTTGGCCATTGGCCCACCCCAGCGCTTTTTTACTTGGGACTTATATAGTCATGCTTTACATTTGCAGCTTGTGAGATGAAAATTTTGAATGCTAGTTCTCTTCTTGTGGAACCCTTGGAAAGTCGAAAGTTTTCAAGGTTTTCATTGCAGTACACGGAAACAGAGTACCAGCCTGTTGACGATGCAAACTGGCAACCAAGATTTTCTGGGCATCAAAGTCTGGAAGAACGTGAAGAATCTTTTCTTGCACGCAACCAAAAAATAAACTGTGGTTTTGTTGGAGGTCCTGAAGGAACTCCAAGTACCGGATTTGACTTGGCAGAAGATGATGCAAAATACATTAGCAGTTGTCACATTGCTGTAGTTTCTTGCATCTTTGGAAATTCAGATCGCTTGAGAATACCAGTGGGCAAGATGGTATGAACAAATTTCTTTTCCTTTTTAACCTGTACACATTTTAGTTTTCATAATTATGACTGAGAGAACGACTTTAGATGTTCTTTTCATGGGATACTTAGGCTCCATTTGTTTGCATTTGGATATTGTTTCCAGATCTGAACACGGAATGAATAAAAGAATGTTTTTCTACATTTGAATGTGCATAATTTTTTTATTTTTAAACTTAATAGAAATACAATTGAAAATAATAAATAGTTAAACATTGAAAAGATATAAATTTAATATATTAAAATAATTATTTGATTAAAAAAAAGAAAGATTTATGTTCGCTAGTGATGGTGGAAATGGTTTGTAGTGGTGGTGGTGATGGTTGGTGCTAGTGGCTAATAGTGGTGGTGGTGTGTGATAGTGGAGGTGATTGGTACTGTAGTGACTGACGTGATAGTGGTGGTGGTGGAGTTGGTTGGTGTTAATATTTGGCAGTGTGGGTGGTGGCAGCGACTGAAGAATGTGTGGTGGGTAATGATGGTGGTAGTTGTGATGGAGGAGGTGGTTGGTTGTAGGGTTTTGTCACAGTGGTGGTAGTGGCAGAAAATGATGTAGGCAGCGGTGGTGGCAGTGAATATAATTATAATGATGAAGGTAGTAAGTGTGGTAGTGACTGTAGTAATGGTTGGCAATGGTGGTGGTTGTGATGGAAGAGGTGATTGGTGGTGGGGGCTGGTGTAGGTGACGATGGTGTTGTGATGGAAGAGGTGATTAGTGGCATCCAACATTAAAAGAAAAAGAAAAGAAACCATGTAAATACTCATAATTTTGTTTAGGCATCTTTACTTTTGGTTACCTCTTGTATACAGGGCGTTTTCCCAATTGATTCAATAAAGCTGTTACTTGGTTCAATAAATCCAAACTAATACTCACTTAAGAATTTTTAAGTTGTCTCTGTTTGCTGATTAATTTTTACCGCTAGTATGCTGGTTGTTAGTGTATTCCAAAGGTTATCACTTTGGATGCTGGTAAACTTTTACTGCAGAAACTGTATATAAAAGGAACAATTAATACCAATCATACTAAATACTACTGATGTTTAGCACTAGATACATTGATATTATAGCAAGAAATCTGAAAAAAATTACTCGGACACTTATTAACACCTTAAAGTACATCCTAATACATGAATGAATTTTAGTTATACAATACATAACACTACGATTAAACAGATCACAACATTTTAGACATTCTAGAGGCTAGAACTCTCCCAGAATTCCACTTTTCCTTTTTCTGAATACCCTCTTCTAACTGCCTTGCCCCTTTTTCTATAGAAAAAATAACTGTCTCATGACCGTTACTAAGTCTTTTAATTGTTTATTTTGGCCTCATGGAATAAGTTTTTATAACTTGAGGCACATCATTACCCTTCTCTATAAGAGTCACCTCTGGAAATTGCAGTTTGATAATTGCATATTCTACATCATAGTGGTACCCTTAGTTTCCCCTTCAACTACCTCTTCTCTGGTAGATTCAAAGAATTCTTCAGTACCATCTTCATCAGTATTTGTATTTGGTGCCTCTGAAATAATCAATAGGTTAAGCTGCCTATTTTTACAATTTTTTTCATCACATCTAAAACATAACCCTTGTCTTTTTCGAGTAAATTTTGAATCAGACAACCTTTTAAATTGTCCCTATGATTTTGCTACCGAAGTAATCGACTTTGCGGCAGTATGCACTGGTGAATCAGTGTTATGACCTGCTGATCTGGTTATTGAGTCACTTGTTTGAAGTATGTTTGCGACTCGAGGGTAATTAGATCTAAACCCAACTGGTTTATTGCATGAACTTCCTGTATTTTGTTCAAATTTAAAACCTTGAACTTGTTGCAAAACAAAATTTCGATCCTCCACCTTTTGAGCCATCTCCATTATCTCCCTCAATGTTTGAGCCCGTAAAAGCATTATTTCTGCTCGAATTTCCTCTTTCAGCCCATTTTAAAAAAAGCCAGATAACAGTCCATCGATGCCTCCTTCATAGACACTGATGCCTTTTCAAATTCTTCACGAAATGGGGTAACTGTGGTAACCTGCTTCAGCCCCATTAAGACAACATACTGATTGATTTTTTGAGAATGATGAAATCAGTTCAATAACTCCCTTTTGAAGTCTTCCCAGGTTAACATTGGTTGCTGAGACACTATCCAATTATACCAATTTAAGGCTTTTTCTTCCAAACAAACACCTGTTGTATGTAAGCTTTCCACTTAAGAAATTTCATTCACGGCAAATATCGTTCGACTCTGAAAATCCATCCCAAAGGATCCTCTCTTTCGAAAACTGGTAGTTGTAGTTTCCGAAATTTCTTCCCATCTTTTTCTCCAGCCAAGTTGGCATTGCTTCCATCTTCTTGGTTTTCGACGAATCTGGGTTGAAATGGGATGCTTCTGCCATCACAGTTCTCCCTTGTGTTTTAATTCTCACAAGAGACTCTCATTTCTTGAAACCATCCTTCCAGTTTTCTGACATTTTCTCTTACCCCTATTAAATTAGTCTCCACTTGTTCAACTTGTCCTTCCATTTTACTCACCATTCCTGAACGTTGCTGCTCTGACATCAAATGGATAGACTTTTCTGCAGAAACAATAAGAAAAAGGAACAAAGAATACCAAACTAATACTAAATACTGATTTTTAACACAAGCTACACTGATATCATAACAAAAAATCTAAAAACATCATCTTGGACCCGGATAATACCTTAAATTACATTCTAATACATGAATGAACTTTAGTTATAGTGTCACGTCCCAAAATAAGCCCTTGACGTGACTGACATCCGCTAACACCACCTGTCGGGATAACCAATCGTCCTTACACTTTACCAGTTAATAAGCACTAAAATAGGGCATGTGCAACTCCAACGCATCAATAAATAACGAATAATCATTCAACAAAAATTCATAATCAAACTATAAATTCAACAATCACTCGAGAACTAATTCTTTGTCCCAAATCTCACACTAAGACATGGAGCATCTAAAATAGATTTACATGAGCTCAAACTTCGGGCATGCAAACCTAATGAAAAGAAACATAAGCTAGATAGCCAAAGATGAAACGAGAGGCGAACCTTAGCAATAGAATTCTTACGAAGGAACCGTCACCCACTAGTTTCACCTTGTGCAGTAGTATCTGCAGACATATAAGTAGGGAGTGAGCAATATATAAATATAACTCGGTAAGATCATCAGCTCGCTACTTTAAGTACTCCTGGGACAAGTATTAGAAAATACAACGACACCAAGAACATAAAGTTATTACACACAGGAATTATATCATAATAAGGTGACCAATGAGGCCCAACAATCCTTTGTCAAGAACCATATACCCCAATACAATTCATACAAAGTATTTATCATAATTTGTAATTAAAGTAATTAGCCAACACCAGGAGTTTCAGGCAACATACATAATGCGCCAAATATATCAAGAGTATACAGAATACTCAGGGAAGCATACACAATGTCCCATATCAAATCAACAAGCATACACAATGCTCAAGGGAAGCATACACAATGCCCCAATGGAATTACGAAGCATACACAATGCCCCAATGGAATTACGAAGCATACACAATGCCCCAATGGAATTAAGAAGCATACACAATGCCCCAATCTCACATTACACAATCACATCACATCATGAAATAATTTATAAAGAGAGAATTAGTATTCTTAAACATAAAGTATATGCGACTGGCTTTGACGACCGTCAATTCTGCCAAGCACACGCTCGTCTTAACACATGGACCGGGTAAGTTAAAATATATTTTTAAAACAAATTTGAAAAGCAAGCACCCAAAGCTTAAAGTCTCACTTACCTTGCTAATGACAAGTTTCCCAACCTTGCAACGGGTAGAACACCAACCAAACAACCTCGGATAGCTTTAATCTATGTAAAAATATCAATTAACAATATCAATTGTGCTAGTTGGGATTAGGTCTCAATTAGTGAAGCCACTATCAAAGTACTACTCCGCTGAATTCCTCTTACTACACCACTGAAAAGGTGAGAATGTGCATAAAAGAATTGTTCACAGTGCATAGCTAAAAATAATTTTCATTGACTTATCACGGTGTCCACTAGCAATTTCCCCGATTTCCAACAAGAACAACAAAACCCAATTGCCTATTTATTCAATGAACATGGTACTTATAATTAACAATTTAATACTCCAATCATTACTGTTATTAGATTATGTCTTTCCACTATTGCGTCACTGTTGCTACTCTCACTTTAACAAACACACACAATAACTAGACCGATAAAGATTATGACCAGAAATTATTTAAAGAAATTTTGATTTGTTAATCACTTAGGTAGAGTTCACTAAAAGCAATTTACATTTTAAGATACCATATGTTAAGGGAATGAAGTAAGTCACAATACCTGAATGTGAAATTGGAGTGTTTCTGCTAGTTTGTATGGCTTGTATGGCTGCCCGTATAAAAAACCAAAGCACTGCTTCTTTCAATAGAAAAATATAGCTAATAGAAACAATTGCCCTGATATTCCACTCCTTCTGTAATTGAAACTTTGAAAAACTGAATAAGGGAGAGGGTTTTGGCTTTTGGCTTGTTCACTTTTATTCTATTAATTGATATTAATAATAATAATATAGTTTAAATTATCCATTTACCCCTCACTAAAAGTTTGGGTTATTACATATACAATACATAGCTGATAACACTACGATTAAACAAATCACAGTTTTTCTAGACATTCGACATACTAGAACTCTCCAAGAATTCCCTTTTCCTTTTTCTGAATACCCTCTTCTAACTGCCTTGCCCCTTTTCTATAGAAAAACCACCCCGTAACTGTCTCATTACAGTTGCTAAGTCTTTTAATTGTTTATTGTGGCCTCCTGGAAAAAGTTTTTATTACTTGAGGCACATCATGTACCTCCTGAGTAGTAGGATTTATGGCAATCTGAATGGGGAATGGAAGACTAAAAAATATCACTCTTCCATTTATAGTACTCCCTCTTTCCCATTTTATGAGACACACTTTTCCTTTTTATTTGTCCCAAGAAAGAATGAATCTTTGGAAACATTTTTTAAGATTGCATCCTAATAGTACCCTCAATGACTTGACTTATCTGAACCACTTGATATAAAACTTCTAGAGAAAAAATGACCAACTCTCACCACCGCTAGTATTAATTACAGGTAGTTAGGGCAAAGTTTGATACTCTGCAATTATTTAGCTTATATGTCAAAATTCTTTATTTACCTTTTAAACTTCGTGTTCAATCAAAGGCCTTCACAAAAAAACAGAGGGAGTAATACCCTTATTAAAAAATATCAGTCTATATTCACATGCAAACGATGGAAGATCATTATGAGAGGGTAGAAATTGTTCAACAACTAAATTTCATTCAGGGTAGGAGATTGAAGCGTAATTAGAATTAGGGTCACAATTGGTGGGGAGAGAATTTATTGAGGCTTTCCTTGTCTCTCTTATACTGAGTTCTGAAGACAAAAAAGGTGACGTGATAGTAGATTCAATGGACACGTGTGGTGAATTCATTGGGATTTAAGCTATTAGTAGGAATCTATTGGACTGAGGGATTGACGTATTCCAAAGCTTGGTGGAACTCCTCTATAAGCAGAACATTTCTCATATCGGCCCATTTTCATGGTGATCGGAGAAAGGAGAGATGACATGCTCTCAGTTTAACTCATACCACCATAAAGCAGTCGAGTTTACCGGACATCCGTTTAGATTCGTAGGGCCCCAAGAAAATGTGCTTCTTTGCTGTTGGTAGCAAAGGGAGCAATACTGTATTGTCTGCTCCTTAGTGATCGAATAGTTATATTGTGTATATGAGCAGGCACTATGTCACCCTCTTATAATATTTTCTTGCATCTTCTGGATGATGCCAATATTGACAGCTGAAAGCCTGAAGAGGAGACTTTTGTTAGTTGGTGATTTATGTTTTGTGAAGATGTAGCCTCTTACTACATTATTAGGTGGAAATGCTTAAGTTGTTGATCCTGAATCAGTTTGTAGTACGGTTAGCTATATCCGACTCAACTGAAGAGGCGCTGCACCGTTGGGACTTCATAAGAAGGAAGAGAAGACATTCGTGTTAGGATGTTGCCCTGTATTCCTCATGTAGGGTATATAAAAGGAGAGGAGTGGGAGTGTTTGAAGGCTAGAGAATGACCATATAATGAATAACCTCTTGTTTCTCGTCTCTTTTATGTATATCTATAAGGTCCATGTTTTTATGAAAGATTGGGGGTGTCTTTTGTTGAAAATTATATTTTGTTGTAGGTTCTCTACCTGTTGGCACGTTCCCCTTGCGTCTTTTTCTGTACATCATGAAGTGATTTCCCTCATTAAAAAAGTCACTTCAGATACTTCCACCTATAATCTCCTTAGATATTTTGCCCATCCATTTTTAGCAATACCCTTATCTCGGTTACGTTTCTTGATAAATGCCCCCATCCTTTCTATTGTCTAGTTTGTTTTTTTTAGCTGGAAGTTACATTTTAGACAAAGGTCTTGTGTTGCATCTAACTTTGCTAGATCCTTTTGAAAAGGTTTTGGAGAGTTCTTCATGTCTGATATTGTTAATATCAGTTTTTTTAAGAATTGTAACTTATGATATTGTTAATATCATGCTTTTACAATTTCTGTGTTCGTCCTTTATTTGGAAACATAAGATCCAAAAAAGGTGGTTGTTCTAAGTTATATAGGGCAGACTGTTGGTTGGTCAAGAAATCACATGTCCAGAAGATGAGAGTAGCGGACAATGAGGATGTTGAGATGGATGTGTCATACTAGGAGAGATAAGATTAGGAATGAAAATATCCAGGATAAGGTAAGAGTGGCTTTTGTGGTGAACAGGACGAGGGAGGCGAGACTCAGATGGTTTGGGCATGTGAAGAGGAAGTGCATAGATGCCCCCGGTGAGGAGGCATGAGAGGTAGGCTATGGTGGGTTTGAGGAGAGGTAGAGGTCAGCCGAAGAAGTATTTGACAGAGGTGATTAGGCAGGATATAACACTTCTGTAGCTTCCGAGTACATGATCCTAGATAAGAGGATATGGAGGTTGAGGATTAAGTTACATGGTTAGTTGGTAGTCGAGCATTATCTAGTTTTCTTATCAGTATTATTATTATTAATCTCCTGCTATCTTATTCTTCAATTTTATTATTACCTGATGTTTCATTTGTTTTGGTAATGGTATTATATGTTGTTGTTGTTGTTCTTTTCCACGTGGCTTCTTCAATACTGTATTTCCTTTTCTTACTGATGTTGATATGCTTTACTCTAGCAGAGGGTTTATTGGAAATCGCCTCTACCTTCACAAGGTAGAGGTAAGGTTGTGCGTGCACCATCCTCCCCAGTCCCCACTTGTGGGATTACACTGGGTATGTTGTTGTTTGTAAGATCCAAAAAAAAAAAAGCATCTATGTTAGGATTTTTATAGAAGAGATGTTTCATTCTTGAGCAGAAAAGGCATCTTGCTAGCACCATAAGCAGTTTTCTCCTTGCTTTGTAACCCTCCCCCCCCTTCTAAATTCTCCTTCAAGATAGAGTAATTTCTTAGCCATGTTAAATTTTGTATTTAATTTGGATCACAGTCTTTATGCTGAAGAATGAAACTCAAAACTGAAGGAAAGATTTTCTGAACTCACAACTGGTTCAGTTTCTACAGATTTTCTGATATTTTTGGTTTGGCCAATTTTTTTCTTTGTGAAAATTAGAAATGTAGCCCGAACAGTCGAGTGGCAACTTTTTGTTAAACTAGTAGAACTGGTTTATCAGCACCATTTTTTAAAACGTTTCTTCTAGCTTATTTCAGTTGGATTTATAATGCATCTAGAAGGGTAACTATTTTATTATAGAGAGAATGTAGCCTTTTGTGGATGACCTACCTATCGAAAAAAAGAAAAAAGGATAATTCACCTGTTTCTGACTCTGTCAATAGCTTTTAGTTGTTTATACGAGATTTTGAATTATTTTACCTAAACTTATCATTAGATGCATTTTATAACATTTTCTTAATTTAATTTCCTTTTCAGGTCTCCCGTATATCAAAGAAAAATGTTTGCTTCGTTATGTTTGTGGATGAAGCTACTCTAAAAACTCTTACAGCTGAAGGTAAGATGCCAGACAGCATGGGCTTTGTAGGTTTATGGAAGATCGTAGTGGTAAAGAATCTTCCTTTTTCTGATTTGCGGAGAGTGGGAAAGATACCAAAGTTATTGTCTCATCGGCTCTTTACTTCAGCCAGGTAACTGGAATTACAATCTTGTATATTTTTGTTTGTGGTACTGCTTGTATTCTTCTTTATGACACCATACTATAGCTATTTAGCACTGGTTTACCAAAAAAAAAAGAAAAAAAAAAACCAAAGAGAAGGAAAAAACAAATACGATTCTCAATGCTTTTAGTCGTGTGCACTGATTTGAAATTTAACTTAAGGGACATCATTTGTGTTTGGTACATTCTCAGCATTAGCTTCATGCTTCCCCCAAAAAAAGTAAAATTGGCTTGTGCTATTTTCTAATGTTAGATTGATGATAGCTTCTCTTAATGGTTAGGGTTTGAGCTGCGGATTAGTCTCACTGTAGGAGCAGAACTTCAAGTCAATAATTTCTCTTTTGGGTTTTGTGTTTTTCCACTTTTAAGTGGTGAAGCAATATGTTTTTTCCACCAGTTAAAAGACTTCACCACTTAAACCATATTGTATAGACTGTGAAGTCAACTGATGAGTGCAAATGTACTAGTTTCTGCAAATAATCATGCAAATGTACTAGTTTCTGCAAATAATCATGCAAATGCACTAATTTCTGCAAATAATCAAATGAGATGGTGCTGAGAGAGATTGCATTGGTATTTGGTTTTCTTCTGATCGGCATTACTTGCTCTCTTCTGCCTACTGGGAGTTCAACTATGTTTGGAAAAATCAATTATGTGACTGCCAATCCCATAACTATGAGTTTCTGAAATTGCTGGTGCTAACTTTAAATCAACTCATTGATGCTCTTAAGCTTTGGTAGGTATTTTCAGGATTCCATCATTTGCCTGGGTTTCTGCTTTTCCTTGTTAGTGTGGATGGGGTTGGGGAAGATATAACATAAAACGTTAATGACGCAAAATCATTTCTCAGTCTTTATCTTGTTGCTTGTCTACTCCTTTTCTTCCCTTTCCCTATCCATACTTATCCAACATGTAGTGGAGACTTGCATACCCGCTTTCATAAGATTTAGACCATATTCCATGTAATAGAATGCAGTATTATCTGTGATTGGATTAGCAAAATGTGAATGGTGGGGTAATGTAACTCTCTAGTGGCAACCGTACTCTGTTGGTGCAAGATGGCCTTTTGATGTAGTTTTAGTAATACTCTTGCAAACTGTTGTTTTATCCTCTCTTTTGGGCCTTCCATTTCTATGCATATAATTGTTTTATCCTCTCTTTTGGGCCTTCCATTTCTATGCATATAATTGTTTGCTTGAACTTTCTAAATTTCTGTTTGTTTATTAAAAACTTGAGATGCTTGGATGTGAATTGCTTATTGAGTCCCCTCTCCCTGAAGAAAGAGGTCATGAAAGAGAGAATATCTTAGTAGCTTGAATTTTTTTTTTCCAGATCATTTTATAAGTACCTTCGTTTGAAATTATGCAGGTATTCAATATGGTTAGATAGCAAGCTTCGCCTGCAGCTTGATCCCCTACTCATTTTGGAGTACTTCCTGTGGCGAAAAGGTTACGAATATGCAATTTCCAATCACTATGACAGGCATTGTGTGTGGGAAGAAGTTGCCCAAAACAAGAAGCTTAACAAGTACAATCATACTGTTATAGATGAACAATTTGCATTTTACCAGGCTGACGGATTGCAAAGATTTAATGCATCTGATCCAAACAAGCTTCTTCACAGCAGTATGGTTTACTGTTCAATATTTAATGTCATGCAATACCTTTTGGTTTCTGAGTTCTCATTGGCAAAATGTCATTACGTGTTTCTGACAGATGTACCAGAAGGATCTTTTATTGTGAGGGCTCACACGCCAATGTCAAACTTGTTTTCATGCTTATGGTACAATGAGGTTGACCGGTTTACTCCCCGTGATCAGCTGAGTTTTGCACATACATATTATAAGTTGAGAAAGATGAATCCGGACAAACCTTTTTATCTCAACATGTTCAAGGTGAGAAATTTAAGTTGCTTCCAAGCACAACTATGGAGATAGACAACCTTTTTTTGTCTAATACTTGGTATGTGCATTGTAGGATTGTGAAAGGCGAAAGATAGCTAAATTGTTCCGTCACAGATCAGATGAGCAGAGGAATATTATCTCTCAACGTGAGACAGAGTAAACGTGGAGAGGAACTCCTGATTTTGGCGGATGATTCCTTTTTTTTTTTATATGCATCGCTATATTGTTCTTGCTTGCTGGAAAGAGGTCATCATGCCATAGCGTTGTGATTGTGTCTGTTGTACATTACCAGCATCTTCTCTAGAGAAAGCGATACACGTCCAATTCTATTGACTCAAGCAAAGCAAGGGGGATTCTGCTGGCTCATCTTTCTGTTAGAAAGAACACACCACCAGCATTACAGCTTCCATTCTATTAATTTCATTGCCTTGACCAACTCCTAGTGTTAAGCATATCCTATACATTACCCCTTGTATCTATAGGAGTTGGTGAAGAAATACCTGAAACGATATGTATTCTTTTTCTATGAAACAGGGTGCCAGTTTATTGTTTCTAATATTTGATATATTACTTATATGCAATTTATAGGCTTATTGTGATGATTTTAACATTTAGGAAGGGATTTGCTCCTTGTCATTAGCCGACTTACAATGCGTCTTAACCACTCACTATCTACAAAAAGCATGATGGATGAAAAATCAAATTAGTAAATGACAAAAGGATTTCTTAAACACAACTCGTTACCGATATATAAGTTACAACGGGTCGTCTTTCCTTCATTGGGCGTCGTGGAGCATTTGTCTAGTTGTCTTGTGTGATATATATGTCATGGGTTCGAGTCTTGGAGGTAGTCAGTCACTAATGCTTGCATTAAGGTATCTCTTGAGATGTGACCTTCCCTAGATTTTGCTTACGCCGGTTGCTTTGTGCATCAAATTAGCTTTTTATGTCTTTTCTCCAAAAGGTTTACTCTGGTTGTTTTAGCAAAAATGGTGGGGGTTGTAGTGCGTTCTAGTTCTTGGTCACAACTAATGCATATAAACTACTCTCTTCGTTCTCGTCTGTCAATTCATGAAGTGGTGTTTTATGATCTAAAACAAGTAATTGATATTTGTGCGACTATAAAATCATAGCATTAAAGGTAAGTTAAATTATTTCTAGTAAGTAAGATATTATTCTTGAAATAAACTGAAAAAGAAAATATTGACATATAAATCAGAATTGTATAGTTAAATAGTTAATGAGAAAGTTATGGTAATCATGTCATATAATGTGGAACATTCAGAGTATTGTATTGAGGTATTTTTACCACACAACCCTCCCCTCAGGAAAAAGGGAAAAAAAGAAAAAAGAAGAAATATACACAAGCAGTGGAGTATGAGTTCTAAATTCCATTGCTTTTACCAATCATGTGGAGCAACTTATTCCTTCCTTTTAACACCTCTTCAAATACTAGATTAACTTGTGATTCAAACTTCTCCAAACCAGCCTTTAGAGCTTTAGATTTCTGCAGAATAACGTCTTTATTCTTCTTAATCTCTTCTTCATCTTCTCCATATCCTCTTTTTAACTTTCCTTTTACTTGCATTATTGCCTTCTCCATTTCTTCATACTCAGGAAATCCTATCATCCACTTCTCTCCATCTTTGCAAAATTTCCTCTGAAATTCAGTGGCAAGTTCATTAATTGAGTCCCTAAATGACTTAGTTGGAGAAGAGTTGCAACAAATCCTATCAACTTCTTCCAACTTATAATTCTTAGTTGGATACAAAAAAACACTTAAAAGAATGTAAGATAATAAACTCATTGCAACTCTTATTGTGCAAATCAAACTTGAACAACAATCCCTTAGTTGCATTTCTGGAATAAGAATTCTCTTGCTGTCCCTTTGTACAATTGATTGCATATTGGCAAATGACTCTGCCTCATAATTATTCAAATTCTTGATTGTAGCATCAACTATTAAATGATACATATTGATCTTAAAACTTGATGACTTCAGCATGTTACATAGTTCCATGATGTTCAAACTCTCCTTCATGTACAAATTCAACAAATTGTCATTGATCCATGTAAATGGTACCTTTGATTTCTCCAATATGACGAGACGAAATTCAGAGTGAAGTTTTTTCAGCAAAGTCATGGCTTGTAAACACCATTGAAGAGTCAAAGAATTCTTGGATAGTGATAGTTGGAGATTCTTGATTTCATTGGTGAATGAAGCGAAGAGAGCCATAGTTTCACTAT
Source organism: Capsicum pubescens (assembly GCA_030864215.1). Lineage (NCBI taxonomy): Eukaryota > Viridiplantae > Streptophyta > Magnoliopsida > Solanales > Solanaceae > Capsicum > Capsicum pubescens. The sequence goes on along the minus strand of CM061541.1, from coordinate 84,151,454 downwards.
TTGTAACATGAAAGATACATTTTCTTTTGTGGTGAAATGGAGAAAGACAAGCCATATATGCCCTTCCCATTATTTGGCTATTCTAACACAAGAAAAAGATGCCAACTTTGGGAGCTTATCAAGGGGTGGAGAAGTAGAGAGGAGGTGAATTAGTAAGGTGGAAAAAATGGGGAGATATTTAGAGGAGGTGCATTAGTAAGGTGGAAAAGGGTGGGGAGATATTTGTTGGTAGGAGAAAGACGTAAGACATGCATTCCTTGATCAGTATTACCATTAAAATTAGCTTTCAAAATCTTGAAAATACCACACCTTATCATATTTATACAAATTCCCACAATTACAAAGTAATTACAAAAATTTCAGCTAATTATATATAATATATCGGGAAGCTAATTATGTATCTCAGCAGACCCAAAATAAAAAAAATGTATCCAAAGCTAATTATGTATTTTTTACAAGAAAAAAATGTATCTTCGTTGGATGTATTATGTATCTCCACAGACCTAAAATCAGAAAAAATATATCGGGAGCTAATTATGTATCTTTACAAAGAAAAAAATGTATCTCTGTTGATGTACCGAAAGTTAATTATGTATCTCAGCAGACCCAAAGTCACGTTTTTCAGTAATTATGTGAAATGTCAGAATTTTCTGTAATCAAGCTCCAAACTGTAGGAAAATATACACCTTAACTTATCATATTTATATAAATCCCTGCTCTTACAGAATAATTACAAAAATTTCAACTAATTATGTAACTTCGTTGGATGTATCGAGAGCTAATTATGTATCTCGACAGACCCAAAATTGAAAAAAAAATATCGAGAGCTAATTATGTATCTTTACAGAGGAAAAAATGTAATTGGATGTATTATGCATCTCAACATACCCAAAATAAAAAAAAATGTATATGAAGCTAATTATGTATCTTTACGAAGGAAAAAGTATATCTTTGTTGGATGTATCGGGAGCTAATTACGTATCTCGGCATACCTAAAATTGAAATTTTCAGTAATTATGCAAAATATCGAGATTTTTTATGTTAAGCTCCAAACTGTCGAAATTTATTTTGTTTTCTCTATTTTTTTATGTTTTCTCTCTTTTTCTCTCAATAACAACAAATAAATTTAATTTTTATATACCGATGACAATGTAAAAAAAAAATTAATTAAACCTTATTAGGCTTGTTATGAGAAGTTATATTCATCGTAGATTAACTCAACTTGATAGTTATTTATTTAGTCAAAGTTTGTTATAGTAGTCATTTTCTATAACAATATTTTGTTATAACAATCACTTTTTTTTTTTTTTTAAAACTGATTTTTTATGTTATATTATAATAAGTTTTCTCTATTACAATCTTTTACTATAATAATTAAAAATGTTCAGACAAACAAAGCCGTTGTGAAGAAATTTAACATATATTATAAGAGCACAAAACTTAAATTAATCATAAAAGGTTGGAATTGTAGTGAATGGGGGAAATAAAGAAAGAATGAATGGAGATAAAGCAAAATGTTTGGCAAATTTGTAACTTTAGGTTAAACAGGAAAATAAAGACAAGGTGGAGAAGTCACGCAATGTATTTGGAGAAAAGGGAGGATTTACTAAAAAAGAAAAGAGGAATTTATCTCAAAGTGACACATTTATAGAAATTATCCTTTTCCACTTGAAAAGTGCTTCCTAAAACAAAAATAGCAGTCTTTGGTGTCACCGTTCGGTACGAGGAAAATATTTTTAACAAAAATATGTTACTTTTTTATTTTTGATACGTAAATAAAATATTATACTAAATATAAAGAATAAATATTATAGAAGGTAGAAGGTGGAAGTAGGGTGTGGGGTGATAAGGATGGAGGCAACTAAGTGAGGTGAAGATGGGAGCTGTTGGAAGCTGAAGCGGACACAATAAATATGAAATATTATTTGTTTAACTTATTTTGTTTATTTTTATAAAAAATTATTTTTTTTATTTTCAAAAAAAATTATTTTCTTAAAGAAATATTTTCAAAAGAATAAGTTGTGAGAAATAGAAAATGTCTTCAAGAGGACAATTGCACGAATTAGAAAATATATTCAAGAGGATAAGTTTGACGTGAAAAACTCTCTTCATGTTCAAAATACTAAGTATTACTTATTAATGAGCAAAGAAATTGCATTTAACCACCAGAGTTGGCATAGTGGTTCAACGCTATGTCCCCCTTAAGCAAGAGGTCGGGGGTTCGATCCCCGCCTCTGGCGAATGGAGCAAACTCTATGGTCAATTTCCTACCGCAAAATTCGCTGATCGAGGAACGGAAGATTAGTCTCACGGCTGCCGGATACCTTGGGAAACAAAAAAAAGAAATTGCATTTGAGTGGCTGAAAATTGAAATTAACTCTTGAAGAAAGGGATAATCACATAAACCTTATTAAAGCTATAGGATTTTTGAATTGCAAAAATAAATAAAAAATTGATTAAGAGCCTATTTGAATTGATTTATTTTAAATGTTTTAAAGCTAAAATAACTTTTAGCTTCTTTTTGCAGTGTTTGGATAAGCCAACAGAAACACTACAATGTGAGATGGAAGTCCCCATTGATCCCAGAACAATCTTGTGGTTGTTTGTATTATTTGGTCTACGCATCAAAACTAATAACCACATATGATATTACTCGGGACTAATAACCACATATGATATTACTCGGGATCATGCACTAAAGATTATTCAATGAATTGTACCAAGCTTTCATGAGGTTCATTCAAGGCTTAGATCTTTTTGTATTTAGTCTTGAGCCAGAGGTCTTTCAAAAACAATCTCTCTATCTCACCTCTAAGGTAGTTGTACGGACTGCATACACTTTACCCCACATTGTGAAAATTTACTGGCTGTGTTGTATTTAGTAAATCAGAGATCAATAAATCAGTTGATGTTTTAAAGTTTAGAGTCCAGCTTCTTGAGTAATCTGATTTTTGTGGTTGATTAAAACAATTTTGTTACTTGAAGGGACCCAAAACTTTCAAAAGGAATAATTGTCTGAAGGCAACGTACAGGTCGCCGGGAGGCACACTTACAAGAATACAACAACAATACCCAATATAATCCCATCAAGTGGGGTATGGGGAGGTTAGAGTATACGCAAACTTTACCTCTACCTCAGAGGTACAGAGCCTCTTTCCGATAGACCCTCGGCTCAATAAGCATATTCTATAAGAGAATGAAAAAGAAAAAAGAGAGAAGAGTTAAGAGCACAAAAAGAAAAGAGGTAAAAAGAAAACCAATCTTTAAAATTGACCTAGCATAATCAAAAGCACTAGGCATTATTACTAACTAAAATAAAATAAATATAAAAAAGAGCACATAACATTTTATGTTTATGCTCAATATCAGTGACAGATGGTTTCGACTATTTCTACAACAACCAACAATTCTAACACGCCTTCAATTTTTTAATGGATCGAAAGTTTTTCAAAGAAAAGCTCACATGATAGATGGGGTACACACTTTAGCTTAGATGATTGATTTACGGAAGTAGTTTTACTTATTCCCATTCCAAGTGTTGTTGAACCAAACATCTACTTGATCTTCCTTTCAAGTGTCTTGTTGAACCAATAACCTTACATGTATCTTAGTCAATCTTCCTAAGGCAGTTAACGTATGTGTAACTTGAGAAAGAAACAAATAGCTTCCGGAACCTGAAAAGGCAAACCAAACGACAGTTACAACATGTTATGTGTGTGAACTGCAATCTAAAAAATGTTCCTCCCCTTTATTTTTAGTCTCTGTGTGTGTGTTTGTGTTTGTGTTTGAAGCATATGTTTTGATACGCAGCTTTTGGGAAGCCTTCTTTTAAGCATCTGGCCAAATACCGATGTAATAGTCCCAAGAGTGATACCAGCAACTACTTCTCTACTGCAAGCTACACATCACGGACAACGGTGAGATGACTTGCAAGCTAGAGGATGTGTCTTATAGATCATTTACTATATATTTGATTTATCTTCTCGCTCCCATAATGGAATACAAAGACAAGGAAACGAATGTCTGGAAACAGAAACTGGAAATAAAAACCCTCCCTTTATTTCTTCCTTTCCTAACTTTCCTTATTCGGGTACCATAAGCAAGACAATAACAAAAGGTTTACATACCAAACCCACTGACTCTTGTGCTGAGCCATTGCAGCTAAGCTCCTTCTGGGATATTCATTTAGAAAGCAATGCACCACTCCACTTAAATGGAACTTGGCAGATAGGAGGGACAACCATATGTCAACTGGTCCGCTGTACTTGCGCAATATGCTAGTGCTAACCTGAGAATGATTTAGCACAAAGCTCCCACTTCAAAACTTAAACCATAGAATTGTGATTAGCAAAGATGCCAACCATAGTCATAGAAATGCAAAACCAATTAACCCCTGAATGCTTCTAGCTATGATATTCCCAAGAAAAAGATCTTAAATGAAAGATATGGTTGGTGAGAATTTATATAGTTGACCTCAACTTGCTTGAGATTGAGATGTACATGTAGTTATTGTTGTATGATATTCCCAAGAAACTAAAATAAAAATCTACAAGTAGTACCAGAAGTAAAGAGACAAGGGAAGAACTCACAAGTTCCCAGACCTCAACTTCTTTATGTGAAGTATCTTGCAATAGTTCTCTGCATGTAAGGAAACCATTTTATAAAGATGAGCAACAAAATATGGAAAATGGAGGACATAAATTAGAGGTGCTACCTATATGTTTCAAGAAAGTAGATATTTCAAGGAAAGTTAACTAAAAGAAAGCTACTAATTCTAAGCCTTGCATATTTCAATACCAAATTCTGGACTGGTGGGAGAATTATACTACAATAACAACTATGCCTCAATCCCAAACCCAAGTTGGAGTCAGTTGTATGAATCCTCACCTAACCATGTCACTTTATTTAAGTTCATCTCATACCGATATCATACAAAAATAAAAATGAAAAGAAATATACTACTAGAATTCTCTATAGTTTATACTGGCATATAAATTTCTGATATGACTAAAAGACTCCAAGAATCATAGGACCTAAAGTAAACGTGCTAATCTAACTATCACAACGGAAGAACTATGATTAAGTTAATTTGTTGAATCTTGAAAAGATTTGTATTTAAGTCCTACATCTACAGAAGTGTCCAACTCATCAGTGTTTTCCTTGTCAGACAAAATACACAACATGTTTTCGGCATGTCAATCAGTTATAGTTCAATAAAAGAAAAGTAAAGAATCCCTTATAACAAAGCTTGTTCAGAAAACCTAATCAAGTATAAGATATATCATACTAGAAAGTAACAGGATCAATATGAAACTTTGGTAGTATTAAATATCACTGTCAATAATAAGTAACTCTTTTTATAACATCTGCAAGAGCACTTCCAAGTAATACCAAATCTTGCACATGTACTACCAATGGCTACCAGAATATGATGAATAACTTACCGTACACCTTGATGAACATCTTGATGGTTACAGTGACCGGAGACTCCATAATTATCAAAAGTTATGACCTGGAAACAAATGTCTATGAGATGAAAAGGTGACATAAATAATATCCTCTGCTCACAAATAACTTCAATGCAACATTCTAAATACAGATAAAAAGAAAAAACAGAAATTAGAAAGTGAATAAGTGACAGCAAATTTAAATAAGATTCCCCGCTGCTCACTTAACGCTATTGACTTGACTTCTTTATTTATGTTGAAGATGATTATTTTCATTTTTCCCTTGGTTAAATGAAATCTCTTGAATTAATTTGCTCCTCTACTTGCAACTCTGATGTTCCTACATCAAAATAAAAAACTTTTGTGAAGCCGCTCAAATCTGAAACTGTTGGCGTGACTTAACTTAAAGCTAGCTTCAAAAATCATATAGAACAATTCTGGACTTTTGATATGTTGTAGATTTTGAAGTCTAGTTTCTAGTAAATGATTACTCCCATAAACGTGTTGAGCTGTGAAAAAAGTGACATAAGTTGAAAAGAGAAAGGAAAAGAAGAAGAGGACTTGTTGGAAAACCACCAATGGATGATGCAAAACCAAGACCAAAGACCATTTTATATAGAGGTTGGGATGATGGAACTCCAAAGGGATAAAGCTTTCAAAACAAAAGAGAATTAAGTTCTCACTTCCGAAAGTCAAGTAGCATAAGGTTTCCAAAGGGATTAATGGTTCCCACATTTGCAAGAAAATCCTAAGGGTATCAGAATCCCATAGGTATGTGGGAAACACAAAAATTGCAAGAAAAAAATTCATTCTATCATAAAATGTTCTGAATTTTTTCCTTTTGATAGAGGGATTATCAAACTCCAGAATTACAAGTGTCTCAACTTTAATTTCACAAAAGGATGGAAAATAAAATTCATTCAAGACATATAAAAGCTGAAATGGAGTATTGTCTTCATCAGATACTTCAAGGCCCATCCTTGAACAATTATACACCTTGAGAAGTATTAAACTAAGGGATAATTGCAGTTTATTGAATTTAAATCCACAAAGATATATTAGCCAAATAAATATTGCGGGCAAATATAATTGAATTATTTATTTAAATTCAATTATAAGTATGGATTTAATTAATGGTCCAATTTTGTTGGGCTAGCCAATTGTTTTGGATTTCATGTGATGATCCCACTTTGTTACGCCCGAAATGTCATCTTATCCTATAGGCTCAGATTGACGCCACGCCACATGCCAAATGACGTGTCACACCAAGTCAACTGGAAAAGTCAACAGGGTAATGCCACATGCTAAATGACAAGGCATACCAAGTCCAATCAAAAGGCCAATGAAATATGACACGTATAGGGGTGACATGTTCTGGCCAATCACATGTGGTTGTGTAATCTGATTGGTCGGTGATTTAAGTCAGCCAATCAAATGAAGAGTTTGTCCTTGTCACAGTCCTTCCTCCTATAACTATAAATAAGGGTCATCATAATTCATAAAACGGACTAGAATTCATAACAAGCAAGAAAGAGCTTGTGGATCAAAGGCCTTTGGATCAAGCTTCACTTGTACAAGTGGTGTATGTTTGGCTTTTGATTTGACTACATGCCACTCCATTAGCATGTGCATGATGCTGTTTTATTTGACTTGGTATGCCATGTTATCTGACATGTGGCACCAAACTGAGCATTTAGGACAAAATGACACCTTAGGCCTAACACAGTAAGCTCATCATTACTACTGAAGATTACTCGAAAAGGCCATATTACCTGAACACGATAATTACTGAAATTACGTACCAAATCAATTGCGCAATTGACAATTTCCTCCTTGATAATCTTTGACAGTAACTTAGAGTTCCATGATTTGCCAAAACCATCCTAGTAAGAACTAGGCTTTAGAACCCCGCTTAATCATTTAAGAACATAGAGATGTAGCATTTTGATACAATCAAAATACCTGTAGATCTGGATGGTCAAGGACTTTCACTTGCTTTTGTGGAACCTACATGAGTAAATAGAGAACAGAAAGATCAACGACTAATATCTGACTAGCTTCTCAAACATTTTACAAAAACTTCTGTTACAGAAATTCACAGAAATAGTGTAATGCAGGAACAATTGCATGAAAGCCCACCTAAAAGATCACAGATCTAGCCTTAATGCATCACTCAGAATTCTATTCAGATAAAATTTCACGTCACCTTAAGCACAGTCGAGGCTAAATAAAGTTCTTCTTTTCTGATATTCCCTATACCATCTGCATTACCTATATTTACATACAATGCGATAAAGCACAAACAAAATACTGAAAGTTAGCATCAGTAACAGACTCTTGCTTATCTAGGATAAAGATTTGTAAAGAACGGTTCCAGTTATTTGCATTCTGATCATTTAAACATTTTAAAGTTGAAAAAAAAACTGCAATAAATTTAATTCAGAGAGTAAACCTCGGGTTTAAAAACACTGCTTGAACTGGATCATACTTTTTAAAAAACTCAATTGCTCAAGTATTTCAAGCGGTTCAAAAAGTATTTCAAGCAGTTCAAAAATAAACTTTCCATTTTAGGTTTTCTTTTGCATCTAGAGACATATATATGGCAACCAAAATACACATGACACGCAAAACTTAGGCATAAAAGAAATTTGTTGATTCAGCATCTGCAATAGAAATTGAAATATTCTAATAGCCTTACCAGTTGACATGCATAATATGTGCAGATTACATCCTCTCAAAGACAAATAATTAATGGTTGGAGTAAAGAACCTGCAGTATAGAGTTAAGAGCACCATAAGTCATTATCATTACAACAGTGATGCTTTGTAAAGCAACAACAACAACAACATACCCAGTAAAAGGTCATTACTTACATTATTTATTACTTAATAATGAGATTGCCTAAACATTAAAAGGTCATTGTATCATATGTAGGAATGATATCTATAGTTAGAGACACCGTAACAATCAACTAACATCGTGAGTTGTGATCCTTCTTACCAACTATATTTAACACAATTTGCAAAGGGAAACATAGTCCAAGAACGGATGCTTCTCTGAGAACAAGCATAAAGGAAATTTGATAAACTTAAGGAAAGGAATAGCATTTTCTTAGGTTGTAGATTTTAATGTATCATGACACCATATGCTTAACAAAACAAACCAAAAGAAAAAGATTCAATTCATAATTTGTACAAAGACAAATCATATTTCATTTAACGAAAACTTAAGAAACGGAATAGCATTTTCTTAGGTTGTAGATTTTAATGTATCATGACACCATATGCTTAACAAACAAACCAAAAGAAAAAGATTCAATTCATAATTTGTACAAAGACAAATCATATTTCATTTAACGAAAACTTAAGGAACGGAATACCATTTTCTTAGGTTGTAGATTTTAATGTATCATGACACCATATGCTTAACAAACAAACCAAAAGAAAAAGATTCAATTCATAATTTGTATAAAGACAACTCATATTTCATTTAACGACCTATTTAACAAAGAGAAAATGATTGAATCTTATAATTTAGCCCACTAAATTCTAGTCCACCACGTTTCAAGGAAGACATATGAATTCATGGGACTTATTATTCAGTGAATGTGCCTATAAGCTCAACTAATTAAATTTTGTTTCAACTGCGCAACTTTGTGTTAATGTATGACTAATGATACATAGGGCTCTCATAATCTTGCTTAAAACTAACATATAGTTCCAAGTGTCTTAGCCTGCAACTCCCTCTATAGCAATTCAAAAGTCAGCGTTGCTCAGGAAATTCATGACAGGAACAAATAACAACTCAAAGTTAAGACATTCAACCTTACATAGACTCATCATCAGGATGGGCAATAACCAACAACACATTTCTCTTGCAAAAACCTCCACCTGAAACATAAGAAGAAAATAATAATATCAAGAGGGGAAGCAGCTGATCCTTAAAAAACCCAGAAGGGAAGCCATTGACTGCAGAACAAACACTACAGGGAAAGGTGTATATGTGTCTGTATTTTGATTCTAAAAGAAAACTGAATAACAACACTGAGACAGCCAGTAAATGCAAAAGAAAAGAAGAATTGACATTTCGTAGAGAAGTCACTCCATACCATCATTCAAAACTTCAACTTGTGAGGCAGAGAAAGATTCGTGGAGAATTTTAAAGAGTGAAGCCACCCACAGCACAACCATTGTAACGATGATTGCTAGCCACTCCATTTAACTTTCTTACTAGCAGAACAACAGATGCACAGAATTGTATCTGCATGTTAATCTGAAATGAGTTGTATTACTAAAACCCATAATGGTAAATGAAATTGGTACTTCATAAAGAGAAATCAGACACCAATAACTCAAGGAGATCATGGGATCCTATCAACTATAAACGTTACAACAAACAGTATCCACTACATTACAAGCTTTTCTTGTCAACCCTTGTTGAAAGAGATTACGATGGAATGTTTTTTTGGGTGTAATCTGGAACAAGCTTTGTGTTCTTTCTGTTTACACTACTACTTAACATTCAAAAAAAAAAAATGGAAAAGCATGACTCCTAAAAATTAGGTAGCAAAAATGAATTTTGCTTTTGCTCGTTACTTCCTGATAATAGGATACGGATTAAAAATATCCACAAAATTATATAACCTGCATTTTACCTACCGAGTGTCAAACATGATAATATTCAAGAGTGGAGGTAACAACAGATAAATGAGCTTTAGTATTACAGATGACGTGATAAGACACATAAAAATACGAGGAGGTTATACCAGGAGAAGTCATGACCACCTAACACAGACAGGTTGTCTTGGATGAAAAGTGAAATAGATGAGTAGAAAAGGAGATCTAGTGAGAACTAAAGAGCACAGACAAGTGTGGCCTACTGGTTCAATGAAATGGGTTGAGAGAAAACTTTTGACGTGTAAGAAAAATATATATATGCAAAGTACCAAAATTACCCATTTAAATGAGTGGGTGTTGAGAGTTTCATGTGAAACCATAGGAGCGCTGCGATGATGACCAAGTAGATTCTTGGTTTCTATTTCCTCTTCCGAGGTTCTCTTTATACAGAAAATGAAATGGAGAGGCAACGAGCTTCCTTCCTTCGTACATCTCTATTTTTACCCAACAAAAAACTTGATTTCTCCTTTATAAAATAGTGTTTGGGATCCTTGTCTTGCTATCATCCACACCGTCTCAGACTTAATCCCAATATATCATTCCTTTCATGAAATAGGGAGTAATAGACTCATCCCCCACCTGTTGTCTCTAAGTAAAATACCAAATAAGGCCATTCATAATTCCCCCGCCCCATTGCAGCCGGCTTGCCTCATAAATCCCATCAAATATATGTAACGATTCAAACCTTCACATGGCTGATTTAAGGCCAACTGTTCAGCCGTCTTTCCACTTCAAAAGTCATTCCATTTTCCAATTTTACATCTTTTTTCCATATCATGTTGTACAACAAGACCAGAAGCAACAACTATACTAGTAGATATGCTGCAATGCTTCCTCAATTATATTACCAAATTAAGAGGTAAAGGATTACTTAGGATTCACCCTTCAAACCGTCATTTATGTACTCACTTAAGTGGACTTGCTACAGCCGATTATACTCCTTTGATGTTCATATATATTTTATTTGTTCCTGCAACATAGAACCAAGTCTAACTTGTGTCACTTATGCGCTTCATTAAGGTTTCAATTGGTCCAAATAAATGTTCAAAATTTACGGGGCTTTACGACTTTAATTTCAATATCTTCTTGCTTATTATCTTGTCATTTGTCGAGTTCTTGGTTAATTCCTTTCGTTGTTTGCATTTTTCAAAACTGGTGCCATAGTATATTTGTTTTATTGCTTTTGGCATAGGCTGTTGCTTCTTGATTCTTTCGTATAGATTTCTGATTGTTTTCCTAAGCATATAGTTGACACAGCGTCACACTTCATTACTGATTTCATTCGCTATTAACCACCATTTCTTTTTAAGCCTTGCTTATTTGTTTTTTTAGTCTAACCTGTTTGAGCGCCTTCTTATTTTCTTCTCTTATTGAGTAATGGGCTTTGATGGTCGATGGTAGACTAGGGTCATGTCATAGGTCGGGGTTGAGGTCGGGATCGGGGTCCAAGGTGAGGTCGGGGTTTAGGTACGGGTTTGGGTTAAGGTCGATCTTGAGGTTAGGGATAAAGGATAGTAGAGTTAAGTGGGATAAGGGAGCCTACAGGTTGAGAGTTGGGTCCTGAAACATAGGAACTCTTCAAGGTAAGTCCATCGAGCTCGTGGAGATTCTTAAGAAGAGGAGGATTAATATAGCTTGTGTTCAGGAGACCAAATGGGTAGGGTCTAAGGCGAAGGATGTGGACGGGTATAAGTTGTGGTACTCTAGTAGCGTGAGGCATAGGAATGGGGTAGGTATCTTAGTAGATAAAAAGCTTAGGGGGCAGGTGGTGGAGGTTAAGCAGGTCAACGATAGGTTGATGTTAATTAAGTTGGTCATTGGAGAGTTTACGTGGAATGTTATTAGTGCATATGCTTCTCACGTGGGTTTGGTTGAGAAAGAGAAGAAGTGCTTTTGGGAGATTTTGGATGAGGTGGTGAGACACGTTACGAGCACCGAGAAGCTTTTCGTAGGAGGTGGTTTCAATGGTCGTATCGGGTCATTATTGAGAGGCTATGTTGATGTGCATGGAGGGTTCAGTTTCGTGGAAAAGAATGACGGAGGAGCCTCACTTTGGGATTTTGCTAGGGCAATTGGTTTAATGGTAGCGAATTTGAGTTTCCCGAAGAAGGAGGAGCACCTTATTACATTCAAATAGACTTTTTACTCCTTATGAAGGGTGATAAAACGCTATGTAAAGACTGTAAGGTCATACCTAGCGAGAATCTTTCAACCCAACATAAGCTTCTAGTGATGGACTTGAAAATCAAGAAGGGCAGGAAGAAGAGGAATGTAGCCATTGCTTTGGAGATAAGGGAGAAGTTGACGACTATGGGGGCTTGGGAGAGTAGAGGGGATGTGAATAGTATATGGGAGACAACTGTCAATTACATCAGAGAGAAAACTAAGGAGGTGTTGGGTGTCTCGAGAGGCTGATCTGGCAAGCACCAGGAGGACTAGTGGTGGAACGAAGAAGTTAAGAGGAAGGTGGAGTATAAGAAGGTGGCTTATGTGAAGTTGGTGGAGAGCAAGGATGAAGTGGAGAAGTGAACGAATGGGAATGAGTTTAAGTTAACTAGGAAAGAGGCTAAGTTAGCGGTTACGGTGGCTAAGACAACAACTTTCAAGTGCTTGTATGCGGCTTTAGAGGAGAAAGGTAGGGATAAGAAGTTGTATAGGCTTGCCAAGGCTAAGGAGCGAAGGGACCATGAGCTTGACCAAGAGAAGTGCATCAAGGGAGAGGTTGGCAAAGTGTTGGTAGATGACGCTCTCATTAAGAGAAGGTGACAATCTTATTTTCATAGACTTTTGAACGATGAGAGGGACAAAGGTTTAGTACTGGGGAACTTGAAGCACTTAGAGAGGTGTTACGATTACGGTTATTGTAAGCATATTAAGGTTGAGGAGGTCAAATTTGAATTTCGTAGGATACGTAAGGATAGGGCGACCGGGGCAAACGAAATTCCAATGGATTTTTGAAAGAGCACTGGCGGGGCAGGTATGGAGTGGCTGACAAGGTTGTTAACATTATTTTTAGAATAGTGAAGATGTCGGAAACGTGGAGATGAAGTATAATGATTCCATTATATAAGAACAAAGGGGATATTCAAAGTTGCAATAACTATCGAGGTATCAAATAGTTGAGTCATACTATGAATGTTTGGGAAAGAGTGGTAGTTGAGGTTGAGGAGGATCGTGACTATTTCAGAGAATCAGTTTGATTTCATGTCAGGTCGCTTGACTAATGACGTTATTCATCTTGTGAGGAGATCATGGGAGCAGTATAGGGAGATGGAGGACTTGCACATTGTGTTCATCGATCTTGAGAAAGCATGCAACAAAGTCTCCGGGGAGGTTCTGTAGAGGTGCTTGGTGGTTAGAGGTATGTCTGTGGCATACACTAGGTCAATTTACGATATGTACAATAGAGCAAAGACTTGTGTGAGGAAGAAAATAAGAGATTCAGAGTATTTCCTATTTTGACAGGGTTGCACCAGGGATCGACTCTTAGTCAATTTTTATTCACCATGGTGATGGATATATTAACACGACATATTCAAGGGGTGGAGCCTTGGTGTATGTTATATGTTGATACTGTAGTGCTTATTGACGAGACCCAGAGAGGTGTTAATGATAAGTTAGGGGTCTGAAAACAGACCTAGAGTCGAAAAGGTTTAGGTTGAGCAGGACCAAGACGGAGTACTTGGAGTGTAAGTTCAGTGATTTGACGCATGAGGCTGACGTGGTAGTGAAGTTGGATTCTCAAACCATTCGGAAGAAAGATAGTTTCAAAATCTTGGGTCTATGATTCAGGAGAATAGAGAGATTGACGAGGATGTCCTGTACCGTATTACTGTCGGGTGGTTGAAATGAAGGCCCGCTTCGGGAGTCTTGTGTGATAAAAAGATTCCTCCTAAGCTTAAAGGTAAGTTGTGAAGAGGCAGTCCGACCGGTTATGTTGTATGGAGTGGAGTGTTGGCTAGTTAAGAACTTCCACATCTAAAAGTTGAGATTATTCGAGAAAAGGTGGGAGTGGCTTTGGTGGAAGAAAAGATGCGGGAAGTGAGGTTGAGATGGTTTGGGCATGTGATGAGGAGGTGCACGGATGACCCAGTACGAAGGTGTGAGAGACTGGCCATGGATGGTTTCAGACGGGATAGAGGTAGGCCGACGAAATATTGGAAGGAAGTAATTAGGCATGACATGAAGCAGTTACAACTTACAGAGGACATGACTCTTGATAGGAAGGTGCGGAGGACGCAGATTAAGGTAGAGGGTTAGTGGGTAGGAGCGCATCTTTACTAGTAGGGAGGAGTGCTTTGTTTGTAGATGTACCTGTAGTCATAGTGTTATGCATATGTCTTGTAGTTTCTTGTTTGTGGTGTTTTGGTGATGTTTGTGATTTTTGATAGATAGTTCATAGTATTACTCTGTGAGTGTCGTGTTTATTTTATTATCTATTAGTGTATTACCCCATTTTGTTGTTTGTTTTATGTTTTTGGCTTGTTATATTGTTATTTGTCTTGAGCTGGAGGTCTATCGAAAACAGAAACTCTACTTCATCTAAGGTAATGGTATGAGCTGCGTATACTTTATCCTCCCCAGACCCACTTTGTGGGAATACACTGGCTATGTTGCTTTTGTTGTTGTTTTCTTGCTTATTATCCTCGAAAGGCACCAAACGGTAATTAATATTTCATGTTGTGCATCTTGATAAAAATTTGCATCTGCATTTATTCACTTTCTTGATATCACACAAAATTTGCTCTTTTCAAGTGTTCAGTTTTACTTGCATAGTTGAGTTTGATTTACTTAGTAGGCTTTTGGACATGCGATATGAAGTTCGTAATTTGAAATCATGAGATAATATGGTCGTTTGGACATGTGATTTCAATTCTTGATTTCATATCATGATATGAAATTTCAAATTCTCCAAAATGTGTGATTTGGGATTTCACATCATGATTTGAATTTTTTCTAAATACATAAATTAGCCCACAAATTTATATTTTGTAATAGAAGCCTTACCGTTATTACTCTTATCAATCTTTAAACCATTCATTTAATTTTGATTCTTTCTTCTTTGGTGTAGGTTTGATTTTCTTTTAATTTTAAATTATATACTAGTGAATGTAATTAAAAAATTTAACTTATTAAACAATACTATAATCTATCTAATGGAGTAAGTTTTAGGAAAAAAAATTCTTACTTGGCTTTCTATTACATAGAGTGATGAGTATCACAAACTTTTTTCTCTTCATGATAAAAGTTGATCGGTAGTCAATTAAACAATCTAATTGAGAATAATATAGTTTGTGAACTCTCTCTCTCTCTATATAGTTATGGCTATTATTCCTATAGAAATTGTATTTACTGGATAAGATACCAATAAATGACCCTATTGTTATCAATGACCCCTATTGTTATTAGACTGATAATTATTTTCATATTGCATTTCAAAAAATCATTGCAAAAGTAAACTTCCTTACAATTAAAGATACGAAATAGTAAAGTTATTTTAATTTTCGATAAAGAAATCAAAATTATGTCTAATCTTTCAACTCTTCCATTTCTATAGACAAACAAACTAAAGTGGTAAAGAATATTGAGAAAAATGAGAAAATTGTGCAAATAAAGGCTCAAAGAGGTTCATACTTAGCAGTTGAGCCCGTGTATTCCTAGCATAATGAAAATATCTATATTTGTAAGTCAATTGAATTACATAAAAATATTTTAACAAATATAAATGTCAAAAAGAGAAACCAAATCCAATTAATTTCATTACTCACTCGGTCGTTCCCATTGAATGATGTTTCATTTCCTTTCTCGCTTGTAAATGTAAAGTGACCGACCATGTTGTGACCTTTGATATGCCAAAAAATAAAGCCTTCTGTGGAAATAGAAAATCGAAACTTAGAAAGCGACTCCATCTCTTTAGCAAATAGTCTTTCACAAAAATGATTCATTCGGTGATGTTACTTTTGAGTGTTGTTATAGTGTTGGCATATATACAATTAAGAATATCTTCACAATAAAATTACTCAAATTCAACATATTCACACATTGATCAGCCTGCAAAAAACAACAAATCTAAAATCAATGGTGAGAAACAATTAGAAACACAAAAGGTTGAAAGAAATATCAAAAACTAAGAAATCTGAGAATCTGAAAATTTTCAGCTTCACCATTGTCCGCGGTTTTCACGAAATACCTCTTATATCCGCAATATACAATTACTCTGCATTGATGAACTAAATTCTAGACTAGCTTTTCAAAAAACCTACAACATGAATCTAAGTATTGATGCTTAAATAACAAAAAGATAGTAAGTCAAAATGATGATTAGATATGTGTGACAATTGACAAGTACATGAAAATGAACTCAAATAATTGAACTAATAAGAATAATAGTATAAAGAATGTTTTTTTTTTAATTTACTTTGTCCAAGAAGACAAAGATAACAACATTATCTCCATTTCTTCGTCACTCCATTGCCTTTGATATATATATAGAGATAATCCAAACTACAATAAATAAAATGAAATTGTAACAATATCTTTAATTGCTCCCAAAACTACAATAAACAGAATGAAATTGAAGCTGCTTCAATATCTTTAAAAAGCTCCCAAAAATTTGAATACATCTCACTTGTTAATCATGCCTGTGCCTGATAACTTAATTGCTCTATCAAATTATTTTATTTGACGAAATAAGTTTGACAAATACTTTCATCATATAAATAAATACTATATTATACTGTTACAATATTACTGAATAGAATGGGGGAAGACGAAAGGTCATCATGTTTAATTTTAGAAACGGTTCTTCCATTTACTCATACTATGACTTTAGGACTTTATCATGACTACCGGCCACTTTTCAACTTCTTCCTATTTATTTAGTTATTTAAATTTTAATATAACTTTCTTCAATATTGTGTATAATGTTAAAGTAAATTTTTAATGTAAAAAATAGTCAAAAAAATATAAAAAAAGATAAATAGCAATGAAGATCATAGAGAGGTGTCACATCACATCCTCTATATTTCTCCTTTATATATATATATATATATTGATTCTTCCTTCTCAAAAGTTGATATTGGATTAAGTTAAGGATGGTAAAACTAAGGGTGACACCATAAATTTTCATGATGAATATTAAAATCGAGATGGTGGTGAATTTAATGGTGATAGTAAATTCAGTTGTGGTATGATAATTTTGAAGATTGTTTGACAAATTTTGTTATCACTATTTTGATTAATTTAATTACTCTTCCTAAATTCCTTTTTATTGTTGTAAAGATTTTATCTAATAAACATGGAGGGTTTAAGAGAAGAATTTAGGGAGGAGAAGAGTTTGGAAGAGTATTTTGCCGGGAGTAATTTTTCGGTGAAATTCTAACGGAGACGATCGATAAATTTTTTCTCCTATTTATCTTTTAATAATTTTTCAAGATGGGTTCTTTCATGTTTTTATTAATTCTTCAAAATTAGTGTATGATGTTTTTTTGTTTTGTTTTGTTTTTTCTTTCATGTTTTTGTAAGTTTCTAAAAGAGAAAATACATAAAGACCCCCTGATCTTATTCGAGTCTTTCAAAAACACACTTAAATTTTAGACGACCTATTACCCCACGATTCTTCTTTAATTCGTTGTAAATACACCATTTTGATCATATTCTTCAGCAACTCTTAAGCGCGTGGTTGACACTCTCTCTTAAAATAATATTTTTTTTCTTTCCTCTTCTTCCATCTTCATCTTGCTCATACCTCAAGAAGAATATTTAAACTGCTACCAAACACTTTGATGTGAACTGCCCATAATGGTGTTTAACATAAAGAAGAAAAAGAACCTATCAAACACTGTCCAAGTGTTTAACATATGGTGTTTAACATATCAGTGAACCTATTCAATTTTTAATTCGATAGAATTAATCATTTATTTTAATTCAATTGAACTGCCCACAATAGTGTTTAAAATAAGATCCATTCATGTTCTTTTTGTCAATGTAATGATAATGGAGATGCACACAACCATTAAGGTTTCTCAAGAAAACATTCGACAGAAAACTTGTTCGCGACTTGCTCGATCACAAGCTGAAAACTTGTCCGCGATGGCAAAATTGATACCGCTCATAGATGTCATCAGCAAATCAAATTAAAATAAAAAAATCAAAATCGCTATCGAATTAAAAATTAAAAATCCGATCAAGAAGAAGATTTGAAGATACCACATTCATCATATTTATCACCAAGTCGTCACCAAATCAAATCAAAATCCTCCATACGAAATCAATGGTGGCTAACATACTAATATTCTAATTAATAGTACATTAAAGAGTGAAATCTCATTACTCATTAGTACCGAGTAATTTTCTGAGATCTGCAGCTCTATATATCTATGGAGAAGAAGAGGAAGAGGAAAAATAAAGACACCATTAATGGAGAAGATCCCCGCCTTTGACGAATGGAGCAAACTCTGTGGTTAGTTCTCTACCGTAAAATGTGCTGATCGAGGAACGGAGGATTAGTCTCACGGCTACCGGCGGTGGGGATACCTTGGGAAACAAAAAAAAAATGGAGAAGAAAAAAAAAGAAGAAACAAAAGAAAAAGATGAAAAACGAAGAAAAAAAATACTTAACTACAAAATTAAAAAATGGGTCCTTTTTATTACACATGACACATTTTAATTTGTTGGATCAACAATTTTTTTTTCATTCACGCGCTTTATGTCTGTGTCTACACGCAGAGTCAAAAATTTGGTCAAAATGGTGTATTTACAACAGTTTAGATAAGATTCGTGGAGTAATAAGTCAGAAGTATAATTTAGGTGTCTTTTTGAAAAAGTTGGACAAGTTCAGGGGGTACTTTATGTATTTTTACTTTCTAAAATTATTGATGGTGGAAAGATGATGGTCGAAGGTGGAGTAGATAGAGGGAGAAAGAGTGAAGAAGAAGGGAAAAAAATATTTTTCAAAAATAAATAAATTGCATATGCGATTTATGGTGAGGGCAACACACATAATGTGTCATGTCCGAACAGATGTTAAAATGATACAGCAAGACATTGGTTTAGATGTTTAAAATGAATAATGGTCAATTGAGGTGTCAAAATAAAAGTTTGTGTCAAGTTTAGAGGTCTGGCGATGTGTTTGACCTATATAAATCTCTTTACATGCCACAATGATTGTCTGGAAGTTTTATAGCTCCTATAACAAGGTGTTATATATGTGTGTGCGCGCGAGTGTGTAGGTTTTATTAACAAAGTATGTAAAATTATGTTTTTGTACTTTTTGTATCATAGACGAAAACAAAATATTTGTAAATTAAAATCTTAATTGATTTTCATATTTCATTAATCTTAAATTGAAAAGACCAAAATTAGTAGTAAAACGTTTAAAGCTATGACATAACTTATGAGGATCATTTAAATATATAATTTTTTCTTTTAGATATTTGTACTTAAAATTTACTATGTGCATGATACTAATAATGATTATTCTAAATATTTTAATATTTTATTTTATAAATAATATATTTTCTTATAAAATATTATTATATAATTTTTGGGTACGACTATCATAGAGGCATAGTTTTTCAAAGAACGTGGTGCTATAATGAATGTTATTATTGTCACGTGTCGAATGTTTTTATAGAAAAGAAAAATATAACATGAAAAAATAATTCCAGAGAAAATCACGCCGTTATAATGAAATGTCGTTTAACGAATGCTCGTTATAGAGAGGTTTGATCGTATATAGATTTCTTCATAATTTATTTATGTATTAGTTATGTGATTGTAAATTCCTAATCAATTATTGAATTTGACATGTTGAATTTTATATGAACTGTCAAACATGGTATTAGTTAAGTTAGTTTTAATACATGAATAATTTTCTTCGCAATTAGCAACCAAACGATCTCTAATTGTGATATTAATCTCATGATGTAGGTTTTGAGGATTTTTCTTGTGACCCTATGCAGCGTTAGGTGGTTCGATATTTCGGTTGGTTAGCTGTGAAGTGGTGAGCCCTCCATCCTTCGAAAGGCTTGGTCTCTCTCTTAATTTTCATTTACTATTCTAATACTTTTGGATTTCTTTTGGCATAGTCGGGACCATGTACCAACTTGGTTGATAATCTTTGGATTAAAGACTTTTGTAGACAGTGTTGGGATATTATTGTGGATTTGGTTTTGACTCTCAAGGTTTCTTTTGATTTACATATTTCTCTTATTATCTTGGTTGGCTTCCTCTATTTATCATTTCTATTATGCTCTTGAGGTAAGGTTAGGGGTCATCTCAGACTTTGGTTGGTTTGAGATGCCGTCATGGCCAAGCTCCGATTTGAATTTATAATACCCCAAAAATTCAAACCAATGTTAGAGTCATGTTCCAAGCTTATGCAAAGTATCTTATAGTCCCTTGTTAGTTTTATGAGTTAGTTTGATGTATATTAGGGCCTTAAATAACTCCCATCTATTAGACGAATCGAAATAGCCCTTACCGATTGAAATTTTGATAAGAATGTTTCCTTAGTCAACTTCAAATGAGAATATCTTTTGATCTACTTAGTATTTTCCATCTCACGATCCACCAAGTTGTAGGAAATTGAATTAGCTTTCCAACGATACTAATTTCGCCCAAATTTGATACTCCGGTGAGAAGTTATGACACTTTTAGTGAAAGTAGTAGCTCAATACGAGCAACACCGTGTCGCGCCAATGTGCCATTTCGCAATTGTCGCTTTCCAGTGAGGCTCCGCGATCAGCACCACGTCGCGCTGATATGCCAATTCAGAATTATCTTTTTCAAGTAATGCAACACGATAGCATCGTGTCGCGCTAGAGTGCCAGTTCGCACTCATCAATTTCCAGTGACGCAACGCGATTTCACCGAGTCGCGTCAAAGTACATTTTTGCACTTGTCCGTGGAAATACAGTTTTAGCCAAATTTCAGTGGCTCACCGCAATGGCACCGCGTCACGGTAAAGCACAAAAATGGGATTTCAGTGACGAAAATGTTTAATTATTTTAGGGTCAGTTGGGTCTTTTTCTATGACCCTAATCAGTCCAAAATATGAGATTAATGCCCTAAAAGCCTACTTAGTAATTATTTTATTCAATTCCTCTCAAATCAAGAGCATTCTCTCTCAAATAGAAAACCCTAGCCTTCAAAATTCAAGATCAAATCTAAAAAAATCACCATCAATTCTCACGAATTCATCAACCCAGGTATGTTAAGTATTTATCCATGGATTCCTTCCACCCGTGGAGTCTAAGTATCCTCTTTTAAATCTAAAGTTGTGATCTTTACAAGTTATTATGAATTTAAATTGTGATTTTAACCATGAACTCCCATGAATTGCAATTCTATAGCATGTTTACATGAAATTGTTGTTGTTTATCAGACCCCACATGTTCTATGTTATTCACTGATTTAAATCATGATTAAGTGTTATTGATGTAGAAATCATGCTATTACTCCAAGTTTCATATTATTCCCATGATTAGTTTAAACTATGAATATCAAGTGTTTGATAAAATGCCTACAAGAATGAATATTTGATAAAAAGCTTTCATGTTATATCCTCCAAGCTTAAGTACTATTTTACTATTATTGCTATTGAGTCCTGGGGGTTATGACTACCCAAAAGTTTAGTTGTTTACCTAGTTTCAGTATCTTCAGAATAGTTTCAGAATATGTTATGAGCATTATTAGTTCAATCAGTCATCAGAATCAGTTAAACTTAGAACAGTTCAACATTCCGAGTCAGTTCAGTTGGGAGTAGGATTTAGTACCGAGTGAATGCAGGGATAGCAACTTCCCCGTCAGAGAGACAGTCATTAGTAGCAGTCCCTGTACTCCAGAACTACATAGCTAGCGTAGGATATAAGGAGTCTCTGGGCAGATTAGGCTTGGCTATCTCGCAGGGGTCACCCATCAGTTTAGGCTTGACACCCTTAGTCCTTCGTGACAGTTCATCAGTATAGTGGATCTACACAACCAGCGTTAGTACCCGTGGCACGGTACTAACACCCTTCCAACTGGGGTTCAGATTGGACCCCGATTAGCTCAGATTAGGGCATGTCGATTAGATGATACCTCCCACAGTCTCAGTCCAGTAATCGGTTCAGTAATTCAGTTTCAAATGTTTGACCATAACATACAGATATCAGTAATTCAGTTATCAGATTTTAGTATTTTAGTATTTACTGATTTTATTCAGAACATGTTATATGCTCAGTCATGCATCCTTAGTACTTACAGATTTCATGCACTCTATTCAGTACTTTATGTTATATATATATATATATATATATATATTCAAACATCTATTATTCATGTTCATGAAACCATGCATATCATCCTACCTCATTTAGCATACCAGTACATTCAAAGTACTGGTCGCATACCCTTTTCTTGCGCTATGATGTATCATATCATAGGTTCGGACGCTCGGTTCCCAGATCGCGCTTAGATTTTCCAGACTATCGGTCGTAGCAGTGGTGAGTCCTCATATTTTGAGGACATGATTTATTTAGTTCAGATTACTTTATCAGTTTTCAGTCATTTCCATTCAGTCAGAATTAGTTGGGGGTTTGTCCCATCAGCTCCTCAGTCAGTCAGTAGAGAATTTTTAGACTATTTCAGATAGCTATTCAATTTCTCAAATTTCAGTTGTCATTGTCAGACGTTTTATCAGTATTATCAGTTATGTCATACAGGTTTAACCAGATTTATGACTTAAAACCTTATGGCATTCCTCAGTTAAATCCAACATATGTTATGTCATTATCAGTTTTACTCAGTGCTCACAACAAGTACCAGCTCATGGGTTAGCTTGTGGTTCCTCGAGACTGTAAGCACCGTGTGATGCCCAAGGTGTATTCTCGGGCCGTTACAGAATTATCACATTAATATTATCCCACATTGACGATGAGATAGCAGTCTTGTGATTCTAATCCCATAATCAAATAATAAATAAAATATTTGTTCTCCTCCAGAATTTTTCTCTCAAAATTTTTTGAAGACAACATTAAATTGAAAAAAAAAAGGTTTAGAGAAATTTATTTATTTTAAATCAAACATATGTTTAATTTATATTATACCTCATGTATCTAATTTTTTGTTCAATGAATCAAACAACTATAAGCAAAAGTATATTCTCCAAATAATCCTATCATTATTAATCTCAATAATATATAGAACTCATTATTCTTAGAAAAAATCCATATATAACATTATTTGTGCTAAATTTACAATAATAATAATATCTTCATTAAATATGAAATATGGTGTGATTTTGGTTTCAAAATGTAGTGGATATATTGTATTAGCACGCCTAATAAGTGTATTAGAGAAATTAGAGGGAGATGATAAAAGAATCTAAAAATTAGTGTCTTGATTATTCCTCAAGCTAATGGAATTAAATAATGTTACAGAGAATGTAAATAAGGAAATAAACTAACAATATTATTACACAATATTCTAAGTGATTAATTATGGGGGTTTAGAGATATTATCATATCTACACTATCTAATTAGAAAGATACTTTCATATCTATATTATCCAGTAATAATATCATATTTAACACTTTCGCTCATACTGGAGCATATAAGTCATATGCTTCTAGATTTCCACAGATAGTCAATTATGGATCTTTGAAGTGATTTTATTAAAATATCTATTAGTTGATCTTTTGAGTTGACAAAGCTTGTAGAGATATATCTAGACTCAATCTTTTCTTAAATGAAGTGACAATTTATCTTAATGTGTTTCGTTCTTTCATTGAACACAATGTTAGAAGAGTAGTGCAACTTGGTTATCACAAATCAGTTTCATCGATTCAACTTCTCCCATCTTCAGATCTTAGAGAGGTTATCTCAACCATATAAGTTCACTTTTTGCCAATGTCATAGCTCGATACTCTGTCTCTGCACTTGATCTAGCCACAACATCTTTTATTTTACTTTTCCAGGATATTAGATTACCTTCCATTAGAATATAATAATCTAAAGTGGATTACCTATCAGAAAGATACTTAACCCAATCTGCATCAAAATACCTAATAATGTGGATGTGTCCCTTATCTTCATACAGTAAATCTTGTCCTAGGGCGCTTTTGATATATTGCAGAGTGCAAATCATCGCTTTCCAGTGACTATCATAAGGTGATTACAGAAATCAACTAACTACACTAACAACAAATGAGATGTTTGATTGTGTGACTATAAGGTAGTTCAGTTTACCAACAAGTCTCTAATATCTATTAGGATCTTTTAGAGGTTCCCCTTGTCCTGGAAAAAGCTTAATATTTATATTCATGGGAGTGTCCACATATTTATAATCCAACATAACAACGTCTTCCAAAATGTCTAAGGAATGACTTTTTTTGTTATAGCAATACCATTACCAGACTATGTCACTTCAATGCCTAGAAAGTATTTTAGCTTGCCCAAATTCTTAGTCCAAAAGAGATTTAAAAGGTGTTGTTCGAGTTGAGAAATACCTTTACGATCATCACCTGTGATGTAAATATAATCAATAGAGACAATTAAAAAGATACATTTACTATGAGATGAATGCCTATAAAATATGGAGTGATCAACTTCTGGTTAGATCATTTTAAATTCTTGGACAACAACTCAAAAATGACCAAATCATGCTCTAGGAGATTAATTAGACCATAAAGGGATCATCAAAGTCTACATACTAGTCCAAATTCCCCTGAACAACAAATCCTGGTGGTTTCTCCATATAAACCTCATTAGCAAGTTCTCCATAAAGGAACACATTTTTTATGTCTAGCTAAAAAGGGCCAACGTTTCATTATTGCCATAGATATAAGAAAATGAATAAAAGTCATCTTAGCAACTGATGAGAAAGTATCTCCATAGTGAATGCCATAAATCTGAGTGTATCTTTTAGCAACCAGTCTCTCTTTAAGACGATCAATAGCTTTATCTAAACCTACTCTAACTATGAATAACGAATAACAATCAACTATGGTTTTGCCTTTCAATAAAAGGACAAGCTCCCAAGTACCATTATCATGCAAAACAATCATTTCTTCAATTATAGCCTGACGTCAACCTAGATAAACAAAGGAATAATATAAAGTGACAAACGATGATAGCTTATACAAGTATAAATGTGAGCTTGATTGGTAGTAGTCCTAGTACCTTTGCAAGGAGATATGAAAAGATCATCTAATGAGTGTTCGATCGAAGTAGAAGACATTATTGGAGAAGAAAATGAGTCATCAAGAATGCTTTGTGTACCTGTATCAAAGTTAGAAATACTAACTAGATTAATAGGCTCGAAAGAAGGATGAGATCGTCAAGAATAGACTTTAAGAGAAGGAGGTAAAACTGGAAGCGGAATAGTTAGAAATAGAAGGAATGTTGATATGATATTTTGATTTTTTATATTAGGAGAGAAATATGGAGAAGACTCAAAAAGCTCTAGGAGATTGCTTAAGACCAAAAAGGGATCGTCAAAGTTTACATACTAGTCCAGACTCCCCTGAATAACAAATCCTGGTGGTTGCTCCATATAAACCTCTTTAGAAAATTCTCCATGAAGGAACACATTTTTTTATGTCTAGCTAAAAATGGGTTCAACGTTTTATTGTTGCCATAGATATAAGGAAACAAACAAAAGCCATCTTGGCAACCGATGAGAAAGTATCTCCATAGTAAATGCCATAAATTTGAGTATATCTCTTAGCAACCAGTTTCTCTTTAAGACAATCAATAGCTTCATTTGAACCTACTTTCACTATGAATAACCAATGACAATCAACAGTGGTTTTGCCTTTCAGTAAAGGGACAAGCTCCCAAGTACCATTATCATGCAAAGAAATTATTTCTTCAATCATAGCCTGACATCAACCTGGATGAACAAAGGAATAATATAAAGGTTACAAACTATGATAGCTTATACAAGTATAAATGTGAGATTGATTGGTAGTAGTTCTAGTAGCTTTGCAAGGAGATATGAAAAAATCATCTAATGAGTGCTCAATCGAAGTAGAAAACATTACTGGAGAAGGTAATGAGTCATCAAGAATGCTGTGTACCTGTATCAAAGTTATAGATTAGTAGGCTCGAAAGAAGGATGAGGCCATCCAGAATAGACCTTAAGAGAAGGAGGTAAAGTTGGGAGCAGAATAGTTAGAACTAGAAGGACTATTGATATAATCTTTTGATTTTTTATATTAGGAGAGAAATATGGAGAAGACTAAAAAAGGTAACATTTGCAGAGATCAAGTACTTATTAGTAGAGGGGTTAAAACATTTATAACCTTTTGTAGACGAGAATATTCAAGAAAGACACATTTAAAAGCTTTGTTGTAAAGTTTGTCTTTTCCAAGTATAAGGTTATGAACAAACAGGTGCAACCAAACACACATGGAGGAAAGAAAGTAAATTATAATTCTAATAGAGGATTGGGTATGGACTTGTGATAATGTTCTTGTGAAAGATTAAGTTAAGATGAATTTCTTTTGATAACATCAGTAAAATCATTCGCTCCTTCTAGCATGCGAAAGATGACACCACTCTTATTAGAGAAGATAAGTTGAAAACATGAGTTGGCTTGAACTAAACTTGAAGCACTTGTTGTCCAAATATTTCAGTTTCGCCCCTTTTGATTTGGCCAATAATCTTTATGATAGCTTCCAATTCGCTTTTATAGTCAGCAACCACAATACCATTGTATATTGGACTTAATCTTTAGTTGAGTCATTTTTTTTGTTCTTCGACTTTGAAGGAAAAAGATGAAAGGTAGAGATTGTCCCACTGGGCGTGTTAGAATTTGTAGACAATAAAATTTAAGTTGAAAAAATAATAATCGAGATAGAAAAATACCGTAATAATTATTTTATTTAATTTCAATATGTGAGTGTTACAATCTCTATGAATCCTCAGATTCGCGTTTTCAATAATAAATTCAAGGGACTTCAAACTTGATCTTGAATTTGATGAATTTGAACTTGCTTTGTGAACTTGATGGATTTGATCTCGACTTGTGAATTTGGATTCAAGGGCCTTTGAGCATGATATTGCATCTTCATCTTGATCTTGAGTTGTGTATGAACTTGAATGCTTGATTTGTAGCTTGTAGAAAAATCTGTGGCGTTTGATCTACGAGCTCTCTCTTGATTCTTATTAGGATTTATTGGTCCTTTTTCTGAATTACAAGACTCCTATTTATTGTTGTGAAAAAGGAAATAGTTGTGGAAAGAAAAAAGTCATGGTAAGTACGAACTCTTTCCAGCCAATCAGATTGAAGCGACATGAACGCATTTGATGGGTAGAAATATGTCGGCTAGTACACGTGGTGCATGTTCATTGGCATTGGATTAACCAGGGATGTTGCATCATTTTGGCACGTGGTGCAATCCTATTGGCTCCTTCACTTGACTTGGAACGCCATTTCATTTGACACGTGACACCCAATTAGGTTTTTAGAATAAGATGACATCTTGGGCTTAGCAGCGCGAACTCATTGTTTGTAGCTCAAATTAATGGACTAGCCCAATAAAATTAGGCTTTAATTAAATTTATATTTATTTGAACTTAAATAATTAATTCAATTACATTAGTCCGCAGTATTTATTTGAACTAATATATTAAAATTTTATATGATCACACAAATATCCAACATTAAAAGAAAGAATATAGAAATACATATTATGCACTCCAAAGTTCTACGGCAGAAGAAATTGACATAAACAAAAACATTTCTATGATGGAACTCCTAGTTGTCTTAAGTTTCCATAATTTATTGCTCCTTAATAATATTTCAAATGCAAAGTGCTTTTAATATGAAAAACAAAACATCTACTGTAAAACACATATATACACTAGATACGGGAAGGCCGGTTTACGAATTACGGGCCAAGATTATAATGTTAAATTAAATTGTATAAATAATATAAATATCAATCGTTTTGGAAGTAATTACATTCTCTCTCACTTTTTTAATTACTTTACTCTCTCTTCCTATTAATATACATAATATAGCCGACACATACAGAGTATTTTGTGTATATGCTGGGATTTTTGTAATATGTTTAAGGAGTTGAGATTGTTTGTAATATTGAAAACATAAGTTGTGTATTTGTGTAATTTTTAGTAAATTAAATTGTAAATACGCAACTATTTAAAAAAATTTATAATAAAGTTTTAAGAGCATGACACAAAGTGATAACAGGAATTTTAATTTATAACACATTTCTTTCTATTTCTGTAAATCTAATTAATAACTTATAATTTTTTAAAGTTTCCACAATTTTTTTTTTTTAAAAAAAAAATTATATGCACATAACTCATTTTAACATTATGTCAAATAGATATATCTGATTGATTAACTAATTTCATGAGATAACTTTATTTGTCCCACCTCCATACGAAATAACCCCTTAGTGTAACAATTATTATTTTAAAAGGCATTTTTAGGGCGAGCCTCAGTGCACTGGCAAAACGCCTCGAAACATAAGCGTGAGGCTTAGTCCTATGAGGCTTACACCTTAAGCGTCTGACTATATACCTTAAGTACGTCTAGTGTCCAATGCTCACGACTCACCTAACAAATTTTAGGCAACTTATATGTCGAATTCTTTATTTCTCTGATAAATAAATGATGCTTAATAGTTTTTTTATTTATAGAATAAGAAGATTGAGAATAACTCAAATAACAAGTCACTGTATTACATATTTAAAAGCACCATGAGGATGAATAACATTTATTTTAAAAATACTTAATTAGTTGAATTTTACTTCTTCACTTATCATTGATTTTCATTTATTATTATTTGTCTCAAAAACTATCATATTTTATCATTTGCCATAAGTCTCAAAATAATCGTTATCTGAAGTAAAATATTGTGTTTATTATCTCAAAATTATTGTGAGTGTACTAATAAAGTTTATTGTTTATTTTCTTTTAGGGATGTACAATGGAGTAATATATTTTACAAAAATATAATTCTCTTATTATTTGAAAGTTAAAGATGTTAGAGTTTATTTACATCTCATAGCAGCTATTATAACCTTTCTTTATTTATATACTTATAAAATTATATTAGAAGTTTATATGAGTTTGCTTAATCATGTTTTTATTAGTTTTAATTAAGTATTAATTTATTATTTATAATTTTTGCTTTATAGCACTATGTTACTATGCTATTAATTAAAATTTTAAAAATTTAGGAGGCTTAAGCTTCATCACCCAAGGCTTACGTCCGACTCTGTGCTTAGTAAAACACCTCGCCTTACGCCCCTGTTTTTTGTCTTTTAGAATACTGATAACAATAAAAAATCTTCAAAGAGAATTTACATGTATGATGATACAATGTGGTACCTCAAACAAAATGATAAGCATTAAAAAAGACTAACGTGATAAATTACAATAATTCAGCAGAGTTTTTAAAATTATATTTTACATAGCTCGTTTTAATTATGACATTAACTGGTGATAAGATGGTAAATATTTGAATATAATTCTACATATATTATACGTAATTTAAATATTCACAATTAGAAAATGGATAATTACGTATTTAAATTACGTATAATATATGTAGAATTATATCTCAATTTTCATAATGTAACAACATAAAATTATAAAAGATAACTCATACAAAAATAGAGTGCAAACAATACATATTTAAATAAGTCTAGATATACATTATTAATATAAAGAAATTTGACATTATCAAATTCATTTATTTATTGTAATATGTAATTTTTCTTATTTTAAAAATTTATAAATCTCATCTTTATAAAAAAAATATTTAAAATTATCATTATAGGACCTGATAATAAGAAGTTTTTTACTTTATAATATATATATATATATATATATATATATATATATATATATATGAGTGTATATATATAAGTGTATTACTTGAAATAAGTTATCAATTAAGCGTATAAATTATAGTATCCTCATATAAATTGAAAACAAAAAACTCATCACGTAAATCAATTTTCTTGGTTTAAAAAATCAAATCTTATAATTACTTTTAAACATATGAAAGTCAATAATTAATTTTACAAATAAAAATTAATATCTACATTTTTTAGATATTTTTATTTTAACAAAATAAAACACTTCACTCATTTTAAAATAGAATGACCTACTTCTTTTTAGTCTATTTTAAAAAAAGAATGATTTTTTTTTTTAAAATATTTTAATTTCAACTTTCCATGTGGTATGTTTAAGATCACAAATTTAAAAAAAAAATTTGATCTATTTGACATAACTTTACTTTGAAATCATAAAATTTAAAAGTGTTATTTAATTTCAACGAAGGGAGTAAAATTTTCAGATAGAAATTCACATGAAGGTAAAATTTCAGTAAAATATTCTAATTAAAGCATTCTATAAAAAAAAATTGTGTTTGAAAGAATGTCGGTCAACCTTCAACGTTTAGGCAAAGGTTCTTTGGTCATTTTGTCATTTTAATCTACTTTTTAAGCTATATATCATAGAAACATATACAGTATTTTAATTTTTTTATGAAAAGACAATTTTATCCTGGATCGTCCACCTCTTTAGGCGGATTCAAAATTTAGGTGTCGTAGATGCTCGAGAGGTTCGAACACATATATTGATATCTAAAGCTTTGAAATTCTGCTTGAAAATTAAAGCACTCAAATATCTTTTTTATTTACTGAATGATTTTTTTAAGTCTTATATCAATTTTTATAATACATTTTTTATATAAATATACATAATCTATCTCGAATTTAACGAATGCATGAGCGCAAAAAAATGATCATAGGCCCGCCCCAATTTCATTCTTGTATGTAATAGAAATTTTTGAGCAAAAAATAACATACAAACGAGATTAGGTAATAAAGCACCCAAAACATAACACTGGCTTTTAAAGTACTCTCCCGTACCATTTTATCAATTCCAATTTTTTTAATTTGATATTTCATTTTACTTGTCTTTTTTTACTTATCAAGATAAGACAAATTTCTTTCCCTATTATACCCTTAGTGTAATTGATTAGTCCTTGTTATTAGCATTCTTGAAAAATGTTATTTAAGAGGATTACCATTAAGAGTACACCATTAAGAATATAAATGGTGCTTTGGTATTAGTCATCCATCAATATTGAAACTAATAACAAGACACAATTAAGAGGGGCAAAATGATAAAGTTACATCACTAATTATTGTTTTCTTAATAGCTGTGACATCCCAATTTGGTACGGGTAAAATGGGAGGAAGGGAGTACCAAATTAATTAGTCACCTCTTACAAAATCAAGTTGAATTTAATTTGGGGAATCATATTGAAATGAATTTAGAAACTCGTGTTGACAACGTGTTATAAGATTAAGTTCAGAAATAATATAAATATAAAAACAAAAAAAATATATGAGACAAAATATCTTAGACAAGACACGTAGGAAGGGAAAAGAACATTCAAGTGTTTCTTACAATGGTGAATAACATCCTAATTCAAGTGTTTCATTTATAAAATGAGGAATTACTTCAAAGATCACCAATATTAAGAGTGAAATTAACTAATACATTCTTATCCACAAAAGTTCATATAACCTAGTAAATATGTATTGTGTAGATACTTACGAATGTAAGAAGTTCATGTTTGTGGTATGGACAATCCACTTCAAAATCAATGTATTTGTTATAAAATAAGAAAGAATAAAGAAGAATAGTAGATGAAATAGAGAGGGTGATTCTTATTTCTTCTCTTGAGGGATGATTTACAATAAAGGAAGTCCTTCTATTTATAGGGGGAATTTGCTCTAGTTTCACACTAAAAGACAAATACATCAAATCCTAATAGATATCAACTAGATCTTATTAGATCTTGATAGACATTCACTATAATATAAATACATTTATAATACTCCCCCTTGAATGTCTAGATAAATAATGTGTCTCGTTAAAACTTTACTAGAAAAAACTCAGTAGAAAAAAAAAATCTAGTGAAGGAAAAAGAGTACACAT
Organism: Capsicum pubescens; assembly: GCA_030864215.1. Lineage (NCBI taxonomy): Eukaryota > Viridiplantae > Streptophyta > Magnoliopsida > Solanales > Solanaceae > Capsicum > Capsicum pubescens. The sequence goes on along the minus strand of CM061541.1, from coordinate 84,119,355 downwards.
TTCTAACAATACGCATATCGGTTGCCTCATTAAAAACCTTACAAGAAAAACTCAGTGGGATAAAACCTCGTAAGGGGAAAAGAATACAACGCGTATTAACTCCTCCTAATGAGAACATCCTTGAACCTTTGCATCCCGATCTTATGCACCATTTTCTTAAAGTTGTAATTGGAGAAGACTTGGTGAATAAATCAGCCACATTTTCACTTGAACGAATCTGTTGCACGTTGATATCACCATTCTTTTGTGGCTCATGTACGTAGAAAAGCTTTGATGAAGTGTGTTTCGTTCTATCTCCTTTTATAAATCCTCCATTAAGATGTGCTATACATGATGCATTATCTCCGTATAAAATTGTGGGTAGATTGTCTTATTTCACACCACATTTTTCTCGAATGCGATGTATCATGAACCTCAACCATACACATTTTCGGCTTGCTTCATGAATAGCTATTATCTCAGCATGATTCGATAAAGTGACTATGATAGACTGCTTTGTATATCTCCAAGATATTGCAGTACCACCACATATGAACACATAGCCTATTTGAGACCGAGCTTTATATAGGTCAGATAAGTATCCAAAATCAGCATGACCAATAAGATCGAGACTGCAAATTTGCTAACAAATTAACTAAAAATAAGTTATATCAGGCCTTGTAGTATTTGCAAGATACATTAGTGCATCAATTGCACTAAGATGTGGTACTTCATAACCAAGGAGTTCCTCATTCTTTTCTTGAGGTCGGAATGGATCCTTATTCAATTTTTGCATGTTTCTCATTTAAGCAAATACTCTATTGCTTTTGAAAACTCTCCAAGAGTTTCAATGATACTCAAATCATCAAATTATCTCTTATGAGGATAATAAAAAGTTTTCCAGAAACTTTATATGCTTCAGGCATTTTGAATCCTTTAGGGATTTTCATATGGATGTTTATCAAGTAACAATATCCAACACGTCAAGTGTGACATCTTCAAGTGTCTGGACTGCAAATCAAATAAGTTTTACGCTTATCAAAATGCATCCTTTCAGGTCACTTGATAAATATTTCTATGTCAGCATGCTTAAATTAACGTAGAATTCAGATCCTCATAATCTTTTACAATATTGCGCCAATATTGTATCAAAGATATCGTCGACGATTTCTTATTTTGTGTCGGTTCACAATGCGACATAACATTTTGAGATCTCATCACTTCATTATTTTCAGGTACCTAAACCTCTCATAAGGTTTCATGAAGTGTTATGTCGTAGGCTCTTCAAGAGCACATTGCCTTCTTATCACGATTATTTGCTCCTTATCATTTTCAAGGATTATTTCATTTGAAACCGATTGGTGTATCAAGCTTCACGCATGTATAGACTTTATCATTTAAGGACACAAAATAGGAGAACTTGCAGCTAAATATGAGATGCTTTAGGCATTTGACTTGAATTATCTTTTGAATAAAGATCTGATGATAATTCCTAACATCTTTCATAGCTGCTTATAATCTCCCTTTTATGTTAGAAAAACTAACATACATCCTCCATCTTCTTTGAGAAATCCATCTTTGTGCATCATGGTATATTTATTAATCATATACCGCACATCAAAACTATTAGATGGAATAGTTGGTTCCTGATCTTGAACCAATTGAGAGGGAAGAAAAAATCATAATATATTGGTCTAATGCATTCAAGTGTTATTGTATGCAATTTATCATATTTCATACCAATACATGGAACTTTATTTTCATTAGTAATGGTTCAGCTATTTATGGAAGGCATTCAATGCTAAACCATCATCATCAAGATGAATTATCTTTATTACACAATCTGAAAATTATGCTCAATTTATATTGAACAAGTAACTTTATGAATGTCAAACGTAGGTTGACCATGAATGTATATGTGATCATCTTATTGATGCATCTTTTTAACATATCACATGATAGGTGAACGGACCCTTATTCACTTTTTATTCTTTTCAGATTTTGAGGGATTCAATTCCAAAATTAGTTGGTCCAACCAACTTATCATGAGAACAATCAACATTAAAGTTCATGAAGAATTTTCTAATTCTTTAATATATGTTCAATACTCGGTATGCACATCTTTGGGATATCGCAATCGTTCATGTCAACTTATGAAATTTTAATCTAGTAAACTCCAAGTTTACCATGATATGTGTTTTTGCTTTAGCAAATTTCAGATTTACTATTACATGAATAAATTTCAGATTTACTACTTTAGAAGTAGATTTCAAAATAATTTTTCTCAGTTATTCTGCCTCATTCGGAGGTGAGTTGTGATACCATCACAATCAAGTGCACGTTTGCATTAATAAGCTTCTCATTCCCCAGGAATGGAATATAATCATGCTTTAAGCGTATCAAATTATGATAGCTACTACAAAAGCAAATTGAGGCATACATATGATTTATTGCTACCACATTCAATTCAAGGAATGAAGCATATTTAATGGGACACGTTTCACCAAATATCTATTATTTTGCCTTAGCCATCATAATGTCATCAATATGGTGCATTGAGATTCATACTCAACGTCTTATCCATTTAAAGACGTCTTAGGCATAATCCGATGGGACTTGAACTCAATCAAGATGCATCAGAACTCCAATCCAATGTCTTATTCTTTTGGTACGATGAAACTCAAATCCACCGTCTTACCTCAATCAATAATATAATAGCCAAATATATATAAAAAAAGTTAATTATACAATAATGTAAAATTTATAAGCTTTTAGCAAGTTTGTCCAAACAACTTCTTATGGTTAACAAATTAATTGTTGTTGAAAACATGAAATATTATTTACAATCTAATTGTTAAAGTGTAAAAGCAATTTAAAAATTACTTAAACCAGTAACAACAATGACCGTATGTAATTCTGGGCCATCCTTATCATTAGTATGTTACTGCCATAGTCATAAGACGTTACTGCCATAGTCATAAATTTCGTGTTTCAATATTATACTTACCTGGCAATGGTCTGACCATTATTATGATCCTTTGGCCCCGAGGTTTTCTGCGAACCACTTGTTGGTTTACACAAAAAAATAATTTTACTAAATTAGTTAGAGACTCGTGCTGATAACGTGTTATAAAACAAGAAAGAATAAAGAAGAATAGTAGATGAAATAGAGAGAGTGATTCTTATTTCTTCTCTTGAGGAATGATTTACGATAAAGGAAGCCCTTCTATTTATAGGGGGAATTTGCCCTAGTTTCACACTAAAAGACAAATACATCAAATCCTGATAGATATCAACTAGATCTTATCAGATCTTGATAGACATTCACTATAATATAAATACATTTATAACAGTATTTATAATTTATTTTGTATTCTTTTTTTATTACTTAGAACCAATACAATAAAACATTGTCTTCACTTTTAGCTACTTAAATGCACCCACATACTTCATTTCCATTTCACTTCTGTTTTGTAAGTAGTGTCACCCTTCATATTGAACCCAAGATGAAAAAACTGAAGAGATGATTTTTTGTTAAACATTTTTTTTAAATTTTTTTTGCTCATTGTTCTTAATTTTTATGGTATACCAAATTGATGCTTATTTAAACCTCTGTAGCTTTTTCTTAACTGGAGTCTGGTTAACAATCTTTAGTAAGGCAGTTAGCTAGTGTGTCATCGTATATATGATCTAGAGGTTAGGTTTATGTTTTTTACTGTATTATTAACTAAAATGATCATGAAAGCTGCTAACTAGAAATAAAATTAAGTGATTTTAATAATCAATTGCTACAAGTTAAGTGATCATTCTGACATTCAACTTGATGAATGGGCTATTAATTTTTTTTTAATTTTACGGCACCACAAATTATCGAACTACACTACTTAAATTGTATTTTCTGGTTGTAATCAAGGCATTTTCTATTCATTTACTTGTAGAAAACTAAACCAATCAATCATAATCAAATCAATGTAGAATTAAATTAGTAGACGAAACACGCGTTTCAGCTATTACCTATATAAATATAATTTTGGAAACATCTCCTGACATTGACATTTTGAACTTAATTACAAAGGCCAAATACATTGTGATAAGAATCGGGTTACGTTAATAAACAAGAAAATAAGGCGGAAGCAAAAATACTAAGATTAAAGACAAGAAATTAAAGATAGGCAAAATTGGAGAATAAAATTTCCAATTTCGAGGTTAAGTGCTAAGAATCCTAATTGATCTTAGTATTCAAAATTAGCGGATTAAGACTGATTATGATACTAATAGAGTCAATTCAAGAACTTAGATCAAAAGTGATCTAGACCCCTATTTCAAAGAAACTAAAGACAACAATTAGTATAAGACTAATCACCTTCTTTAATTAACTTTAATAGAAACCAAAGATATCAAATTAAGAATTGATTTTACCTCCTAAAGAATCATTCTTATAAGGTTGCAAGATAAATCCCAAGTAGTCACACACAAAGGTGTAAATAAGAGAAACTCTGAATTAATAATAATATTGTCTTGTTGAAAATAACAAAATTCATCTCTCTATATATAGGGAAAAAAATCTATCCCAAATAGCATGAGATTGGAATCTACCTTTATCAAATCTAACTAGGACTAGGAAAAAGCTATCCCCAAATAGCATGTGATTAGGATCTACTATTATGAAAATAATAAATAAAATTCTACTAGGACTAGGAAAGTATGTAAAAATAATACCAAAAATTCTCTCCTAAGAAAATAAGAAAAAGTTTTCAAATTTACTCACAATCCATATGGGCTCAATCTTCTTTCTTTTAGGCTTGAACTTGAATCATGAAATATGTGTAGCACTTTGTCCATTCTTCTCCATAATTCTTGGACTCGTTCTTGGGCTCTTCTTCCATCATAAGCATCTTCTTGATTTCATTGAAGCCCGTCAATCTTAATGCAAGTGGGACAACCTGTATGCTATCATTCCCCTCTTCTTGAAAATAATTCGTCCTCGAATTTGAATCTCTCATAATCAAGACGACATACAATAGTAAACAACATCCATTACTTGAAAACAACAATGGTAGGAACAAAACAAGATAGTGACCATGCATCCACTTAACCCAATTAATCTTTGCATGTATAAATACACCTTTATAAAGCATGTGGACATCATCATCCCAATAGAAAATTATCTTCCTTGTATGAGCACAACAATATTCATGTTTAGATGACGTAGGGAATGATATGTGTCTCTCCAATTTAGCTCTATCAATAAAGTACTTCACTGGGCTTGTCAAAGACGTCATAAGCTCCATAAAATATGTATCAAATTTAACACTTTTATGATATAGCCAAGCACCATCAATTACACTTGAAGATTTTCCCACGTAACATTTATTCACATAAGCATAGGAGATTTCAAGAAGGTTAGAAGAATCTTTCAATCTCAAAATACAATCTCCATTAAATTCTAAGTAGCTGCTCAAATTCACCAACAAGGAATCATGAATAGGTTCAACAATGGGCATTTGATCACTTGTATCATAATAGTCACAGATTTCCTCATCACTAGTAGCAAACATTTTTTTTTCCTTACAATCACCAAGACTTGAAGAGTCATGCCTTAATTTGGTCTTATGTAGCAAAGGAATAATATTACCTCATTTTTCCTTGCTCATTAGCGTTAGATCTACATCTGCCTTGTTGGACTTCTTGTCATAAGTCTCATCTTGGACAAGTCCAAAATAATTCTCTTTACCTATATCCTTCTTATGAACAAATACTTGCTCAATGAGACATATAGTTTCAATCACCTTAGTATTAAGTTCATCCACTGAAGACTTTTCAATGCAAACTTTTCCATGAGTACCTATAAGAGAATCAAAACAACTAAAAGAAGAAGTAGGAAGGTTAGAGTTAGAATAAGAAATAACCTCACTCAAACTCCCTTGGTTCTCTTTCTCTACCTTATTACTATCCCTTTCTTTATTACTCTTATGATCATATCTCTTTTCTTTTCTCTTGACCTCACTTGACATCCTGTTCTCTTCACACAACACAACCTTTCTTCTTTCCTCTCTTGAAATATTAACATGCACCCCCTACTCCTATCATTCTTTTCTTTCTCAAAATTTTTCATTGCTTCTTTCACACGTTTGTGATCTTCATAAATTTGGAATGGAGTTAAAGGTACAAGTTTATATTTTCTTTCGTTTAACTCAAGAGAAACTCTATTCTTCCCCCTATCATAAATTGCATTCCTATCAAACTGCCAGGAACGTCCAAGTTTGATATGACAATCTTGCATTGAAATTACATCACAAAGAACATTATCAGAGTACCTTCCAGTGAAGAAAGAAATCATGCATTGCTTAGTCACCTTAAGTTCATCAAAATCATTGTGCTTGATGCATGCAAGTTTCAATTTCTCCACCACGTATGAACTTATCACATTAACAACACTTTTAAAATCAATAATCATAGAGCGAATATTATCCTTTATCCCACACCTTGTATGAAAAATACTTCTCTTTAAATCAGTTATATTCACCTGATTAGGTGGTTTTTGGGTGACCTCTAATACATCGAGTCGAGAAAAAAATCCTTCTAAGTGCCTCAGCTATGTCATTGTTTTGAGTCCCAGAATCAGTATCCTTTACGGTGTGAGACATCTCCAAAAGTTAAAGAAAATAAAAACTCTCAATTTGACTTTTTTTTTATCTCACTCCTCTTGCTTTTTTCCACTCAAATTACAACCTTTGGCTGCTTCCTTTAGGATTTATATATTAACCCTACTAGTAACAATCCCTTTAGAAGTAAGATGTAGAGATAAAAAAAAAATTACCAACTCCCAGACGGGTGGATTTGGTGAGACAAGAAAAAGATCAATTAAAAAAAATCTAAATTTTTTCCTCTTCTTGGTTTTCCTCCTTGATGTTGGAAAACAAGAAACATAATAAATTTGGAATTTCTTGATCTAAAGTAACCTTTTTTTTTATTACAAAACTCCCAAGAATTATCAAGAACGTAACCTTGATAGAACCGCTCTGATACCACTTGATAAGAATCGGGTTACGCTAATAAACAAGAAAATAAAGCAGAAGCGAAAATACTAAGATTAAAGGCAAGAAATTAAAGATAGGCAAAATTGAAGAATAAAATCCCCAATTTCGAGGTTAAGTGCTAAGAATCCTAATTGATCTTAGTATTCAAAATTAGCGAATTAAGACTAATTATGATACTAATAGAGTCAATTCAAGAACTTAGATCAAAAGTGATCTAGACCCCTATTTCAAAGAAACTAAAGACAATAATTAGTACAAGACTAATCACCTTCTTTAATTAACTTTAATAGAAACCAAAGATATCAAATTAAGAATTAATTTTACCTCCTAAAGAATCGTTCTTATAGGGTTGCAAGATAAATCCCAAGTAGCCACACACAAAGGTGTAATTAAGAGAAACTCTCAATTAATAATAATATTGTCTTGTTGAAAATAACAAAATCCATCCCTATATATAGGGGAAAAAACCTATCCCAAATGGCATGGAATTGGAATCTATCTTTATCAAATCTAACTAGGACTAGGAAAAAGCTATCCCCAAATAGCATGGAATTAGGATCTACTATTATGGAAATAATAAATAAAATCCTACTAGGACTAGGAAAGTATGTAAAAATAATACAAAAAATTCTCTCCTAAGAAAATAAGGAAAAATTTCCAAATTTACTCACAACCCATATGGGCTCAATCTTCTTCCTTTTGGGCTTGGACTTGAATCATGAAATATGTGTAGCACTTTGCCCATTCTTCTCCATAATTCTTGGACTCGTTCTTGGGCTATTCTTCCATCATAAGCATTTTCTTGATTTCATTGAAGCCCGTCAATCTTAATGCAAGTGGGCCAGCCTGGATGCTATCACATCGGCACAAACTTTTATTTTGACACCTCAACTAAGCATTGTTCATTTTAAACACTCGAAGTAGTATGCTATTGTGTTATTTTGACACCTTTGTAATAATGAGCAAAATAAATTAGAAGAGTGTAATACACTCTCCGATGACGTGGCAAGCAACAAATAAAATAATTACATGTGGCATTTTAAATTTTTTGAAAAAACTATTTTAAAATCTTTTAACATCACCTCCCCCTCCCCTCCCCTCAAAGATCTTCTTCTCCAACACACACTCTTTTTTTCTTTTTCCGCAAAAACAACCCCACCCCCACCCCCTTCGAGGGATGATCTTCTCCATTGAAATATGACACAAGCTATCACAATTTCTTCAAGATCTCCTTTAATGAAGGTCGATTTTTCAATTCAAATTTATTCTTAAATAGATTTTTTTTTTTTTTTATATATTTGGATCTTTTTCTTCATTACATATTGTAGCCATGCATGGTTGTTAGATTTGTCTGAAAAATTGTTAGATTTGCCAAATGAAACACTTGGGCACTAGTTGGATGTTTAAAATGAATACTGATTAGTTGAGGTGTTAAAATAAAAAATTGTGTCAAGTTTAAGGGCCGATAAAGTATTTGGCCAAACTTACAAAGTCCAATACTCTCTCGACATGCATGGCCATGACCATGATCAAGTCTTCAATTATACATTTCCAACTATTTCTCTTTTAATTAATAGAGAAAAGACATAAAAGAACTACTGAAGTTGTCTCGAATTTGTAAAAAGACATTTAAACTTTGCGACGACCTATTACATCACAAAATTTGTACAATCCCTTGTAAATAGATCATTTTGAATGATTTTGAGCCCAAGTGTGTGGTCACGCCTATGACGTGCGTGAATGAAGAAAATTGATTGCAACTACCACTTAAAAACTGTCAAGTGTAATTAAATTTGATAATTATTGTAAAAATCCTTCTTCTCCCTTTTAAAAATTGAATTTTCTTTCAAACCTCCATTATTATAGGTATTGGAGCATGATTTTAAAAAAAAATCACTCTCTTCACAACAAAATCAGCCTTAAAAGATAAGAATTTTTCATCTATGTTCTAATTTTTTGTTTGCTTTTCAGTCATTGAAGCTTTAATTTTTGTCTTAATTTGCTTAAAATTTTGAAATCAAGTTTTATTTTTGAACTAGGTTTTGAGGAAAAAAATTCAAGCACTATCAAATTCGTAATTTACCTACACTATATGCTCGATTCCCCTCTCAAAGTACATTTCAGTTGACATGAAAAAGAAAGAATAAAGCGAGAGAAAAGAGATAGAAAAGATCAGTTGAAGAAGTAATGTCATTACTTGTTTGGGGTTCATTTGCCGGTGAAATTTTTCTACGAGACAAAAAAAATAAATATTATTGATTGGAATAATTTTCATTTTTATCTTCTTTTTCTAACATCAAGTATAAATTTTCACCTATTTTCTTATATCTTCTTCCTAGATTAGAAAATACTATTCTTATTTTTAATGTTCATGACAGTGAAGGGTGTTAATGACAATGGAGGTTTGGGGAGAAAAATGAAAGAGAAGTTTAAAATTTTTTAATTAATTAATTAAAAAAAAGTGATCTTCACGCGCCTAAATTTAGATTAGGATTGAAGATAAAATCGGTCAAAATAATCTATTAGATCGCCCGCAAAATTAAAATATCCTTTTGAAAATTTCATACCAGTCTAGTAATTACTTTATGTCTTTTTCTCTAATTAATACTACAAGCATTTCTTGTACCAAAGGTTACCTAAAAAGAGTTTAAAAAAAAAATAAAAAAAATAAGCAACGCTAACAATCTATGTCCCAAAACTTGCATGCCAATTACCAAACCAATATATTAGATGTAGAAAATAATTGTATATAATTTAGATAATTGTGTTTAATCACTATTTAGGTGGTAGAGGGGATTAGTGGTGGGGGATAAGGTGGAAAGTGGACTTCATTTAACATCACAGCTATAATAAGAAATAAAAGTCAATAAAATTATGTGAAGCAAATTAAATCACTACTAGAACACACAGGTTTTTACTGCCACGAATCAATAGGAAATTTGTGTTATAAAGAATACATTTCCCATCCATTTTTTTTTATTGAATCAGTTCACTGCAAAATATACATGGTGAAAAATAAATTCTCATTGACATAGTAAGAAATTTTTTAATCTTTTAATTTTTATATACAAACATTATTATTTTTACTTTTCCCACTCATTCAATCAAAATATATATCAGTGAAAATAACTACTGAATATATTTCCGGTGGGGAATTTCAATAGGAAAATATTAGTAATTTTTTTTGGTAGTGAATTAAAAGAATTAAGAGATGAAAATTAAAGGAATTGATCAAAGCTAAGTTTTGTTGAATTAAGAAGTTGGAGGAGCCAAGTATGAAATTACAAGAACACCTTTTTCAAGACTTTGATGAGAACCAGTAAGGTTGGCCTTTTGCTTGCTTTGGAAAGATTCAAAGATTTAACACATTTATATTCCACCTTCTTTGTATGATCTTTCCCACATGAAGTCTTTGTCTTAATTTTGTTGGATATTTCTTCATTCAAATTCTCCCATAACATGTCCATTTTCTCCTCTTCATCATCATCTTCAATCAATCTCTTCATGGCATTAGCGCCTTCTATGTATGAGAAGCTCTTTCTCTGGTCAATGTAATTGGACTTCTTGGATACTAATGGAGACAATATGCCCAAATTTTCTTCTTGATCATGATCTTCTCCTTTTGTAGATGCGGTTTTCTGGAGGCGACTGGAAGCAACTGACGTTGTTCGCCATAAAGGTGGTGATTCAAGGAAACGTGGAGGTGTGTTGGTGATTGTTGGGAAGCTAAAATCTTCTTCAGGAGGAGAAGGAGCCATATATGGTTTTGTTAGCTATGGTGTTTGTAAATACAGGAGGACTACTTTAATTTGAGAAATTAATGGGCTGGTTTTGTTTGGTGTGGAATAATGTTAAGGGCCTGTTTGCATTTTTGGGGAAATTTTTTAGTTCAACCACTTCAAACTTTCTACTCCCATATTTTATACTTGTATTTTTTGTATATAAGGGAGAATCTTAATTTTGGTAGTTATCACAAGGATTTTTTAGACTTTTTATTTTTTAAAAGCAAAGTTGCTACACATATCAATTTATAGTGTATTGATGGTTTCATTTTTTTTTTTTTTTTTTTTTTTTTTTTGTATATTTTCATTTTTGCCTTCTCTTTTTTTTGGTAAGACCATCTCCAATTGGTCTTTTGTAATTAGTTTCTTTTTGTTATTTATTGGAATGTCATTTAATTATAACTTTTTTTATTTATTAAAAATAATTACTTTAACTTGAAGAAAATTATGCCAAAATAACTTTTAATACTAAATTAAAGTTTGCAATAATTTTTTACTACACCGTTGAAATCTTTTAAAGATTTTTTTTTTTTTAAATATAAGTACTAAATAGGGAAACTTAATAAATAATATCTTATATTTATTATTTTTCTTAGTAGACATTAAAAAAAGTAAATTAATAATTAAAATGAGACGAAAAGCTTATCTATAATCTATAATATATTAAAAGGGGAAGACTCTTAGAAAAGTGATTTGAACTTTTTACCCTTCATTAAAAGTCTCTGCTTTAGACAAAATCGTCTTTTCACTTATTTTCTATAATTAATAAAAATAAAAAAATCTTTGATTAAATAAATAAGTGGCAAAGATCTATTAAAAAATGAATCCCTACCTTTATAAAAGAGGTGTACACGACCTTTCTTTAAAGAAGGAAAGAATGGCCCTAAATTTATGGTGGTTTTATGGAAAAAAAGCTATAAGAAATATGGATATTTGACCTTTTAGTGATATTATTAATTTTTAATATTTATCTTCCTTTTAGGCGTAGGAGTTTTATAATATTTTAACGTTCAATTTCTTTTTTATTTACAAATTCTTTATAACAGAAGTTATATATTCACAATCTCATTTATGAATTTTTGTTTTCAAAGTCACTTTATGTATTCCTGTTTTTTTTTTTTTTTTGGTAGAACAAGGTTCCTGCAATATTCTTGCCTATCCTTTAATCATATTGTTCTAATATGTTGATTATTGTATTAATTTGTTGTACTTTCTACTATTTTTTCTACTCAATGCACATGCTAAATGAATTTTTAATTGGGCTTCGAGAAATTTTGTGTAACGTTTAGATTTAATTATATTGTTCTAAATCTTGATCCTATTTTTTGTTGCTCTTTGCTATTTTTTTCTTAATACAGGTGGTAGAGGAATGTTAAGTCGAACTTTAAGGAATTTTTGTGTAAAGGTTAGATCCAATAATATTATTTTGAAAGGTTTACAATTAATTGTAAATCTTAGGAGCATGCGGTATATATTTCTTATTTTATCCTTTAGTTAATTTATTTTTTCTATATTATTATCATGCAAAATAATAACACGTATTTTAGTTAGTTTATTTTTTTTGCTATTTTTTATCCTTAATGCAAGTGGTAGATGAATGTTCGATTGAGATTTTTTTTATTTTTTTTGTATAAAGGTTAGGCTTAACCATATTATTCTAATATCTCTATTATTGTATTCTTTTCTTGTACTTAATGAGTAGTAGATGAATGTTTGATCAGACTTTGAGAAATTTTTATATTACGGTTAGAGATCTTTTTTCAACGAATTTTAAAGTTGCGATCTATATTAATTTCATCAACTTCGAGTCTATCTTATAGAAGGATGTTTGATCAACTAATATGCTTTCTTGACCAATTGGTTCTTTCAAAATTTGTAGGGTCATTTTCTTTTCTTTTTAGAAAAGTGATTTGAACTTTTTACCCTTCATTAAAAGTCTCTATTTTAGACAAAATCGTTTTTTTACTTATTTTTTTAATTAATAAAAGAAAATATTTTCTTAAATAAATAAGTGGCAAAGATCTATTAAAAAACGAATCCCTACCTTTATAAAAGAAGTGTACACAACCTTTCTTTAAAGAAGGAAAGAATGGCCCTAAATTTATGGTGGTTTTATGGAAAAAAAGCTATAAGAAATATGGATATTTGACCTTTTAGTGATATTAATAATTTCTAATATTTAGCTTCCTTTTAGGCCTAGGAGTTTTATAATATTTTAACTTTCATTTTTTTCATTTACAAATTCTTTATAACAGAAGTTATATATTCTCAATCTCATTTATGAATTTTTGTTTTCAAAGTCACTTTATGTATTCCTGTTTTTTTTTTTTGGTAGAACAAGGTTCCTGCAATATTCTTGCCTATCCTTTAATCATATTGTTCTAATATGTTGATTATTGTATTAATTTGTTGTACTTTCTACTATTTTTTCTACTCAATGCACATGCTAAATGAATTTTTAATTGGGCTTCGAGAAATTTTGTGTAACGTTTAGATTTAATTATATTGTTCTAAATCTTGATCCTATTTTTTGTTGCTCTTTGCTATTTTTTTCTTAATACAGGTGGTAGAGGAATGTTAAGTCGAACTTTGAGGAATTTTTGTGTAAAGGTTAGATCCAATAATATTATTTTGAAAGGTTTACAATTAATTGTAAATCTTAGGAGCATGCGGTATATATTTCTTATTTTATCCTTTAGTTAATTTATTTTTTCTATATTATTATCATGCAAAATAATAACACGTATTTTAGTTTTTTTTTTTTGCTATTTGTTATCCTTAATGCAGGTGGTAGATGAATGTTCGGTTGAGCTTTTAATTTTTTATTTTTTTTGTATAAAGGTTAGGCGTAACCATATTGTTCTAATATCTCTATTATCGTATTGTTTTCTTGTACTTAACGGGTAGTAGACGAATGCTTGATCGGACTTTGAGAAATTTTTATATTACGGTTAGAGATCTTTTTTCAACGAATTTTAAAGTTGTGATCTATATTAATTTCATTAACTTCGAGTCTATATTATAGAAGGATGTTCGATCAACTAATATGCTTTCTTATTTCTTTGTTCCATAGCCTTTGATAATTTTTCATGATTTAATTTATTGTTAATTTTGTTTGTAATGTTTTTATATAATTTTATAAGAATATTTTAATTTTCCATGTGAGTGTACTAATACAGTATTAATCTTTCTTGGGGGGTTGGGCCACAGGTGACAAAAGAGTTTTAAAATGAGGTGTAGGTGACACAAGTCTTAATTATTATTTGGAGGTGACAATTACTTTATTATGTATTAAGAAAGGTGGGGAAGTTTTAAAATAACCCACAAGTTTTTAAATTTACATTTTGATCCCAATGTATACCTAAAATAATGGGAAACGGAGGGAAAAAGACGTCTTTCTCTCTCTTCTCATCCATTGTTGTTTTCTCTCTCTTAGAGATTTTTGTTGTTAATTGTTTTTGTTTCTGCTGCTTTATTCATCATCTTCTGCTTCATCTTCTTCTTGTCGACCATTTGTTGTTGTTGTTGGTACAACGCTACTGATCTGACCAATTTCTTAGGTCAAATTTTATTTACTACATCACTTTCCACTTTGGCATTACTTCATAGGTTACTTTGGTAAATAAAATTATGATTTTTATTCGTATTTGTCATCTAGGTACACTTCTATTTTTCCAACAATGGATAGAACCCCGATTATGAATCCAACACAAGTGCCCACAATTTAAACAGATCAATCATCTGGTGCATCAGATGAGTAATCTGTTGCATCAGACTATTTATCTGTTGCATTATCATATTATCTGTTGCATCAGGCGTATTATCTGTTGTATGAGGATGTTTATCTGTTGCACCAGACTAATTATCTGTTGCATCAGAATGTTTATCTGTTGCACCAAACTAATTATCTATTGCAACGAATGATTAATCTGTTTGAAACAACACAAATCAACCCCTGCCACAAACCCAACAGATAAATCTTGCTATTGCTACTGGATTCTAAATTATTCCTTTTTACGTCGAATCGTCGAAATGTTTGTTGAGAAGATAATAGACAGAATGAAAATTAAATATGGATTAAAACGTCAAAGATCAAACATAATTTATTTATTAAACAAATAAAAATACATATAATAAACTAAAAGAAAAATAATAGTCTAATTATTATTATTATTATCAGCATCATCATTGCCAGCCGACCAATCCTCAACCGGAAGTAGCAAGGCCCTCCTCAGCCTGCGTATCTCGCGGAGCATTCTTGATCTAACTCCTCCCAATTTCCATTGCAGATCACGAAGTAGATTCCGAAGTTCATTCACGGCGTCTTGCAGAAAAGCAACGTCCCACACTGGGTCAGCCATAATCTTATCTTCTAGAGTGTAATATGAAAGACGAGATGCAATAAATAAATAAAGTGTGTATTTGAATGAACAATTAAGTAAGGACTGACCTATTTATAGAGGATTGAATTTGAATGAGAGGCAAAAAGGCGCGACTATTCACCTCCATACATTAATTAAATTTTTGATTAAATTAAAAAAATAAATATTGTGATATAAGTCATGACTTTTCAGATTATTATTATTAATTAGTCTTTCGAAGAACCGTTTTTATTGAGTTGTGGCAACAGATTCTATATCTGTCGCATCAGATAACACATCTGTGACAATAGATATATTATTTGTTGCAACAAATATAAAATATGTTGCAACAGATATGTTATCTGATGCAACATATAATCTAACTGTTCACCTCTATTTATTAATTACATTTTTTATTAATGTGAAAAGTAATGAATTAATTAAATTAAGAAATATTGTGATAAGTCATGACTTTTCATATTATTATTATTAATTAGTTTTTTTCAAGAACTGCTTTTATTGAGTTGTGACTCGATATAGGTTGCATCAGATAAATCATCTGCGACAACAGATATATCATCTGTTGCAACCATAGTGAACCTGTTGCATTAGATAATTTAATTGTTGCAACATATAATCTACTTTTTTTTTTAAAAAAATAACTATATCATCATATCATTAATCCAAATTTGCTTACTTTTTTATTTTATAAATAAAAAAAATACCTTTTCAAATTCTTTAATAAAATAATAATTATTTTATTATATAATAAATAATTAAAAAAATAAATTCAAAAACAAAAATGGTGAAAAGTCACGATCAGTTATTAAAATTGTGGTTATAAATTGTGTTTATTATTTATTTCCTTATTATTTATTTACGAAACATTTTTCATATTGAATAATCGAAACTCCGAGTTATGTCTTTCTCTTTTCACCCTCTCAATAACAACAATAACCCTTTTTTTATTAATAACCGCCAGGTGCAACATATGATCGATTTGTCGTAGCAGATTAACCTCTAACTGTTGACATAAATTGCTGCTCAATCCCTACCACCAACCGTCGACATGTTGAGAACAAGGAATAAACAGAATGATTATTATTAAATACTAAATAAGAATTAAAAATTCAAAGTCGACAACAAAATGAAATGAATGTTCATAGATTTTTAAATCCCTTGGGTAGATTTGATATTCAAAAGGAGGAAAATAATCGCTAAAATAAGAAAATATTATCTAATTATTATTACTACTATTATTATTATTGTCAATCAGACATCTTTCATTCATCCGGCAGCCTTGCTCCAAAGTCAGCCAAATATCTCTCTGGAGTTCATCAATCAAATTGCCTTTGAAGTTCATGCAAGGACTCGATATGAATATTCTTGTACGAATATGGATCATCCATATTTGTAAGGAGGGACCTATTTATAAATTATTGTATCTCAAAAAGAAAAAAGATTACTTTAAAATAAATCTAACAGATGGGTAATCTGTTACAAAATATATTCTTTCTGTTAGATAACTTACAACATACTGGCAATCTTTTTGCAACAGATGTATATATCTGTTTGATTTCTGCAACAGGTTGATCACTGTCGTCACAGATATCTCCAATTGATTGACAATATAAACAGATGTGTCATCTGTTGCAACAAGCTAGTCATCTATTTATTCAATTTAAGCCATAGATGGGCTAGGAATAATAAGGTGCGTGCAGATGGATCCACTATCATATGTGTGGGAGTTAAGTATGTATTACTGATAAGGTTATCGAGACAACACACACAAAGTACAATATTTTTGTGAATGCAGTTTTTAACCGATTAGGCATTAATCATTCAAATAAGATCCTGCATTATACCATTAAGTTTGATGGGTTCGAAATTGATAAGGCTGAGGACCTCATGAAGATGGTGCAGATACCCTGTTACGAATTACTGACGGTTGGTGCTCGTGTTTATGCGTGTCAAGTTTTGAGAAGGGATCAATATTTGTCGTCACTGCAGAGAACCAATAGCGATTGGACATAACTTTAAGTGTGCATTGGACCCTTAGAGGGCCCTCGAAGCCTCGCACTGCATCAAACAAGAATGGAAAACCAATATAGTTGTGTCCCTGGCCAAAATTTATATGGTTGGGTTGCTCGCTCGGGTTGATGATTATATGCTAGAAGGTGCGGTAGGAGAATGCTTTTGAGGTAAAATGGGTTATTGATGGAAGACTATATCATCTGAGAGCTAATTGAAGAAGAGACACGGGGTAGAAAGTAACTTCTAATGAATCTGGCCGATGGAATTATCTTAACAGATGCGAAATCTGAATCAAGTGTAAATATGAAAGTGTATCCGGTAATATAATTTCGTCTGTTGTGTCTCTGAAAGAAAAACAATGCAGATGGACACTTTTTTAGGGAGATGCATGGTTGGGATTATCACCTATGTAGAAAATAGGAGAAGACCAACAAAGCAGTCTCTCGGGCATCGAGGGTAGAAATGATGTTCAGCAAGTCTAGAAAACTTACGCCAATAACAAATGCAGTGAAAATAAGGAAACTAAGAGAAGACGAAAATTTTTGAATTTTAAATTTCATCCCATCTTCTTGTTTGTGTTTCCGATCAGGTCCACTGCCATTGACCTGATCGGAACCACAAACGAGATTGAAAGGCAAATAGAGTATCATTACTTCCTTAGCAATATGGTTATAATTGATTGTATTTTCTTGCCCTGAAATGTTTTCAACATTCCTTGGAGAAGATCATATATTTGCTGTAGTATGTGAATCCCGATAATTTTCAAGCTTGCCTCCAGCTTATTGATTTTGTATTCAAGCTGGTCGTTACCGTCTTCGAAGTTGGTAAGGAGTTCCTCGTCTTTTATGAGCTCAATCAGGAACACTACCTTCAAAGTTGTGGCATTCTAGAAGCCCTTCGGAACACTTTTTCTTCAAAAGCTTTAAAGGATACATGGAGGGTCGCTGTGTTTGTTTTAGGTCAAAATGTGTTGATGCACGTTGAAGATGTGGTCCCAACAGTTGAACAACACACTTTTATCGAGCGTTGCTCCATGTATCTTGCTCAACAAATTTGATAAATTAGTAAGCATGGAGTTACGTAGCATGTGATTTAAACCGGCTCTACCAAGCCTATCAAACGTTACGTAACTCCAAGCTCATTACCCTATCAAAACAATATGCCCGAGTTAGTGTACAAATCGAGCGAGCTCAATCTCTCAGCCTTTCTACTGATTGATCTTCTTTAATATAGATGACAAGATATCTACTATACAATAGTCTACACCATTGCTAGACATAATTGCCTGGGAACATGTCTGGCGACGGTGTAGAATTTTGCATCGCAGATATCTTGTCATCTATATTGGAGAAGAGCAATCAGCAGAAAGGCTGAGAGATTAAGCTCGTTTGATTTGTGCACTAACTCGGTCATATTTTTTTGATAGAGTAATTAGCTTAGAGTTACGTAACGTTTGATAGGCTTGGTAGAGCCGGTTTAGATCACATGCTACATAACTCCATGCTTATTAATTTATCAAATTGGTTGAGCAAGATGCATGGAGCAACGCTAGATAAAAGTGTGTTGTTCAACTTTTGGGACCACATCTTCAACGTGCTCAACACATTTTGACCTAAAACAAACACAGAGACCCTCCATGTATCCTTTAAGGCTTCTGAAGAAAGTATTCGGAAGGGCTTCTAGAATGCCACAACTTTGAAGGTAGTGTTCCTAATCGAGCTCACAAGAGACGAGGAACTCTTTACCAACTTCGAAGAGGGCAACAATCAGCTTGAATACAGAATCAACAAGCTGAAGGCAAGCTTAAAAATTATCGGGATTCACATACTACAGCAAGCATCTGATCTTCTCCAAGTAATATTGAAAGCATGTCAAGGCAGGAAAACACAATCAATTATAACCATATTGCTAAGGAAGCAATGATACTCTATTTGCCTTTCAATCTCGTTTGTGGTTCCGATCAGGTCAACGACAATGAACCTGATCCGAAACACAAACAAGAAGGCATGGGATGAAATTTAAATTTAAGAAATTTGTCGACTTCGCTTAGATTCCTTATTTTAACTGCAGTTGTTGTTGGCATAAGTTTTTTAGACTTGTTGTACATCATTTCTACCCTCGATGCCCGTGAGGCTTCTTTGTTGGTTTCTCCTATTTTCTATCTAGGTAATCCTGACCACGTAGCTCCCTAGAAAAGTGTCCATCTGCATTATTTTTATTTCAGAGACACAACAAATGAAATTGCATTACCGGATACACTTTCATATTTGCACTTGATTCAGATCTCGCATCTGTTAAGATAATTCCACCGGCCAAATTCATTAGAAGTTACTTTCTACCCTATGTATCTTCTTCAATTAGCTCTCAGATGATATAGTCTTCCATCAACCACCCATTTTCCTTCGAAAGCATTCTCCTACCACATATTCTGGCATAAAATCATTACCTCGAGCGAGCAACCCAGCCATATAAATTTTAGCCAGGGCAATAAATATATTGGTTTTCCGTTCTTATTAGATGCAGTGCTAAGCTTTGAAGGCCCTCTAAGGGTCCAATGTACTCTAAAAGTTAGTCCAATCACTATTGAATCTCTTTACAATGACACAAAAATTAGATCCCTTCACAATGCTTGATAAATAAACATGAGCAATAACCGACATTAAATCGTAACAGGCTATCAAAACCATATTCATGGTCCCTCAGCCTTATCAGTTCGGACCTACCAAACTTAACTGTAAAATTACAGACATCTTATTTGAACGATTTATGACTAATCAGTAAAAACATCATTCACAAAATCAGTGCACTCTATGTGTGTTTCCGCAATAACATTATCAGTAATACATACCTCCCATATATGAAGTGGTTCCATCTACAAGCAACTTATTCCTCCGATCCCATCTTTACTGCAGCCTCTTGAGATAGTCCGTCAAAGTTGATCAACTGTCAGTTCCTTATATCTACAAAGAAGAGGAAAAAATTGATGTCACAAAAAGAATATTGTCCATCTGTTGCATCAGATGTGGAGTTTGTTGCAACAGATGTGGAGTCTATTGCAGCAGATGTGAAGTCTGTTGTAACAGATGTGGAGTCTGATGAAATACATCAAACCAGCCTTTCTGGTGGTTTTCTTTGTTCCAACAGTTTTTCCATCTGTTGCAACATCAACAACAACATAAACATCAATAAAAAAACAACAACATTTGTTCCAACAACATCATCAACAATAAAGAAGCAACATCCTTTGTGCCAGAACCATCAACAACACCACAAGTTCCAACAACGTCAACCCCACCAAAAAATCAATAACTGCATCAACAATAATGAAACAAACAAAGTACATACAAAAAAAAATGATATTGCCAACAAGGCTTTTAAACTTCTCCCAACAGATGATTTTTTTCTCATATTGTAATAAAAATTCTTGAATTATTTATTCAACACTTACAAGTTCCTTAATTTTTTTTTAATAAATATGATATGGGTAAATTATAATTAAATAAAAAAACAGATGTAAATAACATGCAAAGAAGAAGACGAGAATGAAAGAGCAATAATGAACCATACCTTAATATAAAAAAGGGGATCAAAATAGAAATTTAAGTCGAGGAAAGATATGGATGGGTTTAGATCCGAAAAGATATTTATAAGAAGAGAAGAGAAAAGAGAGAAAAAAGGTTGTGACCCTAAAGAAGAGAAAGAGAAAAATGAGAGTTGAATAAAATAAACTGCAGTTGTAGGAAGAGATGAGATAATTTCTATATATGTATTGTGTACGTAGACGTGGTGGTTTTCAATATTCATTAATTAATATTCATTAATTTCATTAATAATTTGAGGGGCACGAGGAAGACTAAGACTACTGACATTGAAAAGACAAGACAAGACTGCTCAATGAACTCACTTTTGAGATATCCAAGAAATATTTTTTACCGCCTTTAGTAGTAAGTACTACTACTTGATATTATCTACTCGGATCAGAAACTTCTTGCTTTAAAATTAAAAGAGATAAAACGATTTTCAAACAGATATGTCATCTGTTGCAACATATATAAATATCTGTTTAGAAATTCGAACAACTCAGTCATCTGTTATAACAGATATAAATATCTGTTTAAAAATCACAAAAGCCCAGTCATCTGTGACAACAAATGAAAATGTTTATTTGATAATTAATAAAATCAGATATGTCATCTGTTACAACAGATATAAATATTGTTTTAAAAATTTTCAACATCTCAGTCATCTGTCACAACAGATACAAATATCTATTTGATAATTAAATCAGATATGTCATCTATTGCAACATATATGTACCTGTTTGAAAATTTTCAATAGGTTAGTCCTTTGTTGCAACAGATTTCATAGCAATTGATTTAGGTGGAACTAGGGATGAATGAGTGAGCTCGCAGGGTCAACTATAAATCCAATCGAGTCTTTGCAATTGCATGACGTTGGTATTACATTCATCCCGACCCGAGTCGTCGATCGATCACTCTGAGTTGAAATGAGTTCTCATCAACTCAATGTTATGATAGTGATAGTACCTAAGTTGATTTAGGTGGAACTAAGGATGAATGAGTGAGCTCGCAGGGTCAACTATAAATCCAATTAAGTCTTTGCAATTGCATGGCATTGGTATTGCGTTCATCCCGACCTGAATCGTCAATCGATCACTCTGAGTTGAAATGAGTTCTTATCAACTCAATGTTAGGATAGTGATAGTACCTAAGTTGATTTAGGTAGAACTAGGGATGAATGAATGAGCTCGCAGGGTCAACTACAAATCCAATCGAGTCTTTACAATTGCATGGCGTTGGTATTGCGTTCATCCCGACCCGAGTCATCGATCGATCACTCTGAGTTGAAATGAGTTCTCATCAACTCAATGTTAGGATAGTTATAGTACCTAAGTTTATTTAGGTGGAACTAGGTATGAATGAGTGAGATCGCAGGGTCAACTACAAATCCAATCGAGTCTTTGTAATTGCATAGCGTTGGTATTGCGTTCATCCCGACCTGAGTCATCGATCGATCACTCTGAGTTGAAATGAGTTCTCATCAACTCAATGTTAGGATAGTGATAGTGCCTAAGTTGATTTAGGTGAAACTAGGGATGAATGAATGAGCTCGCAGGGTCAACTATAAATCCAATCGAGTCTTTGCAATTGCATGGCGCTGGTATTGCGTTCATCCCGACCCGAGTCATCGATCGATCACTCTGAGTAGAAATGAGTTCTCATCAACTCAATGTTTTAAAAACTATATTTTTTAAATTTTTTAAAATTAATTAAGATCAATTCGGACCAAATTAACAATTTTAAAACTTGTCATTCTTTTTTAAAATTACAAATCAACCTATACAAATCATCCATTTGCGCGAAAAGCTTTTCATTTCAAATCTTAAGTTCTCTCTCTCCTCTCTCTCTCTCTCATGGGGTGTCCTCTCCCTCTCAACAATACAAATAATACAAACAACAATTACTCAACATATTGCTCAACCCTTCAAAACAGGTCAATTTTCTTCCCATTTACGACTACATATAGTTGTTTTTTTCGACTTTATTTCCACTTGTATCCATTGTTTTATCTATCTTCGCATGTAACAGAGTTCGAGAAGAGTTCTACATTTGTTCTTTATTCTAAAAAAATAGGATTTTTTAGTTAATGATAAAAAAAAGACTTTTAGTTGTATTATCTTCGAGAATGGGTTAACAATTTTGAGTTTTGATGCTAAAAAAGTAGGAAGCACCCGAGAAAACCCTATTTTTTCTCTCAGTATTTTGTTGACTGTCGTGGTATTGTTGGATGGTGTTTGTGGTGTTGTTGGTGGCTATTGTTGGTGGTGTTGGTATTTGTGTTTTTTGGCGGTGGTGTCGGTGGTCTTGGTGTTGGTATTGGTGGCATTGATAGTATTCTTGGTGGCATTAGTCGTGGCATTGGTTGTGGTGGTGATGGTCCACCTGTTGCAATGGGTGGAAGATCTGTTGGGAGATATTAAATAGGTCTTCAAACAGCTTCCCTATCTGTTCCAACTGATGGGTTATTCGTTGGAGTATTTTCTTGTAATGTGGCAAAGAATAATTTATTGAAATTTCTCCACCTGTTGCAATAGGTGGAATATCTGTAGAGATATATTAGATAGGTCTTCAAACAGATTTGGGTTCCCCATTTGTTCCAACTGATGGGTTATCCGTTGGAGTATTTTTTTTTGGTTATGTGGTAAGAATAATTTATTGAAATTTGTCTCACCTTTTTAAAAAAAATTATGCAAACATCAAATGTAATGTATTTTTTGTTTTTCTTTTGTTTGTAGTTAAAAGATGTCTCCCAAAAGAAAAAAAATAAAAAGTGGAGAAAGTGGATCAACTTCCGATCACCAAACAAAAAAGGCTAGAGTACAGATAGATTCGGAGGAACTTCCAAAACAATCTCAGTCAGGGCAAAATGAAGCCGAGGAAAGTGATAACTCCTCCTCACCAATGGGGCGTGAAATAATATCGAAATTCCAGCATGATTCTGTCAAAACCATTAGTATTGACAAGTTTTGAGTTGCGATGCCGATGAATAACCCTAATGCAGTATTTGGTGATCTTGTACTTAAATGTCAGTTGGGGAAACCTTTTGACGAACTTAGGAGTCTTATGAAGAAGGAAAACATAGATGGACTTTTTAAGAAGAGCTGCTTTGCACACTTTCTTGAGCTTTCTGGGCCCCGCTCTCTCTGTTTCCCAATGATCATGGTATATGGCCTTCTCAAGCGCAGGATCACGTATGCAGGGGATGATGGAGGTTCGAAGGAGGGCAGAAATAAGATGGATGAAGTTTGGATCAACTACTGTGGCATGCCGGTTTGTTTTGAATTGAAAGAGTTTGCCATTGTGACGGGCTTGAGATGCGATCGTCCAGAAGAACCTGCCATCAAGAAAACCCCCACAAAGGGTCCAACAAACGCAAGGTAAAAAAAGATGGGTTGTTGGGCATTGTTGGACCTAGCTACAAAGTAAAGGATTTGATAGCAGATCTCAAGAATAAAGATATACCAAAGCACTACAGGGAGAAATTGTGCTTAGTTTGGTTTGTCCATTCCGTTTTATTGGCAAGAGACGTCAAGAAAGTCATAAAACATGATTTGTTGGCGCTTGCTGATGATTTTGGGAGATTCAACGATTATCCCTGGGGCTACGATAGCTACTACTTGACTGTCAAATATTTACTGAAAGAGATAAAGCCAAAGACGACCACATTATACGGCTTTCCTTGGGCTTTCACGGTAAAATTGATCATTATTTTTACTCATTCATTAATTTATATTGAATATACTTGTGTCTTTTTTTTGCTTGCTTCCTGTTTATAATTTTTAGGCTTGGGCATATGAAGCCATTTCTCCCCTCCGAAAGTATTTTACAAATTATCCGGATAAGGTTTCTCATCCAAGGATCCTTAGGTGGTTGGCTGCAGTAGAGAGCAGCAAAAAAAATATTAACGAGGATGATCTCTTTAACCCTCTGGATGATGCAGTACGTCTTCTTTCAACTAAAATAATTTGCCTCAAATAAAGATATTGAAACAGATGTTCCATCTGTTGCAAGAGATTACCCGTCAACTACAACTGGTGTAATGGGTAATCTGTTGCAACAGATGATCCATATTTCACAACAGATTAACCATATGTTGCTCTGTTCTTTGAACCTTACTCAACAGATTACCCATCTACTGTAAATTATGCAGCAGATGGGTATCCTGATGCAACATATTATCAATCTATTTCAACATACAGATCAGCTGTTGCGGTAGCTAAATCGTCTGTTGCATAAGTTGGCTGTGTTAACATAACCCGAGCCCCATGTAACCCAACTGGCTGCAAATTATTATTATATGATTTAAATTCCTCCTATCATTTTTTTATAGGTTGTGCATCCTTGGATCGTGCCTACTATTGATGAGCTGGGGATGACTTATTTTCTTACTCTGGGTCTTGTTGATAAAAAAGAAGACCCAACGGTGGAGTTAATAAAGAAAAAATTGGATGGAGCAATATCCATAAGTAGAGCAGTTAGGCAAGGTCAGTCTAATGTTGAAGCTCTTCACGACCTAACTCAAACTGCAACAGATCTGGGTGCTTCTTCTGGGGATGTTGCAGGTGGAGTTGTTTGTGATAGTGGCAGCCATCATGCTTCTGCTTCTGCTGCCAGTCATGATTATGAGAATGTTGGTGCTCAGCAAAAAATAAATATGTTTGAAAACACCCCTTGCATAGGTCTTCCTTCTCCCCTCTACACCGGTCCCTCCCACCCTTACAGTGGTCCCTCTCACCCCTCCTCACCCTTACAGTGGTCCCTTTCACCCCTCCTCACCCTCATGTTCTCATTGCAAATGCAAAGTGTGCAAGGACAGAGAGGATAAACTCCTCAACAAACTAGAGGCTATTGCTGAAGCTGCCGAGGAGTTGAAATCCAGGAGGGGTTTCATACCATCCAACGAGGTGAGGGAGCCATGCACTCCTACAGTGGAGGTTAGAAGGAAGGGAATAAAAATTAGACAAATTCTCTCTGTTCTAAAATCAGCAAAAAATACCACTCCCCTCGCTCCAATAGTTGTTGAAGTTCAGGGGCCGCCGAAGGTGGACATATTTGCGGCGCTTGGCAAGGAGAAGAAGAAGGAACTGGAAGAATTCATCAAGATGAAGGTTCAAAAAGAATACACCATGCATACATTTGTCGCCAAAGACTTCTCGAATATGAAAAATATGTGCGTATGGTACGAGGACAAGGTAAGTTTACTTTTGCTAACCTACCCTTCCAATCTACTCCATGAAGAAGAATCTACGCAACAGATGTGTAATCTGTTGCAATAGCTTGGTATTCTGTTGCAACATAATACACATCTGTTGCATAAGTTGCGTTGGCATGGTAATCTGTGAACTGATTTAGAGAACCCTCTGCGTCGGATTCTTTCCACTGTGTTTTTATTCTTTATAATTACTAACCTATTTAAAAATTATCTTCTTATACCATAGTATGTTGATGAACTTCTCTGCCTCATGAGGGGCAGGCAATTAGCGTACCCAGATGCTTATGATGCTGCTGATAGGATAATAGACCTCAAATTCTACAATAATTTCAAAGATAGGTACGCTGACCTTCGTCATCTAGCTGATTTCGGTGGCCTGGGATTTGATCAGTTAGTTTCTACATTCCAATGGGATGAAGAAGTGATTAAATATGTTAGAGGGAAGAGGCCATATCTACACGGCAAGAGCTGGACCAAGGCAAAGAAAATCCTTGCAGTCATGAACGTGGATGTCACCCATTTTCTCACTGTTGAGATACTACTATACGAGGGAAAGATTAAGGTTTATGACTGCAACTTACCTGTGTTTAGCGAAAAGACGTTTTTAATCCACATACAACCACTCTTGAAGTTGTTGCCCAAGTTGTTGACGCAGAGTAAGCTGATGGATCATTTGCCGGCAGAAGTCTTGGTAAAGGAATCATGGATTTTTGAAGGTCAAAATAAAAATATTCAACTCCTAAAAAATACAATCGGTGCAACGTGCGGGCCGTACTCGCTTGCATATATGGAGTGTTTGCTGACCGACACACAATTGATCGGTGTGTGCGACACCGTTGTGGGAAAGATACAATGGGTCTGGATATATGGGGTACTAACTAAATGGTTGGAGCCCGTGTATAAAAAAGAACATGTACAAAGACAGAGGCGAACACGATAAAAAATTTTCATTTCATGCCAATTCACTATACATATAGGGGCAATAATTTTTATGTCTGATAAAGTTGAATTTTTATAATGCAACAGATTTTATATCTGTCATAACAGATATAGAACCTGTTGTGACAGATTGATTATCTGTTGGAATAGGTTGGTCATCTAATCCGTTATGCAGATGTTCCCCGTCTGTCTGTCCAACAGATTTACGATCTGTTGCAATATATAACTTATATGTTGCAACTGATCGGTAATCTGTTGGAGCAAATAAAAAAAGTAGGAAGACCTATTATATAATTTCCAGCAGATAACTTACATGTTGCATCTCATGTTGCGATATATGTGTAAATTTATCTAATAAGATATGTCGTCTGTTGCAGCAGATGTATTATCTGTTGCGATATTTGAATCTAGTACTCCATTTCAATTAACATGTTCAAAACTCAAAATTAATTATATTTATCGACAAAATAAAATAAATCGAAGCCTTCGGAAATTACATGAAATAAAATAACTCAACAAATAAATAAAATGTAAAAAAAATCATTATGAGTACAAACGATCTACTCTGCAAATAAATCAACAAGTTAAACCAAGGAGGATAGGTTATTACATTGACGGAATCGAGCTATAAAGATCTAATCAATATAGATAAGTTGTTCTTTATCTAGTGCTATGGAATTCGGCTTTGGTCATCGTAGATCTTTAACGTCGGTTGCGTACGGCTTCTGAGCTTTCGCTTCTCCATATTTCCATAAAAGAGCAACATATCTTTTATGGAGTAATCCGGCATCAAGTCCATCATTTGGTACTTGTAATCCATCGCTCAAATACTCGGCATAGGTGGCAATAAAAGGACCGTAATCCCTGCGTTACAAAAAAACAGATAATCTATATCTTGCAGTTCATGCAAGTGTTGTGAAATTTATGAAATGAAACTAAATCATGACACTTAAACTTACAGGCTACCAATGGTTTGTTGAGAAATTCCGTCAACATATTGTATATCAAATGGATTAGCCATTTTATCCCGGTATGCTTCAATCGTCGACCAATCAGTACAAACCTTTTGATCTAAAAAACCACTCATATCAAGGTAAGTAGGCAATATTTTAGCCAGCTTTTGTATCTCAGACGACGGCCCGGAACATCTCCTTCGCGACATCGATTCATAAACTCGGATGCGCCTCTCTTTTAGAACGACGACAGCCAACACCCAATGGAATTCATCACCACAATTGATTGGAATGTATACTTCGTTGATCAAATGCCAAGGTAAGCCAGCCGGAATGCTAAAACCTTTGATGATGTTGATTAAGCTTTCCTCGTTTCGAGAAACTTTCGACTGCTGTTGACAATACCTATCGTAGGCATTATTGATGTAAACTTTGTACAAACATTTGTCTGTTGTGTATCTGTATTGTTCTTGTGTTTGCAACTTGGCCTTCTTTCAGAGGTAGTAAAAAATGACATCGATGTTCTGCACATATTATCAAATATTTTGGATTACGTGACGAAAAAATTAATACGTAGATGCAATTAAATAAAGTATTAATTAATAGTAATATGTATGGCCTTTAAACCTCACATTCCAGCAAGTTTGGGGCTGTGACATCAAATAGAACCAATTCTTCATTCCAGAATGTGCAACAACAAAGTCGAACATATCAAAACCAAGACTCAATTCGTTCACTTTGTAGCGCTCGTCATTTTGTTTTCTACATGATGATTTATATGTGTTAATGTCAGGTTCTTACAATAAGAATTGTATAAACCAATATCCATAAAATTGATTTATGTACCTGCCGGCATGATGTTTTAACAGCCCATCGACAATTCATTCTGAATAGTCGTTGATCAACTGTATTAGTTCCTTCAAACGGGTAATTCTTTCGTTCTCCCAAACTGACAGGCTCCACTTTTTCTTTATCTTTGAAAGAAGTTGATGGATTATCAACTGTCATATTATGCTCTTCGACAGTAGCTGTGACATCCACCTGGAAAGCCAGAATTGTCAATGCTAAGTAGAGATATACAACAGATTTTCCATCTGTTGCAACAGATGATTCTTATGTTGCATCGGATGGATAATCTATTAGGATAAATTTAAAAAGGTAAATCAGAGCAGTACGATAATTTCGAACAGATGACCCATCTGTTACAACATAAGACTCATCTGTTGAAACAAATAACGAATCTGATGCAACAGGTTAGACAACAGTTGTAACAGATGTATACATCCATTTGATAATTTTCAGCAGATGTATTATCTGTTGAAACAGATATGTGCTTGTTTGTTTTTTGGAACAGATGATGTACATTCACCTTCTTCAGCTCATGCTGTTCTTCTGTGACCCTTGCACACTGAACATCGGTGCAAGACAAAGATAGAGGCGTTGCAATCTTACTTTTTTTATGATTGATGATGCCTTGGAAGTGTCTTTCCTTCCCCTCTTAGCCGCCTTGATCTCTAGTGGAGTGTCTGGATATGAAATCCTCTTTGATGGAATGACACCCCTCTTAGATATCATTTCCTTTACAGAAACAGTTAGTGCGTTAATAACATTAATCACTCCATCGTGTTTCGCCTTGCAGTCTTGACATTTACATGAAGAACATTTGCTAGATGCGGTAAAATCTGGAGAAAAATCTGTACAACTATTATGATCATAATCATAATGGCTTGTTGTTTCAAAAACTGTAAGAGGAGCATCATTAGCTCCACCCTCCAAAATTGTTTTTCTTGTGATGGTTGTTGCTCCAAACAATTCCATTTTTATTTCATCAACGACCTTAGGGTTCGATAAAGTTTGCACATACCGTAAAGTAAGAAAAAATGGCATCTTCAACTCTCGTTTGGTCGGAACAAGCCACGGATGGACAATCTAAAATAAATCGGTACATATATTAAGAATGATGATAAAATCATTTAATCATTAATTAAAATAAAAACTTGATTAGAATTGGACTTACTGCTTCCTTGGGGGGATTAAAAAGATCAAGAAATTTTGCATTTTTATCGGTTTCGGCCGACAACCATCTCAGAATTCTTAGACAAGAAACTTCTTCCTGGTAGTTCACTTGTTGTCTCAAATAAGGAATTGCTTCAAATGCCAAAGCCTATAACATAACACCAATAAATCAAAAGCATTATTGAATAAAAAATGATGAATCATATCATGATAAAAGAAATATTTACCATGAAGGCCCATGGAAAACCATATAAGTTGATTGTTTTTTGCGTTAACGGAGTCAACAAATATTCGACAGTCATTTTGAAGCTTTCATAACCCCAAGGATAGCTGTTAAATACCTCAAGATCCTCGGAGAGATTTATTAAATCGAGGCTTATGTTGTTGTTAACGTCTCTCGCCCAAAGAACATTATGTACAAACCAAACCAAGCACAATGATTGTTTGTGCTTCTTTGAAAGTCCTTTACCTTTCAACGCTTCCATCAGATTTTTGTTTTTGAAGCTTGGACCAACAATGGACACCAGGTCATCACGATCACTCGACTTGCCTTTTTCTGTTTTGGGTGTGCGGGGTGCTTTTTTTTGGGGTCAGAGTAGGTATAACTTGAGAAGGAGAAGGAGGATAACCTTTTTGTCCGGTAACTATGGCAAACTCCTCCCAACCAAAACAAACAGGCATGCCACAGTAATTTATCCACACCTTATCCATCTTATCTTTGTTTTCATACATAAACTTGCGCTTGAGAAGATCATATACCATTTTCATCTGGAAACGAGCATTGTTGTCCTCCGGTAAATCAAGATATTTCCCAAAGCAGCTTTTCCTGAAATAAGAATCCAATTTTTGTTCTCGAAGTATTTTTCTGAAGGCGTCGAAAGATTTTTCTATGACTGACTTAACCACGAGATCACCCGTTAAATCTGTGACACCATCGCACTGTATTCTCACAGGGTAACGATCAATGCTGAAGGTTTTAACCAACTCTTCGATGGAAGGGCTATTAGCATTTGGATCATCTCTTTTGAAAGATTCCTCCTCCCCGTGTTCATTATCTTCTGCTCCTGATTGAGATAACGCTTGTAAAGAAAGCTCATAGAGTGGTGGATGTAGCTAAGCTACTGTACTTGTTCCTTTACTTGGACTTGATTCGATTTCTTTTATTTTGGGAGCCATGTTATCTTAAATTAACAGGAACATAACATAGATTATAATTGATTAATGCATAACAGTAATATAACAGTTCCAACAGACAACTAATCTGTTGCACCAGGTATGTTATCTGTTGCAACATATAACCGACCTATTTCAACAGATGAGTAATACACGGGAACCATAAAAACAACACTATCTGTTGCACCTGGTATTTTATCTAATGCAACCATTACTGACCCATTGCAATGGATGAGTAATCCGTTGGAAATAATAAAAATAGATCACTAATCTGTTGCACCAGGTATTTTATCTGTTGCAACATATAACCGACCTATTGCAACAGATGAGTAAACCGTTGAAAAGAATAAAAATGGATCACTAATCTGTTGCACTAGGTATGTTATCTATTGCAACAGATAACCGACCTGTATGAGTAAATCGTTGGAAAGAATAAAAACAGTCCTAATCTGTTGTAAAATGAAGAGTAAACTGCTGGAAAGAATAAAAATAGATCACTAATCAGTTATCTGTTGGATCAATATTGTTTAGATTTTTTCCAAACAGAAGAGTCGTATGTCACAACAGATGAATGATCTGTTAGATTATTCACCTGTTGCATCAGATTTTCATAGTTGCATTAGATTTTTAATCTGTTGCATCAGATTTTAAAATAAAGAGTAAATCGTTGGAAAGAATAAAAACAGATCACTAATCAGTTATCTGTTGTATCAATATTATTTAGATTTCTTCCAAACAAAAAATTCATCTATCGCAACAGATAAATGATCTGTTAGATTGTTCACCTGTTGCATCAGATTTTCATAGTTGCATTAGATTTTTAATTTGTTGCATCAGATTTTCATCTGTTACAACATATGTTTCATCTATTACATCAGATGTTTCAACTGTTGCATTACCATTTCTACCAAGACAAACAACAAATCAACCTAGCAACACCAACATATCACATATACACATACACACTAAGAACATCAACTGTGACAAAAAATCACCAACAAATTTGAATCAATAGTACGACAATGAGAAGAATAAATACAGAAATGCCAGAAATTAGGGTTTTATTCATTCCACATTTCAATACCATAAGAGTAGTTGGCTCAAATTCCTCTGTTTTTTCATAATTTTTTACCTGTGAAAAAGGAAATGGGAGGACGAAGAACTTGATGTTGTTGTCGCCGGAGAAGTATTCATGTCGATTGACAGTTGAAAGTCGAAAAGAAACTTGCCCGACTATTTATCGCCGGAGGTTGAAGGGAGAAATTTTGCAGAACTGTTGGTTGGGAGAAGCTGGAGAGAGAGAGTGGTTGATTAGGATTGAAGAGGGGTGTGTGTTGGGTTGATTTGTATTTTTGAAAAGATTAGAAAGTTTTGAAAATATTAATCAAGTCCACAATTAACTTAATCAAGTTTCCTAATGATGTTTGATCCTATCTGTTGGTCAATGTCACCAATCCTTCATTCAAGACCTAAAAGACACATTTCCTTCAATTTTCTCATCTTTCTTGACCAATTGCTTCTTTCAAAATCTGTAGGGCCATTTCCTTTTCTTTTCTTATCAATTAAAGCCCTTTCAATTTGATACCTTGGGTTATATTAGAAGTCTCCAAGAATTAAAATTTTGTGCAATGATCTAGCTTCACGTATTGACGAAAGTTGTTTGGTCTTTATAATCAAATTCAATTTTGAAAGGGTTAATCTAAATTTCTAGAATATATAAAAAGGAGAATTAGAAAAAGACTCCTAAAATATATACGATGGAGAATTAATGTTTGTAAATTTTCTATAGGTTATAACAACGTACTTAGAGGAGTAATTTTACATTCTGAACACATTTATCCTTTAGGATACTACATAAAATATAAGATTAGTAGTATATTTTTTCATTTTATTGTTCATGTATTGTTAATTTGCTCATGAGCTTTTGAATTTTATCTCCTATTATTTATATTTTATATATAATAGGAGTTTTACCAATTCAATTTTTTAATTATACTATGTTTGATAGTAGATTTCGTGCTAAAGCTAGAAATTTAATACTCTACCAAAATTCAATTAGGAGGAGGAACAAAATGCTACATTAGAGTTTGTTTTGATTTGGGATGGAATGAATAAAGTTATTTTATAGATTGAAATATTTTATAGAATTAGTTATTCTATCATATATATGAAAGAACTAATTCTATTATTAGTTCACAATGATGGGATGAATAATTCTACAACTAACTAAATAATACTTCTAACTAGGTGCAGAATAAAATAAACCTCCATTTTATTTTGAGATTATTATCACTTTTTGCTCATACCAAACCGCTATTTCACATTCTTATCATCAACTTTTTACTAAAGTCAAGTTTTACAAATATTTCATATATTTTGATGGATAAATTCTTATCTACTTTAGCATTTACATCAACTCATATAACTTACTATAGTTAATAATTTAATAAAGTTAGAATATATGTTAACTAAATATAATAAAATGCAAAAAGTCTATGTACAAATACATATTATTTATTTATTGACATGATATAAATAATTAATTTGAATAAATATTTATCATTTTGACGTCACGTGCAAAGCGCGCGCGCGCGCACACACACACACACACATATATATAATCTATATCTATAATCTATATTTATAATATATTGAAAGTGTGAAGACCCTTAGAAAAGTGATTTGAACTTTCTGGCCTTCATTAAAAGACTTTTCTTTAGACAAAACTGTTTTTCACTATTTTTTTCAATTTATTATTTAATTATTTTTTATTATATTAACTAGACTTCCTAAAATATATGAGACTCCTAAAATATATGGTAGGAGAATTAATTAATATTTTTTTTTCTAATAGACTTTCTAAAATATATGGGACTTCTAAAATATATGGTAGGAGAATTAATTAATATTTTCCTTTCTACTGTTCAATTAGAAAAATGCTCCTAAAATAGGACTCTATTAAGAAAATACTTTTATAAATATTGAGATGTACGTTAAACTAGAAAACAAACTGGTTTTCCTATTGGGAGAATATGATTGATACTCATCTAACTTGATTCGATTGCATGTCTAGATTGGTGGATGCTTGATTTTCTAACCCTCAACTTTTTCACTGTTTTTGTTAGCATAATAGAATTCAAAATGTGTGTATATATAAATCTTCTTTGTTTTTATTCAAAATCATTTTTTAGGGTCAAAATTTTCACTCAGACAAGAATTAGTTGGATCAAAATCGAAGCTTTGTGATCACTATTATATTTTTTGTTATAGTTTACAAGTCGTAGATGAATGTTGGTTGGCTTTGAAGAATTTCTTGTGGAAAAGTTAGGTTTAATTGTATTGTTTTGATATCCTTATTATCTTATTATTTTATTTTAATTTACAGATGCCAAATGAATGTCGGTCGGCTTTAAAATTTTTTTAGGTAAAAGTTAGATTTAATTGTATTATTATAATATCTCTATTAGTTTGTTATTTTGTGGTAGTTTACAGATCGTAGATGATCTCGATTGGCTTTGAGAATTTTTTGTGTGTAAAATTTAAGTTTAATTGTATTGTTTTGATATCACTTTTATCGTATTATTTTGTTGAAAGGTTAGGTTTAGTTGTATTATTTTGATATCTCTATTATTGTTTTTGGTAAAAGTTAGGTTTAATAAATAAATTCTTCAGCTTTACATGCTCAAAAGATATTAAATTTAATTATTATATTCATCTTTATTATTTAAACAAATATCCTATATAGTGTAATTTTTGAACTCATTAAAGTGAGGTACACGTGCAAAGCGCATACACCTAAACTAATTCTTTAAAGGGCGTGTAAGAAAATAAATATGACAAGTAAATGAGTAATGTATTACTGTAATTCAATTACTATTTAATGTCCTTATTCATCATTGTTAAGTTAATTTGTATTAGGGATCTAAATTAATATTCTAATTATTTTAATATAAACTTAAAGTCATAGAAATATTTGTTGTATCAAAATAATTCTATAAGAAGAAAACAAAATTCATCAAAATAAATTTATTTTATCTATACTAACAAATTCATAAAAGTACATGTATTTCATTATTTATTATTTTTGTTGAATTATAATTATTTATATACTTATCTTCAAAAATTATTTATCTTTGAGAATTATTTATATATCTAATTCTGACAATAGCTTTATTTCTCAAAAACAATATTCTAATTTAAATTATTCAATTAAATGATTATGAACTTAAATAATTATGAATACTTATTAAAAAAGACATGTATAATATTTCATTAAATAAGATTAATTATAAGATAACAATATGATACAAATTAATATTTTATTTTTCTATTCTGAATTTGGACCCGGACTTAGCACGATCTGGGTGGAACTAGTTCTTTTATATGAAGAAATTTAGGAGTGTAGGCCCTACTTTTACAACTTTCTTGGTCTACCATTTTACTCTCCTTGGAATTTAATAATCTTAACATCACTATATAATTGAAGTGTTGTAGTCTTTAAAAACAACTACATCCAGGATAAAACAGAAAAAAAAATTTAATTTAATTTTAAAGTTCTAATTAAAAGGATAAATAATTTGAGATTGTTATTTTACAAATGACGACTTATCTTAGACAAAGTGAGTAATTTAGAATCTAACAAGTCTTGCGTAAAAGAAAGAGTAACAAAGCAAAAAGTAGTGAAAGATTTAGATTGTGATACGGTGAATGAAACGACTTTTTGCTTAATACTCCCTTTGTTTAAAAATGAATGATTTACTTTCATTTTTAGTCCGTTTAAAAAAGAATGATTCTTTCCTTTTTTGCAATACTTTAATTTCAACTTTCCACATGACATGTTTAGGTCTTTAGAACCGCAAAATTAAAAGACATTTTGATACATTTGACACAACTTTAATTTAAGGCCACAAGATTCAAAATTCTTTTTATTTTACACTTTGTACCAAGTCAAATTAGATTATTCTTTTTTAAACGGAGGGAGTAATAGATTTTGATTTGGAGCCCTACATAAGGTTAAATTAATCGAATTTCATGCAGATATCATACATCATTCGAGAAATAAAAAAGTAGGGGAGAATACTCACAAAAATACCTGAAGTTTGACCGGATTACCAGTTGAGCATATTGAACTTTGCGGGGGTCCGATTACCCACCTAGACTTTTTAAAGTGGAATTAATTCCCCCCCCCCCCCCCTGAATTTTTTTAAAGTAGAATTAATTTTCTCCCGAAACGTTATACCCAGTTTTGACAGTCGGAAGTGTAGTACACGCGCTCTTTCTTCTCCATTTTATTACTTTTCAATATTTTTTCACCATTACAATCATATTAATGATTACACAACTCAAATTCCTCCTACAAATCAAATTCCAAATGATTTCATTGAGTCAATTTCAAATTCCAAGTCCATTACACAACCGATAGTAATTAACAAGTTGAGTACTTGATATGTAGTTGAAAAAAAGATGCTAAAGTTACAAACTTTATCAACATATAGAGTTTCAATATCAATATAGTAGGATTAATCTACCTTTAATCCAACAGTCAATTTTCAATTTCTAAAACTTGGGTGACTCAAGAATTCACCTTTACCAAACTCCACAAACTAAAAATAACCCAATATATCTCACAACAAGAATAATCATAAACAACAAATCAGCACCAAAATATCAAAAATTCACTTTTACCAAACTCCACAAACTAAAAGTACTATATGGCAGCATGACATTACACAACAATTAAGAGCTAGCTAGCTAGCAGATGCTTCAATAATGTTTATTTTCAGTTTCGACGGTCAATTTTTTTCCCTCTCGTAGTGGATTTTCTTTTGATTTTTTTCCTTACCTGATGGCTGAGGTGGTGGTGGTTTCCAGCGGCAATGGTGGTTGGTTGGTGGTGACAATGGTGGGTTAAATTTTGTCATTTTGATGAAATTGAAAATGACTCATTTAGTGTGTGTGTGTGTGTGTTGAAATTGAATCAAATTGATGTAATTGAATTGAGTGTGTTGAAGATGACCCATTTGGGTGTGTATGTGTGTGATGAAATCGTGTTCAATTTCAATTCAACAATAGAGCAACCATTGTTGAAGACTCCATTGTTGAAGAGAAGAAAAAAAGAAGAGAAAAGAGAAAGAATGAAAAAATAAATAAAAAATATAAAACTTTTAAAAATTAGAAAATTGAGGGGCTGTTTGGCAAAAAAAAAATTTATAACATTTTTTTAACACTTTCACGCGCTCAATGCGCTTGACTTACATGCAATGGTCCAAGTGGGCAGATATATGTCATTAAAATACAAAAAAAGGTCGGGGGGGGGGGGGGGTAATAGGACCCCTACAAATTTCAGTATGCTCAACTGGTAATCCGGTCAAACTTCAGGTATTTTTGTGAGTATTCTCCCAAAAAATAGTGAAAGATTAAAACATTCTCAATTCTTCCATTTATTAGGGGATGTATTGCTCCAGAATTCTTCTGAGTTAATAACTCAGATGGTCACTCAACTTTGGATTTTTATCCCAGAAAGTCACTCAACGTTGTCTATAATTCAAAAGTCACTCAACTTTTACTTTTTTACTCAGAAAGTCACTCAAACTATGTAATCATTTTTTAAAATAACATTTGTTTATGTGGAATTATTATTTAAATGCAAAATTCAGAAAAATAAAAAATTATCTCTTAATGACCCTTTTATCCTTATTTCTATAAATTTAGTATCTCCCCTCATCTTTCTCATTTTTTTTCTCCTTCTCGCATATTGTAATTGATTCAACATTAAATATGTTTAATAAAATATCAAAGAATCACATTAAAATTTAACAATAACCAAAAAATTAAAATTATAATTATTTTGCTCTACCTTTTTAATCCTTGTTTCAACTTCTTTTTTTCATCTGATATTGATGTTCGTATTGAAATCTAATTAAATTTAAATTTGCACATTATAGAGCTTATTATAAATGCGATGCTCTCAACGATACCCCCCCCCCCTTCCTGTTTTCACTCCAAAGATGCCCTTTTTTATAAATGTATGTACTATATGTATGAAAAAAAGCACTGTACTATATGTATATGTATGATGAATTTGGGATTTTATGTCCATAACTAAATATTATGAGTAATATACATACGTTATAGGGATTCACTATATGTATGTAATAACTACGTACACATGACTTTTAGAAATAAATGAGTTAAATTACGTATTATTTAGTTATATTTCATCGTATTAATATAGTTTATATTAATAATTATTTATCCTTCGATTATTGTTAAATTTAATTTGATCTTTTAATATTTTATTAGGCATATTTAATGTTGAATCAATTACAATATGTGAGAAGGAAAAGAAAAATGAGAAAGAAAAAATAATTTATGGAAATAAGGATAAAATGGTCATTAGGAGATAATTTTTTATTTTTCTAAATTTTGCATTTAAATAATAATTCCACATAAGCAAATGTTATTTAAAAAAATGATTAAATAGTTTGAGTGATTTTCTGAGTAAAAATGTGAAAGTTGAATGACTTTGAAGTAAAGATCAAAATTGAGTGACTTGCTGGGACAAAAGTCTAAAGTTGAGTGACTATCTGAGTTATTTACTCGAATTCTTCTCTATTTGGGACTGGGTTTTATTTTTGTTTTATTTATATTTTAGTAGTATTAAATATAAGAAATTTCAAGAATTTGGTATGTTGCCACGGGAGCAGTGGGACCCTAAGTATTTTCTTAGGTGATTATTCCTTTGTTAGCTAATTATTTATCCCTTGGGCATAGGTGTTTTAGGTATAGAGTAGCTAGTTCCTGTTTCTTAGACTTAGTTTTTTTTTTTTTCTTTCGAATTATTGTCATAAATGTGTAACATCTCGAATATTAAAATTATTTTAATTAAAAGCGCGATCGATCGTAATAAATTTTGCTCAACTAATATATTCATGCTAGAGAATTTAATGAAAATATGCCCATATTAAAATTTAAATTTCAATTACTATCTTAAAATCATCATTCTAATATTCAAAATCCATAAGTTTGATTCCTCACTTCGCTTGTGAGCTTAATCACCTCTGAGTTAATGAATAAATGAATTAATAATTTGCTCAAACTTAAATAAATTAGACAAATTATATTTCATGAATATATTTTCCAGTTCTACCTGATGTAAGTAATGACCAAAATACACTTTCTTTAGGAATTTTTACTTAGTGACAATCAATCACTATCTAAAGACTTTGTCTACTCAAAACTCTCAAATAAATAAGGTCAGATATTTTTGAAGCATTACTGCCGGACTTATCGGGTTACTAACTCATGCCATCAAATTTCCAATTTTCAAGAATTTTAACCTTTTCTTTCCTTTCCTTTTTTCGTGTAATTCCTTTCACTTGATTTAATTAGTGAGTTTTGATACTTCCAAAAGTTTATTTATCTTGCTAGCTTTTTGGCTAGTTTATGAATGGAAATTAATTTTAAGGTCAGCAAATAATACAAGTTTATTGTAATTCTTGATCAATTATTTATAATTATA
The DNA here is from genome assembly GCA_030864215.1 of Capsicum pubescens. NCBI lineage: Eukaryota > Viridiplantae > Streptophyta > Magnoliopsida > Solanales > Solanaceae > Capsicum > Capsicum pubescens. The sequence goes on along the minus strand of CM061541.1, from coordinate 84,079,764 downwards.
ACTTGTATTAAAAATACATATCATAATCTTAAACAAGAAGTCTGTTTAAAGTCTTAGCAGAGTCAATTTTCTCTACTTTCTTGTCCATAACTTGGGATAAAACATCGTGCTTCAGAAGTGCAAAGATATGCTCGTAATACATTGTCAAACATTTAAAATATTTCACGTTTGAGCTAGAAGCCAAATATTATGTCTTTTCGATGTAGAAAAACATTTTTTTTTTAACTCGAGAGTCGATTGAAAACGGTCCTACTTTGCAAAGGTGGGGGTAAAATATGTGTAATGAGTTAGTAAGATGTACTTTGCACTGAAATTCATTATGACATATTGCCTTTTGCGGAAGGCAATTGCTCCCTCCATTTCATTTTATTGGCCTCTATATTAAAAATAAATATTTTATTTTACTTTCGTTCATTTTAGTAAATAAGGAGAATTTATTAAAAAAAATTATTTTTAGTAGTATTAAATAACTTTAATAATAGTAATCAAATTTAAAGTTTCAGCATTATTAAAAAATTTGGAAGTGCTAAATGACCATAATTATTTGACCCAAATTTGGTCATAATTGTGAAAAGACTTCTTTAGCCTTATTTTAATTTTGGAAAAATAACAAAAACTAACATACCTAAGACCTTAATTACAATTAATAACAACACTTTGCCAAAATTACAAGATGTAGCAAAAGTAGCAATATTTTTACCCTTTTATTGATAAGCGCTTCTGCTGCACCTTTTCTTTTTTATCTTTTCCTATTTTCACACCACTTCCCTATTGCAGTTCCCTCCAATAGAATGTTTTCTTTGATATTTTCTTTTTCATATTTTTTTCTTCAGTTTTCTTTTTTTTTTTTTTTGGGGGGGGGGGGGGGGGGGGGGTTGTGATATTTTTGGTGTTTTTCCAGCCAAGAGATGTCGCTTCCGGCAATGGGTGGGCTGGTGACTTTGATTGGACTCGCTTGTTTCGGCGTTCCCCGGTGGGTTTTCAACGGAGGGAGGGTCTATCCGGCGGATTTCGCCGTGATGGTGACCGACAGTAATGACTTTTTACCGACGAGTCTTAGTCGGAACCAATCACAGGGGTCGGATTTTAGTCGATGGCTCTCTAATTTTGCATATCCGGTGAAGGACGGGTTTGGCCATCGTTTTTTATGGGTTTTCTGGGGAAATATTTGCAAAAATATGCGAAAAAAAAGAAGTCAAACGAAAAGGAAGAATATGTATTTTCCAGTTGTGCATGTGTATTTATGATTAATGCATGTGTATTGTTTCAGTTATGCATTTATATTTATGAATAATCCATATGTATTACCAGATTGCATATGTATTTATGACTAATGCATATGCCTTTTTCCAGCTATGCATATGTATTTTTTGAATAATACATATGTATTTTTTAGTTACTCATACGTTTTTATGGGGCTGCATACCATATTTATTGATTTGGAAATATATTTTTTAGTTCTGCTTAGATTTTTATAGATGCATATGTATTTATGAATAATACATAAGTACTTTTTCAGTGTGCATATGTATTTATGACTAATGCATATGTATTTTTTCAGAAATGCATAAATATTTTTCCAGTTATGCATATCTATTTATGAATCATGCATATGTCTTTATGATTAATGCATATGTATTTATGGATAATGCATATTTTTCGTCATAAGAATATTGTTATAGAGATTTTTGTGTCCTATATGCTTATACATACATATGAGTCAGATATGTATTTCTGTAAATACAGATGCATGTTTTACACTGTAAATACATACGCAGATCTGTAAAGAAGAATAAAAAATAAAAATAAAAAAAGAAGAAGAAGAGAACGAAAATAGGAAAAAAAAAAATATAAGAATGAAAAAAAAAAGAAAACGGAAAAGAAAAAAATGAAAAAGGATAAAAAAAGAAGAGAAATAGAATAGTCAAAATAAAGTGAAAAAAAAAAAAATCAAAATAAAACGATAAAAAAAAGAAACAAAAATAGGAAAACAAAAAGAAAAACATGAGAAAGCAAAAAAATAAGAAAACAAAAAATTAGAAAAGAAGAAGAAAAAACCCGGAAAAGGATAAAAAAAAAGAAGATAAATAGAAGAGTTATATTAGGAAAATTAATTTTTATAATTGAATGTAGCATGAATTAAGGACAGTTACTTTCTTATTTAACTCTAACTGATGGTAGTTAAAATAGGAACTACTATTCAATTTGTATATGTATTTATATAGCAATATTTTACTTAAATATAAAATACAATTTGCTATTTTTCGTAATTATGAAATTGTTGCTATAAAAATTATAATTAAGACTTCAGAGTTGCTATTTCTGAAATTTTTTCCTTTTAACTTTTACCTTGCTTTCCCAAATAAGTTTCCCTCCAAAATATATTAATAAATGCAGTAACTTTTTCCTATTCTCTAAACTTATTGAACAACTAAAATTGATTTATACAACAGTTAATGAATATAAAAGATTTCTACATAAAATTTAAAAACTATACATTTACTTATACTTGAAAAAAATAATATGTGTATTTGATACTATTACTCTTTTTTAATAATAATGTATAGATAAATTTATATTTCACTTCAAATTTATTCGGTGCAATTTAAATATATTTATCACTTATTAAATTAAAATTTAATGGTTTATCCCAACAATTTTTTTTTAACTTTCAATGATATTATTTTTTTATCACGACGCTCATTAATTGTTTTATAATTTTATACACACGTGTGTGTGTATATATTCCTTTATATTAGTCTACTAAAGAGAGGTTAAAAAATTTAAATTTAAAAAGATATCATTCAATTCAAAAAGTTTTATTTAAAATTTTAAATAATATGTACGAATAAAATTTAAAATAAATTAATCAAAGTAATCTTAATTATTTGAAAAGAGGAGTTGATAAATAAAAACTAAATATGTCATATTTCTATGTTTAAATTCTGAATTACGTCTTAGTCATAATCTTCATTATTAAATGTGTTTCTTGATTGTTTATTTTTTTATTTCTTGATCAACCCAAAAACAATTCTTCGATTTACTCAATTTGAATGAAATTATAAATATTGATTGTGATACAATATTATTTTATTTGATAAAATTTGAACTACAATTATTTTAATTTCTTAGTAACACACAATTGTAATATGCAAGCTAAGAAATAAAAGGATGTCAAATTCTTTTTTGAAATAGTGAGTGTTCATGACGCGATTTGGATTTTTTTTTATCAAAATCAATACTAAAGTAATTTAATCAATTTTAAAATTTTAAAATTTTAAATTAAAATAAAAACTATCAATCTGGTTTGATAGTTTGGTTTATAACCAGCTAATGATAAATTTATAATTTAAAAATAATAAAAATAATTATTTTAAATGAATATTAGAACTTAATAAATTGGTATATACGATTATTAGATAAGGGTATCTGAATCTTTTACATTACTTTTCGATATTCTTTCAAAACGTTAGCATTTTATGTTGTTTAATTGTAGAGATTGCTCCATTTCAAAAATCAAAGGATCAATCTCTTGAAGTACATTAAAACCTGTCATATACTATACCGCATATAGACAATTAGATTTGGAGTGTTACGATTGATCATATTTTTCAAGAAATAGAATTTAAAAATATTGTAGTACATATAAAATCCGCAGACTAAACTCAAATTAATAATTATAATGTATAAAATATTTATATTTAGTTATGAAAAATAAGATCATATATTCAAATAATTTTAAAATTTATATATATAATTTATAGGTTCGAAGACAAAAAGCTCAACATATTTGACTTCTTACTACTCCTGCTGTTGCTGTTGCAGCTCATGCTCCTGCTACTACTCCTCCTCCTACTACTTCTATCCCCCCCTCCTGCTGCTGCTACTAGGGCTGCTGTTACTGCTAGGGCTACTACTGTTGCTGCGGTTGCTGCTGCTGCTGCGACTACTAGGGTTGTTGTTGTTGTTGCTGCGGCTACTAGGGCTACTGCTACTAGGGCTGCTGCTGCTGCTGCTACTAGGGCGGCAGCTGCTGCTGCTGCTGCTGTGGCTACTAGGGTTGCTACTGCTGTTGCTGCGGCTCCTAGGGCTGCTGCAGCTACTAGGGTTGCTGCTGCTGCTAGGGTTGTTGTTCTACTACTGCTGCTGCCGCCGCCGCCACCACCACCACCACTCTATAAAATCATGCATATAGTTCATATATGTCGAACCAAAAAGAGTTTGATATAAGTATTGATCTACAAGTCTTTCGCCTCTATGTTCTGCCGATTTGATAAATTGAGAATCATTACTTGTGTTTGTTACTAAAATGACCTCTAATTAATTATTTTAAAATTATTATGTTAAAATAAAATTAAACTATATATTTGAATAATTTATAATCATAATTTTTGAAATATTTCAATAACGAAAACTCATCATACTTTAGAACTGGTAAATGTCGACACATTATAAAAATCATGCATATAGTTCATATGTGTCGAACCAAAAAGAGTAAGACACAAGTGTTGATCCACAAGTCTTCTGCCTCTATGTTACGCTGATTTGATAAATTGTAAGTCATTACTTATATTTGTTATTAAAATGACCACTAAGTAATTATTTTTTAAGTATTATGTTTAAATAAAATTAAAATATATATTTAAATAATTTCCAGACATAATTTGTAAGATATTGCAATAACGACAACTCAACATACTTTAGACCTAATAAACGTCGTGACATTATAGAAATCATTCATATAATTCACATTTGTCGAACCAAAGAGAGTGAGATATAAGTGTTGATCATGCAAGTCTTTCGCCTTTATGTTACGCCAGTTTGATAAATTGTAGGTCATTACTTATATATATTACTAAATTAACTTCTAATTAATTATTTTTTTAATTATTATATTTAAATAAAATTAAACTATATATTTAAATAATTTTTAAATATAATTTGTAAAATATTTCAATATCGACAACTCAACATACTTTAGAACTGGTAAATGTCGACACATTATAAAAATCATGCATATAGTTCATATGTATCGAACCAAAAAGAGTGAGACATAAGTATTGATCGTACAAGTTTTTAGCCTCTATGTTACATTGATTTGATAAATTATGAATCATTACTTATATTTGTTACTAAAATGACCTCTAATTAATTATTTTTTAATTACTATGTTAAAATTAAATTAAATTATATATTTGAATTATTTTTAAACATAATTTGTGAAATATTTCAATAATGACAACTCAACACACTTTAGACCGAGTAAATATCAACTCATTATCAAAATCATGCATATAGTTCATATGTATCGAACCAAAGAGAGTGAGACATAAGTGTTGATGGTACAAGTCTTTCACCCCTATGTTACGCCGATTTGATAAATTGTGAATCATTACGTATATTTATTACTAAAATGACCTCTAATTATCTATTTATTAAGTATTATGTTTAATCAAAATTAAAATATATATTTAAATAATTCTCAGGCATAATTTGTAAGATATTGCAATAACGACAACTCAGCATACTTTAAACCTAATAAACGCCGACACTTATAGAAATCATGCATATAGTTCACATTCGTCGAACCAAAGAGAATGAGATATACGTGTTAATCATACAAATATTTTGTCCCTATATTATGTTGATTTGATAAATTGTGAATTATTACTTATAGTTGTTACTAAAATAATTTTTAATTAATTTTTTAAAAAATTGTTATGCTTAAATAAAATTATATATATATATATATATATATATATATATTTGAAAAATAATTTGTAAAATATTGAGATAACAATAGTTGAACACACTTTACACTTGGTAATCTGATAAGTCAAACCATTAGTCCAATAACCAAATTATCGTTACAAAATTATTGAATTCGGTTCGATTTTGAACAGTCGTACCTAGAGTCAAGGATGTTATGTTCAAATTTAGAAAATGCAAACTAAAGTATTGGTTGCCTTTTACTGTCACAAATAAAACTCTTACTATGAAAGAATAAGCATTGATTGACTGAGATCACATCGAAATATTGAGATCTCTACCTAATTATTTCTTTTCTTAACTTGAAAAAGTGTAAAATTATATTAGCTGAAATTAAGAATTTCTACCTAATACTCTCTCCGTCCCAAATTACCCGTCCCAAATTGAGATGACACATTGATTACGAAAGATAATTAATGACATGACTAGTTTACTATAGTGCCCCCATTAAATGACGTTTACATTTTAATTTGAAGAAAAAGTAATTAATGCAAAGGGTAAACATGAATTTTTTTTGTCTCTTCTTGATTAATGAAAAAAGATAAGTAAAATGAGAAATCAAATGAGGAAATTTGGGACGGATAATTTGAGGCGAAGGGAGTACGTTTTTTAAAAATACACATATTAAATATGAATAATACTTAAACAAATGTATTTTCCTATGAAAAAAAATGAAAAACCTATTTTGCTAAGGGAAATTGGCAATGAAAATAAGTAATGACTATGTATGAAACACTTTTCCATGACTATGGGAATTAACCATAATTAAACTCATCAACAATAATCAATGTATTGGAAATAAAATAGAAGAATATATTCAATTTTTAAGGTCAAAGGGTAAAAATATCTAAAAAAAACTGGTTTATAGTGTGAATAGAACTTTTTATTATTGTGGCCAAATTTGGACCAAATTTCTACGGCCAAATGAATTTTTCCTAAAAAATTAATTTAGTCAAATACATCTATTATTAAAACCTTATTAATTGGGTGTGTGTGTCAGGTCTATAATACGAAACCGAGGGTGTAATTGTCACTATTTTATGCTGATTGGATTTGTAACTTTATACTTTAAAAGTCTCCAGTCTTCTTAGTTATTTTTTTTTGGTTTCCCATCCGGTGTCCGGTGTTTGGTGCCGGCATTGGAGCCCCGACTAATTCGGATCGCACATTGCAAGGCCCATTAAGGTGGAAGCGCTCCCAACATAGTTTTCTCCATACCCAGGGTCGAACCCTCGACCTTTGGTTAAGGGTGGAGCAACCCCATCCACTGCATCACAACTCATGTTGATAGTCTTCTTAGTTATTGCTTTTTTTCTCTTTTTCTTATAATTTCCTCATGTCATTAATTTCTCTTATACTCCCTTCGTTCGGTGTTAATTTTCATATTTTAAGTTGGCACATCTATTAAGAAAAATAATTAATAACATGTCTATTTTATCATAGTATCTCTATTAAATGATGCTTACATTGTATCTTAAAATTAATTTTTAAAAAAAATAATTAATGTTAAGGGTAAAATAGAAAAAAAGTATTCTTCTCTTGATATGTCAAAAGTGACAAGTAAAAATAGAAATTCAATTAGAAAATTAGTCACAAGTAAAAGCGAACGGAGAGAGTATCAGTTTAGTACCAAATGATAGTAACTTTTCAACTAAGTTTATAAAGGGTATGTTTGGTATGAAATTAAATGATCCACGGAAAATACTCATTCGTTTATGAAAAATTAAGTGTTTTTTTAAAAGCTTATTTTCTAATATTTGATAAATAAAATATAATCTTAATTACATTTATATATCCTTTCCGTATGTGCAAATATATATTATGGGGGGTCGGGATGTGGGGTGGGTGTGTTAGGATATCTAGTAATCCTAGATAAGGATGGAATGATTTTAGATATTGAAATACAGTTACTGTAGATAGATCTTTAGTACTTTTTCAGTTCACTTGGGACTCTCGAGTCCTCTCCCTTATGTATATTTAAATATCGGATATATCACTGAAAATAATCATTGATCTAATATCAATTCAATCTAAACTCTTTCATGGTATCAGAGAAACTAGCGCTTCCTTCGATTATGACCACCTCACAACCAGTAACTTTGTCCTTCCGTCCTAGATCGTTGACACAAAGAGTACTCCATCCTCTACCAATTTCCCTCATCTAAATTTAATTAAGTTGGATAGAAACAACTATATATTATTTACCTACGCTAAGAGGTCATGACTTGAAAGTGTACATTGATGGCTCGCATAAGTGCCTAATAAAATTTGTCCCCAGGAGCCAACCAACGAACAATCATATAAAGCATTTGTGAATTTTGCGTATTTAGCATGGCAAAACCAGGACCAATTAATTCTTAGTTTGCTTCTTTTGTCTCTTACTGAAAACGTTCTGGCACAAGTTGTGGGATGTGCCCCAGCCATGAAAACCTGGCAAATATTAGAAACTACGTTTGCATTCAATCGAAGGCGAGACTTATGCTGCTCCATCTTCAGTTGTAAACCACAAAGAAAGGCTCTCCATCTATGACAAATTACCTTCAAAAAATGAAGTCTATTTCGAATAACCTTGTTGCAGAGGCACAACCAGTTAAAGATGATGATCTCATGATCCATATTCTGAGTGGCCTAGGCCCAGATTACAATCCTTTGGTTGTTTCAGTTACCTCCAGTAGAAAAGCTATTTCCATTGCTGATCTCCATAGACCGCTTTTAAGTGATGAAACTAGGCTTGAGAGTTCGAACTTTATAAAACAAGGTCTTGGTCAAGTTAATTTAATAGTAAAGAATTCTAATATTAGTCAAAATAATGAGATTAGTTTTCACAAGAACAATGCATCAAATAATAATAATGACAGGATTGGACGAGCACATGGATATGGTGGTTGATATAATACTGGTCATGATCAATTCCATAATCCCACGGGCTCTTCTTAATGTCAAGTGTGTAACAAATATGGACACACTGCTTTAATAAATTATCATCGATCTGATCATGCTTATCAAACAAGTTCTAAAACTCAAATGTCAGCCTTTATAACTCAACCAAACACAATCTCTAATCTGATGTGGTACCCTGATTCTGGAGCTACTAATTATCAAAATAATGTGACTATACATGGAGACTAAAATGGTAATGACAGGTTTGCCGATCTCTTATATTGATGATTCTAAGTTGCCTTCTTCATTCCACTTACTGCACTTAAAGAATATTCTATTTGTGCCTGAAATTACTAAAAGTTTATTGAGTGTGGAGCAATTCACTATTGACAACAATGTATTTTTTGAATTTCATCCTTATTTTTGTTTTGTGAAAGATCGAGCAATGGGGAATGTCCTATTAGAAGGGATACTTGAAGGTGTCCTCTAAAAGCTTCTCTTAATTGGAAGATCTGATTTGTGCTCAGTCAATAAACCTCAAATTTTTCTAGTGACGAAACCATCTCTATATGTATGGCATAGCCATTTAGGTCATTCTTTGATAAAAGTTATTCAAAGTGTTCGTAACACACTCAATCTATTGTTTCCAGTGAAACAAAATTTCAGGTGTTTGTGTTTTTTGTCAACACAACAAAAGTCATAAACAACCTTTTCTTGTTTCATTTTCATTGTCGCTCCATCCTTTAGACCTAATTCACTCTGATGTATGGGATCCTTCTCCTTTGTTAACAAGCAATAAATTTTGTTATTATGTTGTGTTTATTGATGATTGTACCAAATATGCTTGGATTCATCCTATGTCATCTAAAAGTGAGGTGTATACTATCTTTTTGCGATTCAAATCACAAGTTGAAAATTACTTTGAACGTAAATTAAAGATTGTCCAATCTAATTGGGGAGGAGAATATAAAAAATTCTCTAAATATTTTGAACAAGTTAGCATACTTCATCAATGTCCTCACACTCATGAACAAAATGGCTTCACCGAAAGAAAGCATTGTCACATAGTTGAAGTGGGCTTAACTCTTCTAGCTCATTGCTCTCTTCCTCTTCAATTTTTGGATGATGCATTTTCTATGGCAGTCTATCTCATAAATTGTAGGCCAGCTCCCATCCTAAAGAATATCTCACCTTCTGAGAAATTATATTGAAAACTTCCAGATTATCATTTTCTAAAAGTATTTGACTGTGGTTGTTATCCTTATTTGTGACCTTATACTTCTTATAAGATTGCTTTTCGATTCTCTCGGTGTATTTTTTTTAGGCTATAGTTCAAATCATAAAGGTTGTAAGTGTCTTCATGTTCCAAGTGGTTTTTGTCTATATTACTCGTCATGTTGTTTTTTATGAGTCTCTTTTCCCATACATTACTTCGAATTATGTCACCACCACAGCTCCTTCACCTCCTATATGCTCATCCATGTTAAGTGTAGTTGCCCCATATAGTACTCCTACATCGAACAACAACCTCTCCCTGTCAGTTTCTCTTACACAACCTTACACTCCTCCAATCTCTCCAAAATCCTTGCCAAGCATGAATCTATTAGTTAAGTTACCTCGGTCTTACATAATCAAGCCTCTTAATAGATTCCTAATTCTAACCTTTCCATCAGAACTAAATCCACAACCTCAAATCATACTCCTCATCACATGATTACTAGATACAAGAGTAAAGTAACTAAACCTCAAGTCAATCTTTCCACCAAATATCTACTTTCATATTCATCTCTTCCAACCGAGCCGACTTGCTTTTCTTAGACAAATAAAGATTCAAAATGGAGAAAATTTATGCAAGAGTAATACAATGCTCTCATTCAAAATAAAACTTGGACCCTTGTACCCGCATCCAACATCAAGAACATTATTAGTAGCAAATGAATTTTTAAACTCAAACTTCATCCAAACGGGCTCATTGAGTGCTACAAGGCTCTAGTTGCCAAGGGATATAATAAGGAAGTTGGAATTGACTACCATAACACATGCTTGTTGTGAAACTTACCATAATTAGAGTTGTTTTAACTTTAGCTCTGTCTAAAAGATGGTCTCTTCGCCAACTTGATGTCACAATTGCATTTTTACATGGCGAGTTACAAGAAGAGGTATATATGTCTCAACCTACTGGATTTATTAATCTGCAAATCCCTAATCATGTGTGTTATTTACATAAGGCGTTGTATGGTCTCAAACAAGCTCCTAGGGCTTAGTTTGAGAAGCTTAATTCAACATTACTTTGCCCTGGCTTCTGTAGCTCTAAGTCAAATTCTTCACTATTTATTCGTTCACATGATTCAAGCATTACTATTATGTTGGTTTACGTAAATGATTTTATAGTCACTGAAAGTTCTATTGAATTCATAAATACTCTCATTCAAAAGTTGTCTTTTGACTTTGTGCTGAAGGATCTAGGGGACTTGCATTATTTTTTAGGTGTGGATATTACTTCTTCTACTACTGATGTAGTGTTATCTCAAACCAAATATATTAGAGACCTTCTGCAGTATTTCCACTCCTATGGTCAGTGGATTGCAATTATTCAAGCTTGGAAGCAGACCCTTTGAAGATCTTGTACTATATTGATGCCTAGTTAGGGCTCTTCAATATATCAATATTACTAGATCAGATGTATCTCATTCAGTTAACAAGTTATGACAACTTATGCATTCTCCTATTGTCGCTCATTTTCAAGCAATGAAACAAGTGTTGTGTTATTTGGAATGGACTATGCATTTTGGTTTACAGCTTCGACATTATTGCTCAATGGCTTCTCTGATGCAGACTGGGCAGGTTGTCCTGATGATCGGTGATCTACTCATGGTTATTGCATTTTCCTAGGGCCTAACCTGGTGTCGTGGTGTTCCAAGAAGCAAAGGGTTGTTGCACGATCTAATACTGAATCAGAATATCGAGACCTAACTGCTGTTACGACTGAGATTACATGATTACAACATCTTTTACAGGAGTTACATGTTCCTTTGCCTAAACCTCCTAAGCTCTGGCGTGACAACTTATCTACTACTTATCTTACTACCAATCCCATTTTCCATGCTCGTACAAATCACATTTGAATTTGATTTTCAGTTTGTCAGAGAGAAGGTTGCCTATAAGAATTTAGATCTCTGTTATATAAGCTCAAAAGATCAAGTAGCTGATACGTCAACTAAAATTCTGTCGGCCTGAATGTTTTTGAAACTTAGAGACAAGATCACTGTTACACCATCACAGTTTCGCTTGTGGGGAATAGTAGGATATTTAGTACTAGGAGTGGCAAATGAGCAGATCAGATCGGATTTAGATGGATTGAATATGAATTGAGCTTAAATGGATTGGATTGCAATCCACTCATATAATATATAGGTAAATATGAATTTGGTCAAATATGGACCTAGTAAAAATGGTTCTAACCCACTTTTAACTCCTAAAGCCAAAAATTTAAAACTTCTATATACATATCAACTAGATTTTTTTATCTCTTACCCCAATCTCCCCCCTACCCCCCAAAAAAATGTAATATTTTTTAAAAAAATTTAAAACATAAATTAAATTTTTTTCTACCCCCTACCATACCCCTAGTCCCCCACCCCTCCCTGGAAAAAATATTTTTTTTCAATAAGAAAAAACTAAGAAAAAAAATTGCACCCCCAAACCATACCCCTCTCCCACCCCTCAATTTTTTTTTTCAAAAAAGAAAAAAGTGAAATTTTTTTTTAAAAAAAGTTTGCACCCTCCACCCTACCCCCAGCTCCCCACACCCCACCCCACCCCAATAAAATATATTTTTTCAAAAAGAAAAAAAAAACTAAAAATTTAAAAAAATTGCATTCCCACCCCACCTAACCCCCTCCCACCACAACCCCTCAGTCCGTCATACCCCCTCCCCAAAAATAAATAAATATTTTTTTCAAAAGAAAAAAACTAAAGAAATTTACAAAAATTGCAACCCCCCCACCAACCTAACACCCCCCTCCCCCCTCCCCCCAAGAAAATATATTTTTTCAGAAGATAATTTTTTTTCAAAAATAAAAAAAAAGATTTGCGCCCCTGATTGTCACGACCCAAAAGGCCATGAGTGACATTCACTCTAATCTTCCTGTGGGAGAACCATTTAAACCGAACCTTTACCCAATCACTTAGTCAATATTAAGATGATGATTTCATAAAATCAACATAATAATAATAATAATAATAATAATAATAATAATAATAATAATAATAATAATAATAATAATTCAAGACTAATAGTTACTAATGCGGAAGTCAAATAAAATACTTACTAAAATCCCAAGATCTGAAAGTCATCGTACAAGAACTACTAACAAAATCATGTCTACAGATATCTCTAAAATAAAGTAAATAAGGAATGTTTCATTACCCGAAAGATGGACAATAACAATAAGATGACCCGTGGCAGCCTGAAGATAGAGTGCTCACCCTCGGATCAAGATCTGCTATCAAATTCTAGTGGCGAGGTCGTGTCTGAGCCTCTGAAACACTTCTGCACTCAACAAAAGAAGAGTACAGGGTAGTATCAATACAACCACTATGTACTTGTAGGTATCATAGGCCAACTCAACTTAATAACATGTACACAACATAAATCAAAAAATAAGTATATAGGCTTCGTCACATAACACATACTCAATGAATCAACAATACAACAACAATAGGTCAAACAATGCTCACAAATAAGCCACATAACCATCAAGAGTATCAACCATACTGTAAACATCCACAAAATCAACACAATTATGTACACACATGCTATGGGACTTATTTTTGCCCAAATAGTCATGACCTGCAGGGAACAATCTATGTTCATGTACCGTACTGGTGTGGTACCCAATCCAACATATACATATCCGTACCGGCGTGGTACCCGATCCAACATATACATATCCATACCGGCGTGGTATCCGATCCAACATAAATATATCCGTACTGGCGTGGTACCCGATCCAACATATACATATCCATACCGGCGTGGTACCCGATCTAACATATACATATTCGTACCGGCGTGGTACCCGATCCAACATATGCATATCCATACCGGCGTGGTACCCGATCCAACATAAACATATCCGTACCGGTGTGGTACCCGATCCAACATATACATATTAGTACTGGCGTGGTACCCGATCTAACATATACATATCCGTACCGGTGTGGTACCCGATCCAACATAAGCATATCCGTACTGGCGTGGTACCCAATCCAACATAAACATATTCTTACTGGCGTGGTACCCGATTCCAACATATACATATCCATACCGGCGTGGTACCCGATCCAACATAAACATATCCGTACAACATACAACACAATGCACTAAATTTACAAGTACACTTAAAGTCATAAGACAATTCCATCAAGTAAATTTTCAATAAACATTTATACACGTATCAACAATCCAAACATCAATAATTTCAAGCACGTCTGAATACCAATCCACAAGTATCCAATTTAGGAGCATACACAGAATTAAGTCTAGTCTAAACTCCAATTAAACCGTAACTTACCTCAATCGAAGAATCCAAATGCAGCTAACTTGCGAGGGTCTTGCCCTTCTGTAAAGTCTCCGAACGACCAGTATCTATTCAAAACATAATTCTCATAAGAGTATGAACTAGTATGTTCCACTAAGTGGGTCATTATTCGACACTCAATTTAAGTATTCCCACTCTGAGAATCCTAGACCCCAATTTATAAGCATTAAGGATATATAAACATCTAGAAGTATTGCTCGACTTATTTTTAAGTTAATTTATCTAATCTTGATGCCAAACCTACGCCTAAGAATATTATCAGTGATGAGGCGTGAATAAAATTAGAGTTGAAGGAAATCTGCACCATATTTGTATACCTAAAAAGACCATATTTGTATACCTAAAAAGAAAAAACTTTGTCATTAATATTCTATCATTAATACTTACTGATTTGCCACCCTTATTTCGTCATTAGGCATGTCAATAGCTCTCAAAAGTATTGATTATCACCCCACTGCTTGTAACCTTTATTAACTTGCAATAAAATTGAAAAGAATCACCAAAGCAGCAATACCTGAGAGCTTAGCCGTAAATGGTTTTTCCCTTTCTCTGCGAACTGCTTCTAATTTTTCTTTTTCCGTTTTCTGCCTCTTTTAGGTTATCAGCGTGGCTGGTAACCTTTTTGCTATTATAATTAAATAAACAAGGGCATTTTTTTTTCCTTTTAAAGTAACTAATATTAAATAAATTATGAATTTAGCGCATTAACCACTACCAAAAATTAATTATCTAAAATACCCAATATTTTAAATAAATTTCCGAACTCAACTTTATTAAAACTCAATAACCCAACTATTTACTTAACTCACTTTGAAACACCTCACGAATTGATACTACTCATCCCGTGGGTCATTGTAATGATCCGATTTGCTGAACCGGAACGCTACACGGTGCTCATGACCCCGAAGGACCACAAGCTAACCCATGACTGATAGTTATACCTGTATACTGCATAAGATAACATAATAATGCGAAAGCATGCACTGAAAGGCCATAAGGTTCGATCATGAACATAACTGAATAATGTAACATCTGTGTGGGGTAATAGAATACCCAAAACAAAACTGAAGTCTAAAACATGATAGCCTGTATCTAGTCTGCATCTAGTTTGAAAGCCTCTACTATCTGAAGAATCTGAATAAGGAGTTGATGGGACATGTCCCCAACTAACTCCAACTAATAAGCTAATCAATGAGATACTAGAAAATCATTATGTCCTCGAAGGATGAGGACTCACTTCTACTCTGACTGCTGAAACTGGAATCTACTGCTGATCTGGAACTCGTATCTCTGAACCTATGATATAACATAAAAAGAAAGCACCATAGCGCGAATGCGTCAGTACATATGTACCGAGTATACATGTGAGGTAGGCTAAATACAAGGGTTCACATGCATGCTAATGCTAGCTGACTGTTTAACATGAACGTGAGAATGCATACATAATTACGTAACTATAACTGACAATGTGATATTATGATTACTGAATCTGAATACTGATAACATGACATGACTGATAACATGAATGACTGTATCTGAGTATAACTGATAACATGGGTGACTATAGCTGACAGTCCTGAATCTGATGGAACTATCTGAGTTCCGTACTATAACTGAGTTGACTGTATCTGACAATCCTAAAATCTAAAGAACTATCTGAGTTCTATTACTGAGACTGATTGACTGTATCTGACAGTCCTGATTCTATAACATGAAACTGTGGGAAGTAGTATCTAACCGACATGCCCCAAATGTGCTATGATAGCTGAGATGGATCCAATCTATGCCCTGATTGGAAGGGTGTCAATACCGCGCCACTGGTAAGGACAATATGTGAGTAACCCTCATATAACAGGTAACTCTAGAGAGAACGGTGGGAACCCTCACATAACAGGTTAATCCACCTCATCTACCCTCATATAGAAGGCTACGATGTCTCAACCTATGCTGGCTACATAGTTTTGGAATGCAAGGATTGCTTCTAGGAATCACACCCTCGTATAACAGGTGAGTCCCTATCCTTGGGTTCACTCGGTGCTAATTCCTACTCCCATATGAATGGACACTGAACATGATTTACTGAACTGAACTGAGCATGCGTTATTGAATTTCCATGGTTGATGAAATACTACTGATATATGACAACTGACTGAGCCATGAGATCATGGAGATTTTTCCTGAGTCATAAGACTATCTGAAGTCTAAGAGTTCATAGCTTAACTGAGAGTATCGTGAAAACATGACATGGGTCTAGGCACACAACTAATATTTTGGGTACAAGTACCCCCAGGACTCGATGGAAGGAAACTGACATAGCATGATTTACTTGAAGACTTGACTAACATCATAATACATACTACATTCATAGGAGCCTTTCATCAAATATATAAAAGGCATAAACTTGTACATACATGGGGATTTCATGATATCATGCTAGTTAGATAATTTTTCTTCATCTAGGCATTTAATCAAACATATTGTAGGCATAGTACATGTAAAGCACATTATACAACAATTAAACATCATGCTTCAATTCCAATTCCATCATACAAGGTTTTAGTCATGAGATTTCGTAAATCTTTATCTATACTAATCAACCCACATGGAATTTATCATCAAATCATGGAATAGAAATTAATTCCTCATTTATCAACATGAAAGAGAACATACAAAGCATGAAAACATGAAAAAAATTCATAACTTGTAGTCAAAAAGGATTCTTGGACTTCATGGATGAAAGGAGTCCATGAATGAACACTATGCATACCTTAGTTCGTGATTTTGTGAAGATTGATGGTGAAACCTTCTTGAAATTGGACCTTCTATGAAAACCTAGCTTGAGTTCTTGAGAGTATTTGAGAAAAAATATCAATATTTTGGATGAATAAGGGCTAAATCCCATGTTTGGAAGATTATATAGGGGGAAAATTGACCCTTTTAACCCTGGACACATAATTTAATTTTCAATAAAATTTCTTGAATTGGGCCCTTGGCGCGATGCAGCGTTATCACACCGTGTCACTGGAAATTGACAAATGGGAAACTGCACAGTGGCATGACGCGGAGCTATCGCGTTGCCACCTTGTCTACGACTTGGAAGTTTGGCGCGACGTGCCAGTAGCGTGGAGCAACACTGGAAATTGACAATTGCCATTTGAGCTATCTCTGCGACGCACTGAAGGCTCAGGTCAAACACTGTCTCACTAAAAAGGCTCTAACTCTTCGCCTGGGTGTTGGATTTTGGCGAATTATATATCGATGGAAAGCTTATTCAATTTCCCACATGAGAGGAAATGAAAATTATGGAAATAACTCATGTATAAGAATGAATTCTTAATTCAAAGCAAGTTCTAACATCCTTGAGATGATTTTCAAGCTAAGAAAAAGCACGGGTACTACAATATCTCCCCCTTGAGAACATTTGTCCTCGAATGAGACTGGCTGAAAGAGGAAATAATAAACTGAACATAAACTGAACATGAGTAACTGGAACATAATCTCATGACGGATGTGTCTGATAAGCTGAACATAACATACTAAACATGCATATCTGATGCATGCGTAACTGATTCATGAATGCATAACTGAAAGTTCTGAAGAACTAAGTTTTCTCACAATGAGAATGCATGTCTGATGCATAACTATATAACTGATCTGATACATAAATGCATGACTGAATATGCGGTGGTACTTGATACCAATCTTATCATGGGAAAATGAGCATGAGACTGAATACTAAGTTAGTGATACACACTAAACATGAAACTGAGTAAGCTTAAGGAGAACTGTTACCTTTAGCTTGATCTGAGTTGGCGGGGAAGAGGTGAGGATACTTGGTACGCATATCTGCTTCTTTTTCCCAAGTAGCTCCCTCGACGGACTGATTCCGCCAAAGAACTTTAACTAGAGGGACTTCTTTGTTCCTCAATCTATGAGTATGATAGTGTAGTATTTCAACTGGAATCTCTTCATAAGAGAGGCTGTTCTGAACATCTATGCTCTGAATAGGGACTACAACTGATGGGTCACCTATGCACTTCTTGAGCAAGTAAACATGAAAGACTGGATGAATTGAGGCTAGATCTGAAGGAAATTCGAGCTCATAAGCTACCTTGCCGAATCGACGGAGAATCTTGAAGGGACCGACATATCGGGGACTGAGTTTTCACTTCTTGCCGAATTTCTTCACTTCCCTCATAGGAGAGATCTTGAGGTAGACATAGTCACTAATCTCAAACTCGTGATCCTTTCTATGAACATTTGCATAAGACTTCTGTCGGCTCTGAGCAGCTCGAAGTCTTTCTCAAATTAACTAAACTTTCTCTAAGGTGTCGAATACTAAGTCAGGACCTATGACTGAGGCTTCACTAACTTCAAACCAACCAATTAGAGATCTACATCTCCTACCAAAGAGAGCTTTGAATGGAGCCATATGAATGCTGGAATGATAGCTGTTGTTGTATGCAAACTCAATCAAAGGCAAGTGGTCATCCCAACTTCCCTTGAAATCAATTGCACATGCCCTTAGTATATCTTTTAACATTTGAATGGTCATTTTTGCTTGACCATCTATCTGAGGATGAAAGGTTGTATTGAGATGAACTTGGGTACTAAGACCCTTTTGGAATGCTTTCCAAAAATGAGAGGTGAACTGGGTACCTCTGTCTGAGATAATGGACAACAGAACACCGTGCAATCTGACCAGCTCCTTGATGTAGATCTTGGCGTAATCCTCGGCTGAATAAGAGGTATAAACTAGAAGGAAAAGAGCTGATTTGGTCATTCTATCTACAATGACCCAGACTGAATCATGCTGACGAGTTCGAGGTAAACCTATCACGAAGTCTATGTTCACAACTTCCCACTTCCAAGTAGGAATACTGAACTCCTACATAGGAGCACTAGGCTTCTGATGCTCAATCTTAACTTGCTGATAAGTAGAGCACTTAGCCACAAACTCTGCAACATCTCTTTTCATCCCACTTCACCAATAGATTTCTCGCAAATCGTGGTACATCTTAGTGGCCCCTGGATGAATAGAGTAACGCGCACCATGCATTTCTGCAAGAATTCGCTGCCTTAAGTCATCTATGTCTGGAACACAGAGACGACCCTGACAACGAAGAACACCATCTCCCCCTTGGGAGAAAACCTCTATTTTCTAATTTTGAACTGACTCTTTTAGCTTGACAAGGCTAGGATCCTTATCTTGCTTTTCTTTCACCTCAGAAACTAGAGATGATTCTGAACTACTCTGAACATATACACCGCCCTCTGAAGAGTCGACTAAGCGAACGCCTAGTCTGGCAAGCTGGTGGACTTCCTGGACTAACTTCTTCTTACTATCATCAACATGAGAAATACTACCCATGGACAGTCTACTGAGAGCGTTGGCTACTATATTGGCCTTGCCCGGATGATAAAGGACACTCATGTCATAATCTTTCAAGAGCTCTAACCACCTTCTTTGACGAAGATTGAGCTATTTATGAGAAAAGACATACTGAAGGCTCTTATGATTTGTGAAGACGTGTACATGAACTCCGTAGAGATAATGCCTCCAAATCTTTAAGGCAAAGACTACGGCTGCTAACTCAAGATCATGAGTAGGATAATTCTTCTCATGGGGTTTAAGCTGTCTGGAGGCGTAGGGTAAGACCTTACCATGCTGCATGAGGACACAACCTAAACCCATTCTAGATGCATCACAATATACTATGAAACCGTCTGAACCGTCTGGTAATGCTAAAACTGGAGATAAGGTGTGTCGAGTCTTTAATTCTTGAAAACTCTTCTTACATGGATCTGACCACTGAAACTTGACTTTCTTCTAAGTCAATTTGGACATAGGGGATGCAATAGAATAAAATCCCTCAATATACCGTCTGTAATAGCCAACCAAACCCAAGAAACTCCTGATATCTAATGGAGAAACAGGGCGAGGACAGTTTCTTACTGCTTTGGTCTTTTGAGGATCTACTCTAATGCCATCACCGAAAATAATATGGCCAAGAAAATCTACTGATCTTAGCCAAAATTCGCACTTACTGAATTTGGAGAATAACTGATCATTTTTGAGAGTCTGAAGTACTAGTCTGAGACGGTCTGCATGATCTCGCTCAGTGCGGGAATATACCAGAATATCATCTATGAAGACTATGATGAACATGTCCAAGTACTGCTTGAACACGCGGTTCATCAAGTCCATGAAAGCTGCTGGGGCATTGGTAAGACCAAAGGACTTAAATAAAAATTTAAAGTGACCATATCGAGTACGGAAAGCTATTTTTGGGATGTTACATTCTCTAACTCTGAGCTGATGATAGCCAGATCTGAGGTCTATCTTAGAGAAATAACAGGCACCCTGAAGTTGGTAAAACAAGTCATCGATTTTGGGAAGAGGATACTTGTTCTTGACCGTAACCTTATTGAGTTGAGGTAATCTATACACATTCTGAGTGAATCATCTTTTTTGCGCATGAATAAGACTGGTGTGCCCCATAGGGAAATATTGGGTCTGATGAATCCCTTATCTAAGAGATCTTTCAACTATTCTTTCAGTTCCTTGAGTTCTGTTGGTGCCATTCTATATGGCGGAATAGAGATAGGCTGAGTGTCTGAAAAAAGATCAATACCGAAGTCTATTTCCCTTTCGGGAGGAATTCCTAAAATATCTTTGGGAAAGATATCTGAATATTCATTCCCTACTGGGACTGATTCGAGACTGGGAACCTCGGAACTGGAATCTGTAACATGTACTAGATAATAAACACACCCCTTAGATATCAATTTCCTTACCCGAAGGTAGAAAATAAGTTGACCCCTGAAAGCAGATACACTACCCTTCCACTCTAGGACGGGTTCATTTGGGAACTGAAACTAAACTATTTTGTTTCTACAGTCGACTGTGGTATAACAGGAATGAAGCCAATCCATGCCGAAAATGACATCAAAATCAGTCATCTCTAATTCGACTAAGTTCGCTGAAGTGACTTTCTGAAATATCATAACCGGGCAGTTCCTGTATATCTGCTGGGCTATGATGGTTTTACCCACTGGGGTAGAGACTGAAAAAGGCTCTGCTAGAATTTCAGGACTGATTCCAAAATCAATTGCTATATAAGGAGTAACAAAAGATAAGGAAGCTCCTGGATCTAGCAAAGCGTAAACATGCACATGAAAGATCTGTAACGTACCAGTAACTATATCAGGAGAATTTTCCTAATCCTGTCGGGTCTGAAGAACATAGAAATGATTTGGGTGTTGTCCGCTAGTAGCACTGGAAGTGGCACCCTGCTGATTTGGGTGACCAGACTGAGCTGAAGAGCGATTCTGTTGACTCTGAGGACCTGGCTGTGGATAGTCTCTAACTCTATGGCCTGGCTTGCCACAATCAAAACAAATGCCAGTACCTGCTTTACACACACCCTGATGGTGCTTACCGCAAGTCTGGCAAAGAGGATAGGTATGGGCAATGCTAACACTGCCCTGGGTCTTAGAGCCTGGCGCTCTATCTTTGTTACCCTCTCTGAACTTAGGAACAAGAGCACTGGCTATAGAGGGAGCTGGAACTGATGACTTAAGACAAAACTGAGAACGGTGTCCTCCTTCTGATTTAGGCTGACTAAAATTAAAGCTACCTGTCCTAGCTTTCTTATTCTATTTTTCCCTCTGCTTAATTTTTTGCTCTTCTATCTGCTGAGCATGGGTCATAAATCTAGCTAAGGTCATGTCACTGTTCAGCATGGCGGATCTACACTCATTAACCACGTTGTCGTTTACCCCTAAAGCAAACTTACTCATCTTAGATCTACTGTCTGCAACCACATAAGGGGCATACCTGGATAATTGAGTAAACTTAAAAGAATACTCTTTCACTGTCATATTTCCCTGCCTGAGGTTGATGAACTCTAGCACCTTGGCTTCTCTAATCTCTTGGGGAAAGAATCTGTCTAAGAAAGCAGTGAAAAACTTCTCCCACTCTATAGGATCTACATCATCTGATCTTTCGAACTTCCACTGTTTGAACCAAGCATGAGCCACATCTTGCAACTGATATACAACTAGCTCAACACTCTCAACAGTAGTCACCCCCATGGCGTCTGTTGCTTTATGAACTTGATCTAAGAATTCTCGAGGGTCTTCATCTTCCTTAGACCCAAGGAAGGTTGAAGAATTTGTTCGGGTGAAGTACCGAATTCTAGCTGCGGCTGAGTTGGCCACTGGGTTGGCCGAAACAACTGTTGGCCATTCATTATGAGCAACGACTGATTGATCAAGAGTGGTAAATACGGTCTTGAACTCCACATGATAAACATGATTGCCCAAAGGTTCTTCGGGCTGAGGGGCTGACTGATTTCTTCTCTTAGGAGGCATATTCTGAAATAAAGAGAAGAATTAGACGGAGAGACTGACTTGTGATTATGCTCACAGACATGACATAAATATTGGAAGAAGGGAAACTGTTCTTAAACATCTCATTGCCTCTTGCACATAAATGTGGTGCACAACACACCCATGTACAAGACTCTACTAAATGCGGCTTTCCGACTTCCTAGGACTCAATTGAACCTTAGGCTCTGATACCAAGTATGTAATGACCCGATTTGCTGAATCGGAATGCTACACGGTGATCATGACCCCAAAGGTCTACAAGCTAACCCATGACTGATATTTGTACCTGTATACTGCATAAGATAACATAATAATGCAAAAGCATGCACTGAAAGGCCATAAGGTTCGATCACGAACATAACTGAATAATGTAACATCTGTGTGGGGTAATAGAATACCCAAAACAAAATTGAAGTCTAAAACATGATAGCCTGTATCTAGTCTGCATCTAGTTTGAAAGTCTCTACTATCTGAAGAATCTGAATAAGGAGTTGATGGGACATGTCTCCAACTAACTCCAACTAATAAGCTAATCAATGAGATACTAGAAAATCATTATGTCCTCGAAGGATGAGGACTCACTTCTACTCTGACTGCTGAAACTGGAATCTACTGCTGATCTGGAACTCGTATCTCTGAACCTATGGTGTAACATAAAAAGAAAGCACCATAGTGCGAATGCGTCAGTACATATGTACCGAGTATACATGTGAGGTAGTCTAAATGCCAAGGTTCACATGCATGCTAATGCTAGCTGACTGTCTAACATGAATGTGAGAATGCATTCATAATTACGTAACTGTAACTGACAACGTGCTATCGTGATTACTGAATCTGAATACTTATAATATGACATGACTAATAACATGAACAACTGTATTAGAGTATAACTAATAATATGGGTGACTGTAGCTGGCAGTCCTGAATCTGATGGAACTATCTGAGTTCCGTACTGTAACTGAGTTGACTGTATCTGAAAGTCCTAAAATCTGAAGAACTATATGAGTTCTATTACTGAGACTGATTGACTTTATCTGACAGTCCTGATTTTGTAACATGAAACTGTGGGAAGTAGTATCTAACCGACATGCTCCCAAATATGCTATGATAGCTGAGCTGGGGTCCAATCTATGTCCTGATTGGAAGAGTGTCAATTCCGCGCCACTGGTAAGGACAACATATGAGTAACCCTCATATAACAGGTAACTCTAGCGAGCGGTGGGAACCCTCACATAACAGGTTAAGCCATCTCATCTACCCTTATTTACCAGGCTACGATGTCTCAACCTATGCTGGCTACATAGTCCTGGAACGCAAGGATTGCTTCTAGGAATCACACCCTCGTATAACAGGTGAGTCCCTATCCTTGTGTTCACTCGGTGCTAATTCCTACTCCTATCTGAATGGACACTGAACATGATTTACTGAACTGAACTGAGCATGGACTGAGTTACTGAATTTCCGTGGCTGACGGAATACTACTGATATCTGACAACTGACTGAGTCATGAGATCATGGAGATTTTTCCTGAGTCATAAGACTATCTGAAGTGTAAGAGTTCATAACTTGATTGAGAGTATCGTGAAAACATGACATGGGTCTAGGCACACAACTAATATTTCAGGTACAAGTACCCCTGGGACTCGATGGAAGAATAGCATGATTTACTTGAAGACTTGACTAATATCATAATACATACTACATTCATAGGAGCCTTTCATCAAACATGTAATAGGCATAAACTTGTACATACATGGGGATTTTATGATATCATGCTAGTTAGACAATTTTCCTTCATCTAGGAATTTAATCAAACATATTGTAGGCATAGTACATGTAAAGCACATTATACAACAATTAAACATCATGCTTCAATTCCAATTCTATCATACAAGGTTTTAGTCATAAAATTTTGTAAATCTCTATCTATACTAATCAATCCACATGGAATTTATCATCAAATCATGGAATAAAAATTAATTCCTCATTTATCAACATGAAAGAGAACATACAAAGCATGAAAACATGAAGAAAATCCATAACTTGTATTAAAAAAGGATTCTTGGACTTCATGGACGAAATGAGTCCATGAATGAACACTATGCATACCTTAGTTCGTGATTTCGTGAAGATTGATGGTGAAACCTTCTTGAAATTGGACCTTCTATGAAATCCCTAGCTTGAGTTCTTGAGAGTATTTGAGAAAAACATCAATATTTTTGATGAATAAGGGCTAAATCCCGTGTTTGAAAGCTTATATAGGGGGGAAAATTGACCCTTTTAACCCTGGACACGTAATTTAATTTTCAGTAAAATTTCTCGAATTGGGCCCTTGGCGCGATGCGGAGTTATCGCGCCGTGTCACTGGAAATTAACAAATGGAAAACTGCACGGTGGCGCGACGCGGAGCTATCGCGTTGCCACCTTATCTACGACCTGGAAGTTTGGCGCGACGCGCCAGTATCGCGGAGCAATACTGAAAATTGACAATTGCCATGTGAGCTATCTCCGCGATGCGCTGAAGGCTCAGGTCAAACACCGTCTCACTAAAAGGCTCTAACTCTTCGCCCGGGTGTCAGATTTGTGTGAATTATATATCGATGGAAAGCTTATTCTATTTTCCACGTGATAGGAAGTTAAAATTATGGAAATACCTCGTGTATAAGAATGAATTCTTATTTCAAAGCAAGTTTTAACATCCTTGAGATGATTTTCAAGCTAAGAAAAAGCACGAGTATTACAGTCATAATCCACGTACACCAACTACGGAGAGCGTTAAAGTAGAGAAGATGAGAAAATTTCACAAATGATCGGGAGGATCGCTACTCTCACCCCCACCCTACCCTCCCCACCCCCTCAATTTTCTTTTAAATCAAATGATTTAAAAAAAAATAGAAAAAAAATCTACCCCCTCCCAACCCACCCCCTCCACCCGCACCCTACCTTCACTCTATAATTTTTTATTAAAAAGATAAATTTTTTTTATTTATTTTCAAAAATATATAAAAAATATTTTTCTCTCCCCCAACCCTAACCCCAACCACCGCTGTCTACCCCATCTTTATCCTTAATTTTCTTTTTCTTAAAAATAAAATAAAATTTTGTAGTGCAATTAGAAATTTTAAGCATATGTAGGTGATCTCTATGTTTAAATGGGTACCCATATTTTATTCATTCTATTCATATTTATATGATCTTTTAAAATGAGTTCAAGTTCATATTTACCCATTTAAAATATGAGTGATCCAACTCCATAAATATGAGTTCAATAGACTCCTTTCACTAATATGAGTTGAAATTGCTACCACTATCTAGTACTCCTAGATAAGGATGGACTGATTTTGAATATTGAAATCTAGTCATTGTAGAGAGAGTTTAGTACTCTTTCAGTTCACTTAGGACTCTCGAGTCCTCTCCCTTATGTATATTTAAATATCAAATATATCACTGAAAATAATCATCGATATAATATCAATTCAATCTAAACTCTTTCAGGGTGAACTCAATAGCTTTTACTGAGACCTTATGTATATATTAAAAATTTATTAAATCTATATCTATATCTATAATATATTAAAAGTGTGAAGACCCTTAGAAAAATGATTTGAACTTTTTACCCTTCATCAAAAACCTCTACAATTGATAAAATCATCTTTTTACCCTTTTCCTTTAATTATTATTTTATTAAATTAAGAATTAAGATCTCCTAAAATATATTGGAATTTGATAATAAAATAAATATATGAAAAGAAATTAAGAGTTCTAAAATATGTAAAGTATGAATCCTAAACTATATGGGGGGAAATGAAGAATTCTAAAATATAGAAATATATTTCACAAAAAACATAAACTACCATAAAAATTGCTATTATGTTGTACCGAAATTACCTAATAACTTGGTAAGCTAATACTATTTTTTTTCTTATTGAAAAATTAGGACTATTTTTGAAAAAGTTACCTATTATATTAAAAACTTTGCCATACAATTGCAAGCATAGTATTATTATCTATATCTATAATCTATAATCTATAATTTATATCTATATCTATAATCTATATTTATAATATATTAAAAGTGTGAAGGACCTTAGAAATGTTATTTGAACTTTTTGTCCTTCATTTAAAGTCTCTGATTTAGATAAAATTGTCTTCTTACTATTTTTTAAATATTATTTTATTAAATTAAGGACTTCTAAAATATATAGGATGAAACTTAATAATATATGGTAAGAAATATATATGAGTCCTAAAATATATGGAAATTTTTTTTAGAATTAGGATTAGACTTGATTACAACTTTTTAACTTTTTTGTTATGAAATCGTTGGCAAAGAAATCTTAATTGGCATGAATGGTACTCCTAAAAGAGGTTGTTGGTACAAAAACTATAATGTCAAAATTTTAAGGGAAATTTTTTTTGTAGAAAAGGGTAATAGGAAAACCTACCATATATTTAGGATTTTGTAAAAAAAAAAACCTTGTACAAATAGGTAATAGGAAAACCATCATATATTTAGGATTTTGTATCCCCATATGTATCCCCATATAGTATTTACGAGTTTCCAAAAAAATTTATATTTTTAAATTTTGTTGGTGTCAAAAGAAAAAAAAACACTTCAGAATTGTAGGGATGAAAAAAAAAAAAAATATGTCGAAGTAGAAAAAAATTACCATATATTTTGAAGTTTGACTATATTTAGGAGTTCACAAAATATTTATTTTTAGGATATATACGTCAGAATTGTAGGAAAGAAAGAAAGAAAAAGAAAAATGTGTACGAAAATTTGCTTGTAAAATTGATGGTATTTATGATTGAAGAGATAAATTTAATTGTGATTTGAGGTAAGTTTGTTTAAGAAATACTTTTAGTATTTTCTTAATGTTTACAATAATAAATTATCATTATTCTTGATAAGCAATTGCTGATTGAGAAGTTTTTTTTTGTGATTTTTGTATTTTCTTGAAATTTTCAATAATGACACTAAAGTTTTACTATGTTCTTAAAATTTACAATAATAAATTATCATATCTTCTTGATAAATAATTGCCAATTGAGACGTGTTTTGTGGTGAAATCTTAATAATATTTGTGATTGACGAGATAACTAAGCTTGTAGTTTGAGGTAAATGTTTTGTATGTTCTTGATGTTTACAATAAAGAATTTTCATATATTCTTAATAGATTTTGCTGATTGAGAAGATTTTTTTTTGTGTTATTTTAACATGTTCTTAAAGTTTAAAATAATAAATTATTGTCTATTTTTAATAGGCAACTGCTAATTTAGAAGGGTTTTAGTGTAAAACAGGTTTAAATATAAAGTTTCTTACCAATTAAAATTTTAATGATGTCTATGATTAAAAGGATAAATTTATGTATAATTTAAGATAAGTTTTCTAAAATTTTAGTATGTTCTGAAAGTTTATAATAAGTTATAACCTATGACAATTGTTATACGTGATTTGAATTGTTATACATAATTCTATGTTAATGACTGAAGATGTAAGCTTTAAATGTTGACCCAATACTAACAATACCCTTTGTTTTGGTGTAACAACGACTTGTTGTCCTTATTGGCACAAGAGGTGACACTATTGAAAAAAACGTTGAATGAATTTGGTAATTTTTTGTTAAAGGTGTATACCTTTATTTTCTTCTCCAGATATAATTTCTGAGATAATTTTGTTGATTTGTTATTGTCTACTATTTTTTATACTTCAAGTATAATTATTTTTGTCTTGAGTCGAGGATCTATCAAAAATAATATTTTGTACTCAGTTTGTGGCTATGGAGCAGTGTAAAAAGTTTACGTCGTATGTTTTATGAAGAAGGGATTGAAGTTACATAAAATGAGATCATTTTGTGTAAAATATGTAGTTATTAAAATAGTAAACTGAAACACGAGTACTTCAGTTCATATTTAATTTCATCAAAGTTTTATCTCTTGAAAACATGTAATTGAAGTATGTCAGTATGGTACTTAACATTCGTTTTTTTTTTGTTTTCAAATTATTACTTATTATACTATGTGTAAACAACTACATCACTATGTGAGAGATGAATCTTATGAAGAAGAAATTGAAAGTTATGAATTTAAAGACGCTGAAGAATAAGGATAATCGATTACATTAGTAATTTCAGAGAGTAGAAGAAAAAACAAAAACATGTTTCAATAAAAATGTGAAAGAAGTAGTTCAAAAAAAAAATCTTAAGGTGATGGATTATTTGCATATATATATATAAACCTTGTGTTATTTAGAGAGAACACAATTTTAATTTGCATTAGTATAACATTCCTTAAGAGTTTTTGGAGAAAAATTATTTCTTTTAAATTCTAAAAAATAGCTTCTACAACTTCGTAGAAATACTTATTTTCTCCCTAAAATTTGATCAAATGCCATACTTTCTAAAATAAACACCTTTTTAAAAAGAAAAAAAGAACACTTTTAATATCCTAAAAATTTGACACATGTCAAGGACTTGACTAAGAAGTGTATATTTCAGCTTAGGGTAAGATCCTATGCTTTTGGACTCCTTCGAGATCCATCTTTGACACTGTTAAGTATTGATAATGATAAAAATGAAATGCCAACAAATAATATAATGCGTATAACAAATATTGATATACCTATGTTTAGCCATAATTTCATTAGTAGGTATTAGTTTTTGATGTGGAGCTTTGGTGTGGATCTGTAGCAGGTTTGATTTGCTTCTCTTTTTTTTTTTTACATAGGAGCATACATAATGAATATCAAATATAAGTATTGAAGTATATTTTACTATTTATTTTAAACTCATAAAAGTAAAATAAGTAAGAAAAACATGTGTCTAATAAACTTCTTTATATAATTATCATGATTTTATCGTTGGTTTATATGGAGGAATTATAGCGAATCATATCAAATTGATATATATGTAGCTTTAAGGTGCAATATTTACATCAAGATTGAAAAAGAATTCAACGCCTCGTGTTATTGAGTTGGAATATATAAATGAATCCTAACAATGACGATGCTTCACAATGAGGAAACTATCTGAGACAATCTGCATTTTGATACTTCAAATTTCTTGATCCCCTTCATTTGCTATATTGGGTCTAAGCTGATTTACTTTTTCATTTTTTGTGTGTGTGTGTTTTATTTTAAAGGTTTTAACTACGAAAATAAATAATAGTAGTTATAGATAGACATTAGTTGCTCATGTGGAAGTTGAAAAATATATATAGTACTAGCATGTATGTTTTGCATTATCTAATAATTTTCAGGAATTTAATTAACATGAATCCGTGGATTGTTGATTATGATATATTTTTTTTATGAAGTTAAAAGATTTTCTTTTATAATATTGAAGTGATTTTATGAAATTGAACTCATTAATGCGAGATACACGCGCGGAGCGCGTATTCTAAACTAGTATCTATAAATGTTTGTATATGAACGGGTAAACTACATAAATGATCCTAATAATGGGTGACTTTATTTTGTTTGTCCCCCGTAAGAAAAGTCCTACAAAACTAGTCTTCCTTCTTTTTTATGTGTAGGACTTTGACCATTTTACCCCTCTATATTTAAATATTTCTAAATAACTCCATACTTATTTGTTTTTCAACTTCTATTTTTTTTCTCTTTTTTATTTTACTTTGATTTTTATATCTTCTTTCTCTTTTTTTTTTCTTTTTAGTTTTTCTCAACACTTACTTTTTTCCTCTTCTCCTCTCAACTTCTATTTTTTTATTTGATTTTTCTTTTTTAATCTTTTTAGTTTTTCTCAACCCTTACTTTTTTCCTTTTCTCCTCTCAATTTCTATTTTATTTTTAATTCTCTTTTCATTTTTCTTTGATTTTTATTTTTTTCTTTTTAAATTTTTCTCAGCCTGTATTTTTGTTTTATCTTTTATTTCTCAATATTTTTTTTTTATTTTCTCCTCTCAACTTCTATATATATTTTTTCTCTTTTTTTTATTTTCTTTGATTTTTCTTTTTTCTTTTTTAGTTGTTTTCCTTCATTTTTTTCCTTTTCAGTAACTTTTATTATTTTTCATTTCTTTTCTTCGATTTCTTCCAAACAACAAGTTACGCTTCATGGGCAAGAGTTGACACTACCACACTATATCTTGATTTATGATATGTTATATAAATTTTACCTTAGAGGCAAGACTTAGGACTTTCCAACAACATGTAACATTTCATGTGTAAGTGTTGACACTACCACATTATATTTTGATTATGAGATGTACTATAACTCTACCTTCGAAGCAAGACTTAGCCCAAGGACTTTAAAACAATGAGTTATGACCCACGAACAAAAGTTGACATTACCACGTTATGTCTTGATTTATACGATGTTCTACAACTCTTGCCTTAGAGGCACGACTTATTCCAAAAATTCTCAAACAACAAATTACGTACATTGGGCAAAAGTCAACAAAACCACATTGTGTTTTTTACTTATGAAATGCTCTATAACTCTTGGCTTAGAGTCAAGACTTAGTCTGAGGACCATCAAACAGCAAGTTATGCCCCATGGGCAAAAGTTGACCTACCATTTTGTGTGTTAATTTATGAGATGCTCTATAACTCTTCAATTAGAAGTAAAACTTAGACCAAGGACTTTCAAGCAACAAGTTATGCTCCATGGACAAGGGTTGACACTACCACATTGTGTTTTGATTTTTGAGACGTTCTATAACTCTTGCCTTAGAGGCAAAGCTTAACCCAAGGACTTTCAAACAAGAAGTTATGCCCAATGGGTAAGAGTTCGACACTACCACCTTATGTTTGGATCTATGAGATGCTCTATAACTCTTGTCTTTGAGGCAAGAGTTAGCCCAAGGGCTTGTAAACAACAAGTTACGCCCCATGGGAAAGAGTTGATACTACCACATTGTATCTTAATTTATGAGATATTTTATAAATCAAGTACTTTCAAATAATAAGTTATACTCCATGGGTAAGAGTTGACATTACACCATTATGTCTTGATTTATCAGATGTTCTATAACTCTTGCCTTAGAGGCACGACCTAGTCCAGGAACTTTCAAACAACAAGTTATGACCCATGGACAAGAGTTGGCACTACCACATCGTGTCTTGATTTATGAGATGTTCAATAACTCTTGTCTTAGATGCAAGACTTAGCCCACAAGTTACACCTCATAGGCAAGAGTTGACACTACCACATTGTGTCTTGATTTATGAGATGTTCTATTAGTCTTACCTCTTAGACGTGACTTGGACCAAGAACCTCCCCAAAAAAATAAGTTAACGTCCAATAGGCAAGTTTTGACATTACCACATTGTGTCTTGATTTATGAGATGTTTTATAACTCTTGCCTTAGAGGCAAGTCTTAACTCAAGGATTTTCAAACAACAAGTTATGTCACATGAGCAAGACTTGACACTACCATATTATATCTTGATTTATGAGATGTCCTATAACTTTTGCCTTAGAGGCAAGACTTATCCCAAAGGACTTCTAAATAACAAATCATGCCCTTAATTTACTTTGTGTCAAAGAAAGAATATTCCTTTGCGGATTATCTAACTTTCTATTTATTAGTAAAATATAATAAAAGTTAAGAAAATAGAAAAAAAATAAGAAAGAATAGAGAAAAAAAGACTGAGAAAAAAAAGAAACAAAAATAAAGGTTAAGAAAAAACGAAGGATAAAAAAAATTGAGAAAAATAAAAATGTGAAGAAAAAATAAAAATAAAGTTGGAGAAAAATAAGGAAAAAAGAAAATATGAGAGATGATAAAAACAAAAAATAAAATAAAAATAAAGGTTGAGACAAATGAATTAAAAGAAAAGGAGAAATAAAGAAATAGATAATGTTTGAGGAAAAAGAAAAAAGAGAGAAAAAATAAAGGTTGAGACAAATGAATTAAAACAAGAAAAAAATAAAAATAAGGAAAAATAATAAAAATAAAAATAGAAGTTGAGAGACAAATGAGTTTCAAAGTATAGAGGGACAAAAATGTACTTATATTATACCTAAAAAGAAAGGAAGGCTAGTTCTTAAAGACTTTTCTTAAGAGGGTCAAAAGTGAAAATCCACCTACTATGGGGGCTATACCATGTAATTTCCTATATATGAACCCAATTATTATTATGTATTAAGCATTAACTTGAAATTGCTATATGAATTTATACACTTCAAATTTTAGATTCGCCTTTCAGGATGGGGTAGGGGTAGGATATCAATGTTGATTTTTCAAGTTTTTCTTGATTGGATCTACTTAACAATCAATTTTTTCTGTTCATATGTTTTCATGGACACGGGCTTTTAGGCAGTAGGTGACAAAAGAGTTTTAAAATGAGGTGTAGGTGACACAAGTCTTAATTATTGAGTGGAGGTGACAATTACTTTATTATGGATTAAGAAAGTTGGGGAAGTATGAAAATAACCCAGGTTTTTTAATTTACACTTTGATCCAAATATTAGTTAATATAACAGGAAAAGGGGGGAGGGGGGAGGGGGGAGGCGCGTTTCTCTCTCTTCTCATCCGTTGTTGTTTTCTCTCTCTTCACAATTATTGTTGTTCATTGTTGCTGCTGCTTTATTTATCATCTTCTGCTTCATTATCATCATCTTCTACTTTATTATCATCTTCATCTTCTTCTTGTCGACCATTGTTGTTGTTGTTGTTACCGCTATTGCTGCTATCTGACCAATTTCTTAGGTCAAATTTTATTTCCTACATCACTTTCCACTTTGGCATTACTTCATAGGTGATTTTGGTAAGTAAAATTATGATTTTTATTTGAATTTGTCATCTGGGTACACAGTTACTGTTGTTTTTTCAACAATGGATAGAACTCGATCATGAATCCAACATAAGTGCCCACAATTTAAACAGATCACTCATCTGATGCATCAGATGATTAATTTATTGCGACAGAAGATTTATTTATTGCAACAAATTAGTTATCTGTTGCATCAGATTGATTATCTGTTGCAATAGATGATTAATCTGTTTGGAACAACACAAATCAGCCATGCCAGAAACCCAACAGATAACCAATGTGTTTCAACTCTTTCTATTGCTACTGGATTCAAAATTATTCCTTACGTCCAATCGTCGATATGTTTGTTGAGAAGATAATAGACAGAATGAAAATTAAATATTCTCTTCGTCTCAAATTACCCGTTTCAAATTTTCTAATTTGATTTCTCATTTTACTTGTCTTTTTTCATTAATCAAGAAGAGATAAATTTTTTTCATGTTTTACCCTTTGCATTAATCACTTTTTCTTCAAATTAAAATGTAAACATCATTTACTAGAGGTATTATGGTAAACTAGACATGTTATTAATTATTTTTCTTAATCAATGTGTCATCTCAATTTGAGACTGGTTAATTTGAGACGGAGGGAGTATGAATTAAAACGTCAAAATCGTGCAACAAACTAGTTATCTGTTGAAATAGACTAGCTATCTGTTGAAACAGACTGCGTATCTGTTGCAATTTGTTTAGAACAACACAAATCAACCCCAACCATAAACCTAATAGATAAATCTTAAATCTTGTTATTGCTACTGGATTCAAAATTATTCCTTACGTTTAATCGTCGACATGTTTATTGAGAAGATAATAGACATAATGAAAATTAAATATGAATTAAAACGTCAAAGTTGATCAAACATAATTTTTTTATTAAACTAAAACAAATTAAAATACATATACATAGACTTAAAAATAAAGAAACAAAATAATCTAATTATTATTATTATTATCATCTTCATTATTATTATTATTATTATCGCCAGCTGGCCAATCTTCGACCGGCAGAAGCAGCGCCCTCTTTATCCTGCGGATCTCCCGCAACATCCTTACTTTGACAACGGCCAACTCCCACTGTATATATGAACCTTCCTCTGCAGTTCCCGTACGACGTTTCGTAAAATAGCGACATCCCATACTGGATCAGCCATATCTAAAACACACATAAATTGACAAAAAATGCAAAAATAAAAGTAAAGAAAAGAATCTGAAAGTAAAGTAATACAATGTATATTTACACAAAAAGCAAGGAAAAAAACTTACCAGAGATGGAAAAACTATCAAGTCCTTGAAGAGAAAGCAGTTGAAGGTGTAATATGAAATACAAGAGTAAGAAATAAATAGATATGTGTAGTAGAATGAACGAGTAAGAAGGGACCTAACCTATTTATAGAGGATTGAATTTGAATGAGTTAGTCAAAAAAACGCG
This sequence comes from Capsicum pubescens, assembly GCA_030864215.1. NCBI lineage: Eukaryota > Viridiplantae > Streptophyta > Magnoliopsida > Solanales > Solanaceae > Capsicum > Capsicum pubescens. The sequence continues at coordinate 84,044,910 of CM061541.1, read as the reverse complement.
ACTGTTCACCTCTATTTATTAATACTGGTGCCCTTTTTATTGAGTTGTGGCAACAAATTATATATCTGTTGCATCAGATAACCCATCTGTGACAACAAATATACCATTTGTTGCAACAAATCCACAATTTATTGCATCAAATAATATATCTGTTGCAACATATATCTTTTTAATAATCATCATATCGTTATCTTTAATCCAAATCTAGTGACTTTTTTATTATATAAATTTAAAAAATAGATTCAAAAATAAAAAGGCGTGATTGTTCACCTCCATTTATTAATACTGGTGACTTTTTGATTACTGTGGAAAGTTATGACTTAATTAGTTCTTTTAAGTAACCATTTTTATTGAGTTGTGACAACAGATTATATATCTGTTGCTTCAGATAACACATCTGCGACAACATATATACCATTTGTTGCAACAAATCTATAATATTTTGCATCAGATAATATATTTATTGCAACATATATCTTTTTAATAATCATCATATCTTTTATCTTTAATCCAAATTTGGTGATTTTTTTATTATATAAATTAGAAAAACTTATTCAAAAACAAAAAGCGCGACTGTTCACCTCCATTTATAAATTACATTCAAACTGGTGACTTTTTGATTACTGTGGAAAGTTATGACTTTGATAAGTCCTTTTCAGTAACCGTTTTTATTGAGTTGTGGCAACAAATTATATATTTATTGCATCAGATAACCCATCTGTGACAACAGATTACCATTTGTTACGACAAATCGACAATTGTTGCATCAGATAATATCTGATGCACATATAAACTATCTTTTTTAATAATCAACATATCTTTTTAATTCAAATTTGGTGACTTTTTTATTATATAAATTAAAAAAAAAATAGATTTAAAAACAAATATGTCGAAGAGTCACGATCAGTTATTAAAATTAAATAACCGTTCTGCTACAGTTATAAATTGTGTTTCTCATTTATTTCCCTATTATTTATTTACGAACTATTTTTCATTTTAAATAATCGAAAAGTTATGTCTTTTCACCCTCTCAATAACAATAACAATAACCCATTTTTATCAATAACAGTCTACTGTGACATATGATCGGTCTGTCGCATCAGATTAACCTCCGTCGATATGTTGAGAATAAACAGAATGCTAATTAAATACTAAATAATAATTAAAAATTCAAAGTCGACCACCATATCCAAACATAGATTTTTGAATCCCTTGGGTAGATCCGATATACAAAAGAATAAAAATACATACATACATTACATTCATACGCTAAAAGAAAGAAAAAATATAACCTAATTATTATTACTACTATTATTATTATCATTACTATTATTATTATTACTATTATTATTGCCAACCGGACAATTTTCATCCGGCAGCAGCAGCGCCCTCCTCAGCCTTGCTTCGAAGTCGGCCAAATCTTTCTGAAGTTCATCAAATTGCCTTTGAAGTTCCTGCAAGGACTTGATATGAATCTTGTTGTACGAATCTGAATCAACCATATTTATATTGTAAGTATAGTAGAATGAACGAGTGAGAGTGAATAAGGAAGAAGGCCGGAGGGGCCTATTTATAAATGATTGAATTGGAAGGGGTTAGTCAAATAAAAAGCCATGGATGTTCATATCCCTTAATTAAATAAAACTGGTGACTTTTCAAATATGTAAATTAAAAAAAATGGATCTAAATACAACATTTTATCTTTTATTGTATTTCGGAAAGAAAAGAAAATTACTTTAAAATAAATCTAACAGATGGGTAATCTGTTGTAAAATATATTCCATCTGTCAGATAACTTACAACATATTGACAATCTGTTGCAAAAGATGGATATATCTGTTTGCTTTTCCAACAGATATGTCATATATTGCAATAAATTGATCATCTGTCGCAACAGATGTCTGCAATTGTTTCACAATTTAAATAGATGTGGCATCTATTGCAACTTGCTAGTCAACTGTTTATACTGTTTATTCAATTTAAGTCATAGATGGTCTAGGAAGAATAAGGTGTGTGCAGATGGATCCACTATCATATGTGTGGGAGTTAAGTAAGTATTATTGATAAGGTCACCGGGACAACACACACAAAGTATAATATTTTTGTGAATGCAGTTTTTAACCGATTAGGCACTAATCATTCAAACAAGATTCTGCATTGTACAGTTAAGTTTGATGGGTTCGAATTGATAAGGCCGAGGGTCCCATGAAGATGGTGTATATACCCTGTTACGAATTACTGACGGTTGTTGCTCGTGTTTATGCGTGTCAAGGTTTAAGAAGGGATGAATATTTGGTGTCATTGCAGAGAACCAATAGCGATTGGACTTAACTTTAAGTGTGCATTGGACTCTAAGAACGCCTTCAAATCCTCGCACTGCATCAAACAAGAACGAAAAATCAATAGAAATTCTCTTGGCCTAAATTTATATGGAAGGGTTGATCGAGAAGATGATTATACATCAGGAGGAGCCGAAGGAGAATGCCTGCGAGGGAGGGGAGTTGATGAAAGACTATATCATCTGAGGGATAATTGAAGAAGATACATAGGGTAGAAAGTAACTTCTAGCGAATCTGGCCGATGAAAATATCTTAAAACATGAGAAATCTAAATCAAGTGCAAATATAAAAGTGTATCTAGTAATGTAAATTCGTTTGTTATTTCTTTGAAAGAAAAATAATACAGATGGACACTTTGTTAGGGAGTTGCGACTAAGTAGCGTGGTCGGGATTATCACCTAGATAGAAAATAGCAGAAGACCAAGAAAGCAGCCTTACAAGCATCGAGGGTTGAAATGATGTACAGTAAGTCTAGAAAACTTCCGCCAACATCAACTGTAGTTAAAGTAAGGAATCTAAGAGAAGAAGGCAATTTCTGAATTTTAAATTGCATACCATGCCTTCTTGTTTGTGGTTCTGATTAGGTCCACTGCTTTTGACCTGATCAGAACCACAAACGAAATTGAAAGGCAAATTGAGTATCATTACTTCCTTAGCAATATGGATTAATTAATTGTGTTTTCTTGCCTTAGCATGCTTTCAATACTCCTTGGAGAAGATCAGAGGCTTGCTATAGTATGTGAATCCCGATAATTTTCAAGCTTGCCTCCAGCTTGCCGATTTGGTATCCAAGCTTGTAGTTGTCGTCTTTGAAGTTGGTATAGAGTTCTTGGTCTCTTGTGAGCTCGATCAAGAACACTACCTTCAAAGTTGTGGCATTGAAGAAGGCCTTCAAAACTCTTTCCTCAAAAGCCTTAAAGGATACATGGAGGGTTGTTGTGTTTGTTTTAGGTCAAAATGTGTTGATGCACGCTGAAGATGTGGTCCCAATCGTTGAACAACTCACTTTTATCGAGCGTTGCTCAATGCATCTTGCTCAACCATCATTCAAAGGATTTGATAAATTAATAAGCAAGAAGTTATGTAACGTTTGATCTAAACCGACTCTACCAAGCCTATCAAACATTACATAACTCCAGGCTCATTACCTATCAAAAACTTTGTCCGAGTTAGTGCACAAATCAAACGAGCTCAATCTCTCAACCTTTCTGCTGATCGCTCTTCTATAATATAAATGACAAGATATCTGCTATGTAGAAGTCCACACTGTTGCCAAAAATGCTTGTCAGGGTGCAAGTATTCAGAAGGCATCAACAGTAATCTCTCAATATCAAGTGATATTGAGAGATTACTAGTCATGCCTTCTCAAGACTTTCGTTACGTCAAAATTTTTTACTGATGATAAGATATCTGCCATGCAAAAGTCTACACCGTCAGCAGAAATCTTGCCAGAGCGAAAGTCTTCAGAAGGCATTATTAGTAATCTCTTAACATCAAGGAAGTCTTTTACTAAAGTCTTCAGAAGACATTCAAAAATAAGGAAGTTTTCAGCAATGACTACATATAATTACGACATCAACAACCTCACCAGATTCACTCCTAGTTCAAAAGAAAAGGCGGAAATATTTTCATTTGCATTCCTAGTTCGAATGCAAATGAAAATATTTCTGCCTTTTCTTTTGAACTAGGAGTGAATCTGGTGAGGTTGTTGATTGTAATTATGTGTAGTCATTTATGAAAACTTCCTTATTTTTGGATGTCTTTTGAAGACTTTCATACAAGACTTCCTTGATGTTGAGAGATTAATAATAATGCCTTCTGAAGACTTTTGCTCTGACAAGAATTTTTGCTGATGATGTAGACTTTTGGATGGCGGATATCTTGTCATCAACAAAAATTCTTACTGTAGCAAAAGTCTTGGGAAGGCATGACTATGAATCTCACAATATCACTTGATTTTGAGAGATTACTGTTCATGCCTTCTGAAAACTTGCGCCCTGGCAAGCATTTCTGGCGATGGTCTAGATTTTTACATGGCGGATTTCTTGTCATCTATATTGGAGAAGAATGATCAACAGAAAGGTTGAGAGATTGAGCTCATTTGATTTGTGCACTAACTCGAGCAAAGTTTTTTGGTAGGGTAATGAGCCTGGAGTTACGTAACGTTTGATAGGCTTGGTAGAGTCGGTTTAGATCAAACGTTATGTAACTCCTTGCTTATTAATTTATCAAATTTCTTGAAGGTTGGTTGAGCAATATGCATTGAGCAACACTCGATAAAAGTGAGTTGTTAACGGTTGGGACCACATCTTCAGTGTGCATCAATACATTATGACCTAAAAACATACAAAGCGACCCTACATGTATCCTTTAAGGCTTCTGAAGAAAGTGTTCTGAAAGGCTTCTAGAATGCCACAACTTCGAAGATTGTGTTCCTAATTAAGCTCACAAAAGATCAGGAATTCTATACCAAATTCAAAAATGGCAACGACCAGCTTCAATACAGAATCAACAAGCTGGAGACAAACTTGAAAATTATCAAAATTCACATACTAGAACAAGACTCTGATCTTCTCCAAGATATGTTGAAAGCATGCTAAGGCTATAAAACACAATCAATTATAACCATATTGCTAAGGAAGTAAAGATACTCAATTTGCCTTTCAATCTCGTTTGTGGTTCCGATCAGGTTAAGGTAGTGGACCTAATCGGAACCTTAAACAAGAAGGCATGGGATGCAATTTAAAATTCAAAAATTGCCTTCGCTTAGATTCTTTACTTTAACTGCAGTTACTATGTAATACCCCGTATTTTCGTGCTGGAATTCTAACTGTCGTTTCTACACGTCTAAGCTCTAATCCAAGTGATTATCACGTGAATATAAGTTGCATGATCATTATCCTAGTCTATGGAGTAGTTTAGAGGTGGGAAATATTCATAGCAATGACCTAGAACAAAGTTGAGCTAAGATCAATTGATTCGTCCAAAGTTTGTCATTCGATTCTACAAGGGTCTACTTCAAATGTGCATAACTATTTATATACATGGAATTTTTCATCCCAAGACCTATCAAATTGTAGATAATTGAATTATCTTTCCAACGATACCAATTTCACAAAATTCCGATACCCGAACGAAAAGTTATGGTCATTTTAGTGGCTGAGGCAGTAGCACCATGCGATAAGCGTGCGACGCATGCTCTATCGCACGCTAATAATTTTCAGGTTCTGTTTCCGAGTTTTTAAGGGCAAAAGTGGTATTTTCAAACCCCTATCCAGCTATAACACGGGATTAAACTCCCATAACACCAAAATAAGTTTACTTTCTCTCAAAATCACCAAGAACATTCATTAGGGTTTAAACCTAAAAATCCAAATATCTCAAGATTCAACCGTAGGTTTTCGATAATTTTTCAAGATTCGGATTCCCCATTCCGAGGACTATGAGAAGCACCCATTAATCTCAAGAATAGCAATCCGAAGTTAAGAGTTCATCCAAAGCTTAAATTTCAACGTATGTGGGGTTTGAACAAGAACACCCTTTCGTTCTTGTGCTCAAAACTTATTATAAATTATAAATTACTGAATTTTTGATTATTTTCCATGAAATTCTAGTTGGGGTTTATACCCATGGTTGTTAATTACAAGATTATAAGGTTCCCATTGATTTATAAGTGTAATTGTATGACTAATTTCACATATTTATGCAAGTAAAGTGATTTTTCAGATTTGTCCAAGTGAGTTTAAGCGTTTTATTGTGATTCTTGATTTCTATATTTTGACATTGTTGAAGTATTTTCAAGAAGTATATTGAGTATGATGTTTTGCTATGATATTACATGAGTATGTTTATATTTTCATGCTTATTGCTGAAATTTTCAGATTTTGAGTTGATTCATCAATATTTACATTATCAAGCATGAATCTTTTGGTGTTTTAATACGAGTTTGATATATGGGTGATTAACCCCTATTTAAAGATTGTTATTTTGAAAATGAGTTATTGAGGACTTCTAAAGAATTGCAACAAGTATGTTTATATTTCCATTATTATGAGATCTTTAAAGCTTTGATGATGAGTCTATCAAGATTTCAGGAAAGAGTTATTTTTTGAACCCAAGTAAGAAAAGAAATCCACATTTAATTGATTTATGATAAAGGGGTAACATATTGGCTCCTGATGCAAATTGTTGAATTGTTTATTGTGGATTTTCTTTAAAGTTCTGAGCTAAGTCCGGGAGTAGTATTTAGCACCGAGCGGGAAGTGTGGTACTTCCCTAGAACTACGTTCCCCCGTAGGATTTGAGCCTTAGGCTGATATAGTGATCACTAATGAACTGAAAAGTTAAGGTTCTATCCGATAGCAAGGATAGGACAGCTCTCCCCAACGTGGGTAAGACGTTGGACTCCATGTAGTTCACATGGTTTATGTCGGTTAAGAGAAACTCCCAAAGTAGTCCCCCACTCTATCTAAGATAAAGGTATATGTTTTTCGAAAGCTATGATTCCAAGATTTCTAAGGTTCTCAAGTGTCAAAATCTTTAAGTTTTTAAAGTTCTTAGTTTTCATGAGGTTAAAGTGTATGTTCGGAAAGATGTTGTTTTAAGACATTATTTATACCACAAGTTTGAGAACAAAGAAAGAATGCAGATTTAGAATGAAGTGAAATGACTCACGAGATTCATACTAAATGTTTCATTATTCATGATTTATGAGATTTATATTTTAGGTATTATTCAAGCTATGTGAGTCATTTATGTCAGCATACATAATTTTATAAACTGTGATAATATTGAGATATTATTTTATATAAGCATTGCACCCCCATATACTCAGTACATCCTCAAAGAACTGATCCATATATACGTCTATGTGCTACATTGTCTCATAATGTAGGTACAAGTTTTAGTAGGCACATCAGACTCAGACAGTTGCAGATTTCAGCCAGCAGATGATATGTCCTCCTACTTTGGGGATTTAAGTTAGATGTCATTATATATTTTCTTTTTTTATTATTCTTACATATTGATTAGTGATAGTTGGGGTCGCATCCTAGATATCTATAGTCAGTATTAGTAGAGGCTTCATAGACAGTCAGTAGAGTCATTGTATTTATCTCAGTTTCTTTGTAAAAGTAGAGTTGTAATCATGTGAATTCACTTTTGTATTGATCAGATTCAGAAAAGATGTATCTTCCGCTTACTTTGTTCAGATTTATCTATCTTATTCAGTTGCTTATGAGTTATGCCAGTAGAAGGGTTAGCTTGGGGTCACTTGTGACCCTAGGCACCGTGTGACGTCTCGGGACCCAATTTTGGGGCATTACAAACTTGATATCAGAGCATAAAGTTCAAGTGTCCTAGGGTGTCTGTGAAGCCGTGTCTAGTAGAGTCTTGCGGAATGGTACGGAGATGTCTGTACTTTTCTTTGGTAGGCTACAAGTTATTTAGAAAATATTTCTATTCTTTCAAGTCTCAGATTGTGCTATAGAAAGGGTCTCTAAGAAACTCATACAAATTCTCATCTTGCTCTATTCGAGCCATTTTTGTCTTATTTCCAAGGTATCAGAAACAGTCAAGTTCAAATCCTTACTGCTAGAGCTTTCTCAAACAGTCTCCACAAATAGTTATGGGATTATAAGAGAGCTAGAAAGTATCCCATCAGTGCTTTTGAGTTCCAAAGATTGAAGTGTTTTATCATGTTTGTAAAAATCGTGCACTAAGCCTAAGTCAGATGTGCTTTCAAATTCCTCCTCAGAATCCATAATGATAATCTATACTTCTCTATCTATGTACTGTTCTTGAGGTGACATGATCGGCAAGTTCTAATTTTCTCCCCTAATAATGCTCCCAGACTTGCTAGCAAGAAGTTTTAAAAGTTTCATAAAGCAGCTTGATAGGAGCCTTCTAGTGTGTTATAAGTCCCTCAAATTTAAAGTTATACCCTCATTCTTATGAGTCATTTAGTTAAGACAGAGCAAGATGTGTATTCTTAGATCATTGAATATTGTGTGTCAAGTTCTATACCTTGTAATATGTAATCTTATCGTCATGGTATTTTTGAAACTCAAAGTCTAGTGAAGCCATGTGGGGATCTTTCGATTCACTAGCATAGTTGCTTTGTTATTCATCTAATTTTCTTGTTCAAAACACAAAACCAAAGTCTAGTGAAGCCGTGTGAGGCCTATTTCGATTCACTAGCAACTTATTGATTATCTTGTTGTTCTTATGTTAGTTGAAAGTATGGGTTTAGAAGTGTAGTGACAAGAAAGGTGGTAAGGGTGATTTATTGAATATGTATAGCTGAATTTTCGCTTATGATTGAATTAGTAATGAAGTGATATACCCGTGTTTGTCAGTTTAGTGAAAGTTAGAGAAGGAGATTATTAGTTAAGGTGGATTGTTGTTTGCTTGAGGTAAGAAAAGAGTTACTGTGCTAGAAAAGTATAGGTTTTGATGAAAGTACTTGGTGGATGACTGTTGTTAATTTAGGCTTTCCTGAGATTGCAAGGGAAAGTTTAGTTGAAACTTATAAAGCTATGAAGGAGTTTAGATGTATAAGAAGGGTAAATAGTAATGAGGTGTAGAAGAAGGAGGTGCTAGAGAATCATAATAAGATAGACCATAGGATTGTGACTGTTCATTATTGTTATGAGGTTTTAGCGGACTAGCATTTTCGAATGTTTGGCAGGTAAGAATAGTTGTTAAGATTGTGGTTAATCATAGCTAGAATGAGATACTAAGTTCGAATAGTAGATGATGAGCAAGGTGGGGATAACGATTGCTTGGTTAGTGATGCTAGTTATATGGAGGTGAACCAATAGGCTTGAAATAATGAATGCAATAATTTAAGTTAATTGATTTGAGATTAAGTATGATGTTGTAGGTTTGAGGTAAAGGCGTGCCCAAGGTGATATGAGGTTGCATTATTTTCTAAGTTTATTAAGTATTGTGTGTGGTTAGTAGTACCCTTGAGTTTTAAGTGGAAGAAGCATAGTGTCTAGTACATGGTACTCTGGATAGCCAAGTTAAGGATGATATATGAAAGGGGGTTGTTCAAGAATGAAGTCAGTAAGTTTGAAATATAGCTTATGCGTGCGAGTGTAGCATTTAAGTATGAACCGTTAGAGCAAAGATATTCTGACTCACTCCTAGGAATGTGAGATAGATCCATAAGTTTAGAAGATGGCTTTAAATCTAAGAGAGAGATAGTATAAGACCCTTTAATATTCTAGCTCTTTTCAGTTCCTTGCTGCATGACAAAATAGTTCCCAAAACTTAGAAATTTTCAGCGAAGTGCCAAGACTTAGTCTTTTCCAAAGCCTTCAAACTTTGAGGATTTTGTTCATGACCTTACCGACCTCTAAAAGTTAATTTTCAAGTTGATTCATGATCGGGGGAGTCAATAGTATATCTTAGGTGAGTTTCGGAATTTTCAAAATCCGTTTAGGGAATGTTTGGAATTCAAAACAGTGACATCGTGCGATTAGCGTGCGACGCACGCTCCAGTCCACCCCTAGTAGCATGCGTTAGAGCATGTGGCGTACGCTTTATTCCGGTGCTCCATAACATACGACACACGTTCCACAACATATTTCCTTGTTTATCCAGCTCCTGTTTCAGCTATCTAAGGGACAATGTTTATATACTTCATGTGTATTTAAGTTCATTCTCAACTTTTAGTAAGTAAGTAATAGTTTCACTCTATGATTCGAGTTATCCCTAAAAAAAAATCTATGGACTCCAGTCTTATGATTGAATAGCTCATGATAAGTATGAACTCATGTTTCAGAGTATGACCAATTTTAGAACTCATGATACTAGTGAAGTTCACATTATATCATGTATGTCCTCAGCTTAGATTTCTTTAATGAATCCATGCCTTTGATATTTTATTCCTCAGGCCTAGGATAAGTGTTAAAGTTATGTATTGTAGCCTTTCGTGCTTCAGGTTCTTATGTGTTATCCCTTCGGTGACCTCTTCCTATATTAAGATAGTGGTGATGATATTGGATAAGCAATGGTTTAGATGAGAAAGAGTTGATGACCCTCATTAAGAAAGATTATTTATTCTTTTCTATCTAAGGCTAAAGTGTGAAGTAAGATTGAGGCCAAGTCTTTGATAAATGTCATGGTTAGTTAGAGATTGTGTGTATATTCTTAAGAATAGTGCAAGAAAATTATTGTTGATAAAGGTTTAGAGAATATGCGAAGTATGCCTTTATGCGGTTTTGCCTTGAAGTTCATATGTTTTTTTTATGATAGGCTTGAATGTCATGTTGGGTGTAAGTGGACGGATGAAATATGTGCTAGTGAATCAATAGTAAGTGTTTCGAGTTAGTCATTGAAGTGGTAAGGCATGTTATGCTTAGGGTGTGAACTCTAAAAAGATATGGAATATTGAACCTTGTGGTTTAGACTAGTATTGTGGTTTGGCATATTGTATCTTGTGATTTAGAGTTAGGCTTGACCTTGGTGAGAGGACTTAGTTTAGTTTAGACCTTGCAGAAAGATTTATTAGTGGCCATGTGAGAATTATAAGTTGAATCAAGCAAGTGTGATATTTGAGGGGAATAGCATAGTCAAGGAAGCATTTGAGAAATGTTGCTAAACTTGAAAGTAAGAATTAGCATTTCTTAAGGCCTAGAAATTCTACCCTAGCTTATGATTTATGGGTCTATGTTCCAGGCCACAGAGGGGTAGCAATGTTGTAATTCCTTATTCAAATATTTTATTCAGATCATGCCCAAAATTCTTTACTCCCCAATTTCATTAGAAATTTCTTAGAAAGGCGTTGAAGAAATACTTTATTTGGGTGTGAGCATCCACTATGATTCAGTCTGTAAGTATCGTGTGTATCATCTCAGTCTTTTTCTGATTTTTAAATCAAATCATTATCATTCGGGGACGAATAATCCCAAGAGGGAGATGTTGTAATACCCTGAGTTTTTATGTCATAAACCTCTCAGCTTTCTCTCATGAGATCAGATCCAACGAGAAGTAATGGTTACTCATAAGTTGACACTCTCGTTTTTATCTTAGCCATATAGCTATTTTCATGAGAATTCATGCACTTGCAGATCAGTTCAGTGGCTCATTATGTTTGAGATTCAGTGATTCAGTTTATATCAGTTGTACATGATAGTTTAAAGACTGAGATTCCTCTGTTTTTCAGCTTAATTATCCACATTCGAGGACAAATATTCCCAAGGGGGAGATCATGTAATACCCCGTATTTTCGTGTTGGAATTCTAACCGTCGTTTCTACGCGTCTAAACTCTAATCCAAGTGATTCTCATGTGAATATAAGTTGCATGATCACTATCCTAGTCTATGGAGTATTTTAGAAGTGGAAAATGTTCATAGCAATGACCTAGAACAAAGTTGAGCTTAGATCAATTGATTCGTCCAAGGTTTGTCATTCGATTCTACAAGGGTCTACTTCAAATGTGCATAACTCTTTATATACATGGAATTTTTCATCCCAAGACCTATCAAATTGTATATAATTGAATTATATTTCCAACGATACCAATTTCGTAAAAATCCGATAGCCGAGGAAAAAATTATGGCCATTTTAGTGGCTGAGGCAGTAGCACCATGCGATAAACGTGTGACGCACGCTCTATCGCACGCTAATAATTTTTAGGTTCTGTTTCTGCATTTTTAAGGGCAAAAGTGGTATTTTCAAACCCCTATCCAGCTATAACACGGGATTAAACTCCCATAACACCAAAATAAGTTTACTTTCTCTCAAAATCACCAAGAACATTCATTAGGGTTTAAACCTAAAAATCCAAATATCTCAAGATTCAGCCGTAGGTTTTAGATAATTTTTCAAGCTTCGGATTCCCCATTCCGAGGACTATGAGAAACACCCATTAATCTCAAGAATAGCAATCCGAAGTTAAGAGTTCATCTAAAGCTTAAATTTCAAGGTATGTGGGGTTTGAACAAGAACACCCTTTCGTTCTTGTGCCCAAAACTTATTTTAGATTATAAATTACTGAATTTTTTATTATTTTCCATGAAATTCTAGTTGGGGTTTATACCCATGGTTGTTAATTACGAGCTTATAAGATTCCCAATGATTTAGAAGTGTAATTGTATGACTAATTTCACATATTTATGCAAGTAATATGATTTTTCAGATTTTTCCAAGTGAGTTTAAGGTCGTGATTCTTGATTTCTATATTTTGACATTGTTGAAGTATTTTCAAGAAGTATATTGAGTATGATGTTTTGCTATGATATTACATGAGTATGTTTATATTTTCATGCTTATTGCTGAAATTTTCAGATTTTGAGTTGATTCATCAATATTTACATTATCAAGCATGAATCTTTTGGTGTTTTAATACTAGTTTGATATATGGGTGATTAACCCCTATTTAAAAATTATTATTTTGAGAATGAGTTATTGAGGAATTCTAAAGAATTGCAAGAAGTATGTTTATATTTCCATTATTATGAGATCTTTAAAGCTTTGATGATGAGTCTATCAAGATATCAGGAAAGAGTTATTTTTTGAACCCAAGTAAGAAAAGAAATCCACATTTGATTGATTTATGATAAAGGGGTAGCATATTGGCTCCCAATGCAAATTGTTGAATTGTTTATTGTGGATTTTCTTTAAAGTTCTGAGCTAAGTCCGGGAGTAGTATTTAGCACCGAGCGGGAAGTGTGGTACTTCCCTAGAACTACGTGCCCCCGTAGGATGTGAACCTGAGGCTGATTTAGTGATCACTAATGAACTGAATAGTTAAGGTTCTATCCGATGGCAAGGATAGGACAGCTCTCCCCAACGTGGGTAAGATGTTGAACTCCATATAACTCACATGGTTTATGTCGGTTAAGAGAAACTCCCAAAATAGTCCCCCACTCTATCTAAGATAAAGGTATATGTTTTTCGAAAGCTATGATTCCAAGACTTCTAAGGTTCTCAAGTGTCAAAATCTTTAAGTTTTTAAAGTTCTTAGTTTTCATGAGGTTAAAGTGTATGTTCGGAAAGATGTTGTTTTAAGATATTATTTATACCACAAGTTTGAGAACAAAGAAAGAATGCAGATTTAGAAAGAAGTGAAATGACTCACGAGATTTATACTAAATGTTTCATTATTCATGATTTATGAGATTTATATTTCAGGTATTATTCAAGCTATGTGAGTCAGTTATGTCAGCATGCATAATTTTATAAACTGTGATGATATTGAGATATTATTTTATATATGCATTGCACCCCCATATACTCAGTATATCCTCAAAGTACTGATCCACATATACGTTTATGTGCTACATTGTCTCATAATGTAGGTACAAGTTTTAGTATGCACATCAGACTCAGACAGTTGCAGATTTCAGCCAGCAGATGATATGTCCTCCTACTTTGGGGATTTAAGTTAGATGTCATTATGTATTTTCTTTTTTTATTGTTCTTATATATTGATTAGTGATAGTTGGGGTTCTCGCCCTAGCTATCTATAGTCAGTATTAGTAGAGGCTTCATAGACAGTCAGTAGAGTCATTGTATTTATCTCAGTTTCTTTGTAAAAGTAGAGTTGTAATCATATGAATTCACTTTTGTATTGATCAGATTCAGAAAAGATGTATCTTCCGCTTACTTTGTTCAGATTTATCTATCTTATTTAGTTGCTTATGAGTTATGCCAGTAGAAGGGTTAGCTTGGGGTCACTTGTGACCCTAGGCACCGTGTGACGTCTCGGGACCTAATTTCGGGGCGTTACATGCTGTTGGGGAAAGTTTTCTAGACCTACTGTACAACATTTCAACCCTCGATTTCCTTAAGGTAGATTTCTTAGTCTTCTGCTATTTTCTATCTAGGTGATAATCCCTACCACACTACCTAGTCGCAGCTCCCTAGCAAAGTGACCATCTGCTCTATTTTTCTCTTAGAGAAACAACAGACTGGTTTTTCATTACCGGATACACTTTTATATTTGCACTTGATAAAGATTTCTCATGTTTTAATATAATTTCATCAGCCAGATTTGCTAGAAGTTACTTTCTACCCTATGTATCCTCTTTAATTAGCTCTCAGATGATATAGTCTTTCATCAACCACTCATTTTTCCTCGAAGGCATTCTCCTACCGCACCTTTTGGCATATAATCATCACCCCGAGCAACCCAACCTTATAAATTTGGGCTAGGGCAATAACTGTATTGGTTTTCCGTTCTAGTTAGATGCAGTGCTAGGCTTTGAAGGCCTTCTCAGAGTCCAATGCACCCTAAAAGTTAGTCCAATCGTTATTGAATCTCTTTACAATGACATCAAAACTAGATCCCTTCACAATGCTTGACAAATAAACATGAGCAACAACAAATATTAAATCTTAACAGGGTATCAGAATCATATTCATGGACCCTCAGCCTTATCAGTTCGGACTTACCAAACTTAACTGTAAAATTGTAGATATCTTAATTGAATGATCTATGACTAATCGGTAAAAACAACATTCACAAAATCAGTGTACTCTATATGTGTTTCCACGATAACATTATCCAGTAATACATACCTCCTACATATGAAGTGGTTCCATCTACATGCAGCTTATTCCTCCGAACCCATCTTTATTGCAGGCTCTTATGATGGTCGGGCAAAAGTTGATACACTTTCAGTACCTTATATCTACAAAGAAGAGGAAAAAATTGATGTCACTGAAAGAACATTATCTATCTGTTGCAACAGATGTAGAGTCTGTTGCATCAGATGTGGAGTCTGTTGTATCAGATGTGGAGTCTGCTGCTTCAGATGTGGATTCTGTTGCAACAGATGTGGAGTTTGATGCAACAGATATGGAGTTTGTTGCAACAAATGTGGAGTTTTTTGGAATACATCAACCCAATCTTATTGGTGGTTTGATTTTTTTCAACAGTTGTTCCGTCTGTTGCTACATCAACAACAACATAAACTACAAAGAAACAACAAATAAAAAACATCAACAACAAAGAAACAACAACATTTGTTCCAACACCATCAACAACATCATCAACAACAAAGAAATAACATCCTTTGTTCCAACACCATCAACAACACCACACCACAAGTTCCAACAACGCCAACCCCACCAACAACATCAATAACAACATAAACAACAAAGAAATAAATAAAATACATACAAAAAAATGATACTGCCAATAAGACTTTTAAACTTCTCCCAATAGAATACTTTTTTTGCATATTGTAATAAAAATTCTCGATTCGTTTATTCAACACTTAAAAGTTTCTTCAAATTTTTTAAATAAATATGATATGGGTAAATGGTAATTAAACAAAAAAACAGATGTAAATAACTTGCAAAGAAGAAGATGAGAATGGAAGAGCAATAGTGAACCATACCTTAATGTCAAAAGGGGATCAAAATAATAATTTCAATCGAGGAAAGATATGGATCGATTTTGATTCGAAAGGATCTTTATGAGAAAGAGAAGAGAAAAGAGAGAAAAAAGGTTGTGATAACCCTAACCTAAAGAGGAGAGAAAGAAAAAGATGAGAGATGAATAAAATAAATTTAGGACTGAAGCTGAGGAGCGATGACATAATTCTAGATGTATTGTGTACGTAGACATGGGATTTTAAATGTTTATTAATTAATATTCATTAATAATTTGAGGAGCACGAGGAAGACTAGTGATGTTGAAAAGACAAGATAAGACTACTCAATGAATTCATTTTTGAGTTATTCAAGAAAAAGAAGAGAAACTCTTCATTTTTTACCGCATTTTGTAGTACTTGCTACTTTATCTACTCAGACAGAAAGTTTTAAAATTGAAAGAAAAAAAAAAGATTTTCAAACAGATAGCAATATCTGCTTAAAAATCCCAACAACACAGTCATCTATTACAACAAATACAAATATCTGCTTAAAAATCCCAACATCTTACAGATGCAAATTTCCATTTGATAATTAAATCAGATATGTGATCTGTTACAATAGATATTATATCTATTTCAATATCCCAACAGCTCAGTCATCTGTGACGATAGATGCAAATGTCCATTTGATAATTAAATCAGATATATCATCTGTTACAATAAATATCAATATCTATTTAAAAATTTCCAACAGCTCAGTCATCTGTCACAACAGATGTAAATGTCTATTTGGTAATTAAATCAAATATGTCATCTGTTTCAACAAATATTAATATCTGTTGATCGATCACTCTAAGTTGAAATGAGTTCTCATTAACTTAATGTTAAGATTAATAGTACCTAAATTGATTTAGGTGGAACTAGGGATGAATGAATGAGCTGATAGGGTCAACAACAACTTCAATTGAGTCATTGCAATTGCATAGTATTGGTATTGCATTCATCCCGACTTGAGTCATCAATCGATCACTGTGAGTTGAAATGAGTTCTCATTAACTTAATATTTTAAAAATTATATCTTTTGAAATTTTAAAAATTAATTAAGATCAATTCGAACCAAATTAACAATTTCAAAACTTGTCATTCTTTTCCAAAATTACAAATTAACCCATACAAATCATCCATTTGAGGGAAAAACTTTTCCTCATTTCAAATCTCAAGTTGTCTCTTCTATCTCTCTCCCTCTCAATAATACAAACAACAACTACTCAACATATTGCTCAACCCTTCGAAACAGATTAATTTTCTTCTCATTTCTGACTACATAGTTGTTATTTTCGACTTCATTCTCGCTTGTATCCGTCGTTTCTTTATCTTCGCAGGTAACAGAGTTCGAGAAGAGTTCTACATTTGTTTTTTATTCTAAAAATTAGGTATTTTTAGTTAATGATAAAAAATAAGACTTTTAGTTGTATTATCTTCGAGAATGGGTTAATAATTTTGTGTTTTGATGTTAAAAAAATAGGAAGCACCTGAGAAAACCCAAGTTTTTATCTTAGTGTTTTGTTGACTGCCGTGGTATTATTGGATGGTGTTTGTGATGTTGTTGGTGGATGTTGTTATAGATGTCAGTATTTGTGTTTTTGGTGGTGGTGTCGGTGGTCTTGGTGTTGGTCTTGGTGGCATTAATGGTGGTCTTGGTGGCATTGGTTGTGGTGTTGGTGGTCCATCTGTTGCAACAGATGGAAGATCTGTGGAAGATATTAAATTGGTCTTCAAACAGAGTCCCCATCTGGTCCAACTGATGGGTAATCTGTTGAAGAATTTTTTTGTAATGTGGCATAGAATAATTTATTGAAATTTATCTTACCTTTTTTAAAAAAATTATGCAAACATCAAATGCAATGTATTTTTTATTTTTCTATTGTTTGTAGTTAAAATATGTCTCCCAAAAGAAAAGAAATTTAAAGTGGATCAACTTCTGACCACCCAAAAAAATGGCTAGAGTACAGATAAATTCGGAGGAACTTCCTAAACAATCTCAGTCGAGGCAAAATAAAGCCGAGGAAAGTGATAACTCCTTCTCACCAATGGGGCATGAATTGATATCGAAATACCAGCAATATCCTGTCAAAACCACTAGTATCGACAGATTTTGAGTTGCGATGCCGATGGATAACCTTGACAAAGTAACTGGTGATCTTGTACTTAAATGTCAGTTGGGGAAACGTTTTGATGAATTAAGGAGAATGAAGAATGAAAACATAAGACGGACTTTTTAACAAGAGCTGTTTTGCATACTTTCTTGAGCTTCCTGAGAACTGTACTCTCCGTTTTCCAATGAGCATGGTATATGATCTTCTCAAGTGCAGGTTCAAGTACACAGGGGATGATAAAGATCCGAAGGAGGGCAAAAAAAAGATGGATGAAATCTGGATCAACTATTGTGGCATGCCAATTTATTTTGGGTTGAAAGAGTTTGCCATATGACGGGCTTGAGATGTGATCGTCCAGAAGAACCTCTCATTAAGGAAACACCCCACAAAGGGTCCAACAAACGCAAGGAAAAAAATGGGTTGTTGGGCATTGTTGGACGTAGTAGCTACAAAGAGGAGGATTTGATGGCAGATCTCGGGGATAAAGACATACCAAATCACTACAGAGAGAAATTGTGCTTAGTTTAGTTTGTCCATTCCTTTCTATTAGTAAGAGACGTCAGAAAAGTCATAGAAGATGATTTGTTGGCGCTTGCTGATGATTTTGATAAATTTAGCGATTATCCCTGGGGATATGACAGCTACTACTTGACTGTCGAATATTTATTGACAAAGCTATCCACAAGGACGATCACATTATACGGCTTTCCTTGGGCTTTCATGTTAAAATTGATCACTATTTTTACTCACCCATTAATTTTTATTGAATATAGTTATAGTTATTTTAACTTTTTTTTGCTTGCTTCCTATTTACATTTTTTAGGCTTGGGCATGTGAAGCCATTCATCCCCTCCGAAAGCAGTTCAAGGATTACCTGGATAAGGTTTCTCATCCAAGGATCCTTAGGTGGTTGGCGGCTGCAAAGGGCAGCAAAAAAAATATTAAGAAGCAGGAGTCTGATCTATTTAACCCTCTGGATGATGCAGTACGTCTTCTTTTAACTAAAATAATTTGCCTCAAAGAAAGATATTAAAATAGATATTCCATCTATTGCGACAGATGGGTCGTCTGTTATAACAGATTACCCATCAACTGCAACTGATGTAATAGATAAGTAATCTGTCGTGACAGACGATCCATATTTTGCTACAGATTAACTATCTGTTGCTCTGGTTCTCTGAAGCCGACTCAACAGATTACTCATCTACTACAAATTATGCAACAGATGGGTAATCTGATGCAACATATTGTCAATCTGCTGCGACATACAGATCAGTTATTACAGCAGCTAGATCCATCTGTTGCATAAGTTGGTTGTGTTAACATGTAACCCAACTGACTGCAAATTATTATTATATGATTTAAATGCCTCTTGTCTTTTTTTATAGGTTGTGCATCTATCAATCATGCCTACCATTGATGAGTTAGGGATGACTTCTTTTCTTACTCTAGGTCTTGTTGATACAAAAAAAGACCCAACAGTGGAGTTAATAAAGAAGGAATTGGCTGAAGCAACATCCATAAGAAGAGCAGTTAGGCAAGGTCAGCCTAATGTTGAATCTTTTCACGACCAACCTCAAACTGCAACAGATCTGGGTGTTTCTTCTAAGGGTGTTGCTGGTAGAGTTGTTGATGATGGTGGCAGCCATCCTGATGTTGCTGCTGCTGCCAGTCGTGATTATGAGTATGTTGGTGCTCAGCAAAAAATAAATACGTTTGAAAACACCCATTGCAAAGGTCCCTCTCACCCCTACACCAGTTTCTCCCACCCTTACAGTGGTCCCTCTCACCCCTCTTCACCCTCATGTTCTCATTGTAAATGCAAAGTGTGCAAGAATAGAGAGGATAAACTCCTTGAAAAGCTAGAGGCTATTGTTGAAGTTGTCGAGGAGTTGAAATCCAGGAGGGGTGTTATACTATCCAACAAGGTGAGGGAGTCATGCACTCCTACAGTGGTGGTTAGGAGGAAGAGAAGAAACATTAGACAAATTCTCTCCATTCTAAAAATAACAAAAATTGCAACTCCCTCATCCCGCTCCAAGAGTTGTTGAAGTTCAGGGGCCGCTGAAGAGGGTGGACATATTCGCGGCACTTGGCAAGGAGAAGAAGAAGGAACTAGAAGAAATCATGAATGACAAGACGAAGGTTCAAAAAGAATACACCATGCATTCATTTGCCGCCAAAGACTTCACGAATATGACAAATATGCGTGAGTGGTACAAGGACAATATAAGTTTACTTTTGCTAACCTAGCCTTCCAATCTACTCCATGAAGAAGAATCTACACAGTAGATGTGTAATCTTTTGCAACAGCTTGGTATTCTGTTGCAACATAATACACATCTGTTGCATAAGTTTCGTTAGCTGGGTAATCTGTGAACTGATTCAGAGAACCCTCTGCAACAGATTCATTCCACCGTGTTTTTCTTTTTTACAATTGCTAACCTATTTAAAAATTATCTTCTTATACCACAATATCTTGATGAAATTCTCTGCCTCATGAGGTGCAGGCAATTAGCGTACCCAGATGCTTATGATGCTGCCGATAGGATAATGGACCTCAACTTCTACAATAATTTTAAGGATAGGTACGATGATCTCCGTAAGCTAGCTGATCCCGGTGGCTGGGGATTTGATAAGTTAGTTTCTACGTTCCAATGGGATGAAGACATGATTAAATATGTTAGAGGGAAGAGGCCATATCCATACGGAAAAAGCTGGACTAAGGCAAAGAAAATTCTTGCAGTCATGAACGTGGAAGTCAAATATTTTCTCGCTGTTGAGATACTACTCTACGAGGGAAAGATTAAGGTTTATGACTGCAACTTACCTGTCTTCAACGAGGACACATTTTTAACCCACATGCAGCCACTCTTGAAGTTGTTGCACAAGCTGTTGATGCAGAGTAAGCTGATGGATCATTTGCCGGTGGAAGTCTTGAGTAAGGAATCATGGTTTTTTGAAGGTCGAAATAAGAACATCCAACTTTAAAAAAATAGAGCCAGTTCAGCGTGCGGGCCGTACTCGCTTGCAAACATCAAGTGTTTGTTGACTGGCACAGAAATGACTGGTATGTGCGATGCCATTGTGGGAAAGATGCAATGGGTCTGGGCTTATGGGTTACTAACTAAATGGTTGAAGCCCGTGTATAAAGAAGCATTTTTCAAAGACAGACGAACACGATAATAATTTTTTATTTCAAGCCATCTCACTTTACATGTAGTGGCAATAATTTTTATGTTCGGCCAAGTTGAATTTTTATAATGCAACAGATAGTATATCTGTTTTAACAGATATAGTACCTATTGTGACAGATTGATTATCTGTTGGAATAGGTTGGTCATCTGTTACATTATGCAGATGTTTCCCAGTCTGTCTGGCGCAACAGATATCTAATTTGTTACAACATATAATCTATCTGTTGCAACTGATAGGTAATCTATTGGAATAAATTAAGAAAGTAAGAAGACCTGTTATATAATTTCCAGGAGATGACCTACGTTTTGCATCTCATGTTGCAACATATGTCTAAATCTATTTGATAAGATATGTCGTATGTTACAGCAGATGTATTATCTGTTGCGATATTTGAATCTAGTATTCCATTTTAATTAACATGTTCAAAACTAAGGATTAAATTATATTCAGATAGCATAGAATAAATTGAAGACTTCGAAAATTACATGAAATAACTCAACAAATAAATGAAATATAAAAAAATCATTATGGGTACAAATGATCTACTCTACAAATAAATCAACAAGTTAAACCAAAGAGGATAGGTTATTACATTGGCAGACTTAAGCTATAAAGATCTACTCAATATGGATAAGTTGTTCTTCATCCGGTGCTACGGAATTCGGCTTTGGTCGTTGTGGATCTTTAATGTCGTTTGCGTACGGCTTCTGAGCTTTCGCTTCTCCTTATTTCCATAAAAGAGCACCATATCTTTTGCGGAGTAATCTGGCATCAAGTCTATCATTTGGTACTTGTAATCCATCGCTCGAATACTCAGCGTACGCGGCAATAAAAAGACCGCAATTCCTGTGTTTTAAAAAAATAGATAATCCATATCTTGCAGTTCATGCAAGCGTTGTGAAATTTATGCAATGAAACTAAATCATGACACTTAAACTTACAGGCTACCAATGGTTGGTTGAGCAATTCTTTCAACATATTGAACATCAAATGGATTACCCATTTTATCCCGGTATGCTTCAATCATCGACTAATCAGTACGAACTTTTTGGTCCAAAAAGCCACCATATCAAGGTAAGTAGGCAATATTTTGGCCAATTTTTGTATCTCAAACGACGGCTCAGAACGTCTCTTTCGTGACATCGAGTCATAAACTCGGATGCGCCTCTCTGTTAGATCAATGACAGCCAACACCCAATGAAATTCGTCACCACAATTGATTGGAATGTACACTTCGTCGACCAAATGCCAAGATAAGCCAGCTGGAATGCTAAAACCTTTGATGATGTTGATTAAGCATTCCTAATTTTGGGAAATTTCTGGTTGTTGTTGACAATACCTATCGTAAGCATTATTAATGTAAACTTTATACAAATAATTGTCTGTCGTGTATCTGTATTGTTCTTGTGTTTGTGACTTGACCTTCTTTTGGAGGTAGTAAAAAATGACATCGATATGTTGCACATATTATCAAATATTTTGGATTATGTGATGAAAAAATTAATACGCAGATGCAATTAAATAAAGTATTAATTAATAGTAATATGTATGGCATTTAAACCTCATAATTTCAACAAGTTTGGGGCTGTGAAATCAAATAAAACCAATTCTTCGTTCTGGGATGTGAAACGACAAAGTCAAACGTATCAAAACCAAGACTCGATTTGTTCACTTTGTAGTGTTCGTCATTTTGTTTTCTACATGATAATTTATATGTGTTAATGTCATGTTCTTACAACAAGAATTGTATAAACCAATATTTTTAAAATTGATTTATGTACCTACCGGCATGATGCTTTAACAACCCATCGACAATCCATTCTGAATAGTCGTTGATCAACTGTGTTAGTTTTTTTGAAGCCTTGTCCGAGATGTTGAACCTTTCAAATGGGTAATTCTTCCGTTCTCCCGAACTGACAGGCTCCACTTTTTCTTCTTCTTTGAAAGCAGTTGATGGATTATCAACTGTGATATTATGCTCTTCAGTAGTAGCTTCTACTGTGACATCCACTTGGAAAGATAGAATTATCAATGTTAATTATAGATATACAATAAATTATCCATCTGGTGCAACAGATGAGTCTTATGTTGCAATAGATGAATCATCTTTTGGGATAAATTCGAACAGGTAAATCAGATCAGTACGATAATTTCAAACAGATGGCCTATCCGTTGCAACATAAGACTCATCTGTTGCAACAGATAACGAATCGATGCAACAGGTTAGACAACAGTTGCAACAAATGTATATATCCGTTTGATAATTTTCAGCAGATGTATCATCTGTTGAAACAGATATGTGCCTGTTTGTTTGTTGGAATAGATGATGTACATTCACCTTCTTCAGCTCATGCTGCTCTTCTGTGGCCCTTGCACACTGAACAACGGTGCAAGACAAAGATAGAGGCATTGCAATTTTGCTTTTTTCGATGCTTGATGATGCCTTAGAAATATCTTTCCTTCTCCTCTTAGCCACCTTGATCTCTAGTGGAGTGTATGGATATGAAATCTTCTTTGATGGAATGACACCCCTCTTAGATGTCATTTCCTTTACAGAAGCAGTTAGTGCATTAATAGCATTAATCACTCTATCGTGTTTCGCCTTGCAGCCTTGACATTTGCATGCAGAACATTCGCTAGATGTGGAAAAATCTGTACAACCAGTATGATCATAATCATAATGGCTTGCTGTTTCAAAAACTGTAAGAGGAGCATCATTAGCCCCAACAGCAGCACCACTACCACTACCATCATCAACAGCAACAATCCCACCCTCCAAAATTATTTCTCTTGTGATGGTTGTTGCTCCAAACAATTCTATTTTTATTCCATCAACGAACTTAGGGTCCGATAAAGTTTGCACAGACCGTAAAGTAAGAAAAAATGGCATCTTTAACTCTCGGTTGATCGGAACAAGCCACGGATGGATAATCTAAAATAAATCAGTACATATATTAGAATGATGATGAAATCATTTAAAATAATCATTAATTAAAATAAAAACTTGATTAGAATTGGACTTACTGCTTCCTTCGGGGAATTAAAAAGATCAAAAAAAATTGTATTTTTATCAGTTTTGGTCGACAACCATCTCAAGATTCTTGGACAAAAAACTTCTTTCTAGTAGTTCACTTGTTTTCTCAAATAAGGAATGACTTCAAATGCCCAAGCCTATAACATAACGCCAAAAAATCAAAAACATTATTAAATAAAATAAATAAATCATATCATGATAAAATAAATATTTACCATGAAGGCCATGGAAAGCCATATAAGTTGACTGTCTTTGGCGTTAACGGAGTCAACAAATATTTGACAATCATTTTGAAGCTTTCATAACCCCAAGGATAGTTATTAAACGCCTCAAGATCCTCTGAGAGATTTATTAAACTGAGACTTATGTTGTTGTTAACGTTTTTCGCCCAAAGAATATTATGTACAAACCAAGCACAATGATTGCTTGTGCTTCTTTGAGAGTCCTTTACCTTTCAATGCTTCTATCAAATTTTTGTTTTTGAAGATTGGACCAACAATGGACATCAGGTCCTCACGATCACTCGACTTGCCTTTGCCTTTTTTGGGTGTGTGGGGTGCTTTTTTTGGGTCAGCGTAGGTATAACTTGAGAAGGAGAAGGAGGATAACATTTTAGTCCAGTAACTATGGCAAACTCCTTCCAACCAAAACAAACAGGCCTGCCACAGTAATCTATCCATACCTCGTCTATCTTATCTTTGTTTTCATACATAAACCTACGCTTGAGAAAATCGTATACCATTTTCATCTGGAAACGAGCATTGTTGTCCTCCGGCAAATCAAGATATTGCCCAAAGCAGCTTTCCCTGAAATAAGCATCCAATTTTTGTTCTCAAAGTATTTTTCTGAAGGCGTCGAAAGATTTTTCCGTGGCTGACTTAACCACGAAATCACCCATTAAATCTGTGGCACCATCGCACTGTATTCTCACAGGATAACGATCAATGCTGAAGGTTTTGACCAACTCTTCGGTGGAAGGGCTACTAGCATTTGGATCATCTCTTTTGAAATATTTCTCCTCCACGTGTTCATTATCTTCTTCTCCTGATTGAGATAACGCTTGTAAAATAAGCTCATATAGTGGTGGATGTAGCCAAGCTGCTGCAATTGTTCCTTTACTTGGACTTGATTCGGTTTCTTTTTTTGGGGGGCCATATTATCTTAAATTAACAGGAATATAAAATAGATTATAATTGATTAATGCATCGTTAAAAAAAGATAACAGTAAATCTAACATGCACAACGATAAAATAACAGTTCCAACAGACCACACATCTGTTGCACCAGGTATGTTATCTGTTGCAACATATAACTGACCTGTTGCAAAGAATGAGTAAATCGTTGAAAACAATAAAAATAGATCGCTAATCTGTTGCACCAGATATTTTATTTGATGCAAAATATAACCAACTGTTGCAATGGATGAGTAACCGTTGGAAACCATAAAAATATATCACTAATTTGTTGCACCAGGTAGTTTATCTGTTGCTATATATAACCAACCTATTGCAACGGATAAGTAATTCTCTAGAAATAGTAAAAACATATCACTCATCTGTTGCACCAGAAAGGTTATCTGTTGCAATATATAAACCAACCTGTTGCAAGAATGAGTAATCTGTTGAAAATAGTAAAAATAAATCACTAATTTGTTGCACCTGTAGCTTATCTGTTGCAACATATAACCAACTTGTTGCAACGGATGAGTAACCCATTAGAAACCATAAAACAGATCACAAATTTGTTGCACCAGGTAGTTTATCTGTTGCAACGGATGAGTAATCCGTTGGAAACAGTAAATACAGATCACTCATCTGTTGCACCAGGAAGGTTATCTGTTGCAACATACAACCAACTTGTTGCAAGAATGAGTAATCTATTGAAAATAGTAAAAATAAATCACTAATTTGTTGCACGAGGTAGTTTATCTGATGCAACATATAACCAACCGTTGCAACGGATGAGTAAAACATTGGAAATCATGAAAATAGATCACTAATTATTGCACCAGGTAGTTTATCTGTTGTAACATATAACCAACCTGCTGCAACAAATGGATAATCCGTTGGATACAGTAAAAACAGACCACTCATCTGTTGCACCAAGAAGGTTATCTGTTGCAACATATACCAACTTGTTGCAACGGATGAGTAATTCGTTGGAAACCATAAAATAGATCACTGATCTGTTGAAACATATCACACATCTGTTGCAAAATGAGTTATACGTTGGATCAATATTGTTTAGATTTCTTTCAAAGAGAAGAGTCATCTGTCGCAACAGATGAATGATCTGTTAGATTGTTCATCTGTTGCATCAGATTTTCATAGTTGCATCAGATTTTCATCTGTCGCATCAGATGTTTTCATCTATTGCATCAAATATTTCATCTGTTGCAACACCATTTTTACCAAGACAAACAACAAATCAACCTAGCAACACCAACACATCACACACACACTAAGAACATCAACTGTGACCAAAAATCACCAACAAATCCGAATCAACAGTTCGACAACAAAAAGCAGTAATGCCAGAAATTAGGATTTTATTCAGTCCACATTTCAAATTTAAGCTAGAAATATTGAAATTGTTAACCAATACTAGAAGAGTAGTTGACTCAAGTTCCTCTGTTTCTTCATAATTTTTTACCTGTGAACAAGAAAATGGGACGACGAAGAACTCAAAGTTGTTGTCGCCGGAGAAGTCTTCACGTCGATTGACAGGTGAAAGTCGAAAGGGAACTCGCCCGACTATTTGTCCGCCGAAGGTTGAAGTCGCCGGGGATTGAAGGGAGAATTTTGCAGAACTGTTGGTTGGGAGAGAGTTGAGAGAAGTTGTCTAGAGAGAGAGAGAGGAGAGAGACAGCTGATTTAGATTGAAGGGGGTGTGGGCTGGATTGATTTGTATTTTTGAAAATATTATAAAGTTTTGAAAATATTAATCAAGTTCACAATTAACTTAATCAAGTTTGCTAATGATGGTTGACCCTTTAAGTTGGTCAATGTCATCAATCCTTCATTCAAGACTTAAAAAGACACCTTTCCTTCAGTTTTCTCAAGTAAGCTACTTATAAGCGAATTAATCATAATTTTGTGTAAATTATTTTCTAGTCCATTTCCAGTAGATACCTCAATGCACAGCTTGTAAATGAATATAGTACTACATATCAAAGAGTCAATAAGTTTGGTTGAGCAAAATTTGAGCGACTCAAATCGAGTTGAGCTAATGAACATGCCATGATCAAATACAATAACACCATACCAAGTATATCCACAAATGTAGTTGGAGGTGAGGTATGAGAGGTTACACAAACCTTACTCCGATTTTTGTGAGGGGTAAAGAGTTTTTTCAATAAACCCTCAATTCATGAAAATTATTTTTCATTTTCATAATATAATTTGAAAGAAATGCACGTCATGATCAAACACGTTCAAAATTTATTCTTATCAAGACGATTTTGGACAATTTGACCTGAACAAGAATTCAAAGCTCATTATCCAACTAAATCAAGCAAGTCTATTCTTTTATAAACCAAGTAAATTTCTGGCTAAAAAGTATTAGCTCAATACATGTACCTATAAACAGTTGAGCAAAAATTAAAGCCTATCCTTTAACCAAAAAAAAAAATATGACGGAATTGGAGTTTAACAATGATCAACTTAAAGCATCAACTACCTTTCATTCATTTGATGATTTTACAAGTAAAATTAGGAAATAGGTACAAGAATGGGAGAGCTGCACATGATTCTCTCCATTAAAAGTTATTAGGTATTCCCAAATGAATCTATTTCAAACTTCAGTAAGATTTTTAGAGAATTTCTTCAAGCACCTGCCTGAATGTCTTTCCTTAAGTTCTCGAGAGATGTCAGCTTTGATGTCACGAGTTTCTCAGGAAGTTGCACTACCAACAACAAGAACGATATACCGATAACTGGACTCCCACTTACACTTTGTCCCGTAGTAGTTTTATGTACAAACTAATGTAGCGTGTGTAAAAAGACTATTGCATTAGCTAACAAGCCAAACACTTTCTCCCATCTTAGTGGAGCACGAAGGGTCAATAGTTGTCCTCTCTCCTAAGAAAAATGCCGTCATATTCAACTAAATCTAGGCTATCGCATGGATTCTCGGTGCTTAAGAGGAATGCCTTCTTGATTGGAGCATCCTCCTTCATCATATTTAGGATATCGCATAAACGCAGATGGTGAAGATACTGTGAGCGGAAGAAAAATAGTTATCAACTCAAAACCAACAAAATGTGTATTAAATTTTTACTAATACTAATTTGAAAGTATACCTTCAACTAAGTCTTTGGTTTTGTGAAGAAGAAAGGTGCCTGACAAAATGGTCACAAACCCACAGAGTTCCGTAATAATTTGAGTTGCAGTTTGCCCATTCCAATCCTGTTCCAGAAGCATGAAAGACATTTTAGCGGCAGATAAGATGGTTGAAGACAAGAGGATCTCTTCCACTCACAATTCAAACTAATCTAAATATTTGACTAATGGCAAATCACTATGGTTCAACACTAGAAAACAGGTTATTCCAACGATTAAGACAAGTACTTATGGTCCATAAGTAGGAGAAGACGGAGAAATTTGCAAATTTTCCAGGAAACACAAGTCCGGAAGGGTAAATAAGCATTTTATGCTCGAAGGCATCACGTGAATGATTGCTTTATGAGATGTGCTGAATACCCTAATAGTGCAGCTTTTGACCATTATTTATAGACAGGCAATTGCTTTCTGAAAAAGGTTTCATCAAGCCACTTGTTAGCCATACACTTAACATTTATAACATCTTGGCTATATCCAAACACCAAATATTGAAGAAACATATAAACTATAATCATCAGCCTTAATATCCTCCCTCATCCATTAGACGATCAATTCTCTTGTAATATTCACATTACATTCGTATGAACTTCTTTGAACAAATTCTCTCCCTCTTTATTAGTAGAGAAGTCCTTCTGTAATAGAAAATACTGATTAGATATATTTAAGGGTATAAAATTGTTAAAAGCCAAGCTCTAAATAGTTGGGCAGTTTCGGAAAGCAAATAGAAAAAGAGAAGTTCTCAGAAATTATTATAATGATTCTCAAACATCCAAGTTACTTAAAAAAACTATTCAGAAATATGGCTGCTTTTATTTTTCGCTTCAATTTCATCAATGACTAATCTTAAATACATAATATTCTTTATCTTTCCTTGAACAAGTCACTAAAAATCTCGCTGGAATCATCAAAGATCTGTCTCATCTGTATCAACGTTTAACAAAGTACAACTACTATGAGTATTTAAAGTTCAACATTTGTAATTTCCAATGACACTTGCAAGAAAATGGAGGTCAATGAGGGCCTGGAATCAACTTTTATTATTCCCCACCCACATTGGCCGGGCAAGCACACATTCTTCTGCACCATTGTCACTCCTAATCATGTTTATCTCTAGTTAGGTTGAATATGCCTCATCTATGTTTCCTTTCCAGGTCTCTTATTTTTAGGCTTCGTACATACCCTAGGCAACTAAGTAACATGATACCAATGAGGTGGTAGAATTGTCAGAAAAGATGACTAGGATCACTGACCTCCGACAGACCTACAGTACAACAATGAACTAGGTGTTCAAAAAGTCCATTTTTAAGATGAAAAATAAAAGCATTCCAGAGGGGGAAAATCACTAGGTGAGATGCTAAAGAAAATTTTCACCCACAAAAGGAAGAGTAATCCCTTTTCAATTCTCGGCAGAAAGAAAAATCTACAATTATTCATATTTATGATGATCATTTATCCTCGAGCTACAGGAAATGTCTCACTTTATCTTAAAATTAATTTCTTCAAAATATTTTCATTGAATCAACTTGAACAATTTAAACTGACCAATGTCTTACGAATACAGTGTGATGTATAAGTTAATGGATACAGCATTGGTAAAGAAAGTAAAGTAGTTGCACCTTAAACATGATGATGCTGGCGAGTATTGTGAGTGATGTAAACATCACATAGTATATTGGTGACACTACAGCTGTGTTGAATGTATCAAGAGCCTGCATTTGAAAAATGAGGAAGATCTGGTGTAACCATACACAAAAACAATGATTTATCCCCAAATCTACCCCCAAAAAAACAGAGAGAGAAAAACACTGAGAAGACAAGGATATGCAAATAGAGAAAACAATCATCAGAAATATAAATGTCCTTTAAGTAACAAATGATCAACTAAGGATCTGCAGCTATAAATGTAGTCTTAAGTAGTCAGTCAGGGAGCGACAGAAGTTCAACAGGCAAATCAATCAACTAGGGTTCAACCCAACCTATTCTGAATCGTCTATATGCGGTTCCACCATTTATTTGACTCTTAGAACCTGCTTTGATTCTTTCAATAGATACCAAGATTCATTGGAAATAAGAAATGCAGTAATTCAAACTATAAAGAATGAATCTACCCATTTGGGTCTATTCAAGCAAATTTCCTTGCTATAATAGTAAATAAGGAAAACTGGAGATTCAGTAAACCTAGATGTTCTCTAAACCGCTAACTTTCCCCAAGTAATATTCTAGTCTCTTATCAAACTAAAAAGACTAATAGTAACTTATTGTAAGTGTAATGATGACAATTAAGCATCAACCTGAACTAGTTGTCTTTGCCTGTATGGATCTATAGGATTCTATAATTCCATTTTGTTCAATTCTTAGTTCAGTCTGCAATAATTTTGATAAATTAGACATCCTTTATTGAAATTTCTATCCATGTGATTTAAGTCTATGTAGTCTTTATTTGTGGTTGTTGTATTGCTGGTATTTTCATCATGTTGTATGCTTGTGACGTTTGAATACGGTCCTTTGTCTTGAGCCGGGGGTCTTTCGGAAAATAGCCTCTATACTTCTTCGGAGGTAGTGGTATGGGCTGTGTACATTCTACCCTCCCCAGACCCCACTATGTGGGAATATACTGGGTTTGTTGTTGTTGTTGTTGTTGTGGTGGTGGTGGTCTTTTTCTAACACTTTCAATCATCATATTGTCACACCTAAGGACCGGTACATTTGGATTCTTATGTTGGACATAGAACAGAAGGCCTCGCCCAAGGAGTTGGATGGAGTCTCGCTCCTAGAGGAATAGTACACGCTCTAGCGCTACGGCTTACATAGCTGATCAGATCACATAGCCCTTCCTCCTTCGGGCAAGCAACCAAACCCGGCACATCCAATTCCATTCCGATCAACAACCTGGAGGTATGGCCGAATGTCTTAAGGCATTGGTTCGCTAAATCGATATACAAGAAGATTGTATCATGAATTTGAATCCTATTTCCACCGGTACGGAAATGAAATGGTCGGGCGACCATCCCAGACGACCTTCTCTTATTTATTTTCCCTCTGTGTACTCCAGATGTGATAATTTCTTATCTGTCCAATCTTGTATGACATCCATATTTATACGATGATCATCTAGATTTGAGGCCAAGAGTTGCTGCAGTGATAAATGTGATTAGTTTTCATTATGAGACCTAGAGATGCTCACTGATCTGCAGAAAGAGCTCTATCTCTCTGTGCTTCTATCCTTCTATCCATAAAACAACAAACATGCGAAACTTTTATTTTTAGTGGAGATATTAGCTTCCTCAAGGTCATTGAGCTCCCATTTATGTGCATGTTGATTCTCCCAGAAAGGGTCCTTGACAAGACTATCTGATCATCTGTAATAACTGGCACCTCGTGGATGCTCCAAAAAGTTACAATAAACAAAAGGCATTCCTCATTTATACAACTGCATAGTCCTCACATAAATTTCTTTTGTCCATTTTAACCCTAATTAAATTTTAATGACTTTGCAAGCTTTCACCCATTTTAGTAAATTTAAACAATTATATGGACTTATTAAATGTCATGCAAAAAGTAATGAGTCATAAAATAAGTGAAAGTGACACCATAAAAGATTTTTATCTAACCAATTCAAAATTTGTGGCCTTCTTTTATGTGGAAATAATAATAATAAGAGAAAGCTAATTTGTTTAGTACTCACAAGGATTTTTTTGTTTATTTTATCCTTTATTGAAGTTTTAATAACCTTGTACGATTTCACCGATCGAAGGAACATCTACCTAAGTATTATTTGAATCAGACCTTTTAATTATTTTAATTAACTTAAATTCTATCTTAATTTATATATTAACTTTATTGACGGAACCATACAATAATTCGTAGGATCAAATATTTTTATATCATTTAAATATTGTACTTTTTAAAAAAATGGTTAGCCAATATATGTTTAATTAAGAAAAAATAATGAAGTTAATTCAACATAAGGCAAAATATTATTTTAGATATTGTTAAAGACTTTAATTTAAGAACTTCCAATAAAAATTAGTGCATGCATTTGCTTGGAAAATTAAAAGAAAGTCTATAATATACTCTTAAAAAATTGTTTTTAAACTTACAAAAACTTTTATTCCCTTCCGTTCAATTTGTTCGCTTGATTTTGCTTAGCACAAATTTTAAAAAGTAATGAAGATTTATAAATTTTGTGGTCTTACACTAAAGATATGTAGAAAGATCAAAATTATGTCATTCAAAATCAAATCGTAATCGATAACTCAACTGCAAAATTAGCTTTAGATTGTTGGTACTGAGTTATTGAATTAGTGGTTGGTGAACAAATTAAAATTTATAGTTAATGACTTACCGATGCGGCCAAATTACTCAATTTTCTCATTGGACGAATGTTAACCCGTTAAGAATTGCATATTTACATGTTTATCCTTAAATATATGAAGTATCTCTTATATAAACTCAAAAATTAGAACCTCAATCAGTATTATATTTACTTCTACGATTAGGAAATAAGCAACTTCTTATGACTTCTAACCATAAAGTGTAGTCGGTCTCCCTAAAAAATAAATGAAACATGAAACTAATTCTTAATTGAAAAGACAAATTATTCTTGACAACATAAAGGACCACAACAAAAATAAAACAATTCCAATGTATTCTTCACAAAGTCTAATATAAAACTGAAAATTTTCAAACTATATCAAAGTTTTGATTTTTATAGTCGACCCAATAATTAAAAAATATTTCTACAAACATTTTAGTTTTGAAGAAAATTCTCATTTGATTTTATGTTATAACCTATTAAAAATATTGAACGAACAAAACTCAACAAGCCTAAACGATCAATAAATAGATGAGCACTACATACAAACAACTTAGTTGGTGAAGAAATGGAGGACATATAGATAACCTCTCAATATTTCATTGTCACTTAGATTTATCCAATACACCGCCCAATAATTGTCCATTCATTGTTAATTAATATGATATTGAACCAACCGTTATCTTATCAGTTGGCTAGCGGATTAGTATATTTATAAGCTGAACCGATAAGCATAATTATGTGCCCGATCAGCTGATAAGCAATCTAACCAAAAACCTTTTAATCTTTGATCTTAAACATGACATGTGAAAAGTCGAACTTAAGGGATTTCCAAAATAGTAAAGAGATATTCTCTAAAACGAACTGAAAAAGAAAATAGGAGAAAAAAATTGAAATTGATATATAATTTAAAATTTAGAAATATTTAAAAATTGTTAAACTATCTTTAACTAATATAATGTAACAAAAACAAACAAAAATTAAGAGTAACAAAAAATAGAAAAAAATTACAAATATAAATGTTTGTGTGTGTGTGCGCGCGTGTGAGTGTGTGTGTTTTATTTGGCTCTTCTATATATCCACAATAGCGTTAATTGAGCTACTTCCAATACTCTACTTCTCCATTTTCTACTTCTGAATGACCAACTATGGAGCAAATCTTTGATAGTTACTAGCCTAGTCCAATCCAATGTATTCCAAGCAAGTTTAACATAGTACATCATACTATCATAGTCTATTTGCTACCTGGCAGGAAAAACGTAATTGGTCCACATCCTACTAAGATTGCATGCACATGTAACACCATCTGACATATGTTATCCACTGCCAACCCCTTATCCTCAACTGTAAATATGGTCCCTTTGGCTGTTAGCCAAAGTGAAGAAGCAACCTCTCTTAGTGCTCTAGGAGACCACACTGGGGTGTGAGGTCTATGAAGAGCCTAGGCTTCTGAATTTAGTAGCTAAGTTATTTTTTTGATAAAGTCCTAACAGAACAATGTTCATTCTTTTTACTGTAAGTCAAATTGCAACAAGATATAGGCTGATACCTAACCTAAGAGTCCAAGAGCAGAAAGATATTCCAAGCTAATATTCAGAACTTCCACACAAATGATGAATGTATCCAATCATAAGATTTAATTTTTTTGGTTAACCCAATCATAAGATAACAAAAAGAACTGAAAATACATTCCAATTACCTTGTTTAAGTAGTTCATTTGTGTAAACACACATGTCACCACGACAACTGCAAAGACCCATGTTTGAGGATACAACAACTGGTTCGTCCCAGAGAATGTTAATTTTAATGCTATTCCTAGTGCTTGGACACTCATAACCTGCCAAATCATTTATGATTTTTCCCAAAAAACACAATTAGATCATATAGATGTAGGGGTGATGCAATAATAACAAGCTTAAGAAAAGAAAAAGAGAACCCAGATGGGGGAGGGAAAAATGGAAAGCCAAACTCCAACCAGATAGCTGAGTGCCTACCCCAATAGAACCAACGAGTGAACAAACTCCAACATAAGTAATTATATGAGTCTGTCCATATTTTGGAGCATACTGGACAATGATTATGACAACTGCCACTATAACCAAAGTTGCATATAGGAGGAACGCTGCCATGAGTAAGAAATTAGCAAATTATTGTCAGTAAAAAGTTTTGACAAACTAAGCAATCAAAACTTGCATGCTCACGAAATTTCAAGGACTCAGCTTTGTCAGCATTCAAATGCATACCAGGTTCTGTTGCAAGGTCCCAGAGTTCCTTTACAGACTCAATTTGGCGTTCTTGAGGAGCATGTAGAACAATTGTTGTTGAACCCACAACACATAGAACACAACCAACGATTCCAAAAATATGCAGTTTTTCTCCCAATATCATATGAGCAAGCACAGCACTGCAAAAATAATAAATAACTAAATGTCGCCTCGAAGGTAACAGATGGCAAAGTTGAACAATCAATTCCAGCCATCTCTTGCCTGATAATAATACTGAGTGCACCAAGAGGTGTGACTAGGACAGCAGGTGCAAATGCATAAGCCGCAAAGTTAGCAATTTCTCCAACAATCACTGCCACAGATGCAATGCACTCACATCAACCATGTTTGTCTTGTTTTTTCAAATAGAAAGGTGAGGAGAACATGGGAAATGGTTAAAATGCTTCAAATAAAAATAAAAGGGAAAAGGCATCGTTTTCACCTCAAACTATACCCGAAAAGTCGAAGCCACACCTAAACTATACCAGTGACCTATTACACACCTAAACTATAAAAAAGTGAAACTATTTACACCCTGTCAGGCTACCACCACTTACATGTGGTGTAGTGTTTTACACGCGCTGCCACGTCAGCACCACGTCAGTAAAAAGTATCACTTTTTTATAGTTAAGGTGTATAATAGGTCACTTATATAGTTTAGGTGTGGATTTGACTTTTCGACTATAGTTTGGGATGGAAACGATGTTTTTTCCCTTAATGTTTTTAGCCGTTTACTTTTTTTTATTTAATAGGCTGGACGCGCCTAAAATAAGTGTAACACACGCGCCTTAAAATGGGGGTCGCGGGGAGGTAATAATATCACTTTTATATAGTTAAGGTGTGTAATAGGTCACTTATATAATTTAGGTGTGGTTTAGACTTTTCTTGTATAGTATGGGGTGGAAATGATGCTTTTTCCCAAAATAAAACAACAAGCATAGAAGCCCCATAAAAAATTCTCCTTTTTAAGGAGAGGTGAAGGAGGCAAAAGCAAGGAGATATGACTTTTCTACAAGCAATATTGGAAGGATTTTCAGTAAATGCATATATTACTTTCCTATCGAGGCTTTTAAACAGGTGAAGACCATATTAGTCACAAAAAAATACAGCAAAGGCGAAGAACTGAAGTAAATATCCTTGTGTTCAGCATCATATTTGTTCGACAATTAAGAAAATTGACAAATATAGTACGGCTAGAATAGTCAGATGGACAACTTTAGGATATATTGATATCCTTAAGAGAGCCCTTACCTCCTGAAAGCTCTTCTATTCTAGCACACTAATGAAACAAAACAAGCAAAACAACACATAATTTACATTTTAGGGATATCTTTAGTAGTTGATGCTTTCTTCCTTTATTTTTAACTTCTCAACTCCTCATTCACTGATCCCGGATCTAGAATTCAAAGGTATACTCCCCATTCAATAAATTAGTTATCACGAAAACCAGCTTATACAACATTCATGTACAACGGCATGGTCTAAAGAGGTTCCCAATCACTAACTGGTTGACTTTCGGAACTATGCATAGGGAGAGTTATCGAAAAAAAATATCATCTATTAACTCAATATGCATTATTTATCCTTGAAATAGATGTCTATCCATCTCTCAAATTACCATAAATTATCCTTTTCTTTTACCAAGAATTCTCTGTTTCCCTTCCCAAGTCAAATGCATTTTTTGTCGGGGTCCCCTTTCCTTTTCTTCCCCCTTGATCAGCTATTAATAGATTGTATGAGGTAAACGAGGTTTCCCCTTTTTTATTCTTCTTCTCCCCCCCCCCCCCGGCGCGCGCGCAGGTATAGGTTCTTGTTTGCATTGAATGAGTAGGGGACTTTTGTAGGAAACCATATTTTGATTTAGGTTTCTCTACCTTTCGGTATACTTCTTGTACCAAAATATTCCCTCAACATTAATAAGATTATTTACCTGATAAAAAAGAAGATGAAATCAACTGAATCATCTTAGTTCATATTCCTTAATAGCCAAGTTATCTTTTACGCTTTCCCTTGAACTATCACAAATGTCTGACCTTTATAAGGTAAAAATTAATTTCACCATAAGACTTCACATGCAATTACACTGACTGAACAGCACAGTAAAGTAAGCATAACGATATACTATCCCCGTAGTAATTCAGTCTCGTATTCCAAAATGTTGTCGAAAATACTCCACTAGATAACATCTACTTCCTCAAGGAATTTCCTTACACGATAAACTTTATATTCAAATATCAAGTCAGAAGTTCCATGAATTGACTGTTTGCAAAACCACTTTTCTATTTTTATCGTCCTTGGCAAAAAATAATTAATGAAAATAAATCTATTTTTACATAAATTTAAATGATGTACATTTCAATTCTCATCTCAATAGCCATGCCAAGTCATTAAAAGACATTATTTTGAACAAGATGGGAAAAAAAATTCAGCACAATCCTCATGTATCAGAAGATTGAATAGGATGGGCTAACTAACTTGTTATCATTCCTGCCCACCAAAGAGGCTCCACCAGGTAAGAATAGCCTCCAGCGCCTGCCATAGCATGTAAAAATAAGTAAAAGCACATTGCCCCGACATATGTAAATTGAATAACTTTTAGAAGCTAACTTTGTTATTAAAAAAAGGGCAGCCCGGTGCACTAAAGCTACCGCTATGCGCGGTGTCCGGGGAAGGGCCCCACCACAAGGGTGTATCGTACGCAGCCTTACCTTGCATTTCTGCCAGAGGCTGTTTCCAAGGCTTGAACCCGTGACCTCCTAGTCACATGGCAGCAACTTTATCAGTTACTCCAAGGCTCCCCTTCAACTTTGTTATTAAAGCTTATAATATAATAAATCCAAGACCTAAGATGAATAAGATTGCCAAACAGGAAAGCCATTTCTTTGCTATGCCTTGAAGTTGATTTTTTTACAAGTATCATGTACACAGGTAGTCATACCCTTTTGCAGTAAACGAAACCTTAATAATCAGGGAGCAGCAAACAGTGAAGCCTTTGTTGTTTAAGAGAACATCTGGTGAACCTGAAGCTGTAGGACCACACTAAGCATATACATCTAGTATATATGAAGCTATAGAACCAAACTAAGCATATACAACTAGTATAGTCAACTTACCAAAGAAAAGCATATACAGCTAGTATATATGAAGCTATAGGACCAAAGTAACCATATATTTTTATCTAACTCTTGCTATAGTGGGCAACTAGACAAAACCAATATTTTCTATAATCATCTACAATGATGATAATAATGAATTTGCTATGCTCGGGTTTAGCTTTTCCAACTATTAAGTATTAATTAAGCAAAGGAGTTTCTTAAGGACTGACTTCAAACCATCTCAGAACTTGACAGGATACTAAGGTTTAAATCCACACAATAATTCTAGTTGCCAAAAGATTTGTTGTCTAGAAGAAATGTCAATGTTTTCCGATTATTGATTGCAATCATTAAACAGTATGTTCATAAGAAAAAAAAGTTAAAAAGCAATGCAGAATAGGAAACTTTTACTGTGTAATTATATATCTGAGTCATATCTATATTTACTTGCAAGCTAAAAAGAGTCTCACTCATTGTTAACATACTGAACAAGCTTTTTCTGGCAAAGTGATGCCACACATTTTTCAGCTTTTCAGCAATTTGAGTTATTGCTATTAGGAAAGTTTGTGTATGGAACAAGGATCTCCAGCAAAGATTTCAGCAACTTCAGCAAAACCAATGAGAAAAGCAGAAAAAAAAAAAAAGAGGAAGAAGAACTAATACCAAGAAATCAAGCTGGCCACCAAAGGAATCCATTCAACCAATTAAAAAAATATAATAAGACATCAGAAATAATAATTGAACCAAACAACAATACCATTTCCTGAAGTCATAGAGTCATAAGAACATTTAAGAAAAAAAAAAATTGCCCAGCTGAATTTCAAGCATTTCTCATGTGCTGGACCAATCCATTCAAAAAGTACATTTCCCGAATTTCAACTCAGTTCATAAAACAAACAAATTTCCAATATTTGACTCCATCAAAAAAACTAGGTGGGTCAGAACCATGAGGTCTCAGGTTCAAATCCTTGCAGACAAGGGCGGAGCTACAGTTGGGTTAGGGGGTTCATCTGAACCCCTTCGGTAGAAAATTATGCTATATATACATAGTTAAAATTATTTTTTATCTATATATGGTATATGTTGAACCCCTTCGATTAGTTCTTATATTCACTTATGAAACCCCTTGTTGAAAATTCTGGCTCTGCCACGCCACTGCTTGCAGAGAAAAAAACACTAGGAGATTTCCTTTCCATATTTATCCTAGCCTTGGTATATAGAGTTATATGGTACCTGTTGTCGGGTGAAGTGACACGCATAGGTGGAATTAGTCGAGGTGCACACAAACTGGCGCGAACACGATGGTTATCAAAAAAAGACTAACAAGATATTTAAGGAATCACTCAGTTCAATTTCAGCCATTTCTGAAGCAATGGACAAAAAACTATGCAAATTCCAACAAAAAACAAGGTAGTAAGATATTAATTTGTAAAAAGGGACAAAAGGGTAAAAAGTTACCTGCCCTGAGGCCAGAAGCACCAG
The DNA here is from genome assembly GCA_030864215.1 of Capsicum pubescens. Classification (NCBI taxonomy): domain Eukaryota; kingdom Viridiplantae; phylum Streptophyta; class Magnoliopsida; order Solanales; family Solanaceae; genus Capsicum; species Capsicum pubescens. The sequence goes on along the minus strand of CM061541.1, from coordinate 84,005,355 downwards.
CTTTTTGAAGACCCTTTTTCTTGATAATAAAACTGGAGCCAATAAACAAACTAGAAGAGAGAGCCAAGCAAAGACCTTTAACATTATCAGAGGAGATTTGTTGAGGGTCCCCAAAACTATCACCCTGCTGTGAACTCCCCATATACTATCCTTCCACAACAACAACAAAAAAAAAAAAAACTATTCTCTTTATTCTTCAATGATCGAAAAGGTTGAGTAGTAACAGAGAAATTGATCGCTTTTGCCATTCCATCAGTAACTCATTTTCCCATGAACAATTCACCATCAATTCTTAGGTGAATTTGACACAATTTGAAAATCCCCAATATGATGAAGAAAGGCAGTGACAGTAGTTGATCAAGAGGCAATTTTGAAACAAACAGAAGTGGGGAAATCAATGAGTGATCGATCGATAAAGTGAAGAAGAAGAAGCCAAAAGTACTTATTCGCTGTTTCTCGTTTGATCAGAGATTCAGAAGAGAGTCGAGAGATCCATCTTCCTTTGGGCTTTTCTAATCTTAATAAAATAGGAACAGTTCATCCAAAAACATGTACGTAATAAAATATCCTAATTTTATATGTGAAGATAGGGTGTTCATGAGTTTGGTTAAAAATCAAACTTAATCGTAAATTGAATTAAATCGATTAAAAAAAAATTGATGCTTAATTTGGTTTAATTTAGTTAGGTTTGGTTTTAAATTTTAAAAAATTAATGTTATTAGGTTTGGTTATGATTTTACTTAAAAAAAAACGTGAAAATAATCAAACCGAATCGATAAATTTTTTATATATATATTATAATTATTTATATATAATTTATAAATAAAATATAAATATTTTATTAAATTTAATCTTAAACTAAATTTTAATCTATGTCTTGCTCAACCAATACTTTTAGCTTAATTGTCCAAAGCCCCAAATCCAACTCTACCTGCTATTAATAATAAGTTAACACTACGATTCCTACCTCACTTTTTCTACTTCAACTTTCACAATACGTAGTACATCAACTGTTGCTTCTTTTGTTCTTCATTGAAAGACAGCACCGCATTAGCTTCTGTTGTTCTTGATAGAAAGCAAACGATAAAAAAAATTCTTTTCAGTTTTTCATTTCACAAGTAAAAACAAAAATAAAGATTGAAGGTTGGGAAGTGAAAACTTTAAATACAAGATTATTAAAGCTTGAGAAGGTAATTTTTAGTTTTTTTATTCTAGCTACCTTGGCTAATTTTAATTTTATACAAGTATTTAAAAAGTACATGACATGGAATTAGTATTTTAAAATGATTTTTTCTTCTGTTTTCTGTCATTCTTACCTTTAATTATGAGCAATTGTATAAATCATTGTCGTTCTTTTGTTTAGTTGCTTGCGAGTAGTGGATTATGCACAATTGAACTAAATTTGAAAGAGGGGGCTTTTATAGTCCTGGGCTAAAAGTTACCAAGTGAAGGGGTTCTCCCTCTCGTTTGTTTTGCGTTGATGGTCCATGCAACTACAAATGTTTCACTTTCTTCCTGTTGATTATACTTGTGCCATGTTTTCTAGAGTCTCGGCTAGCTCAGATATTGCAACATTTTCTTGTTTAGTTTCTTAACCCCCTATATCTCGTTTATGCTCACTTTCGTAGTGTAGTCATCTCTTCATTTTTTGTGGAATGTTTTCAGTGATTAAATCTAATTCTATTCTATAGTAAAATCCTAAAGTTTCATGGGATGGGGCTTTAGCTAGGCAATGGTGCAGAGGGGTTTTATTAAATGTTACTGAATTTGTATTGATGTATGGTTTGTGAATAACCAAAGAGAGATGGCATGAATGATGATTGAAACTGTAGGCTAGCTCAGATATTGCAATATTTTCTTGTTTAGTTTCTTAACCCCCTATATCTCGTTTATGCTCACTTTCATAGTGTAGTCTTCTCTTCATTTTTTGTAGAATGTTTTTAGTGATTAAATCTAATTCTATTCTATAGTAAAATTCCAAAGTTTCATGGGGTGGGACTTTAGCTAGGCAATGGTGCAGAGGAGTTTTATTAAATGTTACTGAATTTGTATTGATGTATGGTTTGTGAATAACCCAAGAGAGATGGCATGAATGATGACTGAAACTGCAATCCATATGCTGCTTCATCTTCGATCACATAAACAAAGAATCTTTCAAACGAATTATCATGGTCCCTGATTCAAATGTTAGTTTTATGTCTCCTTGTTTATTCAATCTTTTCCCTATATGATTAGCTCACTTAGCTAGTCTATAAAGTAAACAGATAACTCAAATTTGTCCAACTCTGTCTCTTCTTGCAGTACACTGCAACAGAATACAAAGCTCTATTTTACAATGTAAATGTATTTGTTTGTATGTTGTTGGATAATCTTAGTGCCTACAATACAAAGATAGTGCTTTTCATCTCAATGTTGGTTTTGTTTAATGTATTTGTTTTGATTTTTAAGAGTTTATAGTGTCATTTGTCCATCACTGTACAAATATTTCATGAGAAATTGTTCAATTTGATACTCTTTTTCATGGGTTAAAAAAAAGAGTTTATTCTAGAGATAGTTGGAGTAGGCTAGTCAATAATCGAAAAAAACTGAAAAATCGAACCGAACCAAACCGACAAGAATCAAACCGACGGTTATTTTGTTTTTGTGATTTGGTTTGATTTGGTTTTAAAAATTTACAAATCGACTAAATTAATTTTAATTGTGATTTTAACCACTAACCGATCCAAACTGACCCATGAACACCCCTATGTGAAGACACAAAACGTTTTTGTTTCTTGCACAAATTATTTATTTTGTTCGCCCAACACGCTTTGCTTTGTGATTTCTTTTTTGACAAAATGATCAAAATGCTTTTTATATTTTTCGGGTTCGACATGTTAGCTATTTGTCAATAATTTCAAATTAAGGGTATTATGGCCATTTGCATATTGTTATACCAACGTGGCTTATAGACTACGTTAGAAGAGAATACGTGTCTTTCCATTACTTACCTTACCGGTACACCTTAATTCAAATCTCCAAAATCTCTTTCTTTAAAACTTCTGTCCTTTGAAGCACCTTCAAGTCATGGTTAGTCCCTTACTGTCAAATGTATACATCTTTCTCCTTTACTTTAATTGTCTGATTTAAATTCTTTCATGGGTTTCTTTGGATAGGTTTTCTATTGCAATTTTGTATGTTTCTGAATTTGAAGTGTCAAATTTTTGGTGAAAAATTAAATTTTTCGGTGAATTTTCCTTTGTCAAATCTTACATCTCAGACCCACTTATATTTGACTGCAGGTGAATCAAATGAAAATCGAAGAAGAGGAGAGCTCAAGAGTTGTGAAAAACGAGATAGATTGCGAGCTAGACAATAGTGAAGATTCTACAGGGTATAGATTCTAAAAAGTTGATCTTTGTTCTCTATTGTAACATGATTTGTTCTTTATGTTGAATTCATGCCAAATAAATGTCATCTTTATTCTTTGTCCCAGCTTTTTGATGAGGTTTTGCATTTGATAGTTTAATAACTTGAATTTGTGGAGGATTTGACTGTTGAATTTCTCGTCAGTTCATTAATGATAATAATTTTTATTTTTGTCATGTTACATTATGAGATATTAATTACAAATTGTAAATCAATGTAATCTATACAGAAATTGAATAATTGAATGAGGTGTTCTTCTTCCCTAAAAATAAAAACTGGATGGCTTCCAACCCCAAGTAAAATCTCAATTAAACAATTTAATCTAGCTAAAAATGATAGGCATCATAGCTTTCCGCGTAAACTGATTTGTTAGGAATTTTTGTTAGATTTAATAGTGCAAGACTATAAACATCTAGCGTAGAGGAGAATTTTAAAGTTTTCGATCTTAGAAGAAATCAAGGAACCTAATAGAATAAATCATAATAAGAGTTTATTCAATGATCCTATATACTAACACATCATGAGAAAGTATGACAGTCATCAAGAGGCATCTACATATTTAACAATTTAGTATACTAACGGACTAAATTTGCGAGTGATTGAGCCGTGATGGTTGGTTTTTAAGATTTTGACAAATTGAAAGCATGCTCACTGCTACATAAAAGTTTACAAAGCTTAAGAAGACGTCTGCATATAAGTAATACATTTTGTATTACAGTAGCTCTGTTCCAGTTTCCCACTTAGCAAATTTGACATTGGAGTAGCTATGTGTCGTTAGCCCACTTATCCTGCATTATATACAGTCTAAGACACAACTTTTTTATGATTTATTTTTAATTCAAGAGTCCTGGCAAGGTGTATTTAGTGATGATCATTCTTTTTTGGTTACTCTGTTATTCTCACTCATGAATTCTGAATTTATGTTTATGGGCATGGACAATTAATAGTTTCAGTTGATACTTCGATCCCAATAACTATATTATGCAAGCGTGCACTCTAATCTCAATAAATATGTTGTACAGGCATGTACTTCGATCCCAATGAAATGCAATACATGGTGTGGAGGCGTGCAACTCCGATCTCAAATCAACAATAAAGTCAAGAAATGAAAAGGAGCCTTGGAGTAACTGGTAATTTATTGCCATGCGACCAAGAGGTCAAGGATTGCATGGTTTCTTGCTGTTGATAATGTATGGTAATAGAACCCAATGTTTTTATGCTTTTCTCATATTTTATTATGAGCCTATTTGGTATCAGTAGCTGCATAGAATCTTAATGGTATATATTACATATTATAGTATATCAGCAGATTCATTTGGTAAGAAAGGTGTTTCAAGAAAAAAGTTTGTCGATTGAAAAGCTGTTTATCGTTTAAATCTGTGTCGGCTGATCCGCAATGTAGATTTAGTAGTAGCTACCGGAGGAGATGGTACATTACTACAGGCAAGCCATTTTATGGATTTCTCCATACCTATTCTATGAGTAAATTCTGACCCAACTCAAGCAGAAGAAGTAAGTTCATTTTACAATTGTTTATGGTTTGTGGCTATCAAGTTCTTCAGAATCCATATTCAACTTCACCTGTGATGACCTCTATTGCAAGTTGTTGTGTCACTTCTTGTACCGATCTTCTTCTGCCCGATAATTGCTCAGGCCAAAAACTCCACAAAAATTCGTCAAAAGTGATGACGGAAAATAATGAAGACAATAAGAAAGGGGAGGGTAATTCATGATGTAGGTTGATGAGTTGATGGATCTTCGTGAAATGGCAAAAAAGAGCTCTCTTGGGTTGGCCGGCGGATAAGTGTTGAGATGATGTTCAGCTGTAGGGTAAATGAAGGTAGCTGAAGAAACATGAGCCACATAACCAATATGAATGACATGAAGCTGAGACTCTATTTTTAAGCCTTGTATAGTTTCAATCATTTTATACAATGCTAACAATACTTTCAAGTCTCAAACTATGTGGTATTTATTCATTTTGTTTCTCGATCAGCATACTGACTTTATATATAGAGACTGTACAAAAGGTGATTCGTTATTTTATACTCAACATATAAAATACATGTAAAAAAGAATTAGCTGGAATGCATCAATGTGTAAAACAAATTATATATTTTATGACATCAAAGAGTCAAGTTTTACAAGGAGTTATATACATTGTACACTGTATTGTGATTATATTATTGTTATATTAAAGGAATCTATAGATATGCATATGGGGGTTTAAGGATAGCTTGGTTGGGAGTTCCAGTTATGGGGGAGGGGTCCTTGGGTTGTTAATTATACTGTTTTTTTGGTGAATGTTGGTTCTTTTGTTACTTTAGCATATTGCTTGCCTTTTGGTTAATTATACTTTATTTTTGTGGATGTTGGTTCTTTGTTCTTTATCATGGTGCACGACTGTTGGTCTACGGTCTTTTGTACATTTTATCCTCCCCAAACCCCACTATGTGGAAATATACTGGGTTTGTTGTTGTTGTATAGATATGCATATGCTTTGTTTGCGTATTTGACTTGCTGGGTTTGTTGTTGTTGTTGTTGTATAGATATGCATATGCTTTGTTTGCGTATTTGACTTGCTGGGTTTGTTGTTGTTGTATAGATATGCATATGCTTTGTATTTGACTTGCTGGAACCAGTAGCGGACCCAGACTTTTCACTAAGTGGATTTAATATATACAAGAAGTTGCTTCATTTGCGTATTTGACTTGTTGGAATCAGTAGCGGACTCAAACTTTTCACTAAGTGGACTCAATATATAAAGGAAGTTGCTTCAACTGGCTATTGCATACAATAATTTTTAAAATGCCATTGCAAAGAATCGATCACATGACCTAGGTGTTAGAAATTGAACCCGCAACCGCTGGATTGGGCTCCTCTTGTGCTGAACAGGTTCAATAGATATAATATACCGAGTTCAATATCTTCTTAAACTGGTTGTTGCATAGAATAATTAATAAATTGCCTTACAAGGGATCGAACATGCGACCTAGGTGTTAGGAATTGAACCCACAACCGCTGGGTTGGGCGCTACTCTTGTGTTAAATGGGTTCAATAGATAATATATACCTTTTACATTTGTAAAAACTGCTTATATATATGTATATATACAGTGTAATTTTTCGACGAAGTGAGTTCATATGAACCCACTTGAACCTATGTGGGTCCGCCCTTGCCCCTACCCCATAGTATATATTAGAAATGATGGTTTCAACATGTCCGATTGTTGAAAAAAATAATATTTTAAAGACATTATTATTAATTTTAAAAAATTCTTGCATTGTTGGATTGTGGTGTAGCTTAAAGAAAAGGGCAAACAATATAAATTTTGAAAGTTTGGAGCTTAATTATAATTTTTTTTAATATTTTGCATAATTACTGAAAAATTTGATTTTGTGTTTGTCAAGATATATAATTTGCTTTCAATACATTCAATAAAGATACATTTTTTCTTTTGTAAAAATACATAATCAGCTCCCGACATATTTTTTTAATTTTAAATCTGTCGAGTTACATAATACATCCAATGAAATACATTTATTCCTTACAAAGATATATAATTAGCTCCTGATGTATTTTTTTTCAATTCTGAATCTGTCGAGATACATAGTTAGCTCCCCAATACATCTCAGAAAATATATAATTAATTGAGATTTTTGTAATTACTTTATAAGAGTGGAAATTTATGTAAGAGTGTAAATATGATAAGTTAAGGTATATATTTATGCTATTTTTCCTTACAAAAAAGATTGAACATAAATATCTAATGATTAAACAACCAAATAATTTTATCTAAATATCAATTGTATTCCCTGGCCAAGTTATGTAATCTCACATGGTGGATCTCATGATCCCAAACACAACTACTCATCTTTTTGGATGAAAACCCAACTCCTCTTTAAAGGCATTATTCTTTTTTTTTTCTTTTTTTTATGGGAGTAGTGCAAATCCCCAGTGACAGATGTACATGTATTCCAGGGGTTTATCGGCGGATGTACATGTATTCCAGGGGTTCATCCGAACCCCCTTCGTCGAAAAATTATACTATTTTTACATGGTAAAAGAAAATTATGTATAAATAATAGAGGTTGAACCCCCTTCGACTAGTCCGTATATGTACTACTGAACCCTCTCACTGAAAATCCTGGATCCGCCCCTGCAAATCCCATTTATGTTTTTCTTTTATGAGATAAAAATAATTTTATTTTTACTTCAATCTTTTATGCTTGTTTGAATAGCTTTTCCAATTTTAATATAATTTAGTAATTTTAAATAAATTATAATTTATATCAATTAATCATAATTAAATTTTAAAAGTAATAAATGTCATATACTTCCTCTGTTAGTTTTTACTTGTCACTAATTTTTTAATTAGATTTCTGCTTTTACTTGTCATTTTTGACATATCAAGAGAAGACAACTTCTTTTTTTCTATTTTACCCTTAACATTATTTATTTATTTTTTAAATTAATTTTAAGATAATATGTTAGCATCATATAAAGAGGTATTATGGTAAAATAGTCATGTTATTAATTGTTTTCCTTAATAGGTGTGCCAACTCAAAATATGACAAGTAAAATCGAACGGAGGAAGTATTTATTGTTAATTTGTCTCTTATATTAAAAATAAAATTTTCTTTTTATTTATTTTATCAAATCAAGAAAAAAATCATTTTCTTCTAATGTTAACCTTGCGATTAAGTTACTATATCAAATACTAAATATCAAATTCAGATATTCAAAACATATTAATAGAATTCATTTATTAAATAAATTTATAATAAATATTTTTAAGACTCGTGTCAAATCAACATGGTTCAAGTAAAAAAACTAAAAAAAAGTATTTATTAAGTTGGCGTAAACTCTTAATAAGATTTTACCTTTGCATGGGATAAACATAATTTACTATTATATCAGAAGAAAATTTATCAAGTATATATTAATTAAATTTATCAATACCAAAAAGATACAGACATGTGTCGTGTTTACTTTTTTTTACAAAAAATAATGGAAAAAAGCTTTGTTTCCACCCTGAACTATACACGAAATTGTTGAGACATACCCGAACTTTAGGAGGGTCCTATTACTCCCCTTGACTAATTAAAACCGTATTTTTAGCAACCTTAGTGCCTACATGACACATCAGTGAATCAACACACTGAAGGTCTACGTAGGCACACGTATGTGCCCCGTAGACACTAAGGTTACCAAAATACGGTTTTAATTAGTCCAGGGGGTAATAGGACCCTCCTAAAGTTCGGGTGTACCCCAAAAATTTCGTGTATAGTTCAGGATGGAAACAAAGCATTTTCTCAAAAATAATTAAGACGACACTATAAAAAGGAACAACAAGAGCACAAAAGCACATATTTTTTCATTTTGATTTATGTGGTGTGTTTTGATTAAAAATATATGTATATCATTTATATGGTTTAGTTTGACTAAATATTGACATACAATTTTTCTTTTTTACTTTTTCATATATATACTAAATAATTTTATTTGAAAAAAGTTATGTATTAACATATTGAGCCCATAACTGCGATAGTGGTATGGATTACATACATTTTGCCTTCTTTATATCCCACTTTTTAAAAATACAAGAGTTTTATTATTGTTGCAGTCCATAACTATAGGTTTTAACGTACAAGATCCTATTTTAAATATAAATAATAAATTTTTTAAGATTAAAAAAATAATATCCTATGAAATTAAATGAAAAAAATAATAAATTGACTTTTTACTCTTGGGAGAAAATTAACGGTCAAAACATCTTCTCCTTACTATAATCCTTGGATAATTGAGAATTTATAATTTAATTAGAACATCAATAAATTATGCAGTTATTGAGCTAAAATTAGACTGCATATTTTTATTCTAATTTTTGTTATTTTGATAAAAATATATTATTCCATGCATTTTATTTTATTTGAACTTTATTGACTTGACACACTCTTAAGAAAACTTTAATTAGAAGTATATTTTATTAAATTAACTTTATTAAAAATGCTTAGGAGCTCTAAATTCGACTGTTGTTACTTCATATAATTATTAAATACTAAGAGTAGTAAATGAAAAGATATAACAAATTTTTTTAATTTCAAAAATTAGACAAATAAATTGAAACAATATTTTTTATAAAGAAATTAAGTAAAACAAAACGAATAAAGTAACATTATTACTTTTCATATTGTTGAGACCGTGCTAGCACGAGCCATTCCCCTCTGATCTTATATATAGCCCTTGATTATGAAAAAAGTGATTACTTTAATTTAATTCTTTTTATTTGGTCCTTATAATAAAAAAATATTTTATTTATTTATTTTAGCAAGTTAAGAAAATTGTGTTACCTTTTTCTCATACCAACATTAATACTAATATTGGGTATTCATTGAAAAATATATATGATTGGTATCACTTTTATAATGCGACCAAAATAGGAATAGGACACACCCATAAAATTTTTACGTTTACATTTTATCTCTCACTTTGTCAGATCGGATCGTCTGCGAGGTGTAGTAGAAAATACTCTTTCTTATCATGTATTGTTACTAATGTGTTCAATACTTATATTTTGAAGTTGAAGTGAAGAATAGGAACAAATATTAGTAATAGTAGAATAGTCTAAATGAAAAAAATCGAAAAATTTAAGAGGCACTATATGTGTTTTGATCGCCGATTATTTTCTCTCTGTATACTGAATAATAAAATGCTTTAACTTGTTTATTTGTTTACTTTTTTATGTCTGACTTCTCTTTATAAAACATTACATATTTTTACGGTTTCTCTTATTCACGCAGGCATGTTTTAATGTTTTCCTTAAAACCATAATAAACCTAAGAAGACCCGTTTGCACAAAAACAAAGAAACCATAGAACATGATCGCCCCATTGTTTTTTTGTTTGGAAAAGTTTTCACCCTGTAACTTTGACTTGTCTGAGTTATTATGTGATTTTTAAGAAAACAAAGCAATTACTTTTATCAAATTAAGAAAATAAAATGAAAAAAGAAACCAAAAAGGGTGATGTACTTTGCTTTTGTTGAGAATCGAACTCAAGACCTCCCACTTACTAAACGAGTGCTCTAACCAACTGAGCTACAAGAGCTTTTACAAATTTTGTAAATATATTCTTATTTATCAAAAACAAATAGAAATTATAAGATGGTACCATGCCAATTAAGAAGATTGTTAGGGAGGGATAAACAAATAAAGATAATCAACAAATATCAGTGATAATATAAAGATAATCATGTTTCAATATTAAGAGCAAGACTAACAATGTAAAGAATAAGACAGACTAAGAGGAATAATGAAAAGTAAATAACAAGAGACAATATAATATAAGTTTCTTCTTTCTTTCAAAGTGTGTAAATCATCTTCTCTCAAGATCTCTATTTATAGTATTACAAAGAGGGACTTCAAGAGGTTTCATAAACATCACATTAACTCATGAGAAGGTGGGGAAGAATATAGAGAGTGGATGATCAATGAGGAGGTAATGGAGGTGTGGGAGTTACTACACTTAATGGAGGAATTACACCTAGAAGTTATGAGCACCCCCATTATTATATTATTTTCAACACTCCCCCTTGGATGTCCATTGATAGAAATGTGCCTTGTTAAAACCTTACTAAGAAAAAACCCTGTGGGATAAAATCCTAGTGAAGAAAAAAGAGTACACATATATCCCTGTACACATTATTTGTTACCTCGTTAAAAACCTTGCCAGGAAAATCTATTGGGACAAAACCTAGGCCAAGAAAAAAAAGAGTGAAGCGCGTACTTTACTCCCCCTGATGCAAACATCATTTCATTTCTCGGAGACGGCGCATCCCAATCTTGAATACCAGCTTCTCAAATATTGAGGTTGGTAATGCTTTAGTGAACAAGTCTGCTAAATTATCGGTCGAACAAATTTGTTGAACATCTACTTCACCTTTCTTCTCAAGATCATGAGTGACAGAGAATTTTGGTGAAATGTGTTTTGTTCTGTCTCCTTTAATGTAAATCCCCTTCAATTGAGTTATACATGCAGCATTGTCTTCATACAATGTAGTTGGAATATCTTTATTCAAAGGAAATTCACACATTTTCTGAATATGTTGAGTCATTAATTTCAATCAAATACACTTTCGGCTTGCTTCATGAATGTCAATGATTTCTGCATGATTTGAAGAAGTTGCAGCTAATATTTCCTTCATTGAACGTCATGATATAGTTGTGCCACCATATGTAAATAAGTAATCCATCTGAGACCGAGCCTTATGTGGATTAGACAAGTATCATCCATCTGCATAATCAATTATTTCTTACTTGGATTCATTAGAATAAAATAATCCTAAGTCAATGATTTCCTGAAGATATTTGAATATATGCTTGACACCATTCCAATGTCTTTTTGTTGGGGAAGAGCTGAATCTTGCCAATAAACTTACTGCAAAATAAATATTTGGTCAAGTATTATTGACAAGATACATTAGTGCTCTGATTGCACTAAGATATGGAGTTTTATCACCAAGAAGCTTTTCATCATTTTCTTGAGGTGGAAATGGATCTTTGTTTATATCAATCGACTTCACAACCATTGGGGTACTCAATGAATGTGATTTATCCATGTAAAATTGCTTTAAAAATTTTTCAGTGTATGTTAATTGATGGACAAAAATTTCATTTGTTAAATGCTCAATCTATAGGCCGAGACAAAATTTTGTCTTTTCCAGATCTTTTATTTCAAATTCTTTCTTCAAACACTCAACAACTTTTGAAAGTTTTTAAGGAGTGCCAATGATATTCAGGTCATCAACGTACACAACTATTATAGCAAATTCAGATCCAGACCTTCTTATAAAAATACAAGGGCAAATAGGGTCATTTTTGTATCCTTCTTTTAGCAAATATTCACTAAGACGATTGTACCACATCCTCCCTAATTGTTTCAATCCATATAAGGATTTCTGAAGTTTTATTGAGCAAGTTTTTACAAACTTTTATATGCTTCAGGCACTTTGAAGGCTTCTGAAATTTTCATAAAAATATCGTTGTCCAATAGTCATACAAATAGGCTGTGACAACATCCATTAGGCGCATATCAAGCTTTTCATGAACTGCTAGATTTATTATATATATGAAGGTGATTTTATCCACCACAGTAGAATATGTCTCCACATAGTCAATGCCAGGCCTTTTCAAAAAATCTTGTGCTACAAGTCGTGTTTTGTATCTTACGACTTCACCCTTTTCATTTTGTTTTCGCATAAAAATTCATTTGTACTCCACAGGCTTGACACCTTCAGGTGTTAGGACTATTGGTCAGAAAACTTCACGTTTTTCAAGTGAAGTCAATTTCATTTTTTTCACATGAAGTCAATTCCGATTGAATTGCATTCTTCTATTTTGGCCAATCATTTCTCTGTCTACATTTATTGATAGATTTTGATTCCAAATCCTCATCTTGTTGCATTATTTCAGTAGCAACATTGTAAGCAAAAATATTATCAACCATAATATTATTTTAATTTCACTTTTTTCTCCTCGAGACATAACTTATTGAGATTTCTTCATTCTCATTAGTTTTAGGTATTTTAAACTCCTCGGTGGTCTTATCATTTGTTAAATCTCGAGGCTCTTTTTGAGCAACTGTCATTATATCGTGATCATTTTAATCATTTTTTTTTAGGATTTTTATCTTTGGAACTAATTGATCTACCACGTTTCAAATGTGGCCTAGACTCATTTGCATTTACCACTTATCCTATTGGGACATCAACTCGAACTGAAGTATTTGCAGCTGGGATATAAGATTTAGTAACCCTTGGAAGGTTAGTAAATGCATCTGGTAGCTGATTTGCAGCATTTTGCAAGTAAATCATCTTTTGAACCTCTTGCTCACATTGATTTGTTCGCGGATCTAGATGAGATAGTGATAATGCATTCCAATCTATCTCATATTTCAATTGCTTATGTTCTCCCCCTAATGTTGAGTATACTGATTCATCAAAATGACAATCAATAAATCTTATCGTAAATAAATCTCCTGTCACAGGTTTCAAATATTTTATAATGGACTGAAATTCATACCCAACATATAACCCCAATCTTCTTTGAGGTCCCATCTTTGTGTGTACTGGTGGAGCAATTGAAATATATACCGCACATCCAAAATTCTAAGATGAGAATTTTTGGTTCTTGACCAAAAGTCAATTGTAATGGAGAGAATTTATCATAACTGATTTTCCATATACACACAAGTGTTGCTACATGCAAAATAGCATGCCCCCTATTGAAATAGGAAGTTTTGTCCTCGTTAACTTCGATCTAGCTATCAATTGTAGACGTTTGATCAATGATTCTGCTAGACCATTTTGAGTGTGAATATGAGAAACCGAATGTTTAAATTTTATTTCAGTGGACATACAATAATCATTGAAGGACTGAGATGTAAACTCTCCAGCATTATCAAGACGAATAGTCTTTATTGCATAATCTGGAAATTGTGCTCTTAACCTTATTATTTAAGACAACAATCTCGCAAAAGACATATTGCAAGTAAAAAATAAGCACACATGTAACCATCTTATAGATGCATCTATCAAGACCATATAATATTTGAAAGGTCTACATGGAGGGTGAATTGGTCTACACATATCACCATGTATATGTTCTAAAAATACAAAAGACTCAATCCCAACCTTAGCTACTGATGGTTTAACAATCAACTTTTCTTGAGAAGAAGCAACACAAGAGAATTCCTTTGATTAAAGAATGTTTTGATTCTTCAAAGTATGCCCATGTGAATTCTCAATAATTTTGTGCATCATATTAAAATCAGGATGGTCTAATCAGTCATGCTAAATGATAAAATCATTAGAATCTATAAACCTTTTATTTACTATGGCATGTGATTCAATCATACAAATACTTGTATGATACAATTCAGAAGAAAGTGTAGGTAGTTTTTCATGCACAAATTCTTTTCATCTTTTATTGTTGTAATATAAAGATATTCAACATTTCCTTCATTTGCAGTCTAAATATGATAGCCATTTTGACGAATAACCTTGAAACTTAACAAGTTTCTTTGAGACTTACGACAATGTAATGTATTATCAATGGTCAATATTGTTCCCCCAATAGTAATAATGTCGCTCTTTCTGAGCCCTCAATTAATTTTGTACTATCAGATACTGTATTAACATAAGTTTTTTTCATAATCAAATTAGAGAAATATTTCTTTTCAATTAATATAGTGTGAGTTGTAGCACTATCAAGAAGACACATATCTCCATTACTCATAGTTGATCCAATTAAAGATTGGAGTAATTTTATCATCCGATGGATTGATAATGTGTTTCAATAGTAAGAGCAAGACTAACAATGTAAACAACAAGACAAGCTAAGTAAAACAATGAAAGTAAATAACAAGAGATAATATAATATAAGTTTCTTCTTTCTTTCAAGTGTGTAAAACATCTTCCTCAAGACCTCCATTTATAGTATTACAAAAAGGGACTTTAAGAGGTGTCATAAACATGACATTAACTCATGTGAAGGTGGAGAAAAATATGGGGACTGGATGATCAATGAGGAGGTAGTGGAGGTGTGGAAGTTACTACACTTAATGAAGGAATTACATTTAGAAGTTATGAACATCCACATTATTATATTATTTACAACAAATTAACATAATTCATGTCTAATATTGCAAATTTAAATAAAAGAAAAATCTTGGTGTATGATTTTTTCCTTCACATGGTTGGATACAATGAATGAACACGATTTAAAAATTACTTTTAGTATCCTTTCAAACAAGTTCAGTACTAAAAGTAGCATTTATTACAAATCTTGAAATGGGTAGAGTTTAGGTGAATTTCTAGTTCTTATTCCGTGGACGTGGGACTCGGGTTGAGGTGCAACATAATAAAGAGAGTTAATTCTATTTAGGGCGAGACCAAATGAACGGGCGTGAGCGGTCTGGTCAGAGCCGATTGATTAGATGACGATTACTTCACTGATTATTTTCGTATTAACTACTTATCCCTAAATGAAATGGGATGAAATGTTTGTGTTATCCAATCAAATTTCTTTATAACAATATTATTCGTTTTGATATTTTTTGATTGTTATAGCGAAATATTGTTATAAAAACATATTATATAACATAACATGAAAAGCCAATTTCCCAAAAAAATATGATTGTTAATTTGTTATAGAGAAATGTTATTATAGAGAAATAGAGGATGATTGTTATAAAAATAATATCCCATTGTATTATGCTACAAACACTCATTTCCATTAACTCAAACGTGTCATTTGGGCGGACCGGCCCAAATAGATACCGGGCCTAGTTAAATTAATCGATTTGTGAGCTGGTCTGGTCCGGTCTCAAATCTTAACAGACTGGTCCGTACTGGGTCCAACAGTAAAAAATTGTCAAACGGCCCATGACCGACCCATTTAGCTATAATACCGATTTAACCGATTGGGATCGATTTAACCGATTGGGATCGATTTAACCGATTGGGATCGATTTAACCCAGCCCAGTTCAAGTAATGGGCCGGTTACCGGTCCTTGCATGTTTAAAATAAATAAATAAATTTAAATTTTCATGATTTTTTCAATAAATACTATATATAGACACATCTATATTATTAAATACGTTAAACAATAAACGTATAACATATGTACATTACATATAATACTATTTTAGTGAACATACATGGATTACATTGAATATCTACTTTAAGAAATATAAACACATAAGTACATTCAACATATATGAATTTAAATACTACGTGAAATAATATATGTACAACTTATATACGTTATCTATTATAGTACATTAAAGAAAACACAAATATAATATAATTACTTGAAATACTTCTAGAAACAATATACGTTCAATATATACTACAACTTGAAAACATATATATATTATTTATATTATACTACATTAGAAAACATACACACAAATATACATATAATATATACTAATTGAAATACTACTTGAAACAATATTCATTCACTAGATACTACTTAAAATACTACTTGAAATAATATACATACAACATATATATATTACATATTGTACTACTTTAGAAAATATTCACACAAATATACATACAATATCTAGTTATATACTACTTGAAATACTACTTGAAACAATGCATATACAACATATATATGTACAGTATATACTATTTAAAATACTACTTGAAATAATATACATACAAAATATATACGTACAATAAATACTACTTATAATACTACTTGAAACAATATATATACAAGATATATACATTACATACTATACTACTTTAGAAAATGTATACACATGTATACATTCAATATATACTACTTTAGTCTATAGAAAATATATACAATATATATACTACTTAAAATACTACTTGAAACATTATACATAAAACATATATACATTACATATATACTACTTTAGAAAACATATACACATGTATACATTCAGTATATACTACTTTAGTTTATAGAAATATATACACATATATATACACTATATACTACTTAAAATACTACTTGAAACATTATATATACAACATATATACATGATATATATACTACTTTAGAAAACATATATACATGTATACATTCAATATATACTACTTTAGTCTATAGAAAATATATACACATATAAATACAATATTTTACTTCTTAAAATACCACTTGAAACATATATACATTACATATTATACAACAACAACAAAATAAGTATATTCCCACATAGTGCGGTCTAGAGAGAGTTAAATGTATGAAGTCCATACCACTAACTCCAGAGAAGTAGAGAGGTTGTTTCCGATAGACCCCCAGCTCAAGACAAAGAATAGATACATTACATATTATACTACTTTAGAAAACATATACACAACATATATACATTACATATTATAGTACTTTAGAAAATATACACACATGTATACATACTATGTATACTACCTAATATAATAATACTCGAACATATATTCAAAAGTTTACATACACTACTTAAAAAGATAAACTAGTTGTCTAAGTAATATTTGCTAACATTATTTTTATTTTACGCATATATATATATATGTGTGTGTGTGTGTGTTTGTGTGTGTGTGTGTGTGTTTGTATGGTTATGACTTTATGTAAAGTTTGATAGTAGTATATTAAAAGTGTTTAATTCAAATTAGACATTCAATTTAAATGAAAAAAATATGTAAGGAGCGAATGAATCTTGTATTGTATTGCTTGCAAAATGATCCAAAACTTATAAGTTACAAGATTGACAACTCTACAAATTTTGCATCATTTTTTCCAACTCATTCATGTTAATATTAACGGAAACTGCCTGAGGACAATCAAAATCAATGGGGACAAAGCTAGCATTGGACTTGATTGTGTTGAGTTCTCCCTTGAAGTCATAATTTCATCAAGATTTTATTCCTCCGCCAGATCCATCTCCATTCCTTGATTTTTTTGTTCCGCTTTAATTCAGTTTCTAAGGCAAACTAGAACATTTATAGCATTGCCTCCCAATGAGTGTCTGTTGTCGTTCCTAACTAAAAGCACTTTCTGATGCAATGGTTGACATTAGAACATTCAATATATCTCTAGCTAATTTTGAAAGTACATTATATTGTCTTTAATTGTCCTTCCACCAATCCAGCGCATTGATTCTTGCTCTACGATCCTCTACCAGTTGTCTAAGATAAAACTTAAGCTCTTCCCGAGAAATAATTTTGTGTGTTGAAGGTGGCACCCTATCCCAAACATTTAAATCAAAAAAAGTAATCAGAATAACTACTATGTGTTTTCCTTTTAGAAGATGATGGCTCCTCATGAGATTGGGGGGCGAGAGTTGGAGTGATATGTGTCGGTACAACATTATCAAGTAAATCGACATAATGATTGTGTAATGTGTCCATGCAATTGTTCGCATCCCCAATAGTCGTAAACAAAGCAAGTTGTTTTTCAGGTTGTATATTTAAAGCTCTATAAATAATAGAAGTAGATCCGGACATAGTATTAAGTTTCATACATGAATTTGTTATAACATCAATCAAGTAAATTGGGGGAAGCGATAATTTTTTTTTTAAATTTAGCAATCATTGCATTAATAGCTTCTTTGCAACCTTCTTTATTCTTATAATCATTAAGCAAACAAGAAATATCAACAAAATAAGCTAAAATATTACAAACAGTAGGATAATAAGCACCGAAAAATTCAACAGTAGCTAATCAGAATCATGTAACATATACTCCGAAAACCCCCCAGAATATTGATTAAAAGTCATTGTAATATAAATTTTATAAATAAGACAAATTCATAAATAATTATAAGTAGCATTCCATCTAGTATCACATTCTCCAGACATTAATATCAGTCTAAGTCTATTTTGTTCACATTTACTTTTAAATTCTCTCATTCTAATTTTTTGATGATTTTCTTGAATAAAGCCAACAACAAGAATAATCTTTTTAATATAAAGCTCAAAAAATTTAAGACCATCTCTTACAATTAAATTATATATATGATGAGCACACTTAACATGAAATATTTTGAGTAACGGCGGAGAAAGTTCATTTTTTAACAACTCAACAACAATCTTGTTGTTAGATGCATTATCAAAAGATATACATAATACTTTTCTTTCAATATCATAATATTTTACAACTTTAGAAATAGATTCAGAAATAAATTTTTCAATGTATCTACGATCTTCATCATATAAAATGCTAAAATACGTTTTTGCATAACAAAATTACTATCTATCCAATGACAAGTAATTGTTAAATAATTATTTTTATTAACAACAAGATCAATATCAGAAGTTAGAGCAACTCTACATTAAATATTTTTTAATAATGTAGATAAATAATAAAAATATTGTGCATGGAATCTAAAAATATCAGACCGACAAGCACTTTTAGGAATACTTGTAAACATAGAATTATAAATTGCCTGAATATAATGAATAAAAGCATTAAAAGAAGCAAAAGAGAAAGGCAAACAACCCATAACTATCATTTTGGCTAATTCTTTTCGATCCTTCATTTTATTATAATTCTGAATTAATTGACCGGTTGTTAGGTGCAATCTACTTTGAATTGACCCCCTAACTAGCTCACCGTCTTTTGCCGCAGCTAGCACTATTGAGTGTCTTTTTTGTAAATGTCTCATCAACACATCCGTACCCCCTTTATTACCTCCGGTCTTATGCTCATATACCAGTTGACAAATATTGCATTGGACCTTAGTTTCTCCTTCTGTTTTCATTATAAAATTCTCATACAATACTAGTTCTTCTATAAGATCTTATAGGGGGATGGAGAGGGTGGGGAGGAAGATTAACCGATTTAGATCTAACATTAGCATTACCGACTTTGGGTGTATCACCAATATCATCATCATCTACATATAAATCAACCACGTCTACTTCATTCTCTTCTTCTATACCATATTTTTTCTGAGTTTCTAAAAAATTAATATCGTGAGCACCTACACCTATTTTATTCCCAAACAGTTGGTTAATTGGTATCGAAGGTACATGAATATATCTAGTACTTGAACTACCTCTATCGAAACCACCATCAATTTATTTTTTACTACCACTACCACTTTCGGGACATAAATTTCTGACACTTTTACTGGCATTTCTTAATTTATCCACATTACAAATTAAACTAATAAATATTCAAAAAACACAAAAATAATAAAAATAAATATTCAACAAATAATACACTAATTAAAAATTAAAAGTAAGAGATGCAACGATAATACCAAATTTTTAAAGTATCCGAAAGTTGAGACTTTAGAAAACTTTCACTTGATATTTGTAATTGCAAAATTTAAAAATAAAATTGAGCTCTTTGGGAGACAACTAGAATAATTGAGAGAGATTGAGAGAATGAGATTGTGAGTTGTGTGAAAAATAGTTTTTAAGTTGGGGTATTTATAAAAAAATTTGAAATAATTTTTTCTTTTAAAATAATGTGGCCAATTGGACCCCTGACCTAGCTGATGCCATAATTTTTTTTTAAAAAAAATTATATACCGGGCCGGGTCGGTCCAAGTAACCAGTGGGCCTGGTCTAGTTTCATAATTGGTCGGTCCACCGTGCTAACCATCTCAGATGGCCTAGCCCGAGACCGGGGGCCCAGGAACCAGTTGATCCACCGGTGCCGGTTTAGACCGGGCCGAACACCATTTTGGGTTGGGTTAACTGAGACGGACCGGCCTAACCCAGCCCAGTTGACAGCTTTACATTAGCTATAATTAAAATTCCAGCGAGTGTTTGGACATGAATTTGATAATATTTGAAAAAAAGAAGAAGTTTTTGTTGAAGTTAAAATTAAGAAATGGTAATTTGATTTGAAAATTATAATTGTGTTTGGACATCCATTGCACTTGAAAATGTTAAAATTATTTGAGGTAATCTTTTTTCGGCATGTTCTTCGTTATTCTTAGTGCACACCATCGTGTCATCTAAACACAATGATGAAAATGACAAAAAAATAATTTAAAGACCTTGTTCATGAGATTGAAAAATACATCGATCAACAATGTTTTTCTTAAAATCAAAAGTGACAATAATTTCATTAAACTTTTTGTCAAAATGGGCCAGTCCTACCCCACCACTCCCATGCCTTGCGGGCCAAGAAATTTTATGTGTTGAGATGAGCTGGCCCTTCACTTGAAAGAGCCTTAAAATGGTCGCGGGCTAGCCCTTCATTTTTTTTTAAATTTATTTTTCTATTTCAATTTAAATTCAAACTTAAAATTCTGTTAATATTTTAACATGCTTAACGAGATTATATGAAAGCACATAACAATTATAATCATAACATACATTATATATATGATTAATAGGCTTCAATTTACAAATTCACAGTTTAAGAATATAACATCAAGAAAATGCGAAGATTTCAAATCAAATATGGAAAACAATTATGGTACTTCAATAATTTTAGATAAAAATCAAGCTAAAGTATTAAAGGAAAAAAATATTTTTTTAAAAAATAAATAAATAAATAAGTAAATGAAATTTTAAAAACCGAACCTGAAAATCCAAATTAAACCATATTTTTAGCCCACAGATTGGCTCTGACCCGACCTCGATCAAGCCTCCAAGGTTAAGGTCTAGCTCGGGTTGGGTTTATAAGCTCTAGTTTTAAATGGACTTGAAAAACCTCAATTTATAATAACATGAACATTTGATGAAATATATGAAATTTGTGATTTTGTGTGATTTAACTGTTTTACCCCTTCTCATAGTTGCATTGTGATATTTCTGAGGTGTGAGAGTGATTAACACGGCTTGATACATTTTGGTACCATTTGTGTCATATTATGATTTTTGGTGGCTTCGAAAGCCTTATTATGGATCTGTGTGTTTATCTTTTGATCCGTGAAACAGATGACTGAACAGACTGCGCCAGAAGCTTTGGAATATCGATTTCAGGCTAGGTAGACCTTTGTTTCAGCTCCCGATGCTCCTGAGCTCATTTAGACTTGTTAGTCGAAAAATTGAAAAATTAAATATATGGGTGTGAGACTCACATTTGGTCGAAACGACCTCGAACAGAAAATCTGACTTCACCAACAGATTTAGAACGTCGATTTTAAGGTGGTAATATATTTAGTGTGATTTTATAGCTTTGATATCTCATTTCGATCCTCGGTTTGAAAAATCATGATTTCGGGTTTTGGGGGTCAACTCTGCGAAAACGATTTTTTCTGAAAATTTGATATCAATGTTGAGTCGAGATCATCAAATTTAGTGTGGTTACATAGTTTATTTACGTATATCAGACTCCAAATAAATCCCAAACACTCTGTCAAAGTTCGTTTTTGAACTTAAAAATCTAGATTTTTAAAAAAAATCTGGTGCAGCAAACAATTAAAACAATCCTTTTTCTTGCCATTTTCCCCATTCTTTCACCTTGTCTTTTGAGAGTTAAACCCTAAAATAATGTGAGAGCTTAAAAGTAAAACTTGTGGGAGCTTGGGAAGCTAGATTAATAACTATTTGTTGATTATATTATGGATTTAAGGTGAAATTTCATCCGTTCTTACTCTAATTCTTAATTAATTTCTCAAAACTTCAAAATTTTAGGGCTTAATTTTAAACCCCAATTTCACTCACTTTCACTTGAATAATGTTTTAATTCTATAATTACTATTTTTTCATCAATTTAACCTTCAAAACAACTTTGATTCTTGATTTTTACACGGATTTTAAAGATTATATCCGGTAAAGCTCAAAAATAGTTTTTCTTCAATTTAAACCTTATTTTTGACTCGATTTGACCTGGGTTTTCGCTGTAATTTCCTAAATATGGGAAACACATTTTTGAAGTAAAGTTACCATTTTGCTCTTCTTTTTCGAAACCCATTTCGGGGTCCGTTTTGACTCCGAACTAAAAGTAATCAATATGGGTATCGCTGAATTTGTTTTGATGCGTAGATTCTATATTTTTTTGTTTTAGTTAATTTCAGGATCGTTTGTGGAAAGTAAGGTCGTGGATTCAAAGTGTAGCGGACCAGTTTCGACATTCGAGGAAGGTTATGACTTAACTCTTTAGACTGGGCTGGATAGTTAATTTGTCTACCAAAATGCATGTTAAGGGTGGGAACTAATCATGAAATATGAGTATCTATATGTTGTGCCCGTGTGGGGCCTGAATGTGATGTAATTGTTGAATTTGAAATATCATCCGCTATGTGTGACCGTGTGGGGTCTTATGTGATGTTGATAGCTTGGAATACATATGAATAATTGTATTGTGTTAATTGGAAATGCCTATTGTGGTGTGATAACGCTCAATCTACAGCTCTCGTAGGAGTGTAAAACGGTCGTTTGTCAAATATAGAACCCAACCTGGGTTGGGTATCGATCCCACAGGGAATAGCTTAGTCAACAAGTAAGCAACGGTTACTAGACTTTTAGTGCAAGTCTCGTAAGAAGGGGGGTTTGTAATGTGTAACCAAATTATTAAAGCAAAAACTGAAAATAGCAAAGTAAAAAGAAATAATGTTTAGTAGGTTGTGAAACAATAAGAATTGAGGAGTTGGGGTTATGTCCACCTTCTGAGTTATACGTCTCTATTGACTATGAGTGTGTTGAATTCAGACATGCATGTGCTTATAGAGAATTGTATTCGATGGTAAATCCAGGCGTCTTTCGACCTATTCGAGGATTATTTCACTTTAACTCTTTCGAGCTTAAAGTGTGTCTAACGGTACGAATTCTCCAAGAGGTTAATCCAGTTACGACACTAACTTTTTAATAGGGGATGGGACCCTACTACCTTCACATTATGTCTTTTCCAGACAGATAACCTTTCTTTCGAACAAGTTAAATGTTATACTGGCGTATTCTTGCGTTTGCAACCACAAAGAATTTAGATTAAGATGAAGAGAATAATGATATAAGCAACATACGTGTCACGAACTCACAAACTCACAACAATAGATAGTATCTCATTCGGCTTCCATAACCCCAACAAAGAAGTTTAGTTACCCATGAGTGCGAAGGAAATCACAATTGACATTGTTGTTATACCACAATAAAGATTTCACGTTTGTAATGGTGTGGTAGGCATTAGGCGTGAATCCCTTAGCAAAGTAACGTTTCTCTTGTTGTGGAATTTAAGAATAGATGAATAGAAGAAGAAAAATAGAATTGAATGTAAGAAGTTTAGAAGATGTAAGAAGATTTAAGAAAAAGATGATAGATGAAGCTGTCTTAAATCTCTAGCAAGATAGGGTATTTATAATACCCATATCCTATTCCTACTAAGCTAATGAAATGCTTAACCAAATCCTACTAAGCTAATGAAATACTTAACCCAATTGTACTAGGTTAATGTATCATTATCCTAATCCTAACAAGCTAATGTAATACTTAACCCAATTGTACTAGGTTAATGTATCATTATCCTAATCCGAATAAGTTACTGCTAGTCCCCAAAGTCTTCAGAAATATTGTTTTAGTCCGGGACAGAATTTCCATGCGCCATCTTTAGTCCTTGGCGTCCAAGATTGGCTTTTCTCCTTTCGTGAAGCTTTCTTTGGCGTCAAGTTATCCATGAAATGCTGAATTCTGCATCATTTATACCTGAAACTTTGCTAATCATGTTCGTTAGCTCACTTACAGGAAAAAGGACTAAAAGTGCATGAAATATATAATTTGTTCTCAAAACTAGGCTAAAATATGGGCAAAATATAGTGCTATAGGCGTGTAAATTCACCTATCATCAACACCCCACACTTGAAGCTTTGTTCGTCCTCGAACAAAATATCATGTCCCTCTAAACATCAACTTAGGGTTTCACAGCAACAACACAAAATATTCGTCAAGACAAGCACAACAATTATCAACAAAGAGTAGTTTTTCGATCATTAGTAGAAACAGTTTAACCTCTAGCATAGACTCGTGATGGTGGTCAACTCGTATTCAAAAGTTAAGGCACAAAGAACCATACACGACTACCCAAAACCCATCAACCATGTGTGTCTCACAATATATTACCCATAATCACTCACAAGTATAGCATATTTTTCAAACATGGGTATCAAAATATCCTTGCTCTCACTCTCACAAAGAATTCATATGCAGCAACTGATGACCATAGGCTTGCCCTTAGTGTAATGCTCCACTAAATGTCAGAATGCTAAGCTTAGAATCAAATAGGTCTTTTGATGGTTGTAATGTAGGCTAAGGGACGGGTAGGACTATTTTGGCCAAAAATAGTGACTATGTTCCTAAGCGCTTTAATACATCACATTATATCATTAACACTTTTCTTTCAAACAACCTCTCTACTTTCTTTTAATCTACCACCCTTTTTCTCCTCTTTTGTTTTTCAATTTTAAACATAACCAACTTTTTAGTTTTCCTTTCTTTTTTTCTTTTCATAACATACCTCTTATGATAGCACTTCTTTTTCATAATGAATTCAAGCACCCATACATTCTAAAGCATCATATTCACCCAATCTCCTCTTATTTTGTCACATGACTTTACACTTTAAAGCACTTAGGAATTTAGATCAAATTATGGTCTTGAAAAAAATGGATTAGGCTTACATACGAGGTTTGTCAAAGAAAATAGGCTAAAGGCTCAAAAGGGTTTAACTAGGATGATGTCCATGGGTAGGTAAAAAGAAGGTAAATAATCATAGGTTGCCAAAGAAATGCCTAAATCATCTCCTAGACTTGCACTCTTTATTTTCTCTTTACATACATACCAGGCAAGTTCTAGCATCAGCCACAAGCACAAAATATACTATTATCTCACACACACAAGGCACATGGTCGACTTTATTGGGAGTAGTATAGACTCTTGACCCAACAGATGAAGGAATTAAACCAAACAATATCATATAGTGAGTCACAATTAGAGCCTAAATGTCTCAATAGTCATGATTTTAGCACAAACTCTTGTCATAATCTCATGCTGCCTATTAGAATAATTTCATGCGAAGCTAAGCTAAAAAAAAACAATTAACTACAAACAAACATAAATAAATGCAAATGTGGATGGAGAAGTATAGCATGCAAATACCAGCACCCCACACTTAGACGGGACACACTGTCCTAAGTGGAAAATAAATAAGAAGAACCTAGTTAGTCGGACTCATCCTCTATGTCTGGGGTCATACCCCTTGCATCGGAATCATCATCAGAGTCGTCATCCTCAAAATTTCCTCATAAGTATACCACTTAATTCCAAGAGTGAGTCGAGGTATTTGCAGCGAGGAGGGTTCTCCTTGCTCTTTTCGGCCTCTTTTCTTGCCTTTTTGTGAAGTGGTAGCCTTATCTTTGCCTTGTCTTGCTTTGGGTGCCATTGTACCTGAGACTTAAAAAAATGTTCATGTTAGCATCATCTCGATGGATACAATCTATAAACAAGCAGTAGTGGCACCACCCCACACTTAGTTTGTTGGTACAGACTAGTGAAGTGAAAGTGGTCGATTACTCAGACTTCATCGACATACGTTTTAGGGGCTATATTCCAACAAGAAATTCAGATATGTAACACTTCTTGCAATCTTTGCAATACTTTCATGTTAGGTATATCAAGACTTCTACATAGGGATTACATCATGGTATAGTTTCTATCAATAATCACAATCTCCTATGTCGGTAGACAACTATAAGTCTTATTCCGATGAGCGAGACATCCTAACATGTAAGTATTCAAGTGACAAGAGTATGCAATGTTCATGACTATAGCAATTCCGCAAGTAGTATGACAATGCATCAAAATCGAATTGAAGTCAGAAACAAGTTAAGATCATCCTAACGTATATGTTCACTCACTTGGTTGTGTATCAACAATTCAAACACATTTACATCTCCAATACTTATTTAAGATTTAGCAATTCATAATAGACATAGTAACGTAGTACTTACGAAAAATAGATGAAGAACACAAGAGTACTTACGTGATTGAAGCTTTTGGAGATATTCTTGTGAAGTGGAAGAGCAAAAGTTTTGAGAAGATTTGGATGCTATGTGATGCGCCTATGTTAGGTTTTCAATGTGTTTGTGACTCAAGACTAAGTCTCCTTTATATAGAAAAAGAATGGGTCGGGTTTTGACCCATTTAAAATCGGATTTGGAGACAAGAAGTGACCATAGGCGGTGCCTAATGCTTTGCCTAGTTGAGCAGAATGCCATAGCATAGGCCATGCCTTTTGAAAAGCATTTGGTGAGCATAGGCGACGCCTTTTGCAAAGCATTTGGTGAGCATAGGCGGCTTCTTTAGCATGGCATATGAGATTCAGAGACAAAAGGCATTAGCATAGGCGGCGCCTATGCTATGGCATACTTGAGCATGGGCGACGCCTATGCTATGGCACACTAGATTTCGAGACCTTGGGCTATAGTATAGGCCATGCCTTGTTCGTGGCCTAGTTTTACCTAGGCCTAGCCTTGCTCGATGCCTATTTTGTCATGAGCAATGCTCAATCCATAGCCTTTTGCATCTTCATGCCTAACTTACCACCTTTACCATGCAATACGTCCAAATCAAAATTTGAAACCGATCTCCTTGTTGAATACCTCTTGCACCTACATTTGCTCAAAACCAATAAAAAACGATTAGTACGATGGGTTGCCTCCCATCTAGCGCTTGATTTATTGTCGCGGCACGACATAGTTACCTCGAGTACTTAGACTTCGTCGAGATAGATGGTTGATCGTTTTCTGAATGGATTCAGACGATAATGAGGCTTACTTGTAGGCATGCAATCTTCTTCGAGATGACCCTTGTGCATGCCTATCCCAGGAGGGATACCAATTATATCATCAATAGTCCAACCCATAGCTCTCATGTATCTCTTCAGAGCAGAGATGAGATCCTCTACGTGCTGTTTACTTAAATCATCCGCACTCACCTGAAGTATATTTATACTTTCCAAGAACACATACCTTAGATAATCGGGGAGCTCTTTCGATTCTA
Source organism: Capsicum pubescens (assembly GCA_030864215.1). Lineage (NCBI taxonomy): Eukaryota > Viridiplantae > Streptophyta > Magnoliopsida > Solanales > Solanaceae > Capsicum > Capsicum pubescens. The sequence goes on along the minus strand of CM061541.1, from coordinate 83,977,475 downwards.
GCATTGGTGGCTCTTCAAGGGAAGTCTTCGCTGTTGGTGATGGTTGATTATTAAGATCACGGTCCGGTTGCTTAGGAGTATGGGAATAGGACTCTATTTCTGTTAGAGCACCCATAAGTTCTTCATAATCTTCATCGTCCTCATGCTCAACATTCAGTGGCGCAGCAGACAATGGCTCAACAGTAAGCTGTTTCTCTACAGATAATGCTTTCTTATCCTTATGATGAACATCAGCTACAGAGAACACATTCATATCGCTGGGCTGCTTCATTGCTTTGCATATATCAAAGCGGACCACTTCGTCATTCAACCGAAATAAAAGCTCATTAGCTCTCATGTCAATAAGCACACTTCCTGTTGCAAGGAAAGGACGTCCCAAAATTATGGGAACTTCAGAATCCACCTCACAATCCAAAATCACAAAGTCTGCAGGAAAAATGAAGGTAGACACCTTCACCAACACATCATTCAAGATACCCACAGGTCGTTTTACCGACCTATCTGCCATCACGAGCCGCATATTGGTTGGTGTAGGGTTGCCCAACCCCAACTTTCTGTAGACGGATAGTGGCATCAAATTGATGCTAGCTCCCAAATCGCATAATGCCATAGCAAAATTCATAGATCCAACTGTGCAAGGAATAGTGAAAGCACCAGGGTCTGCCTTCTTCTGTACTAAGGACCTTGTGGCAATTGCACTGCAATGATGAATATTATCTGCCAGCTCATAGCTTACTGCCCGCTTCTTTGTCAACAGGTCCTTCATGAATTTAGCATACCCAGGCATTTGTTCCAGCGCCTCCACCAACGGAACATTAATAGTCAGTTGCTTTAACATCGTCATGAATTTGCTGAACCTTGTATCATCCGCCTGCTTCTTCAATCTTTGAGGAAAAGGCGGTGGTGGATATGGAATTGTTTTCTCCACGGCTTTCTTCTCCTCTTGCTTCCGAATTTTGGTAGTTTCAGGCTGCAACCTACTAGGGGTGACGTCATGAACGTCTTGGTCAGCTTCTATGGCGTCATCATCTTCCTTATTTTTGGCCACTTTCTTGCTTTGAGATGAATTTTCCAGCACCTTACCACTCCTGGTAGTAATAGCCATGCATGATCCGTCGTTCCTTGGATTTTGCACAGTGTTGCTAGGTAGAGTGCCAACCTTTCTTTGATTGAGTGCTGCTGAAAGTTGGCTCAATTGCTGCTCTATTTGCTTTATTGAAGTGGAATGTGAGTCAACCAATTGCTTCATTGAGGAAAAATCATTTATTACCTCCGTTACTCCCGCGCTGGTTGCCTCCACTCCTTTCAATAGTTTAGCCATCATCTTTTCCATATTTCCAGAACTAGATGTGGTGGTGTCACGTCTTCCTGGGGGAACATACAAACCATTTTTGTCATTCTTGTTCTTCTAACTATCTTGGTCCATGTTTCCAGATTTACCATGATAGTTCCGACCTTGGTTTCCTTGGGCATTGCCTCGGAAACCCCCTGATTGTTCAAGTAGTTGGCTTCCTCTTTCGAATCAGATTCGTCTCTTCCTTTTGACGCAATAGCTTTCACTTTTTTGGTCTTCCCTGATAATATATGCTTTGTAAGAAGATCCACTTGTGTTTTCATGTGCGTCATATCTTGATCACGTTTTTCTTGTCTTCTTCTTTGGTCTGCAGTCATGCCAATAGATAAAGTGGGGCTTGCTACCTCAGAATCCCTGGTATGCCAAGCTCTACTTTGTTTTGTCATACGATCTATCATATTGCTTGCTTGACCAAAGGTGAGATCCATGAATGATCCTCCAGCCGCATTATCCACAACTGGTTTAGTTATTGAATTCAAGGCTCTGTAAAGTATCTCCATTAGGTGAACATTAGTCATGTGATGGTTTGGGCACCTCATTAGCTTCGTATTGAACCTCTCCCATGTTTCATGAAGGGCTTCAGTTGGAAGCTGACGAAAGTTGCTGATTTCATCTCTCATTTGTGCTCTTTTGGATGGCGGAAAAAATCTTTCTAGGAAAGCGTCTCTCAATTGCCTCCAATTTGTAATAGAATCAGGAGTCAGCCCATTCAACCATAGAGTTGCCTCCCCAGACAGAGACAATGGAAATAAGCATAACCGAATTGCATTCTGACCAACTCCAGGATTGTCAAACGACTTGCATGTAGAAATAAAGTTGATGAGATGCATATTCGGATCATCGCCTGCTAGTCCACCAAATAATCCCTTGAGTTGCCATAACTGAATCATGGTGCTCGTGATGTTGAACTTGGCTCCGGGTGCTAATGGTGGGGGAATAATAGCTCCTGTGGCTCCGGCTCCGTCAAGATCATCATCATCATCGTCGAAAGCTGGCTGCATAGCTTGGCGTTCAGGCCTAAACCTAGCTTGATGATCTCTTCTGTTGGCAGGTGTTGCGATCTCAGCGACATGCCTAGGGTTTAGTAGCTCGTCATCACCTAGATCTTCATCGCCAGGATTTGTTACTCGCCCAGGGTTATCAATATTCTGTTGATGCACTTGAGCGGCGGCTAGCGCAGCTAGTCTCGCCTGTTCCTGTTGAGCAGCCATCCTTTCAATTTCGTTTTGTGCCTCCATTCTGCCAATACGTTGTGGTTCAGGATTGATAAGTAATAACAGTTGACCAGAACTTCAGGTATGGGGCATGCACTGAATAAAAACCTGCAGTAAACAAAAACAAAAACAAAAAAGTAAAAGTACGAGAATCTTTGACCAAAGGGTCTAGTAATTATTACGAACTTAATTGACACTTGTATTCCCCGGCAACGGCGCCAATTTTTGATAACGCTCAATCTACAACTCTCGTAGGAGTGTAAAGCGGTCGTTTGACAAATATAGAACCCAACCTGGGTTGGGTATCGATCCCATAGGAAATAGCTTGGTCAACAAGTAAGCAACAATTACTAGACTTTTAGTGCAAGTCTCGTAAGAAGGGGGGTTTGTAATGTGTAACCAAATTATTAAAGCAAAAACTGAAAATAGCAAAGTAAAAAAAAAGAATGTTTAGTAGGTTGTGAAACAATAAGAATTGAGGAGTTGGGGTTATGTCCACCTTCTGAGTTATACGTCTCTATTGACTATGAGTGTGTTGAATTCAGACATGCATGTGCTTATAGAGAATTGTATTCGATGGTAAATCCAGGCGTCTTTCGACCTATTCGAGAATTATTTCACTTTAACTCTTTCGAGCTTAAAGCGTGTCTAACGGTACGAATTCTCCAAGAGGTTAATCCAGTTACGACACTAACTTTTTAATAGGGGATGGGACCCTACTACCTTGACATTATCTCTTTTCCAGACAGATAACCTTTTTTTCGAACAAGTTAAATGTTATACTGGCGTATTCTTGCGTTTGCAACCACAAAGAATTTAGATTAAGATGAAGAGAATAATGATATAAGCAATATACGTGTCACGAACTCACAAACTCACAGCAATAGATAGTATCTCATTCGACTTCCATAATCCCAACAAAGAAGTTTAGTTACCCATGAGTGCGAAGGAAATCACAATTGACATTGTTGTTATACCACAATAAAGATTTCACATTTGTAATGGTGTGGTAGGCGTTAGGCGTGAATCCCTTAGCAAACTAACGTTTCTCTTGTTGTGGAATTTAAGAATAGATGAATAGAAGAAGAAAAATAGAATTGAATGTAAGAAGTTTAGAAGATGTAAGAAGATTTAAGAAGAAGATGATAGATGAAGCTGTCTTAAATCTCTAGCAAGATAGGGTATTTATAATACCCATATCCTATTCCTACTAAGCTAATGAAATGCTTAACCAAATCATACTAAGCTAATGAAATACTTAACCCAATTGTACTAGGTTAATGTATCATTATCCTAATCCTAACAAGCTAATGTAATACTTAACCCAATTGTACTAGGTTAATGTATCATTATCCTAATCCGAATAAGTTACTGCTAGTCCCCAAAGTCTTCAGAAATATTGTTTTAGCCCGGGACAGAATTTTCATGCGCCATCTTTAGTCCTTGGCGTCCAAGATTGGCTTTTCTCCTTTCGTGAAGCTTTCTTTGGCGTCAAGTTATCCATGAAATGCTGAATTCTGCATCATTTATACCTGAAACTTTGCTAATCATGTTCGTTATCTCAATTACAGGAAAAAGGACTAAAAGTGCATGAAATATATAATTTGTTCTCAAAACTAGGCTAAAATATGGGCAAAATATAATGCTATAGGCGTGTAAATTCACCTATCATCACGGTGCTTGTGGCGTATTGTGATATATTCATAGTTTGTGGGCATATGAATCATGAGCAGATATTGACTCACGTGGTTGTGGAACAGTAACATTCTGGTTGGTTGTGGAAATACATAATGTGGACTGATTTTGGAAATACTCATTTGAATGGTTGTGAACATTATACATCATCATTCTCATGTCATCATACACATTATTTCACTTGTTTGTTTTATTTTTTTTTTTATATATATATATATATATATATATATATATATATTTATTGTCATGTATGTGTATTTGATTTATATCTTATATTATACATGTGCTTTGGAAACACTGAAAATGTTAGAAATACTAAAATTTGTGGAAATACTGGAGGTATTAAAAACACTGGAAATACTGAATATTGCTCAGGGTTGTGTGCCAATCTCAAGGCTGTGTGCCAAGGTAATATTCTGACATTTGACGGAATATTTTGCACCTTTTACAAGGGATAATTGTACGTTTTTAAGCAACTATTGAAGCATTTAATACTGGGTTTTACTTGTTCTCAAGAAAATGACTCAGAAGAAGGATAAACTTGAAAAAATAGGAAATAAATGCATGTGGGACTAACTAACGGGTTGTCAACCTTGCGACGGACCTTCATTATGTTCGTTAGGCTTAAGCAGAAATGAAGTCATTAAGAACCCCAGTGACGGACCGTCAGGCCAGCGATGGGTCGTCACTCTGTCTGTCAAACTTAAGCAGAACAAAGGAGAACCAGAGTTCAAGTGATGGACTGGACGACGAGCTGTCAGACTTGCGATAGATCGTCACTCGTTGCCCTTAAACAGAAAGAATAGAGATTAAGGTCCCAGTGACGGACCATGTAACAGGCCGTCAAGCTTACGATGGACTGTCACTTTGGCCGTCAACTGTGATGTGGCAGCCTGTGTTTTGAATTTTAAATTCCCATTTTCTGGGAGTCTATAAATACCCAGCTTAGGGTTAGATTAGGTATCTTTTGGCTCTTGAAATATTTTGTAACTGAGAATTCTCTGAGAAACAAGCTTATTCTTTGGGATTTTATTTTATTCACCAACGTCTAAGATCTAGAACAATCTCTTGTATCTTTGTAAGTAATTCTGAATTATTTATGAAATACACAATTGAATTGTTTTCTTTTATTCTGGTGGCTAAAACTCCCATAACTAGGTTTATCGGAGTCTTGATGTGATTTATTGCTAGGGTTGTGAGAATGGTCAAACTCCATAGATAAATTCAATTGAATAATCTTCACTTCAGATTAATGATCTTTCTTGGTTGTAAACTCGAAGGATGTGCCATGAACACCACTTGTTTGAGTAGAAAAGTTGGTGTTGGGAAAACAAAAGAGTTACAAGAAAACCAAGGGCTTTAACTTTTGATTTATGGGTTGATGCCTTAACAGGATTAACCCTCTTGGGATTTAATTGAATATTCCATATCACTCTTTTAGTTTGAAAGAATTAAAGTGTATCCATATTTAGGGTTGAGAAATAATTAGATGGAATTTAATGCTCATTTAACCTTGCAATTGGAATTGTTAAGTAGGGATTTAAAATAGCTCACAACCTTGATTTTATCAACACCTTGGTTACCATAGTCCTAGTTTAACTAGTCTCATTGATTTCATTTTGCAAAATACTCATTGGCTCAAATACTGAGTAATACTCTCAACAGTACTTGCTAACAACATAACCCTCCTTTTATTTTTGAAAACCTTTGATCAATAGTCTGTTTATAATCATACAACTCAGTTAACACCATATTTCCTATAGGATTCGATCCCAACCTGATGTTCCGACTTTTAACGGAATATTTTACATATTTTTCAAGAGATAATTATATGTTTTCAAGCAACTGCTGTTGTATTTAATAATTAGTGTTTTCAGGTTAAGGATAGCTGGAGGAGAAACTTGGAAAAATAGCAGAAAAAGTTCACTGACGGTCAAACTGGCGAACCATCAGCCATGCGACTGACTGCAAGAGTGGTCGTTAGAGTTAAACAAACGGAAACAAATGAATAACCTCTGTGATGGTCCAAGTGGCGGACCGTCAACCATCCAACGAATTGCCAACTTGGCCTTCAGGACAAAACAGAACATGGCTTCTTGGAGAATCAAGTGATGGCAGGCGCGATGGGCCGCCGGACCTGTGATGGACCGCCGACTTAACCAATAACTCTTATGCAGAACATGGCATTTTGGGACTCTCAACGATGGTCCACTTGATGGACCGTCAGTCTACCGATGGGCCGTCGATGTGACCGTTAACATAGATACGACTTTTTCTGAGTTTAAATTTTAAATACTCTGTATCTGGGAACATATAAATACCCAGTTTAGGTTTTATTTAGGTATCTTTTATGATATTTTCAACTCTGAATATTATTGTAACATTGTATTCTATGAGAATCAAGCTAGAATTGTGGATCTAAATATTTTATGCTTATTCTCTTCTGAAGATTCAAGAACAAATCTTGTGATTTTTGTAAGTAATTTCTGAATTTATTTATGAGAAACATAATGGCTTCTTCTTTTTTTTCTTCTATGGAGATGTGTGGCTAAGCTCCCATAACTAGGGTTATGGGAGCCTTGATATGAAAAGCTGATTGGGGTTGTGAAAACACTTGATTTCCGTGGTTAACTGAAGTTGTAAAAACCCTTCTTCACAATAATGACCTTTCTTGCTTGCAAACTTGAAGGGTGAGCCCAAGAACATCACTTGTTCGAATAGAAAAGTGTTGGTTGGGAAAAGAAGAGGTTTACATGGGATCTAAGGGCTCTAACCTTTGGGTTAAAGGTTGATGCCTTAACGGGATCAACCCACATGAGAGAATAATTGAATAAATTAACGCATTCTTTAAGTTCGAGAGAATTGAAGGATAATCTACTCATTTAGGTTGAGAGACAAATGAGTAAATTATAGGATTCAATAACTATTGCAATTGAAGTGATTAATTGGAAATTCAAAATAATTCACAACCCTAACTGCTTGAACATCTTGGTAACCGTAATTCTAGTTTGTCTACTCTCATTAAATTATTATTTGCAATAAGAATCACTGATTGGAACACTTTCTGTTACAAGTAACAAGATAAAACTTACAAACCAAACTCCCCCTTTAATTCAAAACCTTTGATCAACAATCTAGTAACAACCACAATGCTTAGTGAACACAGTATTCCCTGTGAAATTCGACCCCAACGTATTTGGGTTATATATTTAACAACGACTTCTTACTCTCTCATAATAGAGGTGTAATTTGGGCGTATCAAATTTTGGCTCCGTTGCCGGAGAATACAGTTGTCAATTAAGTTTGTGAATGTTAATTGACCTTTGGTCAAGTTTCCCAAATTTTACTTTTTTTTGTTGTTTTTGGTTCATTACAGGTTCAGTGTTGTTTATGCCACACACTAGAAGTTTAGGAGAACTGTTATTACCCTTCAATCCTGAACCGCATCTAATTGGTAGAATAGAATAACAACAAGAAGCTGATAGACTAGCCGACTTGGCTAGAGAACAGGTTAATCGGCAAAATGATGGGCAACCAGCTCGTGATCCTAATCCCGATGATGAGGATTTGGGAGATGATGATCTGATCAACCCAACAAACAGGAGGCGTGCGGAGAATGTAGAGGTGGCTGTAAACAGAAATCGAGTAGCTAGAGAGAGAGCAAATCGCCAACCTGCTGTGCAATTTGATCTTGATGAGGAAGAGGATGACTTGGACGAAGCTGGTGCTACAGGAGAGATTATTCCACCTCCACTGGCACCTGGGGTGAAGTTCAACATAACCATCACCATGATACAACTGCTTAATCTTAAGGGGTTGTTTGGAGGACTTCCAAGGGATGACCCAAATATGCACTTGGTGAGTTTTATTAACATTTGCAAATCCTTTGATAATCTTGGTGTTGGTCAAAATGCAATTCGTCTTCGGTTGTTCCCGCAGTCTCTGTCTGGGGAGATAATAATGTGGTTGAATGAGTTGACCCCTAATTCTATAACAAACTGGAGGCAATTGAAAGGACCTTTCCTAGAAAGGTTCTTTTCGACCTCCAGGATGTTACAGTTGAGGGATGAAACCAGCAACTTCAGACAATTACCAAATGAGGCACTGCATGAAACTTATGTACAAGGATTTATGATTGTTTAAAGTTAGAGCAAAAATACGCCAGGCCTTAGTACTTTTTTCTGCACGTTTTACTGTTCACTACTATTCACGGTTCGATCGAAATGTTCATAACTAGTCGCTCGGGTGTCTGTTTTGGATGATCCACATATCGTTGAAAAGCTTATTCGATACTCTACGCAATGGTGGGTCATAATCTAAGACATTTCGTACGGAAAATTTATAGTTCATTCTAGAAGATAGAACCCAACACGTTTACGCACAAAATTTCAACGAAAAATTTTCCGGGGTATTACAGTAGATGATTACATGTTGTTAACAAATTTAATCTATGAATTGTACGTCTATTATTTTGAGAAGCGGTTGAGTTGGTGTAATTATTATTCTTTTTGTACTTTTTAATTTTATATTCTTTTCATATAAAGATCTATCTATATATTATTTAATAAATTGTTTGTATTATTATGACCGCGCGAAGCGCGGATAATTTAACTAGTTAATCATCATTTTAGAGTTAATTCTTTAAAGATTCTACCACTTTGTAATTAATATATATATATATATATATATATATATATATATATATATATATATATATATATATATATATATATATATATATATATATATATAACACTCCAAATAATTACAAATTTCACAACCTTAAAACTTAATATTTCAGAAGGTTTAAATGTGAAACAACCAAAACTTCTCCAATATTTTTACTTAAGTTTGTGATGTTATAGGTTAGCATTGAACGTGCACTGTAAACTTTAAATTCATGCCAAGCACACTTTAACTCGTTCAAATATAAAAAACAAATGAATAAAATGGATCTTTTTGAAATTTAAATTATAAAATACTATAATTTCATAATATCTTAGACCAGTGAAACCCGTAATTGTTACAGGAAATTAGCAACGTTCTTGGTCTTGTTTGGACAGGAAAAACAATGGATTAGTAGTAGGTTTAAATCCCACACACTAGAAATATAATTCAAAATTAATAGAACTTGTGCAACAAACTACTAATCTCTCGAAATTGTCAAATTCTTTCCATAAATTAGTACTCCTTCTGTTTGAGCTTATGTGATGTAGTTTGACCTTGTATGCAGTTTAGAAAAGAAAAAAATACTTTTGAAAGTTACGGTCTAAAATAAGTCATAGATAATGGATACAAATTATTTCATTAAGGATAAAATGAACATTTTAATGTTAAATCGTTACTAAATATAAAAATGTGTTATTCTTTTTGAAACTAACTAAAAAGAAAAAGTAAGTCATATAAATTAGGACAGAGGGAGTAATAATTATAAGCCTAATTCAAAAATTTCACGATTAAGAATACAAAATTCAGTTACAACAAAAGAAATTCGGAGACTAGTATTGAATATATTAAATTTTACATTTACAATTGAAGTAATCAGTACTAACAAAAATGTTATTGCAAATTACATATCAAGACAAAGCTACACAGACTGATATTATAGAAGAAGATACTCTAGAAAAGATACTCAACACCAGTTATTGTTTTTGCATTTAAATTTCTATAATCAATAACCATTCTACTTTTTCCTCTTTTTTGTTCACTATGTTTATTTACTATAAATGTTGGGCTATTATGTTTGCTATTATTTTTTTGTATATATTGTTTTTCTAATAATTCATCTATATGCATTTTAAATTCTTTTAAATCATCAAAATTATATGTTAATGGTTTCTGGGTTATTATGCTATTTTTATCTATTAATTCAATTTTTATAGTAGTTTTATGTTTTTTCCATCCTTTTAATGGATCTTCACTATATAATTGTTCTAATTTTTTCTTAATTATTTCTATCTTATTTATTGAAAATATAGTTATTTCTGTTTTATTTATCGAAAATACAACTAATTCTATTGTATCTTCAGTATTTTTTATATTTTCTAACTTTTGTGTAATTTTTTCACTTCCTTTTATCCAATCAGTTTTCTTTCTTATTTTATTATTAACTCTTTTTGCTCTTACTTTTTGTTTACATGGTGTTGTAAACCACCAGTCTGTTCTAGTTATTATATGTGGGTATAATTTATCTAGAAACGGCATTCCTAAAAGTATATCTTTTGATGTTAGTTCATAATTATAAATTTCTTCTATTGTTAATATTTTATCCCATACTTGTGTTTTTACATTCTTAGCTTTATAAGTAATTAAGCTTCCTTCGTTATTAAATCCTTTAACTATTATTGGTGTTTTCAATTTATCTCATTTACTTTCTGGTAAACAATTATATCTACATAAATTAGCTTCTGCTCCTGTATCTATCATAGGCGTATAATATCTATTGTAATATCCTTCTACTACTATTTTCATTAATACATATATTTTCATTTTATGTTAATGCTCTTCTTAAGAATAATTTCTCTCTGTTATATGTTATAGTTAATTGTGTATGTTCTATATTATATGGTTTTACTTGTTCTTGCCATTTTATTCCTAATATTATGTCTGTTTTTTGCATTTCTTCTTTTACTTCAAATTCTATTTTTATTTTTCTTATTCCTATTATTATTTCTTTTTCTGCTATATTTTTAGTATTTATTAAGCTTCTTGGTAGATCTGGGCATATATTATTGTCGGTTTTTATTTCTTCATTTTTTACTAGATATTTTGCTATATAATTTTCTTCTTGTCCTGTATTTAAGAGTATTAAATATTCTTTTTCATTTACCTTTCCTGTTATGTAATAATGGTTTGAATTATCCATTGAACTTGTTTCATAACTTATTCTTTTTGATGAGCTTGATGATTCTGGTTTATCATAAGCTGTTCTTTTTGTTGTACTTATCCTATCATTTATTATTTCTAAATTTTCTTCTACATTTATGTCTCTATAGCTATAACCATTATAGTCTATCGTTTTTACAAATTGTTCAAATGGGTTATCTATTTGTATCTTATTAATCTTATTTTTTCCCGTTATTTTATGTTTTATTGTTAATACATATAAATTTTTGCATCTTGCTGTAAATATTTTACTTCCTGGGGTTAATTCTATTCCTGATATCTTCCAATATAATACTAGTGATTTATCTATATTTCTATCCGTTACTGCTACTGAATAATTTGCACTTATTATAAATTTAAATTTTTGGTATATTAAATTTCCTTTTATGGCAGTTATTATACTTTTTTCTATAGGTTTTATAATTCTATCATCTGCTAAATATAATTCTATTGGTGTATCTATTCCTTCTCTAAAACATGATTTTATTAATATTTCTGTACCTCCAAGGTGTACATATTTTATTGGGTCTCTACTTTTTATATCGTTTATCTCTTTATTAATTATTCTTTTTGTTACTAGTGGTATACTGACTTTACCTTTTGCATATCTACAGTCTATTACATGCTCTTTTTGACTTACTACATAATATTCTTCCTTTTTTCTAGTAAATATATTTTTTATTGTTGGTATTTTAAATATTTTTTCTACACTTAAGTCTAACTCTTTTCCTTTTATTTCATCAAATATATTGTTATCAAATATTATTTTTTGATCTGTTCCTTCTTCATTTAAATATTCTTCTTTTGTTAATATTTTTATATCTTCTTCAGTCATTTAATTCATCTAATTCACTATCTATTTCATTATCTGTTTCATTCTCTGAAATTTCATATATACTGTCTTCACTTTCTAATTCGTAATCTATGTAATCTATTTGCATATATTCTGTATTTTCTATTTTTATTTCTGATATTTGTTTATTTTTTGGGTTTTTAGGTAATTTACAATCTCTAGCTAGGTGTCCTAACTTTCCACAATTATAACAAGTACATTCTTTTATAGATTTTTTCTTTCTATATGGTCTTTTGTTTTTATAATTTTTTACATAATATCTTTTTCTTGGTTTTTTGTATTTATATTTTGATTTTTTGTATTTCTAATATTTCTTATGTCTTTTTCTTTTCTTATAATATCTTTCTTCGCATCCAAATTGAGGTGCTATTTTATCTTTGCAACATGCTAAATTTCTTATTAATGTTTTTTCCATTTTTATTTCTTCTCTGTATTTTTCACATAAGTTTCTATACCATTGTTGTAAAAATTTTATTCTTGCTCCTAAAGTATCTACTATTTTTGTTTCATCCCAACTTTTTATTATTTTTGAACTAAATGGTTCAGGTAATTTATTAAAATATAATTTTCTTATTTCTTTACTTTCTTCTATATTATATGCTCCTTTATAATAATATTCTTTAAATGCGCAAGTATATTCATCTATGTAACACATATTACATATTGCTAATTTTAACTTTAAATTTCTATTTATGTCTTTCTCTTCATTTTGTTCTTCTTCTGTTGTTGTCATGCTACTAAATTCGTCTTTTATAGCTGTTTCATATTTTTTTAATAATTTTATAGGTGTTAATTTCATTATTCCTTCTGTGGGTTTGTCAGTTCTTAATATTTTTTTACTATTTTCAGTTAGATTTAACATATTATTCTTCGAATAATTCTACCATAAAGTAACTAACATGAATTTATTTTATCACATCATGATTGTTGGGAATTATGAATTTAGCTATTCATAATCATAAATAAATATACCTGTTCTGGTAGGTTTGATATTTCTGAGCTTTGTTCCTCCATAGATTTTTCCATTGATATATACCTGTATTTTAATTAACTAAGCAAAAATATTTATTGTGGACTTTGAGAGAATATTTGCTTCAACGCATGAAGGCTTGCTTTGCAATGCCTTCTGCTTTCTCTATTTATAGACTGAATGAACCTTTACAATCTACACGTTTTTAACATTAGTCTATTTTAAAATAAATCTTCTAATAAGACAAAAACCATTAATACCTAGGCTAATATTAGTCAAAAAGCCTAATATCTAGAAAGTCTAAAAAAGTCTATAATAATTACATCTTTTACGTAAAGACAAAAAAATCTATCATAAATAATTCAATATCTTGTCTCCGTATCTGCTGCTTTTCCATATCTCCATTATTGTTCTGGTCTTATCTTTCCAGCTGGCGTTCTTATCTTTTATTCTAGCTGGACTGCTGGGACATCATTATCTCCTCCATTACATTTTGAACATCTGTGATCTGGATATTTATGTCCAATAGTCTTGCAGTATCTGGTCAATAATTCTTCCGAAATAAATTTTTCTCTGATAGCTCTGGAAATAGGTTCTGTTTCTGGTTTAAGCAACGTGATAATCCATTGCCTAATAGTTTCCATATCTGTTTCTCGTAACTCTTTTGAATTTGAATATATTAATACATGATCTCTTGAATAGTAGTTCCATATGGGATTTTGTTTGCAATATGTATTTGCTAGCTCTTGTAAAATTGTAGATAATTCGATAATCCTCTTGTTTGCATAAAATTTTGGTATCTCGATTCTAGGTATCTCTGGTTGTGAAATAATATCTTGTGGTATAATCATATCTCGTGTCATTCCTATCTTCACAACTTGTATAGGTTTTTTAACTTCATCAAATAATATCTCTGCTGGTGCCGCGTAAATTTTTATAAAGAACAAGGTACCTTTGGTTATTCTTTTAAAAATGATAAATGCTTCATATATTTCTGGTATAGTGGATATCTCAGTTCCGTCCGTGGTATATACAGTACTAAGTAGTCCATATTCGTAGCAAGTTTTAACTATGTTTGGTTTGGTTTTAGGTAAGGCAATTAGTTTATTATATCCGGTCAATCTCTGGGTTATATAGTTTGTATCTGGTTCTTGGACATTTGTAGCTTTGGGGTTGCTATTTAAAAAAGTTTGTAAATTGTAGATATTTTCTATGTATTTTTGGGATGTGTAGTTATAAACTTTTTTATCTTGGTTCAGACTATCTCGGTATGTGGTAATTTGTGGGGGTATAAACATGGGATCTTTTGATGTATTTGGGGTATATGGTTTTTCAAATATTTTATTCATATTCATGTTCTGGTATCTTGGTCGACTAGCTCATTTGCTTGTACCTGCGGAAGTAGATAGATAAACGTTATGGGTTTTATGGAGTATCCCAACGTCTCCTTCTAGCTCTGGAATTTTAATGTCTTCCGATCGACATAGCTCTGCACACTGCTGAGTTAGCTGATTTGTAGCTATAGACTTCAGTTTACCTTCATTAGTCTTTAGCTTTTCTATCTCATTACCCATACTGTCCACTTTTATTGAAAGCGTAGTTAGAGTGTTGAGTATCTTTTCTAGAGTATCTTCTTCTATAATATCAGTCTGTGTAGCTTTGTCTTGATATGTAGTCTGCAATAACATTTTTGTTAGTACTGATTACTTCAATTGTAAATGTAAAATTTAATATATTCAATACTAGTCTCCGAATTTCTTTTGTTGTAACTGAATTTTGTATTTTCTTTGTTAGCCACCAGCGTACTTGTGTATTATCTGTTCGTACAATAAATTTGTTATATACAATATATGGCTCAAATGCTAACAAACATTTATATAATGAACATAATTCTTTTCTATTTATTTCCTATTTTATTTCAGTCTCGTTGAACGTACCTGAGTAATATCTACAATGGTGTTCTATTTTTTCTGCTTCATATTTATATTTAAGTACTCCCCCGTAACTATATTCACTAGCATCTGCTTCTACTATATATATAAATTTTCTATTTTCATCTGAAAATTGTAATTTTGGTAATTCTTTACAAAGTATTTTTATTTTTTGAACTTGTTTTTTATCTTCTTCATTATAGTTATATTCTATATCCTTTTTTAATTTTTTCTGTAGTGGTTTTAAGTTTTCTGCTAATTTTGGAATATATTCTCTTACTTGGTTTACTAATCCTAAAAATGATTGTAATTTCTTTTTCGTATCTAATTCTTCTTTCGAATTTATTATTTTTTGTACTATATGTTGTTGCATTTTTACCCCACTTTTATCTATTTATATTCCTAAAAATTCTATTTGATTTTTCATAATTTCAGCTTTCTTTTTACTTAAACTTATTCCCAAATTTTCTATTATATCCGTAAATTGTTCTAATAATTTTAAATGTTCTTCTTTGGTCTTTGTATATAATAGTATATCGTCTATGTATACTATACAATTAGGTAGTTGTTTAAAATAACTATCCATAAAATATTGATATCTACCTGGTGCATTTTTATATCCAAATGGTAGTACATTCCATTCATAAAATCCTTGTGGTACCGTAAATGCGGTTAATTCCTTAGATTCTTCTTCTAACTTTAGATGGTAAAATCCTGATTTGCAATCAAATTTACTAAAATAATTATATCCTTGTATTTGTCTTATTTTTAATATCTTATTTGGTATTGGGTAATTATAAGTTATTGTTTTTGTATTTAAATTTCTATAATCAATAACCATTCTACTTTTTCCTCTTTTTTGTTCACTATGTTTATTTACTATAAATGCTGGGCTATTATGTTTGCTATTACTTTTTTGTATATATTGTTTTTCTAATAATTCATCTATATGCATTTTAAATTCTTTTAAATCATCAAAATTATATGTTAATGGTTTCTGGGTTATTATGCTATTTTTATCTATTAATTCAATTTTTATAGTAGTTTTATGTTTTTCCCATCCTTTTAATGGATCTTCACTATATAATTGTTCTAATTTTTTCTTAATTATTTCTATCTTATTTATTGAAAATATAGTTATTTCTGTTTTATTTATCGAAAATACAACTAATTCTATTGTATCTTCAGTATTTTTTATATTTTCTAACTTTTGTGTAATTTTTTCACTTCCTTTTATCCAATCAGTTTTCTTTCTTATTTTATTATTAACTCTTTTTGCTCTTACTTTTTGTTTACATGGTGTTGTAAACCACCAGTCTGTTCTAGTTATTATATGTGGGTATAATTTATCTAGAAACGGCATTCCTAAAAGTATATCTTTTGATGTTAGTTCATAATTATAAATTTCTTCTATTGTTAATATTTTATCCCATACTTGTGTTTTTACATTCTTAGCTTTATAAGTAATTAAGCTTCCTTCGTTATTAAATCCTTTAACTATTATTGGTGTTTTCAATTTATCCCATTTACTTTCTGGTAAACAATTATATCTACATAAATTAGCTTCTGCTCCTGTATCTATCATAGGCGTATAATATCTATTGTAATATCCTTCTACTACTATTTTCATTAATACATATATTTTCATTTTATGTTAATGCTCTTCTTAAGAATAATTTCTCTCTGTTATATGTTATAGTTAATTGTGTATGTTCTATATTATATGGTTTTACTTGTTCTAGCCATTTTATTCCTAATATTATGTCTGTTTTTTGCATTTCTTCTTTTACTTCAAATTCTATTTTTATTTTTCTTATTCCTATTATTATTTCTTTTTCTGCTATATTTTTAGTATTTATTAAGCTTCTTGGTAGATCTGGGCATATATTATTGTCGGTTTTTATTTCTTCATTTTTTACTAGATATTTTGCTATATAATTTTCTTCTTGTCCTGTATTTAAGAGTATTAAATATTCTTTTTCATTTACCTTTCCTGTTATGTAATAATGGTTTGAATTATCCATTGAACTTGTTTCATAACTTATTCTTTTTGATGAGCTTGATGATTCTGGTTTATCATAAGCTGTTCTTTTTGTTGTACTTATCCTATCATTTATTATTTCTAAATTTTCTTCTACATCTATGTCTCTATAGCTATAACCATTATAGTCTATCGTTTTTACAAATTGTTCAAATGGGCTATCTATTTGTATCTTATTAATCTTATTTTTTCCCGTTATTTTATGTTTTATTGTTAATACATATAAATTTTTGCATCTTGCTGTAAATATTTTACTTCCTGGGGTTAATTCTATTCCTGATATCTTCCAATATAATACTAGTGATTTATCTATATTTCTATCCGTTACTGCTACTGAATAATTTGCACTTATTATAAATTTAAATTTTTGGTATATTAAATTTCCTTTTATGGCAGTTATTATACTTTTTTCTATAGGTTTTATAATTCTATCGTCTGCTAAATATAATTCTATTGGTGTATCTATTCCTTCTCTAAAACATGCTTTTATTAATATTTCTGTACCTCCAAGGTGTACATATTTTATTGGGTCTCTACTTTTTATATCGTTTATCTCTTTATTAATTATTCTTTTTGTTACTAGTGGTATACTGGTTTTACCTTTTGCATATCTACAGTCTATTACATGCTCTTTTTGACTTACTACATAATATTCTTCCTTTTTTTTAGTAAATATATTTTTTATTGTTGGTATTTTAAATATTTTTTCTACACTTAAGTCTAACTCTTTTCCTTTTATTTCATCAAATACATTGTTATCAAATATTATTTTTTGATCTGTTCCTTCTTCATTTAAATATTCTTCTTTTGTTAATATTTTTATATCTTCTTCAGTCATTTAATTCATCTAATTCACTATCTATTTCATTATCTGTTTCATTCTCTGAAATTTCATATATACTGTCTTCACTTTCTAATTCGTAATCTATGTAATCTATTTGCATATATTCTGTATTTTCTATTTTTATTTCTGATATTTGTTTATTTTTTGGGTTTTTAGGTAATTTACAATCTCTAGCTAGATGTCCTAACTTTCCACAATTATAACAAGTACATTCTTTTATAGATTTTTTCTTTCTATATGGTCTTTTGTTTTTATAATTTTTTACATAATATTTTTTTCTTGATTTTTTGTATTTATATTTTGATTTTTTGTATTTCTAATATTTCTTATGTCTTTTTCTTTTCTTATAATATCTTTCTTCGCATCCAAATTGAGGTGCTATTTTATCTTTGCAACATGCTAAATTTCTTATTAATGTTTTTTCCATTTTTATTTCTTCTCTGTATTTTTCACATAAGTTTCTATACCATTGTTGTAAAAAATTTATTCTTGCTCCTAAAGTATCTACTATTTTTGTTTCATCCCAACTTTTTATTATTTTTGAACTAAATGGTTCAGGTAATTTATTAAAATATAATTTTCTTATTTCTTTACTTTCTTCTATATTATATGCTCCTTTATAATAATATTCTTTAAATGCGCAAGTATATTCATCTATGTAACACATATTACATATTGCTAATTTTAACATTAAATTTCTATTTATGTCTTTCTCTTCATTTTGTTCTTCTTCTGTTGTTGTCATGCTACTAAATTCGTCTTTTATAGCTGTTTCATATTTTTTTAATAATTCTATAGGTGTTAATTTCATTATTCCTTCTGTGGGTTTGTCAGTTCTTAATATTTTTTTACTATTTTCAGTTAGATTTAAAAACCATAATTTTACTGTTCCTATTAGTGTTCTTTCTATATATTCTGGTGCATCTGTTACACTTATATTATTATCTAATAATTGCTTTGTCATATATCCTATCCATAATTGTATTATTTTTTCTGTATCTATTACACAATCTAAGTCTAGAAAGTTATAATTTTTATTAACTATTTGTTTTGGTGTCCATTTGTCATATTCATTCTTTAGATTATATCTTTTAAACTTATTTTTATAATATGTAGGTTTCCTTATTTCTGATGTACTAGGTATTATATTTTGATCTTCTTTTTTATCAAGAGTATTTATTTCTGTGTTGATATTTTCTAAATTTTCTTCATTAATTACTTCTTGTTTTTCATTGATTTCTAAATTTTTTGTATTTGTTAATATTTCTGTATATGTTTCACTATCTTCTGAATCATAATTGTCTGTTTCTTCAACATCTATATTATTTATTTCTAATTCCTCATTTTTTATTCCTTTATCGTCTATTTCTAATTTTTCTTTAAATTGATTTATCTCGTTTAATAATTTTTGTTCTTTATCTTTTTCTTCTTTTTCTTTCTGTCTTTTTTCATACAGATCTTTTAACATTTGTAATTCTTTTTCTAATTCAGCAATCCTACTATTTTTAGTTTCTTCTATTTTTCGTATTTCTTCTGTAGTTTGTTGTTTTATTTTTTCTATTTCCTTTTTTCTATCTATTTCTTCGTTTTCTCTTTCTATTCTTACCATAGTTGTCAATTTATCTTCTAATTTTAATTCTTCTTTTTCTAACATTAAATATAAATGTTCACCTATTTTCTTATATCTTCTTCCTAAATTAGAAAATACTATTCTTATTTTTAATCCTTCGTGATTTTCATATATTTTTTCGTCTATTATAAATTCTTCTTTGTTCATTTTATTGTAAATAGTTCATGTTGATATATATATTCTAAACTATCTATTTGTGATTCTAAATTTGATATTTCATTTTTTTGTGCATTTATTGAGTTTTTACTAACTCCGGCAAATATATTATAATTTAATCTTTCTGTTCTTATTTTTAATTCTTTACGTTTTTCAGATATAGTTTGTTTTAGTTCTTTGTATTTTTGTATTTTATTCATTCAAACAATATTTATAGTATTTTGGTGGATATCTAAATCTAATTTTATCATAATTAGGTGGTATATATCTCATTCTTCTAGATTTTAAACGGATTATTAATTTTGCTTCAATACTAGATATTAAGGTAATTAGGTAAGCTAATCTTTGTGGGTTTTCTTTTGTTTTATTTAGACTTATATATTCCGAATAATTACTAATTAAAGATTCTTTAATTTTTCTAAAAGCTTCTCTGTTTTTAAATGGTCTTCTCATAATTAATATTGATTAATATTGATTAACTCCATGTTAAGTAAATCCGATCTAAATTCATAAACACATAAACTCAAACATATATAATAAACAACATATATAATAAATTCAAACATATATATATATATATTACTTCTGTATTTTTTAAATAACTGCGCTCTGATACCATTTTGTAGGGGGTGCGGATTAGGTGCGTAGTTTCAACTAGATAATAAATACGTATAATAAATACGTATTAAAATAATCATTAATATAAACGAAAAATCATTAGTTTCTCAAACCTTTCTCTGATATATACCACATGTAAGGATTTAATGGATTGTAAAACATAAACAATCTAATATGAATTTCTATCAATTATCCAGAAACGTGAAACTATATGATTTTCACATGTACTCATATTAACAGTAAATTTAGACAAGAAAATATATCCAAATCAGTCATATTCTATGATTACTGTCAACATGTAGAGAATATGAGTCAAGAGTTATATTAATAAATAACTTTCTTTCATCTAATAGAAATTTAGTATACTACTTTATTTTAATTTATTTACTAGTGAATTTGTCCGCATTTCGCGCGGTATGTGTGAGCTTTTTATGCATTTTTGGTTCTTTTAAGAAATCCTTAAATGTTATTATAAATATTACTTGACATATTTGTAAAAAAAAAATTATCTCAAAATAGTTGACATGTTTAAAGAGTCAATAGATAATTGAACATTTTTTTTCAACTTTACCCTTAGTAAGATAATATTTAATGTAAGTTTAATAGGATCATATAAGTCAGTTTGCACCTCTTATTAATTTCTCCTTTTAAGAGTTGTGCAAAACACAAAATGTCAAGCCAAGCTGTCTTTTAAGAGTTGTGCAAAAAACCAATATTACCACACTTTTACTTTTTTCTTTTTGTTCACATTAACAAATTAATTGTTAATATTAATTTTATTGACATTACTATAACATAGATGTGTTATTACATTTTAGAAGTCTTTTTTTTTTTTGAAAGTGCAAAAAAGTACATACACATTCTTATTTTTACAATTAAATGATCAAATATGTGTAATATTATTTGTAAGAGTAGACTCTGCATATAAATTAAAACGATATTAATTAGCATTAAATATATGTAAGCTTAATATTTTCAAAATTATTCATTATGAAACTGATATAAAAAAGTAAATTACTTCTTAGTGAAGATCACACAAACTTATTTCAGAGAGGAAGAACTTTCACACGATACTATCATATTTTTTCGTCTTTCAATAACATACAAAATATTATTAAGTACAATATTATGAAATTGAGATACAACACACAGATGGAAAAATATTAACATTAGTTTAAATCTTCAACAACAAATAAAACAAAATATATCTAAAAAAATGTCGATGATATTAGCTTGAGAGTCGCTAATGAATGGACTCATCTCAATCCTACAATATCTTGTGCTAGTTAAGCAATATCACTCAAGAAAATGAAAGTAAAAGGACCAAAAAAATAAAAATTAAAGAGCAGGTCAACACGAAAAGAGGAAAGAAAGGCATGAAATTGATCAACTATCTATCTTCGTTGTGACAAAAGCATGAACTCAAAAGATTCAAAACTTGTTTCGAAGTGAAAATTGTGGAGAATTACAATGTTTGTTCACATAGTGACCAAAAATAATAGAAAAAACACCCTTTGTCATCGCAGACTTATTTCTCTTTTTTAGTTCACACTTCTTACAAATTTAAAAGTTTTAAAGAAGAGGAAATGAGGAATTTTTTTTATAATTAAGATAATTTAATGTGAGTTATGTGTATTACTAATATATTAATTAAGAATAGAAATTATGAAGATGAAGAGAAGTGAGTTATGGAGATAATTTTTTTAAAAATAAAATAATCAAATAAATAAAGAAAATACAAAAAAAAAAAAAGATTCTTGATCAAAGAAAGGTTTTGCCTAACTTTTATATAATATATACAAATATAGATTCTGTCGTTAGAAATTAGAAATTGAATCAAGTAATAAACTTTGAAAAGAAAAGGGCAAACCGGTGATAATTTTTTTTTTTATTTTTTTTTATTTTTTTTTACTATAGCTCATTTCATATGGTCACAAAATTTGTCTTCAATTTTGAAGGTATAAAATGAAAGAAAAATACCCACTTTTCAGCAGCAAAAACCATTCCCATCTCCTTTACATTCTTTAATTTCATCTCAAAACTTATTCAGAAATTTAATATGGGAAAAATGCTCTATTACCACCTTGAACTATACAAAAAAAGGCTGAGACACACCTGAATTTTAAGAGGGTTCTATTACCTCATGGACTAATTAAAATCATATTTTTGACAATCTTAGTGCCTACGTGGCACACACCTGTGCCTACGTGGACCCTTCAGTGTGTTGTGCCACGTATGTGCCATGTAGGCACTAAGGTTGTCAAAAATACGATTTTAATTAGTCCAGGGGGTAATAGGACCCTCCTAAAGTTCGAATGTGTCTCAGCCTTGTCGCGTATAGTTCAAGGTGGAAATAGAGCATTTTCTCTTTAATCTGTAGTCCTTATTATTCAGAAGTCACATAAATTTTATCACCAAATATATTTACAAAAGCATACACTCCATAATAAAGAAAATATATTAAACTATTTTTTTCAACTGAGGCCAATTTTTTTCACATTAATCTTGTCATTCCCTTCTAACTCCTTCCGTTACATTTTACTTGACCTTATATTATAAAGAGAAAATACCCTATTTCACCCTTGCACTATATCCAAAACGGCTGAGACACACCTGAACTTTAGGAGGGTCCTATTACCCCTTGAACTAATTAAAAGTGTAATTTTGACACCCTTAGTGCCTACTGATACAACACACTAAAGGGTCGACGTAGGCACACATGTGTGCCACGTAGGCACTAAGGGTGTCAAAATTACACTTTTAATTAGTTCAGGGGTAATAGAAACCCCTTTAAATTGAGGTGTGTCTCAACCGTTTTGGGTATAGTTCAAGGGTGAAATAGGATATTTTTTCTATTATAAATAAATATTTCAATTGAATTTCCTAGTCACACATTAAAACAAAGGGCCCAAACTTCAACATTATAAAATTCATCAACGAAATCAGGTTTTGTGAAACTTGTAACCAAGTTAGTCAGTAATTATCAAGAAAAATGAAAACTTGATAATTAGATCGATAAAAGAAATTAGAGAATGTAATTATCGATCAATTATAATTATATAAATGTGTCACATCACCGGATCTAAATAAAAATAAATGAAAATAAAGAAGAAGAAGAAGAACAAGAAAAAACGGAAAAAGATAACGAAAGTTGAATGAGTAGTTTAATATTCATAATTTAATGAGCAAATAAATACTTAAAGTTGAATGGACAAATAAATATGCAAAAGAAAGGAAAAAAAATATTGTAACTTCTTGCTACCTCTATTACGTCTTTTCTAATAGTTACGCAATTAAAATTAACAAATAAAGTAAAATTAAAAGTAACAAAAAAGGTAAGAGAAAAATGTAAATATAAAATAATCTATTTTAAAAAAGTTAACACTATTGAAAAGTTAATAAAATATTATTTCATATAAATTTTATTTTTACATATTTATAATACTTTATCTTTATATTATGCATTTACTTTTTTAATTCTCATTCAGTAAATTTTTTAAGTTTTTTTTTATATATAAGTGTGTACATATTTTTAAAAGTTAAAATTATGAATTTTATAATTTTTTTGAATTAAATGTCAAATAAAAAAGATATAAAAAAAAAAAACTAAAAGAAAAAGTAAAACTAAAAGCAACCTAACTTAAAGACTACATAGAGTGTCTGGATTGACTTACTTTTAAGTATTTTTAGCTTTAAGAATTTTTTAAAATTTTAACAGTGTTTAGTAAAATTAAAAAGTGCTTTTAAGCACTCACCTTTAAACCAAAAAAATATATAAAAATAAGCTAAAAATAAAAAATAGAGTCTTCCCTACTTATGACTTTTAACTTATAAACTACTTTTTAAAAGCTCATCCAAAAATCCTCTATATTTTTATATTTAATTTTCTTTATTTATTATGTTTTATGAAGTATTTAATAATTTAAAAAATATGAAAAAATTCTTCCTTAGGAGCTAAGAGCATATTCTGCTAGAAAATCCTAGCAGGATATAGTCAAAACAAAACAAAATCTAAATAAAATAAAATAAAATTCCAAAGTATAATAACACTATAAATTTTTCTTTTCCTTTTCTTTTCTTACCTATGCCACCAAATTATCACTACAAGTTGTCCCTAGCTAACCAGCAAGAACCAAAAAATATTTTGAACTACTCGTACAACTTCAATAAAATGTTCAACAATTCCTTATCTAGTTTTTACTCTCTTTTGAGCAAGGAAGAGATCAAAGGAGAATGATGGTGCCTTCGACAGAAGTGGACCTACACATAATTTTGGGTGCTCCGGCACCCACTAAATTTGACGCGGTATAGATATAATTACATAAAAATTATGCGAAAATAGGTATAAATTATATAAAAGCACCCACTAAATAAGAAGTTGATTAGGTGCACTGACATTTAGTTGGTTAGGTGCATTGTAGTAAGCACCACACTCATTAAATCCTGGGTCGCCACTGGCCTTCGAGATCTACCCTCTTCTTCTTCCCTTTTTTTTTAATGAGAAACATAATAAAGATCTTAGCCATCTTCTTTTTCTTTGTTCCTTATCTTAATAAGTTTTTTCTTTCTCCCCCTACTTCACTTTTTTGGGTATCTTTTGCATTTCCTTTACGACCTTTGGATATCTTTTGCATTTCCTTTACGACCTTCGCTTATATATAGTGCCTTTATTCTTATTAAAAAAGAAAACCTTTTTTTTTTAACTTGAATAACTTCTTCTCTTGAGCTAGGGGTCTATCGGAAACAACATCTCTACTTCATCTGAGGTAGTAGTATGAACTACATACACTTTACCCTCCCCAAATCACAGTTTGTGGGAATACATTGGGTATGTTGTTGTTGAATAACTTCTTGATTACTTATGAGGGTTCTAAGAAATTCAAAAATAAATCATATTTTTGTTTTCATCCTTATACTTCATCGACTAACCTACTTATCCTCCCTCACTTGGGGGAGGGGCGAGTTCGTACATGGGAGGTGTCAAAGTATCTCCAATAGTCCATAAGAGATGGACCTATACTTAATGATAATACATAATTTATAAGCTAGAAGGATCTTGCATTAGGATTACAAAACTTTATTTTGAACATGAGAAAGAGTGCCTTAGAGAACATTATGTAATCATAATGCCATTTTAAAATGTAGTGCAAAGCAACATATTTTCTGGATGATACAACCATATTTGAAAATCGGTGCAGTAAAGTTCCCACTATGCGCGGGGTCTAGGAAGGGCTGGACCACAAGTGTATTATATGCAGAATTACCGAACATTTTTACAAGAGGATGTCGCCACGGCTTGAACCCGTGACATCCTGATCACGTACAACTATGATTACCAATTTAATATCTGATTTTTGACACCCATAAAATGGGAAATAACTAGCTCAATGGCACTTAATTCAATGACAGTAATATGCCAATCCATGAATGGGTCTTCCACTAACCTAAGATTTCCACCTTTATCAAAATCGAAAGCTATCTACTATAAGGAAAATTTTAGGGAGCTAACAAGTTGTATTAGCCATCAAAGCATGTACGATACTTTCTGACTAAATATTCATCTATTTCAAAGTCAACTAAAAGAGATGTCAAGGAAGCCCACGACTATAAACATTATTCCCCAAAAGACGAGATAACAACAAATAAACATTTACAATAATAACAATGACGATTTTATTTGAGAGCCTTGCCTGTTGTTGACAACACCATCCTTGTTGTAATGCTGTGCCCCAATAAGCTTCTTCCAAATATCTTGTAGTTGTTGTCGTAAAGATACTGAATAAACTGCAAGTGTAAAAACAGACCTTGTGATTGAAAAACAAAACCTACTGGAAGCTGTAAATAATATGTCACATAGACTAATAGAAGGAAAAATACCATCACCAGAATTTAACCCAATGAGCAAGTCATGTCCTTCCTTTGCATCTGGATCAAATGCATGGCAAACGGTTTTGAATTGCTGAAATGTATAGACTTTATAGAGTCCTATATTGGACACCTGCCACCCACAAATACAAGTGCCAAGTAAACTTAAAGTAACCTCTTTTTTCTTGGTTTTCTAGAAAATGGTGGTGGTGTTAGGACAAAAACCTCCCTATCTACTACTTCACCCCTAACATGCTACATCCACAAATACAATACAGGTTCCACGTAAACCTACCCCAGCTTTGAGGTCACATATCCAAATGGAAACTACGCTCCCACTCATGACCCATGTAACAAACTATGCCAAGTAAGAAGTGTAGAACAATTAGTTCATAAGGACCACCTTTGTAAACCATTCATCAATGGATGTCGCTTGCTAGATTGGGTAGCAGGGCGTATGAACCAGTGACGGAGCCAGAATTTTCGCTAAGGGGGTTCATAAGTGAATATAAAAACTAATCGAAGGGGGTTTAACATCTAATATATAAACGTAAAAAATATTTTTAACCATGTATATATTAACATAATTTTTCGCCGAAGGGGGTTCGGATGAACCCCCTGACCATAGTGTAGATCCGCCACTGACATGAACTCACGCTAGATGTTTGAAAGTAACTCATATTAGCCAAACCCCTTCTAAAATCAATTTTTTGAGCATCTTAGAAACCACTAAAGTTTGAAATTAACATCAATAAACACAATTAAGAAGGAAAAAATTACAAATCCATCAAAGCCTAGCTCAGCCTTGGTAGGGCAGATAAACTCACACTAAATGTTTGAAATTAACCCATATTGACCAAACCCTTTTTAAAACTCAGCTTAAAGATCCAATCTTGACCACCTACTGATACCAAAACTCCCCAAGAACACAACAACACAAACACCAAAATCAGTCCACTAGTTCAAGAACTATGGACCCTTTTGATGACCTATCTCGGATTCGCAAGAAGAACAAGAAATGAAGTGATATCAAGAATAAAACACACTAAAAAAATAGCAACAACACGTGATGAACAAGATGAACACAAGAACACAACTTTCGGATTCAATAAGACACAAAAACAGTCCACTACAAACATACAAAGTGCAATAAGATAAAGATAGATAGATAGACAAATGAAGATGTAATATTAACAACCCAAAAGCTTATTCCACTTTTGGACCATTAATATCACACACAACTTAAACCTATCTCTTACGTGACCTCAAGGGAACTGAAATCCCCAAGTAATCTCCGTTTCTAAGCGATTCATCAACACAAGGATTCCACCTTGCCCAAGGATTCCACCTTGCTAAGAGGCTTTCAAAAGAGGCTACAAATATCATCAAAAATCTTCCCCAAAATGACCTAATAAGGTTATATTTATAGCTAGGGAAACTTATTACAAATGACCAAAAAACCCTTGCAAAGGGGCGGATGAACAGTGACGGATGAACAGTAACAACTTTGGAGTGTGGGACATGTTCTCTACACTTCAAAGCTTGTTCCTTGGATGGGCAGCCCCACAAGCTCGGGTCTTCACTCACGTCTTCATGTCCTCGAGTGCTAAGATGCCTCTTTGACCCGTATCATCCTCGCCTCCTTAGAAAGGATTCGTCCTCAAATTCGAACCTTGCAAAACGATAAAAAGGACAAACAAACACAAGTTTCTCAAGGTATGAGGGTTAGGGTTAGTGTAATAAATCATAGCATTATGCCAAGGTGGCTCAAACTTCACGTATACCCAAACATCTCTTGAGTTCTCAAAAATGATACACCAATCACGGGAAACCCGAATTACATACAAGACATGCTTAGTATCAACATAATCATGCTCATACAATGCACACATGTCATTCCCGAATATGGTTTAAAATGAATCAATATCACACCTTAAGTGATCAATGGGATCAAAGGGGTAGGGTATCCATGGACATGGGTGGAGGACATGTTTCCTTTCCCTGAGACTACCACCAATACAATCACATATCCCCTCTATGCTAGGATGATCTACAACAAAAACAACTAGAGGGTCATCTTTAGTCAATCGACCAACTTGTTCAACATCATCATTTTCGCACATAAGTTGGTTGTCATGACTTCCATAAGACAATCTACTATCACTTGCCACAATGGATTCAACACTAGGTGGATCAACTAGTATATCCACAATTTCAAGTTGTACATTATCATCACAAAATAAAGGCACATTCGGCTCACTTAAAGACAAACTATTATTCGCACTTAGTTGGCTATTATCATCATTCACTAGAGTGCAAAAGTTAGTTTGATTACCTTGTAGCTCATGTGGAGCATGACCACTCACAGAAATTTTATTAGGAAGGCTTTGATGCTCCATCAAGTTATTCAACTTCTTGCAAAGAGAGCTTTCTGTCCCTTCCAATCTCCCTTCCATTCTGTCCATTATTTGACTATCGATGACATCAATTCTTGCCATGATGGATTTAACCCAACTAGGCATTTCATCTTCATTCGCCATTGTACCTATCAAGAGCTACTAAACAAACAACACAAAAACATCAAACACATTAAAGGTTAGCAAAAATCAGTCCGCACGACGTATCAAAATAGTTCGCACACTCTCAAGCTCACACTTTTGAAGTATTCACTCTATTGGCCTCACAAGTGTTGATAAATCGCTTGTACTCCAATGAGGTCACTTGGTTCTAATTGTGGCTAGAGGACGGATTAGATTCTTGTTTTAAACAACTCAAAAAGTAATGTACGAACTTGAACCAAAAAGAATACTATGATACAAAAATGAGAAAAGCACACAACAAAAGTTAAACACGAATGAACGAACACAAAGACTAACTAACAATCTAGTAGACGAGTACTAGTTTGCCAATTAGTATTGAAACCAACGAAATTGAAACTAAGGAACAACAAAAGGAAACTACAAAATCTGAAATTTGAGCTTAAGTATGTTGCATGAATAGTAAAACGTGATGAACGTAGCATCCACATATTGATCTCAGTCCCACACTACTTTTGTTGTCCAATTTCAAGTCTTGGTCAACTTTATTTTCAATTTGGACTTTGGTGGACTTGGTTTTAGGAGAGAAATATAAGTCTTGTAATCCTTTTTTTCAAATTCAAAAGTGGAAGACTTGACTTTCTTGTACCATTTCCCTAAAACATGGTCCTTAAATCATGGAAAGTTGTTGGAAAAGTGGTTGTTAAAGTCCTTTGCGTGGTTGGAATTGATTGTAAAAGTCTTGAGAGATCTTAAATTTTGGAAATTTGTCTTTCAAGACTAACAAAATACACTCTCTTTCTTCAACATCCAAGATCAAACATCCACTTTTTCTTCAACAATAGATGAAGATGTGAAGAACACAATTTTTGAATCTTGAAGTTCTAAGGTTCAAGTTGGACCCCAAACATCAACAAAACCTTTCCAAGCTTTAAAATACAACACAATAACCACCATACACGTTCAAAACTTGAACCAACAACACATCACACGTTCAAGTCTCAAACCCGCAACAACAATCGGTCACAATTTGGTTCACAACAATAACATCAACATTTCAAGCTCAGATCTAGATCTAGACTCAAGAGTGTTAGTGATGAAGAAACTAACACTAGAAACAACAAAACAAACAAAATGACTTCTAGATCTAGAAAAGAAAATAAAATTTTCGGCCAAGACAAAGACAAAATCCAAATTCGGCCAAGAACTAGAACAAGATTTCAATTTTCTGGAATTTTTCAGTTTTCAGTATTTTTTTATATTTTTTTTTTTGAATTTTCATCCAAGTGAACCCAAGATTGGTAGTGTAGGAACACAAACAGCCTTGCTTTGATACCAAATGATACCAAAACTCCCCAAGAACACAACAACGCAAACACCAAAATCAGTCCACTAGTTCAAGAACTGTGGACCCTTTTGATGACCTATCTCGGATTCACAAGAAGAACAAGAAAGGAAGTGATATCAAGAGTAAAACACACTAAAAAATAGCAACAACACGTGATGAACAAGATGAACACAAGAACACAACTTTCGGATTCAACAAGACACAAAAACAGTCCACTACAAACATACAAAGTGCAATAAGATAAAGATAGATAGATAGACAAATGAAGATGTAATATTAACAACCCAAAAGCTTATTCCACTTTTGGACCTTTAATATCACACACAACCTAAACCTATATCTTACGTGACCTCAAGGGAACTGAAATCCCCAAGTAATCTCCGTTTCTAAGCGATTCATCAACACAAGGATTCCACCTTCCCCAAGGATTCCACCTTGCTAAGAGGCTTTCAAAAGAGGCTACAAATATCATCAAAAATCTTCCCCAAAATGACCTAATAAGGTTATATTTATAGCTAGGGAAACTTATTATAAATGACCAAAAAACCCTTGCAAAGGGGCGGATGAACAGTAACAGCTTTAGAGTATGGGACTTGTTCTCTACACTTCAAAGCTTGTTCCTTGGATGGGCAGCCCCACAAGCTCGGGTCTTCACTCACGTCTTCATGTCCTCGAGTGCTAAGATGCCTCTTTGACCCGTATCACCTACAAACCACTAAATTTGAACTTAACATCAATAAACGCAATTAAGAAGAAAAAAGACAAGAACTAAGTACTATCAAAGGTTAAGAGCTAATCCTTATACCTCTCACACTAAAAGGGCAGTCTGATGCATTAAAGCACCTCATTATGTGCGGGTTAGGGAAAGGGCCAGACAATAAGGGTCTACACTGTGCACTGTACTTCTCACACTTAATGTCTGAAGTTAATCCATATTGGCCAAACCCTTTCTAAACTCAACTAAAAAAAATCCAATTTTGAGCATCTTACAAACCAATAAACATGAAATTAACCATATTAGCCAAGCCCTTTGTAAAACTCAACTCAAAATTCCAATCTTTAACCATCGAACACACCATTAAAGTCAAAGAGATAAGACAAAAACCCACCAAAGATTAAGAGTTGATCACTATACCTCTCACACTAAATATTTGAAATTAACCCATATTAGCCAAACCCCTTCAAAAACTCAGCTAGAAAATCCAATCTTTAATCATCTAACAGACCACTAAAGTTGAAATTAACATCAATAAGCATAATTAAGAAGAAGAAAAAGAGCCCATAAAAGCCTGTGAACTAATCTTTATACCTGAGCAGTTTTGCTAGGAGCATAGTGAAGAAGCTATGCAGGATGGGTTTTCTCATACTGAAGCTTGTATCTTCCTTCTGGAACGACTACTAACTAAGTAACTAACCTTCTATCCTAATCCTCGAACTCCCACTAAATGTTTGAAATTATCCCATATTAGCTAAACCCTTCTAAAACTCAGCTCAAAATCCACCTTTGAACATCTTACAAACCACTATAGTTGAAATTAGCTATATTAACAAAAAACCCTTCAAAATCTCAGCTCAAAAATCCAATCTTGACCATCTTACAAACCACTAAAGTTGAAATTACCATCAATAAACACAATAAATATCCAAAGATAATCTTTATACCTGAGTTACAGTCTTGCCATGAGCATAATGAAGAAGCTCCACAGGAAGAGTCTTCTCATACTTTGAACATCTTACAAACCACTATAGTAGAAATTAACTATATTAGTAAAAACCCTTCAAAATCTCAGCTCAGATCCAATCTTGACCATTTTACAAACCACTAAAGTTGAAATTACCATCAATAAATACAATAAACATCCAAAGATAATCTTTATACCTGAGTTACAGTCTTGTCATCAGCATAATGAAGAAACTCTGCAGGATGAGTCTTCTCATACTAAAGCTTGTATCTTTCTTCTGGAATCTTGAAATAGGGAACGACTACTATCTAACCTTCTACTCTAATCCTCGAACTCACACTAAATGTTTGAATTAACCCATATTAGCCTAACCCCTTCTAAAATTTAGCTCAAAATCTAATTTTGAGCATCTTACAAACTATAAAACTTAAAATTAACCATATTAGCCAAACACATTCTAAAACTCTGCTCAAATCTAATTTTGAGCATCTCACAAACCACTAAAGCTGAATCCAAACCCCTTTTAAAACAAAGCTAAAAATACAATTTTGGGTATCTTACAAACCACTAAAGTTGAAATTAACTATATTAACCAAGTCCCTTCTAAAACTCAGCTCAAAAATCCAATATTTAACCATCTAACAAACCACCAAAGTTGAATTTAACATCAATAAACACAATTAATAAGAAAAAATACAAGAACCCACAAAAGATTAAGAACTAACCTTTATACCAGAGTAACAGTTTTTCCATAAGCATAATGAGGAAGCCCAGTAGAAGAACCTTTCTCATACTGAACCTTGTATCTTTCTTCTGGAACGACTACTAACTACCTTCTACCGTATCCTCAAACTCCCACTAAATGATTGAAATTAACCAATATAAGCCAAACCCCCTATAAAAATCAACTCAAATTAAATTTTGAACATCTTTCAAACCACTAAAGTTGAAATTAACAATATTAGCCAAACCCCTTCTGAAATTCAGCTCAAAAATCCAATCTTTAAACATCTTACAAACCACTAAAGTTGAAATTAACATCAACCAAAATAATTAAGAAGAAAAAAAACATACTAAACTGTTAGGGATTGTGTGAAGTTTTGATGATGGACATGTGAATGAAATATGTTATGCTAGTTGTTCCATCCAAGTGAACAAAGTTGCAGGCAAGTTATTGAAAAGATGACTCTGCGTGCAAAATAGGAGTGGATAACACTTATCACAATAGAAGTCGAGTTGAACGAGAAGTCTTGCAGAAGTTGAACAAGAAGTCTTGTAGAAGTTGAACAAGAAGTCTTGCAGAAGTTGAGTTGTTGCAGAAGTTGAGTTGAATAAGAAATCTTGAAGAAGTTCAGTCAAACAAGAAGTCTGGAGAGAAGGCAACAAAAAATGAGCGAAACTACCTGGGAATCCTAGTGAAGATAAAAATATGCATCAACTAAAGGACTCTATTAAATGTTGTCTTAAATAGAAGAAATGACTTTCAAAGGAGAAACTCAATGCACTGAAAAGATAATCAACAATCAGCAAAACAGTTCACTTACTTGAAGAAGAACTTGATCCCCTACTTAGCAAGTCTTAGACTGTTTGTACTAGATAGGTTCTTTGAGTTGTAATGAGTCATTGTTCTAGTTTCAGTGATCTATAAACTGAGTTAGTAGTTGTGTCTTCAAGTTACAAAACTCGAAGACTTGGGAACACTTATCTTGGGAAGATTTGTGTTTTTGTAGTATAGGAGTTAGAAGTTTTAATTCCTAGTTTTACAAGAAGTCTTGTAATATTGTTGATTGTTGAGGCTCAAGAGTTATAGTGAAGTTGGGTTTAAATTCTGTAGAGGTACATGTCGTGTTTTTTTACACCTTTCTCGAGTCGGGTGTTTTTCACGTAAAAATACTATGTTCAGTTTTTACTTCTGTGAACCACATTTACTTACTTGTTCCACAGATAGGCAACCAGTAGAGTTAAATATTAAAACTAATTGGGCATACACTCTAACAAGTGGTATCAGGGCGAGGTTGTCTTAAATAAGGCTAGCACCTAAGAAAAGATCAATGATGAATTCCTCACCTCCTACTGGTCACAGTGAAGGTTAGTCAACTACTAGACCTCCACTTTTTTATGGCTCTCACTTAATCTGGTGGAAAACAAGAATGGAGATGTTCATCCAAGGTGAAGACTATGAATTGTGGGGTAGTATTACTGATGGTCCCACTATTTCAATGAAATTGGTTGATGGTGAACCAGTCAAGAAAGTAAGGAGTGAATTTACTCCTGATGACTTATTGGCCTTGAAGAAAAATGCTAAGGACAAGAACATCTTGGTCTGTGGATTAGGACCTGCTGAATACAACAGGGTATCAACCTGCACCACATCTAAGCAAATTTGAGATGCACTGGTGAATGCTCATAAAGGTACCTCTCAATTAAGAAAATTTAGGATTTCTTTTTTTTTACTGAGTATGAGACATTTAAAATAAAGAAAAATGAAACCCTACATGAGATGATGACAAGGCTTACCACCTTAACAAATGAGCTGACTTCCTTAGGAAAAATCATCTCTGAGGAGGAATAAGTCAAAAAGGTACTAAGGGTATTACCTAAATCAAAATAGAATGTTAAGGTGACTGCAATCAGGGAGGCAAATAAGGATCTTGCAGGTATGACCCTGGATGAACTAGTAGGGAACATAAGAACTTACGAAATAGAAGTTGATGGAACCAAAGAATAAGCAGCTCCAGAGAAAATCTTGGCATTGAAAGCTTCTGATAGTGATGAGGAATTTGAACTTGATAAGGAACAAGTTGCTTTCATAACTAAGAACTTCAGCAAATTCTTTAAGAAGAAGAAGGGAACAGGTAGTAAGAAATGTTCCAAGATAATCCAAATGGTTGCTACAAGTGTGGAAAAACTGATTATCATATAAAGACTATCTAGTTTGGTAAATAGAATGAAAGAAGGAAAGGGTTGAAAAGGAACTGAAAGAAAAGGCAAAAAACAAGGAGGAACATGCAATGATATCAGCCTGGGGTTCTAATTCATATGAGGATGAAGTTGATGAAACTGCATTCATGGCTCTTGGAGACTCAGATTTAGAAGAAGAAGATGATGCTTCTGAGGTAAGTATACTTGAACTCAAAGAAAAGCTGAAATTATTTTCAAAACCAAAACTTATTTCCTTGATGAGTGCACTGATTGATGACTTCCAAGAATTAACTTCTGATAGGGATAAATGGCTCAACAGTCTTGCAAGTCTAAAATTTGATCTCATTGATTTAAAGGCTTGCACAAGTACAGTTGATAAAGAAAATTATACTCTCACGAAACAAGTTACAAAACTTGAGATTCCAAACAATGATCTCAAGTCTGAAGTTCTAAAATTAACTCTCACTAAAAATGAGAAAAAAACTATGAGTAAAGAACAAGAAAATATTGAACTTGAGCTGGTTAAATACAAACAAGAATACCATGATTTAACTGAAAAATTATTAAGTTGGTTCAAGAAGTTTCTAAGTTAAAACTTGATCTTGAAAGAGCAAATAGGTGGACAAACTCCTTAAGAATTGTTCACAAGTTGAGTGAAAGAAATTACAATGAAAAGGTTGGGTTAGGATTCAACAAAAGTTTTGATGATCCTAAAGATTTATGTTATATCTGTGGAAACCTTGGATATCCCACCATGAAATATCCAGTGGCTGTCAGAAACAGATTAAATAGTCAAAAACTGTCTAACATATTTTCTCAGATCAAAAAGAACAAAACCAGTTCTGATCAGAGAAACAGGTTGCACTACATGTTGCCTACATGGACTAGAAGAAATTTAATTCATCCTTTCACCCATAAAATAGGACCCAAGCTTGTCTGGGTTCCTAAGACTAATCTTTGATTTTTTTTTCAGGAGAAGGTGAAAGGAAACAAAAAGCACTGGTACTTAGACAGTGCTTGCTCAAAGTTTATGAATGGTGACAAGAAAAATTCCTTTCACTCTCTAAAATAGATGGAGGAGGAGTTTCTTTTGGTGATGAAAAAAAGGAAATCATTACTGGAGTTGGAAAAATTAGCTCATCTGAGTCAAAAGCATTGGAGGATGTCTATCTTGTAGAACGATTAAAGCATAACCTGCTGAGCATCTCACAACTGTGTGACAAAGGTAATAAAGTTGTTTTTACTGTTGCAGGAGTCAATGTCAAAATGATGGACACCAAAGAGATTGTGCTCATTGCAAGAAGATACAGAAATATATACAAAGATGACATCATGGCACTACCAGGACCTGAGTTGCCTTGTATAAGTGCCATAGAAAATGATCCCCTCATTT
The DNA here is from genome assembly GCA_030864215.1 of Capsicum pubescens. Taxonomy (NCBI): domain Eukaryota; kingdom Viridiplantae; phylum Streptophyta; class Magnoliopsida; order Solanales; family Solanaceae; genus Capsicum; species Capsicum pubescens. The sequence continues at coordinate 83,941,537 of CM061541.1, read as the reverse complement.
GGCACAGGAGACTTGGTCATGCAAGTCTGAAACAACTAAACATACTTTCCTCTAAAGACATGGTTTTGGGTTTACCCAAAGCCAAGTTCAAGGAAGAAAAGTTATGTAGTGCATGTGTAAGGGGGAAGCAGGTACGATCCTCTTTTAAGTCAACGAACCATGTTAGTACTACCAAGTGCCTTGACCTGATTTATATGGACTTATGTGGACCCATGAGACTTCAAAGAAGAGGTGGAAAAAGGTATGTTTTTGTAATTGTTGATGATTATTCCAGGTTCACCTGGACTTTGTTTCCATCCTCTAAAGAAGATACCTTTGATGTCTTTGAATTTTTTATTAAGAAAATTGAAAAGAAACTGGGCACTTCATTAGTTTCCATGAGGTCTGACCATGGTACAGAATTTGAGAATGTAAAGTTCTTGGAATTCTGTTCAGCAAATGGTATAGATCATAACTTTTCAGCTCCTAGAACACCACAACAAAATGGAGTGGTGGAGAGGAAAAATTGAACCTTGGAAGATATGACTAGAACAATGATGCTTGCAACAAATATTGCTAAAAACCTGTGGGCTGAGGCAATAAGTACTGCAACATATATTATAAATAGGTGCATGATCAGACCTTTGTTAGAGAAGACTCCTTATGAATTACTAAAAGGAAGAAAGCCAAATATTTCTCATTTTAGAACCTTTGGTTGTAAATGTTTCATACACAATAATGGAAAGGATAATCTGGGAAAGTATGATGCTAAAAGTGATGAGGAAATCTTCTTAGGTTATTCACTTCATAGCAAGGCCTATAGGGTTTTAAACAACAGAACTAACTGTGTTGAAGAAAGCATGGATGTGATTTTTAATGAATCCTGTGTTAAGACTAACCTGCAGAAAGGAAGTGACACTGAGAAACAGGTTACCCAACCTGGTTCATTGACTGAAGCTACCAAACATGGAGGCACCTCAACAGGGGGAACTGAAGCTGAAGGCACAGTGACGGGGGGAACTGAGCCACAAATTACTCCAGCTCAAAACATCAGCTATGATCCTAGTAGTTCACTAGGCTTGATACCAAAAGGATATAAGTATCAAGGATCACATCCTATTAAAAAATATTCTGACTGATCTTGCCTATGGGATTAATACAAGGTCTGGATTGAGAAGTATGTGTGCCTTCAAGGCATTCTTGTTAAAGATTGAGCCAAAGAAGATAACTAAAGCCTTGCTTGATGCTGATTGGATCATAGCCATGCAGGAAGGGTTGAATCAGTTTGAGAGAAGCAAAGTATGACACCTAGTTCCTCTCTTAAAAGATAGATCAATAATTGGAACTAAGTGGGTGTATAGAAATAAAGTTGATAAGCATGGAATTGTCACAAGAAACAAGGAAAGACTGGTGGTCTAAGGATACAACCAAGAAGAAGGAATTAACTTTGATGAGACTTTTACTCTTGTAGCAAGACTTGAAGCTATAAGATTACTTGTTGCCTTTGAGGCTTATATGGAGTTTATTCTCTATCAGATGGATGTGAAGAGTGCATTCCTGAATTGCATCCTCAAGGAAGAGGTGTATGTTAAGCAACCTCCAGGATTTGAGAGCAAGGAGTTTTCTGATCATGTGTACAAGTTGGATAAAGCCTTGTATGGATTGAAACAAACACCAAGGGCTTGGTATGAGAGATTATCAAAGTTTCTACTAGAGCATGGGTATACCAGAGGTAAAATTGACAATACCCTTTTCTTAAAAACTAATGGAAAGGATTTATTGGTTGTGCAGGTATATGTGGATGACATTATTTTTGGTTCAACAAACATGAATATGACTTATGAGTTTGCCAAACTCATAAGTTGTGAGTTTGAGATGAGCATGATGGGGGTGCTGAATTACTTCTTGGGGTTGCAAATAAAACAAACAACATCTGGGACAATGATCCATCAACAGAAGTATGTCAAAGAACTTCTCAAGAAATTCTCCATGGAAAAGGGCAAAGAGATCAGTACTCCCATTGCCACTGCCACAAAGCTTGATTTAGATGAAACAGGTCCTGATGTGGAGGAAAAGATGTATAGAGGTATGATAGGGTCATTATTGTACCTCACAGCAAGCATGCCTGACATTGTGTTTAGTGTAGGACTATGTGCTAGGTTTCAAGCAAAGCCAAAAAAATCACATCTAAAATCTGTGAAAAGAATCTTCAGATATTTGAAAGGAACCAATGATCTTGGATTATGGTATCCTAAAGGTAGTAACTTTAATTTGGTAGGATACTCTGATGCTGATCATGCAGGATATTTGGTAGATAGGAAAAGCACTACAGGCATGGCACACTTCCTTGGATCATGTCTGATTACCTAGTCCACTAAGAAGCAAAATTAAGTAGCCTTGTCTACTGCTGAAGCTTAATATATTGTTGCAGGTTCTTGTTGTGCTCAATTGCTATGGATTAAGCAACAACTTATGGATTTTGGTATAGATGTTGGTTGTGTTCCCATTTTTTGTGATAATACAAGTGCTATTAACATAGCTAAAAATCCTGTTCAACATAAAAGAACCAAGCATATTGATATTAGACATCACTTTCTTAGAGATAATGTTGAAAAAGGTCATATATTAATTATGTTTTGTTCTACTGAGGAACAAAATGCTGACATATTTACTAAGGCCTTGAGTAGAGAATATTTTGAAAAGAACAGGTTAGCCTTGGGGATGATTAAAATTATATAAATCTCCCTCAATGATTGACTAGAATAAGCTGTTCATAAGTAATTGTTGAGTAATTCAGTCTCACACATGTTTATTGTGTATCCTAATTTCAAGAATTTAAGGTAAATTGACTCAGCTATGTATTGATTTTGCAGTTAGACTGGAACATCAAGGCAAGTTTATTCATTGACTAGTTAGAAACCAGGTATGATTATTGTTTTCCATAATAGTCTGAAGAGAAACAAGTTGTCTACATGTTCTCTTTCGTTACCCCTAAGCCGCCAAAAATCCAAAAGTCTTCTTTTTAAAAAAAGGTTGTCAGTCCTTTCCCATCAGAACTGAACCAAGTCATCATTAAGTTACCTTTTCCAAATACAATTCTTCCACGATTCATCTTTCTCTTCTCCTTCTTAAATATGTTTCCTCCCTTTATTCTCATTCATCACACTTATCTCCACAAAGAAAATCACTAGACATCACAAATTTCACCATGGCATCTTCTTCTTCACCACCTACTGACTCCACTTTTACTTCACCAAAAGCCATTATTCTTCATCCTAATATTACCTTACCCCCTCTTATTCATCCCTTACCTTCTATCAAGCTATCTGATTTTGCATTGTTCTAGAATTTATAAAACCCTTTTGTAAATTTTTCTTTTAAACCTTCACCCTCCTCTGAATATGTACTGCCACCTCCAATCTCTCTTTAGATTTTTGATCAAGATGACACTCCCATTGATCGAGATGATATCTCTATTACTAATCTAGTTCCACAAAGATCCCAAGCCATAGAAAAAACCCTCTTTCATCTCTATTGAAGCTGATGATATTATCCATGTTGAACCCTTCCCTGTTACTTCTACTCCTCGTATTCCTTATACTCGAGGAAAGAAGCAACGAGAAGATGCTTCTCTGGAAGAAGAATTTCGTGCTAGTAAAAATAAACGGGTTGCTACCTCTGGTCCCTTATCTCCACAAGCATCCTCTCCTGATATCCTTCTTCGTTTAGTAAGGAAGAAGAAAACTATTTTGGTAAAAATTCCTAAATCATCCTTGTCCCGTAAATCATCTTCCCAACCTGCTTCAAAAACTTCATCTTCCTCAAAACCCGCAACTACTGTCAAAGCCTCCTCTTCCTTAAAAGCTTCCTCATCATCTACATCATGTCCGAAGAAATAAGTCCCCAAACCTATTCCTTCTGACTCATCAAACCCATATCCTGACTATCTTCCTGATACTCCTTCTGCTCCATCCACTGAAATTGATCCTGATTTTGACGTCGATTTTGATGTTGATACTCCTGCCGATAGGTCTTCTCAGTCAGTACATGTTCTCCACTTTCTGAAATGAAAGTTGGCTAGAGAAAAGGTTGTCACTGGTTTTTGGGGCCCTGATATGGATATCTTGGTCACAGACTTAAGAATTCAAGGGTGGTCACACTTGTTTCTGCAAGGTGATCATCAAAGAAAGTTTGGAAAGAATGAATTTTATGAGTTTTACACAAATGGAGTTGCTATTGGGGAAATGTTCTCCACCACAGTTAATGGGAAAACCATCAATCTCTATCCAGCTGATTTAGCTAGGATTCTATATGTTCCTTCTAGAGGTTGGGCACATTATATGAAAGGTGCTTGGCCACCTCTTGAAAATCTCCCATCTGCTCTTGATATCTCCAGGAAATTCTCTGGAAATCCTCATTTTCTTGCGCATCGTAGGGTCTTGAAGAATGAAATGTCCCCCCTTTATCAATTTTATTTTGATGTGGTTCACAAAATGGTCCTTCTTAGGCAGGAAAGGAGAACAGTTGCCAATTTTCTTGATCTCATCTTGATGGAACTATTAGATTCTCAAATTCCTATAGACCTACCTAGACTCATCATCAAGCACATGCAAAGGGTCTTACTCCAAGATACAAATGGTCATGCTTTGCCATATGAGTTCTGGCTTGCCCCTGTTTTTGAGGATTTTTATATTCCTGTCAAAGTGTGGTCACTGGAGACCACAAAGGATGTTATTGGATCTGTGAACCATGTTATGTTACCTGTTGCTATGAGGAGTGCTGACAACCCCATGCAAAGGTTGAGGAATGCTCTTGCTGCCAAGCAAGGTGAGGTAAAAGTGGCACAAATTATATTGGAGGCTGCCCAGGCAGCTCATGAGGAGGAGAAACAGGACCTTCAAGCTCAAATTTTTTCCCTCACAGTCATCTTAGAAAAAGAAAGAGCTGAAAATGCTAATATCATTTGGAAGTTGACCTCCCTTATCCCCCCTTCCTTATCCACTTAAGCCCTTCTTAGTACCTTAGGCATCTTTCCTTACTGTCTCTTCGTCCTAGCTGTTTCTCTTTTGATGCTAGTGTTGGTTTATGATAAATTGTACCTTGTTCTATGACTACAATGGATTTTCTTCTACTTAATATGTCCTGCTTCTATTTTCTTAAATGCATAGTTGTTCTCTTGTTTTGATTCTTGAATATTTTAGTGATAGCCCTAGTGGCCATGAATTATTGAACTATTTTCACTTGGTGTTCCAGTTTTTCGATGATGTCAAAAGGGGGAATAACAGATTATACAATGCTTATAACCCAACTTAACTTGTTTCATTCTGTGATTTTCTATTTTGAATCCTTTACTGAGTATGTCAGGATTGAATAACTGGGTGCTGAGCTGCTAAGTTTGTCATCATCAAAAAGAAGGAATTTGTTAGAGACTGTGTGAAGTTTTGATGATGGATATATGAATGAAATATCTTGTGCTAGTTGTTTCATCCAAGTGAACAAAGTTGCAGGCAAGTTATTGAAAAGATGACTCTGCGTGCAAAATAGAAGTGGATAACACTTATCACAATAGAAGTCGAGTTGAACAAGAAGTCTTGCAGAAGTTGAACAATAAGTCTTGCAGAAGTTTGGTTTGAACAAAAAGTCTTGCAGAAGTTGAGTTGTTGCAGAAGTTGAGTTGAACAAGAAATCTCAAAAAAGTTTAGTCAAAAAAAAGTCTGGAGAGAAGGCAACAAAGAATGAGTGAAACTACCTGGGAGTCCTAGTGAAGATAGAAATATACATCAACTAAGGGACTCTATTAGATGTTGGCTTAAATAGAAGAAACGACTTTCAAAGGAGGAACTTAATGCGGTGAAAAGATAATCAATAATCAGCAAAACAGTTCACTTACTTGAAAAAGAACCTGATCCCCTACTTAGCAAGTCTTAAACTGTTTGTAATAGATAGGTTCTTTGAGTTGCAATGAGTCATTGTTCTAGTCTCAGTGATCTATAAACTGAGCTAGGAGTTGTGTCTTCAAGTTAGGGAACTCGAAGACTTGGGAACACTTATCTTGGGAAGATTTGTGTTTTTGTAGTATAGGAGTTAGAAGTTTTAATTCCTAGTTTTACAAGAAGTCTTGTAATATTGTTGATTGTTGAGGCTCAAGAGTTATAGTGAAGTTGGGGTTAAATCTTGTAGAGGTACAGGTCGTGATTTTTTACACCTTTCTTGAGCCGGGTGTTTTTCACGTAAAAACACGGTGTTCAGTTTTTACTTCTGTGAACCACGCTTACTTATCTGTTCCACAGATAGGCAATCAGTAGAGTTAAATATTAAAATTAGTAGGGCATACACTCTAACATAAACCCTGCGAAAAAGGGCACAACTGCTAACTTTCTATCCTAATCTTCGAACTCACACTAAATATTTGAAATTAACCATATTAGCCAAACCCCTTCCAAAACTCAGCTCAAAATTCAATCCTGATCATCTCACAAACAACTAAACTAGAAATTAACCATATTAGCCAAACCCCTTCTAAAACTCAACTCAAAATCCAATCTTGATCATCTTACAGACCAATAAACTTGAAATTAACCATTTAGCCAAACCCCTTCCAAAACTCATTTCAAAAATTCAATCTTGACCATCTTACAAACATAAAAAAGGGGCAGCCCGGTGCACTAAAACTCCCTTTATGCACCGGGTCCACGGAAGGATCGGACCACAAGAGTCTATTGTACACATTCTATTAACATCAATAAACACAACTAATTAGAAAAAAGATAATCTTTATACCTGAGTAACAGTCTTGCTATGAGCATAATGAAGAAGGCCAGCAGGATGAGTCTTATCATACTGAAGCTTGTACCTTCTTTCTGGAGTCTTGAAATAGGTCTTCAAACCAGGTGATTGTTGTTTCCTTATACTGATGATGATGACATTGAATTACCACTAACCTCTGAATTCATCATTCTTCCTATCAACAATTGGAAAAAAAAAACTTTTTTCTTTCTATTTTTTCTCTCTATTTTTTCTCTTCTTATCAAGAACTAGTAAGTATACCCATGCTTCGCATGGTTATTGAACACATTAAAAGAAGTTTATGTCTAAATAGAGATTTACAAACACTTCTACTAATTAACCTTTTGATGGATATAATAAAAAAATGAATATAAAACACTATCACTAAGTATTAAATTATCTAAGATTTTGCTTTTTATTTTTTCAAAGAAGAATCAAGAATTTAAGCATATTTCTAATATGTTTCAATATATGAAATTTCCTAGGGCCCTAGCTTTATTTGAGTAATTATGGAACGATATGCTCTGCTCTTTTGCTCTTTCTTTTACATTGTTAGTCCTCCCAACGTCACAAGTTTAATTTGATAATAATGTAAAAATAGCCTTTTAGTAACTATATTTTCATAGAAAAGTTTATGGCTTGATTTAATTTTCAATCTCCACCTCTTGCATTACAAATACCGGATCTCATAGCCGGTATATAGTTAATTGTGTTCCTATCCACTTCTTAAAGATTAATTGCATAGTGCTTATTCACTTGTAATAGTCACCATTAATACACCATTAATGAGGAATACAAATAGAATTATTTGCTTTTGTTTAATGACCAACATGAGTGATATATTAAAATAATTTTAATCCTTTATTATAGTAAAATGAATTAAAATAGGTGAAAAAGGCCCCCAAAAGAGAAAAAAATAAATATAATTAATGGTCATATAGAGGTGTCATATTATGTTATTTATGTTTCTCGTTTTTATTTAAAACACAGTTCTTTGATAACTAAAACTTTATCATTTTATTTTGCCATTTGAAATACCATAAATTGGGTATAAACCAAACCGACGAACCAAATCAAACCGAGAAAAAAATCGACTTATGGTTTGATTTGGTTGATTTGGCGTTAGAAAAAATCGATCATTCTTGATTTGGTTTGGTGTTAACCAAAAAATATTCAAACCGAACCCGAATCAAACCGACATTTTATATATATATACACACATATACATACATACATAGTTTTAATCCTTTATACCTAAAATATTAATTATAATTTATTTTTTTAATTAGTTTTAGTAATTTTCAATATTTGAAAGTAAATGTAGATATATATTCAGACTAGGGTTGTAATATTTGTCCATTAATTGCTAATTAAATGATTCAAAATCCAATATAAACTTAAAACCTAAACTTTTCACTCTTCATATTACTTTTTAGTTTCAAGAGAGTTTTTCGCTCCTCATTTTTTTATAATTGTGATTTTTCATTAGCACATGAGTGAAAACATATTTGATCTAGTCTTCAATCACAATATAATTGTAAAAACTAATGATTATAAAAAATAAAAAAAAATCCAAAAAAATCAAAAGAACCGACTAAAATCTAGACCGAAAAAAACAATTTCATGTTGGTTTAATTTGATTTATAGTTTTAATAAACTAACATGATTGATTTGATTATTTTTTTAATAAAAATCAAATCAACCCGACCTATGTACACTCCCTCCCTACCAATAACCATACATTAACTCCACATTCTCATCAAAGTAGAAATCATCTCCAACCTCATATAGAACTTCCCTCAAATAATATGTATAAAAAAGTAATTATATAATTTCATACATATAAATATAAAATCAATTAATAATATGCTAGCCATACTTTAATGAAATTTAGCATATGCTATCCTTGCAGTGTCATCCTATAAAACTCTGCCTTAATTCTTTTTCCCATTCATGATTCATATTTCATAACTGTCCACTCCACTTCTTCCTATAAAGCTCGTCTACATATTCTGAGCCATTGCAATAATTTAGATGTATAGCAGAAGAGAAAACACATTGAAAAATAAGTTTCATCTAAAGTTCATTAGCCATCCTACAAAGAATATACTCACTGTTAGCTATAATATACCTCACTTATCCTTTGTATTTATTTGGTCTTCCATCACCATGAAGCACCACTTAGGAACTCCAAATTTATTGCAAATATTTCTTAATCATAGAACTTTCTGAGATTCCTCTTAACATCTTCAAGTATAGCTTCTTGATTGAGAACTTGTCAATACTAAGAAACTCCAGATTGTATCCTGCTTCCACTAAGAACTTGTTGGACATCATTATCTTTTGTAGAGCAAACACTTTATCTGAGAGCACAAGCATTATTAAAAGGATAAGCACCAAACTATAGATTGGCCTCTATAAGCAAATCGCTTTCTTAAGAACATGAAAGATATTTTCTCATATTTTCAAAAATAATTCAGATTCTTCTTAGAGAAATGTATACACAATTTTCTTTAGTTAGTGATTGGACCAGATCGATTGTTAGCAAATTTGTCATTGTATTTACATGTTTCTCGGACAATTGACTCACTTACTGCTACAACACTCGTCCTTTTGACTTAATGAAATCACTTAATTCTCTCTCCAAATACTGTGGTAAACCATGCCTTCCATGGGGGTCACAACTCACAAGTAACTTGCAAGCTTGAACCTCCAAAAAGTTAATGAGCAACACACACTAAAATATAACCAATGCAACAATTCTTATAAATTTTCCACAAAAGTTATACTCTATTGTCATTCAACTCTGACATAAACACATGACTAATTTATGATAAATCATAGATTCAAAATTTAGAACACGATTTAATTTAGTTTCAAAGTAGAAAAGTCATTTTTAATTATATAACTAAGATCCATAAACTAAACATTTTTTAACATAAGCAAGTCATGATTTTTGACAACCAAATGTTCAAAATTCTCCGCATCTACTCTTTTCATAAAGATACATCACATGCATCATCCTATTAAAAAGATGGGGATGAAACGGAAGATGAAAGAACAGTTATAAGAGAACATCTCCAAACAACCTAAGGTATTGGTCACCTGTAGCACAATTTTTGGCAAACATGGGCCGTTATTTCTTTCCAACACTTCACACCTTAATATGTAACCTGCAGCAGGACTAAGAAATGTCCAGTTTCCGAATACCATGAATCACATTAAGAGTTTTATTTTCAATTGGATCAAAAATCAAATAGTTGACTAACAGATGATTTCATGAAAAACTCACGTGACGTGTTAGTCTCAAAAAAGACAAATGATTTTAAACATGTACAAATATTTGGCTATACAAAAGAATCTTGGCTAGAAATAGACAACGCTCAAATGTATCATCTTCTAAAATGATGTCTTTACATGAAAAATCATTCAAAATAAAATCTCACCATTATTTAAGTCTTTGACAGAATCCTCAAAGTGATGATCTTGTTCTGCAGAAGGCGCTGTTTCTGGTGGCATATTGTCAACCTGAGAATGATTTATGAATGAAAAATGTAAGAATTAGAATTATAACTCCTGGAATGATGTATCAAATGTAGTATGTAATGGTAAAAAGTGAATAGACTTGCCTGTTGATCAATTTTAGTTGATTCAAAATCCTCAACAGCTGTTTCAATGATATAATTGGTTATATCATCAGCTTTTTCTTGAGCTTGAAGAGAAGGTAGCGTTTCTGCAAGAACCTCCCCATCCTACATTTGCAATCAAGGAATGTGAAAAGCATTCCAAACAACTGCATGTTAAGTCCAAATTGAAGAAGAAGAAGAAGAAAAAAAAAATTTGAAGAGCAATAAGAGATGATCATTTAACTGATATTTTTGTGTAATGTATAGTGGGTAAAGAGAGATTTTATTTTGGGAAAAAATGACTATTTGTTTTCTCATTTACTGCTTCAATCCGTTGCCCTCACAAGTCAAACTACTCATTGTCCCAGCCATAACATTACAACAATAAATAATAGGCTTTTCACCTCTTTCTCAACTTAACTACAACCATTATTAATATTTGTAATGACACTCAATAAATAGAGTAGAATATTGCTAATTCTTTAATTCTTTAATTTGAAAATAAGAAAAAGATAGAAAAATCTCAAAAAAAAAGAGAAAGAAGATAAATAGGAATGGTGGTCATCGAGAGGTGCCACATCATTCTTGTCTTATTTCTCCTTTATATATATACTAGTAAATTTACCCGCGCTTCAAGCGGCGATAAAGAAAACCAAAATATAGTCTTTTGACAACTTGGGTAAAACTTGTGGAGGGGTAGGAGTATACAAAACTCTTTGTTAGACAGTTTTGCCTTGCCTCATCTTCCGCCATAAATTTTTGTTAAAAGTCAATATTCATTAATTAATAAATCTCTTAGATAACTTGTAAAAAGTATATTAACAATAAGACATTCATGTTTAATTTGTACTTTTAATGACTAGTGATATAAGTTAAAATCACATTCACTTGAAAATAAAAACTTCAAATATAACCCCCTAGCTTCACCTAAATGAAATGACTCCTCCATCTCACTAACAAAAAGATGAGGTCACGACATTGAATTTAACAATACGAAATTAATAAAAGCATCGATAGGCAAATAACATTACCAAAATCTTTTAAAAAATAAAATAAAAAAAATCTGATTTGTGCACTTTATACTAAAAAGTCTTGAAAGTTAGGCACCATTGATATTATACTAATTCTAAAAACTTGAGAAAATGAAATTTTAAAAATAAGTACTACACTACAGAAAGCTTTAAGGAATTCTTGCTTTAATCACTATTTCCTTCTCCATCATTTCAACCGTCATACTTGTTCGGCTTCAATTCAACGACAACCAAGCCTCTCGGATCCTTTCAACAGAACAGCAACACTCAAATCTAATTTGGATATAATTATTTGTATAGAGAGTACTTAGAGTTACCAAAAATCCAACCTGAATTCAAGCAGTAGTCAAAATTTTTTAACAAACAACCAACGACTAACAAACATCTTGCCTTAGTACTATTATCAACATGGATCTATTAGTGAGTAACTAAATAAATAAACAACAACAATAACATATTCAGTATACTCTCACACGATGGAGTTTAAGGAGGGCATAGTGTACAGGAAAACTTACCGCTACCTCAGAGGAAGAGAGAGTGTCTTGCTAGGTCCTACACTTCAAGGAAAATCAAATCAAAGCAATCAGAAAAAAGGAAACAGAACAAAATATGTTGAATGGTAACTACATAAAATCGATTAAAACAATGTAAATTAACTCCACATGATTTCTAAACAATAGTTTAATAAACTAATCATGAATCAACAGAATCTTACATAGTGGGCTTTGTTGCCTAAGCTCTCTCCCAACCATTATTATCAGGCTAAATAAAGAGTAATTCTTGAAAAAACATAGTAGAAAATCTAATAGCACGTGCCTTTGAAGATTGGATAGTTTTAGCTTCAAGTCTTTCAGATGCAGCTTGAGGTGTTCTTGTAGAAGATCCACATCTACTAAATGACCATCCATCATATGAATACTGCAAATTTCATTTTCATCTAATCTCCCTTCAGATAAAGGATCAAACATGACAAAATATGTAGATTTACTAATACTCTGTAGGTATATTGGTTTTCTAGTTAATTGTATTTGTATTTTACAAAAAAAAAAACTCTCACACAGAAGTGAAGCAGGGTCTCTCTCAAAATTCTCTAAATTGAAATTTCAATTTTTAGACCGATAGCTTAATCCAATAATAGTGTAAGCCCACCCCTTGTCTTCTATTCAGTGTTTATATCAGTTTGTATTCTTCTCTAAAATACATATTGTATTGAAATATGAAAGACCCTCATAAAAAAAGAGTTATTCCTATGAAGTCATCCGCTCCAAAGTGGATCTCCAGAGGATGACACACTATACTTCCACAACGAATAAGCAGAATCAAATGCAGTTTCATATACTGCCAGCAAGTGAAAAAAATGGCAGCAAAACATAAAGAATGTACTTTAACACATTAATGATTTAGAAATTACCTTCAAATCTAGATGGACAACAGGTAGATGCATTTTGATCAATTCGAAACTTATGAAAAAAACTACTAACTTGAAAATGTAGATTCTGATGTCATAATTAAGATATGATTGTTGTTATTAAAATCTCTTCTTCTCTTTGTTCTGACTAAAGCTCTTGTGCACTCTAGCACAGAAGAAGTAGAAGCATCATTCATTCTCTTCTTCTCTCTCTTTCTCTAGTTTTGTTTGGCTAAAGCTCTTACACAATTTGGCAGTGAAGTAGTAGAACATTATTAGCTTAGCCATTTGGTACTACTTTATTTTTCAAAAGAATGGTAAAAAACTGTAGATTATGAGAGGTATTGACTAACATGACCACTAATTCAGCAAAAGAAAAGAAAAAATATTAGAGTTGGTCATTAACGATACACATGCACATAAATGATTTACTTTTCTTTAGTTGTGTATTCACTATTGTTGCTACATCGTTATTTTTTTCATAGATATCTAATTTATCTTGCCATTTATTCTTTTTTGGTCTTTATTGATTTATATACTCATCATCATCCCGCCGCTCCTACCAACGCTTACTTACAACTAAGCAAAAAAAAGGGTTCTAAATAAGAAGCCCTTTGAATAAGCGAGGCTTTCCCGATAGAAAGATTTGCATGCAACAGAGATCCCAATTCCGTGTATCCGGTTAAGCAAGCCCTGCCCGCCAGCTTCCACCCAGACAAAAAAGGTGAGCGCCTAGCGCGAGAAGGTGGCAGGTATTCTGTCGAATTAGTCGAGGTGCACCAAACATATTCGAGCATCTTAGTAACAGGTTTGATCATAAAAAATCAGAAGGTTTTGGGTAGAAATGTAAGAAGACTTACTTGGAACTGTTGGAGGCAACTCAGTAGCAGTTGCTCTGATTAGTTGAATGTTGCAGGCACCAGTTTATCCGCAGGTTTAATTTTTTATATCAGCTAAAGAGTAATGTCTGCATTTCAAGCATAGTAAATCACAATTAAGAGAATGGTTTACTGTAAGGACGAAGATTGCACGATTGAGACAACATCTCCGAAGATGGCCGATTGTAATTTGACAGAGTTAGAACTGTGTTGAAGGCCTACACATGATAACAGATTTCACAAAAAGACAAAAGCTTCCATTAATAAATAAAATTGATAAAAAACATAAGGAAAAACACATCTATGGCATGCGGGAAGGGCTCGTGCAGCTGCAGCAGAATTTGAAAAAGGAATTGATCGTGACTTTGAACCTGTTCTTTCTGAGAGTTCACTTGCAATAAGAAACTGGAAGATATTAATTAGTTAATCACCAATACAGTCAAACACTAAGTTGCATGGACTCTTCACTTTCGATGTTGGACCAGTTGACACTTTTGAAGAGTCCGAACAACATAGGTCGAACAACCTACATTTGAGGACAAAGTACCCCTTCAAAACTAAGAAAACTAAAATAACAAAAGATTTAAGCAAAAAAAAAAGAATACTAACAAAATTTTAAAGAAGAATTAACAATTATTATGTTTAAGAAAGAGAATTTTTTTTAAGAAAAAAAAGTAGGAAAAGTCCCAAAAATCTATATCTATAATCGATATTTATAATCTATAATTTATATCTATAATCTATAATCTATATCTATATCTATATCTATATCTATATCTATATCTATATCTATATCTATATCTATATCTATATCTATATCTATATCTATATCTATATCTACATCTACATCTACATCTACATCTACATCTATAATTTATATCTATAATCTATATCTATATATATAATCTATATCTATATCTATATCTATATCTATATCTATATCTATATCTATATCTATATCTATATCTATATCTATATCTAAATCTATAATCTATATTTATAATCTATAGCTATATCTATAATATACTAAAAGTGTGAAGGCCTTAGAAATATTGTTTGAACTTTTTGCCCTTCGTTAAAAATATTTATTTTAAACAAAATAGTCTTTTCATAAGATATTAAATATTTTATTAAAATTTAAATGGAGAAGATTTTCTTATTATGGTTAATTTCCTACACAAAAATCCTTTTCCAATTAAAATAGATTTGTTCCCTAAAAAAAAAAAGCAAAAGATGTTCAAAAAAACAAAAAGGCAAAAAATGGTCAAAAAATAGGCAACGAATTTTCTATTTTTGTTAAATTTCTATAACAAAGATCCTTTTCCAATTAAAATAGATTTGATCCAAAAAAATATTAGAAAAGAGGTCCAAAGAATAGGCAAAAGAAAATCTCCTAAATTTTTTACCCTTCACTAAAAGTCTTTATTTTAGATAAAATATTATTTTTACTATTATATTTATAATATTGACACTATAAAATTATGTGGGTTTTTTTATTGGGTTATGAAAAAAATTACTACAAAACTAAGTTTGCCTACGTTCCTTCGTCAAAAAAAAGAAAAAAAGAAGGGGGAGGAGGGGGGGTGGGGGGTCGGCCACTTAGTTTAATAAGTTTATGGGAAGTTTTATGCAAAAAGAATTACTAAAATATGTAAAACTCTAACACATTAATTAATCTCCTTTTTTTTTTTTTTATGAATCCTCTATTTCTATAAAAACCTTTATAATTTCAATTTTCTTCAACGGCAATTGCTCACTTTTGCGGCAAATTTTCATTTAAAATTTTGTTGATGACGAGTAAGATTTTTCTTTTCGGATAGGATGCTTTGATGTAACCGGTAAATTTGGCTTTAATTTTTTTTATTAAATATTAGGATCAACATCTAAATAAAGGTGCAAAAGTATTGTATTTGTACCGATTTCATGAAATAATAATGGTCTCGAATCGAATTTCAAATAAATTTATTTTTGTCATCTACAAAGTGATGCCCTTTATTTGGTTAATTATGTCTCAAGGTGCTTTTGACACTTCAATCTCTTCTCTTATATGCATGGTTAGAGTAATTACAATAAAAGTTGTCTTAGTTCATGTCAATTTATTTGGCGTGAATATTAAACTCGGTGATAGTTCTTTCTCTCATGCAGATTGATGTGCTTGACATGGATGTAATTTATTAATTGTTCAACAACAAGAACATATCCAGTATATTCCCATTAAGTGGGGTCTGGAGAGGGTAAGTGTACACAGTTCATACCACTACCTCAAATGTGAGATAGAGAGGTTGTTTCCGATTGACCATGAAATCTATTACTAATTGTTAACACTATAAAAACTTGAGTTAAATTTGAATCGTTTAACTTTATGATTCTTTAATTATATATATTTCAGATTCTACATCAAGTATTAGTTATATTTGTTATCGTATAGTTCAATATATACTAACTTACGCCTTTTGATTTCCAATTGTTTCTCTTCTTGTGTTTCAGGTGTCGTTCTATAGCCTTGATAATTTTTCTTAGTTAGTTTAAAGTTGTTTCAATGCTTTTATATAGTGTTTAATGAATATATTATTTTTTTTGTTTAAATGTTTTGCATATTTAGGAAAATCATTAATTTATTTATTAATTCGATATTTTTTAAAAATAATATCAAAGTGAACTCATTGAAGTGAGATAGACGCACATCACACGTATTCTTAGACTAGTGGAAAATAAATGTGCATGTCATTACTTTCAAATAAATGAGAAATATAGAGTATTAATTTAACATGAAAAATAGATTTAAATAAGAGAAATATTTGAAAAAAGAAAAAAAATAGATAAATAGGTTTGGAGGTCAGAGAGAGATGTCACATCACCTGTTCTATGACTCTCCTTTATATATATACACTAATTTAGTGCACGTGCATTGCACATGTACTTCATGTCAAGTCGTCAATCAAAAAGAATAACAAATTATTGAAAAATAGATCAAATTAGTAGTCTTGTGATTACCAAAAACAAAAAATAATAATTAGCAACAAAATTGTTAGCTACGGACATGTCAATTAATTGACTTTTAAAAGATTTATATGAGGTAAAAAGTTTAATTGGTTTTATAGTCCTAAATTCTAGAAACTTAATTCAAATAAGGAATTGTTTGATAATTACATTTTAATGAATTTATATGTTTTGACAGTTCATGTGCAGCTTGATTGACAAAGTTATATCTAAAAGTAATACTATAAACTTGCAGCAACTAATCACGTGTCGAAAAATTTCTCAAACAAAGTCCAATCAGTACGCCAAAAAAAAAAAAGCAGAAAGTTTAATGTTTTTTAGGCTAACACAAATAGCAACATTCATTATTTTGAAGCTTAAATGAGTTCCTTGGAATATTTCTCAAGGTGAAAACCTAAAGGCACATAGATTTGCAAACTTACATAAAACTAAGAAATTAGAACAGACAAATAGCAAAATCTTTCATAAAACGCCATGTAGCAGATCCCTACACTTTTTGCAATGAACAATATTTTAAAAATAAATTAGGTGAGTTTTAGTTTTAAAAAATATTTATTATTAGTGTTTACATATAATTATAGTTTATGAAAACTAGTGAAAAGATATTTTGTCTATTGCGCACAGACCTCGCATGTGTAGTATCAATTATTTTAAAATTAAAATTTAATAAAGTAATTATTTATTTAATTAATTTAAAAATTTAAATATTACGTAAATAATAGATTAAGAAAGTTATATTCTAAAAGATTAAATTATTTATCAAATAAATATTATTTGATATTGAATAAATTATAAGAAAAGCTAAGTTGATTCATAGCATGATTGTACTTAAATTTTGGGTTATAGAAAAACTACTATTGTTCAATCTATTACTTATTTAAGTCATTAAAATAAAGCACCATATTTTTTGCATCTTTTTAAATTAAAAAAAAAAAAGATTGTCAAGTTCATATAAATACACGTTGAAAACAACATAATAACCTAAAATGATAATAATCACAATCTCTTATTTCTAAAAAAATTGAATTGAATGATTGATATAAAAGGAAAAAGATAAACAAATATAATATCAGATAATGTATTATTGATTGAGATAGACACATATATAAAGCTAACATTATGGGCTTGCAACAAAGCCTTATTAAAGAATAGAAATAATGAAATCTTACATATGGTAAAAGATGTCCCCAAAGCGTGTGATGGTCTTTGAAATTGAAACGATCTCTAATATCCACGATAGTTGAGATATAATATTTGAGAAGTTTAAATTTAATTGAGAAAAAGATGCGGACGATTGTATATTGCATACAACTATATGTATTTGAGGCTGAAGCATACACGAACCACTACGACTCTATCTTCTTTATAGTACAATAATGAAGCACACACGAACCACCATGACTCTATCTTCTTTATAGTACAATAATATAATTAAATTAACATAACAAATGCGAAGACATCAAATTAAAAAGAACATAACACTACAATAGGACCACATTTGTTGTCACCGATATACCTCTTCAATACATCCATCTATAGTTTCTGAAAGACAGGTTTTTTGTAAAATCAAAAACACTGTACTCTTTCTTTCCTCTTTTTTTATGCCTGTTTTTAAAAGAGATAAATTGTTGACTTTTCTTTGAACTGTGCTATTTCTTTTAAAACTCTTTTGGTTTGTCTTTTTAATCAAAAAAAAATTCCTTACCAAATATTCAAGTAGTATTTTTCAAACGAATTAGTCCTACTAAATTGGACTTTTTTTCTTTTACATATATACGCCTAATATTTTAGGAAAAGTGGAAAGTCACCATAACAAAAAAGAATTTCAGCAGGAGTAATTTTTTTTGGGAGAAAAATTAATGAACGAATTAGTCCTTGTAAATTGAACTTCTTTTTCTTTTACCATATATACGCCTATTATTTTAGGAAAAGTGAAAAGTCACGGTAACAAAAAAGAATTTCAGCTGGAGTAATTTTTTATTTGGAGAAAAATTAATGTCAGGAAAAAAGTAAAAAAAAAACTATTTTGTCTATTACAAATTATTTTAATGAAGAGTAAAAAGTTAAACAAAAATTTAAAATTATAAAAAAAGAAAAATATAAAATTAACATTACTTTTATAGAAGTTAAGAAAAGTTATGGACCAAGCCTATTTTAATGAAAAATATTTTTTAATTTTTTTTAGCACGTTTGATATGGGTTTTGGCCTATTTTTTGGTTCAAGTTTTTTTTTTTTAAGACGTTTGTTATGGATTTTTGCCTATTTTTTAGGGGTCAAGCCTTATTTGAAAAAGGAGATTTTTACCCTTTTTTTTGGAACCAAGTCTATTTTAGTTAGAAAATACTTTTTTGCCTTTTTTTTTTTTGCAGGTTTGCCATGATTTTTTTTTTTTTTTGATTTGCTATAGCTTTTTGCCTATTTTTAGGGGTCAAGTAGTTGAATATATATATTTTTTTTACCTATTTATGAATTTAATTATAATAAAAGAGCCCTTCCCTATTTAATTTTTAATATCATTAAAATCTATATCTATAATCTATAATATATTAAAAGTGTGAAGACCCTTAAAAAAGTGATTTGAACTTTTTACCCTTCATTAAAAGACTCTTCTTTATACAAAACTGTCTTTTCACTATTTTTAAATTTATTTAATTATTTTTTATTATATTAATTAACTAGACTTTCTAAAATATATGAGACTCCTAAAGTATATGGTGGGAGAATTAATTAATATTTTTATTTCTACTAGACTTCCTAAAATATATGGGACTCCTAAAATATATGGTAGGAGAATTAATTAATATTTTTCTTTCTATTGTGCAATTAGAAAATTACTTCTAAAATAGGACTTTATTAGAGAAATACTTTTATAAATATTGAGATATATGTTAAACTAGAGAACAAATTGATTTTCCTATTGGGAAAATATGATTGATGATCATCTAACTTGATTTGATTGCATGTTTAGATTGGTAGATGCTTGATTTTCTAACCCTTAACTTCTTCACTGTTTTTGTCAGCATAATAGAATTCAACATGTGTGCATATATATATATATATATATATATATATATATCTTCTTTGTTTTCATTCAAAATCATTCTTTAGGATCAAAATTTTCGCTCAGACAAGAATTAGTTGAATCAAAATCGCAGTTTTGTGATCACTATTAAATATTTTTTTCTATAGTTTACAGGTCGTAGATGAATGTCGGCTGGCTTTGAAGAATTTCTTGTTAAAGGTTAGGTTTAATTGTATTATTTTGATATCTTTATTATCTTATTATTTTATTTTAATTTACAGATGTTAGATGAATGTGGGTCGGCTTTGAATTTTTTTTAGGTAAAGGTTAGGTTTAATTGTATTATCGTATTATCTCTATTATTTTGTTATTTTGTGGTAGTTTATAGTTCGTAAATGAATCTAGATCGGCTTTGAGAAATTTTTGTGTGTAAAATTTAAGTTTAATTATATTGTTTTGATATCACTCTTATCGTATTATTTTGTTGTAGTTTACAGGTGATAGATAAATGTTGGTCGGCTTTGAGGAATTTTTTATGTAAAGGATAGCTTTAGTTGTATTATTTTGATATCTCTATTATCGTATTATTTTGTTACTGTTTACATGTGGTAGATGAGTGTCAGATGACTTTGAGAAATTTTTTATGTATAAAGATTAGATTTAATTGTATTATTTTGAAGTCTCTATCATTGTATTGTTTGTTGCAATTTACAGATGGTAGATGAATGTCGATCGACTTTTAAAAATATTTTTGGTAAAGATTAGGTTTAATAAATAAATTCTCCATCTTTACATACTCAAAAAATATTAAATTTAATTATTATATTTATCTTTATTATTTAAACAAATATCTTATTTAATGTAATGTTTGAACTCATTAGAGTGAGTTACACGCGCAAGGCGCATATACCTAAACTAGTAATTAAAAAAAGTGAAAAGACGATTTTATCTAAAGCAAAGACTTTTAATAAAGGGCGAAAAGTTCAAATCACTTTTCTAAGGATCTTCACACTTTTAATATATAGAAAGGCTATTAGAGAAGTCAAAAGAGATCTAAATAATAACTATTTAGAATATAAAAGATTAAATGAAACAAAGGAAAATCCTCATAAGTTAGATTATCTAATCACCTTGATATCTAGCCTTGAAGCAAAATTGATAAAACATCTAAAATCTAGAAGAATTAGGTTTAGACTACCTAGTTATAACCTAACCAATGGATAAAGAAAAAGCTTTAAAACTATTACCAGAACTAAAACAAGAGCTTAACCTCCGAAAGAAACGTTATGCCTACAACTCATTCGCAGGAGTCTGCAAAAAGTTATTATTCTTCTAAAAGAAAATTATATTTGAGCTAGAACAGGAAATCTGACATTTAGAGTATAAACTAGAACACTATGTTTAAATGAATAATAAAGAAATTTTAGAAAAACTAGATGATCTCTTGGATATGCAAAGGCATATAATCCTCTTAAAGTAAATCTGATAGAAGAAGAAATCAAAATCCTTAAAAATAGCTCACCAGCTAAAATAAATAATTTTATTGAAAAAGCAGATAATTTTGATAAAGAATTAGGAAAAATAGTTAGGAATGAAATCTTCACTCCAAGAATTTCAAACAAAGGAATCTATCAGAAAGGAAGTCTTGATGAAAATATTATATCTAATTTTCTCGAAAAAAGACAAAGAGAAAAATTAGAATTAGAAGAAATCTCTAAAATTAAAGAATTAGAAGAAGCTTCTACTTCTAAAACCAAAATCGAAGATTTTAAAGAGACAAAAGAAAATGAATGAACTAGATGAATTAGTCTATGCTCTAGAAGAGCTTGATCTTAACGATCAAAACTACTGTGTCCTTATGAACCATGGGGATACTGGAGGACCCCAAGGAAACTTTAGAAATCCTAAAGAAGAAGGAAGTTCGTTCACTGAGCCAGTACCAAGGAGTAATTTTCTACCTAAATTTAAAAAATGGAAAGATTATAATAGTCAATACCATATAAATTCTAAAGCTAAATTCATGCCAAATAGACTCCCAGTAGGAGACGTTGGATCTACCCAGTTTTTAGACTTAGACTGTAAAAGAGAACTAGGAGAGTTTCTAGAAATATGGGCTAAAAATTTAGAACTATTCTTCATCTTAGGAAAAGGAACAAATTACAGCAGTGAAGAAAAATATTTAATAACCACAAACACCTTTACTGAAAAGGTAGACAACTGGTTTAAAGGAATATCAGAAGAAACTGAAAAAATTTCAAGCTAGAAACCCTAGAATAATTTAACAAATCAACTCGAGTAGGAATAGATCACATAGTAAGATATGTAGGAGTGGAATTCCTAGGAAGCCAAGGAGATATTTCTAAAGGAAAAAAAATGCAAAGGCTGCTAGCTGCAGAATGGCTAGAAAAACTTCAAATTTATAAAAATGAGTTATATTCAAGAATATACTTGCGAGTTTGAAATATACTACTACAATTTATTTGATAGTAGTATGAACATGACTCCATACTTGGATAAATACTATCAAAAACTATCAGGATATTGAGCTAGCTATTTTAGAGAAGAGTATGCTAAAGAAGATCAAACACATGACTCTCTAGGGAGAAGGATTACCTTCCTTAATCAAAGGCTTAGTCAGCTTTGTATGTTACATAATATACAAAGAAAAGCTATAAGAATTAATACCCAGATTTATTGTGAAGACACAGAAGCAACATCTCAGTGAGGATGTCATGAAAGAATCCTTTAAAAAGAAAAAGAAAAACCAAAGGATTAATTAAAAGGAAAAACATTTGGAAGAAAAATTATGTACCAAGAAAAAGGTACTTTAAAAAATGAAGAAATTTCAAAAAGAAATCCACTGATAAATGCAAATGCTATAATTGTGGATAAGAAGACCACAAAAGTTATGAATGTAACAAGAAAAGAGTAAAAATATATAAAATAGATAGAGAAGAAATTGAGTCAGACCTAGAGTCAGTTTTTTCTATTAAAAGTGAAGACTTTTATAAAGAACTCTATGAAGAATTCTCAGAATCAAGTACTGATTTGGAAGAATGAATCAGGAAATTGAGAACATAAAAAAAACCACTCGGGTTATAGAGGTTAAAAAAGATCAGCGAGGATATGCATTAAAAGCAACATTCGATGAACAATTGCTAAGAAAAATCCAAGGATTAAAATTCAATCTTCGAGCAGAAGATAGTATATTCAATAGGCTATAAAGAACTTTCTCAAGAAATAAAATCTCTTACCATGAATACCAAGAGATTGAAAAAGCGATTGAAATTACTCAAACTACTAGAAGACATAAGCTTAATCTATTAACAAATCCTATGATTGACCAAATTTTAAGAAAAATAGGAAAAAGATGAATTATGTTCACTTTGGAGGAATTCAAATAATGGTTAAATCCACCTTTAAAGAAGGAATAAACTGTCCTGTGGTAATTAATCTTTCAGATGAGAGATTTATTAATACCAGAGAGGAGAATCTAGGTATTGTTGAAGGAAATTTGGCTTATACCAAATTACTATTCACCTACTATTCCAGGTATTGTATATCATTAAAAGATGCAAATTTTAACGAAACTTTAAGTTTGCATTTTCAGGTAAAAACATAAAATTTATTCAAACCAGATAATCATATTATGAGCATTTACTATCAAGTTCTATACACGATTAACAATTCAAATTATGAAAATGTCTATAAACATAAAAACCTGATCAAAATTGACCAAGAATGCACAGGAATAGCTAGAATAGTTGAAGCAGAGATTCAACCACCAAATATTCCTAATGAATATGAAATTCATGTGGGAAAAGCTATAGAAATAGGAAGCTCCACTGCTTTATATCCAAGACTCTCAATAGAATATGAAAGGAACTCCATACGAAAAGGTAATTTCATGAGATTTAATAATAAAAACACTAACAATGTTACAGAAGTTTCAGGAAGATTCTTTAATGGAAGCGACTGGAACAAACAAACAATCCTGATACAGTCAGGATCATCAGCAAATCATGTCAAGGAAAGTATCTTAGATGGATTAATTAGCTTTGAAGGTAAGCCTTACATTTACAAAACATTTGAAGAAAATAGCTACGAATGTTCAAAAATGGTAAAATTATCAATACAACTAGGAACAATTAGAATAAGAGTTCATTGTTTATTAGCAATCATGAAAATGATTACAACATAATTTTAGGAGGAACATTTCTTAATAGCTTGGATCAATATAATATCCAAAAAGAAGGAATCCAAATAACTTTAGGAGATGAAACTTGTTTTATTCCAAAAATTTAATGCCTAAAGAAACCTCCCTTAGAGTGTCAGTATTCGTAGAATTTACAACCTACAAAATAAAATTGACTTCATGTTGTCAAATAGATAATGGCTCCGAAGCCAGTCTAGCAAAATCCTTTTTAATAAAAAATTGAGATATTAATAATGCTAATACCTCTGTCACTGGTATTACAGGAGACAAGGATAAACTAACGCATGAAAAGGAAAATGTAGAAATAATTTTAGGATCTAAAATTATTTTTATAAAACATGTTTTTGCGTGCAATAAACTTGAAACTGATTTATTACTGGGAAATGACTTTATCCAACAGTTTCAAAATTATCATCAAACAATATACATGGTTAGTTTTAAAACCCCATGTAATCAGTTTATAAAAATCCTAAGGAAACACAATCCTTATGTTTTGATAAAAGAAAAGGGAATCTTTAAAAAGAAATTTTTGGATACCCCTAAAAACTACTCTTGTAAATGTCTCAATCTAGAGAAAATAAAACAAGATTTACAAGTCTTTTATAGAGAAAACCATTAGAAAAATGGGATAATAACCATGAAAAAACAGTCTTAATTCTTAAGGATCTTAGTATCATCATAAGATTTAAACCAATGCTTTATAACGAAGAAGATAAAACTAAATTTAAAATTCAGATACAAGAATTTCTTAATCTTAAATTAATAAGAGCAAGCAGGAGTCCACACAGCAGTCCTGCATTTATGGTAAGAAACTATGCTGAACAAAAAAAAGAAAAAGCTCGAATGGTTATAAATACAAAGAGCTAAATAAAAATTGTATTTTTGATGAATATTTCATTCCAAATAAAAACACTCTAATTAACCTTGCTAAAGGAAAAATCTATTTTTTAAAATTTGATTGTAAAAATGGATTTTGGCAAATTAAATTTTCAAAGGAATCAATCCCTCTAACAACATTTTGCACTCTTAATGGACATTATGAATGCTTGGTAATGCCATTTGGATTTAAAAATGCACCATAAATTTTTCAACAAAAAATGGATAAAATATTTTCTGAGAAAAATTTTCTAGTTGTTTACATAGATGATATTTTGGCATGTTCAGAAAACTACCAAGAACACTTAACACATATGAAAGAATTTTTAAATATTTGTGTTAAAAATAAAATTATTTTAAGTAAAAAAAAAACTGAAATAAGCAAAAATGAAATAGAATTCTTAGGAATGATAATTTCAAAAAATGGAATAGAATTACAAACTCATATTTCAAAAAAAATAACCGAATTTCCTAATAAACTAACAACGAAACAAGAAATATAGAAATTTCTTGACTGTATGAATTATGTAGGTGAATTTATCCCAGATCTTGCAAAAAAAAAAAATTCTTTGCAAAAACTCATTCGAAAGTCAAATCGACTTAGATGGACTAATGAACACTCTTTGTGTTAAAAAATTAAAAGAAGAATGGTCTTTAATTTCCAAAAAAAAACTAGAAGAAGAATGTGCTAAGCTACCAAAGCTTACATTGCCAGAATGTGCTAAGCTACCAAAGCTTACATTGCCAGAATCGAAAGATAATTTGGTTCTACAGACTGATGCCTCCAATCATCATTGGGGAGCATTGTTACAAAGAGATTTAAATGAAATCTGTAGATACACCAGCGGAACATTTAACGAATCCAAAGTTAATTATTCCACAAATGAAAAAGAATTATTGGCAGTAATAAAAGGAATGCAAAAGTTTTCCTCATTTTTATTACCAAAACCATTTATTGTTAAAACAGACAATACACAAATATCAGGATTGATATTTAATAAACTACCTTCAGAACCACAATACAGAAGGCTACACAGATGACAAGTATTATTGTCATTTTATACTTTTAAAACTGAAAATATTAAAGGATCTGACAATATTTTTGCAGATTTTTCTTTCAAGAAACGTCCAATATGGACAATAGAACTCAGGTATTGGTCAGCAGAATATGGCAAAAAATGAATGACATTGACGAAGCCATAAATAAAAAGAGCAACATGCCATTTAGCATTCGAGATGAACTTGTATCCTTGTCAGAAAAGGCAAAGAAATTATAATTTAAATTAAGTCGACTTAAGACTGATGAAGCTGAAAATATGGCAGAATTTTAATTTCTCTGTGAACATCTGTAAACTAGACCCAAGGGACGAGAATTCCCTAACAAAGTGGCAGGATATGTTCCACTAGCACCTGGTGACAAAAACATCTCGACGGTAAAGCCGGATATGCCAATAGTGGAATCTTCGAACGAAACTAAACGCCGAGCACAAGAAAAATTCCCTAACAAAGTGGCAGGAGATGTCCCACTAGCACCCAGTGTCAAAAATATCTTGACGGTAAAGCCGGATATTCCAATAGCGGAGTCTTTGGACAAAGCTAAAAACCGAGCACAGAGAAATTTCTCTGAAATAATAAAATCAGTAAAAACTAAAATAACCTCTGATAAATAAAAAAAAAAGGACTAACTTCTCTTCAGGAAAACAGTTTGCTTCTTTTCAAGTAGGAAAAATCCATCCCAAAGAAGAAGAATATCTGATGTTTACAAAATAAATTTACAATCTGTCAGAAGTCTGTGGAGAAACCTTCGCAGTCATTGAGACAAAAAGTTTATATCCAAGGATTTCCATCTTTCCAGGAGGATCAGCAAGTTTCACGGCCAAATTATTTGAATTCAAATACTTAGACAGTATTTATTCTAAACCAGATCTCTCTGAATTAGAAGGACTACCAATACATTTGACTAGTTCAATTAGAAATTATGTCGAAGAAGAAGCAGTCTATTGCAGATGCTACAACATAGCAATGAAATCCCAAGATGATCAACTATATTTTTCCATGACTAATTATATAACAGTGGAAAAATTAAATTTTTTTAATATCAACGCAACTGGAGTTGACAAGAAAATTTCTTATTTTAATAAAAAATGGATTCAAACCAGAAGGGTTTTAGGGATGAAGGCAGTATACAACATCCTTAAAAATAAATATGAAGAAAATTACAAAGTCCTCAACAGAGATACACACTGGGTACTTATGACCAAAGAAAAATCAAACTCAACAGTCTTAAGGGATAAAATTACTAAGTTCGAAACACACCAATTTGCAGCCACTCCAAAAACATAGACAATGGCGTGCAAATTCTTAGAATATGGACACCTTAAAAGAAACGATGACGATAGCTCATCAATGTCTGAATAAATGTGATTTACAGCTGTATAGAAGAAGCCAACAATGGAAGAAAAGACATATATCAAAGGCACTTACGTTAACATAACTGTCGTCACCAGACGACAAAATGATAAAGAAGATTAGACCCCGCGGTCTAAAAGCAGCCAATCAAAAAAGAAGAATCTTATCCTGATAAGAGACTAGAAGAGAAATAAAGATTTTTGAAGGGATGACCCTGAAGAAAATAAATATTGTAATTCTACCTCTCCTTGTGTCTATAAAAGGAGAGATAGAAATTCATAGAAGGTAGACTACATTTCTCTGAATCTTTCTTTCTTAGAAAATGTTAGGTATCTTCTATATGAGTAAGTAAGGAACACTTATCCCGTCAGGAAAAAGTAACAAGTAGTTTGTATGTGAGTATAAGGAAGATCGGACTAAAAAAATTTCTATATTGTAATATATTCATGAAATAAAATAAGTTTATTTGTATATCCTTTGATAATCTTATATGTTGGTGAAAAATGAAGGTTGCGATCTTCAGCCTCAATGGAGGAAGAACGAAACAGTAGCCTCAGACAGTGAGTCACAATAGGTTAGATAGTTCTTCATAGCCGGAAGAAGAAACACTGCGGTGTTGATACAACCAATACAAAAAGAAAGTCAAAAGGTATATACATAAACTCTATTATTCGTGAATATATTAGCATAAGAAAAAATTGTCTTCATATCCACCTTATATACTCATACATATTATATGTTACTAAGTACCTATAGGGAATATTAAATCATTAATTGTCTATACTTATCATCATGAGAGTGGTACAACCACAATTAAAGAAACTTAGAAAAAGGTTTTGGGAATCCAAAACAATTATAGAAACTCTTAACAGAGATATAACAAAAAATGAGAAACTATCTTAGAAAAATCTATCGTTTGAAAAATACTTCAAATATTTCTGAAATTAACAGGTTAAAACAAAAATTATTTGACGCTCTACACAGAGCTTATATTAAAAAAGAAACACATGTTTTTTGTATCAAAGTTACAAGGTTTTGATAAAGAAATTTGTTCTTTATACTGCCTAATGAGTTATTATACTATTTTCTTAGATGAAAAAACATTAATCACTATCTTAAAGGTGATAAAATTAAATAAAGATTTACAAGAAAAAATTCTTGAAAAAATTATAGATCAGCTTGTTCAAGAACAATGGTCTATTCATGACTATTCATATGTAGATAGTGATGATGATCCATACTATTGGTATGATGATGATTATTTCACTGATTAAGTGAATTAAAAATTTTCCGCATGTCACCTTATTTGCGAACAACCCTATCTATATGGTATGTATGGATTAGCCATATAAATTAGTGGCCAAACGTGAGCATAACTTACCATGATGTGTGATTGGAAAAAAAAAACAAAAAAACTGTAGGTATTTGGACATAAACTTAGTGATATTTGAAAAAAAAGATAGTATTAAAGTTAAGTTAAAAAAATATTTGAAATAATTGTATTTAATTATGCATTTTACTTCAAAATATTAATAATTTGTTAAAGAAAAATCATTTCTACTTAGAAAGCTTGAATGGAGTATGGAGTAAAAAAACATTAATGTATAACCAAACAATTTTTTGCATTTTAAAAAAAAAAAGCAAATTAAAAAAAATATGTTCCTTGAAAGAACTTTTCACCTTTTAAGTGTCTGTTTGAGATTGTTTATTTTCTAAAAAGCATTTATTTTGAGAAAAAAATATTTTTTTTTAAAAAAATGATGTTTGGTGAACTCGCAAAAGTGTTTTTAAAAAGAATCAGAAACAGTTTTTCTGCTTCTGAAAAAAATAAAAAAATTTCTTCTTTAAAAAAAAAAAACAGAAGCAGAATAGTATTTTTTAAATAACAAAAATATCCCTATTACTCTCTCTCTCTCTCTCTCACACACACACACACATGTGTGTGCGTGTATATATATATATATATATAGTTATTTATAAATTAAAATAAATCTCCTCCCCCCCCCCCCCCACACACATCTTTCTTCTTCATTCCCGTCAACTGCCACTCCCACACCCAGTCTCTCTTGTTGAGCCCCCCCCCCCCCCCCCCCCCATTTCTTTCTTCTTTGAACTCTTTTTTTTTTAATTCAAATCTTTAAAATTGAAAATTTTTGAAAAATTATAATTGTATTTCAATTCTTCTTCGATTCAATATCGATACAATTTTTTTTAGTGTTTTTCATATGAGTATTTTCAATTTGTTCATTAAAACAAGAATCCAATAAATTTGAAATTAGTTTAGTTATTGAGAAAAATTGATTGTGATGGAGTAAATTAATTTTTTTAAAGGCTTTTTTTATGAAAAACTGAACTTATTATAGAAATTCACATGAAAAAATATTTTCGATGTATTTTTTTTGGAGTTGATTGATGATGGTGGAAAAGAAAAATGGAGAAAAAGAAGAGAGAGGTGGTGGGGTGCGAGGAAGAAAAAGAGAGAGGGTGATGGGGTGTGGGGAAGAAGAAATATTATTGGCTGAAAATTTAAAACTGGACCCACTTATTTAATTTTTTACTTTTTTTTAATTAAACACGTTTTTTTTTAAAAAAGAATTGCCACGTCAGCCCTTAAGGGGGTAATATAATTCACGCGAAAGTTATTTATGGGGGTAAATAATTACAGATTAAGTTTAGTGGCTAAAGTAAATTTTCGTGACAAGTTTAGGGGGGTAAACATACCTTTTTTTCTATTTTAAATATTTATTATCATGTCGTGTACGTACATGAATGTGGTTGCTTAGTTTTACTATTGACACAGTAAAAAATATATTCAAAAGAAAAGGTAACAAATAGCACATATAATCTAATTTAGATATTTATAACATGTAGTGCACAAATATTGATTATTTAGGACCATATAAAGGGGAGCGTTATTATCTCCCTGATTTCAGACGTAATTCTTACTTCAGAAACTCAAATGAGACCTTCAATTTCTTTCACTCCAGTTTAAGATGCACAATTGAAAAAATATTTGGAGTTTGGAAAAATAGATTTGCTCTCCTATGCACAATGCCATCTTTTAAATTCGACACTCAAGTTCATATTGTTATAACTGTTATGACTATACATAATTTCATACGACAACGCTCTAATACTGATAAAGAATTTAACTATTATTCTAACGAAGACATCATCACAGAGATCAAAGAAAAAAAATGAGCCTTATGATATACCTTCAGAAATAGATCTCCTACTAGTATGAAGACACTGCGTGATAAAATTAGGAATGAAATAGTTGAGAATTTTTGTGTTGTATGAAAGACTAATTAGTTTTGTCGTTAATTTTTACATATGTGGTGATTTAATTTATGAAATAATTTTATATTCATTTTGTTTGATATTTTAAGTAATATTTAAATTATTTAAGTAATGTATCATTATTTAATATTTTTAAATGTATTTTTTTTATATAAATATTGATTGAAAATTTTATACTATGTACCTTTTAATTAAATAAAAATAAAATTTTAATTAAAAATATTATATAGATATTTAAAATAATTTTTCTCTATAAATTGATTTTAGCAATAAAAGTCTATTGATACATCTTCTTTTTGGCCATTTGTCTCAAAAAAAATATTTCTTGAAAAAGATTATCCAAACAAAATCTGTTTATCAAGAGCACTTTTCAAATAAATTTGAGAAAATGAACTATTTTCACCCTAAAATATACACGAAATTGTTGAGACACACCCGAAATTTAGGAGGGTCCTATTACCCTTGGACTAATTAAAATCGTATTTTTGGCAACCTTAGTGCCTATATGTGCCTACGTGGATCTTCAGTGTGTTGATTCACTGATGTGACACGTAGGCACTATGGTTGCCAAAAATACAATTTTAATTATTCCAGGGATAGTAGGACCCTTCTAAAGTTCGAATGTGTCTCAACAATTTCGTGTATAGTTCAGGGTAGAAACAGAACATTTTCCCAATACATTTACCAAACACAAATAATTTCTTTGCAAAAATATTTTTTTAAAAAGCTATTTTATAAAAATACTTTTCAAATAAGCAGTTTTGCAACAACAACCCAAACGGGCTCTAAGACTTCAACCAGACAACTTTTTTTTAAGAAAAATAAAATAAAATAAAGAAATTAGTAATATTTCAACTGAAAATATGTAGCAGTTGAAAACTTATAACCGCCAGTTTATCCTCTAAATGAGCTCATGAAGTTGGGATTTTTGTTGGGTGAGAAGTGGTAGGTTTGAGGTCCAAAAATGCGTTTAGCGATGTCCTTCTCATCAGCTCTTCCTCTTCCTCTTCCTTTCTCTCCTTCAACTCTCTCACAATCTCCATCTTTATCCTTAACCCATCTCCCCAATCACTCTTCTCTCCTCCTCCCCGACGAACAATCCACTCTCTTCGACTCAAAACCCCGTACAATTCGCTACCGTTTAAGCGAACTATGCCGAAAAGGACAACCTCATCTCGCCCGCCAACTGTTCGATACAATTCCTCAACCAACAACTGTCCTTTGGAATACTATTATCATTGGATACATTTGTAACAACTTGCCTCATGAAGCTATTTTGTTTTATTCTAAATTGAAACATGCCGGTTCATCGGTGTGTGATCAGTATACTTTCTCTTCTGTTCTTAAAGCTTGTGCGGAGACGAAAAGGATACTTGTAGGTAAAGCTGTGCATTGTCATATTTTGCGGTCTGGTATTCATCCTAGTAGGATTGTGAGTAATTCTTTGTTGAATATGTATTCGAGTACGTGTGTTGGTTTGGAAAGTGGTTCGGATTGTGAGTTGGTGGAAAGGGTGTTTAGAATTATGAGGAAAAGAAATGTTGTTGCTTGGAATACAATTTTTTCGTGGTATGTTAAAAGGAAGAGGTTTTCGGAAGCAGTTAAGTGTTTTGTTATGATGATGAGTTTAGGTGTTAAGCCGAGTGTTGTTAGTTTTGTTAATGTTTTTCCTGCTGTATCAGAAGTAGGGGATGTTAGAGTTGCTGATGCTCTATATGGTTTGATTGTGAAATTGGGTAATGAATATGTAAATGACTTGTTTGTAGTTAGTGCTGCAATTGTTATGTATGCTGAGCTTGGTTGTGTTGATTTGGCGAGAAGAATATTTGACAATACTTGTGAAAGAAATACAGAGATTTGGAACTCTATGATTAGCGGGTATATTCAGATCAATTTTTCTTTTAAAGCAGTTGATCTCTTTCTTGAAGCTGTAAAAGCAAAGGATGCTGTTACTACTGATGATGTGACATTTGTATCCGCTCTTATGGCAACTTCGCAGTTGCAGCATTTGGAGTTTGCCCAACAGCTACATGCATGTCTGGTAAAGAAATGCATGGATTCACAGGTTATTTCGTTAAATGCTATGATAGCCACATATTCTAGGTGTAACCGTGTTGGCGATTCATTTAAAGTTTTTAATGGAATGAAGGACAGAGATATAGTGTCATGGAATACTATGGTGTCTGCTTTGGTACAGAACGGACTTGATAATGAGGCTTTAATGCTTGTATACGAGATGCAAAAGCTTAGGGTTGTAATTGATGATATAACAATTACCATCCTGCTTTCTGCTGCATCAAATCTCAGGGACAGGGAAATTGGTAAACAGGCCCATGCTTATCTCCTGAGGCACAATATTCAATTTGAAGGAATGGACAGTTACCTGATAGACATGTATTCCAAATCTAATATGATTAGAGAAGCACAAGCAATATTTCAGTCAAACTTCACAAATGATAAGGATCAAGCCACATGGAATGCTATGATTGCTGGAAACACTCAAAATGGATTAATTGAACAATCCTTTGTTGTCTTCAAGGAGATGCTTGAGCAGAATGTGAAACCAAATGCTGTGACCTTAGCATCAATTCTTCCATCATGCAGCCAGGCAGGAAATATAGCAATAGGCAAGCAGTTACATTGTTTTGCAATTCGTAATTTGCTTGAAAACAATGTTTATGTTGTCTCGGCTTTGGTAGACATGTACTCCAAATCAGGAATAATTGATTATGCTGAAAGTGTTTTTCAAAAATCTCCTGAGAAGAACTCAGTGACATATACAAATATGATTTTGGGATACGGCCAGCATGGGATGGGCAAAAAAGCTCTAACACTGTTCTACTCTTTGCAGCAGAATGGTTTAGAACCAGATGCTGTTACCTTCATTGCAGTCCTGTCTGCTTGCAGCTACACCGGATTGATTGATGAAGGACTTCAAATATTTGAGCTGATGGGCGAAGAATACGGAATTCAGCCGTCAGCAGAGCACTATGCTTGTGTGGTTGACATGTTAGGAAGAGTTGGACGGTTGGATGAAGCTCATAATTTTGCTAGACAGTTGGGTGAAGAAGGTAATGTCTTGGGAATATGGGGATCACTCCTTGCAGCCTGCAGAGTGCATAGAAATTTTGAATTGGGGAAAATTGTTTCCAGTAAGCTGCTTGAATTAGAGGGGAGTGACAGAATTTCTGGTTATCATGTTCTACTTTCAAATATATATGCAGAGGAAGGAAACTGGCAATCTGTAGATAACGTCAGAAGAGGAATGCGCAAAATGGGGTTGTCAAAGGAGGTTGGGTGTAGTTGGATTGCTACTTCTGGTTATCCACACTGTTTTGTATCTAGAGATAATAAGCATCCTCAGTGCTGCATGATATATGATATGTTGGGATGTTTAACCATCAATATGAAAGATGCTGGCTATAAACCTAAACTTGAGCTAATGGAAGGGTGGATCTATGGGCTAGAAGAATAAAAAGCTATCAGTTCTCCCACTATGTACCTTACATTTTTTGACAGGATTTTGCTAGAGTTGACATGATCGTAGTTTATCAATGACCAGCTGCCTTTGAAATTCGAGGTAATGAAGTTGTGTTTTAGTTTTTTAGTTTAGTTTTTTCTTCTGAGTTATGCTCTTTTACATTGTAAAGATACCCAGAAGTAGGAATACAGTTAGTGAAATGTATGTATGTTGTTTTATTAAGACAGATCAGTCAAGAAAATCCATTTTACCGTTTTGGTGGAAAACAAGGTATCCTAGATAGCAAAGGAAGGGTCCTATCCATGATGACAACTTCTATCAAGCAATCTTATTGACTGAAGCACAGTGAAATTAGGTGACCAGTTCTGTCCTTTGCATAACTTATACTTGTTCTGCAGTTCAGCTTTTAAACTATCGCATAGGATATTCTTTGATGCAGAAATCCCTGAAATGTGGATGAAAGGATCAAAGATAGTTGAAATATTGGAATTTGATCATGTTTGCAAGTTCACGAGTGTTATTATTTCGGAGCCAAATGGTATTAATAACATTTTCTAAGGTTGGTCCAGATAACTATAGTATGTCTGGTAAGGTTGGTCAGCTAATTATAGTATGTGAATATCAATGAAGTTGGCATAAGTGGAGTTTCTCATTTGTGAAAATGGTTCTGAAGCTACAACAAACCATATAAATAAGATGATCTCTGAAAATTTCCTTATTGGACTATTGGCTTAAATTATTGGACATTGGCAAGCAAAAGCTTTCTATATATTACATCTAGTTCTAGTGATTAGTAAGAAGTTTTTTTTGACTAAATATGCATGTAGACTTTTGCCAACCAATTAAGTTCTGAGTCCATGTTTTCTTTACTTGGCTTATTAGGCTCCACATGGTTGCTTACAAGCTGCTTGTGGCAACTTAAAGTTAATTATTGTTCTTCACTTTCCAGAAGGGACAAAGGGCTTAAGGGCATCACCTCTTGGATTTTTCTCAAGAACAGGTGAAGCTCTTTTGATGAGACCACTAACTCCGTTGTGCTCCATGTTCTTGAAGAGATAATTCCTTCTTTTGCAAGCAGGTACCTCTGAGCATGCTGCAGATCTCTTTATGAATTTATATTACCTCTACACATTATCTAGTGTTGTTTATTTTGACATGGAAGGTAAAATATCAGGGGCATGAATGCTGTGTGACTCAGAGAAACTAATCTTCTACTTATGATCCAAAAAAAATAGATCCTCTACTTTAAAGGTCCAACCGTCCAATGACCTGACAGTTATTGTAATCTAATCCTGTGGCCAAACCTCAATGATATGATTCCAGTTCATTAGTTCATTTAGACCAGTTGTATTTCAAAATTCATTTGTAAATCATTTACACTAGCTGGTTGTTATTTAAAAACAGTTAGTCTGTTTTAGTGTAGTGACAGGGCACGTGACTTAGCACATGATACACCTGTTCCCAAAGTTAGTTGTAACTAACTTTCCCTCCCCCTAGCTGGATCTCATATAAGGAACTGATTAGCTATTGTAACATTCATTCAGAAATTACACAGTGAAATACAATCTTCTTCTTTCCTCTCTTGTTACAGAATTCCCAATTAGGGTATTAGAAGTGAGTTGTTCAAGAGTAATTCTTGTCATTTACTCTTTAGGCTCCTTCCTAACAACTTTCAATTCCATAAGAATTCTGGGCTGTATCATTGGTATCAGAGACACTGATCCTCTGACCTCTGCAATGGGTGACCATAACACAAGGATGCATGAATTATGGAAAGAGGTAGATTCTCTTAAAACCTTCATGGATGGAGTGGTGAATTCGATGGCAGAAATGCGTACAGTTGTAGATGAAAAAATGGTTCAAGCCATGAATGAATGAATGAAATCGAACAGTTGTTCCTGGGTAATGGTGGTGCATCAATGGAGGCCCTAACCGCTAATACTGGGGACAATGGAGCAACCGGAGAAGGGCAACCCAGATGCGAACGACATGTGGCTTATCAGATGTATAATAGAAGGTATCAACTGGAGTTTCCCAAATTCGATGGGAATGGGTTGAAGGATTGGTTGTACAGGTGTGACCAATTCTTTGATGTGGAGGAAATCGAAGAAGAATCCAAGGTGAAAATGGCTTCGTGCAACATGGAAGAAAAGGCATTACAGTGGCATCAATCCTACATGAAGCATCGATTAACTAGGGATTGGCCTAGATGGGGTGAGTATGTAGGTTGTCTCTATACCAGATTTGGAGAAGAATTATTTGATGACCCCATGGGTGATTTTAAAGAT
This sequence comes from Capsicum pubescens, assembly GCA_030864215.1. Taxonomy (NCBI): domain Eukaryota; kingdom Viridiplantae; phylum Streptophyta; class Magnoliopsida; order Solanales; family Solanaceae; genus Capsicum; species Capsicum pubescens. The sequence goes on along the minus strand of CM061541.1, from coordinate 83,905,236 downwards.
CTCAAACAAATAGGTACTGTGCAATAATATGTCGATTTGTTTGATGAATTGCTAACTAGGGTAGATTTACCCAAACATTATGTAGTTAGCTGCTTTGTGAGAGGCTTGCAGTTAGAAATTGGACTCCTTGTCAAGATGTTGGGTCCAAGAACCCTGGCCAAGGCTATTAGTTTAGCAAAGATCCAAGAACAAACCCTTATTTTTCAGAAACAAGTTTTTCATGGAATATTGCCTAACCCCAAAAACATGTTGAAATTCCAGAATGCTACCCCTTCTTTTGCACAGAACTCATCTAGCAATTTTAAGCCTCACCAGATAACATCTAAACCTTCCCATTCTACTACTATAGGCCCAAAACCCCATATAAAAATGCTAGGATCCTTACTTCTGCTAAGATGGATGAGAGGAGAAGCAAGGGCTTGTGCTTTAATTGTGACGAGAAGTACACTTTTGGTCATATGTGTAAAAAGAAGAGACAATTGTTTTCGATGAAAGTTGATGAAGGTGAAGAGGTGACTGAATTGGAAGAAAATTTATGGGATCCAGCTGAGTGCTTAGCAATGTTGGGACATGGATTAGAGACTGACTCTGAAGGAACAATACTGCCTCATGTGTCTGTCCATGCCACGAATGGTCTGCATGATTTTAGAACCATGAGAGTCACTATATCTCTCAAGGGTAAGGCAATTCATGTATTGATTGATAGTGGAAGTACCCACAATTTTTTGGACTTGGATACTGTGAAAAGGCTTGGATGTGTCCTAACTTCGATCTCACCTTTCTCTGTTTCTGTTGCTGATGGAAAAAAAGTTTCACAGTCACCACTTGTGTAAAGCCTTGGTATGGAAAATGCAGGGTGTTTCTTTTGAATCAAATATGTTGGTATTGCCTATTGGAGGATGCAACATGGTATTGGGTATTCAATGGCTAGCTACATTGGGAGATGTTATGTGGAACTTTAGGAAATTGAGAATGGAATTCACTATCATGGGACACAAGGTTTCATTGAGAGGCATCAAACCTCTAGCTGCTAAACTAATGCAACCAGAGAAAATAGAGAAATTGTTGGCTAAACCAGTTGAATTATGCATGATCTCTGTAGGTATGTATCAGGAGGAACAAATGGATGTAAACGGGGGAGAGATGCTTAACATGGAAAGAGACCAACTATGTATTGAAAAGGATCAGGAGTTGCAGGTCATTTTGCAGCAGTACGATGATTTATTTGAGCCTCCAACTAAGTTGCCACCTTTAAGATCCCATGATCATCAGATTAGTTTGAAGGATGGAACCTCCCCTATCAATATTAGACCCTATAGATATCCTACAATTCAAAAAGATGAGATAGAAAAACTGGTGAATGAAATGTTAGAAGCTGGAATTATTAGACACAATACCAGTCCTTATTCATCACCTGTTGTGATGGTGAAGAAAAAGGATGGATCTTGGAGAATGCGTGTAGATTACAGGGAACTAAATAGCTATACCATCAAGGACAAGTTTCTAATACCTGTCATTGAGGAACTACTGGATGAGTTACATGGAGTAAAATTCTTTTCTAAGCTGGATCTCAGGTCAGGTTACCATCAAATTAGAATGGTTGAAGGTGACATCCCTAAAACAACTTTTCGAACTCATCATGGACACTATGAATTTTTAGTCATGCCCTTTGGTCTTACTAATGCCCCTTCAACCTTTCAGAGCCTTATGAATCATATTTTTCATGCTTACCTCAGGAAGTTCATTTTAGTCTTTTTTGATGACATCCTTATATATAGTCAGACTTGGAATGAACATTTACAGCTTCTACAAGCTACACTTGAGTTTTTGAGGTCACATGTGTTGTTTGTTAAGAAGAGCAAGTGTGCATTTGGAGTATTGCAAATTGATTATTTGGGACATGTCATTTCTGCTGAAGGAGTATCTATGGACATGCACAAAGTGAAATCTGTGTTTAATTGGCCTCCACCTACTAATCTCAAAGAGTTGAGAGGATTCCTAGGATTAGCAGGTTACTACAGAAGATTCATGAAGGGATATGGTACCATTGAAAAACCTTTGAACAATCTCTTAAAGAAGGGTAATTTCAAGTGGAATGATGCGACTGTTGCTGCTTTTGAAGAAATGAAGAAAGCTATCACTTCTGTACCTATTCTAGCCCTACCAGACTTATCCAAGGAATTTATGGTGAGACAAATGCTTCTGGAGAAGGAATTGGAGCTATGTTAGTCCAAGAGAATAAACCTATTGCATTCTTTAGTCAAGGTTTATCTGATAGAAACAAGGCACTATCTGTGTAAGAAAGAGAATTACTAGCAGTAGTCACTGTTGTTCAGAAGTGGAGGTCCTACTTCTTGGGTAGACCATTTGTGATTAAATCTGATCACCACAGTCTTTAGTATCTCTTGGAGTAGAAGATCACCACACCTAGCCAACAAAAGTAGTTGATCAAGCTTCTTGGCTATGACTACTTTATACAGTATAAGAAGGGCAAAGACAATGTAGTAGCTGATGCCCTTTCTAGAAAAGAAGATGTTATTCAGCCTATGAGTATCTCGGGGGTTCAAGCAGAGTTGTTACAAGAAGTAAAGCACTCTTGGAATAAAGATCCAACATTGCAACAGATTATTCAAAAAATCCAATCTACTGCAGGTCATAAACCTTACTTTAAGTACCTTGCTGGTGTCTTGAGAAGGAAGGAAAAAATAATGGTTGGAAATGACACAGACTTAAGGGAAAGATTGATTGCCTTCTTCCATGACAACCCAATGGGGGGACATTCAGGCATAGCAGCTACTCTAAAGAGGCTAAGACAAGATTTCTTCAGGAAAAAAATGAAGCAACATGTCTATTCTTATGTAAAGGCTTGTAATGTTTGTCAGAAATGCAAGAATTAGAATGTTGCCTACCCTGGTTTATTGCAGCCTCTTCCAATTTCTAATAAGGTTTGGCAAGACATTTCCATGGATTTCATAGAAGGCTTACCTAAGGTTGCTAGTAAAGAGGTTATATTTGTGGTGGTTGACAGATTGAGTAAGGCTGCTCACTTCTTGGCTCTTAAACACCCTTATACTCGAGCTGATGTAGCTCAAGTGTTCCTCAATGAAGTTTTCAGGTTGCATGGCATGCCTGAGTCTATTGTCTCTGACTGAGATGTTGTTTTCACTAGTAAGTTTTGGAAGAAAATGTTCAGATTGCAGAAAGTTTCTCTTTTAACATTCACTGCATCCCATCCTCAAACGGATGGCCAAACAGAGGCTGTTAATAGATGCTTGACATGTTATCTTAGATGTATGACACATGAGAAGCCACGAGAATGGCCTCACTAGTTACCATTAGCAGAATGGTGGTACAACACCACCCACCACACCTTCATCAATATGTCACCTTATGAGGCTGTTTATGGACAGAAACCACCACCGTTGTTACCTTACATGCCCTTTGATTCTCAACCAGATTTAATTGATAGAAACCTTCAGGCTAGGGAAGCTGCCTTAAGGACTCTCAAGTTCCATTTGCTCCGGGCTCAGAATAGAATGCAAGATCATGCTAACAAAGGTAGAACTGATAGAAGATATGATGTTGGAGATTGGGTCTATGTTAAGTTGCAGCCCTACAAGCAGCTGTCTCTGAAGTCTCACACCAATCATAAACTTTCCTCTAATTTTTTTGGGCCTTTCCAAATCATTGCTAAGGTTGGTGTTGTTGCTTATACCTTGGCATTTCCTGCTACCACCAGGATCCACCCCACCTTTCATATCTCCCAGCTTAAGAGAAAGATTGGGTCACAACCTGCTGCTGTCACACTCCCAATGGTTCATTCCAGTGCCGTTTCTATATTACTCTACCCTGAGGAGGTTCTTGACCGAAGAATGATCCATAAGCATGGTACAGCTGTTCCATAACTGCTCATCAAGTGGTTGAATTCAGCACCTGAAGATAGTACTTGGGAGGATTTTCAATCCTTCACTCAGAATTTTCGTCAGTTTGTTCTTGATCTTTGAGGACAAGGATCATGTCAAGGGGGGAGTATTTGATATGATTCCAGTTCATTAGTTCATTTAGACTAATTGTATTTCAGAATTCATTTGTAATTCATTTACACTAGCTGGTTGTTAGTTAAAAATAGTTAGTCTGTTTTAGTGTAGTGACAGGGCACGTGACTTAGCACATGATACACCTGTCCCCAAAGTTAGTTGTAACTAACTTTCCCTCCCCTAGCTATATCGTATATTAGGAACTGATTAGCTACTGTAATATTCATTCAGAAATTACACAGTGAAATACAATCTTCTTCTTTCCTCTCTTGTTACAGAATTCCCAATTACGGTATTAGAAGTGAGTTGTTCAAGAGTAATTCTTTTCATTTACTCTTTAGGCTCCTTCCTAAGAGCTTTCAATTCCATAAGAATTCTGGGCTGTATCACTCAAATTGCTTTGTTCTTAAAGATTATTTTGCTTTATTTATGTTCGTCAATAATGGATTATAGAATATTCCTAAAACTATAAAATGCCCCCTCACCCTAAAAGAAAAAAGAAAGTTTCCAAATGTAGAATTATGACCAATTAGCAAAATACTTGTTCATCTTGGTGCATAAAATTGATGCTATGGCAGGATAAGCCCGACAACGGAATCGAAAAATTTCGTTCCGTTCCGCCAACTCCGATTTTGGCATGGTTCCGTTACCGGTAACGCCACGGTACCGGTTAGTGCCGGTATACCTGTAATACCCCGATCATTTCTTAAGCCTAAATCCGCCTTTTGAGTGAATATGGATGACTTCCAAAGTGATTGATGTTTATACCATGTTGCATTTTTCTAATTTCTACGTTTTGCCATGTAGAGCATTGAATAAGCTTTCCATCGATACCAAATTCGCCCAAATCCGACACTCGGGTGAAGAGTTAGAGCCATTTTAGTGAAACAGTGTGCCACCTGACACTTTAGCGCGTCGCGGAGCCAACCAAAATGACAATTGTCATTTTCCAATGAGCCTCCGCGATATTGACGCATCGCGCCAAAGCTCAATTTTAGGATTGTCAAATTCCAGTGCACCAACGCGATTCCACCGCGTCGCGGTGCCCTTCCAGGGCACGACTAAGGTGGAAAATGCGATTTCATCGCGTCGTGCCACTGAGCAGTTTCCCAATTATCCAATTTCAGTGAAGGACCGCAATCCATCGCGCCAGGGCAAAAAATCGGGCTCCAGTTCTAGAATTTGCTCAAGGGTATTTTGGTCTTTTCCACCCGTCCTTACCCTTTATATATATACAAGTGAGGGAGAAACTCCTCATTTCCTCTTCCATCTTCTCCAAAATTCTAGGATTTCTCTCCAAAATTCAATCCAATTCTTGTCTAAACATCTCAACATCAAGCCATGGTTTTCATAAATTAGTTCTAGATTTAAAACTTCCAAGTCAAGAACATTAAGATCTCTAACTCAAGAAGTGGGAAAAGAAGTCTATAGCAAGTTTATTCATCCCGGATAATAATCAAGGTATCTGGGGCTTGAACAAGAATATCCTTTCATTCTTGTGCCCAAAGAATTGATTTTTACTATTGGAATTTCATGATCCTTGCAAGTCAGTTGGGGATCTGTCCCAATGGCTCCTCAGTCTTTTGTAGTAGAGGCTTGTCAGACTAGAGTACCAGTATGTACAAAACTTTCAGTATTTTGTTTGTACAGGACAGTATTTCTTCGTATCACAGTATGTTCATGACATGATTATTCTTCCCTATTTAACATGAATAGTGATATAGTAAGATCTGAAAGTGATGACAGGCTTAGAGGGTTAGCTTGAGGCCACACGTGGCCTTAAGCACCGTGTGACATCTCGCGATAGGTTCTTGGGGCGTTACAAGCTTCATATCAGAGCCTAAGGTTTGAAGAGTCCTAGAGAGTTTGACGAGCCGCATTACGTAGAGTCTTGATCATCGGTGTGTAGCGCGCCACATCTATGAGCAAGAGGCTACGGTACGTTTTAGGAAAAGTTGTTTCGTTTTTTCAAAAATCTATCGTGCCTACAACTGTTTCTCTCTGCTATTAATTCGTGCTCTATTATGACAGAAAATGCCTCCTCGTAGAGCTCGCAGAAACAATGAACGACCTTAACCCGTTGATCCTTTAGGTGAGACGGTGTCCCACGCTGAATTCCGAGCAGCTTTTCAAGCGCTAGCCCAGGCGGTTACCGCCAATGCTCAGACCCATGTTCAGGCCGCAGTTCCTCCTCCGCAGGAAGGTAATTCAGCGGCAGCTCGGGTTCGTGATTTTATGCGGATGAATCCGCCAGAGTTTTATGGGTCAAAGACAGGCGAGGACCCACAAATGTATCTTGATGAGGTGAAAAAGATCACCAAAATTATGCATGTAATGGAGGAAGAAAGTGTGGAGCTAGCTTCCTATCGCTTGAAAGATGTTGCTTATGATTAGGTGGAGATGTGGAGGAAGAGTAGAGGGGAGGATGCCGCTCCCATGACTTGGCAGTTGTTCCAGGATGCGTTCTTAGACAGATTCTTTCCCCCGGAGCTGAGGGAGGCAAAATTAGAAGAATTTATGAACCTGAAACAGGGCCCCATGACAGTTAAGGAGTATTGTCATAAGTTCAACCAGTTATCTAAGTATGCTCCCGGTATGATGGATGATTCTAGAACTAGTATGAGTAAGTTTTTGGCTGGTGTATTTGGTTATGTTGTGAAAGTGTAGATCCGCTATGCTTAATAGGGACATGGACCTTTCAAGACTAATGATTCATGCTCAGCAGATTGAAGCGGACAAGGTGAATGAGAGAGATAGAGTAAGGGCAAATAAGAGAGTTAGATTAGAGCAGCAGGGGTATGGTCAGACTAGGTTTTTTGGAGGGAATCGTCCTCAATCCCAGAACCGTTCACTTGTGCCAGCGCCTTCATCAGCTAGTGCTCCCGCATTCAGAATTAGGCAGGAGCAGGGTAATAGGCCTACTATGTCTGGGTCCCAGGACAGTGTGAGTAACAAACCTCGTCCTCCTCCATGTCCGAAGTGCGGTAGGGACCATCCTGGTGAGTGCTTAGTCGATCGGAGAGGTTGTTTTGGTTGCGGTAAGTTGGGCCACAGATTCAGGGATTGCCCATACGCTAGACAGGGGAGTCGTGATGTTCGTCCCCAGAGTCAGGCTATTAGTGCTCCAGCCCCTTTAGCTCGTCCTCCTCCTCCTCAGGGTGCCTCGTCTAGTACTGCAAGTGGTCAAAGCCAGAATCGCTTTTATGCTATACCACCCCGTTAGGAGCAGGAGGATTCACGAGATGTTGTTACTGGTATGCTCCGTGTATTTCATTTCATTGTGTATGTGTTGATGGACCCTGGGTCAAGTCTTTTTTATGTGATTCCGTTGGTGGCTGTGAATTTTGAAATCAGTGCTGAAAAGGTTCCTGAGCCTTTTCTAGTTTCTACCCCAGTAGGTGAATCTGTTGTTGCCAAACAAGTGTATAAGAAGTGTCATATCACTGTCCTTCACATAATCATGTTTGCAGACTTAGGCGAGCTAGACATGGTTGATTTTGACATTATTCTGGGTATGGATTGACTTCACTCTTGTTATCTGTCTATAGACTGTCGTACCCGTGTAGTCAAGTTTCAATTTCCCAACGAGCTAGTTTTTGGGTGGTTCGAAAGTTCTGTAGCTCCCAAGAGTCATTTTATATCCTACCTTAAGGCCAGGAAATTGATATCCAAGGGTTGTATCTATCATTTGGTTCGAGTTAAAGACACTAAGTCCGAGACTCCGACTATTCAGTCTATTAGTATTGTCAATGAGTTTCTTGATGTTTTCTCGGAAGATCTCCCAGGGGTACCTCCCGATAGAGAGATAGAATTCGGGATTGATCTTCTTCCCGATACGCAGCCTATTTCTATTCCTCCATATCGTATGGCCCCCGCAAAACTTAAGAAGTTGAAGGAGCAACTCAAAGATCTTCTTGATAAGGGTTTTATAAGGCCCAGAGTGTCTCCTTGGGGAACACCCGTTCTATTCGTGCGAAAGAAAGATGGTTCATTGCGTATGTGCATTGACTATGGTCAGCTCAACAAGGTCACAGTCAAGAACAAGTACCCTCTTCCTAGAATTGATGACCTGTTTGATCAGCTGCAAGGTGCCAGTTATTTTTCGAAAATAGATTTGAAATTCGATTATCACCAACTTAAAGTCAGAGAGTGTGATTTTCCAAAGATAGCTTTTCGCACCCGTTATGGTCATTTTGAATTCCTGGTCATGTCCTTCGGGCTAACTAATGCCCCAACAACTTTTATGTACCTTATAAATCGGGTGTTCAGACAGTACCTGGATATGTTTGTTATTGTGTTCATAGATGATATCCTTGTATACTCCCGAAATGGAAATGACCATGCAGATCATCTCCTAATTGTCTTGCAAACCCTTAAAGATCATCAGTTGTTTGCCAAATTTAGCAAGTGTGAATTTTGGTTAAAGTCAGTTGCCTTTCTGGGTCATATTGTTTCTTCTGAAGGTATTCGAGTTGATCCTCAAAAGGTAGAAACTGTAAAAAATTGGCCTAGACCTATTTCCCCGTCTAACATTAGGAGTTTCTTGGGTCTAGTTGGTTACTATCATCGTTTTGTTGAGGGTTTCTCCTCCATTGCTGCTCCTTTGACCCGGTTAACCCAAAAGAAAGTTAAATTCCAGGGGCCAGATTCTTGCGAGAAGAGTTTTCAGGAGTTGAACACTCGACTCACTTCAGCCCCTGTGATGACCTTGCCTAATGGTGTAGACGATTTTGTGGTGTATTGTGATGCCTCGAGAGTTGGTTTGGGTTGCGTGTTGATGCAGAAGGGTAAGGTTATAGCCTATGCCTCCCGACAGTTGAAACCTCATGAGAAGAATTACCCGACCCATGATCTTGAGCTAGCTGTAGTAGTTTTTGCCTTAAAAATCTGGAGACATTACTTGTACGGTGTTCATGTTGATGTCTTTACGGATCACAAGAGTTTGCAATATGTGTTCACTCAGAGAGAGTTGAACATGCGGCAGAGACGATGGTTAGAATTGCTGAAGGACTATGATATGAGCGTGTTGTATCACCCGGGCAAGGCCAATGTTATGGTGGATGCCCTTAGCAGGTCGTCCATGGGTAGTGTGACACATGTAGAGAACGATAAAAAAGAATTGGTTCGCGAAGTGCATTGTTTGGCTAGGTTGGGCGTTAGATTGCTTGATTCAGCTGAGGGTAGTGTTTGGGTTCAAAGTAATTCCGAATGTTCTCTAGTTTCGGAAGTGAAGGAGAAACAGGATATGGATTCTCGTTTGGTCAAACTGAAAGGGTCAGTTAAAGACCAAAAGGTGGGGGTTTTCTCCCAAGGGGACGATGGTGTATTTAGGCTTCAGAATAGATTGTGTGTGCCTGATGTTGATGATCTGAGGCAGAGAATTATGGCTGAAGCGCATGGCACACGATATTCTATTCATCCCGGTGCTACCAAGATGTACCGCGATTTGCGGGAAATTTATTGGCAGAATGGTATAAAGAAGGATATAGCGAAGTTCGTAGAGAAGTGTGCAACTTGCCAACAGGTGAAGATAGAGCACCAGAGACCCGGTGGTATGATGCAAGAATTTGGCATTTTTACTTGGAAGTGGGAGGAAGTGAATATGGATTTCGTGACCGGTTTACCTCTCTCTCGTCGTCATCATGATTCTATATGGGTCGTTGTAGACAGGTTGACTAAGTCAACACATTTCCTGCCAGTACATACATCTTTCACCGCTGAAGACTATGCTAAGCTGTACATCCGAGAGTTAGTCAGGTTGCATGGAGTTCCGTTGTCTATCATCTCCGATAGAGGTACTCAATTTACTTCTCAGTTTTGGAGAGCCTTTCAGAAGGGTCTTGGTACCCAAGTTAATCTTAGCTTCGCTTTTTATCCGCAGACAGACGGTCAAGCTGAGAGGACTATCCAGACTTTGGAGGATATGTTGAGGGCATGTGTTCTTGATTTCAAAGGAAGTTGGGATGAACATTTGCCATTGATTGAATTTGCGTTTAACAATAGTTTTCATGCTAGCATTGGAATGGATCCATTTGAGGCTTTGTATGAAAGGAGGTGTAGATCACCCATAGGTTGGTTTGAAGTGGGTGAGGCTGCTGTGATTGGACCCAATGCTGTGTTCTAGTCCATGGAGAAAGTTAAGTTGATTCGGGAAAGGTTGAAGACAACCCAGAGTCGTCAGAAGTCGTATACAGATGTGAGAAGAAGAGCTCTTGAGTTTGAGGTTGATGATTTGGTGTACTTGAAGATTTCACCCATGAAAGGGGTGAAAGGATTTGGAAAGAAAGGGAACCTTAGTCCCCGATATGTTGGCCCTTATAGAGTTTTGAATCGTGTTGGGAAAGCAGCTTATGAGATTAATTTGCCTGCAGAGTTGTCAGCTGTCCACCCTGTCTTTCACGTTTCTATGCTAGAGAAGCACATTGGTGATTCTGTTGTGGTTGAACCATCAAAGAGCTTAGATGTTCGGGATAGTCTTTCTTATGATGAAGTTCCGGTCGAAATCCTAGATTATCAAGTCCGTAGACTAAGGAACAAAGAAGTTCCCTTAGTTAAAGTTCTGTGGCGAAATCAACCAATAGAGGGTGCTACTTGGGAAGCAGAAGCAGATATGCGAGTTAAGTATCCTCATCTCTTCTCCGCGAGTTCAAATCAAGCCAAAGGTATCATTCTTTCTTAATTCAGTTTCCTTCTAATCCAGCGTATTCAGTTGTATAGATATCTATTCTATGATTCGTGCATTCTATGAAGTACTCAAAAATCTAGAGTGAAGTAAGTCGGTTGAGCAAATGGTTCCCATAAAGTATTTCCAGTTTCCTCTTTGATCTTGAGCCTAACTAGCAACATTCGAGGACGAATGTTTCCAAGGGGGAGATATTGTAATACCCCAATCGTTTCTTAAGCCTAAATCCGTCTTTTGAGTGAATATGGATGACTTCCAAAGTGATTGATGTTTATACCATGTTGTATTTTTCTAATTTCTACTTTTTGCCATGTAGAGCATTGAATAAACTTTCCATCGATACCAAATTCGCCCAAATCCGACACTCGGGTGAAGAGTTAGAGCCATTTTAGTGAAATAGTGTGCCACCTGGCTCTTTAGCGCGTCGCGGAGCCAGCCAAAATGGCAATTGTCATTTTCCAGTGAGCCTCCACGATATTGACGCATTGCTTCAAGGCTCAATTTTAAGATTGTCAAATTCCAGTGCACCAATGCGATTCCACCGCGTCGCGGTGCCCTTCCAGGTCACGACCAAGGTGGCAAATGCGACTTCACCGTGTTGCGCCACTGAGCAATTTCCCAATTATCTAATTCCAGTGAAGGACCGCGATCCTGGCGCGTCGCACCAGGGCCAAAAATTAGGCTCCAGTTCTAGAATTTGCTCAAGGGTATTTTGGTCTTTTTCACCCGTCCTTACCCTTTATATATATACAAGTGAGGGAGAAAATCGTCATTCCCTCTTCCATCTTCTCCAAAATTCTAGGGTTTCTCTCCAAAATTTAATCCAATTCTTGTCTAAACATCTCAACATCAAGCCATGGTTTTTACAAATTAGTTCAAGATTTAAAACTTCCAAGTCAAGAACATTAAGATCTCTAACTCAAGAAGTGGGAAAAGAAGTCTATAGCAAGTTTATTCATCCCGGATAATAATCAAGGTATGTGGGGCTTGAACAAGAATATCCTTTCATTCTTGTGCCCAAAGAATTGATTTTTACTATTGGAATTTCATGATCCTTGCAAGTGGGTTTACACCCAAATTTCTTTATTGATGATTTATGAGATTTGAGTTGAATAAGTTTGATATTTATGATTATTTTACCATCACGTTTCTTAAATTGAGAATTTATGCCATGAGTTGTATATTGTCATTATGTATTGATGATTTCTAAGCGATTTAAAACAAGAGTCATGATTTATGCTTTTCCATGAGAAGTTTGACTATTGAATATATATTGATATTGAGCTTGAGAGTCAAGAATGAGTTCTATGATGTTTTCTTGAAGTTTCTGTTACTTGATATGATTTGATAAGCAAGTGTACTTGATGATGAGAAAGATTATTTTGAGATTGAGTGGAGTTAGGAATCCACAAGTTGATTATGATTCACAGATGAGATATATTTATGATTTTGGTCTCTATGATAGACCCTTGAGTTGATTGAGGTGGATTTCCTAACGCGTTCTGAGCTAAGTCCGGGAGGAGTATTTAGCACCGAGCGAGAAGTGTGGGTTCAGCGCATCCTACTTTTCCAGAATTTCGTGCCACCGTAGGATTGAGATTTGAGGGTCAAAGTGCCGAGTTTGTGATCACAGAGATGAGTTTGAGGTTATACTCCCTGGCAAGAGTATAACGCTCCCGCCAATCTGGGGTTCCTTCCTTAGGAGGGCAAAACGTTGGACTCCATGCGGCTCACATGATTTATGTCGGTTATAAGAAACTTCCAAGTCCATAATAGTCTAAGTTTCTTGAGTTACCGAGTCACTCCAAGTCATGAGTCAAAGAGTTTGGGTTGAGTCCAATGATTTATGAGATTTATGAAGCATGTGTTACTGTTGATGATTTATGAGAAACTATATTACAGTTTAATTCAAGCGAAGAGAGTCATTATTGTCAGCATGTATGATTTTATTTTACACTTGTAATATTATTTAAAAATATTGCATACACCCCCACATACTCAGTACAATCCCAAGTACTGATTCCCATACTCTTCCATGTTCTACATTTTCTCGTGATGTAGGTTCAGGTGCTCAGTCTCAGCAGCGACAATGATCTTTGAGTACCTTCATCTACATTCTTACAGTTGGTGAGTCCTCATGGTTCGAGGACCTATGTCCCTGTTTTTTTTCCTTGATAGTAGGTGTTTGTTTGTTTTCAGTTTAGGCGAGTCAGTTGGGGATCTGTCCCAATGGCTCCTCAGTCTTTTGTAGTAGAGGCTTGTCAGACTAGAGTACCAGTATGTACAGAACTTTCAGTATTTTGTTTGTACAGGACAGTAATTCTTCGTATCACAGTATGCTCATGACATGATTATTCTTTCCTATTTAGCATGAATAGTGATATAGTGAGATCTGAAAGTGATGACAGGCTTAAAGGGTTAGCTTGAGGCCACGTATGGCCTTAAGCATCGTGTGACATCTCAGGATAGGTTCTTGGGGTGTTACAATACCGGTCCCCAATGGTTCGGATAACGTTACCGGAGCGAACCTTCAAAAAAATTCGATAGTTCCAATTTCGGTTGACCGGTTCTGGTTCGTCAGACGCTTAAATATCTGCCTTTTTAAAAAAAAAAATGGGGAGGTATCTGGCACGACACTGGCAACGAATCTTTTGGCCGTTGCTTTGTAGCCGTTTAAACAACCCCTCTCCCAATTACCCCATACCACCCCTTAAAATTTTCACTATAAATATCCTTCATTTTAATTCTTTTTTCAGACAAATATTATTCCTCACTCTTAATATTCTCACATTCTCTCTAAATATTTATAATTATTATATTAGTTGGAGTTGAAGATTCAATGATTATATTAGTTAGAGTTGAAGATTTGTTGAAGATATTACAAACTTCAATTATCATCTTTTAATTCCGACATTTGGTATACGTCTGCGTTTACGCAGACGTTCGGTATATTCGTTTCAACTTTAATCTCTTTTTATTTACGTTAATATCTATATTTTTATTTTTTAGTATCTACATTTGTTTACTTACATTAATTTTTTAATTTATAATAATTGTATTGCTTGTTTTAATATTTTAATTTAAATTATGAATTTCGGAAAAATAGTAGTGGTAAAAAACCAATCTTTGGTAAGTTTTTTCATAGAAATAATAAAAGTAAGGCTAGTACTACCACTAGTTTATTACCGCCTAGATTTAATGAAACTTCTTTATCACAACCTAATGGTTTCGATGTTGGTATCGGTATGAAATTAGATAATGAGACCCTAAGTATGCGTTATAATAATTTTGAGGAAGACTTATCGGAGGAAGATGATATAGAAGAACAAGAGTTAGGTGATACCCCTACCCCTACTAGTCCGGTTACGGAATTACCGAAACACAATGAAGAACTTCCCCCTTTACCGGAATTTACTTGGGCCAAAGGTACCGAACATACTAAAAGGTCTTTAGTTTGAAAATTTATGGAGCATGATAGGGTAAAAAGTATTGCTACTTGCAATAAATGCAAGAAAGTTTTTAAACATTTGATCAGGGAAAAAAATGGTGGGACAGGGTTGCTAGCTTCGCATTTGACGAGATGTAATAAAGAATTTATTCGTCTAAAAAATGAGGCTAAGAAAAAAAAAGATAGTACACAATTTGTGCATGAATCTATAGGAGGTAATATGGTTCAAACGCGTTTAGACATGTTTAACCCGGCTGAAGCAAGGTGATCATCGACATATAGTGAAGATGTAGATAGAGAAGAACTAGCGAAAATGGTTGCTGTTATGAGTTTGTCTTTTAGTTTTCCTTCGCATCCCAATTTTATTCATTATATTCAACGAGTATATAATCCCTCTTTTAAAGGTTTTTCACGAAGTACTATTAAAAATGATATTTTTAAATTTCAGGCTGAACATTGCCATTTTCTTCGTTACTTATTTGATAAATTTGATGGTAGAATATCTGTTACTTCTGATATGGGTCGTAGTGTTATCGGTAATGATTATTTTACTCTCACGGCTCATTGGATTGATCACGATTGGAACATGCAAAAAAGAATTATTGCTTATAAATATGTTGATGAGTCTAAAACCGGCATGTATATAGCTAGTACAATAGCGGAGAGCAGGAAATATTTTAGATTTATTGGTAAACCTATGACATGCACATTCGATAATACTTCTAATAATTTGAAAGCTATTGAAGAGTTAAAAACTAAATTATGTCCTATGGATGAAGATCATTTTCATGTTAGATGTGTTGCGCATATTTTAAATTTGATAGTACATGAAAGTGTTCATTTGTTTGGAAATGGTTGTCTTAAAGTTCGAATTGCTTGTAGTTATATTTTTAAAAATAAAAGAAAGGTTGTTATGGATGATTTTAAATATAAATGAAATCAATGTGAACTTCCATATAGAAAAGTTCTAACAGAAATTCCTACTCGATGGAATTCTTTGTTTCAAATGTTTGAAGTTGCTTTTATATATCGTAAACCTATACAATTAGTTTGTAATACTTATAATGAGGATGTTAATTTAATGTTAGATGAAGATGATTGGACTGAAATACAAGAACTTTGTAAATTTTTGAAAACTTTTCATCAAGCTACGGAAACAGTATCTGCTCAATATACTCCAACTATTTCTTCTGTTTTAGTAACTATTACTGCAATTTCTAAAGTACTTGCTGAATATAAAAAATTATACCCTTACAAAGAGGCAATTGAATCTATGTTTGAAAATTTTTTAAAATATTATTTTTTTGTTCCACAAATTTTTTTGACAACTAATGTATTCAACCCATTTTATAAAGAACATGGTACAGTGATGTTGGTTAGAAAATTATACAACAATTTAAAAATTGGACCTCATGAAAAGCCATCAGTTGAAACTTGTTGTGCTAGCATAGTACCGACTGCTAAGAGTTTATATAACTTGTATCAAGTTATGGAACAAAACATTGGGCTGATCGAACCTACTATTTCTAGATGTAGATATGATGATTTAGATGACGAGATCGGCGAAGAACTTGGTCTTCAATGTTGTAGGAGTAATGATTTTGATTCGTATCTTTCGCTGGATCGGGAAAGTATTAGAGATGAAAATGGAAAACAATAACTTTTATCATGGTGGAGACCCGTATTAGGCAATTTCCAAAACTTTCAAGGATGGTTCGAGATTTGCTATCAACTCAAGCTTCTTCAGTTGCTTCGGAGCAAGCTTTCAGTGCAGGAAGATTTATAATAGGAGATCATCGATATTCATTAGCAAGGGATAGTTTGGAGATTTCGGTATTATTTAGAGATTGAATCAATGCCGAACGAAAAAATTTTGGGCTCCCCAAATTACCGCCCCATATTGAAGACGAAATAGATAAAATTTTTGAGGAAAATAGTGATGACGGAATGGAAGCAATGGAAGAACAAGGAAAAAGACCAATTCCGAGAGATTTATCCGCCGAAGAAATAGAAAAGTTACGCCAAAAATATTATAGACAATTTAGATATTAATAAGATTTTACAATAGAGATCTAATTCAAACAGAACCCTTCCTAGAAGGTGGCTGCGTAGATTAGATTTTTATTTAATATCTTTGTAATAAATGTACAACGTATGAAATTTGAATAAATATAACGGCTATTCGCCTAATTTTATTTTAAATTTGTCTTTTGTTTGTTGCAATTATGAAAAAAAAAATTAATAATTTTTTTTATAAAGTTAGGAAATTTTTTAACTTCTTAAACTTATTAAAAATATTATATTATCTTAAACTTAACATATATTTTTATAAGTTAAATTTTTAAATTTTTTAAGATATATTAAAACTTAAACTTATTAAAAAAGAGTTAATAAATTATATAAGTTAATATATATATAAAACTTATATATTAATGCCATTAAGTTAAGCTTATATATTAATGCCATTAAGTAATATATATAATATAAATTAAAATTTAAAATTTAAAACAAACACTGTAGCAGTATGTTATGTTCCGATAATGTTTCGGTGTCGCTCTGGTCCGATCCGGTTCCACACCGATAGCCAGCGGACCGGTCCGAACAAGGGGAAAATTTTGGTTCCGGTAACACCGGTTCCGGCGATGTAAAATGGTAAGGAAACTCCGGTACCGGTTCCAGATCTGATCAAACCGGTACGGCGGTACCGGTTTCGATTCGTTGCCAGTCCTACTCCTCATCCACATTAGGAGTTATGCCACTTGCATGGAGATCATCATCGGAGCCATTTTTCCTGTATTCATCACATCATCCACGTCAGCCACACATAATGAAACTAACTACAATTAAGATGAAGGTGGTGAAGTCACCACCCCACACTTAATTTGTTAGTATAAACCAATTATGTGTTATTATCGGGTACTCAGACTTCGACGACATACACTTTGATATGGTGCACCAACATTAGTCACAATACAATTCACTCACTTCAATTCCACCAATTTTACTTCAATGAAACAATTTTTGAACAAAGTTATGCCTTAGAGCTTCAACATGTCAATATACACAAAACACCATCACTTTCACACGATTTAACCAACACTATGTTCCATCAAGTAAGTTGTGAAATAATGGCCACACAACTAAACTACGTTAGTCATGAACAATTTAATCACGTGCAAAAGCTCAAAGTACTACAACAATGGTGTTCATCTTCCCAAAGATGTTCAAAATCCTTTTTTGACATAAACATGGCAAGAATTTAATCCACAATCCTCAAGAAATCAATTAACAATTATAACATAAAGTGACAACATCAAAGGATTAAGAAAGAAAAACTTACCTCAAAGATGGAAGATCGAAGAAATAAAGGGAGATTTTTTTTTGAGATTATGAAGCAAAGAAGAATTTTGAAGGACAAAGGGAATGGTGAGAGAGAAATCTTGCACAACTTAGGGCTGAAATATGGATGAATTTGGGCATTTAGGGCGTGGACTCTATCTTAAAAAAATAAATTTCGGATCGGGTTGACCCAATTAAAAATTGGATACTAAGCTGAATTTGGAAAGGTGTGCGACGCACATCTCATCGCACATGTTTAAGTGTGTGTCGCATTAAGCATCGCACAAGTGAGACAGTAGGTATACGTGTTAAGGTGTGCGGCACACAAGTTATCGCACAAGTGCAAGTAGGCGACGCACATGTTATCGCACAAGTTGAAGTGTGCGGCGCATAAGGAATTGCACAAGTGAGGCAGTGAGGCAGTGAGCATGTATGGAGGCTTGGGCGGCGCATATGTTATCGCACAACTTCAGGTGTGAGGCGCATGTGTAATCGCCAACTTGAACCAGTGAGCATATGCGACTGGGTTGGCATCACACATATTATCGCCTACATCAAGGTGTGCGGCGTACACCATGCCACTCATTTTCGCCTAACATTTAGCCTAAGCACATATGTTAGGCGACGCCTTTCTATGTAAACTTGGACGCTATGCACCCCATTCTTCATATAAAGCATTGAGAAAGGTCCGTACCACGGGGGCTTCGCACCCGCACCCCCATTGAGGTTAGTGGATAGGCCTGATCCCTACGCTATCACCACAGACCTCTTTGAAAATCACAAAATAAAGTCGCACCACAAAACTTTGGAGGGCGGATTAACATAATTTGGGTCACAACTCTAATACGAGTCATGACTCGAGCCTTAACATTTGACCACTCCAACTTACCTGTAATGTCACTGTTACTCCTAACTTACCACCATTGATATGGCTTAATTCCAAATCAAATTTGGTACCAATCACCTCCTTAGTACTTCATGCACTTACACTTAATAAAAAATAACTAAAAATGATTAGAAGGGTGGGTTACCTCCCACCAAGCGCCGTATTTTTGGTCGTGGCTCAACTCTTATTTTTGTATTTTTATTTAACATGATAAAATGAGAATAAGATCATGGGTTGCCTCCCATGCAGTGCCTGATTTAACGTCGCGGCACGACTCGATTATCATGATTACTTAGGCTTTGTCAAGATACATCGATGATACCATTTTTACCTCATCTTCATAGAATGCATTAACTATCGAGAAAACACTCATATCCTTTTGTTGTTTCATGGATTTACACACTTCAAAACTAACCTCTTTCCCATTGTGCCTAAATTTCAACTCATTCAACTCTAGGTCAACTAACACTCTCCAGTTGCTAAGAACGGCCTGCCCAAAATTATGGGTACTTCAAAGTCCATTTTGCAATCAAGAATTACAAAGTCGGCAGGAAATATAAAATTGGCCACCTTTACAAGTACATCATGTAGAATTCCAAATGGCCTTTTCACCGATCTATCCGCCATTACAAGTCGCATGTTTATGGGTGTGGGGTCTCCCAAACCCAACTTATTATAAACAACTAGCGGCATCATATTGATGCTAGCTCCCAGATCACATAAGGCCTTATCAAAATCCAGAGAGCCAATCGTACAAGGGATGGTGAATGTTCCTAGGTCTGCCTTCTTCTGCACCAGTGACCTTGTAGAAATAGCACTACAATGATGGATATTATCCACCGGTTGTAGTTTACCACTCTTTTCTTCGTCACAAGATCTTTCATAAACTTAGCATAGCTGGGCATCTGTTCCAGTGCTTCAACTAAATGGACGTTCACTGTCAACTGCTTCAACATAGCCATGAATTTGTTAGACTTGCCTTCATCTTCTTTCTTCTTTAATCATTATGGAAATGGGGGTGGTGGCCTTGGGATTTCAACTGGAGCACTTTTTACCTCCTTTCTTATGCCTTGCTCCACACCACTAACATGCTTTGGCTTAGAAAGTTCCACTTTCGCACTCTTCTTTTTTGAACTTCCCAACTCTACAGGCACTACTGAAGATTCATCAACCATTTCCCAATCCATTTCGACTGCATCAATATGAGAGTATGCTCCCAATCCTGGACTAGATAACATCTTACCGCTCCTAGTGGTAATAGCCATACACGATCCATCAGTCCTCAGATTCTGAACTATATCACTTGGTAAAGTCCCATTCTGTCTTTAGTTGAATGCTGCGGATAATTGGCTCATCTGCTGCACCAGTTGTTTAATAGCAATTGAGTGCGAATTTACTAGTTGACTCATGGAGGATATGTCACTCTTCATAGTAGTCACTAAGAATTAGTCGCCTCAACTCCCTTTAATAGTTTCTCCATCACGTCCTCCATATATATTTTGCCTGAACTGGTGGCAGCATTATCACAGCTTCCAGGAGGTACATACAGTCCACTCCTGTCACTTTTATTCTTCCAATATCCTTGATGGTTCTAACCTTGGTTTCCTTGGCCACCGGTACGAAAACCCCCTGGTTATGCAAATAATTAGTCTCTTCCTCGATGTTTGATACATCTCCCTTACCGTGGGACCCCACAACTTTTACCTTTTCTATATTCCTTGATAGCAAATATTTCGTGAGCAGATCCATCTAGGTTTTCATGTGAGCTATATCCTGATCACACTCCTCTTCTCTCCTACGTTGCTATGCTGATATTATACCAGACCCAGTATTACTTGCTACCACAGAATCTCTAGTATGCCAAGCTCTACTTGTCTTAGTCATTCTTTCTAACATGTCTATAGCCTTAGTAAAGGTGAGCTCCATAAAAGTTTCTCTTCCAGCATTATCCACTATTGGCTTTGTAAGTGAGTTCAAAGCTCTGTAGAATGTTTCCATCAAGTGTTCATTAGTCATCTTATGGTTTGGGCATTGAGTCAACTTCTTTTTAAACCTCGCCCAAGTCTCATGCAAAGCTTCATTAGCCAATTGACTAAAGTTGCTGATCTCATCCCTCAACTGTAACATTCTGGAGGGCGAAAAGAACCTTTCTAGGAAAACTCCTTTCAATTGCCTCCAGTTTGTTATAGAATCAGGAGTCAGCTCATTCAACCACATAGTTGCCTCTCTATACAGAGACAGTGGGAACAATCTCAAATGAATAGCATTTTTTCCCACTCCAGGATTATCAAACGACTTACAAATATTGATAAAATTCACCAAATATATATTTGGATCATCACCAGGTAATCTATCAAAGAGTCCTTTCAAATTCAGTAGCAGGATCATAGTACTGGTGATGTTGAATTTCACCCCAGGAGCTAGTGGTGGTAGAATGATTTCCCCTGTAGCTCCAGCTCCATCTAAATCATCCTCATCGTTGTCAATATTAAACTGCACAGCTTGGCGGTCTAGTCTTCCTTTGAATGGACGATTTTGATTTATAGGTGCAACTACTCCCGCTGCACGCCTCCTACTAGCCAGGTCAATTAAATCATCATCTCCCGGGTCCTCTTCATCTAGATTAGGCACCCGACCTGGGTTATCTGCATTCTGTTGATTTAATTGAGTATTAGCTAAAGCGGCTACTCTTTCAACTTCCTGTTGGTTAGCCATTCTTTCAATGAGATGAGGTTCAGGATTGAAAGGTAATAATGGTTCTCTTGAACTTCTGGTTCGTGGCATAAATAACAATGAGCCAGTAACGAACCAAAATAATAAATAAACGTAAAATAAGGAAACTTGACTAACAGTCAATTAACACACATAAACTCAATCGACAACCGTATTTCCCTGCCACAGCGCCAAAATTTGATGCGCCCAAATTACACCTCTCTTACGAGAGAGTAAGCAACCACTGTCAAATATAGAACCCAACTAGGTTGGGGTCGAATCCCACAGGGAATATGGTGCTAATTAAGTTGTATGTAGATTAGTTGACTTTTAATCATTTGTTTTCGTAAAACAAAAAAGGGGAATTTGATTCAATTCACAAATTAATGGTTTCAGTTTAACAAGATGAAATATGTGTAGTAGTATTCAAATTCAGAGAACTAGCAAACTAGGTTTATGTACACCTTGTAGTTTTTAATACTTTCTAACTATGGGCTTTACGAGTTCATACATGCATCATGCTTACAGAGAAACATATTGCTTTTAATAACATAATCCTAGTATTTCTCAACCATCGAGGACTAATTCACTTCAGTTCTCTCGAATCAAAAGTGTTTACAAAAATAATATGAAATCTCCAAGTAGTTAATCCTGTTAAGGAATTAACATATGAAGTAGGGGTTGGAAATCCTATTTTCTTGTCACTACTCTTTTTTCCGAACAACAACTTTTCTATCGAACAAGTTGTGTTTTAAGGCACATCCTCTATGTTTGCAACCACGAGAATTCAAGATAAACGAAAAGAGTATGATATAATCAAATCAATGCATGATGAATTAAAAAACCCAAAGTAATAGATTGTATGTTACAAGGCTTCCATAACCCTAACTAATAAACTTAGCTACTCATGAATAAAACGAAAAGTCACAATAGAAATATTCATCATACCAAAAAGTAAACACAATCTTGGCTGAGAAGATGAAGTAGCGTTTCTCCCTTGGAGCTAAGCCGACACTCTTAGTGCAAGAATAATACAAAATAATGAATCATGATAAAAATTCAGCACCAAGTTTTTTTAATAATCTTTTCTCTCATAATTGCCTTCTAAGTCCCTGAACTAATTAAAAATGACAAATTAGTTTTGGACATAGTTTCTAGGTGCCACATTTGGTCCAACAAGCTACTTTTCTCTTATGTGATTTGTCATCCGTAATCCGTAGTCCCATCATCTATCTATCTACCTCATTAACACCTGAAATTATGCTAATCACATAGGTTAGCTCAATTACATCAAAGTAGAGTAAAAACATAAGAAACTAGACACTTTGTTCTCAAAACTTAGCTAAAATATGGGTAAGTTATGGTGCTTAGGCGTATAAATACACCCAAGATCACAATTACAAGAGCAATGTTAAGTAGAGTTCCGTAGATTAGTGTGTAGGGCTCCACACCCATTCTTCGAAAGGCTATGAGGCATGTAGAAGTCATTTTTCTTTCTTTCTCTCCATCAGGTCGTCCTAATCTTGGACTATTAGATTGAATTCAGTTGGTATCTAGACAATTCTAATTGGTATCTTAACAGAGCTCAATTAGAATGTAGTTAATTTCAATTGGTATCTTAGTAATTTTGAATAAAAATCTAGGAGATTTCAATTGGTATTTATTAATAAGGTCTAAAAGTTATTGTTATAGGTAAAGACTTGTAAAAGTTGTGAACTTATTGATTTCTTGTGTTTGATATTTGGCTAAACTTGTGTTGCTAGATTTTTGCCATTGTTGTGAATTGCTTTTGTTTGAATTTAAGTGATGAATTGACTAAGTTATTTTTGTTGATAATTGTGATGAGATCATTTGTTTTCTTGTTATTGTGAAACTAGCATTTCTATGGTGCTTACTTATTTTTTTGTACTATTATATTGATGGTATGAGAATTGAAAGGATGATATCAGAAGATGATGCCAAGAAAAGATGGTCAAAAAGTGACATGAATAAAAGACTGAGGTGATATGTGTTTTCTGTAATGAGAGGTTCTTGTTAATGATGTTGTGGATGGATCCTTGTGTGGTTCAATTATTTGATATTATGTAGGGATCCTTGTGTGGTCCGATCATTGAGACTATATTTAAAATTTTTGTGCATTTCTATTATTAAAATTATAATAGGTTCCTTGTGAGGACTAGCTAAGTGACATTATTTTTGTAGCTCCTTATGTGAACAGATTCTTAATGCTTGGAAAAATAATGAGTTTTGAATAAAAGTGACAAAAACTAGTAGAGGTTGTTGATACCTACAGAATTTGATCGATAACTTGTCTGGAATGTGATATTGGTGATAAGACTGTTAATGACCTATAATTGGTTTATTTTGTTTTACCTTGCTTATGTGCTAGTGGTGTGGGGACCACTCTTAAGGTGATTAAGAGTTAAGTGAAGCCCGTAATAAAAATATTATTAGGTAGAAATAAGAATGAATCTGTATATCTTAAATTGGTGTTAGTGATATAAGAGTGGTATTTAAGTTAGTGATTGTTTGGATATAAGTTATAGCTGTGGATTTATGCATTAGGGAAAATCTTGAGAAGATAAATTATTGTTGACTTGACCTTGTGGTTGAATTATGCATGTACATGTCCTGTAGAGTTAGCTGATGTATGACTCTTTTAGAGGATATTAATTCCCATGATGGTGGCAATGGAAAATCATATGACTTAGTTACACTCATCAAATAATTAAGAATGATCCGGAATGGGAGAATAAATGAATTGTTAAATGGAATGATTGATCCTTTATTGGGTGATTCTTGGTGGATATGCTTGTTGAGTGATTAAGATATGATGATTAAATGGATATTAACAATATTGTGAAGGAGAATGTGTTGTAATCTATAATTATTTGGGATCTTTATGGCCAATTGTTGTAAGCCTGTGTAATGAGTGAAAGGGTTGTGTTGTCACCTATATATAGTAGTAAATACTAAGCTTGAACCGTGGGTGATCTTGAGGTGAAAAAACAGTGTTTGTGAAATGTTGAAGCTAGCTTTATAAAATAAATTTAGTAGTATTGATTGAGTGTGTGCGAGTATCTACGTTATGTGACTTGTAAATGGTATGGTGACATGCATATAATCAAGATGTAGATTCTCCATGGGTGGCCTTGTCTAGAAATAGAGTCAGGTGTCCCAGGGAGAGCTTGTGTGTTGAATAGATTAGATGTGACTTGTTTAGTGTTGAAGTTCGAATAGTAGATTCATGTAGCACCTCGTAGCACTTTTCAGAATTGAATTTGGGACTCTAGAGCTTCAGTAGTGAAAAAGAGGTGTTTTTGGATGTTTGTCTTCATCAAGGTGAATCTTTTAACCATCTTTATCTTACTTTCGTGAAACTCAAGTTTCAGACTTAGGTCATTGAAAGAAGAATAAGTGATTTGTGTGTAAATATTTTGCTCCGCATCTTCGTATTTTGAAAAGCTTTATTAGAATAATTGAGTATAGAATGTGGGTTGATCGATAAGGATATCAAGAGAGTGAATAAGGTGCAGTATAAGCAACTCTGTTAGTAATGTCTCTCTAATTCCAACCTCGTGCTTTGCTCCGCTGAATGTTCGTTCGGGGACGAACGGATGGTAAATTGGTATCTGATTGTAACGGCCCATTTCGTTGTTACTAAATTATTCGTAATAAATTCATGAAAATTCTTAATTTTCATTCCTCAGTATTAGCTTGGGTCCAAAATAAACAATATTTTATTTATTACGTCATCTCAAATTTTTCGGCGAAGATTTTAGTCTTCGAATGTGTTTAGATAGACTCAATCTCGATGAATTTAATTATTCATGAGTGATAATATAAATACTTTAGTTTGAAAGTTTTTGAGGTATAAATTAAGGTCGTAAATAATGATGGATAAGAGCTCTGTAACTCTGTTTTGAGAAGACAAAAGTTGTGTGATAGATGAGTGAAGTGACGGACGAAGAGACAAGAGAAAAAGTAGAGGGGAAAGGCTAAGACCACCGGAATCCACCATTATCCAGTGGCTGGAGGCTGATCGGTTTTATAGAGAGGAGAGAAATATGGATGTTTTAGTTCAATATTAACATGAAGAAGAAAAGGATTTAGGGGTTTTTAGTTGATGGTTAGGAAAATTGGACATTTGGGTCGGGTCTTGGGTATTTTGAATTGGGTTGGAAGTTATTTTTGTTGGGCTACTTTTTAACCGAAAAAATGGCCCAAAATGAATTGTTCTAATTATCCCCAATCGATTTCATTTAACTAATTTAGCGATCTTTATTTTGTTCAATTAATTTTCCCAACAGTAACTATAAATATTACAAACATGTAAATATGTTACATTTAAAATACTTTTAGCTATAATTCGAAATCAAATAAACAAAATAAATTTGCAAAAATATGATAATAAAGAAAGCATCATGTTAATACGCACACACACACACACATATATGTATGTATTTATTTATTTTAGAAAAAATAGGAGAATTATAATTAAAAATCTATTTATTTATTTATTTATTTATTTTTCCGAGCTAATTTATAAGATGTCGCATTAGTATTTTAATTGTAAAGATAAGAAAAAATATCATTTTCAAAATGTTAATGTTAAAAATAAGGAAAACATATTAGGAAAATATTCAACAATCTTAAGCATCGAATAATTAATTTTGCAGAAAAGGAGAGCCAAAATTGGGTGTCAACAATAACTCCCAAGCCACGATATTTAACCCCCAAGGGGCATTACTTTGCCTCTATTTCCATCGATTAAACAACATAAACTTCTCATTCCACTCTCAAGAACAAGCTTAGGGTTTCTTCTCAAGATCATCTCCCAAGTCTCAAGATTCAAATTCAAGAATATCAAGAACATCAAAATTAAGGTTCCTCACCCAAAAATTCAAGCCTCCCTTCTCAAGAACAAGAAATTTAAGATATATTCTTCATGAACTCAAAAATTCAAGTTCTAATTTCAAGCTTTCTTAAAAAAATCAAGAAACTCAGGTATGGGGGTATTCATCAATGGGTCCTTTCACCCATTGAGCCCCAAACCCTCCTTTTTGAGTAAAGTATGAGTGTTTCCTCTATTGTGAAGTTTATTATGTTCAAGATGAGTTAAATACCATATTTGAGAATATCGGTTATCAGTACATGCACTAGTTTATGATTCCAGTTGAGAGTAGGATTTAGCACCGAGCGAATGCAGGGATGGCGACTTCCTCGTCAATTTGGTAGAGTCGTTAGTAGAAGCCTCTGTATTCCAGAACTACGTAGCCAACGTAGGATATGAGGGGTTACCCTTCAGTTTAGGCTTGACTTTCTTTCAGGGGTCACCCGTCAGTTTAAGCTTGACACCATGGTCCTTCGGGACATCAGTTTAGTAGATCCACAAAGCCAATGTTAGTACCCATGGCATGGTACTGACACCCTTACAACTGGGATTACAGGTTGGACCCCAATTAGCTCAGTTTGGGGCATATTGGTTTGATGATACCTCTCACAGTCTTAGTATAGTATTTAGTGTATTTCCAGTTCAGGTTTGCTTGACCAAGTGTACAGATTCTCAGTTATTCAGTTATACAAATTTCAGTCTTTTAGATTTCAGATTTATCTCAGTATAGATTTATGCTTGGTCTTGCATTCTCAAATATTATATGTTTATGTATTCATGCTCAGTTATCTCATGTTGTTAAGTTAGTCCTTATCTCATATGCATAGTACCCTATGCCTTTCAGGTAATCCAAATATCAACTAATCAGTATTCAGATGTCAGTTATTCAGAATACAATTATCAGTTGATCAGTATTCATATATCCGCTACTCAGCATACAGATGTTAGTTATCCCTTTACTTAGATATCAATTGTTCGGTTACACAGGCATCAGTCATTCACTTAATCGATTTACTTAATATATGTTATGTTGGTTTTGTATGTTTACTCATTCAAGCCTAGTATGTTTGTATATTGATATCCTTGAGTTAAGTTAGTTCCTACAACATAGTTTTAGATCCAGTATTATACGTCATCCTCAATACAGTTTTTACAACATTTTTAGTGCCACAAGAGAATAACTTACAATATTTATGTTTCTACTGCCTCCTAGCTTACATAATTGTTTTCAGTTCATGATTTATAAATTCTCTAAGATTTATAGTTTGCACGTATAGTCACGTTTCAAATGTATATTTTAGCAAATAACTTATATCCTCAGTTTTACAGCATGTTTGAAATATTTCCATGATTTTGTGCATGTCTCCATATACTCAGTGCATTCTAATGCAATGACCACATATATGCATTTATGGCTATATCCTTCATAATGTAGGTACCATATGTAGCTCTTACGCAAGGGTCAGATAGTTTGCAGCTTTCAACCAACAACTGATGAGTTCTCCTATTTTAAGAACTCCAGACAGTTGTAGATCATGTACTTTATTTTTGATTTTTCATATGTATTGATTAGTGGTGGTTGGAGGCATGTCCCAGCTATCTATAGTCACTATAGTGGAGGCTTCATATATGTCAGTCAAAGTCAGCCATGTAATTTGAGTTTCTTTCTTCAATTTTATCATGATATGATTTTTATCAGTATTACCTTTAATCAGATTTTTCATGATTATGCTTCACTCAGCAAATTAAGTTTTGTTCTTACATATTAAATGAGTTACGTAACAGTATGCCAGTTCATGGGTTAGATTGGGATCACTTGTGGTTTCAAGAACCGTGTTACGACTAGAGGTAGTCTCAGGTCATGGCAAAACTTGCTATCAGAGTCCAAAGTTCAAGTGTCCTAAGGTGTCTATGAAGCCGTGTCTAGTATAGTTTTGCGGAACGGTATGGAGACGTCTGTACTTTTCTTCGAGAGGCTACAGGGCATTTAAGAAATATTTTCCTTCTTTCATGTCTCAGATCGTGCAGTAGAAGTGTTCTCTAAGGAACTTATGTAGATTCTCATGATAATCCATTCATGTCGTCTATGCCTCATTCTTTAGGCAACAGAAATAACCAGCTTAAATTCTTATAGATAGAGTTTTCTCAGGTAGTTATGTGATTGCACGTAGGCTCAAAAGTATCCCACCAGTGCCTTTATGTTCCAGAGTATGAAAGACATCATTCATGTTCATGAAAATCGTGCACTAATCTAAAGTCATATGTGCCCTCAGATTCCTTTTCAAAATCCTTTGACAGCATGTAACCTAGAGTTAGAAGTATGAACCCAGAATTTTAGCAGTAGTAAAGTGGGACAGTGTTTATCTGGATTTAGAAGAATATGTATTCATGGAGCTAGTTTTATGAAGGGTGAATCAGTAGGCTTGAAATAGTGTATGCAAGAATTTATGTATGTTGATTCGAAATTATAAATTGTTGATGTAGGGTATGTTGGTGTAATGGTAATTCTCATGGTTCATGGAAAAATAAGTTTAGATATGTGATATTAGTAGGTTATTAAGGAATCTAGTATGGTTCATTAAAGGTTTGGAGATATCCATGTTAAGTGTTAGAATCTAAGTTTGAATTTTTGAAGATAAAGCTAATAGAAAGAAGAGTTGAAATTTTAGATGGTGTGAACTCATGGTATGGTGATACTCATGAAGGTTTTAAGTTATTAAGTGTTTAAGTTATTATATGATGACTTTTGAGGGTTATAGAAAGTTAAGAGTTATGTCTTAAAAAGAAAGTACTAGCAACAGGTTTTACATTTTCAGGTGCAGTCTTTCAGGGTGAGTTTATTATTTATGTGTATTGATATATCTCGGGCTCTAGAGTAAAGTGGTTGCAGTTAAGTTAGAGTTTATTAAAAGGGCCTACATACTTAGAGTGATGGCTTAAAGCCAAGGGGAGATAATAGAATAAGGAACCAAGTCAGGCTCTCAGATTCTAGTAGTGATGCCAGTGTGTTATAGAACAACAATAAGGGAAGAAGATACCCGACCTATTCTTATCTTAGTGCAAATTATTGTACTTCAGTCATCATGATATCTACTCATGCCTTACATGTCAGCTCCATGATCAAAGCTCATATTCATGCACTTTTCACAAAATCATGTACGCTTCCAGTTCCTAGTATAAGGAGTTTTAGTTCACGCAGCCGTACGAATCATGTTCCATGAATTTATGAACTCCAAACTCAGGTCATACAACTCATAACTCATGTACTCATGATTTACAGTATGTTCAGTTCTAGATACTCATGCTACACTGTTAATGATCAGCGAAATTCAGATTATGTCATGCATATCCTCAGTTTTAATATCTGTAATAAATCCATGTCGTGGATACTCTATTCCTCAGGCCTTAGTTAAGTTTCCAAGTTATGTATAGTATTCTTTCATGCTTCAGGTCCTCATGTTCTAACCTTTTAGTGACCTCTCCTTAGTTCAAGATAGTGATGATGAACAATTGTTTAGATGGGAGAGAGTAAGTGTTTCTTATTTTCATAGTACAGACTAGTGTTATGGTGTGATGTGTAGTACCTTGTAATTTTGAGTTAGGATTGAATATGGTGGGAGTATGTAGCTCAACTCAGACCTTGGTTAGAGCAGTTATGTGTACCCACACGAGTATTTAAATTTAAGAAGCAAAGATAAGTTTGAATTGGGCAGTTACATTGCCTAAGGCCTAGTAATTCTATTCCATCTTATGTTTTATAGGCCTATGTTCCATGTTATAAAGTTACAACCATATTAAGATCCCTTACTCAAATGTCTTATTCAGATCATGCTCAAAAAATTCTTTTCTCCCTAATGTTATTAGAACTTCTTTTAAAAAGTGTTGAAGAAATACTCCAGTTGAGTATGAACTTTCAGTATGAGTCAGTCCGTATAGCCAGCAATTCAGTTTAGCAATTAGACAGATATGCTCGTATAGTTTTCCATCTTTCGATCTAGTCGTATTATTTGAAGTTTCATGAGTATGGACATTCCAAGAGACAATTTGTTCGCATCCATGTAAATAGTAAATTCAATTCAGTTTATGCATTATGTTTTAGATTCAGGTATTCAGTCATGATTCAATTCTTTAGTATCCCGTGCATCATCTCAGTCTTTCCTCATTATTTCAGTCAAGTTAATATAATTTAGGGGACGCATGATCCCAAGGGGGAGATGTTGTAATATCCCAAGTTTTTATGTTCTAAACCTCTCATCTTTTCTTTACGAAATTAGGTCCAGCTGGAGGTAATGGTTACTCATAAGTTGAATCTCTCATTTCTATCTCAGCCTTATAACCATTCTCATATCATTGCATGTATTCACAAAGTTAGTTCAGTTCACGTATCATGTTTCAGACTCAATTATTTAATCATGACCCCATTTAATGCATGTTCAATATACGATCTCATTTGCCTCAGTATTCTCAGCTTAACCAGTCTCATTCGAGGATGAATGTTCCCAAGAGGGAGATATTGTAATACCCTATATTTTTTTTTATCTCTGGACAGCTTACGACTCATCTCTCAATTTGTAAAGTCTCTTATGAGTCTATGTAGAAAGTCGTACCCATGTCAGTGTCGGATGATTTGATTTGTGTTCATGTTACGAGTTGACCCTAGAAATAGTCAAGTAAGGTATGAGTTGTATGAAGATAAGTCGTATTGTCAGCAGTATAGGTTCCCTAAGTTCTGTCCAGCTTACGAGTAGTGGCTACAAGTCATATAGATATGTTACGAGTCGTAAGATCTGACTCGTACCATGAACAGTAGACAATCCAAGAATCAATCCTCATGTTTTGATAACTTTACAAGTTACTTGGACATATATGAAGTCCTCAAATAGCTCCTAGCTCATGAACAAGTCAAAACCTCCCTTAGCGATTAAATTCTTGGGATGTACATAATTATAGTCATCTTCAAATGACCATAACTTTTGTTTTACTAAGAATTTTTTATATCAAGAACCACCAACAGATAGGTTATTGAATTATCTTTCCAACAATATCAATTTCGCCTTAATCCGACATCGGGGTGAAAAGTTATGGTCGAAATAGTGAAGCGTTGTCAAGCTGTGTCACACACTGTCCAGCATACGGGTTGCCAAGTCTAACTTGTACCCATACCATATAGTTGTATGGTAGACCCGTAAGGACTGTCGAGAATTGTCTCTAAAGTTTAGTTTAAGGGCTTTTTAGTCTTTTACCCTCTTATAACTCTCAACCCACGATATTTAACCCGCAAGGGGCATTATTTTGCCTCTATTTCCATCGATTAAACAACATAAACTTCTCATTCCACTCTCAAGAACAAGATTAGGGTTTCTTCTAAAGATCATCTGCCAAGTCTCAAGATTCAAATTCAAGAATATCAAGAACATCAAAATTAGGGTTCTTCGCCCAAAAATTCAAGCCTCCCTTCTCAAGAACCAGAGATTCAAGATATCTTCTTCAAGAACTCAAGAATTCGATTTTCAATTTCAAGTTTTCTTCAAGAAATCAAGAAACTCAGGTATGAGAGGGTATTCATCAATGGGTCTTTTCACCTATTGAGCCCAAAACCCTCTCTTTTGAGTAAAGTATGAGTTTTTCCTCTATTGTGAAGTTTATTATGTTTAAGATGACTTAAATTCATGCTCTTCCTTAGTATTTTGAACTCAATTCATGTGCCAGTACGATTTCATGAAAAGTTAGGTTATCTCATGTTTCAATTTTCAATCTCCCATGCCATATTCAAGTGAACTTCATGTTGTAATGTTAAGTTATGATCTTAGTCAATAACCATGTTGTTTTCTCATGTTTAATATATTCCCATGTTCAAGCTTAAGATTCTTACATTATTGATGAAATATCCTTGTTTTGGGGTTTTTGAACCATGATTGCATACTACATTATTTCAAGTTTGATATCGTATTTTATGATCATTTAGTGTTGGTGGGTTATGAACACCCAATACCTATATGTTTTACATGATTTCATATTTTCAAGTAACAAGTCAGTCAGAATCGTGATTTTATTCCCATATTCATATTATCAATTTTATAACGAACTCACCAATTTTACTCCATATTAAAGATATCAGTTTCTATGTTCATGGTTACTTCAGATTATGCATGCACTATCAGTTTTCAAAATACCATATTTGAGCATATCAGTTATCAGTACATGCACTAGTTCATGATTCCAATGTCAATTTAGTTGGGAGTAGGATTTAGCACCGAGCGAATGCAAGGATGACAGCTTCCCCATCAGTTAGGCAGAGTCTTTAGTAGTAGTCCCTATATTCCAAAACTACGTAGCCAGTGTAGGAAATGAGGGGTCACCCGTCAGTTTAGGCTTGACATCATGGTCCTTTGGGATATCAATTTAGTGGATCCACACAGCCAATGTTAGTACCCGTGGAACGGTACCGACACCCTTCCAACTGGGGTTACAGGTTGGATCCCAATTAGCTCAGATTGGGGCATGTTGGTTAGATGATACCTCCCACAGTCTTAGACAATATTCAGTGTATTTCCATCTCAGGTTTTCTTGATCAAGTGTACCGATTCTCATTTAAACAGATTTCAGTCTTTCAGATTACTGATTTATCTCAATACAGATTTATGTTTGGTCTTCATTCTAAGATAATCTTATGTTGTTAAGCGTCCTTATCTGTTATGCAGAGTACCCTGTGTATTTCAGCCAATCCAAACATCATCTAATCAGTATTCTGATATCAGTTGATCAGTATTTATATATTCTCTACTCAACATAAAGATGTTAGTTATCCCTTTACTTAGATATCAATTGTTCGGTCACACAGGCATCAGTCATTCAGTTAATCAAATTT
The DNA here is from genome assembly GCA_030864215.1 of Capsicum pubescens. Classification (NCBI taxonomy): domain Eukaryota; kingdom Viridiplantae; phylum Streptophyta; class Magnoliopsida; order Solanales; family Solanaceae; genus Capsicum; species Capsicum pubescens. The sequence goes on along the minus strand of CM061541.1, from coordinate 83,872,370 downwards.
ACTTAATACATGTTATGTTGGTTTTTTATGTTTATTCATTCAGGCCTAGTGTATTTGTATATTCAGATCCTTGAGTTAAGTCAATTCCTACCACATAGTTTCAGATCCACTATTCATACGTCATCCTCAATACAGCTTTTACAGCATTTTCAGTCCCACAAGAGAATGGCTTACAACATTTATGTTTCTACCGCCTCCTAGCTTATAGAATTGTTTTCATCTCATGAATTATAAATTCTATAAGATTTACAGTTTTCACGTATAGTCATGTTCCAAATGTATATTTCAGCAAATAGCTTATATCCTCAGTTTTACAACATATTTGAAATATTTCCATGATTTCGTGCATGTCTTCATATACTCAGTACATTCTAATGTACTGACCACATATATGTGTTTGTGGATACATACTTCATAATGTAGGTACCATATGTAGCTCTTAACCAAGGGTCAGACAGTTTGTAGCTTTCATCCAGCAGGTGATGAGTCCTCCTATTTCGAGAACTCCAGACAGTTGTAGATCATGTACTTTATTTTTTATTTTCCATATGTATTGATTAGTGGTAGTTGGAGGCATGTCCCAGCTATCTATAGTTAGTATAGTAGAGGCTTCATAGATGTCAGTCAGTGTCAGTCATGTAATTTGAGTTTCTTTCTTCAGTTTTATCATGATGTAAACTGTATCAGTATTACCTCTAATCAGACTTTTCATGATTATGCTTCCACTCAGCAAATTAAGTTTTGTTTTTACATATTAAATGAGTTGCTCAACAATATGTCAGTTCATGGGTTAGCTTGGAATCACTTGTGGTTCCAAACACCGTGTTACAACTAGGGAGTAGTCTCGGATCGTGACACTAGTCTATTAAAAAAATGAAAAAATGCCTCAGACTAAACATACAAATCAAGTACCAACTTCTCCAGATATTGACAGTCAATTCACAACAACAAGAACACCATTAAAATAGGTCTAATTCAACAAAAAAATTCAAAATCAATACGCAATATAAAAATAAAAAATAAAAAAATTTCTTGCCATTATCTAAAATAAAACACAATTAAACATGCGGAATCAAGAATATTAACTAAAAACTCTCAAATTTTGACTAATTTAATGAAAAATAGTATAATTTTTGTCAAAATCGAAGAATGATTACACAAGAACAGAATAAAAAATATATACTAAAATGGATCTAAAACTGTTCGGGGAAGAAGATTAAACTTACCTGAGCAAGAGAAGATGAAAAATTTTAACTTGGGGAGGAACAATGGAGCAAAACATTTCAGTTCACTACAAATATTAAGAGAATCGGGAAGAAGAATATTTGAGGAGAGAGAAGTTGTTGAATTTATTAAATGAATTTAAAAAAGATTTGAATATTTGATAAATATAAAAGGGACCATGTTGTATTTTTATAAAGTTATATTTTATCCCCAACTTTTAAGAATGTTAAAGAGGCCCATGACCCCACAACCCTACCCCACCTTATTTTTTTTTTTCAAATCGTAACCTTAGAAAATAAATGGAATTTTTTTTTTAGTGAGTTTGACCTACATAAAGTTTTCAAAGTGGTTAGCATTCCAAATATTCTCCTTTCGCTACCCAAAAATGGCGATAATTTGTACCTGTGTGTAAACGTCTATGTATGTTTATACAGTGAAGTAATTAAAATAATTTATTTGTTTGTCATGATTTAATTGTTGTATATAATTATAATTGTATTGTTTTTTTTAATTAATAATAAAGGTGAAAGGACTCAATGATCAAGTGCCAAAGCAGGCATGTTGATCTGATGTCTGTTTTGACACTTCTTCATTGATTATTTTCTTTTCGTTTTAATTTGTTTGTCTTATTTTTTAATTTAATATATATACGTAAATAAAATACTATAAATCACAGTAATTAGTAACTTAAAAAATTTAAAAGAATATTTGACCGACTCTCAAAATTATATCAATCCACTTAAATTGAAATAGAAAAAAAGGTATTATAAATCACAATAATTCAAAACTTAAATTATTTTTAAAATATAATTGACAATCAATGCCACAAAAGGTTGGTTTAACCTGTTATATATTTTTAAAATATACATAAAAATACTATAAATCACAATTAACAATTAAAAAATTTAAATGATATTAAATATTTAGCTGACTCTCGAAATTATATCAGTGCCCCTTAAATTAAAATATAAGAAAAAATATATAAATCACAATAATTAAAAACTTAAAATTATTTTAAAAATATAACTATCAATGTCACAAAAGTTTGGGCAACGAGAGTAACATATATTATTTGAGATCACAGAAAAAGTATTATAAAAATTTCTACTTAATAATAAGGGGAAAAATGTAAATAAACATCCTTAAATTGTTTAATGCAAGATATTGCAAAACTTTTAAGTTTGCAAGTTATAGCAAAATTTGGTATTAAAAAGGAAAAGAAAAATCATTTTTTTCTTTCTTTTAAAAAAAATTAAAATACAAATTTTATATAAGCAAAAAAAAACCGCATACCCATAAAAAGGGATGACAATTATTATCAGGATATCAATCATCCATTTTTCTCTCTAAAACGGATTTACTCCTTCATTAAAATCTATACGATTTTCTTCTTCAATTACTCATTATCAAACATCGATTGTTTAATCTTCTTAAATATCAATCAACACAAGTGTTCTTTCTTCTTCTTTCCTTCTTTTCCTCCTCCTCCTCCTCCTCTTCTTCATTGAGTGTGTATTTTCTCGTCTTCGTCCACAAATAAAAGTCAAACCCTAAGTAAAATCCATATTCAAATTATTTACTTTTAATTGTCGAATTTTTTTATTAATATACAAATTTATATATTTTGATTCACGGAGGTAGATGAAATACAATATATGATTTTTTTGGTATAGATGAACAAATTTTTGTACAATTTTCTCTAGCGAAAATGGAAAACAAATATCCTAATTTATCTCTCTGCATAATTATATATCTTGATAATATCTTCGAGACTCATATACTCTCCCACGTTTTCAAAAGAATCAGTTGGTTTTCTTTGTTTTACAAGAAGTTTTCCTTAAATATTTTCATGAAGTATCTTTCCTACAAATTAGGTTCCTACACTTTTATTACGATTATATCGTAATTGGTTAAATAGATTGTACAAATGGGGTATGTAAATTGATTCCAAATAGAATTAGTCCACTATATGTAAATTTTATATACTCCAATTTTTCTTAGTGATTTTGAATTAAATAGCTTGACATCAATTTGTATACGCATTACAAACCCTCAATTAACCTACAATAGCATACAGATTTAAACATTTTGATTCACGGAGGTAGATGAAATACAATATATAATTTTAGTTTGGTATAGATGAACAATTTTTTTATTTTAAAATCATAAAATAGGATTGGTGTGTGGAAAAAGGTGTAGTGTGTGAAATTAATGTCTTAATGTATGAAACTAATATGTAAGAAACTATATACAAATAATGTATTCTTCTTAATGAATTTTAGTGTATGAAAAAGGCGTAAAATCTGCTTAGTGTCGTTTAATTTAACAAATCATGTTCAAATCATTTTATTAATATGTCTCATTCACTAAATAATATTTCTTACTGAGATCTTGTTGTATGTAATTCATATTGAAACTAGTAATAAGATAACTTATAGTAAAAATTCATATCAATGCATATGATTCATACAAAATCCGATTTCTCTTAACATGATTCATACAACTATGAAATAAATGCATATGTGGTACATATAATGAAATTCAAGTAAAAAAAATGTGATAAAAAAATGTAATTCAACCCGAAAAGGAATGATTTAGACAACGGTGAAACCAACGGATAATAAGAATATATAATGAAATTCAAGAAAAACAACTTGATAAAATGGAAGAAAATCGAACCTCCAAAGATATAAACGTTTGATAGATGACAAAGTTACTGAAATAATACCCAAAATGAAGAAAATTATTTATGAAGATGACTACAAAGAATTTTTTTTTTAAGATGAAACGTGTGAAACTGTGAATTGGAAAATAAATATTTTTTCAATGAAGTTGTGCTGAAAAAACATGAGAGTTTTTTTAAAAGGTAAAAATATAATAAATGTAGATATAATATTTACCATATTTTACTCCTTCCATAATTTATCAACACATTTATTTATGATATATGAATATAAATTCCTAAAATAAAAAGAGTGAAGTATTCTTTAAGAAATTATTTATCAAATTTTTAAAATAAAATAAATAAATAAATAATTTTTAAAAAAAATTGCTACAACTTGCAATTAAAAAGTTATTAAAGTAATTATCTAAGACTGTTGCTATAACTTGCAATTTTCACTCTAATAAATATACAGTGGGTAATTTTCACTAATTAATAATAAGTGGTGATAAGCGGAGGTTGACAAGACCACTCGTGCTACATGCTTCAGCTGCTTCAATCGTGATTTTACTATATCACTCCTATTAATTATGATATCATCCTTAATTAATTATTATAAGTCATCTAAGTATTCAAAAATTAATAATATCTAATAAAAATGATAAATAGACATAAAATAATAAATTAACTCTTGATATTTTGTGTTGCCTGCTTCAGCTGTTTCAATAGTAATTTTACTGTATCGCCTCCAAATTAATTACTATTAGTCATCTAAGTATTAAATAATTAATAATATTTAATAAAAAAGATAAACTAGACATATAATGATAAATCAACGTTTGAAGTTTTAAATTAACTTAATATCTTATATGAGGCCCATTTAAGTTTTTTTCCAAAAGTATTTTTATTGTAATTTTGTTATATCAATTCTAACTAGTTGTTATAAGACATTTAAGACATGTCTTCTTCACTATTTCAATCATGATTTTATTATATCACCCATAATTAATTTTTGTGGTCAGTTAGGCATTAAAAAATTAATAATACTTCATAAAAAAAGGTAAAATAGACATAAAATATTTGGTTGACTGTCGAAATTATATTAGTACCACATAAATTACAATAGGACAGAGGAATACATAAAATAACATATATTATTTAAAAATAAAAAGACACGTAAACTGAGACGGATAGAGTGTTCATATCTTATGGAAAAATTATGCTAAAATCATTATAAATCACAAATCAACAACTTAAAAAATATAAAATATTCGATTAACTCTCGAAATTATATCAGTATCACTTAAATTGAAATAGAAAAAAAGTATTATAAATTACAATAATTAAAAATTTAAATTATTTTAGTGATTGATTATCTAAATTATATTTGTTACATAAATTGGGACAAAAAATAACATATATTGGATCAATGCTAGCATAAGTCCTTTGATGTCTAGTTTACTATTACAAGAGGGAGTTCACCAGCTGAAGCAGGTAACAGGTCGACATGCCTACTTGTGTTGCCTGCTTTATCTGCATCAATCGTAATTTTACTGTATCACTCTTAATTAATTATTATAAGTCACGTACGTATCAGAAAATTAATAATATTTAATACAAACAAGTAACATAGACATTCTGGCTTGTCTGCTTCAATTAATGTCTTATATGAGGCCCACTTAAAATATTTTACAGTAATTTTATTATATCGCTTTTAATTAGTTATTACAAGTCATTTAAGACATCTGTTTGACTGCTTTAGTTGTGTTTTTACTATATCACCCCTAATTAATTTTATGGTCATTCAAGCATTAAAAAATAATAATATTTCATAAAAAAGGTAAAATAGACACAACATGATATGTCAGCATAAAAAATTAGTTGACTATCAAAATTATATTAGTGCACATAAATTGGAATGGGATAGAGGAAGACATAAAATAATATATATTATTTGAAAATGAGATAAAAAGCATTGTAAATTATAATAATTAAGAACTTATATATATATATATATATATATATTGATTGATTGAATATCAAAATTTTATCCGTGTCATATAAATTAAGACAATGAGAGTATTCATATCTTATTGAAAAATTATATAAAAAATATTATAAATCACATAATTAACAACTTAAATTTTTTTTAAAGATATAAAATATTTGGCTGACTCTCAAAATTATATCAGTGTCACTTAAACTGAAATAGAAGAAAATATATTATAAATCACAATGATGAAAAGCTTAAATTATTTTAAAGATTGATTATTTAAATTTTGTGTCACATAAATTGAGACAAAAAAATAAGAGAAAATTATCTCATATGCATTTATTAGATTGTTTATTGCAAGTTATAGGACCACTTTTAGATAATTATTTTAGTACTGTTTTAATTGTAAGTCGTAGAAACTTTTTAAAAATTTTATTTATTTATTTTAGTTTAAAAGGTCGGTAAATAATTTTTTAAAGAATATTTAACTCCTTTTTTAGAAATTTGTATTCATATCTCATAAATAGATGTGTTGGTAATTATAGAAGGAGTAAAATATGGTAAACACTATATCTACACTTATTATATTTTTTCCTTTTTCGAAAAAACTCTCATGTTTTTCCGGAACAACTTTACTAGAAAAATATTTATTTGCATCTTTGGGGGTTCGATTTCCTTCCATTTTATCAAGTTTTTTTTTCTTGAATTTCATTATATGTTCTTATTATCCATTGATTTCACCGTTGTATGAATCATTTTTTTTCTGCGGGGGGAGGGGGGGATTTCATTTTCTTTATCAAGTATTTTTTGCTTGAATTTCATTATATATACTACATTTGCATTTATTTCACGGTTGTATGAATCATGTTAAGAGGAACCGAATTTTGTATGAATCATATGCATTGATAGCGTTGGTTAAGCTAAATCTTGGAGACCAGATTTTGTACCATTTTCATATACTAAAAATATTAATAAGAATAAATCATCTATGTTTTGCATTTCACATATCAATTTCATAGATTGAAATCCCAAAAATTAAAATTACTTGGTATATGACATTGTTATACTAATATATTTGAACTTGATTGGTTAAAACAATGTAAAGATGTTATATTATAAATAAATTTCATAGATGTAAAATGTAGTGAATAGTTATTGTATGTAATATTTATAAATTAAGTGGTTTTCATCTACTAAAAATATTAATAAGAATAAATCATCTATGTTTAGCATTTCACATATCAATTTCATAGATTGAAATCCCAAAAATTAAAATTACTTGGTATATGACATTGTTATACTAATATATTTGAACTTGATTGGTTAAAACAATATAAAGATGTTATATTATAAATAAATTTCATAGATGTAAAATGTAGTGAATAGTTATTGTATGTAATATTTATAAATTAAGCGATCACCATTTTACATATAAATTTCCACGATAAGTTATCTTATTACTAGTTTTAATATGAATTACATACAATGAGATCTCAGTAAGGAATATTATTTAGTGAATGAGATATATTAATAAAGTGATGTAAACATGATTTGTTAAATGAAACGACACTAAGTAGACTTTACACCCTTTTCATATACTAAATTCATTACTAAGAATACATTATTTGTAGATAGTATCTTACATATTAATTTCATACATTAACACATATTAATTTCATACCTTACACCTTTTTCATACACCAAACCTGTTTTATGATTTTAAAATAAAAAATTTATTCATCTATACCAAATAAAAATCATATATTGCATTTCATCTACCTCCGCGAATCAAAATGTATAAATCTGTATGTTAATAAAAAATTTTGATAATTAAAAGCAAATAATCTGAATATTATTAAATTTTACTCAAAGTTTGATTTTTATTTGTGGACGAAGACGAGAAAATGCACACTCAATGAAGATGAAAAAGAAGAAGAGAGAGAGGAGGAGGACGAAGAAGAAGAAGAAAGAACACCTGTATTGATTGATATTTAAGAAGATTAAATAATCGATGTTTGATAATGAGTAATTGAAAAAGAAAATCGTATAGATGTTAATGGAGGAGTAAAACCGTTTTAGAGAGAAAAAGGGAGATGGTTGATATCTTGATAATAATTGTCATCCCTTTCATGGGTATGAGATCCTTTTTTCATTATATAAAATTTCTAGCTTATTTTTTTGAAAAAAGAAAAAAAAAATTCTTTTCTTTTTTAATACCAAATTTTGCCATAACTTGCAAACTTATTAGTTTTGCTATCTCTTGCATTAAATAATCTAAGGATGTTTATTTACATTTTTTTAAAAAAAATAATATATATTGGGCCCGTGCTAACATGGGCCATCGATATCTAGTATACAATAGAACATCTCTATAACTGGCATTTGATGTCGGATTTTTTCCAAAATCAAAAACTTTCATGTTATATTTTATTTCTCTCTAACATATTCTATTCATTAATAACATAGAACTATACTCTTTGTGAAATTACTCCTCTATAACATTCATTTTCAAATATTATGTAATAATATTTTTTTAAAAATATATTATGCATTAAATAAATTAGCAAAATAGTAATGATACTGATCAACATCATTAATATCATGCACATAATAAATTTTATAAATATTCAAAAGAAAACAATATACTGGTGACTATAAGTTATGTTAATAACTTTATAAGGAAAAGAACACTAATGTTTAACTTTTCAAATTTAATTAATGAAATATGAAAATCAATTCAGATTTTAAATTTAACAAGTATTTTATTTTCGTAATTACTTTATACTAGTTTTATTTTGTAACACCTTTCACTTAAAGATAAATTTGAAAAACCTTAGTTGTATGTATTAGAAGTTTTATCCTGATTTTCTTATCAAATTTGAATATTAATTTTCTATTGAAAGAAAATAAAAATAATATCGTAATTCCTTTTACTTTGTAGAAAATATAAAACTTTTTCATATTTGGTTAACCTCTTTCTTAGAATAAAAGTTTTGAACCTCTATAAATACGCGACCCCTCTTCTATAACATAAAACAATATCATCCACAATGTAAACATAAAAGAGTCTTGCTTAGGTGGAGATTTTCTTTCAAATAGTTTTTATGTTTTTTTATTATTTTTCATAATATGTAGGCTAATTGACTGAATTTATCAATAATATATCATTTTAGTATATTTTTGTGCCATCTAATTTATCACGACAATATTTTACAAGTATTAGCTTCCGCATGACACCTTCTCGATTTTGAACACAACTAGTGGTATCAGAACTTATAGTTCAAAAGTCTAATGTTGTGAAACGAGATTAAAGACAAGTTTAAAGCAAATCCAAATCAAGTTTGCAACTAATTTGATGATAATGAAGATTTTTGTCCAAATACATATGGAGAAGAAGTTTCAACCATATTTTTCAATAATCCTGTTGTTATATTTTAAAAATAAAGCTCATTTTAACCCTGTAAAAGGATTCCAATATTTTTAACCCAAAGGGCTCAATTTTTAAGCATGCCAAACAACAACGATATATGAAGATTATGTGAAGAACCAAAATCATATATGTGACATGAAAAAGACGGATCAAATTTTATCAAGAAAATTCAACCAAAAATGAGAGATTTGTTAGGATTTTTGTTCTGATTTTCTTATCAAATTTGGGGGCTAATAATCTATTGAAGAAAAATATAGAACTCTTTCATATTTGGTTAATCTCTTTGTGGAGGAAATATTTTGATCCTCTATTTTATAGAAAACTCCTCTGCTCATACCTCAATACAATAGTACCACTATGTAGTCCTTAAAAATCTTGAGATTTTATGTTCCTTCAATATTAGTTTTAATATGTAGATCGTCTGACCAAATCATATTAATAATATACCTTTTTAGTATATTTTTCTTTTCGTCTAAATTATCGCCTTCATGGTTCGCTTATTAGCTTCCGTATGACACTATCTCTATTTCGAACCCAACAATATTAAATAAGGGTGTCTCCAAAAATAAGGGTCGACCTACCGGCAAAGAAGTTCTAGATTACTAATTTGGACCAAAGAGGAGCAACATCTTCCTAAACGTGAGAAGGCGTGCTTTTAGCTTCAATCCAAAAAGAACTACTAATGCCATCTGGACATTGTGATTGAAAGCGATTTCATTCTTTTGCTGTTTCTTAAAATTGTTTGCACCTTCAACTAGGGCCGGGCATATTTTGATTTAAATCGAAAAAATCAAAAAATTGAATCGAAATTTAATTTTAATTTGGTTTTTTGATTTTTCGGATTGGTTTCTGTTTCAAATTTTAGAAATTTGGTTAAACGGTTTGGTTTTTGAATTTACAAAAAAAGAATTCGGATAAACCGAAAAATCAAAATTATATAAATAATATATTATAATATATATATATATATATATATATAATTTAATATATATGTAAATATACTAAAAATATAATCTGATATAACATATAAATATATAAATTATAATCATTTAGTAACCCTAAATCCTAATATACTGCTTTGCTTTAGACCCTAACATTAACGTGAAGGCTGCAGCAGCGCTCAACCATCCTCAGTTCATCAATTCATTTGAAATTTCAACATGGCCAACGACAGTCGTTTGCTCAGTTCGTCACTGCCATCGGCAGTCGCTGCCGAGTGCGGCTACTGCCGTTACGCCAACGGTGATGACTCGGCGAGGTCGATATTTATGGTTATTTCATGCATGTTGAATTAATTATATTTGGGAATGAAAAATAGGTTTGAAAAAAAGATTAATTTTCTAGAAAAATCACCAATTCTAAATGCTCACTACTTTAATCTTTAAAACCGAAATAACCAAACCGAATTTGTAAAAATCGAACCAAACCGAAATAATTTTGGTTTGGTTGTGATTTTCATTTTTGTCAATCCAAAAATCGAACCGATATTCAACAATCAAACCGAATGCCCACCCCTACCTTCAACTGCATATAATTTGTTTATTCTGGGCAGATGATTTTTCGTATCTTTATCCATGACCATGAGCACAAGACGGAGTTTAATAATCTTCGAGTAGGCGTGTAACTTCCCAAAAACTCTTTATTAACAAGCTTTTTTTTTTATCAAACATTTTTTTCCTGATCTTTTGAAAAACACATTAGGGGTTGGATCTAGCAGGTACGATCGTACGAGCATTATCAAAAGAATTAAAAGGTCGATTTAGCAGGAAGATATTATTCTTGTTAGTATTTGGCTATAACAACATAATGAACCTAGCAACAAGAAGCTTGCAGCTTGAGATTGTTAAAACTAATGATCTCATTCTTGGCAAGGTCTTCAAAGCAGTAGCAACAGCAGATGGTGACTCCACCACCCAACTTGCCCAAGCACTTAAAACGATTGATAGAAAACCAAGGATGACCAACACCACCGGTTCAATATAAACTTACCATGTGCGGCTAAAATACTGTGAAATATTGAATGAGAATGATATTTTATTAGGACGAAACAGTCTGGAAGCTTCAAAACTCACGTAAATTTTACATTTAAAAGGAGTCGCTAATAATTAACGCAAGGTAAGCAGTCCCAGCAAACAAATACGGTTTTTAGTTCAGAGACAGCTTCCAAATTTATCCCAACATGCGGGATTTTATGCAACATGTATTAATCTTTGACAGTCTAGAGAAGGAAGTAAACAGAAAAAGGAAAAGGGCCGTCTCTGGTAAAGTAGCATCCACTTAGAGAGAAGACTTGAGCATGTACGGAGTCAGCTGCAACAAAGAAGAAATCACAAGTCAGATTCTTTTTTAGACAAACACGTAGAGATGAGTAGACTAATGAGTTCAGCAACAAAATTAACAAGTGCAGATAAAACTGACTTCAGTGCCACCTATCAATACGGGACTCACATGAGATGTATCTCATAGAGATTGAAAATGAGGATGTAGCCACTAGGAATTAGCTGCCCATCTACAGTTACCTAGTGAGAGATGTAGCCTTAGTGCTACGGGTTTCAATCGAACTTAGAACACAAAAATATTTCAATATTGCATAATCTTTAAAATAGTGATTTCAGTGCCAGCTTGAACCCAACAAGTTACAAAATCTGGATGCCGCTCAAGTTAGCAGAATAATTTCACATCCACAAAATTCATTTGGTTCGGACCTTAAGAAGAGCAACTGGATCCATTACTTAGGTCATATATATATCACAACATAAAATCATATCTTCCAATTACTGTAAAAGGTTTGTAAGTATCAATTCGTTAATGCTCTCTTTCTGAGCAAGACAATTCAAGGAGAACGAAATGGTCAAATCAAAGTGTTAATGAGCACTAAATATTTGATGAGGTTCAACTACAATATTGATAGAGCCTTTGGGTCCTGTTTAGGTGGAGCATTTGGATCAGTTTTATTTGGTTCATCCACTACCTATTCTATCCCCTGGTTAATGAGGGAGTATAACATTGGTAATCCTAAACAGATGTTGGTAAGACCTTGTTGTTCAAAGAAACATTAGTGTGACAGTTTGCATGGTGTGCGTGGAAAATTATGACATGACATGTACGCATTCCACCCCATCTCTCAGTGTGATTTAAACCCTTGAAAGTAGATTGATATTAACAGCTAAATCTATTCATCAATTGTGTTCCTCAACTTTTCATCTCATTGCACTAGAGATCTATTGTTATTTCAAATTATTGAACGCGGTAACACTTTCTCTCTTTCAAATACATTGTTGAATGTATGATTACTTCTCTTTTTAACCAGAAAATTCTCTGATAGCTCAGTATCCTCATTGAATTCTCAATATCAGTTCTTTAACCTCCTCTTTTATTATCCCCCGATACTCCCAATCCTATACAACTTCCTTCAAATTTTCATTTCTAGATCTCAGAATATCATCCTTTTTTAATCCTGCGTATTCTCCTAATGTTCTCTACTATCCTGAAAGGAACAAAATCCTTATTGACCATTAAGTCCAAATTCACTACAGTATCCCACACCAAAGAAGGTCACAAAAACTAACAAGTCACACACTTTTTTCATAGAAATAACCTATAGAAGCACAGGTTCTATAAACATTTCATCCTTCTCTCTGCCTTACAAATTAGGTCGATTAACTAAGCTCATTAAGCAAGGTACGTTGACCATTCATTAACAAACTAAAAACACCGTAAGCCAGCAATTAATTCAATCATAATAAACCATTCATCCATTCCCAATCAATAAGAAGTAGATCCACAAAATCAAATTTCAATCTATAAATAAAACTTACTTCTTATGCCTCTGCGCAAATCGAGAGTTCTTCCTATCCTCCTCTACAAAAAAAAAAACAGCCATTACGTAGATCAAAATCAGATCTAATTAATAAAAAGCAATTAGACATTGCAAATATACATGTGGAAATCAATATTAGACTACGTGCATACCAGTGAAACCGAGGGAGAGCTTAGTGATGATAGTGCCGGTGACGGCGAAACCAACGAGGAATGGCCAGTTACGGCTCCATTCACGACGGAAGAAGATTGGCCATGGATCGAATTGCCTCATTTTTTTTCCCTCTTAGTTTAGGTTTTCTGATGTGTTTTGGTTAAATGGAAAAATGTTGCAGGTGTAGCTTGTAGGTGACAAGGTAGGAAGTGCAGTTTATAGTATGGGCCAAAGCCTAAGTGTGGTTGGCTCTTTGTGTGATCAAATCTCAGGCCCAATTATGAATGGGCCGGTAGAGCTGACACTTTGGAGTGTCGTTCCAAACTATTTCGTCTTCAATTTTGCCCCCCTCAAATAATTTTGGATTTTTTTAAAAAAATGATATTGTTATAACTGTATTACTATATGTAGTGAATGTCTACTTTATCATATATATAATGAATGCTTATTTATGAAAAAAATTAGATACTCCAAGATTAGTTTTTTTCCCTATAAATAAACTGTTGAATTGTATCGAATCCATTTTTGATTTTAAAGAGGTTTTCTTCATTGTAATTGACACTATAAAAAAACCTCTCAAGAGAAATAATAATCACTCTCTCTTCACTTTCTATTCTTCTTGTTGTTACTTTATATTTCATAACATGTTATCAGCATGAATCTCAAATTAACTGAGATAGATGCACAAGAAATTTTGGTGTTTCTCATATGGCATGAGTTAAGCACGGTAAAAATAAGGTTAGTGGCACAAGATCATGTCACAGAAGCTTCTAAATATAATTTTAAGTTGTGTGTCGTTTACTGTTAGCGAAGAATTAATACAAAATTAGTTCTCGTTCTTCTTATCATGGACCAAAACTGGCTCAATAAACATATTGAGAACTAGAAAACCTTGCTATTAACTTGATGCAATATCATTATTTTTGTCTTTTATAAAAGAATGTTGTGGATAGTTATTTAACTCTTTTGGTGACATAACTCAGCAATATAATTTTGTACTATCATATAATTTTTGGCATTAAGAATAATTTGAATTAAATAAAGAAAGTATGTTAGTACGTACTGCAAGCAAGTATATTTATAGATGAAATCTATTTCTTTCTCTTTTTTTTTTGTAACAAGGTGATATATTAGATAAACTAAAATAAAGGTTTGTTATAAACTGCTGACTTTTTAGTCAGGTACAAAAATATGAGTATCAACATTCTGATAATTAGTACATTGATTGATTTTCCTAGTAAACTCAGTTCCTAAAATGTCTGCCCACACATGTTTTTGTGCATACACCGGAGGAACTGCCAAAAAATTTGTTGTGCCAAAGAGCTTCTTTGTCGCTCCTTCTTTTGCCAGACAGTCTGCAACATAAGTTTGCTCTCTAAAGACATGGGTCACTGGTGGATGCCCCACCCTTCTCAGCAGGCACCTGCAAGATTCAAGAATGGGGTTATAATGCATGTTTCCAGTATTTAACATATGGATTATCTCTGTTGAGTCCACATTGATTTCAATAGGGAAAAAATTCTGGTTTTCCACCAATTTGAGTCCTTCAATGAGTGCTAAAAGCTCCATTTGGTTATTGGTTGCGTGGGGGAAGCCCTTCACGAAGCCAATAATCCAATCCCCTTGGCATTTCTAATACAACCTCCTATGCCTCCTATACCAGGGTTTCCAAGGCACGCTCCATCAGTGTTGAGCTTGTAAGGGGTGTTCAGAGGGGGGAGCCAACGTACAAGAACAATGGTTTCTTGGTTGGTGGTAGTGGGTAGAGGCATAAGGTAAGAGTATTCAACACAATTAGCATAAGCATTCTTGAGAGAGGGGGAAGCATTAGAGTTGTTAAACAGGTTATTGTTTCTGCAGCTCCAAATTTCCCACAAACAAAAAAAGATTAGAGGTTGAAAGCTGATGTACTGATCCACCTTGTTGTTAGCAGACCAGTTCCTAATAGTTTCTAGGAAGTTCTCTCTGTTAAGGTTAGTGATATTTGGGGTAATACAATTGATCTTTTGGAGCAAAACATCCCAGAGTGTCTTGGCTTTAGTGCAATGCCAGAAGATATGAGGGATATCCTCATTTAGGTCCGGGCGGAATTTACAATAGGGTTCTAGGGGTACACTCATTTGATTCAGAATTGAATTGCAAGGGAGCCTATTGTGACTTAGGAGCCAAAGAAAGTGTTTTATTTTGTTAGGGATCTTTAAGGACCAAATCCAATTATAATGTCCATGACAGAGAGAAGGATGAGTTGTGGAAGTGATGAGGTTGTAAGCACTTATAGTGGTGAAAATTCCTTTGCCAGTGATAGTCCAAATAGAATAATCAGTAGAGGCCAAGGTATCAAGAAAGAAAGTGTGATGAATGGAGTGGGTAATAGTCATAGGTAGTTGGAAGGGTATAGAAGATAAATCCCAGGAACCATTTTTCCATAAGTCAGAGATTTTCATGTCCAATATGTTTTGAGGCAGAGGACCCTGAATAATACTGCTAAGAGGTTCGCTATTGGGGAGCCATTTATCAGTCCAAAAATTTACTCTATCCTCCTTGTGGATGATCCACATAGAAGCCTTCGAACAGATATCAAGACCTTTGATAATGTTTCTCCAAGTTCTGGAGACACCCTGGGATTGGTTTCTGGGGGCTTTGCGAGATCTGGAAAATTTATTAGTCAGGATTCTAGCCCAAAGGGACTAGGGATTTGAAGTGTACCTCCAAGCTAAAGCTGTCAGGGTAGTAATATTTTTGTGACAAGCTTGTTGGATGCCAAGGCCACCAAGATGCCTTGGTGTAGTGACCTTTTCCCAATTAACCATATGCATTTTCCACTTGGTGTCTGTGGTGCCCCAAATGAAGTTTCGTTGGATTTTGTCGATGTGCTTATGGACTTCAGCTGGAATGGATATGTATTGCATTGAATAGTAAAGAATACTATTAAGAGTGGCTTTGGTGAGGGTGGTTCTGCCAGCCCGGTTAAGCATATTGGTTTTCCAACCTGAGAGTTCAGCTTTCATCCGATCAATGATAAACTGAAAATCTGAATTAGTGGGGGGTCTGTGGAAAATAGGAAAGCCTAGATATTTCCCAAAATTATTGCTAGTAGGGATGTCCAAAAGAGTGAAAATGTTGTTAGTGACATCACTGGAGCAATTTTTGGAGAAGATTATCTTAGATTTGGTCCTGTTAACTCTTTGACCTGATAAGGAACTAAATATGTCAAGGGTCATTTTGACAGTTTGACAGTTAAAAGTATCTGCTCTAGTAAAAAGAGTTAGGTCATCAGCAAAGAAGAGATGTGACAACTTGGGTCCTCCTCTACTGATATCAATAGGGGTCCAATTAAGGGTATCCACCTCATATTCAATCATCTTAGAAAGAAGTTCCATGCAAAGGATGAAAATGTATGGAGATATGGGGTCCCCTTGCCAAATTCCCCTAGAAGGAGAAAAGAAAGGGGGTTTAGACCCATTTATGAGGACAAAGATAGAGGAAGTGAAGATGCAAGACATAATGAGTTTGGAGAGAAGGGGTGGGAATTTAAAAAAAGAAAGAGCTTGTCTGATGAAAGACCATTCTATTATATCAAAAGCTTTTTCAAGGTCAATTTTGAGAATTATATTTCTTTTATCTCCCTTCATTTTTGAAAAGTGATTCAAGAATTCCTGCACGATGATGGCATTGTCAGAAGCTCTTCGGTTAGGCAGGAAGCTTGCTTGAGTTGGAGAAATGATTTTACTCAAGAATGGTTTGATTCTATTGGCAATGATTTTGGTTATGATCTTGTACTGCGTATTGCAGAGGCCAATAGGTTTGTAATTCTTAAGAGTAACAACATTTTGACACTTGGAGATAAGACAGAGGTAAGTTGTGTTCACTTCTTTATCCATTGTACCCACAGAGAAGACTTTGCTACAGAAAAAGATAAGTTGAGTGTGGGTAGAGTCCCAGAATTTCTGAAAGAAGAGAGGGTGAAGGCCATCCGGACCTGGAGCTTTAGTGGGTTTGAAGCTGAAGACAACTTTCTTTATTTCAGAAATGATGGGAAGACTGTCTAACAGAACACAAGCAGTTTGAGGAATTGAACCAGTAACAGAGGAATTAGTGATGCAATTCCTGGTGGAAGTGGAGTGCTCAGTAGTGTAAAGGGCTCTGTAGAAAGACATGATTGAGTCTTCTTTATCCCCCTGGGAGTACCTCCAGTTACCCAGGTCATCCTTGAGGGCATTGATATTGTTTTTCCTTCTTCTGTTAAGAGTGAAAGTGTGGAAAAAATTAGTGTTGTCATCTCCCTCAGTTAGCTAATTAACCCTAGATTTTACCTTTTAGAATTTGCATTCTAATCTGAGGATTTCTTTATATTGGGTAGTCAAAGAATCTTTGAGATTATGGAGGAAGGAACTAATGGGATAGTGAGGGCTCCGTTGTATCCCATCTAGTCTTGCTAACAACTTTTTCTTCTTAGAATGGATGTTACCAAAGACATGTCTATTCCAAGGAATAATAATGGACTGAAAGGAGTGAATGGAACTTTTAAGATCCTCACTATTCTGGAAGGCTTGATTCATCAAGTTTGGAAAGTCCGAATGAGATCACCACATGGGTTCCATTCTAAAAGGTTTCTCCTTAGGAGGTGGTTTGGCATTCAGCTGGACCAGCATAGGGCAATGGTCGGAATGAGTTCTTGGGAGATGAGTTACAGAAGACTCCGGAAAGAGATGAAGCCATTGCACATTAGCTAGACATCTATCAAGTCTTTCAAGGATAAGATTATTATGGTGACGGTATCTTTTATTCGTCCAAGTGTATTTACTACCCTTGAAGCCTAAATCAACTAGCCTACAATGATTGACATAATTCCAGAACATATTGACTCTACTGGTCGCTATGGGGTTACCCCCATGTTTATCTTAGGCTGAAAGGACTTCATTAAAGTCTCCCCCTACCAGCCAGCTGGTATCAGGCTGATTTACAATAGTGTTAGCCATAAGGGAGAGTTGCTCCCAGAGAGATTTCCTAGTATTAACATGAGGGCTGGCATAAATTATACTAAGGAACCATGAGGATGGAGGGGAATTTACCTTGACAGCAATATGGATGCTTTGAGGAGTGATAGATATGTTCGTGATGTTGAACATATCCTCTTTCCACATAAGTACCAGCTCACCGAATATACCAATGGCGGCAGATTGGATCATACAGTTATAGCAAAGGTTTTGAGTTACTGGTGGTGATCACTCATTCTAGTTTTAAGGAGAGCTAGCATGACAGGTTTATGGAGGCGTAACATATCATTGTAATGGCGCCTGAATTCGGCATTGTTTGCGCCCCTAACATTCCATATTATTAGGTTCATCATCATTTTGTTGTGAGGTGGAGAGTAGTTCGCAGTCACTGATTTCCCTTTGTCCTGAGGGTCCAGGGATGACTGTGGTGAGTTGATGTAGATCATTGTTTTCAGGGGGTTTAGAGATATCAGAAAGTTTCCCCTTGTCAGAACACTTGGGTATTTGATGCTCATTGTGAACTTGGTTAAGTTCTATAGAATCAGGATTACCCACATCTCGTTTGCTAATTCTGTGAATCTTAACCCTATCTGTTTGTTTAGAGTGGTTGCTTCTATTATGGGAGTTTTCATGGTTGCTAGAATAACTTCCATTTCTCGATTGTTTGCTTTTAATATTTCTAGGGGTTTTTCTCTTTTCCATATCTCTGGAGTGGCAATGTCCTGATGGACTTCCACTTGAGAAGGAGAAGTTTCCAGTGAAATCATGGTGGGGTCATTCTGGAGCAGGAGAGGATTTGGTGGCGGGAAAAAAAGAAGAGTCTGTGAGACTTGGTTCAAGATGGCTGAGAGTGTCTCTGTTGACAGGCTCTCTATTGGGTGTTGGTTGGCAGCTGCCAGTAGGGTGGTCATCCAGAAGTTGTTACTATAGCTTGCTAGACTTTTGTTCAGGGATTCCTTAACCAACAATACGAGGTACTCTGGGTTTTGGATTATTACTTGTACCCATCTCCCCTCTACTGTCCCTTGAAAGGTGATCGATATATTCTGTAGTCCCATTTCCAACCAAGAGGTTGGTGTATGGTCCAGAGGTAATGGTACTGAGATTAGAGCTATGGGGAGGTGGTTCATGTGAGAGGGTTCTGAGGAGTGCATTTTGTGAGGAGATAGCTTGAGAAGGTAGAGTAGGAGAGAGGGGATATTTATGAAAATTCTTAGTGGAAACATCATCCTTTTCAAGATGTATAGGATGATGATGGTGAGAAGAGGAGCTGGAGGGATTTCCAGAGGTGCCAGTCTGCTCGAGGAGACTGTTTGGCTGGTTGACTTGACCGGGGATAGTCATGTCACTATGAGGGGTCAGGGTGTCAATGTGATTAAGGGCTTCAAATTTGTTAGTGGAGCCCGTATTGGGCTTATTATTTTTACAAGAAGAAGGTTGACCATTAAAGAAACTGTTTGGGGCCTTATCCGGGCGATTATTCATACTCAAAGGCTTTGCACCTTTTTGTTGGGCCCAACTGGTATTTCCTTGCTAGGAGTTTGGGCCCTGGGAGCCAGAAGTTGGTCCTCTTTTGGAAGTTGGAGAGATGGGCCTTTTCCCATTTCTTATCGAGTTGGGCCTGTCCAAATTTAGGTGGTCCAAATTCGGGGTACTATTATCCTTACCTGAACAACTAGGCGTATCGGCGCCTGTCGGAGGATGTGGATTCCGATGGGGTTTTTCAAGAAACTTACCTGATTTGCGGTCGAAAGTTTTTGTCTTGACATTAGGCTTGTCGAGCTGATTCATACCTGGTGCTGAGGCCTTCCCCTTTTTTGATGCTTTAGTACCTCTTTTGCAAATGTGACGGTCCACCATTCCGATGCTACCTGTTGGGGAGGGGTGGACTCCGTATTGTCTGTGTCTTCTCTAATGTGTTGTATGTATGGGCATGCTCTAATCGTATGTCCCAGAGGACCATAATTTGTTAGATAACAAGAGGTGAGCACTGCATCTCCCCAAAAACGCAATGGCATTTTCTTGTATGAGAAAGGTGCGTGCAGTCTCAACAATATGCCTATTCTTTCTCTCCACTAACCCATTTTATAATGTAGTATGAGGACAAGGTGTCTGATGAAGAATGCCATAGGAAGAAAAACGGTTGAAATTGAGATGATAAATATTCACATGTATTATCACTACGAAAAGTGTGAATAGAAACACCTAATTGATTTTGTATTTCAGCACAAAATGTTTGAAAAATGAAAAATAATTCAGAACGATCTTTCATAAAGAAAATCCAAGTACACCTTGAGTAGTCATCAAAGAAAATAACAAAATACTTAAAACCAAGCGTAGAACTAACTCTAGTAGGACCTCAAATATAAGAATGAACTAAATGAAAAAACCATTTTGCACGATTATTAGGACAACGTGGAAAAATATCTCGAGTGTGCTTCCCCAATTGACACGACTAAAAATCTAACTTAGAAAATTTAGATAAGCTAGGTACCATCTTATGAAGTTTGGATAAACTAGGATGTCCTAATCGGCTATGGATTAAATCTAGAGAGTCACAGACCGAACAAACTGTAGTAGACTTGTGGCAATTAAGGTAATAAAGCCCATCAAACTTACGCCCTTCACCAATCATTCTTCTCGTACTGAGGTCCTATATAACAAAGTCATTAAATAATGATCCGAAACAATTTAACGACTTAGACAAACACTGATTGACAGAAGGCTAAAAGGATAACTAGAGACAAAAAAAACATTACTCAGAGTCAATGCAAGTATGGGATTGGCTTGACCAACTCCGACTGCCCTAGAATGAGAACCATTAGCTAACATAACAGTGGTAAGGGATCGACAATAAATAATATTAGTCAATAAAGATTTGTTACCAGAAATGTGGTCAGAAACGCCTGAGTCCATGACCCAAGGGCCAAGTGTGGTGGACTGGGAGATACAAGTGACAGGATTACCAGTCTGAGCAGCGAAAACTATTGATGGAGATGTCTGCTTACTCTATATTGAAGGAATTCATTGTATTCTACTTCAGATAAAGAGAAAAGTTGATTGGTTGGATTATTGGTGGGTTCAATTTGAGCAACATGAGCATTCTTTGGTCTACCATGGAGAGAGTAGCAAACATCGTGGGTATGACCCAATTTGTTGCAATAGTTGCACCTTGGTCGAGGTTTCCAGAGTGGCTTGCATGTTGATTTTCAGTTTGGGATGCTAGAACAGAAGACTCTGCGGGTGTCATGGGGTAAGTAGGCGACATAGGTGGTGCAACCTATCGCAACAATCGAGCGAATAGGTCATCCATAGTAGGAACAATGGGACTCCCCAAAATTTAATCTCGCACCAAGTCATGATCATATGGAATTACAACAAGTGTAACAACTAAAAACATATTCACACGTTGCACCAATTGTTTTTCAACACTTGGAGTAGCGGGCATCAACCCAGTGAACTCTTCCATAACCTTCTTAACCTGTCCAAGATACGTAGACATATTCGAATCCTACTTTTTAAGATAAGTTAACAGAGAAATAACATTATAAAAATAAGAGATGTCATTTGTGTATAGACCACGAGCCTTTTCCCAAACCAAGAAGTAAGTTTGGAATGATCAGAACAACGGCATCAACTTCAAATAAATAGATTCCATAATAGACTACACAATAGAGCATCAATCTTCTCCCTTATCTTTTTCATCAATATCCATAGCTTGTTTAATCAAGTGGTCCCGAACCCCTTGTCCCTTGCACCATAGCTGAAAAAAGGAAGACCAAGATAAGTAGTTCACACTACCTATCAAGGGTTCAATGGTGATGGAGTGGTTCGGGTTGCTGGAAACCACAGGTTTATTGAAAAATATATGAACTGAGGGGCATAATGTAGATGGTAGATGTTATCTGAATCTGGAAAAATCTACAATCGTAGGAATGTGGAAGCAAAAAGTTGACTGGAATCAGAATTTGGAAAAAGAACTGCAATAGTAGGAACCTTGAAGCAAACAATTGACTGGAATCTGAAAAAAATGAACTGGACAGAACTGTCTTCTGGAATCTGAAAAAAAATAGCTCTGTCTATCGGAAGCTGACTAGGTTTTGCTCGCGCCGGTGGTCTGAGTCTCATGGTGGTGTTGGTTTGATCACAACACCTCCGAAAATAGAGATCTGCTCGGACAACCGAGAAAAACAGCTGGGAAGAAAATAAGTTTAAAATTTCTCTTCCAATGTTGCTGGCCTTAATCAGGCTCTCGATACCATGTGAAATGAAAGAGAAATAAGAGAGAAATCAGCTTGATTATTCCTTGAGCTATTAGGGTTTAAATAGCTAAGTTTACATGTGCTAAAAGGAAAGGAAATCAACAACAACAACATACCCAGTGTATTCCCACCTAGTGGGGTCTGGGGGAAGGTAGAGTGTACGCAGACCATACCACTACCTCAGGTGAAGTAGAAAGGCTATTTTCGATAGACCCCCGGCTTAGAACCAATAACAGTATAGCTAAAAAGAAAGAAAATCAATACAAATAAATACCTAATCACTACAAATCAATATCTAATTTAATACCTAATTATAATAGGAGTAAATTAAGCTACCTTCTATATTTATATATGCTATAGAATATTCATAGAATTCTTACAGATGTGAAAGGACACTAGAGCAGAGAGATCTCTAAGTTTCTAAAGATGACATGAATTCTGGGGGATCATCCTGCCATTTTAACAAATTACGTTAACTGATCTCTGAAAAATGGTAAATGAAAAGAAAGTATGACCCCATTTTGATTGTCAGACTACCGAGAAAAGACTTATGAAGCAAAAACTCCCATAAATTTCAAAGTGGCCTAACTAGATCAAACTAAATGTCTTCCAAAAACATAACTTTTTAAATTTACTTAACATTCAGAAACTGAGGCAAACAAGCAGATGCACCAAAATAAGATGGTGAATGCAATTGAATAAGATGTATCTCCAGGGAATCAAACATAAGGTTTGTTAATGGAAGTTAGGTGAATCCGGACAGAGAATTGGTTAGGAGTCAATTGGGATTTCATTTGTAACTAAGTGTAGAGGTCAATCTTGATTCTAAGTTTCTCTCATCTGTTGTATAAATATCATTTCACATCAACAAAACTCATTCTTTGGCTGCCAACTTAGATTTCCTTAGCTCATTTGTTAGTTCATAACTTAGACATTTTGAGATTCTCATTGATTTTGGTAATTTCTTTTGAGCTCTTTCATTTGCGATTCTGCACTTTTACATCACAAGCTCAGATTAATATATATTCTATCTCATGTCAGCTAAGAGGATAAAATAATGGGTTGAACATCAAATCCTAGGAGTATTTGGTAACAGGAAATAGAAATAAAAAACATCTGCTAAAATAGAAAAGGAGGTAGCATAGATAATTTGGATGACAAAAGTTCCAGAACATTCAGGTTGATAATGGTGAAATACCTTTTCTGGTAGCATTGCATGATGCTTTCAATAGTGAGCAAAACCCGGACATATCTAACTTCCCCTCCAGTAAGAAAACTCCTGCAATATTAAATTGAGAATTCCATCAAATTTCAGCTATTAGAGACAGGAAACTGCACAACAAAAAGCAAGGCATGGTTACTGTGAAATTAAAGACTTAAATTGCTTGAAATCGTATACCAATCTATTTACGGAAAGCTTCTTTGCTTCCGGCAGTGGTCTCTCCTTACTTTATTGTATGTCAAAGTTTAATTAGTTGGAGAAAAATAGTATACAAAGGAATAAGGGTGCTAAATCAGTTATAAGAAGGAGGCAGGCTGCCTATGAAAAAAGAGAGAAAATGATCAATGGTACTTAATCTATGGGGGTCACACTATTTTGGTCCTTAATAGATGCTATGTAACAGATATAATCCTCGTTGTTTGCACGAAATAGATGCTTTTTAATACTAAACTTTAAAACTAACGGTTTCCCTAAATAACTCTGTTAAAATTAACTAAGAAAACAATTAAAACTTCAAAAGAAAAATCTCTTCCTCCTCCTCCCCCTCCTCCTCTTCCTCCCCCTCTTCCTCTTTCTCTTCCTCTTCCTCTTCCTCTTCCTCCAAAAGAAAAATTTCTTCCTCTTCCTCCTCCTCCTCAAGAAAAATCTCCTCCTCCTCCTCCTCTTCTCTTTCTCTTCTTCTTCTTCCTCTTCCTCCTCCACCAAAAGAAAAATATCCTCCTTCTCTTCTTCTCTGTAAAATCTCTCAGACAAACTCTCAAGAATTGATGGAGAAAAATGCCTTATAGCAAATTGACTATTACAGTGCAAGCTACTTAACTAGGCGAAATTGCCTGAGTCAATCCAAATAAATGGAAAGTAAAACAAAGGAAAATAAAAAAGGAAAAAAGGTTGCAAGCTTGGAAGAGAGTTGCTAAGATCTACAAATACCCATTTTTCAAAAGAAAAATTTGAAATGCTTTACCCTTGAGTTTAAGCGAACGCAACAACTAAATTCTGGAAAATTGGAGAAAATGAAAGAGAAATAGGTGAATCAAAATAGCCACATTTGTAATGCAATTTCACAATTAGATATAGTCACATTTAGAAGTAGAAAATTTGACCTATATATATATATATAAAACCCATCCAATTTATCAAAATTTTAACGGGGTAGGTCAATGTTATTTTGTGTAACATCTCAAAATCAACTTGTTGGTAGATTTATCAGACTCTAGTTTCTTGGCACATATTGGTGAAATTTTATTGCTTTACCGATCATCCTCTATTACAAACTTATTAATATCAACAAAATCAAATTATACTTTTAAGCTTGACTGCTAGTTTTTGCTTTTGAGCTTGTTCTTTCCTTTCTCTAGCTCCTAAACTCGGCACATAGATGGACACTAGTTTCTTGAGTTGTTTTTCGAGAAAATATTGTCAACTAAATAAACTTTATTCTAAGGGTGTGTTTGGTATGATGGAAAATATTTTCTATGGAAAATGTTTTCTTGAAAAATAGTTGGTTTTCTAATTATTTTCTCATGTTTGGTTGGCGAGTGAAAAATATTTTATGGTGTTTGGTTGGTGAGTAGAAAATATTTCTGAGAAAAATATTTTCTAGTGTTTGGTTGGTGAGTGAAAAAATATTTTTTAGCAAATACTACTAACTGTTAACTAGTATATCATTGTCTCTAGCAACTCAACAATTTGTAAGAACTAATTTAAGCATAATAAATAATATCAATATCGAGTACTAAAATATTACAAGTCACTAAATTTTAAGCAACTACTAATTAGAAAGCATAGGAGACACTTTTCAATATTTTGGCAAGACAATCTCAAGATACTACAATCAATAAAAATACAACAAAACGGCAAGCTTATTCAACCTTGTGAAACAAGCTACAACGATGACAAAATGGAATATGCAATTAGCAAAAGTAACATCGGTAAGTCTTCCTTTATGCACATGGAAATAACAGTACATTTAACGAACATTGGAAACTAAAAAAATTCGGGCTTCATTGTTTTTTATTTCAAGAAGTGAAAAATTGGAGCAGCGCACAGTGAAAAATATTTTTGAGTAATGGAATTTTTTTGAGTAATGTAAATTTGAGTGTTGTTGGGGTGGGGAAGAGGGGTTGGGGTGGGGTCATAAGCCATATTTGTCATTTTCTGAAAATGACTTCCCTTGGCCCATGGCCCATGAGGGAAGTCATTTTCCCTCAAATTGAGGAAAATGAGTTATTGTGGAAAATATTTTCCCAACATTTTATTACAACCAAACAAGGGAAAATAGGAGAAATTTTTTTCCATCATACCAAACACACCCTAAGTCCATAAAATAACAAGTTGCGTGAACTGGTTCACGACCCAAAACTCAACCGATATTGACCTTATTCGTTTATCCAAATAGATTTTTGAATGGATTAGACCATAACTCATATATTAACATAGTATGCTTTGCTCTGTATAAATGTAACCCAATCTACCCATTTGAAACTCCTAGTCAAAATATCTCAATTAGATTAATAATATTGTTCAGCTGAAGAAATTCATTGTTACTTTCAGAAGATGTCTTTGGTAAGGAAAAGCCTACAAGAGCTTCCTTTAGTCTGCTCATAGAGGAGAATTGGTTGTATTAGCTCATAGGACAAAGTTTTCACATCACAACCGTCAAAATAAGCAATCAACAATTCCTCCATTTAGCAGTGTAAACCAACAGCTTGTAACAAATAATTCAGCCTAAAAAGAAAATATTCGACTCTAAAATGCACAAGAACAACGGATGTCACATATTGTACTTGAAAGGATCATTTAGGTATGGAGAATTTTCAACTCCAGCGATTGAACCAAGCATTCAAGATATACCAAACTACCCTAAATTTTCTCAAAACCAACTCCCAATAGAGCTCAATTAATTAGACTTCAGCGACGAATTCATTGAGCACACAATAAAATAGAGATCAGGTTTAGTAAAAGGTCAACTCAAGTAAAAAAATAAAAGAACCCATTTCAGCAATTTACAATTCATAGCTATAGATTAGCATACTGCTCCATGTAACAGTTTTCCTCCCCCAATCTCCACTTCCTTACAAATTGGTTAAATTTGAACAAAACACTTTAAAATCAACCCAAACCCACACACTTATACACATCTCCTAATATCGCTTGGTTATTTCAACAATTCAAAATCCATGGCCAGAGATGAACATACTGCTCTATGTAACAACTTCCCTCTCATCAATCTCCGCTTCTTTACAAATTGGTCAAATCTAAATAAAACACTATAAAACCAACCCAAACTACCCCACATTCACTTATAAATATCTCCTAATATTGCACGGTTACTCAAACTTCACCGGCAAACGAAATTGTCTCTTAGACAATTTATCGAACACATTACAGACAGAACTTTAACCAAACTCTTTGCACTATTGTAGTGATTGATTTACCCTCCCATTTACTTAGAATTATAGTTCAATGCAACACGAATACATCACAATCAACAAACAATAGCTGAATCACACAATTTGTGGTCTAAACTCCACAACAAATTAATCACATACACATAAAAGAAAAAAGAAAAAATCTCGGAGAGAAAAGACTTTACCTGAGCACCGCTGAAAAACCTCGACTGAGGTGGAGTTGTGTGATCGGGTGGTGTTGTGAGTGAGTGTGAAGTGAGTTGAGAAAATTAAGAGGGAGGTGACAAAAAAAGTACTTAAATTAAAAAGTACATAACTTTGATAAGCTAAGGTTAAAATTTTATTTAAATTGTAATGAAGTTAATTGAGATGTAAAGTGTAATTTTTTAGAAAATCGGTCAACTCTAAATTTTAAATTTTAGAGTTTTCCCCTTTTCTCATGTATCAATCTTTCTTCTTCTTTTTCTTTCTCCCCATCTTCTTCTTCTTATTTTTTTCTCTCTATAGTTTTTCCTGTTCTTCCATGTTCTCTTCTTCTTTTTCTTTCTTTTTTCATTTTGTTCTTCCTTTTTCAATTTTCATGGACTATTTTAATTTTTTTTTTAAAAAGTTTGAAAAGAATTTTTTTAATGTTTTTTAAAAATGAATGAAGAAATAATTTAGCAAATTCAGCAACTACGAGAGTTGCTTCAGCAACTACGATAATTGCTGCAACAACTACTATTAGTTGTTATGTTACAGTAATTATTGAAGTTACTGTAGCAATTATCAAAGTTGCTGCAACAACTATCAAAGTTGCTGCAACAGCAACTTCGATACTTACTTAATTTCTGAAAAAAGATCTGATTGGAGGAGGAGCCCACAAAAAAATGATTTTTATAGTAAAAATGGAGGTGGTGGTACTGGTGGTGATGCCGAATGAGAAGATGACATTTATTGTGGTGTTGATAGTGAAGGTGGTAGAGGAGAAAAAAGAAAAATAGGCGATAGTTATGCAGAGGAAGAAAATAATGGTGAATCTAAAAGAGGTGGCAATGGTAGTGATAGTGATATTGGAGAAAGAGGAGGTGACGGCGGCGGGCAACAACAAAAAGGGTGTGGAGTAGGAGTAGTGGTGATGGTGTAGGGATCTTTGTGTAAATATGGGGTAGGGATCTTTATGTAAATAATAAAACTTGAGAGTTTTAAAATTAGTGTCATTAAAACTAATCTTAAAATTGTCACATCTACTCAATATTTAAGACTTGTGTAGCTCTTTTTTATTTTTGAAACTTTTTTGTCACCCTTAATTAATTTGCCCAAGTGAGTTTGTTTGCTTTGTGTTACTTAAAACAGGGGAAATGGATGAAGTTATTTGAGAAAATGGAAGGAAAGGAGTTTTAAGTCTCCTTTTAAATTTTGGTCTCACTAAAGGCCAGGGTAAAAAACCTTTAAAAGAAATTGATTAAGTTATTTGGGACTAAATTAATAATTTTAAAACTTGCTAATCATTTTTAAAATATAAATCATCCACAACTCTAATTTGATGCGTAATAAAAATAAAGAGACCAATCAATCATTTCCCATCACATATACATTAGTTTTTAAAAGAAACTCACATGTTTCTACCTTCTCTCAACAACTCAACTCTCCTCCAACAGATTGTCTCAAACAAGACACAAAAGATCAATATTGTTTTCATTTATGACCACTATCTATTATTTAAGGACCACATTCGATTTCTTCATTCTTCCTTCTTTCCTTGTAGCCGTCACTTTCTCTCTTTTTATAGGTAAGACTTCTATATTTGTTGGGTTTTTTAAAAAATAGATCTTTTTAATTAATGAAGAAAAAAAGAACTTTAGTTGTATTGTCTTCAAGGGAGGATTAACAATTTTGAGTTTTGATGCTAAAAAAAGAAAGAAAAACCCGAAGAAAATTCTAATTTATGGTATTTATTTTCTTAATATGGTGGTTGATGTAAATGTGGTATCTTTTTTGAGTGAAATATAATTTTTTGTTGTTATTGTTCTTGTTCTTGAGCGTTGCTGTAAAAATAGTAAAACTTGAACTTTGACTTTTTTTGGAGATATCTATTGTGACAATTTTGTCTTGTTGTTTGTGTTGTTGTACTGAATCACTTCACTTGGTATTTGTTAGTGTTGTTAATATCGCTAGTGGGTGTTATTGATATTGTTTGTTTGTTTTGTTGATGTTGTTTGTGTTCCAGGTATATTTTGTTGGTGTTGTTTGGTGGTGTTGTTGGTGTTATTGATGGTGGTGGTGTTAGTGTATTGGCAAAAATAAAAATATTTATGTTGTTCAAGTGTGTCGTGATATAGCTTGTTGTTGTTGTTGTTGTTGCTCTTGTTGATATATAGTGTTGCCTAACAGGTGTGTAATATGTTGGAAACAACTCTATATTTGTTGATTTACTGATTTAATTTATTCCAATAAACTATTGAAATAAATCAAAATAGGTGCTTCTACTGTTTTGATTTCTTCCAATAGATGACTTATCTATTTCAATAGATAAGTCATTTGTCGAAAGAAATCAAAATAGTAGCAAAACTTATTTTGATTTCTTCTAACAAATGTTATTTGTTTATTTTATTGGTGTTGTTTGTGTTTCAGGTATGTTCTTGGTGTACTTAATTTTGTTGGTATTGGTGGTGGTGGTGGTGCTGTTGTTGTTGATATTGTTGGTGTTCTTGATTTTATTAGGTTTGTTGGTGTTATTTTTGTTGATATTGTTGGTGTTCTTGATTTTCTTGATTTTATTGATGTTGTTGTTTTTGGAGTTCTTGTTGTTATATAATATTCTCCAGCAGATGTGTAATATGTTGGAAACAACTATATATATGTTGATTTGTTGGTTTGATTTATTCCAACAGATGTTTTTTATTTGTTTTGTTGGTGTTGTTGGTGTTCTAGATATGTTCATGGTGTTCTTAGTTTTGGTGTTGTTGTTGGTGGTTGTGTTGGTATTGTTGTTGGTGGTTGTGTTGGTATTGTTGGTATTATTGGTACTGTTGGTACTGGTATTGTTGGTGTTGTTGGTGTTCTTGATTTTATTGAGTTTGTTGGTGTTATTGTTGTTGGTATTGTTGGTGTTATTGTTGTTGGTATTGTTAGTGTTCTCAATTTTCTTGATTTTGTTGTTGTTGTTGTTGTTGTTAATATATAATATTTCCAAACAGATGTGTAATATGTGGGAAATAATTATTTATCTGTTGGTTTACTTATTTGATTTCTTCCAACAGATGACCCATTTGTTGAAACAGATGGATCATCTGTTGGAAGAAATCAAAACAAGCCTTCCAACAGATGATCCATTTGTTGCAACAATTGAGTAATCTGTTGGAACAAATGGGTCATCTACTGCAACAGATGGATCAATTGTTGGAAATATTTTTGTATTGCGTTGTATTTATTAAATTTTCTATTACTTTTTGTAATGATGCACAAATCAATTGTATTTTTTTTTGTTTTCCTCTTATTGTAGATAAAAGTTGCTCCCAAAAGAAAAGAAAGTGAATAAACTTCTGACAAAGCAATTAAAATAACTAAATTGCAAACATTGTTAGAAAAACTTGCTAAACAAGCTCTTTCACAAGCAAATGAAGTGTTACCATCTCTAGAGAATGAAGATTAGGAAAGAGATATTGAACAATATACTGAAGGGGAATCAGTTGAATGATCTAGTGATGATGTAGAAAAGAAAAGTGAGCAAGATAAAAAAGAGAGCGCAGATGGAAAAATGAAAATAAAAATGGGGAAGAAGATGGAGATAATGGGTATGAAGATGGCAAAGAATATTAAACAGGAGATGAGGAGGAAGGTGATAATGAAGAGAAAAAAGAAAGTGAGAAATGAGATAAGGAGGAACAAGATGAATCTAAAGAGAAAAATGAAAGAGAGGATGAAGAGGAAAGAACTGATGATGATGTCATGATATTATCAATCGATCGTGAACATAGATTGAAAACCCAGAACGATCTTGTAAAAAATTTAGTACTGACAAGTTTCAAGTAGAGATGCCTATAGATAACTCTACAGATTTGACTGGTAATTTTGTAGTTAAAGTCATGGGTAAATTTTTTGATAGTTTTAGAAATATTTTGAGAGATAAAAAATTGAAGGATTACTTTAAGTCCAACTACTTTGAAAATACACGTCTTTAAATGACCATGTGTATGGTTTTCTCAAGCACAAGATCAAGTATAAGGGTAATGATGAATAAACACTAAAAGATGAAGACAAGAAGATGGATGAAATGTGGATAACTACTATGGCATGCCTATTTATTTTGGTATGAAATAATTTGCCATAGTGACTGGCCTGAGATGTTATCCTCCATTTGAACCTCTTCTAATAATAACACCCTTAAAAAAATCAACGACAATAAGGACATTAAAATCAGTCAAGGCATCAAAGAAAGGCAAGACACTAACCAAGCCACCCACCAAAATCAACAAAGGTAATGAAAAAACAAATGAGTTGTTCATCATTTTTGGACCTAGCTACAAAGCCAAGTTATTGATAGTTGATCTCCAGAATAGAAGGTTTTTGAAGAAGCATACGGCCCTATTGTGCTTAGTTTGATTTATGCATTTCATTTA
This sequence comes from Capsicum pubescens, assembly GCA_030864215.1. Classification (NCBI taxonomy): domain Eukaryota; kingdom Viridiplantae; phylum Streptophyta; class Magnoliopsida; order Solanales; family Solanaceae; genus Capsicum; species Capsicum pubescens. Next base: position 83,840,596 of record CM061541.1, on the reverse strand, counting down.
ATGGGCCAGAGACACCAACAAAGTCATAAAATCTAAATTGTTGGTGCTTGCTCAGAATTTGGATACATTCAACAATTATCCATGGGGATATGAAAGCTATTTCTTGATTGTCAAATATTTATTGACAAAGTTATCTCCAAAGACAATCAACTTATGGCTCTCATCATAAACTTCATTTCTATTTATTTAGTGTTTCATTTATTTATGCTATTGAATAATTATTCAAATTTTTTTCTTGCATCATGTTTACATTTTTAGGCTTGAGAATTTGAAACCATTCCTCACCTCCGGCAATAGGTCAAGGAATACTCGAAAGAGGTTTCTCATCCAAGGAACCTTAAGTGGTTGTTTTCCAAGAACAACTTAAGGATGAATCCCCTTGATCTCTTCAGCCCTCCTAATGATGCAGTAAATCTTCTTTTAAATAGAATAATTTTACTCAAGTTAATAAGTTGATACATTGAAATAGATAGATCATCTATTGCAACTTATCTCTGCAGATTACCTATCTACTATAACTTATGCAACAAATAGGTAATTTGTTGCAATAGATGCCCTATCTGTTGTAGCAGATGGGCTATCTATTGCAATAGATGATTTATCTGTTGCATAAGTTCTCTAAATCTATTAACAGATTACCCAATTTACTACCAACTAATGCAATAAATGAGTAATCTGTTGCAACAGATGATTTATCTATTATAAATTTTTTGCAAATTATAGGTTGATTTTAATATATCTATTTTTATTTATAGGTTGCGCATCCTTGGCTTGTACCTACTGAGCAAGATTTGGAGATGATTGTCTTTCTTACTCTAGGTATTGTTAAAATAAAACCATACCCAAAGGTGTACTTGATAAATAAAGAATTAACTGGAGCAACAACCATCAAAAGAGAAGCAACAAAGAAAGGTCAGCTTGTTCTTATTGAGCCTGTTGTTGATTTTTTTGGTAACGTTGCAATAGATTTGGGTGCTGGTGTTAATATTCATAGTGGTGATGGTATTAATTTTGGTGATGGTATTGGTGATGCTAGTGTTATGTCACGACCCAAACCAGGGCCTGGTGGTGATGGGTATCTCAAGTTCGTCGAGAATCGGAGACCACCCCCTTTGCCTTGTCAAATAGAACACAACATGCTGGCAACAGATGAATTTCAAACATATAACAAGGTAGACTGAGTATCAAACATATAAAAAAATAGGCAACTCAACTAACTCAAAAAGAAATCTTAGAATTTCAACAACCATCTCAATCCACAGTAATCCACAAAGCCTCTAAACGGACCAAAACCAATCTAAGTCGGGACATGCCCCCGAAAATAGCTAAAATAATCTAATGGATGTAATCTAAGACATAAATGAAACAAGAATTCAAAATGATAACCCTTTCAGATAATGAAAACTCACCACTTTAAAGTTTACTGCTGACAACCCAGAAATTCTATCACTGCGCAGGAAAAGTAGAAGTGTCTCCGGTTCCTGCATCGCGTTGGGATACAATGTCCAAAGATGATTAGCGGGGTGAACACTAGCATGTAACTCGGGGAAGGGATAAAATAATGCCAAGTCAGAACCACAATAAAATCTACATGCACACATTGTACATATATATAACATACGGGGGTAGGGAACAAGGTTTAACATGAAAGTAAAATATTAGCCTGGAGTGTATAGCTCAACCGTCATAAAAATACTCATGGGCTATATGGGTCAAACTCCCCCTGCTGAAAAGTCCGCAGTGCGTATTAGCTGCATGAACCGGAGATATCAAGGAAAACCAAGAAATGCCCCGACCCCACGTCAATCCAGGATACAAATATATATAAAATGTGACACATGCACATGATTATCAAGACCTACCCTCACGCCAGCAAATGTGAGTTTCCAGTATCAGTCCCCCCGGGACATCCACCTTCACAGCTTAGCTACATAACCTCCTTTAAGTCCATATTAAAACTGTTACATATTTTTATTCATTGAACCATAATTATCCACGTAGGTACATACTGTTGGTATCGTCATACCATCCACGTTTGCAAGCTAATATCATCATGCCATAGAAATTGTCATCACTTGGGGGAATGCCTCAATCTCTTTGGTTCATTAATTCAAGTTAGGGGAATGCTATGACCTCCTTTGTTCATTAAATCAGTGTGAGGAAATGACACGACCCCTTTGTTCATTAAATTAGTGTGGGGGAATGCCACGACCCTCTTTGTTCATTAAAATTAGTGTGGGGGAATTCCATGACCCCCTTTGTTAATTAAATTAGTGTGCGGGAGTGACACAACCCCCTTTGTTCATTAAATCAAAACCATTATGTTTCAATAGCCTCTATATCATGCAATAGTTCCAAAAGTAGTTCAATGTGCATACCTTTATGTTTAAAACAAGTTTCACAAGATTGGGTTGAATTATACCAAATATAATATTTAAAACCATTAATTTGGGAGAATCCATGACCCCCCAATCTAATTAACCACACCCATGCACCCCAAATAGTTCAAAACCATCAATTCAAACCATGAATAATTCATAGAAGCCATGGGAAAAACAATTGATTCACTAATGCTCAAAAACCTCAACCCACATTCATAAACCACAATTTAATCACATGAATAACAATTTTAAATACATGCTTTTAACAAAATAAACTTTGCGGAAGAGTAACATCCTTGAGATATCAAGAATTACAGAGAGAAATCAACCCTTGGGTGCTCTAATTGTCAATTTCTTTAAAATCCTAGGTGTTTTTGACTTAGGGATTTGAGAGTGTTTTAAGAGTTGTATTTGATTGATAAAGGACGGAAATAACCCCCTTTTGTTGTTTTATGAACGTAGGGTCTAAGTTGGGGAAAAAGGAAAATGTCCAAAGTGTCCTTAATTAAAAGTTTAAAACTTGTCGCAGTGACAACGGGTCACCCTACGACTCTTGAGGACACATTAGACTCATCACCTCAAGTCATAGTCTGGACAGTAGCATAAGGCACCCACACTGGTATGACTACGAGTCATACCCTATGAATCGTTCTCAGACCTTACGAATCATGAGGTTCAGTCATAAGCACATCAGAAACAAGGAACTATTACACTTGATTGGCCATGGAAGGGACCCTACAACTCATAAAGAGTCCATACGACTCATTACGTCCTAGTCGTACTCAGGTCAGAGACTTTGGGTAACACACTGGTCACCCTATGATTTGGGGTCCTACGACTCATAATAACACCTTACGACTCATAAAGTGAGTCGTCGGTTTAGCAGTAATCTCAAAATCAAGGAATTTTCCAAGGACCAAAATCCGGGGTGTTACATTCTCCCCCTAGGATCATTCGTCCCCAAATGATGAGTCAAGGCATTCATTAACACGATTTAACATAGAAATACAACCACAATTTCCTTTAACAAAGTCAGAAAACAAAGATGTTTAAAAATACACATACCTTAAGCACGATTATCCAAAGTGGGAAACAAGAATGGATATTTGGATTTTATGTCCTCTTCGGCTTCCCAAGTAGCTTCTTCATCCTTATGATTCCTCAATAGAACCTTCATGGGAACCACATCCTTAGTCCTCAAATGACGTATTTGTCTATCCAAAATCTTCATCGAGACTTTCTCATAGGATAAGTAATCGAAATGCCAACACTCTCTAAAGGAACAATCAAGGAAGGATCACCCACACACTTTTTCAACATCAAAATATGGAACACCGAATGGATAAAACCCAAACTCGAAGGCAACTCCAACTCATAAGCAATATTGACCACTCTCCTTAAAATTAAGTATGGACACATATACCGGGGACTAATCTTCCCTTTTTTTCCAAACCTCATTACTCCCTTCATAAGAGACACCTTCAAGAATACCCAATCGCCAACATCAAACTCTAACACCCTAAGCCTCATATCCGCATAGGACTTTTGGCAGTCTTAATCCTATCCCTAATCGCCTTCACCTTCTCCATGACCTAATAAACCAAATCAGGACCAAATAATCTAGTCCACCAACTTCGAACCACCCAATAGGAGAACGTCATCTCCTACCATACAAAGCCTCAACGGGGCTATCTTAATACTAGAATGGTAGTTGTTATTATACGCAAACTTGATGGGAGGCAAATGGTCAATTCAACTACCACCAAAGTCAGTCAATCACGCAATCTGAATAGTTCTCTCCGCTTGTCCATCCGTTTGAGGGTGGAAAATGGTGCTAAGGTTCACCTTAGTTCCTAAACCTCTCTGAAATAATTTCCAAAAGTGAGGTGAGAACTATATACCTCGATCAGATATGATGGAAACTGGAGCACCATGTAACTTGTCGATCTCCTGAATGAATAACGTCGCATAGTCCTCTCCAGAATATGTAGTCTTTATTGGTAGAAAATGAGCAAACTTGGTCATCCTATCCATGATGACCTAAATTGAATCAAACTAACCATGGGACGCGGAAAATCAGTAATGAAATCCATATTAGTCACTTCCCATTTCTACATTAGTAATTCAATCCTTTAAGACAAACCACCAGGCCTCAAGTGGTCCACTTTCACTTGTTGATAAATCATACACTTGGACACAAAATTAGCCACATCTCTCCTCATGTTATTCCATTAATAGATCCCCTTCAAGTTATGTTACATCTTTATCGAACCAATATGAACCGTGGACCTCGACTCTTGAGCCTCAACCAAGATCCTCTCTCATAGTCCATCAACATTGAGAAAACTAATCTACCTTGGTACCTCAAGATACCATCACTACCAATCTCAAAAGCCATGACCTTCTGCTGGCCCACATCATCCTTAATTTGCATCAAGATAGGCTCCAAAATCTGCTTTTTCTTTACCTCAGTACCAAGAGAAGACTTCACCATCTCTTGAACGATTACCCCACCATCCTCGAAATCTAAAAAATAAACTCCAGGGCTAGACAAATGGTGAATATCCTTCACCAAACTTTGCTTCTCCTCATCAACACGAGATAGGCTCCCCATGGACAACCTGCTAAGATTATCAGCAACCACATTAGCTTTACCTGGGTGATAATGGAGACTCATATCATAATCTTTGAACAACTCAAGCCATCTTCTTTGCTTGAGATTCAACTCCTTCAAGGTGAACACGTACTACAAGATTTTATGATCTGAGAAGTTATCTACATGAACTCCATACAAACAATGGTGCCAAATCTTTAAAGCAAAAAATACAGCTAACAACTGCAAATCATGAGTCGGATAATTCTTCTCATGCACTTTAAGATGCCTAGAAGCATACGCCACAACCTTACCATGCTGTATCAAAACACAATCCAGTCCCACACGGGACGTATCACAATAAACAACAAAGGCATTAATATCCTCGATTAGTGTCAAAACTTGAGCAAAAGTTATCTATCCTTCATCTTTTCAAAACTACCCTCATAAGCATCAGACCATAGAAACTTCACCTTCTTCTAAGTCAACTTATTTAACGGGTCAGCGATAGAAGAAAAATTCTTCACAAACCTCATATAATACCCGACTAAACCCAAGAAGCTCTGAATATCAGTTGGAGTCACTGCCTTAACTTTCTGTGGATCCACCATGATCCTCTCACTAGACACAACATAAACCAAAAAGGTCACAATATTTAACCAAAACTCACACTTCAAAAACTTGGCGTACAATCGCTGATCCTTAAGAGTCTGCAACACTATACGGAGGTGATTGACATGATCTTCTTCACTCTTAGAATATACCAAGATGTCATCAATAAAAATATTTACGAATAAGTCCAGAAATTGATGCAATACCTGGTTCATACTTTCCATAAATATTGCTGGAGCATTAGTCAATTCAAATGACATGACCAAGAACTCAAGTGGCCATATCGGGTTTGAAAAGCAGTCTTAGGGATTTCAAAAAACACGACCAAGAACTTATAGTGTCTATATCGGGTTTGAAAAATAGTCTTAGGGATATACGCCTCCCTAATCTTCAACTGATGATACCCCAACCGAAGATCAATCTCAGAAAAGTACTTAACACCTTAAAGTTGGTAAAATAGGTCATCATTCCAAGGAAGAGGATACTTATTCTTCAAAGTCACCTTATTCAACTATCGATAGTCTATACACATTCGAAAGGACCCATTCTTCTTACGCACGAAAAGTACTGAAGTACTCCACAGAGAAACACTAGGGCGAATAAAACCCTTATCAAGAAGATCTTTCAATTTCTCCTTAAGCTTTCAACTTAGTCAGAGCCATTCTATAGGGATGGATAGAGATAGGATGTGTATCTGAAAGAAGGTCAATCTCAAAGTCTATTTCCCTATTAGGAGGAATACCAGTAAGATCATCGGGAAAAATATTGGGAAATTCATTGACTACAGGGACAAATTGCGAAGAAGGGCCTTCAGAATTAGAATCCTTAATTTGAACTAGATGGTATAAACACCCCTTGGAAATTAATTTTTGAGCTCTTAGATAAGAAATTAACCTTCTCTTAGGTGCTAAAGAACTAACTTCCCACTCAATCACTAGTTCATTCGGGAATTTAAAATTGACCCTTCGAGTTCTACAATCAAGAGACGCATAGCATGAATGGAGCCAATCCATCCCCAATATCATATCAAAATATAACATATCCAACTCTATTAGATCGACCAATGTCTCTCTACCACAGATAGATACCATATAACCTCTATAGACTTTTCTAGCCACAACAGAGTCATCACCGGGGTAGACATAGAAAAGGGATCAGAAATACACTCAGGATCAAAACTAAAATGAATAGCCACATAAGGGGTTATATAAGAAAGAGTAGACCCCAAATCAAGTAAGAAATACACGTCGCGAGTGAAGATTTGTAACATACCAGTGACAACATCATGAGAAGGCTTAGATTTTTGACTGGTGGCAAAGAATACAGAAAATTCCAGCTAGTGTTGGTACCTATAGTATTACCCTTTAATACTGGAGCTGAAGACATAACAACCAAAACTTTATTATCTTCAGTAGCGATATCACCTGAAGGACAGTTTCACTAAATATGGCTAGGTTGGCCATATTTGAAACACTTATTTCCTTCTTCATCACAAAACCCATGGAGTAACTATCCACAAAATCTACAAAAAAGATATGATGGAGCTGACTGGGCTGCATTGGCCTGAGATTGGGTACCTAGTGCCTTAAACATACTATTGTTGCGAAAGCGGCAATCACCAGATGACTTAGGATATCTAGCACTAACCATAGAATAAGATCCAAAATTTCCCTACTTCTTTTTAAACCACTGCCTACCATCTCTATCACTATTATAGTGACCTCCACCCTACTCAGAATATCTGGATTTCTTACTCTGGCTTCCCCCATTTCAGTTTTTGTTCTTCTTTTCATCTTCGACCTGCTATATATACACCACAAGCCTAGAGATATCCATGTCATTATTTAGCAAGACGTCCTTGTACTACACACCAAGTCCCAAGACAAGCCCGAAGCAATCTTCCTCATCTTAGCCCTCAAAGAATACACCAACTCTGAGGCATAGCGAGACAACTGATAAAACTTCAAGGCATGCTCTTTCATATTCATTTTGCCTTGCTTTAGATTCATGAACTCCTCAGCCTTCGCCTCCCTCAATTCCTTAGGAAAGAAACTATAACGCTCTAATTTTTTGAACCGAAATGCTACACGGTGCTCATGACCCTGAGAGACCACAAGCTGATATCTGTACCTATACACTGCATAATATATATATATATATATATATATAAACATAATGCAGAACAAATGTTGATAGTCCATAAGGTTCAAACTGAATATAAAACATCTGGTGGGGTAGAAATACCCCAAAACAACCTGAAATACTATCTAAAAACATGATAGTCTAGAAAGCCTCTAACTGTCTGAAAAGAGAGTTTACGAGACATATCCTTAGCTAACTCTGATAACTAAATAAAACCAAGTACTGCAACGATGAAACAGAATAATATGTCCTCGCATGATGAGGGCTCACCACTGACGCTGAAAGCTAAAACTGATCAACCACTGCTGTTATGGATCTCATGTCTCGGAACCTATGGTGTAACATAAAAGAAAGAACCATAGCACAAATGCGTCAGTACAACTGAGAGTACTAAGTATACGAGTGAGGTAGGCTCTATACAATAGGTTACATGCATGAACAATACTAAATAACTAACTAATATGAACGTGGGAGTATATGCAAAATTATGAGACTAAGACTGATATCGTGATACATGAATACTGAATCTGATTTGACATGGTACTGATAACTAATAACTGATATAACATGGGCGACTGTGTCTGATAGTCCTGATTCTGATGGAACTAGATGAGTTTCATACTGTATCTGTATTAACTGTATCTGACAGTCCTGAAGTCTGAAGAACTATCTGAGTTCTTTTACTGATGCTGAGACTGAAACTGTGGGAAGTAGTAGCTTAACCGACATGCCCCATGTATGCTAATATAGCTGAACTGGGGTCCAATCCTTGTCCTGATTGGAAGGGTATCAATACCCTGCCACGGGTAAAGACAAGCTGTGAGTGACCCTCAAATCTGGCAGTGTCACCAAAAGAGAATGGCGGATGTCCGCCTCATCAACCCTCAAGCTAGCAGTGTTGATGTCTCAACCTATGCTGGCTACGTAGTTCTGGAACGCAAGGATTACTTCTAGGAATCATACCCTCATCTGAAGCAGGTGAGTTCCCATCTTTTGGTTCACTCGGTGATAACTTCTACTCCCATCTGAAGAAAATGAACATGATTGACTAAACTGTACATGAGCTGAGTTTCCTAGATTCTGTTGACTGACGGAATGCTACTGATATCTGATACTTACTGAGATCATGATATTTCTGAGACTTCCTGAGTCACATGACTAACTGAATTCTATGGAACATGGCTGGATTGAAGATATCATGACAACATGACATGGCTCTAGGCACACAACTATATTTTTTGGGAACAAGTACCCCCAGGACTCGATGGAAGGAAATTGACACACATGACTGACTTGTTCATAGGAATAAAGTCCACAATTCATAATATCATAAGTAGGGGATTCAATACAACACATGGTTTTCAACATTTCATACGTGGGATGGGATACATTCAACGTGGAAGTACTTTCTTAACTTCAACATCATGTTCACTACATATCACAACCACAATACATATCAATAACGTGGAATTCATGTAGAATCATAAAGCATAGAGCATGGACTTATTACTTGGTACTCTTAAGTCATGAAAACATGATTATTATTATTCTAGGCATTTCATCGAACACCTTGCATGCACAATTTAGGCATAGGTGAAACCATAAGATTTCACATCATGAACAACCAAGTTTTACATGTTTTCAACTCACATAGTGTCATAGATTCATAATAACACATAAAGATTCCAACTTGGGAATCATTCAACATCAACAACTTGATTATCAATATCCAATAATATAAATATCATAAACAACTAATTTCATAGATTTCAACTTACATACTAACATAGCTTCATGAAAATACATAAAGATCCTAACTTGAAACCATACAACATGAATATAATGATACCACAACAAAGTATTCACAATACATAATTTAAAACTTAATTCTTGAGCTCCATGAATGAAAGGAATCCATGGATGAACACTACGCATACCTTAGATGGAAGATTCTTGATGATTAATGGTGAAATCCTTTAAACTTGGGTCTTCAAATTGAAACCCTTTCTCTTGTTCTTGAGAGAAAATAATGAAAAAGGATATATTTTGGTCCAAATGAATCTTAATACTGAATTTGTGTATATATATAGGGTGGGTCAAAAGACTAAAATACCCCTAAGGAAAGGGAGAAAGACGCAGTTGTCCCTCTGTTGATAGTTTTGATATGCTGAAGTAAATTGATCATAAATTTTTACTCTGATGTTTGATTTGGATAAAAGCAATTGAATTAGAAAGAAGACTCAAAGAGATTTCCATTGATATATAGCAGACCTCCCAGTTCATTAGATACAGGGAGTTATGATCATTTGAAGTTGACCCTGAAATTTTGACCTGAAATGCGCCCGGAATGCGGGAGATTTTCAAACCAGTGAGTTCAGCCACTGAAATGCGCCCAAAATGCGTTCTAAATATGACCAAGACATACTAGGGTCTTTCCCCATCATAACGTAACTTGAAAATTAAAAAATGGAGGTCAGGAAGGTTGCCAAATAAATCCTCGAAGTTTGGAGGCTTGAAATATGACTAGTGTTGAACACTTAGCAAAAATTCTTCTAAGTATTGGATTTTCTTATCAAGCCTTAGGGAGCTGAGTTAGACTTAAAATTTTATGGGGTCTTACAATATCTCCCCCTTGGGAACATTCGTCCTCGAATGAGACTTGACTGAGAGGAGAGAAAAGACTATCTGAACATGAATGACTTAAACATAATCTCGTGACTGACATGACTAATAAACTGAATATATCATACTGAACATGCATATCTGATGCATGAATGATGAGCTGAATTAATGCATATCTGATGCATAATTATATAACTGAACTGATACATAGATGCATGAATGAATATGCAATGGTAATAGATACCAAATTTATTATGGGAACATGGGCATGAATTTGGATATCGAATTTGTAACTGAAATCTGAACATTAAACTAAATAAGTTTAAGGATAACTGTTACCTTGAGCTAGATCTGAGTTTGTGGAGAAGAGGTGAGGGTACTTGGTTCGCGTGTCTGCTTCTGCTTCCCAAGTAGCTCCCTCTACGGACTGGTTCCGCCAAAGAACTTTGACTAAAGGGATTTCTTTGTTCCTCAGTCAACGAATTTGATAGTCTAGGATTTTGACCATAATTTCCTCATAGGAGAGGCTGTTATGAACATCAACGCTCTGAATAGGGACTATAATTGCTGGGTCACCTATGCACTTCTTTAGAAAAGAGACATGGAAGACTGGATGAACTGAGGCTAGATCTGAAGGCAACTCGAGCTCATAAGCTACCTTGCCGAAACGACTGAGAATCTTGAAGGGATCGATATATCGGGGACTGAGCTTCCTTTTCTTGCCAAATATCTTCACTTCTTTCATGGGAGAGATCTTTAGATAGATAAAGTCATTAATCTCAAACTCGAGATCCTTTTACTAAACAAGCATGAATAGGAAATGGAGAACATGGCTGAGTCTGAAACGTGATGCATAAACTAAATATTGTGAATTGGATATCGTGACTAAGTTGTAACATGGGACATGGACTAAGTATCATAAACTGAATTGAGACAATGAGTACCTGGCTTACGGCTAAGATTGGAGATAGAGGGTCACTTATGGGTACCCACCACTCCAAACTAGATTTATTACATAAGAAGAGATTGGCATGTTTAAATCATGAAAGTTTGGGGGTTATAATGTATCTTACCCTTGGGACACTATGCCCCTTGAAGAATGCTGGACTTGGAAGAGATACTGAGGGAAATCTGAGATGGTGTACGAGGCACCTACGAACTGAATCGTGACTGAATATCTGAGATCTGAAACAGAGACATGATACCTGACTGAGCTGAGCTTAGAGCTACCTGGCTGGTTTATCTGAGAATGGTTACATTCTTCCATGAGATTTTGGCTAGTACAAAAAGATAGAGAGGTAAGAAGACCAAACTATATGAACTTATCTGTATGAGATAGCTGAGTAATAAGATCGTATCCTGATTAAGATTCGGTAAGATGAGTTGACGCCTATGAACATCATCTAAGATAAAGTAACTAAGCCTCATGTATTGCAATTGAGACTACTTAAAAGATTCACATAGTTGCTGAGTACGAGTGCATAAATATGCTAACTTATCTGATTAATTGGATAGTTGACAACTGAATACTGGGTCTACTAGGATAAACTGTTCTTAGCCTAAATAGTAGAACTAAAACTGTAGAGTATCATGCATAGAAGGTAAGGACTAATTTAGTAACATGAGGTAACTGAGCATGGATTCATGAGGTCTGTATTATTTGAGAATGCGAGACCAAGCGTACCGCATGATTTGGAAATTGAGGTATTGGAATACCTATAACTGAGTAACTGATAACTGTACACTATAGTCAAGCAAGTCTGAAACTGAATTGAGTTTTCCTGATCTGGTTTCTGAACTGAAGCTAACATTATAACTGAATCTGTAACTAGGACTTATACTACAGCCGTTGTTAGGTTCTGGTAACTTATTACTGATTGCTGAGGTTTAGGCTGATACTGAAGTACTGAATCTTGATGGCTAAGTAACTGATAACTGATAGGCATGGTCCTGTAGGACTATCTGATTCCTTTACTAAATACTGATTACTAGGCTAACATTGTATCTGAGGACCGTGGGATGGAACATCGACCCCAAGGATTCACCGAGGAATCCAAACTGAGGGTATATATGACATATTATGAATTTGTGTGACTGTTAGGTGCATAACATGAATCACGAGAACTAAGCATTCTATAACTGAGATACTGGAACACTGATAGCTGAGTATGGTGTCTTACAGAAACACTCAGCCTCATTATAAGCCTTAAAAAACTGAGTTAGACTTAAAATTTTATGGGGTCTTACAGAAACAGTCAGGAAAAGCACTAGAAAACTCATCCCATAATGTCGGCTCAGCATTATCCCTTTTCAACTGCTCCCACTCCTCATACCATTGATATGTCATATCTTTCAACTAATATACGGTGAACTCCATGCCCTCCAAGTCAAAAGTATGCATCACTCAGAAGATCTTTTCTATCTTATCTATAAACCTTTGAGGATCTTACTCTACCTTGGAACCAGTGAAATCCAGATGACTCAACCTTATGAACTGGCCAACCCTTATGGCCTAAAAAAAAGAGTGACAGGATCAACATGCTTAGACTGACGCAACTGGGAGTCCACCAACTGAGTAAGCAAATAAATCGACTGGTGAAACTCATTATTAGACATATCACCCCGAGGCATTGAGGTAGGAGTATCATCTTCCTAAGGAGCTCGAGGAGGACTAGTAGGAACTAGTGGAACTCTACAGGGGCAATCAAAAGTAGGGACCCTAGACTGGATCTGTAGCCCATAAGCAGGATGTGATTCATCTACATTATCCTTAAGTGGGGTAGAGAGTTCCCAAGATCATCAGATCTTTTGGGAGACACGATCTAAAATGCTAACAAACAAGAATTAGAGGGGATTTTAATAAGCTAGACTTTATAGCCTGAAAGTAGAACACAAGAAAGGGGAACATTTCAAAATGCCTCATAGCCTCTCCCTTATAAGTGTGGTGTGCTACACACCCATAAAATAGACTTAACTTGACATAACATTGTGGAAACCTAATTGACCATGAACCTAGGGCTCTAATAGCAAGCTTGTCATGACCCAAACTTGGGCTTGGCTGTGACGGGTATCTCAAGTCCACCAAGGACCAGAGACCACCCCTTTGCCTAGTCAAATAGAACACAACATGCTGGAAACAGATGAATTTTGTACATATAACAAGATAGACTGAGTTCTGAAGATATAAAAAGATAGGCAACTCAACTAAATCTGAAAGAAATTTAAGAATTTCAACAACCCTCTCAATCCTTAGTAATCCACAAAGCCTTTAAACAGACCAAAACCAATCTAAATTGGTACAATCCCTCGACAATAGCCAATAAAATCCAATAAAATTAGTCTAAGACATAAAGGAAATAAGACTTCAAAATGATAGCCATTTCGGAGAATAAAAGCTCACCACTTTAAAGCTGACTATTGACAACCCAAAAGTTCTATCACTGTGTAAGAAATCTAGAAGTGTCTTCAATTTCTGCATCGTGTGGGGATACAACGTCCGAAGATGGTTAGCAGGGTGATCTCTAGCAAGTAACTTAGGGAAGGGATAAAATAATGCCAAGTCAGAACCACATTAAAATCCACATACACACATTATACACACACACATATATATATAATATGCTGGTGTAGAAAATAAGGTTTAACATGAAAGTAAAATATTATCCTGGACTGTATAGCTTAACCATCATAAAAACACCCATGGTCCCCCTGTTGAAAGGGTCCCAGTACGTGTTAGCCGCATAAACCAGAGATATCAAGTTAGACCAGGAAATGACCCGACCCCACATCAATACATGATACAAATATATATAAAGTGTGATATATGCACATGGTCATCAAGATCAACCCTCATGTCGGCAAATGTGAGTTTCCAGTATCAGTCCTCCTGGGATATCCATCTTTATGACTTAGCTACACAACCCTCTTTAAGACCTTATTAAAATAGTTACACATTCTTATTTATTGAACCATAATTATTCACGTAGGCATATACTATTGGTATCATCATACCAACTACGTTTGCAAGCTAATATCATCATTCCATAATATTTATCATCACTTGGGGGAATGCCTCAACCCCCTTTGGCTTATTTATTCAAGATGGGAAATTCCACGACCCTCTTTGTTTATTAAATCAGTATGGGGAAATGTAACAACCCCCTTTGTTTATTAAATTAGTGTGGGGAAATGTTGCGACCCTTTTGTTTATTAAATCAGTATAGGGGAATGCTACGACCCTTTTTCTATTAAATAAGTGTGGGGGAATACCATGAATTTAACGCCTCGAATCTACACCTCAGATGCCACACGGTGCTTACGGCCCCAAAGGATCACAAGCTAACCTATGACTGGTACCTGCGGTGAGCACTTAATAATAGTAATGAAATAATGCGGAAGTATAACTGAAATGCCATAAGGTTCTCAAAATACTGATATAAATACTGAAATACTGATAGAAAGATGAAAAACAAAGCTGAATACTGTCTAAGTAAATCTAGTCTGAAAGCTTCTAACTGTCTGAATAAGGAGTTGATGGGACAAACCCCAAACTAACTCCGGCTACTAAACATACTGAACTAATGAAATAAATGAACTTTTTCCTCGAACTATGAGGACTCACCACTGTATATGCTGCTGATAGTTTAAACTACTAAGTACAGTGAGGAGCCCATGCGTCTGAATCTATGATATGAGATATCATAGCACAAAGAAAACAATATGCGCCAGTACTTTAAATGTACTGGTATGCTAAGTGAGGTAAGGATGTATGCATGGGTTCATATGCATGAACAATAGCTGACTGAGTGATAAGAATATAACTGAGTAAGAATACATGGACATGCTGTAATTACTGAGTATGCAATGCTACACGCATGCAGGTATGCTATTTCTGAGATTACATTAAAACTGAGTACTGATAATTGAGTAACTGATATCTAAGGTTACTTATAACTAAATTTCTGATAATTGGGTGACTGTGTTTGACAATCCTGATCTTGTAGAACTGAACTAAGTTTTGTACTGAGTTGGGTGACTGTGTCTAACAGTCTTTATTCTATAAAACTGAACTGAGTTCTATACTGAGTCTGAAACTAAAACTGTAGGAGTGTTCATCTAACTGACATACCCTGATTATAAACTGAGTCGGGGTCCAACCCGTGACTCTAGTTAGAAGGGTGTTAGCATTGTGCCAAGGGATACTAACAATGGCTATGAGTAAACCCTATCTGGCAGGAAGACATTTTGTTAACCCTCACTGGAAAGAAAACTCGTACGAGATGTATCAAATATTATCTGGCAGAAAGATATCTCAACCTACGCTGGCTACATAGTTCTGTAACACAGGGATTGCTACTAAATGTCAAACCCTCTCTGGCAGGAATGCCCCTATCCCTGGGTTTGCTCTGTGCTGAATCCTACTCCCAACTGAAAGGACCCTGAACTAATTTATAAAATATACTGGGCTTGACTGAACTGACACTGATCATGTTGATTGGCTGAACTGGACTGAGTTCCTTAAGTACTGCTAACTGATTGAGTTTACGGAGTTCTGTTAACTGACTGAATTCTACTATTCGTGACACTACTGAGACTACTTTGTAGCTACTAAAATTCTAGGTAAATAGCTAGATTTTTGGATATTGAATACCTCCAGGACTCGATAGCAATAATAATCATAAAATATGGCAATACTTGCAAACATAACAATGATCAACTGTTCACAATGCAATCATTGAATAGTACATGCTAACATGTTAAAATTACACTATTCCACTCATATGGGAATACCATCAAACACTTGCAAGGCATAGTTTTAGCATGATAGTAATTTAAGCATGTAGTAATAGCAAGAATTCAACACTAGGACCACCAATGAATCATGATTCCAACTTTAACTCAACTACGCATTTTGTCAAACACCTAGGAGGCATAATCTTGTACTTGGGCATGAATAATATGTTGATGCATTATGACTATAACCATAAATTCACAATTCAAGAATTTTAACATGGGGATTATAATAATTACATACGTGGTATCTTATATTCATGAGAACCATAAGTAAATATTGGATTGAAAACCATACAACAACATGAACATGAGAAAAACCCAATTGGTACATGTAATTTATGAAACTATAAATGTGAGATTTTAAAAATGGTTCTCGAACTCCAAGGATGAAAGGAAATCTTTGGATGAACACTTAACATACCTTGCTTGTTAATTTTGTAAAAATCGTGGTGAATTCTTAAGGCTTGGTTCTTGAGCTTGATGAAGCTAGGGCTTGTTCTTAAGAGGATTTTGTGAAAAGGATGAGCAATTTTGCTATTTGTGGTTTTAATCCCGTGTTATGGAGCTATTGGGTGAAGGAAAAAGACCTATTTGCCCTTAAAAATGCGGAACATAACTGCAAGAAAATACACAGGACAAACTAGCCAGGGCGCCACGGGCTCTGGAGCGCCACTCTAGGCGAGGCACCACGGGCTCTGGAGCGTTGTTCTGGGCAGGGCACCGTGGGCTTATCGCCTCAAGCCACTATTTCTGAATTCCAAACATGCCCTTACGCTAATCCAAAAATTCCAAAATTCACCCGAGATGTACTATTGAGTTCTCCAATCAGAATCAACTTTAAAACCAACTTTCTAAGGTCGGAAAGGTCATGAATAAATTCCTCAAAGTTTGATGGCATTAGAAATGACTAAGTCCTAACACTTAGCTGAATTTTTCTAAGTCTGGGACCTCTTTTGGCATGCTTTAAAGGACTCAAACAATTAGGATTCTACCAGGTCTTATAATATCTCCCCTTTGGGAATATTCATCCTCGAATGAGACACTAAGTTGAGAATACTGATAGACTGAATTCATACACTAAACATGCACGACTGAAGCATGACCATATGATTAAAACTACTGATATACTGAGTTATCATACTGAACATGCATAACTAAAGCATGGCTGAATTCTGAAGACATGACACATAACTGCGCTATTTCATGAAGTTATGCATAATATGAGAAGGCTATGCAACTAAACCGATACAAAGTTATAAAGGAGATCTGATCGTGGAACTGAGTAAATTCAGGTAAAACTGTTACCTTAAGCTGAGTCTGAGTTTGTGGAGAAAAGGTGAGGATACTTGGTTCACATATCTTCTTTTTCTTCCCAAGTATCTCCCTCAACAGACTGATTCTGCCAAACAACCTTAACTAAAGGAACTTTTTTGTTCCTTAGTCTGCGAATCTAACGATCAAGGATTTCGACTGGGATTTCCTCATAAGAGACACTGCTCTGAATATCTACACTTTTTATAAGGACTATAACTGTTGGGTTGCCAATGCATTTCTTTAGCAAGGAGACATGAAACACTGGGTGCACTGAGGCTAGGTCTGAAGGAAACTCAAGCTCGTAATCTACCTTTTTGAAATAGCTAAGAATTCGATAAGGTCCGATATATTAGGGACTTATCTTCCCTTTCTTGCCAAATTTTTTTACTTCTTTCATAGGAGAGATTTTCAAATACACATAATCCCCAATCTCAAACTCAAGATCCTTTTTTCGCATATCTGCATATGATTTCTGTCGGCTCTTGACTGTCTTAATCCTTTCTCTGATTAACTGCACCTTTTCTAAGGCATCAAATACCAAGTCAGTCCCTACTACTGTGATCTCACCTACTTCTAACCAACCAATGGGAGATCTGCATCTTCTCCCATAAAGAGCCTCAAACGGAGCCATCTAAGTACTGGAGTGATAGCTATTATTATATGCAAACTCAATCAAAGGTAAGTGGTCATCCCAATTGCCCTTATAGTCAGTGACTTACGCTCTCAACATATCTTCTAGAGTCTGAATGGTCCTTTCTGCTTGACCATCTGTCTGAGGGTGGAAGGATGTACTAGAATTTGGGTACCAAGACCCTTTTGGAAGGCTATACAAAAGTGATAGGTGAATTACGTACCCCTATCTGAAATGATAGACAATGAAACTCCGTGTAATCTGACCAACTCTCTAACATAGAGCTTGGCATAATCCTCGACTGAGTAAGAGGTATGAACTGGTAAGAAATGGGCGGATTTGGTCATTCTTTCTACAATGACCCAAATCAAATCATGTTGGAGACGGGTATAGGGCAAACCCGTCACAAAATCCATGTTCACCTCCTCCCACTTCCAAATAGGAATACTAAACTCCTGCATGGAACCACTGGGCTTTTGGTGCTCAGTCTTCACCTGATGACATGTAGAGCATTTAGCCATAAACTCTGCGATATACCTCTTCATCCTACTCCACCAATAAATATCCCAAAGATTGCGGTACATCTTAGTGGCCCCTGGATGAATCGAGTAATGTGCACCACATGCTTCTACAAGAATTTGCTGCCTCATGCCATCCACACATGGAACACATAGTCTACTCTGACAACGCAACACACCATCTCCCCCTTGGGAGAAAACCTCTACTTTATGATCTTTAACTGACTCCTTTAGCTTAACAAGACTGGGATCCCTGTACTACTTTTCTTTTACTTCAAAAACCAAAGATGATTCCGAACTATTATGTACCCAGACACTACCCTCTGCTGAATCGACTAAGCGGACACCTAGTCGGGTAAGCTGATAAACTTCCTGAACTAACTTCTTACCATCTTCAACGTGAGCCACACTACCCATGAACAATCTACTGAGAGCATCAAGCACTACATTGGCCTTGTCCAGATGATACAGAATACTCATGTAATAATCTTTCCACAACACCAACCATCTCCCCTAATGCAGGTTCAAATTTTTCTGAGAAAACACATACTGCAGGATTTTATGGTCTGTGAACACATCAATATGTACTCCATACAAGTAATGCCTACAAATCTTTAAGGCAAACACTACAGCTGCTAACTCAAGATCATGGGTGGGATAATTCTTCTCATGGGGCTTAAGCTGTCTAGAGGCATAGGCTATGACCTTACCTCGCTGCATCAAAACATACCCCAAACAAACTCTGGAAGCATCACAATAAACAACAAATCCATCTGAACCATCTAGTAAAGTCAAAACTGGGGCTGTAGTGAGTCGAATCTTCAACTCCGAAAAACTCTTCTCACAAGAATCTGACCACTGGAATTTGACCTTCTTCTGAGTTAATTTGGACATGGGGGATGCTATAAATAAAAATTCTTCAACAAACCATCGGTAATAGCCAGCCAAGCCCAAAAAACTCCTGATATCTGAAAGAGAGATGGATCTAGGTTAGTTTCTCACTGCTTTGGTCTTTTGAGGATCCACTCTAATGACTTCACCGGAAACCATATAACCAAGGAAAACTACCGACCTTAGCCAAAATTCACATTGACTAAATTTGGCAAACAACTGATGGGATATGAGAGTCTGTAATACTATCTTGTGATGGTCTGTATGATCGTGTTCACTACGGGAATAGACAAGAATATCATCTATGAAGACTATGACGAACATATCTAAACACTGCTTAAACACACGGTTCATCAAGTCTATAAAAGCTGATGGGGCATTGGTAAGACCAAAGGGCATAGCTAGAAATTCAAAGTGACCATACCGAGTTAGGAAAGCTATTTTCAAAATATCACATTCCCTGACTCTGAGATGATGATAGCCTGATCTGAGGTCTATTTTTGGAAAGTAACTGGCACCCTGAAGTTGGTGAAACAAGTCATCAATTCTAGTTAGTGCATATTTGTTCTTAACTTTGACTTTGTTCAACTGACGGTAGTCTATACACATTCTAAGAGAACTGTCTTTCTTACCATGAATAAGACTGATGTGCCCCACAGGGAAACACTGGGTCTGATGAATCCTTTATCTAGGAGATCTTTCAACTGTTCTTTCAATTCTTTGAGTTCTGTCGGGGCCATTATATATGGCAGGATAGAGATAGGCTGAGTATTTAGAAGAAGGTTTATTTCAAAGCCAATTTCCCTTTTGAGAGGGAGTCTAGGAAGATCGTCAGGGAACACATCTGAGAATTCATTTACTACTTAAACTGACTCAAAGCTAGGAGTCTCTGAACTAGAGACCTTAATGCGAACGAGATGATAGACACACCACTTGGATATTATTTTTCTCACCCTAAGGTATGAAACATGCTGACCCCTACGTGCTGAGGTACTACCCCTCCATTCTAGGACAGGTTCATTTGAAAAATAAAGATAGACAATTCTATTTTTGTAATCAACTGAAGCATAGCATGGATGAAGCCAATCCATGCTGAGAATGACATCAAAATCTATCATCTCTATCTCTACTAAGTTTGCTAAAGTAACTTTCTGAAATACCATAACTAGATAGTTCCTGTATACCCACCAAGCTATGATAGATTTACCCACTAGGGTAGAGACTTAAAAGGGCTTTGCTAGGATTTCGGGATTGACTCCGAAGTCAACAACTATATAAGGAGTTACAAAGGAAAAAAAAGCTCCTGGATCTAGCAAATCATAAATATGTAAGTGATAAAATTGTAATGTACCAGTGACCATATTAGGAGAACTTTCCTGATCCTGTCGGGACTGAAGTGCATAGAGTCTATTTGGGCATTGCCCACTGGTGGCACTAGAAGCTGCACCCTGCTGATTTGAGAGACCAGACTGAGCTGAGGGATGATTATTCTGACTCTGCGAACCCACCCGAGGACACTCTTTGACCCTATGGCCTGGCTTGCCACATCCAAAACATACATCACTGTCGGTTCTGCAGATACCCTGATGGTTTCTGCCACACTTTTGAAAAAAAGGATTGGTTTGGGCACTGTTAACACTGCCCTGGGATTTAAGGCCTGATGCTTTATCTTTATTACCCTATCTAAATTTCGGAACTAGAGCACTAGCTGAGGATGGAGCTAGAATTGAAGATTTTGGGCAAAACTGCGAACGATTACCACCCTCTGACTTAGGCTGAGTAAAGTTAAAGCTACCTGTTCTAGCTTTCTTATTCTCTCTCTTCTTCTCTCTATTCTTGGCCTCTTCTATCTACTGGGCATGGACCATGAGCCTAGATATGTTCATTTTCTTAATCAGGATTGTGGTCCTATACTCCTTAACCACTCTGTTAGACATACCCGACACAAACTTACTCATCTTATATCTGCTATCTGCTACCACATGAGGAGCATATCTGGATAACTAAGTAAACTTGAGAGAATACTCTTTCGCTCTCATATTGCCCTGTCTCATATTAATAAACTCCAAAACCTTAGCTTCCCTCAACTCTAGTGGGAAGAATCTATCAAGGAAAGTAGTAGCAAACTTCTCCCATTCTACGAGCCTTGCATCTCTGCCTCTATCTGCCTTCCACTATTTAAACTATGTGTGAGCCACATCCTGCAACTGATATGCAGCTAACTTTGCACTCCCACTGGAAGTCGCCCCGATGATATCTGTGACTTTCTGCACCATGTCAAGGAGTTCTTGTGGGTCCCCTTCAGATTTAGACCCTGTAAATTATGGAGGATTCATTTGGGTGAAGTCTCAAATTCTAGATGCAGCAGTATTGGCCACTGTGTTGGACTGAGTGGCAACTGGGTGTTCATTTTGGGCTACCACAGAATGAGCTAAAGTGGTAAAAGATGCTCTAAACTCTGCATGTGAAACATGCTCATCCAGGGGATCTGCCTGAACGGGCTGAGGTGCTGGCTGATTTCTAGTTCTCCTTCCGTGAGTTCTTTTGTGAGGCATATTCTGTAAACAAAAGGAAACATTGGATTAGACATAGAGTTTAACTTGAGCTCATGCTCACTCGTACGATATGAACACTGAAAGAAGGGAAACTTTTCCTAAAATGCCTCATAGCTCTTTGTCCATAAGTTTGGCGTGCTACACACCCATGCACAATACTATATTTGACGTGGATTTTAGACTCACAGGAATCTGTTGAACCTTAGGCTCTGATACCAAGTTTGTAATGCCTCGAGTCTGCACCCCGGATGCCACACGGTGCTTACGACCCCGAAGGATCACAAGCTAACCCATGATTGATACCTTCTATGAGCACTGAATAATAATACTGAAATAATATGGAAGTATAACTAAAATTCCATAGGGTTCTCAAAATACTGATATGAATACTGAAATTCAGATAGAAATACGAAATACAAAGATGAATACTGTCTAAGCAAATCTAGTCTGAAAGGCTCTAACTGTCTGAATAAGGAGTTGATAGGACAAGCCCCTGACTAACTCCGACTACTGAACATACTAAACTAATGAAATAAATGAAATTTTTCCTTGAACTATGAAGACTCACCACTGTTTCTGCTGCTAATAGTTTGAACTGCTAAGTACGGTCAGGAGCCCATGCATCTGAACCTATGATATGAGATATCATGGCGCAAAGAAAAAGGTATGCGTCAGTACTTTGAATGTACTGGTATACTAAGTGAGGTAAGGCTATATGAATGGGTTCATATGCATAAACAATAGCTGACTGAGTGATAAGAATATAACTGAGTAAGAATACATGACTAACTGAACATGCAGTAATTACTGAGTATGCAATGCTACACACATGCAGGTATGCTATTTTTGAGGTTACACTAAAATTGAGTACTGAGTTTCGATAACTGAGTAACTGATATCTGAGGTTATTTATAACTAAATTTCTGATAATTGGGTGACTGTGTCTAACAATCCTGATCCTGTAGAACTGAACTGAGTTCTGTACTGAGCTGGGTGACTGTGTCTAACAGTCCTGATTCTATAGAACTGAACTGAGTTCTATACTGAGTTTGAAACTGAAACTGTAAGAGTGTTTATCTAACCGACATACCCCGATTATAAACTGAGTTGGGGTCCAACCTGGGACTCCAGTTGGAAGGGTGTTAGCACCGTACCAAGGAATACTAACAATAGCTATGAGTAAACCCTATCTGGCAGGAAGATATTTTTTCGACCCTCACTGGAAGGAAGACTCGTACGAGAAGTATCAACCCTTATTTGGAAGGAAGATATCTCAACCTACACTGGCTATGTAGTTCTGTAACATAGGGATTGCTACTAAAGGTCAAACCTTCTATGGCAGGAATGCCCCTACCTCTAGGTTTGCTCGGTGCTGAATCCTACTCCCAACTGAAAGGACCATGAACTGATTTCTAAACAGTACTAGGCTTGACTGAACTGACACTAATTGTGTTGACTGGCTGAACTGGATTGAGTTCACTTAGTACTGCTAACTAACTGAGTTTTACTGAGTTTTGTTAATTGACTGAATTCTACTATTCATGACACTACTGAGACTACTTTGTAGCTACTGAAATTCTAGGCAAATAGCAGATTGTCGGGTATTAAATACCCCCAGGACTCGATAGCATTAATAATCATAAAACATGAAAATACTTGAAAACATGTCAATGATCAACTATTCACAATGCAATCATTGAGTAGGAGTACATGCTAACATGTCAAAATTACACTATATCACTCACATGGGCATTCCATCAAACACTTGCAAGTTATAGTTTTAGCATGATAGTAATTTAAGCATGTAGTAATAGCATAAATTCAACACTAGGACCACCAATGAATCATGATTGCAAAATTAACTCAACTAAGCATTTTTTCAAACACCTAGGAGGTATAATATTGTACTTCGGCATGAATAATATGTTGATGCATCATGACTATAACCATAAATTCACAATTCAAGAGTTTCAACATGGGAATTACAACAATTACATATATGGTATCTTATATTCATGAGAACCACAAGTAAATCTTGGATTGAAAACCCATACAACAACATGAACATGAAAACAACCTAATTGGTTTATGTAATTCATGAAACTATAAACTTGAGATTTTAAAAAGGGTTCTTGAACTCCAAGGGTGAAAGGAAACCTTTGCATGAACACTTAACATACCTTTCTTGTTAATTTCCTAAAAATCGTGGTGAATTATTGGGGCTTGATTCTTGAGCTTGATAAAGCTAGGGCTTGTTCTTGAGAGGATTTTGTGAAAAGGATGAGCAATTTTGCTATTTGAGGCTTTAATCCCCTCTTATGGAGCTATTGGGTGAAGGGAAAAGACCCATTTGCCCTTAAAAATGCGGAACATAACTGCATGAAAATACACTGGCCGTACTAGCCAAGGTGCCGTGGGCTCTGGAGCACCACTCTAGGCGAGGCGTCGCGGGCTCTGGAGTGCTGCTCTGGGCAGGGCACCGCGGGCTTATCGCCTCAAGCCACTATTTTTAAATTCTAAACATGCCCTTACGCTAATCCAAAATTTCCAAAACTCACCTGAGATGTACTATTGACTTCCCCAATCATGGATTAACTTAAAAACTAACTTTCTAAGGTCGGGAAGGTCGTGAATAAATTCCTCAAAGTTCGAGGGCTTTAGAACTGACTAAGTCCTAACACTTCATTGAATTTTTCTAAGTCTGGGACCTCTTTTGGCATGATTTAAAGGACTCAAATAATTAGGATTCTGCGGGGTCTTACAATGACCATTTTTGTTCATTAAATCAAAACCATTATGTTTCAATAGACTTTTTGTATCATGCAATGGTTCTAAAAGTAGTCCGATGTGCATAACTTCATGTTCAAAACAAGTTTTACAAGATTGGGTTGAAGTTATACCAATTACAATATTCAAAACCATTAATTGAGGGAAATCCATGACCCCCATTCTAATTAACCACACCCATGCACCCCCAAATAGTTCAAAACCATCAATTCAAACCACGAATCATTCATAAAAGCCATGGGAAAAACAATTTATTCATTAAGGCTCAAAACCCTCAATCCACATTCATAAACCATAATTTAATCACATTAAAACAATTCTAAATACATGCTTTTAAAAAAATAAACTTTGTAGAAGAGTAATATGCCTGAGAAATTAAGAATTACAAAAAGAATTCAATCCTTGGATGCTCTAATTGGCAATTTCTTTAAAAGCTTAGGTGTTTTTGACTTAGGGATTTGAGAGTGTTTAAGAGTTGTAATTGATTGATAAAGGATGGAAATAAACCCTTTTTGTTGTTTTATGGACGTGGGGTCTAAGTTGGGGACAGAGGGAAATATCCAAAGTGTCCTTAATTAAAAACTGAAAATTTATGGCTAGTGATGACGAGTCACCCTACGACTAGTGAGGACACATTACAACTCGTCAAAGTCATAGTTTGGACAGTAGCATAAGGCATCCACACTGGTCTAACTACGCGTCATACCATATTACTAGTGCTCAGACCTTATGACTTGTGAGGTTTAATCATAGGCACATCAGAAACAAGAAACAATTATACTATTTTATCTACGAAAGGGACCCTATGACTCGTAAAATATCCGTACGACTTGTTATGTCGTAGTTATACTCAGGTCAGAGACTTTGGATAACACACTGGTTACCTATTATTTAGCATCATATGACTCGTAATGACATATTACGACTCGTAAGGTGAGTCATAGGTTGGGCAGTAAGCTGAAAATCAAGAAAATTTCCAAGGAACAAAATTTGGGGTGTTACATGTTAGGGTGGTGATGATCATGTTGATGATGCTCATGAAAATTTATTTAAATAAAGAGTTGACCATAATGATGGTCATACTGGAGGTAGATATGGTGGATTCATCCATTTTAGTAGGAATACCACCTCTTTTGGTCCCTCTTCAAACTCATGTTCTACTTGTAAATGCCAAGAATTTAAGGAGAGATATGATAAGTTGATTAAAAACATTGATGCTCTGACTGTTGGTGTAAAGGAAGTGATATCTAAGAGGGGTGTCATACTATCAAGTAAGTTGACAAAGTTATTCACTCCATTAGAGGTTAAGAGTAGGAAAGATAATTTTCAAGATACTATCAGATATTAAGTTAAGAAAAATTGCAACTCATCTTCCTTCCAATATTGAGAAAATTCAATGGGCCACAAGAGAGCAAGGACAACTGAAGAAGGTGAATATCCATAAGTTGGTGAAAACCATCAAGAATTCTAAGTTGAACACACTGATTAAATCCAAAAATGCCCCAGAAGTCTACCCCATGCATAAATTAGGCGAAAAGACTTCTAGAACATAACATATATGGAGCAATGCTATGAGGACTGGGTAAGTTTATTTTTCTAACCTTCTACCTATTCTAGATCTAACCTTCTAAGTCATCTATTGCATTAGTTTGTAGTAGATTGGGTAATCTATTAACATGTTCAAAGAACATATGTAACAAATGACTCATCTGTTGCATAAGTTGTAGTATATGAGTTATCTATTAACAAGTTTAGAGAACTTATACAACAAATGACTCATTTATTGCAATAGATTGACCATCTGTTACAACAGATTACCCATATATTGCATAAGTGGCTGTAGATGAGTAATCTGTTGATAAGTTTACAGAACCTATGCAACATATGACCATTTGTTGCATAGATGACATATTTGTTGTAGCAAATGAGTTATTTATTGCAATAAATGGGCTATCTGTTGTATCTTTTTTACCTTTATTAGAAGTTACTAACTTATTTAAATTGTATTCTTATATAAATATATTGATAAAATTCTTTATCTCGTGAGGGAGAGACACCTTAAATTCACTGAGTACTATGATCTCGGAGATAGGATCATGGACGTCAACTCCTACAGTAACTTCTTAAGTATGTACAACAAACTCAATGAAGTAGCAAAAGCTCCTGGTGGTAGAAAAATTAAGGATATACTTGCTGAGTTTGAATGGGATGAGGATATGATTGACTATTTTATAGAGAAGAGAACATATCTATGTGCCATGGAATTGACTAGGGCAAAGAGTATTCTTGCAGTGATGACCTTAAAGAGTAATCATTTTATGACCATTTAGATCGTCATGATTAAAAGAGTAATGAATGTTTACAACTGTAATATACCCATTTTTGAAAAGTGGACATTTTTATTTTACATGGACCCTCTGTTGGAGTTGTTCCCAAAATTGTTGAAGCAAGGTGGTATAATAAATTACTTGCTAGAAAAGTTGCTCAATGAATCGACTTTTGAAGGTCAAAAATGAGACCTTCCAAAAAATGAGACTGGTGGCGTTTGTAGGTCATACTCGCTTGCATTTATTGAGCATTTGATAACTAGCACTGCTATAACAACTTCAAGGACTTTATTGAATGACAATACAGTGGCAAAAATGCAAAAGGTTTGGGCTGTTGGGTAGCATGTAAAAGTTTGGAGCCTTGATATGACTTGTAATTTGTTTATCTGGATATGTAACAATATTGGTGAGGACAAATTTTATTTTTAGTATTTTAGTTAATTATATTATTTCTTTGGTGGTGACAATAGTTTAGTAATTTAAAATGATGTTTATTTATTTTTCATGAATTCTATTTTATCTTTAGATTCGAAAACTTATAAATTATTACTAAAAGTTGATTACTAAGTTCAAATATTGCAGAAGATGCATTATCTGTTGGAACAGATGTCTCATCTGTTGAAACATTAAGAAGATATAGAAATCTGTTGTAATGCAACAGATAACTAACCTGTTGCAACAAATGACTTATTTGTTGAAAATTATCAAATAAATGTAGACACCTCTTGCAATGCAATAAATGACTCCTCTGTTGAAAATAATTCAACAGATATAAATATTTGTTACAATATATAACTAACCTGTTGCAACAGATGAATCATCTATCGGAATTAATAAAAAAATGTAGACATCTGTTGCAAAAAGTTGGAAATTATCAAATAAATAGAAAAATCATTTGAAACAGATAACTAACCTATTGTAATAGATGACTCATCTATTTGAATTATCAAATAGATATAGACATTTGCTTCAACAAATGACTAACCTGTTGCAACAAATGTCTCATATGTTGGAAATTATCAAATAAATATAGATATCTGTTGCAACAGATGACTAACCTGTTGCAATAGATGATTCATCTGTTGGAGCCTTGGAGATTATCAAGTAGGTACAAACATTTATTTTAATAGATGACTAACCTATTGTAACAAATGTCTTATCTTTTGGAAATTAACAAACATATATAGACATCTGTTGTAATATGTTATAATTTGTAAAAATAGGTTATACACTTAGTTGATAACGACCTGGGATTCTGAATCCCGAATGCTACACGGTGCTCATAATCCCGAAGGACCACAAGCTAACCCATGACTGGTACCTTCTGCAATAACTAGATAATAATACTGTAAAATGCAGAAATTTGGTGGAAACTTTCCATAAGGTTCAAAACTAAAATACAACTGTAGAAGGTATAACAATACCAAAACCAAAATAACTGTCTGAAATAACTCTAGTCTGAAAAACCTCTAATCTGTCTGAACTGTGGAGTTGATGGTACAATCCCCCAACTAACTCCATCTACTAAAATACTAAATCTAATGCAATAATAAAATAAGAAACATCCTCGAATGATGAGGACTCACTGCTAAGTCTACTGCCGCTGGCTAAATCTAAACTGCTAAGGGTGATCGGGAGCCCGTGTGTCTGAACCTATGGTATAAGACACCATAACGCAAGATAAAAATATGCGTCAGTACATGGGAATGTAATGGTATTCTAGATGAGGTAAGTCTAGATGTAAGGGTTCATATGCATGAACTATAACTGACTAAGTAACGTGAACATGACTGAGTGAGAATGCATGCATCAGTACATAACTGTAACTGAAGTCGTAATGACACTGAATAATGAGTTCTGAATATTGTCTAACTTTTATCTGAGTTTACTGACACTGTAATACTAATAATTGGATCTACTAGTACTGGATTACTGATAACTACTGTAGGGTCGATCCTATCGAACGGGTGACCCTTGAGATCAGGCCTATCTAGCGGGTGATCCCTGAATCTACTGATATTGATATTGATTAATTGTATCTAACAGTCCTAAATTTGTAGAACTATCTGAGTTCTTTATTGAGTTGAGTGACTGTATCTGACAGTCCTGATTTCTAAAATTCTGAACTGAGTTCTATTATGAAGATTGAGACTGAAACTGAAACTGAAACTGTGGGAAGTAATCATGTAACCAACATGCCCCAAATCTGAACTAGTGTGGTCCAACCTGTAACCCCAGCTGAAAGGGTGTCAGTACCATGCCACGGGTAAAGACACTGTTGTGGTCAAGCCTATCTAACTGGTGACCCTGAACAGGAAGTCAAGCTTAATCTGATGGGTGACCCCTGGGAGGTAGCCAAGCCTTAATCTAATGGGTGACTCCTTATCCTGTATTGGTTACACAGTTCTAGAGTACAGGGACTGCTACTAACGACTCTGCCTAACTAACGGGGAAGCCGTCATCCCTGCTCTCGGTCGGTGCTGAATCCTACTTTCAACTGAATAGACACTGAACTGATTCTTAAACTATACTAGAATGGGCTGAATCTATTACTGATCAAGTTACCTGGATGATCTAACTGAGTTTACTGGGTTTCGTTGACTAACGGAATACTACTGAATTATGTTATCTGACTGAATGCCACTAAGTTTCTGAACTGATTACTGAAACTGGATTGGACAGATACTGAGATTACTGAGTTTTGCTAAGTTCTGTAACTGACGGAATTCTACTGATCATGGCATGACTGAGATTATCTTGAAACTGACACTAGCTCTAGTTAATCAGCTAAATTGTCGGGTATTAAATACCACCAGGACTCGATAGCATAAAAGTAAAGCATAGCATAATCTTGAATAACATAACACTGTTCACTTGTTCATAATTCACTCATTAAGACATGTCAACAACCACTTGTAACGCATTAACTTATACATGAATGGGAAATACATGTTGGCATGCTATAATGGCATTATTTCATTCTCATAGACAATTTATCAAACACTTGTAAGGCATCTACTTCTACATGCTTGGGGTATATATGCTATTATGTTACAATGACACTATTTCCTTCACATAGACATTTTATCAAACACATGGGGAGCATGAATTATTTCACATAACAATGGCCAACACATGTAATCATGGATACAATACTCAATTTCAATCCTAGGGTTTTAGCATAAAATTCATACAATTCATTATATAACCATTTCAATTCCATGAAAACTTATAATTAAACATGATTTAGAACCTAATTAACATCATGAACATGAATTGGATTTATTTCATGCATGAAAATCATAAATCATTAATCTTTGTACTTTGGAAAAGGATTCTTGGACTTCTTGGGTGAAAGGGACCCATGAATGAACATCTAACATACCTTAATTCGATGAGTTCTTGAAGTTCTTTAAGGGATTCTTGAAATTGACCTTGATTTCTTGAGACTAGGGTTTGTTAATTTGAGAGAGAGAGCTTTTGTTCTGGAGGAATAGTGAACATAATGAGAAATTTTGGCTATTAAGGGTATAAATCCCGTATTTAAGCTGATTGAGGGCTTTGGGAAATTACCAAATGGTCCCTGAAATTAAATAATGAAACCTGAACAAAATCTCAATTTTACATGGTGGCGCGACGCGGTGGTATCGCGTTGCCACCTTAGATGCGAACTGAAAGGGTACTGCGACGCGGTGGAATCGCGTTGAAACACTGGAAAAGGACCATTTCCATTTTGAGCCTTGGACCGACGCGCCATGATCGCGGAGGATCACTGGATTTTGACAATTGTCATTTTGTCTGGCTCCGCGATGCGCTGATGGCTCAGGTGGCACACTGTCTTACTAAAATGGCCATAACTCTTCGCTCGGGTGTCGGATTTGGGCGAATTTTATATCGATGGAAAACTTATTCAATTTTCCACTCAATGAAAAATAAAAATCTTGACAATTCCATAGGAATAAAATGGTATTCATTTTTGAATCTAGTTCTTGACATTCTAGGAGCGAATTTAAGCTAGGAAAGAGTATTGGGTGTTACAACTTAGTAGATCATATAATTACTATGTAATTCATTGAGATTGTAAATGAACTTATAAATTGAAAGTTAATTGTAGTCAAATGAATTTGTTTCTAATCATGATTTATTATGAAGCATTTCACGTCAAATTAGTCAATTGATCACTTTATTTAGGATTAATATGCTTAATTAGTGATGCAATTACTATGAAATTAATTAATATTGTAATTGAACTAATTAATTTAAAGTTAATTATAGTTAATATTAAATTTTTAATCATTAATCATGTTTTAATATAAATATTTCATATTAAATTAGTTAATTGATCACTCTATTTAGGACGAATACACTTAATTGGACATGTAAATATTATAAAATTAATTAAAGATGTAGTTGACCTTATTAACTAAAAGCTAATTATACTTGAATCAATTTTTTAATTATTAATTACATGAAACATTTTACATAAAATTAGTCAATTAAACATTCTATTTAGAACGGATACACTTAATTGATCATCTAATTACTATGTAATTCATTGAGATTGTAATTGAACTTATAAATTGAAAGCTAATTGTAGTTAAATAATTTTTTTATTACTAATCATGATTTAATATAAAGAATTTCACATCAAATTAGTCAATTGATCACTCTATTTAGGAAGAATATATTTAATTGGACATGCAATTACTACGAAATTAGTTAAAATTGTATTTGAATTTATAGATTGAAAGCTAATTATAGTTAAATCAATTTATTTATTACTAATCATGATTTAATATGACACATTTAACATCAAATTAATCAATTGATCACTTTATTTAGGATGAATACAATTAATTTGACATGTAATTACTATGAAATTAATTATAATTGTAACTGAACTTATTAAATTAAAGCTAATTATAGTTAAAATTAATTTTTTTAATTACTAATCATGGTTTAATATGAAATGATTCATATCAAATTAGTCAATTGATCACTTTATTTAGGATGAATTGGACATGTAATTACTATGAAATAAATTAAAATTATAATTGAACATTTTAATTTAAAGTTAATTATAGTTAAAATTAATTTTTATTTACTAACCATGGTTTAACATGAAGCATTTCACCTCATATTAGTCAATTGATCACTCTCTTTAGGACGAACACACGTAATTGGACATGTAATTACTATGAAATTAATCAAAATTATAATTAAACTTATTAATTGAAAGACAATTATAGTTCAATTATTTTTAATTACTAATTATGGTTTAATATGATGAATTTCACATCAAATTAGTTAATTCATAATTTTATTTAGGACGAATACACTTAATTGATCATGTAATTATTATGCGATTCATTGAGATTGTAATTGAACTTATACATTGAAAGCTAATTGTAGTTAAATCAATTTGTTGATTACTAATTATGGTTTAATATGAAGCATTTCATATCAAATTAGTTAATTGACCACTCTAGTTAGGAGGAATACAATTAATTCGACATGTAATTACTATGAAATTAGTTAAAATAGTAATTGAACTTATTAATTGAAAGAAAATTATAGTTAAATTAATTTTTTAATTACTAATCATGGTTTAATATGAAGCATTTTGCATTAAATTACACAAACATATACAAATATTGCAACAGATGACTAACATGTTGAAATAATTAACTTATTTGTTGAAAATTATCAAACAGATATATTTGTTGCAATAGATGACTCACTTATTGGAAGAAATCAAAACAAGTCTTGCTAGTGGTTTGATTTCTTCCAATAGATGACTCATCTATTGAAACAAATGGGTCATCTAATAAAAATATTTTTGTACTGTGTTGTATTTTTTTTATTAGCTTTTTTTTTTATTGATGCACAAATTAATTGTAATCTTTTTTTAGATTGTAATTAAACTTATAAATTGAAAGCTCATTATAGTTAAATAACTTTATTTATTACTTGTCATGGTTTGATATAAAGCATTTCACATCAAACATATGTAAAGTATGTTAGAAATAATCAAACATATCTTTAATCCGCTGCAACAGATGTGTATACCTTTTTAATTATTTTTAAAAAATGAGTTATCTGTTGCAACAAATATAACATATGTTTCATCAAAAGTTGTTCCCGCGCATACAATAGTAGTTGGACCATAAATAACAACATATTTTATATAATAAATAACATACATTATCAATTAAAATGAGTTAAAATTAGCAAGTTCATAACTAAACCAACAACAAGACTATTTACTATTACAATAATTATGGAGCATTTCAATTCGGGCATAAAGTTCTTTTGTGGCCGATCGTCTTATATAGGGATCACTTATTTTTTCTTGTCGAAAATGATTTGCCGACTCCATGCCTCCTTTTCATTCACCTTCTTCCTAATTTACCAACATATGGAGGAAGTATTTCTTTCTTCATAATCTCTAGAGGAACAATCCAAGAATCTTCAGAAGGCACTGAATTAATATCCTCACAATATATAATTATGCATTTTTTTCACTAAATGATATGGAGATGAGTACTCATAGATCTAATTTCCAAATTGTACACCATATTGTGCTTGGAGTGCTACCATAGCATGTGGATAAGATTTTATCCAAGTCAAAAACTCTACATGTTTAAGTTCTTTGAAGATCGGCAGTGGCAACATCACCATGATTGTTGATACTAAACTTGTAATTAGCTATTTGATGGGCCAATAATTTATTTTTTGAATTGATGTACCTTGATATTTGTTTTTCCCTATACGCCTCTCGTGAAATAATTTTGCAAATCTCATAGTTATTTCATCAAATAGAGCGACAATGGAAAATGCTCTTTCAACGTCAAATATTGCATTCACCGATTCTACAATGTTTGATGTCATTATATTATACTATATAAAAAAATCACTTGGTAAGACATAGTATTATAATAAAATCAAACAAGACATTAAATTTATAATAATGTACCTATTTCCCAGATAAAATGCCCTACTCCATCTGTTGAATCCGATACGTTTGAGATGTTCAGCTGCCTTGGGTACTGATGTCGCTTAAAACTACACCTCTAAGAAGTATAATGCAGTCGATGTCAAATATAGTAACCCTACAGAGGTTGGGGTCGAACCCATTGGGAATAAGCCGAATGTCTCTTGCAAATCTATTGAAGTAGCCGAAAAAGTGCAGGAAAGTAATGGGGGTTTTGCTGTGAAAATAATAAAGTAGTAATAAGTCTTGATCGCTTTAGTTGAAATCAGTCTGAGATGAATATTAGGACTGTGTTCCCCCTAGATTTCTAAATCCATAGATTTATCGTGCTCCGTCGAACTATCCCAATACCTTGCATGCATAATATGATAAGATATGTATCACTAACCGTCTTGTGAACGCCTTTAGTTAATTTCACTCTTTACCTTTTGAGTCTTAAAGTCTCTCCTTACTAACCTTTATCTTAGATCCCATTCTAACTATCACCTTTTGAGTGTCAAGTTAATTAGATAAGGGTTGATAGCATTAAATTACTATCGTGATCTTATTTTCCTAATCTTTACCTCTCTTTTGTAGTAAGTATCGAATACATGCAAGTTCTCAACGTTAGCCAATGTTAGGAAAGAAATTAAATTGAAGATGATCACAATACATGCAAGAGTATTGCTCAAGAATGACGTTGCACTTTCTTTACTTTGTTTTTTAGTCAGGGTTCCCACAACCCTAGTTAGGAGTTTTCGTTGCTCATGGTTTCATGAAAATCCATGGAATTCATGAAATGAAGTATAAGATTAATCTCATAACAATTTAAGAAGAAAATCTGAAGTCTCAAATTAATAATCAACCAAATAATCAAGAACAAAGGATTCTAAGATCAAAAGTCGAATCTTAGAATCAATATATGTTTGTGAATGTAAAGAGTTCATAAAATAGTACAAAAACATCAAAAGGGTATTAATAGAATACGTAAAAACCCTAAAAATACTAATCAAAACAAATAAGGAAAGCTGGGTTGGGGTCACTTATGGACCTACTTACGGGCCATAAGTGGTACTTACGCCCAGTAAGTGGTTGTCATAACTGAATGACTTCTTTAGAGTTTCAGTATGCTTCAGTACTTGTACCCACGATGGCAATTACAACGACGTAAGTGGTACTTACAGCCCTAAGTGACCACTTCATAACTGTCAGATAAAATTTTCACTTGTAGAACCTCTGAACTTTCAATCTCTGATACCTACATTGGCACTTACGGCGGCGTAAGTGGTACTTAAGTGCCATAAGTGAACCTTCATCAATGTCAGACCAAAACTTCAATTTCCAGCTTCTCAAAATTATATTCTGTGAGACTTACGAGGCCACTTGTGGTGGCCATAAGTGGCACTTATGGCCCATTGGTGGTCTAGTAAGTAGTGCCTTATGCACACTTCAACTCTTTTTTCATCTTCTTAGCTTTAAAACCTAATTTCCTGCAAAATAAACATAAAAACACATTATATTTAACAAAATGACCTAAGTACTTGCATATTTTTATAGTTTTAAGCATCGAAAGTGTCATGAAACCATGACACATTAACACCCTCAACTTAGAACATTTGCATGTACTAAAGAAACACACACATAATAAAAATAACACAACAATGATTAACTAAGAGAAAACTATGGTAGCTACGATAGTCAATTCAATTTCAGCTTAAAACACTACCCCTTCATGTTTTTAGCTTTTCAAAACCAACCGTGTGGATCTATGTTGCCCAACAATGAAACACAAAATAATCAAGCTATGGAATCACATTAGTATAAACAATCAAGTGGATATGCAAGTTACACTATCCAAACAGATAAACAGCTAGCAACACAACTCGTGTACCCTTAGAACAAAAAAGTCCTATTATCACAATATAATAATGCATGTTGATGTGGGGACGATAACGAGACACTCACACTCACAAAAGAATTTTCAATCAATGTTCATAGAATACCATAGGCCCTCCCTTATTTTCTTTATCTTAGTTTTCTGACAGTCGAACTAGGACCACTATAGGAATTTATTTGTCTTCTAACATAGTCTTGGGGCTAGGTATAGTACATTTAGGAATTTAGTGACTAACCCTCCTTGACACTAAAATTACGTTTGGGGTCCATTTCTCAACCACAATTTTTCTTTTATTTCTCTTTTATTTCTCTTCTTTTTTCTTTTATTGCTTATTCTGGTTAGGTGTAATTTCTTTATTTTTTTTTTCTTTTTTCTTTTTTTTCTTTTTGTTTTTCTACTTTTCCATTTTTTCTACCACATCGAACTTTACTTTTTTTCTCCTTTTCAAACCCTTCTTCATACCCAATTTTTAACTACACACCCCTATGATAGCCACCTTCAGCTCATTTGGCACAATGTCCAAGGAGGGACCAAGATCAAAACAGGTTCATTGTAATTAAACTAGAAAGGTTAAATGTGAAAACAAAAATAGGTCTATGCAGGATCTGAACAGGGATTGAGGGATACTCCTTTTCATTTAGATGGTCATTTAGGCTAAGAGTGGACTAAATAAAAAATTTCCTATGATACTTTCCTAAGAAACTATCCTACAACCTAGGCAAGACTAACTAGACAAGTTCTAAATTAAATGCACAAAGAGAACTAGGTAAGGAATCTAACACACCCATAGTATATGGTTATATCACCAACTACTACCTATCTAGTTTATGAAAATGCTGGATGCGATTTTTTGTCCCTAATTCCTAATGAGATAACAAGTTTCACAATGGTCACACATATAAACACACCACACAGTTTAAAACTAACTTTTTGGAGGGGTATTATTTTCCAAAACACTTGAACAAAATCAATATACATTAACTACCCTTAGGTCACTTATTTTTCTCCTAGTTAAACATAAAAAAACATAACACATATAAAAACCCAAAACACAATATGACCTAAGCACATCAATTCTACTATGATAGCACATCCGATGGGAAAAAAAGTATGGCAAGAAAAACTCTTGGCAGTGGTACACCCCCACCCCCAACTAAATATGATGCATTGTACCCAATGCATAATTACAATCCAAAACAAGGGAAGAAGACATACCTGGGACACTCTAGGTGTCTATCTCATGCTCGCCCCTTTTGGGGCAAGAGGTATCTCAATTGGTAGAGGTGGTGGTAGTGGTGGTGTACGTCTAGAAGTCGCATCTGCTGCTATCTTATAATGTCTCAGCGCATCTACTGTTATGGACACCTTAGACTCATGGGCAGCCCTTTTCAAGGTCTGATCATATAATATAGTGGAGTTCTGTAGCTCTTCATCTTTATCTCTCTTGGTCCCAGTCATCAAGACCATATCCTCCTCAACAAATAAATTAAACTACATAGATGGATGTAGAGGCAACGACTGTGTGAATGAGGGGATAATTGGAGGAATGATTGGAACTGACTCTCAGTAAGAGAGCATACCTCGATACGTAACGTAGTGATCCCCTCTCAAATCCATGATAGATATGGAGCCTGTACCTTGCTAAATTATGTACTCACCCGTCCCTCAAAGGTATTAATTTAGGCATGTAACTTACTCATAAATGCTATTATCTTAGCCCTTATCCTAGCCTCAACACTCTCTATAGTCGTTTGAATCCAAGGCCGGATCTGTGCATAAAACGTAGCTAGTTGAGTCTCTATATCAGTAAGAAAGTATGTTAACTTATCTTATCGATCCACTAACCTTAATAAAACCTCTCACTGTACCCCAATAATACTAGTAGAAATGATACAAGGGGGAACATTAGATGATCCATCCAGCTCTGATATTGAAATTGATGTCGCCCATAATATACCTCAAAAAAGTATACTGCGATCGATGTCAAATACAGTAACCCAATAGAGGTTGGGGTCGAAGACACAGGGAATAGGTTGAATATATCTCATGAATTAGTTGAAGTATGCAAGGAATATAGGTAAGTAAATGGGGGGTTTTAGTGGGAATAGTACCGAAAGCAACAGTTCTTGGCTGTTTTGGTTGAAACCAATACGCGATGAATACTAGGAATGTGTTCCCCCTAGCCTCTTAACTCCATTGATTTATCGTTCTTCGTTGAACTATCCTAATATCTTGCATGCAAAATATGCTAAGTTATATATTACTAACTGTCTTGTGAATACCTTTAATGAATGTCACTCTTTACCTTTTGAGTCTCAGAGTGTCGCATTACTAAACCTTTTCCTAGATCCCAGCTTAACTATTACCTTTTGACTGTCAAGTTAATTAGATGAGGGTTGGTAGCCTCAAATTACTATCGTGGTCTTTTATTCCTAATTTCTACCTCTCTTTTGAAGTAAGTAGTGAATATAGTCAAGTTCTCAAAATTAGCCACTACTAAGAAAATAATTAAATCAAAGACGCTCATAATACATGCAAGAATGTTGATCAAGAACAATGTTACACTTCATCTACTTTGTTATTCTGCTAGGGTTCCCACAACCCTAGTTAGGTGGTTTAGCCACTCATGATTGTAAAAAATACATGGAATTCAAAAAAGAAAGCATAAGATGTATCTCACAAAGAGTTAAGAACAAAACCAATAATCTCAAAATAATGATCAATCGTAAAACCAAGAACAAAGGATCTCAAGATAAAAAGTCAAATCTTGAAACAACTATATGTTTATGAATGTATAAAATGCGTAAACTAATACAAAAATGTCAAAAGAGTATTTATAAAAATACATAGAAACCCTAAAAATCTTAACCAAAACAAAGATGAAAAACTGGGTCTGTGGTCACCTACGGACACACTTATGGGTCGTAGGTAGCACCTACGATCCATAGGTGGTGTCGTAAGTGACCTAAGCTCTTCAGTTTTCAGAATGATATAAAGTCTCCACCTATGGAGGCATCTACAGGGCGTAGGTGGTACTTATGACCCGTAGGTAGCCTCAACGTAGCTACCAGATAAAATCTTTAAACTTCAGAGTCTTCGATCGTCAACCTCTGAAACCCATGATAGTATTTATGGTGGTGTAAGTGGTACTTATGCCCCTTAAGTAGTCCTCCATCAAAATCAAACAGAATTTTAACTTTCAGGGTCTCTAAACTTTAAAAAATTGAGACCCATGAGGCCACCGACGATGGCCTTCAGTACTACCCACGCCACATAGGTAGGATTGTAGTTGGGGTTTCCTGTACAACTTTAACTCTTTTCTCCGTTTAATCTCCAAAACCTAGTTTCTGTATCATAGACACAAAAACACATCATCTAACAAAATAGGCCTAAGTACTGGCATATTTTCCAATTTTAAGCATCAAAAGTTCCATGAAATCATGACACATCAACACATCAACACCCTCAACTTAGAATATTTTATGTCCCCAAGCAACAAAAATAATAACAAAAATAACACAACGATGCTTAACCAAGAGTAACCTAAGGTACCTATGACAATCAACTTAATTTCAACTCAAAAACATCACCCCCTTCTTTTTTTCAATTTTCAAAACCAATTGTGTGGATCTATGCATCCCAAAAATGCAACACAAAGAAATCAAGTTATAGAATTACATTAAGAACAAACAATCAAGAATATGTCCAAATTACATTACTTGAACAGATAAGCAACTAGCAACACAACCTTTGTATCCTAACAACAAATAAGTATCACTCTCACAAAATGTTATGCATGTCAATGCGGGGATGCTCATGAGACACTCACACTCGTAAAAGAATTTCCAATCAATGTGCATAGAAAACCAAAGGTCTGTCCTTATTTTCTTTGCCTTAACTTTTGAGACAGTCGAACTAGGATCACTATAGGTATTTATTCAACTTGTACTGTAGGCTTGGGGGCTGGTATGGTACATTTAGGACATTAGTGACTAACCCTCCTTGATACTACTCTTATATTTTAAGGCCCACTTCTCAACCAACTTTTCCTTTGTTCCTCCCCTTTTCTCTTTTATTGCTTATTCAGGTTGGGTGCAGTTTATTTTATTATTTTATTTTTTTCTTTTCATTTTTCTCTTTTTCCATTTTTTTCTACCACACCCTACCCTACTTTCTTTTTCTATTTTTTCAAACCCTTCTTCATACCCAACTTTAGCTACGCACCCCTATGATAGCCACCCTCAATTAGGTTATTGCCTAAATTGAGGTGCATAATATTCAAGGAGGAACCAAGGCCAAAATAGGTTCATCATAAGTAAACTAGGAAGGTGAAAGGTAAAAACAATAAAATGGTCTACATAGGCTCAAAAATTGGGATCAAGGGATATTTATTTTCATTTGGAAGTTCATTTAGGCTAAAAGTGGAATAAATCGAGAATGACCTATGGTCCTTTCCTAACCGACTACCCTACAAGTGAGGATCTAGTGAACACAAGTTAAGGCTATGAGTCGTAATGACAAATGGCGACTCATGGTGAGAAGTCATTCTGAGTATGGAGAAAAAGTACTAAAACTAAAGTTTACTAGATTCATCTGGAGTCTTAGCAAATAACTTGTTAGATTTCATAATGAGTCGTGACCACTAAAGACAAAAGAGAGCTACTACAACAACTAATAAGTCGTTACTAGACATAACGACTCATTGCTAGAGGTGTGACTACTACCGACCTACTTATTGTATTTTATTTTGATTAGGTTTCTATTATTATTTTGAGAAACTATAAAAACCCTTGATTTTTATTGTATTATGTTATGTACTTTGACATATTTTTACACACTTTTTACTCATGTTCTTGGTTTTTGGATCATTATTCAATTCAAGACTTTGGATTTTGGTCTTTAATTCTTATGCAATTAATTTTATGCATTCATCATCGAACTCCATGGATTTTTGCATAACCATGAGCGACAAACTTTCTCAACTAGAATTGTGGGAACCCTAGCAAATTAACAAAGTAGGAGAAGTGTGAGATTCAGCTAGATTATTGTTTACATGTGTATTGTGATTTCCTTCAAGTTAATTGCTTTCTTAGTAGTGGACACGTCTAAGAAATAGCCTGTATTCGAGATCATCTTCACAAGAGAGATCGAGATTGGGAAAAAGGGATTACGATAGTGATTTAAAGCTATCAACCCTCTTCTAATAGCTTTAGACCCATAAGGAGATATCTAATTCGGGATCAAAGACAAGGGATAATATAACAATACCCTGAGATTCACAAGCTAAAGGGTGAGATTTATCTTTGATTCTACAAGACAGTTGGTAATACCTAGCTAGCCAGCTTCTGCACGTAAGACGGTGAGATAGTAAGGTGGAGCACGAGAAACTTACGAAGTTAAAAGCTAGGGGAAAGACATTACTAGTGTTCATCCTGAATTATTTACAACCAAAAGCATTCTCAATTGGTTACTTTTACAAATTACTGAAGTTGTTGAAGATTTTGGTTTATGTTTTCTATTTTAGTTCGGTATATGCCGGTGTAAACCTAACACTAGGAGGCAAGGCACTCCCTTAATCCCACTTAATCCTAACCCATAGAGAATCTTACAGACTAATTGTACGATGATAAAATAAGTATGTAAAATCCATCTTGAAGAGGTTCGGGATGATCCTATTGGTATGCCTTCTCCTCCTTCGTCCTGGAGTGCAAGACATTGTTGATCAACATATAGAGGAATTATAAGCAAAAACAGCTACTAACCAGAAAAGGGAAGCAGATGCCCAAAATATATCTCGAGAGGTAGATCTAGCTAGGCAGAGATAAGAAGTAGAACATTGAGCATCACTTGGAAATAATCGAGATAGATATAGAAATGGTAGAGCTCAAGTACATCCAACATATAGGTACTTGACACCATAAGATAATCAAGAGGAAGATTTGGGGTACGTTGAGCCTACCGAGATAGGATCTATCATTCCTCCTACATTGCCACTGAATGTGAAGTTTGATATCACTAGTGCCATGATCCAGTTGTTAAACCTGAAGGTGTGTTTGCGGTCTTACCGACTGATGACAAAAATATGCAACTCATAAACTTTATTGGGATCTATACATCATACACTGTACCGGGGGTAGATAAAGAGGCTCTCAGACTCAAGTTGTTAATGGTAAAGCTATATTGTGGTTAAGGGAACTTCTTTAATAATCAATTACTAGTTGGAATAAATTGCAGAGGTAGTTATTATATTATTTCTACTCTCCATCCAGAATGTTGTAGTTGAAAGATGAGTACATAATTTTACGCAGTTACATTCTAAGTCAATATATGAAGAGTGGTTTCAGTTTACGAAAAAGTTAATTATGGTACCTAATCATTAAATTTTAGGGTGTAATTTGCTTGAAATATTCTATCGAGCTCTAAATTTTAGTTCCTGAGCTAAGGCAGATATGATTACCAATGGAGTATTCATGTGCTTGTACTAGGGGTAGTATCAAATATATTAGATCAGATCTCTCTCACCAATTGAGGTTGGAATATTTGGGTGGTAAAGAGGGGAACTAATACTTATGCTATTGGTTCCTCCCTCTAGCACAAAATTATTGATGACACAGTGGCACAAGAGGTTGAACAACTAAGGACTGAGGTTGGGTTGTTGACTTAGCAGTTTACAATAATGAATTCTGAGATTATAAATGCAGTGGATTCATAGGGAAAGGTCTCTAGATCATATGATTCTAATTTATAAGAGAAGGCTAAATATTTGGATGGAGAGTTGATGGGTTTTTGAGCCAAGGGGAAAGTAAATTAAGGTCGGGAACTAT
Organism: Capsicum pubescens; assembly: GCA_030864215.1. Lineage (NCBI taxonomy): Eukaryota > Viridiplantae > Streptophyta > Magnoliopsida > Solanales > Solanaceae > Capsicum > Capsicum pubescens. Next base: position 83,797,736 of record CM061541.1, on the reverse strand, counting down.
TATAGGGATAGGTACAAAGATCAATGTAGAGAGTGGGATGGTGACTGGAGATATAAAGATGACTTCAAAAAGAAGGGGACAAATATGTTCCACCAAGCAATCAAGACAGTGAATCAAGGATAGAGGCAATGTTGTCCAAGCTAGTAAAGGGCCAGGAAAGTCAGGAAACTTGCCTTAAGGAGATTAAGGCAAAAATCTTAGGTTTGACCTAGAAAGTTGAATCGCATGCTACTACGATGAAACAGTTGGATTAGCAATTAGGTCAAATGTCAGCAACTTTGAATCAGCAGCAGCTAAGCACCCTTCCAAGCAATACGCTTCAGAATCCCAAAAACAATAATCACTGTCTTGCCATCACCACTCAAAGTGGTAAGACAACTGTTGATCCCTCTATGATTATGGATGATGAGCTGAAGAATGATAGTGTTAATGTTGATGAGATACCTGAAGTGGATATTAGGAAATCGATAGGTGGTGGTAAAAATATAGAGAAGGATAAAGGTAATGAGAGGGTCGCTATGATGCCCCCTCCTTTCCTAAGAGAACGAGGAAGAAATAAGAGTAAGAAAAGTACCAAAAGTTCTTATTGATTTTTAAAAAAATGTCGGTTAACATTTCTCTCATAGAAGCTTTAGAGAAGATTCCTGCCTATGCAAATTTTATGAAGGACTTGGTCACTAAGAAATGGACGGTGAGCTTTGAGCCCGCGGTTAATGTCCACTATTATAGTTTATGGCTACCCGATCGTTAGTGAAGAAAAAGAGAACCCTAAGACATTCACTATTCCATGTACTATTGGGTCCTTCAAGTTATCTCGAGCATTATGTAATTTGGGAGCTAGAATCAATCTCATGCCATTGGTGGTATATAGGAAGTTGGGGTTGGGGTCACCCAAACCTACATTCATGAGGTTATTGATGGCCGACTGGACTATCAAGAGACTAGTTTGCATTTTGTGTGATGTATTGGTAAAGGTTGTATCCTTTATATTTCCAACTGACTTCGTGATCTTAGACTGTGAGGTGGATTTTGAAGTATCTTGGGAAGGCCTTTCCTAGCTACGGGTAGGGCCTTGGTTGACATAGAGATGGGTCAGATAAAGTTCAGACTCAACGATAATCAAGTCACTTATAATGTTTATCAATCAATTCAACAATCGAAGAATATGAGAGTGGCGTTTGTGATTGAGACTTTTGATAATGATGAAGTGGCTGTGCCTATTGAAGAGAGACTTGGAGTTGAGGTGTTAGCAGCAGTCATTATAAATTTTGATAGCAATGGCATCTGTGAGTATAATGAGATGGTTAGTGCATTGTATGATAGAGGTTCATATAATTATGCTTCGAAGAAGCTTGACTTGGATCTGAAGAATAGAACCACTCCTCCAGCTCGACCATCTATTGAGAAGCCATCGGTCTTGGAGATGAAGGCTCTCCCATCACACTTGCATTATGCATTTTTTAGGGCCAACAATACCTTACCGGTAATTATTACTGCTGACTTAATGGTAACATAAGTTGTGGTATTGATATCAATGTTGTAGAGATTCAAAAGGGCCATTGGATGAACCATTGCAGACATTATGAGGATTCCACTAGGTATTTGTACACATAAAATACAGCTTGAGATGGATTGTATTCCCAATATTTAGAATTAGCATTGGTTGATTCCTTTGTAGAAGGTTGGGAAGAAAGAAATAATTAAGTGGTTAGATGCTGGAGTGGTGTATCCCATTGCGGACAACAAGTGGGTCAACCCATTTCAATGAATTTCTAAGAAGGGTGGGATCACTATGGTCCCAAATGAGAAGAATGAACTTGTGCCCATGAGATCAGTTACTGGATGCGAGTGTGTATAGACTACAGAAAGCTGAACACTTGGACTCAAAAGGACCATTTCCCCATGCCTTTTATGGATTAGATGCTGGACAGGTTAGCAAACAGGGGTTGGTACAGTTTTCTTGATGGGTACTAGGGTTACCATAAAATTTCGATTGCTCTCGAGGACCTGGAAAATACTACTTTTACCTGCCCTTATGGGAATTTTAGATTCAAAAAGATGCCATTCGAATTATGTAATACTCTCGCCATCTTTCAGAGATATATGATGTCTATATTTTTTGACATGGTGGAGGACACAATTAAGGTCTTCATGCATGATATTTCAGTAGTTGGGGACTCTTTTGATGACTGTTTGGCCCACTTGGACAATGTACTCCAGAGGTGTGAGGAGTGCAACTTGGTTTTGAATCAGGAGAAGTCCCATTTTATGGTGAATAAGGTTATTATCCTGGGAACAAAATCCCAAAATGAAGTATTGAGGTGGATAGAGCAAAGATTGGGGTGATTGAAAAGTTACCTCCTCTAGTCTCAGTCAAAGGTATCCAAAGTTTTTGGGGTCATGTTGGCTTATATAGGCGGTTCATCAAGGACTTCTCTAAGATTTCTAATCCTCATTGCAAGCTATAAAGAAGGATGTGAAATTTATTTTTCATGATGCATGTCTCATGGACTTTGAGTGCTTTATGGAGCGGTTGATTTTGGCTCCTATTATTGTATCCCCTAATTGGTCTTTAATATTTAAGGTGATGTGTGATACTAGCAGAGTGACCTTGGGTTATGTCCTTGGATAGAGGCATGAAAAGATCCTTCACCCGATCTACTATGCCAGCACGACATTAAACCTCGCGCAAAAGAACTATATAGCTACTGAGCAGGAGTTGATTGCAGTGGTTTTTGCCTTTAAAAAGTTTTAGTCTTACTTGATCAGGACCAAAGTCATTGTTCATACAAACCATACAGCATTAAGGTATCTTATGTCAAAAAAATATACTAAACCGAGGTTGATACGTTGGGTCCAGGTTATGGGGTAAAAGATCGAAAGGGCATGGAGAACCAGGTTACTGATCACTTGTATCGCCTTGAGAAAGAGGCAATGCAGAAACTAGGGGATGAACTTGACATAGATGATACTTTTCCAAATGATCAGGTCTTGGCACCATCTCAAGACTTAATCTTATTGTTCGTTAATTTTACCAACTATTTGGCAAGTGATCTTATCTCGGAAAATCTATCCTTCTAAAAACATAAGAGTTTTATGTATGAGGTAAGGAGTTCTTCTGGTATGAGCCCTACCTCTTTAAGATTTTTACGTATGGTGTTATACAGAGATGTATTCCTGCGGTGGAGATGATGAGCATCCTTGAGGCTTGTAATTTATCATCAGTTGGAGGTCATCATAGTGGAACATCCACAATCCATAAGATTCTATAGTGTGGGTATTATTATCCTACGATCTTTAAGGATGCTCATGACTATGCGTAAGCCTATGACTAATGTCAGCGTCAAGGAAATATTTCATAACACCATGAACTCCCCATGACACCTATTTTGGAGTTAGAGCTATTTGATGTATGGGGAATAGATTTCTTGGAGCCATTCATAATATTTTATGGATTAAAGTATATCTTGGTAGTGGTTGACTATATATCTAAATTGGTGAAGTGGAAGCGCTCCCCAACAATGAAGGTAGAAGTGTCACCGCCTTTCTGATGAAAAATATATTTTTTTGATTTGGCACTCCACGTGCGATCATGGGTGATGATGGGTCTCACTTCTACAACTGTTTGTTTAAATCCTTGCTTGATAAATATGGTGAAATGCATAAGGTAGAAATTCCTTACTATCCTCAGACGAGAGGGAAAGTTGAGGTCTCCAATAGAAAGATCAAGTCCATATTGGCAAAAAATGTGAATGCCAATAGGACTGACTAGTCTAGAAAGTTGGATGATGCATTGTGGGCCTACCATACAGATTTTAAGACTCCCATAGGTTCCTCCCCATATCAGCTTGTGTACGAAAAGGCATGACACTTTCCGGTTGAACTTGAGCATAGGCACTATGGGCGTTGAAGATGCTAAATCTGGAGTGGCATGATGCGGCTACATTGAGGTTGAACAAGGTGAATGAGTTGGATGAATTCCTATGCCATGCTTATGAGATTTATGCTCTATATAAATAAAGGATGAAGCTTAATCATGACAAAAATTGAGAAAAAGGTGTTTGAGCCTGGTGATATGGTCTTGTTGTATAATTCAAGACTTCACATATTTACTGACAAGTTGAAGTCGAGGTGGTATGGACCATGCACCGTGGTTTGGGTTTTCCCATATGGTGAAATTGAGCTAAAATGTGATGGTGAAGCCTCATTCAAGGTGAATAGGCAACGGGTGAAACACTACATAGGAAATCCCCATAGGGTGAAAGCATATGCTAATTTGGACCTTGGTAAAGTCTGAGTAACCAAGGAAATTGTGCTATGGAACGACATTAAATCAGGCACTGCATGGGAGGCAACCCATAGGTTGGTTTGTGAAGTTTGAGTATCCAATCTACCCACATCGTGTTGCGATGTTAAATCGAGCATTGCGTGGAAAGAAATTCATATTTTGTACTTATTTCATTATAGAGTAATTTGTGTGTTCAGTGTACAGGGCTGTAGATTGTAATAATAACCAGAAAAATTTTCTAGTGTTAGGCCCCATAATTTTCCTATGAGTTGTTATCACTCCTCATGACTCATTCTTATAGTTGTAGAAAGATCAAGCTCAGGCCACTCTCAGGTAATTAGTCTCTGATATCATAACGACTCTCAGAATGAGTCATTATAGTGACAATGGCTTATCACGTTAAGTCGTTATGACTGGAGACCCAGATAACATTCTAGTAATCATGGAGGAGGGGGGTAGATGACTCATTATCAAAGGAATGAGTCTTTATGAGTGACTGGTAATTAGCCCCGACATCGCCGGCCAGACGGGTCGACCCGATTTGGTACACTTTGAATAAAAAAAATTAAATCCAAGTGATTATGTTTCCATTTTAAAACTGGTGACTCCCTCCATTCCCAATAACCTCTCTTTAAACTCCTTACATACACTCAAACGTATTCCCCAATCATAAAACTATCAAAGTGTGTCAAATCTCCCATAGTCATGATTCTCTAGAACTAGGTTAAGTAATCTCTAAAGCATTCTCTTCCAAAGAATCCAAGTAACTAAATCAAGTAAGTTTGTGCTTCAATACGTTACTATCATAAGTTGGTACTTTGCATGGTAAATAATTCCTTTAATTCCTTGATTAAATTAACTTTATAAAGAAAACATTGACCTTGTTGTTGAGAAACATAAAGTAAATTGGTAAAATAGGGAGTACACTATATTTTGTGCTTAAATTTTATTTGTGGGAATGACTTAAGAGCTGGTAATCTTGTTTAAGCCATGGGGAAATCTAAGTAACCACTGGGAATGTGAGAATCGAGACCAACTCCTCAAAACATATATGTTACAGTAGTTACGAGACTCATAACATCTCGTAGAGTCACCTAACGAGTCGTTACATGACTTATAACCACTAGTAACATGGGTGTAAAGAGGAGTGTAGGTTTTGTTGACAAAACGACCCATGCCACAAGTGGTATCTCATTATACAACTCGTGATGAGAAGTCATGAGAACTGGGAAGGTTAAGATACAAAGAAATAGTTCTAGTCAGACAACGAGTGTTAGTAAAGAGTCTTTGTCTAACATAAGGACACGTTAGGAGGACTCGTTAACTGACCGATGACTATCCCTTATACACAGTCTTACCTAAAAAGTCTCATAACGACTTGTTACCAGTTTTAATGAGTCATACCCTGACCTATTAGGTTCCTAGACCCTGAAACACTTATGATATTTTTATTGTTTTTCTTTCCTTTTCTTAGATGTACTAACGTGTGTGTTTCTCCCAGGTACTAATGGCACCAAAGAATGACTCCACAAAAAAGCAAACTCCTAAGAAGAAAGCCCCTTCCCCATCCATCTTCTCAGAAATAAACACACTAACGATGAAGAATTAAGTGGGTCAGTAGAGGAGTACCCAATTGGAATGTTGGTGGTGCCAAGGGAAAAATTATCCAGAGGTGCTAAAGCTGCTACAAAATAATCCACACCATCTTGGGCCAGGCCAAGGATAAAACATCCTAGGTAGTCACTACCCCTCACACCATCCCAGTATGAAAAGAACAGTAAAGATGATGAAGAGGAAGAAGAGGAGTCTAGTCCCAAGGAGAAAAATAATGAGGAAATGATGGGTCTAAAAATAGAGATTCTAACAATGAGGGGTCTGAAAATAAGGAGAAGAATGAGAGTTAGTCGAGTGATACCTGGTGTGCATACCACCTTCTCCTCAAACTGTTGTACCACTTCAAATAAAGCCTGTTCCAGTGCCCATTGTTGATGGTGGGGGTACCCCAAAATACAAAAATTGTACAATCAGTGTTGTGCCCTCGACCCTTGCATGAGAAAACAAAGAGAGGGATAAATTTAGAGCACAAGCTAAGCACCACAAACATGTTTGAGATTCTTGAATTTGACGCTCGATTTAGACAATACCACTTTGAGTGGATGAATAGAGTTCCTGTCCATTACATTTCTGTATTAGTACGAGAGTTCTAGACAACTTATCAATAGAAGGGTGGTAACGCCTTGATGACACTGATGATTAGCGGTGTTTCGATGAATATTTTTATGCAGACCATTTTTATATTACTACATGGGTCAAAGTTCTAATTGCCGCCCAGCATAGCTGAGATTGACTACCATGTAGAGGAGATGCAAAAGGTGAAGGTAAAGAAAATTGCCTCAAAGAATAAGCTTGCTCACTTCCATTGAATGGCCAAAAATTCTGCTATGGAGCTGGAGGAGGCTCCTTGGGTGGATGGCTGAGTTTGCAATTCTTCTTGGATTATGAAGGAGAGCCTGAACTTCACAGTAAAGGATTGTTGGATACTTATGCGTCATATATTGAGTCCTACACATTAGGAAATATATTTAGTCTAGACAGGTCAACCCTAATCGTGGGCATCATAGAGGGCTATGAGTTTTATGTAGCCAAGTGGATAGCGATGGAGATTTGTGATCGGGCAGTGAGCCCCGACACAGACCTGACATTCCCATGCTTGCTGACATGGATATGTTTAGAAGAGGGAGTTCTAGAGATTCCAAGAGTTTATCAGTTCCTTCGTCCATGGAGTACTACAGATTTAGGCCTGATTCTAGATAATGCTACCCCCATCTCCAAGGAAGCTAAGGTAGGGTCCATTTTACTTTGAGAGGCATTCTAGGCCAGAAGGCATGGGATTAACACTTTAGGATTCACAAATATGGGTGAAACCCCCGATGAGACTTCCCAGTCCGAGCCTCAGGCCTTAGATATAGTAGGCACCTCCAGACTCTGATTCCACCTTTTGTGACTAGACTATTCACAGCTTGGCCGACCTCTTTCACCTATGCCTTAGTACCACAGACTTTACCAAATGAAGTGCTCAAAAGAATAAGCACTTGTTAGAAGAAAGTAAAGAATATTGAGAGTGGGGTTAAGCCTTGGGTTCATCGAAAGATTAAGGGTGAGGTGAGGAACATGCAAACCTGATTTGATGGGTTTAAGAGGAAAATCATCTAGAAGCTGGCAGATGTACAACCCCCGAATCTGAAGGGGATACATAAGAAGTTGGCACTTTGGGCTACTTTTGAGGATATGCATACCAGACCTTTCTCTTCTATGCCTATTATTGAGGAGATTATGAAGGAGTATGTGCCCTATATATTGGGAGTTAGTAGGTCAAACAATGTTGCTAGAGTTGATGAGGGTTATAGGCCAAGAAAGAAGAGGAAGATAAGCAAGAAGAGTGTGAAGAAATATATTGATGCTGCCGTGGTAGCCAGTATTAAGGATGAGCTGAACTTTCAAACGAGGGTCCGAGAGATGGCGATGGAAGCTAGTAGCTCCCGAGTTGCTGATGAAATAGCTGTAGATGTAGCCAAGTTGATTGGGAGCACTGCTCCCACCCCATAGGTACCATTAAGCACATCGTCCAGGCCGATGCCACTGTTGATTTAAGTGGCCTGAATGCTATTGGGCCCACTACTGATGAGCTTGAGGACCATTCTGTGGTCCTCCATACTGACACTGCATGAACTAGTGCTTTGAGCGCCCAAGTATATCTTCTCTCCTTGTTTTTATACTATAGATGTACTGGGTACAGTGCATAACTTCTTAGTTGGGAGTGGGGGTGTACAATATCACTGTGGGTTTTTATTGCCGTGCTTCTTTTCTTGTCAGTCGTGGTATAGTTGTAGAATTGGCATGTCTAGGATAAAATTATTTAGTGTTGTGTTTTGCTTTGTATTGTTTTGTGTTTTGTGTTTAACTAGGAGAAATAAGTACCTAAGGCAGTTAATATGTTCTGTTTGAATTGTGCTTTAATTGAGATACCCCTCACAATTTTTGTTCTCAAAATTTTTGTTTGTTAAAATGTGTGATAGAGATATATGTGACCACTATGAATCTAGTTATGGTATTAGGATTAGGAACATGATAACTGTAGCTAGCATTTACATGAACCAGATAGATAGTAGTGTGTGATATAACCTTGTGTCAAGTGTATGAGAGATACTACTTAGTTCCCTATATGTGTGGAATCCAAAACTTGTTAGGTTGTAGTACAATCAGTTAGGAAAGGATCATAGGTTGTTTTTAAAAATAGTCAACTTTTAACCTAAATGACCAACCAAATATGAATTAGAATCCCTTGATCCTAGTTTTGAGCCTTAAAGACCTATTTTATTGTTTACACTATTTCATCTTTCCATTTTTTACAATGTGCACCTCAACTTAGGCAAATCGCCTAAGTTGAGGGTGACTATCATAGGGGTGCATGATTTAAAGTGTTTATGAAGAAGGAGTAAGAATAAGAGAAAAGAAAGTAGGGATGAGTGTGGTAGAAAAAGTAGAAAAAAAAGAAAAAAGATAATAAAAAAATGAGAAAAGTTGAAAAGAAAAAGATAGAATAAAAGAAACCATACCTAATCTGAATGTGCAATAAAAGAATAAAAAATGAGAAATAAGGGTGAAATAAAAGAGAAAATGGTTGATAAGTGGACCCCAACATGAGTATAGTTCCAAGGAGGTTTAGTCACTGACTGTCCGTATATACCATACCAGCCCCCAAATCCTACATTACAAGTAGAGTGACGTCCTATAATGATCCTAGCCTAACTGTCTGAAAACTAGGATAAAGAAAATAAGGCCAAGCCTACGGTATTTGGTGTACATTTATTAAAACTTCTTTATGAGTGTGAGTGTCTGTGACTGTCCTCGTATTAATATGCATAATTGTTTTGAGAGAGTGTGACTTTTTTATGCGAGGGAGCATGTGTTGTGTTTCTAACAACTTGGTTGTTCGGGTAATGTAATTTGTATATATGCATGGTTTTCTGTTACTAATGTAATACCATAGTTTGATTTCTTTGTGTCATATTGTTGTGCTTCATGAATACACATAGTATTAGTTTTGAAAAGTAAAAGTAGAAGGGGGTAATGTTTTTGAGTTAAAAAGTGAAATTTATTGTCGTTGGTATCTTATGTTCTTCCTGGTTAAGCATCGCGTTTAACTAGATATATTTGTCACAGCAATTGACTCATTTGTTGAAAATTATCAAACAGATATATTTGTTGCAACAGATGAGTCAACTATTGGAAGAAATCAAAACAAGTCTTGCTAGTGGTTTGATTTCTTCCAATAGATGACTCATCTGTTGAAACAGATGGGTCATCTAAAGAAAATATTTTTGTACTGTATTGTATTTATTTAAAATTTTTATTATCTTTTTTTATTGATGCACAAATTAATTGTTATCTTTTATGAGATTGTAATTAAACTTATAAATTGAAAGCTCATTGTAGTTAAATACCTTTATTTATTACTAGTCATGGTTTGATATAAAGCATTTCACATCAAACATATGTAAAGTATGTTAGAAATAATCAAACATATCTTTAATCTGCTGCAACAGATGTGTATACCTTTTAAATTATTTTAAAAAAATGAGTTATCTGTTTCAACAGATATAACATATGTTTCATCAAAAGTTGTTCCCGCGCATACAATAGTAGTTGGACCATAAATAAAAATATATTTTATATAATAAATAACATAAATTATCAATTAAAATGAGTTAAAATTATCAAGTTCATAACTAAACAAACAACAAGACTATTTACTAGTACAATAATTATGGAGCATTTTGATTCGGGCATATACTTTTTTTGTGGCCGATCGTCTTATATATGGATTAATTATTTTTTCTTGTCGAAAATAATTTGCTGACTCCATGCCTCCTTTTCATTTACCTTCTTCCTAACTTACTTAGGTCAATATATGGAGGAAGTATTTCTTTCTCCATAATCTCCAGAGGAACAATCCAAGAGTCTTTAGAAGACACTGAATTAATATCCTCACAATATATAATTATGCCTTTTTTCCACTAAATAATATGGAGATGAGTACTCATAGATCTAATTTCCAAATTGTACACCATATTGGACTTCGAGTGCTACCATAGCATGTGCACAAGATATTTTGTCCAAGTCAAAAACTCTACATGTTTAAGTTCTTTGATGATCGACTGTGGCAACATCACCATGATTGTTGATACTGAACTTGTAATTAGCTATTTGATGGGCCAATAATTTATTTTCCGAATTGATGTACCTTGATATTTGTTTTTCCCTATACGCCTCTCGTGAAATAATTTTGCAAATCTCATATTTATTTCATCAAATAGAGCGACAAAGGAAAATTCTCTTTCAATGTCAAACATTGCATTCACCGATTCAACAATGTTTGACGTCATAATACTATACTATATAATAAATCACTCAGTAAGACACATTAATATAATAAACTCAAACAAGACATTAAATTTATAATAATGTACCTATTTCCCAGATAAAATGCCCTACTCCATCTATCGAATCCGACACGTTTGAGATGTTCAGCTACCTTGGGTATTGATATCACCTAAAACTACACCTCTAAGAAGTATAATATGGTCAATGTCAAATATTATAAACCTACAGAGGTTAGGTTCGAACCCACAAGGAATAGGCCGAATGTATCTTGCAAATTTATTGAAGTAGCCAAAAAAGTGCAGGAAAGTAATGGGGGTTTTTTCTGTGAAAATAATAAAGTAGTAATAAGTCTCGATTGATTTAGCTGAAATCAATCTAAGATGAATATTAGGACAGTGTCCCCCTGGATTTCTCACTCCATAGATTTATCGAGCTCCGTCGAACTATCCCAAGAATCTAATAAGATATGTATCACTAATTGTCTTGTGAACGCCTTTATTGAATTTTACTCTTTACCTTTTGAGTTTTAGAGTCTCTCCTTACTAACCTTTATCCTAGATCCCAGACTAACTATCACCTTTTGAGTGTCAAGTTAATTAGAAGAGGGTTGATAGCCTTAAATTACTGTCGTGATTTTATTTTCCTAATCTCTACTTCTTTTTTGAAGTAAGTATCGAATACATCCAAGTTATCAACATTAGCCAATATTAGTAAAGAAATTAAATTGAAGATAATCACAATACATGCAAGAATATTGCTCAAGAATGACGTTGCACTTTCTTTACTTTGTTATTTAGCCAGAGTTCCCACATCCCTAGTTAGGAGGTTTAGTTGCTCATAGTTGCATGAAAATCCATGGAATTCATGAAATAAAGTATAAGATTAATCTTACAATAATTTAAGAAGAAAATCTGAAGTCACAAATTAATAATCATCCAAATAATCAAGAACAAAGGATTTCAAGATCAAAAGTCGAATTATAGAATCAATATATGTTTGTAAATGTAAAAGGTGCATAAAATAGAACAAAAAAAAATCAAAAAGGGTATTCATAGAATAGTAGAAACCCTAAAAATAATAATCAAAACGAACAAGAAAAGCTGGGTCAGGGTCACTTATGGACCTACTTACGGGCCATTAGTGGTACTTACGCCCAGTAAGTGGTTGTCATAAGTGACAGACTTCTTCAGAGTTTCAGTATGCTTCAGTACTTGTACCCATGATGTCAATTACAATGGCGTAAGTGGTACTTACACCCCTAAGTACCTCTTCATAACCATCAGAAATTTTTTCTACTTTTAGAACCTCAGAACTTTCAATCTCTGATACCTACATTGGCATTTACGGTGGCGTAAGTGGTACTTAAGCGCCATAAGTGAACCTTCATCAATGTCAGACCAAAACTTCAACTTTCAGCTTCTCATAATTATATTCTCTGAGACTTACGAGGCAACTTGTGGTGGCCATAAGTGGAACTTATGGCCCGTACGTGGTCTAATAAGTAGTGCCTTATGCATACTTCAACTCTTTTTCCATCTTCTTAGCTTTAAAACCTAATTTCATGCAAAATAAGCATAAAAACACATTATATCTAACAAAATGATCTAAGTACTTGCATATTTTTGTAGTTTTAAGCATCGAAAGTTTCATGAAATTATTACACATTAACACCCTCAACTTAGAACATTTGCATGTCCTAAAGGAACACACACATAACAAAAACATCATGACGATGATTAACTAAGAGAAAACTAAGGTACCTATGACAGTCAGTTCAGTTTCTCATGTTTTTAGATTTTCAAAACCAACTGCATGGATTTATATTGCCCAATAATGAAACACGAGAGAATCAAGCTATGGCATCACATTAGCAACAAACAATCAAGCGGCTATGCAAGTTACACTATCCAAATAGATAAACAGCTAGCAACACAACTCGTGTACGCTTACAACAAAAAAGTCCCATTCTCACAATATAATAATGCATGTTGATATGGGAAAGATAACAAGACACTCACACTCAAAAAAGAAATTTCAATCAATGTTCATAGAATACCACTGGCCCTCCCTTATTTTCTTTATCTTAGTTTTTTGGAAAATCTGACTAAGATCACTATTAGACTTTATTCGTCTTGTAAGGTAGGCTTGGGGGATGGTATGGTACATTTAGGAATTTAGTGACTAACTCTCTTTGAAACTAAAATTACGTTTGGGGTCCATTTCTCAACCACAACTTTTCTTTTGTTTCTCCTTTATTTATATTCTTTTTTCTTTTATTGCTTATTCTGGTTGGGTGCAATTTCTTTAATTTTTTTCTCTTTCTTTTTCATTTTTTTCTTTTTGTTTTTCTCCTATTCCATTTTTTCTACCACACCCAACCCTACTTTCTTTTTCTTTTTTTCAAACCCTTTTTCATACCTAATTTTTAACTATGAACCCCTATGATAGCCACCCTCAACTCATTTGCTTGAGTTGAGGTGCATAATGTCTAAGGAGGGACCATGGTCAAAATAGGTTCATTGTAATTAAGCTGGAAAGGTGAAAGGGGAAAACAAGAAAAAGGTCTATGCAGGATCTGAACAGGAATCAATGGATACTCTTTTCATTTGGATGGTCATTTAGGCTAAGAGTGGACTAAATAAAAAATGTCCTATGATACTTTCCTAAAAGACTATCCTACAACCTAGGCAAGACTAACCCAATTTTTAACTATGCACCCCTATGATAGCCACCCTCAACTCATTTGCTTGAGTTGAGGTGTATAATGTCTAAGGAGGGACCATGGTCAAAATAGGTTCATTGTAATTAAACTGGAAAGGTGAAAGGGGAAAACAAGAAAAAGGTCTATGCAGGATCTGAATAGGAATCAAGGGATACTCTTTTTCATTTGGATGGTTATTTAGGCTAAGAGTGGACTAAATAAAAAATGTCCTATGATACTTTCCTAAAAAACTATCCTACAACCTAGGCAAGACTAACCAGATAAGTTCTAAATTAAATGCACAAAGGGAACTAGGTAAGCAATCTAACACACACATTGTACATGGTTATATAACCAGCTATTACCTATCTAGTTTATGCAAATGCTGGCTATGATTTTTTTGTCCCTAAGTCCTAACGACATAACAAGTTTCACAATGGTCACACATATAAACATATCACACAGTTCAAAACTAACTTTTTGGAGGGGTATTATTTTCCAAAACACTTGAACACCATCAAAATACATAAACTACCCTTAGGTCACTTATTTTTCTCCTAGTTAAACATAAAAAACATAACACATAGACGACCCAAAACACAATATGACCTAAGAACGTCGGTTCTACTATGATAGCACATCCGATGGGAAAAGAAGTATGGCAAGAAAAACCTTTGGCAGTGGTACACCCCCACCCCAAACTAAATATGATATATTGTCGATGCTCTAGGTGTCTGTCTCAGACTCACCCCTTTTGGGGTAAGAGGTATCTCAATTGGAGGAGGTGGTGCACGTATGGAAGAAGCATCTGCTGCTATCTCATAATGTCTCAGCTCATTTACTGTTGTGGATACCTTAGACTCATGGGAGGCCCTTTTTAAGGCTTGATCATATAGTATGGTAGGGTTCTGCAGCTCCTTATCTCTATCTCTCTTGGTCCCAACCATCGAGACCATATCCTCCTTAGAAAATATATTAAACTGCATAGATAGACATGGAGGCAATGACTGTGTGAATGAGGGGATAATTGGAGGAATAATTAGAACCTGACTCTCAACAAGAGAGCATACCTCGTTACGTAACATGGCCATCCCTTCTCAAACCCACAATAGATATGGAGCCTGTACCTCACTAAATCGTGTACTCACCTAGACCTCAATGGCATTAATTTGGGCATACAACTCACTCATAAATCCCATCATCTTAGACCTCATCATAGAATCAACACTCTATGGTCATTCGAACCCAAGGTCGAATCTGTGCATAGCTAGTTGAGTCTTTGTATCAGTAAGATGGGCTGTTAACTTATCTTATCGATCCACCCACCTCAATAAAACCTCTCGCTATACCCTAATAATACTAGTTGCAGTGAGATAAGGGGGCATATTAGATGACCAAGTCAGCTCAGATGTAGAAGCTGATATCGCCCAAAACTATACCTCAAAGAAGTATACTGCGGTCGATGTCAAATACAGTAACCCAATAGAGGTCGGGGTCAAAGACACATGGAATAGGTTAAATATCTCTCATGAAACAGTTAAAGCAGACAAAAAATATAGAAAAGTAAAGGGGGTGGGAGTTAGGGAGAACAGTACCAAGAGTAACAATTCTTGGTTTCTTTGGTTGAAATCAATACAAGATGAATACTAGGAATGTGTTCCCCTTAGCCTCTTAACTCCATAGATTTATTGTGCTCCATTGAACTATCCCAATATCTTGCATGCAAAATATGATAAGTTATGTATCAATAACTGTCTTGTGATTGCCTTTAGTAAATGACACTCTTTACCTTTTGAGTCTTAGAGTGTCGAATTACTAACCTTTTTCCTAGATCCCAGCTTAATTATTACCTTTTGACTGTCAAGTTA
The DNA here is from genome assembly GCA_030864215.1 of Capsicum pubescens. Taxonomy (NCBI): domain Eukaryota; kingdom Viridiplantae; phylum Streptophyta; class Magnoliopsida; order Solanales; family Solanaceae; genus Capsicum; species Capsicum pubescens. The sequence goes on along the minus strand of CM061541.1, from coordinate 83,782,435 downwards.
ATTAGATGAGGGTTGGTAGCCTCAAATTACTGTCGTGGTCTTTTTTTCCTAATTTCTACCTCTCTTTTGAAGTAATTAGTGAATACAAGCGAGTTCTCAACATTGGCCACTGCTAAGAAAATAATTAAATAAAAAACGATCACAATACATGCAAGAATATTGATCAAGAACAACGTTACACTTCATCTACGTTGTTATTCTGTCAGGGTTCCGACAACCCTAGTTAGGTGGTCTAGCCGCTCATGCTTGCAAAAAATCCATGGAATCAATAAAGAAAGCATAATATGTATCTCACAATAATTTAAGATTAAAACCGACAATCTCAAAATAATAATCAATTGTAAAACAAAGAACAAAGGATCTCAAGATCAAAAGTCAAATCTTGAAACAACTATATGTTTATGAATGTATAAAATGCATAAACTAATACAAAAATGTCAATGGTATTTATAAAATACATAGAAATCCTAAAAATCTTAACCAAAACAAAGAGGAAAAACTGGGTTGGTGGTCACCTACTGACCCACTTACGGGTCCTAGGTAGCACACATGATCCATAGGTGGTGTCGTAAGTGACCTAAGATCTTCAATCTTCAGAATACTATAAAGTCTCCACCTATGGAGGAACCTAAGGGGAGTAGGTGGTACTTACGACCCGTAGGTAGCCTCAACATAACTACCAGATAAAATCTTTAAACTTCAGAGTCTCTGATCTTCAACCTCTGACACCTAAGATGGTATTTATGGTGGCGTAAGTGGTACTTACGCCCTATAAGTAGTCCTCTGTCAAAATCAAACAAAACTAAAACTTTCAGGGTCTCTAAACTTAACAACTTTTAGACCCACGAGGCCACCAACGATGGTCGTAGGTACTACCCATGCCACGTAGGTAGTCTTGTAGGTAGGGTTTCATGTACAACTTCAACTCTTTTCTCCGTTTAAGCTCTAAAACCTAGTTTCTGCATCATAGACACAAAAATACATCATCAAACAAAACTAGCCTAAGTACTAACATATTTTCCAATTTTAAGCATCAAAAGTGACATGAAATCATGACACATCAACACCCTCATCTTAGAATATTTGTTTGTCCTCAGGTAACAAAAATAATAACAAAAATAGCACAATGATGTTTAACCAAGAAATACCTAAGGTAACTACGACAATCAACTTAATTTTAGCTTAAAAATATCACCCCCTCATTTTTTCAATTTCCAAAACCAATTGTGTGGATCTATGCATCCCAAAATGCAAAACAAGGAAATCAAGTTGTAGAATTACATTAAAAACAAAAAATCAAGCATATGTCCAAATTACACTACTTGAACAGATAAGAAACTAGCAACATAACTTTTGTACCCTCACAACAAAGAAGTCCCACTCTCACAAAATGTTATGCATGTCAATGCAGGGATGCTCATGAGACACTCACACTCATAAAAGAATTTCAAATCAATTTGCATAGAATACTAAAGGTTTTCCCTTATTTTCCTTTCCTTGGCTTTTGAGACAGTCGGACTAGGACCACTATAGGTATTTATTCAACTTGTACTGTAGGGTTGGGGGCTGGTATGGTACATTTAGGACATTAGTGACTAACCCTCCTTGAAACTACACTTATATATTAGGGCCCACTTCTCAACCAACTTTTCCTTTGTTCCTCCCGTTTTCTCTTTAAGTGTTTATTCAGGTTGGATGCATTTTATTTTATTTTTTTATTTTTATTTTTCATTATTTTCTTTTTATTTTTTTCTTTTTCTATTTTTTTCTAGTACACCCAACCCTACTTTTTTTTTCTATTTGTCAAACCCTTCTTCATGCCCAACTCTTAACTTTGCACCCCTATGATAGCCACCATCAAATCAGGCTATTGCCTGAATTAAGGTACAAAATGTCCAAGGAGGGACCAAGGCCAAAATAGGTTCATTGTAACTAAACTAGGAAGGTGAAAGGTAAAAACAATAAAATGGTCTACGTAGGCTCAAAATCGGGATCAAGGGAAATTTATTTTCATTTGGAAGTTCATTTAGGCTAAAGATAGAATAAATCAAGAATGACCTATGATCCTTTCCTAAACGACTACCCTATAACCTAGGCAAGACTAATCGAGCAAGTGCTAGATTAAATGCACAAAGGAAACTGGGTAAGCAATCACACACACACACAGAGTACAGGGTTATGTTATATATTACTACCTATACAATTCATGTAACTACTAGCTATGATATTATATCCCTAATCCCTAATCATAATGTCATAACAAGATTCACAATGGTTACAAATATAAACACATCATACATTTCAAAACAAACTTTTTGGAGGGGTATCCTCATCCTTAACATTTAAACAAAATCAAAATACATCATCTTTCCTTAGGTTATTTATTTTTCTCCTAGTTAAATATAAAAAAAACAAAATAACACAAAACAAAACATAATACGTCCTAAACATACCAGTTCTACTAAGATATTGTAGCCGGCGAGAAAAGAAGCACGACAAAAAAACCCTTGACTCTCGTACACCCCTACCCCCAACTAAAAACTATGCATTGTCCCCAATGCAGAACTACAAAATAAAGAAAGGGAATGAATACATACCCAGGATGCTCTAGGCGTCCATCGTAGAATAGCCAATTTAAGAGTAGGCTATTGTACAACAACAGGGGGTATCTCAACTGGTAGAGGTGGTAGTGGTGGCAGTTCACTATTAGATGTTGCACCTACTACTATATCATGACGTCTCCACTCATCACCTACTGCAAACACCCTAGAATTAATCGTGGTCCTTTTTAAGGCCTGATCATATAAGATGGTGGGGTCCTGTAGCTCTATATCTTTGTCTTTCTTAGTCCCAACCATCGGGACTAGAACCTCCTTTGCAAATAGGTCAAATATCAAAGGTCATTGTGGAGGTAACAACTGAGTGAATGTGGTGAAAATCAGGGGAATGATTAGAACCCGACTCTCAATATGAGAGCGTACCTCAACACATAACGTGGTCATATCCCCCCGAATTCCCAATAGATTAGGAGCTTGTAAATCACTAAATCATGGAAAGTCTCGACCCTCAAAAACATCAAGTAAGGGATGAAACTCTCTCATAAAATCCATCAACTCTACCCTTATATTTGCTAGTATCTGATGTGCTATGGTTTATGGCACCTTCGATGCTTAATATAGTGAAAAATTGTAAATACTTAGGCCTTTTTGTCGGATATAATGTATGATTTATGTATGTTACAGGTAAATTAGGTTGGAAGTGGAATGGATAAGAAATTGATGAAAAAACTCTAGAAAAAATTAAGTGTGGACTGGAAAATGAGTCGTTTAGTCACCTAACAACTCGTGACCCAAGTCGTGTGGATAACAGTTAAGATGCTCACTTTAGAGAGCAGAGTAAAGGATGACCACAAATTGTTAGATGTGACAATGAGTCATGGTGAGAAGTCTTTCTGAGCACAGTAACCAAAAGACCTGAATGTTGACAAGTGAGGCTCTAGTGGCCATGAATGAAGCCTATGAGTCATGATGACAAATGGTGACTCATGGTAAGAAGTCGTTCTGAGTATGAAGAAAGAGTAATAAAACTAAATTTTACTAGATTCATCATGAGTCTTAGCAAATAACTTGTACGATTTCATAATAAGTCATGGCCACTAAAGACAAAAGAGAGCTACAACAACAACTAATGAGTCGTTACTAGACACAACGACTCATTCCCAGAGGCGTGACTACTGCCGACCTAGTTTTTATATTTTATTTTGATTAGGTTTCTATTATTATTTTGAGAAACTATAAATAACTTGGGTTTTTTTTTGTATTATGTTATGTACTTTGACATATTTTTACACACTTTATACTCTTGTTCTTGGTTTTTGGATCATTATTCAATTCAAGACTTTGGATTTTTCTCTTTAATTCTTATGCAATTAATTTTATTCTTTCATCTTTGAACTCTATGGATTGTTCCATAACCATGAGCGACTAACTTCCTCAACTAGGGTTGTGGGAACCCTAGAAAATTAACAAAGTTAGAGAAGTGTGAGGTTCAACTCGATTATTATTTACATGTGTATTGTGATTTCCTTCAAGTTAATTGCTTTCTTAGTGGTGGCCAACTCTAACAACTATCTTATATTCGAGATTGTCTTCACAAGAGAGATCGAGATTGGGAAAAGGGTATTACGATAGTGATTCGAGGCTATCAACCCTCGTCTAATAGATTTAGACCCACAAAGTGATAGATAATTCAGGATCAAAGACAAGGGATAGTATAGAGACACCCTGAGATTCATAAGCTAAAGGGTGAGATTTACCTACGAGTCGACACGATAGTTAGTAATACCTAGCTTGCCAGCTTTTGCACGTAAGTTGATGAGATATTTAGATAGAGCATGAGAAACTTATGAAGTTAGAAAGCCAGGGGAAAGACAGTACTAGTGTTCTTCCTGAATTATTTACAACTAAAAGCAATTGGTTACTTTTACTGATTACTGAAAACCCCCATTTACTTTCCCACACTTCTAGATACTTCAATAAGTTTGAGATACGAGTTTGACCTGTTACCCATGGGATAGACCCCAACATAGTAGGGTTACTATATTTGACTTCACCGCATTGTATATTTTTTGAGGTATAATTTTGGTGACATCAAATTTTGGCGTTGTTGTCAGGGATTACGATTACGAATTTGTTGACTGAAGATGTTGAAGTTTTTAGTTTTTGTTTTTTGTTTTAGTTGGGTATATGCTGGTGTATACCTAACACTAGGAGGAAAGGTATTCCCTTACTCCCACTTAATCCTAATCCAGATATAACCTTATAGCCTAATCATACAATGACAAAATAAGTACGTGAAAGCCATCTTGAAGGGGTTCGGGATGATCCTACTGGTATGCCTCCTCCTCATTTGTGATGGAGTGCAAGACATTGTTGATCAACAAATACAAGAATTATAAGAAAAGCATCTACTAACCAGAGAAGGGAAGCAGATGCCCAACATGTAGAGCGAGAGGCAAATCTAGCTATGTAGAGATAAGAAGTAGATCATCGAGCATCACTTGATGATAATCATGATAGAGACAGAAGAGGTAGAGCTCAAGTACATCCAACATATAGGTACTTGAGACTATATGACGATCCAGATGAAGATCTAGGGTACATTGAGCCTACCGAGATAGGAGCTATCATTCCTCCTATATTACCACTGAATGTGAAGTTTGATATCACTAGTGCTATGATCCAACTGTTACACCTGAAGGTGTGTTTGTGGTCTTATCAAATGGTGACAAAAATATGCACCTCACAAACTTTATTAGGATCTACACTTTATACACTATACCGAGGGTAGATAAGGATGCTCCCAGACTCAGGTTGTTACCTTTCTCTCTAAATGGTGAATCTATATTATGATTAGGGGAACTCCCTTAATGATAAATTACAAGTTGCAATAAGTTGTGGAGGCAATTTTTATATTATTTCTTCTCTCCATCTAGAATATTATAGTTGAAAGATGAGATATATAATTTTAGGTAGTTACATTCTGAGTTAATGTATGAGGCATGGTTTTGGTTTAAGAAGAAGTTAATTATGGTACCCAATCATCAAATTTTAGAGTGTAATTTGTTTAAAATATTCTATCGAGCTCTAAATTCTAGTTCCAGAGCTATGGCAGATATGACTACTGGTGAAGTATTCATGCGCCTGTGCTAGGGGGTAGCATCATATATTAGATCAGATCTCTCTAACCAACTGAGGGTGGCATACTTGGGTGGTAGAGAGGGGAAGTAGCACTTATTCTATTGGTGCCTCCAGTGAGAACAAAGTTATTAATGACACAGTGGCACAATATGTTGCTTACCTAAGGACTGAGGTTGGGTTGTTGACATAACAGTTTACAACAATGAATTCTGAGATTATAAATGCAGTGTGTTCATAGGGAAAGACCTCTAGATCATATGATACAAATTTATAAGAAGAGCCTAAATATTTGGATGGAGAATTGGCGGGTTTTCGAGCCAAGGGAAAAGTAAACTATGGTCGAAACTATTATGGGGATAGGTGCAGATATCAAAGTAAAAATCGAGACAGTGATTAAAGATATAAGGATGACTAAAAAGAGAAAGGGGATAAATATGATCCACCAGGCAGTCAAGATAGTGAATCAAGGATAGAGATGATATTGTTTAAGCTAGTAAAGGGTCAGGAAAGTTAGCAAACTTACCTTAAGGAGATTAAAGAAGACATCTTAGGTTTGACCTAGAAAGTTGAATAGCATGCTACTATGATAAAATAGTTGGATTAGAAATTCGGTCAAATGTCAGCAACTTTGAATCAGCAGCAGCCAAGCACCCTTCAAAGCAATACAGTTTAGAATCCTAAAAACAACAATCACTTTCTTGCCATCACCACTCGAAGTGGTAAGACAATTGTTGATTCCCCTATGATTGTAGTTGATGAGCTGAAGAATAATAGTGTTAATGTTGATGAGATACCTAAAGTGGATATTAAGAAATCAATGGGTGGTGGTAAAAATATAGAGAAGGATAAAAGAAAAGGGAGAGTCGTTGAACCAATTTTGAAGACCATTATAAGACCTCCCTTTCCTTTCCCTAGAGAATTAGGAATAAATAAGAATAAGGAAAGTACCAAAAGTTTTTTTCAATTTTTAAAGAACTGTCGGTTAACATTCCTCTTATAGAAGTTTTAGATTAGATACCTTTCTATGCAAAGTTTATAAAGGACTTGGTCACTAAGAAATGGAAAGTGAGCTTTGAGCCCACGGATAATGTGCACCATTGTAGTGTATGGCTACCCGATTATTAGTGGAGAAAAAAAAACACTGAAATATTCACTATTCCATAGTCTATTGGGTCCTTCAACTTATCTCGAGCATTATGTAATTTGGGAGCTAGAATCAATCTCATGCCATTGGTGCTCTATAGAAAGTTGGGATTGGGGGCACCCAAACCTACATTCACAAGGTTGTTGATGACCAATTGGACTATCAAGAAACTAGTTTGGATTTTGTGTGATGTATTGGTTAAAGTTGTATCCTTTATATTTTAAATTGACTTCGTGATCTTGGACTGTAAGGAGGATTTGAAGTCCTTATTATCTTGGTAAGGCCTTTCTTAGGTACGGGTAGGGCCTTAGTTGACATGGAGATGGGTCAAATAAAGTTCAGACTCAACGATAAGTAAGTCACTTTTAATGTTTGTCAATCTATGTAACAATTAAATAATATGAGCGTGGTGTTTGTGATTGAGACTGTTGATAATGATGAAGTGGTTGTACTTATTAAAGAGAGACTTAGAGTTGAGGTGTTAGCAGCATTCATTATAAATTTTAATAGGGATGACATCTATTAGTACAATGAGATGGTAAGTGCATTGTATGATAGAGGTTCATATGATTATGCTTCGAAGAAGTTTGATTTGGATCTAAAGAATAGAACTACTCCTCCAGCTCGACCATCTATTGAGAAACTACCGGTCATGGAGTTGAAAGCTCTCCTATCATACTTCCATTATGCTTTTTTGGGGGCCAACAATACCTTACCGATAATTATTACAGCTTACTTAATGGTGACGCAAGTTGAGGTATTGATATCAGTGTCGTAGAGATTCAAAAGGTCCATGAGATGAACCATTATAGATATTATGAGGATTCTACCAGGTATTTGTATACATAAAATACATCTTGAGGTGGATTGCATTCCCAACATTTAAAATCAATATTGGTTGAGTCATTTGCAGGAGGTTAAGAAAGAAATAATTAAGTTGATAGATGCTGGAGTGGTGTATCCCATTGGGGACACCATATAGGTCTTCATGCATAATTTTTTAATAGTTGGGGACTCTTTTGATGACTATTTGTCCCACTTGGCCAATGTGCTTCTGAGGTGTGAGGAGTGCAACCTGGTGTTGAATCAGTAAAAGTGCCATTTTATGATGAAGGAGGGTTTTATCCTGGGCACAAAATCCCAAAATGAAGTATTGAGATAGATAAAGCAAAGATTGGGGTGATTTAAAAGTTACCTCCTCTGGTCTCAATCAAAGGTATTCGAAGTTTTTTGGGTCATGCTGGGTTATATAGGCGGTTCCTCAAGGACTTCTTTAAGATTACTAATACTCATTTCAAGATTTAAAGAAGGAGGTGAAATTTATTTTTGATGATGCATGTCTCAAGGCCTTTGAGTGCCTTATAGAGCGGTTGATTTTGGCTCTTATTATTGTATTCCCTGATTGGTCTTTACTATTTAAGGTGATGAGCAATACTAGCAGAGCGGCCTTCGGTTCTGTCCTTGGATAGAGGTGTGAAAAAATCCTTTACCCGATCTACTATGCCAGCAAGGCATAAAACCTCGCTCAAAACAACTATACAGTTACTGAGCAATTATTGCTTGCAGTGGATTTTGCCTTTAAAAAGTTTTGATCTTACTTGATTCAGACCAAAGTCACTGTTCATACAAACCATGTAGGATTCAGGTATCTTATTTTGAAAAAAGATACTAAACCAAGGTTGATACATTAGGTCCTCTTGCGGCAAGAATTTGACTTTGAGGTAAAAGATCAAAAGGGAATGGAGAACCAGGTTGCTGATCACTTGTTTCGCCTTGAGAAAGAGGCAATGCAAAAACTAGGGGATGATCTTAACATGGATAATACTTTTCAAGATGAGCGGGTCTTCACTGTATCTCAAGACTTAATCTCGTTGTTCATTAATTTTCCCAACTATTTGGCAAGTGATCTTATCCCAGAAGATCTATTTTTCCAGCAACATAAGAGGTTTATACATTAGGTAAGGAGTTCTTCTGGTATGATCCCTACCTCTTTAAGATTTGTGCGGATGGTGTTATACAGAGATGTATTCCTGAGGTGGAGATGATGAGCATCCTTGAGGCTTGTAATTCATCATCAGTCAGAGGTCATCATGGTGGAACCTGCACAATCCATAAGATTCTACAGTGTGGGTATTATTAGCCTACGATTTTTAAGGATGCTCATGACTATGCATAAGCCTTGGACTAGTGTCAGCATCAAGGCAATATTTCATAACACCATGAACTCTCCATAGCACCTATTCTGGAGTTAGAGTTGTTTGATGTATGAGGGATAGCTTTCATGGGGCTGTTCATGAGCTTCTATTGATTGAAGTATATCTTGGTGGTGGTTGACTATGTATCTAAATGGGTAGAAGCGGTAGCACTCCCCAATAATGTAGGTAGAAGTGTCACCGTTTTTCTGATAAAAAACATATTTTCTCGATTTGGCACTCCACGTGCGATCATTAGTGATGATGGGTCTCACTTATACAACTATTTATTTAAATCCTTAATTGAGAAATATGGTGTAAAGCATAAGGTATAAACACTTTACCATCCTCAGACGAGTGGGCAAGTTGAGATCTCCAATAGAGAGATCAAGTCCATATTGGTGAAGATTATGAATGCTAACAAGACTGACTTGTCTAGAAAGTTGGATGATGCATTGTGGGCGTACCATACAGATTTTAAGACTCCCATAGGTTCCTCCCCATATCATCTTGTGTATGAAAACGCATGGCACTTTCTAATTGAACTTGAGCATAAGACACTATGGGCGTTGAAGAAGCTAAATCTGGAGTGGCATGATGCAACTACATTGAGGTTGAGCAAGGTGAATGAGTTGGATGAATTTCTATACTTTGCTTATTAGATTTCTACTCTATATAAAGAAAGGATGAAGCTGCATCATGATAAGAAAATTGAGAAAAGGGTGTTTGAGCTTGGTGATATGCTCTTGTTGTATAATTCAAGACTTCATTTATTTCCTGACAAGTTGAAGTCGAGGTGGTATGGACCATGCACCGTGGTTTGGGTTTTCCCATATGGTGAAATTGAGCTAAAATGTGATAGTGAAGCCTCATTCAAGGTGAATAGGCAGCGGGTGAAACACTACATAGGAAACCCCGATGGGGTGAAAGTATGTGCTGATTTGGACCTTGGTGAAGTCTGAGTAACCAAGGCAATTACACTGTGCCACGACATTAAATTAGGCACTGCATGGGAGGTAACCCATGGGCTAGTTGGTGAAGTTTGAGTATCCAATCTAGCCACATCGTGTGGTAATGTTAAATCAAGAGTTGCATGGAAGGCAACCCATGTTTTGTACTTATTTTATTATAGGGTAATTTGAGTGTTCAGTGTGCAGGGCTATAGATTGCAGCAAAAACAAGAAAAATTTTCTAGTGTTAGGCCCTATAACTCGCCTACGAGTCTTATCACTCCTCATGACTTATTTCTAGAGTTGTAGGGAGATGGAGCTCAGGCCACTCTTAGGTAATTAGTCTTTGGTATCATAACGACTCTTAGAACGAGTCATTGTAGTAACAACGACTCATCACGATAAGTTGTTATGATTGGAGACCCAGGTAACATTACAGTCATCATGGGGGTGGGGGGAAATAACTCATTATCAAAGGAACAATTAGTTATGAGTGATTTGTAATTAGCCCCGACATCGTGGGGCTGATGGGTTGACCCGATTTGGTACACTTTGATTAAAAAGGAAAATTAAATCCAAGTGATTATGTTTCAATTTTAAAACCGGTGAGACTCTTTCCATTCCCAATAAATGCTCTTTAAACTCCTTACATACACTTAAATGTATTCCCCAATCATAAAACTATCAAAGTGTGTCAAATCTCCCATTGTTAAGATTCTTTAGAACTAGTGTAAGTAATCTCTAAATCATTCTCTTTCAAGTAATGCAAGTAACTAAATCAAGTAAGTTTGTGCTTAAATAGTTACTATCATAATTTGGTACTTTGTATGGTAAATAATTCCTTCAATTCCTTTATTAAATTAAGTTTATGAATAAAACATTGACCTTGTTCTTGAGAAACATAAAGTAAATTGGTAAACTAGGGGGTATATATATTGTGCTTAAATTTTGTTTTTGGGGATGACTTAAGTGGCTCATAACATCTCGTAGAGTCACCTAACGAGTCGTTACATGACTCGTAACAACTGGTAATATGGGTGTAGAGATGAGTGTAGGTTTTATTGTCATAACGACCCATGCCATGAGTTAATATCTTACTATACGACTTATGGTGAGAATTCATGAGAACTGGGAAGGTTAAGATACAAAACAAATAGTTCTAGTCAGACAATGAGTGTTGGTAACGAGTCGTTGTCTAACATAACATGTTAGGAGGACTCGTTACCTGACCGATGACTATCCCTCTCGTAATGACTTGTTACCAGTTGTAATGGGTCATACCCTGACCCGTTAGGTGCCTAGATCCTACAACACTTAAGATATTTTTCTTGTTTTTTCTTTTATTTTCTAAGATGAACTATCATGTGTGTTTCTCCCAGGTACTAATGGCACCAAAGAATGACTCCTCAAATAAGAAAACTCCCAACAAGAAAGCCCATTCCCCCACTCATCATCTCAGAAATAAACTCACTGATGATGAAGAATCAAGTGGGTTAGTGGTGGAATACCCAATCAAAATAGTGGTGGTTCCAAGGGAGAAATTATCCAGAGGTGCTAAAGGTGTTACAGAAGAAGCCACACCACCTCAGGCCAGGCCAAGGATGAAATATCCTAGGCATTCACCACCCTACTCATCATCCCAGTCTAAAGAGAACAATGAAGATGATGAAGAGTATAATAAGTCTAGTGCCAAGGAGAAAAAATAATGAGGAGATAATGGGTCTAAAATAGAGATTCTAACAATGAGGGGTCTAAAAATAAGGAGGAAAATGAGAGTGAGTCAAGTGATACCCTAGTAAACATATCACCTTCTCCTCAAACTATTGTACCACTTCAGATAGAGCCCTCTCTGGTGCCCATTGTTGAATGGTAGGGGTACCCCAAAATACAAAAATTATACAATCAGGACTATGCCCTCGATCCTTTCATGAGAAAACCAAAGAGAGGGATATATTTAAAGCACAAGCTGAGCACCACACGCATGTCAGAGATTCCTGAATTTGATGCTCGATTTAGAAAACACCACTTTGATTGGATGACCAGAGCTCCTGGCTATTACATTAATGCATTAGTACGAGAGTTCTAGACAACTTATCAGATAGAGCTTAAGAGGTTATATCCACAGAGCAAGTTATGGAAGGGTGGTGACCTCTTGATGACACTGATGATTAGCGGTGTTTTGATGAATATCTTTAAGAATACCATTTATATATTTCTACATGGGATGGAATTCTAATTACTGCCCAACACAGTTGAGATTAACTACTGCATAAAGGAGATAGAAAAGGTGAAGGTAAAGCAAATTGGCTTAGAGGAAAAACTTTCTCACTTCTGGTGAATGGCCAAAATTATTGCTACGGAGCTGGAGGAGGCTCTTGAGTGGATGACGGAGTGTTATATTCTTCTTGGATTATGAAGGGTATCCTTAACTTCACAGTGAAGGCTTGGTGGATGCTTATGTGTTATATATTGAGTCCCACACATGATCATAATGTATTAAGTCCAGACAAATCAACCGTAATTGTGGGCATCATGGAGGGCTATGAATTTGATGTAGCCAAGTGGATAGCCATGGAGATTTATGATCGAACAATGAGCCCCGACACATTCCTAGCATTCATACCTTACTAACATGGATATGTTTAGATGAGGAAGTGCTAAAGATTCTAAGAGTTTATCAGTTCCTTCAGCTATGGAGTACTATAGATTTAGGATTGATTCGAGATGCTGCTAACCCCATCTCCAAGGCAGCTAAGGTGGGGTCCATTTTATTTTGAGAGGCATTCCAGGCTAGAAGGCACAGGATTGATGCTTTAGGATTCACCAATATGGGTGAAACCCCCATTGAGACTGCCCAGTCTGAGACTCAGGCCTTAGATGTAGTAGGCATCTCAAGACTCCGATTCCACCTTCTGCGACCATACTATTCACAGCCAGGCTGGCCCCTACAGCTATGCCTTAATACCACAGATATTACCAAATGAAGTGCTCAAAATATTAAGCACTATTAAGAAAAAAGTGAAGAATATTGAGAGTGGGGTTAATCCTTAGGTTCAATAAGAGATTAAAGGTGAGGTGAGGAGCATGTAGACTCGAATTAATGGGTTTGAGAGTCAAATCATCTTGAAGTTGGCAGATGTACAGTCCTCGAATTTGAAGGGGATACATGAGAAGTTGTCCTCACTCTGTGCTATTATTGAGGATATTCATGCCAGACCTTTCCCTTCTATGCCTATTATTAAGAAGTTTATGGAGGAGAACGTGCCCTATATATGTGGAGTTAGTAGGTCGAACAATGTTGCTAGAGTTGATGAGGGTTATAGGCCAAGAAAGAAGAAGAAGATAAACAAGAAGAGTAGGAAGGAAGATATTGATGTTGCCGTGGAAACCAGTATCCAAGATGAGCTAAACTATCAAATGAGGGTCCAAGAGATGGTATGAAAGTCGGTAGCTCCTAAGTTGCTGGTGAAACATCTGTAGATACAACCAAGTTAATTGGGAGCACTGCTATCACCCCACATGTACTATTGAGCGCATAGGCCATGGTCGGTGCCACTATTGATTTAAGCGGCCTGAATGCCATCGGGACCATTGCTGATGAGAGTGGGGACCATTCTGAGGCCCTCTGTATTGACACTTTATGAGGTGGTTCCTTGAGTGCCCAAGTACGTATTCTTCCCTTGTTTTTTCATTATAGATGTACTGGGTACAGTGCATAGTTTCTTAGTTGGGAGTGGGGTTGTACAATGCCTCCGTGGGTTTTTGTTGCCGTGCTTCTTTTCTTGTCGGCCATGATATAGTTGTAGAACTGGCATGTCTAGGATAAAATTGCTTAGTGTTGTGTTTTGTTTTGTGTTTAACTAGGATAAATAAGTACCTATGGCAGTTGATATGTTCTATTTGAATTGCTTTAATTGAGATACCCTTCTACTATTTTTGTTTTGAATTGTGTGATAGAGATATATGTGACCACTATGAATCTAGTTATGGCATTAGGATTAGGAACATGATAACTGTAGCTAGCATTTGCATGAACCATATAGATAGTAGTGTGTGATATAACATTGTGCCAAGTGTGTGAGATATACTACTTAGTTCCCTATGTGTATGGAATCCAAAATTTTCCTGGTTTGTCTATCTAGGTTGTAGGATAGTCAGTTAGAAAAGGATCATAGGTCGTTTTTCAAAATAGTCAACTTTAAGCCTAAATGTCCAACCAAATGTTAATTAGGATCCCTTGATCCTAGTTTTGAGCCTTAAAGACATATTTTCTTGTTTACACTATTTTATCTTTCCATTTTTTATATTGTGCACCTCAACTCAGGAAAATCGCCTTAGTTAAGGGTGACTATCATAGGGGTGCATGATTTAAAATGGATATGAAGGAGTAAGAATAAGATAAAAGAAAGTCGGGTTGGGTGTGGTAGAAAAAGTTAAAAAAAAAGAAAAAAGAAAATAAAAAAATGAGAAAAGTTGAAAAGAAAAAGAAGGAATAAAAGAAACCATACCTAATCTGAATGTGCAGTAAAAGAATAAAAATGGGAAATAAGGGTGAAATAAAAGAGAAACTGGTTGATAAGTGACCCCAACATAAGTAAAGTGCCAAGGAGGTTTAGTCACTAGCTATCCATATGTACCATACCAACCCCCAAATCCTACATTACAAGATGAGTAAAGTCTTATAATGATCCTAACCTGACTATCTGAAAACTAGGGTAAAGAAAATAAGGGCAAGCCGATGATATTCTGTGCATATTGATTGGAACTTCTTTCTGAGTGTGAGTGTCTCATGTCTGTCCTGGTATTAATATACATAATTTATCTGAGTGAGTGGGACTTCTTTAATGTGAGGGAGCATGAATTCCTGGTTAAGCATTGTGTTTGTGTTGTTTTGTTTTTGGTGCCTGAGGACATGCAACCGTTCTAAGTTGAGGGTGTTGATATGTCATGGTTTCATGGCACTTTAGATGCTTAATATAGGGAAAATATATAAATACTTAGTCCTTTTTGTCAGATATGATGTGTGTTTTGTGTATGTTGTTGGTAAATTAGGTTGGAAATGGCATGGATCATAAATTGATAAAAAATCTCCAAAAAATGTTAAGTTTGGACTGGGTAATGAGTCTTTTAGTTACCTAACGACTCGTGACCTAAGTCATGAGGATAACAGTGAAGATGTTGACTTTAGGGAGCAAATTAAAGGATAACCATGACTCATTAGGAGTGTCTACGAGTCGTGGAAATAAGCCATTCTGAGAACAGTAGCCAAAAGTCCTGAAAGTTGACATATGAGGCTCTAGTGGACATGAGTGAAACCCATGAGTTGTGATTATAGATACCGACTAGTGGTGAGAAGTCATTCTGAGCATGGAGAAAAAGTACTAAAACTAAAATTTACTGGAGTCGTCACGAGTCCCAGCAAATGACTCGTTAGCTCTCATAATGAGTCATGACCACTATAGTTGTCAAAATGGACTGGCCCAACCCAACCCATCCCAAGCCTCGCGGGCCAATGAATTTGATGGTCTAGGATGGGCCGACCCTTCACCTTAAAGGGCCTTAAAATGTATGGCCCAACCCAGACCTAATAGGGTCGTGGGTTGGGGCGGGCTAGCCCTTTATTTTTATTGATTTTTGGTTATATTTTCTTTTTCAATTTGAACTAATAGATATGGAAATCCATTCACACTTCTAACATATTATTATATAAAGTACATAATTCTATGATGATTTATAATATTTCAACACCAATATATTGTCAAACATATTTGAAGTCATTGATTACATTATCTTAATTAACATCAACATTCATCTAAATTCATATGCAAATTTAATAAGTTGAACAATGTCAAAAAGTTATATATCAAAAATTAATAATACTTAAAATTCACTTAAAAATATTATTGCTTTAAATTGGGGTAATGTTGTGCTATTGATTTTGAGTAACTGCAACAAGTGTTTGAACGTTTCATGATGGATTCAATTTTTATAGTTATGATTAGAAATTTTAATATTTATCATTTAATGCTAAATGAGTAAAATATTGCGTAAGATACTAGGTAAAATTTATTAAGTAATAACTATTTATATTTTTAATTCTTTTTGCTTAAAATTTTCTTTAATTTTAAGTTTAAATTGAATAACAATAACAAATGAAATATCAATACTTGATGATTAAGGCTTAACACTTAATAAGTTAAATATTATGTAGGATATTAAACTTATTCAATAACTACTATTCTTAATTATTACTCTTTCTTTTACGATATTCATATATTTTTAATTTAAATTAAATAGTATTTTGACCCACGGGCCGGCCCAGCCCAGCCTCAGTCAAGCCTCAAGGACCAGCGGGTTGACTTGGGCTGGGCTTTTAAGCCCCAGTTTTAAATGGACACAAAAATCACAACCCAACCCAACCCAACCCTTATAGCGGGCTGGGTTGGGTCGGCCTCAAGGGCCAAACCCATTTTGATGACTCTAATGACCACTAAAGACGAAAGAGAGTTACGACAATAGCTAACTAGTGGTTACTAGGCATAACAACTCATTGTCAGAGGCATGACCATTGCCGACCTAGTTTTCCTATTTTGTTTTAATTAGGTTTCATTTATTATTTTGAGAAACTATAAATATCCTTAGGGTATTATGGTGTTATGGTACATACTTTGACATATTTTTACATATTTTATTCTCTTGTTCTTGGTTTTTGGATTGTTATTCAATTCGAGACTTTGGATTTTACTCTTTTATTCTTGTGCAATTAATTATATGCCTTCTTCATCAAATTCTATAGACTGTTGCATAACCATGAGTGGCTAACTTTGTCAATTAGTGTTGTAGGAACCCTAACAGAATAACAGAGTAGGAAAAGTGTGAGATTCAACTAGATCAATGTTTACATATGTATTGTGATTTTCTTAAAGTTAATTGCTTTCTTATTGGTGGCCAACTCTAAGAACTAGCCTGTATTTGAGATCATCTTCATAAGAGAGATCAAGATTGAAAAAAACGGATTAAGAAAGCGATTCGAGGCTATCAACCCTCGTCTAATAGCTTAGACCCACCAGATGATACTTAAATTGGGATCAAAGACAAGGGATAGTAGAGTGACACCCTGAGACTTATAAGGTAAAGGGTGAGATTTACCTAGGAGTCCACAAGACAGTTGGTAATACCTAGCTTGTCATCTTCTGTATGTGAGACGGTGAGATAGTTGGGTGGAGCATAAGAAATTTATGGAGTTAGAAAGCCAGGGGGAACACAGTCCTAGTGTTCGTCTTCAATTTTTTACAATCAAAGGCATTCTCAATTGGTTGCTTTTACTGAGTACTACAACCCCCTTAATTACTTTCCCATACTTTCAGATACTTCAGCAAGTTTGAGATACGAGTTTGACCTATTCCATGTGGGATCGACCCAACCTAGTTGGGTTACTATATTTGACTTTGACCACATTGTATCTTTTTGGAGGTATAGTTTGGGTGACATCAGTATTTGAGCCTCAACATTCTCCAAAGTAGTCTGGACCTAAGGCCGAATCTGTCTCTACATAGTCTCAGCCAGGTGGGCGGTTGTCTTATCCTTCCACTTAACCTCTGTAAAAACTCATGCTACTCCCCAATGATGCCAAGTAGTAGCAGGGGGCGAGAGGGCACAATAGATGCCCTGCCAGCTCAAATGTAGATGTTGGGGCTGAAGTAGACATAGTTGGGGCCTCTTATCCCTCTGTATCAAACTCGGGCACATATCTTCGCTCGCCCATATCAACATCAGTATCCATGCTCAGCCTATCAACTTGTTCCGTCTAAGACAAAGGTCCCTCAAAATGGACCAAAATAACTATCGAATGTACTATATCTCTCTGTACAAGGACTGGAATTGCTGGATCCTTAATCAACCTAATATCTGTGATGCTTACCATCTCTATCATTCTATCAGCCTTAGTTATATCCTGCATACCTGTGTACTACTTTCTACTAAAATTTTGCTGCGAAATACAGTGATGCTTTCTTTATTCCCTATTTCCCTGTATCTAGGGGGCATCATCACCCATATCAGAAATCTGGCGAGCTATCTACCTCACCCAATCTAGAATCTGCTGTGAAAAATCAATATCTTTGATAGCACGTCTGTCCCACATAAATTGTATTCGAAAATCAAACACTAAAGTAGATGTTGGGGCTACATACTCTATCCTAATAGAACTCGATGAATGGCTACCACAAAAATATCTACTCTAACCCCTAAGACTAGAGTATGCTCTAATTGTGGCTAGGCAGCTGCCCTATTATCCCGTAAGGTAACCAAATAGAGTATGAAGGTGTAGGATACATAAATTTCCAAAACCAAATCTGGGATTTAAGATCCTTGGGCTGGGTAATACATCCCAACCTATATCGATCAAATGAGACCCACAGGTTTGGTACCCCTTCTAGCCCAGTCAAATCTATATGACTCTCAGCTGTAATACCCTTCTTGGGATGACCATGATCCATAATCAGATTGTCCCTCTCATATTTATATGTTGCATCCTCTCTATACACCATTTTGGGTTTATTTCAGTATTAGGCACAATCGAGACTGTGTAGAGTCAGATGTATGATCAACCAGTGGTAGAATAGGGGGTTGAGCATCCTATGGAGGTGGATATGTATCAGGTGTTGAAGATGATGAAATCTAATATGGCCCCTAAGTTGTACCCTCCTCAAAATAGGGTATAGTTGATGCTGACTCACTCACTGAATTGGACGTCTCCTCTGACCCCTCTTTAAATTGGGAGCTATGGTCGTATTCCCCTCTACTAAACCTGATACAGATCTAAAGTTAACTCATCTTCATACCCTAACTATTCTTTCTCCTATGCATCATTCTCTAAAGCACGCTCTCCCTTCTTATAATGGAGAGAGTATGGTAGTGAAGTCTAGGCTGTCTTTATCCTCGGCCTAGGAACTGGTCTAGATATGTCTCTCTGGGCGCCGGCCCATGTAGGTATGGGATGAGTGCCTGGATGAGTTTGTGCTGGGGCGGGTGGGTACCCTAAATGCCTAATATGGCTATAACAACAACTGCTACAACCTTAGTCTATCTCTAAGAGTGGCCCCTAGTTTGTAGAGTTGATGCTCTATCTGGGGAAATCAGGTACTCCTCCACTGAGCCACTACACTCAGGGGGGAAGCCTTGACTGCATTCATTTCTTTTGGGCTATCTTGGTGCCATTGTACCTGAAAGAGTATTTGTTAGTGCTTGAAGCAGAATATAGGAACAAAGGGTTTGAAGAAAAATCAAAATACTTAGGGTAGGGTACCTATGACCCAACCTACGAGCCATAGGTTCCACTTACGGAGGTCGTAGGTGACCTCGTAAGTTTTAAACAAAGACCTGAAACTTTAGGGCTTTAGGTATGACACCTACGATGGCACTTACAGCTCGTAAGTGCCACTTACGTGGCTCGTAAGAACCTTTGTAGGTGTTCAGAATATTCCAACTTCTTCATCCCCACACGATGTATTTTGCATATTTAAGTCCAATTTTGCACACAACAACATTTATCAAGTTCAGGATCATAGGTATTGCACAAAAATTGTGGATATTATTCTACCTTTTCAACTTCTACTTCTATTTAAGGCATGATCACAGAGTTTTCATTCAAGACTAATGCAACTATTTCACTTTATTCACTAGTCTAGACTCATACTACTAAGATTCATAAGTTTCATGCAATTATCAAGTATATCCTAAGTACCAACTTAATTTTCTTTGGTAATATCACAATATAACACCAGTAGAAACTAAGAGATTTACCTTAATTTCAAGTAATGTAAGTAAAAATTGAAGGAGTTTGATGAAAACCTAGCCCGAATGCTCTGTGCAAGCAAATGGACTTGTGGTACTGAGATTGTGAGGGGTTTTTGCCCTTTATAGAGTTAATATGGAGTTGGAGAGTTTGAATTTAGGTGGGAGTTACAAATTGTAAGAATAGTGGGGAACAGGATCGGGTTTTCTATTTTTAAGCACGTGGGTTGGGTCGGATCGGGTCACTTGGGACCGACCCAAATTTCAAAAATAAGCCAACAAAAAATTCAGCTACTTACGGACGCAAGTGCCATATACGGCTCGTAAGTGGCAAAAAAATTTGCTACTTCTCTGAACTTTGATTTTGATTTCAATGACATGTACTTACGACCTCGTAAGTGGGTAAGTAGGTAAATGTTCAGAGACCAAAAATTCTTAGATTTTCTCTCTGACACCTACCACATTACTTACCTGACTTAGGTGGGACTTCCGGACCCCATATGTGGGTCAGCAAGTCCCCTTACCTGGAATTCTCTAATTTTTTGCAATTTCTTACCATGTTCCAGGTTCTTCCTCATCCTTTAAACCTATAAAAAATAAAAACAACATGAATACTAAAATAATGGGTTTCCTCCCACCTAATGCTTGATTTAACGTTGCGGCATGGCGTGGCTTTGTTGTTTACTCAGAATTTACCAACAAGCCCATGGGTTACCTCTTATGAAGCACTGATTTAACATCGCGGCACGACTCAAATGCCTTGGATACTCAGACTTCGCCAAGGCTTACATCAATACACACTTTCACCCTATCAGTATTACCTAAATAGTGCTTGAAACACTGCCCATTCACCTTGAATGGGGCTTCACCATCTTGTTTAAGCTCAATAGAACCATGCGGGAACACCCTAAACAGGATGAATGGTCCATACCAGCTAGACTTTAATTTTTAGGAGATCAAACACCTTTTTCTCGATCTTTTTGTCATGATATAGTTTTATCTTTTCTTTGTATAGAGCTGAACTCTCATAAGATCGTAGCCAGAATTCATCCAACTCATTCACCTTACTCATCCATAAGTTAGTTGCATCATACCACTCCAAATTGAGATTTTTCAATGCTCACAGTACCTTGTGCTCTAGTTCGACCAACAAGTGGCATACCTTTTTGTACACAAGTTAATTTGAAGAGGCACCTATAGGGGTCTTAAAAGTTGTTCGGTAGGCCCACACAACATTATCTAATTTCCTTGAACAATCAGTTCTGTTGGAATTCATAGTCTATTCAAATATGAACTTGATCTCACGATTGGAGACCTCAACCTGCCCACTCATTTGCGGATGGTAAGGTGTTTCTACCTTATGCTTCACACCATTTTTTTGAGTAAGGCCTTACACATATGATTACAGAAGTGAAACCCACTATTACTAATAATGGAATGTAGAGTACCAAATTGAGAAAACATATTCTTCTTCACGAATGCAGTGACACTTCTGCCTTCATTGTTAGGAAACGCAACCGCCACATAGTCAACCACCACCAAAATATACTTCAAACAATAGGAGCTCACAAATGGGCCTATGAAATTTATTTTCCACACATCAAATAACTCCAACTCTAAGATAGGTGTCATGGAGATTTCAAGTTTCTGCAAAATGTTGCCTTGCTGCTAACACTGATCACAGGCTTGAGCAAAATCATAAGCATCCTTGTACATAGTCGGCCAATAATACCCATACTGTAAAATTTTATAGGTTAAGCGGGTGCCACCATGATGACCCTTAACTTATGATGAATGGCTAGCCTCAAGAATGCTCATCATATCCTCCTTAGGAATATACCTCCGAATAACTCCATCCGCACAAATCCAAAAGAGATAAAACTCATCCCAGAAAAAATTCCTTACATCATACCTGAACCACTTACGCTGCTAGAATGATAAATCTTTTAGAACAAGATTACTTGCCAAGAAATTGGAAAAATCAGTGAACCAGGGGATTAAGTCTTGAGATGCTGCCAAGACCCGCTCATCTGGAAATATATCATCTATATCAAGATCATCCCCTAACTTCTGCATTTTCTCTTCCTCTAGGCTAGAGAAGTGATTCGCAACCTGGTTCTTAGTGCATTTTTGGTCTTTCACCTCTAAGTCAAATTCTTGCAACAAGAGGACCCAATGTATCGACCTTGATTTTGTATCTTTCTTCTACATAAGATACCTTAAAGCTGCATGACCAGTGTGAACTATAACTTTTGTCCCAATCAAATAGGACCGAAATTTCTCATAAGAAAAAACCACCATGAGTAACTCTTGCTTAGTGACTATGTAATTTTTCTGTGTGGGGTTCAATGCTTTGCTGGCATAGTAGATAGGGTGAAGTATTTTCTCACGTCGTTGTCCTAGGACAGCTTTCAAGGCCATGCCACTATCATCACACATCACCACAAAAGGTAAGGACCAATCAGGAGACGCAATAATAAATATGAGATCAACCGCTCCTTAAGTTACTTAAACGCTTTGAGACATGCATCATCAAACATGAATTTCACCTTCTTCTCTAAGATCTTGCATGATGGATTAGAAATTCAAGATAAGTCCTTAATGAACCTCTTATAAAAGCCAGCATAATCCAAGAAACTTCAAATACCTTTTACTAAAACTGGTAGGGGCAATTTTTCATTTATCTCAATCTTCGGTCAGTCAACCTCAATATATTTCTTTGAAATTTTAGGCCCTAAGATGATAACTTTTTTCACCGTAAAGTGACATTTTTTCCAATTCAAAACCAGGTTGCACTCTTCATATCTTTAAAGTGCATTGGTTAAATGGTCAAGACAATCATCAAACGAATCCCCAATAACCAAAAAGTTATCCATGAAGAATTCTATAGTTTCCTCCATCATATTAGAAAATATCGACATCATACAATACTGAAAGGCGGTAGGAGTATTTCAAAGACCGAATGACATCCTCTTGAATGGAAAAATACTATAAGGGTAAGTAAAAGTAGTCTTCTCTTAGTCTTTGGGGGCAATAGAATCTGATTGTACCCCGAATATCCATCAAGAAAATAGTACTAACCCCTACCTGTAAGTCTGTCTAGCATCTGATCCATGAACGGTATAGGAAAATGGTTCTTTAGTGTCCAAGTATTCAACTTGTAGTTTTACATGCACACTCTTCATCCAGTAATTAATCTCATCGACACTAACTCATTCTTCTAGTTTGGGACCACAGTGATCCAACTTAGGTACACATTGAACTGGTATAACCCACTTGACATCTGTAATGAGGTAAACCATTCCCGTATCTAACTACTTTATGATCTCTTTCTTTACTACCTCCTGCATAAGAGGATTCAACCAATAGCCATCTTAACTACTTTTTGATGTTGGGAATACATTCGGGTTGAAGTTGAATTTTATGAGTACAAATCCCGAGTAGGATACCCATAATGTCTACAATAGTCCATCAGATAGCCCTCTTAAATCTCTACAAGACCAAAATCAATGGCTCAATATGTGAATCTAATATCAATAACAATAATGACCGGTAAGGTATTGTCGGACCCCAAAAATGCATATCGCAAGTGAGATGGGAGGGATTTCGATTCTAAGACTGGTGGCTTCTCAATAGATGGTCGAGCTGGTGGAGTAGCTTCTATTTTCAAGTCAAGATCCAACTTCTTTGGAGTATAAGAATAAGAACCTTTATCATATAGTGCACTCACCATCTCATCATAATCATCGATACCATCACTATCAAAGTTCATAATAACCATTCTTAGTGCCTCAAACCTAAGTCTCTCCTTAACAGGGACAATCAATGCATCATCATAATAGTGTTGATCATAGACACCACCTTCATATCCTTTACTACCCCATCTCCATGTCAAATAATGCTCTACCTGTAGCTAGGAAGGACCTTCCTAAGATAATAGGGACTTTGAAGTCCACCTCACAGTCGAGGATCACAAAATTTATTTGAAATATAAAGGACGCCACCTTCACCAGCATTTCACTTAATATGCCAACCGATTTCTTCACAGTGAGATCGGCTATTAATAACCTCATAGATATTGGTTTGGGTTCCCCAACCCCATTTACTTGTATACCACCAACAACATTAGATTGATACTAGCTTTAAAATCATATAAAGCTCGAGAGAAGTTGAAGGATCCAAAAGTAAATGGAATAGTAAAGGATATGGGGTCCTCTTTCTTCTCTACTTAAGACCAAGAAATAATAGCACTACACTAGTGCATATTATCAGTGGCTAAAAAGTCACCATCTGCTTCTTAGTAACTAAATCCTTCGTAAACTTCGTGTAGCTTGGAATTTGCTCCAATGTTTCCACAAGAGGAATATTAACAGATATTTCTTTCAGCATTGACATGAACCTCTGATAGTTCCCTTCCTCTTCATTCTTTAATCTTTGAGAAAAAAGAGGGGGAGGTCGTGGAATGGTCTTCAATACAGGCTAAAATTCCTTCTCCTTTCCTTTGTCCTTCTAAAGACTTCTATCAACACCCATTAATTTTTGTGATGACTTACCACTAGTCACCAACTTTTCAAGTTCCACTTTGAGTTCATCATCAATATCTGCAACATCATCCCTAACTTCATCAACTACGGGCATAGGGGGATCAAAAGTGTCCTTACCACACCGAGTGGTGATGGCTAAACAGTGGTTGTCATTCTTTGGATTCTGCATAGTATTACTTGAAAAGTGTTCAATTGATGTTGCTTCAAGGTCGACAATATTTGCGCAGTAGCATACAATTCCACTTTTTAGCACAAACCTGAAATATCTACCTTAATCTCCTTAAGATAAATTTTTTGACTTTCTGAACCCTATACTAGTTTAGTAAGAAATGCCTCCATCCTTGACTTACTATCATGATTCTTGGGTGGAACATACATACCACTCTTCTTCTAATAATCATCCTTACATCATTAGTCACCATCATTTTCTCTACTTTGATCCCTATATTTGTCCCTATAGTAGTTCCGTCATTGGTTCCATTGCCTCAAGTTCAAAGTGTCTTAACCAGAACCTTGTCCATTGGCTCAAAAGCCCACCAACTCTTTATCCAGATACTTCACCTCTTTTTAAATATCATAATCATACAACTTAGGTGATTTACCTTGTGTGCCAACAACATTCACCTTCTTAAAATTCATAGTTTCAAATTGCTAAGTCAAAAGACTAATCTCCATCCTCAGTTGCACAACATCCTGCGCTACATTATTATCTATAATTCTCTGCTCGCTTAAAGCACCAATAACACAAGTGTCGACACCTCATTCTGCCTCTTAAGTATGCCACCCTCAGTTGGTAAGAGAGATTTGATATAAGATTTTTTATGTTGCTTGCCATCGCAGGTTCATAAACGCTCCACCTGTAATAGTGTCTGAAACAACTTTGGAACTTGTATTCATGATTTTATAGAAAATTTCCAGAAAATTTCTCTTTGAAATCCTGTGATTAGGCACCATCGCCAACTCTTAAACCAAAATCATGCCTCTTACATTGGTTCATAATATAATTACCTGAAAGTATAGATCTCATCCTTCAAATGCAGCATTTTGTCCAGAAGGAAGAACCACACTAAGAATTGTTTCTACAACTCGTTCCAAGTAGTAAGGGACCCACGAGATAGTTCCCCTAACCATAATGTCGCTTCACCAGTTACAGAGAAGAGGAACAACCTAAGTCTTAAAGCTTCTCGACCACCTACGTATATTATATGAAGTACAAATTCTAACAAAATTTATGATGTGCATATTTGCGTCATCGTTTAGCAAACCTGCAAATACACCTTTCAGATTTACCAGCAGAATCATAGTACTTGTGATATCAAACTT
This sequence comes from Capsicum pubescens, assembly GCA_030864215.1. Taxonomy (NCBI): domain Eukaryota; kingdom Viridiplantae; phylum Streptophyta; class Magnoliopsida; order Solanales; family Solanaceae; genus Capsicum; species Capsicum pubescens. The sequence continues at coordinate 83,756,788 of CM061541.1, read as the reverse complement.
TGTCCCCTGGGACAACTCAGGAGGAATGATATATCATGTATCAATAGGATCAACATACCTTATGTATCCATCTGGATCATCATATGCTGGCATATACTGATAAGTTGGAAGTACATGAGCTCTATCTCTTCTAGCTTTATCGAGTTCTACCTGATGATAATATTTCTATCTTTGTCTCTCTTTTAGAATTGCAGGATGGGCAGACTCATTATCCCTCATCATATTTACTTCCATAAGTAACCATCAAGTAGTTTGTACAGTTGTCTCTTAGACACCATGTGGAGGTGGGATAGGTAAGTCAAGTGGATCATCTCAAGTCCCCTCTTGATGATCTTTATGAACGTGTTCCGACATCCTACAATTCTATCGTAGGGTTGTTTCATGCTTTGGATCAAGTGGGGTTAAGGTATTTCCTTAAATCCTAGAACTTGGAATACACCAGCGTATGCCCTAAGAAGAATAAAAAGTAAAGCCCAACAACCTCAACAAACTCTTTCAATTAATCCATAATCGTATTCTTCAGCAATGGTGCCAAAATTTGATATCGCCTAAAACTACACCTCAAAGAATTATACTACGATGATGTCAAATGTAGTAACCCAATAGAGGTTAAACTCAAACCCACAGGGAATAGGTTGAATATCTCTAACGATTCTGTTAAAGTAGTCAAAAATACAAAAAAGTAAATGAAGGATTTTAGTGAGAACAATATCAAAAGTAACAAGTCTTGGTTGCTTTGGTTGAAATCAATATGAGATAAATACTAGGATTGTGTTCCCTCTGGCCTTTTAACTCCGTAGATTCATTGTGCTCTATTGAACTATCCTAATACCATGCATGAAGAATTTGATAATTTGTGTATCAAAACCATATTGTGAACACCTTTAGTGAATGTCACTTTTTACCTTTTGAGTCTTATAGTGTCGCATTACTAACCCTTATCCTAGATCCAAGCTTAACTATTACCTTTTGAGTATCAAATTAATTAGATGGGAGTTCGTAGCATCAAATTATTATCATGATCTTTTACTCCTAATCTTTACCTCTTTTTTAAAGTAAGTAGTGAATACAAGTGAGTTCTCAACATTTTCCACTACTAAGAAAACAATTAAACCGAAGAAGATCACAATATATGGTAAAATATTGATCAAGAACAATGTTACACTTCTTATACTTTGTTATTCTGCCAGTATTCCCACAACCCTAGTTAGGTGGTTTAGCCTCTCATGCTTGCAAAAATATCCATAGAATTCAATAAAGAAAGCATAAGATGAATCTCAAATTAATTTAAGAACAAAATCGATAATCTTAAAATAATGATCAACCGTAAAACCAAAAAGGAAGGATCTCAAGATCAAAAGTCGAATCTTGAAACCACAATATGTTTGTGAATGTATAAAGTGTATAAACTAATAAAACATGTCAAAAGGGTAATTATAGAATACATAGAAACCCTAAAAATCTTAACCAAAACAAAGAGGGAAAACTAGGTTGGTGGTCACTTAAGGATCATAGGTAGTACCCACACCCCGTAGGTGGGTGTCGTAAGTGCCCTAAACTTTTCAATCTTTAGAATGCTGCAAAGTCTCCACCTATGAAGTCACCTATGGGGAATAAGTGGTACTTAATACCTGTAGGTAGCCTTATCATAACTATCAAGTAAAAATTTTAAACTTCAGAGTCTGTGATCTTCAACCTCTGACACCCACGATGGTACTTACGATAGTGTAAGTAGTACTTATGCCCCGTAAGTAGTCCTACATCAAAATCAGACAAAATTTTAAATTTCAAGGTCTTTGAAGTTAACATCACTAAGACCCACGAGGCTACCCATGACGTCCATTATTTCTACCCACGGCATGTTGGTAGGCTTGTAGTTGGGGTGTACTGTACAACTTCAACTCTTTTTCTCTATTTAAGCTCCAAAACCTAGTTTTCAATAGCATAGACACAAAAACCATCATATCTAACAAAACGAACCTAAGTACTTGCATATTTTTGGGTTTTAAGCAGTAAAATTGCCATGAAATCATGGCACATCAGAAGCCAGGATAAAGAGGCAATAGTTAGGGAGCCTTACCCCTCAGTAGCAATCTCAAGCTGAGCCCACTACTCGCCCATCTCAATATCATTAGCAACTTCCAGCCTATCAACACTCTCAATTAAAACTGACAGTCCCTCAAAGTACACCAAAATCAAAGTAAGAGGTAGCTGAGCTCTCTAGGCAAGGAGCGGGTTAGCCAGATCCTTAATCAAACTAATGTCTACCGTGCTCGTCACCTCAATCCTCATATCAATATTGAGTATATCTGACACTCTGTCCACCTCACACAACTACTAAATAAGGTAAGGGAAAGAGAGAGTAGTGGTCTCATTAAAAGTACAAGCACATATCACCAACCTAATCAGTGCCGCAAAGTCTATCTCATACCCCACAAGCAAACTCATAACCAGTGCAGCTCTATCCCATGTAAGAACATTGTCCGATCCAGTTGGGGTCAACCTAAAGCATACACAACCCACCAAAACTTTGCTGCAAAAATAGTGTTGCCTTCTTAATATCCCCCTAACCTCTATCAAGGGGAATTATCACATAAATCAGAAATCTGGCGGGCTATCCATCTCACCAAATCAAGTCTCCGTCGTCGGAAGTCATTATCTCTTATGATGCATCTGCGCTGCGCTAGTATAATCCTAAAATCAAACTCAATTTTATATGTAGGTCCCTCATACACTGTCTTAAATAGTACTTGGGGATGGCAGTCATAGATATCTCTACTCTGACCCGTTGGACTAAGGTATGCTCCAACAAGGGCTACTCAATGCACTACCCTCCCATAGAGTACTCAAGTAGAGCGTGGAGGCATAAAACACATAAAAAACCCAGACTAGAGCTGGGATGTAATACCCCTAGGCCGATTTATCCACCCTAACCTATACCGATCAAAAGAGACTCGCAGGTCTGGTGCCTCTGCTAGCCCTGTCAAGTCTATCCTCCTCTCAGTAGCAATAACTCTCTTAGGACAACTATACTTCATAATGAGGTTGTCCCTATCAAATATATATTACATTTACTTAACACACCATATCAGGTTTATCTCAGCTATAGGCACAATTAGGACGTGTGCAGAGTCAGATATTGGATTAGTCAGTGATGGAATAAGAGGTTAAGGATCCTATGTAGGTGGTTGTGTGTTATGTGAAGAGGATGATAAAATCTGTTACGACACCTGAGTTGAACCCTCCTCAGACTGCGGTGTCACCGATGCTGACTTACTCGTCAAACTGGACGAACACTCTAAAACTTTCTCAGACTGGGAGTGGTGTGACTCTTTCTCCTCTACCGAACTAGAAATGGATCCAGACTAAACCTCATCTTTGGATCCTTATTGAGACTTGACCTCATCCTCTAAATTATTATCAAAAGCCCCTTCTCCCTCTTCAAACTAGGGAGAGTGTGGTGGTGAGGTCTGGGCCTTCTTCATCCTCGACCTGTGAACAGGTCTAAGTGTAGCAGTCTGGGCCTCGACCTGTTCTGTTACGGGTGAGTTTTTGGTTGAGTTTGTGCTGGGGTAGGATGGGTGCCCTAAATACCCAATATGGCTGCAACGACTATTGTAACCTTGGACTATCTTTGAAAACGGCCCCTGGTTTGACATGGGGCCACCGAAGTATTGTATGGCCTAATGAGGTACTCCTTTATGGAGCCACTACTCTATGGGGACTCGTCTTAGAGTCTGGACTGGACTTCCTTATTTTATGCTACCTTAGATTCCATGGTACCTAAAAAAGTAGTTGTTAGTGCTAAAAATAGAAGAAAATAACAAGAAAGTTGAACAAAAATCAGAACACCTAAGGTAGGGAACTTACAACCCTACTTACGGGTCGTAAGTTCCACTTATGGGGATCGTAGGTGCCCTCGTAAGTATCACACAAAGCCCTAAACCTTCAGGGCTTCAGGTATGACACCTACTAGGTTACTTACGGCCCGTAAGTACTACTTACAAGGCTCGTAAGTACCATTATAGGTACCCTCTTGAGGGTACTTTCAAATTTTCTCAAACTTCTCATCTCCACATAGTGTATTTTGTATTTGTAAGTCCAATTTCATGCACAAAAACATTTATCAAGATCAAATTCACAAGTAATGCACAAAAATTTTGGTTTTTTCATCTATTTTTTCAACTTCTATTTTCATGTAGGGGACAATCACAGATTTCCCATTCAAGGCAAAGCATCATTTTTATATTTTCTTCATTCTAGGCTCCTACTATCAAGATTTGTGAGTTTCCTTTAATTATCAAAATTATTCAAGGTACCAACTCAATTTTCTTTGCTAATAATACAATTTATGACCAGTAGGAGCGAAGAAATTTACCTTAGATGCAAGTGATGGAAGTAGAAAGTCGAATAAGCTTGATGAAACCCTAACTCAGACCTTTTGTGCATGCAAGTGATGGACTATGAGTGATTTTACACTTTTATCAAGTTAACAGGGAGGTGAAAGATTTGAATAAATAGAGAGCTACAAAATTTGAGAATAGTGGAGAAAAGGATCGGATTTTGGGGGTTTTAAATATGTTGGTTTGCCGAATCAGGTTAGATCCACTTGGGTCCGGTCCAGATTTTGAAACTTTTGACGTAAAATTTTCAGCTATTTATGGGGCCACTTACAGCCCATAAGTGGTCCGCCATAAGGGGCAGCAAAATTTCAAAACCCTCTGAACTTTGACACTTATGAGGTCGTAAGTGGTACTTACGGACCATGTAAGTGGGTTCGCAAGTAAAAGTTCAGAGATCCAAAATTCTTTGATTTTCCCTCTGATACTTACTTGGATTAGGTGGGACTTATGACCCTAGTAAGTGGGTCAGTAAGTCCCCCTACGTGAACTTTTCTGAATTTTGCAATTTCTTACTATGTTCTAGTTATTTTCTCATGCTTCATACTTGCAAAAAATGAAAACAAAGTGAATAATAAAATAGTGGGTTGCCTCCCACCCAACACATGATTTAACGTCGCGACACAATGTGGCCATGTTGGTTACTCAGACTTCACTAACAAGCCCATGGGTTGCCTCCTATGAATTGCCTGATTTAACTTTGCAGCACGACTCGATTGCCTTAGCTACTTAAACTTCACCAAGGCTTACATCAATACACACTTTAACCTCATCAATATTTCCCATATAGAGCTTAAAATGCTGCCCATTCTCTTTGAATGGGATTTCACCATCACGTTTCAGCTCAATAGCACCATGCGGGAACACCCTAACCATGGTGAATGGTCCATACCACTTAGACTTCAACTTGCCAAGAAACAGGTAAATTCTTGAATTATAAAACAAGACCATATCATCGGGCTATAACACCCTTTTCTCGATCTTTTTATCATAATACAACTTCATCTTTTCTTTTTACAGAGCTGAACTCTCATAATCTCAAATCCAAAATTCATCCAACTAATTCACCTTGATCATATTAAATTAGATGCAACCCGCCACTCAAAATTTAGCTTTTTCAACTCCCATAGTGCTTGTGCTCAAGTTTGACCGACTAGTGACATGCCTTACCGTACACAAGCTGATATGGAGAGGCACCTATGGGGGGTTTAAAAGTTATATGGTAGGTCCACAGATCATTGTCTAACTTTCTTGACCAATCAGTCCTGTTGGCATTCACAATCTTCGCCAATATGGACTTAATCTCATGTTTGAAGACCTCAACCTGCCCACTCGTTTGTAGATGGTAAGGTGTTGCCACCTTATAATTCACACTATATTTTTTTAGCAAGGACTTTAAAATACAATTACAAAAGTGGGATCCACCATCACTAATAATAGAACTTGGAGTGCCAAATTGAAAAAAATGTTATTTTTCAAAAATACGGTGACACTTTTTCCCTCATTATTGGAAAATTCAACCACCTCCACCCATTTAGAAACATAGTCAACCGCCACCACAATATACTACATCCTATAGGTGCTCACAAATGGACCCTTGAAACCAATTTCCTACACATGGTGAGTTTATGCTTCTACAAAATATAATTGTGCCACTGACATTGATCACAAGCTCGAGAAAAATCATGAGATTTTTGTAGATAATCAACCAATAGTATCCAAACTATAGAATTTTGAGGGTTGTGAAGGTACCACCATTATAAACCCCAACTGGTGATGAATTACAAGCCTTAATAATGCTCATCATATCCAGTTCAGGAATATATCTCCTAATAACTCATTCATATAAACCCTAAAAAAGATAAGACTCATCCCCAAAAAAAATTCCTCACCTCAAGAATGAATTGCTTATGCTGCTGGAATGGTAAATCTTCCAAGATAAGATCATTTACCAAGAAATTAGCAAAATTCGTAAACCAGGGGATTAAGTCTTAAGATGTTACCAAGACCTGCTCATTTGGAAAAGTATCATCAATAGCAAGCTTATCCCCCAGCTTCAGCATTGCCTCCTCCTCAATACAAAATAAGTGATTCGCAATCTGGTTTTAGTACATTTTCGATCTTTAATCTCAAAGTAAAATTCCTGCAATAAGAGTATCCAATGAATCAACCTCAGCTTTGCATATTTCTTTGGCATCAGAAACCTCAATGTTGCATGATCAGTGTGAACTATGACTTTGGTCCCTATTAAATAGGACCAAAATTTCTCAAAATCAAAAGCCATTGCGAGTAACTCCTACTTAGTAAATGTATAATTATTTTATGTAGGGTTTAATGCTTTTCTAGCATAGTAGATGGGGTGAAGAAATCTTATCATGTCATTGGCCTAGGACAGCTCCCAAGGCCACACCAATAGCATTGTACATCACCTACAAAGGTGAGGACCAATCAAGGGACACAATAATAAGAGTTGAGATCAACTGATACTCAAAGCACTCAAAGGCTTTGAGACACGCCTCATCATACATAAACTTCACCTCCTTCTATATAAGCTTGCACAATGGATTAGCAATTTTATTGAAGTCCTTGATGAATCTCTTATAAAACCCAGCATGACCTAAGAAACTTTTGATGCCTTTGACTAAAATTGGAGGAGGTAATTTTTTGATCACCTCTATCTTTGCCCAGTCAACCTTAATACCCCTTTTTGAAATTTTGTGTTCGAGAACAATCCCTCCATTCACATAAAGTGATACTTTTTCCAATTTAAAACCATATTGTACTCTTCACATCTCTGAAGTGGATTGACCAAATAAGCCGGACAATCATCAAAAGAGTCTCTAACAACTGAAAAGTCATCCATAGAAATCTCTATAGTGTCCTCCACTATATCAAAAAATATTAACATCATACAATGTTAAAAGGTTTTAGGAGCATTGCATAGTTCGAATGACATCCTCTTGAATGCAAAAGTACCATATGGCAAGAGAAAGTTATCTTCTCTTGGTCTTCAGGGAAGGTAAAATTCTCATTACTCCCTTAATAACCAACAAGAAAATAGTACAAACCCCTATCGATAAGTCTGTCTAGCATCTGATCTGTGAATGACATAGTACAATGGTCCTTTTGTTTCCAAGTATTCAACTTTTAGCAATCCATGCATATTCTCTATCTAGTAATCAGTCTAATGGGCACCAACTTATTCTTCTTGTTTGGGACCAAAGTGATCCCACCCTTCTGAGGTACATATTGAATTGGGCTGATCCACTTGCTCTGCAATATGGTAAACCACTGCTGCATCTAACCAATTTATGGTCTCTTTATTCACCACCTCCTGCATAGAGTGATTCAAATGACATTAGTGCTCGATGTTGGGAACACAATCTGATTCAAGCTAAATTTTATGAGTACAAATCCCAGGTCAAATCCCCATAATATCTACAATAGTCTATTTGATGGCCCTCTTAAATATCCACAATACTAAAATCAATGCCTCAACCTGTGAATTTAATAAATCAGTAGCAATAATGATCGGCAAGGTATTGTTGACCCCCAAAAATGCATATCGCAAGTGAGATGAGAGGGCCTTTAATTCCAAGACCAGTGGCTCCTCAATAGATAGACGAGCTAGTGGAGTAGTTTTGTTCTTCAAGTCAAGTTCTAACTTCTTTGGAGCATAAGATCATATCATTCTTGGCACTAGAAAACCAAGAGTATGAATGGGGAGCCTTAGAATAATTGGTAAATGGTAAAGTTATTGTCATTTAGTCAGGAGGTCATGGGTTCAAGCCTTGGAACCTCTACCATACAGTGTGCACACCATCTCATTATAATCACCAATACCATCACTGTCAAAGTTCATGGTAACCGCCGCCAGGGCCTCGACCACCCCAAGTCTCCCTTTAATCGGTACTGTTAATACATTATCATCAATGAAGTCTATCACAGATACCACCCTCATATATTTCGATTGCCACATTGACTAACACACATTAAAAATCATCTATTCATTATTGAGTTTGAAATTTATCTGCCTCAACCCCATGTCAATCAATGCCCTACATGTAGCTAGAAAGGGCCTACCCAATATAATTGGGACTTTAAAGTCCAACTCACAGTCAAGGATCAAAAAATCAACTAGAAATGAAGGACGCCACCTTCACCAACACATCACATAATATACCAATTATTTTTTCAAAGTGCATTCAACTATCAATAACCCCATAGATATCGATTTGGGTGACCCTAACCCCAATTGTTCAAAAACTACCAACAACATTAATTGATACTAGCTCCCAAGTTACACAATGCTTGAGCTATATTGAAGGATGAAATAGTACATGGAATAGTAAATGCTTTGGGATCCTCCTTCTTCTCTACCAAAGATCGGGAAGCAATGGCACTACAATGATGTACATTATTAGTGGGCTCATAAGTCACCATCCGCTTCTTAGTAACCAAATCTTTCATAAACTTTGCATAGCCTGACATCTGGTCTAATGCTTCCACTAAAGAAATATTAACAGAAAGTTCCTTCAACATCAACATGAACTTTTGATAATTCTCTTCCTCTTGCTTCTTGTTCAATATCTGAGAAAAAAGTGGGAGAGGTCGTAGAATAGTCTTCAACACAGTCTCAACTTCCTTCCCCTTTCTTTTATCCTTATTAACTCTTTTATTCATACTCTTCGAGATTTATGATGACTCGTAATTAGTCACCAACCTTTTAGGTTCCACTTTGGGTGCATCATCAACATCAACAATATCCTTCCTAACCTTATCAACTACATGCATAGGGGGATCGATGGTAGGCTTACCACTTTAAGTGGTTAGGGACAAAAAGTAACTATCATTCTTCAAATTCTGCACAGTATTACTCGAAAAGGTACCCGGTTATTACTGATTCAAAGTAGCTGACATTTGTAAGACCTTATAAAATTTCAATCATTTTATTTTAGACACTCTCATGTTTATAATGTTAATTTTTTACTTGAATTGTAATAAGGGATGTTAAAGGAATGTTTTGAGAAGTATCAGAATTTTCAGAAGAGGTTCGGGGCTATTTTAGGATTTTGAGGTAGTGAGGGTTTGTAACAGTGGTGTGCTACGCTGCTTAAACTTAATGATAAGAGTGTGGCATACTAGATACCCTCTACGATAGTGGCGTGCCACACTTCTATGTAAATTTATGTAGTTTGTTACTTTTCAGCTTGGGGTGGGGGATTTTTGGTCCTTTCTTTAAAAATATCTTAAATATTTCCCTAACCTGAGAAAACTGCTAATTCATCAAATTAAACATTGCTCTATCTGCTCCAACTCCCAACGCAAGAAATACAAAGGGTTTCTCAAGGATTCTATTCCTCAATCTTTAAACTTCAATTCCACCTCAAATTCTTGTAATTTTTAGGCATGTTACTTATTTCCTAACTTGTATTTTACATTGTATCATAAATGTATTCAATATTCATGCTTTTTTGAATGATGGGTTTGAAATTAGGTTGAGGATTTTTCATTGATAATACCTGAATTTCTTTTCCCTTATTTTAATAGGTTGCTCATGCTTTATTTAATGGTTTTTGGAACTGAATTGATGCATTATTACAATGGTTGGAATGTGTGACATGGGTTTCACAAAATTGTTGAACTTTTGGTATGATAACAACATCAACCTCAACCCACATTGTAATTTTGATTTTTAATATAGATTTTAACATAATTCAACTTGTCTTTTGAAACCTTGCATTGAATTAATGGATATATGGATAAAAGAAATTGAAATGCCCTTGGTGGCAATGTTTTGGAATGTCATCAGTGGATTTGGTTTTGGATTTAAAATTGGAATTTGAGTCTAATGGTTAAATGGTATTGGTTTGGCATAATTAGAATAGCTTGCAAGCTTATTGGTATGATGATACCAAGTTGTAAAATGCCTTAATGAAAGACTCTTTGGTTAATGATTGGTTTATGTGCTAATTATTTTAATTTGGGCTTAAAGGAAATTTTGTAGCTCACCGAAAAGGTGTAGTCTTGGGGGGACCAACACTTGTAACCATGTTTGCCAATGTTGGAGGGGAGGTTTATATGACCATTGTGTCTGATGAATACATTATATTATTTGATGGATATCTCCTTGGTATATTTATCCATTCCTCGATACATGTTGCTAACATAGACTGGGGCCTTTCCGATAGCGTGAGCCAGACCCATATATCCCATGGGTTCTTGGAATATCGGTACAAGCTACATAGTTTAGGGCTAATGTTATAAAATATCATGTTTCATGACCCTTACCCCTATCCCAACATTATATATATATATGTGTGTGTGTATGTATGTATGAATGTTGCGCATATGTTTTATGATTGAATTTTTGGTGAATGTATTATTTTATCCCTTTACCTTGGGTTACATTCCAGTGCTCACCCTGTTGACTATCCTTGAATGCTACATCATTTCATGATCTAGGTTTTAAGGACTTTTATGTTACTCATGTGCAGTGTTAGGCGGTTTGGTACTCCTGTTGATCAGTTCTGAAGTGGTAAGCCTCCATATTTCAAAAGGCCCTGTCATTTCATAAGGTTTCTTTAATCATCTTAGTATTTATGAATTTCTTTTGTCATAGTCGGGGGCATGTCCCGACTTAGTTGGTCTTCATGAATTAGAGGATTTTGTAGATAGGATTGGGAAAGTTATTTTGGTCTTGTTTTTATATTCGAACTTTCCTTAGATTTATATATCTTCATATTGACTTGGTTGGCTTCAATTATTTATTTATATTTATTGTGCTCCTGAGGTAAGGCCAATGTGGTTGTCTCCGATCCTTGGTTGGCTTGAGATTCCCATCATGGTCAGGCCCAAATTTGGGTCATGACAATGATTTGAGGTGGATTTATACATCTCAATGTTGTTATTCGAGCTTATTTAGCCTTTTTTGAAGGACCTTTTGTATGATTAATGTGTTTTGATAGAATAATTGAGAATATAACTGTTAAAGTACTTAATTAAAATGTTTAAGGAATTTTTCAAACAATTTAGGATTCAAACTGATCACTTAGAGTTTAAACGAGAAAACTAGTGTTACTAACTTGCTCTATGTGTTGCTCTAGATGACCTCGATGAAATATAGTATGGGTAATGAATTAATAATGTTATAATTGTGTAATTATGTGTGGAACAACTTGTTTATAGTGTTTAAGAACCAAATGAAATAAGCCAGGAGTCAAAACTAAGTTAAAGATCAAAAGGACAAAACTAGTATTCTTAGCTTAAGTTTCTAGTTCACTGTCTTGGATTGTCTGTTATTTGAGCTCTAATTCATTTTGTTTGATGCTATAGGATGCTTTTTAAGTTGATTATTATGATATATGTAAGATACACAAGCTCAAAATGAATTTTAAACAACATCACAAGGCTTGGAATGTATGGACAAAAGCACAGGACAAGATTTGACGTAAAACGAATGTTTTAGAGTCTATGGTGTGTCGTGGACCTTAGCCAACGCTATAAGGTACAACCCATGGACTTAGGATCTAAATAAGGGACATAAAATAGTTTTTAAATGATATATTTGGTAGAATAATACCCTAGGCAATGGAATAAGAGGGGCGACGCGGACCATAGTACAAAATCGACAAATTTGTCCTCCTATAAATTGGGCACTTGAACATGATGCAAAACACCTTGGATGACCTTGAAACTTCAAGGGAGTCTGGATAACACTAAAAATAGGGTTTTTATTCCTTTAATTTATTTTTTTTATAGATTTTATCATGTATTCATCTATTGTGATTATGGTTATGTCCATGAGCGGCTAAAATCCCCCTTTCCGGTGTTAAGGCCCAAAACATGACTACTTTTGCTATGAATTGATCTGGTTTTGATTATTTATAACATTTGGTTGTTTATTTATCCTTTTTATTACTATTTTAAGGATTAGATACCCTTAGAATACATCTATTGTTATCTTGTGAGCCCGGAAGGAGGAACAAGAGGATAGAACATGGGGTAAATAGAGTAGAATTGTAATCTTCTATAGAATGAAGTTATAATTTGAACTTAGGATAGTAATATACCTAAGTGACCTATTTGGTTTACTTACGGGATGAAATGTAAATGTGTTTAACTTATCTCTCACATCCCCGCTCAACGATATAGTTGTGGGTCTAAGTTCGAGGCTTAGAAGACCATAGTCATAATATCAACCCCGTGAATCAACAACCAAAATAAGTAGCATAACCAATAAAGTTTAATAACATATTATGATTGTTCGTAGAGATTTAACCCTAGGTTTATCTTCATTGATTGTCCAAGAACTTTACTTTTCTGTATTATTTACTTTACCTTTAGTTGTAACTCATACAATCTTGTGGTTATGTTTGCACTAATTTAATATCAATAGTGAACTACAATTGGATAGTTGTCAACACAAGTCTTTGAGGAATCCATACTTGGTTTGTAAAAGGCCACTTTACTGCTTGGTGGGACTACGTATACTTGTGTATGTTCTTGGGTGCAACAGACAATATCTAACCAAATTGTTGCTCAAGTTGCTTGATTAAAGTGGCATACGATTCCACTTTCTAGCTCAAACCTAAAATGTATGTCGTAATCTCCTTAAGGCAACTCTCTTGATTATCTAAACCCATAACCAGCTTAGTAAGTAATTCCTCCATCCTTGAATTAGTATCACGATTCCCCAGTGGAATATACGTACCACTCATTTCCTTATAATCATCCTTATGCCTCTAGTCACCATCTCTCTTCTCTGATCCCTATACCTATCCCTATAGTTATTCTGACTTTAATTTTCTTACCTTGAGTTCCAAGTGTCTTGATTATACACTTGGACCTTGGCTCGAAAACCCACCAACTATCTATCTAGATACTTCACCACTTAATCCATATCAGAAACGTATGACCTAGGAGCTTTACCTTATGTGCCCACTACATTCACTTTCTTAGAATTCATAGATATGAATTGTTTCGTTAGTAACCTAATCTCTGTCCTCATCTACATAACTTTTTGAGCCATTGTAACATCTATAATTCTTTGCTCCCAGCAGCCCCAATAGCATAAGTAACAACACCTCTTTCTTCCCTTCAAGTATGCCACTCTTGGTTGGTAAGAGAGACCCGATCTAAGATTTCTGATGCTACCTCTCAATTCAAGCTCATCAAATCTCCACCCCCAATAGTATCCACAACAGCTTTGGCACTGACATTTAGGGCTCGATAGAATATTTTAAGCAAACTTCTCCTTGAAATTCTGTGATTGGACACAGCATCAACTTCTTCTTAAACCTAAACCATACCTCACATAGTGGTTCAAAATGCAATTACCTAAAATTATAAATCTCGTCCTTTAACTAAAACATTCTGGAATACAGGAAAAATTAGTCTAAGAACTATTTTTTCAACTCATTCCAAGTAGTAATGGATCCACGAGGTAGTTCTCCTAACCATAATGTCGTTTCACCAGTTAGAGAGAATGGGAACAACTTGAGTCTCAAAGCTTCCTAACTTACCCCAAGTATATTATATGAAGTACGAATTCCAACAAAAATTATGATATGTATGTTTGTGTCATCAGTCGGCAATCCCGCAAACACACCCTTGAGATTAGCAGTCATAACACTTGTAATATCGAATTTCACCCCTTAGGGCAACTCAAGAGGAATAATAGCTCTTGTATCAATAGGCTCAACTTAGCCTATGTCTTTCTTTGGTTCATTATATGCTCACAAATTCTAAAACATTGGGAGTACTTGAGCTCTATCTCTTCTACCTCTATCGAGTTATTCTAGATGCTCTTCTTCCTACCCTAGTCTTTCCTTTTGAGCTACATGACAGCCTTGTTATCCCTCTTCGCATTTTTTCCACTAGTAATCACTCAATATTTTGAGAAGATGTCTCACGAACACCATGCGGACGTGGGGGAGGCAAGTCAATTGAATCATATCTAAGCCCCTCATGTTGAGCTTCACGACCATGTACCAACATTCTACGATTTTGTTGGAGAGTTCATTCAAGCTCTGGATCAAGTAGGATAAAGGGATTGCTGTGATTCCTAGTACTAGGCATATACCGGTGTAGAAAGAATAAAAAAGTAAAACCCAACAACCTCAACAACTTCAATCAATCAATTCGTAATCGTTTCCCCAGCAACGACGCAAGAAATTTAATGTCATCCACAACTATACCTCCAATAAGTATAATACGGTTGATGTCAAATATAGTAACCCAACATAGATTGGGGTCAAACCCATAAGGGATAGACTAAATGTCTCTTACAAATCTGTTGAAGTAGCAAAAAAAAGTAGAAAAGTAAATGGGGGTTTTTTTGTTGTGAAAGCAATAAAGTAGTATTAAGTCTTGATCGCTTTAGTTGAAATCAATTTGAGATGAATACTAGGACTGTGTTCCTCCTGGCTTTCTAATTCCGCAGATTTATCATGCTCCATCGAACTATCCCAATACCTGACATGCAAAATCTGATAAGATATGTATCACTAACCGTCTTGTGAACGCCTTTAGTGAATTTTACTCTTTACCTTTTGAGTCTCAGAGTGTCTCCTTAACCCTTATCCTAGATCCAAGATTAACTATTACCTTTTGAGTGTCAAGTTAATTAGATGAGGGTTGGTAGCCTCAAATTACTGTTGTGATCTTTTTTTTCTAATCTATACCTCTTTTTTGAAGTAAGTATCTAATACATACAAGTTCTCAACATTGGAGATTGTTAAGAAAGCAACTAAATCAAAGATGATCACAATACATGCAAGAATACTGCTAAGAATGATGTTGCACTTCCTCTACTTTGTTATCCCATCGGGGTTCTCACAACCCTGTTAAGAGGTTTAGCTACTCATGATTGCACAAAAATCCATGGATTTCATGAAAGAAAGTATAAGATTAATTTCACACTAATTTAAGAAGAAAATCCAAAGTCTTAAATAATTAATCATGAACAAAGGATTCCAAAATAAAAAGACAAATCTTAGAATCAATATATGTTTGTAATGTAAAGAGTGCGTAAGCTAGTACAAAAATATCAAAAGTCTATTTATAGAATACATAGAAACCCTAAAAATCCTAACCAAAATGAACAAGGAAAGTTGGGTTGGTGGTTACTTATGGACTTACTTACGGGTCGTAAGTGGTACTTATGCCCAGTAAGTAGGTGTCATAAGTGACAAACTTCTCCAAAGTTTCAGCATGCTTTAGTACTTGAACCCATGATAGCACTTACGGCAGCGTAAGTGGTACTTACGCCCCATAAGTGACCTCCGCATAACTGTTAGACAAAATCTTAATTTTCAAAACTGCTGATCTTGCAATCTTTGATACCTACGTTGGCACTTACGGCAGCGTAAGTGGTACGCTCTATAAGTGACCCTTTGTCAATATCAGAAAAAAACTTCAACTTTTAATTTCTCAGTATTAATTTCTCTGATACTTATGAGGCCACTTACGGTGGTCTTAAGTGGCACTTATGACACGTAGGTGGTCTCGTAAGTAGTGTCTTCTGCACACTTAAACTCTTTTTCATTTTTTTTAGATCCAAAACCTAGTTTCTTACAAAATAAACATAAAAACACATCACAACTAAAAAAATAACCTAGTTACTTGCGTATTTTCATAGTTTTAAGCATCGAAAGTGACATTAAACCTTGGCACATCAGGTACCATGTCCCTTATTTGATTGAAATAGTCAAAGAACTCAACTCTATCATACTATTTTACTGCTTTATAAAAATGAGACACGGCCTTTGAATTGTGAAAGTTGTTTTGAATATTTTCCCCAAGGAGCCTCATGCAACAACCATAGTGAGCTAAAGGGTAGACATTTGAAATTATCTTTCAAATACTTGGATGTCTATCAAAAATTACACACAACTCATCGGTATAATCTACATAGCTTCTCATTTATTCAAAAAAATATTGATATTAGGCATCACATTCCTTGTCCACCACACAAAAAAGCCATCGAAAAGATGTGATTCTCTGCATCATATGCCATTGCCAACAACTAAACTCCTTTATATTTGCTTTTCAAGAATGTTCCATCAACGACTATGACTTTTCTCAATTGTTGAAAACCAATAATCCAAGATGGATAGGCTATCAAAAAGTACTTGAACCTTCTATTTTCATCAACCTACAATGCCTTCTTACTTTCTAGATTTGCTGACTCAAGCATATAATGGTATGCATCAAGCACTGCAAACCCATGCTCATGTGTTCCCCTAACCAAAGACTTTGCAATCTCTATTTCCTTATAAATCTTCCGATAACTCACCTTACAATCCAATTATATATGAAGTTGATTAGCCATATAACTTGTAGAAAGCCCTTTGCCATTGGGGAAGCTATTATTGAATAATTTACCAACAACTTTGCCATGACGTGCGAATTATGGCTCGTATTATGCTCCGAACCATATCTGTGATACTTTTCATAAGTCTAATTAGAATTTATCAGAACTTATGAAATTTACAACCCTCAACACCACTTGCACTAGAAATGTTCACATCTAAAATATTACAAACTACTTAAATGAATCACCTTCTTGAGTTTGAAATCTTTTTCAAGCAAGCAATATGCAATGAAGTGACTAGTTCTTTATTTTTTCTTGAATGTCATTTCTTTGTAAAAACTTGTTTCATCATCTTGAAGATTGCTCTACTATGTTGATTGAGAACTGCCTATTGTATTGCTCATAACAATGGACATAGATGTTTGGTCCTCCTCCACTTTATCTCTACTCTCATCATCTAGAATATTAATGTCCACATCATCTAATTCATCATTTAACATATTTTGTTGGCCTTGTTATACATTATGATTCTCTATCATTTTTTCAACCACGTATACCCTTAAAATTGTCCTAGCTTTATTACTCTGATAAACACGCAAATGAACCTGATCGCTTATCTTAAAAGGTAGGACCTTCTGATTTTCAAAAGAGTTGCGCATGTAACTGATGACAAGATCTTCTAGTTGATAATTAGTCCATAAAAGCTGATGATTAAGTTGACAAAATCATCCTACAAAACATCTCTTTGGTCTGTCATCGCTATTATCTCTAATATTTCACCATCCTTCTAATGCTAAATAACTTAATTATTTTTCTTGATCCATTTATCATGACGATCAATCCCCTATTGTTATTGATTCATCCATTTGTGGTGCATAAACAAAGTTGTTAATAATGATTGTATAGTAAAATTAATAATGATAGTATAGTAAAATTAAATAATGATAGTATAGTATATACAATAAAAAAATATATACAATGTCATTATCATTGTCCTAATAGATGAAACATATGTTGCAAAAGATGACTCTTCTGTTAGATTCAACTTCAGTTTGTATCCTAGTGTTGTAACATGAATTCAATAAATGAGTTATTATAGATACGTAATTTTATCACTCTAGAAATCTAAATTTACCCACTTACCCCACCTTACTATATACCCCACCTCATTTTAATAATTTTCCATAAAATGACAAAAAATAACCAATTCTAAACAAATATAACACTCCACTCAATCAAATTTAACCACCTCACCTTATCCTAACCACTCACACTCCTACCCACCTTACTACCCTACCCAACCCCTACCTCTATACCCCTAACCCCTATCTCCTACCCCACTAATAATTTTTTATTATCCCCACACACTACCCCTCACCAGATAGACTCACCTCACCATTAAAACATACTGGATTCCATTCGCAATACACATACCCTCTCTAGAGATATTCATACACAAAAAGGAGAAAAAAATATCAAATAATATACAAATATCATGCCATGTAGATAGTCCCTAATTTCTATTAAATAAATAGAAACAATTATAAACACACTAAAAATACACACAATACATGTACACACGTAAAAAAGGACCCGTCGGTAGAGGATAACAGAGAGATTGTGAGAGAGACAGAAAAAGGAGAAATCAATAGAGAGATAGTGAGCATATAGTGAACGAAATAAGGAAAAATAGAGATTTTTCAACGAAGTTTTGCCGGAATCATAAATCCATCACCATCCGACAGAAAATCCACTGTTGTTTCCAACCAAAGCAACTCCATAAGAAAACCCTAACCAAAACCTATCTCTACCAACGACCAGCTCTATTTCAATCGAACCTACATAAAAAAAACTATAGCAACAGGGTTGATGTAGCAACATAAAAAATATTTGGGTTTAGGCAGAACAAAATCTAGTTTGAAAGTTTAGAATCTGGGTTTGATCGAGTTAGAGGGTCCATGTTGAGTTCATTGAATCAAGATCTTGGGTTCAATTCCAATTCATTAGCAGCTGTCGAACAATTTGGGGATTGACATAAAATTGAGGTCCATTTCTCCATCTCATTCTCTATTTTGTCTTGAATTATAATTATTTTTGTGGGTCTGAATGACTCGTGTGCTTAACATGTTCGAATCTTTGTTGTGTGTATGTGTTTGATATTGGTTTCGATTTTTAAAAAGTAGAATTAATAATTAAAGAATTTGTTAATCATTGGTTGAGAATGGATTTGGGGATGAGAGTTGGAAATTGATAAAAATGAATGTGATTTGTTTATATTGATTCATTGATGGTTGTTTGATCCGAAATAGGCATCTAATTTTGTAGAACTCGATAGTGTCATGTGTTAGGCCGAAAATCTATAGGCAAATCATAGGTTTTGGGTAGGTAAGCCTTAGGATTCTATATTACTGAATGAGTGAATGCTTATTGATTTTATATTTACATCGCCTTTTCTATCAAGTGTATTTATTCGCCGAGGGATGCCCCGAGGTCACATGTATATATTCATCGGGAAATGTCCTGCAATACTTTATACTCGGAAGACCGATCGTGATCAAGGCCCGAGACATCGGGTAAAATCATAATGTAGGATAGTTAGAATAGTTTAGGTTTTAATTTCAACATTTTTATTTTGGTTTTGTAATAAATTGGACTGGACACTATTTTGGAGTTTTGACTGTTTGATTGTTTGTTTTTGTGCATTGTGCATTTTATTTGATATATATATTTCATAGTGTCATACTAGTCGATATACTCCATGAAGTGACCGTGGTTGAACTTGAAATACCCCGTACTTATACCTAGCTTAAAAATCATCCCAGAAATATTAAAGACTTGTTTTAAAGATAAATCCACTTTTATACATGTGGTATTTTCAAGATTTTCACTTTTTATCATGTGGAAAATTGAATAAGCTTTCCATCGAAATCAAATTCGCCCAAATTCGACACCCGGACGAAGAGTTAAAGCCTTTATAGTAAGGAAGTATGCCACTTGAGCCATCAACGCATCGTGGAGAAGGCCAAAATAGCAATCGTCAAAATCCAGTGAGCCCCCGCAATTATGGCGCATCGCGCCAGGGCTCAAATTCATAGTTGTCTTTTTTCCAGTGTCTCAACGCGATGTCTCCACGTCATGCCAAACTTCCAGGTTGCAAACAAAGTGGCAACGTGATTGCTCCTCGTCACACCACTATGCAGATTCGCAAATGTCAAGTTCCAGTGATTTGGCGCGATTGTGACACATCGCGCTAAGGATAAAATCGGGAAATTTTCAAGAATTAAAAAACGTATCCAAGGGTTAAAAGGGTTAATTTCTCACCCCGATATAAACCCAATAACACATGATACAGCCATATTTCACCTAAAATATATTATTTCTCTCAAGTTTCAATCAACAACAAACAAGGTTTTTCAATTGGGGGTCCAAATCCAAGACTCAAATTCAAGAATCTCTCTGTCAATCTTTGTAGAATCAAGAACTAAGGTATGCACAGTGTTAATTCATGGATTCCTTTCATCCATGAAGCCCAAGAATCAAGTTTTAAATCTTGTATTATGAATATTTTGTTGTGGGTTGATTATGTTCATGTGATTATAGTTGTATGATTCCCAATTTGGAATCCTTATGTGTTGTTCATGAACCTATGCTAGTATGTAGTCTGAAGCATGTGAAATTATGCTGAAATATGGAGTTTTGTTGTATTAATTTGATGGTCATGCCTATGCCCTAAGTCATGTATCCTAGGTGTTTGATAAAATGCCTAAGAGAATAGAAATTATGCATTATAGCTTAATTGTGACCCAAGTGATAAATCCATGCTTTACCCTATGACTAAGAATGACTTCCATGATATTGTGTGCATTATGAATGGTTAAGGAAATGTCCATGAGATTAGGGTGATGAAAGTATGACATGTTTATATGCAATTTCATTCATGTACAAGACTATGATAACCATGTACTTCACGAAATCCCCAAATTAATGTATTATGAATTGTTGATAGTGATCATGTGTTCAAGAAGTGTCATGTCCTGTCAGTTTCATACTATCGAGTCCTGGGGGTACTTGTACCCTAAAATTTAGTTGTGTGCCTAGAGACAGTGTCATATTTTTATGATACTCTCAGTCAAGCTATGATCAGTAGAATTCAGTCTGTTACATGACTCGGGAAAACTCTGTAAACTAAGTATCAATCCAGTCTTACTCAGTAATCTCAGTAGTCCAGTAATTTTAGTGATCTCAGTATTCCCAAAAATCTCAGTAACTTCTGTACTCTCCGTCAGTCCTCATATCTCAGTAGCATTTCGTCAGTAAATGAAACTCAGTGAACTCAGTTTAGCTCCGCTAAATAATACCATTAGTATCAGTTTAGTTCAGTTAATCAGTTCAGTGTCTATTTCAGTTAGGAGTAGGATTCAGCACCAAGTGAACCCAAGGATGGGGACTCACCTGTTATTCAGTGGAGGGTATAATCCTTAGAAGCAATCCTTGTGTTCCAGAACTACGTAGCCAGTGTAGGTTGAGATGCACCCTACGCGTTTAGGGATTTATACATCTCATTTGAGTTTCCTACTAGGAGGGGTTGATGGAAGAGCTCCTTGTCAAAGAGGGTTTACTCACAGTTTGTCTTTACCCGTGGCACGGTACTGACACCCTTCCAGCTGGGGTTACAGGTTGGATCCCACCAGTCAGTTCTGGGGTATGTCACTTAGATGATTACCTCCCACAGTCTCAGTTTTAGATCTAATTTCAGTAATAGAACTCAGCTCAGTTCTATAAAAATCCAAGACTGTTAGATACAGTCAAATCAGTATAGTGCAAAACCCAGCTAGTTCCATCAGTATCAGGACTGTTAGATACAGTCACTCATGTTATCATTATTCAAACTCAGTAATCATGTTATCACGAACCCAGTTAATAGTATATTAATTATACAAAATTTATGTTGGCAGTATTCAGTTTTAGGACTATCAGATACAGTCAATCAGAACAGTCAGAAACAGTCATTTCTCTATCAGTAATATGACACTAGTTCCTTAGTACTCAATAGACTTAGTGATTCAGTATCACAGTATTAGTACTCAGATATCAGTCATGGGTTAGCTTGTGGTCCTTCGGGGTCATGAGCACCATGTAGAATTTTAGGTACCAGATCTGAGGCGTTACAAACTTAGTATCAGAGCCTAAGGTTCAACAGTGTCCTAGGAAGTCTGAAAAGCCGCATCTAGTAGAGTCTTGTGCATAGGTATGTTGTGCACCACATTTATGTACAGAAGGCTATGAGATGTTTTAGGAACAGTTTCCCTTCTTTCAGCATTTATGTCATGCCAATGAGTATAAGCTTTAAATTTTCTCTCAGTCTAATCCATTCTCCCTTCCATTTACAGAACATGTCTCCCAAAAGGACTAACAAAAGAAGAACCGAAAATCAGTCAGCACCTCAGCCCATCCAGCCAGATTCTCTGGATAAGCATGTCTCTCATGTAGAATTCAGGACTGCATTTACTACTCTAGCCAGTTCAGTTGTAGCTCAGAATGAATGGCCAACTGTTGTTCTGGCCAACCCAGTGGAAAATTCTGCTACAGCCAGGATTCGGGACTTCACCCGAATAAATTCTCCTTTATTCTCTGATTCTAAGACTGAAAAGGATCCACAGGAATTTCTCGACTAGGTTCAAAAAGTCACAGATATCATAGGAGTGACTTCCAGTGAGAGTGCAGAGTTAGCCACCTATTAGCTATAAAATGTAGCCCATACGTGGTTCAAGCATTAGAAGGTAGATAGGGGTATAGATGCAGATCCCATAGAGTGGGAGGAGTTTGCTACAACCTTCTTAGATAGATTATTTCTCCTAGAGCAGAAATAAGCCAAAGTATTAGAGTTTATCAACCTCAGACAAGGTAGCATGAGCGTAAAGGAGTATTTCCTCAAGTTTACTCAGTTAGCCAGGTACGCTCCATATGTAGTAGCAGATAGTAGATCCATAATGAATAAGTTTTTGTCTGGGATATCAGGTAGAGTGGTTAAGGAGTACAGAACCGCGATGTTGATTAAGGAGATGGACATGTCTAGGCTTATGGTCCATGCTCAACAGATTGAGGAGCAGAAACTTAAGAAGAAGGAGAGGGAAATAAGGGAGCCAGAACTAGTAGTTATAGTTTTTCTCAGCCAGGGTCACAGGGTGGTAACCGTTCTCAGCATAGATAGAATTTTTCAGCCCCGGTTCCATCTTCAGCTAGTGCACCAGCTCCAAAGTTTAGAAATAAGCATAGAGATGGGGTGCCAGGCTCCATGGCCCAGGGTAGTGAGAGCAGGGTTTTTACTAATCTGCTTTGTGAAGAGTGTGGTAAGCATCATAAGGGTGTGTGTAAAGTTAGTAGTAATGTGTGTTTTGGATGTGGTGAGTCAGGTCACAAGGTCCGAGACTGTCCTAAACCTGATCCTCAAAGTCAACACAGTCTTCTTTCAGCTCAGTCTGGTCGCCCGAATCAGCAGGATGCCAATTCCAGCGCTATCAGTGGACAACGCCCAAACAGAATCTAGGCACTTCAGTCCCAACAAGATTAGGAAAGTTCTTCTAATACAGCTATTGGTATGTTACAGATCCTTCATTTACATGTTCTCGCTTCTTCAGATTTAGAAGCTTCTTTTTCTTTTGTAACTCCTTGTATAGCAGTCAACTTTAAGGTTATACCAAATGTTAACAGGACCTTCTCAGTCTCTACCCCAGTGGGTAAAACAATCATAGCTCGATAGGTAAACAGTAACTATTCGATTATGATATCTCAGAAAGTCAGCCCTTCAGGTTTTGTTAGTAATGCCAGTATGAGTAGGAAATCACTAAGGGAAGATGATTCCCGAAATATTCCTATCCCAATGCAAAGTTTTATACTTCAACCCTCCCAATACTTATGCATGCTTCATGTCACAGTTCCATGTACCCAACTTATATTCACGCGATTTCCATAAAATAGTGTGTGTTTTAAGTTCCTAGTTTGAGGATTTTTTGCCTACTCAATATTATGAATTATGTTTCATGAGTACAGAAACATCAGAATCAGGTCATACAGCTCATGACTCATGTACTCATGTCATTCTTTACAGTATGCTTAGCCCACACGATTCATGACTTCACTCTTAGGGTTCAGTCAAACTCAGATTATGTTATTTATACTCTT
Organism: Capsicum pubescens; assembly: GCA_030864215.1. Taxonomy (NCBI): domain Eukaryota; kingdom Viridiplantae; phylum Streptophyta; class Magnoliopsida; order Solanales; family Solanaceae; genus Capsicum; species Capsicum pubescens. The sequence continues at coordinate 83,732,890 of CM061541.1, read as the reverse complement.
AGTTTAGATACCTCAGTGAATCCGTAGTGTTAATGTTCCATTTTGCGGGCCTCAGTTACAGTGCCATTCAGTAGTCAGTATCCAGTAAAGAACTCAGATAGTCCTACAGAACTACGGCTTTCAACTATCAGTTATTTAGCCATCAGAATTCAGTGCTCCCGTACCAGTCTAAACCTCAGTTATCATAAAACTAGCATTCAGTCCCAGTTACAGTCTTAGATATGGTTACAGTCTCAATTACCATCTTAACTACAATCTCAGTCCCAGTCCTAGTTCAGCCAGATCATAAACTCAGTTCACTTTCAGGATTACCCGACCATAGCATAAAGCTATCAGTTACTCAGTTATTAGTATTTCAATACCTCAGCTACAAAATGTTTCTGAATCATGTCATATGCTTGGTCTCGCAATTTCAAGTAATACAGTTTTCATAAATCCATGCCCAGTTACGATTCAGTTCGTAGGTGCCCTGTGCATCATCCCAATTTTCCTCAGTATCACAGTCAAGTTAGTATTTTTCTAGGGATATAGTGTCCCAAGGGGGAGATGCTCTATAACCCCTGATCTATCGTGTCCTAGACCCTCCATCTTCTCTTTACGTAACAAATCCTATTTGGAGTAGTTGGTACCCATAGGTTGACTCTCTAGCTCCAATCTCGGTCGTATGTCATGTGTTTAAGGTACTAAATTTAGATCACAATATTCAGCTTATGTATCACATTCTAGGCCCAGTTATGTTCTCATGTTTCCACTCATGCATATTTAGTAATTAAGCTCAGAATTAGCCCAAGATAATAGCCTTTCTTAAGCCTATCCAGTTTCATGTTTAGATTTCAGTTACAGATGTGATATTCAGTTCCATGCTCAGTTTTCATTTCAAACTTGGTATCTTTACCTTTACATGTTCAGTCGCATGTTCATAAGTCAGTTCAGTCATATATTCACACATCAGATAAGCGTGATCAACTTATCAGAACTCTCAGTCATGCAGTCGTGCATCAGCTCAGTCACAAAATCATGCATCTGATATGCATGCTCAGTATGAATCTCAGTAATGTTAGTCAGGTAGTCATGTTTCAGCTGTTCATGTTCAGTATGTACTTCATCTTATTATTTCTCCTATCTAAATCAGTCTCATTTAATTACGAATATTCCCAATGGGGAGATATTATAATATCCCGTACTTCTACCTATCTTAAAAATCATCCTAAAGATATTTAAAACTTTTTATAAAGATTAATCCACTTTTATACATATGGTATTTTCATGATTTTTACTTTTTATCATGTGGAAAATTGAATAAGCTTTCCATTAATACCAAATTCGCCCAAATCCAACACCCGGACGAAGAGTTAGAGCCTTTTTAGTAAGACAGTGTGCCACCTGATCCATCAATGCGTCGCGGAGCAGGCCAAAATAGCAATCGTCAAAATCGAGTGAGCCTCCACGATTATAGCGCGTCGCGCTAGGGATTAAATTCAGAATTGTCTTTTTTCCAGTGTCTCAGTGTGATGTCTCCGTGTCGTGCCAAACTTCCAAGTCACAAACAAAGTGGCAACGCGATAGCTCCGCGTCGCGCCACCATGCAGATTCCCAATTGTCAAGTTCCAGTGACTTGGCGCGATAGTGACGTGTCGCGCCAAGGATGAAAAATGGGAAATTTTTAAGAATTAAAATACGCATCCAAGGGTTAAAAGGGTCAATTTCTCACCCCCTATATAAACCCAATAACATGTGATTCAGCCATATTTCACCCAAAATATATTATTTCTCTCAAGAACAAGCTAGGGTTTTCAAATGGGGGTTCAAATACAAAACTCAAATTCAAGAATCTCTCCGTCAATCTTCGTAGAATCAAGAACTAAGGTATGCATAGTGTTCATTCATGGATTCCTTTCATCCATGAAGCCTAAGAATCAAGTTTTAAATATTGTATTGTGAAAATTTTGTTGTGGGTTGATTATGTTCATGTGATTATGGTTGTATGATTCCTAATTTGGAAACCTTATGTGTTGTTCATGAACCTATGCTAGTATGTGGTCTGAAGTATGTGAAATTGTGTTGAAATATGGAGTTTTGTTGTATTAATTTGATGGTCATGCCTATTCCCTAAGTCATACATCCTAGGTGTTTGATAAAATTCCTAAGAGAATAGAAATTATGCACTATAGCTTAATTGTGACCCAAGTGATAAATGCATGCTTTACCCTATGACTAAGAATGACTTCCATGATATTGTGTCCATTATGAATGGTTGAGGGAATGTCCATGATATTAGGGTGATGAAAGTATGACATGTTTATATGAAATTCCATTCATGTACAAGACTATGATAACCATGTGCTTCACAAAATCCCCAAAATTAATGTATCATGAATTTTTTATATTGGCCATGTGTTCAAGAAGTGTCATGTCCTGTTAGTTTTATGCTATCGAGTCCTGGGGGTACTTTTACCCAAAAATTTAGTTGTGTCCCTAGAGCCAGTGTCCTGTTTTCATGATACTCTCAGTCAAGCCATGATCAATAGAATTCAGTCAGTCACATAACTCAAGAAAACTCTATAAACTCAGTATCAGTCCAGTCTTACTCAGTAATCTCAGTAGTCCAGTAATTTTAGTGATCTCAGTATTCCCAGAAATTTTAGTTACTTTAGTACTCTCCATCAGTCCTCAGATCTCAGTAGCATTCCATCAGTCAACGAAACTTAGTGAACTTAGTTTAGCTCCTCTAAATAATACCATTAGTATCAGTTCAGTTCAGTTAATATGTTCAGTATCTATTTCAGTTGGGAGTAGGATTCAGCACCGAGTGAACCCAAGGATGGGGACTCACATATTATTCAGTGAAGGGTGTGATCCTTAGAAGCAATCCTTGTATTCCAGAACTACTTAACCAGCATAGGTTGAGATGCACCCTACGCGTTTAGGGATTTATACATCTCATTTGAGTTTTCTACTATGAGGGGTTGATGGAAGAGCTCACTGTCAGAGAGGGTTTACTCACAGCTTGTCTTTACCCGTTGCACGGTACTGACACCCTTCCAGTTAGGGTTATAGGTTGGACCCCACTAGTCAGTTTTGGGGCATGTCGGTTAGATGATTACCTCCCACAGTCTCAGTTTTAGATCCAGTTTTAGTAATAAGACTCAGTTCAGTTCTATAGAAATCCAGGACTATCAGATACAGTCACTTATTTTATCAGTAATCATGTTATCACAAACCCAGTTAATAGTATATTAATTATATAAAATTTATTTTGTCAGTATTCAGTTTCAGGACTGTCAGATACAGTCAATCAGACCAGTTCTTCATAAGAAGAACTTTCATAAATAGTCATTCCTTTATTAGTAATATGATATTAGTTCCTCAATACTCAATAGACTTAGTCATTCAGTATCCCAGTATCAGTACTCAGATATCAATCATGGGTTAGCTTGTGGTCCTTCGGGGTCATGAGCATCGTGTAGCATTTCGGGTACCAAATTTGAGGCGTTACAGAACTACAGGACCAAGGGGTGCCTAACACCTTTCCTTCAGTGAACAGAATTTCTTAACCAGAATCTCTGTTCGTGGACCATTTTTGAAAGAATCAAAAATTATTTTGAAAAAGAATTTTCAAAGGTGACTTATCACACCAGATTTATGTCAAGTGGTGACTCTGAGTTTTGATTGTTAAAATTTCTTTTCAAAACAAAATTTTCATCTTTTGTCAGTCGAAAATAAAACCCTTTTCTAACATTAAATTAATTCTTTTTGTTAAAAAGGGAGTGTGACATCTCTGGCGACTCTGCTGGAGATTTTTCAGAATTCAAACTTATTTTTTTGGAGTTGCATCAGCTTAGTTTGACACTATGGGTGTATAGACGTTGTTTGTATTTGTTTTATCTTTTTTTATTGCCTACGTGCTACGTGTTTACAGTTTTTCTCATATGTGTTACTGTTTTATATCTGCCATCATTTGAATAACCCGAGTCCTTTCTTTCGCAACAAGTCCCTTAGTACACATTGTGTACACGACCTCTAGTTAAGTCACCCTAATTTTAGGAGAGGGATTCGTCGGCTGGTATGGAGTGGGTGGAAAAATATCTCAGCCACCATCGACCATATGCTCCCACAAACAGCCTTTTTAGTGGACCTTAGCCTAGGTCAGCCTTTAGATCATGCTTATCTACATCATATTGAGACCTAGCGGGACCCACTTGGTCATTTGTAGGAGACTCACCCCTAAAGCATTCCTACGTGCTAATTATTGAATCTTTGAGGGTAACTGGGTCATTTGAAAGACTGATTTGGGGAAAAACATATTCTATAATTAAAGGAAAGTGTGTAGGCAAGGAAAGGTTGAAACAAAAAAAAAGTGAACAAAAAAAATGTTCGTAGTTTTTAGAGTTTTTTATGATTTTTGTTCTTCACAATCCAAAACTTCAAAAATATTTTTACCTTTTGCACTCATTTCCCAAAAAAAACAACAAAACATCAAAAAAAAATTCCTTTTCTCCCCTTTAGCAAGCATTCATAATTCAAAATTTTTAAAAAAAAATTCAATAGGAGCTTTTTATAAAAGAAAAAATTTTAAAAAAGATGGTAGAAGTTTTGTACATTTCACATAACGAAATACCAAAAAAAAAGATTTCTTTTTCATAGTTGGTATATTTTGATGTGAAGTGTCAAATTGAAAACTCAAAAGATTTTATTGACATTGTTCATCGTCTGTCTTTGGTCGTGTCTCTCAAATCAAGGTTTAGTCTGTTATTTAACCATTATCTGTCCAATCTGGATGAACTACGCACACCTGATTCTCCTCTTTCGGAAGTGAGATTCGTAGGTAGCTCTTCGTAGATTCGGTGATCTTATTTAAAAAATTCAAAAAGATTTTCTTCACTCTTCATTTAGAGCAAGTGTTCCATATACATCTTTAAAAGAAAACTATAAAAAGATTTTTCTTTAATAGTTTCAAGTTTAATTTTCATATGAAATTAAAAATCAAATATCCAAAAAGATTTTTCTTTGATAATCATAGGTCTCATTTTGTATAGAGATTTTAAAGCTGACAAAAAAATCCAAAAAGATTTTTGTCAATTCTCTTGACAATTTATTTTCTTCTTAGAGTTTCAAGAAAAAAGAAAGAGAGTTTGATTGGTCATCTCATGGAAAAACTTCACGAACTATTCACACCTGATTCTCCTCTCTCGGGATGAGATACGTAGGTGCCCTTCTAGGGTTTGGTGATCTTTTCAAAAAAAAGTAGAATTTTTTTTAAGGAAATGTTGAACTCTAATGCATTTGCCATCTCTTGTTCAGTTAGTTTAAGGTGGTAGGTTTGTGGTATTTTGGTTGATCCTCCATAGTATACCAAGTCCAGGGATTCAAGTCCTATAAGGATATAGAGAGTGACATCATGGACCAAACAAAAAGTCAGAAAAATGAGAATTTAAAGCAAGAGATTGTGAGACTAAGGCAACAAATGATGGAAATGTATTGAGCATGGGCCAGTGGGCTGCCACCTCCTCCATTCCCCACTATTGACCCTACAAATACCTTGAGTTTTTTATCACAATTGCAAAGTCAGATTCCTATTGTTATTGATGCACCACAATATGCCTCAGAATTCACTCCAAGCCAAAAGCATCCCAATGTTTCCATCTCTCATTCTCTGTCTCTTCAGTGTAAATCTACCACGTTGATAGCACCACCTATCATCACTACTTCTGTTGCCCAACCCTTTACTGCAGTTCTCACCTTGGCTTTCCATCCAACGATTGTGCTTCCCTAATCTGCTAATGAGTAAATATTTAATATTCTTGATAATCACTAATATACTCCTAATCCCACATCTATGTTAATTGGACCACCAAAATTTCTTACCAAGAAGTCTAATATGGCAGAAGAGCAAGAGAAAATGGCTATGAAAATGAAGTGTGCAGAAAAGGCTATGAAAAATTCTTTAGGACTTGCAAATTATAAAGATGTTGCATATAAGGACTGGGTATGTCTTCAAGTATTAACCTCTCTCCTAACTTTGAGGTATTAGAATTTGAGGAGCATGATAGGTACGAGGATTTTGTAAAACACTTGGAACAATATTGTCATCAATTTAGAGGGACTGAAAGAAAGAAGAAAGAGAATGTAGCTACTATTATGTCAGGGCCACAACGGAGCTTGAGAGGGTCAACTCAACAATATTTTCAGTCTCAATCAGGAGATAACACATCAAATCCACATACTCATCTGCAACAATGTTCCTCTTTGCAAAATCCAAGATATTCCATTCCACTTCCTCAGTATCCTTTGAACAAAGCACAACTCTATACTTATCTATCTTCTTATCCATAATGGAAAGCACCGGTTCCTTAATAACATCATCGACCCCACATATTTACCAAGGAACTTCTAATTCCAAGTTTCAACCAAGGTCGTATTTTGCAAAGAGAAGGAAGTCAAAGGATAATCTTACACCAATTGGGGAATCATATTGCAGTTTAATCCAAAGAAAGAGAGAGTTAGGCATGATCACTCCTCTTCTTGGGTGTACTCCTAATCTACATTCAATAAATTTTGATCTTTATGTATGATGTGTATATCATTCTGATGTTCGGGGTCACAGTGTTGAAGGTTGTAGTGCATTGAAAAGAGAAATAGAAAGGATGATTTAAGAAAAATTGATCGTATTGCAAAAAAATGACACTACGAAGGTCACACATAATCCTTCACCAACACACAATAATGAACAATATGTGGGAAGCAATGAGTTAAGCATGGGGATCCTGAACTTGTTTGTTGAAGATAATGTGTTTGAGAGTGGTGGAAGCTCTAGTCATGATGATATGCAAACCAGTGGCCAAGATGTCAATCTTACAAGTTGAGAAGTCACTCATCTCCCTACTAGGAAGAGGTATGGTAGTCTATTTTATTCTGTTATCAAAATTATTTCAGGGTTGTAGTTTGGGATCTATCTTATTTTGTCCCTTTGACATTTATGTTCAAACCCTTCTATCTTTTATTTCAACTAAATGGAGTGTCCCTTTTCCCTTTGGGTTTTAAATGTGTTGTTTGTTCTTTTCTTTACAGAGTATATTTTATGATTGGTTTTAGTGATATGACATGCTGGCGAATTTTCAGCTCGATCTTAAAATCCAATTTAAGCAAGAACTTTAAATCAAAATATTTCATTGGGAAAAAGAGCACCAAATAAAATAGTTAGAGTGTGAGACATTTGGTGACCAAGTTGAAGCCTTCTTTAAAAATTAAGGTAATTATTTTGAGAATCACAGGAATAACTTGATTATCAATTAAAAGTCTTATCTCAATTAGGTTAAGCAGTGGATGCACGATCCTATATCAAAAGAAACAGGAAGATAATCAACTCCATAAAAGCATGATTCATTCGATGTAAGGGGTGTACAACAAAGATGGAGTTTTATGTTGGACAAATGCAGAAGAAGTAGTGACACAAATGCTCAGGTCAAGTTAGTGTTGTAAATAATGTCATAAATGATCTTCTTTTCCCACTTTCATATTGCATGTTATGCATTTGCATTTTTAAGGATTGATATGACAAAGGCATTTCATTCTTCTATCCAAGTATTGTGTAATCCTTTGTTTAACCTTTTTAAGATTTAGTCCTATTTTCTTTCATACCCCTTTTTTGGAATCAAGATAGAGTCGACAAAGTTCAGAAGAAAAAGTGTCGAGCAAAAATAGAGTTTGAAAAGGTTTAAAAAAAATATTTCCAAAAAGAAAAAAAAGTGTCAAGAAAAATAGAGTCAAAAAAGGTCCCAAAGAGAAAAGGAGCCAATAAAAAATAATTAAAAAAAGAGAGAAATTAGAATCAAGCAAAAGAATAAGTTGTCAAAACTATGTGTGACCTGATTCTCCTCTCTCCGTGGTGAGATACGTAGGCTGCCCTACTCTGGGCTCAGTCCAACCAAATAAACAATTCTGAATTACCCTGTCAAAAAAAACTGGAGCATGAGTTAATCTCTGTAGTTTGAGTCGATTCCAAAATTTGTAAGTCTCACCCCACTTCAAGTGTTGTTTGAGCCTCATACTATCCTTTCTTTCAAACCCTATCCAAAAGCCAAGTTGTAACCAAAGAAAGACCTTCAGATCAATTTTTGAGAATGGTCAGTCTAAGCATGCAATGGATGTGATGATGCATTTAGGTACTTCTTGTCATCCTCTGCATAAGGAACTAGGAGAGAAATATAAATGAGAGTCTTATTGGTGAAAACCCTCACGGGTACCACAAAGCGATGGTAAGCTGAGAAAAATAAATATATGAGAGCCTTCTTGGTGAAAACCCTCACGGGAAACGTAAGTCGATGATGAGCTGAGAGAAATAGAAATGAGAGTCTCATTAGTGAAAATCATCACAGACACTCAGATTGAGAGAAAGGAAAATAAAAGAATCTTATTACCTTCATGGGCACGCAAGACGATGGTGAGCTAAGAGAAAGAAATGAGAGAGGTTTGTTGGTGAAAGCCCTTCAAGGCGCCTAGCCGAATGAGGTCTCTGAATGCGATTGACCCAATAAGGTAACTCAATTTCAGGGATTAACTCAATGAAAATTAGTGAAAGTTTGGATTGAAAGATCAGGCAGCTTAATCCGAAATGTATGTCATAATCATTAGAGTTGACTATCACTTTCAAATAAATTTTTCTTTTCTTTGTTTCAGTGGGGACATTCATTGTCTATTCTTTCTTCTCTATATTTTTATTTTTGTTTTCTAGAGTCAGTTATACAAATAGAAAGTCATTTGTCTTATGTCTTTAAGTCAAATCAATGTCAAACCAAGTGAGAAAAGATTTTAAAACTGGCTACCAGCTTCTTTAATTGCACAAATCAAGATAAAAGGCCAGCACATGAAAGAGACATGATTGTGAGCCAAAATCAGGCATGTAGAAAGTTTTGTCAACAGACAAGTCTTGGAACTCATGGATATACCAAGGTTCAAAGGATTTATCTAAGGAACATAGAAAAAACAGAGATATTTTATTTGTTTCAGATTCACTCTTAATAATCTGAGTTTGGATCAATGGTACAGCAAGTCGATAACATATGCTAATGATTGGAAGCAAAATTAAATGTGACAAGTGCAAGGGCAATCGCCTCAAAAGCTAAAACCACAAACAAGCCACCATGTTTTTAAACTGACAAGTTTTCTTTGTATGAAACAGGAACATATGTTGCCTTAAAATCAAGGATTTCAAAGCCTAAACATCAAAGGCCGTAATTTCCCACTTCTACAAATACAAGAGATAATGTTGATGCATAGGTTTGGTAATCAAACCATAGTAAAACTCGTAATCCAATATCTATAGGAGACACACCTCCTTTTCTGAGTAATTCAGGTTTATTTATTAGGTGATGCACTTCCTAAATTAAACCTTCACTCCTAGAAGTCACACTTTCTAGTTGAGTCCTTCCATTTAATCTTTAGGAGAAACATTTCCTTGTCTGGTAATTTAAGCGACAATTGTAAGAAGACACATTTCCTTGTCTGAGTAATTCAAGAAACATTTGTAAGGAAACGCATTTCCTTGTTTTGGTAATTCAAGTGGCATTTGTAAGGAGACTCATTTCCTTGTTTGGGTAATTCAAGTGACATTTGTAAGGAGACGCATTTTCTTAGCCGGGTAATTTAAGTGGCATTTGTAAGGAGACAGATTTCCTTGTTTGGGTAATTCAAGCAGCATTTGTAAGGAAACGCATTTCCTTGTTTGGGTAATTCAAGCGGCATTTGTAAGGAGATGTATTTCCTTGTTTGGGTAATTCAAGCGACATTTATAAGGAGACACATTTCCTTGTCTGGGTAACTTAAGTGGTATTTTTAAGGAGACGCGTTTTCTTATTTGGATAATTGAAGCAACATTTGTAAGGAGACATATTTCCTTATTTGGGTAATTTAAGTGGCATTTGTAAGGAGACGCACTTCCTTGATTGGGTAATTCAATTTTCACTTGTTAGGTGATGCACTTCCTAACTTAAGTCTTGACTCCTAGAAAATGCACTTTCTAGTGGAGTAATTCCACTTGACCCTTAGGAGACACACTTTCTTTTTGGGTATTCAAATTTTTGCTTGTTAGGAGACACACTTCCTAACTTAAGCCATTCACTCCTAGAAAATGTAGTTTCTAGTTGAGTACTTAACCCATAGGTGACGTACTTATTTGCCAGGGTAATTCAAGTTTCACTTGTTAGGTGGCTCACTTCCTAACTCAAGACTTGATTCCTTGAAGCTACATTTTATAGTCGAGTCATTCTACTTAACCCTTAGGAGACGCACTTCCTTTTCAGGGTATTTCAATTTTTATTTGTCTGGTGACACACTTTCTAACTTAAACTGTTATCTCTAGAAGACGCACTTTCTAGTTAGAGTTCCTCACTTTAATTTTTAGGAGACACACTTCCTAGTCTTGGTCATTTAATTTTATCCTCAAAAGATTCATTTATTAATCAGTCTTGAGTCACCTTTGCATTATGCATTTTGCAAGTAAGAGTGATTGGGTTTGACACCTATAAAAGTTTTCTGATGATAAACTGGGGCAGAAATTTAATTCATATTATGGGAAACATCATTTTAGGACCCTCTTGAAAAATGAGATTTTATTTTGAAAAGTGAGATCTCTCTTTATCATAACCTTTGTTTGGGATAACTTTCTTCCGAGTTTTGATGTGATTTTAGGAGCCCGCTTAGAGAACAGGGTAATGAAATTGAAAGTCAAGCAACGAGGTGAAGAAACTGAAAGTCAACAGATTAAAGAAATAGCAAATCAGGAACCCGCCTAGAGAACAGGGTGAAGAAATTGAAAACCAAGCAACAAGGTGATGAAATTGCAAGTCGGCAGCCAGCCTGAAGAACAGGATGATGAAATTGAAAATCAGGAGCCCGCTTGGAGAATAGGGTGATGAAATAGCAAGTCAAGAGCCAAGGAATGCTGCATAGATAGGACTTTTGTAATTTCATTTATGTTTTTAACTTTCAATTTTCATTTTTAATATAATGACAGAGTCATGGACCGGAACCTCGACAGAACCTCACTCGACTCTCCAACTCGGTGTAGTCCTTTCTTATCAATTCAGGAACCACATGTGACCTAATTCCTACATAACTTGGGATAGGTAGGATGTCAAAATCAAGACTCGGTTGCACTCCTTTCTTCTATTCCTTTCTTTTGAATAATGGTCGGGACAAAATTCTATCTCGTTGTGTACTTATTTATCTGAAAACACTTTGTTTTTACATCCAAAGACGGGCATGATGTAGACACGTAATTTTATTCCTCCCAAAATCCGAATTTATCCATTTACCCCACCTTACCATACACCCCACCTCATTTTAATAATTTCCCATAAAATAACAAAAACTAACTAATTCTTAACCAATATAACACCCCACCCAATTAAATTTAACCACCTCACCTTATCCTAACCACACACACTCCTACCTACCTCACTACCTTACCCAACCTCTACCCCTATACCCCTAGACCCTCCTTCCCTCCCCCACTCACATTTTTTTATTGTCCCCACACACTAGTCTTCGCCAGATAAACTCACCTCACCATTAATACACACTGGATTCCATTCACACTACATACACCCTCACTGGAGATATTCATACACACAACGGAGAAAAATAATACAAAATAATATACACACTTCATGCCATGTAGATAGTCTTAAATTTCCATTGAATAAGCAATAAAAATTAAGTACACACTGGAAATACACATAATACATATACACACACACAAAGGGACCCATCGAGAGATGATAACAGAGAGATTTGAGAGAGATTGCGAAAGAGACAGAGAAAAGGAGAAATCAATAGAGAGACAGTGAACACATAGTGAACGGAGTAAGAAAAAAGAGAGATTTTCAGATGAAGTTTTGCCAAAATCGTAACTCCATCACCGTCCGATGACAAATCCACTGTCATTTCTGAGCAAAGTGACTCTACGAGAAAACCCCAACCAAACCCTATCTCTACCAATGACCAGCTTCATTTTGATTGAACCTCCATCGGAAAAATTATAGCAACCGGGTCAATGTCACAACATCAAAAACATTTAGGTTTAGGAAGAACAGAATTCCAGGTTGAAAGTTTTGAATCTGGGATTTATCGAGTTAGCGGGTCCGTGTTGAGTTCGTTGAATCAAGATCTTAGGTTTGGTTCCAATCCGATGGCAGTCGTCGAATAATTTAGGGGTTGAAATAAAATTGAGGTCCATTTATCCATCTTATTCTCTCTTCTGTCTTGAATTGTAATTGTTTTTGTCTTGAATTCTAATTGTTTTTGTAGGTGTGAATGACTGACTCGTGTTCTTAACATATTCAAATCAATCAAATAATCATGAACAAAGGATTCCAACATCAAAAGTCAAATCTTAGAATCAATATATATTTGTAATGTAAAGTGTGTGTAAACTAGTACAAAAATATCAAAAGGGTATTTATAGAATACATAGAAACCCTAAAAATCCTAACCAAAATGAACAAGGAAATATGGGTTGGTGGTTACTTACGAACCCACTTACGGGTCATAAGTGGTACTTACACCCAGTAAGTGGGTGTCATAAGTGACAGACTTCTCCAGAGATTCAGCATACTTCAGTACTTGTACCCATGATAGCACTTACGACAACGTAAGTGGTACCTAAGCCCCGTAAGAGACCTCCTCATAACTGTTAGACAAAATCTTTAATTTCAAAACCACAGAACTTTTAATCTTTGATACCTATGTTGGCACTTCTAGCAGCATAAGTGGTATGCGTCATAAGTGACCCTTTGACAATGTCAGACAAAAACTTTAACTTTCAGTTTCTCAGTATTATTTTCTCTGATACTTATGAGGAAACTTACAGTGGTCGTAAGTGGAACTTACAATACATGGGTGGTCTCGTAAGTAGTGTCTTCTGCACACTTCAACTCTTTTTTATTTTTTTAGATCCAAAACCTAGTTTCTTGCAACATAAACATAAAAACACATCACAACTAACAAAACGACCTAAGTACTTGCATATTTTCATATTTTTAAGCATTGAAAGTGCCATAAAACCATGGCACATCAGGTACCATGTCCCTTATTTAATTGGAATGGTCAAAGAACTTAACTCTATCATACTCTTCCACTGCTTTATACAAATGAGACGCGACCTTTGAATTGTGAAAGTTGTTTTGAATATTTTTCCCAAGGAGCCTCATGCAATAACCATAGTGAGCTAAAGCGTAGATAATTGAAATTATCTTTCAAATACTTGGATGTCTATCAGAAATTACACACAACTCATCGGTATCATCTACATAGCTTCTCATTTATTCAAAAAAATATTGATATTAGGCTTTACATTCCTTGTCCAATACACAAAAATCCACCGAAAAGATGTGATTCTCTGCATCATATATCATTGCCGACAACTAAACTCCTTCATATTTGCTTTTCAAGAATGTTCCTACAATGGATATGACATTTCTCGTATGTTAAAAACCAAGAATCCAAGATGGATAGGCTACAAAAAAGTACTTGAACCTTCTATTTTCATCAACCTACAATGCCTTCTTACTTCCTAGATTTTCTGACTCAAGCATCTAGTGGTATGCATCAAGAACTGCAAACCCATGCTCATGTGTTCCCCTAACCAAAGACTTTACAATCTCTATTTTCTTATAACTATTCAAATAACTCACCTTAAAATCCAATTCTATATGAATTTGATTAGCTATATCACTTGTAGAAAGACCTTTGCCATTGAAGAAGCTATTATTAAAGTATTTACTGATGACCTTTGTCGTGACATGCAAATTATGGCTCGTAATATTCTTCGAACCATATGTGTGATACTTTTCATAAGTTCTAATGTAGAATCTATCAGAACTTATGAAATTTACAGCCCTCAACACAACTTTCACTCCAAATGTACACATCCAAAACAATACACACTACTTAAATGAATCACCTTCTTGAGTTTGAAATCTTTTTCAAGCTAGTAATATGCAATGAAGTGACTAGTTCTTTATTTTTTCTTGAATGTCATTTCTTTGTAAAAACTTAATTTATCATCTTGAAGATTGCTCGGCTGTGTTAATTGAGAACTGCCCATTGTATTGCTCACAGCAATAGACATAGATGTTTGTTCCTCCTCCACTTCATCTCCACTCTCATCATTTTGAATATTCATGTCCATGTCATCCAATTTATCATTTGACATATTCTATTGTCCTTTTTCTATATTATGATTCTCTAACATTTTTTCAACCACGTATACCCTTAAAAAGGGCCTAGCTTTATCACTCAGATAAGCATACAAACGAAACTAATTGTTTATCTTAAAAGGTAGGACCTTCTGATTTTCAAAAGAGTTGTGCATGTAATTGATGACAAGATCTTTCAATTGACAATTTAGTTCACAATAGCTGATGATTAAGTTGACAAAATCATCTACAAAACATCTATTTGGTATGTCATCGCTATTATCTCTAATATTTCACCATCCTTCTAACACCAAATAAATTGATTATTTTTCTTGATCCACTTATCATGACAATCAACCCCTATTGTTATTGATTCATCCACTTGTGTTGCATAAACAAATTTGTTAAAAACATTAATAATGATTGTATAGTAAAATTAATAATAATAGTATAGTAAAATTTAATAATGATAGTACAATATATACAATAAAAAACTATATACACTATCATTATCATTGTCCTAATAGATGATCCATATGTTGCAACAGATGACTCATCTGTTGGATTCAACTTCAGTTTTTATCCTAGTGTTGTAACATAAATCTAATAGATAAGACATCTAGTACAACAGATGACTCATCTATTGGATTCAACTTCAGGTTCTATCCCAGTGTTGTAACATGAATTCAATAAATGAGTCATTATAGACAAGTAATTTTATTCCTCTCGAAAGACAAATTTACCCATTTACCCCACCTTACCATACATCCCACCTCATTTTAAAAGTTTTCATAAAATGACAAAAAATAGCCAATTCCTAACAAATATAACACCCCCCCAATTAAATTTAACCACCTCACCTTATCCTAACCACACATGCTCCTACCCACCTCACTACCCTACCCAAACTCTACCCCTATACCCCTATACCCCTATACCCCTACACCCCCTACGCCACTCACATTTTCTTATTGTCCCCACACACTACCCTTCACTAGATAAACTCACCTCACCATTAACACATACTGGATTCTATTCACAATACACACACCCTCACTGGAGATATTCATAGACACAATGGAGAAAAATAATACAAAATAATATACACACATCACTCCATGTAGATAGTCCCTAATTTCTATTGAATAAACAACAAAATTATAAACACATTAAACATACATACAATACATATACACTCACAAAAAGAGACCTGTCGGGAGAGGATAACAAAGAGATTTAAGAGAGATAGAAAAAAGGAGAAATTGATAGAGAGATGGTGAAACACAGTGAACAGAGTAAGGAAAAAGAGAGATTTTTTGGCAAAGTTTTTCTGAAATCGTAACTCCATCATCGTCCGACGGCAAATCCGCTACCATTTTTTACCAAAGCAACTCCACGATAAAACCCCAAACAAACCCCATCTCTACCGATGACCAGCTCTATTTTGATCAAACCTCCATCGAAAAAACTATAGCAATCGAGTCGGTGTCACAACATCAAAAATATTTGGTAGGCAGAACAGAATTCCAGTTTAAAAGTTTTGAATCTGGGTTTGATCGAGTTGACGAGTCCGTGTTGAGTTCATTGAATCAAGGTTTTGGGTTTGGTTCTAATCCATTGGTAGCCGTCGAACAATTTGGGGATTGAAATAAAATTAAGGTTCATTTGTCCATCTCATTCTCTATTTTGTCTTGAATTTTAATTATTGTTGTCTTGAATTTTAATTATTTTTTTGGGTGTGAATGACTCGTTGCTTAACATGTTCGGATCTTTGTTGTATGTATGTGTTTGATATTTGTTTCGGTTTTTGAAAGGTTGAATTAATAATCGAAGAATTTTTTAATCATTGATTGAGAATGGATTTGGGGGTGAGAGTTGAAAATTGGTAAAAATGAATGCAATTAGTTTATGTTGATTCATTGATGGTTGTTTGATCCGAAATAGGCGTCTAATTTTGTTGAACTCGATGGTGTGATGTGTTAGGCTGAAAATCTATAGGAAAATCATAGGTTTCGGGTAGGCAAGCTTTAGGATTTTATGTTACCGAATGTATGAATGCTTATTTGAAATGATTTTCTATTTATATCGCCTTTTCTATCAAGTATATTTATTCGTCAGGGGATGCCCCGAGGTCACATGTATATATTCATCAGGAAATGCCCCGTGGTACTTTATACTCAGAAGACCGATCGTAATCAAGGCCCGAGGCATCGGGTAAAAGCATAGTATAGGATAGTTAGAATAGTTTAGGTTTTAATTTCAGCATTTTTATTTCGGTTTTGTAATAAATTGGACTGGACACTATTTTAGAGTTTTGACTGTTTGATTGTTTGTTATTGTGTGTTGTGCGTTTTGTTTGGTTTATACATTTAATAGTGTCATACTAACAAATATACTCCAAGAAGAGACCCTGGTCGACCCACGGGACCGAGGGGTGCCTAACACCTTTCATTCGGTCAACAGAATTCCTTAACCGAAATCTCAGTTCGTGGACTAGTTTTGAATGAGTCAAAAATTATTTTGAAAAAGGATTTTCAAAGGTGACCTGGCACACCAGATTTATGTCAAGTGGCGACTTTGAGTTTTGATTGTTAAAAGTTCTTTTCGAAATAAAATTTTCATCTTTTGTCACTCAATAATAAAACCCTTTTCGAACATAAAATTAATTTCTTTTGTTAAAAAAAAGGGTGTAACAGCCATCTGTTGGATTCAATTACAGGTTCTATCCCAGTGTTGTAATATGAATCCAACAGATAAGTCATATATTGCAATAGACAGATGAGTCATCTATTGTAACTGATGACTCATCTATTGGATTCAGCTTCAGGTTCTATCCTAGTGTGGTAACAGGAATCCAACAGATGAGACACCTGTTGCAATAATGACTAATCTGTTGGATTCATATTACAAAATCAGTAGCTTAATCTAATAGATAGGTCATCTGTTGCAACAGATGACTTACCTATGTTAACACTCAGTTTGATAAAACAGTAAAAGTAGCAAGGACTGATAATGGGACTGAATTCATCTTGTGATACCTTATTTAAGAAAAATAGCATTATACTTCAAAAATATACGTGTGTATACTCCACAATAAAATGGTATTGCAGAAAAAATACACAGACAGATCTTAGAATTAACTAGAGTTATCAGATTTCAAGCAGCTAGATTTACTTGAGTTTTTCTGCTTAAGCAAAAAACCGATGCATATATATCTCTTTAATATTTTCTGAAGTATGTTAACAATCAGTTTGATAAAATAGTAATAATGGGACCGAATTGCTTAATTCATCCTGTGATATCTTATTTAAACAAAATGAAATTATACATCAAACAATCTCTGTGTATCTCCAAAAAAAATGGAGTTGCAGAAAGAAAACAGAGACACATCTTAGAATTAACTAATGCTATTAGATTTCAAGTTGTTATTCCATTCAAGTTTTGAGAAAATTTGTTCTATTTGCAGTATATTTGATAAATAGACTTACTAGCTCAGTTCTTGATTATGTCACTTATATTAAAAACTATATAAAAAAAGTCATGATATCAGTCACTTAAAAGTACTAGGTTGTCTGTTATGTGCTAAAGTTTCTAATCAACATGATAAATTGCTACCTAAAATTATTATTGTTGTATCCATATGGCATATTTTAGTGTACAAAAAAGTCTACATTTTATATGATTTGACTAACAAAGATTTTTTTGTAAATATGAATGTAGTGTTTCATGAAGAATCACTTTCCTTCTTGAGAAAACATACAAGTAACACTCCATTGTTTACAACTATCAAAGATATGCATGCTTCAGATGATTGGTATTCTACTACAGTTCACTTTCCCTAACACAAGAGGCAACAAATAATCATGAACAAAATCAGGTTTCGCCACAACCTCATGTAGACGAGAATCAATTACATGTTCCTGCATATTAATCCATACAAGCAATAGCTCAATTAGGTTCACAAAGAAGGTCAAGTAGAGGTATTAAACCTCCAAAATGGATGAGAGATTTTGTCTCCATAAATGTGCATAAGACATTGAGTATGGATTGAAGAAGTACATTGATAAAATTTACCATTAGGTCCTTCTGCACTACTACCTTCTATGGTAAATACAACTGATTTAACTTCCTCCATAGATGAAATTAAGCGTAAAAGCATATTATCCTCTTGTGTCACAGTCTCAGTAATTTTTTTAAGTATCTCAAAGTTACTACCATCTGTCTCTTGAGTGAACTGTGCTTTAAATACTTTTATATCTTCTTCAACTATTTGTCCCATGTCCTCAATCCAAACACAATCACTATTCTAAATTCCTCTACTATGCAATCTTCTTCTTCTACCATTGACCAGATTATGAAAATAAGTAGTATTTTTGTCACCATCAACATGCCATTTAGCCCTAGCCTTTTCCTTCCAAAACTGTTCTTCAAAATGCCAATATTTCTTATGTTCTGCCTGAGCCAGCTGCAAAACCATTCTGTTAGTAGCTGAAGGATGCTCTTCAAAAAGTTATTCCTTGATTTTCACTATTTTCTCTCTAATACTCAGTCCATAAGTGTCTCTGCTCCATTTATTCAGTGTTTTTTTTAATATTTTTATTTTTTTCTTGAACATTAGAAAAGGATGACCAATACAATCAGCTCTCTAGTGTTGCTCCACCACCTTTAGAAAGTCTACATGTTCTGTATAAAAATTAAGGAATCTTCTCACACACACAAAAAAAAAGAATATTATGCATCTTCTAACTTGCATCTTTTTTCTACATCGCCAAAAAAAATTAAAATAAATATCTATGCAATTACTCAAATCATTGTCATCAACACTGGGCATCGGTTGGTGTGAAAATGTTCGGTTCAGATTTTCAGACTTTTTGATATGTCAAAATTGGAAAGCATCGGACTGGACTTCTTCAACATAAAAATTAATTTTGGGCCAAGAACTCATGCTAAGCTCGTCAGCTAATAAGAAGCTCATGAGGGATTGAAACTTGACCTTTTAAAAAAGAATTTCATTTTCAGTGGATCAACAAATCAAACTTACGAAGTCATGCTTGAGTCGAAATTTAAAAAATTTAACCGTGAATCAACCTAATGAACTAGATAACCGCAAATATCTGTTGGAATGATTATTTTTGGGTTTTTATATTGTCTCACTTATTATCTTCATTATTTACAACAGTTTGAGATCATGTAGTAAAAATATTTTTTGACTTAAACAACTGCTAACAACTCAAATTTAATTATCCGTGATGCTTCATGCTATTTCTCTGTTAAATATTTGTATGCCATCTTTTTGTAATGGTGTGCAAAGAATAATTATCATTTTTTTAGCTAATTATATTTTTATATAATACAATGCTTCCTATAGAAATTCTTCATTTACTTAATTATCTCTCCCGTATAAATGATACCAAAATAATCAAATATTCTTTTCATTAGGTCAATAGTTATAATATAGTCACATTACATGCAAGGAGCCTTACGATATGATGAGTCAAGCCACTGCTTCAACAACATCGATCTACCAATATACCAAAATAGTAGCCAATAAACTAGTCGACAATTATTTGATATCATGTAGTACTTCTTATGTCTTAAAATAAGTAGTATTGTTTTAACTTATTTCATGTTTACTACAAAAAAGATATTATTAAATTATTCTTATTTAGTAGATATTTCTTGAGAATTTGATACTATTATGAAGAAAAATAGTTCTTTAACACAAATGTATATATAATTGAAAATAATTACTCTATTTATTTTTATTTGTCCATTATTTCAAATATAAAAAATTTCACTTTTATTCGTTGTTTTTAACATATCAAGAAAATACATTTATTTTTTTCCCATCTTCTAGCCTTATCATTATTATTCCGTACTTTTTTTAAAAACTTATCAAACATTAACTAAGTGGTAGTGTGGCAAAATAGCCATGTCAATCATTAATTTTACGGGAAAAGGTCACAAATACCCTTCAAGTATTGAAATTGGTTCAAAAATGCCCTTCGTTTATCTATCGGGCCAAAAATACCCCCTCCATCCACCTTTATGGCTTAAATATACCCTTATAACTAACAAATCTTTTTTAAATCATAATTAAAAATTTCATTAAATATGTGACAACTTTCTATTGGTTATAAATTAATGTAATTAAAATGTTAAACTAAATTCTGATCCAAATAAAATACCCGAGCCAAACCCGAACCAAATTAAAAAATCGCCCTAACATATTAAAGAAAAAAGAAATTTTAAAGCCTAAACCTAATTTCATCCATCAAATTGCTGAAAAGCATTTTGAAACTGATTTTTGACAAAAGTGACGAAACCTATCAAGAAGTCTAAATCTTTTCACTATAAATTCTTCAGTTCAGTTCTTAGATTTTATTAGCGTCATGAGAATAGCCTAGATGCTTAGGGCTATTTGCACCTTTTGTAATCTTTATGGATCTGTTAGCATCTTCTTGGCATCTTTAATGAAATTACTTCAGGAAAAAAAAAAGAACAAATAGAGATGTCATATTTAAAGGCATATTGCAGTATTGCATGTTTTTGAGTGTTGCGAAATCATGAGTGAATACACAGATAAATGGATATCAAAATGCAAATGAACTAGTCAAGAGGATAATTCAATCTCTTTGATTACTTTAGGCATATTATTCAAGTGATTTTCTTTTGGAACTAACGCAACCAACAAAGAGGATTTCGAAGTGTTTCTTTATACCCAAATCTACGGACCGAATAATGTTTTTAAAGTAAACTAAGAAGGTTGACATTGTATCACAAAAAATATGTGAAATTGTACCAAAAGCACCAAAAGATATAGAAAACACCTCATTTATAAATGAAATAAAGAAAGCAGAACATAGAGATCATCATAAACACACTTTTATTTGTATTTTCGTAATTGCAACAGTATCTTTGGACAACTTTTGTAAGTCTCATAGAAATATCAATCCTATGAAAAAGAATCATCCTATGCTCAGCTTTTAGCTGTTGTTCTAATTGTGTTATTTTCTCCTCATACATCAGAGTAGTGTCTGCAAGTTCCTTCTGGTATATAGATACTTCCTTCTGATGGTGCTTTAGGGATAGAAAATAATAAAACTAGTTATTTTTTCATAGCTACCTAGAACGTAAAGAAACTAAATTAGTTTCAGCCCGACCAAAAAAAAAGAAAATTAGAGTAACTTCATTCGACATGTTAATTATAGGCTTTTAACAACTTCTATACGTGTAAGCTTTATCTTCTGGCTTAGCAAACCAGTCAAATAAGGTTTAGACTTCTTGATAGGTTTCGTGTAAAATTAGTTTCAAAATGCTTTTCAGTGGTTTGATCGATGAAATTAGGTTTAGGTTTCAAAATCTTCTTTTTGTTTAATAGGTTGGGGCGGTTTTAATGGTTTGGGTCACGTTTAGGTCGGGTAGTTTAGTTGGATTCGAATTTAGTTTAATATTTTAATTAATCTAATTTACAACCAATAGAAAGCTGCTACGCATTTAATGAACTTTTAGTTATGATTTAAAAAAAAGGTTTGTTAGTTGTAAGGGCATATTTGAGCCATAAAGATGGATGGAGGGATATTTTTGGTCCAATAGATAAACGAAGGGAATTATTGAACCAATTTTAATACTTAAAGGGTATTTTTGGACTTTTTCGTTAATTTTAATGGACAAGTCAAGTCTAAATATAACAATTAAAAGTAAAAAGAAGAGTGTTGTTTTGATCTTCAATTTTTAAAGCAACAATAATTGAGTAATAAAGATGGGTGAGAGGTACTAGTAAAAGTAAGTACCATCAATGATTAATACAAAATCCAAAACATATGTTCTTGATCAGACGGTCAATGTTAGTTGTACCCATTAATGATGAACCCTAATATTCAGACATTCAGAATAAAATCAATGGTCTACAATCACCAAGTGTTCAGTAGAAGTCTTAAAATTTTCTTATTTAAATTAATTTTAGGTCCAAAAACCATTTTATTAAAAATGGAGTTGAAGTCTTAAACGAAGCTGGCTGAGCTACAAATTTATATATCTCTAAGACTCTAACATGTTACCAGAAAGATTAATTTTTTATAATTATTTTTCAGTTCAGACCCCATTGTTACTTAAATTAACTTAAGGCATTGACAAATTTTGAGTATTAAATTTAAAGAATTTTAAATTAAAGTTACCATCTTTCTTAGACCACAAAGTATGCTTAAAAAATAGTGCAGAATAAATTAATTAACTGATCCCTTTACATTACATACAAATACATGTCATGGTTTATGAAAGTCAAAAGGCAAGATAAGTGTATGGTCAACATGATGAATGGAGCTAGTTGGCAGCCATCTTCCAGTAATTAACATTTTATGAAGCAAGTACATCCAATGGTGTTTCTATGGTTTCCCATTCGGTGTCCAATACACACATTAGAGACAGACCATATCCTGATCATGCATTGTATAACCCATTTTGGGAGGCAATGCTCCCAACGGGATTTTTTCCATACCTAGCTAGGGTTTGAACTTGAGACCTTAGGTTAAGGGCGGAAGGACCCCAACCATTCCACCACCACCCATATTGGGTTCCAATTTTCAACAATGTTAGTTAACGTAGCTCTTGAATTTAGATTTCAAGTATTCATCAAATTTAAGGAATGTCTTTTATCTATATGTAAATTTTGATCATGATTTATTATAGCTAAATTCTGTTTTGGCTATAAAATACTAATTAATAACAAATTTGAGTTAGAGATGTTATTTAGTATGTATTCGGGTACAAGAATCTGTATATAAGCAATACGAACTTCAACACTAGTTCAAGTCCAAGACAAGAACACTTATGAAGTTCCTTAACACATTAGACACTAGATTATGAATAATCTAACTAAGAAGTGTGTTAATGTTCAGAAAAGATATGAAATAGAATTTTAAGGACAAGTCCCCCAACTTCACGGAGTGTACTTAAGGAATAACTCCCCTCACTGTACCCGAGGTTATGGAATATTCCTCCCAAGATAAAATGGTCTTCAATCCAAACAATAGCGGTACATCAAATTGTTGGATTCAACGAACTCACTCAACGATTTGATTGATCACACAGAATGTTTTTGAAGACAAGAAGAGAGTTTTTGTTTCAAAAAAATCGTGTCTAAAGCTGTGGATGAAAGCAGGTTTATATAGCCTATCAGATGCCTCTTCGAAAAGGTGGCAATGGTTCACTTAAAGGTGTGACCTTTCTGGAAAATCATGTCTGTTCGTCCAAAGAATGTTTCTTTTCCAAACAGGCATACCATTTCATGAAACAGTGTGTCATTTCGTTGAAACCATTTTAGCCACTGCATGCATGCATATAAATGGAGAATAAAAAACACAAAAAAGTTTCATTTTTCCTTTGGTATTTTCAGATTAAATTTATGTCAAATAAACTTTGTTCAAAAATATAGATCTCATCGATCAATCATTTTTTGAATCCGAATCTGAAGCCGAAGCCGAAGCTGAGCCGAGCGAGCGACGACAGCGGTGCGAGGCATCTCTTATTTCTTGCCTCACTTACTAAGTGGAATAAGTGTTTCTTAATATAAACACTTGAAAGCCACATTCTCCCACCAATGTGGGAGAATTAGTAGACTTGCCATTTTAGAGTACACTTTTCATTTTAGTGTTTTTCTTCTCTATTTTTTTTTCTTTCACTTGGTTCCCTCCATTTTTCATTCACACTTTTCATATACAATGAACCCAATAATCTCCCACATGAATGGGGAATGACTATTTTTCATAAAAATTTTACGTACAAGTATTTGATCATCAAGCAAAGACTGATTGCATCTGGATAAGTGGGTTGTCCTTTGAACTTTCCGTAGTGAATATGCATCGGATGCACTCGGTCAATCGGTATATTTGATATCTTTGAACCATCGAGATTTAATGTACACCTAGACAACACTTGTCACACAACCAGCCTTTTATCATTTATGGTTCTCACAATTTTGTTCTTTTCAGCCATGAACACGTCCCGATTTCATGAGAGCTTAGAGAATAGGCCTTTACTAATATTCTCCTTGAAGCGGCTTCCACTTCGCCCTCACATAGGTGATTTCTAAATGTTCAATCCTATAGATTAAACTATTTGGTCAAATCTGCCAAATTTAGATAATCATTAAAAGACTTTTCAACTTAAGTCTTATCCTTATTTACTAAACATTGTCTATATCATGAGAATGGGTTGGGTATATTAACAATTTTGAACCTGTCAGACACAACTTTGTTTGATCTTCTTGAACCTAGCTCTTGAGATGTCCAGTCTGCTAGGTAGAGTTACCGCCATGCTGATTTGTCCTAGGCCTTAAACCCATTCCCTTAGATGTCCTTTCCACTCCTTCTATAGATAGGCCTTTTGTAAGTGTATCTGACACATTATCCTTTGACTTTACATAGTCAACGGTGATAATTCCACTAGAAAGAAATTCCCTAATGGTATTATATCTCCATTGTATGTGATGAGATTTACCATTGTACATCATGCTCCCTGCCCTACCTATTGCTGCTTGGCTATCACAGTGTATACATACTGGTGCTACTGGTTTGGGCCAATAAGGAATATCTTCCAAGAAATTTCGGAGTCATTCTACTTCTTCACCAGCCTTATCCAATTCGATAAATTCAGATTCCATTATAGAGCGAGCAATACAAGTCTGTTTGGATGATTTCCAAGACACTGCTCCTCCACCGATAGTAAATACATATCCACTTGCGGATTTTACTTTGTTCAATCCAGTGATCCAATTTATATCACTATATCCTTCGAGTATTATAATGCAAGGCATAGTCTTGAGTGTATTTAAGATACCCCAAAACTCTTTTCATTGCCATCCAATGAGTTTCGTTGGGATTACTCGTGTACCGACTTAATCTAATAATAGCGCTTATTATGTATGGTCGTGTACAGTTCATTATATACATTAAACATCCCAATACTCTTGCTACTCCAATTATGAGTCATTTTTACCTTCATTCTTTCGAAGTGCAAAGCTCACATCCAATGGAGTCTTGGCAATACTGAATTCCATATACTTGAATTTGTCAAGTACATTTTGAAAATAATGAGACTGTGACAATGCCAATCCTTGTGGAGTTCTATTGATTCTTTTCCTAAGATCACATCCGCAACTCTAAGGTCTTTTATAACAAACTTTCTCTCGAGCATTTGTTTCGTTGCATTTATGTCTGAAATATCTCTACTGATGATCAACATATCATCCACATATAAACACACAATGACTTGGTGATTTGAAGTGTCTTTAATATAAAAACATTTATCACATTCATTTATCTTGAATCTGTTTGCCAATATGGTTTGGTCAAACTTTGCATGTCATTGCTTAGGTGCTTATTTTAGTCCATAAAGTGACTTAACAAGTTTACACACCTTATTTTCTTTTCCTGGAACCACAAAACCCTTAGGTTGTTTCATGTAAATTTCTTCCTCTAATTTTCCATTTAGGAATGCAATTTTCACATCCATTTGATGGGTTTCAAGACCATATACCGCCGCCAAGGCAATTAAAATTTGAATTGACGTTATCCTTGTTACCGGCAAGTATATATCAAAGTAATCAAGGCTTTCTTTTTGTTTGAAGCCTTTTACTACAAGTCTTTCCTTGTATTTGTCAATAGTACCATCCACTTTTATTTTACTTTTGAAGATCCATTTAGAATCAAAAGGTTTATTTCCTGGAGGAAGATCAACAAATTTCTATGTATGGTTGTTTAAGATTGAATCAATCTCACTATTGACTGCCTCTTTCTAAAAGGATGAGTCTGATGACGACATCGCTTCTTTAAATATTTGAGGCTCATTTTCTAAGAGAAATGTTACAAAATTCGAACCAAACGAAGTTGACGTTCTTTGACGTGTACTATGTCTTGGATTTTCTTCATTATGTACATTCTCACTTGGCTCATCTCGTGGTCGTTTAGATCTCCCACTAGATTGTTCATGTCTAGTTTTATGTGGATAAATGTTTTCAAAAGATTCAGCATTATCTGATTCAATTACCGTATTTTCATTAATATCCGGATGTTCGGATTTATGAACCAAAAACCGACATGCTTTACTACTTTTAGCATATCTTCTGAACACACAATCCTCCGTCTTCGGCCTATCTTAACCCTTTTAGGCATAGGAACTTGGACCTTTGCTAGACACCCCCACACTTTGAAATATTTCAAGTTAGGTTTCCTTCTTTTTCCATTTTTCATAAGGAATTGATTGTGTCTTACAATGGGGAACTCTATTGAGTATACGATTGGTTGTAAAGATAGCCTCCCCCCACAAGTTTTGCGGTAAACCTGAACTTATAAGTGAGGCATTCATCATTTTCTTTAAAGTTTGGTTTTTCCTATCCGAAATCCCATTAGATTGAGGTGAATACGGGGTCGTAGTTTGATGGACAATTCCATTCTCTACACATATTTTGGCGAAGGGAGATTCATATTCTCCCCCTATCACTTCTTATCATTTTTATTTTTTTCTCTAACTGATTTTTAACTTCAGTTTTGTATTGCCTAAACGCATCTATTGCTTCATCCTTACTATTTAGCAAGTAGACATAACAATATCTAGTGCAATCGTCAATAAAAGTTATGAAATACCTTTTCCCACCACGTGATGGTGTTGACTTCATATCACAAATGTCAATGTGTATAAAGTCTAAGGGATTGGAATTCCTTTCAACGGACTTATAAAGATTCTTTCCATTCTTTGATTCCACACACGTTTGACACTTTGATTTATTGCACTCAAAGTTTGGCAAAACTTCTAAGTTAATCAGTTTTCGTAATGTTTTGTAATTAACATGGCCTAAACGTTCATACCACAAATCATAAGACTCAAGCAAGTAAGAAGAAATTGAAATTTTATTGATTTCAACATTCATTACATTCATTATGAATAGGCCCTCAGTGAGGTATCCTTTTCCTACATACACTTCTCCTTTACTAAGTACAATTTTTCTAAAAACAAAAACACATTTGAATCTGTTCTTGTCTAGAAGTGAAACAGAAATCAAGCTCTTCCTTAACTCCAGAACATACAAGACATTGTTAAGTGTCAACACTTTGCCGGAAGTCATCTCCAATCACACCTTTCCAGTTCATTCTACTTTTGCAGTAGCGGAGTTAGCCATGTCAATTGTTTCATCTACTTAAGCCAGAGCGAAAGTCGAAAACAACTTTTTGTTGGCACAAACATGGCGGGTGGCACCAGAATCCATCCATCATTCGCGAGGATTCCCCACCAAGTTGCATTCTGAAAGCATAGCACACAGATCATCACATTCTTTATTGGACTCAATCATATTTGCTTGGTCTTTTTTTTGCCTTTCTTAGGGGCACGATAATCTGTGGACTTGTGTCTAATCTTGCAACATTTGAAGCACTTTTCCTTGAATTTTTTCTTGGGTTGATTGCTTCCATGTTCAACTTTCTTCCATTTATTAGAATTTTTTTAGTCATCTTCTACAATATGTGCTCCATTAATTGTAGAATTACCTTTTGACCTTTTCTCAGCAGCCCTATTATCCTCTTCAATACATAGTCGGACAATAAGATCTTTGACAGTCATCTCCTTACATTTGTGCTTCAAGTAGTTTTTGAAGTCTTTCCACATAGGTGGTAGCTTCTCAATTACAGCTGCTACTTGAAATGCATCATTCACAATCAAACCTACAAAACAGTGTATATGAGTACTAAGAACATTTTCAATTTGTACAACAAAGGTATTTTTCAAAGATATACCTTCCGATAGGAGATCATGGATGATTACTTGTAATTCCTGCACTTGAGAGACAACTAACTTGCTATATATCATTTTAAAGTTCAGTAACCTTGCAACAAAGAATTTCTTAATTCTCGCATCCTCTGTCTTATATTTTTGTTCTAGTGGCCCCCATAATTCCTTCGATGTCTTAGTTTCACTGTAAACATTATAGAGGTCGTCTTGGAGACCACTCAAGATATAATTCATGCAAAGAAAGTCTGAGTATTTCCAAGCCTCTATATTATGAAACGCTCTTTGTTCGAGGTTCTGTTGGGTACCTCAGGAGAATCCTCACTAGTGAACCATTAAAGAAATAGAGAGGTGAGGTAAAAGAACATCTTTTGCTGCCATCTCTTGAAGTCAACGCCCATAAATTTTCTGGGATTCTCCGTGGGTGCCATAGGTTGTGGAGCATTTGCTCGACTTGTCGTGGTAATGCTGCTTACCGCCATAGTCGTAGCATCATGTATTTGACTATCAGTCGTCATTTTTTCTGTCACCACAAGACAGTAAATTTAGTATTTACAGAATACTACTAATAAAGTTAAACAAATTTAAACTTTTCTTCTTGTTTCTAGTTTAACGATGAAGTTTTTATGACTTCCAATCGTCAACCGAATGATCTTGAAATTGTAATAAAGATTTTATTTCTTCAAATCACTAGTTAAGTACAAACGGAGTAGAAAGCTAAAAGTTTTAATCTCTAGAAACAAGCTATACAGATTCTTAAACAGTAAAATTATTCCTTAAGATTGTTATTTAGTATGTATCGGGTACAAGAATCTGTATATAAGCAATACGAACTTCAACACTAGTTTATGTCAAGACAAGAACACTTATGAAGTTCCTTAACACCTTCAACACTAGATTATGAATAATCTATCTAATAAGTGTGTTAATGTTCAGAAAAGAGATGAAATAGAATTTTAAGGCCAAGTCCCCAACTTCACGGAGTGTCCTTAAGGAATAATTCCCCTCACTGTACCCGAGGTTAGGGAATCTTTCTCCCAGGATAAAATGGCCTTCAATCCGAACAATAGCGGTACCTCAAATTATTGGATTCAACGAACTCACTCAACGATTTGATTGATCACACAGAATGTTTTTGAAGACAAGAAGAGAGTTTTTATTTCAAAAAATTCGTGTCTAAAATTGTGGGACGAAAGCAGGTTTATATAGCCTATCAGATGTCTCATCGAAAAGGTGGCAATGGTTGACTTAAAAGGTATGACCTTTCTGAAAAATCATGTCTTTTCATCCAAAGAATGTGCCTTTTCCGAACAGGCATACTATTTCATAAAACGGTGAGTCATTTCATTGAAGGGTTGCATCTCTTCCGAAGCATCACTTCGTTTATGCATAGCATTTTGAAACAATGTCAGCCACTGCATACATGCACATAAATGAAGGATAAAAAACTCAAAAAATTTGCATTTTCCCTTAGGTATTTTCGGATTAAATTTTTGTTAAATAAACTTTGTCCAAAAAGATAGATCTCATCAATCGATTATTTGAAAAATCCAAATCCAAATCTAAAGCCGAAGACGAGCCGAGAGAGCGACGACGATGAAGGCACGAGGAATCTCTTATTTCTTGCCTCACTTACCAAGTGTAATAAGTGTTTCTTAATATAAACACTTGAAAGTCACATTCTCCCACCAATGTGGGAGAATTAGTAGGAGAATTAGTAGACTTGCCATTTTAGAGGACACTTTCCATTTTAGTTTTTTTCTTCTTTATTTTTTTTCCTTCTACTTGGTTCCCTCCATTTTTCATTCACCCTTTTCATATACATTGAACCCAATAATCCCCCATATGAATGAGGAATAGCTATTTTTCATAAAAATTTTACGGACAAGTATGTGATCATCAATCATAGATTGATTGCATCTAGATAAGTGAGTTTTCCTTTGAACTTTTCATAGTGAACATGTATCGGATACACTCGGTCAATCGGTAGATTTGATATATTTGAACCATCGAGCTTTAATGTACACCTAGATAATATATTTTACACAACCAGCCTTTTACCATTTATGGTTCTCACAATTTTATTCTTTTCAGCCATGAACACGTACCGGTTTCATGAGATCTTAGAGAATAGGCCTTTACTAACATTCTCCTTGAAACGGCTTCCACTTCTCCCTCACATAGGTGACTTCTAAATGTTCAATAATATAGATTAAACTATTTGGTCAAATCTGCCAAATTTAGATAATCATTAAAAGACTTTTCACCTTAAGTTTTATCCTTATTTACTAACCATTGTATACATCATGAGAATGGGTTGGGTATATTGACAATGTTGAACCTGTCAGATAAAACTTTGTTTGATCTCCTTGAACCTAACTCTTGGGAGCTCCAGTCTGCTAGGTAGAGTTACCGACATACTAAGTTGTCCTAGGCCTTAAACTCGTTTCCTTGGATGTCCTTTCCACTCCTTCTCTAGATAGGCCTTTTGTAAGTAGATCCGACACAGTATCCTTTGACTTTACATAGTCAACAGTGATAATTCCACTAGAGAGAAGTTCTCTAATGGTATTATGTCTCCGTCGTATGTGACGAGATTTATCGTTGATAGCATGCTCCCTGCCCTACCTATTGCCGCTTAGCTATCACAGTGTATACATACTGGTGCCACTGGTTTGGGCCAATAAGGAATATCTTTCAAGAAATTCTGGAGCCATTCTTCTTTTTCACCAACTTTATCCAATGCGATAAATTTAGATTCCACTATAGAGCAAGCAATACAAGTCTGTTTGGATGATTTCCAAGAGACTGCTCCTCCACCGATAGTAAATACATATCCACTTATGGATTTTACTTCGTTCAATCCGGTGATCCAATTTACATCACTATATCCTTCGAGTACATCACTATATCCTTCGAGTACCGCGGGATATTTATTATAATGCAAGACATAGTCTTGAGTGTATTTAAGATAGCCCAAAACTCTATTCACTGCCATCCAATAAGTTTTGTTGGGATTACTCATGTACCGACTCAATTTACTAATAGAGCATGCTATGTTTGGTCGTGTACAGTTAATTATATACATTAAACATCCCAATATTCTTGCGTACTCCAACTGTGATTCACTTTCACCTTCATTCTTTCGAAGTGCAAAGCTCACATCCAATAGAGTCTTGGCAATACCGAATTCCATATACTTTAATTTGTCAAGTACATTTTCCATATAATGATATTGTGACAATGCCAACCCTTGTGAAGTTCTATGGATTTTTATTTCTAAGATCACATCCGCAACTTCAAGGTCTTTCATATTGAACTTGGTCTCGAGCATTCGTTTCGTTGCATTTATGTCTGAAATGTCTCTACTGATGATCAACATATCATCCACATATAAACACACAATGACTTGGTGATTTATAGTGTCTTTAATATAAACACATTTATCACATTCATTTATCTTGAATCCGTTTGCCAACATGGTTTGGTCAAACTTTGCATGTCATTGCTTAGGTGCTTGTTTTAGTCCATAAAGTTACTTAACAAGTTTACACACCTTATTTTCTTTTCCTGGAACCACAAAACCCTCAGGTTGTTTCATGTAAATTTCTTCCTCTAATTCTCCATTTAGGAATGCGGTTTTCATATCTATTTGATGGATTTCAAGATCATATACCGCCGCCAAGGAAATTAACATTCAAATCGACGTTATCCTTGTTACCGATGAGTATGAATCAAAGTAATCAAGGCTTTCTTTTTGTTTGAAGCCTTTTACTACAAGTCTTGCCTTGTATTTGTCAATAGTACCATCCACTTTCATTTTCCTTTTGAAGATCCATTTAGAACCTAAAAGTTTATTTCCTGGAGGAAGATCAACCAATTCCCATGTGTGGTTTCTTAAGATTGAATCAATCTGACTATTGACTGCCTCTTTCTAAAAGAATGAGTCTGATGACGACATCGCTTCTTTAAATATTTGAGGCTCATTTTCTAAGAGAAATGTTACAAAATCCAAACCAAACGAAGTTGACGTTCATTGATGTGTACTACGTCTTGGATTTTCTTCATTATGTACATTCTCATGTGGTTCATCTCGAGGTCGTTTAGACCCCCCACTAGATTGTTCATGTCTAGTTTTATACGGATAAATATTTTCAAAGAATTCAGCATTATCTAATTTAATTACCGTATTTTTATTAATATCCGGATGTTCGGATTTATAAACCAAAAAACAACAAGTTTTACTACTTTAGCATATCCTATGAATACACAGTCCACCTTTTTAGATCCTATCTTAACCCTTTTAGATATAGGAACTTGGACCTTTGCTAGACACCCCCACGCTTTGAAATATTTCAAGTTGGGTTTTCTTCCTTTCCATTTTCATAAGGAATTGATTGTGTCTTACTATGGGGAACTCTATTGAGTATACGGTTGGCTGTAAGGATAGCCTCCCCCCACAAGTTTTGCGGTAAACTTGAACTTATAAGTAAGGCATTTATCATTTCCTTCAAAGTTTAATTTTTTCTTTCTGCAATTCCATGAGATTGAGGTGAATACGGGGCCGTAGTTTGATGGACAATTCATTTTCTACACATATTTCGGCGAAGGGAGATTCATATTTTTCGCCCCTGTTACTTCTTATCATTTTTATATTTTTCTCTAATTGATTTTCAACTTCAGTTTTGTATTGCCTAAATGCATCTATTGCTTCATCCTTACTATTTAGCAAGTAGCATAACAATATCTAGTGCAATCGTCAATAAAAGTTATGAAATACTTTTTTCCACCACGTGATGGTGTTGACTGTATATCACAAACGTCAGTCTGTATTAAGTCTAAGGGATTAAAATTCCTTTCAACAGACTTATAAGTATTCTTTTCATTCTTTGATTCCACACACGTTTGACACTTTGATTTATTGCACTCAAAGTTTAGCAAAACTTCTAAGTTAACCAGTTTTCGTAATGTTTTGTAATTAACATGGCCTAAACGTTCATTCCACAAATCATAAGACTCAAGCAAGTAAGAAGAAATTAAATTTTTATTGATTTCAACATTCATTACATTCATTTTGAATAGGCCCTCAGTGAGGTAGCCTTTTCCTATATACACTTCTCCTTTACTAAGTACAATTTTTACAGAAACAAAAACACATTTGACTCCATTCTTGTCTAGAAGTGAAATAGAAATCAAGTTCTTCCTTAACTCTGGAACATACAAGACATTGTTAAGTGTCAACACATTGTCGGAAGTCATCTTCAAGCACACCTTTCCAGTTCCTTCTGCTTTTGCAGTAGCGGAGTTATCCATGTTGATTGTTTCTTCTACTTGAGCCAGAGCAAAAGTTGAAAACAACTCTTTGTTGGCACAAACATGGCGGGTGGCACCAGAATCCATCCACTATTCGCGAGGATTCCCCACCAAGTTGCATCATGAAAGCATAGCACACAGATCATCACATTCTTTGTTAGACTCAATCATATTTGCTTGGTCTTTTTTCTTGCCTTTCTTAGGGGCACGACAATTCGTGGACTTGTGGCCAATCTTGCCACAGTTGAATCACTTTCCCTTGAATTTCTTCTTGGGTTGATTGCTTCCATGTTCAACTTTATTCCATTTCTTAGAATTGTTTTGGTCATCTTCTACAATATGTGCTCCATTAATTATAGAATTCTCTTTTGACCTTCTCTCGGCAGCCTTATTATCTTCTTCAATACGTAGTGGGACAATAATATCTTCTACAGTCATCTTCTTGCGTTTGTGCTTCAAGTAGTTTTTGAAGTCTTTCCACATAGGTGGTAGCTTCTCAATTATCGTTGCTACTTGAAATGCATCATTCGCAATCAAACCTACAAAACAGTTTATGTGAGTACTAAGAACATTTTCAATTTGTTCAACAAAGGTATTTTTCAAAGATATACCTTCCGCTAGGAGATCATGGATGATTACTTGTAATTCCTGTACTCGAGAGAAAACTGACTTGCTATCTATCATTTTAAAGTCCAAGAACCTTGCAACAAAGAATTTCTTAATTCCCGCATCCTCTGTCTTTTATTTTCGTTATAGTGCCCCCCACAATTTCTTCGATGTCTTAGTTCCACAGTAAACATTATAGAGGTTGTCTTGGAGACCACTCAAGATATAATTCCTGCAAAGGAAGTTTGAGTATTTCCAAGCCTCTACTATTACGAAACACTCTTTGTTTGAGGTTCCCTCGGGCACCTCAAGAGCAACCTCACTAGTGAACCTTTGAAGACATAGAGTGGTGAGGTAAAAGAACATTTTTTGCTGCCATCTCTTGAAGTCAATGCCCACAAACTTTTCGGGCTTCTCCGCGGGTGCCATAGGTTGCGGAGCATTTTCTCGACTTATCGTGGCAATGCTAGTTGCCGCCATAGTCGTAGCATCATGCATTTGACTATCAGTTGTCATTTTTTCTGTCACCACAAGACATTAATTTTAGTATTTTTAAAATACTACTAATAAAGTTAAACAACTTTAAACTCTTCTTCTTTTTTCTAGTTTAACGATGAAGTTTTTATGACTTTCAATCGTCAACCGAATGATTTTTAACTTGTGATGAAGATTTTATTTCTTCAAATCACTAGTCAAGTACAAACGGAGTAGAAAGCTAAAAGCTTTAAACTCCAGAAACAAGCTATACAGATTCTTAAACAGTAAAATTATTCCTTAAGATTGTTATTTAGTATGTATTCGGGTACAAGAATCTGTATATAAGCAATACGAACTTTAACACTAGTTCAAGTCCAAGATAAGAACACTTATGAAGTTCCTTAACACCTTCAATACTAGATTATGAATAATCTATCTAAGAAGTATGTTAATGTTCAGAAAAGAGATGAAATAGAATTTTAAGGCCAAGTCTCCCGACTTCACGGAGAGTCCTTAAGGAATAATTTTCCTCATTGTACCCGAGGTTATGGAATCTTCCTCCCAAGATAAAATGGTCTTCAATCCGAACAATAGCAGTACCTCAAATTGTTGGATTCAACGAACTCACTCAACGATTTGATTGATAACCCAGAATATTTTTAAAGACAAGAAGAGAGTTTTTATTTCAGAAAATTTGTGTCTAAAGCTATGGATGAAAGCAGGTTTATATAGCCTATTAGATACCTCTTCGAAAAGGTAGCAATGGTTCACTTAAAAGGTGTGACCTTTCTGGAAAATTTCATTTCTGTATAGCATTTCGAAACAGTGTCAGTCACTGCATGCATGCATATAAATTGAGGGATTAAATTTCTGTCAAATAAACTTTGTCCAAAACGATAGATCTCATCGATCGATCATTTTCCAAAACCAAATCCAAATCCAAAGCCGAGCCGAGCGACGACGACGATGGCGTGAGGCATCTCTTATTTCTTGTCTTACTTACCAAGTGGAATGAGTGTTTCTTAATAGAAACACTTGAAAGTCACATTCTCCCACCAATGTGGGAGAATTAGTAGACTTGTCATTTTAGAGTACACTTTCCATTTTAGTGCTTTTCTTCTCTATTTTTTTTCTTCCACTTGGTTCCCTTCATTTTCCATTCACACTTTTCATATACATTGAATCCAACAAGAGATTGTTTATGTTCAAGGTTCAAAGTATGTTAATTATGAAAAATCCTTTTTTCAAACTATATAATATTCCCTCCGTTTCAAAAAGAATGACCTATTTTGACTTGGCACAAAGTTTAAGAAAATAAAGAAGACTTTTGAATCTTGTGGCCTTAAATTAAAGTTGTATCAAATGTACCAAAATATTCTTTAATCTTGTGATCCTAAACATGTCATGTGGAAAGTTGAAATTAAAGTATTGTCAAAAAAGGAAAGAGATCATTCCTTTTTAAACTGACTAAAAAAAAAAGTAGGTCATTCTTTTTTAAACGAAGGGAGTAGTTTGTATTTGGCCAAAGAAAAAACACGTGTTAGCATTTCAAAAGCAATGGATGGCCAATCTTTTCAAAAGTGCTTCTAAACATCAAATTACTCGGAAAAAGAAAAGTTGTACAATTAGTCAAAAATACTAAACTTTCCAAACTAGGCATTTTTTTTTATTCAAGAATATCATGTATTCAAAGGGACCAATACTACTACTATTATTATGTCCTTAACAACTTATTTGAGTATTATTATTATTATTATTATGAGATGGAAATGCAGCATTAATTATTATGTCATGACGAAAATGCTTCTGTTTTGGGGAAGCAATGACTCATCATTCATGAAGACGTTGACCTTGTTTAATAAGTTAATTTGATGTCACCGTCCAAATTAGCCTAGCTACTCTAACGGCTACACTTTGTTTATCATTTAAAATATTGGACAAAAAGGGAAAAATAAAGTAATAAATCATTTAGAGAGTTGACATCCAAGGTGTCTGAATTTTTTTTGGCTATAAATAGGACTGTGGTAATTGTTTCCTATCCCACAAACATAAATAGTGATTAGTGCCATCCTAAGAAAAGAAGAAAAACTCTTTCCACTTTCTAGCATATATTGTTTTCTCTCTTACTTATATTTTGCTCTTTCTGGATACTTGTACTTTTGTTGTATAATTGCATCATCAATGGCTATTCCAGTAATTGATTTTTCAAAGCTTAATGGAGAGGAGAGAGCCAAGACTTTGGCTCAGATTGCCACTTGCTGTGAAGAATGGGGATTCTTTCAGGTATACTGTCATTTGATTCTCTCTTATTTTTAGTCGTCACAACTAGTTAGAATGAGCAAGCACAAAACAACTCGGTAGCCCCAATAATTTAACTCAAACTTCTCATCTTACCTTTAGTACGCAATTACAAGCTTTTAAATTCACATAAATATTACGTTATGAAATGTAAAATGACAAATTTCAAACTAGCTCTAGCTAGCTAGTCTTATGTTGTTTCCTAAATTTCATGTCTAATCAAACGATGCAACATGAATTATGTCTTGTGCAGTTGGTGAATCATGGGATTCCTGTGGAACTTCTTCAGAAGGTGAAGAAGGTTTCCTCAGAATGCTTCAAGAAGGAAAGAGAAGAGAATTTCAACAAGTCAACAGCAGTGAAATTGCTGGATGATGTGGAGAAGAATAAGAGCAATGGCAGCAAAGTTGAAAACGTAGACTGGGAAGATGTGTTCCTTCTCACTGATTATAATGAATGGCCCTCCAATATTCCTCAATTCAGGTTCAAACTTTTACTCTAAAACATTATTAATTAGAATAATATAACTGGAGTTGCATCTGACAAAATACTTTCAAAATCTAAAAGGTTAAATGGATCCATAATCTTTCTCAATTCTACGAATTCCAACCCCACAAACGAGATCTAAGTAGAAAAGAGCTCAATTTCTGCATATATACTGTTAGTGGAAAAGAGTTTCTACACCATCAGACCACCTAAAAGATATTTACAAATAAACGCGCATTAACTAGTAGGGAGATTTTTCCTTTCATAAGTCTCATCGTAATGTTGTTTGGATTCACCAAGTTTGATTCAAGGTTTCAAACAAACAATATTATCTACAAAATTCCACCAGCTATATGGTATAAACACTGCATTTTCTATTAATCAAGATGAAAATCATAGAAATTGTACAATAAATATGATTTTTTTTTTATATCATTTCACTAACAAATGCATACACTTTTATGTATATATATGTTTATTAAATAAACAGGGACATAATGAAAGAGTATCGATCAGAACTGAAGAATCTAGCAAAACAAGTGATGGAAGTAATGGACGAAAACTTAGGTCTACCAAAAGGTTACATCAACAAAGCCTTCAATAACGGTGAAGAAGGATCCAAAAATGCGTTTTTCGGTACTAAAGTCAGTCATTATCCACCATGCCCTCATCCCGAAATGGTGAACGGCCTACGAGCACACACTGATGCTGGTGGTGTCATTTTGCTGTTTCAAGATGATCAAGTTGATGGTCTCCAAATCCTCAAGGATGGCGAATGGATCGATGTTCAGCCGATCCAGAATGCCATCGTCATCAACACGGGTGACCAAATTGAGGTTCTTAGTAATGGCAAGTACAAAAGTGTGTGGCATCGAGTTATGGCCAAGGAAAATGGGACTAGGAGGTCAATTGCCTCGTTTTACAATCCCTCTTTGAAAGCTACTATTGCTCCTGCACCTCAACTAATTTCAGAGAATAAGGACGAGAAAAATAATCAGGTGGAATTCGATTATCCAGCTTTTGTGTTTGGTGATTACATGAATGTTTATACTGAACAGAAATTTCTACCTAAAGAGCCAAGATTCCAAGCTGTTAGAGCCATGTGATGATGGTCAAGAAGCTGGAGACACTTAATTTTTTACTCTTTTTTTCTTTTGGTAATGTGTGAAGTCTATAGTTTTTCTCTCCTTTGTTTTGTTCATACGGATCAATTACTTGCATTAGTACTTGGCTTGTCAATTTTTTTTTTGTTTGTTTGTTTGTTTGGTTATAATTGTCGATCTTTAATATAGCAGTGCACAAAATTGTGTCTGTTTTCAGGGAATATTTTGTATTTTTGTTTTTCCATTTTTCAGATTCCGCATATTAATTAATTCTGTGTTTGTAGATTACAAATATATTATAGAAATGTGTGCTTCCTATATCTTATTATTGTTAGCCATCTTAGTTTCTTTCTTTTTCTATTTCTTATAATTGTGTGTCATGGTTTATTCATATTGTCACTATAATTCAGAATTTGACTTGTGCCAACTTTAAAATTATTAATTTTGTTCTCCTGAATCTTAATCGATCAAACATATCTACTACAAATTTATTATTAACGTCGCCACATCTATCAAAATGATTAACTATGTATCTATCAAATCAGTTTCATCACTTAAAATTACTTTTCAACACATAACTTATCAGTTATTTATGACCAACTTTACCTAAACGACACTCTTAGTATGTTGAGCCTTGAAAAATATATAATATTGTTATTAACTGAGTTGAATCTTAGCTTAATGAAGACTAATGATTAACCTCAAAGAGAATGAGTCAGCAAGAGAATAAGAAAATGGATTTGTTGACCAGCAAGGAGCCAATGTGAAATTTAAATTAGACATATTTCTCTCTCTCTCCATCTCTTAATTAAACTAGCAATATGTCAAAATAATAATTAATGCATCATTATACTAAATAAAAATTGGTGTGAATTGTGAACAATGAACGTAGTACAAATCTGAACTCATGATTGATCCAAGACCATATAGTAATAATTATTTTTATGCATCAATAAAGAAATAAATATAACAGATCGAGCAGACCAACGTAAACTAGGAAAACAAATGTACTACTGGATTTGCATGGTCGATTGTCCCCTTTCCATGTCAGCTAGCCGTCGGTTCACTCGTTCAGTCAGTTTTTGCGTATTTTATACAGAGATGAATCCTAAATTTAAATTTAACAAATTTTACCTTCCACAATATATATATATTTAGAACAAGAAATTTGGCATCTAGAATTCAAATTAGCTAATAATCTGTTTAAAAAATGATTAGCAAAGAATTTATGGAAAAGGTCTTAAATAATTTAGATGACCTTTTAGCTATGCAAAGACATATATATATATATATATATATATATATATATATATAATGAGTTATTATACTATTTTCTTAAATGAAAAAACATTAATCACTATTTTAAAGGTGATTAAATTAAATAAAAATTTACAAGAAAAGATTCTTGAAAAAATTATAGATCAGCTTGTTCAAGAACAAGGGTCTATTCATATGTGGATAGTGATGATGATCCACTGATTAAGTGAATTAAAATTTCGCATGTCACCCTGTTTGTGAACAGCCCAAATATTATTGGTATCAGAGTCATGTAGCTAAATTAACCTAGTTATTAAATTAATAGATAAGCTCTCAATATGAGGAGACCATATAAAAATATACAGGCTTTTAGAGAAGTCAAAAGAGCTCTAAATAGTAACTATTTAGAATATAAAAGATTAAGTGAGACACGAGAAGATCCTCATAAGTTAGATCATCTAAGCACAGTGATATCTAATTTAGAAGAAAAATTAATAGGACATTTAACGTCTGGAAGAAGTAGGTTTATACCACCTAATTATAACAAGATTAGGTTTACACTATCTAGTTATAACTCATTCTATGGATAAAGAAAAAGCTTTAAAACTATTGCCAAAATTAAAGCAAGAGCTTAACTTCCAAAAGGAACGTTATGCTTACAATTCATTTGCAAGAGTCTGCAAAAAGTCATTATTCTTTCAAAAGAAAATTATTTTTGAACTAGAACAGGAAATCTGGCACCTAGAGTATAAAGTAGAACAATTTATTTAAATGAGTAATAAAGAAATCTTAGAAAAACTAAATGATCTTTTAGATATGCAAAGACATATAGTCCTTAAAGTAAATCTAATAGAAGAGGAAATCAAAATCCTTAAAGATAGCTCACCAACTAAAATAAATAATTTCATCGAAAAAGCAGATAATTTTGATAAAGAATTAGGAAAAAGAGTTAGGAATGAAATCTTTACTCCAAGAATTTTCAACAAAGGAATCTATCAGAAAGGAAGTCTTGATGAAAAAATTATATCCCACTTTCTCGCAAAAAAGACAAAGAGAAGAATTAGAAAAAATAGAAGAAATTTTAAAAATTTCTAAAAATAAAAAATTAGAAGAAGCTTCTACTTCTAAAAGCAAGATAGAAGATTTTAAAGAAGCAAAAGAAAATGAACGAACTAGACTAACTAGTCTATGCCCTAGAAGAGTTTGATCTTAATGATCAAAACCATCGTGTTCATACGAACTATGGGGATACAGGAGGACCCCAAGGAAACTTTAGAAACCCGAGAGAAGAAGGAAGCTCGTTCAACGAGTCAGTACCAAAGAGTAATTTCCTACCTAAATCTAAAAAATGGAAAGATTATAATAGTCAGTACCATCTAAATTCTAAAGTTAAATTCATGCCAAATAGACTCCCAGTAGGATACGCTGGATCTACCCAGTTTCTAAATTTAGACTGTAAAAGAGAACCAGGAGAATTTCTAGAATTATGGGCCAAAAACCTAAAACTATTCTTTATCTTAGGAAAAGGAACCAATTACAGCAGTGACAAAAAGTACTTGATAGCCACAAACACCTTTACTGAAAAGGTAGACAATTGGTTTAAAGGAATATCAGAGAAAACGAAAAAAATATTCAGATTAGAAGCTGTAGAGCAATTTAACAAATCAATTCGAGCGAGAATAGATTACATAGTAAGATATGTAAGAGTTGAATTCCTAGGAAGACAAGGAGATATTTCTAAAGGAAAAGAAAAGCAAAGGATACTAGCCGCAGAATGGCTAGAAAAATTTTAAATTTGTAAAATGAAGTATATTCAAGAATATACTTGCGAGTTTGAAACATACTACTACAATTTATTTGATAGTAGTACGAACATGACTCCATACATAGATAAATATTATCAAAATTCTACCAGGATATTGGGCTAGCTATTTTAGAGAAGACTATGCTAAGGAAGATCAAACGCATGACTCTCTAGGAAGAAGGATTTCCTTCCTTAATCAAAGACTTAGCCAGCTTTGTATGCTACATAATATGCAAAGAAAAACTAAAAGAATTGGTACCCAAATTTACTGTGAAGACACAGAAGTAGCATCTCAGTGGGGATGTCATGAAAGAAATCCTTTAAAAAAAAAAACAAGGGATTAATAAAAAGGAAAAACATTTCCAAGAAAAACTATGTACCAAGAAAAAGGTACTTTAAAAAATGAAGAAATTTCAAAAAAAAATCTACGGCTAAATGCAAATGCTATAATTGTGGAAAAGA
This sequence comes from Capsicum pubescens, assembly GCA_030864215.1. Classification (NCBI taxonomy): domain Eukaryota; kingdom Viridiplantae; phylum Streptophyta; class Magnoliopsida; order Solanales; family Solanaceae; genus Capsicum; species Capsicum pubescens. Next base: position 83,691,113 of record CM061541.1, on the reverse strand, counting down.
AGGCCACAAAATTTATGAATGTAACAAGAAAGGAGTCAAAGTATCTAAAATAGATAGAGAAGAAATTGAGTCAGACCTAGAGTTAGTTTCGTCTATTAAAAGTGAGGACTTTTATGTAGAACTCTATGAAGAATTCTCAGAATCAAGTATTGATTTAGAAGAATGAATCAAGAAATTGAGAACATAGAAGAAACCACTCAGGTTATAGAAGCTGAAGAAGATCAGCGAGGATATGCATTAAAAGCAACATTCAATGGAGAATTGTTAAGAAAAATTCAAGAATTAAAATTCAATCTTCGAGCAGGAGATAGTATGTTCAATAGACTACAAAGAACTTTTTCAAGAAATAAAATCTCTTATCATGAATATCAAGAGATTGAAAAAGTGATTGAAGTCACCCAAACTACTGGCAGACATAAGCTTAACTTATCGACAAAACCTATGATCGACCAAATTTTAAGAAAAAATTCAGAAAGGAATAGGAAAAAGATGAATTATTTTCATCTTGAAGGAATCCAAATAATGGTTAAATCCAGTTTTAAGGAAGGAATAGACTGTTCCATTGTAATTAACCTTTCAGATGAAAGATTTATTAATACCAAATAAGGAAACCTAGGTATTGTTGAAGGAAATTTGACTTATACCAAATTATTATTCACCTATTATCCCAGGTATTGGATATCATTAAAAGATGCAAATTTTAATGAAGCTTTAAGTTTGCACTTTCAGGTAAAAAGAGAAGACTTATTTAAACCAGGTAATCATATTATGAGCATCTATTATCAAGCTCTATATATTTTTACCAATTCAAATAATGAAAATGTCTATAAAAATAAAAGCCTAGTCAAAATTGACCAAGAATGCACGGGATAGTAGAAATTCAACAACCAAATGTTCCTACAGAATATGAAATTCATGTAGGAAAGGCTATAGAAATAGGAAGCTCCATTGCTTCAAATCTAAGACTCTCCATAGAATATGGGAGAAACTCCATATGAAAAGGTAACTCCATGAGATTTAACAATGAAAGCTTTAATAATGTTATAGAAGTTTTAGGAAGATTCTTTAACGGAAGCGACTGGAACAAACAAACAATCCTAATACAGTCAGGATCATCAGCAAATCATGTCAAGAAAAGTATCCTAGACGGATTAATTAGCTTGCAAGGTAAGCCTTATATTTACAAAACTTTGAAGAAAATAGCTACGAATATTCTAAAATGGTAGAATTACCAATACAACTTGAAACAATTAGAATAAGAGTTCCTTGTTGTATTAGTAATCATGAAAATGATTACAACATAATCTTAGGAGAAATATTTCTTAATAGCTTGGATCAATATAATATCCAAAAAGAAGAAATCCAAATAAGCTTAGGAGATAAAACTTGTTTTATTCCTAAAATTTAATGCCTAAAGAAACCTCCTTTAGAGTATCAGTATTCATAGTATTTACAACCTACGAAACAAAACTGACTTCATGTTGTCAGATAGATAACGGCTCTAAAGCTAGTTTAGCAAAATCCTTTTTAATAAAAAAAATTGAGATATTAATAAGGGTAATACCTCTGTTATTGGTATTACATGTGATAAAGAAAAACTAACACATGAAAAGAAAAATGTAGAAATAATTTTAGGATCTAAAATTGTTTCTATAAAACATGTTTTTCCATATGAAAAACTTGAAACTGATTTATTACTAGGAAATGACTTTATACAACAGTTTTAAAATTATCATCAAACAATATACATGGTAAATTTTAAACTCCGTGTAATCAATTTATAAAAATCCCAAGGAAACACAATCCTTATATCTTGATAAAAGAAAAGGAAATCTTTAAAAAGAAATGTTTAGACACCCCTAAAAACTACTCTTGTAAATGTCTCAATCTTGAGAAAATAAAACAAGATTTACAAGTTTCTGATAACGCTCAAACTACACCTCTCTAATGAGAATGTAAGCGATCGTTGTCAATATATAACCCAACTAGGTTGGGGTCGAATCTCATAGGGAATATGGTGTGAACTTAAGTTGTTTGTGATTTAATCAACTGATAGTTGGATGTTTCCAGAAATGGGGGTTTTGGAGATTAGCAAATAATTGTTGGTCACTTTAATTTCAGTGTTTGAAATCAAAAGTTTATGGAAAACCAGAATTATGTTCACTATGAGTTTTAGTACTTGACAAATACTAATAGTGATTCAAGATTCTCACAGTAGGTAGGACAACAGATTATCTCTATCGACGTTATGCCTAAATGTCTCTCGACCTACTTAAGAACTTAATTACCTAATCCTCTTTTATGTTTGTTATACTGTTAGTTTGTTTTGTGTACCATACTAGTTTATATACGCTTACTTTTTGTATTTGTTATACTGTTATTGGTCCTAAGCCGGGGGTCTATCGTAAATAACCTCTCTACTTCTCTTGAGGTAGTGGTATGGTCTGCGTACACTCTATCCTCCCTAGACCCCACTAGGTGAGAATACACTGGGTATGTTGTTGTTGTTGTTGTTGTAGTGTTTCCAAGTCCCTGTCAATAATTCACTCCCTACTATATTTGATTTCTTATCTCAAGCAAATCAAAGCAGGTGTTATCTATCATTTGCAACCAATAGACAATAATTACAATCTCAGAATTATCAAGGAGTCCTATTACCTTTAGTATTGAAAACACAGAGCATCTTACCAAGACTTAACCTATAGATCCCATAATTTTGGTCAAAGGAATTTAGCCACTCATAATATAATAAGCGAAACAACTAGACGTATTCATAATTTGAAAGATGAACTTACCACAAGATGAATAATAACCAGTGATTCTCAGATTAGGTCATAATAAAATCCCAAAATATTGATGAAAATCTCCTCAAAGTTAATTATTTTTCAAGCCAAAAAACTAGAGAGAAAAAATAACAAAATACGTGTGTTCCAAAATTATGTTCAAAACTCCTTTAGAAAACCCTAAACAATACTTTTTATAGTTCAGCCTAAATAAGAAAACAAAATCACAAAGTTTAATAATTCCTCGAATTAGGCGACGACATTCGTGACACCTTATCGGGAGTCTGACGACATATCACAAATGTCATCAGCTCCCTCTTCAATTTTAGCACTTCCTGCTTAAGGCTGACGATGAATCCTGACGACTTATCAGAAATGTGATGACATATCAGACAATGTCGTCACTTCTCCACCTCAACTCACATATTCTGCCTAAGGCTGACGGCGACTCTAACGACTTATCAACTCTTTGACGACTTATCAGGAAATGTCGTAAAAACTTTCAGTTGAGGTCCATTCTCTATCTAAGGCTGACAGTATATCTGATAACTTATCACAGGGCTGGCGACTTATCAGGAATGTCATCAGCCATACTTCTCTTCTATTTGCTTCGTATTTCAACTCTTTTGCTTCCATCCTTGTTAGTTCTCTTGCATCTTAGCTTCTACTGCAAAATCAAAGATAAAACAATCAAAAATGACAAGAGTTGCTTAAGACCTTGCAATTATTCTCAGTTAAAAGCCTCAAATGTGTTAGTGTCTGCTCGTACATCAGTTTCTTATGGAGAAAATCCATTACAAAAATAAAATAATAAGTATGAAAAAACAATCTTAATTCTTAAAGATCCTAGTATCATAATAAGAGTTAAACCAATGCTTTATAACGAGGAAGATAAAACTGAATTTAAAATTCAAATACAAGAACTCCTCAATCTTAAATTAATAAGAGCAAGCAGGAGTCCACACAACAGTCCTGCATTTATGGTAAGAAATCATGCAGAACAAAAAAGAGGAAAAGCTCGAATGTTTATAAACTATAAAGAGCTAAATAAAAATTATGTTTTTGATAGATATTTTATCCCAAATAAAAATAATTTAATTAACCTTGCTAAAGGAAAAACCTACTTTTCAAAATTTAGTTGTAAAAACGACTTTTGGCAAATTAAACTTTCAGAGGAATCAGTCCCTCTAACATCATTTAGCACTCCTAATGGACATTATGAATTGTTAGTAATGTCATTTGAATTAAAAATTGCCCCACAAATTTTCAACGAAAAATGGGTAAAATATTTTCTGAGAAAAATTTTCTAATTGTTTACATAGTTGATATTTTGGTATGTTCAGAAAACTACCAAGAACACTTAACACATCTAAAAGAATTTTCAAATATTTGTGCTAAAAATAGAATTATTTTATGCCAAAAGAAGGCTGAAATAAGCAAAAATGAAATAGAATTTTTAGGAATGATAATTTCAAAAAATAGGATAGAATTACAAAGTCATATTTCAAAGAAAATAGTCGAATTTCCTGATAAACTAACAATGAAACAAGAAATATAGAAGTTTCTTGGTTGTTTGAATTATGCAGGTGAATTTATCCTAGATCTTGCAAAAAAAAAAATCATTTGCAAAAACTCATTCGAAAGTCAAATCGACTTAGATGGACTAATGAACATACTCTTTGTGTTCAAAAATTAAAAGAAGAATGTGCTAAGCTACCAAAGCTTAGATTATCAGAAGCAGGAGATAATTTGGTTCTACAAACTAATGCCTCCGACTATCATTGGGGAGCATTGTTACAAACAGATTTAAATAAAATCTATAGGTACACCAGTGGAACATTTAACGAAGCCGAAGTTAATTACTCCACAAATGAAAAAGAATTGTTAGCGGTACTAAAAGGAATACGAAAGTTTTCCACATTTCTATTACCAAAACCTTTTTTGTTAAAACAGAAAATACACAAATATCAGGATTGATATTTAATAAATTACCTTCAGAACCTCAATACAAAAGGCTACATAGATGGCAGGTATTATTGTCATTTTATACTTTTAAAATTAAAAATATTAAAGGATCTGACAATGTTTTTGCAGATTTTCTTTCAAGAAACGTCCAATATGGACAATAGAACTCAGGTATTGGTCAACAGAATATGGTAGAAAATGAATGACATTGATGAAGCCATAAATGAAAAGAGCAACATTCTATTTAGCATTCGAGATGAACTAGTATCCTTGTCTGAAAAGGCAAAGAAATTACAATTTGAATTAAGTCGGCTTAACACTGATCAAGCTGAAAATATGGTAGAGTTCCAACTTCTCCGTGAACATCTAGAAACAAGACACAAGGGACGATAATTCCCTAATAAAGTGGAAGGAGATTGTCCACTAGCACCTACTGCCAAAAATATATCGAGAGTAAAGCCGGATATGCCGATGGCAGAGTCTTCAGACGAAGCCAAACGTCAAGCACAGGGAAAATTTCCTAACAAAGTGGCAGGAGATTCCCACTAGCACCTAGTGCCAAAAACATCTCGATGGTAAAGCCAGAGATGTCGATGGCGGAGTCTTCAGACAAAGCTAAAAGACGAGCACAGAGAAATTTCTCTGAAGTAGTAAAATCAGTAAAAACTAAAATAATCTTTGAGAAATCAGAAAAAAGAACTAACTTCTCTTCAGGAAAATAGTTTGCTTCTTTTCAGGTAGGAAAAATCCATCCCAAAGAAGAAGAATATCTGACGTTTACAAAACAAATTTACAATCTGCCAGAAGTCTGTGTAGAAACTTTCGGAGTCATTGAGACAAAAAGTCTATATCCAAGGATTTCCATCTTTCCAGGCGAATCAGCTGGTTTCACAGCCAAATTATTTGAATTCGGTTACTTCAATCGAGTTTATTCTAAACCAGATTTATCTGAATTAGAAGGACTACCAATACATTTGACTAGTTCAATTAGAAATTATGCTGAAGAGGAAGCAGTCTATTGCAGATTCTACAGCATAGCAATAAAATCTTAAGATGATCAATTATATTTTCCCACGTTTAACTATATAATAGTGGAAAAATTAAGAAACTTTAATATCAACGCAATGGGAGTTGATAAAAAGATTTCCTATTTTAATAAAAAGTGGATCCAAACCAGACGAGCTTTAGGGATGAAGGCAGTATATCACATCCTTAAAAATAAATATGAAGAAAATTACAAAGTCCTCAACAGAGATACACACTGAATTCTAATAACCAAAGAAAATTCGAAATTAGTAGTCTTAAGGGACAAAATTACTGAGTTTGAAACACACCAATTTTTAGCTACTCCAGAAACCTGGACTATGGCATGCAAATTCTTAGAACATGGACATCTTAAAACAAATAATGGTGATAGCTCATCAATGTCTGAAGAGATTTGATTTACAACAGTAAAGAAGAACCAATAATGGAATAAAAAAACATAAAGCAAAAGAATTTACGTCCACATAATTGTCGGCACCAGACGACAAAATAATAAAGAAGATCGGACTCCACGGTCTAAAAGCAGCCAATCAGGAAGAATAAGAATCTTATCTCTTACCCTACTAAAGGACTAGAAGAAAAATAAAGACTTTGAAGGAATGACCCTGAAGAAAATAAATATTGTAAATCTACCCCTCCTTGTATCTATAAAGGGAGAGATAAAAATTCATAGAAGGTAGACAACATTTCTCTGAATATTTCTTTCTTAGAAAATGTTAGGTATCTTCTATATAAGTGAGTAAGGAACATTTCTCCCATCAGGAAAAAGTAACAAATATTTTGTATGTGAGTATAAGGAAGATCTGACTAAAGATTTTTCCTATGTTGTAATATATTCATGAAATAAAATAAGTTTGTTTGTACACCCTTTGATAATCTTATATGTCGGTGAAAAATGAAGGTTGCGATCTTCAGCCTCGACGGAGGAAGAACGAAATAGTAGCCTCAGACAGTGAGTCGCAATAAGCTAAATAGTTCTTCATAGCCGGAAGAAAAAACACTACGATGTTGATACAGCCAATATAAAAAAAAGTCATAAGGCATATACATAAACTCTATCATTCATGAAAATATTAGCATAAGAAAAAATTATCTTCATATCTACCTTATGCACCCATCATATTACATGTTACTAAGTACCTATAGGGAATATTAAATTATGAATTATTTATACTTATCATCATGAGAGTGGTACAACCATAACTAAAGAAACTTTGGAGAAGGTTTTGGGAATCCAAAACAATTATGGAAACTCTTAACAAAGATATAACAAAGTTAAGAAAGTACAATCAAAAAATTTATCGTTTAAAAAATACTTCAAATAATTCTGAAATCAACAGATTAAAAATAAAATTATTTGACGCTCTGGACAGAGATTATAGTCTAAAAGAAACACAGATTTTACTGTGTCAAAGTTATAAGGTTTTAATAAAGAAATTTGTTCTTTATACTGCCTAATGAGTTATTATACTATTTTCTTAGATGAAAAAATATTGATCACTATCTTAAAGGTGATTAAATTAAATAAAGATTTACAAGAAAAAATTCTTGAAAAAATTATAGATCAGCTTGTTCAAGAACAATGGTCTATTCATGACTATTCATATGTGGATAGTGATGATGATCCATATTATTGGTATGATGATGGTTATTTCACTGATTAAGTGAATTAAAATTCCGCATGTCACCTGTTTGTGAACAACCCAAATATTATTATTATTATTATTATTATTATTATTATTATATATATGTGTGTGTGTGTGTGTGTTTCCAGAGAAATAATTACTATTTGACTAGGTTTTTATAGAGTAAAACTATGTATGATTTCATCAGGATTCATAATTTTCCTTCCCAATATGGTTGCTCGACTTGGATACTATTTACTTCAACTCAAATTGATAAGTTTGAATCTAAATATATATTTCTTTATTACAATATAATTTCTAAATTAGAATCATTGACTAATTAAGATGATTTATTTTTGTATAGCTTTTCATCGTATAAGAACTAATAAATAGAGTACTTGAAAGTAGTTAAATATTATTTCAACAAATATCAAGAAAAGATTTTAATTTATATGGTGATGTAAGAGCTATTTATTTGTTGAAGCACAATCTGATGTGATCGTGGTGATTATAGTTGGTGGTTATTTGATGGTGGCTAGAGGTAATGAATTGTGGTGGTACATAGCTGGTTGTAAGGTGGTTGGTGCGCGGTGGATAATTACAGTAAAGGTGGGTGGTCGTGTGTATTAATAGTTAATGATCTTGAGATTTACTTTTCTTCTGCTCTGTGATCCAAATTGATGATAGATTATGTTTACTTTCTCTTCTATAGTCTAAAAATATTTTATAGTATTTACTTCCTTTCAAGTCGAATGTTTATTAATTACAGAATATTTAGTTTTGTATCTGTAAGAAAAATATATTATTCTCCTTATTTTATTCTCTTTAGTTCTCTATAAATAGAGATTTAATCTTTTATTTTCAATGTAAGAAACAATTTAATAATTCAATGCAATGAGTTATTGTTTTTTCTCTCTTCAATTTTTCTTCATGTCTCATCCATTACATAACAAATGATATGTGGAGGTTGACAATAGTGGTGAAATTAACCATTGAAAATGACTGATACTGAAGGTGATTGGTGGCGATGACTGGTGTTAAAGACGATAGATGTTTTATTTTGGATTTTGATGATTTACAAACTAGTGTGCAAGAGACCTGGTCCTTGTTATGTTGATTCAACGACAAGACAACTTCGTATAGCTATAAACTGTATTGTTTGTGTTTTGGTTGGTAGTGTTGGGTTTGAAATTGAGAGGACATTATGCGGAAGCTACTAGTTGCAAACTATGAGACGATAAATCAGACTATAAAAAAAACAATACTAAAAAACATAAAATTATTATATGTGTTGGCCAATTGGCCTACATATTATAAAACCTAATATTAAAAAATATAAAAACTAATGAGAGAGAAAATCTTCCCCTAAACAAAACTCTTAAACGACTACATTGTAGATGCTATGGTGTTATGGTATGAGAAGGGGATCTTCTATTTATAGATGTCCAAAACCTTTCCTCTAAGAAAAAGGTTTGCCAAATATGAAAAAGTTTTATATTTTTCTTTCAGGAAAAGTAAAAGTAATTATGGTATTACTTTAATTTTTTTTTTCAAGAAAAGTAAAACTTAAACTTGGTAAAAAAAATTAGGAAAAAAAACTAACAAATCTTTTCTTTTTGGCTTGATTTTCTTGCCATAATTTGATCCACCTTCTTCGCGTGCATGATCTTCGTTCTTTACATAATCTTCATTACTGTTGTTTGTCATGGTTAAAAATAAAGTTTAAAATATTATGGGTTAAAAATGGTTTAAAAAATATCTTATCTTTATTTTTAAGGATGTAGCAACAGAAATGTTGAAAATATGCTCTAAACTCCTTTTCCACATGTAGCTAGACAAAGATCTTCATCATCATCAAATTGATTGCAACTTTAATATTAGCATGTCTTCAACCTAAACCAATGGACCTTTGAACCATAGGCTCTGATACCACTTATTGAGTTCAAAATTGAGAGGGAGTCATACGAAAGTTACAAGTTGCAAACTATGAGACGATAAATTAGACAACAAAAAAGCAATACCAAAAAAATTATTATATATTTTGGCTAATTGGCCTACATATTATAAAACCTAATATTAAAAAATATAAAAACTAATGAGAGAGAAAATTCTCCCTAAATAAAACTCTTAAACGACTATATTATGAATGTTATTGTGTTATGGTATGGGAAGGGGGTCTTCTATTTATAGATGTACAAAACATTTCCTCCAAGAAAAAAAATTGTCAAATATGAAAAAGTTTTATATTTTTCTTTCAGAAAAAGTAAAAGTAATTATGGTATTACTTTTATTTTTCTTTCAAGAAAAGTAAAACTTAAACTTGGTAAGAAAATCAGGGTAAAAACCCTAACAGGTAGCACCATAGCGGAAATATAGTCGGCCCGGTAAACCTCAACCAATGGCATGCCTCCTAGGTTTTACTCTCTCTTATAAAAAGAACAAGTGATAAGAGCAAAACCTAATTTTTGCAATCAACATTTATCTCTCAAGCAAAAGCCATTTCACGAAAAAAACATTGCTTACATTCAACAAGGGACCTGATTAAGTATTGTCCAGTCTTTGTTGAATCTTTGAGTCTTGTATCTTTTGTTCTTAAATTATAAATCTACTCTTGAGTGATAAAGAATAGTAGATATTTTGATTTGTCTAAGTCTTTAGGTTGAGTTATATTAGCTAGAGTTAGTTAGTCGAATCATCTTTTATTTACCCAAGTCTTCTTTATCATACTTGATGTTTTCTTGGATAAAGTTACCTAGGAGTGTCAACTAGAGTTAGTTGGGGAGTGGATAGAGTAGAGGTACTGCATAGGTCCTGTAATAGAGGTGTTACAAGGTGGATAGGATTAAGAGTTTAATCATTTGTTATTACTCGAATTTGTAATTACAAGTTGCTTGAAGTTAGTGGGTTGTTGGAAAATCCTACTTCATAGGTCGTGATTTTTCCTTCCTTAAGTAAGGAAGTATACATGTAAATATTGTGTGTCTTTTATCTTTCATCACTTTACTTTATATCTTGTTTAGTTACTAATTTTATGTGTCCAGGGACTTGATCACTTGACTCGTAGTGGACTCATATAAACCAACAATTGGTATCAGAGTGAATACTCTCTAAATGATTAACTCCTAGAGAGAACCTACATTGATGGTTGCTCCACCCAATCTAGAGAAAAGTCAATCAACCACCAGACCTCCCTATTTCAATGGACAATACTATGGATAGTGGAAAACTCGGATACACAACTTCATAATGGTTGAAGACAGTGAGATATGAGATGTCATTCTTGATGGACCATATGTTCCCATAAAGAAAGTTATTAAAGGAGAGACTACAATACTGGTTCTTAAGTCACATAAGGAATATGAGGAAGTTGATCGAAAGAAGATCGAAAAAAATTTCAAAGCTAAGAACTTGCTTGTGTGTTAAATAGGTCCCAACGAGTACAATAGAATTTTTGCATGTGAATCTACTAAAGAGATTTGGGATTTCTTGAGAACTATCAAAGAGTACAAAGTGTATATACTCACTACATAATATGAAGCCTCCACTATGAAGGAAACTGAGACTTTCAAGAGATGCACACCAAGTTTAATGCAATTACAAATGGTTCCATTATCTTGGAGAAGTGATCTTACCAAGTAAGCAAGTGAGAAGGATAATTGGTATTCTACCAAAGTCATGGGAGGGTAAGGTCAATGCAATAACAAAGGTTCGAGATCTCAAAACCCTCACCATAGATGAATTGATTGATAATCTGAAAACTTAGGAACTCAAAAGGCAGCAAGATCAAAAGAAGAAAAAAATGAAGAAAGAGAAAATCTTGGCTCTCAAAGCTTTAAAATCTAACTCCAGTTAAGAATATTGGGGTGTGTCTTACTTAGATTGAAGATTCATAAGAACTATGAAGAAGAATAGAGGATTTTAGAAGAAGAAGACAATTAGCAAATCTCTTAATAAAAATGAGTGTTGTCACAAATGTCGTAAACTGGGCCACTTTATCAAGGACTTTCCAATGCATATGATGGATTACAAAGATTATTCCAAGGCTAGAGGTGATAAATTCAACTAGAGGGATCGAGTTCCAAACAAGTCCAAAAGAAGAAATGCAATAGACTATGTTGTCAAACAAGCCCTTGTTGTCTAAGGGACTCATCTGATGATTCTGATAAGTCAGAGCACCTTGAAGATGCTTATACAATGTCCATGGAAGAGGATGATAATATTTTCAACTCTCATTTCACTCTCATGGCAAAATTAGATGACGATGAAGACAAAGAGGTAACCCTTCCTGACATTAAGTAAAAACCTCAATGACTACTCATTGAAAAGACAAAAAAGGTTAGCAAATGTGTTGGTTGATTCTCTTTGTGAGCTCACGACAGGGAATATTTTATTGATGAGAGTCTAGATAGTCTTGAAAATGAAAAAATAATTTTAACTATTCAAATTTTTTAGTTGGGAGAAAATTTTCATATAATGACTTCTAAAAATGCTGAAATGAAAAAAAGGTTAAGAAAGTTTTCTGAGTCTATTTTAAAGGGAAAGTTTAAGGAAAGTAGTATTAAATTGAGTTTGAAGAAAGGTTGAAAAAATCCCAAGAACATCTTGCTGCCTCTCTTAAAGAAATGTAGAACTAGAAAGAAACTTGATCTGTGTTAAGGAAGGACTTAACAAATCTCTGAAATAGACTAATTCATCCCAAATTCTAGCTAAGTTGATTAGTCAAAGTTCTAATAATGGAAAGGATCTAGGTTGTCAAGAAGTTAATCCCCCTTATAATTCTCACAGTAAATATGTGTCAGTGTCTAACAATTTATTGTGCAATCATTCTGAAAGAAATAATAATCTCAGAAAGGACTGTCAAGCCAAGTTAAGGGATGAGAAGAGTCTAACTAATTATGTTGAGTAGGAGGATTGCTTATAAAGAAACTTGATCCTCTTTCAAAACTTGAGAAAACTAGGTATCTTGCTTGGACCAAAAAGGTCTTGATTGCTCATATATCCCCTATGGGAACTGTCATGACCTGAACTAGGGCCTGGCCATGACGGATATCTCAAGTCGACCAAGGATCGGAGATCACCCCCTTTGCCTAGCCAAACAGAGCATAACACACCTGATAATGACTGAATTTCAAATATATAACAAGATAAAAAGTAATGAGTTTAAAGACATCTAAGAGTGTCAACATCAATACCCAATCCACAGTAATATCCACAAAGCCTCTACACAAGAAAACCACCTAGGTCGGGACATGCCCCCTATTTTGAAAATGATAGTGACAATGATAATGTTAACATAAAGTCTTTAGTTCTAGTCATGGAAGGAAACCGATGGAATGATCAAGTCTTTTGGAGAATGGAAACTCACCACTCCACGCAAACGACCAACTAATTAAGTAAATCCGCCTAATACTATGCAAGAAAGTAGGATTGCCTTCGGAACCTGTATCACGTAGGGATACACCATCTGAGGACGGTTAGTGTGATAAGCACAAGTATGAAACTCTGGATAAGGGTAAAATAATGTCAATCAAAAGTTTAATTTCAAACTCACTGTACATGTTCACATACACGAATACATATGTATATATAATAAATGTTGGGGTAGGGAACAAGGTTTAGCATGAAGTAAAATATTATCCTAGACTATGTAGCTCAACCGTCATAAACCGATACCCACGAGCTATATGGGTTCAGCTTTCCCTGCTGAAAGGGCCCCTGTGTGTATTAGTCGCACGAATCAGAGGTATCAAGGAATACTAGGGAATGACCTGACCCCACATCAATCCAAGATACAAATATATATCAATAGTATGAATTGTGCACACGGTTATTAAGACCAACCCTAACATCGATAAACATGAGTTTCCAGTACAAGTCATTAGAGACCCGCACCTTCACGGCTTAGATACATAACCCTCATTAATCCCAATTAAAACAAGTTTCTCATAACTCATTCATCAACCAAGGAATTATACATTAAGGCACACTATAGGTATAGTCATGCCATTTAGCTAGCAAGCTCATAATTATGTCATTACAATTCCATTAACTTGGGGAATGCCTCGACCCCTTTTGTTCATTAAATCAATTTGGAGGAATTTCTCGATCTCCTTTAGTTAAAGTATCACAATTGTGGAGAGAAATCGCCCTTGATATCTCTAAGTGACCAACTTCTTGGAAACCCTAAGTGTTTTTGACCTTAGGCATTTGAGAGAGATTGCAAAGTTATTTTTATTTATTTTTGAGAGATAATGACATCCTAAAGGGATTTTAAGTCATGGGTCACAATTGGGGATGGGGGAAATATCCCAAATACCCTTAATGAAACACTAAAATATTATTATCCAGTCATTACGGACGACCTTACGACTCGTAGAGACTCATTACGACTCATCACCACGAGTCATAATCAAGATAGTAGCTGAAGGACCCTTTTCTGGTGACTCTGTGATTCATACCATACAACTCGTCAAGTGACCCTATGACTCCTAGGGTCCAATTCATATCTAGGACAGAAATACTTGAGGTACACACTAGTTTTGCTATAGATGGGACTATATGACTCATAACGAGTCTTTATGACTCGTGAACTTAAGTCATCACCAAGGCAGTAACTCAGGCAAAACTCTCTGGACATCCTATGATTTGGGTCCTATGACCCGTCACGACACCCTACAACTCAAAGGGTGAGTCGCAATAATCCCATAGTTTAAGAAATTTTTCAAGGACCAAAATACGGGGTGTTACAGGAACTTAAACTTAAATAGGTTTCCAAACCTAATAAATAATCCTCATGTGAAGGTAGGAGTAAGAGAAAACAATCATAGTTGGTTCATGGATAGTGGATGTTCCTAGAATATGACTGGAAAAATTGAGTGCATTCTCACGCAAGGCATTTCAATATGGAGGTGTCTCATGTGGAGAACGAAAGTAGGGATATACCTTAGTTCTTTGAAAAATTAAAAGATCTTTAAACTATGCTATCAAAAATGTGTACTCCCTCTGTTTCAAAAAGAATGACCTACTTTTCTTTTTAGTTCGTTTAAAAAATAATGACCCCTTTCCCTTTTTAGTAACTTTTTAATTTTAACTTTCCACATGGAATGTTTAATACCACAAGATTGAAGGGAATTTTAGTACATTTGACATATCTTTATTTTAACACCACAAGATTCAAAAGTCTTCTTTATTTTCTTAAACTTCGTGTCAAATCAAACTAGGTCATTCTTTTGAAACGGAGGGAGTATTATGTGAGTGGACTAAAATATAGTCTACTCATTATCTCTTAAATTTATGATAAGAAAATTGAAGTTAAATTTTGTCTGATTATTGCACTATCACCAGTCTCTAATTTGGTGAAGTTATTCTTAGAGCCAAAAGGTGAAAAAACATGTATGTTGCTAATTTGAATTCAGGTCCTAGTGATGATCTCATTTTTTTTAGTGCTCAAAGTGATAATGTTGATATATGACATAGAAGACTTGCTTGTGTTAGTTCCTTACTACTTAACAAGCTAGTCACGAAAGACTTGGTCCATGGTGTCCCCAAGTTACAATTTTCAGACATCAAGATTTGTGATGCCTATGTCAATAAAAAGAATTCAAGTCCTCATTTAAACAGAAAAAGCAAGTCAGTACTACCAGTCCTCTTAAGCTACTTTACATGGATCTATGTGGACCTATAAAGGTTCAAAGTAGAGAAGAAAAGAAATATATCTTGGTTATTGTGGATGATTTCTCAAGGTTCACTTGGACCATGTTCTTTAGGTCCAAAGATTAAAATTAGAAGCGTTGGTGATTTTTGCCAAGCAAATTCAAGTGAAGCTGGATAGTAAAATTACAGGGATCAGATCCGACCATGGAACTAAGTTTCAAAATGCAAGGGTTGAAGAATTTTGTGCAGAAATTGGAATAAGTCACAACTTCTCAGCCCCCAGAACCCTCAGTAAAATGGTGTTGTTAAAATAAAAAAATAGTTTTTTGGTTGATATTGCTAGAACCATATTGATTGATGCTAGTCTTCCAAAGAAATAATGGGCTAAAGCAGTTAACACTGCATGCTATGTTACAAATAGGTGTCTAATAAGGTCAACTCTCAACCAAACTCCCTATGAATCATTGTACAGAAGAAGGCTCAAAATGAGATACGTCAAGTCTTTTTGGTGAAAATATTTTGTGTTGAACAATGGTAAGGATGATCTTAGAAAATTTGATCCCAAGAGTTTTAAAGGAATATTTGTAGGCTATTCGTCAACTAGAAAAGCCTATATGATCTATAACAAAAGAACCATTTTATATTGAAGAAAGTGTTTATGTCATTTTTTATAAGCTGGGTGACATGGAAAAATTAAGAGATGCCGATGATGATGACATGGAGGAACTTATTAAAACTCAATATAATGGCATTCTTAAAGAAGGTGATAAAGGACAAGATAATCACGATGTTGAAAATGATACAACTAGTGAAGTTGAGGAACCGGGTCCTCAGCAAGATTTTGTTGGACCTGATAATTCATATCATGAATCTCAAGACCAAGATGGTAGGGTACCTGGTACTATTCAACCATAATCATCCATAGAAAATCAAACTAAAAGCATAAGTCATCTCACCCTCCTGACAATCTCACCTCACTTTTGGACTTTGGTATGTAAACCAGGGCACAAGTAAGGAATTTGGTTGCCTTTTCAACATTCACATCTTCCATTGAGCCTAAGAATATGAAGGAAGTACTCAAGGATGCTAATTGGGTAAATTTAATACAGAATAAACATCATTAGTTTGAGAGAAGTAAAGTATGAAACCTGGTCCCCAGACATGATCATAGGACTATCATAGGGGACAAGTGAGTATACAGGAACAAGCTTGATGAACATGGTGTTATCACAAGGAACAAAGCTAGAATTGTGGTGCAAGGATACAATCAAAAAGAAGGGAATAATTTTGGTGAGACCTTTGCACTAGTTGCAAGGATGGAGGCTATAAGAATCCTTATTGCTTTTGCTATGTACATGGAGTTCAAGCTATTCTAGATGGATGTAAAGAGTACCTTCCTAAATGGTTAATTGAAATAAGAAGTATATGTCAAACTACCATCCAGCTTTCAAGATATTGATCAACATAATCATGTGCTGAAATTAGACAAGGCATTGTATGGCTTAAAACAGGCTCTAGGAATATGGTCTGAAAGGTTATCTAAGTTTCTTCTTAAAAATGGCTTCAAGAAAAGAAAAATTGACAACACCTTTTTTCGTAAAACAAGAGGAAAAAATCTGCTAATTGTGCAGGTGTATGTGGATAACATCATTTTTTGAGCAACTTCATACTCACTATGCGAAGAATTTACTAAGTTCATGGGAAATAAGTTTGAAATAAGTATGATAAGTTTATTTTTAGGGCTACAAATCAAGAAAACTCCTAGTGGAATAATGATTAGTCAAGAGAAATACATCAAGATGCTTTGAAAAAATTTCACATCAATGATGCTAAATCCATTGATAACCCTATTGGGATAAGCTCAAAGATAAATTCTGATGAACCTACTCCTGTGGTAAATAAGACTGTGTTTAGAAGAATCATTAAGTCGCTCTTATACTTGAATTTTGGCAGACCTGATATTGTATTCAGTATGGAAATATATACAAGGTTTCAAGCTTGTCCAATAGAATCTCGCTTAAAAGTTGCAAAGAGTATTCTCAGATATCTAAATAAAATAAGGGACCTGCACCTATTTTATCCATCTGGTAATAATTTTGATCTAGTTAGTTATGTTAATACAAATTATGCAGGGTACCTAGTTGATAGGAAAAGTACTTCAAGAATAGCTCACTTCCTATGGTCCTCTTTTATCTACTGGAAATAAAAAAGTAAAATTTAGCAGCACTCTCCAAAGCAAAGGCTGAGTATGTAGCAGTTGTTTCAAATTATGCTCACTTTTTTAATTAAGTAGTAGCTAAAGGACTTTGGGATAATGATTACTCTATAAATGACCAAAAATCTTATACAACATAAGAGGACCAAACATATTGATGTGAGACATCACTTTCTAAGAGACAATCTAGAGAAGGGACCCATTCGCATGAAATTCTACAATATTGAAGATCAAGTTGTGGATATTTTCACAAAGTCTCTCCACAAGAACCAATGTGATAAAAATAGGTTGAGAGTTGTACTAATTTAGTTGAATTGATCTACTCTACTTGATTTTATTGCCCCCTACGTTGGCTATGATTAGGGAATAAATATCCCTGTGATAATTTGTGTTTTGATCTAATTCAATTACATGCCTTTTATAAGTATACATGTATGGTGGGCAAGCTAATAAGAGAGATGAATAAGAAAGACTTAAAGGCCAAAAACTTTCAAAGAATTAAGAGTGGGTCCAGGTCCGTACTCAAAAGGTTAGTACTTTATTACTTTTTGAAAATGTAGAAATTTACTGTTCAAAATAGCCATGTGTCTTTTCTTACCTCTTCGTACTATTGTCACATCATTTGAAAATCCAAGGAATATGCCCTATTGGGACCAGGCACATCTCTTTTCTTTTAGCTCAACCACCATCTCCATCATCTTTAAATAACATCTTAACCCCTGATCTTTTATATTCTCAAATCACTAAAACTCTCCTTCCTCCTTCATAATCTTATCCTCTCCACATCTCCAAGCATTTTGATAGTTTATTATTATCTTTGAAATACTACCAGGTTGAATTAGCCAAGTTTTTGAACTAATGTCAAAACTACCAGTGACAACGGTCCAAGGTACCAGTCGTTATGAGACGTAACGAGTCGTGATAAGGACTTATTTTCACGGTAGTAAGGTAAACCAAGTTTTGGTCCCTTAGAAATAAGTCTAGGGTATGACTCGTTATGAAACATGATATGTTATTAAGAGGAACTTGTTGCCTTAATAGTAAGATGCCTCAGAGTTCCTTCCCTGATCACGAGTCTTAGTCACGACTCGTGATGTCAGATAATGATTCATTATGAGTGACTCGTTGTCATAAAAGTGAAGGACCAAGATTTTGATCCTTAGGTAATGAGTCTAGGTAACGACTCATGGTCAGACCTCATGAGTCGTTACCTATGTCGGGATGACTGTACTTAGTATTTTCCTACATATTTTAATTGGGGTGTTTTTGATCTTTTCCTCTCTTTAGACTTTATCCACGACTTAAAAACACTCTGATGACCCATTTAACATCATTTATCAAACCAAAACACTATTTTCTCTTCTTTAATAGTCAAGGCAAGAGAATACTTGGGTTTTACAAGGGATTCAATATTCAAGCTCCAACCTTCAAATTCCTTTCAATTTCATATGTATTTCATACATGTCTTTCATCCCTAAACTTGTATTTTTATTATTATGGCATGAATTAATTCAATATTTATATGATTTAATTATTGGGTTTAAAATTGGTTTGAGGGGTTTTGATGGTGATGACTTCAATTGCTTTTTCCATGTTTTTAATATGTTATCCATGCTTTAATTGATGGTTTTGGAGGGTGAATGAGTGAATTATCATGGGGATTGGAGCGAAAAACATGGATTTTCCCAAATTGATGGATTTTTATCTTGGTAATGGTATTAACATCAACCCACCTTCATAACTTTGGTTTTGAATAAGAAATTTGCATAATTTAATCTATTTTTGGACATTGTATTTTGCATTAAAGGATAATGGATAATGAAAATGGTTTTGGAAATCCCTTGGTGACATTGGTTTGGATTTTTACATGGAACTTGGGAGTCTAATGTTACATGGATTGGCTTGGCATAATCGCATAAGCTTGCAATCATAATTGGTATGATGATACCAAGTCGGTAAATACCTTAATGAATGACTCTTGGATTAATGATTGGGTTTATGTGCAAATTATTTTAATTTAGGCTTAAAGGAAATTATGTAGCTCACCGTGAAAGTAGAGGTCTCAAGGGGATCAACAGTGGAAACAACGTTTGCCAGCGTGGGTATCTATATGATCCTGTGCTTAGTGCACACACTATATTTTGGATTGGATACTGTCTTGGTGTTTTTAGCCTTTCCTCGGTTGTGTGGCTAACATGTACTGAAGCCCTTTTAGCAGGGGGAACTGAACCCATATAGCCCATGGGTGCCTTTAGAAAGCGAGCTACACAGTTCAGACTAATAGTTTAAACTTTCATAATCATAACCTTTGTCCCTACCCCGGCAACCTATATATGTATGTATAAATGTTGTGCCTATGGTTTTGACTAGTTTTTAGCATTGGCATTATTTTATTACTTTTTCTGAGATACATGTCAGTGCTTGCCCCACGGACCATCCTTGGACACTACATCATTTCATGATGTGGGGTCTAAGTGATTTTATATTACTCTTGTGCAGTGTTAGGTAGTGTGGTACGTTGGTTGCATTGATGTGAAGTAGTACGCCTCCATCTTTTGAAACACCCTACCATTTCATTAGGTTTTTTTCCAGATTTTAGGAATTGTGAACTTTTTTTTGTCATAGTCGGGGGCATGCCCCGACCTAGTTTGGTATTCTAATTTAGAGGCTTTTATGGACAAGTGTGGGTTGGATGTTTGTTTGATTCATAGAGTTTATATTTGATTATCTATGCTTCTAATTACTATTTTGTTGACTTTCTTGTATTCTTTTATTATGTTCTGGATGTTAGGCTAAGGGAATGGTTTTCGACTCATGTTGGGCTTGAGATGCCCGTCATGACTAGGCCCTGGTTTGGGTCATAACAGAAGGAGGACAACACTAGTTATGATCTGATGTCATGGAAAAGAGTGGGACAAAGATATTCCATTGGAAAGAACAAAATTGATATTTCTAATAATGTCATTAGAGTTATAGAACAAGGGGGTGAAAAGGAACTCATAGGAGATTCAATAAAGGCGAACAAATTATCCACCACTCATAAATGTAGATTGAGGAAAACTTTAGTGATTGATGAAGCTATTGTTCCAGCGGATTGAGTAATGGTAGTAGAGGATGAAGAAAAGGAGATGATATTGAATTTAATGTTGCAGTTGCAATAGAGAAAAGAATAAAAGGAGAAAGTGTCACAAAAACATCAGTGATAAAAGCATCAAGTCACAAAAAATTACTGCAAAAAGTTCGCCATTGTCAAGCAGAAGAAGAATGATGGTTCAGAGGTACCTGGTCTTGAAGCTGACTCCACCACTTCTACATAAGTGGCTTTGTCTGTCAAGGGACCAGGTACTTCTATTGAAAGAAAAAAAAATTTAAAGGTTGAGAAAGTTCTTACTAGGGAAGAAATTTTAAGCTCTCAAGATAGGAAAAGTGTTAAAGAGAAGAGTGTTTGACCCAAGTGTTAGACAATAAAATTCTCGAGTCGGAAAAATAAATAATTTGAGATAAGAAAATATTGCAACAATCAATTTATTGATTTTAATATGTGAGTGTTATAATCTCTATGAATCCTCTAATTCGCCTTTTCAAATATAAATTCAAGGGCTTAAAGCTTGATCTTGAAATTTGAACTTGATTTGTTGGACTTGAGGGACTTGATCTTGACTTGTTCTTGAATTCAAGGGGTTTTGAGCTTGTTCTTGAATATTGCGGTCTTGATCTTGAATTTTGATGAACTTGATTTGAATGCTTCAGCTTTATAGAGAAATTGTAGTGTTTGATCCATGAGCTTTCTCTTGCTTTTTGTTAGAGTTCTGGGGGGGTCTCTTTTCTAAACTATGAGACCCCTATTTATAGTTGTGTAAAGGGAAGAGTCATGATGAAGAAGGACTTTCTTTGGCCAATCAAATTCAGGTGACATGACACCTTTTATGGGCATTGATTTTATTAGGTCTGCTGCATCATTTTGACATGTGGCATGGTCCTATTGTCTCCTTTCCTTGACTTGGCATGTCACATCATTTGACACGTGGTGCTTATTTGGGCCTCTATAATATGAAAATATCTTGGGCTTAGCACAGTGGGCTCATTATTTATAGCTCAAATTAATGGACTAGCCCAATAAAGATTGGACTTTATTTAAATCCATACATGTTTGGACTTAAATAATTAATTTGATTGTATTAATCCGCAATATATATTTGGGACTAATCTATTTTGAATTTAACATAATCTGAATTTCATACGGATTTCTATTTAATAAAATTTTGTTGCCCATAAAATGCCCCCTACTTCAAGACTTGTCGAGATATTTAATCTTTTTGAGACTAGACTTGAATTATGATTTATTTAAACTTGCTTCCTTCGTGCTTCAAAGATTTTCACAAAACTGAACCATGCAATTTACATATTGATATCGCCTCTCAAAAAGTCTCTTATTTTTTTTCATGAATCTCTACACGTAAGACCCATTGGTGAGGCATGACATCCTATTCCAAATAGATTTTGAAAAAAAATATTACCGCCTTACTTAACCAGGAATAAAACTCTTCAATTTGAATTTATATTGGAGAAGGAAACATCCCCCAATTTGAATTTGTATGGGAGAAGAAAATAACCTCCAATTTGAATTTGTATTGGATATGGAAACTCTTCCAATGTGTATTGGGAAGGAAACAACCTCCAATTTGAATTAGTATGGGAGTAGAAAACAACCTCCAATTTGAATTTGTATGGGAGAAGAAAATAGCCTTCAATTTGAATTTGTATTGGAAATGGAAACTCTTCCAATTCAAATTTATATTGGAGAAGGAAACATACATCCTACAACTCTATAAAAGAATGTAGGTTCCACACTTTTTCAATATCAATTTTGAGGTTTCAATCCATGAACAATATTGAGGTAATTTTTTTCTCCTCCTACATTTCTTTTATTTTCTTCACTATTTTTCAGAACAACATCTTAGTGGTAGAAAATTCATATCTTATGATAAGTATATCGAAATCATAAACCGTTTGATACTCCAGAAACTAGACTTCGATATCTATAACATATCAAAAACTCAGCTTTAAATTCCATTAATATAATTCTTGATAATTTTTTGAATTTAGCCCTGAATTTTATCATGCAGAAAATTTCAGATCTGCGCGTCTTTACTAAAACTTTCATATCTTGAAGCAGGAATGACGAAATTGCAAACCGCTTGATTTTTGTGAAACTAAACACAAAGATCTACTACATATCCCGAATTCATAATTTAATATTTTCAAGATTATTTTAGGTGTTATTCCGAAATCAGCATTGAGTTTTGATGCATCAGCAATTTCAGATTTATGCGACGTAACCAAAAAAATTATACCTAGATGTGAGAGTATCAAAATTATGATCTGCCTAATTTTATAGATCCCGGAAACATGCATATATAACATATACAAAATTTGAATTTTAACACTTCTTGGATAGTTCTAAATAAATTTTTTTAAAGTCGATCTTATATGTTGTCCGACAGAGGATTCCAGATTTGCACCGCCTCACCAAATAATTTATATCTTAATGTGGGACCATCACTACCAAATAGAATTTTGATTGATTCAAACTAGATTTTGATGACTCTATTTTCATTAAGGCATCTTGTCTAAATCTAAGTTAGTGATATACAACTTTTGAGATCGCAACGCTCTGACAGGTAACATTCTTTCTATTTGTGTTTTTACTTTCTTTCTTGTTTCCTTCTTTTTTTGCAGGGTTGAAACAAATATGCAACAATCGGCTTAAGGTGCGAGAGTTTAACTTCGTCTCCGTACACCTTAAGACCGACCAATTTAGTTTTAAGATGGTGACTGTGCAATAATCGGCTTAGGGTGCGAGAGTTTAACTTTGTCTCCGTACACTCTAAGACTGACCAATTTAACTTCAAGATGGTGCCTATGCAACAATCGTCTTAGGGTGCGAGAGTTTAACTTCACCTCCGTACACTTTAAGACTGACCAATTTAACTTCAAGATGGTGGCTTTTCAACAATCGTCTTAGGGTGCGAGAGTTTAACTTCGCTACCGTACACTCTAAGACCGACCAATTGAACTTTAAGATGGTGGCTTTGCAATAATCGGCTTAGGGTGCGAGAGTTTAACTTCACCTCCGTACACTCTAAGACCGACCAATTTGACTTCAAGACGGTAGCAATGCAATAATCGGCTTAGGGTGCGAGAGTTTAACTTCGCCTCCGTACACTCTAAGACCGACCAATTTGACTTCAAGATGCATGGTTTTCTTTAAGTATGGGTCCTTTCACTGATGCATTTATGCGATGGTCTTCTCTAAGGATGGGCCATTTTTAATGTTTAGCTTAAGGGGCTAAGGGGCAAATCTTGTCCGCCTTAAGGCATGAAAATTTTAAGATCCTTTTAAGGATAAACCTGTGAGAGGCCAACTTAAGGTGCAAAGGGACAAATTTTGTCCACCTTAAGGCATGAAAATTTTGAGATTCTTTTAAGGATAAACCCATGAGAGGCCAGCTTAAGGTGCAAAGGGATAAATTTTTTCCACCTTAAGGCATAGAAATTTTGAGATCCTTTTAAGGAAAAACCCTTGAGAGGCCAGCTTAAGGTGTAAAGGGACAAATTTTGTCTACCTTAAGGCATGGAAATTTTGAAATCCTTTTAATAATAAACCCTTGAGAGGCAAGATTAAGGTGCAAAGGGACAAATTTTGTCCACCTTAAGGCATGGAAATTTTGAAATTCTTTTAAGGATAAACCCATGAGAGGTCATCTTAAGGTGCAAAGGGACAAATTTTATCCACCTTAAGGCATGAAAACTTTTTTTATATGTTCTTAAAGATAAATCCATAGAGAGATCAGCTTAAGGTACAAAGTTACAAATCTTTCCCACCTTAAGACACGAAAATTTTGGAGGCCTTGATTTGAAGACTTGGAGATTTTGTCAACTTTCACTCCCAAATTTGGCATTTTGAGTGGTTCAACTTCTAAATTTAGGGAGTTTGGAGATTTTACCTTATGTGAACGAAGCTCATATTTCATTGGAGTTTGCCCCCATTGAGCCACCAATACTTGGAGTGGGTCCAAGATTTAATTAGAATATTTTCATACTTTGTATCCATATGGTGGATACTGTAGGAGCATATTTTTTTAGACACTCAGGCAACTGAAATCAAAATGAGATTCCAAGCGCCTATGTACCTTAGTGAAGACAATCAAGTCACAACGTAGTTCTGGGTGAGTGTTTTTTTCTTTCATCCTAACTTTTCCTAGGCTGCCACTTTCGAGGTTTTCAACCTAGCGGACATCTAAAGTCGTGCACAGTTTATACTCTTGCAGGCCAGGAGTGGACATGCAGTTTATACTCGTGCCTTAAGAAGTGTCATCTTCCTTCAAATATAGTACTTCTTCAACAACTTGGCATTGATAGGACCAATTTTCATGCCATCTGCATCGACAAGCTTGTAAGCACCATTTGAATATGGCTCTTGTACGACATATGGTCCATCCCACTTTGGGGTAAATTTTCCCCCAGACTTACGAGAAGTGATAATGGGTCTCCTTACTGTAAGGACTTGATCTCTAACTTGAAATCACCTCAAGTGAACTTTTTTATTGAAAGAACGAGATAGTCGGGCTTGATAATATTCAAGATTTTGTTTAACCTCCAGCCTTTTCTCATCAAGAGTTTATAACTCCGCAAGATGTAACTTAGCATTTTCTTCATCAGTGAGCCCTTCTTGAATAGTCAGTCTCAAAGA
This sequence comes from Capsicum pubescens, assembly GCA_030864215.1. Classification (NCBI taxonomy): domain Eukaryota; kingdom Viridiplantae; phylum Streptophyta; class Magnoliopsida; order Solanales; family Solanaceae; genus Capsicum; species Capsicum pubescens. Next base: position 83,666,075 of record CM061541.1, on the reverse strand, counting down.
GGGTATTTGACGCTCAAGTGGCAGGACTGCTTTAACTCCAAAAGCAAGTGAGTATGGGGTTGCTTGCGTAAGTGTGTGGTAAGTCATTCTATATGCCCATAAAGCTTCTTTCATTTGTTCATGTCAGTCTCGCTTAGACTTGGAGACGACTTTATTCAATAGATTACATAAAGTCTTATTAAATGCTTTGGTTAAACCATTGGAGGCAGCATGGTACATAGAATACTTGCGCTACTTGAAGCCAAAGAGATCCCAAATCTTATTCATCAGCTTGTTATCAAACGGCTTGCCATTGTCTATTATTATATATTGAGGGATTCTAAAGTGGTAGATGATATTCACTCAGATAAAATTTGCAACATTCTCCTTCTTTACTTCTTTGAGAGCAATAGCTTCGGCCCATTTTGAGAAGTAATCTATTGCGGCCAAGATGTGTAAGTGTCCACCAGAATATTTTGATAATGGACCAACAACATCCATTCCCCAAGCATTGAATGGCCAAGATGCTACAGTTGGGTGTAGTACTTCAGGAGATTGATGAATGAAATTCGCATGGATTGACAAGCTTTGTATCTTCTAGCATAGTCCAAGTAATATTTTACCATTGTTAGCCAATAATATCCCATCCTTTTAATGTGAAAATGGAGCTTCGGTCTAGACTGATGAGATCCATAAACTCCCGAGTGTGCTTCTTACAAAGCTTGAAATGTTTCTTCCTCTACCAAATATTGTAAGAGTACTCCTTCAACTGATATTCTATACAGTGTGTCTTTGTAGTAAAGGAAGCAAGGTGCACGACGATGAATGTCAGTCTTTCTCTTTGGATTTTCTGGAAGTATCCCATAATATAAGTAATCAATAATAAGTTGTTGCCAATCTTCTTTTACAGCCTCATATATGGAAACGAGGTATTCAACTTTATTTTCTTCATCCTCATTTGAAGGGGGTACTACCCATTCTTAGCGGATAGTAACTTGCGGCTAATTCGGAAGAGTCAGGGTTGAGGCCAAAGCAGCTAGGGCATCAGCTTACTTATTTTCTCTCCTTGGAACATGTTGGAGAGTTAATTCTCTAAGCCACCCCATCAACTTTTGTGCATAATCATGATATGGTCGTAGCTCAGGCTTTATGACTTCATAGCTTCCCAAAAGCTGCTTGATCACTAATTGGGAGTCACCAAAGACTTTTAATTGCAGTTATCTCATGTCAACTGTCATCTCAAGTTCAAGTATTAAATCTTGATATTCAAAAACATTATTAGAGCAATGGTTTTTAAGGGTAAAAGAGTATGGGATAACCTCTTCTTGTGGAGTGACGAACACCACACCAGCACCAACTCCATCTCGATGTGCGACACCATCAAAGTACATCTTCTACGGGGGTATGGATTCAATAACCATTGCATCTTTATCAAAAATTTCATCGCTTAGTTCCCATTCATTGGGTATCGGGTGGTCTGCCAAGAAGACAGCCAATGTTTGTCCCTTTACAGCCTTTTGAGAAACGTACACAATCTCAAACTGTTGAAATTGAAGGTACCATCTTGCAAGTCAGTCACTAAGGATTGGTTTCGACATTACAAACTTGATGGGATTTGCCCTAGTCACAAGACGAACAACAGGAGCCTGAAGTAGTGCTTCATCTTTTGAATTGAGAAAGCCAATGCCAAACACAACTTTTCAATTGGAGCATATTTTAGCTCATTTGGCATCATCATTCTGCTCAGATAGTAAAGAGAGTTCTCTTTGCCTTCACTATTTTCTTAAGACAGTACTGCTCCAACTGTCCTCTCTTTTGTTGCGATGTAGAGTGCCAATGGTTTCCAGGTATAGATTCTGCAAGAACTGGTGACTTCATTAAGTATGTTTTCATACTCTCAAAGGCATTACTACAAGCTTGGTCTCATTCGAAGGGAGTGTCCTTCTTCATGAGACGACTAAATGGTTGATATTTTCCAGCCAGGTTTGAGATGAACCTCCTTAAATATGCTAACCTTCCTTGAAGACTTTTTAACTCATAAATGTTTCGTGGCTCGGGCATCTTCAAAATTGTGTCGACCTTGGCCTGATCAATTTTAATTCCTCGGTGTCATACAATAAAGCCAAGAAACTTTTCAGAAGTAACTCCAAAGGCGCACTTCAATGGATTCATCCTAATTTGATATCTTCAAAGTAATTTGAACACAATTATTAGGTCCTTTAAGTGGTCGTCTCTCTTTCTTGACTCTACCACTAGATCATCCATGTAGCATTTAATATTTTTCTGGAGTAGACCATCAAAGATGTTTTTCATAGCCCTTTGATAAGTGGCGCCAGCGTTCTTCAAACCAAAAGGCATCACCTTGTACCAATAAATACCTTTGGGTGTATGAAATGCAGTAAGCTCTCCATCCTTTAACGCCATACGAATTTGGTTGTAGCCAGATGAATCATCCATGAAGGACATTGCCTCATAACCAGTGGTGGAATCAATCATCAACTCTGGTATAGGGATTGGAAAATCATCCTTAGGGCATGCATTGTTGAGATCTCAAAAGTCAACACAAACTTGAATTTGGCCATTCTAATTCCGTACTGGAACAATACTTGAAATCCACGTGGGATATTTGACTTCACGAATAAAGCTAGCTTCAGTGAGTTTGTTAACTTTATTTTCAATCAATGGAACCAACTCTAGCCTAAAGCACCTTTGGGCTTACTTATCAGGACGAGTACCATTCTTAACCACCAACTGATAGACTGCTACTTTCGAATCTAAGCCAAAAATTTCCTTATAACTCCAAGAAAAGACATCCATATATTATTTGGGTATCTCCATATATGTGATTTCTTTCTCCATCTCTAGAAAGGCACTTAGGTAAGTTGGTCTTGGGTCTTTATCGGTTCCAAGATTAAATTCCTTCAAGGAATATATTGTGGATTTTACTCCTTCAAGTTATGATGAAGCATCTCCAATATATTCCTCCTCTTGAGGATCATCGTCGTTGATGGATATGTGGTAGGACCAAAAATTATCTTCCACCACTTTATCAAACTTTATTTAGGATGAGACCCCATTCCTATTTTGGGTTGTAACATAATATGAAGAGCCAACACTCTCTCCATCTTTCTCTCATTGCTTGGATAAACCACATTATGAGCCTTTTCTTTTAGAACCTCATTGCATGAAACTACCAGTTCTGTCTGCCACCTCATTTTAGAAGTAATCAAACTTTGGAAATCCTTTTGGATCTTAGACGAAGAGTGAATTATTGTACTTTGATGACTTCTCCGATGCTTGTTATTTTTCTTCTTATTTAGAGCACCCAACCTTTCGAACACAGAAGTTCTGGCAGTTGACTCTTCTTCTATAGTGATGTAGTTACTAACCAACCTTCTTATGGAGATGCAAATCGAAGGTGGCTGCGTGTATCCTAGGCCTTCACGTGCCTGCCTGGTTGTACCTTCCGATGGAAGTTTTCCCAACCTTGATGGCTTATTAGGATTATATCCAGCCCTTACAAATAGCTTGTATGCATTTGGGTCGAAGCCATCCTTCGTTCATTTTGTAAGGAGTGTCATATCTTGTGGCGGATTTTGAGCCAAAGACTCTCCAAGTAGTCTTGAGGACAAATTTATTGCGTCAATCCTCTTGATAGGTAAAGTTAGCCCTTTAGCACATTATCTTGGGCATCAGATGGGTGACCTTCCTCTTTCTTTACCTTTGGTACCTAGTGAAGAACTAGAGTTGCCTTCTTTTCCATAGGTGTAACGCTTTCTTTATTCGAAGTGAAGAGGGGCTTCTTGGTGGCAACTTTTTTTATAGTCACCGCGACCTTCTTAGATGCAAGATTATCACACTTGGTCTTGGTGACATATTCAACCCTTTTATCATTCACAACATAATTCTTTAAGTAGAATTTTGCATCAACAAAATGTGACTCAGCTTCAGTGAATGTCTTATCATTGGTAACTATCTTTCTTTCCACTCCGACTTCGAGGTACTTCAAGCATTGATAGTAAGAGGACGAGATAATTTTATTCTCGTGTACCCAAGGCCTACCAAGTAAGATATTGTATGAAGTTTTGGCATCGATTACATGCATCAATGCGTATGATTGAAAATCATCCATACAAATCCCCAACTTGACAGCTCCCATGGCCCTCTGGCCCCCTTAGTAGAAGCCTGTATCATTATATGGCTTCCATCCAGTTCACCAATAGTGATGCCAAGTTCCTTCATTGTACGGATAGGCAGGATGTTAACTCCAAATCCCTCATCAATCAAGATTTTATTTATTCTTTTTCCTAGAACTTGACCTACCATGTACAAGGGACGATTGTGTAGGGTTTCTCCAAGTAGAAGGTTGCTATTTGTAAATGTGATTTTTGTATCACATACATATTCCTCTTGTCTAAGTGGCTCCGTAGGCTTTTAGAAGATGGAGAAAACCCCACAAGTGGATTTTCACCTTTTGCCCCCTCTTTGGCAGTATTAAAACAAGATGCCTCAAGGTTGACATGAGCAGTCTTTGCAAAAAACCAACTTGGTAAGAATTCTTCCAAAGTTATTGGACATCGTGGTTTTTGGTGGTGAATCTCCGTCACCCTCATCTTCTTTGGAAGTTCAACCAACTTCTGTTTTCTTAGATTCTTCACCATTCTCCTTCTGGTTGGCTGCTCGGACGACTCCTTTTATAGACTCATCTTCTTGTGTCTGTGCCTAGTCACCAGAGTCCAACCTTCATCAACTGAAGACCTGTCAGGCTCTAATATCTTCTCTTTATGCTCTTTAACACATATTTGGACTCGATCGAGCGAGCCAAAAGTGATAGATATTTGATGAGAACCGGTCCTCTCATCGTCGAAGAAGATTTTCTTATCTTTTTCAAGTTGCATGACTTTATCCTTAAAGACAAAGCACTTTTTCCAGAGGGTGACTTACGAGCCTATGATATTTGAAATAATTAGGTTCATTGGTCCTTCCATCTTTGTTAAGACACTTTATTTCTGGGAGTTCAATGATCTTATGCTCAAGGAGTTCATCGAAAATCTCAGCAACATCAGAACTAAGAAAGGGATATTTCTTTTCTTGCATCTCCTTTAAATTTTTTGATTCAGACGTGCTCCAGAAGTTGTCTTCACACTTTGCTTCTTGCTCACCTTTATGGTGACCTTCATAGGAGACACATTAACATTCATGGACTCCTTGTTGTCATTTTTGGGGAAAAACTTACCCCATCTTTTAGGTTCCTACTTATCCTTTCCTTTTCGAGAGTCATAGATAGGTGTTGCTCTCTTTTCAGTAGAAGACATGCTCAACTCCATATCGTGAGAATGGGTAGCTAGGTCTTCAAAGAATTTAGGCTTAATGCCTTACAAGATGTAGAGAAGCTCCCAGTGCATTCCTTGGATGCATATCTCTATTGCAGAAGCTTCGCTAAGCCTATCTTTGCAGTTTAGGCTAGAATTTCTCCATCGATTGATGAAGTCAATGACTGGTTCATTCTTTCTTTGCTGAGTATTTATGAGCTCTACCATGATCACTGTATGTCTTGTATTATAAAAGAGATTCAGGAACTCATGTTCCAATTGCTCCCAACTATTAATGGAGTTAGGCTCAAGATCCGTATAACAATCAAAGGCGTTTTCCTTTAGGAAACAAACAAACTATTTGATAAGATAGTCACCGTAAGTTCCAGCATTGTTACATATTTTAATAAAGTGTGCGACATGTTGTTTTGGGTTCTCTTTGCCTTCAAATTATTAAAATTTGGAGGGTTGATAGCCGGCAGGCATTTTGAGGCTATATATTCTAGTAGTGTAAGGTTTGGAATACATAAGGGAAGACTTGGTGACAACATCATACTTGTCTTTGAGGGTCCCTTCAATGAATTCCTTCAATTGCTCAATCGGGATCATTCCCTCAGAAGAAACTTGCAGCTCTTTAGTCGGTGGTATTTGTTTCATAGGATGTTCTATCTCGTGAGCCTCTGGAGATTTTTCAGGTGCATGGCTAGACTCTCCATCTATCAGACCTTCCAACCTATCCACTATCTTATCAATCCAAGCATCTTAATTCTGAAAATATTTAGTTAGGCTCTCAATTGCCTTTATCAAATTCGCAAGCTGCTCTTCCATAGATGAGGCATCAGTCAACATCACTTGCATAATCACTGGATACATTGGAGAGTAACGTGGATTATCTCATAAGTTGATCTTCGAAGTGGTCAGCTTATGGGGTGTAAGTGGAGATGACATATTTGTTGAACAACCATCGCTCTTTGTGCCAGAGTATTTGGAACCGAAATGCTCAAGTAGTGCTAAAGTCTTCTTAAGCAATTCCTCAACACTGTTTTCTCCTTCCAAAGCACTTGCATTGAACTTCGTTCCTTTTGGGGTTGAAGATCCAAAAATTAGAGTTGGCGCGGACGATACTGGATGTATTTGTTGTCCTAGCAAGCCTGCCTTGCTCCTTGTGACAGCTTCCAAGCTTTAGAAAGTAGCACCAAGGATGCTTTCTACTTAAGCAGAGAACTTTGAATTAGCAGCTTTGGAAGTAGTTGATTGAGAGTTGACCTTCTTGGAAGTCATTTCAGTGTTGTTGAACTTTGAAGTTGGAAAAGTTGAGATGAAAAGTAGAGATTGTCCCACTGGGTGTGCCAGAATTTGTTGGACAATAAAATCCTCGAGTCGAAAAAATAAATAATTCGAGATAAGAAAATATTGCAACAATCAATTTATTGATTTCAATATGTGAGTGTTACAATCTCTATAAATCCTCTGATTCGCCTGTTCAAATATAAATTCAAGGGATTAAAGCTTGATCTTGAATTTGAACTTGATTTGATGGACTTGAGGGACTTGATCTTGACTTGTACTTGAATTCAAGGGCTTTTAAGCTTGTTCTTGAATATTACGATCTTGATCTTGAATCTTGATGGACTTGATTTGAATGCTTGAGTTTTATAGAGAAATTGTAGTGTTTGATCCATGAGCTTTCTCTTGCTTTTTATTAGAGTTCTAGAGGTCTCTTTTCTGAATTAATTATGAGACCCCTATTTATAGTTGTGGAAAGAGAAGAGTCATGATGAAGATGAACTTCCTTTGACCAATCAAATTCAGGTGACGTGGCACCTTTTATGGGCTTTGATTTTATTGGGCCTGCTGCATCATTTTGACAGATGGCATGGTCCTATTGGCTCCTTCCCTTGACTTGGAATGCCACATCATTTGATAGGTGGTGCTTATTTGGTCCTCTAGAATATGACAATATCTTGGGCTTAGCAAAGTGGGCTCATTATTTGTAGCCCAAATTAATGGACTAGCCCAATAAAGATTGGACTTTATTTAAATCCATACATGTTTGGACTTAAATAATTAATCCAATTGTATTAATCAGCAATATTTATTTAGGACTAATCTATTTTGAATTTCACATAATCCAAATTTCGTACGGATTTCAATTTAATAAAATTTTGTTGCCTACACCAAGTATCTTTAAAAGTCCAGGAATATGTGAGTTGGTTAAATTTGTGAAGTGTTTGAAATGTCTCTATATATTCTATTTGTCAGTTCTTGTTGTTCATGAGAAGGAAGTGAGGGAATTCTACTTTGCAATCAATTTATCTAAACATTGTTTGAGACTAATGACCATTGTACTTAAGATTAAGATTCATCTTGATAAATCCATAATTAGAGAGATTTTTTATGTCCTAGTGTAAGGGATAAGGTCTGTAACTAATATGGTTTCATCTCTTTGGTTTGTAAAGGAGATTTATAGAGTTGGTGAGTCATCCAAGGCTAGGGTACTTAAGATATTTCTGAAAGAATAGTTTCAATTGTTGTTTGAACTAGTCAACAAAGTCTTGTTACCATGCTCTGAGAAACATACAGTTGATTCCGCATCGGACCCATTCCTTATGGAATCCCTCAGTAAGTTAGAAATTATCAATCTTCTAGTTATCATAATTAAACACATGCACAAGCTTATGACAGTTAAATATGGAAAGCATAGGATGTCATATGGTTACTTTTTGAATAAGGTATTTGATCACTTTAAAGTTGAGTGTGTAAAAAGGATGCAAGATTTTTAAAGCAAACATTTACTATGACTCGTTTGATTGAAAATGAGTGTATTGAAGGAAAGGCAAGAACCAAGTCTAAGTCACAGGTGTCGGAGCTTATTTCATAACAAGAGAAGCTGACTGTAGATTTAGTGATGTTGGTCCAAAGAGATGCTGAAATCTCTTAGTTGAAGGCCACAATACAACAACTCTCAACTGAAGGACCTGGAACCGTTGAGGCTCTTCAAGAAGAAAACAAGGAGTTAAAAACATAGGTCAAGAACCTGAATGCAGAAGTCAAGAACCTCAATACCAAAGTCAAGGACCTAACCAAGCAACTCCTTAATGTGCATGCGACTGAAAGTGCGCGCAGGACCTGGTCCTTCATTTTCTCGCCCCTAAGCATCCTATTTCCTTCGAGTCATTATTTTATCATATTCCTCTTATCCCTTTGTTGTCTCCATGGTTGTTTAGGAACAGTTCTTTTGTGTGTTTTTGTTAGTTCAGTGTGTATAATGTCATTGTTTTGTTTTATCAATTAAATGGTTATTTTTGTCTATAATCTATCTCTATGGCTTTTCTCATTCGTGTTAGTGTTGCCCTAGTGATCATAAATTAATCATATGTGAATCTTGCTTAACTTGGTTTACTGTTATTACTTTTTTTATGATAGAAAAAGTAGGAAGATGTTATATTAATGGCAGGAGAGTTTTGACTTACACCAAGGGGCATGGTCCTTTTCAAGAGAATCATTGGATCCGATATATAGGGGGAACATACACACTGAAGGGATCTGATTGACAGGGGAATAACTAGAAATAGTCTATATAGTTTGACATCATCAAAAAGGGAAAAAATATTATATTTTAGATTTGATGATTTATAAACTCGTGTGCAAAGGACCTGGATCGTGTTGTACCAATACAAAGACAAGACAACTCCGTACAGTTGTAAATTGTATTGTCTGCATTTTGGTTGCTAGCACTGTAGCAAAAATATAGTTGGCCTGTTAAACCTACACCAATGACATGCCTTTTAGTTTTGCTCTCTTTTATAAAAGGAATAAGTGACAAGAGTAAAACCTAATTTTTGAAATCAAGATTTATATCTCAAGCAAAAGTCATTTGACAAAATTAACATTGCTCACATTTAACAAGGGGACTGATCGAGTGTTGACCAGTCTTTGTTGAATCTTTGAGTTTTGTGTCTTTCGTTCTTAAATTGTAAATCTACTCTTGAGTTATAAAGGATAGTAGATATTTTGACTTGTCTAAGTCTTGAGGTTAAGTTGTATTAACTAGAGTTAGTTAGTTGAATTATCTTTTGTTTAGCCAAGTCTTCTTTATCATGCTTGATGTTTTCTTAGTTAGAGTTATCTAGGAGTGTTAACTAGAGTTAGTTGATGAATGGATGCAATAGAGGTACTGCACAGGTTTTGTAATAGAGGGTGTTACGAGGTACATAGGATTAAGAGTTTAATCTTTTGTGATTACTCGCATTTGCAATCACAAGTTGCTTGAAGTTAGTGGATTGTTGGGAAATCCTACTTGGTAGGTCGTGAATTTTTCTCACTCGAACAAGGAAGTTTTTATATAAATACTATGTATATTTAATATCTCAACACCTTAATTTATATTTTATTTAGCTACTAGTTTTGTGTGTCAAGAAACCTGATCTCTTGACTCGTTGTGGACTCGTATAAGCCAATAATTGATTGTAGTGAAAGTTGATTATGATGCCTAAGAATTTTAGTAGTTGTTTTACAGTAGCTAACGATTATAGTGAGTGGGTAGTGATGACAACTGGCACTAGTAATGATTGTCTACGGTGGTTATCCAATTAAAATAGAGTTGTAGAAGGTTGGTATTGGTCATGGACAGTAGAGGTGGCTAATGGCAGTTTTTTTTGTGGTAATTGGTAGTGAAGGTGTAGGTAATGGTGATTGGTAGTAATAAATGTGTATTGAAGGTTGATGGTGATGGTTGAGTGTTATGATGAAAATGAAGAACGTCTTAATGATTTTGAAATTTCATAAATGATTGGAACAACTCAAGCTTACTAAGAATAAAAATAATTAAGTGGTCATTAAATAAAAAAGTGATGAAGGCAGTTGGTTATGGTAGATTGGCCATAATAAGAATGCATTGTAGGTTGATGCTTGGTGGTGATTCAGTGTTATGATGAATATGAAGAACGTCTTAATGATTTTGAAATTTTGTGCATGAATGAAATTATTCCAGTTTATTAAGAACAAAAATAATTAAGTGGTAAAGTGGTGGAGGTGGTTAGTGGCACTGTTCGGCAATGATAAATGTGCATTGTAGGTTGATGGTGGTAGTTGAGTATTATGATAAACATGAAGAGTGTCTTAATGATTTTAAAATTTCATATATGATTAGAACCATTCAAGCTTATTAAGAACAAAAATAATTAAGTGGTCTAAAAAATGATGAAAGTGGTTAATGGCGATGACCGAGAATGATAAATATGCATTACTGGTTGATGGTGATGGTTAAGTGTTATGATGAGCATGAATAACATGTTAATGATTTTAAAATTTCATACACGATTGGAACGATTCAAGCTTATTAAGAACAAAAATGATTAAGTGGCCATAAAAGAAAAAAATGATGGAGTGATTGGTAGCAGTGATTGGCAATGATAAATTTGCATTGTAGGTTGATGGTGATGGTTGAGTGTTATGATGAACATGAAGAAAGTCTTAATAATTTTGAAATTTCATACAATTGAAATGATTCAAGCTTATTAAGAATTAAACTAATTAAGAGGTCATAAAAAAAATCAGTGAAAGTGGTTGGCAGTAGTGTTTGACAATGATAAATATGCCTTGAATGTTGATGGTGATGGTTGAGTGTTACGATTAAAATAAAGAACAACTTAATGATTTTATATAATGTTATATAATTGAAATGATTCAAGATTATTAAGAACAAAAATAAGTAGTCATTAAAGAAAAAAGTGATGGAAATAGTTGGTGACAATGATCGACAATGATAAATGTGACTTGAAGGTTGATGGTGGTGGTTGAGTATTACGATAAAAAAATGATGAATGTCTTAATGATTTTAAAATTTCGTATACGATTGAAATGAGTCAAGCTTATTAAGAACAAAATTAAGTGGTCATAAAAGAAAAAACTGGTAAATAGCTGGTGATAGTGATCGGCAATGATAAATGTCTCTTGAAGATTGATGGTAGTGGTTGAGAGTTATTATAAAAATAAATAACGCCTTGATGATTTTAAAATTCCATATTCGATTACAATGATTGACTTTAGAACAAAAATAAATGGTCATAAAAGAAAAAAAGTGATAGGGTGGTTAGTGACGATGATCGACAATGATCAATGTGCATTGAAGGTTGATGCTAGTGGTTGAGTGTTAGATGAAAATAAAAACATCTTAATGATTTTGAAGTTTCGTATACAATTAAAATGAGTCAAACTTATTAAAAACAAAAATAAGTGGTTATAAAAGAAAAAAGGGTATGCTCAATAAACTTAGATATATAAAAATAATTCTGATTCAAATCTTTATTAAATGAAACAAACCGAATGTAACCTAATCATTCAGGCCATATTCATCCAACTTTGTATTTTTTTTTATCCAAAAGTTACTTTTCTTTGTTTTGTTACACAAAAGTCATTTAACTTTGCCTCATCTTTCACAAAAGTCATTTTGATATAATTTGGTTAAAACCCTACCTAAAATGTGAGATTAAATAAAAAAAAAATGACCCCTCAAATATACTTTTGAGAAGTTTTGGTGCTTTAAGCTTACTATATGTGAGTACATTTGATTTTCTTCAAATACTTAACAAACTCTAATTGTTAAATTTTATAAAATTCTAGAAAAAAAAAATTAATATTGAGTCACATTAGAGGTTTATTATCTGCAATTTTTTAAAATTTATTACAGAATTTGGTGTAACTTTCTAGATTAATTTATTTATTTGTAGAATAATTTCATAGTCCCCTTCACAAATTTCGTTTTTGAATGTTGATCTCTCATGTTACATATGATACCACACTTACTTTGATTGTTTTGATTTCTTTATAACAATTCTTAATCTATTTATCACTATACAAAACTATATACTTGAAATTAATTCTTTTATAAAATAATTGAAATACCAAGGAGTGAAATACTTTTGTAAATTTTTATTATGCCGCCGTTATCGAATTTCAACAAATCTTTCTGCTCTGTCTCCAGCCTCTCCAAAATATCTATCCTCCAAAACTTTTTATTTTTTTTATTTCATAATAAGTAAAATTATTTTAATTTTTTTTTCTTTTACTAACTCTATTTACTAAAAATTATTCTAGTTTACTTTGCATAGTTAATATATTGGAAATAAAATTCATAAAAATTATTAAAAAATAATTTAAAAATCAGATCTATTTATTTAATAGTGTGCTGATAATATGAATAAAATAATATGTAGCAAAAGTAAAAAAAAATATCTATAAATTAATCAAACAAAATAGTATATCACTAAAAGGGTAAGTAAATGAAAATATAATTATTGCATATTTATGATAAATAGATTTAAATTTTTTTATTTTTTATTTTATCTTTTTTCAATATCGTCAATTTAGTAGGTAAAGTTTGTTAAACATATGAAAATAAAATGATTTATTTTTATTAGCAATATAATGGATCAAAACTACTTAAAAGTATATGTGAGGGGTCATTTTGAATCTACCTTTAAACATAAGAGATCGTTTTTTATTTCATCTCAAATTTTACGTAGGGTTTTAACCAAATTATATCAAAATGACTTTTATGAAAAATGAGATAAAGTTAAATGACTTTTGTGTAGCAAAATAAAGAAAAATAATTTTTAGATAAAAAAATACAAAATTTGATGATCACCTGAAATTTAGTCAAAATTAAAGCCCCAAAGGGATCATGGGATTGTACGTCTAAAAGTAGTGGTTCAATATTTTAATGGGACCATGGTCCAAGTGAAGGTGTTTAAATTGTTCTGTATTTTCTGTCCAATAAGTTGTTGTGTTAAACAAACACATAAAAACATGTTGTGGATCTTTTAGTGGGACTTTACGTACTCAATACATGTCATGATGGACTCATCATATAAGAAAAACTATACCTACTTCTTTGATGTACGTAGAATAATTACTCTAGACAAAGTTTGATTGCATACTTAGAACATAAATTAAACTATCATTTGGTAATAATACAGATGAGATAATATATATCGGAATATGACATCACTAATTTGTCCATATTTAGATAAACCTCAACATAACCAACCAAAATATATAGTATATGTTAGGTTAAGAATGACAATATACCTTCATGATTTGCTTATGTATTCTAAAATAATACATGGGGATCTGAATTTTGGATATTATTCTTCTATAATGTGGTCTACATGGTATACCATTTTTAGTCACAAATCATATCTTTGTATTTCTCAGTGTTTTGTTAATTTTTTTAATTTTTTTTCAATTTTCTTCGATTATACTCGAGACAAGCTCATTATAATTTAGGACGTTGACGATATAATATATCATTTTATAATAATAAAAATGAGATAATATACTCTTGATGCTCTGCTGAAAAGAATGAATTATAGGGTTAGAATCAAGTTGGTGGCCATGACACCATTAATTTGTCCATATATATAAATAAGTGTCACAAACAAAATGAAGTATTTTGATGTTAGGTTAAGATGATAATACTCATGATTTGCTTATATATTCGAAATTCTAATACATGAGATCTGATTTTAGGTTATGATGCTCAATAATGTGATCTTCATGATATCACAATGAGTCAGTCACTAATCATATCATTCAACTTCTTTTCCCATTCTTTTCGATTGTACATATTTTGATCCCTCAGTATTTTCTTTAGTAAAGCGATAAACAGATAAAAGATTTGATGTGAGGGAAGGGACGTGGTGAAGGGTTGAGAGATGAAATTTACCATTTGGGGTATAGACATACCCAGAGCCGGTGTTTGTGATGGGAAGGGATTGACCATTGCCTACTGTAATAGTTTCTGAGCCATGATACGGATGAGGAGCTTGAAGTTGTGAATAATCCGACGTCACATGGGTGTTAGCACCTGTGTCTAGATACCAATCGAAAGTCTATTGGGTGCAAATGGGTGTTTCGCATCAAACGAAATTCAGATGGATCTCTTTCTCGCTATAAAGCACGTCTGGTTGCAAAAGGGTATCATCAGGAGTATGGTGTGGATTATAAGGAGACCTTCAGCCCTGTTGTTAAGCAACAGACTATTCGTCTGGTCTTGTCTCTTGCTCTTCACTATGATTGGCCGTTTCATCAGCTAGACGTCAGCAATGCCTTTCTTCATGGTCATCTTGAGGAAGAAATCTATATGGTTCAGCCACCGGGATATGTTAATCCCAACCGTCCTCACTATGTTTGCAAGCTTCGCAAATCACTGTATGGCCTGAAACAGGCCCCTCGTGCCTGGTACACACGTCTCTCTACTTTTCTGCAGGGTCTTGGTTTTCGCACCTACCATCATGACAACAGCCTCTTCACCCTTCACTGTTCTCGAGGGACAGTCATCATTCTTATCTATGTGGATGATATTGTTATTACAGGCAGCTCGTCATCACTCATCACTGAAATTACTGAAGCTATGCATCGTGACTTCAAACTTAAGGACCTCGGTCCTCTGGAGTTCTTTCTTGGCCTCGAACTCATCCGCAAATCGGGAACCATATTGATGCATCAGACAAAATATACCCTTGAACTTCTAAATCGGGCTGGAATGACAGACTGCAAACCCGCGGTCACTCCCATGGCAGTCCGCCAATCCCCAGGGCCGAATACTCCCTTTGCCGATCCTACACTATATCGGAGCCTCGTCGGTGGACTTCATTATCTTGCTGTTACTCGTCCGGACATCCAATATGCAGTCAATCGAGTCTCCCAATCAATGCATGCTCCCACAGAACAACACTTTCAGGCCTTGAAACGCATTCTGCGCTATCTTCAAGGTACTCTTCACTGTGGAATTTTATTTCAAAAGGGCTCGTTTGATATATCTGTTTTTTCTGATTCGGATTGGGCTAACGACAAAGATGATCGAAAGTCCACTACTGGATATATTGTTATGATGGGACCGAATCTGATTTCCTGGTGCACCAAGAAGCAAACGCGAGTGTCCCGTTCCTCCACAGAAGCAGAATATCGTGCCATGGCTGCGGGTGTTGCTGAAGCCATGTGGTTACGATACCTTACGGATGCACTTGGCATTCCCCCGACGAAACCACAGATTTATTGTGACAATCAGTCCACTATTTGTGTTACCAAAAATCCAGTCCTTCATGATCGTATGAAGCATGTTGGGTCTGACTGTCACTTTGTTCGCGATGAGGTACTTGCAGGAGCGATGGCCACGCACTATGTCCCATCTACTGACCAGCTTGCTGATATTCTCACCAAGCCTCTTCCGTTACAGCCTTTTCAGTCTCTCTGCTCCAAGCTGCCCCTCGTTACCGCTGATCAGCTTGCGGGGGGATAATAGACTACATATATAATTATTAAATACATCTGGGTTATTCTGTAATTAGTTATTCTTCAGTTCTCTATATATACAGCTGTAACCCCTTCAATATTAATGAGATCAATTAATTCTTAAATCTGTATCAATAATAAATCATTAAATGCATGTCACGTGTTTTTACATATATAAACTTCTATATCACCAACTATGATTAACTAATATGTACACGTTATATCTCATTTAATTATTTAATCACGAACGATATTTATATACATTTTCTATCTTATTTAATCACTTCACCATAAATGATTTAATATGATTTGATGCAAATAATAATTAAGTGGGACCAAATATTTACCAACTAAATCCTATATATACCAAAAAGATATAATCAATTAGATAATGTCGGGGAGAACATTATCATGTAGATCAATGTTTTGCAGGCTCAGCCCATAATTCCAAGTTAGATGAGATTGCCTGGCTTAGTACAACAATATCATCCTAATCACTACAATATTTCATTTTAATAAATTATAACCCACAGGGGAAATTATTAAAGAAGAAAAAGGCAAGTAAAAAGAAAGAGAAGATTTGCTTTTACTAATCTAGGAAATCATTAAAAGTCCTTTGGCCATGAATATTATTAATATATTTTGAAATACATTTTCATTTTATATTTATGAATATTTATTTGATCATAAATGCTTCAAAATATATTTTCACAATATTTGAAAAACGCTCCAAGTGTTTTCACTTTTCTCTAGTTTTGAATTCACTTTCTGCACTTTTACTTTATTTATTTTTTCAAAAAAAAATAATTTTTTACTTTAAAAAATAACTCAATTTTCATAAAACTCTAAATTTTTTAAAATTTATTTTCACTTTTCATTTTTTTTTTTCAATTTCAAAAATACCTCATTTTCAAAATAATATGGTCAAACATAATGTTGGGTTCGAAATCGAGAGGGCGTCATACGGAAGCTTAAAGTTTGCAAACGATAGAGATGATAAATCAGATGACAAGCAAAAACATAATACTAAAAATATATTGTTGATATGTTTGGTCAAACGACCTACATATTAAAAAACTAATATTGAAAAAAATATAAAACCTATTAAGAGAAAATCTCCCCCTAAACAAAGACTCTTTAATGACTACATTGTGCATGTTGTGTTGTTGTATGAGAAGGGTTCTTCTATTTATAGAGTCTCAAAATCTTTCCTCCAAAAAAGAGATTTGTCAAATATGAAAAAGTTTTATATTTTTTTTCATGAAATTAAAAGTAATTATGGTATTACTTTTATTTTCCTTCTAAGAAAAATAAAACTTAAATTTGATAAGAAAATCAGGACAAAAATTCTAACGCATAACTCCAACTCCATTTTCAACTTTAAAAATATAAAATAAAGTGAATATTTTTTAATTTTCATGGCCAGGCGGGTCCATTTGATCCATATACCAAAAATAAATGCTTAGTTTACTCCTTTCGTTTCGTTTTACTTGACCTATATGCTAAAAGTAATTTTTTTTTCCTTATAACTTGTCAGCTTATGAAATTAAGAGAATATTACTATTTATTCTTCTTTCTACCCTTAGCATTAAATAAGTACATAAGTTAATGTAGTAGTTTAATTTTGAGTAAATGTCATAAGCAGGGTTAGTTTTGTAAAATACATCTTCAATTAAAGATTTCTTAAGGGTGCAACAAGTAAATTTGGTTCAAGTAAAATAAAACGGATGGAGTACTTGTTCACTTTAACAAATTAAGAAAATTTAATTATATTTTTTCATACTATTCTTATTGTAGACACCTAATTTTGTCCCTCCCGAAGTCTAATTTTATTCATTTTTAGTTCATCTTACCATGTGTCCAACCCCATGTAATTATATCCCAAAAATACAAAAATAAACAAAAAAATACCGCTAACTAATTTATCTTATCCTAACAACCTACTCAATCAAAAGCTTCCACCTACCCTAACTACCCATGTGATCCCCCCCCCTCCTTTTTCTTGTCCACAAAGAAAGAATATATGAGGGACCCACCAAAATTTCCACATCATAACAAATCCATGCCCATTATAAAAGAAAAATTCTAAGAGGAAAAAGGGGAGGCTCATTCTTTGATCATCATCTTCTCCACAATAACAATAATCACAAAATAATCTTCCTCACAAGAACAACAACACAACAAAAAAAAAAAAAAAAAAAAAGGGCGTCGGTGAACAGTAGCGGGAACAGAAACCAGTGAACAGTAACCGGTGAACAGTATCGGCGTGAAAAGTGACGGTGAACGGGTCATTATTTGTCGAGTTGGATTGTTGGTGTTAAGGTTCGGCTCGAGGTTTCCGGGTGCGGACTCTCTTTTATTCGAATAACTTTGAGTTTGAAAGCTTCAAATTTAAGGTCCAATTCTTTCTTCTCTTTCATTTAATTCTTATGTGATTGTGATTGCGTGTGATTCGATACCTTGGTTTGTTTGTTGATGTGAACTGTTGGTGACATTTGGGTGTGTGATGTGCTAAGCATGATTGGTGAATTTTCGTTATTCTCGATTGGTGGATTGTGTATTGAAATGGGTTAATCACGTGGTTGAGAATGAATTAAGGTGGGGATTAAAAATGGAGAAAAATGAATATTGATTAATTTTGATGTATTGATAATGTTAAACATAATAGAATTATGATACGTTGAACTTGGTAGGCAAACGTAGGCCGGGTAGACAAATTTAGGAATAACTAGTTGTTGGAGTGTTTGAATATGTGCGTGAATGGTACTTTCTACTTTATTGCACGAAAAGTTTAAATTGTACTCATTTAGCCGGGGAATGCCCCGAAGGATTTGTATTGATTTATCTGGGGAATGCCCCGAAGTAGCATGTACGCAAAGGAGGCTCGTGATCAAGGCCCGGAACGTCGGGTGGAGTTTAGTTTAGGATTAGTTTAAAATAAAATAGGTTTTATATTTTAGTACCTCTTTTATTTTAGATTGTATAATTTGGACTGAACATTATTTTGGTTTGTTTTGAATTTTGTGTGATTTGTTTGTTTGCTTGTTTTGTGTGTTTATGAGGTTTGTACATTTGTAATGTCAAATTAGCTGATACGCTCCATCAAGCGACCGTGGTCGAACCACGGGATCGAGGGGTGCCTAACACCTTCCCCTCGGCCAACAGAATTCCTTAGCCGGAATCACTGTTCGCGGATCAGTTTTTAGAGTCAAACCGTTTCGAAAAGAATTTTCCAAAGGTGACTTGGCACACCAGATTATGTCAAGTGGCGACTCTGAATAAGAAAAAAATAATATAAATAATCCTTTTTTTTTCGAAACAAATTTTTCATTTTTGTCACCTTAATAATAAAACCCTTTCGAACTTAAAATTCATATCTTTTTTTTGGAGTCGAAAAAGGGGTGTGACAGCTCTGGAGACTCTGCTGGGGATTTTTTCAGAATTCGGTCTTATTTTTGGAGTCGTATCGGCTTTGTTTGGCATTATGGGTGTATAAACATTGTTTGTGATTATTGTTTGTGTTATTGTTATCAGTGTTGTGCGTTTTCGTGCTCTTTGTGTACAGTATTTATCCTATATGTTACCGTTTTTATATCTGGCAGCATGTGTCTACCCCCAGGCCTTCTTTCTGCAACAAGTCCGTAGTACACATGTTGTACTCGACCTCTAGTTGAGTCACCCTTATTTTAGAGGGGGAGTCATCGGTGTTATGGAGTAGGTGGAAAGCAAAGCAGCCACTATCGACCATACGCTCCCCCGAACAGCCTTGTTAGTGAACCACAACGTAGGTCAGCCTTTAGGTCATGCTTATGTGCATCATACTGAGACCTAGCGGGACCCACATGGCCCTTTGTAGGAGACTCACCTCTAAAGCATCCCTACGTGCTAACTGTTGCATCTTTAAGGGTAACGTGGTCATTTGACGGACTGATTTGAAAAAAAAAAATTGTTAGGAGTAAGGTGCGTATGCAAAAAATGGAAAAAAAAAATAGGAAAAGTGAGTCGAAAAGAATGAATCAAAAGGAGTGTCGTAGTTTATTTTAGAGTTCTTTATGGCTTTTGTTCTTCACGATCCAAAAAGTCAAAAAGATTTTTTTTTACGTTTTGCATTTATCTTCTCAAAGTACCGTAAGTTCAAAAAAAAAAGAGGGTTTTGTTTGTCTTTTCTACTTATTTGTCAAAAACAAAAATACCAAAAAGATTTTTCTTCATAATTGGTGGTGTCAGTCTTAGTTGAAGTGTCTAGTTGAAAATCCAAAAAGTTTTTATTCGTTTGTTTTTGGTTGTGTCTCTTAAGTTAGGGTCAATTTATTAGTTAATCGTTAATTGTCCAATCTGGACGAACTACGCACCCCTGATTCTCCTCTCTCGGGAGTGAGATACGTAGGCAACCTATTATGGGTTCGGGGATCTTATTTTAAAAATCCAAAAAAAGATTTTCTTCACTCTTTATTAGAGTAGGTGTTTCATATACGTCTTTAAGAGAAAACAACAAAAAAGATTTTTCCTTTAATCGGTTCAAGTTTCATTTTCGTATGAAATTCAAAATTAAAAACCCAAAAAGAGTTTCTTTGGTAAACATAGGTTTCACTTTGGTAGGGATGTTAAGCCTAAAAAATGCAAAAAAAAAGGGTTTTAGTCAATTCTTTTGACAATTTGTTATTTTCTTTTTTTCTAAAAGTTTCAAGAAAAAAGGAAAAAAAAAAGGACAAAGAGTTCAATTGGCCATTTTGGCATGGCTTCATGAACTACGCACACCTGATTCTCCTCTCTCGGGAGTGAGATACGTAGGCGCCCTTCTTGGGTTCGGTGATCTTTTAAAAAAAAAAAGGTTTTGAAAAAGTGTTGAACTCTAACACATTTGTTGTTTTATGTTGAGTCAGTCTAAGATGGTTGGTTTGTGGCATTCTGGCTGGTCCTTCACATCACACCAAATCCAAAGGGTTAGTTGTGTTCAACAAAGATATAGAGAGTGACATCATGGATCAAACAAAGAATCAGGAAAATGAGAGTTTAAAGCAAGAGGTCAGGAGGCTAAGACAACAAATGACAGAAATGCATCGAGCTTGGGCCAGTGGGTTGCCTCCTCCTCCATTTCCCTTTATTGATCCTACAAATACCTCATGTTTTCCACCAAAATCTCAAAGTCAGTTTTCTACTGTTGTTGATGCACCGCAACATGACTTAGAATTCATTCTAAGCCAAAAGCATCTCAATACTGCCACCACTTTGCCTCTAGTTCCTCAGCATAAGCTTGCTACATTCACAACACCACATGTTGTTTGTGATCTTGTTGCTCAAGCCTTTACTGGGACTTCCACATCGACTCTCCCAATGGTTGTGTGTCCCCGTGCTGCTAGTGAACCTATATTCAATACTCTTGGTGATCATTATTATACTCTTGAGCCTACTTTTAAGTTAACTGGAACACCAAAGTTTCTGAACAAGAAGTCCAGTGTGCCAGAAGAGTCGGAGAAAATGGTTGGAAAAATAAAGAGTACAGAAAATGCTATGAAAAATTTTCTAGGACCTGCGGGTAAAGAAAAGGTTTCATACAAAGACAGGGGCATGCCTTCAAATGTTAATCTTTCTCCAATCTTTGTGATGTCAAAATTTGAGGAGCAAGATGGGCATGAGGAATCCGTGAAACCTTTGGGACAATATTGCAATCAATTAAGGGAACCTGGAGGAAAGAAGAATGAGAAAGATGCATTTGCTATTGTAGTTGGACAGCAGGAAAGGTCAAGAAGACCATGTCGTCGTCGGTCTCAGGCGCGAGCTCAAGTTTATGGCCAAGCTCCACATAATCACTCCCAAAATCCATTATACTCTTTTTCCCTACCTCCATATCTAGTATATTGTGCACAACCATATGTTCAACCCCCATCTTACCCACAGTGGAACACACTAACTCCTCAGAGTCGTCCTCTAACTCCACAAACATACCAAAACCCTTCTAAGCCTGATTTTTTATTCAAGCCAAACGATGAAATGAGGCAGAAGTCAAGAGATAGCTTCACACCAATTGGAGAGTCATATGCCAGTTTATTTCAGAGATTGTTCCAGGAGGGAATGATCACTCCTCTTCTTGGGCACACCCTTAATCGACTTTCAAGAAATTTTGATCCTAACGCACGATGTGCGTATCATTCTGAGGCTCAGGGTCATAGTATTGAAGATTGTCGAGCTTTGAAAAGAGAAATTGAAAAAATGATTCAAGATAAATCAATCATGGTGCAGAACATTGACAGTGAGGAAAGATCTAGTCATGATGATATGCAAACCAGTGGCTAAGATGTCAAGCTGAGCAATTGAGAATTCACCCCTCTCCCTACTAGGAAGAGGTCTGGTAGTTTGTTTTGTCTTTTTTGCTGTTTTCTGAATTATTTTAGGGTTGTAGTTCGGGATCTATCTTGTTATGTCCCTTTGCCGTTTATGTTCAAACCCTTCTATCTTTTATTTTTATTAAATGGAGTGCCCCCTTTTCATTTATGTTTTAAATTTGTGTTGTTTGTTTGTTTTTTTACATAGTATATTTTATGTTGACTCTAGTGATATGACATGCTTGCGGAATTTTTATCCAGATCTTAAAGTCCAGTTTAAGCATGAGCATTGAATCAGAGGGTTAAAGTTAGAAAAGAGAGCGTCTGAGGAAATAGATAGAGTACTGGGGCATTTGGTGATCAAGTGAGGCCTTCTTTGAAAATTAAGGCAATTATTTTGAGAATCACAAGAACACCTTGGTCATCGATCGAAAGGCAAGTCCCAATTAGGTCAAATAGTGGACGTGTGATCCCTATATCAAGAGAAACAGAAAGAAAATCAATTCCACGAAAGCGTGAGTCATTCAATGTTATGGATATAACATAGGTGGAGTTGTATGTTTGACAAGCCCAGAAGAAGTAGTGGCACACATGCTCAATTAAAGTTAGTATTGTGAAAGTGTCACAAATAATCTTCATCTCTCACTTTCATATTGCATGATATGTACTTGCATTTTTAAGGATTGATATGACGAAGGCATTTCATTCTGCTATACAAACATCGGGTCATCATTTGTTTACCCCATTTGAGCTTTAGTCCTATTTTTTTAATACCCTTCTTTTGGAATCAAGATGGAGTCAGCAAAACTCAAAAGAAAAGTGTCGAGCAAAACAATAGAGTCAGAAAGTTTCCAAAAAAAGAAGAGAGCAAAATGTTTCCAAAAAGAAAAAAAGAAGAGTGTCAAGAAAAATAGAGTTAGAAAAAAAGAGTCGCAAAGTGAAAAGAGCAAATAATAAAAAAAAATCAGATCAAAGCAAAAGAACAAGCTGCCAGAACTACGCGTGACCTGATTCTCCTCTCTCGGGGGTGAGATACGTAGGCTGCCCTACTAAGGGCTCGGTCCAACCAAATAAATAATTTAGCGTCACCCAGTCAAATAAAACTGGGGCATGAGTTAATCCTCATTGTTTGAGTCAATTTCAAAAGTTGTAAGTCCCACCCCCACCTCAAGTGTTGTTTGGGCCTCATGCCATCATTTCTTTCTTTCTAATCCTATCCAAAAGCCAAGTTACAACCAAAGAAAGACCTTCAGATCTATCTTTGAGGATGTTAAGGCAAAGCATGTAAAGGATATGAGGATGTATTTGGGAACTACTTGTCTTCCTCTGCACAAGGAATCAAGAGAGAAATAAAAATGTGAGAATTTTATCGGTAAAAACCCTCACGGACACCATAAGGCGATGGTAAGTTGAGAGAAATAAAAATGAGAGAGTCTTATGGGTGAAAACCCTCACGGGCACCGTAAGACGATGGTAAGCTGAGAGAGATAACAATGAGAGAGTCTTATCGGTGAAAACCCTCACGGGCACTGTAAGACGATGGCGAGTTGAGATAAATAAAAATAAGAGAGTTTCATTGGTGAAAAACCCTCGCGGACACCATAAGGAAATGGTGATCTAAAAAATGAGAGACGCTTGTTGGCAAAAACCCTTCAAGGCGCCACTAGCCGAATGAGGTCTTAAATGTAATTGGCCAAAGAAAGCAACTCACTTTCGGGTCATTAACTCAACAACAATTTGTGAGAGTTTGGATGGAAAGATCAGGCGGCTTAATCCAAAATGCATGGCATAATCATTAGAGTTGATTTTCATTTAAGATAAAAAATTTATTTCTTTGTTTCAAATGGGGACATTCATTGTCTTTTCTTTCTTCTCTTTATCTTTATTTTTATTTTCTTGAGTTAATTATCCAAATAAAATAAAATTTGTTGTCATTTTTCTCTTGTTTTTTAGTCAAGTTCATGTCAAAACAAGCGAGAAAAGATTTCAAAACTGTCTACCAACTTCTTCAATTGCACAAAGTAAAACAAAAAGGTCAGCGCATGAAAGAGACATGATTGTGAGCCAAAAAAAGGGGTGTGCAGAAAGTTTTGCCAATAGACAAGTCTGGGAACTCATGAAAATACCAAGGTTTAAAGGGTTTATTCATGAAGCATGGCAAAGAAGATATGTTGTGTTTATTTCAAAGTCACTCTTAATAATCCGAGTTTGGGTCAATGAAACGACAAAGCAGGGGCAAGTGCCAACAATCTGAAACAAAATGAAGGGAATGAACACTGCAGCAGGTGTCGGGACAGACAAGTGCCGCAAGCCATCACTAAGTTTTTAACTGACAAATTTTCTTTAATGAAACAGGGCAAATTCGTTTCACTTAATTCAGCTACCATTGGAAATGCACATCCGTGGAAATTTACCTTCTGTTCAGGACCCTCCTGAAAAATGGGATTTTACTTTCTGTTCAGGAACCTCCTGAAGAATGGGAATTTACTTTCAATTCAGGACCCTCCTGAAAAATGGGATTTTACTTTCTGTTCAGGACCCTCCTGGAGAATGGGAATTTACTTTCAATTTAGGACCTTCCTGAAAAATGGGACTTTACCTTCAGTTCAGGACCCTCCTGAAAAATGGGATTTTACTTTCTGTTCAGGACCCTCCTGAAAAATGGGAATTTACTTTCAGTTCAGGACCTTCCTGAAAAATGGGATTTTACTTTCTGTTCAGAACCCTCCTGAAGAATGGAAATTTACTTTCAATTCAGGACCCTCCTGAAAAATGGGACTTTACCTTCTGTTCAGGACCCTCCTGAAAAATAGGATTTTACTTTCTGTTCAGGACCCTCCTGAAGAATGGGATTTTACTTTCTGTTCAGGACCCTCCTGAAGAATGGGAATTTACTTTCAGTTCATGACCCTCCTGAAAAATGAGATTTTACCTTCAGTGCAGGACCCTCCTGAAAAATGGGATTTTACTTTCTGTTCAGGACCCTCCTGGAGAATGGGAATTTACTTTCAGTTCAGGACCCTCCTGAAAAATGAGATTTTACTTTATGTTCAGGACCCTCCTGAAAAATGGGATTTTACTTTCTTTTCCGGACCCTCCTGAAAAATGGGATTTTACTTTATGTTCAGGACCCTCCTGAAAAATGGGATTTTACTTTCTGTTCAGGACCCTCCTGAAAAATGGGACTTTACTTTATGTTCAGGACCCTCCTGAAAAATGGGAGTTTACTTTATGTTCAGGACCCTCCTGAAAAAATGGGATTTTACTTTCTGTTCAGGACCTTCCTGAAAAATGAGACTTTACTTTATGTTCAGGACCTTCCTGAAAATGGGAGTTTACTTTATGTTCAGGACCCTCCTGAAAAATGGGACTTTACTTTATGTTCGGGACCCTCCTGAAAAATGGGATTTTACTTTCTGTTCAGGACCATCCTGAAAAATGGGAGTTACTTTCTGTACAGGACCCTCCTGAAAAATGAGATTTTACTTTCTGTTCAGGATCCTATTGAAAAATGAGATTTTACTTTCTGTTCGGGTTCCTCCTGAAAAATGGGACCACGCTTTCAAAAATGAAATACTGCCTTATGATAATCCTTGTGTGGGAAATTCGAGCAACATTTGTAAGGAGACGCACTTCCTTATTTGGTAAATCCAGCAACATTTGTGAGGAAACACACTTTCTTGTTTGGTAATTCAAGCGGTATTTGTAAGGAGATGCACTTCTTTGTGTGGGAAATTCAAGCAAACATTTGTAAGGAGATGAACTTCCTTGTTTGATAATTCAAGCAACATTTGTAAGGAGACGCACTTCCTTGTTTGGTAATTCGATTGGCACTCGTAAGGAGATGCACTTCCTTGTTCGGGTAATTCCAACAACATTTATAAGGGGACGCACTTCCTTGTTTTGACAATTCAAGCAATATTTGTAAGGAGACACACTTTCTTATTTTGGTAATTCAAGCAACATTTGTAAGGAGACGCACTTTCTTGTTGGGTAATTCAAGTGACATTTGTAAGGAGATGCACTTCCTTGTTTGGGTAATTCAAACGGCATTTGATAAGGAGACGCACTTCCTTGTTTGGGGTAATTCAAGCAACATTTGTAAGGAGACGCACTTCCTGGTTTGGGCAATTCAAGAAACATTTATAAGGAGACGCACTTCCTTGTTTGAGTAATTCAAGAGGCATTGGTAAGGAAATGCACTTCCTTATTTTGATAATTCAAGCAACATTGGTGATGTACTTTCTAACTTAAGTCTTGATTCCTAGAAGAAGCACTTTCTAGTCGAGTTATTGCACTTAATCCTTAGGAGACGCACTTTCTTGCTAGTTTTCATTTTTCAGGTGACACACTTTTAACTCAAACTTGTATCTCTAGAAGACGCACTTTCTAGTTAGAATCCCTCGCTTTAATTCTTAGGAGATGCACTTCCTAGTCTTGGTTATTTAATTTTACTCTTAAGAGATGCATTTCTTAGTTAGAGTCTTGATTCATCATTGCAACATGCAAGTAGGTATGATGTGACTTTTCCAAAAGTCTTCTGATGATAAACTAGGGAAAAAATTCAATTTCTGTTTTTGAAACTTTACTTTTCTGGCAAATAAACGGAATTTCTCTTTATAATAATATTTGTTTAGGATAATTTTATTTTTAGTTTTTATGTGATTTCAGGAGCCTGCCCGAAGCACAGGACGAATAAATGGAAAACTAAGCAACAAGGTGAAGAAATTGAAAGTTAAACAGATTGAAAAATAGTAAGTCAGGAGCCTGCCTGCAGAACAGGGTGAAGAAGTTGAAAGCATAGCAACAAGTTGATGAAATAGCAAGTCAGGAACCCGCCTGGAGAACAGGGTGAAGAAATTAAAAGGCAAGCAACAAGTTAAAGAAATAGCAAGTCAGGAGCCCGCCTGAAGAATAGGGTGATGAAACTCAAGTCAAGAGTCCAAAAGAAGCTGTATAGATAGGATTTTTGTAATTTCATTTATACTTTAACTTGTAATTTTCATTTTTAATGTAATGACAGAGTCGTGGACCGGAACCTCGATGGAACCTCACTCGACTCTCCAACTCGGTATAGTCCATCTCTTTTAAATTTTTTGAAATACCTGTGACTTGATTCTCTCATAACTTGGGTAGGTAGGATGTCTTAAGTCAAGACTCGGTTGTCTTTCTTCCTTCTGTTTCTTTCTTTGAATAATGGTCGGGTTAAAATTTGGTCTCGCTGTCTACTTCTTTGTCTGAAAACACTTCGTGTTTACATTCAAATGGGCATAATGTAGACACCTAATTTTGTCCCTCCCGAAGTCTAATTTTATTCATTTTTAGTTCACCTTACCATGTGTCCAACCCCATGTAATTATATCCCACAAAAATACAAAAATAAGCAAAAAAATACCTCTAACTAATTTATCTTATCCTAACAACCTACCCAATCAAAAGCTTCCACCTACCCTAACTACCCATGTGATCCCCCCCTCCTTTTTCTTGTCCACAAAGAAAGAATATATGGGGGACCCACCAAAATTCCCACATCATAACAAATCCATGCCCATTATAAAAGAAAAATTCTAAGAGGAAAAAGGGGAGGCTCATTCTTTGATCATCATCTTCTCCACAATAACAACAATCACAAAATAATCTTTCTCACAAGAACAACAACAACAACAATAACAACAACAACAAAAACAACAACACAACAACAACAAAAAAAAAAAAAAAAGGCGTCGGTGAACAGTAGCGGGAACAGTAACCAGTGAACAGTAATCGGTGAACAGTACCGGCGTGAAAAGTGACGGTGAACGGGTCATTATTTGTCGAGTTGGATTGTTGGTGTTAAGGTTCGGCTCGAGGTTTCCGGGTGCGGACTCTCTTTTATTCGAATAACTTTGAGTTTGAAAGCTTCAAATTTAAGGTCCAATTCTTTCTTCTCTTTCATTTAATTCTTATGTGATTGTGATTGCGTGTGATTCGATACCTTGGTTTGTTTGTTGATGTGAACTGTTGGTGACATTTGGGTGTGTGATGTGCTAAGCATGATTGGTGAATTTTCGTTATTCTCGATTGGTGGATTGTGTATTGAAATGGGTTAATCACGTGGTTGAGAATGAATTAAGGTGGGGATTAAAAATGAAGAAAAATGAATATTTATTAATTTTGATGTATTGATAATGTTAAACATAATAGAATTGTGATACGTTGAACTTGGTAGGCAAACGTAGGCCGGGTAGGCAAATTTAGGGATAACGAGTTGTTGGAGTGTTTGAATATGTGCGTGAATGGTACTTTCTACTTTATTGCACGAAAAGTTTAAATTGTACTCATTTAGCCGGGGAATGCCCCGAAGGATTTGTATTGATTTATCTGGGGAATGCCCCGAAGTAGCATGTACGCAAAGGAGGCTCGTGATCAAGGCCCGGAACGTCGGGTGGAGTTTAGTTTAGGATTAGTTTAGAATAAAATAGGTTTTATGTTTCAGCACCTCTTTTATTTTAGATTGTATAATTTGGACTGAACATTATTTTGGTTTGTTTTGAATTTTGTGTGATTTGTTTGTTTGCTTGTTTTGTGTGTTTATGTGGTTTATACATTTGTAATGTCAAATTAGCCGATACGCTCCATCAAGCGACCGTGGTCGAACCACGGGATCGAGGGGTGCCTAACACCTTCCCCTCGGTCAACAGAATTCCTTAGCCGGAATCACTGTTCGCGGATCAGTTTTTAGAGTCAAACCGTTTCGAAAAGGATTTTCCAAAGGTGACTTGGCCCACCGGATTATGCCAAGTAGCGACTCTGAATAAGAAAAAAATAATGTAAATAATCCTTTTTTTTCGAAACAAATTTTTCATTTTTGTCACCTTAATAATAAAACTCTTTCGAACTTAAAATTCATATCTTTTTTTTGGAGTCGAAAAAGGGGTGTGACACTTATTATTTTAGTTACTACATAAAATAGTAGTAATCAAATGTATAATTCTAAAATATTATTAATAAGATTAATTTAGTAAAACACCTCTAATTAAAAAAATAAATTAAAAGGTTGCCGGAGCAAAAAAGATCAAGTCATATGAAAGGAATGAAGTATCATCTTCTTTATACGTTTATATTAAGCGTTTGTTTATTCATGACATCAGTAGTTTAAAAAGGTTATCTTTCATTGCTTCATACTGAAAAATCAGAAATTAATTATTCCCTTGGTTCACTTTTATTCGTCTAATTTTGGACTTTGCATGCCTCTAACGAAACAATAATTAATATAGTATTTACCCTATTACTTATATTAATTGATGTATAGACTTAGGTCTAAAAGAAAAAAAATTTGAAAATAATTAATTAATGTTAATTGAGTAAGATAAAAAATAATAATTTTTTTCCTTAATTTGTTAAAAGTGAGAAATAAAGATAAAAATTTATTTTTAAAATATGGGAGAAGTAAAATGAACAGAGGGGGGTAAAAAGCATTCGTTGGAAATCATAAATCAAATATACTAGTATTAGAAATGTCAATCACAAGGGATATTGTCCTAAGTTGGTTATCCGTTGGGAGTTGGGATGAAAATATTATTTCAGAACTTAAAAGTCAGTTTCTTAAAGATTAAACAAAAATATATTTAATGAATTAGAAAGTCAGATACATCGTGAAGAGAACAAACTACTACTTAACTAGGAAACCAGAATTCAACGGTTACATTGGGATAGAGGTGAGGTCAACTCCAATAGTTATTATAGTTAAAAGTCAGAGACTTGTGAAGGAACCAAACTATGGCTAACTTACAAACCAAAAGTCCACCCTTAACGTGATCGTAACGTCGTTTAATTAACTATAATTTGTCTTAAGAATATATCATCATCAATGACCTGATATGTTTGGTTTGGTTTGGTTGTGTTAATATAGGTATATGTGACCAAACATGTATATATTTAGCATAGAACAAAACATATTAGGTCTTTATTTTGTAAAAAAGGAAAAAAAAATAAAAAAATTAGAAGTTTAGGTCGTTAATGATATTTTACTCTCGTACAAAAATCACTCTACAGACATTAATAAGCCTGTTGAAAATTAGGGGTCCTTTGGTACAGTGTGTTAAAAAATTTAACGCATGTATTATTCTTGTGTACTAGTAATACCTTGTTTGGTATTTTTTTTAGCCTATGTATAACTAATGTTTGTATTTATTACACACCCTATTGTGTATTAAGCAATGTATTACTAATAACACCAATTTTCTATGTATTAATAATACAAAGGATTTTAATACATGCATTAGCTTATTAAATGACAAAATTGGAATCCGAAGCCAAAAGGGCTCTTCTTTTTATCAAGAATACCAAAGGTGATAATTAAATTTGGAAAAAAATAAAACGGACAAATAGCCTGAAGAATAGAGCGACTTGTAAGTCGCCGGCCCATCCGCGACTTGCAAAGAAGCACTGTATGGGCTGCTGCATGTCATCTGTGCAGTGTTGACTAAAGGAAAATGTTTGTATTCAAACACCAATAAAGAAAAAGTACTTGTACTTTGCATAAAACTGTCAAATAGTTTTGCAAAACTCAAAAATACTTTTCTCAAACTCATATATTTGTTTGTGGTTTGTACTCTCTTCATTCCAAAATAATTGAATTGTTGGTGTATTTTTTAGTATTCAAAATAATTGAAATTGTTCACTGTTCAAGATAGATGTTGAAATTTTTTTTTGATTTTACCCTTCATTAATTAAATTTTCAAGGATGAGTTCCAATGATCATTACTAATGTTTTGGAGTTTGAAAAGGGTAAAAATGAAAAAACATAATCAATTTATGTCTCTATCTTTTTTTCTTAAGATGTGTGTCATATTCCAACAATTTAATTATTTTAGAACGGAGGGAGTATAAGAAAAGCATAGATACATTGATGCTAATGGTAATATTTTTCTCATGATATTTCTCATGTATAAGGATGATGTATAAATGGACAATGTATAAGGATGATGATCGTAGATGGGGCGCCATGACGATAAAATATTTGCCCCAAGCCATTTTTCATAGTACCTACATCTTCGTTCTACTAAAATAATCTTCCTTCTACTAAAATATTTCCCCCAAGCTATTTTCCATAGTACCTGCATCTTCTTTCCATGGTAATACAACTTAAAACAGCCTCTCTTTTTATATTTTTTTTTTTTTTGAAACTTCAGGAAAACTCGTAGCTGCTACATCCTCTGCCCTTTGAGTGAGCACTGTGTGCGCACTGGGTAAACCCCTCACTGTGCAATAGCTCAAAAACCACACAGGAGATGTAAACCGCACTAGGTAAACCCGTACGACAGGCTCGATTGAGAAGGATATTGGGGGTGGATCGAACCCGCGACCTCCGCCATGAGAAGTCCCCCTCAAACCAACTCAACCACCCCCTTGGGGGGCTCTCTTTTTATATTATCAAAGAAGAATTGTGAGAATAGTAACATGGACAATGACTAGAATAGTGAATTAGATGCAGCGATAGCAGTGTGCGGCTTATTATCACACTACATTTTCTTCTTTCTTTTCGTTAATCAGATTACTCTTCTCCACTAAAATTGAATATTTGGTTATTGGGTATGAATTTGAAATTGAATTCTTTGTTTTTAGAGTTTATGAATCTGGGTAAAAAAGATTTAGGTTTGAAGTTTTAAATTTGTTTAAATTGGTAAAGGGTTGAATGTTAAGGTCTCAATTGCTTTAAAAAAAATCAGACAAAGAAAGTTCAAAGGGTATTTTTGTTAATAAATATTTTTTTTATAAAAATTATAATATATATATAGTTTCTAATACATCAAACCAAACAATGTATAAGAAATAATGTCAGCATAACTAATACAAGCACAACTAATACCAACACTACTAATGCAACCATTACTAATACATCATATTCAGCATTATTCTTATACACTCTACCAAACAATCCCTAGAGTGATGGCATGTTGGTCCTTGAGCACTACTGATTCATGAGGTTATGTCAATAAATTCCTAACTTTATACACACCAAACCTGAGAAGGTTCACTCTTTTTGACAGGATGAATCAACATTTCCATTTAATAAAGGAGAATCAAGAAAAAAGTGTGATGTAGTATTTAATAGATAGGACTTTAGTTCTAACCTCTCAGTAACCAATATCAGGTGAGACAGAAATTATTTAGTCGGAATTTTGATGGTAAAAAAGAAACAAGATCCTTCATTATTCAGACCATACTCAAATCATATGTATTGGTCAATATAATCTTGTATATGTACCTATTCTCCACGAGAACACGAGAATTCTGTTTTCTTTGTTAAAACGGCTAAGAAAAAAAATTCACCATTCCACTACACTCTATTCAAGAACTCAAGAATGAACTAATGTCCTATTCAAGTATCTCAATAGAAATCCCCGGAATGGTATTTTCTGTCGAAATAACATTCTTGCTTATTTCGATGATCCTCGATACAGAAGAGAAGAGTTCAATCAAAAAAGGTCCATAAATAGGAGTCTGGGGAAAATGAATTTTCTATGTGATTCAGTTGTTCTTATATGACACTACAAAATTTTACATCAATGTGGGGATGAATAGTTCAAGTTAGCTTCAGAGTGCTTTCTGGTCTAGTCTCTCATTCCAATTCAGGCAGCGGATCAAGCTACCAAACCAATCACCTGTTTGGTCAGCCTTATTGACTGTAGGAAGTGGATGCTGGCTCATACATATTCGAATAGAATCTCCTCTAGACAGTTGTTGTCGTCTCTTCCCATCAAAGGTGACCCAAGCATTGTTGCGTGCATCCTCTGGAATCTGTTTACATGCAAATAACTTAAGCTTCTAACAGAATAGCATGAAATAAAGCAGTTGTGCCTTTGCTACCAACTCGATACATCCCACTGAATCACGCAGATTTCATGGTGTGACATCAAATATATGCATTCATACAGGTGCCAATAATCAAAAAAAAGGGCCGACCCAGTTCAATACCCACTTCGTGGGTGACTGGGGAAGGGAATACTCTAGGCAGTCTTACCCCTGCTTTGCAGGGAGGCTGATTCGAACCCGCGACCTGACACTCCACGGCAAGCAAGCTTACCGCTGAGCCAAGCCGGCCCTTCTCAGGTGCCAATAATCAAACAAGATATAATGTTGTGCATCAAGAAATTGGACATAGGTGCCAGTCGTCAAACAAGATAGTTGTATACAGGATTTTTCACCAAGAGTACTCGACTCAGACAAAATTTAAAGAATCCTAAGAAATGTAAAGTAATTTAGGAATCATATCAATCTCCTTTTAAGAATATTGGCAAGTACATCTTCTAGACGGCTTATAAAAATCAAGCGCCGCGCCGTCAATAGCATTTAAAGAAATAAAGAGTGAGGTTGTAGCTTATGTTCGTCAAGGTCCGGGGAAGGGCCCGACCAATTAGTAGTTGCATATGCAGAAATGTGAACTGAAGGCAGTGTTTCTACAACAAAAAATGCGAAAGAGACGACACCTAAGGGGCTTTAAATGAACTGGCAAGCGAAGCACACACTTCTTCAAAGTGAAGCGCTCAATTAATGAATTACTTAAAATATCTAGCACGAACAAATTACAGCATAAAGCATCAGATTGCAACATCCATTATAAACTATTGACAATAATAGTCAAACAACTCAAATGAACATCATTGAGATGTAATTTCAACAGCAGCAAGAAATTAATTATATCATAAAATTGATTTTCAACTTCTGATTTTGACAAATCAACCATAAGAATGAATTAGCTAGCAACATTCAATATAGTAACTTGCCCACGGGAGTAGAGGAGAAATCAAAGAGAAGTCCAAGATCAGAAGCAGCAGAAGAAAGGACGCACATTGTAGAAGAAGAAAAAAATTATTGATGTTGTAGAGAATATCCCGTTGTAGGCAAGAGTATGGTTCTCTACAAAAGACATCGAGTGGCATGTGGAAGACTAGTCCTCATTTGTAATAAAGTATATACTATCCCTTCAAAACTCTCCCATTTCTCTCTCCAAACTACTTATACAAGCACCAACGATGCTACATTGAATACTCTTGCCTCTTCTTTTCATCATTGTGAATGAACATTAGTAGTCGTGGCATTATTGTGGCAGACTTCTCTTAATGTATGCCGAATAAATTCTGCACTATCCACCACAATCCACCTTAACTGGCTCTTTACTTGCCCAAGCAAGAATAGGTGGTTCAACATTTACACATGTAACACCACCTAACATATGCTCTTTCTTTCTCAAATTGCAGCTGAATAGCACATTAGTTACTTGCCTAGTAAAAAGGAAAAATTTCGTCTTGAGTTTTAAATTCAATAGTTAAGAATATGGAATCGCACTTCCCTTTCTCCTAAAGGATTGTGTCAAACAAGCACCATTCTTTTTTTCTTTCCATATCCATTTGTATAATAAAGTGTAATAAAGTTTTGGAATTCATCAGCTTCCCAGTTCTGTAGGATTCATATAAAGAGTTTCTCCATTGTGTATATTATGTACTTGAGCAATTGTCTTTTTCTCTCTGCTATCTATATACCAACTACAGTTGGGGAAAATTATCAGAATGTCAGCACCACATCATTATTCTTGCAAAAAACGGACTTAGTGTCTACATCCAACCTTGATTTCAAAAACAGACTGTGCCATCATAACTAACTATCCATTCACTTTCATCTTCCTCATTTTCCCCTCTCGTCTATATATTCCCCCAACTCATTCAGCTGCATAAGTGCCCAAAAAGTAAAAATATAATGTATTAAAGTACTAGCACTAGCAGTTAAAAGTAATTTATTCCATAATTATTAATTCATTGAGAAGGACACCTTTAATACCAGCCTTGCAGAGTCTGGAAGAGTGACGGTCTGGACAAGAGTGAGCGTGGGCAGCTTGGTGTGAAGATCATGC
The DNA here is from genome assembly GCA_030864215.1 of Capsicum pubescens. NCBI lineage: Eukaryota > Viridiplantae > Streptophyta > Magnoliopsida > Solanales > Solanaceae > Capsicum > Capsicum pubescens. The sequence goes on along the minus strand of CM061541.1, from coordinate 83,631,273 downwards.
AAGGAACACTTGGGTGCACCTGCATGAGATCTGTCTACTTCTAAGCTTCCTATTTTATTATTCCTTTAACTTTCATTCTTTTGAAACCAAAGAAAGCCATCCTTAAAATAAGTTGGTTATTTTCTTTTGATAGATACCCTTGCCAATGGAAGTAAGAGCCAAAATAACTTTAAATTATTTTCTTAAGTCACAACTTATCAGTCTGTTTTTTGCTTTTAATGGATCCATCCCTCAAACTCTTTTTCTCTTAAGCACCCTCACTTGTTTCAGTAGTAAGGATTCAAACTCATGACAAGTGGTTAGAATACATTCTGTGTTTTACTACCTCAGTCATTGAATCAATGACCACGAGGTAAACAAAAGACAACTAAGTTAAACAAAGAAGAATCATCCCACTTTCATGGATTGGTTATCACATAGTTCAAGACGTCCTCCTAAAGCACACAACTCTAGGATCCTGAGTTAAGAGATCACTAATGACGGTGGCGGAGCCACAGCCAACGAAGGGTGGTCAGATGAACACCCTTCGTCGGAAAAAATTTTCGAGTATATATGTTAAATATAGATATTTATGGTTATATACATGTTGTTGCACACCCTTGACAAGCTAGAGAAGCATAGTCCAGTGGTCAAGAGTGTGCATTTCCGCATCAACAACCCGGGTTTAAACCTTGCCAGGTGCAGCACTGTTTTATTTTCTTTGTTTTTAAACAGTTCTTTGCCCAAGGGAAAATATGAACACCCTTAACCAAAAGTCTGGCTCCGCCACCGGAACAAGATACACCAATTCTCCTATATTCCTACTCAAATATTGTTTTTTCAGTTATTACTCTTCCTTTTTTTTTTGGTAAAGAGTTCCAATTCAGTTAAGGTATTCATTATAGGGCTTATAATTAGGAAACTAGGTCCAAAAAGCAGCACTGCCCAGAAAGTATTAACGAATATCAAGGTACTAGCACTAGTAATTAAGAGAACTTATTTTATGACTACTAAAATATTTACTGAGAAAGTCACCTTTAGTTCCAGCCTTGCAGAGTCGGGAAGAATCACAGGTCTGAATGAGAGTGAATGTGGGCAGATTGGTGTGAAGAGCATGCAAGGAACATTTGGGTGCACCTGCATGACATAAATTTCCATGTGATATACTAGTCTAGCATCCAACTTGGTCAAGACAAAACAATCAACTAAAACTAACCAGAAGGAGCACAATTTTGAGTGGTGCTTCATCAACAATCAAATGAACGACAAACATATGATTTCCAAAATTTACAAATAGATCAATAGCAAAACCATCTTACTACAAGATGCAATTTGAAGATTGCGAGAGTGAAATGAAAGAAATCAGAAGGAAGTCTTCACAAAGCTAAAACTGCTTAGTAGTCCACTGAAAGCTCATTTGTTTAACGTAGTTCCACCAATTTGTTTTTGATGCCAAAAAACAGTTCATACTTGCTGACAACGTGATTGACTGCTGCAGTTTATGGCCTTATTGCACACATTGACACTAAGAGTGACAGTTTATGAGATAATTTTATGATATCCACTATTCTCAATCAGTAAAACAAATATGAGCTGAAGACAAGATTATGCATTTATTGCTTTATCATGAATAATAAATAGGAAGAGAAGAGAAGTAAACAACTTGATCAATATTAGATTATGTAAAGCAGCTACGAACCATAAACATCAATACCACTGAATACAGAACCATATAAAGAAGTCTTGCCGTTGGTGATTTTGGTAATCAATGATAGGTTTTCAACCTTTTCCAGAAAAATCAATAGTAGGTTTGTAATCAGGAACCCAAATGCGACTAACTTAGCAGCTTTCACCCACATATTCAAAGTGATCTTTTAATCTGTTTCAGTTTTAGTGTCTGCTTGCATCCCTCCATTTCCCACATCAAGAGTTAACTATTGACATGAGGAATCACTCTTCTACCAACAGCTCTTTAAAATATGTCATGAAACTTATAATCTTTACTATATTAAGTGCATAATGCAGTCTTCTTTATTTTCCTATCTCTTCTGCTCCTATTTCGTCTAGAGAGGGGAAGGAGTAGTGTACTGCTTCTCTAAGGTTCTTTTTCAGCAGTTCATTATTGCCACAACAAACTGCTCAAGCTGTAAACCCTCACAACTTACAACTGCTGTAATTCAGCTTTAGCTTATTCTTTGCTGTGGATACAACTCATTGCTTGTGGCATTTTCAGCACACATATGTTCAACTATTCATGTAGGTTAAAAAGGTTCACATCTTTCAGGCTATAATAGGTACCATGGAACCTCCAGCAGCCGTAGACTAAGCCGTACTTCCAGTTGGAGTGGCTACTATAACCCCATCAGCTTGCACCTGCCAAATAGCATAAATGGAGTCAGGTATCTCCATATTCTCTAGCTCCGTAATCAAGTGGATACTTGTTGAAATAAAATAGGAAGATCCATAAAGCCTGAAATATGAAAAATGGGATTCTTTTGTTCTTCTCAAGGGGCAGTGGGGTGGCTGGCAGTTACGAAAATGCACCTTTGTAATGAGACGGTCATGTTCATAACACTCAATTTTGGAGAGAAGGATTAGAACCACGATCAACTACAACTTCATTTAGGACATCGAACACCTTTCCAGGCATTGCCTTCCCATTTCTGAATATTTCACATCGAAGACGCATTCGCAGAGTTATATAGACACCATCCAGAGTTCTGTTCCCATGAATGACATGTCTTAGATCCTTCTTATAATCCTCGAACTTTTATGAATTACTAATAAGAAAAAGTAAGAGGAGAGACTTTCCAACTGAATTAAGAATTAAATCATAACATTGTCAGTCAAAGAGCATACTGTATGGGAAGTGAGAAATCCAAGGGATCCTAGATTAAATGACACAACAGGTGGGATAGCACCTCGAAATAATTTAGAAGCATGGAGTATAACTCCATCTCCTCCGAGGCAGGCAACAAAATCAACCCTTTCATGAAGATCACTGCATTAGGTACATCAGGCAAGGTTAGCATTTTTCTCTGAAGTAAAAGAAGTGAACCGAGACAAACAAACAAATACATGAATAATGCTATCTATGCAAACAGTTTATGAGTCATCCCACCTGGTATCTTGACTATAAAAGGTCTGAACAAATCCGAACCCTGGAATTCGTGCAAATATATCATGCACCTCAGGTTCAACAAGAACATTCATTTTTTCTTGGTAATACAAGAAAACAGCAACCTTCAAAGAAGAATTAGAAAGAAAATAGAAAAGCAAATGAGTTAAAACTATGAGATAGTAAATTAATTGCTAGAGATACTTATATAAAGTAAATGCAAGACCAAGTATTATAGAACGATAGGGACATTGTTTCCACTATATAAGCATGCTGAAAAAGAAAATAGTGAATCTGCTAGAAGTATATATTTTCTGAAATATAGAACCTTCAACGATAAGTTCGATACATGAATCATAGAGCTATGCAAAACAAGCTGAAGTAAACGTTCTCAAAATGAAAAAAAAAATGGAGGAAAATCCACATGGCCTAAGCTAACCAAAATTCACTTGGGAAAAATTAGGAAAGTGACTTGCATGACACTCAAATCCATCATGTAGGAGGGATGAAAGTCAGCGGAAAAGTTCAAAATGATTAGAGAAAACTAATGGTCATATATTCATTTCTCAAGTTGGTTGGTGGATACAAAATTGGACAAAAGTATATGGATTCATATTACAAATGATTGACAGTCACTACAAGTTCATTCACAAATTAACGGCAGCTTTTGTAATGTGTTTGTTTATGCTGATAGGTTGGAATAGTATGACACAGGAACATATGCCGAGCATATTCTTTTTTTCTTTTTGTTGATTAAGAATAAACAGGAGCAAGCAGGCCCACTTGATCTCTCAATCAGGAATTTTCAAAATATATACATAGAGTTTACAGAGTAGAAAAGATGATTGTGTAGCCCAGAAATTTCAAACGAGCCAAAATAGATGTCTTACTATCAAGGAAAATCCTTTGAGGTCTTCCTTTCAATTGTGGAAAAAGCAGATATGGGCCCTGCTAGAGTAAATTAGCAGCTCTATAAACCTACTGAAAACTGTATGCATCCTCACGAAAAACAAATAGGGAGAGCATATCAAACAGAGTCCAAGATCAATTAATGATAACTGTGTACGCACCACTTTGACTTCTTCCAAGAGTTCTTGTCCCAGCTTCTTTAGAAGGAGAACGGTCTTTGGCAGGGATTTCCATAAAAGAATCTGCTGCTGGGTGCTAGGATGAGTGAAGGCCAAGGAAGATTCTGTTACCTTTTGATACGGGAATGACAATGGAAACACGAAATCACACTCCAAAATCAGTCCACTAATCTTAAGGAGTCGAGGACCAAGATGGAGACCACACTCGGATTCGCTACCAACAACAAGAATACAAGATACAAGGGTGTATTTCAACACCAAAACAGCTATAAAACGTGATGAACAATATCAACAACAATAACACAAGTTTCGGATTCAATAAATGACCCAAAACAGTCCACTACACAAGATAACAACAACAAAAGTAAAGGATAGATAGTGAGACCAAGATCATTACAAGATTAAGAACTAAAGAGTGTATTAAACTCAAAAACCCCTAATGAATGTAATAATCAAAACCACACTCTTACGGTGACCGCCAAGGGAATCAACTCACCTCAAGATCCACCGTTTCCAAGCAAAGAACAATGTTAGCTTTTCCAAGTCCTATTCTAGAACTACACTAAGTTGGTCTACTCTCAAGAGAGAGGATTTTAAGTGTTTCAATATTTCATCTTTCATAAACTAAAGAGAAAAGACCTAAAATGCACTACTTATAGTATATTACAAAAGTAGACAAAAAGACCACATTACCCTTAATGACCAAGGGTGGCCTTGGTGTGTTGGAAGACAATATGAATTGTCCAAAATGCCCTTAAAGCTAAGTGACCAAAATGCCCTTAGTAAAGGGAACCAAAACCGTGAACCAACAAAGGTGGTCCAAACCCGAGAGTCCTTAAGTCTTCCAGGCTCCAAGCAATCTTCCACACTTGGGTTTGATCAATGGTAGGCTAAAAACGTCCCCTCCAAGTATGATCCCATGCCCTCCATGCGACCAAAGCTTGATTCATCACATAGTGACTTTGAATGATGTCGTCAAAAGCTAAGGCGGTCATTATTCTTGTATCATCCTCCTCTTCTTGAAAAGGATTCGACCTCGAATCCAAACCTTGCAAAACCGAAGAGAGGGCAAACAAATACAAACTCCTCATGGCATGAGGGTTAGGGTTAGCACAATAAATCATCTCAACATGCCAAGGTTGCACATATTTGCAATATAACCAAGGATCCTTTGAATTAAATATAAAAATCTCAATAAAAGGTTCACAAAGGATTTGGTTACGGGAATCACCAAGAGATAAAAGAAACTACATAGGTCCTAATGGCATCAAATAATCCACAAGGTAGAACTTCCTTCATCTTATGAGCCATAAGACACCATTGCTTCTTTATCTCATCAAAAGACCACACCAAGGGGGGTGTTTCGATTGGTTCTAAAGTCCATAAAATCCATATAGCATTATCACACACACACATGGACAGACCAACAAACTTCCTACCTCGACATAAAACAAATCCAAAACTAGCATGGACATCATCATAGGCAAAGAGGTAGTATAGGAAAGAATCACATGCAAAGGAATTGACGGGTGAAGAATAACTATTTAAACACATACACATTCTTTCCTTCAAACAACTAGACAACTTGGCATCCACAAGTTGGAATTCATGCAATTTAGGCACAAGTGTGTCAAACAAGGATGCACATTTAGAAACATTACCCCAAGGAGTCAATGACACATTTGTCCTCGGGTTTTCAAGAAGGACTACACATTCCTTATCCATAAGAGTACTCTCGTCTTTCAAAAAGAGATTTCCATCTTTAGGAGGAATGTTATCACATCATAGTGGGTTAGCATATCGGCTATAGCTTCCAAGGCAAGCTATACCTTCATTTTCACCACTAGGCTCATTAGGAGTGTTTATATCATCTTCAAATAAGACATTATACCTAAAGAGAGCATGATCTATTTCACGGGCAGATTCGGAACAAACACATTCAGCACTCTCTAAAAGCTTAATATCACATTTTAAAGAGATTTCAAGTACAAGATTATCCCAAGAATAGCTCTCGGGTTCACTCCCCTTTTGTTGACCAACTTTTTCAAATACTTCACTCACTTGATTTTGCTTAATCACATCACACACATACTCAAGTGGTGGAAAATTTTCACAAATAGGTTGATCAACACCAATTACACAAGACAATGTACTTTCGTTCAACATATAGGCTTCAACACTACGTGGACATAAATCGATCTTACAAGAAGAGTCAATTTGGTCATCAATAGGATCAACTAGTGTATCCACACTCACAACATGTACATCATTAACAAAAGGCAAAGAATCATTAGACTCACAAGTAAGTAATCTACTACTCACACTCAATGGGCTACTTGCCACACAATTATCATTCACATGCATAAAAGTGTAAGAGTTAGCTATTTTACCTTGAAGTTCTTGAGTCGACTCTCCTTTGCCGTGTTGTGAAGGTCCTCCATAAGCTTGGGCAGCAACTTCACTTTGGCATTGATCTCCATTACTTGCCATGTCGGTACCTACACAAATGTCCTTAGAAATAGGAGGACAAACAATGTTAGCTCGGTTTGGTGGTGATCCCCTCGCTTCGCTCCACATAACCTCTACTTTTTCCACTCTCGGATTACCACCTTTCACACCCTTACTCCTCTCAATCTTTTTTCTCTCATAAGCATTCGGATTGGAGTAAGTATTCACTTGTCTTTGCAGCTCGAGCAGCATGTATGTCATGAGGTGATTTCCCCACCGATCTCTTACAACATTAGGCCAATTTTGCACATTTGGAACTCTATGTTGTGCAACCAATAGACACCTAAGCATACATGACCATATGTCAATGGAAGAATATCACACCACACCTCCTCATGGTACTCAAATTGGGAGAAGACAACTTTGACCCTCTCGATAACCTTAAACCCGTCCAAGAAGCATGGAACGAGTAAAGGCTCGCAAAACAACCCCAAGTAGTCAACCATGGATGGAACGATGTAGTTTCTATAGAACCTATCATTTAACACAACGAGGCAGCCCGGTATCCCACAAATGGTCACCTTTCCGGAGTGTACACTCCTTCTTGGATCAACATTATAAAGGACACGAGTACCCCTCGGTTTTGGAGATGCATACCCTCTTCTTCTCGTTGAACAACCTCCACTAGAGCTAGTATAACCATTCACACTATATCGATCTTGATAAGAAGTACTACAAGGTGGAGAATATAAATCTTCACACTCCTCACGTGAACTTTCATCATAGCTCTTATAAGCTTTGCGAACGAAAGGGTTATACCTAACACCAAATCTAGGTTTGGAGTGAGAAGTGTAGGACTCCTCACATGCCCCAACGTCATCATAAGATCCATCACGAGGTCCTACATCATCTCCAAAGTCACCATAAGCACTAGGCACTTCATTCACCTCATTTTCTCCCTCAAAACAGTAACTTTCAAATCTGCCCAAGTTTCGATCATGGCTATTTTCATAGCCTCCGCAATCTCCCTCAACTTCGTAGCCATAAAACCCCTCACTACAACCATAGTCTCCCATGTTGTAGTCACAATAATCCCCGGCTATCGAAGACATATTCCCCTTATATCACCTTTTGAACCTACAAAATGAACAAACAAGATTAGTAGTAAAAGCTCCTCACCAACACTCGTATTCACTCACTTTTGTGATCCTCACAATTGGAGCGGTGAATATTGAAAGTTGCTTATACTCCGGTAGTCAATAAGATGTCAATTCTACTTGGCGGCCGGAATGGATTCTTGCTTGATCGACTCAAGAAACAAAACAAAATTTACTTACGAACTTGAAACAAAGAAGTTACTAAAAGTTAAAAATGAGAAAAGCACACAAATAACGAAAAAACGGATTCAATAATTAAACTACAACTAAGTAGGTGATTACTAGTTGTTAATTAATTCTAGAATCAAGACATGAAACTAATGAAACAATAAGATGAAACTAAGAATCTAAAATTTGAGCTCGAAAATATTGCGTGAACAGTAGCAGTGATGACGTGGCAGCCACGTATTGGTTTGGTTTTATCAAGTGGTTATTCTCAAAGGTTCAAGTCTTGGTCAAAAATTAATTTAGATTGGTAGAATTTGTTTTAGGAGGGAAAATAAGTCTTGAAGCCTTTTTTTCAAGTTTCAAATTTCAAGACTTGACTTTTGTAGTTCTTTTCCTTAAAATATGGACCCTTGTTTCATGGGAAAGTGGTTGAGAAGTGATGTAAAGTCTTTAGTGTATAGGAAAAGTCTTTGAGTCACAAGTACTACACCTTGAAACTTGGATCTATGTCTTGCAAGACTAACACACTACACACTCTTTTTCTTCAACTTCTAAGATCAACAACCACTTTTTTTTCAACAATATATGGAGATGGTGAAGAACACCAAGAACACAAACTTTGAGTCTTGAAGTTCTAAGGTTCAAGTTGGACCTCCCAAACAACAACAACAACTTCCCAAGCTTAAATTCCACAACACAATCTCCACAATACACATTCAAAACTTGAACCAACAACACATCACACGTTCAAATCTCGAACCCGCAACAACAATCGGCCACACTTTGTTCACATTAACAACATCAACATTTCAAGCTAAATCTAAGATATAGACTCAACGTGTTAGTGAGGAACAAAACTAACACTTAAAGACAACAAAAACAAGTAAAAATATTGGCCAATACACAAGAACACAATTTTCAGCCAAGAACACAAAATGGACAGATTGCTATTTTTCTGGAATTTTCAGATTTCAACTTTCTTTTTTTAACAATTTTTTTTTTTTTTGATTTTTCAACTAACAAGCCCAAGATTGATCTTGTGGGAACAAGATCAAGCCATGCTTTGATACCAAATGATACGGGAATGACAACGGAAACACGAAATCACACTCCAAAATCAGTCCACTAATCTTAAGGAGTCGAGGATCAAGATGGAGACCACACTCGGATTCGCTGCCAACAACAAGAATACAAGATACAAGGGTGTATTTCAACACCAAAACAGCTATAAAACGTGATGAACAATATCAACAACAATAACACAAGTTTCGGATTCAATAAATGACCCAAAACAGTCCACTACACAAGATAACAACAACAAAAGTAAAGGATAGATAGTGAGACCAAGATTATTACAAGATTAAGAACTAAAGAGTGTATTAAACTCAAAAACCCCTAATGAATGTAATAATCAAAACCACACTCTTACGGTGACCGCCAAGGGAATCAACTCACCTCAAGATCCACCGTTTCCAAGCAAAGAACAATGTTAGCTTTTCCAAGCCCTATACTAGAACTACACTAAGTTGGTCTACTCTCAAGAGAGAGGATTTTAAGTGTTTCAATATTTCATCTTTCATAAACTAAAGAGAAAAGACCTAAAATGCACTACTTATAGTATATTACAAAAGTAGACAAAAAGACCACATTACCCTTAATGACCAAGGGTGGCCTTGGTGTGTTGGAAGACAATATGAATTGTCCAAAATGCCCTTAAAGCTAAGTGACCAAAATGCCCTTAGTAAAGGGAACCAAAACCGTGAACCAACAAAGATGGTCCAAACCCGAGAGTCCTTAAGTCTTCCAGGCTCCAAGCAATCTTCCACACTTGGGTTTGATCAATGGTAGGCTAAAAACGTCCCCTCCAAGTATGATCCCATGCCCTCCATGCGACCAAAGCTTGATTCTTCACATAGTGACTTTGAATGATGTCGTCAAAAGCTAAGGCGGCCATTATTCTTGTATCACCTTTTCTCTGTTGCACAAAAACCCGTCTGTGCGAACCAAGAACATCTCTGCCTGCCTTCCTTCTGGACTGCACTCTTACAACACCAGTTGTGGACGTGCACATATTTCCTTCAATCAGCTCCATGTCAGCATCAATTGAAGGTCTGAGGGCTTCAGTGTTCCTTCTTTCTGTGGTTGAGTACACATCATTAGTATCCAACTCGCTAGATGCATCAATAGTAACACTATTTTTAACAGAAATACGTATTTTACCATTGTTGAATCTATTCAAAATTGGAGCTGCAGAATCATGATGGATCCCATACTTTTGCGTATTTGCAGAGGAATTCGAAGATTTCATTTGTAAATGCATATTTCTACATGGCCCATTTGGAATTTGAGACTCTATATCTCTATCCCCAGCAAAACTGTCTATGATCTCATTCCCTTCAGGTATTTCCAATCTTTTCTTTTCATGAGACAAATATGTTGCCGGTGAAACCTTCTTACTGAAATATGTAGACATCTCATTTCGGGAGAACAGATTAGAGGGAGGCAGTTGAGACTTAAGAGGGTTTTCATTAGTATATGATACTACCCCACTATCAGCTGCAAGCAATGTGCCTTTCCAAGTGGATGCAACAGTATCATCAGCTACATTCTTGTTTAGATATTTGTTCTCCCTAGCTCCAGGAATTTGTCTGAGTTCCCCAGCAAAATTTACGTTGTTTAATCTTGTAGGTAGTGTCCCATTTTCATGATCAGCTGAAGACATACCTTCATAAGTAAGAATTTCATTTTCTTCTGAGTTAGGTAGTGTGCCTATCTCCTGCCTTCCACCACTACCACACAAGGAATTCACACTGGATGTGACATCCTTATTGGCATTGGGCACAAAGTGTGGTGTGTAACGCTTCATGCATTTTCTCCATCTAGAGACCATAACTGATGTCCTCCAAAGTCCTTCCTTACTGAGGAGATATATGGGTCTTCTGTCTACATCAGAGACCATTGCTGCAAACTTCTCAACCTGCTGAACTGAAGGTGTTGTGCCAACTTCAACAGGAAGTTTAAGAACTTCAATATCTCCGGATAAAATGGCTTCATCCAGCAATTTTTCATAGAAGTAGTCCTTTATAGTCTCAGCTCTGAGATCTATAATAGTTTTGAACCCTCTCTCCAACAGCCATCTAAGACCTTCTTCAGTTACCTGGCAACCTCAGAACTTGCAGACTGTGTCTCTTCTTCCGATGAAAAATAAACAGGATCCCAGTTAGCAAGCAATGTATGTTAGCAAACAATGTATGCAGACTATTACAAAAGGCCCTCTCCTCCTGACACCCAGTTTGAGGAAAACCAATACCTCGCCAGTGGTAATTACGATGGCGTAGGAATATCTGAATGGAACTTAGACGGTTTGGCTGAGCACCAGATCTACAACAAACTCCATGAAATGGGTATGGCAATTACCGCCTATAAAATCAAAGGGGCTTCAGACAAACAAGCCTTTACTTTGATTGCCTCTGGTTTCACTGGTATGTTAAAACATTGGTGGGATAATTACTTTGCCGAGGATGTTCGACATCTTATGTGGGAAGCCACAGCTACAGAAACGTCTGTAGTCAAAGACGAACAGGGCAGAGAAAATGTCCAACAGGTCGAAAAAGAAGACGTCTGTGCAACCTTGTTATATCAGATAGCTAGGCACTTCATAGGAGAACCAAAGTTATTTCAGGATAGGAGCCTAGAAATCCTAAACAATCTTAGGTGTAAAGATTTAGCAGACTTTAGGTGGTATAAAGATTCCTTCCTAGTCAAAGTAATGATCAGGTCCGACTGCAATAAAGACTTCTGGAAAGAACGATTTATCAGTGGTCTTCCACCCCTTTTTGCAGATAAAGTAAGAACCAAGATTAAGGATAGATTCGAAGGACAAATTCCTTACGACACCTTAACCTATGGTGACCTTGTCAGTTTTATTACAACCGTAGGGATTGATCTCTGCACAGACCTAAAACTTAAGAGACAACTTAAGAAGGATAGTTCCTCCAAATATGGATTAGGAGCCTTTTGTCAAGATTATGGTTTTGCCAAAGACTCTCCCAAGTCTCGCAAAAAAGGGAAGAAGAAATCTTCCAAAGATCATACTAGGAGCAAATCAAAGAAAGAGTCTTCAAAAAGGGATTCTTCCTACTTGAAGACTAGTAGAAAAGCCAAGAGGAATTCTTCTAAAAAAGACGTCTGCTGGACTTGTGGTAAGACTGGTCATAGGGCCAAAGACTGTAAGTCAGGGAAAAAGAGTAAGATTAACCAACTAGGTCTACCTGAAGAAATCAAGGACAAATTGTTTTCCCTTATGGAGGAAGACTCATCCTCCTCTTCAGATTCTGATAGCTCTTCAAGTGAGGACTTTAGCGACGAAGATTATATCAACGCCGCCTATGAGTCTGACCAATCCCAGTCTAGTCCAGCCTGCTCTTGTAACGGTACTTTCTGTACCTGCACCAAGAAATCTATAAATGTCATAACAGAAAATCCTAAGGAAATTTTGTTTGACATTATAGAACACATCAATGATGATGAAGCTAGAAGCAAATATCTTCTAGAACTCAAAAAACTCATGCTTCCGCAAAAGGAAAAAAACCCCAAACCAACCGTTCAGCCTTTTAGCATGAAACAGGTTATGGCACGATTCGATAAGCCCACTGAGCCTACGATATCAGACCTTAAAGGTGAAATCTCTACCCTTAAAGGGGAAATCAGAGATCTCAAAATAAGACTGGATAGGGTCGAACTGAACATCCTGACTGAACAAGTCCTCAAAAGTGCTTCCCTACCCAAAGAAATCTCGCCTCCAAGCTCTCGTAGAGCTTCTCTAACAATCACTGATCATGTCCCTAATGATCACCTTAAAGAACCTATCTCCTTCCCAGGTTCCGAAAGACCTTCCTCCTCAGAAGCAGCTATTACCACCATTAAGGGTCATAGCGAGCATATTGTGGTCAAAATTGTTATTAACAAAGACTTTGTACTTAACACAGTCGCCCTTTTTTATACTGGTACAGATAGCCATTGCATTGTTAAGGGTTTAATACCCACCAAGTATCTTCAAAAAAGCACTTCCCGTCTATACTCAGCCACAGGGGAAAAGATGAAAATAAATTATATGCTTCCTAAGGCTCACGTCTGCAACAATGGCATTTGCCTAGTTAATGACTTTGTTATTACTGAAGGAATTACAGAAGATATCATTCTTGGAATACCTTTTGTAAACCAAATCAGGCCTTATATAAGCAGTTTTGATGGTATTCGCACTACCATTTTAGATCAAAACCTTTTTTTTCCCCTATTAAGGCCACTCTCTCAAGAGGAAGGCAACTTAATAAAAGAAAGAGCTGCTTTCAAAATAAACAGGCTTTCTCCTCACATCTGTTTTTTACAACAAGAAGTTCAACTCAAACGAATTGAACAAATTTTAAAAACCCCGGAGATGGAAAGAAAGATAGCCAATCTTCAAAAGAATTTCGAAACAGAAATTTGTTCAGAACTTCCAAATGCTTTTTGGGAAAGGAAAAAGCATTCAGTAGAACTCCCATACATTACAGGATTCAATGAACAGGCCATCCCCACAAAGGCAAGGCCCATTCAAATGAACCAGGAAATGATGGAAGTTTGAGAAACTGAAATAAATCATTTGTTAAAAAATGGTATTATTAGAACTTCCAACTCCCCATGGAGCTGCTCTGCCTTCTACGTAAACAAAAGCGCAGAAAAGGAACGGGGAACCCCCAGGCTAGTAATAAATTACAAGCCACTAAATGCTGTCCTAAAATGGATCAGACACCCAATCCCTAACAAAAGGGATCTCCTGAAACGAACTTGTAAGGCCAATCTTTACAGCAAGTTCGACATGAAGTCAGGTTTCTGGCAAATACAGATTGCCGAAAAAGATAAATTCAAGACTGCATTTAATGTCCCATTTGGCCATTATGAATGGAATGTCTTACCTTTTGGCCTCAAGAATGCCCCTTCAGAGTTTCAAAATATTATGAACAGCATTTTCAATCCTTACAGTTACATGTTAATTGTTTATATTGATGATGTGCTTATATTCTCTGAAAACATTGATTCTCATTTTAAGCATCTTAATACTTTCTTTAAGATAGTTAAACTTAATGGGTTAGTCATTAGCGCTGCTAAAATGAAGCTCTTTCAGACTTCTATCAGGTTCTTAGGACACGACCTTAACCAAGGTAGTTATAAACCTATTTGCAGAGCCATAGAGTTCTCTTCAAAATTCCCTAACGAGATTAGTGATAAAACTCAACTCCAAAGATTTTTGGGAAGTCTAAACTATGTAGAAGACTTCATCCCAAACATCAGACAAGTTTGCGAGCCTCTCTACAAAAGGCTAAAGAAAACCCCTGTCCCTTGGAGCATAGAACAAACCAATGCTGTCATCAAGGTAAAAGCCTTGTCAAAAGCCTTCCATGCTTAGGAATTCCTAATCCTGATGCATTCATGGTTGTTGAAACAGATGCTTCCGATATTGGTTATGGAGGTATCTTAAAACAACAGATAGAGGCCCAGTCTCCTGAACAATTAGTCAGGTTTACCTCGGGGGTATGGAATTCTGCCCAAAAGAATTATAGCATGGTTAAAAAAGAGATTTTGGCTATAGTGCTATGTGTCACAAAATTTCAGGATGACCTGATTAATAAAGAATTTTTATTAAGAGTAGATTGCAAATCTGCTAAAGAAATTTTACAAAAGGATGTGAAAAATCTTGTTTCAAAACAAATATTTGCTAGATGGCAAGCTCTCCTATCTAGCTTTGATTTCCAAATCGACTTTATCAAAGGAGAAAACAATTCCCTTCCTGATTTTCTAACAAGAGAATTTTTATAGGGAAAAAATGAGACCGACTACGTTGGGAAAAGTCCCAGTAGTCAATAAACATGACCAGACTAAAATGGCTAGACCATTTGACACCCCTTCGGTAGCAACAAATCCACTGAGACCATCAGTACCACAAAGGCCAGTTCTGAAATCAGAATTCCAGTTGCCATCACAAAACAAGTATGCGGCTATAGCAGAAGCCCCGAGGCTCCCTCCTCCAATGCCAACCAAGTTGGTTGATCTCAAGACCGGAAAACCCCTGGAGACCAAACAATCGCCGAGCTCATCGGTCCAGTCTAAACAGAGTTATGCTATGAAAACTCCAGAATCCTTCGCACAGGCAGTAAATCCTACAGCCTCCAAAGCTGCCGTTCAGACCACAACTCCTCTTCCAAAAGAGGAATTCAAGTTCATTACCACTTCGGTAATGCCCATCATTGCCCTCGACAAAGAATACGAGGGATATCCTTTGGACCAGCTCATCAAGCCGGTGTATAATGACAAAAACTTCGTAGACACTGAATCCCCGCTAAAGACCAGAAGGTTCTACGAGGCCATCTTAGTTGACACCGACTCTATCGAAGTTGAGCATAACATGAATGATAGAAATCCAGAATTTATTGATTATTCCAGATTTACTATCAAAAGGGTCCTAACCCCCTTCAACTGGTTTGCTGATCATCTTCACACGCCAGTTGCATTATCCATGCCCCATCGTCCCCAGACGTATAACTGGTATGACTACAAGTCTGCATGGTTTAATTTCTTATACGTTCGACCAGGACATACCTGGTTTGTCAAATACTGTCCAGCTATGGTGGATGCCATTATTCCTAGATGGTTCTACGAATGGTGGACAATTTTCGGAGGAACAAAAATATCCTCCCATTACAGTTCGCTAGCAGATTCCTTGATTTCTGCACAAAAGAAGGGTGTACAACCCTTCATGAGCACATCCAAATGTGTAAGTTTTTTATTAAGAAAAGAGTATCCTACATCATCTCCTGGAACTTTGCCAAAGGAGAACAAGATAGGATAAGATACTTGTCCAAGGAAATCAAGATCAAAGGTTGGACTCCAAAGCCAACCGCTCCAAGGACTCCAGATAAGGGAAAGACATCTTTACCCTCCAGTTCATCCAGCAATGCTTCTTTAAATAAGAAAGCATTGAAAGAAAAATTAAAGAAGGCTTTACACGACATAGAAAGCCAAGAAACCACCGATGATGAAGTATTGCAACTTCTAGAAGAAGCTTCTTCAACAGGAAGCAGTGACAACAATGGCGATATGCTAAATCCTACCGATATAGCATTGGCCTACATGGACCCCTATTGAGAATAGGGATTTGGCTCTTCCAAAAAGATAGAGGTTCAAAGAACCGGAATTATCTTTTCTGAAGAGGCAACCTACTATTCCAAAAGGAATCTTTGGACCCCACTGCTTTTCCAAAAGAGAAAGCATATACTGGACCCAACTGTTTTTTAAAAAAAGAAAGCATCTACAGCTCATCACAGCTCATCTACAGCTAAAGTTATTGTCGGCCACCCTAGGTCGATCTCAACCATACACTTGTATACACTAGATGTATCCTTTCATTTCTCGTAGTCTATTTAAGACTCCAATGTAACATTAGAGAAGGCATCCGAAAATATCCTAGATATCTTCCTTGCTAATTCTCTCTCCCTTCCTTTGTATTTTGCAATGCTTTCAGTTTAAAATAAAACTTGTAAGTTTTCAGTACCTTCTTTCTTCTTCCGCTGTCTTTTAAACTCTTGGATCCTTCTTGGGTAAAGATGTCTTTCCCTTATCTGGAGTCCTTAGAGCGGTTGGCTTTGGAGTCCAACCTTTGATCTTGATTTCCTTGGACAAGTATCTTATCCTATCTTGTTCTCCTTTGGCAAAGTTCCAGGAGATGATGTAGGATACTCTTTTCTTAATAAAAAACTTACACATTTGGATGTGCTCAGGAAGGGTTGTACACCCTTCTTTTGTGCAGAAATCAAGGAATCTGCTAGCGAACTGTAATGGGAGGATATCTTTTGTTCCTCCGAAAATTGTCCACCATTCGTAGAACCATCTAGGAATAATGGCATCCACCATAGCTGGACAGTATTTGACAAACCAGGTATGTCCTGGTCGAACGTATAAGAAATTAAACCATGCAGACTTGTAGTCATACCAGTTATACGTCTGGGGACGATGGGGCATGGATAATGCAACTGGCGTGTGAAGATGAACAGCAAACCAGTTGAAGGGGGTTAGGACCCTTTTGATAGTAAATCTGGAATAATCAATAAATTCTGGATTTCTATCATTCATGTTATGCTCAACTTCGATAGAGTCGGTGTCAACTAAGATGGCCTCGTAGAACCTTCTGGTCTTTAGCGGGGATTCAGTGTCTACGAAGTTTTTGTCATTATACACCGGCTTGATGAGCTGGTCCAAAGGATATCCCTCGTATTCTTTGTCGAGGGCAATGATGGACATTACCGAAGTGGTAATGAACTTGAATTCCTCTTTTGGAAGAGGAGTTGTGGTCTGAACGGCAGCTTTGGAGGCTGTAGGATTTACTGCCTGTGCGAAGGATTCTGGAGTTTTCATAGCATAACTCTGTTTAGACTGGACCGATGAGCTCGGCGATTGTTTGGTCTCCAGGGGTTTTCCGGTCTTGAGATCAACCAACTTGGTTGGCATTGGAGGAGGGAGCCTCGGGGCTTCTGCTATAGCCGCATACTTGTTTTGTGATGGCAACTGGAATTCCGATTTTAGAACCGACCTTTGTGGTACTGATGGTCTCAGTGGATTTGTTGCTGCCGAAGGGGTGTCAAATGGTCTAGCCATTTTAGTCTGGTCATGTTTATTGACTACTGGGACTTTACCCAACGTAGTCGGTCTCATTCTTTCCCTGTAAAAATTCTCTTGTTAGAAAATCAGGAAGGGAATTGTTTTCTCCTTTGATAAAGTCGATTTGGAAATCAAAGCTAGATAGGAAAGCTTGCCATCTAGCAAATATTTGTTTTGAAACAAGATTTTTCACATCTTTTTGTAAAATTTCTTTAGCAGATTTGCAATCTACTCTTAATAAAAATTCTTTATTAATCAGGTCATCCTGAAATTTTGTGACACATAACACTATAGCCAAAATCTCTTTTTTTACCGTGCTATAATTCTTTTGGGCAGAATTCCATACCCCCGAGGTAAACCTGACTAATTGTTCAGGAGACTGGGCCTCTATCTGTTGTTTTAAGATACCTCCATAACCAATATCGGAAGCATCTGTTTCAACAACCATGAATGCATCAGGATTAGGAATTCCTAAGCATGGAAGGCTTTTGACAAGGCTTTTTACCTTGATGACAGCATTGGTTTGTTCTATGCTCCAAGGGACGGGTTTTCTTTAGCCTTTTGTAGAGAGGCTCGCAAACTTGTCTGATGTTTGGGATGAAGTCTGCTACATAGTTTAGACTTCCCAAAAATCTTTGGAGTTGAGTTTTATCACTAATCTAGTTAGGGAATTTTGAAGAGAACTCTATGGCTCTGCAAATAGGTTTATAACTACCTTGGTTAAGGTCGTGTCCTAAGAACCTGATAGAAGTCTGAAAGAGCTTCATTTTAGCAGCGCTAATGACTAACCCATTAAGTTTAACTATCTTAAAGAAAGTATTAAGATGCTTAAAATGAGAATCAATGTTTTCAGAGAATATAAGCACATCATCAATATAAACAATTAACATGTAACTGTAAGGATTGAAAATGCTGTTCATAATATTTTGAAACTCTGAAGGGGCATTCTTGAGGCCAAAAGGTAAGACATTCCATTCATAATGGCCAAATGGGACATTAAATGCAGTCTTGAATTTATCTTTTTCGGCAATCTGTATTTGCCAGAAACCTGACTTCATGTCGAACTTGCTGTAAAGATTGGCCTTACAAGTTCGTTTCAGGAGATCCCTTTTGTTAGGGATTGGGTGTCTGATCCATTTTAGGACAGCATTTAGTGGCTTGTAATTTATTACTAGCCTGGGGGTTCCCCGTTCCTTTTCTGCGCTTTTGTTTACGTAGAAGGCAGAGCAGCTCCATGGGGAGTTGGAAGTTCTAATAATACCATTTTTTAACAAATGATTTATTTCAGTTTTGCAGACTTCCATCATTTCCTGGTTCATTTGAATGGGCCTTGCCTTTGTGGGGATGGCCTGTTCATTGAATCCTGTAATGTATGGGAGTTCTACTGAATGCTTTTTCCTTTCCCAAAAAGCGTTTGGAAGTTCTGAACAAATTTCTGTTTCGAAATTCTTTTGAAGATTGGCTATCTTTCTTTCCATCTCCGGGGTTTTTAAAATTTGTTCAATTCGTTTGAGTTGAACTTCTTGTTGTAAAAAACAGATGTGAGAAGAAAGCCTGTTTATTTTGAAAGCAGCTCTTTCTTTTATTAAGTTGCCTTCCTCTTGAGAGAGTGGCCTTAACATATAAACATGTTAATTGTTTATATTGATGATGTGCTTATATTCTCTGAAAACATTGATTCTCATTTTAAGCATCTAATACTTTCTTTAAGATAGTTAAACTTAATGGGTTAGTCATTAGCGCTGCTAAAATGAAGCTCTTTCAGACTTCTATCAGGTTCTTAGGACACGACCGTCTTCTGTCTACATCAGAGACCATTGCTGCAAACTTCTCAACCTGCTGAACTGAAGGTGTTGTGCCAACTTCAACAGGAAGTTTAAGAACTTCAATATCTCCGGATAAAATGGCTTCATCCAACAATTTTTCATAGAAGTAGTCCTTTATAGTCTCAGCTCTGAGATCTATAATAGTTTTGAACCCTCTCTCCAACAGCCATCTAAGACCTTCTTCAGTTACCTGGCAACCTCAGAACTTGCAGATTGTGTCTCAGACTGTGTCTCTTCTTCCGATGAAAAATAAACAGGATCCCTGTTAGCAAACAATGTATGGCAGGGATGATCATCTCCACGGGGAAATCCAGAATCATAACATATATTCTTCAGTCTTTGCAGCTTTCTCCATACATCGATGCTCCTACGATAATCTGGTGTTAAAAAGTTTTCGAGAGCAACATGCAAGCTCTCACTATACCTCTTCATTTCACCTCTGAAAAAATCTAGGGGAGGAAGATTATCATCCATTACATGCACATCAAAATCATTAAATGTGTTGACGATCAAGGATCTCCCAGATAGGACATCCTCCCTTCCTTTGTTTAGAAGACATACCATACATCCTAGAACAGAAACTATTTTGTCCTCCAGTAAATGTTTATCTCCTGAGGGTACATCGTATGATATACTACATTCTCCAGTCACTGGATTGCATAGTGTGTCCATTAATGTGTTATGAAGTTGTTCAGCAGCTCGAAAGATTCTACAATAAGCCTCTATCTCAGCTATGTCCCCAGGGAGAGGTCCAATCCAGGGTAACTTTGATATACCACAGGGCTGGGGAGTACAAATTTCAGGAGAACAGTCAGCTAAGTACATGAAGTTCAAACCAATAACTATTCAAGTCGAAGCAAACTATTTAGAACTTCATAATGCCACTAGTATACGGGGTAGTCCTCCTTTTGTCAATTGAGTTACTTGTATAGTTATATCACAAAATAAAATTTTTGAATAGAAACCATTCTGGATCATGAATTACCCAAAAACAGGTAAAATAAAAAATAAAAAAACCCCGATCAAATGAACAAACAAAAATAAAACAGAAGGCAAAACTTTCAAATTATGAATTAATTAGAAACAAAAAGGAAAGATGACGAGATCAATAACATAGCAGAAAGATTTGTGGCTGAACTTTTTTTTTTGAGAATGCGATTTGTGTGCAAACATTGGTTTGTTTACGAAATAAATTAATCAACTAAGTTGTTTTCTCGCGCCGAGCTTCAAACAAGCAACACTTGGTTTCTATATCAGCCTATATCTAGAAGCAAATCTAACAGGTGTAAAGCCAAGTCTATCATTACTGTGTTCCATCCAATACATGCAATCCAAGGAAAAAGAGTAGTGATCGGTAATTGGATTCAATAAAGATAGGAAGAGCACATAATAAAACAGAAGTTTCGACTTCTGTTCAGAAGTCATCTCTGTACTTTTACTTTCTTATTCCTGGACACATCAAGGTTCAACCTTGGCATATCTCACATGAAGTGAACTGAAACACAATCCTCAAATCTACTCACTTGAAGACTCTTCCAGCATTTAAAGTGACTAGTGCATATAAAGAAGGCATAATACATAAACAGACACTCAAACTTGGCCTCTGGTTACAAGTAAACACTCCCAACTTTGAGAATGCACATCTGAGATGCCTCAACTCGTCTCCAGTGTGTCAGTTGAACACTCCAACTTACATAATGATCATCTAGACACCTCTAAAATTAATGTGTCACATCAGCGTCGGGTGTCCCTTTCGAGACACAGTAGAAACGAGTTGAAGTGTTAATTGCCAGTTGAGACCAAGTCAAGATGTCTAGATGTGCACTCTCAAAGTTGGAGTGTTTACTCACAAGAAAGGGACTAATTTTTGTCCGTTTAGTATTATAATATCTATAAAGAAAGATCCAACTTTTGGCATTACTGGTACATTTCAAGCAAGATGAAAGGTAAGCTTCCATCCCCCACCCCCACCCCCCACCCCTCCTGTCACGGACAGTGCAATCAGCTAAATTAACAAAATAACAGGTCAAATAAAATTCTGATTTTCACAACCAAATTAAACTCTCCACATTCCACAATTTATAGAGACTGACTGAATGAATTAAAAGTCAAAACAAGAGAAACCAACATGAGAATCCAAGAGGGAGAAAGCATTGGAGAGATGAGCAGCAACAAGAAGCTTCACACATTTAAGCTTCCTCCGCAACACAGACCCATATGAGAACCCAATTCGAAACCCTGAAATATTTGCATATCTTAGCTGACAATGGATTGCCACACTCCGACTCATATCAAAGTGACATGGACAACAGCCCGCCATACCTATTTCTATTTCTTCAACTCCAAATTCTTATGTTGTTGCTTCTTTCAACAGCAAAGGCTCACTTAAATATTCCCAAATTTTGGGGTTCATGCTCAAGCTTCACTGTTAACTAGCTGTTCCGAATGGATCTTAGAGATTTATTTTTAAAAATAGATGCAAATTATGGTGGTTTTTAAATTTTAGTCCCAAATAAAAAGATTTTATTAAAATAGATTTTACTTGTTAAGTCATATTTTTTTTTTGGATGAAATTACCCCTCCTCCAATATATTCGTTGTTAAATATCTTTCTTCGAAATTTACAGAATCAACTTTTAGATATATTCGCAAAATCGACTTTAATCGTAAGGGCTCTTCAGGTATGAATTTTATTATTAAAGTTCATTGTGGTAATTTTAGCTTATTGATGTATTGTTGTAATTTTAGCTCGTTATATAATTAGTATATTGATTTATTTTTGGGGAGGTGAACGTAAGCTGAAGTTAGGCTATGTTGTTGTTGTAGTAACATATTTTTCATTGAGGAATTATCTCGAATAGGTTTTGGGGAGTTCGTTATTGCAGTTATAATTGTGTTTGAGTAGTTGTGGGGGTGGTCTTGGAGGGAAAGGCCGTTAATATGCCAGTTAACGTTGATCGCAATATTTTTTGCTAAGGCCAAACGTATGAGGTCAAGATGGTACAAAAAATTAGTTCCAAGTATTTTAAACTAGTGGTATAATTAGCATTAGAAGATGATGAGGATTTGTGCCATTGGTATTACTAGTGGTATTATTGGGGTTTGTTATAGTTACTTTTCTGTTAGTACTATATGTTGTTTTTTGTACTTCCTTTACTTCTTTGTTGGGCTGCTTTGGACTATTTTCCTCTTGAGCCAAAGGGTCGATTAGATACATCCTCGCTACCTATGAGTTGGAATAAGGTAGGGGTAATTTTGCTTACACTCTACCCTCTCCCCGACTCCACTTTATGGGATTACACTAGGTATGTTGATGATGTTGTTGTTGTCTTTTGAGATTTCTGTTTGTTATAATTCTTAATTTGTTTTGTTCTGTAGCTTTGCTTGCTTTTGTAAACAAGTTTGCTTTTGTTGTGATTTTGTTGACTTGATGATGCTACTTGTTTGTTCAAACTGTGTTCGTAAGTCATAAAGTTTGCTCTGTGTTCTTTACATTTGCTTCGATGAACATCTTTGAATTTTTTTTTTAAATTTAATTAGTTTCAACTGTCGATTATCAAGTTGCATTTGCTCAAGTTTGTTGTTGATTAAAAAAATTCATCTTTCGCTCAGTTTTTGCAGCTGCATATGAACAATTTGCATTTGGTAGAATGTATGTGCTTTTGGTTTTACATAAAGCAAGGTCATTGCACGCGCATGTATATCATACTAGATTGCCTATTGTGGAAGCGCACACATGTATAGCATACTAGGTTGGCCGTTGTGGAAGTGCACTAAAATGGTTTTATTGCTTTTATTATTCCAACGTTATAGAATTTTGGCATTTATTGGGGGTGAAACTATTGGTGCTCGCCCTAAATTAGTATATGAACTTCTTTTTGTCCGAGTAGAGGCTCTAGTGATGAGTTTTAACTTATGCTTATGTTCTTATTGCAGCTTATGCTCATTTTATTTTACAGAAAGCAAGTGTCAATTTACACACGTATAGCATACTAGGTTGTGTATTGTGGAAGTGCACTAAAATGCTTTCAATGTTCATAAAAGATTTATAGTAATACCAATGGCACAAAACTCCAGAATAGTCAGTACATCCTTCTCTTTCACGGCCATACTATCAGAGTATTGAGTTGATAAACTATGTTGTATCACTTGCAACCTATCTCTGAAGTAAACAACCCTCTCAGAATCACCCCTATAGTGTGTGTTATTCAGTAGTTTCAAGTGAGATTTTAGCATCTTCAGATTCTGCCATACATTTCAAGTTATGCCCCATGGGCAAGAGTTGGCATTGCCTTAGTCTGTAATGATTTGGTAGATGACTTATAACTCTTTTCCTAGAGGCAAAACTTAGACAGTTATGCCTCATAGGCAAGAGTTGACATTGCCTTAGTCTATAATGATTTGGCAGATGACCTATAACTCTTTCCCTAGAGGCAAGACTTAGACAGTTATGCCCCATGGGCAAGAGTTGACACTGCCTTAGTCTGTAATGATTTGGAAGATGACCTATAACTCTTGCCTGCACATATTGACAGTTTGGCATCAGGAGATTAAATATCAAAATTGTCATATAAACACCTAAGAACACGAAAAACGTTTAAATTAACAGGATAAAGATTCGGTTGCACATACCCATAGTAACGGTCCTTAATATTTTATTGTGACAGCTCCTCGGCCTCTGGCATCTCATGCCTATAAGGGCACTCCAAACCTCGTGTGCATTGGCCACATATATAGAAACTGCAAACATGTGCATTTGATATTAGTTATTTTTATAGTGGATGCCTGCTCACAGGTTAGATGTGTGATTGTTTATGATTTGATGTTAGATGTTTGATCGTGCATTTTATGTAGTTGACTATCTGCTCATATGCTAGAAACATGTTTATTTGTGATTTAATGTTGGTTGTATATCTGAGGTTTTCTATAGTTGAGATTCTGCTCACAGGTTAGATGTCCTCAATGTTGATTCTGCTCATAGGTTAGATGTGTGATTCTTTGTGATTTTATACTCTATTTGTTTGATTGCTGAAACTCTGTATAATTGGTTCTGCTCCTATAAATAGATGACTGAATCACTCTTCTCTTCTATTCTCTTAATCACATTCTATAGCTTTCAAGATTACAATAAATATAAATTGTCATTTATTTATCATTTTATTTACAGGTAGACCCCATTGATGCAATAAGATTTGTTGTAAAGGATCTGATCACAAAACTCCTAGATATGAAGGTTCTACTTGGGAGAAGACAAACAACCAGATATCTTTGCAAAACAGAATCTTCAAGAAATAATTACAGATGTTCAAGATGCAAAAAAAAATGGGAACAATAGATCAAATTGTCACTACACTCCTATCCTCCATCCATATGTAAGAAGATACAAAAAGAAAAAGAAAAAAATATGATTAGTTTTATTTTTTATCCGAGAAGTTGGATCATAATAGCAGTTATAATAGGATTCTTTGATCCCCTATTTTAGTTAGTAACAAGTACTTTTGACTTTCAATCACGAATGTCTTCTTATTTATTTGAAGTTTTAACTTGTGGTGAAGTATTTAACTCAATACCTTCTCATTGATTGTTTCTAAAAGTTACTTAGCATGTTAATTTTTTGTATGTATTAAAAGGTAATGCTAACTTGATATATTAATGAATTGAAATCATAAAAGAATAAGTTATGCCCCATAAGCAAGAGTTGACTTTGCCTTAGTCTGTAATGATTTGTCAGATGATCTATAACTCTTGCCCTAGAGGCAAGACTTTTACAAAAGAACAAGTTGTGCCCCATGGGCAAGAGTTGACTTTGCCTTAATCTGTAATGATTTGGCAGATGATCTACAACACTTGCCCGAGAGGCAAGACTTTTAAATCACAAAAGAACAAGTTGTGCCCCATGGACAAGAGTTAACATTGTCTTAGTCTGTAATAATTTGATAGATGATCTATAACTCTTGCCCTAGAGGCAAGACTTTTAAATCATAAAAGAACAAGTTGTGTCCCATGGGCAAGAGTTGGCATTGCCTTATTCTGTAATGATTTAACAGATGATTTACAACTCTTGTCCAAGAGGTGAGACTTTTAAATCACAAAAGAACAAGTTGTACCCCATGGACAAGAGTTGACATTGCCTTAGTCTGTAATGATTTGACAGACGATCTACAACTCTTGCCCTAGAGGCAAAACTTTTAAATCACAAAAGAATAACTTGTGTCCCATAGGCAAGAGTTGACATTGCCTTAATCTGTAATGATTTGACAGATGATCTACAACTCTTGCCCTAGAGGCAAGACTTTTAAATCATAAAAGAACAAGTTGTGCCCCATGGGCAAGAGTTGACATTGCCTTAATCTGTAATATATAATGATTTGACAGATGATCTACAACTCTTGTCCTAGAGGTAAGCCTTTTAAATCACAAAAGAATAAGTTGTGCTCCATGGACAAGAGTTGACATTATCTTAGTCTGTAATGATTTGACAGATGATCTACAACTCTTGTCCAAGAGGCAAGACTTTTAAATCACAAAAGAATAATTTGTGCCCCATGGACAAGAGTTGACATTGCATTAATCTGTAATCTATAATGATTTGACAGATGATCTACAACTCTTTCCCTAGAGGCAAGACTTTTAAATCACAAAAGAACAAGTTGTGCCCCATGGGCAAGAGTTGACATTGCCTTAGTCTATAATGATTTGATAGATGCTCTACAACACTTGCCCTAGAGGCAAGACTTTTAAATCACAAAAAAATAGGTAATGCCCCATGGGCAAGAGTTGACATTGCCTTAGTCTGTAATATGTAATGATTTGACAGATGATCTATAACCCTTGCCCTAGAGGCAAAACTTTTAAATCACAAAAAAAAAAAGTTGTGCCCCATGGGCAAGAGTTTACATTGCCTTAGTCTGTGATGATTTGATAGATGATCTATAACTCTTGCCCTAGAGGCAAGAATTAGACATCAAAGGAACAACAATTATACTATTTCACTAAGGGGTCGTTTGGTAGAGTGTATAAGATCAATGCAAAATATAGTGTATTAGTAATGTTTGTATTACTTATGCTTGTATTAGTTATGCATGTATTATTTCTTATACATTGTTTGGTTTGATGTATAAGAAATAATACATCTTACATAATTTCTATAAAAGAAATGTTTGTTTACAAAAATACCTTTCTTTGATTTTGTACACTTTTTTACAACAATTTTTTTTTTGCCATCTCAAATATAATTAGTATTGTTGAACTAGTATATAGAGGTTTCGGATTAATTGCAAGACCTTCGTCTTTGCGCATGAAATATTATGCCAACGGATTAACATAGTCGAAACAAAATAAAATCTAAGACATAAAATTAAAAAATAGTCTTAATTTTTTTTAATCTTTTTAAAGACCCTCGAAGCAAAGCAAAAATATGTTACAATTATTTAAGTCAATTATTCATTGTTGTAGATTAAAATGGTGAAAAAAAATTGTGAAATATTTTAAAAAGATTCACTACTGCAAATTAAAATGGCGGAAAAAGGAATGGTGAAATATTTTGAGAGAAAAATTGAGGGGTATTAAAGTAATTTAATAAGTTAATGCATGTATTAAAGACTTTGCATTATTAATACATAGAAAATGGGTGGTATTAATAATACACACATTAATACACAATAGAGTATATAACTAATGCTTGCATTAGTTATACATTGACTAAAAATTGTACCAAACAAGGTATTCATAATACACATTAATTAATACATGCATTATTTTTGCCAATAAACTCTACCAAACGACCCCTAAGTCTAACTAATTGAATATTATGTAGTTCTTTCCTTAGAGGCAAAATGTATCTTAGGAATTTTAAAAAAAATTAATATATGTGAAACAATTTACACCATTTCACTATGTCTAACTTATGAGATACTTTAACATAAGTTGACAACTCAAAACAAAGAATATATCATGACCTTTATATAACTTGACTTGACAAAAATAAACTCACAAGTAAAAAAGATCAAGATCGAAAAATTTGATATCAAAAAGTCGAAAGAGCAAGTATTAAACTAACGAGAAAAATAAAACAAGAAAAAATAATGCAACAATTTACAAAAGGATAAGCAAAAACCGTGGCAAATTAGTTGAAAGTAAACACTGCCAATTTCGACTTGAGTGACCATCTTTAAACATCATAAAGAAACAAAAGACAAACTTAAATCCTCTTAAGAATTTTCCACGTCTTCAGCGGTACAAAATTTATCTTTTTATAGAAATATGATAGAAACATCAGGCAACATTGGAGTTATTAAAGTAAAATTAGGACCATAATCTTCATCTGATACTTCGCACCGCTTTCTTTTCCTAGAAAATAAGTCATTAGAAGGTGTTGAAAAATCAATTCTCCGCTTTGAAGCTTGTCATAAATCTGAGAACTGGTTTCAAACTTGACTTCATCTTCAAGAAGTTTCAAACTTGACTTTATCTTCAAGAATAGGCATATTTTATTCCTGCATTTCATTCACCCCTTGAAATTCGCAATGCCAACTCCTCGCCCGTCACATGGTTTATGTAATCCCTGAATAAGCTCCACAATAGAATCACACTTGGATTCTAGAGACTATAAAAGGGCAGCCCAGTGCACTAAAGCTACCGATATGCGCGGTGTCCGGGGAAGGGCCCCACCACAAGGGTGTATCGTACGCTGCCTTACCTTGCATTTTTGCCAGAGGCTATTTCCAAGGCTTGAACATGTGACCTCCTGATCACATGGCAACAACTTTACCAGTTAATAATGTCAACAACACAATCAACAAAATTATTGATATAATGATGTTGTTTCTATTGAGTAATAAATCTAATGTGAAAATTACTGTAATACGGCTCATAATACCATCTAAAGAAGTATCAAGATGAGTCTTAATAGAAGATGTCACTCTCTGCATGAAAATTGAAAAAAAAATTACTAAAGCAAGTTAGAAACTCAACATTGAATTATGATTTGAACAGTAAAATAATACAGATATATTCAATATTAAAGAAATACAGAGTGACACAAAGTCCACCCAACTAATAGTTATGCCCCAGGGGCAAGATTTGACTCTAGCATAGTCTTTATTGATTTAGTAAATGGTCTATAACTCTTGCCCAAGAGGCAAGACTTTTAGATCACAAAGGAACAAGTTGTGCCCCATGGGCAAGAGTTGACACTACTGATTTGACAGATGATCTATAACTCTTGCCTTCGAGGCAAAATTAGAAACAATTCTATGAGCCATTATTAAGTGCCCAACTTTACTATCTACTTCAGCAAGCGCTGGAGAACAAGTTGAGTCGTTGAGGGTAAGCTGGAGAAGATGTGCACAAAGCCAACTCTCTCCTAAAAGCTAAGCAGTAATTACAAAGTGGTAAATCAACAACCTACTATTAAGTGCTTATAATATTATGTAAATTAAGTAATAACTGGAACCAATCCAACTAGTTAGCACATTGAAATGTAAAGAACATGAAGCTGCAGGCTTACAAGCAAAGTGACGGAGAAAAGGATAAAAAATCATAAATATGTACATTAAAAACAAATAGTTTGCCCAATTACATGATTTTTTCACTCTTTTTGAAAATGAAGACCTTAACTCAATAAGCTTTCAGTGATTCCACTTTTTATTTCTCATTACAGGTCCTGCAAAGTTGTAGATAAGTACAAGCAACAATTCACGATGTTCCTTTCTCTAATCACTTTTCTTCACACACAAATGACCAAAATCAACTTCTTATACTAAAAGGAGGTCCTAACTTCTTTATTCACTTTTTTAGTTCTGCACACTTATGCAATGTAAATGAAGCCTTAACATGGCTTTATTCATAGAAGCAATTCAATATAGTTCAACTAATCAATAGCTGAACATAAATTAAACCAAAACAGAAAAAACATGTTTAATACACTCAATAAAATCATAAAATTTTCTTGTGAAAAGATTTTAACGATAACAGGATGAACAACTAAATGTTATGTTTTTAGTCTTCTAAAGCTAGACGTTCTCCAGATTTAAGTCTATAAACCAAACTAAACATACTCCTTCGAGAGTTATTGCATTACGTGGATTATCGACCTGCGATATTTTTTGGTTATTCAAACATAAATATCAAAAGAATAATAATTACAAGAGCAAATATTTCCTTGTTGAACCCAAGATTAAGGGTGTGTGACTGTGGTCAATGAAGTGTTTGAGAACTACAAGGTCTCATGTCCAAAATCCAGCGAAAAAAAATACTAGCTAATTTCTTACTATCTATTCTAGCCTTGGTGGATAGAGTTACCCGGTACTTGTTGTTGACAGAGATCCTACAGAAATGAAATATTCGTCAAGGTGTATGCAAGTTCAAACCATCACCAGGGTCGGAGGCTTATAAGTACATTGGTCAGAGGAAACGACCGAAAAGCACAAATAGCCAAGCTAGAATCTTATAAAGATGATTTTTGACCAAAATAAAAAAGAACAAAATAAATAAAGTAACACACTAACACCTTTGTCAGCACGGTATCTGGGACATACATAAAAACATGCACAAAACAGGCAAACAAGTTATCACTGACTTACATTGCTTTCATAAAGTGAGTTAGTATTATTTATTTCATTATTTGGTCGACCTTAGCCTACAACACTATACAAATTCAATTGTTACTCTGAATTGCTTACAAATTGAGGAATGAACAAGACCGTATACAACTTAAATAGATAATTGTACTTTGGGATGACAATAAATATAAATCAAATATACTCACCACTCATCAGTTCACACTTGTATTTTCCTCTTTCAAATTTTCTACAACTCGTCTTGTACAGATTTCAATACTAAGAAAAGTGTTATGCTTAGTTGTTGTAGATCCTACTCTAGCTCTATTAGCTCTATCATTCGGATATATCACCCGACATCTACCTAAATCATCCAATATAAATCCACTATCAATTTTTCATCAGTCAATATGTGGATTAACTCCCGCTATGACAGTAAAAGCAAAACATTGGGTGTATCGACTCTAAGAGATCTGATATTGCTCCAAGGATAGTATCCAGTTGTCCAACTAATAACATTAACACTAGACAGCTAAAATGTTACATGTGTTGACTAGTTCAAACATATTTTTCTTTCATAGGTAACTTCTCAGCTACCTCCCTTGCGTACAATCAATGACTTATTTTTCTGTTACCCCACTCTCCTTCTCTCTCTATCTTCTTCTTCACACAAATTTTCCACTGTTTGAAAATGAGAGGATTATAGTAATACATATATAGACACTCAAAGTTGGTCTTAACTTACAATGTAAAGAACATGAGGCAGGAAACTTATAAGCACAATGACCGGAAGAAATGACCAAAAAGCACAAATAGCCAAGCTAGAATCTTATAGAGATGGTTTCTGACCAAAATAAAAAAGAACAAAAGGAATAAAGGAACACACTAACACCTTTGGCAACACAGTATCTGGGACGCATATAAAAACATGCACAAAAAAGGCAAACAAGTTGTCACTGGCCTAACACAGACACTTCAAAGCTTATATGAAAAATAGTTCTAATCATACCTCATTGTAAGCTAATTCTCAAGTCATTTCAGTTTAAAAAATTAGAATAAAGTGGTTACATTAAAGTGTTAAACAAACTTAACAGAAAAACTCAATTATTGACATATTTAACTTCAACATTCATCACTTGTACATAATATTACTAAGTTAGTGGACGATCTATAAATCTTGACATAGACGCAAAGGCTGAGCCCCCATAGAAACAAGTAATGCCTCATGGGCAAGAATTGGTCCTACCACATTATCTATTAATTAAACAGATGCTCAATAACTCTTGTCCTAGAGGCAAGACTTATCTCACAAAGAAACAACTAGCCCCTATGGATAAGAGTCGACACTACTTTATTTTGTAATGATTTGATAGATCCTCTATAATTCTTGCCCTAGAGGCAAGAATTAGCTCGCAATAAATATATTTAAAGGAAGATAGACTGACAGAGAATTCTTCATTGGTAAAATATATCAAAAGTGAAGTTGTAATTTTTTAGTATACTAACAGACATTGGTGTAAAATACATGTAAATGATAAAGTGAATTTAGTAGAAACTTACATCAACAATGATATCAATTAAGTTTGAAGGCAAAAGTCCTGAAGAATTGGAAGCAATATCCACTGAGAGATGCGCTATTTCTTCATCAGAAGCAACATCCATTTTTTTCTGTTAATCAAGTTTGAAGATTTGAGAGAAATCGGATGAAGAGAAAGAGTATTTGAGAAATGAGGAAAAAATATGAACAACGAGAAAGAGTATTGAGAAAAATCTGAGGAAAAAAAGAGAAATAATAAAAATCCAAAATAAAGGGTTAAGACAAATAAATTTTTAAAAAGGAAAAAAATAAAGAAAGAGATAATGGTTGAGAAAAAGAGAAAAAAATAAAGGTTGAGACAAATAAATTAAAACATGAAAATAAAATTAAAGAAAAAATAAAAAGTAAAAATAATAAAAAATAGAATAATAAATTTAAAGGAAAAAATTAAAAAAAGTAGAATAATAAAAGTAAAGGAAAAATAAAAAAGTGAAAATAATAAAAAATAAAGTTTGAGAGATAAATGAGTATGGAAAGTTTAAAAATATATTTGAGGTATAGAGGGGCAAAATTGTACTTTTAGTATATTAAAAAGTAAGGAAAGTTATTCTTCAAAGATATTCTTATCTGGGATCAAATATCTAAAGCCAACCATATTTGGGTTTATGGCATGCAATTTTCTGGATTTATATAGTAACTGGACATCGAAGATGGGCCCAATATATATATATATATATATATTTGTTTAACTTATGTGACACAAATATACTTTAGATAATCAATCATTGCAATAATTTAAATTTATAATTATTGTAATTTATAGTACTTTTTCTTCTGTTCTAATTTAAGTGAACACTGATATAAGTTTAAGTGTCAATCGAATATTTTATATTTTTTAGGTTGTTAATAAATGATGCTTTCAATATAATTTTTCAATAAGATATTAATATTATCACAATCCCGATTTATGTGTCTTCTCATTTTTAAATAGTATATGTTACGTTATGTCTTCCTCTATTCCACCGTAATTTCTGTGACACTAATATAATTTCGATAGTCAAAAAAGTATTTTATATTGACATATTATTTTGTGTGTATTTTATCTTTTTAGGAAATGTTATTAATTTTTTAATGCTGAGATGACCATAAAAATTAATTAAGGGTGATATAATAAAATCACGATTGAAACAACGAAGCAAACATGTTTTAAATGACTTATAACAACTAATTAGAAGTGATATAACAAAATTACTATAAAAAATACTTGTGAAAAAAATTAAATGAGTCTCATATAAGACATTAAATTAATTTAAAACATCAATAGTTAATTTATTATTTTATGTGCAATTTATCTTTTTTATTAAACATTATTAATTTTTTAATATTTAAATAACTTATCATAGTTAACTAGGGGTGATATAATAAAATTATGATTGAAGCAGCTGAAGAAGGTAGTACAAAACATGAAGAGTTAATTTATAATTTTATTTTATTTTTTATTAAATATTTTTTTTTAATATTTAAATAACCTATATTAATTAATTTAAAATATTATAATAAAATTATGATTGAAACAGTGAAGCAGACAACCTTATCCGCTCTTATCTATATCTATATATATACTAAATAGCAAGATAGTCTTGCTTAAAAAAATCGCCAAGTGGCAACATAAGAAAATGATACGTGTTAAATTTTAGGACAAGAATTAGTTAGACAGGTATAATTAGTTAGTAGTTATTATTAATTTTTACATCTTTTTTAGTGATTTAAATTTTATAGTTACTTTTATTTTTTACTGTTTTTAATAGTTAAATTGAGAATCATTAAAATACAGACGACGTTACTATTGTCATCAATGTATTTCTTTAATAAGTTTGTTTCAGCATCATTTAATCTGTCATTTAGTGAGGTTATAATTTTTAAAATTTTAGATTTCAGAGTTACTTTAATTTTTCATAGTAGTTTAAAGTCAAGTATTGATATCTTTTCAATCATATGATGGTTACCTTTTTAATTAAATTTCTAAAAAGATCTCAAATTTCAAATAGTTAATTAAAATACAAAATTAAAAAAGAAAATAAAAATAATTTTAAAAATGTGTTGTGTCCTCTCAAATTTCAAATAGTTAATAAAAAAAAGAAAATAAAATAATTAAAAAAAATGTGTTGCCTCCCAGTGTTTCTTATAAATGCAGTTATAGTTTTTAAACTTATTTAAATAAAAGTTTAGAATTCTAAATTTAGAAGAAAGTTATAAGCAAATAAATTAAGTAATATAATTTGTTAGTTTATTATTATTATTATTAAAAGAACAATTTCAATCCTCATTTTACCAAGTGACAGCAGGACACTTGACAATTCTACATAAAATTCTTATTTCAAGTCTATTAGCTAGTATTATCCTTAATCCTTAATAAATAATAAAAACAAAAGTTTCCTAAGCAGTTAACTTCCACGTTCCATATCCACTTCTACATGTTCCTAGGCATTAGGAAATTTTATATAACTCATTTAAAAATTAAAAAACTTCCACTTTAAAGAAAACTGTTTTGCTTTTCAAATTTCAAAATGCTTAAACTTTTACTATATTATTAGAAATCAAACACAAATTCTCAATACACAGCCATTGATATTTATTTCTCAAAACAATTACACTTTTCAAAAGAATATAATTCTCTCAACAATAAGTCATCAGTTACATTAGAAACAACAATATGTTGTAAGTTAAACATTAGAAGCAACAATATGTTGTAAGTTATAGCATTACCTTTAATTACAATAGTCATAAACACTACTTTGCTTGACAAATATTTGCTCAAACCTCTAATTCTTCTTCAATTCAAAATTTCCTACCTTCAATTTTTATTGAATTTATTTTACTTTTTTAGAAAAACTTGGTTTCAGAAAAGAATAAAAATCAATGCGAAAGAAGTGGCTAAGGAAAACGACGCGGGGCATAAGCTGCCGACGTTGGGGAACACTTTTATCCGGATGATGAATCAACCATTTTATGAAGGTAAATCTTTGCCTACAAGATAGGACATGTATTTATATTATATCTCGGTAGGACATGTATTTCTATTATTATGAAATTCATAAATAAAGTACTTAATGATAGTGTTAGTATTTTTTATTTTGTAGTGACATATCTTATTCATGTTCCCAAGAAAAGGATATAATAATGCTATTTTATTTATGTGAATTTCAGATTTTTTAATTTACTAATAAATACATGAAATTCTATAATGATGACATAGGACCTTTGGTGATCCTATTCTATTGTAATTACAATGGATACAATGTAAGTTTGAAGGCTTAACTACAATCTTAAAATGATTTTGACATTGAACAGATTCATGTTAGAATTTAATAAGGATTAAATTGAATAACTTGAATTGCTTTTGGCTGCAGCATAGCTCCTCAAAGAGCATATATATATATTGAAACTATATGTTACGCAAAATATCATAAAATTCAAATCGAACACTCGCTGAAAATGGCTTATAAGGATTTTGATGAAATGTTAAGCATGTTTGTATCAATGTGCTTATCTCCATGATTTATTCGCTGGCTAATTAGGCTCTTATTTATTCTCTATATACAATTATTTTCATATGTCTTAGATTTAATCTAACATTTTTCACTTTGTGGATATCATTGCAGTTTGTTCTAGACAACCCTTCATATGCAAATTCCATTCTTCCTAAAGTTGGTACATTTGTCTAATGTGTGTATTGGTTGAACCTCCCACCAATTCAGTCAAATACATGCTAGGTATATTTTTTTTTCCATCTTGCACATAAAAATTAAAAAAATAATTGAGAAGGATCTTCATATAATTGTCTCAAGTCAATTTTTTTTCTTCTGAAATTAAGTGGACTCATTTTTATTTCTTACCAATGTGCATTACGGATTTACAGGAAGTGCATGGTAATTTGCTGGAGCAACATTGATAGCATCAACTTGCTGCAACTCAAAAGATGTTACTATTTGTCTGTCAAAATAGTACTCTTTAATTTTAAATTTTTTTGTTCTACTGAAATATTTTTTGCATTGTTTTTATATATCTTGAAATTATTTTGCTTTTTTTAAACAACTTCTATGTGTATTTTTGTAATACCCCGGGAAATTTTTCGTTGAAATTTTGTGCGTAAACGTGTTGGGTTCTATCTCCTAGAATGAATTATAAAATTTTCGTGCGGAATGTCTTAGATTATGACCCACCATTGCGTAGAGTATCGAATAAGCTTTCCAACGATATGTGGATCATCCAAAACGGACACCCGAGCGACGAGTTATGAACATTCCGATCGAACCGTGAATAGTAGTGAACAGTAAAACGTGCAGGAAAAAAAGTACTGAGGCCTGGCGTATTTTTGCTTCAACTTTAAACGATCATAACTCCTTGTACATAATGATCTGGGTGATCTACTATATATCAACGGAAATCTCTGCGAGTCCTCTTTCCGATGAAATTGGTTTCATCCAATTTGTCTATCGGAGCAAAAAGTTATGGTCGATCTACTTCAGCCTATCAAAAGTAAATTTTTGGGTCAACTTCAAACAATCATAACTCCTCGTAAACAATGATCTGGGTGAGATACTATATATCAACGGAAAGATATGAGAGTCTTCTTTCTAATGAAATTGGTTTCATCCAATTTGGATATCGGAGTAAAACATTATGGTTGATCTACTTCAGACTATCAAAACAGTCCATCAAAGGACAGATTCGAGAATTATTTTATTTTTAGGGGCGTTTTGGTCATCCGCCCTCACCCAAAATCCGTCCAAACCCTATATTAAAGCCTATTAGAAGCATTATATATTATATTTCCTCAAATTCCCTCAAAAAGAAAACCCTAAGCTCCTACATCCAACTTCAAGAACCTCCAAAGTTCACCATTAATTCTGCAAATTTATTCAAGATTCCAAGTTCCTAGTTCAAGAACTCCAAGAATCATCATTCAAAGGAACGATTAACATCTCAAAAACGAGTATCGATCTAAAGTTCATCATTCAAGGTATGTGGGGGTTTTCAACAAGAACTCTCTTTCGTTCTTGTGCCCAAATTGATTTTTCTTTTATGAATATACATGATTTTACATGTTTTGATATGAATTTGAAGCATGAATTTATACCCTATATGATTTTACATGAGATTATGATACTCTCTATATTTTGAAAGTTGAATTGAATGAGAATGATGACATTTTTGTACATAAAGCTGATTTTTCCAGATTTTAAAGTAAGTTATATATATTTATGATGAAAAGCATGAATCTTGAGAAAATTTAATATGATTTTGATGTATGAGACCTTGAGTCCTAATTGGAATTATACTTTGAGAAATTATGTGCTATAAGCACAATGAGATTTGAATCCCAAAGCTAATTTTCTTTACCAAGATGTATGATTATAAAGCTGAAATTTTAAGTTTTAAGTAATTATTTTTGTGCTTATATCATAAAGTATGAAACTTTGGAAGGTTTTATGGTGATATTGATGTATGGGGTTTTGGAACCCTATTTGATATTATTATTTAGAGAAAATCATATGTTATAAACACCTTGAGTTTAAATAATTTGAGATGTTTTGAACGATTTGACCTTTTGGTCGTGAATGAGTTATTTTGAACTCGACTGTGAAAGAAATCCATGTTTTTATTGATTATGATAAAGGGGTAGCAAATTGGCTCCCGATGAAAAATTATTGAAGTGTTTATTGTGGATTTTCTTTAATGTGAGCCTGAGGCTGATTTAAATTTCTGAGCTAAGTCCGAGAGTAATTTTTAGCACCGAGTGGGAGGTATAAAGTGACCTTACTTCCCTAGAACTACGTGTCCCCGTAGGACGTGAGCCTGAGGCTGATTTATATAGTGATCACTAGTGTTTTTGAATTGATACTGGAAGTCCTACTCCGATGGCAAGGATAGGACGGCTCTCCCCAACGTGGGTTGGACGTTGGACTCCATGTGGCTCACATGGTTTATGTCGGTTATAGGATCTCCCAGTGTGTGTGTGTTTCCTTGTTTCTATGGTGAATGGTGAAGTGATTTGAAAGTGGAATTGTGAAAGTTATTCTTTCGAAATATTTAAATGATATTTACATTATGAGAATTGATATTCTTGATGAACTGAAAGTGATTGACAAATTATATGATGACTCACATGTGTTATTATACTTATTTCATCCTCTCATGATTATGATGATTTTCTTCGGGCTATTTGAGTCTTTCATACATCCTGCATATTTCTTATAAATATTTATGATGATGATGTTTATACAACTGCATACACCCCCATATACTCGGTTCCTTTCCATGATACTGACCCAAATCTTCGGATGTGGGCTACATTTTCTCGAAATGTAGGTACAAGGTATAGTTGCACCTTCGGATCCAGTCAGTTCGTGGTATCCAGTCAACAGGTGATGGGTCATTTTGATTCAAGGGCTTGGGTTAGTTATGCAGAGTTTATAGTGTTGTATTTTCTTTATTCAATCGTATTGAGTTAGGGTAGTCGGGAGTCATGACCTGGCTACCTACAGTCAGTACTAGTAGAGGTTTCATAGACAGTCAGTAGAAGTTGATGTATTTTGTTTCAATTTTGGTTGTAAAGGCAGAATTGTAATCCTGTAAAATTCTATTTTTGTATCGATCAGATTCAGAAAGGAGTTAATTTCTGTTGATTTGTATGGATTTGTATTTTTATTCAGTTGCTTATGAGTTATGCCAGTAGAAGGGTTAGCTTGAGGTCACTTGTGACCCTAAGCACCATGTGACGTCTCGGGTCCCGATTTCGGGGCGTTACAAACTTGGTATCAGAGTACAGAGTTCAAGTGTCCTAGGGTGTCTATGAAGTCGTGTCTAGTAGATTCTTGCGGAACGGTACGGAGACGTCTGTACTTTTCTTCGTGAGGCTACAGAGCATTTAGGAAATATTTCCCTGCTTTCAAGTCTAAGATCGTGCTATAAAAAGGTTCTCCAAGAAGCTTATATAGATTCTCATCTTACTCTATTCTGGCCAACTCTGCCTCATTTTCAAGGTATCAAAAACAGTTAAGCTTAATTCTTCGTAGATAGTTATGGGATTGTAAGAGAGCTAGAAAGTATCCTGTCAGTGCTTTTGAGTTCCAAAGATTAAAGTACTTTATTCATGTTCATAAAAGTTGTGAACTAAACCTAGGTTAGGTGTGCTTTCAGATTCCTCCTCAGAATCTACATGTTAATCTATACTTCTCCCTCTATGTATTATTTTTTAGATAACATTATTCACAAGCTCCAGTTCTTCCCCAGGTAATGCTTCTATATTTTCTAGAAGAAATTTTAAAAGTTACACAAAGGGCTTGAGAGGAGCTCTCTAGTGTGTTAAGTTCCTTAAGTTGAAAGTTATGCCCTCATTTTTATGAGTTATTTAATTAAGACAGAGTAAGGTGTATTCTTAGATCTTTGAATGTTGTGTGTCAAGTTTCTATCTCTTGTATTATGTAATCTTGTTATCATTATGTTTGTGAAAAATCAAAGTCTAGTGAAGCCGTGTGGGGCTCTTTCGATTCACTAGCATAGCTTCTTTGTTATTCATCTCATTTTCTTGTTCAAAATACAAACCAAAGTCTAGTGAAGCCGTGTGGGGCCTATTTCGATTCACTAGCATAGTTACTTTGTTATTCATATAACTTTCTTGATCAAAACACAAAACCAAAGTCTATTGAAGCCGTGTGAGGCCTATTTCGATCCACTAGCAACTTGTAGTTCATCTTGTTCCTTGTGCTGGCTGAAAATGTGGGATGTGGAGGTGTAGTATTAAGATGGATGGAAAGTGTGATTTGTTGAGCATAAGTATAGCGAAATCCCTTTTTGCATGCAATTGGGTTAATAGGAAGTGATATAGTTTGTTCGAGGTATGAAAAGGGTGTTGACGGTATTTGTATGACAGGGAGTATAGGTTAGTGATGGAAGTACTCGGTGGGTAAGTGTTGTTAATCTAGGCATTCTCCAGATTGCAAGAGGAAGTTAAGTTAAGACGTAGAGAGATATGAACTATGTTAAGTTGTGTATAAAGGATAGATAGTAGTGACGGGTGAAAGAAGGATGTGTTAATGGATTGTGAATAAGATAGGCTATATGATTAGGACCAATTATTATTGTCATGAAGTTTAAGTGGGCTAGTGTTCATGGATGTGTTGTTTTATAATCTTCACGTAGGAGTTATGCGTGAGATGGAGTTGTAAATTATGTGAAGTGTGAGACCTTAAGTTTGAACGATTGGTGATCATGAAGCCGAATGTGATAGTTTCCGGATTAATGGTATTAGTTGCCGGAAGTGACCTAATAGGCTTGAACAGTGTACACAAGAGTTTAAGTATAGTTGACTTGTAATTAAGTTTAATATTATATTATGATGAGAAAGTTCACCCAAGATATTATGGGACTGCTTTAATTTCAAGGATTAGTGTATGTGGTGTAGTGAGTCGTGCCATGGGATTGTTAGATGGATAAATACTAGTTAGACGATGGATGATGTTTTGATGGCTAAGTTAAGACGAGGCGTATGATTGGAAATGTTGAGCCTCTTAAGCGTGATTTTGATTCTTATAGGTTAGAAACATAAGTTCATAGGCATGGTATTAGAGGGAGAAGACAGAAGTAAAATGGTCTATCAAAAGGTTAGAAAGTATTCAAGTTGAGCTAATAGAAATAAGAGTTGAAGCACTAGATAGTGTACATTCCGGCAATAGAGATGTTCGTGGAGATTCGAAATTAGTAAGCATTTGAGAATTTGAGTGGTGGCTTAAAGTTAAGGGGGAGATGATTGAACAAGTAGTCAAGTCAAGCTTTTACATTTTAGTAGAAGTACCAGTAAGTTGTAAATTTGCTGTGAGAAAGATCGGTGCTTGACCCAATGTTATTTCAGTATTTTCAGCTGTCCCAAAACCTACTCATGCTTTACATTTCAGTTCCATGATCTTAATTCATGTTCATACACGTGATGGAGAATTACATACTCTTCTAGTTTCCAAAAATGAGAAATTCCAGTTCTTCTAGCAGTTGGAATCACATTCCATAAGTTATGAGCTCTAAATTCAGGGCATGCCGCCCATGACTCATATACTCAAGTTTTACAGTATGTTCAGTTCCAGTACTCTGGCAATACTCTTATTGATCAGTGAGATTCAATTTTCGTTAAGGGTGTCTTCAGTTTTGATACCTTAATGAACCCATTGTATTTGATATTTTATTCCTAAGGCCTCAATAGAGAGAGTCAAGTTATTTACATTATCCCTTCATGTTTCAGGTATTCATGTTTTAAAATTTTGTGACCTTTTCATTAAGTCAAGCTAATGGTGTTGAGCAGTTGTCTAGAAGGAAGAGAAGATACTTCCTTATCTATGATAGAAGGTGGTGTGCTCACGGCAGTGAAGTGAAGTTAGATTGAGGCTAAGTCCTTGATATATGTCGTGGTTAGTTGAAGTTTTAAATGTTTATTTGGAAAGATTGTTGTGCGTTGGTTTTATGCACTTCTATGAGGTTGTAGGAATAGTAATACAGAGTTTTTGTGTATAGTTCAATTGGTTGAGAAAATGTTCTATATGCCGTTTAAAGAATTGACCAGTATGTGTGAATGATGTAGTTGATGGAATCTTAGAGAAAGCGAGGAAGATGCTTTATGAGTGTTCGTTTAGAGGTGCATGTGCGAAGTGCGTATGTGGTTATGAGTATAGGCTTGAATGTTATGGTTGTATATCTAAAAGAATGTACCACAAGTTAGCAGATCCCTAGTATAAGATTGTATGTGGTTGTTGGAGCAGCAATAAGAGTTATGTTTGAAGTGAGGAGTTATGAGGCTCAGTGTGTATTGAGGTTCATGATATAGATTAATATTATAGTGTTATGTGGCGTATCTCATGAGTACTTGGAGTTAGGCTTGAACATAGTCGAGGGAGTAGTTGGGAAGTGTTGCTAAGTTTGGAAGCAAGGAGTTATGTTTCCCAAGACCTAGAAATTTCTATCTTAATTTATGCCATATGGGTCCTTGTTCCCATACGATAGGATTGTATCAAATTATGGTTCATTTTCTCCCCGAACAATGTCATTTGAATCTTTTGGAGGGAGTGTTGAGGGACGTTTCATTTGGGAGCAAGTGGTCCTTCTTTTGATGAGATCCCCTTCAAGACCTTTGATTCTCAGTCTCTGAATAAACCAAAGATATCGATTCCTTAAAATTAGTCTGCTTTGTTTAAGATCCAACTATGTGACCATTCTCATTATGAATCACATGTTCTATGAAGTATTCGAAAGTTTGGAGTGAAGTAAGTGGATTGACTTTGTTATCCCAGCCTTTTGTCCTCATTTCCATGGTATTCTGTACTTATTCATCGACATTCGAGGATGAATGTTTCCAAGGGGGAGATGATGTAATACCCCGGGAAATTTTTCGTTGAAATTTTATGCGTAAACGTGTTGGGTTCTATCTTCTAGAATGAATTATAAATTTTTCGTGAGGAATGTCTTAGATTATGACCCACCATTACGTACAGTATCAAATAATCTTTCCAACTATATGTGGATCATCCAAAACGGACACCCGAGCGACGAGTTATGAACATTCCGATCGAACCGTGAATAGTAAAACGTGCAGAAAAAAAAGTACTGAGGCCTGGCGTATTTTTGCTTCAACTTTAAACGATTATAACTCCTTATACATAATGATCTGGGTGATCTACTATATATCAACGGAAATCTCTGCGAGTCCTCTTTCCGATGAAATTGGTTTCATCCAATTTGTCTATCGGAGCAAAAAGTTATGGTCGATCTACTTCAGCCTATCAAAAGTGAATTTTTGGGTCAACTTCAAACGATCATAACTCCTCGTACACAATGATATGGGTGAGATACTATATATCAACGGAAAGATATGAGAGTCCTCTTTCTAATGAAATTGGTTTCATCCAATTTGGATATCGGAGTAAAACATTATGGTTGATCTACTTCAGACTATCAAAACAGTCCATCAAAGGACAGATTCGAGAATTATTTTATTTTTAGGGGCGTTTTGGTCATCCCCTCACCCAAAATCCGTCCAAACCCTATATTAAAGCCTATTAAAAGCATTATATATATTATATTTCATCAAATTCCCTCAAAAAGAAAACCCTAAGCTCCTACATCCAACTTCAAGAACCTCCAAAGTTCACCATTAATTCTGCAAATTTATTCAAGATTCCAAGTTCCTAGTTCAAGAACTCCAAGAAACATCATTCAAAGGCACGATTAACATCTCAAAAATGAGTATCGATCTAAAGTTCATCATTCAAGGTATGTGGGGGTTTTCAACAAGAACTCTCTTTCGTTCTTGTGCCCAAATTGATTTTTCTTTTATGAATATACATGATTTTACATGTTTTAATATGAATTTGAAGCATGAATTTATACCCTATATGATTTTACATGAGATTATGATACTCTCTGTGTTTTGAAAGTTGAATTGAATGAGAATGATGACATTTTTGTACATAAAGCTGAATTTTCCAGATTTTAAAGTAAGTTATATATATTTATGATGAAAAGCATGAATCTTGAGAAAATTTAATATGATTTTGATGTATGAGACCTTGAGTCCTAATTGGAATTATACTTTGAGAAATTA
The DNA here is from genome assembly GCA_030864215.1 of Capsicum pubescens. Lineage (NCBI taxonomy): Eukaryota > Viridiplantae > Streptophyta > Magnoliopsida > Solanales > Solanaceae > Capsicum > Capsicum pubescens. The sequence continues at coordinate 83,588,057 of CM061541.1, read as the reverse complement.
TGTGCTATAAGCACAATGAGATTTGAATCCCAAAGCTAATTTTCTTTACCAAGATGTATGATTATAAAGCTGAAATTTTAAGTTTTAAGTGATTATTTTTGTGCTTATGTCATAAAGTATGAAACTTTGGAAGGTTTTATGGTGATATTGATGTATGGGTTTTTGGAACCCTATTTGAGATTATTATTTCGAGAAAATCATATGTTATAAACACCTTGAGTTTAAATAATTTGAGATGTTTTGTATGATTTGACCTTTTGGTCGTGAATGAGTTATTTTGAACTCGACTGTGAAAGAAATCCACGTTTTTATTGATTATGATAAAGGGGTAACAAATTGGCTCCCGATGAAAAATTATTGAAGTGTTTATTGTGGATTTTCTTTAATGTGAGCCTGGGGCTGATTTAAATTTCTGAGCTAAGTCTGGGAGTAATCTTTAGCACCGAGTGGGAGGTATAAAATGACCTTGCTTCCCTAAAACTACGTGCCCCCATAGGACGTGAGCCTGAGGCTGATTTATATAGTGATCACTAGTGTTTTTGAATTGATACTGGAAGTCCTACTCCGATGGCAAGGATAGGACGGCTCTCCCCAACGTGGGTTGGACGTTGGACTCGATGTGGCTTACATGGTTTATGTCGGTTATAGGATCTCCCAGTGTGTGTGTGTTTCCTTGTTTCTATGGTGAATGGTGAAGTGATTTGAAAGTGGAATTGTGAAAGTTATTCTTTCGAAAGATTTAAATGATATTTACATTATGAGAATTGATATTCTTGATGAACTGAAAGTGATTGACAAATTATATGATGACTCACATGTGTTATTATACTTATTTCATCCTCTCATGATTATGATGATTTTCTTCGGGCTATGTGAGTCTTTCATACATCCTGCATATTTCTTATAAATATTTATGATGATGATGTTTATACAACTGCATACACCCCCATATACTCGGTTCCTTTCCATGGTACTGACCCACATCTTCGGATGTGGGCTACATTTTCTCGGAATGTAGGTACAAGGTATAGTTGCACCTTCGGATCCAGTCAGTTCGTGGTATCCAGTCAGCAGGTGATGAGTCCTTTTGATTCAAGGGCTTGGGTTAGTTATGCAGAGTTTATAGTGTTGTATTTTCTTTATTCAGTCGTATTGAGTTAGGGTAGTCGGGAGTCATGACCCGACTACCTACAATCAGTACTAGTAGAGGCTTCATAGACAGTCAGTAGAAGTTGATGTATTTTGTTTCAATTTTGGTTGTAAAGGCAGAATTGTAATCCTGTAAAATTCCATTTTTGTATCGATCAGATTCAGAAAGGAGTTAATTTATGCTGATTTGTATGGATTTGTATTTTAATTCAGTTGCTTATGAGTTATGCCAGTAGAAGGATTAGCTTGGGGTCACTTGCGACCCTAAGCACCGTGTGACGTCTCAAGACCCGATTTTGGGGCGTTACAATTTTGCAGACCACTCCTACAACGAGATGATCTATATATGTATAGTGTATCTGATGTAGAACATCATTCTTATTCTTCTACAACTCCAAGAACAAATGTCATGATTTATAGACTTCACGACATGATCTATATAAGATGATAATGCCATGTTTTGTATTTCATTTTTATCCTTGAATTTTTATTTTTTTTTAAAGAAAAATAACAACACTACTCACCAGCACTCCATCATTCCCCCATTCTCACGTTCCTCCATTTCCCTCATCACTTCCATATGACAAAATTTAAAATATAAATGAAAGATTCAAAAATAATTTTGAATAACAAAAATAAATTAACAAATGTGAGGATGCTATGTGCAAAATTATTTTTTGATTGAATCCAAGTGTTACAAGATTTTATTAAAGTCACATTTTGGAATGTAATTTTTTTATACATTTTTCAAAAAGGAAAAATTTTATTTTCTTATTTTTTAGGTTTTAATAAATAAAAAGGTGTTGTGTATATTTTTTCAGTTATTTTTTTTTTACTTTATCTATTTAGTCTAAATATAACTAATAGTAACTTTTATCATCATATTTATTTTTTATCTTTAAAAAAAAAAGAAAACATAAAACCAAATTAAAGAAGATAATTTAAATTAAACCTAAAAAAGAAAAGTGCAGATCAACTTCTCAAACTCCCTCATGCACTCAGGCGTTCTAACTTATCATTTTCATTTTGTCCAAATGTTCTCATCTCTCATCCACAAGACATGCACACACAAATCCGTTAACTTCTTTATAGATTGCCACATGGATTCTTTGTACAATTATATCTTTTCCTCCTCTTCTTTTAATAAAAGAATTTATCATTATATTATGTAAATTGATTAAAAAAGTCTCTCTATATTTTGAACTTATTTTTATTGTGTTTCATAGTGCGAAAATTGTCATAAAAAGTGACATAATTTTTTTATGAAAGCTGAATGAGGAATTTTGTTTTGTTTTATTTTGTTTTGAATTAATAATTTTATGCGGTAATATTTTATGATGTAATGCTTTAATGTGATGCAATATTTGAAATGACTGTATATTTAACAATTTTTCTCTGTATATAAGAAGTATAGTATTATACAATTCTGATTCATCTATAACAATTCATGAAAGGAAAAATACAATTTCCTTTCATGTATAACAACAGTTTAACATATAACTTTCCTCATACACTATTGCCATGATAATAGTTGCATAACTTGTTAATGTTCTCAGATGTAGATTAATTTTTTCTTTTGAGCATGAAAGTGGGAAAAATTGAAGGAAAGGTGTCTTTTAAGTCTTGAATGAAGGATTGGTGACATTGACCAACTTAAAGGATCAAACATCATTAGAAAACTTGATTAAGTTAATTGTGGACTTGATTAATATTTTTAAAACTTTCTAATCTTTTCAAAAATACAAATCAACCCAACCCATACCCCTCTTCAATCCAAATCAACCACTCTCTCCTCTCTCTCGACCGCTTCTCTCAACTCTCTCCCAACCTACAGTTCTGCAAAATTTCTCCCTTCAACCCCCGAAGACTTCTACCTCCGGCGACAAATAGTTGGGCTTCGAGTTTCCCTCTTCAATTTAAATCAACCTGTCTCTCATCTCTCTCTCGACAACTTCTCTCAACTCTCTCCCAACCAACTGTTCTGTAAATTTCTCATTTCAATCCTCGGTGACTTCAACATCTGACTATAAATAGTTGGGCTTCGAGTTTCTTTTTATCTTCAACCTTCAATCAATGTGACAACCTTTCTCTCCTCCACATAGCTTCGAATTCTTCATCGTTCATTTTCTTCCTTCATAGGTAAAAATTTATGACCTTTTTAGTTTTGAAGAAAATGAGGAACTTGAGCCAACTTCTCTTCTAGTATTGGTTACCAATTTTAATATTTGTTGCATTAATTAGAAATACGGTCTGAATAAAACCCTAATTTCTGGTACTTTTTTAGAAATACGGTCTGAATAAAATCCTAATTTTTGGTACTTTTTCTCTTCTCTTGTGAATTATGAGTTTTTGTTATTTGTTGCATTTTTTTAAAGTTTTATTTTTATTGTTTGTGTTTATAAAAATAAAACAATAATTTGGGGTGATTTGTTCTGTTTTTGTTCTTGGTAAAAATGGTGAAATTGCTGTTTTTTTGTTGAACAAAATCATGCTACTATTTTTTGTTTCCTTCAACAGATTATCCATTTGGTGCAACATATTATCCATCTGGTGCAATAGATTTATCATATGATGCAACAGATCAATCATCTAATGCACTAGAGGAACCATCAGATTATAATTTTGATGCAACAGATTAATCATCTGATGCAACAGATTAACTATCCGATGCAACAGATTAACTATATGTTGCAACAGATTAAGCATCGGATAAAAAATCTGATGCAACTAATTAACCATCTGATGCAATGGAATAACCATCAGATTAATGATCCGATGCAACAGATGAACCTCCTGTTGGATAAAATTCTATCAACTCTTCCAACAGAAAATGTCCAAGACTTGATTTTTCCAACTGATCATTCATCTACCGCGATAGAACTCTATGTTGGAAGAAGTCTAATTAATATTGACTGTTGATAATTGTTCCAACAGATCACTCATGTGTTGCAACAGATGTGTGACCTGTTGCACAGACCATTCATCTTTCTCAACAGATGAGTGGTATATTTTGTATTATCACAATAGATTACTTAGTCGTTATTACAGGTTAGTTAATTGCTCTGACAGATCACTCATATGTTGCAATAGATGTGTGATCTGTTGCATAAACCGTTCATCTTTCTCTACAGATGAGTGATATATTTTGTATTATCGCAACAGATTACTCAGCCATTGCTACAGGTTATTTAACCATTCCAATAGATCACTCATATATTACAACAGATGATGTCACAACAGATGTGTGATCTATTGCAAAGACCATTCATCTTTCTCAACAGATGAGTGATATGTTTTGTATTATCGTAATAGATTACTCAGCCGTTGTTACAGGTTATTTAATTGTTCCAACATATCACTCATATATTACAATAGATAATGTTGCAATAGATGTGTGATCTGCTGCACAGACCATTTATTTTTCTCAACAGATGAGTGATTTATTTTGTATTGTCGCAACGATTACTCATCCATTGCAATAGGTTATTTAACTGTCCCAACAGATCACTCATATATCACAACAATGTGTGATTTGTTGTATAGACCATTCATCTATCTTGAAAAATGAGTGATATATTTTGTATTATTGCAATAGATTACTCATCCGTTGTAACAGGTTGGTTATATGTTGCAACATATATACTACCTGGTGCAACAGATCGGTGATCTATTGCAACTGTTATTTTACTGTTTTGCTTGTTTGATTTACTGTTATCCCTTTTTAACGATGCATTAATCAACTATAATATATTTTTTATATTCTTGTTAATTTAAAAAATATGGTTCCCAAAAGAACAAAAACCGAATCAAGTCCAAGTAAAGAAATAAGTGAAGCAACTAGGCTACATCCACCACTCTATGAGCTTGCTTTACAAACTTTATCTCAATCGGGAGCAGAATATAATGAACACGGGGAAGAGGAATATTTCAAAAGAGATGATGCAAATACTAATAGCCCTTCCACCGAAGAGTTGGTCAAAGCCTTCAGCATTGATCGTTATCCTGTGAGAATACAGTGCTATGGTGCTGCAGATTTAACGGGTGATTTCGTGGTTAAGTCAGCCATGGGAAAAATCTTTCAAAGCCTTTAAAAAAATACTTTGAGAACAAAAATTGGATGCTTATTTCAGGGACAACTGCTTTGGGAAATATCTTGATTTGCCGGAGGACAACAATGCTCGTTTCCAAATAAAAATGGTATATGAACTTCTCAAGCGTAGGTTTATGTATGAAAACAAAGATAAAATGGATGACGCGTGGATAAATTACTGTGGCATGCCTGTTTGTTTTGGTTGGAAGGAGTTTGCCATAGTTACTGGACTAAAATGTTATCCTCCTTCTCAAGTTATACCTATTCTAACCCAAAAAAATACCCTGCACACCCAAAAAAGGCAAAGGCAAGTCGTGTGATCGCGATGACCTGGTGTCCATTGTTGGTCCAAGCTTCAAAAATAAAAATTTGATAGTACCGTTGAAAGGTAAAGGACTTTCAAAAAAGCACAAGCAGTCATTGTGTTTGGTTTGGTTTGTACATAATATTCTTTGGGCGAGAGACGTTAACAACAACATAAACCTCAGTTTAATAAAGATCTTCGAGGATCTTGAGGTGTTTAATAGCTATCCTTGGGGGTATGAAAGCTTCAAAATGACTGTCAAATATTTGTTGACTCCGTTAGCGCCAAGACAGTCAACTTATATGGCTTCCCATGGGCTTTCATGGTAAATGTTTTTTTCTTCTATTATGATATCATTTATTTTTTTACTCAATAATGGTTTTAATTTATTGGCGTTATTTTATAGGCTTGGGCGTTCAAAGCCATTCCTTATTTTAGACAACAAGTGAACTACCAGGAAGGAGTTTCCTGTCCAAGAATCTTGAGATGGTTGTAAGCCAAAACTGATAAAAATATAAAATTTCTTGATCTCTTCAACCCCCCGAAGGATGCAGTATGTATAATTATAATTAATTTTTTCTTTTAATTAATGATTTTTTTTGAATGATGTAATCATCATTCTAATATATGTAATGATTTATGTTAGATTGTGCATCTGTCGCTAGTTCCGATCAATCGAGAGCTGAAGATGCCATTTTTTCTTACTTTAAGTTCTGTGCAAACTTTATCGGACCCTAAGGTCATCGACAGAATAAAAATAGAATTATTTGGAGCAACAACCATTATAAAAAAAAAATTGAGGGTGGGCGTGTTGTTGTTGATGGTCTTAGTGGTGATGGAGCTGTTGGTGATGGTAGCGGTGTTGCTGTTGGTGTTAATAATTCTCCTCTTACAGTATTTAAAGCAAACCATTATGAGTATGATCATACTGGTTATACAAATTTTACCTCTCCCAGCGAATGTTCTGCATGCAAATGTCAAGACTGCAGGGCGAAACATGATGTAGTGATTAATGCTATTAATGCATTAACTGCTTCTGTAAAGGAATTGACATCTAAGAGGGGTCTCATTCTATTAAAGAGGATTTTATTTTCATCCTCTCCATTAGAGATTAGGGCTAAGAGGAGAAGAAGAGTGATTTCCAGGGCATTATCAAGCATCCAAAAAAGCGAAATTGCAACTCCTCTGTCTGTATGTTGCACTGAGCAACGTACAATGTCCAAAGGAGAGCAGCACAAGATGAAGAAGGTGAATATATATGTCTTCCAACTGACAAAACAAACAGACACATATCTGTTTCAACAGATGACACATCTGCAGAAAATTATAAAATAGAAATATACATCTGTTGCAACAGTTGACTAACTTGTTGCACCAATTAAAGTATCTGCTGCGACATATGTCTCATCTATTTTAGAAAAATCAAATAGCTCTTCGTACCGCTTTTATTTGTACCAACAGAGATCTATCTACTGTAATAGATGATTCATATGTTGCAACGGATGGTTCATCCGTTAGAAATTATCATACAGGGTCTTCCTCATATAGAAATTTATCCCAACAGTTGATTCATTATTGCAACAGAAATATAATCTATTTGGGATAATTTAAAACATGAGGAAGACCTGTTTGATTTGCTAGAACAGATGAGTTATCCTTTTCTATTTTGTTGTATCTCCGTGATTAGCATTGACCAATTCTGGCTTTTCAGGTGGATGTAGAAGAAGCTACTGCTGAACAACATTGACAATATGCTACTCTTTTTATGGAAATACGGAGAACAGAAAGTGCAGAAATCGTACGTAGGCGACAATAAAGATCCACGACGAGCAAAGCCATATTTCATAGCACCGGATGAAGAACAACTTATTCATACTGAGTAGATCTTTATAGCTTGAGCCTATTAAAGTAATCCTTAGCATCATACTTAAATTGTTGTTAATGTATTTGTTGAGATCTGTACCAATAATATTTTTTTTATATTTTATTTATTCGTTGACTTATTTAAGCTAATTTCTGAAGGCTTCGATTTATTTTATTTTGTCTATGAATTTTATTTATTGCTTAGATTTGAACTTATTAATTGAAAAGGAATACTAGATTCAAATATTGTAACAGATAATATATCTGTTGCAACAGATGACACATCTATTGGAAAAATCAAACATATTTAGACATATGTTGCAACAGGTAGGTAATCTGTTGGAATTTATCAAATAGGTCTTTCCACTATTGTAATAGATGGACTTAGATAGAAACATCGAGATAATGCAACAGATGACCAACCTATTGCAACAGATAAACTATATGTCAGAATAGGTTGAATAATTATTACAACGGATGGAGAATCTATTGCATTATAAAAATTCAACTTTCGTTGGACATAAAAAATTACCACTACGTGTAAAAAGGTTAAAGTGAATTGAAATAAAAAAGACGGAATCCATCAACGGTGTTCAGTTCAAACACCTAAAATAGAATAGGAATCAAGTAAACAATGTTCATTTTAAACACGTAAAATAAAATAGGCATCAAATGTATCATTCTGGCACATTTTGTTGACTTGCCGTCACTTGGCCCCCAACGGTCATTCCCCCCCATTATCTTATATATTCATCTTCCTCCTAAAATTTAAACATAAATTCCCAAATCTTTTTCTTCCTCGTCATCTTCTTTTATCTATCCAAATTCTTCAAATTATTTCTTTTATTTTTTTCAACTGAGCTTGACAATGTTGAGCGCATCTTCCACTATTTTTTGTGATAAAGATTTTTGATATTGTAAGTGCGTTCATGAAGCTCTGTTAAAGACTTCTTGCACTCGATAAAATTCAGGTTGTAGGGTTTTTGCTTGTAATATTTTAAGGGTAATATTTTTTTATTTAATTAGTTGATTAATTATTGACTTGTAATTATTTTGTAATTGTGTTCTCTTTTTTTTTATAGAAATTGGGTGGATACGATTATTTTGATTGGTATGAAGACTGACATCCTTCATAAGCAAATCGTGTAATCTGGGATTTGTTGAACAAAGTCAAGGTTTCTGAAGAGAAATAAAATCGAGCAAGAAGATACTATATTATTGTCGTTATTGCTACTGGTTTGGTGTTGTTGGGCATATGGATATTCAAGCCTAATTGCTGAAATTTTCATAGTGGTGTGTGTATTTTCTACTGGTTTGGTATTGTCAAGCACATGGATATTCAAGCATAACTATTGAAAAATATCAAAAAGTTTTAGGCATATATTGTAAAATTTAGGTTATCTGTTGGAAATTATCAAACAGGTCTTCCCACTGTTGCAATAGATTAGACTTAGATTATTAGATTATTCATAGAAATAACATCAACGTAATGCAACATATGACCAAGCTATTGCAACAGATAAACTATCTGCCAGAATAGATTCAATATATTTTACAACAGATTGACAATCTATTGCATCATAAAAAACTTAACATTCCATTAGAAAAAAATTATTGCCACTACATGTACATGTGATAAAGTGAAGGGTGACTTGAAATTAAAAATTGCTATTTCACAGGATCTTCTATATACACAAGCTTCAAACGTCCAGTTAGTACCACATAAGCCCAAACATCTTGCAGGTTTTGCCACAGCGTTGTCGCACAGAAAAATCATTGGCTCAGCCATTTCTGTGTTGGTCAGCAAATATTTAATGTGTGCAACAGCGTACGAGCCGCTCGCTTTAGTGACATCATATTTTGGAAGAATCATTCCCTTGTTTCGACCTTAAAAATCCCATGATTTCTTCATCAACACTTCCTTTAGCAAATGATTCATCAGTTTACTCTCCCTCAACAAGATGGGTAACAACACCATCATGGCTCCAAGAGGAGAAAAAGATTGAAATCGTCGATTAGAGGTACATTGGAGTCATAAACATTAATTTTTCCCTCTTTGAGTAGTATCTCAACAGCCCGATAATGCATGTCGTTCATGCTAATGATTGCAAGAATTCTCTTTGCCTCGGTCCATCTATTGTCGTGTGGATTTGGCCTCTCCTCTCTAACATATTTTATCATTTCTTCTTCATCCAAGACCAACATAGAAACTAGGAAATCAAGTCCCACGCCAAGGGCTAACGCCTCCCCATTGAGTTGATCGTACCTATCCTTGAGCTTCTTGTAGAAGTCGAGGTTTATTATTCTATCGGCAGCGTCATAAGCTTCCCGATACGTTAATTGCCTTTTCCTCATGAGGCAAAGAATTATGTTAATATGCTGTGATATAAGAAGTCAATTTTTAAATAGGTTAGTAATTGTAAAGATGCAACGAATGGTCCATCTATTGCATAGGATTCTCTGAATCAATAATCCAACGCAACTTATGCAATAGATGGATAATAAGTTACAACAGAACCACTATTAGTTGCACCAGCGTACCTAGCTGTTACAACAGATGTGAAATCTGTTGCGTAGCTTCTTTTTCATGGGGTAGATTAGAAGGGCAAGGTTAGGAAAAGTAAACTTGCCTTGTCCTCGTACGACATACGCATATCAGTCATACTCTGGAAGTCTTGGGGGGAAAGGGAGGCCTGGGGTAATTTGGTGCGCCTGGATTGGCATTCTTGGCCTGTCGCAGATCCCTCTTCTCTTCAGTGCCAAGTTCCATATTTCTTTTAATTTCCGACCGGAGAGTACGTCTCTAATTGCTCTTTTTTTTCTCATAACCAACACTATAGAAGTGTGTGGCTCTCTCACCTTCTTGGATGGTTTGACACACCTCTTGGATTTGAATTCTTCGATAGCTTTAGAGATAGCCTCTACTTTTTCAAAGATTTTATCCTGTCAGTCCTTGTACTCTTCGTATTTGCAACGAGAACACGAAGGTGAAGAGGGGTGAGAGGGAACTGTGTAAGGGTGAAAAGGGGTGTTTTCAAACATATTTATTCTTTCTTGAGCTTCAATATGCTCATCATCAAGAGTGGTAGCAGCATCAGCATGACTGCCACCAGCACCAACAACTCCACCAGAAGAAGCACCCGGATTTGCCTTAGTAGGTTGGTCATGAAGAGCCTTAACGTTAGGCTGATCTTGCCTAACTGCTCTTCTTATGGCTGTTGGTCTAGCCAATTCCTTCTTTATTAAATCCACCGTTGGGTCTGCTATAGTATCAACATGACCTAGAGTAATATAAGAAGTCATCACCGACTCCTCCTCAGTAGGCACGATCCATGAATGCACAACCTATAAAAAAATAGACAGATGCATTTAAATCATATAATATAATAATTTTCAAAGTTGGGTTAAATTTAAAAAAAAAGACCCATCTGTTGCATGGTTTGCAGTATATGGTTAAAATCCGTTTGAGTCTGGTTCAGAAAAACAGAGCAACATATGGATAATCTGATGCAAAATATCAATCATCTGTTGCAACAGTTGCACAAGACGGGTAATCTGTTATGCAATAGATGATCTGTATATTGCAATAGATAAACAATATATTATCAGATTACATATCTGTTACATAATTTACAGTAGATGGTTAATATGTAAGGAGTCGAGTTTAGAGAACTAAAGCAACATATGGGTAATCTGATGCAAGATATCAATCATTTGTTGCACCAATTGGCACAGGACGGGTAACCTATCACAACAGATGTCCCATCTGGTGCATCAAATATAACATTTGTTGCTTCAGATATAACATCTGTTCAATATTTTTCTTTGAGTAAAATTATTTTACTTGAAAAAGACGTACTTCATCATCCGGAGGGTTAAAAAGATCAGTCGCCTTAATATTGGTGTTGCTCTTTGCAGCCAACCACCTAAACATCCTTGGATGAGAAACCTCATCCAGGTAATCCATTAACTGCTTTTGGAGGGGATGAATGGCTTCAAATGCCCAAGCCTAAAAAATGTAAACAGGAAGCAAGAAAAAAAAGTCATAATAACTATATTCAATATAAATTAATGGATGAGTAAAATTAGTGATTAATTTTACTATGAAAGCCCAAGGAAAGCCATATAATGTGGTCGTCCCTGAAGATAGCTTTGTCAGTAAATATTGGACAGTCAAGTAGAAACTGTCATATCCCCAGGGATAATTGTTGAATTTATCAAAATCCTCAGCACGCGCCAACAAATCATCTTCTATGACCTTGTTGACGTCTCTTGCCAATATAATCGAATGGGCAAACCAAACTAAGCACAATTGCTCCCTGTACTGCTCTGGTATGGTTTTATCCTCGAGATCTGTCAATAAATTCGATGCTTTGTAGCCACATCAAGCAATGTCAAACAACCCATTTATTTTTTCCTTGAGTTTTATTGCCTTGAATCTTTTGCGGGGTGGTGGTTCTTCTGGACGATGGCATCTCAAGCCCATCACTATGGCAAACTCTTGCAAGCCAAAACAAATAGGTATGCCACAGTAGTTGATCCAGATTTCATCCATCTTCTTTTTGCCCCCTCCTCTGAATCTTTATCATCCCCCACGTACTTGATCCTGCACTTGAGAAGACCATATACCATCATCATAAGGAAATGGATACGGGCAGAGGGGTCCTCAGGCAGCTCAAGAAAGCGTCCAAAGCAGCTCTTCTTAAAAAGTCCGCCTATGTTTTCGTTCTTCATAATTTTCATAAAATGTTCAAAAAATTTCCCCACCTGATATTTAAGTACAATTTGAACAGTTAGTTGTTTTGCTTCTGGGTCATTTATCAGCATCGCAGCTTGAAACCTATCAATACTAAAAGTTTTGACAGGATCATGCTGGGATGTCGATATTAATTCACGCCCCATTGGTGATGCATTATCATCATGTTGATGATCATCCTCTTTCTCTTTCTCACTCTCCAATTCCTCCTCTTTCTCACTTTTATTTTCTTCATCGACCCTTGTCCACCTCCCTCAACATTGTTTTCTTATCTCTCCTCAGCTTAACTTTTCCCTGACTGATATTATTTAGGAAGCTCCTCCGAATCCCTCTGTACTGTAGCCTTTTTTTGGGTGGTCAGACGTTGATCCACTTTCATTTTCTTTTCTTTTGGGAGACATGTTTTACCTACAAACAACAAAAAAAAATTACATTACAATTGATGTATGCATAAATTTTAAAAAATACAGTACAAACACCACGAAAACCGACACACCAACCCCCACCACCACAAATACCACAAACCAATGCCACAAACAAACACCACGAATAGTGACACCACCGACAGCCACCACAAACACCACCAACCAATGCCACCACCAGTGCCACGATGACGACTACCAACACCGCCACCACCACCACCACCACCAATACCACAAACACCATCCAACAATACCACGACAGTCAACGGAACACTGTGACGGAAACTAGGGATTTCTCAAGTTCTTCCTACGATTTTACCATCAAAACTCAAAATTGTAAACCCATTCTCGAAGATAATACAACTAAAAGTTTTATTTTTCATCATTAACTTAAAAACCCTTATTTTTTAGAAAAAAATAACAAATATAGAACTCTTCTCGAACTATGTTGCCTATAAAGACAAAGAAAACGACTGATACATGTAAGAATGAAATAAAAAATAACACCTATGTGGTCGAAAATAAGAAGAAAAGCAATATGTTGTGGAGGGTTGAGCAAATTTATTGAGTAGTTGTTATCTTTACTGTATTGTTGAGTGAGAATGAGAGAGAAAGAGCGAGAACTCGAGATTTGAAATAATGAAACATTTTTTATGGGTTGATTTGTATTTTGGAAAAGAATGACAAGTTTTGAAAATGTTAATTTGGTCTGAATTGATCTTAATTATTTTTAAAATTATAAAAGATATGCATAATTTTTAACCCTCTCATCATGCAATTGCCAAAAGGGTACTATTTAGTCTAACATATGAACTCAATTGAAATTGTAAAAAAATAATTGAAGTTGTAGTTGACCGAGTACTCTAGTTGACCCAATGAACTCACCCCTGGTCCTAGATTAATCAACTTAGGTACTATTAGTCTAACATATGAACTCAATTGAAATTGTATAAAAATAAATGTTCAACATGTTGCATCAGATTTCACATTTGTTGTAAATTATCAATCAGATTAGGTAATAACAGATTATGAATCTGTTGTAAATTATCAAACAGATTAAGTCATCTATTGTGATAGATTATCCATCTGTTGTAAATTATAAAATGGATTGTCATATGTCGCAACAGATTACCCATATATTGTAAATTATCAAATAGGCGTTGTCATCTGTTGTAGTTGACCCTATGAGAACTCACTCCTAGTCCTAGATTAATCAATAGTTGACCATATGAGAACTCACCCCCAGTCCCAGATTATTCAATTAAGGTATTAGTACCCTGTCCTAGATTAATCAATTAAGGTATTAGTTAAACATATGAGGTAGTAAGAATTGGTTCGGCTTAGAGTTATCTATCGACGACTCTGGTCGGGAGAAACACAGTACCGTCTCATCATGTAATTACCAAAAGACTCAATTGGAGTTGTAGTTGACCCTATGAGAACTCACCCCTAGTCCTAGACTATTCAATTAAGGTATTAGTACCCTAGTCCTAGATTAATCAATTAAGGTATTAGTCTAACATATGAGGTAGTAAGAATCGATTTATCTCATAGTGATTGATCACGACTCTGGTTGGAAGAACGCAATACCGTCTCATTATGCAATTTCCAAAAGACTCAATTGAAGTTGTAGTTGATCCTATGATAACTCACATTCAATTAAGGCATTAGTATCACATATGAACTCAATTGAAATTATATATAAATAAATGTTCAACCTGTTGCAACAGATGTATTTTCTGTTAGATCAAATCAAACAGATTAGGTAATTTGTTGCAATACATTTCGCATCTGCTGTAAACTATCAAATAAATTACATCATTTTTTGTAACATATCACGAATCTATTGTAAACTATCAAACAGATTAAGTTATCTGTTGCGACAGATTACCCATCTGTTGTAAATTATCAAATGGATTAAGTTATATATCGCAATAGATTATCCATCTGTTGTAAATTATCAAATAGGAGTTGTCATCTATTGTAGTTGACATTATGAGAACTCACCCCTAGTCCTAGATTAATCAATTAAGGTATTAGTTGAACATATGAGGTAGTAAGAATTGGTTCGGCTTAGAGTTATCGATCGACGACTCTGGTCAGGAGAGACGTAGTACCGTCTCATCATGCAATTGCCAAAAGACTCAAATGAAGTTGTAGTTGACCCTATGAGAACTCACCCCTAGTCCTAGATTATTCATTAAGGTATTAGTACCCTAGTCCTAGATTAATAAATTAAGGTATTAGTCTAACATATGAGGTAGTAAGAATCGATTTGGCTCAGAGTGATCGATCGATGACTCTAGTCGGGAGGAACGCAATACTGTCTCATCATCCAATTGCCAAAAGACTCAATTGAAGGTGTAGTTGACCCTATGAGAGCTCACATTCAATTAAGGTATTAGTCTAACATATGAACTCAATTGAAATTATATATAAACAAATGTTCAACCTATTGCAACATATGTCTTTTCTATTGGATCAAATCAAACAGATTAGGTAATCTGTTGTAACATATTACACATCTATTTTAAACTATCAAACAAATTACGTCATTTGTTGCGACAGATGACCGAGCTTTGGAAATTTCTAAACAAAAATTGTCATCTGTTGTACTTAAATATTTTAAGATCCTTTTTAAAGTAATTTAGGTATTTCCTGTACGAGATAAAAAACTAAGACGGTAAAAAATATTACTCGGTACTACTTGGATAACTCAAAAATCTCCTAAGTGAGTAGTCTTATCTGGCCTTTTCAATGTCACCGTCTCCTCGTGCCCCTTAAAAGTTATTAATGAATATTTAAAACCCATATCTAGAACTCTCCCCTTCAGCCATAAAGTAGTTTAGACTCAACTCATCATTCCTTTTTATTCTCATTTCTCAATTATCTTTGTTTCTTTTTTTCCTCTCTTTTCTCTCTTCTTTTGGATAAGTATCCTTTAGGATCTCAACCAATCAATATCTTTTCTCGACTGAACTGGATGTTCTGATCCGTTTGTTTTTTTGACACTGTAGGTACGGTTCACTGTTGCTCTTTCCATCTCTTCTTCTTCTTTGTATGTCATTTAAATTAGATATTTACACCTGTTGCTATTAATGATTTACCCATTACCAGTTTCCTATTTATTGAGAAAATTAAAGGAAAGGTGACTTTTAAGTCTTGAATGAACGAGCCATTGTTTATATTAAAATATACGAAAAAAGTCATCTGTTGGGAGAACTTAAAAAGCCTTATTGTCAGTATAGTTTTTTTATGTCTTTTGTTTGGTACTTTGGTTGTGCTGTTGTTGGGGGTGGTGGTCATGTTGGAACATGTGACGTTTGTGTTGTGGATGTGTTGGAACATATGGTGTTGTTTCTTTGTTATTGATGTTGGTGGTGGTGGTGTTGCAATAGTTTCCTCAACTATTGCAACTGATGAATCAATTGTTGGAACAGACGAAGCAAATATTTGAAGAAATTAAACCAGTAGCTAGGTTGGTTTGATTTATTCCAATAGATGACCCATCTATTGCAACATGTCATCCATCTGTTGCAACGATCCCTCATTGGTTGAACAAATGGGTAATCTGTTGCATCATATTGGTCATCTGTTGATTCACTCAATTTTGTGTTACTTTTTTGTAATATTCTTTTTGTTTTCTTTTTGTTCTTCTCTTGTTTTACATCAAATGTATTTCTCTTATTTGCAAATAAAAGGAAGTGAAACTGGATCCACTTTTGCCCGGCCAGCATTAAAGGCTAGAGTAAAGATGGGTTCGGAGGAATAAGCTGCTTGCAGATGGAACCACTTCATATATGAGAGGTATGTGTTACTGATCAACCTATCATGAAAACACACATCCAGTACATTGATTTTGTGAATATTTGTTCTTTACCTATTAGGCTTTAATCCTTCAAACAAGATATGGCATTTTACAGTTAAGATTGTTAGGTTTGAACTGGTAAGGCTGAGGGACCAAGACGGTGGTGTCGATACCCCATTACAATTTAATGAGGGTTTATGCTTATGTTTTTATGTCAAACTTGGGGAAGGGTTCAAGTTTTTAGCGGCAGTGTAAATATCTAATAGTGATTGGATCGATTTTAATGGCTTAATGGACTTGTTGAAAGACCTCCTAAGCCTCGCACTGCAACAAACAACGATGGAACCAATAAAAATTCCCCTGGTCCAAATTTATATGGATGGGTTGTTGGAGGAGATTATTATATAACAGAAGGTGTTTGCGAGAAAACCTGTACGGGGAAGGGGAAGTTGAGAAGGCCATATATCATCTCAATCCTTGTTTAAGTGGAAACACGGGGTAGGGAGGAAAGTGTAGAGAAATTGGCTGATGAAATTGATATGAAAAATGAAAAAACTGGATGAGGTGCGAATGTGAAAGTGTATCCAAAAATGAAAATTCATCAGTCGTTGAAGAAAAAAAAGAATGGTCAACAGGACTGGAGCTGGATACTTTGCTCGAGAATGCAACTAGCGAGCGTGGCCTGAATGAAGACTATCACAAAGTGCAGGACCAGAACTCTAAGAAAGCAGCTTCGCAACACGGAAGGTGGTAAGATTGTCGGTTTGAATTGAAACCTGAACCAACTACTCCTTCATTAAAAATATGGGATCATGTCGATTCCATTGGTGTATAAAAGTCTGAGTTCAGATTTCTCATGTCAATTTCATTGGCCATATATCAAGGTCTGAGATGATATATCGCCTTCTCCACCTTCCCCTTCACGCACAGGTATTCTCCCAAGCACCTTCTGCTGTATAAAAGTCTCCTCCAGTAATTCATCCATATAAATTTGGACTAGGAGAATTTCTATTGGTTCCATCATTATTTTTTGCATTGCGAGGCTTCAGAGGCCTTTCAAGAAGTCCACTGCGCCACTAAAACCGATCCAATCACTATTGGATATTTATACTGCCACCAAAAACTTGAACCCTTCCCCAAACTTGACACAAAAACATGAGCATAAACCGTCATTAAATTGTAATGGGGTATCGACACCACCG
Organism: Capsicum pubescens; assembly: GCA_030864215.1. Classification (NCBI taxonomy): domain Eukaryota; kingdom Viridiplantae; phylum Streptophyta; class Magnoliopsida; order Solanales; family Solanaceae; genus Capsicum; species Capsicum pubescens. The sequence goes on along the minus strand of CM061541.1, from coordinate 83,570,463 downwards.
TCTTGGAACCCTTTGGCCTTATCAGTTCGCACCTATCAAACTAAACTATACAATGCAGGATCTTGTTTGAAGGATCATTGTCTAATCGGTAAAAAAACTCCATTCACAAAATCATTGCACTTTATATGTGTTTGTCACGGTAGCCTGATCAATAATATACATAACTCACACACATGAAAATGGGATCCATTGCACGCACCTTATTCTTCCTACCCCATCAGGACATGTCAGACAGTGTTGTTTATTTATCTGCAAGCATGTGATGACTATTAAAAAAGAGGTGTAAAGAGTCGTGACTTTTTATCTTAACACATTCAAAATAGTTGATGAATCGAAATCTCCATCTGTTGCAACTAACGAATCAGCTGTTGGAAGAAATCAGAACATCTCCTCCAACATATGGTCCATCTGTCGCAAAAGATAATCCATATGTTGCAACAGATGGTAAATCTATTGCGATAGACCAGACTGTGTTTTTATTTATCTGCACGCATATGATTACTTCTTGCTAAAAATGTTTGTTTCAATTTAGTTGTCCTAACTATAAAATTAAGAGAATTTCATTATATTCTTCCAAGATTACCCCTATTATTAAATGACTACATAAAGTATATTATTCACATTTATACTTTCAAAGCATAATTAATAAGACCAATTTGTAAAATAATCACCTAATTTATATTTTTATTAATTGGTGCGCCAAGCCTATATGGCCCAACTAATAGGAAACGAAGGGACTATTAAAAAGAGGTGAAGAGTCGTGACTTTTTATCTAACACATTCAAAACAGCTAATGAACCAAATACTCCATCCGTTGAAACTGATGAATCAGCTGTTAGAAGATATCAAAATATCTCCTCCAACATACTGTCCATCTGTCGCAATAGATAATACATATATTGCATCAGATGTCTTATCTGTTGCATATACAAACCATCTATTGCAACAGATGGTAAATCTATTTTGACAGACTATCTTTTGTACATTTAATCCATCTGTTGCAACTGATACTAAATCTGTTGCGAAAGATGGACAATCTATTGCAACAGCTCAATAATAACGGCTTTTATCAAGTCTCAAACCATTTTGAAAAGGTGAGAAGTAATTATTGTAAATGAAAAAGTCGCAACTTTTCACAGAAAATAAAATACCACTAGTTTGAATGTAATTAATACAATGGAACTGAACAGTCCTGCCTTTTTTCCTGACACGTCCAGATTCAATCCTCTATAAATAGGTCCCTCCTTAATCTTCATTCAATACAACTTTATTTATTTTTTGAATTTTTTCTTTTCGTGTGACATCTTCAACCACTTCTCTTCAAAGAGCATATTCCTTTCTCGTTAAGGTAAGTTTTTTTCTGGTGTAAATTTACCAGTTGGTCGTATACGTTGTATTATATTTTTGACTTTTTTCTTTACATTTGTCAATTCACGCATCTTTTAGATATGGTTGATCCTTTTCTGGATATTGCTATTCTACGCGACACAGTGCGGGAACTTCAGAGGCAGGTTAATGACCTGCAGAGGGAGTTGATCGCTATGAGAGCGACGATGTTCAGAGAGATGCAGAGACTGATAAGGGCCCTGCTGCTGCGAGTTGATTGTCCGGCTGTCATTAATGATGATGATGATAATAATAATAATTAGAATGTGTTTTTTCTTTTAGCGTATGTATTTTAATTTTCTATATCGGATCCATACCTAATGTATTTTATTTTTCGTTTAATGAAAAAATTACTTTTAGTCAGACTTTGGCATTTTAATTCTTATTCAATTTTCATTCTGTCTATTTCTTCTAATCTAAACATACATACATGTTAACATGTCGACGGTTGGAGGCAAGGAGCTATGTTGAATCCAGTAGCACTAGCAATTATGGCTTTTGAGTTCTTTCAACAGATGAACCATGTGTTGGAACAGATTGGTCATCTGTTGGGTTTCTATCAACAGATTATCTGTTTGTTTCGATAGATTTGTTATCTGTTGGAGGAAAATATTCCAGTTGTTTGTGCAACTGTTGAGAATAATTGTGGTCTGCTGTATTATTTAGTTCATGTTTTACCTCTTTTTATTGATGCACAAGTTATTAAAAAAATATATATTTTATATATAATAAATAATAATATTAGGTTCACAATAATGAGTTAAATATATAAAAGTCCACAACAAACAAACAAACAACAACACAAGTTTCTGCATTTACAATGATCATGGTGGATTACGATTCGGGCATGTAGTTCTTTTGTGGCCAGCGCACTTACATATGGAGCACTTGTTTCTTCTTAATGAAAATGATTCTCCAACTCCACGCCTCCTCTTATATGGATTTCTTCTCGGTTTGATAGTGCTCGGGTCAATATATAGAGGAGGTATTAATCTCCTCATAAGCTCAGCTAGAACAACCCAAGATTCTTCGGGAGGCACTGGAGTAATATGCCCACTATATGTCATTACATATTTTTCCACCAAATAATATTGAGAGGAGTGCTCGTAAACTTCAGGTCCATATTTATGACCGTATTGAGCTCGAAGCGCTGCCATAGCATGTGGACAAGGTATTTTGTCCAAGTCAAAAACTCTACACGTACAAGATCTTGTTTGAAGATCGACTGTGGTAGCATCACCACGATCGGTGATACAAAATTTGTAATCTGCTATTTTATGAGAGAATAACCTATTTCCCAAACTGATGTTCGTTGATATTTTTTCGATTTCAAGAACAAATCGGGTTTTTTTTTCTGGGCACTTGAACTGCACACGCCTTTTGTTAAAAAAATCACTATACTTCTCGCTTATTTTTTCAAACATAACCTTGATGGAAAATTCTCTTTCATCACCAAACAATGAATTCACCGATTCAGCTATGTTTGATGTCATAATATTGTACCTATAGAAAAGAATCACTTAGTACCACATCATACTAAATTTGTAAATCAAACAAGACATTAAATTCATAAGAATGTACCTATTTGCTGGACAGAATGCCCGACTCCATCTCTCAAAATCGACACGTGCGAGAAATTCTGCTACCTTAGGATTCACATCCGTTATTTGATTGAAATGGTCTAAAAACTCCTCTCTACTATATGTTTTAGCTGCACTATAAAAAAAGGTGACGACCTTTTAGTTGTGATAGTTGTTTCGAATGTTCTCTCCAAGATGTTTGATGCAACAATCAAAGTAAGATGAAGTGAAGAAAAGTGAACCCATCTTTGGAATACTTGGATGCCTATCCGATACAAAACACAACTCTTCGGTATCTTCGACGCAACGTCATAGTTGTTAAAAAAAATCCACAAGAGGCATCCCATTCTTTGTCTGCTACACAAAAAAAGACAGGAAAGATGTGATTCTCCGCATCCTGCGCCACCGCCGCTAGCAGAACTCCATTATACCTGCTCCTCAAAAAGGTACCGTCGACGGCTATGCCTTTTATCAAATGTCGAAAACCTTGAATCCAAGAACCATAGGATACAAAAAAGTACTTGAACCTTCCATTTTTATCCAGATGCAATGCCGTCTTTCTTTCAAGATTTGTGGACACAATCATGTAATGGTAAGCATCCAGGACTTCATACCCATGCTCGAGTGTCCCCCTAACCAGGTCCTTGGCAATCCTCATGGCCGCATATACATTCCAATAACTGACCAGGACACCCAAATCCGTAAGGAGTTAATTGGCCATAACCTTTGTTGAAGGGCCTTTGCCATCGGGGAAACTACTCCTAAAATATTCACCGAGGACCTTTCCCGTGGCGTAAGGATTTTGTCTCGAGATGTTCTCCGAACCACATGTGTGATGTTTTTCATATTTATGAATGACGAAATGGTCAGAACTTGTGTACTTCACCGCTCTCAACCACCACTTACAAATCGAATTAGCACATTTGAAGCAAAAGACACTGCTCGAATTAATCACCTTTTTTATTCTGAAATCTTTTTTCAAGCAAGAAATAAACAAAGTGTTAGATAGTTTATTCTTGTCCTTGAATGACATTCTAATAAAAAAGTCAGTCCCGACATCTTAAAGATTTCCATACTGTGTCGATTGAGAAGAACTACACATAATATTGGTCGCATCAACGGGCGTAGGTGTTTGATCATCATCTGGAATATTCATGTCTAGATCATCCTACCTATCATCAAAGAGGTCTTTTTTTTCTTCTTCTACATTATGGTTCTCATTCTCTCTCGTCTTTTCAACCATGTACACCCTTAACACCGGCCTGGTTGAATCACTTAGATAAGCACGCAACCGAACCTGATCGGTTATCTTGAAAAGTAGTACCCTCTGATTTTTAAAGAAGCTGTGCATGTAGCTGATGGCGAGTTCTTCCGATTGACAATTCAGTCTACAAAAGCTGATGATTAAGTTCATAAAATCATCATACGAAATATCACTTTGGACTGTCATAGCTATCGTCTCTAGCATTTCACCCTCCTTCCAACGCCATATATATCGATTGCTCTTCTCGACCCATTGACCATGACAATCAACCCCTATTATTATTGATTCCTCCATTAGTGATACCTAAATAAAGTCATTTATTAAAAAAATTGATAGTGATTTCATAGTGTCGTGAATGAATCCCAACAGATGTGTTATTTGTTGCAACAGGTAAATGATCAGTCGCAACAAATTACTTACCTGTTGGAATTCATGTTACGCTCCTAAATATCTGTTGCAACAGATGAAGCGCCTGTTGGGATTGATGTTACAGTACTAAATCACCTTTGAAGTTGATTCCAACAGATGAGTGACATGTTGCAATAGATAATTAACCTGTTGCGACAGATGACTTACCTGTTGCAACAGGTTAGTAATCTATTGTAACAGATATTTACCTTATTGCAACAGACAACACTTCTGTTGGAATCATGTTCAGGTTCTGTTGCAACAGGTTACTAATCTATTGAAATAGCTATTTATCAAATCGCACGATAACTAATCTGTTGCAATAGATAACCCATCTGTTTAAACATGAATCCAATATATCAGTCTTTTGTTGAAATAGATGTCTCATCTATCGCAACAAATGATTTATCTGTTTAAACAAATGGATCTTATGTTGGATTCATGATTAGGTTCTATCCATTGTTGGAAAACAACAACACAATAGCAGTTACCCAGATGACAAATTCAACTAAAAATCATAATTTGACTTACCAAGGTCTCCTATGAAGTAATACCAAAGTGGAAAGTGATGTTCGAAATAAAATTTGACCTAAGAAATTGGTCAAATAGCAACAGTAGCGGTAACAACAACAACAACAAATGGTCAACAAGTAGAAGATGAAGATGATAATAAAGTAGAAGATGATGATAATGAAGTAGAAGATGACAAATGAAGCAGCAACAACAATGAACAACAAAAATCGCTAAGAGAGAGAAAACAACAATGGGTGAGAAGAGAGAGAAAGATGGCTTTTTCCCGTGTTTTCCGTAATATAGGCTAACATTTGGATCAAAGTATAAATTTAAAAACTTGTCGGTTATTTTCAAACTTCCTCAACTTTCTTAATCCATAATAAAGTAATTGTCACCTCCACCTAATAATTAAGACTTGTGTCACCTACACCTCATTTTAAAACTCTTTTGTCAACCTACAGACCAAAGTCTCAAGCTAGGAGAAAAAAAAAACATGCAACATACAAGTTGGGTTATTCAATTATCAATATGAATATATATATTACCTATATTATAGTAAATATATTAATTATTAAAATAATCGATAGCATCACATAAAGAACCACCAATTTATATGTGTGAATATAGGAAAGAAAAACTTATTAGGTATCAGCGTGTTATTTTATTTTAAAAAGGCGATATACCAATAATTTCACGGCTTTTTTTCTAATTATAATCATGTAATTATTTTTAAGAAATTCATTAAATTCAAATTTAACTACAGCTTATTTGAAGTAAAATAATAATTGTACAAAATAAACACAAAGGCCATATTTGAAGATATATCTGTTAAAAAAAATTGTTAATTAGAGTACACGTTTAAATTGTTAGTTTTTACTTTTAAAACTTACCTTATTATTTTAAAAGATTACAAAAAAGTTAATACTAATCACCTATTATCTGTTTTGACTATAATAGAATCAGTTAAATATTTCATATTTTTAGGACCACTTAAAAATTCTTTTTTACTTTTAAAATTGTCCACAATTACACGTAGCCCATGAATTTTAGGCCACTAAGGATACTACAGTATCCATTTAAAACCATTTTTGATGAAAAATTGATTATAAATATGCTGATGTATAGTTTCTCTAGACAACCACTGGTTGCTGCCACTACATATCCGACTCTGTAAGTTTTGGTAGCATAGATTTCTTCTGCAAGTTTGTTATCCTTTTAACTTATGTAATTCGTTATTTAATAAACTCCAGTTTTTTAATCTTTTCCTTTTTCAGAAAAAATCAATTCTGATTCAGTTAATGCAATATTACCAAAAGAAAGAAAAATCTATGTAGGAGACAAGTGAAGAAGCCAAATCTGCTCTTCAAGGGACTATCCTACATTTGCAAGGATTAGACATTGGTTATATATGTAGATCAATTGTCACATGGAGGTTGAAGCGAATCCAAGATTTGAAAGTTTCAGATGTCTACGCTACCTTTTGCATAAGGTATATCAATATTTAAAAAGATTTAGGTGTATTTTATCATCCAATATGTATACATGGAACAACCATGGCTCAATGATTATCATCTGTGTAGGAGACGATTGAAGATACAAAATTGGCACTTCACTGTTCACGCATAAATTCAAAATTAATATAATCAAGGTAATTCTTTCTACATTTTAATGCATCTCTTCATTTATCCAAATTCATCAGGATGCCTGATATTAGTTCGTCACTCAAGTTTTTCTCCTATATTGTTCAGTTTATGATTATGATGGGGGCATTTTCTTGATGTTATTGGTGGTCTAAAAGCTATGATGACAGTTAAAGCTATTACAACATGCTTGGATCATCAAACTAATCTGGCATGTAACATACCAAAATGGCATTAACGTAAAAGTAAAAAATTATCGCCCCAATCTGGCATGTTTTCGCTCAAACCAAGGTATGTAGGTGAATGATTCTTACTTCTTTTATTTTATTGTTATATAAAGATTTTAAGTTATGTTATAAATTGTTAAATAAAAAAAAATTGTAATTTGTATACCAAACATCATAGACACTTGGGCTGGCCAAAATATTTTTGTTAAATCTTTGTGTATTATCATTAATCGAAGTCAAATGCATGATCACCAAAATGCTTGAGACGTCAATTTATTTGATTTAAATTCATGTATATGTAGAAAAGTATAAATTCTAATTCAAAATTATTAAAATTTTGAATTGAGAAGCCAATTAGTTTTAAGAGATTAAAGTTTAAATGCAATGGAACAACTATTTTTCAGCTTTTCTAAAAATTAGTGATCCTGTGATAATTTACAAAATGCTTGAAATGTGAATTTGATTGATTTAAATTAAATGTAGAAAAGTATAAATTCTAATTCAGAATTATTTAAATTTTGAATTGAGAAGTCAATTAGATTTGAAGGTTAAAGTTTAAATGCAATTGGACAACTATTTTTTACTCTCTTTTTTTTTAATTAATGATCAAATTCAAATTCAATTTCAATTAAAAGTAAATTTTTTACATTTAACCAGAAAGTCCAAAAAAAAGAAAAAAAAATAGGAACCATCAAGTTGTTTGTATTAAAAATGATAACTTTATTAATTGAGGCAGACGTTAAAATGATTTTAAAAAATATTGCTCCTTCTAAATTTGATGTTTGTTGAACTTTTTTATAATAAAAATTTTAAAAAGATAAAGAAAAAAGTATTTTCAGTCCGTCACCCATATTCCCCACTTCACACAGATAAAGCAAAACATTAAAAAATCCAAATAATTTACATAAATTCAAAAATTATGGAACGATTATTTATAAACTGTAAAAAAGTTTTTTGGGTCTATATCTATTCATAAATTCTTTTTTATTTTTTTACGATTTACCTTTTCTCCTCTTCATTGAACATGACTTTGAAGCTGTTGCAAAAGCCACTATTTATGAGACTTGTGTATGCCTTATGTATATTGCAATTCTTTGAATACAAAATACTAGATTTTGAATGCATAAAAGTTATTATGCTCTTTAATTGTCAGAAAGATAAATACTCCTATTAAAGTAGATACTACGTTAACTTGATGCTAGATGATTATGTTGGTAGAAAACACAATACATAAATCTCTACCATCATTTTGTCAATTAAAATCTTAGGATATTATTGACATATAGGCAAGATGCATATATTTTTTGTCACTTTGATCTTCAAGCAAACACTTGATCACAATAAATGTATATGAAATTTGTAAGAAATAATCATATTTGACATCTTTGTGCAATTATCATATGATTAATTGTTTTGTTTTTCAATAGTATTATTGATTCATTAACACATTTAAATATTTATGTTACATAAATCAAGTTTGCATATAAATAATTTGTTTATAATCTATAAAGTAGATATCACCGCAAATTGATTCTGCATTAAAAAGTTTCTTAATTATGCCTATGCATTAAAGAGGAACACAAACTTAATTATACAGTGTATAAGTTTACTAAGTTTGTGGTCAATTTTATTTCCTTTATTAATCAACATTATCTTTAATAATCTCAATATAATTCGATTCACAGAATTTCAACGAGTCGATGCAAGGAATCAATCAGAGTCGAGTCCTCTCTGTCTTCACTTTACAACGAGGGATGACGTATAAAATAATTAAAAAACTTAAGAAAAAATTAAAAATTTTGTAGACATATTTATGTGTTATCCAATTTTCTTTATTTTTTGCCTTTTAACTATGTATTTAGTATCTTTTTTATTTGAATAAATTTATGCTTTCATCCAAGCATGTAAGAAACTTCAAAAATACAAAAAGAAGGACGATCAGTATTTTTTATGCCTTCTAAGTATCAAACATGCATTGCTTCTGTCATTTGAGTACTAGTAGTAGAGTTTTACATAGTTGTTTACTATTTTTTATCAAAAGATACTCCTTTTTATCAATTTTTTTTAAAAAATAAAACTTTATGAGATTATTAAAATATCGAAAAAAAAATTGATATACTTTATGGTAAATTATTAAAATAATTCTTTATAAACAGTTTAAACAATTTAAAAATAACAAATCAGTTTTAGATTTGATATTATTTTATTATATACGATGTAAAATAGTAAACAACTTAAACTAATTAAAATATTATAGTAGAGAAAAATGTAAGCAAAAGTGGAGATAGTAATAATGTGAGGATCCTATACTTGAGTTAATTTTAAAATTTTAATTAATTAAATAATTAATATATAATTGAACAATAGAATAGAAGTATAAATAATAGATCAAGAGCAGCAAATTATATACCAATTATATTTAAATGAAAGTGGGGATAATAATGATATTAAAGACACCTAACAAGCTAATGAAGTCACATTTAGTAAACTAATTAAAAAATAGACGAAAAAATGCAATAAAGAAAAAATAGAAAACTAATTTATATACTCTAATTTGTATAATTTTCTCCACTACGTTGATAAAAATGTTCTTTTTCGTTTAAGAATAAAAAATAAATATATTAAGGAAAAAACATAATAGGGATTCAATTCTTATTTTTTTCTCTATATCTATTTATATTTTTATTATATTTGAAATATCTTTTGCATAGAATGTTGATCTAATAAATTGCTAATTGCTGAGAAGTACAAGGACTTAACAATCAGTTGAGATTGAGTTAAAGTTTTTTCTTGGTCGAATTTTCCTTGAAGATAGAATGGGTCAGATGATCTTGATTTATAAGACTGTTGCTAAAATTAAAATTATGAAAGATTACAATTATGTTGGTCAATATTAAATTTGTATAATCAGTACTAATTTTTGTGTTTGTAAATTTATTTATAATACATTTATTTTGTATTTTTTTACTTTCTTAATTTGTGGAGATTTGACAATGTTGACCTAAATGAAATAGTAAGTCATGTTTACCTAGACTATTATTTTAATTGCATCTCACATCTATATAAGTTTGTATAATTCACATATTTGTTTGATATTTTTTTAGCATTTGAATTTCTTTGTTAGTTGTTATGTCTTATTTTTTTTATAGCTGCCTTCTTTGATCACCCTCCTACTACTGAATCATAAGCATTTAGATTTTCTTATTAATATTAACATTAACGATGAGACCTATTATCATTTTTGTATGTCCTCTAAAATTTAATATAGGTGTAGATTCTCCAATTTGTGGCGTACCATACTATCCGTCATATAAATAGGCAAATGCTTTTTTTTAATTATGGATAGCAATAGTATGACCGATCATTATGGGTATAATGGTAGATGCCAAGGACCAAGTCACTATTATTTCTTTTTCTGCTTTTGTGTTAAGCTTATCAATTTATTTTAATAGATATTGGCTACAAAGGATTTTTTTTTTTAGTGAACGTGTCACTATACTTTGTAACCTTTACTTTGATTAAACTTTTATCTTCAATATTATTAGTTTTCTTTGTTTGACAGACACCAACTAAAAGCATATTCTATAAGAAATAGAACGTCTTTAAACTATACGTCTTTCACCAAATTTTTTTTTTATAAATTAAAAATTGAGATATTATTTGAGAGGCAAAATCTGTCAGAAAGATTTGCATTTATTATGTTTGAGATAAATTACAATACTCTGTTATTTGATTAGAGATTAATATTTTATGAAACTTAAAATTGAGAGATTTTTTCTAAATGCAATATGAAGTATAACAATTATGTTGATGATGGTACATAATACATATGATAAACATGTTGGTGGCTTTTCTTGCTTTGAAATGATTAGCGCATTGCACGGGGACAAATATTAATTATTAGTTAGAATAGAATTAGAAATAGAATAATATATATATGGGTGCGGGGAAAGAGGGAAAATTGGTAAATGTGATGCGGATGACTGAGGATATCTAAAAGTAGTACGACGAAATTTGTGCCAATCAATGCTTGAAAATTCCAACAATTTTGGAGTCTATGGATGTGTTTGGTATGAAGAAAAATATTTTCCAGAGAAAATATTTTCCTAGAAAATGTTTTTCAGGAAAATAAGTTGGTTTCTTATATTTGGTTGGTGAATAGAAAATATTTTCTAGTGTTTGGTTGGTTAATGAAAAAAATATTTTACAGAAAATATATTTTAGTGTTTAGCTAAAAAGTAAAAATACATTTTAGAAAAATAATTTTTGACCCTGAAAATACTTTTTTTAGGGTGTGTTCGATATGAAGGAGGAAAAATATTTTCTAGAAAAATAAGTTATTTTATACGTATATTCTTGTGTTCGTTATGCAAATTGGGTAAGTATATATTTTATAAATGTATTTGTAAATATTTGACAAAAACAATGAGAACGAATAGAATAAAAGGGGCGGGATAAGAAAAAAATTATTTATTTATTTTTTAAAAAACAAATTTAAATTTTTATTTTTATTTTTTTGGGAGGGGGGGGGGGGGGAGGAGTTGGTAGGTGAGGTTGAGATTGTCAAAATAGGTAGTAAGGATGGGATAAATTTTTATTTTTTAAAATAATATTTTTTTTTCTTTTTTTTTTTTTTTTGGGGGGGGGGGGGGGCTAGTAGGGGTTGATGTAGGGGAGTAAGGGTGGGATAAGAAAAAAATTATTTTATTTTTTTTGGAAAGGAGGGGGGAGGTTGGTAGGGGTGGGGGGTGGGTAGCCGAGGGAAAGAAAAAAATTTAAATTTTCTTAAAAAAATATAAATATTTCTTTTAAGGGAGAAGAGGTTTGAGTTTTAGGTTAGAGGATGAGATAAGAAAAAAATTTGAAATAGTTTTTCTGAATGGGGGGTGGTAGGGGGTGGGGGGTGGGGTAGGAGAGTGAGAGGGGGGTAAGGAAAAATTTTAAAAATTTAAAAAAAAAAAAAAAAAAAAATTTTTTGAGGGAGGGGGTTGGTAGGGGGGGGTCGGGTAGGGGGGTAAGAAAAAGTTTTAATTTCTTTTTAAAAAATTAAATATTGGAAAGGATTTTAGGAGCGGAGGGGGGGGGGGGGAGGTTAGGGGTTTGAATTTTGGGTAGGGGATAAGGTAAGAAAGAATTTTGAAATATTATTTTTGGATGGGGTGGTAGGGAGTGGGGTGGGCGTCGGAGTGGGATGGGTGATTTTGAGAGTTGTATGAATATTTCAACTAAAAGTGAGGTTGTAAGAGAGTTTTGGAAAATGTTTTTCTTACTTTTTTAAGGGAAGTCATTTTCCTTACATTTGAAAAAAATAAGTTGATTTGAAAAATATTTTCCAAAACCTTTAAATCAACCAAACATGAGAAAATTGGAAAACATTTTTCAGAAAATATTTTCCTTCATACCAAACACACCCTATATGTGTTGTATTTATTTCCTCTGTTGCTATTCATATTTTTCTTTTTTAATTTGACACACTAAAAATAATAAATGAAAGCGTAAACACATTCACTTCACTCAATAAAATCCCTTTTAGCCAATCATTTAGTAAAAAAGATTGAACTATTTATTTTTTAAAGTAAATAAATAAAGTTGAATAACTATTTTTTGTATATCGGAGAAAGGAAAGACGCATGGAAAGAGTACCATTTCTTTTCTCTCTTTTTTTTTCCTATTTTCACGACGTTTTTGAGAAATTTAAGGAGTTTGACGAATTTTCAATTACTTTTTTGGTATACTGAGACATCAATAAAGAAAAATTGTCATTTTCTGAAAAATACAGCAACAACAAAAGTCATTTCGACATATTTGTATCCCACAACTATCTTTGTTGTTATAGCATGTTCTCATCACTTGGAGCGTAGAAGTGGCAAGAAGTTTCAAACACTTTCTGTTACAAAAAAAATATAGGGTGTGTATTGTTTTATTTTATTTGTTTTCTTAATGTTATATTCTGACTCCACCACTAACAATGACTTTTAAAGATGTGGCCTTTAGTCATTTTAGAAAGACTAAGTTTTACTCTAGACAAGTGATGTATGTCTTCACTACATATAAGGGCAAAGCAAGAATGAACTAGAAAAAAAAAAAAAAAGTATTCCCAAGAAGACAAAACGTTATAAACAAACATTATACTTTGGGACACAGCTGGAGTAAGCAAGCATGATCAACCAAATCTTCTTAGAAAGTGACTCCGCATATACTTGTTTTCTCCTCTCAACTCGACTGTGACTACACACTTTCTCAAACTTCATTATCGAGATACTTTTTTGACTACTTTGACTCAGAATGTTCTCCCTAAAGCTTTCATAACAAAAAACAAACAACATATTTACCGTAATTTAATAAGTGGAGTCTTGAGAGAAGAGAATGTACATACATCTTACCCTACCTCAGAGGTAGAAGGATGTTTTTGATAAATCATCGGCTCAAGGAAACATAATGAAGTCCCAAAAAAAGTAATAAAAGTACAAAAAAACAACAACTAAAATAACAAATAGTAACAACAATAAAAACTAAGAAACAATATATAATAACAAAAATTGAAGGACAAAAAACTACATAAGCAATACCATAATTGTTAATCTTCCTTTCTTTTTTGGATGATGAAACTCAATAAAAAGTTTTTTATGAAGGGAGTTAAAAGGGCCATAATATAAAATATTAGTCTAAAAATAATTTAGTGTGATCTCTTTGATCAGTTCAAACTGAAATTTGCGCAACACTAACTTCTAGAAAATCTGTTAGGGTTACATTTCAACCTTACCCCTCAAGAGTTATTGTTAGATGCGAATTTCCATTTTTAGGTGCATCCCTTGATATTAAATAGTTAATAAACGTTTTTAACTCTTACCATAATATCCATTTTGTAAGCCATTCAATTAAAACATACAGACCATCAAATAAAGAAATATGCACTTGGAAATAGCCTCCGACTTTACAAGGCAGGGTAAAGTTTGCGCCCACCCTCCTCCCCACAATCCGACATGTGGGATTACACTAGGTATTATGTTGTTACACGCGTGGTTTTCCAAAATTATTTAAAGAGAATGGATTGTTAAGAAGTATAAACCATGTTAAAGCTTCCTTTTTGGAATAACATAGTGAAACAAACTAGATGAGAGAAGTGAAAACTCAGTAGGATCAAAATGTTTTAACTTCCTGATCCTGCAGAAGTGTAGACTACTATAGAGAATTCAATTTTTCTCCCTTCATAACATCTCTTTCTCGACTACTCAATACTCTCGTTACAAAAAGGGTATGCCAAACATTTATAGGATTACAACTAATAGCTTTCTATACAGCTGCCGGCCTATGCTCCTAAAAGCAGTCCCTGTTTATGAAGTATGGAAGCCTTCTGCGCCTATTGCATTTTTGGATGGAACTCTTTAGGAATTTCGAGAAGAACATTCATCCATGCTTGATCTTACAGCCTCTACTATTAGAATGTGATAATGTTTAGTGCCTTGCCATACAGCAACTTCAATTGGAAAAGTTCCCTTTCTGTGAATCTTCCTGAAATGAGAAAAAAATGATTTGACAGTTAAAAATTTATGCAACAACCTGAGTTCACACTGACAATGTCATGGAATTTCGCTGAGGGAATACTTACTTTAAGCAAATAAATAAGACACAATGACTTAAATTCTTCAATCAGCGTCACCGAGTCCATCACTACCATCACCTCTCTTGGATATAGGGGTAAGGTGCGACTTAGTATTTTTCCTTTGAGAAGCAATTTCAGCATTTTTACGCAAGACTGCTCCAGGAGATGGGTAAGGGCGCTGCTGAAAGAGAGGACCCTGAATTTGAAGAACCAGTAAGATACCATTTTTAAGTTAAAGCCTGAAGGCATACAGGGAATAAAAGCATATATATAGAGCAGAAAAATTGGATATGAGAAAGCCACTAATGTCTACAACAAAAGAATGAACCTTACAAAGAGTGCCAAGACTGTTTCTCCATACAATGGCAATAAACATAAAACCAAATTAAGATTAGTGCAAATGGCAGTGTCAATAGGTCAACTTTACTTATGAACAGAATTTTCCACATGATTTTGATTTTAGCCAATGGCACTCAAAGATACCAATACTTTAACAATGAAATATTATCAATTGACAACTGATAGCATGCTCCCCCACACATCAAAGCTGTGTCCTTATCCAACACTTCTTATGGAGACACATGAAGGAAGTTCACAAGAAATTGCAAAATAGGACAGACAAAACAACGAGAAATTCTATTATCTTTTTTTCTGCATTCCATTTTCTTTGTTCGATTAGTTTCTGCATTACAAACAGGCCATTAAAATCTAAATGAAGGCAATTAGTATCACTATATATCAACAACAACAACAACATACCCAGTGTATTCCCATATAGTGGGGTCTGGGGAGGGTAAAGTGTACGCTGACCATACCACTACCTCATGTGAAGTAGAGAGGTTGTTTCCGATAGACCCCCGACTTAGGACCGATAATAGTATAGCAATCACAAAACATAAATGCATATAGACTAGTACAGTATGCAAAATAAACTAACACCGCTATCCACAAGATAATACTACAACCACACGATAATACTAAAAATTATCTATCCGAAATCATAGACATCACTCAACACCACGAACAAGAAACCTCAAACACAAATAAAGAACGCTCCTCTACTGTAACCGTCGCACTCCCACTCCTTAACCCTCTGCCCTAATCCGCGTCCTCCACACTTCCCTATCAAGGGTCATGTCCTCCGTAAGCTGTAACTGCTCCATATCATGCCTAATCACCTTCCTCCAATATTTCTTCGGTCTACCTCTACCCCGCCTAAAATCATCCATAGCCAGTGTCTCACACCTCCGCACTGGAGCATCAGAGCCCCTCCTCATCACGTGCCCGAACCAACGTAACCTCACTTCTCGCATCTTGTCCTCCACCGAAGCCACTCTCAACTTCTCCCGAATAATCTCATTCTTCACCCAATCTTTCCTGGTATGGCCACACATCCATCGCCGCCACCTTCATCTTTTGGATGTGAGAGTTCTTAACTAGCCAACACTCCGCTCCATACAACATAGCCGGTCAGACTGTCACTCTGTAAAACTTACCTTTAAGCTTCGGGGGCACCTTCTTATCACATAGAACTCTCGAAGCGAGCCTCCATTTCAACCACCATGCCCCAATACGATGCGTGAGATCCTCATCAATCTCACCATTACCCTGAATCATAGACCCAGATACTTGAAACTCTACCTCCTCTGAATGGCCTGAGAGTCAAGCTTCACAACCACGTCAGCCTCCTGCGACACATCACTAAACTTACACTCCAAGTATTCCGTTTTGGTCCTACTCAACCGAAATCCTTTAGACTCAAGGGTCTGTCTTCAAATCTCCAACTCATTATTAACTCCTCCCCGAGTATCGTCAATCAATATCTATCATCCGAAATAACATACACCAAGGCACCTCCCCTTGAATATGTCGCGTCAAAACATCCATCACCAAGGCAAATAAAAAAAGGCTAAGAGTCGATCCCTGGTGCAAACCTATCAAAATCGAAAAGTGCTCCGAATCACCACCTATCGTCCTCACACGAGTCTTTGCGCCATCATACATGTCCTGAATCGACCTAGTGTACGCCACGGGCACCCCTCTAGCCTCCAAGCACCTCCACAGAATCTCCCTGGGAACTCTGTCATATGTCTTCTCAAGATCAATAAACACCATGTGCAAGTCCTTCCTCTCCCGAAACTGCTTCACTAATCTCCTCACAAGGTGAATGGCCTCCGTAGTCGAGCGACCTGACATGAAACCGAACTGATTCTCAGAGATAGTCACGATCCTCCTCAGTCTCAACTCTACTACTCTTTCCCAAACCTTCATTGTATGACCCAACAATTTGATAACTCTGTAGTTGTTGCAACTCTGGATATCTTTCTTGTTCTTATACAATGGAATCATCGTACTCCACCTCCACGCTTCAGGCATCTTCACCACCCTAAAAATGATGTTAAACAACCTTGTCAAACACTCCAAAAAAATCCACTGGAATCTCGTCTGGCCCCGTCGCCCTACCCCGACGAATCCTGCGAATAACCGCCTTGACCTCCTCAACCTTGATACGCCTACAATAACCATAATCGCGACACTTCTCAGATTTCTCCAATTCCCCCTTTACACAAAACCTTTGTCCCCCTCATTGTTCAAAAGTTTATGAAAATAAGACTGCCACCTCTTCCTGATGAGAGCATTCTCAACCAACATTGTACCATTCTCTCCCTTGATGCACTTCACTTAGTCAAGGTCACGAGCCCTCTGCTCCCTGGCCTTGGCAAGCCTATACAACTTCTTATCCCCGTCTTTCTCCTCTAAAGCCGCATACAAGCTCTCAAAAGTTGTTGTCTTAGCCGTCGTAACAGTTGTGTTGGAATTGATAAAGTTCCGTGGAGTTCATAATTGCATAAAAGGAGTCAAAGTAGTGGCTGCGGCGCGTTGAGGCACTTCTTCGACGGTCCCCGTGCGCCCGGCCTGCCGGCCCGCTCTAAAGAATTCATGATTTATATATGTTTCAGGGCTAATTTAGCCTCTCTTCTAGCTACCTTATACCCTTCCTTATTCGTCTGCCTATCCTCATCATCTTTGCTCTCAACCAACTTAGCATAAGCCACTTTCTTAGACTCCACCTTCCTCTTAACCTCTTCGTTCCACCACCAGTCCCCACGATGCTTGCCAGATCGACCTCTCGAGATACCCAACACCTCTCTAGCGTTCTCCCTAATGCAATTGGCAGTCGTCTCCCACATACTATCCACATTCTCTCTACTCTCCTAAGCCCCCCTACTCTTCAACTTCTCCCCCATTTCCAAAGCACTAGCCAAAGTCAAGCTCCCCACGTAATCCTGGGTCGATCCTTCACACTCCTCTTCTTTCTGCCCTTATTGATTACCAAGTCCATCACCAACTTATGTTGAGTCGAAATATTCTCGCTAGGTATGACCATACATTCTTTACAAATTGCTTTGTCACCCTTCCTAAGGAGCAAAAAGTCTATTAACGTCTTGGACTACTAAAGGTAATAAGATGTTCCTCCCTCTTCGGGAAGCTCGAATTCACCACCCACAACCCAAAAGCCCTAGCAAAATCCAAAAAAGAAGCTCCTCCTTCATTCCAATCCCCGAAACCGAAACCGCCATGCACATCATCATACCCTCTCGGTAAAGACCCAATATGCCCATTGAAATCCCCTTTAACGAACAGCATCTCCGTGCTCGGAATGCCTCTAACCACCTCATCCAAAGCCTCCCAAAATCTCTTCTTCTCCTCCTCGTCCAAACCTGTTTGTGGAGCGTAGGCACTAATAACGATCAAAGAAAACCCCCCAATGACCAACCAAATAACATCAACCTATCGTTAACCCGCTTAACCTCCACCACTATATATGAATAACCTATAAAGAGGATGAATACATGCTGAAGTACATCAATTTAAAGTAAACGTGCTCCTTTATTCTTTATATGCCAACTGTCAATAAAACTTTAATCATAACTTAATTGTGGTTTTTTATTCTCTTACGATATTCTTTACTTGATCTATCCTTACCAAATTTTGGAATAGTTGCAATCTCAAAGTGTAGGAAATCTTATAACTACAACAATCAAACATTATTTGCTTTCAGGTAGAGGAGAGAAGTAAAATAATTTGGGAAAAGTTTTGAATATTGATCTACCAATGAACTTTAAAAATTAGTCTAACTCTATGCACCGACAATGTATTGATTTTTTTTTACCAACATGCTAAATTGATCTCTGCAAAAAGTAATTTATCAACACAAGTTACATATGATAACCAAAAAGTAGAAAAACATTTTTAGATACAAATAATTGTACTATAAATTATTTATTCTAGTTAATGAATATGAAAAAGTAAAACGAATCTTCTCAGTCAAGATTAGTTAGTTCTACATATATTAATTTCTAAATTGAACTCTATGTAATAATTCCAAGTATGCTATGATTATTTCCTCTAAATTTTTTAATAAACATAAGGGTAAAAGGTTAAAATTTACCCCTGAACAGTGTGAAATGGAACAAATGTACCCTTCGTTAATAGTTGTGCTAAATTTGCCCTCTCCGTTGCTAAAATGGGCTAAATTTTCGCTTATTTTCAAATTGAGGAAGCTAAGCAATGGTGATGCCACGTGTCCCCCAATTAAGGATTAATTTTACATATCGGAGGGCATATTTGAACCTTTACCATAGTTCGGGGGCAAATTTGACCCTTCTATCTAATTTTGAGTTTAAAATTTTTTTTGGTTCCTCCTTTCTCTCTCCCTTCCACTACCACTACCTCTACCACCAATCACCCTTTCTTCCTTTTTCCCTCTCACCTACACCATTCTCACCATCACCTCCATAACCATCATCTCTTCCTTTTTTGTGTCTCTGTTTCTCTCCCGGCCACACCATCACCACCTCCACCACCAGGAGAGAATGCACTAAACGACTCAAACATGCAAACATAGAATACTATTTTAATGCAAATGTATAGCCACATTAGGGTCAAAGGAGGAAGAAAGGGTGATTGGCGATAGTTGGTAGACGTCGCACACCTTGTGTCCCCATATACTTTTTCATTTTTCTCTGTAACAATTATTATGGGAATGCACTTCTTTTACAAGTATAAAAATGCATTTAGTCTCACTTTTGTCGATATAGTCATTTTACTGATGATAATGGCATGAGGTAGGTAGTGTTTTTTATAGGTTTGCTTGGGGCCTACTTAAGCCATGAAGCTCAGAGCAGCCGTTTAGGCACCTTAATGTGACCAAACCACTATAGCATGTGTCTCAACATCCATCAATATTGAAGAAAGTGAAACTAATTGTTTGCGAAGTAATATATTTATGGATAAAAAAAAGTTAATACTTGAATAAGTTAGTGCGTAGAATAAAATTCACCACAAGAGAATTAGTCAATAAATATGATGGAAGCATAAACTGCATCTTTTAAAATCTTAACTTAAATTTGAAATGATTTTTTAGCTCAATTGATATGATTGTTAAAGTTCATATATTTCATTTTATTGTAGTTTTTGAGTTCTTTTATGAGGATATTATTTTTCTTCCAACATATATATCTTAAATTATTCTTCATTTTCTCCTTTATTGGGATTTGCACTTAAAACACTAGCTGAATTAAGCGTTCTTTAAGTTTTTTCCTTAAAATGTGGCAAGACATATCTATTGCCATGGTGAACGGAAACATGGGCACGTGATTTGGATCAATTATGGTAGAATTAGTTGTGATAAAAGCATCCCAGTAGATATGGTATCAAAATGGGATTCTTCTGTTTTGCAGGCTACAATCTTGTAGGTCCTTCTTTTTTCCTTTTACTTTCACAGTGGAAGTCAGGATAACATCCTTTTTTAGAGCATCTAGAAGTTCCAATGTATCAATAGGGTGTATCACCATCCCTTGTAATGAAATAAAAATGTTTCTCTTAAAAATGTACATAACATATAGAAGTTAAGACAAGTTAAGCCTTATTGATTAACTTGAAAGGCAGTCCACATACCGTTGCAGTGGTATCTGCTGCCCGTGGTTGCACTCCTTTGAGACCTACAACCCTACAGAGTCAGCAATAAAGCAAACCATCGGTTAATAACTTCAGAATTTCTAAAATCTGCAAAATGTGCAACAATGTAAGTGGAACACAAGTAGTAGGGGGAAACAGCCTTGGGATACGCACCAACCACCCCTAGGAGCATCTGAGTAAGAGCTTGGATCCATGGGATCCAATTCGTCATCCTCATCATTTGTGCGTTTCCGTTTGTCTCTTTTGTTGCTTTTACTCGGTG
The DNA here is from genome assembly GCA_030864215.1 of Capsicum pubescens. NCBI lineage: Eukaryota > Viridiplantae > Streptophyta > Magnoliopsida > Solanales > Solanaceae > Capsicum > Capsicum pubescens. The sequence continues at coordinate 83,549,598 of CM061541.1, read as the reverse complement.
GTGGATTGAAACTAGACCTGCAGTCTGAATGATCAGATAATTGACTTCTGGAAACTAAAAAGATTCTCCTTTCCTTTTGCCTCCTCGATCTATATGCATGAACTTGGTTAAATAGAATTCTCAATTAGTTTCATAGTGCAGTGAACAGTTTCCCCTTAAGCTAGTCTTAGTTAATTATTACTACACCTATCATGATGTAATTGTTCTGACATCAAGTTCTGTCATCATCTCTATATTATTCATCATTTTCCTGACAAACTGCTAAGCCCAAGTGGTAATAAAACAAGTATGAGAATTAATCGTGACAAACAAGGGACAAAGCTAGCTTGCAGAAACTTTTTCAAGAAAAATTACTTCCACTGTCATATATATCTACTGCATTTCACCAATATAAGTTCCAAAATAGTAAAAAGGAAAACTGTTGTGATAAAAACATTTATTAATTTAATGTTTAGAAGGATAAAGAATTCAGTTCATTCACCAACTGGCATGATGATGCACCACTACTTCAAAAGTAACATACAAGGATTCCATATGACAAAAATAAAGCATCATTATCATAAACAAAAAGGAGTAATGCAACATCAAGGATACGAATTCCTAGCGGGATGCACACATATCAGGAAGACTGTCAGAAGCTAGTGAGACACCAACTGTGCAGAATCAGGATGTGATGCTTAACTTTGACATCCTCTGGCTTAGTTCCTATCAGTTCCTCTCAAAGACTCAAACATAAAAGTTGGAACGAATACGGGATAAAGGAGAGGCTTAATAACAGTAAGCAGAACCAAGAAGCCCATGGGTTCTCTTTAAATAACACCAAACTGTACCAGCAAAGCTGTTTAAAATTATACTGACTTGATCTATGAATAAGCAGCATACCTCTGCCGCTGAAACTTTTTGTCAGAGCCTTCTGAGGCACCTGCATCCCCAGAAGTTTGCTGTTGTCTCTCCACATTTTCTGACAGATACTGGCTTTGAGGAAGCTTGAGAACTCTGCATTCAGAACAATATCAACATTCAGATGAATGATACATCGTAGATAATTATGATCGTTGAATTTGAGCAAACACTAATTCAAACGCTTAGCTATTAGCCAAGGAATACTTTTACTTATTTATTTAAGGTCTACAAAACGCCCCCTCAAATGTGTCCTAATTTTATTTCTTGAGCCAAGGTTATGCAGATATTTTTGCTTCTGGTGACGGTGAAACTAAATCCCATGATCTTTGTTGCTCTAATATCATGTTAAGTGAACAAACATCCTTTAGATGCTGAAGTGATTCAGAGAATACTTCAATTCATTTGTTTAAGGTTCAGGCATGTGAAGAGGAGGAACACAAATGCCCCAGTGAGGAGGTGTGAGAGGTTTGCAGTGATAAGCCTACTCAAAGGTAGAAGTAGACCGGAGAAGAATTGGAGAGATGTGATTAGAGAAGACATGAGGTCGAGGATTAGGGCGGGCGGTTAGTACGTAGTTGAGTGATTTCTCTATTTCATGTGGGAGAGCATGGTTCTAGTTGGAGCTCCTTATCTGCTCCCTCTTCTCATTTTTATTATTATTATTATTCTATTATTATCTTGGAGGGGAGCCTTGGAGTAAGTGGTAAAGTTGTTGCCATGTGACCAGGAAGTCACGGGTTCAAGCCTTGGAAACAGTCTCTTGCAGAAATCCAAGGTAAGGCTGCATACAATAGATCCTTGTGGTTGGGTCCTTCCTCAGACCCTGCGCAGAGCGGGAGCTTTAGTGCACCGGGCTACCCTTTGCCTTTTATTCTACTATTATCTTATTCTTCAATTTTATTACTATGATTGTTTCTTTGATTTGGTTATCTTACTATTTTTGTTGTCAATATTTTTATTTTCGTAGTATTTTTTTTTTTTGACAAATAGTACTGTTGTATTCCTCAGCATTAATGAATGCTGCAATCTCCAAAAATTGATACAAAAAGAGTTAGTCAGAATCTAAATTTTGCAACACAACTAAGAAATCTACAAGATCATCTACTTCCTCTATACAATTTTCTTGACAAGGCAGTTCCATTTCACATCATAAATGGACTTAATTTTGTCTTCAAAGCATCTTCCGTTTCTTTTCTTCCACACTGTACACCAAATGCAGGAAGGTATTATCCTCCTCTACTTTTTCTGGCTCTTGCTTCGCCTTCTTCTGATCCAGCAGCTCATCAAATCAGCTGTGTATTCAGGCATTGTCCACTCAATCTTTGTGAGGCTAAAAAATAGTTGCCAGAGCTTAGCAGTAAATTTGCAGTCTCATCAGTTTCATAGCACAAAAAACATCTGGTCACTATTGCCATTCCTTTCTTTTGTAGGACTTCATATGTGAGGCAAGCATTCTTAACCACCAGCCATGTGAAGCATTTCATTTTTGTGGGGGCGTGGTTCTTCGATACGTTCTTCCAGATCTTTGTGTCCTCTCCTTGCACTACGCTGTTCTCCTTCTTGTATAGCCTGTTTACTGTTTACTGAGAAGATATCGTCCACTATGTGCCTCCATCTCAGGAAATCAGAGCCAGTAAATGTGCCAGGAAAGGCATCCGCCACATTTAGCAGACTTGCCACCCTTTCCACTTCCCAGTCATTAAGGTGTCTTCTGAATGTCGGTTATCAAAAAAAAGGTGTCTTCTGAATGTTAAGTTCCACCCTTGAGGAGACCAGCATTCCTTGATAATAGCTTCAGGGTTGTTACTTAATGTTAGTAGGTCAGGGAAAGACTCCTGTAGAGGGGTTTGGCCATTCCGGTTGTCTTATCCAGAACAGAGTTCCGAGTCCATTCCCTACCTCGATCTGGTATTTTTTTTGGAATTGGTCTGATATTATCCTGCATTCTTGTCCATAGAGATCTGATTGATCTCCAGACACCTACCCCATAAGTGTTATTAACTTCATTAGAACACCAGGGATTGACTTGACCATATTTGTGAGTAATGATCTCCTTCCTTACATACTAATTGAAAACCTACACTTCCATTTTTTTAGCGCTCTTGAATTCTCCGATGTCTCGCCGGGAAAACTTCTTGTTTTCTGCCGGCAAATCACTCTTCAATTCACCGGTTATTAACAACCTCGGCCCCGATTCTCTCTTTAAACATCTCTCCTTAACGTTTCTTCAACAGCGCCGACGACCGGCAGGTGAGTCCGGCGCCGACGCTCTCGCCAACAGCAGGTAAGGTGATATTCTCTCATATCTATTCAACCCATTTCTCTCTCCCGCTCCTTCGCTCTCCGCCGGTATCCCATATTTTCCGGTGTGACACAAACCTATTTTCACTATTGGAATCGCCGGTCCGGCGACCACCAAGAAGCAGTGGTAAACCAGATCCGGTGAAGCTCCGGCAGAATACTCCGGCACCAGGTTTTGCCGGCAGATCGCGGCGTACAAGCAACCAACTCATTTTCCAGCGTTCAAGTCGGGGCGATATCAACAGTGGGTAAAGGCGGCGGCAGTAACATTCCGGCGACCAATTTCTCCACCAACTTGCCGGAATCTGACAAAAAGATCAAGAAAACATCATCACTTCCGTTTCTTTCTTGGTTTCTTGTTTGTTTATCTTGACTGTTTTTATGGGATTATTGGTTCCAGTTTCTCCTTTACCGAGTAGGAGTTAGCTGAGACTAGTATATCTATTTATTGTGGTACGTGTTGGTATTTTTTACTTGTGTTGGTGTTACTTTTTAAAGCTGATTAGAGTTATTGTGACTAGTATAGTTCTAATTATTGATTGCTGGTTGTCAAACTTGTTATTGATTGTGGCCTTGGGCATATGTGATTGTTTCTTGATTTTCTTCCTGTAGATTTATCGCATTATTGCCTTTGCATCTTTTTTAGCCTTTCCTTTTCGTTTCTTAGCCTTATCTATTTGCTCGCCTTTTTCGTTTCTTCTTTCGAGTAGTGGCGGTAGTGGTCGATGATAAGCTAGGGTCATGTTCTAGGTCAGGGTTGGGGTAGGGGTCGGGACAAGGGTCTAGGGTGAGGGCGGGGTTTGGCGTTGGGTTAGGGGCGGGTCTAAGGTCGAGTTGGGGTTGGGGGCCAGGGGTAGTAGGGTTAGGTGTGGTAAGGGAGATTCCAAGTTGAGATTTGGGTCTTGGAACATAGGGACTCTTCAAGGGAAGTCCATAGAGCTCGTGAAGATTCTTAGGAAGAGGAGGATTAGTATAGCTTGTGTCCAGGAAACCATATGGGTAGGCTCTAAGGCGAGGATGTGGACGGGTATAAGTTGTGGTACTCGGGTAGCGTGAGGCATAGCAATAGTGTAGGTATCTTAGTAGATGAAGAGCTTCGGGGGCAAGTGGTGGAGGTTAAGCGGGTTAACGATAGGTAGATGTCGATTAGGTTGATCATTGGGGGGGTCGTCTTTGATCGTTATTAGTGCCTACGCTTCGCAAACAGGTTTGGACGAAGAGGAGAAGAACTTTTGGGAGGCTTTTGATGAGGTGGTCAGACGGAGATGCTTTTCGTTGGAGCGGATTTCAATGGGCATATTGGGTCTTTACCGAGAGGGTATGATGATGTGCATGGCGGTTTCGGTTTCGGGGATCTGAATAAAGGAGGAGTTTCTCTTTTGGATTTTCCTAGGGCTTTTGGGTTGTGGGTGGTGAATTTGAGCTTCCCGAAAAGGGAGGAACACCTTATTACCTTTTGTAGTTCAGTGGCCAAGACCCAGATAGACTTTTTGCTCCTTAGAAAGGGTGATAGAGCGATTTGTAGAGACTATAAGGTCATACCTAGCGAGCATCTTCCGACTCAACATAGGTTGTTGGTGATGGACTTGGTAATCAATAAGGGCAAAAAAAAGAGGAGTGTGGAGGCTCGGCCCAGGATTAAGTGGGGTAGCTTGACTTTGGCTAGTGCTTTGGAAATGGGGGAGAAGTTGAAGATTATGGGGGCCTAGGAGAGTAGAGAGAATGTGGATAGTATGTGGGAGACTGCCAGTTGCATTAGGGAGAATGCTAGAGAGGTGTTGGGTATCTCGAGAGGTCGATCTGGCAAGCATCGAGGGGACTGGTGGTGGAACAAAGAAGTTAAGAGGAAGGTGGAGTCTAAGAAGGTGGCTTATGCTAAGTTGGTTGAGAGCAGGGATGATGAGGAGATGTAGACAAATAAGGAGAAGTATAAGGTAGCTAGACGAGAGGCTAAGTTAGCGGTTACGGCGGCTAAAACAACATCTTTTGAGAGCTTGTATGCGGCTTTAGAGGAGAAAGACGGGGATAAGAAGTTGTATAGGCTTGCCAAGGCCAGAGAGATGAGGGCTCGTGACCTTGACCAAGTGAAGTGCATCAGGGAGAGGATGGTACAATGTTGGTTAAGGATGCCCTCATTAGGAAGAGGTGGCAGTCCTATTTTCATAAACTTTTGAACGACGAAGGGGACAAAGGTTTCGTATTGGGGGACTTGGAGAATTCTGACAAGTGTCGCGATTATGGTTATTGTAGGTGTATTAAAGTTGAAAAGGTCAAGGGGGCTATTCGCAGGATGCGTCGGGTTAGGGCGACGGGGCCAGACGAGATTCCAGTGAATTTTTGGAAGAGCACTGGCGAGAAAGGTTTGGAGTGGTTGACAAGGTTGTTTAACATCATTTTTAGGGCGGCAAAAATGCCTGAAGCGTGGAAGTGGAGTACGATGATTCCATTATATAAGAACAAGGGGGACATCCAAAGTTGCAACAACTATAAAGGTATCAAGTTGTTGAGTCATACAATAAAAGTTTGGGAAAGGGTGGTAGAGTTGAGGCTGAGAAGGATCGTGACTATCTCTGAGAATCAGTTCGGTTTCATGCCAGGTCGCTCGACTACTGAGGCCATTCACCTTGTGGAGAGATTAGTGGAGCATTTTTGGGAGAGGGAGAAAGACTTGCACATGGTGTTTATTAATCTTGAAAAAACATATGACAGAGTTCCAGGGAGATTCTATGGAGGTGCTTGAAGGCTAGAGGGGTGCCCATGGCATACACTAGGTCGATTCAGGACATATATTATGGCACGAAGACTCGTGTGAGGACGGTGGGTAGAGATTCAGAGCACTTTCTAGTTTTGACTGGGTTGCACCAGGGATAGACTCTCAACCTTTTTTATTTGCCTAGGTGATGGATGTTTTGAAGCGACATATTCAAGGAGAGGTGCCTTGGTGTATGTTATTAGTTCATGATGTGGTACTGATTGACGAGACTAGGGGAGGAGTTAATGATAAGTTAGAGATTTGGAGACAGACCCTTGAGTCTAAAGGATTTCAGTTGAGCAGGACCAAGACGGAGTACTTGGAGTATAAGTTTAGTGGTATGTCGCAGGAGGCTGACACTGTAGTGAAGCTGGATTCTCAGGTCATTCAGAAGAGGGAGAGTTTCAAGTATCTGGGGTCTATAATTCAGGGGATAGTGAGTTTGACGAGGATGTCACGCACCGTGTGGAGGCAGGGTGGTTGAAATGGAGGCTCGCTTCAGGAGTTTTATGTGATAAGAACGTGCCTCTGAAGCTTAAAGGTAAGTTCTACAGAGTGGCAGTCCGACCAACTACATTGTGTAGAGCGGAGTGTTGGCCAGTTAAGAACTCCCACATCCAAAAGTTGAAGGTGGCGGAGATGAGGATGTTGCGATGGATGTGTGGCCATACCAGGAAAGATAAGGTGAGGAATGAGATTATTCGGGAGAATGTGGGAGTGGCTTCGGTGGAGGACAAGATGAAAGAAATGAGGTTACGTTGGTTCGAACACGTGATGAGGAGGGGCTCTGATGCTCCAGTACAGAGGTGTGAGACACTGACTATGGATGGTTTTAGGCGGGGTATAGGTAGGCCGAAGAAATATTGGAGGGAGGTGATTAGGCATGATATGGAGCAGTTACAACTTACGGAGGACATGACCCTTGATAGAAAGGTGTGGAGACGCAAATTAGGATAGAGGGTTAGGGGGTAGGAGTGCGTCAGTAACAGTAAAGGAGCGTTCTTTATTTGTGTCTGAAGTTTCTTATTCGTGGTGTTAGTGATGTCTATGATTTCGGATAGATAGTTTTTAGCAAAGTTGCTCGGACTCTCCAAATACATTGTCGCACCCGTGTCGGATCCTCCAAAAATGCACTACTTTTGAAGGATCCAACATGCACCCGATGACATTTTTTAAGAGTCTGAGCAACATAGGTTTTTAGTATTATCTTGTCGCTAGCAGTGTTAGTTTATTTTGCATATTGTACTAGTTAATATGCATTTATGTTTTGTGTTTGTTATACCGTTATCGGTCCTAAGCCGAGGGTCTATCGGAAACAACCTCTCTACCTCACTTGAGGTAGTGGTATGGTCTACGTACACTCTACCCTCCCCAGATGCCATTATGTGGGAATACACTGGGTATGCTGTTGTTGTTGTTGTTGATCTCCTTCCTGAGAGTTGATTCCTCTTCACTGAACCTCTGTAACCAGTTCATCAGGAGACAGTTGTTGTGAATCTTCAGATTTCTGATGCCCACCCCACCCTGGCTTTGCTCAACTGCGCCACTTCCCGTTTCACCACGTTGTATCCACCTCCTTCTTTGTTTCCTTTCCACAAAATTCCTTCTCAGTCTGTTTAATTTTTCTTTACCACACTGGAGGATAGGGTACAATGACATCACATAGATGGGAAGTGAGTCCAAAACAAAGTTAATAAATGTAACTCTTCTCCCGAGTGATTAACATTGAGCTTTCCACTGGGATAATCTCTTGACTGCCTTCTCTATAAGGTTGTCCCAGATCTCCACATTCTTATGTCTACTGCCTAAGGGTATACCCAAATAAACAGTAGGTAATTTGTCCACCCACACCCTAGAAATGCCAACCAGTGCCTGAATATTATGTACCGCTTTAATGGGGAATAAGCTACTTATCCTCCAATTTACCTTCAAATTAGAAACAACTTCAAAGACTAATAGCGTAAATCTGATGTGTCATCTGCATTGAGCAGATGATAAATTTTTGGATTGCCCACTCCACCTTCATTTAACTTGAAACCACTCAGCCAGTTATTTTGGGATGGTGTTCTCACCATACTACTGAGACCTTCCATAACAAGAAAAAATAGAAAAGGGGGTAAAGTGTCACCTTTCCTAAGGCCCCTTTCAGAAAAAAAACAAACAAACAAACAGGTTTTCCATTAACTAGAATAGAGAACCTGAGTTTTAATAAAAAAATTTATCCTCTTTAGCCATCTATTTCCAAATCCCACTTGGTTGAGGATGTTTAGAAGGACTGATCCTCTTTAGCCATCTATTTCCAAATCCCACTTGGTTGAGGATGTTTAGAAGACAGTCCAAATGAACATGATCAAAAGTTTTCTCAATGTCAAGCTTACACATTAGCCCAGCCACTTCACCTCTAGTTCTTGTATTTACACACTCACTTGCTATAAGAGGTGCATCCATTATCTGCTGTCCCTTGACAAATGTCATTTAGTGTTTGTTTACCAAGCTTTCTTTCACCCTCTTCATCCTTTCTGCCAGTACTTTAGCAATCATCTTGTACATTCCAGTTATCAAGCTAATTGGCCTGAAATTTCTCAGTTCAACTGCTCCTGCCTTTTTAGGGATAAGAGCTACATAAGTAGCATTCATGCTCCTATCAAACACTTTGTGATCATAGAAATATTGCATAGTACCCAAGATGACCTCCTTGACCAAGTCCCAGAACGTCAGGTAGAAGTTTAGTAGGGAAACATCCGGCCCAGGGGCCTTGTCAATGGTACATCACTTGATGCTCTCCACTATCTCCTCTTCGTTAAAACTCATTTGCAACCAAATCTCATCTTCGGGGGTGATAATTTTTGCATCCTGAATAGTAAACTCAGGTCTCCAATCTTCACTTTCCTTGTATAAGGTCTGGTAATAGCTCTGGACAACACTCAATAGCATCTGGATCAGTGATATTGAGTCCTTCCAATTTCAGAGTGTCATAGAATTATATCTCTTATGGGCACTAGCCATTATTTTCTTAGTATTTTTATCAGTGCTTCTTTCAATCTTGTATTTTCCAAACTTGTTTTGAAAACGCTTTCCTTGAGTTTTAGAGTCTATCTGAACAATCTCTCTACCTCACACCAGGTAGGGGTATGATCTACGACACTTTAGCTTCCCCAGACCCCACTTGTGGGATCACATTAGGTATGTCGTTGTTGTATTTGTTTAAGGTCTATGACAATGATGAAGACTCAAATGATGCAAACTTAATGGTTTACACTGAGTTGCTAGGACGATTCAAAAGCCCTGCCACATCTGTGTAATGTGTTATGGGTGTGGGTTTGGGATCCATATGAATAAAGTATGAGAACACCTTACTATTACACGAGAATCGAGATATCCTATGAATAAAATAGTAGGTATTTATAAGGATGCAAATTTTATTATTTTTTTGGTAAAGGGACAAATATACCCTTGAAATATCATAAATGGTACGCATATACCCTCCGTTATATTTTGAGTATGTATGTACCCTTACTGTCAATCTTTTGGTTGTATATACCCTTTACCCAAACGGTGGGACACGTGACCTCATCCTAAGCATTTACCTGATTTTTATTTATTTTACGTAAAAGGGACAAATATACCTGAACTATCATAAATGGTTAATATACCCTCCATTATACTTTAGGTATGTATATATCCTTGCCGTCAATCTTTTGGGTTGTATGGAGTCCTTAAAATGAAACAACACGCAATTTCACCATAAAGACAAGTCGTCGCCGAATTAGTAATAGAATCACAACTAATTTCGGACATAATATAATGTCTAATTTATGAAATTAAAAAGGAAAGAAAAAAATTAAATTGGGTGTGGTGTTAAGAACCGGAATATAGAGCTCGAATAGAGAAAAAAAAATTCTAGAGTTTGAAGTGAGGGAGAAAAAGAATGACGATGGAGAGGTTTCTTAATTGTTTAATGTTGCCTCTTGAATCGGGTTTTTTTATTTCAGGTCTAGGGTTGGATTTTTAATTTTGGGTCTAAGGTTGGGCTTTTAATTTCGGGTTTTAATTGGGTTTGGGGAATGGATAGTTGGGTGGGTTATTTTTAATTTTGATAAAATAAGTAAAAAACGGTAAATGCCTAGGATGATGTTACGTGTCCCGCCGTTTGGGTTAAGGGTATATACAACCCAAAAGATTGACGGCAAGGGTATATACATATCCCAAGTATAACGGAGGGTATATGCGTACCATTTATGATAGGTCGGGGGTATATTTGTCCCTTTTCCATTATTTATTTGAAATTGGTAACGTGTTGTATTCGTAGCACAACGTTTTATTAGTTTTAGTTCAATAACTTTCATTAATAAAATTATATACTTAAAGATGTCATAATATACATTTATTTGTTGTATCCCAACACCCGTATCTACATTCATATTGATACCTCTAAATTCCAAAATTTACGTGATGAAGAATTCAACCTCTAGACACACCCGTTTCAGGTGCCTACACCTGAGTTCGAGCAACATCATTTCACGGACATCGTAATCCATTGGTTTTACAAGCTGTTTTAAAATCTATAGTACTACTACTAACAAAGGAGTAATAACACAACATAGTTATTTGTGAGCATCTAGGCATAATAAGACTTTACTGAGAAACAACCACCATTGCCTAACTCTGTCTCCTACATCCCAGAATCCAGAATTTCTAACAGTAGAATTTGTTTGAAGGCATCTCAAGCAAGTTTTGCAATTCCTTCATCTCCCAATCATGAAATTTCTCCTAAACTGAGATCCCAAAGAACATTTCCTTCTCGGATCTCCTGAATCTGTTGGACTGTCATCTCTAAAAAATTCTTAATATCGTGGTGTCCGGGGCAGCTTTTGCGCACCTCGACTTAATCCACGGGATGACTGCCACCTCCCACCAACCAGGCATCAGGTAACTCTATCCAACAAGGCTAGAAAAGATGGGAAGAATCACCTAGTGTTTTATTTTCTTTGCTGGGATTTGAACCTGAAACCTCAAGTTCTTAACCCACTTCATCGACCACTAGACCATACCCTTAGGTGCGCACTGTCATCTCTTTTTAGCATGAAATACTATGAATGTTTGGATATGTGGATCTCAAAGTGATTATCGCGCCACCTATGGCGCCAAAAACTAAGCCTACTTCCATCCCCTACCTGAAAGTTAAGTTACCCTAAAATCCTCCTAGACTTTCAAGAAATTTCCCCATGCCTGCACCCAAAAGGAGCAGTCGTGTTTCTAAAACTCCACCCCACTCACCCCTGCCCCCTCCTTAAATCCATATTTTTCCGCTATCACCTCTCTCTATAGTGCATGCTCCTCTGTTTTCCCTACCCTACTTCCATTGTCACTTTCCTCATTTTTAAAGAACTTGTTTTCCAAGAGAAACAACAACATACCCAGTGAAATACCACAAGTGGTACGCAAACCTTACCACTACCCCTACCCCATGGAGGTCGAAAGACTATTTCCGAAAGACCCTTGGCTCAAGTGCAGCAAATTCACGCATAAAGAAGAAGGAAATAGTGGAGAAAATATAGCAACTAACAAGCAACAACAAAATAGTGTGATAATCAAAACACAATAAACAACAGACTTTAATAGGTATCAAAAACAATTACAAACAAGGATAAATATCAAAAGCAAGAACTAGAATAGTACAGATAATACAATGATAAACCCCAACCAACCTAAACCCTCAAAAAGCAAAACACCACTCCACTACCTACTAAGTTTCTAGCCTAATATGTCCTCCATACCCTCCTATCTAAGGTAATTTTCTCGTAACCTGAAGTTGCGCCATATCCTGTCTCATCACCCCTCCCCAATTTCGGCGTACCTCTACCTTTCCTCGTACCCTTCTACGTCCAACCTCTCGCACATCCTCACAAGTGCGTCTACGCATATCCTCTTCACATGTCCAAACCATCTCAGTCTCGCTTCCCTCATCTGTCCACCACAGAGGCCACTCCCACCTTATCCTGTATATCCTCATTTCTAATCTTATTGCTCCTAGTATGATCACACATCCACCTCAAAAAATATTTTCCAAGAGAAAATATTTCCAAAAATAAAAATTTTGAGAAGGCAACGACATATTTCCAAAATATTTGACCAACAAAACATGAAAAAACTGAAACCATTTTCTGAAAAATGTTTTCCTCCACAACGAACATACGCTAAATACAAAGAGCTTAAGCTAAAACAATGGAGCTGAGAAAATTCAAACTATGATCAGTCTTTACCGGGCCCAGATTAGACCAGCTAAACAGATTAAGTGAACATCTAGCTTTCAAGGAGAGGTTTGGAGTTGAGATTTCAAAAAAGAAAATCTACAATTTTCATGTTCATACACACAAAAATATACTTGCCGGCACCATAATTCAGATTTTCTTGATGGTTTTACCAAACTTTCCATGAAATCCAGCTGTCAAATACATCTTTTATACTGAATGGCATGAACTTTGTCAAAATCGAGAAAGACATGTTTCAAGGATCTTTTGATATTGTATTGTGAAGCAATAAATGATTAATATTTATTGAACTCTTCCGACACACATAACACCTGTCAAGCTTATAATTCGTTTGCTAAAGCTGAAAAGAACCCCTATTAGAAAACACACATGTTCTTCATTTGTTCTACAAGGATTTTCAAAGGGATTTATAATGTGTGAGGCCGTTCCACCCATTGATTTACTGCCTCGAAAAAATTGCAGAGACTATTTGACATGGTATCATAGCAAAACTTTGGTAAGCCCATTTGCAACACCGTCTTCTCTCCGCCAGCTGTGTTGCTCTATGCTTTTCTCGCAACTCCGTCAATCAATCATCGAACCTGAGAAGAATGGATCTTGGGACTAACTCAACCCCAAAAGCTAGCTCATGAGGTGAGGATTGTCCAAGTCCATACAAGGAGACCAATTACCCCTCCCTTTTCCGATGTGGGACTCTTAACATCCCCCGCATGCCTAGACCTTGTTAATGGGAGTGTGGACAATATAATATAGGGGCCCAACATTGGGGAACAAAGAATTGGGATGGGCATGACTTTGATACCATTTGAAGAATGGATCTTGGGTCTAACCCAACCCAAAAGCGAGCTCATGAGGTGAGGGTTGTCCAAGTCCATATGAGGAGACCAATTACTCATCCTTTTTCCAATTTGGGACTCTTAACACTCTTAACACAACCATTAACTCTGCTACAGTCCTCCGCATATTAAGTCGACTCTCTCTTCTCTCTTAGTTCGAGGCCCATTCTTTAGCCTGATGAGTTTGATCTCTCTTTACATCAGGTCCACTCTTTAGTAAAAAAGAAAAGACAAAATTAGAAGCCTCCAATCCATGTGTAAACTCTAAAACTGAGTTACACGCATAGACGGGTGCTAGGAAACACACTTGCCCATTTTTTGAGCAATGTCTCGTCCCACTACACCATTCCCTTATGGTTTTGATTGGATACTTGAATTATTTCATCGAACCAAAAACCCTAAACTCCACGAACCCTTCTAATTCAATTGCATGTAGTAGATGGACTGCACATATGGACATTGCAGTACATTAACAAGTAAATAAGGGACAAAAACAAGAAAGCCTAAAAGTTGCACTAAAAGTTCAAGTTCTGTTGGAATCTTACTCGAGCAAAAGTGCCGATATGCAGTAGCATTATACAAAAACAAAGACGAGACAAATAAACACAAAATGTCAAAAGGAGAAATATATGCAATGACAACATACCGAGTGCAATGTTTGCAGTAACCCCATGACTGTACAAGGCCCACACCCCATCCACCACATTCAAGGCATCTCTGGAATGTGGAAGCTTGGCCAACCCAAGTTACATTAGTTGCATTGTTGGCGACTGCTCTATCATGGTGTGGAATGGCAACCTGTTGTGGTGTAGAAGGACGTTCCCATTGTGATACATTAGTCTGTGAGTTATAGTAAAAATTTTGACCTGCAAATAGTTTGTATGATAGAGAACATAGGTTCAATATGATATGAAAATGTGCAGAACTCAAACAACAAATTTGCACTTGGATTGCTTTGATGATTAGATACCGGTAACAATCAAAACTGTGACCAGCTAAGTCTAATGCCTTGGATAAAATCCTCTTTGTTCATTTTTCTAGCAGCAAAGGAACACAATGTATTACTAGTTACACCCTCACAAATTCAAAAGGAGAATGAAAAAGAGGCATGTCAAACCTATGATGCACGGGGATCCCAGTGGTAGTAAATTCATGCCTAGTTGGCAATTACACAATGCACAAACCCCATATGATAAAGGAGAAATGTAACAGGGCCTCTGGATGTAGGGGTTTGAAATCAGCACATTCATTCCAAGCATTACTTCACCTTCCTTTATTATTTATCCTAAAACACAGTTTTTGCCTTTAATATATCATGGTATAATTACAGCAATGGGGAAAAAAAATTTAAAAGGGAAAAAGAAAAGAAGAATATCAAGAAACCAGACTGTAGGTCACCAAAGGTTGAACCACCTTATCAGATTGTGTTTTTCATTTGCGTCTTGTGCTCACTGTTTAAGGTTTATCACTACTTTAGTCCCTAGAGTTACAACTGAAGCACTTCAGGACCTTTTGGTTTTTACTCACCAAAAAAAGAGAAGGAAAAAAGAAGACTAAACCTAGAAAAACACACCATATCAAGATTATTTATGAGATATATACAGATATAAAAAGTTGTATGTCTCCAACTGAAAGGAATTTCGGTTTCTAACAAGGAGAATAGATTGCTCTTAAAGAGATCTATCTTGCACTAGCATAGAGACACAAGTACTAATAGTTTACTTAAACGAGCATTCCATATTAAATCTAACTGTTTCACTCTTAACGACCACTTGTAGCATGAGTAGACAAAGAAGGATCTTTGAAGCTGAAATTATGGAGAATCAACAGAAAATAAAGGCTTATACGTTGTGCTGCTCGGACTCTTAAAAACTACTGGTGTTGTGTGTCGGATCCTCCAAAAGCATTCAATGATCCACCTAGAGGATCTGACACAGGTGCAGTAGCATCTTTGTGAGGGTCCGGACAACACAGTTTATATGCACATATATAAGAGGGTTGTGATTGGTCTCCTTAACGGAAAAAAAAAAAAAGAGGACTGTAATTGGTCTAGAATCATTCAGCTATATCTCCAAGTCCTTCCATTCACGTCAAAGAACTTCGAACTTACAAATATTCTCTGTACCAACATGACACTTTTATAGAGTAACTAACAGTTTCATTTGCCGTAACCTATAAACGAATGACCACTTGGATATTGGCTTGGGTCTGGTCGGTCAGGAGAAGTTAATGATTGTCACTCCTGGCTTGGGCCCAGAACTATTCTTGTATAGTTCTTCACTTGAGTTGCATAACTGCCAGAAATCAGTGCCTCATTTTTTAGTAGCAATAAATGATTTCTCTCTTCAGATCTTTTGTATTATCAACTTTTTCACAACCATTGGGCATTAGGAACTTCCCAGTGTAAACATAAAGGCAATTTAGGAAAATTACCAACCCTAACATTTATTTGTAAACCTGAATCACCCTTTGTCTTTCTTTAATAATATTATTTTTCTATTTTTACATTTGAAAGGTACCCCATTTATCAACGACGAAACATTACCAGTCTTTCCTGTTCTACTTATTTTGAGTATAGTAACATAGTCTCTCTTTTTTTCTTTTTTCTTCTTGAAAAGGGCATTTTCATTAAATTATGTAGTTAGAATGAAATAAGCCTGACAAAAGCCATTATCCAAAAAATGGGGAAGCCAAAATCTTTTGAGAAATAGCGACATCCGGATTCACATTAAAAAGGGATCTGCCTACAAAGAAGAAAATAAATGAATGTTGAAAAAAAAATCTATATGAACTAAATTTATTTCTGTGAGTTAAAAGTTCTGAGTGTTCTAATCTAATCTTTCTCCATCCACAAATAACATGAAGCAAGTAAACAGCTAGCAAAGCTATGATATATAGCATACCAGTTGTTTCATCAAGAACCTCCTGCCAATATTCAGGAAGTCCCGAACACACCCCTGAAACTTGTGCAGGAGCCTCAATAGGTCTTTCCCACTGACTTTTCCCAGAACTTCCATTATAATAATATAAAGCACCACTTGTAGGGTCCCTGGCTTCGCTCTGCATTCTCAAATTAGAGCAAAATATTAACACTATAAACATCACTGTATTTAAAAGCAAAAGCAAAAAAAAAAACAAGAAGATCTATGGTAATTGAAGTGAAGAGCGAGAAGTAAAGTTTTATGGCCACGCGGCACGCGCTATGGATCTTAACCCAAGGCAAATCACTGAGAAGCCTGTGTTTAACAGATCCTTCCTCTTGTTTTTATTCTGTGAGAGATCTATTTTTATAAATCAAGTAAGCTCGTTAAAAAGGAGCTTAAAACATTAGGACTCGTTAGAGAGAGTCCCAGATCTCTTGTTATTTTAATATAAATTCCTTCCATTTCTTTTATTCCTTCTGTCTCTTTAAATAGACTCCTGTTACAAGATATAAAGGAAAACTAGGACTAATATAGAAAATCTATTTAAATAAGAGTTCTTGTACATTTCTATTTTAATGCCCACAAAAATCTGCCAGTTGCATCAGATCTACTTACCCTCTTTGATGTTTTTATCTTTATCAATTTGAGAGCCCACCCTTGCATAAACCTTATCCACAAACGAGTCTATAACATTACCACCATCACCACCTCCTCCGGAAAGAGCTTGTCCTCAAGCTCGAAATCTAGATAAGCATTAAGAAAATGCGCAGCATCTGACAAATCAAACCCACGGCAGTGCCTAAAAGTTCCCATGTTCTAGAAATCTTGGATTCGCCTCTGCTTGGAGCGTGAGGGCGTTCAATAACAGCAACATACACAGTGTACGGGAGGGTAAAGTGTACGCAACCCATACCACTACCTCAGATGAAGTAAAGAGGTTGTTTCCGATAGACCCCCGGACAGATAACAGTATAACAAATAAAAAACATAAAAGCAAACAATGAAAACGGATATCTCACCACTAGATAATAAAGGAAACAAGAAACCCACAAGGAAATACTATAAAGTATCTATTCGAAAATCATAGACATCATCAAAACCCCACGAACACAAGACTACAAGAAACTACATATGCAGACAAAGCACTCTTCCCTACTATTACGGACGTACTCCTACCCATTAACCCTCTACCCTAATCCGCGTGTCCTCCACACCTTCCTATCAAGGGTCATGTCCTACGTAAGTTGTAATTGCTCCATGTCATGCCTAATCACCTCCCTCCAATATTTCTTCGGCCTACCTCTGCCCCCCCCCCCCCCAAAACCATCCATAGCTAGCCTCAATGTGAGTTAGTAAGTTAGAGAATGGGGGAAGAATTAGCGTTTTCAAGAAACAAAATTGGAGCTCATATCGGAGCAATTGTGTCGTGAGGGAGATGGGTTAAATACGAGTCACTTCAAGCGATATACTTTCAGATATCAGCCTTTCAAGGACCAGACAAGAAACTGAAAGAACTAAAGAGCACAAATGCGCTAATTGCCAAAATATCAATAAGAAAATAAATAAATAAATAAATAAATAAATAAATAAATAAATAAATAAATAAATAAATAAATAAATAAGAGAGATAGTGTACTGAAGATTTAACAGAATCATAAGCTAATATTCCGTAATATTATTCAGGTAAAGCAATCAATCAAGACCTTCAAAAGGAAAGCTTAAAAAGCACATTAAGCCATGACTCACCCATCCCACAGGCAGAGTGGCATCTGATGTCTTTGATGATTGTGCCTTTGAGCTCTGAAATGTGCAGATTTATTTCGGAAGAGAGTTGTCAGAAACATTTCATTTTCCAGGAGACGAAGTATGAGGAGAATAATTGGATAATGAGTAATGAGTTCTTGAAAACAGAGGTTACTAAGAATAGACAAGAAGTATCTCATAAGAAGTAAGAACCAATGAAAAAAGAAAGAAATTTCGTTTTATTACAAAAGTCAGAAGACAAATGAAGTCTAATTCAAGATTCTAGCAAGCCAAGACCATCTGAAATATGTGAAAATTTAAACAGGGACTAGGAGATAGCATGTAATGCATAACCATCTTACATTGACTGATATTCCATGGTTCTCGATTTTTGAATCATCTTTCAGAATACCTCGGGCCTTCAACTTCTGCTTGAGGTATTCAGGCAACTCTTTACCAACGGAATTATGTTCAGAACCCCCATTAGGATCTGTACCATGATGATTTGTTCTATGACCAGTTATTGTACTTGTCTCTGAACATGAAAAAGCAAAAACAAATAACTCAGAGAATCTAATATAGAATTGAACAAGATGATAAATACATTTGTCGATAGAACAAGAAGCCAGTCTTACTGGAAATCGAGACATCGGTACTTGAGGCACTGTAGTAAGCACCTCCACCTGGCACTCCATATCCATTTCCAATTTCTACATTACCTGGCAAAGAAGAAATTTAACCATTTCTCATCCTGTTGTAATAACATATGTAAAGAAATGGATTTTAGGCCTAATGCAACCCCAAAAGCTAGCTCATGAGGGGAGGATTGCCCAAGTCCATATAGGGAGACCAATTCCCATCCCTTTCCCGATGTGGGACTCATTAACCCCCCCCCCTCCCCCCAGGTCAAGTGGAGCATGGACAATATAATATGGGGGCCCAATGTCCAACATCGGTGAACAAAGAATTGGGATGGGCCTAGCCCCGATACCATGTAAAGATATGGCATTTAGGCCTAACTCAACCCCAAAAGCTAGCTCATGAAGGGAGGACTGTCCAAGTCCATATAACGAGATGAAGTACCCATTCTTCATCTCCATCACCACCAGAAGCACATTGGAGGTCCTGGAAGAGTCAAGCGAAAGAACCAAAAAGTTGCAGCCAAGAAGGCTTCTGGGGGCGATGGAGATGACGAGGATGAAGAATGAGAAACTATCTAGTGTTTGGAGTATTTGGCTATAGTACTGGCCTATCTTATTTTTTGAAATTGTGTTACCTTCCTGTAGTAGTAGAAAGAAATGTAATAAACAGAAGTTTTTAATTTTGGATTTTCCGTTGTTTAAGAGTTATGGCTAAATCTGCCCTTCCAAAAAAAAAAGAAAACAGAGCTGGTTTTTGGGGTTGAGTTAGGCCCAAGATCCATTCTTCACAACATGAAAATTTGAAGCCAGATTAAACTCACTCACTCATGATAGGATAACTGAAGAGGATTATCCATCTAGAATTGTTTAACACCTATACTCAAATTTCATAATACGGTTCTATAACATAATATTTTGTGAAGATGGAAAGAAGCAACCTGCCTCTCATCTACATGAAATTCTTCCTCAATGGGTAATGTTTGAGAAAAAATTCCAGAATGTTTTTTTGATGCCTATAATAAGAACTATTTTGTAATAAAAGTAGTATCTATACTAAAAACTGTATAAACTATAAAGAACAAAAACAGTAGATTGAATTTTGTTCTATTACTCATGCACAAGCAGCTCCCATGAAAGAAAAGTGTTTTACAAAGCCATGCCAAAATTGAAAACCCTGTCTATTTTGGTGACACATTACTCTAGTCATTACTTGCTTAGATCTAGATTCCAGATTGTTCAGATTTTAGGCCTGCTCTATATTTGTTCAATTTAGGGAAGAGATGGAGTGGCAAAATCTATATCTACCTTCTACCCTACCTCTTTTCAGAGTCAATTCAACAGCAATACAATTTCACCATATATAAACATAGCAGGGTCAACTATCAAGTTGTTCAAGTCCCAAATTCTGCCGAACAAGAAATAAGATTTGTTTCATACAACATTTGGTAAATCATAATGTTAACAGCGCCAATCTATAAATTCTTTTTATTATTAATCCGTCACTTAAATTCTAATGAGAACCCTAGCTCTGAGTTGCAAAGAACTCAAATAAAACTACTAAAGCAAATCAACTGATCATCACAACAGACATCACTGACATGATTGAAGAAAAAGTTTGAAAAACCCTCCTCCAATGAGTTAGGCTGTTGTAGAATTATATTTTCTCCAAACGACAACCAGAGTTTATTTTAGTCTAGATTAGCTGGCTCGCTGTAAGGTAATAATCCCATGAACTATGTCATCAACATTGTCCATTATGTTAGACGGAATGTAAAGTTTCTTTGTGTTCAATGTTCGTCATATAAACGGTAAACCTGATTAGACCTTGTTCTAATAGTCATGTATAATCATAAAAATAACCCTAACAGATTATTAGATTCGCATATAAGAGGCGAAATTAGAAGGTAAAGCAGTCCAATCAACAATTTCAACTTTTAGTGATGTCCTTAATTTAATGATACTACAACTTCAACCATAATCCTATGATATTTAAGTGTTACTAGATTATTGTCTAAACCATGCCTTCCCGATGAAAATTTTGGGAGGAGTGGGCATGCACTGACCGCCAAAACAGCAAATCAAACTTCATTTTTTTTTACGATACTGTCAAGGCCAACTCTCGCACACCTTGACTATTGCACAGGATACCTACTAGGCTGCTACCTCCACCAGCATAAATATAAGGTAACCTCATCCACCAAAATTTGAACATAAGGGAAGAAATCACCAAGTGCTTTTTTTGCCTCAGCTGGAATTTGAATAAGAAACCTCATTGTTCTCCATCCACTTCATTGACCACTAGGCCACATCCTTGGGTGTTGAACGTGTACACATACAGAAGCTGAAAGACCAAATTTAATGCTACAGTCTAGTAGGATTTAGATTTTTTCCCACCAATTTGCAAGAAACTTTCACTTTGATAGGTCACACATTACGATCTAGGATGGGTACCTGTTCCCAATTCGATTATATGTCAATCAAACAGAATCATGTTGTAATACCCTTTATTTAAAGGATGCATAAGTTTTTTAAAAAAGGAAAAAAAGCTGGTGGGCCAAATCCCAAAAATTAAGGGCATTACATCTGATGTGTTAAACAAAAGGGGTTTGGGCGAGCAAAAATAAAAAAATAAAAAACAAGAGTTTTAGAGCTTACGGGTTCTGCAACCAAAACTCAACAAAGAAAAAATCAATTTAGAGAGGAAGAGAAATTGAGACGGGGGGCGAAATCAAGGGCAACATACACTCCGAAAAAAGAAATTCATCGGAGTTTTGCTATTGAACTCGAGGTAAGTTTTTTATGTAGCCTAAACATGGGTCTTAATTGGGAAATTGACACCGGCTATTGAAAAATTACTTACCAAAGACTAGTAGTTAGGCGATAAGGCATAGTGTTCTGATAGGTTGACTATCTGCTCTATAAATTTGCCAATCGATTATGCGCCAGTTACATTACTCATAGCTTGGCAATTATAATTTTTCGGATTTTTAGCCAAACATGAAACCTCAGGGATGGATATTTTGAATCAATTATGAATTATCCTAAATAAGGAAATTAACACAAGATTGATTGATGTGATTATAAATTCGATCGAAGGAGGTCATACGAATTGTTCGAGGTGACAAATTTGGTACTATGACAAGTGTACTGTGAATAATAATCTTACCATAATTTGTGTTTCTTAACTGGCATATTTTATAATTGATTTTGATGAAACAGGAGTTGTTGAATCCTTTGAAATTGCACATGAGGCAAGTCTTTTACTTGATATGATACTGAAATGGTTATTTGAGATGTTACTACTGTTATAAGACATGTTTACCATTACTTGAGATATGATTACTGATGTTATGGAAGTTCGTCATTTACTTGAGAAATAAATATTTTGACATGTAATTCAAGTTTATATGCAATATGTTTTGATATGAACTTAAATGCCCTATACTATTTTGAAAATGCTTTCATACGAGTACCTACTGTTTACAAAGAAAGTATAAATAGGAGTAAACCTTGATTTGAATTCCGTAGCTAACGGCGGGTTCGTTAGACCTGGTGCACCTTGTATTTATAAATTACTGTTATAGCCTTTGCTAGTGGGAAGGTAAAACTAGCATACAGTTACTGACCTCTCTCAAGTAAGGACCTATTGATATGATTATCTGACTCCTTTAGGAGGGGTCCGTGATTATTGACTTTTCTTGAAGCAGAAAGTCACACTGATTACATGATTCATTCTTGGAAACCTCCCAAATATGTATTATTTGATATGATACAATGCTTATTGAGTTTATTACTGGTCAATTAGTTTATCTTGCTTACACGAAACAAATGATACTGCTTATCGTTACTGTTTAATGAAAGGGCATTTATTTCATAATGTTTTATGGCTTGTCCTCATTAAAATGATTGTAGTTAAGTGTTATTACTCATTGAGCTAGCGTCTCACTCGCTATTGTTTTTCAGAGAACGTAGGTGACGGTGAGGATTCGTTAGCTAGAGCATTCAAGTTGGCATATTCCTGGTGATTCCTGCACTTGCACTTGTTCGCGTGGGCAGCAATTTATTTATTTGTTATGTTTTTTTCCTTGAAAACTCTTAGAGTTGCTCCATAGTCACTTCTTTAGAGTTTGAGTATTCTTTCGTTTTTATGTACTCATGGAGTATTTGACTTCTTCTCATATTTTGGAGGTGAATTTCATATTGTTATTTGTAGTGAATGGGTTGATGATATCGGTGCATGGTTTTGGGTGATATTGCTTGTTGTGTGTTGAATTGAGATAAGAAAAAATTTTGATAGGCCCAAAAACAAGGAAAACTCTGCCCGATTTTATGTAGAATACTAACGAGGTTTGCTTGGAGTTCTAACCTTCTTAGCGCCAGTCATGGTCCTATTTTTGGGTCTTGACACATGTCCATCACAACCATCATTTTCATCAAGAGACACTGATTAATAGGTGTCAAACACATGTACACATGATATTCATCCAATGTGAAACAATTTTTCAACTAATGTTTTGATGTTTGTACTGACGCTAATACTTAATACTTAATACTTAATATTCAATTAATGGGTTTGATAGGTATTCAACAGAACTAGTTGGTTGAGAGGTAAGGAGCAAGAGCTGAAGTTAACTCATCCTTCTAGGTCAAAAGGCCATAATATACCTCAAGGTTGACGAGTAATACAGATAATGTTGAGCTTAAAGGTACCCCTCTTGCCATTATGAGTTCTTCCCCAACAAAATCAACCAAAAGTTAGAACATAATAAGAAATCACAAGAATGTCGATCGTCCAGATAAAGCAAATAGGCATTAACACATTTATCTTGTTGACTTCCCGTGGTTTCATAGGTCGCGAGTAAACATATGCAATCTATGTTTTTGTGGAGAAAAAAAGACTTTTTCAATGCACTACTAGAAAAATTCAAACGGCATTCCTTCTATCAATAACCATTGGCAACATGTAATTTAGTTGTGTCATGACCTAGGAAAATATTAAAAGTGGAAAAAAAAAGTTTTGAATACATTTATTGCATGTTTTGATTTGTGACATCTGTGAGAATATAAGAGAAAAATATTATTGAATTGTTGTCTACATAATTACATTGACACCCTATTTATAGACACTACAATACAATCTTTTTCGAAGTAGGATTTTATATACTATTCCTATTTCAACTCATATTCTAACACTCCCCCTCAAGCTGGTGCATACAAGTCATATGTACCTAGCTTGTTACAAATGTAATTAATACGAGGACTGGTGAGGGACTTGGTGAAGATATCTGCAAGTTGATCACTTGATTTCACAAATTTTGTAACAATATCTCCCGAGAGTATCTTTTCTCTGACAAAGTGACTATCAATCTCTATGTGCTTGGTCCTCTCATGGAACACTGGATTAGATGCAATATGAAAGGTTGCTTGATTATCACATACAAGTTCCATCTTACCGGTTTCTCCAAATTTTAGTTCTCCCAGCAATTGTTTGATCCAAACCAACTCACAGGTTGCTGCAGCCATTGCTCGATATTCTGCTTCGGCGCTAGATCGAGCAACCACACTCTGTTTCTTACTTTTCCAGGACACCAAATAACTACCTACTAAAACACAATATCCGGATGTAGAACGTCTATCAGAGGGTGATCCTGCCCAATCAGCATCGGTATATCCAATGATACGCTCATGACCTCGAT
This sequence comes from Capsicum pubescens, assembly GCA_030864215.1. Taxonomy (NCBI): domain Eukaryota; kingdom Viridiplantae; phylum Streptophyta; class Magnoliopsida; order Solanales; family Solanaceae; genus Capsicum; species Capsicum pubescens. The sequence continues at coordinate 83,525,530 of CM061541.1, read as the reverse complement.
CCTCAAAGAGTAGTCCTTTACCTGGAGATGACTTAATATAGCGCAAAATACGAACAACTGCATCTCAATGACTATCACAGGAGGAAGTCATAAACTGACTTACAACACTCACGGAAAAAGAGATGTCAGGTCTAGTCACTGTGAGATAATTCAACTTTCCAACCAACCGCCCTTCCAGGATCACTAAGTGGCTCCTCCTGTCCTGGCAGAAGTTTAGCATTTGGATCTATAGGAGTGTCAATGGGTCGACATCCCATCATTCCTGTCTCCTCAAGAATGTCTAAAGCATACTTGCGTTGAGAAATAACAATACCTGATCTCAACAACTAAAAAGTATTTCAGTCTGTCGAGGTCTTTAGTCTGGAAATGTTGAAAGAGATGTTGCTTCAAATTAGTGATACCCTCTTGATCATTGCCGGTGATAACAATATCGTCAACATAAACAACCAGATAAATACACAAATTTGGTTCAGAATGGCGATAAAACACTGAATGATCAGCTCCACTACGAATCATGCCAAACTTCTGAATCACGGTGCTAAGTTTTTCGAACCAGGCTCGAGGGGATTGTTTCAAACCATAGAGTGACTTGCGCAATCGACATACAAGGCTACCAGACTCCCCCTGAGCAACAAAACCAGGTGGTTGCTCCATATAGACTTCTTCCTCAAGATCACCATGCAGAAAAGCATTCTTAATGTCTAACAGATAAAGAGGCCAATGACAAACGACAGCCATAGAGAGAAAAAGACGGGCAGATGCTATTTTAACCACGGGAGAGAAAGTGACACTATAATCAAGCCCAAATATCTGTGTATACCCTATGGCGACAAGGCGAGCCTTCAGCCGATCAACCTGACCATCTAGACCAACTTTGACTGTATAAACCCAACGGCAACCAACCGTAGCTTTACCTGCAGGAAGGGAAACAAGCTCCCAAGTACCACTCATATGTAAAGCAGACATTTCATCAATCATAGCCTGTTTCCATCCCGAATGGGAAAGTGTTTCACCTGTAGACTTAGGAATGGAAATAGAGGACAAAGATGATACAAAAGCATAATCATAATAGGGTGATGACTAACTCAAGAAAGTATAATCTGGGTTAGCATTACGAGTGGATCTTATACCTTTTTGAAGTGCAATTGGTTGACTAGGAGGAGGCAGGTCCGCAGCAGGGGAAGCGTCAGGCGCATGACATGAATCACCTGGGACTAATGCTGGACGCGGGCGGCGGTGATAAGTCAAAAGTGGTGGCACTGTAGCAGGAGATGGAGAAGTAACCGTAGATTCTTCAAAGATTGGTGAGGGTAAAACTGGAGGTATGGTTAAAACCTCAGAGATATCAAGATGAGCAGAAGATTTATAGTAAGGTTGAGATTCAAAGAATGTGACATCGGCGGACATAAGGTAGCGGCCCAAATCAGGTGAATAGCATCAATATACTTTTTGAACTCGAGAGTAACCAAGGAAGACACATTTGAGAGAACGAGGGGCTAATTTATCTTTTCCTGGGGCTAAGTTATAAACAAAACATGTGCTCCCAAAAACACGAGGTGGGAAAAGTAAAGATGTGACTGAGGAAATAGTATGAAGTGAGGAACCTGATTCTGGATCGAAGATGATGGCATTCTGTTAATGAGATAGCAAGATGCAAGGACTACATCGCCCCAAAAACGCAGCGGAACATGGGATTCAATGAGAAGAGTGCGAGCAGTTTCAATGAGATGCCTATTTTTCCTTTCTGCTATATCGTTCTACTGAGGGGTGTATGGGCATGATGTCTGGTGAATGATTCCTTGATGAGTCAGGAACTCCTGAAACTGGGAGGACAAGTATTCTAAGGCATTATCACTACGAAAAGCACGAATAGAAACACCAAATTGGTTTTGTATTTCGGCACAAAAACTTTTGAATATAGAAAATAACTCGGAACGATCTTTCATCAAGTAAACCCAAGTACATCTTGAGAAATCATCAATGAAAGTAACAAAGTAACGAAATCCTAAGGGTGAACTGACTCTACTAGGACCCCAAATATCAGAATGAACTAATGAGAAAATAGACTTTGAACGACTCTCAATACTACGTGAAAATGTAGCACGGGTGTGTTTCCCAAGTTGACACGACTCACAATCTAATGTGGATAAACTAGACAAACTAGGCAGCAACTTTTGTAGCTTGGATAGACTCGGATGTCCCAAACGTTTGTGAATAAGGTCGGGAGGGTCTGTAACGAAGCATGCTGTGAAGGAATTTGAAGAGGTAAGATGGTAAAGGCCTTGTGATTCATGTCCTATGCCAATCGTCTGTCCCGATTTGCGGTCCTGCATTAGAAAAGAATCATAAAAAAAAGTTATACTACAATGAAGGCACGTGTCAAACGACTAACAGATGCAAGATTAAAAGGACAACCAGGGATATAAAGAACAGAGTCTAGAGTGACAGAAGATAAGGGTTTGGCTTGTCCAACTCCTTTTGGCTCTGTTCGGATTCCATTGGCTAAAGTAATAGCAGGAAGAGATTGTGAATAAACAATATCAGACAAAAGTGATTTGTCACCAGAAATATGATCAGAAGCACCTGAGCCCACAACCCATGATCCAAAGGTAGGAGATCGTGCAGTTGAGGCTATTGGTAGAGATATATGTTTATTTGCTCAATACTGAAGATACTCATTATATTCCTTGTCAGATAAATACACCCATTGATCACCTGTGGTGTTAGACTGAGCAACATGGGCATTTTTAGTTGGTCGACCATGCAAAGAATAGCATATTCCACGAGTATGTCCAAGCCTATTACGATAACTACACTTAGGTCGAGAATAACACACGCCACGAGTATGTCCAAGCCTTTACAATAACTACACCTAGGACGAGATCTTCCAAATCGACCTTCCCCTCGTCGATTCTTCATGGACTGTGACGTTTGACTTTCTGATCTTCTCATTAAGGACTTAGATTTAATCATAGGACTTGAACTTCCAATTTCAATATTTTTGGAGCCAAAAATATCATGCCCAAAAGACATCTTGGGAATTTGACTTGAAAATCCCAAGAACCAGATCTGAATTTCTGAAAAATCCCCGAAAAAAAAACTGATTCCGGCGGTTGAAATCTTCAAATATTGCCGGAATCGGAAAAAAAAGTAATTGGTCGGAGAGGAATGGATCGGCGGACCCAACAAAAAAAACAACTCAGAAAATCGACCGGAAATAGGCTCACGCACCGGCGCGTGACCAGATCTCGCCGGAATTTCAGAACTCCGACAGGCGCGTGTAGGCGCATGGATGGTATTTTTTCGGCAGTTTTGGTCGGATTTTTGTCGCCTTATCTTCCCGATACTCTTGGTGTGTTGTATTTTTCACACAACCCACAAAATAAAAAAGGACACAAATCAGTCACCGGAATTGACGCACAGAGTTTTCTTTTCTAAAATTTCTCACCAACGCTCTGATACCATGTGAGAATATAAGAGAAAAATATTATTGAATTGTTGTCTACATAATTACATTGACACCCTATTTATAGACACTACAATACAATCCTTTTGGAATTAGGATTTTTTATACTATTCTTATTTTTACTTATATTCTAACAACATCATTACAAGAATATCAAATGTTCCAGTAAGATACCAACCTTGCTCAGGCTGTGTTGACTTTCCACGCTTTAAGGCCATTTGTATACGATGCTCTGCCGTCATTTGGAGTAAATGCTCCTATAAATTGCGGTTAGCAGACAGATTTAGTAAGGCCAACTAGAAAATGTGCTACCATGAGAGACATCACAAGAAAGGTAACAAAGAGTCCAACGAGACTCAAAACACCTTTATAGCATTTGGGTCATGACGACCAGAGAAAATATCTGAATTATCCTTAGGTCCACTTGCATCCCTTGCTTCTCTGGATTTGAAAGGTGAAATTGTCGTAAAAACATTCCTCTTTTATAGTTTCAGCTTGATAAAGCTAAAAATAAAATCCAAATAAAACAGACCTCTGACTTTGTATTACTTTTTGTGCAGAAAGTTCCTGTGCAGTCAAACAAATAATTTAGATCAATAAGTGAAGAAATAAATAAAGCACCTATCGAAAGGGTACAACAGACCTGTTCATGCAAAACAGCATTCTGAGCAGCACTCTCAAGATCATTAACACATTGTGGCTGCAACTTCAATCCATTAACAGATTCCAAATTGGATGGTGAAGTATTAAATATAGCCTCAGAAGACCCGTGTTCAGAGGTACGAAAAGATTCAGAGCAAGGTTGATCAGAAGCGACCACAGGGAAAAGCGTTCCATAGCTGTTGCCAGCACGGTAATGAGAATTAGCAGTTTTCTGAAAGGACTGGGGCAAATGTCCAGCAGGATTCAAAGTTGGCACAAGTGGTGAAGAATGTGTTGTAGAAAGAACCCCAGGTGGAAGAGGATGTTCAGTATGGTCATCCATAAGTCAAGTATCAAACATAAGCATCCAATATGTTCAAGTTTCAGAACTTTGAAGCGTCAAATATTAATGTGATACAAGAGCTGACCAACAATCAGTCCACCTGCATACAGAAGTCTTCGAAGGATGAGTTCAATAGACAAATATTATAGCTGTACAAGCTTACTGGTTAGATAAAGACCCATAGTAAGCCATAACTCATAGACAAAGTCTTCAATAAACAGAAAAATTAAGAAAATAGATAAACTGAGGTGTGGTTTTAGCATTCGGAGAACGAAAACAATTTAGGATTCCATTTTTCAGAAGGATGGAGAATATTCTCAGAATGCCGTTCTGTAACCCATTTTCTGTCTTTCCCCCAAGTGGGAGAATTTTCCTGTTCACAATTCTACATATTACTAGAAGACATGGAGTCAACTGCTCATTGTATAGAGTCATCCTAAAACTCTGGAAGCAGCAAACGAAATTGAATCACTGTTCTCCCATAGATTTACCATTCGAACTTAAGCAACTGTGTCATTTATATAAAGATAGAATAGATCATTTCTACTCATACGACCAGCAGAAAAGATTTGATCCACAACAAGAGTAAACAGTTGGGGATGAATAAAGAATGTGATAAAATCCGCAAACATGTTCCTTTCCTAAATGCAAATATCATTATGCTTGTCGTCTACCTTTTAATTGAAAAAAAAACTTTCATGCCAAATACTTCCATTGTCTTTAACTGAATCTAACAATTCGAAACTAGGTGGACCATTCTAATGACGTATTCCTGTACATTGAAAACTATATAAATTCGAAAGATAATACAAAATTAGAGTTGCCAACAGGCTCAGTACTGGATCCTAAGAAAAATGTTACTAAATCAACCTTCCATCCTCTTTCCTCTGCTCGAATTTCTACCTCTTCGACACTCGAGCCCTCCTCCTTTCTACTTCTCAAAATCATTCAAACAACCTTCCTTAGCAAGACAGCTCATCATGTCCTAGATTCATTCATTTACAGCGGTCATTACTCATTGAAATGCCAAATGTAGAATTTTTAAATGACTAGGAACCAATTCAGAAAAAACTAATTTGTATCGGATGATTAGCTAGTATGCACAGTTCACAAAAGACAAGGATAATCTGCAAAACATTTGATTCACAAAAATAAATACAAGGGAGGAGCAAAAATGAGAAGAAGCCTACTATTTCGTTCCGTATGTGACCTATTGCCAACTTAAAAGAAGTGTCCACTTTACATCCATATGTATAGAAATTGAAAAGCACTCTTTATTTACTTATATATAAAAAAAAAAAAAAAAAAAGGCATTTTCTATTTGACTCATACTTCACTTCCTTAAATCCTTCAGTTCCTCTTCTCCCCCGAACTAGACAGAGTAATGAACGACTACGCACCTCCTCATCAGCCCCTAAATTAGAATATTGAACCTAGTTTGCAGCATAGAAAATGGGTTCCTTCACTTCACTCATACATGATCAAATGGCTCAGTAGAGACATAGGGAACACTACCTAACCATGGAATAAACCTTTCGTCTAACACCTACATGAATCCCATCAAAGCAGCCAATCCATAGAGACTTTACGTGACAGGGGAATTTCATCGAACAGCTAACGTGCATATTGATCACACCAACAACAAGCCGCTTGCAAACAATAGCATCATCCAGGAATGTGTTAGGTAGTGTTTTGAGGCACCTAGTGATTACCAAATCATGACCCATGTCCAAATATAAATTTTTGGCATAGTTGTCATTTGTCAAGAAGGTCGTCCTAGAGTAGTGAACCACTCCGTTCGCCAAACTATGCTAACTGGATGAACATAAGACAATATTGAGGAAATCTCACCCGCTAGAATTAGTGGAGGTGCAAGCAAGCTGGTCCGAACACAACTCAAAAATTAAAAAGTAGAAATCTCACCTCAAAGGACCAGGAGCTTGCTGATTGCTGGGGCCGCTGTGTTGGAGTTGAGATGACGAGAAAGAAGCCAGAAATTTTGGCTGATACAAAAGTTTTCAATTGGAAAATTATTTTACTTTATTTAGAAAAAAAAATTTGGGCGTCAAAATTCTATATACAACGTAAATTGTATTTGAAAATTTGGGAAATAACTAAAATCTTATTTTTACTTTTTCATTTAATTTTGTAAAAAAAATCCTAAATTTTTTATTTTCATAGAATAAACCATTTCAATTATATTTCATGTTCAAATTATATTGTGTATCTTTTCTAAAAATATACATTTTAATTCTAAATATTAACAACAAAAACTATGATCAAACACAACTACAACTTCAACTCCAACTTTAAACATTTAAAACAAAGTGAATTTCTTCTTACAAGGGGTTTTTCATAGCCAAACGCCTACTTATTTTCTCATTTTAAATAAGAATAATAATTTAATGAAGGATTGGACCTAATAACATATTAAAAAATGTGTTTACAAATAAGCTTAAAACATAAAATCCTGATTAGGGATGTATATTGGCCGGTTCAATTCGATTTTGTGTATTATGGGTTGAGTTTATTGACTTTCGATTTGTAAATATGCTAAACCCATAATCAAATCAATAAGATATTCGTTATCAGTTTTTGAATAATCAGTTTTTGGTTCTTAATAGTTTGGTTTTCAATTTAACCGATAAAAAAAAAGTTCTCTAAGTTTTTTTCTTTCTCTTATTTTTTTTCTACACTATCTTCATGCATAAGTCTACGCAAATTACAACTGCTAAAATAACAACCACACAACCAAGGGGGGGGAAATGGCCCTATAAGCCTTGAGAACTGAACAAAAATTTCAACCATGCCAAAAGTTACCTTCTGAACCTAATGGAACCATTGAAATCCAAAAATGACCTTTCTAACATTGAATATCGACTTTGGTCAACTCTAATAAGTTTCTAACTTTCAAAACTCAAAAAATCTTTCAAAACTCATCCAAGTGTTTCGGGACCCAAAATAATAGTATAACTCACTCAAAAATCACCTTTCGAACCTGATGAAGTTGTCGGAATTCTATTTCAAACTCATCTTCAACGAATATTGACTTTAATCAACCACATCAACTTTTCAGTCTTTCAAAATGAAAACTTGCATATAACTCAGCCAACCACCTTGGAATCCATGTTGTCCATCTCTACAGACCACAGATACCATAAGGTAACTACAAAAAGGGATAAAATGATCAAAATGTGTAAAAATAAAAAGCAACTATGAGGATTGTTGCATCAAATTATACCAATTCTATTTAACTCAACTTCCTCTTTGAAAAGAAAAAATAGTAGTTATCAATGTGAAGAAAGTAAAAGATCGGATATCATATTCTAATTTTTTAGGTTTTTGAATTTATGAATCTAATAACTAAAAGAGAAGAAAGAAATGAAAAAAGAGGAAGTAAAAAAACATTGCATTTTGGATTTCTGACCTTTGGTGTGCTCCGACCGTTTTACCCCTCCTCAGAGTTGCTTTATGGTACTTGTGATTTTGAAAAGTGGGTGGCATAATTTTCGAGATTGTAGGTTGAGTATAATGAGATTTTTTCATTATGAAAGGCTTTGAAGTTAGAATGATTGAATTTGGTCAACATTCAAAGATTTAGAGATAGTATGATAATTTTGCCAGTCTTGTGAGCTTCAGAATTCCATTTTTAGATTAGTAGGACCTTTTGGTTTGGCTACCGAGGTGTTCGGATGAATTTCAAGTAGTTGACTGCAAAGTTGAAAAATTAAGACATATTTGATTTTGGTATACATCTATTGATAACGACCTCCATTTTAAATTCGATGATTCTATTGAGTTCGAAATGTCGATTTTACTTTAATGGCATAGTTTATTTGTGTTTGTAGGTTTCTGTATAAATTCTGAAGGTCCATTCCGGACTTTTTAGAGTTGGTGCATTTCAGGTATCAAATTTTTTTAAGTTGGTTTAATTGGTTATCTTGTCTTAAAAATGGTTAAGTATTGGATAATGACTCGAGTAAAATGATTCTTCCACCAGGAGGTTAGTTGGGTGCCACTCATGGCCATTTAGATCGTAACAAAAAATATATATCTAGTCTTTCTGTCGATCATATCACGTGTAACCAAGTTCGGCAATTGTGACCGAAATAGCATTTATACATTAGTTACAGAGAACGTCAAGTTACTATGATTGAAGCCCTGAGGACGTGGAGTAAAACTAATAATCTTTAACAAATATTCTGTCAATTCACTACAGTCCTTTATGACTCATACCAAGTATCACTTTCATGAGTAATTCATCAACACCTACACGTCCGACAAGTTGATCATCGCCTCACTTGTCTTAAAATGAAATGTATGAGTATTAAGTTTTCATTTCTCAAATAGTGTAGTGATTAAACTATGATCAACAATAGGCCAATGTGATCTATAAATTTCATATAATTAGGATAGTTTAATCACTTTTATGACTCATGGATGAATGGAATAATACGTTATGAGGCCATAAAATTTTTCATCGAACTTCACTATGATAAACCTTACTCAATCAACTTGAATTTTTAGTACTTATACCACTCTTACTATATAGTTTGATGCAAATCTTGGTACTAGTAGTCCTCATTGATTCTGATTATTTGAGATTGTTCTTGATTCGCACATGTGGTGAGATCCTATGTCTAGAGCATTAGCTAGCTTCATTTGTGTTTAATTTTTCATGTTTTTGATATCTTAGACAGTTTGATGTATTAAACATTGTATTTTCTTTAGTAAGCTCTTGTACTGATAAAGCTAGGTCTTAGCCTCTTAGGTATATTTTGTTACTTCTATACTTATTATATCTACTTATAAAAGTTTGACTTGAGACTTTCTTTCGATATCTTTATATTTTCGCTTAATGATTTGACTATTCATGTGGATCAAAGGATTGTCTTATCGACCAATAGAATAGGATATGTGTCATGATCCAAATGTTTGTGAGCGGCACCCACACTAACCCTCTAGTAGGAGAACCATCTGACCCCGACTTCATCTAAACACTTAACCATTTTTAAGCAATAATAAATTTTTCTTAACTAATAAAATAATAAATCCAAATAAAACAACTGAAAAAATATAAATTACGGAAAACAATTATCTATTACAATATCTCAATGACGTAAAAGTCATTGTACAAGAATATTTTGACCAATATTGAAGTCTAAGATTAATATCCCAAAAACATATAAAACAAGACTATCATTTTCCAAAAGAATGGACATTATCTAATGAGATGATCCAAAGGCTGCCTGAAGGTAAATGCTCATCCTTGGATCAAAAGTTGTTGGTCATACACTATAACTGAGGTCTCCTTTCTGTGGAACACTATTTGCACTCAACAAAAGAAGAGCATGGGTAATATCAATACAAACGTTGTGTACTGCTAAGCATTATTGACTGGCTTAACTCAAACCCACACTTAAATATAAATCAAATATGAATAACATTAGCAATCATCACATAACAAGTAATTTCAATCGACACTTACCAATCCACAGATAATCACTTAGTGAACCAAAAACCTCAACAAGACCACCACACGAGTTCAACAACAAATGAGAGGTCTATGACTTTTGTAAATACCACAAATTAAACACACCAAATCAGTTACCACCTAGCCTTCTCACGAGTCACGAGAGTAAACTTATGTCACATCGATTTTAATGCAACATATTACAAAATGCAAATACATAATCTAATAACCTTGAGTATATAACTATGTATCACAACCATCACAACCTCTTCTTAATGTGTATAAACATACTAATGGGACTTGTATGCCCAATAATTATGACCTGTAGGAGATCATTTTCGTTCATGTATACATATGTGGTATTCGATCCTTCGAATATCAATATACAAGTAACATGTATTGGCATAGTATCCGACCCTTTGAATATCACAATATATGAATATAAAAAGTAATTATCAGCCAAAATATAATGCAGTGCATCAAATATGCAAGTACACACTTTATCTAGACATTTAGTCAAACTTAGATTCATCAATTCATATATACAACTAATATCCACCAACTCATGAAATCACAAGTATATCCAAAGGTCAATTCATAAACATTCAAATTACAAATAGGGATAGAACCCAAATTAATTCTAAAACTATAATATAAATCATAACATACATCAAACATAAGCCCGAATGCACTAATCCGCTAAAGTCTTAACCTTTATGCAATTTTGGATCGTTCACGGTCTAAAAATAACAAACAAGGAGTAATTAATATTTTACTCACCATCTCTAGGCATTTAGAAATCAAAACCCATTGATTTTACCCTCGTTCATAGCATAAAACACCAATTCAAATTTTTTCACCCATTAATTAAACTTCTATAATTCACATTAACAAGAAAGAGTTTCTAATTCACATTAACAAGAAAAGGTTCTATGTTAGGAAGTAAAGTCTAACAACGTAGAACCATTTACAATTGATTTTAAGACTACCCATAAAAAATTCTAATCAATTCTTTATTTTTAGGGCTTAACCCATGAATTTCTTCCTAATACTTGATTCTATGGATTAAATGAATTATCACCTCACTCAAGATTTAGGATGAAAATTTAGATTTTTGAGAGAAAATAATATAAAAACGTAGAATCAGGTGTTAAAAATTGCCTGATGACTACTACAACGATGTGTTGTCTGCTACGATGGTCCTGTTGTAGCAGTTAAAGGCCCGCTACATAAATCCATTGTGTTTACTTACCGAGTGCTATTGTTATGACCCAACCAGTCATGATTGGCACTCGCCCTAATCTATGCCATGAGAACTATACTACTATCACTTTTACTCAGTCAGGTGTTATTCTCACTTTCGTAATAATATCAGCTCATGCTTTTATTAAGTTAAAAGAAAATGAGTCATTCAATAACATTTTAGTCAATAATATTTTCACCTATAAAAACGGATAGAGTGCGAAAATCTCTATTTATTACAATTTTCAAGACTTGAAGTCACCGTACAAGAACATCTAAAGAAAACAACTAAGTCTAAAATAAATAGAAATGTCCAACATAATAAAAAAGAAAACTGCCTTAATTTTAAATCAAAGGATATAACATCATAGAAAGTTTGAAGGCCGCCCAAACATAGGGTTCACTCTCTAAATCAAGTCTGGACACTGGCTAGAGTGAAGGACGTGTGTCTGCTGCTGAAAGATGTGGTGCACTCAACGAAAAGAAGAGTACAGGTAGCATCAACACATCAACAAGTATTGGTAAGCATCATAGATCAACTAACTTGGGGCTTTGGGCCACAGGTGACAAAAGAGTTTTAAAATGAGGTGTAGGTGACACAAGTTTTAATTATTAGTTGGAGGTGACAATTACTTTATTATGAATTAAGAAAGTTAAAAAAGTTTAAAAATAACCCATAAGTTTTTAAATTTACACTTTGATCCCAATATTTACCTAAAATAACAGGAAATGGAGGGAAAATGACGTCTTTCTCTCTCTTCTCATCCATTGTTGTTTTCTCTCTTAGCGTTTTTATTATTCATTATTTATGCTACTTTATTCATCATCTTTTGCTTCATTATCATCATCTTCTACTTCATTATCATCTTCATCTTCTTCTTGTCGATCATTTGTTGTTGGTGGTGGTGGTGGTACAACGCTACTGCTGCTATCTGTCCAATTTCTTAGGTTAAATTTTGTTTACTACATCACTTTCCACTTTGGCATTACTTCATAGCTGACTTCGGTAAGTAAAATTATGATTTTTATTCGTATTTGTCATCTGGGTACACTTCTGTTTTTCCAACAATGGATAGAACCCCGATTATGAATCCAACATAAGTGCCTATAATTTAAACAAATCAATCATCTGTTGCATCAGATGAGTAATTTGTTGCCTCAGAAGATTTATTTATTGCATCAGACTGTTTATCTGTTGTATCAGAAGATTTATCTGTTGCATCAGACGTATTATCTGTTGCATCAGAATGTTTATCTGTTGCACCAGACTAATTATCTATTGTAATGAATGATTAATCTGTTTGGAACAACACAAATCAGCCCCTACCACAAACTCAATAGATAACCAATATGTTTTAACTTTTGCTATCGCTACTGGATTCAAAATTATTCCTTACGTCCAATTACCCGTCCTAAATTTCCTAATTTGATTTCTCATTTTACTTGTCTTTTTCATTAATCAAGAAAAGATTTTAAAAAAATCCATGTTTTACCCTTTGCATTAATCACGCTTTCTTCAAATTAAAATGGAAACATCATTTAATAGGTGTTTACTATACGCCGACCGATTTTAAAAGTTTTCTTCTCTTATGAAATTTTGATTGAATAGCAAACAATGGTTATTTCAAACACGTCTACTGTCCCACCAACTGATCAGTGGGTTATGGTAAACTAGACATGTTATTAATTATTTTTCTTAATTAATGTACCATCTCAATTTGGAATGGATAATTTGAGACAGAGGGAGTACGAATTAAAACGTCAGAGCCAAGCAACAAACTAGTCATCTGTTGAAACAGACTATTTATCTATTGCATCATACTTCTAATCTGTTGCAACATGAGTAATTTATTTTGAACAACACATCAGCCCCTGCCACAAATCCAACAGATAAATCTTGCTATTGTTAATCGATTCTAAATTATTCCTTTTTACGTCGAATCATCGACATGTTTGTTGAGAAGATAATAGACAGAATGAAAATTAAATATGAATTAAAACATCAAAGATCAAACATAATTTTTTTATTAAACAAAAATAAATAAAAATACATATAATAGATTAAAAGAAAAATAATAATCTAATTATTATTATTATTATTATTATCATCATTATCATTGCCAGCCGGCCAATCTTCATTCGAAAGTAGCAAGGCCCTCCTCAGCCTGCGTATCTCGCGGAGCATTCTTGCAGGTCACGAACTTAATTTCGAAGTTCATTATGGCATCTTGCAGAAAAGCAACGTCCCACACTAGGTCAGCCATAATCTTCTAGAGTGTAATATGAAAGACGAGATCCAATAAATAAATAGAGTATAGTTGAATGAACAATTGAGTAAGGAGGGATCTATTTATAGAGGATTAAATTTGAATAAGGCAAAAAGACGCGACTGTTCACCTCCATTCATTAATTATATTTTTTATTAAATTAAGAAAATAAATATTGTGATAAGTCATGACTTTTCAGATTATTATTATTAATTAGTTCTTTTTAAGAACCATTTTTATTGAGTTGTGGCAATAGATTCTATATCTGTTGCATCAGATAACACATCTGTGACAACAGATATATCATCTGTTGCAACAAATATAAAATATGTTGCATCAGATAACCTATCTGTTGCAACATATAATCTAACTGTTCACCTCCATTTATTAATTACATTTTTTATTACTGTGAAAAGTAATGACTTAATTAAATTAAGAAATATTGTGATAAGTCATGACTTTTCAGATTATTATTATTAATTAGTTCTTTCCAAGAACCATTTTTTATTGAGTTGTGACAACAGACTCTATATTGGTTGCATCAGATAAATCATTTGTGACAACAGATATATCACCTGTTGTAACAATAGTAAACCTGTTGCATCAGATAATATATTTGTTGCAACGTATAATCTACTTTTTAAAAAAAAAAACTATCATCATATCATTAATCCAAATTTATTGACTTTTTTATTTCATAAATTAAAAAAAACACCTTTTCAAATTCTTTAATAAAATAATAACCATTTTTATTTTCTGGCAACAGATTGTATATCTGTTGAATCTGATAAACCATCAGTTGCAATAGATATACCATCTGTAGCAACAAATATCTGTTCTATATTAATATCTTTTTTTATTTCTTCTAGCAGCTGATACATCAGTCGCAACAGATGGAGAATTTGATGTATCAGCAACACTGTTGAATGCATGTATTTTTGTTTTAGACAAAAAGTCACGACCGACCTTTACCTTGTTTTTCTTAACAATCATCATACAAGTTAATTAATCCAATATTGAGACTTTTTTTATCATATAATAAATAATTTTAAAAAACAAATTCGAAAACAAAAATGATGAAAAGTCACGATCAGTTATTAAAATTAAATAACCGTTCTTTTACGGTTATAAATTGTGTTTATCATTTATTTCCTTATTATTTATTTATGAAATATTTTTCATATTAAATAATCAAAAATTCATGTCTTTTTCACCCTCTCAATAACAACAATAACCTTTTTTTATTAATAACCGTCTGGTGCAACATATGATCGATCTGTCACATCAGATTAACCTCTGTTGACACAAATTGCTCAATTCCTACCGCCAACCGTCAACATGTTGAGAACAAGGAATACACAGAATGATTATTAAATCCTAAATAAGAATTGAAAATTCAAAGTCGACCACCAAATAAAACGTAGATTTTTTAATCTCTTGGGTAAATCCGATATACAAAAGAAGGAAAATACATATGAAAAAATAAAAAATATTACCTAATTATTATTACTACTATTATTATTATTATTTTCAATCAGACATTTTTCATCCGACAGCCTTGCTCCTCAATCTTGCTTCGAAGTCAGCAAATCTCTCTGGAGTTCATCAAACTGCCTTTGAAGTTCACGCAAGGACTCGATATAAATATTCTTGTACGAATCTGGATCATCCATATTTGTAAGGAGGGACCTATTTATAAATTATTGTATCTCGAAAAGAAAAAAAATTGCTTTAAAATAAATCTAATAGATGGGTAATCTGTTGCAAAAATATATTATTTCTGTTAGATAACTTACAATATACTGGCAATCTTTTGCAACAGATGTATATATCTGTTTGATTTCTCCAACATATACGTCATATGTTGCAACAGGTTGATCATCTATCGTAACAGATATCTCTAATTGTTTGATAATATAAATAGATATGGCATCTGTTGCAACTAGCTGGTCATCTGTTTATTCAATTTAAGTCAGAGATGGGCTAGGAAGAATAAGGTGCGTGCAGATGGATCCACTATCATATGTGTGGGAGTTAAGTATGTATTACTGATAAGGTCATCGGGACAACACACACGAAGTACAATATTTTTGTGAATGCAATTTTTAACCGATTAGGCACTGATCATTCAAACAAGATCCTGCATTGTACCATTAAGTTTGATGGGTTCAAAATTGATAAGGCTGAGGACCTCATGAAGATAGTGCAGATACCCTGTTACGAATTACTGACGGTTGTTGCTCGTGTTTATGCGTGTCAAGTTTTGGGAAGGGATCAATATTTGTCGTCATTGCAGAGAACCAATAGCGATTGAACTTAACATTAAGTGTGCATTGAACTCTGAGAACACCTTCGAAGCCTCGCACTACATCAAACAAGAACGGAAAACCAATAGAAATTCTCCTAGCCCAAATTTATATGGTTGGGTTTCTTGCTTGGGGTGATGATTATATGCTAGAAGGTGCGGTAGAAGAATGCCTTCGAGGGAAATGGGTGGTTGATGGAAGACTATCTCATCTGAAAGCTAATTGAAGAAGAGACATAGGGTATAAAGTAACTTCTAACGAATCTGGCCGATGGAATTATCTTAAAAGATGTGAAATCTTAATCAAGTGCAAATATGAAAGTGTATCCAATAATGTAATTTCGTCTGTTGTCTCTCTGAAAGAAAAATAATGTAGATGGACACTTTGCTAGGGAAATGCGTGGTCGGGATTATCACCTACATAGAAAATAGGAAAAGACTAACAAAGCAGCTTCACGGGCATCGAGGGTTGAAATGATGTACAGCAAGTCTAGAAAACTTATGCCAACAACAACTGTAGTTAAAATAAGGAATCTAAGCGAAGGCGGCAATTTCTGAATTTTAAATTTCATCCCATGCCTTCTTATCTGTGTTTCTGATCAGGTCCACTGTCGTTGACCTGTTTGGAACCACAAATGAGATTGAAAGACAAATAAAGTATCATTACTTCCTTAGAAATATGGATTAATTGATTGTGTTTTCTTGACTTAGCATGCTTTTAACATTCCTTGGAGAAGATCAGATGCTTGTTGTAGTATGTGAATCTCGATAATTTTCAAGTTTGCCTCTAGCTTGTTGATTTTGTATTCAAGCTGGTCGTTATGGTCTTTAAAGTTGGAAAGGAGTTCCTCATATGTTGTGAGCTCGATCAGGAACACTACCTTCAAAGTTGTGGCATTCTAGAAACCCTTTAGAACACTTTATTCAAAAGCCTTAAAGGATACATGGAGGGTCGCTATGTTTGTTTTAGGTCAAAATGTGTTGATGCACGTTAAAGATGTGATCCCAAGAGTTGAACAACACACTTTTATCGAGCGTTTCTCCATGCATCTTGATCAACCAATTTTATAAATTAATAAGCAAGGAGTTACGTAGCGTATGATCTAAACCGACTCTACCAAGCCTATTAAGCGTTACGTAACTCTGAGCTCATTACCCTATAAAAAAATATGATTGAGTTAGTGCACAAATCAAACAAGCTCAATCTGTCAGCCTTTTTGTTGATCACTCTTCTCCAATATAGATAACAAGATATCTGTTATGCAAAAGTCTACACCGTCGCCAAACATGCTTGCCAGGGTGCAATTCTTCAGAAGACATCAACAGATATCTTCTGAAGAATTTGATAAAAATTGGGTTACATTAATAAATAAGAAAATAATGCGAAAGCGAAAATACTAAGATTAAAGGCAAGAAATTAAAGATAGGCAAAATTGGAGAATAAAATCCCCAATTTCGAGGTTAAGTGCTAAGAACCCTAATTGATATTAGTATTCAAAATTAGCGGATTAAGACTAATTATGATACTAATAGAGTCAATTCAAGAACTTAGATCAAAAGTGATCTAGACTCCTATTTCAAAGAAACTAAAGACAACAATTAGTATAAGACTAATCACCTTCTTTAATTATCTTTAATAGAAACCAAAGATATCCAATTAAGAATTAATCTTACCTCCTAAAGAATCGTTCTTATAGGGTTGCAAGATAAATCTCAATTAGCCACACACAAAGGTGTAAATAAGAGAAACTCTCAATTAATAATAATATTGTCTCCTTGAATATAACAAAATCCATCCCTATATATAGGGAAAAAAAAAACTATCCCAAATAGCATGGGATTGGGAGCTACCTTTATCAAATCTAACTAAGACTAGGAAAAAGTTATCCCAAATAGCATGGGATTAGGATCTACTATTATGGAAATAATAAATAAAATCCTACTAGGACTAGGAAAGCATGTAAAAATAATACCAAAAATTCTCTCCTAAGAAAATAAGGAAAAGTTTCTAAATTTACTCACAACCCATATGGGCTCAATCTTCTTCTTTTGGGCTTGGACTTGAATCATGAAATATGTGTAGCACTTTGCCCATTCTTCTCCATAATTCTTGGACTCGTTCTTGGGATCTTCTTCCATCATAAGCATCTTCTTGATTTCATTAAAGACCGTCAATCTTAATGCAAGTGGACCAGCCTAGATGCTATCATTCCCCTCTTCTTGAAAACAATTCATCCTCGAATTTGAATCTCGCATAATCAAGACGACATACAATAATAAACAGTATCCATTACTTGAAAAAAACAATGGTAGGAACAAAACAAGATAGTGACCATGTGTCCACTTAACCCAATTAATCCTTGCATGTATAAAATCACCTTTATAAAGCATGTGGACATCGTCATCCCAATAGAAAGTTCTCTTATTTGTATGAGCACAACAAAATTCATGTATGGATAACGTCGGAGATGATATGTGCTTCTCCAATTTAACTCAATCCATAAATTACTCTAATGGGCTTTCCAAAGACGATATAACATCTATAGAATATGCATCAAATTGAACACTTTTATGATATAGCCAAGCATCCTTAATTACAATTCTCAGATATTTTCCTACGTACCTATTCACATTAACGTAAGAATTAAGAGTGTAGTTCATCACTTCAAAAAAGACCTTAGGTGTTCTAGCAATCCCAAGAATGTGAATAAACCAATCATACATACCGTATTTGGACTTATATGGAAAAATAACAACCCCTTATTCCTTTTGCATGAGCGTTAGATTCACAACTGTATTTTTGATCTTTTTGTCACGAGTCTTATCTTGGAAAGATCCAAAACAATTATCTTAACCTTTATACTTCTCATCAACATGCGCTTGCTCAATGGAATATTTAGTTTGGACCACCTTAGGAATAAGTTTATTCAATGATGATTTTTTAATACAAATATTCCCATGAGTATCTGCAAAAGAGTCAAAATAACTAGAAGAAGAAGTAGGAATATTAAAGTTAGAATAAGAAATAACCTTATTCAAACTATTTTGTTTTTCTCTCTCTACCTCACAACCATCCCTCTCCTATTTATTCTCGTAATTATCTCTCTTTTCTTTTCTCTTGACCTCAATTGACAGCTTATTCTCTCCACACAACACAATCTTTTCCTTTTTCTCTCTTTGAATGTCAACATGCACTCCCTTTCTCCTTCCATTATTTTCTCTCTCAAAATCTTTCATTACTTCTTTCACATGTTTCTGATCTTCATAAACTTGGGATGGAGTTAAAGGTACAAGTTTATATTTTCTTTTGTTTAGCTGAAAAGAAACTCTATTCTTCCCCCTATTATAAATTACATTCCTATCAAACTTCCAGGGATGCCCAAGCTTGATATGACAATCTTGCATTGGAATTACATCACAAAGAACATTATCAGAGTACCTTCCAATGGAGAAAGAAATCATGCATTGCTTAGTCACCTTAAGTCCACTGAAATCATTGTGTTTGATGCATGTAAGTTTCAACTTCTCCACCACGTATGAACTTATCACATTAGCATCACTTTCAAAATCAATAATCATAGAGCAAATATTATCATTTACCCCACACCTTGTATGAAAAACACTTCTCCTTAAATCAGTTATATTCACCTGATTAGGTGGGTTTTGGGTGACCTCTAATGCATCGAGTCGAGCAAAATTCCTTCTAAGTGCCTCGGCTATGTCGTTGTTTTGAGTCCCAACATCAGTATTTTTTTGAGACATCTCCAAAAGTTAAAGAAAACAAAAATTCTCAATTTGACCCTTTTTTTTATCTCACCCTTTCTTACCCTTTTTCCACTCAAATTACTACCTTTGGATGGATCCTTTAGGATTTATATACACAATCCTATTAGCAACAACTTTTTAGAAGTAAGATGTAGAAAGAAAAGAATTTATCAATACCTAGATAAATTGGGTTTGATGATACAAGAAAAAAAGACCAATTTGTGTAAATAGAAAAAATTTCAAATTTTCCTCTTCTTGATTTTCCTTGTTGATGTTGGAAATCAAGAAACACCAAAAAATCTGTTTTTTTTATAATAACTTAATTCTCAAATAGATAAATTTTCTCTTTTTTTTTATTTCATTTTTTTCTCTTTTTTTTTGCTATGTAGCTTAACAATGAAAAAAAATATTTTTTTGAGTGTATTTTTTTGTTGAAACTCCCAAAATTATCAAGAACAAAACCTTGATAGAACCGCTCTGATACCACTTGATAAGAATTGAGTTACGTTAATAAACAAGAAAATAATGCGGAAGCAAAAATACTAAGATTAAAGGCAAGAAATTAAAGATAGGCAAAATTGGAAAATAAAATCCCAAATTTCGAGGTTAAGTGCTAAGAACCCTAATTGATCTTAGTATTCAAAATTAGTGGATTAAGACTAATTATGATACTAATAGATTCAATTCAAGAACTTAGATCAAAAGTGATCTAGACCCCTATTTTAAAGAAACTAAAGACAACAATTAGTATAAGACTAATCACCTTCTTTAAATAACTTTAATAGAAACCAAAGATATCAAATTAAGAATTAATATTACCTCCTAAAGAATCGTTCTTATAGGGTTGCAAGATAAATCCCAAGTAGCCATACACAAAGGTGTAAATTAGAGAAACTCTCAATTAATAATAATATTGTCTCCTTGAATATAACAAAATTTATCCCTATATATAGAAAAAGAAACTATTTCAAATAGCATGGGATTGAGATCTACCTTTATCAAATCTAACTAGGACTAGGAAAAAGTTATCCCAAATAGCATGGGATTAGGATCTACTATTATGGAAATAATAAATAAAATCCTACTAGGACTAGGAAAGCATGTAAAAATAATACCAAAAATTCTCTCCTAAGAAAATAAGGAAAAGTTTCCAAATTTACTCACAACCCATATGGGCTCAATCTTCTTCTTTTTGGGCTTGGACTTGAATCATGAAATATATGTAGCACTTTGCCCATTCTTCTCCATAATTCTTGGACTCGTTCTTGGGTTCTTCTTCCATCATAAGCATCTTCTTGATTTCATTAAAGCCCGTCAGTCTTAATGCAAGTGGACCAGCTTGGATGCTATCAGAATTGCTCCCTGACAAGCATGTCTGGTGATGGTACAGATTTTTGCATAGCAGATATCTTGTCATCTATATTGGAGAAGAGCGATCAGCAGAAAGGCTGAGAGATTGAGCTCATTTCATTTATGCACTAACTCGGTCATATTTTTTTAATAAGGTAATGAGCTTGGAGTTACGTAACGTTTGATAGGCTTGGTAGAGTCGGTTTAGACCACACACTATGTAACTCCTTGCTTATTAATTTATCAAATTGGTTGAGAAAAATGCATTGAGCAACGCTCGATAAAAGTGTGTTGTTCAACTGTTGGAATCACATCTTCAATGTGCATCAACATATTTTGACCTAAAACAAACACAGCGACCCTCCATGTATCCTCCAAGGCTTCTGAAGAAAGTGTTCTGAAGGGCACCTAAAATGCCATAACTTTGAAGGTGGTGTCCCTGATCGAGCTCACAAGAGATGAAGAACTCCTTACCAACTTCAAATACGGCAACGACCAACTTGAATACAGAATCAACAAGCTTGAAAATTATCGGGATTCACATACTACAACAAGCATCTGATCTTCTCCAAGGAATGTTGAAAGCATGCTAAGGCAAGAAAACACAATCAATTATAACTATATTGCTAAGGAAGCAATGATACTCAATTTGCATTTCAATCTCGTTTATGGTTTCGATCAGGTCAACGATCAGTGGACCTGATCGGAAACACAAACAAGAAGGCATGGGATGAAATTTAAAATTTAGAAATTGCCGCCTTCGCTTAGATTCCTTATTTTAACTGCAGTTGTTGTTGGCGTAAGTTTTCTAGACTTGTTGTACATCATTTTAACCCTCGATGCCCGTGAGGCTGCTTTGTTGGTCTTCTTCTATTTTTTATCTAAGTGATAATCTCGACCACACAGCTCCCTAACAAAGTGTCCATCTGTATTATTTTTTTTCAGAGAGACAACAGACGAAATTACATTACTGGATACACTTTCATATTTGCACTTGATTCAGATTTCGCATCTTTTAAGATAATTCCATTGACCAGATTCGCTAGAAGTTACTTTCTACCCTATGTCTCTTCTTCAATTAGCTCTCAGATGATATAGTATTCCATCAACCACCCATTTTCCCTTGAAGGCATTCTCCTACCTCACTTTCTGGCATATAATCATCACCCCGAGCGAGCAACCCATCCATGTAAATTTTGGCTAGGGCAATAACTATATTGGTTTTTCATTCTTGTTAGATGCAGTTCTAAGCTTCGGAGGCCCTCTGAGGGTCCAATGCACCCTAAAAGTTAGTCCAATCGCTATTGAATCTCTTTACAATGACACCAAAACTAGATCCCTTCATAATGCTTGACAAATAAATATAAGCAACAACCGAGATTAAATCTTAATAAGATATTAGAACCATATTCATGGTCCCTCAGCCTTATCAGTTCAGACCTACCAAACTTAACTATAAAATTGTAAACATCTTGTTTGAATGATCTATGACTAATCAGTAAAAACAACATTCACAAAATCAGTGCACTCTATGTGTGTTGCCACGATAACATTATCAGTAATACATACCTCCCACATACGAAGTAGTTCTATCTGTATACAACGTATTCCTCCGAACCCATCTTTACTGCAGCCTCTTGTGATGGTCCAACAAAAGTTAATCAACTGTCGATTCCTTATATCTACAAAGAAGAGGAAAAAAATTGATGTCACAGAAAAAATATTATCCATATGTTGCAATAGATGTAGAGTTTGTTGCATCGGATGTGGAGTCTGTTGCAATAGATGTGGAGTCTGTTGCAACAGATGTGGAGTCTGTTGCAACAGATGTGGAGTCTGTTGCAACAGATATAGGGTTTGTTGCTACAGATGTGGAGTCCGTTGCAACAGATGTGAAGTCTGATGGAATACATCAAACCAACCTTTTTGGTGGTTTGATTTATTTCAATAATTTCTCAATCTATTATAACATCAACAACAACATAAACTACAAATAAAAAGCATCAACAATAAAGAAACAACAAAATTTATTCCAACAACATCATCAACAACAAAGAAGCAACATTCTTTGTCCCAGCATAATTTTGTCAAAATTATTAGTATCATCGAGTTTTGAGTTGCGATGCCGATAAGTAACCCTAATGCAGTATTTCGTGATGTTGTACTTAAATATCAGTTGGGGAAACCTTTTAACAAACTTAAGAGTATTATGAAGAAGGAAAATATAGATGGACTTTTTAAGAAGAGTTGTTTTGCATACTTTCTTGAGCTATCTGGGGGCCGCCCTCTCCGTTTCCTAATGATCATGGTATATGGCCTCCTTAAGCACAGGATCAAGTATGCGGGGGATGATAGAGGTCCGAAGGAGGGCGAAAAAAAGATGGATGAAGTTTGGATCAACTACTGTGGAATGCCGGTTTGTTTTGGATTGAAAGAGTTTGCCATAGTGATGGGCTTGAGATGCGATCGTCCAGAAGAACCTCTCATCAAGAAAACACGCCACAAAAGGTTCAACAAACACAAGGTTAAAAAAGATGGGTTGTTGGGCATTGTTGGACTTAGATACAGAGTGGAGGATTTGATGGCGGATCTCAAGAATAAAGACATGCGAAAGCACTACAGGGAGAAATTGTGCTTAGTTTGGTTTGTCCATTCCATTTTATTGGCAAAAAATGTTAGTGAAGTCATAGAACATGATTTGTTGGCACTTGCTGATGATTTTAGGAAATTCAACGATTATCCCTGGGGATACGACAACTACTACTTGACTGTCAAGTATTTACTAAAAAAGCTAAAGCCAAAGACGACTATATTATACGACTTTTCTTAGGCTTTCATGGTAAAATTGATCACTATTTTTACTCATTCACTAATTTATATTGAATATAATTATGAATTTTATTTTCTTGCTTCCTGTTTATAATTTTTAGGCTTGGGCATGTGAAGTCATTCCTCCCCTCCAAAAGCATTTTAAGAATTGCTCGGATAAGGTTTTTCATCCAAGGATCCTTAGGTGGTTGGCTGCAGCAGAGAGCAGCAAAAAAATATTTACGAGGCTGATCTCTTTAACCCTCAGGATAATGCAGTACGTCTTTTTTTAACTAAAATAATTTGCCTCAAATAAAGATATTAAAAAAAATGTTCCATCTGTTGCGACAGATGGGTGCTTTGTTGCAACAGATTACCCATCAACTGCAACTGGTGCAACAGATGGGTAATCTATTGTGACAGACGATCCATATTTTGCAACAGATTAACCATTTGTTGCTCTGGTTCTCTAAACCTTACTCAACAGATTACCCATCTACTTCAAATTATGCAACAGATGGGTAATCTGATACAACATATTATCAATCTGTTTTAACATACAGATCAGTTGTTGCTGTAGCTAGATCATTTATTGCATAAGTTGGTTATGTTAACATCCATGTAACCCGAGCCCCATGTATCCCATCTGACTGTAAATTATTATTATATGATTTAAATTCCTCCTGTCTTTTTTATAGGTTGTGCATCTTTGGATCGTGCCTACTATTGATGAGTTGGGGATGACTTTTTTTTTACTCTGGGTCTTGTTGATACAAAAGAAGACCCAACGGTAAAGTTAATAAAGAGGGAATTGGCTGGAGCAACATTCATATAAAGAGCAGTTAGGCAAGGTCAGCCTAATGTTGAAGCTCTTCACGACCAACCTCAAACTGCAATAGATTCGGGTGCTTCTTCTGGGGTGTTACTGGTGGAGTTGTTTGTAATGGTGGCAGCCATCCTGCTGCTGTTTCTGCTGCCAGTCATGATTATGCGCATGTTGGTGCTCAGCAAAAAATAAATATATTTGAAAACACCTCTTGCACAGGTTCTCCCTCTCACCCCTACACCGGTCTTTCCCACCCTTATAGTGGTCCCTCTCACCCCTCCTCACCCTCATGTTCTCATTGCAAATGCAAAGTGTATAAGGATATAGAGGATAAACTCCTTAAAAAGCTAGAGGTTATTATTGAAGTTGCCGAGGAGTTAAAATCCAGGAGGGGTGTCATACCATCCAACGAGGTGAGGGAGCCATGCACTCCTACAATGGATGTTAGGAGGAAGAGAAGAAAAATTAGAAAAAATGTCTCCGTTCTAAAATTAGCAAAAATTGCAACTCCTCCCGCTCCAAGAGTTTTTAAAGTTTAGGGGCCGCCAAAGCAGGTGGACATATTCGCTGCGCTTGGCAAGGAGAAGAAGAAGGAACTGGAAGAATTCATCAAGATGAAAGTTCAAAAAGAATACACCATGCATTCATTTGCCGCCAAAGACTTCTCGAATATGAAAAATATGTGTGTGTGGTACGAGGACAAGGTAAGTTTACTTTTGCTAACCTAGCCTTCCAATCTACTCCATGAAGAAGAATCTACGCAACAGATGTGTAATCTGTTGTAACAACTTGGTATTCTGTTGCAACATAATACACATCTGTTACATAAGTTGCGTTGACTGGGTAATCTGTGAACTGATTCAGAGAAACCTCTGCATTGAATTCTTTCCACTGTGTTTTTATTCTTTACAATTACTAAACTATTTAAAAATTATCTTCTTATACCATAGTATGTTGATGAAATTCTCTGACTCATGAGGTGTAGGCAATTAGCGTACCCGGATGCTTATGATGCTGTCGATAGGATAATGGACCTCAACTTCTACAATAATTTTAAGGATAGGTCTGCTAAACTCTGTAAGATAGTTGATTTCGATGGCCTGAGATTTGATCAGTTAGTTTCTACGTTCCAATGGGATGAAGTAGTGATTAAATATGTTAGAGGAAAGAGGCCATATCCACACGAAAAGAGCTGGACCAAGGCAAAGAGAATCCTTGCAGTCATGAATGTGGATGTCATACATTCTCTCACTGTTGAGATACTACTATACTAGGGAAAGATTAAGGTTTATGACTGCAACTTACTTGCCTTCAGCGAGAAGACAGTTTTAACCCACATACAGCCACTCTTGAAGTTGTTGCCCAAGTTGTTGACGCTCACTTGTAGGCTGAAGTCTTGGCGAAGGAATCATAGGATTTTGAAGGTCAAAATAAGAACATCTAGCTCCCAAGAAATACAACCAGTGCAGCGTGCGGGCTGTACTCACTTGCATACATTGAGTGTTTGCTGACCAGCACACAAATGACTGGTGTGTGCAACACCATTATGGGAAAGATGCAATGGGTCTGGCTATATGGGGGTACTAACTAAATGGTTGGAGTCTGTGTATAAAAAAAACATATACAAAGATATAGACGAACATGATAACAAATTTTCATTTCAAGCTAATTCACTTTACATGTAGTGGCAATAATTTTTATTTCTGGACAAGTTGAATTTTTATAATGCAATGGATTTTATATCTGTCGTATCAGATATAGTACCTGTAATACTCCGTATTTTCGTGCTAGAATTCGAACCGTTGTTTCTACGCGTCTAAACTCTAATCCAAGTGACTCTCATGTGAATATAGTTTTCATGATCATTATCCTAGTCTATGAAGCACCTTTGAGGTGAAAAATGTTCATAGCAATGACTTAGAACAAAGTTGAGCTAAGACCAATTGATTCGTCCAAAGTTTGACATCCGATTCTACAAGGGTCTACTTCAAACGAGTATAACTCCTTATATACATGAAATTTTTCATCCTAAGACCTATCAAATTGTATATAATTGAATTATCTTTCCAACGATACCAATTTCGTAAAAATCCGATATCCGAGCGAAAAGTTACAACCCTTTTAGTGAAGAGCTGTAAGCCAGGGTGATTAGGCCCGCACCGCGCGCAGATCACGCGTCAACACTGTTTCAGACGCGAATTTCAGTTTTTTTATGGGTTTAGGGTCGTTTTGGTCATTCCCCCTCACCCAAAATCCGTCCAAACCCTATATTAAAGCCTATTAGAAGCATTATATGTTATATTTCATCAAATTCCCTCAAAAGAAAACCCTAAACTCCTACATCCAACTTCAAGAACCTCCAAAGTTCACCATTAATTCTGCAAATTTATTCAAGATTTCAAGTTCCTAGTTCAAGAACTCCAAGAACCATCATTCAAAGGCACGATTAACATCTCAAAAATAAGTATCGATCTAAAGTTCATCATTCAAGGTATGTGGGGGGGTTTTCAACAAGAGCACTCTTTCGTTCTTGTGCCCAAAAGTAATTTTCTTTACGAAGACATGATTTTTACTTGATTATTATGATTTTGAAGCATGAACTCATATTTTATGATGATTATTATGAAATTTTGATGCCTATGATTTTGAAAGATGGATTTACATGTTTGGTGATATAAAGCATGAATCTTGAACGATATTTATCATGATTTTGATATTTGGGTCTTGAACCCCATTTGAATATTGTGTCTTTGAGAAAATGTGTGCTATAAGCACGTTGATGTTGAATATTTGAGATGTGTTGAATGATTTGACCTTTTGGTCTTAATGGATTCGCTTTGAACTCGAATGTGAAAGAAATCCACAACGTGTTTGATTATGATAAATGGGTAGCATGATGGCTCCCGATGTATACTTATATATTGATGAATGTTGTTTTATTACGGATTGTCTTTGAAATGATCTGAGCTAAGTCCGGGAGTACTCTTTAGCACCGAGTGAAAGGTATAAAGTGACCTTACTTCCCTAGAACTACGTGCCCCCGTAGGATGTGAGCCTGAGGTTGATTTATATAGTGATCACTAGTGTTTTTGGATTGATATTGGAAGTCCTACTCCGATGGAAAGGATAGGACGGCTCTCCCCAACGTGGGTTGGACGTTGGACTCCATGTGGCTCACATGGTTTATGTCGGTTATAGGATCTCCCAATGTGTGTGTGTGTACTCTTCTATCTGAGATGAAAACATATTTGCTTAAAAGGCGGAGTTTGAGAAAGTCATTACTCTTAAAAGATTTAAGGAATATATTCTAATGAGAATTGACATGAGATTTGATTGTTTTGATGATTTGAAATTGAGATGAAAGTGAATTGAGAACGTATTGTAATGACTCACTTGTTTTACTTTACATGTATTATTCGTCCATGATTTTGATGATTTAATTCGAGCTAAGTGAGTCATCTATATCAGCATGCATAATTTTATAAAGTGTGATGATATTAAGATATTATTTTATATATGCATTGCACCCTTATATGCTCGGTATCTTTCCATGGTACTGACCCACATATTCGTATGTGGGCTACATTTTCTTAAAATGTAGGTACAAGGTATAGTTGCACCTTCGGATCCAGTCAGTTCGTGGTATCCAGTCAGCAGGTGATGAGTCATTTTGATTCAAGGGCTTGAGTTAGTTATGCAGAGTTTATAGTGTTGTATTTTCTTTATTCAGTCGTATTGAGTTGGGGTAGTCGGGAGTCATGACCCGGCTACCTATAGTCAGTACTAGTAGAGGCTTCATAGACAGTCAGTAGAAGTTGATGTATTTTGTTTCAATTTTGGTTGTAAAGGCAGAATTGTAATCCTGTAAAATTCCATTTTTGTATCGATCATATTCAGAAAAGAGTTAATTTCTGCTGATTTGTATGGATTTGTATTTTTATTCAGTTGCTTATGAGTTATGCCAGTAGAAGGGTTAACTTGGGGTCACTTGTGACCCTAAGCACCGTGTGACGTCTTGGGACCCGATTTTGGGGTGTTACATTACCTTTTATGACAAATTGATTATCTGTTGGAATACGTTGGTCATCTGTTGCATTATGCAGATATTCCCAGTCTGTCTGTCGCAATAGATATACGATCTGTTGCAACATATAATTTATTTATTGCAACTGATCGATAATCTGTTGGAGAAAATAAAAAGGTAGGAATACCTGTTATATAATTTCCAGCAGATGACCTATGTGTTGCATCTCATGTTGCAATATATATCTAAATCCGTCTGATAAGATATGTCGTCTGTTGCAGCAGATGTATTATCTGTTGCCATATTTGAATCTAGTACTCCATTTCAATTAACATGTTCAAAACTAAGGATTAAATTATATTCATAGACAGAATAAAATAAATCAAAGCCTTTAAAAATTACATGAAATAACTCAACAAATAAATAAAATATAAAAAAAAATCATTATGGGTACAAACGATCTACTCTACAAATAAATCAACAAGTTAAACCAAGGAGGATAGGTTATTACATTGACGGACTCAAGCTATAAAGATCTAATCAATTAGGATAAGTTGTTCTTCATCCGGTGCTACGAAATTCGGCTTTGGTCATCGTGGATCTTTAACGTCGGTTGCATACGACTTCTGAGCTTTCGTTTCTTTGTATTTCCATAAAAGAGCAGCATATCTTTTGCGGAGTAATCCGACATCAAGTCCATCATTTGGTACTTGTAATCCATCAATCAAATACTCAGCGTAGGCGGCAACAAAAGGACCGCAATCCCTGTGTTATAAAAAACAGATAATCCATATCTTGCAATTCATGCAAGCATTGTGAAATTTGTGAAATGAAACTAAATTATGACACTTAAACTTACAGGCTACCAATGGTTTGTTGAGCAATTCTTTCAATATATTGTACATCAAATGGATTAGCTATTTTATCCCGGTATGCTTCAATCGTCGACCAATCAGTACGAACCTTTTGGTCCAAAAAGCCACTCATATCAAGGTAAGTAGGCAATATTTTGGCCAGCTTTTGTATCTCAGACGACGGCCCAAAACGTCTCCTTCGCGACATCGAGTTATAAACTCGGATGTGTCTTTCTTTTATAACGACAACAGCCAACACCCAATGGAATTCATCACCATAATTGATTGGGATGTATACTTCGTCGACCAAATGCCAAGGTAAGCCAGCCGAAATGCTAAAATCTTTGATGATGTTGATTAAGCATTTCTCATTTCGGAAAACTTTCGGTTGTTGTTGACAATACCTATTGTAGGCATTATTGATGTAAACTTTGTACAAATAATTATCTGTCGTGGATTTGTATTGTTCTTATGTTTGCACCTTGGCCTTCTTTAGAAGGTAGTAAAAAATGACATCGATGTGCTGCACATATTATCAAATATTTCGAATTATGTGATGAAAAAATCAATATGCAGATGTAATTAAATAAAGAATTAATTAATAGTACTATGTATGGCATTTAAACCTCATCATTCCAGCAAGTTTGGGGTTGTGACATCAAATAGAATCAATTCTTCATTTCGGGATATGCAACAACAAAGTCAAACATATCAAAACCAAGACTCGATTCATTCACTTTGTAGCGCTCGTCATTTTATTTTCTACATGATAATTTATATGTGTTAATGTCAGGTTCTTACAACAAGGATTGTATAAACCAATATCTATAAAATTGATTTATGTACCTGCCGACATGATGCTTTAACAATCCATCGACTATCCATTCTGAATAGTCGTTGATCAACTGTGTTAGTTTTTTTGGAGCCTCGTCGAAGATGTTGAACCCTTCAAACGTGTAATTCTTCCGTTCTCCCAAGATGACAGGCTTCACTTTTTCTTCTTCTTTGGAAGCAGTTGATGGATTATCAACTGTGATATTACGCTCTTCAGTTGTAGCTTCTACTGTGACATTCATCTGGAAAGCCAGAATTGTCAATGCTAAGTAGAGATATACAACAAATTGTCCATCTGTTGCAACAGATGAGTCTTATATTGCATCAAATGGATTATCTGTTGGGATATATTCAAATAGGTAAATCAGAGCAGTACAATAATTTTGAAGATATGACCCATCTGTTGCAACATAAGACTCATCTGTTGAAACAGATAATGAATCTGATGCAACAGGTTAGACAACAGTTGCAACAGATGTATGTATCTGTTTGATAATTTTTAGCAGATGTATCATCTGTTGAAATAGATATGTGCCTGTTTGTTTTTTGGAATAGATGATGTAAATTCACCTTCTTCAGCTCATGTTGCTCTCTTGTGGCCCTTGCACACTGAACATCGGTGCAAGACAAAGACAGAGGTGTTGCAATCTTATTTTTTTTATGCTTGATGATGCCTTGGAAGTGTCTTTCCTTCTCCTCTTAGCCGCTTTGATCTCTAGTGGAGTGTCCGGATATGAAATCCTCTTTAATGGAATGACACCCCTCTTAGATGTCGTTTCCTTTACAGAAGCAGTTAGTGCATTAATAACATTAATCACTCCACTGTGTTTCACCTTACAGTCTTGACATTTGCATGCAGAACATTCGCTAGATGTGGCAAAATTTGGAGAAAAATCTGTACAACCATTATGATCATAATCATACTGGTTTGTTGTTTCAAAAACTATAAGAGGAGCATCATTAGCCCCACCCTCCAAAATTATTTTTCTTATGATGGTTGTTGCTCCAAACAATTCCATTTTTATTCCATCAACGACCTTAGGGTCCGATAAAGTTTGCATAGACCGTAAAGTAAAAAAAATGGCATCTTCAACTCTCGATTGGTCGGAATAAGCCACGGATGGACAATCTAAAATAAATTGATAAATATATTAAGAATGAAGATAAAATCATTTAATCATTAATTAAAACAAAAACTTGATTAGAATTGGACTTACTGCTTCCTTGGGGGATTGAAAAGATCAAGATATTTTGCATTTTTATCGGTTTTGGCCTACAACCATCTCAGAATTCTTGGACAAGAAACTTCTTACTGGTAGTTCACTTACTGTCTCAAATAAGGAATGGCTTCAAATGCCCAAGCCTATAACATAATGCCAATAAATCAAAAGCATTATTGAATAAAAAAAATGATGAATCATATCATGATAAAAGAAATATTTACCATGAAGGCCCATGAAAAGCCATATAAGTTGATTGTTTTTGGCGTTAACGGAGTCAACAAATATTCGAAAGTCATTTTGAAGCTTTCATAACCCCAAGGATAGCTATTAAATACCTCAAGATCCTCAAAGAGATTTATTAAATCGAGGC
This sequence comes from Capsicum pubescens, assembly GCA_030864215.1. Classification (NCBI taxonomy): domain Eukaryota; kingdom Viridiplantae; phylum Streptophyta; class Magnoliopsida; order Solanales; family Solanaceae; genus Capsicum; species Capsicum pubescens. The sequence continues at coordinate 83,493,738 of CM061541.1, read as the reverse complement.
TTATGTTGTTGTTAACGTCTCTCGCCTAAAGAACATTATGTACAAACCAAACCAAACACAATGATTGCTTATGCTTCTTTGAAAATTCTTTACCTTTCAACGCTTCTATCAGGTTTTTATTTTTGAAGCTTGGTCCAACAATGGACACCAGGTCATCACGATCACTCGACTTGCCTTTGATTTTTTTTTGGGTGTGCGGGGTACTTTTTTGGGGTCAGAGTAGGTATAACTTGTGAAGGAGAAGGAGGATAACCATTTAGTCTGGTAACTATGGCAAACTCCTTCCAACCAAAACAAATAGGCATGCTACTATAATTTATCCACACCTCATCCATCTTATCTTTGTTTTCATACATAAACCTGCGCTTAAGAAGATCATATACCATTTTCATCAGGAAACGAGCATTGTTGTTCTTCGACAAATCAAGATATTGTCCAAAGCAGCTTTTCCTGAAATAAGAATCCAATTTTTGTTCTCAAAGTATTTTTCTGAAGGTGTCGAAAGATTTTCCCATGACTGACTTAACCATGAGATCACTCGTTAAATCTGTGGCACCATCGCACTGCATTCTCACGGAATAACGATCAATGCTGAAGGTTTTGACCAACTCTTCAATTTGCTACCTTCAAATGTATATTTAGCAAATGTATAAAATACTTCGTAAGAAAATACAAACCAAAATCAGTTATAGATGCTATAACAAAACTTCGTAAGAAAATACAACTCTTCAAATGTATTTTTTCTGAAGTAGCATATGTATATTACAAGTCTTAATATGTATATTTATGATATGCATATGTATTTTCATTACAACATATAAATTACTGCATATGTATAATATAAATACATATAACTGGAAACATATGAAACAGACAGTGAACACATAAATAGACTATATACGTATATTATAAATACATATAGCTGTTAAAATATATAAAGTCAAATACATATAATTGTTAAAATACGTATTTTAAACAATAACTATTTCGTATCTACTAAAATGCAAAACGAATTCCAACTAACAGGAACATTTTTTTTGAATACTAGTTATCATCGACTAAAATTTAAATTTATCGTATAACAATTGTATCTCAAATTTCAAATTAAATAACTACATGGATAACTTTAAATTTGAAAGAAATAATTCGCTCAGATCATTTTTTTTAGAACTGATAGAATTCATATACAATCTCAAATTTTAGAATTCCACGACTGTTACGCAACTTTGTTGCAAGTTTTTCATCAATTCTCGCGATATTTTTTTATGAAATTCACAAACATAATCAAGTTTTTTAATCGATACCTGTAATTGGAGCGTTGTATTTTCAATATTTTCTTCAAAATTTCAGAAGATCATCAATAATGTTGGAAGCACTTTATTTTTTGAATTAGCTTTGATTTGTTGTTTATGAAAATCCTTGTTTGAATTTGAATTATGTTGATGTAAATTAACGGTTGATATGAAAATAAAAGAGTCATATAAGGTAAAAAAAATCTATTTAATTAAATGTGGCCTAAATTAAGGAACAATTTCATTCCTTATTTAACTCTAACTGATTAGAGTTAAATCAGGAACATATATCCTGTTTGTATATGTATTTATATAGCAACCTTTTACTAAAATACAGAATACATATTGCTATTTTTCGTAATTTTAAAACTGTTTCTATAAAAGTTAATAATTAAGGCTCTACAGTTGCTATTTCTGAAATTTTCTCAAAAAATAAAGGGGAGACCTTATTATACCTCTAGCCAATTTAAATTAGAGAAAATTTCAGAAATAACAACTGTAGAGCCTTAATTATAACTTTTATAGCAACATTTTTAAAATTACGAAAAATAGCAATATGTATTCTGTATTTTAGTAAAAGGTTGCTATATAAATACATATACAAACAGGATATTTGTTCCTTATTTAACTCTAATCAGTTAGAGTTAAATAAGGAATGAAACTGTTCTTTAATTTATATCACATTTAATTAAACAGATTTCTTTACCTTATATGACTATTTTATTTTTACCTCAGCCGTTAATTTACATCAACATAATTCAAATTCAAACAATGATTTTCATAAATAGCAAATCAAAGCTAATTCAAAAAACAAAGTGCTTCCAATATTATGGATGATCTTCTGAAATTTTGAAGAAAATATTGAAAATACAACGCTCCAATTATAGGTATCGATAAACAAACTTGATTGTGTTTGTGAATTTCATAAAAAAATATCACGAGAATTGCTGAAAAACTTGCAACAAAGTTGTGTAACAGTCGTGGAATTCCAAAATTTGAGATTGTATATGAATTCTATCAGTTCTAAAAAAATGATCTGAGCAAATTATTTCTTTCAAATTTAAAGTTATCCATGTCGTTATTTAATTTGAAATTTGAGATACAATTGTTATACGATAAATTTAAATTTTAGTCGATGATAACTAGTATTCAAAAAAAATGTTCTTGTTTGTTGGAATTCGTTTTGCATTTTTGTATATACGAAATAGTTATTTTTTAAAGTACGTATTTTAATAGCTATATGTATTTATAATATACGTATGCAGTTTATTTATGTATTCACTGTCTGTTTCATATGTTTCCAACTATATGTATTTTTATTATACATATGCAGTAATTTATATGTTGTAATGAAAATGCATATGCATATCATAAATATACATATTAAGACTTGTAATAAACATATGCTACTTCAGAAAAAATACATTTGCTAAACTGGAATGATTTGAATTGTCAATTATTTTTGTATTAATAATTTCAGGTTATACCAGCCTCAGAGTATGTCTATACAGTCCACAACATGGATAGACATTTTATTGTTTGTCTTAAGAAAAAAATATATTCTTGTCATGCATTCCAATTGGATGAGATACCGTGTGTGCATGCTTGTGTGGTACTTGATAGCAAGAGTTTTCAAAAGGGACCATATTGCTCTGATCTATACAAGCCAAAAATTGTGTTAAGAACGTATGATCTTTTCATTTATTCTCTACCGCACAAAGATGATTGGGTAATTTCACAAGAGATATTGGAGGAGATAGTTTTGCCCCCAAAATACAAGCGACCCCCTGGGAGAGCTGCAAAGAAGAATCATAGAGATATGTTCGAAAAGAAAAACAAAAACTATTGTATCTCATTCACAATAGATGTTCATGTAGAAAATATAATAAATGATAAGTTTATTGATGTATTCAGTCAAAAAATAATTGCTTTATTTTTTCACTAATTATTATATGATTCTAAATTTTGATAAAAAAATTTATTATTATTGAACTTTTTATAGTTAAATTATTACAAATGTTATCATTAAGAATATAGTATACAAGACGTGTAACATCATTTATTTATATTTAATAAATTGTACGCCACGCAAGTCAAATTTTTAATCTGAAAAAATTTATATATGAGAATCTAATAAAAACCAATGTCAATCTATAAAAACAAAGAATAAGTTAACATACATTTATGTAATAAATAAAAATAATTAAGAATATATATAATGACTTATTAATTACATAACTAAAACTTTAAATACATTTATTTAAAAAAAACATATACATTAATCATACATAAATATGCATTATTCATAGACATATATATATATATATATATATATATATATATATATATATGAAAAAAATCTATGAATAACTCATAAATACATATGCTTATATGGTAAAATACATATGCATTAAACTGGACAAATACACATACATATGCAGAGCCAAAAAAAATATATTCAGACAAATATATATATATATATATATATATATATATATATATATATATGCATAGCAGAAAATATATATTCAGACTTGTAAAAAACATATGCAATATTCATATATACATATGCATTATGCATAACTACATATGCGTTAACTATATATACATATGCATAACATAAAAGGGTACAACACACATTTTTGATAAAATACTTATGTACTAATCATAAATACATATGCATCATAAAAATATGTAGACTTATGTAAAACTATACAATAATTATGTATTATTCAGAAGTATATGTGCATAACTGAAAAAAAACACATGCATTACTCAAAATACATATGCATTACTCAAAAATACATATGCATAAAATGAAAAATACAAATGCATAACTGAAAAATACATATAATGACTGAAACATACATACTCATTACTGAAATTTATATTCAAAACTAGAAAGCATGTAGTCATACCAAAATATGTATAGCAGTAGCATAAACTAAGCACAAACAACCGTATTTTAGAAGTTTAAACATAAAAAATCTAACAATTACAACAAAAAAAATATTAAAATATCAACTTTCAACATTAAAGTGACATATGAAACCTCAGAAATACTCAACTAAATCTTAGTCTACTTAAAGTTCAATATTGTAAAATACAACAAATTCAAAATAATCTTCAAATATCATGCACTTCAATATCTCCTGTTATCCCAATATCCCTAGGAGGCCTCATTGGTGCGTCATCATCACTTTGTGTCTTCTTTTCTTCTTTCCTCAAACCATAACGCCACAACATTAAAGCATATCTCGTGGGAAGAAGATCTGGATCAAAGTCAACAGTTGAAACACCGTCAACAATTGAAACATACACATGAATTACTCTTGCCATGTATAATTTGAGAACGCAATAGTTATACAACACAAAAATACAATTATATGTCTAAACAGTGCAGCATATGTATTTAAGAAAATACATCGTAAAAGTTACATTACATCTTAAAGTAACATCGTTGCTCTATATCTTAGTTATCAAACATCAAAATACAAACATTGTCATCACTGATCCATATCTTAGTTATCAAATATCAATATACAAACATTGTCATTTACTCTTAATAAACATATACAACTAAGCAAAAAATATAAATATTAGCAGTACAAATAAGAAAATACATATCTAACAGATAACAAATACATTTCATATGATTCCAAACAAACAAATTACATATGTATTTTATTTATACATAATTTGTCCAAATATCATACTTATCAATAAAAAAGAAGAACATATCATAGTCAAAAACATATCTTATCAGTAAACAAAATAAATACATATCTAACTTGTACCATGTATAACATTTGCATGCCAAAATAGTGGTACTTATGTATTTACAATAGACATATTATATTTACATTAAAACATATACATATGTATTTCATGAATACACGAATGGTCCAAATTAATTTACAAGAAAATATACAACTGAACATCAATTACAAACCTTATCAGTAACAAATACAAATATCTTATACATACAAATCGAAAATCTTAGATATAACATATGCATATCAACACATTAGCAACAAAACTAAAAAAAGTAAACACCTTATAAAATGTATATATAAAATACATATTTGAACATATTTTCCAGAAATTATAAAACTTTACACATATCAAAATACCTCCTTCACTTTCTCTTCTTTAGATTTAAAATCAGATGAAACAGGACTTGAAATTTTACTAAATTCCTCTTTTTCATTCGACTTTCTTTTTTTCACCGATTTTTAAATTTTTGTGGATTTTAGGGATGAAAATTTTATCAATGATGTTCACAGTCTTTACAGGATCGCTACGCTGCTTTGATCTCAACTCTTCAATGCTAGTAGAACACAAGTTAACGTCTTCATCTTGTGTTAAATCAAGATTAAACGATGAAATTTTATCAAAAACTAAATTCATCGGTTGAATACCTCTAATTGAACTACTACTATTTACATATTCTGCCATTACAGCAGAAATCCTAAAAATACAACACAAAAAAAATAAATTTAAAAAATCACATAATCTTCATATAAATTTCAGATCCCAACATAAAAAGAGAAAGAAATAATTTTGTGTAAGTAAAAAAAATAAAAAATCTTGGAATCTGAAGAAACTACTACTACTGTCTTCACTCTGTCATTTTCATCTTCTTGTTGAGTAAAATCTACGGTTTTATTTACAGTATAAAGTTAAGCTTTTAGAAAAATCAAAGACAAAAAAGGCCACCATATATAATTTTGACAGTGTTCACGGAAGATTACAAGATTTAGAAAGAGAAAGAGTAAAAAAGAAGTGGGTGAAAGAGTCAACCAAACCTTTTTCTGTGCTTTTTTGGATGTAAAATCACAGACAAAGGTTCAAGAAAAATGACGACAAGTACAGAAAAAAAAACAGACCAATTCGCAGAAAAATATTGAAAAAAAATACCGACAAAACACCACATAAAAAAATTTATATGAAAAATATAACATACATTAACTCTAAAAATAAACTTACCTTAATAAATGGAGAGAGTGTTTATCAAGATATTGAGAGAGAAAAAATAAAATTTGAAAAATAAATAAATCAGGGAAGTGAAATTGGTAAAGTAGAGTGAATATAGGGTAAAGTAAAAAAATGATTTAAAGACACGCGCTTCTAAAAAAAAGGTAAAATATTGCTAGTTTTGCTATTAGTTGTAATTTTGAGAAACTATTGCTATTAGTTGTAATTAATGTCTTAAGGTTGCTAATTTGTGTAATTTTTCCTTATTTTTTTCCTCATTCCAGCTGCCCCAGGCCCAAATCTTTGCTGAAGGACCTAGCCTAACCTCTAAAATTTTTCAAGTAGATCCCCAATTTATCTATGAGATAATATCTAGCGGATATATCTCTATGAGATAATATCTATTCAAGAACTAAGATAAGCATCATGAAGGACGATCATTGTTGTGATGATATAAATCAAGAAGACCTTTTAACAATAACGGAGTTATAGGTATACATTACATGATACACAAAAACTTTTCGGAAAAAAACAGTTGATAAAGTATCATTAAAGTTAAAGATTTAACAAAATGCTTAATCTATACTCCATTCGAAGACATTATGCTCTTAAAATTATATATGTAGAAGAACTTGTGAGAAATAATCGATAATATAATTATGATATACCAATCACTCAATGTTTCTCACTACTTAAAAAGCTACCTAATTAATTTGCTACAAGAACTATATTTTACCTTTACACATATGTGTTTTTCATGCACCACATATATATTTCTTTTGTACTCAGCATCAAGTTAGAATACGAGTTATCAACCTGTAGAATGATTGCAAAGTTAGGCAGCCAAGGGGAGTTATTAGAAAATTCATGGCGCTGAAGTAACATTGAACACCTACACATGAAAAAAGAAGATTTAGATAATGAAGAAGAATAAAAACAATGATTGTAATTTCTCTAATTGGTTGCATGTATGAAATGAAACAACAATGACAAGTCAATAGCCATAGTCCATAGAAATCTAACACTTTTTACTCTAAATTCATCAATGCAAAATTCATAAGGAATAATATATTGTCGGCTATGAAAGATATTTAAGAAGATGCACCATTTCAACTTCCAAATTATTAAGTGGTGAAGCTTTTTAGTTATTAAATTAATTGAGCATATATGGTAGTCATTACTTTCAATGGATGAAATTTTTTAGAATATCTAAAGAGACATGTTATTTAAATAGAAAATACACATAAATGAGGACTTTTTGTAACTCATGAGATATAATTAGTATTGATACCTAATTTTTGTCCTCCCCATTCTAAATTATTTTTTTAGTTTCTTGATTTCAAATAAGTTTGTAATATTTATTTTAGGTTATTTTAAAAATAAATTTCAAGCCTACCTTTTAAATTTTAGGTGAAATTAGTATGTTATGTGTTTAATTATTTAAAATCATATATTTCTCACTTAAAGAAAATATTTTAGAATTTATTTTGAATGAAAAGTTTGTATGAATTACAAATATTATACTTTTCTTAAAATCGATTAAAAATAAGAAATTGACGACATAAATAATTTTTTAATTTTTAAATAAAATAATTATGCCTTGTATAATATTAATTTTGAGATTATTGAATTTGAGAAGCACGTTAAATAAATTAGAAATTAATTTCATCTCTATTTGATTCATTTTGTGCAAATTTGACCGTTTTCTTAATTTAATGGGTTAGAATTATAATAAGGCCTTCCCTTTTATTTTTCCTCCCATTTTAGCTACCCCAGGCCCAAATCTTAGCTGAAGGACCCAACCCAACTTTCAAAATTTTCCAAGTAGATCCCCAATTTATCTATGAGATAATATCTATTCAAGAACTAAGATAAGCATCACAAAGGACGATCGTTGTTGTGATGATATAAGTTAAGAAGACCTTTTTATAATAAAGGAGTTATGGGTATACCTTGCATGATACACAAAAACTTTTCGGAAAAAAACAGTAGAGAAAGTATCATTAAAGTTAAAAATTTAACAGAATGCTTAATCTATACTCCATTCGAAGACATTATGCTCTTAAAATTATATATGCAGAACAACTTGTGAGAAATAATCGATAATATAATTAGTATACACGAATCACTCAATGTTTCTCACTACTTAAAAAACTACCTAATTAATTTGCTAAAAGAACTATATTTTACCTTTACCCATATGTGTTTTCCATGCACCATATATATATATATATATTTCTTTTTGACTCGGAGTCAAGTATGAATACGAATTATCAACCTGTAGAATGACTGCAAAGTTAGGTAGCCAAATGGAGTTATTAGAAAATTTATGGCGCTGAAGTAACGTTGAACACCTACAAATAGCGATAATAAAAAGGAATAAAAACAATGATTGTAATTTCTATAAATGGATGCACGTATGAAATGAAAAACAATGACAAGTCAGTAGCCATAGTCCATAAAAATCTATCATTTTTATACTCTAAACTAGTAAACATATCCACGCATCGCGCGGACATAAATATATGTGCTTGTATATACTATTTTATTTTCTTTATAATATATGTATTTCATTTTTTTTAATTACATAATACGTTAGTTTTTTTTATACATGTTATTCGTCTCAATTTTTTGATATTTTGTCATTGCATGAAATTGAAGAAAAAAAAAAATTGAATCTTGAGGTTTTAAATTAACCATATATCAAATGTATCAAAATTCTCTTTGATCTACTAATCTTAAATATGACATTGAGAAAAATTGAGATTAAAGTGTTACTAAAAGAGGAAAGAGCCATTCTTTTTAAATGAATAAAAAAAAAAATCAACAAATTAAAGTAGAAGGAGTAATATTTTCTTAATTCAAATAAAAGAAGTGAATGTTAAAACAATTAATTTTTTCCTATTCAAGATAAACAATTACTTCTTGTTCAATAAGCTATTCTTCAATTCTTTTTTCCCTTTTCCTACTCTTTAAACCCTTTTTGCTCTCACTCAAGCAGAAATATTTTTCTTTACTTCTTTACTTTTTTTATTTTCTTAAAATAATTGTATTTAGTACTTATTTTCCTCTGCTAACGGAAAAACGACATGTTTATTTTTGCCATCAAATTTAATGTTCTTTAAAGGAGTAGACTAATTAAAGAGAGAAACTAAAATTGTCAAAAGACTTATAGGTTAGATAAAAAGGGAGAATAAATGAAAAGATAAAGTATTTCATGCAATAAATTCTTTTGGTCCGATCTCTTTGTTGATTTCACGAAATTTTTAGAACGCCGATCAAGTTATCTTTTTATTTGACAAAATTATTGATGACACCATTTTTTTTTTGAACTCGTCTTTTAGTAATATGTAGCAAACTTAATTTGTTGATAATAAAAGACATTGAATTCATTATCAAGGCCGGTATCGTAAGTTACAAAGATTTAACCTTTTAGTATACTGTCATAGTAATAAATTGCATGTAAATTTCTTTAGTGAAAGATTTTTTATTATGATTTTTCAAACTCCTTCATAAATAAATTAGTTTGGCAAAATAAAATACAAGTATGCGGAAGAAAATTTTATTTTTCTCTTTCATTTCTTTATCTAAGGTCTTTTTCTAGTATTTTATGGTTTGACAATTTTTCTTTTTCTCAAAAAAAAAAAAAACAACAATGGAAGGGATAAAAGTAGAAAAAGAAATGAAATAGAAAAAGAAAATTAATAAAATACATACATACTTGCATATATCCCATGCTATCTTTTTTTTTTTCTCTCTAAAAACTTTAATAAATAAAGATCGATCTATTTGATAATTTCGTTTTCTATTTTTTTTCAATTATCTTCATTCTCACTCAAGTTCCCCCACATTGCCATCATCCTCTACAAAATCAAATATAATTTTTTTCATTAAATTTATTTCATTACATTGCATACACGTCATAAACATCATAAGAATAAATACTATATGAATTTAAAAATTATAAAAAGCAAAAAAAAAAAAAAGAGGTGGAAACAAATAAAACATAAGAAAGGAAGAAGATGCTAACCTCAAATATCGCGAGTCATAGATATTTATCATTAATTTTTAAGGAGAAATCGTTTTCCTTAAGTTGAAATTTCGTTTTATTGGAGATAGCGAGATCGAGAAACAAACCCAACTAAGCCTCCAAATGACTACATATATTTATACCCCATAATCAGTAATCCTCCATTAACAACGAAATATTGTGCAAACATTAGTAAGAGAGTGTCAAAATAACATTAGAAAAAAAATTATACAAAAATATCAATTACACAATTATTCAAACAGAAAAACGTCATTCTGCCATCAACAACATTTCAGTATGCTAATATACTACAGACTAATCTCTCAACATATATAGAATTATAATGAAAATTAGAAAGGAATCTCTAAGAAGAACTAATTAGATTTCAAAGATAAGGAAGTTGCGTTTAGGAATAGTGACGAAAAAAATGTGGGTTCTCTTTCTGTACAATGTCTGGCTATATCCTAGTGAAGAATATGTAACGGTTATAGAAGATATGAAAATTTATAATTATAATAATTAAGAGAATTTAAAAAGTAATTTTTGTGATAAAATGTACAAAAAATTTATTTTAACATGAAAAAAAAACTCAAAAAATTCTCAAAAAAGATAAATAAGATTTTAGGCCTTAGAGAGCGCTACGTCAGCAGATCTATCATTCTTCTTTATATATATGCTAGTGAATATGTCCGTGCTTCGCACGGTTATTAAAGAAAATTAAATTATAACTAAATAATATTACAATTTTCATAATAAAAGTATCGTTTTTTTGGATGAATTGTATTTTTATATCCCTCAACCGTAATTCTAATTGTTTCTTAATGTAATTATATATTAAAGGTTAATTGTTCTTTTATTATATAAGACTTTCGCTATGTTCAAATATTGCTTTCAAATGAATTTCATTCAATTCTTTTCAAACGTATATGACTAACCTGACAAAAATATTACACACATGGATTAAGTTTCTTATTGACTTGTTAGAATCCATAGAAGTTGAAATAATTCATTGCATGATTAATCTACATTAAATCACCTTAGAAACAGAAGAATCAATATATGCTTGTAGCAAGTGTTCATCAAACGTAGACATATAAAGTTATTTTTCACTTATATTATATTATATAAAATTTAAGTATTTTAGAATATTAAAAATACTAAAATAATGAAAACTTAAGAAAAATATATGTATAAAATTAAAGGTGAATAATAAAATAAGTTAAGCTAAAATAAAAAAATAAAGAAATTTCAACAGTCAAAATTTAATTAATTCGCACAAAGCGTGGATGGATTCACTAAATAATATTACAATTTTCATAATAAAAATGTCTTTGTTTTTATGAATTTTAGTTTTATATTCCTCAACCGTAATTTAATTGTTTCTTAATGTAATTATATATTAAAGGTTAATTGTTCTTTTATTATATAAGACTTTCGCTATGTTCAGATATTGCTTTCAAATGAATTTCATTCAATTTTTTTCAAACACTTTAAAAAGCATTTATCTTGATGAGGAAGAAGACTACAAGTTGATGACTCTTTACTAATTTTGTCATTTATTACAATTATTTATTCTTTGTTGTCTTTACTTTTTGTTTTCATTTTCCTCATTAACATTAATTTTACAATTACATAATACATAAATAGGAATTTAATTATCATTAAGATTATGTTATACTAATTTCTCTTATGTGGGTTGTCTCAGGCAAATGGTGAATTGAGTTCTATTGTGAAAGGTTTATTTTAAGGATATTTCATGAGACTTTAATAATCCATTTAATTACATCATTTTATCTATATTTCTTCTTTATATCTATTTTTAATATAACGACAAATAAAATTATAAATTATGTGTTTGTAATTTAAACTATTTAGAGAAAACAAAAAATATATATATATAATTCCACAAAAGACATTCATATCATTTATAAAAATTATTTATTCTTTGTTGACTCCACTTTTTTTTTCATTTTCCTCATTAACATTAATTTTACAGTTACAACTACATAATACATAAATAGAAATTTAATTATCACTAAGATTGTGTTATATTAATTTCTCTTATGTGGATTGTCTCAAGAAAATGGTAAATTGAGTTCTATTGCGAACGGTCTATTTTAAGATCAATTTGAATTTTATTTTATGAGACTTTAATGATCTATTTAGTTAGTAGATTATATAAAAAGAATTTTAAAAATTAAAATGTTATATCATTTTATTTATATTTCTCCTTCATATCTATTTTTAGTATCAAGATAAATAAAGTGAAAAATTATGTGTGGTAATTTAAACTAATTAGAGAAGGCATATATATATTCTTGCTTAGAGAAAGCAAAAGGTTTATTTGTGTGTAGTAATCTACAAGAGACATTCATGTCAAGTGGTTCCTATGTCCTACTCCTCAAATCTTCACATAGTCACCATTTCATCTTCATTTCATTCGTTCACTATTTGATCTTCTTCTTATCCCTATAAAAAATAACACATCACAAAAATTAACACATTATGAATAAAAATTATAAGAAAATAGATTTAAATCATATATCTTCTTGCTATATCTTCTTGCTTAGAAGTTACAAATAATATAGGATAATAATAATAACAATTTTAGTGTAAAACAAATCAATTAAAATACCAAAAGAACAATACATGAAGAAGAAGAAAAAACAACAACATATTCAAAAGAAAAAAATATGGAGGACATTTTAGGAGGTACACAAATATTTTTTTTTAAAAATAATATATGTAAGTTCAAAAAATATACAGTGAATGAAATATTCTTAATTTTATTGATGGAGGAAAGAAACTTATAATGCTTATATTTATAGGACATTAATATGGAATATGAAATGATATCATGAAAGGAGTTATAGTCATCAAAGGTCATGAGAGTAATGAAAATAAAAAATATTAAACTTTTTTATTAAAGGATATAAATAAATGTAGGAGTAGTAATTGATCCATTCATTTTGATTATTAAATAAATTGATTAATAAATGAAAAAATGAAGAAAAAAATTTAAAAAAAGAAGAGAAAATAGATAAATAGGCTTTCTTGCATCTAAGAGGTGCCACATCAACATACTACTTAGCCTCCTTTATATATATATATATATAGATATAGATTTATCAATTCAAAATTTATAAGGAATAACGTATTGTCGGTTATGAAAGATATTTAAGAAGATGCACCATTTCAACTTTCAAATTATTAAGTGGTGAAGCTTTTTAGTTATTAAATTAATTGAGCATATATGGTAGCCATTACTTTCAATGGATGAAAATAATTAGAATATCTAAAGAGACATGTTATTTAAATAGAAAATACACATGAATGAGGAATTTTTGTAACTAATGAGATACAATTAGTATTGACATCTAATTTTTGTCCTCCCCATTCCGAATTAATTTTGAGTTTCTTAATTTCAAATAAGTTTAAAATATTTATTTTAGGTTATTTTTTAAAAAAAATTCAAGCCTACCTTTTAAATTTTAGTTGAAATTAATATGTTTTGTTTTTAATTATTTAAAATCATATACTTCTCACTTAAAGAAAATATTTTAGAATTTATTTGAATGAAAAGTTTGTTTGAATTGCAAATACAATACTTTTCTTAAAATCGATTCAAAATAAGGAATTGATGTCATAACTAATTTCTTAATTTCTAAAATAGAATAGTTATGCCTTGTATATTATTTATTTTGAGATTGTTAAATTTGAGAAGCGCGTTAAATAAATTGGGAATTAATTTTGTTTCAATATGATCCATTTAGTGTAATTCTGGCTGTTTTATTAATTTAATGGCCAGAGGTATAATAAGACCTCCCCTTTATTTTTTCCCTCATTTCAGCTCCCTCAGGCCCAAATCTTAGCCGAAGGACCCAACCCAATCTCCAAAATTTTCCAAGTACATCCCCAATTTATCTATGAGATAATATCTAGCGGATATATATCTATGAGATAATATCTATTCAAGAACTAAGATAAATATCATGAAGGACGATCATTGTTGTGATGATAGAAATTAAGAAGACCTTTTAACAATAAAAAAATTATGGGTATACATTGCATGATACACAAAATCTCTCCCAAATAAAATAATAGAGAAAGTATCGTCAAAGTTAAAGATTTAATAGAATGGTTAACCTATACTTAATTCGAAAATATTATGCTCTTAAAATTATATATGCAGAAGAGCTTATGAGAAATAATCGATAATATAATTATGATACACGAATCACTCAATGTTTCTCACTGCTTAAAAACTACCTAATTAATTTGCTAAAAGAACTATATTTTACTTTTACTCATATGTGTTTTTCATGCACTACAAATATATTTCTTTTTGACTTAGTGTCAAATCAGAATACGAGTTATCAATCTATAGAATGATTGCAAAGTTAGACAGCCAAGTGGAGTTATTAGAAAATTCATGGAACTGAAATAATGTTGAACACCTACACATAGAAAACAAAAAAGATTTAGATAATAAAGAAGAATAAAAATAATTATTGAAATCTAAATGGATGCATGTATGAAATGAAACAACAATGAAAAGTTAGTAGCCATAGTCCATAGAAATCTATTATTTTTATAATCTAAATTTATCAATGCAAATTTTATAAGGAATAGTGTATTGTTGGTTATGAAAGATATTTAACAGGATGCACCATTTTAACTTCCAAATTATTAAGTGGTGAAATTTTTTAGTTATTAAATTAATTGAACATATATGGTAGTTATTACTTTTAATGGATGAAAAATATAAGAATATCTAGAGAGACATGTTATTTAAATAGAAAATGCACATGAATGAGGAATTTTTGTAACTTATGAGATATAATTAGTATTGACACCTAATTTTTGTTCTCCCCATTACGAATTAAATTTTGAGATTCTTAATTTCAAATAATTTTAAAATATTTATTTTTAGTTATTTTGAAAATAAATTTCAAACCTACCTTCTAAATTTTAGGTGAAGTTAATATGTTTTGTGTTTAATTCTTTAGAATCATATATTTCTCACTTAAATAAAATATTTTAGAATTTATTTTGAATGAAAAGTTTGTTTGAATTGCAAATACTATACTTTTCTTAAAATTGATTAAAAATAAGAAATTGATGACATAACTAATTTTTGAATTTCTAAACAAAATAATTATGCCTTATATAATATTTGTTTTGAGATTATTGAATTTGAGAAGCGCGTTAAATAAATTAGGAATTAATTTTGTCTCAATTTGATCCATTCAGTGTGATTATGGCCATTTTATTAATTTAAATTGGCTATAGGTATAACAAGGCCTCCCCTTTATTTTTCGTAAAAATTACATATATAACGATATGTTTAGTGGTATTTACTAAATATCCCAACTTTTTTTTAAATTTCCTAAAATCCCAACTTATGGCCTTTGAAGATACATTCAATTTGCGATAGATACATCCTGCAGATACATGTTATTATTGAATTAATTTGCTTGTTTTAAGGGATGTAACTACCTAAATAGCATTAATGTAGCAATTATCATAACTAATTAAGGTAAAACATAATAATATCCCACATTATAAGGTAATTAGTTTGTTATTCCACCTTTTAAACAAAATCCTCAAACAAAATCAGTTTCCACATAGAAAAAAATTAAAATGATTTTTTTTCTTGATCTCGTTTGAGGTAATTACAATGAATATTTTAGTGTTATTACATCATTCCGGCATTTGAATTAACGATATAAAGTACGAAGGCTATAAGAGCAATGAAATCGTTGTTAGTGAATTTGTGTTGTATGAAAAGTTGATTTGGATAATTGCGGTAGAGCTGAAATTTGACGAAAGGTGAAAAAAAATTGAGGTTCGATACATAGTTGATGGTAATGCGACACCATTGTTGATCCGTAATGAGATGGGTGTAAGGCTTTATATTGAAGTCAAGAAAAGTGAGCTTGATTTTGGGATGTATGCACTTATCATCACAATAGAAGATAAGTCTGCTAGTGAGAAGTTGTTTGATGATAAAGTTGGTGCTTTAATGTGTTTGAAAAATTCTAGTAAAAAAGTTGCGGAATTAATTGCTTATAAATCTAAAGTTTCTACTCCTATGCCGTTGTTTGATATGAAGGGGAACAAGATCATTACTGATTCCAAAAATAGTGAAGTTAAGGTTGGGTAAATCTAGAAGGACAAGTGTACTTCAATTTCAGTCATGACAAAGTATGCAATTGAGAATTCATTCAATTTCTATGCTAAAAGATCAGGCAAGAAAATGTATGTATCTTCTTTAACATATCAGATGTTGAAAATTATATCTAATTTAATGAATTATGTATCTAACATTAAATTGGTTATTATTCTACATAACTTTTTTGTTGTTAAGTTAATAAAGCTGAGATACATTTTTTTGTACATGATACATTTTTTTGTTTCTTGTATCAGTGGTTCTATACTTGTGTATATTTATGTGTGTCGTATTATTTTATTTTTAGCTAAATATACGTACTCAAGATACATATGAGTATTGTTATAGATATAAATTGTTATCAATTATGATGTGAATGTATCTCTCATATTTTTATTCTAGTACGTAAGAATCAACTTATTTTAGTATAATATTCTGACCTTTTTGTTTGCATGAGTGCAGCTACGTCCTAAGATGACGTTCAGAGAATTGTGCTTGAGAATTTAAAGCATCTTATCGACGGTAGCGAAAAAATTGAGACTCGATACGTTGTTGGAGATACTTGCAACATAAGTACTACAACAGTAATAATTAAAAAACATTCATTTTTTAACTAAGAAATTATATTGATTCTCTAAGTGTATATTCGTTTCGTATTTATAGAAATGTCACAATAATTATTAAGTTTATATGTTGTTTATTCAATCTTTTCTTTGTTGATGCAATTGCAATTTACTGGTGCCGTGACATCTTAATAATGAAAATGACAAGATTTAACAAATTTTAAGTGTAGAAAATCTTGAAGTGAGTCTTTTTCAGTTTACACTGAATTGATTGTGCCCGAAAGACGTTTTGCAATCAAATGCTAGTGCTGGATAATTTGACTATACGTCCTTTCACCAAAGTTTCTGCAATTCTCAAAAGTGCAACCAAAGAGTAAATGTTAATCATGTATATATAGATTTGGAGAGTTTCCAACAACTAAAAATATTTTAGGCATTGTTGATATTAATAAAGTAAAAATTACCTATATAGCGGTATGTTTACTGATATTTACATAAAATTTTAACTTTTTACAAAATTTGCATAGCCATCAAGAAAAATATATAAATTTTTTACAGATAAAGTAGAACATCTTCGCCATCAAACTAGTAAATATTTATGCAACCATAGTTTTTAAACGAGCTACAAACTAGTAAACATTTATGCAATCATAGTTTTTAAACGAGATACAAACTAGTAAACACTTATGCGGCCATAATTTTTAAACAAGATACATTAAAAACATATGAAATACAAAAAAATTAACATGTATCTCGTACAACATAACATAAATATATAAAATGCAGTCAATATAGATGTTACTAAAACCTGCGGCGAAACGATAATACATAAGAAACATGAAGAGCCATCAAGAAAAATATATAAAAGGTACACAAATATGTTTGAACTACTTTTCCATCAAATATTTTGTAAAATTTAAAAAACAACACTTAAAGTGTATATAATAGTAAAAAGCATCAACTAACTTCATGAAAAGTTTTAAATATTCAACTAATACACAAACACAACTATTCAATATTCAGAACACAATATTTTTCGTTGGTATGAAGCTGCTTCTTGACCTCGGTGGGTCGTCATTCTCACTAAAGTTTTCATTCTTCGCCTTTTGAGACCCATACTTGAACAAAAGTGATGCGTATCTCAAACGAATACGAAAATCTAAGTCCGCTTTAATCAAGTGCACTTTCCTTCTTCTGTTGCATTCCCTACTCCATAAAAAAAAATTATAACAGATACATATAATACAACCTTATCCATAATATGTATCTCAAAGCTTACTAACATGTATCTTAGAAATGTTTATTTCAATATAACTTAAAAATACAAGAGATACATATAAAATGCTTAGTTTTAGTGGTATTTACATCATACAATAGATACAAGATAATACAAAATGTATCTTCAAGCTTAAAAATATGTATCTTTTATTTGCTTAGTTCAGTAAAAGTAATAAAACATTAGATACAATAAAATGCATACTCATCTGACCATAGATACAAGATAGTAAAATATGTATCTAGAAGAAATAACAAGTATCTTTTGTAATACATCTTTCAATAAAACTAAAACAACACTAGATACATATCAATGTTTGGCTCTTCCATCAAGCAATAATTTAGCTCCACTATCAATACCGCTTTGAACCAATCGACATACTCATTTTTTAGCCTGTGGTCTAAAAAAAGAGGATAAAAACAGAAAAATGTCGGTCTAGAATCTTATACATGAAAAATTGAAAGGAGCAGGAGTCATTGAGTAGCTTGTTTGTGAAATGTTGATCCATGTACCTGCTTGCTAATTACTGGACCAAGTTCGGCATCAAGTTTAGTTCCAGCACTGACCTTCAGGACTTTTGCACGTTCCAACAGTTTTTCTTCCCTGCAAGATTAATTACTGTCATCCATCAAAGATGTCAATAGTAAACTAAACGATCTGAATAAAATGGTGTAATAATGTGAAATTTGAAATGTGTTACCAAGGTTTTGAGTTCCTAACAAAGACAACTGTGCTCAACGCCATGCATCTTTGTCCTGCTGCACCAAAATCAGTCGTCACTAAAGCATTCATCGTGAAATCTATGTTTGCATCAGGAATGATGACACCATGGTTTTTGGCTCCCATATTGGACTAAAGGCATTTCTAGGTAGTTAGTCATTGTTCTAACCATAATAATAACATTAAACATGTTGCCACATTGGCTAATACAGGTGAGAGGAGAGTTGGTAAATTGCACTAACCTGAACACCTTTTTCTTTAGCTGATGCTCTAGAATATATATATGCATGCCAGCCTGAGGGGTAATAATAAAGCAATGAATGATCAATGAACCCATGGAGAACAAGATGATTCAAAATAGAGTATAAATCAATTGACAATCGATTTTACTTGAAAAAAAATCACGTCAGACTAGACTATCTTAAAATGCTAAGATGGTTCTGCAATTAAAACTCTAAATTGCTAACAAATTCACTTGTGAGGTGTAATACCCCAATTTTCTGAACCGGAATGCTACACGGTGCTCATGACCCCGAAGGAGCACAAGCTAACCCATGACTGATATTTGTACCTGTATACTGTAGAATATATTATAAAATGCGGAAACATGAACATGAAAGGCCATAAAGTTTGAACTGAATAATCGTCTGATAACAAAATATCTGAAAAAGGAATAACAATACCAAAACAAGTCATAAATACTGAAAATAATGATATCTGACATCTAGTCTGAAAGCCTCTAACTGAACTGAATAAGGAGTTGAAGGAACATGTCTCCAACTAACTCCATCTAGCAACTGAATAGTAAATGTTGTAATAACCATATCGTCCTCGAATGAGAAGGACTCACTGTAAACTCTGAACACTGGAATGCTACTGCTGATCTGGAGCTTGTGCCTCTGAACCTATGGTGTAACATAAGAGAAAGCACCATAGCGCAAATGCGTCAGTACGTCTGAATGTACTGAGTATACGAGTGAGGTAGGCTAAATGCAAAGGGTTATATGCATGAACAATGCTGACTAATATGAACGTGAGAATACATACATGCATACATAACTGTAACTGAACTCGTGGAGATACTGACTACTTAGTCTGAATACTGAAAACATGAGCTTACTGATATTGAGATACTCAATAGATGAATGACTATTTCTGACAGTTTGAATTATGAAGAACTGGTCTGATTGACTGTATCAGACAGTCCTGAAACTGAGTACTGATAGCATGAGTTTACTGATTTCTAATATAACTGACAAATGAGTTCTGATGTAAAATGAGTTCTAATGACTAATATATCTGATAACTTGAGTAACTATATCTGACAGCCATGGATATGAGGAACTGATATGCTAGACCGTATCTGACAGTCATAAAAATGAATACTGATAATATAAGTTTTGAGAACTGGTAATAATGATAACATGAGTGACTATATCTGACTGTCATGAATCTGATGGAACTATCTGAGTACCGTACTGTATCTGAGTTGACTGTATCTAACAGTTCTGATAGCTGAAGAACTATCTGAGTTCTTTACTAAGACTGGGTGAGTGTAGGTGATGGTCCTGAAATCTATAATTGAAAATATGGGAGGTAGTTGTTTAACCGACATTCCCCATAGGTGCCATTATGTCTAAGCTGGGGTCCAATCTCTGTCCTGATTGGAAGGGTGTCAATACCGCGCCACTGGTAAGGAAAACGTGTGAGAAACCCTCATATAACAGGTAACTCTAGTGAGAACGGTGGGAACCCTCATATAACAGGTTAATCCACCTCATCTACCCTCATATAACAGGCTATGATGTCTCAACCTATGCTGGCTACATAGTTCTGGAACGCAAGAATGACTGCTAAGAATCACACCCTCATACAACAGGTGAGTTCCCATCCTTGGGTTCACTCGGTGCTAACTCCTACTCCCATTTGAAGAGACTGAACATGGTTAACTGAACTGAACTGATACTGATTAACTGAACTGATACTGATTAATTAGACTGATACTAGTGGTATTGTTTAGCGGAGCTAAACTAAGTTTACTAGATTTCAATGACTGACGGAATGTACTGAGTTCTAAGGACTGGTTGAGAGTAATGAAGTTACTGATATTGACTTTGAATACTGAGGTTACAGATATTACTGAGTACTGAGATCACTAAGATTACTGAACTACTGAGATTACTGAGGTTACTGGATTTTTCTGAGTCATATGACTGACTAAATTTTATAGATCATGGCTTAACTGAGAGTATCGTGATAACATGACATGGCTCTAGGCACACAACTATATTTTCGGGTACGAATACCCCCAGGACTCGATGAAAGAAAACTGACACAACATGGCTGACTTGATCATAAGATTGGAGTCCACAATTCACATTGTCATAAGTAGGGGCTATTATACTTCATGTATTTATTCAACATCTCAAACATGGTAGGGAAAGCATGGATATATTTCGTGTACATAATTCATATCTCCATTATCATACATGCTTCATACCACAACAATAACAACACATAAATAACATGGATTTTATATTGGAATGTATAACTAACATGGACTTGTCATCTAGATATCATGGAATCATGTGAATATGAACTTCTAGCATCCTAGGCATTTTATCAAACACCTTGCATGCATTCTTTAATGCATAGGTGGATTTCATACTTGCATCATATCAAACCACCTAAAGCTTATGTTTTTCAACTAACAACCACATATATTCCATGAAAACACCTTTAGATATCATCTTGAAACTTAAACAACAATCATCAACATGTACATGCTCATATCACCACAAAAAGTTTACAAAATAACATTTAAAAGCATGATTCTTAAGCTCTATGAACGAATTGGATCCATAGATGAACACTACGCATACCTTAAAGCTTGATCTTGAAAGAGATCTAATGTTTCTGAAGGTCCCTGAAGAAATCCTTAGGCTTACCCTTGATTTTTCTTGACTAGGGTTTAACTCCTTTGGGAAAGAATGTTTTTGTTCCTGAGAGATGATCTTGAAAGGAAACCCTAATCTTGTGGTTGAAAGTGTATGAGAGAGTTTTTTGAGATATTTTAACTAAAGATAATGGAAGATAATACGTTCCTTGAGGGTTATAAGTGGTGGGAAGTGAATGAAAAAGACCAAAATACCCTTATGAAATAAATTCCCAATTGCTGAAAATAACAGCTGACGATATTTGTGACAAGGCATAAAAAATGTGACAAGCCATAAAAAATGTCGTCACACAGGAGCTGGAATTGATGGTTTCTGCCTAAGTCTGACGATATTTGTGACATAGCGTAAAAAATATGACAAGCCGTCAAAAATATCGTCACACAGAAGTTGGATTCTGCCTAAGGCTGATGACATTTGTGACATGACATCAAAAATGTGACAAGCCATAAAAAATGTCGTCACACAGAAGCTGGATTCTGCCTAAGGCTGACGACATTTGTGATATGGCGTAAAAAATATGGTAATCTACCACGAATGTCATCACTTAGAAGCTGGTTTTTGCCTAAGGCTGACGACCTTCGTGATAAGGCGTCACAAATATGGTAAGCTACCACGAATGTCGTCACTTAAGAGATGGTTTCTGCCTAAGGCTGACAACCTTCGTGATAGGGCATCATAAATGTGGTAAGCTACCACGAATGTCGTCACTTAGGAGCTGGTTTCTGCCTAAGGCTGACGACCTTCGTGATAGGGCGTCACAAATGTGGTAAGCTACCACGAATGTCGTCACTTAGGAGTTGGTTTCTGCCTAAGGCTGACGACCTTCGTGATAGGGCGTCACAAATGTGGTAAGCTACCACGAATGTCGTCACTTAGGATCTGGTTTCTTCCTAAGGCTGACGACCTTCGTGATAGGTTGTCACAAATGTGGTAAGCTACCACGAATGTCGTCACACTGTTTCTAGCCTGACATACTAGAGTAAAATAGGAATAACTCTTTGCTCCGATATCGGATTTAGGCAAAATTGGTATCGTTGGAAAGATAATTCAATTATATATCTTTTGATAGGTCATGAGATCAAAAATTCCAATTATAATGAGATATATACTCATTTTAAGTTGACTATACCAATATCCTTCTCAAGAATTCAATCGATAAGGAATGTTTTGATTCGTCTGATAGCTGGGAGTTATTTGAAGCCTTGATATACATCTAACTTAATCATAAAACTATAAAAGAATCATGATGTACTATACATGAGCTTAGTACATGACTCTAATATTGATTTGGATCTTTCGGGGTATTACATGAGATCCAGCAACATTCGCGACAATAACAACACCTTTCTCGTTAGACACTTAACTAAAATCTCCAAAACCAGATAACATAAGTAGCTGTAGATCATTACTAGGAAAAGGTATGGCAAGGACAAGTTATGTTCAATCCAAAAAAAAAGAAAAATAAAAAAACAAAAAGAACAAAAGGAAAGACCGACCAAGAATTATAACAAACCAGTTATTGATTCATCACTAGACATTAGCCAACATAACCAACTCAAGTTATAGAAGTCGAAAGATAAAAACTAGAAAATTATGTATATTTTTGGTTTTGAGAACATTGTACTACCTAATGTCCTCTATCTATAATTACACATAAAGTACGTAACTGTAAAGAACAAAAAAAAATAAGTTGAGATGCAATAAATCTACATTAAGACAATATAATATATACAAAAACTCTAAGAACATCATAATTTAGATACAAAATAATACAAAATATATGTTTAAACTTAAAAACATGTATCTATAATACCCCGTATTTTTCCTAGCTAATTTCATCTCAAGAATGTCTAGTATTAGCTTCTAAATTAAATAATGGTTATTTCATGAGGAATTTTCAAGATTTTACCTTTTTGTCATGTGGAAAATTCAATAAGCTTTCCATCGATATAAGATTCGTCCAAATCCGATACTCGGGTCAGAAGTTATGACTATTTACAGTTCCCGTCGTAAAACAGAGCCATATTAGTCAGTGGCGCGCCGCACCACAAAAGGAAATGGCATTTGGCAAATTCTAGTAGGGGTCCGCGATTATGGCGCATTGTGCCAGGGCCCAAATTTAGAATTGTCTGTTTCCCAGTGTCTCAACGCGATTTTCCCCGCGTCGCGCCAAAGTTCCAGGTCACAAAGGAAGTGGCAACACGATGGCCCCGCATTGCGTCATCCCTCAATTTACCAATTGTCAAATTCCAGTAAAACGGTGCGATAGCGCCGCTCGCGCCAGGGGTTCAATTTGGGAATTTTTTACTGAATTTACAAGACACGTCCAGGGTTAAAATGGTCAATTTCCCACCCCCTATTTAAGCCATTCAACCGCTTTTCACCCAAAATACACTCCCTTCTCTCAAGTTTCTCTCAAGAACAATCTAGGGTTTCTATTGGGGATTCGAATTCAAGAAGGTTTCACCGTCAATCCTCATGAAATCACGAACTAAGGCATGCATAGTGTTCATTCATGGACTCCTTTCGTCCATGAAGCCCAAGAATCCCTTTTCTAAATTCAAGTTTATGGATTTTCTTATGAATTTCATGATTGGGTTGCTCTTGTTCATGTGGATGATGAGAAATTGAATTCTACTCCATGTTGGGTGATAAATTCTACGTGGGTTAAATTATTATAGATATATCTGCATGCAAACCTATGACTAAACCCTTGAATGATGAAATTAGAATTGAACCATGATGTTTAATTATTGTACAATGATGTTTACATGTATCATGTCTTCAATATGTTTGATTAAATGCCTAGATGAAGGAAAAGTGCCTAACTAGCATGATACCATGAAATCCCCATGTATGTACAAGTTATGCATATCCCATGTTTTGATGAAATGCTCCTATAAATGTATTATGGATTATGATGTTAGTTATATGTTCAAGTAAGTTATGCTTGGTCAGTTTCCTTCCATCGAGTCCTGGGGGTACTTGTACCTGAAACATTAGCTGTGTACCTAGAGCCATGTCATGTTTTCATGATACTCTCAGTCAAGCTATGATCCTTAGACTTCAGACAGTCTTATGACTCAGGAAATCTCCATGATCTCATGAACTCAGTCAGTTGTCAGATATCAGTAGTATTCCATCAGTCAACGAAATTCAGTAACTCATTCCATGTTCAGTTCAGTAAATCATGTTCAGTATCTATTCAGATGGGAGTAGAAATTAGCACCGAGCTAACCCAAGGATGGGAACTCACCTGTTATATGAGGGTGTGATTCATAGAAGCAATCCTTGCGTTCCAGAACTATGTAGCCAACATAGGTTGAGACATCATAGCCTGCTATATGAGGGTAGATGAGGTAGCTTAGCCTGCTATATGAGGGTTTCCACCGTTCTCACTAGATTTACCTGTTATATTAGGGTGACTCACATGTTGTCCTTACCAGTGGTGCGGTATTGACACCCTTTCAATCAGGGAATAGATTGGACCCCAATTTAGCTATAATGTATCATTTGGGGCATGTCGGTTAGATGAATACCTTCTACAGTCTCAGTATCAGTCTCAGTAAAAGAACTCAGATAGTTCTTCAAAATTCAGGACTGTCAGATACAGTCAACTCAGATACAGTACGAAACTCAGCTAGTTTCATCAGATTCAGGACTGTCAGATACAGTCACTCATATTATCAGTTATCAGAATTCAGACATTAGTCATGTTAGTCATCAACATACTCATGTTATCACGATTTCAGGTATAGTTACTATATATGTATACATGTATTCTCACGTTCATATTAGTCAGTTAGCCAGTATTGTTCATGCATATGAACCCCATGCATTCAGCCTACCTCACATGCATACCAATACATTGAAAGTACTAACGCATTTGCGCTATAGTGTCTTATACCATAGGTTAAGAGACACGAGCTCCAGAGCAACAGTAGATTCCAGATATCCGCAGACAGAGTTAGCAGTGAGTCCTCATCCTTCAAGGACATGATGATTTCTCTATCATCTCATTAATTAGTTTATTAGTTGGGGTTAGTTGGGGACATGCCCCATCAACTCCTTACTCATTCAGACAGTCATGTTTAGAGGCTTTCTAGACTATCATGTTTCAGACTTTAGTATGTTCAGTTTTGTTTTGGGTATTTTATTACCCTACACAGATGTTATATTATTCAGATTATGTTCAGTTTTGAACTTTACGGCCTTTCAGTTCATGTTTCTGCATTATTCAGTATTTTATGCAGTATACAGGTACAAATATCAATCATGGGTTAGCTTGTGGTCCTTCGGGGTCATGAGCATCGTGTAGCATTTCGGGTACTAGATCCGGGGCGTTACAATATCATAGAAGAAAAAATATGTATTTTTTATAATACGACTTTCAATAAAATTTAAACAACACTAGATACATATCAAAGCATTAACAGTAACTCACAAATACAAGTTAACATAACATGTATGTATCTATGTAGTTATAAACTTGTATCTTTTATAATACGATTTTCAATAAAATTTAAACAACACTAGATACATCTCAAAGCATTAACAGTAACTCACAGATACTAGTTAACACAACATGTATCTATGAACTTATAAACTTGCATCTTTTGTAATACGACTTTCAATAAAATTAAAACAACACTAGATACATATCAAAGCATTAACAGTAACTCACATATACAAGTTAGCACAACATGTATCTATACTTATAAACTTGTATCTTTTGTTATATTAATTGCAGTAACACTGTTATAGATATGAACTAGTAAAGATGAAAAGAAAAATTCGAGTCATTAACCAACAAAAACAGGAATACAAAATAAAAAAAAATAGCAAAAGGAGAAGTCAACATCAACAACATCATACCCAGTATATTCCCGCATCATCTTTCATAATGTTAATTCAAAATAATATAGCCTAAACAAACGATAATCAAAGAAATTGCATAACAAAAAAACTGAAAAAATCACTTTGTAAACCCAATCGCAATTTTTCTTTTTTTAAAAAAGCGTAAAATAAGAACAAAAAAAATTAAAGGGGACTATTCAACAGAGACTACAAGATCAAAGTGTAATAAAACAAACACAACAAAATAAGAAGGGGACTATTCAACAGAACTACAGGATCCAAGCAAAATACATTCCATAGATCGCACAAGCTTCAAGGCACTTGTATAAACCTGCAAAACAAGCAGGCTAAAATGAGGGCAACAGAGAAGGGGGGAACTACATAAGAAGTAAAAAGAAAGGATAGCCACTAGCTTTCTGATCACAACTTTCCTTCACTAGTTAGAAGAATTATGATTAAAATCTTGATTAAAATCTTGAATTTCCTTCCCTTGTAATGTATATCACCACGATACAAAGTTAATAATCTCTTTTGATACGACAATCCAAGCTAGAGTATAGAGTTAATAAGGAGAACGACACCAGCACCAACAGTTATGTCAGTGGTAGATTAGTTTGAAAAAATTGGAAGGAAAGGAATACAACAACAATAACATACCCAGTGCAATCTCAAAACTAAAAAAATCACTTTGTAAACCCAATCGCAAAATTTACAACAAAAAATTTGATAAACAATGTCGTTTTTTCAAAATTATTTTTTTGAAAAAAAAAGTAAAATAAGAATAAAAGAAATTGAAGTTGATTTTAGGGAGAAAATTTACCTTAATTCAAAGGTTTGAATTAGAGAGAGAAATTATATAGAAACTGCTGCTTGAATTAAGGCTTACAAGAGGAGAAAATGGGTTAATTTTAGGTGAAGTTACAGTTAAAAAAAAAGAGGTTTTAACTTGTATCTCAATTTTACCAAAAAATTGTAAATGTTGGGATTTAAGTAATATTTTAGAAGTGGAGTGAATTTTAGTAATTTA
The DNA here is from genome assembly GCA_030864215.1 of Capsicum pubescens. Taxonomy (NCBI): domain Eukaryota; kingdom Viridiplantae; phylum Streptophyta; class Magnoliopsida; order Solanales; family Solanaceae; genus Capsicum; species Capsicum pubescens. Next base: position 83,465,867 of record CM061541.1, on the reverse strand, counting down.
GAAACATAAGTTATTTATTTAGGTAATTTTTCCTTATTTTTCTCCTCATTTCAGCTTCCCCAGACCCAAATCTTAGCTGAAGGACCCAACCCAACCTCCAAAATTTCCTAAGTAGATCCCCAATTTATACAAACCTAGCGCATGTACCTCACTTTAATGAGTTCAAGCATTACATTAAATAAGATATTTTTTTAAATAATAAAGATGAATATAATAATTAAATTTAATAACTTTTAAGTATGTAATGATGAAAAATTTATTGATTAAACTCAATATTTACCAAAAATATTTTTAAAAGTCAATCGACATTCAATCTAATCTTTACACACAAGTTTTTTTTCAAAGTTGTCCGACACTCATCTACCACCTGTAAATAGTAACAAAATAATACGATAATAGAGATATCAAAATAATACAACTAAACCTAACCTTCACATAAAAAAAATCCTCAAAGTCGACCAACAATTATCTGTCTCCTGTAAACTGCAATAAAATAATACGATAAAAGTGACATCAAAACATTATAATTAAACTTAAATTTTACATACAAAAATTTCTCAAAATCGATCGAGATTCATCTACGAACTGTAAAGTATCACAAAATAACAAACTAATTGAGATATTACGATAATACAATTAAACTAACCATTACCTAAATTTTTTTTCAAAGTCGACCCATATTCATCTAGCATCTGTAAACTAAAATAAAAAATAAGATATCAAAACAATACAATTAAACCCAACCTTTACATAAGAAATTCTTCAAAGTCAACCGACATTCATCTACGACCTGTAAACTATATAAAAAAATATAATAGTAATCACAAAGCTTCGGTTTTGAGCCAACTAATTCTTGTCTGAGCGGAAATTTTGACCCTAAAAAATGATTTTGAGTGAAAACAAAAGAAGATATATACACACACACGCGTTGAATTCTATTATGCTGACAAAAACTGTGAAGATGTTGAGAGTAAGAAAATCAAGCATCTACCAATCTAGACATGCAATCGAATCAAGTTAGATGAACATCAATCATATTCTCCAGTAGGCAAATCAGTTTGTTCTCTAGTTTAATGTACATCTCAATATTTATAGGAGTATTTTCATAATAGAGTTCTATTTTAGGAGTTTTTTTTTAATTGAACAGTAAAAAGAAAAATATTAATTAATTTTCCTACCATATGTTTTAGGAGTTTCATATATTTTAGAAAATCTAGTAGAAAAGAAAATATTAATTAATTCTCCTACCATATATTTTAGGAATTCCATATATTTTAAGAAGTGTAGTTAATATAATAAAAATAATTAAATAATAAATTTAAAAAATAGTAAAAAGATAATTTTATCTAAAGAAATTTTTTGTAGATATATAGACATAAATATAGATATAGACATAGAAACATACATACATGTACACACACGTGCACTCCCTCACCTCCTCTGATTTTCCAAGTATACACACGCCTATACAGTACACGCATACGCACTCCCTGCTCCTCCTCCTCCTCTCTCCCCGCTTTCTCTCCTCTCTGACACGTAAACAACATCTCACCAAACGAACCCAATGTTTTTAACAACAGCTTCAAATGACACCCTTAATCACCAAAAACGACTTCAAATCCCTTCTAACTTTCTGTCAATTTCCCTTTGGATTCTGTTAAATCCAACTAGTATCGATTCTTCTAGAAGCTCCAACGTTCATCTGAGAAATTTGATGAATTTTCATCGATTTTGTACTATGAAGGTTCGGTGTTGTGCAATTTCTATTTCTATTGAGGAAAAAAATTGCTACGAATTTGACCCAAAATTAGTCCAAATTCATTGATTCCATAGCTGTCAAATACAATTCTTATCCACAAATTTTGAAATTCATAATTTTATAATTATTTACCCGTTTTGTCCGACCATTTTCCCTTCATTTTCATTCCCAATTCCTTTATAAATAGAGAGTGTGGGTTGAGGGTTGAGAGGAAAATTTTTTGGGGGAAAGTTTGGAAATTTTGGAAGAGGATTCCTCTACTCCCACATTACGTAACAAAAAATTCATAGTGAAATCCACTCAAATCCGATTGAAATCACTTAATTCCGATGAGACCTTTGAATCCCGATGATAAACAGCTCGTTGGAATTTAGCGAAGTCTGTTCCGTGAGCTCGTCGATCCCAGTTCCTACTCCTAATAAGGTAAATTCGTATCTTACTGTTGTTGTCATTTCTTGACTGGTGTTGATTGGTGTTCATAGAACAGTTTAATCCCTAGGATATGGCTATGCACTGACATGATTTTATCCGTTTTGTTCATGATATGGAATTAGCCACCCTTAGCTGCTATGTGTGCTGCTATGTGTTTCATTTTAGTCACCACGCTCCAAATGTTAAAATAGTATGCAAAGTTCGGGTTTATGCGCATCAACAAGAGTAAATATGTGTTAATTTCTTGCTATGATTCGAGTTTAGTTGCCTTTAAAAATAGTTTCATTACACTGAAAAAATATATCTACCATATTGTTTTCTCTTTAAGATTTGAAAATAGTTTTGGTTAAGATTGAACCCAAGGATTTACCAAAGTTTCTTCCCTTCTCACTACCCTGTTTATATGACCAAGCTTATTTTTCTTTTTCTTTTTCTTTTTCTTTTTCTTCAAGTCTTTGTTTTATTAATTATGTGGCATTTGTGTTTCATCACCCAATCTTGACAGGGTTGCACCAGGGATCAACTCTTAGTCCGTTTTTATTCGCTTTGGTGATGGATGTGCTGACGCGGAATATACAAGGCGAGGTGCCTTGGTGTATGCTTTTCGCGGATGATATAGTTTTGATTGATGAATCGCGACAAAGGGTTAATGATAAGCTGGAGATTTGGAGAGAAACCCTGGAGTCTAAAGGTTTTCAGTTGAGTAGGACCAAGACGGAGTACTTGGAGTGCAAGTTTAATGACTCGAGACATGAGGAGGAGGTGGTAGTAAAGTTGGATTCTCAGGCGGTTTGCAAGAGGGATAGTTTTAAGTATCTTGGATCTACGATTCAGGAAAATGAAGAGATAGATGAGGATGTCTCTCACCGTATTGGGGTAGGTTGGATGAAATGGAGGCCCGCTTCGAGAATTTTATGCGATAAGAAGGTGCCCCAAGCTTAAAGACAAATTCTATAGAGTAGCAGTTCGGCCTGCTATGTTGTATGGAGCGGAGTGTTGGCCAGTTAAGAATTCTTATATCCAAAAGTTGAAGGTGGCGGAAATGAGAATGTTGCGTTGGATGTGTGGATTCACAAGAGCGGACAAGGTTAGGAATAAAATTATTCGGGAGAAGGTGAGAGTGGTTTCAGTGGAGGATAAAATGCGGGAAGTGTGATTGAGATGGTTTGGTCATGTGATGAGGAGAGACACAGATACCCCAGTTCGTAGGTGTGAGAGGTTGACCTTGGAAGGTTTCAAGCGGGGTAGGGGTAGATCGAAGAAATACTGGAGAAGAGTGATTAGACGTGACATGGAGCAGTCTGACTGAGGACATGACCCTGGATAGGAAGATATGGAGGAAAAACATTAGGATAGAGGGCTAAGGGTGTGGTTGAGTTGTAGTCAGTAGGTAGGGGAATTGTGGTGTCCTTTGCAATATACTTTTTTGTGGATGTCGTATCTATGTTATTTTATCATGTTCTATACTTTTGATGTTTTTGTATATTGCCTTTTATACTGCCTTTTATCTTGAGTCGGGGGTCAATCGGAAACAGTCTCTCTACCTCGTTAGAGGTAATGGTATGGACTGCGTACACTCTACCCTCCCCAGATCCCACTATGTGGGAATATACTGGGTTTGTTGTTGTTGTGTTTCATCACGTGATACTTCAGTGTCGAATAATTCTGGTGGATTGTTTAGATACAATAACCTGTTGGTAGTAAATGCCTTTCGATTTTCTGTATCCACAATTAGATCTTGTTTGATTATAGAAACTACATGTTTAAATTTTTGGTGATCCATTTTTGTGCTTCCTTCTCTTTGGTTATTCTAGTCAATAGACTTTTCCCGTTATCCTTTATGCTTATTTAGACCATATGTTTATTTTTGTTATCATTGATTTCTTTAGACTAATAAACCTTTCCGCTTATTTTTGGTAAGCTGAAATCTTGTTTGTTCGGACCATTTCTGAGAAATCATTTTCCCTTACTGCTGTTAGGGGTCGTTTGGTTTGAGGTGTTGAAGCAAATAATCCCGGGATAAAATAATAATTCCGGGATAAAATTTTCTATTGCATGTTTGGTTGGCAATATTCGGGATAACTTATTCCGGGATTAATAAATAGTCCCGGGATAAGTTATCCACTAAGGGGTCGTTTGGTTTGAAAACAAGTTATACCGGGATTAGTTATGCTGGGATAAGTTGTGATGAGATAAGTTATACTAGGATTAGTTATGCTGAGATTATTTTTTATTGAGTGTTTGGTTTGTTGTATTCAAAGTAATATGCATGGTATAATTTCTAAGAATAAATTAATTGATTACCAAAATACCCTCCATTTTATTTAACGTTTATATATATATATATATTTCTTTTTAAGCTTTAAATATTCATTCTTGAAATTTTTTATTATTTTTTTAGAGAAATTAAAATATATAAATAAACAGAATTTATATATTTTACAACCATTTTGAACGGTAAACTGCTCAAAATTTATTTATTTATGAATATATTATACTTTAATTAAACATAATTTATGTGTGTGTGAGAATATATTACGTTATATATTATGTTATATATAATTAAATTATATATAATTAAACATAATTAATGTAATTTAACATAATATATTATAATTAAATATATTAACATAATATATATATAATTAAACATAATTAACGTGTATATATTTATAATATATTCATAATATTATACGTTATATATTACGTAATATATTATATTCATAATTAATTTATACGTTAATTAAACGTAATTTATTATTTATGAATATATATATATATATATATATATATATATATATATATATATATATATATATATATTACAACCAAACGTATAATATTATAATATATCATGAATATATATACGTTAATTATGTTTAATTATATATATATTATGTTAATATATTTAATTATAATATATTATGTTAAATTATGTTAATTATGTTTAATTATATATAACAATCCCAAGAGGGTATTGTTGTCCTTGTATAATTTTATACCAAAGAAAAATAATCCCGGGATTGTTATCCCACCATGTGGGTGGATAACTTATTCCGGGACTAATTATTAGTCCCGAGATAAGTTATCCCAAATATTTACAACCAAACGACGGATAAAAAGTCTTATCTCGGGATTATTATTTTATCTCGGGATTATTTGCAAACCAAACGGCCCCTAAGGGGTCGTTTGGTTGGGAAATTGTTATCCCGGGATAACTTATCCCATCACTAAGGGGAAAATGGTGGGATAAGTTATCTCGGATTGGATTAATCCCTCCAACCAAACAAGGGATTAAGTGATCTTTTATTTTATCCGGAATAACTTATCCTTTGAATTTTTTATACCTCAAACCAAACGATAATATCTCAGAATTAGTATACTCAACCTTGTTAAATGGGTTCTACCAACTAAAAATAAAACTTTCCCGTTGAAACGATCATCATAAATAGCCTTGTCCAATTGAGATTATATTGAGATGTGCAATAACCTTATTATCTTGTTGTGTGTTAAATCTAGACCACATTTTTTTTTTTTACCATTGATTGTGTGGACATCCTTTCATACCTGAAGCTAACCAGCTCAATGCATGCTTAAATTACTTTCTTTCGGGCTAAATTACTTTAAGTTTCTCTTTGATTTACTGCTGTATCTATAAGAGTTAATTGCATTAGGACACTAATGGACTCATAACTCAACCTTAACGTGATTATATTCAATGGTCTTGGTATGAAGCATGCGGCTTGTTCGAGCCATTCAGTTGCACTTTTTAATTTTCTAATTTAGTGATGGTTCTCCTTCTTTGCTCTTGCTAATTTCTTATCTCCTTTTCATTGCATGAACTCTTCTCAACGAGTCCATGGACTCCCTCTTGTATTTTTTCAAGTCGAGCTTCTTCCGAGTCCTTAAAAGAATTAATTCACGAGAAACAAGGCCAAATACACGGATATACAGAAGATATATAGGTGGAGGACCAAAAGATGTGTATACATGACTGATTTACAGCCATGTATATACCAAGTATACAAAAATGTACGAAGGAGGGCTGCTGATATACTGCAATTATACAATGCAGAAATGGACCAAAGACCATAAATATTTAGCTCAAGTGAAAATTATCCTAAATAGACTTATTAGATTGTTAATTAAACTTTTTAATAATTACTAGACTAAAGAAATAATTATAAGCTATGACAACTTTTTAGAAAAATCTATTTTAATTAAATATCGAAAATCAATTTTCTAATATTTATTATTTATATTATTTCCTTATTTTTAGCATTTAACATTTATCACTCTTAATTAAAGTTTTGGATAATTATGACAAGTTATATTGTTGGTATCAATGATTTTTTTTTTTTTAATAATTAAGTATTAAAGTTTGTTCACAATTTAAGGAGTCATATATGGTAAGTATATTTTTGGGATAATACTCACGAAAATACCTAAACTTTGATCGAATTTTTAGTTGAGCATACTGAACTTTGCGGGAGTCCTATTATCCCCTAGATTTTTTTTTTTCGTATTTTAATGGCATATATTTGCCCACTTGGATCATTGCGTGTAATTCACGTGCATTGGACGCGTGAAAGTGTTAAAAAATCGTTAAAAACTTTTTTTTTTGGTCAAACAACCCCTTAATTTTTTAATTTTTATAAATTGTATGTTTTTTATTTATTTTTTCATTTATATCTTCTTTCCCTTCTCTCTTCTTTCTTTCTTCTCTTCAATGGTGCTCCATTGGTGTTCCATTATTGAGTTGGAATTGAATTGAACATAATTTCATCACAAACACACACCAAATAAGTTATCTTCAACACACCCAATTCAATTACATCAAGCTGACCCAATTTCAATACACATCACAAATGGGTCTTCTTCAATTCTATCAAAATAGCAAAATTAACCCATCATTGCCATCATCAACCAACCCACAATTGGCGCTAGAAGGAAATTTGTCGGCACAATCTTGATAGTAATTGAAATTTCGAATTCTCAAGAAATCAGTGAAGATTTTCTCAAATTATGAATTTTTTATTCTTTTTTTAAAATGATGCATTTTGAAGTTTCTTGTAGTTGACAATAGGAAGAAAGATATTCCAGAAAGTTGAATTCCTTGTATCTGCATTGGCCGATCCAATCACTACTAATAGTGGCTTTGATTCTTTCAAGATTGGGTGATTTGGATTCTCTGAAGCAAAACAAGATATGGGTTTCACTTTTTTTTTGAAAAATTCTTGCTATTTTTTTTCCATTAAATTGAATTTGGGGAGTGTAAAGATTGAAACTTTCTGAGTTTTTGGTTGTTTTAGGATGTTGGATGCCAATGTTTTGATTGTAATGGTGTTGTTAGACCTCTCATGTTTGTCTTCTACACTGTCTTTATTTTTTTGTTGTTGAAAATTTTGGTCTTGTTTTTGAGTCATTCTTGTTTGAGTTATTGATGGAGATGGGCAGATGAAACATATGTGATCAAAATATTACCATTTTATTGTGGATTTTGAAGAATAAAAATGAAGAGAAAATTAAATGTTCATTAAATTTCCAATTCATAATGGAGAAAGAAAATAAGAATGGAGAAGAATAAGAATGGAAAAGAAATTAAATAAAAATTAATTTTAAATAAAAAATACACGTGTTAATATGAGATTGGCACGTGTATTACACTTTCTACTTCAAAATTAGGTATTGCGTTTGGGGGGGAATTAATTACACTTTAAAAAAGTCCAGGGGTAATAGGCCCCCCGCAAAGTTCAGTATGCTTAACTGAAAATTCAGTCAAAGTTCAGGTATTTTCGTGAGTATTATCCCTATATTTTTTAAAGTTAAGAATTGATTTTTTTTTTATTAACTTTAATAATTAACTTACTTCTACACTTTTTACCTTTTACGGTCTTTCATTATAAATAGAAGTGTTAACTCTTTATGCTTTTTAACTTATTTTTCCCTTCTTTTAACTTTCTTCTACAATTATTCACATTTTTCGGTATATCATTACCAATATTCATATGCAAGAGATCTTTACTCTATAACTTTCTTCTACAATTTTCACGTTTTTCTTGTACGCACGTATTATATTAAGTGCGACTTAGAGGGTTGGTTTTAATTTAAAGTTGGTTTTTCAAAAAATTCACCATCTTTGAAGCAGCCGCAACTCAACATGCAGAGCTATTTAGCGTAAAAAAAAGTTGTTGTTCCAGAATATAAGATGACTGATAAGAGAAAAAAGGTTGTTGAACAAGCTTCAGATTCTGATTTTGAAGATGAAATTTTCGCTCATAAAATGAAGAAATCAAAAATGAAAAATCGTGAAAATGCTAGAGTTACAAGGTCCAAAGCCAATGTGAGTGTTGGCAAAATTGGTGATAAGAAGGTTGACACGAAAAATCAAGAAAGTTTGTAAAGTTAATATAATTTGATTATTTTTTTGTATTAAATTAGTATAAAATTGATATTGAATCATTTTTTCTATTTACTGGTTGTTTTTCTAAGATAGTTAATAATTTGATTTAATTATTTGATGTTCATTGTTGTTTGTTTTTCTAAGATTGTTGGTATGAATAAAGTTTTGTTTTTGTATTTAAGTAGTATTTATATAATGTTATGCTACTTTATCATTTGTTTCGTATTTTACACCGTTGAATGAAATTGATATGAACTAAGTTGCATCAGATGGTATTAAATTTGATATCAACTTCATCAAATTATACATTTTTCGATTCTGCAATTAGTAACATTTGACACAAATATTGTATTTTGATGTTTCTTGATGCTCATTACTTTTGTCTTTATAAGATTGTTGGTATGGACAAAGTTTAGTTTTCGTATTTAACATAATATTTATATAATGTTCTTCATCTTCTTTTGCCAGAAAACAAACACCAATATCAATCATGGTTACTACTAATTATTTTTTATTGCAACAAAAAATTATTTGACATCAAACAATTATCAATTAATTTATTTTCAATATTTACGGTGATAGTTTTTCATATAATATCCATTACATACACTAAAAAGGTTATGTAAAATAAAACATAATTTTTCTTATCGATTGTCACATTCATAAAACTCATTCAATATAAATGTGATATATGCGAAACTGCATCGATACCAATTTTAATATCAACTTATTTGTCACGACCCAAAAATGAGGGTCATGATGACACTTGTCGCAGCGTATCTTGACAAGTAAGCATATCACCCAAACTGATATGAAAAGAGGAAAAGATAGAAATATCTCAAGATAAGGCTTCTAGAACAAAGCCGAACCATATAAATAATCATAACAATGCGGAAAGAATTTATCCAAAATACCAATTATGCTTAAAATCAGGTGTTAATAGTGTAAGGACTACTAATACAATCCAAGAGTCAAATACACCAAAAAAATAATCACAAAGGAATAATAACTGTCTCTGAATACTAATAAGGACATAACTACTATAGAAAGATAGAGGTGAACTTCGGACGTATGAATGTCCAACCGTTACCTTGGAAGCTCCAACAATCGCCCGAGTTAATCAGGCTGAGGCGCACTCGAGTTAAGACCTGCACCGAAAGAGTGCAGTAGGCATGAGTATGGTCCATTTGTACTCAGTAGGTATCATAGGCCGACCAAGCAAAGTAGTAAATAAAACATACAAAATATACACTAAGGGCACGCCACTTGCAATCAGAAAATGTCCCACAACAGTAGCCCACACCGCTTGCACTAATAGTTCTAATATATTTCATTATATTATAACAACACACTAAGATATAGAACACAAGTATAGATTATGTCACATATAAATAAAACAAGAGAGAACATGTAAATACAAGATCATCAAATACAAGTAAAAGAAGGTAAAACAAATACATAGATGACAAGTCAATAAGGCAATACGACACAACATAAACACAATAAAGTAAGTGCAATGCATATGATGATGATGATGATGATGCACGAGATCGTCGCACAACCTCCGAGATCATCGCACAATCCCCGTATACACCTACGGAGCTAAAGCTTCCCGACGTAGGACCCATGGGGGGGTTCGTCAACTCGTATACAATCCACATATCTCATATCTCCTTTCCGACATATCCCTTGGAAAGAGTTTTATAAGGTGTTACAATGTCTTTTAAAAAGGTGTTGCCAGTGTTTCTCAAATGTTGCCACGGTAGTATCAATGTTTCATGAATGGGTATGATATGAAGATATAATGCTCACAACCAATCACAATGAGTATTTCCACAACTAATCACATGATATATTTCCACAACTAACCACATGCTATATTTCCTCAACCAACCACAATGGTACATTTCCACAACCACATAAGCCAATATCCATTCATTATTTTTGTTTCATCCATGAATTTTCACATGTCTCATATGCCAATAAAGTATGAATATAATCACAATACACCAATGGTACCATATTAAGCATTTTAACAACATAATACAATTATTCACATGTATTCAAGGCTATCAATATCACATAGGACCCCACACGATCACACATACCACATAATAACTCAATTTCGACAATTACATCACATATAGGCCACCACACAGGCACAACACATAAATAATCATTTTTCATGATTAGTTTCCACCCTTAATATGCATTTTGTATCATCATTTACTGCGCAACCCAGTCTGAAAGAGTTAAGCCATAACCTACCTCGAAAGTCAAAATCGATCCGCTACGCTTGAACTCGTGATCTTACATTTCACGAATAATTTTGAACTCCACTAAAAATATCAAATATGTAATCTACGCATTAAGACAAAATCAACGACACCCATATTGACTACTTTTGGTTCGGGGTCAAAACGGACCCCCCAAATGGATTTCTGAAAAAGAAGGGGAAAATCAAAACTTTACTTCAAAAATATGTTCTTCATATTTTTAGGAATCTATAGCTAAAAATTCAAGTTAAATCGAGTAAAAAATGAAGTTTAAATCGAAGAAAAATTATTTTTGAGCTTTACCGGGTACAATCTTTGAAATTCGGGTTAAAATCAATACTCAAAGTTGTTTTGAAGGTTAAATTGATGAAAACTAGTAATTATAAGATAAAAATATTATTCAAGTGAAAATGAGATTTAAAATAAACCCTAAGATTTTTGGGGTTTTGAGAAATTAATTAAGAAATTACTAAGAAAAGGGTGAATTCTTACCTTAAATCCGTAATAAAATCAAGAAATAAATGTTAATCTAGCTTTCCAAGCTCCCACAAACTTTACTTTTAAGCTCCCACATTATTTTAGGGCTTAAATATCAAAAGACAAGATGAAAAATGAGCAAAATAGGCCAAAAACGGATAAAAAGCTGCTATAAATAGCAGAAAAATTTGCACCAGTGCAGTTTTTTTCTTTTCCAAGTCCAAACGAACTTCGACGGGATGCCCGGGATTCGTTTGAAGTTTGATATATGTAAACTAACTATGCAACCATACTAAATTCGATGTTCCGGACGCGTTGGCGAAGTCGAATTTTTAAAAAAATATCGTTTTCAATAAGTTGACTCCCAAAACCCGAAATCATAATTTTTTAAATCGGGGGTCGAAATGAGATTTAAAAGATGTAAAATCATACCAAATATGCTAACACCCTAAATTCGATATTCTGGATTAGCTGGCAAAGTCAGATTTTCCATCCGAGGTCGTTTCGACCTAATGTGAGTCCCACACCCAAATTTTTAATTTTTCAACTTTCCGACCAATAGGTCGAAATGACCTCGGGTACACTGGGACCCGAACCAAAGGTTTATCCAGCCTAAAATTAATATTCCGGAGCTGTTGGCGTAGTCAGTTTGGCCATCCGTCGCACGGATCAAAAGGTATCCACATAAGTCTAAAATAAGGCTCTCGCTATAAAAAACCACAATATCACATAAATGATACCAAAATGCATTGAAAATCATGTCAATCACTCCCACACCCCAGAAATATCATAATGCAACTACGGGGAGGGGTAAAATAATCAAATCACATAAAATCACAAATTTTACATATTTCATCAAATTTTTAGGTCGTTACATCATCCACCACTAAAAATCTAGTTTATCCTCGAACTAAGGCAAAGAAATACCTGAATCAATGAAGAGTTGAGGATAAGAACTATGCGTATTAGACTCAACATCCCAAGTAGCCTCATCTATAGGTCGATGTCACCACTAGAATTTAACCACAGGGATCACTCCAGAGCGCAACTGCCCTAGCCAAAATGGAAACTGGCTCATCAACAAAGGACAACCGTTCATCTAACTGAACCGACTCTCGACGAATTACATGAGACTTATTAGGAATATAGCGACGAAATATAGAAACATGAAAAACTGGATGAACAGCTGATAGATAAGGGGGCAAAGCCAACACATAAGCCACATCACCAATAGTCCGAAGAATCTCAAATGGACCAATATACCTGGGGCTGAGCTTGCCCATCTTCCCAAACCTCATCACACCCTTCATGGGTAAAAATCAAAGAAAAATACGATCACCAACACCAAATCTCAAGGCACAAAGTCTATGATCAACATAGCACTTTTGTATACTCTGAGCCGTGATAACGCTCAAATTACACCTCTCTTACGAGAGAGTAAGCGGTCATTGTCAAATATATAACCCAACTAGGTTGGGGTCGAATCCCACAGGGAATATGGTGTTAATTAAGTTGTGTGCAGATTAGTTGACTTTTAATCGTTCGTTTCCGTAAAACAAATAGGGGGATTTGATTCAGTTCACAAATTAATGGTTTCAGTTTAACAAGATGAAATATATGTAGTAATATTCAAATTCAGAGAAATAGCAAGCTAGGGTTATGTCCACCTTGTAATTTTCAATACTTTCTAACTATGGGCTTTACGAATTCATACATGCATCGTGCTTACAGAGAAACGTATTGTATTTAATAACATAATCCTAGTGTTTATCAACCATCAAGGGCTAATTCACTTTAGTTCTCTCGAATCAAAAGCGTTTACCAAAAACAATACGAAATCTCCAAGTAGTTAATCCTGCTAAGGCATTAACTTATGAAATAGGGGTTGGTAAACCTATTTTTCTTGTCAGTACTCTCTTTTCCAAACATCAACCTTTCTTTCGAACAAGTTGCGTTGTAAGGCATATCCTCTATGTTTGCAACCATGAGAATTCAAGATAAGCGAAGAGAGTATGATATAAACAAATCAATGCATAACGAATTCAAAACCCAAAGTGATAGATTGTATGCTACAAGGCTTCCATAACCCTAACTAATAAACTTAGCTACTCATGAATAAAACGAAAAACATCATAAATTTATTTATCATACCAAAAACTAGAAGACGATCTTGGTGTGCGAATACTGAAAACAAGATAGAAAAATATTTCTCTCTCTCTCCTCAAGCTAAACTGCCTTTCTCCTCTCTCAGAATAATACAGAATAATGAATAATGAATAAAAATTCAGCAATTAAGTCTTTTAATAATCTCTTCTCTCATAATTTCCTTCTAAGTCCCTGAACTAATTATAAATGACAAATTAGTCTTGGACATAGTTTCTAGGCGCCACATTTGGTCCAGATTGCTACTCTCTCTTGTGGCATATGCCATCCGCATTCCATAGTCCCATTATGTCTTCATCTACCTCATTAATACCTGAAATCATGCTAATCACATCGGTTAGCTCAATTACATAGAAGTAGAGTAAAAACATAAGAAACTAGGCACTTTGTTCTCTAAACTTAGCTAAAATATGGTTAAATTATGGTGCTTAGGCGTATAAATACACCCAAGATCACCACCCCACACTTAAAGCTTTGTTCTTCCTCGAACAACATATCTATTTATGCATACTACACAAGCCTTAGCACCCACAAAGGAAGACAAGATGCTCAAATAGCCCCACACAATAATTATAAACAAGAAGTAAATTCATGGATCATTACTAGAGACAAACTACCCTCAAGAATAGACTCATTAAGTTGGCAATTTCATGCATATCATTTAAGCAAAGAAATCATAGAAATTACCCAACCTTCATCAACTATGTGCCCTCACAACAAGAAAGTTACCCATAATCACTCACAATCATGCAATTTCTAACAAAATGGGTACAAGAATCAAGTTACGCTCACTCTCACAAAGAATTCTCAAATTACAACCGATGACCATATGCTTGCCCTTAGTGTAATACTCCACTAATAACAGAATGCTAAGATTAGGATCAAATAGGTCTTTTACGGGTTGTAATGCAGGCTAAAGGATGGGTAGGAACTATTTTGGACAGAAATAGTGACTATCTTCCCTAAGCACTTTAATACACTACATTATGCAATTAAGACCAATCTCTAACAACCAATTTCCACTTCTGCTATCTTTACAGATTTGCTTTTCACCCCAACTCGTTAAGCTCAATTAATAACACTATGGTGGGAGTATGCAACCCTTTCAAATATTTTCTTTTTGCACCCTTTTCATGTTACACACCCCTATAATATCCACCCTCAACTTAAGCGATTTGCTTTAGTTGAGGTGCACAATGTCCAAGAAGGACCAGGGCCAAAATAGGTTCATTGTAACATGTTCGAGATAAAATTTGAAACTTTTGCAACAATTTTTGCTACTCCCAACCACATCAATTTCACACGCCAATAACTAGACTTTAGGGCATCAATTTCACCTTTTTTCTCTAATTGTCAAACTCCTAACTCAAATTGATTTTACATTAAAACGCTTAGGAGCTTTTGGATCAAATTACGGTCTATTAAAGAACGGAATAGGCTACATATGAGGCTAACAAAAGAACAAGCTAAAGGCTCAACGGGGCTAGCTAAGATAATGTACAAAGGTAGGTCAAAAAAAGGTATGAACAATGGCTATCAAAGAAATGCCTAAATCATCTCCTAAACTCACAATCTTTGTTTCGCTTTGCACAGACACCAGGCAAGTTCTAGCATCAGTTGCAATAAGGGATATACAATAGTCTTACACACTCCTGGCACATGGTCAACTCAATTAGGAGCATTATAGATTCTCGACCCAACAATTACATGAATTCAAATAAAACCAACAATCATAACAAGAGTCACAACTAGAGCCTAGGTGTTTCAAATGTAGTGATCCATCACATACTTATTTTATAATGTCATGTGACCCACAAGAATAATTACATGTAATTAAATGAGTAATTTTCTCTTAAGACGGTTGTCATCCATCCATCATCGAGAAAAACACCTAATTATGACTACATAACTAACAAAATAAACAAAGTAACTAATCCTATCACAGAAGAATGCTAAGGAGAAGGTCCTATTTTCTTACAAAACAAGTAGCAAAGTATCCAGCCACCCCACACTTAAGCTCAACACTGTCCCCAGTGTAAATAACAAGATAAAGAACCTCGCTAGTAGTACTCCTCATCCACATTCGAAGTCATGCCACCTGCATGGAGATAATCATTGGAGCCATTTTTCCTGTATTCATCCTTTCATCCATGCCAGCCACACATAATGAAACCAACTATAATTAAGATGGAGATGGTGAAGTCACCACCCCATACTTAATTTGTTAGTATCAACCAATTAAGTGTTTTTATTGGGTACTCAGACTTCACCGACATACACTTTGACATGGTGCATCAACATTAGACACAATACAATTCATTCACTTCAATTCCCCCAATTCTATTTCAATGAAGCACTTTTTGAATTGAATCATGCTCTACACTTTCAGCCATACAAAATATACAAATCACCTTCACTTTCACAACATCGCCATGGAAAGAATTTAATTCGTAATCCTTAAGAAATCAATTAACAATAACATAGAGTCATAATAACTAAGGATTAAGATAGTAAAACTTACCTTGAAGATGGAAGATCAATGAAGGACAAAGAGAATGGTGAGAGCTCAGTATTGTACCGCTTAAGGGTGAAATAAGGATGAATTTGGGAATTTAAGGGGTGAAGTCTATTTAAAGAATGAAATCTGGGTCGGTTTGACCCAAATGGATTCTAAGTGTATTTGGCTAAGTGTGCGACGCATTCCTACTCGCACACACTTAAGTGTGCGACATATTATTCATGGCATTATTGAGGAAGTAGGCATTTGAGAAGAAGTATGCGACGCATACCCTATCACACAGATTTAAAAGTGCGGCGCATAGGGTATCGCACACTTGAGGCAGTGAGCATATGCGGTAAAGTAGGTGTCACATATCTTATCGCACATGTCAAAGTGTGCGATGCATAAGTTATCACACACATCAAGGTGTGCGACGCATTATGCATCGCATAGTTGGTCCAGTGAGCATGTGCGATGGGATGTGCGGTGCACTCTTGGTCGGAAAGGTCCATACCGTGGGGGATTTGCCCCCGCACCCCCATCGAGGTCTGTGGTGGTAGCGTAGGGATCGGGCCGATTTAAAAGTCACAAAATAAAGTCACACCGTAAAACTTTTTGGGTCGGATTAACATAATTCGAGGCACGACTCTAATACGAATCATACTTGAGCCTTACACATTTGACCACTCCAACTTACCTGTAATGTTCCCATCACTCCTAAACTTACCACCATTGACATAACTCAATTCCAAATCAAATTTGGTACTAATATCCTCCTTAGTACTTCATGCACCTACACTTACTCAAAAACAACAAAAATGATTAGAAGGATGGGTTGCCTCCCACCAAGCGTCGTAGTTTCGGTCGTGGCTCGACTCTTCTTTTTGTATTTTTGTTTAACATGATAAAGTGAAAATAAAATCATGGGTTGCCTCCCATGTAGCGCCTTATTTAACGTCGCGGCACGACTCGATTATCTTGACTACTCAGACTTTATCAAGATACATCGATGATACCATTTGTACCTCATTTGTTGGATCAAGACAATGCTTTATTCCTAGTCCAACCACTTTGAAGTCACTCACATCCTTGCTTGCAAGTTCAACCAAACCAGCTATGGTCTCCACAAAAGATATATCCTTAACTAGTACATCTCGCTCATCCTCGTAGAATACATCAACAATCGAGAAGACACTTATCTCCTTTTGTTGTTTCATAGACCAACATACTTCAAAACTAACTTCTTTCTCATTGAGCCTAAATTTTAGCTCATTCAGCTCCATGTCAACTAATACCCTCCCAATTGCTAAGAATGGCCTACCCAAAATTATGGGTACTTCAAAGTCCGCTTCGTAATCAAGAATTACAAAGTCGACAGGAAATATAAAATCAACAACTTTTATAAGTACATCATGTAGAATCCCAATCAACCTTTTTACCGATCTATCCGCCATTAGAAGCCGCATATTGGTGGGCGTAGGATCTCCCAAACCCAGTTTCTTAAAAACCGTCAATGGCATAAGATTTATACTTTCCCCAAGATCACAAAGGGCCTTTTCAAACTTTAGCAATCCAATCGTACATGGAACAGTAAATGCTCCCAGATCAGTTTTCTTCTGGACAATAGATCTTGTAGCAATAGCACTACAATGATGAAGATTGTCTATCATTTCATAGATTACAGTCCTTTTCTTCGTCAACAGGTCTTTCATAAACTTAGCATATCTGGGCATCTGTTGCAGTGCTTCAACTAAGGGCATATTCACTGTCAACTGCTTCAACATAGACATGAATTTGCTAAACTTGCCATCATCTTCTTTCTTATTTAATCGTTATGGAAATGGGGGTGGCGGCCTTGGGATTTCAGTTGGAACAACTTCTACCTCTTTTCTTATGCCTTGCTCCATATCACTAATATGTTTCTGCTTAGGTGGTTATTCTATTTCTGCACTCTTCTTTTCTGAACCTCCCAACTTCACAGGCACCACTGGAGATTCATTAACCATCTCCCAATCCATTTTGACCTCATCAGTATAAGAGGATGATCCCAAACCTAGACTAGATAACATCTTACCGCTTCTAGTGGTATTGGCCATACATGATCCATCAGTCCTCGGATTCTGAATTGATTACTTGGTAGAGTCCCCTTCTGTGTTTGGTTAAATGCTATGGATAATTGGCTCATCTGCTGCTCCAGTTGTTTAATAGCGATTGAGTGCGAATTTACTAGTTTACTCATGGAAGATATGTCACTCTTCATAGTAGTCACCCCAAAATTGGTCGCCTCAACTCCCTTTAATAGTTTCTCCATCATGTCCTCCATGGACATTTTTCCTGAACTGGTGGCAACATTATCATGGCTTCCAGGAGGCACATATAGTCCACTCCTGTCACTTTTATTTTTCCAATCTCCTTGATGGTTCCAACCTTGGTTTCCTTGACCACCGGTACAAAACCTCCCTGGTTATGCAAGTAGTTAGACTCTTCCTCGATGTTTGATTCAGCTCCCTTACCATGGGACCCCACAACTTTTACCTTTTCTATATTCTCTGCTAGTAAATGTTTTGTGAGCAGATCCATCTGGGTTTTTATGTGATCCATATCCTGATCACGCTCCTCTTCTCTCCTATGCTGTTCTACTGATATTACACTAGACCCAGTATTACTTGCTTCCACAGAATCTCTGGTATGCCAAGATCTATTTGTCTTAGTCATTCTTTCTAACATGTCCGCAACCTTAGTAAAGGTGAGCTCCATAAAAGCTCCTCCTGGAGCATTATCCACTATTAGCTTTGTAAGTGAGTTCAAAGCTCTATAGAATATTTCCATCAAGTGTTCTTCAGTCATCTTATGGTTTGGGCATTGAGTTAACTTCTTTTTAAACCTCGCCCAAGTCTCATGCAAAGCTTCATTGGCCAATTGCCTAAAGTTGCTGATCTCATCCCTCAACTGTAACATTCTGGAGGGCGGAAAGAACCTTTCTAGGAAAACTCCTTTCAGTTGCCTCCAGTTTATTATAGAATCAGGAGTCAGCTCATTCAACCACATAGTTGCCTCTCCAGACAGAGACGGTGGGAACAATCTTAAACGAATAGAATTTTGTCCCACTCTAGGATTATCAAATGACTTACAAATACTGATGAAATTCACCAAATATAGATTTGGATCATCACCAGGTAATCCACCAAAGAGTCCTTTCAGATTCAGTAGCTGGATCATAGTACTGGTGATGTTGAATTTTACCCCAGGAGCTAGTGGTGGTAGAATGATTGCCCTTGTAGATCTAGTTCCATCTAAATCATCCTCATCATTGTCAACATCAAACTGTGCAGCTTGGCGGTCTGGTCTTCCTATGAATGGAAGATTTCGATTTACAGGTGCAACTACCCCTGCTGCATGCCTCCTATTAGCCGGGTCAATTAAATCATCATCTTCCAGGTCCTTTTCATCTAAATTAGGTACCCGACCTGGGTTATCTACATTCTGTAGATTTAATTGAGCATTAGCCAAAGTGGCTAATCTTTCAGCTTCCTGTTGGTTAGCCATTCTTTCAATGAGATGAGGTTCAGGATTGAAGGGTAATAATGGTTCTCCTGAACTTCTAGTTTGTGGCATAAACAACAATGAGCCTGTAACGAACAAAAACAACAAATAAACGTAAAATTAAGAAACTTGACTAATAGTCAATTAACACACATAAACTCAATCGACAATCATATTCCCCGGCAACGGCGCCATTTTTGATAATGCTCAAATTACACCTCTCTTACGAGAGAGTAAGCGGTCGTTGCCAAATATATAACCCAACTAGGTTGGGGTTGAATCCCACAGGGAATATGATGTTAATTAAGTTGTGTGCAGATTAGTTAACTTTTAATCATTCGTTTCCGTAAAATAAATAGGGGAGATTTGATTCAGTTCACAAATTAATGGTTTCAGTTTAACAAGATGAAATATGTGTATTAGTATTCAAATTCAGAGAAATAACAAGCTAGGGTTATGTCCACTTTGTAGTTTTCAATACTTTCTAACTATGGGCTTTATGAATTCATACATGCATCGTGCTTACAGAGAAACGTATTGTATTTAATAACATAATCCTACTGTTTATCAACCATCAAGGAATAATTCACTTTAGTTCTCTCGAATAAAAAACGTTTACCAAAAACAATACAAAATCTCTAGGTAGTTAATCCTGCTAAGGCATTAACTTATGAAATAGGGGTTGGTAATCCTATTTTTTTTGTCACTACTCTCTTTTCCAAACATCAACCTTTCTTTCGAACAAGTTGCGTTTTAAGGCATATCCTCTATGTTTGCAACCACGAGAATTCAAGATAAGTGAAGAGAGTATGATGTAAACAAATCAATGCATAACAAATTCAAAACCCAAAGTGATAGATTGTTTGCTACAAGGCTTCCATAACCCTAACTAATAAACTTAGCTACTCATGAATAAAACGAAAAATATCATAAATATATTCATCATACCAAAAACTAGAAGACGATCTTGGTGTGCGAATACTGAAAACAAGAGAGAAAAATGTTTCTCTCTCTCTCCTCAAGCTAAGCCACCTTTCTCCTCTCTCAGAATAATACAGAATAATGAATAATGAATAAAAATTTAGCAATTAAGTCTTTTAATAATCTCTTCTCTCATAATTTTCTTCTAAGTCCCTGAACTAATTATAAATGACAAATTAGTCTTGGACATAGTTTCTAGGCACCACATTTGGTCCAGATTGCTACTCTCTCTTGTGTCATATGCCATCCACATTCCATAGTTCCATTATGTCTTCATCTACCTCATTAATACCTAAAATCATGCTAATCACATCGGTTAGCTCAATTACATAGAAGCAGAGTAAGAACATAAGAAACTAGGCACTTTGTTCTCTAAACTTAGCTAAAATATGGATAAATTATGGTGCTTAGGCGTATAAATACACCCAAGGTCAAGCCTCTCTAAGTCTATCTTGAAAGATTCAGACTCTATCCAAAGACTCATGAAGCAAGTACGTACCTTGAGGTCTCACCTCTGAAACATCAGACCAACCCACTGGGGAGTGACAACGCCTACTATACAACGCCTCCAAAGGAGCCATATCAATACTGGAATAGTAGCTATTATTATATGCAAACTCTGCTAAAGCCAAATGCTGATCCTACTGGCCACCAAAATCCATCAAGCTTGCGCGAAGCATATCCTCCAAAACTTGTATAGTCCGCTCTGACTGTCCATCAGTCTGGAGGTGAAACGCTGTGCTAAGATCAACCCAAGTGCCCAACTCATCCTGAAAATCCTTCCAAAAAGTGAGATGTGAACACAAAATCTTAATCTGAAATAATGAACACTGACGCACCATGCAGACGCATAATTTCACGAATGAAGATATGTGCTAACCTCTCAGCACTGAATAAGATCTGAACTGGAATAAAATAAGCTAACTTGGTCAATCGATCCACGATGACCCAAACACTATAAAAACCACGAGAAGTATGAGGCAACCCAGTCACGAAGTCCATAGTGATCCGTTCCCACTTCCACTCGAGAACGGGTAACCTCTGAAGCAAACCACCAGGTCTCATATGCTCGGCCTTCACCTGTTGACAACATAGGCAACAAGCCACAAAATTTGCTATATCTTGCCTCATAACACCCCACCAACAGTGCTGTCTCAAATCATAATACATTTTAGTCACACCTGGATAGATGGAATATCTGGAAGAATGGGCCTCCTCCAAGATCAACCTAATCCAGCCACCCACTTTCGGCACACAAACTCGGTCTCTAATCCGCAAAACTCTATCTGAATCAAGTGAGGCTTCCTTAGCCTCCCCACTCCATACCTTATCTTTAATCAACCTCAATCCAACACCATCAAATCAATGAGCTTGAATCTGCCTCATTAAAGAAGATCTAGCATCCACAAATGCCAAAACATGCTCCGATGTCGAAATATCAAGCCTAACCATCTAGTTAGCTAAATACTGAATCTCTAAGGCCAAAAGCCTCTCCTGGGTCAAAAGATGCGCCAAGCTACCCATGCTAGTCGACTTTCAGCTGAAGGCATTCACAACCACATTAGCCTTGCCCGAATGGTAGAGAATAGATAAGTCATAATCCTTAAGCAACTCAAGACAACAATGCTTCCTCATATGAAGATCTCGCTGGGAAAAGAAGTACTAAAGGCTACAATGATCTGAGAAGATCTCACAACGGATACCATACAAGTAGTTCCTCCACAACTTCAAGGCAAACACAACTACGCACAACTCCAAATCATGGGAGGATAATTCCTCTCATGAGGCTTTAATTGACGAGATGCATATGCAATTACCTTTCCCTCCTACATCAACACAACACCTAACCCAATATCTGAATTATCACAAAAGACATTAAAGCTAATACCCTCCTTAGGCAAAGCTAATATAGGAGTTGAAGTCAACAAATCCTTGAGTTTCAGGAAGCTCGCCTCACAAGCATTGGACCACTGAAAAGAAATCTTCTTTCGGGTCAACTTGGTTAATGGAGCTGCAATGGATGAAAAGCTGTAACGCCCGAGCCTGGTACCCCGGATGCTACACGATGCTCATAATTCTGAAGGACCACAAGCTAACCCATGACTTGCACCTACTGCAATAACTGTAAATTAATACTGAAATATATAAAATAATGGGCTAAAATTGTCATAAGGTTCAAAACTGAAACATAACTGATAATACGGTATAATAATACCAAAACTAAAATAACTGTCTAAAATACTCTAATCTGAAAAAAAGTCTTTAAACTGTCTGAATAAGGAGTTGATGGGAAATGTCCCTAACTAACTCCAACTGCTGAAATAAGCTAAGTACTAAAGCACTAAAATAATGAAATAATTACGTCCATGAACTATGAGGACTCACCACTGACTCTGCTTCTGAAATCTGAACTACTAAGTGCGATCGAGAACCTGAGCATCCAAACCTATGGTATAAAACACCATAGAGTAAGAGAAAAGTATGCGTCAGTACGTGAGAATGTACTAGTATGAAAAGTAAGGTAGGCTAAATGCAAGGGTTCATATGCATGAACTATAACTGACCGAATAACATGAACATGACTACGTGAGAATAAATGCATGAATATGTGGACTGTAATTGAGGTCATGATAATGCTGAATACTGAATCTAGATACTGATTAACAGATGTTTAAGTCTACGGATACTGTATAGCTGGTAACTGAACGACTGTATCTGGCAGTTCTGAATCTGTGGAACTATACCGAGTTTACTGATAACATAGATTACTGATAACTGAATGACTATTTCTGACAGTCCCAATTTTGATGGAACTAGCTGAGTTCCATACTGAGCTGAGTGACTGTATCTGACAGTCCTGAAATCTGAGGAACTACCTGAGTTCCTTACTGAAGACTGAGACTGTGGGAGGTAATTATCTAACCGACATGCCCCATAACTGAACTGGTGGGGTCCAACCAGTGGACCCAGTTAAAAGGGTGTCAATACCGTGCCACGGGTAAAGACAAGCTGTGAGTTAACCCTCTACTGACAGGGAGCTCTTCCGTCAACCCCTCACTTGTAGGAGAACTCAAATGAGATGTATTAACCCTATACTCGTATGGATATATCTCAAACTACACTGGCTATGTAGTTCTGGAACGCAAGGATAGTTTCTAAGGGTCACTCCCTCTACTGACTGACAGGTGAGTTCTCATCCCTGAGTTCACTCGGTGCTGAATCCTACTCCCAATTGAATAGACACTAAACTGATTTCCTATTTCATACTAGGCTTGATTGAGCTGTTACTAATTGTACTATGTAACTGAACTAAGTTTACTGAGTTCTGAAACTTGACTGAGAGTACTACCGATCATGGCTTAACTGAGGTTATATTAAAAACTGACACTGGCTCTAGGCACACAACTAAATTATCGGGTATTAAATACCCCCAAGACTCAATAGCATGAATATAAATAGGACACGACACTTCTTGAACACATGACCATAGTCAACAATTCTCAATATAACCCTTGTGGGATTTCATGAAGCATTTGCAAGTCATAAGCTTACACATGAATAGGAATGCATGCTAACATAACATAATTTCGCAAATCCATACTTATGAGCATTCCGCCAAATTATTTCAAAACATAGCTTAAGCATGGGAGTCATTTTGAACATGTGGGCAAATCTTGAGTTCATCATTTAGATCACAAATGGGTCATAATGCACAATTCTTATTCACTTAGGCATTTTAACAAACACATGGAAGACATAACCTTTTATAGGGCATAAATCAACAATTAATACATAATGGCTATATCAAGCACTTCAAATTTAAGGATTTCAATCCACATACTAACATACAGTCATGAAAATTTAATAAAGATTCAATCTTGGAAGTCATATCACAACATTAACATATGTACAATCAAGCCCACAACTTGGAATTCAAAATTCATATTTGAAAAGGGTTTATTGAGATCCAAGGGTGGAAAGGACCCTTGGATGAACACTTTACATACCTTGGTTGATGATTTCTTGAAGATTAGTAGGGGAAAGCTTGAGTTCTTGATTTGTGATGTTGGGCGTATTTACACGCCCAAGCACCATAATTTACCCATGTTTCAGCTAAGTTTTGAGGATAAAATATATAATTCTTGCACTTTTAGTCCATTTTCCTTTAAGTGAGCTGACCTATGTGATTAGCATGTTTTTCAGGTACTAATGATGAAGATTTCAGCACTTTGTGGACCTGTGGGCAGCAAAGGAAAACTTCACATAAGAGGGAAGGCAACTTTTGGACTGAATGTGATGCATGAGAACTTTTTCCCGGGCAAACCCAGTATTTTTAAATACTTAAGGATGCAGTAGCAAGTTATTAGACAAGGATGCTATTAAAAACCTTATTGCTGAATTTTTTAGCATCATTATGATTATCATTGGACATTATTCATAATTCACGTTGGAGGATTTTGGACGAGTTTTGAGAGCAGAAAATGGCTCACTTGAGCAACGGAGAAAGAAAACACGTTTCATCTCCATTGCCGAGATTTCTCTAGGTTTTGGTATGATGATGATGTCTACTTTGATTTCCGTTGTATTCATGAGTAGCTAAACTTATCTGTTAGGGTTATGGAAACCTTGTAAGATACTATCTATTGCTATGAGTTTGTGAATTCTTGATGTGTTATGCTACTTATATCATTACTCTCTTCGTTTTGATTGAATTCTCATGGTTGCAAACATAGAGAATACGCCATTATAGCATTAACTTGTTCGAGAGAAAAGTTACATGTTTGGAAAAGAGAGTGTGACAAGGAAATAGGGTTTCCAACCTCTATTTACACGTTAATGCCTTAACCGGATTAACTTCTTGGAGAATTTGTACCATTTGTTATACACTTTAGGCTCGAGAGAGCTAAAGTGAAATAAATCCTTGATGGTTGAGAAACACTTGGATTTAGAATTAGAATACGATTCTCTATAAGTGCATGCATGTCTAAATTCCGCGTTACTCATAGTTAATAGAGAAGTAGAACTTATAAGGTGGACATAACCCTAACTTATCAATCTCTGTGATTAAATCTTACTACGCAAATCATTCCATTGTTACTTTGATAATATTAGTTCACGCCTAAACCAAACCCCCCTTTTTCCTTGGAATTTTCGACCAACAGTCTACTAATAATTGCAACACTTAGTGACCAGAGTATTCCCTATGGGATTCGACACCCAATCCAGTTGGGTTCTATATTTGACAGCGACTGCTTACACTTTCTAATGAGAGTTGTAATTTGGGCGTATCAAATTTTGGCGCCGCTGCCGTGGAATACGGTTGTCAACTAAGTTTGTGATAGTTAATAGACCCTTTGGTAAAAAATTCTTGAATTTTACTTTTTGTTTGTTGTTTTTGTTTTGTTCAAGATTATTGGAGTGCATGTCAAATACACGAAGTTCTGGTCAACCGTTATTACCTATAAATCCTGAACCACATCTTATTGGCAGAATGGATGCGCAACGAAACCTTGAACGGATGGCTGCTCAACAGGAGCAAGAAAGATTAGCTGCATTGGCAGTTGCTCAAGTGCATCAACAGAATATTGATAACTAGGTCGGGCAACAAATCTTGATGAAGAGGACCTGGGTGATGATGAGTTATTAAATCCAAGGCGTGTTGGTGAGGTGGCAGCACCTGTGAACAGGAGAGATCGTCAAGCTAGAATGAGACCTGAATGTCGAGCTGTGCAGGCCCCTTTCGATGATGATGATGACGATTTGGATGCGGCTGGTGCCACAGGGGCTATTATTCCTCCACCCTTGGCACCCGGAGCCAAGTTCAATATCACCAGCACCATGATCCAGCTATTACAACTCAAAGGGTTATTTGGTGGACTTGCAGGCGATGATCCGAATATGCATCTGATCAACTTTATCTCAACATGCAAGTCGTTTGACAATCCAGGAGTTGGACAGAATACAATTCGACTGCACTTATTTCCATTGTATCTATCTGGAGAGACAACTCTATGGTTGAACGAGTTGACTCCTGACTCTATTACTAATTGGAGGCAACTGAAAGACGCTTTCCTAGAAAGATTTTTTTCGCCATCCAAGAGAGCACAGTTACGAGATGAGATCAACAATTTTCGACAGCTTCCAACTGAAGCTCTCCACGAAACATGGGAGAGGTTCAAGAAGAAGCTTATGCGGTGCCCAAATCATCAGATGACCAACATCCACTTGATGGAAATATTATACAGGGCGTTGAACTCGGTGACTAAGCCAGTGGTTGATAATGCTGCAGGTGGGTCATTCATGGACCTTAGTTTTATTGAGCTGGTGATATGCTGGATCGTATGACAATGCAGAGTAGAGCTTGGCATGCCAGGGATTCTGAGGTAGCAAGCTCTATTGTATCTACTGGCATGACAGTAGAACAGAGGCGAAGAGAAGAGGAACATGACCAAGATATGTCTCACATGAAAATACAGATGGACCTTCTTACCAAGCATTTATTATCAGGGAAGACAGAAAAGGTCAAGGCTGTTGTATCACAGGGTAGAGATGAATCCAATTCTGAGGAGGAAGCGAATTATTTGAATAATCAGGGGGGTTTCTGAGGCAATGCCCAAGGAAACCAAGGTCGGAACTATTATGAAAAATCCAGATTCAAGAATAAGACTGACAATAGTGGTTTGTATGTTCCTCCTGGAAATCGTGAGGCTGCGACATCTGGCTCTGGAAAGATGTCCATGGAAGATACGATGGCTAAGTTGTTGAAAGGAGTGGAGGCAACCAACACGGGAGTAACTGAGGTAAAAAATGATTTATCCTCAATAAATCAATTGGTTGATTCGTATTCCACTTCAATAAAATAGCTGGAACAACAATTGAGTCAACTATCAGTGGCACTCAATCAAAGAAAAGTTGGTACCTTACCTAGCGACACTGTGCAGTACCCAAGGAATGATGGATCATGTATGGCTATTACTACCAGGAGTGGTAAGGTGTTGGAAAATCCATCCAAAGGCAAACAGGTGGTTGATATTACAGAAGAGAATGTTATTGAAGAAGATTGTGATGATTATGTAGAAGCTGAAAATTAGAATGAGAATATTCATGACACTACACCTAGATGTCACCAGCCTGAAAAGATTGATAATCGGAAGCAAGATAAAAAGGAAGTGGTGGAGAAAACTCTCCCAACTCCACCACCACCTTTTTCTCAGAGACTGAAGAAGAAAGCTGATGACACCAGGTTCAGTAAATTCATGATTATGTTGAAGCAGTTGACTATTAATGTGCCTTTGGTGGAGGCACTGGAGCAGATGCCAGGATACGCCAAATTCATGAAGGACCTTTTGACAAAGAAAAGGGCAGCAAGTTATGAACTGGCAGATAATGTTCATCATTGCAGTGCCATTGCCACGAGATCTTTAGTACAGAAAAAGGCGGATCCTGGTGCTTTCACTATTCCTTGCACGGTTGGATCCTTGGATTTTGCTAAGGCATTGTGCGATTTGGGGGCTAGCATCAATTTGATGCCTCTATCTATTTATAAACTGTTGGGGTTGGGCGATCCTACACCAACCAATATGCGGCTCATGATGGCAGATAGGTCGGTAAAACGACCTGTTGGTATCTTATATGATGTACTGGTGAAGGTTTCTTCCTTCATTTTTCCTACAGACTTTGTTATTTTGGATTTCGAGGTAGATTCTGAAGTTCCCATAATCTTGGGATGCCCTTTCCTTGCAACAGGAAGTGTGCTTATTGATTTACGAGCAAACGAGCTTTTATTTCGGATGAATAACGTAGTGGTCCATTTTGATGTATGTAAATCAATGAAGCAGCCTAAAGATATGAATGTGTTCTCTATAGCTGATGTTTATTATGAAGACGAGAAAGAATTATCTGTAGAGAAGCATCTTACTGTTGAGCCATTGTCTGCTGTACTTTTGAACTTTGAGCATGAGGATGTTGAAGAGTATGAAGAAACTATTCGTGCTCTAACAGGAATGGGGTCCTATTCTTATGCCCCTAAGAAGCTGGACCTTGACCTTAAGAATCGTCCGTCACCACCAGCGAAACCATCCATTGAAGAGCCACCAGTGCTAGAATTGAAAGAGCTCCCCAGTCATCTAAAGTATGCATTCTTGGGAAGTGGGAATACACTTCCGGTTATTGTTGCGGCTGATTTAGGTGAACAGCAAGTAACGACTCTCATCTCTGTTCTGAAGAGGTACAAGAGAGCCATTGGTTGGACTATTGCTGATATAATTGGTATCCCTCCTGGGATATGTATGCACAAGATTAAGGTCGAGGAAGATTGCGTACCCACCATTGAGCACCAACGTCATTTGAATCCACCTATGCAAGAGGTGGTGAAGAAAGAAATTATTATGTGGTTAGATGCAGGGGTGGTGTACCCAATTTCAGACAGTAAATGGGTGAGTCCAGTGCAATGTGTGCCCAAGAAAGGGGGCATGACAGTAGTCACAAATGAAAAGAATGAGCTAATTCCACTCAGACCTGTCACAGGGTGGAGAGTGTGCATGGACTACCGGAAGCTGAATTCGTGGACGTTAAAGGATCACTTTCCAATGCCATTCTAGGATCAAATGCTTGATCGATTGGCAGGGAAGGGATGGTTCTGTTTCTTAGATGGTTATTCCAGATACAATCAGATTTGCATTGCTCCTGAAGATCAGGAGAAGACCACTTTTACATGCCCGTATGGTACGTTTGCCTTCAAACGAATGCCATTTGGGCTATGTAACACACCTGTTACTTTCCAGCGATGTATGATGTCCATTTTTTCTGATATGGTTGAAGACACCTTGGAGGCTTTTATGGATGACTTTTCTGTTGTAGGTGAGTCATTTGAATCATGCTTGGCAAATCTGAGTATGGCTTTGCAGAGATGTGTTGAATTCAACCTGGTGTTAAATTGGGAGAAGTGTCACTTTATGGTTAAGGAAGGCATTGTTCTTGGGCATAAAGTCTCTGAAAGGGGAATTGAGGTTGATCGAGCCAAGATTGAAGTTATCGAGAGATTACCACCTCCAATTTCTGTAAAAGGGGTGCGTAGTTTTCTCGGTCATGCAGGTTTTTATCGGAGGTTTATTAAAGACTTCTCCAAGATTGCTATCCCATTATGCAAACTTTTGGAGAAGAAGGCAAAATTTGACTTTGGAGAAGATTGCTTGAAGGCATTTGAATGCCTCAAAGAAAAGCTAATTGAAGCTCTTATTATTGTAGAACCCGATTGGTCTCTACCTTTTGAAGTTATGTGTGATGCAAGCGGGGTAGCCTTGGCTGCTGTACTTGTTCAGAAAAGAGAAAGGCTATTTCATCCAATCTTTTATGCGAGCAAGGCCTTGAATGGAGCATAAAAGAACTATACCGTCACTGAACAAGAGCTTCTAGCAGTTGTTTATGCTTTTGAAAAGTTCTGTGCTTACTTGTTAGGAACCAAAGTAGTGGTTCATACAGATCATGCGGCTCTACGATATCTAATGGCAAAGAAGGATGCTAAGCCAAGGCTAATTAGGTAGGTGTTACTGCTTCAAGAATTTGATTTCGAGGTAAAAGATAGAAAAGGTTGCGAAAACCAAGTAGCTGATCATCTATCTAGACTTGAGAGTGAGCACATAGTGCAACCCGACCTTGATATTTATGATGCATTTCCCGACGAAGAAATCCTAGCCACTATGGTGGAAGACTTACCGTGGTATGCAGACTTTGCGAACTACGTGGTAAGTAAAGTGATTCCTGAGCATCTCTCCTTTCATCAAAAGATAAAGTTCATGCATGATGTGAAACACTACTTCTGGGATGAACCGTATCTCTTTCGACGATGTGCTGATGGTATTATTAGGCGATGCATCTCAGATGTGGAGGTGCCTAGCATACTGGAAGCAAGTCATGCTTTCCAAGTTGGGGGTCACCATGCAGGTGATCGAACGGCAAGGAAGGTACTCCAAAGTAGCTATTACTGTCCTTCATTATTCAAGGATGCTTACGATTTTGTGAGAAGATGTGATCAGTGTCAGAGGCAAGGCTCTATCTCGAAGCACCATGAGATGCCCTTGTCTAAAATTCTTGAAGTAGAACTATTTGATGTATGGGGTATTGA
This sequence comes from Capsicum pubescens, assembly GCA_030864215.1. Lineage (NCBI taxonomy): Eukaryota > Viridiplantae > Streptophyta > Magnoliopsida > Solanales > Solanaceae > Capsicum > Capsicum pubescens. Next base: position 83,435,210 of record CM061541.1, on the reverse strand, counting down.
TTTCATGGGCCCATTTGTGAGTTCGTTTGGGATGAAATATATCCTAGTTGCTGTGGATTATGAATCCAAATGGGTCGAAGCAGTAGCGCTAGCTGATAATGAAGGTAAGCGTGTTGTAGCGTTCTTAAAGAGTAATATCTTCTCTCGTTTTGGGGTACCTCGTACCATCATAAGCGATGGAGGTTCACATTTTTGCAACAAGATGTTTAGAGCTGTATTGGTGAATTATGGGGTTAAGCAACACAAGGTAGCTACACCATATCACCCATAAACTAGTGGGAAGGTAGAGGTTTCTAATCGGGAGATCAAGCTAATCCTTGCGAAGACTGTGAATGCCAGTAGGAAAGATTGGTCCAAAAAGCTGGATGATGCCTTATGGGCATATAGGACTGCGTTTAAGACAACAATTGGCATGTCACCATATCAACTAGTTTATGGGAAGGCTTGTCACTTGCCAATTGAGCTAGAACATAAAGCACTGTGGGCGCTGAAGCGGCTTAACTTGAATTGGGATGATTCTATTAATCTGAGGTTGGAACAGCTGAATGAGATGGATGAATTCCATCTACATGCGTATGAAAGAGCAGATCTCTACAAGGAAAGGATGAAAAAGTAACATGATCGGAGGATTGTCCAACGAAACTTTCAGAAGGGTGATTTGGTACTTCTTTTCAACTCCAGACTGAAGCTGTTTCCAGGTAAGTTGAAATCTAAATAGTCTGGTCCATTCAGAATCAGCCAAGTTTACTCATCTGGAGTAGTGGAGTTAGAAAACAATGATGGTGGTGTCTTTAAGGTGAATGGACAAAGAGTGAAGCTATATATCGGTCCAACCGATTCGATAAAATGTATAGCCACCATATATCTCGAGGAAGTCTGAGTACTCGAGATAACTATGTCGTGCCGCGACAATAAATCAAGCGCTACATGGGAGGCAACCCATCATTCTAATCATTTTTGTTTCACTAGGAGTTTGTTTTTGATAAATAAAAATACAAAAAGAAGAGTCGAGCCACGACCAAAACTAAGGCGCTTGGTGGGAGGCAACCCATCCTTCTAATCATTTTTGTTGTTTTTGATTAAGTGTAGGTGCAAGATATACAAAGGAGGAGATTAGTCCCAAATTTTGATTTGAAAGTGAGCCATGCTAAAGGTGGTAAGTGAGGAATGATGGAGCAAAGGCTATAGGTTAGGCATTGCCTATGCCAATCTAGGAAACGAACAAGGCAATGCCTATGCCAATCTTGGCAACGAACAAGGCAATGCCTATGCAAATCTAGGAAACGAACAAGGCAATGCCTATGCCAATCTTGGCAACGAACAAGGCAATGCCTATGCAAATCTAGGCAACGGACAAGGCAATGCCTATGCCATTGCCTATGCTCACTGCCTCACATAGGCAATGGACAAAGCAAGGCCTATACCAATGTAGGCAATGCTATAGGCGCCGCCTATGCCATTGCCTATGCTTACTGCCTCACATAGGCAATGCCATAGGCGCCGCCTATGCCAATCTAGGCGAAAGGCAAGGCGCCGCCTATGCCAATCTAGGTGATAAGCAAGGCGCCGCCTATGCCTATCTAGGCATTACTAAAGGCGCCGCCTATGCTAAGCATAGGCAATGCATTAGGCGCCGCCTACTTATCCTTTTTTGCCTCCTAACCCGATTGTACATGAATCAAACCCGACCCATGGCTTAGCCTTTAAATAGATCCTCAACCTTAGAACAAAATTCCATTGTTTGCTCAAGATAGGCGACGCCTAAGCTCCCAAATTCTCTCAAAGTTTTTCTTTTTTCTCATCTAATCTTGCAAGTTCATCTTCCGGATCCATCACCACATAAGTTACTCTTTTATATTCCGTAGTTGTTGCACTACTCCGCTTATAGTGGTTTATTAGATTGTGAAGTGGTGTTTGGTGATAAGAATATGGTTGGTTTGTTATGATGCATCTAGTTGAGTGAAAGAATTCGTGTGGGTGTTCTTGACTTTACTCCGACTTGTATTTGATTGGTATTCACTGTCGTATTTTTATGAAGTCGAAATTGTGAAGTTAATGCATAATCTTAAAAGTTGTAAGCTTGAATGTTTGAATGACTCGTTCATCGAAGGTATTGATCATGATTGACCACAAGTATAACATGGTTTGGTTATTTCGATGCAAAAACCTGATAAGATTGCTATGTGGTAGTCTTGTTAAAACATTGCCTTAATCCAATGAAATAAAGTCGGAAAGGATAGTCAAGATTACATGAATATTAACATTGTGCAAACGGATTAAGTGTGGGGTGGTATCATCACGATTTTCTTTTCTGACTATAGTAAATCTTCCATGATGAAACTAACGTAACTTTATTGTGATCTCAGGTAGAATGGACCCAAAAGGACGACAAGGAAAAGAAAAAGTATCCACCTCCAAAAAAGGTCAGAAAAGGGCAAGAAAAGATCAGGCTGAGTCCTCCTTTTTGCAAGTGCCTCGATGCACTTTCGGGATAAAGTGGGTCCTAGAGGAGGAAGGAAAGGAGTGGTACAAGAACAACAAAGTAAAAAAATATGTTCATGTGGATTTGATGCAGAAGGAGAGTCTAGCAAAGAGAGAGCCCCGCATTTTGGCTAAAATCATGGAACTAAATCTTGATTTCATTTTCCGAGATATGGGGGAATGCAATCTTGATCTAACGCGAGAGTTTTATGCCAATTGGTCCCCAAAGACTACTGGAAGTGAAGTAAAGATTCGGGGCCAAGTCTTGCAACTGAATGCGGAATTCTTCAACTCTTTTCTGGGCCTTCCATCTGTGGATCCATCACCGCTCAAGGAGATTTATCACAGACCTCCCTACAGGGCCATCAGACATACACTGTGTGGATCAAGGTCAATGTCATGGTGGATTCGGCACAAGGATAATGGTCGCCACAACACCTACCCGTATGCCTCTTTTAACAGGGAAGCTCGCATATGGTTAAAGATAGTCAACTCTTGCTTGATTCCTGGGACACAATATACTAAGATCACACGTGATCGAGTCTGCTTGGTGTACGCTTTGATGACGAATATTCCCATCAATATTGGTGCAGTTATATGATCGTCAATGCACAAGGCTAGGCTGCACAAAAGGTCCCATTTCAGTTTCGGCAACTTGTTGACTGCGATCTTAAGGAAAGAACACATTGAAGAGGAACCCGCGGATCATAAGCTACCACACAACCCGAAGAAGGTTGATCTCACGAAGGTTAAAGATCCAGAAACTGGTCAAGGCATCAACCTCACCACTGCAGAGAGGCATGCTCGAGATGAAAGCTTTTTCCGCCATGTGTATGGCATGACTAGATTTACACTGATAAATGGGGGTCATGTTCCGACTGATGCAGAGCTTCAACAGTTGGACTATGATTACCCGCTTAATGAGCATGCACGGGCCATGTGTGGAGTGGGGGTACATTTTGAGGAACCTCTCGACGATGACGTGCCGACTGACGATGATCACCGACTGCCAGACTCAGACGTGGAAGACAACTTTGATGACGACGACTCTGATGATGATTTCAACGCAGGGGGTATGACCCCAGACATAGAAGAGGAGTCCGACTAATCAGGTTTTCCTTATTTATTTCCACTAAGGACAGTGTGTCCCGTCTAAGTGTGGGGTGCGGGTATATGTCTGCTGTATTGTATTTCTTTGCCTACATTTATTCTTGTTTGTTTGAATTAGTAGTTAGTTAGTTAGTTGTAATTAGTTAGTAGATTTTAGATGTTGCATGAAATTGTTCTGATAGATGGCATGGTATTATAACAAGAGTTTGTGCTAAATCATTGCTATTGAGACGCTTAGGCTCTAAGTTGTGACTCACCGTGTGATAAATTATTGTGGTTTAATTCATTCATCTGTTGGGTCAAGAATCTATAATGCTCCCAATGAAGTTGACCATGTGCCTTGTGTGTGTGAGGATATTGTATATTCTTTGTTGTGACTGATGCTAGAACTTGCCTGGTGTGTGTGTGAAGCAAAATAAAGATTGTGAGTGTAGGAGATGATTTAGGCATTTCTTTGGCAGCCCTAAAATTGTTTACCTTCTTTTTACCTACCTTTGTACATTGTCCTAGTGAACCCCCTTTGAGCCTTTACCTATTTTATTTGGCAGCCTCATATGTAGCCTAATCCATTTTTTTTTCAAGACCATAATTTGATCCAAACTCCTAAGAGCTTTAAAATTGTAGAATCATGTGGAAAAATAAAAGGAGAATGGTGAAAGTGATGCCTCAGGGTATGTTGGTACTTAAAATTGTTGTGAAAAAGAGTGACTATTATAGGGATGCTTGCTTAATATAAAAAAATAAAGAAAATAAAATAAAATAAAAAATTTAGAAAAACAAAAAGATAGTTGTGTTTATGATTGAATAACAAAATGGGTAAAAAGGGGTTGGTAGATGAAAGAGAGGTAGAGTGGTTGTTAAAAGATAGTGTAAATGGCATATTGTAGTGTATTAAAGCGCTTAGGGAACATAGTCACTATTTCTGGCCAAAATAGTCCTACCTGTGCCTACATTACAACCTATAAAGACCTATTTGATCCTAAACTTAGCAGTCTGATATTAGTAGAGCATTACACTAAGGGCAAGCCTATGGTCATCAGTTGCAATATAAGAATTCTTTGTGAGAGCGAGAGCAAGGAGAGTCTTATACCCATGTTTCAAAAAATGCAAAAATATGAGTGTTTATGGGTGATATCTTTTGTGAGCACACATGGTTGATGGTTGTTGGGTAGTTTTATATGTTTCTTTGTGGCTTAACTTGTGGATACAAATTAACCATCCTAATGAGTCTATGTTGGAGGTTGAGTTGTTTCTAGTAGTGATCGAGAAACCTACTCTTTGTTAATGATTGTTGTGCATGTCTTGTTGAAAATTTCGTGTTGCTATTGTGAAATTCTAGTTAGGTGTTTGCATGGATGTAATATTTTGTTCGAGGACAAACAAAGCTTTAAGTGTGGGGTGGTGATGTTGGGCGTATTTACACGCCTAAGCACCATAATTTACCCATGTTTCAGCTAAGTTTTGAGGATAAAATATATAATTCTTGCACTTTTAGTCCATTTTCCTTTAAGTGAGCTGACCTATGTGATTAGCATGTTTTTCAGGTACTAATGATGAAGATTTCAGCACTTTGTGGACCTGTGGGCAGGAAAGGAAAACTTCACATAAGAGGGAAGGCAGCTTTTGGACTGAATGTGATGCATGGGAACTTTTTCCCGGGCAAACCCAGTATTTTTAAATACTTAAGGATGCAGTAGCAACTTATTAGACAAGGATGCTATTAAAAACCTTATTACTGAATTTTTCAGCATCATTATGATTATCATTGAACATTAAGAATTTTGGACGAGTTTTGAGAGCAGAAAATGGCTCACTTGAGCAACGGAGAAAGAAAACACGTTTCATCTCCATTGCCGAGATTTCTCTAGGTTTTGGTATGATGATGATGTCTACTTTGATTTCCGTTGTATTCATGAGTAGCTAAACTTATCTGTTAGGGTTATGGAAACCTTGTAAGATACTATCTATTGCTATGAGTTTGTGAATTCTTGATGTGTTATGCTACTTATATCATTACTCTCTTCGTTTTGATTGAATTCTCATGGTTGCAAACATAGAGAATACGCCATTATAGCATTAACTTGTTCGAGAGAAAAGTTACATGTTTGGAAAAGAGAGTGTGACAAGGAAATAGGGTTTCCAACCTCTATTTACACGTTAATGCCTTAACCGGATTAACTTCTTGGAGAATTTGTACCATTTGTTATACACTTTAGGCTCAAGAGAGCTAAAGCGAAATAAATCCTTGATGGTTGAGAAACACTTGGATTTAGAATTAGAATACGATTCTCTATAAGTGCATGCATGTCTAAATTCCGCGTTACTCATAGTTAATAGAGAAGTAGAACTTATAAGGTGGACATAAACCTAACTTATCAATCTCTGTGATTAAATCTTACTACGCAAATCGTTCCATTGTTACTTTGATAATATTAGTTCACGCCTAAACCAAACCCCCCTTTTTCCTTGGAATTTTCGACCAACAGTCTACTAATAATTGCAACACTTAGTGACCAGAGTATTCCCTATGGGATTCGACACCCAACCCAGTTGGGTTCTATATTTGACAGCGACCGCTTACACTTTCTAACGAGAGTTGTAATTTGGGCGTATCAATTTGGAATTAATCACCTAAGGTTTTCTTGTTCTTGATAAATTATGAAATGGGAAATGTTTTTAGCCATAAAAGGGCTTAGTTTCGTGTTATGAGGGCTGAAGGTCAGGGGAAAAAGACCTAATTACCCTTAAGAACACAATCATTTAATGATTGAAAATTGGGCACCAACGCGGTGCATCGATGCCATCGACGCGATACTCAACGCGTCGAGTCATGACCACGCCGTGTCTCAGGAGTTTAACTCTGGCAACTTGCAACAATATTAACCAATGCGATAGGTGACATGGCATACCAAGATCGCGTTGGTCCACTGTTTTGGGATTCCGAACGTGGTCTAAATGCGGTCCAAAAAATCTGAAACTTGTTCGGAGACTCCTATTGACCTTCTTGATCATGAATTAACAAAATTATAGACCACTAAAGGAAATTAAGGTCATGAAATAAGATTTCCAACTTTTTAAGGCTAAAAATAAACTAAGTCTGGAAAGTTAACTAGAATTTTCTAAGCCTGGGACCCCTTGACAAGCTTAAAATACTGAATTAAGCTCGGAATTTTGTAGGATCTTACAATATCTCCTCCTTGGGAACATTCATCCTCGAATGAGACTGACTAAGATGGGGGAAAAGAGAAGCTGAAGTACATACTGAACATGAACAACTGAAATATGATTTCATGACAGATATAACCGTTAAGCTGAGTTTATTATACTGAACAAGCTGAGTTTATTATGCTGAACATACATATCTGATGCATGAATAACTGACTCATGAATGCATGACTGGGGTTACCGCTAAGCTGAATTTATCAAGGTGAACATGCATATCTGATGCATGAATACATGACTAAACTGACACATGAATGCATGACCGAATATGCAATGGTAATTGATACCACATGAAATTGAATGAGTTCAAGGAAGACTATTACCTTAAACTGAAAATATGGATGAACCTGAGATCATTTACTAAACATACATGAACGGAAATATGAGAACATATTTGAGATTGAAACATGAAACATGAAATGAACATCATAAACTGAACTGAGTCTTTGAATACATGTCTTACGACTGAGATTTGAATTCGAGGGTTAACCTATGAGTACCCCTTGACCCAGACTAGATTTGCTACATGAAGAGGGAATGTCATGTTTTGAGTTATAAAAGTTTGGGGGATTATAGTGTATCTCCCCCTTGGGACAATACATCCACTGATAGATACTGACTTGGCTGAGCTACTGAGAAAGGACTGGAATGATGCATAGGGCACCTACGAACTAAATTGCGACTGCATATCTGGGATTTGGAGCTTGGTTGGTCCATCTTAGAATGTTTACACCCATTCACGAGATTTTGGATAATGCAAATAGATGGAAAGTTGGGAAACCATACAAACTCATCTGTCTGACTGCTAAACTGGTTTACGATCTGTACGGACTGGCTCATACTGAAAACTTATTCTCAACTGGAGATTTTCTCTAACACTCTTTTATAGAGTTCTAGTGGCCTTAGGGAGGGAGGAAAACTTGGCATGGTTTGAATACGATAGCTGAATATGAAAATATCATCCTAGCTAAGATTCTGTAATATGAGGTGAGGCCTACACATCCTCATCTAGGGTAGGGTGACTGAGACTTATGCACTGCATCTAAAATTTTCAAGCTTAGACATACCCCTTAATTACTCTTTCAACTATACTCTCTGCCTTAGCATAACACATCACTTGAGACTACTAAAAATATTCACCTGGGTGTTGAGAACGAATGCATAAATATACTACTTATATGATTAACTGAATGACTGGTAACTGAATACTGGGTCCGCAAGACAAAATTATACTTAGTCTGAAAAATTGGACTGAAACTATAGAGTATCATGCATAGAAAGTATTGACTGACTGGGTAACATGAGATACTGAATGCAAGACCATGAGTTAATATAGTTCTAAAATATTCTGTAAACTGAGGTACTAAAATACTAATAACTGAGTAACTGATGGCTATATGCTATGTTTAGGAAATTCTGAAATTGAACTGAGTTTCTGATCTAACTACTGGAATAGGACAGGGACTGGGATTGTAGCTAAGATGGTAATTGAGACTGTAACTGTAACTAAGACTGTAACTGAGACTGAATGCTGATTTTTGATAATTGAGGTTTAGACTGGTACTAAGTACTTTATTGTGATGGCTAAGTAACTGATAACTGAAAGCCATGGTCCTGTAGGACTATCTGAGTCATTTACTGAATATTGATTACTGAACTGACGCTGTAACCGAGGCCTGAAGGATAGAGCATCAATACCACAGATTCACCGAGGAATCTAAACTTAGGGTATACATGACATAGTCTAAGTTTGGCTATCACTAAGATGAAACATGAGTCATGTGGGATGATCATACTGTAAAGCATGACATGAGTGCATGAGTCATGAACTGCATGACCTGAGTACGAAGTTCCTGTACTCATGGAACATAATTCGTAACACTGAGTAAATTGGAAATCCTCATACTAAGAACTGGAAATGCACACGATTCTATGGAAAGTGCGTGAATATAAACTCTAATTATGGAACTGAGACATAAAACATGCGTAAGTATCGTGATGACTGTAGTACAAAAATTTGCACTGAGATAGGGATGGGTCGGGAATCATTTTCCCTTATTGATTTCCTATACATACTAGCAATACTACTAGAATCTGAAGGCCTGAAAATTTTGAGATATCATAACCGAACTGTTCCTGTATACCTGTCGGGCTATAATAGACTGACCCAATGGGTGGAGACTGTGAAAGGTCTTGTTAATCTTTGGTCTGACCTTAAAGTTTGACTGTTATGCAAAGAGTTACAAAAGACATAGAAGCTCCTGGATCTGTTGAGACATAAACACATAAATGGGAGATTTGTAACACACCAGTGACTGCATCAGGAGAACTTTTTTGATCCTGTCGGGACTGAAGTGCATAGAGTCTGTTTGGGCGTTGTCCACTGGTGGCACTGGAAGTGGCACCTTGCTGATTTGAGCGATCGAATTAAGCTGAAGGACGACTGTGCTGACTTCGTAGATCAGGCTTGGGACAGTCTCAGACTTTATGACCCGACTCGTCATATCCAAAACACACATCACTACCGGCTCTATGCATACCCCAATGGTGCTTTCCATAAGTCTGACAAAAAAGATGGGTTCGGGCACTGCTGACACTACCCTGAGACTTAGATCCTGGTGCCCTATCTTTGTTACCATTTCTAAACTTAGTAACTGGAGCACTAGCTGAGGAAAGAGCTGGAACTAAAAACTTCTGACTATACTGAGAACGGTTACCACCCTCTGACCTTGGCTGGGCAAAACTATAGCTGCCCATTCTGGCTCTCTTATTTTCTCTCCCCTTCTTCTTGAGCTTCTGCTCCTCAATCTGTTGAGCATGGGCCATAAGCATAGATATGTCCATCTTCTTAATCAACATCGCAGTCCTGCATTCCTTAATCACTCTACCCGATACCCAGAAACAAACTTACTCATTCTAGATATACTGTCTGCTACTACATGGGGGAGGGGCATACCTTGCTAGGTGAGTGAACTTGAGGGAATACTCTTTCAAACTCATGCTACTTTGCCTAAGGTTGATAAACTCTAACACTTTGGCTTCTTTCAGCTCTACGAGAAAGAATCGGTCTAGGAAGGCAGTAGCAAACTCTTCCCACTCTATGGGCTCTGAATCTGTTCCCCCATCTACCTTTTATTGCTTAAACCACGTATGGGATATATCTTGTAGATGATAGGCAGCTAACTCGACACTCTCACTAAAGTCACTTCCATGATATCTGTGACTTTCTGAACCTGGTCGAGGAACTCCTGTGGATCCTCTTCAGACTTAGAACCTAAGAATAAGAGAGGATTCATTCGGGTGAAGTCCTGAATCCTGACTGTAGCAATATTGGATATTGGGTTGGTCAAAACAACAGTTGGCCATTCATTCTGAGCAGTAACTGAATTAGCAAATGTAGTGAATGCAGTCCTGAATTCTGCATGGCAAACATGCTCGTCTAGGGGATCTGTCTGAACGGGCTGAGGTTCTGACTGATTTTAGATTCTTCTTTTGTTAGTCCTTTTGGGAGGTATTTTCTGTAAATGAAAGAGAGAAGCAGATTAGGCAGAGAGTTTAACTGGAGCTCATGCTCACTCGTACGATATGAATACTGAAAGAAGGGAAACTGTTCCTAAAATATCTCATAGTCTCCTGTACATAAGTGTGGCGCGCTACATACCCATGCACAAGACTATACTAGATGCGACTTTTCAGACTTCCTAGGACTCTAATGAACCTTAGGCTCTGATACCAAGTTTGTAACGCCCTGATCCTGGTACCCCAAATGCTACACGATGCTCATAATCTCGAAGGACCACAAGCTAACCCATGACTGGTACCTGCTGTAATAACTGTAAAATAATACTGAAATATGCAGAATAATGGGCTGAAATTGCCATAAGGTTCAAAACTGAAACATAACTGATAATACGGTATTACAATACCAAAACTGAAATAACTGTCTGAAATACTCTAATCTGAAAAAAGCCTCTAAACTATCTGAATAAAGAGTTGATTGGATATGTCCCCAACTATCTTCAACTGCTGAAATAAGCTAAGTACTGAAGCACTAAAATAATGAAATAATCTCATCCTTGAACTATGAGGACTCACTACTGACTCTGACTACTGAAATCTAAACTACTAAGTGCGATCGGGAACCTGAGCGTCCGAACCTATGGTATAAAACACCATAGTGCAAGAGAAAAGTATGCGTCAGTACGTGAGAATGTACTGGTATGAAAAGTGAGGTAGGCTGAATGCAAAGGTTCATATGCATGAATTATAACTGACTGAATAACATGAACATGACTGCGTGAGAATATATGCATGAATACGTGGACTATAACTGAGGTCGTGATAATGATGAATACTGAATCTGGATACTAATTAACAAATATTTAAGTCTATGGATACTGTATAACTGGTAACTGAATGACTGTATCTAGCGGTTCTGAATCTGTGGAACTATACTGAGTTTACTGATACCATGGATTACTAATAACTGATGTACTGTTAACTGAATGACTATTTCTGACAGTCCCGATTTTGATGGAACTAACTGAGTTCCATACTGAGCTGAGTGACTGTATCTGACAGTCCTGAAATCTGAGGAACTACCTGAGTTCCTTACTGAAGACTGAGACTATGGGAGGTAATCATCTAACCGACATGCCCCATAACTGAACTGGTGGGGTCTAACCTGTGACCCCAGTTGGAAGGGTGTCAATACCGTGCCACGGGTAAAGACAAGCTGTGAGTTAACCCTCTACTGACAGGGAGCTCTTTCTTCAACCCCTCGCCGGTAGAAGAACTCGAATGAGATGTATTAACCCTAGACTCGTTGGGATATATCTCAACCTATATTGGCTACGTAGTTCTGGAATGCAAGCATTGCTTCTTAGGGTCATACCCTTTACTGACTGACAGGTGAGCCCTCATCCCTGGGTTCACTCGGTGCTAAATCCTACTCACAACTGAATAGACACTGAACTGATTTCCTAGTTCATACTAGGCTTGACTGAGCTGTTACTAATTGTACTGTGTAACTGAACTGAGTTTACTGAGTTCTGAAACTTGACTGAGAGTACTACCGATCATGGATTGATTAAGGTTATCTTGAAAACTGACACTGGCTCTAGGCATACAACTAAATTATCAGGTATTAAATACCCCAATACTTGATAGCATGAGTATAAATAAGATATGACATTTCTTGAACACTTGACCATAGTCAACAATTCTCAATACAACCTTTGAGGGATTTCATGAAGCATTTGCAAGTCATAAGCTTACACATAAATAGGAATGTATGCCAACATAACATAATTTCACAAATCCATACTTATGAGCATTCCACCAAATCATTTCAAAACGTAGCTTAAGCATGGGAGTCATTTTGAACATGTGGGTACATCATGAGTTCATCATTTAGATCACAAATGGGTCATAATGCACAATTCTTATTCACTTAGGTATTTTAACAAACACATGGAAGACATAACCTTTTCTAGGGCATAAATCAACAACTAATACATCATGGATATATCAAGCACTTCAAATTTAAGGATTTCAATCCACATACTAACATAAAGTCATGAAAATTTAATAAAGATTCAAACTTGGAAGTCATATCAGAACATTAATATGTGTACAATCAAGCCCACAACATGGAATTCAAAATTCATATTTTGAAAAGGGTTTCTTGAGCTCCAAGGGTGGAAAGGACCCTCGAATGAACACTTTACATACCTTGGTTGATGATTTATTAAAGACTAGTGGAGGAAAGCTTGAGTTCTTGATTTGGAATTAATCACCTAGGGTTTGTTTGTTCTTGAGAAATTGTGAAATAGTGATGTATTTAGCCAAAAAGGGGCTAAGTTTCATGTTATGAGGGCTGAAGGTCGGGGAAAAAAGACCTAATTAACCTTAAGGACGCGGTCATTTAATGGCTGAAAACTGGTACCGACGCGGTTGTCGACGCAGTGCGTCGATGCCATCGATGCAATACTCGATGTGTCGCGCCGTGTCTCAGGAGTTTGACTTTGGCAACCTACAACAATATTAACCATTGCGATAGGTGACGCGGCGCGCAATGATCGTGTTGGTCCACTAGTTTGCAATTTTGAACGTGGTCTAAACGCGGTCCAAAAAATCTAAAACTTGTCCGAAAACACCTATTGACCTTTCTGATCATGAATTAACAAAAATACAGACCACTAAAGGACATAAGGTCTCAAAATGAGATTGTCAACTTTTGAAGGCTAAAAATAAAGTAAGTCTGGAAACTTAGCTAGAATTTTCTAAGCCTGGGACCCCTTGACAAACTTAAAGGACTGAATTAAGCTAGGAATTTTGCGGGGCCTTACAAAAACCCTCAACTAAAAGCCGATATTACCCGGATAAGCCAACAAAACTCCGAATCACAGTGGGCGAAGTAGGCCTAGCCTAGTCACGAACCGCTGCAACCTTAATGGAAGCATTAAAATAGGAGAAAAGAAAATCAGTTAGAGGGATTTGGGAGTGGATTGATATCAATAATTAAGGTTAACTACATTTAAAGAAGTAATATTGTATATTAATTGTATTAAATCTTTATTTTCCTTTTCAGTAATTACTTTTTTGTATTTTTAAATAAATAAAAAAATAATTGTAACTACTTTTTTTAAAAAAATAAAAGTTGCTATAACTTGAAAACTAAAAAGTTTTGCTATAACTTGTAATAAGCAATCTAATAAGTTTATTTAATTAATTTTTTCTTAGCCCAAAAGCTGGGCGGATTCAAAATGGGCCAGATAAGGGGCCCAAACAACTTTTCTTCATTTATTTTTGTAATTCATACTTGATTTAGGTATTTGTAATTAATTCTTAAATTTGATTAATCTAGATAAATTCTCTAAGTATTGTCATTTTTGATTGTCTCTATTTTTCATTTATTCAATATTCATCACTTTTAGTTTGTCTTCAAACCTTGAATAAAAAATGAATTACTTTAATAATAAATCTTTCTAAAAGCGAATCTTTTTGTGATAAGACAACATTTTCTTTCTTTATTTGTTAAGTAGTTATATTTTGACTAAAGAAAATTTTTCTTCAAAATTTGAACTTTTCATGGTTAACTAAATACCATGCTTAGTTTATTTTAACTTAGTGTATTTCTTTAAAGTTTTATATTTGTCAAAATTGATACCTCTATTAAATTTTGTTTAAAATTAACGTCGTCTTTCCTTTTCATAAAATAATCGGTTTTCAAATTTTGAAAAAAATGTAATTTTGTTTTCCTTTACAAAACAATTTTTCTTAAGTTTGAATAAGTTACCTTTCACTTGAATAAAATAAATCTCATATTTGCAAATGAATTTAAGATTTTACAAAGCTAATCACATTTTTCAAAACTAGTCATATTTTTGACAAATTGGTCAAATTGTCATTTGGTCAACCGTTTTAATGGATGCTTCTTGAGTGGCTTAAAAACCTTTTCAATGTTTTTCCTGAATCCTTACCTAGTTTTTCTATTTCAAAAGTTTATTTCTGTTTTTATGCTTTTGAAATATCTTTAGTTCTTCTTGATATTTTCTTGAAAAATGTAACACCCCGTAGCGTTCTCGTCTTGATACCACACTTAGTAAAATGCATGAGTAACTTGTAACCTGGAAATTTCTCTAAGTGTTAAAAAGGACTTAGTCATATTTTGAACCCTTAACATCAACGATTTTTATATTGACCTTTTCGACCCTGAGACGTTGATTTTTGAGTTGATTCATGGTTAGGGGTGTAAAGGAGATGTCTCGGGGGAGTTTTTGATTTTTCGAATGAGGAATTGGACGTGTTTGGATTTCACCAACAGAACATCACCGCGATATCGATGCGTCGCGGTGACTATCGCGTTGGTCCTCTCGGCGCGGCTCGTCACTGGTCAAAGTTGGGATTCTGCTGTAACTTTTAAATTTTGAAGGGTAGTTTAGACTTTTCCCCATAATTTCCAGTCATTTTAACAGTTGATTAAAGCGTTATTAGGGCATTATATGCCCAAAATTACTTAATTCCATTAAGAACAATAATCCTAACTCCCTTCTCAAAGATCAAGAATCCATCTTTAAGTTAAAGATTTCCAAGAAACAGGTTATGATTTGGATTCTACTCTTCGAACTAAATAATTTAAGGTACGTGGGGTTTTTCTAAACTACATTGACATGGTGAAATTATTTTAATTAATTTTTTAAGGTTGATAAATCATTTATTTATGAAGGATTTTGAATTTACATTAACAAATATGCATTGTGAACCTTTTTGATGATAATGTTTTGGTCTTGAGGCCTTCCCAAAAAATTTAATTTTTACTCGTATATAAGTATGTATGCGTTTTAAGTTTGAAAGATGAATTGAGAGCATGAATATTTATACTCCCTCTCTTGTTATGCCACCTCTTGATTTCACTTGTTATGAATTGATGAATTTCATAGTTTGAAGCATGACATAAACGTTTTGTCCTATTATTGAATGACTTGAGTTTGGTTGTGAATTTGAAGAAAGGGTGTTTTCTTGTTAATATGAATGAAAAATGATGATTTAAAGAGTTGCATGTTTTTCTACAAAGTAATAGACCACCACAGGTTTAAGAATTGAAAGAGAGAACCTTTGCATGGTTTGGCATATGTTTTGAAATACGAATTCTCTTGTACTGTTTGAATGTTTTGGTGGTCTGAACATTATTTTGAATGAAAGAGCTATACATGATATTCTATGGCTTAAAATATATGACTTTCAAGTCTTGGTATGACGATACTAAATAGATGAATGCCATAGTAAATTTAGAATAGACTAAATTACAGATTTTACTCTGATTTTGAATTCAGAAAGATGCATGTTTAAAAAAGGTTAAAACTGGGCTTAAAAAGAGCTAGTTGATTACCCGAAGAAGGCTGTAGTTAAGATAAATCTTAGCCCAAAACCGTGTTTTTCTGATATAGGTTTATGACGTCCTACATTAAGGATTTTACGCTGGCGATGGCCCTGTGGTGTAGTATGAATGATAGACCCCAATCCTTGCGGAAAACTCGAATTGGGGGCTTGGTTGCCCAGTTAAGGATGGAGTCCATATAGCCCATGGATAAGTACATTTGTAGGGTGTACCATCTAACTTAGAATTAAAATAAAGAGTGGGTCATGGTTTCAAACAAATATTTTAAAGTCTTTTAAGTATGCCCATGTGTTTTCCTATATCGTATGTAAATTGTTCTATGAATTACTCTCACTTATGTTGTATAAAAGTACATTATTTTAGATTGCTCTGCATACCAGTACATCTGTATTGACCCCCTATATTTCAGGTTCTGAGGCCCAGTCTAGCGGTCCTGCTAAACAGTATATTTTTGTCGGACATTTTGAGTTGGTGAGCCTCTCTTACTTCGGAAGGCATCTTGTTCACTTGTGTTGATCTCATTTGGTTATTGTTTATGGTCTGACTGGGGGCCTTATCCCGGTCTTCAAACAAATGTTGTTTTCCTTCAGTTAATAGAGATTTCGTAAACTGGCGTTAGATGGATTTGAGTTTTGTTGAACTTATGCCATGCTATTTTGTTGATATAATAATATGGCCATGTTTCCGTTTCTTTTCTGCATTTTATAGTTATGAATTATGCATAAGATTATCAGTTAGAAGGGCTCTCAAGCCTTCATGGTTCAGGATGCCCATCGCAGCCAGGGCCTCAGTTCGGGCCATGACAAAAAATCAAGTGGTGAATCTGCATTTTCTTAGATTTTTTTAAAATTTTATTTAGTATTGAAATAGTTTAAAAATTCAAAAATATTATTTTCCAACCCTTCAAGCTGAAAAGTATAAAACAAAAATGACGACTTTGCTGGAGAAGTTATTAAGATTCTAGACTATTTGATTGATTTGTTTGGCCTTATTTGAATAACTGTGCTAGTTTAGTAATATTTTGTGATTATCTATCATTTGCATTCCTGACATACTTCCTCATTGATATTTAACTATTTGGGGTTTCACGGTTGTCGCAACCCCCATTGATCAATTCCAAATGAAAGTGTTGGAAATACAATAGTTTATTGGTACATTAGGCGTTCGTTGACTGTTTATATTTCGAAACCCAAGTTGTTCCCTTGATAACTGATCAAATCTCACTCTAAATACCTAGGATAAAGCAAAATCCAAACTCACTTTAGAAATGAGCCTAGGACAATCCAATACCAGATGGGGTATTGGGCCCATTAGTAAAACTTACCTTGTATCTATTGACCATAAGTTAATCAATGACGAATCATGTTTATGTGTTGAAAGAAGTATATGTCGATTAATCTAATTCATTATCATTTGAGGTGGGAGAAAGACTCACCTTATTTGATTTTGTGTAGGTATGAACCAACCAATCCCTATAAGAAGATTCAAGATAATGATCAAGTTGGATGATTACTTCAAGAATTGGTGAAAGTATATGAGTGCGGAAGTTAAGAAAATCCCTATACCACATATACGATATTTTCCTAATCAATATGGAGGCTAAAATTATGTAGAAAACACTTGATCACCAATCGACATTGCATATGACATGACGTGGACAAAGCTAAGAGCGCGAAGACCATTGAGGGATCATCCAGATGCTGGTATTTTCTATTATCATAGACTGTTGAGGGATCATCCAGATGCTGGTATTTTCTATTATCATTTCCTACGTGGGACTGTTTCTCTCGCATTGTATTTTCCTTTCTCGAAGACTGTAGTCCTCATTTGCTACTGTAGAAGTATTTATGCCATTTTTAATATTTATAAAAATTATTTTTGGGGCTAATGAATTTGTTTTAAAAGGCATATACTTTCTTCAAAACTCGTTAGGCTAATCCTTGGCTCAAAAGGGTCACCAACTATGATGCATTTATTATAACATGCTTGTCTGATATAATTGATCTATGTGCTCATATATGCTATGTTGATTCAAATCAAAAGTGAATTGATCCAATATCATTTTTAGTAGAGCCTGTTTAGGCAGAAATATACATCTACTACACACAGGTCCGACCAAAAATACTCTGAGTCTTCTAAAGTTTCCTAGAAAATTTTGTAATACTTCTTAAACTATTTTCTACAGAATGAAATAAAATGAAACAATCTTGTTTACAACTATTCGAACTATGTAGGGCCTGATTTATTTTTCATGAGATATATAGGCAATCCGATTTCTCTTTCGTGAGATACGTGGGTAGCCTTTCGACCTGACCCCTGTATTTAAGAATTCTATTACCCCCCACTTCAGCGAAAAGACATAAGGATGAAAAAAGAAGCGTCAGACCTTCCTGATAGAATTCACTTAGCCAAGTTAATGAGTCAATTCAACTGAGATGAGAAATATTTTTCTTTGTTTTCTTTCTACTTTATTATCTTGCATTGTCTATTACTAATCGGATCTAACACTTTGGCCTTTTAGTTGTTTTTACTTTACAAGTAATAGAAATTACTTTGTGTTGACGTAAAATGGCAGAACATCCCTACTTCACTAGATCAAAAGTGAATAAAGATTTTTCTCTTGACCACTGCTTTATTACTGGAAAGGTGAAAATAGCTTATAGTGACAATGGAGATGCTCTAACTGATATTACTATCAAGGATCATACGATAAAGGCATAAGGTGAAAGAATTGCGGAGTTGACTAGGAAATTGGAAGAACTCTAAGAAAGTGCACAACGAGCAAAAGGTATGGGCAATTTTTCTATTAGGGAAAACACACTGATCTTGGATGATCCTAGGCCTCCACCTTAATTAAACTCATACCCTATCTTTTATGTACAAACCAAATATCCAATTCTTCCACCGAATTGCCAAATTGCAACTCCAAATTATCAAATACCTCTAATATACCAAGACCTCTAACCAAATCTTTAGATTGCGAACTTTCTTGTCTAAATCTACAAACATGCCTCCAAACGGAACCACCGATATACCAAAGTAAAATCTCTCATAAGAGAAATCTTCCTCGAGTGTTTACCCCTTCGGCCAAAAGTCAAACTCAACTTTTTGAAAGGCTGCACGTAGTTGGACTAATCCAAATAATCAGCCCAAAAGTTATCAACACTCATGCAAGATGTTATAAATTTGATCGATGTTGTGCTTACTATTCAGGAAATATTAGTCATACTACGGAAGACTGCATCAATTTGAAGCATAAGATCCAAGACTTAATTGACCAAAATGTCAAGCTGCTTCAAAAATCACCATCATCATCAACCTACTCTCCGACTCTTTAAAACCCTCAATCTATTTTTTGTACCTGATCCAGTCCCCTAGCTCCGTAACTCTTCAAAACCCTCATTCTATTGTATCCAATCGAGTCCCTTGGCCCCACTACTAAATTACTCAGTTAATCTATAATTTACCAAGGTCCATTACCAAATTATCAACCCATTTATCAAGATTATCCCTAAAACTTTGAAGTTTGTCGATGGGATTCGGTTAACGAAGGTTACATCCTATCCCTTTTCTTATCAACCAGAATAACCATAGCCATCCCCGTCTAAATTTTGAGAAGAAGGTTCCCAAGAATTTCACCACCATGACTGAAAGTAGGACTGACTTGTTCGAAAGATTAAACGTGGTGGGACTCATCCAACCTATTTCACCCAATCTAGGAAACACTAACTCTTGATCCTTTAGAGTCGATCGATATGTGCTTATAACATCGTGGGTGCCGGACATTATGCTAAATAATATGTCAATCTGAAGCATAAGATATAAAACCTAATTGGCTAGAAGGTCATCTCACTTAAGATAGTGCTACCAAATGCTTCTAATAACCTTATCTCAAATTATGGGGAGTCACTATTGAGGTAACAAAAATAAGCAAAAAATGGATGGCAAACAAGCCCATAGTGCCGGCAAGTCGCTAGGAAATAAATGAGATACAAAAAGTTGTGGCTACCTCAAATGTCGATGAAATACTTAGTTCACTATACTAATGGCACCACATAGAGCCTTGGCACTGACGCCTATGGAGAAAAAGTTTGTGGTAGAAATCATTGTTGCACACAAAATGACTAGATCAGAGAGGAGTTACACTCCTGAAGAGCTGGCTAATGATACCTAAGAGAAGAGTGTGCAACAACTATCAATTACTGAAGACGAAGGTGAAAAATTCTCGAGAAGGATACATTATCGGGAGTATTCTACTGAGAAGCTGTCATGACCCAATTTACAAGTCATAAAGGAACTTACTCTACCCCACTTGTAGGTAAGCCAAATCATAACTCAAAGATGAACACAATAGGTTAACTTGGTGGAAAATTCCCAATCATACATAAAAATGAACAACACAGTTATAAATAAGCAAAGTGTTCTAAATAGATAAAAATAGTCAACACAAGATACCATCCCACGACCTTGTAAAGCCAGTACAAGAGCATATAATAACAATAATACAACTTCAAATGTTTAGAATAGTCTATACATCTGTCTTGAAATAAAAGACTATATCATAAAGAACTTAGAGGGAAATGAGTGACTCGAACTCTAAAAGCTCACCTTATCTCTGGATACCAACACAACACAAACATGAATCAATGGCATCAACTAGTACTCAAATCTGCATCGAAAAGGTACAGAAGTGTAGTATGAGTACCAAAACAACGACCACTCAGTAGGCATCATCGACGATTGAGTTAAATCATGATATAAGAATGATAAAATGCAAGATAACATAACTAAGTCAAGGTACAAAAATGAATCTAAATTATCTCCAATACCGCTATACATAATAAGTAATTTGCCTGGAATAACAATATAACACAAGGCATCAATACATGCCAACATCGCTGTGTAATATAAGTAAATTAATCTGAATATAACGCATCACAAGGCATCACACAAACAATCATAAACTATAAAATTGGCTCCCATATGCCTATTGATGCAAAAAGGTAAATAACTCATCGCAAACTCCTATACAACTGGAGATTACACTCAAGATAGAATAATGCAAGCATCCATCATTACAGCTAACTAACTCTTTATTTAACCGTCATTCCATAGTTTACCAACATTTGACAATGTACCCATATTCCATAGTATTACTATCATTTAACAACCTTATCATCGATATTCACTATTCACCATTTATTAGCTAACCATCTCTTATTATCTAATCCATTTAAATACTAGTCACCATATAATCTCTAGTCATCATTTAACAACTATTCACCACATATCTGCCAATCACCATTTATTAGATAACCATCATTTATCAACTAACATCATTTATTAATTAGTCATGATTAGTCACTTAAACAATATCCACCATTAATCCTTATATATATCATAATAAATAGCCGAACTTAAATCGGTAGATGTACACATAGGTACATCGAAATAATCATCCTCCGGCATATCAATGTTTCATTATAATCATCCCCCGTCCCTGTCGGGTGTTAATACATTATTGTAGTCATTCTTCGACATTTTCGTATATCAATAAATCATCATAATAATCCTCCAAACTTTTCGGGTATTAATGTGTCGTCATAATCATCCTTTGGCCTTGTCGGGTATCAATGTATCTTCATCTTCCAAAATTGAACTGGGTATATATATAAATATATATATATATATATATATATATATATATATATATATATGCAAACTCAAACCGGTAGCCATATCTTCATAGTCGGTGGCATAATCAATAGCATAAGTGATCACATAGTCAAGCATCATGATTCCAAGCATAATTAGTAGCATAACTTCCCATATATTTAATATTCATGACTTCTAGCATAATTGATATTACAATTGCTAACATCATTAATAAGAGTATTTTCTAGCATGATTACTAACATAATTGCTTAGCATGATCAAAATCATAAGAAATAACATAGGCAATAACTTATCAATAACATGGTCAAAGGCTCATCATTAGCATAATAGATAGCTTATAAATATCATAACCAATAATTTATCACAACGTGATCAACATCTCTTCATAGCATAATCAACAATCAAATCCATTAGTCCATGAGCATTATTTTAATGGCATCATCACCATAACCATTAAAATATGGGTGAAAACTAAGATAAATTGGGGCTAAAATCAAGCCATCAAGATTTTGAGGTTTTGAGCAATAAATCAATAAAATCCACCAAGAAAAGGGTGAATTCTTATGTCAAATTTGAAGGATAATTGCGAAAACAAGTGTTAATCAAGATCCCCAATCACCCACAAGCTTTAATTCCACTTAATCTCACTATTTAGGATTAATGGTCTCAAGAAATGGGTGAGAAATGGCTAAATTCATGACATAAAGGTTTGTTTATACCTATACCAGGTACTCGGGTCCCGTTGTTGCGGACCCAGACCCGCAATTGCACCATTCTGAGACTGCACACACGAGTTGCGATTGTAACTCATGCCCTGCGATTGCACTGCTTTTCCTACCAAGGGTACCACGATCGCGACCCGTGGCTTACAATAGCAGCTGCACCAGATGACAACTGAAACTTAGAAAATTCGCCAAGCCCTCAGGATTCATCCAAAATCCCATATACGCAAATGAACTATGAAATCATACTAAACTCAATGCTCTAAACTCAATGGCGCAATTGTATTTTTCATCCGACATCGTTTAGACCAAATGTGGGTCCTACACCCACATTTTATTTTCTTAACTTTTTGATCGATACGTTGAAATAAGCTTGGGTGTCTCGAGACCCAAACCAAAGGTCCACCTAGCCTAAAATCAACATTCTGGAGCTACTGGCACAACCAAAATTTGCACTTGAGGTTGTTTTTCTCAGATTTTTGCCAGGGGGCCATTTGGAACTAGAAAAAACTTCAAAATAGAGAATTGGTTCTATAAACCAAATGAACTGCCCGGTAACTGAACTGTCAGTTCCATCAAGTCATAAATTACTTGGGACAACTATGGAAAGGCTCTAATGGGAAAAATAAATAGAAAAATAGAAAATAACCTGAAGGGTCATTACAATATCCACTACTAAAGTAACATTCATCTGCGAAAGTTAAGGATTTAGATGTACTTGAAGTCTTGAACAGGTAAGGATTTTGGGTTTGCATCTCTCTCTCGATATCCCAAGTGGACTACTCTACTGGGTGGTTCCTCCACTTAACCTTAACTACAGGAATCTCCTAGTGTGCAACTACCTAACATCACCAACCAAAATATGCAACGGCTCCTTCATGAAGGTTGACCTCTCATCCAACTAAACTGAGTCCCATCTAAGCACATGACACAGATCAACGATGTATATTCTCAACATAGAAACATAGAAAACCAGATAGATAACAGAAAAATATAGAGGTAAAGCTAACTCATAAGCCACCTCACCAATTGTGCGAAGAATCTCGAAAGGTATGCTATATCTTGGACTGAGCTTGCTTTCCTCCCGAACCTTATCACACTCTAAATGGGGGATACACGAAGGAATACTCGATCACCAACTCCAAATCTCAAGGCATGGAGCCTACGTTTTGCATAGGCCTTCGCCCACTCTGAGCTGCTCTTAACCTTTCCTGGATCACCCTGACTCTATCCAATGACTCCTGAAGCAAATCAGTACCACAGGGCCTAACCTCGAAAATCTCAAACCATCCAATCAGAGAATGACATCTCTTACCGTACAAAGCCTTAAAAGGCACCATCTCAATACTTGAATGATAACTGTTATTATAAGCAAACCAAGGATAAGTGATCCTTCCACCTACCTCCAAAATCTATAACACAGGCTCAGAGCATATCCTTAAGCACCTGAATAGTTTGCTCATACTGACCATTAGTCTGTAGATGAAAGGTTATACTCAGATCCACCTGGGTACTCATCCTGAGTCATATGATTGACTGAGTTCTATGCATCATGGCTTGACTAAGAATATCTAGAAAACATGACACTGGCTCTAGGCACACAAAAAAATTTTCGGGTACAAGTACCCCCAGGACTCGATAGCATGAAACTGATAAGACGTGACACTTCTTGACACATGACCATAGTCAACAATTCATAGTACAATCATTGGGGATTTTCATAAAGTATTCGCATGCTATAAGCTCACACATGAATAAGAATGCATGTAAACATATCATAATTTCATAAGCCTAATCTCGTGAGCATTATGTCAATCCATTACAAAAAATAACAATAACGTGGGAGTCATATCAAACATAAGGGATAAACATGGATTCATCAATTTTGATAACAAATGAGTCATAAGGCATAATTCTTATTCTCTTAGGCATTTTATCAAATACCTTGCATGCATATGTTTAGTCTTAGGCATGAATATTGAAATAATACTTTATGGCAATATTTTACACTTCCAATGCAAGAATTTCAACCACATACTAACATATTTTCATAATAGTCATTAAAGACTTCAACTTGGAAATCAAACAACAACATAAACATGGATATAATTCAATTCATACCATGGAATCCAAAGTTTATATTTCAAATAGGGTTTCTTGATCTTCATGGGTGAAATGAACCCATGAATCAACACTTGACATACCTGGGTGGATGATTTCTTAAAGATTGGTGGAGGAAAGCTTGAATTTTTAACTTAGAATTAAACACCTAGGGTTTCTTGTTCTTGGAGATTGATCTTTGAGATAAACCCTAATTTAGTGTTATAGATGAATAATGAAGTTATAAGCTCTGGTCTGTTTTAATTAGGGGTTAAAACGGGTGGAAAAAGACCCAAACACCCTTTTAAAAATGGCTTAAATTTGTTGATCGGAAGTGGTGACGGTTTGGGCGATGGTTCGTCGCTGGCTCGATGGTCCGTCGGTCCATCCCGTCATACTTGGCCAGAAACTGTTGTCTATGATGGTTTGGGCGATGGTCCATCGCTAGTTCGATGATGCATCGGTTCTGACCGTCGCACTTAGCCAGAAGTCGAGTTCACTGCCTTAGTAGCGATGGCTTGGGCGATGGTCCATCACTAGCTCGATGGTCCATCGGCCCTGACCGTCGCTTTCAGGTAGTTTCGCTAGTTCTCTGTAAAACGTCTTTAACTGTTTACTCCGATACCAGATTTGGAAGAAATTGGTATCATTGGAAAGCTAATTCAATTTCCCATATGATAAAAAGTCAAAATTGGGGAAATTCTATCTGATTTAAACATTAATCATTTAAAAAGTCATCACTAACTCTTCTGGAGACTAGATTTAACTTAAAAAAAGCTCAGGGTATTACAGATATCCCGAACTAAGGTCTATCTTAGAGAAAAATCTGGAACCTTAGAGTTAATCAAATAAATTATCGGTTCTGGGAAGAGGGTATTTATTTTTAACCATGACCTTATTTAGCTGACAGTAGTCTATACTCCTATGGTGGGATCCATCTTTCTTACACACGAAGAGTATAGGTACACCCTAGGGAGAAACACTAGGATGGATAAAGCCCTTGTCAAAAAAATCTTTTAACTCTTTCAATTCAACAGGAGCCATTCTGTATGGCAGAAAAAAATAGGACGAGTGTCCAGCAACAATTCAAAGCCAAAATCTTATTCTCTGTCAGGTGGTATCCCTGGGAGATCATCCGGAAAGACTTTTAGGAATTCATTAACTATAGGGACCGACTGAAAGGAAGGACTTTCAGTACTGGAATACATAGAAAAAGGGGGAACTACATATCCTATGCTCTCATTTAATTTCACAATCCAAACATTACATGAACACACAAAAACATTTCAAATTTAGGACTTCATACCATAATTTTTGCAATACTTCATCAAGATGCACTATTTTCAATACAAGTTTATCAATGATCTTGAAACAATTTCGTATATACACATATAATCTTTAAAACAAATTTAAAAGCAGTAAATCCATGCCCATGAGGTTTAGGATAGTCCCACATACCTTATATTACTTAGTTAAATGAATGGAACCCAAATCTTGACTCATTTCTTAGAAATTTTGAACTTAAAGGTTGAAGTTTTAATCTTTGGTGGGAGGGTTAGGGTTTTGTTTATGAGAAAACTAATTAATTTTGAGCATATGATGCCCCATATACATTTTAATCTTCTGTTTTCACGACTTGGGGCTATAGGTAAAAGACGACAGTCTTTTAAAATTAAAATCGTAGAAAAATCCCATTTTTGAGAGCCAACGTATCGCGCCAGGTGCCCTAACGTGATAACCATTGCAACGCGTCGATATCACGGTGACATTATATTTTTGAAATCCAAACACGTCCCAAAACTTGTCTGAAAAATCCAAAACTCCCCCGAGACATCCCCTTTACACCTCTGAGAATGAATCAACTCTAAAAGCTACATCTCAAGGTCAGGAAGGTCAATTAAAAAATCATTAAAATTGAGGTCTCAAAATATGACTAAGTCTTTTTAACACTTAGAGAAATTTCAGATTGTAAGCTCTCTATGCATGCTTCTAAGAGTGGTATTAAGTCAAAAATGCTACAGGGTGTTACAATGTGCATCGACACTGTTCAAATAAGGTTTCTTTGAAAACTAATAAGGTCCTAGCTACGACTTCTTCAGCCCTCACACTAAAGGGTGCTAGTTCTAGTTTCAAAACTGGTCAGAATTCTCTCTATGCCCTTGATACCCGTAAAAAATCTGAGGTATCCCTAAATGTTGTCACTGGTAAATATTATGGCTCTTTTCTTGTGATGTGTATTATCTTCTTAACCTAGGTTCTACCCTTTAATATGTGACCCTATATGTGGTTATGCATTTTGGTTTTAGTCTAGAATGCATTTTTGATCCTTTCTCTATGTCTACCCCGATGGGTGATTTTGTTGTGGCTAGAAAGATCTACAGGTATTGTGTGGTGTCTATCTTTCATAGGGAGACCCTGGTGGATCTGATAGAGTTGGATATGGTGGATTTTGATGTTATCTTAGGGATGGATTGTCTTTACTCGTACTATGCTTCTTTGGATTATGGGACCCGAATGGTCAGTTTCTATTTCCCTAAAAAGACTGTATTATAATAGAAGGGAACTTCCCTAGTGCCAAAAGGGAGGTTCATTTCTTATCTTAGAGCCCAAAAATTGATTTCCAAAGGGTTTCTTTATCATTTAGTTCGGGTTAAAGATCATAGTTCGAAGAGTCTGCTATATGTAGTTTTGATGATGAACAGCTAAACTGCAAGGGACCAGGTCCCTGGATGTACAAGCTACAGTACAACTGGCACGTGTTGTCTGCACAGTTTTGTCCTCTTGTGTAACAAACTTGTAGGTGTTATTTTGTACTGTTAGGACAGTTGGTCCAATGATCTTTCAGTCCTAATCATCACTCAGATATAAAAAGAAAGAGACACCTCTTCATCAAATGTATTTTTCCAATTAAAAAGAGTGAAGAGAGGCATCAAAAACCACAATTCAACACTACTCAAGTTCTAAGCTGATTATGCATGCTTAAATAAAAATTGTTCTTGAGTGAGTTCTAATTTTTAAATGAATTACTTGTGTAATAAAAGTAATGAACCTTTCTCTTTGAGTATAGAGTGCTTAGGTAGAGTTGACTATGTGTTGATACTGATTAAGCTAATCAGTGTAGAAGGTCCTTGGTAAAGTTTCCAAGATGAGCTTGTAGTAGAGTTATTACAAGCGAAAGTAACCTAGAGTTAGGTTCAGTGAAGGCTGCAATCAAGACTTTGATTATAGTGGATGTTGAGGTGATTGTGAGGGAAAACCATGGTTTTTCCCTTCCTGGGTTTCCACGTAAAAATCTTGTGTTTTTTTACTTTCCCGCATTGCCTTTATTTTTCCAGCACCTCATAGTTTCTTTACTGTTTTATCGCTTGTGATTAACCCTGAGGGACCTGGTCTCTCACTTTGTGGTGAAACCCCCAAGGGTTTCTACAATTGGCATCAGAGTGGGTTCACTCTAAAAGGTTCACACCTAGAGTGTTCTGATCATCATGGTCACTTTAACTGAACTAGAGGTAGAAACAAATGAAGAAAAAAGGGAGAGATTCCTGACTTTGAAAGCTCTTAGGTCTTACCTAGGTGAAAAAGACACCGATGTTGCACTTCTGGCATCTAGTATTGCTAGAGCTATAAAAAAGAGTGGTCAGCTTACTAAAAGGAATGATAAAAATCCTAAAAAATCAAGAAGAGATAATGCAGCCAGTTGTGTATGAAGAAAGTGTTTGCAGCATGAGAAGAATCCTCTAAATAAATCTAACAATAGTAAAGAGCATAAAGATAGTTTCTTGCTGAAAAAAAAGGATAATAGAACAATATCAGATTCCTGCTGCTCTCTAATCTTAACCACTGAAGATAAAGAAGAAAATGGAGTAGAAAAAAGGGATTTCACCCAAAACTGGTTTATGGACAGTGGTTGTTCAAGACTAAGGGTGGCAACGGACCGGGGTTTTTCTATTTCGGTAACGCTCTGGCACCGGTAATGCAATAGTACCGGTTACAACCGATATAACGATACCCAATGGTTTGGAATCTGATACCGGTGCATCACTGATTAAATTTTTGGTAATTTTGATTTTGGTTGACCCGTTCCAGTGTTGATTGATCGGTTCCGGTTCGGCGCTGACCAAACTGTTTTGACCGTTTGATTTTTTTTAATTGTTTGAGTTATGTTATGGCAGCAATGACTCTTTTAGTTTTGGAGCATAGAATCTTAGCCGTTGGGGGAGGGGGGGACAACGACTATTTTGTGCCCCCTCCCAATTACCCCACTCCCCCCTTAAAATTTCCACTTTAAATACCCTTTTATATCTATTTTTTCTCACAAATATTCTCAATTTTTCATACTGTCTTTTAATATTCTCATACCCTTGTTTAATATTTCTAGTTATTGTAATAGTTAGAGTTGAAGATTTTTTGAAGATATTACAAGCTTCAATTATCGTCTTTTAATTCCGACATTTGGTATATGTCTGCTTTTACGCAGATGTTTGGTATATTCATTCCAACTTTAATCTCTTTTTATTTACTTTAATATCTATATTTTTATTTTTATTATCTATATTTATTTACTTATATTAATTTTTTAATTTATAATATCTATATTCCTTGTTTTAATATTTTAATTTTATTTAAATTTAATTATGGATGTCCATAAAAACAGCAGTGGTAAAAAAATCTTTGGTAAGTTTTTTCATAGAAATAAAAAATAGTGCTACTACTAGTTCATTACCGCCTAGATTTAATGAAACTTCTTTATCATAGGCTAATGGTTTCAATGTTGGTACCGGTATAGAATTAGACCATGAGACCCTAAGAAGTCGTTATGATAATTTTGAGGAAGACTTACTGGAAGAAGATAATATAGAAGAACAAGAGCTAGGTGATACTCGTACCCCTACTAATCCAGTTACGGAATTATTGGAAGACGGTGAGGAACTTTCCCCTTTACCAGAGTTTACTAGAGCCAAAGGTACCGAACGTTCTAAAAGGTCTTTAGTTTGGAAATTTATGGAGCATGATAGAGTTAAAAATACTGCTACTTGCAATAAATTCCAGAGAGTTATGAAACATTTGACCGGGGGGAAGAATGGCGGGACAGGGTTGCTAACTATGCATTTGAGGAGATGTAATAAAGAATTTATTCATCTAGAAGATGAGGCTAAGGCAAAAAAGTTGGTACACCATTGAAGCAATAATATGTAGGAGGTAATATGGTTCAAACGTCTTTAGACATGTTTAACTCGGCTGGCCCAAGTTCATCATCGATATATAGTGAAGATGTAGATAGAGAAGAACTAGCAAACATGGTTGAAGTTATGGGTTTGTCTTTTAGTTTTTCTTCGTATCCCAATTTTATTCATTATATTCAACAAGTATATAATCTCTTTTTTAAATATTTTTCACGAAATATAATTAAATATGATATTTTTAAATTTCAAGCTGCACATTATCATTATCTTCATTGCTTACTTAGTAAATTTGATGGTGGAATATCTATTACTTCTGATATGGGTCGTAGCGTTCTCACTAATGATTATTTTACTATCATGGCTCATTGGATTGATCACCATTGGAATATGCAAAAAAAAATTATTTCTTATAAATATATTGATGAGACTAAAATCGGTAGCTTTATAGCTGGTACAATAGCGGATAGCTTAAAATATTTTAGAATTATTGATAAAACTATGGCATGCACATTAGATAATGCTTCGAATAATTTGAAAACTATTGAAAATTTAAAAACTAGACTATGTCCTATGAATGAAGATCATTTTCATGTTAGATGTACTGCACATATTTTAAATTTGATAGTACATGATGGTGTTGAGTTGTTTAGAAATGGCTGTTGTAAAGTTCGAATTGCTTGTAGTTATATTTTTAAAATAAAAAAAGTCTATAATGGATAATTTTAAATATAAATGTGGAAAATGTGAGATTCCATATTGAAAAGTTCCAAAAGAAGTTCCTACTAGATTGAATTCTTTGAATCAAATGCTTGAAGTTGCTCTTGTATATCGTGAACCTATACAATTAGTTTATAATGCTCATAATTCGAATGTCGGTTTAAGACTAGGTGAAGATGATTGGATTGAAGTAGAAGAACTTTGTAAATTTTTAAAAACTTTTTATCAAGCTACGAACACAGTATCTGCTCAATATACTCCAACTATTTCTTCTGTTTTAGTAACTATTACTGCTATTTCTAAAGTACTTGTTGAATATAAAAAATTTGCCCTTACAAAGAGGCAATAGAAGCTATGGTTTATAAATTTTAAAAATATTATTTTCCTATTCCATAAATTTATTTGACAGCTACTTTATTCAACCCATTTTACAAAGAACATGGTGTAATGATGTTGGTTCAAAAATTATACAACAATTCAGTAATTGGACCTCGTGAAAAGTCATCAGTTGAAACTTGTTGTGCTAACATAGTACCTAAAGCTAGGAGTTTATATAACTTGTATCAAGTTATGGAACAAAATATTGCGCCGGTTGAACCTCCTACTTCTAGACGTAGATATAATGATTTAGATATCGAGATGGGTGAAGAACTTGGTCTTCAATGTTGTAGCAGTAATAATTTTGATTCATATATTTATCAGGATCAAAAAAGTATTAGAGATGCCAATGGACAACAACAACTTTTAGCATGATGGAAGACCCGTACCAGACAATTTTCAAAACTTTCAAGGGTGGTTCGAGATGTGCTAACAACTTATGCTTCTTCAGTTGCTTTGGGGCTAGCTTTTAGCGCAGAAAGATTTATGATTGGAGATCATCGATATTCATTAGCAAAGTTTAGTTTGGATATTTCGATATTATTTAGAGATTGGATCAATGCCGAGCGAAGAAATTATGGGATCCCAAAATTACCATCCCAAATTAAAGATGAAACAGATGAAATATTTGAGGAAAATAGTGATAATGAAATGGAAGCAATGGAGGAACAAGAAAAAAGACCAATTCCAAAAAATTTATCCACCGAAGAAATAGATAAGTTACGCCTAGAATATTTTGGATGTTATAGATATTAATAAGATTCTAGTGTAGAGATTTAATTCAAACAGATTCCTTCCTAGAAGATGGTTGCGTAGATTAGATTTTATTTTAATATTTGTAATAAATGTACAATGTAAGAAATTTGAATAAATATAAAGGCTATTTAACTTAATTTTATTTTAAAATTTGTCTTTTGTTTGTTACAATTATCTTAGCTAAAATTACAAAGTTTATATTTGTAACTTTGAAGTTATGGGAAAAAAAGTTTAATACTTTTAACTTTATAAAGTTAGAAAAATATTTAACTTTATAACTTAAAATTATATAAATATAATTTAGCTTATTAAACTTATTAAAAATGTTATATTAACTTACATTTAAAGATATATTTTTCAAGTTTAAGATATATTAAAAAATGTTATATTTATTAACTTAAATTTAAATATATTTTTTTAAGTTAAATTTTTAAACTTTTTAAGATATATTAAACTTAAACTTATTAAAAAAAGTTAATAATTTTTTTTTGTATTAATATATTATATTAATAAAATATAAGTTATATAATATAGGTTAATTATATAATAGAATTTAAATTAAAAAATGTGAAGTACGTCATCTTTTCCGGTATAGATCCGGTTGGCGGTCCAATCTGACCCGGTTCCACCCCGATAACCAATGAACCATTGCAGACCAGCCAAAAAATCCGGTATTCCAATTTTGGTAGTATCGGTTCTGGCAAAAAACTCCGGTAAGGCTATGCTGGTATCGGTCCATTGCTACCCTTATTCAAGACACATGACTGGAAGGGTTGATTGCTTTCTCTCCCTCAAAACACTTCAAGGGGGAGGTGTGTCTTTTGGAAATAGCAAAAAAGGGTATATCCAAGGTGTTGGAAAGATTGGAGAATCATTTCATCATTTAATAGAAGATGTGATTTATGTTAATGACCTTAAATACAATCTTCTAAGTGTATCACAAATTTGTGACAAGGGAAATGAGGTAAAATTCTCATCTGATGGATGTACCATATCAAGCATGAAATCTTGAAAAATTATTCTCAAATTCAATAGGATCAAAAAAATGTATGTAGCTGATTTGGAGTCTGTGGCTGATGTGGAAATAACTTGTTTAAAAGTTCAAAGTGAAGATGATGATTTATGGCACAGAACATTGGAACATATAAGTTCCACTTTGCTAAACAATTTAATTTCAAGAGACCTGGTCCGTGGTTGCCAAAGCTAAAATTTCTAGACAATAAAGTTTATGATGCTTGTGTTTAAGGAAAACAGTCCAGATCTTCCTTTAAACTGAAGAAGCAAGTAAGTACTTCCAGACCTCTTGAAATACTTCACATGGATTTATGTGGACCTATTAAAGTCCAAAGTAGAGGAGGGAAGAAATATGGGCTGGTAATTATAGATAACTACTCCAGGTTCACCTAGACAATCTTTATAAGAACCAAGGATGAAACATATGGGATTCATGTGGCATTTTCCAGGAAAATCCAAGTGAAGCTAAATTGTAAAATTGCTGAATTTAGGTATGATCAAGAAAATGAGTTTAAAGATTCTCTAGTTGATGAATTCTATGCTGAGCAGGCTATAAGTCACAACTTATCTACTCCTAGAACTCCATAACAAAATGGAGTTGTTGAAAGAAAAAACAGAATTCTCATAGAGATTGGTAGGACTATGCTAATTGATAGTGGTCTTTCTAAGAGTTTCTGGGCTGAAACAGTAAATATTTCTTGTTATGTGACTAACAGATGTTTGATTATATCACTTATGACTAAGACTCCATATGAGCTGGTATTCAATAGAAAGCCTAATATAGACTACTTCAGACCATTTGGATACAAATGCTTTGTGCTAAACAATGGGAAGAGAGAATTGGGAAAATTTGATTCTAAGAGTGATGAAGCAGTGTTTGTAGGCTACTTTTCAACAAGTAAGGATTATAGAGTCTTCAATAAAAGAACTCTGTGTTTTGAAGAAAGTGTTCATGTAATCTTTGATGAATCTGGGATCAAATAAATCCTGGTGATGGTGATGATTCAGAAGTTGAAGAACTCATTCCTATTCAAAGGGATGACACTGCTGAAGATGATAATAAAGGGATAAATGATGTATATAATTAAAGTGATGGTGATTCAAAAACTCAAGCACAGATCCCAGCTCCAGTGGAAAAATAGCCAGAGGAAACCAGTCAGAATTCATAGGGTCTTGGTCCCAGTAGTATCAATCTCAAAAGGTAAAATTAGAGATGCAAGTCCTCTCATCCCCTTGAGATTTGATTACACCCTTGCAAATAGGAGTCCAAACAAGAGCTCAATCCTGGAATGCTATGGCATTTTTAGCCGTTTTATCCCAAATTGAGCCCAAGAATGTAAAAGAGGCCCTGGAAGATGCTAATTGGATTAATAAAATACAAGAAGAACTACATTAATTTGAAAGAAGAAAAGTCTGGCATCTGGTCCCTAGGCCCGTTGATAAAATAATTATTGGGACCAAATGGGTGGACAAAAATAAGCAAGATAAAAATAGAAATATCAACAAAAATAAAGCAAGGCTGGTTGTTCAAGGTTATAATAAAAAAAGGGATTGACTATGATGAGACCTTTTCCCCTATAGCAAGAATAGAGGCAATCATAATTCTTGTTGCCTTTGCGGAATATATGGGATTCAAACTGTTTCAAATAGATGTTAAACGTGCCTTCCTAAATGGAAATCTAAAATAAATCTATGTGAAACAACCTTCAGGTTTTGAAGATGCAGATTTTCCTCATCATGTACTCAAATTGGATAAAGCTGTTTATAGGTTAAAGCAAGCACCAAAGGCCTGGTATGAGAGACTCTTAAAGTTTCTCCTGGAAAATGGCTTCAAAAGAGGGAAAATAGATAATACTCTATTCTTAAAGACTAGAGGTAACAGTCTATTGATTGTTCAGATATATGTTGATGACATAATCTTTGAAGCTACTTCTAAATCCTTATGTAAAGAATTTGCTAAACTAATGGGAAGTGAATTTGAAATGAGTATGATGGGTGAATTGAGCTTCGTCCTAGGTCTACAGATTATTCAAACTTCTCAAGGGACAATGATTTGTCAGGAAAAGTACATCAAGGAGCTACAAAAGAAGTAAAACATGGGAAATTCCAAGCCAATTGATACCCTAATTGGAACTAGCTAAAAATGGACAATGATAATCTAGGTTCTTCAGTGAATAAGATAATGTATAGAGGGATTATTTGATTCTTGATATATCACACTACAAGTAGAATTAACATTATTTTCAGTGTAGGAATGTGTGCTAGGTTTTGAAGCATTCTCAAAGGAGTCCTATCTGAAAGCTGCAAAAAGAATTATCTAAAGAGGTTAGGGGACCTGGTCCTATACTATCCATCAGGAGATAGTTTTGCCTTGGTGGTCTATCCTGATGCTAACTATGCTGGATATTTAGTAGATAGAAAAATCACTTTGTGAATAGAGCATTTTCTTGGATCATCCTTAATCTCTTGGGGTTTGAAGAAGCAAAATTTAGTTGCTCTATCTACTACTGAGGCAGAATATGTTGTTGCAGCTTGTTGTTGTGCAGAACTACTATGGATAAAGCAATAATTAAAAGAATTTGGTGTTGTCTCAGATACTATCCCTCTAATGTGTGACAACACAAGTGCTCTAAACATGACCAAGAATCTAGTGCAGCATAAAAGGACTAAGCACATTGATGTAAGGCATCACTTCCTAAGAGAAAATATTGAGAAATGGGTAATCTACATGAATTTCTGCAAGACTGAGGATCATATAGAAAATATCTTTACTAAGTCACTTTACAAGGAATAATTTCTAAAGAACAGGCTTAAGTTAGGCCTGATTAAAATGACCTAACCTACCGTGTGAATCAGTAGTTCTCCACAAAATTGGCTATCATCAGGAGACAGGTATCCTTGGTAAAGTATGCAGTTGTTAGTCTAACTCAGTATTATACCTTTGTAGGTATACACTCATGGGAACAATTTTGGAAGAAAATAGATAAAGTATGCACAAATTTGTGAAATCACTTAAAGAAAGAGAGGGCCCTGGTCCTATCTTTCAGGTTAGTATCATGAATGTGAATGTTTTTCTTCTTGTTTTGCTAGAAAAGTCCACATTCTCTCTCCCCATGTTAGAAAACTTATCTAAAGCAAAATTGAAAACAATCTCATCTTTGCATTAACTCCATGGACCCTGCTCAACTCAACTATCCAAATTATCCAAATAAAAATCCTTTATTAACTTACTTTTTTATTAAATATGTATCCCCAAAAATATATCACCCCTTTAACAGTGTGAAAGAAAGTTTTAATGGCCTAAGAAACAAAAAAAGAACCTAAAAATAAAGCATTCATAGTAAATTCTGAGCATCCTATTAAAAGGCACCAGATTTCTGAGTGACTTGGTCCCAAGAAGAAGAAAATCCAGATGATAAACTGGGAAGGGCTTGTAAAAGAATAAAATTAAAAGAAAAATGCTAGAAAAGATAGAAATTTAGTGAGTGCTGGTGCAAAATCAGAAAAACGATAAATTCAAGATGAAGGTTATAATTTTAACCAATGAGGCTTCTGAGCTTGAATTATTCCACTATCCTAAGATAACCTCATGTCTCCAAAACTTCTCCCATAATCCTCCACCTTTTTCTCCAACTTCTGTGGCTTTTTTCTATGGAACTTAAAATATAATTCTTGCACTGCAATGATACATAACTCTTTCTTTTGTGCTCTTTATCTAGTTTTACCTTAATAATGTTCTTCATGTTAGTGTTGACCCAGTGTCCATGAGTTAACTAATTTGTACTTATCTTTACTCTTGGTTTACTGTTAATCCTTTTCAATGATGCAAAAAAAGGGAAATATTGACCTCATGTGTGAGGACCAGGAGAATAAGAGGGGTGCTCAGATATGTAGAGCACCGTGATAGGGGAAAGTAAGGATATGTAGAGCACAACGATAGGGAGAAGTAAACATAAGAAAAATATGTGCTCAGGTGGTGCTCAAGAGTGACTAGGTGAAGCATAGATATGTAGAGCACAGTGACAGGGAAAAGCAAACATGTGCTCAGGTGGTGCCCAAGTTTTTGCTGTAAATTAAAACAAGGAACCATGCCCTGTGTTGGATGATGGTGATGGAAAAAGCATGAAGATAAGGGGAACATTCATCTTCATGTGGTAATCACACTGATTAAATGAGATAAATGTGCATTGATGCTCAAAACTGTATGGTTGGTTTGTCATTATTAAAAAGGGGAAAATTGCTATATGTATTTTTGATGATGAGCATCTATGTGCAAGGTACAGTACAGTTGGCATGCGTTGTCTGGATAATTTTTTTCTCTTATATAACAAACTTGCAGGTGTTATTTATACTAATTAGGACAACTGGTCCAATGATCTTTCAGCCTTAATCATCACTCAGCTATAAAAGGATAGAGATATCTCTTCATGAAATGGTTTTTTGCAATTAAAAGAGTGAAGAGCGGCAACAAAAATGCCAATTCAACACTGCTTAAGTTTTAAGCTGATTATGGTGCTTAAATAGAAACTGTTCTTGAGTGAGTTCTGATTTGTAAATGAATTAATCATATTATAAGAGTAATAAAACTTTCTCTTTGAGTAGGTAGTGCTTAGGTAGAATTGCCTAAGTTTTGATGCTGATTAGAGCTAATTAGTATAGAGGGTCCTTGGTAGAGTTGCCAAGATGAACTCGTAGTAGAGTTATTATAAGAAAAAAGGGACCTAGAGTTAGGTTCAGTAAATGTTGTAATCAAGAGTTTGATTATAGTATATGTTGAGGTGCTTGTGAGGGCAAGCCATGGTTTTTACCTTCTTAGATTTCCACGTGAAAATATTATGTTTTTTACTTTCCTACAATGCCTTTGTTTTTCCAGCACCTCATAGTTGCTTTACTATTTTATCGCTTGTAATTGACCCTGAGGGACCTGGTCCCTCACTGTGTGGTGCAACCCCCAAGGGTTCCTACAAAGTCTTTCTTTGGAATCTGTCCCTATGGTAATGAGTTTGCTAAAGTATTTCCTAATGATCTTCCCATCTTTTCTCCCAATAGGGAGATAGATTTTGGGATTGACCTTTTACTAGATACCTATCCTATTTCCATTCCTTTTATAGAATAGATCTGGTTGAGTTGAAATAACTTAAGAAGAAGTTGAAGGATCTTCTTGATAAGGGCATTTATTTGTCCTATTGTTTCTCCATAGGGTGCTCTTGTCCTTTTTGTGCGAAAGAAATATAGGTCTCTTTAGATGTGTATAGATTATCATTAGTCGAATACGGTCACAGTGAAGAATATGTATCCTCTTCCAAAGATTGATGATTTTTTGACCAGCTTCAGGGTACTATGTGTTTTTCTAAGATTGTTCTCCGTTTGGGTTATCATCAGCTAAAAATTAGGTAGGTGGATATTCCTAAGACTGCTTTTTGTACCTAGTATGTACATTATGATTTTTTGGTCATGTCGTTTGGGTTGACTAATGCTCTGATTGCTTTTATTAATCTTATGAATCAGGTGTTTAGGTAGTTTTGGGATTTGTTTGTGATAATTTTTATTGACGACATCTTGGTGTATTATAAGAGGAAGGAGGAATATGCCAATCACCTCCGAATTGTGTTGCAGACCCTTAAAGATCAAAAACTATATACTAAATTTTCTAAGTGTGAGTTTTGGTTAAATGTTATGACCTTTCTTGGGCATGTTGTTTCTAGTGAGGGGATCAAGGTAGATCTACAGAAAGTTAAGGCGGTTAAGAGGCAGAACCAATATTCAGAGCTTTTTGGGCTTGGTTGGGGTACTATATGAGGTTTGTATAGAATTTTTCTACTATTGCAGCTCTGTTGACTAGATTGACTCATAAAAAGGTAAAGTTTTAGTAGTCTGATGATTGTGTAGGAAGTTTTGAGAAGTTGAAGGATAAGTTGACTTTGACTCTGGTTTGAACCCTGCCCAAGGTACTGATGGTTTCACGGTGTATTATGATGCATCCCACGTGGTACTGGGTTATGTGTTGATGCAGCATGGTAAGGTTTTGGCTTCCAGAAGTATCCTGGGTTTTGACCCTTACAAAATTTCCTATAATTTAAGTTTCTAGACCTAATACGACTCATGGTACGAGCCATATTCTAGGGTTTGAGTGGTAAGGCCCTGTCGTATGCTGACCAGTGTTGGTTAATGGGGTGATTTTGGTCACTGGAATGGATACAACTTATGGGTTTGAGTAGTATGGTTGGGTACAAGTCGTATCATGGACTCGTATGGTGGATAGTGTTTGATCCTCTTGGTATTTTATTCTGCCAAGGATATGGGTGAGGGGTATGGATCGTAGGTTGTGGTTACGACTTGGTTGGATGAGTAGTTTACTGGATAGTATCTGATCCAAGGGTTGAGGGTTGGTCACAATTGGTGGGTACCAATCGTATAGGAGGGTACGACTCATGAGGGTCAGTCGTATCTCTATGATGGGTTATTTGTGTAATTTAAGTAGGGGTATTCTGGACATTTCCCTACTTATCCTAATAAGGTCCAACAACTTCTTATACAATTAGGAGGTTATTTATCCTATTATTCTATTCTTTAACACTTAGAAATAACTCCTAAGCACTCCATAATTCTCTCAAGAGCTTTTGAGCAAAAGAAGCTAGTGTTTCAACTAAGGGATTACTTTGGGGCTTGCTTTGGTGATTTTTTTCTATCATCTTTCATGGTTTAAGGCATGTCTCTTCCCTTCTTATTACTTCTAAAAATGCATGGATTTTATGGATGTTTTCATGATTTCAATATTGCATGATTTGTGGTTTTCAACTATGATTTGGGGGTTTTGATATTAAATATTTATTTATGATTTCCCATGGTTTTAATTATGCTTTTCTATGCATAAATGATAGTTTTGGATAATTGGATTGTATGGGAATGAATTAATGGTATTAAAATTGATTTTGGTCGTATTATGCCCCTAATGTGTTTGAAAAAATGCTTATGAATATATGTTCATTGCGTTGACTATTTTAATGGAATTCTTTCTTGTTTTTGGCTTATGTAAGAAAGCTTTAAATGTTTAAATGGTTTACAAAGGCTTAAGGCTAATTGGTTATTCTTGTGGAGAACATGGAAGTCTTCGAAGAGGTTTAATATGGTAAACAGAAAGGGCACTTGAAAGTCCCCTTAACCTAATTGGTTTGGCTATGGATAAAAGATTGAAGGTATGGGTAATATAACAATACTACTAATAAATAGACTTGGTTAATAAATGATAAATGGATTATTTGGACATGGTTTTATATTAGGCATTAATGGCGGGATATGTAGCTAAGCCGTAGAATGTGGAGGTTTCGGTGGGACCAAAACTGGAAACTTATATTTGTCGATACGAGGATTGGTCTTAGTGGACCGTGTGCATGATCTCACACAATTGGGGGATGTACTAGTCATCCCATGGTATATTTCCTGGTCGTGCGGCTACGCGCTCTGGGACCCTTTCAGCAGGGGAAGCTGAACCCATATGTCCTATGGGTGGTTTAGAACAACAAAGCTACACAACCCAGGTAAATGGGTTTAAATGCATGCTAAACTCGACCCCTTTTAGCCGACACTTATATATATATGTATGGTTGTATGCATCATGGATGGTTTTACTTGGTTATTTTAGATGGCATTAATTTATCTTTATCCTGAGATACATGCTAGCGTTCACCCGCCAACCCGTCTACTAGCTGTTGTATACCCACGCTATGCAAGAATCAACCGTTCGACTCCTTCTACATAGTGATTAACTCGGTGACAATATTTGGATTGAAGAGGTGAGCTTCCATCATTTTGGAAGGCTCTATTTCATGATATGGATGTTCTTAGTCATTTTACTTTCATTCTGGATATTGGTTTTGGCCATGGTTGGGGGCATGTCCCAACTGAATATTTTTATTCTTTTGGACAGAGGCTTTGTGGTACTTTTGTGGATTGGTATGGGCATGATCGGTATTGGTGGCAGTCTTGGCATTGGAATAAGCTGGTGGGTTTTCATCATTAGAAAGAATTTATCACTGTTCCATCATACTTTTTTTTGAGATTTAATGCATTATATTTTGAGACTTATTTGGTAATGGCCTGGTTTATGGCCCTTTGGTTCGGTTGGGTATGGTTGGGCAGTTGGCATGGATTTATAGACTCGGTTGGGTCGGTTATGGTGGTGATCCTATCCCAGAGTTTTAATGATAAAATTTACACTATCTTATTATATATTCAGAATTTAACCCATCATGGGGATCATGTGGTAGTTGGGTTACGCAATAAGGGGTGGTCCTCGGTCCTGGTTGGACTTGGGATGCCCATTACAACAAAGCCCTGGTTCGGGTCGCGTCAAGTTGGTATCATAGCCTAGGTTCATGGTCAATTGGGAATCCATAAATTCATGTCGAGGAGAGTCTCTTTTAGGGGTGTGTAGCGCGCCACACTCATAAGGGAGAGACTACAAGACATTTAGGAATGTTTCACTTTCTTGGTATTCTATCTTTAAGCTTGAAATTCTCAGTCCTAGAATCTTCTCTAATCCTTGGTTGTTTGTTTTTCATGTTATGCCTCCTAGATCTGGAATACAAATAAATTCTTTTGTCTCATTCGGGAATAATACTGAAGGGGTACATCCTACGACTGGAGTACATCTTTGATCTCAGGGTCCTATTCCTGATTGTGTTGGGAGTTCTTCCTATTTCTCTTACTTCTCCTCAGGTCCCTCAGGGTAATCTAAAAAATATAAAGTTTCGTCGGTCTATTCGTGTTATTTCTTAGATGGTCGCTACTCAGGCTGAGCAGAGTACAGCTGGTGCTTTATTTGCTGAGGCCACAAGGGTTGGCCAATTTATGAAGATGGATCCTCCTACTTTTACGAGAGTGAAGGTGGAGGAAGATGCACATGGATTTCTCGATGAAATGGAGAAAATATTTCAGGTTATGCAGGCTACTAATGTGGAAGGCATTAAATTTGCAGCTTATCAGCTCAAAGATGTTGCTTATCAATGGTATGAGGAGTGGGACAGAGATAGGGGTGTTGAGGAAGAGTAAGGGTTATGAGAGGCCTTTTCTAATGCCTTCATGGATTGTTTCTTTCCTCAAGAATTAAAGGAAGATAAGATGGAGGAGTTTGTGAATCTCCGGCAAGAGAGGATGTATGTAACAGAATATGCCTTAAAGTTTCATCAGTTGTTGAGGTATGCTCCTGATTTTGTGCCGGATATGAGGTCGAGTATGAGGAAGTTTGCTTTTGGGTTGAATAGAGATTTGATCTTAAAAAGAAAGACTGCCTTGTTGATTAAAGATATGGATATCTCTAGGTTGACTGGTCATATGCAGCAGGTTTAGATTAAGAAGAGAAGGTAGGTGAAGTTTGGAGATAGACAGGGTAAGTGGAATAGTTTTTTTGATCAGGTAGGTGCACAGTCTCAGGGAGGTCGAGATAGTGGCAAGTGGTAGAAAAAGAAGTCGGGGAGTTCTGGTTCCTTCTCTACTACCAGTGCTTCTTACCCATAACATTCGGGCGACAGGTGTCATCACGGTGGTGATAATTCTCAAGCACAGGGTGCCCAATCTCAGGCAAGTGGAGGTCAGTCAGTTTCGTCATGCCCTCCTTGCCGGTTCTGTGGTCATTCTCATTGGGGTTATTGCGATGATGAAAGGTATAAATACTTTAAGTGTGGTCAGGTAGGCCATCGACTCAGGGTTTGTCCAGTTAATAAAGTTACTACGGGGGCGAATAAGATTCATGTGACTTCATCTTCTGTTTTTGCACCCGGCGGTGTGGCATCATCTGCTTCTGTTACTGCTCCTGGTTCTAGTACTGGTCGAAACATGTTTATACTTTGGCATCCCAACAAGAATCTGAGGCATCATGAGATATTATTACTGGTACGTTATAGCTTTTCTCTCATGACGTATAATATTTGTTTAATCCAGGATCTACTCTCTCATATGTGACTCCTTATATAGCCGTGTCTTTTGGTTTTGATCCAAAAGTTATTTTGGATCCTTTTTCAATTTCTACTCTGGTAGGAGACTCGGTCATTGCTGAACTGGTCTATAGGGGGTATGGTATCTGTTAGTGACAAGCAGACTCTGGTGGATCTTTTTAAGTTGGGTATGGTAGATTTTGATGTAATTTTGGGTATGGACAAGTTGTATTCTTGTTATGCATCTTTAGATTGTCGAACCCAAAAGGTCATCTTTACGTTCCCTGGTGAGCCAGAAATAGAATAAGAGGGTTGTTTTTTAGCTCCTAGGGGAAGATTTATTTCTTATCTTAGATCTCAGAGGTTAATCTCTAAGGGGTGTCTTTATCACTTAGTCTGGGGTAAAGATTCTAACTCAGAAGGTCCTTCCTTATAGTCAGTTCCAGTAGTTAATAAGTTTCCAGAGGTCTTTTTGAATGGTCTTTAAGGTGTTTCTCTGGATAGGGAAATAGAGTTTCATATTGATTTGCTTTCGAACACTCGTCCAATTTCTATTCCTTAGTATAGAATAGCCCTGGCTGAGTTGAGGGAACTTAAGGAGCAACTTAAGGATCTTCTGGACAAGGGGTTTATTCGTCCTAGCATTTCTCCATGGGGTGCATCGGTGTTGTTTGTACGTAAGAAAAATGGTTCCCTTTGTATGTGCATTGACTATAGGTAGTTGAATAAAGTAACGGTCAAGAACAAATATCCTCTCCCAAGGATAGATAATCTATTTGACCATTTGCAAGGTACGAAGTTCTTCTCTAAGATAGATCTTCTATTTGGGTAGCATCAACTTAAGATTAGGGAGGTGGATATCCCTAAGATGGCTTTTTGTATTCGGTAAGGGAACTATGAGTTTTTGATGATATTATTTGGATATTTATGGATCTGATGAACATAGTGTTTTGGTAGTATTTGGACCTCTTAGTGATCGTGTTTATTGATGATATTTTGGTTAATTTGAAGAATGAGGTGGATCATGCAAATCACCTCCGAGTGGTGTTACACACCTTAAAGAAACAATAGTTGTATGTCAAGTTCTCTAAGTGTGAGTTTTGGTAGAATATTGTGACTTTATTATGTCGCATTATTTTTAGCAAAGGGATCATGGTGGGTCCAGAAAAGGTTGTAATGGTAAAGGCATGGCCTAGACCTATGACTCGATCCGATATTCGGAGCTTCTTGAGTTTAATCGAGTATTACAGGCGGTTTGTGGAAAGATTCTCATCGATAGTTATGCTTTTAACTAAGTTAACTAAAAAAGCTTAAGTTCTATTGGTCGGATGTGTGCAAGGGGAGTTTTGAGAAGTTGAAGGATAAGTTGACTTCGGCACCAA
Organism: Capsicum pubescens; assembly: GCA_030864215.1. NCBI lineage: Eukaryota > Viridiplantae > Streptophyta > Magnoliopsida > Solanales > Solanaceae > Capsicum > Capsicum pubescens. The sequence goes on along the minus strand of CM061541.1, from coordinate 83,391,635 downwards.
TTTTGACATTGCCGGAAGGCAGTGATGGGTTCGTGGTCTATTGTGATGTATCTCGGGTAGGGTTTGGTTATGTGTTGATGTAGTATAGGAAGGTGATAGCCTATGCTTCCAGGCATTTGAAGGTACATGAGAAGAATTATCCTACTCATGATTTAGAGTTGTTGGCCATTGTGTTTGCTTTGAAAATATGGAGGAATTATCTGTATGGTGTTCATGTGGATATCTTTTCAGACCATAAGAGTTTGCAGTACGTGTTCACACAGAAGGAGCTTAATCTCAAGCAGAGAAGATGGTTTGAGATTCTCAAGGACTATGATATGAGTCTTCACTACCACCCAGGTAAAGTTAACATGATTGTTGATGCTCTTAGCAAGTTGTCCATTGGTATTTTGGCTCATGTGGAGGAGGGAAAGCGAGAATTAGTGAAGGATATTCACCTTTGGGTAAATCTTGGGGTTTGTCTCTTGGACTCCAAGGATGGTGGTGTGATGGCGCAAGAGGTGTTTTGATTATCTCTCGGTGCAGAGATTAAGGAGAAACAAGTATTAGATCCTGTCTTGATGAAAATCAAGGGTAGCATTGGTGGGATAAAGGTAAAAGTGTTCGAGATCAGTGGTAATGGTACTTTGTGGTACCAAGAGAGGTTGTGTGTTCCTGATATTGACGGATTGCGGCAAAAGATTTTGGCTGAGGCGCATGAGTCATGCTATATTGTTCATCCCGGTACGACAAAGATGTATCATGATCTCAAGGAGATCTATTGGTGGAATAGCATAATGAGGGATGTGGTTGATTTTTTGTCCAAGTGCATGGTGTGTCAACAAGTTAAGGTTGAGAACATGAGGACTAGTTGGATGTATCAAGAAATTGATTTGCCTGAGTTTAAATGGGAGATGATTTATATGGATTTTGTTACCGGTATTCCTTGGTCTCGAAACCAATTTGATTTGATTTGGGACATAGTGGATTGGATGACAAAGTCTGCTCATTTTTTGACCGTGCAGACTACCTTTTTGGTAGAGGATTATGCAAAGTTGTATCTTCATGAGATTGTGAAGCTGCATGGGGTGCCTATTTTGATTATTTCTGATCATGGTACTCAGTTTACATCTCACTTCTGGCAGTCATTCCATAAAAGTGTTGGGTACTAAGGTAAGTCTGAGTACTGCCTTCCATCCGCAGTCGGATGGGCAAGTGGAGAGAGTTATTCAGACATTGGAGGATATGCTTTGGGATTGTGTGATAGACTATGGTTGCAATTGGGTGGATCATCTACCTTTGGTAGAGTTTTCTTACAATAATAGCTATCATTCTAGTATCGGTATAGCTCCTTTTGAGGCATTGTATGGTAGGAGGTGTATATCTCTTATTAGTTGGTTTAAGCATGGGGAAGCAGATATGTTTGGTCTGGATTTGGTGTATCAAGTGATGGAGAAAGTGAAGGTTATTTGGCATAGGCTTAAGGTTGTCCAAAGTAACCAAGAGTCCAATACAGATGTTAGGCGTAGAGATTTGGAGTTTGGGGTCGGGGATAAGGTTTTCCTTAAGGTGTCTCCTATGAAGTGAGTTGTACGGTTTGGCAAGAAAGGAAAGCTCAATCCTCAGGATATTGGTCCTTATGAGATTTTACAGAGAGAAGAAAATATAACTTATGAGTTAGAATTTCCATCTAGCTTGAGTTTGGTTCGTTTGGTCTTTCATGTTTCCATGTTAAGGAAGTGCATTGGCGATCCTTCTTTAATTATTCATTTGGAGGGGTTGGGTATCTCAAATTATCTGTCTTATAAAGAGGTTCCAGTTGAGATCATGGATAGGCAAGTTCGTTAGTTACAGAACAAGGATATGGCTTCGGTTAAGGTTCTAGGGTGGAACCACAAGGTGGAAGAAGCTACTTAGGAAGCGGAGGAGGACATGAAGTCCAAGTATCCTCTCTTGTTTTCTGCTCCTAGGATTCATGCAGAAGGTATGTGTTCTTTAACATACTCTTGATTTCAAAATTTGTAAAAGGAAATATTTAGATCTTTGTATCTTTGTTTTCTAACTTTGTTAAAGGTTAGAGAGAATGTTTGATAATACAAATGACTTTGTGTGTGGTTGCCCTTACCTTGTCCATCATTTGGGGATGAATATTCATAGTGGGGGAGACAGACGCATCCTGGGCTTTGACCCTTAGCAAATTTCCTAGAATTCGAGTCTCTGGACCCAATACGACTCATGGTATGAGCCGTATGCTGGGGTACGAGTGGTAAGGTCATTTTGTATGCTGACCAGCGTTGGTTGATGGTATAATTTTGGTCACTGGAATGGATACGACTTAGGGGTTTGAGTTATATGGATGGGTACAAGTGGTATCATGGACTCGTATGGTGGATAGTGTTTGATCCTCCTGGTATTTTATTCTGTCAAGGATACGGGTGAAGGGTACAGTTCGTATGCTATGGTTACGACTTAGTTTGATGAGGCCTATACTGGACAGTATCTGATCCAAGGGTTGAGGCTTGGGTACAATTAATGGGTACTAATCGTATAGGAGGGTACGACTCGTGAGGGTCTATCATATCCTTGTGATGGGTTTTTTGTGTAATTTAAGTGAGGGTATTCTGGAAATTTTCCTACTTACCCTAATAAGGTCCCTCAACTTCTAATACACTTAGAAGGTTATTTTCCCTATTATTCTTTTCTTTAACACTTAGAAACTACTCCTAAACACTCCATAATTCTCTCAAGATCTTTTGAGCAAAGAAAGCTAGGGTTTCAACTAAGGGATTACTTTGGGGCTTGCTTTGATGATTTTCTTTCATCATCTTTCTTGGTTTAAGGCATGCGTCTCTTCCCTCTTCATTACTTCTAAAAAGGCATGGATTTTATGGATGTTTTCATGATTTCAATATTGCATGATTTATGGTTTTTAGCTATGATTTGGGTTTTTTGATATTAAATGCTTTTTTATGGTTTCCCATGGTTTTAATTACGCTTTTCTATGCATAAATGATGGTTTTGGATAATTGGATTGGATTGGAATGGATTAATTATATTGAAGTTAGTTTTGGTTGTATTATGCCCCCAATGTGTTTGACAAAATACTCATGAAGATATGTTCATTGCATTGATTGTTTTAATGGAACTCTTGCTTATATTTGGCTTATGTAAGAACGCTTTAAATGGTTTAAAAGGTTTAAGGATAATTGGTTATGCTTGTATATAACATGGAAGTATCCCAAGAGTTTTAATATGGTAAATGTAAAGAGCACTTGAAAATCCCCTTAACCTAAATAGTTTGGCTATGGATAAAAGCCTGTAGGTATAGGTGGTATGATGATACCACTAATAAATAGCCTTGGTTAATAAATTATAAATGGATTGTTTGGATATGGTTTTAAATTGGGCATTAATGGCGGGATGTGTAGCTAAGCCATGGAAGGTGGAGGTCCTGATAGGACTAAAACTGAAAACTCATATTTGTCGATATGAGAATTGGTTTTAGTGTACCGTGTGCATGATCTCACATTATTAAGGGATGTACTAGTCATCCCATGGGATATTTCCTGGTCGTTAGCCTACATGCACTGGGACCCTTTCAACAGGGAGAGTTGAACCTATATGGCCCATGGGTAGTTTAGAACGGCAAAGCTACACATCCCAGGTAAATGGTTTTAATTGTACGCTAAAACCGATCCTTTTACTCAAAACTTATATGTGTGTGTGTGTGTGTGTGTGTGGTTGTATGCATCATGGATGGTTTTACTTGGTTGTTTTAAATGGCATTACTTTATCCTTATCCTGAGATACATTCTAGCGTCCACCCACTAACCCGTCTACTGGGACTGTATACCCATGCTATGAAGGAATTGGCCGTTCTACTCCTCCTACATAGTGATTAACTCGGGGAAAATATTTAGATTAAATTTGTGAGCTTTCATCTTTTCAGAAGGCTCCATTTCATGATATGGATATTCTTAGACATTTTACTTTCATTCTGGATTTAGGTTTTGGCCATGGTTGGGGGCATGTACCAACCAGATATTTTCTCTTTTGGATAGAGGTTTTTTGGTACTTTTGTGGATTGGTATGGGCGGGATTGGTATTGGTGGCAGCCTTGGCATTGGAATAAGCTAGTGGGTTGTCATCATTGGACATAATTTGTCACTGTTCCATCCTACTTTATTTTACGATTAAATGCATTATATTTTGAGACTTATTTGGTAATGGCCTGGTTTATGGCCCTTTGGTTAGGTTAGGTATGGTTAGGCGGTTGGCGTGGGTTGTAGACTCAATTGCGTCGGTCACGTAGTAATCCTATCCCAGAGTTTTAATAAGAACATTTATGCTATCTTGTTATATATTCAGAATTCAGACCATCATGGGCCTCGTGTGGTGGTTGGGTTGGGCAACAGTGGGGTGGTCCCCGATCTTAGTTGGACTTGGGATACCCAATACGACAAGGCTTGAGTTTGAGTCACGTCACTTCCACTTCTAGATAGCTTAAAGTTCATGAAAGAAGTTACCTAACTCATGATTTGGAGTTGGCAGTTGTGGTGTTTGCTTTGAATATTTCCTTCCATTATTTGTATGGAGTGCATATGGATATCTACTCTGATAAAAAGAGCTTGCAGTATGTGTTTACTCAGAAGGAGTTGAATCTCAGATAGAGGCAGTGGCTATAATTGCTTAAGTATTATGATATGAATCTTCACTATCAACCAAGTAAAGCTAATGTGGTTGCTGATGCTCTTAGAAGGTTATCCATGGGGAGCTTATCTCATATGGATGAGGAAAAGCCAGGATTGGTGAAGGACATTCACAGTTTAGCTTAATTGAGAGTCCATCTTTTGGATTCCGAGGACGGAGGGGTGATTGTTCAAGAAGTGGTGAAATTATTTCTTGGTGCTGAGGTGAAGGGGAAACAGGCTTTGGATCTTTTACTTATGTGGATTAAGGATGATGTGGGTCAACAGAGGGTTATGACCTTTGAGATTGGTGGTGATGGTATCTTAAGGTATCAAGGAAGATTATGTGTTCCTGATATTGATGGGCTATGGGAAAGGATTTTGACTAAGGCTCATGAGTCTAGGTATACAGTCTATCCAGGTTTGACAAAGATGTATCATAATTTGAAGTAAATCTATTGGTGGAGCAATATGAAGCAAGATGCAACTAATTTATTGGCTAAGTGTATGGTTTGTCAGCAAGTGAAGGTTGAGCACTTGAGGCCTAGAGGAATGTCTCAAGAGATTGAGTTGCCTGTGTGGAAATGGGAGATAATCAATATGGATTTTGTTACGGGTCTTCTGTGGTCTCGCAATTATTTTGATTTGATTTGGGTCATTGTGGATAGGATGACCAAGTTTGGTCATTTCTTGCCTGTGAGGACTACCTATTCTGGTGAGGATTATCCCAACTTGTTTATTAAGGAGATAATCAACTACATGGTCCGGTGTCCATTATTTTAGATTGAGTTTCGCAATTTTCTACTCACTTTAGGCAGTTATTTCAGAAGGGTTTTGGGACTAAAGTGAACCTTAGCACTGGTTTCCACCCTCAGATGGATAGACAAGCGGAACTGACTATTCAGACCTTGGGGAATATTCTAAGGTCTTGTATGATTGATTTTGGTGATAGTTAGGTTGATCACTTACCTCTAATTGAGTTTGCTTATAATAATAGTTATCACTCTAGAATTCGCATGGCTCTATTTGAGGCTTTATATGGTAGGAGGTGTAGGTCTCCCATTGGGTGGTTTGAGGTTGGTGAGACTAGGTTATTTGGTCTATATTTAGTTTATCAGGCTATGAAGAAGGTGAAAATGATTAGAGAAAGGCTTTAGACTGCTCAAAGTCGCCAAAAGTCTTATACGAATATGAGGCGAAGGGAGTTGGAGTTTGATATTAGTGAGTGGGTGTTATTAAAAGTTTCTGCTATGAAGGGAGTGATGTAATTTAGGATGAAGGGAAAGCTCATTCCTCGGTATGTTGGTCCCTATCATATTTTGAGTAGAGTTGGGCGTGTTGCTTATGAATTAGAGTTGTTGGCGATCTTGTGTTATTCATCTAATTATCCATGTGTCGATGTTGAAGAAGTGTGTGGGTGATCCTACTTTATTGTGTCTATTGAGAGTGTTGGTATTTCGGGTTCCTTGTCTTATAAGGAAGTCCCAGTTGAGATTTTGGATAGAAAAGTCTGTAGATTGAGGACTAAGGATGTAGCTTTGGTTAAGGTTCTTTGGAGGAATCAAAAGATAGAATAAGCTACTTGGGAAGCTGAGGAGTATATGAGGGTAAAGTATTCATTCTTGTTCTTCAAATTGGACAATTATGCTTAAGGTATGCGTTTCTCTATGCCTAATCATATTTTGGATTTTATTCTTGGTTTAGTGGTTGAATTCCTTCTTATATTCGTGCCAATGGGTGCCTTGACTTCTCATTTGAGAATGAATGATCCTGGAGGGGGGTATGTAATACCTTAGGTATTTTGGACTCTACATTTTCATTTTTTTCATGCTCACTTCTCAGGAAATAACTCGTCGTGAAGACTCCTCACGAGTCGTGAGGTGCAAATCGTAGCCTGACCAGTAAATTGGTCCATAGATTCTGTTGAGGTCACGACTTGGACCTCACGTGTCATATGGTGAGGTCAAGAGTGTTGATAATGAACTCCTGACCAAATTAGTGTGGATGCCCCAAGTTACTGCCCAGACCACGAGTCGTGGTGATGACTCGTAACCTGTCCTCACGAGTCGTAAGGTGACTCGTAGCTAATGATGATAGTTTTCCTGTGTTTTAATTGGGGGCTCTTTGGACATTTCCCTCTTTCCCCAAACATAACCCACGACTTAAATCCTTCTCTTAGCCCTCTTTCCATCAAAATAACATAACATAAACCCTTCTTCTCTCTCAAATTCCCCAAACAAGAGCAAGTCTAGAGTTTTAAGGGTTGGTTATCTAGTGCTTAAAGTGTGATTTCTTCCTCAAATTCTTGGTATTCTCAGGCATGTATCTCTCCCCTAAATTTGTATTTTATAATGGAATGTAATGGTTTGAAATTCATGTGGTTTTAATGTTTGGTTTCAAAATTTGGGTTGAGGGTTTTGGATGGTTGTTTCTTAAATAGTATTTCATGGTTTATATGCAATTTTTATGCTTTATTGATGGATTTTGGAATTCATTGGGTGCATGGGCATGGTGAATAAACTAGGGGGTCGTGGATTCCCCTATATTGATTTGATAAATTATGAGGGTCGTGGATTTCCCCAACTTTATGAATTTTGGTATTGAATTTGATAATGACCTCAACCCACCATATGAAATTGACTTTAACATATGGCTAGATGCTCTAAGAACTTTTGAAACTATTGCATTGCAGAAGAGGTTAATGGAATACAAATGGCCATGATATGATTTTAAATTGAAGCTTGGGGGTCGTGAATTCCCCCATGTTGATGGAAAATTGGAATGCCATAATGAATTGGCTTGCAAGCTTAATTGGTATGACGATACCATTGGTAATGCTTTGATGGATGATTCTTAATTTAATGGATGAGTTATGTGAAAATATTATAAATTGGGCTTAAAGGGGGTTGTGTAGCTCACCGTGAAAGTGGAGGTCCCAGAGGGACCGATATTGGAAACCCACATTTGCCAGCATGGGGGTCGTCTTGGTGACCTTAAGCATGTTACACTCTTTCTATACATATTTCTTAGAATAGTGTGGGATCGTTGTTTCCCTGGTCTTCTTGGATATCTCTGGTTCGTGTGGTTAACATGCACTAGGGCCCTTTCCATGGGGGAACGAACCCATATATCCCGTGGGTGTTTTAGGATGGTTAGAGATACACAATCAAGGTTAATGTTTTAAACTTCATGCTAAATCTTGTTCCCAATACCAACATTTATTTATATATGTATGCATGTATGTGAATATGTACATTGAGTTTGGATTTGAGTTTTGAAATGACATTATATTATCCCTTTCCTAAGTTACATTCTAGAGCTCACCCCGCTAACCGTCCTAGGACGGTAAATTATTTCATAATGTAGGGTCCGAAGACACTTTCTTTACCCGTGTGCAGAGTTAGGTGGTCCGATTCGTCGGTTGGTTCGCGATGAAGTGGTGAGCTTCCATCCTCCAAAAATCTTAGTCATTCCATAAATCTCTTTCCATAATTTCGAATTGAAGAGTTCACATTAACATTATATTTGTTATTTATCATTGTCATGGTCGGGAGCATGTCCTGACTAGTTTGATATTCGGATTGGTTTAGAGGCTTTTGTGGGCATGTATGGGTTTAGAACTCTTAGAGCTTGTTCTTGAGTTGTATTAACTATTTATATCTATCCTATGGTTGTCTTCTTCTTTATTATTTTTTGGATTATGTGTGGTTGGCCAGGATATGGTAGTGGTCTCCGACCCTCGGTGAGCTTGGGATACCCGTCATGACTAGGCCCGGGGTCGGGTCGTGACAAATATGCTATCCAAAAATTTTACCATATTGAAGTTGAAGTGTTTTCATAACATTTGGACAAGGTATTTTGACCAAAACAAAAACTGTGCAGTTGTAATTTCTTCCTTATAGATTGAGCGTATAGTAACTTCAGCATGACCGGTGACACCAAACTTGTAGTTGGCAGTTTGATAGGGTGATAACTTGTTCTATAAATTTACAAACTTTGATATTTGTTTTTCTATTGGAGGAACAAAGATGGATGATGAATTTATTAGCTTCATATGCCTCTGGTGAAATTTTTTGGAACCTCATGTTTATTTCATTAAATAGAGCGATAATGGAAAATTCTTTTTCAATCTCGAACATTGTGTTCACCAACCCAACACTGTTTATCACCATAATATTATACCTATAAAAATAAATAATCACTCAATAAGACATAATTTTCAATAAACTCAAACTAGACACTCAATTTATAATATTTTACCTATTGTAAGGCCTTGAGACTACCCCCTCAATGTCATACAGTGCTTAAAACCACAAGTGATCCTAAGTTAACCCATGATACTGGCATAATTCATGAGAAACTAAATAAAATACATAAAACTAAAAATGACAAGCATAAGAAATGTCATTAGTTGAACTTGTTCAATACAATACTATTTAAAACATTTACATCAGGGGATTATACAAAAAGAAAGCTGAAACTGAATGCCAACTCTGACTGACTGTCTTTGAGGCCTCTACTAATATTGGCTATATGTAGATGGTAAATGACCCCCCGGCTATTCCTAATCAATACAAATGAATAAAAATAAAGTATTGAATCTACAAACTAACTTGAGTCCTCGAATGAAGAGAACTCATCACCTACTAGATGAAAGCTGTGAACTGCCTGATATGATGTTTTGAGTAACAACTGATACTATATTATGAAACAATATAGCCATATAGACTTATATGTTCAGTACTTCTGGATTGTACCGAGTATATGGGAGTGAATGCAATAACTAAAAACTGATATATATCATAAGCTTAAAAATATGCATACTAAGTGTAAATAGACTAACCTCGATCATAAATAACACTGAAAACTAAAATAATATAAGCATAAATCATAAAACAAAATCTGAATAGAGCTTGTGACTCATTACACTTATTTTCTAAAATCTTTACTTGTGTGGGAGATTCTCTTAACCGGCATAAACCATGCGAGCAACATGGAGTTCAATGTCTAACCTATATAGAGGAGGGTTGTCCTACACCTTGCTACCGGTAAAGAACCTTACTTGAGTGATCACCTATACATGTTTGTTTGGATAAACTAAATAATGTCTGTACATTCCCATTTGGATAAGCTGAATAATAACATACGGTGGAACGTAGTTTATTGAACTAGGGTAAGCCAAACCCGCACTCCTTGGTGCTAGGTACTTCTTCCAAATTATACTATTGATCATTAATACATATGAAATTCACCTTAAAATTAGCATATGAGCTCATAAGTTTGAAAACACAATATGCTTCTATTTTTATCTCATAATCATAATTATTTATGTGAACTTCATAGCTTGTCTGAGATCATAAGATCAAAATTGAAATTGTAATCATGTTGTAATAGTCTGTAATTTAAAATAGCAAGTCTGAACTTCTTGTGAACTACGTGAATCATGCTAAAATTACATACTTTTACCAAATTATGGTACTTTTTTCAAGAACACTGAAATTCACTTCATGAGAACTACTATACATGTAAAAACATGAGTAAAACATGAGTATTCATGCTAAATATACTTCAATTCTCAATGTAACATCATAACTTCAAAATCATATAAAGTGGGTATGAACCATACTTTGAAATTTCACAAATTTAATTGTAAAAATCAAAGTTTTTGGGCACAAAGATGAAAGGAAATCCTTGTTCAAACCCCATATACCTGAACTTGATGAACTTGTTGTGAGAAGAGAAAATTGAGTTTGGAGCCTTGTGAGTTGAACTTTGGGAAGAAACCCTATTTTCTTTTTCTTGAGAGTGGAAAAAATAATGAGTACTGAAAACTTGATAAATGCTGAGTAAATGATGTTTATATGGTGATTTAGGTTGTAGGGATGCATTTTAAGGTAAAGAAAAGATCAAACTACCTTAAGAAAACTAAGAAAAATACAAAATTTCACGGTTGACAATTTTAGTTGACGTCCCATCAACTAATTGACGGTTCATCACCTCTCGTCCTCAATATCCAGCAGATACACCCTTTTACGTAAAATGAGCATAACTTTCTACTCTGATATACGATTAAGGAGAAGCTAAATGCATTGGAAAGAGGACTCAAAGACCTCTCATTCGGTAGGTCTTGAGCTCTAAATATATATGTATATTCTAGAAGTTATACTCATTTAAAGTTGACCCTTATTGGCTCAAATACCAAAAATTAATCGATAACAACTTCTCTCAACTCAACTTTTCTCTAAATGCTTCATATGACTATTAATCTCATCTAAAGCACTTTAAACAGTAGGTAAATTATCATGAAACTTATATATGATTAAAAAATACTCTTTTTAAGGCCTTTAAGCACATGAGGAACAGTTAGAAGCTTAGTTAGGAGTTTGTGGGGGTATTACAATATCTCTTTCCTTGGAATTATTTGTCCTCAAATAAAGACTGAGATTGGGATAAAAAGAATGGAATTACTAATATGAAACTAAACTTCTAAAATTGATCAAGTTTCATAACTGGAATCACCTATAGACAGGGTACCAATTCAGCTGATGCATATGAAATAGAAATATATGCATATGTATCATATGGAACAATGTTGTCATGACTCAAAAACCAAGGGTCATGATGGAACTTGTCACAACAAACCTTGACAAGTAATCCTATCACCCAAACTGATATATCAAGGAAAAAAATAACATCACTAAACCTATTTAAGGCTTCTAGAATGAAGCCAAACCACACAATATAGTAGAAATAAAAAGAAACAACCAACAATTCCATAAATCCTAAAACTGGTGTCATAGTGTAAGAATATCACTAGTGCAACTATAGATCAAAATACATAAGATATTCAAAATAGGAACAGCTTTATCTCTGAATACGATTAAAGACATAGGCTAAGAAAAAAAAGATAGTAGTCAACTCTAGAAGCAAAAATCCAACCACTACCTCGAATAACTCCAAAGTATCGCCTGAAGTCAACCACTATGAGGTGAACTTGAATTGGGATATGAACCAAAAGGGCACAGTGGGGTGAGTATGGTCCACTTGTACTCAGTAGGTATCATAGGCGACTAAGAAAAGTACAAAATAAAGCATACAAAATACTCATTAAGGGCATGTCGCCTACAACAAAAATATGCCCCAAATGGTAGCCCATAGTGTCTCTACTAATAGTTCTAATATCCACATATATAGAAAATACAAGCAGGAAAAAAAGGAGAACACGTACATATATATATGAACATCAAACATAAGTAAAGGTAAGTAGAACAATGGGTGGATAACAAGTCAAGACAAGAATAAAATCACACATAAACAGAACAATGTAAATGCCATTAAGATGATGATGGTGATGATGATGATGATATGATGCATTAGGTTGTTTCACAACCTTTGTAAACACCTACGGAGCTAAAACTTCCCATTATAGGACCCATGGAAGGTTTGTTGTAATACCCTTGGTCCTAACTTCAAATTTTTCCTTATGTTGTGCACATAGACAGGACTACAGTTTAGGTGATGAGTCATATTCACTCGTTACAATTCATAGGATGGGCCTCGTAGTCCCACCATCGAGATGGCACAAAGTTATTGTCTTAGTCATGACTAGACCCCATAAGTCGTAGGGTAAGGTCACGAGTTGTGATGACGAAATCATGACCATAAAAAAATGGTTACCCTGAGTTTCTTCCCAGACTATGAGTCTAGGCAACCATTCGCAACCAATCACCATGAGTTGTTTTCCCACCCGTAATGACAGGGAGCCATTTTTCTGCATATTTTCATTCAAGGTTTTTTGGTCCTTTTCTATCCTTTACCCTTTACCCACAACTTAAAAACACTAAGTTGTCCTATTATCTTTAATTACATAAATCAAAACATTACTCTCTCCTCTCTAAATCCTAAATCAAGAACAAGGTAGGGTTTCAAGGGATTAATCATCCAATCTCTAGATTTCCTTCTAATTTCTTTGGTGTTTTAGGCATGTCTCTCATCCCTAACTTGAATTTTATAATATGGAATATGTTTAATAATTATTCATGTGATTTTAATATTGGGTATGTACTTGGGTTGAGGATTTTTGGATGCTTATTACTTGAATTGGATTTCCATGGTTTAAATGCATTACATATGCTTTAATTGATAAAATTTTGAACAAATTGGGTGCGTGTACATGGTGGATGGAATGGGGAACATGGATTCCCCCAAATGGATGGATTTTGGTTTGGAATTGGCATTAACCTCAACTCACTTTGTATTTTTTTTTGAAACATGGATATGTGCATGATTTTGCTTACTTTTGGAATTTGGCATTGCATTAAAGGATAATGGAAAACAAAATTGGTTTTGAAAGGCCTTGGTGGCCATGGTTTGGAATCAAAATTGAACTTGAGAGTCTACTAGTTAATCGATTTGGTTATGGCATAATAGAATTAGCTTGCAAGCATAATTAGTATGATGATACCAAATGATAAATGCCTTAATAAATAACTCCTGGTTTAATAGATCGGTTTGTGTACATAATGGTTTTAATTTGGTCTTAAAGGGTATTGTGTAGCTCATTGTGATAGTGGAGGTCCCGAGGGACCGATACTAGAAACCACATTTGTCGGCGTGGTTATTATATGACCACGTAAATAGTTCACACATTATACATTTTATTGGAATAGTTGAAGCGTTGATGTCTTTGGGCCTTCCTCAAATTTCCTTGATTCATGTGGCTACATGCACTAGGGCCCTTTCAGCAGGAAGAGCTAAACCCATATAGCCCGTGGGTGCCTTTAGGATGGATAGAGCTACACAGTCTAGGTTAATGTTTTAAACTTTCATATTCACGGCCCTTGTCCCTATATCAATATCTTATATATGTATGTGAACATGTACATGGAGTTTTATATTGTTTTTTAAAAATGACATTATTTTATCCCTTACCCCGAGTTACATAGAAGTGCTTATCCCACTGACCGTCCTAGGACTCTACATCATTTCATAATGTAGGGATCAAAAATATTTTTGTTACCCCTATGCAGTGTTAGGAGGTGCGGTAGATTTATTGAGTTGCTGTGAAGTGGTGAACGTCTATCTTTCGAGGTTCCTTTCATATTTTGGTTATTGTTTTGGATTCTCTTTTTGGCTTATAGCCGGGGGTATGTATCAACTTAATTTGGTATTCCAATTTTATAGGCTTTTGTGTACAAGTGTGGGTTGGATGGTGTTGTTGACTCTTAGAGCTTACTAGTGGTTTATTGATTATCCCTATAAGTATATTTGGCTGGATTCTACTTTATTTATTTATTATTATTATGCTCTTGAGGTTTGGATAAGGGGGTAGTCTCTGGTCTATGATGGGCTTGGGATACCCATCACGACTAGGCCCTGGTTTGGGTGACAAACTTGGTATCAGAGTAGGTTTAGAGTCTTTGGGTGTCTACAAAGTCATGTCGAGTAGAGTCTCTTTTATGGGTGTGTAGCGTGCCATAGTTATAAAGGGGCTATAACGCATTTTGGAATGTTTCCCTTTATAGTGTTCTAGTTTGGGCTATAGAGTCTGGTGTCTTGAAATTTCTCTAACTCCTGGTTTAATCACATTTCAGATCATCTCCTCGAAGTTCTAATGTTTATAGAAACTTTTCTGGAACCTCTGCCCCACCTAAAGGGAATTTGGAGGGGACTCGTCTATTTATGGAATTCAGACCCGATCTAGGATCTTTACTCCTGATTGAACCACTCCAACTAGGGTCCTCTGGTCCCCACTAGTCCTTCTCCAGTTGGTGATATTCATTCTAAGTCACCTCAAGGAGATATTTTTATTGCGGAGTTCCGTCAGTCTATTCATCTGTTTACTCAATTAGTGGAATCTCAATCTCGTCAGACTGGTCCTGTTGGTTTTGTTATGAGTTCATATGAGGTAACTCGGGTTGGTCAGTTTATGAGGTTTAATCCTCTAACCTTTACATGCTCTAAGGTTGAGGGGGATCCTTAGGGGTTTATTGATGAGATGGAGAAGATTTTTTGGGTAATGCACGCTTCTAATTCTGAAGGTATGGATTTTGCTATATATCAGTTGAAAGATATGGCGTATCAGTGGTATGAGGAGTGGGAACAACTGAGGGGTGATAATGTTGAGCAGTCATTATGGTATGAGCTTTTGAGTACTTTCCTTGATCATTACTTTCCTCAGGAATTGAGGGAAGCGAAGGCCGAAGAGTCTGCAAAATTGAGGCAAAGAGAGATGAGTATGAAAAAATATGACTTGAATTTCCATTAGTTGTCTCGTTATGCTTCAGAGTTGGTGTCTAGTATGAGAGCTAGAATGACGTAAAATTCACCTAAGGCATAAGGAAATGGACTAATGTTTCAACTCTACAGTTTCAAAATATCATAAACGGTCCAACAAACCCAAGTCATGCATTTCATCAATCCAACACCTAAAACCCATCCCAAATTTAACACAATATCATAAACATACCATGAAATAGCTCAATCTAACAAGGAATAAAACCTATCCAATCTCGACGCTGAAAAAACCTCAACGATCTACTAAATCACCATTTTTTTCCTTTCGAGAAACCTCCCCAAGATACCAAGCTATCAAAAATACATTCTACTCATCAACATGATAATAAGGATACCCATATTGCACCATTGTGCTTTAGGTTTAAAAATCACACAAAAATCCTATGTGGGTCCCACTTATGAAAATTGTATTTTCGAAACCAACCTAACATTCTTACATGATCAAGGAATTATTACCCTAAAAATGAGTGAAATCCAAGCTAAATTGGGGCTAAAATCAATCCCTAAGGGTTTTGGTCAATATATCAATGAAATCTACCAAGAAAAGGGTGAATTCTTACCTCAAATAGAAGATAATCACAAAAATAAATGTTAAATAAGCTCCCAAGTCACCCACAAGCTTCAATTTTAAGATATCTCACCATTTTAGGGTTTAGCTCTCAAGGAAAGGGATGAAGAATGAGAAAAATTATGAAAAGTGTCCCTTTTATACCCATCCCAGACCCTCAGGTGATGTTATCGCGACCCGAGGCTGGCGATTGTGATATCTGGCCAAAAATCAGGAGTCATGATCACGACTTATGCCTATGTTATTGTGACATAGCTCATAGGTTAAATCTCATATGACGATCACGATTTACCCTTCATCATCACAGCTATAGCTAGGGCTGGGAATAAAATACCGAAAACCAAATTACCGAACCGAACCAAAAAAAATTGGTATTTGGTAATTCAGTATTTGGTAGGTATTTGGGGGTAAAATTTTAATATTTTGGTATTCGGGATTGGATTTGGTAAAATATATTACTACCATTTGGTTTTCAGTATTTATCGAATATATATATAAATATATATATATATAATACGATATGTCTAACCTACTCAATAGACAATAGTATTAGTCAATCCCAAAGAATATCTTTGACCTTGGTAATATATTTGTAAAAAGCAACAAAAGGAATACTAAATAGGGTTTCTATTAAATATACTCTTTGAAGTTTAGACAAACATTTGTACATTTTCAACTTTAATATGGTATTACCAAAAACCGTACCGAACCGAAGTTTAATTTACCAATTACCGAATTACCAAACCGATATTTATAAGTATGGTATGTGGTATCTACTTTCAAATACCGATTACTGAATTACCGAACCCAAAATTTGAAAATATCGAACGCCCACCCCTAGTTATAGTAGATATCAGGTGCATAGGATTTTCTAAGTCTAAAAATAGACTTGATCGGGGGTTCGGGATTTGTTCGGTGCACCCTATGCAAAAAACAATATGCTACCACCCCAAATTTGACATTCTGGATGTGATGTCAAAATTTCCATTCAACGTTGTTTCAACCAAATAAGGGTCCCACACTCAAATTTCCAATTTCTCAACTTTCTAACTAATAGGTCAAAATGAGTTCGGGTGTCTCAGACTGGAACCAAAGGTAAGAATTTAGAGCTACTGACATAAGCAGAATTTTTATACGAGATAGTTTAACTAGAGTTTTGTTTAGTGTCCATTAGGAGCCAGCGAAGACTTCAAAATAGAGAATTGGTTCTAAGAACCAAACAAACTGCTCAGTAACCAAACTATCAATCCCAGAAAGTCATAAATAACTTTGGGCAGCTATTGACTCCTGAGTATAGAACCTGAGGGGTTGATCCGATAAATCCTTCATTTCTCGTCCACTCAGGGGGTACGGACACACTTGATCAGATTACAGGTGACAGTTACAAGAATGGTGGGGAAGTTCCTTGCTTCTTACCTCTTATCTTATTGTAGAAGATAATCGGAGATAGAAAATCCTATCAATTTCTTTTGCATATCGAGTTCGATATGGTGAAAGTGGGTTTTGGTCTCTTTTTGATTGCTTTACAAAGGGAAAAAATAAAATCCCTATATACCAATGGTGAAAAAGGGAAATCCCTTGATCAGTTACTGAATAAGACCGAAGGTAAGGAAACCCCCCCTCCCCATATGAATTTTTGATCAACCAATCCCTATTTCAGGGACATCTATGTTAGGTAGTCCCAGGGAACACTGATTAGTCGAATGGCCCATTTCTCTGGCCTATCATTTGTTGGTCAATCCAGCTAGCAGCTTCTGCATCTCTTGCCTCTCTATAGGGGCCCTTTTTCTTATACTATTTGTACTAGGAGTCCCTAGAGTCGAATTAATAATAAATATAAGTCTCAATGGAAGTTGACTAACCTGGATCTTCAATCAAAAATCCATTGCTCCCTCTTAATTGTAGATACCCATGCTTTGATTCGTACGCACTATCCATCCCTAGGTATTCAGTGTCTGGTTCAATAGGACCAGGAATAGAGGACTCTTTGTTTCCTCATTTCTTCAGTCTAGTTTAAACTTATCCCAAAAATGAACACCTTCCTATTGTAAGGTAAGGCTCTAACCTTTCCCTAAAATCTACTCTGAGTCGGAGGAGCAACTAGTCAAACTTCTTGAGTAGTTGAGATATTGAACAATGAACATTTGAAACAATTTATTGCCTCACCCTGAAGAGATGAGAGAGAAGGTTGAATTGACTCTAATCTTGGACATGATCTTGAATGCTACACTGGCTAATGATGCAATGGGGGAAGTTTTTCTTTTTTCATAATGCTGGACCAGTCGAGGCTTGTCCATGCCCAATCTCGATGGGCCTTTGATTTGCCCCTAACCTAGCTCTATAATCCACTCGTCTTCCCTAGTCCCTGAAAGCCCTCCAGGGGCCTATCCTACTTTCTCCACTCGAGTCTGAAGTTCCTATTCTAAGAAGACAAAGAAATAGAAAGTCTATGTCTTGAATGAATCAATAACAATAGATTAGTGGAATGAGGGATCAAGAGATGGATAGGGAAGGAATGGCATATCAATCAATGGTTGACCTTTCCATGAACCAATCACGGAGCTCTCAACTGAGTTGTTTAGTTCCTAGAATCCCATCTCTAGTTGGGGCTTTTAATTTGAAAAAATATGGTGTGGGTTCATCTCTCTCGACTAATTCAGGTGAGAGGGAGGATGTAATTTAGCTTAAACAAAGTGAGAGGGCAGAGAGAGAAGCTTAACCTGCAAGGAAAGGAAGGGTGATTGAGGGGACCCAAAATTTCAATCTTTTCTCTATGGAGGGAGGTTTTTTTTGCATCAAGAGTATGCTGGGGAGGCCAAGAAAGATGTATTGGATCAAGAGGATATGCTTATGCCTCTTTTTTCTCAATAGGATTCCCATTATTTTTAGTCTATGGAAAAGGAGACAAAGGCGAGGCACCGAACATGTTCTACCCTCAACCTATATCCGTCATTAGTAATATCAATTTGTTTTTCCTATTCACTAGTACACTATGCACTACAAATAGAATGCCCTTGTATAAGTTAGGAAAAGTCTAGCGCGCTAGCGTAACAACTGATGAAAAGCCAACAACTTCTTAGGAAACAGTTCCGCCCAAGCGCCCCTCTCCTTATAATGGTTGAACACCCTTTTCTTCTTATTAGTCAGATAGGTTTGGAACCCTATACAAGGGGCTACTTGATGCTCGCCTCTATTTATGAAGTGGCTTATGCACTCCACTTATTACCACTAAACGACGAAACCAGGAGCATAAGGAGGGACTTAAACCCCCAACCTCAGCCTTGGTAAGGCTATGCTATACCATTAAGCTATTTCCACCAGCTAGGGTAGTGTCAAGGCAATACTGAGAAATTCATATATCACTTGGTATAGACGACTTCTGTTTTTCTCTCGGACTACAGTTTTGACCTTCGATCGAGCTACAAAAATGAGTAGATAGGCGGTTAGGGAGAAGAGGGTCAGTTGGGCCTGCTTTTCAATTAATCTCCGGCCACTCAGTGCCGCTATTGGTACGAGTTGTAAGGAGTACTAAAATATAGGTATACAGATATTACACTTACAAGTACAAAAAAATAAATACACATAGACAGTATCATATCAACAAAGATAATACAACACAAAAGAGCATAATGTAAATACAAATGCAATGAAAATAATGATGATGATTATGTGATGTACAAGTTCATCGCACGACATCCGTATAAACCTAACGAGTTGTGATCTTGAGGTAGGACCCATAGGGGGTCCATCAATCCATATACAATTCATATCCAATACCAATATCTATATCTCTTCTCTGGCATATCCACTGATAGACTGGTTTTAAAGATGTGTCATTTTTGTTAGAAAAAACCGGTGTTTTCAGTATTTCCATTGTGGTACCAATGTTTTATGAATGTATGAAAATGGATTAAAATAAGGTTAAAATCAAAGAAATACTATTTTAGGCCTTCCGAGCCAAAAGTCCCAAATATCACCTTTTGAAAACCAAGTTTTAATGAAGTTCAAATGATAAAAGTCAAATAAAAGTGATTAAAATAGAGATTTGGAGCGTACCCAAGCTTAAAAATGGAAGATATTATGCAAAAACTCAAAACCCCAAGCTCCAAATCTCAAAAATGGTGAAAAAATCGTGAAAAGGGATATTTTAAATGACCCAAGCATCGTAGAAGCGATCACTGAGTCACTTAAAAGACTATCTCTTGAGCGAATATCGCTTGAGTGACCAGGTGTAACTTATGTGATACCTTGCCGGTGAGCAGATGTCGCGTAACTGACCCTGTTATCGCTTGGGTGATGGACGTGTACATGATACAAAAGTTGTATATGCGACATTCTGACTTCATAGCTAGATTACTTAAGCAACCAAACTATCTCTTAAGTGGGTGCACCAGTTGAGTGGATGGGCAAGGTCGCACTGAAGATTCACCCACTGGCTCTGAAGTAGAAGTTGGGGTTGTTGTAGATGTAGATGGGGTCCCCTCACCCTGTGTACTCAACTCGAGGGCCTCTCTCTGATCCCTCATCTCAAACTCTATACCCAAACCCACATTATTTCCCTATGACTCACTAGGCTTGGTAGAAAATAAATGGCCCTCAGTTTGGATTGAAGGCACGGTAATGGGCGTAGGGGGTCTTATAGGAAGGACCGGAAGTGTAGGATCCTTCATCGCCTTAGTCTGTGCCATGGTCATCACCTGTACTCTCTCATCAACTCCTGGTATATCTAGCATACCAGCCTCATTACATAATATCTGGACAAAATATGGAAATGATAGAGTCATCGTCTCACCAAAATCTCTCTCATGAAGCTCATGCTGAATAACAGCTGTAAAGTCAATATTGTATCTGTCCATCATGCTTACAGTTAAGAGCATATCTATCCTAAGTCAATACATTATCCACGCCAGTCGAACACAATCTATATTGAATAAGCAACCACCAAAACTTCGCAGCAAAAGTCAGTATTGCCTTCTTTATCATCCCCTACCCCTCAATCCAAGGGGTATCATCACCTAGAGGTAAAGTATACCTAGCGATCAATCTTTCCATCTAATCTATGTCACTCTAGTGCACAACATAGAATGTGTTTGTCTCGTTCAATTCTCATCCTATAATCACACTTTAATGTGGACGTTGAAGTAACATAATCTGGCTCAAAGAGAGCTTAGCAGATAGCCGCCACTGAAATATCAACCATAACCCATCTCATAAGAGTCTGCTTTAGTTGGGTATGCTCAATATACCTCAAAAGACCTCTACCTCTAGGTGTAATCAAAGATATTGTGGCATGGTATGAGGCATAGAATTTTCACACCGAGGTCGGGTTGTAAGAACCTAGGGATCTGGTCATCCACCCCAGCTGATAACGCTCAAAATCTGCCTGGAACCATGGTGCTCTAGCCAACCCAAATAAATTAATCCATTTATCCTATAAATAACCCCTTTGGGCCAACCAAGCTCAGTAACATGGATTTCTTTCTAAAAAATCATCTGAAGTCCTTCTATGCACCATATCGGGTTCACTTTATCAAGAGCCTCCTTCGATACATATGTGGGTTCAAAAGTCTGACCATGTTGAGCTGGTGCCTTTGAATCAAGAGTTGTCACCTGGTGTGAAAACTGGTTTATACCCTTCTCAGACTGGGATACAACTGACAGCTGCTCTGAGACTAGAATATTGGACTCATTCTCAGACCCCTCCTCAGACTAGGGGTACTATGCATGGGTCTCTGGTTCTGTCTCAGACTCTACCTCTTCCTCATCATCATCATTATCACCCTCACCCTCACCTTCACCCTCTTCTTTCTTATCATTATCAGGTAGCTGAGGAGAGTTTGGTGGTGATCTCCAGGTTGACTTCATCCTTGGCCTAGATTGTATAGAATTGGTCTGGGTCCTAGGCCGAGTAAAAGAAGGACGTCTACCCTACTGGGAATTATCTGCAAGTGGCATGCCCAAGTTTGCCATGATAATAGTCTCAGCTACCTCACACCTCTAGCCCCTAGTAACTCGACATATCATCATTGTCGAGGCTACTCTAATCTTTGCAATAGGGTACTCCTCACCAAGCCACTGCTCTCGGTGGATTCGTCTCATCTTCTCGATAAACCAGCTTTCTTCTTATCATCCTTTGGAACGATGTACCTGAAACTAAGTGTTAGCCTTCAAAAGATAATAAGGGACTGCACAATTCGAAGAAAAACTCAAAAATTTGAAATTTTTTAATTTTTCTCAATTCTTGCATCCTTATAACTTGTACTCAGTCCCAACTAGTCAATTGTGCACAATTATGATAAGATTGCACTTTTTCAAAATAGAGTAGCATGCCAAACTTGTGGTATTCTTCTACTTTTTCAAGTACAACTTCCGTTTAGGGCATAATCTTAGGGTTTAATTCAAGAACAATGCCCTACTTTAATATTTTTAGGCTATTTCAAGGCTCCCATCTACAAGCCTATTGGTTACTACAAATTTAGCATGAAATTAAACATACCAACTTACTTATTTTGAATTTAACATAAGACATTACTATTGGGAGCCAAGAACATTACCTTTTATGTGAGAAACCAGAAGTGAACTATGAAGAAGTGAAGTAAACCCAAAGTTTGAACACGTATATAACACTTTTGGACAAGTTGGTCCCGTAAAAAAATGAAAATTTAGCCTTTTATCGTGGGTGGGAAAATTTTGAACTTTGAGAGAGAAGTTAGGTTTTAAGAATTAAAAAGCTCCAAATCCTTGTTTTCTTTGATTTTCTTAACTAAAACATTTTTAAAACATAAATTCTAAGGTGGAAATTGGGATTTTGTCCCAGAAATCCTAAATTAATAATTCTTAGATTTAAACCCCAATTTCAAATAATTTTCACGTGAATTTATCCTATGATTTCCTTTAATCAAGGCATATAAATTTTTGGAATAGCATTATGGTTTTACCCTTCATTTTCGAAACCCCATTTGGGGGTCCATTTTGACTCCAATCCAAAAGTGCATAGTATGGGTATCGTTGGGTTTATTTTGATGCATAGATTCTATATTTGTATGTTTTAGTTGATTCCAAGTTTGTTTATGAGGGAAAGTCTCTATAAAGAAGGTTGTTTGGTCCAATATTCAACATTTGAGGTAGGTTATGGTATAAAATTCTTCAAACTGGGTTGATTAGTTAATATTGGTATAAAATTATGTTAAGGGTGTGGGAACCAATCATGAAAATGGCTTTATTGTTGTTTTGTGCCCGTGTGGGAGCCTATATTTTTGCTAATTTGGTGGTTTTGAGACACTATTTGTTATATGTGACCATGTAGGGTCTTATATGATATTGGTTGCCTTGTGTATGTATATTTGGTTGCATATTGTTTGATGAGAAATTCTAATAGGAATCTACGTAGTATCAAAGGCATATTTCTGTGTATTTACTCTATTGGCATACGAATTACAATGTATTTCATGTATGGTTGGAAAATTGAGTGGACTTTGGCTCACATGATTGGTATATTGGTTGAATATGAAAATTCTCATTCTGGTTGATTGTAAGCATTATATCCTCACATCATATATATTCATAAAACATAGGTACCACCATGGAAATACTAGAAACACTTGCTTTGTCTGATAGAAAATGTGATATCTTTAAAAACCCACTACGGATGTATTTGTCAGAGAAAAATTATGGATATTGAATTAGATATTGATTGTATATGGGTTGATGAACCCCCCGTAGGTCCTACATTAGGAGCACAACTCGATAGTTGTATACGGAGTTTATGTAACTACCTCGTGCATCACATCATTATCATCATAAGCCTCATCTTCTTTGCATTTTATATACATTGTGCTCTTTCTGTGTTGCATTATCTTCCTTGATGTTATATCCATCTATGTGTATTTCTTTTTTTATACTTGTATGTGTGATACCTTTATACCTGTATTTCCTTATCGTATTCATGTGAGGTATATTTAAATATTATTGAATTGTTAATGGAGACGGTGTGGGCTATCGTTTAGGACATTTTTTTATTATAGGTGACGTTCCCAGAGTGTGCATTTTATATGCTTTATTTTATACTTTGCTCAGTCGACCTATGATACCTACTGAGAAAAAGTGGACCGTACTCACCCTTACTGGACTTTTTTGGTGCAGAACCAGGTACGAATGTGCCACACGGGAGTTAATTTAGGCGGTACTTAGAGTCCATCTAAGGTAGCAGTTGATCTATGCATTAGGAGTTGACTACTACTTTCTCTTATCTAGACTTTGTCTTTATTCTTATTCAGTGATAGAGTTTGCTCCTTTTTGGATATCCTATACATATTTTTGACTTTGAGTTGTATGAGTCAATTTATACACTATGACATCAGGTTTTGGGATATTCTTATGGTATTTTTTAGCTATGTATTTTTTATCTTACTTTATTGTGTGGTTTGACTCCTCTCTAAGATTATTTCCCTGGGTTTGGACATTGTTTTCTAATTTCATATCCATTTGAAAGGTAGGACTACTTATCAAGGCTTTACGAGACAAGTACCATCATGACCATTGGATTTTGGGTCGTGATAGCAACAGAATCCCCATGCGCACAACCAGTTAGAGAAAAAAATCATCCTTTACTTTGTTTTAAAACTCACCTCAGTCTTTCAAATTGTAACAATCCTCATTATGATTTTTAGCTTCTTTTGTTATTTGACTAGTTTTGCCTTATTCTAGTTTTTATGACTTGTAGGGATTGTTAGCACGACCCCTGAAGCATTCAAAAGTGATTTATGTGAGTTTGAGGTTTTGAGTAGTCATTAAAGAGTTATTTTTTACTTTTGTCAATATTTTGTCTTTCAAGTGTCAGATGGTGTTAACGTCAGTCTCATTAGATTTAAAATGTCAATTTTTGGTTATTAGCATGGTTGGTTTGGGTTTCAAGGTTTTATCTTGAATTTTAAGATTTTAGATTAGAAACTAGTTAAATTAGCCTAAAAGGATTTCCAGGGGTTAAATTATTGATAGCAATCTCTTTGATTAACCCAATGGTTTGATTGAGTCTAGAACATCAAAATTAGCATTATTGGTTCGTTTTTGCGAGATCTTAATTGAATCTCAAGGGTCCATTTGGAGTCCTTTTTAGTTTCATACTTCAGCCTTAAAAAAATTTGGTGCAACCTCTTAGGCGGACTTTTTGTCTTCTTAGTAGTACCTTATTGGAGGAAAAAAGATCGTCTTAGTAGAGCCAACCAATCTTGCAACCATCATCAAAGCGATGGGTTTAGCCACCTTAGCAGCTACGTGGCTGCCAAAGTGATGCACATGTGTTTCATGCTACTGCCGCCTTAGCGGTAGTCTTTCTACTTTGGGCACATTACTTAGGCAATCATTTGACTACCTAGGCAGTGATCATTATACAAAAATTACTTTTGCGTGAATCTTCACCATTTTTATCTATTTTTAGCATGATACCTTGGCATTACCAATTTCAAATGAGATTTTTCATCATCCTTGTATTCTTCCTAGCATTATTTCTATCATTATCCATTTATTTCATCTCAAAAATAACTTCAAAAGTCGGATCTTAAACTTGGAAATTCAGAGTTTTACCCTATAAAGTGAGAAATGGTTTTCAATGATTTAAAGCTAGATTTCAACTTGTTTTTCAATGGATTTTTATATTTAGAATCCTAATTGTAACAAAAACATTATTCTTTAATAAAAATCTATTTTACCTTCTTTATTTTAGGGTTAATTTAAAAAAAAAATAGACTCGAAATGAAAGTAGCTAATAAAGGCATCATTGTACTCCTTTAGATGTGTAGATTATGTTTTATATAGATTGGGTTCATTCTGAGATTGCACATAAAGGAAAACCTCCTTGTTGAAGGGTCCAAGCTCGTGTTTTGGCCTTTGAGCTAAGGTATGGCTTAACTTTATTCAGACCAATTTTGGTAGTTAACCATTCATGTAAATTTTGCTATGGGTTGGGGATATTATCATGAGATTCATCTATTGAGATTATTATTTATCGTGTTGATTGAGTGTGGGCTTATGTGAATCTTATTATTTACTTTAGAGATTATTATCATTGTTATGCCCATGTGTGGGCTAGTTTTCGTAATGTTTGATCATTATTTGTTCTTTATCATTTTAGTGATACCTGAGTAAGGGGGGTGGATTGATATTATTGATTTCTTGCAAGACCATATACTCCTATATTTTCTTGTGATGATTTATATCTAATCTATTGAAAATTGAGCTTATTTATTTTAATAATTGTTGGTCTGATTTTTAGCTTTTGCAATTTTTTGCCAATTTCTCCGTCCCCGTAGTTGTTATATGTTATAGATTTATGGTGGTATTTGGCATGATCCACAAAGCATTCCTACTCATTTATATCCAAATTCGAGCATCTTATGATGAAATAATTGTGTACATGAGGCTAATTATTTATCAAAATGCATTAATTTCCAATATTTGTGATTTGTATAGGGAGCTTGATGAAAATGAGCTAATCCAAAGGTGGAAAAGAAGAAATGTGAACTAGAAGTAAGGGTGTCAATCGGGTCGGGCTAGGTAAACCCGAAACCGGCCCGTCTCTTTTAAGCAGGTTGTGGGCCGGTCCGGATCTGGGCCAGGTTAAACAGGCCGGGCCGATTCTGGGCCCAACAGTAATATTTTTAGAAACAACCCGGGACCGGACCAATAAACCTAACCCGGTCCAACCCGTGTAAACCCGATAAAAAATAGGTCAAAACTTAAAAAAAAATATTTTTTCTCCAATATACACTATATATACTCACCTATATACATTTTAAATACGTTAAATAATATACACACAATATATTTACACTATATATATAGTATATACTACATTAGAATTTAAAAAATATATACACAATTACACATGTAATCATGTATACGACTATACGTTAGTCAAATGTATATACTACTTTAAATAAAACATATACTACAAGATATATACTACAATATATATACTAATTTATAAAATATATACACATGTATACCTTAAATATATACTACTTTAGAATCTATAGAAAATATGTACACATATATACGTACCATTCAATATATGTACTACTTTAAATAAAACATATACTACAAGTTATATACTAATTTATAAAACATATACACATGTATACGTTAAATATATACTCTTTTAGAGTCTATAGAAAATATATACACATATATACGTACCATTCAATATATGTACTACTTTAAATAAAACATATACTACAAGATATATACTAATTTATATATACTACAATATATACACACACTATATATATAGTTATATACTAATTTATAAAATATATACACATGTATACAAATATATACTCTTTTAGAGTCTATATTCTATATACACACATATATATGTACTACTTTAAATAAAACATATACTACTAGGTATATACTAATTTATATATACACACACTATATATATAGTTATATACTAATTTTTAAAACATATACACATGTATACGTTAAATATATACTCTTTTAGACTGTATATTCTATATACAGACATATATACGTATCATTTAATATATGTACTACTTTAAATAAAACATATACTACTAGATATATACTAATTTATATATACTACAATATATACACACACTATATATATAGTTATATACTAATTTGTAAAACATATACACATGTATATCTTAAATATATACTACTTTAGACTTTAGAGTCTATATTCTATATATACACGTATATACGTACCATTCAATATATGTACTACTTTAAATAAAACATATACTTCAAGATATATACTACAATATATATACTAATTTATAAAACATATACACATTTATACCTTAAATATATACTACTTTAGAGTCTATACTCTATATATACACATATATACGTATCATTCAATATATGTACTACTTTAAATAATATGCTACTTAATATAATAAATTAATAATACTTGGGGTTTTGAACTTAAAAGAAATTTATTTTTTCATTGTGTGTATATATGGTTATATGTTTGTTATGTTTAATTGTCTATTACTTAGTGTAAAACTTGATAGTAAACTAGTAATATATTAAAACTAAGTATTTAATTTAAACTAGAAATTCAATTTAAATCATTAAATAAAAAAAATTACAAAGTAAGGAGTGAATGAATGTTATATTTTATTGATTGCAAAATGATTCAAAATTTATAATGTACATGAATGAAAAATCTACAAAGTTTTCATCATTTTTTCCAACTCATCCATGTTAACATTAACGGGAACAGGCATAGGATAGTCAAAATTAATGGGGGCAAAACCATGCATTAGACTTGATTCTACTAAGTTCTCCCTTGGGGTCATAATTTCTTCAAGTTTCTGTTCGTCTTTCGGCTCCACCTCCATTCTTTGATTTCTTCGTTCCGCTTTAATCCAATCTCTAAGGCAAGCTGGAACATTCATAACAGTGCTTCCCAATGAGTGTCGTTTATCTCCAAGTTGTTGTTGTCCCTGGATAAAAGCGTTCTCTAATGCAACGGTTGACATTGAAACATTCAATAAATCTCTAGCTAATCTTGAAAGCACAGGATATTGTGTTTCATTATTCTTCCACCAATCCAATGCGTTGATCCGTCGTTTGCGATCCTCTAGCGGCGTTCAAAGATAATACTTAAACTCTTCCCGATAAGTTGTTGTGTAAGTTCCCTCCTCAACACTGTTCCAACAATTTAAATTATAAAAGTGATCAGGAAAACCACTATGTGCCGGCCTTTTAGAAGATGATGGCTCCTCGGGAGAATGAGGAGCGACAGTTGGAGCGATATTTGTTGGTACATCTAAATCAAGTAAATCATCATAATGGTTATATAATTTATCTATGTAAGCATTCGCATCACCTATAGTCGTCCACAAATTTGGTTGTTCGTGTTCTCCAGCATCAGAATCATTGTTAATATTTATCTCTAAGTTAGAATAAATAAGAGTACTAAAGTAACACATAGTAGTATATTTCATACATGAATTTAGCATAGCACCAACCAAGTAAATAGGGGGAACCAAAAAAAATATTTTTAAAATTTAGCAAACATAGCACCAACAGCTTCTTTGTAACCTTCTTTATTCTTATGTTCTTTCAGCAAACCAGAAATATCAGTTATATATGCTAAAATATTACAAACAGTAGGATAATAAGCACCGAAAAATTCAACCGTAGCTATATAAAAAAAAAATTAAAAACTTAACAAGATCATCAATTACAGTTCAATCAGAATCATGTAGCATACATTCAGCCGAATCAGCAAATGAACCACAATGTCGGTTAAAATGAATCAGCAAATAAGTATGACAAGTTTTTAAAAATCATAGGTAGCATTCCATCTAGTATCACATTCTTCAGGCATCAATATCGGTGCAATTCCATTTTGTTCACATTTAACTTTAAATTCTCTAAATCTTTTTCTTCGATTATTTTCTTGAATAAAACCAACAACAAGCCAGATTTTTTCAATATAAAGCTTAAAAATTTCAAGACCATCTCTTACAATTAAATTATATATATGACAAGCACACTTAACATGAAATATTTCAGGTAACGGCAGAGGAACCTAACTTTTAACTTTGTAATAGCAATCTTGTAGTTAGAAACATTATCAAAAGCAATACATAAGACTTTATTTTCAATACCCATACAATTCTGCAACTTTACCAATCGAATCAGCAATAAATTCTCCAGTATGTTTACGATCTTCATCATACAAAAAAGTTAGAATACATTTTTGCATAACAAAATTACTATCTATCCAGTGACAAATAATGGTTAAATAATTATTTTTATTAACAGCACGACCAAGATCAGAAGTTAGAGTCATTCTACATTGAATATTTTTTAACAATGTAGATAAATAAAAAATATATTGTGAATGAAGTCTAAAAATATCGGTCCGACAAGTACTTCTAGGAATACCATTAAACATAGGATTATAAATTGCTTGAATATAATGAATAAAAGCATCAGAAGAAGGAAAACTGAAAGGCAAACAACCCACAGCTACCATTTTTGATATTTCTTCCCGGTCCCTCAATTTATTATACTTCTTAATTACCTTACCGGTTGTTGGGTCCATTCTAGTTTGTGTTGGCCCACCAACATCCTGACCACCTTTTGTAATAAATAACTCTCTTTCGTAATTATTACTTATATGTCTCATTAACGTACCTGTACCCCCTTGTTTGCCTCCTCTTTTATGCTTATATATTTGTTGACAAATATTGCATTGCACCTCAGTAGCTGATATACGTGTAAAAAATTTTCATGTAATACTAGTTTTTTTACGAGCTCTTGGGGCACGGGGAGGACGGGAATGCCGATTAACCAATTCAGATCTAATATTAGTATTTCCTAATGCGGGTATCTCACCAATATTTTCATCATCTTCATCTAAATCAACCACATCTACTTCATTTTCTTCTTCTATACCGTAATTTTCCTGATCTTTTACATAATCCATATCGTGAGCACCTACACCTACTTCTTCCTCAAAAGATTAACTAAGCGGTACCGGAGGCGGAGACACATGGGTATATCTACTATTTGAACTACCTATATTGCTAGTAATTCGCTTTTTACTACCACTACCACTTCCGAAATAAAAAAAATTTACGCTTTTAATGGCGAGGTTTCTTAATTTATTCATAATATAAATCAAACTAAAAAAATTCAAAATACACAAATATAACAAAATTAAATATTCAACAAATAATATACTAATTAAAAATTAAAAGTAAGAGATGGAACGACAATACCAAATTTTAAAAGTATCCGAAGATTGCGACTTTAGAAACTTTCACTCATACTTTGTAATTGCAAAATTAAATAATTAAATTGAGCACTTTAGGAAATATATAGAATATTTGAATTTTGAGAATTGATATTTGAGAGAGAATGAGATTTGAGAGAATGTAAATTGTGTGAAAAATGATTTGAAAGTGTAGGGTATTTATAGAAAAAAAATTGGGTTCAAAAAAATATTTTAATTGAAAAAAAATTATTATTAAAAAGGGCATATAGCCATTTTTGGGGCCCAAACAGTCATATACCGTTGGGCCCTACGGCTATATTTTTCCAATGGTCCAATTTAAATAAAATCTGATTTAAAAAAAATTGAGTCTGGGTCGGGCCGGTTAATCGGCGGGCCTGGACCGGTTTTGGTCTGGGCCGAGTTAACCGGGCCCAATTTTAAAATTGGCCCTGACCGGGACCTGGTACCCTACAGCCCGTGGGCTGACCGGGCCGGGTCAAATCGGGTCGGGTTTATTAAATGGGTCGGTTTGAGCCGGGTCAAATCGGCCCATTTGACAGGTTTAGCTAAAAGGATTGAAGATGGAAATCAAGCCTAGGGGTCAACCCTCAGATGTTGCAATCGCAGCCTGAGGGTCGCGATCGTGACTGTCAATAAGTCAACCAAAGCACGATCGCAAGAGAATCATCGTGATTGCAGCCAACAGATGGCGATCGCGATAGGGAAAAAAAGTTCCAAGGGTAGAATGGTAATTACGCAGAGCTAAATCCCAAAACCTTAAGGGGTTAAACCCTTTCAAAAGAACATCATTCTTTATGCAATTTTTCATTTTCGGAAGCTTAGAAAAACAATTGTTTATTAAATTCCAAGTGAGACTTTAGTTGTAAATTGAATTTGAAACTTGGGTTGCTTTTATTTTACTCTTCAATGGATGATTTGAATGCAAATTTGGGTAATCATCTTCTTTTTAAATTCATGAGTAACTAAATTCCTATCTTGGGGTTAAGCTTGATTAGGTGGTTAATATTGTATGGGTGTTGATTGTTAGTCCGAATAATTAGTTGATGTTGATGGTTTTTGCTCTTACTCTATGCTTGAATTGAGAATTATGGGTGAAAACCCCAATTGGCTTGGATCCTACATCATTCTTGAAAGAGGGATGTGGGTGATGAGTAATTATGAACACCTATTTGATTTTAGCTTCTTCCTTAGCATTATCTTAGAAATAGGAATGCTAAGTTAAGGTATTGGATTGATAAATTTGGCGCGCTCATGAGCTATTCGAAAGAATTCATGAGTGAAATTTAGTGTTTTGTTGAAAGACTAACACTATGATTTAAAATCTAGCCTACCCAAACATTTGACTAAGAATTGGATTAACTCTCAATTACCCATACATGAATAACCCTAGGATAGTATAACCCCAAGATTCCTTTTAACTTGATTTACTCATAAATTGTCCAATCTCATATTGGTGTTATTATGCCATTTTGTCAACAAAGTTCTAAATCAAACCTCCCCCCACCCAATTTACTTTCATGTTTTCTTTTAGTTTCACATTGCGGGTTAACTCCTAAGTTATCTCTCAACACACGTAGGTCTTGAAAACTTGTTCTCACTCCTCGAGGATTTGAACCCAACTCATGTTGGGTATATATTGACAACGATCTCCTTGTATTGAATCTATGGTATATATTGAGCGTTATCAAGAGTGGCACTATTGCGGGGAGTAAAACATAGTTTTCACTTAAGTGGTATTGTTAGTAACTTTGGGCTACCCGTAGTGTCTTGATTGCTTGGTTTGTTGTTTTTGTTTTTTGGTAGGTGCATATAATTGTGTCTATAACATCATGAGCTCATTCGATGTGCACCTTAAAAATAAAGACACAGATCATCTTGGCGACGCGGGGCTTGCTAGTTCCATCCGCATCCCATCGGCCGAGGAGAAATGAGTATTTCATGTCACTAGTGTGATGCTCCACTTGTTACAAATGAAAGTATTCGGTGGCAAAGAGCAGGAAGATTCGAACTTGCATTTGAAAAAGTTTATTGAGGTGTGCTCCCCATTTGATATTGAACATATTTCTCAAGAGTCGCAAGAGAAGATGGAGGAAGAAAAGAATGTTAAGTTGACTAAGATGATGAACCAACTTGACCTTATTACCAAATATGTGATGGGGACTCAAACTAAGGTAGTAAATGTCATTGTGTCCAAGGGTTCTAGTGCTTGTGATGATGAAGAAGCAAGTGTGCTTAATAAAGAAGTTATGGCATTGTTGAACCATTTGGGGGTTTTCCTCCTTTCCCAATAAAGGCAAGGTGGGAATAAAGGTTAGAATGAGAAATATTAAAATGGAGATTGCATGATGGAGAGGGGTACATGCACCCTTTTGAATGGTCGAAAAGAAAGGATTCAAATTCCATAGTTCCAAAAAATCTCAAGAATGAAAATGCCCTAGCTCGAATCTTAAGGGGAGTCGAGTAGATCGACAAAATGTTAAGAGAAACGAAGAGTGATTTCTCTCAACTCAACCAAATAGTTACATCTCATTCGGCACCCATCAAAAAATTGGAAACACAAGTGGTCCAAATAGTGGTACAACTTAATTCTTAACAAAAAAGGGTACAATTTAGTGGTATGGTGGAAAACCTAAAACATGAAGTTCACATAACGGCTATTGTCACTAGAAGCGGCAAAACTCTTGGAAAGGATGTGGTTGATATAAGTGAAGACCCCGGAGAGAAAACGAGTAGTGAGAAAGAGAATGCAAAGAGAAAGCGGGTGGACCAACCAAATGATGGTCCTCCCAAGCTGAACGAAGAGATTGATGAGACACCAAAGATGGTAGAAGACAATAGTAATGATCCAAGGAGGGATGAACCGCAAAGTGTCCCATTACCACAAATTAAAATCCTTCCGCCATTCCCACAAAGGCTCAAGAAGAAAAATGATGACACCAAGCTCAAGAAATTCCTTAAAAATTTAGCAACCTAGCTATAAATATCACTTTGATAGAAGCTTTGCAAGAAATGTCGAGATATGCTATGTTCATGAAAGACTTGGTCTCAAAAAGGTGACTTGTGGATTATGAAACCATAGAACTGACTCACAATTGTAGTTCTATCATGTCAAGAACGATGGTGGAAAATAAGAAAGATCTAGGGACAATCACCATTCCTTGCATCATCAGGATGATCAAATTTGCAAAGGCGTTGTGTGACTTTGAAGCTAGTATCAACTTGATGTCATATGTCGTATTTAATAAGTTGGGTTTGGGGGCTCCTAAGTCTACTACTATGAGGTTATTAATGGCCGACTGCTCAATCAAGAAACCTGTTAGGGTGTTACATGGTGTGCTAGTGAAAGTAGATCGGTTTATCTTCCCGATCGATTTTGTGATCCTTGATTGTGACACCATGAAATTCCCATTATACTTGGTAGGCCATTTTTAGCCACCGAAAGGGTGTTAGTTGATGTGGAGTGCGGCGAGATGAAATTTTGGATAAATAATGAAAAAGTCTCTTTCAATGTATGCAAGTCCATGAAACAACTGATGGACTTGCAAGTGATCTTGGTAATAGATGTCATTGATGATGAAGTAATGAATGTCGTTGATGTGAAAATTCTCTTATTTGATTCATCCTCTTCATGAGTTTTACTATTTCCTCTAACATATTTTGATGATTGATTTGAACCTAGTACCTAAAAGTTCAATTGTTACAAGTCTCACACATGTTGCTTTCAACTACATCACACTTGCTATGTATTTTATTAAATAATGCCCTACCATGCCTCTTTGTTGTAATTTAACAAGTCTTCCACAATGCTTTCTCATAACTCACTCATTTCATCAAGTTTTGCTTGCAAGTAGACTTCAAATGATGCCATGACAATCTGCCAGAATTTCCCCTCCTTTCTTCACTTTTTCACTTCTTCTTCCAGTTGGCCATTATATGTCTAGCACACATCTATGCACAACTTTTGATAGTAAATCAGTAAGTGCTATATGAAGACCCTATCAACAAAAAAATTAGCAAAACGGTGTTGAATATCAATTACTACAGTAATTGAAAAAATAAATTTAACTAAAAAAAATGATGTTATACTTTTTACATATCAGATATCACTGTCAATCCTCCTTCTTCAATTTTTGTGAGCTCTAAATCATGTTTAATGCACCTAAGAAATCAAGATCATGTATTCTTGTTTATTTATCTATTATTGCCCATGCTATAGGGTACATCTGATTATTTCTATCTTCACTAATGTCATTATCAGGATCTGAGCTATCAAAATAAGGATCATTCCCACCCAATTTACCTTTAGATCTTTCCCTTTTATTCTTATAAATGTCCTCAAAACTAGCATCTATACCTACAGGACCAGATGGTATCTCATCTAGATTCATCCTATCAGCCTTTTCCTTGTTGAATATTAGACTGTCTAGCTTAAAGCAGCTCCTCATTCAAGTCAATCAACGTATCAATGTTTTCATTAACATCATAAAGTGAATCAGAATTTGAATCGGACTTATCAAGATCTATATCAGAATCACTAGAAGTTTGAAGGTGGTATGAGGAGAAGTCATTATCTTGATCTTCATCTAAGTCTTCTAAAGAAACTTTCTCTTTTTCTTTGTCTGCCTTAGGGGGCTAATCTTTATTTAAACTCCATTTTCATTTTCATCAAATGATTGAGATGAATATACATCAGCCTTATCATGTACAATTAAAGGTAGTGGTGAAGAGGGAGGGGGGGGAGGGGAGTTGCCACGTCAGACATAGACTTGTGGAGACTTGGCTATCCTATTTTTAAGGACAAAGTTTTGGCAAATTACACTTCACTTTCACCCTCAAAAATTAAAGGTGTACTACTTTGATATACCACATGTACATCAACAAAGTTTCCATCCTTCAAATTATTAAGAAATCTTAAAACATTAGCATCATTATTTTACATATGAAGGGGAGCCTTGGAGTAATTGGTAAAGTTGTTGTCATGTGATCAGGAAGTCATGGGTGCAAACATTGGAAACAACCTCTAGCAGAAATGCAAAGTAAGGTTGCGTATGATACACCCCTGTGGTGGGGCCCTTCCCCGAACACCGCTCATAGTGGTAGCTTTAGTACACCGTACTGCCCTTTTTTTTATCATTATTTAACATGTAATAACCATTCTTTTTGTTAACTCTATACCCAAAGATTTTAACTTTATCAACACCTAATTCCATTGTTAGTTTCTGAGACAACATAAAATGAAGCTCATTTATATCTATTCTAATATATTCAAGATATCAAAATCTATTGGCATACCTTGGCTCAGGATCGGATAACAAAATAACCCCCGTACGCGAAAATAAAATGCCACTATTGTTGAAGCCATTTACTAATCATGCTTGTACAGTAACAAAAAAATAAATGCAATTAGTGAATTTGCATGTACCTGCAGAAAGTCTCAAGTTGAAAGTTAAAAAAAAGGAAAAGGTTCTAATGTTTAAAAGCAAAAAAGTGCCAAAATTCTTTTCAACATGTCCGATACGTCCCAATAGACCACTGATGTAAACAATGTCCAAGAGAATTGACAAAAAAAAAAATATTAATTTTAGTCAAAATTGTGCTTTTGCAAAAAACAAAACCTAGAATATAATCGAAATCATGAAATATGTCATTGAAGGCATAACACTACTACAAAAACATCTTACACTAACATTAGGCACGAAACAAAACACAACCTCCCAAAAAATTTCAACAAATTCAGTATTAATCTACTACAATTCTAAAATCGAACAAAAGATACAAATGCTCGAACAAAAAGTAACAACAAATAATTACAACAATTAGATAGGTTGAAATTAAACAAGAACAATAAAACTCGAACAATTTAGTGAAAACGAATGAGAAAGTGAAAAAGAAAAAAGTTCGGGTGTCTAGATGAAAAATGGAGAATGAGAATATGATAAAGGTTTTGAGGTCTTTTAACTCTATTCCGCATTATTTTCTACGTATTATTTTAAATTTATTTTTTAAATTATGTGTCAGCGTTTGTGCTACACGCTCAGTTGAGTGATCGAAAAAAGAATTTAAAATAATGTGTTTTGATGGGTCGAGAGAATCATATGACAAAGGGTTACATAGAAGTGTCCAATACAAATTCAGACAAGTATAAGGGTCCAGTAGATCATTTTACTCCCTTAAGAAATAATAAATATAAGAATAATATTACTATATCCCCTATATTAATTATGTAAGTCATTTAAATGGTGGGAAATGAATTTCTAATATATTAATAATGTGAAGGCCTTAGAAATGTTGTTTGAATTTTTTATCCTTATTAAAAGTCTTTGTTTTAGATAAAATTATCTTTTGACTATTTTTTTCTAATATTTAATTATGTAAGTCATTTAAATGGTGGGAAATGAATTTCTAATATATTAATAATGTGAAGGCCTTAGAAATGTTGTTTGAATTTTTTATCCTTATTAAAAGTCTTTGTTTTAGATAAAATTATCTTTTGACTATTTTTTCCTAATATTTAAGAGATAAAAATTAATTAAATATATATTTATGGTAAAACTTTTTCTTATTAGAAGTCATCCAAATTAATGACAACTAAAACTTTTTCCATCAGTTTAAGAACTCTAAATCAACTAAATTTGATTTTTAGAAAATCTAAAAAATCTAGAAATTTATTTCAACTGTGGTGCAAGGTTGGGAGACTGTTTTACCTTACAAGGTAAAATATGTCCCTTACCTTATTAATTTTCTCTTATAAACCATCCATTTCATTCATTTCTTCTCCACATTATTTGTTTCTTCGAATAGTGAATAAGAAACAAATAATGTGAATGAGAAATGAATGAAATGGGTGGTTTATAAAAGAAAACTAATAAAGTAAGGGACACATTACTCCCTTGCACTACAGTTGAAATAAATTTTTCATTAAATACTCCCTCGGTCCATAAATACTTATTCACTTTTTACATGACATGTCTTAAGAGACAATAAATAGATGGGTGATTTTACTATATCACCCTTTGAATATAATAAATATTTTGCGTTCAATGCAATGAGTGATGTATTGTATTTAATATCAAGGTAAAATAGATAAAAATAGATAAATTACCCATTGATTTCATAAACTAGATAGGTATTGTTGGACATCCCAAAATAGAAAAGTGAATAAATAAAGATGGACAGAGAGAGTACATTAGTGTCGTTAAATTTCCAACCCCCATCAATTTTTTCAGTCAAAGAATACAGTTCCAGTAGATGATTTTGTTGTCAGTTCACACAAGAATTGCCAACTTCTTTACTAGTAGTCGTCGTGTTACTGTTGTTTGTTATTCTTCTTCTTCCGTAACTATTT
Organism: Capsicum pubescens; assembly: GCA_030864215.1. Taxonomy (NCBI): domain Eukaryota; kingdom Viridiplantae; phylum Streptophyta; class Magnoliopsida; order Solanales; family Solanaceae; genus Capsicum; species Capsicum pubescens. The sequence goes on along the minus strand of CM061541.1, from coordinate 83,353,977 downwards.
AATATTTCTTATACTTCGATTATCATATTATTTAGTTGTAGTTAATATTCCCTTTTTAATATGATTTGTCGTGCCCTTTTTATTATCTTATGTCCTTCACTCTTGTTGTCTCCTTTAATTCATACTTTATAATGCCTTAGCTTGAAGCGAAGTCTTAGAGTCTATTAACACCTCTACATCAAAATCTACATCCACACCATCCTCCTCGAACAACCTACTTGTGAAGGTGTGATGGAAGTACACTAGGTATGCTGTTAGACTGTGGGGATGATGATTATTTGGTTCGAGCCAATCTAGTTTGATGCGATGTTGAGCTAAACAAATCTTAAATTTCCATTCAAATGAGGCCCCTTTCATTTGCCCGACAGAAAAAACACCTCAAATTGTAACCTAGACCAACAACATACCTAGTGTATTCCTACAAAGTAAGGTCTGGAGAAGGTAGAGTGTACACAGACCTGACCTCTACCGCAAAGGTAGAGCTGCTGTTTCCGATAGACAGTAGAGCGGAAAATTTCACCAATTTATCAAGGTCTTAAAACCTCTATTGGGAAATTCCGGCTGGTACACAACCAGCACCTGCTGAATGAAACATCTGCTACAGCATATCTCAATGCTTCCGGCTTTCATAATTAGGAGACAAAATGCGCAACCATCTTTATTTCGAACGCGATTGTTTTGCCATAAATGTTACTGATTCTAGTAGAAATACTATGAATTTCTTGCTACATTACCTTCTATGTAAGCTCAACCTAAACCTTCATCCAAAGATCATTTCCACCAGTCATGATGGCACTGACAATGTACGATTACGATTCTGAAATTTGGAAGCCGTTGACTCTATCAGCACCATGAGAAACTTCGGATTAACCTGGTTATTTCCTGCACCTATTAGGCTATTCAATCCGTCCAGCAACTCTGAGGTCATGAGCAGAGAAATATTCGACAATGGTATTCATTGGCCAACTAAAACCAATTTGAAACACTGAAGTCCCTTAGCTTACTAAGATGTCTTTCCATGTCTTGCCTGGTCTTCTTCCACTCTTCTTTCTCTATCACAGTGGTAAAATCATCTCTTTCCTCCTAAATTAATATGATTGCTCGCTCATCAGGGATGGATAGACAGCCACAATAATACAGAGATAAGAAAGAATTTAAGTACAGGATACTCACTGATGGTATAATTTTGAATGAGTTCCCATTATCACGGATGACAAGTAAATCATTCTTCCTATCCCGGTTTCTTCCTCCAGGAACTGTCACCTATTTTTTGGAAAACAAACCAAACTTTTAAAACTAACAATAAATAAAGTGAGCAACCAAAGGCTACAAATAATGGGGAAAACGTAAAACATTTAACCTAGTCAAACCATATGACCTCATGTCTTCATACTATATCTGAATGTTATGGGCTTCTTTTAGGGACAAGTTCAATCTTACACTAACTGTACTTATAACTGGTATACTGGTTGACATAGACATCTCCAGACTGTGAGTTCATTAATACAGCTCAATATTCTAACTCTGAATGTTTCAATGTGAAAGACAACTTCAAGTTCAAACATTCCATTCTTATAGCTGGTCTACTACTTGACATAGGGGCTTGTTGAACAAAGCTATTTTTCATTCTTCGAACCACAACGACAACATAAAGGATAGTGATACAATGAATTTTTATTGTCTACATCATGAAAAGTACAGTGTTTAATTTTTCCTTATTCTTTCTAAATTCTTCCTTTTTTTCTTGGAGTGGGGCGAGGCGGGAAAGAAAGATCATTTCTTGTCCACTACAATTTCTTTCACTATATTTTGCAGACAACCTAACTATAGTTGTATTTGATGTGCCTCCCAACAAAAGAACAACAAAAATAATGCTTTCCTTACGAATTGATAGAACACTTTAATAATGCTTACAGCAGCTGTAATAAAGCTTTGATAAGCTCTATCATCAAAAAGAGGGATCTGTGAAGAGCTATGGTGCAGTTACATCAGGGACAACATATTTAAAAGCTGTATCATTGGATACTACTAGTTACCAAAACAAGAAATCTCCACATCAGACCCACAAAGAAAAGTACTTTGATATTTGAAGATCAAAATGCAAGCCTATTATAACTGCACTTCTAAGGAGTAGCAGAAATATATATATCAAAGTCATCATTTCAAACAAATTTAAGATGTCAAAGACGGGGCAAGTCACATTATCTGCCTAAACAAATTTCAATATTTCAGATACTCCAGTTTTTCAATCAAAACTACATTATCTTCTCAACTTTTTATCAATGAATCCATGCATTTAATCATTTCAAACTTATCCTTCTTCTATAGACTATATCCTGCATGAACAATCTAAAGGGATAAATTGAAAAAGAAAACGAAAACGCAACCAATAAATAAGGAAAAAATTATTTCTATACTATTTACACAAATTTGGAAGAAGCTGAGTAATATTTGGGATCATTATGATGGTATGTTTCATAAGTACTGCAAACCTTTCCCTTACAAATTCTTCTATCCAACCTAATCTTTCCCAGAAACTACATTTCAAAAATACATTAACATTACAGTCCAACTTTCATGTCTAATAGTATAAGATGCTCAGCATATTTAGGGACTTTACTTCTTGGAGATTTACAAATCTTTTTACGAATAGAGTTCAAGATGATTTTTATAAAGTACAATAATTGCTAAAATTTCAGTAAAAATTCGACGGACAGAAACGCAGCAGCAGCCAACGACCATCTCTCTCTCAAACGACCTTGCAGCCTCCATGCCGCAACGCTGCCGACGGACAGACAGAAACTCCGGCGACTTGTTCTCTGATTTCGCCGTTATTCATATTTTCCGGCCACTCAACTTCAGCCGCCGGCGAAACCACAACCCTGCCGGTGACCATCCCTTTTCTCCGCCTCTCCTCTTTCTCCCTCCTTCCTTTCTCTTCTCTTCTTTTCCTTGAACCAACCCCTTCTTTTTCCCCTCCCCTTTTCTCTCTCGTCACTGCTATCGCTGGCGGGATTAGGGTTTCCGCCGGCTCGACTCCGGCGACGGTATTAGTGTGCAGCACCGGACGACACAGGTTGGTACGACGACAGCAGGTGCCCAGATTCCGGCAATACACAGGAGACGTCTGGCGGCATTATTCCGGCGACCAATTTCGACATCGAATTGCCGGAACCTAGCAGTAGCACGCAAGAGGAGAGGACTTGGCACACACGAGTATCCCAGTGACCTCTAAACTTTGATATTTAGTTCCTTCTTTCAGTCTAGCTTCGTCATATTTTTTTGTTTCTTGTGATTTGGTTGGGACTGGTTGTGTTGTTCTTGGCTGACTATCTTGTTTGTGGGTGACGATTTACTTATTTATTTTTGCATTTCATAACAGTGTCACTTGTTTATTCTACTTGCTTGATTACTGTGACCTGGTTCACTAGCATATCTATTTATTGTGGTATTATAGGTTCCATTATTGATTGTTGGTTATCAAAACTTGCGTTGTATTATTGGTTTTGTTGCTTTACATATATTATTGGTTTTCTTTATCCCATTTGTTATCTCTTTTCATTTTTCTTTGCATCCTTCTTCCCCTATTTGCGTAGTGGTTGTGATTGGCGATGGTAGACTAGGGTCATGTCATAGGTCGGGGTCAGGGTTAGGTGGTGTTGGGTCTAGGTCGGGGCTAGGATCGAGTTTGGGGTTAGGGGCAAGGGGTAGTAAGGTTAGGTGGGATAAGGGAGCGTCTAGGTTGCGAGTTGGGTCTTGGAACATAGGAACTTTGCGGGGTAAGTCTTTAGAGTTGGTGAAGATTCTTAGAAAAAGGAGGGTTAGTATAGCGTGTGTCCAGGAAACTAAATGGGTAAGCACTAAGGCGAGGGATGTGGATGGATATAAGTTATGGTATTCGGGTAGAGTGCGACATAGAAATGGGGTAGGTATTTTAGTAGATGAAGAACTTAAGGAGCAGGTGGTAGAGGTTAAGAGAATTAGTGAAAGGTTGATGTCTATTAAGTTGGTTATTGGAGGGTCTACGGTGAACGTTATTAGTGCCTACACTCCGCATGTAGGTTTGGACGAGGAGGACTTTTGGGAGGTTTTAGATGAGGTGGTGAGTAGCATCCCGAGCACTGAGAGGCTTGTCGTGGGAGGGGATTTCAAGGGCATATTGGGTCTTTGTCGAGAGGTTATGATGATGTGCATGGCGGTTTCGGTTTTGGGGAGCGGAATGAAGGAAGAGCTTCTCTTTTGGATTTTTCTAGGGCTTTTGGGTTGTGGATAGCAAATTCGAGCTTTCCAAAGAAGGAGGATCAGCTTATCACGTTTCGTAGTTCAGTGGCCAAGATTCAGATAAACTTTTTGCTCCTTAGGAAGGGTGATAGAGCGATATGTAAAAACTGTAAAGTGATACCTAGCGAAAATCTTTCGACTCAGCATAGGTTGTTGTTGATGGACTTGGTTATCAATAAGGGCAAAAAGAAGAGGAGTGTGGAGGCTCGGCCCAGGATTAAGTGGGGTAGCTTGACTTTGGCTAGTGCTTTGGAAATGGGGGAGAAGTTGAGAAGTAGGGATGCTTGGGAGAGTAAAAGGGATGTGGATAGTATGTGGGAGAAGACTGCCAGTTGCATTAGAGAGACCGCTAAAGAGGTGTTGGGTGTCTCGAGAGGTCAATCGGGCAAGCATCGAGGAGACTGGAGGTGGAACGAGGAGGTTAAGAGGAAGGTGGAGTCTAAGAAGGCGGTTTATGCTAAGTTGGTGGAGAGCAAGGATGATGAAGAAAGACAGACGAATAATGAGGAGTATAAGGTTGCTAGAAGAGAGGCCAAAGTAGTGGTTACGGCGGCTAAGACAGCAGCTTTCGAGAGCTTGTATGCGGTGTTAGAGGAGAAAGGAGGGGATAAGAAGTTGTATAGGTTTGCCAAGGCCAGGGAGCGGAAGGCTCGTGACCTTGACCAAGTGAAGCGTATCAAGGGAGAGGCTGGTACAGTGTTGGTTGAGGATGCGCTTATTAGGGAGAGGTGGCAGTCCTACTTTCATACACTTTTGAACGATGAGAGGGACAAAGGTTTCGTGTTGGGGGACTTGGAGAAATCTGAGGAGTGTCGCGATTATGGTTATTGTAGGCGGAAAAAGGTTGAGGAGGTCAAGGGGGCTATTCGCAGGATGCGGCGGGGTAGGGCGACGGGGCCAGACGAGATTCCGGTGGATTTTTGGAAGAGCACTAGGGGCAGGTTTGGAGTGGTTACCAAGGTTGTTTAACATCATTTTTAGGACGACAAAGATGCCGGAAGTGTGGAGGTGGAGTACGATGGTTCCTTTATATAAGAACAAGGGAGACATTCAGAATTGCAACAACTATATAGGCATTAAGTTGTTGAGTCATACTATGAAGGTTTGGGAAAGGGTGGTAGAGTTGAGGCTGAGAAGGATCGTGAATATCTCTGAGAATCAGTTCGGTTTCATGCCAGGTCGCTCGACCACCGAGGCCATTCACCTCGTGAGGAGATTAGTGGAGCAGCTTCGGGGGAGGAAGAAGGACTTGCATATGGTGTTTATCGATCTAGAGAAGGCATATGATAAAGTTCCGATGGAGATTCTGTGGAGGTGCTTAGAGGCTAGAGGGGTGCCCGTGGCGTACACTAGGTCGATCCAGAACATGTATGATGGGGCGAAGACTCGTGTGAGGACGGTAGGTGAGGATTCGGAGCACTTTCCAGTTCTGGTAGGGTTACACCAGGGATCAACTCTTAGCCCGTTTTTATTTGCCTTGGTGATGGATGTTTTGACGTGACGTATTCAAGGGCAGGTGACTTGGTGTATGTTATTTGCGGATGATATGGTACTGATTGACGAGACTCGGGGAGGAGTTAATGATAAGTTGGAGATGTGGAGACAGACACTTGAGTCTAAAAGATTTCGGTTGAGTAGAACCAAGACGGAGTACTTGGAGTGTAAGTTTAGTGAGGTGTCGCGGGAGGATGGAGTGGTGGTGAAACTGGACTCGCAGGTCATTCAAAGGAGGGAGAGTTTCAAGTATCTGGGGTCTATGATTCAGGGCAATGGCGAGATTGACGAGGATGTCACGCATTGTATTGGGACAGGGTGGTTGAAATGGAGGTTCGCTTCGGGAGTCTTATGTGATAAGAAGGTACCCCCGAAGCATGAAGGTAAGTTCTACAGAGTGGCAGTCCGGCCGGCTATGTTGTATGGGGTGGAATGTTGGCCAGTTAAGAACTCCCACATCCAAAAGTTGAAGGTGGCGGGGATGCGAATGTTGTGATGGATGTGTGGACTTACCAGGAAAGATAGGGTAAGAAATGAGATTATTCGGGAGAAGGTGGGAGTTGCTTCGGTGAAGGATAAGATACGAGAAGTGAGGTTACGTTGGTTCGGGCACGTGATGAGGAGGGGATCGGATGCTCCAGTACAGAGGTATGAGACACTAGTTATGGATGGTTTTAGGCGGGGTAGAGGTAGACCGAAGAAATATTGGAGGGAGGTGATTAGGCATGATATGGAACAGTTACAACTTACTGAGGACATGACCCTTGATAGGAAGGTGTGCAGGATGCGGATTAGGGTAGAGAGTTAGGGGGTGGGAGTGCGTCGGTAACAATAAGGAAGCGTTCTTTTGTGTCTGTAGTTTTTATTCGTGGTGCTGTGTGATGTCTATGATTTTGGTTAGATAGTTCTTATTTTTATCTTGTGGTTGTAGTATTATCTTTGTTGCTAGCGGTGTTAGTTTATTTTGCACTTAGCTTTTGTGTTTGTTATACTGTTATCGGTTCTAAGCCGGGGGTCTATCGGAAACAACCTCTCTACTTCACCTGAGGTAGTGGTATGGTCTGCGTACACTCTACCCTCCCCAGACCCCACTATGTGGGAATAAACTGGGTATGTTGTTGTTGTTGTTGTTGTTGACTTCTTAAGGGTTTTGCAAGGAAGTCCTGCTATACAAAGCTAAGAAAAGAGACAGAGAGACTGTTAGAAAATGCAATCTTTGTAGCTGACAAAGAATTGTTAGGAAATATGGATGCCAAGGGGGGTTCAGATTCTTGTCTTTTTAACCAAATTTTCTGTCTCGTTGTGTAGCTGTGATCACTGATTGTGTATCACTCAGTCAATTGAGACATTTAAGAAAAGCATAAGAATGGGACAAAGAAAGATCTTTAATGCAAGTCATTAGTCAGAATAAGCAGTCGGAGTAAGGATAACAGTTTATTGTCATCCAATGAGAAAGCAAAGGTAGGAAATGTGGAGTCCAACAGAAATATCACGAATGAGGGTAACTGCTGTTAAATAAGGTGTTCTTTCCCACCTGACTATTTTATTGAAATCTTAAGGAATTCTAAAGAAGAGTAGAGAAAGAGGATCAACATTCTCTAATTTGTCTGAGTCTGTCCTTGTGTTTCTTCATACAACGAAAGCAGCTCCAGATCAGTTCATATATCATAGTCCAAACAGTTAATTAACACACATACTCCTTTCCTTTTCAGTATAAAAATGAATTCCTTTGGCATTATCAGCTAAGTGTAAATGGCTCTTTTGGGACTGGTATATATGTTTTTAGAGAGTAATTGTTAATTTACTCCTGCTCTAAACAAAACAATTAACCCTAAGCAGTGCTAGACAGTTATGGCAGCCTTACTCCTTCCCCTCTTCCATGGAACAAAGAAATAAATTTAAACTTAAATCCTTCAGGTTCTGCCCTTTACCCTTACCCTCTTCCATGCAAACTCTTCCTAACCCTACACCCTTTCCCTTGAACAACACACCCATTTCATCAAATTCCTAGGTTCCTTTGCACTGTAAAATTTGGTTAGAATTGACTGTTGAGCAGTATAAATTATTAAACATATCTTCAAAGAATCAGCAATCCAATTTTCTCATTTGACAGCATTGGAACTTCAATTAAACAGGCAGCAGATACAGCCAGATGAAAATGAAAAAGCTATGTCCACGAAATAAAAGATGATCTCTTTATCAGGAAAAACACTTGATCCACATAAAATTAGCAAATCTAGAAGAAAAGGCATTAGATCAAACTTGTCACGATTCCTTACCACTACTTTGGCTCTTGTAATTGATTTGGTTTTAGAATCAATAACGTATATTTCTTCGAAATCCAGAGCAAATTCTGGATCACCTGCCCTGCGGTTCCTGTAGTGCTTTGTCAAGAATACCTGCAACAGAGACACGCTGACCATAAATCCATAGAATGCACGATTAAACATTTTAACCTTCCGACTCAAATGAACAGAGCCATCATACCAGTCAAGAGGAAATGTTTTGGATTAAGTACTTGAAGGTCATAGTTGTGTCATGCAACCATAGGAATTTTGATGAATTTTTTTTCCAGGATACATGGATGTTGTACAAGAGGTCAGTATATAAAGCTTAAACAACAAAAAATTCCAAAAGGATCACCCAAGAAAGGGTAACAAAGTTTTGGGCCTCCATCCAAAGACAAATCAAGAAAGAGGATTAAAGGGGAAGATTTTCCTAAAAGAAAAAAGAAGCAGCAAAACAAGAATACTAAAAGTGCTTTCCTTGAACTTTTTCCTTTCTTGTTTTCTAATATCTCGATGGAAGCTAATTCCATAGTTCAGCTTGCATTTTACATTACAATTTAATACTACTTCACAAGCTTCATATCTTTAGCAAAAATAAACTGCATAAACAGCATGTGACAGAACAAATGTTTAATTAGTTGAAACAGAAGACATCCATACTTTCATAACTTCCCTCTCGGATTTATACATCGGATCTCTAGGTGCATCAATAGGAGGCTCTGTCACATTGTAGCACCCATAATCACTCATTGCACACCTGATATACTACATGAGAAAACATATTCTTGATCAATAAGTTACTTAATCACACTAAATTTATTGTAATCTGAACCATAAGTACTCAAAGGTAAGTTATATGACATGCATAATCATAAACATATAAACCGTATACCTTCTGCGGCATTCGTGCAAGAACTCTGGGAATGGCGTATATATCGGTGTCTGGAGGTGTAACATACATCTGCATAACAAATAGAAATAATACTTCTTTAGCTAGCACATACATTGGTAAAACCGTAATTAACATTCAAATTTCACTATCTGAAATCACCTACACCCCAAACTTTGGTACAACATTTTTTTCATTTTCGGGCCTACCCGTGTTGAACATACACATGGTCTGGAAGTACTAGGTGCAGTCCTTCAAACTACTTTAAAAACTTTTTCAAATTGGCTATCCAACCAGGATTTCAATTCGCATACCATGTAATAGGGAAAGGAAAACCCCCTATTTTTCCTTTAAAAAAAATTGGATTAATCCACCAGACAGCCTGTCTAGTCCACAAGCCCAGGTTACCAAGGTAATCATGCTCAAAAAGGTTGGAGTAGATTGGCACAAAGTATGGAAGCTATTATTCCAACAGTGATCAATAGTTATATACGCAACCCCCACCCCACCCCACATCCAAAAGAAAAAAAAAAACGACTCAGCCTCTAGGTCATCCCTTTTGGACAACCTTGATAACTATTTTATCAAGAGATGAATCAAAAGGGCTGACATCAATATGCAATTCGAAGACAGAGCAACTTATGTGAATACGGAGAAAATATATAACTGTTATAGCACTATGCAAAGCGCTTAAGGGTGTGTTCGGTATGGAAGAAACATTTCCGGAAAATGTTCTCCAATCTTTTCATGTTAGGTTGGTTGAAAATTTTGGAAAACACTTTCTCTAGGAAAATAAGTTCCTTGTAAATAGGAAAATGACTTTCCTAATGGCTAGGAAGTAGGAAAAATAAGCTTCACGAGTGACATTCCACATCGATTGTGTCCTCCACACCTCCCAACACACCTAATTTTCACCCCCACCTCCTAGCTCCCATCCCATCACCCCACGCCCCTACTTCCACACCCCCACCTCCCACAGCATATGTCTAAATTATATACAAATGCTTTTAGGATAATATACAAATTTTTTGCTTATGTACAGAACACAAGAAAATAAATAATAAACCCACTTATTTTCTTGAAAAACATTTTCCCTGTACATAACACACCCTAAATGGAGATATTTTAGCCATAAAAAAGAAAACCAAATGATACACTTTTCAATATACAACTGTGCATGATGTAGTACTAACTTCCTACTCCCTCTATTTCAAAATAAATGGTGCTTATCTTCTCATTTTGTTAAGTGATGTTTCACGTTATGAAGAAGACATTAATAAAGTTTATCCAATTTTACCCGTATCTAAATAAAGGAAGTTTTACATAACCAAAGAATTACTAACCAAAGAGTGTGCCCAAGGTAAAAAGAGAGAGACTAACCTCACGAAAATCATAAACATCATTATCAGGATCAGGAGGTTTACGAATGAAGAAATCACAATCAAAAAGACAAATCTTATGAAACTCCTCTTCATTAATCCTATAATCAACAATTTTCTCGGAATCCCATCCTTGCGTAAACACAAAACTACTGCTATGCACCATGGCAATATCATCATCACCCCCACCCCTAGTAGAAACACCACCTAAAAGGGTGTCATAATCAACATCAAAATCCTTCTTGTTATCTGATTCTTCCACTTCATCTTCGTCCATTTCATAGTCATCTGGACTTCCTCCATCAGCATCGCCATCGTCCGCGAATACTTTGAATTCCAGCCTTTTTGAGGGTTTAAGGAAAATGGGGTTGTTGGAAATTGGGTTAGAAAAGGAAAGGGTGAAAAGGGTCGGTGTTGAACGTGAACAAGGTGCAGTGGAGGATGTCGAAAACAACTTTGTTGGAAGTGGGAAGAGGAGACTGGCGCTCATTGTTGTTGTTCAGTGAAACAAGAGTGCAGTGAGGAGTGGATTGATTACATTTGTACTTTTTGTTATTCATATCTCGGTCCTTTAATCTTCTCGATTTGACACTTACCATCCCCTGCAAAGTTTTTAAAACCAACAAAGTAAAATGTCAACATTTGACCTGGATGGGCGTTCGATTTTTCGGTTCGGTTCTTCAAAATTTCTATTGAACCAAACTAATTCAAGTATTTTTTCAGTTTGGTTCTTCAGCGTTCCTTTTTATGGTTTTTGGTTTGGTTCAGTTTTTTTCAAGTTTGGTTTGATTTTTTCAAATTTTGATTCAATTTGATTCGGTTTTTTTCAAGTTCGGCTTGATTTTTTTAATTTTTTTTTTTTATTCTTCTATTTTTGTTTGAATGTGAATCAACAAGAAAGTAATGACCCACAAAATATCGTGAAAATCCGTATAATATCCAATTGCATTACACACAAAGTAAGGGTGTGCAAAAATAAACTAACCAATAAATTGAAGCGAAAAAATCTTATTGGTTTATTAGTATTGGGTTATTGGATTAACAATTTTTTAATAGTTGTATAAATTTTTTTATTGAGTTATCAGTTCAGTTTCGATTGTTTAGTATTGGGTTATGGAGTAAACTGATAACTCATTAAGACTATACTAAATTACTACTTTACTCTTCCTACTTATATATTAAGCCTTCACATTTTACAAAACCATGTTCAATCTACTTTCACCTTTCCTCTTAATTTCTCTCGACCTCCTTATTTACGTGCAGAATTGCACATGTCCTTCACTGATGGGACTAGGAAGAACCCAACCTCGTATATTAAAATCCAATAGCAAAATACATGAGCAAGAGGTATGTGACGCCTAACCTTTTCAACAATATATAAAATGGACAGGCTCACTTTTCTATAAAAAGAAAAAAGAATCAAATTTACCTCGCTATTTTAAAAAAATCAAATTTACCTCGCTATTTTAAAAAAATCAAATTTACCTCACTATTTTAAAAAATTGACTAACTTTACCCTTCGACATACTATTGGGTCATATTTGCCTCCCGTCGTTGAGAAAGTATTCATATGTACCATTAATTTAATGTAATTAGTAAAACTACCTTTTTTTACTTCGTACTTATGATTCTTAATGCGTGTAAAAAGAAAAATGACAAACTAAGTAGGTGTTTGGCCATGAGAATTTTTTCACTTTTTTCAAAAAATTATTTCATTTTAGTAAAAAAAAAAAAGTAAAAATAGTAGTGTTTGTCCATAAAAATTATCTCACTTTAGTTAAAATTATTTTTTAAAAAGTAAAAAATAAGTAAAACTTGTTTTAACTTTTTTCACTCGTAAAATTTTAAAAAAAAACTCTAATTTATACTCATGGTCAAACACAACACCAACTTCAACTACAACTCCAATTTCAACGGGTCAAATTTACCACTCAACTTTGAAAAGTTGACTAAATATAGCATTCATCATACTTGGGGCTAAATTTACCCCCCCCCCCCCTTGTCATACTTTGAGGCCACATTTATCCCTCTACTTTAATAAATTGACTAAATATATCATTCGTAATACTTTGGGCCCAAATTTATCCTCGATGTCATACTTTACGGTCATATTTACCCTCGTTGTTAATAAAACGTTTCACATGTACCCTTCCTTCAACAAAAAAACTCAAACCAACATTAAATGGCCCTTTTAAAAAAAACTCTAATCTAATCTGCTCAATCCGATCCATAAAAAATATACAAACAAAGATACCTCTCCCTCAATTTTATTGGTCGATTTTTTTTATGAACAAATATACTTTTGTTTCAACATGTAGTGCTAGTAAGTTATTTACAAATGAACAAAACTTAAAATGGAATGACATAACGCAAAAGCATGAAACTAGAGAAAATATCTATTACAAACTTTGCTCTTATTTAGTTATGTTCAAATTTCAAAATTTGCTATGCAATTCTATGTGAATCTGGATTCTAAAATTAGCTGGATAAGTTTTTTGAGAAAAAGACATGATGAAAAAATTGTGTAGATTCAAATTGTATAAAAAAAATGAAGAGATATCATGATTGGTACATAAAGAGACCTCTTAACTCAATCATTCAGAAAAATATCCAATGGGCCTAATATGGTACATTTGACTGTCAAATGTCATTCATCATGAGTTATATACTGATGCGAATTCATGAACTAAGTGAGGGGTATATTTAATTGTGTTTGAATTGATGAAGATTCATTTTGCATGTGCATATGCACTGATAAATATCTAGTGACTTAATCTCATTGAAAAAATTTAACCAACGAAACTAATAGGGTATATTTATTTGTGTCTTCTTTGTTGCTCGAGTCGGGTCCTGAGGGATAGATTAGGGTGTGTTTTACTTTTAAGAAATAGGGCATTTAATGTTGATTTGAGCTTTTCTATTAAAGAAAAGGTACATGTGAAAATTTCTTAACAACGAGGATAAATTTGATCCCAAAGTATGATCTCGAGGGTAAATTTGACCTCAAAGTATAATGAAGGATATATTTAGTCAATTTTCCTAAGTAGAGCGGTAAATTTAGCCCCAAAGTATGATAAAGAGGATGAATTTAGCCCAAAAATATGATGAAGAATATATTTAGCCAATTTTCTAAAGTAAAAGATAAATTTGATTATTTTCCCAAAACATTATTATTTTGATTGTAAAACGCGACCTAATATAGATAGACGAGTAATAAATATTTTCTTTCCAAGTTGAAAAGTAAAAAAGGAACGGAGTGAGTAGGGACAATGAATTAAGGGTGACTAAAAAATTTCAAAATTAGGTGCAGGCTATCAAGTCTTAATTATTGAGTGTGGGTGACAAAAATTAAATGATGGATTAAAATTTTTTGACTCATGTGTGAGAATCGCACTCAAGTTTTTTATTGTATACTTTGGCCCAATATAAAAACCTTAATAACTAAAAATTGAGAGAAAAAAATGGTTGTTGTTGTTGTTTTCTCTCTTTTTGCTTTTGGTTCTTTTCTCTACCGTTGTTGTTCATTGATGTTGCTGCTTTTATTCATCATCGTCACCATCTTATTCTTTTTCATTATCATCCTCTTCTTCTTATTCATTATTATCTTTTTCTTCTACTGCTTATCATTTCATTATTGTTGTTGTTGTCGTTACTACTGCTACTGGACTAAATTTTTGGATCAAATTTTATTCGTATATAACTGGTCATTACTTCATAAGTGATTTTGATAAGTAAAATAATAATTTTTAGTTTAATTTCTCATCTGGGTATGTCTTTTTTTTTAATAATTTTCAGTTGCTTATCCAACTGTTGTTGTATTCATTTACAATAGTTGTTGGATAGTTTTCATTACTGTTAAGTGGTTCAACATGTAAGTCATTTGTTGCAACATATGACCTACCTGTTGGATTAAGCTACTGGTTCTATAACATGAATTTAATAGATGAGTCATCTATTGTAACAGATGAGTCATCTGTTGCAATAGGCGACTCATCTGTTGGATTCATGTTACAACATTGAGATAGAACCTGAAGCTAAATTCAATAGATGAGTCATTTGTTGTAATATATGACTCATCTATTGGGTTCATATTACAGTACTGGATAGAACCTGAAGTTGAATCTAATAGATAAGTCATATGTTGCAACAGATGACTCATCTATTGAATTCATATAAAACCTGAAGCTGAATCCAACAGATGAGTCATCTATTGGATTCATGTTACAACACTAGGATAGAACCTGAAACTGAATCCAACAAATGTGTCATCTGTTGCTACAGATGGCTCAACAATTAGAACAATTGATTTATTTAGTGTTGGAAGGATGGTGAAATGTTAGAGACGATAGCGATGACAATTCAAAAAGATGTTTTGTATGATGATTTTGTGAACTTAATCATCAACTGTTGTGGACTAAATTGTCAATTCAAAGATCTTGTCATCAGTTACATGCACAACTCTCTTGAAGATCAGAGGGTCCTACTTTTTAAGATAAGTGATCAGGTTTGTTTGCATGCTTATCTGAGTGATCCAGCTAGGCACATTTTAAAGATGTATGTGGTTGAAAAACTGATAGAGAATCAGAATGTAGAACAAGACCAACAAGATATGTTAAATGATGAATTGGATGGTGCGGACATGAATATTTCAGATGATGAAGAAGAGGAGGACCAAATACCTACGGTCATTATTGCGAGCAATACAGAGGGTAGTTTTCAATTAACACAATCAAGTAATCTTCAAGATGATGAAATAGGTTTCTACAAGGAAATTACATTCAAGAACAAGGAAGAACTAGTCATTTCATTGCATATTGCTTGCTTGAAAGAGATTTCAGACTCAAGAAGGTGATTAATTCGCATAGTGTGTATTGCTTTAGATGTGCACATTTGGAGAGCAAGTGGTGGTTGAAGGCTGTGAAATTTATAAGTTCTAACAGATTCTACAATAAAACTTATTAAAGTATAACACATGTGATTTGGAGCATATTATGAGCTATAATTCATACGCCACACCAAAGGTCATAAGTAAATAATTTTAAAAAAGTTTCTCCAATGACAAAGACCCGTCTATAAGAGATATGGCCAATTAACTTCGTACAAAATTAAGTTATAAGGTGAATTATTGAAATATTTATAAGGGCATGGAGATTGTGAAGTCTTTGATTAGGGGAACACAAGAGCACGGTATGCAATGCTTGATGCGTACCATTACATGCTTGAGTTTGCAAATCTGTAAGTAAGACGGCATTGCAGGTTGATGAAAATGAAAGGTTCAAATACTTTTTTTGTAGCCTATGCAACTTGAATTTTTTACTTTTAATAAATGATAAAGTCATAGTCGTCGATGGGATATGCTTGAAGAACAAGTATGAAGGAGTTTTGTAATCGACGATGACACGTGATGCAGAGAATCACATCTTTTCGGTGGCTTTTTGTGTAGTGGACAAGGAATGTGATGTCTTATATCAATATTTTTTGAACCAATAAGAAGTTATGTAGATGATACTCATGAGTTGTGTATAATTTCTGATAGGCATCCAAGTATTCGAAAGATGGTTTCAATTGTCTACCCTTCAGATCACTATGGTTGTTGCATGAGGCCCCTTAGGAAAAATATTCAAAATAACTTTCACAATTCAAAGGTTGTGTCTCATTTTTATGAAGCAGCAAAAACGTATGATAGAGTTGAGTTCCTTGGCCATTTCAATAAAACAAAGGATATGACATCCAAGGCAGTTGAACATCTCAAACGTATCGGGTTACACAAATAGAGCAGCACATTTTACCAGAGAAATAGGTACATTATTATAAATTTAATAATTTGTTTGACTTTATTGTAATACAATGTCTTACTAAGTAGTTTTTCCGTATAGGTATAATA
Source organism: Capsicum pubescens (assembly GCA_030864215.1). NCBI lineage: Eukaryota > Viridiplantae > Streptophyta > Magnoliopsida > Solanales > Solanaceae > Capsicum > Capsicum pubescens. The sequence goes on along the minus strand of CM061541.1, from coordinate 83,337,762 downwards.
TTATGACGTCAATATTATGGAATCGGTGAATGCAATGTTTAACACTGAAAGAGAATTCCCCATTGTCGCTCTATCTGACGAAATAAACATGAGATTTGCAAAATTATTTCAAGAGAGGCGTATGGAGTTGGTCAACTCACCAAACAGACTTGTTCCTTTAATGAAAAAAGAATATCAAAGTACATCAATTCAAAAAATAAGTTATTGACCCATCAAATAGCCAATTATAAGTTCATTATCAACGGGCATAGTGATGTTGCCACGGACCTTCAAAGAAGAACTTGTACATGTAGATTTTTTGACTTGGACAAAATACCTTGTTCACATGTTATGACGGCGCTCCGAGTCCAATATGGTGCACAATTTGGAATTCAAATTTACTCATCTCAATATTATTCGATGAAAAAATACATAATTACATATTGTTAGTATATTTGTCACGGTAAAAAAACTCAAGTCATGAAGACACATATCGCGGCTAAGACCTGCCAATTAATCCAATTACTCAAACTGATATGTAATAAAAAATCATAACACAAATTCTCAAGCGAGACTTCTAGAGTGAAGTCGGACCATACATGTACAATAATAACGTAAGTCTGAATAACAATAATACCATAAATCATCTCAAAATCTGGCGTCACAGTGTAAGAACAATATAAATACAACTCAAAGTCTCAAAATACAACTGAAGATCTGAAAACTACAAGTCTGTCTTTAAATACAAAATAAGATATAAACTGGATAGGAGTAGGTCTAAGGTCGACTCTGAAGGCACACGGCCAATACCTCAAAATGTAAAAGATCATTGCACAAACTCAGCTACCGCGCGACGCACTCATACTTGTATCTACACCAAAAGGGCATAGTAGGAATGAGTATGATCCATTTGTAGTTAATGGGTATCATAGGTCGACTAAGCAAAGTAGAAAATAAGATACATACTTTTGAGAATTTTACCTGCAATCAAAAAATGTCTCAAATGGTAGCTCACACCTTCTCCACTAACAGTTCTAAATATAGCACATAAGCAAGAATATAGGTATGTAAAAGGAACATAATAGATATGCACCGAATTATGCATAAAAGTACTAAACTGAACATGCATAATGTATGGAATGCAATGATAATGTGATGTGACTAAGGCTATTGCATAACCTCCGTATAAACCTATCGATCTTCAACGCTTTCAAGTGGTACCCATGGGAGGTTCACAACCCATATACCATCTCAATACTCAATCCAAATGTAACACCCCACATTTTTGGACTAGAATTCAAATCGTTGTTCCTATGCGTACATAATTGAAATGTCATGATTATATTTTCGCAGATTATAAAATATAAATCGAGGATTTAACATTACATAATCTGAGAAAATATAATACTGATATATAATATAAATTGAAAATATAATCATGACATAATCTGAGAAAATATAATACTGATATTTAATATAAATCAAAAATATAATCATGACATAATCTGAGAAAATATAATACTGATATAATAATATAATCATAGTCATGATAGAATCGTTGTTCCTTTTGGGTCTTTGAACCATAATCACTTATTACAGTATTTCAAGTTTCATATCGTATTTTATACTCATTCAGTGTTGTGGGTTATGAACACCCGATACCTATGTGTTTTACATGATTTTCATTTTCAAGTAACAAGTCAGACATAATCATGATTTTATTCCCATATTCAGATTATCACTTTTATAATGAAAGTTCGAGTTTTATGTCATGTTTAAGACATTAGTTTACATGCTTATAATTACTTTAGAATCTGTACGCACTGTTGTTTTCGAAATACCATGACCTAATCTTATCAGTTGTCAGTTCATACACCAGTCAGTGTATTTCAGTTGGGAGTAGGATTTAGCACTGAGAGAACCTAGGGATAGAGGATTACCCGTCAGTTAGGACTGGGTCCTTAAAAACAGTCCCTAAGTTCTAGAACTACGTAGCCAGCGTAGGATTATGAGACGTCACCCGCCAGTTTAGGACTGACACTCGAGGGGTCACCCGTCAGTTTAGGACTGAAACTCTCTTTGGGGTCATCCGCCAGTTTAGGACTGACTCCACAGCCAGTGTTATTACCCGTGGCACAGTACTGACACCTTTTCAACTGGGGTCACAGGTTGGACCCCGATTAGCTCAAATTGGGGCATGTCGATTAGATGATACCTCCCACAATCTCAGCATAATATTTAATATATTCTTAGTTCAATTTTTCTTTACCATAACATACAGATTCTCATTTATTTAGTTATCAGATTTCAGCCTTTCAGTTTACAGATTATTTCAGAAATATGCTTATGCTTAGTCTTGCATCCTCAGATTTTATAGATTTCATGCATTTATGCTCAATTATCTCATGTTGTTCAGTAGTCCGTATTCATATATCAGCTATTCAGTATATAGACACTAGTTATCCTCTTTTCTTAAATTTCAATCATTCTGTCACCCCAGGCATCAGTTAATCAGTTGATCAGATCAGCTCAGTACAATTATGTTTGGTTTCATATGTTCACGTATGCATGTTTTACCATATTCTGGCTTCGGTTCTACTTATATTACAAAAGTAAAAATTTTAAGAAACTAAGTGTAGGGATTCACCAACTTATCAGATTATGGTTGTTACTCATGTTTTTGGATATTTCAGCCTTCAGTTTATTTCAGTCTCTTGGTGAGTCTACTTACACTTAGTATGCATGTTTTAAGATTACATATGATACTAGTTTTACTTATTGCATTCACCCCCGCTTACTCAGTATATTCCAAAAGTACTGAGCTATATATACGTCTGTGTGGCTACATTGTTTCATAATGTAGGTTCCAGTTGTAGCCCACACATCATGATCAGACAGTTGCAGTCTCCATTCAACAGGTGATGAGTTTTATTTCGGGACTCCATCCAGATGTTGTTCATGTACTTTATTTTTATCATTCTTATGTATTGATTAGTGGTAGTTGAAGTCATGTCCCAGTTATCTATAGTCAGTATAGTAGAGGCTTCATAGATGTCAGTTAGAGTCAGTGATGTAGTTTTAGTTCTCTCTTCAGTTTTATCAGATTGTAAATTGTATCAGTATTATATTTTCTCAGATCATGTCATGATTATATTTTTGCACAACAATTTAGCTATTTTATAAACTCTAAATCAGTTGCTCAAGAAGAATGCCAGTTCATAAGTTAGGTTGGGATCACTTGTGGTTCCAAGCACCGTGTTACGACTAGGGGGTAGTCTCGGTCGTGACACCAAATCTCAATATCCATATATCCACTCTGATTCGTGGGCTACGACAGAGGGATTTGTAAAAGATGTCACATTTCTGTCGAAATTAGTGTTTCCACAATGGCACCAATATCTCATGAATAAATGTATGATGAGAATGTAATGCTCACAACCAAGCCAGTATGAAGATCTCAAAATCTATTTAATAGATGTACAGGTGAACTTAGAATTCACTCAGTAGATTAGCCAACCATGATTACGTATAAGCAATATACCAGTAGAGTGGAAAATTCAAGTAAGACATCAATAATATCACATTAACCCTAACTTAAGTATTTTTATCATGAAAAGAGCAACCAAATGCGTACAAAAAGCCAATACTAACATATAAGTCCCCCACACAAGCTACACACAATAAATATCATCTCAAATTACCAACAACAATAATATAAGCCCCCACACAGGCACACAACAGTTATACTATTATTTTCATGATCATTGCCATACCCATAGTATGCTATTATAAGAATATTAACTACCCAACCTAGTTTGAAGAAAATCAAGTCATAACCTACCTTATGACAATGAAATCCAAGCTTAAAACCTTTCACGCAAAGTTTTTCCCTCTTAAACGACCTTGAAATCAACTAAAACGTACAAATATAGAATCTATGCGTCAAAAGAAAATCAATGATACTTATATTGCCTATTTCTGAGTCAGAATCAAAATGAACCCTTAAAATGGGTTTTCATAAAGAAAGGATAAAATTAAAATTTTTGTTTATAAACACCTTACTCATGACCAAAGGAAGTCATAGAAGAAAATCCAAGTGAAACCGGGATTTAGATTGAAAAAAAAACTATTTTAGGCCTTTCGGGTCAAAATCTTCAAATTCCACTTTCGAAATCATGATTTAAAGGGTTTTAAATGGCAATAATCGAAGTAACATAATTAAAATAGTGATTTGGAGCTTACCCAAGCTCAAAAATGGAAGAACTCATCAAAAAACTCCTAACTCGAAGCCCAAGTCTCAAAATTGAAGAAAAATGAGAAAAAGAAATTTTTATACTTTCGGTGTTGATTTGACCGCTTTAGCTGTCACCACTAAAGCACGGGTCGACTGCTAAAGCAGTCACCACTAGAGCGTAAAGGGTGGGTCGCTAAAGCGGTCTCCTACCACTAAAGCGGTCAAGGTACGCTTTAGCGGTAGTGGGCTGCCAGCTGAGGCTCCGCTTTAGCGGCAATTGGACCAGTAAAGCGGCTACCACTTTAGCGGTCACATGGACGCTAAATCAGTTACACCAGATTTTTTATGTACCAGCAACTTTACTAAAATGCAAAGTTGCGGATCTAGCCCTTGGGATTCGTTTGGAATCCCATGAAGGAAAACGAAATATGCTACTAGACTAAATACTACATTCCAAATTCAATGGCAACATCAGATTTTTGAAAAGAGGTTGAGTTATACCCCATTTTAACACGAGGTCAAAATAGTATACAACATATCGGAAACCTCTGATTAAATTAAAGGAAGTCGCCACCTAATTAGTTCTACGGTGAATTAGGACACCTATTATAAACTATGTGATTAAAGCAATTAAAGGCTTCATTTTAAGGTCTACGCAACCTAAAATTCTAGGTAAGAATTCTAATTATCCTAAAGGGAGGGGATTAGGCACCCTAAAGGATCCGTTAACTACGGTTAACCGGCCAAACTTCGGTAATAGGTTAGATAAGAAAATCAAATATTAAAATAAGAAAGATATAAATAAGTTATTAAAAATATATTCATCTTATTAAAACATGCTAGTTACTTAAGGAAAGATTAGAGAAATTTATCCACTTATCAAAAATTAACAAAGATAACTCCTAAAAATAATTCAACCTTATTGTCGTCAAGAAAAGTTATTTAAAATTAATCCTTTACAAAAGTTTTCAATTAAAAATTAAAGAAAGGGTTTAATTATATTAAGAACTCCACATTTTTTTTAAATTCTAAAAAAATGACTCTTTTGCTTTTTAAATCAAACTTCATAAAAATAAGTTAATTATCCTACACTAAGTGAATAGATAAAATATATAATTGTTAAATATATGATGGCTTAGGAATTTATTATTTATTAAGGTATGAGTAAATAAAATATTTGTTCTTATCATTAGAAATCCGTAAAAGGGACTTGCGAAGTGCCATCTTTTATTTGGGATTAATGAATAATAATACTAATACTAATAATGATAATGATAATAATGATAATAATAATAATAATAATAAATAAATAAAATAAAATAAAGTAAAATTTGATTTACCATATCCAAATTAGTAAAGCCGGTTTTCCGCAAGAACTTATGTTTTATTAATTCAAAGTTACTAATTAGCGAAGAACTAACTCAATTCTAAAGATGGGTTACTATTTCATATAAAAGAAGCATTAATGGCCATAAAAATCTATGAGATATATTTATCTATCAAATTTCATCCATTTAACATCTAAAGCCAGCAAGAATGTCAAATTTAATATCTAAGAGGCAAACGGGAACGATTAAATTTGCTATACGTTTAAGGAATTAAACAATGAAAACAAACATAAATTTCAAATGATAATGTGCAATATTTAGTACGAGATAACAATATGTGTATGCAAAGATAAGTAAAAGCTTAGAGGAGGAAAAGGAGGAACTAGATTGCTTAGATGAAACACATAATAGTCTATTGTCGCTTCTCTGATTTGGATAGAGATGGAGTCAAGCTGTGAGACTCCAAACGCACTCCCAAGTTCACATGAGATAGAAAAAGATAAGGAGTTAGAAGAAATATTAATCTTGGTGTTAAATAACATAACGAGAATAAGGAAAACAACATATAAATTTTGTTCCAAATTGCATGGCTTCCAGCCAAATTTTGAGAAAGTGAAACAAGGAAAAACTAGACATTTAAGGGGTAACTAATCTATTAGGTGTCTCAAATAAGCTAGTTGTAAACTTACAACTTTATTCACATTTATACAGAGGAGCATAAACTTATGATCAGACTTTTAACTCAAACCTTATAGATATGGTTATAATATACTCTTTTAACAGTAAGAAAAAAGTGGCAGCAAGCAAAGATAAAAATAGTGAATGTTCCTTATAATCATGATTTTATATGCAAACATGAAATTCTCATTCTTAGCATGAAGATTTATTGACCATGATAACTATATAAACAAGCATGCATTCCAAAATCTGATTTTAAATGAGATGGTCACACCAGATGACAAAATATGGCAGCTCCACCATCAAGAATCCCAGTCAAAAAAAAAGGAAAAACTCTTCCTACAATAATCGGGCACTAACTTTCTTCGAGAGTAAGGATCCAACATAGAATAAGATAAGAAATGAAATTGAATTTTGAGTCACTGGACAACGTTCCAGGGAAAAAATAATAATAACATAAATTAGACCAAATCATATGCTTACTTTTAAGAAATCAAATCAACATTCACATGAAAGCAAAATTCGACTTAACATGTTTCACATGGATCAACTCTAAAAAAAAGTCATCCCTATATTTCAAAGGCTAAAGCAGTAGCAAATTTTAACTCAAAATCATATTTTGGCTAACTTAATTTACTTATATCAAAGAAAACACACCAACTGGGGAAGAGGTGGTTAGAGGCGTAGGGACGTTTGAAAACAAATGCTAAAATAGACTTAAACTAGGCTCAAACTCGAGTTGAACGTGAGAGACCTTATTACTTGACTACAAAGAAGTAAACAGTCCATTCGAAGGAGAAAATCTCATCAGCGAAGGCCAAATATATTATAGACACTATTTTTATTGACCATGTATAAGCTAGAAACAATGAATGAAAGTCTTTAAAGTCTTTGGTCATGATTTTGAGCCAAACTTAAACCTTCTCTAAACCTAAAAAATAAAGACTTGTTCTCAAACTCATTTATGGAAATGAGCAGAAGCATATACAAGAGGTTTTAACAAAAATACACACCTGGGAACTAAGATACCGTTTCCATACAAACTAGTCATCCATTTTTTCAAAAATGTAGTGTGTAGAATCATTCAGCGAAGGAATAAAAGAGATACTTAAGTCCTCGGACCACTGAATAAATTCTCAAAAAAACATGACGACTTAAATAAATTAAACTAAATCCTACATGCGTTAGAAAGATGATTTTTGAAGGAATGTGCTCAAGTTCAAGTTATTGACGAATGGAAACTCTCAAAGTAAGACTTCTTAAATTCACTATAGAAAAGAAGATCGGCTTAGACATTATTGTTGTACAAAGAGCATTCCACTTTACATATCTTAGTAAAAAAATATGTTTTTTGCTAAACGAATGTTGAGAGAACACTTAGAACATTGAGAGAACACTAGAACATAATTTCAAACAATGATTATAGGGAGGGATGGACATCGAATGTTGAGCTTGAAGCAAATTAAAATTGAGTGATCTAAATAGTGCAAAAACATTCTGTTTTAGGAGCAGTCACGAGTTCGGGGTTGAGATATACTCAACTCCATTCAAACTCGATCCCAAAATTAGATTAAGATTAGCCCATTAGGCGAGAGAAAGTCATGTAAATGGCGGAGAGAAAAAAAATCAATTTTAAGCACTTAGAAAGAAAGATGGGAGTTTGCCATGAAGTGTTTCTATCTTATCCTCACGTGAACATCTCTCTGCCCTATATCTCTTCTAATCATCCAAAACTAAACAATGATGGAAAAATAATAAAACATGATCGAAAGATACGCGAAAGAAAAATTTATCAAGTACTTGGAGATTGGAAGAGAATAGAAGATGGTAACACCATGACGTGTTTGTGTTTTGTTCCATAACATTCATATTAACATCCTCCTACATTATACTTCATCGAGATATAGAAACACAGTGAGGACGCCAACATATTCAGTTTAAACATAGCTGAAACTTATTAACAAGTGAGCTCTATTTCACGAGATTGACGTCTCCAAAGAAAAATAGAGATGGTGAAATCTAAAGAGTGTTTAAGAGAGAGGAAAGTACAAAGTGCTAAGTATCATGAGATATCCACCCCTTTATCCTTTTATGTTCACGAGAACACTCCCTTGTTGCTCTATACTCCAAAAAAAACGTACGACCAAAAGCAAAACGAGGCTTTATTCATAATAGAAATCAATCAAGTCAGCTAAACAATAGGTAAATTATGGTTGCTATGCAGCAACATGGAAAGAAAAAGCAACCAGGCGACACGATTAATAGAAAATGTGAAAAATAAAACAACAAAATAAAGGTGACGCAGGGAAGTTACAACAATAACAATATAAAAAAAAACTGTATTGCAAAATTGAAAAAAAAAAGTTACTGACCTTTTCTATGGCAGTGAACCAAGACGATAAGTCGAAGAGTGATTCCTCCACAATCTTTGACTTTGTGTTTCCAAAATAATTTAATTCATTGAAAATAAACTTCAACCAAAAATAAAAATATGAAGAAACAACAGTTTGATTGATAAATGATGGGGGTACAAATTTGTTCCTCCCTTGATTCTTTTCTCATGATTTTCTCCGTAATTCAAGGGCGTCAGTAGCATATTTCTAGAATGTATAAAGATTTGGATATGAATTTCTCCATAATTTGAGGGTCGTTAGTTGCGTATTTCTCGAACGTAGGAACATTTGGATTTGATCTCCATGAAAAGAGGGTTTGTCTTCTTGATGTATTTGATTATCAAGAAGAGAGGGTTTTGATCTTTATGAATATCCCATGAATTTATTGAGACTTTTCAAATATTTGATCTCTTTGTAAATATCCCATGAATTTGTGGGATACTGGAGATGCCTCTTTAAGAGAATATTTGTCCCTTTATAGAGGCATAATTTAGGGTTTAAAGTAAACTAGACTCTAAGAACTCTAATAGAATTTAGATTCTTTTTGTAGAGTCCCACAAATTTTAGATGTCTATAACTGTTTCTCAAAATGTATGGTATGGTATGGTATGGTTTAATTCCATGGTTAGGGTACCATGAAAACCCTCACTTTTTGGAACCACCGATTTGGTGGTATCCCATGGTTTTGTGGAATATTGGAGATCCCAATCTTTTTACGAATACCCACCAGTTTATGGAATATTCAAGATGTCTGTTTTAAGGAATATGTTACCCTTTAAATAAGCGGGATTTAGAGTAAAGTAGCCTCCTAGAACTCTAAATGAATTTGGATTATTCTTGAAGAGTCCCACAAATCTTAGATGTCTACAAATGCCCCTACTTCAAGGCTTGTCGAAGTGTAGGTTTGATGACGAGTCTTAAAGTACCAATAGAGCTTCCATCTTTATGCGGCGGCTATAGATTTGCAGATCTAATTTATGAGAGAGGAGATGAAGGAAAGATTTGGTTCCACTGAGCGTGCCAATTTATTTCCAACATAATTTAATTCATGTAAAATAAACTTCAATCAAAAATAAAAATATGAAGAAACATAAACGACGTGAGTACAAATCTGTCCCTCCCTTGATTCTTGCCTCTTGATTTTCTCCGTAATTCGAGGGCCGTTAGTGGCATATTTATCGAACATAGGATAATCTCTTTATGAATATCCCATGATTTTATGGGATATTGTTGATCTTTTTACGAATACCCACCAGTTTATGGAATATTTAAGATGTCTGTTTTAAGGAATATGTTACCCTTTAAATAAGCGAGATTTAGAGTAAAGTAGCCTCCTAGAACTCTAAATGAATTTGGATTATTCTTGAAGAGTCCCACAAATTTTGGATGTCTACAAATGCCCCCTATTTCAAGGCTTGTCGAAGTGTAGATTTGATGACGAGTCTTGAAGTACCAATTGAGCTTCCATCTTTATGCACCAATAGAGCTTCCATCTTTATGCGGTGGGTACAGATTTGCAGATCTGATTTATGACAGAAGAGATGAAGGGCAGATTTGATCCCACTGGGCGTGCAATTAATTTTAACCACAAATAAAATATGAAGAAACAATAATTTTTTATTGATAAACGATTGTGGGTACAAATATGTTCCTCCCATGATTCTTCTCTCATGATTTTCTCTGTAATTCAAGGGCCTCCATAATTCAAAGGACGTTAGTAGCATATTTCTAGAATGTATAAAGATTTGTATATGAATTTCTCCGCAATTCAAGGGCTGTCAGTAGTGTATTTCTCGAACATAGGAACAATTGGATTTGATCTCCATGAAAGGATCTTCTTGATGTATTTGATTATCAAGAAGGAAGGGTTTTGATCTAGAAATATTCCATGAATTTATTGGAACTTTGAAAATCGTTGATCTCTTTGTGAATATCTCGTGAATTTGTGGGATACTGGAGATGCTTTCTTAAGGGAATATTTGCCCCTTTATATAGGCATAATTCAGGGTTTAGGGTAAACTAGACTCTAAGAACTCTAACAGAATTAGGATTCTTTTTGTAGAGTCCTAAAATTTTAGATGTCTACAAATGCCCCCTACTACAAGGCTTGTCGAAGTGTAGACTTGATTACGAGTCTTGAAGTACCTATAGAGCTTCCATCTTGATGCGGCTACAGATTTGCAGATATGATTTGTAAGAAAAGAGATGAAGGAAAGATTTGGTCCCACTGGGCGTGCCAATTAATTTCAACCACAAATAAAAATATGAAGAAAAAATAATTTTTTATTGATAAACGATTGTGGGTACAAATCTCTTCCTCCCTTGACTTTTCTCTCTTAATTTTCTCCATAATTTGAGGGCTGTCAGTAGTGTATTTCTCGAATGTAGGATTTGATATGGATTTTTCCATAATTTGAGGGCCATTAGTGGCGTATTTCTCGAACGTAGGAACATTTGAATTTGATCTCCATGAAAGGATCTTCTTGATTATCAAGAAGGAAGGGTTTTGATCTATAATATCCCATGAATTTATTGGGAATTTGAAGATCGTTGATCTCTTTGTGAATATCCCGTGAATTTATGGGATACTGGAGATCTTGGAGATACCTTTTAAAGGGATATTTGCCCCCTTTATATAGGCGTAATTTAGGGTTTAGGTAGAGTAGCCATCAAGCTATATTTAGGGTAAAGTAGCCCAAGAACTCTAACAAAAATTGAACTCTTTTTATAGAGTCCACAAAATTTCAATTTCTACAAATGCCCTATACTTCAAGGCTTGTCGGAGTGTAGTCTTGATGAGACTTAAATACGAGTCTTAAAGAAACACTTCCATCTTTACGATCCTGCGACTACAGCTTTGCATATTTGATTTATGAGAGAAGAGATGAAGAGCAGATTTGGTCCCACTGGACATGCCAAAATTTATTGGACAATAAAATTTTTGAAGCCAAAAAATAAATAATCGAGACAAGAAAAATACTGCAACAATCAATTTATTGATTTGAATGATTTGAGGGACTTTATCTTGACTTGTGCTTGAATTCAAGGGCTTTTGAGCTTGTTCTTGAATATTGTGGTCTTGATCTTGAATCTTGATGAACTTGATTTGAATGCGTGAGCTTTGTAGAGAAATTACGGCGTTTGATCCACGAGCTTTATCTTGCTTCTTGTTAGAGTTATAGGGTCTCCCTTTCTGAATTCTGAGACCCCTATTTATAGTTGTGGAAAAGGAAGAGTCATGATGAAGATGGACTTTCTTTGACCAATCAAATTCAAGTGACGTGACGCCTTTTATGGACTTTGATTTTATTGGGCCTGCTGCATTATTTTGACATGTGGCATGGTCCTATTGGCTTTTTCACTTGACTTGACATGCCACGTTATTTGACATGTGACGTTTATTTAGGCCTGTAGAATAAGACAATATCTTGGGCTTAGCAAAGTGGACTCATCATTCGTAGCCCAAATCAATGGGCTAGCCCAATAAAAAATAGACTTTAATTAAATCCATATATGTTTGGACTTAAATAATTAATCCAATTATATTAATTCACAATATTTATTTGGGACTAATATATTTTGAATTTAATATAATTCAAATTTTGTACGGATTTAAATCTTCAAAAAATTGCATCGCCCACAAATGCCCCCTACTTCAAGACTTGTCGAGACATTTAATATTTTGGAGACTAGCCTTGAAGTATGATTATTTAAACATGTTTCCTTCGTGTGTCAATGATTTTCATACATATGAATTCCCCATTCAAAAAAATTAAAGCCAAACCAACACAAACTTCATACATTATACCTCCGACAGTTTGTGGGGTGTCGGAGGTATAATGTATGAAGCACAGAGCTTTGTAAATGTGCTTCACTGCATTTCGTACGTCCAAAGGTATTTATTGCTACAAGGTGATGCCTTTTGGTTTGAAGAACGCTGGCACCACTTATCAAAGGGCTATGCAAAACATCTGACAGTTTGCTTCATAAAAATATTGAATGCTACATGGATGATCTAGTGGCAAAGTCAAGAAAGAGAGACGGCCACTTAAAATACCTAAGAATGGTATTCGAGTTACTTCGAAGATATCAACTTAGGATGAATCCATTGAAGTGTGCCTTTGGAGTTACTTTTGGAAAGTTTCTTGGCTTCGTTGTGCGACACCGAGGAATTAAAATTGACCAAGCCAAGGTCGATGCAATTTTAAAGATGCCCGATCCTCAAAACATTCATGAGTTAAAGAGCCTTCAAGGAAGGCTAGCATATTTAAGGAGGTTCATTTCAAACCTGGTTGGAAAATGTCAACCATTTAGTCGTCTCATGTAGAAGGACACTCGCTTCGAATGGGACCAAGCTTGTAGTAATGCCTTTGATAGTATCAAATCATACTTAATTAAGCCACCAGTTCTTGCGGCACCCATACCAGGGAAACCATTGATGCTCTACATAAAGGAACAAGAGAGGTCAGTTGGAGCACTACTGGCTCAAGAAAATAGTGAAGGCAAAGAAAATTCTCTTTACTATCTGAGCAGAATGATGACGCCGAATGAGCTAAAGTATTCTCCAATCGAAAAGTTATGTTTGGCATTGGCCTTCTCAATTCAAAAGATGAAACACTACTTTCAAGCTCATGTTGTCCGTTTTATGTCTAGGGCAAGTCCCATAAAGTTTGTAATGTCAAAACCAGTCCTTAGTGATCGACCTGCAAGATGGTACCTTCAATTTCAGTAGTTTAAGATTATATACGTTCCCCAAAAGGCTGTAAAGGCACAAACATTGGTTGATTTCTTGGCAGACCACCCTATACCTGATGATTGGGAACTGAGCGATGAAATTCTCGATGAAGATGCAATGGTTATTGAAGTTAGACCCCCATGGAAGATGTACTTTGATGGTTCCGTACATCGAGATGGAGATGGTGCCGGTGTGATCTTCATCACTCCACAAGAAGAGGCCATCCTATACTCTTTTACCCTAACAAATCATTGCTCTAATAATGTTGTTGAATATCAAGATTTAATACTTGGACTTGAGATGGCAGTTGACATGAAACAACTGCAATTACAAGTCTTTAGTGACTCCCAGTTGGTGATCAAGCAGCTTTTGGGAAGCTATGAAGTCAGAAAGCCTGATCTACGACCATATCATGATTATGCACAGAAGTTGATGGGGTGGCGTGGAGAAGTAACCCTCCAACATGTGCTAAGAAGAGAAAATAAGCAAGTTGAAGCCCTAGCTGTTTTGGCCTCAACCCTGACTATTCCAAATCAGACGCAAGTCACTATCCTCCAAGAATGGGTAGTACCGCCAACAACTGAAGATAAAGAAAATAAAGTTGAATACCTTGTTGCCGTATCTGAAGCTGAAAAAGAAGATTGGCGATAACTTATCATAGATTACTTATGTTATGGGATACTTCCAGAGGACCCAAGGAGGACAGACATTCATCGTCGTGCACCTCGCTTCCTTTACTATAAGGACACACTATATAGAAGATCATTTGAAGGAGTACTCTTACGGTGTCTGGGAAAAGAAGAAACAATTTAAGCTTTGTAAGAAGCACACTCGGGAGTGTGTGGATCGCATCAATATGGACCGAAGCTTCAATTCCACATTAAAAAGATGGTATACTATTGGCCAACGATGGTGAAAGATTGCTTGGACTATGCTAGAAGATGCAAATCTTGTCAATTCCTTGCGAATTTTATTCATCAACCTCCTGAAGTACTACACCCAACTGTAGCATCTTGGCCATTCAATGCTTGGGGAATGGATTTTGTTGGTCCACTACCAAAATCTTCTGGTGGACACGTATACATCTTGGCCGCGACATATTACTTCTCAAAGTGGGCCAAAGTTTCTCTTAAAGAAGTAAAGAAAGAAAATATTACAAACTTCATCCGAGTGAATATCGTCTACCTCTTTGGAATCTCTCAATATATAATAACTGAAAATGGTAAGCCATTTGATAATAAACTGATGAATAAGATTTGTGATCTCTTTGGCTTCAAGCAGCGCAAGTCTTCTATGCACCATGTTGCCGCCAACGGTCTAGCTGAAACCTTCAATAAGACTTTATGCAACTTGTTGAAGAAAGTTGTCTCCAAATCCAAATGAGACTGGCATGAGCGAATGGAGACAATCAAGAGAGAAGAATCAAGAGGAACAAATTTGTATCCATATCATTTTTCAATAAAATTATTGTTTCTTCATATTTTTATTCGTGGTCGAAGTTTATTTTCAATGAATTAAATTATGTTGAAAACAAATTGGCACACCCAGTGGGACCAAATCTGCCCTTCATCTCTTCTCTCATAAATCAAATATACAAAACTGTAGCCGCAGGATCGTAAAGATGGAAGTGGTACTTCAAGACTCATCTTTGAGTTTCATCAAGTCTACACTCCGACAAGCCTTGAAGTAGGGGGCATTTGTAGACATTGAAATTTTGTGGACTCTACAAAAAGAGTCCAATTTTGGTTAGAGTTCTTGGTGGCTACTTTACCCTAAATCTACCTTGGTGGCTACTCTACCTAAATCCTAAATTCAGCCTATATAAAGGGCAAATATTCTTTAAAGAGGCATCTCCAGTATCCCACAAATTCACGGGATATTCACAAAGAGATCAACGATCTGAAAAGTCCCAATAAATTCATGAGATACTCACAAAGGGATCAAAACCCCCTCTTCATGATTAATCAAATAAATCAAGAAGATCGACAAACTCTCCTTTCATGGAGATCAAATCCAAATGTTCCTACGTTTGAGAAATACGCCACTAACGACGCTAGAATTACGGAGAAATTTATATCCAAATCTTCGTACATTCTAGAAATATGCTACTGACGTCCTTTGAATTACGGAGGCCCTTGAATTACAGAGAAAATCATGAGAGAAGAGTCAAGGGAGGAACAGATTTGTACCCCATCGTTTGTCAATAAAACTGTTGTTTTTTCATATTTTTTTTGTGGTTGAAGTTTATTTTCATGGAGATCAAATCCAAATACTCCTATGTTCGAGAAATATGCCACTAACAACCATCGAATTACGGATAAATCCATATCAAATCCTACTTTCTAGAAATACGCTACTGACAGCCCTCGAATTACGGAGAGAATCGAGAGAAGAATCAAGGGAGGAACAGATTTGTACCCCCATTGTTTATCAATAAAACTGTTATTTCTTTATATTTTTATTTGTGGTTGAAGTTTATTTTCAATGAATTAAATTATGTTAGAAACAAATTTATTACGCCTACATAAAGGGAGCAAATATCCATTTAAAGAGGCATCTCCAGTATCCCACAAATTCACAGGATATTCACAAAGAGATCAACGATCTGAAAAGTCCCAATAAATTCATGGGATATTCATAAATATCAAAACCCTCTCTTCTTGATAATCAAATGCATCAAGAAGACAAACCCTCCTTTCATGGAGATCAAATCTAAATGTTCCTACGTTCTAGAAATACGCCACTAACGGCCCTTGAATTACGGAGGACCTTAAATTATGGAGAAAATCATGAGAGAAGAATCAAGGGAGGAACAGATTTGTACCCCCATTGTTTATCAATAAAACTGTTGTTTCTTCATATTTTTATTTGTGGTTGAAGTTTATTTTCAATGAATTAAATTATGTTGGAAACAAATTAGCACACCCAGTGGGACAATCTCTACCTCTCATCTCAACTTTTCCAACTGCAAAGTTCAACAACACTGAAATGACTTCCAAGAAGGTCAACTCTCAATCAATTATTTCCAAGGCTGTTGACTCAAAGTTCTCTGCTGAAGTAGAAAACATCTTTGGTGTTACTTGCAGAAGCTTAGGAGCTGTCACAAGGAGCAAGGAAATGACAACAAACATATTCAGTGTCGTCTACGCCAACTCCAGTTTTTGGATTGTCAACCCCAAATGGAACTAAGTCCAATGGAAGTTCTTCAGAAGAAGGAAGAAGTATGGAAGAATCGTTTAAGAAGACTCTATCTCTACTTGAGTATTCCGGTTCCAAATACTCTGGCGTAAAGAGCGATGGTCGTTCAAGCAACTCATCATCTCCCACCACACCGTATATGTTGAGCACTTCAAAGATAAACTTGTGCGATAATCCATGATACTCTCTAATATCTCCAATGATTATACAAGTGATGGTGACTTATGCCTCGTCTATGAAAGAGCAACTTATGAATCTGACAAAGGCAATTGAGAGCCTGACCAAATATGTTCAGAATTAAGATGCTCGGATTGATAAGATAGTGGATAGAATGGAAGGCCTGATAGATGGAGAGTCTAGCATGCTCCTGAAAAATATCTAGAGGTTCATGAGATAAAAAATCCTGTGAAACAAAGACCACCGACTAAAGAGGTGCAAGTTTCTTCTAAGGGAATGATCCCGATTGGGCAGTTGAGGGAATTCATTGAAGGGACCCTCAAAAACAAGTATGATGTTGTCACCAAGTCTTCCCTTGCATATGATAAGCCCTACACTACGAGGATGGAAAGCCTCAAAATGCCTGTCGGCTATCACCCCCCTCTCAAATTTTAATAATTTGAGGACAAAGGGAACCTAAAACAGCATGTCACGCACTTGGCTGAGACATGTAATAATACTGGAAATTACGGTGTCTACAAACGTAAGAACATTTGAATTTGATCTCCATGAAAGGAGGGTTTATCTTCTTGATGTATTTGATTATCAAGAAGAGAGGGTTTTGATCTTTATGAATATCCCATGAATTTATTAGAACTTTTCAGATCGTTGATCTCTTTGTGAATATCCCATGAATTTGTGGGATACTGGAGATGCCTCTTTAAAGGGATATTTTCCCCCTTTATATAGGCGTAATTTAAGGTTTTGTTAGAGTAGCCACCAAGTTATCTTTAGGGTAAAGTATCCCAAGAACTCTAACAAAAATTGAACTCTTTTTGTAGAGTCCACAAAATTTCAATGTCTACAAATGCCCCTTACTTCAAGGCTTGTCGGCGTGTAGACTTGATGAAACTCAAAGACGAGTCTTGAAGTACCGCTTCCATCTTTACGATCTTGCGGCTATAGATTCGCATATTTGATTTATGAGAGAAGAGATGAAGGGCATATTTGGTCCCACTGGGCATGCCAATTTGTTTCCTATATAATTTAATTCATGAAAATTAATTTCAACCACAAATAAAAATATGATGAAACAACAATTTTATTGATCAAGAATATGGGTACAAATATGTTCCTCCCTTGATTCTTCTCTCTTGGTTTTCTACTTAATTCGAGGGCCGTCAGTGGCGTATTTCTCGTATGTAGGAAGAAGATTTGGATATGAATTTCTCCGTAATTCAAGGGCCGTTAATGGCGTATTTCTCGAATGTAGGAATATTTGGATTTGATATGGATTTCTCCATAATTCAAGGGCCATTAATGGAGTATTTTTTGAATGTGGGAAGATTTGGATATGAATTTCTCCATAATTCGAGGGGCGTTAGCGGTGTATTTCTCGAATGTAGGAATATTTGGATTTGATATGGATTTCTCCGTAATTTGAGGGTTGTTAGTGACATATTTCTCGAACATAGGAATATTTGGGTTTGATCTCCAGAGAATTTGTGAATCTTCTTTATAATGTATTTGATTATCAAGAAGAGAGGGTTTTGATCTATTTAAAAGGCATCTCCAAGATCTCCAGTATCCCAACACAAACTTCATAGGCCTACGGAATTTCTTTTCTTTTCCCAAAACCTCTGATTTATACCTCTAAACTGTCGTGTGTTCAGAGGTATACTAGTATTGTTAAGAGAACCATAAGGCGAGCGCCAAAACACTAGCACAAACTGCTCCCACAGGCACGCATGATAAGGGGGTGTGGGGACAACCAGGCCACTACTTTTACCAGATATGGGTCCGGATGACCCAAGAGCCCGCCTCTAGAATCCAACCCTTAAGAGTCTAAGGTCCAAGGGGCTACCACAGGAAGTAAGATTCACCTGTAACCTTAAGGAATACAGAAAATTACCCAAAATTCCTAGAAAGGCCTTTGCCTGCTATTCATTCCTAAATCCATTTCACCCAACACTAGCTAACTCGATAGGACGTCAACAGCGGAAATGCCAAAAGCAAGACCTAGACCTGGTTCACGCAGTTAAGCAGCAAAGACCTCTTTCTCTTCGAGAGCTTTCGTAACGACTATAAAGAATGCTACGCACCTCGTGAAAAGCTATTGGGATCGATCCATTCAACCCTCCTTGGCGTGGAAGGTCGCAAGAGAAAAGAAAGCTATTCTTCGTCAACAACTTTTTCAACCTACCTGAGGTAAGGAAGTAAAGCAACCAATAGCCTTTTTACCTACTATGCCTTTCACCGGGTGAGCAAAAAGTAGTTACATTTAGCCCAGTCTTCCTTATTAATTATTGATAAGGCAAAGGGGAAGCATCATCCTTATAAGACTGTTTCTAAACAAAAGAAATTCTTTTTCACATTCAACCATGAGAGGGAAACTTGAGCAATTAAAGATATGCCCTCTTCCACTGCTGACTATGAACAGTTGACAGCTAATGATTTTGACTTTACTAAGCCATATGTACTGAGATTGTTCGGGAGACATGGTCCAAGCCTGGCGAAAAAAATTCTATAAAAAAAGATTATGATGTCAAAGAGCCCTTGTTTTTCCAATTTGCCAGCTACTGCGTGTTGATTATACTTATTTAAGTACGACGTATTTGTATATTTTGCATTTTTCATCTTTTTTTATGTTTTTTACTTTGATCTGCTTATTCCTGTAAAGTTAGTGTGAATGGTTACTTTACCATACATCGAAATATGTTGTACCACAATGCAATAGATCCTATTCTTTGGACCAAATAAAAAAAAAGTGAACCGAAGTCAACTCGACTCTAGTTCTGTAAATAAGAAGAAATCTTCGTTCATTGCCTTTATTGAAGAGAGTGCAGAGCACATTCAAAAATCATCCTAATCAACACTTATCTTTAATAGATCATCTTTCTTTCACCGTCATTGACATTGAACTAACATTATGGTGAAAAAACTAACCACGGTAACCGAAGGCTTACTTACTAATTGGGGGCAAGCTACGGATGAGCTAATGGCTGCCCTTTTCTTGCTCCCTAGGAAAGAAGTAAAAAACTGATAAAGGAAAGATAGATATTTCCATTAAGGACGGGAATCATGACTGATTGCGCCTACCCTAACTACTCTTTACCTTACTCTATTAAGTAAAGTCTTTCTATGTCCAGTACTCTACTTGAAAGTAATTAGTTAGAAAAAGAACGTAGCTCGTCGAAGTGTGAGCCTACTAACTAGTTAGTACTTGCAGGTTACAGCTTTATCTTATCCCCAGGAATAGATACATGGAAAGCCAATTCCTCAGGAACTCCGCTTCTTTCCTTCTTCTAGTGCACTCGTAAACTCCGGTGAGCAGTAAACATCACAACAAGGGACATTCGTTGCCACAACAGTTCCACAAGCACCATCGGATCTGAAAATAAATTACATGGTCGAGGAACTACAGTAACTTAAAATTGACGTCAGGAATTTAATGAGGTTGTCGTCTAGGAAACCATACCCTGATTGGATCGACCGAGTTCATCAGTTTCTAAAGGGGTATAAGGTGCTTGAGTTTGTTCTCTGGGACTCACACGACAGACTAAACTCATGTTACAAAGTAATAAATTATCCATTGAATAGAACAATGATCAGAGAATAGCACTGATCGGACCCAGTTCACAACCTAGGATAGCTAACACTACCTTGCCTGAAGACATGGGATTGCCGTAGAAGTCTCATGACAAGCAAGTTTTTGCCGCCTCTTCCTCTACCTATTCGGGTAATCTACATCCATACATAGTCTAAGCCTCTGATTGAATGTACTAGGTACAGAATCTTAGTCCCAAGAGCTCTGCAGAAAAAGGCTTAGAAAAGGTGGTCTTATATCAACGTAGTTGATAAAGGCAGGTAGTACCCAAAGACTGACTTTCAAAAGGCTGCTATCTTAATCACGACGTTCTTAAAGGTTAGAGAGACTACAAGCCTACAATTCCGTTTCAAAAAAGTTGGTATTAGCATTAGCACTCGCTTAGGTGATAAAGGTAGAAAAGTATATATGTAAATCACTTATTCCTTGAACTAGGGATATGGCCGATTAATCAAATTTAAATAGAGTACCTGTACTATACTAGTGATGGAGGAAATCATATTACCATAGGATTCAATGAAGCTATGCCTTTTTCCTCTGCTTAAGGACTAGAAGGAGATTCATTCCTTTAGTTAGAGAGCTGAATGGAAGGGAAGTTCAGGAAGGAGAATATGAAAGTTTGAGATTACTCAGTTAATAGATCTTAGAGGACTGGTCACTGTGCAATCTATTAGTACAAGACTGGCTATTGAAGTCAGAGACTCTACTTATGCTTGCGGAGGGATGTAAGGACTACTTTTATGAATATTTCATTCTTTAGCTCCTTTCTTTATCTGATCAAAAGAGAAGAGATAAGAAAAGAAGGAATAGGTATAGCTCACATCTTAAGTATAGTTAGTTCATTGAATGACTTATTGAGAAGCTAGGGCCTACTTTTGTACCAAAGGGTTGAGACTTTCTTTCTGAGATAGATAGAATGGGCTCCTCGTTACTACTAGCAATGACTTCCTCTTTCACTACTTCATTATTTCCATATCCCTTTCCTTTGTTCTCAGTTACTCATCAAATGGCACTCATCTTGTTCACTGATTCTGACTCATTACTAGTAACATAGGACCTGTTTCTATATATTAAACTTCGATGGGAGTTTCTCTTGAAGAAATAATACATTGATCTAGTCACCACCGGAGCCATAAAAGACTATCTAAATTGATTTGTTTATGCCAATAATCCCCAATTGCATCATATGAATTCGAAAAAAGGTTATTTCGTATACTTATAGAAACTATTGTCACTTCTTTTTTTATTTTGATAGTTTCTGCGATTATATAGATTATATCTATTTACACAAATTCCTCGATGATTTTCGCTCAAAAATACATAAAGTCCAATAAGCATATCTTGCGTTGGTATGGAAATGGGATCCCCAATAGCTAGAGACAAAAGATTCATATGAGAAAACATAAGTAAACGGGCCTTTACTTGAGCCTCCAAGGATAAAGGTACATGAACAGCCATTTGATCTCCATCAAAATCGGCATTGAATACCTTGCAAACTAATGGATGTAAACAAATAGCGCATCCCTCCACTAAAACGAGATAGAATGCTTGTATGCCTAATCTATACAAAGTGGGTGCTCTATTTAGCAATACAGAATGTCCCTGCATAACTTCTTGAAGGATTTTCCATACAATCGGCTCTTTTTCTCTAATTTGACTCTTAGTAACTCCTATGTTCGAAGCAAGATGTTGTCTAATTAGACCACGAATTACAAAAGAAATTCTTTCAACAAAGATGTGAATTAGGAAGGATTGGTCGATGTAATATGAACCGAAGAATGAAACTTGATATACCCCAGGACAATACATTTTTGTTACCACGAGATATATTGGCAGCCGCCGATCATTTGATTGGGATGAAATTTGGAATGGGTGCACTTAACGATATGAATCATTTGAAAAATAAATGTATTCATTCTGTAGAAGATCTTTTACAAGATCAATTCGGATTGGCTCCGGTTCGTTTAGAAAATGTGGTTCGGGGGACTATATGTGGAGCAATTCGGCATAAATTAATACCGACACCTCCAAATTTGGTAACCTTAACTCCATTAACAACTACTTATGAATCATTTTTCGGTTTACACTCATTATCTCAAGTTTTGGATCGAACTAATCCAAAACTTTTCTTTTCGTAAATGTGCTTCATAGGCCGACACCCCATTAAATAAGTATACGTAAATTTGTTTCCAACATAATTTAAATTCATGGAAAATTAATTTCAACCACAAATAAAAATATGAAGAAACAACAATTTTATTGATCAAGAATATGGGTACAAATATGTTCCTCCCTTGATTCTTCTCTCTTAATTTTCTTCTTAATTCGAGGACCGTCAGTGGCGTATTTCTCGAATGTAGGAGGAAGATTTGGTTTTGAATTTCCCTGTAATTCGAGGGTTGTTAGTGGCGTATTTCTCGAACATAGGATTATTTGGATTTGATATGGATTTTTTCCGTAATTCAAGGGCCGTTAGTGGCGTATTTCTCGAACATGGGAATAATTGGATTTGATATGGATTTTCTCCATGGAAGGAGGGATCTTGATGTATTTGATTATCAAGAAGAGGGAGTTTTGATCCATTTATGAATATCCCATGATTTTGTGGGATACTGCCGATCTTTTTACGAATACCCATCGGTTTATGGGATATTCAAGATGCCTGTTTCAGGGAATATGTTACCCTTTAAATAGGCGGAATTTAGGGTAAAGTAGCCTCCTAGAACTCTAACAGAATTTGGATTCTTCTTGAAGAGTCCCATAAATTTTGGATGTCTACACGATAAACTCGGCCGATGAAAGAGAGTCAACGAGAGTGGTGGAAGTAAATCAAAATTAAGGAAAATAGAGCAAAGAAAGCAGTGAGTAAAGAGTGTGATAAAAAACTAAAAGAAATCTCCTAATTTCTCTATCACTTTTCCATGAATCTGAAAAGGTGAACAAAGCCTCTTTATAGACAAAAATGGATTGTCCAACCTCTCTTTGGAGGTTTTAAAGTTCAAAATTAGTGACGGTTTAGAGCATTAGGAACAGAAAATCACTTTTTCAGAAAAGTTTTGAGAGATTGAGACTTGAATTTAGATGATTTGAGTCCTTCAAGGGGGACCTCCATTTGTTTGCTGAACCAAAGAGACAATGCTCTAAGAGACCATTGAATGCTCATATACTCCTCTTTTCAGAAGTTTACAGTGAGGAGAAAGAGCCCTTTTTAGGTCTAATTTTTTAAAAAAAGTGAGAAAGAGAAAGAGATTGAAGTGATGTTGATGGAAATGTTGATGCAAAGTGGAGGAGACAGACGAGAGTGAGGTGAAAAACCCACCGAATTTCCCATTATCCAGTGGTTTGAGGGTTGCTCGGGTTGGTATTGCGTTGTTTTCACTGGTTTTGATTTGTTTTGTTGATTTTGGTGTTGTTTGTTGATGTGTGCGTATGTTGTTGATGTACAACTATTGCTGTTTTTTTTTAGAATGGTTAAGGGGAAAAAAGTTAGGTCGGGGCAGTATGTTTGGGCTGGGTTAAGTGGGAAAAGAGGAAGGGGTTTGGGCCGATAGGGTTAATGGTTGGGCCTAGGGCGTCTGGGTTTTGTTGGGCTGATTTTAATTAAGTTTAGGGGGGCTTTGGACTGGAAATTAATTAAGAAAATGGGTCCAAGCGAATAGACGAATTAATCTAATTTTTTCCAATCGATTTTTCTCAACCAACTAACGATACTTATTTTGTTTAACTAATTTTCTTAGAAGTGTACGTGTATACATATTATATATATATATATATATTATATATATATATATATATATATATATATATTATATATATATATATATATATATTATATATATATATATAAATTATTTTTTCTCAAATATGTAAATATGTTATAATAAAATACATTTAGCTAATAGTTCGAAAGTAAATAAATAATAATAAAATAAGATAAATTTGCAGAAAATATAACAATATAGCAAGGATTAAGTTAATACGCTAACATATGTTAATTATTCTTTTTATAAAAGGTAGTGAAATGATCTTTTAGAATATATTTATTTACTCATTTTTCGAGCAAATTTACAAGATATGATATCACTATTTCAATAGTGAAGATAAGAAAAATATTATTTCAAACTACTAATGTTAAAAATAAAAAGATATATTTTCTGCAAAAAATATTCAAGAATCCTAAGCATCGAGAAATTAGTTTTATGAAAAAGGAGAGCCAAAATTGGGTGTCAACAGGTTATTTTCACAAATTGACTCCCGAGACCCAATTTTGTAGTTTTCCAAATCAAGGGTCAAAATGAGATCCAAAAGTCATAAAATCGAACCAAAAAGTCATAAAATCGAACCAACCCTACTACCAATCCAAAATTGACATTTCCAATCTGTTGGCACAGTCCGTTTTGCCATCCAAACATACAAAATAATAAATATTGACCGAAGTCAATTATAAGCCTTTTTTAATCTCTAAAAAACATAAACTCACAAAAATCATTTCAAACTGCATTGGAAACCATGTCAACCATTCCCACACCCCAAAATATCACGTAGCAATCACTGGGAGGGTAAATGGTCAAAACACATAAAAGAAAGAAATTCATAAAACCATGTGCTTACAATATCCACGACTAAGAATTTGATTCGTCCTCGACCTTAATCACCGAAATATCTCTAGAACGCAACCGCCCAACTTCTCAGGCTAAAATGGACATTGGCTCCTCTACAAAGAACAACCTCTTATCTAACTACACTATGTCCCAACTAATGACATGAGACTCATTTAGAATATAACGTCGTAACATGAATACATAAAAACTGGATGAATGGTTGAAAGACCTATGATAAGGCTAATTCATAAGCTACATCCCGAACAGTCTGAAGAATCTCAAATAGCCTAATATACCTAGGGCTAAGCTTTCCCCTCTTTCCAAACCTCATCACATCCTTCATGGGCAAAACATGAAGAAAACTCGATCACCCACACTAAATCTCAAGACACGAAGTCTACGATCCACATAGCACTTCTGCCTACTCTGATCCGCTAGAAGTCTATCATGAATGACCCAAACTCTATCCTGAAACTCACGAAGTAAGTCTGTACCTCAAGGTATAATCTCAGAAACCTCAAACCAACCAATTGAAATGTGACAACGCCTACTACATAAAATCTCGAAGGGCGCCATCTCAATACTTGAATAATAGCTATTATTATACACAAACTCTGCCAAGGCTAAATGTTGCTCCCTCTGACCTCCAAAGTCCATAACACAAGCGCAGAACATATCCACCAAAACCTGAATAGTCCCTTCAACTAACCATAGGTCTGGGGTGAAAATTCATGCTAAGATCAACTCGGGTACCCAACTCCACCTAAAATGCCTTCTAGAAGTGATAAGTGAAAACTAAACCTCTATCCCATATAATAGACATTGGTACACCATGGAGATGAACTATCTCACAAACATAGATACGAGCCAAGCTCTCAGTACTAAAGGAAACCTGAATAGGAATAAAATGAGCAGACTTGGTCAATCAATCCATGATGACCCAAACACATCAGAACCACAAGAAGTATGAGGCAAACCAGTCACAAAGTCCATAGTGATACATTCCTATCTCCACTCAAGAATGGGTAACCTCTGGAGCAAATCATGAGGTCTCAAATGCTCGACCTTCACTTATTGACGACATCGGCAACAAGCTACACAATTTGCTACATCCTTCCTTGTACCACCCCACCAATAGTGTTGTCTCAAATCATGATACATCTTAGTCACTCCTTGATGAATGGAGTACCTAGAACAACGAGCCTTCTCCAAAATCAATCTCATTAATCACCCATTCTCGGCACATAAACTTCGCCTCCAATCCTCAAAACACCATCGGTGTCAAGTAAGGATTTCTTAGCCTCGCCACTCAACACCTTATCTCAAATCACTCTTAAACCAGCATCATCAAAATAATGAGCCCGAATATGCTCCATCAATAAAGATCTAGCCTCTATTAATGCCAAAACACACCCAAGTGTCAAAAAATCGAGTGTAACTATCTGGTTAGCCAAAGACTGAACCTTTAAGGCCAAATGCCTCTCCTGGGTCAAAATATGCGCTAAGCTACCCATACTAGTAGACTTTCGACTCAAGACATCTGTAACCATATTAGCCTTGCTCGAATGATAGAGAATAGTAAGGTTATAATCCTTAAGCAAACGACACTGCCTCATATTAAGATCTCATTGGTGAAGAAATATTAAAGGTTGCGGTGATCCGTGAAGATATCACAACGGACTTGCGTCCACAACTTCAAAGCAAATACAACCATGCACAACTCCAAATCATGGGTAGGATAATTTCTCTCATGAGGCTTCAACTGACAAGAAACATACCCAATCACCTTACCCTCCTACATCAACACGGTACCTAATCCAACACCAGAAGCATCACAGAAGACAATAAAGCCCACGCCCTCCTTGGGCAAAGTCAAGATAGGAGTTGAGGTCAATAAATCCTGAGCTTTTGAAAGCTCGCCTCACAAGCATCGAACCACTGAAAAACATCTTTATTTTAAGTCAACTTGGTCAAAAAAGCCACAATAGATGAAAAACCCTCAACAAAACACCAAAGTAGCCTACTAAATCAACAAAACTCTAAATCTCTATAGGAAAAGTAGGCATAGACCAATCATGAACCGCTGCAATCTTGAACGAATCAACCATAATACCATTCTTGGTCAAAACATGACCCAGGAAAGAGAAAAACTCCAACCAAAACTCGCACTTAGAGAACTTAGCATACAACTCCTCATCTCTTAACCTATGAAGTATAGTCTGCAAATGCTCCCTTTGATCAGTCTTACTCTTGGAGTAAACCAAGATATCATCAAAAAATACAATGATAAAAGAGCCGAAATACGATTAAAATACATGGTTCATCAACTCCATAAATGCGGTTGGGGCATTGGTCAACCCGAATGACATGACCAAGAACTCATAATGATCATATCGTGTTTGAAAAGCTATTTTTGGAATATTCAAAGTTCTAATCCTCAACTAGTGATACTCAAACCTTAAATCAAACTTCAAAAACATTAAAACACCTTGAAGCTGATCAAATAAATCATCAATACAGGGAAAAGGATACTTCTTAACCTTCACCCTGTTCAACTGGCGATAATCAATACACAAACGCATAGATCCATTTTTTTTCTTCACATATAATATAGGCACACCCCACGGTGATACACTAGTCCAAAATAATAATCCTTTATCCAATAATTCCAGCAACTAATCCTTCAACTTCTTCAATCCTATTAGGACCATCCTATAATGAAGAATAAAGATGGTCTTAGTCTCGGCTCAACATTAATATCAAAGTCAATGTTATGATACAGAATCATACCAGGTAAATCTGTAGAAAAGATATTTATGAGCTCACAAAAAATACAGAAAAAGTCCAAAAAAATGATGAATCAACACTAGTGTCATGAATATGGGACAATAAGACAAACATCCCTTCTGTACTAAGTTATGAGCTCGAAGAGAGGATACAACTCTCATAGGACTCAAATGAAGCATACCCTCCCAAGTTATCCTTGGCACACCCGGTGAAGGTAAAGTCACTATTTTAGCATAACTGTCTTGAATGGCATGATAGGAAGATAACCAATCCATATATAAGATGACATCAGAATCTATCATATCTAGGATAATCAGATCTACCCAATTCTCACAACCCGCAAAGGTCACAACACAAGATCGGTGCACCCAATCTACCACTAAAGAATCTTCTACAGAGGGAGATACATAGATAGGCATGGGAAAAGTCTAACTAATAGAATCAAAATGCAAATTAAAATATTCAGACATATAGAAGAAAGTCAATCTCGGACCAAATAACACAAATGCAGGTCTGAAACTAGAGTTGTCAATACGAGCTGGCCCAACCTAACCCAACCCAACCCTAGCAGGCTAGAGAATTAAATGGGCTAGGATGGGCTAGCCCTTTTAGCTAAAGAACCTTTAAAATAATAGCCCAACCCAGCCCTAGGCGGGCCATGGGTTGGGGCAGGTTGGCCCTTCAAAAAAAATAAAAGCAACCCAAAACATGATAAACGAAAATATTGTAAGTATTAGATTATCACCAACTTTTATGGTTTCACTTTAATATGTCTCCTACTAGTTTTTAGCATGTTATAGGTATCTTACCAATACCTTTTAGGGTTGTTAGGTTAGGAAAGAGTTATCCTGGGATAATTAATCTCAAAATTAGTTATTCCATTATGTATACGAATAATTTATCTCATCACTATGGTGTAAATAGTGCGATAAATAATGTCGGTACTATCTAATACCTCAAACCAAACATGAGATAAAATAAACCTTCATTTTATCTCGGACTGTTTATCCCTTATACCTCTCACCAAATGATCCCTTAGTTGTAATTAACTCATGACATTTACTGTAATAAGTAAGGAAATGATGATTAGCTACAAATTCCATAAAAAAATTCTAATATGGTTAAGATAATAAATATAGATATACACAAAGTATCTACATAAAAGAAGCAAAATTATAACAGAAGAGAGCCTAAATTTAAAGAATAAAATATTGCATTAAGAAAACGCAAAACAACTAAACCATCACGAGTAAATATAATTTTTTGAAATTCACAACTAAAAGCAGCTTACCATCCATTTCAAACACCCACTAAGAACTTTCAAAAAATTAGTATCAACCAAAAAATGGATAAAAAAAAGTAGCTAGTTAGAAAAGATTGACAAAATATAATTCCTAATAAATAAAAGACCAACTTAAAAATATTTAATGATTAATTTTAATGTCCCAGCCCCTGGGCTGGCCTCTGAGGCTGACGGGTTAGGCCTCTGGGGCCGACGGGCCAAGTGAGGCTGGGCTTATAAGCCTCATTTCTAAATGGGCTAAAGAAACTTAGCCCAACCCCACTAAATTAAAGGGTTGGGTTGCGCCAAACTCACGGGCCAAGCCCATATTGACAGCTCTATCTGAAACAAATGGGGACAATACCTATGATAATAACGTCGAAAGCCTCTGCTTTAGGTCTAGCAGGTATAACATAACACTATCCATGTCCGCTACCAGACTGAGCAGCTCCATAACCACCACCACAGGTACTACAACGTCTGTCTCATGCACCTCTACCACCCTAAAGGGCACCACCGTTGATATAGGAGTAGGCCTGAAAACACGTGGCCACATGGCCAAACTCATTATACATATAGAAATATTTACCTCCCGACTCAACCTGAGAGGGTATAGCTGAGCTAGAACGACCACCCTAGGACGGCACCTGACTTTCCAAAGTCGCTAAACCATAAGATCTACTACCTGAACCCTACAAAATTTCTTGCATTATTCTATCATGGTACCCATGGGAACCTCTAAAATCTCTGCCTCGAGGAGTGTGACTACTGAACTCACCCTGATGGCAAACCTTCTTGGAGCCTCCCTGAGTAGATCAAAGAATAGCTTCGGTCATCTTCACATGATCCATCATACTCTGAAATGACACCCTTAACACCACTATCTAGGCAGTAGCCAACTAAAAAGTAATATTTATTCCTTCATGAAATTCTAAATCTTCTTAGACTCGATGGCAATACTGGCAATAGAATATTTGGACAAGGCGTGAAAAAGCACCTCATACTTGACAACAATCATAGATCCCTATTTCAGGTGATCAAACTCGTCTCTCATCTGATCCCTCAAATTGCATAGAATAAATCTATCTAAAAAAGCCTCAACAAATTGATCCCAAGTCATATCTGACGAACTAAGAGGTTTGCAACTAATAAGTGACCTTCACAATCTCTAGCTACATCTCTCAGTTGGTAGGTAGTTTAAGCAACTTCATATAACTCAAGCGATCCAAGGTTATACAACTTCTACCAAAAATCAGTCAAGAACTAATAAGCATCCTCGCCCATGCACCACTAAACTTGGGAAGACCCAAGCGAGTAAATCTCTCAAACCTCATTTGATATTCAAAAGACATAATAGGACCCAAAGCAACGGGAGGCATAGTGAATCTGACAGGCTATGATCTTACTTGAGGAGGTAACATAGATGAAGGTTGAACCCCTGGACTCGGAATACCATACTCGGATACTGGCACAGAATAAGAAATAATACTCAGAGCCTGCGGAATACCATAAGTAGATGTCCGTAGCGATGAAGGAACCACACTCAAAATTGGAGGAACAACATAAATATATTTTGTCATATATGAAGGTACAATACTCGGAGCTGAAGGAATCCTTGATGCACTAAAAGGAATACCTTCTAAACGAGTTAGCAAACGAATTATTAAACCCTCAAGACTAGGTAGTAGTACTCTATGGAACCTGAGTAGGACCCACATCTCTAGCATGTCCAACCGCGGGCTCAGGGGAGATCCCCTTAGTACTACCTCTGGAAATGGTAGATCCTCATGCCCATTCTCTACCTCGAGCCCATTCGTGACCCCCGACTCATTTCTTGGCCTGGGCTCCTTCCTCGGATGCCAGCTTAGCATCCCTAGCCTCACAAATTTAATCCTCACCATCTGCGCAAAAAAGAGTGAAACACAGCTTAAAAGATATGGAAATACCCACATGATAAGAAATAAAATAAGAAAAATTTCCTAAAGATATCTTATAGGCTCTCGAAGATAGATACGAACATCAATGTAATGATTTTCGAGACTCTACCAGACACCCTGTTCTTACACTAATGGGATCAATGAACCTGGTTGCTCTAATATCAATTTGTCACGACCCAAAAGCTCAGGTCATGATTGCACTTATTTCCACTAAGCATTGACAAGTAATTCAATCACCCAAACTGATATGTAATAAGAAAATTATAACACAAATCCCCAGACGAAACTTCTAGAGCAAAGTTGGATCATACATGTACAATAATAGGAGAATCCTAAATAACAATAATACCATAAACCATTTTAAAACATGGTGTCACTGTGTAAGAATAATCTAAATACAACTCAAAGTTTGAAAATACAACTGAAGATCTGAAAACTACAAGTTTGTCTTTGAAAATTAGACATACTCCAGGATAATTGATACTTCTCTGAGTATCCTCCTTTAGACTATATATTTTAACCTCAATAGAAAAACAAATACAGGCAACTAAATTATAATCATTATGGAGCTTGTCATATCCAAACCATATATGATATATTTGGCTTCTCTTAAATTAGTTATAAGATCAGACAATATTGTCTTTTCTAATTGATGGATTTCATAGACACAATTCATTTGCCCAATTAGAAAGACAAATCAATCCATTAACACAAGAACCCATAATAATAAAAAAAAATTACACTATTTTTTTATGGGATAATCTAAGTTTGTTCAAGTCTGTAAAGATCTAATAGGACACTTCATCAGATTATACTTAGGTTCATTATACCTCAATATAAGCTTATGGTAGGCGTAGTCCTTGCTATTAACAGATATATTAAGATGGGTTTGAATAAATTCACAACTAGAGATGAAAGCAAGTCAAGATTTTAAATCAGACCTGCTTTGTAAGAGGGATTTTACTGAAAACCTCAAGAGAATTTCGGTGATAATTTCTGGTGGAAGAGTAGTGAATGGAAAGATTAAATCATGCGTTGAAGTTGATGAAAGTTGAGTATTGTTTGTAGAGTTGATCCGTTTTGGATGTTGATGGGACGTTTCATATCCCTTTGACTCCATTTTAGTAGCCACAAAGAAAGTCATCTTATTTACCTTGAGATGACAATTAGGGATCGTTTGGGAACAAGTTATCTCGGGATTAATAATTTTGGAGTTAACTATTTTGAAATAACTTATCCTACTATGTATATGGAGTAATTCATTCCAACACTATAGTATAAATGGAAATAATCTTGAGACTTATAATACCACTATCCAAATACAAAATAAAATAATTCTATATTTTATCCCCAAATTATTATACCTATATCTTATACCAAATAATTCCTTATAGACTAAGGGGTCATTTGGTTGGGAAAGAATTATCCCAGGATAATTAATTTCTGGATTAGTTGTTCCACCGTGTATGTGGAATAACGTATTCCATCACTATGTGTAAATGGTGGGATAAATAATCTCAATACTAACTAATACCTCACACCAAACATGGAATAAAATAGTCTTATATTTTATCCTGGGACTATTTATACCTTTACCTCACACCAAATGACCTCTTATAGTAGTACTTTTTACTTTGAGTTCAAGGTAAAAAAAACATCACCTAAATTATTATAGTTTTTTGAGTCTTTTATCTGAATTATTAGAAGTGTGAGTATTCTAACCGAATTATCACTCAATGGTTAGTGAAATACACCTCGACCAAAAGTTGATGATCTATGTACTACTTTCTCTCTTCGTTTAAAAATTCTACTATATGGCACTCCAAGTGGAAAAATGATTTCTCTATGGCAAAGTTGAATTAATTATTTTTAGATTAAAAGTAAAAAATATCACTTTATTAATTAACTTATTCTTCAATACGACATTCAATATTTTCTTCTCCACCTTCTCAATCATGGTCTTGTCTCACCCATGACATCGATATCTTCACTTGGAAGGGGAGAGTTTAGGATTTTAAAGAAATCAATCTATATATAATATAAAAGAGAAACATAAGGAATGATGATGTGACATACTTCTAAAGCCAAGAATGACATTTATTTATTTTTCTCAATTTTTTGACATTTATTTAATTCTTTCAACTTAAAAGATAAATTAGAAAATCTAAAAATTATTTCTTAATTATATTCTCTTAATTATTAGTTTAACTCTTTCAGTTTTAAAAAAAAACTCAAAAGTCATTGTCATTAATTTAAAATTTTAATGATGATTTATTATGTAATGAAACAACATAAATATATATGTCTATATTTCATATGAGTGGAACAAACCACTCAATCCAAAATCATCACAACCTCTTCGTGTCCTTATCATTTTGGAATCAGATATGATTTTAAGTATGTTATGATTTGAATTTCTTTTTTTTTTTGGGTCTTTATTCTTTATTTCATCTCCCTATTCTAATTTCCTGAAAGCTTAATGATAATATAGATAGTCATACAACAATCGAGGTTTTATATTGATGCTACCGCATCATATAATTGACTCTTCAGACAGCTTTGTCAAGGATTCTTTGGTTATAAAGCTATGTGACAATGGTTTATTTCTTTTTTGGGGTCTTCCATCTAATATCTGATGTCCAATATTTACATTGGAGCTTGACTAAATCTGAATCTATATGTGACAATGGTTTATTTTAATCAGCCAATATTTGTATTTAAATAACTTTATAATTTATTGTAAATAAAATACCAGAGTATTTACAATAATAAGTTATGAAAATCAGTTTCAAGGATTAGAACTTTTATTGAATGGGCAGCCTTATGACCATAACTTTTACAAATAATTTATTTTTATCTTTTCAATTGTTTATCTGGTTATTAAAGAATTAATTTTCTTATAAAATTATAACATTCTTCATAAAATTATAACATTCTTCATAAAATTAGTAAGAAGTGGAAGGAGAATTGATTTGGTTATTAAAAAAAAGGAAACAAGAAAAAAATGTGCTTTAAGGTTTATAACTTTTTATATATTTCATGAATACTAGATAATGAAGGGCCCATTTTATGGGCCCAATAATATGGTTTTAAATATATTTATCGGTATTTAATTAGTTTATAAAAAAATAAATTAATATTTTTAGATAAATACGATAGAAAATAATAATAGAGATCACGCTTTAAAAAACTATATTTTTTATTTTATAAATCAAATAATAGCTTACAACTTATTTAAATTGCTCTAACTAAAATTAAAATATAATATGCTTCAATGTTTATTTTAACATTAGGTCAAACACATTTTCTTGAATAAAGTACTTAATTTTAATATTTTTATTTTTCAATTTTATTTGAAAATTGTACAAGAGGATAAATTAAACTATAAGTGTCAGTATATTAATATTTCTTAAAAAATCTTACGAGCAATATTTTCTTAAAATATGATCTTTTTACCTAATATACTATATAAATAAAAGTAAATAACATATATATATTAAGTAGATAAGAGATTGTTCTTATCCATATTAAATATATCATACATTCATTTTCATGATGAAATAATATAAAAATACTAAAGATACATTATTGATAGTTGAAAATTATCTACAAAAAAAATAGAGCACAAATCAAATTAATATTGATGGAGTTTTAATTTTTATTAAAGGGATTAAAAAAATATATGTTATTTAATGTTTGTTTAAATTTATTTTACATGCAGGTTAATTTATTTATTATATCGTACTCTCTTCATTTCTTTTTATTTGCTCTATTTAGGTTAGACACACACTTTAATCTCTTACTCCTATAAAATTAAAAATAATTACACTAATATACCTCTAATTAAATTTTATACCCCTTTCCAAATAAAAAATGATTATATTTATTGAAATAGAGCATAATAAAAAGATTTTGTTCAAACTATTCTTGAAAGATTAAAGGAGCAAATATTAGGAATACAAGTACAATCCAAATGAAGCAATAAAAAGGAATGAATGGAGTATCATATATCTTACTTTTAAGATTACAAATCTCAATTTTTATGAAAGCTTACATATAAATATATTTATATAATATAGTAAAAGTTCTTTACACTGACTATTTAATGTACTTCAAACTTTTTTTTTTTTAAAAGAGAAAACGCTTTATTTCCCTCTTGAACTATACGCGAAATTGCCAAGACACACCCGAACTTTAGTAGGGTCCTATTACCACCCTAGACTAATTAAAATCGTATTTTTAACAACCTTAATGACTACGTGGCACATACGTGTGCCTACGTGGACCTTCAATGCGTATGTGCCACGTAAGCACTAAGGTTGTCAAAAATACAGTTTTTATTAGTCCAGGGGGTGATAAGATCCTCCTAAAGTTGAGGTGTGTCTCAACATTTTCGCGTATAGTTCAAGGTGCAAAAGAGCATTTTCCCAAAAATTATCTTTTAAATATCTGATTTGCAAGTTGACATGCATATCAATTGTGATTACGCCTACAATTCATAAGTGAATATAAAAATTGTGCGTTCATAGCCTTCTATGAATATTACATATGCAATTCTTTTTCATTTTTAGTAAAATATTTATATACCGATTTAATGATATTTGTTGTAAAATTATTTGATAATGAAAAAAGAACGTATTTTTACATAGGTTAACAATTTTAAATTTTAACCCACCAAGTTTATGCATGATAGTATTTTTTGAGAAAAAAACTAAAATATTAAAAACTTGAAGTATTGAAAATTTTGACGGAGTCGGAATTTTCACTTAGAAAATTTAAAATATAAGGAAATAAATATATGAAGAAAAAAATTCAACATTTACCACATAAAAATAAAAAATAATTTTAGTTCTATATAAACAATCTAATATTTCGTGAAAGGAGATTCAAATTATAAATTTAAATTTATTTAAATATTACTACTTTGTAAATAATGTGGTTGATTAAGTTGGGACTTGAAAGTAAAAATGTTGTTAGCCACTAGAAAAAAAATGGCTAATGGAATTCTTTGTTGATATTATATTGACTAATGATTGAACCATTTAGATGTAAAATGACAAATATATCCTTGGTCGGCCTCCAACTCACTCTTCTCTCTCTCCCTCTCTCTCTCCCTCCCCCCCTCTCTCTCTCTCTCTCTCTATCTATCTATCTATCTATATATATATATATATATATATATATATATATAATATTAAAAGTGTGAACGGCCTTAGAAATATCGTTTGAACTTTTTGTCCTCCATTAAAAGTCTTTACTTTAGATAAAATTATCTTTTCACTATTTTTTTCTAATATTTAAGAGTTGAAAATTAATTAAATATATTTATGATAAAACCTTTCCTTATTAAAATTTATCAGAATTAATGACAACAAATATATTTTCCATTAGTTTAAGAATCCTAAATCAACTAAGTTTGATTTGAACTTTTTGCCTTCGTTAAAAGTTTTCACAGTAGACAAAATAGTCATTCACTATCTCTTTAAAATTATTATAATATTAAATATTGACTATAAAAAATATGTGAGAAGTTTTAGTCTTCCTAAATATAAGAATTTTTTTGAAATTAACTAAAATTTACCTACTAAACATAAGCGTAATATGAAATCTAAGTGAACTATAAATCAAATATCATTGTAAAGTTTCTATAAATTGGTATAATTCTTTAAAGATGCTAATCACGACTAATATGCATTGTTTTATCCTAATTTGTTTTGGAACTATAATATGTTAGTACAATTTGATACACATGATTCTCTAATTTGTATGGGATTTAAATTTAT
Source organism: Capsicum pubescens (assembly GCA_030864215.1). NCBI lineage: Eukaryota > Viridiplantae > Streptophyta > Magnoliopsida > Solanales > Solanaceae > Capsicum > Capsicum pubescens. The sequence goes on along the minus strand of CM061541.1, from coordinate 83,301,064 downwards.
TATATGCATTCATGTAGAATAAGAATTAATCAAATAGAAATTTTTGATATACATATTATTTTATTAAAATAAGAACTCCTAAAATATATGGGAAGGATTTTAATAAAACAAATATATAGAAAACATTAAACGTTGAGTCCTAAAATATATGGAAAAAAAATTAAGCGCCGTAAAATACATGTAAAGAATCACATTATTTATTTAACTTCACCGTGATTTTTGTTTATTGTTCACAAATCCGCAATCCCTCCCTTTTGGTTGCATCGACTTTATATATGCTCTTGATCAATTCTAAAGAAATAACTTATATTGAAAGTATATATTCTTGATCAATCCAATATCAAAGATTTATCTCTTTTTTTTTTCTTTCTTTCTTTGTTAAATCATGCCTTATTTTTTTTCTTAATGTTATTTAACTATATATTTTGGTCTATTAGTTGTTAGTTGCAACCATACATATTGTGCATTGCTGGTAATTCTTGAGGATTATTGCTTTAGGTTGTATTAGTGTGTATCTATTATTTTTTGGTTTAATATATGAGACAGATTATTTGTATAATGATCTACTTATTGATGGACTTTCACTTCTATATTCATAAATATTTTTCCTTGAATGTTATAACACTTGACTACTAATATCTTATCAATCATCATGATACTTGAACTAAGTTTCTGGTTGATTCTGGTACGGAAAATAATTGTCAATTTTCTTATAGATGTTATTAATGTGTTTCAAGATATGCCATGTTTTACGATGATGCAGCATTGTGTAAGAGCGTAGGGCTCTTTGGTACAACAAATAAAAGATAACAAATTTCAAAATTAATTTTAAAATGACCTTATCCCATATTTGATTGGAATAAAATGCATTAAATAACTGATCTCGCGATTAGTCTAATCACATAACTATAATACGAAAAATTTAAGATATACCAATTTTTTAAAAGCTTTAAGTACGTAATAAGAATGTAATCAATGATTTTGTAAAGATTTGACTTTAAAATCGAGAAAAGATTTCAAGTATAGAAAAAAAAATTAACTGCACCTTGACTTTAAAAATAAGAAAAGTTTTTTATAATATAGAAAAAAATAATTGTACCACAAATATAGTTCAAATTGATGCGTCTCTCTTAACCTCTGGCAGCAAGGGAAAGAGGTATTGGATGACAAATGCAAAAGTGATGATCCATCAACCACTTAAAACTTCTGATGGTAAAATATATACGTGCTTACACTAAAATATATGTATATGTTTACATTATTATATTAAAGTGGATGGTAAAATATATACGTGCTTACAGTACTAACATATATGTTTATGTTTACATTATTGTATTAAAGTGTGAAGAATCTTTGAAAAATGATTTAAATTTTTACACTTCATTAAAAATCTCCGCAATAGATAATATCAATTAATTTTAAATGACCAAACGTACACGTGCGAGGCACGTGCGATTAAACTAGTATTTTAAAAATTATGAAGTCCTAAAATAAATGATAAGTAGAGAATATATTTAAAATTTATGGATTTCAAAAAATACTATAAAATAAAATTATATGATAAATACAAGCCGATCCTAAAAATATAGGAAGGCTATTTCATTACTTGAATTGAAATAAAAAAAAAAGAAAGAAGACAAAATAGAACCAAATTTAAAACCCAACTTTAACGTTCGAAATTAAAAAGGAAAAAGAAAGCTAAAATTCAATTTAGTAAAGTTTAATACAAAATTGAACCAAATTAAAAACAGAACTTTAATGTCTAGAAAAGAAAAGAAAAGAAAAACTAAAATTCCTATAAGTAGAGTTTAGTTTATTTGGAACTCATATTATTTTAATATTAATAAATAATATATGGAATAAAAATAAAGACCTATCATAATAATTTTTTTTTTTAATTACGATATAAAAAATCCATCCTAAACATATTGGAAGGCTATTTCATTAATCTATAATCTATAATCTATATCTATAATCTACAATCTATAATCTACATTTATATTCTATAATCTATAATCTATAATCTATAATCTATAATCTATATCTATAATCTATAATATATTAAAAGTGTGAAGAACCTTAGAAATATTATTTAACTTTTTGCTCTTCATTAAAACTCTTTGTTTTAGATAAAATCGTCTTTTCACTATTTCTTTCTTAATACTTAAGAGTTAAAAATTAATTAAATACATTTATGGTAAAACTTTCTTTATTAGAACTCATCAGAATTAATGACAACTAATATTTTTTCATTAGCTTAAGAATTCTAAATTAACTAAATTTGATTTTAAATATAGAAAAAAAGAAAAATAGTAAATATGGTTCAAATTAATGTGTCTCTCTTAATCTCTGGCAACAAGGGAAAATGGTATTGCATAACAAACATAAAAGTAATGATCCATCAACCACTTGAAACTTCTGGTCGTAAAATATATATGTATTTACAATAAACTATATGTTTATATTTACATTATTATATTAAAGTGTGAAGAATTTTTGAAAAGTGATTTAAACTTTTATCATTCATTAAAAATTTAATCTTAAGTAATCAAACGTTACACGTGCGACTAAACTAGTATATATAAATATATAAATAAAATAATAAATAGATATAAATATAAATATATGAATTATATCTTAAACACGAATTATATATGTCTCATTGAAGATAAAGGTTAGATCACAAATCTTTTAAGAGAACGAAATTATAAAATTTAGCCGAAAGATTAATTAATTCTAGAATTGTAATTCACAGTGTTTGAACTGCAATAAATGTTTTTAAAAAATGCTTATTTGATGGATAAGGAGAATGATAAAATTTTGATGTTCTTGACTTTCTAAATTTATAAAGCTGCTTTGGATATTTATTTCTCTTTGTAAGTAGTCCTATCTAAAAAAATAAACTCGAATTATTGATTTGGTGTGATTAATTTATTGATTTTCTTTGTATAAGAAAAATCAAAAAATAATATCGAAATAAATACAAAAGTGGAGTAAAATTACAAGAGCGAAAAATATTAAAATGGAAATAGAGGAAAAGATAAAAAGAAGTAGACAAAATGACATTATAAAAATAACAAAAGAGGAGATTATAAAAAGTAAGGTAATGAGAGCATGATCAAAATGATTATTCTTTGATTTTTAAAATTCAATTCGTACATTGTAAAACAAAATATTTAACTAAAAATATTTTTTAGAAACATTAAGAAAATAATTAAGATGGAGGGTTAAAATTATGGTATCTTTGCAACACCAGTAATATAGGATTTTTGCGACATATGAGATGAGAGAATCGAAATTAAGGAAGGTCATTTGTTAGCATTGAATTTGTTGAACTGAGTTTTCTTTTTTTTTTTTCATTTGGTATCAACTTCGAAAATATGATTAGAACAACATATAACGTTAGTTGAAGATAGAAAAAAAATATACTTACATTAAGGAAATGAGTAAGGATTTATATTTTTAATTATTATTTTTTAACAATGATCACTAAATTGTATTTGATTTTTCTATAATGATTGGACAAAGTGCGGATAAGTTTACTAGTTGAAAATATAAAAAAAAAAAATAATGTGTCAGGCTGTCAGCTAATAGAGTCGTTATATATGTTAGGTGGATGAAGATTTTATGGCCGAACACATCTAGAACCGTTTGTAGACAAGCATTTGGTCTAGTCAACATCTAGGTATATTTCGAAAACCATTGGGTAATAGTATAGATAGAAAACTCACATCCAATAATTTGGGTATAAAACTAAAAAAAATGAGATAATTTAGATGTGTTTTTTACCTTTTAACTTTTTTTCTTTTGTGCTTTATGTTAAATGAGAGTAGATTTGTTATGTCATTACCTCAAAGCCTAAAACTTTTAATAGTGTCAATTCCTCCAAAAGATTTTCTACTATTCATCATTAGATAAAATGTTCTTGACAATTTTGTATATACCAAAAAACAAACTCTCTAATTTTAAATATCCCTTTTCATTCCCTTTAATTCCTCATATATATAGCTAAGACTGTTATAATTAATTAGACAAGTATTTAAAAACTGATGATAACAACGATTCGTTGGTGGCAAATCAAAAAGAAAAACAGATAGTATTACTTAATAAGCATCTGTAAGCTTAATGGGTTATTCATCACAGTATGAAGCACGGGTTAAATTACATAGTACTTAGTAATAAGATTAAAATAGATATAAATGATAAATTATCTCTTGATTTTTTAAAATGGATAACTATTTTTAAAGCCTAGTTGACAAGTAAACTAATAGACAAAGGGAGAGGAATATGGATGGAATCTCGCTCAATAAAGAGAGTAGTAGGATTCTTAAAATAGGAGAAAAGCATCTCAAGGTATGAACCTATGGGGCAAAGATTAGTGCGTTTTGACTTTGTCTATCGAATCCACCACAAATTGAGTTTGAAAGTCGTGTGATGGGTGGTTATCCAGCACGGTTTGAAAACCACTTTGAATATACCTTGGTGAATTGGAGCCCACCTTGGTGAATTGGAGCCCCTCTCACCCCCACCCCATCAAACAAGAAGGAAGCAACTCTTTCCACAGCGGAGTCACCATTGATTCTATTTTATTATGATAAATCAGTGTGTTGATATATCGAGTACTATGTCTCAAGAAAAATTAAATACATTAATTATATTATCAATTAAAAATAAAATTACAACTTTAAACCACAAGAAATTAAGAAAGTAGACTTTAGAAAAAGTTATAATGATTCTTAAAGGTCTAAGACCTTCGTTCGATTTTGACCTTAGGCGACTAATATGTTTGAGTCGCCACTTAAAAGAAAAGGTAAAACCAATCAACTCTGACTTTTATGACTCCTAGTTTTGGTAAAAAGTTGAGCTAAACCATACTTAAACATAGGGGTGGGCGTTCAGTTGGTTCGGTCTGATTTTTTAATATCGGTTCGGTTTATCGATTTTCGAATTGACAAAAATGACATCCATAACCAAACCGAAATAAATTCGGTTTGGTTCGATTTTTACAAATTTGGTTCGGTTATTTCGGATTTTTATTTCGGTTTGAAATATTAAAGTAGTTAGCCTCTCTTTTTCATAACTGAGCATTTAAAATTGATGTTTTTTTTTAGAAATTTCTTTTTTTCAAACCTGTTTTTCATTCCCAAATATAAATAACTATAAATAACTCAACATAGATGAAACGAAATGAAATAATCATAAGCTTAAGATAATACATAACATCATTAATCATTACATATAATATAACCTTGCATAAATATTCATAAAACAGTCCAAAATCACCAAAATAGTCCATAAAATATTTGAGTCACTAAAACAATCCATAAATAGCCTGCGGCGTATGTGTATTTGCTCTTAAATGTTAATTGTGAATGTGAATTACTAAATATTATATATATAATAAAATATATATATTATTTATTTATAAAATTTTGGTTTTTCGGTTTAATCGTTTTTTTTTTTAAACCAAAAACCGAACCGAAACACCGAAATTTTAAAATTACAAACCGAATCCGATCCAAAAAACCAAAAAACTGAAATCAAAATTAAATTTCGATTTGATTTTTCGATTTTTTCGGTTTAAACCAAAATATGTCCACCCCTACTTAAACATATATTTATAAAGTATCAAAAGAACTAATCTTTTAAATGAAAACTCGATCGAATTAAGAATTTTACAGGCTTGAACAACCCTTGTGTATGAGAAACTTGAGAAACAATAATCAAATGATTGGCCCGTGATCACATAATCATCAATATATATATATATATGTCTTGTTCCCTCGAAATTCACTTATCCATAAAAATATATCAACATAAGCACAATCAATAGAAATGACACTCTTTTTATAAAATAAATTTTTAAAAGTAGTTGATACTCAAAAAGATGACAATAGTACTAAAATATGAGGTAAATAAGTTAAATATATGCATAATTAACTGAACATCAATGACCAACTCATACAGCATCAAAATAATATTCTATATAGGAATACAATAGTCGCTTGTACTTTTTCTGCTTCAAGACTTTCCAAAAACTCAATCCTTGTTTGACTTGGTTAGCGTACGACCAAACTACTACTTACTCCAAACTAGCTTTATGTGTTCAATTTTTTTAGTCTTTAATTTGTGCTCCTTGTAAAACTGGATTAATCCTTTAATCTCAATTGTCAATGGTACTTTTTGTGTGCGTGAAACAACTTCTTCTATGTACCAAATAGTCTCTATATTTAATTTTTAATTGTATATTGGACAGTAATGGCTTTTTATTTCATTTTATATTAAGGCATAAAAATACCAAGCTGAATTTGATAAATACTACTATTTATAAACATAAAAAAAATAAAAAATTATTAGCTACAAACTAAGTAATTTAATGATAGGCAAATTCATAGCTAATACTTGTAATTTCTATAGTGAAGCGTTGCGCATATTAAAGGAAAAACAGAAGAAAGGCTTGAATCTCGATAAAAAGAATGCGATACGAACATTAAAGAACAACTTTTATAATCAACGAAACATGTATACATCCCCTAATACTTTTAGACATATCCACAAAAATTGTTTTGGCACTATATATTGCGCTACTCCGTTGGCATCTCGAAGCGGCAAAGAGGACAATAATGACTTTCTTCTAGCCACTTGGTAATACACTGGTTATGAAACATATGCGAGCAAGGCATGCACAATACTTCACTCCTTCCCTATCTCATCTAGACATACCATACACTCATTCTTGACATTTCTTTCATCAACTTCTACCTTATGTAGGAACTGCATTGATGATTTACTAGCCGGCATCATCTCCTCGGATAATTCTTCCGATGCAAACAAAATTTTGCCATTGCAAACATGATCAATCACTGATTTTACATCCACACATATCTCCAACACTTGGTCACGAAACTTGTAATTAGACTTCTTTGCAGTCATGATTCTTCCCAACCTACGAGTTATATATTCAATCATAGCAGCATGTTGATCTTCAAACTCGTCCTTCCTATTCCAAAGCACACCTGATATAGCGCGATCGAGTCTCTCATAGAGCATGATATCGGAAAGAAGAAAAAAGATTTGGTACAAGCCGGTTATTGAACCTTGACGGGTGCTATGCACAAGTACGGATTCTTGATCATTGGGTCCTGTATACCAAAATCGTTTTTGAATGTTGAAGTTAAAGTCGATGCTTAAATAAGAAGAATCAATTTGGGGAACATCAATCAATCTTTTTTGTTCGGAAATCGAATGAATTCGAAAAGCAGTCGTGGGACACGAAGTTTGTGGGCAACATATTAATTATAGTACATATATTCGTTTTGTTTCAAAATAGTTGATCTTTTTGACTTAGCACTTTCCTTAATTATTTTATTAAATTAATCTTATTAATAATGCTTTGAAAATATAAATTTGAGTAAATATACTTTGTTTAGGCGTTTAATGTTGAGGATAGTATTGGAAGAAAACTTAATAAGATATTATTGATTTCATCAAAAGAGACAACTAAATTAAAATAAATATTTTTAGAAAAAGGATCAACTAAAACGAAACGGAAGGAGTAATTTAGTACTGAATCCATATAGTGTTTAGATTTATTTATACTAATTTGACAAGTACATCCATGACCGCTTTGGAATCGTATGTTTGATATGGATAGGATTTGTTATTTTCCCAACACACTAGGCGTTATTCTTGTTTTGTTTTCCCGTTGATCTTTTTCTTTTAACAAAATGTTTAGGAATCACATAAATTTATGGAGCACACATCAGGCAATCTTTTACAAATATTACTTTCGCTATCCCAAAATATTTGTTTCGCTGCTCGAGAGTTGATTTAATTAATTTTCAAAATTAAATTATATCATTTCAATATTTTGGGGTATTTTCTACGAGCTAGTTTAGCTATATATCAATTGACTACGTACAAGGGTTATGTAATTCATATTTGTAATCTTGTAGTATTAAATTCTAACTTTTTTATTTGAAGATGCAGTTTATGAACTAAAGGTTACATTACTGATACAAAATTTTGAGAAGTGGCTAACGTTGGTGTAGGAAGTATATAACTACGTCCAATATGCATGGTTGAAGTCAAGCCTGTCGAACGGGCCGGGCTGACCCGACCCAGCTCGCCCCACTTACAAAAACTGGCCCGATATGGCCTGGCCTGGTCAGCCTACGGGCTGTAGGGTACCGGACCGGCTGATTTTTTTGGTTGGGCCCGGTTAACCCAGCCTGGTTAGGGCCCGTCGGTTAACCAACCCGGCCCGGTTAAGTTTTTTTTTTTTTTTTTAAATTTAAAATTTGGATTTAATTATAACTTAGTTTTAATATATTATTAATTCACTATCAAGTATTATTTATTTATATATGTGTATATATATCCTCTATAGACGTATATATTTAACGTATACATGTGTATATGTTTTATGAATTAATATATAACTATATATATAATTATATATTGTAGTATATATATAAATATAAATATAAATATATATATATATATATTGTAGTATATTTTATTTAAAGTAGTACATATATATTGAATGGTACGTATATATGTGTATATATCTTCTATAAACGTATATATTTAACGTATACATGTGTATATATTTTTTAAATTAGTATATAACTATATATATAGTGTGTGTATATATTGTAGTATATATATATTGTTGTATATTTTATTTAAAGTAACACATATATTGAATTGTACGTATATGTGTGTATATATCTTCTAAAGTAGTATATATCTAACGTATTCGTGTGTACATATATATAGTATATATTACATTAGAATTTAAAAAATGTATACACATATACACAATTACACATATATACGCACCATTCAATATATATGTACTACTTTAAAGTTTAAATAAAATATACTACAATATATATATATATATATATATATATATATATAGTTATATATAAATATATATATAGTTATATACTAATTTAAAAAACATATACAAATGTATACGTTAAATATACACATCTATAAAAGATATATTCACATATATACGCTCCATTCAATGTATATGTACTACTTTAAATAAAATATACTATAATATATATACATTACAATATATATATATATATATATATATATATATATATATATAGTTATATACTAATTTATAAAACATATACACATATATACGTTAAATATATACGTCTATAGAAGATATATACACATATATACGCACCATTAAATATATATGTACTACTTTAAATAAAATATACTACAATATATATATACTACAATATATATATATATAGTTATATACTAATTTATAAAACATATACACATGTATACATTAAATATACACATCTTTAGAATATATATACACAAATATATGCACCATTCAATATATATGCACTACTTTAAGTAAAACATATACTACAATATATGTATATACTACAATATATAAATAGTTATATACTAATTTATAAAACATATACACATGTATACATTAAATATACACATCTATAGAAGATATATACACACCATTCAATATATATGTACTACTTTAAGTAGAACATATACTACAGTATATATATATATATATACTACAATATATATAGTTATAAACTAATTTATAAAACATATACACATGTATACATTAAATATATACGTCTATAGAAGATATATACACATATATACGCATCATTCAATATATATGTACTACTTTAAATAAAATATACTACAATATATATATATATATATAGTTACATGCTAATTTATAAAACATATACACTTGTATACATTAAATATACGCGTCTATAGAAGATATATACACAAATATACGCACCATTCAATATATATGTACTACTTTAAGTAAAAAATATACTACAATATATGTATATACTACAATATATGTATATACTACAATATATATATAGTTATATACTAATTTATAAAACATATACACATGTATACATTAAATATACATGTCTATAGAAGATATATACACAAATATACGCACCATTCAGTATATATGTACTACTTTAAGTAAAACATATACTACAATATATATATATATGTATGTATGTATATATATATATATACACTACAATATATATAGTTATATACTAATTTATAAAACATATACACATGTATACGTTAAATATATACGTCTATAGAAGATATATACACATATATATGCACCATTCAATATATATGTACAACTTTAAATAAAATATACTGCAATATATAAATATATATATAGTTATATACTAATTTATAAAATATATACACATGTATATGTTAAATATATACGTCTATAGAAGATATATACACATATATACACACCATGCAATATATATGTACTACTTTAAATAAAATATACTACAATATATATATATATATATAGTTATATACTAATTTATAAAATATATACACATGTATACGTTAAATATGTACATCTATAGAAGATATATACACATATATTCGCACCATTCAATATATATGTACTAATAATTCAGAAACCCTAGAAACGACGCATGCACAGTAGATTACGTAGATCCATTTTTTGATTGAATGGCTTCCTTTTTCGGTGGGTTAATCCCATCGGAGAACACATCTCAACTAGTAGTAGATAAAATACAACCTTTGAAATATGCAGAAGTTCTTAAACCAAAGCCTTTAGGTCAGGAATATGCAAAAGTGTCACCAAAGCCAATTATAATGCAGCATGGAGAACCATCCATAACATGGAAGGCTTCTGAAGTAAAAAGTTTAATAATTCAGGAAAACTTACAACATGCAATCATTGGTAAGTTCTCTTATGGAAGACCTGATATTAATGATCTTAGAAAACTGATACCTAAACAATGTGCAATCAAGGGTGAGTGTACACTTGGTGTTTTAGATACAAGGCATATATTGATTCGTTTGAATCAATTAGAAGATTCTGTGCAATTACTATCTACTTCGGCCTATTATATCAAAGCAAAAGATCGGTATTGGAAAATGAGAACCCTTAAATGGGATCCATGGTTTGAACCGGATGGAGAAACAACCATTGGTGTAGCATGGATCTCTTTTCCAGATCTACCCCCAAACTTCTTTGCCAAGAAAGCTATATTTTCCATTGCTTCAGCTGTGGGCAAACCTCTTGTGGTGGATATGGCTACAAGGAATCATACAAGGCCAAGTTGTGCAAGGATCAAGATTGAGGTTGGCTTAGTTGCTAAACTGCCACACAAAATCAAGATTAATGAAGAAGATGATATTACAGGGAGCATCAAGTCAAAATGGATTAAAATACAGTATGATCATAAACCAAAGTACTGTAAATAATGTGGTTTACAAGGACATGATGAAGAAACTTATTGGGATATTCATCCCGGAACTATTCGATAAGAAGCAAGCAGAAAATGGTAATCAACAGAGCAATGGAGAGGGTATGCAACAAAAGCAGAATAATAGAATGAGTGCAGATCCTGAGAGGGAAATCAATCCATGGAAACTAAGGAAGAATAGATACAGAAAGGATAAATTTGGTCACATTTTAGGAAAACTAAAAGAGTCAGAAGAGGCTATACAAACATCAAATGCTTTTGATGCATTAAAGAAGGAAGACAAAGTACAGGAACAAGTAGATGATACCAATATAAAGAAAATGGATTCTGCAAAGGAGAAGGAAAACAACAAAGATTGGGTCAATAAAACTTTTGGGAAAGCGGATGATGCAACAATAAATGAGAAAGTAGTAGATGATCAGGATCAATAGCAACAACAAACAAATAACAAAAAGATGGATCAGATCGAGATGCAAACACCAGGTGATGAGTCTGAATCTAAAGAAGATGAATCAGGAGGGGGCCCAGTTGAATCAAGAGAAATGGTGATTGTGCATCAACATAACTCTCAAGATCTTATTCTAGAGAATATTATACCTATCTCCATGAAAGTCAGCAACATGATGGAATCAGTCAATACCAACAGAGATGATTTGGATAAGGAGGATTTAGTTGATAATGTGAAAGATGTAATACAAGCATGAGACTTATCTCTAAATCAGGCTAAGTCACTGAGAAAGAAGCATAGCAGAAAGAATAAGAAAAATAAGGAATCTAGTAACAGTACAATGCAGACAAGGAGTCAAACAACAGATTTAGTTTATAAATGAACGCCTTAATCTGGAACATAAGGGTTGTTAACACTGAAAAAGCTTTTAATAGATTATAACAATGCATAAAAGGTTTCACTTTGGTTTCATTGGTCTAGTGGAACCTTTTCAGGAGGGGAAGAGTATTGAGGAGTTTAAAAGAAGACTGGGAATGGAACATGCAATAGTGAACGTGTTAGGAAAGATATAGGCTTTCTTTGAGTCAAACATTGAGGTGAGCTTAATTAGTGATAAGGAGCAGCAACTTACACTAAGGTTATAAAATCAACAGGCAGGAGTGGTAATCTTTGTCACTTTAGTCTATGCAAAATATAATCAATTGGACAGAACTGTATTGTGGAATTCTCTGGAAAATATGAGTGATAATATCAATGAGCCATGGATTATAGGAGGTGGTTTTAATATGATTTGACATGCTGATGAGAAACTTGGTGGCTTACCAGTTACTTTTGAGGAAACAGAAGACTTTAACCACTGTATAAGTAACTGTAATTTACAAGAAGTTCAATTTAAGGGAAGCAAGTTCACATGGTGGAATGGAAGAGTTGGAGATGAATGCATTTTTAAAATATTGGATAGAGTATTGGTGAATGATAAAATTCAAGATCTCTTTCCAATGTAAAATGTAGAAAACATACCTAGAAGTGGGTCTGATCATGCTCCCATGCTACTTTACTGCAATACTGTTCAAGAGCATATAATCAAACCATTTAAGTTTCTAAATTTCTGGCTTAAGGAGAAATTTTGCAAGGAGTTATTCAGTAGAATTGGAAAGAGGAAGCTTATGGCAATCCATTCATTGTCTTTCATCAGAAACTCAAGAGAACCAAAGATGCATTGACTATATGGAGTAAGCAATCTTTTGGGAATATTTTCCAAGAGATAGCTACTTTGGAGGAAGTTATCAAGATTAAGGAGAAACAGTTTGAAGATAATCCATCTGCAGAGAATAGAGCTTCTTTATTCAAGATTCAGGCATAATTAACAATGCAATTGAAAAGAGAAGAAGAATACTAGAAGCAAAAAGCTGGTTTTCAGTGGTTCAAAAGGGGTGAGAAGAATACTAAATTCTTTCATGCCATTGTGAAGGGTAGAAGATCAAGATTAAACATCAATAGAATACAGAATGAGGAAGGGGAATGGCCAGATAACAAGGAAGAAATTGCTGAAGTTGCAGTAATATTTTACCAAAATCAGTTTCATAAACAGGAAGATTGTTATAATTTTGACATGTTGGATTATTTACCTACTGTTGTTACAGAGGAGCTGAATAATGATATTATAAATGTTCCAACAAAAGAGAAAGTTAAATTTGTTGTGATGGGGTTAAATAGAGATAGTGTTGAAGGTCCTGATGGTATGACTGGTGTTTTTTATCAGGATGCATGGGAAATAATAGCAGATTATCTTCATAGAATGGTGATAGCCTTTTTTAGTGGGTATGAATTGCCAAGGTTCATTACATATACTAATGTAGTGTTGTTGCCAAAGAAGTTGAATGTTACCACCTTTTCTGATTTAAGACCTATATCACTTAGTAATTTTGTGAATAAGATCTTTTCAAGAATTATTCATGAAAGACTTAAGTGTATTTTGCCTAAAATAGTATCAGAGGAGCAAGATAGATTTGTTCATAGAAGAAGCATAGCTGAAAATATTTTGGTTGTGCAGGAAATAGTTGCTGAGATCAGGAAAAGAGGGAAACCACCATATATGATTATGAAATTAGACATGATGAAGGCTTATGATAGAGTGGAATGGCTTTTTTTGACAAAGGTACTCAGAAGGATAGGTTTTTGTGAATAGATGATTGATATGGTGTTCAAACTATTGAAAAATAATTGGTATGCACTGTTAATTAATGAACAACCCAAAGGTTTCTTTAAATCTTCTAGGGGATTGAAGCAAGGGGATCATTTATCTCCCACTTTGTTTATTATAGCAGCAGAAGTATTGTCAAGAAGCCTGAAAGAATTATTAAAACAGAAGAATTTCAAGTTGTTTGGAATGCCTAGAGGAATCTCTAAGTTAAATCATCTTGCTTTTGCGGATGATATGATCATTATGTACAAAGCAGAATTAGGGACATTGAAGCTAGTGACAAATACTTTGGAGGAATATGAGAAGGTATCAGGTCAAAGAATTAAAAAGGATAAGAGTGCTTTGTATTTGCATAAAAAAGCATCCAATGGAGCAGTTATCTTGGCAGAAGTGATTACAAGCATACTAAGAAAGAAGTTTTCTTTTAATTATCTTGGTTGTCCAGTTTTTTACAAGAGAAAGAAGAAGCTTTATTATCAACAGATTATGAATAGAATTAGTACTAATCTACAAACATGGAAAGGAAAATTATTATCTTTTGGTGGAAGGGCTGTATTAATCAAACATGTGCTACAAAGTGTTCCAATCCATTGCTTGTAAGTTATGAATCCTTCATAGAATGTGATTAATGATATTCAGAAGTGTTTTGCTAAATTTTTTTGGAGTAGTAGTGCAGAAGGAAAATGCAGACATTGGGTTGGATGGTCCAAAATGTGTTTACCAGAACTGGAAGGAGACATTGGCTTTAGGAGTCTTCATGATATATCAACAACATTATTTTGTAAACTCTGGTGGAACTTTAGAAAAAAAAGATCTATATGGAGAGAATATATGATGAATAAATATTGCAGTAAAGTACATCCTAAAGAAACCATGTGGAAATCAGGATGTGGTTCACAAGTTTGGAAAAAGATGTTGATTGCAAGGGACTTGGTTGATCACTTGATTTTGTGGAAAATAAAGGAAGGGAGTTCCCATGTGTGGTTTGACAATTGGACAGGGTTAGGAGATTTATACTCCATTGTGGAGGATAACAGAGAATGCGATGATAGTATTCATAAAGTTAGTGATTTGATTAAGGGAAGTCAATGGGATGACATCAAGCTTCAGGAGATTCTATCAGAGGACATGGTGGACTATATACTTCACAATGTAAATAGTCCACAGAATGATTTAATGCAGGATAAGGCAGTTTGGACCTTAGATACAAAAGTAAATTTTAGTGTCAAATCTGCATGGCACTATATTCGACAGAGGGAGAACTCTAATGAGTTCTACAAGAAAGTGAGGATAAAAGGTTTACCTTTTAAGTTTAGCTTTTTCATGTGGAGAATATGGAAGGGGAAGATTTCTGTTGATACTACTTTTCGAAGATGGGGAGTAGAAGGTCCTTCTATGTGTTGGTGTTATCAAAATCCAACACAAGAGACTGTGACTCATGTACTATTTGGATCAGATTTTGCTAATAGGACTTGGTCCTACTTCTCTTCTTTTGCAGGTATTAGCATTCAGGGACTGAGTCTGAGAAATGTTATATATTCATGGTGGAATATTGATGTAAAGCTAAGAGAGAAAGCTTATTTCAGAGCAATTCCATCCATGATAATTTAGGAATTATGGAAAAAGAGGAATTCACTAAAGCATGAAGGAAAAAGAGTTTCAGTTCACAAGATGATCGTCAATGTTACAAGACATCTTAAGATGCTACTTAAAGTGAGAAAGCCAACTTTGAATTTTAGAGGGGATTGGCCTGCTATTATGCACCAATTCAGACAACTAAAACCTATAATCAAGATTATAGGTGTCATGTGGGAATTTCCAAAGTCAGGCTGGGTTAAATACAATACAGATGAAGTGTCAAGAGAAAATCCAGGGAGAAGTTCATGGACATTTTTCTTAAGAGATGAAAAATGTGATCTAGTGTATGCAGCAGGAGAGGTTATTGAAGAGGTCACTAGTTTAGAAGCAAAAGAAATTGCTCTTTGGAATGCAGCAAAACATTGCAGTAATTCAGGACACAACAAAGTTATAATACAGGCTGATTCACTTATACTAAGGCAGATTCTATGCAAGGAGTGGAAAATACCATGGAAGATTGAGGATATAATAATGAACACATAGAAACTTATTGAAAGCAAGCAAGTAAAAATACTTCATACATTCAGAGAGGGGAACCAGCTAGTAGATTATCTAGCCAACATAGCAGTAGAGTGCAATCAGTTTGAATATACAATATTTCAGCAATTGCCTAATACAGCTAGAAAGATTTTGAACAGTGATAAGTATCATTCATCTTATCTCAGGCTAGCAGCTAAGCATCAGACAACAGACTGGATAGGCTAATACACTTGCTTCTGTACAAGATGAGCAATAAACAAAAAAAGAAACTACTTAGCCTAGGTCATCAACCATAAAAAAAGACTCTCAGTAAATCAAGGTTCATTGGTCAGCTCTTCAATTCATGTATCTTAGGTTTTTGGCATCATCAAAGATCTAGTGGGTTCGAGCATCCGTTAATCTCCCCCCTTCAAGAACTAATTCAATAGGAAGGTTAGTTTTCAGAAGGGATACTAAAGTCAGTAATGACAATATGGTAAGCTTACCTGCAATGATTACAAAACCTAAGCAGACTAGACCCTCTTTTCGTGCACCAAAAAAGCTTGTCACACACCTTAGTACTGGAGATCTCAGCTGGTTATTGAAAGAAAAAAGGGAGTTAAGCAACAAAGATCAACCTCAGATGATTAAACGAAAAAGAAAACTTACTTTTAAAGCTGAAGATGTATACACCATAGCTATACAAGGGAACAGTATTCACCACCTAAAGAAGCAGAAGTTGGAGATGAAGATTGAAAAACAAATCCATGAAAAATCTACACTAAGAGCAGAAGAGGCGGATGGTACTAATGAGCTTCTTATCTCAGTTAGGAAACCCTACTTACTTATATATATGTATTTTTTGGGCCGAATTTCTAAAATCCGGTCCATATTTATTTTCTTTGCTACTTAGGTTGTATTTTGAATGGGTTAGACCATTCTTGTTTTTTAACTTTTGATTATTAATAAAATACAAATTAAACAAAAAAAAGGTTACTTTCACGAATAAGAATCATGTTTGGCGAAGCTATAAAGAATCTACTGTATGAATGTTTCATAACTTTTCTCAATTATAGTCCTTTCATTTTTAACTTATAAGGCATTTTTTTTAATTTTTTGAGAGTTAATTTGAATAATTTTTGAAGCTAAATTGTATTAGATGATCAACTCAATACCAACAAAATTACAAGACCAAATACTATTCAAGATATGATTATTTAAATTGTAAAAATATTCTTTTTTTTCTTTATTTTTTATCACTTAAAAAATTACAAAATCATATTGAAATCATAAAAGAAGTTAAGATGGATTGCACAGACTAACAAACTTTTTCACCTTTTAGAAGATCTTACGCATTATGAGTTATGACAATGATTGGAACAAGGTTGCTTAGCATGTTGGTGACAGCAACACGAAGGAATGTGTGGCTCGATTTGTGAAGCTTCCTTTTGCTGAGCAGTTTATGGGACCTGGATAGTAAACCCAGGTCTGAAACTATGTATCTTCATTCTAAGAGAATGCGCCTCACAACCCTTGCAACCCAACTACCAACTATGGCTCAGGTACTCCAGTCACATTTCTTATTACATTGAAGTTTAAGGATGTTAGATCTAGCTACATCCTACATGTTCTATTTTGTACCGCGGACCATGAATATAAAAAAGAAATTGAACATCACTTAATTGCTTAATAGTGTATTAAATATTGCCTTGGATATTTTTCAAGTTCAATCGATATTCTGCAAGCTCAATGTAGTTGCTGAAGCAATTTCAATTTATACATGTTCAAGGAAAATTTGCTAGAATTATTTATGTGGATCTAGGGTCATTCTGTTTCCTTATTGACGAGTCTTTTGGGCTTTTGATTTCTTGAAGTGGACAAATTGATTAATGGATAAATTTTAGAAATAGTATACTTAAGACCCTAATTATTAGTTTTATAGCAATAGTTTCATAATTACATGTTGTAGCAACTTGTATTTTGTATTTTTAAAAACTGTTGCTGTAAAAATACATATACAACTAATTTTACTGCCCTTAAATAACTGAAATTGGTTGAGATAAATATGACATAATTACCAATTAATTAAATTTATTGATTCCTTTGCATTAAAACAACTTCAATCACGTGATTTTCGTTATATATTAACAACACTAAACAAAATTCAAATATCAGTTTTTTCCATTAACGAGTTCATCCAAAAAAAATTAGCAAAATCAAAATTTGCTGAACCTTTTTCTGAGCAATTTGTTCTAATTCAACTGTGTTTTTGAAATTTAACCATTCCTATTGTTGAATCAAATTCGACTGCAATTTCTTCTAATTCAACAACAGTTTCAAAATGAAGAATTAATGTGTTTGAATCAAATTCAATTGTAGATTCTTCAGTTCAATTTGTTCGAATTCAACTATCAATTGAAAATTCAAACATTACTGTTATTTAAGGTACATAATCATTACTTTTTTTCGGTTCGATTTTTTTCAACAATTACTGATGCTCCTATCTAGTTTTTTGTTGTCGCCGTTAATTTGTTTTTTAAAATTATAAATGAATTTCGAGCTAGGAGCAATGCAGGAGTAAATTCAACATATAGAACAAAAACTTTTGGAATTCAACTGTGTTGCAAATTTCAGATTAAAAGTTATTTCGTGTATTAAAATTTCAGTATTCGACTATTTATTTGAGGATCGTTTGTTGTTATTTTGATCGTTTTAACAATTGAACAAATTGTTAAGCTTTGCAGAATTTTTTTACTTTGTTGTTAAATCAATTTGAAGTTTATTCAATTAATTTCTGAACACCTATATCAATGAATAATCGATTTCAGTTGTTCAATGTGATGAAATTCTATTAACACATTAAAATACAAATTATGTATGCTGCATATGTATTTTTTGGTATGCTTAATGTTAACACTGCATATGTATTTTTGATATGCGTAATGTTGAACCTGCATATGTATTTTTATTTTGCTTGTCGAAATTTGAGAGTATAACTGTATATGAGAAAAGATCTTTTATACCTGTTTTACTTGTGTTCGATTCAGTAGTTTCTGTAATTGGTTTTAAACTTTTGTTGTGTTTGTATTTTACTTTAAACAAATGTTGTTTAAATGTATTTTTTAGATGGAGATGTTTTGCTGTGTAACTTTGTTTGCACTTAAAGCTGAAAAATGTGTGTGATAAAAAGTGACATCTGACAAATATGTATATTTGTTTATTTTTCTTAAATCAAGTAGAAATAGGAAGCATATCAGTCCTTGTGAAGCATTCTGGTAGGTGGACGTATGAAAAAAAACTATGAAGATTATGTCACTGATGCTATACTGTTGAGCACAACATCATCTTTCATTGAGCTGCATGAGGTTTTGGCATCACATTTAAATGTGTACTTAACCAACAAACGTATTCTAGTGGAATATCAAATCACTGGTAATACAGGACAAATACAAATACATAATGATATGGGGTTAAAGGTTTTTATGTTGCAGAAAAAAGAGATACAAGACATGAATTGTCTTCCTTTATATGTAAGCATTTTGGAGAAAGTAGTAGGAACCAACTTTGCAAGTTTATCCGTATGTGTTGTTGAAAGAAGGGCCATCTGTAACAACGTGCAAGCAGCATTAGGTGCATATAACGAAGGAGCTTTGGTGGTTTCTGAAGAAACTACAACATTAGATGTATTTGAGATAGATACGGTCGAGGTGATTATCTCCGACCCACATCACAAGCATATTGAGGCAGACTAGGTTTATTTGACGAAAAATATTTTAATGTCAGTCATGAAGGACTATTCAATTAGGGAGAAGTTTCAAACGCAAAGTGAAAGGTCAAGTAAGAAATGGTACGTACGTTCTATATAATTTTGATAATGTTTAAAATGAGTTTGGATATGTATTTTGATAGTATTACTAAATGTTGAATGCAGTTATACATTGATTTGTAAATCCAAAAACTGTAATTTTTTAATGCGTGCATACGCTATGGGAGATTCTGGAATGTTTAGAATAAAAGAATTTATACCTCAACATACCTGTCCGGTGAAGGACAAGGTCTATTCAAAATTACATGCTACTAGTATGTTGATAAGGGGTATGGTTAAATAAAAATTCAAAAACCACAAAAGGAAATACAGTGCGATCGAAATAAAAAATGACATGAAGGAAGAGTTTGGTATGGATTTGACATACATTTTATGTTGGAGGGCCAAAGAAAGAGCATTAGAAGAGTTGAGGGGTAAGCCATCTGTATCCTATGAAAAATTACCATCCTACCTATATGTTTTGAACAATACATATCCTGAGTCACATATTAGAATGAAGAAGACGGATGAGAACGAGTTCTTATATATATTTATAGCCCTCCGTGCATTCATTAAAGGATTCGATCATTGTAAACCTGTCGTAGTTGTTGATGGTAGTCATCTGAGAGTAATGTATACTGGGACATTTGTAACTACATGTACGATAGATGAAACAGGTTAGTATAATTTTATTTTTACGTTGTAGAACTGTTTGTATGTTTATATGTATTTTCTGCATATCAGTTGAAAATACAAATGTCTTGTTGATATATATATTTCTATTTAAAAATATATATATTTTCAAAGTTGCATGGATGAAACATGTTTGACTTGATAATGTATGAATGTGATATGCATTTAATGTTAGTATATATAATTGATGCTATTTGTTTGGTAAATATACAGGTTTTTGGATCTATATTTGTAAAAAATACATATGCAGTTATTGTATGTATTTATATCTGAATGTTCAAAATGTATTTATAAATACAGGTCATATATTCCCTTTGGTAAATGGTGTGCTAGATTCTGAAAATTATGCATCTTGGACTTGGTTCTTTGAAAATCTAAAGGAAGCATACGGGGAAAGGCAAAACATGTGTGTTGTATCTGATCGGAATCCAAGCATCATAAAGCCACACGATGCATTATCGTAGATTTTTAATACAATGGCCAAAGCATATTCAAAGTCAGAATTCCACATGTTAATGAAAAAGGTTGAGGCAGTTGATATTAGGGTGAAGAAATATTTGGAATTGGTTGATTATGAAAAATGGGCTAGGTCCTATGCAATAGTTCAACGAGGATGGACTATGACCTCAAACATTGCGGAGTCAATAAATGGAGTACTTGTATCAGCTAGAGAACTGTCAATTTATGATTTTCTTGAGGAAGTTCGATTGCTGTTTGCTAAATGGAATTGCGAAATAGGTAGGAGTCTTCATTTATCTTCACAACACTCATTGGAAAATTTAATGACATACTCAAAGAGAACGAAGTTTTGTGTACTCGTATGACGGTATGACCTTTTACATTTGTGGCATTTATAATTATGAAAATATAAGTAAGAAAATACCTTCCATTCAGTCCTAAATTAATGAAAACATATATAACATAATAAAAAAAAAACATTAAAAACATATTATGTTTTCTGCATATGTATTTTTTGTATAGAAACTTATTAACACTGCATATGTATTTAGATGATTTATTAAAATTTACACAACATATGTATTTTTATTGCAATATCTGAACACTGCTTATTCATTAATGTCTATCCAAAAATTTAAAAACATCTTCATTAACAAATAAAAAAATATTTGTAATTTATTTTTATTAAATATATGTATTTATGTAAGGATGTATACGTGTCTAGCAAAAATACATATGCTGTTGTGGTTGCAACATATCAGATAATATGATTTGCATTTTTTTTGTAGTAGATCATTTACATAGTTCTATTGATATCAGGCTGTACCAGCCACGGAATATGTGTATACGGTGCACGACAAACAAAAGCACTTCATCTTTTGCCTCAAGGATAAAAGTTCTCATGTAATGCATTTCAACTCGATGAGATACCATGTGCACATGCTTGTGTTGTGTTGGACAACAAAAATTTTCAGAAGGGACCATATTGTTCTGATTTGTTTAAATAAAAAATAGTGTTGAAGACATATGATGTTCCAATCTATCTGTTACCACACCAAGATGACTGGATAATTCCAGTTAGCGTACTTAGTGAGATAGTACTGCCGCCAAAGTTCAAACGACCTCCAAGCAAACTTGCGAAGAAGGATCGTGGAAAATCTGGCCGGGATATGTTTGGAAAGAAGAACATCAACTCATGCGGTGCTTGTGGGGCTAAGGATCACAATAGACGTTCTTGTAGAAAATATCGCAAATGATACATTTGTTCTTCCATATTATTTCTTAAAACTTTATTTTTTATTTTTTATAATAATGAACTATTTTATTTGAGTTAATACATTTATTCATCATTTGATAATTGAACACAGTAATATCTGAATACTGCATATATATATATGTTTCAAAGTCTGAACATTGCATATGTATTTTCAAGCTACAGTTCATATGTATTTTTAACATTGTATATATATTCTAGGTTAAAGATGATAACTTTGATTAACGAAACAAGTATTTGGTTCCTAATTGTTTAAAGATTTAAATATATATGACATATTCTGCAAATATATGTTTGAACTGCATATGTATTTATATGCTAAAATACATTTGATGCATAATCCATATGTATTTTTAAGAAAACTATCAACACTGCATATGTATTTTGTAACTAAAATCTCACAATAAAATGTAGAACTACGTTAAAAAATCAAATTTATCTTTAATTAGAATTCACATTTATAATGATAATAAATGAACACATATTAAAATACATATTAGGTATGATCAATATGTATTTTTGAAATGTTTAATCCTAACACTGCATATATATTTTTAGGCTAAATATATTTGATGTATAATCCATATGTATTTTTTAGCAAAATATGAACACTGCATATGTATTTTGTAACTAAAATCTCACAATAAAATGAAAAACTGCATAAAAAAACTCAAATTTATCTTGAATTCAAATCCTCATTTATAATGATGATAAATGAACACATATTAAAATACATATTAGGTATGTTCAATATGTATTTTTGAAATGTTTAATCCTAACACTACATATGTATTTTTAGGCTAAATATATTTGATGTATAATCTATATGTATTTTTTAGCAAAATATGAACACTGCATATGTATTTTGTAACTAAAATCTCACAATAAAATGAAGAAGTACATAAAAAACTCAAATTTATCTTGAATTCAAATCCTCATTTATAATGATGATAAATGAAAACATATTATGTATGATCAAGGTGTAACTTTTTGAAATGCTTAATCTTAACACTGCATATGTATTTTTATATACATTTGATGTATAATGCATATGTATTTTCAAACAAAATATCAACACTGCATATGTATTTTGTAACTAAAATCTCACAATAAAAAGTAGAACTGCATTAAAAACACAAGTTTATATTTAATTCAAATTCGCATTTATATTGATAATAAATAAAAACTTATTAAAATACATATTAGGTAAGGTCCAGATGTATTTTTGAAATGCTTAATCTTAATACTGCATATGTATTTTTGGGCTAAAACACTTGATTTATATTGCATATGTATTTTTAAGAATAATATGAACACTACATATGTATTTTGGGAAAAGACATCGTTTTCACCCCAAACTATACCCGAAAAGTCGAAGCCACACCTAAACTATACTAGTGACCTATTACACACCTAGAACTGCATAAAATACTCAAATTAAACTTTAATTCAAATCAAAATTAACCCACTTCGAAACTAAATTGATTTCATTCAGTTAAAAAATAAGTACTATTCTAACCTACAATTAGAATCACTTCAAAACATAAAAATTAGTTTGTACAATCAGAACCTACATCCATAAACCAGTTGATAAACTATACAAAGTAATAAATCCATCAACCATCATACATCAAAAACTTCAGTGACACTAGTTATTCTACTTTGCCTTGCAGGCCTCAAGGGTGCTTCAACATCACTATGAGCATTTGCTTCTTGTTTTCGGATCTCATAGTCCCACAAAAGTGCAACATATCTTGTACGGAGTGCGTTGGGGTGGAACTCAGTCGCAAAAATTTTGTGACCATAAGAAATGTACTCTGCATACGTAACCATAAAGACACCACAATCCCTACAAAAATAATTTTTTTTTGATTAAATTGTAAAATATATTTTGTACGAACATACAATTTTCGTATATGTAAATTAAAAACTTACAAGCTTCCACTCGGTTGTTGAGGCAACTTCTCTTCAAATAACACATCAAACAGATCTGAGTAATCTTTGTCTTTGTATCTTGGATAATTTTGAAGATCAATTCCTTTCTTATTGTAAAAATCACAACCTTGGATACACAAAGGGATAATCTCAGCTAATTTCTTGATCTCAGCAAAAACAGCCGGATAATGACTAGATGATTCATATGAATCATATAAGAATATGCACCTCTCTAAGAAGGATAAAATTGCTAGCACCCAATGATGTTTTTCCTTTATATTGACTGGAATATAAATGTCTTCCACTGTATGCCATGGCACAGCAGCATGCATACGGAACCCATTGATGTACTCATTAAGATAGGCCTCCTGTCCTCCCGCAGCAAGGTTTGGATCATCCACAGAATAAACATCATGAACAGACCTAATTATGTTCATAAAGTTGCAATCTACTGTGCTGAATTTGTAAGACCTGTTGGGGTCATACTTCGACTTCTTCCTCAAGTAGTAAAAGCAAACATCAATTTGCTGCAGTAATTAACACCACAAGTTTTAGAACATTCAAACTATTTGTATACTGAATTTAGCATGTGTATGTAATATAAAATACATATGTAATTTAAAATTTAATGTCTAAGATTTGTTTATGAATAATTTCTTTTGTAAACAACACTTAAATAAAGACAGTGCAAGAAAAATGAATATTCATCAGTATGTGATTTAATGGAAATTCATATGTATATTAATAATTTATATATGAATTTTTAACACATCCTTTGTTAAATAATAAAAATATTATAAAAATACATATGTGTCCCTGCATATATATTAACAAGTAACATAATATGTATTTTAAGTAGTGCTACAACTGTAAAGAAAACATTGTCAAAATTATTTACTAACCGAGTCTGTCCATGACTGATCAAGAAATCCCATTTTGTAGAACCAATTTTTATCTTCAACAGTCTCAACTTCGAAATACATCATTGGAATGACCGATTTGCCCCTTTTATAATGATCCGTATTTTCTTTTCTATTTTTTTTAATCAGTACATGTTAAATCATGACTAACATAATGAAATTAAAAAAAAAAAAGTTAAAACAGTTCAATAGAAATACCTTTTTGCATGAACTTTGAGAAGGTCTATAGAAATCCAATTCATGAACTTGTTGACAATCTTCGTATCCACTATCCCATCAATCGAGTGATAAACAAATGGATATTTTGGGGAAAATATACGTATGTGCCCTGCTGAGCTCTCTATATAGTTAGATAATACAAAAATGTAACTAGTAAAAAGTATTTGCATAACATATTACATTGAAAACTATATATATAACTAAGTGTACTTACCGGCAGCTGAACCAAATTTCATCGTGTAAGGTGACTCCTTGAATTTGGATGGTCGCCTAATTCGTAATTTTTGAATAGGGGTTTGAAATTCATGATTAGCAGAGGGATGAACAATGATGCTTTTACTACTGTAGACATTCAAACTAGGAAGCAGCTCATCAAGGATTGTGTTTTGTGAATCATGCCAAACTGGTTTATTTCTTTGTTCATCAGTGGTTAATTCTTGTATTCTAGGAGTTGTCATAATTTGCTCCTCCGTACCAAGATCAACCTCTCCGTGCATGTCTGATTTAGAGTTCGATCCAACGTTCTCTTTGTTTTTCTTAAAAAAATAAAAAAAAATTAGTTTTTTATGTCCAAAATAACCCACATAACCTCAAATATATTCATAATACATACTTGACAATGAACTTGAACAACAGACTCAGACTTTTTTTCATTGAAATATTCATCGTTGGGTTCTTCTTCATGGGTTGCCGATGAATGTGTCGTGATGCTTTCTCTTCGATAGGAATTTAGACTTGGTAACAACTCATCTGTAATTGTAAACTGCGAATCAGACAAATTTGTTTCATCCATTTTCTCATCAGTGATCTGCAATAGAAATGAAAGAAAATATATAATTATCCTGTGAATTGTTAGGATTGATACATCACATAAACTAAAGTCCAATTCATTAAACATACTCAACCATCATGATGAACAATCTCCTCAGAAAGATTATAATCCAAATTTATACTTTGGAGAAGCTCATCAGGGATTAAATGTTGAGAATCAATTTCAATGTTTATTTTATCTGGATGCAAATGAGTGCACCTCTTGCAAACAAGTAAACAAACATAAAAACAACATCAAACAAAAATTCAGTTGTATATGTTTACACAGGTCTATATAAAAAAAACATATAACTGCTAAAAAAATAATATTACATATGTGCACTCGAATGAATAATCATATGTTAGTTATTATTTACCTTTGTACCATCCTGATTTTCACCCAAATTCTGATTAACAGTAGGACTAAATCATTGTGGTGATGTTTCGACACCAGTTGTTGCTACAAATATAAGTTTAATAAACTACTAATACTTGAGTTCACTGAATATGTATAAACCAACCCAATAAAAATATATATTGCTATAAACATCATTCTAAATATACATACTAATATACAAAATAAAAAATAAACTATTTTATGGATTATAATATTTGCAAAATCAGCCTAACAATACATATTTTTGAACACACTGCATATGTATTTTTTACTACATTTCATATGTATTTTTGAATACACTGCATATGTATTTTTTGAATACACTGATGTATTTTTTGAATACTTTGCATATGTATTTTTTCATAGTCTGCATATATAATAATAAAACTTTTACCTTGCTTTGTTCAATTGCTTTGAGCATTTTTTTAAACTTTTTCTTCACTAATTTACGAATTCCTTTAAACTCTTGATGAACCTGTATTCATACAAAATCAGTAAACAAAATTTTTTTAATGTAAAACAAATATTTGACAAAAAAAATTATCTTGTCGCGGAATACATCAAAAACTTTCTTAGAAATAAAGGCTTCTTTCTCAACATGACTCTCAGGCTTTGACACGACTACTTCCTCTATATGACTATCTCGCTTTGACTGTACCAGATTAAAAATAACCCTAGATGTTTGATTCTCTTTCTTTGTTTTTGAAGAAGCTGCCTGTCGTGTTGGAATTGGCTTGAAAATTGGTGTCTTCATTCCAGCAGCCTTTCCAGCACAATGAGCTGGTGTCCTCATTTGGGTATGATCGTCAACAATATTGACTTGATTTTTCCTTAAAAGTTTATTCGCTGTTGGGGTTGATGAATCAACTTTTTGTTTCTTCTTTGAATGTTCGTTAATCTTTTTTGGTGGTGGATCCTAGAAGTCATCATCAGAATCAACTGAACGTTCATCATGTATTGTATCCTTCTGTGGTATTTGCAACTTTGCCAACTCCATTTGAGTTGGCTCTATGTTCTTAAATACAACCTAAAAATATAGATAAATAATATATGTTAAAGAATCAGTTAAACAATTGTAAATGAAAATGTATATATGTGGACTATAAAATACATATTAATACATATGTATTTATTAACAACAAACCTTGCCACCATCTTTGAACATAGCATCCATCAAAAACTCAAAACGTGGTCGAGGTGCATTTGTCTTCCAATTTTATAATTAAAAAATTCGATTATCAATCTTCGATGTAATCTTTGGTGGGAAATTTGAACAACACTCATAAAGCCACACTTGAACAGCCAGTGGCATTCCATGAATCAAATAAAATTTACCACCAGGTTTCAACCAGTTGTTCAAACTTCTTGCTAAATCCTCAAAAGATAAAGTACCCCATGGAAAATCCTTATATCTTCCACTTTCTACCAAATCAAAATGAAGATGGGGTATAACCACAGTTTCAATATTAGATAACACAAAAGAATACAGAAAATACAGAATTACAAACTTTTCAGCATTCTCATCATTGTTCTCCCCCCAGACTTTCTCCGTGAATGCTAAAAATAGTTGCCTTTTCTGAATAATTTCTGCACCATTGAAATACTTCTCAACCATCCTATTTGGTACACCCTCGTCAAAAGCCATACCTATTAGACACACAATTCAAACAGTAACTATAGAAAATTCCCTGGGAGTAAAATTAAGAGAGGTGCCATTAACACAAATCACAATCCCAGAAGAATAACTGCCCTTAACCTCAAGCGTCATAACGCATCTGCACAACTGTGCTTGGACTACACATTTCTTCTTCTACATAAAATACCCAAAAATATTATTGTCGCAAAATATTTTAAACTGTTCCTTGTTTAATACGACGCGTATGCTTCCATAAATATCATTGACACTGTATGAGCACATGTGTGGTGCAAATCTTGGAAGTTTTCTGACAATGAAGATTTCGTCCCGCATCACCTATACAAAGTAAAACTACCACTTCTTAATCTGTAAAAAAAATTCAAGCAGACAAAAAAAATATATATAACATGCATATGTATTTTCATGATAACAAAAATACATCTAAATACTGAAAAATACATATCAAATATACTACAAATACATATATCCAGTAGACTGTTCTGGTAGTTAAACTCAAGTTAACATGCATATGTATTTTGATCATATCAAAACTGCAACCAACACTGAAAAATACATATCAAATATACTAAAAATACATATAGCCAATAGATTGTTCTGGTAGTTAAACTAAAGTTAACATGCATATGTATTTTGATCATATCAAAACTGCAACCAACACTGAAAAATATATATCAAATATACTAAAAATATATATAGCCACTGTTCTGATAATTAAACTAAAATTAATATGCATATGTATTTTGACCATATCAAAACTGCAACCAACACTGAAAAATACATATCAATTATGCTAAAAATAGATATAGCCAATATACTTTTAATGAGTAATTAAACTATAAAAAATATTAAAGAAGTCAAAAAATACATATAACGTGCATATATTTTTTTATCATACCAATACTGCAACCAATTCTGAAAATAATAAAAAATTATACTAAAAATACATAGCCAAATACTATTCATGAGTAGTTAATACAATAATATATTTTCACAATTATACTATCATCTTCACAAATCAGCTTTCTACAATCCCTAATATCATCATAACATAAAATACATATTAACTACTTGAACACAATACTTAATAGACAAAAAAAATACATTTACAAACAAAAAAATACCTCTTCCTCACTTTCTTCTTCAGATTCACCAGCATAAGATTTCTCAACATCATCTTCAATTTCTTTAGCTTTACTTTTCTTCTCGTACCGTTTTTTAATTTTTTTCTCCTTTTGAGAAGGAGTTTTCTTCAATCCTTTTTTTCAAAATTTCAGTCATCTTTACTTGGTCATTGCAAAACTTCGACCTAATCTCCTTTGATATCCCAGATTTCTTCAACTGTAAAGGATTTGAAACAACTGTAACTAAATCTTCTTGAGTTAACTCAAAACTAAAAGATGGTGCATAATCAGACACTAAATTCATATTTCGTATACCACTGTTTGTAGGTATTTTTGCTCTGTGTTCCTCCATTAAAACATAAAACCCTTAAAATCTGAATTTCAGATGAATTACAGTAGAAAAAAAAGATAAACCGCTAACATGCAATATGCGATTAATAGTTACTTGAAATAGAGGAAGAGAATCCTTATCATAGATCGTGCAAAAGACAATAAAATTGAGGCGGGAGTGATAGTTAATGGCGAAAGAAAGGAATAAAAATGTTAAATTAAGGAAAGATAAAGAAGAAGGCGTGAAAATGGGGATTTTAACACAATAAAATTTCTTAGGCAGCAAAAAGTAGGGGACCACTTAAAATAATGCTACAGATGCTACATAATGTAATTACGAAAAAGTGTTGCTATTTTTTATAATTTAATACTTAGTTATGCTACCATATGTATTTTTTCCTTGATTAATTAGGTCTTATGTTACCACTTTCCTAAAAAAATAAAAATTGATTAATTAGGTCTTGAGTGTTTGCCA
Organism: Capsicum pubescens; assembly: GCA_030864215.1. Taxonomy (NCBI): domain Eukaryota; kingdom Viridiplantae; phylum Streptophyta; class Magnoliopsida; order Solanales; family Solanaceae; genus Capsicum; species Capsicum pubescens. The sequence continues at coordinate 83,270,913 of CM061541.1, read as the reverse complement.
AGTCATATCTCAATTGATCATTCCTCTTGTTTTTGAATCTTGCTGCAGGCCTGTATTGGTCGTGCTATTCAAAAATATCATCGGGTGCATGTCGGATACTTTACAAGTAGGGCATTTTGGAGGATCCGACAAGGGTGCCGCAACATTATTGGAGAGCCCGATTAACTTAGCTGTAGGCTACTTTTCTCACTGCTCTTGCAGGAAAAGAGGCTAGAGAAATAGCAGCACATGCCCCGTTGTTACAACTTTGTCTGAGTTTGGTGCGGAATAACCAAAGGGAGTCTAGGATCTCTACTCGGGGGTCCGGAGAGGCAAGGTATCAGTTACCACTATTTATTTGTTTTGGTTTCAACAGAAAAACCTTAGTACTGCAAACACTACTAAAAAAAAGGAAAACCGACCACAAAAACCGATCACATGTGATCGGTTTTCCTGAATTTTCGACCACAAAATCGACCAAAAGCGTGGTAACTTTTTAAAAACCGACCATACGTGGTCGGTTTTTTTAAAAATATATATATTTTTAAAATTTATTATTATTTTATTAAAATAGAAAAAATGATTTTAAAAATAAAAAAAATTAAAATAAATTGACCACAAGTGGTCAGTTTTATTTTAAAATTAATTAATTAATTTTAATAAACCCGACCACAAGTGGTTGTTTTTTCTGAAATTCTGAAAACCGACATGTGGTCGGTTTTCTGCAAATTTTTTTAAAAAAACCAACCACATGTGGTCGATTTTTTTAATTATTTTTTTTAAAATAAAAAGCAATAAATGAAATAGCAACATATAATGTAACAGCAACAACAACAAATCAAGTGATTTCCCACACAACTAACATACAATACAAGTCTACAAACATACAAAAGTGCAAAAACTACAACAAAATGTCCAAATCCAAACTACAACACATAGAAAAGTCAAAAAACTACCACGCATCTTCATCGTCATCGTCTTTGTCTTCCGCATCCTCATCTGTGCTGATATCATCTAATGGGCTTAGACCTTTTACAGCCCGAACTGCATCACCAGGACATGAAGAAATAATCCCTGCAGACTAAATAAAAGAGCTGAACTGCTCCTGCAACATCCTGATTTGTGATGTTATTTCCTCATCCTTCTTCTGCGCCCTCTCTCTGTGTGCAGCAAGATCTTCAGTGAGTTTAGAAACCATTTTTTTTTACTGATTCAACGGTTTCTCTATCAACTGAAGTGGTATAGGATGTAGGACCAGGCGAAGACCTAACATTCTCGCCAAAATAATTTTCGTGGTATCCGTAGTAATGGCCTCTAACTGTAGGACCCATAGTTTGTTCCCATAACTCTTCCTCTATATGTTGGGGTATTGGGTCACCCTGACTTTTAGGAGGCTAACTACCACGAAACTCACTAAGGAGCTGCACATATTTGTCCTATATTCAAAGTAAAGTTAAAATTAATAGTAAAAAAATATTAAAGTACTTATATTTGAATAATATCAACTTTGAGAAAAAGATTCATAACTTCAAAATTTGATTCTTACATGATCAGCTTTTGCACTAGGCTTAACCTAGACATCTTCATCAGTCGGGTTCTTTTTCTTCTTCACATGCGTCTCCTCAAATACCTCATCGAAGGGTATCTTCCTACCCTTTTCTTTTTCCTGCATATGAAAAAATTATTAATCTTCAAATAATTAAAAATTTAAATAGAAACAAATAATTAAAACTGTAAAAGTTACATACCATTTTTTCCTCCACTGCAATCATACTAATTGTACCCGCAGTATGTAGAGAGTCACCCTTGGACGATGCCCGAGCTTTCTTTCCTTTGTCCCTCAATAATTGATATTCTTTGATATTCTAATAGCGAATATATTGTTGTCATAAGGATTCACTTATACAGTCAGGTCGTACCAAGTTGGTTCTGACATAATCCAACAGACCGTTAAATCTGGATCTAGCTCTTCTGTAAAAATTTCTCCTTATAGCACATTCATTCGTATCATGCCACTAGTAATATTTCTACAACAAAAATAAAAATATAATATTTAATCTTTTGTTCTAACAATGTGTTAAATAGTTGATAAGTTAAATCCTTACATGAAATTCTTTAAACATTCTTTCTTTGTCATTTTCTGGAACCTTTTGCCAACTGGTCCAGTACCCATTGAAGTGCCGACAAATGCATTTACTCGTAATTTTTCTAACTCCAGCATCCGGCTTAAACCTGCAACACAAGATCAAACATTAATTTCATAGAGCATAATAATATAGTAATGAAAAATGAATAATATTATTATATTTAAAAATCTTACCCTGTTCCATATTGAATAAGATAACACCTCCCATAATTATCTCTGTCTTCGGGCTAAGGAGCAAGTGTTGGTGGATGCACTGGTGTGGGCGGATTTGAAGCACCGGATGGAGTGCCTCCAAGATGAAGATCCGACAATCCAATAGATCCAGTAGAATCACTGTGCGAACCTGGGTGACTGCTACAGAAGGGTACTAACGATGGTAGATGTCTGGATGTGCTAGCGGTCACCCGATAGTATTGTGATAGCAGTGGCACGATGATAGGAGCAGAATGAGTCAGTGTAGACCCATGAAGTGGCCCCACATGTGTAGGAGCAGAAACTGAATGCTGAGACGACCTATAATATGAGGGTTGTGCTGGCGCGCCAACAAACCGACCCTCAGATATATGAATACCTGTCGGTCGTCTATAAGGCGGAGGTTGTTTTTTCTTTTTTCTTTTTGTAGGATCAAATTTTCCCTTACCTTTGTCACCTCTACCTGACATCTAAATTATATAAAGTTAAAAAGTAGTTAGTTCCTACAAAATGAATATATAAGAAAACATTTCAAGTAACTAATTTCAAGTTACTAATTCACATTTCAAATCGCTCCAACAACACGAGATAGACAAGAATATTTTTATTACTATATAAATTATGGAATAGTGAAAACAATAATCTTAAACAGTAAATTACATATCAATCTTAAATAAGAAACATAAAGGTAAATATATAGTACAAAGCATAAAGACATCAATACATAATAAATACAACCTACACAAACTAATCCTCCTCTTCTGAAGACTCTCCACTAAACCATTCACCCTCTTCGAAAGTTTCCTCATCTCCTACCCACTCAGCCTCTTCTTCCGTAATATTAACTTCTTCAAATATATTTTTTGGGTGATTCAAACTATCCACTAAGTCAATGTCCACTAGCTGGTGATCAATCTGCATTTTATTTTGATACACAGTCTCCAGTACATTCTCAACTTCCACCAGTCCTATAGGCTTTGTTTTGATTACAACCCACCAATCAGACTTATCACTGTGCAACGGATAAGGAGCATAATATACTTGTTTAGCATTTTGCGCTAGAACAAATGGATCGTAAACAGGATACGACCTATTGTGTTTCACTTCAATAATGTTATGCTCCTTATGTACTCTTGTGCCTCTTGTGTTTGGATCAAACCACTTACATCAAAATATGATAATTTTTTTTATTGGAAAACTAGCATACTCCAGTTCTAAGATCTCGTGTATGATGCCAAAGTAATCAACATCATCATCACCCTTAACCCAAACACCACTATTGTTTGTTTTCTTGTTATGGAGTGTTCTTTGGTGAAAATTTTAAACCCATTTATTGTGTAATGGGACATTGCATGACCTTCAACTGGACCCAAAGAAATATCTCTCAAGAACTAATCGTATGCGACTACATTTGGTGACTGGTGTACCTAAATATATTATACATATATATATACATACATATATGTATATATGTATATGTTAGTTGATGAATATGTAAATGTTTAAAATTTATAGAAATATTAATACACTTACGAACCTCATATGTAAATCATGTTGCAAAGGATGCATACACTTGATTTTTATGGAATTGAGTCTTAAATGAACTGAAGATCCAACATGCAAAAAATAATTAGTTTCCTTAAGGAAATGAGTAAATAAATAAGATATGTTAAAATTTTAATCTCCTTACTTCAGAAAGGGCTCAACTTCCGGGCACTTCAGCAAGACATACAAAGTTACTGATTTTCACTCCGTGGGAGTGAGCCGGTGAAATATGGTCTTTTTAGCCTTACAACCAGATTGATTGAAAATTGATATCGATTGCAAATGAGGCTCATTCTCATCGTCCTAATGACGATTCGGTCGGTTTCTTAAACAAGCAACTTCATCACGAAAGTAGTATGAACAAAATTGAGACGTTTCTCTTGCAAGATATGCCATAACTATAGAGCCTTCCACCCTATGTTTGTTTTTGGGACCCCTTTTTCGATTTTCCAATTGACCTGCACAATCGTAAGATTAGATGTATACTATCTTAAAAAAAGATATGTATGAATTTAAATATGTTGCAATTGCTTACGGTTCAAATGGATACATCCACCTAGTTTGAATTGGACCGCCTAGCCGAGCTTCATGCACAAGATGAATGGGAAGATTTTCCATCACATCGAAGAACGCTGGCGGAAAAATCTTCTCCAACTTGTTGGTGATAACAACAATATTACTTTCCATTCATGCCAGATTTTCTTATTTTAATGTGGTGGCACATAAGTCTTTAAAGAACAAACTAATCTCTGCTATTGGTTTCCATATGTTTTCAGGTAAGCCAATAAAAGCAATTGGAAGTAACTGTTCCATGAAAATATGACAATCATGGATTTTCATTCCATGCAAGATTCCATGTGCCATATTAACCCTCTTTCCCAAATTTGAGGCATATCCATTGGACATCTTTAAACTTTGGACCCACTCACATATTTGATGCTTTTGGTCCAACTTGAATGTAAAACTAGCCTTGGGCTTAAGAACATTGCCATTGGGCCCCTCCTGTAAGTGTAATTCTTTGCGTTTGTAATATTCTGGTAAGTCAAGTCTGACCTTAGGATTATCCTTTATTTTGTCGGTGACATCCATAACTGTGTTGAACAAGTTGTCAAAATAGTTCTTCTCAATATGCATGACATCAACATTATTTCTAAGTAAATTATTTGGCCAATATTCTAACTCCCAAAATATACTTTGCTTAGTCCAGTTATGCGAAACTCCATATCCATCAAGCCTGTACAATGGTTCCTCGCTGACTTTAGGCAAATCCTGAACTATGTCCCAGATATCACGACCCGGCAGCCTTGGAGGTGGACCATCATGTTCCCTTTTATTCCTTCTGAATGCATTCTTAAGTCTCCTAAATTCATGATCAGGTGGCAAGAAACAACAACGACAATCAAACCATGAATTTTTTCTGCCATGTCTCAATGTGAAAGATTTTGTTTTTCCATGCAGTATGGACAAGACAACTTTGCAACTGTCAACTATCCAGACAACATTCCATAAGCAGAAAAATCATTAATAGTCCATATTAGATATACACGCATATTGAAATTATATTTAAGTGAGATGTCCCAAGTTTCAACCCCCTCATGTCATAAAATTTGAAGTTCATCGATCAAAGGTTTCAAGTAGACATCTATTCTGCTTTTTGAATTACGCGGGCCAGGAACAACACAATTCAAAAATATATAGGGACTATTCATCAATGTTTCAGGAGGAAGATTATACGGGGTGATAAATACAGGCCAACATGAATATGGCGCAGCACCAACTGAAAAAAGAGAGAATCCATCCGCACATAATCCCAAACGAATATTTCGTGGCTCAGCTGCAAAATCTGAATAAGTTGCATCAAAATGCTTCCAAGCCTCTCCATCAGATGGATGACACATAACACTATTGGGCCTTCTATTTTCACTGTGCCATCTCATATGAGGAGCTGAGTTGTTTGAAGCATACAACCTTTTCAACCTTGGTATTAGAGGTAACTAATGCATCGCCTTAATAGCAATTTTATTTCCACTACAACCACGCTTATATCGAGGGTGCTGAGAAAACTTACAGGACTCTAGGTTAGCATCTTTCTTAAAGTATAACATGCAACTATTTTCACAACAATCAATTCTAATCAAGGAGAGACCTAACTTTGACACCAATCTTTTTGCCTTATAGAAAGAATCAGGAACCTCCAAGTCGGGGTCAACTAACTCTTTAATAAAATCTATCATTGAGTCCATTCCTCTTTAAACAATATTCCAGTCGGATTTAATACTTAATAATCTAACAGAAATAGACAAATGAGAGTGCGAACACCCGTCAAACAAAGGATGACTAGAAGCATGCAATTGTTCATAGAATTTGCCCGTTTCTCTATTAGGAGCATCTTCGACATTTTTCCTAAAGTCGCCCCCGTGTGGCATCCCAAAAGCATCGTGCATCATTTTTGTCATCCTAGTATCTTGATATTCATTATGCCCTACAAACCTAGTACTTTCTCCAACAACAAAGTTATTTTGCCCAACATCACCACCAATAGCACACAATCTTAAAAAGTCCTCGTGAAACCCCCTTCTATAAAGTTGTTCCTTCACAACTTCTTCTTTTAAAAGATCTATACCATCACATCTAACCCAAGGACAAAGAATAGCTCGAAAACGTGACCAAACATCAAGTGTCTTAGCATGTTCAACAAATTGTTTGACACCTTTAGCAAATTCCTCCCTAAGACCCATTCTATTATCATTATTCCATTGATATATCCAGCTATAATCAGGTTCCATCTACACAATCAATCAGATTCAACTAATTAGATCAAGTCACAAAAAGTTTACATTTCAAGTACCTAAATTCAAAATGAAAAAGTACCTACATCATAATCAATTTCAAGTGACTAAGTCACCTACCAAATCACCAAACTTAACTACATTAACACAAAAATTTGACATTTCAAGTACCTAAACTTCAATATTTTCAAGTCAATAAGTCATCACCCAAGTCACCAAACTAAACCACGTTCAAAATAAAAATTCACCTTTAAAGTACCTACACTTTATCAATTTCAAGTGACTAAGTCACCTACCAAGTCACCAAACCAAACCACATTAAAAAAAAAAAAATCACCTTTAAAGTACCTACACTTTATCAATTTTAAGTGACTAAGTCACCTACCAAGTCACAAAACTTAACCACATTCAAAACAAAAAATTCACTTTTCAAGTACCTAAATTTCAACATTATCAACTCACTAAGTCATCACCCAAGTCACCAAACTAAACCACATTCAAAACGAAAAATTCACCATTAAAGTACCTACACTTAGTAAATTTTAACTCACTAAGTCATCACCCAAGTCACCAAACTAAAGCACATTCAAAACAAAAATTTACCACTAAAGTACCTACACTTAGTAAATTTCAAGTCACTAAGTCATCACCCAAGTCACCAAACTAAACCACATTCAAAACAAAAATTCACCTTTAAAGTACCCACACTTTATCAATTTTAAGTGACTAAGTCACCTATCAAGTCACCAAAAACTAAACCACATTCAAAACAAAAAATTCACCACTAAAGTACCTACCCTTAGTATTCAACTCACCAAGTCATCACCCAAATCACCAAACTAAACCACATTCAAAATAAAAAAATCACCATTAAAGTACCTACACTTAGTAAATTTTAACTCACTAAGTCACCAAACTAAACCACATTCAAAATAAAAAATTCACTATTAAAGTACCTACACTTAGTAAATTTCAACTCACTAAGTCATCACCCAAGTCTCCAAACTAAATCACATTCAAAATAAAAAATTCACCATTAAAGTACCTACACTTAGTAAATTTCAACTCACTAAGTCATCACCTAAGTCACCAAACTAAACCACATTCAAAAAAAAACTCACCATTAAAGTACCTACACTCAGTAAATTTCAAGTCACTAAGTCATCACCCAAGTCACCAAACTAAACCACATTCAAAATAAAAAATTCACCATTAAAGTACCTACACTTAGTAAATTTCAACTCACTAAGTCATCACCCAAGTCACTAAACTAAACCACATTCAAAATAAAAAATTCACCATTAAAGTACCTACACTTAGTAAATTTCAACTCACTAAGTCATCACCTAAGTCACCAAACTAAACCACATTCAAAAAAAAAATCACCATTAAAGTACCTACACTCAGTAAATTTCAAGTCACTAAGTCATCACCCAAGTCACCAAACTAAACCACATTCAAAATAAAAATTCACTTTTAAAGTACCTACACTTTATCAATTTCAAGTGACTAAATCACCTACCAAGTCACCAAACTTAACTACATTCAAAACAAAAAATTCACCTTTAAAGTACCTACACTTAGTAAATTTCAAGTCACTAAGTGACCACCCAAGTCACCAAAGTAAACCACATTCAAAATTATCAAGCATAGCAAAATTCACTATAAAAAGTTCACATTTCAAGCGCGCTTCAACTAAATTCAAAATAAAAGTTCACCTTGAAGCTAAGTAACTACACTTATTCACTTTCAAGTAACATATTCATTTATAGTAGACTTAAGTCATCGACAGACCCTCAAACTTGTTTCAAAAATTCACTTAAACCCTTCAACTAAAGCCTGTACCTATCAGCCCCTCCCCCCCCCCCCCCCAAATTTTGATCCAATCAAGCATTTTTTGCACAATCAACAGAAGATTTAGAGTGTGTGTAACACACTCGCCTTACGTGGTAAAATTGACCAATAAGAAAAATACATGTGGCTAACAATTTTTTTTTTAAATATATGTTAAAAATCCAATTAAATAATGATAAATGTTGAGTGGGTCCAAAAATTATTTTAAATATATTATAATTTTATTTTTTTAAAATGATCCCCCACCCCACCCCCAGCCCAGCCCACCCCTTCCATTCTCTTCTCCATCTTCTGCAGAAGATGAACTTTAAAAAAAATAAAAAATGTCCCACTAATTTAAGAAAACAAAAGAGTATCAATTTAACAAAATTGTTTCTTTACAACCTCAGTAGTTTATTTGCAGAAAAAGAAAATTTGGAGGCTAATAAGTTATACCTCATCCTAAAAACAGTGAAACAATCTAACAATTCTAACCAAACTCACCCTAATTCTAATCGAACAATCTTGAAATTTTGAATTGATTTTTCGGCAAGTCTCGCCAAACAATGCATTCAAAAATGACTAAAGAAGATGATGAATGAGGTCGTGGTTTGCAAAGGAACATAACTTAAAGACGATAACGACGGAGATGTGAAGACGATGATGCCGGGGGTTGTGAAGAAGACGATAAATGGGGGCGGGGGGTTGCAAAGAAGACGATGAGGTGGGGGAGTGTGTGAAGAAGATGATAAAGGGGGGCGGGTGCTTTTTTAAAAAAAAAATTAAGAAATTATAATAATTAAAAATTATATTAATAAAATAATTTAAATATAAGTTTTTTAATTAAAAAAAGTAAAATATTATTTAGTCTACTGTTCACGCGCCCAAGGAGAGTGTGTTACACTCTCCTTGCCAAATCAGCATTTTGTGCTTGATAGGTACCAATTTTAGCACTTGAGGTGCCTGATAGGTACAAGCATTAATTGAGGGGTCTAAGTGAATTTTCGAAACAAATTTGAGGGTCTGTCAATGACTTAAGCCTTTATAGTATAATAAGTTAAACAATTGAACAAGTGTAACAAAGCAAATAAGTAGAGGCGTCGCATGTCCCTCTCACACCATATAATCATCACAAAATTCCTATGGATTTCAAAGTCTTCTACAGCGAGCAATCCCAAACTAAACTACATTTAAAGACTTCATTACAAGAAAATAGAGAGAAATCAACTTACCTTTGCTTGGCCTAAATTAAAGTGAAAGAGATAAGCGGTCACCGAATCTAGATTCAGATGTGCTGGTAGCGCAAAGATACTAAATTAGGATCAAAAGAATAATTTTCAACCTGTCATTCAAAATAAAAATATTTAATAAACAGTATCCAAGCAGAATAATAATTTTCAGCCGATAAAACCTTCAATCCAACTAAACCCATATAAACAATAACAAGCTAAATCACAAAAGGAAATCAAGAATCTGAAAAAATCACAACTAAAGATTTCATCTTTAAGAGATTTCTACCATGAATAACTTCAACCAATATCAAATACAACAAGCAAATCTTAAAAGCAAAACAAATCTCAAATGTTCACAACTAAAGTTTTCTACTTTGAGAAATTCCAACAAAAAAATAATAATCAAGAACCTCAAAAAATCACGACAAAATATTCCAACTTTGAGTGATTTAATAAAACTCATATAAAAAATAACAAGCTAAATTGCTAAACCATAAAAGTAAATCAAGAATCTCAACAAATCACAACTAGAGTTTTCAACTTTGAGGAATTCAAACCAATAATAACTTCAACACCACAAAACCCATATCAAAAGCTACAAGCTAAACCATAAAATTAAATCACGTCAAAGATCAACTTTGAGGGATTTAGCAAAACCCATATAAAAAACAACAAGCTAAACCATAAAAGGAATCCAAGAATCTTACAAAATCACAGCTAAAGATTCCAACTTTGAGGGATTTAGCAAGCTAAAACCCATATCATAAACGACAAGCTAAACAATAAATCTCAAAACATCACAATTAAAGATTCCAACTTTGAGGATTTATACAACCAATAACTTCAATCAAGCAAAACTCATATCTAAAGCAAGAAGTTAAACCATAAAAGCAAATCAAGAACCTCAACTATGAGAAACACATAAAAAATTAAGCTTTATACCTGAGCTGTCATCGCCGAAGTAGAGCCGGAGAAGTCGCCGGAGATGAGCAGGAGTAGGTGCGGCGATAGTAGGGTTAGTTTGTGTATATGTGTTTGTGTGTTTGGAAGAGAGTGTGTGTATGTGTTTGTGTGTTTGTCGTGTAGATGTGTTTGTGTGTGTTTAGTTGCTTAGTTTGGGTCGGGTCGGGTGCAGTGGGGTCGGGTTAATTCTTTTTAATTATTTTTTATTAACATTAAACCGACCACATTTGGTCGGTTTTTAAAAATATTTTTGAAAACCGACCACATGTGGTTGGTTTTTACAAAAAACATTGATAAATTAAAATTTAATAAACTAAAATTAATAAATTAAAATTATTTTTTAACAAAATATTTTTTTAATAAATTCTATAATATTAATAAAAACATCCAATTAATTTAATACAATGCGTATATATATAAATTTTTTAATTAGTTATTTTATCATCACATTAACACGAGTAGTATATTTCCTCAATCGTCTAATAATATCAATGAATTTTTCAAATTAAGATAAATTTTTGATTAATTATCTTTTAATTACGATATTATATATATATACCTCGTAGTATAATGTGTTAATCAGATAAATTATCGATTACTTGTCTTACGTTATTACAACGTCAACAATATACGTGTATCTACATTGACAAAAAATAGGATATCTATTTCCTCAATAGTATGATATCCTTGTATTATTCAAAATATTTTGATATTTAGATTCAGTTATCGAGCTTTCGATTACTGCATAAGTCACTACACGACATATACGTATATATACATATATTCAATTGTCTATCGGCTTTCAAATACGTACTATAAACATCACATACACGATTTTACCACCATATAATAATATACAACGTATTTCACATATACTCAGATACAAAACTTGTAAGTGAAAAAACTTAAATTCACCGCCAAAATTTGGCGGTAGTTTTAAATTTGAAATTCAAAGCAGATGGTAAGTATATGCCAGTTTCAGAATTCAATTTTCTGTCTCCCTCCCCTACTTCCTTCCTCCTCCCCTCCCCATATATACCTCGTAATACTTGTCTTACATTATTACAACTTCAACCACATACACGTGTCTACATTGATCCAAAATAGTATATCTATTTCCTCAATAGTATGATATATATCAACGTATCATTCAAAATATTTTGATATATACATTCAGTTATATATCTAGCTTTCGATTACTGCATACGTCACTACACGAGATATACGTATATATACATATATTTAATTGTCTACCAGCTTTCAAATACGTATTATAAACATCAAATACACGATTTTACTATCCCATAATAATATACAACGTATTTTACAAATACTCAGATGAATTATCGATTACATTATCTTATGTCATTAATATACCTTCACTATATAATATGTATATACTATATATATATATATATATATACCTATACATACAGACACATATACACACTATCGACTATATCAAGTTCTAAATACGTACTATATATATCACATACGTACACGAGTATATTATCCAATAATATAATACAACGTGTTTCATATACATACTCAGATGAGTGATCAATTAATTATATTTGATTAGCTTAATTATACGATTAGCTTAATTATACTTTACTAGGTTTTAACTACATCGTTCATCAATCAATCACTCAATGATATATATATATATATATATATATATATATATATATATATATATATATATATATATATATATATATATATATATATATGAAGTCTTGAATGTGTACTATATATATAACATTCACAAGTATATTACCTTATAATAGAACACGTTCATTATATTCTGATGAATTATTGGTTATATATTACATTATTATGACTGGAATAGTAACATAATATCATTATCTCAACGGTATGATATATATATACACATGTTCATTATACAAAAAATATGCATGTTTAACATCATTTAACGTATATACAAAGGAAAATATTTATTTTATATATTAAACATAAGTAAAAGATAAAGATTATGTTTAACGTAATTTGTTTATTTTATTTGATATATTTTTTAGTGTAATTTTTTCACAAAATTTAAGAATGATTGATTTTTATTATTATTATATTGGTTATCGACTACGTGTGATCAGTGTAATTTCAAAAAATTATATATATATATATATATATATATATATATATATATATATATATATATATATATATATATATATATTGATTACATATATATAATTATTGATTTCTAAAAATTATGTACTTTTTATTTTTTTTTAGTTAAAAAACCGACCACTTGTGGTCGGTTTTTAAAAAATATTTTCTTTTTATTTTAATAAAAACCGATCACTTTTTTAAAAATATTTTCTTTTTCTTTTAAATTAAAAACCGAGCACTAGTGGTCGTTTCTTTAAAAATTAATTAAATTTTTTTAAAAAAAAATTGACCACATGTGGTCGGTTTTTTTTTTTTTTTTTTGTAAAATAAATAATAATTAATATAAAAATTATTGAAATGATTATTTTAAAATATAAAAGTCACCACATGTGGTCAAAAAAAAAAAAAAACCGACCACAGTCGGGTTTTTCCGACCACAATGTGCGGTCAGTTTTTTCCGGTGTGGTCGGTTTTTTGTGGACGGTTTTTCCAGTTTTTAGTAGTGAAACTATTAGATATTTGAGATGTCAGCTTCTTAAACATGGAGTTTGTTTAAAGTGAAATCTGATGCCAACTCGTCTTTTGGTTTGTGCATTAGTGTATTAGCGTATTTGCAATGTTAACTACTGTGTCTTACTTGGTGCATTGTGGGATACTTTCTATCTGGGAGTGTCCAACAACAAATTTTGGAGTGTAAAATACTTACGGGCCATGTTTACTGATATATTTGTTTCGCATTCACTTACAGGGATGTTTTCTGTAATTATTTCTAGCCTCCATCCCCATCAGTATTGGCGAACATTATTAATTTTAGAGTGATTAAACTACCTAAGCAAAATGCAAAGAAGGCAAGCTGATGCAGCATCTTTTGCACACAAGAGACTCAGAGATCTTGATGCAAAGAAGGCAGAAGCACGACGAGCTCAAGCCTGCAAGACTTGAACCAAGTTTGTAGTGAGAGTGGTTATTAGCTCTGTAATAGGATAAATTCTATTGTTGAACTTCTCTTAGTTGTGACTTTGTGATACAAGAAGCAGCTTTGACTTCTTGTTTGTGAGAAATGTGACAAAGAGCAGCTTTGACTTACTTGGGGGTTTGACTTCTTGGAGTACTCGTGCAGTGTTACAGAGTTGAAATAAATGGAAGGATTGATTTTGGTTTATGAATATGTTAAGGGCTTGTTTCTTCACGATGGAGAGTCAGTCTTGGGCAATTAGATTAAAAAGGGCAGCCCGGTACACTAAGTTCCCGCCTATGCACAGGGTTTGGGAAAGGATCGACAAGAATCTATTGTACGCAACATTGCCTTACATTTCTGCAAAGGGGTTGTTTCCATGACTTGAACCCGTGACCTCCTGGTCACATGGCAGCAACCCATTTCTTGAGCAATCAGATTAGAGATAGCAAATTATATTGCTTCAGCAATTATCTATCGCCGTACTGCATTTGCTACACCCATCATTCACGGAGGCATAAAGACGTCGAAGTGATAATAGAACAGAGCACTTGTGTTGCTAAACTTTATGATTTCTCACTGTCCATAGCACTGCCGCCTGGGAAATTGCAAGTAGAAGATAAAAGTATGTGGGATATATGGGTGCATAGAGTGTTCATGAACAATTACTCAAAAAGCAGATCATAGTTTCAGAATAATGGTGTTCAAGCTTTTATCTGGAAAAAGATGTAATTTGCTTGACAAGTTCCTGGATATTTTTCCATCAGGCCGGATAGTATCTGAAGAACCAGATAGTAAGGACTTCCAATTGAATCAAATAGTTGATCCTGCTTTTCTACAAGGGGATGGAGTCTGACATTGCAGGACAACAATTAAAAGATTTTTACGATCTTGCTGTAAAATGCATTCAGAAGAAGGGGCAATATCGAACAGATATGATCGATGTAGCTAAATAGCTACATTGAATCAATGGTATTAAAGAATGATACACTTGGTCTAAAGTGATTTAAATTATCTCGAACTACTCTACTCATTGCCCTAAGATTTGAGTTAGAGATCTTCATATGCTTTTACACAATGTTTAGTCCTAAAAATAAGCTTCAAATTTAGATTTTTTTTTTAAAAAGCTTCAAATATAAGGCGATCATAATAGAAAGCACATTTCAGCTTTTAAATATATTCTTGAATGGTTATCAATCATAGCGCTTTACTTCACAATTTCTTTTCTTTTCTTTTCGAGCATTTGCAATCAGAAATAAATCTGTCATTTTACTCTGCAAATTATCACCATTCATTCTCGAACATAGCTGCTCGATGTAAGTGGATGTAAAGCTACTTATTCTCTGAAACAATACATTACCGTCTGTCCCTTTAACCTAAAGGGGTTTAGAGAAACAAGCAAAAATCAACTTAAACCATTTGGATGCCTCCACTAGATACTTTCAGATAGTAAACGGTTTCCTAAAAACCTTGGTTAACAAGATCTTTCCAGCTAGACACCTACATCAGAAATTCCATGACCAACATACATGATATCTCTCCATTTCTACAGACCAAAGGTATGTAAGCTAGCTACATGTTGTTGACCAAAATGCAATTGCACGAGAGTCCTCTATAGCTATGACCATGCTGCTCCCACCAGCTCAATGTAGAGTTCTACGTCAGGTCTTACAAGACAGCTCAGAATCGACTTAACAAGCTACTCGTCCAAAAAGAAGCTTGGATACCTTAAGGTAATGGGATAGCCTTCTCCTCTCTGCAAAGCAATTGATATGAACCGGTATTATTTAGATTTCACCTTCTCCACTGCCCAGATGCAAATAATACTAGGGGTCCCAATAAAAGATGAACACCTGCATTATACTCATATGGTAACCCCTTCTTCAGCTATGACAACAGCCAGAATTGCACCTGCTTACTAAGTTTAAGGGCAGAAACGGAGAGGAACGGATATAGTGTGCATGACCAAACTAGTTAGTTTGGGACTGAGGGAAATAAAAATTGTTATTTTACTAAATGATACATGTGCCTCACCAACAAGGCAGACCAAGAAGCGCATTCATGTAATTGACAAAACTGAATCGGCAGTAATACATAATGACTGGGGGGGGGGGGGGGGGGGGACACCATAGAATCTTCCATCTCTTATGCCCCAAATCAATGCAAAGAAAGGATTATCACTTTACTCACGATGCTGTGATAGGAGCTTATCAGATATCAAAATTTACAGTAACCCAAAAATGCTACATTTCGTCTTCCTTCTCCACATCAGAAAGTAATAGAGAGGAAGGAAAAGATAGGAGAAACTAATATTTTTTTTCCTACTGGAAGTATATAGAGATACTACTACACTATAGATGTACTGTATGCATACAAGTGTATAATGGAAACAGCATAGAATGCTTCCTTAGGAAGGAAGCTATAAGAAACACCCAAAGCTGTAGCCTAAAATAGTCATGGACGCTATATCTACGTAAATTGATTTTCTATGCATGATCAAAGGTGTTATTCAATAGGTTCCTCCAACTAAAGTGAACTCACTTTTAGGTTACTCAATAGCATCATGACCCTCATTTATGTCAAAGAAACCGGAGTAAAGACAAAAATAAGTAACAGTTGGAGTCAAATTGCAATTGGAAGGAGAGCTCGCAAAAAAAAAACAAAAAAAAACACACTATTCAATTATTCAAATTGTGATGCCTCAGACAAATCCAGTTTTCATATGGGTTTAAAGAGGTTGTAAAACATCCTAGATTCATTTAGTCCCAAACGGTTTTTGCTTTCTAGTAGATCCAGTCTCACTTTATCATGCATCCACCCTTTTTTTAGGATTCACAGCCATTTCACCTGATTGGTGCCTCTCTATTGTACATAATATATGTAATTGATAACTATACAAACCAAAAAAAAAAAGCTACAAATAACATATTTCCATTTTGTCAATCATAACTCACCAAAATGGTTTGATGTTGTGCCAACAGAGAGCCGCTGGGCAAATATATGAAAATGAACATCTCTATGCCTCTGTTAAAAATTTTAGCTATGAAGCTATCATTCTGAACATTCAACCTAAGAAATTTGGGAACAAACATTATTTAAATATGAAAACGAAATATCTTCTTCAGAATTCTAATGGTCAGCATACAAAATGATGGTGTTACATTTTAAAGCCTGCTATTTATCTCAGACCATAACATAAAACTGAAACAGAAGATACAGATCCCTACAGCTAAAGGCAGAGATTGGTACCTATTATGCAGTAGTCATTATTTCTTTTGTTCCTACTTCTTCCTGTTCTAACTCCTTAACTGCTCTTACGAGACCCTTTGTGATTGCGTTTAGATGCAGCCCATTCTCCTTCATCTCCTCAAGCAGCTTCTCTGCTGTTGTCCAATCTAAAGCCTTAAGGCAGAGAGATTGGATAAATTTGTTATATTCATCCTCATTAGGCTCAACTCCGTACTCCTTCATCTCTCCCAATAGTTCCAGAGCCTTGTCATACTGCTCGAGCTTGCAATAACCCCGAGTAATTGTGTGATAAGTGACAGGACTCAGCTTGGAGTGCTTCTTTTTGGCTTCATTCAAAATCTTATAGGCCTCCTCCATCTCACCTCCCTTCGTATAACCACTCATAATTACACTGTAAGTGTACACATCAGGCTTCAAACCTCTATCCTCCATCACCTTCAACAGTTTCCTAGCTTCTCCCATTTCTCCCTTCTTGGAGAGTGCATTAATGACTGTATTGAAGACTGCATTGCCAGGTGGTGGACCTGCATCTATCATTTTTAATAGCAAGTTTCTGGCCTCTTCAATGTCTTTACTGCAATAGGACCTCAGCTGCTTTTCCCCCGTTACATCTTTTGCCCTACACAACCCATTAACGACATCTGAGAATGACTTAATGGCATACTTCCGCTCTTCTTTAGGAAACTCATCCAGCATTTCTACTGCAAGTTTAACGCTTTCATCTTTGCGACAAAGAGAGCTGATCAACAACTTAATAGAAGACACAGGCAAAACAATATTTTTCTCCTTTGCCGACAAGTAAACCAGATGTGCATCTTTAGGCTTATTTCCTTTACATAGAAAAGTAACAATTTTCCCGACTTTCTCAGCACCAGGCAACTTATCAGCATTTAGCATCTTCTCACAAACAATAGAAGCCCAATCATAAATCGTACGTCTAGAAAGAGCTTCAATGGTAAAATAGTATGTATCAGCATTTGGAGCACATCCTAATTCCCCAAACTTATTAAAGATCTCAAATGCCGCCTTTCCTTTACCTAATCTTGACAATAAAGCAATCAATTCATTAAGAACCTCACCACTCAATATCCCCTTCTCCTTTTTTCCAATCTCCTTAACCAAATCCCATAAAGCATACACATTCCTACCTTCAATGCACACTGCAGTAACCAACAATTCAACCGCCTTACCAGTCACTACAAACTCAGGTTTCTTCAACACCCATTTGAAAAACGAAATCAAATTCTCTCCAGGAACATAAGGTGTCTCCAACACTCTAACAAAAAACTCCTCATTCAAAGACACCCCTATTTCGTCAAGACTAGACTCAATAGATCCATCAACAATACCACTACTCTGCAATAGAGACAACACACCCTCCAATTTCTCCAAATCTACTAGCTCCATTTTTTCATCATCTTCCGTTACAACCTTATTATCTCCGAAATCAGACCCATTGTCAGTGTTTTCATCACCTTCGACCATTACAACCTTATTACCTCTAACCTCAGACCCATTTTCAGCTTCTAAATTTTCCTCAATTCCATCAAAAACAGAGGAGGGCCCTTCAGATGAAACAGCTTCAAGATTTTCTCCAAAAGGGGTAATTTTATAAAGAGATTCGGGTTCTTGAAATGGGTTTGATGAGAAAAGCCTTGTAGTTGTTTGATGTAAACAAGATTTGGAAGAAACCCAACGAGAATAATGAAAAAATGAAGATTCAGATGATGTCAGTTGAGGAAGAAGAGCAACAAGGGCGTGATTACGGAGGCCATGATGATAAAATACTCTCCTTACCGCTGATTTCCACATTCTTCCGCTCTCTATCTCTTGAGACTGTGACCCTCACGTAAAACCCTATTCTATTTGTCTTGAGGTTTTTCTCATCTGGGCTGGCACATCGGAAGTTGGTAAAAACATTAGTATAAAAGTTGGATCCAAACCCAAGTCCCACCTATGTCAAAAAATTACATGGTACCGTATATCACAGTGAGCGGATTTGGATTTTTATCTAGATGTCATGTGATATATATGTATGTGTGAAATATATAGTTAGTAAATAAATTGAATTTGAACATCACGATTGTTCAATTTGAATTTGAATATCTAAAATAGTTAGATTGCCAATTCAAAGTCAAGTTTGGTAACTTAGGAACTAAGTTTGGTGGTCTATAAATAGTTATTCTTTGCACATTTTATTTAGAGATAATACATAAATATGACCCTAAACTTGATACCAAATTATAATTTTGATCTTAAACTTTGACAGTGCACAAATATGACCTTTAATTATTCAAAATTGCACAAATATGATCTCTGATCCTACGTGGCAAAATGCGTGTTCAACATGCAAAACTGGGCGCGTCCAGCTTAAAATCTAAGGGCATAATACATAAATATGACCCTAAACTTGACACCAAATTATAACTTTGACCTTAAACTTTGATAGTACACAAATATGACCTTTAACTATTCAAAACTGCACAAATATGACCTTTAAATGACTTTTCACTATTATTTTTTTCATTATTTTCAGCTCAAAGATGAAAACGGCATCTAATTTCTTTTGTCATTACGAAAAAAGAGCAATATTGATGATTTATTAATTAGGTGGTCCACCTCATATGAAAAAAATGCGCAGGTATGTATATATATTATAAAGCAAAGGGCGAATTTAAGTTATATAATATATCTAAATATAATTTATAATTTATTTAAATATTAAATTAAAGATGAAACTATACTAATAATAATAAAAAATTATAGTTTTAATAAAACGCTATTAAATTAACGCATGGACGAACCTACGTGGTTGCCATGGGGTTCACCCGAACCCCCTCGGTAAAAAAGTTACGTTGTATATATAAGGTAGAAAATCGATTTTTATGTACGTATATTAATGTTGAACCACATGAAACAAGACACTTAGATAACCCAGTGGTGTTATTTTCTCTTCTTGGGCGCTTCCTTCAGCCTATTGCGCGGGTTCGATCCCTGTTAGTGGCTATTCTTTTTTTTTAATAATAGAAAAAGCTAGGTGTTGCTGCTGTAGAAATAAATAAATAAATAAATAAATAAATAATAATAAATAAAAAAAAAAAACGACGTCGTTTTAACACAAAAAGCAAAATTTTGACAGTGCACAAATATGACCTTTAACTATTCAAAACTACACAAATATGACCTCCCTCCAAGTCAGCCCTTTTAACGACGATGTGGCACCGTGTGATTGAATTATCTTTCCACGTAGGCGCGAGTGAAACTCACGTGTGAGAGTTGCAAAATCGGAGGTCATATTTGTTCAGGTTTTGAATAGTTAAAGGTCTTATTTGTGCTCTATCAAAGTTTAAGGTCAAAGTTATAATTTGGTGTCAAGTTTAGGGTTATATTTATCTATTATCTCTTTTATTTATATATTCAAGTAGTAACAAAAGTACTACTAAAATTCTCTAGTTCTCTCATTTCTTTAAGTTTGATATTGATATTTTATCTTTATTTTATAACACGTTATCAGCACGAGACTCTACCATCTCAAAATATTAAGACTACGAAAAAAATTGGATCGAAAGGTAGAGAAGACCTTTCCATTTAGTGGAAGCAGTGGTAGAAGCAGTGGAAGCAGACCTTTTAACCGCTCTATGAACTCTTCTCACCATTTATGATCTACAACAAAAATAAATTTGTAGTGGTCGATTTATCGAACACTAGTCTATAAAAAAATGAAAAAATGCAACAAAAACAAATCTGTAGTGGTCGATCTATCGACCACTGGTCTATTAAGAAAAACGGAAAAATGTCTCACATCAAACATGCAATTCAAGTTCCAACTTTGACAGTGCAATTCACAACAATAAGAACACCATTAAAATGAGTTCAATTCAGTACAAAAAATTCAAAATCAAACGCAATATAACTACAAAAATTTTAAAAAATTCTAATCATTATCCAAAGCAAAATCCGATTAAACATGAGAAATCAACAATGTTAACTAAAAACACTCAAATTTCGATTAATTCAACGAAGAACAGTGCAATTTTTGTCAAGATCGAAAAACTCCAACACAAAGAGTCATCGAAAAAATTACTAAAATGGATCTAGACCTGATTCGGAAGAAAATTACACTTACCTGAGCAAGAGAAATTCAAAAAATTCGCCTGAGGAAGCAAGAATCAGCCGAATTATTTTTTTCGAAAAAATAGGAACCAAAATCGGGAGAAGGAAAAGTTTGAGGAGAGAGAAATGTGTAGTTGAAAATATTAAATGGTTTTAATAAATATTTTCAAAATTGAAAAATATAAAAAGGGACCATGTTGTAGTTTTAAAAAAAGTTGTATTTTTTTCCCAAGTTTTAAAAATGTTAAAGGAACCTATGACCCCACAACCCTGACCCACTTTTTAGATCTAACCCTAAAAAATAAATGAAAAAGAAATTTAGTGTCTATGACTCAAAATAAGTTTTGAAAATGTGTAGGAATCAAAATTGTCACCTATACTTACCGTTGTGACTGCATGTGTTTTGGTTAAGTTAATAAAATTTTACTGGTGTGTGAATTGCAAGTGTAATGCTAAACTTGTAAACATATCAAAATAATTGGATCAAACTATATTGTTGGCTTATGTATATTAATAATGGTTATTTTAAAGTCAATGATCTCATTCTCATTGAGCCAGTACATTGCGAGAATGAATTGCCCGAATTACAAGGGGTGAATTGTTTGATCAAAATCTATTACAATACTCGAAAAATTGCTATTTCTGAGGTACTCTTTTTTTTTTTTTTTTTCCTTTTTGTATGTACACATTATTTTAATTGTAGAGTGTCCAGTGACACATTTTACCTCAACAAAGTTGTACACTGATTTTTTTATTTCAATTTCTTAAGTCCAAACTGATTCTACTGCAAGATTATAATTTTGGTGCCTCATTTATGGTTAAATTTTGATTTAATTCTGGAATATCCATTTAAACACATTTGGTCTTATGTGAAGCGTCAACTTTAGAAATAAAATCCTTAATGTGTGAATTTGAATTTGATTGATCTCCAATGCGAACATCATATACGTGAAAAACAAAAAAACAAAAAGAGAGATAATTTACATTCTTATCCATCTGAAAAATGATTTTTTTCAGAATTGTAGTTGCATTGTATATTTGATACTTCCATTTTAAATTTTGTGAATAACTAGTTTTGGTACAGCAATCAATTGTGCATATTTTAATTAATTGAATATAAATATGCTCACCACCTGGTGAGATAATTTCTTAAGCATTCAAACTTTGGGCCAAACCCAAATCCCCTACCCTAGTCTAAATGTCCTCCTTTTTTAGTTGGGCAAAACTTTATTTAAGGAAACAATATTTTATTTTATAAGCACCTAATTAATCTATTTCATAATTAGTCTCTCTGTTGAAGATTGTGAACATCACAATGTAAAATTCTATTAATATTTTGGGCATAGCCGAAGTGAAAATAGTATAAAAGTCTTACCCAAATCCAAGTTTAATTGTCCCTCGTTTTTCACCGTAAGGGATCGTTTGGTACAAGGGGTAAGGGAATAACTAAATTTAAAATTAATTTTAAAAAAGCTTGTCCTATATTTAATTGAGATAAAATGCATAAGATTAGTTATCTCAAAATTATAATATTATTTTTAACCCACCTTGAAAATGAAATAACTAATTCCATGATAGCTTATTTAACAATCAAACAATCCCTAATCATGTATCTCAAGACATTAGTTGGGTAGGAGTGTGGATTAATTTTATCTTACCAAAAAATGGATCTAAGTTTTATACTTGTGGATTCTCAAATTTTGGATTCATTTCTAGGATAAAAGAGTCTTATAAAAATATTATGAGTTGTGTTAGTCACAGAATATTTATTTATAGTGTTTTATTTTTGTTTTCATAGAATAATACATATACTTCAATGTTGTCTAACAAATTACTATCACAAATAGCTAACTTTGTATGTTCTGTAAGTTTACTCACTTTAGATAGAAATTATAAAATTTATATTTGAACTTAAAATCTCTATCTAACATTTAGCATACTATTTGTGCACGTAATCTTTTGACATACGTATATGAAGCCTGACTTGTCAAAATTCAATTTCAAACATTTATGCCTGTAAAGTTTCACTGATCAATTTCAAATTTTAAACATATATATTTTAAATTGGGAGTAGATTTTTATAAAGTTTGATCTGTCAATCTTCATTTTTATTAACATTTTCATGTCTTTTCAACAACATCTCACATAATTTAAACTCACTTTTCATATTTGAAGCTTGAGAATTTTTTCGAGTTTACAATAATAATAATAATTTTTTGATGGTGTTTTGATTTACTCCATGAGATTTTGTATAAAAAGTTGTTGAAATTACCTCTTTTATTATTATAACATATTTTAATTCAAGCACTATACTTTAATTGAAATACAACATACATGAAACACATCATTGTACAACAACTAAGAGGAAATGAAGCAAAATATTTCTTTAAGGGAGAAGTGAAATCATTTTGGTGAACGGATTCATTTGGGAATCAATAGGATAATTTTTCTCTTTAAAGATCTTTTTCTCTACTTCTTCTCTAACTTAAATAAATAGCTTTCATGAACCATATTCCTCAGACCCTCCTTCTAAATCCATACCACCAGAATTTCCAAATCCCACAAATAATGGTATTACAACAAAAGAAAATAAACTTTCAGATCCATCTATTGAATCAGAAGAACTTGTTAAGCTAATCCTTTTAAAAAATGAAGAAATAGTAGCCATAGTGAATAGACCCATCAAAAACTGAAATACCGTGCGATTTTAAGAAACCAAATCAGACCCAAATGATAAAAAAGAAATGACTTAAATTTCTCGTAGCCTCAAAATCATTCACATGACATAAGAAGAAAAAGAAACTCCATTTTTCTTGGAAGAACTCAGTAATTATCAACCTTGTAGTGCAAAGGATCCTTCATCACTATCTCAATGGTTAGAGGAACTATGAAAACCATATGAATCATACTTCATACTGAAATTTACAAGGAAAAAAAAATACGATCAAAGTCCTTAACAACAAACCTTAATTTGTCAATTGCTACTATTTATTGGTGAAATGATGGGAACCCAATTGTCAGTTATATGGACAAGACTCCGCAATTGTCCTACGAAATACTATGGCGGATCTATACTGGAGACTAAATAGAAAAACTATTAAAGGCTGACGCATGTATCATATTTTTGCCACATACAAATGGGTGCAACAACAAATGCCAGTATGGAGAGGAGACATCATTAAGGGGTCGTTTGGTAGAGTGTACAAGAACAATACAAAATATAGTGTATTAATAATGATTGCATTAATAATGTCTTATTAGTTATACTTATATTAGTTATGCGTGTATTATTTCTTATACATTGTTTGGTTTGATGTATAACAAATAATACATCTTACATAAAACCTATAAAAGAAATGCTTGTTTACAAAAATACCTTTTGATTTTGTACACTTTTTTGCAACAAATTTTTTTTTTGTCATCTCAAACATAATTAGTATTATTAACCTAGTATATAAAGGTTTTGGATTAATTGCAAGACCTTCGTCTTTGCACATGAAATATTACGCCAACGGATTAACATAGTCGAAAAAAAATAAAAATATAAGACGTAAAATTAAGAAATAGTCTCTTTTTTTTAATCTTTTTAAAGACCCTCGAAGCAAAGCAAAAATATGTTACAATTATTTAAATCAACTATTTATTGTTGTAGATTAAAATGGTGGGAAAAGAAATTATGAAATATTTTGAAAAGATTCACTATTGCAAATTAAAATGACGGGAAATACGCCGGTTGATGATAGATCATCTATGTAGGGAAATGGTTTATGTGCATTGTGCAAGAACTGCAGCAAATTAGGCCACACAGAATCTCCAGATGCCACACAGGTGTGATGCAATCAAAAGTTAACCTACCAAAGTAGTACTTCGCAAAGATCATCTTTAATAAAAAAATGCTAAACAAAAAGAGTGTCGAACTGTCTCCTTTGTAAAAAGAAAGAGCAAATCGCTAAAAAACAAGTTCAACTTCATTCAAATCCAACTCAAAGTTTGTCTGCAGGTATTAATGTTAATAATTTTTCTGCTAATCCGGTCATTTCTTATCTTCACATAAATAAGTTTTAGTTAAAAGAATTACAAGCATCTTTCAAATATAGACACCTAATTTCGTCCCTCCCTGATATTGTTTTTACTTGTTGTTTACCTTATCCTACCGTGTACCTTCACCCGTGTGATAATCCCTCCACAAAATGACAAAAAATAACAATCCCTAACTAATTTTGTTTTATCCTAATATTCTAACAACCCACCCAATAAAAAAACAACACCTAATCCTTATCCCATCCAACCAAAAAGAAACACCTCACACCCTACCCCTACCCCACGTTACCCCACCCCCACTCTCTTTTTCTTGTCAAGAAAGAAAGCCTCAAAAAATATATATACCTACCCATACACAAAAAAAAGGGAAACGATGAACAAAAAATAAAAAAAAAAAAGAAAACCATCAGCATTTTGCTCTCTCTCTCTCTCTCAAAAACTCTCTCTCTCTCTAAACTCACTCTCTCTCTCCGGTCAACGACGGCAGTCGGCCCGTCGCCGGCCTTCACGTCGTTTGTCGGCCGAGAATCGGCCAGATCTCCGCCGCAACGCGTCGGTCAGCCGACCAGCTCGCCGTTCACCGTCATCGTTCGCCGACCCGTAACGTCGACCGGATCTCCGCAACAGTAACGTCGACCAGATCTCCGCCCGTTTCTCCGTCACCAGATCCACCCAGCTCGATCTGTTTTTTTTTTTTTTGGTTTCTTGTTATCTTTGGTTGATTTTGGTTTCGTCTATTTCATGTTTCGACGTTGGTAGTGGGTTTCGTATAGTAAGGTGTTATTCACGGATTTTGGAGCTGTCCGGTTATCATTTTAATACCGAGTAAGGTTTGTTCGTCGTGAGGTTCTCTGATTGAGTTTTGGTCTTCGAATTTCCTTATTATCGACAAAACGTTCCATCGAGGTCCATTTCTTAACTCGTATCTTATATATATATGTGGTTGGTTGTTTTGATTAGTTGCGATTGCGAGTGGTGATTATGGTTTTTGTTGAATTTTTGTTTATGTTGATGTTATGATTGTGATGCTTGGTTGTTTGATTGTGGTAGATTAAGGCATAAACTTGATCATGTTCTAATGGATGGATAGAAAGAAAGTCGGGGAATGGAATTGAAAAATTAACAAAAAGATAGATTCGGTTTAATTTGATTTATTGTTGGTATGAATCAATGATGGAATTATGTCCTTAGTCGAGAACGCATAGGCAAACGTAGGTCGGGTAGACAAATTTAGGAATAACAATTTGTTGGAGTGTTTTGAATATGTGCTTGAATGATACTTTCTACTTTATTGCACGAAAAATTTAAATTTTACTCATTTGGCCGGGGAATGCCCCGACGGATTTGTATTGATTTATACGGGGAATGCCCCGAAGTACCTTGTACCCGGAGGACGTCCGTGATGAAGGCCCGAGGCATCGGGTAAAGCATTAGTTTAGGATTAGCGTAGGTTTATTTTCAGTCCCTTTCTATTTCGGGTTGTAATAATTGGATTGGCCTTACATTTCGGTTTGTTTTGTTTTGTTTGATTTTTTTTATTTTTTTTGCATGCTTTTTCTATGGTTTATACACTTCATAATGCCAAAATAGTCGATACACTCCACCAAGCGACCGTGGTCGAACCACAGGATCGAGGGGTGCCTAACACCTTCCCCTCGGTCAACAGAATTCCTTAGCCGGAATCTCTGTGCCCAAACCGGTTTAAGAGTCAATTGGTTTCGAAAAAGGGATTTTCCAAAGGTGACTTGGCACACCGGATTATGCCAAGTGGCGACTCTGAATAAAAATGCAAATAATCCTTTTTTGAAACAAATTTTCATTTCTTGTCACTAAAATAATAAAACCCTTTCGAACTTTAAAAAATTCCATTTTTGGAGTACGCGTTAAAAAAAGGGTGTGACAGCTCTTGCGACTCTGTTGGGGAACATTTCAGAATTCGAGCTTATTTTTGAGTCGTATCGACTTTGTTTGGCATTACGAGTGTATAAGCATTGTTTGTAATTATTGTTGGTGTTATTGTTTTCACTTTTGTGCATTTTCGGGCTCTTTGTTTATAATATTTATCTTATGTGTTACCGCTTTATATCTGTCATCATGAGTCCGCCCCCCGGCCTTCTTTCTGCAACAAGTCCGTAGTACACGTGTTGTACACAACCTCTAGTTGAGTCACCCTTATTTTAGGGGGGGAGCCGTCGGTGTTATGGAGTAGGTGGAAAGCAAAGCAGCCACTATCGACCATACGCTTCCCCGAACAGCCTTGTTAGTGAACCACAACGTAGGTCAGCCTTGTTAGTGAACCACAACGTAGGTCAGCCTTTAGGTCATGCTTATATGCATCATACTGAGACCTAGCGGGACCCACATGACCCTTTGTAGGAGACTCACCTCTAAAGCATCCCTACGTGCTAACTGTTGCATCTTTTAAGGTAATGTGGTCATTTCACGGACTGATTTGAAAAAAAAAATAAAAAATTGTTAGGAGTAAGGTGAGTAGGCAAGAACTGTTGAAACAAAAAATAGAGAAAAAAAAAGTGAAGTGAGTCGAAAAGAAAAACAAAAAACAAAAAAAAAGAGTGTCGTAGTTTATTTTAGAATTCTTTATGACTTTTGTTCTTCACAATCCAAAAACTCAAAAAGATTTTTTTTACGTTTTGCATTTGACTTCTTAAAATATCGTAAGCTCAAAAAAAAAAAGGAGGTTTTTTTTGTCTTTTCTACTTATTTGTCAAAAGCAAAAATACCAAAAAGATTTTTTTTATAATTGATGGTGTCAGTCTTAGTTAAAGTGTCTAGTTGAAAATTTTTATTCGTTTGTTTTTTATTGTGTCTCTTAAGTTAGAGTCAATTTATTAGTTAATCGTTGATTGTCCAATCTGAATGAACTACACATACCGGATTCCCTTCCCTCGGGTTGGGATACGTAGGCAACCCTCGTGGGTCTGATAAAATCTTTGTGTTGGCCTTTGTCCTAGTATTAGCCTAGGTCTCTCGCCCCGTAATCTAGAGTTGTTTGCCAAGTAGACTGATTTCGTTCAGTACTTCTGTTCGGCAAATTAGAGTCATGAATGTGGTCTGTCCCATCGACATATACTTGAGTCAAAAATCCCAAGGGTTGGGAATCTTCTACTCCTGTCGAATTTTTGAGATAACGTCTTATGTGTTATTACAGGATGGTTTTGTCCACCAAGTCTAGAGTTCTGATGGTTGTCAAGGTGCCCAAAAAGTTAATCAAGTGGTGGGAAATGTTTAACTATGTTGATCAGCAGAAACTACTTAAAATATTAGGTGATCTTACGGAACTTCTGCATATTACCCCTCAGCCAGATTTAATAGAGGCTTTGTTGACCTTTTGGGATCCAAGTAGTTTAGTGTTCAGGTTTGGGGAATGTGAAATGACTCCGACTTTGACAGAAATATACGATTTGTTGCATTTGCCCTATATCGAGAAGGATATGATCCGAACACGAAATCATACTGGCGTGAGATTTTTGCAGTCTTGTAGTTTAAAAAGTAAGGGTATCCGTTTGGGTTGTTTAAGTGATTCGTGGGTTTCCTTAGACTTTTTGTTCGCTAGATTCGGGCCCTCCGAAGGTTTTGATTGCTTTTGGGATGAATTTCATGTGACTAAGGAGAAATGGGAGAAAAAGCGTCTTGAAGTCTTCACCCTCGCTTTGTTAGGCATTTTAGTGTTTCCACTAGAAGAAAGACGTATTAATACCCGTTTGCAATCTGTGGTGATGGCCCTATTTCGTAAGGATCAAAATGACAAGGGCATTGATCAAAAGGGCAGGTTCACTCTCATACCCATGATCTTAACAGAAATATATAAGGCTTTAACCAAAGTGAAGGGGCGGATGAGATTTTTTGAGGTCAGTAACCTGATATTGCAGTTATGGATGATGGAGCATTTGCATGCGCCTTCTTTAGTTAGACCAGACGTGGTAGATCGTTGTATACTCAATCAAGTGAAAGCTATGGACCTCAGGTTGCGTTTGGATAAATTCTCGCTACCCATGGGAGTCGACGCTTGGATTGAATTTCTTGAGTCAAGAACCGGGGATAACATTTTGTGGACTTATCTGTGGCTTCGACCAAAGATAGTATTGTTGGGTTGTCAGACGCAGTTCCCTTTAGTTATGATAGGGCTCAATTGCACTAGACCATACAATCCTTCTAGGGTAATGCGCCAGTTAGGTAGGCTACAGGACGTGCCACCAGCAGTGGATCTTCTGAAGGATGTTGAGTACTTTAAAGACCAAGCCTTAGGTGAGAGCAGGTATGGGCAGTTTTGGAAGCATGCAACAAAGCTAGGTGTGGACACATTCAAAGAAAGTTTGGATAATCCGGGCCACACTCAGGGATATGAGGTTTGGCTTCAATCTGTCCCTCGGGGTATCAGTCAACCCTTACCAGCGCAGCGTAGAGGGAGAATACAGGAAGAATGCATAGTAGACGATCATCAGGATGAAAGTGTAGGGTCCAAAGTGAAAACACTGAGGGTTCAGCTAGCAGACTTGTTCAAGACAGTAGAAAGGTGTCAGAATAATCTTTCCAAGTGCACTCCTCATGAAGCAGGGCTATGGGCCCGAAGCTTCTTCCCCGGTATCAGGGTGTCTTTACAGGATATGCTACAAAGTTTAAACGGGAGAAAGAGAACTTCAGAGGCAGGTCCATATCAGCCAGGGTCATCACGCAGAGCACCAGTCTGAAAGAGCACTTCTTATCTTTATTTAGTTTGAGTCTTTTATGTGTCTGTCACTGTAGAGTGGTGTCGGTTTTAAGTCGAAATCAAGTTGTTTTGGGTATTAGAGTCTTTACTAGTAATTTCACCTGTGTCGTCTTAGGGGTTTATAATGTTGTTTCGTATTTGTTGTTTAGTTTTAAAGTGGTCCCAAACTTTTGTACGTTTTTGTTGTCTTCTTTCTTCAAAATGTTTTATTGTTACGTCTTTCCTTGGTTTGTTTATTTTCATGCTGCCCGAACTACGCAAGATCTGATTCATGTACAACATGATACGTAGGCAACCTACTTTTGGGTTCGATCTAACCATTTTGTTTCGTTGTTTTTCATTTTCCTCTTTTAAAGAAAAAAAAAAGCCATAAAGAATGATAAAATAAAGGTAGCTAACGAGAGAAAAGAAAAGGGCAGAGATTGATA
The DNA here is from genome assembly GCA_030864215.1 of Capsicum pubescens. Taxonomy (NCBI): domain Eukaryota; kingdom Viridiplantae; phylum Streptophyta; class Magnoliopsida; order Solanales; family Solanaceae; genus Capsicum; species Capsicum pubescens. Next base: position 83,240,586 of record CM061541.1, on the reverse strand, counting down.
CGAAAAGAAAGAAAAAAAAAGAGAAAAAAGAGGGAAAGAAAATAATAAGCGTAGAAGATAAAAATAAGTGTGGACAAAAATCAGGATGATGTTAAAATGACCTCGCTATCCTCAAAAGTTGGTAGAAATGAGCATGAATTTAGGGCAATTTTACCAATGTGATTCCCATGCCTGTTGTGCGCCTAATTCTAACGGATGTCGTCTTTGATAAGCATGTTCTTTCAGATAACAGTGGTAGGTTTGCAGCGCCCTGGCTAGTCACCCATACTTCACCAGGTCCAAAGCAAAGTTCGCCATGGCTAACAGAGAAATGGAAAATTCGCTCATTGACCCGGATCAGGAGCACAGGGAAGAAAGTGTTGAACACAACGATGAGGTGGTAAGGCTCAGACAACAACTGATAGATTTGCATCGGGCATGGGCCAGCGGAATGCCTCCTCCTCCACTCCCTGAAGGTTTAGGAAATGTCTCTAATTTCCCACCGCTCTCTCAGGCGCAATTCTCTTCCCCAACTGAATAACCCGACCACGCGCCAGGATTCACTCCGCGACATTGTTATCCTGGCAGTTCTAGTGTGCCCTTGGCAGCTCCTCAATCGAGACCCTCTGCTCAGCCAGCGCCACCGATCACACCGGTATTCGTGGCTCCGCCACTACATGAAACTCCTATATATGTTGCGCGTCCCACAATGAGGCTTCCTAGGTCTTCCAGTGAGCCAGTACTGAAGGTTTCAGATGGTCAGTATTATGCTACGGAGCCTACTTTGCAATTGAATGAACCGTATGGGTACACTCAGCCGCCTGCATTTCCATTTGATACGGAGAAACCTGTCGCAACGGAGGAACATGATGTCATGGCCCGGAAACTGAAGAGTTTAGAGCAAACTATGAGGAATTTGCAAGGAATCGAAGATTATAAAAGTGTTTACTATAAAGACCTGTGCATGTTCCCAGACATCAACCTGCCCCCCGGTTTTAAGATGCCTAAGTTCGAGAAGTACGCAGGGCACGGTGATTCTGTTGCACACTTGAGACGTTATTGCAACCAGTTGAGGGCTGCAGGAGGAAAGAAAGAACTACTCATGGCCTTCTTTGGCGAGAGTCTTTCAGATCTGGCTTCAGAATGGTTCATCGATCGGGATATCGATAAATGGAACAGTTGGGATGATTTGGCTTCTGAATTTGTTCAACATTTTCAGTACAACATCGACTTGATTCTGGACGAAAAATCTTTGGTCAACATGAAGAAAAAGAGCACTGAAGGTTTTAGGGAATACGCGATAAGGTGGCGTGAACAAGCCGCTAGGGTAAATCCTCCAATGAAAGAAAGTAAGTTGGTAGAAGTTTTCATTCAGGCGCAGGATGAGACCTATTTTCAACATTTACTTCCGGCAATGGGAAATTCTTTTATGGAAGTCCTCAAAATGGGGGAGATGATAGAGGACGGGATTAAGACCGGTCGAATAGTGAGTTTTGCTGCATTAAAAGCTACCACACAAGCGATTCAAGGTGGAACTGGCGCATTTGGTGGTAAAAAGAAGAAAGAGGATGTGGCGACTATTGTAGCTGGAACCCATTCCTATCCCAAAAGACCGCCTCGCCCCTATCCCCAATCCCAAGCCCAAATCTACACCCAAGCTCCATATATTCCTCCCCACCATTACTACCCTCCATAAAACCCTTTATATTCCATTCCACCACCCCTATACCCAGTATATAGCGCGCAGCCATATGCCCAAACCCCTTCTTACCCGCAGTGGCGCGCGCAAACTCCACAAAATCGCCCATTCGCTCCACCAAATTACCAAAACCCCTCCAGACCCAGTTTTCAGCCTAGGCCCGAGTATAAGAAGGAGAAGACGGTCAAAAATCAATTCACACCTCTTGGGGAGTCATATGCTAGCTTGTTTGATAGGTTGAGGAAGTTGAAGGTTTTAAGCCCAATTCAAGGAAGGCTTTCAAATCCACCGCCGAGGAATCTCGATTATTTTTTAAGGTGTGCGTACTGTTCTGATATGCCCGACCATGATATCGAGAAATGCTGGCATTTAAAGAGAGTTGTCCAAGATTTAATTGACACAAATCAGATGCTATTCCAGGCCCCGGAGGGTCCAAACATTAACCAGAATCCGTTGCCAACCCATGCTGAAGCCAATATGTTAGAATTGATATATGATGGGAAAGAGTCTTCGAGGGGTTATAAGCCTATTGTCAAGATACAGACCATTGAGGAGAAATCGGTGAATGTAGCGGAGTCTTTGAAAGCAATGTCATTGAGCCAGGAAGGAATGAGAGAAGATAAAGCTCAAGGAAGCACAAAGAAGCCCCCGATCACAGTACAAGGCGCCAAAAGGTATGGTGATTCGAGTCAGGATAAACCTAAGTTGACAGTGGTGGGAGCTCTAAGTCAGCCTATCTTGACGGTGAAAGGAGCACTGGCAGCGCCTATTGTCCTCAAACCGGTGACCCAACCTCCGATAGTTGATACGAAAAGGACTCCCTAGAATTATGGGCGGACCGTGATGACCTATCATGGGAAAGAAGTAGTGGAAGATGTAGATGAGGTAAGGGGTTTGACTAGGTCAGGAAGATGCTTCGTGCCTGAAAGCTTAAGAAAGTCCAAGCCAACGGTGAGTGGACCGTCATCTATCAAAAATCCTATCACCGAAGAAGAAGTCGAAGAATTTTTGAAAAAGATGAAATTGCCAGAGTATTCAATATTAGACCAGCTGAAGAAAACCCCTGCTCAAATTTCCCTTTTATCTTTGTTGTTGCACTCCAAGGAGAATCGTGATGTTTTACTGAAGGTATTAAATGAAACATATATTCCAAGGGAGATTACAATCAACCAGCTTGAGAAAATGGTTGGAAAAATCTTTGAGGTCAATCGGATCAGCTTTTCTGATGATGAATTGCCTGTTGAAGGTACAGGGCATAATCGGGGCCTTTACATTACAGTGAAGTGTGAAGATTTCTATGTCACTCATGTTATGATTGATGGAGGTTCAGGTGCAAATATTTTCCCTATTTCTACTTTGCAAAAGTTGAATATTGGTGCTGACAGGATCAGGCCCAACAATGTATGTGTTAGGGCTTTCGATGGTACAAAATCAAATTCCATTGGCGAAATAGAACTAATGTTGACCATAGGGCCTGTTGAGTTCGCCATAGAGTTTCAAGTATTGAATGTAGAATCCTCTTATAATCTGTTGTTGGGAAGGCCGTGGATCCACAAGGCCAAGACGGTTGCATCTACACTGCACCAAATGATCAAGTTTGAGTATGACCGGCAAGAAGTAGTTATTCATGGTGAAAGTGATTTGTCAGCCTACGAAGATTCTCCCTTGTCTCTTATTGAAGCAAATAACGTAGAGGAGATATTCGTCTATCAAATTTTTGATACAGTGCCAGTGAATCGTATCCTTGAATAACAGGCTATACCGGGACCACAATTGTCTTCTGCTTCTATCATGATGGTGAGCGGACTTTGGAAATACGGATTTGAGCCAGGAAAGGGTTTGGGAGCGTCTCTACACGGTATAGTTCATCCCATATGTCCGAGTGAGAACCTGGGCACGTTTGGTCTGGGATTTGAGCCTACAGCTGAAGATCTGAAGAAAGCCAAGGGAAGGAAAAAGAAAATATGGTCACTCCCTCACCCAATGCCATTACTCAGTGAATCATTTGTTAAGAGCGGTGTCACGAAGCATGTAGAATTTGAGTTTGAATTGGTTGATGACTTCCAGAACCTTTGTATCGAAGTTGATATGGTCGAAGCAGGAGAAGGTGCCAGTATGGCAGACGTGCAATTCATAGGTCCAGCTGTCCAGCTCAATAATTAGGAAATCACTCCTCTCCCCGTCAGGAGGGAGTTTTGGTAGTCTATTTTGTTTTTCTTTCTGTTTATCCGAGTTATTTCAGGGTTGTAATTCGGACTTTAGTTTGTTTATGTTATGTTGGCGTCTGTGTTTAAACCCTTCTATCTTTTATTTAATGAAATGCAATGTCCCTTTTGTTTTGTGTCTAATATATTTTGTTTTTCTTTTCTTACACAGTTCTCTTTATGCTGATTCTAATGACATGACATGCATGCAGAATTTTCAGCCTTATTTTAAAATCCAAACTAATCAAGATGTAATGAAGCAGGATGGGGAATATGATGAAGAACAAGCACTAGAAGAAATAAGCAAAGAGTTGGAACAGTTTGAAGACAAACCGAATCCTAATTTGAATGAAACTGAGCCAATAAATCTAGGGGATCAAGAAGATGTTAGGGAAACTAAAATCAGTGTACATGCTTTGCCACAGCTAAAAGAGGGAATGATTCAAGCATTGATTGATTATAAGGACGTTTTTGCATGGTCTTATGATGATATGCTTGGTTTAAGCACTGAATTAGTGGCTCACAAATTGCCAACTGATCCCGCGTTTCCCCCTGTCAAACAGAAGTTGAGGAAGTTTAAAACCGATATGAGTATTAAAATCAAAGAGAAAATCATGAAACAACTTGAAGCCAAAGTAATTCGAGTGTCTCGTTATCCCATGTGGTTATCCAATGTTGTTCCCGTACCAAAGAAAGATGGCAAAATTCAAGTGTGTGTTGATTATCGCGATTTGAACAGAGCAAGTCCGAAAGATGATTTTCCACTGCCCAACATCCACATTTTGTTAGACAACTGTGCTAAATACGAGGTTGCCTCTTTTGTGGATTGCTATGCCGGATATCACCGGATCATTATGGATGATGAAGACGCGGAGAAGACATCTTTTATCACACCATGGGGAACTTATTGTTATCGAGTGATGCCGTTCGGTTTGAAGAATGCTGGAGCAACATACATGAGAGCCATGACCACTATGTTTCATGACATGATGCATAAAGAGATTGAGGTCTACGTGGATGATGTGATTATTAAGTCAAAAAGTCAGGCCGACCATGTAAAAGATTTAAGAAAGTTCTTTGAGAGGCTTTGCAGGTATAATCTCAAACTAAACCCGGCCAATTGTGTATTTGGAGTTCCATCTGGAAAGCTGTTGGGGTTTGTAGTCAGCCGTCGGGGAATTGAATTGGATCCCTCAAAAATCAAAGCCATTCAGGATTTACCCCCGCCCAAGAATAGAACGGAGGTGCTGAGTTTGCTTAGTAGACTGAACTACATTAGCAGGTTTATTGCTCAACTCACAACCACTTGTGAGCCCATATTCAAGTTGCTGAAAAAGAGTGCTGCGGTAAAATGGACTGAAGAATGTCAGGAAGCGTTCGATCGAATCAAAAGATATTTGTCAAATCCGCCCGTGCTGGTACCCCCGGAGCCTGGTAGGCCTTTGATCTTATATTTATCAGTCATGGACAATTCTTTCAGTTGTGTCCTGGGTCAACATGATGTTACAGGCAAAAAGGAGCAGGCTATTTATTATCTTAGCAAGAAGTTCACCGCATATGAGGCCAGGTATACTCTTCTTGAAAGGACGTGTTGTGCCCTAACTTGGGTAGCACAGAAGTTGAAGCATTATTTATCATCCTATACTACTTATCTCATTTCTCGCATGAATCCTTTGAAGTATATCTTTTAGAAGCCTATGCCGACGGGTCGATTGGCAAAGTGGAAAATATTGCTTACCGAGTTCGACATTGTATATGTGACTGGAACCGCCATGAAAGCTCAAGCCTTGGCAGATCATCTTGCTGAGAATCCCATCGATGAAGAGTACGAGCCCTTAAAGACATATTTTCTTAACGAAGAAGTGTCGTGTGTCGATGAAGTCGTTATAGATGCTGATCCAGTTTGGAGGTTATTCTTCGATGGAGCTGTCAATATGAAAGGAGCCGGAATAGGTGCGGTTCTTATCTCTGAATCGGGACAACATTTCCCGGTAACAGCCCAACTTCGATTCTACTGTACTAATAATATGGCAGAGTATGAAGCCTGCATTCTTGGTTTGAGGTTAGCTGTTGATATGAGAGTCCAGGAATTATTAGTGTTGGGAGATTCAGATTTGCTCGTCCATCAAATTCAAGGCGATTGGGAGACACGAGATTTGAAGCTCACCCCGTATCGACAATGCTTGCAGGAGCTATGTCAACGGTTTATGTCAGTAAGATTTAGGCATATTCCAAGGATTTGTAATAAAATTGTTGATGCTTTAGCCACTCTGTCTTCAATGCTCCAACATACTGACAAGGCCTACATCGATCCAGTGCATATACAGAGTCGTGATCAGCATGCTTACTATAATGCGGTTGAAGAAGAGCTCGATGGAGAACCTTGGTTTTTGGATATCAAGTGGTACATTCAGTCAGGAGAATACCCAGCATATGCCACCAATGATCAAAAGAGGACTATTAGGCATTTGGCTAGTGGATTTTTCTTAAGTGGGGGAATCTTGTATAAGAGGACCCCAGATCTGGGGCTTTTAAGGTGTGTAGATGCAAAAGAAGCCTCGGCAATCATGGTTGAAATACACTCTGGAGTATGCGGGTCGCATATGAACGGTCACGTTTTGTCAAAGAAGATTCTTCGAGCAGGTTATTACTGGCTTACTATGGAGAGGGATTCTATTCAATTTGTTCGAAAGTGTCATCAATGTCAGGTGCACGACGACCTGATATGTTCTCCTCCTGTTAAGTTGCATGCAATGGCCGCTCCATGGTCGTTCGTGGCTTGGGGAATGGATGTGATTGGACCGATTGAGCCAAAGGCATCAAATGGACATAGATTCATTTTGGTAGCCATTGACTACTTCACAAAGTGGGTGGAAGCAGTAACTTTCAAGTCAGTGACAAAGAAGGCTGTGGTAGATTTTGTTCATGCCAATATTATTTGTAGATTTGGAATTCCTAAGATGATTATTACAGACAATGCTGTCAATCTCAATAGTCATTTGATGCAAGAAGTGTGTCAACAGTTTAAGATCGCACATCGAAATTCTACTCCATATCGCCCAAAGTCCAATGGTGCTGTAGAAGCCACCAATAAAAATATAAAAAAGATACTGCGAAAAATGGTACAAGGTTCTAGACAATGGCATGAAAAGTTACCGTTTGCATTGCTAGGTTATCGCACCACTGTTCGCACTTGAACAGGGGCAACTCCATATTTATTAGTGTATGGGACAGAAGCAGTCATCCCTGCAGAAGTTGAAATTCCCTCTCTTCGAGTCATTGTAGAAGCAGAGATCGATGATGACGAATGGGTAAAAGCCCGACTGGAACATTTGAGTTTGATCGAGGAAAAAAGGCTAACGTCTGTGTGTCATGGCCAGTTGTACCAGAGGAGGATGGCTCGTGCGTATAACAAAAAGGTCTGTCCCAGGAATTTTGAAGTTGGTCAGTTGGTATTAAGACGTATCCTTCCTCACCAGGTTGAAGCGAAAGACAAGTTCTCCCCTAACTGGCAAGGTCCCTTCGTTGTGAAGAAAGTGTTACCCAATGGAGCCTTATATTTGACAGATATTGAAGGCAAAATGGCAGAAATGGCTATCAATGCTGATGCGGTCAAAAGATACTATGTATGATATTTGGTCCTTTGTTTGATTTTATTGCATGTTTAGTACTTGCATTTTTTAAGATTGATATGATGAAGGCATTTTATTCTTCTATCAAAACATTATGGCATCCTTTGTTTACCCGTTTGAGCTTCGTTTATTTTTCTTTCATATCCCTCTTTTGGAATCAAAATAGAGTCAAAGATAAATGTCAAGAAAATAAGAATAAAAGAAAGAGTTCAAAAATAAAAGAAAAAAAAATCAAAGCAAAGCAAAGGACAAGCAGATGGAACTACGTGCGACCTGATTCTCCTCTCTCGGGAGTGAGATACGTAGGCTGCCCTATTTCGGGATCGGTCCAACCAAATAAAGATTTAAGATTCACCCAGTCAACAAAACTGGGGCATGAGTTAATGCATTGTTTGAGTCGATTCCCAAAAGTTGTAAGTCCCACCCCCACTTCAAGTATTATTTGAGCCTCTTACCATCTTTTCTAACCTTGACCAAAATCCAAGTTACAACCAAAGAAAGTCCTTCAGATCAATTTTTGATAGTGTTAAGGCTAAGCATGCAATGGATATGATGATACATTGCGAAGTACCGCTTGTCTCCCTCAGCATAAAAAATCAGGAAAGAAATACAAAAATGAGAGAGTCTTATTGGTGAAAACCTTTGTAGGCACCATAAGGCGATGGTAAGTTGTGAGAAAATGAAAATGAGAGTCTTATTGGTGAAAACCTTTGCAGGCACCATAAGGCGATGGTGAGTTGAGAGAAATACAAAAATGAGAGAGTCTTATTGGTGAAAACCTTTGCGGGCACCGTAAGGCGATGGTGAGTTGAGAGAAATACAAAAATGAGAGTCTTATTGGTGAAAATCCTCATGGGCACCGTAGGGCGATGGAGAGTTTAAGAGAAAGGCGGAAAGTGAAAAGAAAGAGATTTGTTGGCGAAAGTCTTTTTAGATGTCGTCAGTCGAATGTGATGTATGAGTTCAATGGATTTGAAGAAGCGGCTCAGTGGCAAAAGGCACGAACTCAACAACAAATGGGGAGTTTGGATAGGAAGATCAGGAAGCTCAATCCAAAATGCATGTCATACTCATTGGAGTTGGTTTTCATATTCAGATAAGTTTTCTTTTTGAATATGGGACATTGCCCTTTTCTTTCATTTACGTATTCATGTTTTTGTCTTTTCTTATGTTATTTATCAAAACAAGAGTCACCATCATTTTTTTACATTTTTTTAAGTCAAGTCTGTGTCAAAACAAACGAGAAAGGATTTCAAAATTTACTACCAGTCTTTCCAATTATATGAGGAAAAGCCAAGGAACAACACAGGAAAGAAATATGATCGTAATTCAACATGAAGCAAAGGAAGTCTATCAACCGACAGGCTATTGGATTCGTGGAAGCATTTCAGATTTGGGAAAAGAGTGCACCTCAGGGGAATGGTAAAAATGGAAACCCATTGTTTGAGTCAGAACTCATTTCCCTCAATCTGGATCCGGGTCAATGGTGCGGCAAGACACGACAAGTGTTAGCAATTTGGAACAAAGATGAAAGGAACGAGTGCTGGGTAGATACCTGAAAAGCCAAGATCTGCAAGCCACCACTAAGTTTTTAACTGACAAATTTTTCTTTGATTGAAACAGGGGCAAATTCGTTTCACTTGATTCAGCTACCATTGGAAATGCATATCCAGGGATTTTACTTTATGTTCAGGATCCTCCTGGAAAATGGGAATTTAATTTATGTTCAGGACCCTCCTGGAAAATGGGAATTTACTTTATGTTCAGGACCCTCCTGAAAAATGGGATTTTACTTTCTGTTCAGGACCCTTCTGAAAAATGGGATTTTACTTTCTGTCCAGGACCCTTCTGCAAAATGGGATTTTACTTTATGTTCAGGACCCTCCTGAAAAATGGGATTTTACTTTTGTTCAGGACCCTCCTGAAAAATGAGATTTTACTCTATGTTCAGGACCCTCCTGAAAAATGGGATTTTACTTTATGTTCAGGACCCTCCTGGAAAATGGGAATTTACTTTATGTTCAGGACCCTCCTGAAAAATGGGATTTTACTTTATGTTCAGGACCCTCCTGAAAAATGGTATTTTACTTTTGTTCAGGACCCTCCTGAAAAAATGGGATTTTACTTTATGTTCAGGACCCTCCTGAAAAATGGTATTTTACTTTATGTTCAGGACCCTCCTGAAAAATGGGATTTTACTTTATGCTCAGGACCCTCCTGAAAAATAGGATTTTACTTTCTGTTCAGGACCCTCCTGGAAAATAGGACAACGCTTTCAAAAATGAAATACTACTTTACTATAATCTTTGTTTAGGATAATTTTCGTTCTAGTTTTAATTTTGGATTTCAGGAGCCCGCCTGAAGAACAGGGTGATGAACTAGCAAGTCAGGAGCCCGCCTGAAGAATAGGGTGATGAAATAGCAAGTCAGGAGCCCGCCTGAAGAACAGGGTGTTGAAATAGCAAGTCAGGAGCCCGCCTGGAGAATAGGGTGAAGAAACGAAAGAGTCAAGCAACAAAGTGAAGCAATTGAAAGCCAAGCAACAAGTTGAAAGAAATTGCAAGTCAGGAGCCCGCCTGAAGAATAGGATGATGAAAGTCGAGTCAAGAACCAACAGAAGCTGTATAGATAGGATTTTTGTAATTTCATTTATGTTTTAACTGGTAATTTTCATTTTGATGTAATAACAGAGCCGCGGACCGGAACCTCGACGGAACCTCACTCGACTCTCTAACTCGGTATAGTCCACCTCTTCCAATCCTTTAAATACCCGTGACATGATTCTCTCGTAAGTTGGGTAGGAAGGATGTCTTAAGTCAAGACTCGGTTGTCCTTCTTCCTTCTGTTTCTTTCTTTGAATAATGGCCGGGTCAAAATTTGGTCTCGCTGTCTACTTCTTTTCCTGAAAACACTTTGTGTTTACATTCAAAGGGGGCATAATGTAGACACCTAATTTTGTCCTTCCCTGATATTATTTTTACCTATTGTTTACCCTATCCTACCGTGTACCCTCACCCGTGTGATAATCCCTCCATAAAATGACAAAAAATAACAACCCCTAACTAATTTTGTTTTATCCTAATATTCTAACAACCCACCCAATAAAAAAACAACACCTAATCCTTATCCCATCCAACCAAAAAGAAACACCTCACACCCTACCCCCTACCCCACGTTACCCCACCCCCACTCTCTTTTTCTTGTCAAGAAAGAAAGCCTCAAAAAATATATATACCTACCCATACACAAAAAAGGGGGAACGGTGAACAAAAAATCAAAAAAAAAAGAAAACCATCAGCATTTTTCTTTCTCTCTCTCAAAAGCTCTCTCTCTCTCTAAACTCACTCTCTCTCTCCGGTCAATGACGGCAGTCGGCCCGTCGCCGGCCTTCACGCCGTTCATCGGCCGAGAATCGGCCAGATCTCTGCCGCAACGCGTCGGTCAGCCGACCAGCTCGCCGTTCACCGTCATCGTTCGCCGACCCGTAACGTCGACCGGATCTCCGCAACAGTAACGTCGACCAGATCTCCGTCCGTTTCTCCGTCACCAGATCCGACCAGCTCGATCTGTGTATTTTTTTTTTTTGGTTTCTTGTTATCTTTGGTTGATTTTGGTTTCGTCTATTTCATGTTTCGACGTTGGTAGTGGGTTTCGTATAGTAAGGTGTTATTCACGGGTTTTGGAGCTGTCCGGTTATCATTTTAATACCGAGTATGGTTTGTTCGTCGTGAGGTTCTCCGGTCGAGTTTTGGTCTTTGGATTTCCTTATTATCGACAAAACGTTCCATCGAGGTCCATTTCTTAACTCATCTCTTATATATATATGTGGTTGGTTGTTTTGATTAGTTGCGATTGCGAGTGGTGATTATGGTTTTTGTTGAATTTTTGTTTATGTTGATGTTATGATTGTGATGCTTGGTTGTTTGGTTTTGGTAGATTAAGACATAAACTTGATCATGTTCTAATGGATGGATAGAAAGAAAGTCGGGGAATGGAATTGAAAAATTGACAAAAAGATAGATTCGGTTTAATTTGATTTATTGTTGGTATGAATCAATGATGGAATTATGTCCTTAGTCGAGAACGCATAGGCAAATGTAGGCCGGGTAGGCAAATTTAGGAATAACAATTTGTTGGAGTGTTTTGAATATGTGCTTGAATGATACTTTCTACTTTATTGCACGAAAAGTTAAAATTTTACTCATTTGGCCGGGGAATGCCCCGAAGGATTTGTATTGATTTATCCGGGGAATGCCCCGAAGTACCTTGTACCCGGAGGACGTCCGTGATGAAGGCTCGAGGCATCGGGTAAAGCATTAGTTTAGGATTAGCGTAGGTTTATTTTCAGTCCCTTTCTATTTTGGGTTGTAATAATTGGACTGGACTTACATTTCGGTTTGTTTTGTTTTGTTTGATTTTTTTATTTTTTTTTATGCTTTTTCTCTGGTTTATACACTTCATAATGCCAAAATAGTCGATACACTCCACCAAGCGACCGTGGTCGAACCACGGGATCGAGGGGTGCCTAACACCTTCCCCTTGGTCAACAGAATTCCTTAGCCGGAATCTCTGTGCGCAAACCGGTTTAAGAGTCAATTGGTTTCGAAAAAGGGATTTTCCAAAGGTGACTTGGCACACCGGATTATGCCAAGTGGCGACTCTGAATAAAAATGCAAATAATCCTTTTTTGAAATAAATTTTCATTTCTTGTCACTAAAATAATAAAACCCTTTCAAACTTTAAAAAATTCCATTTTTGGTGTACGTGTTAAAAAAGGGGTGTGACATCAAATAATAATCTTGTTAACATGGATAAGTCTATTAAAGAAAACTAATATTCCTATTCACGCGATGCGCGGTGAACTAATCATAAAACTTTATTGATTTTATGTATCAAATACATAAATCAACTTATTTCAGTTTAGTTTTTGAACACAAATATTCACATAAGTTTGATTAAAAAAATGCCTTATAATAATTTTTTTTATTAATTTGATTTTCTTAGATTATTTTTTTAATTTCATATAACTGTGATACTTTTGATAAGGTTATATGATCTTTTTCTTAATATTAATTTTTTGGAATGCTTAAACAATTACAGTGATAGAAGAGGTGTAATCGTCACTTAAATTATCCGGTTATTGCGTAGCATGTTTTAAAATTAATCATATTAAATTTAAATCCACCATTATAATTTTTAGATGTTCTGATTTTCTTATAAGGTGTTTTGTTTTCCATATATGTGTGTGTTATGTATCTATCTATCTATATATATAAAAGCAAAATAATATCAAGACAAGATGTCACGTGTCAAACTATTAAAATAGCCACGTGGCAATTTTTAGGACATAACTTAATAATGTTGTAATAATAATGTATTAAAAAATTTAAAATATTTGAATTTGAAAATATATTATTCTTTAATTAAAAAAAGATTTCATTAGCTTAAAAATAGAAATTCATGGTTGAAAAGTTTTGAATGAACCTTTACTCTTTCATTTTATCTCTGTAAAAATTCAAATAAATATTATAAAATTATTTAAATATAATTTATGTAAATATTAAATAAAATTTAAAAATATAATAATAATATTAATAATAAATAATAACAGTAAAATTAGTAGTAGTAGTGTGTAACAACAACGACGACGACGACGACGACAACAACAACAACAATAATAATAATAATAATAAGTAAATAGTAGTAGTGACAATACATATAATAGAAACAGTAATAAGAGTAGTAGTAGTAGTATTTAAAGTTTTTGAATTAAAGAATATTAAATATTTAAATTCAACAATATGAAGGTTTTAGAAGAAGAAAGAAATTCATTTATTTTAAATTAGGAACCTAAAATTAAATAGTTCTAACAAACTCTTACTATTTCATAAACTTATCCTTTACAAATATTATTTGAAATATATTTAAATATTAAATTAAAGATAAATATTAATCTAATAATAATAATAATAGTAATTGTTAGTATTTATTATTAAAGATATTGATTAATATTATTGATTTCAAATATTTCTCTTAATTGAAATATATATTTAAGATAAGCATGTTAAATTTGAAAAAAAAAAAGGATAAGGAAGAATATTTAACTTACATTTGAATTTAAATTAAAATAAGTAGTTGAATTGAAATAGAATTCTACCTCCTTAATCTCTTTTATATATACTCATTCATCTACTGATATATACGGTTAAGATAACATGGCAAGCCACGGTAATGACAACCTTTCTAGCAGTGGCCAAGCTCAGGTAATCATTAATTAATTAGTACTCTATATATTGATAATAATTACTAAAGATTGATCCATATTTAAACTAAAGTTCTGTTTTTTCCCAATTGCAGATGAGAAAAGATAGCTCAAACGCACCTTCTGATGTCCATAATCAGGGCCAAAGCCCCAACTTCCTTCAAGAGGTAGTTTATAATACGCCTTTAATTTCTCACTAAATTGTAGCTTTGCATTAGGGATTTAGAGTAGGATTCAACATATATACATACATACATATATATATATATATATATATAGTAATTTATTAATTTTTTTAATAAATATTAGAGTTGAACTCATAATTTTAACATTTTAAGTAATAAATTCAGTACCGGAAATTTTAAGTAAATATATTCAATTTAAAGCCTAAATTCATATCTAATTTACTCTCAATTGCTTTGATCTGAACTCTTATATGTGTTCAATATCCTGAATATTAAATTTACAAAACCAGTAACTTAAATGATTAGTGAGTTCAGTTCAGTAATATCTTGAATTCATGAAGTTCAAAATTTTGAATCCGTCTGTGTTAATAGTAGGTAGGTTCGAATTGTATCGATTTGGTATTTATAGAAATTTTAATTTTTACTTAGTAGGCATTTATTACTATTATTACTTAACTTCTCCTATATATACTTCTACAATTAACTTCTCCTATATATACTTCTACAATTATAATGCATAGGATGAAACATATTTTATTACTATTATTACTATTACTATTATTATTATTGATAAATAAAAATAATATATATTTGTGATGTATAAACTTATCCTTACTTGCAATTATTTTAAAGTTGAAAATATAAATTAGAATTTAATAATTAAATTCAACGTATATATCTACTTGAAATACCTTTATATATTTAAGTTGTCAATTGATTTTTATATAAAAAAAAAAAAGAAAGAAAGAAAGGAAGATAGAAAAGAAAAGAACAGAAAAAAATTTCAAATAAAAAACGTGAAAAAAAAGGTAAACTACTAAAAGATAATTCAGAGATTGTTAGTTTTAAATTAAAAATAATTATAAAATAAAACTATAAATTGAAAATAGTTAGTTATCACATTAGAGAGTTCTAATTGGACTCTTATTGTTGTTTAACCAATCATATAAAATGTTCTCTTTTTTTGTGAATTTCAATTGGATATAAAATATCTTCTTAAAGATAAATTAATTTTTTTTAAAAAATAATATTAGATGTATTTATTCCATATATATCAAATTTATATTAATAAACAGGACAAGAAGCCACATGGCAAAATATTAAAAAGCCACGTGGCAATTTTTAGGACATAACTTAATAATGTTGTAATAATAATCTATTAAAATATTATAACCAATATTATTCTTTATTTTTTAAAAAGATTTCATTAGCTTAAAAATAGTAGTATTTACTGTAGCAGTAGATTATTTTTTAATCCATAGCATAATAATAAAAATAGTATAAGATAATAATAAGAAGAAAAAAATAATAGTACATATATATATACTAATATTAGTAGTAGCGATAGTAGTAATATATTATATTTTAATACATTTGATAAAATTCTAAATGAAAGATAAAGTCTAATAGTAATAATAATAATAATAATAATAATAATAATAATAATAATAATAATAATAATAATAATCTCATTGGTTTTAAAATATTATCTCAGTTCAAATATATAAATTATTAGGTAAATATACATCACATTTTAGATTGTTGAATTGGTGTTAAATTTTGAATTTCAAATAGAAGTTACAGATTCTGTTAAATATTGAAAATAAACTCTATACTAGATAAAGTTGAATTTGAACTAACTAAAAGATAAATTTGAATTTGAATTTAAATGATAAAAGATATTAAAATTTTAAAATATTAGGCTTTTTAAATTAAAAAAAAAAGATTCTCATTAACTTTAAACTAGAAATCTATAGTTAAAGAGTCCTAAATAAACTCAAACTATTTCATCATCATCATCATCATAATAATAATAATAATATAGTAATACATATATAATAGTAGTTGTTAGCAGTAGATTATTTTTGAATCAATAGCATAATAATAACAATAGTATAATAATAATAATAATAATAATAATAATAATAAAAAATAGTAGTACGTATATATATACTAATAGTAGTAAAAGTGGTAGTAGTATTATATTATATTTTAATACATTTGATCAAATTATAAAAGAAAGATAAAATATAATAATAATAATAATAATAATAATAATAATAATAATAATAATAATCTCATTGGTTTCAAATTATTATCTCAATTCAAATACATACATTATTAGGTAGATATACATCACATTTTTAAAAAAAAAAGATAAACAAGAAAAATAACAAACTAAATCTTTTTTAACAAATTATGATAAAGATAAAATTTGTTGAATATTAGATTGTTGAATTGGTGTTAAATTTTGAATTTTAAATAGAAGTTACAGATTCCGTTAAATATTGAAAACAAACTCTTTACTATATAAAGTTGAATTTGAACTAACTAAAGGATAAATTTGAATTTAAATGATAAAAAATATTTAAATTTGACAATATTAGATTTTTAAATAAATAAAAAACATTCTCATTAACTTTAAACTAGAAATCTATAGTTAAAGAGTACTAAACAAACTCTAACTATTTAATAATAATAATAATAATAATAATAATAATAATAATAATAATAATAATAATAATAATAATATAGTAGTAGTTGTAATACTTATATAATAGTAGTTGTTAGCAGTAGATTATTTTTGAATTCATAGCATAATAATAACAATAGTATAATATAATAATAATAGTAATAATAAAATAGTAGTACGTATATATATACACTAATAGTAGTAAAAGCGGTAGTAGTTATATATTATATTTTAATACATTTGATCAAATTTTAAATGAAAGATAAAATATAATAATAATAATAATCTCATTGGTTTCAAATTATTATCTCAATTCAAATATATACATTATTAGGTAAATATATATCACATTTAAAAAAATAAGGATAAAATAGAATAATAACAAACTAACCCTTTTTTAACAAATTAATATGATATTTGAAATTTAAATTTTGAATGAAATTTGAATTGGAATTGGATTCTACTTTCTTAGCCTCTTTTATATATACTCCTACATCATTAGTTTTATTGGTGAGTTTGTTTACTACATTCTTTAAAATTTTTATTTTAAAAATTATTTTTGATTTAACATTCTTCTTTTTTATATGCAGGAAGGATATGATTTCTTCATCTTCAACTTTCTCTGTTATTGTAAACGAAAAGGAACAAGTCTACATCTATTCGCCTCTTACTTCAAATGGTAACACATTTCAAGAAGATAAGGAGAAAAAAAAATCGATAATAATTGAAACTTTGGTAAGCAAAGGATTTACAGGTAAACGGACTTTGAATTAATACAATTTTTATTGTTTAATTTATGAAGAAGTCTTCTTGAGAGTTTATTCTAATTTTTAATGATAATTTTGTTGTTGTTGTTGACTTGTAGAAGAGACAAAGAAGACCGAAAGGAAGAAAATAAAAGATAAGTGCACAGTAGAGTTTTCAGTTTTGTTGGTATAGTTGGCAAGCTTAAATTTTCAAAATTTCTGTTTGATCATCTTCTTCTTCTTCTTTCTTTTAAATATTATTTTATTTCACAATTTTTCTATATTTAATTTAATTGTATGCAATTTATAATTGTCTGATTTTATCTCAGACAATCGTAAAATTGGAACATGACATTCCATAATGAAAAGTTTAGAAAAAATAGTTTAATATTATCCACGCATCGCGCAGGTACGTATACTAGTATATACTAAATAGCAAGAAAGTCTTGTCAAGATCTTGCCAAGTGGCAACACGGGATTATTACATGTGTTAGTTTTTAGGACAAATTAGTTAATTTAGTTACTAATTAGTTATTACTTATTTTGTTTAATTTAAAATTGTAAAATAATAAAATATTAATATTTTTTATGAAAATATTTTATTTTAAATCTGCTAAAATCACTCCATCAAACAATACGTATGCAGTAAATTTACTTAAATTTGATTTTTTTTTTTTAAAAAATATCTAATTCAAATAGCTTTTCTAAAATTCAAACATTAATTGATTCTATAATTTTAAAAAATATCTAATTTAAATATATTGTTAGCAATTAAAATATTATAATTAACTTAAATAGTTTGAATATTTGTTTAAAAAGATAGAGGTTAAAGAAAATAGAACAAGTTAAACGTGCTTGAAAATAATAGAAGCAAGCAAACCCACAATTTTCAGTTAAATTTTTAAGATCTTATTTATCTATATATATATTTATCATTTATTTTTTTATATTTTTAAACCCATATATTTATTTAAATTTTTAAATATTACAGTTGTTTTTTTAATTACTTTTAATTGTAAACTGACATACTATTGAAATGGAATATAAATTTAAAGACACAAATTAAAGTTATTCGAAACACTAAGAGCCCGTTTGGGATTGCTGTTACAAAGCTGCTTATGACCAAACAGGACATGTATTAATAGACTTTTACTACTAAAATTAATTTATAAAGAATTTATTTTAAATATATATTATAATATTTTTAATTGAAATTTTATTTTTATTTAATTAAATATCATCATCAATGATATTTTCATATTTATTTTAAAAAATGAGTAAAAATAAAATAATAATATAAAAATTATAAAATAAAATAAAAAATTATGATGTAAATATGAAGTGTTAAATTTTAAAATCAAACTTATAAGATATGTTAATTAATTAATAAGGGATGTGTGTGTGTGATTGATAGATATATTTTTGTCATAAAAATAATTTCCTGCTTCTGCATCTACTTTTTTTGAAAAGCAAAACTTTCCGGCTTCTTTCCAAAAGCAGATTTCTACTTCTTTTTAAATCACTTTTGCAAGTTTACCAAATACCCTTATTTTCAAAAGAAGTGTTTTTTCTCGAAATAAGTCCTTTTGGGGGGAAATAAGCAATCCCAAATAGACACTTAAAGTTATTATAATAAAGTCACTTTGTAAGTAAAAATTATGTAATTTAAATTCAAAATATTAGTGCACAAATCAAAACAACACTGAATAAAAGAAAAAAAATTTGAGGATGTTATGTGAAATTATGTTAAGCATATATACTAAATAGCAAGAAAGTCCTGTGTATATATATAACACATATCTAACAACATATCTACTGATACAAATTGTTGTGGATTTGTTTTGTACGTATAACATGATTACGGATGAGATCAAATATACTTGACAAAAATTAATTTTAAAATTTTTATCATGAAAAAGCTTACGGATTGATCCTTCAATTTTTTTAAAGTTATCTAAGAATTCAATTTAAATGTTGTGGAACATAAAAAATGGACTATACTAAGCCAAAAATTAAAAGCATTCAACCAGTGCTTATCAAGATCTTCCTTTCTCAGACTCAATAAAATTATAGTAGATTGTTAAATACATCAAATCATCCCTGAACTTGTTGCCAAAACTTACTTTAGACCCTAAACTAATCGGGCAATTATGTACACCCCTTAATAACTTTGAAGTGAATTTTTTACCACCCTAATTGCTGACGTGGCAAAAATCAGAAAATCTAGCGCGTAGATGATTAAAAAAAGTGAGAAAAAAAGGTGGGACCTACTTTTAAATTTTACAAAAAAAAATTTCTTCATCTTCCTCACACCCCACCATCCCCTCTCTTCTCCTTCTTCATTTTTTTTTTCAAATTCATTCAACAAACCAAACTAATTCATGATTAAGGCATATTTAATTTAAAAAAAGGTTAGAAATTAAAAGAACATCAACTAATGGTCAAACTTTCAATCTACTAAATAAAAAATTAAATTTTCAACTAATCCAAATCTAATAATGCACATGGACCCTCCACTTTTCCAACAAGAAACTTCACTTTTTCAACAAGGAACTCCATTTTCAA
Source organism: Capsicum pubescens (assembly GCA_030864215.1). Classification (NCBI taxonomy): domain Eukaryota; kingdom Viridiplantae; phylum Streptophyta; class Magnoliopsida; order Solanales; family Solanaceae; genus Capsicum; species Capsicum pubescens. The sequence continues at coordinate 83,220,841 of CM061541.1, read as the reverse complement.
ACAGGAAGAGGGTTCAAAGTTTGATGGGGGCTAGTTCATGAAAACACATAGAACCAGTAGAGGAAAACAACAGAGAAAGAATGCATAATGCGAATTCGGCGCATGAGGGTTATGAAGTATCATTTTTTTTAATCAAACTAATCATGAAGTATTTGAGACCAACATAAAGACTATTTGTGAAACCTCAATCAATGGGTCAATAAACAATTAAAAAAATTTGTAATAATTCGATGGTTCGTTGTGCAAATCCAAATTCAAGCAGTGCCTTCAACAATTAAACGCAAATCAATCTGCAAGACGGAAAACAAAACATCAATGGGTATACAAATCAATCCACCCAGATGCAATCACAATTAAATCGGAGAGAAAATGTTATGAAATATTTTTTTTCTTTATGATTTGAAAGATTACTTAAAAAAAGAAGAAGAAAAAAATGAGTGCAGGGGTGAGGGCTGGAAGAGGAGGAGGGGGGCAGGGGTGGGGGGTAGGGCGCTGGAAGAGGAGGAGAAGGGGGGCTGCATTAATTGCAGGGTAGGTGGTGGTGGTGGTGGTGGGTGGGTGGGTGGGTGTGAAGAAGAAGAAAATGGGGGTGGGGGTGCCTATATAAATATAATTATATATATATATTTATATAAATAAAATAGTATATATATATTTTTTATTTTTTAAAAAAAATTAAAAATAATTTGTGGGGGATTAATTTTTTTGTTATAAAAATAGTAATTTCTTACGTGGCAGTGACGTGGCTCCGCCGTGGCGTTGATGTGTAGGCGAGTGTAACACATTCTCCGTTGTGAGAGTGATATTCAGTTTTGAAGGGTGAAACTAATATACTTCAAAGATTTTAAGGGGGGTAAATAAACGAAAGTAAGTTTTGGCGACAAGTTCAGGGGGGAAATCATGTCTTTTCTCTTTTTAATTTTCTACAAAAATAATGTCAAAATCTCAATAACAAATTTCGGAGTCATCAATTTTGATACCTCAGTATCCGATTGGATCACACTACTCACACACAAGGTAACTTTACCTTATTACAATAAATTCCATATTGGTAAATTAATTACATAAATCCCAAATTAATTACTTAAATCCTCTAATTTTTTACTTTCTCTCTCCTTACTCTTATACATCCAAAAAGGCCGCCTTTTGCTCATTTTTTTCTCTCCAATTGCAAATTAGTTTTATCCTCCATTATCAAATCCCTTTTTTACGCCCAGAATCAAACAATCATGTACTTAGAGGTTATCAATTTGTAAGTTTTCAAACATTAATTGAACTTAATGATTTTCTTCATTAATTTTGTATTTTTTTTTAACTTTATCAAATCAGAAAAATTTTCGATGCTTTTTTGGTTCAAAGCATCGGAATGACCCAATTTTAAAGAATCCAATTTTGCAGAGAATCGTTCAAAGCATCGAAACGACCCGGTAACCATGAAGAGATTGAAGAAAGTGGCTAGTTCTAGTTCGAAGAAGTCAACTTCAACATCGAAAAGTAAGAAGAAGGTTGATGATTCCGGCCGACCACGTCTTCCAAAGGTGTAGATTTTATACATTATACATTACTTTATTTAGCATACTTATGTATAATATAAGTTTTTACATTCATAGAAGAAACTGTTTTTGTATTTAGTGGGATTATACAATTAGAATCTATGAATTTTATATAAGGTTACTTTATACATTCTGATAAGTTTATAGATGAATAATGTATAAAGCTATAATGTATCAGTCATTATTCATTCTTGAAGTTTTTATTTGAAAGTATAAGCTACAATATGTCAGTCATTATACATTACTTATTTTGGACGACTAATGTATAATATAAGTCTTTTGATATATATTTCAATATGTTATACATTAGAAGTTCTTATTACATATAAGAGGCATTTTATGTTTTATCGGGTATTATACTGTTAGAAAGACTTTTTATTGTATAAGTTTTCATTATACCTTCTATCAAGCTTATAGGTCATACATGTTTAAGGTGAAAAATTTAGATATGTAGTATGACATTATACATTACTGCAGTTTATTTTTTAAATGTATAAGTTGCCCTCATGCATGTGCAACTGTTATGTAATCATGTCATAATTATTGAACGGACTGTTACTTAATCATTTTTTCCAAATCAAGGATTGTGACGTCTTTGTGGCTGCATATGCTGAAATATTAAGTGAGGGACTGCAAGTGCATTCATGTGTTTTTGATGCTGAAAGTCAGCGTGCACGCTATGCTTCATTACTGCAACATTACGGCTAACAAAGGCAAATGAAGGGACCATTAGTGATAATAACGATCCTCCTCGTCCAAGGAATAGTTATTTCCATTCAACTGATGAAAGTGCAATTATTACTTTAGAGTAGAACTTTTTTATATTAGTCTACATTTGAAACATCTACTTGTTGTTTTAGTAGTTGATGTTAAACAGTTACAATACCTGTTCATTTTGTGGTGTTGAATGTTAATTTAGATTTTATGGATGTGCTAAATGTTCTTATAAATACTTATCTTTTTGAAGAAATGTATTGCAACGACATACACCTTATTGTATTGCTACCATATAGGTTGGTAGATATCACGTTTATCGTACATTATATTATATATAATGTATAATATAATATACGTTATGCAATGTATTCAAACCGCTATATTATATTATATTATATTATATTATATTATATTATATTATATATAGCGTATAATATAATATACGTTATGCAATACAATATACATTATATTATATATAACGTATAATCTAATATACGTTATGCAATGTATACGTTTTGGATTTGGTGCAATCACAGAACTTCGTAAGTAATTTTTTAAAGTGATTTTCTTTTTTAAAAAAATCGTTCTATGACTTCTAAAAAAATTTGTAAGTTAGAATGAGTTGAAGTGATAAAATTAGTTCAGTGTTTTTTATAGTAACAAATCATAAATTGTATTGAAAATTTAACTCTATAAATGTATTCAAACCGCTAAAACCCACCTCAAGGTAAATAAGGAACATTATCTTTTAGTTATTGGTGTTCTTTTTATGTAGTTTTTTGTGTATATTGATAGTTTTTAAAAAAACTAAAATTTACATATATACACAAGGTAACTTTAATTAAGGAGCAAATTGATATTATCAGATTTATCTTTCCTTAAATATAGTTGGGTAATTAATGGTGTGAATTAAGGAAAAAATTGATATTATCAGATTTATCTTTTCTTAAATATAGCATAATCATCTTTATCATACATTCCGGCAATGTATGAGCGTCGACCAGATGTATGAGTATATTTCTCAAAATCGGGAGAGAGAAAGGCTGAAGGGATTTTATGTAATTACTTTCACTTACAAAGGAATTTATGTTGTTTACACAAAAATTAAAGAAAATATATTGTATTAATAATTTTTCGTGTCGGTTGCCAAGGAGTCCAATCTGGTTGACTCCCTCAAATGCATTTGGAGTTTGTAAGTATGTGAGTACGTCAATTCTTAATTAAAAGTAAAACAAAATAATATTGTAGACATACTATATGCATAAAAATCATAAAATGACCTGGGCACAAAAATATCAGCGATAGGTTGTATCATATCTTGAGAAAATTGAAAGAAATGTGTCATTTAAGTCCTAAATGAAGGATTGGTGACATTGAACAACTTAAAGGGTCAAACATAATTAGGAAATTTGATCAAGTTAATTATGAACTTGATTAATATTTTCAAAACTTTCTAATCTTTGTAAAAGTACAAATCAACCCACATTCCTCTCCTCTCCAAATCAACCATCTCCCCTCTCTCTCTCTCTCGAGAGACAATTTCTCCCAACTAACAGTTCTACAAATTTCTCCTTTCAATCTCCGACAACTTCAACCTCCGCCGACAAATAGTTGGGCTTCGAGTTCCTTTTCGACTTTCAACCATCAATCAACGTGACAAATTTGCTCTTCGGCCATAGCAACTTCGAGTTCTTCGTCCCTTTTCTTCCTTTACAGGTAAAAAATTATGGCCTTTTTAGTTTTGAAGAAAAAGAGGAACTTGAGCCAACTTCTCACTTCTCTTCTCTTCTCTTCTAGTATTGGTGAATAATTTCTATATTTGTTGCTTTAATTTGAAATGCAGTCTGAATAAAATCCTAATTTCTGGTATTTTTTCTCTTCTTTTTTTGGAGTGAAATATAATTTTTTTGGAAGTTTGATTTTTGTTGTTTGTGCTTGTACAAACAAAACAATGATGTTGGTGTTTTGGGTATTGCGCCCGTTGCTGGATTGATTTGTTCTTGTTCTTGTTCTTGATAAAAATGGTGATATTGTTGTTATTCTATTAAATAAAATCATGTAACTGTTTTTTATCTACAATAGATTAACCATCTAATGCAACAGATTAATCATATAGTGAAATGGATTAACCATCTGGTGCAACAGATTAATCATCTGATGCAATAGAGAAATCATCAGATAAAAAATCTGATACAACAGAGGAACCATCAGATTTAAAATCTGATGCAACTGATTTACCATCAGATTAAAAATTTGATACAACAGATTATCCATATGATGCAACAGATTTAACATCGGATGCAACAGAGAAACCATCCGATTCAAAATTTGATGCGACAGATTTACCATCTGATGCAATGGAGGAACCATCGAAATAAAAATCGAATGCACAGATTAATTATCTGATGCAATAGATGAACCTTCTGTTGGATAAAATCCTATCAACTATTCCAACATGATATGTCCAAGACTTGATTTTTCCAACTGATCATTCATCTGTCTCGATAGACGACCCTTCTATTGGAAGAAATCTAAGCAATATTAACCGTTGATAACTATGCCAACAGATCACTCATATGTTGCAACAGATGTGCGATCTGTTGCACAGACCAGTCATTTGTTTCAATGGATGAGTGATCTATTTTTATTATTGAAACAAATTACTCATCTGTTGCAACATGTTAGTTATATGTTGCAATAGTTCACTCATATATTACAACATATATGTGATCTATTGCACAAACCATTTATTTATCTCAACAAATGAGTGATCTATGTTTATTATTGCAACAAATTACTCATCTGTTGCAATAGGTTAATTGATAATTATTCCAACAGATCACTCATATATTTCAATAGATGTGTGATCTGTTATACAGACCAGTCATCTATTTCAATAGAAGAATGTTCTGTTTGTAATAGATTACTTATCCGTTGTAACAGGTTAGTTTATGTTGCAACAGATAAAACTCTGGTGCAATAGATGTGTGATCTATTGGAACTGTTATTTTACTATTGTATATGTTAGATATATTGTTATCCTTTTAACGATGCATTAATCAATTATTATCTATTTTATGTTCCTATTAATTTTAGATAATATGGCTCCCAAAAGAAAAGAAACCAAAATAAATCCAAGTAAAGGAACAAGTAAAGCAGCTAGGCTACATCCACCCCTCTATGAGCTTTCTTTATAAGCGTTATCTCAATCAAGAACAGAAGATAATGAACATGGGGAGGAGGAATTTTTTAAAAGAGATGAGCCAAATGCTAATAGCCCTTCCACTGAAGAGTTGGTCAAAACCTTCAGCATTGATGGTTATCCTGTGAGAATTCAGTGTGATAGTGCCACAGATTTAACGGGTGATTTCGTGGTTAAGTCAGCCATGGGAAAATATTTCGACGCCTTCAAAAAAATACTTTGAGAATAAAAATTGGATGCTTATTTCAGGGACAGCTGCTTTGGGCAATATCTTGATTTGTCGGAGGACAACAATGCTCGTTTCCAAATAAAAATAGTATATAATTTTATCAAGTGTAGGTTTATATATTAAAACAAAGATAAGATGGATGGGGTGTGGATAAATTACTGTGGCATGCCTTCTTGTTTTGGTTGGAAGGAGTTTGCCATAGTTACTAGACTAAAATGTTATCATCCTTCTCCTTCTCAAGTTATACCTATTCTAACCTAAAAAAAACACCCCACACACCCAAAAAAGGCAAATGCTAGTCGAGTGATCATGAAGACTTGGTGTCCCTTGTTGGTCCAAGCTTCTAAAATAAAATTTTATAGAAGCATTGAAAGATAAAAGACTTTCAAAGAAGCATAAGAAATCACTGTGCTTGGTTTGGTTTGTACATAACATTATTTGCACGAGAGACATTAACAACAACATACCACTTGGTTTAATAAAGCTCTCCGAGGATCTTGATACATTTACAACTATCCTTGGGGTTATGAAATCTTCAAAATGACTGTCAAATATTTGTTAACTCCGTTAGCACCAAAGACAATCAACTTATATGGCTTTTCATGGGCTTTCATGGTAAATGTTTCTTTTATTATGATCTGATTCATTTTTTATTAAATAATGGTTTTGATTTATTGACGTTATTTTATAGGCTTGCGCGTTTAAAGTCATTCCTTATTTGAGATAATAAGTGAACTACCAGTAAGAAGTTTTCTGTCTAAGAATCTTGAGATGGTTGTCGGCCAAAATTGATAAAAATGCAAAAAAAATTGATCCCTTCAACCCCCCGAAGGATATAGTAAGTATAATTATAATTAAGTTTTCATTTTAATTAATGATTTTCTTGAATGATCTAATTATCATCCTAATATATGTAATGATTTATGTTAGACTGTGCATCTGTCGCTTGTTCTGATCAATCGAGAGTTGAAGATGCCATTTTTTGTTACTTTACAGTCTGTACAAACTTTATCGGATCCTAAGGTCATTGACAGAATAAAAATAAAATTGTTTGGAGCAACAACCATCACAAGAAAAATAATTTTGGAGGGTGGGCTTGTTGTTGTTGATGGTGTTAGTGGTGATGGAGCTGTTGGTGGTGGTAGTGGTGTTGTTGTTGGGTCTAATGATGCTCCTCTTATAGTTTTTAAAATAATCCATTATGAGTATAATCATATTGGTTATACAGAATTTGCCCCTCTTAGCGATTGTTTTGCATGCAAATGTCAAGACTGCAAGGCAAAATATGATATATTGATTAATGTTATTAATGCATTAACTGCTTCTGTAAAGAATTTGACATCTAAGAGTGGTGTCATTTCATCAAAGAGGATTTTGTATCTATCCACTCCATTAGATATTAAGGCTAAGAGGAGAAGCAAAGTAATTTTCAAGGCATTATCAACCATCCAAAAAAAGTAAAATTGCAACTCCGCTGTCTTTGTGTTCCTCTACTGAGCAATATACAAGGGCCAAAGGAGAGCAGCATGAGCTAAAGAAGGTGAATATATAACATCTGTTCCAACTAACAAATAGACACATGTTTGTTTCAACATATGACACATCTGCTGAAAATTATCAAACAGATATACACATCTGTTGTAAACGTTGACTAACCTGTTGCATCAGATATAGTATTTATTGCAACATATGTCTCATCTATTTTAGAAAATCAAATAGATCCACTCAATGTATCATTTTTATTTGTACCAACAGATGACCTATCTGCTGGAACGGATCAGTCATCTGTTAGGACAAATAAATCAAGACTTCCTACCATTTTAATTTTTCCAAACAAATGAGTCATATGTTGCAACAGATGGTTCATCCGTTGGAAATTATCATACAGGTCTTTCTCATGTTATAATTTATCCCAACAGTTGATCCATCTATTGCAACAGAAATATAATCTGTTTGGGACAATTTAAAACAAGAGGAAGACCTGTTTGATTTACTAAAATAGATGAGTTATCCTTTTTCTTTTTTTTATATCTCTGTGATTAGTGTTGACCAATTCTAGTTTTACAGGTGTTGAGATTTGTACCCAAAATAATTTTTTTATATTTTATTTATTTGTTAATTTATTTCATGTAATTTTGAAGGCTTCGATTTATTTTATTATGTCTATGAATTTTATTTTATCCTTAGATTTGAACTTATTAATTGAATGGAATACTAGATTCAAATATTACAATAGATAAGGTATCTGTTGCAACAGATGGCATATCTGTTGGAAAATATCAAACAAATTTATACATATGTTGCAACAGGTAGGTAATCTGTTGGAAATTATCAAACAAGTTTTTCCATTGTTGTAACAGATAGACTTAGATAGAAACATCGACATAATGCAATAGATGACCAACCTATTGCAATAGATAAACTATCTGTCAGAACAGGTAGAATATCTGTTACAACAGATGGGCAATCTGTTGCATTATAAAAATTTAAATTTCATTAGACATAAAAAATTGCCACTACATGTAAAGTGAAGTGACTTAAAATAAAAAAGGCGAAACCCATCGATAGTGCTCATTTTAAACACCAAAAATAAAATAGGCATCAAGTAGACAGTGTTTATTTTAAAATTTTTAAAATAAAATAGGCATCAAATGTTCCAAATTGGCACTTTTTGTCTTGTTGGCAGCTCACATGTAATTCACGCCACCAAGGCTCATTGAACCCCCATTTTTGTTGACTTGACGTTTGATTTGTCCCCCAACGGTTATTTTCCCCCCATTGTGTTATATATTCATTGTTGGCATTATTGCTACTTCTTTGGTGTTGTTGGGCACGTGAATATTCAAGCCTAATTGCTGAAATTTTCATGGTGGTGTATTTGTATTTGCTACTGGTTTGGTGTTGTTGAGCACATGGATATCAAGCGTAATTGTTGGAAAATATCAAACAGATTTAGACATATGTTACAACATATAGGTCATCTGTTGGAAATTATTAAATAAGTCTTCCCACTGTTGCAACAGATAAGACTTAGATAAAAATATTGACATAATGCAACGGATGATCAACCTATTACAACAGATAAACTATCTGTTAGAACAGATAGAATATATTTTACAACAGATAAACAATCTGTTGCAATATAAGAAATTCAACTTTCGTCAGACAAAAAAATTATCACTACTTGTAAAGTATGCATGTTAAGTGAACTAACTTGAAATAAAAAATTATAATTTCACAGGCTCTTCTTTATACACAGGATCCAAGCGTCCAGTTAGTACCCCATAAACTTAGACCTCTTGCATGTTTGCTACAGTATTGTTGCACAAAAAGGTCATTGGCTCGGCTATTTTTATGCTGGTCAACAAATATTCGATGTGTGCAAGCGCATACGACCCGCACGCGACAACGGTTTCATTTTTTGGAAGGTATGCTTGTTTCGACCTTCAAAATCCCATGGTTTCTTCATCAATACTTTCTCTGGCAAATTATCCATCAGTTTACTCTGCCTCAACAAGATAGGGAACAACTCCAGCAATGGCTTCATGTGGGTGAAAAAATTGACCTCTTCCAAGGCAGGTAAGTTGCGATCATAAGCCTTGATCTTTCCCTCCTCGAGTAGTATCTCAACAACCCGATAATGTATGTCGTCCACGTTCATAACTCTAAGAATCCTCTTTCCTTGGTCCAACTCTTTCCGTATATATTTGGCCTCTCCCCTCTAATATATTTTATTATTTTTTCATCCCATTGGAACCCAAAAACTAACGAAGAAAATCCCACACCACCATGATTTAACGTTTGCTTACTGAGATCATCGTACCTATCCTTGAAATTCTTATAGAAGTCAAGGTCCATTATTCTATCGGCAGCATCATAAGCTTTCGGGTATGCTAATTACTGCCCCTCATGAGGCAGAGAATTTCTTCAACATACTGTGATATAAGAAGTCAATTTTTAAATAGGTTAGTAATTGTAAAAAAGGAAAATATAGTGGAATAATGCAACGGATGGTCCATCTGTTGCAAAAGGTTCTCTTAATCTATTCACAGATTACCCATCTAACGCAACTTATGCAAGAGATAGGTAATATATTTCAATAAAACCACCAGAAGTTGCACCAAAATACACAACTGTTGCAACAGATGACACATCTATTGCGTAGCTTCTTCTTCATGAAATAGATTAGAAGGCTAGGTTAGCAAAAGTAAACTTACCCTATCCATGTACTGTGTATGTATATCTGTCATACTCTTGAATTCTTAGGAAGAAAATGTATGGATGGGGTACTCTTGTTCGCCTTGCTTGGCATTTTTGTCCCATCACAAATCCCTCTTCTCTTTGGTGCCAAGTTCCGCGTATATGTCCACCTTCTTGAATGGCCCCTTAACTTCAACAACTTTTGGAGAGGGAGGAGTTGCAATTTTTTTTATTTCTGATTGGAGAGTACTTTGCTAATTGCTCTTTTCTTCCTCCCAGCTGCCACTGTAGGAGTGTATGGCTCCCTCACCTTCTTGGATGGTATGACACCCTTCTTGGATTTTAATTTCTCAACAACTTTAGCGATAGCCTCTACTTTTTCAAAGAGTTTATCCTGGTTGTCCTTGCACTCTTCGCATTTACAATAAGAACTTGAGGGTGGAGAGGGATGAAAAGGACCAGTGTAAGGATGAAAGGGACTTGTGTAAGGGTGAGAGGGACCTGTGAATAGGATATTTTCAAATATATTTATATTTTTTGAGCATCAACATGCTCATCATCACGACTGACAACAGCATCAGCATGCCTGCCACCAATATCAACAACTCCATCAGCAACACCCCCAGAAGAAGCACCCGGATCTGTTGCAGTAGGTTGATCATGAAGAGCCTCAACATTAAGCTAACCTTGCCTAACTGCTCTTCTTATGGCTGTAGCTCCAACCAATTCCTTCTTTATTAAATCCACCGTTGGGTCTGCTATTGTATCAACAAGACCTAGAGTAATAATAGAAGTCATCCCCAACTCCTGCTCAATAGGCATAATCCATGGATACACAACCTATAACAAAAGGAAAATACATTTAAATCATATAATAATTTGCAGTCAGTTGGGTTACATGCTAACACAAATAATTTATGCAACAAATGATCTTTCTATCATAACAGTTGACCTGTTTGTCGCAATATTTAATAATATATTGCATCAGATTACTCATATATCACATAATTTATAGTAGATGGGTAATCTATTGAGTCGGATTTATAGAACTAAAGCAACAGATGGGTAATATGATGTGAAATATAAATCATCTGTCGCAACAGATTACCCATCTGTTGTACCAGTTGCAGTGGATGGGTAATATGTTGCAATAGATAACCCATCTATCGCAACAGATGACACATCTGTTTTAATATCTTTCTTTGAGTCAAATTATTTTACTTGAAAGAAGACGTACTGCATCATCCGAAGGGTTAAAGAGAACAACCTCTTTAATTTTTATATTGCTCTTTGTATATAACCACCTAAGGATCCTTGGATGAGAAACCTCATCCGGGTAGTCCTTGACTGGATTTCGGAGGTGAGGAATGACTTCAAATTCCCAAGCCTAAAAAATGTAAATGGAAAGCAAGCAAAAAAAGTCATAATAATTATTCAATATAAATTAATGGATGAGTAAACAAATAGTGATTAAATTTACAATGAAAGCCTAGGGAAAGTCGTATAATGTGATCGTCTTTGGGGATAACTTTGTCAGTAAATATTTGATAGTTAAGTAGTAGCTATCATATCCCCAGGAATAATTGTTGAATTTCTCAAAATTCTCAACAAGCTTCAACAAATCATCTTCTATGACTTTATTGACGTCTCTTGCTAATATAACAGAATAGGCAAACCAAACTAAGCACGACTGCTCCCTATACTGCCTTGGTATGGTTTTATCCTTGATATATTTTATCAACTTATTGGCTTTGCACCAATGTCCAGCAATGTCCAACAACCCATCTATTTTTTTCTTGCATTTGTTGATTTTGGTCGGTGGTCTAGTTTTAGAAGGTGGTCGCTGGGACAATGCCTTAGCACTATTTGATGGTGGTGGTTTGGCTGTCCTGTTTGCTTTGGACCTTTGCGTGGTGTTTCCTTGGTAAGAGGTTCTTCTAGACGATTGATAACGTTCAACTTACACGTTAATTTAGTGCAAGACGGTCGTCGTTAATATATTTATCCAACTTTGGAGTCGGGGTCGAATCCACAGGGAACAATGTGAGTGACGATTAAACTAGTTTGAAACTATAGCTACAAGTTGAATACAAATGAATGATGCAAAAAGATAAAGTGGGGTTTTTTAATGATTAGAAAATAATTGTTGGTCACTCTAGCTTCAGTGTTTGTAAATCAAGAGTTTATGAAATAACCAAAATTATGTTCACTAGGGCTTCCGGTACATGACAGATGCTAAAAGTGGTTCAAGATTCTCACGGTGGGCAGGATAACACGCTATCTTTATCGATATTATGCTTAAATGTCTCTCGACCTACTTAAGCGTTTAATTCCCCAATCCTCTCGGACTTAGGGAATTTCTATTTACTGCCCAGATTTTACTTCAGGTTAATCAACCTTATTACAACGCTGATTATTAAACGAAGACTTTTCGAGTCCCTGTTGATAATTCACTTCCTACTGTTTATGATTTCTTTCTCAAGCAAACCAAAGTAGGTACGTCTACTGTTTACAACCAACAGACGTAAATTATAATCTCAGAATTATCAAGAAATCCTAACACCTATTAAATCTTGAGTATTTAACACCTTATCATGACCTAACCCTAGATCCCATGATCCAAGTTACATGTGTTTAGCCACTCATGATTCAAGAGACAAGTATGCAAATTGAATTCATAACTGAAAGGATTAACTTACAATAATGAAGAAAATCAAAAGTATACTTTGAATTGAATCACAAGGCAAAACTCCAAAATATTGGTCTTAGAGAGAGAGAGAGAAAAATCATATCTTCTATCTTGTGGGATATGTCAAGAAATAATGGTCGAATGAATAAAAAAAAACCTAAAACAATGCTTTAAATAGTTAACCCTAACTAAGGAAATAAAATTAAAGTTCAGATTTTCTTCGGAATAGATGACAGCGCTCAATACGGCTTATCAGGAGTTTGACAGCCTATCACGGATGTCGTCAGATTCTCTTTAAGTTTGGCTTTTACTGTCTCAGGATGACGGCGACAATGACATCCTATCAGGAGTCTGACGGCACGTCATGGATGTCGTCAACTCCTTTTTCATTTTGAGAATTTTTGCCTAAGGTTGATGGTGATCCTGACGCCTTATCACAACTCTGACGCCTTATCACGGCATGTCGTCACAACGTTACAAAAAGTCTCATTCTCTGGTTAAGATTGACGGCATCCTTAACAGCCTATCACTAAGCTGATGGCGTGTCATGGATGTCGTCAGCCACCCTTTGTTCTTTATTTGCTTCCGATTTTATGTTTTTTGCTTCCTTTATTTGTGGTTCCCCTTCTTCTCTACTTTTACTGCAAAATCAAAGTAAACTAATCAAAAATGACTAAAGTTGCTCAAGATTTTGCAATTATTTAGAGTTAAAAGCTTTAAATGTGTTAGCATAGGCTCACACATCAACACCCTCAACTTAAACAATTGTTTGTCCTCAAGCAACCAGAATATAACCAAGAGTATACAAAGTACAAGTTGGCAGCTAACTACTCATATCAGTTCAGAATACATGCACCATCTCCAAGGTAAGTCAATTCAAACTCAACTATGTATACTATTGAAAAACAACAATGCAACACACAGGAATCAAGATATGGCATAAATTAAGCAATAGCAACCATGCATGTACCAAGATAACACTATCCGAACAAGTTAGTAACTAGCAACATAACCTGTGTACCCTCATAGCAAAGAAATCCCTTTTTCTCTCATATTAGAAATAACATATATACAAATAGGGATAATCACGAGACTCACTCTCAGAATGAAGTTCCACTCAATGTACGTCAAATGCCATAGGCTTGCCCTTATAGTCAGTACCAAGGTTTTCAGACAGGTCAGCTAGGATCACTATAGGTCTTTTTCTTGGCTTGTAATGTAGTCTAGGGACTGGTATGATATTCAAGGGTATTTAAAGTGACTACGCCTCCTTGACACTACGCTAACCTCCTGGGGTTTCACTTCTTAACCTTTTTCTCTTCCTCCCTTTTATTGATCACACATGCTCAAGGTGGGTGCTATCTTTTCAAAAACCAAATTATCTTTTTCTAATATTTTATACAACTTTTTTCTTTTCTTATTCTTTTTGTTCCACACTCGGCTTTTTATTCTTTTCTATTATTCTACCTCACTTCATACTCATTTTGTATCACGCACCCCTATGATAGCCACCGTAAACTTAGGCTATTTACCTAAGTCAAGGTGCACAGTATCCAAGGAGGACCAGGGCCAAAACAGGTTCATTGTGAAACAAATGGAAAGGTGATAGGTGTCATGAAAAAAATAGATTATTCAGGATCAAAATAGGGATCAAGGGATATTATGTATGCATGGAAGGTCATTTAGGCTAAAAGTGGGCTAATATCAAAGTGGCCTATGATTCTCTCCTAACCCCTATCCTACAACCAAGGAAAGACTAACCGGGCAAGTTCTGGATTCACACACAAAGGGAACTGAGTAACACCTCACACACACATGACACACAAATATATCGCACATCACTTCTTATCCAGTTCGTGGAATTTTTTAGCACTGATTATCAAGTTTCCAGAACTAATGCCACCAAAAGATGCACTGTGGTCACAATTAGATGCAGTTCACACAGTATTGGAAATAAACACTTGGAGAGGTGCTCAAAAATCACAAAACATATTAACTGCCTCATTACTTGTATTTCTCCTAGTTAACCACAACACATTACAAAACAAAAAACAATACGCCTAAACATGTCGGATCTACTAGGAACAAGACTCCGGGAAAAAGAGGCACGACAACAAAAACCCACGGAGGAAATCAACACCCACAAGTAGCCCCACACCCTCAACTTAAAACATACAATGTCCCCAATGCATCAAACCAAAACAAGAGAGTTAGAAACATACCTGTGGCACCACGGGTGCGAAGATCTGCTCTCAATCACATAATACGAATACAAACAACAAAATACCTTGGGTTGCCTCCCAAGAAGCGCCTAATTTAGTGTCGTAGCACGACTCAGTTATCTTGACTACTCAGACTTCATCAAGATACCTTGTTGATAATTATTTATGTCTCCACTTGGAGGATTTGAAATGTCGACCCAACTTTTGATCAATACATCTTCGAGGCGCATTGGGAAAACGTACGGATACAATGACACTTCCTTTATCTCACCACTTTGATGACGTGAATCTATTACCCAACTTCATATTAAATTTCTGGATAGGATCATTGGGTATTGATGAGATTATCAATAATCCACTTGATGCACATTGAATTTTGCCTTTACTGACCTTCAAGTGGAGGGTTTCATTTTGCTCTTTTTGAATGCCAAACTCCAAAATATAAGGATTATGTTCCTCATCCCCAAAACACCTCAGTTTCTTGGGTAGGTGGACTTTCATCTCATCCACCAACCACAATGTTGAAAAATGATTCGAATGAGGTCTTCTTCTTAATTTCGGAGTTCCATCCTTCTGGGCATCCTCACCCCGAATTAGGCTAGAGTCTTTAGAAGAGATTTGCTTGGTTTCTTCTTTTGCCTCTAGCACCGTTTCCTCAATATTGGCATCATCCCTCATGGTTGGTTAGAAAATCATCGAGGGTTGCTCAATATCAAGCACAACATCGATATAGGATTCTTGTTCCTCATCTTCACACTCGTCCATTATGTTAAATGATTCCACAGACAAAATATCATCCAAACATAATGTGGAAAAGTGCTTTGAATGCTTGACCTCTATATCCATATCCTCTATTATTCTTTTTTCCTCGTTATTTTCCCTTATGTCTTGATGTATATCACGTATGATATCATTCGTTGTGTCCACACAATCCAACACTAGTAGAAGCATAGCTTCAATGCCACTCTTTTTTATGTTTCGTTCTTCCTATTCTTGACCATAAAACCTATCAAAATTATAAGAAGAACTAGAATTTGGGTTAGCATACCGGGGGGAGGGGGCATTTTGGCAATCACTCCAATGTCCATTTTGACCACCACATTAAGAACAATCATACTCCCAGTAGGATGGAGATTGTGCACATATCTCTCTCCGTGGAGCATATCTACAATCTTGCCAAAAGTGAGTTCCATCACAATATAGACATGGATCATCAAGATACGATTTCCAACCACCAAGCTCATGTTCACTCCAAGACGCCATAGTAATAAGTAAACTAAAATAAAAATCTACCTAACACCAGAAATAAAAGAAAACTAAAAACAAATATTTATAAGTTTAAATTCAAGCAAGTAGGCTAAAATTCCAAACCAACTCAATATGCCAAATTGTTCTTCGGCAACAACACCATTTTTTATAACGCTCAACTTACACGTCAATTTAGTGCAAGGCGGTCGTCGTAATATATTTACCTAACTTTGGAGTCGGGGTCGAATCCACATGGAACAATGTGAGTGGCGATTAAACTAGTTTGAAACTATAGCTACAAGTTGAATTCAAACGAATGATGCAAAAAGATAAAGTGGGGTTTTTTAATGATTAACAAATAATTGTTGGTCACTCTAGCTTCAATGTTTGTAAATCAAGAGTTTATGAAATAACCAGAATTATGTTCACTAGGGCTTCCGGTACATGACAGATGCTAAAAGTGGTTCAAGATTCTCACGGTGGGTAGGAAAACAAGCTATCTTTATCGATGTTATGCTTAAATGTCTCTCGACCTACTTAAGCGTTTAATTCCCAATCCTCTCAGACTTAGGGAATTTCTATTTACAGCCCAGATTTTACCTCAGGTTAATCAACCTTGTTACAATGTTGATTATTAAACGAAGCCTTTTCGAGTCCCTGTTGATAATTCACTTCCTACTATTTATGATTTCTTTCTCAAGCAAACCAAAGTAGGTACGCCTACTGTTTACAACCAACAGACGTAAATTATAATCTCAGAATTATCAAGAAATCCTAACAACTATTAAATCTTGAGTATTTAACACCTTATCATGACCTAACCCTAGATCTCATGATCCAGGTTATAGGTGTTTAGCCACTCATGATGCAAGAGACAAGTATACAAATTGAATTCATAACTGAAAGGATTAACTTACAATGATGAAGAAAACCAAAAGTATACTTTGAATTGACTCATAAGGCAAAACTCCAAAATATTGGTCTTAGAGAGAGAGAGAGAGAAAAATCATATCTTCTATTTTCTGGGATATGTCAATCAATAATGATCGAATGAATAAAAAAAACTAAAAAAAGGCTTTAAATAATTAACCCTAAATAAGGAAATAAAATTAAAGTTTAGATTTTCTTCAGAATAGATGACGACGCTCGTAACGGCCTATCAAGAGTTTGACGGCCTATCACGGACGTCGTCAAATTCTCTTTAAGTTTGGATTTTGCTGTCTCAGGCTGACGGTGAAAATGACGTCCTATCAGGAGTCTGACGGTGCGTCATGGATATTGTCAGCTCCTCTTCCATTTTGAGAATTTCTCCCTAAGGTTGACGGTGATACTGACGCCTTATCACAACTCTGAAGCCTTATCACGACATGTCGTCACAACGTTACAACAAATCTCATTCTCTGGATAAGGTTGACGGCATCCTTGACAGCCTATCACTAGGATGACGACGTGTCATGGATGTCGTCAGCCACCCTTTGTTCTTTATTTGCTTCCGATTTCATGTTTTTTGCTTCCTTTATTTGTGGTTTCCCTTCTTTTCTACTTTTACTGCAAAATCAAAGTAAACTAATAAAAAACGACTAAAGTTGCTCAAGACTTTGCAATTATTTAGAGTTAAATGCTTTAAATGTGTTAGCATAGGATCACACATCAACGATCGCATCTCAAGCCCGTTACTCTGGCAAACTCTTTCAAGCCAAAACAAATCGGCATGCCACAGTAGTTAATCCAGATTTTATCCATCTTTTTCCCCCTCCTTCGAATCTGTATCATCCCCTACATACTTGATACTGTGCTTGAGATGACCATATACCATGCTCATTTGGAAACGGGCAGTGTGGTCCTAAGGCAGCTCAAGAAAGTGTCCAAATCGGCTCTTCTTAAAAAGTCCGACTATGTTTTCATTCTTCATAATATTCCTAAATTCGTCAAAAGATTTCCTCAACTGACATTTAAGTACAAGATCACCAGTTAGTTCTACAGTGTCATCTATCGGCATCACAACTTGAAACCTGTCAATACTAATAGTTTTGACAGCCTCATGTTGGGATTTCGATATTAATTCACGTCCCATTGGTGATGCATTATCATGATCTATCTCACTTGCTTCTCTCTTTATCTTGTTTATCTTCTTCTTCCTCCTCCTCACTTTCATTTTCCTCATCACCATCTACAGACCCTTATCTACCTCCCTCAATGTTATTTTTATAACTTTCCTCAGCTTCACTTTTCCCTGGCAGAGATTGTTCAAAAAACTCCTCCGAATCCCTCTGTACTGTAGCCTTTTGTTAGGTGGTCAGAAGTTTATCCACTTTCACTTTCTTTTCTTTTTGGAGACATGTTTTACCTTTAAACAACAGAAAAATAAAAATTATATTACAATTGATGTATGCATAAATTTTAAAAAATACATTACAAACACCACTAATACCGATACCACCAACAACCACCACAAACACCACCAGCCAATGTCACCACCACCATTACCAACAACTACCACAAACACAACCAGTGCCACCACAATGACCACCAACACCACCACCACGACCACCAATACCACAAACACCATCCAACAATACCACGACAGTCAACGGAACACTGCGATAAAAACTAGGGTTTTCTCGGGTTCCTCCTATGATTTTACCATCAAAACTCAAAATTATAAAACCATTCTCAAATATAGTACATTTAAAAGTCATCTTTTTCATTATTAACTTAAAAGCCCTAATTTTTAGAAAAAATAACAAATATATAACTCTTCTCGAACTCTGTTACCTATGAAGACAGAGAAAACAATGAATACAAGTAAGAATGAAGTCGAAAATAACACCTATGTGGTTGAAAATAGGAAGAAAGTTGATCTGTTGTGAAGGGTTGAGCAATTTGTTGAGTAGTTGTTGTCTGTATTGTTGAGAGGTAGAAAAAGGCAAGAACTCAAGATTTGAAATGATGAAATATTTTTTTTGCAAATGGTTGATTTGTATTTTGGAAAAGAATGACAAGTTTTGAAATGTTAATTTGGTCTGAATTGATCTTAATTATTTTTTAAAATTTTAAAAGATATGAGTAATTTTTAACCGCCTTATCATAATAAAGTGTATTATGTTCAACTGGAACACTGATAAATTTTAGGTATTAGCGTGACAATGAGGTAATAAGAATCGTTTCAACTCATAGTGATCGATCGATAACTCAGGTCGGGAGAAACGCAATACCAATATCATGCAATTATAAAAGACTCAATTGAAGTAGTAGTTTCCCCTATGAACTCACCCCTAGTTCTATCTAAATCAATTTAGGTATTAGTTTGACAATGAGGTAATAAGAATCATTTTAACTCACGGTGATTGATTGACGAGTCAGGTTGGGAGGAACGCAATACCAACATCATGCAATTGTCAAAGACTCAATTGAAGTTGTAATTGATCCTATGAACTCACCCCTAGTTCTAGCTAAATCAATTTAGGTATTATCTTGACAATAAGGTAATAAGAATTGTTTCAACTCAGAGTGATCGATCGATGACTCAGGTCAGGAGGAACGCAATACCAACATCATGTAATTGCTAAAGACTCAATTGAAGTTGTAGTTGACCCTATGAACTCACCCCTAGGTCTAGATAAATCAATTTAAGGTAATAAGAATCGTTTCAACTCAGAGTGATCGATCGATGACTCAGGTTAAGAGGAACGCAATACCAACAACATGCAATTATCAAAGACTCAATCGAAGTTTTAGTTAACCCTATGAACTCACCCCTAGTTTTAGTTAAATTAATTTAGGTATTATCTTGACAATAAGGTAATAAGCATTGTTTTAACTCAGAGTGATCGATCGATGACTCAGGTCGAAAGAAACGCAATACCAACATCATACAATTGACAAAGACTCAATTAAAGTGGTAGTTGACCATTTGAACTCACCCCTAGTTCTAGCTAAATCAATTTAGGTATTATCTTGACAATGAGATAATAAGAATCGTTTCAACTCATAGTGATCAATCAATGAGTCAGGTCAGGAGAAATGTAATACCAATATCATACAATTGCCAAAGACTCAATTGAAGTTGTAGTTGACTCTATGAACTTACCCCTAGTTCTAGCTAAATCAATTTAGGTATTAGCTTAAAAATGAGTCAATAAGAATCGTTTTAACTCAAAGTGATCAATCGATGACTCAGGTCGGGAGGAACGCAATACCAACATCATGCAATTGCTAAAGACTCAATTGAAGTTGTAGTTAACCCTATGAACTTACCCCTAGTTATTGCTAAATCAATTTAGGTATTAGCTTAACAATAAGGTAATAAGAATCATTTCAACTCAGAGTGATCGATCACGACTCAGGACGGTAGGAATGCAATACCAATATCATGCAATTGCCAAAACTCAGTTGAAGTTGTAATTGACCCTCCCTAGTTCTAGATAAATTGATTTAGGTATTATCTTGACAATGAGGTAATAAGAATCATTTCAACTCAGAGTGATCGATTGATGACTCAGGTCGAAAGAAATGTAATACCAGCATAATACAATTACCAAAGACTCAATTAAAGTTGTAGTTGCCCCTATGTACTCACCCCTAGTTCTAGTTAAATCAATTTAGGTAGTAGCTTGACAATAAGGTAATAAAAATCATTTCAACTTAGAGTGATCAATCAATGACTCAGGTTAGGAGGAACACAATACCAACATCATGCAATTGCCAAAGACTCAATTGAAGTTGTAGTTGACCCTATAAACTCACCCCTAGTTATAGCTAAATCAATTTAGGTATTAACTTGACAATAAGGTAATAAGAATCATTTTATCTCAGAGTGATCGATCGATGACTCATATAGGGAGGAACGCAATACCAATATCATGCAATTGCAAAGACTCAATTGAAATTGTAGTTGACCCTATCAACTCATCCCTAGTTGTAGCTAAATCAATTGAAGTTGTAGTTGAACATATGAACTCAATTGAAATTTTATAAAAACAAATGTTCAACCTGTAGCAACAGATAACTTATCTGTTGGAATTTATCAAATAGATTAAGTCATCTGTTGTAATAGATTAACTATCTGTTGTGAATTATCAAATAGGCGTTGCCATCTGTTGCGACAGATGATTGAGCCATTGGAAATTTTCAAACAAAAATTGTCATCTGTTGCAACAAATGACTTATATATTTTAAGATCTTTTTTTTTATTTTAAAGCAATTTCCTAATTTTCTGTCTGGGATACAAAAAGATAAAATACTAAGGTGGTAAAAAATATTACTTGAATAACTCAAAAATCTCCTCATTGAGTAGTCTTATTTTGTCTGTTTAATGTCACCGTCTCCTCGTGCCCCTTAAAGTTATTAATGAATATTTAAAACCCATCTCTAGAACTCTCTCTTCTTCAGCTATAAATTAACTCAGCTCATCTCTCTTTTCTATTCAGAATTCTTTTTCTCTCCTCTTTGGGGTAATCACAACCATCTCCTTTTTCCCTCTATTTTCTCTCCTCTTTCGTATTAGGATGCTTCTGGATCTCAACGATCAATATCTTTTCTCAACTAAAATGGGTATTTTGATCGCTTTGCTTTTTTAACATGGTGGGTATGGTTCACTATTTCTCTTTCCTTCTTGTCTTTTTCTTTGTATATTATTTAAATTAGATATTTATATTTGTTGTTATTATTGATTTACCCATTACCAATTTCCTATTTATTGAGAAAATTGAAGGAAAGATGACTTTTAAGTTTTGAATGAACAAACCATTATTTTTATTAAAATATGAAAAAAAAGTCATCTGTTGGGAGAACTTAAAAAACCTTGTTTTCAGTATCATTTTTATGTCTTTTGTTTGTTACTTTGGTGGTGCTATTGTTGAGGGGTGTTGGTGTTGTTGGAACATGTGGTTTTGACGTTGTTGATGATGTTGGAACATATGGTGTTGTTTCTTTGTTGTTCATATTGTTGTTGATATTGGTGGTGGTGTTGCGATAGTTTCATCAACTATTGCAACTGATGAATCAGATGTTGGATTAGATGGAGCAACTGTTGGAAGAAATCAAACCAGTAGCAAGGCTGGTTTGATTTATACCAACAGATGCCCATCTGTTGCAACATGTCATCCATCTGCTTCCACAGATGCATCGCCTGTTGCAATAGGTGACTCATCTATTGAACAGATGAATCTGTTGCATCAGATGGGTCATCTGTTGATTTATTCAATTTTGTACTACCTTTTTGTAAAAAAAATCTCTTCTTTTGTTTGACATCAAATATTTTCTCTTATTTGTAGATAAAAGAAAGTGAAATTGGATTAAGTTTTTCCCGACCAGCATTAAAGGCTAGAATAAAGATGGGTTCGGAGGAATAAACTTCTTGTAGATGGAACCCTTTCATATGTTGGAGGTATGTATTACTGATCTACCTATCATAAAAACACACATCCAGTACACTGATTTTGTGAATATTGGTTCTTTACTTATTAGGCGTTAATCTTTCAAACAAGATATGGCATTTTACAATTAAGATTGTTAAGTTCGAACTGGTAAGGCTGAGGGACCAAGTAGGTGGTGTCAATACCCTGTTACAGTTTAATAAAGATTTTGCTAATGTTTATGGGTCAAGTTTTAAGAAGGGTTCAAGTTTTTGGTGGCAGTGTAAACATTTAAATAGTGATTGACTGATTTTAAGGGTTCAATGGAATTTTGAAAGGCCTCCAAAGCCTCGCACTGCTGCAAACAAGAATGAAAATGAATATAGTTATTGCTCTGGTCCAAATTTATATAGATGGATTGATCAAGGAAACTATTATACAGTAGAAGGTGTTTGGAGAATACCTTTGTGGGAAGAAAGAGGAGGAAAAGATGATATATCAACTAAGACCTTATTAAAGAAGAAACACAGGTTAGGAAGGAAAGTGTAGCGAAACTGGCTGATGAAATAGACATGAAAAATGAAAAAATTGAATGAGCTACAAATGTAAAAGTGTATCCAAAAATGAAAATTCATCAGTTCATTTTGAAAAGAAAAATGCTGAAGTGGATTGGAGTTGTGCACTTGTTAGGGGACTGCAACTAGCTAGCGTGGCCTGAATGAAGACCCACAAAATGCAGGACTAGCACTCTAAGGTTTAATATTTGTGGGCACCGATGGTGGTAAGATTGTTGGTTAGAAACAAAACCCGAATCAACAACTCCTGACGTAAAAATAAGGGATCAATCCAAGGTGACAATTTCTCAAGTTAAACTTGCATCCCATGCCTCCTGTTTATGGATCTGTCTTGGTCAAAGGCAGTGGAAACAACAAGACATGGGATTTCTGCCCAACTTCAGACCTTTTTGTTTCTACTGCCATTGACCTGATCAGAACCACAAATAGAAGGCATGGGATTTAAGTTAAACTTCAAAAAATTGACACATTGGCTTTCCTTATTTTTACTTATGGAGTAGTTGGTTCAGGTTTCATTCTTGACTAAAAATCTTACCAATCCCCTGTGCTCGCTAAGCTGCTTCCTTAGAGTTCTGGTCCTGCACTTTGTGAGTTTTCATTGAGGCCACACTCGCTAGTCACAGTCTCTTACAAAGAGTCTAGCTCCAGTCCTCTTGGGCATTTTTCTTTTTCAAAAACGGCTGTGGGATTTTAATATTTGGATACACTTCCATATTTGAAGCTCATTCAGTTTTTTCATCTCTCAAATCAATTTCATTGGCCGAATTTGCTAGAAATTCCTTACTTTCTTCCTTTTGTTTCCTCTTAAATAAGATCTGAGATGATATATGACCTTCTCTACCCCCTCCCCCTTTCCTGCACATGTATTCTCCCAAGCACCTGCTGTATAATAGTCTCCTTGAGTAACCCATCTATATAAATTTGGACCATGGGAATTTCTATTGGTTTTCCATTCCTTTTTGGTGCAGTTCAAGGCTTCGGAGGCCTTTCAAAAGTCCATTGCACCATTAAAGTTGGTCTAATCACTATATGCTACCAAAACCTTGAACCCTTCTCCAAACTTGACACCAAACATGAGTAAAACTGTCATTAAATTGTAATAGGGTATCAACACCACCATTTTGGAACCCTTCGACCTTATCAATTCGCACCTATCAAACTAAACTGCAAAATACAGAATCTTATTTGAAGGATCAATGTCTATTCAGTAAAAAAACTGCATTCATAAAATCATTGTACTTTATGTGTGTCTGTCACGATTGCCTGATCAATAATACATAAATCCCACGCATGAAAGTGGATCCATTCATCTGCATGCACCTTATTCTTCCTACCCTATCAATGTCAGACAGTGTTTATGTAACGCCCCAAACCGAAATGCTACACGGTGCTCATGACCTCGAAGGACCACAAACTAACCCATGATTGATATCTGTACCTGTAAACTACATAATATCTCATAAAATATGCGGAAACATGAATTGTAAGGCCATAAGGTTCAATACTGATACATATTTGAAAAACATGGTATAATAATACTAAAAAGTAACATAAATACTGAAGTCTGAACATCTAATCTGATATCTAGTCCGAAAGCCTCTAACTGAACTGAATAAGGAGTTGATGGGATATGTCCCCAACTAACTCCAACTACTGAAATAAATTAAAAACTGAAATAGAAATGAAATCATCATGTCCTCGAAGGATGAGGACTAACGTCTAACTCTGACTGTTGATCCTAGAATCTACTGCTGATTTGGAGCTCATACCTCTGAACCTATGGTGTAACATAACAAAAAGAACTATAGCGCAAATGCATTAGTACGTCTGAATGTATTGAGTATACGAGTGAGGTAGGCTAAATGCAAAGGGTTTTATATGCATGAACAATGCTGACTGATATGAACGTGAGAATACATGCATACATACGTAACTGCAACTAAACTCATGGTGATACTGACTACTAAGTCTGAATACTGACAACATGAGCTTACTGATACTGAGATACTGAATGACTGAGTTTACTGATATTGAGATACTGAATGACTGAGTTTACTGATATTGAGATTACTGAATGACTGAGTTTACTGATATTGAGATACTAAATGACTGAGTTTATTGATATTGATGTGTAATTCACTAACAAGTGAGGAACTGATACTGTATTACTGAATACTGGGATACTGATACTATATTACTGATAAAGGAATGATTATTTCTGATAGTTCTGATTATGAAGAACTGATTTCATTGACCGTATATAACAGTCCTGAAACTGAGCTCGTGATAACATGACTACTGAGTATGAATACTGATGACATATATTTACTGATAACATATCATGAATGATAACTGAATTCTGATAACTGATATATCTAATAACATGAGTTCTGATAACTGATAGCATGAATGACTGTATCTGACAGTCCTGATATCCTGAAGAGCTATCTGAGTTCTTTTACTGAGACTAATACTGAAACTGTGGGAAGTAGTTATCTAACCGACATACCCTAAATACGTTATAATAGATAAGCTGGGGTCCAATCTCTGCCCCGACTAGAGGGGTGTCAATACCGCGCCACTGGTAAGGACAGCTGTGAGAACCCTATACTGGCAGGTACTCAAATAATAATGGTGGGAACCCTAAACTGACGGGTTAAGCCACCTCATCAACCCTAATCTAACAGGTTAATATGTCTCAACCTATGGTGGCTACGTAGTTCTGGAACACAAGGATGACTGCTAAGAATCACACCATGAACTGGCAGGTGAGTTCCCATCCTTGGGTTCACTCGGTGCTAATTTCTACTCCCATCTGAAGAACACTGAACTGAATAACTAAGTTGAACTGAATAAATGAAATGAAATGATTAGCTGAACTGATACTGATTAACTAGACTGATACTGGTAGTATTGTTTAGCGGAGCTAAACTAAGTTTACTGGATTCCGATGACTGACGGAATGTACTGAGTTCTGAGGACTGGTTGAGAGTTCTGAAGTTACTAAGATTGACTGTGAATACTGAGGTTGCTAAGGTTACTAAGCACTGAGATTACTGAGATTACTGAGATTTCTGAGTTTTCCTGAGTCACATGACTGACTGAATTCTATAGATCATGGCTTGACTGAGAGTATCGTGAAAACATGACATGGCTCTAGGCACACAGCTATATTTTTTAGGTACAAGTACCCCCAGGACTCGATGGAAGGAAACTGACACAACTTGAATTTCTTGAGTACACGACCATCAATAAAAATCCATAATACATGAGTGGGGGATTTCATGAAGTACATGGTCATCATAATATCTATCATGAATAGAAATGCTTATAATCAAGTCTTAAATCTCATATTCTAATATCACGGGCATTTCGACAGCATATACTATTCATAGCAATGGCATAGAAACCATTCAAGCATAAGGGAACGACAACATGTAACGTTTTGTTCATATTGTAATGATTTGGGGATATTAAACTTCATGTATTTATTCAACATCTCAAACATGGTAGGGAAATCATGGATATAATTCGCATACATAATTCATATCTTCATCATCATACATGCTTCATGCCACTACCATAAGAATACATAATTAGCATGCGATCAGTACGTGGGAATGTACTGGTATGCTAAATGAGGTAAGGATGAATGCATGGGCTTATATGCATGAACAATAACTAACTGAATGATATGCCAGAGCTAGATTAGCATACATGGGGGATCTATAACTACTGAACATACTGTGCATACTGTAACTGAGTATACTGGAACTGAATCTGATAACTAGATATAATGATAATCTGAATTAATGATAACTAAGTGACTGTATCTGACAGTACTGATTCTGTAGAACTGACCTGAGTTCTATTCTGAAGACTGAGACTGAAACTGAAACTGTAGGAGGTAATCATCTAACCGACATTCCCCAATCTAAACTAATAGGGGTCCAATCTATAACCCCAATTAGAAGGGTGTCAGTACTGTGCCACGGGTAAAGACAAGCTGAAGAGTAACCCTTTACTAGAAGGTTCCCTAAACGAGAACGATGGTACCCTCTATTGGCAGGTGGAGTACCTCATCAACCCTCAATTGACAGATTTGATGTCTCAACCTACACTGGCTATGTAGTTTTGGAACTCAAGGATTGCTTCTAAGAATCACACCCTCTGCTGGAAGATGATTCCCCATCCTTGGGTTCACTCGGTGCTGAATCCTACTCCCAACTAAAAGACACGAAACTAATTAACTGAACTGGCCTAGACTGATATTGAGATTACTGAGTTTTTCTAAGTTCTGTGACTGACTGAAATCTACTGAGTTCTGTAAGGGACTGAGGGTACTATTGATCATGACATGACTGATACTATTCTGTAACTGACACTGGCTCTAAGTAACAGCTAAATTATTGGGTATTAAATACCCCCAGGACTCGATAGCATGAAAAGTAAAGAAAAGCATAATCTTGAATAACATAACAATGTTCACTTGGTCATAATTCATCCATAGAGACATTTCATCAAACACTTGTAATGTATTAACTTATACATGAATGGGGAATACATTTTAGCATGCTATAGTGGTATTATTTCATTTTCATAAACAATTTATCAAACACATGGGAAGCATACTTGGTTCATTAAATCATAAATACTTAGGGTTAACATAGATACAACAATCAACTTGCAAATTCATGGATTATAACATGTGGATTACTCAATTCAACATACATGCTATACAACTTCATGGAATCTACCATTAATCATGGATTGAAACTCAATAAATGTCAAAACATGAACATGATCCAATTTCATACATGTAAATCATGAATCATAATTCTTGAAGCTTTAAAAATGGATTCTTTGACTCCATGGGTGTAAGGGACCCATAGATGAAAATCTAACATACCTTAATTCATGAGATTCATGAAGTTCTTGGAGAGATTCTTGGGATTGACCTTAATTCTTGAGAGCTAGGGTTTGTTTTCTTGAGAGAGAACTACTTTTTGATTTTGGAGAAAAGTGAATAATGATGGGTTTTACACGTTTTTAGGGCTTAAATCCCACATCTGGGCGGAATAAAATCATGGAAAAAGAATGTTTTAATCCTGGGCACAACTTTAATTTTTTGTGAATTTTTTCTGATCTAGACCTCTGGCGCAATGCGCCACAATCGCGCTAGGCCACTGGAAAATGACGACTGAAAAATTGCATTATGGCGCGACGCGGTGGTATCACATTGCAACTTTGCTTGTGAACTGAAAGTGCACCACGATGCGGTGGAATCACGTTGGTACACTGGAAATTGACAATTGCTATTTTAACACACTCCGTGATGCGCTACTGGCCTGAATGACGATGTTTAACGACTGAAACTTAAAATCGCCATAACTTCTTACCTGGTTGTCGGATTTAGGCAAATTTTATATCGTTAGAAAGCTAATTGAATTTCCTACACAATAGAAGGCTCTAATATGAAAATTACTGATTATTCTAAAATTTTTATTTAGGATAACCCATGTACTGAGGGTTAATCTAGGCTAGGGAAATACAGAGCATTACACCAAGACCCCCCACAATTATAACATGTCCCATGAGTAGACCAGAACCAACAAATCCAACTGACCCAGGTGACCACCACGACTAGAATTACCATAAGATGAACCCCTTAAAGACTGACCGCCTCCCTGACCAGGGCGATCTTTGGAACTAGACTGATCTCCATCAGTAATTTGAAGTGCTGCCTGAACAGGTTGACTGGGATGACTCTGAGACTGATACGATGGATGAAGAAGACATCTACTCTGAAAATTGCTAACTATGGATTGGGAACTACAACGACTCCTACTGAATCTGCCTGAAACCTAGGCCTCTTATCACTGCCCTCACGACTCTCACAGTACATCTTCTCCAACACCTAAGAATGATCCGACACCTCAGCAAAAGACCTATCCACAAAAACCAGACTCTGAGTAGACATACGAATGGGAAGTCTCAACCCTCTAACAAAGCAACGAAATCTCTCATACTCAGAAGTCAGAATAAAAGTAGAATTCCTAGCCAACTCGTGGAAACGGGACTCATACTCAACAACTGTCATGGAGCCCTGCTCCAATCTTGAAAACTAATCTCCCAACTGATCCATAAGCCTGTGAATCATATATACCTCCAAGAACATCTCGGAGAACTAAGTCCATGTCAAGGGAGAAGATCCAGCTGGTCTAGAATACATATAACCTCTTCACCAATGTCGAGCAGTCAAGTCCAACTGAAATGTGGTGTAATCTACACCACGAGTCTCAACAAGTCCTAAATTATGGGCTTTATCCTCGCAAACAATCAAGAACTAATATGCATCTCTCCCGGTGTACCAGAAAACCTAGGCGGAGCCAATCTCATGAATCAACCAACATATGTTACTCCTCGACAGACATAGAAGGATGGGAAATCACTAGCTGAGCAACAATCAGTGAAAGAGGAACCTCAACTCTAGGAGCCGCAGCTATATGTTGCGCCGTCGTCTCAGTACCACTCTGATTTATAGACTATGCACCATCAGATGGCGCACAACAAACTAACCTCAAAAGTTGAACCAACGCATATCTAAGCACTGAAGAATAAATAAATCCTGTGAAGCCTGGGCTGGTCCCTAGCCCATCATTAGTTGAGAAAGAAAAATCTTTGAACCATGAGCGGGGATAGGATCTGGAGAAGGCGGCCTATCCTGGGACCTAGCCAGGGACACATCTCACGACTGTCTACGACCTCTGGATCATCCAAGAATATGAGTAGGATCCCTAGGTTTGGTCTCATAACCCTCATCTTGGGTACCAGTAGCACGTGTCCTGGCCATCTGCAAAAAAGTGAAGTCAAAAGAATACTTTATAAATCAATTCAGACTCTTAGCACGAAGTGAGTGAAAGAAGTGATGAACTCCTAATAATATCCCATATCCTCTCGAAGATAGGAAACAGACGTCATCTTTTTTATCTACAAGCCTCTACTAGACACTGGCTCTTGTACCAACAATACCGGTGAAATCTAGCCTCTAATACCAATTTGTCATGACCCAATTTATGAGTTATGATGACACCTACTTTATCCCACCAATTGGTAATCCAAACTGTAATTCGGAGCTAAATACAATGGGTTAACTTGGGGGAAAATGCTCAACATAAGCGGAAACCAATAACATAACCTATAATAAGTAAGGAAAAAAGTCAGTACAAGAGCATCTAATAATAATACAACTCAAATATTTAGAATAGTCAATAACATTTATCTAAAAAAAAAGACTGAGCATAGAAGATAGAAGAAAATAGGTGACTCCGACTTCAAGATCTCACCCTATCTCCAAAAATCAACACAACACGAAGTCGATCAGTGACAATAACTAGTACTCGAATCTGCACCAAAAAGGTACAGAAGTATAGTATGAGTACAAAAACTATGGATACTTAGTAGGTATCATCGACCGATTGAGCTAAATCATGATATAAGTATGATAAAATGCAAGATATCATAACTAAGTCAAGGTACAGAAATAAACCTGAATAACTCCAATATCGTTGTGCATAAACTAGTAAATAAATCAGAATAATAACGTATCACAAAGCATCAACACAAGCAACCATAACTACAAAATTATCCCCCATACGACAATTAGTGTGGAAATGTAAATAACTCATCACAAGCCCCCATAAACCTGAAGAGTACAATCAAAGATAGAATAATCCAATCATTCATCATTTACAACTAACCGTCATTGTCATTTAACCATCATTCCAAAATTTACCATCATTCAATAATTTTCCAACATTAAATAATTTTAGCATTATTTAACAACCTTATCATCGCTTAACCACTGGAAACCATTTATCAGTTAACCATCTCTTATTAACTAATACATTTATCAACTAGTCACCATTTATCAACTACTCTCCATATATCCACTAATCACTATTTATCAACTAACCATATTTTATCAACTAACATAATTTTAAGTAATTATTATTTACCAACTAATTTTCGTTTATCAACTAGTCATCATTATCAACTAATCATCATATGACCACTAATTATCATTTATACCACCTTATAAATATTTATCACTATTGATATGTGTGTATATATATATATATATAATGATCACATCATAAAAAATAACAAGAATTAAATCGGTAAATATTGTGATAGAAATCGCCATAAATTATGACTAATCAGGCTTGTCGCGATTGCGACATATATATTGCGATCGCGGCCGTTGGTGACTTCTAAGGGTATCGCAATCGCGATTCCTGGCACTGCGATAGCGATGCACCAGATACATCTGAGACTTGAAAAATCTCTAAGTCTCTGTCAAGCCCTCGGGATTCATCTGGAATTCCGTACGCAAATAGACCAGACTCAATGGCACAGGTCATTTTGATAAAAAGTGTATCCCACATCCATATTTAATTTTCTTAACTTCCCTATCAATAGGTTGAAATGAGCCTGGGTGTTTCGGGACTCAAACCAAAGGTCCATCTAACCTAAAATCGATATTTCGGAGCTGCTAGAAAAATCAAAATTTGCTTATGAGGTTGTTTTATTAAAGTTTTAGCATGGTGGCCATTTGGAATCTGTAACGCCTCGAATCTGGTACCCAGAATAACACACGGTGCTCATGACCCCGAAGAACCACAAGCTAACCCATGACTGATATCTGTACCTGAGCACTTCATAATATACTGTATAAATACGGAATAAAAGGCTGAAAGTCCATAAGGTTCAAATATCTGATAAAACATAACATCTAAAAAATACGATATATCAATACAAAAATGACTGAAATAACTGTTCGAACATGCTATAGTCTGGAAGCCTCTAAAACTGACTAAATAAAGAGTTAATGGGACATGTCCCCAACTAACCCCAACTACTAAAATAAACTAAGTACTGAAAGAATGAAATAATTAAATAATAATATCCTCGAATGATGAGAACATACTGCTAGTCTGACTACTGAAATTGGAATGCTACTGATGCTTTGGAGCTCGTGCTTCAGAACCTATGGTATAAAACACCATAGTGCAAATGTGTCAGTACGATTGAATGTACTGGTATGCAAGTAAGGTAAGATGAATGCAAGGGTTCATATGCATGAACAATACTAAATAACTGAGTAACATGAACGTGAGAATACATGCATGAATATGTGAACTATAACTGAGATCATGACATCACTGAATCTGAATACTGATAACATAAGTTTTCGTATAACTGATATACTATTATCTGAAAGACTGTGTCTGACAGTCCTGTTTCTAATAGAACTAGTTGAGTTCCATACTGAACTGGGTGACTGTATTTGACACTCCGAAATTCTGTAGAATTATCTGAGTTCTATTACTGAGACTGAGACTGTAACTGTGGAAAATAGTCATATAACTGACATGCCCATAATAAGACATTATAGCTGAGTTGGGGTCCAATATGTAACCCAGATTAGAAGGGTGCCAATACCGTGCCACTGGTAAGGACAAGCTGTGAGTAATCCCTCATCTAACAGGTATTCTAAGGAGAACGCTGGGACCCTCATATAACAGGTTAAGCCACCTTATCTACCCTCATATAGAAGGTTTGATATCTCAACCTACACTGGCTATGTAGTCTTGGAGAGCAAGGATTGCTTCTAACAATCACACCCTCTTATAACAGGTGAGTTCCTATCCTTGGGCTCACTCGGTGCTGAATCCTACTCCCATCTGAATAGACACTGAACATGATTAACTGAACTGAACTGGACTGCATTCATTGAGTTCCGTTGACTGATGGAATATTACTGAGATCTAATAACAGACTGAGATTACTGAGATTACTGAGTTTTCCTGAGTTATGCGACTGGCTGAATTCTACTGAGTTCTGAAACTGACTGAGAATACTACTGATCATGGCATGATTGAGATTATCATGAAACTGACACTGGCTCTAGGCACACAGCTAAATTATCGGGTACAATTACCTCGAGGACTCGATAGCATGAAACTAACAAGACATGACACTTCTTGACACATGACCATAGTCAATAATTCATAGTACAATCATTGGGGATTTTCATAAAGTATTCACATTCTATAAGCTTACACATGAATAGGAATGCATGTAAACATATCATAATTTCATAAGCCTAATCTCATGAGAATTACGTTAATCCATTACAAAGCATAACAATAATATGGGAGCCATATCAAACATAAGGAAGAAACATGGATTCATTAATTTTGGTCACAAATGAGTCATAGGGCATAATTCCTATTCTCTTAGGCATTTTATCAAAGACCTTGCATGCATATCTTTAGGCTTAGGCATGAATATTAAACTAATATTTCATGGAAACATTTTACACTTCCAATGCAAAAATTTCAACCACATACTAACATATTCTCATGATAGTCATTAAAGACTTCAACTTGGAAATCAAACAAAAACATAAACATGGATATAATTCAATTCATACCATGAAATCCAAAGTTTATATTTCAAATAGGGTTTTTTAAGCTTCATGGGTGAAAGGAACCCATGAATCAACACTTGACATACCTGGGTGGATTATTTCTTGAAGATTGGTGGAGAAAAACTTGAATTCTTGACTTAGAATTAAACGCCTAGGGTTTCTTATTCTTGGGGATTGATCTTTGAGAGAAACCCTAATTTGATGTTATAAATAAATAATGAAGTTATGAGCTTTGGTCTGGTTTAATTAGGAGTTAAAAAGGGTGGAAAAAGACCCAAATACCCTTTTAAAAATGGCTTAAAATTACTGATTGGAAGTGGTGACGGTTTGGTCGACGGTCCATAGCTGGCTCGACGGTCCGTCGGTCCTGACCGTCGCACTTGGCCAGAACTTGAAATTTCTGCCTCATCTGTGATGGTTTGGGCGAAGGTCCGTCACTAGATCGATGGTCCGTCGGTCCTGACCATCGTACTTAGCCAGAACCTGAACTTCCTGCCTCGTCTGCGATGGTTTGGGCGACAGTCCGTCGCTAGCTCGACGGTCCGTCGGTCCTGACCGTCGCTCTTGGCCAGAAGATGGGTTCACTACCTTAATCACGATAGATTGGGAGACGGTCTGTCGCTAGCTCAACAGTCCATCGGCCTGACCGTCACTTCTGGGCAGTTTCGATAATTCTCTGTAAAACATCCATAACTTTTTACTCTGATACCGAATTTGGACGAAATTGGTATCATTGGAAAGCCAATTCAATTTCTCACATGACAAAAAGTCGAAATTGGGGAAATTCTATCTGATTTAAACATTAATCATTTAGGAATTCATTGCCAACTTTTCTAGATACTAGATTTGACTTAAAGAATGTTCAGGGTATTACAATATCTCCCCCTTGGGAACATTCATTCTCGAATGGGACTGACTAGACTCGAAAAGCTGATAGACTTATCTTACTTAAGGTACATGAATATTGAACATGTCTATATTTCTGGAACTTCTAATATACTGAAATCTCATACTGAATATGCATGTCTAATACATGGATATATGACAGATAGTCTTTATGAATGCATGGCTGAAATTACTGAGAAGTTGAGTTTCTCGTGATAAAAATGCATAGCTGATGCATGAATACGTGACTGACATGATACATAAACATATGCCCGGATATGCAAGGATATTTGATACCAAGTTTATAACTGAAATCCGAACATGAAACTGAATAAGCTTAAGGAAAGCTACTACCTTGGGCTGAGTCTGAGTTTGCGGAGAAGAGATGAGGATACTTGGTTCGCATGTCAGTTTCTTCTTCCCAAGTATCTCCCTCAATGGACTGATTCCGCCAAAGAACTTTGACTAGAGGGACTTCTTTGTTCTTCAGTCTGTGAGTTTGGTAGTCAAGAATTTCGACTGGGATCTCTTCGTAAGAAAGGTTGTTCTGAAGGTCTAAGCCCTCTACCGGGACTACAACTGATGGGTCACCTATGCACTTCTTTAGCAAGGAGACATGGAACACTGGATGAATAGAGGCTAGATCTGAAGGCAATTCGAGCTCATAAGCTACCTCACCGAAATGACTGAGAATTTTGAAGGGACCGACATATCGGGGACTGATCTTTTCCTTTTTACCGAACCACTTTACTCCCTTAATGGGAGAGATTTTCAAATACACATAATCACTAGTCTCGAGCTCGAGATCCTTTCTGTGCACATCTGCATAAGACTTTTATCGGCTCTAAGTAGCTCGGAGTCTTTCTCTGATCAACTGAACTTTGTCTAAGGTGTCGAATACCAAGTCAGGCCATACTACTGTGGCCTCACCCACTTCGAACAAACTGATTAGAGATCTTCACCTCCTACCGTGGAGATCTTTAAATAGAGCTATCTGAATACTAGAATGATAACTGTTGTTGTATACAAACTCAATCAAACGCAAGTGGTCATCCCAAATCCCCTTGAAATCAATTGCACACGCCCTTTATATCTTCCAAGGTCTGAATGGTTCGTTCTGCTTGACCATCTGTCTGAGGATGAAAGGCTGTACTGAGGTGAACTTGGGTACTAAGACCCCTTTGGAATGCGTTCCAAAAGTGAGAGGTGAATTGGGTACCTCTATGTTGAATAATAGACAACAGAACACTTTGCAATCTGACCAACTCCCTAATATAAAGTTTGGCGTAATCCTCAGTTGAATAGGAGGCATGTACTAGAAGAAAATGAGCTGATTTGGTCATCCTATCTACAATGACCCAAACTGAATTATGTTGATGACGAGTACGAGGCAAACCCGTCACAAAGTCCATGTTATCTTCTTCCTACTTCCGAGTAGGAATACTGAACTCCTGCATGGACCCACTAGGCTTCTGATGATCTATCTTAACCTGCTGACATGTAGAGTATTTAGCCACGAACTCTATAATATCTCTCCTTATACCACTCCACCAATATATCTCCCGCAAATCGTGGTACATCTTAGTGGACCCTGGATGAATAGAGTAGCGCGCACCATGCGCTTTTGCAAGAATTCGTTGCCTTAAGTCATCTACACCTGGAACACACAGACGACCCTGACAACGGAGAACACCATCTCCTTCCTGGGAGAAAACCTCTACCTTCTGATCTCTGACCTACTCTTTGAACTTAATAAGACTGGGATCTCTATCTTTCTTTTCTTTTACCTTGGATACTAGAGATAATTCAGAACTACTCTGTACCCATATACTACCTTCTGCTGAATCGACTAAGCGGACACCTAGTCGGGCAAGCTGATGGACTTCCTGAGCTAATTTTTTCTTACTGTCCTTAACATGAGCAACACTACCCATAGATAGTCTACTGAGAGCGTCGGCCACTACATTGGCCTTTCTTGGATGATAAAGAACACCCATGTCGTAATCTTTCAAGAGCTCTAACCACCTTCTCTGACGGAGGTTAAGATCTTTCTGAGAGAATACGTACTGAAGGCTCTTGTGATCTATGAACACATCTACATAAACACCATACAAGTAATGCCTCCAAATATTTAAGGCAAAAACAACGGCTTCTAACTCAAGATCATGAGTTGAATAATTCTTCTCATGAGTTTTAAGCTGTCTGGAGACGTAGGCTATGACCTTACCATGATGCATGAGGACACAACCCAAACCTACTCTGGATGCATCACAGTACACTACGAATCTATCTGAATCATCTGGAAGAGCTAAAACTAGTGCTGAGATGAGTCGAGTCTTCAACTCCTGAAACTCTTCTCGCAAGGATCTGACCACTGAAACTGAACCTTCTTCTGAGTTAATCTGTACATAGGAGATGTAATAGACGAAAATCTTTTAAAAAACCAATGGTAATAGCCATCCAAACCCAAGAAACTCCTGATATATGATGGAGAGATGGGTATGGGCTAGTTTCTCACTGCTTCAGTATTTTGAGGATCAACTCTAATGACATCACTGGAGATGATATGACAAAGGAATGCTACTGACCTTAGCCAAAATTCGCACTTACTGAATTTGGCAAACAACTGATGATTTCTGAGAGTCTGCAATACTATTCTGAGATGGTCTGCACGATCATGCTCATTACGGGAATAGACAAAAATATCATCTATGAAGACTATGACGAACATGTCCAAGTACTGCTTGAACACACGGTTCATCAAGTCCATGAAGGTTGCTGGGGCATTGGTAAAACCAAAGGACATGACTAAGAATTTGAAGTGACCATACCCAGTATGGAAAGCTATTTTTGGAATATTACATTCTCTGACCCTGAGCTGATGATAGCCAGATCTGAGGTCTATCTTAGAAAAATAGCTGGCACCCTGAAGTTGATCGAATAAGTCATCGATTCTGGAAAGTGGATACTTGTTCTTGATGGTGACTTTATTGAGCTGACGGTAGTCTATACATATTCTGATAGAATTATCTTTCTTGCGCACGAATAAGACTGGTTCGCTTCACGGGGACACACTGGGTCTGATGAAACCCTTATCTAGGAGATCTTTCAACTGATCTTTCAATTATCTAAGTTCTTCTGGTGCCATTCTATATGGCAGAATAGATATGGGTTGAGTATCTGGAAGAATGTCTATGCCGAAGTCTATTTCCCTTTCAGGAGGAATTCCTGGAAGATCTTCGGGAAAGACATTTAAATATTCATTCACTACTGGGACTGATTCAAGACTGGGAGTTTCAGAACTAGTGTCCTTAACTCAAAAAAGATAATAGACACATCCCTTAGATATTATTTTCCGTGCCCGAAGGTAGGAAACAAGCTGACCCCTAAAAGCTGAAATGCTACCCCTCCACTCTAGAACAGGTTCATTTAAAAACTGAAATTGGACAACTCCGTTTCTGCAGTCGACTGTGGCATAGCAGGAATGAAGCCAATTCATGCCGAGAATGACGACGAAATCAGTCATCTCTAATTTGACTAAGTCTGCTGAAGTGACTTTCTGAGATACCATAACTGGAAAGTTTTTGTATACCCATCGAGATACGATAGTTTTACCCACTGGGTAGATACTGAGAAGGGCTCTGCTAGAATTTTGGTACTGATTCCGAAATCAACCGCTATATAAGGAGTAACAAAATACAAAGAAGCTCCTAGATCTTGCAAGGCGTAAACATGTACATGAAAGATCTATAACGTACCAGTAACCACATCAAGAGAATTTTCCTGCTCCTGTCAGAACTGAAAAACATAGAGTCTGTTTGGGTGTTGCCCACTGGTAGCACTAGAAGAGGCACCATGCTGATTCGGGCGATCAAACTGAGTTGAAGGGCGATTACGCTGACCCTGAGGACCTAGCTGGGGAAAATCTCTGACTTTGTGGCCTATCTTGCCACATCCGAAGCAAATATCACTGTCATCTCTGCAAGTACCCTGATGGTGCTTGGCACATGTCTGACAAAGAGGATAGGTTCAGGCACTGCTAACACTGCCTTGGGACTTAGAGCTTGGCGCCCTATCTCTGTTGCTGTCTTTGAATTTCAGAACTGGAGCATTGGCTGAGGAAGGAGCTAGAACGGATGACTTTGGACAGAACTGAGAACGACTTTCACCCTTTGACTTAGGTTGAGCAAAGTTAAAACTACCTGTCCTTGCTCTCTTATTCTGCTTCTCTCTCATCTAAATCTTCTGCTCTTCTATCTGTTGATCATAGATCATAAGCCTGGCTATATCTATCTCACTAATCAACATTGCAGTTTTGCACTCATTGACCACACTATCATTCACCCCAGAAACAAACTTACTCATCTTAGCCCTTCTGTCTGCCACTACATGAGGAGCATATCTAGCTAATTGAGTAAACTTAAGAGAATACTCTTTCACTGTCATGCTGCCCTGCCTAAGGTTGATAAATTCTAACACCTTAGCTTCCTTCAGCTCTAGGGGAAAGAATTTATCTAGAAAAGAAATGGCAAACTCCTCCCACTCTATGGGTCCTACATCTATACCCCTCTCGGCTTTCCACTGCTTGAACCATTGTGAGCCATATCCTACAACTGATATGCAGCTAGCTCAGCACTCTCACTAGCAGTAACTCCCATGATATCTGTAACCTTCTGAACCTAATCAAGGAATTCCTGAGGGTCCTCGTCTGACTTAGACATGAAAAAAATAGAGGATTCATTCGGGTGAAGTCCCAAATCCTGGTTGCAGCTGAATTGGCCATTGGGTTGGCCGGAACAGCAGCTGGTCGTTCATTTTGAGCAACAACTGAGTTAGAAAGAGTAGTGAATGCAGCTCTGAACTCTGCATGAGAGACATGTTCGTCCAAGGGATCTTCTTGGACGGGTTGAGGGGCTGACTGATTTATGTTTCTTCTTTTGGGAGGCATGTTCTATAAATGAAAAGGGAGAAATGAATTTAAACTGAGAGTTAAATTTGAGCTCATGCTCACTGGCACAACATGAATACTGAAAGAAGGGAAACTGTTTCTAAAATATCTTATAGCCTCTTGTCCATAAGTGTGGCGCGCAACACACCCATGCATAAGACTCTACTAGATGCGACTTTCAGACTTCCTAGGACACTATTGAACCTTAGGCTCTGATACCAAGTTTGTAACACCCCGAATCTGGTATCCAGAATGCCACACGGTGCTCATAACCCCGAAGGACCACAAGCTAACCCATGACTGATATCTGTACCTGAGCACTACATAATATACTGTATAAATGCGGAATAAAAGACTGAAAGGCCATAAGGTTCAAATATATGATAAAACATAACATCTGAAAAATACAGTATATCAATACCAAAATGACTGAGATAACTGTCTGAACATGCTATAGTCTGGAAGCCTCTAAAACTGACTAAATAAGGAGTTGATGGGATATGTCCCCAACTAACCCCAACTACTGAAATAAACTAAGTACTAAAAGAATGAAATAATCAAATAATAACATCCTTGAATGATGAGGACTCACTGCTAGTCTGACTGCTGAAACTGGAATGCTACTGATGCTCTGGAGCTCGTGCTTCTGAACCTATGGTATAAAACACCATAGCGCAAATGCGTCAGTACGATTGAATGTATTGGTATGCAAGTGAGTTAGGCTGAATGCAAGGGTTCATATGTATGAATAATGTTGACTGACTGAGTAACATGAACATGAGAATACATGCATGAATATGTGAACAGTAACTGAGATCATGACATCACTGAATCTGAATACTGATAACATAAGTTTTCGTATAACTAATATACTATTATCTGAATGACTGTGTCTGATAGTCCTGTTTCTGACGGAACTAGTTGAGTTCCGCACTGAACTGGGTG
This sequence comes from Capsicum pubescens, assembly GCA_030864215.1. Lineage (NCBI taxonomy): Eukaryota > Viridiplantae > Streptophyta > Magnoliopsida > Solanales > Solanaceae > Capsicum > Capsicum pubescens. The sequence goes on along the minus strand of CM061541.1, from coordinate 83,180,577 downwards.
ACTGTATCTGACACTCTTGAATTATGTAGAACTATCTGAGTTTTGTTACTGAGGCTGAGACTGTAACTGTGGAAAATAGTCATTTAACCGACATGCCCCTAATAAGCCATTATAGCTGAGTTGGGGTCCAATCTGTAACCCCAATTAGAAGGGTGTCAATACCGCGCCACTGGTAAGGACAAGCTGTGAGAAATCCCTCATCTAACAGGTACTCTAAGGAGAATGGTGGGACCCTCATATAACAGGTTAAGCCACCTTATCTACCCTCATCTAGCAGGTTTGATGTCTCAACCTACGCTGGCTACGTAGTTCTGGAGCGCAAGGATTGCTTCTAAGAATCACACCCTCTTATAACAGGTGAGTTCCTATCCTTGGGCTCACTCGGTGTTGAATCCTACTCCCATCTGAATAGACACTGAACATGATTAACTGAACTGCATTTATTGAGTTTCGTTGACTGATGGAATATTACTGAGATCTGATAATTGACTGAGATTACTGAGATTACTGAGTTTTCCTGAGTCATGTGACTGACTGAATTCTACTGAGTTCTGAAACTGACTTAGAATACTACTGATCATGGCATAATTGAGATTATCATGAAACTGACACTGGCTCTAGGCACACAGCTAAATTGTCGGGTACAAGTATCCCAGAACTCGATAGCATGAAACTGATAAGACATGACACTTCTTGACACATGACCATAGTCAATATATGACTCCCACGTTATTGTTATGCTTTGTAATGGATTGACGTAATGCTCATGAGATTAGGCATATGAAATTATGATATGTTTACATGCATTCCTATTCAATAATTCATAGTACAATCATTGGGGATTTTCATGAAGTATTCGCATGCTATAAGCTTACACATGAATTGGAATGCATGTAAACATATCATAATTTCATATGCCTAATCTCATGAGCATTACGTCAATCCATTACAAAGCATAACAATAACGTGGGAGTCATATCAAACATAAGGGGGAAACATTGATTTATCAATTTCAGTCACAAATGAGTCATAGGGCATAATTCCTATTCTCTTAGGCATTTTATCAAACACCTTGCATGGATATCTTTAGGCTTAGGCATGAATATTGAAATAATACTTCATGGTAACATTTTACACTTCCAATGCAAAAATTTCAACCACATACTAACATATTCTCATGATAGTCATTAAAGACTTCAACTTGGAAATCAAACAAAAACATAAACATGGATATAATTCAATTCATACCATGAAATCCAAAGTTTATATTTCAAATAGGGTTTTCTAAGCTTCATGGGTGATAGGAACCCATGAATCAACACTTGACATACCTGGGTGGATGATTTCCTGAAGATTGGTGAAGAAAAACTTGAATTCTTGACTTGGAATTAAACACCTAGGGTTTCTTGTTCTTGGGGATTGTTCTTTGAGAGAAACCCTAATTTGATGTTATAAATGAATAATGAAGTTATGAGCTCTGGTCTGGTTTAATTAGGGGTTAAAAAGGGTGAAAAAAGACTCAAATACCCTTTTAAAAATGGCTTAAAATTGCTGATCGAAAGTGACGACGGTTTGGTCGACGGTCCGTCGGTCCTGACCGTCGCACTTGGCCAGAACCTGAACTTTTTGCTTCGTCTGTGATGGTTTGGGCAACGTCCGTCGCTAGATCGACGGTCCGTCGGTCCTGACCGTCGCACTTGGCCAGAATATGGGTTTACTGCCTTAATCGCGACAGCTTGGGCGACGGTCCGTCGCTAGCTCGATGGTCCGTCGGCCTGACCGTCGCTTTTGGGCAGTTCCGACAGTTCTCTATAAAACGTCCATAACTTTTCACTCCGATATCGGATTTGAACGAAATTGGTATTGTTGGAAAGCTAATTCAATTTTTCACATGATAAAAAGTCGAAATTAGGAAAATTCTATCTGATTTAAATATTAATCATTTAGGAAGTCATCGCTAACTCTTCTGGATACTAGATTTGACTTAAAGAAAGTTCGGGGTATTACAGAACCAGCGAAGACTTCAAAATAGAGAATTAGTTCTAAAACCAAATGAACTGCCCGGTAACTGACTATCAGTTCCAGCAAGTCATAAATGACGAGGGACAGCTATAAGAAAGCTCTAACGACGAAAATGTGAAAAATGACCTGAAGGGTCATTACACAATTGTTGGATCTTTCAAGTCTTAACACACTGGTGTTCTGGTTTAGTCCTTCAGCTCTTTTAAAGACAACTCTTCAAAGATGACTCTTCAGAATAGATACCTTTCATTAAATTTTCATCATACATATAAAAGATTAATGGGTTTTAACTTATCCAAAATAAACCTCATACTTATAGATATTTACGTTTTAAGCCTAAAAATTTTAATACTTTATTAGATCATAAAATAAGCTCATTTAGTGATAGCACATTTGCATACAATATATTAATATGTGAATTCACTATTTATATATTACTACCACCTTTATGCAATGAGTAGGATGGCTCGTCACATACTTGAAGAGGTCCTAAGGTAGCACAAGCATAATTAGTCAACTACATTAATTAATTCTCCTCTGTTGGAGTTTCAACACTTTTTCTTGACAAATCTACCCACGTCTCATTCTCTCAAAACAAGGGATACGAAACATTCAATTTCCCTAGACCCGTTCATAAAATATACACATTAGAGGATTATAAATTACCTACCAACATCCTGATTTCTCAACTTGCACAAAAGGTTACATCCTACATCCTCAGAAATTGCAATTATCAGACTCCGCTCCTGTTTTCTGAAGAGAACGCCTTCCTGTTTCATATAGGGTCCTCAAAGTGCGGAGCCACTTGGTGTTGGATCTGTTCCACAGGCAACTCAATAATCTTTTGTGGTGCTTTTTTTTCCTTTTGTTCCCATGGCGTCAAACTCAACATCCAAACTGTTGTTCTGCATTCTTGCTTCACTTTTTCTTGTTACCTCTGCTCAAAACTGTTCAAACTACATTTTCCCAGCCAATAGAACTTTCACCTCTTGCAAAAAACTTCCATTTTTAGAAGCAAACCTACACTGGAACTACAATTCATCCAGCGCAGAAGTTTCAATTGCATACAGAGCTAAACAAGATCCTAAGGGGTGGGTAGCATGGGCTATCAACCCTACTAGACAAGGCATGGTCGGATCACAAGCATTAGTTGCTTTCCGTAATTCAAATGACAGTATGATAGCTTACCCAACCCAAATAACAAGTTACAATCCATCAATGGAGAGAGCAAATCTCAGCTTTCAGGTTTCAAATATATCGGCGGATTACTCTAACAACGAGATGATTATCTTTGCGACTATAGGGACACTAGGCAATGGGACCACAGTAAACCATGTCTGGCAAAGCGGAAGCTCAGTCTCGAGCAACATCCCTCAGATGCATCCATTATCATCCCCACACCTTCAATCATTTGGTAAAATCGATTTTCAGACGGTTTGAAAACAACTGCCTGAGAAAAAGTCATCTTTGTTTTTTATCAAATAAATTAGTGATGAAAAAATTCAAATAAGTTCGTAAATAAATAGGTAAGCATCTTTTGCCTTCGCCCAATATTCCAGACCAGGTATCCAAAATGTCTAGAATAAAAGTTCCTGGCAAATTTCTGTAGAATAAGCTGTCTCTATTTCCAGGAAATAGAAGGATATATCTATATAATCATCCAAGTCTTCTCGTGCTTTCTTTGTCATCTCTTTAACGATTGTTTGTTTAAACACGAACCAGACACAAATTAGTCAACAATCTAACATTTGCTTCATTTTATTTTGTATATAGAAGTAGTGTTGCTGTTGTATATATCATGGTGACCTTCCGGAGTAATATAACAGGGAGGAAAAGAACAAAAAGCCATGTTTAAAATTCTTTAAACGCCTGGATCAGATTAATTAGTGAAAAATCAGTTTAAGAGTCGCAAGCTTTGATTCAACAGTCTCTGGATAAAACTAATCACCCACATAATATACTCAACACCCTCCAGGCTGAGAGGGATGGTCTATCCGGGTATTATGAACATATAACCATGTCGCCAATTAACAGATGATCAGCTCATTGACCCGGTCATCTGCATACACAATGCATATTCGGGTGCTATGAATGTGTAACCATATTGCCAACTAATTGACGCAGCTCAAAAATCTTTGACTCAGTCATTGGCAACTCCAAGGTCATCTGCACAACATATTTAGATTTCGATGTCAGCTAAATTGAATAAGACAATAGAACCAGAAGGGAAACTTATCCAAAAGGAGGTTTTGATTAGGCCTCCTTTTTAACCAACTTGACAAGTATGAGATTTAAGGAACCCCGGACCTCTATTCAAAATCAACTTGGACGCAACAGTTAATTACGATGTTCATGAACAGAGATCGAAGATTTCATCCACTGAACTATCGTTCTAGCAGCATTAACTCTTGGTGGTGGATGAAATGTCTTCAAATCGGCCAACAATTCACTATTGAGAAAGAATTATCAGCTCACCTCGTTGAAGATTTCACTGTAAGAGGTCTCCTTGAAACCCTGCAAAAAAGCATGAGGTTGCTTGTCAGACCATCAGCTCTGTAGATCCAGATTTACATGTAAACGGGTCACTTATGGACTGTGTGCATGAACTAGTGGTTACAGAGCATACCAATTTTTGGAATAGACTGAGAGAGCTCTGATTTAATTCTCCAATTTTGGCGCGGAAGGTATGTATCTTGAAATTATCAACAGCAAATGTCATCATCATGAGAACAGATTCTTTGCCAAGACCTTTGCCACGACTATACTAGCAACAGCAACATCAGAAGCGGAAAATTAGTTGGAGAATAAAAAGAATTGGTAGGGACATTTATAACATACAAACAAAAATGGACTTGCGACATGAAGAGAAGTATGAAAACCTATGTTGCTCATACTCGGGTATCCGATATGGGTGAGGATTCAGCAAAATCTAAATTTTAAGATTCAGGGATACCGATCCAAGTATAGATACGGTTGTGGGGGATCGTCTAAAAAATCAAAATTATAAAATAGAGCTATAAAGATGTTCTAAATTTTGACAGATATTTTGTGGAAAAATTGCATGTAGGTAGTAGAATTCAATCTTTCATTCTAATAATTTCTGCTAAAGTCTAGACATGAATCAGCATATTTCTTCTATTCTCCTACCATGTGTCGTACACAACAAAATAGCACACCAAATACTAAAGCATATTACAGTAAAACAAATATAATTAAAAGAATCAGACATAAACTGAATTAGCAAAAAACCTTTAAGAACAACAATGGCATAACTCTTGAAATAAAGAAACATAGCTTATAAAAACAAGATAACTTAAATAAAGTGCAAGTACGAAACTAGAAATAAAGACATAATGGAGTCACAATTAGTTAATCACATGACTTTCAAACAGAAATTCAATAGTAGAAATTCAGCCTTTACCAAAAATTATGAACATTTGAACTTAACTAACAAAAATTGACAAAGCAAAGTCAAGTTAACTACTTCTAGCTTTCTTCCTTATATCTTCAAATTTTCCCAAGACCACTCATTCTAGACAAATCAATTAAATCATTAGTCATCTAATCAAAATCAAAACAACCTCCACCTAAAGCAACATCAAATTTAAATGAATAAATATATTAAAAAGTTTTCATGAAAAAAATTTAGCCATACAAAATAAACCATTGAGGAAAATATCAAATAAAAAAGAGAAAGTGCCTAAATCCTCCCCAACCTTTACCAGTAATCCCAACTACACACTCGAATTTCACGGGGGTTCTTTCACTCCTCAGAACATTTTAAAAATGGAATTATTTGCTCCCTAAATGTGAGGTGGCAAAGTGAGTGCATTTCACTCTCTTTGAGTGAGCGAGCACGAAAATTACCCATTAAAATTTTATTTTTAATACTTCTTTACATAAATATATATAATTTTAATTATTATTTTTCCTTATTCCTTTTCTTTCTTCTTCTCTCTCTCACAAAACAAAAAGATTCAATAACTCATTAATGACGTCCAAGACTAATCCCTCGTCTTCCTCATCTCCAATTTCATCAACATCAAAAACTTCTCGTCATCGTTTGTAATTCCATCTCCATCTCCACCATTATCTTTGTTGGTTGTAATCTTCCCACATCTTAGATTCAATATCATCTCCACCATTATCTTTGTTGGTTGTAATCCTCCCACATCTTAGATTCAATATTCATCGTCGCCCTCGCTGTTGACGCTGACGTGCACCGCCGGCTCCTCCTCATCTTCCCGAGTCTCTTTCGCTGTTCCAATTTCATGGATGTGCCCAAGCATAAAATCCACAAAAAAATCCATTTATTCTACTTTAAAAGGAAAATCCTAAATTCCACGTGAAATTATACAAAGTTACCCAAAAAAAAAAAAGGGTAAATACAAAGGTGAGGGGTTTCCTTCTTTCTTCTCAGGCCAAAAGCCCACACCAATAAGCCCGAAGCACAAAATTCTCTTGAAGCAAAAAAAAAAGTATATATCTCTACACACATTATTATACAGAGCGAAATAAAGAAATAAAGAGAAAGAAAGAGATCCGTTCACTGCGAAATCAACAACAAAAGAAAGAAAGAGATCCGTTCACTGCGAAATCAACAACAACAATCCATTCGATCCTCCCGTGCTTCTTCCAACCTTTCAACTCTTCAATTCGTCTCTAAAATTAAGCAAATTTAAAATAAAATTAACAAGTGTATACATATTCTTTTCGTTTCCAACTTCAAATTAAGAAGAAAGATTATTGTAGACTCTTCTTTGATTTGTTTAGATCCGATTCATATTCTACGGCTTGAAATTCTTCATCATCTTGGTGTCTCTCCGTATTCTACATGCAATCCATTGTTGCTTTCTCGTTCAAACAAAGAACAGAGAGTCCTAGGACATAGGCTAGGGAAAAAACACTAGGCTAACCCTGTAAGTGCTTCTTCATCCTAATCCTAACGGGTGAACTACCTCTTAGGAAACAAGGGATAATTATCCCTCCCAATGACAGAAAAATTTTCACTCCACAATCACAAATATAGATAGGAATCTAATTTTGCAACAGAGAGGGTTCTTATAACGTGGAGGAAAAAATCAACTAGTGACATAACATCAAGAGTAAATGCAGCAAATCAGAAATATAAAAGCACGTGTACCTTTTTGGTTCAGCTATCATAATCTCAACTTCAGCCATCTGGGGATCATCCAAGTCATTCATGTATATGTTCACATCACCAACCATGGCTGCCAAAAGCACTATGGTCAAACTGAGAATCACATATCACTCTGGAAAAACCAGGTTCCAACATGCTGGAAATAACTTTTGGACAACAAATTGGAACCAACAGCGATTTCCTTATATCTGAATAGCCATGGTTTTTCTCTCAAAATTAACTTTCCCATATGGATATCAACTTGAAATCTAGTGTACATACACTCAACCCCCACTTTTTCCATTTGTAAAAATATAATTGCCTGCCAAAACTAGTGAAAGCCACTTTATTAAAAAAAACAAATTGTAAAACCGAGAAGAAAATTCTATTAGAGAACTTTTCGACTAGTTGAAGAAAATTTAGATCCCATATAAAGAGCTTCATACCTTAGTATGATTATACAGAGTAAATTACCACAGCTTCCTTGCTAATCAAAGATCATAGGTAAAACCAAGGGAATATTAACATTGAAATAAAGCTACATGGAGTGACTAAACTAAAGTAGCCAAAAATCAAAACAAGAACGCAACCTTCCACATGAGTTTCTCCATGAATGAAGTTTCCAACAATTAGTTCCCTGTCCAACACGATGAAAGTCTGCTCTGCCATTAAAAAAACACTTCCAATAACATTATGTAAGAAACCAAATGAAGAAAACAAAACCAAAACCATTAAATTTCCAGAACCTCACTATCTATTCCTTCCTATCCCAGCCAAAAGCTGACATAAGCCATAGTTCAGGAACGATTTACCACATAACTCTAGCATTCGATTTAGAGTACGAAGTATGCAAGCCATGCTATAAATCAAACTTATAATTGGTCCCATCATTAAGCATTTTTCCATCATTCAGCAAAAACAACAGTAATTCAGGTGGCTTATAAAGAATATTATTAAGGAAATTCAGGTTCTTCTTCGCTAATATATAAAAAGGGGTCACTATCTCTAAGAATTGCATACATTCCAAATCATTAGTGTAAGATAGCAGTTTCTATTTTAGAATCCAAAAAGGGAAGAAGAAAACCTAGAAGGTGAAATTCCATTCAGAAATAGAATTGAAATACATACTTAAGGGATATTGAATAAGAGTAATTCAGTCAGAGATAGCTTTTCTTTTCTTGACAATCAAACCTATTTTGCAATTCACTCAAAGAGGTGAATAGGGTCCCAATAGAGATATGTAAAAAGGTCTGATTATGCGTATTCTTAATCCCAAATGGAATGTAACGACCCATATGTAAACATGGTATTATTTAAATGGGTCCGAATGGCCCGTAATATCATAAAAGTCAGTGTAATAAAGCACCAACACACATTCACACCATAATAAAAAGAAGGCAAAATACATAAGTGTGCCCTATAAATTGGCCTTAGCTGGCATCTATGCCCTTCAACTTTGGGTGTGCACAAGCAGGCACATAAACTATCATAAAGTTAAACAAGCAGACACGCGTCCTACGTTGCAAATAGCAAGACTGAGAAGATTGACTCAGGAACCAACTTCATTCTAAGCTCGATTGTAGAATTCAGACATAAACATGAAAAGACACTATCTCTTTGGCATCAAATTACCCTCCAAAACATTAAAGATCAGCACTTCTATCTTAGAACCCAAAAGGAAAACTCAAAAAAGAAACATCGAAAGTCAAATTTCAATCAGAGACAGAAAGAAAGGCATACTTAATGGGTACTGGGAGCAGGAAACCATTTCACGTCCTTGTTTTAACCAAACAAGAAAGCAGTGAATCTGGCAAAGATAGGTTTTTTCTTCAGCAATAATCAAAAGAGTAACTATATCTCAAACATACGGCAATATAACTAAGGGGTCTTGGGTCCAAGAAACATGCATTTCATATTCTTGATTTAACAAAAAAAAAAAAAAAGGCACCCTAGTACACTAAAGCTCCCACTATGCAGGGTTCGAGAAAGGCCAAACCAGACAAGAAAAACAGTAGTTCTGGCAAAGATAGTCTTTCCTTATGAGCAATAATCAATTCTTTCCTTATGAGCAATAATCAAAAGGGTAACTATATCTCAAACATAACAATTAAAATTTGAAGGAGAAAAGGAAGGCATACTTAAGGGGTCTTGGGTCCAAGAAAGTTGCATATCATATTCTTGTTGAAGGGTGAGAGGTTCAGAAGCAGTAGCTTGAAGGAGAAGAGGATCCTGCATCCATTCATGGTACTTGGGCACATGCTCTTTCATGTAGGGCACAAGTATCACCTTCTCCCCTTCCACGCTCACCTTCATTCTCTCTCAGTGACCAGCTTAAACTTTAAGCGCAATAACTAATTAGGGGTGTTCACGATTAGGTTGAAACCCAAATCAAATCGCAAACTAAGGGTGTGTTTGGTACGATGGAAAATGTTTTCCAACAAAATGTTTTCGAAGAAAATAAATTAATTTTTTACTTATTTTCTCATGTTTGGTTGATGAATGAAATTTTTTTTCTAAAAATTATTTTTTGGTGTTTACCGGTGAGTGAAAAATATTTTTTGAAAAATATTTTCTAGTGTTCAGTTGGTTTGAAAATACTTTTTAGGAAAAATAGTTTGATATGCTCCTCCGTTCCAACCCAACAAATCCAATACATTTCAATGCTCCCAAGCCGAATAGTAACTTGCCTAAATATATGAAGTAATGAATTTAGTAAGTTCCCAAATATATATTCGACGCACAATAAATATAATTTTAAATATTTTAGTAATGCTAGTAACGCTAATCAAGACTAGCTAACTGTTAAACTAGTACACCACAAAGTCACGTTCATATATTAAACTTAAAAGCAACTCAACAAGCTATAGAAACTAATTTAAGCATAACAAACAATACTTATATCGAGTACTACTTAAACATTACAAGCCATTAATGTTTGCATACCCTATCAAGCTTAAACATTACAAGCCAATAAAGTATTTAGGTAGCAAATAAGCAATACATTTTTAAGACATAAGTCTGCAAATAATAGTTATTTCCATACCCTATCATGCTATGTTCTTCCAACTCGTTTGTTTATCTATCGTTGTTGTTTGAATCTCTCCAACCATAACATACAAAAAATTTGACTTTTTATCTAAACGCCTTGGCTAAAGTGTCATTTTGCACCAGATGATCAAAACATCACTTAGGAATTGTTCGTCACAACCTTCGATTTTCATTATTTCTTCATACAACCTCGTTACATCTAGGTGCCTATTAGCCATCTTACTAATTGCCGTTGTCACTTCTCCATGTTTAGTTGAAATATCACCGACCATATCTTGAATATTCGAAGAACGATTTCTTTTGCGGGTTGGCTTGACTTAGAGAAGTTTCACTCACTATGTCTTGCACATCTCTTTCCGTGGACGACCCTTCAATATCATCATTTCTTTGTTCCGAATTGCAATCCACATTTATGTCACCAAATGACTCAACACAATCACCCCTAGCTCGATCACTTCCACACACGAGAGACATTTTATCAAACATATCAATCTTCTTGTTGATGAACTTATCATGACTAGGATATGCCTACAATACAAAGACAAAAAATTGATATCATGATTAGGATGTGCCACTATAAGCTCTCTGTAATATGCCAAATAATTGGGACAATGAATAAGAAAGTAAAAAACTAGCAGAAAGCCTTGAGATTTCAGGTTATGATTCACTTTTTCTTTCATGCTCTACTGGTTGTGTTTTTCTGTAATCCAAATTTTGGTTCACATACATCAACAGCATATTACTGATAGATACTGATAGAATCTAACAAAAAATCTAATCAAGACTAAACTTATTCGCACTTATAGGATTTGCAGCCATAGCCATCAAGAACATGAACGACGAAATGACAGATGTCTGAAAACAAATAAACATCAACCAAGATCCCAACTTATTCTCAGTTCCATCACCTGTATTACTACCACAAGCCACACAAAGTGACTTAATAACCAATGGCAAGAAAATCCCACTATTCCTTGAAGAAAAAGAAGGAATAGCAGGAGCTAAAGGTTCTTCACGGGAAACCAAACTATAACCCAACCCTAGTGAAGAACTACCACACAACTTAATAAACTGATTAGCAATCCTATTCCGTAATTTAGTTTGAATGATCGCTAATATATGAACATATCATCCCTCTCCATACACTGTGATATTAAATCAGCAAATATTTTAATAGACAAAAATTTCCATGCAAAGGTCTTCTTGAGGCCCCTAATCTTTGTCTTTTGACAAATATATAAATGTGCTCTCCTAATTGGTAAATTCAACTATACGTTTTATGGGTACATTTGGATAGATGCCACTAGAGAAAATTTTCTCTTGTACAAAATGTGGACATAGGAAATAGTTGCAACTGAATGATCTTATTAATAAGAAACCTGGCAATAGGTGGTTTTTATGGAAACAGAGTTGCCATTAAGGATTAATGTAATCCAAACTATTTCTCTTTCTGGAAGTGGTTTAGCTAAAAAGTTAGTAAGCTGATGTTACCCGAATAGGGAAGACTGGTGCTATTGGAGTTCGAACGCAAAGACCCATACAAATTTTCAATTTCCTTGACCATTGCTCTACAGACATTTTTATGTCAACGGAATTCAATAACATATTTCAAAAATATAATGTGTATATATAATCTGGAAATTTTTTACTCCTGTATTTCTTTCGTTTACTATATAATAGAGAAAGAACATACTAATTTGGAAGTCCTAAGATACTCATAGCTTAAGTCTACTGCTAATCGTTCAACATCCGACGATCAAGACAATTCCCGTGGAACTCTTTCATAGAAGTTCAATCTTATTCTTACGAAGCAAAGAAAGAAGGTGGCCCAAGGGCCACTTGACTGGTTGGAGAGGGCGACGGTGATCTCCGACGAGAAGGTGACGGCCACCCCAGTCAGGTGTCTCATAACCTCACAATAACTTACCAATTTGCATTAAAAATTAAATCCAAACTTCAATTTTCAAACAAAATTAAATTCAAATCAGAAACCCAAACAAGCGAAAGAAGAAAAACTTGAAGATTTTTTTGACCAAGAACTATAGAAGAAATTAATTATGGAACATGTTGTTTTATGGTGTTCGGGTACAAGAATCTGTATACATGCAACACCAACTTCAACTCTAGTTCAAGTCTAAGACAAGAACATTTTTGAAGTTACTTAACACCTTCAACACTAGATTATGAATAATCTATCTAAGAAGTGTGTTTATTTTCAGAAAATAGATGAAATGGAATTTGTAAGGCCAAGTCCCCCAACTTCACAGAGTGTCCTTAAGGAATAATTCCCCTCACTGTACTCGAGGTTATGGAATCTTCCTCCCAGGATAAAATGAACTTCAATCTGAACAATAGCAGTACCTCAAATTGTTGGATTCAACGAACTCACTCAACAACTTGATTGATCACATAGAATGTTTTGAAGACAAGAAGAGAGTTTGTAATTCAGAAAATTTCGTATCTAAACCTGTGGATGAAAACAGGTTTATATAGCCTTGATATGCCTCTTCTGAAAAGTGGCAATGGTTCACTTAAAAGGTGTGACCTTTTAAGAAAATCATGTTTGTTCGTCCAAAGATTGCATTTTTTTCGAACAGGCAAACTATTTCATGAATTAGTGTGTCATTTCGTTGAAAGATTGCATCCTTCCGAAGCATCAGTTCGAAACAGTGATCCTTCTGAAGCATCAGTTCAAAACAGTGCATCCTTCTGAAGCATCAGTTCGAACACTGCATGCATGCATATAACTGGAGGATAAAAAAATAGAAAAAATTTACTGCGTTTTTATTTTTCCTACGGATTAAATTTCTGTCAAATAAATTTTTTCCAAAAAAAATAGATCTCATCTATCATTTGCCAAATCCAAATCCAAATCCAAATCCGAAGTCGAAACCGAGTCGAGCGAGCCACGACGATGGCGGCGCGAGGCATCTCTTATCTCTTGCCTCACTTACCGAGTGGAATGAGTGTTTCTTAATATAAACACTTGAAAGTCACATTCTCCCACCAATGTAGGAGAAATAGTAGACTTTCCATTTTAGAGTACACTTTCCATTTTAGTGTTTTCTTCTCTATTTTTTCCTTCCACTTGATTTCCTGCATTTTCCATTCACACTTTATCTATACTTTGAACCCAACAATCCCCCACATGAATGGGGAATGACTATTTTTCGTAAAATTTTACGGACAAGTATGTGATCATAAAGCAAAGACTGATTGCATTTGGATAAGTGGGTTTCCCTTTGAACTTTCTATAGTGAACATGTATCGGATGCACTCAGTCAATAGGTAGATTTGATATCTTTGAACCGTCGATCTTTAATGTACACCTAGACAGCATATGTCATACAACCAACTTTTTACCATTTATGGTTCTTATGGTTTTGTTTTTTCAGCCATGAACACATTCCGATTTCATGAGAGCTTAGAGAATAGGCCTTTACTAACATTCTCCTTGAAGCGTCTTCCACTTCGCCCTCACATAGGTGATTTCTAAACATTTAATCCTATAGATTAAACTATTTTGTCAAATCTGCCAAATTTAGATAATTATTAAAAGACTTTTTACCTTGAGTCTTATCCTTGTTTACTAAACATTTTCTACATCATGAGAATGGGTTGGGAATATTGACAATGTTAAACCTGTCAGTCATAACTTTGTTTGTTCTCCTTGAACCTAGCTCTTGGGATCTCCAGTCTGCTAGGTAGAGTTACCGCCATGCTGACTTGTCCTAGGCCTTAAACCCATTTCCTTGGATGTCCTTTCCACTCCTTCTCTAGATAGGCCTTTTGTAAGTGGATCCGACACATTATACTTTGACTTCACATAGTCAACAGTGATAATTCCACTAGAGAGAAATTCTCTAACAGTATTATGTCTTTATCGTATGTGACGAGATTTACCGTTGTACATCATGCTCCCTACCCTACCTATTGCCGCTTGGCTATCACAGTGTATACATACTGGTGCCACTGGTTTGGGCCAATAAGGAATATCTTCCAAAAAATTCCAGAGCCATTCTTCTTCTTCACCGGCGTTATCTAATGCGATAAATTCAGATTCCATTGTAGAGCGAGCAATACAAGTTTGTTTGGATGATTTCCAAGAGAATGCTCCTCCACCGATAGTAAATACATATCCACTTGTGGATTTTACTTCGTTCGATCTGCTAATCCAATTTGCATTACTATATCCTTCGAGTACCGCGGGATATTTATTATATTGCAAGACATAGTCTTACGTGTATTTAAGATACCCTAAAACTCTTTTCATTGCCATCCAATGAGTTTTGTTGGGATTACTCATTTACCGACTCAATTTACTAATAGCGCATGCTATGTCTGGTCGTGTACAGTTCATTATATACATTAAACATCTCAATACTCTTGCGTACTCCAATTGTGAGTCACTTTCACCTTCATTATTTCAAAGTGCAAAGCTCACATCTAATGGAGTCTTGGCAATACCAAATTCCATTTACTTGAATTTTCCAAGTACATTTTTAATATAATGAGACTGTGACAATTCCAACCCTTGTGGAGTTCTATGGATTCTTCTTCCTAAGATCACATCCGCAACTCCAAGGTCTTTCATATCGAACTTACTCTCGAGCATTCGTTTTGTTGCATTTATGTTAGAAATGTCTCTACTGATGATCAACATATCATCCACATATAAACACACAATGACTTGGTGATTTGGAGTGTCTTTAATATAAACATATTTATCACATTTATTTATCTTGAATCCTTTACCTGGTGAGAAGATTGGTAGAGCAGTATAGGAAAAGAAAGAGAGATTTGCACATGGTGTTCATCGATCTGGAGAAGGCGTATGACAGAGTCCCTAGGGAGATTATTTGGAGATGGTTGGAGGTGAGAGGAGTGCAGGTGGCATACATCAGAGATATTAAAGACATGTACGATGGAGGAAAGACTCGGGTGAGGACGGCAGGAAGAGACTCAGGGCATTTTTTAGTAGAGACAGGTTTGCACCAGGGATCGACTCTCAACCCTTTCCTTTTTGCGTTGGTGATGGACGTGTTGACGTGGAGTATTCAAGGTAAGGTTCCGTGGTGTATGTTATTTGTGGATGATGTAATGCTGATTGATGAGACGCGTAGGGGTGTGAATGAGAAATTGAAGGTTTGGAGGCAAACCCTGGAATCTAAGGGGTTCAGGTTGAGTAGGTCCAAGACAGAGTATTTGGAATGCAAGTTCGGTGACTCGAGTCAGAAGGACGGTGTGGTGGTGAGGTTGGACTCTCAGGATGTTTGTAAGAATGATAGTTTTAAGCATCTTGGGTCTATGATTTAGGGGGATGGCGAGATTGAGGAGGATGTCTCTAAGCGTATTGGAGCAGGTTGGATGAAGTGAAGGAGCGCCTTGGGAGTGTTATGTGATAGGAAGGTCCCCCTTAAGCTTAAAGGCAAGTTTTATAGAGTGGCAGTCCATCCGACCATGTTGTATGGAGCTGAATATTGGCCAGTCAAGAAATCTCATATCCAAAGATTAAAGGTGGAAGAAATGAGAATGTTGCATTGGATGTGTGGTCCCACTATAGGGGATAGACTCAGGAATGAAATTATCCGAAAGAAGGTGGGAGTGGCTTTAGTAGATGATAAAATGAGAGAAGACAGGTTGAGATGGTTTGGGCATGTGATGAGGAGGAGCACAGATGCCCTTGTTCGGAGGTGTGAGAGACTAGATTTGGATGGCTTCAGGAGGGGTAGAGGTAGGCCAAAGAAATACTAAAAGGAGGTGATTAGGCATGCCATGAAGCAACTGCAGCTTACTAAGGACATGACCCTAGATGGAAAGGTGTGGAGGTCATGGATTAGGGTTGAAGGCTAGTGTGAGTGTGCGGGTTGTGTCTAGGTGTTAGGAGAGTGTGGGGGTGGTAGTCCTATTAGGTCTATGAGTGTATTGTTTACTACTAGGAGAGTATCCATTTTCCTATTTCTTAGTTCGTATTGCTTGTACTTTACTTATTTTGTATTTTCTTGATATTTACTATTATTATTTTATCGCTTATTTCTGTTGTGTTATACATCCTGTTTCAAGTTGCATTATGACCTTGCTATACTATTCTCTCTCTTAAGCTGGGGGTCTATTGAAAATAGCCTCTCTACTTCTTCGGAGGTAGCAGTATGGACTGCGTACATTTCACCCTCCCCAGACCTCACTATGTGGGAATATACTGGGTTGTTGTTGTTGTTGTTATATTTATCTTGAGTCCGTTTGCCAATATGGTTTGGTCAAACTTTGCATGCCATTGCTTAGGTACTTGTTTTAGTCCATAAAGTGACTTACCAAGTTTACACACCTTATTTTCTTTTCCTGGAACCACAAAACCCTCAGGTTGTTCCATGTAAATTTCTTCATCTAATTCTCTATTTAGGAATATGGTTTTCACATCCATTTGATAGATTTCAAGACCATATACCGCCGCTAAGGCAATTAACATTCAAACCGATGTTATCCTTATTACAGGAGAATATGTATCAAAGTAATCAAGACCTTCTTTTTGTTTGAAGCCTTTTACTACAAGTCTTGCCTTGTATTTGTCAATAGTACCATCTATTTTTATTTTCCTTTTGAAGATCCATTTAGAACCTAAAGATTTATTTCCTGGAGGAAGATCAACCAATTCCCAAGTATGGTTGCTTAAGATTGAATCAATCTCACTGTTGACTGCCTCTTTCCAAAAGGATGAGTCTGACGACGACATCGCTTCTTTAAATGTTTGAGGCTTATTTTCTAAGAGAAATATTACAAAATCTGATCCAAACGAAGTAGACGTTCTTTGATGTGTACTACGTCTTAGATTCTCTTCATTATGTATATTTTTACTTGGTTTATCTCGAGGTTGTTTAGATCTTTCACTAGACTGTTCATGTCTAATTTTATACGGGTAAATATTTTCAAAGAATTCAACATGATCTGATTGAATTACCGTATTTTCATTTATATCCGGATGTTTGGATTTATGAACCAAAAACTGACATACTTTACTGCTTTTAGCATATTCTATGAACACGCAGTCCACAGTCTTAGGTCCTATCTTAACCCTTTTAGGCGTAGGAACTTGGACCTTTGCTAGACACCCCCACACTTTGAAATATTTCAAGTTGGGTTTCCTTCCTTTCCATTTTTCATAAGGAATTGATTGTGTCTTACTATGGGGAACTCTATTGAGTATACGGTTGGCTGTAAGGATAGCCTCCCCCCACAAGTTTTGCGTTAAACCGGAACTTATAAGTAAGACATTCATCATTTTCTTCAACGTTTGTTTTTTCCTTTCAGTAATTCCATTAGATTGAGGTGAATACGAGGCTGCAGTTTGATGAACGATTCCATTCTCTACACATATTTTGGCGAAGAGAGATTCATATTCTCCGCCTCTATCACTTGTTATCATTTTTATCTTTTTCTCTAACTGATTTTCTACTTCAGTTTTGTATTGCCTAAACACATCTATTGCTTCATCCTTACTATTTAACAAGTAGACATAACAATATCTAGTGCAATCGTCAATAAAAGTTATGAAATGCTTTTTCCCATCACGTGATGGTGTTGACTTTATATCACAAATGTCAGTATGTATTAAGTCTAAGGGATTGGAATTCCTTTCAACAGACTAATAAGGATGCTTTGCATACTTTGATCCCACACACGTTTGACACTTTGATTTATTGCACTCAAAGTTTGGCAAAACCTCTAAGTTAATCAGTTTTCATAATATTTTATAATTAACATGACCTAAACGTTCATGCCACAAATTATAAGACTCAAGCAAGTAAGAAGAATTTGAACTTTTATTGATTTCAACATTCATTACATTCATCTTATAAAGGCCCTCGGTGAGATAGCCTTTTCCTACATACACTTCTCCTTTGCTAATTATAATATTTTCAAAAATGGTTACACATTTGAATTCGTTCTTGTCTAGAAGTGAAACAGAAATCAAGTTCCTACGTAATTCCGAAACGTACAAGACATTGTTAAGTGTCAAGACCTTTCCTGAAGTCATTTTCAAGCCCACTTGTCCTGTTCCTTCTACCTTAGCCATAACAGAGTTAGCCATGTAGATTATTTCTTCTACTTGATCCGTAGCGAATGGCGAAAACAACTCTTTGTTGGCACAAACATGGCGGGTGGCACCAAAATCCATCCACCACTCGCGAGGATTCCCCACCAAGTTGCATTCTGAAAACATAGCACACAGATCATCACATTCTTTGTTGAACTCAATCATATTTGCTTGGTCCTTTTTCTTGCCTTTCTTAGGGGTATGACAATCCGTAGACTTATGGCAAATTTTACCATAGTTGAAGCACTTTTCCTTAAATTTCTTCTTGGGTTAATTGCTTCATTGTTCAACTTTCTTCCCTTTATTAGAATTGTTTTGGCCATCTTCTACAATATGTGCTCCATTAATTATAAAATTCCCTTTTGACCTTCTCTCGGCAGCCTTATTATCCTCTTCAATATGCAGTCGGAGAATAAGATCTTCAACAGTCATCTCCTTGCATTTGTGCTTTAAGTAGTTTTTGAAGTCTTTCCACCTAGGTGGTAGCTTCTCAATGATCACTGCTACTTGAAATGCATCATTCACAATCAAACCTACAAAATAGTTTATATGAGTACTAAGAATATTTTCAATTTGTTCAACTAAGGTATTTTTCAAAGATATACCTTCCACTAGGAGATCGTGGATGATTACTTGCAATTCCTGCACTTGAGAGACAATCGATTTGCAATCTATCATTTTGAAGTCCAGGAACCTTGCAACAAAGAATTTCTTAATTCCCGCATCCTCTGTCTTGTATTTTCATTCTTGTGCCCCCCACAATTCCTTCGATGTCTTAGTTCCACTGTAAACATTATAGAGGTAGTCTCGGAGACCACTCAAGATATAATTCCTACAAAGGAAGTCCGAGTGTTTCCAAGCCTCTACAATTATGAAACGCTCTTTGTCCGAGGTTCCCTCGGGCACCTCAGGAGCATCCTCACTAGTGAACCTTTGAAGACATAGTGTTGTGAGGTAGAAGAACATCTTCTGCTGCCATCGCTTAAAGTCAATGCCCGCAAATTTTTTGGGCTTCTCTGCAGGTGCCATTGGTTGCGGAGCATTTGCTCGACTTGTTGAGATAATACTAGTTGCCCCCACAGTCGTAGCCGCATCTTGCATTTGACTTTCGTTAGTCATTTTTCCTGTCACCACAAGACAATAAAATTTAGTATTTTCAGAATACTACTTATAAAATTAAGCAACTTTAAACTTTTCTTGTTTCTAGTTAACGATGAAGTTTTTATGACTTTCAATCGTCAACCGAGTGATCTTTAACTTGTGATGAAGATTTTATGTCTTTGAATCACTAGTTAAGTTCAAAAAGAATAGAAAACTTAAAGCTTTAATCTCCAAAAACAAGCAATACAGATTCTACAATTTATTCCTTAAGATTGTTGTCTTATGGTGTTCGGGTACAAGAATCTATATACATGTAACACCAACTTCAACTCTAGTTCAAGTCTAATACAAGAACACTTTTGAAGTTACTTAACACCTTCAACATTAGATTATGAATAATATATCTAAGAAGTGTGTTTATTTTCAGAAAATAGATGAAATAGAATTTGTAAGGCCAAGTCCCCCAACTTCACGGAGTGTCCTTAAGGAATAATTTCCCTCACTGTTACCGAGGTTATGAAATCTTCCTTCCAAGATAAAATGGCCTTCAATCCGAATAATAGTGGTACCTTAAATTATTGGATTCAACGAACTCACTCAACAGTTTGATTGATCACACAGAATGTTTTGAAGACAAGAAAAAAGTTTGTAATTTAGAAAATTTTGTATCTAAACTTGTGGATGAAAGTAGGTTTATATAGCCTTCATATGCCTCTTCTGAAAAGTGGCAATGGTTCACTTAAAAGGTGTGACCTTTCCAGAAAATCATGTTTGTTCGTCCAAAGATTGCATCTTTTCCGAATAGGTAAACTATTTCATAAATCAGTGTGTCATTTTATTGAAGGATTGCATCCTTCCGAAGCATCAATTTGAAACAGTGCATCCTTCTGAAGAATCAGTTCAAAATAGTGCATCCTTCTGAAGCATCAGTTCGAAACACTGCATGCATATAACTGGATGATCAAAACATAAATTTTTTTTACTGCATTTTTATTTTTCCTTCGGATTAAATTTCTGTCGAATAAATTTTGTTCAAAAAGATAGATCTTATCGATCATTTGACAAATCCAAATCCAAATCCAAATCCGAAGCCGAGCCGGGCGAGCGACGACGACGACGGCGTGAGGCATCTCTTATATCTTGCCTTACTTACCAAGTGTAATGAGTGTTTCTTAATATAAACACTTGAAAGTCACATTCTCCCACCAATGTGGGAGAAATAGTAGACTTTTCATTTTAGAGTACACTTTCCATTTTAGTGTTTTCTTCTCTATTTTTTCTTCCACTTGATTTCCTCTATTTTTCATTCACACTTTATCTATACTTTGAACCCAACAAAACATACCTTTGAGATTCTTGCAAAAATTGCAGTGGGGAGAATAGAGATGAAGGGTGTGTTTCGTATGATGGAAAATATTTTCGATGAAAAAATTTTCCTGGAAAAAGCTTCCTGGAATATAAATTGGTTTTCTACTTATTTTCTCATGTTTGGTTGGAGAGTGGATAATATTTTCTAAAAAATATTTTATTGTGTTTGATTGGTGAGTAGAAAATATTTTTCAGAGAATATATTTTCTAGTATTTGGTTGGTGAGATAAAATTTTTTTTTTAGAAAATACTACTAACTGTTAACTAGTACATCACTGCCTGAACTAATTTAAGCATAGGAAATAATATCAATATCGAGTATTAAGATATTACATGTCACTAAATTTTAAGAAATTAGAAATTAGCAAGGATAGGAGACACTTTTCAATATTTTGTCAGGACTATCTCGAGATACTACAATCAATAGAAATACAATTGAACGACAAGTTTATTCAACCTTGTGAAACAAGCTACAACGACGACAAAATGGAATATGCAATTAGCAAAAGTAACATAGGTAAGTCTTCCTCTATGTACATGGAAATAACAATACATTCAATGAACATTGGAAGCAGAAAAAAATTTGGGCTTCGATATTTTTTATTTCAAGCAGTGAAAAATTGGAGCAATGCATAGTGAAAATATTTTTGAGTAATGTGAATTTGAGTGTTGTTGAGGTGGGTAAAGAGAGGTGGGGGTGGGGGCATAAAAGTCATATATGTCATTTTCTGGAAAATGACTTCCCTTGGACCATGAGGGAAGTCATTTCCTCAAAATGAAACCAAACAACGGAAAATAAAAAAATATTTTCCAGAAAACATTTTTCATCACCAAAGACACCCGAAACCCTAAAATTGGAGAGAAACTACAGTGAAATGTGCCTTTGAAATTTGGGATAAGGGGTAATGTGAGTTGTGTTTTTGGGGGTGGGGTGGAGGAAAAACTCGCGTCGCTTCAAAAATTTAATCCGGAAAATGACTTTCCTTGGCCCACCAGGGAAGTCATTTTCTGTCAAATAGAGGAAAATTAATTGTTTTAGAAAATATTTTTCTAACATTTTATTACAACCAAACAAGGAAAAATGAGAAAATATTTTTCAGAAAACATTTTCCATCATACCAAACACACCCTAATGAAATTGATTAAAAAATTGATATTTAGTTTGGCTTTAAATTTTGAAAATCAATAATATTTTGTTTGATTTTAATTTTATTCAAAAAATTTAAAAAACAATCAAATCGAACTGATAAATTATATACATAAATTTTGTAATTATTTAAATATATGAATAATTATAAATATTTAATAACTTTTAATCAATAATTTGGTTTTATTCTACTTATTCCACATGCAGTGGAATATTTTCAAATTTCTTTTATTAAGAGGTATGTTCAAACCCAACATGCCTCATTTGTTTGAACTTAATGGAGGTCTAAATCTAAATGGTGCAGACCTCATGCCATTAAATGCATTTGTTTTTATTGAGATTTTAGCTCTTAATAGGTCTTAATCTTTCAGATCTGGAACCAATTCTTAATATCATTAAGAGATATTTTGTATTGGATGATATTCACTTCCACTCGATTTACAATTATCGATCACCACCACTAACCACCTCTTCCACCGCTACCAACCACTTCTATTGCCTCTATTTTCAACTACCACCCACCACCACCAACCACCCCAACCATCACAACCAATATTGTTGCCAGTCATTACTATCAGCCAGTCACTACCACACCTACTATTTCTATTATTCTAATTATTTCTACCACCAACGCCACCACCACCACCACCATCATTTTCAATCACTACCGGTCAATCCCTACTCACTACCAACTCCTCTATTACAACTAGTACCACCACTAACTAACACTAATGCATCATCAACCACCACATATTTTTTAGTCACCACCAAACACCATTATCACTGGTTTCGCCACTTCTACCACACCATTGTTGCAGTTTATCTCTACTAAATGCGATCTCTACTATCACTACTAATAGCGTCTCTAACTACCACCAACACATCATCAATTATCGTGCATACATTTTTCAGCCACCACGATCAACACCTCTAACTACTAACATCAACCACCTTTACATCACAATCACGATCACTGCTAGTAATCACCATCATCATGACACTACAATACCAACCATTTCTACCATCATAACTATCACCATCAACATTACTTGTCACTAATAGCAATCATTAACACCACCATCACTAAAACAAATCATTTCCACCATCACCGACAAACATAAATATTTCATTTTTTAATTAAATAATATTTATTATATTAAATTAAATATTTTTATAATATATATTTATTTTTTATTTAAGCTATATTTTTATTATATTTATAAATAAATAAATTATGCACATTCAAATGTTGAAAAATAAATAGTCTTAACATTCAGTTTTTAAATCTAGAGACAACACCTTAATCATCCGAATGTGCATTCAGATTCAGAAGTCTGAATCTTAATAAAAATAAATGCAGCTTAAGTCTAATTGTAAATATGTATTTGTAGTGTATGTATAGCCAATTCTAAATTTTCTTTACTAAGACATCATCTACTCTTCAATGACGTGTCCCCTTTGGTTGTTGAAGGGTTGATCATTCTATATAAAGTTGTAGGCCAAACACATCGTCAAACCCCTAAACTTGGCACACACTTTCATTTTGACACATCAACTAGCTATTGTTCATTTTAAACACCTAAACTAATATCCCAGTGTATTATTTTGATATTTTTTGCTGACATGTTAAGGGTCGTTTGGTGTGAGGGATAAGAGTAAATAATTCTAAGATAAAATTTTGATGCCTCATAATTGCTGGTTTGGTTGTACAACTTGGAATTATTTCGAGATTATTAATTAGTACCAGAATAAGTTATCCCTCCCTCTTAGTGGTATAGTAATACTAGGATAAGTTATCTTTGGATAAAGTAATAAAAATGACAAAAGTACCCCCCACAAACCCTTTTTATAATCACTTTTCACATCCATGCAGATTCACAATATTTTTAATACCATTTATAATAACATTCACAACCTCCACTACTCGTTATTTTATGATAAATCTTCATATATTTTATTAAAGAAACTACACTATATAAATATATTTTTTATTTGTGAATATATTATATGTTAAATTTATTTGACTAATTATTATGTTTATTTATATATATTAATTTCTCTTAAGAATAATAAAAATGTTGACTCCATTGTTGAATTACATATTTTAAATTAAATAGTTTTTAATCACTTGAAAATTAATATTGTATATATCAATTATAATGAATCTTAATATTTTATAGTATATGAGATATGTGTTTAAAAGAAGTGATATAAATAACAAATCCTTTTTTACTTTAACTAACTTAAGCTAGAAGTTTTATTTCAAACTAAATAAGAGTAAGATTTATTTTTAAACACACACGACATAATCATGGGAATGCACAGACAAAAAAATTAAGTTAAATAAGATAAATATTTTATTTTTAAATACACACGACATAATTATGGAAATTCACACAAAAAAATATTAAGCAAAGTAAGATGAAAGTTCTATTTTTAAGAATGAATATTTAAAGCTTGAAAAGAAATTATATTAAAAAGGCTAAATAAGGTGGATGATATTTTTGTAATCAGTTAACTTATTCTTAGAAATTATACCATGCATATTGTTTTGAATATAACAAAAGAAAACACTCAATAAGAAATAATCCTAGTATAACGTATTCCAGCATAATGATGCGCTATAAAAATATAGCACTTTCGACGCTTAAAACGAGGAGAAATATGTTGGTTTCTTAGGTTGTTTGTTAGATTTGATGCGTTTTGGGTATGTTTTGCAGGAAACTAGGTTTTAGATGCTAAGTTTGTGAAAAAGATGAAAAATGGTATTTTTGGCTATTAGATTGATCAATTTTGGGTATTCGTGACACTTTTCAGATGTTCGTGACCAAAGCATGTAATGAAAGTTGAAGATTTGAATCTTGGTTGCAAGTGTTGGAAGGCCAGACACTTACCTAAATCTACATGCAGACCACATGTATAAGACTAAGGTAAGTACCGGAAGTGAAGATCCCGAGAGTAAAAGAGTTGAAAATAACTTTTGGCACTTACCTATGTCAATATTTGAACCACATGTAGAACATGTGGACCACATGTGGGTAAGGTAAGTGCCAAGAGTCCAAAATCCTGAGAGCAGAGTTGTAGGATTTTTGTTTTGGCACATGTAGGTGTCTACATTCGCCTAGCCCCAGGCCGCATGTTGCCACCACATGTAGCCGCAAACCCTTTTTTGTCTTTTTCACATGGGCTTTGATTTTAGGGTTTCCTCATTACTATAAATACCCCTTATGTGTTTTTTAGTAGAAGTGACACACTCTTGATAGTTATACACATATTTTGATTTCGAGATTTGATTTTGATCTTGAAATTCTCTTGTATTGATTTTGTTTGATTAATTCATTTACGATTTTAGGGCTTTTACTTCTTATTATTGTGATTTCATCTTATGCTTTCAATCATGAATGTTGTTGATTACTTCACAAGCATGAGAGGCTAAAAACCCTTAGCTAGGGATATGGAAACCCTGACGTATTGACGAAGTAGAAAAAGTGCTATTGTTTTTCTGAATTGATACCCATGCATGCATTGTATTATCTTCACTTTAATAGTTATCTTAGCAGTTGAAAATGTTAGGATCCCGCCTAGATTATTGCTACTTACTCCAAAAGAGTAGTAGTGACTAGGAAAAGATAATTAAAATAGTAATTTAAAGTTTAGCTGTCGATCCACTCTACTAGGTATTATCTAAGTAAAATGGTTAGATGTCATCTAATAACTAAAGAACCAAAAGGTAATAGTTAGCAGGGATTAAGATATGGGTTAGTATGGCGACATCCTGAGACTCAAAAAGTAAAGGGTGAAATCTGTCTGCTCATCCAAAAGACTGTAGATGGTGCATAACTTATTAGATTTTGCATGCAAGGTATCGAGTTGGTTCAACAAAGAACGATAAGCCTATGGAGTTGAGAAGCCAGGGGCAACACAATCCTAGTGTTCTTCTACAACTGATTACAACCGAAGTTTATATTGGCTACTTTTTTGATATTGCTACTCAAATCACCCCATTTACTTTTCCAATTTCCCCTTTGATTACAATAGTCGAGAGCCATGATTCCATGTATTCCCTTAGGATTCAACCCCAAGATTTGTTGGATTACTATATTTGACAGCGACCGCATAACCTAGAGTAAGGGTGTAGCTTGGGCATTATCAAATTTTGGAGCCGTGCTGGGGAATACAATGTTGATTTGTGAATTAAAGTTGTTGTAATTTTGGGGTTTATTTTTGTTTTTATTCTTAGTTGGGTATACGTCAGCGTATGCCTAGCACACAGATTAGAGGCAATATCATACTCCCACTAAATTTAAATCCAGAGAGGATCCTACAAACACCTAGTTAGGATGTCTGAGCTGAAGAGAGACAATCTTCTGAAGGAGTTTGTGATGATGTTCCTCTCCCTCCTCCTGAAGGACTTTAGGATATTGTTAATCAATAGACTTGTAAGCTTTTAGATTAAGATAAGAACGAGAGGAAAGAAGTAGAAAATGCTCAACGGATATCTCGGGAGGCAGAGTTAGCTGAGTAGAGATAGGAAGCAAACCATCGAGCAACACTCGGTGGAAATCAGAATAGAGTCAGAGGAGGACAACCTCAAATAATCCTAGCATATCAGTATGTGCATCCATATGTTGTTGATGAAGAAGATCTGGGATACATTGAGAAGGCAGAGACTAGCTCTATTATCCCTCTTATTTTACCCCTCGGGTATTAAGTTTGACATAACAAGCAAAATAATCCAGCTCCTAAATCTAAAGTGTGTGTTTGCGGGTTTGCCTACAGATGATGCAAATATGCACCTTGCAAATTTCATAGGAATATGCAGTTCATACACAAATCCAGGGGTGAATCAGGAAGTGCTTAGATTGAGGTTGTTCCCTTTCTCACTTATAGAAAAAACATCTTTATGGCTATGGGAATCGCCAAGAGGATCTATCACTACATAAAATAAGTTACTCAGGCAATTCTTGAATTAGTTCCTTCATCCATCAAGGATGTTGTAGCTTAAGGACAAGATCTATAATTTCAGGCAGTTGCAGTCAGAATCTATGTACGAGGCATGATTCAGGTTTAAGAAGAAGCTGAGTATGGTGCCTAATCATCGATTGTTAGGGACTAGCCTATTGAAGATATTCTACAGAGCCTTGACCATGAGTTCCAAATCCATGGGAGACACTATCTCTGGAGGAGCTTTTATAAGACTACATTGGAAGGTAGCTTTAGAGATTCTAGATCATATCTTGCTTACTAATCAAAGGTGGTAAACTCGGGAGGCTGAGAGAGGATGTGGCATATATGCTATTGGTGTGTCTTGCGACCAAAAAGTAACTGATGATTCAGTAGCCCTAGAAATTACGTTGCTAAGAACTGATTTTGGGTTACTAGCAAAGCATTTTTTAACAATAAGTTTCGAGAATGTGAATGCAGTAGAAGCACAAAGGAGAAAACAAACTATCTAGATCATCAATTGGCGGGTTTATGAACCCAAGGGCAAAATAACCAAGGTCGGAACTATTATAACAGATATAGAAACTGTAGTAGGGAGAAAGATAGTAACTGGAGAAAGAAAGATGACTACAAAGAAAATTGCGATTGGTACATTCCACCTGGCAAAAGAGATTCTGAATCTAGAATGGAAGAGATGCTTACTAAGCTGGTAAAGGGTCAAAAAATTAGGAGATTAGCCTTAAGGAGATTAAGTATGATATTTTAGAATTGACCCAGACGGTTGAGTCCCATGCCACTATTATTAAGCAGTTAGAGCACCAATTCGGGAAGATGTTAGCAACCCTGAACCAGAAGCAACTAGGTACCCTTCCAAGCAATCTTGTGCAAAATCTAAAAAAAATGGTTATGTTCTTTACATTAACACAAGGAGTGGTATGACTACTGTGGACTCCCCATTACCTGCTATAGAAGAACCAAGGCATGATGACTCTACTATTGATGAGACACCTATTATTAAGCCAGAAAAGGTAAAGGGTGGTGATGGTAAAGTCGATGAGGACAAAGGTAAGGGTCCGGTTGGTGAGCAAGAAATAAGACAAATTTCGAGACCTCTCCCACCTTTTCCTCAGAGATTGAAGAAAAAGAAAGAGGAAGGTAAGTTTAAGCAATTCATTGAGATATTGAACTAATTGAGCTTAAACATACCTCTTCTTGCGGTATTAGAGCAGATGTCTGGATATGCTAGGCTTATGAAACAACGGGTTACAAAGAAGAAAGAAGTGATGATTGAAGATATTGATGGCTAGCACCACAGTGGTGCATTCACTACTAGGTCTATGGCCCTAGAAAGGGTGATCTCAAAGCATTCACTATACCATGCACTGTTGGGTTTTCTCGATTCACCAGAGCCTTATGTAACTAAGGAGCCAATATAAATTTGATGCCTCTGGTTATGTTAAAGCAATTGGGCTTGGGCCCTCTTGAACCGACTGCAATACAGTTATTGATGGCTGACCGTACGGTGAAAAAATCTGTGGGTATTTTATTTGATGTGATTGTGAGATTGGATAACTTTATCTTTTTGAATGACTTTGTCATCTTGGACTATGAGGTTGACACCGAGATGCCCATCATATTCAGAGACCATTTATGGCCACAGGTAGAGCGATGGTTGACATAAAAAAGGGAGAGCTAAAGTTTAGAGTCAACAGTAAGGAGGCCACATTCAACATCAATGAAGAAACCAACTAATATAAGAGTGTTGTCAGTGATAGATTGTATTGATGACCCTAGAGCATACTCTTATGGGTATCTAGATAAATTCTGAGTAATCGAGGTACCCACGCCATGCTGTGACATTAAATCAAGAGCTGCATGGGATGTAGCCCAAGGGTTTGTTGGTGAATTCTGAGTAACCAACACAACCACATCATGCTACAACGTTAAATCAAGCACTGATTGGGAGGCAACCCACTATTTTAGTGTTCACTTTTTGTTTGGTTTTCTTTTGTAGGTTTATATTTTTTGAACTTACCCGTAACACGGTATGATTTCTACATTCATAAATTTCCAGGTAAGGGGATTGTATGACCAACCCATTAGGGTCACAAATCCCACACGGGCCAGGTAAGTTGAGCAATAATTGAAAAAATGAATTTTTGAGGATAAGAATAGAAAATTGTGAACTTTGGCACATAATCATACTTTTGGGACCGCAAATTCAAGTTACATTATCATAAGTAGCTGGAAAAATATCAAAGTAACAAGTCTAGAATGCAGGAAAGTGAGCTAAAAATTTTGGCCCTCATGCGGGCTGCAGTGGCACCTGCACCCATGGTTGACCGCATGTGGCAGCCTCATGTGGGTGCCACAAGCAGGATACTTGTGGGATCGAATTTTAATTAAAATTTTGGGCCCACCAATGCTTAAATAAGACCTAAATCAGACCCTATATATATTTAAACACATTTAGCCTCATTTTAACTCATTCAAATCCTCAAAATCTCACTTTTCTTTTTAAATTCAAACTTTTCTCTTAAATTACAAATTAATCCTGCACTTAAAGAAAGGCTAAATTGAGACTTTTTTAAGGTAAAAACTTGTACCAACACACTAAAACAAGTTTAAACTCGGGTTTTGCACGATTTTTTTATTGTTCACTGTCAGTTCATCATAAAAGAGGTAACTTTCTTGGCTCCTAATGGTTATGTATTGATTCATTTATCAAATAAACAAGTTGATATATGTATTACCATGCAAAATATATAAAATATATCATGTTTATATGTAGGATCCTTGAAGTAGCCTATAATCTTGATGTAGGGCCCTGTTTTGAATTAAATCTTAAGGTTAGGCCCCAATCGGAAGTTGAACTTGAACAAGTAGAGTAATACCAAAGGTTGAGCATGTTAGTTTGCTTTGAAAATCATGATTATTGATATATGTGTGCACATTGGACTTGTTGGGATTTCAAATAGGTTATAGGGATGTGAAAATTGAGGAAAAATTTGAACTTTTTGAATTTTGAGTTTTTCTTTAATTTTTGCAAATCCTCACTTTTGTTGAAAACTAACGACTAGTTTTTCAAGTACACCTGACACCAAAAGATACTAATAATAAGAAGGGTGAGACGTATAGAAGACGGGATGAGTCCCCTAATCCTAATAGTTCGGTGGAAGAGTACCCAATTCAACAACTTAGAGAAGATACAATTGGGGTGACATGCAGAGTGAACAGAGGGCAGGTGTGTAAGTGGATGAGACTACTATTATAGGAGCTATGGGAAAACTTCTACTTGAGCACCCATAGTGGTGCAGAAGGCCATCTTTTACTCGGCCCAGGTCTTGGGCTGAGGTTGTTCAGATTCTCCAGGACGCCCCAGTTAGTTGTAGGCCGTCTGAGAATGCAGTCATCCTAGAGATCATCTCCACATACTCCTCCGCAGATGATGACGATGATGAGGATGAGGAAGATTCTAAACCTACTCCATAGGTTGTAGCCCAGGACCCCTTATCTGGGGAGAGGTCCCAGGATTCATTCGAGGCTACAAATCAGAAAGAGTCATTAGTGGTACCCTATTTTGAGGCGAGTACCATCGTTTATATACAATAGTCAGATGTACCCTAGTATGATGAGGGTAAAGATCAAGCTTCCAATGAGATTCCTATTCCAGATGGACATACCAGTGCAGCAGGGATAGAGTTCTGCACCCATACATGCCTCAGAGGTACCTCTTAAAGAGGAAAATCTGTGGTGGTGTCTGGAGGATATGCAAGAGATTTATTATATAGAAAATCGTATCTTAGATAATGGCCGACCCAAGAGGCTTATTTTTTAGGACCGAAGGATTGATCTATCTGGGATGATTAGAATGCCACAGTTGCGGGCTTTCTTTGATCGCTATCAGTTAGATGGATGACTAGACCACTCGGTTCTTACAGTCTAGCTGTGGTATGTGAATTTTATGCATCATATTGTACCATGGTAGTTCTTTCGATATGCAAATTTCTAGGCTTGATGAAGCACATGGAGCAGCCACAACTCGAGCACACCCTTGTGAGAGGGGTCAGAGTTGATCTTTTAGTAGAGACTATCCTTGGGTCATTTTTGGTCCAGACTATATCACTCCCGCATCCATAGTAAAGGGTGACTAGACCGAGAGTCACATATGATAGATACATTATGTAAGAGGCTGAGCATAGACGAGAGAGGGTTGAGATGGCTAGGTGGATAGCCGACTATATTTCACTTTTGGGTGATGAAACCTTGTGGATCGAGGGACATAGTATGATAAAGAATGGTTTGCTAACTTTTGAGGCCAAATTTTGGTGGTTGCTCATCCGATATTGACTATTCCCTACTGCTTTAGATAATGTGTTGACTTGGGAGGGAGAAACCTTAATTTTTAGTATGATGGCCGGCTATGCTATTGAATTTGCAGCCATTCTCTGGTATAAGATTCATGATAGAGCTTTCAGAGATGTGATGAATTTCCATTCCCATGTCTAATTCAGAGACTATATGACAAGGCCGGTGTACCTAAGATACCAAAAGTAGATGAGAGATTATGTATGATGACCACTGCATAGATGAAGAGTATGAAGGATTCGGCATGTCCGAACCTTCCTAGGAGATTTAGTGAGCCTGCCACAGCACCACGGCCCCAGACAAAGGGTACATCAATTTCTACAAAGCCTGATGATGTACATGGAGGTTATATGGGAGTTAGTGCTGATCTTAAGATGGGGAGCAGAGAAAGGCCCTAGATTTGAGTACTCAGGGTGAGGGTACCCCAACCACTTATTCATCAGCCCCAGCTTTGACCTTAGAGCCGGTTGACATATCTTCAGTTCCCACTTGCCCATCCACTACCGCTCCTGCTATATGTATGATTATTATATCTCGAGAGTTCTTGAAGATCCTAGTGGACAGTTAGAGAGCCACTGACACTCAATTATGGGCTATTGAGACCGAGATGACTACCCTATACGGGTAGATGTGAGTAGGGGTCCAGACTAGATTCAAGATGGCAGAGCCTAAATGGAAGGCTGCACAGAGAGCTACCATGTTTGAGCTACGTGCTGACCTACAAACACATCTTGATGCTTTTTATAGATGTGTTAAAACTATGTTTAGAGAAAAAGAGATATCGAATCTAGCCCACATGAGGGAGAATTTGGATGTATTGCCAGCAGAGGTACACTCTCTCATAGAGAGCCATGTGGAAACCACTCCTTCAGTCATACCCCCAGTGGTCCAGATATCACCTCCGCACCCAGACATTTTAATTTTTTTAAGGAGGATGATGAAGAGGTCCCGGTAGTTAGGGACAAGAGAGGTCATATAGGAGACCTACAGGATCCAGATATGCCATACGACCAAGCCTTTGAAAATTCCATACATGATTTGATGGATTCTACAGTTATTGAGAGGTAGAGGCATGCAACAATAACAGTGGGTGCATCTTCTAGCAGTGCACCGCTACCACCACCGTCTTTGCAAATTGATATGCTCCCATCTGGGGATGCCCCTAACACGAACGCTTAGTGTATCCCAGGTATGTTGTCACTTCCCTCCGTTTTATTTTATTTTAATGCATTGAGAATAGTGTGCAGTTTTTAGTTATGGGATGGATATTCCATAGCCTCCATAGTTTTTTATTGTCGTTCTTTTTTCTGTCGGTCGCGGTATGCTTTTAGAATTGGCATGTATAGATTAAATTATCTCGTATTGTGTTTTGTTTGTGTGTAATTAGGAGATTTTTAAGTATTCAGGGTAGTTGACATGTTTTGGATTAATTTTTGATAAAAATGATACCCCTCCAAAATTATGTTTTAGAACTATGTGAATGTATATTTGTGTGAAAAGTGTGGTTCTTGTTATGGCATTAGGATTAGGGACATGATAATCACTTTCTAACAATTGCATGAACTAGATAAGTAGTAGCTATAATACCGACTCTGTGTCGTGTATGTGAGATACTACTTAGTTTTCTCTGTGTGTTGAATTCAGAACTTGCCAAATTGGTCTTTCCGAGGTTGTAGGATAGCCGATTATGAAAGGATCATAGGCCGTTTTTTATTTTAGTCCACTTTTATCCTAAATGAGATTCCCTATGTGAAATAGTATCCCATGATACCTCTTTTGAGCCTTATAACTTGTTTTTCTCCTTTTACCTATCAATTTCTCATTTGTGTTGCAGTAACCTCCTTGGGCCTATTTCTCCTTGGACATTGTGCACCCTAACTCAAAAAAATCGCCTAAGTTAAAGGTGGCTATCATAGGGAATGTGATGTAAAGTGGGTATGTAGAAGGGTAAAATAAGAGAAAAAGTTAGTAGGTGAAATACCCCAGAATTTTGGCCCTGGAAAATTCTAAGTTTTGACGTCATATTCCTGGTTACGATTGGACCCTATGAGTCGTTGGTTGTCCTGATGGGTCATTGGGATAAGTTGTAATCAAATCAGTAATTAAATAGCTAAGCTCTACTCTAAGTACGAGTGGCTCACCATTAGCCGTAAGGATTTGTTAATAGTCGTAAGGACTAAGTCGTAGGGTGTCCAGTGTTTACCCAGTTTTGTTCTGCTTTGACTACGACTTAGACCTTACGAGTATAGGGTCACCTAACAAATTTGTTGATTAAGTCATAAAAAAAACAATGGGTGGGGTCCCAGAGACTATCTTGGTTATGACTTATGGTGATGAGTCATAAGTAGTGGCTACGATTCATCGACTGACCCATAGTCAAAGGTGGTACTTTTTCAGTTTGTAAGTTGAGGGAATTCTACACATTTTCCCTCTCACCCAAATTTAAACCCACGTCTTATAACCCCTTTAGGGTGTCGTTAGCGCTAAAAAACAAATCCAAGTAACTTCTCAAACACTCTAAAAGGCTCTCTCTATTCCCTCAAGTAAGTCAAGCTAGGGTTTCATAAAGTTGATCAATTAGGGTTTTTAAGGGTGATTTCTCTCCATACTTCTTGGTGTTTAAGACATGTTACTCTTTTATCAATGTTAATTTGTTAAAAGCACATGTTTCAAGGTATTGTTATGGTTTTGAAAACAGGGGTTGAGGGTCTTGCATAATTGTTGTTTATGTGATGTTTTATGTTTATCCTTTCTAGTGTCATGTTTAAACAGTGGTTGTGAAATCAAATGGATGCATGGGAATGGTAAACGAACTGAGGATTATGATTTTCTAATTTGTGACTTTTGAAGTGGTTATGACCCTAACCCTATTTTGTGAAATTGTTTTTTTTAGTTATGAGAAATATAGGAATTGAACTATTCCTGAACTATTGCTTTATGATTTTGAATATGAAAAGGCTAATGTATTTGGGGTATAATGGAATCCTCAAAGTGTTTGGTTTGATTTATTATCTTTGAAACTAATGCATGGTATAAATGGCTAAATGGTTAAGATGGTTTCTGAAAATAATGCGGGGTACACGGGAATCTCCCAAGTGATTTTAATGACGGATTCTGTGGGGTGCAAGGGAATCTGCTAAGTGTTGGCTGATGAAATTGCTTGCAATATATAATTGGTATGATGATACCACTTAATACTTCCTTATTAATTGACTCTTGGAATTAGGTAAATAGGTTATATGTTAAATATTTTAATTAGGCAATAATGGGAGTTGTGTTAGCTAGCCATGAAGGTGTGAGTTCGAAGGACTGATACTAGAAACTCATGTTTACCAATATAAGGGTTGGTATTGATGACCATGTACTTAAGGGGTACAAGGTAATCCCCCAAGTGTATATACATACATATGTGTCATGGACGGAAAAGGGTACAGGGGAATCCTCGACCACCTATGATATCTCCAATTCATGAGGATAACACACACGGGGGATCGCTCAGGGTGTAATACTGGACCCATATAGCTCGTGGGTGGATTTATGACAGTAAAGCAACAAAAACTCAGGTAAAGGTTTTAAAGTTCATGCTAAGCCCAGTTCTCTACCCCATATCCATATATATATATATACATAGATATGCATGGATGTGTACAATGACATTGTTTTGACTTAGTTTTTGAATTAATGGGATTAGTTTTTCCTTATCCTTGAGTTACATGCTAGCGTTCACCCCGCTAACCATCTTTGAATGCTTGTATCCCCACACGATGTAAGAACTATCCATACTTCTACTTCTTTTGCACAATGACTAGGACTTGAGATCAGCTCGTGAGTCAGACTGAAGTAGAGGGCTTCCATACTTTGAAAGGCCCTATTTCATGCTTTGGTTTACTTTATGTTTTGACTATTTCTTTGGACTTATTTTTTGGCTATGGTCGGGGGCATGTTCCGACTGCATATTTTTTGGTTTTGGTTAAAGGCTTTGTTGAACATTAATGTGGACTTGGGTGTGGTTGTTGTTGGTTGCTTACTTTTTATATTAGAATATTTTGAGTTTTATTCTCTTATTAAAACACCTTGGCTTTCGACCCTTTGAAATTTCTTGAGTTAGGAGCTTCTGGACATCATACGACTTAGGGTACAAGTTGTATGATAAGATATGGGTTAGGGGTCTTCAACTCGTTTGTAAATCAGTGTGTTCAATGTCACTTTCTATCCAAAGTACGAAAGGACTCCTTACTAGAAGTATGTTAAGGTACGAGTTGTATGTGGCTAAGTCGTATGATACCCTAAGTTGGTCTAGAGGATTCAGCTTAGGGTACGGGTTATAGGGTACTTCTCATATGTTAGGATATGAGTTAGCCATGTGTAGTTGTATGTTGATCGTTAGGGAGGTTCAAGATGATGTCTAGGGTATGAGATAAGGGTAACACTCATACTCTAGGGTACGGTTTAGAAGGGTATGGTCGTACCTTCCTGCGTACATGTTTTTAGATTTAAAGCTAGGGGTATTCCGAATATTTCCCACCCCAAAATCCTTAAGTCCCTACGTCTTAAAACATGTTGAGGCTCTCATAACCCACTATTGAAAGATTAAACACTCCAAAAACACTCTCTAAACTCTCTTGTGGAAATTAGGGCTAGGGTTCTTCAATGGTGGTCATCTTGAGGCTTCAAAGTCAAATTTCTTCCGTGAATCTTCTTGAATAAGGCATGTGATTCTTCTGTCATTGTTAGTTCTCAAATGTCATGTGTTTCAAACATTGATTATGATTCTTTAATGATGGTTTTGAAAACCAATGTTGAGGGTTTTGATGCATATTATTGAGTAATATTTATTCTTGGTTTAACTTGTGTTTATACATGTCTTGATGATGGTTTGCACATATGGGTGATTGGTAATTATGGTTTAACAAATGGGTCATGGGTTACCCTAAACTTGATGGTTTTTACATTGGTTATGGTTTTGATGATATCGTACCCTCAAAGTGTTAGGGAAAATGCCTAAGAGAATTAAATAGTCACATGATAGGGTTGTTTTGAACTAAGGCATTGGCCTAATGAATATAAATGGTTGGTAAATGGTTTTGTGAAGGCCTTGTTGGCCATGTAATGATCTAAATGATAACCTTGGTGGTTTAATTGGGTAAACAGGTTTAAGTCCCTAAACATTAACTTGACTTATGTCTTTGTTAGATAATGGGTTCGAGTCCCTAGACTTTGAATTCAATAAGTGTCTTTGTTAAACGATGGGTTTGAGTCCCAAAGTCAATTGAATGAATGGTTGATTGATAATGATCATGGCATGTGGTACACGTGCAAGTAGTGTTGGTATGACGATACCAACGAAATACCTTTTATAAGTAATTGACTTAATATTTGTGTATGTGGAATGATGGTTTTAAATTGGGATTAATAAAAGGATATATATATGGGCCATGAAAGTGGAGCCCAAAGGACTAACATTGGAAACTGCGCTAGATGGAATGGGTGTCTTATGATCTTGTGGTTGAAGTCCTTCGAATAAACATCTGAAAGGGAGGTTCGAGTCCCCCTTACTATATGTATTGGTGCTTAAGTCACCCTTATTATGCCGAGATATTCGAGTATCCCATATAGGCATATACGTTTTTGGATATTCTCTGGTTCGTACGGCTACATGTACTAAGGCCCTTCCAGCTAGGGGAGAGCTGGGCCCATATAGCCCGTTGATACCTTGTTCTATAACGGTTATGCTACACAACCCAGGTTAATGGTTTCCAATGTTCATGCTAATCTTGTTCCCTATCCCGACATGGTATATATATATGTATTGCATTGGTTCTATGCATTGATTGATTGGTTTTGAACTGTTGGCATTATTTTACCGTTATCCTTGAGTTACATGCTAGCGCTCTAACTTCTTACCATTTATCCCTATGCGATGCAGGTGTTGGTCATACTACACATCCGACTCAGTAGGTTAGACTTTAGGAACAACTTGTGTTGACTTGAAGTAGTGATCTTCCATACTTCGGAAGGCTCCATTTCTAGTTGTAGTTTCTTATGTTTTTATTGGTTTAGACTTAGATATTGGTTTTGTCCATGGTTAGGGGTATGTCCCGACCAAATATTGTTTTATTTTCAGATAGAGGCTTTGTGGAACTACTTTGGGTTGGTATGGGCTGTGTCAATATGTCACAACTCGAACCTGGGCCTAGACATAATGGGCATCCCAAGTCCAACCCGGACCAGACACCACCCCATGTAACCCAACCCAACCACTATATGAGCCCCAAGATGGGCTAAATTCCGAACATATAACAAGATAGCATTAATGTTCTCATTAAAACTCTAGGATAGGGCCACAACCGTGACCAACCCAACCGAGTTCGACCGTACCAAACCAAAGGCCATAACCGAATATACAGAATAAGATATAATATGATTAAACCTAAAATAATATATGATGGAACGGTGAGAAATTATATCCGATAATGACAACCTCAATAATAATGCCAATACTAAGGCTGACACCTATATCGATCCTACCCATACCAATCCACAGAAATACCACAAAGCCTCTATCCAAAAGAATAAATAAATTCGGTTGGGACATGCCCCCAACCAAGGCCAAAACTAATATCTAGAATGAAAATAAAATGTCTAAGAATGTATAACATGAAATCTGCCTTCCGAAAGGATGAAAGCTCACCACTTTAGTCCAAATGTTGTCCCTGAATCAAGTACTATGAAGGAGGAGTCGAACGATCGGTTCCTGCATAGCGTAGGTATACATCCGACAGTAGACGAGTTAGCAGGTGAATCTTAGTATGAAACTCGGGATAAGGATAAAATAATGCCAGTCATAAAACCAAGTGAAAACCATCCAATTCACACAACCATACATATATATAAGTGTAGGTAAAAGGGACCGAGTTTAGCATGCATTTAAAACCATTACTTGGGTTGTGTAGCTTTGTCGTCCTAACAACCCACGGGACATATGGGTTCATCTCTCCCTGCTGAAAGAGTCCCAGTACGTGTAGCCATTTGACTAGGTAATATCCTATGGGATGAATAGTACATCCCCTAATATAAATGTGACACACGCATATGGTTATTAAGACCCCTTATATCGGCAAATATGGGTTCCTGATTTTGGTCCCCCCCGGGACCGCCACCTTCCATGGCTTAGATACACATCCCTCCATTAATGCTCAATTAAAACCATGTCCAAACAATCCAATTTACCATTTATTAACCCCGGCTATTTATTATGTGGTATCATCATACCACCCATACTTGCAAGCATTTATCCATAGCCAAACCATTTAGATTGAGGGGACTTTCAAGTGCCCTTTCATTAGCCATATTAAACCTCTTAGGAGACTTCCATGTTCTCCAAAAGCATAAACAATTAACCTTTTCAAAACATTTAAACCATGTAAACCATTTAAGCTTTCTTACATAAGCCGAAAACAAGCAAGAGTTCCATTAAAAGAAGTCAATGCAATAAACATATCTTTATAAGCATTTTGTCAAACACATTGGGGGCATAATATAATCAAAACCAAATCCATTACCATTAAACCATTACCATGCAATCAAATTTTCCAAAACCACCATTAATGTATAGAATAGCATAATTAAAGCCATAGGAAACCATAACCAAGTATTTAACATCAAAACCCCCAAATCATATTTGAATGCCAAAAACACGCAATAGAAAAACCATGTGGATAACCATAAAATCCATGCCTTTAATTAAAATTACAATGAGGGAAGAGAATCGTGCCTTAAACCAAGAAGATTGATGAAAGAATTCACCAAGACGAGCCCCAAAGTAATCCCTTAGTTTAAACTCTAGCTTCTTTGCCCCAAAAGCTCTTGAGAGAATTATGAAATATTTAGAAAGAGTTTCTAAGTGTTTATGAATAGAATAATAGGGTAAATAACATCCTAAGTGTATTAAAAGTAGTGGGACCTAATTAGGGTAAGTATGGAAATATCTAGAATAGCCCCACTTAAGTTGCTCAGAAAACCCATCACGGGGATACAACTGATCCTCACGAGTCGTACCCTCCTATACGACTGGTACCCACTAGTCGTACCAAAATATCAATCCTTGGGTCATACATTATCCAGTCTATGACTCATCCAACCAAGTCGTAACCTCAGCATATGATCCATACCCATGACCCGTATCCCGGTTGAATACAATACTAAGAGGATCAAACGTTGTCTACCATATGACTCGTATCTAGCTATACAACTCACACTCCTAAGTCGTATCCATTCTAGTGACCAAAACCATCCCACCAACCAGCACTGTTCAGCATACAACAGGACCTTACCATTCGTACCCCAGCATACGACTCGTACCATGAGTCGTATTAGGTTTGAATAATGGGATTCCAAGAAAATTTTCTAAGGACAAAACCCAGGATATAATATTCTCCTCGCCTAGGAACATTCATCCCCGAATGTCAGACAAGGTAGGGGTAACCACACACAGAGTCATCTGCATTATCAAACATACATGTTTGGAAAAGTTTGAAAGTAAAGAGTCAAAGATATAAATCTTTCCTTTAACAAAGTTTCAAAACGAGAGTATGTTGAAGAATACATACCTTCCACACGAATCCCAAGAGCAGAAAACAAAAGTGGATACTTAGACCTCATATCCTTTTTGACTTCTGAAGTAGCTTCTTCCACCTTGTGGTTCCGCCATAAAACCTTTACCAAAGCCACATCCTTGGTTCGAACCGATGAACCTGCCTATCCAAGATCTTAACCGGGACCTCTTCATAAGATAGAGAATTCAAAATACTCAATCCCTATAAAGAAACCACTGAAGAAGGATCACCAATGCGCTTCCTCAATATAGAAATATGGAAGGCCGAATGAACCAAACCCAAGCTAGAAGGCAACACCAACTTATAAGAAACATTGCCAACTCTTCGCAAAATCATATAAGGACCAATAAAATGAGTACTGAGCTTTCCCTTCTTGCCAAACCGCACTACTCCCTTTATAGTAGACGCCTTTAGGAACATCATGTCCCCAACCTCAATCTCCAAGTCTCTATGCCTAGTATTTGTATAGGACTTTTGGCGACTTTGGTCAACCCTGAGCCTATCCCAAATTACCTTCACCTTCTCCATAGCCTGATGAACCAAGTCCAGGCCAAATAAGTCTGCCTCACCAAGATCAAACCAACCAATAGGAGATCTACACCTTCTACCATACAATGCCTCAAAATGAGCCATACCAATACTCGTATGATAGCTATTATTATAAGTAAACTCTACCAAAGGTAGATGCTCAACCCAAATGCCACCATAATCAATCACATAGGCTCAAAGCATATCTTCCAAGGTCTAAATAGTTCTCTCTACATGCCCATCTGACTCTGGATGAAAAGCAGAACTCAAACTCACCTTAGTCCCCATCCTTTTCTGGAAAAACCGCTAGAAGTGATATATGAACTACGTACCCTGATAAAAAATAATCAAAATAGACACCCCATGTAATCTCAAAATCTCTTGAAGATATAGATTTGCATAATCCTCTGCTGAAAAGTTAGTCCACACGGGTAAGAAATGCGCAGATTTTGCCACATGACCCAAATAGAATCAAATTAGTTCTGAGACCGAGAAAGATCGGTAATGAAATCCATATTGATCTTTTCCCTCTTTTATTCAGGAAACTTAATTTATTAATGCAACCCACCAGACCTTATGTGCTCAACCTTAACTTATTAACACACCATGCACTTTGCTATGAAATCAACCATATTCTTCTTCATGCCATTCTACTAATAGATCTCATTGAGATCATGATACATCTTAGTAGAACCAAGATGAATAATATAGCATGACTCATATGGTGTATAAATGGTATGAGGAGTGGGATCGGACAAGGGGTGATATTTCTGAGTCATATCTGTGGGAGGCTTTCTCTAATACATTTCTGGACTACTTTTTTCCTTAGGAGTTAAGGAAAGAAAAATTTAAGAGTTTGTTAATCTGAATCAAGAGAGGATGTCGGTTAAGGAATATGCCTTGAAGTTTCATTAGTTGTCTTGGTATGCTCTAGAGATGGTGTTTGATATGTGGGAGCAAATAAGAAAGTTTGCTTTGGGATTGTCTCATGACTCAATCCTTGAAAGTAAGGATGCCTTACTGATCAAGGACATGGATATGTCTAGGCTCTTTATTTACATGTAATAAGTGGAGGAAGAGAAAAAGAAACAGTCTGAGTTTAGTGAGAGATAGGGAAAAAAATAGGCCTTCTGAGTAGAGTGATAGAGATGGTGGTAAGTTTCCAAAAAAAGAAGTGGTGGAGTTCTTTCGCCACAACTAGTATTCCATACTCGAAGACATTGGGTGATCATCAATCTTAGCATAATGGTGGGTCCCATGCACAGGGTGCCTAAAATCAGGCTAATAGGGCTCAGTCAGCTCCATCCCATGCTTCTTATAGATTTTGTAGGCGGTAGCACTGTGGGTTTTATGAGGAAGGGAAGAACAACTGTTTTTACTATGGTAAAATTAGTCTCATACAACATGAAAATTGTGTTATGATTGCTTCTTGAGGTAGTAAGGCTCTTATGGACTCTTCATCTTCTCCTGCACCAAAGGGTGTCGCTTCTGCATCCATTTCTGCTTCTGGCATCGACACTGGCCGAAATTAGTTATATGCTCTTGTGTCTCACTAGGATTCTGAGGCATCTCCTGATGTAGTGACTGGTATGTTAAAAAATTTCTCTCGTGATGTGTATAATTTACTAGATCTAGGGTCCACTCTTTCTTATGTAACCCCATTTGTGGCCGTACATTTTGGTTTTGGTCTTGATTTTTTTTTGAACCTTTTTCTATTTCTACATCGGTAGGTGACTCTGTGATTGCTAAAACAGTATATAAGGTGTGTGTGGTATCTATTAGTGTTAAAGAAACTCTTGGGGATTTAATAGAGTTAAATATAGTTGACTTTGATGTCATATATGGGATGGATTAGTTGCATTCGTATTATGCTTTCTTAGATTGTTGGACCCATATGGTCATATTCAAATTCTCTAATGATTGAATCATTATATTGAAATAGGGTTCTTTAGTGCCTAAGGAGAGGTTCATCTCATATCTTAGAGCCCAAAAGTTGATTTCTAAGGGGTGTTTGTATCATTTGGTCAGGATTAAAGATTCTAACTCGAAAGGTCCTTCTCTAGAATCCGTCCCAGTGGTTAATGAGTTTTCCAAGGTTTTCCGTGATGATCTCCCCGGTGTTCCTTCCGATAGGAAAATTTATTTTAGGATTGATCTTATT
This sequence comes from Capsicum pubescens, assembly GCA_030864215.1. Lineage (NCBI taxonomy): Eukaryota > Viridiplantae > Streptophyta > Magnoliopsida > Solanales > Solanaceae > Capsicum > Capsicum pubescens. The sequence continues at coordinate 83,138,043 of CM061541.1, read as the reverse complement.
CTGAGCACTCATCTTATTTTTATTCCCCCATATAGAATGGCTCCGATTGAGTTGAAGGAGCTTAAGGAGAAATTAAAGGATCTCTTAGATAAAGGTTTTATCCATCCTAGTGTGTCCCTTTGGGTTGCTCCTATGTTGTTCGTGTGTAAGAAGCATGGTTTCTTTTATATGTGCATTGACTATCTTCAGATGAATAAGGTGTCCGTAAAGAATAAGTATCATCTTCCTAGGATCGATGATTTGTTTGATTATCTTTAAGGTGTGAAGTATTTCTCTAAGATTTATCTTAGGTTTGGTTATCATTAGCTTAAGATTAAGGAAGTGGATATCCCTAAGACTGCCTTCAGGACCCACTATGGTTACTATGAGTTCTTAGTTATGTCTTTTGGGTTGACCAAAACTCTGACAATATTTATGGATTTGATGAATAGGGTCTTCCATCAGTTTTTGGACTTGTTCGTCATTGTCTTCATAGATAACATATTGGTTTATTCTAAGAGTGAGGCAGACCAAGTTGATCACCTCGATGCGTGTTGAAGACCTTAAAGTATTAGCGTTTGTATGCCAAGTTCTCCAAGTGAGAGTTTTGGTTGAAGGCTGTGACTTTCCTTGGTCATGTTATCTCTAGTGAAGGGATCATGGTGGATACACAGAAGGATGTAGTGGTTAAGAAGTGGCCTAGACCTAGGACTCCAACCGATATTTGAAACTTTTTAGGTTTAGTCTGTCACTATAGGAGATTTGTGGAAAGTTTTTTGACTATAGCTTCCCCATTGACTAAGTTGTCAAGGAACAAGGTTAAGTTTTTGTGGTCAGATGCGTGTGAAAGAAGTTTTGAGAATTTAAAGGATAAGTTGACTCCAACCCTAGTTTTGACCCTGCTCGGGGGTAATTATGGCTTCATAGTGTATTATGATGCTTCTCGTATTGGGTTGGGTTGTGTGTTGATGCAACATTATAGGGTGGCGGATTATGCTTCTAGGCAATTGAAAGTTCATGAAAAAAATTAACCTACACATGACTTGGAGTTGTTAGCAGTGGTATTTGCATTAAAAATTTGGCATCACTATCTCTATGAGGTTCATGTTGATATATTTTTGGACCATAAGTGTGACTCCCCGAGTCTACACCCTGGATGTCACATGGTGCTTACGACCCCGAAGGCTCACAAGCTAACTCATAATTGATACCTGCTATGAGAACTGAATAATAATACAGAAATTATATGCGGAAGTATAACTGAATATGCCATAAGGTTCTCAAAATACTAAAATAATAAATGAATGTACTGATAATAACAACTGAAAACTGAATAACTGACTGTGCTAGTCTGAAATCCTCTAACTATCTGAATATGGAGTTGATGGGACAAACCCCCAACTAACTCTGACTGAAATGACTACTGAACTGCTGAAATACTGAAATAACATAATATCCTCAATGGATGGGGACTCACTATTGAATCTGCAGGTGATATCCTGAGCTTTTATGTATGTCCAGGAACGTGTGTGTCGTTACCTATGATATAAGACATCATATCAAAAAGAAAGAGTATGCGTCAGTATGTGTAATGTACAGGTATACTAAGTAAGGTAGGCTGATATACATGGGTTCATATGCATGAGATAATAATTGACTGAATGAACATCATAAATTAACTGGATGAGAGTACATGCAAAACTGTAACTACTGAACATGCTGAATATTCAATACTGCGCATATAACATCTGTCTGAATTAGATTGAAACTGAGGTACTGAGTTCTAATAATTGAATACTGATAACTGAAAGTTTAGACTGATACGGAAGTACTGATTTCTGATGGCTAAGTAACTGATAACTGATAGCCAGAGTTCTGTAGAACTATCTCAGTTCCTTACTGAATACTGAGAATAAAACTATGACTGTGGGATTGTTCATCTAACCGACATACCTCGATTTATAAATTGAGTTGTGATCCAACCTGTGACCCCAGTTGGAAGGGTGTTAGAACCTTGCCAAGGGATACTAACAAGGCTGTGTCAACCCTAATCTGGAAGGAAGACTCATAATATATATCTATATATATGTATGTATATATATATATATGATTGCATCAACCTTAATCTAGCAGGAGGACGACTTACTCTACGCTGGCTATATAGTTATGTAATGCAGGGACAGCTACTAAGGGTCAAACCCTCTTCTGGAAGGAATGCACCCATCTCTGGGTTCGCTCGGTGCTGAATCCTACTCCCAACTAAATCGACACTGAACTGATCACTAGACTGTACTAGGCTTGACTGAACTGATCATATTAACTGACTGAACCGGACTGAGTTCTATTAACTAACTGTGTACCGCTATTCTTGAACTTTACTAGAACAATTCTATAACTACTGCAACTAAGTAAAAAACTAGATTTTGGGTAACAAGTACCCCCAGGACTCAATAGCATCAACAGTAGAATATAGCAAATCTTAAAAACATAATAATAGTCAATTGTTCACAATTTATTTACTGAGACATTTCTTCAAACACTTGGAGGTTATGAACTTGTACATGAATGAGAACACATGCTAACATATTATGCTTACACTATTTGATTCACATTGACATTCTATCAAACACTTGGGGAGCATGATTGTGATACATGAAGAATAACATGTAGGAAATTATCACTTCAACATGAAATCTTTCAATTCAAGGGTTTTGACATGAGAGATTGATAATTCAACATACATGCTAACATAATTTCATGGAAACTCATAAAATATCTTAACTTGAAACCCATACAACAACACAAACATGAGCATAATTCAATTCATAGCACGGGAATCATAATTCAAGTTTTAAAAATGGTTCTTGAACTCCAAGGGCGGAAGGAAACCTAAGGATAAACAACTAACATACCTTGATTGTTGATTTCATGGAAAGTTTTGAGGATTCATGGGACTTGATCTTGATCTTGATGAAACTAGGGCTTGTTCTTGAGAGGATTTTGTGAATAAAGAATGAATTTCGCCCTCTAGGATATTAAATTTGTGTTTTAGCTGAATTAGGTTAGGGAAAAAGGACCTAAATGCCCTAAAAACCCATAACTTAACACATAAAACTAGCCCAGCGACATGATACCCAATGCTCCATGTTTATGGGATCGATGCAATCACTGATGCATCGCATTGATGGTGTCAACGCCGTAGACAACGCGACGTGTCAAGATCGCATTGGCTTGCTATTTTGGTAATCCAAACATAACCCAAACAAAGTCTGAGAATTCTAAAACTCACCCAATATGACCTATTGACATCCTCGATCACGAATCAACTTGAAGATTGACATTCTAAGGTCGGAAAGATCGAAAATAAGATCATCCAATTTTGAAGGCAAAAAAAATACTTCTAAGCATTAATACTTAGCTGATTTTTTCTAAGTCTGGGGCCCCTTTTAGCATGCTATATAGGACTGAAATGATTAGAATTTTGTGGGGTCTTACAATATCTCCCCCTTGGGAATATTCATCCTTGAATGAGATAGAATGAGGTGAGGAGAACTGAGGAACTTTACTTACACTGACATGCATAACTAAAGCATGACTGGATTCTGGAGATATGACACATGACTGAACTATTTCATGAATGCATGAATGATATAAGAATGCTATACAACTGTAACTGAGCATGGAATAGAATAAATCTATGGAAAACTATTACCGTAGGCTGAGTCTGAATTTGTGGAGAAGAGCTGAGGATACTTGGTTCACATGTCTGCTTCTTCTTCCCAAGTAGCTCCCTCAATGGACTAATTCCGCCAAAGAACTTTGACCAAAGGAACTTCTTTATTCCTTAGTCTGCGAATCTGACAATCAAGGATTTCGACTAGGACTTCCTTATAAGAGATACTGTTCTGAACATCTACACTCTCTATAGGGACTACAACTGATGGGTCACCAATGCACTTCTTTAGCAAGGAGATGTAAAACACTGGGTGCACTGATGCTAAGTATGCAGGCAACTCAAGCTCATAAGCTACCTTACCAAAACGATTGAGAATCCTATAAGGACCAATATATCAAGAACTAAGCTTCCCCTTCTTTCCAAATCTCTTTACTGCTTTCATAGGAGAGATTTTCAAATATACAAAGTCGCCAATCTCAAACTCGAGATCTTTTCTTCTCATATCTAGATACAATTTATGTCTGCTCTGAGCTGTCTTAAGCCTCTCTCTGATTAACTGCACTTTCTCTAAGGCATCAAACACCAAATCAGGCCCTACTACTATGGACTCACCTACTTTAAACCAACTAATAGGAGATCTACATATTCTCCCATAAAGTGCCTCAAATGGGGCCATCTAAATTCTTGATTGATAGTTGTTATTATATATGAACTCTATCAAGGGTAAGTGGTCATCCCAACTTCCCTTAAAGTAAAAAAAACACGCTCTTAACATATATTCTAAAGTATTAATGGTCCTTTCTACTTGACCATCTATTTAAGGGTGAAAGGTTGTATTGAGGTAAACTTGGGTACCAAGGCCCTTTTGAAAGGCTTTCCAAAAAATGAGAGGTCAATTGCGTACCTTAATCTGAAATGATGTACAATGGGACACCGTTCAATCTATCCAACTCTGTAACATAGAGCTTGGAATAATCCTCGGTTGAATAAGAGGTATGAGCTAGCAAGAAATGGGCTGATTTGGTCATCCTATCCATAATGACCCAAATCGAATCGTGCTGACAATGAGTACGAGGCAAACCCATCACGAAGTCTATTTTCACTTATTCCTACTTCCATGTGGGAATACTGAACTCCTGCATAGACCCACTAGGCTTCTGATGCTCAATCTTAACCTGTTGACACGTGGAGCACTTATCTACAAACTATGCAATGTCTCTCTTCATCCCACTCCACCAATAGACTTCCCACAAGTTGCGTTACATCTTAGTGGACCCTGGATGAATCAAGTAACGCACATCATGCACTTCTATAAAAATCCACTGGCTCACGCCATCCATACATTGCACAAATAAACTACCTTGGCAACGCAACACACTATCTCCCCCTTAGGAGAAAACCTCTACTTTCTGATCTCTGACTAAATCTTTTAGCTTAACTAAGCTGGGATCTCTGTCCTATTTTTTTTTACATCAGAAACCAAAGATGAATTTGAAATATTATGCACCCAAACACTACCCTCACCCGAATCAACCAAACAGACACCTAGCCTGGCAAGCTGATGAACTTCTTGAGTTAATTTCTTCTTACCATCCTCAACGTGATCAAAAATACCTATGGACAACCTACTGAGAGAATCTGCCACTATATTGGCCTTACCCGGCTGATACAGAACACTTATGTCCTAATCTTTCAACAACTCTAACCACCTTCGCTGACGCAAGTTCAAGTCTTTCGGATAAAATACATATTGCAAGCTTTTGTGGTATGTGAACACATCAACATGCACTTCATTCAAACAGTGCCTCCAAATCTTTAAGGAAAACACAACAACTGCTAACTCAAGATCATGGGTGGGATAATTCTTTTCATGGGGCATAAGTTATCTAGAGGCATAGGACACGACCTAAACCAACTATGGAAGCATCATAGTACACAACAAATCTATCTGAACCATCGAGCAAAGTCAAAATTGGGGTTGTAGTGAGTTGAGTCTTCAACTCCTGAATACTCTTCTCACAAGAATCTGACCACTAGAATTTGACTTTCTTCTGAGTCAATCTGGACATGGGGGATGCAATAGACAAAAATCTTTCAACAAACCATCGGTAATATCCAGCCAAACCCAAAAAACTCCTGATATCTGATGGAGAGACAGGTCGAGGCCAGATTCTCACTACTTTGGTCTTTTGAGGATCAACTCTAATTCCATCACCAGAAACTATATGACCAAGGAAATTTACTGGCCTTAGCCAAAATTCACATTTACTGAATTTGGCAAACAACTGATAGGCTTTAGAGTCTGTAATACTATTCGGAGATGGTCAACATGATCATTTTTACTATGAGAGTAGACAAAAATATCATCTATGAAGACTATGAGAAACATGTCCGAGTACTTTTTGAACACGTGGTTCATCAAGTCCATGAAAGTTGTTAGGGCATTGGTAAGACCAAATGACATAACTAGAAATTTGAAGTGACCATTCCGAGTTCTAAAAGCTATTTTCGAAATATCACATTCTCTGACTCTGAGCTGATGATAGCATGATCTAAGGTCTATCTTAGAAAAGTAACAGGCACCCTAAAGTTGGTTGAACAAGTTGTCGATTCTAAGAAGTGGATACTTGTTATTGATGGTGACTTTGTTCAACTGACAGTAGTCAATAAACATTATGAGAGAACCGTCTTTCTTACGCACGAATAAAATTAGTGTGTCCCATGGGGAGATGCTGGGCCTGATGAATCCCTTATCTAGGAGATCCTTCAACTGTTTCTTTAACTCTTTAAGTTCATCTGGAGCCATTCTGTATGGTGGAACAGAGATGGGTTGAGTATCTGGAAAAAGGTCTATTTCAAAGTCAATTTCCCTTTCGGGAGGAACTCCGGGAAGATCTTTGAGAAACACATGTGGAAATTCACTTGCTACTGGAACTGACTCAAGATTAGGAATCTCAGAACTAGAATCTTTAACTCGAACGAGATGATAGACACACCCCTTGGATATTATTTTTCTCGCTCTAAGGTATGAAATAAGTTGACCCCTAAGTGCTGAAGTACTACCCCTCCATTCTAAGACAGGTTTATTTAGGAACTAAAATGGACAACTCTATTTCTATATTCAACTAAAGTATAATATGAATGAAGCCAATCCATGCTGAGAATGACGTCAAAATCTGTCATCTCTAACTCTACTAAGTCTGCTGAATTAATTTTTTGGGACACCATAACCAGATAGTTCTTGTATACCCGTCAGACTATGATAGATTTACCCACTGGGTAGAGACTGAGAAGGGATCTTATAGGATTTTGGGACTGACTCTAAAGTCAACAGCTACATAAGGAATTACAAAGGACAAAGAAGCTCCTGGATCTAACAAAGCATAAACATATAAATGGTAAACTTGTAACGTACCAGTGACCACATCAGGAAAACTTTTTTGATCCTGTCGAGATTGAAGTGCATAAAGCCTATATGGGTGTTGCCCATTGGTGGCACTGGAAGTGGCACCCTACTGAGACAGGCGACCAGATTAAGCTGGGGATTATTATGCTGACTCTATGAACCCACCTGAGGATACTTTCTGATCCTATGGCTTGGCTTGCCACATCCAAAACATATATTACTGCCAGCTCTACAGACACCTTGATGGTTTTTTTCACACTTCTATCAAAGAGGATTTGTTTGGGAACTGCTAATGCTTGCCTGGGATTTAAAGCCTGGCGCCCTATCCTTATTACTATTTATGAATTTAGGCACTGGAGTGCTGGCTGAGGACGGAGCTGGAACTGAAGATTTAGGGAAAAACTAAGCACGATTACCACCCTCTAACATAGGCTGAGTAAAGTTAAAGCTACCTATTCTAGACCTTTTGTTCTCCCTCTCTTTCTCCTTAGTTTTTTTATCCTTTATCTGTTGACAGGGACCATTAACCTAGCCAAGTCCATCTTCTTAATCAGCATTGTGGTCCTACACTCTTGGACCACACTGTCAGACACACCAGACACGAACTTACTCATCTTAAATCTGCTATAAACTACCACATGAGGATCATATCTAGCTTATTGAGTAAACTTAAAAGAATACTTCTTCACTGTCATGCTTCCCTGCTTTAGGTTAATAAACTCTAAAACCTTGGCTTCCCTCAACTCCAATGGGAAAACCTATCTAAAAAGGCAGTAGCAAACTCTTCCCATTCTATAGGCCCTACATCTGCCGCCCTATCTGCCTTCCACTGCTTAAACTATGTATGATCCATATCCTGCAACTGATAGGCAGTTAACTCAACACTCTGACTAGCAGTTACCCCAATAATATCTGTTACCTTCTACCCTACGTCAAGGAATTCTTGTGGATCTTCTTCAGACTTGGATCCCGAATAAGAAGAAGGATTCATTTGGGTAAAGTCTCGAATTCTAGCTGCAGCAATATTGGTCACTGAGTTGGCCTGAACAACAGCTGAGTGATCATTCTGTACTTCTACAAAATGGGCTTGAGTGGTGAAAGCTTCTCTAAATTTGTCGTAAGAGATATGCTCATCCAGGGGATCTGCCTGAACGGGTGGAGGTGCTGGTTGATTCCTACTCCTTCTTACATTGGTCTTTTAGGGAGGCATGTTCTGTAAATGAAAGGGAAAATAGGATTAGAAAGAGAATTTAACTTGAGCTCATGCTCACTCGCACGATATGAATACTGAAAAAAAAGAAACCTTTTTCCTAAAAATGTCTCATATCCTCTCGTCCATAAGTGTGGCACGCTACACACCCATGCACAAGACTCTACTTAACGCGGCTTTCAGATTCCCTAGGACTCTTTAGAACCTTAGGCTCTGATACCAAGTTTGTAATGCCCTGCATCTACACCCTGCATGTCACACAGTGCTTACGACCCCGAAGGATCACAAGCTAACCCATGACTGGTACCTGCTATGCGCACTGAATAATAATACTGAAAATATATGCAGAAGTATAACTAAATATTCCATAAGTTTCTCAACATACTGAAATAATAATTGAATATACAGATAATAACATCTAAAAACTGAATAACTGACTGTGCTAGTCTGACAGCCTCTAACTATCTGAATATAAAGTTAACGGGACAAACACCCAACTAAATCCGATTGAAATGACTAGTGAACTACTTAAATACTAAAATAACATAATATACTTGATGGATGAGGACTCACTACTAAATTTCCTACTGATATCTTGAGCTGATAAGTACGGCAAGGAACCTGAGCGTCCAAACCTATGATATGAGACATCATAGCATAAAGAAAGAGTATGCGTCAGTATGTGGAAGGTACTAGAATGCTAAGTGAGTAGCTGATATACATGGTTTAATATGCATGAGATGATAACTGACTGAATGAACATCATGAAGTAATTGGATGAGAGAACATGCAAAACTATAACTACTGAACATGCTGAATATGCAATATTGCACATATAATGTCTGCCTGAATTAGACTGAAACTAAGTTACTAAGTTCTGATAACTGAAAGTTTAAACTAATACCAAAGTACTAATTTCTGATGGCTAAGTAACTGATAGCTGATAGCCATAGTTCTATAGAATTTCCTGAGTTTCTTACAGAATACTGAGACTCAAACTGTGACTATAAGAGTGTTTATCTAATCGACATAACTCGATTTATAAACTAAATTGGGGTCCAACCTGTGACCCCAGTTAGAAGGGTGATAGCACCTTGCCAAGGGATACTAACAAGGCTGTGTCAACCCTAATCTGGTAGGAAGACTCATGAAATATATATATATATGATTGCGTCAACCATAATATGGCAGGAGGACGACTTACCTTATGCTGGCTACATAGTTTATAATGCAGAGATTGCTACTAATAGCCAAACCCTCTACTGGAAAGAATGAATCCATCTCTGGGTTTGATCGGTGTTAAATCCTACTCCCAATTGAATCGACACTGAACTGATCACTAGATTGTACTAGGCTTGACTGAACTGATCGTGTTGACTGATTGAATCGAACTGAGTCTACTGAGTTCCATTAACTGACTGAGTACCACTATTCTTGACCTTTACTAGAACGATTCTATAACTATTGCAACTAAGTAAACAACTAGATTTCAGGTAACAAGTACCCCCAGGACTCGATAGCATCAACTTTAGAACATAGCAAATCTTGAAAACATAACAATAATCAATTGTTCACAATTCATTTACTAAGATATTTCATCAAACACTTGGAGGTTATAAACTTGTGCATGAATGATAACATATGCTAAATTTTCATGCTTACACTAGTCAATTCACATGGACATTCTATCAAACACTTGGGGAGCATGAATGTGATACATGAAGAATAACATATTGGGCATCATAACTTTAACATGAAATCTTGGAATTCAAGGGTTTTGACATGAGAGATTCATAATTCAATACACATGCTAACATAATTTTATGGAAACTCATAAAATATCTTAACTTGAAACTCATACAACAACACAAACTTGAGCATAATTCAATTCATGGCATAGGAATCATAGTTTAAGTTTTAAAAATAGTTCTTGAACTCCAAGGGTAGAAGGAAACCCAAGGATGAATATCTAACATACCTTGATTGTTGATTTCACGAAAATTATTGAGGATTCTTGGGACTTGATCTTGATCTTGATGAAACTAGGGCTTGTTCTTGAGAAGATTTTGTGAATAAAGAATGAATTTTGCCCTCTAAGATATTAAATTTTTTGTTTTAGATGAATTGGGTTAGGGGAAAAGGACCTAAATGCCCTAAAAACCCATAAGTTAATACATAAAACTGGCCCAGCAATGCAATACCTAACGCACCGCGTCGATGGGATTAATGCGACCACCGATCATCGCGTCGATGGTGTCAACGTGGTAGCCAATGCTATGTGTTAAGATCACATTGGATTGCTATTTTGCTCATCCAAACATGACCCAAACGAAGTCTGAAAATTCCAAAACTCACTCAATATGACCTATTGACATCCCTGATCGTGAATCAACTTAAAGATTGACATTCTAAGGTCAGAAAGATCGAAAACAAGATCATCCAATTTCGAAGGCTAAAAAAATGCTTCCTAGCATTAACACTTCAATGAATTTTTCTAAGTATGGGGCCCCTTGTGGCATGCTATATAGGACTAAAATAATTAGAATTTTACGGGGTCTTACAATATCTCCCCCTTGGGAATATTCATCCTCGTATGAGACTGAATGAGCTGAGGGGAACTGAGGAACTATACATACACTAACATGCATAACTAAAGCATGACTGAATTTTAGAGACATGACACATGACTGAACTGTTTCATAAATGCATGAATGATATGAGAATGTTATGCGGCTGTAACTGAGCATGGAATAGAGTAAATCTAAGGAAGACTGTTACCTTAGGCTGAGTCTGAATTTGTAGAGAAGAGCTGAGGATACTTGGTTCACATGTCTGCTTCTGCTTCCGAAGTATCTCCCTCAACGGACTGATTCCGCCAAAGAACTTTGACCAAAGGAAATTTGTTGTTCCTTAGTATACGAATCTAACGATCAAGGATTTCGACTGGGACTTCCTCATAAGAGAGACTATTCTAAACATCTACACTCTCTATAGGGACTACAACTGATGTGTCACCAATGCACTTCTTTAGCAAGGAGACGTGAAACACTGGGTGCACTGATGCCAAGTCTGCAGGTAACTCAAGCTCATAAGCTACCGTACCGAAATGACTAAGAATACTATAAGGACCAACATATCAAGAAATAAGCTTCTGCTTCTTGCCAAATATCTTCACTCCTTTTATGGGAGATATTTTCAAATATACAAAGTCGTCCATCTCAAACTCGAGATCTTTTCTTCTCATATCTAGATACAATTTCTGTCTGCTCTGAGCTATCTTAAGCCTCTCTCAGATTAACTGCACTTTTTCTAAGGCATCAAACCCCAAATCAGGACCTACTACTATGGCTTCACCTACTTTAAACCAACCAATAGGAGATCTACATCTCCTCTCATAAAGTGCCTCAAACGGGGCCATCTGAATTCTTTAATGATAGTTGTTATTATACACGAACTCTATCAAGGGTAAGTGGTCATCCCAACTGCCTTTAAAGTCAACAACACATGCTCTCAACATATCTTCTAAAGTCTAAATGGTCCTTTCTGCTTGACCATCTGTCTGAGGGTGAAAGGTTGTACTGAGGTAAGCTTAGGTACCAAGACCCTTTTGGAAGGCTTTCCAAAAATAAGAGGTGAACAACATACCTCTATCTGAAATGATGGACAATGGGACACCGTTCAATCTGACCAACTCTCTAACATAGAGCTTGGCATAATCCTCGGCTGAATAAGATGTATGAGCTGGCAAGAAATGGGTTGATTTGGTCATCCTTTCCATAATGACCCAAATCTAATTGTGCTGACGACGAGTGTGAGGCAAACTCATCATGAAGTCCATGTTCACTTTTTCCCACTTCCATGTGGGAATACTGAAATCCTGCATCGACCCACTAAGCTTTTGATGCTTAATCTTAACCTGTTGACACGTGAAGCACTTATCTATAAACTCTGCAATGTCTCTCTTAATCTCACTCTACCAATAGGCTTCCAGTAAGTTACGGTACATCTTAGTGGCCCCTGGATGAATCAAGTAATACGCACAATGCACTTCTGCAAGAATCCGCTATCTCACACCATCCACACATGGCATATATATACTACCCTGGCAATGCAACACACCATCTCTCCCTTGGGAGAAAACCTCCACTTTATGGTCTCTGACAGGCTCTTTCAGCTTAACTAAGCTGGGATCTCTGTCCTGCTTTTCTTTTACTTCAGAAACAAAAGATGATTCTGAACTATTTTGCACCCAAACACTATCCTCAACCGAATCAACCAAATGGATACCTAGCCTGGAAAGCTGATGAACTTCCTGAACTAACTTTTTCTTACAATTCTCAATGTGAGCAACACTACCTATAGACAACCTACTGAGAGTATCCGCCACTATATTGGCCTTGCCTGGGTGATACAGAACACTCATATCACAATCTTTCAACAACTCTAACCATCTTCTCTGATGCAAGTTCAAGTTTTTCTGAGAAAATACATACTGCAAGCTTTTGTGATCTATGAACACATCAACATGCACCCCATACAAATAGTGCCTCAAAATATTTAAGGCAAACACAATTGTTGCTAACTCAAGATCATGGGTGGGATAATTCTTTTCATGGGGCTTAAGCTATCTAGAATCATAGGCCATGACCTTACCCTTCTGCATCAAAACACACCCCCAAACCAATTCTGGAAGCATCATAGTACACAACAAATTCATCTGGACCATCGGGTAAAGTCAAAACTGAGGTTGTAGTGAGTCGAGTCTTCAACTCCTGAAAACTCTTCTATCAAGAATCTGACTACTAGAATTTGACTTTCTTCTGAGTCAATCTATACATAGGGGATGTAATAGATGAAAATCCTTCTACAAAATGTCGGTAATATCCATCCAAACCCAAGAAACTTTTGATATCTGACAGAGAGATGGTTCTAGGCCAGTTTCTCACTACTTTGGACTTCTGAGGATCAACTCTAATGCCATCACCGAAAACTATATGACCAAGGAAAGCTACTGACCTTAGCCAAAATTTGCATTTACTGAATTTGGCAAACAACTGATGGGCTCTGAGAGTTTGTAATACTATTCTGAGATAGTCAGCATGATTATTTTCACTACGGGAGTAGACAAAAATGTCATCTATGAAGACTATGACAAACATGTCCAAGTACTTCTTGAACACGTAGTTCATCAAGTCCATGAAAGCTGTTGGGTCATCGGTAAAACCAAATGACATGACTAGAAATTTGAAGTGACCATACCGAGTTCTAAAAGTTGTTTTCAGAATGTCACATTCACTGACTCTAAGCTGATAATAGCCTGATTTAACGTCTATCTTAGAAAAATAACTGGCTCGCTGAGGTTGGTCGAACAAGTCATCGATTCTAGGAAGTGTATACTTGTTCTTGATGGTGGATTTGTTCAACTGATGGTAGTTAATACATATTTTAAGAGAATTATCTTTCTTATGCACGAATAAAATTGGTGCGCCCTTCGGAGAGATGCTGGGCAGGGTGAATCCCTTATCTAGGAGATCCTTCAACTGTTTCTTTATCTCATTAAGTTCAGTTGGAGCCATTCTATATGGAAGAATAGGGATGGGCTGAGTACCTAGAAGAAGGTCTATTTCGAAGTCAATTTTCCTTTTGGGAGGAACTCCGAGAAGATATTCGGGAAACACATCTAGAAATTCACTTACTATTGGAACTGACTCAAGATTAGGAGTCTCGAAACTAGAATCTTTAACTCGAATGAGATGATAGACATACCCCTTGGATATTATTTTTCTCACTCTAAGGTTTGAAACAAGCTGACCCCTAAGTACTGAAGTACTACCCCTCCATTCTAGGACAGGTTCATTAGGGAACTAAAAATGGACAACTCTATTTCTACAATCAATTGAAGCATAATATGAGTGAATCCAATCCATGCCGAGAATGACGTCAAAATCTGTCATCTCTAACTCTACTAAGTCTGCGGAAGTAACTTTCTGAGATACCATAACTGGACAGTTCCTGTATACCCGCTAGTCTATGATAGATTTACCCAATGGATTAGAAACTGAGAAGGTCTCTGATAGGATTTTGAGACTGATTCTGAAGTTAACAACTACATAAGGAGTTACAAAGAACAAAGAAGCTCCTAGATCTAGCAAAGAATAAACATGTAAATGGTAAACTTGTAACGTACCAGTGACCACATCAAGAGAACTTTTCTGATCCTATTGGGACTGAAGTGCATAGAGCCTATTTGGGCGTTTCCCAGTGGTGGCACTGGAAAGGGCAACCTACTAAGACGGGCGATTGGACTGAGCATGGGGACGATTATGATGACTTTGTGAACCCACCTGAAGACACACTATGATACTATGGCCTAGATTACCATATCCAAAACATACATCACTGCTAGCTCTACAGATACCCTGATTGTTTCTGCCATATTTCTGATAAATAGGATTTGTTCGGGCACTGCTAACGCAACCCTGAGATTTAGATCTTATTACAATTTCTGAATTTAGGCACTGGAGCACTGGCTGAGGATAGAACTGGAATTAGAGATTAAGGGAGAAACTAAGGAAGATTACCACCCTATGACTTAGGCTGAGTGAGGTTGAAGCTACCTATTCTAGCCCTCTTATTCTCTCTATCTTTCTCTTTAATTTTCTGCTCATCTTTCTATTAATCATGAACCATCAACATAGCCAAGTCCATATCCTTAATCAATATTGTTGTCCTACACTCCTTGACCACACTATCAAACACACCAGACATGAACTTACTCATCTTAGATATGCTATCAGCTACCACATGAGAGGCATATCTGGCTAACTGAGTTAACTTAAGAGAATACTCTTTCACTATCATGCTTTCCTGCTTTAGGTTAATAAACTCTAAAACCTTGGGTTCCCTCAACTCCAACGAGAAAAACCTATCTAGAAAGGCAGTAGCAAACTCTTCCTATTCTAGGCCCTGCATCTGCGGTCCTATCTGCCTTCCACTGCTTAAACCATGTATGAGCCACATCCTGCAACTGATAGGCAGCAAACTCAGTGTTCTCACTAGAAGTTAGCCCCATAATATCTATTACCTTTTGCACCATGTCAAGGAATTTCTATGGATCCTCTTCAGACTTGGATCCCGAATAAAAAGGAGGATTCATTCGGGTAAAGTCCTAAATTCAAGCTGTAGCAGTATTGGTTACTAGGATGGCCTGAACAGCAGCTGAGCATTCGTTATGTGCTGCTATAAAATGGGCTAGAGTGGTGAAAGCTGCTCTAAATTCTGCTTGAGAGACATGCTCGTCCAAGGGATCCGCCTGAATAGATGGTGGTGCTGGATGATTCCTAGTCCTTCTTCTGTTGGTCTTTTTGGGAGGCATGTTCTGTTAACAGAAGGTAAAATTGGATCAGGCAGAAAATTTAACTTAAACTTGTGCTCACTCGCATGATATGAATACTGAAAGAAAGGAAAACTTTTTCCTAAAAACTTCTTATAGCCTCTCGTCC
Source organism: Capsicum pubescens (assembly GCA_030864215.1). NCBI lineage: Eukaryota > Viridiplantae > Streptophyta > Magnoliopsida > Solanales > Solanaceae > Capsicum > Capsicum pubescens. Next base: position 83,122,270 of record CM061541.1, on the reverse strand, counting down.
ATAATTGCGGCACGCTACACATCCATGCACAAGACTCTACTTAACGTGGCTTTCAGATTCTCCAAAACACTTTAGAAACTTAGTCTATGATACCAAGTTTGTAATTCTCTGAGTCTACACCCTGGACGTTATACGGTACTTATGACCCCGAAGGATCACAAGCTAACCTATGACTAGTACCTGCTGTGAGCACTGAATAATAATACTGATAATATGTGAAAGTATAACTAAATATGCTATAAGGTTCTCAAAATACTAAATTAATAACTGAATGTACTGATAATAACATCTGAAAACTGAATAACTGACTGTGTTAGTCTAAAAACCTCTAGCTATCTGAAAATAAAGTTGATGGGACAAACCCCCAACTAACTCCGACTAAAATGACTACTGAACTGCTAAAATACTGAAATAACATAATACCCTTGATGGATGAGGACTAACTATTGAATCTGCTGCTGATATCCTGAGCTGCTATGTATGGCCAGGACCTAAGCGTCCATCCTATGATGTGAGATATCATAGCACAAAGAAAGAGTATGTGTCAATACATGGAATGTACTAATATGATAAGTGAGGTAGGCTGATATACATTGGTTCATATTCATGAGATAAAAACTGACCAAATGAACATCATGAAGTAACTGGATGAGACTACATGCAAAACTATAACTACTGAACATGCTGAATATACAATACTATACATATAACGTCTGTATAAATTAGACTAAAACTGTGGTACTGAGTTTTGATAACTGAATACTGATAACTGAAAGTTTAGACTGATATTGAAGTACTAATTTCTGATGGCTAAGTAATTGATACCTAATAGCCATAGTTCTGTTAAACTATCTGAGTACCTTACTGAATATTGAGACTGAAACTGTGACTGTAGGAGTGTTCATCTAACCGACATACCCTGATTTATAAACTGAGTTGGGGTCCAACAAGTGACCCCAGTTGGAAGGGTGTTATCACCTTGACAAGGGATACTAACAAGGTTGTGTGAAGACTCATGATATATATATATATATGATTGCGTCAACCCTAATCTGGCAGGAGGATGACTTATCCTATTCTAGATACGTAGTTTTGTAACACAGGGATTGCTACTATGGGTTAAACCCTCTACTCGAAGGAATGCCCCCATTCCTGGGTTCGATAGGTGCTGAATCCTACTCCCAACAGAATTGATACTGAACTGATCACTAGACTGTACTAGGCCTGACTTAACTGATTGTGTTGACTGACTGAACTGGACTGAGTTTTGTTAACTGACTATGTACCACTGTTCTTGACCTTTACTAAAATGATTCTATAACTACTATAACTAAGTAAACATCTAGATTTTGGGTAACAAGTACCCCCAGGACTCGATAGCATCAACAGTAGAACATAGAAAATTTTGAAAACATAATAATAGTCAATTATTCACAATTCATTCACTGAGATATTTCCTTAAACACTTGGAGGTTATGAACTTGTACATGAATGAGAACACATGCTAACATGTCATGCTTATACTATTCAATTCATATGGACATTCTATCAAACACTTAGGGAGCATGATTGTGATACATGAAGAATAACATATAGGGCATCATAACTTCAACATAAAATCTTGCAATTCAGGGGTTTTGGCATAAGACATTCATAATTCAACACACATGCTGACATAATTTCATGAAAACTCATAAAAGATCTTAACTTGAAACCCATACAACAATACAAGCATGAGCATAATTTAATTCATATCATAAAAATCATAATTCAAGTTTTAAAAATGGTTCTTAAACTCCACGGGTGGTAGGAAACCCAAGGAGGAACACCTAACATACCTTGATTATTGATTTCATGAAAATTTTTGAGGATTCTTGAGAATTGATCTTGAGATTGATGAAACTAGGGCTTGTTCTTGAAAGGATTTTGTGAATAAAGAATGAATTTTTCCCTCTAGGATATTAAATTTTGTGTTTTAGCTGAATTGGGCTAGGGGAAAAGGACCTAAATGCCCTAAAAAACCCGTAACTTAAAACATAAAACTGGTCCAACAATGTAATACTCGACGTGCTGCATCGATGGGATAGATGTGATCACTGACGCATTGCATCAATGGTTTCAATGCGAGAGCCAATGTGACGCATCAAGATCGTGTTGGCTTGATGTTTTGGTCATCCAAACATGACCCAAACGAAGTCTAAAAATTTCAAAACTCACCCAATATGACCTATTGACATACTTGATTATGAATCAACTTGAAGATCCACATTCTAAGGTCTGAAAGATTGAAAATAAGATCATCCAATTTTGAAGGCTAAAAAATGTTTCTAAGTCTTAACACTTAGCTAAATTTTTCTAAGTCTGGCACCCTTTTTGTCATGCTATCTAGGACTGAAATGATTTGAATTTTGCTCTTTTTCTTCTTAGTTTTCTTATCCTATACATGTTGAGCATGGACTATCAACCTATCCACATCCATTTTGTTAATCAGCATTGTGGTCCTACACTCTTTGACAACACTGTCAGACACACCAGATACGAACTTACTCATCTTAGATCTGCTTTTGGCTACTACATAAGGAACATATCTATCTAACTGAGTAAACTTAAAAGAGTACTCTTTCACTATCATGCTTCTCTGATTTAGGTTAATAAACTCTAAAACCTTGGCTTACCTCAACTCTAACGGGAAAAACCTATCTAGAAAGGCAGTAGCAAACTCTTCCCATTTCATAGGCCTTACATCTGCGGCCCTATCTGCCTTCCACTTCTTAAACCATGTATGAGACACATCATGTAACTGATCAGTAGCAAACTCAACACTCTCACTAGTAGTTACCCTTATAATATTAGTTACCTTATGCACTATGTCAAGGAATTCCTGTGGATCCTCTTCAGACTTAGATCCTGAATAAGAAGGAGGATTCATTCAGGTGAAGTCCTGAATTCTATCTGCAGCAGTATTGGCCACTGGGTTGGCCTGAAAAGTAGTTGAACATTTATAATGGGCTGATACAGAATGGGCTAGAGTGGTGAAAGCTTCTCTGAATTCTGCATGAGAGACATGCTCATCTAGGGGATTTGCCTGAATGGGGAGAGGTGCTGGTTGATTCCTAATCCATCATTCGTTGGTCTTTTTGGGAGGCATGTTCTATAAATAGAAGAAAAAATTACATTAGCTAGAGAATTTAACTTGAGCTCATGCTCACTCACAAGATATGAATACTGAAAAAAGGGAAACCTTTTTCCTAAAACCATCCCATAGCCTCTCGTCCATAAGTGTGGCATGTTACACACCCTTGCAAAAGACTCTACTTGATACGGATTCAAACTCTCTAGGACTCTTTAGAACCTTAGGCTCTGATACCAAGTTTGTAACACCCCGAGTCTACACCCTGGACGTCACACGGTGCTTACGACCCCAATGAATCACAAGATAACCCATGAATGGCACCTGCTATGAACACTGAATAATAATATTGAAGATATATGCGGAAGTATAACTGAATATTCCATAATGTTCTTAAAAAACTAAAATAATAATTGAATGTACTTATAATAATATCTGAAAACTGAATAACTGACTGTGTTAGTTTGAAAGCCTCTAACTATCTGAATATGGAGTTGATGGGACAAACCCTCAACTAAATCCAACTGAAATGACTACTGATTTGCTGACATACTAAAATAACATAATATACTCAATGGATGAGGACTCATTATAGAATTTTTTGCTGATATCTTGAGCTGCTAAGTACGGCCAGGAACCTGAGCATCGAACCTATGATATGAGACATTATAGCATAAAGAAAGAGTATGCGCCAGTACATGGAATGTACTGTTATGCTAAGTGAGGTAGGCTGATATACATGGGTTCATATGCATGAGATGATAACTGACTGAACGAACATCATAAATTAACTGGATGAGGGTACATTTAAAACTATAATAATAAAATTTGCCGAATATGTAATACTGCACATATAACGTCTGTCTAAATTAGAATAAAACTTAGGTATTGAGTTTTGATAACTGAATACTGATAACTAAAAGTTTAGACTGATACTGAAGTACTGATTTTTGATAGCTAAGTAACTGATAACTGATAGCCATAGTTCTGTAGAACTGTCTGAGTTCCTTACTGAATACTAAGACTGAAACTGTGATTGTAGGAGTGTTTATCTAACCGACATACCCCAATTTATAAACTGAGTTGGGGTCTAACCTGTGATCCTAGTTGGAAGGATGTTAGAACCTTGCCAAGGGATACTAACAAGGCTGTGTAAAGACTCATAAAATATATATATATGATTGCGTCAACCCTAATCTGGCAGGAGGATGATTTAACCTATGCTGGCTATGTAGTTCTGTAATACAGGGACTACTACTAAGGGTCAAATCCTCTACTGGTAGAAATTCCCCCATTCTATGGTTCTCTCGATGTTGAATCCTACTGCCAACTGAATCGACACTGAACTAATCACTAGTCTATACTAGGATTGACTGAACTAATCGTGTTGACTGACTGAACCAGACTGAGTTCACCGAGTTTTATTAACTGACTGTGTACCACTATTCTTGACCTTTACTAGAACGATTCTATAACTACTGCAACTAAGTAAACAAATATATTTTAGGTAACAAGTACCCCCAGGACTCGATAGCATCAACAGTAAAACATAGCAAATCTTGAAAACATAATAATAGTCAATTGTTCTCAATTCATTTACTGAGAAATTTCCTCAAACTCTTGGAGATTATGAACTTGTACATAAATGAGAACACATGCTAACATGTCATGCTTATGCTATTCAATTCACATGGACATTCTATCAAACACTTGGGGAGAATGATTGTGATATATGAAGAATAACATATAGGACATCATAACTTCCACATGAAATCTTGCAATTCAAGGGTTTTGACATGAGAGATTCATAATTAAACACACATGCTAACATAATTTCATGGAAACTCATAAAAAATCTTAACTTGAAACCCATACAACAACACAAACATCAACATAATTCAATTCATAGCATGGGAATCATAATTCAAGTTTTAAAAACGATTCTTGAACTCTAAGGGTGGAAGAAAACCCAAGGATGAACACCTAACATATCTTTATTATTGATTTCATGGAAATTGTTAAGGATTCTTAGGACTTGATCTTGAGCTTGATGAAACTAGGGCTTGTTCTTGAGAGGATTTTGTGAATAAAGAATGAATTTTGCCCTCTAAGATATTAAACTTGTTTTTTTGATGAATTGGGTTAGGGGAAAAGGACATAAATACACTTAAAAACTAGTAAATTAACACATAAAACTGGCCCAGTGATACGATACCTGATGCTTCGGTTTAATGGGATCGACGTGATCACTAACGTATCGCGTCGATGGTGTCAATACTGTATCCAACGCGATGCGTCAAGATCGCATTGCTTGCTGTTTTGGCCATCCAAACATAACCCAAACGAAGTCTGAAAATTCCAAAACTCACCTAATATGACTTATTGACATCCCTGATCATGAATCAACTTGAAGATCGACATTCTAAGATCAGAAAGATCAAAAATACGATCATCCAATTCGAAGGCTAAAAAAATGCTTCTAAGTCTTAACACTTCGCTGAATTTTCTAAGTCTGGGACCCCTTTTGGCATGCTATATAGGACTAAAATGATTTGAATTTGGGGGGTCTTACAATAAGAGCCTACAGTATATGTTACTTAGAAAGAGTTAAATCTTACGCAAAGGAGGTTGCTTGAGTTGCTGAAGGACTATGATATGAGTCTTCACTATTATCCAGGTAAAGCTAATGTGGTTGCTGATGCTATTAGCATATTGTCCATGGGGAGTTTAGCTCACGTGTATGAGGATAAGCGGGAGTTGGTGAAGGAAATTCACCATTTGGCTAGTCTTTGAGTTCATCTTACGGACTCTAAGAATGGTGGTGTATTTGTGCATCAGGTATCACAGTCATCTCTTATTGTTGAGATAAAGAAGAAGCAAATGTTGGATCAGATTAAGAGAAATATGGGTCTGCAAAAGGTTGTTGACATTGCGATTGGTGGTGATGGTATCTTGAGATACCAAGGTAGGTTATATATTCCCGAAGTTAATGGTTTAAGGGAAAGAATTTTGGTCGAAGCGCATGGATCTCATTATGCTATTCATCCTAGTTCTATAAAGATGTATCATGAACTTAAAAGGTTCTATTGGTGGAACAATATAAAGCGAGATGTGGTTAGCTATGTGGCTAGGTGTATGGTATGTCAACAAGTGAAAGTTGAGCACATGTGACCCAAGGGTTTGTACCAAGAGATTGAGTTTCCCGAATGAAAATGGGAAGTGATTAACATGGATTTTGTTACCAGTTTTCCTTGGTATCGGAATCAATGTGATTCGAATTGGGTCATTGTGGATAAAATGACCAAGTCTGCTCACTTCTTGTCGGTAAGAACTAGTTATTCAGTAGAGAATTATGTTAAGTTGTATCTTGCAGAGATAGTAAAGTTGCATAGTGCTCTGGTTTCTATCATTTCAGGATTATGGTACTCCATTCTCATCTCACTTTTGGAAGTTATTTCAGAAAGTTTGGGAACTAAGCTGTACCTTAGAACTGCTTTCCACCCGTAGTCGGATGGACAAGCAGAGAGGACCATTCAAACATTAAAAAATATGCTACATGTTTGCGTGGTTGACTATGGTGGTAGTTTATTTGACCATTTGCCTTTGCATAAGTTTGCTTATAATAATAGTTATCAATATAGCATTAGTATGACTCTTTTTGAGGCGTTGTATGGTAGGAGATGTCTTTATCCTATTAGGTGGTATGAAGTTGGTGAGGGTAAGTTGTTTGGACCTGATTTGGTTCACCAAGCTTTAGAGAAGGTGAAGGTAATTCGTGATATATTGAAAACCGCTCAAAGTCGCTAAAAGTCCTATGCGAATGTGCACCATAGGGAGTTGGAGTTCAATGTTGGCAATTGGGTGTTCTTAAAGGTATCTCTCATGAAGAGAGTAATGCAGTTTGGTAAAAAGGGGAAGTTAAGTCTTTGGTATATTGGTTCGTACTTGATTTTAAAGAGGCTTGTCAGTCGGTTTTCTATGTCTCTGTGTTGAGAAAGTGTGTGGGTGATTATTCTTCGGTTCTTTCTTTGGAAGGGTTAGGTATCTTGGATTCCTTATGAGGTAGTACCAATTGAGATCTTAGATCATCAAGTTCGTCGGTTGTGGATGAAGGATGTGGCTTCGGTAAATGATATTTAGAGAAACTATAAGGTTGAGGAAGCTACTTAGGAAGCAGAAGAGGACATGAAGTCCAAGTAGTCATTCATGTTTTCTGCTCTCAGAATTCGTGTGGAAGGTATGTGTTCGTCATCATACTTTTGTTTTTAAACTTTGTTAAAGGAAAGATTGATTTCCTTGCATCTTTGTTTTTTAACTTAGTTAAAAGTTATATTAGTGTGTGATAATGTGTTAACTCATGCTTGTGCTTGCCTTATTCGTCATTCGAGGATGAATGATCCAAGTGGAGGAGAATTGAAACACCTTGGCTTTTGACCCTTAGAAATTTCTTGAGTTAGGAGCTTCTGGATATCATACGACTTAGGGTACAAGTCATATGATAGGATATGGATTAGGGGTCTTCAACTCGTATGTAAATCAGTGTGTTCAATGTTACTTTCTATCCAAGGTACAAATAGACTCCGTACTAGAAGTATGTTAAGGTATGAGTCTTACGTGGATAAGTCGTATGATGCCCTAAGTTGGTCTAGAGAATTCTTCTTGGGTTATAGGTTATAGGGTACTTCTCATATGTTAGGATACGATTTATCCATGTGTGGTCGTATGTTGATCAATATAGAGGTCCAAGATGATGTCTAGGGTACGATATAAGGGTACCACTCGTACCCTAGGGTATAGTTTAGGGGGTATAGTCATACCTTTCTACGTGCATATTCTTAGATTTTAAGTTGGGGGTATTCTGGATATTTCCCACCCCAAAACCCTTAAGTACCCACATGTTAAAACATGTTGTGGCCTCTTATAAACTACTATTGAAAGATTAAACACTCCAAAAACACTCTCTAAACTCTCTTGTGGAAATTAGGGATAGGGTTCTTCAAAGGTGGTCATCTGAAGAGTAAAATTTCTCCATGAATCTTCTTGAATAAGGCATGTGACTCTTCCCTCATTGTTAGTTCTCAAATGTGATGTGTTTTAAGCATTGATTATGATTCATTAATGATGATTTTGAAAACTAATGTTGAGGGCTTTGATGCATATTGTTCAGTATTGTTCACTCTTGGTTTAACTTGTGTTTTTTATTATGGTTTGCACATGTGGGTGATTGGTAATTTTGGTTTAACAAATGGGTCATGGGTAACCCTAAACTTGATGGTTTTTACATTGGTTATGGTTTTGATGATAGCTTGCCCTCAAAGTGTTTGTGAAAATGCCTAAGAGAATAAAATAGCCACATGATAATGTTCTTTTGAACTAAGGCATTGGCCTAATGAATATGAATGGTTGGTAAATAGTTTTGTGAAGGCCTTTTTGGCCATGTAATGATTTAAATAATAGCCTTGGTGGTTTAATTGGCTAAATGGGTTTGAGTCCCTAAATATTAACTTGGCTTATGTTTTTTTTAGACAATTGGTTCGAGTCCGTAGACTTTGAATTTAATAAGTGTCTTTGTTAGATGATGGATTTGAGTCCCAAAGTCAATTGAATTAATGGTTGATTGATAATGATCATCGCATATGGTATACTTGCAAGTAGTGTTGGTATGACGATACCAACGAAATGTCTTTGGTAAGTAATTGACTTAATATTTCTGTATATGAAATGATTGTTTTAAGTTGGGCTTAATAAGGAGATGTGTAGTCGGTCCATGAAAGTGAAGTCTAAAGGACTAACACTGGACAACGCATTAGATGGTGCAAGTTTCTTATGACCGGGTGGTTTGAGTCCATCAAATGAACATATGAAAGGGAGGTTAGAGTCCCCCTTACTACATGTATTAGTGCATAAGTCACCTTGATTATGCCGGGAGGTTTGAGTCCCCTACATAGGCATATACAATTTTGGATATTCTGTGATTCGTGCAGCTACACGCACTGAGGCCCTTCCATCTAAGGCAGAGCTGGGCTCATATAACCCGTGGGTGCCTTATTCTATGATGGTCATGCTACATAGCCTAGGTTAATGGTTTCCAAAGTTCGTGCTAATCTTGTTCCCTATCTCGGCATGGTATATATATATTGTATTGGTTATATGCATTGATTAATTGGTTTTGAACTGTTGGCACTATTTTACCCTTATCCTTGAGTTACATAGTAGCGATCCAACCACTAATCATCTTCGACATTGTATCCCCACGCAATGCAGGTGTTGGTCATACTACACCTCCAGCTTAATAGGTTGAACTTTGGGAACAATTTATGTTGACTTAAAGTAGTGAGTTTCCATACTTCAGAAGGCTCCATTTCTAGTCACAGTTTCTTATGTCTTTATTGATTTAGATTTGGATATTGGTTTTGGCCATGGTCGCGGGCATGTCCCGATCAAATATTATTTTACTTTTTGATAGAGGCTTTCTGGAACTACTTTGGTTTGGTAAGAGTGGTGTCAATAGTGGTGTCAACCTTGGCATTGGTATTGGTATTAGGGATGATACCATATGGCTGTGTTTGATTTATGATTGATTTGATTTATGATTGATCCATTTTGTTATGTTGTGGACAGGGACTTGGTTATTATAGTGGTTATGTTATGGTTGTTGATTGGGTATTAGATGGTTAGACTTGTTCGGGTTGGTCACGGTCGTGAACCTATCCCAAAATCTTTATATTGTCAAGCACGTTATCTTGTTATATGTTTGGAATTCATTCGACTCAGGGTATATGCTTGGTTGGTTGGCTTGGGAAATGGGGTGGTGTTCGATCATTGTTGGTCCTGAGCTGCCTATTACGACAAGGCCCTAATGTAGGTCATGTCAAGTACCTTGATATATGTTCAGAATTCTTTCGAGTTGGAGTGTAAGGTGCTTGGTTGTCTGGGTAATGGGGATGGTCTTCGGTTCTCGATGGACTTGAGATACCCGTCACTGCCAAACCCTGGTTTGGGAGGTCATGACTAAGATGCTATCAGAGCCTAGGTTTGGTATAATTGGGTGTCCACAAAGCCATGTTAAGTAGAGTCTCTTTCATGGGTGTGTAATGCGCCATATTTATAAATGAGAGGCTATGAGGCATTTAGGAACGTTTTCATTTCTTGTTGTTCAATTTCGAGCTATAAAGTCTAAGGTCTTGAATCTCTCTAATTCTCGTTTGTTCGCCTTTCAGACCATGCCTCCAAGAAGATCTGGCATACGTGGAACTCTTTTACCCAGTCTAAGGTCAATGTGGACGGAGCTCGTCCTACTCTAGGAGTTCAGGCCAAGTCTAGGATTGCTGCTTCTGAATGCCCTGATGGAGCTCCATTGATCCCTCTTATTCCTCCACAGACACCTCGAGCTGATGTATCTACTGCTGAGTTTTGCCAGTCGATTCATTTGCTCACCCAATTGGTGGCATCTTAGAATGAGTGGGTTGCTTATGTTGCTCCATCCTCCGAGGCTATTAGAGTTGGCCAATTTATGAAATTTAAGTCCTCCTACTTTCATTGGTTCTAAAGTCTAGGAAGATCCTCAAAATTTCATTTATGAGATAGAGAAGAGACTACAACAAACTGCACCTACATAATATGTTATAGCTAAAAATGAAAAGCTCCATGGCTAAATATTTTAGCCACATTTTTTCTTTTCGTAGCATTTATAGCAAGAAGTGGTGTAACTAAAAGTTAGCTACAGACTTTACATGGTCTGTGGCTAAGGATAAATACTTACAGCTATAGAAAATTATGTTGTAGCTGTGGTGGTTAAAAAATCTTACTACGAAATATATACTTATAGCAAATAAATTTTACTCTTTGCCACGACAAATAAAAATTGTAACAATTTTTAAAATTATAGCCATAATATATTCTATTGTGGCAAAATATTTGACATCTTGGCTTTGAAAATTTAAAAGTTGTAGATATTTTACATTTTAGTCTGGTGACAATAAATACTTGCATTTAGCAACAAATTAGAAAATCTATAGCTATAAAATGAAGTATTTGCCACAAAAAAAATTTGACATGGCTAAAAATTTATTCATTTTTTCATAAAATATATAAATGATAGCCACTTTTTAATTTGCTGGGAAAAGTGAAAATATACACCCATATTTTTTACAATTATGAAGGTTTAGCTGTAACTATAAAAATTTATTGGTACAGATTGAAGAATATTTTCATAAATATTATTAATAACAAGAATTTTTGTAATGTTGCTAAAATTAAAAAAAAAATTGTTATTACAAATTAAAGATTTTTTTACAAGCTTTGTAAACAAGAAAAGTTACATAAAGTAGCTACAACTCATTTTGAGATTCTAAAACCATTGTCAAATCTGTTTATTGTATTTTACAATTTCAGAAATAATCACAATATATAATTCTTTTGAGACACTATCTTGTTTGAGTCCAAAGCAGCATAGTCTTCTCCTATCTCTTTTTTGTAGTCTTCAATTGCACCTTATCTTGATCAAAATCCATCTTGATTTGCCATTTATATGTTCTTATTCCGTTAAAATCCCTATCAATAATGATACAATTTTTTAGCACGAATAAAATTAAGATCAACTAATTATATATGCAAGTGTGTGCATACATATAATTTCAAGAAGAAAAATATATGTCTTAATTCTTTTACTAAAAATTTAACAAATAAAAATAAGAAAAACACAAAGTAACCAAAAAAATAAACAAATCTGTAGACTTTTTAAACTTCTTAAAACTTGTAATAGGATTCAAATTTCAATATAATAACAAGAAACATATTCAGTGTAATCCCATAGGTGGTGGTAGATCTCAAATCACAAAATCAATTTTAAAATTCATGCAGATAAAATATTACCTTCAAATTAACAAAACTATATACAATTCGATGCAATCCACTCATATTGTAAAATTTATTTCATCTACTTGAAGAATTTCATGTTGTAAAATCTACCTTAAAAAAATATATTAATTAGCAATACATCATAAAGATTTTAAAATCCAATAAAAATCTAAAAAGAAAAATGGTGAGAGGCACAAAGCGAGGGGGGGGGGGGGGGGTTAAAGGAAAGAAATCTGTATGTTTGTTAAGTGGGAAGGATTAGGTTATTATAATTGGATTTTTTGTAGGGGGGAAATTTTTATTTTGGGGTTGGGTGGGGTGGGGAGGGGGGGAGGATTGGGGTTTAATATAAATTGGAAAAGGTATGGGCGGCAGAAAATTTGTTGGCCAATTGGCCTTTATGTTTTTCTTTACCTTTTGTGTTTCTTTGGTAAACTTTCCTTTACCTAATATGCTAAACTGTGTACTTTTTATTTTCTTTTTTTACAAATGCTACTACAGTATTATGTAACTAATAAATATAATAATTGTACCAAACCAAATTAATATAACAAAGAAAATTATCTAATGAAAAATTTAATAAGTATATACTTTACTTTAACTTAATAGAGAAAGTCATTATTTATATGAAATAAATATTATTCTACAATATATTATTTCTTTTCAACTTTTTTTGCTAGGATATTGTTAGTTTTGTTATGTACTCTCATGTTTCAATATATTATTAACTTAATAGTGTCTAGTTAAACTTATGATTATTTTGAATTAAAATTTTTAGTTTGAAATATAAATACAAAATATATATAATTTAAAATAAAGTTTTCTATCTTTGAAGTAAGATTAAGACCTGTATACATTCTACTCTCTCTCCAAACCTACTTTGCGCTGTTATTTTTACTATTGTGTGTGAATTTTAAATGATTTATATGGATTAGAATGTCAAGTTAATATTTTCACAATATTCAATCATTTCAATTTATATGGTGGTTTTATACTTTCACAACATTCGATCATTTCAATTTAAATTAAACAATTAAAATTGATTTGTATGGATTATTTTAATTGTTGTTGTTGTTATATATATATATATATATATATATGAAAAAGAGTAAGAAATAAATCTAAACTTTGACGAAATTTGTTGTAACATGCCTCAACTTTGCAGGGTCCTATGACCCCCCTCGAATATTTATTATCATATTTTTGTGGCATATATTTGTCCAGGTGGACCACTTCAGACCCTTACGCCCTCAGCGTGCGTGTATTCACGCAGTAGTCCAGTAGGACAAAATATATGCCACAGAAATACAGTAATAAATAGTCGGAGGGGGGGAGGGAGGAGTCATAGGACCCCCGCAAAGTTAAGGCGTGTTACAACTATATATATATGTGTGTGTGTGTGTGTAAAGTTGAATTATTAATTTATTTAAATTATTTTTGAAACTTAGAAGTAAGATCATATAAAATTGAATCGAGTTGAATGATGAACATCTCTAATTACACTAAATTTTTAAAAATACTGTCTCAATACATCATATTCAAATCAAATAATAATTCTAAAAATATTTGATCGAGATGAAGTTTTAATAATACCTATTGAAGTTTTTCTGAATTCTGGAATGATTAGTTAATTGAAATGAACATAATTAAATATTTATTTAAGTTATTGTAGACACATGATTTTTTATACTCCCCGAATTTTAACTTATTTTTCTATATTAAATATTTATATTTGGTTCGATATTATTTTAATTCTTATTTTATTTTTAATAAATTTTTAGTTAAAAATAAATAAGTAGATAAAGGTAATTTTGGGATATTTTATTTTATTTTTATTTTAAAAAATAATAAAAAAATTCAAAAAATATTTTTCTTTTTAAATTTTAAATAAATAAGCTTGTAGTTTTAGTACTATCTTAATTATATTTATTTTTGGCTATTTATAACTTTTATTATATTTTTTTAAATTTAAAATTAATTAGTTATTATTATATTTATTCTTATTGTTATTTATTTATTATTTATTTATTTATTTATTTATTATTATTATTATTATTATTTATTTTCTAAAATAAAATAATAAATAAATAAAAAATATAATTCAAATCCCAATCTCTATTTGCCTATAACTGTTCCCCCTAAAAAAAATTGTTCCCTCATCTCTTTATTTAGGGACTTCCCCCACCCCAGACAAAAAGAGGTCACGTACTGTTTTCTGCCTATACTATATCAGACAGAAAAAAAATAAACAATAAAAGAGAAGAGAAAACCCAGAGAAAAATAAAAAACATCAGATAAAAGAGAGAAAAGAAGAAAGTTGAAGTTGGAGTTCCTGTCAAAGTTTCCCGTGACGACGTTTGAATTTCACTTGAGAAAATATTGTATTTCCACCTTGAACTAAAAGCGAAAAGGCTGAGATACACCTGAACTTTAGGAGGGTCCTATTACCCCCTGGACTAATTAAAATTATATTTTTGACAACCTTAGTGCCTATTACCCGAACTATACGTGGTATGTGCCACGTAGGCACTAAGGTTGTCAAAAATATGATTTTAATTAGTCCAGGGGAGTAATAGGACCCTTCTAAAGTTCGAGTGTGTCTCAGCCTTTTCACGTATAGTTCAAGGTGGAAATAGAGCATTTTTCCTTTTCACTTCAATACATTAACAGGTTCTATTTCAATTTTGATTTATTCATAGTATGAAATTTCTAGTGAATCAAATTATTATCAAATTTACATTAATGAATGATGATATGTGATGTTATTTATTTAGTGTGTTGAATTATGAAAAATGAATATAGAAATGCACTGATATATGCATGTATTCACTGTCAAAAAGTATAAAATGCACGCATATAATGACACACTCTTTAATGTTCATAACAGTATACGCTTCACTAATATACGCATGTCTTTACTAAGAAAAATTCATACATTCGTACATGGATAATATTAGATAAAAATCAGTAGAATAAAAATAGATGAAAAATAGGAGAAAAGTCATTGAAACAATAAGAATTAACAATGAAGAGACACAGTAAAAAAAATGAGAGAGAGAGATCAAAAACTAAAGATTGACGGAGAAAAGAAAAATAGTCAGTCTTTTCATTGAATTTTTCGATGATTTTTTCGTCGAAAATTCATCAAAAATTCACCATCGCTTGGATTCACTCCATTTTTGTCAATTTCCGACCCATGTGGTCGGATCCGGCGAACCAACTCGAGGAAAAATCAACCATCAGTCGTTTACCATATCCCTTCCCTTTCCCATTGACCACCATCCCTCTCCCCATTTTCCCAATGACTGGCGAATCCCACTGCACCACCGACCACCCCACTGAGCCTCCAAATCCCACCGAAAAATGATGATAATTCACCGAAAACCCACAGTCGCGTCGGCGCCACTCCCCTCTCCCCTTTCCCGTTGTCCAAACCCCCTCCCCCCAAAACCAGATTTCACCGGAAAACTAGGCCAGATCTTTCCAACTATCAACTGGTCCCCTTTTTATTAAAATCCGACGAAATTCTATCGGATTAGTTGCTGAAAAATATATATAAACTCACCTGAAAGTGTAACTTGCGTAAGTTGCAGATTGTTGTAGTAAAAAACTGTTTAATATTATTTATTTATGTATGTATTTTAATTTTATTATTATTATTATTTATTTAAATTTAAATTTGGAGATCCGATAATAAAATTAATATAATAGAATTAGATTTTGTATATTAGTATTATTTTTTTTTATTATTATTATTATTATTATTATTTTCTATTTATTATTTTATTTTACCTTATTTTATTTTTATTAATGATTATTAATAAGGCTTAATAATAATTTTTTTTATTTAAAATTTCTTAATCACCTTAAATGAATTTACTTAAGTTTACCATTAAAATTAGGTAACATTTCGAGTAGGCAAACTTTTAAATACTATGCAAATATAGAATAATTAAATCTTGTCTCGATTAAGAATGTGGCGTACACATTTTTTTTGAGATATTTAAAAATAATTCGAGGATGCAATAATACACCTTGACAAATATTTTTCTAAAATTAATTTTCACTAATTTAATATATAAGAATATAGGTTCTAGACATTAAAAATGACTGAATTTAGGCCTTAACACGATTATTCAAAAATAGTTTAAGTTAAGATAAGTCAATAAAAGCGACCGTGCTAGAATCACGGGACTCGAGGGATGCCTCACACCTTCCCCTCGGTCAACAGAATTTCTTACTCGATCTTCTGTTTTCGCAAACCAAATAAGAGTCATTTCCTTTTCATTAGGGATTCAAAAAGGTTATTTGAAACACCATAACTCGATTCCAAATGACGACTCTATAATTAAAATATTCCTACTCAAAATTGTCACTTTAATTGGAAAAAATCTTTGATTTCTCGGGCGAAAAAGTGGTGTGATATCTCTGGCAACTCTACTGGGGAATAATTAGAATTCGAACATTTAATATTGATTTTTACTTGCTTTAATTGTTTTGATATTATGTTTGTTGGCCTTATGTGCTACTTGTCGCTCATTTACTGCTTTGATATTGTTGAACTGTTTTATAAATTGTCTTATCTTACACACTCTCTCTGAGTCTCTGAAATAGGATAGAAGGAATCCATCATATGCATCCTGCTTTCTTTTTTAGATAGGCGGAGTGTCAAGGCACCTGGTGAAGGATTATAGTCACACATGTTAGGCGGAGTTCAGATCAACAACGAAGGCGGAGTAGCACTTCTACCGAACAAGTTTTCCTTCCTCGACTCGAGTATCCGCTCGGGTAAGCCAGTCTACACAGCTATCCTATTAGGCTAAATTTAGAAGAACTGAAACTCAGAATCTGGTTATCCCTATTAGGTTCCGCTTTATTTACATTATGTACATTTGACTTAGCGGAACTCGACACAAGAGTCGAGTCTGTCTAGGATAGGTGACCCACTTTATAATGACCAACATGTGCATCCTACATGCTCTTTGACATTTTTTTGGAAGGCTATTTGATTGTTCACCGGCTTTTAGACAACTTTGGAATGCAAGAGATTATATTATTCTCAAATTTAGTGAATCATTTTTCAAAGAAAATTTTTATTTTTTTAAAAGAAAGGAAATTTTTTAAATATATAGTAACATAGTTTTACGGTCTTCATGAACTTTCAGGATCTGATTCTCACTCTTTAGTGGGATACGTAGGAAATCCTTTTCAGGATATGACCCAGTCTTGTAAAATAAAAATTTTCTAATTTATTGAGAGATATTTTGAAAAAAAAAAAGAATGAAATAAATGAATATTTTTCATTAATAATATTATTTTCTCTTTCTTCTTTTTCTTATTCTCAAGTTTAATTTTTTACAAATTTTAATAGCCTAAATATTTAGGGATCATGAACTAAATTTTTATAAAATAATAAAATATGTAAATATATATTTTAACAATCCTAAACCTTTAGGGGTCGTGAGGCTGAAATTTTTATACAACTTCATACATAAAACAATTATTTTTCTGTCTTTCTTTCTAAGTCATCTTATTTTCTTTTCTTTTTTCTTTTAAGTGTACTTAATTATGGGGTATTTTCTTCATTTTTTTGTCTTTCTTTCTAAGTCATCTTATTTTCTTTTCTTTTTTCTTTTAAGTATACTTAATTAGGGGTGTTTTCTTCCAAACACATGGTTAAAATTGTCTAGAGGTCTGTTGATGTAAAACTTTTGATAGAGTCGGTCTAAATAAGTGGCACCCCTAAAATAAATGTTGGCATTCATGTTTTTCTCACTTTTTAATTTGAATAAAATAACTTTGGCATCTGAGTCAAGTTTAATAGTCGCATTAATTCTCATGAGTCAAGTTAAAAATTTAAAATTAATAAATTAAGTTCTGCCTAAGTCTAGACATTTTCTAATCTCATGTCCTTGTCAATAGGTATAACATGTCTCCTCCAGTTCGTGGAAACTGTCAAAAGAGGAAGAGAAATGGTAATATACCTTTACAAGTAGTGTACTGTACCCTTTTGCAACTTTGGTTGTGGTGGAATGAAATTGATTCATTTGATTATGATGAGATACATAAGTATTTGGGTTTTTTGACGAGCATCATGACAATCAACCCTAGTAGGGAGATGGTTGATGCATTGATGACTTTCTGGGACCCGATGAACAATGTATCTCGCTTTTCAGGTTTTGAGTTGACTCCGACTTTAGAGGATATAGTGGCCTATGTTAGATTTGGGGATATGCATCGGAAAAAAACTTATAGCCCCAAGACTCATCTCGATAAATATATTCTACAAGCTCATGAACATACGAAACTCAAAAGAAGAATCAATGGAAAAAGGTTGGGTCTCCTTGCAGTTCTTGTATGAAAGATATGGAAGGCAAGAGGGGTTTGAGAAGTTCGGTAAACAACTCTGTAACAAGGGAAGTTTTTAGGCTTGGAAAATTCATAGACAATTTGCATTCATGGTAACCTTTTTAGGCACTATGGACTTCCCGAAGAGAGAGAAAAAAATTAATATTTGTTTAGCTGGAGTGGTACATATACTGATTAAGAAAAAAAAAATTACACTATGGTACCAATGATCTTGGCCGATATTTACCGTGCTCTGACCGTTTGTCAAAAAGGAAAAGGTTTTTTCGAGGGATGTAATATCTTGCTACGGATGTGGATTGTAGAGCATCTTTATCAACGTCCTATGGTGGTGAGATTTGTTCCTGAATGATTCAATCACATCAAGGATTACAAGGAAAGGATGGAGAAATATAAGTGCCCATAAGGAATTAGAGATTGGGATAAGCTTTTTCGTTCTCTGACGGCGGATAAAATCACTTGGAATCTCCCTTGGTTCCCTTGAAGGCAAGTCATACATAGTTCTGTCATCCGTCCATTCTTGTTATTAATGGCTATTAGGGGTGTTCAACCGTATGTTCCATTGAGGGTTCTACATCAGCTAGACAGACGTCAAATAATTCCCACAACAGAAAACATAAAAGAGTTTGTGCTTAAGGTTAGACCATAGATTCCTCTTCCGGTGGGATTAGCCCAGCAGATTTGAGATGGTTATCATCTCATGGGAATTGAAACAATGGTCATAGAGTGTGATAAAGAAGAAGTACACCCAGACTATTGTGAATGGTTTGATAGAAAGTCACCTCCACCAGTTAGACCGGAAAGATTGATTAAGGGATCCATAGATCAAGAAGTTGCAATCAGGATAGGGATCGAGAGAGCCATACGAGAACATCATGATTCCAACCAAGCTTTGAGAGCATAATTGGAGTGAGCTAAGGAAACCTTGATTTGACAAAAAATGGATAAGGATGCAGAGAATGAGGTGAGAGTTAAGCAAGCACGATTGGAGGTAGAGAGAGATTATCAGTCTACTATCTAGGTACAAAATATTGATCTAGAACTAGCAAGGGCAAGAATAGAAGAATAACAGAGGAAATTTTCTAAAGAGAAAGCTAAGTCAGTTGATATTGAGGTCTCACTTCGAGGACAAATCAAATTGGCTACAACTAGGGGGTCACATATTGCCGAACTTACTACATTTTGTCGCCAGTAGTTGCAAGAAGTTGAAAAGAACATGCAAGAAGAATTTGATCGAGAGAAATATCAGTGGATACGTGAAAGAAGGATACTTCAAGAATAATTGGAGGTTTCTTTTGCTCGTGAATAGCGTGCAAGAGAGATGATTGATTCCCGAGACTGACAGACCTAAGAATGGGACCAGGCCTTCAGTTCCCTTCTAGGGAAGGTTCGCCGTGTGGTACAAGATACCGCCAGAATAGGTTTGGACTACCAACAGTTGAATCGAGAGCAATTTCTGGCACAAGTACCATCTTTCACCCAACGTCTCACCACTTCATTGGAAGATATATGCTTGGATTTGTGAGGTCATATCAAGCCGAAATCTCCTTGATTGTGCATGTTGAAGTTATGAGAATTAGTTGAAGACCTGGAGACATTGGGGTTTGGTTGTGTGGTTGGATAGTTATTTTCTTTGTCACAGTTTTTCGATTTCAGTTTTAGAACTTCTTGTTTAGATGTTATGTCTTTTAGTTGGTCTTATTTGTTTAAATTTAGTTTTATTTGTCAGATGTCAGTTAGTAGGTTTTATCTTAGGAGCTGTGTCATTTTCTTGTCGTATTTTTATTCCAAAATTATGGAATCTAATGAAGTTGGCCATTTATTTCAATATATATTACATATATTTTACTTCACTTTATTTATTTTCTTGAAAAAAAATCAAATCAATTATTTTTGTTAAGTTTTTTTCCCCGAACTACGCAAGATATGATTCATGTCCTGGCATGATACGTAGGAAACCCTCCAAAGGGTTTGATCAAAACTTATCAAAAAAAATGTGCGCCTAGAAAAGCTAGGATGAAACACAAAGCCTTCCTATGATAGGTTGGAAAATGCATATAGAAGCATGAAATACAACGTGGCATTATAATGTGTTAAATATGTAACACTCACCCATTTGATACTTGGTCATAGAAAAGATAAAGTAATTATTGGTTTAAACTAGCATCACATCTGTACAACACCAGATATAAAGAAAAGAGAAAGATGACTCACAAAGAGGGTGTAGGGTCTGACAGTAAGGAATAACAAAATTAGTTGATTTCGCAAGAATTAGCATTAATGAAAGAAAATAAGTTATTGAAACAACAGATAACGGATATGTACGAAGCTTGGTCAAATGGACAAGACCAGCCTTCTTCAATACCTGGACTATTGAATACGAATGATCCAAATCCCGCCCAAGCTCAAACTTGCGATCCATTTTTCCCACCTGGATTCAGCCCATAAGCTAATCTGTCTGGCGTTACTAGTACTTCTATCATGCACCCACCAAATCCATCTATAACAAAGAACCCTCTTTTCACTTCTGTAGCACCAGCTACTGCGGGTACTTAATCGACAATACAGAAGAATATGGGTGAACCAAGTCATGATCAATTGTATCCTCCTAAAATGACTTTCAAACCCCCAAATCCATATTATTATGCTCATCAACACGATTCTCTTATCGTGATTGAGAAGATTGTCAAAAATGAAGAACAAGAAAAGATGGTCAAGAAAGTGAGAAGTTTGGAGCAGAGTATGAGAAATATGCAAGGATTAGGAGGACCAAAAAGTGTTTCATACAAAGATTTATGTATGTTTCCTGATGTCCATTTTCCGCTGGCGTTTAAAATGCCAAAGTTTGACAAGTATGGAGGTCTGGCGATCCTGTGTCTCATTTGAAAAAGTTTTGCAATCAATGAAGGGGAGCAAAAGAAAAAGAAGAATTATTGATGGTTTACTTTGGAGAAAGCTTAGCAGGGATAGCTTCTGAATGATTTATTGACCAAGACATTTCTCGTTGGCACGTATGGGATGACATGGCTCGGAATTTTATCCAACAATTTCAATATAATATCGAGATATTGCTAGATCGCACCACATTTGCCAACATGAGAAAAAGGCAACTAAAAGATTTTAAGAATATGTTGTCAGATGGAGAGAGTTGGCTGCAAGAGTTAGACCATTGTTAAAGGAGTCTGAAATGATTAGTATCTTTTTACAGGCATAAAATCTAATTATTTCCATCATTTGCTTTCTACTATTGGAAGCACATTTGCTGAGGTCATTAAAGTTGGAGAGATGGTAGATAATGGAATTAAGTCTGAAAAGATTATCAGCCAGGCTGCTTTGAAAGCAACAACATAGGCAATTCAAAGTGGTTCAGGAAGTTTTGGTGGAAAGAAAAGAAAAAAGGATGTAGCTACTAACATTCCAGGTCCATGAAAAAATTAGATAGGTACGCGTCACCCTTACGCACAATCTCAATCCCAAATTTATGTCCAAGACCCATATAACCATCCACGACACTATGTTCCTCCACAAAATCCATTATATTTCATTCCATCTCCTTAGTATTCTATTTACAATGCACAACCATATGCTCGGTCTCCTTCTTACCCGTAATGGCGTACACTAACCATACAAAATCATCCCCCAATCCCACAAGTTCGACAAGGTCCCTCTAAATTTACTTTCCAACCTAGAGTAGACTTCAAGATGGCTAATATAGGTAAAGATAATTTCACTCCTATCGAAATATCTTATGCCAGCTTATTTTAGAGACTGAGGAACATGGATGTTCTAAGCCCAATCGCGATAAGAATCCCGAATCCTCTTCCAAAAAACTTGGATTATTCCAAAAGATGTGCATATTGTTCTGATGCCCCAGGGCACGACACAGAGAAATGTTGGTACTAGAAAAGAGCAATTCAAGAGTTGATTGATACACAACACATTATGGTGCAAAGTTCAGACGTTCCAAATATTAATCAAAATCCACTGCCAGATCATAATGAAGCAAATATGCTCAAGGTGATACCTAATGGCGAAGATATTATGGTTTCCTTTAAGCCCATCATTAAGATTAAAACTGATTTGAAAAAAATCACCAAATGCTGTGGATTTGATGAAATAAAAACTTACAGAAGTGAAGAAGGTGATAACAAAACCCAAATCATCAAATCTTCCCTTGGTCGTAAGGAAAGAGATTCCAAAAAGTGTTGGGTCAGGTCAAGTAAAACCAAAGATCATTGTTCCTGGAAGACCCACTGAGCCTCTCTTAATCATAAAAGGAACTCTCATAGCTCTAATTGTTCTTAAACTGGTGTCACAACTGCCTATGATTAATACCAAGGTGGTCCCCTGGAACTACGATCACGTTGTGATGATGCACAAGGGGAAGAAAGTGATTAAAAGGGTGGATGAAGTAAGGCAATTAACCCATTCTGGGAGATGTTATACCCCAGTGGAGTTAAGAAAAAATAAATAAGGCAATGAAGTATGACTGACAGTTAAAAAGCCAATTACTGAAGAAGAGGCTGAAGAATTCTTAAATAAGATGAAGTTACAAGAACATTCTATTGTAGAACAATTGAGGAAGACGCCAACCCAAATTTCTTTGTTGTCTTTATTGATACACTCGGAAGATCACCGCATGGCCATAACGAAGATTTTAAATTAGGAATATATGTCCAGTAAGATTAAGGTGAATCGTCTTGAAAAAGTTGTTGGAAGGATCCTTGAGGTGAATAGGATCACTTTCTTAGACGCCGAATTGCCTGTAGAAGATACTGGACATAATCGAGGCCTCTACATTACTGTGAAATATGAACATTTATATGTCACTCGAGTGTTGATTGATAGAGGATCTGGTGCTAACATTTGTCCTATGTCAACTTTGCAAAAGTTGAATATTAACGTGGAAAGGATCTGACCTAATAATGTATGCGTCAAAGGTTTTGACGGAGCAAAAACGAATGCCATTGGTGAAATAGAGCTCATATTGACAATTGGGCCTGTGGATTTTGCCGTGGATTTTCAAGTGTTGAACATTAATGCTTCATATAATATATTATTAGTAGGCCATGGGTTCATAGGGCTGGAGTAGTTACATCTACGTTGCACCAAATGGTTAAATTTGAACATAACAGGCAAAAAATAGTCGTTCATGGTAAATGAGACTTATCCATGTATAAAGACTACGTTGTTTCCTCCATTGAAGAAAATACTACAGATAGAGGTCTAATTCATCAAGCTTTTGAGGCAGTGGATGTTGAGCATCTCCTTGAGGGAAATCTCATTCTAAGACCACGCTTGTCTTCAGCATCTGTTATGGTAGTGAATGAAATGTTAAAGCATGGTTTTGAACCAGGAAAAGATTTATGGATGTTTTTGCAAGGCAGGGATCATCCAGTAAACCTCCATGAGAGCCTCAGTACCTTTGGTTTGGGATACAAGCCAACTTTTGAGGACAGAAAGAAGGATAAAAATCGTAAAAAAGATTCATGGTCACTTGCCAAGTCGATACCACTACTCTATGAGTCTTTCATCAAAGTCAATGTTGTTGGGTCCTCCATGATACCTGCTGTAGAGTCAATGAATGATGATGATACAGAGTTGATAGGACTCTTCCAAAACATATTTATTGAAGCTGATATGGTTGAAACGGGAGAAGGTACTAGTAATGCAGATGTGCAGTTTATCGGTCCTGGTGTCCAGCTTAACAATTGGGAGGCCACTCCTCTCTCTACTATGAAGGATTCTTAGTAGTTTGTTTGTTTTCTTTCTATAATTTAAATCATTCTAGGGTTGTAATTCAAATCTTTACCTTGGTATTTTAGGTTAAAACTTTATCTATCTTTGTTTTTAATGAAATGTAGTTTTCCTTTTATTTTATTTTGAGTCTAATATTTATTTTCTATTATACAGTTCTTTCTATGTCAATTCTAATGATATGACATGCATGAAGAATTGTCAACCAAATTTAAAAACCCAATCTAATTATGAAATAATGAATAAAGAAGTTGAATACGATGAAGATGAAGCATTTGAAGATATAAACAAATATTTCAAACAGTTTGAGAATAAGTCAAACCCTAATTTAGATGAAACTGATGCGATCAATTTAGGAGATCATGAAAATATTAGAGAGACTAAGATAAGTGTACATGCTCGACCGCAACAAAAGAAATCTATAATTGAATCTTTGCTTGAGTACAAAGACATCTTTGTGTGGTCTTACAATGATATGCCCGGATTGAGCACTAATTTGGTAGTTCGTAAGTTGCCAATTGACCTCACCTTCCCTCCTATCAAGTAACAGCTAAGAAATCTTAAAACTAACATGAGTGTAAAAATTAAAGAAAAAATCATGAAGCAACTTGAGTCTAAAGTCATTCGAGTGGCCCAATATCCTACTTGGTTGGCAAATATTGTTCCTATTCCAAAAAAAGATGGCAAAGTTCAGATGTGTGCTGATTATCATGATCTAAATAAAACAAGTCCGAAAGATGATTTTCCACTTCCCAGTATCCATATTTTGTTAAACAATTATGCCAAACATGATCTTGCATATTTTGTGGATTGTTATATAGGGTATCACCAAATCATTATAGATCCAGAAGATGCAGAAAGGACATCATTTATCATGTCATGAGGGACATATTATTATCGAGTTATGCATTTTGGACTAAAGAATGTTGGGGAAACTTACATGAGGAAAATAACCACAATGTTTCATGACATGATACACAAAGAGATTGAAGTTTATGTAAATGATGTGGTCATTAAATCAAGAGAAGTCTGATCATGTCAAAAATATGAGGAAATTCTTTGAAAGGCTTCAAAGGTATGATCTCAAACTTAATCCAGCGAAATGTGTATTTAGAGTCCTATCGGGAAAACTCTTGGGGTTTATAGTTAGTCAACGTGGCATTGAGTTAGATCCTTCTAAAATAAAAGCTATTCAAGATTTGCCTCCACTAAAGAATAAAACGGAGGTGATGAGCTTACTCGAAAGGTTGAATTATATCAATAGATTCATTGCCCAACTTACAACAACCTGTGAGCCAATATTCAAGTTGTTGAAGAAGAATGCTAAAGTTGAATGGACTATAGAATGTCAAGAGGCATTTGATAGAATTAAGACGTACTTGTCGAATTCGGCTATTTTGGTTCCTCCAGAGCTAGGCGGACCCTTGATATTGTATATATTTGTGTTAGACAATTCTTTTGGCTATGTATTAGGTCAACATGATATCACTGGCAGAAAAGAACAGTCCATCTACTACCTTAGCAAAAAGTTTACCACTTATGAGGTTAAGTACACTCTCTTTGAAAAGACAAACTGTACCTTAATTTGGGTGGCACAAAAGCTGAAGCATTACCTTTTATCTTACACTACTTACCTCATTTCCCGTATGGATCCTTTAAAATATATTTTTCAAAAGCCTATGCCCACAGGTAGACTCACGATATGGCAGATGCTGCTCACAAAATTTGATAGTATCTATGTGACATGAACTACAATGAAAGCTCAAGCTTTAGAAGATCATTTGGCTGAAATTCCTATTAATGAGAGATATGAACCATTGAAGACTTATTTTCCAAATGAAGAGGTATTGTGTGTTGATGAGCTTATTTTTGATGATTTCCACTCAGGTTGGAAGTTGTTCATTGATGGAGCTGCAAACATAAAAAGAGTAGGTATTAGAGCAATTCTTATTTCTGAATCAAGGTAATATTATCCTGTAACAGCCCAACTTTAATTTTATTTTACCAATAATATGACAAAATACGAATCTTGCATTTTGGGTTTGAGACTAGCTATTGACATAGGAATCCAAGAATTTTTAGTGTTAGGAGACTCAAATTTGCTAGTCCACCAGATCTAAGGAGATTGAGAGACTCGTAATTCAAAACTCCTACAATATCGAGGTTATTTGCAAAATCTTTGTCAACGATTTGTATCAGTAGAGTTCAAGAATATTCCCAGAGCTTATAATGAGATTGCTGATGCTTTGATGTCCTTATCTTTGATGCTCCAACATCCCGATAAGACTTATATTGACCCCTTGAATATACTGATTCATGATTAACATGCATATTGAAATATGGTTGAGGAAGAACATGATGGAGAGCCTTGGTTCCATGACATCAAAGAATATATTCAGGTTGGAAAATATCCAATATATGCTGATGGTAACCAAAAGAGATCCATTCGATGATTGGCTCATGGGTTTTTCTTGAGTGGAGGAATCTTGTATAAGAGGACTCCAGATTTGGGACTTTTGAGGTGTGTAGATGCTAAAGAAGCTTAAAAACTCATGACTGAAGTTCATTCTGGGATTTGTGGACCGCATATGAATGAGTATGCTCTAGCAAAGAAAATACTTCGAGTCGGTTACTATTAGCTCACCATGGAGCGAGATTCCATCCGTTTCATTCGTAAGTGTCATGAATGCCAAGTGCATGGGGACTTGATACATTCCTCTCCATTTGAGATGTATATAATAACTAATCCATGGCTTTTTATGGCTTGGGGAATAAACGTAATTGGACTAATTGAACCGAAGGCCTCGAATAGACATAGGTTCATCTTGGTATCCATTGATTATTTCACGAAGTGGGTGGAAGCAATAATTTTTAAGTCAGTAACCAAGAAAGTGGTGGTTGATTTTGTTCACTCCAACGTCATTTGTCGGTTCGGCATTCCAAAGATAATTGTCACAGATAATGCTGCAAATCTCAATAGTTACTTGATGTAAGAAATATGTCAGCAATTTAAGATTATGCATTGAAATTCAACTCCTTATCACCCAAAGGCGAACAGGGCTATAGAAACTGCCAACAAGAACCTAAAAAAATACTTTGCAAGATGGTGTAGGGTTCCCGATAATAGCATAAAAAGTTACCTTTTGCTTTGTTGGGTTATCATACTACAGTTCGAACTTTAATTGGTGAAACTCCTTACTCATTGGTGTACGGAACTGAAGTAGTTATACCTATAGAAATTGAGATTTCATCTCTTTGAGTAGTTGTAGAAGCTGAGATTGATGGTGATCAATGGGTCAAGACTCGATTGGAGTAATTAAGTTTGATTGATGAAAAAAAATTGACGTCAGTATGTCATGGACAACTATACTGAAAGAAAATGGCATAAGCATATAACAGAAAAGTGCGTCACAGACATTTTGAAGTTGGTCAGTTAGTACTAAAACACATCCTCCCTCATCAGATTGAAGACAAAGGCAAGTTTTCTCCTAATTGGCAAGAATCATTCATGGTGAAGAAAGTGTTACCTAATTATGCATTATATTTGACTAATGTAGAAGCAAAATAGAAGGAATGCCAGTCAATGCTGATGAAGTAAAGAGATATTATGTATGATATTCATGTACAATTATGTCATGTATGTTTTGTACTTGCATTTTTAAAAGATTGAAATGATGAAGACATTTTGTTCTACAATCCAACTATTAAATCAACCATTGCTTACCCCGTTTGAGCTTTGATTTGATTTTTCTTTCATAACCCTCTTTTGGAATCAATTAAAGTAAAAAAATAAAAAATGATGATGATACAAAAAAAATCAATCAAAATCAAGCAAAAGAATGACTTTTCTGAACTACATTTGACGTGATTCTTGCTATGACAAGATATATAGGTGGTCCTACTGTAGAGTTTGGTCCAACCAAAAGAAAATTCAAAGTTACCCAGTATGAAATAAAACTAGGAAAAAATTATTTTTCTTAAAATTTGATTCCAAAAGTTATATGTTTCACCCAACGTCATGTATATTTTTGAGTCTCATACCGCCCTTTTCTTCTAACCCTTTCCAAAAGGCAAGTTACAATCAAATAAAAACCTTCAGATCGATCTTTGAGAATGTCAAGGCTAAACATATTATGAGTGCATGATGTTTCATACTTTGGGCATCATTTATCTAAAAAATAAAAATAAAAATAAAAATAAAAATAAAAATAAGAGAGTCTTATCGGTGAAAATCCCAAAGGGCACCATAAGGCGATGGTTAGTTGAGAAAGAGATGAAAATGAGATAGACTTGTTGAAAAAAACCCATTGAGGTGCCACAAGCCGAAGGAGAATTGTAATTTAGAGTGCACAAATTCAACAGTGACTTAGTTTCATATTCAATAAAAAAGCAAAAGTTGATCATGATTAGTATAGGTAGATCTAGTTGTGTAATTCAAAATACATGTCATAATCATTGGAATCAGCTGCCACACCCAGATAAGTTTTCATTTTTGTTGTTTCGAAAAAAAAGATATCTATTGTCTTTTTCTTTTTTTTCTTTTTTATTTTGTGTCTTTGTCGTCGAATGAAAAATCAATATCATTATCTTTCACGACTTTTGAGTCAAATTTATGTCAAGACAAGTGATAAAGAACTTCAAAACTTTCTACCAATTTCTTCAGTTGTACAAAGCAATACAAAGGGCCGAAACACAAAGATAACATGTCTAAAAAATAAGGCAAGGTACTTAAGAATGCTTGTGACCTGACAGTTTTTGGACTAGTGAAATGTTAAAGGGTGTATTGGAAGTTAAACCTAGAGACATCATACAAGAGAAATATGATTTGAGTTGAGAGTCTCAATAGTCAAAATTTGGGGTTAGAAGTACGATAAGTAAATGGATATTTATCAAGGATTGGAAAAGGAGTTGAGCATGGCAAGTGCAAGAGCGGTCACTTCAAAATACAAATGCCACAAACCAACCACCACATGTTTTAAAACTCATAATTTTTCTTTGTTTGAAACGGAGATGGGATGTTATTTTCATATTAAAGTTTTCAAATAAAAGGATGCAATTCCACACTTCTATCAACGCAAGGAGCATGATTACAACATACAATGTTGGATCTCGGTTATGGTAAATTTTATTCTTTGCGAGATGTACTTACCAAAGTTATTCCAGGCTTTGATTTATCCTTTCACTATATTTTTTAAAACATTAAGATTTGGTGATACGCACAAATTTTCCCAGTACAAACTGGGGCAAAAAGAAAAGTTTCATGTGTGAAGAATGGGAATTTATTTTTTGCTCAGGACCCTCCTGAAGAATGGGACAGGCCCTTATGAAGAATGGGACAGGACCCTCCTGAAGAATGGGACATGACCCTCATGAAGAATGGGACAGGACCCTCCCGAAGAATGCGAATTTATTTTATGCTCAGGACCCTCCTGAAGAATGGAAATTTATTTTTTTCTTAGGACCCTCCTAAAGAATGGAAATTTATTTTTTGCACAAGACCCTCCTGAAGAATAGGAATTTAGTTTTTGCTCGGGATCCTCCTAAAGAATAAAAATTTATTTTATGCTCAGGACCCTCCTGAAGAATGAAATTTATTTTTATGCTCAGGACCCTCCTGAAGAATGAGAATTTATTTTATGCTCAGGACCCTCCTGAAGAATGAGAATTTATTTTTGCTCAGTACCCTCCTGAAGAATGGGGCAGGACCCTCCTAAAGAATGAGAATTTATTTTTTCTCAGGACCCTTCTAAAGAATGGGATAGGACCCTCCTAAAGAATGAGAATTTATTTTATGCTCAGAACCCTCCTGAAGAATGGGAATTTATTTTTTGCTCAGGACCCTTTTGAAGAATGGAGGATTTATTTTGTGACCCTCCTGAAGAATGAGATGTTATTCTTCTGTTTCACCTTTTATTTTGAGTTCAGGAACATATTTGAAAAATTAGAAATAGCAAGTCAGGAGCCAGCCGGAAGAACAGGGTGAAGAAATAACAAGTCAGGAGCCCGCCCGAAGAATATGGTGAACATTATCAGTTGCAAGTTCAGGATCCCAATTGAAGAATAGGGTGAAGATTTTCAAGTTCAAGTCAGAGGGAAGTCCGAAGAATAAGTCAATTTCAAGTTCCTCTCTAGTGCTAAGAATCAACATGGAGGAACATTTCACATTTTAAGGCCAATTCAAAATAACAACTATCTCATCACTTGAGAAGTCATGAAGATTCAAGTCAATATCCTAGAAAGTTGCATAGATAAGATCTTTTACTTGAATCTTTTTTTTCTATTTTTTTTGAATGTAAAAGCAGAAGTCGTGAACCGAAAACTCGATGGAACCTCACTCAACCTCTAACTCATTCTCTTACTATTTTACCTTTGAACCACACGTGACCTAATTTCCTTATAACTCGGGATAGGTAGGAGGTCCAAAACCAAGACTCGGTCACATATTTTTTTTCTTTTAATTTGATTTTATCCTTACCTTTTGAATAATTAGAGGATCAAAAATTATATCTTGTCTACTTCTTTGTATGAAAACTCTTTGAAATCCCATACAAAGAGGGGCAAAATATAGACACGTGATTTTTTATCCTCCCTAAATTTTAACGTATTTATCGATATTAAATATTTATATTGGTCTGATATTATTCTAACTTTTATTTTATTTTTAATAAATTTTTAGTTAAAATAATTAAATAAATAAAGTCACATTTTGGAATATCTTATTTTTATTTTTATTCTAAAAATGATTCAAAAAATTCAAATATATATATATATATATATATATATATATATATTAAATAAGACAGTAGTTTAATACTACCTTAATTATATTTATTTTTGGCTATTTATAATTTTTTATTGTATTTTCTTAAATATAAAAATTAATTAGTTATTATTATATTTATTATTATTATTATTATTTTATTTATTTATTTATTATTTTTATTTATTATTATTATTTTCTATAATAGTATACAAAAATTAAAATTTGAAATCTCATTATTTGATGTTAACTGTCCCCCCTAAAGTCATAGGACTTTCCCACCCAGTACGTAAGAGATTCTGCCTACACTACATCAGAAAATAGAGAAAAAAGAAAGAGTGAATATCAGTAAAAAGAAAATATCAGACAAAAAGAGAAAAAAGTCATAAAAAGATGAGAGCACTTTAGAGTTCAAGATCTAAAGTTGGAGTTTCCGTTCAAGTTTTTCGGTGGCGATATTCGAGTATTATGCTTTAGTTCATCAATAGGTTCTTATTCTACTTTGTATTATTTATTGTAAGAAATTTTATAGTCAACCAAATCATGTTCAAATTTATGTTAATGATCTCAATATATTGTTTAGTATGCATGTTTGATTACGTGAACCTTTTGTCCACATGTTATACTGTTAACTTATCGAATGTTTATATATTTATTCAGTATACGTGTTAAGAATTTGAATATTGTGTGTTAAATATTGTCTAGTTAATTAAAATTTGAAATGAAAAGAAAAAGTTAAAATGAATATGCAGACATACACTGCACACACATAAACTACTGCTACACATATTGTTATACACAATACCACTACATCGTTTTCATCATCTTCTCCACGAAAAATACCCACACACTTACCTTCATACACAAAACACGCACAGAGTAATAAGGGCAAATTAATTAAGGGTGACAAAAAAGTTTCAAAACTAAAATAGAGTGACACAAGTCTTAAATATTGAGTAGAGGTGATGATTTTAAGATTAGTGTTAATGACACTAATTTTAAAACCCTCAAATTTTATTATTTACACAAAGATCTCTACCCTATATTTACACAAAGATCCCTACACCATCACTACCACTCCTCCTCAACACCCTTTTTGTTGCCACCCACCGCCGCCACCTCCTCTTCGGCGTCACCACCACCTCTATTTTTATCATAAATATCACTTTTTCGTGGGCTCCTTCAATCAATTTTTTTCTCAGAAATTAAGTATCGAAGTTGCTGCAGCAATAGTCGAAGTTGCTGCAGTAACAGTCGAAGTTGCTGCAACAACAGTCGAAGTTGCTGCAGCAACTTGGATAGTTGCTGCAACAAATTCGATAATTGCTACAACAACTTCAATAATTGTTGTAATACAACAACTAATAGTAATTGTTACATCAATTACCATAGTTACTGAAGAAACTCTCGTAGTTTCTGAATTTGCTAAATTATTTCTTCATTTATTTTTAAAAGAAATCGAAAAATTTCTTTTCAAACTTTTCAATTTTTATTAAAAATAGTTCATGAAAAATAAAAAAGAAAGAACTAAATGAAAAGGGAAAGAAAAAGAAGAAGAAAAAATGAAAGAAGAGAAAAATCTAGAGAGAGAAAAAAATAAAAAGAAGAAGATGGGAAGAAAGAAAAAGAAGAAGAAATATTAAAAGATAAGAAAAGGGGGAAAACTCTAAAATTTAAAATTTAGAGTTGAAGAATCTTTTAAAAAATTAAAAAAAATTTAAAAATTACACTTTACACCTCAATTAATTTAATCACAATTTTAATGAAACTTTGACCTTATCTAGTTAAAATTGTCATCATTTTTAATTTAAAAACTTTTTTATCACCTCCCACTTAATTTTCTCGAGTAACAAAATATACACTAGATGCGCACACACAATGGATAAATGAGAGAGAAACAGTAAGACCACCATGTTTGTTATTATTCCGGCAGTGAATTCACTGAAAAAAATATGTCAAACCGGAAACCCCCTCCAAAATTAGTAAAAACACCTGAAATAACCCATTCACCGGTGAACTAATCCCATTTCGAGATTTCCCCCATTTTTTCGATCAAAAATCCAGCGAGGAACAACTTGCCTTCACCGGAATCTCCCCTGGGAGATGTTTCCAGTCACCAAAACCGGCCAAACCCGTCGAAAAACTTCAAATCTCGCCTGCGAAGCCACCTTGTAACGCCACCAATACCTCACCGCCGACCACCGAATGTAATCGTCGGACGACCGACAAACTTCAAACGATGCCGCCGGCCTATCCCGTCACCAATCCCGACAAAATCTACTGGGAACTCGCCAAAAAACTCATAAAAATGACAGCCAAGCACGTCCCTCACCGGATCTACAAAATCAGCGGACCACCGACGACACCACCTCATCCACCACCACTTCTTTTCTCTTTCTTCTCTCCTTTCCCACCGACAACCACCACATCGCCAAAAAAACCCCACCGTCGCCACACCATTTATAGGCCAGATCTGGCCAGAGTTTGTGTTTCAGTGGTTTTGTGACGGATTGGGTTTCTCATTTTTTTTATCTGTCATATGTTAATTTTTGCACAGATTCGTTTAGAATGGTTTAATATCCCATGAAATTCTATTTTTACGGTTAACTCAACAAATATTTAGAAAATATTGGAGTAAATTGATTTAAACAAAAATGTTACCATGCGTAATTAAGTGAACATCTTTAGTTACTGTTAAATTATTTCCTTGGCCCTTATAAAGTAAACCTCTAAAAATGTTCATAAAATTGTTATGAGTTTACAAGTGGTGAACCAATGCCTTTAACACTAGGCAAATTTTAGGCGCATTTACGATATTCGTCTTAATTAAGAATGTAGTGTACACATCTTTTTGAGATATTTAAAAATTCAAGAATGCAATAATGCACCTTGACAAATATATTTTTTTTTTTTAAATTAACTTTCATTGATTTATTTAATAGAAGATAATAGACGAGTTTTTAGTAAAATGAGTGAATGTAGACCCAAACACATTTATTTAAATTAGTTTAAGTTAAGTATAAGTCAATAAAAGCGACCGTGCTAGAACCACGAGACTCGAGGGGGGCCTCACACCTTTCCATCGGTCAATAGAATTTCTTACCCATTTTTTTCCGCAAACCATAATAAAGAGTCATTTTCTTTTGATTAGAGATTCAAAAAGGTGAGTTGGAACACCATAACTCAATTTCAAGTGGTGATTCTGTAAATGATAAAAATAATCCCTATTCAAAATCGTCACTTTAATTGAAAAAACCCTTCTACTTCGAACCCACGAGCGAAAAAGGGTGTGGCTGTTATATTTAAGGCTTACAAACTATAGAATTAAAATCGAACGATTAATACCTCCTGTCACATTAGATTGATAAATATATTATTTTGGTGAAACAAGTTTGAGTCAAATAACAATTCTGAAAACACTTAATCAGGATTAAGTTTCAGCAAGACTTAGTGAACTTATATATATGTTCAACATAATTGGTTAATCAAAATTAATTAGAAGTTCCTATTTATTGAAATTATATTTAACATTCACAAGTAGGCATGTAGTATTAAATCGAATGAAACGAGTAACACCTCTAGTTACTAAATTAGTATTTCGATAACAAATTTTAGCTCATGATAAAAATTACGGAAAAGGGCCTAAAATGTCCTTCAATTATGCAAAATGGTGCAAAAATGTTCTCCGCTATCTATTGGGCCTAAAATGCCCCTTTCGTCTACCTATGGGGCTTATAATGCCCTTTTCACCTATCTATTGGGCCTAAAATGCCTTTTTCGTCTATCTATTGGTCCTATTTTGCCTTTTTATTTAGACAAATTACATGAAAAGGTCATCCTTAAACTTTATAACATAAATAACAGTACTTTTTCTATATTACAAAAATAAAAGTTTTTTTTACCATGTATAGCTATTTAAAAAAATCCGAAAGGATAATTATAATTCATAATTTAATTCTATAACTAATTATCAATTCAACTTAATTTAGGAGATATATTTTCAATATTCAAATTAAAAGTGAAAAAGATAATTCCTGCTTCCAAATCTTCCTCTCTCTTGTATTCAAAATTCAAATATTTTAAAATAAACTAAGTATTCCATTATTTGCTTGTGTATGTTTCATTTTATTTTTATGTATGTTAATCATCTAGTATTATTTCATTATCATGTATTTTTAATTCTAATGTAATGGGTTAACCATAATTTTTTGTGAAAAATATTTACGGAATAAAAATCATTACGTTGGAAGTAAAGATATACCATGTATTTTTGTTGTATAAATATACTTTATGTCAAAGTCAGATTATTATTATAATTTTGATATAATTTATGAGATAAATATTCATGGTATATCTCATTATGTCAGAACTACTTTTCTTGTTAAAAAATTATTTATCAAATATCAATATATATTTTCAGTATTACATGGTATAAATTTTTTATATCTAAAATATACCATGTATGCTTATGGTATAAATATAATTTATATGGTATAAATATACCATGTATTTCTATGATATAAATATAATTTGTATAATATATAAATATACGATGAATTTTTATGGTATAAATATACCATATATTTTTATGGAGGCATTATGAAAGCAGACAATAAAAATAAAAATCATAAAATTTTGATATAGTACATAAAAATGAATGAACAAAGGCTTCCACAAAAATAGGCAATAAATAAGAAATATGGAAATTTAATATATAATTATTTTTCTATATATTAGAATCTATTATAAAAGTAAATATTTTATATGCTATATTTTACAACCAACTAATACGGCTATGAGTATGTAATAATTTTCTAAAAATGGCTATTTATGCTTTTTTTTTTATTTATCAAATCAATTTAGAATGATGAAAAATTGATATTGTGCCCTTTTTATTTGGTTAATATTAATAAAAATAATAGGAATTTTATATAGTTTAATAAAGATAAGTTGTGATATTATATAATTTTTTTAAAATAAAAGGGCAGAATAGCCCCAATAGGTCAACGAAAAGGGCATTTTAGGTCCAATAAGTGTCTAGAAGGACATTTTAGGTCCAATAGATAAACGGATGATATTTTTGAACCATTTCACATAGTTGAAGGGCATCTTAGGACCTTTTCCGTAAATATTAATTTCTAGTTACAAAATTTTATAATGATATTAAAATTCACAAGTAGACATTAATGATGTTCTTTCAATTTTACCCTTCTTTAAATAAAGATAATTTTACATGACTAGAAAGTTATCAAAGAGTTGCATCCTTTTCAAGGTAGTAGTCAAGGATAAGTTAATAAAAACACTTTTTATATTTTAACAATGAGTATCTCATAAGGGGTGTGATCAAACTAAAAACACCACTTATTTAGAAACGAAGGAATATAGCTATTATCAAGCTAACTATTTTCACGATTTTTTGATAGTCAACGGAAAAATATTTGTTAGCTATAATATTTTGTTTTAAATAATTTCTTTCATGGCTGAACAATCACTATTGCTACAATAAATTTAAACACACTTCAACAATCAATAGCCAGCTATGAAATTTTTTGGTAGCAAAAGCTCTATGGCTATATCATTTAACTTATTGCACTAACTTTTGTAACTTAAAGAAAAAATATTTATTTAGCCTCAATATTTTATTTCAAATAATTTTATTATGGCTAATAGGTGACTATTAGTACAATAAATTTCAACTTGTGGCAAAAATTAACAATTAGTTACGAAACTATGTTATAGCAGAAAAAGACGTGGCTATATCATTCAACTCCTGCCATAATTTTTTCATACTCGAAGTAAAAAAATTATTTAGCTACAATATTTTATTTTAAATATTCTTTTGTGGCTAAAAGGTTACTATTGCTACAATAACATATATCGTGTTGCAAAAACTTACTATAAGCTACAAATTTTACTGTAACTATTTAGGTAGTTACTGTCACGGTTGCTAGTAATTGCAACAAAATGAGGAATTAATTTTGTCCAGTTTAATTTTCATGGCTAAGAAATTTTAGAAATTTTCATAGATATCTACAAAATTCAAAATTTTATAGCTATTACTAGTTAATAGCTACGATTTCTATGTTCGTAGCTTCATTTTTGTACCTATAGATGTCTTTTCTTGTAGTGAGATTTTCCGCGTGATGTATGCTACTAATGTGGAGGGCATGGAGTTTGCCGCTTACCAATTAAAAGATGTGGCATATCAGAGGTACGAAGAGTGGGACCAATCAAAAGATATTGAGCCTACTTTGTGGGATAATTTTTCTAGCACTGTTCTGGACCGCTTCTTTCCTCAGAAGTTAAGGGAGGCAAAATTGGAGGAATTTTTCAGTGTGAAGCAATAAAGAATGAAAGTCAAGGATTATTCTTTGAAATTTCATCAGTTATCCCGGTATGCTCTTGAGTTGGTGGCTAGCATGAGGGCTAGGATGAGGAAGTTTGCTTTTGGGTTGTCTTGAGATTTGATTCTGAAGTGTAAGGCTGTGTTACTGAACAAGGACATGGACATCTCTCTACTTATGGTTTACATGCAACAAGTTGAAGAGGATAAAAATAAGAAACCAGAGATGAGAAAAGGTAGAGTGAGAAGTTTTGCTATTTGGATAGGGGTGGATGTCAATAACAAAGTGGTAGAGAAGGTAGAAAGTTGTCTAAAAAGAAGTGGGGCCATTTTGGGTCCTATTCGATGGCTGGTGCTCCTTATCCAATGCCATCCAATGATCGATGTTTGTAGGGTAGCGATGGTTCTAGGGCATAGGTTGCACAATCTCAAGATAGTGGGGCTCAACCATCTCCATCACATCCTTCCTACAGGTTTTGTGGTTGGATGCATCATAGTTTCCATGATAAGAGGAGTGACAAGTGTTTCAAATGTGGTCAGCCATGGTATATACTGAGAAACTGTCTCATGGTTAAGGTTATTTTTGGAGCTAACAAGGTTCCCGTGGACTCTTCATCAACTCCTGCACCATAGGGTGCCCTTTCTTGCTCCGACACTGGTCAAAATCATCTCTATGTTCTCATTATCCTTCAGAATTTTGAGGTATCCCCTAATGTCGTTACTGGTACATTGAAACTCTTTTTCCGTGATGTGTACTATTTACTTAATCCAGGGTCCACTCTTTCCTATGTGACCCTATTTGTGGATGTATATTTTGGTTTTAGTCCTGAGTGTATATCATACCCTTTTTCTATTTCTACCCCGGTGGGTGACTCTGTGGTTGCTAAAAGAGTTTATAGGTGTTGTGTGGTATCGGTTGGTAGTAGAGAAACTCTGGTAGACTTGATAGAGTTAGACATGGTTGATTTTGATATCATATTGGGGATGAATTGATTGCACTTGTGCTATGCTTTCTTAGAATGTCAGACCTATAAGGTCATCTTTAAATTCCCTAATGAGCCAGTCGTTGAGTGAAAGGGGAGTTCCCTAGCACCTAAGGAGAGGTTTGTATCATATCTTAGATCCCAAAAGTTAATTTCAAAAGGATGTCTCTATCATTTGGTCCCGGTTAAAGATTCTAACTCAAAGAGTTCTCCCTTACATTCCATCTCTGTGGTAAATAAATTTCCTAAAGTTTTTCTTGATGACCTTCCTGGTGACCCTCCTAATAGGGAGATTGATTTTGGGATTGATCTTGTTCTGGACACTCTTCCTATCTCTATCCCCATGTATAAAATGACTCCAGTTGAGTTAAAAGATCTTAAAGAGCAATTAAAGGATCTTTTAGGCAAGGGTTTCATCCATTTTAATGTGTCCCCGTGGGGTGTACCGATTTTTTTCATGAGTAAGAAG
The DNA here is from genome assembly GCA_030864215.1 of Capsicum pubescens. Taxonomy (NCBI): domain Eukaryota; kingdom Viridiplantae; phylum Streptophyta; class Magnoliopsida; order Solanales; family Solanaceae; genus Capsicum; species Capsicum pubescens. Next base: position 83,083,603 of record CM061541.1, on the reverse strand, counting down.
GATGATTCCCTTTGGATATGTATTAATTACCAGAAATTGAATAAGGTGACGGTAAAGAATAAGTACCCTCTTCCAAGGATAGATGATTGTTTGATCAGCTTCAGGGTACTAAGTTTTTCTCCAAGATAGATCTTTGGTACAGGTATTATTAGTTAATGATTAGGGAGGTGGATATACATAAGACTACCTTTCGTACCCGATTTGGGCATCTCGAGTTCTTGGTCATGTCTTTTGGGTTGACTAATTCCCCAGCGACATTCATAGACTTAATGAATAGGGTTTTCCATCAATTTTTGGATTTTTTGGGCATTGTATTCATAGATGACATCCTGGTGTACTCCAAGAGTGAGGCAGATCATACCAATCACCTTAGCATTATGTTGCAGACCTTGAAAGATCAACAGTTATATGCCAAATTTTCAAAATGTGAATTCTGGTTGAACATTGTTACTTTTTTGGGTCACATTGAGGGGATCATGGTGGATTCACAAAAGGTTGCAGTGGTTAAGAAGTGGACTAGACCCACGACTCCAACCAATATTCAAAGCTTCTTGGGTTTAGCCTGTTACTATAGGAGGTTTATGGAAAGCTTCTCATCGAATGCGACCCCTTTGACTAAATTGACTCAGAAGAAGGTAAATTTTTTGTGGTTTGATTCTTGTGAGGGGAGATTTGAGAAGTTTAAAAAAGTTGACTTCATCTCCAATCTTGACCTTGCCTGAGGGTACTAATAGTTTCGTGGTCTATTATGATGCATCCTGGGTGGGATTGGGTTGTGTGTTAATGCAGTATGGTAAGGTGGTAGCTTATGCTTCTAGACAGTTGAAGGTTCATGAGAAAAACTTCCTGACTCATGATTTAGAGTTATTTGTTGTGGTGTTCGCGTTGAAGATCTGGCGTCACTATCTATATGGGATTCATGTTGACATCTTCTTTGATCATAAGAGCCTGCGACATATGTTCACCCAAAAAGAGATTAATATTAGGCAAAGAAGGTGGTTTGAGTTGTTGAAGGACTGACATGAGTCTTCACTACCACCCAAGTAAAGATACCGTAGTTGGTGATACTCTTATCATGTTATCCATGGGTAGATTATCCCATGTGGAAGAGGGAAAAAAGGATTTGGTTAAAGACATTCACCGTTTGGCTAAACTTGGAGTTCGTCTATTGCACTCCAAGAATAGTGGTGTGTTTATGCAGCATATGGCGCAGTCATCTCTTGTTATGGAAGTAAAGGAGAAACGGGTGTTGGATCCTATCTTGATGCAAATCAAGAATGATGTGGGTAGGTGTAACACCCCACATTTTTGGGATAGTCTATGAACCGCCGTTCCTATACGTGTAGGCTCTAATACAAATGATCCCCATGTGGATACAAGTTTCATGATCTTTATACTAGTGTCTAAAATGCTTATGAGGTTAAAAATGTTTATAAAAATCATTTAGAGCCAAGTTGAGCTAAGATCTTTTGATTCACCCAGAATTTGGTATTCAGTTCTACAAGGGTATACTTTAAATGTGTATAACTTTTTATATACATGGAATTTTTCATATTAAGACCCACCAAATTGTAGATAATCGAATTAGCTTTCCAACGATACCAATTTTACGAAAATCCGATACCCAAGTGAAAGGTCATGCCATTTTTCGTGTGAGGCAGTGAGCTCTCGCGATAAGCTCGCGACGCGAGTTTCATTCCTATTTCTGGGAGGCGTGATGCGAGAATTATTTCTTCTTATGGGGTTCACACCATGATGATCATTTACACGAAAGAGAGAGGCCAAGGGGTAGTATAGTCCTTTTCCCCCATCTCCATCCGTCCAAACACGATTTATAACACCCCAAAGGGTATTATTTGCCCACTTTTCATCATCAAAACTCACGTAAATCCTCCCTTCCCCCCCATGAATGAGTTTCAAGCCTTTTCTCTCAAGAACATAAGAATTCAAGCACCAATTTCAAGATTCCTCTAAGAAATCTAAGAGTTCAATCTTCCAAGTTCAATAATTCTTCAAGGGATATAAAAAATAAAGTTTCTTTCCCAAGTTCATCATTCAAGTTCCAAGATTCAAGCTTTCTTTACAATTCAAGAATAATTAAGGTATGTGGGGTTATGAACAAGGACAATCCTTTCGTCCTTGTGTCCAAAACTTGATTTTATTGAGAAAGTTATTTGATTTAATATGTTTTCCTATGAATTTGTAGTTTGGCTTTACACCCCATATTGCTATTCATGAGATTATGAGATTTTCAATGATTTAGAAATTGAATTAATTACATGAGTACGTTTATGTTTTTATGCACATTGCTGAAATTTTTAGATTTTAAGATGATTTATGAATGTTTATGTTATCAAGCATGAATTTTGAGATGTTTTATCATAAGATTAATACATGGGTCATTAAACCCTATTTAAAGATTGTTATTCAAAGAATTGTTGTGCTATAAGCACCCCATGATTAGAATACTTTCAGATTATTGAGAAAGATTTGACCTTTTGGTATCAGAATAGATTTGAAATCCACTTTACAGATTCAGATTACAGATTTACAGTTGGTTTTCATTATAAACCATTAGATTACTTTTAAAGTAGATTTTCTAAAGATCTTGAGCATGATATTGGGAGTATTATTTAGCACCGAGATGGGTATGTTACTACGGTTTCATACCCCAGAACTACGTGCCAATGTAGGATTTAGATTATTCCCACTTCTATGTGGATGACTGAGATTGTGATCATTGAGATGAGATTGTTCTATTCCGATGGCAAGGGTAGAATAGCCCTAACCTTATGAGGGTTAGTCATGGGACACCATGGATGCTCACATGGTGTACATGTCGGTTAGAAGAACCTCCTAAAAAGATTTCCCCCGCTCTAAAAATAGTTTACTAATTTAAAGTCTTTAGATAAAGTGATTTCTATGCAGGATAAGTTTTCAGACTTTATTTTAACCTATATGATTTGAGAATAAGAACAAAATACAGATTTCAGAACTAAGTGTAACGACTCACAAGATTTAGACTTATATATGCTTTATTATTCATGATTTTGACTTTTTGATTTCAAATTACTCGAGCCTATGTGAGTTATTTACATTTAGCATGCATGATTTTATAAATTATGATGATTGATATTATGTTTTACTTATGCATTTCACCCCCATATACTCAGTAAATCCTCAAAGTACTGATCCACATATATGTCTATGTGCTACATTATCTCATAATGTAGGTACAAGTTTTAGTATGCATATTTAGACTCAGACAGTTGCAGATTCCAGCTAGCAAGATGATGAGTCCTCCTACTTTGGGGAATTCAGTTAGATTTGTTTATGTTGTTTACTTTCTTATTCAGTCGTATTGATTTGGGATAGTTGGGGGTCATGTCCCGGCTACCTATCGTCAATACTAGTAGAGACTTCATAGATAGTTAGCAGAGTTAATGTATTTGATTTCAGTTTGGTTGTAAAAGCATAGTTGTAATCATATGAATTCAGTTCTGTATTGATCAAATTCTGAAAAGAGTTATCTTCTGCTGATTTTTTATAGATTTATGCATTTTATTCAGTTGCTTATGAGTTATGCTAGTAGAAGGGTTAGCTTGGGGTCACTTGTGACCCTAAGCACCGTGTGACATCTCGAGACTTATTTTCGAGTCACTACAAACTTGGTATCAGAGAACAAGGTTCAAGTTTCCTAGGGTGTCTATGAAGCCGTGTCGAGTAGAGTCTTGCGGAACAGTAAGGAGATGTTTGTACATTTCTTTGAGAGGCTACGAGGCATTTAAGAAAAGTTTCCCTCCTTTCATACTCTAGATCGTGTTGTCAAGTTGTTCCTTCAAAAACTCCTATTTATTAGTGTGTTACCCCAAAATTTGTCATCTATGTACTATTCTTGAGATAACATAATTAGCAAGTTCCAATTCCTCCCAGATAATGCTCTCAGATTTACTAGCAGAAGTTTTAGAAGTCACACAAAGGGGCTTGACAGGAGCTCTTTAGTGTGATATAAGTCCCTCAAGTTTAAAGTTATGTCCTTATTATTATGAGCCATTCAGTTAAGATAGAGTAAGATATGTATTCAGATTCCTCATTAGCCTCTCAATATGAATAGTTCTCATTAGAGGAGATAATGTGAATATATATTTCAGGATAGAGTTTATATTCATGAGATATTGAATCCTAGATCATTATGATTCATAAGTAGTTGAACCTTCTTATAGTTGGGAGTGTGGGTTTAGAAGTATAGTGACAAGAAAGGTGGTAAGGGTGATTTATTAAATATATATATAGCTGAATTTTTGCATATGATTGAGTTAGTACTGAAATGATATGTCCTTGTGTGTTAGTTTAGTGGAGGGTGAAGAATGGGTTATTAGTTAAGGTGAATTATTGTTTGCTTGAAGTACGGAAGGGGTTATTGATGGTATTTGTTGTGTTAGAAAAGTATGGATTATTAATGAAGTACTTGGTGGTTTAGTATTATCAATTTAGGCTTCCTTTAAGGTTGCAAAAAGCAGTTTAGTGGAAACTTATAGAGCTATGAAAGAAGTTTAGGTATTGATGGGTAAATAGTAGTAATGTGTAGAGGGAGGACATGTTAATGGGTTATGATATGACAGGCCATATGATCTTGATCAATTATTGTTTTTATGAGGTTTTAACGGACTAGTGTTTCTTGAGGTTTTATTTTATAGTTTCCAAGTGAGAATAGTATATGAGGTTTTGTTGTTAATCATGCCTAGCACTAGACATAAGGTTTGAATAGTAGATGATCATCAAGGTGGAAATAATGATTGTTTGGTTAGTGATGCTAGTTGTATGGAGGTGAACTAATAGGCTTGAAACAGTGAATGCAAGAATGTAAGTTTATTGATTTGAGATTAAGTATGATGTTGTATGTATGATGTAGAAGTATGCCCAAGGTGCTATGGGGATGTGGTATTTTCTAAGTCTATTACATGTTGTGTGTGACTAATAGTACCGTTGAGTTGTTAGGTGGAGAAAGACTAGTTAGATGGTATATGGTTCTCTAAATAGCCAAGTTAAGAAGTTTTGATTGATAGTGTTGAGCCATTTGATATGATCTTGATTCTCTTAGTCTAGAGATATAAGTTTGGAGATGCGATATTCGTAGGCTATGACAGAAGCAGTATGGTTTATTAAGGATTGAAGATATCCGTGTTAAGTGTTGGAATCTAAGTTAAGTTTTGAAGGTTGAGCTAATAAAAGTAAGAGTTGAAGCACTAGATGGTGTGCACTCTGACTATAGGGATACTCATGAAGATTCGAAGTTAGAAAGTGTTCAAGTATTACATGATGACTATTGGGGCTATAGAAAGATAGAGTGCATCTCAGAAGGTAGTATTAGCAGTGGGTTTTACACTTCCAGGTGTAGTATTTCGGGTTAAGTTCTATTAGTTACGTGTATTGTTATACCTCGGGCTATAGAGTAAGATGGTTGTAGTTCAGTTAGAGTTTAGTAAAATGGGTTCTACAGGCTTGGAATGATGGCTTAAAGCTAAGGAAAAGATGATAGGATGAGTAACCAAGTCAGGCTCTCAGATTCTAGTAGTAATGCCAGTATAATATAGAACATCAGAAAGTGAGGGTGATTTCATTTATCCCAGCACCTACTCTTGACTTACGTTTTAGTTCCATGATCATAGTCCATGTTTATTCATATGATAGAGAATCATGTGCTCTTCCAATTCCAAAATGAGGAGTTCCCGTTCATTCAGCAGTTGGAATCACATTCCCTAAGTTATGAACTCCAAATGAAGGTCATGCAACTCATGACTCATGTACTCACGCTTTATAGTATACTCAATTCCCATAACTTATGCTATACTCCTAATGATTGGCGAAATTCAGCTTATAGCCATGTTCATCCTCAGATTAGATCTCTTTAATGAATCCATGCCATGCATGCTCTATTCCTCAGGCCTCAGTAAGGTGTCAAGTTATGCTTAGTATCCCTTCATGTTTCGAATCCCGATATTCCAACTTTTAGTGACCTTTCGTTAGATCAAGATAGCGATGATGAATCATTATGTAGATGGAAAGAAGTAATTGTGTCATGTCGGGAAAGATTGTTGTATGTTTGTTTTATATAAGTCCATGAGTGGAGAATATTGAGGTACAGTCTTGTGTATGATTTGGTTAGTTGAGAATAGTTTATGTGTGTCTTCCTAAAAATTGAATAGTGCAGATGCGGATATGAAGATAGACTTAAATGTCACGTCGGTATGTAAGAGATTGAATTTAGTTGTTGAAGTGATGAGGAAAAATCATCCTAGAGGGAGTAGTTATGATAGTGCTAGGAGTGTTGAATTCATGGTTCAGATTTGTATTATGGTGTGGAGTTATGTGCAATATCTTGTGGTTTCGAGTTAGGCCTGACCATGATAAGAGGATCTAGTTCAGTTTAGACTTTAGTAGACAGATTTATCAATGCCCATGTGAGAATTATAAGTTGAATCAAATGAGTATGGTATTTAAGGGGAATAGTATAGTTAAGGAAGTATTCGAGGAGTGTTGCTAAGTTTGAAAGTAAGAAGTTGTGTTGCCTGAGGCCTGGTAATTCTATCCTAGCTTATGAGTTATATTTGTATATTCCATGCTATAGAGTAGTGTCAATGTTTTAATTCCTAAGTCAAATGTCTTGTTTAGATCATGCCCAAGATTTTTTTCTCCCTAATGTTACAAGAACTTCTTTAGAAAGAGTGTTGAAGAGATACTCCAGTAAAGTATAAGTTTCCAGTATAATTCAGTCAGTATAACCAATAATTTAGTTTAACAGTCAGGCAGACATGTTCCTGTAGTGTTCCATATTTTCACCCAGTCCTACTGTTCGAAGTCTCATGCGTATGATCATTTCAAGATATAATCTATTCCAAACATGTAAATTGTGGATTTAGTTCAGTCTAAGCATCATGTTTCAGATTCAGCTATTTAGTCATGACTTAGTTCATAAGTGTCTAGTGCATAATCTCAATTTTCCAAGTATTTTAGCTCATACAATGTAATACCCTTGTAGGATCTAATTCAATATGAATGATTGGATCATGAACACTTCAAGCAAATTATAAACTCTCAGCATGAATCAGTTCCTGATAGTCAATGAAGTCAAGTCAGCTCAGAATTCAGTTTCATGATAGAAGTTTAAATGTTTTAGCTTAGTTATATCCTTTATCAGAAGACATATCATGTCCACATTCTTCCATACCTATAAGGCTTCAACAAGTTCCTATCCATCATTCGAGGATAAATGATTCCAAGGTAGAGATAATATAACACCCCGCATTTTTGGTCTAGTCTATAAACCGTCATTTCTACACGTGTAAGATCTAATACAAATGATCCCCATGTGGATACAAGTTTCATGATCTTAATAATAGTGTGTGAAATGCTCATGAGGTTAAAATTTTTCATAGAAATCATTTAGAGCCAAGTTGAGCTAAGATCTTTTGATTCGCCCAGAGTTTGGTATTTGATTCTACAAGGGTCTACTTTAAATGTGTATAACTTTTTATATACATGGAAATTTTCATCTTAATACCCACCAAATTTTAGATAATCGAATTAGCTTTCCAACAATATTAATTTCACAAAAATGTGATACCCGAGTGAAAAGTTATATCATTTTTTAGGTGAGGCAGTGATCTCTCGTGATAAGCTCGCAACGCGAGTTTCATTTCCATTTCTGGGAGGCGCGATGCGAGATCCATTTCCTCTTCTGGGGGTCGCACCACGATGGTCATTTACACGAAAGAGAGAGGCCAAAGGTTAGTATAGTCTTTTTCTCCCATCCCCATCCGTCCAAACACGATTTATAACACCCCAAAGGAAATTATTTGCCCACTTTTCATCATCAAAACTCACGTAAACCCTCCCCTTCCCCCCAAAGGGTTTACACCCCATATTTCTATTCATGAGATTATGAGATTTTCAATGATTTAGAAATTTAATTACATGAGTATGTTTAGTTTTTTATGCACATTGCTGAAATTTCCAGATTTTAAGATGATTTATGAATGTTTATGTTATCAAACATGAATTTTGAGATGTTTTATCATGAGGTTAATACATGGGTCATTAAACCCTATTTATAGATTGTTATTCAAAGAATTGTTGTGCTATAAGCACTCCATGATTTGAATACTTTCAGATTATTGAGAAAGATTTGACCTTTTGGTCTCAGAATAGATTTGAAATCCTCTTTACAGATTCAGATTATAGATTTACAGTTGGTTTTCATTATAAACTATTAGATTAATTTTAAAGTAGATTTTTTGGAGATCTTGAGCATGAGATTGGGAGTATTATTTAGCACCGAGATGGGTACGTTACTACGGTTTCATATCCCAGAACTATGTGCCAACGTAGGATTTAGATTTTCCCACTTCTACGTGGATGACTGAGATTGTGATCATTGAGATGAGATTGTTCTATTCCAATGGAAAGGGTAGAACAACCCTAACCTTATGGGGGCTAGTCGTGGGACATCATGGATGCTCACATGGTGTACATGTTAGTTAGAAGAACCTCCCAAAAAGATGTCCCCCACTCTCAAAACAGCTTACTGATTTAAAGTCTTGAGATAAAGTGATTTCTATGTTGGATAAGTTTTCAGACTTCATTTTAACCTATATGATTTGAGAATAAGAATAGAATACAGATTTCAGAACTAAGTGTAATGGCTCACAAGATTTAGATTTATATGCTTTATTATTCATGATTTTGACTTTATGATTTCAGATTACTCGAGCCTATATGAGTCATTTACATTTAGCATGCATTATTTTATAAATTATTATGATTGATATTGTGTTTTACTTATGCATTTCACCCCCATATACTCAGTACATCCTCAAAATACTGATCCACATATATGTCTATGTGCTACATTATCTCATAATGTAGGTACAAGTTTTAGTATGCACATTTAGACTCAGACAGTTGCAGATTCCAGCCAGCAAGATGATGAGTCCTCCTACTTTGGGGACTTCAGTTAGATTTATTTATGTTGTTTACTTTCTTATTCAGTCGTATTGATTTGGGATAGTTTGGGGTCATGTCTCGGCTACCTATAGTCAATACTAGTAGAGGCTTCACGGTCAGTCTGTAGAGTTAATGTATTTGATTTTAGATTTATTGTAAAAGCATAGTTATAATCATGTGAATTTAGTTCTGTATTGATCAAATTAAGAAAAAAGTTATCTTCCACTGATTTGTATAGATTTATGCATTTTATTCAGTTGCTTATGAGTTATGCCGGTAGAAGGGTTAGCTTGGGGTCACGTGTGACCCTAAGTACCATGTGACATTTCGAGACCCATTTTTAGGGTGTTACAGTAGGCAGAAAGTGATATTTTCAAGATTGGTGGTGATGGTATCTTGAGGTACCAAGGGAGGTTGTGTGTTCCCGATGTTAATGGATTACGAAGTAGGATCTTATTCAAGGCCCATAGGTCATGGTATAAGGTTCATCCTGGTTCTAGAAAGATGTATCATGATATTTATTAGTATAATAACATAAAGCGAGATGTGGCCAACTTTGTGGCTAAGTGTATGAAATGTCAGCAAGTGAAGGGGAAACACATGAGGCCTTGTAGGTTGTTTCAATAAATTGAGTTGCCGGTATGGAAGTGGAAAGTAATAAATATGTATTTCAATACCAGTCTTCCATGATCTCGGAACCAGTTTGATTCCATCAAGTCCATTGTGGATAGGAAGACCAAGTCAGATCACTTCTTATCGGTGAGGACTAATTATTTTGCTGAGGAATATGCGATGTTGTTCCTTCAGGAGGTCCTAAAGTTACATGGTGCGCTCATTTCAATTATTTTGGATCATGGTACACAGTTTTCATCACATTTTTGGCACTCATTTTAAAGTTGGTTAGGGATTAAGGTGAGCCATAGTCCTGCTTTTCACCCACAGGTGAATGCGAAAAAAATTATTTAGACTTTAGAAGATATGCTCTGAGCTTGTGTGATTGATTTTGGTGGAATATGGGTTGACCACTTGCCTCTTATTTAATTTGCTTATAACAACAGTTACCATTCTAGCATTGGTATGGTTCTGTTCAAGGCATTATGTGGTAGGAGGTGTAAATCTCCTATTGGATGGTTCAAAGTTGGTGAGGGTGAGATGTTTGGCCCGAATTTGGTTCACCAAGCTATAGAAAAGGTAAAGGTGATTGGGATAGGCTTAAGACCGCTCAAAGTCACCAAAAGTCCTATGCGAACGTGAGGCAAAGAGAATTGGGATTTAATGTTGGAGATTGGGTGTTCTTGAAGATGTCTCCTATAAAGGAAGTGATGCAATTTGGGATGAATAAAAAGATCATCCCTCGATACATTGGCCCGTATTTGGTATTGAGGAGGGTTGGTAATGTTGCATATGATTTAGATTTTCCCAATAGTATGGGTTCCATTCACTCGATATTCCATGTGTCCATGTTACGGAAATGCATGTGCGATCCTTCATTGGTTGTTCCATTAGAGAGAATTAGTGTATTAGATTCCCTTTCATATGAGAAGGTCCTAATAAGGATCTTGGATCAGTAAGTTCATTGGTGCGGACAAAGGATGTGGCTTAGGTAAAGGTTTTATGGAAGAACTAAAAGTTTGAGAAAGCTACTTGGGAAACCGAGGAAGACATGAAGTCCAAGTATCTGTTCCTATTCCTTATTCCAAAAAATCATGCTTAAGGTATGTGTGTTCTTAACATATTTGTTTCCTATCTTTGTTAAAGGGAAGTGTGGTTGTGTATCTATGTTAAATCGTGCTAATGAATACCTGGACCCATTATTCGGGGACGAATGATCCTAAGAGGGGAGAATGAAACACCCCCGAATTCCGGCCTTGGAAAATTCCAAGTTTTTACCTTACTACCCTTGTTACGACTGGGCCTTTCTAGTCGTAGGGTGTCCTCACGGGTCATTGGGACAAGTCATAACCAAATCAGTAAATAAATGGATAAGTTCTGCTCTGAGTATGAGTGTCTCACCATGATACATAAAGACTTGCTACGGGTCGTAAGAACCAAGTCGTAGGGTATCCAGTGCTTACCCAGTTTAGTTTTACTCTGACTATGACTTAGACCCTACGAGTCGTAGGGTCACCTAACGAGTTGGTTGATTGACTCATAAGGACAACAGTGGGTGGGGTCCCAGAGATGTCTTGGTTACGACTCATGGTGACGAGTCGTAAGGAGTGTCTACGAGTCATCGGTTGACCCATAGTCAAAAGTGATACTTTTTCATCTTTTAAGTTAAGGGAATTCTGGACATTTCCCATCTCACTCAAATTAAAATCCACATCTTATAACCCCTTTAGGATGTCATTAGCACTCAAAAACAAATCCAAGTAACTTCTCAAACACTCTAAAATGCTCTGTCTATTCCCTCAAGTAAGTCAAGCTACGGTTTCATCAAGTGATCAATTATGGATTTCAAGGGTGATTTCACTTCGTACTTCTTGGTGTTTAAGGCATGTTGCTCTTTCCTCATTGTTAATTTGTTAAAAGAACATATTTTAAGGTATTATTGTTATGGTATTGTTATGATTTTGGAATCATGGATTGAGGGTCTTGCATAATTATTGTTTATGTGATGTTTCATGTTGTCATTGCATGGGTTATGTTTAAATGGTGGTAATGAAATCAAATTGATGCATGGGAATAGTAAACAAACTAAGGATTTTGATTTCCTAAACTTGTGGCTTTTGAAGTGGTTATGACCCCAACCCTATATTGTGAAACTGTTTTTTTAGTTATGAGAAATATGATAATTGAACTATTCTTGAACTATTGCATTATGACTTTTAATATGAAAAGGTTAATGAATTAGGGGTACAATGGAATCCCCAAAGTGTTTGGTTTGATTTATTTCCTTTGAAACTAATGCATGGTATAAATGGATAAATGGTTAAGGATGGTTTTTGAAAACCTTGTGGGATACACGGGAATCCCCCAAGTAATTTTAATAACGGAGTCCGCAGTGTACGTGGGAATTCCCTAAGTGTTGGCTGGTGACATTGCTTACAAGCTATAGTCGGTATGACGATACCACTTAATAATGCCTTATTAATTGACTCTTGGAATCTAGTAAATGGGTTATTTGTTAAATGTTTTAATTAGGAAATAATGAGAGTTGTGTTAGCTAGCCATGAAGGTGTAAGTTCGAAGGACTAATATTGGAAACTCATGTTTGTAGACATGAGGGTTGGCCGTCATGGCTATGTACTTGAGGGGTACAAGGAAATCCCCAAGTGTATATACATACATATTTATCATAAAAGGCGAAGGGTATAAGGGAATCCCCGACCACCTATGATATCTCCAATTTATGTGGCTAACACACACTGGGGCCCGCTCAGGGGGTAACATTGAACCCATATAGCCTGTGGGTGGATTTGTGATGGTAAAGCTACATAAACTCAGGTTACGGTTTTAAAGTTCATGCTAAGCCCGATTCCATATCCCAATATCATTTATATATATATACATGGATATGCATGGATGAGTGCATGTGCATTGGTTTGACATGGTTTTTGAATTGATGGCATTATTTATCCTTATCCCTAAGTTACATGCTAGCGTTCACCCCGCTAACAATCTTCGTATGCTGTATCCCTACGCAATGTAGGAACTGGCCATACTTTAACTTCTCCTACACATTGATTAGGATTTGGGATCAGATCGTGAGTCAGACTGAAGTGGTCAGCTTCCATACTTCAGAAGTCCCCATTTCATGCTTTGGTTTACTTCATGTTTTGACTATTTATTTATACTTGGTTTTTGGCTATGGTCAGGGGCATGTCCCGACTGGATAGTATTTGGTTTTGGTTAGAGACTTTGTTGGACATTACTATGGACTTGGGTGTGGATGTTGGTAGTTATTTAATTCTTATATTAGAATCTTTTGCATTTTATTCTCTTATTTTGTTAAATGTTTGGAATTCTTCTGACATCGAGGGTAAGGTGCTTGGTTGTATCGGTAATGGGGGTGGTCTCCGATCCTTGAAAGACTAAAGATACCTGTCATAGCCAAGCCCTGCATAGGGTCATGACAGTCGGGCTAGGTGTGGTACAAAAACAAGAGAAAAAAAGAGAAAAGAAAAATTGTAAAAAAGTAGGAAAGAAAGAATAAAAGATTGTACCCAACCTGAATGTGCTTTAAAATAAAATAAAGAAATAAGGGTGGAAATAAAGTGAAAAACTAGATAATAAGTGAGACCCCAAGGTTAGTGTAGTGCCAAGAAGGCTTCGTCACTTAATATGTCCATATGTACCATACCATCCCCTCAAGCCTACATTATAAGTCGAAAAAAGTCGTATAGTGATCCTAACTTGACTATCCGAAAGTTAAGGTAAAGAAAATAAGGGCAAGCCTATGGTATTTGATACACATTGATTGGAACTTTTCTTCTGAGTGTGAGTGTCTCTTGACTGTCCCTGCATTGACATGCATTATTTTATATGAGTGAGTGGGACATCTTTGTTATGAGGGCACATGAGTCGTATTGCTAGCTATCTACGTATTTGGGTAGTGTAACTTGTATAAATGGTTGTATGTTGATAATGTAATTCCATACCTTGATCCCATTGTGTCACATTGTTGTGCTTCATTTTTATACACAATTGGTTATGAAAAGAGAGATTGGAGAGGGTGTTGTGATTTGAGCTTGAAGTGTTGACTGACTGCCTTGAATAGCTTAGATTCTCCTAATTAGGCATCGTGTTTTATTTTGTCGTGTTGTGTTGCATTGCCTGAGGACATACAAAAATTTTAAGTTGAGGATGTTGATGTTCTATAGAAATGTAACACTTTCGTCGCTTAAAACAAGGAAAATATGCTAGTTTCTTAGGTTGTTTTGTTAGATTTGATGCATTTTGGGTATGTTTTGCAGGAAACTAGGTTTTAAATGCTAAGTATGTGAAGAGATGAAAAATGGTGTTTTGGCTATTAAATTGACCAATTTTGGGTATTCGTGACACTTCCCAGATGTTTGTGACCAAAGAATGTAATGAAAGTTAAAGATTTGAAGCTTGGTTACAAGTACTGGAAGGCCCGACGCTTACCTATGTCTACATGTGGACCACATGTAGCACATGCAGTCTATATAAGACTAAAGTAAGTACCGAAAGTGAAGATCTTGAGAGTAAAAGAGCTGAAAACAACTTTCGACACTTACCTATGTCAACATGTGACCACACGTGGGTAAGGTAAGTTCTAGAAGTCCAAAATCCTGAGAGTAGAGTTGCAGGATTTTTATTCTGGCACATGTTGATGTCGACATGCACCCAGCCTCCGATCAACATCAAAAAGATCAAGTAAAATAGCTAAAGTACAAATAACATCAGATCATCAGCTGGCTGAACAAGCCCTTTCTCAAACAAAAACCATTACTATATGTCGATATACAAAAAGAGAAAGGAGTAGTGGAATTAGAGGAAACTCATAAGTTAGATATTGGAGGAGCACAGATTAAAGGATTCAGAGAATTAGAAAATGAAAGATAGAAGATGAAGAAGGAGATGTAAGTACTAAAGAATAAGATGTAGACACTCAAGAAGGAGATAAAATGAAAAGTGAGGAAGGAGATAAAGAGTAAAGTGAGGTGAGAGATGAAGAATCTAAAGAGAAAAGTAAGGAAGATAGTGAAGAGAAAATAGAGGAAGAAGATGTAGATGTTGGAGGTGAAGGGAATAACAAAGTGGAAAGAGAGGAAAAAAATATAGAAAAACAAAAAACTAAACCAACCGATGGTAATGAAGGTGATCAAGGATCTAATGATAATGAAAAAGATAAATATGATGTTGAAATTGAAAAAATGCTTCTGGTGAAAGATTGAAGATCGATTGAAAAGTTAGATCGAAAGTTCAACATGATCAGAATGTCATATCTTTTACTCCTAACAACTCACCTCTTGATATGGTCAAAACTTTCAGCATTGACAAGTTCCTGATAGAGATGCCTATTGATAATAACTACTTATGATTTTGTGGTAAAATTATTCATAGGAGAATTTTTTTTATTAATATCAAGGCGATACTTAAAGTAGCCAACATTGACAAATTTTTTAGGGCCAACTATTTTGGGCTTGTTTTGATCTGTCGAAGAATCATAATGCACACTTTTAAATAACCATGGTCTATTATCTTCTCAAGTGTAGGATTAAGTACGAGGGTGAGGATGATGCAAACGAAGAAGGAAGAAATTTGGATAAATTACAATAGTATGTCAGTTTGTTTTGGCATAAAGAAATTTATCATAGTGACCATACTATGATGAGTATTGACAAATATTATAATACCCTAGGTATTTTGGACTCTGAATTTTCCTCTGTATCATGCTCACTACTCATGATATGGCTCACTTGACAAATTATAAAGACTCCTCACGTGTCGTTTGGTGCAAATCGTAGTCTGAATAGTAAATTGGTCTATGGTTTCAGTTGAGGTCACGATTTGGACCTCATAAGTCATATGGTGAGGTCACGAGTTGTGATAAGAGACTCGAGACCCAACCAGTATGGATGCCCTAACTTACTGTCCATACCACGAGTTATGGTGATGACTCGTGACCTGTCCTCATGAGTTGTAAGGTGACTCATAGCCACTGAGGATAATTTTATTGTATTTTAATTGGGGAAACTTTGGACATTTTCCTCTTTTTCCAAACCTAATCCATGACTTAAATCCTTTCCTTAGCCCCCTTTCCATCAATATAACATAATATAAACACTTTTTCTCTCTTAAATTCTCCAAGCAAGAGCAAGGCTAGGGTTTCTAAGAGTTGATCATCTAGGGCTCAAAGTATGATTTCTTCCTCAAATTCTTGGTATTATCAGACATGTATCTCTCCTCTAAACCTTTATTTTATTATAGCATGAAATGTCTTGATGATTCATGTGGTTTTAATGTTTGATTTTAGAATTTGGGTTGAGGGTTTTGGATGGTTGTTTCTTAAATAGTATTCTCATAGTTTATATGTAATTGTTTATGCTTTATTGATGGATTTTAGAATTCATTGGGTGCATGGACATGATAAATAAACTAGGGGATCATGGATTCCCCCAAATTGATTTGATAAATTATGAGGGTCATGGGTTTTACATGACCCGAACTATTGCCTTGTCGTAATGGGCATCCCAAGTCCAACCAGGACTGGGGACCACCCCCGTTACCCAACCCAACCAACCTATGTGTATCCTGAGTTGACTGAATTCCGAGCATGTAACAAGATAGCATATTTGGAGATATAATGACTTTGGGATTTGCCTATTTCCTAGACCAACCCAACCAAGTCAATCCATCCACTAACCAACCAACCTAACCGACCAAGCTGACCTATAGCAACCAATACCAACCAAACCTAAACCGAACCATAAAGCAATCCATGCATCCCATACCAAATAAGTTCCATTATAAATATATAATCCAAAATGAAAAAGAATGGAACAATTATAAAGATAGCCTAACGGTATAATCCCCAATGCAAATATCAAGGCCGAAACCACTACCGATACTACCCATACTAACCTATAGCAGTTCCACAAAGCCTGTAAACAAAAAAAAACCAATATCCGGTTGGGACATGCCCCTAACCATAGCCAAAACCAATATCCATGAAATAAACAAAGTATGTAAAAACTTCGATGATATGAAATGGAGCCTTCCAGAATATGTAAGCTCACCACTTCAACCCAACCGAGCTGATCACAAAGTTTGATCTCTAAGTAGGAGGAGTAGAATAGTCAATTCCTGTATCGCGTGGGGATACAACCACTCAAATATGGGTTAGCAGGTGAACGCTAGCATGAACTTAGGATAAGGATAAATTAATTCCAACCTTTAAAACCAAGTAAACCAACCATATTCATACAAACCATACATATTTACATAACCATACCGGGAAAGGGAATCGGGTTTAGCATGCCTTTAAAACATTAACCTGGGTATGTAAAGCTTAACCATTATAGAACCACCCATGGGCTATATGGTTCCAGTGTAACCCCCTTTACGGGCCTCGATGCGTGTAGCCGCACGAACCAAAGATACCATAAGAGTAGGGGATTCCCGAGTACCCTTCGCTCTCCATGATACATATGTACAATGTACTTAGAGGATTCTCGTGTACCTCATAAGTATCATATATGGTCTCCATGACCAACCCTCATATAGGAAAATATGAGTTTCCAGTGTTCATCCGTTGGACTCACACCTTCACGATTTTCTATCACACCATGCCATTATTGCCCAATTAAAACCATTTCCATCTTACCAAACCATTATTCTATTTTTATTAACCAAGGCTATAAGTAGTGGTATCATCATACCGACTATCTCTTGCAAATAATGTCCTTAGCCAAACCATAAGATATTAAGGGATTCTCATGTACCCATAGATTATAATATCAAACTAACTTGGGGAAGTTCCATGTACCCCACAAGTGTTCTATTATTAAGATTGCTTGGAGGAGTCCCATGTACCCTACAAGATGTTCATTAACAAGTTTACTTGGGGGATTCTTTTGTACCCCACAAGGATGTTTAATTAACCATATACATGGCCACCAAACCTTACCATTTAACCATTCCAAACTATTTAGACCATTTAGGGTTCCATTACCAAGTTATACCATGCAATAGTTCTATTAAAAGTCCAACACTTTAACCAAAGACATTCTCATAGGCATTTTATCAAACATGTTGGGGGCATAGTATTTCTAAAGCCAAAACTAATTACCAATTAACTATTCCCATGCAACCAATTATCCAAACCACCATTAAAACATGTAAATCCATAATTAAAACATGGAAAAATCATAACCAATCATTTATAACCAAAACCCCCGCCACATATTTGACAACCCAAAACCATACAACAATTATGCTATGAAAACAATTCATAAATCATGCCTTTAGTTGGAACTAACAATGCTGGAAAGTACATACCTTAGATTAAGAAGATGATGGAGAGAAACCACCTGTACAAGTCCCAAATTGACCACCTTAAGTAAAACCCTATCCTTCTTTTACCTAAAGCCTTAAATTTTTTTTGAGAGAGTTTAAGTATTTAAGATTAGAATATTAGGGTAAATAACATCCTAAGTATGTTAAAAGTCGTGGTTCCTTAAGTGGGAAAGTAGGGAAATGTCCAGATTACCCTCAACTTAAACTGCCTAAAACCCCCACAGGATGGTACGACTACCCATACAAATTGTACCCTACCATACAAGTGGTACCAACCACTCGTACCCTAGGCCTCCCCTTGGACCCCAACACTGTCCAACATGCGACCACTAATGTCCATTCTTAATCAAGCATACGACCTGTACCCTTGAACCGTACCCAACACAGAATGCAATCAAAAGAGAGGATTTGGAAACTGTCCACCATATGAGTAAATGGTACAACTCATAACCTATCTTACGACTTATTTTGAGCCACTCATACTCAGATCTAAGTTAAGTTACTAAGTTTCAGATTAAGTAAAGGAAAAATCCAAACCAAACGACCCATCACCAACGATACGACTCATACCCATTAAGTCGTACCCATTCCATAAACTAATCCAACCCACCAATCAATACTTCTTAGCATACGACAATACCATACAAATCATACCCCATCATACGAATAGTACCCCCTAGTCGTATGATATCCAGAAACCAAAAATTTAGGAATTTTTCTAAGGGTTAGAAACCCAGGGTATTTCAGGATTCCCCCAACTTTATGAATTTTGGTATTGAAATTGATAATAACCATAACCCACCTTATGAAATTGACTTTGACATATGGATATATTCATAAAATAACCACTTTTTAAACTATGACATTGCATAATAGGTTAATGAATACAAATGGATTTGAAAGGTCCCAGTGTCTATGATATTATTTTAAATTGAAGCTTGGGGACTGTGGACTCCCCTAAGTTGATGGAAAATTAGAATAGCATAATGAATTAGCTTGCAAGCTTGATTGGTATGATGATACCATTGGTAATGTCTTGATGGATGATTCTTGATTTAATGGATGGGTTATGTGAAAATATTTTAAATTGGGCTTAAAAAAGGTTGTGTAGCTTGCTATAAAGGTAGAGTTCTTGGAGGGACTGATACTGAAAACTCATATTTTCCAGTATATGGATGGTCTTGGTGACTATGTGCATGTGCCATACACTATATATATATATATCCTAGAATAGCGTGGGGTTATGGATTCCCTAGTCTTCTTGGATATATTCGGTTCGTGTGGCTAATATGCACTAGTGCCCTTTCGATCGGGGAAGGGCCCATATAGCCCTGGGAGTTTTTAGGATTGTTAAACCTATACAGTCTAGGTTAATGTTTTAAACTTTATGTTAAACCTTTCTCCCTATCCAACACTTATTTATATATGTATTCATGTATGTGAATATGTACATTGAGTTTGGATTTGGTTTTTGAAATGGCATCATATTATCCGTTTCTCGAGTTACATTCTATCACTAACCTTTATAACCATCCAAGGACGCTACATTGTTTCATAATGTAGGGTTCGAAGATACTTTATTAATCTGTGTGTAGAGTTAGGTGGTCTAATTCATCGGTTGGTTTGCGGTGAAGTGGTGAGCTTCCATCCTCCAAAAATATTAGTCATTCCATCAATTTCTTTCCATATTTTAGAATTGAAGAGTTCATATTAACATTATAATTTCCATTGTCATTGTTATGGTCGGGGGCATGTCCTGACTAGTTTAATATTTGAATTGGTTTAGAGGCTTTTGTGGACATATGTGGGTTGAATGGTGTTGTTAACTCTTAAGAGCTTATTCTTAAGTTGTATTAACTATTTTATCTTTATCCCATGGTTTTCTTCATCTTTATTATTATTTGGACTATGTGTGGTGAGCCAGGATATGGGGGTGGACTTTGGACCTTGATGGGATTGCGATATCCGTTGTGACTTAAAAGCTTGGTATCAGAGTATAGGTTTAGGGTCATTAGGTGTCTACAAAGTCATGAAGTGTAGAGTCCATTTTATTAGTGGGTAGCAAGCCATACTTATAAGGGGAAGGCTACAAGGCATTTAGGAATGTTTCCCTTTTCTTGTTTTCTATTTCGGGATATAGAGTCCAATGTATTGAAATTCTTCTAACCACTGATCTAATCACATTTTAGATCATGCCTCTCAGAAGATCTGATGTTCGTAGAAAATCCTATGGAACATTTGTTCCCCCTGAGGGGAATGTGGAGGAAACTCATCTAGCCTATGGAGTGCAGACTTGGTCTAGGTTCCCGGCTCCTAATTTTGCTCCTCTTCCTAGGGTTCTATTGGTCTCCACTAGACCCTCTTTAGTTAGTGAAACTCATGCTCAGTTACCTTAGGAAGATGTTTTCATTGCAGAGTTTTACCGGTTGATTCATTTTCTTACTTAGTTACTACATCATAGACTCATCAGTCTTCTCCTATTAGTTCTGTTGTGGGCTCTTATGAGGCAACTCGTGTTGGAAAATTAATGAGGTTGAATATCCCAAACTTTACTGGCTCTAAGGTTGAGGAGGATACTCAAGGTTTTGTGGATAAGATGGATAAGATTATCTAGGTAATGCATGCTACTGATACTGAGGGTGTGGAGTTTGTTGCATATCAGTTGAAAGATGTGTCCTATCATTGGTATGAGAAGTTGGAGCAATTGAGAGGTGATGATGCTAAGATAACTATATTAGAATTTTTGAGTGCCTTTCTTGATTGTTTCTTTTCTTAGGAGCTGAGGGAGGCCAAGGCTGAGGATTTTGTGAATCTGAAATAGGGGAGAATGAGTATGAAGGAGTATGATTTAAAATTCCACTAGTTGTCTCATTATGATCGTGTCTAGTATGAGGTCTGGGATGAGGAAGTTTACTTCGGGTTTTTCTTGGGACTTAGTTTTGGAGTGTAAGGTTGCTATGCTGAATAGTGATATGGATATCTCCAGACTTGTGGTTTATATAAAATAGGTTGAGGATGAAAAGAAGAGGCAAACAAAGATGGGAGAGAGACAAAATAAGAAGTTCAAATATTTGAAGGAGGGTGGAGGGCAACAGAATTATGTTAGAGAAGGTCGGTAGTGGTTTAAGAAGAAGAATTGGGAGAGTTCTAACTCCTATTCATCATCTAGTTCTCCTTATCTTAAGCCGTTTGGTTATCGTAATTTTTAGGCTAGTAGTGGTTTTAAGGCACAAGGTGCCTAGTATCAGGATAGTGGAGCTCAGTCAACCCCACCCCATCGACCTTGTAGATTTTATAGATAGTTGTACCATTATCAATGTGATAAGGGGAGGAATCGTTATTATAATTATGGTCAACCAAGTCATATGTGTCACGACCCAGACTGAGTCCCTGGCCGCGATGAACATCCCGAATCATGATGGCTCGAGGACCCTCATCTGACAGTGTTAATCTACCTCATCAACCCTCATATGTCAGTGTTGATGTCTCAACCTATGCTGGCTACATAGTTCTAGAACACAAGGATTGCTTCTAGGGACCACACCATCAACTGTCAATGTGTGCCCTCATCCTTGGGTTCACTCAGTGCTAATTCCAACTCCCATCTAAATAGACATTGAAACATGATTAACTGAACTGAACTGGACTGCGTTCATTGAGTTCCGTTGACTCACGGAATAGTACTGAGATTACTCAACTTCTCCTAAAAAGCTCTCCAAAAGCTAGAAGTAAACATGGAACCCTGGTAAAAAATAATAGATATGGGCATGCCATGCAAATAGACTATCTAACGCAGATAGATGAGGGTTAATCTCTCAGCACTGAAGGACATGTGAATAGGAAGGAAATATACTGACTTGGTCAATCAATCAACAATCACCCAAATACCATCAACACCATAGGAAGTGCGAGGCAAACTACTAACAAAATCCATGGTAACCTGCTCCTATTTCCACTCAGGAATGGGCAATCTCTGAGTTAATCTACGTGGATGCTGATGCTTGGCCTTCACCTGCTGACAACAAAGGCAGCGAGATATAAAATCTGCGACATCTCTCTTCATACCACTCTACTAATCATTCTGTCTCAAATCCCTATACATCTTGTTGTACCCAATGAATAAAATATCTATAGCAATGAGCCTCATGCAAAATCAATTAAATCAAATCATCAATCCTTGAAACACAAATGCAACCACCAAAATGCAACACTCATTTAGAATATATGGTGTTTCTCTAGGACTCACCACTCAACATATGATCATAAAGGAAGCAAAGATTTTTATCATCAAACTAATAATCTTGAATTTGCTTAAAAGGAGAAGACCTTGCCTCAACACTAGCAAGAATCTTCCTCGAGTATGAAATATCAAGGAGAACAACCATCAAGTTGGCTAAGAACTGAATGTCCCGTGCCAACAACCTTTGAGAAACTGAAATATAATCTAGTATACCTATGCTCACCGCCTTCCGACTCAAGGCATTTGTTACCATATTTGCCTTGCCTGGATGATACAAGATGTACATATTATAATTCTTAAGAAACTCTATCCATCTACGCTATCTAACATTAAGATCTCTCTAGGTTATAAGATGATGAAGACTGCAATGATCAATGAAAATATCACAATGCACACCATAGATATCATGCGTCCAAATCTTAAGCGCGAAAAGTACCGCCGCCAACTCCAAATCATAAGTGCGGTAGTTTCACTCATGTACCTTAAGCTATCTAGAAGCATAAGCAATAACACAACCTTGTTGCATTAAAACAAAACCCAAACCAATATCAAAAGCATCACAAAACACGGTGAATCCCTCACCCTCAACAGGAAAAGCTAAAACAGGGACTAAGGTGAGAAAATATTTGATCTTTCCAAAGCTCGACTCACACTCCTCAAATCATGAAAAAGGAACCTCCTTCCGAGTCAATGTGGTCATAGGGGCTGAAATAGTAGCAAAACCCTCGACGAACCATTTATAATAACCAGCCAAAACAATAAAGCTACAAACCTCAGTCAGAGCTATAGGTCTAGCCCAATCACGAATAGCCTCAATCTTAGCTTGGTATACTATAATCCCATCGTTAGACATACATGTCCAAAGAATGTCATCGAATCAAGACAAAACTTACACTTAGAAAACTTGGCGAAAAATACGTGATCTCTCTCAAATGCTGCGCATGCTCCTCTATACTCCTCGAATACACAGGGATGTCATCTATGAACACAATGACAAAACAATCCAAATAAGTCTTGAATACTCGGTTCATCATATTCATAAATGCGGCTGGGGAATTAGTCAACCCAAATGATGTCATAATGAATTCATAATGACCATAACGTGTCCTAAAAGCTATCTTTGGGATATCCTCATCTCGAATCCTTAACTGATGGTAACCAGATCTTAAATTAATCTCAGAAAATACTACCCCACCCTAAAGATGGTCAAACAAATCATCAATGCGAGGCATAGGATAAAGGTTCTTCATCGCCACCATATTAAGCTGCCTATAATTAATACACATACATATATTGCCTTCTTTCTTCTTCAAAAACAACATAGGATCCCCCCAAGAAGACATAATGGATTTAATAAAACCCTTAATGAAAAGATCCTGGAGTTGAGAATTTAGCTCCTTAAACACGACAAGAGCCATACGGTAAGGTGCCATAGAAATATGTTGGGTGCTAGGCTCGATATCAATAGTTAACTCAATCTCACGAATAGGGGGAATATAATGGGTATGTCGATAGGGAACACATCAGGAAACTCATAAACTACAAGAACAGAGTCAAGCAACGGACTCTCTACACTCGTGTCACAAATATAAGCGAGATAAGACTCATAACCCCAAGAAATAAGCCTCTTAGCATGAACATAAGAAATAATCCCCGTTATCTTGTGGCTAATCTCTCCCTACCACACGACTAGGGGTACGCCAAGCATGGCTAAGGTAAGAATCTTGGCAAAATAATCCATAACCGCAAGATAATGGGATAACCAATACATGCCCAGAATCACATCAAAATCCACCATATCCAGAATAATAAGATCAACATAAGTATTAACATCACTAACAATCACAATACATAATCTGAAAACTTGATCCACTACTAAAGAATCACCTATGGAAGTAGAAACGTTCGATGACACCGATAATAAATCCTGAGACAACTCAATTATGATGCATAATAAGTAGAAATATAAAAATAAATTGATTTCGAATCAAATAAACCAAGTTCTGACTAGTAGCACACCAAAATTGTACTTGTAACAATAGCATCCAAAGTCTTAGCCTCGAGCCTAGCAGTAACTGCATACTACTGATCACACCCACACCTGGATAGACACATTACCGACCTTCTATAACGCCTACCTGAGAACCTCCTTGAGTACCTTAGGAACCATCCCTTCGACCATGAGAACGACCTTTAGCTGAGGGATAAACTGCTCTAATAGGGGGAACACCATGAGCTGAAACAACATTAATCCATAACTAGGGTAATCTCGTGAATAGCTACTAGGAGCTCCATAACTATAACATGAACCATGAGCTGAACTAGAACTAACAAATCTGACTAACCTGGAATAATCACCACGTCTAAAATAACTTAAAGATGAATCCCTAAAATACTGACTACTACCCTGACCAGGGCATCTCTGGCACTAGACTGACCTTCGTCAGTAATCTGAAATGCTGCTTGACCAAGTCAACTAGGCTGACTCTAAGTCTGATGGGATGGACGCGGAGGGTACATACTCTAAAAACTGGTATCTCTAGGTTGGGAACTAAGACGGCTCCCACTGAATCCTCCTTGAAACCTAGGCCTCTTATCACGAACCTCACAACTCTTATAGTGCATATCCTCCATCACCTGAGCGTGATTTGATACCTTAATAATAGACCTACCTATAATAAATAAACTCTGGGTAGACATATGAATGGGTAGTCTTAACTCTCTAATAAAGCAGCAAACTCTCTCATATGTAGTATCCAAATAAGAAGTAACACGTCTAACCAACTCATGGAAATGATCCTCATACTCAATAACTGTCACAGAGCCCTACTCTAACCTCGTAAACAGATCTCTCAAATGATCATTAAGGTTGCAAGGCATATACCTTTCCAAGAATATCTCAGAGAACTGAGTCCAAGACAAAGAAAAAGATCCAGCTGGTCGAGAATCCATATAACCTCTCCACCAATGTCGAGAACCCAAGTCCAGCTAAAGGTGGTGTAATCGACACCATGAGTCTCAACAAGGCCCAAATTATGAAGCCTATCCTCACAAATAATTAGGTAATCATATGCATCCTCTCCCGATGTACTAGAAAACCTAGGCAGAGCTAATCTCAAGAATCTATCCAATATCTTTTGCTCCTCAAAAGACATAGTAGGCTGAGACCACTAGCTAAGCAACTATCGATGCAAGAGAAAGTTCAACTCTAGAAGTTGCAGTTATAAACTGTTCCCCCACCTCAGTACCACTCTGATCTGTAGACTATGCAATATCAAACGACACACCACCAACTATCCCTATAAGCTAAACAAATGCATCTCTGAGAATTGAATAAGAAATAAACCCTGGTGGAGCTTGGGCTGGTCCCTAGACCACCACTGGCTGGGGCAGAAGAATCTCTGGCTCAGGAGCGATAATAGGACTTGGGGAAGGAAGCCTACCTTTACCCTAACTGGGGACATATCACGCATCTATCCACGATCTTTATGTCATCTAAAAATAGGAGTAGGATCCCTAAGCTCGATCTTGAGACCCTCATCACGTGTAGTGGCAGCATGTGTACTGACCATCTACAAAAGAGTAAAGTCGAAGGATTACTCTACAAACCAACTCATACTCTAGGTACGAAGTGAGTGAAAGAAGTGAAGAGCTCCTAAGAATGTCCCATAGCCTCCCGAAGATAGGAAACAGATGTCATCATTTCGGTCCACAAGACTCTACTAGATACTTTCTCTTGTACCGACAATACTGATGAAACCTAGGCTCTAATACCAATTTGTCACGACCTGATTTATGAGTCATGATGACATATTCTCTACCCCGCCTTTAGGTAAGCCTAATAGTAACCCAAAGCTAAATACAATGGGTTAACTTGGTGGAAAATACCCAACCATAGGTGAAAGTAAACAACACACTTATAAATAAGCAAAGTATTTTAAACTAATAAAATTAGACAACACAAGATACCATCCCATGACCTGGTAGAGCCAGTACAAAAGCATCTTAGAACAATAATACAAATTTAAATCTTTAGAATAGTCTGTACATCTGACTTGAAACAAAAGACTGAATCATAAAAAAATAGAGGGAAATGGGTGACTCAGACTCCACGAGCTTACTCTATCTTAGGATACCAACACAACATGAATAGAAATCAACTGCGGCAACTAGTTCTCGAATTTTCACCAAAAAGGTACAAAAGTAAAGTATGAGTACCAAAAAATGGGTACTTAGTAGGCATCATCGGCCGACTAAGCTAAATCATGATATAAGAATGATAAAATGCAAGACAACATAACTATGTCAAGTTACAGAAACAAACCTAAATCATCTCCTATACCACTTTACATAATAAGTAATTTATTCAAAATAATAATATAACACAAGGCATCAATACATGCCAATATCATTGTGCAATATAAGTAAATAGATCGAAATAATAATGCATCCCAAGGCATCACATAAGGAGTCATAAACTATAAAATTGGCTCCCATATGCCAATTGGTGAGAAAAAGTAAATAACTCATCATAAACTCCCATACGCCTGGAGAGTACACTCAAGATAGAATAACACAATCATCCATCATTACAACTAACCAACTCGTTATTAAACCATCATTCCAAAATTTACCTATATTTGATAATATACCCACATTCCATAGTATTACCATTATTTAACAACCTTATCATCAATTCTCACTTGTAATACCCCACAAGATTCTAGATGAGTTTCTAGATATTCATCCAATTTTTAGAAGTCCCAAAGCCATTTAATTTACACTAAGTACAAGTGACATGGTCATTTTAAGACCCGAAGATTTCAAACATTTTATTTTTTACCTTTTCAAGTCCAAAACATTGATTTATAAGTTGAAACATGTTTAGGGATGTTAAAAGGGTTATTCGGGGGAGTTTTGAATTTTTTGAAAGAGGTTCAGGGTGTTTTTGGACCACAGAGGAAGAATACCTCCGTGATTTCACCATGCCACGAAGAATGGATCTTTATGATACACAATATGTCATGGAGGCTAGTCTCTATGATACACGGCATGTCACAGAGTTTAGTCTCCGTGATAGCCTCCGCGCCATGGAGGCTGTCTAATCCTACAATTTCATTAAATAGGTGAGGGGCTATTTGGTCTTTTCCCCACTCCCTAAATACCCAATTGATGATTTAAAATCTAAGAGGGGCATTATTTTCCCCATTCTTCATCAGTTAACGATACTCAATCTCCTACCATTCTCAAGAACATAAAATTACAAGCTTCTTCCAAGAATTCACACATTCAAGGTCTAAATTCCAAGTTTTCTTTAAGAATTCAAGCAACTCAGGTATGTAGGGTATTCATCAATGGGTCCCTTCCACCTATTGAGTCCCAAGAATCCCTTGTTTTTTTCAAGTATAAACCCTTTCCCCCCTTTTTATGAAGTTCAATGTCAAGCATGAATTTACTCAATTCTCTCTTAATAGTTTTGAATACAAACCATGACAATGTGTTTCCCATATGAACTATGCCCTTATATTATTTATAATTTTAGTCACCCGTATCATGTTCAATTGATACCATGACCACTTATCAATTTATGAATTTAATCGTATGAGCATGTTGTCCTATAAGTTGAGCATCTTTCCATACCTATAATCATGGTTTTCATCAGTTATTTATATACTCTATGTCTTGAGACTCTGAATCATGAATTTCCTGATAGTGTTTTTAAATGATGTTACTATATTTAAAGTATTATTCAGTGTTGAAGGGTTATAAACACCTAATACCTAAATAGCCATGTATATTTCAGATTTTCAAGTTATTAGTCATCCAGACCATGTTTGTATTATTATCTTCAGATTATCATATTCATGCTGAGAATTTATCAATACCAAATCATGTTAAACAAATAATAATATAGTGTCATTTAGTTAGGAGTAGAACATAGCACCGAGTGAACATAGAGATGTCGACTCCCTCATCAGTTAGGCATGAGTCATTAGTAATAATCCCTAAGTTCCAGACCTACGACGCCACGTAGAGTAGGGGTCCCCAGTAAGTAGAGGCATGGAAACCTCATCCTTTGGGACATCATCTTTTTGGATTCACATCATCAACCATGTGTTGGTACCCCTAGCAAGGTACCAACACCCTTCTAACTGGGGTTACAGGTTGGACCCTGATTAGCTCAGATTGGGGAATATTGGTTATAGTTAGCTCCCACAGTCTCATTTAAGTATTTAGACCATATCAGATGAATATTTCATGATTAAGTGTTCAGTTTATCAATCATTCAGTTATTCAAATTTACAGATTATTGCAACACATGTTTTACTTGGTCTTGTATTCATTTCACTTATTTATGCATTTAAGATAGTATTTATATGGATCTCAGTTGTCCCTCTCTCACATAGAAGTACATTTAAAGTACTAATAATATACTCTCTTTTGCGCTATGTTGTCTTATAACATAGATTCAGACGCTCAGTTCCCTGATCGCCCTTTGTCAGCTCAGTGCCACTTAACAACAGTTGTGGTGAGTCCTCATCCTTCGAGGACAAGTTAGTTACAATTATTTTTAGTAATTCCTTTATTTTAGCCAGTCAGAGTTAGTTGAGGGTTTGTCCCATCAACTCCTCATATTCTAAAGGCTTTTAGATAGTCAGACTTATTTTTAGTTTTTATCAATAGTTCAGACATGTTGGGTATCATTTCAACATTACATCTTAACAGTATTTTTATCATCTTAGCTTCCACATGTGGTGCTTTATTGTTATTATTTTATTTCGTGCTCATAGAAGATACCAGATCATAGGTTAGCTTGGGGTCAATTATGGCCTTAAGGACAATGTTACGACTATGGGGTAGTCTCAAGTCAAGACATCATTAGTCATCATTTATTATCTAACCGTCTCTTATTATCCAATCCATTTAATTACTAGTCATCATATAACCTTCAGTTATCATTCAACAACTATTCACCATATATCCGCCAATCACCATTTATTAGATAACCATAATCAACTAACATTGTTTATTAAATAGTCATTATTAGTCACTTAAACAATATCCAACACTAATCCTTATTTATCCGTAATCATCAACTATACCACCTTATAATTATTTATCACTTTCGAAATATAACTGACATCCCTAATATAAATATCATACCCAACTTGTATATGAATATATATATATATATATATATATATATATATATATATATATATATAATAATCATATTATAATAAAGAACCGAACTCAAACCAGTAGATGTACACACAAGTACATCTGCATAATCATCTTTTGGCCTTACTGGGTATCAATGTGTCATCATAATCATCCTCTGTCCCTTTTGGGTATCAGTGTATCATCATAATCATCCTCTGGCCTTACAGGGTATCAATATATCATCATAATCATCCTCCGAACTTGTCGGGTATTAATGTATCATCATCTTCCAGAATTGAATAGGGTATATATATATAATAAATATCCAGACTCAAACAGGTAGCCACATCTTCATAGTCGGAGGCATAATGAATAGTATAAGTTATCACATAGTCAAGCATCATGATTTCAAGCATAATTAGTAGCATAACTTCCCATATAATCAATAAGCACAAGCATGAATTCTAGCATAATTAATATTACAATTGCTTACATCATCAATAAGAATATTTTCTAGCATAATTACTAACATAGTTTCTTAGCGTGATCATAATAATAAGTAATAGCATATGCAATAACTTATTAATAGCATGGTCAAAGGCTCATCATTATCCTAATAGATAGCTTATACATAGCATAACCAATAGCTTATCACAAGATGATCAACATCTCCTCATAGTATAATTGACAATCTAATCCATTAGTCCATAAGCATTATTTCTAATGCCATCATCACCATAACTATCAAATACCAAGGTTTCTCAATATTGCCTCAAAGGGAATTCTCAAGGTGTTTCACAAGAGTATAAGGGTTTCAAGAGAACTAATCATCAATCTTGTCTTAAGGTGGGTCAAAGAGCCCACTTCTAAATTCCTAAAATAAATTCTAAGGAAAGTTCTACCAGGACTAGGCTATGGTATCTAAATCCATTCTTAGATGCGAAGTAAGCCATAAATAGCCCTAAGGTAGGGATTTTTTCCCATCACAACAACTAAGTCAAACGAAAACTAAGGCAACCTTTATTAGTGTATGCACCGAAGGCCAATATTACCCTAAGCATATGTGACTAAGCCACTCCCACCTAACTAGATTAATCTAGGGAATTTTACTTAATCTTGATCAATATAAGGAATTCTCATGCCAAACATGAGTAATGAAGTCTAATTCACCTAAGGCTTAAGGAAAATAGCTAAGTATTTCAACTCTACGGTTTCAAATTAGCCTAATCGGTCCACCTAACCCAAGTCTTGGATTTCATCATTCCAACACCTAAAACCCGTACCAAATCCAACACAACATATCATAAGAATACTATGAAATAACTCAATCTAACAAGGGATAACACCTAGCCTACCTCGACGCCAAAGAAAACTCAATGATTCGCTAAACCATCGCCTTTTCCTTTTGAGAAGCCTTCTTAAGATGTCAAGCTATTAAAAGAATATTCTAATTATCAATTTGAGAATAACGATACCCATATTACACCATTGTGCTTTGGGTCCAAAAATCACACAAAATTCCATATGGGTCCCACTTACAAAAATTGTTTTTTGAAACCAACCCAACATTCTCACGTGATCAAGGAATCATTACCCTCTAAAATGGGTAAAAACAAAGATAAATTGGGGCTAAAATCAAGCCCTCAAGATTTTAGGGGTTTGAGCAATAAATCAATAAAATCCACCAAGAAAAGAGTAAATTCTTACCTCAAATCCTAAGGATAATTGCGAAATAAGTATTAATCAAGCTCCCCAATCACCTCTAAGCTAGACTCAAACTTAATCTCACTTTTAGGGTTTATTCTCTCAGGAAATAGGTTAGAAATGGCTGAATTTGCGACATGAGGGTCTATGTATACCCATACCAGGTACTCGGGCACCGCTATCATTGACCCAAACCTACGATCACACTATTTTGAGGCTCATATGTGAGTTACAATCACAACCCATGCCCTACGATCACACTAGTTTGACTACTAAGGTTACCACAATCTCTGACCTTGGCTTGCGATAGTAGCTACATCAGATGATAGCTGAAACTTGAAAAATCTTTTAAGATTCTGCCAAGCCCTCGAGATTTATTTGAAATCCTATATATGCAAAATAACTATGTAACCACACTAAATTCAATGTTGAGGACTCAATGGTACAATCAGATTTTCCATCCAAGGTCGTTTAAACCAAATATGGATCCCACACCCATATTTTATTTTCTTAACTTCCGACCAATATGTCAAAATGAGCTCGGGGGTCTCGGGACCCAGACCAAAATTCCACCTAGCCTAAAATAAATATTTCAAAGTTGTTGGCATAGTTAGAATTGACATTCAAGATCATTTTATTGAAGTATTCACCCTGTGGCCATTTGGAACCAACAAATACTTCAAAATAAAAAAAATGATTCTAAAAACCAAACGAACTGCTCGGTAATCGAACTGTCAATTCATCAAGTTATAAATGACTTGGAGAAGCTATAAAAAGGTCCTAATGGTGAAAATAAGTGGAAATATGGAAAATCATTTGAAGGGTCATTATAAAAGGACTTGGAAAAGATCCTAACTCAGATCCCTATTTGGGTATTATTTATGAGCTTCTAGTATCACCGAAAGACTCTAATGAAAGTTCCTAATGGATCCTATATTCCTACAGAGAATAATTACATGTTCTCCCATAATTACTAGTTTCCATTTGAGAGAATCATGTACAAGGAGGGGGGTATTATATATCAATATCTGATGCTAGGATAAGATCATTAACATACCGTTGATTGATGATTGATCATGTATGAATGCTTGTGCCTTAACTACTTGGACTCAATTCAATTATTATATGGGAAAAATTCATCAATGAAAAGCCAATATGGGAACTTTCAATGGACAGAAAGATGCCATAAGGGAAGTCAAGCTGTACCTTCAGATAGGGCCTTCAAAATCTCCAAGTTATTTTTCAAGCAATGGATAACATTGCAAGCTATAATATACTCTTAGGAAGACATTATATTCATAAAACAAGAGTCATTCCTTCAACATTGCACTAATTGATGAAGTTTGTATGGATAAAGCAATACATAGTCATCCACGCTAGAGGGAACTACTTGAGCTAGACAAACGGGTGCATCCCCAAGATTAAAGATGCCTCAAGAGGAGGTGACTCCTATATAGTAGGGATTGTGAAATCCATTTAGTGAGAACCAACTTATCACAAGCCAATGCCTCCAGTCTACAAAATATTGGCCAAAGTTATGCTTAAAAGGTGCTTTGTACATAGACGTGGCCTTAGTAAGAATTCAAATGGAACCATTCAGTCAATTGTGATATAAAAAAAAACTATTCAAGTATGGGTCAGAGAATATTGCAAGTGAAAAGTATGAAAGGAAAGTAAAGAAGAAGGGTCAAAAGTCATCTCAAAAGCTGCCTGAACTCTACCAGTCCTTTCCTAAATCTATAAATGATGTTGTCGAGGATGGAATAGGGAATTGTTTGAAGAGTGTGATGCTACCATTAATGAATTTCCCAAGATAGCTGGGATCAAGAAAGCTGAACCAGAGGAAAAGTTGTTGAACTAGGTTTCCATCTCAGTTGTTACTCCTCGGCCGGTGTAGGAAAAATAAAAATTAATTTTCTAAAAAATTGGTGGTAGTACGGATGAGCCCTGACGCCCACTTTTTAAGTCTATTTACTTCTCTTTCACTTTTATATGATTTTAAAAAGGAATAAACCCATACTCGTATGGGCCATGGCTAGAGTTTATAAATATTTTCCAAATTCAAGAAGGTCTCCCCCCATCGCAAAGATCTTCTTTTATTATTATTATTGTTGTTTACTTGTTATTATCTAACTTGCTTTGTTTTTGGAAAAAGTAATTAAAATCTAAACCTTGCCAATGTCATGTCATGTTAAGAGTGAAATGACTAAATTAAGAAAGATAATGACGAATGGAGAAAATGGTCCTAAAACAGTCAACAAAAGAATCAAAGAGCTTAAGAGTCAAGAAAAACCTAACCTAGAAGAAACTGGGTGGTTAACCAGGGAGATAATGAAAAAGTTAAGAAAACCAAGGTTGATGTCTACCTAGTTAAAACAAGGAAGAGGAATCTTATCAATCCTCTCAAAAGGATGTGGATAGTTTATCCTTTCTTTCATCACGACAAACACAATTAAAGTATCGCATTATATACAAAGTGCTATTGGAAGAAGACTTAATTCTACCCGAGTGGGAAGGATAAAAGCATCCCAAGCCAATTTACCTTGAAGAGATACTGCATCTAAAAATAGTTTTTTCCTTGTATCACTTTCCATATAATAACACTTTTTCTTAAAGTAGTCATTCATGCTTTAACATAGCTTAAAATTCCCTTTCTTTTTTATGTACGAATTATGTTTTACTCTAATTTTCAAGAATGAGATACGTACGAAGCCTATGTCGGTTTTTGTCAACCTTTCAAAATTTTATATGTCTCTCTAGTATAGTTCCTAAACTATATTTTACTTGATTCCTGCACCAATAGGATACGTAGGTGCCCCAACGGCTCAGTTATATCACCCCAGAAAATGGGGACTTGGACAAAATATTTAAGCGGGTATCTCAAAAATTCAAAAGAAGAAGATTATCTTATAACATAAAGAATGAAGACCAACAAAGACTTTGGGAAAAAATCTTGAAACCCTTGCAAGATGAGATCATCCTAAATACTATCTTACTAGGGAAGAGATTTTGAGGAAGTCCTCACAATTTCCCCTAACATTTTGGAATGAACTCCAAGATTCCCAGCGTCAGGAGATCAGAACTAATTTCAAAAAACACTAGCTACGACAAAGTCCAAATAGACTAAATCCCCATCTAAGACAAGCTTCTACAAAATTATGCTATTTAACTCCCCAAATATGATGATGGAATTCTAGAGATCCCCTACTGGATGTTAGATATGGTCAGGCCTTATCGGGATGGCGTTCATTTAGCTAGCACATGACATGGCTGGTAGAGATTTCTAAAGAACTTTTACACAAGTTTTTCAAAATTAAGTTTTTTGAAAACTATATTTTTAAAAGTATATAGACATTTTCTCTTGACTAGTTTTACCTAATATTTATTGAAATGGGGAGTCAGGGTAGAAGTCCAAACATGATAGAGCACTAAAAAGATAGAAAAAAGCAAACCAAATATCGAAGGAGGTCAACACATAGTAGTATCACCCAAAATTAATAATTTTTTTGTGGATATAGGGATAAATACACAAAAATAAGGGTCTTCTTCCAAATCCCCTAAGTGGATTGAGAGCCGCACCAAAGTATATAAAGATCAAGAATGGTATTGTTGATTGGATCCAAAGACGGCTTCAATTACATATTTATCAAGGTCCTTTTGAATTTTCCATCTCATATCAAAAGAATATCGATGAAACAAAGGCATCTTATTCTTATTTTGAATATTTTATTCAAAATTTTTCCAAAAATAGTTGCTAGCAAAAGTGACTCTATGTATACAAAATGTTTACCTTGACCATAGGTACATTTAAAGAAGTCATCACAATAAGGATACTATAAAAAAGATCACTCAATAAGAGGAAGAGGAGAATGGCCCTTCCCTAATTTGCTACAAAGCGAACAGATGGTCTTCAAGTGGTCTCCCAGAAGGGATTTCACCAATTTTTTTAAATTTGGTGGACTTACTATTTAAATACTCCTTAAAAAAGAGAATATTAATAGCAAACTAAGTCATTTGAATTATGATGCTTAGCGTTTTGTCATTTAAATTTTCATAAAGCATGATTGTGGTCGCCAGTGAGAGCGATATCGTGTCTACTCTTTTTCTACCTTGAGTTTAGGTACATGATGAAATCCAACACATTGATAAACAAACTCAGGTGAAGCTTCTCTTCAAATTGCTGAGAGGTCTATTTCGCTCGACTGTTTTTATTTGTATTCCATTACATCCCATTACATTCTATTGCATTGAATCCCATTACATTCCATCACATATCATTGCATCCTATTACATTTCATTACATTTACTGCATTCCATTACATCACATCCCATCACATACCATTGCATTCCATTATATTTTATTACACACCACTACATCCTATTAAATTTTATTGCATTGAATCCCATTACATTCTATTATATACCGTTACACCCCATTGTATTTCATTATATTCTATTGCATACCATTTATTCAATTCCAAGAACATTTTATTCCATTATCGAGAGATCCATGTTGAGAGGCTATTTCATCCAATTATTGAGAGGCCATTCTATGCGATTGTCGAGAGGGTCATTTCATTCCACTACCGAGAGGGCCATTCCATTCTATTGTTAAGAGCACCATTTCATTCAATTAACGAGAGGGCCATTTCATTCTATTACTGAGAAGGACATGCCAAGAGGGACATCTCATTCCATTCCAAGAGGGTTATTTAATTTTATTACTGAGAGGGCTATTTTATTCTATTACTGAAATTGTTATTTCATTCTGTTGCATAGAGGGATATTTAATTACCTCATAGAGAGGGATATTTTATTCCATGCCAAGAGGGTTATTTTATTTCATTATCGAGAGGTCCATTTTATTCCATTTCTAAGAGAGCTATTTCATTCCATTACCAAAATGGCTATGCCAAGAGGGCTATTTTATTCCACGTCGAGATGTTTATTTCATTTTATTGCTGATAGGGACATTCCATTCTATTTTTGAGATGTCCATTTCATTTCATTATTGAGAGGACCATTTCATTTTATGTTGAGAGGGCCATCATACCATTTAGATAAGTCTTTGTAATCGATCACCATACAAGATCATAAAGTTTAGATAAGTTTAGATTTTGAAGATACTCTGGATCACCTATATCTGTTGACTAGGGGAAGATAACAAAATATGGAATTGAGGATATCTCAATATTTTATATCTATTGACCATGTGAAAGGCGATGTAGCCCAACGTTGAGGATATTTCAGCACTTCATGTACCAATATTTTAATGCATCAACATATCAAGGTTGAAAAGTACGCGGTTCAAAGGGACGTCTTTAAGTCACTATTTAAAGATGGACGACGTACCAGATTTCCTAAAAGTTGATATTCTTAAAGTCATTTGTAAGTTACAATGTTTGAGACAGCATAGTGTGTGAGACTATCCAACAGTTTGATATTTTAAGGGTCATCCATAAGATGCAACAACATTCTAATTGAATAGTATGCAAAGTTACCTAAAGATTGATAGTTCAAAGGTTATACATAAGTCATAACTAAATCCTTAATAGATGATGTACAAGATTACCAAATTGATAGGTTCAAGGGTTCTCTATAAGCCGTGCCCTATTGAATATTAATTATGTGCAGGATTACCTAAAGACTAGCAGTTTGAGAGATATTTATAAACCAAATTGTATCCAAGGTCGGATGATGTGCAAGAGTACTTAAGAGCCAAAGATTCAAGGGATATCTACAAGTCATCTCTTATCTAAGGTCAGATAATGTACAAGATTACCTAAAGTCTAGAAGCTAAAAGGATATTTGTAAGACGCCTTATATCCAACATTGAATAAGGCATGAGATGTCCCAAAGACTGACAGTTTAAGGGATATCTATAAGTCGTGCTGATAAAAAAGATGGGCAACACTTATCCGAGGTCACATGCAAAAGAGCATTATGAATAACCAAAAAGGTTATCACGTTGAATACAAAAGCTTGATGGTAGCTGAGAAGATTATCATATCGAAATATCAAATGGTTGTAGAGATCTTTCTCCCAAAATATCATCGGTGTCTAAGAGACCCACCTCATTTTGAAGAAAGAGTCAATTACCAAAGGTATAAATGCTTGGTTCCAAAATGAGAAGATATATAGATGCTTTCAAATTGAGTTATCTTATTCTCCCTCAATAATGTAGTTGTGAGGTTAATTTGGATCTACTATTAGAGGCTCGAAACACCGTGATTATATATTTAACCTCATAAATTAATAACTAGATACTTCAATAAGTTGATGAAATTGATACTCAACATTATTGTTAGTGAATCCATAATCCTAGATCGATTCATTCATTGATTGCATAAAATTTACTCTTCATCTTGGTTAATTGTTCATTAGTTATTTTCTTAACTATTATTATAATTTTTAGATTAGCTAATTCATAAATACATCTTTTGGGATTTACTTCTTGAATAAATAAATAAGAATTAGTTTAATTTAGAAAAATAGTTAATCGAAAACTCCCCGTGGGATTGATTTTGGCTCGCAAGAGCCACTTTATTACTTGTACGACTGCATACACTTGCATGTGCGTTTGGATACAATATGTATAAGTAAGCGAGTCGAACAAGTATAAAGCAATCATAACAATATCCATAATCAACGATATCAATCAAAGAACACATCATAATTCATCAAATAATTACACTCACAAGATCAATTTATAGGCTTTCATACTTAATAATTTTTATCAATCATTCGTTATCACATATATTCCTCAAATGACACTCAATAGATGAGTGCATCATCTCTTATAATTCTCATCTTCCTCATCAACTCATAATGTACCGACGTATTAATCAATCCATTATCATATCATATCATATCATATCATATCATATCATATCATATCATATCATATCATATCATATCATATCATATCATATCATATCATATCATATCATATCATATCATATCATATCATATCATATCATATCATATCATATCATATCATATCATATCATATCATATCATATCATATCATATCATATCATATCATATCATATCATATCATATCATATCATATCATATCATATCATATCATATCATATCATATCATATCATATCATATCATATCATATCATATCATATTTTACCGACGTAGTCCTCGACCTATTATCTTAACACATCATATTTTACCGGCGTGGTACCTGACTTATTACCTCATCAAAATGCAATGAAAATACAATGCAGTCATTAAATAACAAACCATACTAGAAGGCAATCATAGATTCTCAAATAACAAAAAAACACAGTGCTAAGGTAAATGGTACCCAAAACCATAGCCTACCTTAACTCATTTGCTCAAAATCACCTTTAAGCCACACTTTTTTCCTTTTATTCCCGTTCAACTCATTATAGACCTATGCAACAATCAAATACACGCACATTTCAATAATGCATCCTTTTTAACAACTACGGATTAAAAATCAACGATTTCAGTCACAATTTACCCTATTCCATCATCTTAGGGTTTTCTCTTCATTTTAACTTCATGAGTAACACTCAATTTAGCATATTTAGTCATAATTCTTGTCCCATTAGTATTTTATAGAACTCTAGGATTGTTATATACTGAAATCATAAGCAATTCCATTATTTTACACCAATATCCATAAACTAGGGTTTAACCCCCAATCCACCATTAATCCATTTTTAGTGATTTTCTAAGGTTTATAAAGTGAATTCAAGTCTAGAACATAATCACTTACCCCCAAAGATTAAAAACTTTGAATTCCTACTATAAATTGCCTCTCCCTATCACCCTATTGTGATTTTCAAAAAGTAGAGACTGAAAATATTTTTTTGCGTTTTAAAATTGATATTTTACTATGCATTGTAGTGATTAATTTTTTGCTGCAACGGTTCACCCCCATTTTGAAGAAGGCTACCGCTGTGGTTTTTCACAGTGGTTTGAGGCAGAAACTCTAGTCTCCTTCTTATTTTTTCTCATTTTACAACACACACTATGAATCTCGGCAATGCAATCCAACCCCTCTATGATAATCGGTATAACTGGAGTTCTATAGCCCCGTTTCAAGTGCCAAAAATTGCTATGGCTTTCTATACGTGTTAACTATGCAACTATTATAGAAAACTATTCTATTACTAATTATATAAATACCATATTTTATTTAACTATTATACCCTTAAATTTGAGTCAAAACTAGACTAGACCTAAGTTTTTTAAATTATAGCAAAAGGAAGTCTACAACTTTTACCTCCTAATTCAGTGTAACGACATTTTGGGTCACTACATTAGATACCAATTTACCAACTCCTTTAGTTCAAAATAAAAACTAGCTAAAAAATAATAACTAGAACAGGAAGTACCTGAATCAATGAACAAGTGTGGATACCATTTGCGCATGTCTATTTTTGTCTCCCATATATTCCTCAATGGTACAGTTCCTTTAATGAAGATTTATACAAGGCATAACTCAAGTCCTCAACTTTCTCACACCATTGTCTAGAATAGCAATTCATTCTTCTTCATAGAGTTGTTCCTTATCAAACAATTTGGGGTTCCAACAGATAATGTAGTTACCATATCCATCATATTTCTTTAGCATAGATACATGAAATACAGGGTTAAGACATACTAGGGGAAAGGATAGCCTATATGGTACCAACCACACTTCCTTCAACATATCTAAAGGCTTATGTACCTTGGGCTCAACTTGCCCTTCTTGGGGAATCACATCACATCCTTTGTGGGTGATACTTTCAAGAGTAACTTTTCCCCTTTCTCAAACTTTATGTCTCTTACATTTTTTCACATACTCCTTTTGTTGACTTTGAGCCTCTATGAGATTCTCCTACATGAACCTCTTTTTTTCCATATAGTCCTTGAGCATATCATTCCTTCAAGGCCTCATCTCAAATGTGTCAAACTAGTCAATTAGGTATCTGCATCATATACTATATAAGTCTTTAAAAGGAGCCATGTTACTACTCGAGTGGTAGCTGTTATTGTATACAAGTTCACACAATTAGAAATTTTCATACCATTGACCCCCATAGTCAATAACACAAGTCTGAAGCATATCCTCAAGCACTTGGATAGTCCACTCAGATTGACCGTTCATCTGTGGGAGAAAAGATATGCTCAGA
Source organism: Capsicum pubescens (assembly GCA_030864215.1). NCBI lineage: Eukaryota > Viridiplantae > Streptophyta > Magnoliopsida > Solanales > Solanaceae > Capsicum > Capsicum pubescens. Next base: position 83,043,348 of record CM061541.1, on the reverse strand, counting down.
TCCAATCTAGACCCCAACTCAAAGTGAAACCTTTACCAAAAATTAGAGGTAAATTGAGTACCTCTTTCAAACACAATTAACACCGGTATCCTATGCAATCTTACAATGTTCTTTCACATAAATCTTGGAAAACTTAGCCACATTATAATTAACCCTCACTGGGATTAAGTGAGATGACTTAATTAACCGGTCAACAATGACACAAATGGATTCATATTTCCGCAAGGGTTTTAGAAGTCCAACCATAAAATCCATCGTTATTCATTCCTACTTCCACTATGGAATTGACATCCACTAAAAAATACCACCAGGTTTCCACTATTCATATTTGACTTGTTGGCTATTTAGACACTTAGCCACAAAATCTATGATGTCATACGTCATCCTTAGCCACCAATAGTGTTGCCTCCAGTCTCTATAGATCTTGTTGGCACTCGCATATATAGAGTACTTAGAATTATAAGCCTTAGCCGGGATGGTGGAAGTTAAGTTACAAACCTTAGGCATACACAATCGACCTCTGATTCTCAAGGCCTTTCATCATTTAGAATTGCCTCCTTCACCTTTCCTTGTAATATCTTTGTTTACAATAATTTTTCAAAGCATAAAAAATTAACTGCAACCAAAGGTAAATTAAAAAAAGTATTTTTTATTAATGAATCTTGTGAGTACAATTCTGTTATTCTCCTGATTCTTCTCTCATAAAATTTCTCCATAATTCAAGGGCTTTCAGTAGCATGTTTCTCAAATGTAGGATAATTTAGACCTCCTTGAGATGTGTTTTATCTTTGAAGACGTCATGCAATATTTCATGATTTTGGGTTGATCTTCGGGATGAACTCCATTGATTACTTCTTTGAAGAACTGTGTAGTTGATGTTGTTAATTCTTGTCCAAGTCTTTTTTTGAATCCTTTTTAGAATGGTATGTTACCCCTATTTATAGCTGCAGGAAATAGGCCAGGTTATTTGTGATTGGCTGAAACATGTCATTTTGAGACTTGACTTTTGAATAGTTCTTGAATTTGAATGAGGTTTCTATATTATTTAGACATGTGGTGTCATCTTGTTGGTCTTTAATTTGGTGGGGATGCTAAGTCACCTTTACACGTAGCATGGGTTTAGGCACCAAGGTGTAATAGACCTTTTTCTTGAATTTAACAAAAAAGACTAATTAATTTGTAATACCCAAATTAATTAATCAACCCAAGATAATCATGGATTAAACCCAAATTATTTATGAATTTAACCCGTTGAATTTTATATATCTACAAATGCCCCTTACTTCGAGACTTGGCAAAGTCTAGCCTTGCCAAAATTTGGCAGCAAACTTGAAGTACTCATGAATATGTTTTCATTTTTGTGACTTCAAAGGTACTCTTTTCTCATCGACGTACTCTAGTTAGACCACTACTTGCGAGTGGTCTAACTAAAATTTCTTTTGTATGGCAGCCTTGAAATTTATGAAAAATGATGGGTATTGAGACCGTATGTACTTATATAGTGAACTCCTCAAATGAGACATTATCAATTACAGAATATCATGGGAAGTGTTTATGTGTATATAGTGAATGCCTTCTAAGCTTTTCACATTTTGACTCTAATGCAAGCCTTTTCATAATTCGACTCAAACAAATACTTTCGATTATTTGGTTCTACTAGAAAATTTCCATAATTTAGTATCAAAGGAAACTTTACATAATTTAGTTCCACTGCAAATTTTCCATAATTTGGATTCCATGAAAACTTTCCATAATCAAGCTCCAAGTGAAATTTTCCATAATTTTGGTTCTAATGAAACTTTCCATAACTATAATTTCCCATAATTTGTAGGATGAAACTTATGTCTCCTTTTTTTGACATCTATAAATACACACGTTCCTACGGTGGTTGGTTGTCAATTTGTGACATCGTACAACTCAATTGAGCCTGTAACCATAAGGCAATACCTTCTCTTACATATGATTTTCATTATTTTTTCACAGCTCTGCGCGATTGTGGTAGAAATTTTTTATCTTACCGCATAAATGCTGAAATTTTGATCTGTTTGATGTTCCAAAAACTATACTCATAGAGATACAGAATATCGAACATAAAAAATCAAGTAGATTTTAAATCGTCCCAGGTAACACTTCAAATTCCTGCTAAAATTCTGATGAGGTGACTGTCCCAGCTTCATGTGGCCTTACACAAAAATATTTATCTTGGCTTAGAAACAATGAAGTCAAGAGTGGTTTGCGGCTTTGGAAAGAAGGTTCATAAACATACATAATATACGAAATCCACAATCTAACTCCATCTGAATTCTTTTAAGTATTTTTTTGAAGTCAGCCTTCAGATAGCCGCCAAATTGTAGTTATGACCTTACGAACCTAACCTTTTCCTTTAACTTATTTTTAAGATTTTTGAGTGATGTTATATGGATCATGAAACATAATGCACTTTTTTGACTGTAATATGCCGCATCCTTATCTAGAGATAGTGAGTGACCAATGAAATACAAATGCCAAAATCCTTACCATAAAGGTTCTTCCTCCGACCATTGGTAGCCTCTCACTTGACAGAGGGTTGTGTGCTAAATCTCTTTACCTTAAGGAATGGTTGCAAGCTTAGACCAAAGATGTCATGGGAAATTTCTTGGGTCAAGTTATAAGCATGAATGCTCAGCTGCTGAAATGCGCAATTCATAAGGAAATCGCACCTGGCGAATATTCTCCTTCTGAGGGATGCCTTAGCAATTGGAGTATTCCATATTCTATTTTTTGTAATGTTTCCTATTTTTATGGCTACTGAGAATGGGTAGAGGATGTTCTTCCTCGCTACAAGGAAGAGTTAGATCTTATCAAGGTTTATGACTTTATATATATGTTTTTGTTTATGTATGTATGACTATGTGCTTCACGCTTTTTGTGAGCTTTGGCATCCATCTACCAATATTCTTTCCACTTTCATTGGAGAAATGTCCATATAAATTTGGGACTTGCGGATTATTGGAGGTCTTCCAGTTCACGACTTATTTTTTTGATGAAGTTGTCCCCTAAGCAAAAGAATTAGCACATATGGATACCTTGCCAAAAATTGTCTCTTTTAAAAGCTGCTTGTGTTTATTTTCGTCTACATATGACTCCTTATTTGAGAGAACTATGCAATGATCATGTGACACCATGTTTTTTACTCATGTAATTGAACTTAGAATGAAACTCTAAGCGCCTACGTACCTTGGTGAAGAGGATCAAGTCATAGTGTAGTTCAGGAAGAGTGATTTTTTTATTCTTTGTATTGTATGTGTGTCCTAACTTCTTCTTAGGTTGCCTCTTTCGAGGTTGTCAACCTAGCAGACTTTTATTTTTTTGTTTTTGATCCTAACTCTTGCCTAGACCACCTCTTTTGAGGTTTCTAACCTAGCGTACATTTTTTTGAGACATACACAGTTTATACTCTTATGGGCCAGGAGTGATATGCAGTTTATGCTCACACCTTATAGAGCATTTTGGGTAAGAATTCTTGTAATGTAACTTTTCTCCCAACCCTTTGTAATGGAGTATTGTTGCATTTTAGTTTAGAATTGAATTTTATGGCCCGCATTGCTTGAACCAGATTTGCACTAGATCTCGTGTCAACTTTTTGAAGTTGGAGTTTAGAAGTTCCTTGATATTTTTTATTTTATGAGTGATCAATGTCCAAGTATCACCATTCTTTCTATGAGAGAAGTCATTTTCCATGAACTTGCTTGTTGTTTTCTTTAAATATGGAACCCACTTTGATTCAAAGCTCCCAAATTATAGTATGACGATTTCTTCAACTTTTGGTTATGCCACAGAGCACATGGGTTGTAAATATTTTGAAATTAAACCTTTCTTATGGTCTAGTTTGACACTAATATGTTTGCATCAAGTGTATTATCATTATAAATGATGATCTTTCCCTCTCGTATTAATGTAAATATCTTTTCCTTTAGGATGGAGCATTTTGTGGTGTGATGACTAACAATACGGTGAAATTTGCAGTACTTAGGATCATCGACTTTGTTTGACTCTTTAGGTCACTTTGACTTAGGGAGTTCAATGACTTCTTTGGATAGAAACTCGTTAAGAATCACAGGAATATAAGAGTCTGGAAAAAGATATACCTTTGATTATAACTCCTTCTAGGTTGGTTGATTTTTCCCTTCTCGCATTTGTTTCATTAGAGATTTGTCTTTCAATTTTTGTCTTATGGAGGCCTTCGTAGAACACACAATTATCGCCATAGATTCCCTAATTTGGTCTTCTGATGAGTCCTTGAATTTTGTGACTTCTTTCCTAGGATGAAAGACAGGTGACAACATTCCATGATTTGCAATGCTTATCTCCATGTCACAAGTGCACGTAGCTAATTTTCAAAATTTTGAGGCTTCATTCCTTAGAGGATATACACAATGCTTAAAGCATCTCTTGAATGCAAACTTCAACTGCGGAAGTTTCAAAAAGTTGATCCTTGCAATCAAGCTCAATGTTTGCCATCAATTGATGTAATCTACTACAGGATCATCTTTACTTTGTCTTGTGTTTGTCAACTCCATCATGCTGACTGTACGAAAGGTACTGTTGAAATAATTTAGGAACTGACTTTCTAGTTGCTCCCAACAATCACTTGATTCTGACGCCAAGTCCGTGTATCAATCAAAGATGTTGCCTTTCAAAGAGAGAACAAACTACTTGACAAGAATATCACCATGTGTACCAACACTGCTACAAGTCTCAATAAAATGAGTGATATATTGCCTTAGATTCTCCTTTCCATTAAATTGTTGACACTTTGGTAGTTGATATCCAATTGGCATCAGTAAGCCCTCGATTCACTTAGAATATGGCTTTGAGTATCCTACAAAACTTTGTGACGGACCACCATATTATGCCTTGATGGTGTTTGCAATCGTATCTTATAGTTGTTGAACTATTAGAATGGTCATTGAAGTAGATCGATTAGCACATTTATTATCAATTGACTTGATGAGAGATCCAAAATCAAATTTTCCTTACGGTAGTATATTATACCTTGACTCTCCATGGTTGTAGAGATCTAACTTTCTCATAAGTTGGGTGGTTGGAGATCTTTCCCATTGACATCTTCAAGGCTTCAATGGTCTTCTCCATCATTGCAAACATCTCATTCAGTCAACCATATCAACCATGAAGGTGTTGAATTTTATTAAAGTTGGAGAATTTGTTGAGTCCTCAGATTCTTCAAAGTTAAAGATAGTTTCAGACAATTTGTTTGATAACATAATGCAAGGTTCCCACCGGGGGTTGTAGTTACAACCAAAATTTGAGATTTTATTCTTTTTGTCATCTCCAAATATGTGAAGTATTGAGATCCATATGAATAAGAAGCATTAAGATTGCATCGATTTATGGGGATAACAAGTTTGATCGTAGTAGATGCGACAGTAGTAGACTTCTTGTACAAAACATCATTTATTTTTTTGAAGTCCATTTTGGTTGTTGAACTTGTGGTTTTCCAATTTGTAGAAGGAAGAGATGATGATTAGAATTTATCCCACCGGGTGTGCCAAAATTTGTTCGTACCAAATTTTCAAAGTGTTGAAAATTAACTACAACCAAAGGTAAATAAAAGTAAAAGAATTTTTTTATTAATGAATCTTGTGAGTACAATTCTGTTGTTCTCTTGATTTCTCTCTCCTAAGATTTCTCCATGATTTGAGAGTTGTCAATAGTGTGTTTCTTGAATGTAGGATAATTTATACCTCTTTGAGATATATTTGATCTTCGTAGATGTCGTGCAACACTTCGTCGTTTCGATTTGATCTTTGTGAAGACCTCCTTTGAAGAACTGTGTAGTTGATGTTGTCAATGCTTCTTTTTCTGAATCCCTTTTTGAATGTTATGTTACCCCATATTTATATTTATATTTATAGAAAGTAGGCTAGGTTTCTTGTGATTGGCCAAAATATGTTATTTTGACATTTGACGACTTTTGACTAGTTCTTGAATTTGAATAAGGTTTCCACATCATTTGGACATGTGGCGTCATCTTGTTTGTCTTTAATTTGATGGGGACACCAAGTCACCCTGAAATGTAGCATGGGTTTGGACTCTAAGGTGTAATGGACCTTGGTCTAGAATTTAACAAAATGGACTAATTAATTTGTAAGACCCAAATTAATTAATCAACCAAAATAATCATGGATTAAACCAAAATTTTATATGAATTTAACCCGTTGAATTTTATATGTCTAAAACCTTTTCCCTGAGATTGTTCAATTTCTTATCCTTAAAGTGTCATCTCTTAATTTGATCATAAAAAGTGGACCTAACCTCCACATGTGCCAACACCTTGTCTCTAGATTCCTGCAATCTTAGAAAACCGTTTACGAAATACCATACCTTTTACGCTAATGGGTGATTGGATGCCTCTAGAAATGCTAAGCTACCATGCTCCCATGTTTTTGTCTTAGTGCATCCGCTACCACATTGCCATAACCATGGTGATACAATATTAGGATATCATAATCTTTAATCAACTCTATTCATCTATTCTATCTTAGGCTCAGATTTTTCTAAGTGAACATACTCTACAAGCTGCGGTGTTTAGTGCACACCTCACACTGCATCCCATAAAGACATTATCTCTAAATTTTCAATGTGAATAGTACAACTTCTAGATCCAAGTTATACATGGGGTCATTTTTCTCATAAGGCTTCAGTTGCCTCAATGCATAAGCAATTACATTTTGTTTATGTATCAACACAACATGTAAACCCAAACATGCGACTTCACAAAATATAATAAAATCCTTACCTTTGATAGGAAGGGTTAATAGATCGGCGATAGTAATTGGCCAACCACACAAAACTTTGGATTTCGATCACGTTCGCCAGTCTAGCCCAATTCTTAACAGCCTCAACTTTTTATGGGTCCACAATGACCCCTTCTTTAGAAACCATATGCCCCAAGAAAGACATCAAAGAAATCCATAATTCACACTTAGATTACTTGGCATACAATTTCTTCTCCTTCAATAATTCAATATATTATGCAAATAAGCTTAATGCCCTTTCTCAATTTTAGAATAAACAAGTATATGATCAATAAACACAATGTCGAATGAATCCAAAAAGAGCTTAAATACTCACTAAAATGATCTTAAACACTCCCTATATCAAACTTATGAAAGCAACTGGGACATTGGTCAAGCAAAGGATATAACTAAAAACTCATAGTTCCCTAATGAGTTTGAAAAACAGTCTTTGGAATGTCCTCTGCCCTAATTTTTAGCCAATGATAACCCGACCTCAAATCAACCTTAGAGAATAATGCATCTCTTTGTAACTGGTCAAACAAGTCATTTATTTTGGGCAAGGAATACTTATTATGAATGGTCACCTTGGTGATGGTCTATGCATATCCCCATATTTCTATTTTTATTTTTCAGAAACAACACTAGTGCACCCCAAAGAGAGATACTTGGGCGGATTAAGCCCTCTTCTAACAACTCTTGCTACTAGGGTTTAACTCTTTTAACTCAGTAGGTGCCTTATAATATGGAGGAATAAAAATAGATCTAGTCCCCGACTCTAAGTCTATACAAAAGTCAACTTTTTGATATGGAGACATGCCTGGAAGATTATCTAGAAACACTTATAGGAAATCACACACCACTAAAACGGATTCTATCGGAGGGAATATAGATTTATCCTCCCAAATATGGGCTACAAATGGACTACACCCCCTTCTTACTAGTTTTTAGGAATGATGTACGAATGCTACCCTTATAGGACTAGTCCTAAATATACCCTTCCACTCTAACTTCTCTCCCTTGGGCGTGGCCACGAAAATAGTTTTGGTAAAACTATCAAGAACGAAATGATAAGGTGTAATACCCCGAAAAATCCAAACCACTATTAGTGCCATGTTTCAAGCTCATACATAGTACATCACGGTTATTTTATAGTTTTATGAGCAATTTAGATGTATATTAAGTCTTCAAATAACTCCCAGCTATCAGACGAATCAAAACATTCATTACCGATTGAATTCTTAGGAAGGATATTCCTAGAGTCAACTTCAAATGAGCATATCTCTCGTTATACTATGAATTTTTTATCTCATGACACACCAAAATATATATAATTGAATTATATTTCCAATGATACCAATTTTGCCAAAATCCAATATCGGAGCAAAATGTTATGCCCATTTTACCATGTCAGCCTGAAAACTGAGTGAAGACATTTCTGACGACTTATCAGCAATGTCGTCAGGCTTAGGTAGAAATCCAAAAAATTCATCTCCCAGGTGATGACCTGGGCTAACAGGCTATCAAATATCTGACGGTTTATCAGTCCATGTCGTCAGCAGATAATTTTAGCAACTGGGAGGTAATTTCGTAGGGGTATTTTGGTCCTTTTCCCTCACTCTAAACACGGTATTAAAGCCCTGAGAAGGCTATTATCCTATTATTTTCTCATTCTACTCAAGGAAAAGAATATTCTATCCCAAAGGGGTTAAACCCTAGTCAAGAAAAATCAAGAACAAGCCTAAGGATTTCTTCAAGAACCTTCAAGAAACATTAGATCTCTTTCAAGATCAAGCTTTAAGGTATGCGTAGTGTTCATCCATGGATTTCTTTCATCCGTGGATTTCAAGAACCCTCTTTTAAACTATGAATCATGAAGTTATGTTATGGGTTGATTATGTTTGTGTGATTTATTGTTATACAACTCCCAAATTAGAATCTTTATGTGATTTTATGAAACTAGGATGACATGCAAATTGAAATATATGAATTTTGGGTGGTTTAAATCATTAAGGTGATGAATATGACTATGCCACAAGGTGTGCATGAAAGGTGTTTGATAAAAGACCTAAGAGACTAGAAATCATGTATTATAGCTAAACAGAACTTAAATGACAAGACCATGCTCTATTCCTTACGACTCAACATGAATTCCATGCTAATTGTTGTGTATTGTTGTTGTGATTGGAATGCTCATGAAATTGAAGTTATACATATATTTACATTTTATACGCATTCCCTTACATGTATATGGTGTTGAGAAACATGTGTAGTATGAAATCCCCTACTTATGGTATTATGAATTGTGGATGTTATTCCTATGATCAAGAAGTATCATGTGTGTCAGTTTTCTTCCATCGAGTCATGGGGGTACTTGTACCCGACAATTTAGCTGTGTGCCTAGAGCCATGTCATGTTTCATGATACTCTTAATCAAGCCATGATCCATAGAACTCAGTTAACCATGTGACTCAGGAAATCTCAGAAATCTCGGTAGTTCAGTAATCTCAGTGATTTCGATATTCCAAGAAAAATCTCAGTAACTACAGTACTCTCAGTCAGTCCTCAGACACCAGTACATTCTGTTAGTCAACAAAACTCAGTAAACTCAGTTTAGCTCCGCTAAAAAATACAACTTATATCAGTTCAGCTAATCAGTTTAGTTCAGCTAATCAGTTTAGTTCAGCTAATCAGTTCAATTCAGTTAATCAGTTCAATTAATCATGTTCAGTCTCTTCAGTTGGGAGTAGAAGTTAACACCGAGTGAACCCAAGGATGGGAACTCACCTGCCAGTAGAGGGTGTGATTCCTAGAAGCAATTTTTGCGTTCTATAACTACGTAGCCAGTGTAGGTTGATACATCATACCTACTAGTTAAGGGTAGATGAGGTGGCCTAACCTGCCAGTAGAGGGTTCTCACAGCCTGTCTTTATCAGTGGTATGGTATTGACACCCTTCCAGTCAGGGCAGAGATTGGACCCCAGTTTAGCTATATTAGTACATATGGGGTATGTCGGTTAAACAACTATCTCCCACAGTTTCAGTATCAGTCTTAGTAAAGGAACTTAGATAGTTCTTCAGATTTTTAGGACTCTCAGATACAGTCAACTAAGTTACAGTAAGGAGCTCAGATAGTTCCATCAGACTCAGGACTGTGAAATATAGTCACTCATGTTATCAGTCATATCAGAACCCCAGTTAGTTTAGCATGGGGCATGTCGGTTAGGTGAATACGTCCCACAATTTTAGTTACAGAATCAGGACTGTCAGATACAGTCAATTCAGCTCAGTAATACAGATTTAGGACTGTTAGATATGGTCAATCCTTATCATTATAAATAGACTTCAGGATCATCCACTAGATAGGACTGATCTCAACTATGGTCAATCAGTATCAGTATCATCAGATTTAGAGATCACCCTCTAGGTAGGACTGATCACAGAATAAGTCAATTCATCTTTATTAACAATATACTCATAGATCACCGACTAGATAAGACTGATCTCAGATTCAGTTACTCCATATAGAACATAACTCAGATAGTTCCATCAAAACTTAGACTGTCAGATACAGTCGCTTAGTATCAGTTACATCGGTTAGCCCAATCATCACAGTTTTATCAGTTATATCAGTCATCATAACTCACGTTATCAGTATTAAGTTTCAGGACTGTTAGACACAGTCAATCAGACCAGTTCTTCATAATTCGAATTATCAGAAATAGTTATTCATCTATTCAGTACCTCAGTATTAGTAAACTCATATTGTCAGTATTCAGACTCAGTACTCAGTATCACCATGAGTTCAGTTATAGTTACTTATGCATGTATGTATTCTCACGTTTATATCAGTCAACATTGTTCATGCATATAAACCCTTTGCATTTAGCCTACCTCACTCATATACTCAATATATTTAGTCGTACTGATGTATTTGTACTATGGTGCTTCCTCTTATGTTACACCATAGGTTCAGAGGCACGAGTTCCAGAGCAGCAGTAGCATTGCAAATTTTAGCAGTCAGAGTTAGAAGTGAGTCCTCATCCTTCGAGGACATAATTATTTCTTTATTATCCCATTAGTCAATTTATTAGATGGAGTTAGTTGGGGACATGTCCCATCAGCTCCTTATTCAGATTACTCAGACAGTAGAGGCTTTCAAACTAGATGCAGACTAGATTACAAACTAGATTCAGACTTCAGTATTTTAGTTTTGTTTTGGTATTGTTATACTATATTTTTTTAGATATGTATCAGTATTGAACCTTATGGCCTTTCAGATCATGTTTTCCATATTTTATGAGATATTATGCAGTTTACAGGTACAAATATCAGTCATGGGTTAGCCTGTGGTCCTTCGGGGTCATGAGCACCGTGTAGCAGTCCGGTTCAAAAAATTAAGGTCTTACATAAGGGGACAACCAACTCATCCCCAAGATAATATCAAACTCCTGCATATCTAAAATAACAAAGTTTTTAATGGTCTTAAACCCTATGAATATCAAAGGACATGTATGATATACATAATGAACACATACAAATACCCCAACTAGTGTAGACACATACATAGGAGTATCAAGATATTCGTAGTCCAAGTTCTAACCTTAAGAAAATTTCACAAACACCTAGGAAAAGGTAGAACTAGGAGTAAACAATATAGAAGTCATACAATAAAAAATGAGAATAGTACCTATGATCATTGCATTAGAAGCTTCTTCCTCGGGATGAGCTAGAACTACGCAAAGATGAGCCTTATCACCACCTTGACTGCCTACCACCCTGTGCTCTAGTTTTATCCACTTGTCTACTCTTCAATTGGCCTAGTTTCCACCACTAGACTAGCCATCACGTCCACCTTACAGACAACCCCTACCATTTTCTCTTCCACTTCAACCCGTCAGAACTAGAGTGGTAGAATCTTGTTGTTGTTTCAACTTTCTTGCAAACAAAAAATTAGGGCAATTTCTCCTTACATGTACCATACATTTATATTTAATGTATTTGGGCCCTAAAGTAGGCCTCTCAACTGAAGAAAAAGAGGGTGTTTAGCTGCCGATTTGAGAAGGCTAGTAATTGACCCCAAACAACCCCTATTGATATTTATATAACTAAATAGTAGGGCTTAGAAGAACCACACCCCTTTAAGAAAGTAACACTAAATTGGCATGAGGTCTGAGCCTTCTTCTATTCTACTTTCACTTTGACCTATTTTTCAAGTGCTTCGGCCATTTTGGCAAATTCAACAACACACTGAAAAGAATTACAAACATGGCTATAAATAAAGTAGCCAACTAAATCCCTGAGTTCAGACCCTTTACAAAATATATTGTCTGCACCTTTTCTGAGGTAATCAATTATAGGGAATAATGAGATGGATCATGAAACTTTGCCTCATAGGCTGCCACAAACATGTTACCCTGAGCCAACCTAAAAAACTCTTCCTTCTTCTAGTCATGATAAGTGCGATGAACATATTTCTCAAGGAATACATTCTAAGACTAAGCCCAATTAAGTGGAGGTAAGGTAGCTTTAAACTCTATAAATGACCTACATCATTATTTTTCTTCATTCTACAATTGAAAAGAAATAACATATACACCATATCTTTCAACAATACCCATCTTGTGTAGACATTTGTTACAGTCTATCAGGAACTCAAATGTATCCTCAGATAGTATACCTTGGTATACCAGGGGTTTCATTTTTATGAACTTAAAATCTATCCATTCTCATCATTAGTCATTATCGATCCAAGTACATGTTGGGGATACACCTCTATTTTAAAACCTTTATCTTTGCTCAATGCAATAATAATAACATATTGCAAGGCTATGTGTGGGATAGTCAAAACTCCTGAAGTGTAACTATTTCTAGCCAAGCTACCCAAAAATGCCAGCACATATTGAATCACCTCTGCTGACAAAGGCACCTGAGCTACACCATCTAGCGTTGGAACCACATTCTTCGAAGCTATCATCTTTTCTTTCTCAACTACTTTTTTTTCTTCTTGAATGTAGTTTGGGGTATCCTATGGTGGGGGAGGGGATGGTGATCCCTTTCTTTCCATTATCCAAGTTGCCTATGCTCTACTCTTAATGGTAGTTATTCCCCATCCTCCTCTTCTTGCTCTACCTCTAGCTCGAATCTTGCCTCAAAATGCAGCCTCAACAGCGAGTACAGGTGTTGCTGTAGGTGTTGCTGTAGGTGTTGTTATTGTTTCTCTGGTGGAATGATCATTAACCAACTACGAACAAGAGTTAAAGGATTAGATAACAATTTGGATCACCAGATACCAATTGAAATCAAGCTATAGCACAAAAGAAAAAAGAAAATAGTTCATTCCTAAAGTCCCATAGCCTCCCAAGAAAAGTATAGAAGTCTCCATACCATTATACAAGACTCTACTAGACCTGTTCTTATACGACAATATCTACGAACCCAATGCCTTAATACTATTTTTGTCACAACCCAACCGGTCATGATTGACACCCGCCCTAACCTACAGTAAGAGAACCATACTACTCTTACTTTTACTCAATTAAGTGCTACTCTCACTTTCAATAATAATATTATCTCATGCTTTAAACTAGTTAAAAGGAAATGATTTATTCAATAAGATTTCTTCCCCCATAAAATAAATAGAGTGCAAAAACCTTTATTTATTACAATCCCCAGGACATGAAGTCACCGTACAATAACATCTAAAAAGAAAAACTAAGTCGAAATGAAATAAAAATATCTAAAATAATAAAAAAGGAAATTATGTTAGTCCCAAATCAAAGGACATAGAATTATAGAAGATCTGAAGGCTACCTGAATATTGTGCTCACCTTCTAAATCAAGTATGGACACTAGCTTGAGCCGAGGCCGTGTGTCAGCCACTGGAAGATGTGCTATACTCAACAAAAGAAAGAGTATAGGTAGCATCAGTACATCAACAAGTACTGGTAAGCACCATAGGTCGACTAACTTAACGATGTATAAGTAAGAAAGTCAAACAAGTATACAAGTGAACATACCAAGATTCATAAGATATCAATCAAATAACACATCATAATTCATTATATAATTACACTCACAAGATCACTTTACAAGCTTTCATACTTCATTATTTTCATCAATCATTCACCATCACATATATTCATCAAATTGCACTCAAAGTATGTAAATGAGTGTATGTATACTAGATGTGTGCATCTCTTATCCTTATCCTCCTCCTCATTAAATCATAAGGTATCAGCGTGGTACTCGACTTATTATATCATATCATATTGTACCGGAATGGTACCCGACCAATTATTATAACACGACATACTGTACCAACATAGTACCCAACCTATTATCATAGCACGTCATATTATACCGATATGGTACCAACCCATCACCTCATCAAAATGCAATAAAAATGCATTGTAGTCATTAAATAATAAACCATGATAGAAGGCAACCATAGATGCTTAAATCACAAATAAGCACAAAGCCAAAGAAGTCTAAGTGCTACACAAAATCATAGCCTACCACAACTCATTTACTCAAAGTCACCTTTAAGCCATAATTTTTCCTTTTCATGACCATTCGACTCATTCTTGCTCTATGCAACCATCAAATATACACACATTTTAATAATTTATCCATTTTTTTACAATTAGGGATTAAAATCACTGATTTTAGTCACAATTTATCCTTTTTCATCATCTTAGAATTTTCTCATTATTTTAACTTCATGAATACCACTAATTTTAGCATATTAATCATAATTCTAGTCGCATTAGTGTTCTCTAACACCCTAATATTGTTATATACCGAAATCACAAGCAATTCCATCATGTTACACTAATATCCATAAACTAGGGTTTAACCCCCAACCTACCATTAATCCATTTTTCTAGTTATTTTCTAAGGTTAATGGAGTGAATTCAAGTTTTGAACGTAATCACTTACCTTCAATGATGAAAAAACATTGATTTTCCTCTAAAAATCTCCTTTCGCTAATATCTTATTGTGTTTTTCAAAAAGTAGGGATTGAAAACGTTCTTCTGGGATTTAAAACTGATATTTTACTATGTGTTACCACTGCAACGGATAATTAATTTTTTTATTTTATTTTCGGTTTGAAGGGTTGGAAAATATTTTTGACTTTTTAAAGTATTTCAAAAACTTAAAGAAAATTTAAGAAAATATAGAGTCGCCACTTGATTTTGTAAGAAAATACCAAGAAAAGATTAAAAAAATATTTTAAGGACTTGAAAAAAAAAAGCAAACCCTTAAAATTAGAGAAAATGAGCAATGATTCAGGTAACGCCTTGAGAAGGTTTTTAAGACACACAAGAGCGTCTATTTTAAATGGTTAATCAAAAGACAAATTGACCGATTTGACTAATTTTAAAGACATGATTAATTTTGTAAAATCATGAAATTCATTTCCAAAATATGTCATTTATTTTGTTCAAGTGAAAAGTTAGTTATTTAAATTAAGAAAAAATCTCTCCAAAGGAAAGATTAACTAGGTTTGATTTTTTTATCAATTTAAAAAATATTATTTTTAATAAAAAGAGAAAGATAGTGATTTCAAATATCAGTTTCGATAGTAAAATTTTTATCTTTAAAGAAAGACATCAATTTAAACAAGTTATGAAATTGTATAAATTAGTGAAAATATTTTGAATTTTACAAGGAAAAATAATTTTTTAGGTTGAGGAGAATTCTCTAAACTTAAATATCCCAATTTATCACAATAGCAAAATAAAATCTCATTTTGATTCTCAAAGGTTCATTTTAAGAAGAAACATAAAAACTTATTTTTTATTAATTTTAAAATATACTACGTGACAAATAATAAAGAAAGAAAAATACAAAGATGAAATAAAAATCACATATCGAAGGGGATTTTATTTAGATTTAACCAAATTCAAGAGTTTAATACATGCATGTATTCAAATATGAATTTACAAATAAATAAAGGAGAGAGGTCAAGCATTGGGCCCCTGTTTGACCCATTTCAAATCTGGCTAGCTTTTGGGCCTATCTTTTATGACTTTTCAGCCTTTTTTCAGCTATGTGTACTAGCTGTATATGAGCTTCTTTCTTTCATATTTTTTGATGTATACATACTATATACCAATTTGCTAATCTACATATCAGCCTTTTTCTCCTATTTTTGCTCTTTTGAGGCTGTATATCAGCTTTCAAAACATGTATATAATGTATCTTTTCTATATATCTTTATATACAACCTTGATCTTCATGATAGTCCATTCTTTGGACTTAGCGGAGGCTTGACTTAACAGATTGAGCCTCCATGAACCATTGGATAAATGCATGGGACGTGAGTTTGATTGGACTCCATCGAGGGTATTCATGCACAAAAAAAAGATAAGGATTAATAGAACATGAACATTGATGTTGTTATTCAAGTAAAATAAATAATCTATAGAGCTACATTAATTAAGCTCATATCCCACATACTAGAATTTTTAATCAACAAAATATATAGCATGCTATGACTTAAGAAAATAATTATATGTAATGTGATAATGTAGAGAAGAACTTTAAAGAAGAAATGGTCCATATTACTAGAATATTTGAAAATGAATATAGTTCAGTGAATTGTGACTATTTGAAACCTTTTCATACATGATACTAATATAGATGACTTATCATATCATGGCTTCAAACATGGAAACTGACTTTCAATATGGCAGACATAAAATCCCTTTGTACATAATAAAATAAATGAGTATATAAACATTATTAAAGACCAACATCATGATGCAATGTTCATACCAGATTCCACGCAAACTAATTAAACATGTTTCATCGCTTAGCCAATTTAATCCAATTAGGGTCTTTATGGGACTAGGAATTCACACAAACAAAGAAGTAAGAGCTGAGCAAAATCGTGCAAGGATATGGCCTTGATTTTTAAGAAAAGAACTAAATACGCAATCAAACTCTATTCGTCTTTGATTTCTCCTAAATGGTACAATGCATCTATAGAGGATTTGAGGAATCTACCATGCATAAATAAGTTGAATCGACAAAGCATATAGAATCAAATGAGTTATTAACACACAGAAATAGCTTTGACAATGAACTTTTTTAGAGATGGGGAATGATAATTTTGATACCTTTCTCCATGCTCATTTATGAACATGAGATTGATAGTGTTTTCTCCTTTTTTTTCCTGGCACTCCTGGTCAAGTATATACTCGAGAAATTCTTCACTTAGCAACTCTTCTCGACTTCAACATAAATACTCTCCCTAACTAGAAAGTCAATAAATACCAAGCAAGCAAACCTTATTGATCTATATTAGTTACTGTTTAATCGCAAAGAAAAACATCAAGTCATAAGCCAACTAGAAGAATATCCAAGACTACCGATCAGTAAACCAAACAACAAATGAAAATACCTTATTTCAAAACAAAATATAAACTACAACAAATTAGTAGATTATTACACAATATACTCAAAATGGACAAATATATGAATTTGACAGTATTGGACTAAAATAAAATAATGTAAAAGAAGGTCTAAAAATAGTATTTTAGATGCATCAGTGAATACAAGTAAAGAAAGAAACTTAAATAATAAACAATATAAATAAAACTGCAACGTTAACTTAACATAACGAATAACAATCAACTATTTCAGAATCCTATGGCCTTCACAACCATCTATAACAAATAAATCCAGCATTACTACGACAATAGATGCAAGTTTCTAGCGTGAAGAAAGAGAAAAAGAAGAAAAGATAATGTATAAATAGGAAAAAAATATATGTTTACATTTTTTCATGCAGAACTGGTAAACGCGACCCTTAACGATGAAATTTTTACCAATAGAATCGACTGTAATCTACTGGAGCTCAGACGAGTTTTTTTGAACTTTGATTATTCGAGTGCATTTATTCTTGAATTCTTCGGTTATGTGGAATTAGAGGAATGCTCCTCTCAAATTCTCAATTTAAAGAATTTCTCTTCTCAACTTTCAATGCACAATATCTATTTATACAAATTTAGGGTTTGTTTTGGGGGAAAATTTGATATGTATTTTGAGGAGAAATTTTAAATTTCAAAAAAGGGGATAAGGTTGATAGGAAAGAATCAGTACCAATTCGATGAATTGGAGTAGCAAGAAATTGGGGGGGGGGGGGAAATCATAATTCTTTAGGGACCAATTGCAATCGCCCAACATTGTACCTCTATAGTATGAAATCATGGTGGGGAATATGAACGTTGGAGTGGCCACATTGGCTCGTTATAGAACTTTCTATCATTTTTAGGGCACCAAATTGCGTGTAACTCACAAGGCTTCGTATGAATTTTTGGAGAAGGAAGGGAAATTGAATTAAGGATTGGTCATTGGGTAGGGATTGTATGCTGCTGATGCATTATTGTTAGGGTTGGTATCACTGTTGTTTGTCGATGTTGATATCATTGTTTCATTGATGATATTAAATTATGTAAGGGGGAATGAGTTCTAGGGTATGGGTCGGGTTGATTTAGGTATATTGGGCTAAGATAGAAGGTTTGTTGTTGTGTTTATGTGTTGTGGGATGGGTAGATCTAATTAAATAAAGGGAGGATGGTATAAATTAGGCCATTTAAAAAATGGCCAATAGGTTAGAGTTTTAGCTGATTTATTTAAGTTATAACCCGAACTAAAAATCGATTAAGAAATTGCATTGTAATTGTAGTCAATTTGAGTTTGATTATAACTAAATTTAATAGATCGATCAAATTGAATCAAAATTCATAATAAATCAATAACCGGTTTAATTTTGAGTTTCTTGATTTTAAAAAATCAAATAATTATTTTCTAAATAAGTTATTTTTTAAGAGCAATATATTTAATTCTTTTCGGATTAATATTTTCAAGATAGCTTTCCATTAAAATTTGATTTCTGTAAAACAATTTTTTACGTAAAAAAATTATATGATCTCATATATAAGAATATAAAAATATACAATCGCTACTTAAAATAACAAAATTACCTAGATAAATATTTTGAAATTTTTTTATTTGGATAAAATAAATATTATAATTTTATTTAAAATCAAAGAAACTCAGAATTAAGATTAGTTGTAGAGGACAAAAATTAGATGTTAATAATTTCCTCCTCCATTTACTTTGGGTGAATGCAAGTAACTTGGGCAAAGGGAGTTTAACATTCCTAATTTTATCTGATCTTATATTCGTTTCTTAAAAGAGGTTGATTTTTGCACGAGTTTAGTGGAGTTATGACTGACACTGGTAACGAGTTTCCTACATATCTCAGGTTATATGAGAATTCATGCCACTTGTAGTTCATAATGCTTAATTATAAGCACAATTTTTAAAGAATTCGTAAGCTATCCCAATTTTTGAATTTTGATAAAATCAGAAAATTGGAGATAAGATGATAGGGGGGGTTGGAATACAGTTCAGTTTTCAACATAGATCCCAATCCACATATCCCCAAGACTCAGGAAATTAGACTGCTTGTAGTTCGACTTGATCGGTAGAAAAGGTAGTTTTTTATTTAAAAATGACCTTTGGCTTAGGATGGGTAACAATTAAGTTAACATATAGAAAATAGGCTATTAATTATCTCAATTACTAATGTGGCATGCTTAACAATCATAGCTAAGCTATATGGACATAATTTTCAAGGCTCCCGATATATTATTTCCCTGATTCAAAAGAAGAGAAAGGTTACTTCTGGTGCGGGTTTAGAAATTTTCCAAAAGTCAAACTGAAACAAAAATCCCAAAATATCCACATGCCTTCTGTTAGGGATATGGTTTGATGATGGTGGAAGTGTCCTTTAGCTCGCATACAAAGAATTTGATATTTCTCTTCGGACTATGTCCCAGTTATCTACTAAGAAAAAGTTCCACATTGTCTTGCATCCTTTTTGAAGTCATTCACACCTATGGTTTTGGTTTGAGATTTTCATCCTTTCAGATTCTCTCGACAGCGTCTCAAATGAAATTGTTAGCGATAAACATAATTCACTAAGGGATAAATAGTCTTTTACTAAATTCCCTCATGAACTATATTTAGCTAGTATTATTTTCCTTTATTGTCTATGCGCTTAAAAGAAAATAGTTCCCACTACAACATAGGAATAACAACCATCTCGGTTGTTGGATATGATGGACCTTTGGTAATAGACTTTCTTCAAAATTGGGTGGCTCTCTTGGCTATCGATGATATTTTGGGTAAAACGGTCCCTACAATCATTTGTCTTTTGTTTGATATGCTAAAAATCTTGGCTATCTGCTATGTTCTTTTCCACGTGACCTCAGGTAAGTCATGCATATATTTCATATCAATACAACTTATAGATATCCCTCACATTATCAGTCTTTGGGTAATCTTGCACATCATTTGATGTTGTATATGATGCAACTTACAAATATTCTTTGAGTTGTTAGATTTTGGGTAATATTGCACATTATCCAACCTTGGATAAGAGATGACTTACAAATATCCCTCAAATTTGTATCTCTCAAGTATTCCTGCACATCATTCAACCTTGGTTTATAATATGAATTATAGATATCTCAAATCGCTAGTCTTTGGATAATCATGCGCATAATCAATCTTGGATATAGTGTAGCTTATAGAGAACCCTTGGACCTACAAATTTTGTAATCTCAAATATTCTCTAGTAAGGATTTAGTTTTGAATTGTGGATAACCTTTGAACTTTTGATCTTTGGGTATTCTTGCATAATGTCCGGTTAAGATATTTTTACGGATTATGTATGACCTATAGACTATCAACTCGCGGGTAATCTCGTACATTTTCCTATCTCAAAGATTGTGACTTATAGATGACTCCCGAATTGTCAATTTCTAAAAAATCTAATATGTCATCTTCTTTCAGATAGAGACTTAAAGATGTCTGATACAAGTGCCAAGCCAAGGCCTATCACCCAAAGTCAAGCTAAGGAACTTCAACAATTCCAAGCTTTATTCATGTACTTGAAGGTTTGTGAGGATGTTATGTATTCGGCCAAGGGAGGAAATGTCTTAATTTGTATAGATGAGCCTTGAATGGTCTACATTCTACAAGGGGAAATTTAGACTTTTCACTTTACATTCCAACATCCAAGAGGCGCCTCTTCTATTTAGTTCATTAAGGATAGTTTTGTCAATTGGCATGTAATAGTATAAATAAACCATTTCTTCACTCTTTTAATTAGATTTTGATGACATTGGATATTACTCTTAGATTTTAGCTTTTAGTCTTCTAGTTTATCTCTAGAATCCGAAACTTGGACCTTGAATACATTTGGAATTGGTTTTCACTTGTATGTGGTTATTTGGCAAGAAAGGTGTGCTTGAGGAAGTGTGAGTCCTTTGGGTCACCTAAGAGAGTGGTTTGAGTTTCCATTAGTGAGGTGTGATTGGATATTTGATACATCTTCTTTTGTTAAACACATAGTGGAAGTAAGGTCTCTCTACTATCTTTACATTTATGCAATTCTTCTTCTTCATCTCCTTCTAGTGTGTTGTTTCTCTCTTTGTGTTCTTGCTGAATTTTGCATCTTAGTGTTCAATTTCGTGTTTGATAGTCCTTTAGGCTATCATTTGGTATCAAAGCCTTGGTTATGGTTGTTCCAACATCCCTAAATCTTGGTTTTAGTGTTCTTATTTAGAAAATCTCAACAAAAAAGAGTCAAAAATTCAGAAATCTCAGAAAAAAGGTGTCTAGTTGTGTTATGTTGTAGATCGGAAAATTGAACACTAGATATACACTTTTTTTTTGTTTTGAAAGTTTCTTGTGCTAGATTCTTGTTCCTTAGCACCTAGGGAGTCTAGATCTACTCTTGGAACAAGATTTGGGCAATTTTGAGCTAAGAACTCCATGGATATGGCGTATTAAATCTTCTAAGCTTTAGATACGTATGGGTTTTGACATTGTGGACGTTGGTTGTTGTTGGTTTGTTGATATTTGAGTTCATCTTGTCCTAAGGAATCTAGATCTATTAAAAAATTAAAGGTTAGGGTTCATTTGAGTGAAGGTCAAACTTTGGTCAACCCTTGAATATTCATCTTGTTCTTCTATATTCATCAAATCTTGTTGAAGAAGAATGTTCAAGGAAGGTGTTAGATCCAAAAAAGGAGAATAATGAGAGTGTACTTGGTGTTTGTGAAAGAATATTCCTTGGCATATTCATTGTCATCCAAAAGAAAGAAGAAACAAAGGAATAATCAAAGTACAAATTCAAGTACAATCCAAGTACAAAGGGGGGGACCATTGTTTTTGAATTCAAATTGGAGCTTGAAAAGGGCTCTAAATTTATTTTTTTCCCTACCAAAGCATTTTTCTCTTCTTCCCTAAGGAGTTAGGCCAAGACTTGGGAATTTTGGATTGGAAAATTTGAAAACTCAACGTCCAATCAATTGTTGCCATGCCACCACTTAGTAAACTGCCAAATTGAGTTCCTAAGTAGATTTTCCTAGTTCCTAATTTTTTATTCTAGTTTCTTGTAAGTTAATTATATCACTAATTAGCAAGCTAGTACGTTCCTACTAGATTTGTAATTAGTCTAGAGTTCGTTTATTTCGTGTCTTCAGTTTTTGTCTGCCTTTTCTCATTTTTAATTCACAGTGTTTTGTTGGTTCAAGTTCGTACATCACTTTATTTGAGTCATTTCAAACAAAGATCGATTCTAGACCAAAGCTTCTCACCACTCAAGTAACTTGCCAAGTATTGCCAATTATCCAACACTTGTAAAGCCAAATGCGAGGTGAGGTTGAGTGTGAGTGTGGTGAGGCTTTTTGAACTAATTTGTTTGTTCGTTTTGTAGGTGTTATATTGCTGTTTTTTTTTTGCTTTTGTTAGGTATATTTGAAATGTAATACGAAGATACCTCATCCCAACCTTTGGGAAATTATGCTTTGGGAGTCTTGATGGCTCGGTTTGAGGCCTTTGCCCGAAAACTGAAGGATAATAATGATGCTTTGAGGAAAGATATGAAGAGTGACTTATATTCTGAGGAGTGAAATGTCCACTCTTAGTGGAACGTTTGATTGTGTTGAAAGTAGGAGGAACTCAAAACCTACTACTCTTAATCCTTACCATGCATCCTCTTGTGTCCAAGCCAATAATTCTTCCATGACTATAACACCCGAAACCCTCCACCAAATTGTTTACCCTCCCCAACCCCCTCAAAACCTATTCCAAACACCTCCTAACCGAAACTTTCCAAGACCTCTACTTCCCCAAATGAACAAAGTCCAACAAGAGGGACTTGGAACCCAAAATACTCTACTAAATCCGAATGTCCAAATGCCCAATCCTCTTGACCAAAGACCAAACCCTCCCTTAAACCAAACACCCCCACAAAACCCCAACTACCAAATACCTAATCCAATGAACTAAAGACCAAATCAACCACAACCTCCAATTCCTCAAGTCCAAGTTCAAAATAATTAAATATCATACCCACTTCCCTAAAGACCCTACATATGAAACCACCCATCCAAATTGAGGATTATGGTAGAGGGGAGCAAGAAGGTTATAAAGTTCCTCATGATGATTATTGGTTTGATGAAGGAGGGAGAGGGAGATATGAGAAAAGAGGAACTTATGGTGGTAGATTTCGAGGGCATGAGGCAAGACAAGTCCATGTTGATCATCAAAGAATCAAAGACATTGGCATTAATTCAATCAAGGTTGGCATTCCAATTTTCAAAGGTGAGAGTGATCCGGAAGTGTATTTATCTTGGGAATATTCTTGTGAAGAGATTTTTCAAGTAAATAACCTTTCCAAAGAAAAAAAAAGTTGTTATGATATTGCTCACTTTGAAGGATATGCAAACACTTGGTGGGATTACACCAAAAGATTTGATGATGTGTTGATTAGTGTCCAACCACCTCCTTAGGAGATGTTGAAGAGAGGTATGAGAGAAAGATACGTACCGGAGCATTATAGACATGAGCTCCTTTCCAATCATTACTATCTAAAGCAAGGAAGAAAGAGTGTCATGGCCTATTATGACGAATTTCAGCAACTTGTCTTGAAACTTGACCATAGAGGTGAACAAATGCAACATGATGTTATCCGCTTCAAGGTTGGGTTGAACAAGGACATATCCTTCCATTTGACTCTTCACAAGTTTAGAACCGTGGTTGAATTCTTCCAAGAGGCCATGGAGATTGAAAAGGAGAACAAAGAAAGGTCGGCTTACAAGCTTAAAGTCCAACAAGGTTCAGGTTTGACAAGAAACAAAGAGGTAAGTCATTTGACTTCGGATTGGAACAAGAATAAATGTTCTACATCTTCTTTTTCTTCTTCTCAAATCTCAACCAAGCAAGTGTCATAACACCCTCCAAAGTTGGAGGTGAAACCGAATGTCCTTCTTCCCTCATCTAAGGGTTTTCAATGTTTTAAGTGCCTTGGTTGGGGGCATAGAGCAAGTGAATTCCCTAATCGAATAAATATGATTTTAAGAGAGGGAAAGATGTACTACTTAGGAGAGGAAGTAGTGATTGAATCCGAGAATGATGATGAGGTTGAACCTCAAGATGGAGAGTTACTAGTTGATATTGCGAATGAAGAATGTGAAGAAGAAAAAGCTTATCCAAGAGATGAAGATTGTCAAATTCGAGGAGGGCCATAGTGAGTAAGGCACTTGATAATCCGAGCCAAAAAGAAAATTTATTTCACACTAAGTTTCTAATCAAGGGTGGTGTATGTACTATGGTAATTGATAGCAGGAGTTTCACCAATAAAGCTAGTGTCACTATGGTGGACTTGTTGAAACTCCCCACTACTCCACATGATAGACCTTACAAGCATCAATGGGCCAATGAATGTGGTGAATTAAAAGTGACTCGCCAATGCTTGATTCGATTCCAAGTGGGAAATTGCAAAGATGAAGTCTTGTGTGATGTCATTCCCATGCAAGCATGCCACTTACTACTTTGTAGACCTTGGAAATATGAAAAGTCTACCAAGAATGATGGGAGGTCAAAAAAGTATTCACTTTAGCATGATGGTAAAAGGTTCACACTTCAACTACTTTCATCATCTCAAGTGAGTGAGTTGCACCAAAAGTTAAGGGAATTGAAAGAAAAAGGGAAGAAGGGAAGGGAACCTGAGAGGGTGCCTTGTGGTGAGTCCTTGGGTTCCACCAAATCACATGGTGAGGCCTTGGATTCTAAGGGTTATAAGGCTAAAGGACCCATTCTTATGTTGGCTAGGAGGAAAGACTTGTTCAAGGATCAAGACATTGACACTTCTATGCTCCTCCTAACCATTTTTCTTCTTTTTCTTCTTCTCTTCCCCTTTCTATTTCACTTTTTTTGCAGGAGTTTGATGATGTATTTCCTTAAGAATTGCCGCAAGGGTTGCCCCCAATATGGAGAATTGAGCACTAAATTGATTTGGTGTCGGGTTGACAACTTCCAAACAAACCGGCTTATAGGAGCAATCCCACGGACACTAAGGATCTTGAAAGACATGTTGAGGAGCTTCTCAACAAAGGATACATCAAAGAAAGTTTGAGTCCATGTGTTGTGCCGGTGCTTTTGGTACTAATGAAAGACGGAACTTGGCGCATGTGTGTTGATTGTAGAGCCAACAACAAAATCACTATAAGGTATTATCATCCTATCCCTAGGATAAATGATATGTTATATGAGATCCATGGTGCTTGTGGGTTTTCTAAAGTTGATGTTAGGAGTGGCTACCACCAGATTCGTATGCAACCCGGAGATGAGTGGAAGACTGCATTCAAGACCAAATTTGGTCTATATGAGTGGCTGGTCATTCCCTTTAGCCTTACAAATGCTCCTAGTACCTTTATGAGGCTAATGAATCATGTGATGAAGCCTTATATTGGAAAGTTTGTGGTTGTTTACTTTGATGATGTGTTGGTATATAGTAAGTCTAGTGATGAACATGTGAATCATTTGAGATGTGTGTTTGATGTGCTCCGAAAGGAGAATTTGTATGCCAACATGGAGAAGTGTTCTTTTGGAGTTGATAAAGTGGTCTTCTTGGGTTTTGCTATGAGTTCAAGGGGTGTTGAGGCTGATGAATCTAAGATAGACTCTATACGAAGTTGGCTGACCCCAAAGACTATTGGAGAAATTTGAAGTTTTCATGGGTTGGTAAGTTTTTATAAGAGGTTTGTCAAGGGTTTTAGCTCCATAGTAGCCCCCTTAACTGAAGTTATTAGAAAGGACCAACCCTTTAAGTGGGGTGATGTAATACCCCAAGAATCCCAACCGATAGTAGAACCATGCTTCAAGCTCATGAGAAATAAATTTTAGTGGTTTGGTAGTTTTATGATCAAGTTTGATGTATATTAAGGCCTCAAATACATCCTAGCTATTAAACGAATAAAAACACCCCTTACCGATTTAATTCTTGAGAAAGATACTAGCATAGTTAAATTCAAACAAGCATATCTTTTGTTATACTACAAATGTTTAAGCTCATGACCCACAAAAAGATAGATAATTGAATTATCTTTCCAAAGATACTAATTTCGCAAAAATCCGGTATTGGAGTAAAAGGTTATGGGAAAGATACTAATTTCGCAAAAATCCGGTATTGGAGGAAAAGGTTATGGCTATTTTACTGAGAGCTATCCGAGCTGCCAAGGAGCGACGGGCAAGCTGACGGACCGTCAAATCAGCAATGGGCCGTCGCTTTGGCCGTTGCAATTGAGGCATTAAGGCCGTTTTCTAGCCAAAAATAATGGTTGGAGTGATGGTTAGTCACCAGAGTGACAATCCGTCACCCAGACCATCAACTTTGTCCAAAACAACACTGAAATGACGTTTTAAAGGGCTTTTTGGGACTTTTTCCACCTTATTTAACACCCAATCACATCAAATCAAAGAACATAACTCCTCATTCATCCATAACATCAAAATTAGGGTTTTTTCAAGATCAAAACCCAAAAAAAAGATTCAAACCCTTTTTCAAGAAACTAAGAAATTCAAGTTCTTCAAGTTCAAGAACCATAAAGAAAACATCAAGATCTGTGTTTCCCAATCCAAGAACGTTCAAAAAACATTAGTTATCTTTCAAGATTCAAACTTTTGAGGTATGTTAGATGTTTATTCTTGGGTTCCTTCCACCCAAGAAGTTTAAGAATCTTTTTTTTTTAAATTCAAAGATTATGATTTTATGTGTTTTTCATGATTCATGTGAATTGAAGTTCAAGTTCATGTTCATGTTATTGTTGAGTTATAATTCATACTTTAGAATACAAGTTGCAAGCTGTGATATTGATATGAGTTGAATTGCATTATTTCCATGTTAAATCCCTAAATTTGCAAGTTGGTTGATGAAATCATGATACTTAGGTGTAGTATTTATTGTATAACCAAAGCATGCTCCCCAAATGTTTGATAAAATGCTTATGTGAAGGAATTAGAGTCTTTATAGCATGTTAATATGAAATTCCCATGTGTGTACAAGTTAATTTATGCTAAGCATTTGTTGAAAGGCTTTGCTGAATGAATTATGATACATTAGTATGCATGCCTATACATCTACAAGTTTATGACTTTGAAAAATTTTAAGAGATGCTTCATTGATTGTATTGTGAATGATAGACGATAGTTACGTTGTTCAAGAATTGTCATGATTTACTTTTATGTTATCAAGTCCTGGGGGTATTTATACCCGGCAATTTAGCTGCTTGTCTAGAGCCAGTATCAGTTTCATGAGAATCTCAGTCAAGCCACGAATCCTTAGATCTCAGTCAATTATAGAACTCAGTACTCTAAGACAGTTACAGAACTTAGGAAATCTCGATATCATTAGCATTCCAGCTTTAGTTCGGTACTTAGCTCAGATCTTAGTAGTATTCAATTATTCATCTCAGTAAACTCAGTCAGCTAGTAGAATGCAGTAGGATCCCATCAGTCATCGGAACGAAGTGAACTTATATAGATCAGTCATGTAACATGATCAATAATAGATTTAGCTCAGTCTAGTAAGGTTTAAGAAAAAAATCAGTTCAGTGTCTTTTAGTTGGGGGTAGGATTCAGCACCGAGAAATCCTAGGAATGGGGGCTCACCCGCTAGGTACTGAGATATCTAAAAGCAATCCCTAAGTTCCAAAACTACGTAGCCAGTGTAGGCACGTGATGTCATCCATTAGATAGGATTGGAATACTCAGGGATCACCCGTTAGATAGGATTGATCTTAGGGGTCACCCGTTAGATAGGACTGACTCCACAGAAGTTGTATTTACCCATAGCACGGTATTGACACCCTTCTAACTGGGGTTACAAGTTGGACCCCTACTTAGATAGAAGTGGCATGTCGGTTAGATGAATATTTCCCACAGTCTCAGTTTCATAATTAGTCTTAGTAAAAGAACTCAGCTTAGTAGTATAGATTCAGGACTATTAGATACAGTCAACTATTAGCATATTTAATGGATCTAGAGATCACCCACTAGATAGGAATGGTCTCAGACAAAATTAATCATCTTTATTATTGGTAGATTCAGAGATGACCTGCTAGATAGGACTGATCTTAGATTCAGTAAATCATTCTCATTATCATTAAAATCAAAGATCACCCACTAGATAGGACTGATCTCAGATTCAGTTAATCATTCTCATTATCATTAGATTCAAAGATCACCCGCTAAATAGTCCTGATCTCAACCTTAACACTCGATTACCAACATCAGTAGATTCAGTTGTTCAGTATCCCAGTATTAGTAAGCTCAGATATCAGTAAAGCAACACTTGAATCTCAGTATTTAGTATCACTATGATTTCAGTTATGGTTTATGCATTCATGCATATATCCTTATTCAGTATGCTCAGATTACTTAGTCAGTATTGTTCATACATATGAACCTTGCATTTAGCCTTACCTCATCTATCATACTAGTACATTCAAAGTACTGGCACACACTTTTCTCTTGCGCTATGGTGTCTTATACCATAGGTTCAAAATCACGAGCTCCAGAGCATCCTTAGCAGTTCAGACTCATCTAACAACAGTAGAATTAGCAGTGTCCTCATTATTTGAGGATGTTCCTTATTTCAGTATTGCATTAGATTTAGTATTTCAGTATACGAAGGTAGTTGGGGATTTGTCCCATCAACTCCTTATTTAGACAGTTTAGAGGCTTTCATACTAGATGTTCAGACAGTTGCTTTAGTATTTTTCATATTTTATTCAGTTGTATTTTAGTTTTGAACCTTATGGCAAGTTTCCTCCAGTTGTTTTTCACAATTTTTACAGTATATTATGTAGTGCTCAGTTACAGGTACCAGAAAAGGGTTAGCCTGTGGTCCTTCGGTATCATAAGTACCGTGTAGCATTCGGGGTTCAGAATCTGAGGCGTTACAAACTTGGTATCAGAGCCTAAGGTTCAACAGTGTCCTAGGAAGTCTGAAAGCCGCATCTAGTAGATTTTTGTGCATGGGTGTATTGTGCGCCATATTTATGTACAAGAGGCTATGAGATGTTTTAGGAAAAAGTTTCCCTTCTTTCATGTCATAGATCGTGCTATAGAAAGGTCCTATAAGAAAGTTAGGTAGATTCTTAGCATGCTCCGCTCATGTCAACTCCACCTTACCTTCAAGGTAATAGTAACAGTGAAGCTCAAAGTCCTAGAGATAGGG
The DNA here is from genome assembly GCA_030864215.1 of Capsicum pubescens. Taxonomy (NCBI): domain Eukaryota; kingdom Viridiplantae; phylum Streptophyta; class Magnoliopsida; order Solanales; family Solanaceae; genus Capsicum; species Capsicum pubescens. Next base: position 83,013,939 of record CM061541.1, on the reverse strand, counting down.
CTTTCTCAGACCATCCCTATAGATAGTTATGGGGTTTCCCACAGGCTCAACAGTATTCTATTAGATCCTTTCTCAGAATCCTATGATAGCATAAGAACTAGATTTAGAAGCATGAACCCAGGAGTTTAGCAGTAGTAGAGTTGGTATTGATTGCGTTATCCAGATTGAGCAGATTGTGTATTCATGGGGATAGTATGCAAAAAGTAAATCAGTAGGCTTGAACAGTGCATGCAAGATTTAAGTTTGTTGATTTGAAACTAAGTGTGAAGGTGTGGATATGAGTTAGGAGATGTGATCTTAGTAGTCTATCAAGAAATATAAAAAAATGGAGTGTATAGTGGGGTAAACGTGTGTTGAAAGAGTGTAAGTATGTGATGATGATTGTAGTAAATAAAGGAAGTTAATAGTTGTAGCCCAAGGGATAGTATTAGCAGTGAGTTTTATACTTTCAGGTGCAGTCTTTCGGGATGAGTTTATCATTTATGTGCATTATTGTACCCCAGATTCTAGAGTAGATTGATTGTGGTCCAGTTCAGAGTGTAGAAAAGTGTTCGCAGACTTATGATGTAGCTTAAAGCTAAAGTGGAGAGTGTAGTCAAGAAAGTGTAGAAGAAGTACTCCAATTAAGCATAAGTTTTTAGTATGAGCTAGTTTGAATAGCCAGTAAGTCAGTTTAGCAGTCAGGCAGTCAGATTTATATGGTTTATTTTCCCATCTTTCCATCTAACCATACCATCCAAAAACTCAGGAATGTAATAATTCCAAGATAGAAATGTCCTAGTAGTTGCAAGATCGGTTCAGTTCATGTATCATGAATTAGTTTCAGACTCCCAAGGTTCAGTTATGATCCAATCCATAGGTGCCTCATGCATCGCCTCGATTTTCCCAGTGTTTCAGTAAAGTAAGTATTCTTAGAGGGACATAAAGCCCCAAGGGGGAGATGCCCCATAATCCCTTGATGCTTTCATGTCATTAACCCCATTCAGTTGCATGTTCAGATGTTTTTAACAAAGTTAGTATCAGTTATTATTGCATATTCAGTCAAGCATTCAAAAGTCAGTTCAGTCAAGTATTCATGCATTAGATATGCATGTTCAGTAGAAAAAGCTTAGCTTATCAGTAATTTTAGTCATGCTTTCATGAGAATCAACTCAGTCATATATCTATGCATTAGATATGCATGTTTGCTATGAGAATTCAGCCTATCAGTAGCTTCATTCGGGTTTTCCATGCATCGGATATGCAAATCCAGTATGAGATCTCAGAATATCAGTAATTCCAATCATATAGTCATGTTTTAGAGGATGAATATTCCCAAGAGGGAGATATTGTAATACCCTAAGAATTCCAACTGATAGTAGAAACATGCTTCAATCTCATGAGAAATAAATTTTAGTGGTTTGGTAGTTTTATGATCAAGTTTGATGTATAATAAGGCCTCAAATACATCCCAACTATTAGACGAATCAAAACATCCCTTACCAATTTAATTCTTGAGAAAGATATTATCATAGTCAACTTCAAATGAGTATATATTTTGTTATACTATGTATTTTGGGATCATGACTCACCAAAAAATATATAATTGAATTATCTTTCCAACGATACCAATTTCGCCAAAATTCGATATCAGAGTAAAAAGTTATGGCCATTTTACTGAGAGCTATCTGAGCTGCCCAAGAGCAACGGGAAAGCTGACGGACTATCAAGTCAGTGACGGACCGTTGCTTTCGCCATCGCAACAGAGGCAGTAAGGCCATTTTCTGGCCCAAAAATGATGGTTGGAGTGACGGTCCGTCATCCAGACCGTCAACTTTGTCCGAAACAACGCTGAAATGATGTTTTAAAGGGCTTTTTAGGTATTTTTCCACATTGTTTAACACCCAATCACGTCAAATCAAAGAAAATAACTACTCATTCATCCATAACATCAAAATTAGGATTTGTTTCAAGATCAAAACCCAAGAACAAGATTCAAACCCTTCTTCAAGAAACTAAGAAATTCAAGTTCTTCAAGTTCATGAACCATAAAGAATACATCAAGATCTGTGTTTCCCAATCCAGGAACGTTCAAGAAACATTAGTTATCTTTCAAGATTCAAGCTCTTAAGGTATGTTAGATGTTGATTCTTGGGTTCCTTCCACCTAAGAAGTTCAACAATTTTTTTTTAAATTCAAAGATTATGATTTTATGAGTTTTTCATGATTCATGTGAATTGAAGTTCAAGTTCATGTTCATATTATTCTTGAGTTATAATTCATGCTTTAGAATACAAGTTGCCAGCTGTGATCTTGATATGAGTTGAATTGAATTATGTCCAAGTTAAATCCCTAAATTTGCAAGTTGGTTGATGAAATCATGATACTTAGGTGTAGTATTTGTTGTATAACAAAAGCATGCTTCCCATATGTTTGATAAAATGCTTATGTGAAGGAATTAGAGTCATTATAGCATGTTAATATGAAATCCCCATTTGTGTAGTGGTTTGTGTATGCTAAGCATTAGTTGAAAGGCTTTGGTGAATGAATTATGAGACATTAGCATGCATGCCTATACATCTACAAATTTATGACTTTTAAATATTTGAAGAGATGCTTCATTGATTGTATTATGAATGATAGGCGATTTCCATGTTGTTCAAGAATTATTACGCTTTACTTTTATGTTATCGAGTCCTGGGGGTATTTATACCTGAAAATTTAGCTGCTTATCTAAGGCCAGTGTCAGTTTCATGATAATCTCATTCAAGCCACGAATCCTTAGAGCTCAGTTAATTACAAAACTTAGTACTCTAAGACAGTTACAGAACTTAGGAAATCTTGGTATCATTAGCATTCCAGCTTTAGTTCGGTACTCAGCTCAGATCTTAGTAGTATTCAAGTATTCAGTTCAGACCTCAGTAAACTCAGTCAACTAGTAGAATGCAGTAGGATCCCATCAGTCATTAAAACCAAGTGAACTCAGCTAGATTAGTCAAGTGACATGATCAGTAATAGATTCAGCTCAGTCTAGTACGGTTTAAGAAAAAGAATTAGTTCAGTGTTTTTCAATTGAGAGTAAGATCCAGCACCAAGCAAACCTAGGGATATGGTCTCTCCTTCTAAGTAGGACTAAGATCCCTAGAAGAAATCCCTTAGTTCGAAAACTACATAGCCAGTGTAGGCATGAGATGTCACCCGTTAGATAGGACTGGCATACTCAGGGATCACCCATTAGATAGGACTGATCTCAGGGGTCACCTGTTATATAGGACTGACTCCATAAAAGTTATATTTACCCATGTCACGGTATTGACACCCTTCCAACTGAGGTTATAGGTTGGACCCCAACTTAGCTAGAAGGGGCATGTCGGTTAGATGAATACTTTCCACAGTCTCAGTTTCATAATTAGTCTCAGTAAAAGAACTCATCTCAATAGTACAGATTTAGGACTATTAGATACAGTCATCTATTAGCATATTCAATGGATCTAGAGATCACCCACTAGATAGGACTCGTTTCAGAATAAATTAATCATATTTATTATTAGTAGATTCAGAGATCAGCCGCTAGATAGGAATGATCTCAGATTCATTTAATCATTCTCATTATTATTAGATTCAAAGATCACCCACAAGATAGGACTGATCTCATATTCAGTTAATCATTCTAATTATCATTAGATTCAGAGATCACCTGCTAGATAGGACTGATCGCAACATCAGCACTCGGTTACTAACATCAGTAGATTCAGTTGTTTAGTATCCTAGTATTAGTAAAGCTCAGATGTCAGTAAAGCAGCATTCGGATCTCAGTATTCAGTGTCACTATGATTTTAGTTATGGTTTATGCATTCTTGCACGTATCCTCATTCTGTATATTCAGATTATTTAGTCAGTATTGTTCATGTGTCTTACCTCATCAAGTGTACCAGTACATTCAAAGTACTGACGTATACTTTTCTCTTGTGCTATGGTGTCTTATACCATAGGTTCAAAAGCACGAGCTCCAGAGCATCCTTAGCAGTTCAGACTTTTCCAGCAGCAGTTGACTTAGCAGTGAGTCCTCATCATTCTAGGATGTTCCTTATTTTAGTATTGCATTAGATTTAGTATTTTAGTAGATGGAGTTAGTTGGGGGTTTGTCTCATCAACTCCTTATTCAGATAATTTAGAGGCTTTCAAACTAGATGTTCAGACTGTTTCTTTAGTATTTTTGATACTTTATTCAGTTGTATTTTAGTTTTGAACCTTATGGAAAGTTTCCGCTAGTTGTTTTCCATATCTTTTACATTATATTATGCAATTCTCAGTTATAGGTACCAGAAAAAGGGTTAGTTTATGGTCCTTCAGGATCATAAGCACCGTGTAGTATCCGGGGTTCAGAATCCAGGGCGTTACAGGTGAAGAGCAAGCTAAAAGCTTTGCTCATCTCGGCCTCCTTATTGCAATTGCCCAATTTTGATAAAACATTTGAGGTTGAATGTTATTCAAGAAAACTTGGTATTGGGGCTGTTTTGATGCAAGAAGGCAAGCTCGTTGCTTAATTTAGTGAAAATCTCAAAGGAGCAACTCTTAATTATTCGACTTATGATTTGGAGTTGTATGCCCTTGTTAGAGCCTTGGGTAATTGGCAACATTATTTATGGCCTAAGGAGTTTGCGATACGAACGGATCATGAATCATTGAAACACCTTAAGATCTAAGATAAGATGAATAGGCGTCATGCTAAGTATATTGAATTCATCGAGACTTTCCCTTATGTTATCCATTACAAAAGGGGGAAGGAAAATGTGGTAGCCGATTCGTTGTCTAGAAAGCATGTGCTTGTTGCTACTTATCTTTGACGTTGATGGATTTTGAGATCTTACAGATGTTGTATCCCGAGGATCCTATCTTTTCTTTTATTTATAGAGAATTTGAATAATGGGGAAGGGACCGATGTCTCAAAGAGAATGGCAATTCCTCCTACTCTCAATTTGATGGTTATTTGTTCAAAGAAAGGATATTGTGTGTTACTTCTAGTTCATGGAGGAAATTGTTTGTGAGAGAGGCACAAGATGGTGGCCTCATGGGACATTTTGGGGTTGATAAAACCCTCGGTATCTTAGAGGAGTAATTCTATTGGCAAAAAATGTGCAAGGACGTTACTAAGATTTGTGGCCAATGTATGGATTGCCGGAGTGCGAAATCTTGCCTCTTACCTCAAGCATTGTAGACCCCAATTCCCACTCCTCTTATCCTTTGGTTATATATCTCCATGGACTTTATTTTGGGTCTTCCAAGGACTAGAAAGGGTCAAGGTAGAATTTTTGTTGTCGTTGATAGATTCTCCAAAATGGCTTACTTCATTCCTTATGCCAAAATCGAGGATGCCCCTAGTGTAGCTTCTTTATTTGTTGAACATGTTGTAAAGATTCACGGGATCCCAAATACTATAGTGAGTGATAGGGACTCAAAGTTCCTAAGTCTTTTTTGGAAGTCCATATGGGGTAGTCTTGGTACGAAGTTTCTTTTCTCAACCTCTTGCCACCCACAAACCGATGGCCAAACAAAAGTAGTAAATAGGACCTTGGGTTCTATGCTATGGACTATGGTTAAAGGTAAAATGACTTCATGGGAGGACCACCTACCTTTGGTGGAATTTGCATACAATAGGGTAGTTCACTCAAGTATGGGAATGACTCTCTTTGAGTGTGTCTATGGCATGAACCCCCTTACCCCTTTGGATTTAACTCATTTGCCTAGTGAACTTGTCAATAACTTAGATGACAACAAAAGAGCTAAGGAAATAAAGAAAATACATGAGAAGGTGCAGATAAATCTTGAAAAAAAGAATTAAGAGGTTGCAAAAAGGGTGAACAAAGGTATAAGAAGGCTTGTGCTTCAACCCAAAGATTGGGTATGGGTACACTTGTAATGCCCCAATTTTCTGGAATGGGAATGCCACACGGTACTCATGATCCCGAAGGACCACAAGCTAACCCTCTTCTGATATCTACACCTGAGTACTGGATAATATAATAAAATTAATGCGGAAATAGGCAAAAACTTTCCATAAGGTTCAAACGTCTAAAATACTAAAAACTAAAAATTGAATACTAATACATCTATTTGAAAAAGCCTCTAACTATCTGAACTATGGAGTTGATGTGATATGTCCCCAACTAACTCCGTCTACTGAAAATAAATTGAATCTAATAAAGTACTGAAATAAGAAACATCCTCAGATGATGAGGACTTACTGCTATATCTACTACTGCTGACTGAGTCTGGACTGCTAAGGGTACTCTGGATCTCATGCTTCTGAACCTATGAAATTAAATAAAATACCATAGCGCAAATGTGTCAGTACATGTGAATGTACTGAGTATGCAAATGGGGTAAAGCTGAATGCAAGGGCCTATGCATAAACACAACTTAACTGAATGATATGCAAGGGCTGGATTAGCATATATAGAGAATCTATAACTACTTAACATACTATGACTGAGCATACTGGGACTAAATCTGATAACTGATATTGAATCTGAAACTGATACCCATACTTAGTAATACTGATAAACTGGATGACTGAGACTACTGATAATGGATATCGACTGGCTGAATCTGAGATCAAACCTATCTAGTGGGATGAGCTCTAGATCTTCTGACAATGATTAAGATTTACTAAGCTTGAGATCAGGCCTAACTGATGGATGATCTATGGAACTGATAATAATAATACTCAACTGAATTTGAGACTGAGATTAAGCCTACCTGACGGGTGATCTCGATAAGTATTAATACATAATAACTTTCTCTGAGACCAGGCCTATATAATGGGTGGTCCATGAATCATTAGAACTATCTGAGTTCCTTAATGAGATAGATGATTATATCTGACAGTCCTGATTTTTGAGTTCTACTCTGAAGACTGATATTGAAATTGCAACGGTAGGAGTTCTCACTTAACCGACATGCCCCAAGTCTGAACTAGTGGGTTCCAACCTATAACCCTAGCTGAAAGGGTGTCAATACCGTTCCACGGGTAAAGACTTCTCTGGTCAAGCATCTCTAACGGGTGACCCTCAAGAGAAAGTCAGCCTAAGGCTATGTGGACTCCTGCAGGTAGTCAAGCCTTTATCTGATGGGTGACTCCTCATCCTACGGTGGCTACGTAGTTCTGGAGTATATGTATTGCTGCTAACGACTCTGGCTCTCTAATGGTGAAACCGCCATCCTACACTCGCTCGATGCTAGTTCCTACTCCCAACTGAAAGACTCTGAACTGATCCTTGACTGAACTTAGACTGAGCTGAATATTGTTACTGATTATCTTAGTTGACTAACCTGACTGAGTTCACTTGGTTCAGTTATCTGATGGAATACGTCTGAATTCTACTTTTTGTCTGAATACTACAGAGTTTTGTAACTCACTGATCTTTACTGGAATCTAATCCGAATACTGAATACTACTGAGATTTGAATTGAGTACTGAGATTGAATAGACTGAATCCTGAGGTTTACTGAATTTTCTTAACGTCTGTACTGACTGAATTCTACTAATCATAGCACGACTGAGATTCTCTTGAACTAACTCAGCTCTAGGCACACACCTATATTTTTTTCGGGTATAAGTACCCCCAAGACTCTATGGAAGGAAACTGACAAACATGACTTCTTGAATATATAACCAACATCCACATCAAAACAATAATCTATCACATCAACATCATAACAGTAGTCTATCATTCACAATATCATCAAGAAAGTATCACCATTACCCCTAATTAACATGATTACATAGTTTAACATGCTTCTTGAAGATGCTTTGTCATGAATATCACATAACCAACATGTACTAGGGTCAAAGTTTGTATCTTTACAATTAAGACATGAATTAAAACTCAATATCAACATGAACTTCATCCTTAATTCACATGTATCATAAAATCTCATGAAAACATAAACTTAAGAATTTTATAAAGGGTTCTTGAACTTCTTGGGTGGAAGGAACCCAAGAATCAATACTTGCATACCTTAGTTCCTTGATTTGGAGAGACTTGACGAAGGAATTCTTGAGTTCTTGAACCTTTGGGTTGAAACCCTAGGTCGTTCTTGAGAGAAAATTGAGAGAAAACCTTATAATTTGGGTTGAATGAGGTTGAATCTTGAAAGAGATTTAATGTTTCTTTAAGGTTCTTGAAGAAATCCTTAGGCTTGTTCTTCATTTTCCTTGACTAGTGTTTAACCCCTTTGGGAGATAATGTTCTTGTTCTTGAGGAGATGATCTTGAGAGAAAACCCTAATTTTGTGGTTGAGAGTGTATGAGAGAATTTTTGAGATGTTTAAATGAAGAAAAATAGGAGAAAGTTACGTCCCTTGAGGGTTTTAAGTCATGGGAGGCGAAGGGAAAAACCAAAATACCCTTACTAAACCGCTTCCCAATTGCTGAAAATCTAAGGTTGACGACATTTGTGATAAGCCGTCAGACTTGTGATAAGTCATCACAAATATCGTCACTGGGGGGCTGGAATTGATGGATTTCTGCCTAAAACTGACAACATTTGTGATAACTTATCACAAAATTTCATCACTGGGGGTGGATTTTTGCCTAAGGGTGAGGACATTTGTGATAAGTCGTCACACTTGTGATAACTTATCACAAAATGTCGTCAGTTAGTTTTCTAGGCTGACATGCTGGAGTAAAATAGGCATAACTCTTTGATACAATATCATATTTGGGCGAAATTAGTATAGTTGGAAAGATAATTCAAAGATCTTTGATTTTATATATAGTAGGTCCTCTAATTCTATATATACAACGAGTTATGATCAATTGAAGTTGACTTAAGTTTTGACGCTCACTAAAACTTGAACGATAGGAAAGTTTTCAACTTGTCCTTGAGTTAGGGGACCTCTATGATCTATATTCATGTTCAAATATATTCCCACACTACATAATTGATTAACACACTAAATTTATATAGGATTCGAGGCTTTTGGAACATCTACGCATATGAATGACGAATTTTCATTCTAGTCCGAAATGTGGGGTGTTACAACACTTAAAGAAGGAGCAGTTTCCGAATCAAAGGAAATACAAGCTTATTTCTCGGGGAGATAGACCCTTTCAAGTTCTTAAAAGGATCAACGACAATGCCTACCAAATTGATCTACCCTAAGATTATCAAGTACATTCCACTTTCAATATTTGTGATTTTTCACCTGTGGACGTTCTTGATTTTGATGAAGACCCAAGTTTGAGGACAAACTCTTTTCAATATCGAGAGGATGATACAAGTGAAAATCCAAGGCCTTTCACCCAAAGTCAAGCTAAGGAACTTCAACAATTCCAAGCTTTGTTCATGCACTTGAAGGTTTGTGAGGATGTTATGTATTCAGACAAGGGAGGAAATGTCTTGATTTGTGGATATGAGGTTTGAATGGTCTACATTTTACAAGGGGAAAGTTAGACTTTACACTTTACATTCCAACATACAAAAGACGCCTCTTCTATTTAGTTCATTAAGGGTAGTTTTGTCAATTAGCATGTAATAGTATAAATAGACCATTTCTTCACTCTTTTCATTAGATTTTGATGACATTGGACATTACTCTTAGATTGTAGATTTTAGTCTTCTAGTTTATCTCTAGAATCCGAAACTTGGACCTTGAATACATTTGGAATTGGTTTTCACTTGTATTGGATTATTTGGCAAGAAAGGTGTGCTTGAGGAAGTATGAGTCCTTCGGGTCACCTAAGAGAGTGGTTTGAGCTTCCATTAGTGAGGTGTGATTGGATATTTGATACATCTTCTTTTGTTAATCACATAGTGGAAGTAAGGGTCTCTTTACTATCTTTATATTTATGCAATTCTTCTTCTTCATCTCCTTCTAGTGTGTTGTTTCTCTCTTTGTGTGCTTGTTAAATTTTGCACCTTAGTGTTCCATTTCGTGCTTGATAGTCCTTTAGGCTATCAGATGTCCATTCAAATTATGTGCCTTTTCAACTTGATATGTTGATGAATTCAGATGTTGATTCATAAAATGCTGAAATATCCTCAACGCTAGGATATATCACCTTTTGAGTTATCAATAGATATAATATTTTGAGATATCCTCGACATCAGGTTATGCTATCTTCGTATGGTCAATGGATATAGGTGCTCCAAAGCATCTTCCAAAGCATACCTTATCATCTTGCATCGTGTGCGATTATGGAGGCTTATTTGATGGTATGATGGACCTATTAATAATGGAATAAAATTTTCCTCTCGGTAATAAAATGAAATGACCCTTTTGGCATTGAATGAAATAGACCTCTTGGCATGAAATAAAATGGCCCTCTTGGAATGACCCTCTTAGCAATGAAATAAAATATCCCTCCCAGTGATGAAATAAAATGGCATGGATCCTAATGTCCTTCTTTACAATGAAAAGAACCTCTCTACAATGGAATGAAATAGCCCTCTCGGAGATAAAATATCCCTCTCCACAATGGAATAAAATGGCCCTTTCAAAAATAAAATGACATAGAATGAAATAGCTCTCTTAATAATGAAATGGCCCTTTCAAAAATGGAAACAAATGGCCCTCTCGGTGATAAAATGACATTCTCAGTCATGAAATGAAATGTCCTTCTTGATAAAGAAATGAAATGACATGAAATGAAATGCAATGAGATGCAATGAGATGTGATGAAATGCAATGAAGTTCAATGGAATGGAATGAAATGCAACCCAATATAATGGAATGGAATGAAATATAATGGAATGAAATGGGATGCAATGATGTGCGATGAGATACAATGAAGTGTAATGGAATGTAATAAAATTCAATGGTATGTAATGGGGTGCAATGGAATACAATGAATTGCAATGGTTTGTAATGGAATGCAATGTCCCTCTCGACAGTTTAAGGAAAATCTTCACCCGCGCTGATATATTAGAGTATTGTCTTTTTGCATGTACCTACACTCAAGGTAGACGGTTAATAGACACAATCTCACTCTCAATGGTGACTACAATCAAGATTTATGAAAGGTTAAATGGAAAATACTCAACATCATAATCCGAACGACATAGTTTGATATTAATCTTCTCTTTTTGATAGAGTATTTAAACAACAAGCCCACCAGATACAAACAAATGGGTGAAATTCCTTTCTAACGACCGCTCGAATATCATTTGTTTCACTTTGTGGCAAATCTAAGGAGGACTTTTCTTATATTCCTCCTATTGTGTGATCCTTTTTATTGTTTCATGATTGTTCCAACTCCTTTGAATATACCTGCGCTCAAGGTAAACATTTAGTAGACCTAGAGTCGCTTTTACTAGTGACTATTTTTTGAAAAATTTCTAGTAAATCTGGAACATTGATTTAAGGGTGGGAACTAATCATGATAACGGTCTATCTATGTGTTTTGCCCATGCAAGCTTGAGATATTGTGCGATATGTATGACCGTGTAGGGTCCTATAAAATGTTGATAGCCTAAAATACATGTGAGTAATTGTATTATGCTGTTGAAAATGCCTTTTCGTTCCACCATTAGTGTATTGTGATATATTCATATTTGTTGGCATATGAAACATGCAAAAATTCATGGATGGACAGAAATAATGAGTAGATATTGGCTCACGTGGATGTGAAAAATAATATTGTGATTTGTTGTAGAATATATCATTGTGGTTGGTTGTGGAAATACTCATTATGACTGGTTATGAGCATTAAATACTCATATCATACTCCTTCATGAAAAAAATGGTACCACGGTGACAACACTTGAGAAATACTGGCACCACCTTTTATAAAACCCTTCACGAGGGATGTGCCGGGGATGAGATATTGCAACACCTTATAAAACCCTTCCTTAGGGATGTATGTAAAGGAGATATGGATATGGATTATGGATTATATATGGGTTGAGAAACCCTCTACGAGTCCCCCGCTAGGAGGCTTGCCTCCATGGGTGTATACGGAGGTAGTGCAACGACCTTGTGCATCAACATCATCATCATCATTATTATCTTATACATCGCACTTACCTTATTATGTTTATGTTGTGTTTGAATTTCCATGTTGACTTATAATATCTTATTTGTGCTATCTTTCATTAGTTGTACTTGACAATCTTGTATGTACATGTTCTTCCTTGTCTCTACTTGTATGTGATATAATGTATACTTGTGCTCTACTTGGTTGTGTTATAATATATGAGATATGTATATTAGAACTGTTAGTGCAAACGGTGTGGGCTACCATTGTGGAATATTTTCTGATTGCAGGTGACGTTCCCTTAGTATATATTCTGTATGCTTTATTTTCTACTTTGCTCGGTCGGCCAATGATACCTGCTGAGTACAAATGGATTGTACTCTTACCTACTACGCCCTTTCGGTGCAGGTCCTATTTTAAGTGTGTCCCAGCTTGGTTGATTCGAGCATCATTTGGTGCTTTTAAGGTAGTGGTTGGCTTTCAAGCATCCGGATGAATTTTACTTCCTTTTTTCGTAGACTATGTTTTTACTTTCATTCTGAGACAAAGTTTCTCTTGTATTTGGATAGATTATGTATTTTTTTTGGATTTGAGTTGTACTAGATACGTTCTTATACTATTGACATTAGGTTTTGGGAATTATGGTTGGATTGTTGATGTTGTACTCTTTTGCATTTATCATACTTGTATGGTTCAGCTTTATTCTAGAAGCCTTAGCTTGGGGGTATCGGTTTTGATGATAGGCTTACTCATCAAGGTTCACTATGATGAGTTCCATCATAACCCTTGGATTCTTTGTTGTGATAAATTGGTATCAGAGCATCCAGGTTCATTGGTCTCAATGGTGTAACAATGAGATGTCTAATAGAGTCTTATGGAATGATACATAGACATCCGTATCTATCTTCAGAGGCTATAGGATGTCTTTAGGAGACTTCTCTCATTTTATTTCTTCTCGTGCAAAGTTCATTCATACCTTGTATTCTGAGTTATATTTCACTCTTTCTGCGTAGATGGTATTGACTGGGTCTCGAGAGGTCAGAGATATGGAGACTTCTCTTACAGGGTAAGTCTCGAGTCATAGACGGACTCGAGGGAGTGGACAGGCTCGTGGATCATCCCCATCTAGGATTAGTGCTAGGGGAATCTACCCTGAGCCTCATGTTCAGTAGGTTGGAGGTGTGGGTTCTACTCTAGTTCCTCAGAGTTTGTTTGCCCCAATTTTGGAGGGATTGTTGGTGCATTTATTAACCCATTTAGAGGGTTCTCCTTTGGTTATGCTGGGTGTTCTTTGATGTGTTATATAAACATAGCTCTTTCGATGCTTGAAATGATGAAACTATACAAGTTTCTTAGGTTGTTTTGTTAGATATGATGTATTTTGGGTATGTTTTGTAGGAAATCATATTTTGACTGATACTAAGGCTGTTTGGCTAATACAAAATTGAAGTTTTTGGCTACATACTAAGGCCTTTTTGGGCGTATTTGCCACTTACCGGGCATAGGTGACCTAAGTATGTATTAGAAATTGAAGTCCATAGGCTCAAAAGCAGAAAAAGACTCTGCACGATCCTATGTTAATATACGATTTGTATGTGATACATACTGCCCATATGTGACCCAGGTATGTGCAAAGATCAAAAGTCCCGAGAGCTACAGGATCAGTACTTGAGTTGTGGAACTTACCCATGTCCACATACGGTTCTTATGTATTACATACGATCCGTATGTAGCCTAAGTAAGTGTCCATCGACCTATATTTTCCTTTTTCATTCAGGATTTGATTTTTAGGGTTTTTTTTGTACTATACATACCCTTTTTATGTTTTGTAGTTAGGTTACACACTCTTAACACTTACAAAATATATTCTGATTCAAAGATTTGCATTTGATTTAGGGATTGCTTTGTATTGGTTTTTGGTTGATAATTCTGTTACCGACTTTGAGTTTTATTTAGTTAATCTTGAGATATTGCTTAATATTATTTAAGATAAATTTTGTTGATCGTTTTGCAAGCATGAGAGGCTAAACCCATTGCTAGGGTTATGGGAATCCTGTCTAAATAATAAAGTAGGGGAAGTGTTCAATCCTCCTAGCCAATTGTTGTTGCATGCATTATGTTTTCCTTCGAGTTTATTTCCATCTTAATGGTTGAAAACATTAGGATCTATCCTGTATTCACTACGAACCTAAGAGAGAGGTAGAATTAGGAAAAGAAGATCATAATAGTGATTTAGAGTTAACTGCTAAAATAATCTTATCTGTATTATCTTCTTAAGCTAGTCAATCTCCATCTGATCAAATTGATATCGAGAGAAGATAGTTGAAACTCGGGTCCAAGGTAAGGGTTAGTAAGGATAAACTCTTAGACTGAGAAGAGATAAGTGAAATTCACCAAAATATGCTGAGAGGCAATTGGTTATACCTATCTTACCAGAATTTACATGCATAATAGTTTAATAGTTGGGTTGAATATGAGAAGCCTACTAAGTTAGAAGCCAAGGGGAACACAAGACTAATGTTTGTTTCTGATTGTTTACAACCAAAGCTTTTGAGTTTCGTTACCATTGATACAACAACACACATTTACTTTTCCAGTTCTGCCCATTGACTACACCAAGTAAGATCCATAAATCCATGTATTCCCTTAGGTTCAACCCCAACCTGAGTTGGGTTACTATATTTTGACAGCTACCGCAATCGCCTTTTTTGGGAGGTGTAGTTTGGGCGTGATCAAATTTTTTGCGTCATTGACAGAGAATAAGGTATTTAGTTATGAATCAAAGTTGTTCAGGTTTGTGGGTATTTGTTTAGTTTCTTCTTGGGTATATGCTGGTGTATGCCTAGCACCAAGAGTCAAGGAAATACATTACTCTCTTTGGATTTGAATCCGAAGAGAATCCTAAAACTGACTAGTAGGATAAAAGAGCCTAAGAGAGATGACATTCCTAAAGTGGTTCATAATAGTACATACTAGGTGCCTCCCTCTCCTCAACATGAAGTCCAGGACATTATTGGCCAATAAATTGAGGAGATGTTAGCGTAACCTGCTAACCACAAGAGGAAAGAATATGCTTAATGTATAACTTGGGAGACAGAGATAGGAAATAGACCGCCAGCAGCTCTCGGTGGAAATCAGAATCGAGTTTGAGATGACGGAGATTAAGTGATCCCAATATACCAGTATTTACAACCATATGATGATGATGAGGACTTGGGCTACATTGAGCTGCTAGAAACATGAACGATCATTCCTCCTATTTTGCCCCCATGTATTAACATTGGTATAACTAGTCCCTTGATTCAACTCTTAAACTTGAAGGGTGTATTTGTAGGGTTTCTCGCTGATGATATAAATATGAACCTTGCAAATTTCATTGGGATCTACAGTTCTTATGCCAAACTAGGGGTGAATCAGGAGGTACTTAGATTAAGGTTGTTCCCTTTCTCGCTGATCAGAGAAGGATCTTTATGGTTAGGGGAACTCCCAAGAGGGTCTATCACTACATGCAATAAGTTACACAGGTAATTCTTGAACCGATTCTTTCCTCCAGCAAGAATGTTACAACTCAAGGATGAGATATACAATTTTAAACAACTACAGTCTGAGTTTATGTACGAGGCTAGGTTCATGTTCAAGAAGAACTTAAGTATGATTCCCAACCATCGTATTTCAGAGACGAGCTTATTGGAGATATTCTATAAAGCCCTTACCATCAGTTCCAAATCCATGGAAGATACTATCTATGGAGGAGCTTTTATGAGACTACACTGGGAAATAGCTTATGATCTTCTAGACCAGACTTCTCTCACTAATCAAGGGTGGCAAACTCGAGAGGTTGAGAGGGGTTCTGGCACTTATGCAATTAAAGTTTCCAATGACAAGAGAGTGGCTGATAATTCTAAAGCGTAAGAGATTGCACTATTGAGGACTGATATTGGGTTACTATCAAAGAAGTTCACAATCTTGAATTATGAGAAAGTCAACACAGTGGGAGCATAGGGTGCAACCTCTAGATCTTACGAGTCTGAATTAAAAGAGGAGGCTAAGTATCAGGATCATCAGTTAGCAAATTTTCGAGCCCAAAGGAAAGGAAATGAAGGTTGAAACTACTATAGAGTTAGATACCAAGACCATAGTAGGGAGTGAGATAGTGACCAGAGACGAAAGGTTGACTATGCTGCAAGGAGAAGAAAGATAAGTATATTATACTAGACAACCAGGATACAAAATCGAGAATGGAGGAAATGTTAAACAAATTGGTGAAGGGTCAAGAAAGTTAAGAGGCCAGCCTTAATAAGATCAAGGCTGATTTTTTTGATTTTATCCAAAAGGTTGAGTCTCATATGGTAGCTATCAAGATGTTAGAGCACTAGTTCGGGAAGGTATAGGCTACGTTGAATTAAAAGCAGCCACGTACCCTTCTGAGTGATACTGTCCAAAACTCAAAGAATGATGGTTACTGTCTTTCTGTCACCACTTGGAGTGGTTTGTATACTATTGATCCATCATTTCCTATTGATGAGGTGATAAAGACTAATAGTTTTATGGTAGATGAGACATCTGTCATGAAAGCAAACAAGGAAATAGGTATGAATGCCAGGGTGGGTGATGCAGTGAGAAAAATTACATGATTTCTCCCACCTTTTCCTTTAAGACTGAAATAGAAAAAATAGGAAGGGAAATTCAAGCATCTTATTAAGATGTTGAAAGATCTGAGTATGAATGTCTCTCTCCTTGAGGAATTAGAGTAGTTTCCTGGATATTCCATCTTTATGAAAGAGTTAGTATAGAAAAGGACAACTAGTTTTAAGGATGTTAGAGGAGTGCACCATTGCAATACAGTTATTTCCAAGTCTTTGGCCCAAAAAAAGAGTGATCTCGGAGCATTCATGATCCCATATACTATTGGGACATCCATATTTTCCAAAGCCCTATGTGACTTAGAGGCTAACATTAATTTGATGTCGTTGGCCGTATTCAAGAAATTAGGCTTGAGCCCTCTAAAAGGACTAATATGCAGTTGTTGATGGCAAACCGCACTACGAAAAAACCTGTGGGCATTTATTTTAATGTATTGGTAAAAGTTGATAATCTTATCATTTTAGTTGATTTTATCATTCTGGATTGTGAGGTTGACTTTGAGATGCCCATTATTTTAGGAAGACCATTCATGGACATGGGTAGAGCAATGTTAGATATGGAAAAGGGATATCTCAGGTTCAGAGTCAACAACGAAGAAGTCACTTTCAACGTCCGGAGAACTATGAAGCAACCTACCGATATGTGGGTTATGTCGGTGATCCATTTTATTGATAACCCCAGAGGGTATTCCTTTGGGTAACTTGACAAACTCTTAGTAGTTAAGGTACCCGCATCGTGTTGCGATGTTAAAGCAAGCACTACATAGGGGAAACCCATAGGATTTTTAGTAAAGTCTGAGTAACTAACATAGCTATGTCATGCCATGATGTTAAATCAAGCACTGGGTGGGAGAAAACCTACTATTTTAATGTTCACATTTGTTTTTTGGTAGGTAAAATAGGATAAGGACAGTCCTGGAAAGTGATAAAAATTACTCGATTTATAACTATCCATAAAAGGGAACTTTCTGACCAATTCAACATGGTCATAAGTCCCACGCGGGCCTAGAAACTTTGACTTATTTATAGAGGATGATGAGGTGGTCCCTATAGTTGGGACCAGGAGAGGCTTAGAGGGGGACCTACAGGATCTAACCATGCTTATGAACAGGCCCTGAAATGGGCCAAACATGAGTCAGTAGAGACTGAATTTGTTAATAAACAGAGATGTGCCAAGATTGTTGTGGGTGCATCTTCCAGTAGTGAACCACCCTCACCACCGCCTTCGCTAGTGGACATACCCTCATCTGGGAAAGATCATTACACAGATGCCTAGTAAATACCATGTATGTCCTTCTTCCCTTTGTTTTATAGTATTTTTGTGCATGGGGACACTGCATAGTCTTTTAGTTGGGGTTAGGGTATACCATAACCGCCGTGGGTTTTTGTTGTCGTGCTTCTTTTCCTGTTGGCCACTGTATGGTTGTAAAATTGGCATGTCTAGGTTAAAATTTATGTTGTATAGTATTTTGTATTGCATTTAGTTTTGTGTAATTAGGAGATTTTTGAGTATTTAGGGAAGTTATCATATTTTTTATTGATTTTGAGAAAAATAACATCCCTCCAAATTTGCTTTTCAGAACTGTGTGAATGTATATATGTGTGACCTTTGTGGATCTTGTTATGTCATTAGAATTAGGGACATGACAATCATAGCTAACTTGTTCATGAATCAGATAAATAATAGCTTATAATGTGACTCTGTGCCATGTGTGAGTGAGATTCTACCTAGTTCCCTTTGTGTGTTAAATCTAGAACTTGCTTAGTTAGTCTTTCCTTGGTTGTAGGATGGTTGGCTAGGAAAGGATCATAGGTCTCTTTTTAATTTTAGTCCACTTTTAGTCTAAATGACTTTCCAATGTGAAATCGTATCCCTTGATCCCATTTATTGAGCCTTATAGCCTAATTTTCTTGTTACACCTTTAACTTTCCCATTTGTGTAGAAATGAACCTATTTTGGCTTGGTCCTCCTTGTACATTGTGCACCTCAACTCAGGAAAATCACCTAAGTTGAGGGTGGCTATCATAAGGGTGCTTGATAAGGCTGGGTCCAGTAAAAAAAGAAAAAAAAGAAAAAAAATGTGAAAAGGAAAAAAGGAAGAAAAATAAAGAATGAAAGGTACAACACCCAACATGAATGTTCATTAAAGAATAAAAAGGAGAAATAAGAGGTGGAATAAAAAGAACTTCGTTAAAGTGTGAACCCTAAAGTTAGTGTAGTGCCAAGGAGGCTTTGTCACTTGATATCCATATGTACCATACTAGCCTCCCAAACTTACATTACAACTTGAATAAAGTTCTATTATGATCCTAACTTGACTATCTGAAAACCGAGTGAAAGAAAAAAAGGGCAAGCCTATTATAACACCCCATATTTTTTATCACTGAAAATTTCTTAGTTTTGAGATCACTGCCCAGGTAACAACTCACCTAGTGAGTCGTGAAGACTCATTATGAGTCGTAGGTCTCAAGTCATAGGAAATAGTGATTAATGCCCAAGTTTCTATAAAGTTCATGACTTGGACCTCACGAGTCGTAAGAAAAGGTCACGAGTTGTAGAGTGGGACTCGTGACCAAACTAGTGTGGTGGACAAAGTTTTTGTCCTGAGTACGACTAGGATCCTACAAGTCATAGTGTCATATTATGAGTCATATGGTATGACTTGTAGGGTTATCAATAGGGTTTCCTTGAGTCACTGTCCATACCACGAGTCATGGTGACGACTCATAATAAGTCCTTATGAGTCGTAAGGTTGCCCATAGTCATTGGGAATAGATTTTGCTGTGTTTTAATTAGGGGAACTTTGGTCATTTCCTCTTTCACCAATTAAAACCCACGACCTAAAATACCCTAAGGGACCCCATAACACTTCATTACTCGTCATAAACTACTCTTTACTCTCTCAAATCCACATGGCAAGAACAACTAGGGTTTTTGAGGATTTGTTATCTAGAGCTTCAATTGGTTATTTCTCTATGTAATTCCTAATACTTTTAGTCATGTATCTCTTCCCTAAAAAAATTTCATATACAGGTATGTATTTCATAGTTATTTATATGGATTTAAATGTGAATTTTGATATGGGTTAAGGGATTTGGAATGATGGTTACTTGAATTGGATTTTCATGGCTATAATGCTTTTGATTATGCTTTACTTATGTATTTTAAAACCCATTGGGGTTCATGGGTATGGTTAATGGGATGGGGGTCGAGGCATTCCCCCAAATTGATGATTTTGGTTTGGAATTGGTTTTGGAAATTGTGTCCCTCCCACTTGTATTATTGGATTTAAAATATGAATAGTCACATGGTTTGACTTTCTCTTCTATGCTAATACATTTCACAAATGGTTAAATAGATAAAAATATTTTTTGGCCATGTTTTTTATTCTAAATTGGAAGCTTGGGGGTCGAGGCATTCCCCCAATTTGATTTAATGAACAAAGGGGGTCATCACATTCCCCCAAGTTAATGGACAATTTAAATGGCATAATAATA
This sequence comes from Capsicum pubescens, assembly GCA_030864215.1. NCBI lineage: Eukaryota > Viridiplantae > Streptophyta > Magnoliopsida > Solanales > Solanaceae > Capsicum > Capsicum pubescens. The sequence goes on along the minus strand of CM061541.1, from coordinate 82,993,839 downwards.
TAAGCTAGCAAGCATAATTGGCATGACGATACCAACAGTATGTGCCTAAATAGATGGTCCTAGGTTTAATGAATGAGAATGTGTAAATGTTTTAATTGGGCTTAAAGGGGGTTTTGTTGTTGAGCCGTAAAGGTGGAGGTCCCAAGGGACCAATACTGGAAAGCATATTTGTTGGTGTGGTTGTTGGTATTTATGGCCGGGTACATAGTTCACACATTATATATATATACATTTTGGAATACTTGTAGCCTTGATGACTTTGGCCCTTCTTTGGATTTCTCTAGTTCATGCGACTATCATGTACTGAGGCCCAACCAACAGGGAGAAAGATGGACCCAACTAGTAGTGGGAACTAGAACCATATAAACCATCGGTATGGATGATGATTTAAGCTACACAATATAGGCTAATATTTTAAACTTCATGCTAAACCTTGTTCCCTATCCCAGCATATTACATTTATATGTGTGGGTATGTGTATGATTATGTGCATATAGTTTTGGAATTATTTTGGAGTGATTGATCATGACATTATTTTATCCCTTCCCTGAGTTACATGCTAGCGCTCACCTTCCTAACCTTCCCCAGACGTTGTATCCCTATGTGATGCAGGATCCAAAGATACTTCTATTTTCTGGCAAAGTGGTACATTATTTTTGGATTGTCTGAGATCCACTTGAAGTGGCGAGCTTTCATTTTCCCAAAGTCTCTCATTTCATTATCTTATTTTATTTCTATCTTAGACTATTTCAGTGGTTTTAGGCTATGGTCGGGGCATGTCCCAAATTAGTATGTTCTTAGTTATTAGAGGCTTTATAGACTACTATGGACTGGGATGGTTGTTGAAACTCCTAGATCCTATTTAGTTGATTTATCTATCTTGTCATATATTCAAAATTTATTTGTTGCTAGTTATATTGTGTTTGGCTAGACTAGGCAAAGGGGGTGGTCTCCGGTCCTCAATAGACTTGAGATATTCGTCATAGCCAGGCCCTAGTTCAGGTCATGACAAGCTTGGTATCAGAGCCAAGGTTCATGGTCATTAGGTGTCCATAAAGCCATGTCAAGCAGAGTCTCTTTTATAAGTATGTAGCGCACCACATTTATAAGGGAGAAAATATGAGACATGTTGGAATGTTTCCTTTTTCTTGTGATCTATTTTGGGCTATAGAGTCTCAGGTCTTGAAAACTCCTCAATTTCCGTTTGTTTGCATTTCAGATCATGCCTCCCCAAGGCTTTGTTGCTCGTGGAAACTCCTCTGTCCCACTTGAGGATAATGTAGATGGAAATCATTATACTTAGGGAGTACAAACCCGGTCTAGGGTCCCTGCTCCTGAATTCCCATATGGAGTTTCATCGGTCCCTACCAATCTTCCTCGAGCTTCTCAGACTGATGACGTTCATGCCCCACTACCCTAAGGAGATATTTTTAGTGTTGAGTTTCACTGATCTATTCATTCACTGACTTCTCAATCTCATCAGTGTAACAGTATTCGTTTTGTCGCTCCATGTTCTGATATCACTAGAGTTGGCCAGTTTATGAGGTTGAATCCTCCAACCTTTACTAGCTCTAAGGTTCAGGAGGATCCTCAAGGTTTTGTGAATGAGATAAAGAAGATATTTAGGGTGATGTATGATACTGATATGTAGGGTGTAGAGTTTGACATATATTAGTTGAAGGATGTGGCATATCAATGGTATGAAGATTGGGAGAAGTTGAGGGGTGATGATGCATAGTCGGCTATGTGGGATGAGTTTTCGAGTACCTTTCTTGATCATTTATTTCCTATAGAATTAAGGGATGCTAAACCTGAGGAGTTTGTGAACTTAAAGTAGGAAAGGATGATTGTGAAGAAATATGCTTTGAAATTCCACCTGTTGTCTCGTTATGTTCTGGAGATTGTGTCTAGCATAAGGTATGGGATAAGAAAGTTTGCTTTGGGTTTGTAGAATGACTTGATATTAGAGTGTAAGGTTGCTATAATGAAAAATGATATAAACATCTCTTGGTTAGTAGTTTATATGCAAAAAGTTGAGAATGAGAAGAAGAAGCAAGCAGAAATAGGAGAGAGGCAAAATAAGAAGTTTAAGGGTGGAGGCTAGCAAAATAGTGGTAGAGATGGTAACAATGGGGGTAAGAAGAGGACTTAGGGAAACTCAGGTTCGAATTTATGGATAGTTCTCGATATCCTAAGCCGTCTGGTGATTGTTGCTTTTAGACTGACTGTGGGTTTAAGGACCAATGTGCCAAGTATCAGGCTAGTGGAGCTCAGTCAACCCCGTCTTATCCTCTTTGTAGATACTATGGACGATTGCACCATGGTTATTGAAATGAGGAGAGGAATTAAGGTTTGTAATATGTCCATCTTATTCATATCAGTAGAATTGTCCTTCAACTAATATTGCTACTAAATCTAATAAGGTTCCAATTTCTACTTATTTAGCTCCTGCGCTAAAAGGTACTACTTCTAGCACCAGCACTGGTCGGAACCATCTCTATGCTCTTTCTATCCATCAGGAATCTAAGGTATCTCCTAATGTCATCACTAGTATGCTGAAGCATTTCTCTTGTGATGTATATTATCAGCTTGATCCAGGGTCTACCCTTTTTATATTATCCCTTATGAAACTATTTATTTTGGTTTTCGTCGTGAGTGTATTTCTAGTCCCTTCTATGTGTCTACCCCGATGGGTAATTCTGTTGTGTCTAGAAGGGTCTATAGGGGTTGTGTGGTATATATCTATGGTAGGAAGACCTTGGTAGATCTGATAGAGTTTGATATGATAAACTTTGATGTTATATTGGGATGGATTGGCTTCATTTGTGCTACGCTTCTCTAGATTGTCAGGCCCGTATGGTTAGTTTCCGATTCTCTAACTAATCGATAATAAAATGGGAGGGAAGCTCCTTAGTGCCAAAAGGAAGATTTATTTCTTATCTTATAGCCCGACAGTTGATTTCTAGGGGTGTCTATATGATCTGGTTTGGGTGGTTCTAAAAGTCCTTTATTACAATCTCTCATTGTAGTTAATAAGTTTCCTAAGGTATTTCCCGATTATCTTCTTGGTATTCCTCCTGATAAGGAAATAGACTTTGGGACTGATCTTTTATGGATGCCCGTTCTATCTCTATCCTCTATATAGAATGGCTCTATCTAAATTGAAAGACCTTAAGAAACAATTAAAGAATTTTCTTAATAAGGGTTTCATCCATCCTAGTATGCCTCCGTGGGGTGCTCCTTTCCTTTTTGTCATAATAAAGATAGTTCTCTTAGGGTGTGCATAAACTATCGATAGTTGAATAATATTATGGTGAAGAATAAGTATCCTCCTCCTTGGATTGATGATCTCTTTGACCAACTTCAGGGTGCTAGATGCTTATCAAAGATTGATCTTCGATCAGGTTATCATCAGTTCAAGATTAGAGAGGCATATATTCCTAAGACTACTCTCCAAACCTGATATGGTCATTATGAGTTTCTGGTTATGTCTTTTGGGTTGATTAATTCCCTGACAAAATTTATGGATTTCATGAATTAGTATTTAGATAATTCTTGGATTTTTTTGTGATAATGTTTATTGATGATATCTTGGTGTATTCTAAGAGTGAGGAGGATTATGAAAATCACCTTTAAGTAGTGTTGCAGACACTTAAAGATAAATAATTATATGCTAAGTTTTTAAAGTATGAGTTTTGGTTGAGTGTTGTAACCTTTTTGGGTTATGTTTTTTCCAGTGAGGATATCATGATGGACCCATAAGTTAAGGCAGTTAAGAAGTGGTCCAGACCCATGACTCCAACCAATATTAGGAGTTTCTTGGGTTTTGTCGGGTATTATAGGAGGTTTATGAAGAGTTTCTCTTCTATTGCTACTCTGTTGACTAAGTTGACTTAGAAAAAGGTAAAGTTCTTATGGTCCGATGCTTGTGAGAGTAGTTTTAAAAAGTTGAAGGATAAGTTGACTTATGCTCCAATTTTGATCCTGGCCAAGGAAATGAGGGTTTTGTTATTTACTGTGATACGTCTGGTATGGGACTAGGCTATGTCTTGATGCATCATGGTAAAGTGGTGGCTTATTCTTCTAGGAAATTGAAGGTTCATGAAAGGAATTATCCGACTTATGAGCTAGAGTTGATGGTTGTGGTATTTGCATTGAAGATTTGGTGTCACTACTTATATGGAGTGCATATTGATATCTATTCAGACCATAAGAGCCTGCAGTATGTGTTCACCCAGAAGGAGTTAAATCTCAGGCAAAGGAGATAGATTGAGTTGCTCAAGTATTATGATATGAGTCTTCACTATCATCTAGGTAAGGCTAATATGGTTGCTGATGCTCTTTGCAGGTTGCCTACGGGTAGCTTATCTCATGTGGATGAGGAGAAGCAAGGGTTGGTGAAGGATATTCAACGGTTGGCTAATCTTGGAGTTCATCTTTTAGATTTTAAGGATATAGGTGTGATTGTTCAAGAGGTGGTAAAGCATCTCTTGGTGATAAAGTAAAGGAGAAATAATTTTTGGATCCTATCTTGATGCAAATTAAGGATGACATGGGCCTGCATAAGGTTATGGCTTTTGAGATTGGTGGTGATGGTATCTTGAGGTACCAAGGTAGACTATGCATTCCTGATGTAGATCGGATGCGAGAAAGGATTTTGACCGAGGCTCATGAGTTGAGGTATACATTACATCTTGGTTTGATAAAGATGTGTCATGAACTGAAGGAGATTTATTGGTGGAACAACATGAAGTGAGATATGGCCAATTTTTTGGCTAAATGCATAGTCTGTCAGCAAGTGAAAGTTAAGCACTTGAGGGCCTATGGGTTGTCTCAAGACATTAAGTTGCCCATGTGGAAATGCAAAGTGATCAACATGGATATTATTACTGGTCTTCTACGGTCTTAGAATCAACATGATTCGATTTGGGTCATTGTAAATAGAATGACTTACTCTGCTTACTTTTTACCTGTAAGAACTACTTACTCTGGAGAGAATTATGTTAAATTATTTATTTAGGAGATCGTCAAGTTGCATGGTACTCCAGTTTCTATTAGTTTTTATCGAGGTTCACAAATCTCCTCTCACTTTTGGTGTTCATTTCAGAGAGGTTTAGGGACTAAGGTGAACCTTAGAACCACTTTCCACTCTCAAATAGATGGACAAGTAGAGAGAACCATTCAGACTTTGAAAGGTATGCTGTGGGCATGTGTGATTGATTTTGGAGGTAGTTGGGTGGATCATTTGCCTCTTATTGAGTTTGCATATAATAATAGTTATCACTTTAGTATTGGAATGGCTCATTTTGAGGCTCTTTATGGTAGGAGGTGTAGATTTCTTATTAGGTGGTTTGAGGTTAGTAAGACTAGATTATTTGATTTGAACTTGGTTCACCAATCTATGAAGGAGGTAAGGTGATTTGAGATAGGCTTAAGACTGCTCAGAGTCGCCAAAAGTCCTACACAGATATGAGGAGAAGAGATTTGGAGTTTGATATTGGTGATCATGTGTTCTTGAAGTTCTCTCCATAAAGTGAGTGATGAGGTTAGGGAAGAAGGAGAAGCTCAGTCCTCGATAAGTGGCCCCATATTTAATTTTTAGAAGAGTGGTTAATGTGGCTTATGAGTTGGAATTGCCTTTGAGTTTTGGTTTCATTCATATGATTTTCCATGTTTTGATGTTGAAGAAGTGTGTGGACGATCCTTCTTTGATTTTGCCTATTCAGAGTGTTGGTATTTTGGATTCCTTGTCTAATGAGGGAGTTGCTTTTGAGATTTTGGATAGGTAAGTCCATCATTTAAGGACTAAAGATATGAATTTACTGAAGGTTCTATGGAGGAACCAAAAGCTAGAAGAAGCTACTTGGGAAGCTGAAATGGACATGATATCCAAATATCCTTTATTGTTCTCTGAGTTGGATAATTGAGCCTAAGTTATGCATTTTCTTACTCTCTTTGTTTTGAGACTTTGTTAAAGATTTTATGATTGCATTCCTGTCTTACATTCATGCTAATAAATGTCTTAACTCCTTATTCGGGGATGAATGATCGTGAAGGGGGAGGAGGGGGTAATATAATACCTCAGATTTTTTCCTTGAAAATATTTGAGTTTTGATCTCACTGTCTAGGTAACGACTCACCTAATGAGTCTTGAAGACTTATTATGTGTCGTGAAGACTCATTATAAGTCGTAGGGATCAATTCATAGGTAAACCAGTAAGGAATACTTAAGTTTCTATTGAGGTCACTACTTTGACCTCATGAGTCATAAGAAGATGTCACGAGTCATAGGGTTGGACTCGTGACCAAACCAGTACGATGGATAATGTTTCTATCCTGAGTACAACTAGGACCCTATGAGTCATAGTGTCACATTATGAGTCATATGGTACGACTCGTAGGGTTATTAGTAGGGTTACCTAGAGATACTATCCAACCCACGAGTTGCGGTGATGACTCATAACGATTCCTTACGAGTCGTAAGGTGACCCATAGTCACTGGTAATTATTTTTCCTGTGTTTTAATTGGGGGTACTTTGGTCATTTCCTTTTTCTCCAATTAAAATTGAAACACCCTGGGTTATGGTCCTTGTAAATTTCTTGAGTCTTGAACTTTTTTATTATCATACGACTCACCATACATGTCGTATGGTGTAGGTATGGGTAAGGTGACCTAACTCATAAGTTTTCTAGTGTATGGTGGTTGGGTTTCTGTTGTGGTTATGAATTAGTGGGTATGAGTCATATGGCTTAGTGACGGTTCATTGGTTTGGTCCTTTACTTAATCTGAAACTTAGTAACTTTACTTGGATCTGAGTATGAGTGGCTCACTAAGACCCATGAGGATAGGGTATTTGTGGTAAGGTGTAATCATATGTTATCCAGTGTCAATCCCTTTGGATTCTGTCTAGGGTTTGACTGAACCATAATAGTTGTATGGTCTAGTCATGAGTCGGGGTCTCAAAGTTGTATGTTAGAATATGGTGTCCAACTTTCTGATCAAGTTACGAGTAGAGGGTACCACTCGTATAGTGTGGATATGAGTGGAGGGGTCCAATCGTACCCTCCTGCAGAAATTTTTATAGTTTAAGTTGGGGGTATTCTGGATATTTACCCTCTTAACTCCATTTGACCCCATGACATAAAACACCTTTTGGGACCTCATTAACCTTCTGTTCTCAATCAAACACTCTTAAATATCTCTCAAGCTCTTGGTTTAAGAAAAGGCTAGGGTTTATTCAAAGCAATTAATTAAGACTCTAAAGGGTGGTTTCTCTCCATCTTCCTTGGTGTATAAGGCACGTTACTCCTCCGTCACTGTTAGTTCAACTAAAAGTATGTTTTAATGAATGATTTTCATGGCATTATAGTGGTATTATTTTGGGTTTTGAAGTATATGTTGGAGGTTTTGGTTGTTCTTGGTTAAATAGTGTTTTACCATATTTTACATCTTGTTTTTGTGTTATAATTGTGATTTGAACATGTAGTTACATGGGAATGGTCAATTGGTACTTGGTTTTGACTTTGGAAATTAATTCCCTCAACATGTTTGTTAAAATGCCAATGAGAATGCTTTTATCACATAGTTTGATTATTATTGAAAACTTTTATTTGCATAATATGGTAATGGAACCTAAATTGGTTTAAATGGTTTTAAATGGATTGGAAAGGCCTTGGTGGCCATGGTATTGGTTTAAATGGAAACTTTGGAGTCAAATTGGTTTAATGGCTTTGATATGACATAAAAGGATAGGCTTGCAACCTCTAGTTTTGGTATGACGATACCAATGGTCCATGCCTAATAAATAAGACTCCTTGGTAAATTATTGGTTATGTATGAATGGTTATAATATGGGATTAAGGAGTTATATGCTAGAAAAGTCGTGAAAGGTAGAGGTCTCGGGGGGACCAAAATTGGAAACTCACGTTTGCCGATGTGAGGTTGGTCTTGGTGACCGTGTGTATTATGTCACACTTATATTTTAGGAGATGTAATAGTCATCTTAGGTTTTTCTTTGGTTCGTGCAACTAACACGCATCGGGGCCCTTTCAGCAGGAGGAGCTATACCCATATATCCTATGGGTAGATTTAGGACGACAGAGCTACACAATCTGAGGTTAAAGGTTTTAAATGCATGATAAACCCTATTCCCTTTCTCGGCATGGTATATATATATGTATGTGTGTGTGTGGTTCCGTATGGTTATTTACTTTAAATTCTAATAATTTCATTATTTTATCCTTATTCCTGAGTACATGCTAGTGTTCACCTACAAACCCATCTCCAAGCAGTATATCCCCACGTGATGTAGGAACTGGCCATACTATTCCTCTTGCTCAGTGACTGGGATTCAAGGACAACATGCGTGTTAGACTGAATTGGTGATCTTTCATACTCCGAAAGACTCTATTTCATGATATGGACTTTTCATAGTTTTGTTTATTTCTTGGATATTGGTTTTGGCTATGGCCAGGGGCATGTACAGATCGAATATTCTTGGATTTTTGTTAGAGGCTTTGTGTGACTACTTTGGGCATGGGCGGTGTCAGAGATGGTGCCAACCTTGGCATTAGTATTGAGGTCAACACTGGTTGGATGTTTGGTCAGAAAGTTTGTTGGTTATGGTTATGAACTTCTTTAAATGTCTTTTAATTTATAATTGTTCTATATTTTTATATGTTAAGATTTCATCCGACATAGGGTATAGGGTAGTTATGATTGGGTATTGGGGGTGATGGCTGGTTCAAGTCAAACTTGAGATACCCGATACGACCAGGCCTTGGTTTGAGTCGTGTTAGATTGGTATTAGAGCCCTAGGTTTATGGTCAATTGGGAGTCCACAAAGCCATGTTCAGTAGAGTCTTTTTAAGGGTGTGTAGTGCGCCACATTCATAAGGAAGGGGCTACAAGGCATTTAGGAATGTTTCTTTTTTTGTGCTCTGTTTTCAAGCTATAGAGTCTAAGGTCCTAAAATCTTCTCTAATCCCTATTTGTTGGCCTTTCAGATCATGCCTCCTCGATGATCTGAAGCTCACGGAAAGTCCTCTATCCTACTTGAGGATAATATTGATGGGACCTATTTTACTTATGGGGTCCAGACCCGATCTAGGGATCCAGTTCTTGAGTGTCCTCCTGGAGTTCCACCGGTTCCCTCTAGCCCTTCTTAAGCTACCCAGGCTGATGTTATGAATGCTGAGTTTCGTTAGTCTATCTACATGTTAGCACAGTTGGTAGCTTCTCATGCTGATTGTAGTACTTTTGTTACTCCATCTTATGAGGCCATGAGGGTTGGCCAGTCCATGAGGTTGAAGCCACATGTGTTCACTGGTGTTAAGGTTGAAGAGGATCCTCAAGATTTTGTAAATGAGATGGAAAATATATTTCGTGTTATGTATGCCGCTAACGTAGAGGGTGTGGGATTTTCTGCCTATCAACTGAAAGATGTAGCATACCAATGGTATGAGGAATGGGAGAAGACAAGGGGTGGTAATGTTGAGTCAGCCTGTGGGATGATTTCTCTAATACTTTTTGGGACCGCTTCTTTCCTCAAAAGTTGAGGGAAGCAAAAGTGGAAGAGTTTGTTAATCTGAATCAAGGTAAGATGTCAGTCAAGGAGTATGCCTTGAAGTTTTACTATTTATCGCGGTATGCTCCAAAGTTAGTTTCTAGCATGAGGGCTATGATGAGAAAGTTCACTTTCGGGTTGTCTCAAGGCTTGTTCTTAGAGTGTTAGGCATCCTTATTGAATAAGGACATGAATATCTTTAGGTTGGTTGTGTACATGCAGCAGGTAAAGAAAGAAAAGAAGAAGTAGGCTAAGATAGAGAAGAGACAGATCAAGAAGTTTAGGTTCTTTGAGTAGGGTAGTGGCCAACAACAGAATGACAGAGATGGCAAAAAGTGGCCCAAGAAGAAATGGGGAAATTCTGCTTCCTACTCGACGGCTAGTGCTCTCTACCCAAAGTCATCGGATGACAGACATTTCTAAGATGGCGGCAACTTTAGGGCACAGAGAACCCAATCTCGGCTAGTGGGGCCCAATCAGCTCTATCATATCTTCCTTATAGAATCTGTGGTAGATTACATCAAGGTTATTATGAAGAAGAAAGGGACACGTGCTTCAACTGCGGTTAGACAAGGCACATGAATAGAAATTGTCCTATTGGTAAGGTTGCTTCTGGTGAAAATAAGGTTCCTGTGGCCTTTTCATCAACTCTAGCAAGAAAGGATGCATCATATAGTTTCAGCACTGGTTGAAATTGTCTTTAGGCTCTCACCACTTTGCAGGAGTCTGAGGCATCGCCTGATGTTATTATTGGTATGTTGAAACTCTTTTCCCATGATGCGTACTGTTTACTTGATCTGGGGTCCACTCTTTCTTATGTGACCCTATTTGTGGCTGTGCATTTTGGTTTCAAGCCTGAGAGTATTCTAGACCCTTTTTTTATTTCTACACTAGTGAGAGACTTTATGGTGGCTAGAATAGTCTATAGGGGTTATGTGGTATCTTTGGGTGGTCAGGAGACTTTGTTGGATCTGTTTGAGTTAGACATTGTGGATTTCGATGTCATATTAGGGATGGACTCGATACACTCATCTTATGTTTCTCTAGACTTTTGGACCCATAACGTTGTCTTCTAATTCCATCATGAGCCAGTTATTTAGTGGAAGGGTGGTTCCCTAGCTCCTAAGGTAAAGTTCATATCGTATCTTAGAGCTCGGAGATTGATCTCCAAGAGGTGTCTCGACCATCTAGTCTAGGTAAAATTTTTAACTTGGAGGGTCTTTCCTTGCATTCTATTCCTGTGAATGAATTTCCTGAGGTCTTCCCTGATGACCTTCCTGGTGTTCCCCCTAATAGGGAGATCGATTTTGGGATTTATCTTGTTTCAAACACACATCCAATTTCTGTTCCTCCATATAGAATGACTCCAGCTGAGTTAAAGGAGCTTAATGAGCAACTCAAGGATCTTTTAGACAAGGGTCCTAGTATGTCCCTATGGGGTGCACTTGTGTTATTCGTGCATAAGAAGGATGGTTTCCTTCGAATATGTATTGATTACCATCTTCCAAGGATAAATGATTTGTTTGATTCGTTGTAGGGTGCTAAGTTTTTCTCCAAAATTGATCTTCAATCAGGGTATTATCAGCTAAAGATTAGGGAGGTGGATATCCCTAAGACTACCTTTCATATCTGGTATGGGTATTTTGAGTTTCTGGTTATGTCTTTTGGGTTGATCATTGCCCAGATGACATTTATAGATTTGATGAATAGGGTCTTTCATCAGTTTTTGGATTTATTCATCATTGTTTCCATATATGATATTCTGGTGTACTCTAAGAGCGAGGTGGATCATTCGAAACACCTCCGCATTATATTGCATACTTTGAAAGAGCAAAAGTTGTATGCCAAATTCTCAAAATGTGAGTTCTGGTTGTACGTTGTCACTTTTCTGGGTCATGTCATTTCTAGTGAAGGGATCATGGTGGATTCGTAGAAAGTTGTAGTAGTGAAGTAGTAGCCTAAACCCATGACTCCAATCGATATTTAGAGTTTCTTGGGTTTAGCGGGTTACTACAGAAGGTTTTTGGAGAGCTTCTTTACTATAGCTACCCAGTTGACTAAGTTGACTAAAAAATGGTAAAGTTTCTATGGTCTGATGTTTGTGAAGGGAGATCTGAGAAGCTGAAGGATAAGCTAACTTTGGCTCTATTTTTAAATTTTCCTGATTGCACGGATGGCTTTATGGTATACTTTTATGCATCCCGTGTGGGTCTTAAGTGTATCGTAATGCAACATGGGAAGGTGATAACTTATGCTTCCAGATAGTTGAAGGTGCATAAGAAGAATTATCCGACCAATGCCTTGGAATTATTAGTTGTGGTGTTCGTGTTGAAAATCTGGCGTCACTATTTGTATGGAGTACATGTGGATATCTTTATCGTCATAAGATCCTGCAATATGTGTTTACTCAGAAAGAGCTTAACCTCAGGCAAAAGAGATGGATTGAGCTTCTTTAGGATTATGACACGAGTCTTCATTACAACCCAGGTAAAGCTAACATGGTTGTTGATTCTCTTAGCAGGTTATCTATGGGGAGTCTGGCTTATGTTGATAAAGAAAAGCGGGAGTTGGAGAAGGATATTCACTGTTTGGCTAACCTTAGAGTTTTCTTCTTGGACTCTGAGGATGGTGGTGTATTGGTACAAGAAGTGGCGTGGTTGTCTCTTGGTATTGAAATCAAGGAGAAGTAAATGTTAAATCCTGTCTTGATAAGGATAAAGGGTGATGTAGGTGAGAAAAAGGTGTTGGCCTTTGAGATTAGTGGTGATGGTACCTTATAGCACCAAGAGAGATTATGTGTTCCTGATGTAGATGGTTTGCAAGAGAGGATTTTGGCTGACGCGTAAGAGTCGCGCTATGTTGTTCATCCTAATTCGACGAAAATGTATCATGACCTTAAATAAATATATTGGTGGAACAATATGAAGCGAGATGTGGCAATGTGCATGGTGTGCCTACAAGTGAAAGTTGAGAACATGCAACCCATAGCGCTATGTTTTTTTTGTTGTGTTGCCTGAGGACATGCAAACATTCTAAGTTGAGGGTTTTGATGTTCTATAAAAACATAGCACTTTCACTGCTTAAAATGATGAAAATAAGCAAGTTTCTTAGGTTGTTTTCTTAGATAGGATATCTTTTGGGTATGTTTTACATAAAATCAGGTTTTGGATGTTAAACTGAAGAAAAAGATGAAAATTGAAGTCTTTGTCTATTTACTAAGGCTTTTTTTGGTGTATGTGCCACTTATCGGGCATAGGTGACCTAAGTATGTATCAGAAATTGAAGTCGAGAGACTCAAAAGCAGGAAAAGAAGACTCTGCACTATCCTATGTCCACATACGATCCGTATGTGGTACATGCGGTCTGTATGTGAACCAGGTATGTGTAGAGATCAAAATTCCAGAGAGATGAAAGATATGTACTTGAGTTTTGGAACTTACCAATGTCCGTATATGGTCCGTATGTGGTACATACGGTCCATATGTGGCCTAAGTAAGTGGCTACCGACCTATATTTTCCTTTTTTGTTGAGGATTTGATGTTCAGGTTTTCCTTGTGTACTACATATATACCTAATTTATGTTTTGTAGTTAGGTTATGCACTCTTAACACTTACAACATATATTTTGATTCCAAGATTCGAATTTGATCTGGGAATTGCTTTGTATTGTTTTTTGGTTGATAATTCAGTTACCGACATTGAGTTTTATTTAGTTATTCTTGAGATAATTCGTAATGTTATTCAATATAAATTTTGTTAATGGTTTAACAAGCATGTGCGGCTAAAGCCCATAGCTAGGGTTGTGGGAACCCTGACTAAATAACAAAGTAGGAAAAGTGTTCAACCCTCTTAGCCCATTGTTGTTGCATGCATTGTGTTTTCCTTTGAGTTTATTTCCTTCTTAATTATTGCAAACATTAAGATCTAGTCTTTATTCACTACAAACCCAATAGGGAGGTAGAGATAGGGAAAAGGGTATCACAATAGTGATTTGGAGTTAACTGCCGAAATAAGCTTATCTGTGTTATCTTTTTAGGCTAGTTAATCTCCATCTAATTAACTTGAGATCGAGAAGAGATAGTTGAAACTGGGGTCCAAGGTAAGGGTTAGTAAGGAGATGCTCTGAGACCAAGAAGAGATGAGTGAAATTTACCAAAGTATGTTGAGAGGCGGTTGGTGATAACTATCTTACTAGACTCTACATGCACATCGGTTGAATAGTTGGGTTGAATATGAAAAACCTATTAAGTTAGAAGCCGAGGAAAACACAAGACTAGTGTTCGTCTTTGACTGTTTGCAACCAAAGCTTTAAAGTTTTGTTACCATTGACACAACAACCCCTATTTACTTTTCCAATTCTGCCTGTTGATTACAGAAAGTAGGAGCCACAATTTCACATATTTCCTTGGGTTTGACCTCAACCTGAGTTGGGTTAATATATTTTGACAAAGACCATAATAAACATTTTTAGGAGGTATAGTTTGGGCGTGATCATTCCTTCATTTCAGAGTGAGGATCCTCATATTGTACCTGCTTCTATTTTGGGTACTCCTCAAACCACTCATCCTATTTGTCTTTCAATTCGATAGTTGAGCATGGTGTTCCAAGATTGGGAATTCAACCTTTAGCTATGTTACCTCCTCAGATGGGATCTCAGCCTGTTGGATTAATTATGCCTCCCCTTACTATGAGTACTATTATGTATTCTGAGGATAAGAAGAGGTTAGAGAGGTTTACTCATCTGGTTCCTCCTAGATTCAGTGATGTTGTTTCGAGGATGCTTATGTGTTCTTGATTGATTGTCAAGAGAATTTGCAGAATTTGGGTTCATTGGAGTCGCATGGAGTTGCTTATGTTACCTATCAGTTGAGAGATTCTGGTATTGGTAGAGGTCACTGGTTAGTTGCGAACCTCTTGATTTTCCTGATATGACTTGGGATCAGCTTACCGATGCCTTTTTAGAGAGGTCTGCACCTAATAGTTTGGGGGATTGGATCCATGATGAAATTGATTGTCTGGAGTAGGGCTCCATGATTGTAGCAGAGTATGAGGCACACTTCTATGCCTTGTCTAGATATTCTTATTCTACTATTTTAATTGAGCTTGAGAAGATTCGGAAGTTTGTGAAGAGTTTGGATGTCTTTTTTCAGTTGGCTATATTTCAAATGGTTGTATTTGGAGCGTCTTTTCAGATTATAGTGGATCATGTAAGATGACGGGGGAATTCTTAGAGCATCTTAGGGAGGCGTCAAAAAGGTACACCATTTTGGTGAGTTCATAGGTTAGATTTCTCATAATAGAGATTTTAGAGGTTCTCATGGATATCAGGGTAGGTCAGTGCAGGCTACTTTGCACAGATTGGGTGGTGGATCTTTTAGTTCAGCAGTTCAGGGTGTTCATTCGAGTCTAGTTGTACCTTATCCTGTTGAGTCGGGTCGTAGAGGTTACTTTATGTGTGATGAGATTGTCTCTGTGTCAAAGGGCTGCCCCTTCCGTTTGATTAGAGCCACTCCCATTTCAGCTTTGAGGTGTAGGTGTGCTACCAGAGATGCGAAGGGCAGAGGTAGTGGAGCTCGTGGTGGTGGTCGTAGGGACACTCAGGTAGTTGGTGGTCATGGTAAGTGCTATACTAAACCAGCTTGACTTGACGCAGAGGCTTCAGATGTTGTGACCACAAGTATCGTCCTCATTTGTTTTAGACCAACATCTGTGTTATTGATCCCATATCTACTTTCATTTATGTATCTGTGTATTTTGCTTTGGGTTTTGATTCAATTAGTGGGCCTCTTTCCATTCCTATTCGTGTATCTACCCCGGTAGGTGATTCTTTAATGGTGGATCGAGTATATTGCTATTGTGTTGTGACTTTTTGTCATGACCCAATTTATCAGTCATGATGACACCAACGAATTCCCCCAAGTAGGTAAGCCAATACCATCATCCAAAGCTAACACAATGGGTTAATCCGATATGAAAGTCCCAACATAGGCGAAATTATAGAATATCAATTGTAAACATAAGGGTTCTAGATAGAATGAACAGTCAAACAAGATACCAATCTCAAAACCTGGTAGAGTTAGTACAGTCAAACCTAATAGTGTCAATACAACTCCAACTCTAGAATAGTCAAATCATATATCTTGAGTACTAAAGACTGAATACAAGAAATAGAAGGAAATTGGGTGATTCAAACTACAAGAGCTCGCCCTATCTCCAGAAATAAATCACCACACGGACCACAGTCAACGATGACAACTAATACTCAGATTTGCACCAAAAGGGTACAAAAGTGTAGTATGAGTACCAGAACAATGGGTACTCCGTAGACATCATCTGCCGACTGAGCTAAATCATGATATAAGAATGATAAAGTGCAAGATAATCATAACTAAATCAAGGTATAGAATCAAACCTGAATCATCTTTATCATCACTATATATAATAAGTAAACAAATTGGATAACAGTGTAACATAAGGCATCAACACTTGCCAATATCGCTATACATGACAAGTAATAAATATCGGAATAATAACATAATATAAGGCATCAACACATGCCAATATTGTTGTACATAACAAGTAACATATATAAGAATAAAAATATAACCTAAGTCATCACTGCATGTAACTATCACTGTACATAACAAGTAGTAGATTTCGAAATAACAATATAACAAAAAGCATCAACGCATGCCAATATTGCCATACATAAGAAATAAACAACTCAAAATCATAGCACATCATAAATATCAACACAATCATTCACAAGTAAAAAGTTGTCTCTTAAACGCCAACTGGTGCATAAAGTAAAGAACTCATCATGGCATCCCATACCACCGAAGAGCACACCCAATAGAAACATAAAGGAATCAAGTCGACAATATATCCACACTTCCTCATTATTTCATAGTTTTCCACAATTTCCATCAATCGTCCATTTGCCAACACTCATAATCGTCATCAATAATCATAATTCAATAACATATACCAATATACTTATACTCAGAACCATACCATTATATACACATCTACATCATCAATACACCCTATTCACTCTTTATTAGCTAGGCAACGCTTATTACTAAACCATTTACTTGCTAGGCATCAAGAGATATTGAATTATTATCTATCCCCTATTCATCACACAATCACTCTTCATGAGTCAACAATTAGTCATTATTCACTAACTAGACAATATCTAGCATCTAGCCAAGATTCACCAAAGACCACATTCGTTAATTAACCAATATTTATTCCTAGCCATCATAATCCCACTAGTCACCATTCATCACTAAGGTTCGGTAATCACCATTTATTCATTATTCATCCATCAACTAAAATTTTTTATTAACTAGCATCACAAATAGACAAATCCTCATTTAACAACTAATCAACATCATAGACTTATTCATCAATAGGAACTAATCATCATCATCATAGCTAAACCCATAATTACTAACCTCCATAATAAAATAATCATCACTATTAAGAGCCATCAATTCCACTAGTTCTATTTATCACTAAGGTTTGCTAATCCATTAGTCACTATTATCCAATTAAGAAATATCCACCCCTAAGCATATTTTAGCCTTAAATCAACAACTATACCACTTTTATGTCTTATTTGCTAGAAGACTATAACAGGCGTCTCTAATTTCATCATATCATCATAGTATCCTTCGGCCTTATTGGGTATCATCATATTATCACAAGATCTTCCGACCTTGTCAAGTATTCACAAATCATAAATAAATCATCCAGTTGTACCGGCTATCTTAATATCATCACGATATCCTCCGGCCTTACCAGGTATCAACATAGACTAATAATATATTCTGGCCTTACCAGGTATCAACATGTCATCACAATATCTTTCGGCCTTGCCGGGTATCAAACTGTAATCATAATATTCTCTGGCCTTGCCGGGATTAACATATCATTATAGTGCCCTCCGGCCTTTCTGGGTGTCAATATATCATCACAATATGTAAATTTATATCATCAATAAAAACAAGCCCCACGAGAGTTAAAGTAAATAACAATTCCTCCAAGGGATAAAGTAAATGACAAGCCCCACAAGGGCTAAAGTAAATAAATATAAAGGAGAAGCGAAGAAGAGCGTACCTCCATAATCCAACGTTCATCATCAATGTCACTTTATCAATAGGTATATGTATATGTAACATGAATAATATAAAATATTCATTGAGTTTTTCCCTGAAACTTATATCCTTAACACCAACATCTTCCTCCATCCCATATCGAAGAGATGGGTATATAGATAAGTATAATTAGTGGCAAAAGCATTAACGTAATTAATAATATAATGAGATATCATGAGTCCAAGCATAATTTATAGAATATCGTTACATATATTCAATATGCATGTCTTCTAGCACCATTAACATTATCATTTCCAATATCAACAATAAGGAAGATTTCCAAAATAATTATTAGCATTACTATTAAGAATGGTCATAACACAGTCAACGACCCAAACACTAGCCTAATTAATGGCTTAATCATTGAGGTATACATGGACTAAACAAAAGTATAATCAAGGGCTTATCATTATGTAATCTATAATCTAATTGTTTAGACCATGAGCATAACCATAAGCGATATCATAAACAACGGCTCATTAGTAGCATCTATATTGGCCTAAAGATACTTTATCCATAGTATGAGAAATAGCTAAAGCATGACATAATCTATGGCTTATTCATAGCATGGTCAAAACACTATTTATGGCTTAGGCCTTATTATAGTAAAGGGCTCATTCAATAGCATGTTCGTTAGCCCAAGCAATAATCAATTACAATAAATTAATAGCTCGACATAAGATTTAGCCAATAAAACATACAAATTCATAATCACTTGGGCATTACTCTCAATGCCATTCCTCATAACCCACAAGTACCAACAACCATCAATATTGACTCAAAGGGCACTCTCTAGTCAATTCCTAGGCATAAGTGTTCAAGGAAACTAATCATAAGTTTTGCCTTAAGGTGGGTTAATGGCCCACTTCTATATGCCTGAAATGTATTCCAAGTCAATTTCTACTTGGGAGTAGGCTAAGGTATCTAAATCAACTCTTAAGATGTATAGAAAGCCACTATAAGCCCTAAGGTAGATATTCTACTCAATCACTTTTACTAAGTCCAATGGAACTAAGGCAATCTTCGCTAGTATAAGCAATTAAGGACAATTTACTCTAAGTTTTCACAACTAGAGTATTTCACCTAAGGTCAAGTATTCTAAGGTATTGTCATCCTAAACACGAGTAATGAAGTCTATTCCACCTAATATATAGTGAACAAGTCAAGCTTTTAAACTATAAGATTCACATAGCCTAATTTGTCCAACTAACCCAAGTCTTGCATCTCAACAATCCAATACCTAAACCCAACCCAATCTAGCAAGACATCATAATTATACTATAACATAGCTCAATCTAACAAGGAGTAAGCCTAGCCTACCTCAAGTCCGATGAATGCTCAAAAATCCTCTAAACCTTTGCTTTTCCCTTTCGAGAAACTTCTGTAAGGTGCCAAGCTATCAAAAATACAATCTACACATCATTACGAGAATATTGATACCCATAGCGCAACATTGTCATTTAGGTCCAAAAATGACACCAAAACCCCCAAGTGGGTCCCACTTACACAAAACACGTCTTCAAAGTCAACCCAAAGTTCATACACCATTAAGGAATCATAACCCTCAAGAAATAGGTGAATACTGAGCATATTTGGGCTATAATAAGCCCTCAAGCTATATGGGGTTTTGGTAAAGAATTCAAGAAATTCAAGGATGAAATCGAAGAATTCCTACCTTAAATATGATGTTAATCTTGAAAATATATGTTAATCAAGCTTCCAAGTCATACCCAAGACTCAATATAGAGTTATCTTACCCTTCTAGGGCTTCTAGGTCTGAAAAATAAAGAGAAAATGGCCAAATCGCAACTTGAGGGCCTATTTATATCCCCTTCAGGCATAGAGATACCGATATCTCCCTCAAATGGACCGCGATCTCCATGCCATGATCGTCGTGGCACCAATACCAACAAAGTCAAAACTTTATTTTGACCCTCAAAACTCATTCAGACTCTAATTTTCACAATTGAACTATGTTACCCCACTAAATTAGATGTTTCGAATGCGTTGGTAAAGTCAAATTTTCCATCAAGGTCGTTTAGACCAATTATCATCCCCAAACCTATATCTTCCAATTTTCCCACTTTTCGATCAATATGTCGAAATAAGATTGGGTGCATTGGACCCGAATCAAAGGTCTACCAAACTTGAAACCGATATTTTAGATCTGCTGGCGCAGTCAGAATTTGCATTTGAGATCATTTTAATAAAGTTTTCACTTAATGGCTATTTGGAACCAACGAAGAATTTCAACTAGGGAATTGACTCTAAAAACATATAAACTATCCCGTAACTAAACTATTGGTTCCATCAAGTCATAAATAACATAGGGCAGCTATGGAAAGGCTTTAATGGCAAAAATAAGCTGGAACATGAAAAATGACCTAGAAGGTCATTACAATATCCACTACTAAGGAACTTTCATCCCTAAAAGTTAAAGATGAGTATACACTTGAAGTCTCAAACAGGTGAGGATACTAGGCCCACATATCGCTCTCAATCTACTAAGTGGCCTCCTCCACTGAGAGGTGCCTCTACTGAAACTTAATAACTGGAGTTTCTCTAGGGCGCACACATCACTAGTCAAAATGAGCACAGGTTCCTCAAAAAAGGTCAAACACTTATCCAACTGGACTGAGTCCTATCTAAGCATATGAGACAGATCAAGAATATATCAACGCAACACAGAGAGATGGAAAATTGAATAAACAGAAGCAAAATCTAGAGGTAGAGCTAACTCATGAGCTATATCACCAACAACGTGGTGAATCTCTGAGGGTTCAACCAATCTCGAACTAAGCTTACCCTTCCTCCCAAACCTCATTATTCCTATCATAGGAAAAATATGGAGGAATACACGATCACCAACTCCAAATCTCAAGAAACGAGTCCAATGATCTGCATGGGCCTTCTTCCTACTCTAAGTCACTCTTAGCCTATTCTGAATCACCCTAACTCCATCCCAAAAATCCTGAAGCATATCTATACCATGGGGCCTAACCTCGAAAGTCTTAACCCGCCCGATCGGAGAACAAAATCTCCTACCATACGAAGCCTCAAAATGATTTTAGAAAACACGTCTGAACCCTGAAGCTAGCCAAATAAATCATCAATGCAAGACATAGGATAACGGTTCTTCACCGTCACCTTATTAAGCTACCTATAATAAATACACATATACAAGGATCCATCCTTCTTCTTTACAAATAATACAGAAGTGGATCACTTCAAGGGGACACATCAGTCTTATAAAACACTTACCATAAAGACCCTAAAGCTAAGAATTCATCTCCTTAAACTCTGTAGGAGCCATATGATAAGGTCCTCTCTATACTTTTCATAATCAGTCCGTGACACATATGAATGACAAGTGGTGAAGGGCTCGCCTGGTCCCTGGGGAAAACTAGACACAAGCTCCCTAATGGCAATAATATCAACTCCAATATCCTGAAAAGGACCGGTGGTGGATGGCCTATGAAACTCAGGCTCAATACATGCCGACTTACCCAAGTCGATCTTTCGCTTCTTGACTTTTCCAAGTGCGCCCTTCCCACAAATCCTCAAGGGGTAGATGGGGGGATAGGGCGCACCTAGGTATCTCCAACATAATTCTCAACCCTCGCTCTCATGCAAATCTTAGTAATCAATGAGGGAAAGAAGAGATACATACCACCTTGGTCCTTGAGGTGGTCCATTTCATTGACCACAAACTAACCAACATCCAAAGAAATGTCATCTAAAATGCAAACAACCATTCGAGCATATAGATCTGGGATTGTTGTTATGTGGGTTCAAGGGGAGACTCGATTACATATAATGTGCAACCAAATTCTAGGATTGGAAGTAAATTCATTCATGGAGATTTTGCTCTTTATTTTCGTCAATGAGACTTTCTTTCTGGGATAAAATATTTTTGCCAACCAACTTCCCAGCTTACACCCTTTTTCTTTGAATTCCCTATATCTGCATTTAAGCCCATAAATATCATTGATTTTCTTTGCTCGAAAGCGCACCGTTTTTCCCTGGATCTTAATAGTTATATTGGATGGATCCGCAAAAGAAACTTTGCTAATGTTGGCAAAGGAATTAACGCACCTATTTCTCATATGCATTGCATGGAGATGAGGAAAAATACCATCAACCTATGACCTCAAACTTGTTATGAAATGTCAAAAGCTTTTTCAGCACATTGTCCAAGCAAATCCCTCTCTACGAGAGTATCTTTGTTCTTGGAATATCACTATAGTAGCGAGTGTGTCACTCAGGTGCCATGAATTGGATATGCTCATACTTTTCCATGAGATTATCCTGAAAGCAATAGGCACAAACGACATGAATCATTGATATTTTTATGCACAAACTATGCCACATTATTCACTAAAGCTCATTTAATGGGCACTTGGTGGTGTTTGGCTAAAAATTTAGGGTGCAGGATTTTTGGACATGGCAGGGAACTCCCTCGGTTATTGGAATCGTGAGCCATAACCATGTTTGCATTGACGCAATCTCAGTCTAATGACTACAAATGCGGTAACTGAGACCAGTTCCCACCAGTTTTCCATGTTCAACATTTCCAAATTTTTAGACCACTAGCATATTTTTCAATGTGGATTCATATTCAGACCAATGAACAAGGCTATTAGGTTCTTAATTATGCCCTTTAGAATGCAAAAACCATTATTGAATACTCATTTGGGTAATATATTAAATAGTTGGTGTGTACACTTTATTTTGCACAAATTTTTGGGTACTCAAGACTTTCCCACTTGTGTGCACACCATACACTAGCAGCTAAACACCACACAAATACCTAGTACAAAAACATAGAAGCATAAAAATTAAAGATTAGTCCCTCTCTATATTATGCATTCTATGGCCTATTTTCAAAAATCAAAGCATATATTCATGGAACCTACCGGATTTGTCATGCAAGAGGGATGCAAGGATGCTGTTGGGGAGCTCATAAACTTGGCTGAAATTTTGTTTAATTCAAGAGTAAAACTTGAAAGGGAGTCTGAGGGAAATAGGAAAAATTAGTTGGTCATATAGAAAAAGTGACCACGATTGTGGTGAAGTGCCCGAGGTCGCAGACACTCGGGTGCCCGCAATGCATCAAGAGGCCATGATTGCAGTAAATGAGTGAATTTTTGCTCCCATGATTTCCCCTATTCAGCTCACTTCTCAAATTAACAGCTTTTCCCCTGTTCAGTTTTCATTGCAAAAATTTTCAAAATTTCCCCTTTTTAAGCTCATCCAATGCACTCCATAGTGCCACAAATTCATGAGTTATTTAAATGCCAAAACTAACATCTATGCTAAAAAATAACAAAAGTATACGAGCCACTTTTGTGGCATTTGTGGGTTGCCTCCCGTATAGCGCCTTAGTTGTCTTCGTGTCATGACGTCTTTATTCATCCATTCTCAAGGTGTGTTTTTAAGATGCCCTTCATTAACCTTATCAATCTCAACATCAACCACAAACTCAACTTGAAGTTCCACCGATAGTTTATTTGTCTTATAAACTTTGAAAGAGACCTCATCCTCTTATACTCTAGACTTTATTCCCCCCATATCTAAATCAACAATGGATCTTTTAGTGGCTAAGAATAGATAACCAAGGATGATATGTACCTCTTTGTTCATTTCATAGTTTAAGACCACAAAGTCCGCAGGAAGTATAAACTTGTCAACTTTAACTAGGACATCAAATAAAATTCCCAACGACCTTCTGATAGACCGGCTTGCCAATAAGAGTCGCATAGAGGTCGGGGTAGGGTAATCCAATCCAAGCTTCTTTTAGATAAGAAATGACATGAGGTTGATACTCGCCCTAAGGTTGCATAGAGCTGTCGCAAACACATGCATGGTATAAGGAATGGTGAAAGCTCCAGGGTCATCTTTATTTTTCGTGATCTTACTATCCATGATATCACTACACCCATAGGTGACTTCAATGGTGTCACCTTCAATGAAGTTCTTTTTGGACATCAACTTTTCATTAACTTAGCATATCTAAGGATCTCATGGATCGTCTCAAGCAATGGGATGTTTATCGATAAATTGCTATGCTTTGCCATGAATTTTATCAACTTGTGATCCTCCTCTTTATTATGCAATCATTGAGTGAATGGGAGGGGAACTTAAATTGTAGGTATTGCTTCATTTTGTGGCTTTTCATTCTTAACCACTTCTTCGTCAATTTCCTCGGTCCCTTTCTCATCGTCTTCTTCTTGATTTTGAGGAAACACCTCCTTTGGCTTAGCCTTAGGCATATTCCCACCCAAGTTTCCTTTAAAGTTCTCATTAAGTTTATTCCCACTCCTATTTATAATTTCTAGGACTTGAGCATCATTCTTTATATTAGCAATCGTGTCACCTGGGAGTCCACCTCTAGGCCTAACATTTAATTGAGTAGAGATTTTCACAATTTGGGTCTCTAATTGCTTGATGGAGGTAGAGTGGTCCAACATGGTTTGAGAGAGTTGAGAGAATTCACCTTTCAATTCACAAACTATATTGTTCGTACCTTCCACCCTATTCAAAATTTGGGCTAAAACATCCATGGTCTTGAACTTTTTGAGTTAAATTGAGCTTGTATCTTTGTTCTTAGCTCGATAAGGAGGGGTACATAGCGATCATAATCATTCTCTCTATACCTCCAATCCAATCACGCTTATGGTCCATCCAACCTTGATTCCCACTTTGCCTTTAATAGGAAGGACGGGAACCCCCCAAATAGTTTGCTAAATACTGGATCTCCTCATCTAACTTCTTAGCCTCCTCCTCATTCTCATAGGCCTAGATGATATGATGTTTACCGCTTTTACGGGTTAACCCATATCATGATTTGTTAAGAGCTCAAGTTGGTTTATCATCCTTGCTATGTTCTCCTATCTTTCTTTGGTTTTTGTCAACCACGGATTTAGAGGGAGATCTATTAGAAACTTTGGTATGTCGGGTATGCCAACCCTGATTTCGATTTGTCACCACTCCCAAAAATTGAGTTACCATATGGTAGTATATCCTTACTAGGGAACACCCCACTGTGTTGTCTACTACAATTTTGTTAAGAAGATCAAGGGCCCGGTAGAAGATTTGGAGAAACATATTCTCTGGGACCTCGTGGTTTGGACATTTTACCAATTTTCTATTGAATCTTTCCCATGCTTTAAACAATGGTTCCCCGTTCAATTGCCTAAAATTTATGATCTCATCCCATATTTGTAGCATTTTAGATGGTGGGAAGTATCGATCAAGAAAAACCGTAGTAAGATCTTCCCAATTAGTGATTGAAATGGGTGGGAGTGAACGCAGCCATAACACCATTTTGCCCGTTAAAGAGAACGGGAAAAGGCGGAAACAAATAGACTCTTGAGTGATGTGTGTGATGTTGAAATGTGAGCACACCTCCACAAAAATATTTAAGTGAACATTGGGGTCCTCATATGCTTGACCACCATATACCCAAGTAAAAATCATACCACACAAGTAAAATCTATATTTCACTCCCCGACAACGATGGTATTTTGATAACACTGAACTTACTCCTATGTTTAAAGGGTAAGGCAGTTGTTGCTAATATCCCAACTCGTGTTAGGGTCGAATCCACAAGGAGTGAAATGTAAATTCCAAGTCTTATGGGTGCTCTAGTTACTAAAAATATACCTTGAATGCAAGCAAACACAACATATAATAAAAGTGGGGGAAATTTGGTTTATATCAACTTTTGAGTCACTACAAGCTACAATGACACTTTTAGTTTAAAAATCAAGTTTGGGGGGAATTTTGGGATTATGTCTTCCTAAAGGTATCAAGTATGTAGGTTAGAGATAGTTCAACATGATATCTAGTTGTTGAGTGAGAGATAGGCTAGGTCAAAAGTGTTTGTGGCTAGTTTTTCAACTAAACCTCAAAGATTTCACCCATTGGCTCTTCCGAGCACCTAACAAGTGTGACATTCATAGTCACCCAATACCTTAATCGGGCATCCCTATTTCTCAAAAGATGTCCATGACATGACTTACACTCTATTTACACTTATTTCTAAGATTGCAAAAGGTAGTAAACCACATACTTAATTGTCCACCATTGCCTTGTCCCCTTATATCCCTTTTTCAAGGATGATATGGGTTCTCATGGGTTCACTTTCATCCCTCTTTCAAATATGATGAAGGTTTTCTAGAGTTTGGGGTTTTCACCCATCAAACTCATTTGGAGATTTGGGGTTTTCACCTATAAAATTCTAACTATTAAACTCAAGTAATGGTGAAATCCATACTCAACAACAAGAAATCATGTAAGCACATCAACACCTACACACAAATACACTTTAATTTAACATAATCCCAAGACTAAATTACTAACTCATGAAGAAAGGAGAGAAACATATACCATAAGGATTATTCAAAGCATCTATCCTTCACAAAACACTAAGAATTCAAATCTCCAAAATTAGTTACAATCTTGCCCAATTAGGGTTCTTGCTTTTAAATGCAAAAATATCTATGAGGTAAGAAATACCCAAAGAAGAAAGGGTTTTCCCTATATAAGGTTTGGGATTCAGCTAAGTGAAATTAAAAAACTGCCTTGGACAATATTCTCACTTAGCTGTGATTGTATGAGGTTGTCTGCGATCGTGGTTAATGTTCCCGCGGTATGGATCCACAATCGCGTTCTATTAACCATATTTACTGGCAGATGCCGCGGTCTTTGGACTGCGATCACGGTAACAGGGACTGATGACTGCTCTAGGTCTTCAGCTGTACTTCTTTGCTTCCACTTGATCTATTTTAGCTCCAATCAACATCTTTCCACCTCACCAACTCTATGTCTGTAAAATGTGCATATTAGTGCATTCAATCATGATTATTTCTCATTTATTTATATAAAACTTGGTAGTGTGCACAAAAGTTTAGTGCAAATAAGTGCTAAAATCACCACTCATCACAGGCTTACCACTAGCTGTGGCAAAATAATCTCACACCCAGGTGCAGGAATAGGGTCTGGGAAAGGCGGTCGATCCCGGGTCCTAGATAGGGACATGTCTCTGGGCTGTCCACAATCTCTAGGTCATCCATGTTCAATAACAGGAGTAGGATTCTTAGGCTTGATTTAGGGCCCCATCTAGTGTAGCGGAAATACGTGTTCTAGCCTTTTGCGAAAGAGTAAGGTCAAGAGAATAATCTATCAACCAATTCAGACTCTTGGAACTATATGAGTAAAAGAAGTGAAGAAATCCTAAAGATGTCCCATAGCCTCCCGCAGATAGGAAACGAATGCCAATGTTCTGATCTGCAGGACTCTACAATACACTGGCTCTTGTACCAACAGTACCGATAAAACCTAGTCTATGATAACAATTTTTCATGACCCAATTTATGAGTTATGATAGCACCTACCAATTCCCGCCAGTAGGTAAGCCATTACAATAACCTGGAGCTAACACATTGGGTTAATCCGATAAAAAAGGCCCAACATTGGTAAAATTCAAGAATATTAATTATAAACACAAGGGTTATAGATAGAATGAATAGTCAAACAAGATACCAATCCGAAAACTTGGTAGAGTTAGTACAAAAGCATCTAATAGTGTCAATACAACTCTAGGTCAAGAATAGTCAAAACATATGTCTCAAATACTAAAGATTGAATATAAGAAGTAGAAGTAAATTGGGTGACCTGAACTCCTAGATATTGCCCTATCTCTGGAAATCAATCACTACATGAACCATGATCAACGATGATACATAATACTTGGATCTAAACAAAAAGGGTACAAAAGTGTAGTATGAGTACCAAATCAACGGGTACTCAGTAGGCATCATCGGCTAGCTGAACTAAATCATTATATAAGAATGATAAAGCACAAGATAATCATAACTAAGTCAAGGTACAGAATCTCACTTGAATTATCTCCATCATCACTATATACAATAAGTAAACAAATAAAAATAATAGTATAACATAAGGCATCAACACATGCCAACATCGTTGTACATGACCAGTAATAAGTAGCAGAATAAAAACATAATATAAGGCATCAACGCATGCCAATATCATTGTACATAATAAGTAACAAATATATGAATAACAATATAACATAAGGCATCAACACATGCCAATATCACTGTACAAAACAAGTAATAAATATCATAAGAAAAATATAGCATAAGGCATCAATGCATGCCAATATCACCATACATAAGAAATAAACAATTCGGAATCGTAACACATCATAAACATCAACACAATCATTCACAAGTACAAAGTTGTCTCCCATATGACAACTAGTGCATAAAGTAAAGAAATCATCATGACATCCCATACCACCAGAGATCACACCCAAGAGAAACATATAGGAATCAAGTCAACAATATATCAACACTTCCTCATTATTCCATAGTTTTCCATAATTTCCATCAATCGGACATTTGCCAACACTTATAATCATCATCAATAATCATAACTGAATAACATATACCAATATACTCATAACCATAACCATACCATCATATAGGCATCTATATCATCAATACACCATATTCACTTATTATTAGCTAGCCAATACTTATTACTAAATCATTTACTTGCTAGGCATCAGGAGATCTTGAATTATTGTCTATACCCTATTCATCACAAAATCACTCTTCATGAGTCAACAACTAGTCATTATTCACTAACTATCCAATATCTAGCATCTAGACAAGATTCACCACTAGACCACATTTGACAATTAACCAATATCTATTCATAGCCATCATAATCCCGCTAGTAACCATTCATCACTAAGGTGTGATAATCACCATTTATTCACTATACATCCATCAAATAATATCTTTTATTAACTAGCATCACTAATCCACAAATCCTCGTTTAACAACTAATCAACATCATAGACTTAGTAGTCATCAATAGCAACTAATTATCACCATAGCTAAACCTATTATTTCTAACCTCCATATTAAAATAATTATCATTATTAATATTCATCGATGCCGCTAGTCTTTTTATCACTAAGTTTTGCTAATCCAGTAGCTACTATTAGCCGCTCATGCAATATCTCCCTCTAAGCATCTTTCAACCTTAAATTAACAACTATACCACTTTTATGCCTTATTTGCTAGAAGACTATAACCGACGTCTCTAATCTCAAAATTATACCCTACTACACAAGAGCATAAGTAAATATATCATTTCCATTCATAGGGTTAGCCATACTCAAACCGGTAGATATGTACATAGGCATCTAAATAATCATCTTTCATCCTTGTTAGGTATCATCATAGTATCCTCTGACCTTGCCAGGTATCATTATATCATCATAGAATCCTCCACCTTGTTGGGTATCAACATATCCTTCAGTTGTACTGAGTATCATCATGTAAACACAATATCCTCCGGCCTTATCGCGTATCAACATATCATCACAATATCCTCCGGCCTTGTTGGGTACCAATATTTTATCACAATATCCTCCGGCCTTGCGAGTATCAACATGTCATCACAATATCCTCCAACCTTGCCGAGTATCAACATATCATCATAGTTCCCTCCGGCCTTTTTGGGTATAAATATATCATCACAATATATAAATTTATATCATTAATAAAGAACAAGTCTCATAAGGGCAAAAGTAAATAACAAGCCACACGAGGGCTAAAGTAAATGACAAGACCCATGAGGGATAAAGTAAATAAATATAAAGGAGAAGCGAAGAAGAGCATTCCTCCATAATCCAACATTTATCATCAATGTCACTTTATCAATAGATATATGTATATGTAACATGAATAATAAAAACTACCATAGGGTTTTCCCTTGGACCTTATATCTTTAATATAAACATCTTCCTCTGTCCCATACCATAGAGATGGGCATATATATATGTATAATGTATGGAAAAAGCATTAACATAATTAGTTGTATAATGAGATATCATGAGTCCAAGAATAATTTATAGAATATCTTTACATATAGTCAATAAGCGTGCTTCTAGCACCATTAACATTATCGTTTCCAATATTAACAATAAGGAAGATTTCCAATATGATTATTAGCATAATTGTTAAGCATGGTCATAACATGTAAAATAACATAGTCAACGACCTGAACACTAGCATAATCAATGTCAAAATCGAAGATGTATACATGGCTTAAGCAAGAGTATAATTAAGGGCTTATCATTATGTAATCTACAATCTAATTGTTTAGACCATGAGAATAACCATAAGTTATACCATAAACAATGGCCTATTAGTAGAATATTCATTGGCCTAAATATAATTTATCCATAGTATGAGAAATGGCTAAAGCGTGACATAATCTATGGCTTATTCATGGTGTGGTCAAAACAACATTTATGGCTTAGGCCATGTTATAGTCAAAGGATCATTCAATATCAAGTTTGTTATCCCTAACAATAATCAATTACAATAACTTAATTAATAGCTCAACATAATATTTAGCCAATAAAACATACAAAATCATAATCACTTAGGCATTACTTTCACTGCCATTCCTCATAACCAAATATTACCAAGACCCATCAATATTGACTCGAATTTCACTCTCTAGTCAATTACTAATCATAATAGTTCAAGGGAACTTATTATAAGTCTTGCCTTTAGGTAGGTCAACGAGCCAACTTCTAAATCCCCAAAATACATTCTAAGTCAATTTCTATCCAATACTAGGCTAAGGTATCTAAATCAACTCTTAATATGTATATAAAAGGTAGATATTATACTCAATCACTTTTACTAATTCCAATGGAACTAAGGCAACCTTCTCTAGTATAAGAAATTAAGGCCGATTTACTCTAAGTATGTGCAACTAGAGTATTTTACCTAAGGTAGAGTATTCTAAGGTATTCTCATGCTAAACATGAGTAATGAAGTATACTCCACCTAATATATAGGGAACAAGTTAAGATTTTTAACTCTAAGATTCACATAGCCTAATTAGTCTAACTAACCCAAGTTTTGCATCTTATTAATCCAATACTTAAAACCCAACCCAATCTAGACATATATCATAATTATACTATAACATAGCTCAATCTAATAAGGAATAAGCCTATCCTACCTCAATTCCGATGAATGCTCAACAATCTGCTAAACCTTTACTTTTTCCTTCTGAGAATCTTCTTCGAGTTTTCATGCTATCAAAAATGCAATCTACTTATTATTATGAGAATATTGATATCTATATTGTACCATTATGCTTTGGGTTCAAAAATGACACCAAAAATCCTAAGTGGCACCCACTTATGGAAAACACATCTTCGAGGTCAACCCAAAGTTCATACACCGTCAAGGAATCATAACCCTCAAAAAATAGGTGCAAACTAAGCATATTTGGGATAAAATTAAGCCCTCAATCTATTTGGAGTTTTGGTCAAGAATTTATGAAATTAAAGCATGAAATCAAAGAATTATTACCTTAAATCTGATGTTAATCATGAGAATACATATTAATCAAGCTTCCAAGTCACACCCAAGATTCAATTTAGAGTTATGTCACCCTTCTAGGACTTCTAGGTATCAAAGATGAAGAGAAAATGGCAAAATTGCAACTTGGGAGCCTATTTATAGTCCCTTCAGGCATGGATATGCCGATATTGCCATTAAATAAACTATGATCACCATGTCATAATCTCCATGGGCCTTATCACAATTTTCATGGCACCAATACAAGCAAAGTTAAAACTTGTTTTTGACCCTTTAAACTTATTTGGACTCCAATTTTGCAAATGAGTTATGTAAACTCACTAAATTTGATGTTTTGGATGCATTGGTGAAATCGTATTTTCCATACAAGGTCATTTAGACCAATTGTGTTTCTCATATCCATATCTTTCATTTTTTCCACTTTCTGACCAATAGGTAAAAATGAGTTCATGGTGTATTGGGACCTAAATAAAAGGTCTACCTAGCCTAAAATTGATATTCTAGAGCTGTTGGCACAGTCAGAATTTACATTTGAGATTATTTTATTAATTTTTTTGCTCGGTGGTCATTTAGAACCATTAAAAACTTCTAAATAGGGAATTGACTCAAAAAATCATATGAACTACCCGGTAACCAAAATATAAGTTCTAGTAAGTCATAAATTACTTAGGTTAGATATGAAAAGGCTCTAACAATGAAAATAAGTTTGAACACAAAAAATAACCTGGAGGGTCATTATACTTTTGCTAGGCATGAAACCTTGGTAGATTTGCTTGTGTTAGATATGGTTGATTTTGATGTTATTTTAGGTGTGGATTGGTTGGTTCCTTATCATGCTATCCTAGATTATTTTTCTAAGATCGTAACCTTAGCTTCGCCAGGTATACCAAGAATAGTTTAGAAGGGTGTACTTTATCTGGACCTAAGAGGATCATATCTTATGTTTAGGCTCATAGGTTGGTTGAGAGGGGAGACTTATGTTATTTATATCATATTTATAATAATAGTGTGGGTTTACCTACTTCCTTAGATTCTATACGTGTTGTTTGTGAGTTTATGGATGTGTTTCCTACGGATGTGCCTGGTATGCCTCTGGATCGTGATATTGATTTTACTATTGATTTTGAGCTTGGAACTAAGACCATTTCTATTCCTCCTTATAGTATGGCCCCAACCAAGTTGAATAAATTAAAGGATTAGTTATGAGAGTTGTTGGATAATGGATTTATCCAACCTAATGTATAACCTTAGGGTGTGCCTATTTTGTTTATAAAGAAAAGGGATGGGTGTATGTGGATGTATTTGATTATCAGTAGTTGACCAAGGTGATGGTTAAGAATAAGTATCCTCTTCCTCATATTGATGATTTATTTGATCAACTTTAGGGTGTTGTGGTGTTTTTGAAGATTGATCTGAGGTTCGGCTATCACCAGTTAAGGATTAGATCTTTGTATATTCCGAAGATAGCTTTTCATACTTGATATAATCATTATGATTTCTTGGTCATGTACTTAAAATTGACTAATGCCTCTATCGTGTTCATGGACTTAATGAATCGGGTGTTTCGACTATATATCGACTCCTTTATTATTGTATTTATAGATGATATCTTAGTTTATTCCAAGAGTGAGACTGATCATGAGTAGCATTTGCAAATTGTGCTTCAGAGATTGAGGGATGTGAAGTTGTACGCTAAGTTCTCCAAGTGTGAGTTCTAGTTAGATTATCTTTCTTTCTTAGGTTATGTGGTGACTAAGAATGGTATTATGGTTGATCCAGCCAATTTTGCAGCAGTTTGTGATTAGACCAGACCTAATTTGCTCATTGAGATTAGAAGTTTCATTGGCTTGGCTGGGTATTATCGGTATTTTGTTGAGGGTGTCTCTTATATTGTAGCTCATTTGACTAATTTGACCTGGAAGAATATTTCCTTTTAGTCATCTGATACTTGTTAGGTGAGCTTTCAAAAGCTCAAGGATTTATTGATTTCAGTTCCTATATTGACTTTGCCCTAGTAGAGTGTGGGCTTTACCATATTTTATGATACTTTATGTGTTGGATTGAGTGTTGTGCTAATGTAGTAGGGAAAGGTAATTTCTTATGCATCTCATTAGTTGAAGCCTTATGAGAGGAATTACCTTACCCATGATTTAGATTTATATGCGGTTGTGTTTTGTTTGAAGTTGTGGAGGCACTACTTGTATGGAGTCCGTTGTGAGATCTTTCTTAGATCAACAAAGCCTTCAGTACATTTTCACCTAGCGAGATCTTAATATGAGGCAGTGTTGTTGGCTTGAGTTTCTTAAGGATTATGACTTAACCATTCTTTATTATTCGAGCAAGACTAATATGGTTGTGGATGCCTTAAGCTGAAAATGGACTAGAATGGGTATCTTGGCATATCTTTTGACCTAGGAGAGGCGTTTGGCCTTAGAGGTTCAATCATTAGCTAACCATAAAGTTAGTCTTGATACTTCAACACCTAAGCATATTTTGGCATGTGAAGGCTAGGTTTTCTTTGATGGAGTAGATTTGATCTCATCAGTTTGATGATGTAGGATTAAAGTTGATTCAAGATAAAGTGTTGAGTGGAAAGGCTAATAAAGCCTTACTTTATTTGGATGGAGTTTTGAGGAATGGGGTTCGAGTTTATGTGTCAAGAGTGATTGACTAGATCAGGTTAATATTAGAAGAGGCCCATTGTTCTGGAAATTTTATCCATCCAGGTATGACTAAGATGTATTGTGACTTGAGATAGCATTACTGATGGGATGGCATAAGGCAAGATATAGAGGATTTCATGGATCATTACCTATTTTGTCAGTAGGTAAAGGCCGACCATTTGAGGCTTGGTGGATTACTTTAGCAGTCACCCATTCTTGAGTGGAAGTGGGAACAGATCACTATGGACTTCATGACTAGTTTGCCTCGTACATCTATTGATTTTGATAGATTTTGGGTCATCACGGATAGATTGATCGAGTTTGCTTATTTTATTTTGATGCAGGTCTTCTTCAGTACTCTACATTTCTAAAATTATGTGACTACATAGCGTGCCAGTGTATATTATTTTGAATAAGGGTTCGATGTTTACATCTCAGTTTTGGAAGACTTTTTAGGTTGAGTTGGGTACTCGGGTTGATCTTAGTACAATGTTTCATCCCCATCCTGATGGTCAATTGGAGCTGACTATTCAGGTTTTAGAGGATATGCACCGCTCTTGTGTAATGGATTTTAGTGGCCAGTGGGAGCAACATTTGACCTTAGCAGAGTTTTCATATAATAATATCTACCATTTCAGTATCGATATGGCTTATTTTAAGGCATTATATAGTAGGCATTGCCGCTCCCAATGGGTTGGTTTGATACTTCATATATGAGACCTCGGGGTATAGACTTGATTCATGAGTCTTGGGATAGAGTCTAGATCATTAAAGATAAACTTAGAGCGGTTCAGAGTAGGCAGAAGTGCTATGCAGATCGTAGGCTTCATGCCTTGATATTTAGGATTGGTGATCGTATTTTACTTTAAGTTTTACCCATGAAAGGTGTGATGAGGTTTGGGAAGAGGGGAAAGCTTAGCTTCAGGTATATCCGTCAATTTAAGATTCTTTGGACTGTTGGTGATGTGGCTTATGAGTCAGCTTTACCTCAAAATATATCTATTATTCATCCAGTTTTTCATGTTTCTATGCTTCACTGTTATATTCTTGATGAGTCTCATGCCATTCATTGGGAGTTTGTTGAGTTAGATGAGTGGTTGTCTTTCGTTTAGGAGTTGGTCTCCATATAGGGATGTTACACGATTGTTTTGTAGAGTTATCCCTGTTGTTAACGTTCAGGGAAGACATCGACCTATAGATGAGGCTACTTCGGAGGTCAAGCCTGATATGCATAGTTCTTATCCCCAACTTTTTGTGGATTCAGGTATTTCTTTTGCCTTTAGTTCGAGGACGAACTAGATTTTTAGTGGAGGATGATGTAACGACTTACAATTTGATGAAATATGTAAAACTTGTGATTTTGTATGATTTGACTATTTTACCCCTCCCTATAGTTGTGTTGGGATATTTTTGGGGTATGGGGGTGATTGTCATAGTTCCCTATGCATTTTGGTACCATTTATAGGATATTGTGGTTTTTGGTGGCTTTGAGAACCTTAATTTAGACTTTTGTGGTTATATATTGATCCATGTGATAGATGGTTGAACGAACCATGTTAACATATCCATAACGTCGATTTTAGGGTGGTAACATTGTTGGTGTGGTTTTATGGCTTAAAAACTCATTTTGACTTTCAGTTTGGAAAATTATGATTTTGGGTTTCGGGGGTGGACTTTGTGATAATGACATTTTTTTAATATTTTGATAACACCACTGAGTTTGCAGCGTCAAATTTAGTGTGACTACATAGTTCGTTTGCGTATATCAGATTTTGTAAGAATCTCTAGCACCTCATCGAAGTTCATTTTGGACTTAGAAAATCTGGTGCATCATGTTGCTAGTGCAACCTGAATCACAAAGGGTAACACATCATTTGAGGAATGCATTTTATGCCTTATGTACCTGGTAACTAGGTATGAGTATAAATATCCCTTTTTTGCCCAATTTTGCTCATTTTTCATCTTGCCTCTTGAGAGCTAAAACCTAAACTATTGTGAGAGCTTAAAAGTAAAGCTTTGGGTGCTTGGGAAGTTAAATTAACATCTATTTCTTGATTCTCTTACGGATTTAAGGTGAGAATTCACTCTTTTGCTTATCAAATTTCTTGATTAATTATTCAAAACCCCCAAAACCTTAATATTTAATTTAGCCCCAAATTCTGAACCTTTTTACTTGAATAATGTTCTTAATCCTATAATTACTAGTTTTATCCCAATTTCATCTTCAAAAAAACTTTGATTCTTGGTTTTTAAATTGATTTCAAAGGTTTTACCCAGTAAAGCTCAAAAAATAGTTTTGTTCGATTTGAACCCCTTCTTTTACTTGATTTGACTTGGGTTTTCAGCTGTATATTTCTAAAGTTATTAGGAACGCATTTTAAAGCAAAGTTATGATTTTTCCCTTTTTTTTCAAAAACTCATTTTAGGGGTCTGTTTTGACCCCAAACCAAAAGTAGGTAATGTGGGTAACGTTAGCCTTGTTTGGAAATATTGATTCTATATCTCTTGGTTTTAGTTGATTTTGAAACCGTTCATGAGAAGTAGGGTTTTTTGGTTGTAGTGTTGCAAATCAATTTTGGCCTTTGAGGTAGGTTATAGCTCAACTTTTTCAGATCGGGATAGATAGTAAATATTGGTATAAAATTCATATGAAGGGTTGGAAATAATCATGATAAATGGCTATCTATATGTTGTGCTCGTGTGGCAGCCTATATGTGATGTAATTGTTGAAATTGAGATATTATGCGATATGTATGATCGTATGGGTTCTCTATGATGTTGATATCCTAAAATGCACGTGAGTAATTGTATTGTGTTGTTGAAAATGCCTTTTTATGGTACCACTGGTGTATGGAGATATATGCATACTTGTTGGCATATGAAACATGTCAAAATTCATGGATGAACAAAAATAATGAGTGGACATTGACTCGGGTGGTTGTGGAATTATTATATTATGATTGATTGTGAAAATACGCATTGTGACTAGTTATGAGCATTACATCCTTATATCATACTCATTCATGAAACAAATAGTGTAAAACACCCTAATTTTTGGACCTTAGAAAATTTCTTGAAATTTCAATCTCTGGACCCAATACGACTCAAGGGTACAAGCCATATGTTGGAATACGAATGGTGTGGTCCAGTCATTTGCTAACCAGTGTTGGTTGGTGGGATGGGTTTTGGTAACTAGAATAGGTACGACTTGTGAGACATCCCAAGTCTTGGACCCTTGCAAAATTTCATAAGTTTTGGACTCACTAGTCTTGGTATGACTTAAGGGTACCACTCGTACCCATTGGATATGAGTTGGGGGATATCTTGACGGCTTACTCGTACCCTAGGCAGTGTGTAAGGCTTGGCTACTACCCAAGATATGACTCAATTAGGTAAGAGTCGTATAGGAATATATGAGTAGTGTAAGTCAAGTTGTATGGTGCATGTTTGACCTGTCTTGAGGAATCTGTCCACTATATGGATAGTGGGTACGATTGGGGGTGTCACTCATACCCATTAGGTATGAGTGGGGAGGTGTGAGTGATATAGAAACCAGTAGGTAAGGTCTTGGAAGGTCTTATGTATGAGTTGGGGTACCACTCGTACCCTAAGATATGGATGGTGAAAGGGGAGTCGTACCCCTGGGCGGGGCTTATTTTAATTATTAAGTCAAGGGTAGTTTGGACATTTCCTCCTCCTAAAACCTTGTGTTATCACATTATATAACCCTATATGGCCTTGTATAACACTTATTAAAGGATCATAACACATCAAATACTCTCTCAAATGCTCTCTTGAAGATTGGAGGCTAGGGTTTCTTGATATGTTCTTCAAAGGGCTCAAAGTTCAAGATTTCTTCCATGAATCTTCATGTATAAGGCATGTACTCCTTCCCTCACTGTTAATAAAATTAAAGGCATATGTATTGTATTTTAAACATTGGTTTATGAATCATGAATGGTGGCTTTCAAAATATTGTTGAGGGTTTTTATGCATATGGTTTAGTATTGGTTTAAACTATGTTTTTACATATTGTTGAGGGTCTTTATGCATATGGTTTGGTATTGGTAATGGTTTACATATGTGATTGTTTTTGGTTATGGTTTAACTAAGGGGTCTTGATTAACCCTAATTATGGTGATTTACACATTGGTTTTGGCATTGGTAAAGGTATGCCCTCAACATGTTCGATAAAATACCTCAAAAAACGTTTTTTCTCTATTGCTGAACTTGCATTGAAACTCTTGCATGGTTTGGTTTGGAAACGGAACTCTAAATAATTTTGGATGGTTTAAACGGTTTAAATTACTTAAATGCTTTAAATGTTTGGCATGGTCTAAAATAGTTGTGAATGGTTTAAAAGGTAAAGGTTTTGGTGGTCATGGTTGGTCTATTTTGAAAACCTTGCGGGATACATGGAAATACCTCAAGTAAATGCATAAATTGAATTGGTTTAAATGGTTTGGAAAGGTAAATGGCTAAATGGTTATGCTTTCGGGGTACGGATTCCCCTAAGTGGTTTATTACAGTAAATAGAAGGGCACCTAAGGTCCCCTATACCTACATGTTGTTGACAATGGATAGTACTTACAAGTAAGGGTTGGTATCATAATACCAATATCAATGGCCTTGGTTAACAAATGGTAAATAGATTATTTGGAAATGGTTGTTAATTGGGCATTAAAGGGGGAGATGTATCTAAACCATGGAAGATAGATGTCCCGAGGGCCCAAAATTTGAAACTCATATTTGTCGGTGTAAGGTTTGTCTTGGTGGACCATGCACATGATGTCACACCTTATATTAGGGGTGTACTAGTCATCCCAATGGGATATTTCCCTTTTTATACGGTTATACGTACTGGGCTATTTGAATAGGGGGAGATGAACCCATATTTCCCATGGGTGCTTTAGGACAGCAAAGTTATACAACCCAGGTAATGGTTTTAAAGGCATGCTAAACTCAGATTCTCTTTCTCGGCATGGTTATATATATATATATGTATGGTTATATGCATTATGGATGGTTTTTACTTAGCTTTGTAAATGGCATTATTTTATCCCTATCCAGAGTGCATGCTAGTGTCACCCACTAACCCATCTACTAGCAGTTGTATACCCAAGCTATGCAGGAGTTGGCTATTCCAGTCCTCTTTCTTAGTGATCAGATTCGGGTACAGTCAATGTTGGATTAAAGTGGTGAGCTTCCATAGTTTGGAAGGCATTTATTTCATGTCATAGTTTACTTTCCCATTTCTTCTCTTTCATAGACTTTGGTTTTTGGCTATGGTCGGGGGCATGTCCTGACTGAGTACTCTTTGGTTGGTCTAGAGGCTTTGTATAGACAACTATGGATTGGGTATGGTATGGATTGTTTGTGTTATTTATACTTACATTATCTTATTCTCATGGGTTGGTTATTGGCTTCAGCATTGGTTTGGTTGGATATTAGGTGGTTTGACTTATTTGGGTTAGTCTCGATTTTAGACCTATCCTAAAGTCATCACATAGTTGGATATGATATCTTGTTATATGTTCGAACTTTAACTGACTCAGGGTATGCATTTAGTGGTTGGGTTGGGTAACGAAGGTAGTTCCTGGTTCCAGTTGGACTTGGAATTGCCCATTAAGTCTAGGCCCTAGTTCGGGCTGTGATAATTTGGTATCAGAGTTTTAGGTTTTGGTGTCATGGGGTATCCACAAAATTGTGTAGAGTAGAGGCTTACTTATGAGTGTGTTGTGTACCATACTTATAATTAGGAGGCTACGAGGCATCTAGGAATGTTTCACTTTCTTGGTTATTATATTTTTGGGGTATGGAGTCTAAGGTCTTGAAATCTTCTCTAAATATTCTTTGGTTAATCTTTCTTATCATGTCCTCTCAATGATCTAAAGGCTCTTGAAAACTCACCTGTCCTACTTGAGGACAATATGGATGGATCTAGTCCAACTCATGGGGCACAGACCTGGTCAAGGGTTGCAGCTTCTGGTTTTCCCCATGGAATATCACTGGTCTATGATAACCCTATCTTAGAAAGTGGAACTCATTCTTGATTACCTTAATGAAGGGTTACTAATACTGAGTTTTGTCACTCTACAAATCTATTGACCCAACTAGTGACAACTCCATTGCGCCAGTCTAGTCTTATTGGTATGGGAAGGAATTGGTACTTTGCTTGTGGTCAAGTGGGTCACATGCATCGGGAGTTCTCCATAAGGGTTTCAGCTTGGGCAAGTTGGGTATTGGGTGCTACTTCTGTATCCAACACTGGTATGTTGAAAACTTTTTTATTTGTGGTGCGTGTGGTTTATTTGGTTTGTGGTTTTCTCTCTTGTGTGACCCCATGTGTTGTTGTGTATTTTGGTTTTGGTCCTAAAAGTTGATTCTAAACTCTTTGGTTTTTATATTTCTAACTAATAGTTGACTTTGCGATTACTAAAAGAGTCTATAGGGGTGTGAGGTACTTGTTGGTAATGTGATGGGGTCTTAGTAGATTTGTTTGAATCAGATATGGTGGGATTTGATATTATTCGGAGGATGGATTGGTTGCACTCGTGCTATTCATCATTAGGTTGTTGCATACGTAAAGGTTGTCTTTAGGCTCCCAAGAGAGTCAATCTTGGACTGGGAGGATGGTTTCATTCCCTAGCTATTAAGGAAAAGGTTATATTCTATCTTACAGCTTAGATATTGGTCTCCAAAAAGGTGTCTCTTTTATCGGTTGGTTCGGGTTATGGATTCTAATTCGGAAGGTCTTTTCTTACATTCAGCTTTGGTGGTGAATTAATTTATTAGGATCCTTTCTAATGACCCTTATGGTGTCTTTCTAATGTGGAGGTTAGTTTAGGATTAGTCTTGTTTCGAACATTTGTCCAATTTCTATTCTTTCCTTATAAAATGGTTCTGGTTGGGTTAAAGGATCTCAAGGAGAAATTAAGGGATCTCTTAGATAAAGGATTCGTTAGTCTTAATGATTCTCTGTGAAATGTTTTTTTTTGCTGGCATAGGGGGAATGGTTCCCTTGAAATGCATAGGTTGTCTTTGGGTGACTTAGAAATTTAGGGTGTTCTTCTAGTGGGGGAGTACCTTGTAGGTCTATTCCATTTTATATAGGGTACTTTGATAATAGTACATGGTGAATGGTAGATACTAGGCTTGAACCTAGATGTTTAATTTGGATAAAGGAATCAAGTTAGCTAGGGGATAGTAATGCAGGAATTGTGACGGTAAAATGGTGGGTTGGGAGTTAATTCATGGGATAGGATAGAACATGAAGCTTGCAAGTGCCTTTGTCCCTGTACTTGTACCTTTTTATGGGCTTGAAATTGATTTCTAAATTCACGGTTTTGAATATAGATTTTGGCACGATTGAGGATCTTGATAAATTAGTCATTTAATTGATTTTACATAAAATAAGATGCATTATTTATGCTTTATTAATGTTTATGAACATTGTGAGATTCATGGGAATGGTAAATGGATTTCAAGGTACTATAGATTCCCCAATTACTTGGTTTTGGTTTTGGAAAATTATACCCTCAAATTATTTTTGAAATTACCATTGAATATAATTTTTTCATATGGTTTGACTACTCCTAAATCTCCGCATTGCATAAATAGTTAAAGAAATCATGAATTGGTTTTGGTTAGATTCAAATGGTTTTGAAAAGGGCTAGGTGGCCATGATTTGATTTTGAAATGGTTTTGGTTTAATTGGAAACCTTGGAGTTAATTGGATCTCATAGTTTTTGCATGTCTATGTAGGGATTTAGGTAGCATTTGGTTGAATGAGGTTTTGGGTATAAGAAAACCAAGTGTCTCTAGTATACGCCCTCGGTGACACCTATTAGGATGGAGTGTTGTACTTGTATAGGTAATGGGGGTAAAGGTTACTGATTAGCCTTAAATTTTTGTTAGTGGTGGGCTTCAAGGGAAGGTGGGGTTGCATATTCTGGTGATTCTCTTCTATTGGTTTAGAGAAGTACTCCACTAGTGTTGTAGGCATTCTT
This sequence comes from Capsicum pubescens, assembly GCA_030864215.1. Taxonomy (NCBI): domain Eukaryota; kingdom Viridiplantae; phylum Streptophyta; class Magnoliopsida; order Solanales; family Solanaceae; genus Capsicum; species Capsicum pubescens. The sequence continues at coordinate 82,951,991 of CM061541.1, read as the reverse complement.
ATAGTACTTATGCTTGAGGTTCACAACTTGCGTTTGCCTTATTCCGTGGATATGAGTCTTGACCTTGTGTTAAGTTATTCATGGTATATGTGGTTGTGTTTCTTTTGGTGTCCATTTCCAAGGACTCCTTTTGTGGTATGGTTTTGTCGGGATGGTTCTTGATTTCTTTCCAAGTGGTTTTATGAAGTACTCCATGCCTATGTTGTCATGTCTTATTTCAGGGGTCTTTTTCTTGCCTTGGGTGTCATAAATAACTCGTGTACTTCGATTCCATAATGATTCTTCTTGTTCTAGGATAGTAGTGGACTAGAAAGCAGTGTGATGTTTTGCAATGGGAAATATAAAAGTCCCTGAGTAGGGAAGAGTATCGGGTGACTACTAGAGTTAAGGTTTGAAAGTAAGGTGAGGTTGTCGTCATGATAAATATTTAGGAAAGGAATAGGTGGTGAAAAACTTTGTGAAATATTAAATGATGTTAGATCTTTTGATGGATAGATCATACTGCGAGTATGTAAGCGGTAGGTTTGAATTGTTGTGATTAGTAGATATGCCTATAGTTGTGTTGGGGTACTTGGGAGGTTCGATAAGGCATGGTTTTATGAATTGTTTTCATGGCATAGTAGTTGTATAGTCTTGGATGTTCAAATATAGGTTGGGGGTCTTAGTTATAATGGTTGGATATGGCTTGCTCATGACCTTTACTCATACTTTCCATATTATAAAGATGATGAAAGCGGAATAGTGTTTCAGGATAAATGTAAGGAGTAGAGCCCGGTGGCTTAAATTAACTCCTTTGTGCTTTGGATAGGCTTGGACGTAGAATTGGTGGTGTGTAGTTAGACTCAAGCTCTCGTAGTGGTGTATCTTGGTAAACTCTATATCAAATAGGACTCGCTCTCTAACATGAGTCTATTCATTTGGTAATCTATGATGTGTGTATATAGGGAGGGGGTGGATGGTCCTTGGGTTGGTTGGTTCCTTTGGTTGGTATTGGTATCTTGGATTCTTATCTCTTTAGGGATCTTGGATTGGTAAGTTTGCCTGTTGCGAATGAAAGGTATGTCTTCGGTAAAGGTTCCATGGTGGAACTAAAATTCCGAGAAATCCATTAGGGATGCGGAAGTATACATGGAGTTCAAGGATCCACATTAGTTCTTTGTTCTGGAAATTTATGCATAAGTATGCATTCTTTCAACACCTCTTAATTTTCAAACTTTGCTAAAGGAAATGGTCCCTCTTGCATATTTGTTTCCTAACTTAGTTAGAGGTCAAAATAGAGGTGTTGGGTGTAGATCGTGCTTGGGATATATGGTAGTCTTCTCATCGTGGTTTGTGTTCTTGTCCTCTACTTTGGTTGGGGGGATGTTTGATGTGCGTTAATGTGTTAAATCTTGTTTTTTTTTACCCTTACCCATCATTTGAGGATGAACGGTCCTAGTGGGGGAAAATGAAACATCCCAAGTCTTAGACCCTTGCAAAATTTTCTAAGTTTTGGACTCACTAGGCTTGGTACGATTCAAGGGTACGACTCGTACCCATTGGATATGAGTTGGGTTATTTCTTGAGGGTTCACTCGTACCCTAGGCAGTATGGGAGGCTTGACTACAGCCCAAGATATGACTCAACTAGGTAAGAGTTGTATTGGAACATACGAGTGGCACAAGGCAAGTTATATAGTGCATGTTTTAGTTGTCTTGTGGAATCTGTCCACTATACGGATGGTGGGTATGATTGTGGGTGTCATTTGTACCCATTAGGTACTAGTGGAGAGGTGCGAGTCATATAGAAACCAGTAGGTAAGGTCTTGGGTATGAGTTGGGGTACCACTTGTACCCTAGGATACGGATGGTAAGGGGGAGTCGTACCCCTGGGTGTGGCTTATTTTAATTATTAAGTCAAGGGTAGTTTGGAAATTTCCTCCTCCTAAACCCTTTTGTTATCACGTTATATAACCCTATATTCCCTTTCATAACACTTATTAAAGGATCATACCACATCAAATACTCTCTCAAACACTCTCTTGAAGATTTGAGGCTAGGGTTTCTTCATGTGTTCTTTAAAGGGCTCAAAGAACAAGATTTCTTCCATAAATCTTCATGTATAAGGCATTTACTCCTTCCCTAATTGTTATTCAAATTAAAGGAATGTGTATTGTGATTTAAACATTGGTTTATGAATCATGAATGGTTGATTTCAAAATATTGTTGAGGGTCTTTATTCATATGGTTTGGTATTGGTTTAAACTATGTTTTACATGTTTTTGGTAATGGTTTGCATATGTGGTTGGTTGTTGGTTATGGTTTAACTAAGGGGTCTTGATTAACCCTAATTATGGTGATTTACACGTTGGTTTTGGCCTTGGTAAAGGTATGACCTCAAGATGTTTGATAAAATGTCCCAAAGAACATTTTTACTCTATTGTTGAACTTGCATTGGAACTCTTGCATGGTTTGGTTTAGTAATGGAACTCTAAATGCTTTTGGATGGTTTTGTATAGTTTAAATTATATAAATGCTTTAAATTTTTGGCATGGTATAAAATGGTTTGGAATGGTTTAAAAGGTAAAGGTTTTGGTGGTCATGGTTGGTCTATTTTGAAAACCTTGCGGGATACATGGAAATCCCTCATATGAATGCATAAATGGAATTGGTTTATATGGTTTGGAAAGGTAAGTGGCTAAATAGTTATGCTTGTTGGATACGGATTACCCCAAGTGGTTTATTACGGTAAATAAAAGGGCCCCTAAGGTCCCCTATACCTACATGTGGTTGGATATGGATAGTACTTGCAAGTAAGGGTTGGTATGATGATACCAATATCAATGGTATTGGTTAATAAATCATAAATGGATTGTTTGGTAATGGTTTTTAATTGGACATTAAAGAGGAGGTGTTTCTAAGTCGTGGAAGGTGGAGGTCCCGGGGGGACCGAAACTGGAAACTCATATTTATCGGTATGAGGTTTGTCTTGGTAGACCGTGTGCATGATGTCACACCTCATATTGGGAGATTTACTAGTCATCCCAATGGGATATTATCTAGTAGTGTGGCCACACGTACTGGGGCCCTTTTAGTAAGGGAAGCTGAACCCATATTGCCCGTGGGTTCTTCAGGACGACTAAGCTACACAACACAAGTAATGGTTTTAAAAGCATGCTAAACTTTGATTCTCTTTCCCGGCATGGTTATATATATATATATTTATGGTTGTACTTATTGTGGATGGTTTTTACTTGGATTTGTAAATGGCATTATTTTATCCCTATCCTGAGTGCATGTTAGTGTTCACCCACTAACCCGTATAATGGCGGTTGTATACCCACTCTATGCAGGAGTTGGCTATTCCACTACTATCGAACCAAGGATGTGGCTTCGGTTAAGGTTCTATGGTGGAACCATAAGGTGGAAGAAGCTATATAGAAAGTAGAGGAGGACATGAAGTCTAAGTATTTACATCTGTTTTCTGCTCCTAAGATTCATACGGAAGGTATGTGTCTTCAACACATCTTTATTTTCTGAGTTTGTTAAATGGAAGATTAATATCTTTGCCTCTTTGTTTTCCAACTTTTTAAGGATTGGAAATATATTTGATAATACAAATGACTCGTGCATGTAGGGGCGGAGCCAGCCTTTCATTAAGGGGTTCATCCGAACCCCATTCGACGGAAAAATATACCATTTATACATGATTTAAATTAATTTTTATGTGGTTATAGTAGGTGTTAAACCCCCTTCTACTACGTTTTCTTTGAATATTGAACCCCCTTAGTTGAAATTCTGGCTCCGCCTCTGCGTGCTTGTGGTTACCCCTACCTTGTCCATCATTCAGGGATGAATGTTCCTAGTAGGGAAGACTGAAACACCCTAGTTTCTTGACCTTAGAAAATTTCCTAGAATTTTGATCTCTGGACCCAATACGACTTATGGGTGTGAGGCGCATATTAGGGTACGAATGGTGTGGTCCAGTTGTATGCTTACCAGTGTTGGTTGGTGAGATGGATTTTGGTCACTGAAATGGGTACGACTTGAATGGTATGTGTCGTATGGTTGGATACATATCGTTTGGTATGATTTTTCCTTAGCTAAATCTTGGAATTGGTAACTTAAGTTGTATCTGAGTATGAGGGGCTCACTATGAGCCGTAAGCCAGGGTATGAGTCGTACCTAGGACTCCTATGGTGATCAGTGTTCAAACCTCCTAGATTCTATTATGCCAGGGGTACAGTTTTTGGGTACCAGTCATACACTTGAATACGACTTGGGTTTGGGTGTATCATACCTTGGACAGTGTTGGGTCCAAGGGGAAAGCCTAGGGTACAAGAGGTGGGTACCACTCGTACAGGTTGGGTACGACTTATAAGGGTCAGTCGTACCCTATGACAGGAATTTAATGTAGTTTAAGTGAGGGCAATCTGGATATTTCCCTCTTATCCTATTAAGGTCCTATGACTTATATTACACTTGGGAGGTTATTTTCCCTATTATGCTGTTCTTAAACACTTGGAGAACACTCTTAAATCCTATCAAGAGTTCTTGGGCAAATGAAGCTAAGGTTTAATCTTAAGGAGTGAATTGGAGCTTGTCTTGGTGATTTTTCTTCATCATCATCTTGGTTTAAGGCATGTTCTCTTCCCTCATTGTTAGTTCCAACTAAAGGAATGGTTTTATAAATGTTTTTATGATTTGAATGTTGTATGATATGGTTTTTCCAATATGATTTGAGGGTTTTGGTTATAAATGCTTGGTTATGGTTTTTTCATGTTTTAATTATGCTTTTATATGTATTAATGGTGGTTTTGGATAATTGGTTGCATGGGAACGATTCTTTGGTAATGGACTTTGGTTTTGGAAATACTATGCCCCCAATGTGTTTGATAAAATGCCTTTAACAATGTTTTTACTATAATATTGGTTTTTCAATGTAACTTATGCATGGTTAAAACTTGGTAATGGAACCCTAAATGATAAGAATGATTTAAATGGTAGTATTTTATCCTTATCCTTAGTTCATGCAAGAGTTTACCCTTTTATAAATGGCAGTATTTTATCCTTATCCTTAGTTCATGCTAGAGTTCACCTTCTTACCCGTCTTCGATTGTTGTATCCCCACGTGATGAAGGAACTATCCGTTCCACTCCTCCTACAATATGATTCGTACTTTAAGGTTAGCATTTGGATTGAAGCGGTGATCTTTTATTTTTTTGGAAGGATTCATTTCATAGATGTTATTTCTTAATTTAACTTATTTATGGATATTGGTTTTGGCTATGGTTGGGGACATATCCCAACCATATTTTGGTATTCTTTTGGTTAGAGGCTTTTGTGGTATTGCTATGGGTTGGAATGGGTGGGGTCAGTATTGGTGTCATCTTTGATATTGATATTGGTATTGAGGTTCATACCGGTTGACCATATTATTAGTTTTTCCATCGTATTTCATTTGGGATTAATCATATTATGTTTTGAAACTCATTTGGTTAATGCCTGGTTTATGAACCTTGGTTCGGTATTAGTTTGGCTTGGTGATTTGGTTGGTACGATTTGGTGGATGGGTAGACTTAGTAGGGTTGGTCTAGTAATAAACCTATCCCAAAGTTAGTTCTTGTCCAATTATGCTATCTTATTATATGCTCGAAATTCAGCTAACTCAGGGCTGGAGGTTGGGTTGGGTAATGGGGGTGGTATCTTATCCCGGTCAGACTTGGGATGCCCATTACAACAAGGCCCTAGGTTGAGTTGTGTCAAGTTGGTATTAGAACTTTAGGTTCATGTTCAATTGGGAATCCACAAAGTCGTGTCTGGTAGAGTATCTTTTAAGAGTGTGTAGCACGCCATACTCATAAGAGAGAGGCTATGAGGTATTTAGGAATGTTTTACTTTCTTGGTATTCTTTTTTCAAGATTGGATTCTAAGTCCTATAATTCTTCTCTAATTCTTGGTTTTCGCTTTTTAGATCATGCCTCGATGATTTGGAACACAAGAAAACTCTCCAGTCTCATCTGGGGACAATATTGATGGGATACGTCCTATGTCTAGAGTTCTTCTTTGATCTCAGGGTCCTATCCCTGATTGTTCTGGAGTTTCTACAGTTGTTATTAGTCCTCCATAAGGTAAGGTGACTAATGCGCAATTTCGCTAGTCTATTCATAATATTGCTCAATTAGTTGTTGCTCAGGTTGAGCGGGATATGTCTGGTGGGTTTTCTGTTGAGGCCACATGGGCTGGTCAGTTTATGAAACTAAATACTCCTTATTACTTGTGTGAAGGTGGATGAGGATCCTCAGGGTTTCTTGGATGAAATAGAGAAGATATTCTGGGTGATGCAGGCTACTAATGCTGAAGGTGTAAATTTTGCAGCTTATCAGCTCAAGGATTTTGCGTACCAATGGTACGAAGAGTGGGATAAGGATAGAGGTTATATGGAGGAGTCATCCTTGTGGGATGATTTTTCTGGTGCTTTTCTGGATCTTTTCTTTTCTCAAGAGCTGAGGGAAGCGAAGATGGAGGAGTTTGTGAATCTTAAGTAAGGGAGAATGTCTGTCAAGGAATATGCCTTGGAATTTCATCAGCTGTCAAGGTATGCTCCTAATTTGGTGGCCGACATGAGAGCGAGGATGAGAAAGTTTGCTTCTGGGTTATCTCAAGATTTTATCTTAGAAAGCAAGACTGATTTATTAATCAAGGATATGGATATTTCAAGGGCAGTTGTCCATATGCAGCAGGTATAGGATGAGTTGCAAGGTGGTTGGGATGGAGGTAATGGCCGAAGAAGAAGTGGGGGAGTTATGGTTTCTTTTCTTCGGTTAGCTCTCCTTATTCAAGGCAGACAGGTGATAGGCATCAATAAGGTGGTGATAATATATAGGCATAGGGTGCCCAATCTCAGGCGAGTAAGGGTTAGTCAATTTTTTCATGCCCTCTTTTCTGGTTTTGTGGTTGTCTTCATCGCGGTTATTAAGACAAAAAAAGGGACAAGTGTTTTAAACAGGGCCAGCCAGGCCATATGCTCAATAATTATCCAGTTGGTAAAGGAGCTTTGGGAGCGGTCAAAGATCCGGGTGCTTTATCTTCTGCTTTTTTTCCTAGTGGTGCATCTTCGGTGTCTACTCCTGCTTTTTGTACCGGTACTGGATGAAATAGGTTGTATGATCTTACCTCTTGGCAGGAATCTGAGGCATCACCTGATATTGTTACTAGTATGTTACAACTCTTTTCTCATGACATGTATTGTCTGCTTGATTAGGGGTTCACTCTTTCTAATGTGACCCTATTTGTGGCTGTATGTACTGGTTTTGATCCTGAGGTTATTTCAGATTTCTTTTCTATTTTTACCCTGGTAGGTGACTCAATTATTCCTGAGAGGGTCTATAGGGGGGGTGGTATCCGTTGGTGGTAGAAAGACCTTGGTGGATTTATTTGAACTTGATATGTTGGATTTTGATGTTATTATGGGAATATATTGGTTGTATTCTTATTATGCGTCGTTAGATTGTTGGACCTATAAGGTTTCCTTTAGGTTCCCTGGTGAACCTGTTATAGAGTCGTAGGGTGGTTCCCTAGCTCCTAGGGGAGGTTCATCTCATATTTTAGAGCTCGAAGGTTAATCCCTAAAGGTTGTCTTTATCACTTGGTCTAGGTTAAAGAATCTAACTCAAAAGGTCCTTCTTTACAGTCAGTCCCGGTGGTAAATGAATTTCCTGAGGTCTTTCTTGATGATATTCCTGGTGTCCCTCTGGATAAGGAGATAGATTTTGGTATTGATTTGGTTCTGGACACTCAACCAATATCTATTCCTCCTTATATAATGGCTCTAGTTGAGTTGAGGGAACTCAAGGAACAACTTAAGTATCTTCTGGATAAATGGTGTATTCATATCAGAGTTGCTCGTGTGCAAAAAGGATGGTTCCTTTCGGATATGGATTGACTATCAGCAGTTGAATAAGGTAACGATATAGAACAAGTATCCTCTTCCAAGGATAGATAACTTGTTTGATCAGTTGTAAGGTGCCAAGTTTTTTTCTAAGATAGATCTTTGGTCTAAGTATCATCAACTTAATATTAGGGAGGAGTATCTCTAAAATGGCTTTTCGTACTTAGTATGGGCACTTTGAATTCTTGGTGATGTTATTTCGTTTGACTAATGCCACGACGATATTTATGGATCTGGTGAATAGGGTTTTTAGGCAATTCCTATATCTCTTCGTCATTTTGTTTATTGATGACATTATGGTTTATTCCAAAAGTGAGGTGGATCATGCTAATCACCTCCGTGTGGTATTGCAGGCCTTGAAGGAACAATATTTGTATGCCAAGTTCTCCAAGTGTAAGTTTTGGTTGAACGTTGTTACTTTTCTTGGTCATATTATTTCTAGCAAGGGGATCATGGTGGATCAATAAATGGTGGTTGTGGTTAAAACGTGGCCTACACCCACGACTCCAACCGACATTCGAAGCTTCTTGGGTTTGACTAGGTATTATCGATTGTTTGTGGAGTGCTTTTCGACGATAATTGCTCCTTTGAATAAGTTGACTCATAAAAAGGTGAAGTTTTCTTGGCCGGATGCTTGTGAGGGACGTTTTGAGAAGTTAAAAGATAAGCTAACTTCGGCTCTGATTTTGGCATTGCTTGAGGGCAGTGATGGGTTTGTGGTTTATTATGATGCATCTAGAGAGGGACGTGGGTGTGTCTTTATGCAGCATGGAAAGGTGATTACCTATGCTTCTAGGTAATTGAAGGTGCATGAGAAAAATTATCCTACTCATGACTTGGAGCTATTGGCGGTGGTTTTTTCTTTGAAATCTGGAGGCATTATTTGTATAGAGTGCACGTAGACATCTTTTCTAATTATAAGAGTCTACAGTATGTGTTCACTCAGAATAAGCTAACTATCAGGCAAAGAAGATGGTTGGAGCTTTTCAAGGATATGACATAAGTCTTCACTATCACCCAGGTAAGGCTAATGTTGCTTTTAATGCTATTAGCAGGTTATCTATAGGGAGTTTGGATCATGTCGAGAAAGGCAAGAAGGAATTGGTAAAGTATATTTACTGCTTGACTAATCTTAGAGTTGGTCTTTTAGACTCTAAGGATGGTAGTGTTATGGTTTAAGGAGTGGTTCGATTGTCTCTTGGTGCATTGATTAAGGAGAAACAAGTGCTAGATTCTATCTTTATAAAAATCAAGAGTAATGTGGGTATGTAGAAGGTAATGGTGTTTGAGACCAGTGGAAATGGTACTTTACAGTACCAAGGGAGGTTGTGCATTCTTGATATCAATGGTTTGCGGCAACAAATCTTGGCAGAGGCGCATAAATCACGCTACGTTATACATCCCTGCTTGGTAAAGATATATCATGATTTGAAGGAGATGTATTGGTGGAATGGTATGAAAAGGGATGTGGCTAATTTCGTAGCCAAGTGCTTGGTGTGTCAACAAGTTAAAGTTGAGAACATGAGACCTAATGGGTTGTATTAAGAGATTGTTTCCCCGAAAGGAAATGGGAGGTAATCAATATGGATTTCGCTACTGATCTTCCTCAATCTCGGAATCAATATGATTTGATTTGGGTCATCATAGATAGGATAACAAACTCTGCTCACTTTTTACCAGTGAGGACTACTTTCTCAGTGGAGGATTATGCGAAGTTAAATCATCAGAAGATTGTGAAGCTGCATGGGTTACCTATTTTGATTATCTCTAATCATGGTACACAGTTTTTATCTCATATCTGGCAATCTTTTCAGAAGGGATTGGGTACTAATGTGAGTTTGAGTACTTCTTTTCATCCTCAAATAGATGGGCAAGCGAAAAGAACTATTCAGACATTAGAGGATATGCTTCGAGCATGTGTGGTTGATTATGGTGGAAGTTTGGTTGAGCATCTACCTTTGGTAGAGTTGGCTTATAATAATAACTATTATTCTAGTATTGGCATGGCCTCTGTTGAGGAATTGTATGGTAGGAGGTTTAGATCTCCTATTGGTTGGGTCGAGCTTGGTGAGGCATATATGTTTGGTTTGAATTTGGTCTATCAAGCTATGGAAAAGGTGAAGGTAATTCGAGATAGGATTAAGGTTGTCCAAAGTTGCCAAAATTCCTATGCTTATGTAAGGCGTAGATACTTGGAGTTTGAGGTTGGGAATAAGTTGTTCCTTAAGGTATCTCCCATGAAGGGAATAATGAGGTTTGGCAAAAAGGGGAAGCTCAGTCCCTGGTAAATTGGTCCATATGTGGTTTTACGGAGGGTTTGAAATATTGATTACGAATTGGAGTTGCCTTCTAGTTTGAACTTCATTCATCCGGTATTTCATCACTCCATGTTGAGAAAGTGTCGTAGTGATCCTTCTTCGATTATTCCTGTAGAGGGGTTAGGTATCTAGGACTCTTTGTCTTAAGAAGAGGTCCTGATTGAGGTCTTGGATAGGTAGGTTCATAGGTTGAAAACCAATGATGTCACTTTGGTTAAGGTTCTGTGGCGGATGGGAAGCGTAAGAGGACATGAAGTCCAAGTATCCGTATCTATTTTCTACTCCTGGGATTCGTGCGGAAGGTATGTGTCTTCAACACATCTTTATTTTCTGAGTTTTTTAAAGGAAACATTAATATCTTTGCCTATTTGTTTTAGAGCTTTGTTAAGGATTGAAAATATATTTGAAAATGCAAATGACTCGTACATGTGGTTACCCCTACCTTGTACGTCGTTCGGGGATGAATGTTCCTAGTGGGGAAGACTGAAACACCCTAGTTTCTTGACCTTTGAAAATTTCCTCAAATTCTAGTCTCTGGACCTAATATGACTCATGGGTATGAGCCGTATATTAGGGTTTGAATGGTGTGGTCCATTCGTATGCTGACCAGTGTTAGTTGGTAGGATGGATTTTGGTCACTGGAATGGGTATGACTTGAATAGTACGAGTTGTATGATTGGATACAGAACGTTTGGTTTGGGTTTTCCTTAGCTTAATCTTAGACTTGGTAACTTAAGTTAGATCTGAGTAAGAGTGGCTCACCATGAGTCGTAAGCCAGGGTATGAGTCGTACCCAGGGCTCATATGGTGATTAGTGTTCAAACCTCCTGGATTCTATTCTACCAGGGGTACGGTTTATGGGTACCAGTTGTACACTTGAATACGACTTAGGTTTACATATGTCATACCTTGGACAGTGTTGGGTACAAGGAAAAAGCCTAGGGCACGAGAGGTGGGTACCACTCGTACAGGTTGGGTACAACTCATAAGGGTCAGTCATACCCTATGACAGGTATTTAATGCAGTTTCAGTGAGGGTAATATAGACATTTGCCCACTTGTTCAGATAAGGTCCCACGACTTATATTGCACTTGGGAGGTTATTTTCCCTATTATTCTATTCTTGGACACTTAAAAAACACTCTTAAATCCTCTCTAGAGTTCTTGGGCAAAGAAACCTAGGGTTTCATCTTAAGGAGTAAATTGGGGCTTGTCTTGGTGATTTCTCTTAATCATCATCTTGGTTTAAGGCATTTTCTTTTCCCTTATTGTTAGTTCCAACTAAAGGCATGGTTTTATACAACGTTTTTATGATTTAAATCTTGTATGATTTTGGATTTTCCAATATAATTTGGGGTTTTGGTTATAAATGCTTGGTTATGGTTTTTCCATGTTTTAATTATAATTTTATATGAATTAATAGTGGTTTTGGATAATTGGTTGTATGGGAATGGCTATTTGGTAATGGACTTTGGTTTTGGAAATACTATGCCCCCCCCAATGTGTTTGATAAAATGCCTGTAACAATGTTTTCACAATAATATTGGTTTTTCAATAGAACTTGTACATTGTTTAAACTTGGTAATGGAACCCTAAATGATATGAATGATTTAAATGGTTTTGAATAGATTGGAAAGGTCTTGGAGGCCATGGTTTTTGTTTAATTGGAAATCATGAGGGGTATGTGGAAATCCTCGAAGGATTGGCTGAGGACCATACTTGCAAGTTATTGTTGGTATGACGATACCACAACTAAAAACCTCGGTTAATAATAATGAAATAACGGTTTGGATGGAAAATGGTTTTAATTGGGATTAAATGGGGGAGGTGTAGTAAAGCCGTGGAAGGTGGAGGTCCCGAGGGGATCTAAACTGGAAACTATTATTTACCGATGTGAGGTCTTATCTTAGTGACTGTGTGCATGATGTCATACTGTATATTTTGGGGGATGTACTAGAAATCCTAGGTTTTCTTCCCTGGTCGTGCAGTTTCACGCATTGGGCCCTTTCAGCAGGGGGCTGAACCCATATAGCCCATGGGTGGTTTAGGATAGCAAAGCTACACGTCCCAGGTAAAGGTTTTAATGGCATGCTAAACTTGGCTCTCTTTCCCAACATAGTTATATATATGTATGGTTTTGTTCATATGGATGGTTTGTACTTAGTTTTATAAATGGCATTATTTTATCTTTATCTTGAGTTCATGCCAGCATTCACCCGCTAATCCATCTTCGGTCATTGTATCCTTACGCGATGCAGGAAACGGCCGTTCCACCTCTCCTACTTAGCGATTCAGACTTTGGGGTCAACATTTGGATTGAAGTGTTGAGCTTTCATCTATTTGGAAGGTTCCATTTCATTTATGTTATTTCATACTTTAATTTATTAATGGATATTGGTTTTGGCTATGGTTGGGGGCATGTCCCAACCGAATTTTGGTATTCTTTTGGTTAGAGGCTTTTGTGGTACTGCTATGGGTGTGAATGGGCGGGGTTGATATTGGTGTCAGCCTTAGTATTGGTATTGATATTGGGGATGATATCGGTTAATGATATTGATGGTTGTTCCATCGTATTTCATTTTGGGATTAATGATATTATGCTTTGGAACTCATTTGGTTAAGGCCTGGTTTATGGCCCTTGGTTCGGTATTTGGTTTGTCTTGGTGGTTTGGTTGGTACGGTTTGGTAGATGGGTAGACTTGGTAGGGTTAGTCTAGGAACAGACCTATCCCAAAGTTGGTCCTTGTCCAGTTACACTGTCTTGTTATATGCTCGAAATTCAACCAACTTAGGGCAGGCGGATGGAGGTTGGGTTGGGTAATGGGGGTGGTCTCCAGTCTCGGTCGACTTGGGATGCCTATTACGACAAGGCCCTAGGTTGGGTCGGGTCATGGTACCGCAGTGGCAACACCTAAGAAACAATGGCAACACATTTGGTAAAGCCCTTCTCGAGGAATGTGTTGGAAAGAGATATTGCAACACCTTATAAAACCCTTCTCGAGGGATATACCTGGAAGGAGATATGAATATAGATTATAAATTGTATATGGGTTGATGAACCCCCCATGGGTCCCATGTCAGGAGGCTTGCCTTCGTGGTTGTATATGGAGGTTGTGCGACGACCTCGTGCATCATCATCATCATCATCATCATCATCTTATACATTGCACTTACCTTATTATGTTTATATTGTGTTAGAATTCCATATTGACTTATCTTATCTTATTTGTGTTATCTTCTATTAGTTGTACTTGACAATCTTGTATGTACATGTTCTTCCTTGTCCCTACTTGTATGTGATATAATATATACTTGTGCTCTACTTGGTTATGTTGTTGGAATATATGAGATATGTATATTAGAATTGTTAGTACAAGCGGTGTGGGCTAACGTTAAGGGACATTTTCTTATTGCAGGTGACGTACCATTGGTATATATTTTGTATGCTTTATTTTCTACTTTGCTCGGTCATCCTATGATACCTACTGAGTACAAGTGAACCGTAGTCACGCCTACTGTACCCTTTTGGTATGGGTCCTAGTTCGAGTGTGCCCTAGCTTGGTTGATTCAGGCGACATTTGGTGCTTTCAAGGTAGTGGTTGACTTTCAGGCATCCAGATATATTCTATTGCCTTTTTGATAGACTATGTCTTTAATTTTATTTCTGAGACACAGTTTCTCTTGTATTTGGATATCTTATGTATTTTCTTTGGATTTGAGTTGTACTAGATGCATTCTTATATTGTTCACATCAGGTTTGGGGAATTATGGTTGTATTGTTGATGTTGTACTCTTGTGCATTAATCATACTTATGTGGTTCAATTTCATTCTAGAAGCCTTACCTTGGGGGTATTTCTGTCTTTTCTCTCTTTGTTATTAGTTTAGGTGATAGGCTCACTCGTCAAGGTTCACCGCAAAGAGTGCTATCATGACCCTTGGATTTTTGGGTCATGACAAAACGTCTCCTGCTTTAGGTCTGACTATATCTTACATTCGGTGCAGGATTTCCAAAAACTCATTATCATCGCTGAGGAGTTACACAATATAATTTTGCAGAAGTCCTATAATAGTTGGAGATTCAATCTATCTAGACTCTGTCATAGCTGGTGATTCTTGAAGTTTGGTATTGACCTGCCGGTGCTGGGGAATTTGGAATTCATTCCAAAAGGTTAGTGAAAATTTTGTGGATGTCCTTAAAATTTCTTCCCAGTTAGATACCATTTGAAATTATCTAGACTTATGAGGATCTCGAGACTTCTCAGTAAATTATCTAAGACCATCGATCAATGATCCAAACAACAAAAGAAAACACCTTCTTTCAATAGAAAATATAAACTGCTACAAATTAACAAGTTATTTCAAATATACTCAAACTAGACAAATAAATGAATTTGATAATAATGGATTAAAATCAAAAAATGTAAAAAGGGACTAAAAATAATATTTTAGATGCATCAACGAATCCAAAGAAAGAAATAAAATTGAATGATAAACTACATAACCAAAATAACAACGTTAACTCAATATAACACAACAATCAACTATTTTAGAATCCTATGTCCTTCACAGCTATCTACAATAAATAATTCAACCATTACTACGACTACAAACGAAAATTACTAATGCAAAGAAGGAGGAGAAGGAGGAGGAGGAGGAGGAGGAGGAGGAGAAGAAGAAGAAGGAGAAGAAGAAGAAGAAGAAGAAGAAGAAGAAGAAGAAGAAGAAGAAGAAGAAGAAGAAAAGCTAATGAATTAATTAGAAAAAGATACATTTACCTTTTTACGGGTAGGAACTGGGAAAAGCGAACCTTGATGATGAAATTTCTAGTAATAGACTCAATTTTAATCTACCGGAGCTCATACAAGTTTTTTTTTAACTTTGATTATTCCAGTGTATTTCTTCTTGAATTTTTTGATTACGTAGGATTAAAGGAACGCTCCTCCCAAATCCCCAATTTTTCCCAAAGAATTTCTCTTCTCAACCTTCAACCCACAGTTTCTATTTGAAAGAACATTTGGGGCTGGTTTTAGAGGGAAATTGAAGGGGTATTTAGGGGATTTTGAGGGGAAATTTTGAATTTCAAAAAAAAAAGTATAAGACTAATAGCTATGAATTGGTGCCAATTTCATGAATTAGAGTAGAAAGGGGGGAGAATCACAATTCTTCAAGGAACAATGGCAATTGCCCAATGTTGTACCTCCATGGTACAAAATTGAGGGGAATCTTCTATGAAATTGGGAATTTAAATGTTGGAGTGTCCACCTTGGATCATTCTAGAACTTTCTATTATTTTTTTGGTATAAATTCGCGTGTAACTCATACGGGTTCACACGAAATTATGGAGAAGGGGGGAAATTGAATTGAGGCTTGGTCATTTGGTTGGTATTTTACGTTGCTATTGTAATTTTTGGGGTTGGTATCGATGTTGTTTATTTCTGTTGATATCATTATTTTGTTATTGATGTTGAATCGGGCAAAGGGAGGATGGGTTATAGGGTATGGATTGGGTTGGTTTAGGTGTATTGGGCTAGGGAGACAAGTTTGTTGTTATGTTTAAGTGTTGTGGGTTGGGGAAACAAGTTTGTCGTTATGTTTAAGTGTTATGGGTTGGGTAGATCTAATTAAATAAAGAGAGGCGGGTAGAAATTTGGCCAATTAAAAAATATATAAATAACATAAATCCCACCATTTAAAAGCTAAGTACCTTATCTCCCCCTTTTTAATTAAAATTTCTCTCGTATTTTAATAATTTCTATACATAAGTTGTCATCCATATACATAATCAAGTTATATATACTAAGAAATTAAGACAACATTAAACGAGAAAAATAATGACTCTTCCATTAATGATGGACGTAATTAACGGCATGCTGATTAATATGTAATTATTGACCCCCTAATTTCAGTAACAACTTTTCAATTTCAAAAGTTTGAAACACCAAATGAATTCTAAGAATTAAAAATTATCAATTCGGATCTTCCAAGCTCTATTTTAAAAAGAAAAAAGTTTTCCTCAAAATTTCAGAAGCTTTGTTTTGTCAGTAGATTTCTTCAAGAAGATGAACATATCAATTTTTTGTAGGCATCCAGGTGTCTGACAATCAAAAATACAATACGAATGAAAAAAAATTTACGAAATTATTATTGCAGAGAGTATTTCATATTTGAGGTTGATATCAACAATTGCGGCCAAATTAGAGATTAAAGAATTTCCAAAAAGATTTGATGTCTGATATGCCGTTGATTGGCGAGTTGCGATATTTTGTACATAAAATATTGTTCTTATGCATTTATATTTTATATGTAATGTTGAGTACCATCTCGATTATCAGATTATCTATTTATATTTATTATGTTGATGAATATTTAAGTTTGAGTTGTGTACTCCATTAATGATAGTGATGAAAGTACGCTTATTTCATTACATATACATTAGTGTATGTTGTATATGTATATTCTATAGTTGTTAGGCTGCTTTACTAGTCATATACATAATTCTTTTGTGTATATGTATGTTCTAACCAACCAAATACATATGTTTCTTATGTATATGATTGGTAGACTATTTTATTTATCAGCCATATACTTAAGAAATTTATGAATTATTATGTATATTCAAATATGATGTGAATTTTTTTATTTTCAGAACTGCATATACATAAGCTAATTAAGTACGTTGCTATGTTAATTCACAGCATATACGTAAGTGTTGAAAGGCCTTTATTTATTTTACTGCATATACATAATAGTCTTATATATATCTATATTTCAGAATAGGTTAATTGATTTTTTTTTCAAATCTGATATGGAAAGTGTGGTCTAACGGGTCATACACACACACACACACACATATATATATATGTTGAAGAATTTCTAGGCTTTATTATTCTATTATTACGACATGGTATGCTTTGTTAATCTTCTATATATCAACATCAGATTCAACAGTTCTTGTACATAACATGATGGTATATTCAAATTGATCAGTTCTTTAATGAGGGCGTATGAAGTGTCAATCATTCCAATGTCAGATATGAAAGATTGGCATGTTCCTAAATTTGTAGATGATGAAAAAGTATTGCCACCTAAATATCGAAGACCACCAGGAAGGACGAGGAAAGGGAGTTAAAAAATCAAGTGAAACACTGTCATCAAGCACAAACTGTTATGGAAAGTGTGGTCCAACGGATCATATACAGCATTGTTCAGTTGTAGTACTTAAATAATTAGTTCTATTTAGCATAATTTCTACATTTGTTAAATCTTATTCAACGATGTTTTATGTAATGACAATAACAATAGTTTCTGGAGTTTTATTCAATTAACTCAAGAGATGTATTTTTCATAGTTTTTAATTGCTTAAGCAAATGATTGATTATTATCTACATATACATTGCTCAATAATCATACATTGTACTCTATGCTAATTAATGACATAATTAAGCTAAATAACTATGTTACATATACATCTCAGTAATTACTGTAAAAATAACTATGTTATATATATTTTTTTGGGAGAACAACATAAATAACTATAGGTCATACTTATACATAACTATGTTATGATATGTAATGAACTAAAACAGCTAAGAAATATGAATTTTAAAACATATACACAATTATTTTATGTATATATTGTGAACTAAAAAACTATGCAATTTGTAGGTCATGCATATCTAATAATTGAGATAGTACTCAATATTTTACTCAAAAGATAAATATATAAGAATAATATTTATACACAAAAAATAGCAACTCACCAATCAACGACATATGGTGTGTTGAATGCATAACCAAACAAACATATACATAACAAAGTTAGATGTGTTATGGGTTTGTAAATACACATCCCAGACAACACATATGCATAACAGTGCTATGTATAATCCATCCATGTACATAACTTAGTATATGTCAGGCACACCAAAGCATAAAATGCATCACTGAATGAGATAATACAAAAAAAAAAAGTTAATATGTTATGATCACTTTATACAACACAAAACACAAAGTCCTTCAGTTTCTAGTTTCAAAACATATCATCACCAACATTTTGCAAAAAATATTTTCACAAAAAAATTATTCTTGAATAGAGGATCTTTAAATCTAATCAATGCTAATTATTGTTGATTCATCAAGTGGTGGATCATAATTTGATCTTGATCTTAGAGGATCTTCGTTGTCACTAACATAGCCTTTATTTTCCTTGACACAATGCAATGGATGTAGTGGTACTTTCTTTATTCTATATTTGCAAAAATAGTAAAAATAGTAAAAATTTACAAATGTATAAAAAAAAATTGAGGAAGATTGTTAATGAAGTTTTATGGTAGATTGAATGATGATGAAGATGAGTTTGAACCAAACATGGTTGTAAAATTCAAACTAGGTAACCGCTAGATTGTGGCTCCTTGATTCTATGAACCTTCAAAGGGGATAAAAGCATACGAATGGGAAGGTAAAGTTATGTATATGAATTATAGAGAGAGAAATTACCAACATGGGATATTTGTAATTAGTTTGGGAATTTGGGATATTGCACAATAAAAGAAAGTAAAGTTGTAGTTTTTTTATAATTTTTAGTTAAAAAATAACCAATAGGTTAGAGGTTTAGCTGATTTATTTAAGTTTTAACCCGAATCAAGAATCAATTAGCCAACTGCATGGCAATTGTGGGCAATTTGATTTCGACTATGGTCAAATTTAATAGATCGACCAAATTGAATCAAAATTTGAAGTAAATTAATAGCCAATTTAATTTTGAGTTTCTTGGATCACACAATCAAATGATTATTTTTTGAATAAATTATTTTTCAAGAACAAAGTATTTAAGTTTTTTTGAATTATTTTTTTCAAGACAACTTTTTATTAAAATCTAATTTTTAGTAAGATAATTATTTAAGTAACAAAATTATACGATCTACTATATATGAGTATGAAAATATACAACCTTTACTTAAGACAATAAAATTACCTAGATAAATATTTTAAAAATTTTTACTAATTTTATTTAAAGTTGAAGAAACTGTGAATTAAGCTTACTAGTGGAATACAAAAAGTAGGTGTGAACAATTACGGATGCAGCGGTTTTTGCCGATTTTTCTGAAGGCCACAGCTGCAATTTCCCTAACCACTATCGCGACACCACTGCAATGCTTAATTTTCCTGTTGTAGTGGTCCAATGTAAAAATTTGAGACCCCTTCTCAAGTTTCCTCATTTTACAACACATACTATGAATCTCGACGATGTGAACCAATTCCTCCATGATAATTGATATAACCAGATTTCTATAGCTCCATCTTAAGTGTTGGAAGTTGTTATGGCTTCCTATATGCGGCTAACTATCCAATAATTATATCAAACCCACCATTACTAGTTATATCAAGACCAGATTTTTCATTTTTAGTACTTAATAATGAAAATTGAGGGATTGATTATCAGAGTCTTCGTCATTATCAGTCTAGCCTTTCACTTTCTTCTGTTTACTTTTCCTTGGATGAAGGTTTGAGGAAATGAATTATCCATCAGTTGCAACAAACAAAACGTAAGACTTTTATAATTAATGAGGTTATCAACTCATTACTTATTTTTATACTGATTCAAAATCTAAGGCCGTGACGGCTTGTACTATAATGACTCATTCCATTGTTATTGTATTGGTTGTGGTGTAAGATCCCGAGTAGAGCTTTTCCAAGGATGAGATCTGTGAAATCTTAGGTTAGAGAGGATTCAAATAAAAATTGAGTATTGCATGGTGTAATGGTCCTATGTGTATCATGGTGTAGTATTTGATGTTTTGAGGTAATTTTATAATAGAGGGGAGATGTTGTGATCTATAAAAAAAATTAGAATTTTAATCGAATTAGTAGAACTCTGGTAATAATATTTTTTGTTATATGATAAATTTATGTTGTCGAATAACGAAGTGTGTGTTGTAAATGGGAGAGTTCAGAAAACATTCTGAGTTACTATTTTAGGGCTGTCATAGTAAGCTCAGGTTTTCCATAGTTGTAACGCCCCGAGAGTACATCCTAGATTCAACACGGTGCTTGCGATCACAAGTGACCACAAGCTAACCCCTGAGCTAGTACCTACATTGAGCACCGAATAAAAATGATAAGAATAGTTCATATGCAAAATTTAACTAAGGAATGCCATATGGTTTTAAATTCGTAATTCTGCTAAAGTCTGTAAAATAATACTGATAATACTGATAAAATATCTGATAATAAAAACTTAAAATTGAAGACTGACTAACATCTATACTAGTATGAAAAGCCTCTACTGACTGACTGTGAAGCTGATGGGACAAATTCCCAACTAACACCAACTGAATGAAAAAATACTGAAACTGATAAAATAACTGAGATAAATAAACCATGTCCTCTAAGTATGTGGACTCACCACTTCTACAAATAATAATCTAGAAAGTCTATGTGTGATCCGAGAACTGAGCGTCCAAACCTATGATATGATACATCATAGTGCAAGAAATGAGTTTGTGATCAGTACTTTGAAAGTACTGGTATGCTAAATGAGGTAGGCTGATATGCATGGTTTTATGTACAAGAGTAATAACTGACTGAATGAATAGCATAAAGTACTGAATAGAATGCATGAAATCTATAAATACTAAGAATGCATGACTAAGTATAAATCATGTTCTGAATATAATCTGCAAACTGAAATACTAAAATTTGATAACTAAATAACTGATATTTGTATGTTATGGTCAAGAAAAATTGAAACTGAATTACTGAGCTGATTAATAAACTAAAATTGTGGGAGATATCATTTAACCGACATTCCCCAATGAGCAAATTGGGGTCCAACCTGTGACCCCAGTTGGAAGGGTGTCAGTACCGTTCCACGGGTACTAAGACTAGCTTTGTGAAGCCACTAAAGTGTTGTCTTGAAGGACTAAGGTTTATCCTCAACTGGTAAGTACCCGTATGATATCAACCCTCAAGTGGCATGTTAACATCTCAACCTACGCTGGTTGCGTAGTTATGGAACACGGGGACTGCTACTAAAGGTCACACTCTCAACTGGCAGGTGAACCCCCATCCCTGGGTTGGCTTGGTGTTAAATCCTACTCCCAACTGAACTAAATCAAAATACTGAATTGTTCTAAGTTTAACTGATTATGATAACTGACTGAACTGATGGCACTCATGATTTATCTTAATCTATTCTAAAGATACTGAGACTAAGTAAACAACTATGTTTTAGGTATTCATAACCCCCAGTAATCGATAGCAATAATAGCAAAATAGTACTAAAACTTTGAGGACATAATATGAAAGCATTTATTCAAAATTCATTCTTGTAGGCATTTCATCAAACACTTGATATTCATAGTGTAAGATAAGCATGAGAATAGTTTAAATCATGTAGAAATAGCATGATTTCAACACCAACATCTCTAATTATGATTTAAATCATCAAATAACATTATTCAAACGTGTGGGATTTAATAACAACAATAATTTCATGTAAACATGGTATAGAATTTTAATTCATGGGAATTCATGGTTAAAATTACAATTCTAAATAACAATAACTTGTAAGGATCACAACTTTGAATTTAAATTTTGATACTTGGACTCCATGGGTAGAAGGGACCCATGGATGAACATTTAACATACCTGAGTTGATAAATTCGTTAGAGTTCTTGGGGTTTTTCTTGAGAATTGATCTTGAATTTTGAAGGTTAGGGATTGTTCTTGAGAAAAAATTAGTTTCTTGGAGAGAAATTATGAGTAATGGGGCACCTAATGCCCTTTTAGGGTTTTAATTTCGTGTTTTGGACGAGTTTGGGGCTATGGGAAAAGACCAAATGGTCCCTGGAAACTAAATCGCAAAACTGGAAATCCTAATTTTTTTATCCGATATGACGCGGTGCTTATCGCATTGGGCTACTGGAAAAGGACAATTCTCATTTTTTCTAATGTTGCGATGCGGTGCTATCACATTGCACCACTAGAAATGGACAATTCCGATTTGGCACTTTGGATTAATGTGGTGCCATTGTGGTGCCCCACTGAATGTGAATTTGACCTTGGCATAACGTGGTGTTATCAAAGTGCTCCACTGGAAAAGGGTGAACGTGATTTTGGCCATCATCGTGATGTGGCCTTATCGTATTGGGCTACTTTTTTCACTAAAAGTGTCACAACTTCTCACTCGTATATCAAATTAAGGAAAAATTAGTATCGTTGGAAAGATAATTTAATTTTCTACAATTTGGTGGGTCGTTAGCTACAAAATTTTGAGTAGAAAAAAAGATATTATCGTTTGAATTTGACTATAGAAATATTCTTAATGAAAACTAAATTGGTTTGATCCGTCTAATAGATGGGAGTTATTTGAGGCCTTAATACACATCAAACTTTCTCATAAAACTACCAAAGAACTATAAGGTACTTTTTATGATCTTGAAACATGGCTCTAACATTGGTTTGGATTTTTGAGGTATTACAATATCTCCCTCTTGGGATCATTCTTCCTCGAATGAGATTGGTTAAGCTGAAGCACTGAGGAATTTAGATTACATGTTGAATATACGTGATGAAAAAAGTATTACATGACTAAGTTTGAAACATGATACATAACTGAACTAGTTTTGTAAATGAATGACTAACATGAGAATGATATGCAGCTGAAACTGAGCATGGAAAATATAAATTCTAAGAAGATTGTTACTTTAAGCTGAGTCTGAGTTTGCGGAGAAAAGATGAGGGTACTTGGTCCGCATATCTTCTTCTGCTTCCCAAGTAGCTCCCTCAATGGACTGATTCTAATAAAGAACCTTGACTAGGGAACTTCTTTGTTCCTTAGTCTACGAGTTTGTCGATCAAGGATCTCGACTGGAATTTCATCGTAAAAAAGGTTTTTCTGAAAATCTACGCTTTCTAAGGGAACAACTACAGCTGGGTCACTAATACACTTCTTCAACAAAGAGATATAGAATACTGGGTGCACTGATGCTAAGTTTGCAGGAAACTCAAGCTCATAAGGCACCTTTCCAAAATGGCTCATAATTTTGTCAGGGCCAACATATCGGGGACTAAGCTTCCTCTTCTTAGGAAACCTCTTTACCCCCTTCACGGGAGAGATTTTTAGATAAAAGAAATCTTCAATCTTAAACTCAAGATCCTTTCTTCTTACATCAGCATAACATTTCTGTTGGCTTTGGGCTGCCTAGCCTCTCCCAGTTAGCTAAACTTTCTCCAAAGCATCAAAAAAAAGCCAGGCACTATCACAATGGTTTCTCCTATCTCAAACCAACCAATCAGATATCTACATCTCTTTCCATATAGAGCCTCAAACGGAGCCATTTTCATACTGGAATGATAGTTATTATTATACGCGAATTCAATCAAAGAAAAGTTATCATCCCAACTACCCTTAAAGTCAATAATACACACTCTCAACATATCTTCAAGGGCCTGAATGATCCTATCTGCCTGACTATCTGTCTGAGGGTGAAAGAATATACTGAGGTGAACTTGGGTACCAAGACCCTTCTGGAAAGCTTTCCAAAAGTGAGAGGTAAACTTAGTACCTCTATCTAAAATGACAGACAATAGGACATCGTTCAACCTAAAAAACTCTCTAATATAGAGCTTGGCATAGTCCTCAGCTGAATAAGAAGTATGGACTGGTAAGAAATAGGTTGAATTGAATCATGCTGACAACGAGTATGAGGCAAACCTGTCACAAAATCCATGTACAATTCCTCCCACTTCCAGGTGGGAATACTGAATTCCTGCATAGACTCACTAGGATTCTAATGCTCAATCTTAACATGTTGACAAGTGGAGCACTTAGCTACAAACTCTATAATATCCCTCTTTATCATACTCCACCAATAGATTTCCCGCAGATCGTCGTACATCTTTGTTGCCCCTATATGAATCGAGTAACACACACCATGCTCTTCTGCAAGAATTTACTACCTCAACTCGATACATACGGCAAATACAGTCTACCCTAGCAACACAACACACCATCTCCCCCAAGAAAAAACCTCTACTTTTTGATCTCGGACTGACACTTTCAACTTCACTAAACTAGGATCCCTATCTTGATTTTATTTCACTTTAGCAACCAAAGAAGATTCTGAACTATTCTGAACCCAAACACTACCCTTAGTTAAATTACCCAAACGGACACCTAATCTAGCAAGATGATGAACTTCCGTAACCAACTTCTTCTTGTTATCCTTAACATGAGAAACACTACCCATAAACAATCTACTTAGGGTATCTGCCACTACATTGTTCTTACTTAGATGATACAAAACACTCATATCATAATCTTTCAACAATTCTAACCATCTCCTTTGGTACAGATTCAAATCCTTCTGTGAAAACACACACTGGAAGCTCTTGTGATCTGTGAACACATCAACATGCACCCTATACAAATAGTGTCTCCAAATCTTTAAGGAAAACACAGCAGCTGCTAACTCAAGATCATGGGTAGGGTAATTCCTTTCACGAGGCTTAAGTTGTCTAGAGGCATAGGCTAAAATCTTACCCTTCTACATCAAAACAAACCTCAAACCAACTCTTGAAGCATCACAGTACACAACAAACCCATTTGTATTATCTAGAAATGTCAAAACTGGGTTGTGGTGAGTCGAGTCTTCAACTTCTGAAAAACTCTTCTCACAAGATTTAGACCACTAAAACTTGACTTTCTTCTGAGTCAATATGGATATGGGGGATGCAATAGATGAAAACCCTTTAACAAATCACTGGTAATAGCTAGCCAAACCCAAGAAACTCCTAACATATGATGGAGGGATGGGTCTAAGCTAGTTTCTTCTCGTTTTGGTCTTTTAAGGATCAATTCTAATGCCATAATTAGAAATAATATGGATGAGGATAGCTACTGATCTTAGCAAAAATTTACACTTACTGAACTTATTGAACAACTGATGGGATCTAAGAGTCTACAATACTATTTCATGATCAGTTTCATTATAGGAGTAGACAAGAATGTCATCAATGAAGACTATAACGAACATGTCCAAATACTGCTTAAACACTCGTTTCATCAAGTCCAAAAAGGCTTCTAGGGAATTTGAGAGACCAAAGGGCATGACTAGAAACTCAAAGTGACCATACCGGGTTCTGAAAGTTGTTTTTAGAATGTCATATTCTCTGAATCTGACTGATGATAGCCAAATCTGAGGTATATCTTAGAAAAATAATTGGCACCCTGAAGTTGGTCGAACAAGTCATTAATTCTGGGAAGTGGTTATTTATTCTTAATTGTGACGTTGTTCAACTAGCGGTAGTCAATACACATTCTAAGAGAACCGTCTTTATTACGCATGAAAAGGACTGGTGTGCCCCATGGGGAAATGTTAGGCCTAATGAATCCCTTATCTAGGAGATATTTCAATTATTTTTTCAACTCTTTGAGCTCGGCTAGATCCATTTTGTATTGCAGAATAGAGATAGGCTAGGTATCTGGAAAAAGGTCTGTTCTGAAGTCAATTTCCCTTTCGGGAGGGACTCCGGGAAAATCTTCAGGGAACACATCTAGAAATTCCCTTACTACTAAAACTGACTCAAGATTAGGAGTTTTATAATTAGAGTCCTTAACTCAGAAAAGATGGTAAATACACCCCTTGGATATCATTTTCCTTGCTCTAAGGTACGAAAAAAGCTGACCCTTAAGAGTTGTAGTACTACCCCTACATTCAAGAATTGGTTCATTTAGAAATTGGAAATGAACTACTCTATTTCTGCAATTCACTAAAGCATAACATAAATGGAGCCAATCCATGTAGAGAATGAAATTAAAATCCATTATATTACTCTACAAGGTCTACTGAAGTGACTTTCTGAGACACTGCAATCGAGTAGTTCCTGTATAACCACTGGGCTACAATAGAGACACCTACTGGGGTAGACACTAAAAAGGGTTCTGCTAAAATCTCAGGACTATCAATAGCTATATAAGGGGTTACAAAAGAAAGAGATATTACAGGGTCTATTAAAGCATAAACATATAAATGAAAGACCTGTAATGTACTAGTAACCAAATCAGGATAATTATCTTGATCCTATCGGGACTGAAGTGCATACAATCTATTTGGATGCTAACCACTAGTAGCACTGTAAGTGGCACCCTGCTGAGTCAGATGACCAGATGGAACTGGGGGACAACTGGACTGACTATGTTGACCGCTCTTTGGGAAATCCCTGATTTGGTGTCCACACCCAAATCATACGTCACTACCGGCTCTACAAATGCCCTGATGGTTTTTACCATAATTCTGGAAAAGAGGATTTCTACGACCACTGTTTATACTACTTGGGAATTAGATCCTGGCGCTCTATACCTATTATCATTTCTGAATTTGGGTACTGGGGCACTAGCTAAAGAATGAGTAGGTACTGAAGATTTTGATGGAACTAAGGACGATTACCACCTTCTGACTTTAGCTATGTAAAATTAAAGCTACATATCCTAGCCTTCTTGTTCTCTCACTCCTTCTCTTTATTCTTCTATTCCTCAATCTATTGAGAATGAACCATAAGCCTAGATATGTGTAACGCCCTAAAACTGGGTCCCGAGATGTCACACAATGCTCAAGACTACGAGTAGCCTTAAGCTAACCCTGTAAGCATTCTACTAAATCTGAAGCTCATAATAAAGATATATAGATATATAATTAAAGCTAAAATGCAAAATTCTATCTGATCTAGGATGAAATTATTTGAACATTATATCTAAAAATATTAGACTTCAAAGTCTGGACAACTAATACTGGAAATCTAAATCATAACTAGCAGTCTGACAAGCCTCTGTTACTAATAACTAGAGAGCCACTGGGATAAGTCCCCAGCTGACTCAAACTGACTGAAAATACTGAATCAACTACTTTAATAAGATGGAAAACTGAATAACTAGGTCCCTGAACCATGAGGACTCACCAACTGTCGGGATGTAGATGGAGATGCTCAAAATCACTCACACAGCTGAAACTGAGCACTTGAACCTATATTATGAGACAATGTAGCACATAGATGTATATGTATATCAGTACTTCTAGAATGTACTCAGTATATAGGGATGAAATTCATAGTAAAATAGTGAGAGAATACATATATCTTTCTCATAAATAATGCATGCTAAGTAATAATGGCTCACTTTGGCTTCAGTAATTGAAAAGTGTAATCATATCATGAATAATAAAACATACTATATGAATGTTGTGAGCCACCACACTTAGTTTTAAATCTGTACTTGAAATCTGTTTTTCAAATCATACATGCTAAGTTTAAAATGACTCACCTCTATATCTGTAAACTAAAACCTGAAATCTAGTAGCTAATGTCTTATATAAAACAATATCTGAATAAAATCATGAGCCTTTACACTTAGTTTCTAAAAGCTTTTTTGTTATTCTTTACTCTTTAATGTAGGTTGTAGGGAGGTTCTTCTAACTTACATAAGCCATGTGAGCTAACATGGAGTCCAACATCTAGTTCCTATATGGGAAAACCTCACATTGAGGAGAGGTGCCATACTCTTGCCAAGGAGTATAACCTAAGCTAAGTGATCACGTCTATAACTGTCATCCATATAGAAATAGAAATAATTTGATAATTTGAACATACGTTGGCTTATAGTTCTGGGGCATGTAAACCTATCCAACTCGGTGCTAAATACTACTCCCTTTAATCAATATGCTCATTCTGTAGGAAATCCCCTTTTAAAACAAGTATAAGGGTTTACAATGAAAACCTTTTGTGAATCTGTTTACTGTAAACTATAGTTAAATCTGTAAAGTGGATTCCATATCTAAGCTGAGATCAAAAGATCAAATGTTTGTTGAAAATCTTAATATAACTAATCATGGGATGCTTAAAAACATAATCTTCTTGAAATATCAACATTCAAACTAGGGCTAATAACCCATGCATCTATTTCATGTCAAATCATCATAAAGTTTATGCTAAATAATGAAAATCTTGATAATTCAATTCTAAATCTGAGAGTTAATGTCATACGCATAAAAATACGAAAGTAGACATGAAATTCAACATCTAAATCACTTGTAGGATCATAATCTTCAAATAACAATATTTGGGTATGAACCTTAATTTGAAACTCATGTAAATTCATATGAAATTAACTTCAAAAACTAATTTTGGACACAAGGATGAATATTATCTTTGTTGAAAATCCCATATACCTTAATTGATGAATAATTGAAGAAGCTTGAACTTTGAGTTCCTATTTGTGTTTTTAAAGATTTTTTCTTGAAGATCTTGAATTGGGAATCTTGAATTTTGGGTTATCTTGGAAAAGAATGGCGGAATTTAGGTTTCTTGAGGATTTGAAATTAAAGTCCTAGGGTTTCTTGGAGAGTGATTTGATGAAATATAAGTGTATAATACTTAGAATGGGTTTAATTCCTTGTTATTCACTATTTGGGGCCTTGGGAAAAGACTAAATTTCCCTTTGAAATTTTAATTTAGAACTAGAAATCTCGATTTTTCATACCACCGCGATGCGGATCCATCACTGTGGATTATTGAAAAAAGGACAATTGCCATTTTGGGCTCTGGCGCGATGCGGCGTAATTGCGATGCATCACTGGAAAAGAATGAGTGTCAGTTTACACTCCACCGTGATGCGGTGTCTATTGTTTTGATAATTTTGGTGCGATACAGGAAAATCATGGTGAGCTACTAGAAAGGGACAAGCGGGATTTTGGACTTTACCATAACGCGGCATAATTGAGGTGCTTCACTAGAAAATGGACTATTGCAAATCTGGCCTCCTCCGCGACGCGGTGCTATCATGTTGGCCTACTGTTTTTTACTAAAAGTGCCATAACTTCTAAACCGAGTATCGAATTTAATCAAAATTGGTATTGATAGAAAGCTAATTCAATTCTCTATAATTTAGTAGGTCTAGAGTTGAAAAATTCTACATGTATCAAGAGTTATGCATTTATAAAGGTGACCCTTGACATTCTAGGAGCTAAATGGGACTAAGAAAAGTATGGGGTATTACAATATGTCCATCTCCTTAACTAACATTGCAGTCCTACACTCCTTGACCACACTGTTAGATACCCCAGACATGAACTTGCTCATCCTAGATTTGTTATCAGCCACCACATGAGGAGCATACCTAGCTAGTTGAGTGAAATTGAGGGAATACTCCTTCATTAATGTTGCCCTACCTCAAATTGATAAACTCTAACACCATGGATTCCCTCACCTCCAACGAGAAGAATCGATCTAAGAATGTTGTAGAAAACTCCCCCACTCTATAGGCCCTTCATTTGTGTCTCTATCGCCTTTCACAGCTTAAACCAGGTATGGGGTACATCCTGCAGCTGGTAAGCATCAAATTCAGCACTCTCACAAGAAGTGACCCCTATAATGTATATTACTTTCGGGACCATATCTAGGAATTCTTGTGGATACTCTTCAAATTTAGATCTCGAGAATAGATGAGGATTCATTTGGGTAAAGTACTGAATCCTAGCTGCGGCAGTATTGGCCACTGGGTTGGCCAGAACAGAGGTTGGCTGAACATTTTGAGCCATTTTGAGCCGCTACAGAGTGATCTAGAGTAGTGAATGTTGCTCTAAACTTTGCATGAGAAACATGCTCGTATAGGAAATCTTCCTGAATGGGTGGAGGCGTTGGCTGGTTTACATTTCTTCTTCTGTTTGTCTTTCTAGGAGGTATGTTCTATAGATGAAAGGAAGAATAAATTAGACAAAGAATTTAACGCGAGATCATACTCTCTTGCACGACATGAATACTGAAAGAAGGGAAACTTTTGTTAAAATGCCTCGTAGCCTCTTATCCATAAATGTAGCAGAATTTGTACCCATGCACAAGACTCTACTTGACGTGACTTTCAGACTTCCTAGGACACTTTTAAAACCTTAAGCTCTGTTACCAAATTTGTAACACCCTGAGAGTACACCTTATATGCCACACGGTGCTTATGGTGACAAGTGACGACAAGCTAACCCCTGAGCATGTACCTTCTATGAGCACTAAATAAAACTGATAACATAGTTCATATGCGAAATTTAACTGAACAATGCCATAAGGTTTTAAATTCGTAATTATTCTAAAGTTTGTAAAACAATACTGAGAATACTGATAAAATGTTTGATAAAGACAACTGAAAACTAAAGATTGACTAACTGTTTATACTAGTCTGAAGCCTCTACTAACTGACTGTGAAGCTGATCGGACAAATCCCTAACTAACTCCGACTGAATAGAAAAATACTAAAACTGATGAAATAACTGAGATAAATAAACCATGTACTCGAAGTATGAGGAATCACCACTGCTACAGCTGATAATCTAGAAAGTATATGCGCGATCCGGGAACTGAGCATCCGAACCTATGATATGATACATCATAGCGCAAGAAACAAGTATGCGATCAGTACTTTGAATATACTTGTATGCTAAATAAGGTAGGATGATATGCATGGTTTCATGTATAGGAGTAATAACTGACTGAATGAATAGCTTGAAGTACTGAATAGAATGCATGAAATCTGTAAATACTGAGAATGTATGACCAAGCATAAATCATGTTCTGAATATAATCTACAAATTGAAATACTGAAATCAGATAACTGAATAACTGATATCTGTATGCTATGGTTAAGTAAAACTAAAACTAAATTACTAAATTGATTATTGGACTGAAACTGTGGGAGCTATAATCTAACCAATATGCCCCAATGAGCAAATTGAGGTCCAACTTATGACCCCAGTTAGAAGGGTGTCAGTACCGTACCACGGGTACTATCACTGGCTGTGCGGTTCCACTAAAGTGTTGTCCCAAAGAACTAAGGGTTACCCTCAACTAGCAGGTACCCGTATGAGATCAACCCTCAACTGAAAGGTTAACATCTCAACCTACGCTGGCTACGTAGTTATGGAACATGGGGACTTCTACTAAAGGTCACACCCTCAACTGGAAGGTGAGCCCCTATCCCTGAGTTCGATCGATGCTAAATCCTACTCCCAACTGAACTGACTCGGAATGCTTAATTGTTCTAAGTTTAATTGATTATGATAACTGACTGAACTGATGACACTCATAATTTATCTAAAACTATTCAGAAGATACTGAGACTAAGTAAAAAACTATATTTTTGGTTATTCATAACCCCCAGGACTCGATAGCAATAATAGAAAAATAGTACAAAAACTTTGAGGACATAATATGAAAGAATTTATTCAAAGTTCATCCTTGTAGGCATTTCATCAAACACTTGATATTCATAGTGTGAACTAAGCATGGGAATAATTTAAAAGATGTATAAATAGCATGATTTCAACACCAACATCTCTAATTATGATTTAAATCATCAAATAATATTATTCAAACGTGTGGGATTTAATAACAACAACAAATTTAATGTAAACATGGTATAGAATTTCAATTCATGGGAATTCATGGTTAAAATCACAATAACTTGTAAGGATCATAACTTTGAATTTAAAATTGGATACTTGGACTCCATAGGTAGAAGGGACCCATGGATGAATATTTAAAATACCTGGATTGATAAATTTGTGAGTGTTCTTGGGGCTTTTCTTTTGAATTGATCTTGAATTTTGAAGGTTAGGGCTTGTTCTTGAGAGAAGATTAGTTTCTTGGAGAGATGTTATGAGTAATGGGGTACCTAGTTCCCCTTTAGGGTGTTAATTTCATGTTTTTGGATGAGTTTAGGGATAGGAGAAAAGACTAAATGGTATCTGGAAATTAAATCGCGAAATTGGAAATTCTGATTTTTGGCTCCAGCGTGATGCGGTGCTTATCGAGTTGGGACACTATACAAGGACAATCCCCATTTTCTCTAACTGTGTGATGTGGTGCTATCATGTTGCTCCACTGGAAATGGACAATCCCGATTTAGCACCTTTGCGCGATGCGGCGCCATCGCGGTGCCCCACTAAATGTGAATTTGACCATTGGCGCGATGCGGCGCTATTGTGGTGCTTCAATGGAAAAGGACAAACGTGATTTTTTCCATCACCGCGACGCAACCTTATCGCATTACTTTCACTAAAAGTGTCATAGCTTCATAACTTCTTACCCGTATATTAGATTAAGGCGTAATTGATATCGTTGGAAAGCTAATTCAATTTCCTACAATTTGGTGGGTCCTGAGCTGGAAATTCTTATTAGAACAAAAGATATTCTCATTTGAAGTTAACTATAGCAACATTCTTCTCGAAAACTCAAGCGGTAAGAAATATTTTGATATGTCTAATAGCTGGGCGTTTTTTGATGCCTTAATACACATCAAACTCGCTTATTAAACTACAAAAAACTATAAGGTACTTTACATGAGCTTGAAATATGGCTCTAACATTAGTTTAAATTTTTGGGGTATTAAAATAATGGAGCTGCCATAGAGAAAGTTGGCTACCATAGCTATAACAACCCAAAACGTTACACTAAATTAGGAGGTAAATATTTCACCTAGACTCCCATTTTCTGTAACTTAAAGAATTTAGGGCTAGCCTAGTTTTGGCTCAAATTTGAGGGTGTGGTATAGGAATGATAATCATTGAAAATGATGATGATGTAGAAGAAAATAAATCCTTATTTAAAATAGGAGTTCTCTAACTTAAAACTCTAAGTCCTTATAAACCAATAGACTCTTTGAAGAGTCTCGAATTGCAAAGCCTTATAGCTAGACTTTTAGGCATCTGTTCGTTTCTATCATTTCAATAAATATTTCTCTGTGTGTCATCCCAACTTTTATCTTGGGTTCTACTATTGTCACTATCTCACCATCTACTACTATTGCTCGACCAAAAAAGTACTTTTGACTCATCAGTGTCTTCTTCTTTTTGTGATAAATTTTAGAAACTCTTCTTATTTATTATTTAGTGTAATTATTTTATCCTTTATTTTGATGAAAATTTATGGTAGTAGAGGGTGTTATTAGGAAAAATACATTGGATAATTTTTAAATTGTACCAATTCTATTAAAATCATCTTTTTGGAAAAGGAAAAATAATAATCATTAATGTGAAGAAAGCAAAAAATTTGATATCAGGTTCTAATATTTTCATGTTCTTGAATTTACGAGTCTAATGAGCAAAAAAAAGAAGAGAAAGAAAGAAAAACGTTTTATTTCAGGTTTACAAAATCTAAAACAGGTCAAAATTGACTTATTCTTTTAATAATTATCCAAAATCACTCCTTAACCACAATTAATATCTCAAACTTCTTACCTTACTCATTTTCATTATGAACATATTGTTACCATTTTATTGTAATTTCTGATCCTATATATTTGATGGATATTTCTTTAGTTCTTTATCAAATTACTTTTCAATTATTCAAAAAAATCATTTATAAAAATCACAACAACCACCAACAAGAAGAAATCGAAAGAAATCATAATGTGCAGGGGTATTTGATATTATTAATGTAGAAAATTTTGTGAGATGGTCACCTAGATCCTAAGGCCCACGGGTAAGAAATGTAAGCATTGCTTTCAGGGAACTTGAATGAGAGGTATGCCCATTATAAGGTTTTGGGTCAATTTGTTTGCCACCCTACCCTCTACCATAGTTTGGTAATCTCAATTCTACCCAATAGTGTTATATAATTAAAGATGTTTTTATTGTTTCCTTCTAAGGAAGTCAGTGATGCACAGGACTTGTAGACTTCCTAACCTTTCATAATAGATTTTTAATCGGGGAAGTCTGTTCGTCCCCTCACCATTGACTTTCGTGGATGTGGGGTAAAAGCATCTCTGGATGTGTAACATCATTGGGTAGACTTTCAATCTCTCAAATCATGGTAGAAGACATAGTGGTAAGCAGATCATTAAGAAACTTGTCATGGGCACACCTCTTATCCAATTCCCTAAAACTAATGTTTGTGTTTGTCCCCACGAGCCTTTCACTTAAGGTGAACATCTCATTGAAAGTTTTATTGTAATAACACCAAAAATTCTAGCTCATTATGATTCCTTGACGAGTCATTCCACTTTTACTTCTCTTTATGTTTTAGCTTCTTCACAATTGTCATCTATTGTCTCATAAATGCTCGTAAAAATAATGATGAAATTTTTAAAAATACAAGAAAAAAAATATTCTTGTAAATATAAAATATTAATAGAAAAGTATATGTATGTAAGAATTTTATTTTAATAGTCATTTCATAGCAACTGCATCTTTTTTTGTCTTTTTTCTCTAACCATGGATCGATGATAAGGACATATGTATAGCTAGCATAAAGTGATCAATTGAACAAGATTCATAGAAAAAATATATTGCATAAATCTGTTAATTATTATCTTTATAATTATATATTAAAATATGAACATTCTTAGCAAGATTTATGGTTTCACCCTTGACTTGATGATTATATGAAATCATTAAAGGGTAGTTCATTAAAAAGTAACTTTAGATTATGAATTTGGTTTATTAAAATTCTTTATAGATTGTGATTTTACTATATAATGTAAGAAAATAGACTTTGGGGCTCACTCAATCCTAATAGTAGCTCATAAGTTGAAGTATGACAAAAATCATGTCGACAACCAATTTTGACTCTTATTTTTTCAATTGATTAATTTCTCGCTTCTCAATCCTGAGTTCTTTAGCAGTATAATTTTTTTATTTTTTGTATTAATTTTAAAGAATTTGGCATCATTAACAATATTGTGAAAAATTTATATCTATTACTTTACATTCACTTTATTTGTTAGTTGCTTTCTCCTTAAAAAAAAAGTATAACTATTGAGATGATATCTAGTATATCTAATTACTTAAAAATATTCTATATTAGTAAATTTAATTTTATTTTAACTGTCAAATAGTTTTTTTTAATTATACTATTGTAGTTACAGTTTTATTTTCTTAGATAATGAATGTAACTATGTGTATTAAGCTTTATATCTATCTATCTATATATATATATATATATATGTAGTCTTCTTGTCAATCATATCATATGCAACCAAGTCAGGAAACTATGACTAAAATAGCATCTATGCATTAAACACAAAGAACTTGAGGTTTCTACGATTGAAGTTTTGAGGACGTGAAGTAAGACCTAATAATTTTTGGAAAATATTCTGCCAATCCACAATGGCCCTTTGTGACTCATTCTAGGTGACACCTCTCATGAGTAAGTTATACAACACCTCTATCTCCTATAAGTTTATCATCATCTCATCCGTCCTACAGTGGAATGTATGTTATACCTCAAAATCTCAATGATTCTATTTTGATAGCTCTCATGGGTTTTAAGAAAATTTTTGTGTTGAATAACGACGAGGAATATTAATGGGACCATTGAAAAGTGTTTCATATTTTTTGAAATAAGTATCGGGGCATGTCGAGACCCCAAAATAGTAAGGGTCTACAATTAGAGCATGCCACAAAGTCCAGGTACACCCTAACATAAAAACCAGTAGCCTGATGCAATAAAGGTGCGCCACGCTTGCTCGTTGTTACGTTAAGGGCATGCCACACCAAGAAGGGCGTTCCATTCCCATGGTCACAGTGATGCCAAATTTTAGTTTTTCCTTAAGCTTTTGAGGGCAATTTAGTCTTTTACATCTCAATTAATCCTACAACTAGTACTAAACGAGCTTCTCCCCTCAAAAGTCAAAATTTCACAATTCTTCCTCTCCCAAAGCTCTCAAGAACACTCAACAAGGGTTTTTCCCCAAAATTCAAACTCTTAAGGCTCAAAATTAAGTTTCCTTCAAGGAATTCATTAAGTTCAGGTATATGGGGTTTGAACAAGGACTATCTTTCATCCTTGTTCCCAAAAAGTTAAATGTTTACATGAATTTTAAGGATCTGATGGCTAGGGTTCATACCTATTTTTCATGATTTTAAAATTATGATATTTTTATGTTATTTAAAGTTTTTTTAGCACAAAAAATTACATTTACTCATGTTTTTATTCACATGATTGATATTATGAGATGAGTTTCTGTAATTTGACATGAAATTTCATGAGTTGATAATGTACATTATTTGCAACATGTTTCGATCTATTTACAAGTAATACAAACTTATTATTCATATTACAGTTCATTTCAACATGTATGAGATTTTAGTTTTGATCTTATGATCTCAGACATGATATAACATTCTCATTGTTATTCATGAGCATGATTTAGTAAAAGAACCATGATTGGTTTTCAGAATTATAAACTCATCTGCTTAATTAATGGTGAATTTCATATATTTTGAGAACCAACATATTTTGGAAGTAGTATTTAGCATTGAGGGAGATGTGGGTTTAATGTACCCTATTTCCCTGAAACTACATGCCACCGTAGGTTAAAGGAGTCCTCGCTAGAGAGTGTATCCTTTGCCCAAATAGGCTTCATTTAGGGATCACTACCATTCAGTTTCTAGACCAATGACAAGGTATGAGATAACCCTCCTCAATGTGGGTCAGATATTGGATTCCATGCTAGCTCACGTGATTTATGTCAGTTATAAGAATCTCCCATAGAAATAATAATTTCAAAAACTAAGTGTAATGACTCGCCCTGTTTATCAGATTATGCTTTATTATTCATGCTTTATGATATTTCAGCTTTTAATTTCTTTTATGATCATGGTGAATCTACTTACACTTAGCATGCATGTTTTCAGTTTATGACACATGTCAGTTTTTACTTATTGTATTCACCCCCATATACTTAGTATATTCAAGAAGTACTGACCATATATATATGTGTGTGTGTGGTTATATTATTTCATAATGTAGGTTTTGGTATTTGTCCTCAGTAGTATGATTAGCTACAATCACCACCTCCTATATCCCGTTAGTGGTGAGTCCTCATAGTTCGAGGTCCAGTCTATGATTACTTTTCATTTTTTAGACACTATCAATTCACACTTTATGTTTTCAGTTTATGTCAGCTGGGGTAAGTCCCAGTGTCTCTTCAATAGACTTAGAGGTTTGTCAGGACTAGTCAGTTAGTATACTTTCCTTTAGATTTTTATGGGTTTCAGTTGACGTTGATTCAAAGTGTTTAGTTGAGATTGTTTACTTTTTGAATTTAGACTATAAATTCCAGATTCTATTCATATTTTAGAGATATTATTCATAGTTCAGTATTGAGTAGATATCATGGGTTAACTTTGGGGCTACTCGTAGTCCTAAGCACCGTGTGACATCCAGAGGGAAGCTTTGGGTCATTACAATGTATGAGTCTTAAGTTTTAATTTCTTAACTAGTATAGTAATCTAACTATAATCAACAATAAGCTAATAAGTTCTGTAAATACTATACAATTTAGGTAATATAATTACTTTTAAGACTCGTGGATAGATGGAATGATTCTTTACGAGGCCATAAACTTTTCATCAGACTTCACTATGATTGTTCTTACTCTGTCACCTATGAAGCCTACTTAGTACACATATTTTGTATTCATATTACTCTTGATGCATTTTTTATGCAAATCATGGTACTAGTGATGTGCTATAAAAATATAGCACTTTCAATGCTTAAAACTATGAAAATATGCAAGTTTCTTAGGAAGTTTTGTAAAATATCATGTGTTTTGGGTATGTTTTGCAGGAAACTATGTTTTGAATACAATTCTAAAGAAAAAGAAGAAAAGTGAAGTTTTGGGTACATACAAAGGCAACTTTGGGAATATGTGCTACATACTTAGTGTATGTGAGCAAAGTATGCTGAGAAACTGAAAATCTAGAGACTAAGCCACAGGAAAAAGCTAGAACATCAACATACTAAGTTAAATACGGTTTGCATGTTCAACATATGGTCCATATGTAGACTTAGTCTGTACAAAAATGCAAAATACAAGAGATTTGAAGATCTAAGATTCAAGGGTGGCAAATACGGTCCATACGTTCAACATACGGTTCACATGTTGACTTAGTAAGTAGCCACCGACTTTGTTTTTTCATTTTCATTCAGGATTTGATTTTTAGGGTTCCGTGTATTCTATAAATACCCTAATGATGTTTTATATTCATTTTACGTATTCATTATACTCACAAACATATATTCTGATTCTGAGATTCATTTTTGGTCTTAGAATTATTTTGTATTGATTTGGTTATTAATTAAGTTGAAGTTTTAGGATTTTTAGTTGTTGATTATTGTGTGATTGTTGAATGTTTTCAAATATGAATTCCTTTAATCATTACACAAACATGAGGGGCTAATATCCCTTAGATAGAGTTGTGAGAACCATGGCTACATAACGAAGTAGGGGAAGCGTTTAATCCTTCTAGACTATTGTTTTTGTATGTATTGGGGTTTCCTTTATTTTATTGATTTCTTAATAGGTGCAAACATTAGGATATAGCCTATATTCACTACAAAACTGATAGGGAGGTAGAAATCGGGAAAAGGAAATTGCAATGGTGATTTGGGGTTAATTTCCAAAATAATCTTACTTGTACTATCTTTTTAAGCCAGTTAACTCCCATCTAATCAACTTGAAATTGAGCGGAGATAGTTGTAACTGGGGTCCAAGGTAAGGGTTAGTAAGGCGACACTCTAGGACCAAGAGAAGATAAGTGAAATTTACCAAATGATGCCGAGAAGTGGTTGGTGATATCTATCTTACCAAATAATGTCAAGAGGTTATTTGTAATGCCCCGAATCTGGTACCTAGAATGCTACACGGTGCCTATGACCCCAAAGGACCACAAGCTAACCCATGACTGATATCTGTAACTGAGCACTGGATAATATACTGAAATTATGCAGAATACATAAAAGTTGTAAGGCCATAAGGTTAAAAACTAAACTAATACTGAATATAAAACAATGTCTGAAATGGGCCATAACAATACCCAAAACTAAAATAAAACTATATGAAATATGTTGTAGTCTGAAAGCCTCTAAAATGTCTAAAAACTATGGAGTTAATGGGACGTGTCCCCAACTAACTCCAAAATACTAAAATAATAAAGTAATAAGATAATCATGCTATCCTCGAATGATGAGGACTCACTTCTAGTCTGACTGCTGAACATCTGATCTACTAAGGATGCTTGGGAGCTCGTGCTTCTAAACCTATGGTATAAAACACCATAGCGCAAATGCATTAGTACTTTGAATGTACTGGTATGCAAGTGAGGTAGGTTGAATGCAAAGGGTTCATATGTATGAACAATACTAACTGACTGGATAATATGAACGTGAGAATACATTCATGAATACGTAACTGTAACTGAGATCGTGATAGGACTGAATACTGAGTTCTAACTACTTAGTCTACTGATAATAGGGATTTACTAATATATGAGTTTACTATTTATGGAATACAGATTAACTATATTACTGGTAAGCTGACAACTGAGTTTACTGATATGGATATCTGAATATTTGTTTTTGATAGTTCTGATTATTAAGAACTGATCTGACTGACTGTATCTAACAGTCCTGAGTCTGAATATTGATAATATGAGTTTCGTATAACTAGTATACTAATACTGAGTGAATGTATCTGGCAGTCTAAGTTCTGATGGAACTCGTTGAGTTCCTCACTGTACTGAGTGACTGTATATGACAGTCCTGAAATCTATAGAACTATCTGAGTTCTATTACTGAGACGGATATTAAAACTGACTATGGGAGGTAATATCTAACCGACATGCCCCGAAACTAACTAGTGGGGTCCAACCTAAAACCTCAACTAGAAGGGTGTCAGTACCGTGCCACGGGTAAAGACAAGTTATAAGGTAACCCCCTCTAATAGAAAGCTCTTCCGTCAACCCTCCTATAGGAATTACCCCAAATGAAATATAGTAGCAACCCTACACATAGGGTTACATCTCAACCTACGTTGGCTACGTAGTTCTGGAATGCAAGGATTGCTTCTAAGGATCATACCCTCCTCTGAATAACAGGTGAGTCCCCATCCTTGGGTTTACTCGGTGCTGAATCCTACTCCCAACTAAATAAACACTAAACTGATTAACTGAACTGAACTAATACTAAGGTATTGTTTAGTGGAGCTAAACTGAGTTCACTAAATTCCGTTGAATAACAAAATACTACTGAAATCTGATAACTAACTGAGATTACTAAGATTACTGAGATTACTGAGTAAGACTAGACTGATACTGAATTTACTGAGTTTTCCTAAGTCATGAGACTGACTAAATTCTACTGATCATGGCTTGACTGAGATTATCGTGAAAATATGACATGGCTCTAGTCACACAGATAAATTATTAGGTACAAGTACCCCCAGGACTTGATAGAATGAAACTGACAAGTTTTGACACTTTTGATCACATAACCAATATCAACCATTCATAATTTCATAGTTGGGGATTTCATGAAGAACATGATCATCATAATGTTGTACATGGATAGTAATGCGTATAAACATGGAATAATTTCATACTTCTAATCTTATGAACATCTCATCAAGCAATCACAATGCATAGGTTTTGCATGGGAATCATCTTAATCAAGTAGGTATAGCATAACTTAAGAGGCATGACATGATCTTGACACACGGAAACTAAGTACTTGATCATCATTCATTCATTGGGGCATATTATCAAACACCTTTCATACACACTTGGGGCATAGGTATGATCATCAATTTAATTCAACATGGTTCCACAATTTAACTCAATTGCATGAATTCCAATCCTATACTAACAAAGTTTCATGAAAACGTGATAAGGTTGCAATCTTGGCAATCATACAACAATAACAACATGAACACAATCAATTTCAAAACAAGAACATCATGATATATAGTTTAAAATAGGGTTCTTGAGCTTCATGGACGAAAGGAGTCCATGAATCAACACTGTGCATATCTTAGTTCTTGATTCTATGAAGATTGACAGAGAGATTCTTCAATTTGGGCCTTGGATTTGAATTCCCAATTGAAAACCATAGCTTGTTCTTGAGAGAAACTTGAGAGAAACGCTATATTTTGGATAAAATATGGCTGAATCATGTGTTATTGGGTTTATATAGGGTTGAAAAATTGACCCTTTTAACCCTTGGACGCGTATTTTATTTCTGAGAAATTTTTTGATTTGGCAGGCTGGCGCGACGTGGCGCTATCGCGACGTGTCACTAGAAATTGCCAACTGAAAACTAGGTTGACGACGCGATGCGGTGAAATCGTGTTGAGACACTGAAAAAAGGATGATTTTGAATTTCAGCCCTGGGGCGACGCGCTATAATCGTGGAGGCTCACTGAATTTTGATGATTGTCATATTGACCTGCTTCGCGATGCGTTGATGGCTCTGGTGGGACACTGTCTTACTAATATGGCTCTAACTCTTCACTCGGGTGTCGGATTTGGGCGAATCCGGTATCGATGGAAAGCTTATTGAATTTTTCACATGAAAAAAAAGTGAAAATATTAAAAATACCACATTTATAAAAGTGTATTCATCTTTGAAACATGTCTTTGATATTTTTGGGATAAATTTAAGTTAGGTAGAAGTATGGGGTATTACACTGTTGATGATACCTATCTTACCAGACTCTACATGCGTATCAGTTTTATAGTTTAGGTTAAGAACGAGAAGCTTACTAAGTTAGAAGCTAGGGGAACACAACCCTAGAGTTTATCTACGATTGAATTACAACTAGAATTGATATTAGTTATTTGTTCAATATTAGCACTTCACCCCTCCCCCATTTACTTTCTAATTTTGCCCATTGACTAGAGTAGTTAAGAGCCATAATTTCACGTATTTCCTTGAGATACGACCCCAACCTTAGTTGGGTTACTATATTTGACAGCAACCGTATAATCTTCATATTGAAGATGCATCTTGGGCGTTATTAACTAGTAGTCCTTTTTATTTTGATCATTTAAGGTTTGTCTTGATTCAAACTTATGGCGAGAGTCTACATCTGGAGAATTAGTCTGGATATTTTGATATGTTAGATAGTTTGATGTATCAAATATTGTATTTTTGCTCGTAGGCTCGTCCTGATAACATTAGGTCTTAGGTGTATTTTGTTACTTCTATACTTATTATCTTGAATTATGGAAGTTTGACTAAATACTTTCTTTTGATATCTTTAGATTTTCACTTAATGGTTTGACTATTTATTTGTATTAAAGAACCAGCTTATTTACAAGTGGAATAGGATATGCGACATCGTGACTTTAGATTTTGGATCATGATAAAAATAAGGAATGAGTTGATATTATAATTAATGTAAAAAATCTTTTATTTCATTTATTGCAATTAGTGGCTCACCCATGACCTCAACCCTTCATCTAAGGAAAAAGAAATCAAAGAAGGAGAAGGGTTTGACTGGCGATGGCGATGAAGAAGATTCTGATAATTAATCCCTCAACTTTCAATATTATGTACTCAAAATAATAATTGTTAAAAATATTGACAAGGTAGAGACAATCAACCCCTTTGCTAAAATAAGGGTTCTCTAACCCAAATCTCTAAGTCTTTATAAATTTATCGACTCTTCGAAAAATCTCTACTTGTAAATCCATATAGTTAGGCTTTTAGGTCTCTATTTGTTCCTAATATCCTAATTTCTCTGAGTTTCATCCTAGTTGTTATCTTAGGTACAAATATGGTCACCATTTCACCATTTACTTCTATTGCTCAACCTATGTGTGCTCTAGTCTTATTAGTTCCCTTTTTGTGATAAATTTAAATTTTTATTTATTTAATATTTATTATATACTTTTTTTCAATGCAAATTTGATGTGGTAAAGGGGATTATTAGGAAAAAGACTTTAGACAGTTTTTAAATTATACCAATTTTATTAAACTCATCCTTTCTCAAAAAAGGAAAAATAATAATGGTTAAGGTGAAGAAATCAAGAAATTTGATATCATATTTTAATATTTTGATGTTCATGAATTTATGAGTCTAATAAGAAAAAGAAAGAAAAAAATGAAAGCAAGAAAATCGTTGTATTTTGGGTTTACAAAATCTAAAATAGGT
This sequence comes from Capsicum pubescens, assembly GCA_030864215.1. Lineage (NCBI taxonomy): Eukaryota > Viridiplantae > Streptophyta > Magnoliopsida > Solanales > Solanaceae > Capsicum > Capsicum pubescens. The sequence goes on along the minus strand of CM061541.1, from coordinate 82,908,770 downwards.
CAAACTGAGTTATTTTTTTTTAATAAATATTCAAAATTTCTTCTTAACCATATTCAATACCTCTATTTATTACCTTACTCGTTTACATTATTCAAACATTGTTACCATATTATTAAAAATTCTAACCTTTATGTTTCAGCGGATATTTTTTCAGTTCCTTATTAAATTATTTCTTAATCCTTCAAAACTTTTTTACAAAAAATACAACAACTAACAAAAAGCAGAAAATCTCAAGGTATCATAATGAGACAGAGTATTTGATGTTATTGTTAGTGGAATTTTTATGAAGTGTTCACCATGAGAGAAAGGCTTGACGACAAAAATGTAAGCATTAATTTAAGGGCACTCATATGATAGGTGTCTCCATCACAAGGTTTTTAATAAATGTGCTTACTGCCTTACCCTCTTTCATAGTTTGGTAATTGAAACTCTACCCCTAATGATGTTATATTGTTAAAGATGCTTTTACTGTTCTCTTTTGAGAAATTCGATGGTGCATAAGACTTGTAGACTTCCCAACCATCCACAATCAATTTTAATTCAGAAAGTCTATAAGGATCTTTACCACCGACTTTGTTAGGTGTGGAAGATAAAAATGTCTATGGTTGTGTAACGCCATTAGGGTAGACTAAATACTACCCAAATGATGATAGATGGCAGGGTGCTAGATAGTTGACAAGAAAATTGTGATGGACACACGTCTTATATAATTGTCCTAAAATGGGTGCTTATGCTTGTGCCCCATGAGCCTTTCACTTATGGTGAACACCACACTAAAGGTTCTATTATAATAACATCAAACACTCCAGCTCATTATGATTTCTTGACGAGTCATTCTATTTCACTTTTTTTTAGCTTCTTTGCAATTGTCATCTACTATTTCATAAATGTATGTAAAAATAAGGATGAAATTTTAACTAACTACATGAAAAATTATATTCTTGTTAATATAAAATATTAATAAAAAAATATATGTATGTAAAGATTATATATTAATAGTCATTTCGTCATTCTTGCATCTCTTTTCTGTCTTTCTTCTTCTTTTTAAATATGGATCGATGACAAGGACAAATCAACAGGTAGCAAAAACTGATTCATTGACCAAGATTCATAGAAAAATTATACAGCATACATATGTTAAATATAATTCAGAGAATGGCCTATTTATCTTTCAAGAATTAAAAATGGTTCAACTACACCCTGCTTTGACTTTTGGACTATAAAATATCTTTCCATCTATCTATATGACTTTATTTAACCTTTTCCCTTAACACACACTTCAAACAAAAATTAAAATTATCATTTAATACTATGTCGCCTTCTTGGTTGAAATTTCTTTTAATTAAAAAATTATTAACCAACCAACTTAATCTAGATCCACTAAAATCTACCCAATCCAACTGGACCTAAATCCTAATACCTAAAGGAGAAACCCCTTTAAACTGTATCACTCAACTTCACAGCTCCCTTACCATTCAACTTAATTATTTTGCAGCTTTGTTAAAAAAAATTTAACATAGGGTCAAGTTTAGTTTCATGAATTACATATTATTTTATAGAAATTCTGCTTGTTTTCTAAACAAATTTTTTATTTGTTGGTAGTGTTGTTATATGTAACCGCCTTAATGACTCAGATAGAAATCATGTTCACGGTTCAGATAGGACAATGTTTTTAAACTTTTGCAATCGAAGATCCTCAAGTACATGTAGAAAGATTCAATTTTTGAAAGTGATTTAGAAAACTCGAGAAGACAATCAATGTTAATTCTATGTTTCAGCCACATTCTTAGTGAGTCGTGAGTGTTTTTCTTGATTTTTTGAGAGAAAACTGTTCGCAAAGATGGTAAGAAAGCTTAGAATTGGTCCATGAACCAAGTAAGCAGTTGTTGAGAAGTTAAATGATATAATTTAGAAGAATTTTCTCTTTAGGTATTAGGATTTAGGTTGGGTTGGGTCGTGTAGATCTTAGTGCATCTGGGTTAAGTTGGTTGATTAATAAAAATTTCAACCAATGAGATATTGTCATGTATTAAATAAAAATTTTAATTATTTTTCTAAAGTTTGTTAAGTAAAAGAATCAAATAGAGCCATATAAATTGATGGAGGGATATTTTAGAGCCCAATAGAAGGAGGGTATATTTGTATCATTTTCAATACTTGAAGGATAAATAAGGCATTTTTCTGAATATTATTTTAATAATTATATATTAAATCATGAATATTCTTAGCAACATTTGTGGTTTCACCCTTTACTTGATTATTATATGAAATCATTAAAGGGTAGTTCATTTAAAAGTCATTTATTTAGATAAAGAATTTGGTTTAGTAAAAATTCAGTTTAGATTATGTTTTTATTATATCATATAAAGAAATAGACTTTGGGGACTACTCAATCCTAATAGTTAACTTATAAGTTGAAGTATATCAAAATTAATCATGTTGACAACCAATTTTAATTCTCATTTTCATCAAATTAGTTTCTCGCTTCTTAGTCCTGAGTACGTTGTCAGTATAATTTTTTATTTTTATATTAATTTTAGAAAATTTGACATCAATAAAAATATTATAAAAATTATTATATCTATTGCTTTATACTCTTTTTATCTGTTAGTCACTTTTTCCTTGAAAAATATAATAATTGTTGATATCGTATCTGTTATATATAATTACTGAAAAATATTTTCTATTAGTAAATTAATTTTTAATTCAAACTTCAAATAATATTTTATATTATTGTACTACTATAGTTACAGTTTCATTTTCTTATATTATGAATTGTAACTATTCATATTAAATTATTTATGTATTATATGTAGAAGTTTCTGCCATTATCAAACTAGAAATCATCTAAAAATATATGTTTAGTCTTCCCATTGATCATATTATGTGTAACCAAGTCAAACAACTACAGTTTAAGTAGAATTAAGTACATAGCAATTGAATTTACGATAGTTGACGTCTTGAGGACGTGGAGTAAAATCTAATGATCTTCGACAAATATTGTATCAATCCATTATGTCCCTTGGTGACTCATACCAAGTATCACCTTACATGAGTAATTCATACAACACTTTCATGTTCTATAAGTTGATCATCACCTCACCCATCCTAAAGTGGAATGTATGAGTCTCAATTTTTCATTTCACAATTAGTGCAATGATCAATCTACAATCAACAATAGGCTAATGAGATTTATAAATATCAAATAATTTGGATAGTTTAATCACTTTTATGACTCATAGATGGATTGAATTGTGCTTTATAAGGCCACAAAACTTTTCATTAGACTTCACTGTGATAACTCTTTCTCGGTCGGCCTATATGTTTTGTAATCATACTATTGTTGCTGCATATTTGATGCAAATAGTGGTACTAGAAATCCTTATTGATTCTGACCTTTTGAAATTGTTCTTGATTCCAACTTATAGCGGCATCCTACATTTGAAGCATTAGACCAACTTCATCTATGTTTTCTTTTTATTTTTTTGACATCTTAGATGTTTTGATGTATTAAACATTGATTTTCTTTAGTAAGCTCTTCCACTTGTGATACTAGGTCTTAGGTGTATATTTTTAATCCTATACTTATCATCTCGATTTATAAAATTTGTCTCAAGACTAACTTTTGATGCCTTTATATTTCTACTTAATGATTTGACTATTCATTTGGATCAAATGATCAACTTATTCACAAGTTGAATAGGATATATGATGACATCATGACCTTAGATATTAAATCAGGATAAAGAAAGAGATGAGTTGATATCCTGATTAAATGTAAAGAATCTTTTGTTCTATTTTTTATGGTCGGTGATTCATCCATGGCCTCGAACCTTCACCAAGGAAAAAATCAAAGAAAGAGAAGGGTTTGACCTATGATGATGAAGACTCTAAAATCAATCCCTCAATTTTCAACATTAAGTACAGATGATGGTAATCATTAGATAGTTCAAATCTAACAAGAAAGAAATTAGTTCAGTTCAAACAAACAAGCATGAAGGTTGTTCGTTTTAGCTTAAAATTATAACAATCGTAGTTGCAAATTTCACCCTTTTACATGTTTTAACAATTTTTTATTTCTCATAGTTGTTATATGCAATTTGTGAGTTGTGGGGATGATTGTGTAATTCTCAGTGCATTTTGGAGTGACTAGGGTAAGTTTGAGGTCCTTAGAGGATTTTAGAGTGACTAGTTTGATTGCAATTAATATTTCGAGATGTACGGATCAGATAGTAATTTGAATAGTTTTATTAAATATGGAACACTGATTTTGGATTGGTAATATAGTTAGTTTGGGTGGATCATTTGTACAGATCTTGTATAGTGACCTTTTCAAAACATGAGACCTGGATAGACTTGATTATCTTAGAAATGATTTATTTTGATGTGATCTTTGGTATGGATTAGTTAGATCCCTATCATATTATTTTAAACTATTATGCCAAGACCGTGACCTTAGCTCCACTGGGTGTGCCAAGGTTGTCATGGAAGGGTACTTTTAATTTTGATCCAAAGGAAGTTATATCATTTCTATGTGTTTTTCACATGATAAAAAAGGGGCGTCTTTCTTATTTGGCCTATATTTGTGATACTAGTGTTTCTTCACCGTCTCTTTTAGATTTTTTTTGAGTTGTTAGGGATTTCCAGGATGTATTCCCTATAGATTGCCTAGTATGCCTCCAGATCGTGATATCGACTTTGCTATTAATGTTGAGATGGGCACCAAGAGTTTTTCTATTCCTTCTTATAGGATGGCCCCAACTTAGTTGAAGGAACTGAAGGAACATTTACATGACTTATTGAGTAAGGGTATCCTTAGACCTAGTGTGTCTCCTTAGAGTGATCTTATTTTTTTATTGAAGAAAAAGGATAGTTTTATGAACATGTGTATTGACTATCAGCAATTGAAAAATGTGACCATTAAGAATAAATATCCTCTTATTCATATCGATGATTTATTTGACCAACTTCAGGGTGCTTCAATGTTTTCTATGATTGACTTGATATTCGAGTATCACCAATTGAGGATTAGAGCTTTGTATATTTTGAAGACAACATTTTAGACTCGATACGGTCATTATGAGTTTTTGGCCATGTCCTTTGGGTTGATCAACGTCCTTGAAACATTCATGGAGTTGATGAATCAAGTATTTTGATCGTATCTCTACTCCTTTGTGATTGTATTTATATATGACATCTTGGTTTATTTCAAGAATGAGGTCGGTCATGTGAGACACTTAAGTATGGTACTTCAGTGATTGCGCGATAAAAATTTGTATGCTAAGTTCTCAAAGTGTGAGTTTTAGTTAGATTTTATTTCTTTCTTGGGACAAGTGCTAACCAAGGATGGCATTATGATTGATCCATCCAAGATAGCAATGATTTATGATTGGGATATACCTACTTCTCCAATCGAGATTTAGTGGGTTATTATCGACATTTTACAGAGGTTTTTTCTTCTTTAATGCCCCCATTGACCAAGTTGACTTAGAAAAAATGGTGTTTCATAGGTCGAATACATGTAAGGTGAGCTTTTAAAAGCTTAAGAAGTTATGGATTCGACGCCTATATTGAACTTGCCCAAGAAGGGTGTGGAATTTATCATATTTTGTGATGCTTTAGAAGTTGCAATAGGTGCTATGTTGATGCAAGAGGGAAAGGTTATTGCTTATGCCTCTCGTCAGTTAAAGATCTGTGAGAAGAATTACCCTACCCATGATTTAGAGTTGGTCGCAGTTGTGTTTCTATTAAAATTATGGTGACATTACTTGTATGAAATCCATTATGAGATTTTCTCTAATCATCGTAGCCTTCAGTATTTCTTCACCAAGAGAGACATTAACATGAGAAGAAATATTGGCTTGAGTTACTCAAGGACTATGATGTCACTATTCTTTATCATCCCGGCAAGGCTAATGTGATTGTAGATGCCTTAAGCTGGAAGGCAACAAATATTGGTAGTTTGGCTTATTTTTTGACCCAGGAGCGACTTTTGGCCTTAAAGATTCAGTCTTTGGCTAACCAGTTGGTTAGGATTGACATTGTGATACTCAGGAATGTGTTTTCCTTTGTGGAATCTAGATTTTATTTGATGGAAAAGATCGAGCTCATCAGTTTGATGATGATAGGTTGAAGGTGATTCATGATAAGGTGTTAAGTGGCAAGACTAAGGCGACATATCTTGATTTTAATGGTGTATTTAGGATTAGTGGTCGAGTCTGTACGCCAAGAGTTTGTGGATAGGTTAGATTGATCTTGGAGTATGCCTCTTGTTCTAGATATTCCGTGCAACAATGAGAGACTAAGATATACCATGATCTAAAGCAGCATTATTAGTGGGGTGGATGGAGAAAGATATTGTGGAGTTTGTGGCTAAGTGTCTAAATTGCCAACATGTGAAGTATGAGCATTAGCGATCGGGAGGTACTATGCAAAGGATGCCCATTCTCGTGTGGAAGTAGAAGCGGATTATCATGAATTTCATTTCTGTACTACCTCTAACTTAAGGAAAGTTTGACTCTATTTGGGTGATTACGGATTGACTGACTTTCATACCTGTGAAAGCAAATTATAATGCAGAGAAGATGGTCAAGATCTAGATTAGGTAGGTTATTCGATTGCATAGTGTCTCTATCTCTATTGTATCGAATAGAGGTACTTTTTTACCTTAGGTTTTTGGAGTACTATTCAGAGTGAGTTAGGTTCTCAGCTTTATTTGAGCGCAACATTTCATCCTTAGATGGATTCTGTCACCCCAAAAATTCAAACCAATGTTAGAACCATGCTTTAAAGTCATGAAAAATCAAACCTTGTGTTTTGGAAGTTTTATTGGTGATTTAGACATATGTTAAGACCCCACATAGCTCCTAGCTTATAGACAAGTCAAAACATCCCTTAGCGATTAAATTCTCGTGAAGTATATAACTATAGTCATCTTTAAACGAGCATAACTTTTAGTATACTAAGGATTTTTAATATCAAGATCCACCAACATATAGATAATTTAATTATCTTTCTAATGATACCAATTTTGCCTTAATTCGATATCGAGGTGAAAAGTTATGGAAAAAATACTAAAGCACTGTCAAAACTGCCCAGACTACGACTCATAATGTCATAGTATAGGTCGTTAGGATAGAGTTGTAATCTAGGTAGTAGAGGCTGAAATTGGACTTCTGACCATGACTCAAGTCACAACTCATGGCTAGACCCTTCGAGTCGTGACCTAAGTCATTGGGACTGCTTCCAGGCGACTTCCGGATGGTTTCTAAGGGGTTTTTTGGTCTTTTTCCACTCTTTTAACCCTAAAATTAAGTTATTTTAAGGCTGAATAAAAAGCCTAAACAACCCCAAATCACTCATTCTCAAAACAACTCACGAAATTCTCCAAGAACATGCAATTTTCTCTTCTCTAAAGCAAGATATTAGGGTTTTTCATTCCCAAGTCCAAATCCTCAAAACTTCAATTCAAGAATCGAAATTAATCAGGTATGTGGGTATTCAATTAGGATCTCCTTTCATCCTCATGCCCAAATTATGATTTTTTTTATTGAATTTTATGATTTCTATAATCTAGGGCTTTTACCCAATTGTTATTTTGATCTTAAATTCAATTCCCCATGATATAATTTTCACTCATAAACATGTTTTAATAAATATTCATGACTTCTTGGCCCCATAATGTGTCATTATTGATATTCTCATGTCCACGCATCATTTACATGTTTTTATTCCAAATTTAAAGCATATGATCAAGTTATGAATTATATACCCATGTTTTTAAGATTTCTCGATTCTCAAGCTTAATTTCCTACAAGTTTTGGGTTTCGAGTCAAATATGAGTTTTCCCTAATTTCTTCAATGTATTTTGTAATTAAACCATGAATACATGTTTTTCCATAATAATAGCATCTTCCCATGTTCAAAATCATGAGTTTCTAATTATGACAAGTTGTTGAGTTTTTGGGACTAAATTGTGAATTTTCTCTTAGTGTCAGTTAATGTTATTAAGAATAGAGTTGGTAGATTATGATCACCCTAAACCTAGGAAATCAGACATACATCAATTTACATGTTCATGATTACTTTAGATTATACTTCCATTATTATTTTCAGAATACCATGACTTGAGCAAATCAGTTATCAGTTTATGTTTTAGCTATACTTCAGTGTCTTTCAGTTGGGAGTAATACTTAGCACCAAGCGAACCTAGGGATGAAGGATTACCCGCTAATTGAGGACTGAGACCTTAAGTAGAAGTCCCTAAGTTTTAGAACTAAGTTGGTGCGTATGTTATGAGAGGTCACACACCAATTGAGGATTGACACTCTTTTAGGGTTCATATACCAGTAGAGGATTGACACTCTATTCCTTCAGGACATCATATTAGTAGATCCATGCCAGCCAGTGTTGGTACCCTTATCAAGGTACTAACACCCTTCTAACTGGGGTTACAAGTTGGACCCCGATTAGCTCAAATTGGGGCATGTCAGCTGTAGTTAGCTCCTATAATTCGCAGTTCAGTATTCAGATTATGTTCAGTTCAGGTTTCCATGACCAAGTGTTTAGTATATCAGTTATCCAGTTATTCAAATTATGTCAGTACATATTTATACTTGGTCTTGTATTAGATTTTCATGTTCATGCACTCATGCTTAGTATTAATACATGACCCTCAGTATAGTTTTACAGCATATTCAGCATTAACTTGAGATTTATACATTGTATTCATGTTTCTACCATCTCCTAGTTTACAGAAATGTTTTGGTTCATTATTTAGAAATTTCACTATGCCTTGCAGTTTTTACGTACAGACATGTTTATATGCATATTTCAGCAAATGGCTTATGTCCTCAGTTTTAAGGCATGTTTTACTTATTTTCATAACTAGTGTATATCTCACATACTTAGTACATTCCAAAGTACTGGCGTACATATATGTGTCTGGGGCTATATTATTTCATGATGTAAGTACCAAATATTGCCCACGCATCAAGGCCAGCCAGTTCATAGCATTCAGACAACACGTGATGAGTTCTCTTATTTCGAGGACTCTCGTCAGTTGAAGTTCATGTATTTTATTTTCTTATCCTTATGTATTTATTAGGGATATTTAGGGGCCATGTACTGACTACCAATAGTTAGTATTAGTAGAGGCTTCATAGATAGTCAGTTAGAGTCGTTGTATGTAGTTATAGTTCCCCATTCTTATAGATTATAGTGTTGTAAACTTTGAACAATAATGTTTTGAGACAAATTATGTCATTATTATGCTTCCTCTCAACAAATTTAGATTTTATATATATTTTAAATCAGTTGCTTAAGAATTATGTCAGTACATGGGTTAGCTTGAGATCACTTGTGATTCTAAGCACTGTGTTACGACTAGGGGTAATCTCTAGTCGTGACATAGATAGTCAGTCTTAGATTACTATTCAAGTCACGACCCAAACCAGGGTATGACCGTGATGGGTATCTCAAGTCCCTCGTGGACCGGAGATCAGCCCCTTCATCTAGCCTAACCAACCACAAGTATCGGATAAATTTAAAATATATAACAAGATAGCGTAGAATAAAACTAATAACAATTAAAGATATGTCTATATGAACCACCGATAACCAGAAAACCGCCCGTCACCAAAACACTCAACCAAACCACCCAAGTCCACAGTAATCTAACAAACCCTATACAAAATCCAAAATTAATAAAATTTCGGGGAATGCCCTCAACAGTAGCCTAAAACAAAGTCTAAACAAGGTTTATTACATAGGATAAAAGGACCATGAAATGTAGACTTTTGAAGTATGGAAGCTCACCAATTCAATGTCAACTCATGAACTAACTCGATCACCTGATCACTGTGTAGAAAAAGTAGAAGAAGTTTTAGTACCTCCATCGCGTGGAGATACAACATTAGGAGACGGTTAGTGGTTGGAGCGATAGAATGTAACTCAGGGATAGAGGAACAAAATAATGCCATGACAATAGTTCAAACCCAGTACGACATCCAAAGTATAATATCATATGAAATACATATGCATATATATATAATGTCATATGCCGGGTAGGGAACAAGGCTTAGCATGAACTTCCAAAACCTTAATCTTGGTTGCGTAGCATAACCTTCATATAAAAAATCACCCACGGGCTATATGGGCCCAGCTCTCCCCTAGCTGGAAGGGCCCAATTGCATGTAACCGCACAAACCAGAGAATATACATATCTATAGATGCCTTTATGGGGGAATCGAACCTCTTGGCATAATTAAGATGACTTAAGCATCAACGTATATGGGGGACTCAAACCTCCCATTCAAATATTCATTTGGGGGATTCGAACCTCCCGATCATATAGACACCTACATCAACTAGCGCGGTTCCCAGTGTTAGTCCTTCAGAATCCACTTTCATGGCTCGGATTCACAAACTATTTTAAAGACTAATTAAAACATTTATTTCACATACAAAACCATTAATTCATTTAATTACTAAAGGAATCCTGTTGGTATCATCATACCATGCCCACTGCAACCATATAATATGCCATAACCATCATTAATCAACTTGGGACTCAAATCTATAGTCCAAACAAAGACATCAATTCAGTTCAACATTTAAGGACTCGAACCCATTTAGTATTTCAAATCAATTTATGACCAACAAGGCCTTCATAAATCATTTACCAATCATTAACATTCATAGGCTAATGCCTTAATAGAAAACACAATTCAACATGTGACAAGATCATTCTCATAGACATTTTCAAAAATAAGTTGAGGGCATACCATTATCAAAGCCAAAAACCAACAATTTTAGGGTTAAACATAACCCGTTTGTCAAACCATAATTACCAAGAACCCACGTGTGCAAAACCATTAACAAAACATATATAATCATAATTTAAACAATGAGAAAACAATATTCAACTTCTTGCATTCAAACTTTCAATCATGGTTTTCAAAACCAGCATTAATGGCTCATGAACAATGCTTAAAACATATGTGTTTAGTAAACTAACAATGGGGGAAGGGTCACATACCTGAGTTACAACTTACGAAGGGTCACATACCTGAGTTACGACTTACGAAGGTTCACAGAGAGAATTTGATCATTAAGCCCTTAGATGACCGCTTTGAAGAAACCCTAGCACATTCATTCTTGAGAAGTTTTAGAGATAGTTTAGAGAGTGTTTAATCTTGTAAAGTGTGCGATGGATAACCAAAAGGTGTTATAAGATGTGGGGTCTTAAGGGCTTGGGGAGAGAAATGTCCAAAATTCCCTCAGCTTAAAATCTGTAAAAAGTCCAATGGTGGATATAAGTCAATCCATTGAGTCGTCAACACAACATACAACTTACCATTGAGTCATCACCAAGACAGAAAATTAGACACCATACATTATTTATCTTATGACTCCCTTGCCCCAGTCGTCACTAAACCATATGACTCGTACAGTCTAGTCGTGACCCCCACAGAACACTAAGGGCTTGGACACTGGAAAATATATAATTGGACCTATCCACTCGTCATATGATCATATGACTCGTGAGGAGTCTCTTGTAACCAGGATAGAATTTGTACAGTAACACACTGGTTTGGCGAAGACTTGGGTTCCTAGACCCATCATCTCACCATACGAATCGTATGGTGAGTCATCAATAGGGTAGTAAGCTCAATTCTCAAGAAATTTTTAAGGATCAACGCCTGGGGAATTTCAGTCTCCCCTACTTAGGATCATTCATCCTCGAATGATGGGTCAACGTACACAAATATGATTGGACTTATTATACCTCTACTCTTACCTTTGACTAAGTTAGTAAACAAAGATGCCAAGGAAATCATCCTTACCCTTAACAAAAATAAAAAATGTAGATGTTAAGAATATACACATACCTCAAGCACGAATTTTCAAAATAGGGAATTGGAATGGATACTTGGACTTCATGTCCTCTTCGGCTTCCCAAGTAGCTTCCTCAGACTTTTCGTTCCTCCATAGAACCTTTACTGAAGCCATGTCTTTCATTCGTAATCGACAAACTTGCCGATTCAAGATCCTCACCGGGACCTCTTTATAGGACAAAGAATCTGAAATACCAATGTTCTCCAAGGGAACAATCAACGAAAGATCACCCACGCATTTCTGCAATATTGGCACATGGAATACCGGATGAATGGAACTCATGCTAGAGGGAAAGTCCAACTCATATGCAATATTACCAACCTTTTTTAAAACGAGTATGGGCTAACATACCACAGAGTAAGATTCCCCGTCTTCCCGAACTGCATTACTCCCTTCAAGGGGGACACCCTTAAGAACACCCAATCTCTAACCTCAAATTCCAAGTCCCTTCGCCTTACATCCGCATAGGACTTTTGACAACTTTGGGTGGTCTTGAGCCTATCATGAATCACCTTAACTTTCTCCATAGGTTGGTGAACCAAATATGTGCCAAACATCTCCGTTTTACCAACCTGGAACCACCCAATAGGAGATCTACACCTTATTCCATACAATGCCTCAAACAGGATCATACCAATGCTAGAATGATAACTATTATTATAGAAAAATTCAATGAGAGGCGAATGGTCAACCAACTACCACCAAAGTCTATTATGCAGGCTCAAAACATGTCTTCCAGGGAGAGAATGTTCCTTTCTACTTACCCATCCGACAGTGGGAGAATGGCAGTACTAAGGCTCACTTTAGTCCCCATACTATGCTGAAAAGAGTGCTAGAAATGCGATGAAAACTGAGTACCACAATCCAAAATAATTGAGACAGGTGCACCATGCAACTTTACAACCTCCCGAAGAAATAACTTTGCATAGTCCTCAGCAGAATAATTACTCCTCACTGGCAAGAAGTGAGCGGACTTAGTCATCCTATCCACGATGACCCAAATAGAGTCACACTGATTCTACGACCGCAAAAGGCCTGTAACGAAATCCATATTAATTACCGCCTACTTCCACATCGGTAGTTAACTTTCTTGGAGTAGCCCACTGGGCCTCATCTGCTCCACCTTCACTTGCTAACACATAATACACTTAGCTGCAAAGTTAGCTATATCCCATTTCATGTTATTCCACCAATACATATCTTTGAGATCATAATACATCTTTGTTAAACCGGGATGAACTGTATACTGTGATTCATGGGCCTCCACCAAAACTCTGCTTCGTAATCCATCAACGTCGGGAACACACAACTTTCTCTGGTACCTCAAGATACCATCACCACCGATCTCAAAAGCCATCACCTTCTTTTTAACCATATCATTTTTTATTTTCATCAAGAGAGGGTCTAATACCTATTTCCCCTTTATTTTCAAACCAAGATATAATTGTAACACATGTTACACAAACAAACCACCATCTTGAGAGTCCAAGAGACAAACTCTAAGGTTAGACAAGCGGTGAATATCCTTAATTAAGCCTCGCTTATCCTTATCCACATTAGCTAGACTCCCTAAGGATAATTTGTTATTAGCATCAGTAACTACATTAGCTTTACCTGGATGGTAGTGAAGACTCATATCATAGTCCTTAAGTAACTCAAGCCACCTCTTTTGCATGAGATTAAGCTTTTTCTAAGTGAACACATACTGTAGGCTCTTATGATCTGAAAAGATATCAATAAGCACCCCATATAGATAATGATGCTAAATTTTTAATGCGAACACCACAGCTAATAGCTCCAAGTCATGAGTCTGATAATTCTTCTCATGAACCTTAAATTGTCTAGAGGCATAAGTAACCACCTTGCCATATTGCATTAACACATAACCCAAACCAACCCGGGATGCATCACAATAGCTAATGAAACCCTTTATGCCTACAGGCAGAGTCAAGACCGGAGTTGGATTCAACTTCTTTTTCATGTTCTCAAAATAACCCTTGCAAGCATCAAACCAAAAGAACTTTACCTTCTTCTAAGATAGCATAGTCAATGGGACAGTTATAAAAGAGAAACTTTCCATAAACCTTCTATAATAACCAGTTAAACCCAAGAAGCTCTGAATATCGGTTAGAATCATGGGTCTAGGCCACTTCTTAACCATTACAACTTTTTGTGGATCAACCATGGTTCCTTCACTAGAAACAACAGGAACCAAAAATATAGCAATATTCAACAAGAATTTACATTGAGAGAACTTAGCATACAATTATTGATATTTTAAGGTCTGTAATACAGTGCGGAGGTGATCTCCATGATCCTCTTTACTCTTAGAGTATACCAAAATATCATCAATGAAGATAATCACAAACAAATCCATAAACCGAAAGAATACCCTATTCATTAAATCCATAAATACGTTGGGGCATTAGTCAAATCAAAAGACATAACCAAGAACTCAAAATGCCCATACCGGTATAGAACGCTATTTTAGGGATATCCATCTCCCTAATCTTTAATTGGTGATACTTGGACCACAGATCAATCTTTTAGAAAAACTTAGCACCCTAAAGATGATCAAACAAATCATTTATCTTCATAGAAGTTACTTATTCTTTACCATCACCTTATTCAGCTGTCGGTAATTAATGCAAATAGGAAAGAAACTATCCTTCTTATGTATAAACAAGATAGGTGCACCCTACAGATACATACTAGGACGGATGAACACTTGTCTAAAAGATCCTTTAATTTCTCTTTAAGCTCCTTTATCACAGCCGAAGCTATTTTATACGAGGAAATAGAAATAGGACTAGTATTCGGGACAAGATCTATCCCAAAATCAATCTCCCTATTGGGAGGAATGCCAGGAAGGTCATCAAGAAGACCTCGGGAAATGCATTCACCACCTGGATAGAATGTAAAAAAGGACCCTCCGAGTGATAAGCCTTAACCCAAACCAGATAATAGAGACACCCCTTGGAGATCAATCTCCGAGCTCTAAGATATGATATGAACCTCAACGTAGGAGCTAGGAAACCACCTTCTCACACAATAACCAGCTAATTTAAGAATTTAAAGATGGCCTTATGGGTTCAACAGTCTAAAGAAGCATAGCACGAGTGCAACCAATCCATCCCCAATATGACATCAAAATCAACTATGTCTAATTCAAACAGATCCACCAAAGTCCCCCAACCACCAACAGATACCATATAAACCTTATAGACCCTTCTAGCAACCACAGAGTCTCCCATTAAGATAGACACAGAGAAAGGGGTCCAAAATACACTAAGGACCAAAACCAAAAATGCACAGCCATAAATAAAGTCATACAAAAGAGAGTAGATCCCAGATCAAGAAAACAGTACACATCATGTAAAAAGAGTTTCAACATACCAATAACGACATTAGGAGATGCCTCAAAGTCCAGACGAGAAGCAAGGGCATATAAGCTCTTTCGACTATTGCTGGTACCAGAAGCAGAAGTAACACCCTTTGGTGCAGAAGCTAATAAAGATAAAAGTAGAACCTTATTGGCCCCAGAAGCAACCCTAGAGGGACAATCACATTGCATATGGCTAATTTAACCATAATTAAAACATCAATTTCTCCCTTTCTCACATTATCCATGGTATAGGTGACCATAAAATATATGATAGAGCAAACTGAGCCCTACCATCCTAAGATTGGGAAGCTTATGCCCTATACCCTCCATCATGATAAGAAAAATAATCACCCAATGACTTTGGGTAAGAATTATAAGTCTTAGATAAAGAACTAGAACTCCCCCACTTCTTCTTAGGACACTTTTCCCCATCCCTACCACTCTGATGTTGACCTCTTCCCTAATTAAAAAATCTAAATTTATTACTCTGCCTCTCACCAATCTCATCCTTTTTCTTCTTTTCTTCCTCACCCTACTGTATATAAACCATAAGCCGCAAAATATCCATATTTTTTTTCAATAAGGTAGCCTTACTCTCCAGAATTAACTCACGGGACAACCCAAAAGAAAACTTATGCATTCTAACTCTGATTCTAGACACCAACTCAGGAGCATACCTAGAAAACTAATGGAATTTCAAGGCAAACTCTTTGATCGACATCCTACCTTGCATCAGATTCACAAATTCCTTCACTTTTACCTCCATCGGCGCTCCTGAGGAAAAAAATAATCCAAAAAGGTACTAGAAAATTTATCCTACAATGCAGAGTCAGCATCACTTCCCCTAGATTATTCCCACTTCTTATATCATTGATCTGCCATATCCTTTAATTGATAGGCAGCAAACTCCATTTCTATAACATCTGATGCATGCATAACCCGGAAGATCTTCTCCATATCATTAATAAAAGCTTGAGGATCCTTCTTAACCTTAACACTAGTAAAAGTGGGAGGACTCAACTTCATGAATTGGCCATCTTTTATGGCCTTAGAAGATAGAGTATTATGCTCATACTGAGAAGTTACTAATTAAGCCAAAATATGAATAGACTGACAAAACTTAGTGTTCAACATATCAGCCTGAGGAGCCTAAGGGGGGCTAGAGGGAACTAGTGGAACTCTATGAAGGCAATCAAAAATTGGACCTCTAGACCAGGTCTGCACCCCATAAACAGGGTGTGTTCCATCAATAGTATCCCCAAGTAAAAAAGAGGAGTTTCCATGAGCTTTAGATCATCTGGCAGGCATAATCTGAAAAAAAATAGGAATTAGAGAAATTCGAGACCTTACACTCTACATGTCAAAACAGAACAGCAAAGGAAACATTTCTAAATGTCTCGTAGCCTCTCTCTTATAAGTGTGGCGTACTACATACCCTTAAAAAAACTCTATTTGACATGGCATTGTGGACACCCAATTGACCATGAACCTAGGCTCTAATAATAACTTTGTCACGACTTGAACTAGGGCCTAGTCATGATGGGTATCTTAAGTACTACATAGACCACAGATCACCCCCTTCATCTAGCACAACAACCATAAGTGCCAGATGAATTCCAAAGATATAACAAGATAGCACAAAATAAAACTAATAATAATTCAAGATATGTCTATATTAACCAGCGGTAATCGGACAACAGCCTATCATCAAAATACTCAACCAGACCACCCAAGTCCACAGTAATCCAACAAAGCCTCTACAAAATCCAAAATCAATAACATGTTCAAACATACCCCCGATAGTAGCCAAAAATAAAGTCTAAACAAGGTCTAAGAAATACGAGAAAAGGACCATAAAATAAAGCCCTCCGAAATATGTAAGCTCACCACTTCAATATGAACTCACGAACTAACTTGAGCACTTAATTACTATGTAAGAAAAGTAAAAGATATTTTAGTACCTGCATTATATGGGGACACAGCGTCTGGAGATAGTTAGCGATTAGATTACTAGCATGTAACTCAGGGATAGGGGAACAAACTAATTCCATGACAATAGTTCAAACCCAGTACGACATCCAAAGCATAATATCATATGAAATGCATATATATATATAAAATGTTATGTGTGGAGGTAAGGAACAAGTCTTAGAATCAACTTTGAAAACCTTAACCTAGGTTGTATAGCATAATTGTCATATAACAAGGCACCCACGGTCTATATGGGCCCAGCTCTCCCCTAGTTGGAAGGGCCCCAGTACATATTACTACATAAACTAGAGAATATCTATATTTGTATATGCCTTTATGGGGGACTGGAACTTCACGGCATAACCAAGGTAACTTAAGAACAAATTTATACAATATGGGGGACTCGAACCTCTCATTTACATATTCATTTAGGGGACTCAAACCTCCCGGTTATATAGACACCCATACAAGCTAGCGCAGTTCCCAGTGTTAGTCCTTCAGACTCTACTTTAATGACCCAGCTATACATCCCTCTTTAAAGCCTAATTAAAATATTTATTTCACATACACAACTATTAATCTATTTACTTACCAAAGGAATCCCGTTGGTATCGTCATACCAACCCCACTTTAAAGCATACAACATGCCATAATCATAATTAATCAACTTGGGACCCGAACCCATTGTCCAAACAAAGATATCAATTCATTTTAACATTTAGGGACTCAAACCTATTTAGTATTTCAAATCAATTTTTGACCAACAAGGCCTTCATAAATCATTTACCAATCATTAACACTCATAGGCCAATGCCTTAATTGATAACACAATTTAACATGTGACAAGATCATTCTCATTGATATTTTCACAAACAAGTTAAGGCATACCATTATCAAAGCCAAAAACTAATAATTTTAGGGTTAAACATAACCAGTTTGTTAAACCATAATTCCCAATAACCCACGTGTGCAAAACCATTAACAAAACATGTATAATCATAATTTAAACCATGAGAAAATAATACTCAATATTATGCATTCAAACTCTCAATCATTGTTTTCAAAACCACCATTAATGACTATGAATAATGCTTAAAACATATAATTTTAGTAAATTAACAATGAGGGAAGAGTCACATGCCTGAGTTACGAAGGTTCACAAATAGAATTCAATTTTTAAACCCTTAGATGACCACTTTGAAGAAGCCCTAGCCTAAATTTTCTTGAGAAATTTTAGAGAGAGTTTAGAAAGTGTTTGATCTTGTAAAGTATGTAATGGATAACCAAAAGGTTTTATAAGATATGGGGTCTTAAGGGGTTGAGGTGCAAAATATCCAGAATGCCCTTAGCTTAAATGTTGTAAAAAGTCCATAGATGGCTACGAGTAAGCCATTGAGTCGTCAACACCACATACGACTCTAATCATTGAGTCATCACCAAGACCGAAAATCAAACACCACAAAGTATTCATTTTATGACTCCTTGGCCCCAGTGTCACTAGGCCATACGACTCGTATGGTCTAGTTGTAACCACCACAGAACACCAATGGCTTAGACACTGGATAATATATGACTGGACCTATCCACTCATCACATGATCATATGACTCATGAGGAGTCTCTCATAACCAGGATGGAACTTAGCCAATAACATATTGATTTGGTAACGACTTGCATACCTTGACCCATTACCACACTGTACGACCCGTGTGGTGAGTCATCAATAGGGAAATGAGCTCAATGCTCATGAAATTTTCAAGGTTTAAAGCTTGGGGTGTTTCAATTCATGTTCTAGAAGACATGCTTGGAGCCTATGTTATGGACTTTGGAGGTCATTGAGACCAATACGTACCCCTAGTTCAGTTTGCCTACAATAATAATTATGATTCCAGTATTAAGATGGTGCCTTTCGAGGATTTATATGGCTAAGGTGTAGATCCCCATGGGATGGTTTGACTTATTTGGGATAAGAACTTGGGTTACAGATTTTTATGGGATTGAATAAATTATGTTAGACTAATTCAAAAGAAGCTTTGGGCTGCCGAGAGTAAGATGAAGAGTTATGTCGATCGTTGAGACCGTGATGTATCATTCATGATTCAAGATTAATTTCTGTTGAAAGTTTCACCTGTAAAGGGTGAAAGGAGATTTAGGAAGAAAGAAAAGCTTAATCTTAAGTCTATAGGCCCTTTCGAGATCCTTGAGAAGTATGCTGATGTGGTGTATATGCTAGATTTACCTTCATATTTATTGGTTGTTCATTCTATTTTTCATGTCTCTATATTAAAGAGGTACTATCCAGATGATATCCATATGATTTGATGGGATTTTGTTACTTTAGACCTCTATTTGTCCATTGATAAAGAGGAGCCTATTATTATCCTAGACAAGTAGACCAGGAATTTGAAGTTAAGAGTATTGATTCATAGAAGGTCCAATGGAGACATCACCTCACTGATGAAGCTACTTGGAAAGTTGAGCCTGATATGAGACGTAGATATCCCCAGCTTTTTACTGCTTCAGGTACTTTATTTTCTTTTTAGTTTGAGGATGAACTAGTGTTTTGGTGGTGGATAATGTAACAACCTGATTTGTTAAATTTTCCTTATGTATTTTGACCATTTTTCCTATTCTCATAGTTGTTACATATTAGTTTTGATGTGTAGGATGATTAGGAAGCTTTTTGAGGCTTTCGGAAGTGATTTTGGAGAGTTTGGGTCTATTTGAAGCTTTTAAAAAGCCATTAGTTTGACTTTAATCAATATTTTTATTTTGGTTCATAGATGGTGATTTGAAAAGTTCCATCAGATTTGGAACGTTGATTTTGGGTTAGTAGCACTGGTAGTTCAGGTTTGGAGCTTTTATTTTGTATTTTGGCCCGCAATTTGAAAACTAGTGAAAATATCTAGAAGGGGTATCGGGGGAAAATTTATTGAAAATAGCTTCTCTTCAAAAATTTGACATTTCCATTTAGTTCAAAACTTCAAAAAAAACTAGTAGTAAATATAGTTTGTTCCAGTGGAGTCCAAAAAAAATTCGGGGTCCATTAAGGGAATTCAAAATCAAGGAAAACTCAACATTTTGTTGATATCTAGTGCTTGCCAGATCCTTCATCTCAAATGTGGGACCCAATTTATAAACTCAATAAGGGAATCCCTCCTATATCGTAATGATAAGGTGGTGGCAGTGAGCGCCAAGGTTAACCTAGTTTGGGTTTGGTCCCTTCCTTCTCCACGAACGTAATCTGACCTTTGTGAACATGATTGGTCTGGGTCAAGAACTTTCACAAATGAGAAGGCCTAGCTATGAACATGACGGTCATTTAATTGGCCTGGTCAACGTTAGTCGTTGCAATTGCAGAGCTCAAGCTGGATATCAAGGAACTGTTCAATAAATAATAAAAATACTTCTTTCTTACAATTTCCACCATATTTGTACTTTAGAGATTTAGAATGATGATATTTTTAGGGTTCTAATCTCCATTCTTGTTTGGGTAAGCTTCAAATTGATATTTCCACTATTTCCTAAAGATTATGTCATCAAAAATACCTTTTAATCTCAGTTTTAAACTAAAATTTGAGGATTTTTTGGTAAATTCTTAAAATAGTTTCTCAGCGATCTAAGACTTGTTTTCAAATCATTTTTGCATGGGTTATCAACTATATAATACTTTAATATTGGGAATCTTCTAAATTAAAATTATAGTTTTACCCCTTTCATTTTTAAATCAATATTTAAACTAATTTGGACCTATTTAAAAATGGCTAATATGGAAATCATTATCTTTCTTTTGATGTGTAATTGATATTTTTGATAGTCTTAGCTCATGGAGACACCGTTGGACAGGGATATGGCTCCATGTAAAAGGATTTTAGGCTTGAATTTTGGGACTTCGAGCTAGGTTATGGCTTAACTTTCTTCAGATAGGGCTGGGTAGTTAATAAACTTATAAAGCATGCTAAAAGTTAGGAAATTAGACTTAGGAATGTATTCTAAGGTTGTTATTTTTATTATTTTGCTCGTGTTTTTGCTTATGTGCATTTTATTATTAACTTGAGAAGTGGTAAATGTCGTGATACCTGTGTGGGGGTTTTCTTTGATGATTCTGGCCTACTTATGCATTATTTTCCATTATTATTGTGTTGCTTGAGTGGGGCTTGATTAGATATCGTAGGCCTTATTCGTGCATTTAATTGCCTGCTTCACATAATTGATGCTCAAATGAGGGACTTTAAATGACATTCTTTGTCTTAAATGATTGTTCATACCTGTAGTACCCTATTATGTATTATATCATGATTTATTCTCATATGGAGCAGATTCTGAGCTCATTCTTACTTGTATTTGAATTTATGTTTATCTTCATACTTATTGGTTGTGAGCATTGAATCATCTATAGATATTCATGATGACTTAATACCACTATGATATTTTGATTTTGAAAAAAAAATAGAAATTCTTTTTATAATACCCTTGGTCGAGATCATTTTTGATAAGGTGGGGTTGTGAGATAATGGAAAACCTAGGCCGAGGTCATTTTCCGGTAATATTATTGAGATTATAAATGTATTAGTTTACGAACTCCCATGGATCCTAACCAATGCATTAAGGCTTGGAAGGTGTATATGTAAATTCCACCATACTACATTCTTGCATTGCATTCTCATTCTTTTATGTTTCCTTCTTGTATTTGTGGATCTGCGTGTGTGTGTATATATTGTGTATAGTTGCCTTTTTGATATTATATTTTTAAAATGTTAGTAGAGACGGTGTAAGCTACAATTTTAAAACTTTTCTGTTTGCAGGTGACATGCATAATATATTTTACTTGTATTATTTTCTACTTTGTTCAATTGGCCTAGATACCTAATGAGCTCAAGTGGACTATAGTCATCCTTACTTTTTTCTTTTGATGAAGATCCTAGTTTAAGTATGATTTTCATTAGTTGGGTTCATGCCATTAGTGAGGACATTTTGAGGTACTAGTGAGCTTCAAAGATGGTCCAAAATTATGTATTTTCCATCAATCTAAGTTGTATTAGATGGTCCTTACACTTGTGATGATTAATATATATATATATATATATATATATATATATATATATATTATTTGAAGTTTCATTTAATTCATGTTATGGCCTGACTTCATCCTAGAATTCTCGCAGTTATGAGTTTATTTCTTTTATTATCTCTTGTTACTGTGGTGGTATTTGGCTTACCTACTAAGGCTGGGAAAAAGTGGGTGCTATCATGACCTCAACTTTGGGGTTATGACACTAAACCTCATCACACCCTTCATGGATGAAACGTTCAATAAAAGCCATGACTGGAAAATATGCCAGCAAGGTGATTAATACTTGAGATTTGAGATTGTGAAAATATATGGTCTTATCCTAGAAGAGAGTTAGCTCAGAGGGATATACAGTACTTGATATTGAGATTATGAAGGTATATGTTCCTATCCTATAAGTGAGGAGGCTCAAAAGGAATATACGAGAGCTATGCAATTATTCGTATCATCATTATTCACCCATCATTGCATTGCATCATTTGTACATTTAATCATAATTTTGTTTCCATGTACTTTGTTTTACTATATTTGTGTGTATTTTTTCCTTTTTAGATTGATGTTATAGATTGTTAGTTGAGACAGTGTGATCTACCGTTTGGAAACTGTTTTTGTTTGTGGGTGGAAACAAGCTCATATTATCTTTTACTTGTTTAGTTTTCGACTTAGCTCAGTTGGCCTGTGATACCAACTGAGTACAAGTTGACCATACTTACTTCTACTTTTGTGCCCTTTTGTTACAAATCTCAGTACGAGTGCGACCCGTCGTGGCTAATTTAACTGAGAGAGCTATATCAAAGATCTGATGAACTTTCAATCTGGAGCCTTATTCGAGCCTCCTTTTATCATTATGTCTTTATGTATTATCAAGAAAAACTTATGTATTATTCATACTTCGGATTGGTATTAGATTCTCTTCATACTTATGACACCAAGTTTTGGGAATTGATGTATTTCTTTCGAATGTTTCTGTTATCTATGTATTATGGCCTAACTTTGTTCTTGAAGTCTCCTATTTATTTCATTTCTATCTTATTTCAAGTATCTTTAGAAAATGTGGGGTTTCAGTTTACCTACCAAGGCTGGGTCAAGTTAAGTGTCATTATGACCTCAACTTTTGGATCGTGACAAAAAGGAATTATACAAGCTTTAACAGTGATAAATCGCAAACATACAGAAGGTTTTAGCTAATAGATTTGGAATGGGTTGCAAGAGAGATTAAGATTATTCACCTATTTCTCAATATTTTCTTGTTCCTATCATTCATATAAGTATCTCTCATAGTGTTATCCTGGTTGCTATCTTGACTACTGCTATGGTCACTAACTCACCATCTACTTCAACTGCTTTAACAAGCACTATGGTCTCATCAATGCCTTTTTTATGATAAATTTTAGAAACTCTTTTTATTTAATATTTAGTGTATTTGTTTTATCCTTTCTTTTGATATAAATTTGAGGTAGTAGAGGGGGTTATTAGGAAAAAGACATTAGAAAATTATTAAATATATTAACTCAATTAAAATCAACTTATTTTTAGAAAAACATAATATCATCAATGTGAAGAAAGCAAGAAATCTGATATCATATTCTAATAATTTCATATTTTTGCATTAATGAGTCTAATAGGCATAAAATGAAAAAGAAGTGAAAGAACAGGAGGCAGGAAAAATGTTGCATTTCGGGTTTACAAACTCTAAAATATGTCAAAACTAAGTCATTCTTTTAATAAATATAAAAAAAACTCCTTTACCATAATCAATACCTCTAACTTCTTATCAAATTAGAAGCGTGTAGGCTTGTTACCATTTTATTGGAAGTTTTGATCCTTTATATTTTTCGATGCACATTTCTTCAATTCCTTATCAAATTATTTCACAATTATTCAACCTTTACAAAAAATATAGAAGCCACCCATAAGCAGAAAAACTAAATGCATCATAATAAATTGGGTATTTTATATAGAACTTTTTGTGAGGTGTTCACCAAGAGCCAAAGGCTCGCAGGCAAATATTCAAGCACTAGTTTCAGTGCACTTGAATGTGAGGCGTGCCCATTACAAGGTTTTTGGTCAATTTTCTTATCAACCTACCCGCTACCACAGTTTGGTAATTGCAAGTCTACCTTGTTACGACCCAAATTATTGGATCGTGAGGGCACTTACTTTAATACACCTAGATAGGAGAACCCCTTACACCCCTTAAGAAGACATGCAAAAGTCTTGAATAAATAATAAAATACCAATCCTTATTACAACATATATATTGAATGCAGAATGAAAGCTACCCCAAGGACCTAGTCTAAACAGGTATAAGAGATTCAAAATCAAGAATGATAAAACTGGAACAACTTTGACCATGAATGAGAGGCATAGAAGCTGTTGGAGATCACTATCCAAGTCATCCATGAAACTTAAATTGATCCTGCAACTAGACTATACCCTAAAAAAGGTATAACAAGAGTAGTATTAGTACAAACAATACGTATCGATAGGTATCATCGGCCGACAAGGTTAGATAACATAAACACAATGTAGAAATCACAAAAAATAGAGAAAATGATCTATTACCCCCTTGAACTATATGCGAAAAGGTTGAGACATACCCAAACTTTAGGAGGGTCCTATTACCCCCTCGACTAATTAAAATCATATTTTTGACAACCTTTGTGTTTACGTGGCACAGATGTGTGCCTACGTGGACCCTTCAGTGTATTGCGCCACGTATGTGCCACGTATATACCATGTAGGCACTAAGATTGTAAAAAACACGATTTTAATTAGTCCAAGAGGTAATAGGACCCTCCTAAAGTTTGAGAATGTCTCAGCCTTTTCGCGTATAATTCAAGGTGGTAATAGAGTATTTTCTCAAGAAAATATGACAACTTATATTACAATTTAATTCGTAACACATTCATATTCCTGTTGATCATTCATCACCTTCACATCAAGTCTCATCCTTCTTAAATCTCACTTGTTTAACCCCAATAGTTATTAAGTTAATCTATTATACTTATGCCTCAATTAACCTCATTAATAAATGAAACTAATGTAATGCACCGAAATTATTTCTGCATGCATTAGCTCGACGAGGAGGCATTTTATTTTATGTGAAAGCACGAGTTAGAAGAAGATAGAGACACTGAATGCATGATAGATCATGAAAGAAGAGATGATTTCCTAAAATGCTCCATAAGCTCTTTCTCATAGATGTGACGGGCTTCACACCGATGATCAAGACTCTACATAACGCGGTTTGTCTGACTCCCTAGGACTCTCTAAAACTTAGGCTCTGATACCAAGTTTGTAATACCCCAAAATCTAATTTATCGGGATGCCACACGGTACTTCAAACTACAAGTAGTCCTGAGCTAACCCTAGTTGTCTTCTACTAAATCTGAATTCTCAACATAGGGGAATATGAATGTAAAATCATAATAAATGCAATAAATTGTTAGAAATGAATACTGAATCATCTACTAATAAACTGGAAATCTAAATAGCTAAGTCTCGGAACTATAAGGGCTCACCAACTGTAGAGATGTAGACGAAATGCTTGAAAATTACTCACGCTGCTGAGACTGAGCACCTGAACCTACATTATAAGACAATGTAGAACATAGACATATATGTGGATCAGTACTTTGAGGATGTACTGAGCATATGGGGGTGAATGCAATAAGTAAATAATATCATCACAATTTATAAAATCATGCATGCTAAATGTAAATGACTCACACAGGCTTGAGTAATTTAAAAATTGAAGATCATAAATCATGAACAACAAATCATATAATATAAATCTTGTGAGCCATTACATTCAGTTCCAAAATCTGTTCTTTCTGAAACTACTACGTTATCTTGTAAATTGTAAGGGAAATACTTTATCTCAAGACTTTAAGAATCTTATAAACCATAGCTTCCAAAAACATATTCTTTTATCGTAAGGCTTTAACCCAATAGACTATTTTAAGAGTAGGGGACTTCTTTTGGGAGGTTCTTCTAACTGACATAAACTATGTGAGAATTCATGGAGTCCAACATCTTGTCCAAGTTGGGGAGAGCTGTTCTACCCTTGCCATCAAAATAGAACTTCTTATCTTAAGTGATCACAATCTTAGTCATCCACGTAGAAGTGGGAATAATCTTAATCCTATGAGGGCACATAGTTCGGGGGTATGAAACCTTGGTAATATACCCATCTCGATGCTAAATACTACTTCCATTCTTATGCTCAATATCTTAGGAAATCCACTTCAAAATAGCACAAACGCTTACAAAAAGACCAATTAAGCTCTTTCTTTTCTTTAAATCTCAAGTCATATGAACAATGTGGATTATTTGTCTTAGACCAGGACCAAAAGATCAAATCTTTATCAAAAATATGATAATAATCTTATCATAGGATGCTCATAGCACAGACACTCTCGAAATAACAATCTTTAATTAGGGCTTAATGACTCATGCATCAAACTCACGTTAAAACATCATAATATTCATATTTGGAAATGTAAATATTTATAAATCAACTTAAAATCTGGAAATTTCTACAACATGCATGAAAATATGAACATAGACATGCAACTTAACTTCTAAATCACTTGAAATCACATAATCTTTTAAATAGCAATATTGGGTATAAACCTTAACTTCAATTTTATGGAAAATCACAAAAAATTTAGTAAGTTTGTAATTAAAATAAGTTTTGCGCACAAGGATGAAAGAATTATCCTTGTTGAAAAACCACACATACCTCAATTGATGAACTAGATGCTAAGACGTGAATCTTGAATCCCTATTGATGCTTTGGAGATGAATTCTCAGAGTTCCTAAATTGAGAATACTTAATCTTGAATTTCCTTGGAGAATTAATGGAGAAATTGGGTTTTCATAGAGAGAAACTTTGAGTTGTAGGGTTTTCTTTTGAGAGATAATGGATGAAACAAGAATAAAGTGCTTTAAAATATGCTTAATGATGTGTTTTACATGAACTGGGGCCCTGGGGATTAACCAAAATGCCCTTATTAAACATTAAATCGGAACTAAAAAAATGACCAAAAATCTAAATTTGCTAGGACATCGTGATGCAACACTATCGCGGTGTCTCACTGGAAAAGGACGAGTGGGAACTGAGCATTCATCGCGACGTGCCACAATCGCGGTCCCCTTTGGATTGCCATTTTGGCCACTAGCGTGACGCGCCAATATCGCTTAGGCTCACTGGAAATTGTCAAATGTGAAATAGGACTCCTCCGGGATGATCCATGATCACGGAGTCTCACTGGAATTTGACAATTGTGATTTTAGACTTCTCTGCAACGCGTTACGGGCCCAAATCACAGTGTTTTACGACTAAAACTTAAAATAGTAATAACTTCTTACTCTATCATCGAATTTAGGCGAATCTTATATCATTGGAAAGCTAATTCAAAGTCCTATACATTGGAGGGTCTAAGTATAGAAAATTCTACATGTATGGAAAGTCATTCTTTCTTGAATTTAATGCTTAACATTCTAGACGTTAAATTGAGTTAAGAAAAGTATGGGGTATTAAAATATATCCTCCTTGGAAACATTCATCCTCGAATGTTGCAAGTTAGACTAAGAATACTAAGGAATTTGAGGATATATGATAGCATGCACAATTGAAATAAATTGTGAAACGAAATTTAGATCATTTTGAGCTTCTGAGTAATTCTGTGAGTGCATGAGCTTGTATGAGGACAACTATATAGATGAATCAGTGATTAGAAAAGAATTGAATTAAGGAAAAGCATTGCCTTAGGCTAGATATTAGTTTACGACAAAGAGGTGAGGGTACTTGGCTCACATATCTTCTTCTACTTCCCAAGTAGTGCCCTCAAAGAACTGATTTTGTCAAAGAACCTTAACCAAGGGAAATTTTTTGCTCCTCAGTCTACGGATCTGATGATCTAATATCTCAACTAGAATCTTCTCATATGAAAGGCTATTCTGAATATTTGATCTTTCTAAAGGAATTACGACAGTGGAGTAGTTGATGTACTTCTTAAGCATAGAGATGTGGAATACAGGATGAACAGCTGACAAGTCTGCGGGCAAATCAAGCTCATAAGCCACTTTCCCAACATGACTCAAAATTCGATAAAGACCAATATACCAGGGACTAAGCTTTCTCTTTTTGCCAAATCTCTTTACCCCTTTCATGGGTGAAATCTCCAGATACACTAAATCACCAACCTCAAACTCGAGGTCCCTTCTTGTCACATCTACATTTGATTTCTAATGACTCTGGGCTATTTTTAATCTTTCTCTAATCAACTGAACCTTCTCTATAGCTTCAAACACTGCATTAGGCCCAAGAAAAAAAGCCACACCCCCTTCAAACTAGCCTATGGGTGATCTACATATCCTTCCATAATGTAACACTCAAAAAATCTATCCCGAGAGGTCACACGGTTCTTAGGACCACAAGTGATCCCAAGCTAACCCTTATACCGGCATAACTCATGAGCAACTGATTAAAACACATAAATCTGAAGAAAAATACAGAAATTAAATATTTTCTGAACTTGATCAATACAAAGCTACATTAAGATGAATACAACTTTGCTTATACAAAACAAAACTGAAACTAAATACATCAACTATACTGATTGTCTATGAAGCCTCTATTAATACTGACTATAGATATCTAGGACACGACCCCAACTATCACTAATCAATATATATGATTAAGAAAATAAAGAACATAAATAAATCTAACTGAAGTCCCCGAATTAGGAGGACTCATCATCTTGCTGACTAGAATCTGCAACTGTCTGAATCTGAATGTGCATACTAAATTTTGTACCTACATTATGAGATAATGTAGCACATAGACATATATGTGGATCAATACTTCGAGGATGTACTGAGTATATAGGGGTGCAGTGCATTAGTAAAACGTTATCTGATCATCATAATTTATAAAGTCATGCATGCTAAATATAAATGACTCATATAGCTTGAGTAAATCTGAAATCTAAATACACAAATCATGAAGAGTAAAACATATAATCTAAATATCGTGAGCCATTACACTTAGTTCTGAAATCTGTATTTTGTAGTCATTCTCAAATCATATAGGCTCGGTGAAAAAGGCTCACCTTTATATGTCTGAAAACTAAAAGTTGTAAGTCTGTAACTAAAATCTCAAGTAAATCAATATCTAAATAAGTTGTTGAGCCTTTACACTTAGTTTCTAAAATCTGTATTTTTTTCTTATTCTCAAATATTGTAAGCTAAATGAAGTCTGAAACTCATTCTACATATAGAATACTTTATCTCAAAGCTTTAAAACAATTAAACTTTTTTAAGAGTAGGGAACATTTTGGGAGGTTCTTCTAACCGATATGTACACCATGTGAGCATCCATAGTGTCCCACGACTATCCTCCATAAGGTTAGGATTGTTCTACCCTTGCCATCAGAATAGAACAATCTATCTCAATGATCACTATCTCAATCATCCACGTAAAGTGACAATAATCTCAACCTACGGTAGCACGTAGTTCTGGGGTATGAAACCGTAGTAACTTAACCAACTCGGTGCAAAATACTACTCCCAATCTCATGCTCAAAATTTCAAGAAAATCCACTTTAAAATAATCTCATGGTTTATAATAAAACCAACTGTAAAATCTGTAATCTCAATCTGTAAAGTAGATTTCAATTCTATTGTGACCAAAAGGTCAAATCTTTCTCAATAATCTCAAAACATTCTCATCAAGGGTTGCTTATAGCACAAAAATTCTCAAAATAACAATCTCAAATAGGGATTAATGACTCATGTATAAATCTCATGATAAAACATCTCAAAATTCATGCTTGATAACATAAACATTCATAAATCATCTTAAAATCTAGAAATTTCAGCAATATGAATAAAAATATAATCATGCTCAAGTAATTCAATTTCTAAAACATTGAAAATCTCATAATCTCTTGAATAGCAATATAGGGTATAAACCCAAACTTTTAATTCATAGGAAAACATATAAAATCATGTATCTTTGTAATTAAAAACAAGTTTTGGGCTCAAGGACGAAAGAATTGTCCTTGTTCATAACCCCACATACCTTAAGGATGATGAAATTATGAAAAAATTGGACCTTTAAGCTTGATTGAAAGAATTCTTGTAGAGAACTTTGAATTTGGAGCTTAACTTCTTGATTCTTGAGAGGTGACACTTGGATTTTTTTTCTTGGGAATGGAGGAGGGATTTTCATTTGTTTACTGAAATTTTAGGGTTAAGGGAGGGGATTTTATCTGATTAATATATCATAAAAACATTTAGAAGTGATTAGGGACGGTTTAGGGGTGTGAAATGACTTCAACACCCTTGATATAAGTCAAAACGGAGTGTTTTGGGCACTTGAAAATGACTTAGGCGGCACCCAATCAATCGCCTAAGTTAAGGTGGGAGACACCTTGTCAATCTCCTAAGTTTGGTTGGGTGGCGCCTAACTTATCGCACACCTTTACTGCCTCTTACGAAAATGGGCATAACTTTTCGCTCGGGTATTGGATTTTGGCGAAATTGGTATCGTTGGAAAACTAATTCAATTATCTACAATTTGGTGGGTCTTGAGATGAAAAATTCTATATATATAAAAAGTTATTAACGTTCAAAGATGAACCTTGAAGAATCAAACACCAAACGTTGGACGAATTTAAGGTTCTTAGCTTAACTTGTCTCTAAGTGATTTCTATGAATGTTTTTCACCTTGAGAGCTCTTCACACACTAGTATAATGATAATGAAACTAATATCCACATGGAAATAATATATATTAGAGCTTACACATGTAGGAATGATGGTTAGAATTTTAGCACGAAGATACGGGGTATTACATATAAAGAGCCTCAAACGGAGCCATTTGTATGCTAGAATGGTAACTGTTATTATAAGAGAACCGAATCAATGGCAATTGCTCATCCCAACTACCTTTGAAAACAATAGCACATGCTCTTAACATATCTTCTAGAGTTTGGATGGTCCTCTCTGCTTGACCATCTGTCTGAGGGTGGAAAGCTGAACTAAGATGGACTTGGGTACCAAGACACTTTTGAAAGGCTCTCCAAAACTGGGAACTAAACTAAGTACCCCTATCTGAAATAATGGACAAGGAAACTCTATGCAGTTCGACTAACTCTCTGATGTACAGCTTAGCATAATCATCAGCTATGTAAGATGTATGAACTAGCAAGAAATGTGCCGACTTAGTCAACCTGTCAACAATAACCCAAATCAAATCATGCTGACGCCGCGAACGGGGTAAACCAGTCACAAAATCGATATTCACCTCTTCCCACTTCCAAGTAGGGATACTAAACTCTTGCAATGAACCACCAGGTCTTTGGTGCTCTACCTTCACCTGTTGGCAAGTTTCACACTTTGTTACGAACTCTGCTATATCTCTCTGCATACCACTCCACCAATAGATTTCCCGCAATTCGCGGTACATCTTCACTACCAGAAATTTAATATTTTTCGATAGCACATGTAGTCGGAATGTAGTTAGAATATAAGGTATTTCCGACCACATTCCGACCGCTTAGTGGTGATCAAAAAAATACTTATCGATAAAAAAATTTTGACCATATCTGTCGAAAATTTCCGACTACTACCGTCGGAAACCTTAAATTAAGAATTAAAAAATTACTTAATAATTATAAATTTTCCGACCAATGTAATTGGAAGATTAATAAATAATTATTTAATATATAAATTATTTGCGGCCACTGTTGTCAAAAAATTGATAAAAAATTATTTAATAAATTATTCCCAATCATTGTAGTCGAAATACCCTCTCATGTTCAACTAGAAGTTAAAAATTACAAATAAAACTAAAACTTAAAAATTCAACCACTTTGAAACATCCAAAACAAATAGCGGAATCAAATAATTTAAGCATTTCAAGACAAGCCTAACGTCACAATCCAAAACAAACACTAATTCTAATAGTTGAAGTCTAAATGTCACAATCATAAACAAGAACCAACCACTACATTCTTATCATTTGATTCACTATCTTCCCCATCCTCAAATACTTGTGGCATATGTTTCTTGACTAATGCTTCAAACTTGGCAAATTTGGCATCACTAATTGCACAGTGTTGCATCAACTCTTCAATTTTTGTTCTCATCGCTTCTATTTCTTCCGCATTTTGCAAAATAGAAGCAAAGTTGGGAAACATTAAGGAAGAACTACTCGAGGATTGGTTAACTCCAAGCCCGTAGGTTTTACCTTTAAATGGACCACCTACCATAGTCGTCCATATTATAGTCATATCAGCAAGCGATGGTTGGACCATGGTACCATCCTCTGAAGCAGGTTCGGTTTGACGCCAATCTTCAATGTTTTTTTGAAATCCTTCCTGAAAGAAAAATAATTGTCATTATGTAAACAAGCTAAGTTTAATAATAAGAAAATATTATATATAAAGTTTATTATTTTATATATGCATCCTTAGCACGCGGTTCGACCCATTCTTCTTTTGTACCGTTCGGATTTTTCTTCTTATGTGTCTCTTCGAAGGTCTTAGGAAGAAGTACATCTAATCCCCCATTTAAGAATTTTTGTAAAATTTTAGCCATATATAGGTCAATGCTACTGTAAAATTTCAGCTATGTCTGGACTTAAAGAACATGAAAATTTTATCATCACTCTCATCAACAAAAGTATGCCTATATAAATGGAAAGTGACCTAATCATGTCTCGTCTGAGATTTGAACCCTGGTATCTCAAAGATTTTCATCCACTTCATTTTATGACAAAGCAAAAGAGAAAGGGATGTTGTATGGCTGCAGACACTCGTTTGCTAAACAAAAGTCAAACTTAACAGAATTGATGAGAAAAAAAATCACAAGCCTGAGAATACCAAGTCTTATCTAATAATAATGATTACAAGAAATGTTCAACTTTTATTAGTGGACAAGCTAATGAAGAAACAGATAAACAAAAGTAATTGAGGTATGTGTAAGCTGAACGGTTAGCCAAAATACATAAAAAGAACAACAAAGGCATACACTTTCAAAACACAGAGCATCAAAGATAGAACTTAGAAAGAGGAGTACTATGCTAATATGGAGTACCTGTTGGATTTTAAAACATTGATATCCTAACTTAAAACCTGTACTAAAAGTTGTACAAATTTTGAACACTACATAATCCAAAAACATAATGTAATGCCCCACATTTTGAACTAGAATGGAAATATGTCATTCATATGCGTAGATGTTCCAAAAGCCTCGAATCCTACATAATTTAGTGTGTTAATAAATTATGTAGTGTGGGAATCTATTTGATAATGAATTAAGATCATAGAGGTCCCCTAACTCAAGGTCGAGTTGAAAGCTTTCCTATCATTGAAGTTTTAGTGAGCATCAAAACTTAGGTCAACTTCAATTAATCATAACTCCTTGTATATATCAAATTAAAGGACCTACTATGTATCAAATAAAATCTCTTTGAATTATTTTTCTAAAGATACCACTTTTGTCAAAAACAAACATCAGATCAAAGAGTTATGCCCATTTTACTCCAGCATGTCAGGCTGGGAAACTGAGTGACGACATTCGTGATAAGCTGTCACGAGCGTGACGACCTATCACCAATGCCGTCATCCCTGGGCAGATTTATATCCCCAGTGATAACATTTTATGATAATCCATCACGCTCGTGACGGCCTAGCACCAATATCGTCAACCTTAACTAGAAAATCAAAATTTCACCCTTTTGTGACGACATTTCGTGACGACATTTCGTGACGACTTATCACCAGCTTGACGGCCTGTCACGGATGTCGTCAGCTATTTTTTTCCAGCAATTTTAGGATATTTTTTCAAGGTTATATTTGTCTTTTCCCATCTTTTGGAGGTCTCTATAAATATGAGGAACCCCATCCAAACCCTAATTTCAGCATTTACTCTTCCAATTCCCTTAAGAGAAAATATCTAGGGTTTTATTCAAGAACCCTAATCTTCCAAAAATCATCCATAAATTCTTCAAGAATCATGTTCCTCATAGTGTGGTCTTCGAGAATCATTTATTACATGTGCGAATAGAGTCTCAAGCATTAGAATTCATCCAATTTCAAAGATTAATGTATGTAGATATTGATTCTTGGGTCCCTTTCATCCAAGAAGCTCAAGAACCTTTTTAAAATATGAAGATTTTATGTTTGCGAGATTCCATGATTTGTATGAGTTGAAATTGATGTTACATGTGTTGTTGAGTTTTGATTTATGTTTGTTTACAAGATTTATGAGCTTTGACCCTAGTAGGTGGAATCTATGTGATATTTGTGATGAATCTTCCTTACGTTGCTTTCTATATGATGTGTTCATGACTTTTAGGTGTAGAAATGGTTGAATAAGCGAAGCATGTCCCCCATAGGTTTGATAAAGAGCTTAGGTGAAGCATAAGGGCCATTATAGTATGTTGAATAGGAAACCCCAAATTGTGAGTTAGTTTATGCATGCCTAATATTTGATAAATGCCCAAGTAAATGAATTATTCCACGGTAGTAGGAAATTCCCAAATAAGTGTGAGCCCATGCATGTCTAGTGTTTTGTTGAAGGACCATAGTGAATAAGTGGAGATGTGAGAGTAGTAAATTCCCCAATTATGTGATCTTAATATATGCTAAGTTTTTAATACATGCCAAGTGGTTAGCAAGTAAGTTATGACATGATAGTATGAAGTTTCCCCAAGCCATGTGATATCTAAACACATGTCAAGACTGATATAGGTATGAAATAGTTGAGTTAAAACCTGGTTGAATGGAGTACGATCTAGTACCATGTTTCCCCTACGTTATTATATGATTATGATTCCGAGATGCTTAAAGTGACCCCTTGGCAACTGTGATGATGAATAGACGTTTGTGATCCTTAAATGCTTGAGGTAAAGTATTAATGATTGTGGGAATGAACATATGACATGATTCCTAATTACATGAAGAGATGCTTTAATGATTGTGAAGATACTTTAATGATTATGATGATGAATGAATGCTTGTGATGATGAACGAATACTTGTGATGATGAATGAATGATTGTGATGATGACTAGTCAAGAATGATTATGCTTTACTTTTATGCTATCGAGTCCTGGGGTATTTATACCTGACAATAGAGTTGTTGTCTAGAGCTCGTGTTAGTTTCACGATAATTTTAGTCGAGCCATGATTCTCAGAACTTAGTGAACTATAGAACTCTGTATCCTCAGACAAGTGCAGAACTTAAGAAAGCTCAGTAATCTTAGTTATCTTTGTAATCTCTGTATCGCTAGTAATCTAGCCTCAGTCTTATAATCAGCTCAGATCTAATAGTATTCAAGTTATTCAATTCTAATATCAGAAGCGATTCAAGTAATCTATTCAAGCTCTGTATCGTCAGTCAGATACCATAATTCAATACCATTTCCGTTAGATACGAAACTAAGTGATTTCAGCATAACTCAGTCAGAGATTTTGAGAAACATGATTAGTATCAGATTCAGTTCAGTTATGTTCAGTTAAGAATTCAGTTCAGAGTCTTTCAGTTAGGAGTAAAAACTAGCACCGAGCGAGGAAAGGGATGGAGGCTCTTCCCGTCAGCGAGAAAGGCTGAAGTCGTTAGTAGCAATCCCTGACCTTCAGAATTGCATAGCCAGCGCAGGATACAGGAGTCACCATCAGTAAAGGTTGTCACCTCTAGAGAGAGAGAGTATTTGACTATTATATTACCTTAGGTCAACTTCCTGGTAAGGGTTATCTGCCAGAGAGGATTGACCAGAGAAAGGTCTTTACTCGTGGCACGGTATTGACACCCTTCCAGCTGGGGTTATAGGTCGGACTCCACCTGTGGTAGGTTGGGGCATGTCGGTTAAGTAGCTACTTCCCATAGTCACAGTTATAATTTCAGATTCAACCTCAGTTTCAGTATCAATCTTCAGGAATCAGGACAGTCAGATACAGTCATCTATCTTTATGAGGAACTCAGATAGTTCCATTGATTCATGAACCATCCCGTCAGATAGGCTTGGTCTTATATACAGTTATTTGATATCATATTCAGAGATATGCCACCAGACAAGCTTGATCACAGTATTAGATTTCTATTGAGTATTCTTGTTGTCAGATTCAGATATAATCATAATTCTTATCTTTGATAATCGTTTTTGGAATAATCTGTTAGAAAAGTTGATCTCTAATCCTGTCAGTCGAAAGAAGTAAGCTCAGAATTTAGTCCTTGATGTAAGTACATCTAGAATTTTAGTTATCAGTATCAGATGAGTCAGTGATTCAGTATCTCAGTGTCAGTAGTGAGTTCAGTCTACAGTAAAGTGGTATCCAGGTTTCAGTATATAGAGTTACGATGATTGTGTTCATGGTCTATAAATTCATGTATGTGTTCTCATGCAGAATCTTCATGATTATTCAGTTTAGATATTATGCATGCATGAGCCCTTGCATTAATTAGCCTACCTCATCTACATACTCGGTACATTCCTGTACTGACGCATTTGTGCTATGGTGTTTTATTTGACACCATAGGTTCAGAGGCACAAAATCTAGAGTATCCTCAGCAGTTCAGTCCCATTAAGCAGCAGTAGCAGTGAGTCCTCTTCTTTTGAGGACGAATCTCAGTTTACTATTATTGCTTCAGACTTTTTTTATTTTCAGTTGACAGAGTTAGTTAGGGACCTATCCCATCAACTCCACAGTTCAACCAGTTTAGAGGCTTTTCAGATGGATGTATTAGTATTCAGTTTTCTGTATTATGAGTATTCATAGATGTATTGAACCTTGTGGCTAGTTTCCATATTTATTTCAGATATTATGCAGTGTACAGGTACAGATATCAATAAAGGGTTAGCTTGTGGTCCTTTGGGGTCATAAGCACCGTGTGACATCTCGGGATGGAATCTCGAGGCGTTACACATAAAGACTTTAAATCCACAAACTAACTCACTTGTTTAAAGAAATATCATCAACAAGAACTAGTGAACTACTACTACTAAGTCTCAATCCTCCTAGAAAGTCCTCACTGTCTATGTCACACCATAAATAAAACAGGTAGTAAAAATATTATGTGGGCTAAATATTGCATTCAGCAGCCATCATTTGTTTAAACTCTTCAAAATTAACAAATCCATCACCATCTGTATCAACCCCTTTAATCATTCGTCTACACTCTTTAACACTGCAATTACACAACCAAGACTAATTAGAACTCTCCTCAACTCCTTAGCATCAATAAGCCCATTTTTATCATCATCAAACACAAGAAAAACTTCTCTAATTAACTCATCAATATCCTTAATGGAATCACCAAAAACTTGATCTTTTTCCATTCCCACAACATTCAAGAACTCATCCAAATCCACAAATCCATCCCTATCACAATCCATTTCTTTTACCATTACTTTAGTTAATTCCTCGGCAGATTTCAATTCTTGATGATGTCCAAGACTTATCAAAATCTCTTTTAGCTCTAAAGGAGGTATATTTCCATCTCCATTTGTATCAATGAATTTAAAGACTAATTTCAGTTGACTAGAAAACTCCATAGCTATAAAACCTGATAACCAACTGAAATCAGAAACTATTCTCTTTGGTTTCTTTTTCCCTTTCTTTAAGTACTTAAATTGTCCAAGAAATTTCCCAACTGAGTTATTCAAAGGATTGAACCATAGTCTAAAATAATCCATATTATTGTTGAAGAGTAAAGAAAAAAGTGATTAAATGGTAAGTAGAATTGAAGAGAAATGAATGTGAGGGTGGAATTTAAGAAAAGTAAACTGAGTTATTTGTCACTTTTCAATCATATATTATAGCCCTGAGACTGGTCCTACAGGAACTACCCTATATTTCTAAGTACTCAGAGTGAATAAATAGTTAAGCTACTTTCTGGAAGTTAGTAATAAGTAGCAAAAAATAGAAAAGGAAGAAGTCATGTCGTGATGTGGGGTGTAAACTAATTCCTAATGGGATATACAAATAATCCTATTAAAAATTGCCAGCAATATTTGTAATTATGCAATGATTGAACATAGTCAAAAAGGGCGTGTCAGAATGACAGTTCTATTTTTTTATTTATCTTTTTTATTTCAAAGGGCTGTTGACTTTTCGGTTATCCATGAAAATCACTGGCATAGCAGAGAGGGCAACCACCCTTCACGGAAAATCCTAACTGCTATACTGCCTCATTCATCATCCTTTCAAGGCTTTGTTCATATGATACTGAACAAATATGGTGTGATACAATAGGACTGTAAGATGGTTCAGATTAAAGCTTGTAGCTGAAAATCACCGGTTCAACATATTCCAAAATTAAATCACAAAAAAGATTACTTTTTTTAATCATTTCATGAAAATGGGGCTTAGATGTGTTCTATGACAAGGTAAAAGAGAAGCCAGCCACCCCATGGATACAAACACTGATTGTAGGGAAGAGAGAAGCCTCAATCACATGGCATACACAGTGTTGCCATGCCAATATATGGGTCGGGTCGTTCCATGCCAGAATTGGTTAGCCCAGAAACAGAAACACCATCACCACTGCCTCTTTATGTAACTTCTATCAACACAGTAACACATACATAAAAAAGGAGACTTTCCTAGTTTAAAAACACAGTCCAGTGCATTAAGATCCTATTGTACACAAGTTTCGGAGGAAGACCGGACCACAAAGGTCTATTGGTTTTCCGACCCAACAAGAATCACCATCCAAAAGAATGAAACAGCTTAAGGAGGTCTTAGATTTGTTGTTTTAGAATAAAGTAAAATAGGAGCAACACCACCATGGCTACAGACACTAGTTTGATATGAAAAGCCATAACCGGGTTGCCCTGCCAATAAATGGTACGTGTTATTCTCGATGCTGCGATTGAACATAGTCCAAAAATGAAGGAAGCAATCATCATAGCCCTTTACAACATAATTATCAGCAACAGCAGCAGCACAAAGAACTTCCTTCAAAGGGCTATTGGATTGTTTGGTTATCAATGGTGAAACAAGTGTCTGCAGCCATAGAATGGATTTAGCAAGCATTTAGACTTTTTTACTTTTTACTTTATTTCTTTTCATATACTATCCATAGGGTCAAATTTCACGAATCTAAAATTGTATGACTAGAAAGGATGAAAAACTAAAAATTCAATGTCATAGTTTAGACAAAATATGCAAATCACAGTCACACTGGTGTTTTTCCAGAAATTTTGACTTGTAGAGAGTCTCCACTTAATTTTGAAAAGGAATTAAGAAACCTTTAGAGAATTACTTCAAACGATTCAAAATAGGAAAATTATTTTAACTTAGAAATTCTGAATAAGCGGTTCCTATTAACGTTTTAGAAAGGTGTTAGGCACCTAAAACGTCCGCTAACTTGCGGTTATCCAGACTGTTTGAAAATCGTCATTGATTAACCATGAAAAAGTTGA
This sequence comes from Capsicum pubescens, assembly GCA_030864215.1. Taxonomy (NCBI): domain Eukaryota; kingdom Viridiplantae; phylum Streptophyta; class Magnoliopsida; order Solanales; family Solanaceae; genus Capsicum; species Capsicum pubescens. Next base: position 82,869,002 of record CM061541.1, on the reverse strand, counting down.
TTTTTGAAAAGAAAAGCAATTTTAAAAATATTTTGGTGTTTATGCAAAACCAGTTTTTAGCGACTTGACTAAGGATTTAACTAGGTTCACAAAACACATAAGGCAAACAAGTGTAAAAAAAAAGGGGAAGGGTAGAAAGTAAGGGATTTAGGCCATTAGGCCCAAATCAATAAGACCTGTCCTAGTCTAATTGGGCTTTCGACCTGTTTCACCTATCCTAAACTATTCTTTCACGCCCGTTGGCCCAAAATCTGCTCAACATGTATTAAATTTATAACTTTGGCTTCGAGGCACAAATGAATGAATAACTTAAACAAATGAATGAATAAATAAATAAATAAATAAATAAATAAATAAATAAATAAATAAATAAATAAATAAATAAATAAATATAATAAGAAATAAAATAATAAGGGAATGAGACTTTTAAGCCTCTTAGTCGCTTCAACAATGGGACTTTAACCCATTTTCCTTCTTCTTCAACTTCTCGTATTCATATGTCATGCAATCGACTTTAGATTTTCCTTCGGAATCGACTCAAAGTAGGCGTCACTGGCCCATTATAAAATGCAAAGGGAACATTAATGCATGACCAATGAAAGGAAGAAGAGAAAGAGAAATAAAATTAACACATAGCCAACCAATAGAAAGGGAAATAAAAATTAGTTGACACATGACCAACAAAACAAGGGAAGAAAAAGATATAGATGGCGCATAAACTTTCGGCAAGCCTACTTGAAAGGTTTTATAATCAAAATATTAAAGACAACCCATAAACTCATCCAAAATTATATCAAACTAGGGAACAGAACCAAAGTTCTATCAAGACTTGTAATTCCATTCGGGGAAACCAAAAGAATAGAAATATAAGGCTATATATCATACAATTTATTATCTAAACAAACGTCTTAAAACAAAACTTCAGTAAAGTACTAATGAAGGCAACAATCAAACTTTCAGCAAGTGGAAGATCTAAACATTTTGACAAAAGAAAACAACAAACTTTTCACAAAAGATAATAATGTTCTTAACTTTATTAGGGGTATTTAACCTACAAGCATACGTGGACGAAAATAATGCAAATATAAGAATGAGAAGAGTAGTCTCTGATCAACATAGCACCCTTTATTATAAATATCTCTTACTAATCACACTTCCGACATAAAATTACATTGAAAATGGATTGATACAGGTAAACACCCCAGCAATAAACATTCTTAAAACAAGCATGAAAACATTTTCAAAAAATAATTAGAGTAGAATATAGAAAGAATGAAAGTATGCACAATCACAGACACTGACCACCAAAAAAAGAGTAAATGCAGCAAGATTCATCAAGATACGCCTTTAACTAGACAAGACTTTACTAGCAATCAAAACACTATAAGCGAAATAAAATTATGATGGAAACAAAACATGAATGTTGACTTATTTTGTGTCCTATGCAATATTTTGGACCCTTACCTGACTTTATTTTATGCTAATACATTATTACTATGCTAGTGTTTTTGCCATCCACTCCTCTCCATCATATTAGAAGTTAAAAGTCAGCAGTCGCGCAGGTTTATGGCTTTAAATCCAATACATCGAGCTTGACTCCATTGACTACTTATATCTTGAGCATAAGATAATAAAGGTAAAAAACATTGACTTCATAAAGAGAAGGAAAAAAATAAAATCTTTCAATAATCCCAAATAAACCGCCTCAAAGCACATGTTGAGATAAACAAAAGAGAATTTATACATTATGGGAACGAAAATTCAATCTTACTCATGTTCTTCTATACATATATTCAGTACTAACCGAGATTATAAACCACTTTATAATGAAAATCAATGACAATCATGGATAGAACACATTGAACATGTAGATATTTTCAAAGAGCGTGTAGCTAATCGCCTTAGTACGATAATAAAAACATGCGCAGAAATCCCTAAATTATAGCTTAACTCTAGTATTCATAGTAATCGCATTTGGCTCTACATAACATTAAAACACATGAAAACGTAATGGCTTTAAAATCCTGCTACAGCAAACAATTCCCAGCAAATAAAATTACGACTTCGACTATATCAGATACTCCCAGCAGAACATGATTACGATTACAACTACATCAACTATTCAAAAGAAGAGACAAAGAAGAAAAGAGATCAAATTAAGGGGAAAAGAGAGTGTATTTACCTCTTTAAGGGCAGCAAACGGGACAACGAGCTATCGGCAGAACTGTCACCATCGAGAGTTGATGTTATCAACTCAGGAACTTTTGATTGATCGACCAGCTTCCCAGAAAGAAGAATGAAAGAAAAAAATTTCATAAAAAATAAACTATTTTGCTTTCAGAACTTTATTCCTCTCCTCTTTTCTCCCAAACAAAAATTTTTCCGACCCAAGAATTTCTCTTTTTTTTTCCTAGCTTTCTCAGAGAATTTTCCCATCAAATTCCTAACCCAAGAATTTCCAACCCCTTTTCCCAGACCCAAAATTTTTCAACCCCTTCAATTCCTCTATGTTGAGCTATATATAGAAAGGCATATAGGGGGTAAATTAGGGATTTCTGAAAATAGGGGATTTGAAAATCAAAATTCGAATTCCCCCTTGCCCTGGTTTTTCACTCATGATTTGTACTCCACTTTGGATTTTTTAAAGAATTTCAAAATTGAGAATACTAAGAGAAACTGATTCTGTTTAAACCAATCAAAATGGAACAAATTCATCCATTGACCCTGGATATCTCGCCGAAAAAAAAGGATATGTACCTCAGCTTGGTGAGGTGTCGATGTTGAGCTGGATTTGAACATTATTGAGTTATAGGTGTTGAATTCCTAGAATCTTCGTCGAAGCTGGATGTGGGTTGGAGCAGAGAATTCGGGTCAGATACGGGTCAAGGCTGGAGCATGGTCGTTGACGTTGGTTTGGGTTTCGCTGGAGTTGGCGTTGTACCTTGAAAAGGATTTGGGAATTGTTCGAATTTAGGGTTGAGGATGGTTTGTTTTTGCTGGATCATGTTGTTGTTTGGAGTTGTTGTCGCGATTTGGCTGTTGCTATCGCTATTTGAAGAAAAAAGGGAAAAAAGGGTCAGGTCGGTTTGGTGCGGATTGGGCTTGGGGTGGCAGTTAAATGGTGGGTAATTTTGGGTATAATTTAGAAAATAACCCCAATATCAAGAAAATAATTTCAACTCTAATTTAGCCTATTTTGCTTATGTTTCGACCAAATTGAAAGTTAATTGGCCAATTGCATCGCAATTGTGGCCAATATAACTTCACTTATGATCAAATTTTAATAGGATGGTCAAATTAGATTGAAATTTGATACGACTTAACACCTTGTTTAATCCCGAGCTTCTTGATTCGATAAAATAAAACAAATATTTTTTCAAATAAATATTTTTTGAGAATAAATTAGATTTAAATCAAGATTTTAATCCTTTATGTTAAAACATGATTAAATCTGATATTTTATAAAAAATAGGTGTTTGAGTACCAAAACTATATAATTTTGTATAATTGAATACGATAATATATAGTCGCTGCGAACTTATCCAAATAAATACTTTTGAAAAGTTTTCTTTATTCGATAAAACAAATGTCGTAATTTAATTAAAAATTGAAGCAACTCGAGATTAAACTTAGTCGTTGAGTGCAAAAATTAGGTGTCAACAACTGCCCCCTCCCTTTGGGTAGAATGAATGCAATTAATCCTGGGCAAAGGGAGGTTGACGTTCCTAATTTTTATCTGACCATAGATTCAAAACTGGAGGAGGTTGGCTTTTGCATGAGTTTCGTGGAGTTATGGTCAGACGTCGGTATCAAGTTTCCTACATATCTCAGGTTATATGAGAATTCAGATCACATATAGTTCATAAAGATTTATTTAAAGTATAATTTTTAATGCATTCACAACCTATCTCGGTTTTGGGGTTTATGATAAAACCAAAAAACTGAAGAAATAAAGGATTTAGGGGGAAGGTTGGAATACAGTCAAGTTTTTAACATAGATCCTAGCCTACATAGCCTCGAGACTCAAGAAATCAGACTGCTTGTAGGTTGACTCAATTGGTAGAAAAGATAGTCTTTTATTTTAGACGATCTTTGGCTCAGGATGAGTGACAAGTTGATCACGTTGCATAAAATAGGCTTGTAACCTCTTAAGAATGAGCGTGGAGCTCTTCACATCCATAGGTAAGAATTTACCTGGGCATAATTTCCAAAACTCTAGGGGTCCTATCACTCAAATTTGAAAGAAAGGGAAGACTACCCTTGATGTAAGTTTAGAAGTATCTTGAAGGTGAAGCGGAAACCAGAATATCCTGGAAATACCCACATGTTTTCTAATAGGGGTGTGGTTAGATGGTGGTGGTGATCATCCTTTTGCTCACATCTAGAGAGTTTGATGTCCCTCTTTAGACTATGTCCTGTTTTGCTGCTAAGAAAGAGTTCCACGTTATGCTACGTCCTATCTAAAGTCATCCACACCTGTGGTTTTGATTTGAGAATTTCATCCTCTCGGATGCTCTCGACAATGCTTCAAGCAAAAAGTGTTAGTGCTAAATATAATTCACGAAAGAGGTATGTAGTCTTTTACCATATCTCCACGTAAGTTGTGGCCTAAAAAGTGGAGTCATCTCTTCATGTACCTGTTTGGAATGAAATAACTAGCAACAAAAAGCACAACAATCCTTTTGGTTGTTGTATAATTATGATATTTGTCGGTTGAATATGTCTTTAAAGTAGGGTGGCCCTTTTGGACACCGGCGATACTTTATGCAGAACGGTCCCTACAACCGTGTAATCTTATGTTGGTGTCGCAACCCTTTTGATTACCTATATCACTTGTTGTATGTGGAATGATAACCTCTCCGGTTATAGCCGATGATCGATTTATAAATTTTCCTTAAATTGACAATCTTTGGATAATCTTACGCATTATTTGATGTTGGATACCAGGCGACTTACAAATATCCTTTGAATTGCTAGCTTTTAGGTAATCCTGCACATTATCCGACCTTTTATAAGAGATGGCTTACAGATATGCCTCCAATTGCAAGCTTTCAGGGTTCCTGCACATCATCCGACCTTGGATACAATATGACTTATAGATATCTCTCAAATTGTTAGTCCTTGGGTAATCCTGCACATAATCAATTTTGGATATGATGCGGCTTATAGAGAACCCTTGGACGTATCAATTTGATAATATCTCATATTCTCCGGTAAAATTTAGTTACGACTTATGGATAACCTCCAGACTATCGATTTTTGGGCGATCTTGCACACTATCCAGTTAGGATATTGTTATGGCTTATGGATGACCTACAGGCTATCAACTTATAGGTGATCTTGCACACTATCCTATTTCAAATAATATGACTTATAGATGACCCTCAAATTGTTAATTTATAGGAAATCTTATATATCATTCATCCTTAGATAGCGACTTAAAGGTGTCCCTTCAAATCGTGTGCTCCAAATGCATTTAGATGCTGATTCATAACATGATGAGATACCTTCGATGCCAGCATTTGTGTCTCGCGTGTCAATAGATATTAAATGCTGATGATATCCTCGGCGCTAGCATTTATGTCTTGCGTGTCAACAGATATTGAATAGCCCTCTTGGCAATAATATGAAATGGCCCTCTCGGCGATAATATAAATGGCCCTCTTGGCAATGATATGTAATGGTACTCTTGGCAATGATATGAATGGCCCTCTTGGCAATGATATTCAATGTCCCTCTTGGCAATGATATGAAACTTCTCTCTTGGCGATGATATGAAATGGCCCTCTCGGCGATGATATGAATGGCCCTCTTGGCAATTTAAAAACAGTTTCACCTGAGTTTATTTGTCTGCATCTTGATTTCTACATGTACCTGTACTTGAAGTAGACGATTAGTAGACACAAAGTCGCTTTTGCTAGCGACCATATTTTAAGAAAAATTCTAAATACAATGTTTATAAAGAAAAGAAGACACCTTTGTTTGTCTTTCATGCTCAAGAAATGGGATGGATAATTCAAATAGTCCTCGATAAATGGGTTTTAAACCCATTTTTGGACTACACAAAAATACCATTCTTAAGCATTATATGCTCTAGCACGGCTCCCGATTTGCGTGGGGATTTTTTGAAAGAAACGCTCATTTTGTATATCGATCCCTGCATCCACAGAAAAATAATTATTTTGAATAAAACTTCTCCGAGATGACTTTCTTATCTGCTTAGTTTGCTCCTCTCTATCTTTCAGGTGCCCCATCACATTGGTACCTCCACCCTGGTTCCCTGCTCCCATAGACGCCAAGGCAATAACTAAGTAAAAAATTTGTAAAGATTTTTTTTTTCAAAAGTAGTTTTATTTTTAGCAAATAGATTCGAAAGTATCTGTAAAAGCTTTAGAAAATCTCTGTCAGTCAGTTCATGTACTAGCTCAATGAACGTCTTCCTCGTGGCTTTGACTATATCCGACGGATGATTTCCAGAACTCATAATCATTGTTGGAGGGTTCTTTAAATAGTTCTGTCATAGCTAGAAATTGAGTCCACCTAGACTTTATCACAGCTGGTCACTTTAAGAGTTTGACTTTACCCTCTGGTGCTGGGAAATTTGAAATGTATTCCAATATATTAGTGGAAATTTTGAGGACCACCTCAAAATTTCTGCCCCAGTTTGAAGTAGTTTGAGATGATATCAACTCGAGTAGATATGAAGTCTTTGCTGATCTTCATTCTCTTTGTTGGATGTTGATATTCTCTTGTGAATTTTTGAGATTCCTTCTAAGAAATTCTACCCCAGTTTCCATTTCCTGGGGTTATATGACTGAGCCGTTGGGGCGCCTACGTATCCCGTTGAAGCAAGAATCAGGTCAAACATAGTTCAGGAATACGCTAAGGATATATAGAAAAATATAATAGGTTGACCGAAGCCGACATAGGCCGCCTACATATCCCTTTTATTAGGAATTCAAGTCATCACGTAGTTCATACATAAAAGAAAGCGATAAAATTTCCTAAGGGGTTGATCGAAGACGACATAGGCCGCCTACGTATCCTTTTTTTGGGAATTTAGGTTAAATGTAGTTCGTACATAAAAGGAAAGGATAAATTTTCCTAAGGTCTTGACCGAAGCTGACTTAGGCCGCCTATGTATTTCTTTCTTGGGAATTCAGGTCAAACATAGTTCGTACATACAGGAAAGGGGTTCTAGGCAATTACACATTATAAAACACATTACTACAAGGCGATTACAGATAAGCTAGGAAACACAAAAACTAGAACGTCTTTCAAACATAGTATCTTTTTACCACATCAGAATTGATTAGTTTGGTCCACTGTTGGACATCCATCTCAGACAAAATCAGAGCCCCTCCAGATAGTACCTTGCAAACTATGTACGTCCCTTGCCAATTTGGAGCGAACTTGCCCTTGTACTCTTCTTGGTGAGGGAGTATACATTTGAGAACTAATTGTCCAACTTTAAATGTTCGAGCTCTTACTTTCTTATTGAAGGCACAAATCATCCTGTGCTGATATAACTGACCATGACACACGGCAACCATTCTCTTTTCATCAATCGACATGAGTTGTTCACAGCGAGAGCGAACCCATTCTTCATTACTTAGTCTGGCTTCCTAAATAATCCTCAGGGAAGGTATTTCAACCTTAGCAGGTATCACAGCTTTATTCCCATAAACCAATAGATAAGGGGTCGCCCCGGTGGAGGTTCGAACTTTTATGTGTTACCCTAGCAAAGCGTAAGGCAACATCTCATACCATGATCTATCATTTTCGATCATCTTTCTCAAGATATTCTTGATTTTCTTATTGGCAACTTCCATGGCACCATTCATCTGTGGACGATATGCGGTCGAGTTGCGATGCACTATTTTAAATTGATCACAAATATCATTCATCAAGTGACTGTTCAAGTTTTCCCCATTATTAGTAATGATCGATTCTGGCACCCCAAATCGGCAAATCAATCTATTCTTGACGAAATTTGCAACCACTTTCTTAGTTACGACTCTATATGAAGCAGCTTTGACCCACTTAGTAAAGTAGTTAATAGCAACCAAAATAAATCTATGCCCATTCGATGTCGGTGGCTCTATTGGTCCGATAACATCCATGCCCTAAGCTACGAAAGTCCAAGGTGAATTTATCGCATAAAGCTCATGTAGAGGCATTCGAATCAAATCTTTGTGTATCTGACATTTTGGACACTTCTGCACATACCTGCTACAATCATTTTCCATAGTCATCCAGAAGTAACCGGTTCTCAAGATCTTTTTAGCAAATGAAAACCCATTTATGTGGAGCCCACAAACTCCAGTGTGTACTTCTTTTATTAATTTATTAGCTTCCACATCGTCGACGCATCTTAAGAATCCCAAATCTGGAGTCCTCCTAAAAAGGATTTCCCCACTTGGAAAATAATTCTTCGCCAAACGTCGAATTATCTTCTTTTGGTTGTTACTGGCCTCTTCCGAATATGATCCAGATTCTAAATAGCTTTTGATGTCATAGTACCATGACTTTCCATCATGCTTCTCTTCAACGTGTGCACAATACGTGGGTTGCTCCTTCAAGCTTTCCAAAGAATCAATGTAACTCTGATCTGGGTGCTGAATCATGACGGATATAGTGGCCAAAGCATCAGCAAACTCATTTTGTATCCTTGGGATATATTTGAAATCAACTTCTTTGAATTTTTCACATAATTCCTCCACCATCTCCATATAAGGAGTAATCTTGGAATTTTTTACCGTCCATTCTCCCCGTACCTGATGAATCAGTAAGTCTGAATCCCCGATGACTAGCAATTCACAAACACCCATATCAAGTGCCAATTTGAGACCTAAGATGCAAACTTCATATTTGACCATGTTATTGGAGCATGGGAAATGCAACTTAGTAGTCACCGGATAGTGTTGACCTATTTCTGACACCAAAACTGCTCCTATTCCTGAACCTTTGAAGTTGACCGCCCCATCAAAGAATAGCCTCTATCCGGGGTAAATTTCTATAATGTCTTCTCCTACGAATAAAATTTCCTCATCTGGGAAATAAATCTGAAGTGGCTCATATTCATCATCAACCGGATTCTCTACCAAATGATCTGCTAAAGCTTGCCCCTTGATTGACTTTTGAGTTACATACACAAAGTCAAACTCACTCAGCAACATTTGCCATTTGTATAGCTTTCCCATAGGCATGGATTTCTAGAATATATACTTCAATGGATCCATTCTTGATATGAGGTATTTTGTGTATGACGATAGATAATGCCTCAAATTTTGTGTGGCCCAAGTCAAAGCGTAACATGTCCTTTCTACGAGAGTATAACAGGCTTTATATGGCGTAAACTTTTAACTCAAGTAGTAGATGGCTTTCTCTTTCCTATCGGTCTCATCATGTTTCCCGAGGACACATCCAAAAGCATTTTCTAATATTGATAGGTAAAGCAGCAATGGAATTCTTTCTCTGGGCGGAACCAAAATCGGAGATGTAGACAAATATTCCTTGATGTGGTCGAAAGCTCTCTAACATTCTTTTGTCCATTCATTCAATGCATTTTTCTTCAACATCTTGATAATTGGCTCGCATATGACTGTTGACTGAGCAATGAACCTGCTAATGTAATTCAAACAGCCCATGAAACTCATAACCTCCTTCTTGGTCCTCGGCGGTGGCAAATCCTGAATTGTCTTGATTTTGGATGGGTCTAGCTCGATGCCTCTCCTGCTGACTATAAATCCTAGTAACTTCCCTGATGGCACACCAAAAGCACACTTAGCAGGATTTAACTTCAAATTGTACTTTCTTAATTTGTTGAAGAATTTCTCCAGATGGGTTAGATGATTCGAACTCTCACGGGATTTGATAATTACATCATCCACGTACACCTTAATCTCTTTATGAATCATATCATGGAAACACCCCAGGGCATAATAAAAGCCGTGTTTTTTGCATCTTTCTCATCCATCAATATCTGATGATACCCGACAAAACAATCAATGAAAGACTGCATTTCATATTTTGCACAATTATCAATGAGGAAGTGGATGTTGGGTAACAGAAAATTATCTTTAGGACTTTCTCTATTCAAGTATCTATAGTCAACACAAATTCAAAACTTGTCGTCCTTCTTCGGTACAGGGACAATATTGTCTAGCCATATCGAATATTTTGTGACCTCCACAACATTAGACTGGATTTGTTTTGTCACTTCTTCTTTGATCTTTAGACTTAAATCTGGCTTGAATTTCTGCATGTTTTGCTTGACTGGATCAAACTCAAGATTTACCGAAAAATTATGCGACACAATGTTGGTGCTCAATCCCGGCATATCATCATAGGACCAAGAAAACACATCAATGTATTCCCACAACAAGTGAATGAGCTCTCTCTTTTGTGCTTCCTCCAGGTGGACACTGTCACTTGTTTCTTTGATTTCATCATGATCTCCCAGGTTCACTGTTTTAGTTTTCTCTAGGTTGGGCTTCTCCCGGTTCTTAAACTCTTCTATATCTTCAACTAATCGTTTCTCATCACCTTCTTTCCAATAATCATCATTCCCCTTATTTTGTTCATATAAGCTTTGACATGACATGACATTGGCAGGTTTTGAGCTACTGTAATAAACAAAACAAACCAAGTTAGATGATAATAAGATAATAATAAAATATACGAATAGCGGTGTTGCGAAAAATAATTTTTTTTAAATAAAGAAAGGCCTTTTCATTGAAATTTGAGGGAAAATTACAAACTATGGCTCATGACTCGCACAAACACAAGTCCATGCCATTTGAAAATAATAAAAATACGAAAAGGAAATTTGAGATGAAAAGGGTGGATCACGGGGCCTCCTCCGGATCATCACCGATTTTAAAAACTATTAGTAATTTCCCTTTCATCTACCACGATGGGTGACGGGTTATGAATGGAGTGGAGTTCCATTTTTGCAAGGCCTCCCCTGGTGCAATCTTCTTTATCCCATTGGACTTTAGGAAATCTTCTGGTACAGCACTGCATCCCTCGAACAGATTTCCTATCCCATCCCCAAGACGATCATCATTCGACATCTCACGCATGGGAATTGACTGGTACAAAAGTGGTAAGGGCCTAAGCAGACTAGCCTCTGACTTATTCTCAATCTCATCCTCCTTGGTTGGCCGATATCCTAACCCATACTTAAAGTCTTTCTCTGGGAACATAACGGGCTCAATAATTCCTTGCAGATTTTTACCCAAACCTCGACCAGGCTCACACTCATTTCTCAACATCACGATCGCAATCATTATATAGACAGAAGGCATTGGAGCTTTAAGCGTCAGATCCTTTTCCACAGTATTTACTATTTCCACTGTATAGAAGCTACTACCCTTTGGAACATCTTCAATCACCGGCACATAACCATTGGGATGATTCGCTCGGCTTCCTTCCTCTTGGATGACTATTTCATGATCCTCCCAAATAAACTTCAATAACTGATGAAGAGGTGATGAAACTTCCTTTGCACCATGTATCCATGGTCTTCCCAAGAGCAGGTTGTAACTAGGATGAATGTCCATAACATGAAACTTAGTCTTGAATACAGCAGGTCCCATTTGGATGTGCAAATCAACTTCACCTATGGTATCTCTCTGCCCTCCATCAAATGCTCTCACATTTACATGGCTTTGGCGAACTTTCCCCAAATTATATCCCATTTGAACCAACGTGTAGAGAGGACAAATGTTCACACTAGATCTGTCATCTATCAATACCTGATTAATCACATAGTCTCGACAAATGACAGTGACGTACAAGGACTTGTTATGCATCGCTCCTTCAAATGGCAACTCTTCATCGTTGAATGATATGCGATGAATTCCCATAACATTTCCTATCATTGCATCCAGGTTCTCAACACTTATCCATAGGGAACATACGTTTTATCTAAGACCTTCGATAAAGCTTCTCGATGGTATTGTGAACTCATTGATAGTGCCAAAATGGAAATTTGAGCTGGAGTCTTCTCTAAATATTTGACAATTGAATAGTCCTTTGGTTTCATACGCCTCCAAAATTCCTCAGCCTCTCCTTCAGTGATTGGCTTTTTCTATGAATCCTTTTTGTTGGTCAATTCTTCAGGAATATAGCATCATCCCAATTGTGTCATTCCTTGGGAAGCAGCGGTATGTACAATAAATTCATTCCTTGGTGGGGGAGTGTACACTTGAATCGGGGTCGTCATCACTATAAATGGGTATTTCTCGTTGACACTTAAGGCAGCCACAACTCTCTCTATCTTTTTTACCTCTTTCGCTCGTTTGTGCTTTTCTGAATTCACCTTAGTAATAGTCTTTCCAGATGCCCATTCTTCTTCTATTTCAATCATGTTAACTGCAGGTCCCCTATGATTAGGTAATGGGTTACTATTGATATTTGGCGTCGGTGACTGAAGCGTGATGACCTTTTGATCAATCAGATCTTGGATCTTATGTTTCAAGATAATACAATCCTCGGTACTGTGCCCTGCTGCTCCTGAATAATAGGCAATATTTTGATCAGGATGATAAAATCGGAAGTTGGGATTGACAGGCTTTGGCTGGATCGGTTGCAAATAACCAGAATTCTTCAATCTTTCAAATAGTTGGGTGCGACTTTCAGCCAGTGGCGTGAAGTTTTGGGGAGGCTTCTTTTTGATGTTTGGACGCGGAGGGTTATAATGGTTCTGATTTGCAAGAGGAGGCACTTGATGATAATTTGGAGGTGCTTGGATGTTTGTTAGGTTGTTTGGAAGAGTGGATTGGACATGAGGCTGATAATTCGGTGGTGGAACTTGGTATTGGGGAAAATATTTGGTTGTGGAGCTTGGCATTGGGATTGGACATTTGGGAGCGGATCTTGGTACTGGGGTTGGATATTTGGGAGTGAAGTTTGGTACTGAGGTTGGATATTTGGGAGTGTATTTTGGTACTGAGATTGGACATTTGAGAGTGGAGCTTGGTATTGGGGTTGGGTGTAGAATACATGCTGAAAGTTTGGTGACGACGGAGAAGAGAAAATATTCCTAGAGTTGAACCTCTTTTTCATTTTTGCAACAGAATCAGCAGAAACCGTGCCTACATCCTCTTTTTTCTTCTTTGAGAACATAGCAGTCTCGGACGATGTTGGGGTCTTGGCAATTTTTCCTATCCGAATACCTTCTTCTAGAGATTCTCCTATTTTTACCAAATCTGCAAAAGTCGCCCTGACAGCGGACACCATCTTGGTAGAATATTCTCCTTCTTGAGCGTGAAAGAACTCAGATACCATTTCTTCCTCAAACATGGGGGGTTGTACTTTGGCAGCTTCTTTCCACTAACGAAAAGCATAGTCTCGAAAATACTTATCACTTTTCTATTTGATCCAATCTAGTGAATCGGTCAAGGACTATTTCAATGTTAAACACGAACCTGTCAAGGAAACCCTAGGCCAATGCTTTCCAAACAGTCTGTATTTTTAGCTCCTGAGACATGAACCACTCTAAGGCTTCGCCACTTAAACTTCGGCTGAACAGGCGCATCAATAATGCCTAATTTTCCCTACCCCCACCATTTGATCACAACACCTTCCTAGATGGGCCATTGGGTTTCTGGTATCATCAAACACTTCAAACTTAGAGACCTTGTATCCTTCTGGTAGATCTATTACAGGGTGAACACATAAATCATCATACCCTAAACCGTCATGGTCCCTCGCTCCATGAAATTCTTTGATTCTCATGATCTCTTCATTCATAGCTAGCAACTTTATTTCATGCTCGTTCCTCTATTCTTTCTCTTTCTCTTTGTAATGGTCCATCTCGGGATTAGGAAGGGGATTATAGATATCAAAGGATATAATGGCATGAGGAGGATTTGGAAGGGAGGTTTGATTTCGCGGATGAAAGGAAGTTGGTTAGTAGGTGGGGAGGGCGTTTTGGAAATTAGAATGGTTCTATTGAATTTACGAGTAGTTCGGTGGAATCTGGGAGGGATTTTGTGGATTTGGAAATGAATTTGGTGGATTCGGGGATAGATTTGATGGAAGATTTGGTGATGTATTTGTTGAATTTGGGAGTGAATTTTGTGGATTTGGAAGCAAATTTTGTTGATTTGAAAATGGGTTCTAATAATTTGGGAATGGATTCGGAGATGGGTTTTGCGGGGTTAGAGATGGATTTTGTGGATGGTAGACATCTGGGTTATTTTCGCGATTGGTGTTTTTGACAATTTGAGGAGTGGAGACGGACGATATGTTGTTTATATGATTCTCGAGAATAGGTGTACTAAGGGGAGAAATATGGAGTGGAGTCCCGCGTCCTCCTAGAGTGAGAGCATTGACAGTGATGGCCAGGTTAGCCAAATCTCGAGTGTGATTTATTTCCTCCTGAAGCATTTCTAACTTTTTTGCGAGTTCTGCAATCATCCCACTCTATTCCTCTATTACATTGTCCCTGATGGTCAATGCGTTGTCTTTGTAATTTCCAGTCATTATTGAACGATGGTCAGAGGATGGAATTTTGTGCACTTTTGACCGGGTGAAGTAGGGATGTTCTTCCAGCTTATTTCAACACGGAGTAGTTTTCTATTATCTGTAAAGTAAAACAACTCAAAGGTAAATGTGTTAGTTTCGACATGTGATAAGCAATGCAATAGACTTGACAAGAAATAGCCACGTACAGTTGTTTGTGTCATAGCCAAATTCATCCATAGGAGCATAGAGGATGAACTCGCCTTTGATCCAAATAAACGCACATAAACACATAAGACAATAATATCACATAAAAACATTATAATAATGTGTATCCTAACTGGGGTGACCCTTTAGAGCAAAGGGTTTGGGCCTAACAATTTTTGAAGAAAAATATATGCTTGCTTAAGGTCAATCCATTATCCCCCAACTTTTATATACACTAAAAAGGGCATAAATTCCTACAAAAGATAACAAAAGAGAGATACAATCTTTAGGGAAAAGGAAATAACATGAAAGAAAATAAGTTCCCACGCAGGAGAATAAAAAAAAACTAGCTACTGGATGCTCCTTCGTTTGCCTTTGCCTTCTTAGCTCTATTCACCTCCTGCAATATTTGATACCTATTGATGATCAGATGACTTCCGTATAACTGTGCCTTGCTTTCGTAAGACATTTTTCCAATACTATTGAGTTGGGAGTCCATGCTATCATCCAAACCGATTAAACACTGCCTAGCATCATCAGCCTCTTGCCTAGCTCTTTTCAACTCTTTCCTCAACATACATATTATTAAAGCATCTTCTACATGCATATGTCGGTGCGCGATTTCACTTTTCTAAAACTCGTCTTGAAGCCGGTGGAGTCGGATTTGATGCTCGGATTCTGCATCCACGACCCGAGTGGGCACGTTCGGAATCAATGCTTCATCGAGGCTCTTTTTAAACCACTCCTTGTAAGTGTCGCTGACTTCAAGTTCATACCCTATAATAAAAGAGACTTCTGACCACCTTCTTCTTCTCTATCCGTTTATCATGTAGTCTTTGCGCGAGGTCTTGCTTTCATCATACTTGGTGAAAAATCTGAGCATAGAATCGATTTGAGGTGTCTCCTGCTTGATCTCGAATTGCCTAAGAACTCTGCTAGGATTGTAGGGACGGCTTCCCCTGAGACCCGGAAGCACTAGAAAAGGCCACTCGCCCCCTCGAATAGTATATTTCCCTGAACAAAGATAGTTAATGGACCATTGCACATCGTCATCTCTTAATTCCCCAAGAGTCTTAAACCAAAATTTTTGAGATGCTTCCCTTTTGAACTTGTGTAGAAACAACCACATGTCATGCGATTCTAGCAGATTCCTTCTTGTTTTGTGATCAGTTTGTACCTTTCTAAGATTTTTCACTAAATGCATCATCATCCACCATTGCAATATAAGGTTGTAGCCTTGAAAGAAACGATTCTCGACTTAACATCTTCCCAAAGCTCGATATATGTCAGCAACAATCATGGGAGCTAAGTTGTGGAATACCTTTTTAGAATTATACTCCATTCCAAAGAAGAGTGCATGGGTCACTGAGACAACCCTTGGAAGAATTGTGCCAATTTCCCCCTGTGGGAACACCATGGTTCCAAGTAGGCCTACCGCAAATGCAAAGGCCCTCGTCTCTTTCTATTTTGCTTCTGACTCAAATTTATGTCCAAATATGTGAAAAGCATTGAATCTTCTGTACCGACAATACAACTCACGAAAACTGATAGTTTCTCCATCACGTTCCCCTATCTAGGTGTCGTCGTCAGTTAAAAATACCTCTTTGATCTTTTGATGATCCCACACAACTGGGACTAAAATGTTCTTATCAGGTGTCTCCTTTCTCTTGAAACACATTTCAGTACTCTCATAACAAATCAATACCTCTTCAATGGTAGGAGTCAATTCAGCATCCCCGAAGTGAAATACCATATTCTGATCATCCTAAAAAGTTGTTAGTACATGGATCATTTCGGGCTGAGATTCCATCTTGATCAAAGAAGACAGATGCCTGATGTGTGTTCTAACAATCTTTCTCTCTTCTGCGCTCATGTAATCCCACCATAGTTTCAGGAAATCATCGGGTTTAGTAACCATCTTGAACTTTTTGGGGGAATACAGTTGAGCCATATCCTACACGAAAATAGGAAAAGATAAGTCTTCCCCCGTCCCCAAAGGGTAATGGATTGAATTAGACAAGCATATATATGTATTCAACACATAAATATGATTCGTCTATTAATTGAATCGGGGTCAATAGACGTAGGATAGGTTTTATAATGGGCCCATTACCCCGCTCGGGTACTGGGTCGTTCTAGGCTCATGCCTAAAATAAGGTTTTGGTTTCGTTCTATCCTAGGTGTCTAGAGTGGGTTTGAACACGGGTTCTCAAGAGGACAACTTGAGTTTGAAAATACGAACAGCCATCAGATGACTCATGTTCTAATAAGTCGTTAGTATGTCTAACACATTATTGGAATTGAACAATAGGGACTGGGACATCCACGAAACCCCAAAATAGTTTAAATAATGCAGGAATATGCCATGAGATGCGATAGTTAGACTTTACAGAATCAAAACATATAAACAGTTAATCAAAAGATGAAATCAAATATTTGGATAGAACCTAGTTAAAAATCCCCAACAGAGTCGTCATTTTTGTTTTACCGGAAATTTTGACTTGTAGAGAGTCGCCACTTAATTTTGAAAAGGGATTAAGAAACCTTTAGAGAATTACTTCAAACGATTCAAAATAGGAAAATCATTTTAAGTTAGAGATTCTGAATAAGCGGTTCTTATTAACATTTTAGGAAGGTGTTAGGCACCTAAAACATCTGCTAACTTGCAGTTATCCGGACTGTTCAAAAATCATCTTTGATTAACCTTGAAAAAGTTGATTTTTTAAAAGAAAAGCGATTTTAGGAATATTTTGGTGTTTATGAAAAAACAGTTTTTAGCGACTTGACTAAGGATTTAACTAGGTTCACAAAACACATAAGGCAAACAAGCATAAAGAAAAAGGGAAAGGGGAGAAAGTAAAGGATTTAGGCCATTAGGCCCAAATCAATAAGACCTGTCCTAGTCTAATTGGGCTTTCGACCTGTTTCACCTATCCTAAACTATTCTTTCAGGCCCGTTGGCCCAAAATCCGCTCCACCTGTATTAAATTTACAACTTTGGCTTCGAGGCCCAAATGAACGAATAACTTAAACAAATGAATAAATAAATAAATAGATAAATACAATAAGAAATAAACTAATAAGGAAATGAGACTTTTAAGCCTCTTTGTCGCTTCAACGAAGGGACTTTAACCCATTTTCCTTCATTTCAACTTCTCGTATTCATATGTCATGCAATCGACTTTAGATTTTCCTTTGGAATCGACTCAAAAATAGGCCTCATTGGCCCATTATGAAATGCAAAGGGAAAGATTTCGTTTGGACTCCAACGGATTTCCATGCAAAACATGAAAAATAAATAACATTAATGCATGACCAACGAAAGGAAGAAGAGAAAGAGAGATAAAATTAACACACAACCAACCAATAGAAAGGAAAATAAAAATCAGTTGACTCATAACCAACAAAGGAAGGAAAGAAAAATATATAGATGGCACATAAACATTCGGCAAGCCTACTTGAAAGGTTTCAAGACCAAAATATTAAAGACAACCCACAAACTCATCCAAAATTATATCAAGATAGGGAACAGAACCAAAGTGTTATCAAGATTTGTAATTCCATTCGGGGAAACCAAAAGAATAAAAATATAAGGTTATATATCATACAATTTATTATCTAAACAAACGTATTAAAACAAAACTTCAGTAAAGTAGTAATGAAGGAAACAATCAAACTTTCAGCAAATGGAAGATCTAAACATTTTGACAAAAGAAAACAACAAACTTTTTACAAAAGATAATAATGTGCTTAACTTTATTAGGGGTATTTAACCTGCAAGCATGCGTGGACGAAAAGAATGAGAAGAGTAGTCTTTGATCAACATAGCACCCTATATTATAAATATCGCTTACTAATCACACTTCCTACATAAACTTACATTCAAAATGGATTCATATAGGTAAACACCTCATCAATAAACATTCTTAAAACAAGCATGAAAGCATTTTCAAGAAAACAATTAGAGTAGAATAAAGAAAGAACGAAAGTATGCACAATCACAAACACTGACCACCAAACAAACAATAAATGCAGCAAGATAAATCAAGATACGCCCTTAACTAGATAAGACTTTACTAGCAATCAAAACACTATAAGCGAAATAAAATTGTGATGGCAACAGAACATGAATGTTAACTTATTTTGTGTCCTATGCAATATTTTGGACCCTTACCTGACTTTATTTTATGCTAATACATTATTACTATGCTAGTGTTTTTTCCATCCACTCCTCTCCTTCATATTAGAAGTTAAAAGTCAGGAGTCACACAGTTTTATGGCTTTAAAGCCAATACATCGAGCTTGACTCCATTGACTTCTTATATCTTGAGCATAATACAACAAAGGTAAAAAAACATTGACTTCATAAAGAGAAGGAAAATAAAAGAAAAACTTTCAATAATCCCAAATAAACCGCCTCAAAGCACATGTTGAGATAAACAAAAGAGAATTTTTGACATTATCGGAACAAAAATTCAGTCTTGCTCATGTTCTTCTATACATATATTCACTACTAACTGAGATTATAAACCACTTTATAATGAAAATCAATGACAATCATGGATAGAATACATCGAACATGTAGATATTTTCAAAGAGCATGTAGCTAATTACCTTAGTACGTTAATAAAAACATGCTCTGAAATCCCTGAATTATAGTTTAACTCTAGTATTCATAGTAATTGCATTTGGCTCTACATAACGTCATAACACACGAAAACCTAATGGCTTTCAAAACCTGCTACAGCAAACAATTCCCAGCAAGCAAAATTACGACTTCGACTACATCAGATACTCCTAACAGAACATGATTACGATTATGACTACATCAACTATGAAGAAGAAGAGATGAAGAAGAAAAAAGGTCAAATTAAGGGGAAAACAGAGTGTATTTACCTCTTTAAGGGTAGCAAAAGGGACGACGAGCTATCGGCAGAATTGTCACCACCGGGAGTTGATGTTATTGACTCGGGAACTTCTAATTGATCGACCAACTTCCCAGAAAGAAGAACGAAAGAAAAAAATTTCACAAAAAATAAACTATCTTGCTTTCAGAAATGTCTTCCTCTCCTCTTTTCTCCTAAACAAAATTTTTCCCGACCCAAGAAATTCTCTCTTTTTTTTGCCTAGCTTTCTCAGAGAATTTTCCCCTCAAATTCCTAACCCAAGAATTTCCAACCCCTTTTCCCAGACCCAAAAATTTTCAACCCCTTGAATTGCTCTATGTTGAGCTATATATAGAAAGGCATATAGGGGGTAAATTAGGGATTTCTGAAAATAGGGGATTCGGCTATTGCTATCGCTGTTTGAAGAAGAAAGGGAAAAAAGGTCAGGTCAGTTTGGTGCGGATTGGGCTTGGGGTGGCAGTTAAATGTTGCGTAATTTTGGGTATCATTTAGAAAATAACCCCAATTATTTAGGGTTATTCAATAAAATAATTTCAACTCTAATTTGGCCTATTTTGCTTAAATTTTGACCAAATTGAAAGTTAACTGGCCAATTGCATTGCAATTGAGGCCAATATAATTTTACTTATGATCAAATTTTAATTGGATGGTCAAATTAGATCAAAATTCGATATGACTTAACACCTTCTTTAATCCCGAGCTTCTTGATTCGATAAAATAATACAAATATTTTTTCAAATAAAATTTTTTTGAGAATAAATTATATTTAAATCAAGATTTTAATCCTTTATGTTAAACCTTGATTAAAATTCGATATTTTATAGAAAATAAGTGTTTGAGTACAAAAACTATATAATTTCATATAATTGAAAACGATAATATATAGTCCCTGCGAACTTATCCAAATAAATACTTTTGAAAAGTTTTCTTTATTCGATAAAATAAATGTCGTAATTTAATTAAAAATCGAACCAACTCGAGATTAAACTTAGTCCTGAAGGAAAAAAATTAGGTGTCAACAACTGGGTTTTTTATTCAAGATTAGAACAAAATTTCTTATTACAAGCATGTATCAATCTTTTATCCCATCTGGTAAAAGTTATAAAGATAAATAGTATGATATGTCACTGCAACACCTAGTCCAAAAAAACTAAACGAAAGATTCAATACTATTCTAAGAAGTCATTCAATAGTAGCGTGAACCAGTATCATAGACACGACCACCTGGTTATTGGACTCTTGATTCATATCTGTGATCCCTTCCACTGTTTCCAAGAAACTGAGCATTCTCCCTATAAGAGTCATAACTGTCATCCTTTTAGGCTACTTGTCGTTCTGCTGGTGAGTTATAGGAAACTTGTCACACTGGTATTTAATATCATGGTACCTAACAACCATACTCTTATTTTGCACCATACCAAATGACACCTAATTATTACTCCCATATTAGAAGAAACTCCAGGTAGAGAAATCTCAGACTCTAATAGACAAACTTGACTAGGCAACACAGTATCAAAAAAATTTCAGGGGTAATGTATACAACTTTCTATAATAGGCTCTTTCATTTTGCAAATTTTGTTGCCCACACGCATCTACACTAATTTTGTGGTGTACCTGCTACCTATCACCAACACTAACTCTATCTTCCAAGGTTTGAATAGAGATGGAAAGAAATTACTTGGTTTTTTGCCTCTGCTAGGATTTGAATTTCATGGTTAGACTTTAGCATAAAGAAATCTCTTAAGGTAAAATTTTCCTTGATGACATCATACACTTTGACCATTCCAAATGGGTAGCTAGCTACAATCTCCCACTAGCACCTTAACTCTCACAGGTTAGTTGTATGACAAGATAAATAGATATTTTCTCTTCACCTATACCCCCTCATTTACCATCATGTAGCAGGGTAAAACATGGTAACAGAAAGTCATATGTATGTTTCATAACAGAAAGTCACAAGGCTGCTTATAGCAATGATCATATGTTTGTTTCCTGACTATGAGAACATGACAGAAGTAGAAATTAGCAAAAACACTTCCCTTTTAATTCAAATCAGAAATGTTGCAGAAAACCAGTCACTTAGCACAACCACAATGGTTGTGGATACAAGAAATTAGTCCCTAAGCAAAACAGTAGTACACTCAAAATTCTTCCATAAAACCTAGGCATTACAATACTCGTCCCGATCTACAAAACTTAATACAACCTAAACATTTTACATAATCTTATAAAAATTTTGTATTCTGTTTTAAAATTAAGTAGGAGACTTAACATCCATGAAATAAGTTGACCTTTTTTTGGTTTTTTGGGTCAAAGTTGAATGACTTGAAGTGCATAAAGGCAATCATATGAATCATCTAATCGACTCCCCTCTATACATATGCTTATTTTGTTTGGGTGAGCACGCCTCACAAAATAAACAAAAAATCTATCATGACTAGGATATGTTATATTAGCAGTGTCTGGTAATTTTCCTCTTTTATTTAACGTTGGGATTGATTTTGTTTTGAAGAACTCAACTGAAGGAAGTTAAAGGCACATCATAAAACAAACACTTTCAGAAATTCCAGTCTTTAAACAATTTCATAGCAAAATCTATTAAAGAAGTATAGGTGTTTCCCCCACACACACAAAAGAAAGGAACAGGTGTTTGCGACATGGATTTTGACACCAGAAAAAGGCTTTGACACGGACAAAGAAGAAAGCAAAATGAATTACGAAAAGTAGAAAACCCACAAAATTTCAAACAGCATTTGACACACAAACTTACTGAAACAATACCAATATCTCAACAAATGGGGGTAGCAACTTATAAGCAAAAACAAAAATCAAAAGGGAGTACCAAGAAGAAGTTGTCTTGACACTTGATAATCAAAACTGTTGAGTCACGGAAAACCCAAGAACTGTCGTGAGCTTTTTGTTGAGTCACGGAAAACCCAAGAGCTGTTGAGTCACAGAAAACACTTAATTAAGTTGTCGTGAGCTTCTTGTTGAGATTGAGAGCAATGTTTGTGAGAAAGAGAGGCGTATTGAGAGCTTGAGAGCAACGTTTGTGAGAATGAGAGATCGAGGGAAATACCTAAGTAAAGAAAGGACTCGGGTCGGTAAAATCTTGGGCCGTTGCAAAATTGAATATATTTAATTTTTCGACTACTTCAGTCGGAAGTATTATATATATTTAATTTCTACTACATCAGTCGAAAGATTATTAATTAATTAATTATATTATATTATTAAATAACTTTTCGACCACTGTAGCCGGATATATGTTTAATAATATATTTAATTAAATATTAATTTTTTGTATAAGAATTTGAATATATATTTAATAATATACTTACTTAATTATTAATATTGTTCCGATCACTTCAATCGGAAATATTTAATATATTTAATTATTAATAACTTTTTGACTACTTTAGTCGAAAATATTTAATATATCTAATTATTTAGTTCCAACTACGTCAGTCAAAAGATTATTAATTAACTAATTAAATATATTATTAAATACTTTCCGACCACTGTAGTCGGATAAATGTTTAATAATATATTTATTTAATTATTATTTTTTTGTATAAGGGTTTGAATATATATTTAATAATATACTTACTTAATTATTAATGTTTTGACTTTTAATGTATTTAATTATAAATAACTTTCCAACTACATCACTCAGAAATATTTAATATATTTAATTATTTAATTCTGAGTACTTCAATCGGAAGATTATTAATTAATAAATTAAATATATTATTAAATAACATTCCGACCACTGTAGTTGGATAAATTCTTAATAATATATTTAATTAATTATTAATTTTCTGTAAAAGGGTTTGAGTATATATTTAATTATATATACTCGTTTTCTGTATAAGGATCTGATTATATATATAGTAATATATTTATTTAATTATTTAAGTTTCCAACTACAGTGGTCGCAAATATATTTAATAATATATTTAATTAATTATTAATAAATTTTATGACTACAGTATGCGAAATATATATTTCTCGAAATTTACCGCCAAATTTTCTGACTATTATTGTCGCAAATAGTATCAAAAAAATATTTTGTAACAAATAAAAATAAAATATTAAATTTTTCAACCGAAGTAGTCAGAATTTTGCGACTGATTTTTTTCAGTCAGAATTTTCAGTCGAAAATATATGAATTTCTAGTAGTGCTTGGTGGCTCCTTGATGAATGGAATAACGTGCACCATGCGCTTCCGCCATAATCCGTTGTCTCTGGTATCTCAACACGCCATCTCCCCCTATGAGAAAACCTCTACCTTTTGGTCTTTAACTAACTCCTTCAGTTTGACCAAACTAGAATCCTTGACTTGCTTCTCCTTCACTTTCGAAACTAGGGAAGATTCGGAACTACTCTGAACCCAAACATTCCCTTTAGCTAAATCAACAAACATATCACCCAATCTAGACAAATGATGAAATTATCGAACTAACTCTTTCTTATCTTTCTCCATATGAGCAACACTGCTCGTAGACAATCTACTAAGGGCGCCTGCCACTAAATTGGCCTTACCCGGATGATACAACATACTCATATCATAATCTTTCAATAATTCTAACCACCTTCTCTGACTCAGATTCAACTCTCTCTAGGTAAACACATACTGCAAGCTTTTGTGATCCGTGAACACATCAACATGCACACCATACAAATAATGTCTCCAGATTTTCAAAGCAAACACAACAGCAGCTAATTCAAGATCATAAGTTGGGTAGTTCTTTTCATGAGGCATAAGCTGTCTAGAGAAATAGGCTATGACCTTACCTCTCTGCATCAGAACACAACCCAAAACAACTCTAGAGGTATCACAATACACCATAAAACTGTCTGTACCATCTGGTAGTGCTAAGACTGGGGTTGTAGTGAGTCGAGTCTTCAACTCCTAAAAACTCTTCTTGCAGGAATCTGACCACTGAAATTTAACTTTCTTTTGGGTGAATCTAGACATAGGGGATGCTATGGACGATAAAACCTCAACAAAACATTGGTAATAACCAGCTAGACCTAAGAAACTCCTAATATCTGACGGATAAATAGGTCTAGGCCAATTCCTTACGGCTTCTATATTTTGGGGATCAACTCTAATACTATCGGCGGAAACAATATGATTGATAAAAGGTACTGATCTTAGCTAAAATTCACACTTGCTGAATTTGGCGAACAATTGATGATCTCTAAGAGTTTGCAAGACAATTCTAAGATGATATACATGGTCATCCTTACTACGGGAGTACACAAGGATATCATCTATGAATACTATGACAAACATTTCTAGATACTATTTGAACACTCAGTTCATGAGGTCTATGAAAGTTGTTGAGGCATTGGTTAGCCCGAAAGACATGACTAGAAACTCAAAGTGACCATAACGGGTTATGAAAGCTGTCTTTGGAATATCACATTCCCTTACTTTAAGCTGATGATAGCTGGATCTAAGGTTTATCTTTGAGAAATAACTTGCACCTTGGAGTTGATCAAATAGGTCATCAATTCTAGGAAGAGGGTATTTGTTCTTGACTGTGACCTTATTTAGCTGATGATAGTCAATGTACATTCGCAAATAACTATCTTTCTTTTGCATGAATAGGATGGGAGTGCCCCATGGAGAAACACTAGGCCTTATGAAACCTTTATCTAAAATATCCTTGAGTTGCTCTTTCAACTCCTTAAGCTCTGCGGGAGCCATACGATATGGAGGGATAGAAATAGGCTGAGTAGCTGGTAGAAGGTTAATACAGAATTCTATTTCCCTATCGAGAGGTACCCCTGACAAATCTTTGCGAAAGACGTGAGTTACACTGACTGACTGAATTGTTGGTGTCTCCGACTTAGTGTCTTTGACTAGAAAAAAATGATAGATACACCCTTTCGAAATCAACCTTCTAGCTTTAAGATAAGATATGAAATGACTTTTGGGAGATACTGAATACTTGACCACTCAAAGACTGCCTCATCTAGAAACTGAAACTTCACAACTCAGGTGTGACAATCTATAGAGTCATAACAAGAATGGAGCCAATCCATACCAATAATAAGATCAAAGTCCACCATATCTAACTCTATTAGGTCTGCTAACATGACTTTATGAAATACAGTGACAGGATACTTTTTATAGATCTATTTAGCAACAACTGACTCATCCACTGGGGTAGACACCAAGAAAGGCTCAGGGATCTTTTCTGAACTTCTCTCAAAATTTACTGCAACTAACGGGGTCACATAAGAGAAACTCGACCCAGGGTCTAACAATACATAAATATCAAGGTGAGACACGAAGCTTACCAGTAACAACATTTGGTGAATCTTCCTGCTCCTGGCGGTATGGTAAAGCATAGAACCTATTATGGCTTTAACTGCCACCGGTACTAGATGATGCGCCCTGAGGAGGGACTGGGCGACCTAAAGAAGCTGGTGCACTAGCAGTCTGAATCTGGGGATGGACATCTCTATTTCCCATTCTAAAATGTAGGCACTCTTTGATTTCGTGACCCAACTGGCCACAACCATAACAATATTTTCGACTCCACAAATACTCACTCGGATGGGTCTTACAACACTTAGCACGTGGAGGATAACTGGGCCTACCACTTATACTATTTTGAGATCTAAACATAAAAGAATTACCCCCACGATTCCTGCCTATTTCTGAGAGTAGGAGCACTGGCTGAAGAATGTGCGGGCATAGATGAACGATTCTGATATTCATGTTACGGATTGATTATGTCCATGTTGTTGTTGTACGATTCTTAAGTTGAAATCTTTATTTGTTATATGAAACTATGTTAGCATGCAACTCAAAAACTATGAACTTAGTTGGTTATGGAGTGTTAATTTGATGATTATGCCTATTCCCTAAGTGGTGCATGTAAGGTGTTTGATAAAATTCCTAAGAGAATAGAAATTTTGCATTAAAGCTTAATTGTGATCCAAACGATAAATACATGTTTTTCCCTTATGTTCAAATGACTCTCATGCTATTAATATGCATTGTAGATGTTTGTTGGAATGCTCATCATGTTAGAGTATGAAATTATGACATGATTATATGCATTTCTATCCACATACAACATTATGATAACCATGTGCTTCTTGAAATCCCTAACTTATTGTAAGATGAATTGTTGATATTGGTCATGTGTTCAAGAAGTGTCAAGTCTTGTCAGTTTCATACTATTGCATCCTGGGGGTACATGAACCTGATATTTTGGCTGTGTACCTAGATCTAGTGTCAGTTTTCATGATACTCTCAGTCAAGACATGATCATTAGAATTCAGTCAGTCTTATGACTAAGGAAAAATTCAGTGAATTTAGTATCAGTCTAGTCCTACTCAGTAACCTCAGTGATCTCAGTAATATCAGTAATCTCTGTAATCTTCATAATCTCAGCAATCCCTGTCAGTTATTGGATCTCAGTAGTATTTCGTCAGTCAATGGAATTTAGTGAACCCAGTTTAAATCAGTTATACAATATGATCAGTAATAGTTTAGTTCAGTTAAATTACTTTAGTATGTTTTTAGTAGGGAGTAGGATTTAGAACAGAGTGAACTCAAGGATGAGGGCTCACCTGTCAGTTAGTAGAGGGTGTGATCCTTTAAAGTACCCCTACGAGTCTAGGGACTATACATCTCCTTTGAGTTTTTCCTTATAGGAGGGGTTGACAGAAGCGCTCCCCATCAGAGAGGGTTTACTCATAGCTTGTCTTTCCTTGTGGTATGGTACTGACACCCTTCCAGCTGGGGTTATAGGTTGGACCCCACCAGTTCAGATTCAGGGCATGTTGGTTAGATAATTACCTTCCACAGTCTCAGTTTCAGATTCAGTCTCAGTAATAAAACTCAGTTCAGTCCTACAGATATCAGGACTGTCAAATACAGTCACTCAGCTCAGTATAAAACTCAGCTAGTTCCATCAGAATCAGGACTGTCAGACATAGTCACCCAGTTAATAGTATATTAATTATATGAAATTCATGTTACCAGTATTCAGATTTTAGGACTGTCAGATACAGTCAATTAGACCAGTTCTTTATAATTAGAACTGTCAAAAATAGTCATTTCTTTATCAGTAATATGACATCAGTTCCTCAGTACTCAATAGACTTAATCATTTAGTATCCCAGTATTAGTACTCAGATATCAGTAAATCCATCTTATCAGAATTTATGAGTCAGTGTTATCACGATCTCAGTTACAATTATGTATTCATGCATGTATTTTCACGTTCATGTTATTCAGTCAGTTAGTATTGTTCATGCGTATGAACCCGTGCATTCAGCCTACCTCACTTGCATACCAGTACATTCAATCGTACTAACGCATTTGCGCTATGGTGTTTTATACCATAGGTTTAGAAGCACGAGCTCCCGAGCATCCTTAGTAGATCAAAGATTCAGCAGCCAGACTAGCAGTGAGTCCTTATCATTTGAGGATAGCATGATTATTTTAATTACTTTATTATTTTAGTAGTTCGGAATTAGTTAGGGACAAAACCCATCAAGTCCACAGATTTTAGACAGTTTAGGGGCTTTCAGTCTGTAGCATGTTTTAAATAGTTTAATTCAATTTTGGGTATTATTATACCCCCATTACAGACATAGTTTTATATTCAATATTAGTTCAGTTTTGAACCTTATGGCCTTACATCTTATATTCAGCATATTTACAGTATATTATTTAGTGCTCAGTTACAGATAATAGTCATGGGTTAGCTGTTGGTCTTTTAGGGTCATGAGCATCATGTAACGTTCTGAGTACCAGATTCGGGGTATTACAAACTTAGTATCAGAGCCTAAGGTTCAACAGTGTCCTAGGAAGTCTGAAAAGCCGCATCTAGTAGAGTCTTGTACATGGGTGTGTTGTGCACCACACTTATGTGCAGGAGGCTATGAGATGTTTTAGAAATAGTTTCCCTTCTTTCAGTATTCATGTCGTGCGAGTGAGCATAAGCTTCAGCCAAACTCTTAGTTTAATCCCTTCTTCTCTTTCATTTACAGAACATGCCTCCAAAGAGGACTCAGGAAAGAGGAACGAAAGATCAGCCAGACCCTCAGCTCGATCATCCTAACCCTTTAGACAAATATGTTTCCCATGCAGAATTCAAGACTGCATTTACTACTCTAGCCAATTCAGTCACAACTAATGGCCAGTTGTTGTTCTGGCCAACCCAGTGGCCAACTCAGCTACAGCCAAGATTCGGGACTTCACCCGAATTAATCCTCCTCTATTCTCAGGTTCTAAGTCCGAAGAGGATCCACAGGGGTTCCTCGATCAAGTTCAGAAAGTCACAGATATCATGGGAGTGACTTCCAGTAAGAGTGTAGAGTTAGCCACCTATCATCTACAAGATGTAGCCCATACGTAGTTTAAGCAGTAGAAGGTAGATAGGGGTACAGATGCAGAACCCATAGAGTGGGAAGAGTTTGCTATGACCTTCTTAGGTAAATTATTTCCCCTAACGCAGAAAGAAGCCAAAGTATTAGAGTTGATCAACCTCAGACAAGGTAGCATGAGCGAAAAAGAATACTCCCTTAAGTTCACTCAGTTAGCCAGTTACGCTCCCCATATAGTAGCAGACAGTAGATCTAGAATGAATAAGATTATGTCTGGGATATTAGGTAGAGTGGTTAAGGAGTGCAAAACTACGATGTTTATTAAGGAGATGGACATATCTAGGCTTATGGTCAATGCTCAACAGATTGAGGAACAAAAACTTAAGAAGAAGGAGAGGGAAAATAAGAGAGCCAGAACTGGTAGTTATAATTTTTCTCAGCTAGGGTCGTAGGGGGTAACTGTTCTCAGCTTAGGCAGACGTTTCCAACCCCAGTTCTATATTCAGCTAGTGCACCAGCACCAAAGTTTAAAAATGACCGTAGAGATAGGGTACCAGGATCCAAGGCCCATAGTGGTGAGGGAAGGGTTTTTACTCATCCGCTTTGCGAAGAGTACAGTAAGCACCATAAGGGTATATGTAGAGCCGGCAGTGATATGTGTTTCGCATGTGGCGAGTCAGGTCACAAGTTTTGAGATTGTCCTAGGCCTGGCCCTAGAAGCAAGCACGGTCGTCCTTCAGCTCAGTCCAGTCGCCCAAATCAGCAGGATGTCAGTTTGAGTGCTATCAGTGGGCAACGCCCAAATAGACTGTATACACTTCAGTCCCGACGGGATTAGAAAAGTCCTTTAGTTAGAGTGCTATCAGTGGGCAACGCCCAAATGCCCTTCCAACTGGGGTTATAGGTTGGACCCTGATAGTATATTGGGGCATGTTAGTTATAGCTAGACCCCATAGTCTTAGTTCAATATTCAATACAGAGTACAGTTTCAGGTTTTCTTGACCATAGCATACAGTTATTAGTTATTCAGAATTAGCATTTTAGTACTTCAGTTTACAGACTATTTCAGTATCATGTTATATGCTTGGTCATTCATCCTCAGATTTTTACAGCTTTTATGAACGCTATGTGTCAGTTATATCATGCTATTCATTCAGTCAGTTATTATTCATGTACATGAGACCATGTATATCAGTCTGACCTCATTTAGCATACCAGTACATTCAAAGTACTGACCGCATACTCGTTTTTTGCGCTATGATATCTCATATTAAAGGTCCGGACTCTCAGGTTCCCGACCGCACTTAGGCATTCCAGCACATTAGCATCAGTAGCAGTGGTGAGTCCTCATATTCTGAGGGTCGATTATGTTTATTTCAATATTTCAGTTTAGTAATCAGTAGGATTTAGTTGGGGACTTGTCCCATCAACTGCACAGTTAGCCAGTTAGCCAGTTAGAGGCTTTCAGACACTTTCAGAAAGTTAGTCTATTTTTCAGTTGTTACTGATAGTCTTTACAGTATTATTTTTAAGACAGATGTTTTCAAGTTCATTATTTCAGAGATTATTTTAGTAAGTTATACCTTATGGCGTATCTAGGTTTATTTTCGCACATGTATCGTTATTATCAGTATTGTTCAATGCTTACAGCAGGTACCAGCTCATGGGTTAGCTTGGGTTCACGTGTGACCGTAAGCACCGTATGGCATCCAGGATGTACTCTGGGGGTGTTATAGTAATACTATACAGAATCTAAAAAATGGCAGTCACTATGTGTCCATCACCACTCAGAGTGGTAAGGTCTCCTATCACGACCCAAACTAGGGCCTGGCGGTAATAGGGATCTCAAACTCGCCGGGGATCGGAGTTCACCCCCTTACACCTAACCAACTAACACAACATCCTTAATGTAGGATGAATTTCAAATATATAACAAGATAACAAAAGGATAAGCTTAAATATATTTAAACTATATCTAAAATTTGTCAATCGGAAACCGGCCAAATCACCTACTCACAACACCCAAGCCCACAGTAATCCAATAACGTTTTCTAAATAAGGGACCAAAACTAAATACCAATAAAGTGTTAGGGCATGCCCCCGACTATAATCAAAACAAGTCTAAACAATCTGAGACACAAGAGACTAAAATATGAAATGTAGACTTCTGATGTATGGAAGCTCACCACTTCAATGTCAACTCACGAACTAACCCCAAATCTGAATCACTGTGTATGAGAAGTAGAAGTATGGGAAATTCCTGCTTCGCGTGGGGATACAGCGTCTGAAGACAGTTAGTGGGGTGAACGCTAGCATGTAACTCAGGGATAAGGATACCATAATGCCATGATCAACAGTTTCAACTATATATATATATATCACATGTCAGGAAAGGAAACAAGGTTTAACATGTACTTTAAAACTTTAACCTTGATTGTGTAGCTCAACCATTATATAATAGTACAAATAAGCTATATGTCCCCAGCTCTAACACCCTGGTTGGGCCCCATTACGTGTAGCCATATGAATCATAGAAAGATCATATATATATGTACGGGAGACTCGAACCCTCCCACCATATTCTAAGGTGACTTAAGCACCCGATCATGAAATGTGATATGGCGGACTCAACTCACCCATCATAATAATAACAATAAGGTGGAATCGAACCACCTGGTCATAATTAAGGGGACTCAAACCTTTAAGCCATATTGCACCCCGCATCGGCTGGTGCAATTTTCAGTGACGGTCACTCAAACCTCCACTTTCACAACTCAATTACACAACCCTCTTTTAAATCCTAATTAAAACATTTAAGACATATTCCTATTTACATTAAACCAAGTACACACCAAGGCATCCAATTGATATTGTCATACCAACCTCGCATGCAAGCTAATATCACCATGTCATTTCATCTACTCAACTAACTGGGAATCGAACCCATAACTCAAAAGATATTCAAATAATCAATCATCTAGGACTCAAATCAATTTAATCAACCAAATCCATAAGGTTCTTATTCCACCATTTAGACATGGCCACCAAGGAATTTAAAGGAAAAATTACATAATTTATTATCCTTTTTATGCCAATACAATATTACAAGTGGGTAAACCAAACTATGTGACAAAAACCCCTTTTCATTGACAATTTCACAAACATGTTGAAGGCATATGATTTTCAAAACTATAATCAAGGAAAAATCATCAAACTGGGGTTTAACCATGACTAATCAGTTAAATCACTATTCCCATGTACCCACAAGTTCAGAATCATATTTAAAACATGAATGGTCATAATTAAATCATGGGACAACATTGTTCAATAATAAGCATTCAAAACCCTCAACCCTTGTTATAAACCAATATGAATATCTCATGAACAATACTTTAAATATATGTTTTTAACAAATTAACAATAAGGGAAGAGTAACATGGTTGAAATATTCACATTTATGGAGAAGAAACCTTGAATTGTCCCCTGGATGCTCAACCTTGAGAAAACCCTAGATTGCTTGACTTGAGAGAACTTGAGAAAGGGGGGATATGTTTATATTGTGTTATGGGTGGGAATAAAGTCTCATACGATTTATAAGTTGTGGGTTATGTTTAGGGAGATAGGTAAATGTCTAAAATACCCTTATTAAAAGTTGGTAATTAAACTGTCAGTCTTTCTGAGTGACCTTATGACTCATAGGGTCACCCTATGACTCGAACCCTCCTATCGTAGCAAAACTAGAACCCCTTTGGGCTCTTCACTGTGAACCCTATGACCAGCACCCTCTATCTCATAATGAGATACTATGATGCATAGGTCAATTCATAGTCTCAATAATCTTAATAGAGGCACTACACTGGACACATTATGAAATAAACTCTTTACGACTCGTTAGTTGTCTATACTACTCGTTAAGTCTAACCGTTATCAAAGAAGTGTCTTAGCTAAATCCTTATGGGATCATTACTATTGGTCCTATGACTCATAAATACACATTACAACTGTGAGTCATTTCCCGGGCAAAGAGCTCAAAACTCAGAAAATTTTCAAGGGCAAAAATTTGGTGTGTTTCTATTCTCCCCCTTGGATCATTCGTCCTCAAATGATGGGTCAAGGAAATCACAAGCACGATTTTAACACAAATAACAACCACACTTCCCTTTAACAAAGTCAGAAAATAATGATATCAAGGAATCACAATTTCCATTAACAAAGTCAGAAAACAAGATGTTAAGAATAATACATACCTCAAGCACGATTATCAAGAATGGGGAACAAGATCATATATTTGAATTTTATGTCCTCTATAGCTTCCCACATAGCTCCTTCCTCAAACAATACATCTAATAACCCTTAAATATGACCACACTCTTCACTAAGATTTTAACTATCAATACAACACTCCATAATTTCAACCTCCTAACTCTCTTGCGAAATATATAACTATGAGACTTGAGCATTTGCTACATCTCTCTCCCATATTAAAGCCTAACTCATAGTTAAAGCTACTAGTGTAAGTCATGGGTCCCTATAATTTAAACCACTCCAATAGTACTACTTGTTCTTATTACAACAATCAAGTAACCTCAGGTCTTAATCAAGGAGTACTAACTACATAACACACTAGTTTCTGTAACTATCAATCACATTATTCAAGCCTACCTTCCTACCTCTCTTTATGGATATCCCACTCAAAACTAGAAACTTCAATCACTGAGTAGTCACCCCAAAAAATTTTACAATAAAAGGGTACCATCCTAACATAAAAAGGGTCACTAAGGAACTAGAGTACAAGCATCAAGAATGAGAGGGGTTACTTCTCAATTATGACTCTTATTTGTCGTACTACTCAAGGTGAGACCCATGAAATAAGACATGGTACAATAGGCATGAAGTACTTCACAACAACCACCTAGGTTATAAATAAAGGGTCGTTCCAACATAAACATACCATAGCACGAGTCCTTAGGACTAGGCACCAGGAGAAACAAGATTGCATATATCATACGTAATATAACATAAAGTCGAGATTCATATTCAGGGAACAAGGCAAGGATTTTTGCTTAAAACTATTATTTCTTAGAACTAGACATAATGTGAGACACGAATATATGGATCATGAGCATCATGACATAGAGCTTGAACACTTGGAAGCTCAAATTTCTAAGCACCATTATTGCCTTTGGTTCAGGGGCTAGAGTATGATCATACGTGGCATGTAGAATGTAGGCCTTAGGAATAAGCACTATTAGAATGTGTACAGCACTAGCAGAGTGCCCTCTTAACTGAAATAGGAGGGAATCACTAGAATAGGAGTAAATTCACCTCGACTCTCCCCTGAAGCCCACAGCTAGGAGAAAATTTAAGATTAGCCCTCGATCTTTATCTTACTACACCTATAATCATAAAACTCCATTCTAATGGGTATCACCATGGACATGTATTAGGGACACTTGTCTCTCTTATACTTAAAACTTCATTTATCCAGATGCTACCTGAGGTTCAGCATAATCTTGTAAATTCCATGCCCTAATCCATTTAGTGACTTAGCCCCTTATCCTTCAGTTTAATCTGGACCTCTAGCCTATATATCAAAAGTTTCCCACTCTAATATTCCCTAAGTCATCAACCTCATCTCATCCGCACACCCTATTAAGCCTACCAATTTACTCCCTCAAATCCCGCATCGCTACCCTCGAGGTAACGTACTCCTTTCACTAAAATCAACATCTAAGGTTAGTGTCTATCAACCATCATGCACTACTAATAGAGTACCCTGCATAAAGTATACATATGGTCTACCCCTCAAGAAAGTTACCCTAAATTCCTTATTCACCCGCCGATAACCTATACATATTTAGAGAAAACCATCCTCCTTACGCATAAAAGAATGAAAGCACCCCACGAAGAAACGTAGGGAAGGAAAACCCTTATCAAGAAGTTTATTCAACTACTTCTTAAGTTCTTTCAACTCAGGCAGAGCCATTCTATAAGAAGGGATAGATACAGGACGTGTGTTCAAAAATAGAAGAATCCCAAAAATTAATTTTCCCTTCGGGAGGAACACTGCGAATATCATCAGGGAAAGCCTCAAAAAATTCATAAACCACAAGGACAGACTGTAAAGAAGAACCTTCAAATCTAGAATGCACTAGATGGTCGAGGCATCCTTTTGGAGATCAATTTTCGATCTCCAAGAGATGAAATAAACCTTTCCTTAGGCACTAGGTAACTACCTTTCTATTCAATCATCGGCTCATTTGAGAAATAGAAACTAAGTTGACGGGTCCGACAATCCAGACACGCATAGAACGAATGCAACTAATCCATCCCCAAAATCATATCAAAGTCTACCATGTCCAACCGTATTAGATCCACAAGGTCTCCCTACCATGGACTGACATCACATAACCCCTATAAACCCTTCTAGCAATAATAGAGTCATCCACTAAGGAGGACACAGAAAAAAGATCTGAAATACACTCAGGATCAAAACCAATATGAACAACCATATAAGGGGTCACATAAAAGAGAGTAAACCATAAATCAAAACAACAATACACATCATGATAAAAAGGTTGTAACGTAAAACACAAATCAAAAAAATAATACACATCATGATAAAAAGGTTGTAACGTACCAGCAACGATATCTGGTGATGGCTCAGACTTTAGGCGGGTAGCAAGAGTATGTAGACAATTCCAGCTAGTGCTGATATCAGAAGTAGCACCCCTTAATGTGCAAACCAAAGATGTAGGAACCGGAATATTATTGGCTCCAGTAGCAACACTAATCAAAGGATAATGTCGTTGCATATGACCGGGTTTTAATACCCCATACTTTTCTTAGTCCCGTTTAGCTCCTAGTGTGTCAAGGGACAACTTTGAAAATGTATAAATCTTGATAAGTATAAAAAATTTGAGCTCTAGAACCCCCAAATTGTAGATAATTGAATTAGCTTTTCAACGATACCAATTTTGCCTTAATCCGATACTCGATTAAGAAGTTATGGCAATTTTAGTGAAAAGTAGTTGAGCACCGTGATGTCACAGCATCGCGATAAAGTGCAGAATCACAATTGTTCAACTTCCAGTGAGGCACCACAATTAGCCTGTGGTGCGGTGAAGTCTAAATTCCCGTTTGTTCCTTTTCCATTAGCTCACCGTAATTTGCCTATATCACATCAAAATTCTCAAAACAACAGATACCGCATCGTGGTAGAGTGCAAAATAGCACTCATCCTTTTCCAGTGATGCAATGTAACAACGTCGTGTCACGCTAGAGGCCAAAATGGCACTCGTTCTTTTTCCAAAAAGCCACCGTAATTGTGGCGCATCGCGCTGAGGCCCAAAATCAGGATTTCCAGATCTGAACTAATATCACAATGGGAAACCTAGTCATTTCCCAAGCCCCCAAATCATGTAGAACACAAGATTTAACCTATTCTAAGCATTATATGCTCACTTTTCATCAAATTACTCTCCAAGAAACCCTAGAACCTCGAAACTTAAACCTCAAGAAATCTAAATTCCACCATTCTTTTTCCAAGAAAACCCAAAATTCAAGATTTCCAATTCAAGATCTTCAAGAATCAATCCTGAAGAGCACAAATAGTAAATCAAAGTTCAAGCTTCTTCAATTATTCATCAATTAAGGTATGTGGGGTTTTTCAACAAGGATAATTCTTTCATCCTTGTGCCCAAAATTAGTTTTAAAGTTGAATTTTATATGAAACTATATAAATTTTAATCTAGGGTTCATACCCACTCTTTACTATTTGGAGATTATGAGATTACAATTGAATTAGATGTTGAATTGCATGTCTACTTTCGTATTTTTATGCGTATTGCTGAAATTTCCAGATTTTGAATTGAATTATCAATATTTTCATTATCAAGAATGAACTTTATCATGATTTGACATGAATTTGATGCATGGGTTGTTAATCCCTGGTTGAACATTGATATTTTAAGAATGACAATGCTTTAATCATCCTATAATTAGCTATTTTCAGATTTTTATAAAGATTTGATCTTTGATTCTCAGTTAAGATATGGAATTCACTTTATAGTTTTATTACAGTTTACAAAAAAAAAGATTAGCTTTGCTTACAATTTGAAACAGATTATGGTTTTCATTAT
Source organism: Capsicum pubescens (assembly GCA_030864215.1). Classification (NCBI taxonomy): domain Eukaryota; kingdom Viridiplantae; phylum Streptophyta; class Magnoliopsida; order Solanales; family Solanaceae; genus Capsicum; species Capsicum pubescens. The sequence goes on along the minus strand of CM061541.1, from coordinate 82,831,909 downwards.
AAACCCTTATGCTAGTTTTAAAAGTGGATTTCCAATAGAATGAGCACACAGATTAAAGAGAGTAGTATTTAGCACCGAGTTGGGTATGTTCTCATGCCCCAAAACAACGAGCCAACGTAGGTTTAGATTATCATATTATTTCTATTTTTATATGGATGACAGTTACAGATGTGATCACTTAGCTTAGGTTATATTCCTTGGTAAGACTATGACACCTCTCAGCAATGTGAGGTTTTCCCATAAAGAAACTAGACGTTGGACTCTATGTTAGCTCAAATGGTTTATGTTGGTTAGAAGAACCTCCCATAATAGAAAAGACTACAGAAAAGAATAATAGAACAACTTTTAGAAACTAAGTGTAAAGGCTCACCATTTTTTTCAGATATTGCTTTATATAAGACATTGACTATAAGATTTCAGCTTTCAGTATACAGATATAAAAGTGAGTCCTTTCTTCACTTAGACGGTATGATTTCAAGATAGAATAGAATACAAGTATAAATTTTAGAACTAAGTGTTATGACTCACTAGATTTATACAGCATGTTTTATCACTCATGATCATGATTTTTAGTTTTCAGTTATTCAAGCTATTGTGAGTCATCTACACTTAGCATGCATTCTTTTGCAAATTTACGCTAATGTTGAGATATTGTTTTACTTATGTATTCACCCCCATATACTCAGTACATTCCAGAAGTACTGATCCACATATACGTCTATGTGCTACATTGTCTTATAATGTAGGTTCAGGTGCTCAGATTCAGCAGCGTACGTGATTTTAAGCATCTCCATTTACATCCTGACAGTTGGTGAGTCCTCATAGTTTGGAGACCCAGTCATTCAGATTTTCTAGTTTATTACAGTAGTTGATTCAATAATTTTTAGTCAATTCAAGTCTGCTGAGGACTTTTCCTAGTGGCTCTCTAGTTTTTAGTAGTAGAGGCTTGTCATACTACTAGATTTAATTCAGATTTTTAGTATTGATTGTCCAGACTTTTGAGACAAATACTTTCAGATATTATGATTGGATAATTTTAGCTTAGAACAGACAGAGTTCCGCATTTTAGCTTTGAATATATATATATACTAGTTTAGGTACGTGCCTCGCGTGTGTACCTCACTTTATTGAGTTCAAACGTTACACTAAATAGGATATAAATTTAAATAATAAAGATGAATACAATAATTAAATTCAATATCTTTTGGAGAATTTATTTAATTAAATCTAACCTTTACCATAAAAATTTCTTAAAGCCGATCAACATTCACCTGCCACATATAAACTGCAATAAAATAATATGATGATAGAGAAATCAAAATATTATAATTAAATCTAATCTTTACACAAAAATTTTCTCAAAGTCGTCTGACACTCATCTATGACCTGTAAACTATAACAAAATATACGACAATAGAGATATCAAAATAATACAACTAAACTTTATCTTTACACACAAAAAAAAATCTCAAAACAGAGATATAAAAACAACACAATTAAACCTAACCTTTACCTAAAAAAATTCCACAAAGTCGACCGACATTCATCTAGTACCTGTAAATTCATCTACGACCTATAAACTACAACAAAATAATTCAATAGTGGTCACAAAGTTTCGGTTTCGATGAAAATAATTCTTATCTGAGCCAAAATTTGACACTAAAGAATGACTTGAATGAAAACGAAGAAGATATATATATACACACACACGTTGATTAATTCTATTATATTAAAAAAAATAGTGAAGAAGTCGAGGATTAGAAAATTAAGCATCCATCAATCTAGACATGCAACCGAATCAAGTTAGATGAGCATCAATCATATTTTCATAATAAGTAAACCAATTTCTTTTCTAGTTTAACGTGCATCTCAGTATTTCCTTAATAGAGTCTTATTTTATGAGTATTTTTCTATCCTATTTTAGGAGTATTTTCAAATTGATCAGTATAAAAAATATTAATTGATTCCCCTTCCATATATTTTAGGAGTCCATGTATTTTAGGAGTCTAGTTAATATAATAAAAATAGTTAAATAATAAATTAAAAAAAATAGTAAAAAGATAATTTTGTCCAAAGGAGTAGATTATAGATATAGATTAACTATTAACTAAATAAGTAGATGATTGATTAAAGTAACAAATATTGACTAATTGGAGAAAATTAATTGAAAGCTGAATCTTAAAATAAAACAATTCCTTAGACATATTTGATACTTTGTCACAATTTGGCCGACGTTTCTACTAATTTATTTTTAAAAATTTAATTGATACTTGTGTCACAATTTGATACTTGTGTCAAAAGTTTAGGTATGTAATTAAAATAAGGTAAGGTTTTATATAAAATTTTAGGTATATAATTCCAACAAGGTGAGGTTTAATAATTAAGTTTTAATTTTTACATATTTGCAAAAAGTAGTAAAAGGCGATTTTGTCTGATGGATGGATAGATGGATACATAGATGGATACATAGATGGATACATAAATGGATACATAGATGGATACATGGATGGATACATGGATGGATAGATGGATGGATAGATAGATGGATAGATGGATGGATAGATAGATGGATAGATAGATAGATGGATGGATGGATGGATGGATGGATGGATGGATGGATGGATGGATGGATGGATGGGTGGATGGATGGGTGGATGGATGGGTGGATGGATGGGTGGATGGATGGGTGGGTGGATGGGTGGGTGGATGGATGGGTGGATGGGTGGGTGGGTGGGTGGGTGGATGGATGGATGGGTGGATGGGTAGATGGGTGGATGGGTGGATGGGTGGATGGGTGGATGGGTGGATGGGTGGATGGGTGTATGGGTGTATGGATGTATGGATGTATGGATGTATGGATGTATGGATGTATGGATGTATGGATGTATGTATGTATGGATGGATGGATGGATGGATGGATGGATAGATGGATGTATGGATGTATGTATGGATGTATGAATATATGGATGGATGGATGGATGGATGGATGGATGGATGGATGGATGGATGGATGGATGGGTGGGTGGGTGGGTGGATGGGTGGATGGGTGGGTGGATGGGTGGGTGGGTGGATGGATAGATGGGTGGTTGGGTGGATGGGTGGGTGGGTGGATGGGTGGATGGGTGGATGGATGGATCACCGGTTCCAGAATTTGCACCAAAAGGTACAAAAATAGGAGTGAATATGGTCTACTAGTACTCAGTAGATATCATAGGCCAACCGAGCTAGAGTATAAAACTAAATCAAGTAAACTACGAGTGAAGTAAGTACTATGCGGATCAAGCCACAACAATTACAGCAATATAAGAATTATTCTCAACAACAATATATATACCATATATGAAGATATCCAAACCACAATATCATCTAAACGAAAGAAGTGCAATGTAATGCAACACAATGATATGGAATGAATGCAATGGACACATGCACACGTTGTATATACCTCCCGATCCTTAACTTCTAGGAGAGGACCCATGGGGGTTCACAATCCATATATTAATCACATACTCAATATATGATCTTGTCGGCACTTCCCTTATTCAAGTTGCTTCTAAAATGGTTTATTTTCTTTCTTAAAAAAATCCAAGTTTAACAGTAGTGACGGTTCCATGAAAACAAAGCTAATTGAATATACATGATCATGGCAAGATCAATTATGCACAATAATTGAGCTCAACTATGGTACTAATGAACCCAAATTTTCCAAATCTTAATAAATCATGATACAAGGCCTCATACGGACAACACTAAGATAAAACTAGCTCAAATCCCCACCTAAGACAATAATTTAATCCCCACATGGATATCACAATTCAAAAAGAACAAAATAAGAAACCGATAAGGTCAACACAAGCCCCCCACAAAGGCATCCTGATGATAATAAGCCTCTAATAAATAATAAGGTTCACACAAACCCCCACAGGGATATTACAATAATTATAATCAAACCTAATAATGTGAGCAATGAGATTTCACCCGACCCATAGCATGATTTATATGATTAGTTTTCTACACATTCTAGTATGAAGAAAGTTAAGTCATAACCTACCTTGGGGTAGCAACACAAGCCCAAAAATACTCAACTCAAAGCCTTCTCCTTCTGATGGCCTCATAACTCTCTCAATCTATCAAAAATAGTTTCTGGATATAATTACACATCTAATGACACCCATATTGGCATATTTTAGTTTTGAATCCAAAATCACCTCAAAAATCACTCCTAAAACTAAAAGGACAAATCTAAAAATTTTAGTATAAAATCACTTTATCCATAGTTTAAGGGTCTTAAATCTAAAATCCCAGAAGAATAGATTTGAAATCAAATTACAAGTCATTGAAATATCAATTTTCACTTTACCGGAAAAATCTCATGTTTAAAAATCGTGACTAGAAGATGATTTCACAAACTAATCAATGGAGTTTATGTAAAAACGGTATAGAAATCATACCATACATTAAAGAAACTAAAATATCAAATTTTATTTAAATAGGGTAAGATTTGGTTCTCAAATTCAAACCCTTAATCTTGGTTAACCCTAAATTCAAAGTAAAATAGTGAGATAAACACAAATATACGCTTTTGGGAACTTACCCTTTTCAAGATAAAGAAAATGCACCAAAAATCTCCAAAAATGGAACTCTAGAGGTCTAAAATAGAGGTAAGAAAGTGACCAAGACGAGAAGAAATAAAGGATTTAAAATTTGAACCAGCGTCAACAATGCCAACACCAATAGCGCTTAGCACTAACAACGTAGGGACAGTGCCAATAATGCATGTGTGATCATACCCGAGCACCGTCGTTAGTGTTGGCACCAAACACCAGCAACCAACAACCAGCAAATTTTGAAATTAGTTTTTTCAACCCCCAGAACTCATCTGAATCCCTCCAGACATAGACCAATAATATAAATTGACCATAAAATATGTTTCAAACCTAATGAAATCATCAGATTTTTCAACGGAGGTCATTTTTAACAATTTATACCTATAACTACAGTTAGGTAAATTAACCAGCTTATCGACTAAATATTCAAATTCATACCAAAATCTTTAGGATCTAAACCAACTAGCCTACTAGCCTACAATTGACACTGAGGAGCTGATAAAACTGATGAAATTTTCATTTGACGCTAAAATCACCGAATACTGACCAAATTCAACTTTATCAACTTAAAAGCTTCTCAAAATCAAAAACTCATAAAATTTTCCTACACACTTTGAAAATCATGCCACCCACTCCCACAACTCACAAATACTAAATGATAACAATGTAGAGGGTAAAATAGTCAAAAAAATAAGAAAGGTTAAAAATCACCACGAGGTTTGTTATACTATCCACCACTAAAATATGCATTCATCATCAAACATAAAGAAAGAAAAATATTTGAATCCCAAAATCTAGGGGTATCTGCTTTGTATGTCGGACTCAATCTTTCACATAGCCTCTTAATCAGGCCATGTCTCCATTGAACTTTCACTAAGTCAATAATCTAGGACCTCAACTTTGTAGTTTATCTATCCAAAATAGTTATAGGCTCACTCTCAAAGTTCAAATTACGGTCTAAAATAATTGAATACCATTGGATCGCATAAGAATCATCATGATGGTATAGCTTCAACATCAAAACATAAAACACCAGATGAACAACTGACAGGCTCAGATGTGAGACCAATCGAGATGCCACTTTTTCAACTCTCAAAAAAATCTAAAAAGGTCCAATAAAACTCAATTAAGCATCTCTTTATTTATGAACCACATCATACCACTCATTGGTGATACTTTAACAAAACCTTCTCACCCTACAGGAACTCCACATCACAAATCCATTGATCGGTGTAAGTCTTATATCTACATTAGTCGACATAAGCCTATCATTTATTCTTGATTAATCCATCGAGCCACTCATAAATTAGTACTCTAAGGCCTAACCTCCAAGAAATCAAACCATCCCACTATGGATCTATATCTTCTCCCATAAAAAGCCTTGAATAACTCTATCAGAATGTAAAAATAGAAAACTATTATTGTAGGCAAACTCCGCTAATGACTAAAAATCCTATCTAAGACCATCAAAATCCAAAACACACACTCGAACCAGGTCTTATAACACCTGAATAGTCCTCTCTAATTGAACATCTATCTAAGGATGAGAAATCATGCTCATCTCTAGCTGAGTACCCAACTCCTACTACATAGAACTCCAAAAGCTCAAAGTGAACTAACTACCTCTATCAAAAAAAAAGGAAATAGGCATGTCATGAAAACAAACAATCTCATGAATGTATATCTTAACCAACTTCTTTACATTGTAGTTCATTCTCACAGGTACAAAGTGGGCTCATTTGGTCAACCTATCCATAATTACCTAAATAGAATAAAACTTTCCCAAAGTCTGAAGTAAACCAACCATAAAGTCTATAGTAATCCGCTTCTACTACCATTCTAGATAGGCATCTATAGCATTAAACTACCAAATCAATGGTGCTCATACTTTACCTATTGATAATTAAGACACTTTTCCATAAATTGCACAGTATCCTTCTTCAACCTATACTACCAATAGTGTTGCTTCAAGTCAGGGTACATCTTAGCTACTCCTGAATGGATAAAATACCTCAAACTGTGAGCTTTCTATAAAATCAATCTAATTAAATCACTAATCCTCGACACATAAACTTGACCACTATTTCTCATAACACCCTCTGAATTAAGAAATGCCTCTTTTACCTCGCCACTCACTACTTTATCATGAATTATCCTTAATTTTTTATCATCAAATTATCAATCTCAAATTTGATCGAACAATGAGGATATAGCCTCTAAACAAGTCAAACTAAGCTCAGGAACCAAAATATCAAGTGGAATAGCCTAGTTAGCAAAAGTCAAGGACAAAGGTCGCTCCTCCATGACAAGATAAGACAAACTCCTCATGCTCACCCCCTTCTGACTCAAGGCATTCACTATGATACTAGCCTTTCTCGAATGATAAAGGACAATGAGATCATAATCATTAAGCAACTTCAACCATCTACATTGTCTCATATTAAGATTTCACTGAATGAAGAAGTACTGAAGATTATAATGATTAGTGAAAATCTCATAATGAACCCCAGACAAATAATGGTGCCACAATTTCAACATGAACACAACTACCGCTAATTTTAAGTCATGAGTAAGGTAGTTTTCCTCATAAACCTTTAACTGTCTAGAGACATAAGATATTACTTTGTTCCTTTACATCAACACACCACCCAAGCCAACTTTAGAAGTATCACAATATACTATTGAAACCAACACCCTTCTTATGAAAAGTTAAGTTGAAAGCCAAAGTCAACAAAGTCTTGAGCATTCTCTACATACTCGTTTGACCATTAGAAAAACAATAAATTCTAAGTCAATCTAGCTAAAAGAGATGCAATAGAAGAGAAACCCTACAAAAATTATTGGTAGCTGCCTGCTAACCCAAGAAAACTCTGAATCTCGACAGGAGAAAGCCTAACCCAATCATACAGTACGACTACCTTGGCAGAATTGACTATGATACTATCCCTGGTCATATATGACCCAAGAGAGACACTAAATCTAACCAAAACTCACACTTAAAAAATTTAGCATACAACTGCTCATCTCTAAACCTTTGAAGTATGGTCTTTAAATGCCTCACATACTCTGCCTCATTCCTGGAATACACCATAATATAATTGATAAATACAACCACAAAAGAATTAATGCAAGGCTAAAGTACCTTGTTCATCAATTTCATAAATATCATCGAGATGTTAGTCAGCCAGAAAGGCAACTAAGAACTCATAATAGCCATACCACATCCAAAAAGTCATCTTTAGAATATTCAAAGCTCTGATCTTTAGGTGATAATACCTAGATGCAAGTTGATCTTAGAGAATAATGTCGCACCCTATATCTAGTTAAACCAATCATCAACGTGTGGAAGAGGATACTTGTTTTTAATGGTCACTTTATTCAACTGTAGATAATTAATACATATATGCATTGTTCCATCCTTCATCTTAACCAATAATATAGGAGAACTATAATACCTTGAACTTTCTTTAAAGTCTAATTTAGCCTTCAGAAGATTAAGGAATGACTTCCAAAGTGAATAATGTTTAAATCGGATATAATTTCCCCAATTATGCCTATTTATCATATGGGAAATTAATTAGATTTCCAACGATACTAATTTCAGGAAAATCTGATATCGGGGTAAGAAGTTATGAACGTTTTACAGAGAACTATTCGAACTGCCCAGGAGCGACGGAAAGGCCGACAAACCATTGCGCTTGCGATGGACCATCGCGCTTATGATGGACCATCGCGCTTGCAATGGATCATCGGTTCGGCCATCGCAACTAACGTAGAAAACCCATTCATTGGCCAAATGCGACGGTCAGGCTGACAGACCATCGAGCTAGTGATGGAGCATCGCCCAAGCTGTCGCAACTAAGGCAGTAACCCTACTTTCTGGGCAACGTGTGATGGGCAAGACGATGGACCATCGATCCTACAATGGACTATCGCACACTTCCGTTCAGCAAATTAAAGTCATTTTAAAAGGGTATTTGGGTCTTTTTCCACCCTTTTAACACCTATTTATATCAGATCAAGGCTTATAACTCCATATTCATCTATAACATCAAAAGCTAGGGTTTCTTTTAAGATCAAAAACCCAAGAACAAGATCCAAACCCTTCTTTAAGAAACTAAGAAATTCAAGTTCAAGAACCATCAAGAAAATATCAAGATCTGTGTTTCCCAGTCCAAGAACGTTCAAGAAACGTTAGTTATCTATCAAGATTCAACCTTTTGAGATATGTTAGATGTTGATTCTTGGGTTCCTTCCACCCAAGAAGTCCAAGAATCCTTTTCAACATTTCAACGTTTATGTACTTATGATATTTCATTATTTATGTGTATTGAAGTTCATGATTATGTGTTGTTGAGTTTTAATTTATGATTTAGACTACAGGTTTTAAGAATTTATTCTAGCATGTGATGAATTGTGTGATGTTCATGATAAACCCTCTTCAAGTTGCATGTTGGTTGATGAAATCATGACACTTAGGTCTAGCATTTGTTGTATAACCAAAGCATGCTCCTTATATGATTGATAAAATGCTTGTATGAAGGAAATGAGGTCATTATAGCATATTGACAAGAAATTCCCAAATTGTGTATAAGTTCATGTATGCCAAGTGTTTGTTGAAATGCCTTAGTAAGTGAATTATGATATGTTGCATGCATTCTTATGCTTGTGCATTCCTTATTGAATGAATTATGAGAAATTAGTATGCCTCCCTGTACCTTTACATGCTTTAAGACTCCCAAGAGCTTGAAGAAATGATTTAGTGATTGTAATGGTGAATGAAAGTCCATTGTCATGATTATTCAAGAATGGTTGTGTTTTATGTTATCGAGTCCTGGGGGTATTTATACCCTACAAATTAGCTACAAGTCTAGCGCCAGTGTCAGTTTCAAGATACTCTCAATCAAGCCACAATCAGTAGAACTCAGTCAGCTACAGAACTCAGTACTCTCAGACAGTTACAGAACTTAGGAAATCTCAGTAGTTTCAGTATCATTAGCATTCCAGCTTTATTTCAGTACTCAGCTCAGATCTTAGTAGTATTCAAGTGTTCAGTTTAGACCTCAATAGCATTCAAGTAATCAATTCTGAACTTAGTATCTTTAAGTCAGATAATGAGATTTGGTGATATTCCGTCAGTTTTCGAAACAAAATGAACTCAGCTTAACTCAGATAATCAGTATGATCAGTAACAAATTCAGCTAAGTCTAGGATAGCTTAAGAAAAAGAATCAGCTCAGAGTCTTTCAGTTGGGAGTAGAATTTAGCACCGAGTAAACCTAGGGATGGGGGCTCACCCATTAGAGAGGACTGAGATCCCTAGGATCAATCCCCAAGTTCCAGAACTACATAGCAAGCGTAGGTACTAGATGTCACCCGTTAGATAGGACTGATATACTCAAGGATCACCCGATAGTATAGGACTAATCCCAGGGGTCACCTGTTAGAAAGGACTGACTTCATAGCAGAAGTTTCTTTACCCGTGGCACAGTACTGACAGCCTTCCAACAAGGGTTACAGGTTGGACCCTAACTTAGCAAGAAGGGGCAAGTCGGTTAGATGACTACTTCCCACAGTCTCAGTTTCAGAATCAATCTCTATAAAAGAACTCAACTCAGTAGTACAGATTTAGGGTTGTTAGATACAGTCGATCATTCTCATTATCAGCAAATTCAAAGATCACCCGCTAGATAGGAGTGATCTCAAATTTAGTCAAACAGTATCAATATCATCAGATTTAGAAATCACCTATCAGATAGAACTAATCTAAGACTATGTCAAACCATATTCATTATTAGTATATTCAGATATCACCCGCTAGATAGGTGTAATGCCCCAAAATCTCCTCCCGGAACGTCACAGGGTGCTTAAGGCTACAAGTAGCCCCAATCTAACCCTTTGAGCCTATTACTACATATAATAACTCAACTTAAGATGAAATAAACAAAACACTGGTACTGCCATATAAAATAATAGGAAATACAAAGAAAATACTTGGTCCAAACGACCATAAAACTAGAAATTCAACATACTGACAATCTGATAACTAGACTGACAAAGCCTTTACTACTCAAGTCTACTAGAGAGCTATTGGGACAGGTCCCCAGCTGACTCAAACTAAACTGAAAGCAATAATATGTCTACTAAAACACTGAAATGTCTGAAGATGGGTCCTCAAACCATGAGGACTCACCGCTGTAGAGATGTAGACAAAGGTAATCAGAAATCACTGACGAGGCTGGGACTGAGCACCTGAACCTACATTATAAGATAATGTAGCACATAGACGTATATGTGGATCAATACTTGGGAATGTACTGAGTATATAGGGGTGTATGTATGTACATAAAACAATATCCATGCTCTTTAATCAAATCATGCATGCAAATATGAATGACTCGCATAGCTTGAATAAGTCTTATATTGGGTATGAACCCATACTTTAAACTCATAGGAGAACTCATAAAGTCATATATATTTGTAATTTAAAACAAGTTTGGGAACAACGACAAAAGAATTTTCCTTGTTCAAACCCCACATACCTTAGATTGTGAAACTAGATGAACAAGCTTGCTTGAAACTCTTGTTTTTACTCTTTGAGAGAGGGTTCTTGAAGCCTTGGACTTGGGGAACTCGAAGCTCAACTCAATTTGTAGAATCTATGGTAAGTTCTTGAATTTCTTGGAAAAGGGTTTTGGGTTTGTTCTTGAGGAAGAAACCCTAGCCTTTGGATGTTTTGGGAGATAATAAAATCATATACTTCATTTTGAATATATCTAAGTGTTAAAAGGGGAAAAGGGCTAAAAAGCCCTTTTAGAATGACTTAAAATTTATGAATGGGATTTGCGAAGGTCGGAGTGACGGTCCGTCGCTAGTCTGAGGGTCCGTCGGATCGTCCTTCGCACGTTAGTCAAAAAAAGGCCACACTGCCTTAGTTGCGACGGTCCATCATCTTGGCCGTCGCACTTGGGCCAGAAGCGGGATTCACTGCCTTGGTTGAGACGGTCCGGGAAACGGTCCATCGCAAAATCGATGGTCCGTCAACCTGTCCGTCACACCTGGGTGGTTCCAACAACTCTCAGTAAAACGGCCATAACTTCTCACTCTGATACCGGATTTGGACGAAATTGGTATCGTTGGAAAGCTAATTCAATTCTCTACATGAAAAAAAGTTGATATTAGGTAAATTCTACACGGTTTAAAATATTTCACTTAGAAAGTCAGCCCTTACTCTTCTTAAAAATGAAACTCAACTTAAATAAAATATAGGGTATTACAATATCTCCCCCTTGGGAATATTCATCCTCGAATGTCGCTTGTTAGATCAAGAACATAGGAAAACCTAAGTACACATAGCTGAAACAATTTGCTAAACGGCTCAAAATCTTTCTAAACTCTTGAATACTTCAGAAATTGTAAGAACTCATGCAAGGAGAGATATATAGCTGAACTTTAGATTTAGAAGGGCTGAATTAAGGAAGAATAATAACTTTGGCTTGATCTGAACTCGTGGAAAAAAGGTGCGAGTACTTGGCTGATATGTCTGCTTATGCCTCCCAAGTAGCGCTCTCAACTGACTGGTTCCGCCATAAAACTTTGACCAAGGGAACCTCTTTGTTCCTCAGTCTGCGGATCTGGAAATCTAGAATCTCAACAGGAATCTTATCGAATGAAAGATTGTTCTGAATGTCGGCACTCTCTGAAGGATCCACTACAACGGAATCACCAATATGCTTTTTAAGCATGGAGACATGAAAAATAGGATGAACGGCTGATAGCTCTACGGGCAACTCAACTTCATAGGCTACTTTACCAACACGACCCAAGACTCTATAGGGGCCCACATAACGGGGACTAAGCTTCCCATTTTTACCAAACCTCTTCACCCCTTTCATGGGTGAAACCTTTAAGTACACCAAATCACCCACCTCAAACTCAAGATCCCTTCTCCTCACATCGATATATGACTTTTGACAACTCTGAGCTATGTTCAACCTTTCTCTAATCAACTTTACCTTTTCCATAGCCTCGAATACCACATTAGGTCCAATTACTGCAGCTGCACCGACTTTAAACCAACCAATGGGTGATCTACATCTTCTACCATACAAAGCCTTAAATGGTGCTATCTCGATGCTAGCATGGTAACTATTGTTATAAGAAAACACTATCAATGGCAAATGCTACATATCTTCTAGAGTGTGAATGGTCATCTTAGCCTGACCATCTATTTGCGAATGAAAAGCGGAACTCAAATGATCTTGGGTACCAAGACCCTGCTGAAATTCTCTCCAAAACTGAGAAGTATATTAAGTACCCCTATACGAAATGATAGATAAGGGAACTCCATGCAACTTGACAAACTCTCGGATGTACAACCTAGCATAATCCTCAGCTGTATAGGATGTATGCACGAGCAAGAAAAGTGCGTACTTAGTCAGCCTGTCTACAACAACCCAAATAGAATCATGATGACGATGCAAAAGAGGTAAACCAGTCACGAAGTTTATATTCACCTCTTCCCACTTCCAAGTGGGTATACCAAACTCTTGCATCACACCACCAGGACTTTGGTGTTCTACCTTAACCTGTTGGCACGTTGCATACTTTGCTACCAACTCAGCAATATTCTTCTTCATACCACTCCACCAATAGATTTCTCACAAGTCGTGTTACATCTTGGTAGCGCCGGGATGGATAGAATACCGCGCGCCATGCGTTTCAGCCATAATCCTCTGCCTCAGATCATCAACACATAGAACACATAACCTACCCTGCAATCTCAACATGTCATCTCTTCCTTGGAAGAAAACCTCTACCTTTTGGTCCTTAACTGACTACTTCAGTCTGACCAAACTAGGATCTCGGTCTTGCTTCTCCTTCACTTCCAAAACTAATTCAGAACTACTCTGCACCAAAGTACATCCCTCAGCTAAATCAAGCAACCTGACACCCAATCTATCCATACAATGCACATCACGAGCTAACTCTTTCTTACCTTCCTCTACATGAGCAATACTACCCATAGACAACCTGTTAAGGGCATCTTCCACTACATTGGCCTTGCCCGGGTGATACAACACACTCATATCATAGTCTTTTAACAACTCTAACCACCTCATCTACCTAAGATTCAACTCCCTCTAAGTAAACACATACTGCAGGCTCTTATGATCAGTAAACATATTAACATGGACACCATAAAGATAGTGTCTCCAAATTTTCAAAGCAAAGACCACAACAGCTAATTCAAGATCATGGGTTAGGTAGTTCTTTTCATGCGGCTTTAACTGTTTAGAGGCATAGGCTATAACCGTACCTATTTGCATCAACACACAACCCAAACTAACTCTAGAGGAATCACAATACACCACAAAACCATCTGTACCATCAAGCAAAGTCAACACATGGGCTGAAGTAAGTCGAGTCTTCAACTCCTGAAAACTCTTCTCACAGGAATCTGGCCACTGGAACTTAACTTTCTTTTGGGTCAACCGGGTCATAGGAGATGCAATAGAAGAGAAACCTTCAACAAAATGGCAGTAGTAGCCAGCTAGACCCAAGAAACTTCTAATGTCAGACGGGGAAATCGGTCTAGGCCAATTTCTTACAGCTTCTGTCTTTTGAGGATCAACTCTAATGCCTTCGGCTGAAATAATATAACCCAAAAAAGCTACTGATCTTAGCCAAAATTCACACTTACTAAATTTAGCGAACAATTGGTGATCTCTAAGAGTTTGCAAGACAATTCTAAGGTGATCTGCATGGTCGTTCTCAGTATGGAAGTGCACAAGGATGTCATCTATGAAAATAATGACAAACATATCAAGATATTACTTGAACACTCGATTCATGAGGTCCATAAAGGCTGTTGGGGCATTGGTTAGCCCAAAAAACATGACTATAAACTCAAAGTGACCATAGCGGGTTCGGAAGGCTGTCTTTTTAATATTACATTCCCTCACTTTAAGTTGATGATAGCCGGATCTAAGGTCTATCTTGGAGAAATAACTTACACCTGATCAAACAGGTAATCAATTCTCGAAAGAGGATACTTATTTTTTACCGTGACATTGTTAAGCTGACGATAGTCAATGCACATACGCAATGAACCATTTTTCTTTCACACGAATAAAATAGGTGCACCCCAAGAAAAAACACTCGAACTTATGAAACCTTTGTCTGAAAGATCTTTGAGTTGCTCTTTCAACTCCTTAAGCACTGCAGGTTCCATATGATAAGGCGGGATAGAAATAGGCTGAGTGTCGGGAAGAAGGTTAGTCCCGAATTTTATCTCCCTATCGGGAGGTACCCCTGGGAGATCTATCAGAAAGCTCATGAATAATGCTAACTGACTGAATAGTTGGAGCCTCAGACTTAGTGTCTTTGACTCTAAATTGGTGATAAATGCAACCTTTGGATATTAGTTTTTTGTCTTTCAGGTAGGAAATAAAATAGCTCTTGGGAGATACCGAACTCCCAGACAACTCAAGAACTGGTTTATCAGAGAACTAAAACTTGACCACACGGGTACAACAGTCTATAGATACATAACAAGAATGAAGCCAATCAATACCCAGAATAAGGTCAAAATCCACCATGTCTAACTCTATCAAGTCAGCAAATATGACACTATGAAGAACAGTAACAGGACAATGTTTATACACTTGTTTAGCAATAATTGACTCCCTTACTGGTGTGGAAACTAGGAAAGGCTCAGGAATCTTTTCGGGACTCATTTCAAAATTCACAGCGACTAATGGGGTCTCATAAAAGAAACTTGACCCGGGGTCCAACAACACATAAACATCGAAGCAAAAGACACAGAGCGTACCAGTAACAGCGTCGGGATAGTCCTCCTTCTCCTGATGGGATGGTAAGGCATAGAATCTTTTCTAGCACTGATCGCCAACAGTGCTAGATGAAGCGCCCTGAACAGGGGCGGGACGAGGTACAGGAGCTGGTGCACTAGTAGTCTGTGCCTGAGGTCGAGAATCTCTATTCCCCTGCCTAGCATGCGGACAATATGTAAGTCTGTGGCCCAGTTGCCACAACCAAAATAACCCCTTTGATCCACTAAACACTCACCGAGATAATCTCTACCACAGTTAGCACAAGGAGGATAGTGGGGTCTATTAGTTACATTGTTCTACAACCTAGACATAGAAGACTTGTTCCCTTGATCATGCCTGTCTCTACGCATAGGAGCACTAGCTGATGAAGGTGCCAGCATAGATGAACATCTTTGGAACTACTGTCGGTTCCCTCCATGGGACCTAACCTTACTATACTATGCTTCTCGGATTTAACCCTCTTGTTACCCCTCACTCTATCTCTCTTCCTTATTTTATCCGACTTTATCTGTTGTGCATGCATCATCAACCTAGCCAGATCCATATCCCTATTCAACATCGCCGTCCTACACTCTTTCAGTACTAAACTAGAAACACCTGTCACGAACTTGTTCATACTAGCTAGAGTGTCAGAAATCAAATCAGGACCATACTTGACCAACTGGTTGAACTTGAAGAAACACTCCTTAACAGTCATAAATCCCTACCTTAAATTCATAAACTCCTTAATCATTGTTTCCCTCATCACAAGCAGAAAGAACTTGTGCAAGAATACATCTTGGAACACCTGCCAGGTTATAGGAGCAACACCCTCACCTCTACCCTTCTTCCACGCTACCACTAAGTCATAAGCAATATCCTTCAACCTGTATGACGCCATCTCAACACTTTCTTACTCAGAAACATACATCACCTGTGTGATCTTTCTCACCTCCTCAAGGTATAACTGTGGGTCCTCACCTACCTTAGACCCATAAAACTCTGGCGGATTCATCCGCATGAAATCATGAATCCTAGCAGCAGCTGAATCACCTCCTTGCTTATTTGCAACTGCGGCCTGGTTATTGGCCTGAGCATTAGTGGTGATTGCTTGGGCTAATGCCTGAAAGGCTGCCCGAAACTCAGCATAAGACACTGTCTCATTCAAGGGGTCAATAGGCTAGGGTTGCTAATTATCATTTATGCGGGCGTTCACTCTTTGGGAAGGCATCTTCTGAAATAGAAGAGCATAAATTATTAGATAAGAGGGACAACTGTAGGCATGATAGAATCTGAAAGAAAGAAACAACTTTTTCCTAAAAATGTCTCATAGCCTCTTGCTCATAGATGTGGCACGCTATATACCGATGATCAAGACTCTACTCAACACGGCTAGTCAGATTCCCTAGGACTCCTTAAACCTTAGGCTATGATACCAAATTTGTAACACGCCAAAATCTCCACCCGAAATGTCACACGGTGCTTAAGGCTACAAATAGCCCCAAGCTAACCCTTTGATCCTATTACTACATATAATAACTCAACTCGAGATTAAATAAATAAAACACTGGTACTGTCATATCAAATGATAGGAAATACAAAGAAAATACTCGGTCATAACGACCACAAAACTAGAAATTCAACATACTAACAATATGATAACTAGTCTGACAAAGCCTCTACTACTCAAGTATACTAGAGAGCCATTGGGACAGGTCCTCAACTGACTCAAACTGAACTCAAAGCAATAATATGTCTACTAAAACATTGAAATATTTAAAGATAAGTCCTCGAATCATAAGGACTCACCAACGTAGAGATGTAGAAAAAGGTACTCGAAAATCACTGACGAGGCTGGGACTGAGCACCTTAACCTAAATTATAAGATAATGTAGCACATATACGTATCTGTGGATCAGCACTTGGGAATGTACTGAGTATATGGGGGTGTATGAATGTACATACAACAATATCCATGCTCTTTAATCAAATCATGCATGCAAATATGAATGACTCACATAGCTTGAATAAGTCTTATATAATAAGCTCATAAATCATGTAGAATGAAGCATGTAACACAAATCTCGTGATTCATTATACTTTAGTTTTAAAATCTGAAATCTTCTCTTATTGTCATTACTCGAAGACTAAAGAAAGCTTTAAACAATACATTCCAACACATGCATATAGCTCATGGAGGGTAAAACTTCTTTAATGCTCAAAAACTTAGAACTCTTTTAAACTCAAGACACTTGGAACTCAGAATTCTATAACTCTTACTAGTAGAAAAAACTACTTTCTTCTTGGGAAAATTTTACTTCAAGAAACTATTTTGAAAATCTTACTATTAGGGAAAATCACTTATCTCAAAGATTTAGGGAAAATATTCTATCTCAAGGGAGGTTCTCTTAACCGACATAAACCATGCGAGCTACATAGAGTCCAACGTCTTGTCCTCCTAAGGAATAAACCTCACATTGGGGAGAGGCGTCATACTCGTGCTACGGAAAATAACCTTAACTCAGTGATCACTTATCTCAGCCTTGGGCCAATAAATCTCAATCCTATGGTGGCACGTAGTTCTAGGATATAAAACCATAGTAACTTACCCAACTCGGTGCTAAATACTACTCCCTTTAGTTAGCTATGCTCATCTCAGTGAAATCCACTTTAAAATAATCTCATGGTTCATAAGAACCCAACTATAAAATCTGTAGTCTCATTTGGTAAAGTGGATTTCAAAGATACTATGACTATTAAGGTCAAAACTTTCTCAATGATCTCAAAATACTTAAATCATGGGTGCTTGTAGCACAAAACTTCATAAAAACTGATATCTCAAGTAGGGTTTAATGACCGATAATCAAATTTCAAGTTAAGACTCATCAAAATGCATACTAGATGTCATAAGGATACACAAATCATATAGAAATTTAGAATGTTCAGCAATTTGTCTTAAAATCTTAACATACTCATGTACGTCAATTTCTAGAACATTGGCAAATCTCAAAATCTCATGCATAGTAATATTGGGAATGAACCCACACTTCAAATTCATAGGAGAACTAATAAAGTCATATATCTTTGTAATTTAAAACAAGTTTTGGGCATAAGGACAAAAAAATTGTCCTTGTTCAAACCCCGCATACCTTAGATTGTGAAACTAGATGAACAAGCTTGCTTCAAACTCTTCTTCTTACTCTTTGATAAAGGGTTCTTGAAGCCTTGGACTTGGGAAACTCGAATCCTAACTCAATTTGTAGAATCTATGGTGAGTTCTTGAATTTCTTGGAGAAGGGTTTTGGGTT
Organism: Capsicum pubescens; assembly: GCA_030864215.1. Lineage (NCBI taxonomy): Eukaryota > Viridiplantae > Streptophyta > Magnoliopsida > Solanales > Solanaceae > Capsicum > Capsicum pubescens. Next base: position 82,813,163 of record CM061541.1, on the reverse strand, counting down.
TGTTCTTGAGGAAGAAACCCTAGCCTTTGGATGTTTTGGGAGATAATGAAGTCATATGCTTCATTTTGAATATATATGTGTTAAAGGGGGAAAAGGCCAAAAAATCCTTTTAAAATGACTTAAAAATAATGAAAGGGATTTGTGACGGTCAGAGTGACGGTCTATCGCTAGTCTGATGGTCCATCGGATCGTCTATTGCACGTTGGTCAGAAAAAGGCCACACTACCTTAGTTGCGATGGTCCATCTCTAGCTTGATGGTCTGTCATTTTGGCCGTCACACTTGGGCTAGAAAAAGGAGTCACTTCCTTGGTTGCGACGGTCCGTCACAAACTCGACGGTCCATCAACCTATCTGTCGCACCTGGACGGTTCTTACAACTTTTAGTAAAACGACAATAACTTCTCACCCTAATACCGGATTTGGACAAAAATGGTATCGTTGGAAAGATAATTCAATTATCTACATGAAAAAAAGTTGATATTTGGGAAATTCTACATGGTTTAAAATATTTCTCACTTGGTAAGTCATCCCTTACTCTTCTTAAAGATAAAACTCTACTTAAAGAAAATTTGGGATATTACAATAAGACTGATCTGAACCTCAGTATTAAGTTAGTAATATCAGTTGATTTAGTTATTCAGTATTACAGTATTAGTAAGCTCAGATATCAGTAAACTAGCATTCGGAACTCAGTATTCAGTGTCACTGTGATTTTAGTTATGGTTTATGCATTCATGCATGCATCCTCATTTAGTATACTCAGATTATTTAGTCAGTATTGTTCATGCATATAAACCCTTGTATTCAGCCTTACCTCATCTAGCATACCAGTACATTCAAAGTACTGATGCATACTTTTCTCTTGCACTATGGTGTCTTATACCATAGGTTCAGAAGTGTGAGAGCCAGAGCACCCTTAGCAGTCCAGGTTCAGTCAGCAGCGGTTGATGGCAGTGAGTCCTCATCATTCGAGGATAATACTTATTTTATTATTGCATTAGATTGAGTATTCTAAAAGATGGAGTTAGTTGGGCACTTGTCCCATCAACTCCACTATTCATACAGTTTAGAGGCTTTCAGACCAGTTGTTCATATAGATGTTTTAGTTTTGATATTGTTAAACCTATTTCAGTTGCATTTTAGTAGTTTTGAACCTTATGGCAAGTTTTTGCTAGTTTTCCGCATTTTTATAGTATATTATACAGTGCTCAATTACAGATACCAGAAGAGGGTTAGCTTGTGGTCCTTCGGGATCATAAGCACCATGTAGCATTCGGGGTGTTACAAGAACCCCAGGGTGAAACACTTGACTTAATAGATCCCTTAACCAACAAATCTTGCAATTGCTTCTTCAACTCTTTTAACTCTATCACGGACCTCTTATAAGGAGAAATAAAAATGTGTTTGGTGCCCATCTCCAAGTCAATAGAAAAATCAATGTCTCTATTCAGAGGAACACTAAGCAAGTCTATAGATAACACATTCATGAACTCCCTAACAACTACAGATGAGGTGTATCAACACTGGTATCACGCACATAAGCCAAGTAGGATAAACACATCTTCTCTACTATTTAACAACCATAAAGAAAAGATATAATCCCCTTAGGACACAAACTAGGAGTACCCCTCCACTCTAACCTCGATGTATCAGGCATTACTAAGGTAATGGTATTGGCATATAAATCAAAACCACAAGATAAAGTTCATACCCAAAATAACAACTAAATCAACCATTTCTAGGATAATCAAATTTACCCAGGTGTCATGCCCTAAAAGGAGTCGCTAATAGGATCGGTACACCCAATACACTATTACAAAATCATCCATAGGGGTAGAAACATGAATGAGTATAGAAAGGGACTTAAACATAGAATCAATATCAAAATTAAAATATACAGACACATAAAAGAATGTAGACTCTGGGCCAAACAATACTAAAGAAAGAGAATGGCAAACTGAGATGATCCCTGTGATAACAGCATCAGAGGCCTCCAACTCAAGTCTCCTAAGAAGTACATAGCACTATCCATGTCCACCTTTAGACTAAAAAACTAATCATCCACCACTACGAACTCCTTGAGATCCACCCCTAGTACCTTATGATCCACATGTACTACTCTGCTACCATTTTTTGCCAAAGGTGTTGGTGTCTGGTAAGTCTAAAGTTGTAAAGTATACTGTGGAGGAACTGACACCCGTCTAAGGAAATCCTTCACTAAGTATACAAAACTATCACATAACGTAATATTTTTTTATAGACGAATCATATTGTAAGGGTCTATAAGAACTAGACTGCTCTCTATGAATAGAAGTAATAAAATGAGAACCTCTGCATGAATGACCTAACCTTAGAACACCTGAAGTATCAGAACTCAAAAACCCACTGTTAGAACCCGTTAACATTGCTTGAATTAATTTATTGTGTTACCATGAGAACCTCTGCCTAAAAACTCTCTACCACAGGATGACTAACCACTAAAACCACCCTACTTGCGAAACCTCTTACCTCTACCACATTGAGATTCATGGTAAATACCCTCAAACTTCTTAGCATATTTCACGATTCTCTAAAAAAAACTACTTGAATTTATTAGATGAGTTGTAGCCAACTAAAGGGTAGTAGTCAATCACTTCACAAACTTTTTTCTCCTCTCACCCTCTGTTGAAATACTACCCATGTGAATGCCTAAATAAAGAATAGATATGAGCCTCGTACTTAGTAATAGTCATTGAGCCTTGTTCTAAATCATTGTACTCATCCATCAAAGTGAAGGTCACATACCTCTTGAGAAAGATCTTTAAGAACTGAGTCTATGTCAAATGAGAGGAGCCAACTAGGATACAACCCATAAAAGACCTCCGCCACTGCTTATTTCTCCAATAAATTAAAAAGTAGTATAATCTACGCCATGCAACTCAGTTAAGCTAAGGTTATGCAAACTCTGTTGACAGTTGATCGAGAAATTATAAGCATCCTTCTTGAGAGAACCAATGAACTTATAAGAAGACAATCTTATGAACCTCTCAAACCTTTTGTATTCATTGACTGACATCATTGATCCAGGATCCACTAGAGGAACAACAAGCCTGGCAGGTAACACTTCAACCTATGGGGCCATAAAAATAGCTGGTTGTGCCCCAAGAGTCTAAAATCCCTTAATCAAAACCTATCCTGGTGGTTTAACACCCTCTCTAGTCTTAGAACCGTCCAAGGTAACAAGTAAGAGCATGTCTGGGAGGTACCATCTAAATGGCTTAAAAGTTGAATCATAATATCCCTCAGCACTAGAGTAGCAATGAAGCCATGAGGTCTTGGGATATTCCCACACTCTTTGGCTGGTAAGATGCATTAACATTCTTAATCACTGGTTCAGGAGATGATGCTTTGGCATGTCCTCTAGCAGGAAGATATATTTTTCCTAAGCTATATGCATTACTCCCTAGTTTTATCAGAGTCATCATGCTCAAAGGCTGATTTCAACTTTTTTATGTTCTCTTTTGTTTGTTTTACCATGTCAAATAAATTTTCTATGGATTCTATTGACCAAGAGCTAACCCTATTGCCTAAATATTTCAGTTTCTTTCGAAGAATCCACTTATCATTGCCCCTAATCTCCTAAAACCCTACTTTTTCAACTAAAGAAAGGAAGACTGGTTGTTGTGTTCAAGAACTTGAAATATTTGATAGGCTAATCATTGTTATTAGAGAAACTCATAATATTAAGATTGTTTCCTGTATTAGCCTTGTGATCCACTCTGGTGTCTTGAAATATTTGGATATATGCCATTTAATAAAACTCTATCAATTCTCGTACTGATCCTGAATCTCCATCTCCAGCCATTTCACCAAGTAAATTAGTTGTATGTATACCCTATATCAGCTAATTTACACTCTTCCAGAAAGTTTATGAATTCCATGCTCTTATTGAGTCTATGAGGAACAATGCCCCTTTTTTCTTCTAGGATAATTAGATGAAGATGGAGTCTTATATAACTGTCCAAGGCCTATCTATTAGGCTATGTTCCCTCAGATTATATATCATAGAGTCTTCTTCTCCTTCTAGTATTTGATTTAGCATATACAATAGTGATCCAAAAGTGATTAGTGGAGCTGTTCTTCCAGCAAATATATAAGAGTCAACTACTGCTTTTATCGGAGATGATGTTGCAGGTGAAATCATTCCCCCATAAGCACCATACTTTGTTGTTGATGTTGGCTACGACCTAATAAAACCTAAGGTACCTTTTGCAGTTGTCTAGTTGATCTGCTTTTATGAAAGGTTCTTGTAAGGCTACCAAATCTAATTTATGAAGTCTGACTAACTTGAGAAGTCTATTAAAAGCTTTTTTAGATTTCAGTCCTCTAATATTCTAAACTATGATGTTCATCATAAAACTAGGAAGCAAGAGAGGAACCTTTATATTTGGAAGCTTGATTGAGGCCGCTCAGTACCTTCTCCCCCTGCTTCTTTTTATTGCTCTTGTTCTTTCTAGGAGAGAGACCTTGTTGTTTCTTCCTAGTTTTTTTTTACATAGGATATTCTACCTATGAGGCTCTCCGTCATCTCTAATCTTGTCTTCTTTCATATTCTGTTAATTTACTATATTTTTTTAAATAATAAATGTCACTTTTGTGATATCTTTTGATTTCTTTCTATGTCTTTTTACCCTTAGATCTTGAAGTACTACAAGTACTAACAATTGTCCCCATATAGATACCAAGTGAAAGATGTCATTTAGGAAAAAGTAAGTGTATTGAATTAATGAATAATTTAGGGAAACAGCAGAACAGAGTCACTGGCATATGCAAAGTTATCATTTAGACATATTATAATGAGATACTGGGTAATTTATTTTCAATTAAATCACTTAATGTATAATGTGCATTTATTAATATAGTTGCTCTATGATTTCCAGGCAAATCTGTTTGTCAAAGTCCTACAAAAGTATGCCTAACGTCGTCTTTTAACTTTTACCTGCATGATACTGTGTTTTAATTTCTACTCTTACATGTTGTTTTAATTAAGAAAAAATAATAACAATGAAAACTAATCAAATTGTACCAATATCAAAGAAAAACAAAGATAATAGGACAGTTCAAAAAATCTAATTTCATCCCTCACATTATGTAAGTCTTTATATATCTAAATCCTATGTTTTGGTTTTGGTTTAGTGATCATATATAATTGCTTTTACGTTATTTTTACAACACATATTTAGCAAATATACATGTAGATATCCGTCTAAATTCTGTTTTAACTGTTCATCATTTTCCTTAACAAAAAATCAAACATCTTCTAACTTGGTTCTAATAAATTTTCATGTACGTAAGATGAAAGATGGGATAGTATATATGTAGTCATAAATCGACATCTGACAAAAAAGAAATAATATTTTCTAGTCTCATCTCTTTAAAGAAATTGTATAATTAGAAATCATTTAACAAAGAAAATCTCCAAAATAAAGATCATTTAGTTATATGCATTTAAAGTTCCTATTCTAGTCTCTATAATTTATTACATAAACTTTATCGGGTCAACAACCAGGGTTTTCCTACCAAAAAGGCCATTTTGAAAACTATTTTGCCAAATAGACACAAGTTTGAAAAGATTGGTCATATACACTCTTAATTCCACGTCACCGCTAACTTTTCCAACTTAATAACTTCATCCACAAGTTTCTAATAATACACTTCAACCCACTCCATCATCCACCATTATACATACAAAAATATCTAGGTTTCCAAAAATATTAAAAAAATTGAAAAGCTAAAAACAGAAGGTGGTTGTTTTTTCCTCCAAAAAGCTTTGATTTCGGCCACTTTTTCGGCATTATTTTTCGGCGATCAGCTGTAAATCATTCCAAAAATATCATAAGCTTGTCAATTGTATCCATTGTTACCCCACTTGTTTTCTATCTTCTCAAACACACTTTTCACCATGGTTAAAAAGTTTTAAATCACTCACATTGCTCAAAATCACTTTAGAAAGTACATTACAGCAGCTTAGGCGACTCTAAGTTCATTTCTCTATTCCATAAACCCAATGATCATTGATTAGAAGCAATATTTTCAATTTCAAAGTTTTTGTACAGATACCTGCCTAGTCATCAACCACTAATTATTATTCATCGACCGTGCATATAACCCGACCTAGACCATAAGCATAATCGACTGTCGACCAAAGTATAATTCTAGGATATCTATTGCAGAATTTGTTTTGGTTTCTGGTCATTTTATGGGAGAATGGGTGGAGACTTCCAAATGTTGGAAATGGAAATCTTTCACCAAGGTGACAATGCCCATTTATATTCACCGCAATAGTTCGTATGATTAATTGGTTGCAAGGATAATGCAGAGCAGGGATCTAGATTGCACGTCGAGCGACATGGTGATTAGTTATCTAATGCATTCAAGGAAAAAGGTGAATCCTATGATCATAAATAATGATGTACGCGTGCTGACATACATGATGGATGTTGATACAGATAGATTTAGGCCTATTTTGAGGATAAATATAGTGGAGAGGTCCTTTGAAGGACTGATGAATTCATCACCACCCCCACCTCGACGGCCGATAGTCGACGATGATTTGAATGATTACGAGAATGATGGAGATCATCCAATTAATATGGAAGATGATTTTATTCATATGGAAGACGTTTTATCGGATTCACAAGATTATGAAAAAGACTGTGGAACGGGATCACAACCAGGATATTCCTTCACCGACGAAACCAATTTCTATTGTATTCAAATATTTGCCGACAAGAAAGAGCAAAAAATGCTACTAGACATAGCAGTAGGGAGGCAATATTTTGATTATTATATGGAGAAGAGCTGCACCAAATTCATGAAGGCAAAATGCTTATCTCATGGTTGTGGCTGGTTGTTGCGGGCAAGAAAGTATGAAACCTCAGACAGATTTCGTATGTACAAGTATGTTAGGTTGCACACGTACGGTGTTGAACACGCCACCCGCATGCATAAAACAATATCCTCTGAATTGATTGCTTCACTATGCATAAATTATTTTTGAGATGGTAAGGGTCCAAGAATAAGAGAAATTCAAAAAATTATGTTTAAGGAGATGCATTGTAATGCAAGCTATTGGATGTGTTGGAAAGGAAGTGCAATTGCGAATAACATCATTCATGGGACACCGAAGCACAGATATGCTTCCTTGCCAGCTTTTTCCCACATGGTGGAGTTATTCAATCCTAGATTTTCTTACTCTATTATCGAAGACCAGATGGATGGATCATTCGTATACTACTTCTTATCATTCGGAGCTTGCATACGGGGATATGCCCACATGAGAAAGGTAATTGCCATCGATGTCACACATTTATATGGCAAGTATGGGGGTGTGTTGTTGAGTATCATTATATAGAACACACAAAAATCATATCTTTCCAATTTTCTTTTGTGTCGTGTATAAAGAGAACGATACTTCTTGGACCTTCTTCTTCCAGAAGTTGAAGTCTATAGTAGAAGATAAACCAGATCTATGTGTCATCTTCGATAGGCACATTAGCATTGTCAATGCCTTCTCCCGTTTTTACAGTCGTGCACATCATGGACTTTGCATGAGGCACCTCGCTAAAAATCTGTGTGTAAATCAGCATTGTGGGGAACATTTTTATCTGTTCTACGCTGCGACAAAGGCTTATACTATTGATAAGTTTAGAGAACATTTTTCCAAATTGAAGCATAATTTCCCCGAGGCAGCACATGTCCTTGAAAATATTCTTGGTTTTAAATGGAGTACAGCACACTTCCCGGGCAATAGGTAAGATGTGATGAACACAAACATCGCCGAGTCACTCAACTTGGTGTTGTTGGATGAACGGGAGTACCCCATGTCGCACATAATCAATTCAATCGCTAAAAAAATTGGTGAAAAGTTTAGGGAGCGGTATACCTTTGTCGATGGTGAAAACAATAAATTTGTGCCTTGTTGGAAAGGATCCAAAGGGATAACAAGAGTGTAAGCAATTCCTTGTACGTGACTAACTCAAACGGGGGTCTCAACCAATTTAGGGTGTTTGGCAATGGCGTTACTGCCAAGGTTAATCTTTTGGAGAGGATTTGTTCTTGTCAGAAATTTGACTTGGTGAAATACCGTGCGAACATGTGATGGAAGCTTTGCGAGCAAAGTAGGGCGATGGGGTAGGTTATGGTAACTCCATCTATGAGTACCCTTCATCAATTTATAAAGCTGAAACTTACCTCCTCCCATACTCAGAAACTATTAACGTTGTCCCTCCAGAGGCCGAATGGAATGTGCCACAGGAAGTGCAAGACACTAAGATTTCTCCACCCCTCTACAATCCCAAACTTGGAAGGAAGAAATTCAAACGCGTTAAGGGCGTCGGTGAGACATTCAAGTCAAAAAGGATGAATAGGCGTTCAATATGCAAGAAATTCAGGCACAAAAAAACCACATATAGAATGGCCAATGAATCATAGATAGGCTTTCTTTTGCTTCAGTTGTAAAGCTACTATTTTGGGGGATAAATGTGCATTTATATAGAATTTAACGTTAAGTTGTAATCGACTTAAAGCCTTGTCTACAATAGACTCCATAAATTCTATGGTATATCTTTTACACGGTCTGTAAAATATTATGTAATGGTTATATGATTACTCATCAAACATGTTATATTGGTATTTTTACCTCCTTATCTCTCCAATCGATGCAATGAATCATTATTTTCCGTTTCCATTTAATGAAAAGCTATAGACACGTTTGTTCACCAGAAAAACTGTTGGTATATGCAAGCCAAGTATTTTCTATTCTCACACGCGTCGACTGACCATTTGGTGGAAATATGAAAGGGCGCCTTCTATAGGTCTATAAGAAAAGTAACTATTTCTATGTAAGCCTTTAGTTGTCCCTAAACCAAAAACATCAAAAACCCTCTTCTTCTTCACCAAAATTGAAATCATGCCTCCCAGAAGGATACTCCTGCTCCCCATCAGATGTGTTCCCCCAAGACACTACGATTTCCTCCTGCATAGGAATGATTTCGACCGCCTTTTCTTTGGCCTGGGTCAATACCACATCTACTTAAAGCAGAAACTCCATCGAATTGCTTGTTTCTTGAGGGCAATTCTGGAAAGGCTAGAAATGGAAGGCCCTGACTACATCACCCCCTTCCCCCAGCATCCCCCTGAAATTAGTTTTTAAGTTTTTGTTTTATTTTATGTTTATAAGTTTTTGTATGTGTTCATTGTAGAAGAAACTTTCTTTGTAGGATTGTTGTTAGAAAAAAGTTTCTTCTTTTTTTGTTTATTTTGCTTGTTCTGGCCGTGGTGCCAATGTTCCCATATATGATTTCCATGATTGTGCAATGAATAAATTTTAATATAAGTGTATCTGTTTTCAAATTTTATTTTCCTCTTTTTGGTTATTGTTGTTTTATGTGTTTGCTTTATTACCTATTCAGTGAATGCATTTGTAGATTGACTTGATTGAATTAATGTAGAGTAAATACAGATCACATATATTATCTATCGTCGATCTTAGACTCCGTATCGCATCGACCAAACATAGTAATCGAAGATAGACTATATGAATCGATGGCCCATGAGTAGCTTGTAGTTTGAAAGAAACTAATTAAATTAAAAGGGTTTAAACAAATAATCACATGATTTGGGGCTGGTGAAAGAATATAATTAAATTTAAAAAGATTTAAAAAGATAATAACATATTTTGGGACGGGTGAAAAGAAAAAATTAAATTAAAAAAAAAAAAAATAGATAAATAACGTGTTACTAAGTTAGAAAACATAATCACATGATTGGGGGTGTTAAAAGAAAATAATTAAATTAACAAAAAGGGGCCTAAAATTCCCTTCAACTATCTAAAATGGTGCAAATATGTCCTTCATCTACCTATTGGGCCTAAAATGCCCTTCTCATCCACCTATTGAGTCAATTTTGCCCTTCCATTTAACAGTTAACTATTGGCCCCACCTCATTTATGACATGACATATTCCTATTGAACAATTAATATTAAACTAAACTAATTAATTTTATTCTCAAAATCCAACCCAACTAAGACCCTCTCCAATTCATTTTATCCAAAAAAAATCTCCATTCATCAATCCTAAATCTCAGTGCATTCCTCCACCGTGAACCACCACCATAATGGTAAAAACCACCACCCTCTCCAGCGGAGTACTGAAAAAAATAATTCTTTCATACACTTACTTAGCCATATGGATAGGCATTTCTACTATAGTAGTTGTAGACAACAAATATATTCTTGATAAAAAAACTATACAATTGGCCTTTTCCAATTTTCCTTACAATGATTCACATGGCTTTTTGTTCTTCATTAGCTTTCTTCATCGTACGTATCCTTAAACTTGTCAAACTTTTCACCTTGTCCCAAAAGGTCTACTTAACATGTGTGCTTCCTATTGGTGCACTTTACTCACTTTCATTATGGCTATCACATTCTACATATATTTATGTATCTGTTTCATTCATCCAAATGCTTAAAGCATTAATGTCTGTTGTTGTGTATGCCATTGGTATATTGTTGAAAAAAGATAGTTTCAAGAAATCTACCATGTGTAACATGGTGGCTATTTTAGTTGGTGTTGCTATTGCTGCATATGGTGAATCAAAGTTTGATGCATAATACTGTTGTGATGATCTTACAATAGCGTCGAGGGATGATGGAGCTGAATGCAGTGAGATTTGTGATTGATGAATGGAGATTTTTTTTGTTAAAAGAAATTGGAGCGGGACTTAGTTGGGTGGGGTTATTTGGCTGGGGCGGGTTGGATTTTAATGATAAAATTAATTAATTTAATTTAATATTAATTGTCCAATAGAAATATGTCATGTCATAAATGAGGTGGGACCAATAGATAGTTGTTAAATGGAAGGACAAAATTCACCCAATAGGTGGACGGAAAGAGCATTTTAGGCTCAATAGGTAGTGAAGGGCATTTTTGCACCATTTTAGATAGTTGAAGGGCATTTTAGGCCCTTTTTTGTTGAATTAAAAAAGGTTTAAACACATAATCACATGATTTGGGGGTGGTTAAACAAAAAATCTTGAACTGTTGGTGACACTTAATAGACTGTTATCGATGTTGACCCATGTCAAATCCATGAAACAAATATACTTATGCTTTGAGGATCTATCGATCCGCATGGTCACCGTAGACTTACACCGTTAGGAGTGCATAGATTGATCTCATGATTATTCGTAGACCACATAGTTCTATGTACAGTGCTATAGACCAACACTTGGAAGTTGTTTAAAAATAAATGAATAAATAAATTAAAAATAAATGTAGTATGGGTTTGTACAAATATAAAAGAGTGTAAACAAGTCACATAATCATATTAGAGCTAACACAAATTAGGGGTGGTGAATTAAAGTGTGTGTGGACGGGTATTGATCGAAACAAATAATATTCTAAGAGTAATATTTGTCAAAGCACAAGTATGTTTTGAGGATGTTGATTGTATTTGACGACAGCCCATTCCACATATTTCTTCAATCACCAGCCTCAAATCAAAAGAGTATGTGGAATGAATAGTAGTTGAACAATCATAATTGTAACGCCCCGATTTGCTGAACCAAAATGCTACACGGTGCTCATGAACCCAAGGGACCACAAGCTAACCCATGACAGATATATGTACCTGTATACTACAAATCATGACATAATAATGCAGAATACGTAAAACTGTAAGTCCATAAGGTTTAAATAAATAAAACCATGTCTGAAAATCATAACGTCCATGTGGGTGAAAATACCCAAAACAACTCAATCCAAAAGCTAAATCTGAACGTAAATCTGAACATAAATCTGAAAGACTCTAAACTTTCTGAATAAGGTGTTGACGGAATATGTCTCCAACTAACTCCGTAAAACTAAACTAAAGAAATAAATAAATGTATCAAATCATATTGTCCTTGAATCAATGAGGACTCACTGTGTCTCTGCGACTGGAATACTACCGCTACTGCTAGGCTGGAGCTCGTATCTCGGAACCAATGGTGTAACATGAAAAGAAAGCACCATAGCGCAAATGCATCAGTACAACTGGAGTACTGAGTATACGAGGAAGGTAGGTTGAACATAAAGGGTTTTATGCATTAACAACACTGACTGACTAATATGAACATGGGATTGCAAACATGCATATATAGAAACTGGGACCATGAATGCGTGATAGCAAGACCTGTAAGCTAATACATGGTTTACTGATAACTATCATGACTGATACTGCAAGCTGATAACATGGACGACTGTATCTGACAGTCTTGTATATATTGAAATCTGAAGAACATAACGACTGTATCTGACAGTTCTGTATATACTGAAATCTGAAGAACGCCCGGATTTCTTTTACTGCAACTGATACTGAAACTATGGGAGGTAGTGTTTAACTGACATGCCCCATGTATGTCATTATGGCTAAGCTGGGGTCCAATCTCTGCCCCGACTGGACGGGTGTCAATACCGTGCCACGGGTAAGGACAGCTTGTGAGTGACCCTTATCTGGCAGGTACTCAATGAGAATGCTGGGAACCCTAAACTGACAGGTTAAACCACCTCATCAACCGTAATCTGACAGGTTAAACCACCTCATCAACCGTAATCTGACAGGTTAAGATGTCTCAACCTACGCTGGCTACATAGTTTTAGAACACAAGGACTGGTTCTAAGAATAACACCCTGAACTGGCGGGTGAGTTCCCATCCTTGGGTTCACTCGGTGCTAACCTCTACTCCCATCTAGAGGGACTGTACATAAATAACTGAATATACATGACTTAACCTTACAGAATTCCATTGACTGGCGGAATGTTACTGATATCTGACAACTGACTGAGATCATGAGGTTTTCCTGAGTCACATGACTGACTAAAGTCTATGGAATCATAGCTTGAGTTCCGGTATCGTGAAACATGACATGGCTCTAGGCACACAGCTATAGTTTTTGGGTACGAATACCCCCAGGACTCGATAGGAGGAAACTGACACACATGACATGACTTTATCACAAGATTTGAGTCCATAATTCACAATATCATAAGCAGGGGATAGTATACTTCATGTATTTATTCAAAATTTCAAACATGATAGGAAGAGCATGGATATATTTTGTGTACATAATTTATATCTCCATTATTATACATGTTTTATACCACAACAATAACAACACATAATTTTCATGGAAATTCATATTGGAGTGTATGGCTAACATGAACTTGTTATTTAGATATCATGAAATCATGTAAATATGAAGTTCTAACATACTAGGCATTCTATCGAACACCTTGCATGCATTGTTTAAGGCATAGGTGGATTTCATACTTCCATTCTATCAATCCATCTAAAGATCATGTTTTTCAACAAACAACATAACTTTCAAGAGATATACAGTCACGATACTGTTATATAGCAAAACAAATAAGCATCAACATGGGTATGATCATATCACCACAACCAACCAAGATTTTGTATTTTAAAAATTGATTCTTGAACTCCACGGATGAAAGGAATCCGTGGATGAACACTATGTATACCTTGGAAGGGAGGTTCTTGATGATTGATGGAGGAATTTCCTTGAAATTTGATCTTCAAGCTTGATTGTGCAGCCCTAGTTGTTTTTCTCCTGTGGTGCTCTTGGATAATGAAATTTGAGATGTTAATAGGGTTGTAATGTGTTTAGAAGCTATAAATTTCGTGAGTTTAGGTTTAGGGACATGTAAGGAGTGTTAAAAGACTTAACTACCCTCGAAATAACTCAAAAACTAAGTGTTTTCGTGGCTTAAATCATACATAGGCGCCGCATATGATATCGCATATATTTACATAGGCGCCGCATATGATATAGACTATGCTTTCCAGTGGCCATGTGCGATTGGTTAGGCGACGCATTCTACTTTGAAAGGCCATAACTCCTTGCTCGGGTGTCGGATTTTGATGAAATTTGCATCGTTGGAAATCTAATTCGATTCTCTACAATTTGGTGGGTTTAAATCTGCCAAAATGTCACATATAAAACACGTTATTCTTGTTCAAATATGACCCTTGAAAAATCGAACACTAAGACTTGATGGATTCAAAAACTCTTAGCTTGCATCACTCTAAGCGACTCATATGAGCATGCTTAAGACATCGCAAGCTATCTTATCACTAGGATATTCATTGTAAGTCATGCACTAAAATACTACTCACAGGATAGGAGTTTTCATACGTAGGAAAACTTATTCGCTTCCTAGCTTAGAAACAGTCGGGGTATTACAATATCTCCCCCTTGAGAACATTCGTCCTCGAATGAGAATTTACTGAGAGGGAATACGAGACAATAGAACCTGAACTAAACATGAAGAACTGAAACTTGACCTCATGACTGACATGCTAAACATACTGAACTCGTGCATATCTGATGCACGGACAACTGATACATGAATGTATGACTGAGTATGCAATGGTTAATAGGTACTAAGTTTATACTGGAAACATAAACATGAAACTGAATAAGTTTAAGGAGAACTGTTACCTTGAGCTTGATCTGAATTGGCGGGGAAGAGGTGAGGATACTTGGTACGCATATTTGCTTCTACTTCCCAAGTAGCCCCCTCATGAGACTGATTTCGCCCAAGAACCTTGACTAGAGGGACTTCTTTGTTCCTCAATCTACGAATATGATAATCTAAGATTTTGACTGGAATCTCTTCATAAGAGAGGCTGTTCTGAATGTCGATGCTCTGAATAGGGACAACAACTGTTGGGTCACATATGAACTTCTTGAGGAAAGAGACATGGAATACTGGATGGACTGAGGCTAGATCTGAAGGCAACTCAAGCTCATAAGCTACCTTGCCGAAGCGACAGAGAATTCTAAAGGGACAGACATACTGGGGACTGAGTTTCCCTTTCTTGCCGAACCTCTTCACTCCCTTCATGGGAGAGATCTTAAGATAGACATAGTCATTGACATCGAACTTGAGATCCTTTCTACGAACATCTGCATAGGACTTCTGTCGTCTCTGAGCAGCCCGGAGTCTCTTTCTGATCAACTGAATTTTCTCTAAGGCGTCGAATAATAAGTCAGGACCTATGACTGAGGCCTCACTAACTTCGAACCAACCAATCGGAGATCTACATCTCCTATCATAGAGAGCTTCGAATAGAGCCATCTGAATACTAGAATAATAGCTATTGTTGTATGAAAACTCAATCAAAGGCAAGTGGTCATCCCAACTTCCCTTGAATTCAATTGTACACGCCCTTAGCATATCTTCTAGACTCTAAATGGTCCTCTCTTCTTGACCATCTATTTGAGGATGAAATGTTGTACTGAGATGGACTTGGGTACTGAGACCCTTTTGGAACTCTTTCCAAAAGTGAGAGGTGAACTAGGTACCTCTGTCTGAGATGATAGATAGTGGAACACCGTGTAACCTGAATAACTCCCTGATATAGAGTTTGGCATAATCCTCGCCGTAATAAGAAGTACGAACAGAAAGAAAATGAGCTGACTTGGTCATTCTATCTATAATGACCCAGACTGAATCATGTTGATGACGAGTTCTAGGCAAACCCATCACGAAGTCCATGTTCACTTCTTCCCACTTTCAAGTAGGAATGGTGAACTCTTGCATGGAACCACTAGGTTTCTGATGCTCTATCTTAACCTACTGACATATAGAGCACTTAGCCATAAACTCTGTAATATCTCTCTTCATTCCACTCCACCAATAGATCTCTCGCATATCACGGTACATCTTAGTGGCCCCTGGATGAATAGAGTATCGCACACCATGCACTTCTGCAAGAATTCACTGCCTCAATTCATCTACACCTGGAACACATAGATAACCCTAACAACGAAGAACACCATCTCCCCCTTGGGAGAAAACCTCAACTTTTTTATTCTGAACTGACTCTTTGAGCTTGACAAGGCTAGGATCCCTGTCTTGCTTCTCTTTCACCTCAGAAACTAGAGATGACTCTGAACTACTGTGAACACATACACCACCCTCTGAAGAATCGACTAAGCGAACGTCTAGTCTGGCAAGCTGATGGATCTCCTGAGCCATCTTTTTCTTGCTACCCTCAACGTGAGAAATACTACCCATGGAGAGTCTACTGAGAGTGTCGGTCACAACATTGGCCTTGCCTGGATGATAAAGAACACTCATGTTGTAATCCTTCAAGAGCTCTAACCACCTTCTCTGACGAAGATTGACATCTTTCTAGGAAAATACATACTGGAGGATTTTATGGTCTGTGAAGACATCTACATGAACTCCATAGAGATAATGCCTCCAAATATTCAAGGCAAAAACTACCGCTGCTAACTCAACTTAAGATCATTAGTAGGATAATTCTTCTCATGTGGCTTTAACTGTCTAGAGGCGTAAGCTATGACCTTACCATGATACATAAGTACACAACCTAAACCCAATCTGGATGCATCAAAATAGACTACAAAACCGCCTGAACCACCTAGAAGAGCTAGAACTAGAGCTGAGGTGAGTCGAGTCTTCAACTCTTAAAAGCTCTTCTCGCATGAATCTGACCACTGAAACTTAATCTTCTTCTGAGTCAATCTGGACATGGGAGATACAATAGAAGAAAATCTCTCGACAAACCGTCTGTAATAGCTATCCAAACCCAAGAAACTCCTGATATTTGATGGAGATACGAGTCTGGTCCAGTTTCTTACTGCCTCGATTTTCTGAGGATCTACTTTAATGCCATCACTGGAAATAATATAGCCAAGAAATTCTACTGATCTTAGCCAAAATTCACACTTGCTGAACTTAGCAAATAACTGGTGATCCCTGAGATTCTGAAGAACAATCCTGAGATGGTCTGCATGATCACGCTCTATGCGAGAATAGACCAGAATATCATCTATAAAGACTATGACAAATATATCCAAGTACTTCTTAAACACACGGTTCATCAAATTCATGAAAGTTGTAGGGGCATTGGTAAGACCAAATGACATGACTAAAAATTCGAAGTGACCATACCGAGTACGGAAAGCTGCCTTCGGAATGTCACATTCTCTAACTCTGAGATGATGATAGCCTGATCTGAGGTCTATCTTGGAGAAGTAACTGGCACCCTAAAGCTGGTTGAATAGATCATCAATCCTGGGAAGAGGATATATGTTCTTGACCGTGACCTTGTTGAGTTGACGGTAATCAATATACATCCTGAGAGAACCATCTTTCTTGCGCACGAATAATACTGGTGCACCCCATGGGGAAATGCTGGGTCTGATGAATCCCTTATCTAAAAGATCCTTCAACTGATCTTTCAGTTCCTTGAGTTCTGTTGGTGCCATTCTATATGGCGGAATAGAAATAGGTTGAGTATCCGAAAGAAGGTCTATGCCGAAGTCTATTTCCCTTTCGAGAGGAATGCCTGGAAGATCTTTGGGAAAGACATCTGTGTATTCGTTAACAACAGGGACTATTTCGAGACTGGGAGATTCAGAACTGGAATCTTTAACGTGCACGAAATGATACACACACCCCTTAGAAATCATTTTCCTTACCCGAAGGTAGGAAACAAGTTGACCCCTGAACGCTGAAATGCTACCCTTCCACTCTAGGACGAGCTCATTCAGGAACTGAAATTGAACTATCTTATTTCTGTAGTCGACTTTGGCATAGCAGGAATGAAGCCAATCCATACCGAGAATGATATCAAAATCAGTCATCTCTAACTCAACTAAATTTGTTAACGTGGATTTTTGAGATATCATAACCGGGCAGTTCCTATATACCTTCCGGGATATGATGGTTTTACCTACTGGGGTAGCGACTGAAAAGAGCTCTACTAGAATTTTGGGACTGATTTCGAAATCGCCTGCTATGTATGGAGTAACAAAAGACAAGGATGCACCTGGGTCTAGCAAAGCATAAACATGAACATGGAAAATCTGTAACGTACCAGTAATGACATCAGGAGAATTTTCCTGATCCTACCGGTATTGAAGAGCATAGAGTCTGTTTGGGCGTTGCCCACTGGTAGCACTGGAAACGGCACCCTGTTAGTTCGAGCGATCGAACTGAGCTGCAGAATAATTTTGCTGACCCTAAGGATTTGACTGCGGACACTCCCTAATATTGTGGCATGGCTTGCCACAACCAAAATAGACATCACTACCGGCTCTGCAAATACCCTTGTGGTTCTTACCACAAGTCTGACAAAGGGGATTCGTTCGGGCACTGCTAACACTACCTTAAGATTTAGAGCCTGGCGCTTTGTCTTTGTTGTCGTCTCTGAACTTTGGCACTGGAGCACTGGCAGAGGAAGGGGCTGGAATGGCTGACTTGGAGCGAAACTGTGAACGTTTTCCTCCATCTGACTTGGGGTGAGCAAAGTTGAAGTTACCTGACCCTGCTCTCTTGTTCTGCCTCTCCCTAGTCTTCACCTTCTGCTTTTCTACTTGCTGGGCATGGGTCATGAGTCTGGCTAAGGTCATATCACCGATTAGTATCGCAGACCTACACTCATTTACCACGCTATCGTTGACCCCTGACACGAACTTTCTCATCTTAGCCCTATTGTCTGCAACCACATGAGGAGCATACCTGGCTAGCTGAGTAAATCTGGGAGAATACTTCCTAACCGTTATATTCCCCTGCCTGAGGTTGATGAACTCAAGAACTTTGGCTTATCTCAGATCTTGGGGAAAGAATCTGTCTAAGAAAGCCGTGACAAATTCCTCCTACACAATAGGACCTGCATCATCTAACCTCTCAGACTTCCACTGTTTGTACTAATCATGAGCAACATCCTGTAACTGGTAGGCGGCTAACTCGGTACTCTCAATAGAAGTAACACCCATGATGTCAATGACCTTCTGTACTTGGTCAATGAACTCCTGAGGGTCCTCATCAGACTTAGACCCATGGAAAGATGGAGGGTTCATCCGGGTGAAGTCCCAAACCCTACCTGCTATGGGATTGGCCACTGGATTGGATGAAATGACTGGTAGCCATTCATTTTGTGCAGCCACGGACTGATCAAGTGTGGTAAATACGGCTCTAAACTCCACATGGGAAATATGTTCGCCCAAAGGATCTTCGGGCTAAGGAGTTGGCTGGTTTCTTCTCTTTGGGGCCATGGTCTGAAATAAGAAAAGAATGGATTTGACTGAGAGTTTAACTTATGATTATGCTCACTAGCATGACATGAATACTGAAGAAAGGGGACTGTTCCTAAAACATCTTATAGACTCTTGTACATAAATGTGGCGCGCAACACACCCATGTACAAGACTCCACTAGATGCGGCTTTCAGACTTTGTAGGACTCTATTGAACCTTAGACTCTGATACCAAGTTTGTAACGCCCCGATTTGCTGAACCGGAATGCTACACGGTGCCCATGACCTCGAGGGACCACAAGCTAACCCATGAATGATATTTGTACCTGTATACTACAAATCATGACATAATAATGTGAAATACGTAAAACTGTAAGGCCATAAGGTTCAACTATTAAAATCATAACGTCCATGTGGGTGAAAATACCCAAAACAACTCAATCTGAAAGTTAAATCTGAACGTAAATCTGAACATAAATCTGAAATCCACTAAACTTTCTGAATAAGGAGTTGAAGGAACATGTCTCCAACTAACTCCGTAAAACTGAACTGAAGAAATAAATATATCAAATCATATTAACCTCGAATTAATGAGGACTCACTGTGTCTCTGCGACTGGAATGCTACCGCTATTGCTGGGCTGGAGCTCGTGTCTCAAAACCTATGGTGTAATATGAAAAGAAAGCACCATAGCGCAAATGCGTCAGTACAACTGGAGTACTGAGTATATGAGGGAGGTAGGCTGAACATAAAGGGTTTCATGCATGAACAACACTGACTGATTAATATGAACGTAGGAGTGCAAACATACGTATATAGAAACCGGGACCATGAATGCGTGATAGCAAGACCTGTAAGCTAATATATGGTTTACTAATAACTGTCATGACTGATACTACAAGCTGATAACATGGACGACTGTATCTGGCAGTCCTGTATATACTGAAATCTGAAGAACATAACGATTGTATCTGACAGTCCTGTATATACTGAAATCTGAAGAACGCCCTGAGTTCTTTTACTGCGACTGATACTGAAACTGTGGGAGGTAGTGTTTAACCGACATGCCCCATGTATGCCGTTATGGCTAAGCTGGGGTCCAATCTCTGCCCCGACTGGAGAGATGTCAATACCGTGCCACGGGTAAGGACAGCTTATGAGTGACCCTTATCTGGCAGGTACTCAATGAGAACGGTGGGAACCCTAAACTGACAGGTTAAACCACCTCATCAACCCTGATCTGACAGGTTAAGAAGTCTCAACCTACGCTGGCTATGTAGTTCTGGAACACAAGGACTGTTTCTAAGAATCACACCCTGAACTGGCGGGTGAGTTCCCATCATTGGGTTCACTCGGTGCTAACCTCTACTCCCATCTGGAGGGACTGGACATGAATAACTGACTATACATGACTTAACCTTACTGAATTCCGTTAACTGGCAGAATGTTACTGATATCTGACAACTGACTGAGATCAGTAGGTTTTCCTGAGTCACATGACTGACTGAAGTCTACGGAATCATAGCTTGAGTTCGGAAATCGTGAAACATGGCATGGCTCTAGGGACACAACTATAGTTTTCGGGTACGAATACCCCCAGGACTCGATAGGAGGAAACTGACACACATGACATGACTTGATCACAAGATTTGAGTCCACAATTCACAATATCATAAGCAGGGGATAGTATACTTCATGTATTTATTCAACATATCAAACATGATAGGAAGAGCATGGATATATTTTGTGTACATAATTTATATCTTCATTATCATACATGCTTTATACCACAACAATAACAACACATAATTTGCATGGAAATTCATATTGGAGTGTATGGCTAACATGAACTTGTTATTTAGATATCATGAAATCATGTAAATATGAAGTTCTAACATACTAGGAATTTTATCGAACACCTTGCATTCATTCTTTAAGGCATAGGTGGATTTCATACTTGCATTCTATCAATCCATCTAAAGATCATGTTTTTCAACTAACAACATAACTTTCATGAGATATACAGTCACGATACTATTATATAGCAAAACAAACAAGCATCAACATGGGTATGATCATATCACCACAACCAACCAAGCTTTTGTATTTTAAAGATTGATTCTTGAACTCCACGGACGAAAGGAATCCGTGGATGAACACTACGCATACCTTGGAAGGGAGGTTCTTGATGATTGACGGAGGAATTTCCTTGAAATTTGATCTTCAAGCTTGATTGTGCAACCCTAGTTGTTTTGCTCCTGTGGTGCTCTTGGATAATGAACTTTGAGATGTTAATAGGGTTGTAATGTATGTAGAAGCTATAAATTTTGTGAGGTTAGGTTTAGGGACATGTAAGGAGTGTTAAAAGACTTAACTACCCTTGAAATAACTCAAAAACTAAGTGTTTTCGTGGCTGAAATCATACATAGGTGCCGCATATGATATCGCCTATATTTACATAGGCGCCGCATATGATATCGCCTATGCTTTCCAGTGGACATGTGCGATTGATTAGGCGACGCATTCTACTTTGAAAGGGCATAACTCCTTGATCGGGTGTCGGATTTTGATGAAATTAGGATCGTTGGAAAGATAATTCGATTATCTACAATTTGGTGGGTCTAAATCTGCCAAAATGTCATATATCAAATAGATTATTCTTGTTCAAAAATGACCCTTGAAAAATCGAACACTAAGACTTGATATATAATGTCCTTCATCCCTCATTATTTTATTTCATCCATTTTGTTTTTATTTTAAAATTCTACAATGTCTCAACCATCCCAAACATCCAATTCTAAAAAGACTCTAATTGTCATTATGAAATTGCGGTTGTCCTGAGAATGTCACGAATGGACTCAAATGCAGGTCGCAAATTTTATAACTGTACAATTGTGAAGATGAGTCGTGTATGTTTTTTTTTTATAAAGTTAAGTAAATCGTTATGTAATTATTATTTTTTTCCTAGTATAATGGGGCATGCTCATTTTTTAAATGGCTTGACGAGGTATCACCTCCAAGCAGTCCATAAACGTTGAGTCCGGGACCCGAGACATCAAATTTTCATGGCTTGGCAAAATTTAATCTACTACAAAGGCTCCGAGAATGCGAAGAAAATAGAGATTTTCTCATGACTTTGTTCAAAAAAATCAAAGAGTAGAGGGATCACTTAAAAGTATTGCTACATTACACCCAAATAGAGAGGGATCAACTAAAACAAAAATTAGTTTTGGCCGAAGAAAGGGAGAATGGCCTAAAAATGATGTCATGTGCTATAATGGTAGTATTCGTTCTTTGGAAAAGTGTAACATGGATAAAGTGATATCGAATAAATAAAAATACTTTATTTTTGTATAATGTTAATAATGTTGTTCATAGAATCATAGTTGATCAAACAACACATCAACTTAAAATCTAGTAGCCTGGTAATGATAGACTATAAAAGCAGTATATGATAGATTAAATATGCATTCTATGACGTCAACTATACACACTATAAATTATGACAACACATTGCATAGTCAGATTCCATACAACAATACAGTTTAATAGAAACAGATTCAGTGCAGAATCATAACAAATTTCATAAAATAAAAGAATGTTTCTCATATCCTACCAACAGATCCTTCAACTTTCATATTTGTCAAATAAAAGAAATTTTTGTCATATCCTAACAACTGGTCATTCAACAACACATTAACAATATTAGCATTCAAATGTCTTTTTCCCCATTTTTCTCGTCAACACAAATGTTACTATTGATTTTATCAACGATATTCATGACCACATCTTTTTTATCTGCTTCTTCTTTTTTTAATTTCTTTTCTCCTTCTTTTTTGTATACTTCTTCTTTCTTTCCATCTTCAGTTTCATCTCTTTTTTTATCAACAGTTGTAGTTGCTGCTTCATTCTTACCTTGTTCTCCTTCTTTTTCAGCATTTGCAGCAGTTGTTGCTTCTTCAACTTCCTTTTCTTCCTCAGCTTCTTCTTTTTCTTCACCTGCAGTAGTTGTTTCTTCCTCATCTTCTTCTTTTTCTTCACCTACTGCTTCTTTCTCAGCTTCTTCTTTTTCTTCATCAGTTTTTTCTTTTTCCTTGCCTTTTTTTTCATCTGTTGCTGCTTCTTTTTCAGCTTCTTCTGCAGCTGCTTCTTTTTCACTTTCTTCTTGGCTCTTATCTTCTTTCATTTCTTCTTCTTCATCCTTCTTTTCTTTTTTGTTTTCCTCTTCTACCACAACAGTGGCCAACCCATCTATTTTGCTTATTTTCTTCTTTTTCATTCCTCTCTGATTCACGAAGGTCCACATGCAATGTATCATCATATTACAAAGTGTTACTGATATTTAAAGTTAAAATTTTATTAACAACGTTAATTATTGAATGAAGTTACCTCGTTTGTATTGTCGCTCATCCTTTTTCTTTTTCTTCAATAT
Source organism: Capsicum pubescens (assembly GCA_030864215.1). Taxonomy (NCBI): domain Eukaryota; kingdom Viridiplantae; phylum Streptophyta; class Magnoliopsida; order Solanales; family Solanaceae; genus Capsicum; species Capsicum pubescens. Next base: position 82,789,609 of record CM061541.1, on the reverse strand, counting down.
TTTCTCTTTGATATAGGCAGTAATATCCAACAACGCTTCCTCGAGCATAGCAACACGCTTATGAAGATCCCTAGGGGATGAGGTGCCCACTACATCTTAGGAGGTGCTCAGAGAAGCATCATCACCAACGCATACTCCAATGGGGTTACCACCCAAATCCCCGTCATCATCACTGTGCTCATTTGAAGTAAGGAAAGTCACCCCTTTTAACTCTTTCTTCAAGACATCGAGGACGTTATTCTTCACCTTGTATGTATATAGCTTAAACGCAATCATGTAATCCATCTTTATTTCTCGAACAGTAGGGATGATGTAAAGGTACACGTTCTACAAAATATCAATTAACAATTACATAACATTCGATACAACAGTAGTATTATTGCATAATAAAAAATAAGTTCATACCTCGGTAACTTTTTCTTTATACTTGAATGGATCGCCTTCGATTATCTTGTCACTTTTTGTAGTGTGCCATCTGAGGATGCAGAAAATGGGAAAAGGCTCATCCATTGATTTTCCAAAAAAAAATCCAATATGAGGAAAGGTCTCATAGATCCAAATCTGTAAGCAGTACAGCAGTGAAAAAAAGAACTCAGAGTCTATGACAGAGTATAAATAAAATAAGAATCTACGATAAACTCACTAAAGGGTTTATGGTAGATACCATGAATACCTAGGAAAATCTGAGTAGAGCATAGGATGTCTTTTGTTTCTAATCAAATACTTCTCTCTGCTTCTTCAGGTCACTTTTTTTCTTCAGATAGTCCATGGTCAGTTGAAATGTCTCTTTCCCCCACGGATAATTCTCGAAGAAACTCAAAGAATCGACCATTTGAATCAGTTTTGTGTCGACAACCTTCGTCGAATCTTTTACAAGCAACATGGTGTGCAAGAACCACAGAAAACAGCACTTAAACTTCTGATCCTCGTTCAGCTTATTCCCTCTGATCAGGTGTAACAAGTTGGCCGCCTTAATATTTTTATTTTTCATCACCTTAAAGCAACAATTCTCCCCCTTTGCTAACACCTTCTTCATTTTTTATTCACTAGGGTATGTTGAGCAGTTCAGCCCCGTGATCAAACAAAACTCTTTCAATTCAAAACAGGAAGGCTTGTTAATGCAGAACCACATCTCATGACGCATCTTATCGTTCTTGAAGCGTCGCAACAGCAAATAATGGACCAACTGCCCATTGAACTTGAGATGCTCCGACAGATTTCTCAGGTGTCCAAAACAGGACCGCTTGAATCTTTTCTTCAATTACTGGTAGATAAGAACTTGCTTAAATTCTTGATAAGCGGTCATTCTTGATCTGATCGATATCTTTGTCGGGAAAGATCCGACCTCGTCCATTATCGTTCGAAGGCCATACCGCTCCACAAAAATGAACCTCGAAAGAGATGACATGGACAAGGGATCATTATCCCCATCATCACTGTTTCTCTCACTTCACTCGCTCTATTCACTGTCACCACAAACACTGTGCTTGGCAATAGCTTCACCAGAATCGACGTAGTCGCTTATCTCTTTTAACTCCAAATTTGATTCGGACACTGCATCTTCAATTTTCTTCCTTTTTGAGACATTTTCAATTGTCTCAGCTTTTCTTTTTCTACTTCTATCAGCAGAATCAGAAGCGGTATCGTCTTTGCATTTAGGAAGGATGCTTTTTTAGCCATTTTCAACATAATTTACACCTGCAGAATAAATCTCCCATTTTCAGTTCATAGACCACAAGTCTATCAACAGAAATAACTCAATGCTCAAATGAAAAATTCCCCAAAAAATTAAGAAATACCCCACCATTAAACAGTTCATAACACAAACATACAATAACTAAACCAAAATACAACATGCAGTATCAAAACCCCACAATTGCTAAAAATCAAACTAGTGCACCTAATCAAACTAATTAGCTATTAATCTTTCTATTTTCACTATTTTAGCAATCATATTTTAAAAGAATTTCATACGTTTAAAAAATGATTTCAATCTAGGGCATTCTCATTTCATAGACCACGGGTCTACGGATAGAAACAGGTCACTGTTCGAATCAAAATGCCAAAATAACTCTTCAAATAACAATTATCTCACCATTCAACACTTCGATGCTAAAAAAAATCAGAACTAAACCAAAACTCCTAAACAAAAGTTTCAAAATTCAACACCATGATCGACGAAAAAATTTGTCAAAAATGCCGCATAAAACCTCAACCATTGCTTCAAAATCAAACTCATTACCTATAAAATTCTCATTTTTTAACTACTTAATCAACCAAATTCGAAAAAAAAATTCCTACATCACTACGAATCGATTAGCAAAGAAACCCATTTAAATGGATCTAGAAATGATCGAAACTTGATTTTAACTAATCTTACGAAGCAACAACGAGCCCTTAGCAGCTGGAGTAGAAGAAGAAACGAAAATGGCGTTTTTGGGAGCAGGGTTCTCGAAAGCAGGAGTTGGGAGAGAATTGAAGAGAAGAGAGAAGGTTTTTTTATATTAGAATAAGTGGAGGGTGTTAGGTGTATTATATTAAATTTGCAAAGTTATAAAAATGATGAAATAGTCACTTGACCCACGTGTGGGCCCCACTTTTTTAACTTCTCCCCACTTTTTACACCCTAACACTAAAAATTAAATCAAAAAAAAAAAAATAGTGGGTATATGACAAAATAGTTTTGGAAATGTATCGTTTGCCAATTTTTCCCCAACAACCGAGTATCCGTCCGTACGTAGCTACTACATATCCTAATTACAACCAATAGATCCTTACTATGCATAATAATTAAATTAAGTACATAGGTTTTTGCCAAAGGAAATGTAAAATTATCCCTAGTAATATTTCATTGTCCAGCTTCCCAGCAATTGCAGCTCCTCATCATCATTAAAGCATCGTCAATCTACAAATATGTTTTCACAAAACCATCAGTAGTAATAAAACTACAAAAGATATGTCCCATTTACAAATATATATCAACACTCCCTATATGAAATTGATAATTAGTGTATCAAATAAATGTTTACCTAGTCCCAAAAAAATTCCAAATGAGGAGAAAAACACTAGTTCTTTTGGTTTTCTAGATCATAAAAGTTTTCTCTTGCTTTTTGGTGAAAATAAAAAAAGGCATATCCACCTGTAAACTTACGATGAAAGCGAAGGATGGTCATGGAACTGGAAATGGACTCCATGCTTCAAGTGGCATGGATATCTAAGTTGCACGGCCTCTTCACTTTTAATGCAGCATCCGTATCGGATTCTCCAAAAATACGCTACTTTTTAAGAATCCGATACGCACCCGTTGACATTTTAAAGAGTTCAAGCAACATAGAATTGGCTACGATATGTCTTCAACATCCCTTGGGAAGTAGACACAACTATCAGGGATATTAAAAGATCTTTGAATGACTTCTCTTGGTCTATCCAACAGTGCATTAGGAAAGCTATATACGCTAGCTACCATGAGCCAATCCCTCCAAGCGAAAAAGGTCTGAGGGCTGATTAATTAATATGGACAAGTGGAAATTTCCTAACCTTCGAGTTAGGAATATAAATTTTAGCAGGATAAAGTTTATAATAATGTGGTATATAATGTTTAACTGGTTCTAGTGAAGCTAACCATGATCAAGAGAGCATTACTCTCATCAACCTTAAGGATCTTTCTGGCTATAATTTTTTGCCTAGTTCACAAGACTGGTTTGGTGAAAAACCTATAGTAATTAGCACAATGGGACTGTCCATTGTCTTAAGCTACTTCGAAGAGGTTAGGCATCATATACCTCGTATACATATACTCTCTTTTTGGATCTTAATGTACAAGGTACGGGTCGCCTACTCCCCCACCATAAAGGTGACTTTGAATAATAATAATAATAAAAATAGAACTCTACAATAATAAGTTGGCAGATTAACCAAATAACGGAAGATATTACTGCATGCTATAATTATATTCCCACAAATTAGCCTCAAAGGAAAAAGGAGGGAGCTAAAGAAAAAGGACTTGAGTTATATACTTGCATACATCAAAAATGTAAAGAATGTTTGTACTATTAGTATAATTTGACATGTTATAATGGGTTCTTATTACAGTAGTGGACTAATTAAGGATGTCATAATATAAAAAATATAAACAAGGTATATGTATACACACATATCAGTGCAACAAAAACACGGCAAAGAATATGCACTTTAATAAAGAGTGTTAAAAATTTTACCACGTTAGTTAATTATCATTAGATCCAATGTCGCTATAGATTTTTGGGGCATTTACAGATAATGTTAAATGTAATTGTCAATGGTGAATGCCTCTAAAAAAAAACATATTTAGCGACAATTAAGCTATTACCGCTAATTAATTGCCGTTAAAAATCATTTTTGGTGGGGTGTGTGTATAAACAAGGTTGATTCCCCTTATTTCTAAATGTATCTACATCATTTTTTATATTATGACCTCCTTAGTAAAATTTCTGAAACTGCCACTGTCTTCCAATATGCAAGATTCCCAACCAATCCACGTAAAGTATCGTAATCAGTAATTACCTTTTTGTACAATTATTACTAATTTTTACAGCGTCAATGCATAAATTAACATACATAAACTCAAAAATATAAATGGTGCGTACCATAGGTAGTCAGAGGAAGATGAGGGGTGTTGAAGGTTAGGATGAGAAGGCTGAAGTCGATAGGCTGAAGAATTACTAGTAGTGGCTCCTCCAAATTGCCCTTGATCTCCAAAGAATGAAAATTGAGCCAACAATGGCTGTTCTCCTAGTAAATTCAGTTCAGTAAGTGCTGCTGCTGCTTCTTCTTGTTGTTGCTGCTGCTCCATCACTGCAGCTGGCTGTTGCTTGTACATTTCATTGTTCATCAACTTCACATGCATCATCAATTCCAATTTATTATTAGTCCATGCCAAAATAATTAAAAGACTTGCTAGTTAATCTAGCTAGATATCTACTTCTAGACTTTGCCTTATACTTTTCTTGGATTGATAATCTTTTATTTTTTTTAATTAAGCCATATACACCGCGACAGTCGAAGGTGATGAGGGTTTGATTTTGACCCTTCCGTTGTTTTTTTTAAGAAAAAATAATTATAAAAGTATAGGGGCAAGGAAAAGGGAAATAAGGAGAAATGACAAGGTGAGGAATCAAACCTTCGTCAAGACAAAAATTCAGGTGATCAATCATCAATTAAGCTAATAAAATTCTCCAATTCCTACCTCAAGTATTGACAGGGGCGGCTGGTGATGGAGAGAAATTAGGCGATTGCCGATTTTGGGGGCCCCATTTTTCTAGCATTTATTGTATTGATAGTGTAAAAAAAAAAAGAAAAAAAAAATTATAAAAAATCTTTTTTAAAGCGGTGAATAACTAAAAAATAGGATTTGATAAAAAATAATAAAACTTAAAAATAGGAATCACTTGTTACTATAACTTTTAACGGATGGGTATTTAATATTGAGTTGAATTCTCTTTTTACATTGCCCATTAAAAAAAATGTTTTCTTTCTCAAGTTTTCTTTCCTTTACTCTTTAAAATTACCCCACTTTTTTTTACCCATTTTTCCCACATTTTTTCTCTTTCTCATGTACTCTCTTCTCGAGTAAATTCTCTGAATGATCACCCATGTTTGAGAAATTATCTATAAATATTACTTTTGTTTTATTTAGGACAAGAATATCATCCAACTTTTCTTTTTTTTTCCTTTAAATATACTTATCATCTCAAAATCTTTCTCTCTCCTACTTGGAATCATTAAATTTCTTTTTTCTTTTATAAATGTATAACTTATCAAACTTATTTAATTAAAGTTTTGTCCTAATTCTTTTTTTAAAAAAATTACACATGATATATTAATCATTGAAGATTAATCTAATTACACCAAAAGCTTAGTTTATTTTATTTGATATGTAATCTTCAAAGTTTCTTTTATTTACTTATTTATTTCACCACTTAATAATAGTTTTAAAATACAAGTACTTATACGAATTGACACAATAATTTTTTTAGTCGTTTATTTTATATACTAAAATTTCTTAAATATAAAAGAAATAAAACGATGGATTTCATATTTTAGACATTAAGTTTTTTATTTATATGAGAATAAAAGAATAAAATCTCCTTTTTTTAAGGAAAGAAAAATTATGTAGTCTTGAAACAAATTAAACTTCTTAAGAAATATTAAAAAAAATGATATCTTCTTCAGTACTATTACAAATGAATTTTTAAAATATTACTCCATCAATAATTCTTTGCTTTTGATGGATTTAGAATGAAGTACGGATATAAATTAGTGTTTAATTGTATAATAAAATAAAATATAAATATAATGATCACAAAAAATTGAAGAAACTAAATTAAAAATAATATTATTTTAATAAATTTATGTCTTATCTTACGAATTTAATGATTTTTTTATGGGCAATTTCTTGTAAAAATCTGCAAAAAAATCATCTTTTCACTATATATTTACCAAAAATTATCTTGCATAAAAATTGCAAGTAATCTATGTCCAAATTAAATTTTTCAGGTAATAATACATATTAAAAAAAAATTATTGAATTTTTTTTGGCAACAAAAAAATCGTAGGTTTGCCATCAATAATTTTAAATAACAAATTATATTATTTTATTCTCTATTACTCTATATTTGAAGGAAATATAATATCTTTGGATTATATTAAACCAAAAATTCTTTTGTATAATTCTAAAAGTAGATTTTATTCTTTTATTCTCATGTAAATAACAAATTTAATGTCTAAAATATGAAATCCGTCATTTTATTTCTTTTAGATTTTAAGAATCTTTAATATATAAAAAAAAAAAAAAATGAGTACCAAATTTTATAAGTACTTGAGTTTTAAATATTATTAAGTGGTGAAATAAATAAGTTAATAAAAGAAACTTTGAAAAGTACATATCAAATAAAATAATTCAAGCTTTTGGTGTAATTAAATTAATCTTCAATGATTAGTATATCATGTGTATTTTAAAAAAAAAAAAGAATTGGGATAAAACTTTAGTTAAATAAGTTTGATAAGTTAGATCTATTTATCAAAAAAAGAAAGAAATTTTAATGACATGGAATTTCAAGTAGGAGAGAGGAGGTTTTTGAGGTGTTAAGTATATTTTAAGGAAAATAGAAAGAGTTGAGTGATATTCTTGTCATAAATGAAACAAAAATAATATTTGTAGGCAATTTTCCAAACATGGGTGACCATCTAGGGAATTTACTCCTCTCTTCTCTCTTTCCAGCTTTTTTTTATTCTTTTTTATTGTCTTTTTCAAGTTCAAAGACTTAAAAAGCTCATACAAAAATTTAAAAATTATTGATAATATAATTACATTATTGTTAATTTCACTTCGAAGAGAACACAATTCATATTTCAAATTTGAAAAAGACATTGTGAAGCAGCTAAAAGATAGTTGGGATCATCGATCAAGCCTTTATATTTCTTGAATCGGTTGATATCATTCTAACTTTTTATATTATTGTTGTATTTATATTTGATATTTTTTTATTTAATAGTATGAATTTTTTTCATACTACTTGTTAGAATTTAATATGTCAACTAGAAAATATGAATCCGGTTATTCAAAACTTGTAAAAAAAAAAAAAAGTTGATAATTTGATAAAATCTCAAAAAGGAGCTCTTGATAAATTTTTGACAAATAATACCAATGTTAAATCAAAAAGTTTAGAAAAAAGTTCTTTAGATGAACAAGTCACTGATTTAGTTGAGTTAGATGATGGTATAATTGAAAAAGAAGGGGAGGAAATTAATGAAATGTCAGATACAGATTCTTAACAAAATCAAGATCTTAAAAATGAATCAAATAATTGTACTCCTGCAAATATATTTGATCCTAGACAATGGAATAATATTGATACAAAGTTAAGAGGTTTATTAGTAGAAAATTGACCAATTAGAATTACTGACATAAATTTTTCAAAGAATGAATTTTTAAGACATTTTTCTACTACACATTATTTTCAAAAATTAGCAAATGGAAAAAGACATGACAGAAGATGGTTAATTTATTTTAAAGATTTAAATAAAGTATTTTATTTTTGTTGCAAGTTGTTTAATACTACTTCTAATGCTAAAAATAATAAATTGGCTAGTGAAGTTAGTAGAGATTGAAAAAATTTTAATGCTAAACTTAGATCTCACGAAATATCTAACCAACATATTATTAATATGAGTTTGTGGATTGATTTAGAAATTAGATTGCACAACAATAGAACAATTGATAAAAATGTTCAAGATCAAATTAATAGAGATAAAGAACATTGAAAAAATGTATTGTCAAAAATTATTTCCATCATAAAAACTCTTGAAAAAAATAATTTGACATTTAGAGGAAAAAATAGAAATATATATCAAGAAAATAGTGGAAAATTTTTAAGCCTTATTGAAATGATTGCGGAATTTGATTCAATCATGCAAGAGCATATTCGGAGAATTAAACATGATGAAAATTCATAATCATTATCTTGGACATAATATTCAAAATGAATTGATAAGTTTGTTGGCAAGTGAAATTAAGAACAAAATTATTGAAAAAATTATAGAAACAAAGTATTTCTCTATAATACTTGATTGTAAGCCGGATACAAGTCATCAAGATCAAATATTTTTTATATTACGAAGCGTAGATATTTCTCCAACTCCAATAAAAATTATCGAATATTTTTTAGAGTTCTTAAAAGTGGATGATACACGTGGAAAAGGTCTTTTTGAAGTTATTTTAAATAAAATAAAATGTATTGGACTTGACATTGATAATCTAAGAGGACAAGGATATGATAATGGATCTAATATTAAGAAAAAACATCAAGGAGTGCAAAAAAGACTACTCCATATAAATTCTAGATCATTTTACACACCATGTGGTTGTCATAATCTAAATTTGGTACTTTGCGATATGACTAATTCTTGTACAAAAGTTGTATCATTCTTTGGAGTGGTACAATGTATATATTCACTATTTTCTTCTTTCACTAAACGATGAAAATTTTTGAAAGATTATGTACCTAGTTTAACTCTTAAGTCATTGTCACAAACACATTGGGAAAGTCGTATTGACAGTGTTAAAGCAATAAGATTTCAAACTCCACAGATAAGGGAGGCTTTATTGAAATTAGTAGAAGTTAGTGATGATCTAAAGACTAAAAGTGAAGCCAATTGTTTAGCAATTTATGAACTTGAAAATTTTGAATTTTAACTAGGTATAACTATTTAGTATGATGTATTATTTGTTGTTAATTCAATTAGCAAAAATTTATATCAAAAGATATGCATATTGATGTTGGCATTGATCAATTAAGAGGTCTAGTTTACTTTTAAAAAAATATATAGAGAAGAAGGATTTACATCTGTTATGATTTCAGCCAAGGAAATTGCATTAGAGATGAATATAGAACCTCAATTTCGTAATAAATGTGTGATTTATACAAAAAAATAATTTGATGAGAATGGTGATAATGAAATCACAAGATCTCTTGAAGAATCTTTTAGAGTTGATTATTTCTTATACATAGTAGATCAAGTCATTTTTTCACTTCAAACTAGATTTGAACAATTTGAAGCGTATGAAAATAGTTTTGATTTTCTATGTAGTGGAAAGAAATTGAGATCTTTAGATGATGATAATTTAAAAAAAATATTGTTTTAATCTTGAATGTTCCTTAAAACATGATACTCATTCTGATTTTGACGGTTTAGACTTATTTTTTGAATTAAAAATTTAAAAGAAATAGTACAAGTAGAAGATAATACTCTAATCGAGATACTTAATCAAATAAAAAGACTTGATTCTTTTTCAAATGCTTATATTGCTTATAGAATAATGTTAACAATTTCGGTAACCGTTGCCTCTGTAAAAAAAAGTTTTTCAAAATTAAAAATGATAAAATCTTATTTAAGATCAACAATGTATCAAGAAAAATTAAGTAGATTGACTATATTATCAATTGAAAAAGAATTACTAGAAGAAATTGATTATAAGAAATTATTAACAGTTTTGCATCTCAAAAAGCTAAAAAAAAAAAAATAGATAAAAACGTATATAATTTTTATTGTTATTGAGTTTAAGACCTCCTATTTAACTTTCATTTTATGCCATCAATGTGCTTAAGTCACCCCTGTGTATTGACTAATATGATTACATAAATGGAGAGATATGTCACCTCAATAATCATTCATAAATTCATAAGTTGGTGGATAACATCAATATTATTATCATAATGGTTAAAATGTATGTATGTATACTTCCTTTTCATCAAATTCTGGATAGTTAATTAAGAGGGTTTTTTGGATTGAGTTATTTTTAGATATTTTTTATTTCTACATATTTTTAAATTTTTAAAGGTGTTTGACAAAGATATAAAGGGTGTGTTTGGTATGAAAGAAAATATTTTTCATGAAAAATATTTTCCTAGAAAATATTTTCTTGGAAAATAAGTTGGTTTCTTACTTGTTTTTTTATGTTTGATTGGTGGATGAAAAATATTTTCTAATGTTTGGTTGGTGAATGAATTTTTTTTTTTTTCAGAAAATACATTTTAATGTTTAGCTAAATCGTAAAAATACGTTTTAGAAAATTATTTTTGATCCTGAAAAATACTTTTTTAGGGTGTGTTCGATATGAAGAAAAGAAAACGTTTTCTAGAAAAATAAGATGTTTATTACGCATAGTCTTGTGTTCATTATGCAAATCGGGTAAGTATATATATTTTTTAAAAGTATTTGTATATGTTTAACAAAAAAAATGAGAACGAATAGGATAAGAAGGGTAGGATAAGAAAAAAAAATTGAATTTCTTTTTAAAAATAAATTAAAAAATTTATCTTTTTGGGGTAGGGGGTTGGTAGGTGGGGGATGAGGTTGTCAAAATAGATAGTAAGGGCGGGGTAAGAAAAAAATTAATTTTCTTTTAAAATAATTTTTTTTTTCGGGAGGCCGGAGGGGTCTAGTAGGGGGTGGGTGTCGGGCGGGGTAAGAAAAACCTAATTTTTTTAGGGGGGTGGAGGTTGGTCGGGGGGGTCGGGTAATGGAGGAAAAGAAAAAAGTTTGAATTTTTTGAAAAAATAAATTAAAATTTTTTTTTGAAGGGAGTAGGGGTTTGAGTTTCGGGTTAGGGGATGAGGTAAGAAAAAATTTGAAATAGTAGTTTTTCGAATGGGAGGGGGGTAGGGGGTGGGGGTCGAGGTAGGGGAGCGAGGGTGGGGTTAGAAAAAATTTAAAAATTTTCAAAAATAAATTTTGAAAATTTTTTTTTTTAGGGGGAGGGAGTTGGTAGGGTGGGGGTTCAGGTAGGAGGGTAAGAAAAAGTTTAATTTTTAAAAAAAATATATATATTTTTTTAAAAAAAATATTTTTTTAAAAAAAATATTTTTTTTTTTAAAAGAAATATATATATATTTTTTTTTGGAAGGGGTAGGGGAGACGGAGAGTAGAGTTTTGGGTTTTGGGTAGGAGGATGAAAAAATTTAAAATATTTTCTTTTGATGGGGTGGTAGGGGTGGGGGGTAGGGGATTGGGGGTCGGAGTAGGGATGGGTGATTTTGAGAGTTGTATGAATATTTCATCTTAAGAGTGGGGTTGAAAGAGAGTTTTGGAAAATGTTTTCCTTACTCTTTGAAAGGAAGTCATTTTCCTTAGATTTGAGAAAAATAAGTTGATTTGGAAAACATTTTTCAAAACCTTTAAACCAACCAAACATAAGAAAATTGAAAAACATTTTTCAGAAAATGTTTTCCTTCATACCAAACATACCCAAAGTGTTTTAAGCATTTCACTTTAGACTTAAAAAAGAGTAGAACAAATAAAACAGAAAGTCAAAAATTGATTGCAATCTACTACTTTTAACTTTTATTCACATAAAAAAAAAAGTTAATCCAAACTCCCCTAAGTCAAATGTATAATTAACGTGCGATAAAAACTTACCCACTGGCACATTTCTTGATTTTCCTTCTCCAACATTCTCTCCTACCACATTGAACAATAGAATACGTTAACCCAAAAAAGGGGGAAATTTTCTCATATATTTTTATTTTTAATAGAATACTTTTTTCTAAAAAAAAAAAAAGTATTACCGTTCTCTTCAGGTTTTCCATCTGCTGTTGCAAGAGTTCCAGCTGCAACCATTGTGAAATTTTGTTAAAAACATATCAAATTTAGGGAAATCGAACTCTCGTTGATATTTTTTTAATTTTGTGTCAGTAAACAATGTGTTTCGTAATTTTAATTATTTGATCAAGTTTTGCTTAGGATGTACAAATGGAATTAATTAAAAATTAAATAACAATTAATTAGTACGTACCTTTCTAGCTCTAACTTTGCTAACAGCATTTTCAAGCTGTTTCTCAAGTTCATTCAATTCCTCATACTGTGCTGAGTTCAAGTCATCACCTTTGTATCTTTGAAGGCTCAATTGAAGGTTCAGTGTCTCCCTTTTCATTTTTGCTATTTCATCATACTGTTCCACCTATAAATTCAAATTAATTTCAAGTCAAATAATTATATTCAAATTAACCATGAACAAATTGAATTTAGAAGAAAATATATATATATATATATATATATAGTACTACAAGATTTGTGGTCATACCCTATAATCATGAACTGGAAGTGAGGCACCAGTTGTGTGGAGATACTTACTAATGATTTCACCCATGCTGTGAGATACAAAAAGTTACAAAAGGAAAATTAACTTGTTATTACTAAGAAGAATTTAATTATCAACAAAAAAAGAAAGGGAAATTAAAGGGGCGGGATATATATACAACCATTAAAAGAATATAAATAATACCACAATTTGGATAGACATTTTTTTTCTTTAGGAATTATACCAAAAGTATCTTATATATACTCTTGTAGTTTAATATAAGACGATGTTGTGTACTCAGAAAAATAAATTAGGATAGATATTATTTCTAACTAAAATTCCTTAGTGGAAATTAATTATTCTATCAGAACATCACTCTCTTCCTCTTGTAACTACAGAAGATTAATAAAAAGAATTTTAAAACAAAAGAAAAAATAGAAGTTTAGACTTCCAAAAAAACCCTAATTTTTTCAAAACTTGATGACTAGGCACTGGAGTTGGTCAACTGTGACACTGATGGCTTGAACAGCCACTACAATAAACCCAATATGATTTCACGGATAGGGTCCGAAGAAGATAAAGTGTATGAAGATCCTAACCCAATGTTCAGAAGGTAAAGAGGTTGTTTCTAAGTTAAATGACCGATGAAACAGAGGCAAGACACCGATGGCTTGAGCCTTGACTTACTTGAAAAAAAATTACTCTTCTGCTAAGCCATATTATTTTCAACACACACATGCATGAAGACAGACATAAAAGGGGAAACTTATAATACAGTCAAGAAATAAAGACACATAATTAATTTATAAAGAAAATGAGCACAAAAAACTGATGATAATTAGTTGAAAATAATCTACCACAAGATTTAATTTTGATAAAACCAAGAAATTTTTGAAGCATGAAAATGAAGGAGAAAAAACAAACCTGTGGGGTTGACTGGAGTACTCAAACAATTTGCCTTTGGTGGAGAAAATGATAAGTCCAATTTGAGCATCACAAAGCACAGAGAGTTCATGTGTTTTCTTGAGAAGTCCAGCTCTTCTCTTTGAGAAAGTAACTTGCCTGCTTGTTTTGTTCTCGATTCTCTTCACTTCTACCTTTCCTCTCCCCATTATAATCACCTATATACAATTATATCTATTAATATCTCCTAATTATGGTAAAACATAAAAATGACAAGTAAAATATACAAAAGCTTCTTTTTCAAGCTTAACAAATTAAAAGACTTAAGTGCATGCATCAAATAGAAGCACAGATTTTAATGGGGAAACATGATTCCTTTTGTCTACTCTTTTATTTTCTTTTTTAAGGTTTAAAGACCAATTATTTGTCCATTTCCTAGATATTACACAATGGCATGTAACTTTAATTTTTTTATTTTTATTTTTTAAAAAAAGGAAGAAGATGATGATGATGATGATCCAAAAGGGTGTAAAAAGTGAGAAATGGAAAGCAGATTATTATTTTTCAGTGATATATGGAAGCTTACCAGAGGAGATAAAAAGGAAAAGAAGGGGGCTGTCTATAGCTAAGAAAGAGTTTTACCTTTGTTGTTGTTGTGTTTTCTGATTTGGGTCCATAGAGATGAGTCTCTTCTTTGCAATATCACCTATTTATATAAACTAATTTCTCTATTTCCAAAATCGTCCTCACTTTTTCTTTATATTTAGTGTTACTCGACTATTTAAAAAAATACAACTTATTTAGGCCTTTAATTTCTGCCCATAAAAACCAACTATCCTGATTTAGGTATATTTTAGAATTAGATAGCTAGTGCTTGTGAAAAGAGTTTAACTTTTGTACTTTGAGAACGTAAAAGAATTTTTATATTATCAAATCAATTAAAAGATAATTACATGGAATAGTCTGTAAAAGGTGAGAATAGTAACCTGAGAAATAAGACAAGTCATTCATTACCATACCGATTCGGGTTATTATGTATTATATATTGATATACAGAGTAAATTTTTTTTTACACTACTAACGTATATATGTTTAAATCATTCTGAAAAAAGGGAGCTTTTGCTGATTTTCACCCACATATGATATGATGTGAGAAGCTATGTGGCTCAGACTCTCCAAAATATTATTGCACCCATATCGGATCCTTTGAAATTACACTATTGTTAGAGGATCCGACATGTAACCATCAACATTTTCAGTGAGTTTGAGCAACATAGGTGAGAAATACTCTTAAGTCATAATTTCCCAACATAGTCTTACACATTAACTTCTTTTTTTCTTTAATTTGATGTAGTTTAACTTCTTAAACAAAGATCACTAAAAAACTTTCAAAGACTGGTGAGGCAGCTTCACTTTCTAATAAATGGTATTGGTTTGGATTAATATTGTGCAATTACTAAGTCGTGTAAACTCTTATAAATAGTAATTATAATTACATAAGTATGATAAATTAAATCTAAAGTGCGTGTTTTTTTCTTTCAGTTTAGGAGTAATTGATGTTGTTGTTGTTGACACATAACCACCACTGACAACAGACCATATGAACTCTCCTTGGAAGATGGAGGAAGAAATGCTACCAAATATTCTTGTGTATTTCCAATTAGGGTTTCTTGGGACAGTGGCTCATAATTCTAGACTTACCAAAAATAGAAATTGGAGAAGGACTCGTGAGAACACCTACTTTTTCTCTCAAATGAACAAGACAAATTGTTGCTATACTATATGCACTCAGACTTTTAATTTCATACATGTCATCTTCACTTAAATTTAATACTATTCTTCCACACTTCATTTCACATGCACAAGACCAGTCACTTTTTCCCATTTTGTTTGTTTCTTTTCATTCCCTTCATTACCTACTTTAAGGAGGGGAGGGGGAGGGGAGAGGTGAAAGGACAGAGAAAGAACAAAAAAAAAAAAAGTTTGACCAAATTACTTACCCCCTGCCCTAAGTTTCAAATTATTTCAATGATATTTGATTGGACATGAAATTTAAAATAAAATAAAAAAATTTACATATAAAACAAGTCTAGAATACTTGTATAACTATAGAATACCAATTATCCATGAAGGGTATTTTAGTCATTTATGGCATATTCTTTTTGTATGACTAATAATATGTTAAAAGAAATGTAACAAATAAATCAAAATAAGGAAGATTATCATAGAACATAATTATGAAGTTAAATCTGAAGGAAAATCTCTGAAATTATCCTTAAAATATAACTATAGAAGTGCATTTATCTATTGATGCAAAAAGTTTAAAATGCTTGTAATCTCATAGCGCTGTGTCATCTCACGATTTTTTCTAAATTCTTTTTTCTTTAAAAAAAAAAAAGCAGTTAAATGTGGTCAGCAACTAGAGCTGGTCAAGCTCATAAAGTCTTCAAACTTGTAGGGTTTTGACCAAGATGTTGACATTGGAAACAAGTCTCCTATAAGATTGCACATATATTATGGGTGTTAAAAGGTAGAGTGGACAGGGGCGGATCTAGAATTTAAAGTTTGTGTGTTTCTTGAACAAAATAAAAATCAAATATACTCGGTGATGGGGTTAAAGAACCCACAACTAATAGGCCAATAAAGCTTTAGCAAGCTCCTACTTTACCGCTAGATCAATAACACACTTCATTTATAGGTCCAACTTATAATTCTTATATACTTACTAGATTGTTTAACATATGTTGAGTTCAATGTGTGCATGTGAATGGAAAATGGAGGGAAAAATAGTGGAGGAAAATAGAGTAACCAAAATGGAAAGTGTACTCTTATATTGAAAAGTTTACTAATTTTCTCACATTGGTGGGAGAAGGGAACTTTGGAGTGTTTATAATAAGGAACACTTACTCCACATGGATAGTGAGGCAAGAACAAAGTGGTGTCTCGCGCCACCGTCGTCGTTGCTCGGCTCGGCTTCGACTTCGGACTAAGAGATCTATCTTTTTAGACGGATTTTATTTGAAACTTGTTTTACAAGTGAAATTTTAATCCAAAAAAAATCTGATAGAATTTTTTTTCTCCAAGTGCGGGCGCATTTCGGATGCCATGCAAACGCATACGCAACACATCTCGAAGGGATGCGACCCTTCGAGGTAAAAGGCACACTGTTTCACGCTGTAGGGTGACCTGCGGGCGCAGATGAAGCGCAAAAGCTACTGAAATTTGCAAAACATCACCTGCGACCGTAGATTAGGCGCAGGTCCTGCACAGACTGGGTGCAGGTGACGTGACTATACTGAATAGGTGTCTTTCTGCTGAACCAATGCATCCTTTTCGAAAGGACACATTAAAGGCTATAAATACATGATATATTCCTCAGGTGTAGAAATGATTTTTGACAGCAAAAACTCTCTTCTTCTATACAAAAATCCTGTGTGATCATTAAGTTGTTGAGTGAGTTCGACGAATCCAATTATTTGAGGTACCTCTATAGTTGGGTTGAAAGCCATTTTACCCTGGGAGGAAGATTCCAAAACCTCGGGTACAGTGAGGGGAATTATTCCTTAAGGACACTCCTGAAGTCAGGGAACTTGGCTTTACATTTGTACTTTATCTCATTTCTGAAATATAACATACCTCTTGGATAGATTATTCATAATCTTGTGTTGAGGGTGTTAAGGAACTTCATAAGTGTTCTTATCTTAGACTTGAACTTGTGTCGAATTTGTTGTTGCATATATATAGATTTTTGTACCCAAAAATATTAAAAATAACAACCTTAAGGAATAAACTTTCGGAATCTGTATTGCTTGTTTTCTGGAGATTAAAGCTTTAAGCTTTCTACTCCGTTTGAACTTAACTAGTGATTTGAAGACATAAAATCTTCATCACAAGTTAAAAATCACTCGGTTGACGATTGGAAGTCATAAAAACTTCATCGTTAAACTAGAAACAAGAGGTGTTTAAAGTTGTTGCAACTTTTTAATAAGTATTTCGATATACTAAAGGTACGGTCTTGTTGAGACATGAAAATGACTAACGATAGTCAAGTGCAAGATGTTACAACGACTGTGGGGGCAACTAGTATTGGCACAACAAGTCGCACGAATGCTCTACCGGCAATGGCACCAGCGGAGAAACCCAGAAAGTTCGCGAGTATGGACTTCAAAAGATGGCAGCAGAAAATGCTCGGCTACCTCACGACTCTTTGTCTTCAAAGGTTCACATTTGAGAAAGCTCCGGAGGTGCCCGAGGGAACCTCCGAACAAGAGCAATTTGTGATTGTGGAGGCTTGAAAACACTCAGATTTTCTTTGCAGGAACTACATCTTGAGTGGTCTCTAAGATGACCTCTACAATATGTATAGTGGAACAAAGACAACAAAGAGTTATAAGGAGCGCTTGAACGGTAGCACAAGACAGAGGATGCCGGAACTAAAAATTTCTTCGTTACAAGATTCCTAGAATATAAAATGATAGACAACAAGTCTGTTGTTTCCCAAATGTTGGAACTGCAAGTGATCATCCGTGATCTCCTTGCGGAAGGTATGATTTTGACAAATACTTTTGTTGAACTATTTAAAAATGATCTTAATATTCACATAACCTTTATTGTAGGTTTGATCGTGAATGAGGCATTTCAAGTAGCAGCAATAGTACAAAAGTTACCACCTATATGGAAAAACTTCAAGAACTATTTGAAATACAAAGGTAAGGAGATGTCAATCAAAGATCTGATTGTACGACTACGCATTGAAGAAGATAATAAGGCTGTGGAAAGAAGGTCAAGAGGAAATTCTGTAATGAATAGAGTAAACATTATAGAAGATGACCAAACAACTCTAAAAAATAAAAGAAAACTGGAAATGAAAGCAATCAACCCAGAAAAAATTCAAGGGAAAGTGCTTCAACTGTGGCAAGATTGACCACAAGTCTACGAATTATCGTGCCCCAAAGAAAAGGAAGAAGAAGGACCAAGCAAATTTGGCTGAGTCCAAGAAAGAAATGGATGATCTATGTGTTATGCTTTCCGAATGCAACTTGGTGAGAAATCCTCGCAAATGGTGGATGGATTCTGGTGCCACCTGCCATGTTTGTGCTTATAAGGAGTTGTTTTTTACGTTCGATCCGGCTCAAGTAGAAGAAAAATATACATGGCAAACTCCGCTACTGCAAAGGTATAAGGAACAGGAAAAGTGTGCTTGAAAATAACTTCAGGCAAAGTGTTAACACTCAACAATGTCTTGTATGTTTCAGAGTTACGGAAGAACTTGATTTCC
The DNA here is from genome assembly GCA_030864215.1 of Capsicum pubescens. NCBI lineage: Eukaryota > Viridiplantae > Streptophyta > Magnoliopsida > Solanales > Solanaceae > Capsicum > Capsicum pubescens. The sequence continues at coordinate 82,770,812 of CM061541.1, read as the reverse complement.
GTATCACTTCTAGAAAAAAATAGATTCAAATGTGTATTTGGTTCCGAAAAAATTGTACTTAGTAAAGGAGAAGTGTATGTAGGAAAAGACTACCTCAGTGAGGGCCTACTCAAAACGAATGTAATAAATGTTGAAATCAATAAAAGTTCAGTTTCTTCTAACTTGCTTGAGTCTTATGATTTATGACGTGAATGATTAGGCCATGTTAATTACAAAACATTGCGAAAACTGATTAACTTAGAAGTTTTGCCAAACTTTGAGTGCAATAAATCAAAATATCAAATGTGCGTGGAATCAAAGTATGCAAAGCATCCTTATATGTCTGTTGAAAGAAATTTCAATCCCTTAGACTTAATACACAGTGATATTTGTGATATAAAGTCAACACCATCACGTGGTGGGAAAAAGTATTTCATAACTTTTATTGACGATTGCACTAGATATTGTTATGTCTACTTTCTAAATAGTAAGGATGAAGCAATAGATGCATTTAGAAAATACAAAACTGAAGTTGAAATTAGTTAGAGAAAAAGATCAAAACTATAAGAAGTGATAGGGGCGGAGAATATGAATCTCCCTTCGCCAAAATATGTGTAGAGAATGGAATTGACCTTCAAACTATGGCCCCGTATTCATCTCAATCTAATGGAATTACATAAAGGAAAAACCAAACTTTGAAGGAAATGATGAATGCCTTACTTATAAGTTCAGGTTTACCGAAAAGCTTGTGGGGGGAGGCTATTCTTACAGCCAACCGAATACTCAATAGAGTTCTCCATAGTAAGACACAATCAATTCCTTATGAAAAATGGAAAGAAAGTAAACCTAACTTGAAATATTTCAAAGCGTGGAGGTGTCTAGCGAAGGTCTAAGTTCCTACGCCTAAAAGGGTTAAGATAGGACCTAAGATGATGGACTGCGTGTTCATAGAATATGCTAAAAGTAGCAAAGCATGTCAGTTTTTAGTTCATAAGTCCAAACATCCGGATATCAATGAAAATACGATAATTAAATTAGATAATGTTGAATTCTTTGAACACATTTATCCGTATAAAACTAGACATGAACAGTCTAGAGGAGGGTCTAAACGACCTCAAGATAAACCAAGTGAGGATGTACATAATGATGAGAATCCGAGACGTAGTACACGTCAAACAACGTTAACTTCGTTTGGATCGTACTTTGTAATATTTCTCTTAGAAAATGAGCCTCAAACATTTAAAGAAGCGATGACGTCTTCAGACGCATTCTTTTAGAGAGAGGCAGTAGATAGTGAGATTAATTCAATCTTAAGCAACCATACGTGGGAGTTGATTGATCTTCCTCCAGGAAATAAACCTTTAGGTTCTAAATGGATCTTCAAAAGGAAAATGAAAGTTGATGGTACTATTGATAAGTACAAGACAAGACTTGTTGTAAAAGGCTTCAAACAAAAGGAAGGCCTTGATTATGTTGGTACATACTCGCCAGTAACAAGGATAACGTCAATTCGGATGTTAATTGCCTTGGCAGTAGTATATGGTCTTAAAATCCATCAAATGGATGTGAAAACAGTATTCCTAAATGGAGAATTGGAGGAAGAAATTTACATGGAATAGCCTGAGGGTTTTGTGGTTCCAGGAAAGGAAAATAAGGTTTGTAAACTTGTTAAGTCACTTTATGGACTAAAACAAACACCTAAATAATGGCATGCGAAGTTTGACCAAACCATGTTGGCAAACGGATTCAAGATTAATGAATGTGATAAATGTGTTTATATTAAAGACACTCCAAATCACCGAGTCATTGTTTGTTTATATGTGGATGATATCTTGATCATCAGTCGAGACATTTCTGACATAAATGCAACGAAACGAATGATCGAGAGCAAGTTTGATAAGAAAAATCTTGGAGTTGCGGATGTGATCTTAGGAATAAGAATCCATAGAACTCCACAGGGGTTGGCATTATCTCGGTCTCATTATATCGAAAAGGTACTTGACAAATTCAAGTATATGGAATTCTGTATTGCCAAGACTACATTGGATGTGAGCTTTGCACTTTGAAAGAATGAAGGTGAAAATGACTCACAATTGGAGTACACAAAAGTATTAGGATGTTTAATGTATATAATGAATTGTACACGACCAGACATAGCATGCACTATTAGTAAGTTGAGTCGGTACACGAGTAGTCCCAACAAAACTCATTGGATGGCATTGAAAAGAGTTTGGGGTATCTTAAATACACTCAAGACTATGCTTTGCATTATAATAAATATCCCACGGTACTTGAAGGATATAGTGATGCAAATTGGATCAGCGGATGGAACAAAGTAAAATTCACAAGTGGATATGTATTTACTATCGGTGGAGGAGCGGTCTCTTGAAAATCATCCAAACAGATATGTATTGCTAACTCTACAATGGAATCTGAATTTATCGCATAGGATAAAGCCGGTGAAGAAGCAGAATAGCTCTGAAATTTCTTGAAAGATATTCCTTATTGGCCCAAACCAGTGGCACCAGTATGTATACAATGTGATAGCCAAGTGACAATAGGTAGGGCAAGGAGCATGATGTACAATGATAAATCTCATCACATAAGACGAAGATATACTATCGTTAGAGAACTTCTCTCTAGTAGAATTACCACTGTTGACTATGTAAAGTCAAAGGATCATGTGTCGGATCCACTTACAAAAGGCCTATCTAGAGAAGGAGTGGAAAGGACATCCAAGGGAATGGGTTTAAAGCCTAGGATAAGTCAACATGGCGGTAACTCTACCTAGCAGACTAGAGATCCCAAGAGCTAGGTTCAAAGAGATCAAACAAAGTTGTTTCTGACAGGTTCAACATTGTCAGTTACCCAACTCATTCTCATGATGCAGACAATGTGGAATAAACAAGGATAAGACTTAAGGTGAAAAGTCTTTTAATAATTATCTAAATTTGGCAGATTTGACCAAATAGTTTAGTCTACAGGATTGAACGTTTAGAAATCACCTATGTGAGGTCTTCATGGAGAATGTTAGTAAAGGCCTATTCTCTAAGCTCTCTTGAAATCGGGACGTGTTCATGGCTGAAAAAAACAAAATCGTGAGAACCATAAGCAGTAAAAGGCTAGTTGTGTGACATGTGTTGTCTAGGTGTACATTAAAGCTCGAAGGTTCAAAGATATCAAATCTACCGATTGACCGAGTGCATCCGATGCATGTTCACTACGAAAAGTTCAAAGGGAAACCTACTTATCCAGATGTAATTAGTCTTTGCTAAATGATCACATGTTTGTCCATAAATTCTTCAAAAGACAGTCATTCCTCATTCATGTGGGGGATTGTTGAGTTCAATGTGTGTGTATGAATGGAAAATGAAGAGAAAAATAGTAAAGGAAAATAAAGTAACCAAAATAAAAAGTGTACTCTTATAATGGAAAGTTCACTAATTTTGCCACATTGGTGAGAGAAGGGAACTTTGGAGTATTTATAATAAGGAACACTTACTCTATATGGATAGTGAGGCAAGAACAAGGTGGTGCCTCGCGCCGTCGTCGTCGTCGCTCGGCTCGGCTTTGGATTTGGATCGATCGATAAGATCTATCTTTTTAGACGAATTTTATTTGAAACTTGTTGTACAAGTGAAATTTTAATCCAACAAAAATCTGATAGAATTATTTTTCTCCAAGTGTAGGCGCATTTCGGACGCCATGCAAACATATACACAACGTATCTTGAAGGGATGCGACCCTTCGAGGTAAAAGGCACACTATTTCGCATTGTAGGGTAACCTACGAGCGCAAATGCAGCGCAGGTACACGATCTGTGGGCGCAGATGTAGCGCAGAAGCTACTGGAATTTGCAAAACGTCACCTACGATCGCAGATCGGGCGCAGGTCCTGCACAAATTAGGCGCATGTGACGTGACTGTACTGAATAGGTGCCTTTCTGTTGAACCAATGCATCCTTTCCGAAAGGACACATTAAAGGTTATAAATACCTGATATATTCCTCAGGTATAGAAATGATTTTTGACAGCAAAAACTCTCTTCTTCTATACAAAAACCTTATGTGATCATTAAGTTGTTGAGTGAGTTTGACGAATTTAATTATTTGAGGTACCGATATAGTTGGGTTGAAAGCCATTTTATCCTGGGAGGAAGATTCAAAAACCTCGGGTATAGTGAGGGGAATTATTCCTTAAGGACACTCCGTGAAGTCGGGGGACTTGGCTTTACATTTCTATTTCATTTAGATTATTCATAATCTTGTGTTGAGTGTGTTAAGGAACTTCATAAGTGTTCTTGTCTTAGACTTGAACTTGTGTCGAAGTTGTTGTTACATATATACAGATTCTTATACCCGAAAATATTAAAAATAACAATATAAATATAAGAAACCCTCAAAAACTACTCGGTTTTCGTGAACCCTCAGCTTATACCCTAAATCAGCCCCTGCGAGTGGGACTGATCCGATTAAAAAAATTATTCAACACTCGTGGTTTGAAGTCTGGGTTAGTTATCGGATTGGAGGGGTTCAGTTCCAACTAAGTTGTGTTTATTCAAGTATAGTTAGTAACGTGTGCGAGGCCAGATTCTACTGCACCTGACCGGTTTCATTTCACATTAAATAATATTTTAAATTTAATTAAAATTTAATTTTTTTTCAAAGTATTTAATACTTACTAGTTTAGGTGTACCCGCTTTGCGCGTGTACCTCACTTTAATGAGTTTAAATATCACATTAAATAGGATATTTGTTTAAATAATAAAGATGAATATAATAATTAAATTTAATATCTTTTGAATATGTAGAGATGGAGAATTTATTTATTAAACCTAATTTTTATCAAAAATATTTTTAAAAGTCGATCGACATTCATCTACTATCTGTAAATTGCAACAAAATAATACAATAATAAAGACATAAAATAATACAATGAAATCTAATCTTTACACACAAAAACTTTCTCAAAGTCGTCTGAGACTCATATTTCACTTGTAAACAATAACAAAATAATACGATAATATAGATATCAAAATAATATAACTAAACCTAACATTTACATAAAAAAATTCCTCAAAACCGACCAACATTTATATATCACCTGTAAACTGCAACAAAATAATACGATAAAAGTGATACCAAAATAATACAATTAAACTTAAATTTTACACACAAAAATTTCTCAAAGCCGATCGAGATTCATCTACGAATTGTAAACTACCACAAAATGACAAATTAATAGAGATATTACGATAATACAATTAAACCTAACCTTTACCTAAAAAAAAAAATTAAAGCCGGTCCACATTCATCTAGCATCTGTAAACTATAAGAGAAAATATAATAGTGATCACAAAGCTTCAATTTTGATCCAACTAATTCTTATCTGAGCAAAAATTTTGACCCTAAAGAATGATTTTGAATAAAAACAAAGAAGATATATATATACACATATGTTGAATTCTATTATACTGATAAAAACAGTGAAGAAGTTGAGGATTAGAAAATCAAACATCCACCATCTAGATATGCAATCGAATCCAATTAGATGAGCATCAATCATATTCTCCCAATAGGCAAAAGATTTTCCAATGTAAACATCAAAGAAGTGTTGGAATCGAAAATAACCAAGGGATATGTGAAAGCTAATAATTGCAAAGCATTAACGGCCATAAATAAGACAATAAATAAGTATACTAAAAATAGAGAATACCCAAAATATTTGTACCCAAATAGAAACGATATACACCTTTTGATTGTCGAGGAAGTAAAAGCACAGTAACTCACAAGAACATTGAAATATCTTCTCTTCCCCTAACAAGGAACGTAAGAGTAGAGAATTAAAAATAAAAGTAAAATAGTTCAAGTTCCAAGCAATAAAAAGCAAACCGAATAAGCAATCAATGTGAGAAGAAATAAATCCATCATGAACAATTACCTGAGTATGATTCAAGTCTGAAGACATGTGAAAACTTTTAAAGAAACACTCTTCGTGTAAATAAAAGATAGGAGGAAAATTTTATGATATTCATTGTACAGTCTCCTTTGGCTCCCTCTTCCAGGGAGTCAAAGCTTACACCCACATCCTTTTGTAACAATCAAAATTAAGAATTTTACCTACAAAATAATCCATTAACTAGTCATATATCCATCTGAACCCACGTCCTTTTGTAACAATCAAAATTCAAAATTTCATCTACAAAATAATTCATTAACTGATCATATATCGATCTCAATGATTAAAAATAAAACAGATACTTATATGGGATCCAAAAAAAATTTTAATAACATTTAATGGAAATCCGATTTCAACATCACAGAGTATTCAACTTAAATAGTAACCAAATCATATGATCATTAACGTGATACAATCAAAAATTGAAGAAGATGTAGTGACCACTTTGAGACAAAAAGTCGCAACAAAAGTGGGATTTGAATAAATTGAGAATCGATTCTCTTCTACAAAATAAAAACTAATGCATCACCCTTTACATTATTAACAGATTCAAATTCTAGAAATCTAAAGCTAATTCTAAACTAACAGGGAGAAAAAACAAGGTAAATATCGATAATATGCGCACACGGTTGTCCCTTTTAATTAAACCTAATATTTCTTCTAATTGAAAGAAAATATTAATTAATTGTCCTACTATATATTATAGGAGTCCCATATATTTTAGAAAGTATAGTAGAAAGAAAAATATTAATTAATTCTCCTACCATATATTTTAGGAATTCAATATATTTGAGGAAGTCTGGTTAATATAATAAAAAATAATTAAATAATAAATTATAAAAAATAGTGAAAAGACAGTTTTATCTAAAGAAGAGTCTTTTAATGAAGAGTAAAAAATTCAAATCACTTTCCTAAGGGTATTCACACTTTTAATATATTATAGATATAGATATAGATATAAATATAGATATAGATATAGATAATTAAATAAATTGGTCATTGAATCAGGTAGAGACGGTCAATGTAATTAGTTTAGGAGTCACATGACATATTTGGTTGAATCGATTCCAGGCCACTGATAATCCAGCTAAGATTGTGCTCATCTGATTTCAAGATGAATCCAACTCAACCCTGCCCCCTCTATGTGACCCGATCTGGTCCGAGCAAAAATTGATTTTAAGTCAGCTCAACCCATTTAACACTCTTAATACATACTTTCTTCGTTTCGTAATAAATGAATTGTTGGGATATTTATTGGTGTTTCAAAATAAGTGAATCATTGAATATTTTTTCAAATTTACCCTTATGATTTGACAACCAATTAACTTTTAAAAAGGTATTACAAGGTCAGCTATTTTATTTTAGGGGTAAAAATGAAAAGTTGTGTTAAATTTATGTCTTTAATATTTTTTTCTTAATTTGTGTGTCAAAATTTAACAATTTATTTATTATGAAACGGGGAGTAGTATCTTTTCCAAATGTTTATTTATGAAATTACACTATCATAGAATAAATTATTGCTATTGACCAAGATGTTGACACATATATATGACTTCTTCATAATTTATAGTTGATATGTGATGTGCATGAATCAGCTTTTAAATTGGTGGGCATAAAGAGAATGCTATGCCAAAAAGCAGTAACGTCTTCTCATGTGTCTTGAAGTTCACCACATGGCACTGCTTAAATTTTTTATTTTGATTTTAAAAAAAAATAAAAAATCAGATAATACTGTTAAGATTGCTCCTTTTGCAGGGTGTTCTTTAGTAGTCGTTTGGCTATGAAAATTACTTTTTTTTGAGTTGAAATTAGAGTTGGAGTTGTGTTTGATCATGTTTTTTTGAAAAAAAAAATTAAAGTTTTGAAAAATCTTTTTTAAATATGATTTTATGCCCTCAACTTTTAAAAATTATCAAAATCATGCAACTGCTAATTTACCTACTAACATACAACCAAATGTTGAGACAATAATTTATATGTCTTCAATTGATAAAATAATTAACAACAAACTAATTATTATGATTTTTAGTTTTCTAAAATTTGAATAAAAATATCACAAGCACGAGCTAAATAAATTTATCTAACCATAATCGATTGAATAGAGTAAATATATTTTGATAAATATGATTGATGGATATAAATATATTTTATATATTCTTAAATTTGTTGATGAAAATTATTAATTACTTTCACTTGAATTAATTAATTTATTGAATTTGATCTTTTTTAAAAACTTTACGGATGAATTATTTCTGAATAGATTAGTGCTAATTTTTTGCTTTTTCTTTATTGGTGATATTGATTTTCCTTGAATATTATTGTATCGTAAATATGGATCGTTACATTATGTTTGATATGAGACTTTACTGACCACTTTTTAATAATTTATTAAAATCGTAGTAGCCATTATATGACATATACAAAAAATTAGAATGACAAGACAAAAATATTAAATTTCACGCTTTTAAATAACATAATGTACTAGGCCTTATATTTCTATAATATAGTTCATTCAAAACAAAGTTGATATATTTTCGTCATAGATTGCCATTTATTATTTTTTACTTCACGTTAGTAAATTTTGGTTAAAATAAGAAAAAGAGATTAGAACATTTGAAACAATTAAAAATGATGTTGTACCATAGAAAATAAATAATAATTTTTTTCTTGGTGGTTGGTTGTTAAGAGGTGTTTGTGTAAAAATTTAAAGATTGAGGTTATATGTAATAATAATGAAAGTTGAAAATGAGGGTGGAGAATTGTGAAAATAATAATAAGTTGTTTTCACTTTTTGGAATCCAACTCCGAAATAATTTTCTGAATTTTCATGGCCAAACACCACAATTTTCGAAAAAGTGAAAAAAAAAATCGGAAAAAAAGAAAAAAAAATTAGGGGAAAGGATATGGGGTGGCCATTTTAAAAAAAATGGCCACAATTTGAAAAGATGGACAACTGTAGCCAGTCAGCTATTTTTAATTTCCTTTTTTAGCCATTTGGTCCAATAGGGCACATGCAGTCTCTATACTCAATTGATACACTTTTATATCAAATTAATACACCTTTATACTATATGATACACTTTTTAAAAAAGAGAAAGGAAGTTCTATGCAAGCACATGCAGTCCCTATACCCAATTGATACTTTTTTATACCACATTAATACACTTTTATACTATATTGATACACTTTTATACTACATTGATACATTTTGATACCGCATTGATACACTTTTATACTAAATTGATACACTTTTATACCACGTTGATACAATATATATATACCATATAAATACACCTTTTATAGAAAAAATTTGTGCAAGCATATCCAGAAATTCGTTATTCGTGAATTTGTTAACTTCACCTAAAATTTTGTGAAAACTTGTGCAAGCATATACAAAATTTATTAAATCCTGTACCCTCACTGTCCAAACATTCCTTAATTTTTTTCCCTCTACAATTCACAAATACAAAACTGAACTCATTGAAGCTACGGCAGAACCTAAATGGAGAAGAAGAAGGATAAACAATAAACAATAAAAATGAGTACAGATACTCCAAGTTCTAGGATATCTTCCAAGTTTTTATTCACAAGAGCCAAAATCCAAAACATGAGCCCATAATTCTAAACCAAGGCCAAACACTTAAATCAACCTCAATTTAAAAATTCAGGCATATCTCCACTAATTTTCGCTAGAGCTAAAAGTGAAATATAGCTAAGAAAATCACAATGGATGAAAAACCACAGGCTAAATACCCAAACAATAAAATCCATATCTATTGAAGGACATAAAGCATCAAGCATAATCGAGAATACGTTGAGCCTACGAAGGATACTAAAGTAGCCAAAATTTAATCAACTCTTAAGAATACAATGTTAGCTTTAATTTTTTCAATACAATGCTCGATCTATTAACATGAACACCTATAGGCACGTATCACCAAAGGGAAGCACTCCACAAAGTGTGTATTTGTAGATTTTGGTGATGGATTTTTCTGGGTTCTTTTTATTTATTTTTTTGTTAATTTTTTGTTGAATTTGGCGAAGATTTACACTACTAAAAAAATAGGTAAAACCGACCACACAAAATCGACCACAAGATGTGGTCGGAAAAAATCGACCACTGATGGTCGGTTTTTTTTTTTCATTATTTTTTTTTAAAAAAATAAAAAATACCACAAGTGGTAGCTTTTCTATTTTAAAAAATCAAATTAATTAATACAATAATTTCATTAATAATTATTATGTATTTAACAAATACAAATTTTAAAAAAATAAAAAAAGCGACCACAAGTGGTCGTTTGTTTTTTTAAAAAATATAATTAAAAAATATTTATAAAAACCGACCACTTGTGGTCGATTTTTAAAAATTATTTTTAACTTATTTTTAATAAAACTGACTACTAGTGGTCGGTTTTTATAAAAAATAATTAAAAAATACTTATAAAAATCGACCACAAGTGGTCGTTTTTTTTAATTAATATAAAAAATAATTTAATAAAACCGACCACTAGTGGTAGGTTTTAGAAGTAAGAAAATTAAAAAATAAATAATTTTTAGTAACACCTAATTATATATATAATCAAAACCTAATATACTAAGCTAATCAAATATAATTAATCGATCACTAATCTAAGTATGTATAAGAAACACATCGCATTATATTATTGGATAATATACTTGTATACGTATGTAATGTATATAGTACGTATTTTGAACTTGATATAGTCGATAGTGTGTGTATATGTGTGTGTATGTACATGTATATATATAATAAATAGATATTATATAGCGGCGGTATATTAATGACATAAGATAAATCAACCGATAATTCATTTGAGTATATGTGAAATACAATGGGGTGGTAAAATCGGATATGTGATGTATATAGTATGTATATGAAATACGTCGCATTATATTATTGGATAAGATGCTTGTGTACGTATGTGATGTATATAGTACGTATTGATACTGTCGATAATGTGTATATATATGTGTGTGTATGTATAAGTATATATATATATGTAGTATATACATATTATATAGTGAAGGTATATTAATGACATAAGATAAACCAACCAATAATTCAACTGAGTTTCGGTGAAATACATTGTATATTATTATGGGGTAGCAAAATCGGGTATGTGATGTATATAGTACGTCTTTGAATGTTGATAGTCAATTAAATATATTTATATATACGTATATCTCATGTAGTGATGAAATAGATATACTATTTTGTGTCAATATAATATAGACACACACAAATTAACGTAATAGAAATAATCGATAATTTATTTTAATTAACATGTTGTTCTACGAGTGAGGTATATATATATATATATCAATGAATTTTGCAAATTCGGATAAATTTTTGGTTAATTAACTTTTAATTACGATATTATATATATATATATATAGCCCAATATTGATCCTTAAAAATTCTACGTCATGTATAATTCTATGATTGAATTAAAACCTTTGTTCATTTGGTTGATAAATTCTAAGTTAGACATATATTATTATATTTAGATTGATGAAATTTGTATAATAATATTTTAAGTTATTCAAACTTTTGTGCCATTGATAATCAATTATATTTTTTAAATAATTTAAGTGTTTAATTATTGTAATTTATAATATTTTTTTTATTGTACTAATTATAAGTGACATAGTAAAATTATCTTAATAAATACTTGTGAATTTTTTTTAAAGTGATCCCATATAAGATTTCAAGTTAATCGAAAACATCAAAAAAGAATTTATCATTTCATGCCTATTTTATTATTTTCATTAAATATTATTAATTTTTTATACTTAAATGACTTGTAAAAAACATCAAAAAATAATTTATTATTTTATATCTATTTAATTTTTTAATTAAATATTATTAACTAATATTAAAAAAAAATATTTTGAATAATTAAAAGCCCAACCCGACCCGACTCACTTTAATATCTTAAATCCCCAAATCAGAAACTCCCCACCCCCAGTTCGAAATCGTGAAACAAAACCAAAAAATCTCCAAATTGCGAAACTACCGCCGTCTACCGATGTGTGCCGCCGTTTCCCGCCGCCCCTAGCTCCGGTAAATTCCAAAAACTTGCTTTAGCTATGTTTTTCTTTTAGTTCAAACGGTATGAGTCTTTTTTTGTTGGATTATAGTGTTGATAACAATATTTTGAAGGATTTAAACCCTTTTAGAATCTTGGGGTTTTAGTAATTTATGTAGTGTTGAGTTCTTGTGATATCAGACTATTTTTCTGATATAGTAGTTCATCCTCCTATGACACTCCTTCATAGTTCCACATTGTATTATCTTTTTTATAGATTTTCAAACCCCAAAGTCGGATTTTGAATTAGGTTGGATTATAATTTTGTATAATGGTGGTGTTACGGTGTTAGAGAAACTATGGTTGGTTTTCATCTTATTAGTGTCCATCCGATGGTTGTCAGAATAAACAATGTGATAAGGTTGTACCTATGGGGCAAAAATTATAATATACTATAAAGCTTAAGAGTTGTATTGATCAACTCCACAATTACTTAAGCTAAGAAAGTTCAGTTAAGATTATCGTTGGGGTCCAGGTAAGGGGGCTAGTATGACTGTATTAGGAATTAATTAGCACATTTGATTGATACTTAAGGATGGCAAGATATTTGTTTACCCTTTTAAAAATCTCTAAGTTCACACTAAAAATACGAGAAAATAAGGATGGCAAGATATTTGTTATTTTGCGTAATGAGCAAGATTTTTTAATTCTACTTGCCTAGTGTGTTGCTTGGAATTTGATGTTACCATTTGACAGAATCTGAATTCTGCAAAAGGATTGCTTTGCTATTTTTTCGGTGACCTTTTGTCTCTTTGACTTTGATTTAGGCCAATCAAAGGTAAGTTGACTTCTCTCTAATTTGTTATAATGAAGTCTTGTTATTTTTCATATTGAAGTCTAGTGAAGCCGTGTGTGGCCTTTTTCGATTCACTAGAACTGTTGTTATCTTCTTGTTATTGTTCATATTGAAGTCTAGTGAAGCCGTGTGTGGCCTTGTGCGATTCACTATCATTGTTGTTGATTGTTTCTTGAATGTGGTTTTATTTTGATACTTAGTCACTTGAAAATGGTTAAGTGTAGGGACTTTAAAGGGGATTTTGTGTTTTGAATGTGGTTTGGTAGGTGACTTAGTCGCTTGAAAATGGTTAAGTCTAGGGACTTTAAATGAAATTTTTTTATTTTGAATGTGGTTTTTTGGGTTACTTAGTTGCTTGAAAATGGTCAAGTCTAGGGACTTTAAAGGGTATTTTTGTGTGTTTGAATGTGGTTTGTTTTGATACTTAGTTGCTTGAAAATGGTTAAATATAGGGACTTTAAAAGGGATTTTTGTGTTTTGAATGTGATTTGGTAGGTGACTTAGTCACTTGAAAATGGTTAAGTATAGGGACTTTGAATGGGATTTTGTTGTTTTGAATGTGGTTTGTTAGGTGACTTAGTCGCTTGAAAATGATTAAGTATGGGGACTTTGAATGGGATTTTATTATTTTGAATGTGGTTTGTTAGGTAATTTAGTCGCTTGAAAATGGTTAAATCTAGGGACTTTGAATGGGATTTTGTTGTTTTGAATGTGGTTGGTTAGGTGACTTAGTCGCTTGAAAATGGTTAAGTCTAGGGACTTTGAATGGGATTTTGTTGTTTTGAATGTGGTTTGTTAGATGACTTAGTCGCTTGAAAATGGTTAAGTCTAGGAACTTTGAATGTGATTTTGTTGTTTTGAATGTGGTTTGTTAGGTGACTTAGTCGCTTGAAAATGGTTAAGTCTAGGGACTTTGAATGGGATTTTGTTGGTTTGAATGTGGTTTGTGAATGTGGTTGGTTAGGTGACTTAGTTGCTTGAAAATGGTTAAGTCTAGGGACTTTGAATGGGATTTTGTTGTTTTGAATGTGGTTTGTTAGGTGACTTAGTCGCTTGAAAATGGTTAAGTCTAGGGACTTTGAATGGAATTTTATTTTTTTGAATGTGGTTTGTTAGGTAACTTAGTCGCTTGAAAATGGTTAAGTTTTTGTGACTTGATCTAATTAGTTTAATCTGATTGATTGCGTAGATAAAACCTGATTATAGCTGGATATATAACCAGAACAATAATAATAAAATGGGTATTAGGGAGGAATTTGTTGAGGGTGTCAAAAGATTTGTTGAACATGCTAAGACACTTGATGTTTGGATACGTTTTCGGATAATTCGTTGTCCTTGTGTTAGATGTGATGGTATAAATCTTGTAAGTGAAAAAGATGTAAAGGAACATCTTTATAGAAAGGGGTTTCACGAGGACTTTTTAAGAATGCATGGTATTCATGGTGATGTTGCGCAAAATAACTTTGTTGTTGGAGAAAGTAGTAGGTCTGCAGGGCATAATGAATATCAAGATACTAGGATAACAGAAATAATGCACAATGCTTTTGGGATGCAACACGGGGTTGACTTTAAGGAAAATGTTGAAGATGTTCCTAATAGCGAAACATGCAATTTCTATGAAGAATTGCATGTTGCTAGTCATCTTTTTTTTATAAGGGTGTTCGCACTCTCGTTTGTCTGTTGCTGTTAGATTATTAAGTATTAAATCTGATTGAAATATTGTGAAAGGAGGAATGGACTCAATTATAGACTTTATTAAAGAGTTAGTTGACCCCGGCTTGGAGGTTCCTGATTCTTTCAACATTGGTGTCAAAGTTAGGTCTCTCCTCGGTTAGAATTGATTGTTGTGAAAATGGTTGCATGTTATACTTTAAGGAAGATGCTAACCTATAGTTCTGTAAGTTTTGTCATCACTCTCCATATAAGTGTGGTTCTACTGGAAATAATTTTTCTATTAAGGCGATGCATTATTTACCTCTTATACCAAGGTTGAAGAGGTTGTATGCTTCATATAGCTCAGCTTCTCATATGAGATGGCAAAGTAAAAATAAAAGGCCCACTAGTGTTATACGTCATCCATCTGATGGAGAGGCTTGGAAGCATTTTAATGCAACTTATCCAGATTTTGCAGCTGAGCCACGAAACATTCGATTGGGATTATGTGCGGATGGGTTCTCTCCTTTTTCAGTTGGTGATGCGTCATATTCATGTTGGCCTGTATTTATCACTCCTTATAATCTTCCTCCTGAAATATTGATGACTAGTCCCTATATATTTCTAAATTGTGTTATTCCTGGCCCGCGTAATCCAAAAAGCAAAATAGATGTCTATTTGCAACCTTTGATCGATGAACTTCAAATTTTATGGCATGAGGGGGTTGAAACTTTGGACATCTCTCTTAAAAAGAATTTCAATCTGCGTGCATATCTAATGTGGACAGTTAATGATTTCCTGCTTATGGAATGTTGTCTGATTGGATGCCAGCTGGAAAGCTGGCTTGTCCATACTGCATGGAAAAAATAAAATCTTTCACATTGAGACATGACAGGAAAAATTCATGGTTTGATTGTCATCATTGTTCTTGCCACCTGATCATGAATTTAGGAGACTCAAGAATGCCTTCAGAAGAAATAGAAGGGAACATGATGGTCCACCTCCAAGGCTGTCTGGTCATGACATCTGGAAAATAGTTCAGGATTTGCCTAAAGCCAACGAGGAACGATTGTACAGGCTTGATGGATATGGCGTTTCGCATAACTGGACTAAGCAAAGTATATTTTGGGAGTTAGACTATTGGCCAGATAATTTACTTAGAAAAAATGTTGATGCCATGCATACTGAGAAGAACTATTTTGACAACTTGTTCAACACAGTTGTGGATGTCACCGGCAAAACAAAGGATAATCCTAAGGCCAGACTTGACTTACCAGAATATTGCAACCGCAGAGAATTACACTTACAGCAGAGGTCCAACGTTAATGTTCTTAAGTCCAAGGCTAGTTTTACATTCAAGTTGGACAAAAAACGTCAAATATGTGAGTGGGTTCAAAGTTTGAAGATGCCCGATGGATATGCCTCAAATTTGGAAAAGAGGGTTGATATGACTCAAGGAATCTTGCATGGAATGAAAAGTCATGATTGTCATGTTTTCATGGAGAAATTACTTCCAATTACTTTTATTGGTTTACCTGAAAACATATGGAAACCAATAGCAGAGATCACTTTGTTCTTCAAAGATTTATGTGCCACCATATTAACAGAAGAAAATCTAGCGCGAATGAAAAGTAATATTGTTGTTATCACCAACAAGCTGGAGAAGATTTTCCCGTCAGCGTTCTTCGATGTGATGGAACATCTTCCCATTCACCTTGTGCACGAAGCTCGGATAGGCGGTCCAGTTCAAACTAGGTGGATGTATCCATTTGAACGGTAAGCATTTGCAACATATTTAAATGTATACATATCTTTTTTAAAGATAGTAAATATCTAACCTTAATATTGTACAGGGCAATTGGAAAATTGAAAAGGGGTCCCAAAAACAAATATAGGGTGGAAAGCTTTATAGTTGAGGCATATCTTGCTGGAGAAACTTCTTAATTTTGTTCATACTACTTTCGTAATGAAGTTGCTTGTTCAAGAAATCGACTGAATCGTCATCAGGATGATGTGAATGGGCCTCATTTGCAATCGATATCAATTTTCAATCAATCTGGTTGTAAGGCTAAGAAAAACCATACCTCGCTGGCTCACTTCCACGGAGCGTAAACCAGCAACTTTGTATATCTTGCTGAATTGCCCTGAAATTGAGCCCTTTCTGAAGTAAGGAGATTAAAATTTTAACATATCTTATTTGTTTACTCATTCCCTTAAAGAAACTAATTGTGTATCTCATGTTGGATGTTCAGTTCATTTAAGACTCAATTCCACGAAAATCAAGTGTATGCATCCTTTGCATCATGGTTTAAAAATGAGGTTCGTCAGTGTATTAATATTTTTACAAAGTTTAAGCATTTTCACATTCTTCAACTAAAATATATATATGTATGATAATTTTAGGTACACCATTCACCAAATGCAGCCAAATACGATAATCTCTTGAGAGATATTTCTTTGGATCCAGTTGAAGCTAATGCAATGTCCCAATATAAAGTAAATGGGCTTAGTTTTTCCACCGAACAACACTCCAAGTCAAGGAAAACAAAAAATAGTGGTGTTTGGGTTAAGGGTGATGATGATGTTGATTACTTTGGCATCATACACGAGATCTTAGAACTGGAGTATGTTGGTTTCCCAATAAAAAAATTATCCTCTTTCGATATAAGTGGTTTGATCCAAGCACAGTAGGCACAAGAGTACATAAGGAGCATAACATCATTGAAGTGAAGCACAATAGGTTGTATCCTATTTACGATCCATTTGTTCTAGCGCAAAATGCTAAACAAGTGTATTATGCTCCTTATCCGTTGCGCAATGACAAGTCTGATTGGTGGGCTGTAATCAAAACAAAGCCTATAGGCTGGGTGGAAGTTGAGAATGTGCTGGAGACTGCGTATCAAAATGAAATGCAGATTAATCACCAGCTAGTGGACGTTGAATTAGTGGACGGTTTGAATCACCCGAAAAATATATTTGAAGAAGTTAATATTGCCGAAGAAGAGGCTGAGTGGGTAAAAGATGAGAACACCTCCGAAGAGGGTGAATGGTTTAGTGAAGAGTCTTCAGAAGAGGAGGATTAGTTATGTAGGTTGTATTTATTATGTATTGATGTCTTTATACTTTGTACTATATATTTACCTTTATGTTTCTTGTTTAAGATTGATATATAATATATTGTTTAAGTTTGTTGTTTCCACTTTTTCATGATTTATATAGTAATAAAAATATTTTTGTCTATATCTCGTGTTGTTGGAGCGATTTGAAATGTGAATTATTAACTTGAAATTAATTACTTGGAATATTTTCTTATAAATATATATTCATGTTGTAGGAACTAACTACTTGTTAACTTAACATAATTTAGATGTCAGGCAGAGATGACAGAAGTAAGGGAAAGGTTGATACTACGAAACCAAAAAAGAAAAAAACAACCTCCTGCTTATAGACGACCGACAGGTATTCACATATCTGAGGGTCGGTGTGCTGACGGGCCAGCACGACCCTCATATTCTAGGTCGTTCGAGGATTCGATACCTACTCCTACGCATGTGGGGCCACTACATGGGTCTACACCGACCCATTCTGCTCCTATGACCGTGCCACCGCTAGCACAGTACTATCGGATGGTCGTTGGCCCCTCCAGACATCTACCATCATCGATACCCTCCTGCAGCAGTCACACAGCTTCGCACAGTGATTCTACTGGATCTATTGGGTTGTCGGATCTTTGGCTTGGAGGCACTCCATCTGGTGCTTCAGATCCGCCCACGCCAGTGCATCCACCATCACTTACTAGGCAGCCAGGAGACATAGATGATTATGGGAGGATTTCTATTGTTCCAGTTGCGAGAGGTTAAATATTTTAAATATAATAACATTACTCATTTTTCATTACTATTTTATTGTGTTCGATGAAATTACTGTTTGATCTTGTGTTGTAGGTTTAGGCCGGATACTGGAGCTGGAAAAAGGGCGTGAATATGCATTAGTCGGCACTTCAACGACTACTGGACCAGCTAGCAAAGGGTTCTAGAACTTGACAAGGAGAGAATGTTTGAAGAATTTAAGGTAAGGATTTAACTTATCGACTACTCATTAACAATTTGTTAGAACACAAGATTGAATATTATATTTTGGTTGTAGAAATTTTACTGGTGGGATGATGCAAATGAATTTCTTATAAAGAAGAACTTTTTCATAAAATGTAGAGCCAGATTTAACGATCTCTTGGATTATGCTCGAAATAAATCGGTAAAACCTAAGTGAATTCCTGAACCCATGTGGCCACTGTATCAGCACCATTGGAATAACCCAGAATATCAATTGTTGAGGGAAAAGGGAAAGAAAGCCCGAGCATCATCTAAGGGTGGCTCCCTACATACTGCGGGTGCCAGAAGTACTCTTGCTGAGAAGGAAAAATTGGTATGTAACTTTTACAGTTTTAATTCTTTATTTCTATTTAGATTTTTTTATTATTTGAACATTGATAATTTTTTCCTATGCAGAAAAAAGAAAAGGGTAGGGAACTACCAACTGATGAGATTTTCGAGGAAACTCATCTGAAAAAAAAAAGAATTCGACTGATGAAGATGTCGGGGTTGAACCTCGTGCAAAATCTGTCCATGTAAGAAACAACTCTTGAATTTATGAATCTTTTTCTCAAAGTTGATATTATTCAATTATAACTACTTTAGTACTTTTTTACTGTTAGTATTAACTTTACTTTAAATATAGGACGAATTTAGGCGTCTTGTTGGTGAGTATCGTAGTAGTCAGCCTCCTGAAAGTTAGGGTGACCCAATACCCCAGCATGTACGGAATGAGTTATGGACAAAAGCTTCGGGTCCTGCAAATAGAGGCCATTTCTACGGATGCCACACAGAAGTTTTGGCGATAATGTTAGGTGTTTGTCCATCCCTGTATACTCTAGCTCTTCGGTTGATACAGAAACCATTGTAAGACTATAAAATACGATTTCTCAACTCACCGAAGAGCTTGCTGAACAGAGAGAGAGGTATGTTGAACAGAGTGCGAGGCAAAAGAAGATGGATGAGGCAACAACATCATAAATCAGGATGTTGCAACAACAATTCAGTTCTTTCATTCAGACTGCGGGGGTTATTCCTTCGTGTCCTGGTGATGCAGTTCGGGCTGCAAAAGGTCTAGGCCCCCTGGATGATTTCAGCATGGATGATGATATGGAAGACGAGGACGAAATCGATGATGATGGTTGTTAGTCTTTTTATTTTTGTATGTCTTGTACTTTAAATTTAGACATTTTGTTGTTTGAAACTATTGTTATAGTTTTTTCGTACTCACCTTTCTTGGATATTTTGTATGTGTTGTACACTTTTGAAAATTTTCATTTGATTTTTTGTTGTTGTATTTTCATTTTGGTTACTGTTGTCTATTGTTGTTGTTGCATGCTGTATTTGGGTTTTCATTTTTATTTTTATTTTTAAATTCTCAGAAAAACCGACCACAAGTGGTTGGTTTTTCAATATATTTTTTTTGCAGAAAATCGACCACAAGTGGTCGATTTTAAATTAAATTAATTAATTAATTTATTAAAAAACCGACCACACGTGGTCGAATTTTATTAAAATTAATAAATTAATTTTATAAAAAAATCGACTACTAGTGGTCGTTTTTTTTTCCTAACATTAGTTTTTCAATTTAAATAAAATAATAATGAATTTTAAAAATAAATATATATTTTTAACAAAATCGACCACTTGTGGTCGATTTTTAAAAAGCAAACGCTACTTTTCCGACCACAAATTTTGGTCGGTTTTATGGTCGAAAATTGGGAAAAATCGACCACTTGTGGTCAATTTTTCTCTTTTTTTTTAGTAGTGTTAAATTTTGGTATTTGAGATTGGAAATTGAGGTGAAATTGATTGAATTTTGGTGGTTGAATTTTATTTTTTTCTAATTTCTATGTGAAATTCATTGTATGGTTGGAATGGAGAAAAGCGGAGAGAAGAAGATGAAATGATACACCAATTTATACTGAGAGTGGCTATTTAGTGGGTATTTAATTGTGGCTACTATTTTTGTGGTATTATCTTAATTTTAGATGTCATTTTTGTTCTTTTCCCAAAATTTTATGGCCAAACGGGCCCTTAATATGAGTAAGTGCTTATTTCCGGACTTACTTTGCTCACCCCTTTCTTTTGTCCTTGAATTTTCAGAACTATCTTTGCCCCCCCCCCCCCCAAAAAAAAAAAAAAAAAAAACTTTATCAGCCCTCAAGTGTCACCTTACCTAAAGTATTGTCTTACTTTCTATTTTATTCCGCTTAATTTCCACATGAAATACTTAAGACCATTAGATTGAAGAATATTTTAGTGCATTTCACATATCTTTAATTTGAAACTATAAAATTTAAAAAGCTTTATTTACTCTCTTAAATTTTGCGTCAAGTCAAACCATGGAAACAAAATAAAACAGAAAAAGTATCTTCTTCCATTACATTATTTACCACATAGTAAGGTGACAACGTAATATCGTTTTACAAGTAAAATTGCATGGACTATTATATCTTAAAAACCGTATATCACTACAAATCATCCAATAAAACAAAACAGGAGATATTTATTCTACAAACTAGCTCAATAAAGTTCACAGCAAGACATAATCCTAATATTTTTTATTGCTTTAACAAAATTTTAGTGACCATATCATAATATGTGAACATAATCAGTTTTACATATATTATATTATATATATATATATATATATATATATATATATATAATCTATATCTATATCTATATCTATATCTATATCTATAATCTATAATCTATAATATATTAAAAGTGTGAAGGGTCTTAGAAATGTTGTTTGAACTGTTTGCCCTTCATTAAAAGTTTTTGCTTTAGACAAAATCATTTTTTCATTATTTTTTTCCTAATATTTAAGAGTTGAAAATTAATTAAATATATTTATCGTAAAACTTTTCTTTATTAGAAGTCATCAGAATTATGACAACTAATATTTTTTTCATTGGGTTAAGAAATCTAAATCAATGAAATTTTATTTAAAATAATTTAAAAAATCTAGAAATAAATATAAAAGTGTTAAAATAAGAAAAATTTAAGCAGTCAAATTTTTAAAAATTTTAAGTACGTAATAAGAATGTAATCAATAATTTTGTAAATATTTAGCTTTAAAAATAATGAAATATTTGAAATATTGAAATCTCATGGCATGTTTTCATGGAACATATCTACTCGTCGTTAATAACAATTTTCCTTTTTGCACACGATTCTACACTAATTTTCCATATTTATTGGATTAAGTAGAAGACTTGTTTTAGATGCTTTCATTATTTTCTTTTCTTTTCTTTATTTGGTTATTTTTATAAAAGGAATACAAATAGAAGAGTCCTATTTATTTTGGAGACGAAACAATACTCCCTTTTTATTCTAACAGAATTTATTTTGAACAGGAATATCAACCTTGATTTTTGAAGCATAAATAGATCGGTTGCTATTTTTTTTTATGTTCAAATTTGTTGTTTGATATTTCTTTTTTTTCTTTTTTTTTTAATTTGTTTAATTGCGATGGCTTGAGAGCATAATAAGGTGAATAATTTTTTTGTGTGTGTGTTCAAAATTGTTGTTTGCTTTTTTCTTCTTCTTAATTTTGATATTAATTTTTGTCCGATTATGATGGTTTGAGAGAAGATTAAAATGAATAATCTGATATTAGATTTGTTATTGAAAATTTATTCTACTTACCTTTTTATGCAGTTTTTTGAAACTTGATGGGAGCTACAATTAAAATTGTGGTTGAATAAACTTTATAATGGAGATCGAAGATGATATTATTTGTTGGGCTTTAAGTTGGCGAATGACGAATAGTAATGAGAGGTTGTTTTTAATCACTCGAAACTTAGAACTCAACGAAAAAATAAGAAAGACATCACTTATTTTTGCATTGCTCCTAATATGTGAGCTTTTCAAACTTTATTTATATTACTTTATAGCTTTTAATAACTTTTACTCTTTTAATACTTTTTTAAACCTGCCTTAGTTATATCTATATCCTGAATTTTAGAAATTTATTCATTGTAGATAATCTTAATGAAGGAAAAAAATTCAATCAACATTTTAAGGACCATCATTCTTCTATATGTAAGTGATTTTATAAAAGTGAGGTGTGTACTCTAAACAAGTAAATATAAAAACGTTAGAATAAGAAAAATTTAACAAGTATCAAATTTTTAAAAGTTTTTAGAAAAACAAGGAAAGATTTTAAATATAGAAATAAAAAAAGAAAAATAACCATACCACAAATATGATTCAAATTGATGCGTCTCTCTTAGCCGTGATGATGTAAAATATATATGTGCTTATACTAAAAAATATGTTCTTGTGAAGAATCTTTGAAAAGTGATTTAAACTTTTACACTTCATTAAAAAATTTCACAATAGATAAAATCATTTAATTTTAAATAATCAATTGTTACACGTGCGACTAAACTAGTAAAGATAAACACATCAACCTAGTTGTATGATTTTTTTAATCGACTCGCTAAAAATGTATTTTGAGATAAAACATCAAAACATTTTATAAATTGAGAGGCAATACGTATATTACATATAAAGATAAACACATCAACATAAATGGTCAATGTGGAGTTTTTGAGAAAGAATAAAATTAAAGAGTGATGATTATATTTGACGTACAGGTCGTTTGATGTCAATTCCAAACCACCCACCCACCCCACCCCATTTACCAAATTTGGGGTTGAATTAAGAAATAAAGAATAAAAATACAATTGGGTAGCAGTTTCCACATGGTAGCAGACCAAACCATTTTTGGCCTATGACAATTGGGTACTTATTCCTTGCCATATTAACCAAAATTCAAGCAACTGATCTCTTAAATATCTACACTCAAAATTAGCAAAAAAATTATTGTAGTTAGAGAGGAAAGAGTGAGGGTGTATTATGTTGTATGTGAGAGATTGTTGGGAATTTAATTATCTTTATTTGTCTAGTTATATAATTCTTCTTGAGAATTAAGAAAAAGAAAAAGTTGATACAAACACGCATGCATGATGAATATACACGTCTCTATTTGAAAAATTAATTTTACCAAAAAATACGAGACAAATTATCTTGATATTTAATTTTACAGAAACAATTAATAAGGTTAGATGACTAAAATATCTCTAATCAGATTTGAATACCATCTATTCATCTGACTTTACGATCTATAACTCACGGGTTCAATCCACTCATACCCTAATGCAAATGTCATGGCCCTTTTTCAAATCGGGCTAACACTAGATGCTTTATGTACTGGGTGGGTTGCCTTGCTCATTGTGTGATTATACAACCATTACATATCTTAACTATCTATATATATCTAATTATGAACACTGACAAGATTTTTAATTGTTTTTTAGGTATAGGCCATAATTAAGTGGCTATTTCACAGATATTTTGATTAAATCAGCGCGAAAAGAAAAAAAAAGAAAAACTACATAGCATAGGAAATATGAGCCCATAATGATACAAGTGGAGTTGAGCTAAGAAGAGGAGAAGAAGCAGTTAAAATAGTTGGGGATTTAAAAGTTAGTCAAGTTTGTTGACACTTCATCTGTTTCCATTGTAGCTAACAGCTTCGCTATAGCTGATTCCAACAGGTAGTTAGGCAATTATTTGCATTGTTAGCTATAAATACCAAAGTGTAAGAATGAAAGACTTTAGAATCATAGTACAATACTTCTTTTCTCTCTAATCTCTCTCAATTTTGCTACATTTCTCGATTATACCCTGAGTTTAGCTTCACCTTCCTCGAGGTTATCCTCCTGGATTGACTAAATTCCCTCAACGTGCATTAAATGGTATTGATTTCTGCTTGATAACCATGGTTGTGTATGATAAAATGTGGACAAATCCATAGAAGAAGTCGATGGAAAACTGTCTCAAATCCAAGATCAACTGCAGAAGTTGATGGATGGGATGTTAAGCTTGAATGATAGAAATGTGCATACAGATAAAGAGTTACTGGAGATCAAACAAGCTTTGAGAAATTTGAATCAGAAGGAAAGAGAATGGAATGAATGCAGAAATTTGTAAAGGTTCTTCCTTTTCCCCCCTATCTTTTTGATTGAGAAATGAGGTTAGCTGAAATCAGTTTATAGGTGCATTGGTGCAACACTATGATGATTGGAGATACTAAATGGAATGAGGTAAACTTGAACACATTGTGGAATGTCTGCTGTTAAAAACCTATAATATCTCAAAACCAATGTAGACTTAGGTTGTGTTTGGTATGACAGTCCAACTTTCCCACATTTGCTCTCTTAAAATATTTTGAAAAATATTTTCTCTGTTGCAGTCCAAGCTCATTGTCTACTCCCACCACCATAGTGTTTTCCTAGAATACTTAGCAAATAACAGAAAATAAGTTAGAAAACTACCATCTTCCAAGAAATCATTAACATTTTCCTTTATTCCAAATACCCCCTTAGCTGGAAAAAACATTAAGTAAATGGAGGATCCATAGAGGTGATATTGAATAGTTAGATGTTGTTGTCATGCTTATACTTAGTTTGGTGCTTGCTAAGAGTCTTCTTAGGGACTTATATTGTATGTCAGCATGGAGGTAAGTGGGAGATATAGAGATCCTTTAGTTTCAGAGATTCCTCAATTTTACTTGTAGGCAAATTATTTACTGGTATTGAAATGAGATGAGCCCGAATAGAGCCGGAGAGATATGGTGGATTCATATAGCTAACCCTCTTGGTTTGGAACTGAGGTCTAGTTGGTTTACATAAATAAACTAAGCTGAATGAGGTCTATTTTCATGATGGTTGCCAACCTACTTGCACGCATCCTCTAATACATGCTTGAGAATGAAGTCAAAACTACAGCAGTTGCTCCATTTTTTGACCTCAATTAAAATATATCAATATAAAAATATTGGTGCATTTTCATGTGAGAATGTATCAAATGCGAAAAATTAGAACTGTAAAGTTGAAAATGTAAACATGGAAGACCCGTAGCATTGCCTGTGTTCTCTCTTTGTTAAGCAATTAGATACAAAAGCTGCACTAATGACAATTAGAAAACCTATCAAGTATCTTAAATGCAAGTGTATTGCCATATTGTAGAGTTGATACGTAACTATTATGCTTGGAGTACGACAAAGACAATAGGGTGCTTTATCATAAGTTAAGGGGGGACTCTAATGATTTCCTTTCTCTTGCTTCTTTGTATTGTAGGGTGGTGAAGGAGAAAAGTGCGGTTGAGACTAAGCCTGTATTAGGTTTTGGTGGATAAGTTTCCTTATGGAGGACTTGATTCTTCATCAAGTTTTGGTAGTTTTTGGAGTCGTAAACTACTTTAAACTGTTGTATATCATGAACTTGAACTAAATTACTGCAGGTCAATGTGATCATATTATTTTAATGTCTTGTAGGTGTCAAAGATAGTTTGGCTCAAAAACTAGAAAAAGTCCTGGACTTCTGTGTTAAAGCATGCTCGAAGGATAGAGCCGCTATCCAAGAAGACGGCCAGTAACTGAAGCATTCCGATAAATATCTTGTAGATGGTTACTTTTAATTTGAAGATAGGGGTTTTAGTGTATGTTCATGACAATTGAAATAACTTTGTGCCGACACTGATAACTGATTATTTCTGCTTGCTATATCAGAACTCCAAATATATTCTTGTGTCTAATAGGCTCAGCTTGTTGTTTTTGGTACCGTATATGTTCTGAGTTGGCAGCTTCCAGGATAGTTCTGGTGAATCAAACAAACATGACTATGAATGAGGGCATATTCAAGTTGAATCAATTTGTTTATTGTGTTATACATAGTTTTTTTTGTGTCGCAGGAGTTTTCTCCCTTAAATGATGTTATCTACTACCTTTTTAATGTTTTCATCTTAAACAACTTTTATAGTTTTGAATGCTTTCATAATATTCTAGACTGAAATAATTATTTGTCAAAAGTGAATTTCGTGAATCTTCTCCCGAAGTAGATCTGGACCTACACTGGCAGGATCTACAAGTTGTAGATTACTTTTAAGTCTCTTCAAATAAGAGGTATAGGAAGATACTAGCATTTACACGGTGTTTGCATTATATCTTCATCTTTTATGAGAAATACGTTGTCTTCTAATTTGGTTGTTCTTTCTTTTTCAGGTGGTTAGTAAAGAAAATCAATGGCATCAAAAGATAATGTTAATGGACGACGTAAGAAAAGTAAGAAAGGTACTGATAATCTTCCTGTAGGTCAATATACACCACCACCACCTGTTACGACAACTCTTCAACCAGCTACTACAAATCTTCCTCCTCCTTCTAGATACACTACCAAATGCATTTTTTATTCCCCCACCGTCTGACAAGTTCCATACCTCTTCTTTCCAAAATAGTTTGTGTAGTAGCTCTTCATCTGTGCCTTCGATATCATCCACATCAAGCTTTTCTGGATTGAGAATTGGAGGTCCTAACACATCAACATCGCCATTCATTGATAGTGATACAGTGTCTAATGCTACAGCAGCTGCTTCTCAGAATCTGCAATTTAAAGAGGTATTAGAATATGACAAGTTTGGGAGGCTACGAATCATCACTGGTGGTGATGGGTAAGTAACCCTTATGTTTTTCCTTAATTTTTAAAATCTAAGATGATGGTTTAATATAATTTTATTGCAGGTTCATTCTAGTATATGCCGACGGGCATATGGCTATAGAACAAATTAAACCATTTTTTAAAAAGCCGTGGAATAGTTGGAACGATATTCCATATGAAATTAGAATTGTCACGTGAAAACAGTTTACGGTATAAGCAGTCTTATAAGCTATGAATCTCATTGCCTAAAGATAGTTTTTCCATTGTATCCATCACCTCATTTCATGACTTTATATTAAACTATTTTGTAGACAAAGTGTACATGGAGTTTTTGTCATGATAATGAAATAGATTGTATTTTTCGATTAAAAGCAGTTCTACGGAACACAGAATACTTGTATGAGGCCCGGGGGAAATTGCAACAACCTAGTTGGGTGAATGATGAAGTGTGGGCTAAGTTCTTGGAATTATGGGACACTCCTGAATATAAGGCGAAGAGGGAACGGGGAAAGGAAAATCGAGCCTCTGAAATGGGTGGCTCATTGCACACTAGAGGTTCGATGAGTTTCGCTACCTACCGACGAAGACTGGTACTATTCTTGTCCAACCCCTTTATCCATTTACAGACACAAACACTCAAAACACACACTAAAAAATTCTTAAAAGAGTTTTACACATAAAATATTTTCTTCCACAGGTTAACTAGGAGGAAGCAATTATTCCTTGTCATTACAATCTCTCACTGTATAGCTACGAGCCCAGTTGCATCATGGAAAGTTTTTTTCTCTTGAAGAGGGTATAACTTCTGCTATTTTTGTATTTGATAGTACGATTAATATACACTAGTGCTAGTTTAAAAGAGTGTCCAATTTCAAAATATAGGGTGGTAGCTTTTTTGCTGGAGCCATACATTGAGTAAAGGTCTTAAATTGATATGAACAGAAATGTGTCACATTCTGGCTTTCAAATGTTGGAAAGTCTCTTCTCAAGTTTTTATTGTAGTAATAGACATATAAAATTGCAATTCATTACTAAAAGAGCGCAAATCTTAATGCCGTCAGCTTACATCATTTCTCTGTTAGAAAGACTACCTGTTGCGGATAATATATTTGCAGTTGACTGCTACTATTTGTATATACAAGAAAAGTAGAAGAAAAATGTTATTTAGACATTGACGGGAGCATATTAACATAATAATGACAAACTACAGTGATTAGTAGATACAATGGTTAGACATCACAGGCATGATGGTCATTTTTTGAAGAATATTCATATGTCTATTGATGCTTGTTCCAGTAAGGGATTCTATGTCTTAGGTTATTTTGTTGCATGCGTTTCACTTTTTTGGTTAATACTGGTTTGAAAAGTAGTTTCTTGCCTAGGAATAATAGTATAAAGAATGAATTTTTCCAATCTGGATTGATTTGGATTATATGTGAATTCTAGGTATGTGGTTGTTGTTGTTGTAACTAGTTTGTTGTTGTTGTAGGTGTAGTTATACATAGTGTGTTATTGTTATCGTTATTGTAGTTCTTAATGAGAACTGTTGAAAATCTAATGAAAGTGGAGGAGCATAGAAAAATATAACAGTTCATTCTTTGGGGGGATTTTGAGGAGTATGAGGTAAGAAGACATATCACATGCAATGCACTTCTGCTGATTATGATGAACAGTAAAGAATATGCGGTAAGAAGACATATCACATGCAATAAACTTCTGGTGATTATGATGAACAGTAAAGAATATGCACAAAATGTTAGCAAAGTACTGCTGTTAGGATTTTGTTCCAAGTGAAAGTTAAATATATATCTAACCCGTTCTGTGTGTTGGATTCGTTGAAGGTAGGTTGATGGAGATAGTTTAGAAACATTTTTTACGCTTCTCTTGTCTACATATTTTCTTTTTCTCCCATTTGGTGGATGTGGATTAAGGAAGTTTCTATTTCTTCTAAGCTTTGTTTATTATAAGAACTTTGAAGTTGACCTATGAATATATATATATATATGTGTGTGTGTGTGCGCACGCATGTGTGTGTGTGAAAGATGCCTTCATTATGATCATCATATCAGTTTGTATTTTTGTCAAACACGTATCAGAAGTATCCTTATAACTTATGGTTTTAGAATGTCATTAAAGGTCATTGAAGTTAAAAGTAGACTAAAAAAAAGTGTCACATAAGATGAAACGAAAAAGTAGTTGAAATACTAGACATCATCACTTCATTACTTAACAACTAATCCAAAACATCTAGCCAGCTACATTAACAAGAAGTCAAAATTAAGTAAACAAGAGCTACCTAGTTTAGTTTATGTCCAGAGAGACTCTCTCTTTACAGGATCTTGCATTATAGAACTGCTAGAGGAGGCAAAGCTGAGATACTTCTGCAGATTGTTATTGAAGTTATTATTGGTAGAGTTATAATTACTTGTTGAAATGGTAATTTATCTAATTGCTCTGGTTCCATTAGAGTCGTTGGCGAGTTGCAAGGAACAGGTTCTTGCTGCATTTGGATACATAGTATCTCTGCTTGGGCTACAGCCAACTGTATTTGTAACTGAGATACTTGATTATGTAAAAAAGAAATTGAACCTACACATCCATACACAGGGTTTCTTACTCTTGCATTTGCTTCATACACCAAACTGCTTACTGCATCTGTTTTTTGTTGTATTGAAAGTTCCTGAATACAAATGCTTATATCTTGTGAAGCTCTCTGCTGTATTGACCTTTGAAGTTTCTGTGAATTCTTGTCATGATAAAAGACAATCTTGTATCTTCTATATTTCCATCTACTTATGTGTACTATATGTAAATTGATCTTTAATCCCTTGCATTTTTATTTGGATGAACTCAACTTTCTGATGTTTAAGGAGTTGAGGATAGGCTAATATATCTTATTAAGCTACTGGCTAATGTGATAGATTGATGATGTTTGAGAAATTACAGAAAATAAAAACTATTCTATAAAGATAATTTTGTCCTCTCTGGTAATAGCATATAACAGTCCTATTTCTGAATGCTTTTGTATATTATTGTAGAGTTATTGTGTAGAAGTATGTATTTATACAGCTAATATGTCACTAAAATGAGGTACTTAGTTTGATTCTAGACTAGGATGATTATAGGCTGATTTCAGGATGTGTCTATTGTTGATTGAATATATCTCTTTTCTAAAATTTTGCAAAAATGCTTAAATGGGGGAGTAGATGTACCTCTTGCTAAGGTCTTCGAAGAGACGCATAAGAAGAAAAATCCGGACGGTACAAAAGAAGACTGGGTCGAACCACATGCTAAGGATACATATGTAAGATAATAACTTTTATATATGTTATTTTCTTATTATTCAACTTCGCTTGTTTACATAATGACATTTATTTTTCTTTCAGTAGGGATTTCAAAAAGACATAGAAGATTGGTGTCAAAACCAACCTGCTTCAAGGATGGTACCATGGTCCAACCATCGTCTGCAGATATGACTAGAATATGGACAGTTGTGGTAGGTGGTTCAAAGAAAGGTAAAAACCTATGGGCTTGGAGTTCACCAATCCCTGGGTGGTCCTTCCCCAATGTTACCCGACTCCACTTCTATTTTATAAAATACGGAAGAAATGGAAGCAATGAAAAAGCAAATTAAAGAGTTGATACAACAGTGTGCACGCAGTTAATGATGCCAAGTTTGAGGAGTTGGTCAAAAAGCACATGCCTCAAGTATTTAATGATGAGGAAGACAGTGAATGAGATGAGTAGATTGTAGTTATTGGCTCTTGCTTTTGATTGTGACGTTTAGACTTAAAAGTTCTCTTGGAACGTTTAAACTATTAAAATTGGTGTTTGTTTTGGATTGTGACGTTTAGACTTAAACTTGTCTTGAAATGATTAAACAATTTGACTCGATGTTTGTTTTGAATGTTTCAAAGTGGTTAAATTCTTAAGTTTTGATTGTATTTTTAATTTTTCAGATCCTACTATGAGAAATACATTAGGTATGTTGTTATTGTTTGTAACATGAGATCAGTGGAAGCTAATAAAAGAACACAGTTGCTGGGAAAACACAAGATATTCCGACTACAGTGGTTGGAGTAGTAAATACTTTTCTGAAAAAAGAGTTAGGATTCTGACGACACCTATTGGAGTGAACGAAATAATTTTATTATTTTTCGACTACAATAGTCGGAAACAACTTATTCTTAAATAATCTTTTATTAATCTTTGGACTACATCTGTCGGAAGAAATAATTATATTATCCTTTTCCGACAATAGTAGTCAAAAATACTTTATTTATTAAATAATTTTTTATTAAACTTCTGACTAAAGTAGTCAAAAAAAATTATTTATTAAATAATTATTAATTATATTCCGACTACAGTTAACAGAAATATTTATAATTATTAAGTAATTATTTTTAATTACTGGCAACAGTAGTCAAAAATATTTTTTCGAAAAGGTTTTTTTCGACTATCATGAAACAGTCGGAATGTAGTCGAAAATGCCTTATTTTTTTACTAAATTTCGGCTACATGCGCTGTCGAAAAATTGTGAATTTCTAGTAGTGTATTATGTGGGGTTAGAGTGTTTGATGAACTTGCAATTATTTGCTACTTATGGGGGGTCGAAACCTGAACTTTATAAGGTTGTTAGGATTCAGGCATCAAGAATTTTGCAACAATCTTACAAGATCACTATGTTGCAGAAAGAGGTCTTTAAAGCTCAAGTTCAATTTTAGGGTTCAAAGAGGCCAGACATATTACTTACTCCTAAGCTCTTTTTCAGCCAAGAACCTCTACTAATATGCCTATAAAAAAAAATGTCCGAACTAATCAAGGGGTAAGCCAAGTTGGTCTTAATAGATCATTTCCAAGAAAAAGACTATCTGCAGCTGAATGAATAAAAAAGGGTCAAAGGCCTATATTTTCTGTAATGAGTTATATGTGCAAGGCCATAATTATAGGAGGAAGAAACAATTGTGTATGGTAGAAGTACTAGCAGATAAAGACACTTGAATGTGATTTAGTGAGGGACCTATTGACAAAAATAGAAGATTGCATGATTATTCTCCTTCAAGTTTTTACTGGTGTTTCTAGTTATCAAACTATAAGGGTTACGGGCTATTATAAGAAGAAACTCTCACAAATGTTAACTTACACTAGGAGTACCCATAATTTTATTGATCAATCTGTAGTTGCAAAGTTAGGTTGCCAAGCTAATGTTATATTGGAACAATCTATTAGTATGGTAGATGAAAGAAAAGTGCAAAGTGTTATTGTTTATGGAAACCTTTAGTGGTTACTATAAGGTAGCACCATCTATTCAGATTTCTTACTGTTACTTTTAGGTAATGTGGACATTGTCATGGGAGTCTAGTACATTAGTGACACACCCCGAAATTGGGCCATGTCGTAAGGGACCTCAAGCCCACATGAACCGGAGGTCTCCCCAATAACCCAACCTGACCATCATCACAACAACCACAAGGGTCGGGGAAATCCCGACCAATTTATAAGATAACGGAAAAATAAGGCTAATAGTCAAGACTTAAACAATATCTAACATTTCAATAATGTCAACAGTTTAGTCAATATACCCAAGTCCATAGTCATCCACAAAGCCTCTACCGAACCGGAGTCAATAATATGCCGGAATATACACCTGATAATAGCCAAGTACCAAACCTATACAAGTCTATGACAAAGGATAAAGTGACTATGAAAGGTATGTCTTCCGAAGTATGGAAGCTCACCACTTCAACGTCAATGCCTGAACAGCTTAAACCCCCGATCACTGCGTAAAAAAAGAAGAAGATATACTGGCCCCTATATTGCATGGGGACATAATGTCCGGAGACAATTAGTGGTTGGAGCACTAGCATGTAACTCAAGGATAAGGATAAAATAGCGCATTTGTTCAATCCAAGTCAAACCATTATATGCAATCATGTTTACATTAGTAAAATGGTACAGATAGGTATGAAGATACATATACAAATATTTATAATGCATGCCGAATCATGGAGGAAGTCATACAATCATTCATAAAGCATTCATTCATGAGACATGGAGTGAAGAACTTTCAACCTTCCACCTTGCCAATTTTAGAACATTAAACTTCTCTGTTACATTAGCCAAGGGGGATCCGAACCTCAACCCAACTCCACCAATTTAACCGATTTAACCAATTCATTAGGCAAGGGACTCGATCCACATACACACCCAATCAATTAGGCATGGGGCTCTAATCACATGCTCACACATCCAAATGGGCGTGGAACTTTAATCACGTGTTTGCACATTCAATTGGCAAGGAACTCTAATCATATGCTCACACGTTCAATTGGGCATGGAACTTTACGTTCAATTGGGCATGGAACTTTAATCACATGCTCTCACATTTAATTAGTCATGGAACTCTAATCACATGCTCACACGTTCAATTGAGCATGGAACTCTAATCGCATGCTCACATATTAGGCAAGGGACTATAACCACAAGCCGTTTTATAAGGCGAGGTATTTTAACCTCAAGAGATCTCTTTAAGCAAGGGAATTCAACCACAAGCCATTAGACGAGGCACTTTAACCACAAGTCATTGGACGAGGGACTTTAACCACAAGTCATCTTATTACTATCCTTAGTCGGCATTTGAACTCTTAACCCATTAGTTCATGTATTAACATCCATACAATTCATTTTGACGTTTAAGGACTTGTACCACATACCCATATCAACACTATACTCGACCACATAGTTTTCCTGGCTCATTCATGTTCACTAGACCAATTTCATAGATACACATTTGACCTTCACGAAACCATCTAACCATTAGTCACTTTAATAGACTAGATGCCTTGAATTAATTTAATTTAAGGTCGTCAAGACGCACATAACTATTCATATTTCATTAGCAAGCTTTCACCACATTCTCACCACATTTAGGCTTAACACACAAATCAAGTTCATTTTCATATTTACAGGTTTCAACCCCTTATTAGTCATTAGCTCAACAAAGTCACTCAATTATACAATACATGGATCACAATACTGTTACAATATCATTTATCAATCATTCATGCTTATTAGGCCATTTCCCTAGTTCAAAACATCACCAACATGTGACTAGACAATTCACTTAGACATTTTCATAAACACCTTATGTGCATACCTTTAACAAAGTTATTTTCATGGTAGAAATCTTCAAAATTAGGGTTACTCAAAACCATCATGTTAAACCACATACAACAAGCACCCATATAGGTAAATTATCATTGATAACATGTATAAGCATAAGTCTAAGCACGAATCAACATTATTAATCATTAGGCAACAAAATACATTTCCTTTGGTTTTAAAACCACCATGTACACTTACTAATCCAAGTGTGACATACATGGGTTTATAGTTAATTAACAAGGGAAAGATTTACATGCCTTAAACAAGATGATTCACCAAGAACTTGACTCTTCTTTATCTTCTAGATGAGCACTCTCCGAACCCTAGCCTCCAATCTTGTTCCAAGAACTTTGAGAGTGTTTGAGAGAGAGTTTAGGATGTTAGATCCACTCAAAATGTGCTCAAAGAGGTCATATACACTTATATAGTGAGAGAGTTTAAGGCGTAGGGTGTAGGAAATGACTACAAGGCCCTTGGTTAAAAACTGAAAATTGGACCCGCCTAGGGGTATGACTCACCATACGACTCATTAAGGTGAATCGTACCCTAGGGTATGAGTGGTACCCTCACTCATACCCTAGGATTCACCTAGGTCACCCACACTGGTCTTGATACAACTAAACACCCTTGAGTCATATCCAAAGGGTATGACTCACACCCTAAACCATATCTAAGACCCATATCAATAATAGTCCACTCTACACCAAGTGCCATACACTATACGACTCACCAAGGTACGACTTGTAGCCTTGTGTATGAGTAAGGGAAGACCAAGTTGTATTAAGGACAGAATGACACCCTCCTAGGCTATTTAAGGTACGAGATGGGAGGTAAGAGTGGGTACGACTTGTATCCAAAGGGTACGAGTGGCTTGCCAATCGTATCTTGGACAACAGCTCAAAACCCAAAAAAAAAAATTGTAAGGCCAAGATCTTGGGTGTTTCATTCTCCCCCACTTAGGATTATTCATCCTCGAATGATGGGTAAGGAAAGAATCTAAGAAAGTTAACACACTAGCAACCATCAAAACAACCTTCAAACAAGCTAGGACAAAGCACACAACAAGCATACAACACAACACATATCATGGTCATCACCCATCAATCATTTCATTTCATCTTTGGGATTCAAACCCATCATTTATCAAAAATACTCGATCAACTCAAAGCTTAGGGTCTTAAACCCATCGACTTCTAAGGATATAAAACAACTCAAGCATTGGGAACTTTAATCCCTTGTCTAACAATGACATGAATCAATTATAAGCATCAAGAATTTCAACCCAATGTCTATCAAAGACATGAACTAAGTTAGGAACACCAACACATATCTCAAGCATGAGTTTCCAGAACATAGAACGAATGTGGATACTTGGACTTCATGTCCTCCTCCGCCTCCCAGGTAGCTTCCTCGAATTTTCAGTTTCTCTACGGAACCTTTACCAAAGCCACCCCCTTCATTCACAATCGGCGAACTTACCAACCCAAGATATTCACTGGGATCTCTTCACAAGACAAAGAAACCAAAATACCAATGTCCTCTAGGTAACGACCAACAAGAGGTCACCTACGCATATTCTCAATATAGAGACATGGAAACCCGAGGAAAATGGAGTTCAATCTAGAAGGTAACTCCACACATAGGCAACATTGCCAACCTCTTCTGAGACCAAATAGGGACCAACATAATGGGAACTAAGCTTTCCCATTTTTATCGATTTGTATCGCTCCCTCCATAGGAGACACCTTCAAGAATATACAATCGCCAACACTAAACTCTAAACTCTTGCGCCACACATCCGTATAGGATTTTTTTGGTGACTTTAAGTGGTTTTCAACCCCTCATAAATCACCTTTACCTTCTCTAAGGTGTGGTGAACTAAATCAGGGTCAAGCATCTTACCCTTACCAACTTCAGACCCTCAAATAGAAGGACGATAGCTCCCACCATGCCATGCCTCAAAAGGTGTCATGTCAATGCTAGAGAGCAAGTCTAATTTGACGTAGAGTTTACCGAGACACCGTACTATGAGAGTCTGAGTCTAGCCATACACTACCTCTATATTCCAGCCTATCCAAAACTAGAGGGGTTAATGTAAGCCATCGAGATCTATTTCTTACATTCATCCCAAACACTACTCTGTCTTTTCTCTTTACAATATGGACACCACAAGTAGAATATATGGAAAAACTATAACCAACCATTATAGCCAAAATCACCAACATAGGCTTGAAACCCAAAACTATAACACAACTATGCCATAAAATAATTCATACACATGTCTTCCCAAACTTCTTAGGTACCCAACACAAGAAGGGTTACGGAGAAACTAAAGTACAAGAACCACTCACGCCACTCAAGGCAAGACCCTCGGTAGCGACAGGGCACTCTAGGTATAGAGTGCTTCATAGAAACTACCTAGGTCATAAATGAGACCCATCCTGACATAACACACCACCACATACCTTTCGGGGATCTACCATGATCCCTTCACTAGAGATAAATAACATGACCAAGAAAAGTTATGGCTTTCAACCAAAACTCACACTTAGGGAACTTGGAATACAAATGATTATCCTTTAAAGCTTGCAACACAGTAAATAGGTGATCGATATGATTCCCCTCACTCTTAGAATAGACTAAGATGTCATCAATGAAGACAATGACAAACATTTTCAAAAATGGATGGAAGACCCTATTCATTAGTGACCACACCGAGAATATTAACAAAAAATAACTGAGGAAACTCATTAACCACGGAAACAGATTCTAGAGAAGGCTCTTCTGAGTTAGAATCTTTAACTCAAACCAAATGATACAAACACCCCTTTTTAATTAACTTTTGGGCTTTGACATAAGAAATGAACCTTCTCTTCAGCTCTAAGGAACCATCTCCTCATACCATGATCGGCTCATTAGGGAATTTAAATATGACCTCACGGGTCCGAAAATCTTAGGAAGCATAACACGAATGCAACCAATCCATCCCCAAAATAACATCAAAATCAAGTATCTTCAACTCTATCAAGTCTACCAGAGTTTATTTACCACTAACAGATACCACAGACCCTCTATAGACCCTTTTAACAACCACAGAGTCTCCTATAAGAGTAGAAACAGAAAAAGAAACCAATAAACTCTCGGGACCACAATCAAGATGCACAACCACATACGAGGTTACATAAGAAAGAGTAGACCCTGGGTTAAGCAAGTAACACACATTATGAGAGAAGAGTGTTCAACATACCCACGCCAGCATCAGAAGGTGCCTCGAGCTCCCGAGGGATAGTAAGAGCATTTAGACGGTCCCGACCAACGTCGAAGCTAGAAACGACACTCTTAGGTACAAAAGCTAGAGAAGTGGCAATTGATACCCTTTTTGCCCAAGCGGCAATTATTAAGGGACACTCCCATTGCATATGACCCAACTGACCATATTTAAAATATGAATTCTATCCTTTCTCACAACAACCATGGTGTGATTGAATGGAACACCAAATATTAGGGGAGGTAAACAAGGTTTGGGCCCTACTGACCTGATGTTGGAAACCTTATGTCCTACGAGCATTATCAATTTGAAAATGCTCGTATCTCAACTAGTTTGTGTAAGGAGCACTAGATATGGAACCGGAGTTAGGACCCACCCAAAACTTCCTCGGACTACTTCTCACCGACCTGAGTCATCAAAGAAATAGAGTGATGATCCCAGTATTTTAAGGTGACAGAGGAGAAATGTCACCCCCAATAGTATTGTAATTATGCTATTATCACATGATTTACCCATTCCTATGTTAAGTTCATGACTCTCATGTGTTTGATGAAATGCCTAAGTGTTGGACTTTGAATAATGATCCCCCACTATGGTTTCAAAGTTTTTATATGTCTGTATTGTTATTTCCATTCAATATTGGAGGGTTATGAACACCCGATACATAGTTGTTTACATAATATCAGTATCTTCAGAATGAATTCAGATTTACCACATGCATTATCATTCAGTCAGTTATTATGATCAATTATTTGTGCAGTTAAACTTAGTTCAGTACAATAATCAGTGTCAGTTCAATTGGGAGTAGGATTTAGCACTGAGTAAATGCAGGGATAGAGGATTCCCCATCAGTTATGCAGAGTCGTTAGTAGCAGTCCCTATATTCTAGAACTACGTAGCCAGTGTAGGATATGAGGAGTCACCCATCAGTTAGACTTGACTTTCTCTAAAGGGTCACCCGTCAGTTAGGCTTGACACCCTGGTCCTTTGGGACATCAAACTAGTGGATCCACACATCTAGTGTTAGTACCCGTGGCACGGTATTGACACCCTTCCATCTGGAGTACAGGTTGGACCCCGATTAGTTCAGATTGGGGCATGTCGGTTAGATGATACCTCTCATAGTCTCAGTTCAGTATTCAGCATAGAATTCAGTTCAGGTTTGCTCGACCATAGCATACAGACTTTCAGTTATTCAGTTATCAGATTTAAGTAATTTAGTTTATAGATTATTTCAAAAATATTATATGTTTGGTCTTGCATTCTCAGTATTTCAGTTTTTATGCATGCATACTCGATTATCTCATGTTATTCAGCTGCTCATTATTTCATGTACAGTTAACCCTTGCATTATAGCCTAACCTCATCTCATATATCAGTACATTCAAAATCATATATTTTTCATTGCGATGTGATGTCTTATATCATAGGTTTGGATATATAGTTTCATGTTCGCGCTTAGACAGTTCAGCGTATCAGCAGTAGTAGTCATAGTGAGTCCTCATCTATCGAGGACATGATTGTTTCATTTTAGTTTATCTCAGTAGTTTAGTTTTCCATTTAGTCGGAGTTAGTTGGAGGGTTTTCCCATCAACTCCCCAGTCAGTCAGTTAGAGGCTTTTCAAATATTCAGACAGTTAGTCAATTTATCAGTTGTTTTATCAATCTTTTTAGTATGTCTTCATACATTTTAGATCTACAATTTAATCGTGTTTCAGTATTTAAAACCTTATGGCATTATCAGTTATTTTTATGCATGTGTTTTTTATTATCAGTTTACTCAGTGCTCACGGTAAGTACCAGCTCATGGGTTAGCTTGTGGTCACTTCTGATAGTAAGCACCGTTATCGTGACTAGGGGTGGCCTCGAGTCATGATAAAATTTGGTATTAGAGCCTAAGTTTTTACTGTGTCCTAGGGAGTCTAAAAAGCTATATTGAGTAGAGTCTTGTGCATGGGTGTAAAGCGCGCTACACTTATGGACAGGAGGCTACAAGATGTTCTAGGAAAAGTTTCCTTTTTTTTAGTATTTATGTCGTGCGAATGAGCATGAGCTCTATTTTAAACTTTCTTTCTGACTCATTCTTTCTTTCATTTATAGATAATGCCTCCCAAAAGAAACAACAAAAGAAAAAATAGGAATCAACCCGCATCTATACCTTTTCAGAAAGATCCCCTGAATGAGCATGTCTCTCACGCTGAGTTCAGAGTTTCCTTAACTACCTTATCTCATTCAGTAGTTGCTCAGAATAATCAGCAGGTTGTCATCCCAGCTAACCCAGTGACTGATACAGCTGCAACTAGGATTTGAGATTTCACTCGAATGGAATCCCCATTTGTGTTCTGGATCCAAATTGGAGGAGGATCCACAAGAGTTTCTTGATATGGTTCAGAAGGTGACAGATATCATGGGTGTTACTTCAAGAGAGAGAGTTCAAATTTGGATACATACTAGTTATAGGATGTAGCTCACACCTAGTTTTAGCAGTG
The DNA here is from genome assembly GCA_030864215.1 of Capsicum pubescens. Taxonomy (NCBI): domain Eukaryota; kingdom Viridiplantae; phylum Streptophyta; class Magnoliopsida; order Solanales; family Solanaceae; genus Capsicum; species Capsicum pubescens. Next base: position 82,730,792 of record CM061541.1, on the reverse strand, counting down.
GAAGGAGGACCACGGTGATAAGGCAGGGCCTGTAGAGTGGGAGGAGTTTGCTACAGCCTTTTTAGATAGGTTCTTTCCTTTAGAGTTAAGGGAAGATAAGGTGTTGGATTTTATTAATTTAAAATAAAGTAGTATGAGTGTGAAGGAATACTCTCTTAAGTTTACTCAGTTGGTGAGGTATGCTCCTTTGATGGTGGCTGATAAAAGGTTTAGAATGAGTAAGTTTGTTTTTGGTGAAGCTGATAGTGTGGTCAAAGAGTGTAAGACTGCTTTGTTGATTAAGGAGATGGACCTATCTAGGATTGTGGTTCATGCTTAGTAGATTTAGGAATAGAATCTTAAGGAGAAAGAGAGAGAGAATAAGAGGGCCAGAACAGGTAGCTTTAAATTTTCTCAGCTAAGGTCAGAGGGTGGTAACCATTATCAGGTCTGTAAGAAATTCTCAGACCCAGCTCTATCTTCAGCTAGTGCGCCAGTGCCAATATTCAGGAATGACAGTAGGGATAGAACGTCGTCAGGCTTTAAGTCCCAAGGTAGTGTGAATAGTGATCATACTAATTCGCTTTGCAGAAAATATAGTAGGAATTATTAGGGTGTGTGTAAGGCTAGTAGTGATGTGTATTTTTGATGTGTCAAGCCAGGCCACAGGATTCGAGAGTGTATGATGGTGGTGTAAAGTGGCAGAATTGATCACCAACAGGGCCAGAATACTTCTTCTGCAGCACCCGTAGGTAGCTCGACTTAGCAAGGCGCCATTTCTAGTGCCACTAATAGATAGTGCCAGGACAGGCTGTATGCACTTCAGTCCTGAAAGGAACAGAAAAGTTCTTCTGATGTGGTTATGGGTACATTACAGGTCTTTCATCTTCATGCTTATGCTTTGTTAGACCCCGGGGCCTCCCTTTTTTTATAACCCCCTATATAGTTGTCGATTTCGGTGTCAGTCCCAAAATATTAGTACACTCTTTCTTAGTGTCTATCTTAGTGGATAAATCTATCATAGCCAGATGGGTGTATAGAAACTACCAAGTTATAGTATCTCAGAAAATCACTTCAGTAGATCTTGTAGAACTAGAAATGACTGATTTCGATGTCATTCTCAGCATGGATTGGCTCTATTCATGCTATACTTTAGTTGATTGTAGATATAAAGTTGTTCAGTTTTAGTTTCCCAATGAACCAATTATTGAATGGAGGGGTTGTACTTCAGCGCTTAGGGGTCAAATTGTGTCATATCTTAGAGCAAGAAAAATGATATCTAAGGGGTGCATGTACCATCTTGTTCGATTCAAAGACTCTAATTCTATGACTCCAAGTCTCGAGTCAATTTCAATATTCCGAGAATGTCCAGATGTGTTCCCTGAATATCTCCCTGGAGTCACTCCCGAAAGGGATATTAACTTCGGAATAGATCTCCTTCTAAATACCCAGCTTATCTCTATTCTTCCCTACATAATGTCTCCAGCTGAGCTTAGGGAGTTGAAAGAACAATTGAAAGACCTCTTAGATAAGGGATTCATCAGGCCGAGTGTTTCCCCATGGGGCGCTCCAGTTCTTTTCATGCGTAAGAAAGACGGCTCTCTCAGAATGTACATCAATTACCGTCAGTTGAACAAAGTCACAATCAAGAATAGATACCCACTCCTCAGGATTAATGGCTTGTTAGACCAAATTTAGGGTGCCAGTTATTTCTCTAAGATGGACCTCAGATCTGGATATCATCAGCTCAGAGTCAAAGAATGTGACATTCCAAAGACAGCCTTCAGAACTCGGTATGGTCACTTTGAATTTCTAGTTATGTATTTTGGACTAACGAATGCCCCAACAGATTTCATGGACTTGATGAACAAAGTGTTTAAGCAGTACTTGGACATGTTCGTCATAGTCTTTATTGATGATATTCTTGCCTACTCCTGTAGTGAAAATGATCATGCAGACCATCTCAGAATTATATTGCAGACTCTTAGAGCCCATCAGTTATTTGCCAAATTCAATTAGTAGCTTTTCTTGGCCATATTATTTTTGGTGATAGAATTAGAGTTGACCCTCGAAAGATCGAAGCAGTGAGAAACTGGCCCAGACCCATCTCTCTATTAGAGATTTAGATGTCTATTACAGATGGTTTGTTGAAGGATTTTTATTTATTGTGTTCCCTATGTCTCAATTGACTCGGAAGAAGGTCAAGTTTCAGAGGTCATATTCTTGCAAGAAGAGTTTTCAGGAGTTGAAGACTCGACTCACCTCAGCCCAGTCTTGACTTTACCAGATGGTTCAGATGGATTTTTTATTTACTATGATGCTTCCAGAGTTGGTCTTGCTTGTGTATTAATGCAAAGAGGTAAGGCCATAGCCTATTCCTCTAGACAGCTTAAGCCCCATGAAAAGAATTATCCTACCCATGATCTCGAGTCGGAAGCTGTTTTTTTTGCCTTGAAAATTTAGAGGCATTATTTTTATGGAGTTCATGTTGATATGTTCACAGATCACAAAAGTTTGCAGTATGTGTTTTTGCAGAAAGATTTAAATCTTTGTCATAAAAGGTGGTTAGAATTGTTAAAAGATTATGATATGAGTGTGTTGTATCATCCGGTCAAGTCCAATGTAGTGGCAGCCGACCTTATTAGATTGTCTATGGGCAGTGTTTCTCATGTTGAGAATGATAAGAAGAGGTTAATTCAGGAGGTTCACCAGCTTGCTAGATTAGGTGTTCGGTTGGTTAATTCAGCTGAAGGTAGTGTTTGGGTTCATAATAGTTTGAACTCTTCTTTGGTTGCCGAAGTGAAGGAGAAGCAAGATAGGGATTCTAGTTTAGTTAAGTTGAGGGAATCAGTTAGAGATCAGAAAATAGAGATTTTCTCCCAAGGGGGAGATAGTGTATTGCGATGTTGAGGTAGGCTGTGTGTGTCGTGTGTTGATGGTTTGAGATAGCGGATTTCAGTAGAAGCGCATGGTGCGTGTTACTCCATTCATCCAGGAGCTATTAAGATGTACCGTGACTTATAGGAAATCTACTGGTAGAGTGATATGAAGAGGGATATTGCAGAGTTTATAGCTAAGTGTTCTAATTATTAGCGAGTTAAGGTTGGGCACCAGAGGCCTAGTAGCATATTGCAGGAGTTTAGTATTCCCACCTAGAAGTGGGAATAGGTGAACAGGGATTTTGTTATGGGTTTGCCTCGTACGCATCGTCAGCATGATTAGATGTGGGTCACTGTAGAAATAATTACCAAATCAGCTCATTTCTTTCCAGTTCATACTTTGTACTCAGCTGAGGATTATGACAAGCTCTATATTAGAGAGTTAGTTAGGTTACACGGAGTTTTGGTGTCTATCATTTCAAATAGAGGTACTCAGTTTACCTCTCACTTTTGGAGAACTTTTCAAAAGGGTCTTGGTACCCAAGTTCATCTTAATACAACTTTTTATCCTCATGTAGATGGTCAGGCAGAGAGGACCATTCAGGCCCTAGAAGATATGTTGAGGGCGTGTGTTCTTGATTTCAAGGGTAGTTGGGATGACCACTTTCCTTGATCGAGTTTGCCTATAATAACAATCATTACTCTAGTATTCAAATGGTTCCATTTGAGACTCTCTATGGAAGGAGATGTAGATATCTTATTGGTTGGCTTAAGGCAGGTGAGGATGCTTTGATAGGACCAGATTTGGTGTTTGATGTAATAGAAAAGGTTTAGTTGATTAGGGAGAGACTTAAAACAACCCAAAGTCATTAGAAATCCTATGCAGATGTAAGAAGAAGAGATCTTGAGTTTGATATTTGTGATTTGGTGTATTTAAAAATCTCGCCCATAAATGGAGTGAAGAGATTTTGCAAGAAGAGGAAACTTAGTCCCCGATATGCTGGCCCTTAATGAATCTTGAGTCATTTTTGGAAGGTAGCTTATGAGCTTGAGTTGCCTGGAGATTTTGTATCATGCATCTAGTGTTCCATGTTTTCTTATTAAAGAAGTGTATTAGTGACACAGTTGTTGTAGTTCCTTTAGAAAGCACAAATGTTCAGGATAGCCTTTCTTACAAAGAAATCCCAATTGAGATCCTTGATTGTCATATTCGTCGACTAAGGAACAAAAAAGTTCCCTTGGTCAAAGTTCTTTGGCAAAATCAGTCTGTTGAGGGAGCCACTTGGGAAGCAGAAGCATACATGCGTACCAAGTACCCTCATCTTTTATCTGCAAACTCAGACTCATCTTAAGGTAACAATTCTTCTTAGATTGACTCTTTTCCATTCTCAGTCACAGCTATATAATCATTCTCATGTCTTTGCATGCATTCACGAATTCATCTCAGTCATGTATCACGTTTCAGACTCAGTCAAGTAATCATGTTTTCAGTTACGCATGTTCAGTATGCGATTTTAGTTTCCCCAGTATTCTCAGCTTAATCAGTCTCATTTGAGGACGAATGTTTCCAAGGGGGAGATATTGTAATACCCCATATTATACTTAGCTTAGTTCAGCTCCTAGTTGCATGCATAAGAGGCTTAAAGCCTGAAAATTTCACTAAGTGTTGGGGACTTTGTCTTATTTTTGGCCTCTTAACTTTGAGGATGTTTAAATTGGTCTTCCCAACCCCGAGATGTAGGTTTTTGAGTTAATTAATGTTCAGGAGTGTAAGGAGTATGTCTTGGGGAAGTTTCAGATTTTTCAGACGAGGATATGGTCGGATTTGAATTTTGATTCCATCAGCTCACCACGATAGCATTGCGGCACGCTGCTTATAGCAATGAGACACTCACCGCGTCACGGTGCCCTTTTAATCTGCATTTTAGTTGCGAATTTAATCTCCTAAGGGGCAGTTATGTCTTTTCCTATTGACCCAATTCGTAAAAACACGAATTAAAGTTTCAATTATGGCATTATTTGCCCATCTTCTCCAATTTTCTCTCAAAGCAAACCCTACTCTTTCCCCAAGATCATCAAATTCCATTCCTTCCTCTCTAAGAAAACCAAGAATTCAAGTTTCCAAAATCCAAGAACCTTCAAGAAAGCATCAAAATTGGTATTTTTTTTCAAGTTTAAGGGTTTAAGGTATGTGTTATGTTTATCCATAGGCCCTTTTTTACCCATGGAGTCCAAGAATCTATTTTTATGTTTTAGATGATGAATTTTACATGTTTATGATGAATTATCTCCATGAAGCTCTTATGAATTTTGATTTATGTATTTTATTTACAAGTGTTTTGATGAAATGAGCCATTACACGTTTAAATGATGAAATTTTCATATTAAATCCCTAACTCATCATTTAAGTATTATAATTATGTTATTATCACATGAATTACCCATTCCCGTGTTTAAGTTCATCACTCTCATGTGTTTGATGAAATGCCTAAGTGTTGGATTTTGAACAATGATCCCATACTATGGTTTCAAAGCTTTTATATGTCTGTATTGTTATTTCCATTCAATGTTGAAGGGTTATGAACACCCGATACTTAGCTGCTTACATAATATCAGTATTTTCAGAATGAATTCAGATATACCATGAGCATTATCATTTAGTCAGTTGTTATGATAAGTTGTTTGTTCAGTTAAGCTTAGTTCAGTCCAATAATCAGTGTCAGATTAGTTAGGAGTAGGATTTAGCACTGAGTGAATACAGGGATGGCGGCTTCCCCGTCAGTTAGGCAGAGTCATTAGTAGTAGTCCCTGTATTCCTGAACTATGTATCCAGTGTCGGATATGAGGAGTCATCCGTCACTTAGGCTTGACTTTCTCTCAGGGGTCACCCATCATTTAGGCTTGATACCCTGGTCCTTCGGAACATCATATTAGTGAATCCACACAACCAGTGTTAGTACCCATGGCACGGTACTGACACCCTTCCAACTGGAGTACAGGTTGGACCCTGATTAGTTCAGATTGGGGAATGTCGGTTAGATGATACCTTCCATGATCTCAGTTCAGTATTCAGTAAAGAATTTAGTACAGGTTTCTTGACCATAGCATACAGACTTCCTGTTATTCAGTTATCAGATTTTAGTACTTCAGTTTACAGATTATTTCAGAAATATTATATGTTTGGTTTTGCATTCTCAGTATTTTAGTTTTTTATGCATGCATACTCGATTATCTCATGTTATTCAGGAAGTCATTATTTCATGCACAGTTAACCCTTGCATTACAGCCTAACCTCATCTCATATACCAGTACATTCAAAGTACTGACCACATACTTTTATTCACGCCATGATGTCTTATATCATAGGTTTGGATGCACAGTTTCCTGATCGCGCATAGATAGTTCAGCTTATCAACAGCAACAGTCGTAATGAGTCCTATTCTATCGAGGACATGATTGTTTTATTTTAGTAGTTCAGTATTTCCATTTAGTCGGAGTTAGTTGGGGGTTTGTCCCATCAACTCCACAGTCAGACAGTTATAGGTTTTTCAGTCATTCAAACAGTTAGTCAATTTATCAGTTGTTTTATCAGTTTTTCAGTATGTCTTCATACATTTCAGATCAATGATTTAATCGTGTTTCATTATTTAAAACCTTATGAAATTATTAGTTGTTTTTCCGCATATGTTTTTTATTATCAGTTTACTCAGTGCTCATAGCAGATATCAGCTCATGGTTTAGATTGTGGTCACTTGTGATCGTAAGCACCGTTGTTGCGACTAGGGAGTAGCCTTGGATCATGACATAATTGAACCCCTTTTCTTAACCATCAAACCAACATGGTCATAATTTAACTAATTACATGGCTAGAAACATCAACACAATACCAATTATCAACCATTTATACTTATAGGGACATCACCCTATTTAAAGCCATAAGCTAATCCATTACATGATTAAAAAGGTTCTTATCAACCATTTTCCTATCATTATATTATTATCATGACTCATTCGTGTTCATTAGCCCAATTCCATAGATACATTGACCTTTACGGAACCATCTAACCACTAGTCACTTCAATAGACTAAATGTCTTGAATCAATTTAATTTATGGTCGTCAAGACCCACATAACTATTCACATTTCATTAGCAATCTTTCACCACATTCTCACCAGATTTAGGCTCAACACACAAATCAAGTTCATTTTCATATTTAGAGGGTTCAACCCCTTATTTGTCATCAGCTCAACAAAGTCATTCAGTTATACAATACATGGATCACAATACCATTATGATATCATTTATCAATCATTCATGCTTATTGACCTAGTTCAAAACATCACCAACATATGACTAGACAATTCACTTAGAAATTTTCACAAACACCTTATATTCATACCTTTAACAAAGTTATTTGCATGGTAGAAATATTCAAAATTAGGGTTACTCAAAACCCTCATGTTAAACATCATACAACAAGCACCCACATAGGTAAATCATCATTAATAACAAGTATAAACACAAGTCTAAGCACGAATCAACAGTATTCATCATTAGGCAACAAAATCCTTTTTATTTGATTTCAAAACCATCATGTACACTTACTAATCCAAGTGTGACATACATGGGTTTAGATTTAATTAACAAGGAGAAGAGTTGTATGCCTTAAACAAGATGATTCACCAAGAACTTGACTGCTCTTTATCTTTTAGATGAGCACCCTCCGAACCCTAGCCTCCAATCTTGTTCTAAGAACTTTGAGAGTGTTTGAGAGAGAGTTTAGGATGTTAGATCCACTCAAAATATGCTCAAGGAGGTAATATACACTTATATAGTGAGAGGGTTTAGGGATTAGGGTGTAGAAAATTACCACAACACCCTTGGTTAAAAGCTAAAAATTGGACCCGACCAGGGATACGACTCACCATACGACTGATTAAGGGTATCGTACCCTAGGGTACGAGTGGTACCCTCACTGGTACCCTAGGATTCATCTAGTTTACCCATACAGGTTTTGATGCAACTACACACCCTTGAGTCATATCCAAAGGGTACGACTCGCACCCTAAATCGTATCCAAGACCCGTATCAAAAACAATCCACTCTATATCAAGTGTCATGCACCATACGACTTACCTAGGTATGACTCGTACCCTTGTGTATGAGTGAGGGAAGGACAAATTGTATTGAGGATAGAATGACACCCTCTTAGGATGTTCAAGGTATGAAAAAAGAGGTAAGAGTAGGTAGGACTCGTACCCAAAGGGTACGAGTGTCTTGCCAATCTTATCTTGGACGACATGCTCAAAACCCAAAAAAAATTACAAGGCCAAGATTTTGGGTGTTTCAATTAGGAAGGATATTATTTGATTTCAGGAACATAACCAAGAATTTGTGTACAAGGGCAAAAACATGTATTGGAAAGAGCTATTAATTAACTTAAGTCTGCTAAGTAAAAGAGGTGATTAAACAAGAAGCACAAGCTGCTCAATTATTTATCCTGTCATTGGTGGATAGTATAACAAAAGATTGTAGTTGCTACAATATTCAAGCTGCTCTTACCTCTGATCTAATCCTTGATTTGCATTCTTTAGTTAAGCAATACTCTTTTCTTTTTGAAGTGCCTAGTATATTATTGATGTGCTCTATAACTATCGCACTTACGATGCTTAAAGTTGGTGAATATTAAGGTTAGTTTGTTAGATTTGGTGTGTTTTTGGATTGTTTTAAAGGAAATTAGGTTTTGGATGCTAAATTAAAGAAAAAGATAAAAAGTGATATTTTTGGCTACTTATTTGATCTATTATGGATGTTTGGGACACTTTTCAGATTGTTCATGACCAAAACATGTGCGAAAATTGAAGAAAAGCTAAAAACAAACTTTAGGCACATGCTAAGTCAACATGCGAACCGCATATAGGCAAAGTATGTGTCAGAAGTCTAAAATTTTGAGAGCTAACCTATAGAAAATTTTCGTCCGGGCACATGCAGTGACTACATGCGCCAAGCCTGCGGGCCGCATGTACCACATGCGCCCAAGGCCAGGGTGCATGTAGAGACCATATGTAGCCACCGACCTCAACTTTTTCAGATCATTGTAAAATTATTTCCTAGGGTTTCCATGTATCCCAATTACACTCTTATGATCTTTTTAAGTCTTATTATGTATGGGTAATTAATCTTTTCTATTTTAATTGGGATTTGATTTTTATGGTTTCTTGTAATTTATAAATACCCTTTAGGCTTTGTTTAGTTTATCAATTACTGAATCATACATTCACATATCCAGGGGTAGGCCCTTAACGATTATCCTATACTCTCATTGTTCTTGGTTTGTTTTTGGTATTTTATTCAATTCAAGACTTTGGGATTTCTTCTTTCGTGAGATTGATTTTATAATTTTGTTTATGGATTCCATGATTGATCTCATAACTATGAGCGGCTAATTTCCTTAACTAGGGTTGTGAGAACCTTGGCGGATTAACAAAGTAGAGGAAGTGTCAAGTCATTCTAGATAAAGATTCTTGCATGTATTGGGTTTTCTTCATTCTTATTGATTTCTTAGCGGTTTTCATCATTAAGATCCCGCCAAGATTATTCCTACTTACTCCAAAAGAGGAGTAGTGACTAGGAAAAGATAATCACAACAGTAATTTGAAGTTTAAATAACGATCCACGTTACTAGGTATTATCTAAGTAAGATGGTTAGCTATCATCTAATAACTAGAGACTAAAAAGGTAATAGTTAACTGGGATCAAGATAAGGGTTAGTAAGGCGACATCCTGAAACTCAAAAGGTAAAGGGTGAAATCTGTCATCTCGTCTAAAAGACTGTTGATGGTACATAACGTATCGATTCTGCACGCAAGATATTAGAATAGTTTGACAGTGCACAATAAGTTTGTTGAGATGATAAGCCAAGGGGAACATAAGCCTAGTGTTTGTCTTAGATTGTTTATAACCAAAACCAACCAAGCCTTTTTACTTTTAGCTAGTTACTATAAATCCCCCCTTTTTACTTTTTTGCACTGCCTGGTGATTTCAACAAGTTTGAGACAGATTTCTGGCCTATTCCCTGTGGGATTGACCCTAACCTAATTGGGTTACTATATTTTGACAGCGACTACTTTATCCTTCTAAGTAGAGGTAGTTTGGGCGTTATCAAAAATTGGTGCCATTATCAGGGAATACAATTTTAGAATTCTTGATTGAAGTTGTTGGAGTTATCGGGTTTTATTTTTTTGTTTTATTTGTTTTGTTTCTTGCTTTTCTTTAGATGAAAACCTGGCCAGAAGAAGTATGAAGTGATAATGACTTCTTATTTATTGATCTTCTTCCTTTTGATATGGTGCATTACTGCAGGAGTGTGATAAACATATTGTTGGAATAGAATGAGAGCATGCTTGGCACGTGGACACTTCTGGAAAAAGAAAGATAGAATAGTATTCAATAGGTTGATAGGTTTGGCTTGGATATCTACCACTTACAAGTAGAGTTGGATGCAAAATTTGTTGCGTCTAACACTCAGCAACCTAGTTATGGGTGGTGTGAGACTGAAAGAATTCTAAAAAACTAACTTGAGGAGCTGAAATTGAAGAAGTCTAAAATTATTCATGCTCTTATAGATGGTGTCACTCTTAAGGAGAGCATACTAGAGTTATGTGGGGATGTAAAAAGGATTGCAAATCATGAGTTGGGGCATATTAGACCTCATTCTAAGGATTTTTCCACATTCTATTTGGATAGTCAGATCTTGGTCTAGCCATCCGAGCATGAAGAAGAGTGCAGGGAGGAGGAAACATATGTCTATATTCTTGATTTTGTTAAGCCAGAATTGAAATTCCTCACATAAGATCCAAGAAGTACCACATACCACATCTATTTATTGGGTCCTTTATTTATATACCACCGCCCCTGGAGCATAATGAAGAAAAAAAAAAGCAATTAGGAGTGAAATTCATAAGTTCAAAGTAGAAAGAGAAATTTAAAGGAAAACTCTTGGGCTACCTTGATAAAGTTTGAGTAATCAAGGTACCCATGGGCTTGTTGGGGAATTCTGAGTACCCAACCAAGTTCCGTCATACCGCGACGTGAAATCTGGCGTTGCTTGGGAGGCAACCCAAGGTATTTTGTTATTTGTATTCATGTTATGTGATTGACGTCAGATCTTCGCACTTATGGTGCCACAGGTATTTATTCCTAACTCTCTTATTTTGTAGAGGTGTGATGCATTGGGGATAATGCATGATTTTATGTTGAGGGTGGGGCTGCTTGTGGGTCTTAATGTCCTTTTGGGGTTTTTATTGTTGTGCCTCTTTTTCCCAGAGTCCTGTTCCTAGTAGATCCATCATGTTTAGGCGTATTGTATTTTGTTTCATGATGTTTTATGGTTAACTAGGAGAAAAATAAGTATCTAGTGCAGTTGATATATTTTTGTTGATTTTTGAGATAAAAGATAACACCCTTTCAATACCTTGTTTTGAACTATTTAATGTGCATATATATGTCACTATTGGGAATCTTGTTATGGAATTAGGATTAGGGACATAAAAATTATAGCTAACTTGTGCATGAATCGGATGGGCAGTAGCTTGTGATATTGACTCTGTGCCATGTGTGTGTGAGATGCTACTTAGTTCCCTTTGTGTGTTAGATCTTGAACTTGCATGGTTAGTTTTGCCTAGGTTGTAGGATAGTTGGTTAGGAAAGGATCATAGAAAATTTTTTATGTGAGTCCACATTTAGCCTAAATAACCTTCCATTTGTGAAGTATATCTGTTGATCCTTGTTTTGAGCCTTATAGCCTATTTCTCTTGTTATATCTTTCACATTCCTATTTGTATTACAATAAACATGTTTTAGCCCTGGTCCTCTTTGGACATTGTGCACCTCAACTCAGGCAAATCACCTAAGTTGAGGGTGACTATCATAGGGGTGCATAATGTAAAATGGGTATGAAGAAGGGAGAAATAAAAGAAAAAGAAAGTAGGGATGGGTGTTGTAGCAAAATAAAATTAAAGAAAAGAAAGAAAAAAAAAGAATAAGAAAAAACACCCAACCTGAATGTGCTTTAAAATAAAAAAGGAGAAATAAGGGAGGAAATAAAGTTAAAAATTGGCTAATAAGTGAAACCCCAAAGTTAGTGTAGTGCCAAGGGGGCTTAGACACTTAATATGTCCATATGTACCATACCAGCCCCCCAAGCCTACATTACAAGCCAAGAAAAGTCCTAAGATCCTAACTAGACTGTTTGAAAACTAAGGTAAAGAAAATAAGGGCAAGATTATGGTATTTGATGCACATTGATTGGAACGTCTCTTCTGAATATGAGTGTCTCTTGACTGTCCCTACATTGACATGCATTATTCCATGTGAGTGAATGGGACTTCTTTGTTGTGAGGGAACAGGGGTTGTATTGCTAGCTACTTACTTGTTTGGGTAGTGTAACTTGTATATATGCATGGTTGTTTGTTGCTAATGTAATGCCACAGCTTGATTCCTTTGTGTCACATTGTTGTGATTCATTAATACATACAATTGGGTTTTAAAGTATTAAGCTTGGAGAGGATAATGATCTTGAGCTTAAATTTAATGATCGACTGACATAGGTATCTTAGGTTTCTTTTGGTTAAGCATCGCCGTATTGTTTTGTTATGTTTTGTTACCTGAGGACATGCAACATTCTAGGTTGAGGGTCTTAATGTGCTATAGCAATATACATCTTACAATGCTTAAACTTGGTGAATATGCATGTACTTAAGGCTATTTTGTTAGATTTGATGTGTTTTTGGAGTGTTTTGCAGGAAATTAGGTTTCAGATGCTAAATTTAAGAAAAAAATAAAAAGTGATGTTTTTGGCTACTTACTTAATTTATTATGGATGTTCGGGACACTTTCCAAATTGTTCATGACTAATATACATGCGGAAATTGAAGAAGAGCTAAAAAATAACTTTCGGCATATGCTAAGTCAACATGCGGACCACATGTGGACCGCATATAGTACATATGGACCGCATGTGGGCAAAGCATGTATCAGAAGTCCAAAATCCCGATAGCTAACCTGGAGGAAATTTTGGTTTGGGCATATGCAGTCAATACATGCACCCAGTCTACAGGTAACATGTACCACATGCGCCCAAGGCCAAGGTGCATGTAGAGACCACATGTAGCCACTAACCTCAACTTTTCCAGATCATTCCAAAATTATTTCCTAGGGTTTCTTTGTATTCCAATTACACTCCTATGATGTTTTTAAGTCCTATTATGTATGTGTAATTAAGTTTTCCTATTATAATTAGGATTTGATTTCTAGGGTTTTTTGTAATCTATAAATACCCTTTAGGCTTTGTTTAGTTTATCAATTACTGAATCATACATTCATATATCCAGGGGAAGGCCCTTAGGGTCTATCCTATACTCTCATTGCTCTTGATTTATTTTTGGTTTTTTATTCAATTTAAGACTTTGGGATTTCTTCTTTCATTATTGTGAGATTGATTTTGTAATTTTGTCTATGAATTTCATGATTGATCTCATAACTATGAGCGGATAATTCCCTTAACTAGGGTTGTGGGAACCTTGACGGATTAAGTAGAGGAAGTGTCAAGTCATTCTAGATAAAGATTCTTGCATGTATTAGGTTTTTTCGTTCTTATTGATTTATTATCGGTGGCCAACGTTAAGACCCCGCCTAGATTATTGTTGTTAAGACCCCGCCTAGATTATTGCTACTTACTCCAAAAGAGGAGTAGTGACTAGGAAAAGAGAATCACAACAGTAATTTAAAGTTTAACTGTCGATCCACGCTACTAGGTATTTTCTAAGTAAGATGGTTAGCCATCATCTAATAACTAGAGACTTAAAAGGTAATAGTTATCTGGGATCAAGATAACTGTCAGTAAAGCGACATTCTGAGACTCAAAAGGTAAAGAGTGAAATCTATCAGCTCGTCCAAAAGACTGTTGATGGTACATAACTTATCAATTTTGCATGCAAGATATTGGAATAGTTTGACAATGCACGATAAGTCTGCTGAGTTGAGAATCCAAGGGGAACACAAGCCTAGTGTTTGTCTTAGATTGTTTATAACAAAAAATAATTAAGCCTTGTTACTTTTAGCTAGTTACTACAAATCCCCCCTTTTACTTTTCTACACTACCTGGTGATTTCAACAAGTTCAAATGGATGGTTATGGTTACTTCTACCTTGAACAAGCCTTAGTTTCTTCACCTTGTTGGTTATGCCTAATTAATATTACTCTTTGTGGTAGAAATGGATGCAAGTGGGAAGGGTATTGGTGTTGTGTATATTCAACAGGGCCATCCCATTACATATATAAGTAAATCCTTGGCTCCAGACCTTAGTCTATATCTATGTATGATAGAGAGTTGACCCTTATTTTTGTCATCACAAAAATGGTCTCACTACTTGCTTAGAAGACACTTTATGTTATGGTTGATCATCAATTATTAAAATATCTATTAGACCAGCAGATCCACACTAATTTCCAAATTGCAGGAGTATCTAAACTCATGTTCTATTGAGTATCAAAAGGGTTTTAATAACAAGGTTAATGATGCCTTGTCTAGAATGTCTGATGCTAAACTCTTGGCTATATACATTTTGTCTCCACGTAATGCTTTATATGACCAGATTAAGGTAATTTGGGAATAGGATCTTAAGTTGCAAGAAATTATTACAAGATTGCAGGTACAGTCTTTCAAGCATTATACTTAGTGTCATGATCAATTAAGGTGGAAAGGGAGACTAATAGTGGGTGATAATCAACAGTTGAAGGAGAATATCATGGAGCTATAGCATAACACTCCTTAAAGAGGAAATTCAGGCGTGGATGCTACCATTTGGAGATTGCAGTCACTATTCTATTGGAAATCCCTTGTTCAAGATGTCAAATCATTTGTCCAACAATCTGATGTGCTAAAGAAACAAGTATACTGCAGCTGTTTCACCAAGATATTTGCAACCTCTACCTATTTTTGATGGGGTTTAGATTGATATCGATTTTTATGAAGGTCTTCCTTAATCTAATAGATGGATGTCCTCTTGGTTGTGGTAGACAGACTTAACAAGTATGGTCACTTCTTGTGCTTAGATCATCCATATACTACTCAATTAGTAGCACAATGCTACTTGGAACATGTTTTTAAACTTCATGGGATGCCAGTGACTATGACTAGTGATAGGAACCTTGTGCTTTTTAGCTCTTTTTTACAAGAGTTTTTTACACTTTAAGAGGTGCAATTACAGATATTCATAGCTTATGGTGATCAAACTGAGGTGCTAAATAAGACCCTAGAGATTTGCTTAAGATATTTTGATCAGATAAACCTAAGGAGTGGGCTACATATATACCATTTGTTGAGAGCTGGTAGAATGTCACTTATCATTCCACAATCAAGTGCACTCCATATGAAGTGTTGTATGGTCAAAAGCCTCTATCCATTTGTCATACTTGGTAGGTAAGAGTGATTTTGAGATGGTTGATAGATCACTTGCAACTAGAGAATCCATCATTCAAGTATTGAAATTCCACATGGCTAGGGCCTAATAAAAGATGAAGGACACAACAGATAAGCACATAGCTAGAAGGTCTTTTTAAATTAGTGACTGGGTATACTTAAACCTTTGTCCTTATAGGCAGCTTACGATGGCTACTTGGCCATTTAATAAGCTTACAACCAAGTATGATGGCCTTTATCTTGTGGATACTAGGATAGGACTGTTGCGTACGAACTATTGTTGCCTTAGGATGTTTTAAGCTATCCTACCTTTCATGCCTTTTATCTCAAAAAGTATCATGTTGTTCCCATGAGCTTCACTCACCCTCGTGTTCTTCATTTATCTAGCCTTTATTTCCTTGAACCTAAATCAATTCTGGATAGAAGAATGGTCAAAAGAGGTAACGGGGCAGTTAGTCAAGTGTTTATCAAATGTACTAATCTTGATGTGGCTCAGGCTACTTAGGAGTTTGCGTCAAAATTGAAAACCAGGTTCCCTTTTCACCCTTGAGGACAATGATGTTCTTCACGAAATAGATACTGATATAAGTGAGATGAGCTAAGAAAAGAAGAACAAGTAGTTGCAAAACTTAAGGATTTAAAAGTTAGTTAAGTTTGTTGACACTGTAGCAGTGTCTATTTTCACTATAGCTAACAGCTTCACTATAGTTGATTCCAATAGTTAGTTAGGCAGTTATTTGCATTTTTATCTATAAATACCAAAGAGTAATGAAAGACTATTTAGAATTATAATACAATACTTCTTTTCTTTCTAACCTCTCTCAAATTAGTTATATTTCTCAATTTATATCCTGAGTTTAGCTTCCCTTCCTCGAGGTTATCCTTCTGGATTGACTAAATTCCCTCAAGGTGCATCATATTATTACCCTATATTGTCAATGTTTAGAATAATTACCATCCATAGTTATCTATAGCTAAGTTTAACTATATCCCCCCCCCCCCCCCGTCCCACCCTTTCTCTCTCCTCCCTCCCCCCCTCTTACAATAATCTAAACTCTTTCATTTTTAAAAAGAAAAAATTATACAAATTGTTATTAATTGTATATTATGTTTAATAGTACAGTTGTACATGTCTCAGTTGTATATTAATTCAATATTTGTATATGTTTTCATTAATCTTCATAAATATTTTAGTTGTATATTAATTCAGTATTTATTTCTGTTGCAATTGTATTCATATATGTATCAGTTGCATAATTCAAATGTATATGTGAATGTATTTTTATATATGTATATCTGACTCCCTTTTCTAAATGTATATCCAAATATAATTTGTATATAATCGTAGTGTATATTGAATAAAAAAGATTTTGTAAATATATTATTGATTTGAATATTATCAAAATGTATATTAAATAACTCTAAATTTGAACATATACATTCTACAGAATGTTTATTAAATTTGTAAATATATATAGTTTGCAGAATGTATATTGAATATACAATCTATACATGTTTCTGAAAATGTAAGAGAGAGAGAGGGAGAGAGAGAAAGAAAGGGCAGCGAGATAGAGCGGATGGGAAGGGAGGGAGGCAGCGAGATAGGGAGAGAGAAGAAGGAGAGAGGTGAGAGAGAGAAAGGGAGAGATTTAAGGCATATCTATGTTATGTAATTATGCAAAGTTTAATCATGGTCTTGTAATTATGGACTAAATATTATCTATTTGTGATGTTTTGCCAAGAAAAAATACTAGTATTTTCACAAGAAAAAATTAAGAAGTTCCACAGTAATTCAATGAGAATCTATTTCTCATCATGTGTTTTGCCAATGAGTTGATTCTGTGAGAAATCAGTAAAATCTTGTTTGATATCACAAATTTTTCACGAGTTATGGTGGATAAACCTATGTTTGTAGTAGTATTATAGGGGACTTGATTTGATGTATAAGATGTTATGGGGTGAATCTCAAAAATAGATCCAAGTTGGGGTGGCTTTCAAATTTTAGCCCCAAATAAAAAAGTTTTCTTAAAATAGCCTTTACCTATTAACTAATATTTTTTTGAATGAAATTGCCTCTGATCAATGGAGTAAATTACATAAATGATCCTCATAATGGATAACAACTCCATATTTATATCTTTCAACTTTTATTTTTTTCTCTTTTTAATTTTACTTTTATTTTTATTTTTTATTTTATTTTTTTATTTTAAATTTTTCTCAACCCTTATTTTTTTCCTTTTTCCTCTCAACTTCTTTTTTTTTTCTTTTTTATTTTATATTATTTTTATTTTTATTTTTCCTTTCCTCTTTTTTTTTGTTCTTTTTAGTTTTTCTCAAACCTTTTTTTTTCTTTACACCTCTCAACGTCTACTTTTATTAAAAAAAACTGTTTTTATTTTTCTTTGATTTTTAATTTTTGTTTTCTTTTTTTTTTAATTTTTCTCGATCTTTATTTTTATTTAATATTTTTTTATTTTTATCAACCTTTATTTTTTTCAATTCTCTCTCAACTTCTACATTTTCTTTGATTTTTATTTTTTTAATATTTTTCTTCATTTTCTTCTTTTTCTGCAATTTTTATAATTTTTGTTCTTTTTTTCGATTTCTTCTATTCAAGTTACAGCTCATGAGCAAGAGTTGACACTATCACATTATAAAGGCAAGACTTATGACTTTCGAACAACAAGTTACGTTTCATGGGCAAGAGTTGACACTACTACACTACATTGTAGAGGCAAGACTTATGACTTTCAAATAACAAGTTATGTTTCATGGACAAGAGTTGACACTACCACATTGTATTTTGATTTATAAGATGTTTTATAACTCTTACCTTAGAGGCAAGACTTAGCTCAGGGACTTTCAAACAATAAATTATACTCCACGGACAAGAGTTGACTCTACCATGTTAAGTTTTTATTTATGAGATGTTCTACAACTATTGCGTTAGAGGCAAGACTTAACTCAAGGACTTTCAAACTACAAATTATGCCCCACGGGCAAGAGTTGACTCTACCACGTTATGTTTTCATTTATGAGATGTTCTACAACTATTGTCTTAGAGGCAAGACTTAGCTCAAGAACTTTCAAACAACAAATTATGCCCCACGGGCAAGAGTTGATTCTACCATGTTATGTTTTCATTTATGAGATGTTCTACAACTATTGCCTTAGACGCAAGACTTAGCTCAAGGACTTTCAAACAACAAATTATGCTCCACGGACAAGAGTTGACTCTACCACATTATGTTTTCATTTATGAGATGTTCTACAACTATTTCCTTAGAGGCAAGACTTGGCTCAAGGACTTTCAAACTACAAATTATGCCCCACGGGCAAGAGTTGACTCTACCACGTTATGTTTTCATTCATGAGATGTTCTACAGCTATTTCCTTAGAGGCAAGACTTGGCTCAAGGACTTTCAAACTACAAATTATGCCCCACGGGCAAGAGTTGACTCTACCACGTTATGTTTTCATTCATGAGATGTTCTACAACTATTGCCTTAGAGGCAAGACTTAGCTCAAAAACTTTCAAACAACAAATTATGCCTCAAGGGCAAGAGTTGACTCTACCACGTTTTGTTTTCATGTCCTTAAATTTGCTTTAATGTCAAAAAAAAGATACCTTTGAGGATTATCCAATTTTTTAATTATTAGCAAAATAAAATAGAAGTTGAGAAAAAAGAAAAATGCGATCAAACAAAATAGAGAAATAAAAAAAAGATTGAGAAAAAAAAAAGCAAAGAAAAAATAAAGATTAAAAAAAAAGCGAAGAATTAAAAAAACTGAGAAAAATAAAAATGAGAGGAAAAAATAAAAATAAAGTTTGAGAAAAATGAGGGGGGAAAGGAGAAATGATAAAAAACCAAAAATAAAAGAAAAATAAAGGTTGAGACAAATGAATTTAAAAAAAATGAAAAAAATATATAATGTTTGAGAAAAAAATAAAGGTTGAGACAAATTAATTAAAACATAAAAATAAAATTAAAAAAATAAAAAAAGTAAAAATAATAAAAATAAAAATAGAATTTGAGAGACAAATGAGTATGAAAAGTTAAAAAAATATTTGAGGTGTAGAGGACAAAATTGTACTTCTACTATACTAAAAAGGGAAGAAATAGATAATGCTTAAGAAAAAAAGAAAAAAGAGAAAAAAATAAAGGTTTAGACAAATAAATTAAAACATGAAAATAAAATTAAAGAAAAAAATAAAAAAGTGAAATAATAACAAAAAAAAAAAAAAATAGAACATGAGAGACAAATGAGTATGGAAAGTTTAAAATATTTGGGGTATAGAGAGGGTATTTGAGAAAAAATAGGAAAAAAAGAGAAATAATAAAAACAAAAAATAAAGGTTAAAGACAAATGAATTTAAAAAAGAAAAAAAAATGAAGAAATAGATAATGCTTG
This sequence comes from Capsicum pubescens, assembly GCA_030864215.1. Lineage (NCBI taxonomy): Eukaryota > Viridiplantae > Streptophyta > Magnoliopsida > Solanales > Solanaceae > Capsicum > Capsicum pubescens. The sequence goes on along the minus strand of CM061541.1, from coordinate 82,711,039 downwards.
AGAAAAAAAAAGAAGAGAAAAAGATAAAAGTTGAGACAAATGGATTAAAACATGAAAATAAAATTAAAGAAAAAAATCAAAAAAGTGAAAATAATAAAAAATAGAATTAAGAGACAAATGAGTATGGAAAGTTTAAAAATATATTTGATGTGTAGAGGGGTAAAATTGTACTTTACAATGTTTAAAAAGGAGGGAAGATTAGTTTTCAAAGACTTTTCTTATTGGGGTCAAAAATTTAAAGCAACCCACATTTGAATCTATAACATGTAATTTCCTCGATGTTTTGAGACTTGATTTGGGAAGATAGAAGTATATAATTATAGAAAAAAAAATTATAAAACCACAACTTAATATATCTAAATTACTAAAAATTTCTTCACTTAATAAAAATTATAAATATCCCTTATTTACATTCTCTCTCTTTAAATCTCCAAATACATAATTTCTATCCTAAAATTAAGATATATTTATCACTACCCTAATTGATACCATTTCTACAATATAAATTAAGACATTTTCCTTATAAATTTGAGAAAGAAGAATCAGCAAACTTTGAGAACCAACCACTATGCAAAAAGAAACTCACTATCAAAACGTTCGCCATAAGCACAAGGATCCAAAAAAAAATATGTATACTTGAGGTCATGCCAATTCAGATTAGTAGAAATGGTACCAATTTGTTGCTTTTTGGAAAAAGGACAGAAACGACACTTCAAATTAAACTATTTTCTTGAAAATGGTCATGAAATTTAAATTTCACTTTCTAGTCATTTTAATTTACTGACTGATTCTATACCGTTTTTACACAACTTTTATATAGGTTTTATACAAATCTTATACATAAATATTCTATACGGAAATTATACAGTTTTAATTTACTGACTGGTTCTATACAGTTTTTATACAACTTTTATACAGGTTTTATACAAATCTTATACATAAATATTCTATACGGAAATTATACAGTTTTGATACATAATTTATATAATAACTGTACATTTGCACTTCAAATTAAACTATTTCCTTGAAAATGGCCATGCAATTTAAATTCCACTTTCTAACCATTTTAATTTACTGACTGGTTCTATACCCTTTTTACACAACTTTTATACAGGTTTTATACAAATCTTATACATAAATATTCTATACGGAAATTATACAGTTTTGATACATAATTTATATAATAACTGTACTTTTTTTTACACGTTTTATACAACAATTATATAATTTGTATACACTTTCTATATATTGTACATATACATATTTGATAGAACTATACAATTTCTCTACATATATCTTATATAGATTCATATTCTATTTAATAATTATATCTTTTTTATATAATTTAATTATTATTTCTAAAGAATAAAAAAAAGCAGAATATTTGATTAATTTAAAAATTTATAGTAAAAAAAAATTGAAATATTTTTAAAAGGGCCGAATAGCCCAAGTTGAACATTGTATCAGTATTGTATATAGACTGTATCAGTATCGTATATGAACTGTATTATGGACTACGTGGATCAAAATGATCCAAATTGGGAAAGATTAGGGGAAAAGGCCATAAAATGGCATTTGTTTAGCCGACTGGACATTATTTGTTCAAATGTCAAACTTGGGCTATAATTGAGTTATTATTTTTTAAAAAGGTCATAGAATGTCCTTTTCCCTTGCTTTTTCCCCTCCCTATCCTCCCCTGGAATATCCACTGAATAAATAAGAGACGATGGCGGTATATGGTGCCTCCGATCACCGTCAATTCTTAACTCAGCAAATAACGATTCAATAAACGGCTGAGTACGAAACTCCGTGAGCTCCATTAACCCGTTCCGTCGAATAAAAGAGAATTTGACACTTCTAGACGAAAAGGTGTTGTTTCGAAAAGAAAAGTTGTTGAAGTCACAACGAGAGACATTTTATCAAAGGTTTAGCAATTTTTGTATCTGAGCATTTTTAATTTGAACAATATTTTTTACTAACTGAAGATACATAATTTAGCTTAATTCTATATGCATGTTCCAGGTGCATATTATTGTGTCTGTACGCTTGATACATTTTTTAATATGTATCTCTTTCATATATATGTATATAGTTGGAAGATTTATATATGTATCTCCTTTAAAATATGTATCTTTGCACCTGATACATTTTTTATATTGTGTATCTCTTATAACTTTGTATTCAAATTTTATTTTTATACTGATACATCATGTCTTACCATCATACGTTTTTAACCAATATTTGTATCTCTTTTTTCAAAATTTGAAATTCATTGCAAAAAATTGAAAAAGAAAAATAACACGAAGAAAAAAAGGAAAAAGCTAAAGAAAAATGAATTTGAAAGTTGAATATGGGGAAGAATATTTCAAAAAATAAAGCATTATTCACTAAATACCCTTTTTTTGAAATATTTAAATGTTAATTAGAAGATCTGTTTAGTAAATTACTCCTTAAATGAGTTATTTATTGTTACTTTCCATAATTACAACGAATTAGTTGTTTATCTCTTTTGATATTTTGTATCTAAAAAATTAAAAATCGAGATTTTACGAAATTTTGAAAAAAAAAAAAAAGTGTAATTATGGATAAATTAATCAAAATTTATGTAAAACTCTCATAATTATATGACAATATTATATTAATTGGCTACTAAAAGTATATGTCAGGGAGAGCTTTGACAAATAAAGATATCTTCACTAATACAGTCCTCTTTATATAAACCACCTATTTAAATAGTTTCAATGATGGAATTGTTCGATCCCAACTACACATGGAAATCACCTTAACTAGTAATATTGGCAACCACCTTAACTAGTAATATTGCTTACCTTGCAACATGTTTTAACAATATCAAGAAAATAGCTGTATGCAGGACAATACCTAATTGGATATTTTAGCTCTTTAAACGAATATGTTTATAATGCCCCTTTGATTTCCATTTCTTTTCAGTCTTCCTTTTCCTTAAAGAACTTCGTAACACCTTGCAACTCTATTAATGGGGTCAAATATCAATTGCATAGCAGGGTAAAATTGCTAGTAAAGCTTCATTTTTCTAGTGATCAAAATTTGAAATTAATGTTAAATCCTATCTCAACTTTTGTGAGTACCCTCAATAAGCTACAAGTGCATCACATAAAACTGTGCACTTCTCGTTGCTGCATACCAGATCCTTTTTTCTTAGACCATAAAACAAGTATGGACTCTGTTGATTTCATTTAAAATTTGCTTTTGGTGTGTATATTTTCCATGGAGGTGGAGCGCAGGCAAATTTTCTGTTAATTTTGTTTTCCAAAAGCCTTTGAGCATAACAATTTTGCTTGTTTTCTAGAAAGTATTGTGGATTTGTATTGTATCCAACCAGGATAAATGCGAGAAAGTTCAAAATTCGGGTTAGAACCAACTCAGAACGCACTATGGAATTTTAGCTGCTATCAAAATGAACTAAATGAAGAGAGCAATTTCCAGTCTATAAAAACTAGCATCAAAATGCCCCAGCGGAGAGCCTTGCTGCCAGTGTGCCAAAAAGAAACAATTTTCTAACTTTTTGCCTTCATGATGAAACTAAATGTGGCTTCAGCTGTAGCTCCAAAACAAGTAACCTGGTTTCTTATCAGTAATGCGCTATGTTAAACAACTATATACTTACAGAACTAGAAAGGAGGGGCAATCAGTGAGGCCACGAAAGGCAGAACTTACATCATGTCAGCTGTTCAAAGCTAGAGGGCGCAACATTATTTGGTTTCGGAGGAGGACAAGCAGTATGCTTGTTGGTTTTGTTCTTCTCCTCTGTCTGTGCGGAAGTCAGCTTCTCGCTGTGAAACTGACTGTCACCCGATTCTGACTCTTGTTTCCTTTTTATTTTCTTTTTTGGCACTGCATCTATTCCTCGTGGATCAACAGAGCTGCCAGAAACTGCCTTTAGTTTCTCCAGCTTTAGACGATCCACATCAGAACCATTAGCTAGGGAAACAGGAATTCGTGCAGAAACATTTACTGATGCAGTACTGGATACAGCTTTGTTTGTTGAAGTTGAAGAATGATCAACCACAATCTTTTCTTGGCTAAGCACTGACTGAGCAATAGGTCCAGCATCTGCTCTACTAGTATCCTCTAACTTTGTGGCTACTAACTTGTTCCTCCTAATTTTCTCGCCGTCCTACATAAAAAACACAAATGAACTTTCTTGCCACAGGCTTGAAATTGCATTTTCATGTAATTCATCAAGAGAAGACGATGAGAATGACTGATTATTATGTGAAATTCAAATTCTTAATAGAATCTCAGACAGTATTCAGATATAGACTGATAATCCTATACATTTACCTAAAAACAGAGATCCACTGTGAATGCAAGATCACGGGTTAAAAGCTACTGGACAAAATGAATTATGAACTAAAAACAAAGAGAAAATAAAGATAAACAGGACATTTTACCTTCCGCCGTGCATGCACTGCTCTCCTCCTATCTTTTGCTCTACATATAGCACGTTTAATACCATGGTTGTCCATAAATCCATTTGGCCAATATCCTGCAAGCTGCATGAAAAAACAGAACAATTATCACAGGGAAAACTAGGAAGACCTTGGAAACCCCCAAATGTCAAAGCAGGTCCTAATTCATATTTTGTGGCCAAAATCCTGTACATACATCAGAGTTGAGCAGTGCAAAATTTTATTTAATGGAGCTAAGAAGAAAATACACCGATAATCGACCACTACAATAGAAAACAGATTCTTACATACACCGATAACTGTTTTCTGATCTACAGTCTACCTTCAGATACACTTGGAATTTAGTTTGCATCTAGTACTAAAATTTCCTAGATTTCCCAATGGAAAATGTAGATTTAAAAAATAAAAAAATAAAATAAAAAATAAAAAAGGGAAGATCAACCATGCAAAATGAGGTTCTTACTCCAAGAAATAGCAAAATTTGTATGTCCCCTTACCTCTGCATACAACTTTCTGATTTGTGGACCAGCATCTTCATCCAGGCCCTACAAGTAAAGACTTGGTAAATCTCCAGCACGAACTGTTTCCAGTAAGAAGCAATCTTGTCAAGGACATTTTTGTTTTGAGGTGGGGGTTGGGATTCAGGTGGGAGGGGTAAAATTACCTCAATAAAATGATCATAAAGGTCACACATTTTGTCTTCTATTGCGAAATCCATGCTGTATTTTCTCTTAAAGGCTTCTTTCTCTTCAGCACTCGCTTCTTGGAAGTCATCAGAAGCTCCAGCTTGTTGTTCAAGTAACTGCAAACACACGCCAAACATCAATAAAAAGATATTTTGTAGTTTTTTCATAAAACCATCTCATAACCTGAGGGAGCGCAACTTGGTTTGAGAATTCCTATTGAAACATACACTTCTACAAAAATGAAACTCTCTTTTTTCCTGACCATTAAGGAACAATGGCAACTTCACAGGAAGGCTTGAATCCCCCAAATTCTGGTAGAGATAACATGCACTCGTGGTAAAGAATAAGCATAATATTAGTCATACCTTTGATTTCATCAATGGAATCCGCAACTTAATCATCTCAGCAACCTCCCTCTTTATGTGCTGAACCCTGTTATCTTTCTCTTGCTTTGCTGACAGCCCCATACTGACCATGATTTTCAAGTTCCTCTGCAGCCAGAAACATATTAGATGCATCATAATTTCTAAGACAGTGATGGGGAGCAAAACCACCTATGACTTGAAGCATTAGTAACAGAAAAGACAAAACCTTATATATGTGAACATAGACATAAACCATCATAAATTTCTCTAACATGGCGCAAGCTTGTGCAAGTTAGGAAGGAAACATGTGAGAAAAGAAATCCAATGTTAATTGCCACAGATTGAGGCTACGAAGAATATGTAAGTGTACAACTGGGTGTCTGCATCAGACATAACTTGAAAGCACTTTATAATATTCAGCCAAGAAACTAGATTTGCCTAGCATTTCTCTTCCAAATTTTCTTAAAACACTTGTACTCTCCTTCAGATTTCTCAACCAAAATACAATACTCGTAGGTCTTTACCTAAGCATTCATTTCCTCGTCCCATAAAAGGCTCATGAAAACATCTATAGATATTGTAAGACACACGCTAAGATTTTGCAACAAGTCACTCTAGAACGTAGATTGTTCAAATTCAAAGTAAAATAATGTTTTGAAGTGTTGCTTCAAGTGTTAGAAAGAGAATGCGGGATAATGGCTGGAAAGTGATGGATATTGAGAAGCTAGCCAGAAGCTCCCCTAAAGTATCATGTTTCACACTTGGTTAGTGTGCAGGAAAGCATGCCTCACTCATGAGGGTTGCAGACGAAAGGATGGAAGATATGTTCTAGATGCTTTATGTGTGAGCAGGAAGCAGAATCTAACTATCACGTGTTCCTACATTGCAGTACTGCCACAGGCCTATGGAACATGTTTTTGTGCATTTTTGGAGTCACTTGGGTGATGCCTAAGACAACCCTAGAGTTGCTGGAGAACTGGCCAGGATTTGGTAAAAGAGGGAGAGAAGAAGATTGGCAGGAAACAATTCCAGCATGCATATGGTGGACCTTTGGAGGGAAAGGAACGATAGGTGCTTTGAAGATCAGAAGATCAGCATACAGAAGAGTTAAGATGAAGTGCATAAGCCTTCTATTTTTATGGTGCAAACAAGAGTTGACAGGGGAGACAATAGAATTATTAGATTTAATAGGAAAATTGAAAGAATACCTTGCTGGGGGTGTACCCACCACTTTGTGGGATGTACGCTTCCAATTCATCATTTTTTGGATGATGAGTGTTTTGTGTGAATACAAAGATACCATTCTCTAAAAAAAGTGATAAATATTGAGAAGCTATTAGCCACATAATTACTAAAGCTGATGTTGGGAATTCCGACATTGTAGGTTTCCACACAAATTAACCAAGTTAGTAATGTGATACGTAAGAGCCATTGTCAGCAGTACACAATAGCAATTATATGAGAGATCAGGCTGGTCTTGAGCTCTTCAAAGTAACAGATTCAGCAATGGGTCACATTAGGCAACGGATATGGTTCTATGTCTCTTCCAACTTAACTACTATGATTGCTTTACACGATTATACATATGTCTTCTAATGAAGATATGCCACCAAAATAGAGAAAGAAATCATCACTACAATTAATTCCTGTTACAACCTCACAGATCTCCATAACAAAATTGAGATATTGAACAATTTATGAAATAAATAGAGTCAGAAAACTCAAATAAATATAGCTTGAACATGCTGCAATGTCAATATGATAATAAACTTTATCTAGAACATTCAAATGAAACACAAAAGTACCTTCAATGTGCGAAGCTGTATCAAGTGGCCGACAATACTCATTAAACGATTAGTTAACTCATTGGATATTTTTCCATGACTAGCTTGCTGCAACCATCAACGGAAATATTTGGATTGGCTAAGTACATTTTATGGAATATAAGTTAATATGTCAACCAAAACGATAGAACTAACTAGGCCATATAGCTTAGTCTGTACCGCTAATCTGGCAACTTTAGCCAGCCTCTGCTTTATTTCAGGTGGTAACCTCCTTTTGATAGCCTGAGATGAATTATCAGCATCCTGAACCTCCATATTCGGTGGCCTTGCTGTGATATTTTGAGATTGAAATAAATGACCATTATAAAAGAAAATGAATTATCATCAGATACAAAAAAACTGAACCTCGGTTTTACTGTGGAACTTTCAAAATTAAATAGATGACCAATGTATAAGAAAATGAATTATCATCGGCTAGAGAAACATATGTCAGAGGTTTTGAGCATACATTCTGCAACGATCTTCTCCAAATCCCTGATGGCCTTCTCAAGCATTGTACCTTTTGGTCTACCACTAGATCCTTCCTTTCTCTGCATGGCGGGAACTTTCTGTATAGTTTTTAGGAAGCACCTGAGTGTCAGTAACAGCAAAAATAAAAGCTTACTGGGAATCTCAGATATGACTGCTTAACCCTACACCACCATACATGTCTCTGAATCTTATGTGGTGCAGAATTGAACGGTCATATCTGTGATCCAAGCCAAACCAGCTGAGTAGAGAGGAAACACGAACTTGCTAGAACTAGAGGTCTTCTTGACTGTTATGTATGCTTACACCTTCATTTTAACTACTACTTAAAAATTAATGGCAGCTGTAGGTCAAACTGACTGAGTCAGGAGGATTTGTAGACCATTAGAAGGTCATCTTGATTATTATATATGTTTATCATGTTATCAAAGCACGAAAAAATTATTTTTGATGATGGACAGCAACCAGAACCTCTGTTTTATCAAATACCATGTTGAATTGTGTGACCATCACATCTAAACGTTTAAGTTGTTAGAGCACAGAAGATCCATGCTTTTCTCATGCCAAACCCTTCCTTCATATTGGTCTACCTAATGTTGAGCCCCTACGTAATGTTATCCATACTCCAAGTCCTAGTCCTGAGAGGATGTTAGAAACTTGCATCTGTTGAGGGTATAAACAGTAGTATGGACAATCCTCAACTCTAGCTTTTGGGTTGAGTTAGGTCTAAGGTCCATTTTCTTAACACTTACAAGCTTGTTAACGTGACAGCCTATTTAGTACTCCCTCCTTCCCCATTTATGTGAAGGTGTTTGAATAGGCATGAAATTTAAGAATGAAAGAAAAACTTTTGAAACATGTGGTCGGAAATAAGCCATAGAGATTTTTGTGGCTATAAAACATCTCATTAAGGGTAAAATGAAAAATTTTAAAGTTAAATTGTTACTAAATTAAAAAGATGTCATTCTCAGAGTTAAATTTTTCCCTTTTTATCTATTGTAAGGTTGCTACCGATTCCTTATATGTTATCCTGACGTAGTGTCACATAAATTGGGACAGTGAGAATATCTTTTCAGAGAAAAACGGTTTGATTTTGGAAAGATCAGCAGCATATTTTTTCTAGCATCTTTTCATAGTATTTGGCTCATAATAGGCAGCTCTACTTCGCTGTAGGCATTTACAAAGCTTTCACCAGGTCATTAACAAGTGTTATCCCTACTTTGAACAATGACCTACTAGAAAAAAGTTGACTTCAGCAATGTTCTCAAGCAACGACAACAACATCATACCCAGTGAAATCCCATAAGTGAGGTCTGGTCTGGGGAGGGTAGAGTTTACGCAGACCTTAAGTCTACCTCTTGGAGGTAGAGAGGTTATTTCTGAAAGACCCTAGGCTCAAGTGAAGCAAATCAAAGTAGCAATAGAAAGGGAAAATCGCAGTGAAGAAAAACATGCAACTCATACAAAAGCAGTGTGGGGCAATATATGCAAGGAATCGTAACAATAACGTGTGATCACCTAAACATAGTAAACACAAATGATAACAGAGTTCAAACATAGTAAAAACATAGCAATGTTCTCAAGCAACCATTAGAAATCAATTTATAAATACCATGGAGAAATAACACCCAACGGTGCAGCCTATTGGTCAATGAAGTGGATTGAGAACCATGAGGTCTCGGGTTCAAATCCCACAAGGGGCAAAATCACTAGGTGATGCCTCCTATGTCCCATTTGTCTTAGCCTTGGTGGACACAGTTACCTGGTACCTGTTGTGGTGGGTGGTAGTAGGTGTCCCGTGGAATTAGTCGAGGTGCACGCAAGTTAGCCCGAACACCACAATTATTAAAAATATACCACGAAGAAATGATTCATGAAATCAAATATCTGGCAGACAGCAAAGAAACTCACTATTGCAGGAAGAGTAGAGTAAACAACTCACCATCATCTGAGCTGCGTTCTTGCCCTCAAAGCCACTCACATTAAACTTTTCATCACGGCGCTGAACAGACTGTTCTGTTCTGTCAGAAATGTTTACTGAGCTTCCAACAATAGATTTCTCTTGAGCATAGGAACTTTTGTCATGTAGCCTCTGAATCTGAATTGAGATCCCAGATATTTCAGAACCATCTTTTGATTTGTCTCCTAGATTCTTGGATTGGGTAACTCCACTTTTCTGCTGGACAAGGTCTTTTTCTTGTGCAGAATTGCCACGCAATGCTGCTGATGGAGATGGATCCAACATATTTTGGGTATCTGCAGCTTTCTTTGTTATTGGTACTGCAGAAACATTCAACTGATTCAGGAATTTTTCTTCATGGGATACATTTTGCAAAGCAACACCATGAGATGGATGAGATGTTTCACTAACAACTGGTACTGGTTTCACAGCCTTTTTTCCGACTTTTGCAGGTTTACTTGGATTATGTCCATCGTCATCCCCAACATGGCTTTTTGCCAGATCTTTTCTTCTCCTCTTTTTTGGCTGATGATTCTTTGGTGAAACTGGTTCACTAACAGAAAATCATGTCAGTTAGAAGCGCCCAAATGAAATGACAAACCAAATGCAAAGAAGTATTCAGTTTTCATATCTGAGAAAAATAAGCAAATAAATCCTTTCCATTTTGCAGTGATAATTACAGATTCAATAGTGTTATGAACATCATATCACCACTATTTTTGATAGGTGAGGGAGAGAATAAGGGCATCTGTATCAATATAAGGAAGCTAAACGAAAGTCCCGAAAGAAATATAAATCAGAATTCCTAAATCACGGGAGAAAACATAACTTTTTTACTTTGATCAAGTAACAGTATTTTCATTCACAAACATGACCAAGACGGACGTATACAAAGGTTATACCAAAAGATCAAGACTCCAAGATATGATTCTCTACAAACTCCATCCAATCCTCTAAGCAAAAGGAACTTTTTGTTCACACCAAAAGAAAATAAGGGAGCGGAGACTACTCCTCAACTGCAAGAAACTCGACTCTACACCTTCAAAAGCTCTCTTATTTCTCTCCCCCCAAACTACCCACATTAATGCAATCAGAACCATGTTCAGCCCTTTGTCTTCTCCCTCCTCTCATACTCTTCCAAATAAGAGTCAGATATTTCACAGTTCTTGGCATTACGAAACAAGTGTGAAACCATCTAAACATATCCCATCATAATCTTGTGGTAAGTCCGCAATGTAGAAGAAGTTGATTCGCATCTTCGCCATCTCCTTGCACATGAGGCACCAAATAACGCAGACAACCTTCCGCTTTCTAAGATTTTCCGCTATGAAAATCACCCCTCTAGTGACTAGCCAAGTAAAAAAGCATACCTTCCTCGGAACACTTGGAGGCCATATAGCATTACATGGGAACTCAACCTCCTCTAGAACAAAAATTTTCTCATAGAAAGACTTCTCAGTTGGGCAAGGAAAAAGAATTTCCTAGGTAAAGAGATGTGCAGGTTTAAAACATAGAAAACCAGCAGTTGGTGACTACTTGGTTTAAACAAAAGTAAACACTTTCAAAATTGCAACCTGGGGAGATCTCCTCACAGAAGGAAATCAATGAACTGAGTCTTGAAAGGAAAGTCATTTAGTGTACAACAGTTTAACTTCACTTGTTTATGGCTTTAGGCATTTAGGTATAATTTATAAAGAATATGATGGTATGTCAAATTTCCTTGACTCAATGCAAGCGTGTAGGTTTTTACCCTATTAGCACCACAGCTTGGTGCTTGGCAGTTTCTCCTTTGCAATATGCAAGCTACTTATCTTCAGAAAAAAGAAAAGTTTCACATTCCCTTCTGGCAATTTCCCAACAATTCTAATTAAACATCACTAAAATATGATGAATAAAGATTTAAAATATAAAAAAGAGGTAGAACAAACAAAAGGAGGAACAAAATTGTTTGGACGGAATGAGAGAGGAGTAGAAAAGAATCCCCAAAGTGAAATGGAACTGTTTAGTGTCTTTGCTTTTTTGGTGCAACACAAACTGTATAGAGGAAGTAGATGAGCTGGTAGATTTCTTAGGTTCTCTGTAACGATTAGTCTAACTTACTACCTTATAATTTTTGGAGGTGGCCAGCATTAAGGAATGCTGAAGAATACAACAGTGCTAATTCTCAACAACAACATACCCAGTATATTCCCACGCAGTAGGGTCTGGAGAGGGTAGAGTGCGCAGTCCGTACCATTACAGTGAGGTAGAGAGGTTGTTTCCGATAGACTCCCGGCTCAAGATAAAACCAGTCTAGAAAAAGACATAATATAAGAACAAGAAACAATAGGTAGTAACAAAACAACATATAGATACTGAAACAAGACTACCACAAAATAATACTACAATCGATCTACCAAAACCGCAAACTCACCAAAACTCCCCAAAAAAAAACACTACAAGCATAGCACTGTGACTACTAGCACGGATAACAAAACAACGCACTCCTACCTATTAGCATGGACACACTCGAACACACTCCTACCTATTATTAGCATGGACACACTCGAACACACTCCTTCCTACTAACCTCCGACCCTAATTTGCGTCCTCCACAACTTCCTATCTAGGGCCATGTCCTAACTCCTAGGTAAGTTATAACTGTTCCATGTAATGTCTAATCACCTCCCTCCAATATTTCTTCGGTCTACCTCTACCTCGTCTGAATCCATTCAGGTCAATCTCTCACACCTCCGCACTAGGGCATCCGTGCACCTCCTCATCACATGTCTGAACTATCTCAACCTCGCTTCCCGCTTCTTGTCTTCCACCGAAGTCACTCCCACCTTGTCTCGGATAACCTCATTTATAATCCATCTCTCCTAATAAACCCACACATCCACCGCAGCATCCTCATTAACCTTGCTTTATATCTCTCAATCTCCCACTTGGCTGGAATTTCACTGTGTATACCCATTTACGGCCAACACTCCACCCTATACAATATAGCTAGTTTAACCACTACTTTATAAAATTTGTCTTTAAGTTTAGGAGGCACCTTCTTATCACACAATACGCTAAATGCGAGCCTCCATTTCATTCACCCTGCACCAATACGGTGAGTGACAACCTCGTCAATCTCTCTATTTTCATGTATCCTAAACCCAAGATAGTTGAAACTATCTCTTTTTTGAATGGAACGAGAATCAATCTTCATTACCATGTCAGCCCCATGCTTCACCTCACTGAACTTGCACTCCAAATATTTCGTCTTGATCCTACTCTACCTAAATTCTCTAGGCTCTAGGGTCTGTCTCCAAACCTACAACTTAGCATTAACTCCTTTGTGGGTCTCGTCAATCAAAACTACGTCATCCATAAATAACATAGACCATGGCACCTCACCTTAAATTTGTCACGTCAATACATCCATCACCAAGGCAAATAAAAATGGGCTAAGGGTCGATCCCGAATGCAACCACATCAATAGGGGAAGGTGCTCCGAGTCTCCCCCGCGATTATTATCCAAGACATGGGTTCGTCGTACACGTCTTTAATCGACCTAGTGCATGCCACAGGAACATTTCTAGCCTTCAAGCACCTCCATAAAACCTCCTTGAGGACTTTGTTGTAAGCTTTCGGTAGATCGATGAACACCATGTATGTCCTTCCTCTCCCTATAATATTCAAACATAAGATGAATGACTTTTGTCTCCGACTATCCTAGTATGAATCTAAACTGGTTATCAAAACAAGTCACAACCTAGTTCAACCTCAACTCCACCACCCTTTCCCAAACCTTCACAATGTGACTTAACAACTTGATACCCCTCTAATGTTGCAATTCTGAATGTCACCCTTGTTTTTTTACAATGGGATCCTCGTACTCCATCTCCAAGCTCCGAACATCTTCGTCGTCTTGAAAATGACTCCACCCCCACCCTGTTTGTGCTTCTCCAAAAATCCACCATAATCCCATTAGGCCCAACATTCTACGCCTGTCCATCCTACGAATAGCATCCTTAACCTCCTCAACCTTTTTACACCTACAATAACCATAATTACAGTGCCTCCCTGAGTGGTCCAAGTCCCCGGCACAATGCCTTTGTCCCCATTCATTCAAGAGCTTATGGAAGTATATGACTGTCATCTTCTCCTAATGAGTACCTCCCACCACCAATACTTTGTCGTACTCACTTTTGATGCACTTCACTTGGTCAAGGTCACAGGTCCTCTACCCCCTAACCTTAGTTGAACTGTATATCGTATTATCTCCGTCTTTCCTCTCTAATTCTCCGTACAAGCCTTCGAACGTTGTTTTAGCCGCAGCAATCGCTAACTTAGCCTCCTTCCTAGCCATCTTATACTCCTTATTCATTTGTTTCTCCTCCTCGGTCGTACTTTCCACCAACTTCCTGGGAGTCTTTTCTTTGCCTCCACCTTCCCTTGTACTTCTTCATTAGTCCCCTCGACGCTTGTCAGATCGACCTCTCGAGACACTCAATTCCCCTCTAGCTGTTTTCCTAATGCAACTGACAGTCTTATCCCACATACTATCTGTATCTCACTACTCCCTCAAGCCCCCATATCCATCAACTTCTCTTCCAAGGCAATGGCCATGGTCAAGCTACCCCAATTGACCGTAGGTCAATTATCCACAACACTGTTCTTCTTCTTCTTCTTCTTCTTCTTCTTCTTGATCTCCAGATCCATCACCAAAAGCTTATGTTGGGTCGAAAGATTCTCACTCAAGATAGCCTTACCGTTTTTACAAAAACCTCCATCTCATCTCCTAAAGAGTAAAAAGTCTACCTAAGTCTTGGCCACCAGACTGCGGAAGGTAACCAAAGTGTTCCTCGTTCATAGGAAGCTCGAACTCTCTACCATCAACCAAAAGGACCTAGCAAAATCCAAAAATAAAGCTCCTCTCCCCAAAACCAAGGCTCCATACATACCGTCGTAACCCCTTGGTGATGACCCGTTGTGCCCATTGAAATCTCCTCCTAGGAAAAGCTTTTCGGTGTTAGGCACACCTCTCACCACCTCATCCAAAAACTCCCAAAAGCTTTTTTTCTCCTCCTCGTCCAAGCCCGCTTGTGGTGCGTACAAACTAATAATGTTCAAAAGAAATAAGAAGGGACATAAACCCTAAAGTGAAAGGACAAAGACGAAGACTCGCACATGAGGAGAAGAAAAATAAGAAAGCAATAATCAAGAACAAACAAGAATACAAGAGTCGAATTAAACCTAAGGAGACGAAGAAAACAACATAAAAAGAACGTTGATTATCATGTATAGGGAAACACATCAATGTTTTGCAACGATTACCAGATTTTGGGAGTGAACTTGAATTGGGGGGAAGAGAATTAACTATTTCTTATGGTTTAACTTAAAAGTATACGTGGGTCATAATTATCCCAATCACTTGAAACATGGGATAGTGGATTGTTAGGTGGTATATGATGTTACTTAAAAACTTTACACTGGATATTAAATCTAATGTCGGTTGAAAGGCAAGCAATTGGTTAAATTATATAAAGGGGTATTTAGACATGTCATACTATTTAAAAATCTCAAGAAAAAAACTCACATGCGCTCCAACTTTCCGCGGTTGACAAAGAAACCATCATGCTTTATCGCCGAGTTATCAACCTGAAAATATTCATCCTGCATAACAAGAAACAATGTGATAAGTACTTTGTCTACGACATATCAATGCCACCTGCGCAAAGTTGCAGAATATTTACTGCCTTATAAAATCATTCGGATACAATACAAAATAATAGATACTTGTACGAGAAAGAAACAGTTAAGGAACTTGAAGTGACCAACCAGCTCAGTATCATCTATGAAAGAATCTTCAGTGTCATATTCATCGTCATCAGGGAAATCATTAAGATCTTCCTCATCATCACTATGTTTGCCCTAAAAGGCATAATAGTTAATTAGCAGATCAAGTGCAAAATAAATGCATAAAAATGTTTACTAACATATAATGAGTAAATAAAAAAACATATATATAACGAGTAAACAACAAAATCCATACCACATATAGGCGCTCAATCTTTTCTATCACAGAATTTAAACGATTTCCAGCAGGTGCATCCTTGACTTCCTTATCAGCAGGTTGTCCCTAAAAGGGCATTGATATAAGCATAAAATTTATTTTTAAAAAAACGTCCCCAAATTAGCAAACCAATGCTCCATAGAATCATGGATAACAATCCATAACAAGCACGGCAGCATAGGCATGAGTATCATTCATGGGCAGCAAAGTGGTATCAGTAGATCTGCAAGCCTGCAACATCAATTTTGACCAAAGCACTGCAAATTTCACTATTCCCCCTTCTAGTTTGTTCTTTTTTAGACAAGATCTTTGAAATAAATAATTTTCACCATAGAGATCACCAACCGACCTATATGCTACAGCACATAGTTTACAGGATAACAATAGAAATCTTTTGAAGACTTATTTCTAAGACCAAAACACCACTAGCCACCATACATACTCATATAGTACCGAAGGATTCACAGGAAGACAATGGAAAGTCACCTATAAAGAGACATCACGTTCTCAATAATAAAACAGCGGAGAAAATCAGCGGCAAACTTTTCTCCCTTGCACATAACTAACAAGGATGTATTACGATGATAATGCACAAAAAGGTTATGTGGGACTTGGACAATTTTTTCTGATCAAGTAATAAAATCTAACAAACAACAAGACAACACCCACATATAAGAAGTATACCGAAAAGTAGCAAGGCTTGCAAAAATATTATGATTTTCTACAAATGATACCCGATCTTCTATAGCTACAGGGACCTCATGAGGGCACCAAAAAGAATAAGGGATAAAATGTTGTTTCTCAAGTGTACAAAATCCTTCTCTACAACGTCACCCCCCACCCTGTCCAAATTTAAAACTTTTCTATTTCTCTCTCATAAGGCATCACCCCCCACCCTGTCCAAATTAAAAACTTTTCTATTTCTCTCTCACAAGGCACGCATAAGTGATACTGGAGCAACATCCCATCGTCTGCATCTTCTCCTCTGTCTTCCAAAGATCTAACTGAACAATAATACTTCTCTTACTATGGCATCTCCCACTGAAGACTAAACCAACACAGAAATTTCCACCACAAGCGAGATGCTATCCAGGAGAGTAAAAGGAGGCGATTGATATCTTCACCCAAATTTTTGCACAGGAAACACCAACTGACCCAGACGTCAATATTATATGTCTCGCAAAAAACAAATCTTTTGGAAACCTATGGATCCATACCATAAGATTTGGAAATGAAGACTCCTCTCTGCTCAACAGTGTCCCGCAAAAAACAAATCTTTCTTGGAAACCTATGGATCCATACCACAAGATTTGGAAATAAAGACTCCTCTCTGCTCAACAGTGTCTCATAATAGGACTCCATAGACTTGGAAAAATATCTAAAATAATCCGAAAAAAGTGTTGTCAAAGAAGAAAAGCATAGAAGCGCGTCAAGATTTGTGGGATCATAAGCACAAGAAGACAAATAAAATGCTTGCTTTTAGCAAATTAAGGGCATAGATGAAGAGAAAGAAACAAATGTAGACGTGAAAAGAAGAGAAATAGCTTGACCTTAAAAAAACAAGAGACAACTATAAATACAAACAATTAAGATAAAGGAGGTGAAAATTGCATCAGCAAAACATAGAAGTAAAAGCCGTGTTAATCAAGTTCAACAACGGGTTTAAATTTCTTGCTCCTAATGGGAAGGTGCTATTTTACCTTTCTAATTCATGCGACTAGTTTTCTTATACTAAAATTATAATTACCTATCCGTAGCTTAGCTACTAATATATGCATCAGAATATTTCTAATAGTTTTATAAATAATGATGGTGTAGGGGGCTAGTTTGCATACAATTCGACTATTTTACTCCCTACCTGCTACCTCCAACAAAGTAAGCCTTTTATCTAGCTCGTCTCCCTTCTGTTGTGGAGCTTGATAAAAACAAATATGTCTAAATACTCTGAGATGGTGCACATATGGCTTCAATCAGGCCAAGCCTCATAAGGAGTTCTGCTCTAGAGAGCCTTTGCATATAGCTTGCTGAACACTCACCGAAATATCACCCCTTCACCAAAAATGTTTTGGTAAGCTTCTCTCACACATTAGGTACCTAGCCATCTCCATCATTGTCATTTTCTTTTATCACTTCTACCAATTTGTTGAGGTGTATAAGTGATAACTGGTGTCCGATTCTTTCATCTCTGTGAAACTTATAAAGTTGACTAGCATTATACTCGGGACTATTGTCATATCTCAAGAGGTTAATCTTCAATCTCGCTTTGGTTTGATATAACTTTTAAATTGTTCAAACATGGCATAAACTTCATTTCTAGCTTTGAGAAAACAGCCCAACACATTCCGGAATGAATCATCAATGAAGAGAAGAAAGCATTGGCTAACATTCGCTAATGGAACTGGCATAGATCCACCGGTTACCATTCACTAATGGAACTGACAAAGATCCCCAGGCATTAGTGTAAAAGTTGAAGCTTTTAAGAGGCCATCCAAGCTTGGCCATTTAGAAATGAAATTAACTTGTTTTCTTTCCTGACAAGCATCACAATCACGAGGTCAACCTTCGAGTTCCAAAATGTTTTCAACAAAAATTTTACCTCTTTTGTCAGTTAAATCCTCTTAGTTGAAGTGCCCAAATCGTTTACACCAAAAGTTTAAATCACTCAAGTTTACACTGCATAGGCTTCAACCCAATTCCATTAAATGATAAAAACTTTCTTCTTTTCATTTTTACACAATAAATCAGCTCCATCACCATCAGAAATAACACAAATATTATCTTAAATTTAAGAGAATATCCCCTCTCCATGATTTACCCAAAAGTCGGTAAATTTTGATTCAGTTCAGGTATATATAACACATCAGCAATAAATACGATACCAATACAAGTTTTAACTTCAACTGTACCTTCACCTTTCACTTCCGAAAAATCCCCATTCCCAGTTATCGTTGCAACTGTGGAGCTTTTATCAAGGTCATGAATATTATTGCATTAAACGTCATATGATCTATGCATTCGCTGTCAATGAGCCAATGTTGTTTGTGTCCTTGTTGCTAAACCATGAGGCGACAGAGATTCTCAACAATATTTTTGCATGTGTGGTCTATTTACAATGCTTGCAATGTAAGGATAGTTTCTTGCTATCACAACCTTCTATTTTGTCATTCAATTTTTGAGTAAATTTTTGTCTACCTACGCTTCCTTGCTGGTTTTGTGCATGAAAGGCTCATTCACTAGCTTTTTCTTGCCTCGGAAGGCTCATTTGCTCTTGAGCTTGAACAGCACACATTAGCTCAGCAATCGAAATATATTTAAGATCCTTTGACTCTTCAAGAGAGAAAATCTTAGATCCAAATCTTTTACAACGCGTCCCTAGAACCTTCCCCACACCACTGTTATCCTAGAAATCCTCACCAGGAAATGGATTTTGTTGACGATCAAGGAAATTATATTAGAGTATTTGCTAATAGACGCATTTTCCTCCATGACTTCAAGGTCCCTATTCATATTCCAAGCTTGCATTTGCCTAGTTCGATCATTCCCCTAATATTCCACTTCAAATAAGTCCCAAGCTTCATTGGCGGTCTTATATGCCATGGGACTATGAAAGACTGGATCTCCTACATTATTCTAACTAACGAACTCGGCTTTAAAACTTTTGGTTTCTTCAGTGTCGGCCTTGATTTAAGCCAAGGTAGCATCTCTTGGGAGTGCATGGTCAAGTATGTCTTAAGCAACAATCTACCAAAACCAAAGGCTTCGAAGTAACTTTACATCTGTATTGACCAAATATCATAATTATCACCAAATGGAAGTATATGGAGTTAATAAGGAAAGGCTATAGTTGGTTGACATTTAGAGTTTAAAAGTTTTGAGGTTTTTCTTGTTTTTTTTTTTTGTCTGCACACTCCACGGATCCTACAAGACCAACTGTGGTTTGACACCACCTGTTGGATTTAAGATAAGAAAAGGAGCGGCAACATAAAGAGATGATTTGGCAGAACAATCTAATTTTTTCATACTTCAAATGCCCAATCTGGATTGTTAAGGCTGATGATTAAAAAAATATTCAATCCTCATCCGATATATTTTTAAAAGAAAGAACCTCATCACTTGAAATCAAATGGCAGTTGTTCAACAAGAAGCTATAGTGTGTGTGTGTGTGTGTGTGTGTGTGTGTGTGTGTGTGTGTGTATTTGCAAGGACGGTGGTTAGAACAGCTTGCACACACCTTGATTAATTTGTTGGGTACATGCTACCTCCCACTAGCAACTTTGTCCACTAAAGTTTAGACAGATAAAAAGATAAAAAGAATCAGTGAACTATTTTTGCCTCCGTGGTGTTTGAGATATGGTATCCCATAGTCCATTCGAGTTCCATTAATCATCAGATCAAACCCTTGAAAACCAAGTTATATATGTTTTACCCATATATTTTCAATATTTAATGACACCCAAGACGGCACACTGCAAAACCTTGGAGCCTAATCAAAGTGAGCTTGCATTTCTTATAAAGAACCCAGTTTGAAAGCAAAACTTTGAACAATAAAAAATAGATAAAATTTTAACGTAGGAAAAAATAGAAAGAAAATATTTTTTTTAGAAGGAAAACTAGAAAGAAAATATTACAACAATAATTTACATTGCTTGCTATAATTCTTTTAGTATAACAGCTTTTGTTACATAACAATCCCCATCCATTGAGTCAAGAATAGTTCTAACCCGAATTTCTGTAATACAATTTTAGCATGACTAATAAATCAGATCACTAAATCAAATTTCAAGAAGATCTCTAATAGGCTATGAACTACAAGCTTTGTACAAATGCAAGCAAATTTAATAAGTAAATAAATGTTAGGCTAGGAGTAAGAGCTACCTAAAGATAGAATTTCTTGCAATCTTTGAAGGGAAGAATCAGGGAATCCTCTTCCCTGCTACACGGTTTTTGAGAACGTACCAAATTTATCACAAAGACGGGTGAACTGAAGCACAATATTAAGCTCTGCAGCTTGACAATTCATCTGGATTACACAAGGGAACTCCACCTTAAAGAGGGCATAAGAACACAGCATGTCACAGTGACAATATCTTCCCAACTCTTTACATGCAGACCACTCCCAGGACAACATCATCGAGCAACCCAAACAGCTTCTAAGTTCCCAGAATCTTTTACTAGCCCAACAAAATATTATAAATATTTTGTCATTTTAACGACAAATATTACCTATACTTAATCAAATAAATCACATAAGAAGACAATGCTTTGGGTATAGCTCTGACTATTATAGATATAACCATTACACTGTTGGATATAGCTCCACTGAAGAAACCACCTTCATATTCCGGACGCACTCTAGCTTTGGTTTCACACAAAGATCCAAGAACAGGAAGAACTGAGACAGGTGAGCAAAGCCACTGAAGTAAAGCTTCCAAGTTCCCATTAAGAATTTCACAATGTAATCTCAAATTTCCAATGCAAAACAAATGAATTGGTTACATGGTGTCATTTGATCTTGTCTATATTTGGATGTTAAACCAATCATTCGCTCCACCCACCAATATTTCTATATATATATATAAGATGCTCTCCGCCCACCAGTTACAAATCATGAAGCCTAACCGACAATTGCAAAATATACAACTCACTCAAGTAAATGCAATCATGTCATGATATTTATGCAGCTCAAATACTACAGTATTATTCTTCTAGAATTGAATTTCAACACAACATGCTGAGAAATGATGCTCATTTGTAGTATTGTGAATCAACTCAAATAAGAGACAGCAAAAAAGAAATAAGAAACAAACTAAAGTTAACACAGCCAAACAATTAAGATTAAACTCAATGACAACCTACCGGAGCTAATCGATCCTGGAAAAGGTTGAATACTAGCAGCAGCTCCTCCAACCGACACCATTGCACCAGGATTATTTATATACAATAAATTTAAATATTTATGAGCTCAGATACTAGAGCGTTATTTCTTCTAAAATTGAGTTTCAACACAATATACTGAGAAATGAAACTCATTTGCTACTATTTTACACTATGCATTCAAGTAAATTAACTCAAATGAGAGATGCCAAAAAAGAAACAATCTAAATTTAACACAACCAAACAACTGAGAATTAGGATCAAACCCAAATGAGAAACCTACCGGAGCTAATCGCGCCTCGAGCGACGGATGCGGTACTGGAGGTTGAACACTCGCCGCAGCTCCAACCGACATGGTTGAACCAGAACCGACACCATTAACATTAGACTTATTATTATTAGTTGTATCCTTATGAAGCTTCTTCCACGACACAATTGTAGTCTCTCCCGGTCTTAGCTCTACCGTAAACCTCCGCCGTCCTCCCGCCGCCTCATACGACGTCGACGCCCTCCCTACCAGTTCTCCCACACTGACGCCGCTTCCATCCATCGCTAATTAGGGTTCCGATGTGTGAGATTTAGACATGGAAAAGAGAGGAAATACTAGTGATTCCAAACCCTAAAGACGGGGGAAATACGGTAATGAATTTTTCGTAGGGAGAAGTTTTTGGAATTGGATTTTAATTTAATTTTAATTTTAATTTTAATTTTAATTTTTAATATTTGGGTTTTCCTATTCGGTTGCTTTCTCCTTTTGTTTGCTATTTTTAGTTTGAGTCCTTTGAGTTTCACGTGTAACTGCAACTGCCGTCTGTTTGTCTCACGTTTCGCACTTGCTCAACTCCTCTTCTTTTCTTCTTTTCTTTGGTTCTTTGGTTACTTACGTCACATCTGATTACAAGTTTTTGACCCCCAAAAAGAATGAAACTACAAGTTGAATCAAATTGTTTACTAGGCGTTTGGCCAAAAATAAAAAAATTAAAATTGTATTTGATCATTTTTTTTGATAGATTTTTAAAAAGATTAAAAGCGAAAATAAGTTGGAGGTTGTTTTCACATTTCTAATTTTTTGGTTAAACATTTTTTCTTCTTTATGAATGAAGTAAATTAATATTTCAGAAAAATATAAATATTTTTATGGTCGAACAGCGTCGTTATCTCATTTTATAAGGGTGACTATTGACTAATTCAAATTTTAGTTGATAAATATATGCAATATTTGAGTTTTGAGGGAAAAATCTAAATAACATTTCTTAGATTGAAAATTGTAACTTATAGCAATATTTTCAACTTTGCAAGTTATAGCAAAAAACGGTTTAAGAAAGGAAAAGAAAAATTATTTTTTTAATTACTATAAAGAAGAAAATTCATTTTTTATATGTGAAAAAAATATTTCATACCCATAAAAAGGGCCTACAGTTATTGTCAGGATATCAACTATCCTCTTAATTCTCTCTGAAACAGTTTTACTCCTACTTCATTAACATCTAAACAGTTTTGTTCTTCCAAAATCATGATCTAACCACCGATTTTTATTCCTTCATTAAATTACTCTTTCTTATAATTTTCTCTTTCTACTTTAAGAAAAAAAAACTGATATAAGAATATATTTGTCTTTATTCAATATAATGGATGGTGATAGGTTACATTCTCTGCTTGTGATGCATGGCGAAAGATAGGATATTAACGGTATTTTATTTGTTTAAGTCAATTAATCTTTTAATTTTATATGTTCTGTTCGAAAATCAACAGTTCAGTAATGAACTACATACAAAAATATATGATAATACATTATTCAAATCGTTTTCTTACATTAATCGTTTAAGATAATGTTATCTAGTTGATTTTAGTAGAAACAATTTCGATACTTTCTTTAAATATATGTGTGCGTAATTTTTTTCTATTATTGTTTTTTCAGCGATTGTGTTTGTATATGTGCTGAATTTGTCAGTCATGGTGTGTTTGATATTTCAACCATCAAGTTCAATGCTTCCAATTATCATATTAGATAAGATGCACTACTACTTATGATTATGCGCGAAGAAAGCAAGATGATGATGCAATCAGTGAATGTGAGGTGACTACGAATGTTACGAGCAAACTCGGTGGTCCAAAAATTTTGAGAGACATTGTTCCGGATGTTCAAAAACTTTAATGTGTCACTAAAAAAAAAAGACATATGTTTATGTTTTCCGGATGTTCCTAGACATGGATACTTTTTTTTTATCTTTTTGTTGCTCAGTAAGTTGTCTTTTTAAGATTATTGTTACGAAACAATTTTAAATTTGATATTTAAGTATTATATAATGTTAGATTTTCTTATAATTTGATATATTTTTTTCTAACATTGATATTAAATTGTATGTCATGTGTTGTTTTTAGGTGATAAAGTACTCAATCATGCTATGCTAATGTAATATTGATTTAACATTTTTCTATGTTAAACTTAACTGGTATCAACCGGTGGTGTCAGTTGGTACTAAATTTGATATCAACTACATCAAATTATACATTTTTATGTTCTACAATTAATACTTTTTTTTATTTAATGGTCATTTGTATTATTCTTCTGATTAAATAAGTTCAATTACAAAAACGTATATTTTACAATATATATTGTATTTCAATATATTTATTTTGTGTATGAAACGTGTATAAAATCAATATGAAATATCAATATTTCATTCAAGGTTTAAAAAATAGTTTCTTACATGTCATATTTAAATAAAATGAGTATAATGATTGCAGAAGTTGGTATAAAAATTGACTTTCACCAAATATTATAGGTTATTATTTATTTTAGTGTGTAAAATAAATACAAAAACTTATATTTTTTGAATTATGATATTCTAATTAGGTGATACTAATTTATATACTCATTTCACTACTACAAAAAGTAGAGAAATTACCTACAAACTTCTCAATAACACATATTGCTAAAGACACAATTTTTGAAAAAATATATTATCTAATGCCTAAAATATCATACTGCATACTAAATTAATTCGCTGCTACAACCACCCTATATCAATTTATATACCACGACAACAACAACAAGAGTAATGTATTTTCACATAGTTATGTTTGGGGAGGGTAAAATGTACGCAATCCATACTACTACCTCCGAAGAAGTAGAGAGGTTATTTTCGATAGACCCCCGGCTCAATTTATATATCATTTCCTCAAAATCAATCAAAATCCTTCATAAAAATCGACAAAAGTCATTTTTAACATTGATTTAACATTTTCCTTTGTTAAATTTAACCGGTATAAATCATCGATGGTATCAGTTTATATTAAATTTGATATCAACTGCATTAAATTATGCATTTTTCTGTTCTACAAGTAGTACTTTTTCTTTTTTCTGATTTTAATGGTCATTTGTATTATTTTTCTAATTAAATAGGTTCAATTACAGAACGTATGTCTTACAATATAAACTTCAAACAAGTACTTCTTCAATGTATGATGAGTTAGAGGGTGTACAGTTTGTCAAACTAAAGCTTCATGAGTCCTTTTCCCAAAGCATATTTATATATATATATTTCAATATATTTTATTTCATGTATGAAACCAGTATAATATCAATATGAAATATCAATATTTCATTCAAGGTTTATAAAATAGTTTCTTACATGTCATATTTATATGGAATGAATATAATGATTGTAGAAGTTGGTATAAAATTTTGACATTTACTAAATATTGCTATATGTTATTATTTATTTTAATGTGTGAAATAAATATACAAATTTGAATTTTTTTTAAATTTGATATTCTAATTAGGTGATATCAATTTATATACTCATTACATTACTGCATAAAGTAGAAAAATTACCTACAAAATTCTCAATAATACATATTGCCAAAAACTCAATCGTTGAAAAAATATGTTACCTGATGCCTAAAATATCATACTGTATACTAAATTAATTCACTACTACAACCACCGGATATCAATTTATGTACCATTTCCTTAAAATCAATCAAAATCCTCCATAGACATCAGCAAAAGTTTTTTCGGAATTTTATGTAAAATACTTAAATTGCTATTTCATATTAATTTGAAGGAATACAATATCGATAAAAATATCAAAATTTTGTGAAAGATTTTGGTTGAAAACAATAGATGTTTGTTGATATGTTGCAGGAATAAGAATGAAAAAAAAAATCAAAAGATGTTGAAGAAGAAGAAACACGCTGCTACAACCACCCGATATCAATTTATATACCATTTTCTCAAAATCAATCAAAATCCTCCATAGAAACCGACAAAACTCTTTTTTGAATTTCACATAAAATACTCAAATCTTTATTTCATATCAATTTGAAGGAATACAATTGTAACGCCCCGAAAGCACCCCCTAGACGTCACACAGTGCTTAGGACTACGACTAGCCCCAAGCTAACCCATGATATCTTTTCAACTTAGAGCTCACATGAAAAATGAAATAGTATATATAGAAACTGAAAGTAAACAATTTCATATCTTAATGTAAGTCTTTAACTTTGGAAATCTTAAAGCAACTTTTTGAACTTAGAACATACACAGTCTGACAAACCTCTACTGTTAACTAGAGAGTCACTGGGATAGACCCCATCTGACTCGAGCTTTAAATGGAAATCAAAGATCTAAAATAATTTTCAACATTGAATAAGAGTCTAATAAGCTGGATCCTCGGGCTATGAGGACTCACCAAAAGTCGGGATGCAAGTGATGATGCTCATAGTCAGCCGTGCTGCTGAAAACAAGCACCCGAACCTACATTATGAGACAATGTAGCACATAAACATATATGTGATCAGTACTTCTGGAATGTATTAACTATGAGGGTGAATGCATAATTAAAACAAGAACTGAATATATATGTACACTTTCAAATGATGCATGCTAAGCGTAAATGACTAACCTTGGACTTCAGTAAAGCTAAAGACTCAAAAATCATAAAACATGGATAATAAAACATATGAAATAACTTAGTGAGCCATAACACTTGATTTCTAAAATCTTTACTTTTATTATTTCTTATGGAAGATTCTTCTAACCGACATAAACCATGTGAGCTATCATGGAGTCCAACGTCTTACCCACGCTGGGAGAGCTGTTCTACCCTTGCCATCAGAATAGAACCTTAACTTAAGTGATCACTATACTTCATCCATATTAGGAAAAAACTTAACCTATGGTGGTTCGTAGTTTCTAGGAATTTTGGATACGCTCATCCACATTCCTTTCTCAGTTCTAAATACAACTTCCAGAATATATGTATACTCATATTTAAGAAATCCACCTTAAAATAACACAAGGATTTGTATACTAAAAACCAGTTATGCTTCTCTTTACTTTAAATCATAATCAAGATGAACACTTGTGGATTTCATGTCTTATTTTTAGATTAAAAGATCAGGCTTTCTTGAATCATGCTATATTGCATACGAATGAAACGTCAAAGCTTAAACTTTCTTGTAAACTTAATGCTTCTTCTTAAATCTTGAAACTCTTACTTTCTTTAATAACACTCATAACAAATATCAGGCTCAATACTAATATAGAAATATTTCATCAAAATCCAAATCAAATTAATGAAACTCAAATCACAATATCAATCTTAAAGTTCAAAGCATGAATAGATGTAACTTTTATGCACCTTTAACATTCAAATCACAAGATAAGGGTAGAGTTCAATACGTGAGAATTTGAGGGATGAACCCTAATATAAATATGTAAATTCAATCTTAAAACCATGTTTTTTGGGCACAAGAATGGAAGAATTAACCTTGTTCAAAACCCCCACATACCTTGAATTTCTTGACTTGTGAAGAGAACTTGAACTTTGAGACTTAAGAGATGACTTGGTGAGAGAAACCCTAATTTTTTATTCTTGAAGACGAGAGGAGAAAAAATATTGTTAATTAACTAAAGGGTAGAGGAAAATAATTCCTCCCTGTGGTTATAAGTTGTGGGTTGGGAGTTATAAGAGGGGAAAGGACCAAAAGGCCCCTTAACTGAACTTACAGAAAATTGATCGGCAGTCGTCCCGAGTCCATCATACAATTCGTATGATGAGGATACAAGTTGGCTTCATGACTCGTAAACTTGACAGGGATAAGATGGTATACACTGGTCAACATACGAGTCTAAACATATGACTCGTAACCTCTCAATACGACTTGAAGCCCCCTGCTCGTAACTTGGATAGAAACTTAGAGAACCTAGGCTACTGACCTTACGACTTATCTTCATACGACTCACTCCTAGGTTTAAGTCGTAACTTGAACAGAACTCAAATCACCCCATGTTGTTATGGCTACGACTCACATCTTACAACTCGTAAGATGTCTATACGACTTGAGGTAATGAGTCGTATGTTTTACAGTGATCTTGAAATGCGGGGTATTACAATTCTCCTTCTTGGAAACATTCATCCTCGAATGTGATTAATCTAGGATTTGGATTTGGAAAATAATCAACACCTCTATACCAAACTTATAACCAAGATTATATCTATCACAAGGATCTAATTACTCATAACATAAAATACGACTTAAGAATGCTTAACGAACTTAAAGAGAAAGAGTTTTGGCTGAAAAATAACCATTTACCTTCGGTAGGAACTAAGATGAAAGAAAAGAGATGAGGATACTTGGTCATCATGTCTGCTTCAGCTTCCCAAGTGGCCCCTTCAACTAATTAGTTTCTCCAAAGAACCTTTATAGATGCTAGCTCTTTATTTCTTAGCCTTTGGATCTGCCTATCAATTACCTCCACAGGAATCTCCTCATACGACAAGTTATCTTTGACCCCAATACTATCCAGGGGAACTACTAAGGACGGATCTCAAATGCACTTCTTAAGCATCGAAACATGAAATACTGGGTGAACTGCAGCTAACTCTGATGGAAGGTCCAATTCGTAAGCAACCTCTCCTACCTGCTTCACTATCACATATGGACCAATAAATTCGGGGACTCAACTTTCCTTTCTTTCCAAATCTCATAATTCCCTTCATAGGTGACACCTTCAATAATACCCAATCGCCCACTTCAAGTTTGAGCTCTCGCCTTCTTACATCGGCATATGGTTTTTTACGGCTCTGAGTTGTTTTCAATCTCTCACGAATTAATAAAACTTTAGCGATAGCTTAAAAAAGCAGAATTTGGCCCAATTAATAACGCTTCACTAACCTCAAACCATCCTATGGGTGATTTACACCTACGTCTGTACAATGCTTTAAATAGAGTCATCCGAATGCTAGCATGATAACTATTATCATAGGCTAACTCAATCAAAG
Source organism: Capsicum pubescens (assembly GCA_030864215.1). NCBI lineage: Eukaryota > Viridiplantae > Streptophyta > Magnoliopsida > Solanales > Solanaceae > Capsicum > Capsicum pubescens. Next base: position 82,682,053 of record CM061541.1, on the reverse strand, counting down.
GTAGATGGTCATCCCAACATCTTTTAAAGTCTAAAACACATTCTCTCAACATGTCTTCTAATATCTGAATTGTGCGTTCAGCCTGACCATCGGTCTGTGGATGAAAAATAGTACTAAGCTTAACCTTTGTACCAAGACCTTTCTGAAAAGACTACTAAAACTGCAAAGTGAATTATGTCCCTCTGTCTGAAATGATGGATAAGTGTATCCCATGAAGCCTTAATAACTTGCTAATATATATTTTGGCATAATTTTCCACTGTATTTGATGTCTTGACAGGTAAAAAATAGGTTAATTTAGTCATTCGATCTGCTATGATCCAAATTGAATCATACTGACGTCTTGTATGAGGCACCCTGTGATGAAATCTATATTCACTACTTCCCACTTCCAGGTAGGGATGTTGATCTCGTGTAGCATACCACCCGGTCTCTGGTGTTTAACTTTAACTTGCTGACAGTTGGGACACTTGGCCACAAATTCTGCTATGTCCTTCTTAATACCGTTCCACTAATAGATTTTTAGTAAGTCGCGATACATCGTAGTAGCACCCGGATGGATGGAATACCTCGAACCATGGGCCTCATCTAGTATCCTTTCCCTCAACCCATCTACATTTGGAACACAAAGCCTTCCTTGATAGCAAAGTTTAACATCTCCCCCTTGGGAGAAAAACTCGACCTTTTATTGCTGGACTGCTTATAATATGTGTCTAAGTATGGGATCATTTTGCTATTTCTCCTTCACTTCCACCACCAAAGATGATTCCGAACCGTTTTGAACTACTACTCCCCCTTCATCAGTGTCGAGCAAACATACTCCTAAACGGGTTAATCTATGCACCTCTTTGGATAATTCTCATACTTATTTTTTCACATATGTCGCACTACCTATAGACAACCTACTCAGTGCGTCTGCTACCACGTTGGCCTTACCCATATGATAAAGCACATTCATGTTATAATCTTTCAATAACTCTAATTAGTTTTTTTGTCGAAGATTCAGCTCTCGCTGAGAAAATACATGTTGGTGACTCTTATAGTCAGTGAAAACATTAACATGCACACCATAGAGGTAGTGTCACTAAATTTTCAAGGTGAATACCACGACAGCTAACTCCAAGTCGTGACTTAGGTAATTTTTTTGTGATCCTTAAGTTGCCTGGAGGCATAGGCTATCACTTTCCTATTTTGCATCAATATGCAACCTAGCCCAACACTAGAGGCATCACAATACACTAAAGGTGTCAAATGGGCTAGTTTTAACCGGCCCGAACCAGCCCACTAAAGGAAACCGAACCGGTTTGACCCGGCCCGGTAAGCCCAAGGGCTTTAAGGGCTCGGGTTTTGGTTCGGTTGGGTTTTGGATTTGGGCTCGGTTAACCCAGACCGGACCCAACCCGGTTAGGGCCCGCCGATTAACCGGCCCGGATTAGCCCGGTTAGTTTTTTTTTTTTTTAAGATTTTGGAAAATTGGGCCAAACTAGCCGTTGACCCAATGGCTATAACGGCTAGTTTGGGCCCAAATATTTAAAAAAAAGTTTTTTATATTTAAAATCATTTTTTAACCCCAAAAAAATTTCTATAGATACCCTACACTTTCAAATCATTTTCCACACAATTTTTCATTCTCTCAAATCTCATTCTCTCTCAAATCTCATTTCTCAATTCTCAATTCTCAAATATTCTATATATTTAATTTCTAAAGTGCTCACTTTAATTTTTAAAATTTTGCGATTACTAAGTACGAGTGGAAGTTTCTAAAGTCGCAACCTTCGGATACTTCCAAAATTTGGTATTGTCGTTCCATCTCTTACTTTTAATTTTTAATTAGTGTATTAATTGTTGAATATTTATTTTTATTACTTTTTGTGTATTTTGAATATTTTTTAGTTTGATTTATACTATGGATAAATTAAGAAACCTCGGTAAAAGTATCAAAATTTTTTGTTCCGAAAGTGATAGTGGTAGCAAAAAGCGAATTACTAGCGGGAGAGGTACTTCAAGTACTAGATATACCCGTGTGCCTTCGCCTCCGGTACCACTTAGTCAACCTTTTGAGGAAGAAATAGGTGTAGGTGCTCACGATATGGATTATTTAGAAGTTCAGAAAAATTACGGTATAGAAGAAGAAAATGAAGTAGATACGGTTGATTTAGATGAGATGATGAAAATATTGGTGAGACACCCGAAGTAGGAAATGCTAGCGTTAGATCCGAATCGGTTAATCTCCCTCCCCGTCCTCCCCGTGCCCCAAGAGCTCGTAAATAAACTAGTGTTTCATGACAATTTTTTGAACGTATATCAGATACTGAGGTGCAATGCAATATTTGTTAAAAAATATATAAGCATAAAAGAGGAGGCAAGCAAGGGGGTACGGGTGCGTTAATGAGACATTTAGCTGAAGAACACCAAATAGAGTTAAAAATTGCACAAGGTGGTGAGGCTTTTGGTGGGCCCACACAAACTAGAATGAACCCAACAACCGATCACGTAATGAAGAAGTATAATAAATCTAGGGACCGGGAAGAAATAGCAAAAATGGTAGTTGTAGGTTGTTTGCCTTTTAGTTTTCCTTCTTTTGATGCTTTTATTCATTATATTCAAGTAATTTATAATCCTATGTTTAATGGTATTCCTAGAAGTACTTGTCGGTCTGATATTTTTAGACTTCATTCACAATATTATTTTTATTTATCTACATTGTTAAAAAATATTCAATGTAGAATATCCCTAACTTCTGATCTTGGTCGTGCTGTAAAAAAATGATTATTTAACCGTTACTTGTCACTGGATGGATAGTAATTTTATGATGCAAAAACATATTCTTGCTTTTTAATATGATGAAGATCGTAAACATACTGGACAATTTATTGCTGACTCGATACATAAAGTTGCAGCATTTTATGGTATCAAAAATAAAATCTTATGTATTGCTTTTGATAATGCTTCTAACAACAAGACTGCTATAACAAAGTTGAAATCTAAGCTATCACCGCCGTTACCTGAAATTTTTCATATTAAGTGTGCATGTCATATATATAATTTAATTGTAAAAGATGGTCTTGAGTTTTTTGAGATTTATATTGAAAAAATCCATCTTGCTGTTGGTTTTATACAAGGAAATAATCGTAAATCGAGAATTAAAGAATTTAAAGTTAAATGTCAAGAAAATGGACTTGCACCGATATTGATGCCTGAGAAAATTGATATTAGATGGAATTCTACGTATGATTTTTTAAAAACTTGTTATAAATATAGAGTTCCTATTGCATTAGCTTTTAACCAACATTGTGGTTCATTTGCTGATTCTGCCGATTGCATGCTATTTGATTCTGATTGGGTTATAATTAATGATCTTGTTAAGTTTTTGAAAAAAAATTATGTAGCTACGGTTGAATTTTTCAGTGCTTATTATCCTACTGTTTTGTAATATTTTGGGATATATAACCGATATTTCTGGTTTGCTTAAAGAATATAAAAATAAAGAAGGTTATGAAGATGCTGTTATGCCATATTTACTAAATTTAAAAAATATTTTTTCCCGATTCCCCCTATTTTCTTGGTTGGTGCTATGCTAAATCCGTGCATTAAATACCATACTATGTGCCACTTTAGTACTCTTATTTATCGTAACTTAGAAATAAATACTAACAATGATTCTGAACAAGTACAACCTGATTTGTGGACAGCTACGTCTGACGCGAATGCTTACATAGATAAATTATATAACCACTATGCTGATTTAGTTGATTTAGTTGTACCAACACATGTCAGTCCAACTGTCGCTCCTCATCCTGCCGAGGTGCCATCATTTTCTAAAAGGCCGGTACATTGTGGTTTTCCTAATTCCTTTTATGATTTACCCTATTGGAACAGTGTTGACGATGGAGCTTACACATCAACTTATCGGAAAGAGCTTAAGTATTATATTCGGTCACGGCCAGAGGATCGCAGACGACGGATCAACACGTTGGATTGGTGGAGGAATAATGAATCACAATATCCTGTGCTTTCAAGATTAGCTAGAGATATCTTGAACGTTCCAATGTCAACCGTTGCATCAGAGAGCGCCTTTAGTTAGGGACGATAGCAACTTGGAGACAACCGACACTCATTGGGAAGCAATGCAATGAATGTTCTAGTTTGCCTCAGATATTGGATTAGAGCAGAAAAAAGAAATCAAGGAATGGAACCGGAGCCGAAGGACGAGCAGAAACTTGAAGAAATTATGACTTCGTGGGAGAACTCAGCAGAATCAAGTCCAATGCATGGGTTTGCCCCCGTTGACTTTGACTATCCTATGCAAGTTCCCGTTAATATTAACATGGATGAGTTGGAAAAAATGATGCATAATTTGTAGATTTTTTATTCATGTAAATTATAAATTTTGAATCATTTTGCAATCAATAAAATTCATCATTCATTTATTAACTATCAAGTATTATTAATTTATTATATTAAGTAGCATATGTTTTGTATATTATTGTATATATCTTCTATACACATGTATATTTAATGTATCAAAGTGTATATGTTTTACAAATTAGTATATAACTATATATATATATATACATATTGTAGTATATATAAATGTATATTGTAGAATAGTATATATTTTATTTAAAGTAGTACATATATATTGAATGGTGTGTATATATCTTCTATAGACGTATATATTTAACGTATACATGTGTATATGTTTTATAAATTAGTATAATATAACTATCTATATATTGTAATACATATATATTGTAGTATATAGTTTATTTAATTTTAAAGTAGTACATATATATTGAATGGTGTGTATATATCTTCTATAGACGTGTATTTTTAACGTATACTTGTGTATATGTTTTATAAATTAGTATGTAAGTATATATATATATATATATATATATATATATTGTAGTATATATATATATATATATATATATATATATACTTTATTTAAAGTAGTACATATATATTGAATGGTGCGTATATATGTGTATATATTATATCTTCTATAGACTTATATCTTTAACGTATACAAGTGTATATGTTTTATAAATTAGTATATAAGTGTGTATATATATATATATATATATACAGTAGTATATATATATATATATATATATTGTAGCATATACTTTATTTAAAGTAGTACATATATATTGAATAGTGCGTATATATGTGTATATATCTTCTATAGACGTATATCTTTAACGTATACAAGTGTATATGTTCTTTAAATTAGTATGTAACTATATATATATACATATTGTTGTATATATATGTGTGTATATTGTAGTATATATTTTATTTAAAGCAATACATATATATTGAATGGAGCGTATATATGTGTATATATCTTCTAAAGTAGTATATATTTAACGTATACATATTTATATGTTTTATAAATTAGTATATAACTATATATATATATATATTGTAGTATATGTTTTATTTAAAGTAGACAAGTAGTACATAAATATTGAATGGTGCGTATATATGTGTATATATCTTCTATAAGCGTATATATTTAATGTATAAATGTGTATGTGTTTTATAAATTAGTATATAACTATATATATTGTAGTGTATATATATTGTACTATTGTAGTATATGTTTTATTTAAAGTAGTACGTATAGTCATATATAATTATATATTGAATGATACGTATATATGTGTAATTGTTTATATATTTTAAAAAAAATATATATTGTATAATTGTAGTGTATATAATGTATATTGAAGTGTATATAGTGTATATAATTGTAGTGTATATAGTGTATATTGGATTTTTCATTCTTTTTAAACGGGTTTGATCGATTTTTAATTGGGTTTGACCGGGTTTAGGTGGGTTTAACCGGGTTGGGTTAAGTGGGCCGGTTCAGGGTTGTTTTCAACATTTTTACTATTGAACCCGGAACCGGCCCGACCCACCTAACCCCAACCCGAACCGGAACCGGCCCACAACCCGATTAAACTAAACAGGTTGGTTCCGAGTTGGCCCGGACTTGACACTCTTACAATACACTACGAATCCGTCTAACCCCTCTGGTAAAGCTAACACTGGAACCGAAGTTAATTTATCCTTCAACTCTTGAAAACTCTTCTCACATTTATCCGACCATATAAACTTCACTTTATTTTAGGTCAGCTTGGTCAATGGTGCGGCTATAGAGGAGGATCATTCAACAAACCTTCTATTATACCCAGCCAAACCCAAAAAACTCCTGATATCGGATGGAGTGGTGGGTCTAGGCCAGTGCTTCACTGCATTAGTCTTTTGAGGATCTACATGAATACTAGTCCCTGAAATGACATGCCCCAAGAAGGTAACAGATTCCAACTAAAATTCACATTTTACAAACTTCGCATATAATTGACGGTCCTTGAAGGTCTGCAATACTATTTTCAAATGGTTTGTATGCTCCTCCTCACTCCTGGAATACCCCAGCATGTCATCTATAAAGACAATGACAAACATGTCCAAGTACTACTTGAAAACCCTGTTCATCAAATCCATAAAGGCTGGAGGAGCATTTATTAGTTCAAATGACATAACCACAAACTCAAAATGGTCGTACCTTGTTTGGAAAGCTATTTTCGGAATGACTTGCTCCATGACTTTCAATTGATGTTATCTCGACCCAAGGTCAATCTTGGAAAACCACCGAGCACCCTGAAGTTGATCGAAAAAATCATCGATTCGAGGAATGAGGTACTTGTTCTTGATGGTAACTCTGTTTAGTTGTCTATAATCTATACACATTCTAAGAGTGCCATCTTTCTTGCACACGAAAAGTACTGGAGCACCCCACGGAGAAACACTGGGTCTGATAAAACCTTTATCTAAGAGGTCTTTAAGCTTCTCCTTTAACTTTTTAAGTTCGATCACAGCCAAGCGATATGAAGGGATATATATGGGCTGAGTATCAGGAAGAAGATCACTACCAAACTCGATTTCTCTGTCTGGAGGTACCCTTGGCATATCTTTGAGGAAAACCTCCAGAAACTCATTGGCTACACTAACTGATTGAACTGTCAGGGCTTCAGACTTGGTATCTTTGACTCGAACTAAATGATAGATACACTCTTTTAATATTAACTTTTAAGCCTCAAGATAAGAGATGAAACGACCTTTGGAAGATACATAACAACCCTTCCATTTAAAAACTGTCTCACCAGAAACTGAAACTTCACTACACGGGTGCGATAATATATTGATGCACAACATGAATTGAACCAATCCATGCCCAGAATAACATTTAAATCTACTATATCTAACTCTATTAGATTTGCTAGTGTGATCTTATGAAGAATGGTGATAGGACACTCCCTATAGACTCACCTAACAATAACTAACTCACCACTGAGGTAGAAACGGAGAAGGGCTTAGGGAGATTTTCAGGACCTACCCCAAAATTTACAGTAACCAAGGGAGTCACATAAAAGAAATTTGATCCTGGGTCTAACAACACATATACATCAAGGTAAAAGACACGAAGCGTACCAGTGACAACATCTAGTGAACTCTCTTACTCCTGACGGGATGGTAAAGCATAGAACCGATTCTGGCACTGACCGCCACCGGTACTGGATGATGCGTCCTGTGGAGGAATTGGGTAACTTGGCTGGGCTACTGGGTTAGTAGCCTGAGTCTGAGGATGAGCATCTCTACCTCCCTGCTTAGTGTGCGAACACTCTTTAATTCTGTGGTCCATCTTAACATAACCATAGCAACCCCTTTTACCCATCATACACTCACCAGGATGAGGCTCCAGCTGAGCATGCATCAGAAACTTCCCCCAGTCCGGAAGAAATAAGGGGGAGGAGAACTATATCCCCAGAGCCACCTATTAATGTTGTTGATCAAGATCTTAGAAATGCAATGCAACTTTTCACTCGTATAGTTGCTGGGCAAGTCCAAGGGCAAGCCATTCCTGCCGCGGGTTCTAGCGGTACTGATAGGGCGGCTAGTCTTCGGACGCAAGATTTTCTTAAGATGGATCCGCCTACTTTTACCGGATCCGATCTTAATAAAGATCCGCAGGACTTTATTGATCAGATCCAAAGGGCCCTAGAGGTGATGCATGTATCGGGCAGAGAGACAGTGGAGTTAGCCGCGTATAGATTCAAAGGTGAGGCTATATATTGGTATGAAGACTGGAAACGGTCAAGGGGCATTGATGCACCCCCAACTACTTGGAAAGAGTTCAAAGAGGCATTTATTGATCATTATCTTCCATATGAGACTCGCCAGGCCCGTGCGGATCAGTTCTTAAATCTTCGACAAGGTCATACAAGTGTGAGGGAGTATTGTCTTCGATTTAATTCCTTGTCCATATATGCTCCTAATGTTATAGCTACTATGGATGACAGAGTTCATCGGTATGTGAATGGATTGGATCCATATTTGGTTAGGGATTGTACTATTGCTGCACTAAATAAAGACATGGATATAGCTAGGATCCAAGCATTTGCACAGAAAATGGAAGATCAGAGGCAAAGAAGAAGAACACAGGAATTTGAAAGCGGGTCTTCTAAGAGGGCCAAATCTACAGGGCAGTTTATGGCGCCACAAGGAGGTTTTAGACCTCAATTTTCTGCTAGACCACCTAGGCCATTATTTTCTTATTCTGCAGCTAGTGCTCCACCACAGCATCAGGGGTTCAGAGGCAGTCAATTTAGGCAAAGAAGTGAGGGTCATAGTTCGCGATCAGTGGGTTATCGTGGGCAAGGGAACATGAGCCAATCGAGACCTTCTCGAGAGATATGTAATCGATACGGAAAGCATCATATGGGCGTATGTCGAATGGGAACAAATGTTTGTTATTGGTGTGGTATGATGGGGCATATGATGAGAGAATGCCCACGAAGGGGCGTAGGTGGCGTAGCACGACCTTCGGGATCAGCTGTTGCATCATCGTCACCGGTATCTTATTCTGGTAGGGGCGCACGACCTGCGGGTCACGCTAGAAATGAAACAAGAGTCGCCAGTTCCAGCGGGACTCAGAATCGCACTTATGCTTTAGCGGATCGACAGAATCTAGAGGCTTCCCCAGATGTGGTTACGGGTACGTTGTCCATATTTTCATTTGATGTATATGCTCTAATTGATCCCGGTTCTACATTATCATATGTTACTCCCTTGGTTTCTGGAAAGTTCAAAAGGACCCCCGAATTGTTAGATAAACCGTTGGAAGTGTCTACCCCGGTTGGGGAATCTATTATTGCTAGAAGAGTTTATAAAGATTGTGTAGTAACTGTGTGTGGTCGAGACACGATGGCCAATCTTGTGGAACTAAAAATGGTAGATTTTGATGTTATAATGGGTATGGATTGGTTGGCGTCTTGTTATGCCAAAATTGACTGTTGTACGAAAAAGATGTATTTACATTTTCCTGATGAAGCAGTTATTGAATGGCAAGGTAAGATTGGCGCACCAAGAGGTAGATTTATTTCTTATTTCAAAGCGAGAAAAATAATTTCCAAGGGCTACATATGTCATTTAGTTAGAGTAAAGAATACGGAATCGGAATCAACGGATCTTCACACTGTACCAGTGGTAAATGAATTTCCTGATGTATTCCCTAAAGATCTTCCAGGCTTACCTCCTGAACGAGAAGTAGATTTTGGTATTGATGTAATACCAGGCACCCAACCAATCTCCATTCCTCCATATAGAATGGCCCCAGCAGAATTGCGAGAATTGAAAGAGCAATTGAAAGATTTGCTAGAGAAGGGATTCATAAGGCCTAGTATGTCCCCTTGGGGAGCACCAGTATTGTTTGTGCGTAAGAAAGATGGTTCGTTGAGGATGTGTATTGACTATCGGCAATTGAATAAGGTGACTATCAAGAATAAATACCCTCTTCCCCGAATTGATGATTTATTTGACCAGTTGCAGGGTGCCCAGTGTTTTTCCAAGATTGACTTGAGATCAGGCTATCATCAAGTGAGATTCAAGGATAAAGATATACCCAAGACAGCTTTCCGAACACGGTATGGTCATTATGAATTCCTGGTTATGTCATTCGGGCTGACAAATGCACCCGCAGTTTTTATGGATCTGATTAATAGGCTGTTTAAGCCGTTTCTAGATGTGTTCGTGATAGTTTTCATAGATGATATTCTGGTCTACTCTAGATCAGAAGAGGATCATGTAAATCACTTAAGGCAGGCGTTGCAGATTCTTCGTGATCGTAAGCTGTATGCGAACTTTTCTAAATGTGAGTTTTGGCTCAAGTCAGTGGCATTTTTGGGCCATATTGTATCCAGTGAAGGCATAAAAGTTGACACTCAGAAGATTGAGGCTGTGAAGAATTGGCCAAGACCCACGACGCCTACGGAGATTCGTAGTTTCCTCAGGTTGGCAGGTTATTATAGAAGGTTTGTTGAAGGTTTTTCTTCTATTTCTGCACCCTTGACTAAGTTGACGCATAAAGCCTCCAAGTTTCAATGGAATGATGCCTGTGAAAAGAGTTTCCAAGATCTGAAGAGCAAGTTGACTTCTACACCGGTATTGGTGCTTCCTGAAGGCACAGAAGGGTATGCAGTGTACTGTGATGCTTCGAGAATTGGCTTAGGATGCGTATTAATGCAACATGGTAGAGTAATAGCCTATGGCTCTAGACAGTTGCGACCACATGAGAGGAATTATCCCACGCATGATCTTGAGCTAGCTGCAGTTGTATTTGCTTTGAAGATATGGCGCCACTACTTATATGGGGTTCATGTTGACATATATACCGATCATAAGAGCCTGCAATATATCTTCAGTCAGAAAGATCTAAACTTGAGGCAGCGGAGATGGCTTGAATTGTTGAAAGATTACGATGTTGATATCTTGTATCATCCAGGGAAAGCGAATGTGGTAGCGGATGCACTGAGTCGTAAGTCTAAAATAGCATCTATAGGAAAGCAGGGGATGATTAAGGATCTTCACCAACTATCTAATTTGGGAGTTCGACTTCTCGAAACTCCAGATGAAGAGGTTATTGTACGTAATGCAGCGGAATCTTCATTGATAGCTGAAGTGAAAGAGAAGCAGTATGCAGATCCAATTTTATTGCAGCTTAAGGAGGATGTGCAGAGTGGCACGACAAAGGCATTTGAGCTTACACGAGAAGGAGTGCTTCAGTGTCAGAGTCGTTTATGTGTACCTGATGTAGTCGAGCTAAGAAAGAGAATTATGACAGAAGCACACTGTTCAAGGTATTCCATCCATCCAGGGTCGACTAAGATGTATCAAGATTTGAAAGCAATATATTGGTGGAATGACATGAAGAAGAATATTGCCGAATTTGTAGCTGAATGTCCGAATTGTCAAAGAGTCAAAGTAGAACACCAGAAACCCGGTGGTTACATGCAATGTATAGATCTTCCCGTCTGGAAGTGGGACAAGATCAATATGGATTTCATCACGGGTTTGCCTCGTACATTTCGGAAGTTTGATTCCATATGGGTGATCATTGATAGGCTTACCAAATCCGCGCACTTCTTACCAGTTAAGACAACTTATACGGCGGAAGAGTATGCGAAGTTGTATATTAAGGAGATCGTTCGGTTACATGGAGTTCCAATTTCCATTATATCTGATCGAGGAGCCCAATTTACCGCGAATTTCTGGAAGTCTTTTCAAAGGAGTTTGGGGACACAAGTAAATCTAAGTACGGCTTTTCATCCTCAGACGGACGGACAAGCGGAACGTACCATCCAGACACTTGAAGATATGCTACGAGCATGTGTATTAGATTTCAAAGGCAACTGGGATGATCACCTACCTCTTATCGAGTTTGCCTACAATAATAGCTATCATTCAAGTATCAAAATGGCACCATATGAAGCATTGTATGGAAGAAAGTGTAGATCGCCAATAGGATGGTTTGAAGCAGGTGATGCGGTCTTGTTTGGACCGGATCTTGTTTATCAAGCAATGGAGAAGGTTAAAGTGATCCAACAACGGCTTGAAACAGCTCAAAGTCGACACAAATCTTATGCGGATGTTAGAAGAAGAGGACTTGAGTTTTTTATCGACGATTGGGTATTCTTGAAGGTATCACCAATGAAAGGAGTGATGAGGTTTGGCAAGAAAGGAAAGTTAAGTCCACGATACATAGGTCCGTACAAGATCATTCAAAGATTTGGACAAGTTTCTTATGAGTTAGAGCTACCTCAAGAGCTCTCAGCAGTTCATCCCATATTTCATGTTTTGATGCTTCGCAAGTACATCGGAGATCCATCGCACATCACTACTATGGAAGATGTACAAGTTACAGAAGATCTCACTTTTGAAGAAATGCCTATTGCTATTCTTGATCGCCAAATTAAAAAGATAAGGAATAAAGAGATAGCATCGGTAAAAGTACTTTGGAGGAATCAACAAGTTGAAGATATCACATGGGAAGCCGAGGAAGCGATGAACATTAAGTACCCTTACCTATTCAACGATGAGGAGGAAGTTCATGAGACGGAAGAAGAACAATAACAAGTAAGTGTTTATTTTTATGCAAGTATGTTATGATGATGAATATGTTAATTGTAAGCTTGGAAATGTCTTAATTGAGTAACTATGCTAACATTCGAGGATGAATGTTCTTAAGGAGGGGAGAATGTAACACCCCGTAAATTTTTTCGTACACTTATCGCGATTATATGGAGTCCTAAAGGCTTGCGTATGGGTTAAATTAAGTTTATGGTGTTCGGAAGTATCCCGTCAATAGTTATATGTGTAGGTATTGGAATAAGATTTCCAACGATATAAAGTTTGCCCAAAACAGAGGAGTATTTCATATAAGCGAGCACATTCGAAATTTCAAAACGGTAGCCGGGAAGCCTGTGAACAGTAAATCTGCAGGAAAATTACTGCAGCTAGGCAATTTTCTTTGGATCAACTTTGGACGATCATAACTCCTTGTACAAAAAGAACTCTATGAGCTGCTATATATCGACAAAAATATCCGAGAGTCTTCGTTCCGATGAAATTGGTTTCATCCAAATCCATTGTCTGAGTAAGGAGCTATACCCGTTTTACTACAGCCTATCAAAAAAAAAAACAGAATTTTGGGACAGATTTTTGGGTCAACTTTAAACGACCATAACTCCTTGTACAGGAAGAACTGGGTGGTATACTTTATATGAAAATGAAATACCTTTGAATTATCTTTCCAATGCAATTGGTTTCACCAAAATCCGATACTGGAGCAAAGAGTTATGATCGATTTACTTCAGCCTGTCAAAACTATCCACTGGGGACAGATTCGGATTTATTTAAATTTTTAGGGCAAAATGGTCATTTTCTATTACCTCTTGGACGAAAATTGGTCTTTATAAACATACACTTAGCCTCATATATATCATATATCATCCAATTATTAAGAGAAGGTGAAACCCTAGCCTAATTTCAACTTCAAATATTTTGTGATTCAACCGTAGAAAATTCGAATTGGTTCCGTAGTTGTGTTCACCATCTCGAAAGCTTCGAGAAGCACCCCATGGTTATGTAAGGAGGATTCTTAATACAAGAGTTCATTGTTAAGGTATGAATATTGTTTATTCTTGATTCTTATCCATGAATAAGTATTGATAAAGGATTATGAGTATTGTCTTGATGTTGGAAGATAACTAGAAACATAGTTATGAATTGTTTTGTATAAATTGTTGTAGTAAATTATGGAAGTTGTTGTATTGGATTATGGAGGATGAATTGTGGTGATATATCATTATATTAGTGGTTATGTATGCCTAGTGATCATGTTGGTATTGGATGGTGATTAAGAGGGGAAATAAAGGCTAAGAGTGATGTTGAGGGATATTGCATGAAAATGCATGATATGTGAATGTAATAAGAGTATAAGAGGATGTATGTAGCACTCTTATTGATGAGTTAAAGGATTACTTCCTAGACATTATTTGGTGAAGTTAATACCTAAATGGTAAGGTTTGGTTGCTAATACTAGTTTGCCACAAATGACTTATTGTAGATAAGTGTTCGAAGAGTACGGGAAGTCAAGTTGGACTTGTATTGAAGTGGTTATATCAAGGTATGTAAGACATACTCTATCTAATATTTGGCATAAATAATGACCCATGGCACTCTCAAGTAAGCTTCCAACATTGTGCTACGACACATGACACATAATAATATCATTTGATCTTCGACACCACCAATTGAACTTGTTTTCACTTTTAAGATGTTCGGCTAGTCAAAAAAATGTCCATATACTATTGTTGACTCCGAAATGGTTTAATGAGGTATCCATGATTCTCTACTTCATTTTCATGATATTGATTACCTATTTACATATTTTTCCTATTGAGGTATCATGGTTTCAAGTTCCATAAGGTGTGACCACAAAGTAACCAATCTCAAAGATTAATTGAATTAAGAAATGGAATGTCTTTATTTTAAATTGATGATATGATGTATTGTATTAGTACCACTGATCAGTTGGCCATTGTATTATAAAGATTATGTATATATGCTATTCCAGGGGTGGTCCCTGATGTATTGTATTAGTACCACTGATCAGTTGGCCATTGTATGACATATGTTATGTATTGATAAGGAATGCGGGAAGTAATGATATGAAAGTAATGTGCAGGTATCCCATCAGCTCTTTTAAGTGTGGTCTACTCATACTGTTTATTCACTGGTATCTGGGTTCTGTTGATCTTTTGTATCTCATCTTGATACTCACTGCCTTACATACTCAGTACATATTTCCGTACTGACGTCCCTCACGGGGGACCTGTATTCATGCCTGCAGGAACGGGTACTTCAGGTCGTACACCTCCGCAGTAAGAGCCAGGACATTCTGTTGATAGTGGTGAGCTCCAGTTGTTTCGGGGCATCCCAAGTCGTTTCTATATGTACTTTTGGTATTTGTATAAAAGTCTTTTGTGGGCGGGAGTTTGTCCCGACCCTAACTCAGTTGTGTATCTATGTAGAGGCTTTTGTAGATATATTGTACAGCCATAAGAGTGTTTGTTTGATAGACGTGATGGCTCTGACGGCCAATTACTGTTTATATATATATATATGCGTGTCTGCTGGGCTGATACAAGTACTGTTTTCTTCTATTTACAACGAAGTGCTGCCCAAATTTCTAATTTTCATAAGTAATGTAAGTGTGAAAGTATAGGTTATGAACGGGTTCTCCCGGGCCTCCTCGGCTACGGGTGCCAGTCCGCTCCAATGGGATTTGGGGCGTGACAACTGGGTTAGTAGCCTGAGTCTGAGGATGAGCATCTCTACCTCCCTGCTTAGTGTGCGAACACTCTTTAATTCTGTGGTCCATCTTAACATAACCATAGCAACCCCTTTTGCCCATCATACACTCACCAGGATGGGTCCTGCCATACTTTGCACATGTCGAGTAAATGATCCTTCCGACCCCACTGTTCTGAGACCTGGAATTTAAAGTCCTACCCTACTGCTCTTGCTTGGTTCTGGGTGCAGGGGCACTGGATGAGGATGGCGCAAGCACTGATGAATAACCCTAAAACTGCGAACGGCTTCCCCCTCTTGACCTTGGCTGACTATACTCAAATTTTCTAGTCCTAGCTCTCTTATTTCTCTTCTCTCTTTCCTTAAACTTTTTGCCTCAATCTGTTGAGCATGAGTCATCAACCGAGCAATGTCCATATCCCCAATCAGCATGGCAGTCCTATACTTTTTGACCACCAAATCAAACACCCTAGTAACAAACTTACGCATACGAGGTCTAGTATAACGCCCCGATTCTCGAGAACTGGAACGCCACACGGTGCTTATGATCACTAAGGACCACAAGCTAACCCTTTTCTGATATCTGTACCTGTTCATTGCATAATATAATAAAATACATGCGTAAACTTGCCATAAGGTTCAAACATCTAAAAATATGCAATACTGGAAACCACACACTAATACATCTGTCTGAAAAGCCTCTAACTGTCTAAACTGTGGAGTTGAAGGGATAATCCCCCAACTAACTCCATCTACTAAAATTAACAAAACACTGAAATGGAATATCCTCGGATGATGAGGACTCACTGCTGCACCCACTGCTACAAGATCTGATAGCTAAATATACTCTGGATCACGCTCTTCTGAACTTATGGTGTAACATAAGAGAAAGCAACATAGCGCAAATGCGTCAGTACAAAAATGTACCGAGTATGCAAGGATAGGGTAAGGTTAAATATATAAAGCTTATGCATGAACATAACAATCTGTACCACATGCCTTCGCGGGAGTAAACATGTATAGAAATTATGCAGTATTTAAACATGAACATGTCTGATCAATAATGCATGCATAAATGCATAACGTATAACCGAAATCATGTCAATATGTTTCACCGACCACCATGACCTTAATACCATATTTCTATCATCGATAACCGAATTCGTACACACAAGTCTCTATGATAATCTGAGAAACTGATACCGATATTTGAGATCGAGTCCACTGACCCTGAAACACTGAATAACTGAACCTGAGATCAACCCTCATCTAGCAGGAAGTCTCAATTCTCACTGATTCAGATTAAATACATTCGAGAGCAACCCTCATCTAGCAGGAAGTCTCAATTCTCACTGATACAGATTAAATACATTCGAGAGCAACCCTCATCTAGCAGGAAGTCTCAATTCTCACTGATACAGATTAAATACATCATGGTATAAACATAGTACAACACATGGAAAACACAATTACCTCAATATCACTCATCTTGGCGTCACAACAATTCACTACTCTAATTAGCATGATCTTATAAATTCAACATAATTCCTCCAATCCATAAACAAACATGCTCCAATCATCCTTCTACATCATGCACATCGAATTAAATCCACAACACGTGCTAACAATATTCAAGACCTTAACTTGAAGGTCTCAACACATATTCACATCATGAACATAATTTCTATTCAACCATGCCACAATATTAACATTAACTTAATTCTACACAAAGCATGGAAATCACAAACTTATATATATTTTCGAATCACTCAACATAATCTCTCCATTTCATAAACAACATACTCAACATTTAATTCACATCATATGCATCAACTTCCCTATTTCATAACAATTATGTCCCAATATCTCATCCACAATAAGAATATAAATTCCAATCATACACACCACAATAATATTCATGCTATCAATTTAGAAGTCACAATACAATATTATCATCAATTAAATTCAATCAACACATAGAAACCACAAGTTCATATTTTGAAAAATAGGATTCTTGGGCTTTATGGACGGAAGGGATCCATAAATAAACACTTGACTACCTTAGACTCCATAGCCGGAAGAGATTGACGGAAGGAATTCTTGAATCAAAGCCTCCAATTAATTTCCCCCAATTCAAAACCCTAACCCTAACTCCTCTTCTTCTATATATATATATATGCATATATTTTGAGAGATATATATAAGAGAAATGAGAGAAAATGAATGAAAATTCTCAACTCAAAGGGGGTATATATAGAGGGTTACAATAATGGGAAATGACCAAAATACCTTTAAAAATCAATTAATGTCAAATATGCCCTTCAGTGATCTATCTAGTAGGCTGAAGTAAATTGGCCATAACTTTTTTCTCCGCTATCCAAATTGGATGAAACTAATTTCATTGGAAAGAGGACTCCCAGAGCTTTCTGTTGATATATGGTAGCTCACCCAGATCATTATGTACACGGAGTTATGATCGTTTAAAGTTGAAACAAAAATACGCCTGGCCTCAGTACTTTTCCCTGCACGTTTTACTGTTCATCACGGTTCGATCGGAATGGTCGTAACTCATCGCTCAAGTGTCCGTTTTGGGTGATCCACATATCGTTGGAAAGCTTATTCGATGCTCTACGAAATGGTGGGTCGAAATCCAAGAAATGACACACAAAAAAATGATAAATTATTCTCAAAGATAGGATCCCAACATATTTACGCACAAAATTTCAACGAAATTTTTTTCCGGGGTATTACATCTAGAGTCGGATAACAACTCTGGGGCATATTTAGCTAATTAAGTGAACTTAAGGTAGTACTCATTCTCTGTCATAGAGCCCTGCCTCAGGTTCATGAACTTCTCCACTTTAGCCTCTCTCATCTCATGAGAAAAGAACCTGACCAGGAAATCATTCTAGAATACCTGCCAACTTATAGAAGTTGCATTCTCACCCCTACCATCCTTTCAAATTATGACCCAATTATAAGCAACATCCTTCAGCCTATAGGATGTCAGCTCTACACTCTCTTATTCAGTAACATGCATGATCTGAGTAATCTTTCTCACCTCATCAATAAAGAGTTGAGGATCCTCATCCACGTTTGACCCATGGAACTCAGGTGAATTCATCCTCATAAAGTCTCGAACTCGGGCTGCATCTAGGTTACTATTTAGCTGAAGTGGGATTGTTGCCTATTGTATTCCCTGAATATTAGTATCCACAGCTTGGGTCAACGCTTGAAATACAGCCCAAAATTCATCATGAGATATATTCTCATTCAGAGGGTCTGCGTGCAGGGGTAGTTGATCACCATTTCTGTATGCGTCGACTCAGCAAGGAGGCATATTCTATCACATAAAAGCACAAGTTAGGGAATATAGAGACAACTATAACAACGATAGATCATGAAAGAAATGATGATTCCTAACTCATTCTGTAGTCTCCTACTCATAGATGTGTCGCGCTTACATTCATGATCAAGACTCTACGTAATGCAACTTGTATGACTCCTTAGGACTCTTCAAACCTTAGGCTCTGATACCAAGTTTGTAACACCCCAAAATCACCACCTGGACGTCACACGATGCTTAGGATTACGACTAGTCCCAAGCTAACCCATGATATTTTTTCAACTTAGAACTCACATGAAAAGTGAAATAGCATATGTAGAAACTGAAAGTAAAAAATTTCATATCTTACTATAAGTCTTTAACTTTGGAAATATTAAATCAAATCCTTGAACTTACAATATACACAGTCTGATAAGCCTCTACTGCTAACTAGAGAGCCACTGAGACAGACCCCAGCTGACTCAAACTTTAAACAGAAATCAAAGATCTAAGATAACTTTCAACACTGCACAATAGTCTAATAAGCTGGGTCCTCGGTCTATGAGGACTCACCAAATATCGAGATGCAGGTGATGATGCACGTCGTCAATCGTGCTGTTGGAAATAAGCACCCATACCTACATTATGAGACAATGTAGCACATAGACATATATGTGGGTCAGTACTTCTGGAATGTACTAAGTATGTAGGGGTTAATATATAAGTAAAACAAGAACAGAATATATATATACACACACACACACACTTTAAAATGATACATGCTAAGCGTAAATGAATCACCTTGGACTTGAGTAAAGCTAAAGATTGCAAAATCATAAAACATGGAAAATGAAACATGTGAAATAAATTAGTTAACCATAACACTTAGTTTCTGAAATCTTTACTTTATTTTTTCTTATGGGAGATTCTTCTAAACGACATAAACTATGTGAGCTATCATGAAGTCCAACGTCTTACCCACATTGGAGAGAGTTGTTCTACCCTTGCCATCAGAATAGAACCTTAACTTAAGTGATCTCAAGACTTCATCTATATCTGGAAAAAGCTTAACTTACGGTGGCTCGTAGTTTCCAGGAATTTTAGATAAGCTCATCGTCATTCCCTTCTCAGGGCTAAATACTACTCCCAGAATATATGTATGCTCATATTTAAGAAATCTACCTTAAAATAGCATAAGGGTTTGTATACTGAAAACTAGTTATGCTTCTCTCTACTTTAAATCATAATCAAGTTGAACACTTGTGGATTTCATGTCTTATCTTTAGAACAAAATATCAGGCTTCTCAATACTTCATCCATATCAGGAAAAATCTTAACTTACGGTGGCTCGTAGTTTTCAGAAATTTTGGATAAGCTCATCCGCATTCCTTTCTCGGGGCGAAATACTAATCCCAGAATATATGTATGCTTATATTTAAGAAATATATCTTAAAATAGCATAAGGGTTTGTATATTGAAAACTAGTTATGCTTCTCTCTACTTTAAATCATAATCAAGATGAACTGTAATACCCCGAGAATCCCAACCGATGGTAGAACCATGATTCAAGCTCATGAGAAATAAATTATAGTGATTTAGTATTTTTATGATCAATTATGATGTATATTAATACCTCAAATACGTCCTAGCTATTAGACGAATCAAAACATTCCTTACCTATTGAATTCTTGAAAAGGGCAGTGTCATAGTCAACTTCAAACAATCATATCTCCAATTCTACAGAGAATTTTTGAGCTCATGACCCACCAACAGATATATAATTGAATTATCTTTCCAACGATACCAATTTTGTCAAAATACGGCATCGGAGTAAAAAGTTATGTCCGTTTTACTGAGAGCTGTCCGAGCTGTCCAGGAGTGACGGACAAAATGACGGATAGTCAAGTTAGTGATGGACCATCACTTTGGCCGTCACAACTGAACCAGTGAGGCCATTTCCTGGACCAAAAATGACGTTTGGAGTGATGGTTAGTCACCAGAGTGACGGTCCGTCACTCAGACCGTCAGTTTTGTTCGAAACAACGCTGAAACGCTATTTTAAAGAGATTTTTGGATTTTTTTCCACCCTATTTAACACCCAATCACATCAAATCAAAGCAAATAACTTCTCATTCATCCATAACATCAAAATTAGGGTTTCTTTCAAGATCAAAACCCAAGAACAAGATTCAAACCCTTCTCTAAGAAAACTCAAGAATCAAAGCGTCACCATTCAAGAACCCTCAAGAAAAGTTAACCTCCTTCAAGATTTGGGTTTTTATTACTCCATGATTTATCTCAAGCTCCAATAAAACTAGTTGATTGGGGATTCAATTTCAAGAAAGTTCCACCGTTAATCTTCAAGAATCTTCTATCTAAGGTATGCGTAGTGTTCATCCATGAATCCCTTCCATCCATGGAGCTCAAGAATCAATTTTTAAAACCATGAATTGTGATTATCTTGTTGTGGTATGATTATGTTCATGTTGATGGTTGTTATTTGGTATATCGATGTATTTTCATGAAGTATGTGAGCATGTTAGTTGAAATCCATGAATTTAGGTGGCTTAAGATTGGTAAATTGATAAGTATACCTATGCCCAAAATTGTGCATGTAACGTGTTTGATAAAATGCCCAGAATGATAGAAATCATGTATTATAGCTTAGGGATGAATTATATGATAAATTCATGCTAGTCTATTATGTTCAAAGGGCTCACATATTGTTGTTGTGCAATACATGTGTTAATGGAATGTACATGATGATTGGAGAATGGATTCATAGTGTGTCTATACTCATTCCATGTTATGAACAAGATCATGATTACTAAGTACCACATGAGTTATCCCCCAATTATTACAATATGAACTAAATGTTACATGCTTGCTATTCCCTTATGTTTAAACGGTTTCCATGTTATCGTTATGAAAAGTATATGTTGTCGGAATGCCCATGATATTAGAACATGAGGTTTATGACTTGATTTCAAGCATTCCCATTCATGTTAGATATTATGATGACCATGTACTTCATGAAATCCTTCACCCATGTATTATGGATTAATATTGATGGTCATGTATTCAAGAAAGTCACGCTGTGTCAGTTTCCTTCCATCGAGTCCTGGGGGTACTTGTACCCGAAAAATATAGTTGTGTGCCTAGAGCCATGTCATGTTTTCACGATACTCTCAGTCAAGTCATGTTTAGTAGACTTCAGTCAGTCTCATGACTCAAGAAAACTCATGTAAATTCAGTATCAGCTCAGTCCTACTCCGTACTCAGTAACTTCAATAATCTCAGTAATTTAGTACTCTCAGAAATCTCATGAACTCAGTCCGTTAACAGATTCAACAGTATTCAGTTAGTCAACAGAAGTCAGTTACTCAGTCCATGTACCATCAGTTAAATCACGTTAAGTCTCTTCAGATGGGATTAGAATTTAGCACCGAGTGAACCCAAGGATGGGAACTCACCTGCCAGTTTAGGGTGTGATTCTTAGCAGTCATCCTTGTGTTCCAGAACTACGTAGCCAGCGTAGGTTGAGACATCTTAACCTGTCAGATTAGGGTTGATGAGGTGGCTTAACCTGTCAGTTTAGGGTTCCCACCGTTCTCATTTTTGAGTACCTGCTAGATAAGGGTCACTCACAACTTGTCCTTACCAGTGGCGCGATATTGACACCCTTCCAGTCAGGTAGAGATTGGACCCCAGCTCAGCTATAATAACATATATAGGGTATGTCACTTAGATAACTACTTCCCACAGTCTCAGTAAGAGAATTCAGATAGTTTTTTAGATTTCAGGACTGTCAGATACAGTCAACTCAGATTTAGTACGGAACTCAGCTAGTTCCATCAAATTCAGGAATGTCAGCTACAGTCACTCATGTTATCAGATATATCAGTTCTCAGAACTCATGTTATCAAATATATCAGCTATCAGAACCCATGTAATCAGTCTTCAGCTTCAGGACTGTCAGATACAGTCAACCAGATCAGTTCTATGTAATTTGAACTGTCAGATACAGTCAACCAGATCAGTTCTTTATAATCCGAATTGTCAGAAATAATTATTCATGTATCAGTAATATAGTTTCAGTCCTTCAGTATTTAGCAATACAGTATCAATTCCCCACTTATCAGTGACTCAGATATCAGGATCAGTAAACTCAGTTATTCAGTATCCCAATATTCACGAACTCAGATATCATTAAATCTATATTATTAGTAACCTCAGTAGACAGAACTCAGTATTCAGTCCTATCATGGTCTCAGTTATAGTTATGTAGCCATGTATGTATTCTCACGTTCATGTTAATTAGTCAATTATTATTGTTCATGCATATGAACCCCATGCATTTAGCCTACCTCACTTGCATACCAGTACATTCAAAGTACTGACGCATTCACGCTATGGTGTCTTATACCATAGGTTTAGAAGCACGAGCTCCAGAGCATCAACAGTAAATTCCAGTCTCAGCAGTCAGAGTTAGAAATAAGTCCTTATCTTTCGAGAACATGATAATTTCATTACTGTTTCAGTTTTCAGTTTATTTCAGTAGTTGGTGTTAGTTGGGGACATGTCTCATAAACTCCTTATTCAGACAGTTTAGAGGCTTTCAGACTATAGTATGTCCAGACAATTATTTCAAATTTATTTTGGTACTGTTATACCATATTTTCAATTATGTATCAGTATTGAACCTTATTGTCTTTCAGTTCATGTTTCTGTATTTTTTTTAGTCTTTTATGCAGTATACAGGTACAAATATCAGTATTAGGTTAGCTTGTGGTCCCTCGGGATCATGAGCACCATGTAGTGTTCCGATTCAAAAAATCGGGGTGTTACATGAACGCTTGTGGATTTCATATCTTATCTTTAGAGCAAAGGATCAAGCTTTCTTGAATCGTGCTATATTGCATATGAATGGAATTTCAAAGCTTAAAATTTTGTGTAAACTTAATGCTTCTTCTTAAATCTTAAAACTCTTACTTTCTTTAATAATAATACCTATATAGAAATCAGTAACGTCCCGAGACTACACCCTTGGCGTCATATGGTGCTTACGACCCCGAAGGACCACAAGCTAACCCATGATTGGTTCCTACAATTCATTAAACATATGCAGAAGTAAAACTGATAATGCCACAAGGTTCATAATACTGAATCAAAATTGAATACATCTGTAGAATAACTGATAATATCAGAAAAGCCTCTAAACATCCGAGGTAAAAGAGTTGATGGGATAGGCCATAACTAACTCACAATTGCTTTCTGAAATAACTGAAATAATATAATGGCTAAATAAATATCGCGTCCTCGATGGTTGAGGACTCACTATTGTAGATGTAACTGATAGACTGATCTGGCTAAGTACGGTCAGGAACCCGAGCGTCTGAACCTATGATATGAGACATCATAGCGCAACGAGAGAGTATGCATCGGTACTTTGAGGGTACTGGTATCTAGGTGAGGTTAGGCTGATATGCATGGGTTCATATGCATGAGATGAAAACTGACTGAATGTACATGCAAAACTGTAACTACTAAACATACTGAACATGCAATACTGCGCATATAGGTATACACCGTGTATCTGAGATTATACTGAATCTGAGTACAGAATTTTGATAACTGAGTAACTGATAACTGATGGCCATGGTTCTGTAGAACTGACTAAGTTCTTTACTGATTACTGAGACTGAAACTGTAACTGTGGGAGTGTTCATCTAACCGACATACCCTAATTATAGACTGATTTGAGGTCCAACCTGTGACCCCAGTTGGAAGGGTATTAGCACCTTGACATGAGATACTAACAATGTTGTGTCAACCCTAATCTGGCAGGAAAACTCATGAAATATATATATGGTTGCGTCAACCCTAGTCTGGCAGGAGGACAACTTACCCTACGCTGGCTACGTAGTTCGATAACTCAGAGATTGCTACTAAGGGTCAAATCCTTTACGAGCAGGAATGCCCCCAATCCCTGGGTTTGCTCAGTGTTGAATCCTACTCCTGACTGAACCGACACTAATCACTAGACTGTATTAAGCTTGACTGAACTCACGCTGATTCTGTTAATTGATCGAATGTGATTATTTAAAATACTACGGGATCATTATAGTATGACTGGAAACTAAGTAAGTAGCTAAATTTTGGGTATACAATACCCTCAGGACTCGATAGCATAATTAAAGGAGCCATATCACCAGTTTAGATCATTACAATTAGGATGTCATTGACAAATCATTCGCATAGGCATTTTGTCAAACACTTGGGAAGCATGGTTCTTGAACATGAGGAAAAATAACATGAGATTATCATGATTACAATATTTGATTCACAATTTATGGGTTATGACATGAGGAATACATAAATCAACACACACACTAGAAATTTATAATCTTCTTAGTTTAAAATCCATAAAATCAACACATGCATGAACACAATTCAATTTAAGAATATAAATCATAATTTAAATCTTGCAAAGGGGTTCTTGAACTCCAAGGGTGGAAGGAAACTCAAGGATGAACACCAAACATACCCGAGTAGTTGAATTCTTAAAGTTTCTTGGAAATTTTCTTAAGAATTAATCTTGAATCTTGAAGGCTAGGCTTTACTATTTGAGAGAGAATGTTCTTTATTTAAAGGAATTTGAATAAAATAATGACTAATTAGGTTATTAGGGCATTAATCTCGTGTTTTGTATTGATTAGGGTCATGGAAAAAGACCCAACTGCCCCTGGAAAGAATTAAAAATTTTATTACTGGAGTCTCGATTTTGGGCTTCACCGCAACATAGTGCCATCGCAGTGAGCCACTGGAATTTGGCTGCAAATGTGTTCCACGGACAAGTGCAAAAATGCACATTGATGCGATTGGTGGAATCGCGTTGCGTCTCTGGAAATTGACGAGTGCAAAATGACACTCCACCGCAACGCGATGCCTATCGCGGTGCTTCTCCAAAAACTGCCAATTGGGAACTGAAACTTCACCGCGATGCGGTACTATCGCGGTGATTCACTGGAAAATAACGAATGTCATTCTTGGGATCACTGCGACGCGGTGCTACTCGTATTGAGCTGCTGCTTTCACTAAAAGTACCATAACTTCTTACCCGAGTATCAGATTTGGGCGAAATTGGTATCATTGGAAATCTTATTCAATTGCCTATAGTTTGGTGGATCTTGAGCTGAGTGTAGAGCAAAAGTTATGCTCATTTGAAGTTGACTAAAACAATATTTTTGCCGAAAACTCAATCGGTATGGAATATTTTGATTCATCAAATAGCTGAGAGTTATTTGGGACCTTAATACGCATCAAACTAACAGATAAAGCTACTAAAGAATCATAATATACTATGCGTGAGCTTGAAACATGACTCTAGCATTGGTTTGGATTTTTGGGGTATTACAATATCTCCCCCTGGGACATTCATCCTCGAATGAGACTGGTTAAGCTAGAATAACTGAGGGACTGAGATTACATGCTGAATATACGTAATTACATAACTGAATCTGAACATGACACATGACTGAACTGGTTCCATGAATGCATGACTGACATGAGAATGATATGCAGCTGAGGCTGAGCATGGAAAAGATAAATTCTAAGAGATTATCACCTTAAGCTGAGTCTGAGTTTGCGGAGAAAAGGTAAGGATACTTGGCCCGCATATCTGTTTCTGCTTTCCAAGTAGCTCCCTCAATGGACTAATTCCGCTAAAGAACTTTGACTAGGGGAACTTCTTTGTTCCTTAGTCTACGAACTTGTCGATCAAGAATTTCAACTGGAATTTCCTCGTAGGAAAGACTGTTCTGAACATCTACGCTTTCTAAGGGAACAACTACAGCTGGGTTGCCAATACACTTCTTCAATAAGGAAATATGGAATACTGGGTGCAATGAGGCTAAATCTGCAGGTAACTCAAGCTCATAAGCCACCTTTACGAAATAGCTCAAAGTCCTATAAGGACCAATATATCGGGGACTAAGCTTCCCCTTCTTACTAAACTTTTTCACTCCCTTCATGAGGGAGATCTTTAAATACACAAAATCGTCAACCTCAAATTCAAGATATTTCCTTCTCACATCTGGATATGATTTATGTCGGCTCTGGGCTGCCTTGAGCCTCTCCTTGATCAACTGAACTTTCTGTAAAGCATCAAACACCAAGTTAGACCCTACTACCGTGGTTTCTCCTATTTCATACCAACTAATCGGAGATCTACATCTCCTTCTATATAGAGCCTCAAACGGAGCCATCTGAATACTGGAATGATAACTGTTATTATATGCGAACTCAATCAAAGGTAAGTGGTCATCCCAATTGCCCTTAAAGTCAACTACATAAGATCTCAACATATCTTTTAAAGTCTGAATGGTCCTCTCGGCTTGACCATCTGTCTGAGGGTGGAAGGCTGTACTGAGGTGTACTTGGGTACCCAAACCCTTCTGAAAAGCTTTCCAAAAATAAGAGGTAAACTGACTACCTCTGTCTGAAATAATAGCTAGCGGAACACCGTGCAACCTAACCAACTCTCTAAGATAGAGTTTGGCATAGTCCTCGGCTGAATAAGAAGTATAGACTGGTAAGAAGTGAGCTGATTCGGTCATCATGTCCACAATGACCCAAATCGAATCATGTTGCTGACGAGTATAAGGTAAATCTGTCATAAAATTCATGTTCACTTTCTTCCACTTCCAAGTGGGACTACTGAACTCCTGTATAGACCCACCAGGCTTCTGATGCTCAATCTTAACTTGCTGACAAGTGGAGCATTTAGCCATAAACTCTGTAATATCCCTCTTCATCCCACTCCACTAATAGATTTTTGCAGATCACAGTACATCTTCGTGGCCCCTGGATGAATCGAGTAACGCGTACCTTGCGCCTCTGCAAGAATTCATTATCTCAACTCATCAACACATGGCACACATAGTCTACCCTGACAATGCAACACACCATCTCCCCCTTGGGAGAAAACTTCTACTTTCTAATCTCTGACTGACTCTTTTAATTTAACTAAACTGGGATCCCTGTCCTGCTTTTCTTTTACCTCGGCAACTAAAGAAGTTTTCGAATTACTTTGCAACCATACGCTACCCTCAACTAAATCAACCAAATAAAAACCTAATTTGGCAAGCTGGTGAACTTCCTCAACTAATTTCTTCTTACCATCCTCAATGTGAGCAACACTACCCATAGACGATCTACTTAGGGCATCTGCCACTACATTAGTCTTGCCCGGGTGATATAGAACACTCATGTCATAGTCTTTCAGTAATTCTAACCATTTTCTCTAACGTAGATTTAAATGCTTCTGCGAGAACACACACTGCAGGCTCTTATAATCTGTGAACATGTCAACATGGACCCCAGACAAATAGTGCCTCCAAATCTGTAAGGCAAATACAACAGCGGCTAACTCAAGATCATGAGTAGGGTAATTCCTTTCATGAGGCTTAAGTTGTCTAGAGGCATAGGCTATAACCTTACCCTTCTGCATCAAAATACACCCCAAACCAATTCTAAAAGCATCACAATACACAACAAATCCGTCTGAGCCGTCTGGCAATGTCAAAACTGGAGTTGTAGTGAGCCGAGTCTTCAACTCCTGAAAACTCTTCACAAGAATCTGACCACTGAAACTTAACTTTCTTCTGAGTCAATCTGGCCATGAAGAGCGTAATAGATGAAAACTCTTCAACAAACTGACGGTAATAGCCAGCCAAACCCAAGAAACTCCTGATATCTGATAGAGAAATGGGTCTGGGCCAGTTTCTCACCACTTCGGTCTTTTAAGGATCAACTCTAATGCCATCACCGAAAATAACATGGCCAAGGAAAGCTACTAATCTTAGCCAAACTTTACACTTACTGAATTTACCAAATAATTGATAGGCTCTAAGAGTTTGTAATACTATTCTGAGGTAGTTCGCATGATCATTTTCGGTATGGGAGTAGACAAGAATGTCATTAATGTAGACTATAACGAATATGTCCAAGTACTGCTTGAACACTCGGTTCATCAAGTCCATGAAGGCTGCTGGAGCATTAGTGAGATCGAAGGACATGACTCGAAACTCGAAGTGACCATACCGAGTTCTGAAAGTTGTTTTTGGAATGTCACATTCTCTGAATCTGAATTGATGATAACCGAATCTGAAGTTTATCTTAGAGAAATAACTGGCACCCTGAAGTTGGTCGAACAAGTCATCAATTCTAGAAAGTAGATATTTGTTTTTTATTGGAACTTTGTTCAACTGACGGTAGTCGATACACATCCTAAGAGAACCATCTTTCTTTCGCACGAATAGAACTGGTGCTTCCCACGGGGAAACACTGGGCCTGATGAATCCCTTATCTAGGAGATCTTTCAATTTCTTCTTTAATTCTTTGAGTTCAGTTGGAGCCATTTTGTATGATGGAATAGAGATAGGCTGAGTATCTGGAAGAAGGTCTATTCCGAAGTCAATTTTCTTTTTGGGGGGAACTCTGGGAAGATCTTCAGGGAACACATCTAGAAATTCCCTCACTACTTAAACTGAATCAAGATTAGGAATCTCAAAATTTGAGTCTTTGATTCAGACGAAATGGTAAATACACCCCTTGGTATCATTCTTCTCGCTCTAAGGTACGAAATAAGTTGACCCTTAAGCATTGTAGTACTACTCCTCCATTCTAGGATAGGTTTATTTGAGAACTGAAAATAGACCACTTTGTTTCTACAATCAACTGAAGCATAGCATGAATGGAGCCAATCCATGTCGATAATGACGTCAAAATCCGTCATCTCTAACTCTACTAAGTCTGCTGAAGTAACTTTCTGAGATACCACAACCGAACAGCTCCTGTATACCCGCCAGGCTATGATTGATTTATCCACTGGGGTAGAAACTGAGAAAGGCTCAGTTAGGATTTCAGGACTGACTCCAAAGTTTACAACTATCTAAGGAATTACAAAAGGCATAGAAGCTCCAGGATCTAACAAAGCATAAATATATAAATGGTAAACTTGTAACGTACCAGTGACCACATTAGAAGAACTCTCCTGATCCTGTCGGGACTGAAGTGCATAGAGCCTTTTTGGGTGCTGCCCACTGGCGGCACTGGAAGCGACACCCTGCAGAGACGGGCGATCGGACTGAACTCGAGAACGATTATATTGACTTTGTGAACCCACTTGAGGACACTCCCTGATTCTATGACCTAGCTTACCACACCCAAAACATATATCATTGCCAGCCCTGTAGGCACCCTGATGATTTCTGCCACACTTCTGACAAAGAGGATTTATTCGAGCACTACTAACACTACCCTGAGATTTAGAGCCTTGCGTCATATTCGTATTATCATTCTTGAACTTGGGCATCGGTGCACTAGATGAAGACAGAGCTGGGACTGAAGATTTTGGGCGGAACTGAGGACGGTTACCTCCTTCTGACTTTGGCTGAGTGAAACTGAAACTATCCGTCTTAGCCCTTTTGCTCTCCTTCTCTTTCTCCTTAGTCTTCTGTTCATCAATTTGTTGAGCATGAACCATCAACCTAGATAAGTCCATCTCCTTAATCAACATTACAGTTCTACACTCCTTGACCACACTGTCAGATACGCCTGACACGAACTTACTTATCTTAGACCTGCTGTCAGCTACCATATGAGGAGCATACCTGGCCAACTGAGTAAACTTGAGGGAATATTCTTTCACACTCATGTTGCCCTGCTTCACTGTGATAAACTATAACACCTTAGCCTCTCTCAACTACAATGGAAAGAACCTATCTAAGAAAGCAGTAGCAAACTTTTCCCATTCTATAAGTCCTGCGTCCATGCCTCTCTCTACCTTCCACTACTTAATCCATGTATAAGCTACATCTTGCAACTGATAGGCAGCTAACTCAGCACTCTCACCAGTAGTTACTCCCATAATGTATGTTACCTTTTGCACCATGTCAAGGAATTCCTGTGGGTCCTCCTTAAACTTAGACCCTGAAAATGAAGGAGGGTTCATTCGGGTAAAGTCCTGAATTCTAGCTGCAACAGTATTAGCCACTAGGTTGTCCTGAACAACAGCAGGTCAAATATTTTGAGCTGACACAAAATGGGCTAGGGTTGTGAATGCAGCTCTGAATTTTGTGTGAGAAATGTGCTAATTCAGGGGAGCTTCCTGAACGGGCGGAGGTGTTGGCTGGTTCCCAGTTCTTCTTTCGTTAGTCTTTCTAGAAGACATGTTCTTAAATGAAAGGGAAAGTTAAATTAGACAAAGAGTTTAACTTGAGTAAATGCTCACTTGCATGATATGAACACTGAAAGAAGGGAAATTTTTCTTAAACGCCTCATAGCCTCTTGCCCATAAGTGTGGCGCGCTACATACCCATGCACAAGACTCTACTTGACATGACTTTAAGACTTTCTAAGACACTTTAGAACCTTAGGCTCTGATACCAAGTTTGTAACGCCCCGAGACTACACCCTGGGCGTTACACGGTGCTTACGACCCCGAAGAAACACAAGCTAACCCATGATTGTTACCTGTTGTGAGAACTAAATAATATTCATGAAATATATGTAGAAGTAAAACTGATAATGCCATAAGGTTCATAATACTGAATCAAAATTGAATACATCTGTAGAATAACTGCTAATTAATAATGTCTGAAAAACCTCTTAATATCTGAGATAAAAGAGTTGATGGGACAGGCCTCAACTAACTCACAACTGCTTTCTGAAATAACTGAAATAATATAATGGCTAAACAAATATCGCACCCTCGATTGATGAGGACTTACTATTGTAGCTGCGACTGATAGACTGATCTGGCTAAGTACAATTAGAAAATCGAGTGTTCAAACTTATGATATAAGATATCATAGCACAAAGAGAGAGTATACGTCAGTACTATGAATGTACTGGTATGCTAGGTGAGGTTAGGCTGATATGCATGGGTTTATATGCATGAGATGATAACTGATTGAATGTACATGCAAAACTACAACTACTAAACATACTGAATATGCAATACTGTGCATATAGGTACACATCGTGTCTTTGAGATTATACTGAATCTGAGTACTGAATTCTGATGGCTGAGTAACTGATAACTGATAGCCATGGTTCTGGAGAACTGACTGAGTTCTTTATTGATTATTAAGATTGAAATTAGAACTGTGGAAGTGTTCATCTAACCGACATACCCCAATTATAGACTGATTTAGGGCCCAACCTGTGACCCCGGTTGGAAGGGTGTTAGCACCTTGCCACAGAATACTAACAATGTTGTGCCAACCCTAATCTGGCAAGAAGACTCATGAAATATATATATGGTTGCATCAACCCTAGTCTGGCAGGAGGACAACTTACCCTATGCTGGCTACGTAGTTATGTAACTCAGGGATTGCTACTAAGGGTCAAACCCTTTACTGGCAGGAATACCCCTATCCTTAGGTTCGCTTGGTGCTGAATCCTACTCCCAACTGAACCGACACTGATCACTAGACTGTATTAAGCTTAACTGAACTCACGTTGATTCTGTTAACTGATCGAATGTGACTATTCAAAATACTACGGGATTATTCTAGTACGACTGGAAACTAAGTAAGCAGCTAAATTTTGGGTATATAATACCCCCAGGACTCGATAGCATAATTAAAAGAGTCATATCGCCAATTTAGAGCATTACAATCAGGATGTCATGCTCAAATCATTCACATAGGCATTTTGTTAAACACTTGAGGAGTACGGTTCTTGAACATGAGGAAAAATAACATGGGATTATCATGATTACAACATTCGATTCACAATTTATGGGTTATGACATGAGGAATACATAAATCAACATACATACTAGTTTATTTACTTGAAATTTATAATCTTCTTAGTTTAAAACCCATAAAATCAACACATGCATGGACATAATTCAATTTAAGATTATAAATCATAATTTAAATCTTGTAAAGGGGTTCTTGAACTCCAAGGGTGGAAGGAAACCCAAGGATGAACACCATACATACCTGAGTAGTTGAATTCTTGAAGTTTCTTGGAAATTTTCTTGGGAATTGATCTTGAATCTTGAAGGCTAGAGTTGTCTATTTGAGAGAAAATATTCTTGATTTGAAGGAATTTGAATAAAATAATGACTAATTAGGTTATTAGGGCATTAATATCGTGTTTTGGACTGATTAGGGTCATGGAAAAAGACCCAACTACCTCTGGAAAGAATTAAAAAAATTGCCACTGGAATCCTGATTTTGGGCTTCACCGCGACGCGGTGCCATCGCGGTGAGCCACTAGAATTTGGTTGCAACTGTGTTCCACAGACAAGTGCAAAAATACACTTTGATGCGATGCGGTGGAATCGTTTTGCGTCTCTGGAAATTGATGCGATGCGGTGGAATCGCTTTGCGATGCCTATCGCGGTGCTTCTCCGAAAAATATCAATTGGGAACTGAAACTTCACCACGATGAGGTACTATCGCGGTCACTCACTGAAAAATAAGAATGTCATTCTTGGAGTCATCGTGTTGCGGTGCTGCTCGTATTGAGCTACTACTTTCACTAAAAATGCCATAACTTCTCACTCGAGTATCGAATTTGGGCGAAATTGGTATTGTTGGAAAGCTTATTCAATTGGCTACAGTTCGGTGGATCTTGAGCTGGAAAATTTAATATAGAGCAAAAGTTATGTGTAACACCCTGATTTTTCTGAATCGAAACGCTACACGGTGCTTATGACCCCGAAGGACCACAAGCTAACCCATGACTGATATCTGTACCTGTAAACTGCATAATATCTCATAAAATATGTAGAAACATGAACTGTAAGGCCATAAGGTTCAATACTGATACATATCTGAAAAACATGGTATAACAATACCAAAAAGAAACATAAATACCGAAGTCTGAACATCTAATCTGACATCTAGTCTGAAAGCCTCTAACTGAACTGAATAAGGAGTTGAAGGAACATGTCTCCAACTAACTCCATGAACTGAAAAACTAATCTGAAATACTGTAATAAAGTAATAATAATATTGTCCTCGAATCAAGAGGAGCACTGACTGCTGAAATCTGCAATGCTACTACTACTCTGAAATTCGTGCCTCTGTACCTATGGAGTCAAATAAAATACCATAGCGTGAATGCATCAGTACGACTGAATGTACTGAGTATACGAGTGAGGTAGGCTAAATGCAATGGGTTTTATATGCATGAACAATGCTGACTGATATGAACGTGAGAATACATACATACATACGTAACTGCAACTAAACTCGTGGTGATACTGACTACTGAGTCTGAATACTGACAACATGAGCTTACTGATGCTGAGATACTGAATGACAGAGTTTACTTAATTTGAGATACTGAATGACTGAGTTTACTAATATTGAGATACTGAATGACTGATTTTACTGATATTGATGTGTAATTCGCTAACAAGTGAGGAACTGATACTGTATTTTTGAATACTGGGAGACTGATATTATATTACTGATAAAGGAATGATTGTTTCTAATAGTTCTGATTATGAAGAACTGATTTGATTGACCGTATATAACAGTCCTGAAATTGAGCTCGTGATAACATGACTACTGAGTATGAATACTGATGACATGTATTTACTGATAACTTATCATGAATGATAATTAAATTCTGATAACTGATATATCTGATAACATGAGTTCTGATAACTGATATATCTGATAACATGAGTTCTGATAACTGATAGCATGAATGACTGTATCTGACAGTCCTAAATCTGATGGAACTAGCTGAGTTCCGTACTATATCTGAGTTGACTGTATCTGACAGTCCTGATATCCTGAAGAACTATCTGAGTTCTTTCACTGAGACTGATACTGAAACTGTGGAAAGTAGTCATCTAATCGCCATGCCCCAAATACGCTATAATAGCTAAGCTTGGGTCCAATCTCTGCCCCGACTGGAGAGGTGTCAATACCGCTCCACTGGTAAGGACAGCTGTGAGAACCCTATACTGGCAGGTACTCAAATGAGAATGGTGGAAACCCTAAACTGACAGGTTAAGCCACCTCATCAACCCTAATCTGACAGGTTAAGATGTCTCAACCTACGCTGGCTACGTAGTTCTGAAACACAAGGATGACTACTAAGAATTACACCCTGAACTGGCAGGTGAGTTCCCATCCTTGGGTTCACTCGGTGCTAACTTTTACTCCCATCTAAGGACACTAAACTGAATAATTAAGCTGAACTGAATAATTGAACTGAACTGATTAGCTGAACTGATACTGATTAACTGGACTGGTACTAGTGGTATTGTTTAGCGAAGCTAAACTAAGTTTACTGGATTCCGATGACTGACGGAATGTACTGAGTTTTGAGGACTGGTTGAGAGTACTGAATTTACTGAGATTGACTGTGAATACTGAGGTTGCTGAGGTTACTAAGCACTGAGATTACTGAGATTACTGGACTACTGAGATTACTGAGATTTCTGAGTTTTCCTGAGTCACATGACTAACTGAATTCTATAGATCATGGCTTGACTGAGAGTATCGTGAAAACATGACATGGCTCTAGGCACACAGCTATATTTTTTGGGTACAAGTACCCCCAGGACTCGATGGAAGGAAACTGACACAACTTGAATTTCTTGAGTACACGACCATCAATAAAAATCCATAATACATGAGTGGGGGATTTCATGAAGTACATGGTCATCATAATATCTATCATGAATAGGAATGCTTATAATCAAGTCATAAATCTCATATTCTAATATCATGGGCATTCCGACAACATATACTATTCATAGCAATGGCATGGAAACCATTCAAGCATAAGGGAACGACAACATGTAACATTTAGTTCGTATTATAATGATTTGGGGATATTAAACTTCATGTATTTATTCAACATCTCAAACATGGTAGGGAAAGCATGGATATATTTTGTGTACATAATTTATATCTCCATTATCATACATGCTTTATACCACAACAATAACAACACATAATTTGCACGGAAATTCATATTGGAGTGTAGGGCTAACATGAACTTGTTATTTAGATATCATGAAATCATGTAAATATGAAGTTCTAACACACTAGGCATTTTATCGAACACCTTGCATGCATTCTTTAAGGCATAGGTGGATTTCATACTTGCATTCTATCAATCCATCCAAAGATCATGTTTTTCAACTAACAACATAACTTTCATGAGATATACAGTCACAATACTATTATATAGCAAAACAAACAAGTATCAACATGGGTATGATCATATCACCACAACCAACCAAGCTTTTGTATTTTA
This sequence comes from Capsicum pubescens, assembly GCA_030864215.1. Lineage (NCBI taxonomy): Eukaryota > Viridiplantae > Streptophyta > Magnoliopsida > Solanales > Solanaceae > Capsicum > Capsicum pubescens. The sequence continues at coordinate 82,646,203 of CM061541.1, read as the reverse complement.
AAGATTGATTCTTGAACTCCACGGATGAAAAAAATTCGTGGATGAACACTACGCATACCTTGGAAGGGAGGTTCTTGATGATTGACGAAGGAATTTCCTTGAAATTTGATCTTCAAGCTTGATTGTGCAACCCTAGTTGTTTTTCTTCTATGGTGCTCTTGGATAATGAACTTTGAGATGTTAATAGGGTTGTAATGTGTTTAGAAGCTATATATTTCGTAGGGTTAAGTTTAGGGACGTGTAAGGAGTGTTAAAAGACTTAATTACCCTCAAAATAACTCAAAACGAAGTGTTTTTGGCACTTGGAATTGACTTAGGTGGCGCCCAAGTAATTGCACAAGTCAGGTTGGGCAGCACCTAACCAATCGCCTAAGTTTGGTTGGGCGGCGCCTAACCAATCGCCTATCCTTACTGTCTCTCACGAAAATGGGCATAACTTTTCGTTCGGGTATTGGATTAAGGCAAAATTGGTATCGTTGGAAAGCTAATTCGATTCTCTATGATTTGGTGGGTCTAAATATGCAGAAATACCACATTAACATCGAGTTATACTTGTTCAAATATGACCCTTACGAAATCGAACACTAAAACTTGATGGATTCAAAAACTCTTAGCTTGTATTACCTTAAGTGACTCATATGAACATGATTAACGCATCATAAGCTATATTATCGCTAGGATACTCATTGTAAGTCATGCACTAAAATGCTACTCACAGGATAGGAGGTTTCATACGTAGGAAAAATGGTTCGTCTCCTAGCTTAGAAACATGCGGGGTATTACATTATGCTCGTTTGAAGTTGACTAAAGCAACATTCTTGTTGAAAACTCAATCGGTATGGGATATTTTTATTCGTCAAATAGCTGGGAATTATTTGGGACCTTTATATGCATCAAACTAACTCATAAAGCTACCAAAGAATCATAATATACTACACGTGAGCTTGAAATATAACTCTAGCATTGGTTTGAATTTTTGGGGTATTACAAAATCTTTCATCGAAATCCAAATCAAAGTAATGAAACTCAAATCACAATATCAATCTTAAAGTTCAAAACATGAATGGATGTAACTTTTATGCACCTTTAACATTCAAATCACAAGATAAGGGCAGACTTCAATACATGAGAATTTGAGGGATGAACCCTAGTATAAACATGTAAATTCAATCTTAAAACCATGCTTTTTGGGCACAAGGATGGAAGAATTAACCTTGTTCAAAAACACCACATACCTGGGATTACTTGACTTGTGAAGAGAACTTGAACTTTGAGACTTGAGAGATGACTTGGTGAGAGAAATCCTAATCTTTTGTTCTTGAAGATGAGAGGAGAAAAGATGTTTTTAATTGACTGAAGGATAGAGGAAAATAACGCCTCCCTGGGGTTATAGGTCGTTGGTTGGGAGTTATAAGAGGGAAAAAGGTCAAAAGGCCCCTCAACTGAACTTACAAAATTTTTACCGCCAGTCGTCACGAGTCTACCATATGACTCATATGGTGAGGATACGAGTTGGACTCTTGACTCGTAAACTTGGCAGGGACAAGATGGTATACACTGGTCAACATTCGAGTCTAAACTTATGACTCGTAACCTCTCGATACGACTTGTAGTCCCCCACTCGTAAATTGAACAGAAACTTAGGGAACTTAGGCTACTGACCTTACGAATTCTCTTCATACGACTCATAACTTCAAATGATGACTCTTAAGGTCAAGTCATAACTTGAACAGAGCTCAAATCACCCCACGATGTCATGGCTACGACTCACATCTTACAACTCGTAAGATGTCTATACGACTTGAGGTAATGAGTCATATGTTTCACAGTGATCTTGAAACGCGGGGTATTACAACAATCTTGACTAAAAATACCAGAATTTTATGAAAGATTATGGTTGATAACAATATATGTTTGTAAATGGAGAAGAGTTATACTTTGAGTATGAATGGAGAAGAGTTATACTTTGAGTATGAAATGGAGAAGAGTTATATTTTGAGTATGAATGGAGAAGAAACGTGTTTATGGCAAAAAAATATTCTTTTAATAAAGTGTTCAGAAAAAATTCTTTTAATAAAATATTATTTTAAATAGATAAATACAGGGATAATAAATGAAGATATTTCTTTATACCATAATATACTCTTACCATAATTATCAACATGCTATTTAAGGAGAAATTGAATACTATCCTATAAAAAGGAGTTAATTTTATTATATAAAATGTATTATCGAGTTTTATAAATAAAATAAAATAAATATATTTTTAAAAAAAGTTGCTACAACTTGCAATTAAATATTTAATGGGAAGTGCTAAATGGCCATAATTTTTTTGTCATAATTTGGCCATAATAACAAAAAGACTATAACAGCCTTTTTCCTTTTAAAAAAATAAATAAATCTTTACTATCTTCTAAATTCAAGAAGTTACATGTAACTAAAATTTATGTTGAATAAATTATGACTATCACTAAATATGAAAGAGTAAATTTATTCAACTTTAAAATGGGAGACTCACCTTAATTTCACCTTCTATCCAATCACACCCTCCCTTTTCGTCCTTCTCCCTCAATTTCTCTTTAGTCATTTTTTTATCGAAATTTAAAATTAATTTTATTATATATTGATCATAATTCTTTAAAATATTTTTGGATAAAGGTCATCAGTGGTTAACTAAATTTTGAATTTATCACAGAAATTTATTTATTTATTTCTTTATTATAGAAAAGTCATTTTATTCTAAAGTTTATCACAAAAGTATTTTTCTTAAAACAGTAACTAGGTTCAACAAATATGAAAAATATGATTTTTATAATGTGCCAATGTTTATCATGTCTAAAATATTTTGAATTTTGATTATCATTATTGGAATACTTTCAAATTAGACTTATAAATTATTTAAATATAGTTTAGATTTATTAAAATATAATAATTAATTAAAACTATTTAATTAGAGGATATATTAATAGTGAATATAAATAGTATTCACAAGTTACCAAATTACCGTAATATAATTACAACGATAATGCATCTTGATATCTTTATTAGTTGTTGTTAACTAGGGTCCACAAATGTGATTTTTGTGATTTTCATAATTTCTATAATGTGTCAATATCTATTATGTGTATAATGATTTTAATTTTGATTGTCATTAATGAAATATATTAAATTATATTTAAAATTTATCTAAATATATAGCTTAAATTTTATTTAAATATAATATTACTTAATTAGAGATCATATTAATAACAAATATAAATTATAATTTACAAATTATAAAATCGACGTAACATAAGGGCGTAAGACGACAACATCAATGCATGACTCTCATGAGTTGCTGTTAACTAGGCCCAAAATACATGAACTATACGATTTTTATAATATGCCAATGTCTACCTTGTTTAAAGTGTTTTGAATTTTGACTGTCAATATTGAAATACTTTGAAATTATATTTAAAATTATTGAAATAAAATTTAAATTTATTTAAATATAATATTTAATAAAATTACTTAATTAAAGGACATATTCATAAAAATTATCAGTAATAATTCACAAATTATCAAATCAGCATAACCTAAGGGTCTAAGGCTACAACATTAATGCGTCTTGATATCTCGAGTTATTGTTAACTAGGGTCAATACATGTGAACTTATAATTTTTAGGATTCTATAATGTGTTGATGTCTATTATGTCTAAAGTGTGTTTGAAATTTTGACTGTTGTTATTATTCAAATTATTTAAATATATAGTTTAAATTTATTGCAAGTTGGCTCGGACACCACGACTATGAAAAAGTAATTCAAACATAATTAATAATTAGAGGTCGTATTAATAAAATATATATATATATATAATAATTCGCAAGTTATCAAATCGGCGTAACACGAGAGCATAAGCCCCCCACAACATTAGCGGAAGACATTTTAGGATTGTTGTTAACTAGATTGACACACATGAACTATATGAGTTTTATGATTTCTATAATGTGTTAATGCCCACCATGTCTAAAGTAAGACTCGTATTTGATAGCAACTAACCCTTATAAATGATACTAAATTGATATTCAAAATACATATATTATTTATTAAAAATATGTTAATAAATAAATAAATATATTTATAACTAATATTATAAAAATAATTGATTCATATTTTTCGATAATTTTTTATGACCCACGTAATTTAATTCAAAAGAAAAGAAAATATGAATCTATAACCTTGTTCAACAATAAAATTCTATTTTAATTCAATAATTAAAATAGTAGTGTAGTTAATCAATTATGCTAGATAAAGAAATAAATAAATAATAAATAATAAAAATAAGTGACATAAAATTACAAGAAGTAATGATTGACAACTAAAAAGAAAGGAAATGGAACATAAATAATGTAAAATAAAAAATTAAGATTAAAAAGCAAAAACTAAAATAGTAATAAAAAGTCGAATGATGAAAGAGGCTAAATATCCATGCGACACCTTTTAATTCGGAGAGAAATTGATGAAAAGGGCTAAATTGTTATTTTTTTCTTTTATTTTTAATTTGGGAATAATTTAAAATAAAAATTTAGCAAATGTATAATTTATTTATTTTATAAATTAATTTTCTTGTGCCTAATGAGTGTGATATGAAATGATACAAATTATTTAATAGGATAAAACAACTATTAGTAATAATTTTTTTTCACTTTAAATACTGAAGTTATTTGTAATTTTATTTAAATGTAATATTTTATTTTATTCTTTCACTTTAAAATTGTTTTATACAAAATTTTATAATTTTTTTAAAAAATAGGTATAATATTACGGAAAGTATAGGTGTAAGATTTTCATAATATAGCATATGTATGCTTGATTTTTATAATTAGGGTCGACACTTATGAATTGTATAATTTTCATGATTTCTATAATATGTCAATGTCCATCTGTAATACCCCGTACTTCTACCTAGATTAAAATCGTCCTAAAAATGTTAAAGACTTGTTTCAAAGATGAATTCACTTTTATACATGTGGTATTTTTAAGATTTTTACTTTTTATCATGTGGAAAATTGAATAAGCTTTCCATCGATACCAAATTCGTCAAAATACAACACCCGGACGAAGAGTTAGAGCCATTTTAGTAAGATAGTGTGCCACCTGAGCCATCAACGCGTCGTGGAGCCAGCCAAAATGAAAATCGTCAAAATCCAGTGAGCCTTCGCGATTATGGCGCGTTGCGCCAAGGCTCAAATTCAGAGTTGTCAAATTCCAGCCGCATCGCGCCAGGGGTCCAGGTTAGAAAATTTTCACAGAATTAAAATACGCGTCCAAGGGTTAAAAGGGTTAATTTTTCATCCCTATATATACCCAATAACACGTGATTCAGCCATAATTCACCCAAAATATATTGTTTCTCTCAAGTTTCTCTTAAGAACAAGCTAGAGTTTTCAATTGGGGATTCGAATCCAAGACACAAATTCAAGAATCTCTCCGTCAATCTTGGTAGAATCAAGAACTAAGGTATGCACAATGTTCATTCATGGATTCCTTTCATCCATGAAGCCCAAGAATCAAGTTTTAAATCTTGTATTGTGAATATTTTGTTGTGGGTTGATTATGTTCATGTGATTATGGTTGTATGATTTCCAAGTTGGAATCTTTATGTGTTGTTCATAAACCTATGCTAGTATGTGGTCTGAAATTTGTGAAATTGAGTTGAAATATGAAGTTTTGTTGTATTAATTTGATGGTCATGCCTATGCCCCAAGTCATGCATCCTAGGTGTTTGATAAAATGCCTAAGAGAATAGAAATTATGCATTATAGCTTAATTGTGACCCAAGTGATAAGTGTATGCTTTACCCTATGACTAAGAATGACTTTCATTATATTGTGTGCATTATGAATGGTTGAGGGAATGTCCATGAGATTAGGTTGATGAAAGTATGACATGTTTATATGCAATTCTATTCATGTACAAGACTATGATAACCATGTGCTTCATGAAATCCCCAAATTAATGTATTATGAATTGTTGATATTGGTCATGTGTTCAAGAAGTGTCATGTCCTGTCAGTTTCATGCTATCGAGTCCTGGGGGTACTTGTACCCGACAATTTAGCTGTGTGCCTAGAGCCAGTGTCATGTTTTCACGATACTCTCAGTCAAGCCATGATCCTTAGAATTCAGTCAGTCTCATGACTCAGGAAAACTCAGTAAATTCAGTATCAGTCTAGTCCTACTCAGTAATCTCAGTGGTCTCAGTAACACCAGTACTCAGTAATCTCGGTAACCTCAGTATTCCCAGAAATCTCAGTAACTTCAATACTCTCTGTCAGTCCTAAGATCTCAGTAGCATTCCGTCAGTCAACGAAACTCAGTGAACTCAGTTTAGCTCCGCTAAACAATACCATTAGTATCAGTTCAGTTTAGTTAATCAGTTCAGTGTCTATTCAGTTGGAAGTAGGATTCAGCACCGAGTGAACCCAAGGATGGGGACTCACCTGCTATTAAGTAGAGGATGTGATTCTTAAAAGCAATCCTTGTGTTCCAGAACTACGTAGCCAGCGTAGGTTGAGATGTACCCTACGCGTTTAGGGATTTATACATCTCATTTGAGTTTCCTACTAGGAGGGGTTGATAGAAGAGCTCCCTGTCAGAGAGGGTATACTCACTGTTTGTCTTTACCCGTGTCATGATACTGACACCTTTCCAGCTGGGTTACAGGTTAGACCCCACCAGTTCAGTTTCGGGGCATGTCGGTTAGATGATTACCTCCCACAATCTCAATTTCAGATCCAGTTTCAGTAATAGAACTCAGTTCAGTTCTACATAAATCCAAGACTATCAGATACAGTCAAATCAGTACAGTGCAGAACCCAGCTAGTTCCATCAGTATCAGGGCTGTCAGATACAGTCACACATGTTATCAGTATTCAGACTCAGTAATCATGTTATCACAAACTCAGTTAATAGTATATTAATTTTATGAAACCTATGTTATCAGTATTCAGTTTTAGGACTGTCAGATACAGTCAATCAGACCAGTTCTTCATAATCAAAACTGTCAGAAACAGTCATTCTTTTATTAGTAATATGACATTAGTTCCTCAGTATTCAGTAGACTCAGTCATTTAGTATCCCAGTATTAGTACTCAGATATCAGTAAATCCACATTATCAGAATTCATGAGTCAGCGTTATCACGATCTCAGTTACAGTTACGTATTCATACATGTATTCTCACGTTCATGTTATACAATCAGTTATTATAGTTCATGCATATGAACCCTTGCATTTAGCCTACCTCACTTGCATACCAGTATATTCAACGTACTGACGCATTTGCGCTATGGTGTTTTATACCATAGGTTTAGAAGCACGAGCTCCCGAGCATCCTTAGTAGATCAGACGTTCAGTAGCCAGACTAGCAGTGAGTCCTCATCATTCGAGGATAGCATAATTATTTTATTACTTTATTATTTCAGTAGTTCGGAGTTAGTTGGGGACATGTCCCATCAACTCCACAGTTTTCAGACAGTTTAGAGGCTTTTAGACTACAACATATTTCAGACAGTTTATCTCAGATTTGGGTATTGTCATACCCCATTATAGACATTGTATTATATTCAGTATTAGTTCAGTTTTGAACCTTATGGCCTTACAACTTATATTCTGCATATTTACAATGTATTATTCAGTGCTCAGTTATAGATATCAGTCATGGGTTTGCTTGTGGTCCTTCGGGGTCATGAGCACCGTGTAGCGTTCCGGATACCAGATTCAGTGCGTTACACTATCATAACTAAAGTACTTTGAATTTTGAGTGTTGCTATTGAAATATTTAAAAGTTATATTTAAAAAAAATAAATATATAGTTTAAATTTTATTCAAACATAATAATTTATAAAATTACTTATTTAGAGCTCATATTAATAGCAAATATAAGTAATGATTCATAAGTTGTCAAATCGACGTTAAATAAGGGCACAAAAACTACAATATTAATTTGTTAGTACTCTCCTAGGTTGTTGTTAACTAGGTCGAATAAACTTCTTTGAAAAAATATTACAAAAATACAATACTAAATTTATATTGTGTCTATATAGCGATTAAATTTTTTAATCATAAAATCAAACACTAAGTTTGATCATAATGGTATATTTGTTGATCTAATTAAATTAGATTTTTAATCATTTGATTTGATTTGATACAATCTTACCGAGTCTTACAAGTAAATTTGAAATATAATTTAAATAGATCAGTGATTATAATGTAATTATTTTTAATTAACTAATTATAGCCAATTTAAATAAAATTTTATTGTGTTTAAACTTAAATTTTATCTTGAACAGATATTTTGATAATTGCTATGACTCTCAAACATTATTTATTGGAATAATACTTTTATGGTCTATTATTAAATTGAATTAACTAATAATTACTGCAAATGTAGTTATTGTTAGTTTAACAAGGATTAATAACTGAACATAATAATTATAAAAGTGTATCTATACAATAATTTATATCTAAATAAATGAACAATTAAATTTAATTGCTTTTAATCAACTAATTATATTAATTTTAAATTAATTAATTTCACTAAGTGTTACATTATATTTGTTCGATAATAATACCTTTATTGCAATAGCGTCGATAGAATTTCAGTATTTTAAAATAAAATTTATGTAAGAACTTATAGTCAATGTTTGGATGAAAGAAAACATCTTTATAAAGAGAAAAATGAATAAATTAAATTTCATTTTTTGACTTAATTATCGATTAGAAGATTTAGCTTGTATGAATTATTATTGATTTGTTACCAATAATGAGCTATTTCAGTATCTTAAGCATACATACATATATATATATATATATATATATATATATATATATATATATATATATATATATATATATATATATATATATATATTCACGATTAAAATTAATTGGTAGCCTTGCCTCACATATAGAGTATTTGAAGTGTCATTAGAGTGTCGACGATTGAATCCAATTTTATAGCTTGTAAATTTTAAATGTAATTTTTAAAAATAAATAATTATATTAACTTTGATTATCTAATTATATCAAATCTAAACAAAATATTAATAAGTCTCACACAAGCTTATCCTAATCATAAAATCGTTATTATAGCTATTATATGTCCTTTAATTTGTTATTTTCTAACAGTACACAAAATTGTGGTCAAATAATTTTTGTATTCTAAATTTTAAAGATAGAATATTTTTATGTCACAAATATATTAATTTTTAAAGTTAAATGACGTTTATGTTTGAATTTTTTAATGTGATAGAATCAATGTTAGGTAATAGCAGACAAATTTTACCTATCTTTGATTTCAGTTATTTAATTTTTCAATTCTTTTTAATTTCACCTACAACATGCCTAGTGTAATGTGAAAACAATTAAATGTGGACATAGTTAATTTTTATTTAGAGTACTAAAAAATTATGACAATGGTTAGCTTAATAGCTATAATGAGTGATTATTTTGGGTTGATGTTTACTAGGGTCAACAATTATGAACTCTATGATTTTTATAATGTGTTAATATCTATCATGTCTAAAGAATTTTGAATTTAGACAATCGTTATAGAAATATTTTTTAATTATATTTTAAAACTATTTAAATATGTTGTTCGATTTTTTTAAACATAAAAATAAAATTACCTAGTTAAAGTTCATATTAATAACAAATATAATTAATGATTCACCAGTTAATAATTATATTTTTAATTCACCAGTTAACAAATATAATGATTAAAGTACGTGGGATCGCAAGACTATAACATTAATGTGTGACTTTCTTGAATTGATGTTTAACCAATACCAACTTTTTTTGAACTATATGATTTTTATTTTGTGTCGATATCTATCATGTCTAAAGTAATTTGAGCTTTGACTATCACTATTGAGATATTTTTAAACTATATTTAAAAAAAAAACTATTCAAATATGTAGTTTAAATTTATATAAACATAAAAATTAATATAGTTCCTTAATTAGAAGTCATATATATATTAATAAAAATATTAATAATGGCTCCTGAATTATCAAATCGGCGTAACATAGTGACGCAAGACTACAATATCAATGTGTGACTCTCTTAGGTTATTGTTAATTAAAGTCGACACTTATGAACTATATGATTTTTATAACTTGTCAATATCTACCATGTCTAAAGTGTTTTAAGTTTTTATTGTTTTTGTTAAAATATTTTCATATTATATTAAAAATTGTTTAGCTATGCAAACTTTTAGTTTTAAAACTCGTAAATATTTTTTATTCTTTTCTTTATGTATTTTTCTAATCATTTATATATAATTTAAGTGTAAGATTAACATATGGTATTTTTTTTTCAACTAAGAAATTTTTTATGCGAAATTTTCAAATGTTATGTTGACTTTTTCCCGCTCTACTTCTAAAAATAGATAGAAAAGATTTGAAATGAAAAAAAAATCATTTGAATTATCATGAGAAAAATTATAGTATAATTAAAATTATACAACTGAAATCATAAAAAAATAATTAACTTTTTGTGTTGGAAATTTCGATAATTGCTTATTTTATGTAATACTAAACTACGAATCAGATTTCAACAAAAATAAGAAACTAAAAGTATTCAAAATATTGATAGGTTTTAAGATATATATCTATACCTCCTATTTATCTATATAACATAAAGAGATATAAAATTTAAAATTAAAGATTAAAAAAATAAGAATTATTTATATGATAAAACGCATAATTAAGTAGATATGATACATAAATATATAATGTTAAACTAAAAATTTAAGATAATACTACTTTGGTCACACTGATTTTGGATGTATGAGAATATAATTAATTAATTTTATATAATTATTTTTATCCTAAACTATTCTTTGCAAGCAATAAGTACTATGCAATTATATTTATGAAAATTATGTTAATTTGTTCATTCTCATGTATCGGGATAGTTTCTAATGTATTGAGAAAGAGTAACAAAACAAGTAATGAAAGAATTTTAAATTTAAGATGAAGGGGGCAAAAATGTCTAAAAGAAAACTAGTTTATAGTGTGAATAGAATTTATTACTATTATGACCAATTTATGGCCAAATTATGGCCAAATTTTATGGACAAAAGGATTATTCCATATTTAATATAGCAATTATCTAAAGTTGTTGCTCTAACTTGAAATTTTCAATCTAATAAATGTATAGGGGATAATTTTCACTAGTATTTATAAGGAAGATGAAGAGATCCGAGTTATAAGCAGTTCAATTATGTAGTTTTATAAGGCATATAACACATTTTATAAGGCATATAACACATTAATCATTATGCTGTGATTTAGAAAAAATAACTTTTTAAATCTCCGTGTTAAAATTTTCCACAACCCAAAAATGGGTAAAGTCATGACATCGATTCTTTCCTCGTGATAGGTAAGTCAACCAATAATACAATTAAAAAATACAAGGTGAATAGGGCAAACAACTCCACTTTTATTTGCCAATGTGATGCCCTCATCAAAACCCACAATCCTGACATGGTTGCTCTACTAGAAACAAAAATGGTTGATCACAAACACATCACTGAATTTCTTCGTTTTGATGCTTACTTGGAATCCAGTGCGGTGGGAAAAAGGGGGGGGGGTATTGTTGTCATGTGGAAGGAGGAGAAACTTCACCTCCAACACTTCTCCTCATCCCCTCAAGGAATCCACGCTACTATTAAGGTTAGTCCTAACCCCAACACTTTTCTTTTCTCTGCTATTTATGCAAGCCCCAAGCTCAGCATGCGTTTGATGCTCTAGGAGGAGCTAAAGAACATAGCCAACGTCTACACTGGAAAATGGCTAATAGAGGGGGGGGGGATTTAACGAGGTCCAAACGGCCTCTGAGAAATTAAGAGGAGCTCCTATTAAAAGCAGCAGAACAAACCAGTTCTGGGATTGCCTAAATTATTGTAACATGGTGGACCTTGGTTATACAGGTTGTAAACACACCTGGACCAATAAGAGGTACCACAATAGAGGAGATCTTATCCAAGAAAGGCTTGACAGATGCCTTACCAATGCCTCCTGGATAAACCAATACCCGAGTCTACTGTTGCCCACTTACCTAGAACCAAGTCTGACCATTGTCCCCTCCTCCTGTCACTTCTTAAAAATAATAACGCACAAAAAAATAAATCCTTCAGGTTTGAACCCATGTGGTGTAACCATCAATCTTTCCAACAACTTATGGAGGAAAGTTTTGATGGACCCACCACTCTCCAGCAGTCAATTACCAAGTTTCACTCAAATGCTTCTCACTGGAACACCAATGTTTTTGGTAACCTCTTCCGAAAGCTTAGGACTACCTTAGCTAGATTGGATGGTATCCAAAAATCACCTAACTACCTCACCAACTCTTACCTCCACTCTCTTGAGGGAAAATTACTTGAGACCTATGATAGTCTTCTCAAATGTGAGCAAGATTTCTGGAAAACTAAGTCCAGAATTTCTTGGCTCTCTGATGGAAATGCTAACACCTCCTTCTTCCATACATCCACCATCAACAGAAGAAGGAGGAATAAAATTAATGAGCTCATGGATGGCCAAGGTAATTCTATCACAGGAGAAGCTGCTATCCATGACCTCATTCTAAACCATTTCAAGGACCTCTATAAGTCAGGCCATCTCAGCAGCCCCAACAACCACTTTGTCCCTGAGAATGAATTCACCACCATCTCTCAAGCCAATATAGACCTCCTAGACCCCCCCCCTAAGAGAGTCTGAGATCCCACTAGCCATCAAGTTCTTTAAACCACTCAAGGCCCCTGGGCCTGATGGTCTCCACCCCATGTACCCCTGCATTGGTCCTCGGAAAGAAGCATTATAAGCTGGATTTTCCATCCATCGAGGGGGATAAAAACACGCATTCAGATCAAAGTTACAAGGAGCAAAGTTTCGAAGACACTGTTGATTAATGGCTTGTGCTTCTCTCATTTGTTTCTTTTGCAATCTTTGTTACTTACCACACATCTCGAAGTGCTTTCAATCGCTGAACGTTTGAGCTTAATACTCCTCATGTCTTCAGCCGAAATGTAATCTTTGTTCTACTCTAGCCATTCGAAAAACATCAGTGCAAGTTCACTATCCCCTTGAAACACATCCTTTCTAGCATTGAGCTTGTTGCAACCAATAAGATCAGTATTGACTAGCTAGCCCGACTAAATTTAGATAGGGGACCTAACAAATTCAAAGAATCACCTGATTGACTTAGACACGAGTCCTAAAAGAGGCTTCAAAATTCAAAAAAAAATTGTCTAGATAAAATGTTGAACTCAAGTTTTACAACCTAACTACATCAGTTCTTTCCTTTTATTTGGAATACCAACATTTGGGAGTAACATTACTCGTCTGTTCTCGGTTGTTTTGGTCAAAGAGGCATTCAATACGTTTAGAACACAGGTATTACTTTCAGTAAGATGGAACTTTTATAAAAAGCAGGAAAACTTCAAATATTTGGTTTTGGAGGGGTTTTCTAGAGGGCATTTTGTTATCCCGTCCTCCAAATAAAATGGTTAACAGATATACCAGCATTACTAAAAATAAGAAATCCGGTAAAACATTAACATACACTGAACATTTTATGTGTCTTTCAACCCAGCCTTTGTGAATATCCTTCGAGCCAACCCATTCTTCTGCTCCAAAAGAGCTTTCCTTAAGTGCTCAATCTCAACTACTTGTTGTTTGCTGGTCTGTGCCGCTTCTACAACACCAACACTACCCTCAAGAGCCATCTCGGTGTAGTCCGAATTAGCGATCTGCTAAATCTTCAAGCGAATTAATATAAGAAACAAACAAACAAACAATACAACAGAACCATGAAACAATCCAAAATAAAAGATCAACAATCGTCAAGTCAAATCCAAGAGAATTGACAAATTGCAATATGATTATAGATGTGAATGGTACTGCTTATGTTAGAGAACGCGTGGAAAATTCTTCTTATTCTTACCAAGTGTTTTTAGAAGCCCTGCGTGTATTCAACCTTTTTCTTAATCCCTTTCACTGCTATTTGGCCATCCCTACAACTACTAACAATAAAGTAACATTTTCATAGAGAATTCATCAATAAAGAACAATAAGAAGAAGAGTGAAGTCAACATTGCAACAGCTAATAGATATTTTTTTCTGATTTATCAAGTTACTGAAACATGAAAACACAGATAAATTGACTAATTATTTGCAACTCAGATCAAAATCACAATAAGTCATGAATTTATACGTAATTACATAACAACTAAATATTTTATCCTTATAAATAAAGTAAATTAAGAAATACATATTTTTATCCAAAATATCTTTTTTCTCTTTTAAAAAGTCAATAGATTTTTCACTTATTAGAACAAGAAGTGCAGAAGTAAAGAATGAGAGAATGTACAAACTATCCCTTCTTTACAAATCTAGATTTTTAAAGCAATCTAATCTATGAAGAAATTGAAAAAGCGAATTGGGTATTTTCTTCTTCCATTAAAATCAGAAGTCAATAGAACCCCCAAGTGAACAATCTAATCAGATTGGGTCTTCTTCTGTTGGATATAGAAAATCCAAAGCAAAATCTTTGATAAAAGTTATCCAAAATTAGTTATCTCATTAACTGATTAAAGTAATTTTTTTCTTTGTCCGGCAAATTAATTAAGGGTGACAAAGATGTTTCAAAATAAATAAAAAGTGACGCAAGTTTTAAATATTGAGTAGAAATAACAATTTTAAAATTAATGTTAATGACACTAATTTTAAAACCTTCAAAGTTTTATTATTTACACAAAGATCTCTACACCATATTTACACAAAGATCCCTACACTATCACCACCATTCCTCCTCCGCATCCTTTTTGTTGCCGCCGCCACCACCTCTTCTTTCTCTACTATCACTATCACTACCATTGTCACCTCTTCCAGATTCAACATTATTTCCTCCCTCTACATAATGATCGCCTATTTTTCTTCTTTCTCCTCCGCCACTATCGCTATCAACATCACAACAAATATCATCTTCTCATTCGACATCACCACCAACACCACCACCTTCATTTTTACCATAAATATCAATTTTACAGCAACTTCGATACTTACTGCAGTAACTTCGATAATTATTGTAACACAACAACTAATAGTAGTTGCTGAAGCAAATCTTGTAGTTGCTGAATTTGCTGAATTATTTCTCCATTCATTTGTACAAGAAATAAAAAAATTTCTTTTCAAACTTTTCATTATTTTTTTTAAATAGTCCATGAAAATTAAAAAAGAAAGAAAAATAAAATGAAAAGAGAAGAAGATAGGGAGAAAGAAATTTGGAGAGAGAAAAAAAGAAGAAAGATGGAAAGATAAGAAAAAGGGAAAAAATCTAAAATTTGAAATTTGAAGTTGGAGGACTTTTAAAAATTTTATAAAATTTTAAAAATTACACTTTACACCCCAATTAACTTAATCACAATTTAAATGAAGTTTTGAGCTTAGCTGATCAAAATTGTCACCATTTTTAATTTAAAGACTGTTTTGTCACCTCCCACCTAATTCTTTCTTCTTTGTCCATAGAAATGGACGAAGCAAAAACAAAAGATTGTTCCTCCACGTTTTTTTTACTAATTAATCATCAACTTGTATACTAAAATAGGAATAGAAAAAATTGTTGTTTCCTTTTGTCAAATCTAATGTTTTGAGGTTAGAAATTAGAAGTTAAAAGAGTTTGACGAGTTCAAATTGTATAAGATTTTGTTGCTCGTACTTTGTCAAATTCTAGTATAGTTTAAGATACCGTCCCACATAGATTGAAACCATCTAGACTACAAATTTATATTATCTTGGTTACTATTTGAGAAAACTAAATCCATAAAAGGTGAGCTTTGAATTATAAATTACTTAAAATAAAATAAATCACTTAAAAAAGATTTATATATATATATTTTAAAAGAGTTGGGAATCGTTGAATTCACTTGATAATATTATTATAATATAATCTCAGTCTCCATATGTATTTCTCTAAAGAATAATTGTTTATTAAAATAATTATATTTTACTCACTAAGAAATAGATATTTAATTAGCATTCCATGAGGTTGTGTCAATTAAATAATTTAAGACTAGTGATAGTTAAATCAAAATATTTTCTTGCCTGAATTGTGCTAAAAGGTGTAAAGACTTCTTGCGAGTAATCTTTAAATCAATAAACTTATATGAAATAATCTCTTCGCGAGGATATAAATTGAAAGAAATAAGATAAAGACCCCTCAAATCAACAATCTTATTTGAGTCAATCCCTCCGTGAGAATACGAATTGAAATAAATAACATAGAGATTATTTAAATCTACAAACTTACTTTAGTCAATCCCTCCGTGAGGATAAGAACTGATAGAAGCAAGATTAAAGATTTGGAATAATAAATGACTAAAAATTATTCCCACACTACTATTTCACTCATTAGTTATTATATATTAATTTTATTCCGTGAGGATAACAAAATGAATATAAGAATAACATAGAGATAAAATAGATAGATGTGATAATAATAATTAGATAAAAGTTATTATCCCAGCACAATATGAAGATGTAAATTAATTATTCAGGCGAAGCATGTTTTAAAATGAGTTAATATTATAAATATATCAAGTTTCATCAACTATCCCAACAAAAAAGAAATTACTCCATTATGAAGAAATTAATAAAGAAAAGAAAATATTATTCTACGAAGAAAAACAAAGAAAAAGTAAACAAGACTAATTCTTATATCTTGCTTATGTTGTTGGATGATTAATAATCAAAGAAATGCCTCTATTTATAGAAAATTATAATGTTGAACCAACGAATGCATTCTTTGAAGTGATGGTTGAGACTGTCAACTTGTAACTTCTTCTTCAAACCTTCACGTGACGGGTGTAAGTATGCTTTGAAGTGGTGGTTGTAACCGTCAACTTGTAATTTCTTCTTCAAATGTTTACTTGTTTCTTTAATAATTTATTTCTTCTCTTGCATTCTTCTTCCTGTAGAATTTGTCAGAAAATATACAATAGTATGATATATTTATTTATATTTTTAACATTATTAATATTTAATATACAAAAATATTTAAATAAATATATCCATCAGACTTATAATTCAGCTATCAAATCTCTTGACATGAAGTTTATGAATTCAAAACAGAACACAATATAATTTCTTATTAATATGGTATAATCTTTTGATGAAAAAAATATCTGTAGAAGAAAAAAAAATAGAGGGTTTATCAGATCTTTTGACCTGAAGTTTATGCATCCCAAACAGAACACCAAAGAAATTCTTATTAATATGGTGTAATCTTTTGATGGAAAAAAAATACCTGCAGAACAAAAAAAATAGAGGATTTATACATTATGCTTGCTCTCTCATTTTGTTTTACACAGAGAATAGATAGAAATCATAGATGTTTCTTTGAAATTCTTAGAAAGAGAAATAGATTGAGACAAAGTTAAAATGCCCCGCTACGTGTCATATTGAAAAGCAAAAGCTAAGACATGTAGATTAGATGAATAATATTTTAATGGAGTGTGATGACTAAATTACTCCTACTTTAAATTTTATTGACAACTACCACACATGTCGAAACCCTCACTTCTAATATATAGAAAAATAATAGTCAAATAAATCAACCCTTGGAGCAGTGGTAAAATACCTCATTAATTTATAAAATATCTTTTTAAAATATTAAGTGCTAAAGTATTCTATAAAGAGTCTTAATCAATTTGTTATTAGTACTTAAATTTTTGTGATTTTTATAATTTTAAACCGTGTTAGAGTCATTGATCATTTGAAAATGTTACTTACATCGGTGAAAATATTCTCTTTATTTTTGTTAAGAAAAATGATTGATTTAGTAGAATTGAACTCTCTATGCGTATTTGCGTATAAACAAAATACAAATTTTCAACAACTAAAAAATGATAAAAATCCAAACTAAAAAGGTTACATAGAAAGCACACACAATATACGTTTCTTCCTTGTAATCTTAACCATTAACATATGTTACTATCTATAATAAATGAGGATAAGCAGGCACGTCTTCGACTTGCCTGTTTATGCTGCCTGCTTGAGCTGTTTCAATCGTAATTTTACTATATTTTACTATCTATAATAAGTGGGGATAAATAATAGGTGGGGATAAGCAGACACGTCTTCAACATGCCTGCTTGTGCTGCCTGTTTGAGCTGCTTCAATCGTAATTTTACTATATTTTACTATCTATAATAAGCGGGGATAAGCAGGCACGTCTTCGACATGCCTGCTTGTGCTGCCTGCTTGAGCTGCTTCAATCGTAATTTACTATATTACCCCTAATTAATTACTATAGGTTATTTAAGTATTAAAATTTATAATATTTAATAAAAAATAGAGAATAGACATAAAATAATAAATTAATATTTGATTTTTTAAATTAACTTGATGTCTTATATGAGACCTATTTATGATTTTTTCATGAGTATTTTTTATAATAATTTTATTATATCACTTCTAATTAGTTGTTATAAGTCATTTAAGACATGTCTTCTTGGCTACTTCAATCGTGGTTTTATTATATCAACCCTAATTAATTATTACAGGTTATTTAAGCATTAAAAATTTATATTATTTAATAAAAAATATAATTACTATCTATAATAAGTGGGGATAAGCAGGCACGTCTTCGACATGCCTGCTAGTGATTCCTGATTGAGCTGCTTCAATCGTAATTTTACAATATTACCCCTAATTAATTAATATAGGTTATTTAAGTATTAAAATTTATAATATTTAATAAAAAATACAGAATAGACATAAAATAATAAATTAATATTTGATTTTTTAAATTCACTTGATGTCTTATATGAGGCCCATTTATGCTTTTTTCACAAGTATTTTTTATAATAATTTTATTATATCACTTCTAATTAGTTGTTATAAGTCATTTAAGACATGTCTTCTTGGCTGCTTCAATTGTGATTTTATTACATCAACCCTAATTAATTACTACAGGTTATTTAAGCATTACAAATTTATAATATTTAACAAAAAAATATAAAATAGACATAAAATAATAAATTAATATTTTTATTTTTTAAAATTAACTTGATGTCTTATATGAGGCTCATTTATGCTTTTTTCCACAAGTATTTTTTATAGTAATTTTATTATATCACTTCTAATTAGTTGTTATAAGTCATTTAAGACATGTCTTTTTCGCTTCTTCAATCGTGATTTTACTATATCACCCTTAATTAATTATTATGATCGCATTAAAAAATTAATAATATTTCATAAATGGACACAAAATGATATATCAACATAAAACATTTGATTGACTGTCGAAATTATATTAGTGCCATATAGATTGACTTTCAAAATTATATCAGTGTCACTTAAATTGAAATAGAAGAAAAAGTATTATAAATCACAATAAAATATTTGATTGACTATCGAAATTATATAGTGCCATATAGGTTGACTTTCGAAATTATATCAGTGTCACTTAAATTGGAATAAAAGACAAAGTATTATAAATCACAATAAAACATTTGATTGACTATCGAAACTATACTAATGCTATATAGATTGACTTTCGAAATTATATCAGCATCACTTAAATTGGAATCGAAGAAAAAGTATTATAAATCACAAAAATTAAAATTATTTTAATAATTAATTATCTAAATTATATTTGTGTCACATAAATTGAGATTAAAAAATAACATATAGCACGGGCCCATCAATGTCTAGTATATATATATATATATAAATCAATGCACTGTTTTTGACCTCTTACCAACACCCCCTCTGACAAACTAATCAAAAAATTAAAAAAAATATGAATGGGTCTCATTAAATAAAAAAAATATGAATTTATAAATACAAAATGGAGGAATATTATAAGGTACACATCTAAAATTTTCTAATTAAATAATTGAGGGTTATGAATATGACAATTTAAGAGTCATGGAGTGAATGATATTATTAAGAATAAAAAATTTAATAGGTAAGGTGAAATCTAAATTTAAAAACGATATAAATGAGATAAAAGAAATTACTAGAAAGATAATAAAGAACATTAATTATTAATTTCTTGAATCATCCAACATAGAAATTCACATTTCTTAGATTAAATACGTAGAGTATCAATGCATTTTTCAAAATTATTCATTTTTAATCATTTTCTCTGATTTTATTTTCTTTACTTTATTTAAGTGTTAAGCTCAAAAATAATTTAAATTTTTATATATAGATATAGATTCATTGGATTGAATCAATAAAAGAAAGGAAAAAGATCAAAAAAAGGAAAAGAAGTGGTTTTAAAAAATGAACAAATAATATGAATGATGGGATTAAGGGAATAAAAAGAAGAAGAAATTGAGACAGTTTTGGAAAAGAAATTAATTGTATTGATGATGAAAAGAATTAAATATATAATTTTTAATATTTTGTAAATTTTTATATCATTTAAAATAGGAAAAGGCCAAACAACATAAATAATTTAAATATTAAGTCCAAATTTAATATAAATATACATTTCTTGAGCTGACCAAATAAAAGAAAGTAAAAAGAACAAAAAAAAATAAGAAAAAAAAATGGTGATTTAAGGAAATGATATAAATTTTAATATATAAAAGAGCCTTGGAAGCAGTCAGAGTCGTCATGCCTGCTTCTAAGGGCAAATAGGTTTTTTCACAATTTTTTTCCTCGATTGTTTATTACACCGCCTCTCATCAAAAGCTTTTCTTCCAGATTCCTCATTATTTATGTCCAAAAAAGCCTTCACTGCTCCATCATCACCTTTTTCTTCTTCTTTCTTGCTTGTACTATTGTTTCTTCATCTTTCTTTCTTCAATTTCAACTTGAATTTTCTCTTACAACATCAATTTCACAAATTTGAGGTTCACGGGTATAATATTTTTTGTTTAGTTGCTAAACCTTGATTTTTAGCTCTTGAAATGTACTGTTTGGTGTTGTGCTGAAGAGAAAGAGAGAAAATTTTGGTGTTTTGTGTATTTGGGAGTTTGATGAATGATTTTGAGGGTTTTTTAATTAAAGAAAGATTGGATTTGGTGTTGTGATGAAGAGACAAGAGAGAAATTTAGTGTTTTGTGTATATGGAAATTTGGTAAATGGTTTCGAGGGTCTTCAATTGGAGAAAGATTGAATTTTGAAAGGTTTATATAGAGTTGTTAGTATAAAAATGGTGAGTAGTACTTTGTTTCATTATAGAAAGAACTCATGGCCACCTGAGGAGTATATCACTAAAACAACTTTGCAATTGGTAAGTTTGTTATCTTTATTCTTGTTATGTTACTACTTGAGTTTTGTAACTTCGTTTGTAATGAATAAAGTGTTGTTGTAAGTTTTGTTGTTTTACGCATTGAAAAGTATATGAGGCCAGTTGAATATAATTGTGGATATATGCTCAACTTAAAAGACAAAAACTATACTTCACCATGTCATTGAAAATGTTGATATACGTTTGAAGTTGAAATGAAGTGATTCATTTTTCTTTCTAATGTCTTAATATTATTCTTGCAACATAGCTCCATTTGTCTCTCCTTTATCTTTTGTTACGGTTGTTACATATTGTATTGTATTATGTTGGTAGTTTAAATACAATATTTGTTTTGATTGTTATTTAAATTTTATGGTACTGTATCGTTAAATTCATAGCTAGGTAACGACAGAAGTCCGATTTTGCGTGAAGACCGATTTAGTATGATCGCGTTATTACCTTGTTTTTTTTTTCTCATTTTGTCTTTACTTATTACATAGTAATTCTATTTCATCATTTACGACCTTGATATAGTAGCTCTACTCAGTACCCTACTTGTAGGTTGATCCTTGAAATTGTTTATATGCGACATAATGTAACGATAAAAGATAATACAATTTGTGCATTAAAAACACTACAGTATGATACAACATAACACAATGCATTAATTATGAAATAATATGCAACAACCATCCAAACAGAGTGTTAGTTTCTGTTGTTTTTGACTTTTTTTTAGGGGGTAGGGGTAGAGGGCATTGGTATTCCTTTTTATAAGCTGGTGGAGTCTTTCAACACAGGGACCTTAACTTTGTCCACAAAGAATTCTAAAGATGGGAAGAAATCACCTTAGTGGTTTTGTCTCGGGTGTGCTGAGGTTTTTCCTTTTGTGATGTTCAATTCTTTTATAATTTAGTGATCTCTCTTGTGTTTTTCTTACTGTAGTTCGATTTTGATAGTGTTGCACCACCATCTCAAGCTTGAAGAAGAAAGCTAAACAACCATGCTAGCAATTAAAAGAATTTAGTGTCACATTCATAGAGGCAATAAAAATGGTATGAAAGTTTCTTTTAGGCTTTTAGCACTGTTGGCGGATAGGAAATTCTCCTGGATTTTTACTTGTACCTTTGTTATGTAATTGTTTTTTATTTTTTTATTTTAGGTTCGGCTTGGTATACGCCTATGGTCATATGTAAGGGAAGAAACATCTTATGAAAGGGTGGCTTTCTCAATCTCATTTATTTTATGACGATCACAAGATAATTTCATGCTTAGAACGAGTGTTGTAATGTTAAGGGCTTTCAGTAGTCTTACCATTCTCTTACATATACAGAGAGCTCCAATTGATCCATTTGCATGAAAATGATGCAAACCATCAGCATCTCATGGTGTTCCACCTGGAGGGATGGGGTAAGTGTACAGAGTATAGACTCTGACAGCTGTTGTTATGCCATATTGGATTTCTTTTATTGATCCGATGAGATATCAAACTTGTACTATCATAGGAGTGGTAACATATCCAGAGGCTTTAGAGGCGAGTTCAAGCACTTCCAAATTCTTCCTGGAACATATGAGACTTCTTTAATCATGGCCAATTAGTTCTCAGTAATGCTCTTTCCTTCAACTCTATATTTTTTCAGTAAAGTCTTTATTTGGATGTTTTGATGTTGTTTTGTGATTTTACGCTTGATGAGTACTCAGTGTGAGCTCAACATATACGAGCAAGAGCCATGCCACTTTTACCTTTTCTTTCATAGTAATCAATTAAAAAAACTGGATAAAAAATGAAGCATACTAATCGTGCTAACATTAAATGTCGTTCCTTCATAGGTTTTATACATATTTGTAAGCATATTTTTATCATGTTTTAGCCTAAGGCATTTGTTCAGTAGCGAGGTTATAAACATGGGATGTATGGTAGGCATACTTCACGATTTCGATGCTGATAAAAATAAATCTGTTATTGAAGTGGAGAAGAGTAGTGGACTGGAGCCATCATACACCATGTCTCGGTGTTTAAAACAACACATTTCTCTGTGATAAAGAATATTTTATTGATCTTTCTTTTGAAAGGAATTGTTGACTCTTTTTGTAAATAGTCTTGAAAGTTGGTGTTAAATACTTTCCATCAGTAAATAACTTACTTTATTAGAAAAATCAGGAAAAAAAATAGAATACATGGGTTTTCTGATGATAATTAAACGGAAGAGAGTTAGAATTGCCCTTAGACTTTCGAACGTCCTCCTTCCACCTATTGTATCCCACTTGCCAATTGTCATTAACTTTAGTTTTGCAGATGACTCGTGGAAAAAGGTTCATGTTGTTTTCAAAATCATTTTTCTTACTTCCTATAGAAAAGTTGATCTTATTCATATATTTCATCAACAGATGAATCATTCATCAGTTAGAGGAAAGCAAATAAAATCTTCAAATAAAATCTGCAATTTCCTTACAAGTCACAAAACTTGTTGTGATAAACCTACTGCGGAGGTTATCTCTCTATTTGCTGAATCCAGAACACAACTTTCTCTGATCTGCTTATTACAACTGACTCTTTATTTTGCTTGCAGGAAATTGATGAGGACAACGATACAGATAGTGGATGAGAAATGATTGATGTGGATTTTAACTTCTGGGACCAAGTCCACATATGAAATCCCATCTCAACAAGAACTTATCTGGCGTGCTTTTGCTGTTGATGACATTGAAGATGAATTTGAGAGAGAAAAATAAGATGCTTTGAATGAGGAAGTTTCAGTTATGAGAATCGGGAGCTGGGAGATAATATTGTTTTAGAATCGATTATAATTTGTAATCAACAAATTGCAATTTAGAAAAGATACAACTGATAGGTTTCTGGAAATTCAGCTGAATTGAGACTGAACATTTTCTTAACTTGAGTTTTTCCAAACAGAGTTATATAACTAGATTACTGTTATTGGGCTCGCGCTAGCGCGGGCTTCTACATCTAATATAGTAAAGATGAGATTAACGATAGAAAAAAAAGGAAGAGATTGAGAAAGTTATAGGAAAAACAATTAATAACATTGATAGAAAGAAATTAAATATGACTATATTTAATAATTTATAAATTTTTAAGGTGAAATTTTATTTTTTAAAAAAATTAGCCCAAAGATTAAAAAAATACAAAAAAGATAAATAAGTTTTAAGGTCTTTGAGAGTGTCATGTCGTCGGGTGTATGTTTCATAAAATTATTAGCATGGATATAAACTTTTTTATTGATGTTAATACTTGAAAAGAAAAAAAATAGTTTAATGTATAACACAAGATTAGATGCATTATAGGAGGTGTTTGTCTTCTTTAAACAAAATTAAAAGAAAAAAAGAAGAAAAACGAATATTTTATACTACTTTTTTGTAAAGAATTAAATATGACTAATGTTAATATTCAGTAAAATTTTGTATCTTTTAAAATTAGGAAAAGTCCCAAAAAAATATAAATAATTTAGGAATTAAGTCCAAGTTTTACATAGGTATATATTTCTTGGATTGGATAAATAAAAGAAAGTAAAAAGAATTAAAAAAAAAGAATTTTTTTTTAAGGAAATGATATAAATAAATAACATTAATGATGAGATTAAGAGGGTGTTTAGATAGGAATAAAATCTGGTCAAACTAGATTTTAATCATTTTTTTAGCTTTTTTAGGTGTTTGGTAAAATTAAAAAGAGTTTAAAAAAAGCTAAAAGTGGATTAAAAAAAACAAAAATTGAGAAGCTGGATACCCCCAACTTTTTACTTTTTAGATTAACATTTTTTTAGGTTTGACCAAAATATTTACCTTTTTATCCCTTATATTTTTTTCTAATTCCAACAATACCCTAAACTTTGTAACCCTTATTGATTTTTCTTTCTTTTTCTTTTTGCCGCTTTTTTTTCATCTTTTCCCTCTAGTTTTCTCTTCTTCTTTCTCCTTTATTTTAAGAGAATTCATCATTACATAAGAAAACACTCAAAAAATTTATCGTCAAATCGAGCTTGTGGTAAGTTCTTCTCTATCAGTTCATATAGAATCTCTGCATGTTATTTAAATTTTAAAAATTGATGCTTTTTAATAGTTTGTTTCATTCCTAAAAATTTTATGTTGTTTAAAAGCTTACAATATTATAATATAATACTATATTTATATAAAAAATATCTTTAAATTTTTATTTTTTAATATTTAAAAATAAAAAAGTAACTTATATTTATAAATTGACCTGGCATAATCACTTTACGTTGAAAGTGTATTTAAATAAAAATTATTTTTGAAGTATTAGAATTAAAAATCATAAATAATTCACGTTATTATGTGTTAACAACTTTAAGGATATTTAAGTTATTTTGACAACAAAAAAGTGATTGACAACACTTGTTTACCAAACACATCAACAAACTTTCTTTAGTTTCAGCACTTCTATCCAAACACTTATCTGCTTAATTTAAAAACACTTATTTAAGCTTTTAATCACTTAATCTAAAAAGTAATTTTTTTAATTCTATCCAAACGGGCTCTAAGTGTAGGAAAAAGGAAGAGATTGAGAAAGGTATAGAAAAAGTGATATAATAACATTGATGGAAGAAACTAAATATGGTTATATTGAATATTCTGTAAAATTTTAAGATGGAATTTTATTCTTCTAAAATTAACACAAAGATTAAAAAATAAATACAAGAAAAAAGATAAAATAAGATTTAAATTGAAATTAAATAAACGGAAGGAGTATGGAAAAAAATGATAAATGAAAATTGAATTGATTGAATGAAATATAAATAGAAATAATTAAGAAAAAGGTCAAAATTTCAGAAAAGAGATAAATGTCATTCTTGGTTTTAGAGGTTAGTATACCTGAAAAGGAAAAAGTTTAACATATAACACAAGATTAGATGCATTGTAAGAGGTGTTTGTCTTCTTCAAATATTTTTTTTTTTTAAAAGCAAGTTTTTTATAATAATTTGATGAAAATAATTATACATTTCATCTCAAAAAATGTTGAAATCTCTACATAATAGGCATTTAAAAGACGTGAAGTTATATAAATTAAAAAAATTTAAAAACAAAAATACTGAAAAGCACATAACGGTTATGATGCAAACCTCAAGAGTAAGGATGCAATAAACACGATCAAGCATAAAATAATTTATATAATTAAGCAATTATAAACATAATTTTATTTTTAAGAATATATGTATACATTTTAAATTCCCATTTAACAGATTCTATATATGCAATTGTGTACGTCTCCTTTGAAAATTAAAATTATATATTTCTATAATTTTTTCTATTCTAAATGTCAAATTAAAAATAAAACAGAAAGAAAGTAAGGTGGTTTATGAAAATTAAAATAAAAATCATGTTGTGAATGACATGTAAGTTGGCATGTGGCAACCTATTGAGTAAGACAATTTGCTTACTTGAAAATTAAAATTATATATTTCTATAATTTTTTCTATTCTAAATGTCAAATTAAAAATAAAACAGAAATAAAGTAAGGTGGTTTATGAAAATTAAAATAAAAATCATGTTGTGAATGACATGTAAGTTGGCATGTGGCAACCTATTGAGTAAGACAATTTGCTTACTAATCCTCCACCCCCTTCATTTTGTACAAATAGTTAATTTATATTTTGGCTATAAATAGCCATTGTCTATAATAGAAGAAAATGAATTTTACACTCTTCAAATTTGTATGTCTTTAGTTTTGTTTAGTTTTTCATTATTTTATAACACGTTATCAGCACGTGTCTCTACCATTTCGAGCAAATACAGGTAATAAAGGTAAGAATTTATTTTTCTTATATAATGTCAAATATATTCAAACGCGAATTTGTTGCCCTAGATATATCAGGCCAAACTTACATGTCCTGGGAACTAGATGTCAAAATACATTTGGATGCGATGGGTCTGGCAGACACTATAAAAAATGACAATTAGGCATCAAATCAGGACCGATCCGAGACAATGATATTTCTCCATCATCATTTTGACGATGGTTTCAAAATGGAATACCTCACAATTAAGGATCCACTTATATTGTGGAATAATTTAAAAGAAAGATACGAACCACCTGAAGATGGTCGTCCTTCCACAGGTACATTATGAGGGGACTCATTTGAGGTTTCAGGATTTTAAAAATATAACTGATTATAATTCTGCGATGTTTAGAATTAAATCACAGTTGAATTTATGCGGAGAAGATATCACAGATCACGACATATTAGAGAAAACATTCTCTACTTTTTTCGCCTCGAGTATGCTCCTGCAACAGCAGTACCGAGAAATGGGATTCAAGAGGTATTCTGAATTGATTTCTCATCTTCTTATTGCGGAACAACATAATGATCTTTTAATAAAAAACCATTAAAGTCGAACTCCTGGTACTGCTCCATTCCCTGAAGTGAATGTTGCACATTTTTATCAAACAGGCGTGAAAGAAGCCCTGACCCCAGTCGTGGTCATGATCGTGGTCGTGGTCGTGGTCTTAGTCGTGATAGATATTTGAATAAGGGTGACCGTCTTGCACTAAACAATGACCATCAACACCAGCAGTGTAAAAAGAAGGGTGAAGCTCATGAAACAACGCCAAGGACGAACACTGAAAATAAATATTATCGATATGGAGGAAAGGGGCACTGGTCGCGTATCTGTCGTACGCCAAAGCATCTGGTGAAACTCTATCAAGCATCCCTTAAGAAAATAAATAATGACGTTGAGGCAAACTTTATCTCTGAAGATAATGTTGAGTCCATGAATTTAGATGCCTCAGATTTCTTACAATTCTCGAAGGATATGTTAATCATCCTGTAGATGATGAATATGAAATAGTCTGATTGTTTTACTTTCTTGTTAAGTTGTATTAGTTTATATTTCTGTTAATAGTATCTAACTAATCTTGTAAATAAATAAAGTTTGGGTAATACATTATGTGCTAGTAATACTATAATGTTTACTTTGTTTATAATTTCATTGTGAAGAATATATGAATACTCCTGAAGTAGAAAATCAGAAATATACTCCTGAAGTAGTAAATCAGAAATTAAATATATGATAGAGAAAATTCTCTACAACTATATGTATACCTCAATTTGCTTCTGAAGTAGCAAAATATTGACAGAGGTCCTAAGCTATCATAGTTTGATATGCTTAAGGCATGTTGTAATAATTATATTTCATTCTTGAAGAGTGAAAACTTTTGATAAATTGTTAATTATCTTTCATTTTCAAGGAATGAGAATTTTTGATAAATGTTAAAACTACAAATCCATTCCCTAAGCTGAATGTGGTATGAGTAATATTTAGTAAGCCATATAAATGTGCACTTGATTGTGAAAATCACATTCAAAAGAGATAGAAAGAATTATTATGAAATTTACTCCCGAGGTAGTAAGTCTGAAATTTATCTTAAATCTACTCTTGAAATAATAGAACCTTAAAAGTTACTCTTGGAGTAGTAAATTTGATATTTACTCCTGGAGTAGTAAATTTGATATTTACTCCCGAAGTAGTAAATTTGATATTTACTCCCGAAGTAGTAAGATTGTGCAATAGTAAAATCTTGCAAACTACTCTCGAAGTAGCAAACCTCTTACTCTAATAAATAACTCATGCCATGATAAATTTAGAGTTTACTAGTTTAAATAATTTTATTTGTTGTGTGAATGATTTTGTCATCCCGAAGAAAAACATATTGAGTTTTAGACATATAATGAAGAATTAGGAGATTCTTCAAGACCTATTACTTATTCTCATGATAAGTTAATTGAACCAGCTAATGTTGGGACTGAGTTCCCTAAATTTTGAAAAACGTAATAGGTGAATAAGGGCTCATTCACCCGTCATTTGATATGATGCATCCATAAGATGATCACATCTACGTTTATTGTCAACCTGCAATTTGACATTCATAAAGTTATCTTCCCAATTAAATTGAGTTAAGAGCATAATTTTCAGATGGTGTAGTCAAGACAATTAATCTTGATAATGCTGATTATATTCAAGTTGGTTTAGCATTAAATGCCTCATATAAATAGCTAAACCATTTCTTATGAGAACAAAAATAAAAAGTATTTTTCTGAAATATATATTACATACAATAACACTTATGTGCATTAGACCGATAAATTATGATCGATTCTTCCCTCTCATTTGGTTCAGGGTTAGGAATCATATATTTTCCATCTAATAACTTTTTGATGTGGGTATGTAATTAATAGATATTCCATGATTCAAAAAGATGGATTATCCAAAGTAGATTGGAGTATATGTTAGTTTTCCCAACACAGGGGGGAGATAATAAGCAGCTAAGAAATATGTTGAGAATTATTGTTAGTACAATCCTCATTTAAAAGATAATTCTAGTCAAATGCTAGAAGCATTTGCTGACCTAAAATTATTTTTTCTATTTAGCTGCAGATGCTTCTACTATATGTCCCTGAAGGACAGAGTCTATAGCATGCATGAAGCATGGTAGATCAATCGGTTCCAAATAAGGCAATCCTTGAAAAAGATATAGAGCAAATGATCATAATAAAGAGGCAATATGCTCTTGAAGAGCGACGATATAACACTTCATGAAACCTCAAGAAGAGGTTCAGGTACCTGAAAATAATAAAGTGATGAGATCTCAATAAATTATGTCGTAATGTCAACCAATGCAAATGATATCTCGTCGATGATATCTTTAGTACAATAGTGCGCAATATTGTATAATATTATGAGGATCTGAATTCTACGTTTATTTAAGCATGCTGACGTAGAAATAATTATCAAGTGGAATATGCTTCTTGGTAAACATAAGTTTATTTGACCTGCAGTCCTGACACTAGAAGATGTCATCTATTTACTATTGAATGGTTCACTTGATAATGAAATTTAGATGAGAATCCCAGAAGAATTAAAGATGCCTGAAGCATATAGTTCAAAGTTTCGAGAATTATATTCAATCAAATTACAAAGATCATTATACGATCTAAAACAATCTGAGTGTATAAGGTATAATCGCCTTAGTGAGTACTTGATAAACGAAGGTTAGATAAATGATGTCATTTGTCTTTATATTATCATTAAGAAAATGACATCAGAGTTTATTATACTCGCTATTTATGTGAATGATATAAATCTCATTGGAACTCCAGAAGAGGCCTAAAAGGCAATTGAATATCTAAAGAAAGAATTTGAAATGAAAGATCTTTAAAAGACAACTTTGTCTTGATATACAGATTGAACATTTAGCAGACGTGATCTTCTGTTGGGTTCAAGGTGTGTGTGTGAATGAAAAATGAAGGAAAAAGAGTAGAGAAAAAAATGAGTCCACACTAAAATGGAAAGTGTACTCAAAGAATGGAAAGTCCACTAATTCTCCCTCATTGGTGGGAGAAGGGAACTTTCAAGTGTTTATAATAAGAAACACTTACTCCACATGGTAAGTGAGGCAAGAACCAAGAGGTGCCTCGCGCCGTCGTCGTCGCTCATTTGGCTTCGGCTTTGCATTTGGATTTGGATTTGAAAAATAATTGATGAGATTAATTTTTTAGACAAAATTTATTTGAAACTTGATGAACAAGTGAAATTTTAATCCAAAGAATCCGATAGAAATATTATTCTCCATGTGCCGGAGCATTTCGGATGCCATGCGAACGCATGCACAACACACCTCAAAGGGATGCGACTGTTTGAGGTAAAAGACACAATGTTTCACGCAATAGGGTGATCTACGCGTGCACCTCGATAACCCGCGGGCGCAGGTGCAACACAAGTACTTACTGAAATTTGTACAGTGTCACCTGCGGTCGCAGATCAGGCGCAGGTCCAGCACAGAGTGCGCATAGGTGACATGACTATACTGAAAAAGTGCCTTTTTACAAAAACAATGCTTTCTTTCCAAAGGGACACTTTAAGGCTATAAATACCTGACATATTCCTCAGGTATGTACATGATTTTGACAGCAAAAACACTCTTCATATCTTTAGAAAAAAAACCTCATTGTGATCATTAGCTATTGAGTGAGTTTGATGAATCCAATTGGATTGAAAGCCATTTTATCTTGGGAGAAAAATTTCATAACCTCGAGTAAAGTGAGGGGAATTATTCCTTAAGGACACTTCGTGAAGTCGGGGGACTTGGCTTTAAATTTTTATTTCATCTTATTTCTGAAATAATAACACACTTCTTGGATAGATCACTTTGATCTTGTGTTGAAGGTGTTGATACTTCAAAGTTGTTCTTGACGAAGATTTGGTCTTGAACTTGGTTGAAGTGTATTGTACATAAAATAAAGATTTCTGTTGTACCCGAAAACATTGAAAATAACAATCTTAAGGAATAATCTTTCGGAATCTGTATTGTTTTGTTTCTGGAGATTAAAGCTTTAAGCTTTCTACTCCGTTTGAACTTAACTAGTGATTTGAAGAAATAAAATCTTCATCACAAGTTAAAGATCACTCGGTTGACGATTGAAAGTCATAAAAACTTCATCGTTAAACTAGAAACAAGAGGTGTTTAAAGTTGCTGCAACTTTGTTAATAGTATTTTGATATACTAAAGTTACTATCTTGTTGTGACAGGAAAATGACTAATGAAAGTCAAATGCATGATACTGCAATGACTGTGGAAGAAATTAGTATTTCC
Source organism: Capsicum pubescens (assembly GCA_030864215.1). Classification (NCBI taxonomy): domain Eukaryota; kingdom Viridiplantae; phylum Streptophyta; class Magnoliopsida; order Solanales; family Solanaceae; genus Capsicum; species Capsicum pubescens. The sequence goes on along the minus strand of CM061541.1, from coordinate 82,614,289 downwards.
ATAACGAGTCGTACGAATGCTCCGCGGGCAATGGCACCAGCGGAGAAACCCGGAAAGTTCATGAGTATTGACTTCAAAAGGTGGCAGTAGAAAATATTTTTCAACCTTACAACTCTTTGTCTTCAAAGGTTCACATTTGAGGAAGCTCCAGAGGTGCCCAAGGGAACCTCTAAACAAGAGCGGTTTGTGATTCTGGAGGCTTAAAAACACTCCGATTTCCTTTGCAGGAACTACACCTTGAGTGGTCTCCAAGATGATCTCTACAATGTGTATAGTGAAACAAAGACAACAAAAGAGTTGTGGGGAGCGCTGGAACGAATGTACAAGACAGAGGATGTAGGAATTAAAAAATTCTTCGTTGCAAGATTCCTGGAATATAAAATGATAGACAACAAGCCTGTTGTCCCCCAAGTGTAGGAACTGCAAGTGATAATCCATGATCTCCTTGCGAAAGGTATGATTTTGACAAATACCTTTGTTGAACAGTTTAAAAATGTTCTTACTATTCATATAAACCTTATTGTAGGTTTGATCGTGAATGAAGAGTTTCAAGTAGCAGCAACAATAGAGAAGTTACCACCCATGTGGAAGGACTTCAAGAACTATTTGAAACACAAACATAAGGATATGTCTGTCAAAGATCTAATCGTAAGATTGCGCATTGAAGAAAATAATAAGGCTGCAAAAAGAAGGTTGAGAGAAAATTCTACAATGAATGGAGAAAATATTGTAGAAGATGACCACAACTCTAAAAAGCGCAAGCAAACTGGACATGAAAGCAATCAACCCAAGAAGAAATTCAAGAGAAAATGCTTTAACTGTGGCAATATTGGCCACAAGTCTATGGATTTTCGTGCCCCAAAGAAAGACAAGAAAAAAACCAAACAAATATGGCTGAGTCCAAGAAAGAAATGGATGATCTGTGTGCTATGTTGTCCGAATGCAACTTGATAGGAAATCCTCGCAAATGATGGATGGATTCCGGTGCCACCCGCCATGTTTGTGCTAATAAGGAGTTATTTACTGTTTTTGCTCCGGCTCAAGGGGAAGAAAAGATATTTATGGCCAACTTCGCTACTGCAAAAGTAGAAGAAACAGGAAAAATATGCTTGAAAATAACTTCAGGCAAAGTGTTGACACTCAACAGTGTCCTGTATGAACCGGAGTTAAGAAAGAACTTGATTTCTGTATCACTTCTTGACAAAAATGGATTCAAATGTGTATTTATTTTCGAAAAAAATTTACGTAGTAAAAGAAAAGTGTATGTAGGAAAAGGCGACCTCAATGAGGGCCTATTCAAAATGAATGTAATGAATGTTGAAATCAATAAAAGTTTAGTTTCTTCTTACTTGCTTGAGTCTTATGATTTATGGCATGAATGATTAGGATATGTCAATTACAAAACATTGCAAAAACTGAGTAACTTAGAAGTTTTGCCAAACTTTGAGTGCAATAAATCAAAATATCAAACGTGTGTGGAATCAAAGTATGCTAAGCATCCACATAAGTCCGTTGAAAGGAATTCCAATCCCTTAGACAATCCTCACCGACATTTGTGATATGAAGTCAACACCATCTCGTGGTAGAAAAAAGTATTTTATAACTTTTATTGACGATTGCACTAGATACTGTTATGTCTATTTGCTAAATAGTAAGGATGAAGCAATAGATGCGTTTAGGCAATATAAAACTAAAATTAAAAATCAGTTTGAGAAAAAAAATCAAAATGATAAGAAGTGATAGGGGCGGAGAATATGAATCTCCCTTTTCACAAATATGTGTAGAGAATGGAATTGTCCATCAAACTACAAACCCTTATTTTCCTCAATCTAATAGAATTGTTGAAAGAAAAAATCGAACCTTGAAGAAAATGATGAATGCCTTACTAATAAGTTCAGATTTACCGCAAAACTTGTGGGGGAAAGCTATTCTTATGGCTAACTGAATACTCAATAGAGTGCCCCATAGTAAGACATAATCAATTCCATATGAAAAATGGTAAGGAAGAAAACCCAACTTGAAATATTTCAAAGTGTGGGGGTGTCTAGCGAAGGTCCAAGTTCCTATGCCTAAAAGAGTAAGGATAGGACCTAAGACGGTAGACTGCGTGTTCATAGGATATGCTAAAAGTAGCAAAGCATGTCGATTTTTGGTTCATAAATCCAAACATTTGGATATCAATAAAAATACGGTAATTAAATTAGATAATGTTGAATTCTTTGAACACATTTATCCATATAAAACTAGACATGAACAGTCTAGTAGGGGGTCTAAACGACCTTGAAATGAACCAAATGAGGATGTACATAATGATGAGAATCCAAGACGTAGTACACGTCAACTTCGTTTAGATAGGATTTTGTAATATTTTTCTTAGAAAATGAGCCTCAAACATTTAAATAAGCTATGACATCTTCGGATTTATCCTTTTGGAAAGAGGCAGTCAATAATGAGATTGATTCAATCTTAAGCAACCATACGTGGAAGTTGGTTGATCTTCCTCCGGGAAATAAATCTTTAGGTTCTAAATGGATCTTCAAAAGGAAAATAAAAGCTGGTGGTACTATTGATAAATACAAAGCAAGACTTGTTGTAAACGGCTTTAAACAAAAGGAAGTCCTTGATTACTTTGATACATACTCGCCAGTAATGAGGATAACGTCAATTTTCTTAGCGGCAGTATATGGTCTTGAAATCCATCAAATGGATGTGAAAAAAACATTCCTAAATGGAGAATTGGAGGAAGAAATCTACATAGAATAGCCTGAGAGTTTTGTGGTTTCAGTAAAAGAAAATAAGGTGTTTAAACTTGTTAAGTCACTTTATGGACTAAAACAAGCACCTAAATAATGACATGCAAAGTTTGATCAAACCATGTTGGCAAACGGGTTCAAGATTAATGAATGTGATAAATGTGTTTACATTAAAGACAATACAAATCACCAAGTCATTGTTTGTTTGTATATGGATGATATGTTGATCATCAACAGAGACATTTCGTACATAAATGCTACAAAATAAATGCTTGAGAGAAAGTTTGATATGAAAGACCTTGGAGTTGCGGATATGATCTTAGGAATAAGAATCCATAGAACTACCTAAGGATTGACATTGTCACAGTCTCACTACATCAAAAAAGTACTTGACAAATTCAAGTATATGGAATTCGGTATTGCCAAGACTTCATTGGATGTGATCTTTGCACTTCGAAAGAATGAAGGTGAAAGTGACTCACAATTGAAGTACACACGAGTAATAGGATGTTTAATGTATATAATGAATTGTACACGACCAGACATAGCATGCGCTATTAGTAAGTTGAGTTGGTACACGAGTAATCCCAATAAAACTCATTTGATGGCAATAAAAAGAGTTTTGGGGTATCTTAAATACACTTAAGACTATGCTTTGTATTATAATAAATATCCTACGGTACTTGAAGGATATAGTGATGTGAATTGGGTCACCGGATTGAATGAAGTAAAATCTACAAGTGGATATATATTTACTATTGGTGGAGGAGCAGTCTCTTGAAAATTATTCAAACAGACATGTATTGCTCGCTCTTCAATAAAATCTGAATTTATCGCATTGGATAAAGCCGGTGAAGAAGAAGAATGGCTCCGGAATTTCTTGGAAGATATTTCTTATTGGCCTAAACCAGTGGAACCAGTATGTATACACTGTGATAGCCAAGCGGCAATAGGTAAGGAAAGGAGCATGATGTACAATGGTAAATCTCGTCACATAAGACAGAGATATAATACCATTAGAGAACTTCTTTCTAGTGGAATTATCACTGTTGACTATGTGAAGTCAAAGGATAATTGTCAGATCCACATAAAAAAGGCCTGTCTAGAGAAGACATTGAAAGGACATCTAAGGGAATGCGTTTAAGGACTAGGACAAGTCAGCATAGCGGTAACTCTACCTAGCAGACTGGAGATCCCAAGAGCTAGGTTCAAGGAGATCAAACAAAGTTGTATCTGACAGGTTCAACATTGTCAATAGACCAACCCATTCTCATGATGTAGATAATGTTTAGTAAACAATGATAAGACTTAAAGTGAAAAGTCTTTTAATGATTATCTAAATTAGACAGATTTGATCAAATAGTTTAATCTATAGGATTAAACTTTTAAAAATCACCTATGTGAGGGCGAAGTAGAAGACACTTCAAGGAGAATGTTAGTAAAGGCCTATTCTCTAAGCTCTCATGAAATCGAGACGTGTTCATGGATGAAAAGAACAAAACTGTGTGAATCATAAATGGTAAAAGGCTGGTTGTATGACATATGTTGTCTAGGTGTACATTAAAGCTATATTGTTCAAAGATATCAAATCAAACGATTGATCGAGTGCATTCGATGCATGTTCACTACGGAAAGTTCAAAGGGAAAATCACTTATCCAGATGCAATCAGTATTTGCTAAATGATCACATGTTTGTCCGTAAATTCTTCAAAAGATAGCCATTCCCCATTCATGTAGGGGATTGTTGGGTTCAAGATGTGTGTGAATGGAAAATGGAGGAAAAAGAGTGGAGGAAAAAATGAGTCCACACTAAAATAGAAAGTGTACTCAAAGAATGAAAAGTCCACTAATTCTCCTACACTGGTGGGAGAAGGAAACTTTCAAGTATTTATAATAAGGAACACTTACTTCACATGGTAAGTGAGGCAAGAACCAAGAGTGCCTCACGTCATCGTCGTCATCGTCGTTTGGCTAGGCTTCGAATTTGGATTTGGATTTGTCAAATGATCGATGAGATCTATTTTTTAGACAATTTTTTTTTGAAACTTGATGAACAAGTGAAATTTTAATCCAAAGAATGATATAAATATTTTTCTCCATGTGCGGGCGCATTTCAGATGCATGTACAATGCACCTCGAAGGGATGCGACTCTTCAAGGTAAAAGGCACACTATTTTGCGTAATAGGGCATCTGCGCGCGCACCTCGATAACCTACGGGTGCAGGTGCAGCGCAGGTACTTACTGGAATTTGAATAGTATTACCTGCAGCTGCAGATCAGGCGCAGGTCCAGCACCGACTGGGCGCCGGTGACATGACTGTATTGAAAAAGTGTTATTTTTTAGAACCAATGCTTCTTTTCCGAAGGGACACTTTAAGGCTATGAATACCTGACATATTCCTCGGGTATGTACATGATTTTGACAGCAAAATCACTCTTCATATCTTCAGAAAAAAAACTCATTGTGATCATTAGCTGTTGAGTGAGTTCGACGAATCCAATAATTTGAGGTACCGCTATTGTTTGATTGAAAGCCATTTATCCTAGGAGGAAAATTTCATAACCTTAGGTGCAGTAAGAGGAATTATTCCTTAAGGACACTCCGTGAAGTCGGGGGACTTGACTTTAAATTTTTGTTTCATCTTATTTCTGAAATAATAACACACTTCTTGGATAGATCACTTTGATCTTGTGCTGAAGGTGTTGATACTTCAAAGTTGTTCTTGTCGAAGCCTTGGTCTTGAACTTGGTTGAAGTGTATTGTACATAAAATACAGATTTCTGTTGTACCCGAAAATATTGAAAATAACATCTTCATCCACCAATCTGCCTATTCTGAGAATGTCTTGAAATAATTTTACACGGACAAAGCACATTTATTAAATAATCTAATGATTGTTTGATCACTTGAAGTGAGTAAAGATTCATTCCGACCTCCAGAAGAGGGTGAAGATATTTTTGGTCCTGAAGTACTATATTTCAATACTATTGGTACACTTATGTATTTTGCTAATAGTGCAAGGCTTCATATAGCCCATTCTATTAATTTGCTAGCTAGGTACAGTTTTCTTTTATGTAGACATTGAAACGTAGGTAAGCATATATTGTGATATCTAAAGGGGCCTCTTGATAAGAGTCTATTTTATACTAACAAAGATAGTTTAGATCTTGTTAGTTAAGCAACTGCAGGTTATTTACTGACCCATATAAAGTTCGATGTCAAACAAACTATGTATTTGCATACGGAGGTACTGCTATATTATGGCGCTCTACAAAGCAGTCTATCATTTCCACTTCTTCAAATCATGATGAGATAATAGCTATCCATGAGGCAAGTAGAGAATGCATATGACTGAGATCAGTGATACATTCCATCAAAGAGAAATGTGGCTTGAAGCTCGATATCAAGGTTCCCACAGTCATATTTGAAGACAATGCAACATGCATAGCTTAATTAAAAGGAGGCTTTATAAAAGGAGATAGAACAAAGCTCATTTCGCCAAATTTATGTTTCATACATGATCTCCAGAAGAATGGCGATACTGATGTACAAAAAATCCGTTCAAGTGACAATCTAGCAGATTTGTTAACCAAATCTTTACCAACTTCAACCTTTGAGAAGATGGTATACAGAATTGGGATGTGAAGACTGAGCCTGTTAAATCGGAGTCTTCATCAGGGGGAGTAAGAATACGCGTTGTACTCTTTTTTCCTTAACCAAGATTTTTATCCCACTGGATTTTTTCTGGTAAGATTTTTAATGAGACAACACTCAAATGTGTGTACAATAATTTTTTTTTTACATGGTCATTCAAGGGGGAGTGTTGTGAATGAATGACATGTAAGTTGTCATGTGGCAACCTATTGAGTAAGACAATTTGCTTACTAATCCTCGACCCCTTCATTTTGTACAAATAGTTAATTTATATTTTGGCGATAAATAGACATTGCCTATAATAGAAGAAAATGAATTTCACACTCTTCAAATTTGTATGTCTTTAGTTTTGTTTAGTTTTACGTTATTTTATAACAAATCCATAGTTTTACATTTTACTCCTTCTCCTTTTCTATGTTTTCTTATGCTTTATTCTTCTTCAAATATTATACTAAATTTATTCTCTACTTTAAAAAAAATATATAAAAAATCATAAAGTTATTTTTTTTTATTATATAACTTTTAATATCATTTAATACTCTATAATCCTCGTATATCATTCATAAACCAAATGAGTAGAAAGAAAAATTTATTACCATGGCAGACATTATCTTCACAGTTCACAAATTGGATGTTAAAGGAGATCTTGATGTTTTTCAATCTTCGATTATCTTTCAATCTTTGGTATATTGAATTCTTGAAGAAATAAGATTTCGTTCTTATTTTTTTAGCTTCTATATCAATTCTTGTTGGCATAAAAGGGTCAAATTTACGCAAGTATATTCTAATGAATTCATTTATACAACACAAATCAAAATTTTGTTTTATTTGAGATGGTAAAATTTTTCTTGTAATGATTTTTCAATTTTGTAGATTGTACTTAAGATTATGTGCCCTCCTATTTAATTTTATACCTTTTTAATGGGAAAAGGATAAATATGACACCTAAAATTAAAATAATACCATAAAAATAGCATCCACAATTAAATATCCACTCCCGATACAAACAGTGTATCATTTCATCTTCTTCTCTACGCTTTTCTCCATTCCAACCATATAATGAATTTCACATAGAAATTAGAAAAAAATAAAATTCAACCCACCAAAATTCAACCAATTTCACCCCAATTTCCAATCTCAGATACCAAAATTTAAATCTTCACCAAATTCAATAAGAAATTAACAGAAAAAACAAAAAAAAATCCATTACCAAAATCTACAGATACACATATTTTTTTAGCAAAAAATATGTGATAACTTTGGAATGTTCCTTCAAGAATTTGCTATTATTGAAGATTACACACTCTCTAGTTTTTCAATTTGGTCTACTTGATTGATTTCCAATTCAACTGGTGCAGTTTTACCACTCTACACCATTGAAGAAACTACTCAACTTTCTCTTCGTTCTTTTTGCGATCACTGCAAATTCACTGGTAAAGCAAAATGAACACTCAATTTTTGTGGTACTTTTGTTTGTTTATTGTTATGGAGTATTTTTTTTTTTGTTGTTGAAGGATGGGGGCACCATTATGTGTCGAAAAGAAGGTACCATTTGATAATACCGACAAATGAGAACTGAAAAAAAACCATTGGGAAGTGATTCATTTGAAATTGGCAATCAAGTTTTGCATGGTTTGATTCACTGTAATGGTTATGGTTATTTGTTTTTCATTAATGGTGTTAATGAGGATTCAAATTTTGTATATGCTTGCACAAATTTTCACAAAATTTTAGGTTAAGTTAACAAATTCACGAATTACGAATTAGTGTATATGCTTGCACAAATTTTCTCTATAAAAGGTGTATTTATATGGTATATATACTATATCAATGTGGTATAAAAGTGCATCAATCTAGTATAAAAGTGTATCAATGAGGTATCAAAGTGTATCAATGTAGTATAAAGGTGTATCAATGTAATATAAAAGTGTATTAATGTGGTATAAAAGAGTATCAATTGGGTATAAGGACTGTATGTGCTTGCATATTCTCTTTTTTAAAAAGTGTATCAATATAGTATAAAAGTGTATCAATTTGATATAAAAGTGTATCAATTGAGTATAAAGACTGTATGAGCCCAATTGGGCCAAATGACTAAAAAGAGAAATTAATTTAGCCGATTGACTAAGCATGTCCACCTTTTCACATGTGGGCTATTTTTTTTTTTAAATGACCATGCCATGTCCTTTTCCCCCTTTTAATTACTTTATTGCAATAAGTTCTTGGCCGCAGTCAGCTCTTCATTCTCTATTACAATAATAAAATATATCTTTTATGTTATAATTTTTCATTATCCTCTTTAATTGTAGGTTAATAAATGTGTTAGAGGTATTTAGCAAATTATTATGCCAAGAAATAAAGGAAAGAAATTCAAAAAACTAAAAACAATGAAAAACAATGGGAAAAGACATCATTTCCACCCCATACTATACAAGAAAAGTCTAAGCCACACCTAAATTATATAAGTGACCTATTACACACCTTAACTATATAAAAGTGATATTATTACCTCCCCACGGCCCCCATTCTAAGGCGCGTGTGTTACACTTATTTAAGGCGCGTCCAACCTATTAAATAACAAAAGTAAACGACTAACAATATTAAGGGAAAAGGCATCGTTTCCACCCCAAACTATAGTCAAAAAGTCGAATCCACACCTAAACTATATAAGTGACCTATTACACACCTTAACTATAAAAAGGTGATACTTTTTACTGACGTGGTGCTGACGTGACAGCGCGTGTAAAACACTACACCACATGTGAGTGGTGGTAGCCTGACAGAGTGTAAATAGTTTCACTTTTTTATAGTTTAGGTGTGTAATAGGTCACTAGTATAGTTTAAGTGTGACTTCAACTTTTCGGGTATAGTTTGAGGTGGAAACGATGCCTTTTTCCAAAAACAATCAAAAAAAAGGGAGAAACATGCCATATCAACATTATATATATCCTTGTATAATATAATTATGTATATTTAATCTTCAATTAAAACATACGCGTAATTTTGATCCCTCAAATTAATGAAAGTTTAAAATTAAACGAAATCATTTTTTGTTACGTTTGAAAGTTAGAAGAAATTTTTAAAAAATCAAGATAATGTGTTAAGAACGGTAGCCGCCGACAAAAATCCATGATGATGTAGTCCATCATCTTCAATTAGCATCTCCTCTTTCGACCAAAAAAAAAAATTTGTTCTTATCACTTTCTATCATTTTGTATTTGAAAAAAAATACTTTTTCATAAATTTGATTTTAGCTTAGTATTTCTGGAGAGATGAACACATTTCTGTGAATAAATTACAATTTCAAAATGATATAATTTAATTATATAATAAAAAATATAAAACCTCTAACAAGAAGATATCCGACAAAAATTGACTAAAGAATCTCCTGGGGAAAAGGACAAAAATAACACTTAAAACTAAAATAATTTTATAAAATTAGCACCTAAATTTAAAAACCTAATAAATAGCCATTAAGAGATGGTCGCACCCTTATTTATAGTCTTTTTTTTGGTTGTTTCAATATTATACGCATTGGTTGCACACTCCAAATTTTACTAGGATTCGGAATTGGTCCAATCGTGAGACTGCAGCTCCATTTAGGAATGTGTTAATAATGTCAAATGTGTGTGTGCTTTTTTGACTTGGATTTGGAATTGGTACTTCTCCTTCCATATTAACCGGCTATCTAATATTTCGTCCTTCCAGTTTTATGTAACATATTTTGATTGAGTACGAAATTTAAAAAATAAAAAAAAGAGATTTAATAAAGATAAAAGTAAAATAATATCTTTAAATATTTATTAAATAAAAAAAAATGACATTCTTTTAAAACATATCCAAATTATTTTGCATTTATCAACATTATTAAAATAACATACTAATTGTTTAGTTTAGTTTTACTTATTTATACAATAAAATACAATATCATATACTTTTAATATAATACAATTGTTAAAGATATATATATTTATATATAATAACGATACGGTTTCTATACATATACATATACATATTCTATAAATAATTATAGCATTTTTATACACATTCTATACAATTTTTAACTATAATTTTTATTTAGATACATATTTTATACGACTCTATATAGTTTTTACATGCATTCTAAAAATGTATCAATCTAATAGAAGAGAGTATCAATTGAGTATATGGACACTGTAAGTATATCAATGTAATATAAAAGTGTATCAATGTGGTATAAAAGAGTATTAATTGGGTATAGGGACTGAATGTGCTTGCATAGAATTTCCTTTCTCTTTTTTAAAAAGTGTATCAATATAGTATAAAAGTGTATCAATGTGGTATAAAAGTGTATCAATTGAGTATAAAGACTGCATGTGCCCAACTGGGCTAATTGGCTAAAAAGGGGAATTACTTTAGCCGACTGGCTACAGCATGCCCACCTTTTCAAATGTGGGCCTTTTTTTTAAAATGGTCATACCATGTCCTTTTCCTTTTTTTTTTTTACTATAACGGCCCATCCACCATCTGTAACAGTCCGTAATAGTCCAACTTGCTAGTGATATTGCCCGCTCTGGATCTAGAGCCGCACGAATTTAAAACGCATCACTAGAGTGAAAGGCTCATTTACTTATATATCCAACATCTCTCTTGTATTTTATCGATGTGAGACTCCTTATCCTAAATTGAGGTGTTACAATTACCTTGAAATTGTGAAGAATAACAGAGGGTCAAGGCCCTTCAAGAATTTACCTTTGAGCCATTACTCCAATCTTAATTTTTTTTTATCTTTATTATTTTAATAAAAATAATGATTTTGTTAAGTTTTCTATTTTCATTTAGTTTGAGGAATCACCATTTTGTTTAAGAAATCAAAACAACACATACATTTTAATTGAAGGTTAAATATGTTTAGTTGAATTACGTAGTGACTAAAACTGAAATAAGGCTATAAGATAGGGTCTAAAATCATTATATATCCTTGATTTTATTTGTAAAAAATAATTAAATGAATGGTGAAAATAAGGGGTTGAGATGTCTGAGAATTCTATAATTTTCTCATGAAATATCTCAAGAGATATCAAGATTAGAGTTCTAGGATTTCAAATTTGGAAACCGTAGCATAATCTATGAACGAAACTCGAATGACATCATACTTGTATAAGAGTGAAGAACACTTACGATCAGACATACATTCTACCATTCGAGGCACACGTTAGACTAGGTCTATTGCTCTCGTCACACAATAGCAAGGATACAATTGTGATTGAAATACAATGGCCCAACATCGAAAAACTGTGCCCACTGGTTACACCTGCTAATGAAATTATGCAAACGATTCCGCCTATTACTTTTAGAACTTATCTACCTGGGCGATTTTAGTAAATTGAGGAAATAAAGAAAGAGAGTAGCTCTTGTGAGGAAATACATCTGCAAATCTCTAACTGCGGTGGATGTTGTTCGTGGCAATTCCAGTGCACCAATGGGTAAGTCTCTCACGTTTGTCCTACTGATTGAATGAGAGGGTCAATTAATTGTTAAAAGTCGATGAGGCAAATATACGATCCCAAATGGAGTATTGGAAGACAAACTTAATTGTATATGTAGTTGGGGACACGCCTCATGAATTAGCTATGAAAAATTATGTTATGGATGTTTGGAATTTTATAGCAAAGCTACAGATGCTCCAACATCCAGATGGTTACTACATATAGAGGGCAGAGATCTAATTCTACAATCTGGACCTTATACATTCAGGAATAGACCCTTAGTGCTCAAATTGTGGGAAATAAATTTCTCTTTTGATCAGGACTTGCTTACTATGGTTGAAGTTCCTCAGTTTGTCGGTGGGCTAATGGTCTATCAAATCATACAACAAGGTTGCTAGTGTAGTTGGGAAACCATTATATACTGATCAATTTATTGCTCATTTTGAATAGATCTCGTATGCTAGGGTTTTTATTAAAGTGGATGTCTCGCAACCCCTACCTGATTATGTGCATATTGAAACTTCTTGTGGTCCATTGAAGTAGTCCATTGAGTATGAGTGGAAACCCAACTTTTGTAACGAATATATAAGATTTGGCCATGATTTTGTTGATTATTGGTATAATGAGGCAAACACTAAGAAGGTTGAGTTGATGGAGGAGAAACCAACACCTCTAAAGAAGAAAAAAGGCTTCTATTATCAGGCAAGTTTGGTGTGCTACTAATAAACCTGATGATGCAGTTCAACAACAAGAGAACCAAGCTATACCTGTAGCAGCAAAAAAGTCTAATATTCAGACAGGTATGGTGCAACCACCCGGTCTTAATGTTTCTCAAGGGAAAGAGGTAGCACATAATGAAACTTACAATGGTTCTGCTGAAATGCCTAGAGAGTTGAGTATTACTTGCTCAACTTCTCATACCTTTCAACCACCATGATTCTGACCACCTGGAATATTAGGGGCCTAAATCAGGCCCTAACAAAATGTGATGCAACTCTTCAGCTCTTTCCTTAAAAGAATAAAGTGGATGTGTTAGGTTGTATAGATACTAAAGTTCAGGCAAAAAAAACTTAAAAAGTTCAACAAAGGTGGCACAAGGGTGTAATGCTTACTGTAACTTTCCTAGTGCACCCCATGGTAGAATTTGGGTTTTATGGAGAAGTAATATTCAACTTCAGTCCTTGCAGCATTTGACTAGTTTATTCATTGTAAAGTTGAGGAGCCAAGTGCTCAATTTTCAGCATTTATTGGTGTGGTGTATGCACAGATTAGTATTCAACAGAGGACAAGTTTATAGAGAGACCTTCAATAGTTAAATGCTCTTGTGCAAATCCCATGGATTCTTAGTGATGATTTTAACAATGTTCTAAACTATGAGGACAGAATAGGATCTCCAGTTACTATAGTTGAGACTCAAGGGTTTTAATATATGATTGATGCAATTCAACTTACTCCTCTTAGGTCTAAAGATGGCATTTCACTTGGTGAAATAAACACGGAGATGCAACTAGAGTTTATAGCAAGATTGATTGGGCCTTAGGGAATTTTCAATGGATACAACAGTTTAGTCATGTGGAAGTAGATTTTTTGAATCCTTCAATATCTGATCATTCTCCTATCCTAATTACATATTACCAGCAGGTGTTACTTCATCTTAAGCCCTTTAAAGTTTATGTGAATATCATGGAACTCCCTCAGTTTTGATGGCATTATTGAAGAGGTTTGGTAAAGGCATCACAAGGACAATGCTATGCGGAACTTATGGGCTAAGATGAAAGACTTGAAGCTGAAGTTGAAAGACTCAAACAAATTTATGGCAACTTATCGACAAAGACTGGATTAGGCTAAATAAATCTAAAATATTGTCTAGCAGCAACTAAAGGATGATCAGTATTTTTCTATGTTTTTTGAGCAAGAAAATGCAATTAGCTGAAATTCAAAAGTGGAGCACTATAGAGGAATAAATCTTAAGGAAAAAATCTAGAACTCTTCGGATTACTTGTGGTGATTCCAATTCAAAGTACGTTCATGCTCAATGGAATGAAGAATAGTTATAACACTATTACCTCTATCTATACAAAAGTAGGGGTCAAGTCGACTGATCCTAACATGATTGAGAACAAATCTATTGCAACATTCATCTCATTGACGGGCAAATGTGCTACTGAATTGCCTTGTTTAAATACTGCAGTGGTTCAAGAAGGTCCTATGCTCTCAATTCATCAACAAAGAATGCTCATACAAAAGGTAACTAATAAATAAATTATTGCAACAATGAAAGATATATCAAAGAAAAAGGCACCTGGAGTTGATGAATTTCTTATTGAGTTCCTTGCTAAGAACTGGGAGGTTGTCAAGCATGACTTGGTTGCAGTTGTTAAGAATTTTTTGCAACTGACATGATGTAATATATGATCAACGCGACAACTATTGCTTTGGTGCCCAAAGTTCCATTTCCTACAAAGGTAAAGGATTTTAGACATATTGCATGTTGTACTACCTTATATAAAGTGATAGATAATATTGTGACTAAAAGAGTAAAGTTGGTGTTTCATGGAACTATTAGACCTTCTCAATCTGCTTTGTAGAGGGAAAGAGTATGTTGGGTTCAAAGTGTGTATGGAAAATGGAAAATGGTGGAGGAAAGGAGACACCCAATTTAGAAAGTGTACTCCAAATTGGAAAGTTCACTAAGTCTCCCACATTGGTGGGAGAAAGGAATTTTGGAGTGTTTATAATAAGAACACTTACTCCACATGGTAAGTGAGACAAGAAATAAGAGATGCCTCGCGTTGTTGTCGTCGTCACTTGAATTTGGATTTGGCAAATGATCGATCGATGGGATCTATTTTTTTGGACAAAGTTTATTTGACGGAAATAAAGAAATCCAGACAGAAATCTAATCCGAAAATACAAAAAACGCAGTAAGAAGTTCCGAACTGATGCAATACTTCATCGAATTGGTGCCACTGTTTAGGTGAACTGATGCACTGTTTCAGTAAACTGATGCATTGTTTCGACGAACTTACACTTATTCACGAAATGACATGCCTGTTCAAAATAGTCACGCTGTTTGGATGAATGAACATGAATTTTCAGAAAAGGTTACACCTTTTAGATGAACCTTTGCCACTTTCAGAAGAGACATCTTGTGGCTATATAAACCTTCTTTCATCCACAGGTTTACATACGAAAATTTTCAAAATACAAAATACTTCCTGTCTTACAAATTACTCTGTGTGATCAATCAAAACGTTCTGTGCGTTCGAAGATATTTCAATTGTTTGAGGTACCGTTACAATTGGTCTGTTTGGCCATTTTATCCTGGGAGGAAAAATTCCACAACCTCGGGTACAGTGAGGAGAATTATTTCCTTAAGAAAACTCTGTGAATTCGGACGACTTGGCCTTATTCATTTCTGTTTCATCTACTTTCTGAAAGAATAAAATACACCTCTTGGAAAGGTCATTTTGATCTTGTGTTGAGGGTATTTGATATACTTCATTGTGTTCTTGTTTATACTTGAACTCTAGTTGAAGTTATTGTTCTGCATAAACAGATTCTGTGTACCCGAAGTACAAATAAAATAACAATCTTAAGGAAATAACTAATTTTACAGAATCTGTATAACTTATTTTTGGAGATTAAAGTTTTAAGCTTTCTACTCCGCTTGAATTTAACTAGTGATTAGAAGACATAAAATCTTCATCACAAGTTAAAGTTCACTTGGTTGACGATTTGAAGTTATAAAAACTTCATCGTTAATTAGAAACAAGAAGAAAAGTTGAAAAGTTATTTAACTTTATAAGTAGTATTCTGAAAATACTAAATTTTTCTGTCTTGTATTGACAGGAAAGATGACTAACGAAAGTCAAATGATGGATGCGACAACGTCTGTGGGGGCAACTAATATTGCCACATCAAGTCGCACAAATGCTCTGCCAACAATGGCACCGGCGGAGAAGCCCAAAAAATTTTCGGGCATTGACTTCAAGCGATGGCAACAAAAGATGTTCTTTTACCTCACCACTTTATGTCTGCAACGGTTCACTAGCGAAGACGCTCCTGAGGTGCCCGAGGGAACCTCAGACAAAGACCGCTTCGTTATTGTATAAGCTTGGAAACATTCGAACTTCCTTTGCAGGAATTATATTCTGAGTGGTCTCCAAGACGACATCTACAATGTTTATAGTGGAACCAAGACATCAAAGGAACAGTGGGGGGCACTTGAATGAAAATATAAGACGGAGGATGCGGGAATTAAGAAATTTCTTGTTGCACGGTTCCTGGACTTCAAAATGATAGATAACAAATCTGTTGTCTCTCAAGTACAAGAGTTGCAAGTCATCATACATGATCTCCTAGCAGAAGGTTTAATTGTGAATGATGCTTTCCAAGTAGCAGCGATAGTTGAGAAGCTACCACCTTTGTGGAAAGACTTCAAAAACTACTTAAAACATAAACACAAGGAGATGATTGTTGAAGATCTTATTGTCCGACTTCGTATTGAAGAGGATAATAAAGCTGCCGAAAGAAGGTCAAAGGGGAATTCTACAATTAATGGAGTGCATATTGTAGAAGATGACCAAAATAATTCCAAGAAGAGGAAGAAAGTTGAACAAGGAAGCAATCAACCCAAGAAAAAGTTTAAGGAAAAATGCTTCAACTGTGGCAAGATTGGCCACAAGTCCACATATTGTCGTGCCCCAAAGAAAGGCAAGAAGAAGGATCAAGAAAATATGATTGAATCCAACAAAGAATGTGATGATCTGTGTGCAATGTTCTCAGAATGCAACTTGACGGGGAATCCTCGCGAATGGTGGATGGATTTTGGTGCCACCCGCCATGTATGTGCCAACAAAGAGTTATTTTCGTCATTCGCTCTGGCTCAAGTAGAAGAAATGATCTACATGGCTAACTCCGCTATGACCAAGGTAGAAGGAACATGAAAAATTTGATTAAAGATGACTTTCGGAAAGGTCTTGACACTTAACAATGTCTTGTATGTTCTGGAGTTACGTAGGAATTTTATTTCCGTTTCACTTCTAGACAAGAACGAATTCAAATGTGTAACCGTTTCTGGAAAAATTGTAATTAGCAAAGGAGAAATGTATGTAGGAAAAGGCTATCTGACCGAAGGCCTTTATAAGATGAATGTAATGATTGTTGAAATAAATAAAAGTTCGAATTCTTCTTATTTGCTTGAGTCTTATGATTTATGGCATGAACGTTTAGGCCATGTTAATTACAAAACATTATGAAGACTGAGTAACTTAGAAGTTTTGCCAAACTTTGAGTGCAATAAATTAAAGTATCAAACGTGTGTGGAATCGAAGTATGCAAAGCATCCTTATAAGTCCGTTGAAAGAAATTTCAATCCCTTAGACTTAATACACACTGACATTTGTGATATGAAGTCAACACCATCACATGGTGGAAAAAAGTATTTCATAACTTTTATTGCCGATTGCACTAGATATTGCTATGTTTACTTGCTAAATAGTAAGGATGAAACAATAGATGCGTTTAGTCAATATAAAACTGAAGTTGAAAATCAGTTAGACAAAAAGATCAAAATGATAGAAAGTGATAGGGGCGGAGAATATGAATCTCCCTTTGCGCAAATATGTGTAGAGAATGGAATAATCCATCAAACTACGACCCCATATTCACCTCAATCTAATGGAATTGCAGAAAGAAAAAATCAAACTTTGAAGGAAATAATGAATGCCTTACTTATAAGTTCTGGTTTACCGCAAAACTTGTGGGGGGAGGCTATCCTTACGGCCAACCGTATACTCAATAGAGTTTCCCATAGTAAGACCAATCAATTCCTTATGAAAAGTGGAAAAGAAGAAAACCCAACTTGAAATATTTCAAAGTGTGGGGGTATCTAGCAAAGGTCCAAGTTCCTGTGCCTAAAAGGGTTAAGATAGGACCTAAGAAGGTGGACTGCGTGTTCATAGGATATGCTAAAAGTAGTAAAACATGTCGGTTTTTGGTTCATAAATCCGAACATTAATGCTGAATTCTTTGAAAACATTTACCCGTATAAACTTAGACATGAACAGTCTAGTGGAGGATCTAAACGACCTCGTGATGAACCAATTGAGAATGAACATAATGAAGAAAATCCAATACGTAGTACACGTCAAAGAACGTCTACTTCGTTTGGATCAGATTTTGTGACATTTTTTTTGGAAAATGAGCCTCAAACATTTAAGGAAGCGATGACATCTTCGGATTCATCCTTTTGGAAAGAGGCAATCAATAGTGAGATAGATTCAATCTTAAGCAACCATACATGGGAATTGGTTGACCTTCCTCCCGGAAATAAACCTTTAGGTTCTAAATGGATCTTCAAAAGAAAGATGAAAACGGATGGTACTATTGACAAATACAAGGCAAGACTTGTAGTAAAAGACTTCAAACAAAAAGAATGACTTGATTACTTCGATACATACTCGCTAGTAACAAGGATAACATCGATTCGAATGTTAATTGCCTTGGTTGTGGTATATGGTCTTGAAATCCATCAAATGGATGTGAAAACCGCTTTCCTAAATAGAGAATTGGAGGAAGAAATTTACATGGAACAACGTGAGGGTTTTGTGGTTCCAGGAAAGGAGAATAAGGTGTGTAGACTTATTAAGTCATTGTATGGACTAAAGCAAGTACCTAAACAATGGCATGCGAAGTTTGACCAAACCATGTTGGCAAACAGATTCAAAATAAATGAATGTGATAAATGTGCTTATATTAAAGACACTCTAAATCACCAAGTCATTGTATGTTTATATGTCGATGATCTGTTGATCATCAGTAGAGACATTTCTGACATAAATACAACAACACGAATGCTAGAGAGCAAGTTTTATTTGAAAGACCTTGGAGTTGTAGATGTGATCTTAGGCATAAGAATCCATCGAACTCCACAAGGGTTGGCATTGTCACAGTCTCATTATATCAAAAAGGTACTTGACAAGTTCAAGTATATGGAATTTGGTATTGCCAAGACTCTATTGGATGCGAGCTTTGCACTTTAAAAGAATGAAGGTGAAAATAACTCGCAATTGGAGTACGCAAGAGTATTGGGATGTTTAATGTATATAGTGAACTTTACACGACCAGACATAGCATGCACTATCACTAAATTGAGTCGGTACACGAGTAATCCCAGCAAAACTCATTGGATGGCAATGAAAAGAGTTTTAGGGTATCTTAAATACACTCAAAACTATGCTTTGCATTATAATAAATTTCCTGCGGTACTTGAAGGATATAGTGATGCAAATTGGATCACCGAATCGAACGAAGTAAAATTCATAAGTGGATATGTATTTACTATCGGTGGAGGAGCAGTTTCTTGGAAATCATCCAAACAGACTTGTATCACTCGCTCTACAATGGAATCTGAATTTATCACATTAGATAAAGCCGGTGAAGAAACAGAATAGCTCCAGAATTTCCTGGAAGATATTCTGTATTGGCCCAAGCCAGTGGTACCAGTATGTATACACTGTGATAGCCAAGCGGCAATAGGTAGGGCAGAGAGCATGATGTATAACGGTAAATCTCGTCATATAAGACGAAGATATAATACCGTTAGAGAACTTCTCTCTAGTGGAATTATCACTGTAGACTATGTAAAGTCAAAGGATAATGTGTCGGATCCACTTACAAAAGGCCTATCTAGAGAAGGAGTAGAAAAGACATCCAAGGGAATGAGTTTAAGGCCTAGGACAAGTCAGCATGGCGGTAAATCTACCTAGCAGACTGTAGATCCCAAGAGATAGGTTCAAAGAGATCAAATAAAGTTGTTTCTGGCAGGTTCAACATTGTCAATTACCCAACTCATTCTCATGATGCAGACAATGTACAGTAAACTAGGATAAGACATAAGGTGAAAAGTCTTTTAATAATTATCTAAATTTGACAGATTTGACCAAATAGTTTAATCTACAGGATTGAACGTTTAGAAATCACCTATGTGATGGCAAAGTGGAAGCCGCTTCAAGGAGAATGTTGGTAAAGGCCTATTCTCTAAGCTCTCATGAAATCGGGACGTGTTCATGGCTGAAAAGAACAAAACCGTGAGAACCATAAATGTTAAAAGGATGGTTGTGTAACATATATTGTCTAGGTGTACATTAAAGCTTGACGATTCAAAGATATCAAATCTACCGATTGATCGAGTGCATCCGATGCATGTTCACTATGAAAAGTTCAAAGAAAAACCCACTTATCCAGATGCAATCAGTTTTTGCTTGATGATCACATACTTGTCCGTACAACTTTTATGGAAAATAGCCATTCCCCATTCATGTGGGGGATTGTTGGGTTTAAAGTATGTATGAAGTGTGAATGGAAAATGGAAAATGGTGGAGGAAAGGAGACACCCAATTTAGAAAGTGTACTCCAAATTGGAAAGTTCACTAATTCTCCCACATTGGTGGGAGAAGAGAACTTTGGAGTGTTTATAATAAAAACACTTACTCCACATGGTAAGTGAGGCAAGAAATAAGAGATGCCTCGCGCCGTCGTTGTCGCTCGCTCGGCTTTGGATTTGGATTTGGATTTGGCAAATGATCGATCGATGAGATCTATCTTTTTGAACGAAGTTTATTTGACGAAAATAAAGAAATCCAGACAGAAATCTAATCCAAAAATACAAAAAATGCAGTAAAATATTTTCTAGTTTTGGTACTCCATTTATACATGCATATAGAAGTTCGAACTGATGCAATACTTCATCGAACTGGTGCCACTATTTTGGTGAACTGATGTACTGTTTCGGTGAACTGATGCACTATTTCAGTAAAATGATGCATTATTTCGACGAACTGACACACTTATTCACAAAATGGCATGCCTGTTCAGAACAGTCACACTGTTTGGATGAATGGACATAAATTTTCAGAAAAGGTTACACCTTTTAGATGAACATTTGCCACTTTTCAGAAGAGGCATCTTGTGGCTAGATAAACCTGCTTTCATCCACAGGTTTACATACAAAAATTTTCAGAATACAAAATACTTTCTGTCTTACAAATTACTCCGTGTGATCAATCAAAATGTTCTGTACGTTTGAAGATATTCCAATTGTTTGAGGTACCGCTTCAATTGGTCTGTTTGGCCATTTTATCATGGGAGGAAAAATTCCACAACCTCGGGTACAGTGAGGGGAATTATTTCCTTAAGGAAACTCCGTGAATTAGGACGACTTGGCCTTATTCATTTCTGTTTCATCTACTTTCTGAAAGAATAAAATACACCTCTTGAAAAGGTCAGTTTGATATTGTGTTGAGGGTATTTGATATACTTCATTGTGTTCATGTTTATACTTGAACTCTAGTTGAAGTTATTGTTCTGCATATACAGATTCTGTGTACCCGAAGTACAAATAAAATAACAGAGTATTCTTGACAATATTTTGTTTAGACGTGAACTATTTAAAAGTTATACTAGGAAATGAATTTCCCCAAGGTGTGTCTTGAAGGTAGATCTTAGAAAGGCTTATGATACTCTAGAGTGGAGATTTCTGAGAAAAATGCTTATTGATCTAGGCTTTCTAAAGAAGTTTATTCAGTGGATTATGGCTTGTACCATTATTGTTTCCTATTCCCTAATGCTGAATGAAGGGTTGGCAAAACCCTTTAAGAGTAAGATAGGTATAAAAAAAGGGGATCCTATGTCACCCTCTTTGTTTGTTATTGCTATGGAGCATCTAGGCAGAGGGAACTTGTCCATCTAAAGAAGAATGAAACTTTTAATTTTCATCCTAGATGTTAGGAACTATACTTACTCACATTCGCTTTGCAGATGATTTACTTATGTTTTCTAGAGTTGATTTGGTTTATGTTAGGCTTCTTCATGAAGCTTTCCTCAAGTTTTCTCATGCCTCAAGACTGAAAGTAAATGTTGATAGGAGTGTTATTTACTTGTTTGGGTGTCAAATGCTATTAGGCAAGATATAATAAAGTTTTTTTGATTCAGCGAGGAAAAAATTCCATTCAGATATTTGGACATATCTTTAGACTCTAAGGTGTTGAGTATAAATTAGTATGTGCCTTTAGTTGAAAAATCACTTCTAATGTTACTTGTTGGTTAGTAAATGTCACGACTTGAATCAAGGCCTGGCCGTGACGAACATGTACAATCCACCATGGATCGGAGACCACCCCCTGAACCTAACCAAACACCATACACCGCCCAATAATGGTTGAATGTCGAACATATAACAAGATAACACAAGACAAGTTTAAAGAATAAAAGTTATGTCTATAACCGATAACCGAAAACCGACCAAACACATCCAACCGACATCACCCAAGTACATAGTAATCCAACAAAGCCTCTATGCAAAAGAACCAAAACCAGTCATGATCGGGACATGTCCCTGACTCTAATAATGAAAATGATAATACTAATGATAATGAAAACTATCGACTCAAATCTAAGAATGGAAATTGATAAAATGCCTAAGCCTTTCGGAGAATGAAAGCTCACCACTTTACCACAATGAACTGAAGAACCAAGCCAATCCCCTAACTCTGCGCAGAAAAAATAGAGGTATCTCCGGTGCCTGCATAGCGTGGGGATATAGCTTTCAAAGATGGTTAGAGGGTTGAGCACTAGAATGTAACTCAGGAATAAGGATAACATAGTGTCATGATTAACATTTTAGAATCATTCAAAACTAATGCACATAATCAAATGCATATATATAAATATATCTCACATACCTGGATAGGAAACAAGGATTATCATGCACTTTAAAACTGTAGCCTGGATTTGTGTAGCTCAATCGTCATAACATAATAAGACATCCACGGGCTATATGGGCCCGGCTCTCCCCCAGCTGGAAAGGCTCAGTGCGTACAACCACATAAACTAGAAGATGTACATATGCACCATGGGAGACTCGAACCTCCCAGCATATCAAGGTGACGCAAACACCCAATTATGTAATATAGTATGGGGGACTCGAACCTCCTAATCATATGATAATAATAAGGAGAATTTGAACCACCCGGTCATGTAGACCCAGACGTCTGCAACCGTGGTTTTTAGTATTGGTCCCTCGGGATCTCTACTTTCACGACTCAGCTACACAATCCTCTTTAAAGCCCAATTAAAACATTTATCAAACATTTTCATTAATTGAACCACATTACATAATAAGGCATACATTGTTGGTATCGTCATACCAACTACACTTTCAAGGTAACATCAATATTCCAAACCAATTATCACCACTTGGGGAATTCACTACCCCCTGTCATGATATGAGACTACCCCCTAGTCGTAACACGATGCTTGGAACCACAAGTGATCCCAAGCTAACCCATGAACTGGCATACTGCTTGAGCAACTGATTTAGAATATATAAAATAGCTAAGTTTGTTGTGTGGAAATATAATCATGGCATAATCTGGATAATTATAATACTAATAAAGTTTACATCCTGATAAAACTGAAGAGAGAACTAAAATTTACATTTCATGACTTTGCCTGACTATCTATGAAGCCTCTACTATACTGACTGTAAATAGTTGGGACATGCCTTCAACTACCACAAATCAATACATATGAATAATCAAAGAAAACTACGTGAACTAGTACTGACTAGAGTCCCTGAAATAAGAGAAATCATCACTTGCGGGCTAGAAGCTGCAAACTGTCTGATTATACCGTGTAGGCTATAACTGGTACCTATATTATGAGATAATGTAGTACATAGACATATATGTGGATCAGTACTTTGAAATGTACTGAGTAAGTGGGGGTGAATGCAACAAGTAAAACTGATTTCATATATAACCTTAAAACATGCATGCCAAGTGCAAGTAGACTCACCAAGAGACTGAAATAAACTAAAAACTGAAGTATCTTAAAGCATGAGTAACAAACATAATTTGATAATCTAGTGAATCACTACACTTAGTTACTTAAATCTTTACTTTTGTAGAATAAGTAAAACTGAAGCTGGGAGGCGATAAAACATGAATACTGTATGTAAATTTTATGTAAAACTGAATAGACTGTAAAACTAAATCGAGGATCATGCATGGGAACTGAATGTGAAAAGTGACATTAACATTAAAACTGAGAATGCAAAACCAAGCATAAACATGTTTTTGACATGAGTTGTAATCTGAAAGACTGAAATCTATATAACTGAATAGCTAAAAATCTGTGTGCTTGGTCAAGTAAACCTGATCTGAGGCATACTGAATGCTGACTGAAACTGTGAAAGGTATCATCTAACCGATATGCCCTAATCTAAGCTAATCGGGGTCCAACCTATAACCCTAGTTGAAAAGATGTTAGTACCATGCCACGGGTACTAACATTGGTTGACGATGTGAATCCTTAAGGCTGATATCCCGAAGGACCAGGGTGTCAAGCCTAAACTGATGGGTGACCCCTCATATCCTACGTTGGCTATGTAGTTCTGGAATATAGAGACTGTTACTAACGACTCAGCCTAACTGATGGGGAAGCTGCCATCCCTGCATTCGCTCGGTGCTAAATCCTACTCCCAACTGAAAGACACTGAAGTACTAACTGGTGCATGCACTGATAACTGATAAGTTTAGGTCATGGTATTTTGAAAATAACAGTGCATACGAATTCTTAGGTAATTATAAACATATAAACTAATAACGCTCAACATGATCATGGTGTTCTGAGTATGATATTAAAACCATGGTCTAACTGACTTGTTACTTAAAAATGGAAATCATGTAAAACACATAGGTATCAAGTGTTCATAACCTACCAACGCTGAATGATTATAAAGAAAATACAATACCAAACTTCAAATACTATAGAATGTAATCATGGTTCAAAGATCCCAAAACATAGACATTTCATCAAACACGTGAGAATCATGAACTTGGCCATGAAAATGTCTTAAAATATGGGAAAACAACATCGTTACATGGCTAAGATCATAACTTGATAATATAACATGAAATTCACTCGAATATAACATAGGAGATGAAAGCTTAAAGCATAAGATAACCTAACTTCTCATGGAATCACTCTTGGACATGAATAGAGTCAAACTACTAAGGAAACACATGAATTTAATCCATCTTGAACATACAAAACTCCATAATAAGAGAAAAATTCATTCTTTAGTTGAAAAGAGGGTTTTTGGGCTCCACGGGTGAAAAGGGACCCATAGATGAACACCCACATACCTTAATTGAATGAATTCTTAAAGAAACCTGAAATTGGAACTTGAACCCTTGAATTCTAAGGAAGAAAGCTTAAATCTTGGGACTTGAATGTTGAACTTGTGAAATAAAGCCTATTCTTGATGTTTTCTTAAAGATTCTTGAACTTGGAAGCTTGAATTCTTGGATTTCTTGGGGAAAGGGGTTTGGATTTTTGTTCTTGGGATGGGAAGGGTTTACATATGGATTTGATGATGAAAAGTGGGCAAATAATGCCCTTTTGGTGTTTTAATCTGTCACTTGGGTGCTTGGGGGCAAGGGGAAATGACTAAAACACCCTTTGAGATTGTATTTACGGATGCAGGAATATATTACTCCGCTTTGCGGAGCTAGACGCGGTAAGTTAGTCCCGTACTGGTTCTGACAAAAATGATCATAACTTTTCGTCTGGGTATCAAAATAAGGCGAAATTAGTATTGTTGGAAAGCTAATTCAATTATATACAATTTGGTGCATCTTAAACTGAAAAAATTCCCCATATATAAAAAGTTATACACGTTCAAAGTTGATCCTTGTAGAATCGAATACCAAAATTTGGCTGAATCAAAGGCTCTTAACTCAACTTTTCTCTAAGTGGTTCCTATGACATTTTCACCTCTAAAGAACTTCACACACTAGGATAAAGATCACGACACATGTATTCAATGATAAATCATGGGATTAGAGTTTACACACGTAGAATTGACGATTCAATTTCTAGTTCAAGAATGCGGGGTGTTACACCCCTTAAGTTTAATTTTACTTTAGCTTTTGGAATTACATGACCCCATAAGGTTCAATTCAAAATCATTATGCTTCATTGATTTTTCACATTATGCAATAGTTCAATAGTAGTTTAATATACATATTTTTCATATTCAAAACCAATTTCACAACGTGGGGTTGAGGTTATAACTACTTCAAAAGTCACAAGTTTGGAGAAATCACAATCCTCTTGTTTGTTCACCATACCCATTCACCCCACATGTTCAAAACCATAATTAAAGTATGAACAATCATATGTCTACCATGAAAAAATACTTTTAACAAGCATTCAAAACCCTCAACCCATGTTTCAAAACCATCATCAATATCATATGAACAACACTTTAAAATATGTGCTCTTACCAAATTAGCAATTAGAGAAGACTATTATTGTAACGCCCCTAATCTGATACCCGGAACGCTACACGGTGCTCATGACCCCAAAGGACCATAAGCTAACCCATGACTGATATCTGTAACTGAGCACTAAATAATACATTATAAATATGTAGAATATAAGTTGTAAGGCCATAAGGTTCAAAACTGAACTAATACTGACTATAATACAATATCTGTAATGGGGTATGACAATACCCAAAATTGAGATAAACTGTCTGAAATATGCTGTAGTCTAAAAGCCTCTAAACTGTCTGAAAACTGTGGAGTTGATGGGACATGTCCCCAACTAACTCCGAACTATTGAAATAAACTAAAAACTGAAATAATAATGTAATCATCATGTCCTCGAAGGATGAGAACTCACAACTGAATTTGACTGTTGAAATGGGATGCTACTGATGCTTTGGCACTCATGCTTCTAAACCTATGGTATAAGACACCATAGCGCAAATGCATCAGTACTTTGAATGTACTGGTATGCAAGTGAGGTAGGCTGAATGCAAGGGGTTTCATATGCATGAACAATACTAACTAACTGACTAACATGAACATGAGAATATATGCATGCATACGTAATTGTATCTGACATCATGATAGGACTAAATATTGAGTTCTGACTACTGAGTTTACTAATAACATGGATTTACTGACATCTGAGTTGAAGAATACTGAGATACTGAATAATTGAGGGATTGATACCATGTTACTGATACATAAATAACTGTGTCTGACAGTTCTGATTATGAAGAACTGGTCTGGTTGACTGTATCTAATAGTCCTGAATCTGAATACTGATAACATGAGTTCTGATAACTGATATAACCGATAACATGAGTGACTGTATCTGAAAGTCCTGAATCTGATGGAACTAGCTGAGTTCCGTACTGTATCTGAGTGACTGTATCTGACAATCCTGAAATCTGTAGAACTATATGATTTCTATTATTGAGACTGAGACTGAAAATTGAGACTGTAGAAAGTAATCATCTAATCGACATGCCCCATACTAAGCTAACTGGGGTCCAACCTGTAACCCTAGTTGGAAGGGTGTCAGTACCGCACCACTGATAAAGACAACTGCTATAGAGTCAGTCCTAATCTAGTGGGTGACCCCTGGATCAGTCCTATGTATTTAAATGTGCTAACAGGTGATCCCTGAGTATGTCAGTCCTATTTAACGGGTGACATCTCGTACCTACACTGGCTACGTAGTTCTGGAACTTAGGAGTTTCTTCTAGGGATATCAGTCCTATCTAGCGGGTGAGTCCCCATCCCTAGGCTCGCTCGGTGCTGAATCCTACTCCCATCTGAAAGACACTAAACTGATTATTTGAACTGAAGTGATTATCTGAATTGAGCTGATACTAATGGTATTGTTTAGCGGGTATTGTTTAGCGGAGCTAAACTGAGTTTACTGAGTTTCATTGACTAACAGAATGTACTGGGTTCTGAGGACTGACTGAGAGTACTGAAGTTACTGAGATTGCTGAGTAGGACTAATCTGATGGATACTGAATTTACTGAAATTTCCTGAGTCATAAGACTGACTAAATTCTACTGATCATGGCTTGACTGAGATTATCGTAAAAACCCGACATGGCTCTAGGCACACAACTAAATTATCGGGTACAAGTACCCCTAGGACTCGATGGAAAGAAACAGACATAGCATGGCTTGCTTGAATACATGACCAACAACACAATTCATAATTCATAAATTGAAGCACTTCATCAAACATGTGATATGCATAAACTTGTACATAAATGAGGATTTCATAATATCATGTTAGTTGGGCACTTTTCCTTCATATAGGCACTTAATCAAACACATGGTCGGCATAATATATGTAGACAACATTATACAACAATTAAACATAATGATTCAACATCTAATTTCATTATCCTAGGGTTTAATCATAGGTTCACATGAATATACATCTATACAAATCAATTCCACATAACATTGATCACCCAACATGGATTTGAATTCAATTGATCATTTTCAGCATAAACAAAACAAACTCAACATGAAATTCATAAAAAAATCCATAAACTTAAACTCAGAAAAGAGATTCTTGGGCTTGATGATTGAAAGGAGTCCATGAATGAACACTATGCATACCTTGGTTCATAAATACATGAAGATTGACGGAGGAAATTCTTGAACTTGAATCTTCTATGAAAAACCCTAATGTGTTCTTAAGAAGATTTTGAGAGAATAAAGTATTTTGGTGTAATGGAGGCTCAAATTCGTGTTTTTGAGCTTATATAGGGTAGCAAAATTAATCCTTTTAACCCTAGGATACGTATTTTAATTCTTGTGAAAATTTCCCGATTTCTATCCCTGGCGCGATGCGCCACTATCGCGCCAAGTCACTGGAACTAGACAATTGGGAATCTGCATGGTGGCGCGACGCGGAGTTATCGCGTTGCCACCTTGTTTGAGACCTGGAAGTTTGGTGCGACGCGCCACTATCATGGAGCAACACTGGAAATTGACAATTGCTATTTATGCTGGCTCCGCGACGCGCTGATGGCTCAGGTGATACACTGTCTCACTAAAAAGGCTCTAACTCTTCGCCCGGGTGTCGGATTTGGGAGAATTTGGTATCGATGGAAAGCTTATTGAATTTTCCACCTGAAAAATAGTAAAAATCTTAAAAATACCACATGTATAAAAGTGGATTCATCTTTGAAACTCGTCTTTGACATTCTTGGGATGGATTTAAGCTGGTAGAAGTACGGGATATTATAATTATGCCTTGAATACAAAGTTTCACGAAAAGAATTTGAACCTTGAGCCCTTGGATGACCCACTTCTTGGAAACCCTAAGTATCATGTTTGAGGGGATTTAGAGAGAATAAAGAGAGTCTTTAATATGTTAAAGTGTTGAAAGAATACCCCAAAAATATTTTATGGACATGGTGTCTAAGTGGTTAAAGTGGAAAAAGTCTAAAGTGCCCTCAACTTAAAAGCTGGAAAAGTGTCACGACTCGTAACAATACCTTACGACTCATCACCATGAGTCGTAACCAAGACAGTATCAGGGGTCACCCATACTGTCAACATTATGACTTGCATCTTATGACTCATATCGTGACCCTATGACTCGTAGGGTTCAAGTTGTATCCAAGATAGAATCACTTGGGCCTTACACTGGTCGCCCTATGATTTGCACCAAATGACTCATAATGAGTCCTCACGACTCATAGTGGGTCACTCGTACTCAGTGCAGAACTTAGCCACACATACACTGTTTAAACTATGATTAGGTACCTAGGACCCGTTAAGACTCCTTACGACTCATAAGGAGTCGTAGTCAGGGCAGTGAGAATAAACTTTCAAAAATTTTTAAGAACCAAAATCTGGGGCATTACAGTAAAGCTGCTTTCCTAAGTTGGTAGAGTGAAAATTATAGAAATTTGATGTGTTTGGCATTTAAACTTACTGGGCCCAAATTTTTTTATTCCCTAAAAATGTGATTAATTTAATTGAAACTATTTGCAAAGCCTTCTTGTGGACTAGTAATGTCACTATTTTTAAGAAAGCCCAATTTTATGGCAAAGTGTTTGTATGCCTAAAACAACTGGTTGTTTAAATATTTTAAACTTGGAGCTTTGAAATAAATTAGCTATTATTAAGAAGCTTTGGGAAATCGCTAGATGCAAATAATGCATTTGGATTTAGTGGATTCACAGGTAATATATTAAGAGAGGAAGGTTAGATATACTACTACCCCCAAGAATGCTTCTTGGGTGGTGAAGAAAATCTTGGATGCTAGAGATACTATTGTGTCCCATTAGAAGTTACAAGTGGATTTGTAAATAAGGCTGGCTTAGCTGGTAAATAATAGGGCCTTTTCCATCAAGAAAGCTGACACACAACTGATGCCATAATCTCCTAAAGTTGAATGGAAGAACTTGGTACTGTAAGTAGTATTCATCCCAGATTTTAGTTTATTCTATGACTTATTACTTAGATAAAAGTGGCTACAGTGGAGAGGCTGGAAAAATTGGCATTCAAGCTATTACTGATATTGCATTATGTGCACAGGCTCATGAAAATTTTGACCATTTATTCATTGAATGAAGGATCATATTATACTTGTGGAATAGATTATGTTCTTGTTTTGGTGTTCATAGAACTATTGAAGACTTAAAAAACTGAGGTTAAGTGGGCAAACCAGCAGCCAATAGCAGAATAGGACATGAAATAATTGCAACCTCAGCCTTTGCTATGAATACAATATTGGTATAGAGATAAAGAAACCATTTGAGGTTTCAGCACACCAAATATGAAGAAGCTAATTTTTGTAGTGAGATAGTATTGTACC
Organism: Capsicum pubescens; assembly: GCA_030864215.1. Classification (NCBI taxonomy): domain Eukaryota; kingdom Viridiplantae; phylum Streptophyta; class Magnoliopsida; order Solanales; family Solanaceae; genus Capsicum; species Capsicum pubescens. The sequence goes on along the minus strand of CM061541.1, from coordinate 82,583,690 downwards.
TTTACATTAAAGGAAGAGATAGATTAAAGTAGAGGCAAGCCTTGCTACAACTGAACTTTTGCCTAAGTAGAGAACTGTTACTTCATGTTTTTCATATTGAATTAGTATACCGGCTTCAATGATATTTGCAGTGTTTTTGTGCTTAGAGCAAGTATAGGTTGCGTTAGAGTAATTTGGTTATGTTATTGTAGTGGAGTAGATAGTCATATTCTACTATCGAATGATATTGTAAATATTTTTGATAGTATTAATTGAAGCTATTGTTTAACCAAAAAAAATAACACCTACCTAACCTTAGGAGGGTGAGAGAGAGCTCTAGGAATTGATAGGTTTAATCTAAAAGTTGAAAAGTGAACAAAATGTCCAATGCATCTTTAAAAAGTCCTAAAATTTCCATCATATGATTTGTGAAAAAATTCTGGACCTGTCCGTCAAAATTCAATGAAACTTCAAAATCTCTGTTCCTGAATCTATTTGTGGTAACCTGGCAAGTTGAGTTCTTTTGATTGAATTCCCCTGGCTTCACGGATCGTGCATTGATTGTAAAATTTAAACAAATGGTCATAGACCCCCTGGGTCTGAGTTAGGCTAAAAATGATACAAACATAAATTTAAAATTCAAGATGTTACATGGCTGAAGGTTTGAGCATTAATTTGCTGAATTGGTTATTATTTCATGAATAAAAGAAGAAATTTGGCAACATAGCTTCCTGTTGAGTAAGAAAATAGAGCGGTGGTATTTGGTTCCACTGGAGATTTGAATTGTAATGGGTAAACATGTTCCACATATATTGCATTTGATGGTTCCACTGTGGAGCCAGTGGATCCAGAATATTGTTATCCATGCGTGGTTCATGAAGTTGTTCATGACCAACTTCATCCCTTCTTAGATTAACTAAGTAAAAAAATTTGAATTATCAGGAAAGTCTTATGTCCATTAATATTCATTGTGAACAAGACAACCTATCCCAACAAACTCTCTTCTATCCAAGATAAAGTTTGGTGAAGAGAGTAGAGTGATCGAGTTGCAAAGACAACAGGGTTCTAAGCTAGCTGAGGTGGTAATGGTGGAAAGTTGTTCATAGTGGATGGTAGAAGAATTGGTTGAGAGTGTGGTGTTGCTTGGACTCTCTTGTTTTGGATTATCTAGGTCTCAACATCTTGAAAGTGTAGAGATACAGGAAGATTGAGAGCAGTATTATCTTGTAATGGTTAAGAATCATTTGGAGGAGATTTAATAAATATACTATTGGAGAGTTTATACCTATGAGGAGGGTTTATAAAATTTGTTGGATCTGACTATATGGATATGTGTTCAAATTCGTTTGCCAAGTGTTCAGGATGATTTGTAGTACAATTATTAATCATGCATAAGTTACCTTTTTTTTTAGTGGGTTTAGTATTAATTTTACTAGCTTGACTAGTATTGTGAGAGTATTTAAGATTGTTGTGTTGGGTTATGTTGTTTCCTCTTATCTTGTTTTTGAATGTGGTACGCCTTGTTAGTAACGTTGAATAGGGTAAAGTAATTTTGGAATTCGTATAATCTAATTCAAAGACAATAAATAAGGCATTAAAATTGTCTTCTTCAATAGGGAGTACTCCAAAGAATTTATTAATGTTATCGGGGACTCCCAGTAGACTCCTGATGTTGGATATTTTTACTTTTATAAAGAAATGTGTGTAAAGGATTATTGTCAGTATTATTAAAACTCAAATTATTAGATGGATTAGAAGGAATGTCTTTCTCTATATAATATAATAATCGAGGCAACTATGCCACATGTCAACACCACAAAAATGCAGCTAAAAAAATAATGTAAAAGAAAAAAAACAAACACATTCTCATTTTCAGAAAAAATAAATAATAAAAAATAACTAATTTGCACATCAACTACATGTAAACTATACATATATCTAGGCAAGTGGCAGCGCTTCCCAATTTTCTCTTCTCACTGATAGTTTAGTAACCTATAAAAATTGTAGATTTAATTTTTTAAGATATAAATTACTATATTTTAAAACTCAAACAACTATAAAGCAACTTATTCGAAATTTTAAATTTGAATCAATTTATATATTCTCTGTAGAGGAAAATATTTTTCCATTAAGTGGCGGAGTCATGACACTACTTTCTTTTTAAAAAATTAGAGAATTATTTAAAATTTTTAAGTTTAGAATGGTTAATTGATTTTAAAAACAAATATTTAAAACTAGAATATTAAAATTTGCAGTTTTGAGATGGTTACAACTTTTCCACTTTTTGATAATTATAAAACCTGCAGTTTTTGTTTTAGAGATGATTACAACTTTTTCACTTTTTGATAATTATATTATAGGAGTTTACAAATTCCAACATACCTTTTCTAAATGTTATTCTATAACGTGCATAGATCGTTTGTCCCTGCTCTCAAGTATAGCGATCTAATTTTCTTCTTCGTTTTAAATATTTTCACGAACAGTGAGTATTTATATTTCATATATTGTGTGTCGTTCATCTTCAGAAAAATAAATGAATAACTAGCATTGCTATCATAGTTGTTGTTTCTCCAACTTTCAAGTACGTAGTGAATTAATTTTCAGAAATATTGGTTTCAAATTAGGTGTAAAAAACTATTGGGGATTACCCAAAGATTTTTCATTCAAAAGATGATTTAACATGGTTGATTCAGGAAAAGAAATCCTTGAGCCAAGCTAAGTTAGATAGTGTTATATCATTTTTTGCTTTAGGTTGATCATTATAACTAAGTTTAAGTTTCTTTGTTTGAACAATTAAATCTCCTGTCAAAAATTTAAACGACTGTGAAGTAAATATATAATTGGATTGAATTGTTAACTGTTTTTTTTCTTTTCTTTGGTAAATCTAAATGTTGATTACTTATTTGAAGTGCAGTGGTTAACTAAGTTTTAGTTCCTTTGTTTGAACAATTAAATCTCCTGTCAAAAATTTAAACGAATGTGAAGTAAATATATAATTGGATTGAATTGTTAACTGTTTTTTTTTTTTGATAAATCTAAGTATTGATTACTTATTTGATGTGAAACGGTATCTTTGTTCTCATAAGAAAAGATTAGTCTACACGAAAATTTGTAGTCTAAATAAGGGTATGTAGTAGTTAATTATATTATTAATAAATATAAACCTATTAAGTATTTATCATGTTGGTTTTATTTTCTCTACAGTTTAATGTAAATGTATGTAATATTGTTCTATAGGCTTGCAACTTTGTCTTGATGGGATCCTCAATATATGAAAATGTTAATTTAAAAATGGTGTTTATTAGAGTTTATCATCTGTATTTTCTTTTATGTACTTACTACTGAAAATATCTTTTGTTTGTGTGTGTTGTGATGCATCAATTCAAGTGTTTTGTATTACTTTAACATTATTGGACATAGATGTAGAATGTCGTGCGAAAGATTGTAGTGAATGATTGCAATTAAGAGGTAAACAAAAATCTAAATAATTGTCATGTAAATACATATATGATGTAAGATTCTTATCTTCTTGGGATATATGTTGATTTTTTAGTATTTTCATACAAAAATTGAACGAACTCCTAATAAATTGATATGATTTTAAATTGAAGTTTATATGAAATGAAGCGTAAATTTCTTAATCTATTATATTGTATAAGATGTTAGTATATGCATTTTTTTGAGTTTCACAATATGAGGATCATGTTTTGACACTTAAACATAAATGCATATTTATTTTCTAATAATTTTCAGATAAGCAGAGAGGATATCAATTGATAAGCTGTCAGATTGAGAAAATCAAATGTCACGCTACTCAAGATAATACAACGTAAGTCTAGACAAAAATTAGAGCTTACCGTTATTTTTGTTTAAATTAAATGAAATACTCAATCTATATTTACTCATATAAAGTATTTAATGGTACAATTTTTTCATAGGAATATGTTCATATTGTATTTTACTTAGTTATAGTAGTTTTTATTAACATTTCTCTATTAAAAATTGAAGTATTCCTAGAATTTGTGTTGAACATAAAATTGTATAATGTCAGAAATTCATGAAGCTATGAAAAGAAAAAGGGTAAACTACACAACAAATATTTATAATCTTTCTTCGCTTTATCTTATAAAATTTTAAAATTTTACAAAACAACTTCATTTACTAAGATATGAGGGGCTTTGAGCTAAAAGTGACAAAAGAGTTTGAAAATGAGGTGTAGGTGACTCAAGTCTTAATAATTGAGTGTAGGTGACAGTTACTTTATTATGGATTAAGAAAGTTGGCTAAGTTTGAGAATAGCCCACAAGTTTTTAAATTTACACTTTGATCCAAATGTTTACCTAATATAACAGGAAATGGAGAAAAAAAGATGTGTTTCTCTCTCTTCTCATCCATTGTTATTTTCTCTCTCTTAGTGATTTTTGTTGTTCATTGTTGCTACATCATCTTCTTCTTCATTATCATCTTCATTTTCTTTTTGTTAACCATTGTTGTTGTTGTGGTTACGTCTACTGCTGCTATTTCATCAATTTCTTAGGTCAAATTTGTTTCATACATCACTTTCCACTTTGGCATTACTTCACAAAAGACTTTCATAAGTCAAATTATGATTTTTAGTTGAATTTGTCATCTGGGTAATTGTTATTGTGCTGGTTTTTCAACAATAGATAGCACGCGAATATGAATGCAACATAAGAGACATCTGTTTAAACAGATTATTCATTTATTGCGATAGATGAGCCATCTGTTACAACGAAAGACATATGATAGATTCATGTTTATGGTTTTATAGTGTCGTAACATGAATCGAACAAATGAATCATCTGTTGTAATATATGACCCATCTGTAGTAACAGACTAGTCATCTGTTGCAATAGGGTAAATATCTATTGCAATAGATTAGTAACCTGTTGCAATAAAATCTAAACTCGATTTCAACAGACGTGTCATCTATTGCAACAGGGTAAATATCTGTTGCAACAGATTAATAACCTGTTGCAACAAAACCTAAACTCGATTTCAACAGATGCGTCGTCCGTTGTAACAGATATATAGTTTGTTGCAACATATGATTGACCTATTAAAATAGATGACTCGTCTGTTGAAATCAGCTTCAAGAGCATAACATGAATCCCAACAGGTAAGTAGTCTGTTACGACTGATCACTTACCTGTTGCAATAGATTACACATCTGTTGGGATTCATGTTACGACACTATGATCACTTGTAACTTTTTTTAACAAATGACTTTATTTAGGTACCACTAATGGAGGGATCAATAATAATAGGGGTGGATTATCATGGTCAATGATCGAGAAAAGCAATTGATATGTATGACATTGGAAGGAGGGTGCAATAATAGAGACGATAGCTTTGACAGTCTAAAGTGATGTTTCGTATGATGATTTTTTTAACTTAATAATCAACTATTGTGGACTAAACTGTCAACCGAAAGAACTCATTATAATCTACATGCACAACTCCTTTGAAAATCAGAGGGTACTACCTTTCAAGATAACCGATCAGGTTCGGTTGCGTGCTTATCTCAGTGATTCATCCAGGCCGGTGTTAAGGGTGTACGTGGTTGAAAAGACGAGAGAGAACGAGAACAAGAATGTAGAATAACAATAACAACAAGACATCTTTGATGATAGGTTGGATGATCTAGACATGAATATTCCAAATGATGATCAAACACCTACGCCCGTTGATGCGACCAATACAATGGACAGTTCTTCTCGATCGACACAGTCTGGAAATCGTCAAGACGATGTGACCGGCTTTTACAAGGAAATGTCATACAAGGACAATAAAGAACTATCTACTACTTTGTTTATTTCTTGCTTGAAAAAAGATTTTAGAATAATGAAGGTGATTAATTCAAGCAAAGTCTTTTGCTACAAATGTACTAATTTGAACTGCAAGTGGTGGTTGAGAGTAGTGAAGTACTTAAGTTCTAACTGATTCGTCATTCATAAACATGAAAAGTATCACACATGTAGTTCGAAGCATATTTTGGTCCAAAATCCTCATGCCACAACAAAGGTCCTTGGTGAATATTTCAAGAATAGATTCCCCGATGGCAAAGGCCCTTCTACAAGGGTTATTTCCAATCAACTCCTCATGGAATTGGGTGTCCTAGTCAGTTATCGGAAGATATATACGGCTATGGGGATTACCAAGGACTTGGTTAGGGGGGACATACGCGCATGAGTATGTAGTCCTCGATTCCTACCATTACATGCTTGAGTCCACAAATCTCGAAAGTAAGACGGCGTTGCATGTTGATGAAAACGGAAGGGTTAAGTACTTTTTTGTATCCTATGGTGGTTGAATTCAAGGTTTCCGACATTTGAGAAAAGACATAGCAGTCGATGGTACCTTCTTGAGGAGTAAGTATAATGGAGTTCTGCTAGCGGCGGTGGCGCAGGATGTGGAGAATCACATCTTTCCTATCGCTTTTTGTGTAGTGGACAAGGAATGTGATGCCTCTTATGGATATTTTTTGGACAACTGCGAAGCTGCGTTGAAGATACCAAAGAGTTGTATTTTATTTTGGATAGGCATCCAAGTATTCCAAAGATGGGTTCAATTTTCTTCACTTCAGCTCACTTTGGTTGTTGCATCAGGCATCTTGGAGAGAACATTCAGACCAACTTTCACAATGAAAGGGTCGTGACCCATTTTTATTGAGCTAAAGCATATAGTAGAGAGTAGTTTTTAAACTATTTCAATCAAATAACGGATATGCATCCTAAGGCAGTAGAATATCTCGTACTTGTCGATTTTGAGAGATGGAGCCGGGCACTCTGTCTGGCAAATAGGTACATTCTTATGAATTTAATGTCTTATTTGAGTTACAAGTTTAGCATGATGTCGTACTAAGTGATTCTTTTGTATAGGTACAATATTATGAAATCAAATATAGCTGAATTGGTGAATTCATTGTTTGGTGATGAAAGATAATTTTCTATCGTGGCTTTGTTTGAAATAATAAACTAGAAGTATGACCAATTTTTTCATGAAAGACGTGTGGAGTTCGAGGATGCAGGAACCCCATTTTTCCTAAAAATAGAAAAAATAATATCAACAAACATCAGTCTTGGAAATATGTTATTATCTCATCAAATAGCAGATTACAAGTTCAGTATCAATGGTCATGGTGATGTTGCCACGGTCGATCTTCAAACAAGATCTTGTACGTGCAAAATTTTTGACTTGGACAAAATACCCTGTCCATATGCTATGGCGGCGCTTCGAGCTCAATACGGTGCAAAATATGGAACTAAAATTTATGAGTACTTCTCTTCATATTATTCGGTGGAAAAATATACAATGACATATAGTGGACATATTACTCCGGTGCCTCCTGAAGAATCTTGGGTTGTTCCTGTAGAGCTTTTGGGGAGATTAATACCTCCTCTATATATTATCCCAAGCACTATCAAATCGGGAAGAAGCCCATATAAGAGGAGGCGTGGAGTTAGAGAATCATTTCCATCAAGAAATAAGTGCTCCGTATGTAAGAGCACTGGCCACAAAAGAACTACATGCCCGGATCGTAATCCACCATGATCGTTGTAATTGAAAAAACTTGTGTTGTTGTTTGTTGTGGACTTTAATATATTTAACTCATTGCTATGAACGCAAATGTTATCATTTGTTATATAAAATATCTTTTTTAATAACTTGTGCATCAATAAAAAGAGGCAAAACATGAACTAAATATAGCAGACTATAAAATTATTTTCAACAGATTACCCATTTGTTGCAACATATGGACATTAGCTGGAAGAACACAAGATAGTTCATTAAACTAGAATGTTTTCCTCCAACAGATGACAAATCTATCTCAACAGATGGATAATCTGTTGATAGAAACCCAACTGATGACCGATCTAATCCAACACATGGTCCATCTGTTGAAAGAACTCAAAACCCAAAATTGCTATTGCTACTGGATTCAAAATTGCTTCTTACCTCCAACAATCGACATATTAACATGTTTATAAGAATAGACAGAATGAAAATTAAATAAAAATTAAAAAGCCAAAGTCGACCAAAAATATTTTTTTCATTAAATGAAAAACAAAATACATTAGGTATAGATCTGATATAGAAAAATTAAAATACATACATTAAAAGAAAAAATACATTCTAATTATTATTATTATTATTGTCAGTCGACCAATCGCCAACCGAAAGCAGCAGGGCCCTCATCAGCCTCTATATCTCTCTGAACATCCTTGCTCTAACGGCGACCAACTCCCTCTGCAGGTCGTTAACTTGCCTCTGAAGTTTCCGCACGGTGTTGCACAAAATAAAAATGTCCCAAACAGGATCAGCCATATCTAGTACATGCATGAATTAACAAAAAATGTAAACACAAAAGTAAAGAAGAGAGTCAGAATGTAATACAACATATACTACCAACTGGTAGATTTACACAGGAAAAAAACTTACCTCAACGAGAAAGAAATATGCTCTTTGAATAGAAGTGGTTGAAGATGTAATACGAAAAGACAAAATGCAAGAAATAAATAAAAGTGGAGTAGAATGAAGATTAAGGAGGGACCTATTTATAAAGGATTGAATCTGAATGTGTTAGGCAAAAAGGCACGACTATTCAGCTCCATTGTATTAATTACATTCAAACTGCTGGCTTTTTATTTATGTGAAAAGTTGTGACTTTTTCTTTTATATTCAAACTTCTTACCTTTTCAAAATGGTTTGAGACTTATTAACAACCATTATTATTGAACTGTTGCAATGGATCATCCATCTGTCACAACAGATAACCCACTATCGCAACAGATTTACCATCTGTTGCAATAGATGGTCTGTATGTGCAACAAATGAGATATTTGTTGCAACATATAGATTATCTGTTGCAACAGACATACCATCTATTGGAGGAGATGTTTTGATTTATTCTAACAGCTGATTTATTAGTTGCAATAGATGGGAAATTTGATTCATCAGTTATTTTGAATGTGTTAAACAAAAAGTCACGACTGTTCACCTCTTTTTTAATAGTCATCACATACCTTAATTAATCCAAATTGGTGACTGTTTTATTATATAAACATATTTAAAAATAAAAAAGGTGAAAAGTCACAACTTGTAGCAGTTGTTTTTTCTTGACGGGCAAGTAGGCATTTGACATTGAAGATGGTTACCCTTTGAGCCTCCGTAGTCTTGTACTCTACTTAATGATGGGAAGTGAAGAATAAACTGTAATACCCCGCATGTTTCTAAGCTAGGAAGTGAATAAGTTTTTCCTACGTATGAAACCTCCTATCCTGTGAGTAGCATTTTAGTGAATGACTTACAATGAGTATCTTAGCTATAAGATAGATGGTAATGATTTTAATTGGGTAATAATGGCAGGGTGTGATAGCTAACTATGAAAGTGTGAGTTCAATGGATGGACACTGAAAACTCATGTTTGCCGTTATGAGGATTGTTCATGATGATGATATATGATATTTATGGGGTACAGGGGAATCCCATAAGTACACTTTTACATATATATCATAGAGAAAGAAGAGTACTTGGGAATCTCCTACACCTATGACATCTCTGGTTTATGCGGCTACACGCATCGGAGCCTATTCAAGGGATTACACTGGACCCATATAGCCCGTGGGTAGTTCTAATATGGTTAAGATATACATACCCAGGTTAATGGTTTTAAAGGCACTCTAAACCCAATTTCTTTTCCCGACATGGTTTTATATATCTATTTTTATATATATATGTATGTGTGGTTGTGAAAGCATATGGTTGGTTTACTTGTTTTGAGGTTTGGCAGTATTTTAACCTTATCCTGAGTTCATGCTAGAGTTCATCCAATAACCCATCTTCAAGTGATATTTCCCCATGCGATGAAGGAACGGGCCATTTTACTCCTTCTTCTTAGTGATTAGATTCGAGATCAATTGTTGGATTGAAGTGATGAGTTTCCATATTTTGGAAGGCTCTATTTCATATCATGGATGTCTTTTCATACTCTTATTATTTCATAGACATAAATTTTGGCTATGGTTGGGGTTCTCTATGAGAAATTGTTTTGATGGTAAGTTAAAATGTGTCAAGTTTAAATAGAAGGATGTAAATTGATTATGAAGATATGATTCTGGACAGAATCATGCTAATTAAGCATCATATTTATCATTTTACCTTAACTTAATAGAATATAATTAATGGCCTTAATTTTTTCTATTTTATTTTTATTAATAGGGTAATTTTAAGTCAAAACAAAAACAAATTGATAACTTATTAGGGGCAGGAGGGGGATGAATTGTTTTGACACGTGACTATAGAATTTAAATTTTACTGGACATAAATCATAATATAAGGAAACCCACACTATTTTTTAACAAATATTTAAGATTAATTTTCATGAAATACTTTCTTTTTTTTATTAAAATAGAATTCACCCCATACAAAATTTTAGAAGTTTATATCTTTTTAGTTTTTCTTTAACTACACATAAAAATATTTGTATGTTCCTAACCTCATTAAGTTTTGGAATTGTGATCACATATCTATATCACACTAAATTAGAATAGTGCATATCTTTTTCTTTTTGGTAACTTAAGGATTTTGATAGTGTATATCTTTTCTTTAGTTTTCTTTTGTTAACTTAGGATAGTGCATATCAGTTGGTACTACTTTCAATCTTTTCAACATTTTCCCTCATCATATGAGGGTCCTATCTTTTTTAAAACATTGAACCTTGTTTTCTCCATCAGTTTATAACTTAACTTGTCTACCTTCAATTCACTACAATTTTGAAAAAGAAAAAGATTGCTCGAAATCCATAAATATTGGCGTGGGAATATTCATCATACCAATATCTAACATTGGTATTCAACTTCAGTCCAACCATCATCTTATAGGACTCCGGAACCTGAATGACAATTAAAGTTAAAAAGTGATTCGAATAATATGAAAAAATTGGTTGAACAAAAGTAAATATAGCGTACTAATTTAGTGTTTTGCCAAATTTATTTTTTGAAAAAGTGCTTATTTTTCTTTTAAAAGTTTTTATTTTAAAAAGGCGAGGCGTTTGATAAGTTCTTGAAAGAAAATAAGTATTTCTAGAGAGTAGCAGAAACATTTATTCCTAAAAACACTTACTGAAAAATTGTTTTGAAAAAGATACACTTAAAAATAATTTTAAATAACTCAGCCAAACACTTATTGTTGTTCAAAATTATTTTTTAATTAATTGGTCAAACACAAACTACTTCCCATCAAAAATATTTTTTTTTTTAAAAATACTTTTGAAATAACCATTTTTTTAAAATAAGTTGATTAGATGTTTGATCAAATAGATTATTTATTTTCGGGTAAATTTCAGATTTTTTTTCAGGCTTTCTCACATAATTTTGCAACACTTTTATACTTGGAAGTGACATATCCTTATAGTAAAGAAATATAGTGTGTTATGGAACTTTGGCCATCAGATTCCCCCCCCCCCCTTCCCCCAGAAAAATATATATTTAAGGAGCAATTTGGAATGCAAACTTGTGTAGTGAATCATCTTAAAATTCATTCATCTCGCATCCTGTAATGATCCTTCAGATTATTTTTCCTATTTCTACTTATTTTCATCATTTAGAGCTTTTCTATAGCTTCCCTAAGTCATTTATGACTTGTTGGGATTGACAGTTCGGTTATAGGGCAGTTCATTTGTTTTTTAGAGCTAATTCCCTGTTTTGAAGTCTTTGTTGGTTCAAATTTGCTATCGGGCAAAAACTTCAGTCAATCGACCTCGTATGCCAATTCTGACTGTTCCAACAACTTAAGAATATCGATTTTAGGCTAGGTGGACCTCTGGTTTAGGTCCTGAGCCACCCGAGCTAATTTTGAGCTATTGATCGAAAGTTAAGAAAAATGGCAAGTGGGTGTGGGACCCACTTTTCATCAAAAGGATCTTGGCTGGAAATTTTGGTTGAATCATTGAGTCTGAAACGTCGAATTTTATAGGGTAGCATAGTCCGTTTGCATATATGGGATTCTGGATGAATCCGACTGGGACCTAAGTCGCAGCTGGTGTTGGTGCTGGTGCATCACATCCGTGATGCCTTTTATCCTTCACGCGATCTGCTAACCAACAACAAGCATCACGTATGCAAAAAATTTATCGCGTAACTAAATCCCTTGGCAGCAGAGCAAGTATCGCATAAGTGACACTATTGGCGCGTAAACGACATCTGCTGGGATAGCTAGATATCGCGTAAACTATAGGCTTATTGCAAAAATGATATCTGTTGCAGACACAGGTATCTCATAAGCGACCGAAAGTTCTCTTAAGTGATATTTGTGTACCTGGAAAATGTATAAATACCCTATTTCGCCCATTTTACCATTTCTCGTCCATTCTCTAGAATCTTAAACCCTAAAATGTGGGAAAGCTTGGGGATAACAACTGTGGGTGATTTTGAAGCTTGGATAAGGATTATTTACGCAATTCTCCTTGAAATTTGTGGTAATATTCCATTATTTTTATGGTTAATTTCCCAATTCTTATCTAAAATTTCTAAAAGTATGGTGACTTGACTTTAGCACCATTATAGCGGGATGTTGAGTTGGTTTTGGAAATGTGATTTCTCTAAATGGGCCCTACATGAGATTTTTACGTAATTTTGGACTTGAAGCATAATAGTGCAATATGGGTATCACTGTTCTCATTTTGACGAGTAGATTGTGATTTTGATAGTGTAGCACCTTGCGAAAGCTTCTCGGAGTAGAAATCAGTGATTTAGCAGATTTTTTAGACTTTCTTCGGTGCCCAAATAGGCTAGGTTTACCTTTTTCCTAGATTGAGGTATCTCGTTGTATGATTATGATATTATACTAGATATGGGATGGTATTTAGGTATTGGAAGTAGGAATGAAAATATTTCATTTAATCGAATCGTTAGGCTATCTTGAAATCTTAGGCTTGGAGTAGTTATCGTAGTTATTCATGGCTTAGGTGTATTGTTAGACTTGGAGTAGTTAGCGTAGTTATTCATGACTTAGGTTAATTGAGCTTCTCGGTGTATTCCTTCTCCCTAGGATATGGGGCCTTCCCCAGATACATGCTCTCGATCCAAAGATTCTTCTGCCCATTCAATGGTGGGCTAGGGATCATCCCAGGCTCCACTAGGGTTCATTTTCTCTTCCCTACTTAGAGATGTATTGGTTCAACTTTTGGGATTGGTTGGTGGCGCACCGTATGATGGTGCACAGTTTATAGATCAGAGTGGTACTGAGGCATGTTCACAACCTATAGTTGCAGCTCCCAGAGTTAAGGTCCCTCCTGCGCCGGCAGTTGCTCAGCCGGTAGTTTCTCAGCCAATAGTCTCCTATCCTGCTACATCTGCTAAGGAGCATAAGATGTTGGGTAGATTCTTGAGATTGACTCTGCCTAGGTTTTTTGGTGCACTGGGTGAGGATCCTTATGATCTTCTAATGGCTTATGAGGATAGGCTCTATATTTAGTCCTAGTCAAGACTTATAGTATGGATTACACTACTTTTCAGTTGGACTTTAAAGCTCGATATTGGTGGAAAGGTCATCTTGATTCTAGGACAGCTGGATTTTTTCCTTTGAAATAGGCTCAGTTCACCGAGATTTTCTTAGAGAAGTACAACCTCGCAGCCTTAAGGATCATTTGAGAGATTATTTCTCAAGGTTAGAGTAGGGATCTATGCCCGTTGTGGTGTATGAGGCTCATTTTAACGAGTTGGATAGACATGCTACTTCTATTCCGACTTTTGAGTATCAAAGGGTTCATTGCTTTATTAGGGAATTAAGACTCCCCATTCGCATGTTTGCTCAGAGGTTTTTTGCTGAGGTTTTTGATCTTACTCATCTTATGGAGGAGATATATCATGAGGCCCAAGGGGGAAGCAATAAGAGGTCGCGATATCAGGGTAGATTTAGTGGGAGCCGTAGTATCTCCCAATTCATAGGTAGTGGTTCTCAGGGAAGGTACCCTCTGCGTTAACTGTTTCAGCATCAGGGTTAGTCTAGTAGACCTATTCAAAACGTTATTTGAGTTAGTCTAGTAGATGCATTCAGGACGTTCTTTAGATTACCGATGGACGCCAGTCTAGCTCAAGTGATCATCTTGACCAGGGTCGTGGTCAGTCTTTAAGGGGTTCGTCTTCAGGATATTCTAGTCATGGTGGTTATTTCGAGTCAGTCGGATCTTATGATTTTAGTCCAGCGTCTGGGGAATATTATGGTCGTGGCTCTTTTGGTCACTTCTCGAGGGAGTTCCCTGACACGACCCAAACCAGGGCCTTATCGTAATGGGTATCTTAAGTCCAACAAGGAGCAGAGACCACCCACAATACCCAATCCAACCTCCAAAAACATACCCTACATCGGATGAATTTCGAATATATAGCAAGATAGAGTTTTGTACAACTCAAGACTTTAGGATAGGTTCATGACCATGACCCACCCAAGCAAGTCTAACCATCCCATGTTCGACCAATAACCATAATGTAAATAAATCCATAACCATTCCATAATATAATAAGATGGCACAATCACAAATCAAATACAGTCAACCGGTGTCAGCCCCAATACCAATACCAATGCCAAGGCTGACACCAATACCGTCACCATCCATACCAACCCAAAGTAGTCACACAAATCCTCTAACTGAAATCCAAACAATATCCGATCGAGACATGCTCCCTACCATAGCCAAAATCAAGTCTAAGAAATAACCAAAGTATGAAGAAAAGACCATAACATGAAATGGATCCTTCCGAAATATGGAAGATCACCACTTCAATCTAACTCTAAGCTATCCCCGAATTCAATCACTAGCAGGAGTAGTATGGACGGTTCTTACATCGCATGGGAACACAACGCCAGAAGAAGGGTTAGCATGATAAACGCTAACATGTATTCAGGAATAAAGATAAAATAATTCTAGCATTTAAAACCAAGTAAATAACCATATGCATTCACATCCATATATATATATATATATATATATAAAATCCATGTCGGGAAAGAAAATCGAGTTTAGCATGCATTTAAAACCTTTAACCTAGGTATATGTAGCTTTACCATCATAAACCATCCACGGGCTATATGGGTCCAGTGTTACCCCTGATTTTGCGGAAATTTTGACTTTTGAAGAGTCACCACTTAATTTTTAAAAGGAATTAAGAAAACCTTTGTACAATACTTTAAATGATCCAAAATAGAAAAATCATTTAAGTTTCAAAGATTCTGAGTAAGTGGTTTCTATTAACGTTTTAGGAAGGTTTTAGGCACCTAAAATGTCCGCTAACTTGCGGTTATCCGGATTGTTTGAAAATATCTTTTGACTAACTTCAATAAGATTGATTGTTTAAAAGTGATTGATTTTAGGAAAAGACTTGTGTAAAATTGATTTGGACGACTTAGTAGGGGATTTAACTAAGTCTAAACAAATGAAAAGCAAATAAGCACATAAAAGGGGAAAGGGGGGAGAAGAAATAAATGATTTGGGCTCTTCAGCCCAAATCCATCACCCTGTCTTAATCTAATTGGGCTTTCGGCCCATAACCTGTTCTAAACTATTTTTAGGCGCGTTGGCTCAAAATCTGCTCCATCTGTATTAAATTTACAACTTTGGCTTCGAGGCACAAATGAATGAATGAATAAATAAATAAATAAATAAAGACAACAATAAATAAATAAATAAAATAACAAATGAGACTTCCAAGTCTCTTAGCTACTTTTCCAATGGGTTGCAACCCATTTCCTTATTCTTCCGTCTTCTCGCATTTGTCTGCATGTCTTATCCTATTGAACCATCTTTTAATATCTTCTAAAAGTGGGCCTCAATGGCCCTTAGCGAAGATGCAAAGAGAGAAAGAGTCCATTTGAACTCTCAAGCAGGTTCATGTAAAGAAAAGGGCGAAGAAATTAATACGCTATAAATTAAAGACTAATCATATTAAAAGCTCTTGACACTATAAGATATATTCACACAAATGTAAAAGAAACATTGATTCATGGAGTTGAGGAGAAAAAAAAATACACCAAACAAAGAAGTCCAAGTAAATGGAAAGAATAAAATAGCAAACTCTCATGGTTTCAAGCAAATAAAGTTAAATAAAATTATTTTAAGGCTAAGGGAATTTTAATATGCATAAAGATATGAACTGAGCGATTTTAAGAAAAATCAGTGAATAGGCAGAAGGAGGGATAAATAGCAATAGGAACATAGGCAAACCGCAACAAAAAAAAACTTATAAACCATGAAGATTTTATATTATAAAGGATATTAGCTTGTGAACAAGATTCAACAATATTCAACTTTTCACAAGTTTGAGAAGAATAGGGTAAAAAGGAAGAAAGAAAAGATAAGTAACTTATTCGCATGAGACAATATTTGAAGATAGAAATTTCTGCTACCAAGGATATCAAGAATAGATTTTGCAACACTTATGCGACAAGAACAACGACAAATTCTCACCAGAACTAATATTACGATACCATGAGAACGTTAACACATCAGTTGTACCTCTCGACGGAATACAGAACCTGGGTAACATATCCTCTGTCCTGGCTTGACATTTTTTGTCAACAGGAGCTTTAGGGATGAAAAAAGTGACGACAAACTGATATAAGGAACAAAATGAAAACAATAAAAGTAGCAAATCAGGCCATAATGCTTAAGCATAAATAGTTAACAGGCTGATAATTAACAAAGAAAAGAGGAATAAAAAGCCTAGTGTTACAGCGATTTCGAATTGAAAATTAAACACAGCTTATGAGGCTAAAGCAGTGATCTTATAGCTAAAAAAATGAACGATAAATTAAAATGAAATTATACATTGGATTTTCATCAAAGCAACAAAATTAGCACTGAAACAAAGGTCAAAATTTCGCAATGGGAATTATTGAATCAAGATATTGAACTTCATTGATTAACAGAATGCTCATGATATGTGCTAAAAGAAAATCAAAAATTAGATAACAACATCAATGTGACACAAAGAACTCAAGACAACAAATCCAAAACACAGAATCAATAATGGAGCCAAAATTATAGTATAAACGTTATTTCAGCAAAACGACATAACAACATTAGATCCTAAGGCCATCAGAGCCATCTACAACAAGCAATCCCAGCATACCATATCAATAATAAAACACTAATGCAACTACAAAATGGGGAGATGAAGGAGAAATAATTGAAAGATAAATGAAATGGAGTGTTACCTGTTTCAAAGCGGCAAAACGAAACAAAGAACTGACGTCGGAATTTTCCACCACCGAAAATCAACGTTATCAACTTGAGAACCTCCGATTAACCAACCAACTTTTAAAAAAAGAAGAAAGGAAAAGAATTTTTTTACTGAGAGAGAAACTATTAGCTCTGAGGATTTTCCCCGACCCCTTTTTTTGCTCTCAAGAGAGCTATTTATAGAGGATGAAAGAGTGGATCAATTGGAGCTCAATCGATGTGTAAAATTTGAAAATAGGGGGTAAATTCAGGATTTTCCATGGAGATATTTTCAAAATTTAAACTGAAAATCCCCTTAGAGCTTGGTTTCATCAACAAATTGTACCGATTTTTTTGGATTTTTTGAGAGAAATTGCAATGGGTGGACCAATACCATTTTGGAAAAATGGATTATCCTCAAGAACCAATGAAAATTGTCTAAATATGTACAAAATTGTACCATGGCATGCGAGATTCGCAAAATTATCCATTGGAGATGACACCTAGACTTGTTTTAGAAGATTTTTGGACCTTCTTTGTCCTACTATTGCATGAGACATGTGTGGAGAAGGGTAGGGTCGGGTTGAAGCTGGTTTTCTCGATTTTGGGTTGAGACTGGCCGAATTCCGATTGCTTTCACCAAAATCGGGTCTAATTTTGGTTTGTGCTCATCGGTGTAATTGACACCATTGTTGTATATGTTTTCACGCGTATTGAAAAAAACAAAAAAGGGCCACGTTTGGGCTGGACCAGGTCAGGCTTGACTGGGTTTCTATTGTTAGGAAGAAGAAAATAAAAATGGGCCTGAGCTGGTTGGTTACTGATTTGGGTTGGTCAATTAGAGTGTAATAGGATTGTTAAAATTTTGGGGGTTATTTAAAACATAACCCCCAATTAAGATTTAGGATTTAGTCAAATTTAATTAATATTTGGTCAAATTAAAAATTAAATTGGTCAATTACATTGCAATTGTGGCCAATTTGATTTTAATTATGGTAAAATTTAATAAATTGGTTGGATAAAATCGAAACTTGACACGAATTAATACTCAGTTTAATCCCGAACTTCTTAATTTAATAAAACGAAACACATATTTATCCGAATAAATTATTTTTTAGAACAAATTATATTTAAATCAAGATTTTAATCTTTTAAATTTATTTCAATACAAACCTTGATTAAAGTTCGATATTTTATAAAATAATATATATTTAAGTAACAAAATTATATAATTTCGTATAATTGAATACGATAATATATAATCGCTACTTAAAATCACAAACTTACCCAGATAAATACTTTTGAAAAGTTTTTTTATTCGATAAAGTAAATGTTGTAATTTTATTGAAAATCGCAGAAACACGAGATTAAACTTAGTTGTGGGGGGCAAAAATTAGGTGTCAACACCCCCTGAATGGGCCCCAGTGTGTGTAGCCACATGAGCTGGAGATATTATAGGGGCCGGGGATTCCCTTGTACCCTTCGCCCTCCATGATACATATATACAAGTATAAACTTAAGGGATTCCCATGTACTTCACAAGTATAAGGTCTCCATGACCATCCCTCATGTCGACAAACATGAGTTTCCAGTGTCCATCCATTGGACTCATACCTTCATGGTAAGCTATCATAACCCGCCATTATTGCCCAATAAAAATATTAGCACATAACCAACCAACCAAATCCAAAAGTTATTATCCAATGCTTTATGAAGTGGTATCGTCATACCGACTATAGCTTGCAAGTAATATTGTTAGCCAAGTCTTAGGGGCTTCCCATGTACCCCATATGATTACCAATTAATCCAAAGCCATGGACAGTAATTCCTTTCCAATTCATTTAAAACCATTTAAACAAATTTAGGTTTCATTACTAAAGTATACAATGCAATAGTTTCAATAAAAGTCAAACCACATGACAAAACCATTCTCTTAGGCATTTTAACAAACATGTTGAAGGCATATAGTTTCTAAACCAAAAACCAAGCAATTTGGGGAATCCAAAGTACCCCTAAACCTATTTACCATTATCATGCATTCCACAATGTTCAAACCAATATTATAACATGAAAAACCACAAGTAAAACATGGAAAAACAATATCCAAACCTTTATAACCAAAAAACCCAACATTAATTTGAAAACCAAACAATACCCACAATCAAATCATGAAAACCATTAATTGAATCATGAATTTAGTTGAACTAAAAATGAGGTAGGAGTAACATGCCTTAGATAATGAAGAAGACAGAGAGAAATCATACTTTGAAAGCCTTAATTGATCCTCTTGAAGATACCCTGGCCTTTACTTAACCCAAGAGCTTGAGAGAGTTTATAAAGAGTTTTTAAGTATTTAAGATTAGAATAATAGGGTAAATAATATCCCAATTATGTTTTAGGTCATGGGGTCATAAGGGGTTAAGAGGGGAAATATCCAGAATACCCCCAACTTAAAGTGTAAAAGACTTCCCATAGGTGGGTATGACTTTTCTTTGACTCGTACACACCGCATACGAGTAGTACCCACCACTCATACCCTATATAGAATGTTAGAATCCAATTTGTCCAATATAATACCCCTAGAACAAAATCATATCCAATAATATCATTAGTACCCATAAACCGTACCCATAACAAAATCGAGAGGGGTTGGACACTGTTCAACATACGAATGGCTTGACTCTCTCGTATCATCCCCATATGACTCATATGGAGTCTAGTCGTACCTAGAACATTAAGTGACATAGGACACACTATGAAATATACGACTTGGGCCCCTTAAATCATACCACATCATACGACAAGTAAGCATGAGTCATATGATGTCTAGAGAGCTCAAAAGCAAGAAATTTGCAAGGACCAAAACACAGGGTATTTCATGCCCCAGTCGTGGTGTAATTATTACTTCATCTTAGAGTGTTCCACCTATTAGGATAGTTCATCCCTCAGCTAGAAGTGTTATGCATGGTCGTAGGGATGGTCCCCAAGTTGCTCATAGAGGTTACTAAGAAAGTAGGAAAGAAGGTTGGTCAGGAGCCCAGCCAAGTGGTGGGCGTGGCTAGTTGTATGAAATACCTAATGACTCGAGGTTGAGTCTTCAAATATTGTTATCATAGGTATGATCTTGGTGTGACGTCAGTCGTCTTTTGCTTTATTTGATTTGGGATCCACTTATTCTTATGTATCTGCTTATTTTCCATCACAATTGAGGTATCTTGTGATTCATTATCTATACCATTATGTGTATATACTCCCGCGGGTGATTCTTTAGTAGTGGATCAAGTTTTCAGATCATGTGTTGTGACTGTTAGAGATGTTGATACTCATGCTTCTTATTATTTTTGACATGATGAATTTTGATATGATTTTGGGCATGGACTGGTTATTCCATTGTCATGCCATCTTGGAATGTTTTTCCAAGACCATTACCTTAGCCATGCCCAACATACCCTCGATCATATAGTAGGGAGCTGGTAGCTGTGAGTTGACGAGGATTATTTCTTATATGTGTGATAGGAGGCTTATTTTGAGGGTTTGCGAGCCTTATCTTGCTTATATTCATGATGTTAGTGTGGAGAGCTTGTCGCTTGACTCTATTTCAGTAGTTCGTATGTTTACTGATGCTTTCCCTACTGATCTACTTAACCTTCCTCTTAAGTGTAGTGTTGAGTTTGTTATTGATCTTGAGCCGATCACCCGACCGATTTCTATATCACCTTACTGTATGGTTCCCACCGAGATTAAAGAGCTGAATTCTTAGCTTCAGGATTTTTATGGTAAGGTTTTCATTAAACCGAGTGTGTCCCATTGGGGATCTCCTATGTTGTTTATGAAGAAGATAAATGGATCTATGTTATGTATATTGATTATAGGCAGCTTAATAAGGTGACGGTGAAGAACCATTATCTTATGCCTTGAATTTATGACTTGTTTGACCAACTTTAGGGATCCATGATGTTCTCTAAGATTTATTTGAGGTTTGGTTACCATTAGTTGAGTATTCAGGATGAGGATATCTTGAAAACAACCTTTAAAACCCATTATGGTCTTTATGGGTTCCTAGTGATGTCTTTTAGGTTGACTAATACCCTAACCTCATTCATGAATTTTATGAATCAAGTGTTCAGGCCTTATTTTGATTCCTTTGTTGTTTTGTTCATTGATGACATCCTTGTGTATTTGAGAAGAAGAGAGAAGCATGCACATTATTTGATGATTATGCTTTAAAATTGAGAGATCATATGGTTTTTGCCAAATTCTCTAAGTGTGACTTTTGGTTTGAGTCGGTGACATTCCTAGGGAATTGGTGTATAAGGATGGGATTATGGTAGACCCAACAAAGATTGAGGATGTTCGTGATTGGTATAGGCCTACATCTTCGACTGAGGTTTGTAGCTTTATTGGCTTGGCCAGTTATTATAGATGATTTGTCAAGGGTTTTGCTACTATTTCAACACCTATGGTTAGATTATCTCAGAAGAAGGTTTCTTTTGTATGGTCTGAGGAGTGTGAGTCGAGCTTTGAAAATCTCAAGGAGTTTCTTACTTCGGCTCCTATTTTGGCTCTTTCTATTAAGGATGCGGGATTCAACATGAACTATGATGATTCTAGTGTTGGTTTGGGTTGTGTATTGATGCAACAGGGTCGTGTTTATTCTTATGCTTTGAGGCAGCTAAAGGTGTACGAGCGCAATTTCCTCACTCATAATTTGGAGTTGTCGGCGGTAGTTTTTTTGCTTAAGATTTTGAGGCATTACCTTTATGTTGTGCATTGTGAGATTTTCTCAGTTCATCGAAGTCTTCAACACTTATGATCTAGAGAGAGCTTAATGTTAAAAAACTTATATGGATAGAGTTGCTTAAGGTTTATGATATCTTTATCTTGTATTATTCGATCAACGCAAATGTGGTAGCAGATTTCTTGAGACGAAAGGTGGTAAGTATGGGTAGCTTGTGTTGTATCTCAGTTTCTCAAAGGCTGTTGGCACAAGACATTCAGTCCTTAGATAAATTGATGGTACGACTTGATATTTCAAATCCTAGGAGGATTCTTGCTAGTATTGAGGTGAGGTCCTTGCTATTTGAGAAGATTCAGGATCACTAATTTGAGGATAAAAGTATTTGCATCATTGTGATCAGGTGTTGAGTTATGAGTCCAAGAGGGCTAACATATATTTTGAGGGTTTCTTGAGATTTGATAGATACATTTGTGTTTCGAGGATTGGTGACTTGATTCAGTCAATTTTGCACGAGGCTCACAGGTTGAGGTATTCTATTCACCCTAGTACAACTAAGATGTATAGAAACTTAAGATAATATTTTTGGTAGAGTGGCATGGAGAAAGATGTGGTGTACTTTGTAGCTTGTTTCTTATGTTGTCCGAAGGTGAAGGCCGAGCATCAACGACCTAGTGGGTTGATTCGGATAATGCCCATTCTTGAGTGGAAGTGTGAGCGGATCACCGTGAACTTTGTTAGTGGTTTGCCTTGTACGTCTCATGGTTCCTATGGTATTTGGGTCATTGTGGATTAGTTGACCAAGTCGGCACATATTATTCCTAGACAGATGTCTTTCAGTGCTGAGAGGTTAACCCGTATCTATGCTCGCAAGATAGTCTTTTTGCATGGTGTGCCTATATCCATCATTTCCAGAACGGGGTCCCGTGTTCACTTTTGGTTTGAGACTTTCGAGATTAGACCCCGTGGTATTGTTATGCTTTAGGATTTATTGGATAGAGTCAGAGTGATTCAGGATAGGTTGAGGGCACTCAGAGTAGGCAGAAGGATTATGTAAATCGTAGACTTCATTCCTTGAGATTTAGAGTTGGTGATTGAGAATTCCTCTATGTATCACCCATGGAGGGTGTGCTGAGGTTCGGGATGAAAAACAAGCTCAGCCCCACATATATTGGACCCTTTGAGATCTTTTGTACAATTGGTGAGGTGGATTATGAGTTAGCATTACTCTAGATTTTGTTGATGACCATATGGTTTTCCATGTTTTTATGTTGCGGCAGTCCTAATCCATCTTATATGCTTAGATGGGACTTAGTCCAGTTGAATAAGCAATTGAACTTCATGGAGAAGACTGTGCTCATCTTGGATAGTGATATCAGGCGATTGTGCACAATGAAGATTCACGTAGTTAAGGTTCAGTGGAGGCACCACCCAGTAGAGGAGGCTACTAGGGAGATCGAGAGCGAGATGCGTACCCAGTATCCTCACATGTTCTAGGCTTCAGGTATATCCTAATCCTTTACTTTTGCAGACGAAAGTTCTTTTAGTAGTGGCTATTATAATGACCTTTCAGTTTATTTTCTATATTTCTGCTTATTTTTGTTGTATAAAGCTGTCCCATAGCTGCCCCAAGTCATTTATGACTTGCTAGGACTGACAGTTTGATTATTGGGCAGTTCGTTTGGTTTTTAGAGCCAATTCCTTATTTTGAAGTCTTCGTTTGTTCAAATTTGTTATCGGGAAAAAACTTCAGTCAAATGACCTCGTATACCAATTTTGACTATTCTAACAACTTTGGTATGTCGATTTTAGGTTAGGTGGGCCATTGGCTCGGGTCACAAGGCACTCGGGTTCATTTTGAGCTATTGATTGGAAGTTAAGAAAAATGGCAAGTGGGTGTGGGATCCATTTTTCATCAAAATGGCCTCGAATGAAAATTTTGACTGCCCCATTGAGGTTGGAACGTCGAATTTGATAGGGTAGGATAGTCCATTTGCGGATACAGAATTTTGAATGAATCTCAAGGGGTTGACAGAGACTTTGAAAATTCTAAGTCTCAGCTAGTGCTGGTGCATAACGAATGTGATGCCTTTGTTTGCTTATGTGATCTGCTAACTAGTAGCAAGCATCGTGTACATGGAACTTTTGTTGCGTAAGCGACTCCCTTGGAAGCAGAGAAGGAATCTCGTAAGTGATACTATTGTCACGTAAACGACATCTACTCGAATTGCCAGATATCGTGTTAGCGATAGGCTTATCGCGTAAGTGATATTTATGCCAGGCATATTTATCACGATACTCATATACCTGGACAGGGTATAAATACCTCATTTAGCCCCTTTTTTACCATTTCTCATCCATTCTCTAGAATCTTAAATCCTAAAAGTAGGAAATCTTGGGGATAACAATTGTGGGTAATTTTAGAGATTGGATAAGGATTATTTACGCAATTCTCCTTCAAATTTGTGGTAAGATTTCGTTAGTTCTAAGGTTAATTTTCCCATTCTTATTTAGAATTCCTAAAATTTTGGTGACTTGATTTTAACACTATTATAGCTTAAAATTCACCCATTTTGAGGGTAAATATTCCTTGAGCATAGGGGAAGTTGAGTTGGTTTTGGAAATGTGGTTTCCCTAAATAGGCCCACATGGGATTAATACATAATTTTGGATCCAAAGCACAATAGTGCAATATGGGTATCATTTTTCTCGTTTTGATGAGTAGATTGTATTTTGATAACATGACACCTTACAGAAGCTTCTCCAAGGACAAATTGGTGATTTAGCAGATTCTTTGGGCATTCTTCTACGCCCATGTAAGCTAGGTTTACCTTCTTCCTAGATTGAGATATCTCGTAGTATGATTATGATATCATACTAGATATGAGTGGGATTAGGTGTCAGAAGTAGGAATGAAAATATTTGGTTTAATCAAACCATTGGGCTATCTTAAAACTGTAGAGTTGAAGTAGTTAGCATAGTTATTTATGGCTTAGATGAATTAAGCTTCTCTGTGTATTTTTATGTAACACCTTAAATTTTTTGTGCTAGAATTTTAACCGTCGTTCCTACGTGTGTAAGATCTAGTCAAAATGTTTTCCATGTTAATATAAGTTTCATTATCATTATTCTAGTGTGTGAATTGCTTTTGAGGTGAAAGGTGTTCACAGGAATCACTTAGAGTGAACTTGAGCTAAGAACCTTTGATTCGTCCAATGTTTGGTATTTGATTCTACAAGGGTCAACTTTGAACATGTATAAATTTTTTATATACGTAGAATTTTGTATCTTAAGACCCACCAAATTGTAGATAATTGAATTAGCTTTCCAACTATTCCAATTTTGCCTTAATTCGATATCTGAGCAAAAAGTTATGGCATTTTTCATGTGAGGCAGTAAGCTGACGTGATTGGGATGCGGAACGATGGTCCTTGATGCGATGAGAAATGCGACGTGATGGCCAATGTGATACAGAGCTATTTCACATGTTATTTCAGCTCCTACAGGTTCTAGGGGCTCTTTGGTCACTTCCCCTCACCCAAATCCACCCATAACACTTAATTTCAGCCCCCAAAAGCATTATACACATTCTTATTCATCTTTTTCTCTCCAAGAAAACCCTAGCCCCCTCAAGAACACCAAGAACTTCAAACAATTTTCTTCAAGACAATCAATGAATTAAGGTTCCTCCATCCAAGAAATTCAAAACTCCATTACAATATCTTCAAGATAAACAAGAATTTGAGTTCTTAAGTTCAAGAATTCCAAGAAAAGCTTTCAAGAACATTCCCAATGTTTCCAAGTCAAGTTCTCTACATCAAATCAAACCTATTAAGGTATGTGAGGTTATGAACAAGGATATTCCTTTCATCCTTGTGCCCAAAACTAGTATTTAAAGTTGATTTTTCATGAATTTACATGATTTGCAACTAGGGTTCATACCCAAAGTATCTTGTTTTGAGTTTATGCGTTTATAAAGTGATTGAAGTATGAAAATACATACTTATCTTGATTTAAATGATTCTCTTTCATGATTTGAACACTATGAGTATGATTTGAGACATTGATTAAAGATTTCCAATTGAGCTTTAAGCATGATATTGTGATTTTGATTTCATTATCTTGACTTGAATTGTTAAAGCATTTCAAGATTATTATTGTTGAGCATGAAGTTTATTGCGATTTTACATGATTTCCAAGTATGGGTTGTAAGCCCTAAGTTTAAGTCTTGATATTTCAAGAAAGATGATATTTGAGCATTCTTTGATAAACATGTATTCAGATTTTTAAGCAAGATCTGATCTTTTGATCCTCATCTAAGATATGGAATCCACACAGATTAGTTTTGATTACAGTTTAAAATAGATTGATGCATAAATGATTTTCATTATAAACCCTTATGCTATTTTAAGATAGATTTCCTAAAGTTATGAGCAATAAGTATGGGTGTAATATTTAGCATCGAGTTGGGTATGATTCCAAGGTCTCATGCACTAGAACTACGAGCCACCGTAGGTTTAAGTACCCATAGTGGGCTAAGTCGGTGATCACTTAATATAAGGTTCTATTCTGATGGCAAGGGTAGAACAGCTCTCCCTAACGTGCGTAAGATGTTGGACTCTATGAAAGATCACATGGTTTATGTCAGTTAGAAGAAATTCCTACTAGAAAGAGTAAATATAAAACTTTTAGAACTAAGTGTTATGACTCACGAGATTTATACAGTATGTTTTATCATTCATGATTTATGATTTTCAGCTTTTAGTTATTCAAGCCAATGTGAGTCATTTATACTTAGCATGCATTCTTTTACAAGTTTATATAAATATTGAGATATTGTTTTTCTTATGCATTCACCCCCACATGATCAGTACATTCCAAAAGTTCTGATCCACATATATGTCTATGTGCTACATTGTCTCATAATATAGGTACGAGTTGTAGCGCGCATATCATATTCAGACAGCTTGCAACTTCCAGTCAGCAGGTAATAAGTCTTTTTGATTCAAGGGCTCGAGTCAATCATAATTTGAGTAGTGTTTTTTTTCATTATTCAATCGTAATTATTTAGAATAGCTGGGGGTCATGTCTCGGCTACCTATAGTCAGTACTAGTAGAGGCTTCATAGACAGTCAGTAAAGTTAATGTGTTGGATTTTAGTTTTGGTTTTGTTAAAGCAGAGTTGTAATAATTTTAATAGTTTGTTTTGAAAATGTTCAGCTAAAGATTTTCTTCCGCTTATTTTATTTCAAACTTATGTATTTATTTCAGTTACTCATGAGTTATTCCAGTACAAGGGTTATCTTGGGATCACTTGTGGTCCTAAGCACCTTGTGATGACTAGGGGGTAGAATCGAGTCGTTACAATTTAGGATGGAAATGCTTTAATTACTCAAGGTAGGTGAAATTGTCCTAGTTATTCATGTTAGGGTGAAATTGTCCTTAGTTTCTTAAGCTAAGGGAATTGCCTTAGTTGTTATTATTTTAGGTAGGATTGACTTAGTTGTTAATGTTTGGGAAAGAAAACTATCTTAGGGATAATTAGGCTTACTTGACATCTAGAAATGAACCTAGATACCTTAACCTAGTCTAGGGTAGAAGTTTCTTAAATGGATTTTGGAGATTAAAAGTGGGCCTCCCCGACCCACCTTAGGCCAAGACTTGTGATAGCCTTGTAGACTCATTTACGTATAATATATTTTTATTAATGGTAGGTTTGACACTAGATGAGGTTGAATATAATTGTTGAGTATGTTAGTTGGATATCGAGGATTGATGCTAATTTTGAGTATCGCTAATGATATTGATCATATGCGTTGATTAAGGATATAATTTATAAGGGTGATTATTGATATGTCTTTGGGATATGATTAATGATTTATCCATGTGATTATTGTTATGACTTTCGGATATATTTAATAACATGGCTTATTGTTATGGTTAATGCTATAGATATCGACATGATTAATGGTTAATGTCTTATAGATGTGATATGGCTTATAAATATAATAAGGCATGTAGGTATGATAATGCTTATATACATATATGATATGTCTCATAGATGTTATATGGCATATAAATTTGATACGATTTGTAGATAAGATATGTCTTATATATATGACATGACTTATTTGTATGATATGGCTTATGATATGATGTGGCTTATATAAGTATGACATGGCTTATGGATATGAATAATGGCTTATGGATATGTTATGTATCATCTATATGATGCGACTTATAGATATAATAAAAATCTTATAGATATGATGGGTGGCCTATAAATATGATATTGATATGAATTACGGATATGCCTTATAATATTGCTTTTAAATATTAGTATTGATATGGATTTCAAATATGACTAATATTGGCTTACAGATGTGATTATGGATGAGACTTGTGGTTATGATTCTTGGTCTGATGTATAGAGATAAGTAAGGATATGGTTTACAGTTGTGACTTATGGGTGTAATATATTGAGTTATCTTATCGATATGGCTCATTATTATGGTTCATCGATATGGTTTATAATTGTGAGTTTTGATTTGCTGCCGACAATTGATAATGATCTTCATAATATGAGTTCAGGATTGAGTTCGACAAATAATGATAATGATGATGATACAAATGAGTTTTGGTTCAAGTCCAACATCGAAATTATGTAAAAAATGATACGGTTCGGATGAATTCTTGGTTATGACATAATGCTTGGGTTATTTACTGCTTTTTGATTGCTAGTTTCATTGATTGTACCCTCCAACCTTATAAGGGCCTACGTAGGGTTATTTACTTTTCCACACTTATTGACTTATGAGGGACAATCTTGTAGTTAACGGTATGGTCATTATGTTTGTAACACCTCGTGTTTCCTTAGCATAATCTAAGTCCCAATACATGAGTACTTGTATATGAATCTTTTTAAAACTCATTATTTTTCAGTTTAGAGCCTGCCATAGCATAGGAAATTTAAATAGCTTTCCAACTATATAAAATTCGCCCATATTCGATAACCGAGTAAGAAGTTATGGCGATTTTAAGTTTCAGTCGCAAAACCCCATTATTTTAACCTTTAGCGCATCGCAGAGCAGACCAATCTCCCATTTGGCAAATTCTAGTGAGGGTCCGTGATCCTGGCGCATTGCTCCATAGGTCAATTTAACATTTGTCCATTTCCAGTATCGAAGCGCGATACCACCGCATCGCGGCGAACTTCCAGGTCCCAATCAGTGAAGGACCACGATTTCCCCATGTCACGCCACAGACCAGTTTTTCAGTTGTCTGATTCCAGTGACATGGTGTGATAGCGCCGTGTCGCACCATCCCAGAAAATTAGGATTTTCAGTCAGTTCCAAGTTTTAATTCTAAGGGATTTTAAGTAGTTTTCCCTTGTCCCAGTCAGCCCCAAACACGAAATTAAGTCCCTAATAACCTAATTGGGCATTATTCTAATCAATTTTTTCCCAAAATCAAGAACATTCTCTTAAGTAGCAAAACCCTAACCTTTAAGAATCAAGGTCAAATCTCAAGAACTCTCCATCAATCCTTCCAAATTCATCATCCCAAGTATGTTAGATGTTCATCCATAGATTCCTTTCATACATGGAGTCCAAGTATCTGATTTAATTACAAATCTATCATCTTTTCAAGATTTATGATATTAAGTTGTGATTTAAAACTATGAATCTCCATGAACTTCTATGAATATTGATTTTATACCATATGTTAATGGAATTATCATTGTTATCAAATCCCCTATATTTTAATATTGTCACTCTTCAAATTATATCATGATTTAGTGTTATAGACAATGAAGTCATGCTATTATTTCAAGTTTTATACTATTCCCATGAATTGACTAAACTATGAAGTACAAGTGTTTGATAAAATGCCTACAAGAGTAATTATTTAATAAGAACCTTCATGTTTTGGTCTTCAAGATTTAGTGTCTTTTCAGTATTGTTGTTTTGAGTCCTGGGGGTATTGAATACACAAAAACCATAGCTATTTATTTAGTTTAGCCTCGATACATTACAGAATGGTCTTCATATTATATTTTAAGCATTATCAGAATAGTCAGATATCAGTCATTCAACTCAGAACAATCTAGTATCTCAGTGCCTTTGAGTTGGGAGTAGGATTTAGCACCGAGCGAGTGTAGGGATGGAGGCTTCCCCATCAGATAGGCAGAGTCATTTGTAGCAGTCCCTATACTCCAGAACTACATAGCCAGCATAGGATATGAGTAGTCACCCGTCAGATTATGCTTGACTATCTCGCAGGGGTCACCCATCAGTTTAGTCTTAACATCCTTAGTCCTTTGGATATTATATCAGTTTAGTGGAACCACACAACCATTGTTAGTACCCGTGGAAAGGTATTAACACCTTTCCAACTGGGGTTACAGGTTGGACCTCGATTAGCTCAAATTGGGGAATGTCAGTTAGATGACACCTCCCACGGTCTCAGATATAGTCTCAGTTATAATCC
Organism: Capsicum pubescens; assembly: GCA_030864215.1. NCBI lineage: Eukaryota > Viridiplantae > Streptophyta > Magnoliopsida > Solanales > Solanaceae > Capsicum > Capsicum pubescens. The sequence continues at coordinate 82,553,247 of CM061541.1, read as the reverse complement.
CATCTCAGTTAATCAATCTTATTGTTGTTTGACTAAAGCATACAAATTTCAGTTATTTCAGTATTTTAGTTTATAGATTTTACTCAGTTATGTTATATGCTTGGTCATGTATCCTTAGTATTTACAGATTTCCATGCATTTTTTGTATCTACATATTCCATGCTCTCTACCTATTACTCCATGTTTTACATGCATATCCAGTTAATTATTAGTTCTGTTCATGAAACCATGCATACCAGCCTACCTAATTTAGCATACCAGTACATTCAAAGTACTGATCGCATACCTTTCTTTTGAACTATGCTGTATCATATCATAGGTGCTGACGCTCAGTTCTCGGATCACACTTAGTACCTAAGATCATCAGCAGTACAGTAGCAGTGGTGAGTCCTTATATTTCAAGGACAAATTATATTACTTCATGTATTTATCTCAGTAGTTAGTTAGGGACTGTCTTATCAACTCATAGTATCCAGTATAGAGGCTTTTCAGACACTACAGTTAGCTATTCAGATTATTCAGATTTCAATATTTTTATCAGATTCATAATTTAGTAGTTATTAATAATTAAAACCTTATGGCATTTTAGTTATTCTTCCATATTCATGATTATATTATTTAGTGCTCACAGCAGGTACCAGTTCATAGGTTATCTTGTGGTCCCGTGGGACTGTAAGCACCGTGTAATGACTAGGGGCAGTCTCGGGTCGTTACAAACTTAGTATCAGAGCCTAAGGTTTTAAATTGTCCTAGGATGTCTGAAATCCGCATCGAGTAGAGTCTTGTGCATTGGTGTGTAGCGCGCCACACTTATGGATGAGAGGCTACAAGGCATTTAGGAAAAAGTTTCCCTTCTTTCAAGTATTCATGTCGTGCGATTGAGCATGAGCTTAAGTTAAACTCTCAGTATAATCCGTTTCCTCCTTCTGTTTACAGAACATGCCTCCCATGAAGAACGGAAGAAGAACAAGAACTCAGCCAGCCCCTCAGTCCATCCGGGAAGATCCTCCGGATGAGTATGTCTCTCATGTAGAATTCAGGGCTGCGTTCACTACTCTAGTAAAATTCGTATCAGTACAGAATAAATGGCTAGCCGATGTTCTGGCCAACCCAGTGGTCAATACTTCTGCCACTAGAATTTGGGACTTTACCCGAATGAATCCTCCTTTCTTTATGGGGTCCAAGTCTGAAGAGGATCCACAAGAATTCTTAGATATGGTTCAGAGGGTAACAAATGCTATGGGGGTGACATCTAGTAAGAGTGCCTAGTTGGCTGCATATCAATTACAAGATGTAGCCCATATTTGGTTTAAGCAGTAGAAAGTTGATAAAGGTGTTGATGTAGGGCCTATAGAATGGGAAGAGTTTTCCACGACTTTCTTGGATAATTTCTTTCTATTAGAGTTGAGGGAGGCAAAGGTGTTAGAATATATTAATTTGAGGCAAGGTAATATGATTGTGAGGGAGTATTCTCTCAAGTTCACCCAGTTAGCTAGATATGCTCCTCATGTGGTAGCTGACAGTAGGTCCAAGATGAGTAAGTTTGTGTCTGGCATGTCTGATAGTGTGGTCAAGAAGTATAGGACCGCAATGATGATTAGTGAGATGGAGTTGTCTAGGCTGATGGTCCATGCTCAACAGATAGAGAAGCAAAAGATTAAGGAGAGGGAGAGAGAAAACAAGAGAGTTAGAATGGGTAGTTTTAATTTCAATCAACCAAAGTCAGAAGGTGGTAACTGTCCTTAGTTTCATCAGAGGTCTTCATCCCTAGTACCTTCTTCAGCCAGTGCCCCAGTACCCAAATTTAGAAACGATAATAGGGATAGGTCACCAGGCTCCAAGTCCCATGTCAGTGTTAGCAGTGCTCTTACCAATCCTTTATATTAGAAGTATGGCAGACACTATCAAGATGAGTGTAGAGCAGGTAGTGATGCGTGCTTCGGGTATGGAAAGCCAGGACATCAGATTCGAGAGTGTCGGTTAGTTGCTCAGAAAGGTAGGGATGCGCGCCAACAGGTTCAGTCCCATAAAGCGTCAGTTCCATTCGGCCTCCCAACTCAGCAGGGTGCCGCTTCCAATGCTACCCATGGTTAGTGTTTGGACATATTATATGCTCTTTAATCCCGCCAAGATCAGGAAAATTCTCCTGATGTAGTTATTGGTACGTTGCAAGTCTTTCACTTATATGTTTATGCTTTATTAGACCCTGGAGCTTCTCTTTCTTTTGTAACTCCATATATAGCCATCAATTTCAGAGTCAGTCCTGAAAATCTAGCAGAGTCCTTTTCAGTGTCTACCCCAGTGGGCGTTTTCATTGTAGAAAGACAGCTATACAAAAATTGTTTGGTCATAATATCTCAAAAAATTACTTCAGTTGATCTTGTGGAGTTAGAGATGACTGATTTTGACGTCATTCTTGGCATGGATTGGCTCCACTCATGTTATACCTCAGTTGATTGTATAAATAAAATAGTTTATTTTTAATTCCCAAATGAACCAGTCCTTGAATGGAGGGGTAGTACTACAGCTCTTAGGGGTCAGTTGATTTCATACCTTAGATCCAAAAAGATGATATCCAAGGGGTGTGTCTACCATCTTGTACGAGTCAAAGTCTCTAACTCAAAAACTCCTACTCCTGAGTCAGTCCTAGTAGTAAATGAATTCTCAGATTTATTTCCTGAAGATCTTCCCGAAAGGGAAATCGACTTCAAACTAGACCTTTTCCCAAATACTCAGCCTATATCTATTCCTCCATACAGAATGGCTCCATCTAAACTTAAAGAACTGAAAGAACAGTTGAAAGATCTCTTAGATAAGGGACTCATTAGACCCAACATCTCCCCGTGGGGCACACCTGTTCTATTCGTACGTAAAAAAGACGGTTCTCTCAGAATGTGCATAGACTACCGTCAGTTGAACAAGGTCACAATCAAGAATAAATAACCACTTCCTAGAATCGATGACTTTTTCGACCAACTTCAGGGTGCCAGTTACTTTTCCAAGATAGACCTCAGATCAGGCTATCATCAGCTAGAGTCAGGGAATGTGACATTCCAATTTTTTTTTTTGAACTCGGTATGGTCACTTCAATTTTCTAGTCATGTCCTTTGGTCTTACGAATGCTGCAGTAGCCTTCATGGACTTGATAAACTGAGTGTTCAAGCAGTACTTGGACATGTTTATCATAGTCTTCATTGATGACATTCTTGTCTATTCTCGTAGTGAAAGCGATTATGCATACCATCTCAACATAGTGCTTTAGACTCTTAGAGCTCACCAATTGTTCGCTAAATTCAGTAAGTGTGAACTCTAGCTAAGATCAGTATAATTCCTTGGTCATATTATTTCCAGTGATGGCATTAGAGTTGATCCTCAAAAGACTAAAGCAGTGAAAAACTGGCCTAGACCCATCTCTCCATCAGATATCAAGAGTTTCTTAGATTTAGCTGGCTATTACCATCGGTTTGTTGAAGGGTTTTCTTCTATTGCATCCCCCATGTACAGATTGACTCAAAAGAAAGTAAAGTTTCAGTGATTAGATTCCTGCGAGAAGAGTTTTCAGGAGTTGAAGACTCGACTTACCTCATCCCCAGTCTTGACTCTACCAGACGATTCAGATGGTTTTGTCGTGTATTGTGATACATCCAAAGTAGGTTTGGGTTGTGTTCTCATGTAGAGAGGTAAGGTCATAGCCTACGCCTCCAGACAGCTTAAGCCTCATGAGAAGAGTTATCTGACTCATGATCTTGAGCTAGCAGCTGTAGTATTTTTCTTAAATATTTGGAGGCATTACTTGTATGGGGTGCATGTAGATGTGTTCACAGATCACAAAAGCCTTTAGTATGTGTTCTTTCAGAAAGATTTGAATTTGCATCAGAGAAGGTGGTTAGAGTTATTGAAAGATTATTACATGAGTGTTTTGTATCATCCGGGAAAGGCCAATGTAGTGGATGATGCTCACAGTAGAATGTCTATGGGTAGTGTAGCTTTTGTTGAGGATGGTAAGAAGAGGTTAGCTCAGGAAGTTCATCAGCTTACCCGACTAGGTGTCCGCTTAGTCGACTCAGCAAAGGGTAGTGTGTGGGTGCAGAGTAGCGCTGAATCATCTTTAGTTTCTGAGGTGAAGAAAAATAAGGATAGAGATCCCAGTCTAGTTAAGTTGAAAGAATCAGTTAGATATCAAAAAGTGAAGGTTTTCTCCCAAGAGGGAGATGGTGTTTTGCGTTGTCAGGGTAGATTGTGTGTGCCTGGTGTAGATGATTTGAGGAAGCAAATTCTTGTAGAAACGCATAGTGCGTATTAATCTATTCATACAGGGGCCACTAAGATGTACCATGATTTGTGGGAGATCTATTGGTGGAGTGGGATGAAGAAAGATATTGTAGAGTTTGTAGCTAAGTGCTCTACATGTCAGCAAGTTAAGATTGAGAACCAGAAGCCTAGTGGGTCCATGCACGAGTTTAATATTTCCATATGGAAATGGTGGGAAGTGAACATGGACTTTATGATAGGTTTGCCTCATACCCGTTGTCAGCATGACTCTATTTGGGTTATTGTAGATAGGATGACCATATCAACTCATTTCTTGCCAGTCCATACCTCTTATTCAGCCGAGGACTATGCCAATCTATATCTCAAGGAATTGGTTAGGTTGCATGGTGTTCCCTTATCTATCATCTCAGATAGAGGTACTCAGTTTACCTCTCACTTTTGGAAAGCGTTCCAAAAGAGTCTTGGTGCCCAATTCCATCTCAATTCCACCTTCTACCCTCAGACAGACGGTCAAGCAGAAAGGACCATTCTGACTCTTAAGGATATGCTGAGAGCATGCGTTTTTTATTTGAAGGGTAGTTGGGATGACCATTTACCTTTGATTGAGTTCACATACAATAACAACTATTATTACAGTATCCATATGGCTCTATTTGAGGCTCTCTATGGTAGGAGATGTAGGTCTTTAATTGGTTGGTTTGAAGTAGGTGAGGCTACAGTAATAGGGCCTGACTTGGTATTTAATGCGTTAGAAAAGGTTCAGTTGATCAGAGAAAGACTTAGGGTTGCCCAGAGACGACAGAAATCGTATCCAGATATGAGAAGAAAGGATCTTGAGTTTGAGGTCAGTGATTTTATGTGCTTGAAAATCTCTCCCATAATGAGAGTGAAGAGATTCGGCAAGAAAGGGAAACTCAGTCACCGATATGTTGGTCCCTTTAGAATTCTTAGTCATTTCAGAAAGGTACCTTACGATCTTGAATTGCCTTCAAATTTAGCCTCAATACACCCAGTATTCCATGTATCATTATTGAGAAAGTGTATTGGTGATCCAGCTGTAGTTGTTCCCTTAGAAAGTGTAGATATTCAGAACAGTCTTTCCTTTGAGGAAGTCCCAGTCGAAATTCTTGATCATCAAGTTCGTAGACTAAGGAACAAAGAAGTTCCACTAGTCAAAGTTCTTTGGCGGAATCAGTCCATTGAGGGAGCCACTTGGGAAGCAAAAACATATATGTGGACCAAGTACCCTGATCTTTTCTCTGTAAATCTAGATTCAGTATAAGGTACCAATCTTCTTAAGATTTTCTTTTCTCTGTCATGCTCAGTTTCAGCCACACATCATGTTCATGTCAGTCGTGCATTCATGAATCAGTTCAGTCATGCATTCCATGCATCAGACATGCATATTCAATATGTAAGCTCAGTCCATCAGTTCCCTCAGCTTAACTAGTTTCATTCGGGGATGAATTATCCCAAGGGGGAGATATTGTAACACCTCGTATTTCCCTAGCATAATCTAAGTCCTAATACAAGAGTATTTGAATATGAATTTTTTAAACACTTATTATTTTTTAGTTTAAAGCCTGCCATTGCGTAGGAAATTCAATTAGCTTTCCAACGATATAAAATTCGCCCAAATCCGATAACCGGGTAAGAATTTATGGCGATTTTAAGTTTTAGTCACAAAACCTCATCATTTTAACCTTTAGCGTGTCGCGGAGTAGGCTAATCTCCCATTTTTCAAATTCCAGTATGGGTCCGCGATCCTGGCGCGTCGCACCAAAGGTCAATTTGATATTTGTCCATTTCCAGTGTCGAAGCGCGATACCACCGCGTTGCGGTGAACTTCCAGGTTCCAATTAGTAAAGGACCATGATTTACCCTCATCGCACCACAGACCATTTTCCCAGTTGTCCGATTCTTGTGACATAGTGTGATAGCGCCGCGTTTTCCCAAAAAATTTGGATTTTCAGTTATTTCTGAGTTTTAATTCCAACGTCTTTTAAGTACTTTTCCCTTGTCCCAGTCAACCCCAAACACGAAAATAAGTCCCTAACAACCTAATTGGGCATTATTCTAATTAATTTTTCCCCAAAATCAAGAACATTCACTCAAGTAGAAAAACCCTAACCTTCAAGAATCAAGGTCAAATCGCAAGAACTCTCCATTAATCCTTCCAAATTTATCATCCCAGGTATGTTCGATGTTCGTCCATGGATTTCTTTCATCCATGGAGTCCAAGTATCCAATTTAATTACAAATCTATTATTTTTTCAATATTTATGATATTAAATTGTGATTTAAAACTATGAATCTCCATGAACTTTCGTGAATATTGATTTTATACCATACTTTAGTGGAATTATCATTGTTATCAAGTACCCCATGTTTTAATATTGTCACTCCTCAAATTAGATCATGATTTAGTGTTATAAATGTTGAAGTCATGCTATTATTTCAAGTTTTATACTATTCCCATGAATTGACTAAACTATGAAGTACAACTGTTTGATAAAATGACTACAAGAGTGATTTATTTAATAAGAGCCTTCATGTTTTGGTCTTCAAGCTTTAGTTTCTTTTCAGTATTGTTGTTTTGAGTCCTGGGGGTATTGAATACCTAAAAACCATAACTTTTTATTTAGTCTAGCCTTATTACATTACAGAATAGTCTTCAGATTACATTATGAGCATTATCAGAATAGTCAGATATCAGTAATTCAATTCAGAACAGTCTAGTATCTCAGTTTCTTTCAGTTGGGAGTAGGATTTAGCACTGAGCGAGTGTAGGGATGGTGGCTTCCCCGCCAGATAGGCAGAGTCATTAGTAGCAGTCCCTATACTCTAGATCTACGTAGCCAGCGTATGATATGAGTAGTCACCCGTCAAATTAGGCTTGACTATCTCACAGGGTTCACCCATCAGTTCAGGCTTGACACCCTTATTCCTTTGGATATTATATTAGTTTAGTGGATCCATACAACCATTGTTAGTACCTGTGGCATGGTATTAACACCCTTCCAACTGGGGTTATAGGTTGGACCCCAATTAGCTCAAATTGGGGAGTGTCGATTAGATGATACCTCTGACAATCTTAGATATAGTCTCAGTTGTAGTCCCATCTCAGTTAATCAGTCTTAGTGTTAATTGACCAAAGCATATAGATTTCAGTTATTTCAGTATACAGATTTTACTCAGTTATGTTATATGCTTGGTCATGCATCCTCAGTATTTACAAATTTCCATGCATTTTCAATATCTACAGATTCCATGCTCTCTACCTTGTACTCCATGCTTTACATGCATATCCAGTTAGTTATTAGTTCTGTTCATGAAACCATGCATACCAGTCTACCTCATTTAGCATACCAGTACATTCAAAGTACTGATAGCATACCTTTCTTTTGTGCTATGATGTATCATATCATAGGTGTTGATGCTCAATTCCCAGATCGCACTTAGTCCCTCAGATCATCAGTAGTACAGTAGCAGTGGTGAGTCCTTATCATCTGAGGACAGATTATATTAATTCATGTCTTTATCTCAGTAGTTAGTAGAGTTAGTTGGGGGCCTATCCCATCAACTTATAGTATCCAGTTTAGAGGCTTTTCAGACACTATAGTTAGCTATTTAGACTATTTAGATTTCAATATTTTTATCAGATTCACAATTCAGTAGTTATTTCATAATTAAAACCTTATGGCATTTCAGTTATTCTTCCGCATTCATGATTATATTATTCAGTTCTCACAACAGGTACCAGCTCATGGGTTATCTTATGGTCCCTTGAGACTGTAAGCATCGTGTAACGACTAGGGGGGAAGTCTCAGTTCGTTACAATGTTATTATCTCATACTCATTTATTTATCTATGTACAGTGGTATCAGAGCTTAATTTTAGGTTCTCCTATTTTATCTTCACTCATCTTATGCTATCTTGTATCTTATCTTATTTATATCGTGATTTAGCTCAGTGGTCGTTGATACCTACTGAATGTCTGTGGTTTTGATACTTATACTACATTTTTGTAGCTTTTTGGTGCAGATCCGAGTACTAGTTACTATCATTGATTCAACATTTGTACAAAGTTGATTTTGGATATTGGGTGAGCTCATGGCGTCGGAGTTACCATTTTTCCTTCTATTTATCTATATCTAGTCTTTCGTCTTTGAGATGGATTATATTTTAGTATTCAGTATTCAAGGTTCTTTTGTAGTAGCTCTTGTACCGACATTACTGAGTCTTGGGATACTTGTTTGTTTCTATCTATCTATTAGATCTTTATGACTGTATTATTTCTATTTGAATCTTTAATTGTTACCTTCAGCTTTTAGGTCATTTTTCATCAAGTTAGCCCATTTCATCTAGCCCCGATCTATGATTTAACTTACCTGCTAGCGATATCGAGTAGGTTCCATCATGATTTGTAAATTCATGACACATCCATCTCCCAATATTTTTTTGTTTATATCCGAAAATAGTCTAGCTAGTCAGTTGTTAAGGTTTCATTATTTTGGGATGGCAAAATTATTTATAATGTACACTATATTTGTGCTCCCCGATGCAGCACCTCAAATTTCACTTGACTATAAAAATTTTCTTGATGCAAGTCATAGAAGAATGCATTTTAGAAGGCAAGATTATAAATTGATTGTAGTAGGGCAATACCTTATATCCTTTTTACCATAAGAATTAGTAAATTATATCGAGTTTAATATCATTAAAAATGAATCTTTCTCTGACTTTTTGGGGGTTCTTATTGATTTTAGAGACAAATCTGGCCAACAATACTTCAAGTATATGTTAGGAGGAGCCTAGGACCCATTGTCAAATGTTCTCATACTTAGACTAAAAGCTCATCTACTTTAGTTGAAGTCCATGTTACACAGGTTAGTTGTAACAACTTGTTTTGTAAAATTGTCCTTTTTATATATTTTAACTATTTTACCTCTTCCCATAGTTGTTACATGTTGATTATAAGGTGTAGAATGGTTAGCACAATTCCTGATGCGCTCGAGAGTGATTTGAGTGAGTTTGAGACTCTCAGAGGCTTTAAAATCATAGTTTGACCTTGGTCAATATTTTGTGTTTCGAGCATTGAATGGTAATTTAGACAGTTCCATTAGATTCAAAATATCAATTATGGGTTATTAGCAGGGTTGGATTGGTCAAAACCTTTATTTTGTATTTTGATCCTTCATTTGACAAACTAGCAAATATTATCTAAATAGAACCTCGGGGACTAGTTTATTGCAAACAACTTCTTTTCAAATATTAAATATTTCCATTGAGTCAGACATGTTGAAATTAGACTAGTAGCATATATATATATGGTTTACTTCTATAGTATCCTGAATAAATCCCGAGGGTTCAATTAGGATAATTTATCCAAAAATTCCAACTGTTGGGACAAAACTTTATGTTGCATTAGGTCCATCATCGCGATGACATAAACATGTGTCATGATTGTAGGCCTCTATGATATCCTTCATCGCAATCGTGTATGATGATACAACGATCACATGGGTTAATTTATGGACTGGGCCGGGATGACCATCGCAATTGTGAGGCCCTTCTCGCAATTGCAATGACCAACATATTATCCAGTCAATGTTGAACTTCACGATTGTGATGTAGGATCCATGATCGCAAGACACTATTCACACAATAGTATAAAGACTCTAGTTTTTGTGATTTCCACTATTTTGGATCCTTGAAGCTCCAGTTTAGGGTGATTTTGAGTTTTTTCTGCACTATTTGTGTTTGGGTAATCTTCAAATTCTTCTTTCCATTAATTTTATTGATTAAATCATCAAAATCACTTTTTAACCATGATTTCAAATCAGAATTTGGGGGATTTTATCGGTAAACTCTTAAAAATATTTTTTCTTTGATTTAACCTTTACTTTGAACTCGTTTCCATTTGAATCAACTGTAGACTCCTATAATCTTGGATAACATATTTCAAAAATAATATTTTTCTTTCACCCCTTTTATTTTTGAACCCATTTTCTAAGTTTGTTTTGGACTCATCTTAAATATAGTCGATATGGGTATCATTAGCTTTATTTTACATGTAGGTTCTATATTAAAATATTTAGCTCACTTTGAGACTATTTGAAATAGGAAGGATCTGTATAGAAGGTTCTAGGATTAGATTTTCATCAGTATGAGGTAGGTTATGGCTTAACATCCATCGAGCTGGGCTGAGTAGTTAATAAACAAGTAAAGTATGTTATGGGTTAGGAAATTAGCCATCGGAGTATTATTTCAAAATTATTATTACTGTTGTGTGCCTGTGTGGGGCTTATATGGTTATTATTGACTTGAAATATCATATATTGTGCATTTCCTGGGAAGGAGGGGGGAGGGGGGCTTTATTTGACATCATGACCTTATTTGTACATTATATTCCATTATTCTATATCTTGAGCTGGGGGTCTATCGAAAACAACCTCTCTATTTCCTCAGAGGTAGCGGTATGGACTGCGTACATTTTACCCTCCCCAGACCCCACTCTGTGGGAATACACTGGGTCTGTTTTTGTTGTTGATATTCCATTATTATTATTATTGTGATGCCCATGTGGAAACTTGAATGAGCATTGTTTGTCTCCATCACGATGAAAATACTCGAGTATGATGTGAACAATACTATTATTGATGACTTACATGCCTATTTATTCTGGTGGTGCCAAGCGAGAATTGATATCAGGAATTATTGACACATTGAGTTAATTTTGAATCAACTTATACATGTACTAAATAAGTTTCTATCTATTTACTAATTGCTTGTGCGTATTTCATCCTCATTATCTATATATATATATATGTATATATATATATATTTGTATATATATATATATATATATATATATAAATATATATATATATTCATGAGACATTAGTACCATTAAAAACACTTATTCGGAAGAAAGTGAGATAGTTTTTTATAAAATCCTTGATCCATGAATAATAGTCGGAGAGGTGAATGTGACACTTTATAAAAATTTTGATCTATGATCACTAGACAAAGATGTGAGTCAAGATTTGAGGTAGTACACGGGTTGAAAACCCCCCATGGTCCTATCTTAGGAGTCTTGAGGATCGGTAATTGTATACAGAAAGTCATGCAATGACTTTTATTCATTCATCATGATCCCATCACTATTGCATTGCATATGCATTTTTAATGTTTCTTTATGTACTCTTGATGTGTACTTAGTTTTCATATATGTTTTCATGTGTAGATATTTCTGTATCGATCTTATATTATAGAACTATTAGTAGAGACGGTGTGAGCTACTGTTTGAGAACTTTTTTGTTTGCAGGTGAAGTGCTCATAATATCTTTTACTTGTATTATTTATTATTTTATTCACTTGTCCTATAATACCTACTAAGTACAAGTGGACTATACTCACCCTTACTATACCCTTTCGGTACGTACCTTAGGTTGAGTACAAGATGCGACAGCTAATTTTCTAATCAAATTTGACAGTTGAGTTACTGGTGCGCTCTATGGTTCAAATCAGATTTCAGGCCTCCTCTTGTCCTTACATTATCTTTACTCATTTTCTATGATGGATTTATTTGTTCAAATATTCGATCATGTTTTACATGCTCTTGTACTTATGACATCAAGTTTTCAGGGGGGAGGGTTATGTACTCCCTCCACAGAGTTTAAGAAATAAGGAAATAATTGGCGATGTTTACCAAATTGTCCTTTATTAAAAATTATACTACTACTTTCTTTAATTAAGTGGAACCTTATAAGTGGGACCAATAAGGATAAAAGTGAATTTGGGTCTTTAAATAGTTACCAAATAAGGAAAAATGACTTTTTTTTATAGGACAGACCAAAAAGGAATGACGACACATAAAATGGGACAGAGGGAGTATGTTTATTTCAGACTTCCGCTACATATATATATTATATATATGTGTGTGTGTGTGTTGACCTAACTTCATTCTATAAGTCTCATTATTTTGTTTAGTTTACATTTTGAATTTTCTTTCCTTTTTTGGTAATGGGCTTACCTATCAAGGTTGGGTCTCGGTAGGTATCATCATGACCTCAACGGGATTACCTATAAAGGCTGGGTCTCGATAAGTGTCATCATGACCTCAACTTTTGAATCGTAGCACTAGTGGTTATTCTTACATGAATGTTTACCGAAATATTCTTATGGGTAATATGTCATAGGAATCATTAAAATCTAATCTAAACATAATTTTTCAGGAATGAACTTGGTAATGTGTACTATTACCATTATTAGTACAACACCCGTAGGATGCACAAATTTTATTAAAATTAATTTATAATTGTAATTTTTATTGTTTGAATGTATTAGGATTTATTTCTTCTCTACCTTGAAGATAATAATTAGGTTTGCATTCGCTCTATACTTTTCATTCTCCACTTTGTGAGATTACATCAGGTATACTATTATTGTTGTATATTCTAATCCAATATACCCAATAACAAAAATTTTATATAGTTAGAGGAAAAGGAATACATGAATACAATCCTCAGATATCATTTTGATAACTTCAATTATCATAATTATTTATAAACTACTCAAATTACTATGATTTAAAAAAATAACAATCTGCCCTAATTAAGAGAATATTTTGTAAACCCTCAAAATAATTTTTTGTTGGTGCAAAATATAAATTCTTCTATATTTCTTTAGCTGTTAAGTGTTAATCTTCCAAATTCTTCTGAAACTGGTTATTCTTCTAAATTCTTCTGGAGCCACTACATTGGTTAATCTTACATGCCACTTCAGTGGGAACCTTTAGTAGTTTCGCCTTTCATTTCTGACACCGTTCCAGGCCTTTTTTCTATGCAATACTTTTTCTTATGAATCCTCTAGTAGTGTAATAACCTCTTGTTTATACGTCATATAAATTGAATTATCTTTTCTATTGATTTCAAGTCTCAAACAACATAATTTTTTTCCTGTCAAATTGAACAACAATGTATTTTCATCAATCTCCTTACTTACTCGATACATTATCCCCAAAAGTGTTCTTCCAATAGTAAGGCACTTGGGTGGTTCATATGAAATTAGATAAAAGTCAAGCAGTACCTCAAATCACAATGAGATGAGTTTTATCTCAAGTCGTAAAAATGAAGACACTCTCAGGATCACACTCGTTCCTTACATCTGCCAGTCAGCTTGGCTACACAGCACACAGCCACACATACACCGTCAATAATCATATTCGATGGTTTATGTAACGACCCGATTTTCTGAACCAGAATGCTACACGGTGCTCATGACCCCAAAGGACCATAAGCTAACCCATGACTAATATTTGTACCTGTATACTGCATAAGATAACATAATAATGTGGAAACATGAACTGAAAGGCCATAAGGTTCGATCATGAACATAACTTAATAACGTAACATTTATGTGGGGTAATAGAATACCCAAAGCAAAACTGAAGTCTAAAATATGATAATCTGTATCTAGTCTGCATCTAGTCTAAAAGCCTCTACTGTCTGAAGAATCTGAATAAGGAGTTGATGGGAAATATCCCCAACTAACTCCAACTAATAAGCTAATCAATTATAGACTAGAAAATCATTATGTCCTCAAAGGATGAGGACTCAGTTCTACCCTGACTGCTGAATCTGGAATCTACTGTTGATCTGAAACTCGTGTCTCTAAACCTATGGTGTAACATAAAAAGAAAGTACCATAGCACAAATGCATCAGTACATATGTACTGAGTATACATGTGAGGTAGGCTATATTCAATGGTTCACATGCATGAATAATGCTAACTGACTGTCTAACATAAACGTGAGAATACATGCATAAATACGTAACTGTAACTGACAACGTGATTTTGTGATTTCTGAGTCTGTATACTGATAACGTGACATGCTAGTAACTAATATGACTGATAACATAAAGGACTATAGCTAAATAATACTGATAACATGGGTGACTGTAGCTGACAGTCCTGAATCTGATGGAACTATCTGAGTTCCGTACTATGTCTGACAGTCCTGAAATTCTGAAAAAACTATCTGAGTTCTATTACTGAGACTGATTGACTGTATCTGACAGTCCTGATTCTGTAACATTAAACTGTGGGAAGTAGTAACTAACCGACATGCCCCAAAGGTGCTATGATAGCTGAGCTGGGGTCCAATCTATGCCCTGATTGGAAGGGTGTCAATACTGTGCCATTGGTAAGGACAACATGTAAGTAACCCTCATATAACAGGTAACTCTAGCAAGAACGGTGGGAACCCTCACATAACAGGTTAAGCCACCTCATGTACCCTCATATAGCAGGCTATAATGTCTCAACCTATGCTAGCTACATAGTTCTGGAACGCAAGGATTGCTTCTAGGAATCACACCCTCATATAGCAGGTGAGTCCCCATCCTTGGGTTCACTCAGTGATAATTCCTACTCCCATCTGAATATAAGCTAAACATGATTTACTGAACTAAACTGAGCATGGACTGAGTTACTAAATTTTCGTCGCTGACGGAATACTACTGATATCTAACAACTGACTGAGTCATGAGATCATGGATATTTTTTCCTGAATCATGAGACTATCTGAAGTCTAAGATTTCATAGCTTGACGGAGAGTATCGTGAAAACATGACATGGCTCTAGGCACACAACTAATGTTTTGGGTACAAGTACCCCCAGGACTGAATAGAAGGAAACTGACATGACTTAATATTCTTGAATACATCATAATCACCACAATACATTTATTGAAGCATTTCTCAAATGTCTAATAGGCATAAGTTTGTACATTTATGGGGATTTTCATGATATCATGGTAGTTAGGAAAATTTGCTTCATCTCGGCATTTTATCAAACATATGGTAGACATAGTACATGTAAACATCATGGTATAGCAATTAAACATCATGGTTCACTTCCAATTTCATCATACAAGGTTTTAGTCATGAGATTTCATAAATCTTTATCTATACTAATCAACCTACATGGAATTTATCATCAAATCATGGAATAGAAATCAATTCCTTATTTATCAACATGAAAGAGAACATACAAAGCATGAACACGTGAAGAAAATCTATAACTTGTAGTTGAAAAGGGATTCTTGGACTTCATGGACAAAAGGACCCATGAATGAACACTATGCATACCTTAGTTCATGATTTCGTGAAGATTGATGGTGAAACCTTCTTGAAATTGGACCTTCTATGAAAACCCTAGCTTGAGTTCTTGAGAGTATTTGAGAAAAACATCAATATTTTGGATGAATAAAGGCTAAATACCATGTTTGGAAGCTTATATAGGGAGAAAATTGACCCTTTTAACCCTGGACATGTAATTTTAATTTTCAGTAAAATTTCCTGAATTGGGCCCTTGGCGCGACGCGGCGTTATCACGCCGTGTCACTGGAAATTGACAATTGGGAAATTGCATGGTGGAACAATATGGAGCTATCGCATTGACACCTTGTCTACGACCTGGAAGTTTGGCACGATGTGCCAGTATAGCGGAGCAACACTGTAAATTGACAATTTCCATTTGAGCTATCTCTGCGATGCGCTGAAGTCTCAGGTCAGACACTGTCTCACTAAAAAGACTCTAACTCTTTGCTCGACTATTGGATTTGGGCGAATTATATATCATTGGAAAGCTTATTCAATTTCCCACGTTATAGGAAGTGAAAATTATGGAAGTACCATGTGTATAAGAATTAATTCTTATTTCAAATCAAGTTCTAACATCCTTGAGATGATTTTCAATCTTTGAAAAAGCATGGGTATTACAATATCTACCCCTTGAGAACATTCATCCTCGAATGAGACTAACTGAGAGGTGAAAAAATAAACTAAACATGAACTAAACATGAATAACTAGAACATGATCTCATGACGGATGTGACTGACAATCTGAACATAACATACTGAACATGCATATCTGATGCATGCGTAACTGATTCATAAATGCATAACTAAAAGTTCTGAAGAACTAAGTTTTCTCACAATGAGAATGCATGTCTGATGAATAACTATATAACTGATCTGATACATGAATGCATGACTGAATATTCAGTGGTACTTGATACCAAGTTTATCATGGGAACATGAACATGAGACTAAATACTAAGTTAGTGATGCACACTAATCATGAGACTGAGTAAGCTTAAGAAGAACTGTTACCTTGAGCTTGATCTGAGTTGGTGGGGAAGAGGTGAGGATACTTGGTATGTATATTTGCTTCTATTTCCCAAGTGGCTCCCTCGACAGACTGATTTTTCCAAAGAACTTTAACCAGAGGGACTTCTTTGTTCCTCAATCTAAGAGTCTGATAGTCTAAGATTTCAACTGGAATCTCTTCATAAGAGAGGTTGTTCTAAACATCAATGCTCTGAATAGGGGCTATGACTGATGGGTCACCTATATACTTCTTGAGCAAAGAGACATGAAAGACTGGATGAACTGAGGCTAGATCTGAAGGCAATTCAAGCTCATAAGCTACCTTGCCGAATTGACTGAGAATCTTGAAGGGACCGACACATCGGGGACTAAACTTTCCCTTCTTGCCGAATCTCTTCACTCCCTTCATGGGAGATATCTTGAGGTAGACATGATCAACAATCTCAAACTCAAGATCCTTTCTACGAACATCTGCATAAGACTTCTGTCAGCTCTGAGCAGCCCAGACTCTTTCTCTAATTAACTGAACTTTCTCTAAAGCGTCGAATACTAAGTCAAGACCTATGACTGAGGCCTCACTAACTTTGAACCAATCAATTGGAGATATGCATCTCCTACCATAGAGAGCTTCAAATGGAGCCATCTGAATACTGGAATGATAGCTATTGTTGTATGCAAATTCAATCAAAGGCAAGTGGTCATCCCAACTACCCTTGAAATAAATTACCCATGCCCTTAGCATATCTTCCAAAGTATGAATGGTCCTTTCTTCTTGACCATCTGTCTGAGGATAAAAGGTTGTACTGAGATGAATTTGGGTACCAAGACCCTTTTGGAATGCTTTCTAGAAATAAGAGGTGAACTGGGTACCTCTGTCTGAAATAATAGTCAATAAAACATTGTGCAATCTGACCAGCTCCTTAATGTAGAGCTTGGCGTAATCCTCAGTTGAATAAGAGGTATGAACTGGAAGAAAATGAGTTGATTTGGTCATCCTGTCTACAATGACCCAAACTGAATCATGCTAATAATGAGTTCGAGGAAAACCCATCACGAAGTCCATGTTCACAACTTCCCACTTCCAGGTAGGAATACTGAACTCCTGCATGGGCCCACTAGACTTCTGATGCTATATCTTAACCTGCTGACATGTAGAGCACTTAGCCACAAATCTTGCAACATTTCTTTTCTTCCCGCTCTACTAATAGATCTCCCGCAAGTCGCGGTACATCTTTGTGGACCCTAGATGAATAGAGTAGCGTGCACCATGCACTTCTACAAGAATTTTTTTCCTTATGTCATCGACGTCTGGAACACAAAGATGACCTTGACAACGAAGAACACCATCTCCTCCTTGGGAGAAAACCTCTATTTTCTGATCCTAAGCTGACTCTTTTAACTTGACAAGGATGGGATCCCTATCTTGC
The DNA here is from genome assembly GCA_030864215.1 of Capsicum pubescens. NCBI lineage: Eukaryota > Viridiplantae > Streptophyta > Magnoliopsida > Solanales > Solanaceae > Capsicum > Capsicum pubescens. The sequence goes on along the minus strand of CM061541.1, from coordinate 82,535,368 downwards.
TTTTATTTCACCTCAGAAACTAGAGATGATTCTGAACTACTCTGAACACATACACCACCCTCTAAAGAATCGACTAAGCGAATGCCTAGTCTAGTAGGCTGGTGTACTTCTTGAGCTAACTTCTTCTTACTATCCTTAACATGAGAAACACTACCCATAGAGAGTCTACTGAGAGCGTCGGCCACTACATTGGCCTTTCCCGGATGATAGAGGACACTCATGTCATAATATTTCAAGAGCTCTAACCACCTTCTCTGACAAAGATTGAGATCTTTTTGAGAAAAGATATACTGAAGGCTCTTATGATTTGTGAAGACGTCTACATGAACTCCGTAGAGATAATGCCTCCAAATCTTTAAGGCAAAGACTACGACTGCTAACTCAAGATTATGAGGAGGATAATTCCTTTCATGGGGTTTAAGCTGTCTAGAGGTGTAGGCTATGACCTTACCATGTAGCATGAGGATACAACCCAAACCTTCTCTGGATGCATCACAATACACCACGAACCCATCTGAACCATCTGGAAGAGCTAAGACTAGGGCTAAGGTAAGTCGAGTCTTTAATTCCTAAAAACTCTTCTCGCAAGGATCTGACCATTGGAACTTGACTTTCTTCTGAGTCAATCTGGACATAGGGGATGCAATGGAAGAAAATCCTTCAACAAACCATCTTTAATAGCCAGCCAAACCCAAGAAACTCCTGATATCTGATGGAGAAACAGGGCGAGGCCAGTTTCTTACCGCTTCAGTCTTTTAAGGATCTACTCTAATGCCATTATCGGAAATGATATGACCAAGGAATTCTACTGACCTTAGCCAAAATTTGCACTTACTAAATTATGTGAATAACTGATGATCTCTGAGAGTCTGAAGTGCTATTTTGAGGTAGTCTGCATGATCTCGCTTAGTACGGAAATAGACCAGAATATCATCTATAAAGACTATGATGAACATGTCTAAGTACTGCTTGAACATGTGGTTCATTAAGTCCATGAAAGCTGCTGGGGCATTGGTAAGACCAAAGGACATAACTAAAAATTTGAAGTGACCATACCAATTATGGAACGCTGTGTTTGGGATGTCACATTCTCTAACTCTGAGCTGATGAATAACCGGATCTGAGGTCTATCTTAGAGAAATAACTGGCACCCTGAAGTTGGTCAAACAAGTCATCAATTCTGGGAAAAGGATGTTTGTTCTTGACCATGACCTTATTGAGTTGATGGTAATCAATGTAAATTCTGAGAGAACCATCATTCTTACGCACGAATAAGACTAGTGCACCCCACGGGGAAATGCTGGGTCTGATGAATCCATTATCTAAGAGATCCTTCAACTGTTCTTTTAGTTCCTTGAGTTCTGCTAGTGCCATTCTATATGGTGAAATAGAGATAGGTTGAGTGTCTGAAAGAAGATCAATACCGAAGTCTATTTCCCTTTCGGAAGGAATTCCTGGAAGATCTTCGAGAAAGACATCTGAATATTCATTCACTACTAGGACTGATTCGAGACTGGGAGCCTTGGAACTAGAATCTCTAACATGAACTAGATGATAAACACATCCTTACATATCAATTTCCTTGCCCGAAGGTAGGAAACAAGATGACCACTAAAAGTGAATACACTACCCTTCCACTCTAGGATGGGTTCATTTGGGAACTGAAACCAAACTATTCTATTTCTACAGTCGACTGTGGCATAGCAGGAATGAAGCCAATCCATTTTGAGAATGACATCAAAATCAGTCATCTCTAACTCGAATAAGTCTGCTGATGTAACATTCTGAAATATCATAACTGGGCAGTTCCTGTATACCTGTCGGGCTATGATGGTTTTACCCACTGGGGTAGAGACTGTGAAGGGCTCTACTAGAATTTTAGGACTGATTTCAAAATCAACTGCTATATAATGAGTAACAAAAGATAAGGAAGCACCTGGATCTAGCAAAGCGTAAACATGCACATGAAAGACATGTAACGTACCAGTAACTACATCAAGATAATTTTCCTAATCCTTTCGGGTCTGAACAACATAGAGACGATTTGGACGTTGCCCGCTAGTAGCACTGGAAATGGCACCCTGCTGATTTGGACGACTGAACTGAGCTGAGAAGAAATTCTATTGACCCAGAGGACCTGGCTGCGGACAATCTCTGACTCTATCCCCTAGCTTTCCAAAACCAAAAAAAATTCCACTACCAACTCTACACACACCCTGATGATGCTTACCGCAGTTTTGGAAAAGAGGATAGGTGCGGGAACTGCTAACACTGCCCTGGGTCTTAGATCCTGACGCTCTATCTTTGTTACCTTCTTTGAACTTAGGAACTGGAGCACTGGATATAGAGGGAGATGGAACTGACGACTTAGGATGAAACTAGGAATGGTTTCCACCTTCTGACTTAGGCTGAGCGAATTTAAAACTACATGTCTTCTCTCTCTTATTCTATTTTTCCCTCTGCTTAATTTTTTGCTCTTCTATCTGCCGAGCATTGGTTATAAGTCTAGCTAAGGTCATGTCACTGTTCAACATGGTGGATCTGCACTCATTAACCATGCTGTCGTTCACCCCTGAAGTGAACTTACTCATCTTGGATCTACTATCTGCAACCACATGAGGGGTATACCTGGCTAATTGAGTAAACTTTAGAGAATACTCTTTCACCATCATATTGCCCTGCCTGAGGTTGATGAACTCTAGCACCTTAGCTTCTCTAAGCTTTTGGGGAAAGAATCTGTCTAAGAATGCATGGAAAAACTCCTCCCACTCTATAGGAACTGCATCATCTGATCATTCATACTTCCACTATTTGAACCAAGCATGATCCACATACTGCAACTAGTATATAGCTAGCTCATCACTCTCAATAGTATTCACCCCATGGCGTCTGTCACTTTTGGAACTTGATCTAAGAATTCCTAAGGGTTTTCATCTACCTTAGACCCGAGGAAGGTTGGAGGATTCATTTGGGTGAAGTCCCGAATCCTCGCTGCAGCTGAGTTGGCCACGGGGTTGGCTGGAAAAACTGTTGGCTATTCATTTTGAGCAGCGACTGATTGAGAAAAAGTGGTAAATGCGGTCCTGAACTCCGCATGAGAAACATGATCGCCCAAAGGTTCTTTGGGCTGAGGGGCTAACTGATTTCTTCTTTTAGGAGACATGTTCTGAAATAAAGAGAAGAAGCGGATTAGACTGAGAAACTGAATTGTAATTAGGCTCACTGGCACGACATGAATACTAAAAGAAGGGAAACTGTTCTTAAACATCTCATAGCCTCTTGCACATTAATGTGACGTGCAACACACCCATGCACAAGACTCTACTAAATGCGGCTTTCAGACTTCCTAGGACTCTATTGAACGTTAGGCTCTGATACCAAATTTTTAACGACCTGATTTGCTGAACTGGAATGCTACACGGTGCTCATGACCTCGAAGGACCACAAGCTAACCCATGACTGATATCTATACCGGTATACTGCATGAGATAAAATAATAATGCAGAAACATGCACTAAAAGGCCATAAGATTCAATCATGAACATATCTGAATAACGTAACATCTGTGTGGGTTAATAGAATACCCAAAAAAAAACTGAAGTCTAAAACATGATAGTCTGTATCTACTCTGCATCTAGTCTGAAAGCCTCTACTGTCTGAAGAATCTGAATAAGGAGTTGATGGGTCATGTCCCCAACTAACTCCAACTAATAAGATAATCAATGAGATACTATAAAATTATTATGTCCTCGAAGGATGAGGACTCACTTCTACTCTAACTGCTGAATCTGGAATCTACTGTTGATTTGGAACTCATGTCTCTGAACCTATGGTGTAACATAAAAAAAAGCACCATAGTGCAAATACGTCAGTACATATGTACTGAGTATACATGTGAGGTAGGATATATGCAATGGTTTACATGCATGAATAATGCTAACTGACTGTCTAACATGAACCTGAGAATACATTCATAAATACGTAACTGTAACAGACAATGTGATTTCATGATTTCTGAGTTTGTATACTAATAATGTGACATGCTATTAATTGATATGACTGATAACATGAAGGAATATATCTGAATAATATTGATAACGTGGGTGACTGTAGTTGGCAGTCTTGAATCTGATGGAACTATCTGAGTTCTGTACTATGTCTGAGTTGACTGTATCTGACAGTCCTAAAATTCTGAAGAAACTATTTGAGTTCTATTACTGAGACTGATTGACTGTATCTGACAGTCCTGATTCTGTAACATGAAACTGTGGGAAGCAGTATCTAACCGACATGCCCCAAAGGTGCTATGATAGCTGAGATGGGGTCTAAACTATGCCCTGATTGGAAGGGTGTCAATACCGCGCCACTGGTAAGGACAACATGTGAGTAACCCTCATATAACAGGTAACTCTAGCGAGAATGGTGGGAACCCTCACATAACATGTTAAGCCACCTTATCTACCCTCATATAGCAGGCTACAATGTCTCAACCTATGCTGGCTATATAGTTCCGGAATGTAAGAATTGCTTCTAGGAATCACACCTTCATATAACAGGTGAGTCCCCATCCTTGGGTTCACTCGGTGCTACTTCCTACTCCCATCTGAATAGACGCTAAACATGATTTACTAAACTGAACTGAGCATGGATTGAGTTACTGAATTTTCGTGGCTGACGGAATACTACTGGTATCTGACAACTGACTGAGTCATGAGATCCTGGAAATTTTTTATTGAGTCATGAGACTATCTGAAGTCTAAAAGTTCATATCTTGGAGGAGAGTATCGTGAAAACATTACATGTCTCTAGGCATACAACTAATGTTTCGGGTACAAGTACCCCCAGGACTCGATAGTAGGAAACTGACATGACTTGATATTCTTGAATACATGATAATCACCATAATATATTTATTGAAGCATTTCATCAAACGTCTAATAGGAATAAGCTTTTATATTTATGGGGATTTTCGTGATATCATGCTAGTTCGGCAAATTTCCTTCATCTAGGCATTTTATCAAACACATGGCAGACATAGTACATGTAAACATCATGGTATAGAAATTAAACATCATGGTTCACTTCCAATTTCATCATACAAGGTTTTAGTCATGAGATTTTATAAATATTTATCTATACTAATCAACCCACATGGAATTTATCATAAATCATGGAATAGAAATCAATTCCTCATTTATCAACATGAAAGAGAACATACAAAGCATGAACACCTGAAGAAAATCCATAACTTGTAGTTGAAAAGGGATTTTTGGACTTCATGGACGAAAGGAGCCCATGAATGAACACTAAGATACCTTAGTTCATGATTTCGTGAAGATTGATGGTGAAACCTTCTTGAAATTGGATCTTTTATGAAAACCCTAGCTTGAGTTCTTGAGAGTATTTGATAACAACATCAATATTTTTTATGAATAAGGGCTAAATCCCGTGTTTGGAAGCTTATATTGGGGGGGGGGGGAGGGAATTGACCCTTTTAACCTCGAACACGTAATTTTAATTTTCAATAAAATTTCCTGAAATGGGCCCTTGGCGCGACGCGGCGTTATCACGCCGTGTCACTGGAAATTGATAATTGGGAAATTGCATGGTGGCGTGATGCGGAGCTATCGTGTTGCAACCTTATCTACGACCTGGAAGTTTGTCGCGATGCTCCAGTATCGTGGAGAAACACTAGAAGTTGACTATTTCCATTTGAGCTATCTCCGCGATGCACTGAAGGCTCAGGTCAGACACTGTCTCACTAAAAAGGCTCTAACTCTTCGCCCGAGTGTTGGATTTGGGCGAATTATATATCGATGGAAAGCATATTCTATTTTCCACGTGATAGGAAGTGAAAATTATGGAAGTACCATGTGTATAATAATGAATTCTTATTTCAAAGCAAGTTCTAACATCCTTGAGATGATTTTCAAGCTAAGAAAAAGCACGGATTACAGTTTAAGTATCACAAATCAATTTACCATACATCACTATTAATAAATAATTCGTATAGAAATTTTTTAACATATATCGCCTTACCACAAGTAATTAACATCATATAAAAAAGCATTGCAATCTTACTCTCTATGTCCTTACCGGCCTCTATTTGTTGGGAGTTCAATTTTTGCCCTTCCTTGTTAACCAATACCGATTAGGACCAACTAGTCCCAATTGTGATAATTGAGATACCAATTGGAATCAACTAGATACCAATTGGACTCAACCCAAGGATACAACATTGAGATAACATGGTAAGAAAGAAGAAAATGGATAGAATTCTAAATGCCTTGTAGCTTCCTATAGATTTGATGTAGCTATCAACACACCAATTCGTAAGACTCTACTCAATATTTGCTCACTTATTGGGAGACTGGTAACCTGGGCTCTAATACCATACTTCTCACAACCCAACCCACTAGATCATATCGAGCATCTACCTACGCCTACTCTAGATAGGAGAACTCTGAATATCCTACCATTACACTAATACGAAAGTTACTACAATGTTCACTTAATCAATGTTTTATATCATCTTAATAATAGTTCAACATTTTAACAATGATTATTAAATAAATTCATTTTGTAACTTATTTTAATACATCAACCATGAAAAATATATACGGAAAACAACTACAAGTGACTCCCCAGAACCTAGCCTAAATCAGTACAGAGCACTCTTTAAGGAGTAGGTATGTCCATGACACAACTTCCATGTAAAATGTAAATAGTAGGGTTTGCTGCTGAGTAATTGACATCACTGTTATGAAAACTCCAACTAACATGCACTATGGATATAACCCCCAATGAAGGTATAGTAAGTGTAGCATCAGTACAATCATACATATTGGTAGGCATCATCGATTGACTAGGGTTAGAAACAGATAACATTAATACTAAATACAAAAAAATAATAACAACAAGTGAACTCCTGGTTCTAAACCCCAACTATAGAATACTCAATATACCATTTTAGCATTTCTTTGACCTACCTATTATCTAACAACTTAGTATATCTTTATTCTTTGACTACCTATTCCAACATATACCTTTTTTTATCCCTATTAACTTATTCTTATAGTACCTATAGTTCTTTAATTTACATCCACCTTAGTTCTCTTAATACTCCCTATCATAAGACATCACCATATCATATCACATGAAAAATAAAAAACAACCTATATTCTATCATAACTAGCCCTCTTAGGAAGTCGTAGAATCTCATATCTTACTCGGTCTATACAAGGGACCTCACATACATTTGTAAACCCACTTTCACCATTTAACACAATATAAATACACATGAGAACATATATAAAATAGAATTACATTTAAAAACATATGAATGAATGTATGTATGTAAGATGTGCACATCATCTCTTACCCTTCTCAACCTCATCATCAACGTGGTACCTAATCCATTATCACATCATATGATATTTGTAATAGTATGGTACCCAATCTTTCATCTCAATATATCATCCCAATGCAAATAAAATGCAATGCATTCATTAATCATAAATCACGCTACAAGACAATATAGATGTCAAGTTCATAAACAAGTATGAGGACAAGAGAGTCTAAGTGTTACAACAATCATCCCACTCACTTTTATAAATAACCTTAGTTTATACATACATATATATCCCCGTCCATTACAGAAATACCCCGTACTTCTACCTAGCTTAAAATCGTTCCAGAAATGTTAAAGACTTGTTTCAAAGATGAATCCACTTTATACATATGATATTTTCAATATTTTCACTTTTTATCATGTGAAAAATTCAATAATATTCCCATCGATATCAAATTTTCCCAAATCCGACACCCGGGCGAAGAGTTAGAGGTCTTTTAGTGAGACAGTGTATCACCTGAGCTATCAGCTAGTTGTAGAGACTACTTAAATGGCAATTGTCTATTTCCAGTGTTGCTCCACGATAGTGGCGCGTCATGCCAAACTTATAGGTCGCAAATAAAGTGGAAACATGATAGATTCACATCTCGCCACCATGCAATTTCCCATTTGTCACTTTGCAGAGACACGACGCGATAGCGCCGCGTCGCGCCAAGGGTCTAAATCGAGAAATTTTCAAAATATTAAAAGATGCATCTAAGGGTTAAAAGGGTCAATTTCTCACCCCTTATAAATACCCAATAACACATGATTCATCTATATTTCACCCAAAATATATTATTTCTCTCAAGTTTCTCTCAAGAATAAGCTAGGGTTTTCAATTGGGGATTCAAATCCAAGACCCAAATTCAAGAATCTCTCCGTCAAACTTTGTAGAATCAAGAACTAAGGTATGCACAGTGTTCATTCATGGACTTCTTTCATCCATGAAGCTCAAGAACCCTATTTTAAGCTATATGTCATGATGTTCTTATTTTGAATTGATTATGTTCATGTTGTTATTGTTGTATGACTGCCAAGATTGCATCCTTATCATGTTTTTATGAAACTATGTTAGTATAGGGTTGAAATTCATGCAATTGAGTTAAATTGTGGAACCATGTTGTATTAAATTGATGATCATACCTATGACCTAAGTGTCCATGCAAGGTGTTTGATAATATGCCCCAATGAATGAATGATGATCAAGTACTTAATTTCCATGTGTCAAGATCATGTCATGCCTCTTAAGTTATGCTATACCTACTTGATTAAGATGATTCCCATGCAAACCTATGCATTGTGATTACTTGATGAGATGTTCATAAGATTTGACGTACGAAATTATGCCATGTTTATACGCATTACTATCCATGTACAACATTATGATGATCATGCGCTTCATGAAATCCCCAACTATGAAATTATGAATTGTTGATATTGGTCATGTGATCAAAAGTGTCAAGCCTTGTCAGTTTCATTCTATAGAGTCCTGGAGGTATTTGTAACTGAAAATTTAGCTGTGTGCCTAGAGCCATTTCATGTTTTCACGATAATCGCAGTCAAGCCATGATCAGTAAAATTTAGTCAGCCTTATGACTCAGGAAAACTCAGTAAATTCAGTATCAGTCCAGTCTCTCTCATAAGTCTCAGTAATCTCAGTAGTTCAGTAATCTCAGTGATCTCAGTACTCAGTAATCTCGGTAACTTCAGTATTCCCAAAAAATCTCAGTAACTTCAGTACCCTCAATCAGTCCTCAGATCTCAGTACCATTCTGTTAGTTAACGAAACTCAGTGAACTCAGTTTAGCTCAACTAAACAATACCATCATTAATAGTTCAGTTCAGTTTAATCAATTCAGTGTCTATTCAGTTGGAATTAGGATTCGACACTGAGTGAACCTAAGGATGGGGACTCATCTGTTATTCAGTAGAGGGTGTGATCCTTAGAAGCAATCCTTGCATTCCAAAACTATGTAGCCAACGTAGGTTAAGATGTACCCCTATACGTAGGGCTACTAATACATCTTATTTGAGTTTTCCCTTATAGGAGAGGTTGACGGAAGAGCTCCCTGTCAGAGAGGGTTTACTCACACCTTGTCTATACCCATGGCATGGTACTGACACCCCCAACAGTCAGTTCCGGGGCATGTCGGTTAGATGATTACCTCCCACAGTCTTAATTTCAGTCTCAGTCTCAATCTCAGTAATAGAACTCAGATAGTTCTACAGATTTTAGGACTATCAGATACAGTCACTCAGTACAGTATGGAACTCAGCTAGTTCCATCAGAACTTAGACTAATCAGTATACTGGTTATATAAAACTCATGTTAGCAGTATTCAGACTCAAGACTGTCAGATACAGTTAATCAGATCAGTTCTTCATAATCAAACTATCAAAAACAAATATTCAAATTATCCATATCAGTAAACTCAGTTGTCAGCTTACCAGTAATACGGTTAATCTGTATTACAGTAATAGTAAACTCAGGTATAAATCCCTATTATTAGTAGACTCGATAGTCAGAACTCAGTATTTGGTCCTATCATGATGTCAGTCGCAGTTATGTATTCATGTATGTATTCTTACGTTCATGTTAGTCAGTCAGTTCATATTGTTCATGCATATGGACCCCTTACATTCAGCCTACCTCACTTGCATACCAGTACATTCCAACGTACTGAAACATTTGTTCTATGGTGTTTTACCTTATGCCATAGGTTCAGAAGTATGCGCTCCAGAGCATCAGTAGTATTTCAGATTCCAGCAGCAGTAGATTTGCAGTGAGTCCTCATCATTCGAGGATGATATGATTTCTTTATTATTATTTATTATCTCAGTTCAGTATTAGTAGATGGATTTAGTTGGAGACATGTTCCTTCAACTCCTTATTCAGTTCAATTTAGAGGCTTTCAAACTATAGCATGCAGACAGTTACTTCAGATTTGTTTTGGTATTTGTTATATCATTTTTAGATATTGTTTTATCAGATGTTTATTTAGTTTTGAGCCTTATGGACTTACAACTTTTATGTATTCCGCATAATTTTAGTATATTATTTAGTGCTCAGTTACAGATATCAGTCATGGGTTAGTTTGTGGTCCTTCGGGGTCATAGGCACCGTGTAGCATTCCAGGTACCAAATTCAGGGCGTTAAAATTACATACCATACCTCCTTACGGGTTTTCATGGCTCAAGTCATACTATCACTCACTTCTCTATCCATATTTCCAACCCCATATGTTTCATATTAATCCATAATCCTTCCTAAATTAATGGGAATTTTATTATTTACATCACAGAATTACTCTTTTATGATCATTCATCAATCACAAGATTTTCTTATACTAAATACTAATTCCCAACTAGTCATACTTCATCTTTTAATCACTTTCACTAGTCTAATCAAAAAAATTAAGAATTATTGAGTTCCCTTAATTTCAACTTTCAATATTCCATATTGTCTCATTTAATTTTCTACTATATTCAAGCCCTGAAATATATTATCTATGAATACACACTCCACTACTTAATCTGTCTCTCATCATATTTAAGATATAACTACAGTCTATAGATAACAATCATATGTAGACCTAACTAGATTTTAAAGTGTGAACCTATCTAACTTCGTACCCAAGGGCCTAATGCATGAGATTTTATACATTACTACTAACGTTAGATGCACTAGCCCAAGTCTAGTTTCTACAAAATAAACTATAACTTACCTCTTAGGTTAAACATACTACCATGGAGAGGAATGAGTTGTACCATATGTTCTAGACTTATTTCCATGTCAGGTACCCTCTAAGTGTATCTCAAAACTGCTCTAATGAATCATGGCCTTTTAAATCTCATGGTTAGTTTTTTTAGGAAGGGGCGACCTAGGGAAAAAGAATAAAGGGGATTTTTAAAAATCCTTCTGCTAGATACTGCATTTCTTCAATGGTTATCGACAGTTTAACCTACTCCGTTATTAGGACTCTTGGCTCAATTCCATTAGGCCTCAATTTTTCTCCCCAATTTAAAATTTTCTCAATTTATTTTGAGCCTATTATGTATTGTAGATTATTCTCAGAGCATTTTAATGTGTAGAAATGATTTGAGCCTTACACATTGTCCTGGTTATGAGTATGAAGGTTTATTAAGGATCGAGTTAGGTCTCACTTCATCACGAATGCAACAAGTCTGGGCCATCTACCCTCGCGAATACAGGGATGACCCTAGATATGAGGCCAATTAAATAGCCAGTCATTTTTTACCCTCACAATCATGAAGTGGGGGCCAAAATCGTGTGGTACTGTTCACCTAAATAACATAAAGTTCATATTTTTGTGATTTATTTTTGGGACTTGGGAACTTTGAAAAAGGCAATTTCAAGGGGTTTCTTCACCATCTTCATGTAGCTAACCTCTAAACTACTATTTTAATTAATTCCTATTAAATTTATCTCCTAAATATCCATAAAAAGTTAATTTGAAAATGGATTTGGGGTTTATTGATGAGTCGGCAAATTGCAAGTCTTTATTGTGAATTTGCCCTAAAATTAGGGAGAAAACATGTCCCTCAATGGCTAAAAAAGTGTTTTTAATGTTGATTTGATTTAATTCTAGGGCCTAGAAGTGATCAAAATAAATCAAAAAGGAGCAAAATGATTATAGATTGAAGCAAAAAATTGCATAAAAGATTAATTAACACTTTGGTGCATCACCGAAGTGAAGTGTGGTTTCCCGATTGAGAATCTCCATTGCATAACTTAAGAGATTAGGTCCAAGGAAACAAGAAACAAAATGATGATGCAATGAATATTGTAGTGCATCACCAAACCAATCAGTGGACCAAGCTCTGCATTGCCAAAAAGAACAAAAGCCAACCCATGGAGCTTGTCATGTTGAAAAATTGATGAGCCAAGAAAATTTAGCGTAGCATTGATTAAATCAATGATGAACTTTACTCAATTGAATTGCCAAGATATGGCATGTTTGTAATTATGTAGCCTATTTTTTCACATGCTATTTAAGCCTTTTTGGCCATTGGAAATCCTATCTCTCATCAATTTTTAGTAGCTTAATATTGTGACTAACTACTTTGAGCTAGGAATTTTGATTTTTCGTGAAAACATTTGTATTTCTTGGTGAAAATGGATGAAGAATTTAGTGTAATTTCTTTTTTTTTACATTATGAGTAGTTAATTCCCAAACTTAGGGTTATGTATGATTGCGTGTTGATTGTTGTATAGGTAGTGCTTATTCACTTTTGCAATAGCTTGTATGTCATGATTTTAGATAAATATCTATATTTTAACTTATTGATGGAGGTTTCAAACTTGTTCTATGCATAGAACTTGTGTGTTTCTTGAAAAAGAATGCACTAGTGATGAGATTTAGTTAACCAAACTGGAGTTACATGCATTTATATGGTGATGAGAGATATAGATTACCCATTTGAGGCTGTTGGTTACTTAGTAGTGGTCACATAGGGTTTTGAGAGAAACCCACATGAAGTTTGGTGGTGAATTGAAAGATTATCACCAATACCAAAAACTAACCTAATCATGACGTATGAGCAAATCTTAGGTGTATTTTCTCGTACCCATGCATATAATTATTCTCAAGAAGACATAACCCCAAATATTTAAATCCATTAATTACAATCTTATAACTAACATTTTGACAAAAAAACTCTCAAAATTTTCAACTTAAAAGCAAGTGTTTTAACAACAACCATCCCCCATTTTTAATTTATTATTTAACTTCACATTTTGAGTCAACTTGTAGATGCTACTGACACTTGAGAGTTAAGATATAGCTCTTAGTACTTATCATACTTTTTTGGTATAATTTGAGCATTATAAAAGACTTTTTGTGTGATCCATATAGTTTTGTGGTATAATTTGAGTGTTATAAAATACTTTCTATGTGATCCGGCAATAGACACTAGGATCGCCAAATTGTTTAGCAATGCATCGAATCATTCTATGTTGCATAACTAAAATTTTTAATTTTTTTTTTACTAACACTGGGCAAGCCTACTGCAATTCTTATGTGTAGATATGCCTTGAATGAAGAACCTATTAAAGAATTTTTCCAAGTCTCCTCCTCCCACCTCAAGGCTTGCTAAGGGAGTGACCATCCACGTGGGTGCGATCATTGGGATAGTGTACAAGTGTAAGAGACTGGATGAGGGCAAGTCCAAAGCCTTGATTACTACAAATGAGAGTTCAGGGAATAGCTTAAATTCAGATAGGTACAACCTTAATTCCTTGGAGGAGGGAAACACTATGCCCATCTATGAGCCTCTTCAAAATCCAAATCCAGCTCCATCAAACAAGAAAAAAGTTGAACAGCCTCCCACTACTACAACAGTGCCCTTTGTGCACCCTCATGGAGGCCAACATTTTTTAAACCATATCAAAGTACAATATCAATGCACTATCATAGAGGAGCAACATCTGATCTTGCATGGTCTAGAGGGCAAGAATCTCGAGGTCCTTTTAGCACTTGATATCATGACTTTCAGGTATTCACTGAACCCCTTAAACCCTATGTTGAGAATTGGCTTAGGGAATTCTATGTTAAATATGGGAAATTATTGTTGAAAAGGAAAAAAAGGTAATCAATTGACCAAGGATATTGTGTGGTTAAGAGGAGTTGATGTAGTTTATGATGTATCTACAATAAATGAGGTTTTGTATTGTAAGAAGATAAATGAGTACAATTTTAGTCTTAGGAGAAAGACTCAAGTGAGGATGTGTGGGATCGATTATCCCCGTTTCTAAGTGATGTCACAACCAAGTAACTTGACCCGGATATTCCAATTTAAAAGGCAGACATTCACTTAGAAGCTCGATACTGTTTAAGCTTCATGTGTAGCAACCTCCTAAAATTAGTCTCTTCTAGTTAGTCTCCTGTAATGACCCTCTAGATCATTTCCTCAATTTGCATGCATTTCCATTATTTTGAGTCTTCTAAAGTGTCTACAGGTCATTTATGACTTGCTGGAACTGTCCGTTTAGTTATTGAATGGTTCATTTAGGTTTTAGGCTCATTTCTCTATTTTGAATCTTTTTGTTGTTTAATATTTAATATCATACCAAAACTCCTAATATATGACCTAAGATACAAAATCTGGTAGCGCTATCAACTTTGGAATGTTGATTTTAAGGTAGGGGACCCTTATTTCAGGTCCTGAGATTTCCAGACTCGTTTAGGGATATTGAGCAGATTATATGAAAATGGAACTATAGGTGTGGTCCTGCATCTAGTCGAAAAAATCTTGGATGAAAGTTTCAATGGTTTCATTAAGTCCAGAACATCGAATTTGGTATGGTAGTTGATGTCGCTCAAAGTATACCCTCCAAGAAGATACAATATGGTCGTTATCAAATTATTGTAACCTAGCTAGGTTGGGGTCAAACCCATGGGGAATAGGTAAGAAATATCTCTCAAACTCTTTGAAATAGTCAGGCAATGCAAGAAAGTAAATGGGGGAATTTGTAGTAAACAGTAAATAGTAACAAGTCTTGATTGCTTTTGGTTGTAATCAATCTAAGATGAACACTAGGACTGTGTTCCTTATGATTTCTCAACTCTTTAGGTTTATCATGCTTAATTCGACTATCTCACTACCACGCATGCAGAACCTGACAATATAGGTATCACCAACCATTTTGTGAACGCCTTAGTAAACTTCACCCTTCACCTTATGAGTCTCAGAGTGTATCCTTTCAAACCTTTGTATTCGATCCCAGTTTAACTATCACCTAGTGATTATCAAGTTAATCAGATGAGAGTTGATAGCCTCAAATCATTGTTGTAATCATATTTTCCCAATCTTGACCTCTCTTGTGAAGATGATCGTGAATATAGGAAAGTCCTTAACTTCTGCAGTAGCTAAGGAAACAAACAATTCAAAGAAGATCACAATGCATGCATAAACAATAATCTAGAAGAACCTCACACTTCTCCTACTTTGTTATTTCACCAGGGTTCCCACAACCTTAGCTAAAGGATTTAGCCAAACATAGTTGCAAGAAACTACATGGAATTCATAAAAGAAAGCATCAAAATAATTTCACAACTATAGAAGAATAAAATCGGAAGTCTCAAATTAATAATCAACCAAAAACCAAAAACAAAGAGATTCCAACATCAAAAGTAAATTTCAGAATCAAATTTATGTTTGTGAATATTATGAGTACGTAAACTAACTAAGAAACATCAAAAGAGTATTTATAGGGCACATAAAAACCTTGAAAATCTAAACTAAAACTTATAGGGAAATATAAGTTGGTGGTCACTTACGTGCCCACTTACGAGCTATAAGTGGCACCTACGCCACATAGGTGTCCATTGTAGGTCATAAATTTCTTCAATGCTACAGTAATGCCACTTGTGAAGGTACCTATGGGGCATAAGTGGTACTGGCATCTCATAGGTAGTATCATCATATGTATCAGACAAAACCTTCAGGATTCTGATTCTCAGGACTTCACACTCTAACACCTATGATGGTACTTACGGCATCGTAAGTAGTACTTACTTGTTGTAGGTTACTTCTCATTAATATCAAGAACAACATCATCTTTCAGAGTCTCTTAATTCATCATCTCTGATACCCACGAGGCCACCCACAATGTTGTAGGCAGTACCTATAGCATGTAGATGGTCTTGTAGGTTGGATATTTTGTAGTATTTATTTCTTTTTCTCCTTTTGAGCTTCAAAACCTAGTTTCCTGCAAGATAAATACAAAACACATCATATCTACCAAAATGGACCTAAGTACTTGTATATTTTCCATTTTTACAAATCATAAGTGCCATGAAACCATGACACATCAACACCCTTAACTTAGAACCTTTGCATGTCCTCAGGTAACAAAAATACAATAAAACACAAAACGATGCTTAACTAAGAGAAACCTAAGGTACCTACGGCAGTCAATCTCAATTTCAGCTTAAAAATATCACCCTCTCCTACTTTTAGCTTTTCAAACTGACTTTGTGGATCTATGTAGCACAACAATGTGACAAAAGGCAATCAAGATATGGAATTACATTTTCAACACATAATCAAGACTATGTACAAATCATACTACCCAAATAGATAAGCAGCTTACAACACAGCCCATGTACCCTCATAACAAAGAAGTTCCAGATAGAATCATGAATGTTAATGTGGGGACAATCAGTAGACACTCACACTTATAATAAAGTTCCAACAGTGTGCATAAAATACCATAGGCTTGCCCTTATTTTCTTTACCTTAGATTTTTGGACAGTCGGGCAAGGATCACTATAGGACTTTACTCGGCTTGTAACATAGGCTTGGGGCTAGTATGGTACATTTACGAATTTGGTGACTAAGTCTCTTTGGAACTACAATTATGTTTGGGGTCCACTTCTCTACCAATTTTTTCTTTTACTCCGCCCTTATTTCTCCCTTTTTCCTTTTATTTTTCTTATTCAGGTTGTGACGGTTTCTTTTATTCTTCTTTCTTTTTTTTTTCTTTTCTTTTTCCATTTTTTTCTTTTTCTACCACACCTAACCTTATTTCTGTTTTTTGTATGTACACTTTCTTCATATCCACTTCTAATTGCACACCCCTATGATAGCCACCATCAACTTAGACGATTTGCCTGAGTTGAGGTGCGTAATGTCTAAGGTGGATTAGGACCAAAACAAGACCATTGTAATTAAATTGGGAAGGTAAAAGGTAAAAACAAGAATAAAATTTTATACAAGCTTAAATCAGGGATCAAGGGATACTTATTCTTATTTGTAAGGTCATTTAGGCTAAAAGTGGACTAAATTCAAGAACATCCTAGGATCTTTTTCTAATCGACTATCCTACAACCTAGGTAAGAAAAACAAGGCAAGTTTTGGATTCAACACACAATGGGAACTAAGTAAGCATCTCATACACACATGGAATAGGGTTGTATCATAAAATACTAACTATCCAGTTCGTGCAATTGTTAGCCATAATTAATATGTTCCAAATCGTAATACCATAATAATTATCTACAATGGTCACACATATAAGTAAATTCACAGTTTAAAACAAATTTGTCGAAGGGGTATCAATTTTCTCAAAAACACTTAAACATAAGAAAAATATGTCAACTACCCTTAAGTACTTATTTTTCTCCTAGTTCAACAAAAACAATAGAAAAAAACACAAAACAAACACAATATGTCCCAGACATGCCGATTCTAATATGATAGTGTGACTGATGGGAAAAAAAGCCCGGCAACAGAAACCCTCGTCAATTGTGGTAAACCCCTACACCTAACTAAAATACTATACACTATCCCCAGTGTGTAACTCCAATCCAAAATAAAGGAAAAAGAACACACTTGGGATGCTCTAGGCGTCTAACTCATGCTCGCCCCTATCTGAAGTATTTAGTATCTCAATTGGCAGAGGCATTGGTGATGGATAGCTAGGACTAGAAGAGGCACCGACTATAATCTCATGACATCTAATCGCATCCACCTCTACAGACTCCCAAAAATCAAGAGTGGCCTTTTTCAAGGCCTGATAATATGGGATAATGGGTCCTGCATATCTTCATCTCTACCTCTCTTAGTCCCAACCACTGAAATCATCTCTACCTTATCAAATAGGATCACCTAGGACAATTTGGAGGCATGGGATCAGTGAATGAAGGAATAATTTGTGGGATGACCAGAACTTGGCTCTCAGTAAGAGAGCGTACCTCTCTTTATTGCATGTCACCTTATTCTTAATCACAAACAAATATAGAGCCTGTATATTTCAAAATCATGCACTAACCTAGACCTCAAAATCATCTATCTGAGCATGTAACTCACTAGTGAATCTAATATGTCATCCCAGATAGCAACTAATATTCTCTAAAGGCATTCGAACCCAAGGCTTGATCTGTCCATCCAAAGAAGAAAGCTCATACTATGGAATAGTAAGGTGGGTGAGTCTTATCTTGCTACTCCAAGACATGTTGTAGGAAGTCACATGATACTGTAATGAAACCTATAGTTGTAGCTATAGTAGTGGGGCAAGAGGGCATAGTAGATGCCCCAACCTGCTTAAAAATAGATATTGGGGCTGAAGTAGAAGTAGTTGGGGCCCTCTTCATCTCTATAGAAACCTCTAGTACATCTCTATGGTCAGCCATATCAATATCAACATTGATATATGATACAATAACATAATTTACCAGAGCTGAAGATCTCTCAAAATAGACCAGAATCACTATCAGAGGTGTCTGGGCTCTCTAGGCAAGTACTGGGTTTGCAGGATCCTTGATCAAGCTTGATATTCATTGCCTCAAACCTCCTATATATATCTGGAATCTTGGGAACCCCTACCTCATCACAAAATTTCTGGATAAGGAAAAAAAAGAGATATCAGATCTTTGAATACACGTTCATGAGTCTTAAATCTAATTACAGTCAAAAAGTAAATGTCATACCCTACAATCAAACTAGCAACAAGTTCAGCCCAATCCAATGTCAAAACATTATAGGATATAGTCAGACAGAATTGAAAATATACCACCGTACACCAAAATTTAGTTGTAAAGTACAGCATTGCCTTTTTAATCTCCCCCTTACCCTCAATGCAGGGGGCATCATCACCTAAGTCTAAATATGATTGGAGATCTATCTCATCAAATCCAACCTCTATTGCATGTACTCAAAATCTCTCATGGCTTGTCTATCCCATGCCAACCTTATCCTGAAGTCACACTTTGCAGTAGATGTAGGGGCTACATACTTATGCCCAAATAAAACTCAGCAGATAGCTACCACAGAAATATTAACAAGAAATCCTCTTACCAAAGTGTGATTGAAATGGAGATTCTCTATTCCCCTATCCCCTAGATGAAACCCAATAAATAGATGATATACGAATAAAGTATGAAATCAAAAACTAAACTATGATACAAATACGAAAGCTAAAGA
Organism: Capsicum pubescens; assembly: GCA_030864215.1. Taxonomy (NCBI): domain Eukaryota; kingdom Viridiplantae; phylum Streptophyta; class Magnoliopsida; order Solanales; family Solanaceae; genus Capsicum; species Capsicum pubescens. Next base: position 82,516,029 of record CM061541.1, on the reverse strand, counting down.
TAAATAGAGAAACAATAATATAGATACAATGCAAGGAATTTAAAGTAAATAAAGGGTTTATCAAACCCTAAACCCTCAATCAATTAAACCGAGCAAAGCACCTAAATCTTATATAGACCTCAAGGGAATCGATTCCCAAGCAACCCAAGTTTCTAAACAAAAGATCAACACAAACGAATCCAAACTTGCCTCACACTCTCACAAGTGTTCAAATTCATAATTCAAAATAAACTACTTACTAAAATTAAAAGAAGTCCTATTTATAGTCTAGGCTAGGTTATTACATTATATGGGCCCAAAAGTTACCCATTTAGGAAAGACAAATATATAAAAGCCCATTAGGCACTTTCTTGAGCATATGGGGAGCACATGGGGGACATCCCAAGGGTATAGTGGTCTGTTTTGACCCTCTCTAGTAGATCTAGAGCAGGTTGGGTGCACTTTCAAAGCGGATAGAGTGTATCTCCTCTTCCGGGGGCTTTCTAGCCCATTTGATCTTCCACCGACCTCCCTAACGTCCGTTGAGTCTCCTTGGTCATCATAATCATACAATGGATGACTTATTATAGCCTTCAAGAAGTCATCAAGTGTCACTTGACCTGTAAACACCCTCTCTAGCAATCTGGAGGCCATTTGGATTGTATCATCCTCTCCTTCTTAAAGAAGATTCATCCTCGAATCTAACACCTTTAAACATAAGAGAAGAAAACAAAACCAATATTTCCTCGAGGAATGTTGGTTAGAATATGGGTTAAAATCAAAACATCCATGACATGGATACACCCATTTCACATATAACCAAACATCATTCAAGACAATAAAAGAGTCAACGTTTAATATGCAAAGAAGTTGACTATGATAAGCATCAACAAATTTTCCTAAGTTAGTTCCAATAAAAATATTACCAAATAAATCATCACATATTGGAACAACTAAGGGTAGAATCAAGGAATCATAAGGGTGTAGATTACCTTTCCATTCACAAGAAACTATGTTTACACACAAGATAAACTTAGCACCAACATGGTTATGCTCACAAACAAAGAAAATAAAATTACAAGAGTTATGAGCACTTAATGTGATACCAAGAACAAGATCATATGAAGGTAAGAACAAACAACTTAAACACCTCACATCCCTTTCACTCAAATAACCTTCCAAGAAAGAGTCACACATTTTATGCATATTCAAGTCATTCCAATAGACATCAACACCATCTAGGTAGGATTTTAAGTCAAATATCTTTATAACATCTTCTACTCTAGGTTAAATGTCTTCATGATTCCAAGGGAAGCTAGAAATAAGAGGAGGTAGGTACATACCTTGAGAACAAAGACATAAGATTCCTCCCTTACCTTCTAAACTTTCACTATGTGAACTTATTATCTTATGCATCAACTTGGAATTTGGCACAATACTAGTGCCAAATGTAGTGAATAACAAGGGCTTGAGTTTGTCACTAAGCTCTCCTTCTTGATCCCAAAGCTCCTCATTTTCACCATTCATATCCCTCCTCATCATGAGGCTAAGATTTAAGACCTCTCCTTCTTCGGGCCAAAGATCTTTATTGGGAACTTTCATCATCAATCCACAAGGTACATTAAAGTCCCCTTCAACTTTTGCTAATTCCCCTTCACTTTCAAGGTCATTATCCTCTTGAGTGCTTTCCTCACCATAATTATTTTTGGTTACCATATCTCCAAAAAAGTAAGGATTACCCTTTACCAATATTATCTTTCTTCGGTTCGGGCATTCACTAGCCTTATGACCCCAACCTTGACATTTAAAACAAGTAATACCTTTAGAATTAGGATTAGAAGATGAATCACCTTCATTTCTTTGTGGATACCTTTGGATTTCCTTATCAACGGTCTTATTGAAATCCTTGTTCTTGTTCCATTCGGATGACATAGAAGAATTATAACCTTTATTGAAGGACTTCTTGGAATTGTTGTTCCTTTCAATCTCAATGGTTGCTTCAATAAGATCTTCTATTTGGTTAAATTTATGGACAACTAGTTGAGAAGCAACTTCATAATCTAAACCACCTTTGAATCGATCCATACAATGAGTTGGGGGTTCAACAATCTCAAGTCGAAGGATCAAGTTTTGAAACTCCTCATAATAGTTTTCCACACCTCTATCTCCTTGTCTCAAATTATAGAGTCTTGTTAATTGATCTTGATTGAACCTTTTGTAACATACCTCTCTCTTATGAGTGCCTTTAATTCATCCCAATCTGGAAGGTCAGGATTACAATTTTTTCCTCTTTGCTCTCTTTTTGTCTCCCACCAAGTAGAAGCATACCTTTCAAGTTGAGCAATTGTGTGGGCGGATTTCTTGTGTCCGGTTAACTCATTGAGTTGAAAGATCCTATTGCATTGTATCTCCCAATCAAGGTAGATAGATGGATCACTAATTTCTTTCAAGGTAGGAAGAGTGATCTTGATTGAGTTAAGACCCGTGTCTCAACCCATATTACGTCCTTGATCCCATTGATGATCTTCTTGTACTTGGGGACGGTTTCCCAAGTTTCCATTTTCGTGTGAAACCAGACCAAATTTTCCTCCTCGTCTTATATGTCCTCCCACATGTGATCCTCCTCTAGTTTGTAAAAATTCCACAAAGAGAGCCACTTCATCAAACTCTTCACCTCTTCCATAAGGTTCCTCACCTCCCTCATCCTCAATTTGGATTGGTTGATTTAAGTTAACCGAGATTTAAGGTGGTTGGTTTGGGTTTTGTTGAGATTCTTGATGGGCTTGATTGAATTGGGGTTGTAGAGGACGAGCTGGATTTTGGTTATTTGGGTAAGTAGTGGCTTGGATGATGGGTTCATATACTTGTGTAGGTATATTTAACATTTGGTGAAGTGTTTCCGGATTTATAGTAGTGGAGATGTTGAGAGCATGTCCACTAAAGGAAGAATGATAGTTTTGAGGAGTGGATATGGTGGACTTTAGACAGACTTCCAAGGTGTCCATCCTTATTGAGAGTGAACTTTCCATGCTTTCCATTATTTGATTTACATCTTGTTTCACACTCATTATGGCTTCCATTAAACTTTCCATGTTTATATCTCTCGAAGCTCTTGGGCTACTTTCTCTCGATGCCATGGTACCTATATAAAAGGAATACTAAAAAGAAAAAAAAACACGTTAAAGGTTAAGAAATCAACCTCACAAGCTCTCAAAGTTTCCACCTTTAGTTCATCTCTCAATTGGTGTCACAAGCATTGATAAATCACTTATACTCCAATGAGAAAGCTTGGTACCAATTATGGCTTGAGGTTGGAATGGATCCTTGTTTGAAATGACTTAAAGAAAATATGTATGGACATGAGTCAAGAACTAACAACAAATTAAAAACATAAAAACTTGAAAGAAAAGTAGGACGATGAAAGAAAAGGACACAAGAACTATCAATCAACTTAGTAGATAAGTTACTAGTTGATGAGTAGTTAAGAGTCAAAAAAGAGATTTAAGAATCAAGAAATGGAAACTAAGAATCAAACCCTGAGAAATGGAGTTTTAAAGATGTTGATATGTGTTTTAAGACTTGAATTGATGTTCGAAAGTGTTGATAAACTTGGATTGGTGTTGTTGAAGTTGATTCACGTCAAAAGGAGGTGATTTGTGTTGGGTATGGCTGATCTGCATTGGGAAGCCTGCTCCAGCAGTTAGTACGCAGGTGAAAGGCACCTTGGAAACAGGTTGGGGACTTGTCTACTGCCTTGAGGTGCTTCCACAGGTCAAGGGAAGACCAGGTGCACCTTGGGAGCAGATGCAAGGCAGATTGGCCGCCTCTCCCTTTGTGTATAGCCAAAATTGCCCTCCAAATGGTCTCCTCTTTGTACTCTCTTGTGGAATCTTCTTTTATGATTATGTTCAAACAACTTTTCCACACTTTTCTTCCTTATTTTTGAATCAAACACCACCTTTTGCTAAGAATTCAAGATGAAGATATGAATCTTCCTCAAGAACACTCAAGAACACCAAAACTTTAAGATGCTCTAACTCCTCAACCACCATCACCACCAATAACAAAAAACCTAGTGTATTCCCACACAGTGGGGGTCTGGGGAGGGTAAAATGTATGTAGTCCATACCACTACCTCTGGAGAGGTAGTAAGGCTTTTTCTGATAGACCCCCGGTGCAGGGCAAACAATAATAAGCAAATTCATAGGAGAGTATGAAATAAGATGGCATAATAGAAATGAAACATCCACGTAGTAATACCCTATACTAACAAAACAAAGGCACCCCCACCCACTTACCTCCACCCTAAAGATATCCTAACTACTGTCTGTGACCCACCTATAGGCACTAACCTTCTACCCTAATCCGCGTCCTCCAAACCTTCCTATCTAGGGTCATGTCCTCAGTAAGCTGTAACTGCTCTAACTCTTGAACCAATGATCGGAATACAATGAAATTTTGACCCAAGGCTCTTTTCAACCTTATAAACACATTCCAAAGATCATTTTGTTCAAATTCACAGCCAAAAATTCCAGATTTTCAATTCACATAGAACTTCTTAAAGTTCAAGATCTCAACAATGGTATCTCACTCAAATGGACTTCGATTAAGCCCAAATTTGAACCCTAGACTCCTATAGTGTTAGAGAACACAAATATAATACTATAAATACAAGAAAAACAAAAAATCAAAAACCAAAATTTTGATTTATGAATAAAATGTGAATAGTACTTTTTTTGAGATTTTTGATTTTTGACTCTATTTTTTATTGATTTTTGAGATAACAAAACCCAAGACTAGGATCGTGGGAATGATTCTAAGCTCGGATCTTGATACCAAATGATACACGAACAAATTACGGTATCGAAAAAAATACGATAAGAATACGAAAGCTAAAGATAGAGAAGCAATAACATAGATACAATGTAAGGAATTGAAAGCAAATAAAGGGTGTATCAAACCTTAAACACTCAATCAATTAAACTGAACAAAGCACCTAAATCTTACGTAGACCTCAAGGGAATCGATTCCCAAGAAACCCATATTTCTAAATAAAAGATCAACACAAGCGAATCCACGTTTGCCTCACACTCTCACAATTGTTCAAATTCATAATTCAACATAAACTAATTACTAAAATGAAAAGAAGTCCTATTTATAGTCTAGACTAGGTTATTACATCATATTGGCCTAAAATTGACCCATTTAGGATAAAAGCCCATTAGGCACTGTCTTGAGCATATGGGACGCACATGGGGCACATCCCAAGGGTGTAGTGGGTTGTTTTGACCCTTTCTAGTAGATCGAGAGTGGGTTGGGCGCACCTCCAAAGCGGATGAGGCGCATCTCCTCTTTCAGGGGTTTTATATCCTGTTTGGTCTTCCATTGGCCTCTCTAACGTCCCTTGAGTCTCCTTGGTCATCATAATCATCCAATGGATGCCTTTTGATAGCCCTTAAGAAGTTATCAAGTGTCACTTGACCTAAGCATCCTCTCTAGTAATTTGGAGGCCATTTGGATTGTAATAATAGAAGTGCTACAGGAATCATAGAACTCCCTAACCAACGCCCTGTCTTAAGAACCCTAGGTTCTAGCCATCCACCCCAACTAGTATCGATCAAATGAGGCCTCTAGGTCTTGTACTCCTGCTATCCCTGACAAATTTATTCTTCTCTCACCCACTATACTCCTCTTAGGATGACCCACCTTTATAATGAAGTTATCCTAGTCAAAAATATGTTGTATCCCCTCAACATAGCATCTCAGGTTGATCTCATCTATGGGCACAGTCGAGACATGTGTAGATTCAGATATTTGGTCAGCCGGTACTGGAATGGGAGGTTAAGAATCTTGTCCAGGTGGTTGTATGTAGGGTACTGAGGATGATGAAACCTAATATGGCACTCGAGTTATACCCTTCCCAAATTGAGGTACTTTTGATGCTGATATACTCATTGACCCCTTATTAGACTAGGTCCATGTGTTTTCTCTTGCTCAACCTCTTCTTTGAATCTTGACTCCTCCTCATCAACCTCATCCTAAGAAATATGCTCTCCCTTCTTAGACTAGAGAGTGTGTGGTGGTGAAGTCTTAGAGCCATCATCCTCGTCTTAGGAACTGTTCTAGATGTTGTTGTTTGGGCCCCGACCTATGTAGATACGGGATGAGTGTCTATCTGAGTTTGTGATGGGGAAGGCTAGGTGCCTTAAATGCCCAAAATGGCTGAAAAACTGTTATTGTTAAATCTTATATCCGACCCCTAGTCTGTGGGACCTCTTATCTGTACAGGGCAATTGGGTTCTCCTCCACTAAGCCACTGCACTCAGGGACTTATCCCCAAGTCTCGACTGCACTTTTTTCTTCTAGTATACCTTACGTTCCATAGTACCCAAAAATGTAGTAGTTAGTGCTTAAAAGATTAGAGGAGAATTAAAAATATGGAAAAAATTAAATCCCTATGGGTGGGACACTACGACGCCACATACAGGTTATAAGTGTTAGTTATAGCCTGTAAGTACCCTTTGTAAGTGTTAGACAAAGCCTTGAAAGTTTAGATCTTTATCTTTGACACTTACGAGACACTTACGGACCAGAAGTACCCTTTTTAAAAATTAGACAAAGCACTAAAACTTTAAGGCTTCACTTACCTAAAATTCGGTAAGACAAAGAACTAAAACTGTAGAGACCTAAAATTCTCAAATTTTTCCTCTAACATCTACTACATCACTTACCTGGCTTAAGTGGGACTTATGACCCCCTATAAGTGGGTCAATAAGTTCCCTTACCAAGAATTTTCTAAATTTTTTAATATTTTACCATGTTCCAGGTATTTCCTCATGCTTTACACCTATAACAAATAAAATAATGTGAACACTAACATAATGGGTTACCTCCCACTCAATGCGTGATCTAATGTCGTAGCACAACGTGGCTATGTTGGTTACTCAGATTTCCCCAACAAGCCCGTGGGTTGCCTTCTATGAAGCACTTGATTTAACGTCGCAGCATGACTCAGTTGCCATGGATACTCAGACTTTGTCAAGGATTACATTAACAATCACATTCACCTTATCGATATTACCCAAATAGTGCTTGATATGCTATCCGTTCACCTTGAATGGTTCTTCACCGTCTCTTTTTAGCTCAATAGCACCATAGGGGAACACCCTAACTATGGTGAATGGTGCATATGACCTATACTTCAACTTGCCATGAAACAAGCAAAGGGTTGGATTATATAGCAAGACCATATTACCGGGCTCAAACATTCTCTTATCAACCTTCTTATCATGATACAACTTCATATTTTTCTTGTACAAAGCAAAACTCTCATAAGCTCAGAGCCAGAATTCATCCAACTCATTCACCTTGCTCATCCTCAATTTAGATGCATCATGCCATTCCAAGTTCATCCTTTTCAACAACCATAGTGCCTTATGATCAAGTTCGACCGAGATGTGGCATACCTTGCCGTAAACAAGATGATAAAGAGAGGAACCTATTGGCGTCTTAAAAGTTTTCTGGTAGGTTCACAAAGCATCATCTAAATTACTTGACCAATCAGTCCTGTTGGCATTGACAAATTTCACCAATATGAACTTGATCTCCAAATTGGAGACCACAACCTACTTATTCATTTGTGGATAGTAAGGTGTTTCCACCTTATGCTTCACATCATATTTTTCAAGCAGGGCTTAAAGGCAATTGTATAAGTGACACCCACCATCACTAATAATCGCACGAGGAGTGTTAAATCAACAAAAGATGTTTTTTTCAAGAACACAGTGACACTTTAAGCCTCACTATTGGGGAGGGCAACCGCCTTCACCCACTTTGATACATAGTTGACTGCCACTAAAATACACTTCATCCTGTAGGAGCTCATAAATAGACCCATGAAATCAATTCTCCATATATCAAATAACTCCAACTCTAATATAGGTGTCATGGGGAGTTCATCTCTCCATGAAATATTACTTTATCGCAGACACTGATCATAGGTTTGACCACAATCATGATCATCCTTGTAGATAGTTGGCTAATAATACCCACAACGTAAAATTTTGTGGGTTGTCTAGGTACTACCATGATAACCCCCAACTGGTGATGAATGAAAGGCCTCAAAAATGTTCATTATCTCTACCTCAAGAATATATCTCCTAATAACTCTATCCGCACAAATTCAAAAGAGATAAGGCTTATCCCAAAAAAAATTCTCACCTTATGCATGAACTGCTTACGCTGTTGGAATGATAAATCTTTCAAAACAAGATCAATTTCTAATAAGTTGGAAATATTAGCAAAACAGGGGATTAAGTCTTGAGATGCTGCCAAGACCCGCTCATCTGGAAAAGTATCGTCTATATCAAGCCCATCCCATAACTTATAGATTGCCTCCTTCTCAAGGCGAGATAAGTGATTAATAACCTGGTTCTTAGTGCCCTTCTGGTATTTTACCTCAAAGTCAAATTCTTGAAAAAAGAGTACCCAACATATCAACCTCAGTTTTCCATCTTTCTTCGACATTAGATACCTTAATATTGTATGATCTGTGCGAACCAAGACTTTGGCCCCTATCAAATAGAACCAAAGTTTCTCAAAGGCAAAACCCCCACGAGTAACTCCTGCTCAGTAACAATATAATTATTCTACATAGGGTTTAATACCTTGTTGTCATAATAGATTGGATAAAGGATTTTCTCACGTCTTTAGCCTTAGACAGCACCCTAAGCCACTCCTCTATCATTACACATAACCTCAAACTGTAAAGACCAATTTGGGGACACAATAATATGAGCCAAAATCACCGCTCCTTAAGGCACTCAAAGGCCTTGAGCATGCATAATCAAATAAAAAATTCCCCTCCTTCTCTAAAAGTTTACATAGAGGATTAACATTTTTAGAGAAGTCCTTGATGAATATCCTATAAAAGACAGGATGACCTAAAAAGCTTTGGATACCTTTAACTAAGACCAAAAGAGGTAATTTTTTAATCACTAATATTTTCACTTTATCCACCTCAATACCCCGCTTTGAGGTTTTGTGATTGAAAATAATGCCTTTATTCACCATAAAATGGCACTTCTCCCAATTCAATACCAGATTGCACTCCTCACATCTCTGAAGTGCATTAGCCAAACGAGCCAAAGAATCATCAAAGAAATCCCCAACGATCAAAAAATCATCCATAAATACCTCTATAGTGTCTTCCACCATGTCAAAAAATATAGACATCGTACACCGCTGAAAGGTGGAAGGAGCATTGCATTGTCTGAATGGCATCCGTTGAACATAAAAGTCCCATATGGTCAAGTAAAAGTTGTCTATTCTTGGTCTTCTGGAGCAATAGAAATCTGATTGTATCCTAAGTACCTGTAAAGAAAATAGTACCAAACCCTACCTACTAATCTATCAAGTATCTGATATAACTGGAAAGGTTTTGTCGTCCCCCAAAAATACATAGCAAAGTAAGATGGGAGAGCCTTCAATTCCAAGACTGGTGGCCCCTTAATAAATGGTCGAGCTAGAGAAGTGGTTCTATTCTTTAGATCAAGATATAACTTCTTTGGAGAGTAAGTATAAGAATCTCTACCATACAATGCACACAATATCTCATCATACTCATCAATGCCATCACTGTCTAAGTTTATGATAACCATTGCTAACGCCTCAACCCCAGGTCTCTCTTTAATAGGCACAGTCACTACATCATCGTCAACAATATCAATCATGGATAGCACTCTAGATTCAGACTAGATGTAGACTAGATGCAGACTATATGTAGACTAGATGCAGACTAGATACAAACTATCATGTTTTAGACTTCAGTTTTGTTTTGGGTATTCTATTACCTCACACAGATGTTACATTATTCAGTTATGTTCATGATCGAACCGTATGGCCTTTCAGTATATGTTTATGCATTATTATGTTATCTTATGCAGTATACAGGTACAAATATCATTCATGGGTTAGCTTGTGGTCCTTCAGGGTCATGAGCACCGTGTAGCATTTTAGTTCAGCAAATCGGGTCGTTACAGTACAAGAGATATAAGGATTTTGTGAGACTTTGAGGCATTATGGGAGGAAGTTAGATGAGTTGAGTGCTCTTTGGTAGTTTGTTCCACTCGAGGTATTGACTAGGATGCAGAAAGAGATAGATTTTCTTTGAAAGCATGTAAATGAGATCTGGTTCCTTGATGTGACACATCTCTAGGGAGCATTATTTGAGGCACCATTCCTAACTCCTACACCTTTTATAAGACCGTGCTAGTGATTAAGGAGAAGGATACAGATGAGTCTGATCTTTCTTCAGATGGTGTTGTTAACAATGTTAAGATCGAAGGTTAATTTAAGGATGAAGGCCATATCGAAAGAGAGGTTGATCCTAAGGTAGGAGAGTAGACTGATAGGTAGAAGACTAAGGATATACTTTTTTCACTTTAGATAGGTTGATCTAGGATACTACACACTTCGAGACCTCCAGGTAAGTTGCTTCTATAGAAACTTCAGATTCTGTACTAGAATCACCCTTCATACATACAGTGTTGATTCAAGTACTTATGCACTAACAATGACCAATTCGGTGAGTCAATCACTACCTCAAGCCTAGGCATATTTAGAGGGACCCTCTATCTCTACTTTGTTTAGGCTTATTGCATTAAGGAAAACACAACTTTTTAGTTAGAGTGGGGTGTATATTTATTTGGTTCCACCATATTGGTTCCTGGTTCTCTTTTGATACATTTTTGTTATTTTTTATTTTGGTGTGTGGATTTGATATTTGGATACTCTTTTCATTCGGGCTATAGTATTTAGATATTTGGAGCTTTGGATTTCATTTGATGTGTGGTTTTTATCTCCTTACTTTAATTTATTTTGATATTTAGCTTAGTAGTTGTTAGTGTTATTGCAAATAAAATTAATTTTGGCCCACATTCTCAAGATGGAGGTGTACTAGCAATAGAATACTTTAACTCGAATGGTACAATTGAGTAGGATTTTCACATGCGTGATTCTTGAAATCATTATCCATTTCAATGTATGTCCAAATTTTCAAAAATATGTCCATTTTTAAATATTTTCCATGGGTTTAGTTAAGATAGATATGATCTTATATTTTGTGAAAATTCATATCTCGTTTTGGCTACTGGAATACCCTCCATGATATGTGTTATGAATGTGGTACAAAAATTGAGGGAGAGTACTTTAAGTTTACAATTAAGTCTCATATGTGGGAGAGATTTCATTTTGATCTTATGCATTTAGTCCACCTAGAACTTGTTCGATTGCTCTATTTCTCAAGCAAAGAGTATGTGATATTAGAGATGTGATCTTAGGCCATTAATATAGGGGAAACCACTTTTTGACCAAAACTGATCCATCCCTTGGTGAGTTGAGTGATCATATTTGTACATTATTGAGCCTTGGAACCCATTTTCTTGAATAACATTGTTACAAGCCAAAACGCTTCTCACTAGTAACCCTGCCTTATACCAAACATTTACAAATCATCCAGGTGAGGTTAAAGACCAACTTAGGCCAAAAGCCTATGTTAGGGGTAATGGATACCTCAGGATTTTCATGTCTTGGTAGTTTAAATATGGGGACCACAAAACCCTCTTCGAATTACCCTTTTATCCATTGTATATATATATGTGTGTGTATATATATATATATGTATGTATATATGTATGTATGTATGTATAAGAAAAGGGGATAGAAACTAAAAAGAGTTGTGGATTAATTTTAGTTGTAAATATCTGGTTGTTTAATGTTCGAAAGGATAGGAAGAGGAAAATATCTTAAAAAAAGTTGGCCCCGAGGGGATGCAATAAGTAAACCTTGAGAAAGTTGATTGAGTAGAGGTATCTCTTGATGCTTTGTTAAGGTAGATTCATCATAACCTTCCCATTGCCTGCGGTACAAGACAAACTAAGATCTAGGTGATCTTTGAAGTACCATGCTTGAATATGGTAAAGTGGAGCCTATGTTGTGGTACTTGTGTCTTTCTTTATCTTTGGATAGTGAGTGGTTCATGTTAGTCCCAAAAACTTATCGATAACTATGCCTTAGAGAGAAGGGACTTCTTTGTCTGAGGGTGCTTAAGTGTTATGCTTGAGTATTCTTCAATCTACGTTGAAGTCTATGAGCATATGCTTGGCTTGGTAACATTTGATTCATGTTGTTGAAAAATTGAGAGCTTAATAGGCAAAACTTGGGCCTTTAGTTTAAAAATATTGAGGGCAAGATGTTTTCGCAAAATAAAGATATGTCTAAGATCCCAAGTTGTACTATTTGAAAGTTTTATTGATTTTGTTGTTTGTGCACTGATTTGCTCGTGGATGAGCAAAAGTTTTAGTTGGGGTATTGATGAGTCGACAAATTACGACTTATATTCCCTAAAATTAAGGAGAAAATACGTCCTCAGATCAAAATTGAAGTGTTTTAAATGTTGATTTGATTTAATTTTAGGATAAAGTCCTAGAAGTAATCAAAATAACAAAAAGAAAGCTAAAAAGAACAAAAAGACGAAAGATCAAAAAAATTGCATAAAGGCATAGAAGTAACACTTTTGTGCATCGCCAATATAAAGTGTGGATTGCTGATTGAACATCTCCATCACACAACTTAAGATTGTGTCCTAGAAAATGAGATACAAAACAATGACATGATGAACATTTTAGAACTTCGTCGAACCCATCAGCGGAAAAGCTCTACACCGCTAAAAAGAAAGGAATCCAACAGATGAGGCTTGTCATGTTGATGAATTAGTGAGCAAACAACAATTTGGTGTAGCATCGATCAAATTGGAAATGGACCTTGGTCAACCAAATTTCTAAGTGGTGGCATTTTTTGTAATTATGTAGCCCATTTTTTCAGATGCTATTTAAGCCTTTTGGCCATCAGAAATCCTATATATTGTTAATTTTTAGTAGCTTAAGCTTATAATAATTCGGTAATAATTTCTTTTATATACATTATGAGTATCTAATTTCCCAAACTTAAGAATTATGCATGATTGAGTGTTGACTGTTGTATGGTTAGTGATCACTCACCTTCGTAATAGCTTGTATGTTAGAATTTTAGCTAAATCTCTATGTTTTAACTTATAGATTGAGGTTGCAAACTTGGTCTATGTATGGAACAAGTGTGTTGCTTGAAAGTGACTACACTAGTGATGAGATTTAGTTAAAAAGTTGAGTTACACTCATTTAAGTGGTGATACTAGAAATAGATTACCTATTTGAGGCTATTGGTTGCTTAGTAGTGTAGACACGTGGAGTTTCAAAAGAAACACACATGAATTTTTGTGGTGGATTGAAAGATTACCACCAATGCCTAAAATCTGACCTAATCATGACATATGAGTGAATCACAGGTGTATTTTCATGTACCCATGCATATAATCATTCTCGAGAAGGCAAAACCCCAAGTGTTTAAATCAATTGATTACAATCTTATAGTTGGCATTTTGACAAACAAACTCCATAATTTTAAACAAAAAAACAAGTGTATTAACAAGCAACCATCGCTCATTTTTAATTTACTATTTAATTTCACATTGCGAGCTGACATGTAGTCACTTGTGACACTTGAGAGTTAAGATATAGCTCTTATTCCCTGTGGATTTGACTCTGACTCTTGTTGGATAAAAATATATTGACAATGATCACTTATACATTTGCAGTATAATTTAAGTGTTATGATTTTTGTCTGGTGAACTTTAAACTGGATTTTCATCAATTTGAGGGTCTATTTCACCTCATTTATACTTGAGTTTTCAGATTTAGACTCCTATTGATATAGAGATCATGTTTCTGAAATAAAATTTTAGTTTTATCCCTTTCAATTTTGAATTTTCTTTTTGAATGATTTTTGTATCTGATTTGAATGTAGTCGATATAGGTATCATTATCTTCCTTTTGGTGCATAGATTATATTTTTAATAGATTTAATTTATTTTGAGATCATTTATAAAAAAATGGCTTGGCGTTTAAGGGTCTACGCTTGGATTTTGACATTTAGAGGTAGGTTATGGCTTAACTTCCTTCAGACTGGGTTAGGTAGTTAACAATCATGTAAAGCAATCTATGGGTTAGGGAATTTAGTCATGGGAGTTGTATTTGAGAATCTTTATTATTATTGTGTATCCGTGTGTGGTCTTATTTGTAGATTGTTGTTGACTTGAGAGACAATAATTATTGTGATGCCAGCGTTGGGGATTTATATAATATTGTAGGTCTTATTTCTAGATTAAAATACCTTATTTTTGTGTTGCCTAAGTGAGGGATTCTCTTGTTAATATAGATCTTACTGGAGAATTATTTGTCTTCATTATTATGGTATACTCGAGTGAGAGGTTTAAAAGTATATTATTTATGTCTTACATGACTATTTGCACTAATGGTGCCATACAACGACTTTCTATCATGAAACATCATCATTTTGATTTGATTCTGAGCTCATTCATACCTGTATTAAATTAATCATTATATTTATACTAATTGATTGTGAGCATTACGTTCTCATTTTATCTATACATATTCATGTGATTGGTATACTAAGAAACACATATTTTTGACAGAAAATAAGATACTTTATAAAATGCCTATAACAAGGGATGTATAGGATTGAGAAATACTGATTTTGTAAGAAAATGAGACACTTTATACAAACCTTATATCGAGTTTAGTAAGATTGATTTGAGATATGAGATTGAGATTATAAAAGTATATGGATTGTGAACCACCTATGGGTCTTGTCCTGAAGCGCTAAGCTTGGAAGATGTATACAAAAGTCACACCATCATTGAATTACATTTACATCTTTTGTGTTTCTTTTATGTACTCATTGATGTGTATTTGGTTTCCTTATATATATATTTTTTGTAGTTATTTCTTTTTGAGCATATATTATAGAATTATTAGTGGAATTATTTGAAAATTTTTCTATTTACAGGTGAAACGTGTTCATAGTATCTTTTACTTATTTTATTTTCTACTTTGCTCAGTCAGCCTATGATACTTATTGAGTACAAATAGATTATACTCACTCCTACTTTTGTACCCTTTTGGTGCATATCCTAATATGAGTGTGATTCATGGTGGCTGATCTTGTGCTATTCGGTATTGATGCTTAAGTCAATGGTGTGCGCTAGAGTTCCAGGTATATTCCAGACCTCTTCTTACCTGAGTTTGTCTTACTTTCTGAGTTAGATTCATGTATTTTAGTTTTTGTTAGTTATATTAGATACTCTTATACTTGTGATACTAGTATCTTAGAGATTATGTATTTATTTTCACTTGATACTTATGTAATTTACATATTGTGGCCTGACTTTGTTCTAGAAGTCTCTCATTTTTCATTTCTCTTCGCATATTATTTTTCCTTTCTTTTTAAATTTTGGCTTACCTAACAAGACTGGGTCGAGGTAGGTCCCATCATGACCTCAACTTTTGGGTCGTCACAACATATCAGGCTCAATTATCATGTTCAACCAATAAATCTGAGATATAGTGATGGGAGTGTATAATTATGTGTATAACATGCTACCAATAGGTGTGACATAATAGTCTCTCTGATCAATCCATAGACATACCCCATGTCCCATAATCTCTCAACCTCCAAATCACCCAATTAGATGGTATAATATAATTTAATGAAATGAAATGAATGTTCAATACATAATACCACAAATAAGATTCGATCACAATACGAAAGTAAATAGTCAATAATCAAATACAATGTAAAAAAACTAATTACATGTCAACAAAGATGTAAGAAAAGTACAATAATGCAATGTAATGCAATGAAATAATGGTGGAATAAGGACGATATAAGCCATCGCATGACTTTCGTATACACCTTCCAAGCCTCAGCACTTCGGATGGGACTCATAAGAGGTACGCAACCCATATACTCTCAAAATATCAACATCATATCTCAATCACCTTGCCTTCAAATGACCTCATACAAGGGTTACAAAATATCACAATCACCATGTTGGCTAATGTCCTCGGCCAAAGGTTCGATAAAATGTCTCAATCAACCTTGCCAGAAAGTGACCTCGGCCAAGGGTTTTATAAAAATCTTTATTTCAAAATTAGTGTTTCTCAATTGTACCAATATCTCATGAATATGTATGAATAAAATGAGCATGCAACATAATCAGTATGAAGACAATGATCAATTCAATACAGGTATAAATAAGCTAAAAATCAACTCAATGTGGCAATAATTCATGATAGAAGTTATCATGGCACAAGTGGTATAAATAGTCATATAAGACAATAATAATATCATTACAAGACCCTCACTCAGGCATCACTAATGATAGGGGCAAATAATACTCAAACAATACCTATAATATCTATTCAAGTTCTCACTCAGGCATCACGATAATATGAAGGTAATTAATGCACAAATAAGGCCATAATATTAATTCAAGCCCCACATAGGCATCCCAATCATAATATTAATTCAAGGCCCCCACGTAAGCATCCCAATCATGTAATCTCAAGTCAATAATAATATTCACATAAGCCTCTACTCGGGCAACATAAAAATAATAAACCATTCAAACAACATAATATTGTAAAACTACCTAAACCTAGCTCATTCCATATAGTAAGTCTCATCTTTCTCAAAGATGATGTCACTAAACTTAATAACTGAAAGGAGAATCATGCTAGTTAACAATATGATCTAATATAGATATCAAACCCCAATACTCATCTCAACTATTACAAGTCCATTTATACTCTTAAGTATTTTCTAATCCTAAATCACTCCATTACATAACAATAATAACACAATTATCTCCTAAAAAGTTGCTAAGACCCAATCATCATAATAATGTTTGTTACACACGATTCAAGATCTTAACTAAGTACCTAGTATTAAGTTACTCAAGATCAATAAGCTAACTATCTACAATCTATTTAAGCATAATCACATATGGTAAAAATAACTTAGAGAACCTGTTATATTACTGCAATCCATCAATTGACCCTGGTACCCGTAGAGATACTTGCTATTTTATCTAAGTGGGACCTTAATCCTAAGTGATTCACAAAACACAACAAACAAGTATACAATACATAAACACGTCAAAAATAGTCAAGTTACATATCAACTTCCCTTTAAAGAAGACTTGTAAGTCAAAATACAGTCTGAAGTAGCATCTGAAAGCTCTAATGCCTCAAACCACCACTAAATATATCCAATCTAATTAAAATATGATATCTACAAGTCAAAAGAATTCCAACATACCCATATCAATATATTTTGATTTCGGATTTATTATCACTTTGAAAATCATTTCCATAAATACAAGAGTGAAATTGAGATTTTATTTAAGAATCATGTTCCTCGTATCAAAAGAAGTATAAATCTAAAAACCTAACGAAAATGAGTTGGAATTGAGCTTTAAATTAAAGAAAAACTCATTTAAAGTTTAATGGGTAAAGACCCCAAAATCATCTTTAAATCAATGCTTTGAAGTTTTTTTTTTGAAGCTATAATCAATGTATAATGATAAAATCCACTTCAAAAGCTTACCGAAAGATCTTTGATGAGAAACCCTCTTAAAAATCATCCTTCTCGGGGTTCTAGAGTCCAAAAATAGTGAAAATTGTGAAAAGAAAGAATTTATACTATTCAGGTGAATAGTACCATGCAATCACTATCACCACATCGCGATCATGAGGGTCAACATTGACCGGAACAAGGTAAGTCATCGCGATCGCAGGAGGAAGGCCTCGCGACTGCGATAAGAAAACTAATTGAGTCCACCAGAAATAACCTTTGCGATATAGGTCCACTTGTCATGCAACTGTGATAAAAACTTGGTCAAGCCTCGTGATCATGACACCAGGCCTCACGACTGCATTGAAGGATCATGGGTTGCACCAACTGATAATAAATCATCAACTTTCTAAGTCAAAAAACTCTTTGAATGGACCCTTAGAATTATTTTGAGGTCCCACAAAAATAAACCATTAATTTTACTAGGAAAATTTGAATGTTTTGGACTCAATGTAACCATCAGAGTTTTAAAAAGAGGTCATTTATAACAAATTATCCCTCGGGTGCCCTTTTAAGCTAAATTTAACTAGGTTGCGATTAAGAGGTCAAAATACAAAATAAAGGCTTGGGTCCCGAACTAACCATGCTAATAGCATAAAATCTATATTCCAAATATAATGGAACGGTCAGAACCACCATATGAAGGTTGAATCAATAAATGTTGATCAAAGTCAAACTAGTTACTTTAAGGTTATTCAAAGCCACAAACTCTTATAAATCACTTCTTAGTATATCGAGGACAGTACAAACCATTCTTACAACTTATAAATGATGTAAATAAATAATGGAGAAGGATAAAATAGTCAAAATATAAAAAATTATAAAATCAAAGCAAGGGATATTATATTTTCATTGTGAAATCAATTTCAAGGATGATGTTGTTGAGGTTATAATGTGTATAATACAATATTGAAGAGCCTTACAAATAGACGTTACTTATGCTTCTAAATTTGTGGCATTCTTATGTCTTAAGCTTCTGCATAAATTAGATCTTTATTACGTTCCTTGACATAAAAATGGTAAAAACCATGTCCTAAATTTTCACTTATATTACATTTCACCCTTCCAATCTCCAAGAAATTCCATTTTTATTATGTGATATTATGGTGTGGGTCTGCAATATTGAATCAAATCAAACATCCCTACAAACTGATATGGAACATTTCCTAACCAACGGTATTTTATCTAATGAGCTAGTTCTTATTTAGTTTACACTGATGGTTTCTTTTGTTGAAGGAAACTTTTTTGTCGTGTCTACTTGCATTCCTTCTTTACATGGTTACCATATTATTATTGTTGGTATATCTCTTAATATCTATTGTAGCTTTGAATATGCAATGTACTAACTGTTTAAAACTGAGTCATTGCATATGCAACCCTTCTATATTGAAACTTGTACAAGAAGTAAATTGCTTCTATAGTTTTTCTTGCTATGTGAGTTATTAGGAATAAATGGGTCATAGTTCTCATCTCATAGTTTCCACAGCAATAACACCAAGACACCATTTGAATTCTTATCTTCTTAAGATGGTCATCAATGTATATTCTTTTCTTTCAAACCCTCCACAAAAGAAATCACATCTCCAAAGGCAGACCTTTTATCTAAATGTTTTACATCCAGACTATTTCCTTCTTCCAATGCCTCAAAATTTAATATAACAACTTCACCATAAGAGTCTTTTTTTATTCCCCATCCACCAAACCTTATGATTGTCCCATTCATCATCTTGGGACTTATGTTCTCCACTATATAAGTTGTTAGTTCTTCAGAAATATGTCCCAGAAGTTTTTCTAAATTATATGTTGCATCAGTTATGAATTCTTAACCTTAATTTTGTCATCACTTACCAAATCTCCCTTTTTAAAGTATAATGCTCCTTGTTTTGTCCAATTATCAAATCAAAATCTAGAATTTTCAGATTTTGCTTGCCACCAAATATCATGTTCCACCTACTCTCTTATTGACATTATTTTCCTCCATACCTATGATGACCCTGAATTCTTAGTAACTAAAGGGTGGAGCTTTTTGTAGTAGTTATTCCACATGTAGGAAGTCCAAATAGAGGAAGTAGACACTCTAAAACTGCACCACAGTTTGGCAAAGAGTGCCTTGATACATCATGCAGGAATCTAAGATCAAGACCACCTTCTTTCATAAGGTAACACACATCTTCCCAAGACACCTAGTGTTTACCCTTGAGACTTCCATTACATTTCCAATGGAAACTTATTAAAAATTCGGTGTAAAAAATCAATAAATCTCTAAAGAGAGGTCATTGTAGAAAACCGAAAAATTGGCATTGATTGTAGAACATGGATTATGAGAATGTATTTACCTCCAAAAGAGATGAACTTGTTCTGCCAAACCAATATCCTCCTTGTCACAATTCTTAACAAATATGCAAAGTGATCCATGATTTTTTTTTCATAAATACGAGACATCACTAATAAGTGAAGGGAAGTTATCACAACACAAAATAGAGTACGTATGGAACCCATCACACACTTCAGTATGGGTAAACCTATCCCAACCCAAACACAATATTTAAAGTAAAATAAAAGCGGAAAAAAGAAAAAGAATAGAACAATCTCAAATATAAGAGATGAATTATTAATTCAGATACATCTCAGATATAGTTGTCACTTGTACAAACCTCTGATATAGAATAATATTGATTACTCTAAAATATCTTAAATATGAAAATATGCACAAGATAAAAGAGGAGAGATTCAGTAACTATGAAGTCCATCGACCACCACCTCAATCTCCGCAACATCAATATTAAAGAAACACAATCTACTAACTGCTACTTAAACCAACACCTGAACGAGGTGTAGAAGAAAAGAAAAAGGAAACAAAAGGCAAGAGTGAGTATGAAAACATGTGTACTCAGCAAGCATCATAGATAAGCGATCCTAATCTAAGGTTTTTTCAAGGAACACCACCCCAAATACCAAAGGTTCCCCTCAATCTTCTATGGATAAATACACTAATTCATCCAAACAATGTATCCTAACACAATAGTCATACTATTATCAATATATGAAGTAGGCAAAATAATCTAAGTGAGTTAACTTAAGTCATTTGATGATCAACAAGTAAGGTATGTCCTTCATGAGTTAGACTCACAAACACAGTATATAACACTCAAATTATTATGTTTAACTAATAATATGGAGTAAAATAGTGAGTGTGTGTATATTAAGCTACCAGAAGATGCGACAAAATAGTCTCTCAAATCAAACCATAGTCATATATTACGTATCATAATATCTCAACCTCTAAACCAACAAAATATGGTGTTATTTATTAAAATAAATATTCAATGCACAATATCACAAACAAGGTTCAATCGCGGCAATACAATACAAAGTAAATAAGCAACTCAATATCAAACCATACCAAGGAAATGCAATACAATGAAGGTGATTCAATGAAATGTAGTGATAATGGTGGGATGTTTCATATATTCTTTTGTCATTACCCAAACCAAGGCCTGGTCATGATGGGTATCTCAAGTCCACCGAGGACCAAAGACTACCCCTTTTTAGCCTAGCCAAATAGGATATAACATTCCTAGCAGCGGCTAAAATCTGAACATATAATAAGATAAAAAGAGTAACAAACTCAGACATCTAAACATGTTAACATCAATACTCAATCCACAGTAACATCTATAAGGCCTCTATAAATGTAAAAATAATCTAAGTCAAGACATGCCCCTGACCCTAACAATGACAATAACAATGATAATATTAATGTGAACTCTTTAATTCTAATATTTGAAGGGAAACCAATGGAATGTTTAAGTCTTCTGGAAAATGAAAGCTCACCACCTAACTACAAATGACCGATGAACTGAGTCGATCCACCTAGCACTGTACAGGAAAAGTAGGATAGCCTTCGAACCCTGTATCAAGTAGGGATACAGTGTCTGGAGATGGTTATTGGGTTGAGAACTAGCATGTAACTCAAGGTTAAGGATAAAGTAATGACAATTCAAAAATCCAGTTCAACTCAATGTACATGTTCACATACATTTGTGCATGCATGTATACTTATATAAAATACTAGGACAAGGAACAAGGCTTAGCATGCACTTTAAGACTTTATCCTATATTATGTAACTTAACTATTATATAATAGTACCCATGGGCTATATGGACAACAACTCTCACCCCATAGTCAGGCCCCAATGCGTATATATATGTACGGGCAACTCGAACCTCCCAATCATATGCTAAGGTAACTTAAGCCCCCATCATGTAATGTATTATGGGGGACTCAAATTTCCTAATCATATAATAAGGTGGACTCAAAACACCCGGTCATAAGCAAGAGGACTCGAACCCTAGGCCATTTAGACCCCTACGTCGGCAAATACAATTTCCAGTTTTGATCCCTCGGGACTGCCACTTTCATGCCTAGCTACAAACCCTCTTTTAAGCCTCATTAAAACATTTATCACACATTTATTCACTGACCCATAATACATATTCAGGCATACACTGTTGGTATCGTCATACAAACTACACTTGCAAAGTAATAGCAACATGTCATTTGAATAACATTAACTCAGGAGAACAACTCCCTTTGTTCATTAATACAAATCATCATACTTCAATAACCTCTTACATCATGAAATTTTTCCAAAAGTAGTTCCATGTAATTTTTTTCATACTCAAAACCACTTCCACAAATTTGGGTTTGGGTTACTACCATTTCAATTGTCAATATTCACAAAATTTGGAGAAATCACAATCCCCTAGTTTATTCACCATACCTATGCATCAAATTGATTTCAAAACCACTATTTAAAACATAAACAATGCATATGTAAATATGAAATATCACATAAACAACAATTATTCAAAACCCTCAACCCATGTTCCAAAACCAATATCAATGTCACATGAAGAACTATTTAAAATACATGCTTTCACAAAGTAATAGTTGGGGAAGAGTAACATGCCTGAAATATCAAAAGTTATGGAGCGAATTTACCCTTGGGATCTCTAATTGATCAACTTCTTGAAAACCCTAAGTATCTTGATCTTGGAGAATTGAGAGTGATTGAGTAGTTATTTCAATTTTTTTTGGAGTTATAATGACACCCTAAAGGGGTTTTAAGTTGGGGGTCATGCTTTGGGGAGAAGGGGAAATGGCCAAAGTGCCTTAATTAAAAGCTGAAAATTGTCGCCTGTGACTACGAGTCACTATACGACTCATAAGGACATGTTATAGCTCGTCACCATGAGTCGTAGTCAAGACAGTAGATGAAGGACCCTTCTTGGGTGACCCTACGATTCATACCATATGACTCTTCAGGTGACCCTACAACTCATAGGTTCTAAGTCATAGTCAAGATAGAAATACTTGGGGCACACACTGATTTGGCTATAGATGGGACCATATAACTCATTTAAAGTATTTACAACTAGTTTAGAGTCTTTACAACTCGTTAGGATCCACTCATAAGTAGAACAACAACTTCGGCTACCTTTACTGGACATACTACGACTAACGTCATATGACCCATAGTGACACGTTACGACTCGTAGGGTGAGTTGTAGTCAGGACAGTGAGTTCAAAACTTGGAAATTTTCTGTGGCCAACGCCCAAGGTGTCACATTCTCCCCCCTTAGGATCTTCCATCCTTGAATGATGGGTCAAGTCATCCATTAGTGTTATTTAATGCAGAAACACACCCATACTTACCTTTAATAAAGACAAAAAATAAAGATACTAAGATTAACACATGCCTTAAACATGATTATCTAGAATGGGGAATAAAAATGGGTATTTGGACTTCATGTCCTCTTCGCCTTCCCAAGTAGATTCTTTAAAATTTTGGTTCCTTCATAAAACCTTCACCGAAGCCATACCCTTTATCCATAACCAATAGAATTTTTTATCCAAGATATCAATCGAGAGATCCTCATGCTGATGTGCTATATAAATATAGCACTTTTGACTATTAAAACTATGAAATATGCAAGTTTCTTAGGTTATTTTGTTATAAATGATTTGTTTTGGGTATGTTTTGCAAGAAACTAGGTTTTGGATGTTAATTATGAAGAAAAAAAAATGAAAATGGAGTTTTTGAATACTTACTTGATCCATTTTAGGTATTTGTGACACTTTCTGGATGTACGTGACCAAAGCATGGGATGAAAATTGAAGATTTAAAGTTTGGTTGAAACTATTGGAAGGCCTGGCACTTACCTATGTCTACATGTGGACCACATGTAGCATATGTGGTCTATATGAGACTAAGGTATGTACCAGAATTGAAGATCCAGAGACTAAAAAGGCTGAAAAAGAACTTTCAGCACTTACCTATGTCAACATGCAGACCACATGTGGGTAGAGAAAATGTCAAAAGTCCAAAATCCCGAGAGATGAAGGTGCAGGAAATTTTTTTGACACTTATATCTATCTACAGGCTCCCAGGTTCAGGCTGCATGTGGCATATGTGACCAAGGCCAGACCACATGTAACACAGGCAAGTGGCCACCGGCCCCTTTTTGTCCTTTTTCATCTGAGCCTTGATTTTAGGGTTTCCTCACATACTATAAATACCCTTTATGAATTTTATAGAATAAGTTACGCGCTCTTCATACTCACAAACATATTTTGATTCCAAGATTCAATTTTAGTCTTGGAATTCTCTTGTATTAATTTTGGTTGATTAATTCAGTTAAAGTTTTAGGTTTTATAGTTGCGATTATTGTGATTACATATTATGCTTTCAATCATGAATGTTTTTGATTCTTTTACAAGCATGAGCAGCTAAAAACCTTTAGTTAGGGTTGTGGAAACCCTAGTAAATTGACAAAGTAGGGAAAGTGCTATTGTTGTTGTAAATTGATACCCATGGATGCATTGTATTAACTTCACTTTTATAATTATCTTAGCGGTTGAAAATGTTAGGATGCCACCTATATTATTTCTACTTACTCCAAAAAAGGAGTAGTGACTAGGAAAAGATAACTACAACAGTAACTTGAAGTTTAACTGGCGATCTATGCTACTAGGTATCATCTAAGTAAGAGGTTAGATGTCATCTAATAACTAGAGACTCAAAAGGTAATAGTTAACTGGGATCCAGGATAAGGGTTAGTAAGGAGACATCCTGAGACTCAAAATGTTAAGAATGAAATCTGATAGCTAGTCCAAAAGATGGTTAATGGTACATAACTTATTAGATTCTGTAGGCAAGGTATCGGGTTGGTTTAATAAAGCACGATAAGCCTATGGATTTAAGAAGCCAGGGGGAACGCAATCCTAGTATTCACTAACGACTAATTATATCTGAAGTTGATGTTAGCTAGTAGTTTGATATTGCTACTTAAACCCCCTCATTCACTTTTCCAAATTTGTCCGTTAATTACAACAACTGAGAGCCACGATTCCATTTATTCCCTTTGGATTTGATCCCAACCTTTGTTGGGTTACTATTTTTGGTAGAGACCGCATAATCTTTAGATTGAAGGTGTAGCTTGGGCATTACCAAATATTGGCATTATTGCCGGAGAGTATGGTGTTGAGTTGTGAATTAAGGTTGTTGCAGTTTTTGAGTATTTTTGTTTTTGTTCTTAGTTTGGTATAGGATGGTGTATTCCTAAACCATGGAGTAGAGGAAATCCCTTACTTCCAGTAAATCTAAATCTAGAGAGGATCCTACAAACACCTAGTAGGATGGCAAAACTGAAAAAGATGATATCCCTGAAGGGGTTCATGATGATATGCATCCCTATCCTCCTAAAGGAGTTCTAGATATTATTGGCCAGCGGATAAGGGTGCTATTAGCATAAGATACTAATCAGAGGGAAGAAGATGCTTAGCATATAGCTCAAGAGTCAGAGTTACTTCTCCAGAGGTAAGAAGCAGACCGTCGGGTAGCACTCAGTAGAAATTAGAATAGAGCAAGAGGTGGTTGTGTTCAAGTGATCCTTGCATACTAGTGTGTGCATCCATATGAGGATCATGATGAGAATCTGGATATGTTGAGATGGCAAAGTCTAGAGCCATTATTCCTCCTATCTTTCCCTTTTATGTCAAGTTTAATATCTCTAGTTCTATGATCCATCTCTTATACTTGGAGGGTGTGTTTGAGAGATTGCCTATAAATGACGTAAACATGCATCTGGAAAATTTTACTAGGACCTATACTTCATATAGAATTCCTGGGGTAGATCAGGAGGTGCTTAGACTGAGGTTATTCCCCTTCTCGCTTACTGGAGAAGCATATTTATGGTTGGGGGAACTTCTGAGAGCATCTATCACTACATGGAATAAATTACATAGACAATTCTTGAATAGGTTCTTTCCTCCATCTAGGATGTTGCAGCTGAAGGACGAGATTTATAATTTCCGGCAGCTACAGTCAAAATCCATGTACGAGGCATGGTTTAAGTTCAAGAAAAATCTAAGCATGGTGCCTAACTATCGAATATCAGGGACAAGCTTGTTGGAGATATTCTATAGAGACCTGACCATCAGTTCTAGATCTATGGTAGACACTATCTCTAGATGAGACTTTATGAGATTGCAATGGGAGATATCTTCTAGTATTATGGATCAGATATCGCTAACTAACCAAGGTGGCAAACTTGGAAGGTTAAGAGAGGTTCTGGCACTTTTACCATTGGAATTTCTAGTGAGCAGAGAATGGCTGAGGATGTTGTAGCTTAGGAATTTCACTATTAAGGATTGATATTGGTGAGTTGGCCTAATAGTTTTCAATAGTAAATTCTGCAAAGTTTAATGCAGTAGTGGCACAAGGTGCAGCCTCTAGAGTTCATGAGCTTAAGTTTGAGAGGAGACAAAGTATTTAGATTATTTATTGGCGGGTTTCTGAGCCCAGCGAAAGGAAACCAAGGTTGAAACTATTATAATGATAAAGACAGAGACAGTGACTGGATATGGAGAAATGATTACAAAGAGAAGGGAGACAAATACATTCCACCTGGCAGAAGAGATGCAGAATCAAGAATAGAAGAAATGTTGTCTAAATTGATGAAGGGTCAAGAGAGTCGAGAAACTTTCCTTAAAGAACTTAAGGCTGATAATTCAGGATTGTCCTAAAAGGTTGAGTCATAAGAAACTTCTATCAAGCAGTTAGAGAAGTAGTATGTGCAAATCTCTGCCACTTTGACTCATAGACAGCCAGGTGCCCTTCTAGGTGACATTTTGCATAATCCTCCAACACTTTTTCATTGTCTGGATAATAACACTAGGAGTTTCACCCAACCTAATGAGCATTGTATGCCTACTATTAATGATCCAAAGAAGGATAATATTATTGCTGATGAGCCACCTGAAGTTGAGTTTGAGAAGCTGACTTATAGTGATGATGATTATGAGAGTGAGTATGGTGACTACTAGGTTACAGATAATCCCAAAGATGAGGTATAAAATTTTAGCATGATTTCTCCTACACCATTAGTAGAAAAAAAGAGGACCTAGGTGCAGTCACCATCCCATGTTCTATCGGGTGTTTTGATATTAATCAGGCTTTATGTGATTTAGGAGCGGGCATAAATTTAATACCACTAGTGATATACAAAGTCTTAGGGTTAGAAGAACTCAATACTATATCTACAAGGTTGCTAATGGATGATTCATCCATTAAGGAGCCTGTGGATATTTTGCATGATGTAGAAGTAAGGGTGGCATTCTTCACCTACCCAGCCAACTTTATGATTTTAGACTGTAAAGTGGATGACCAACTTTGATTATCTTGGCTAGACCCTTCTTATCCACTGGTTCGGTGTTGATTGATATGGAATTGGAGGAGATTACCTTTAAAATGAAAGATGATCAAATAGTGTTTAATGTATGCATGACAGTATAGTAGTCAGATAATATGAGAGTGGTGGCAGTGATAGACATTATGAGCAATGATGTGGTTGCAGAAGATATGCCAATTAAGGAAAGATTGGGGGTAAAAACATTAGTAGCAGTGATTATAAACTTTGAGAATGATGGGATAGAGGAATATGATGAGCTGGTTAATGCAATACATGGCATAGGTTCCTACAATTATGCCCCTAAAAAGCTGGATCTTGATTTGAAAAATAAAACCAAGCCTCCTACAAAACCATCCATCATGGAGCCACCGATTTTGGAATTAAAGGATCTCCCACCTCATTTGCAGTATGTCTTCTTTAGGGCTAATAATACCATACCGATAATTATTGCGGTAGACTTGGCAGGAGCATAGGTGAAAGCTTTGATATCGGTGTTGCAAAAATTCAAGTGAGCTATTGGGTGTATAATCTTAGACATTATGGGAATTCTACTGGTTATATGCACACACAAGATACAACTTAAGATAGACAACAATCCCAGTATTGAGTATCATAGGTGACTGAACACTCTTATATAGGAGGTGGTGAAAAAAGATATAATCAAGTAGTTAGATACTGGGGTGGTTTTTTGCATTGCAGAAAGCAAGTGGGTAAGCCCGGTTCAATGCATGCCAAAGAAAGGGGGAATCACAGTGGTTCCCAATGAAAATAATGAATTAGTATCCATGAGGCCATTGACTGATTAGAGAGTCTGCATGGATTACAGAAAGATACATAAGTGGACACAAAAGGACCATTTTCCTATGTTGATCATGGATCAGATATTGGATAGACTAGCATACATGGTTTGGTATTATTTTTTTAAGGGTAATAGGATTACAACCAAATCATGATTTCTCCTGAGGACCAAGAAAATACTACTTCCACTTGCCCCTATGGGACTTTTGTATTTAAGAGAATGTTGTTTGGGTTATGCAACGCACCTGCCACTTTTCAGAGATGCATGATGTCCATATTCTCTGATATCGTGGAGGACACAATCGAAGTATTCATGGATGACTTTTTAGTTGTTGGGGACTCATTTAATGATTGGTTAGCCCATTTGGCCAGTGAACTGTGGAGATGTGAAGAATGCAATTTAGTGCTGAATTGGGAAAAATGCCACTTTATGGTGAAAGAAGGTATAGTTCTAGGGCACAAGATCTCTATACATGGTATTGAGGAAGACAAATCTATGATATAAGTAATTGAAAAATTGCCACCACCAGTGTCAGTTAAAGTCATACGAAGCTTTCTGGGCCATGCAGGCTTTTATAAGAGATTCATCAAGGACTTCTCTAAAATTGCAAATATTCTATGCAAGATTTTAGAGAAAGAGGTGAAATTTTTGTTTGATGATACATTTCTCAAGGATTTAAAATTCCTAAAAGAGTGGTTGATTTTGGCGCCCATTATTGTGTCTGTTGACTAGTCTGCACCTTTTGAGGTAATGTGTGATGCAAGTGAAGTGGCCTTAGATGTTATCCTAGGCCAAAAAAGAGAAAAGATCCTGCATCCCATCTACTATGCTAGCAAGTCTTTAAACCTCGCACTAAAAAGTTATACAGTTACAGAGTAAGAATTATTTATGGTGGTTTTTGCTATCAAAAAATTTTTGTTTTATTTGATTGGGAATAAGTTCATAGTTCACACTGACCATTCAGCCTTGAGATACTTCATGTCTAATAAAGATTCCAAACCAAGATAAATTTGTTGGGTTCTCTTTCTTCAAGAGTTTGATTTTGAAGTAAAGGACCGAAAAAGGAAAGAAAATTAGGTTGCAGATAACTTGTCCCAACTTAAAAAGGAGACAATGTCGAAATAAGAGGATGATCTTGAGATATATAATGATTTTATAGATTAGTAGGTGTTGGCAGCATCTCAAGACATAATTCCTTGGTTTGCCAATTTTTCCATCTATTTGGCAAGCGATTTTGTCCCAGAAGACATATCCTTCCAGCAGCGAAGAAGATTTATGCATGAGGTGAGGAAGTTATTTTGGGATGAGCCCTATCTTTTTAGGTTTTATATTGATGGTGTGACTTGGAGATGCATCCCAGAGGTGGAGATAATAAGCATTCTAGAAGCTTCTCATTCATCACCAGTTAAGGGTCACCATTATGGAACAAGAACAACCCACAAAAATTCTGTAGTGTGGGTTTTACTGGCCTAAAATTATAACTATGCTCATTATTTTGTACAAGCCTCTGACTAATGTCAGCTTCAAGGAAATATTTCACAGTACCATGAACTCCCCGTGAAAATTATTCTGGAGTTGGAGTTGTTTGATGTGTGGGGGATCGATTTCATGGGCTCATTTATGAGCTCCTATGGCATAAGATATATTCTGGTAGTGTTTGAATAAGTGTCAAAATAGGTGGAGGCAATTTCTCTTCTAGACAATGAAGGTAGAAGCGTCACTGCCTTTATGAAGAAAAATATCTTTTCTCGATTTGGCACTCCATGTGCAATTATCAGTGAGGGTGGGTCGTATTTCTCCAACTTCCTATTTAAATATCTTCTTGATAGATATAGTGTAAGGCATAAGGTGGCAACACCTTACCATCCTTAGACAAGCGAGCAAGTTGAAGTCTCCAATAGAGAGATAAAGTCCATATTGGTGAAAACTATAAATGCCAACAGAACTAAATAGTCTAGAAAATAAGAGAATCCATTGTGGATATACCGGATAGCTTATAAGACCCCCATAGGTGCCTCTCTATATCAAATTTTATATGGCAAGTCATGCTATTTATTGATTGAGCTTGAGCATAAGGCATTATGGGCATTGAAAAGGCTAAATTTTGAGTGATGTGATGCAAGAAACTTGAGGTTGGGTAAGGTGAATGAGTTAGATGAATTCTAATTTTGTTCTTATGAGATCTCGACCATATACAAATAAAGAATAAAGTTGTATCATGATAAAAAATTTGAGAAAGGAGTATTTGAACCCAGTGATTTGGTCTTGTTGTATAATTCAAGACTCTGCTTGTTTCCTGGCAAGTTAAAATCCAAGCGGACTAGATCATTCACTGTGGTTAAGGTATTCCCACATGATGCTATAGAAATAAATCATGATGGTGAAATCTCTTTCAAAACAGACAGTGAGTGAAGCACTACATGGGAAACCTGGAGGAAGCAAAAGTTTTTGTTGATATAGACCTTGGCGAAGTTTGAGTAGCCAAGGGAACTGAGTCGTGCTGCGATAGTAAATCAAGCACTGATTAGGAGGCAACCCAAGGTACATGTTCACTTAGTGTATCCCAGGTGTGTCCTCATTCCCTTTATTTTATATTATTTTAGTGCATTGGAGACAGCGGGTAGTTTTAGTTGGGGGTGTGAGGTATACCATAGCTATCACGGTTTTTTATTTTAGTGCTTCTTTTCTTACTGGTCGCGGTATAGTTTTAGAACTGGTATGTCTAGGTTAAAATTTGTGTGTTTGTGTTTGGTTTCGTATTGAATTATGTTTTTGTGTAATTTGGAGATTTTTAAGTATTTAGGGAAGTTGTCATAATTTTGATTAATTTTTGAAAAAGAAATGATACTCCTCCAAAATTTTGTTTTAGAACTGTGTTAATGTATATATGTGTGAACATTCTTGATCTTGTTATAGAATTAGGATTAATGACATGATAATAACTTGATAACAATTGCATGAACCAGATAAGTAGTAGTGTGTAATATTGACTCTGTGTCATGTGTGTGTGAGATGCTACTTAGCTTTCTTTGCTTGTTAAATTCAGATTTACCCGGTTAGTCTTGGCCAGGTTGTAGGATAGTTGGTTAGGGAAGGATCATAGGACGTTTTTTATTTTTAGTCCACTTTTAGCCTAAATGATCATCCCTATGTTAAATAGTATCCCTTGATCCCTGTTTTGAGCCTTATAGCCTATTTTTCTTATTTTACCTATCACCATCGTATTTATGTTGTAGTAACCTATTTTGGCCTGTTTCTCCTTGGACATTGTGCACCTCAACTCAGTCAAATCACCTAAGTTGAGGGTGGCTATCATAGGGGTGTGTGATGTAAAGTGGGTATGTAGAAGGGTAAAATGAGAGAAAAATATAATAGGGTTGGGTGTGTAGCAAAACAAAAGAAAAACAAAAATATAAAATTGTGAAAAAATGAAAAAAAAAAAGAATAAAAGACCACACGCAAGTTGAATGTGCAATAAAGAATAAAAAGGGGAGAAATAAGGTGGAATAAAAAGAAAGATGGTTAATGAGTGGACCCTAAAAGTAGTGTAGTGCCAAGGAAGCTTAGTCACTTGATATGTCCATATGTACCATACCAACCCCCAAAGCCTACATTATAAGACGAGAAAAGTCCTATAGTAATCCTAACTTGACTGTATGAATGTTAAGGTAAATTAAATAAGGGCAAGCTTATGGTATTTGATGTATACATTGATTGGAACTTCTCTTCTGAGTGTGAGTGTCTCTTGACTGTCCCTGCATATACATGCATTATTTTATATGAGTGAGTGGGACTTCTTTGTTGTGAGGGTATATGAATCATATTGCTAGAGGCTTAAGTGTTTGGGTAGTGTAATTTGTATATATGCATGGTTTTTGTTGCTAATGTAATTCCATACCTTGATCCCATTATGTCACATTATTTTGTTTCATGTTTATACACAGTTGGTTTTGAAAAGTTGATATAGGAGGGGGTATTGTGGTTTGAGCTTAAAGTGTTGATTGACTGCCTTGAATAGTTTAGATTCTCCTAGGTAAGCGGCGTGTTTTGTGTTGTTTTGTTTTGTTGTTTTGTGTTGCCTGGGGATAGGAAAATGTTCTAAGTTAAGGATGTTGATGCGTTATAGAAATATAGCACTTTCGATGCTTAAAACTATGAAGATATGCAAGTTTCTTAGGTTGTTTTGTTAGATATGATGCATTTTGGGTATGTTTTGCAGGAAACTAATTTTGGATGCTAAGTTCATAAAAAAAGATGAAAAATAGAGTTTTGGCTACTTACTTGATCAATTTTGTGTATTCGTGACACTTTTTGGATGTACGTGACCAAAGCATGAGATAAAAGTTGAAGATTTGAAGTTTGGTTACAAGTATTGGAAGGCTTTGAACTTACCTATGTCTACATGTGGAACACATGTAGGGCATGTGGTATATATGAGACTAAGGTAAGTACCAGAATTGAATATCTAGAGAGTGAAAGAGATGACAATAAACTTTCGGCACTTATCTATGTCAACATACGGACAACATGTAGCACATGTGGACCACATGTGTGTAGGGTAAGTGTTAGAATTCCAAAATCACGAGAACTGAAGGTGCAGGAAATTATTTTTGCACTTATATGTGTCTACATATGCCCAAGGTTAGGCCGCATGTGGACCATGCGCCCAAGTCCAGGTCACATGTAGACACAGGTAAGTGGCCACCGATCTTTTTTCATCCTTTTTCGTCCAGGCTTTGATTTTAGGGTTTCCTCATGTACTGTAAACACCATTTATGTATTTTTTTTGTAGAAGCTACGCACTCTTGATACTTACAAACATATTTTGATTACGTGATTCAATTTTAGTCTTGGAATTCTCTTGTATTGATTTTGGTTGATTAATTCAGATAAAGTTTTTGGTTTTCCATTTGTGATTATTGTGATTACACTTATGCTTTCAATCATGAATATTGTTGATTTTTTCACAAGCATGAGCGACTAAAAATCCTTAGCTAGTGTTGTGGAAACCCTAGCAGATTAACAAAGTAGGGGACGTACTATTGTTGTTCTGAATCGATACCCATGCATGCATTAAATTATATTCACTTTAATAGTTATCTTAGTGGTTGCAAATGTTAGGATCCTGCCTAGATTATTGCTACTTACTCCAAAAGAGGAGCAATGACTAGGAAAAGATAACTACAACAGTAATTTGATGTTTAACTGTCGATCCACGCTACTAGGTATTATCTAAGTAAGATGGTTATCTGTCATCTAATAACTAGAGACTCAAAAGGTAATAGTTAATTGGGATCTAGGATAAGGGTTAGTAAGGCGACATCCTGAAACTCAAAAGGTAAAGGATGAAATATGTTAGCTAGTCCAAACGATATTTAATGGTACATAACTTATCAGATTCTGCATGCAAGGTATTGGGTTGGTTCAACAAAGCACGATAATCCTATGGAGTTGAGAATCTAGGGGGAACAGAATCCTAGAGTTCACCATCAATTGATTACCTCTGAAGTTGATATTAGCTACTAGTTCGATATTACTACTCAAATCACCCTTTTAGTTTTCTAGTTTTTCCCCATAATTACAATAGTTGAGAGCCATGATTCCACGTATTCCCTTAGAATTCAACCCCAACCTTTGTTAGGTTACTATATTTGGCAGTGACCGCATAATCTTCAAATTGAAGGTGTATCTTGGGTGTTACCACATCTGACAAGGAGTCTGAAACACCAACATTTTCCAACGCAACCAACAAGGAAAGATCACCCACACACTTTCTCAACATTGAAACATGAAAAATCGGGTGAACGGAACCCAAACAGGGAGGAAACTCTAACTCATAAGCCACATTACCCACTCTCTTCAAAATCAAACAAGGGAGCGGGAACTGAGCTTTCCCTTCTTTCCAAACCACATCACTCCTTTCATGGGAGACACCTTCAAGAACACCTGATCGCCAACTTCAAATTCTAACTCCCTTTACCTCACATCTCCATAGGACTTTGGCGAATTTGGGAGTTCTTAATCCTATCTCGAATCAGCTTCACCTTCTCCATAGCCTGATAAACCAAATCAAAACCAAATAACCCAGTCTCGCCAAGCTCAAACCACCCAATAGGAAAATGACATTTGCTACCATACAAAGCCTCAAAAAGAGCCATCCCAATACGTGAGTGGTAGCTATTATTATACTCAAACTCTATGAGAGGTAAATGATCAAACTAACTACCACTACAGTCAAGGACACAAGAACTTAACATATCCTTTACAGTCTGAATAGTCTTCTTTGCTTGCCCATCTATCTGGGGGTGGAAAGTGGTGCTAAGGTTCACCTTAGTTCCCAAACCTCTCTGGAAAGAATGCCAAAAGTGGGAGTAGAATTGAGTACTGCGATTAGATATAATAGAAAAAGGCACACCATACAACTTGATGATTTCATAAATGAACAACCTTGCATAAGCTTCAACAGAGTAATTAGTCCTTACAGGTAAGAAATAAGCAGACATAGTCATTATATCCACGATGAACCAAATTGAATCAAACTGACGGCAGGACAAGGAAGACCAGTAATGAAATCCATATTGATCACTTCCTACTTCCATTTGGGTAACTCAATCTCTTGAGATAACCCACCACGTCTCAAGTTCTCCACCTTCACTTGTTGATGAACCATACACTTGGCCACAAAATTTACCATATCTCGCTTTATGTTATTCCACCAATAGATATCTTTCAAATTATGGTACATCTTTGTCAAACCAGGATGAACAGTGTGCCTTGATTCATGAGCCTCAGCCAAGATCCTCCCTCACAGCCCATCAACATCGAGGACACACAACCTGTCTTAGTATCTCAAGATAATATCACCACCAATCTCAAAGACCATCACTTTCTATTGTCCTACATCACCCTTAATCTATATCAAGGTAGGGTCGAAAACCTACTTCTTTTTCACCTTAGCACTTAGGGATGACTTCACCACCTCTTGCACTATTGAACCTCTATACTCGGAGTCTAAGAGACGAACCCCAAGGTTAGCCAACTGGTGCCTTCAGCAACTCTAACTTTTCCTCATCCACATGAGATAATCATACCATATATAACCTACTAAGAGCATCAACAACTATGTTAGCTTTACCTGGATGATAGTGAAGACTCGTATCATAGTCCTTGAGCAACGCAAGCCATCTTATTTGCCTGAGATTTAACTTCTTCTGGGTAATTACATATTACAAGCTCTTATGATCATAATAGATGTCAACATGAACCCCATATAGAAAATGACACCAAATCTTCAAAGAAAAGACCACAACCAACAATTCTAAGTTATGCATCAAAAAATTCTTCTCATGAACTTTTCATTTTCTAGAAGCATAGGCCATAACCTTACTATAATACATCAACACATAGCCTAGTCCTACATGAGATACATCATAATAAACTACAAAACACTCGGTACCCCCCAGGTAGAGTCAGGATTAGAGTTGAATTCAACTTGTCCTTTAACTTTATAAAACTACCCTTATAAGCATCCGACCACAAGAACTTTACTTTTTTCTAAGTCAACTTAGTCAGTGGGGTAGAAATAAATGAGAAACTTTCCATGAGCCTTTTTATAATATTCGAATAAACCCAAGAAGCTCCGAGTATCAGTTGGATTCGTGGGTCTAGGCCATTTCTTAACCACCTCAACCTCTTGTGGATCCACCATAATCCCTTACTAGAAAAAACATGACCCAAATAGGTCAAAACATTTAACCAGAACTAACACTTAGAGAATTTAGCATACAATCGTTGATCCTTATTGATCTACAACACTACTCGAAGATGATCGACATGACCTTTCTTAATCTTAAAATACACCAAGATTTCATCAATGAAAACAATGATGAATAAGTCCAGAAACTAACAAAACACTCGGTTCATAAGATCCATAAATGTCATTAGGGAATTAGTCAAACCAAAATACATGACCAAGAACTCATAATTTCCATACCGGGTATAAAAATTAGTCTTAGGGATATCCAACTCCTTAATTTTTAGCTAATGTTAACTCAATCAAAGATTAATCTTAGAAAAGTACTTAGCACTCTTAAGTTGGTCAAAAAGGTCATCAATCCTAGGAAGTGGATACTTATTCTTCACTATCACCTTATTTAACTAGTGGTAATCTATACATATTCAAAGGGACCCATCATTCTTATGCACGAAGAGCACAAGAGCATCCCTACGGGGAAACACTATGATGAATAAAACCCTTGTCAAGAAGTTCTTTCAACTACTCCTTAAGTTCCTTCAACTCGGTTGGAGCCATTCTATAAAGAGGGATGGATATAGGATGAGTGTCCAAAAGAAAATCAATCTCCCTGTCAGGTGGAAGACCAGGAAAATCATTGGGGAACACTTCAAAAAATTCATATTCTACCAAGATAGATTGCAATAAAAGAATCTCAAAACTAGAATCTTTAATATGGACTAAAAGGCATAGACACCCCTTGGACATCAACCTCTGGGCTCTTAGATATGAAATAAATCTCCCCTTAGGCACTAGGGGAACTACTTTTCCACTCAATCACCAAATCATTTAGGAATTGGAAATAGACCCTTTGGGTTCTACAGTCAAGAGACATATAGCACAAGTGACCAATCCATCCCAAAAATTACATCAAAATCTAACATGTCAAACTCTATCAAATCCACTAATGTCTCCCTCCATGGATAGTACCACACAACCCCTATAGTCTCTTCTAGCCATAATCAAGTCACCCACTAGAGTAGACATAGAAAAGGGATCTGAAATACACTAGGTACCAAAACTAAAATGAATAGACACATAATGGATCACACAAAAAAGGGTAGACCCCGGATCAATAAAATAATACACATCATGGGAAAAGAGTTGTAAAATACTAGTGACAACATCTGAAGAAGCCTAAAATTCTTGGAAAGTGGCAAGAGTATAAAGGAGATTTCAACCAATGTCGGATCTAGAAGTAGCACTATAACACCTTAGGTTTTGGCCCCTAGAAAATTTCTTAGAATTCTGGTCATTGGACCCAATACGACTCATGGGTACGAGCTATATATTGGGGTATAGGTGGTATGGATTGGTCGTATGCTGACTTGAGTTGGTTGGTGGGTTTGTATTAGGTACAGAAATTGGTACGACTTGGGTGGTATGACTCGTATGGTTGGATATAGATTATTTGGTTTGGGTTTTTTCTTAACATAATCTGAGACTTGGTTACTTAAGTTGGATTAGAGTATGAGTGGCTCACCATGAGCCGTAATATAGGTTATATGTCATACCATGTACTCGCATAGTGGACAGTGCTCAATCCTCTTAGTATTCTATTCTACCAGGGGTACGAGTTGAGGGTGCGAATTGTATGCTATAGATACGACTTGGTTTAGATAAGTCATACACTAAACAGTATTAGGTCCAAGGGATGAGGCTTAGGATACGAGTGGTGGTTACCACTCGTATCAAAGGGTACAACTTGTGTGGGTCAATCGTATCTCTGTGATAGGATTTTTGTACAACTTAAGTGGGGGTATTCTGGATATTTTCCTACTTAACCTAATGAGGCCCCATGACTTCTAACCTACTTAAGAGGTTATTTACTCTATTATTCTATTCATCAATACTTAGAACTCTTCTTAAACACTATAATTCTCTCAAGAGCTTTTGGGGAAGAAAAGCTAGGGTTTCATCTTAAGGACTAATTTGGGGATCTTGTTGGTGATTTATCTTCATCTACTTTGTTAATTAAGGAATGTTATCTTCCCTAATTGTTAGTTCCAACTAAAGGCATGGTTTTTAAGAATGGATTTCATGGTTTCATTGTTGTATGATTTTGGTTTTCAAATATGATTTAGGGGTTTTGATTATAAATGATTGGTTATGGTTTCTCATGGTTTTAATTATGCTTTTATATGCATTAATGGTGGTTTTGTATACTTAGCTGCATGGGAATGGTTTAATGGTAATTGGAATTGGATTTGGTTACACTACGCCCCCAATGTGTTTGATAAAATGCTTATGAGAATGTTTTCATTGCATTGATGCACTTTTAATGAAACTCTTGCTTGTTTTAACTTAGTAAAGGAACTCTAAATGGTTTAATGGATTTAAAATATTGATAACTAAATGACAATGTTTGTGGGGTACATGGGAATCCCCTAAGTGGTTTAATGTGGTAAATTGAAGGGTACATAGAAATCCCTTAATTTATATATATATGGATGGTTATGGACAATAATTGCAAGTTATGGTCGGTATGACGATACCACTACTAATAGCCTTGGTTAATAAATGGATAATGGTTTGGTTGGTTACTTGGTAATGCTTTTAATTAGGCTTAAAAGAGAGATGTGTAGCAAAGTCGTGAAAGGTGGAGGTCCCAGAGAGATCAAAACTGGAAAATCATATTTGCCGATGTGAGGTTTGGTCCTAGTGACCGTGTGTATGATGTCATACTTTATATATTAGGGATTTACTAGTCATCCCTGGTTCTTTTCTCCGATCATGCAGCTTCACACACTGGAGCCCTTTCAGCAGGGAGAGCTTAACCCATATAGCCCATGGGTGGTTTAGGACGGTAAAGCTATACAACATAGGTAAAGGTTTTAAATACATGTTAAACCTGGTTCCCCTTTCCCGGCATACTTATATATATATATGTATGGTTGTACGTACAATGGTTGGTTACTTAGTTTTATTGAATGGCATTATTTTATCCTTATCCTGAGTTTATGCTAGTGTTCACCTGCTAACCCATCTTTGGGCAGCTGTATACCCACGCTACGTAGGAACCAGTCATTATAATCCTCTTATATAGTGATTGACTTGGGGATCAGCATTTGGATTAAAGTGGTGAGCTTTATCCTTTCGAAAGGCTCCATTTCATGTTATGTATATTTTTAGACACTTTAATTATTTTTTGGATACTGGTTTTGTCCATGGTTGGGGTCCCAATCGGATATTTTAACTTTTTTGGTTAGAGTCTTTATGGTACTACTATGGGTTGGTATGGGTGGGATCAGTATGGTGTCAGCCTTAGTATTGGCATTGGTATTGGGGCTGACATCATTGAACATAATTTCTTACTGTTCCATCATATTTTGTTTTGGAATTATTTATAAATGTATGTCTTGGAACTCATTTGGTTATTTCCTGGTTTATGGCCTTTGGTTGGGTATGGTTGTCGACTGGTATAGGATAGTTGGACTTGGTTGGGTCGGTTATTTCCTGGTTGGACTTGGGATGCCCATTACAACAAGGCCCTCGTTTGGGTCGTGTCAAGTTGGTATCAGAGCTTTAGGTTCATGATCAATTAGGAGTCCACAAATCTGTATTGAGTAGAGTCTTTTTACGGGTGTGTAGCACGCCACACACATAAAGGAGAGGCTACAAGACATTTAGGAATGTTTTAATTTCTTAGTATTCTATTTTCAAGATTGGAGTCTAAGCCCTGGAATATTATTTAATCCTTGTTTGTTCGTCTTTCAGATCATGCCTCGTAGAACTGGAACACAAGAAAATTCTTCTGTCTTATCTGGGGATAATGCGGAAGGGGTACGCCCTTCTTCTGGAGTTCATCTTTGATATCATGGTCCTATTCCTAATTGTTTTGGAGTTCCCCTAGTTGCTACTAGTCCTCCTCAAGGTAAGGTAACTAATGTGGAATTTCATAAATTGATTCATACTATTGCTCTGATGGTTGTTGCTTAGGCTGAGCGGGGTATATTTGGTGCAGTATCTATTGAGGCCACAATGGTTGGCCAATTTATGAAGATGGGTCCTCCTACTTTTATTAGAGTAAAGATGGAGAGGATCTACATAGCTTCATGGACAAAATAGAAAAGATATTTTGGGTGATGTAGGCTACCAATGTGGAGGGGGTAAACT
The DNA here is from genome assembly GCA_030864215.1 of Capsicum pubescens. Taxonomy (NCBI): domain Eukaryota; kingdom Viridiplantae; phylum Streptophyta; class Magnoliopsida; order Solanales; family Solanaceae; genus Capsicum; species Capsicum pubescens. Next base: position 82,475,998 of record CM061541.1, on the reverse strand, counting down.
TTGTAGCTTATCAGCTCAAAGATATTGTATATCAGTGGTATGAAGAGTAGGACGGGGATAGGGGTGATATGGAAGAGTCGGTTTTATGGGAGACCTTTTTCTAAGGCCTTCTTAGATCATTTCTTTCCTCAAGGGTTGAGCAAATCAAAGATAGAGGAGTCTGTGAACCTCAAGCAAGTAAGAATGACTGTCAAGGAATATGCCTTGAAATTTTATCAGTTGTCAAGGTATGCTCTTGGTTTGGTGGCTGGTATACGGGCAAAAATGAGGAAATTCACTTCTGGGTAAAATTGAGATTTAATCTTTGAAAGCAAGACTACCTTTCTGATTAAAGATATAGATATTTATAGGTTAATTATTCATATACAGCAGGTTGAGAAAGAAAAGAGGAAGTAGGTGAAATTTGGACATAGGCGGGGTAAGAGGAGCAGGTTTTCCGATAAGGGAGGTGCTCAGTCACAGGGTGGTTTGGATAGTGGCAAATTGTAGAAAAAGAAGTGGGGGAGTTATAGTTCCTTCTCTAACTGCTAGTGCCCCTTACCTGAAGCAGTCGAGAGACAGGCGTCAACAAGGTGGTGATAATTTTTGGGTACAGGGTGCCAAATCTCAGATAAATAGGGGTCAGTCGATTTCTTCATGACATCCTTTTTGGTTCAATGGTCATCCTCATCGGGGTTATTTCAATAAAGGGAGGGACAAATGCTTCAAGTATGGCTAGCCAGGCCATCTGCTTAGGAATTATCCAGTTAATAAGGTTTCTACGAGAACAAATAAGGTTCCTATGGCTCTTTATTTTGCTCTTACGCCTGATGGTGTTGCATCTGCTTCTGTTACTACTCCTGGTTCTGGTGTTCATCGAAAAAGGTTGTATGATTTAGTATCCCGATAGGAATCTGAGGCATCACCTGAGTCATTACTGGTAAGTTACAGCTTTTTTCTTATGACGTATATTGTTTGCTTGATCTGGGGTCCACTTTCTCTTATATGACTCCTTATATGGCTGTATCTTTTGGTTTTGATCCCAAAGTAATTTTGGATCCTTTTTCTATCTCTACCCTGATAGGTGACTCAGTTGTTGCTAAGAGAGTCTATAGGGGGTGTGGTATCTGTTGGTGGCAAGCAGACCTTGGTAGATCTATTTAAATTAGGTATGGTGGACTTTAATGTAATTCTAGGTATGGACTGGTTACACTCATGTTATGCATCCTTAGACTGTCAGACCCATAAGGTTATCTTTAGGTTTCCTAGTGAACCGGTTATACAATTGGAGGGTGGTTCTCCATCTCCTAGGGGATTTATTTCTTATCTTAGATCTTAGAGATTAATCTCCAAGAGGTGTCTTTATCACTTGGTCTGGGTTAAAGATTCTAATTCGGAAGGTCTTTCCTTACAGTCAGTTCTAGTGGTTAATGAGTTTCTAGAGGTCTTTCCGGATGATCGTCCTGGTGTTTCTATAGATAGGGAAATAGAGTTTGGTATTGATTTTCTTCCGAAAACTCATCCAATTTCTATTTCTTCGTATAGAATGGCTCCGGCTGAGTTGAGGGAACTCAAAGAAAAACTTAAGGATCTTTTGGATAAGGGGTTTATTCGTCCTGGTGTATCTTCATGGGGTGCGTCGATGTTGTTCGTGTGCAAGAAGGATGGTTCTCTTCGAATGTCCATTGACTACAGGTAGTTGAATAAGGTGACAGTCAAGAACAAGTATCCTCTTCCCCGGATAGATAACTTGTTTGATCAGTTGCAAGGTGACAAGTTCTTTTCCAAGATAGTTCTTCGACCTGGGTATCATCAACTTAAGATTAGGGAGGTGGATATTCCTAAGATGACTTTTTATACTCCGTATAGGCATTTTGAGCTTTTGGTGATGTCATTTGGATTGACTAATGCCCCGGTGGCATTTATGGATTTGCTGAATAGGGTTTTTCGATAGTATTTGAATCTCTTTGTCATTGTGTTTATTAATGACATTCTGGTTTATTCAAAGAGTGTGGTGGATTATGCTAACCACCTCCATGAAGAAACAACCGTTGTATGCCAAGGTCTCTAAATGTGAGTTTTGGTTGAACGTTGTGATTTTCTTGGGCCATATTATTTCTAGCAAGGGGATCATGGTGGATCCATAAAAGGTTGTTATGGATAATAGGTGGCCTAGACCCATGACTCCATCCGACATCCGAAGCTTCTTCGGTTTAGCCGGGTATTAAAGGTGTTTTGTGGAAAGTTTTTATCGATAGCTGCCCCTTTGACTAAGTTAACTCAAAAAAAAGTTAAGTTCTCTTGGTTGAATGCTTGTGAGGGTAGTTTTGAGAAGTTGAAAGATAAGTTAACTTTGGCTCTAGTTCTGACTTTACTAGAATGCAATGATGGGTTTGTGGTTTATTGTGACGCATCCCAGGTAGGGATTGGTTGTGTTTTGATGCAGCATGGGAAGGTTATTGCCTATGCTTCCAGGTAGTTGAAGGTGCATGAGAAGAACTATTCTACTCATGGTTTGGAGATATTGGCGGTTGTGTTTTCTTTTTGAAAATCTGGCAGCATTATCTATATAGTATGCACGTGGACATCTTTTTGGATCACAAGAGTCTTCGGTATGTATTCACTCAAAAAGAGATTAACCTTAGGCAGAGAAAGTGGCTTGAGCTTCTCAAGGACTATTAGATGATTCGTTACTACCACCCAGGTAAAGATAATGTGGTTGCTAATGCTCTTAGCAGGTTGTCCATGGGGAGTTTGGCTCATGTTGATAAAAGAAAGCAAGAATTGATGAAGGATATTAACTGCTTGGCTAATCTTGGAGTTTGCCTCTTGTACTCCGATAATGGTGGTGTTATGGTTCAAGAAGTGGTTTGATCGTCTCTTGGTGCAGAGATTAAGGAGAAGCACGTGTTAGATCTTGTCTTGATAAAAATCAAGAGTAAGGTTGGTTGGCAAAAGGTGATGGTGTTTTAGATCAGTGATGATGGTACTTTACGGTACCAAGGAAGGTTGTGTGTTCATGATGTTGATGATTTATGGAAAAGGATTTTGGATGAGGCGCATGAATCATGCTATGTTGTTCATCCCAGCTCGATGAAGATGTATCATGATCTCAAGGAGATATATTGGTGGAATGGCATGAAAAAGAAAGTGGTTGATTTCGTATCCAAGTGCATGGTGTGTCAACAAGTAAAGGTTGAGTACATGAGGCTAGAAGGGTTGTATCAAGAAATTGATTTTCCTGAATAGAAATAGGAGGTGATCAATATGGATTTTGTTATCGGTCTTCCTCGGTCTCGAAATCACTTTGATTCGGTTTGGGTAATATGGGTAGAATGACAAAGTCTGCTCACTTTTGCCAAAGAGGACTACTTTTTCGATGGAGGATTATGCCAAGTTGTATCTTTAGGAGATTTTAAAGCTTCATGGGGTGCCTGTTTCGATTATTTATGATTGTGCCATCAGTTTACATCTCACTTCTGGTGGTCTTTACAGAAAGGGTTGGGGACTATGGTTAGCCTGAGTATTCCACCCACAGATGGATGGGAAAGCAGAGAGGGCTATTTAAACATTGGAGAATATGCTTTGAGATTATGTGGTAGATTATTGTGGTAGTTGGGATTGAGCATCTACCTTTGGTAGAGTTTGCTTACAACAATAGCTATTATTCTAGTATTGGTATGGCCCCTTTTGAGGCATTGTATGGTAGGAGGTATAGATCTTCTATTGGTTGGATTGAGTATGAAGAGGCGGACATATTTGGTCCGAATTTCGTTTACTAGGCTATGGAGAAGTTAAAAGTGATTTGGGATTGGCTTAAGGCTGCCCAAAGTCACCAAAAGTCCTATATGAATGTTAGACGTAGAGACTTTGAATTTGAGGTTGGGGATAAGGTATTCCTAAAGGTATCTCCCATGAAGGTATTAATGCGGTTTGGCAAGAAATGGAAGCTCAGTCCCCAATTTATTAGTCCTTACGAGGTTTTGCGGAGGGTTGGTAATGTTGCTTATGAATTGGAGTTGCCTTCTAGCTTAATCTTGGTTCATTCAGTTATTCATGTTTCCATGTTGAGGAAATGAATGGTGATCCTTCTTCGGTTGTTCCTTTGGAAGGATTAGGTATATTAAATTCTCTGTCTTATGAAGAGATCCAGATCGAGATCTTGGATAGGCAGATTCATTGGTTGCAGACCAAGGATATCGCCTCGGTTAAAGTTCTATGGCGGAACCACAAGGTGGAAGAGGCTACTTGGGAATAGGAAGAGGACATGAATTCCAAGTATCCACTCTTGTTTTATGCTCCTGGGATTCGTGCGGAAGGTATGTGTTCCGAGTGCCTGCTCTTGTTTTCTGCTCCTGGGATTCGTGCGGAAAGTATGTGTTCTTCAACATACTCTTGTTTCCAAACTTTGTTAAAGGAAAGATTAATATCTTTGCATCTTTGTTTTGTAACTTAGTTAAAGGTTAGAAGGAATGTTTGATAATACAAATGACTCTGAGTGTGGCTACCCCTACCATATCCGTAATTTGGGGCCAAATGTTCCTAATTGAGAGAGACTATAACACCTTGGGTTTTGGCCCCCAGAACATTTCCTAGAATTCTGGTCACTAGACCCAATATGACTCATGGGTATGAGCCGAATGCTGAGGTATGGGTGGTATGGTGTAATACCCCGTAATATTCTTAGCTCATTTCAACTCTCAGTTGCATGCTAAGGGGTTCAAGGCTTGGAAAATTTCACTAAGTGTTGAGGACTTAGTCATTTTCAAGACCCCTAAACTTTACAGATTTTTAGTTAGACCTTCTCGACCTCAAAATATTGGTTTTTAAGTTGATTAATGATTAGAGAGGTCAAAAGTATGTCTTAGGTGAGTTTTGGAATGTCCGAACGAGGTTTTGGTTGTGTTTGGATAGACAAAACAGTGCATCAACACGATATAGCCGCGATGTGTTGCTCCACCCATGGTGAAGAGCCCCACGATGAATTGTTTTTTCCCTCGGAGAAAGCGATACGGCACTTTGCTTTCTCCAGCATAGAGAGTGCACGGCGTGTTGGTTAGTTCCCCACAGCTTTATGAGTTACATGGACAGGGGGCATTTGAGTCATTTCATCCATCCTATTTTTTCCATAGCACAATTTGGAACCCCCAAAAGGGCATTATTTTCCCCTTTCACTCCAAATTTCTCTCAAGAAACCCTCATTATTCCCCAAGAACAATTCAAGCTTCATTCTCAAGAAAATCAAGAGTTCAAGCTTCCAGTCCAAGAAATCTTCATGAATCTAGTTGTTAAGTTATGTAGGATGTTCATCCATGAGTCTCTTTCACCCATGGAGCCCAAGAACCTTCTTTTCAATTAAAGTCTGGATTTTCTCTTATTATGGAGTTTTATATGTTCAAGATAGATTAAATTCATGTGTTTCCTTAGTAGTTTGACTCAATTCATGTTCAAGAATGATTCTATGAAAGGTTAGGTTAACCCATGCTTTAAGTTTCAATCTCCCATGTTATATTCAAGTGAATTTCATGTCATATTATCAAGTCATGATCTTAGTTACGTAACCATGCTTTCTTCCCATGTTTTAAGACATTCCCATGTTCAAGCTTACGATTCTCATATGTTTTGGTGAAACGTCTATATTTTGGGTCTTTAAACCATGATTACATACTACAGTATTTCAAGTTTGATATCGTATTATTATAATCATTCAGTGCTGGTGGGTTATGAACACCCGATACTACGTGTTTCACATGATTTAAGATTTTCAAATAGTGATTAAGTTAAACCACGTATATTACTATTTTTATAAGTTGATATGATCATGATGAGCATTATCAAAAATAACATTCAGTTGAGTGTGGTCCAGTTCAGTATCAGTGTTATTTCATATAGGAGTAGGATTTAGCACCGAGCGAACCTAGGGATGGGGGCTCATATGCCAGTTAGGACTAGGTCCTTAGTAGCAGTCCCTAAGTTCCAGAACTACATAGCCAGCATAGGATAATGAGAGGTCACCTTCCAATTAAGGACTGACACACTCTTAGGGGTCACCCACCAGTTTAGGAATGACTCTCTAGTCCTTCGGGTCACTATATTAGTGGATCCACACAACCAGTGTTAGTACTATGGCACTGTAATACCCCACATTTTGGACAAGAATGAAAATCCATCATTCCTATGCGTGGATGTTTCAAAAGCCTCAAATCCTATATAAATTTAGTGTGTTAATCAATTATGTAGTGTGGGAATCTATTTGAGCATTAATTTAGATCATAGAGGTCCCCTAACTCAAGTACAAGTTGAAAGCTTTCCTATCGTTAAAGTTTTAGTGAGCGTCAAAAGATGGGTCAAATTCAATCGACCATAACTCATTGTATATGACGAAATAGGTGGCTTACTATATATTAAATTAAATATCTTTGAATTATCTTTCCAACAATACCAATTTTGACTAAATCCGATATCGGAGGAAAGAGTTATGCCTATTTTACTCCACCATATCAGGCTGGAAACAGTGTGACGACATTCGTGATAGCTTATCACAATTGTGACGCCCTATCACGAAGGTCGTCAGCCTTAGGCAGAAACCAAACCCTAAGTGACGACATTCATGATAGCTTATCACATTTGTGACACCCTATCACGAAGGTCGTCAGCTATGATTTTCAGCAACTGGAAAATTATTTCATAAGGCTATTTTGGTCTTTTCCATCACCTTCCACGACTTATAACCCTAAAGAGGCGTAATTTTTCCCATTTTCCTTCAGTTAAGCATCTTAAAAACCCTCTCTTACACTCTCAACCACAATATTAGGGTTTCCATCAAACTCATCTCTCAAAAGCAAGATTCAAGCCTTTTTCCAAGATAATCAAGAATTAAGTTTTCCAATCCAAGAACTCTCCAGCAAAATATCAAGGTTTCCTTTCTAAGGTATGCGTGTGTTCATTCATGGACTCCTTTCATCCATGAAGTTCAAGAACCCTTTTCTAAAACTATATATTATGGTTTTCATGTTATGAATGGATTGTTGATCATGTTTATGTGTTGAATGATGCCAAGATAGAATCTTTATGTGTTATTATGAATCTATGACATCATATGAGTTGAAAACAAATAAGTTTGATTATTTATGATGAGTAATTGTATGATTTACACCTATGCCTAAGTTGTGCATGTAAGGTGTTTGATAAAATACCTAAGAGACTAGAAATCATGCATTATAGCTAAATTATGAGTAAGTAAAGGATTCATGATAGGCCTCTATGATTCAATGTCATCCATGTTGATAATGTGTCTTGTGAACACTGTTGGATTACTCATGAACTAGTCTTATGGAATTATGCTATGCTTACTTGCAAAACCCACTCATGTACAAGATGTAGAATACCCATGTACTTCATGAAATTCCCCAAGTTATGATATTATGGATTGTGGTTGTAATATGTAATGAGCATGATATTGAAAGCTATGCAAGTATATACATGTTGTATGAAATTCCCTTCCATGAAATATATTGTTGAGAACCATTCTTAGTATGAAATTCCTTATTTATGATATTGTGGATTATGGACTCTACTCTTATGATCAAGTCAGTCATGTGTGTCATTTTCCTTCCATCGAGTCCTGGGGGTACTTGTACCCTAAAAATATAGTTGTGTGCCTAGAGCCATGTCATGTTTTCATGATACTCTCAGTCAAGCCATGATTTATAGAAATCAGTCAGTCATGTAACTCAGGAGAACTCAGTAATCTCAGTAGTTCAGTATTCTCAGTAATCTCAATGCTTAGTAACCTCAGAAATCACAGTAAATCTCAGTAACTTCATTACTCTTAATCAGTCCTCAGAACTCATTATATTCCATCCATCATCAGAATCCAGTAAACTCAGTTTTATCTCCGCTAAAAAATACCACTAGTATCAGTTCAGCAAATCAGTTCAGTTAAGTTATTTAGTTCAGCCCAGGTATTCAGTTCAGTGTCTTTTAGATGGGACTAGGATTCAGCATCGAGCGAACCTAGGAATGGGGGCTCACCCGCTAGATTAGGACTGAGATCCTTAGAACCAACCCCTAAGTTCCATAACTACGTAGCCAGCGCATGTACGAGATGTCAACCATTAGATAGGACTGACATACTCAGGGGTCACCCATTAACATATTTATATGTATACGACTGATCCCAGGAGTCACCCGCTAGATTAGGACTGACTCTACCAACAAATGTCTTTACTGGTGGCGCGGTACTGACACCCTTCTAGTCAGGGCAGAGATTGGACCCCAGTCAGCTTAGCTTGGGGCATATCGGTTAGATGAACACATCCCACAGTTTCAGTTACAAATTCAAGATTGTCAGATACAGTCAACTCAGTTCAGTAGTACAGATTCAGTACTATTAGAGACAATCAATCCTTATAATTATAAATAGACTTTAAGATCACCCATTAGACAGGACTGATCTCAACTATAGTTAAACAATATCAGAATCATCAGATTTAAAGATCACCCGCTAGATAGGACTGATCTCAAATTCAGTTACTCCATCAGAACTTATACTGTCAGATACAGTCGCTCGGTATAAGTTACATCAGTAAGGCCGATCATCACAGTTATATCAGTTATATTAGTTTTTTGAACTCATGTATCAGTCATATCAGTTATCAGAATTCATGATATCATTATTCAGCTTCAGGACTGTTAGACGCAGTCAACCAGGCTAGTTTTTCATAATTTGAACTGTCAGAAATAGTCGTTCATCTATTCAGGATCTTAGTATCAGTACACTCATGTTGTCAATATTCAAACTCAGTAGTCAGTATCTCCACGAGTTCAGTTACAGTTATGTATGCATGTATGTATTCTCACGTTCATATTAGTCAGCATTGTTCATACATATAACCCTTTGCATTTAGACTACCTCACTCGTATACTCAGTATATTCAGACGTACTAACGCATTTGTGCTATGGTTTTTTCTCTTATGTTACACCATAGTTTCAGCGGTATGAGCTCCAGATCAGCAGTAGCATTTCAGTGTTCAGAGTTTGCAGTGAGTCCTTCTCATTCGAGGATGATATGATTATTTCTATATTTACTATTCAGTTGCTAGATGGAGTTAGTTGGAGACATGTTCCTTCAACTCCTTATTTAGTTCAGTTAGAGGCTTTCAGACTAGATGTCAGATTAGATATTCAAATCTTATTATTTACAGTATTTATGATTTGTTTTGGTATTGTTATACCTTTTTTAGACATTTTGTTATCAGATATTTATTCAGTTCGAACCTTATGGCCTTTCATGTTTATGTTTCCACATTTTATGATATATTATGCAGTATACATGTACAGGTATCAGTCATGGGTTAGCTTGTGGTCCTTCGGGGTCATGAGCACCGTGTAGTATTTCGGTTCAGAAAATTGAGGTGTTACAAACTTGGTATCAGAGCCTAAGGTTCAATATAGTCCTAGGAAGTCTGAAAGCCGCATCTAGTAGAGTCTTGTACATACGTGTATTGTGCACCATACTTATATGCAGGAGGCTATGAGATGTTTTAGGAACAGTTTCCTTTCTTTCAGTACTCATATCGTGCCAGTGAGCAATCAGATTTGTATAGCTTGTTTTCTCATCCTTGCATATATTCATTCTATCCAAGATCTCAGAGAATGTAACTATTTCAAGGTAGAACCTCCTAGTAGTTTCAAGTTCAGTCCTTCTCATGGATTAGTTTCAGACTCCCGAAGTTTAGTTATAATCTAGTTCGTAGATGCCCTGTGAATCACCCAGTTTCTCCGTAAGGTATTCTTAGAGGGACATAGAGTCCCAAAGAGGAGATACCCCACCTTCTCGTAATGATCTCATGTCTTAGATCTTTCAGTTTCTCTTTGCATAATGAATTCAGTCTAGAATAGAGGGTACTCATAAGTTGACCTTCAAGTTAGACCTCAGATGTAAGTCAAGTATTCAGAGGTTTAGTTCAGTTTATGATGTTCAGTCCATATGTCACATAGCAGAATCAATCATGTTCTCATGTTTCAGTTCAATCTTAGTGCCTTTACCATTGTATGTTCAGTCACATGTTCGTGAGTTAGTTCAGTCATGTATTCACGCATCAGATATGCGTGGTCAGCTTATCAGTACTTTCAGTCATGCATTCACGTATCATGTCAGTCATATAATCATGCATAAGATATGCATGGATTCAACTTATCAATTAAGCATCAGATATGCATTCTCAGTTTCAGAAACTCAGTTTATCGGAAAACTCAGTCCTACATTCATAAATCAGCTACCCATGCATCAGATATGAATGTACAGTATGAAATGCTCAGTTTTCAATTATGTCAGCCATGAAATCATGATCAGTCATTCATGCTATATATTTGTGTAAGTTTTCTTTTCTCTCATCTCAGCCAGTATCATTCGAGGATGAATGTTCCCAAGGGGGAGATATTGTAATACCCCACATTTTGGACTAGAATGAAAATCCATCATTCCTATGCGTGGATATTTCAAAAGCCTCATATCCTCTATAAATTTAGTGTGTTAATCAATTATGTAGTGTGAGAATCTATTAGAGCATTAATTTAGATCATAGAGGTCCCCTAACTCAAGTACAAGTTGAAATCTTTCCTATCGTTAAAGTTTTAGTAAGCGTCAAAACTTGGGTCAAATTCAATCGACCATAACTAGTTATATATGACTAACAGGGTGGATTACTATATATAAAATGAAAGATATTTTAATTATCTTTCCAACTATACCAATTTTGCCTAAATCTGATATCGGAGGAAAGAGTTATGCCTATTTTACTCCAGCATATCAGGTTGGAAACAGTGTGACGACATTCGTGATAGCTTATCACAATTGTGACGCCCTATCACGAAGGTCGTCAGCCTTAGGCAAAAACCAGACCCTAAGTGATGACATTCGTGATAGCTTATCATATTTGTGATGCCCTATCATGAAGGTCGTCAGCTATGATTTTCAGCAACTGGAAAATTATTTCATAAGGGTATTTTGGTCTTTTCATTCACCTTCCACGACTTATAATCCTAAAGAGGCGTAATTTTTCCCATTTTTCTTCAGTTAAGCATCTTAAAAATCCTCTATTACACTCTCAACCACAAGATTATGGTTTCCATCAAACTCATCTCTCAAAAGCAAGATTCAAGCCTTTTTCCAAGATAATCAAGAATTAAGTTTCCCAATCCAAGAACTCTCCAGCAAATCATCAAGGTTTCCTTTATAAGGTATGTGTGTCTTCATTCATGGACTCCTTTCTTCCATGAAGTTCAAGAACCCTTTTCTAAAACTATATATTTTGGTTTTTATGTTATGAATGGATTATTGATCATGTTTATGTGTTGAATGATGCCAAGATAGAATCTTTATGTGTTATTATGAATCTATGACATCATATGAGTTGAAAACATGTAAGTTTGATTATTTATGATGGGTAATTGTATGATTTACACCTGTGCCTAAGTTGTTCATGTAAGGTGTTTGATAAAATACCTAAGAGACTAGAAATGATGCATTATAGCTAAATTGTGACTAAGTGAAGGATTCATGATAGGCCTCTATGATTCAATGTCATCCATGTTGATAATTTGTCTTGTGAATACTGTTGGATTACTCATGAACTAGTCTTATGGAATTATGCTATGCTTACTTGCAAAACCCACTCATGTACAAGATGTAGAATACCCATGTACTTCGTGAAATTTCCCAAGTTATGATATTATGAATTATGGTTGTAATATGTAATGAGAATGATATTGAAAGCTATGCAAGTATATACATGTTGTATGAAATTCCCTTCCATGAAATAGATTGTTGAGAACCATGCTTAGTATGAAATTCCTTATTTATGATATTGTGGATTATGGACTCTACTCTTATGATCAAGTCAGTCATGTGTGTCAGTTTCCTTCCATCGAGTCCTGGGGGTACTTGTACCCGAAAAATATAGTTGTGTACCTAGAGCCATGTCATTTTTTCATGATACTCTCAGTCAAACCATGATCTATAGAAATCAGTCAGTCATGTAACTCAGGAGAACTCAGTAATATCAGTAGTTCAGTATTCTCAGTAATCTCAGTGCCCAGTAACCTCAGTAATCACAGTAAATCTCAGTAACTTCAATACTCTTAATCAGTCCTCAGAACTCATTATATTTCATCCGTCATCAGAATGTAGTAAACTCAGTTTTAGCTCCGCTAAACAATACCACTAGTATCAGTTTAGTTAATCAGTATCAGTTCAACAAATCAGTTCAGTTAAGTTATTTAGTTCAGCCCAGTTATTCAGTTCAGTGTCTTTCAGAGGAGAGTAGGATTCAGCACCGTCCGAACCAAGGGATGGGGGTTCACTCGCTAGATTAGGACTGAGATCTTTAAAAGCAATCCCTAAGTTCCAGAACTACGTAGCCAGCATAGGTACGAGATGTCAATCATTAGATAGGACTGACATACTCAGGGGTCACCCGTTACCACATTTATATGTATACAACTGATCCCAGGAGTCACACACTAGATTAGGACTGAATCCACAACAGATGTCTTTACTAGTGGCGCGATACTGACACCCATCCAGTCAGGGTAGAGATTGGACCCCAGTCAGCTTAGCTTGGGGCATGTCGGTTAGATGAACACATCCCACAGTTTCAGTTATAAATTCAGGACTGTCAGATACAGTCAACTCAGTTTAGTAGTACAGATTTAGTACTATTAGAGACAATCAATCCTTATCATTATAAATAGACTTCAAGATCACCCATTAGACAGGACTTATCTCAACTATAGTTAAACAGTATCAGAATCATCAGATTTAAAGATCACCTGCTAGATAGGACTGATCTCAAATTCAGTTACTCTATATAAAATAGAACTTAGATAGTTCCATCAAAACTTAAACTGTCAGATACAGTCTCTTAGTATCAGTTACATCAGTATAGACGATCATCAAAGTTATATCAGTTATATCAGTTTTCTTAACTCATGTATCAGTCTTATCAGTTGTCAGAATTTATGATATCAGTATTCAGCTTCAGGACTGTTAGACATAGTCAACCAGGCCAGTTCTTCATAATTCAAACTGTCAGAAATAGTCATTCATCTATTCAGTATCTCAGTATCAGTACACTCATGTTGTCAGTATTCAGACTCACTAGTTAGTATCTCCACGAGTTCAGTTACAGTTATGTATGCATGTATGTATTCTCACGTTCATATTAGTCAGCATTGTTCATGCATATAACCCTTTCCATTTAGCCTACCTCACTCGTATACTTAATACATTTAGACGTACTGACGCATTTGCGCTATGGTGCTTTCTCTTATGTTACACCATAGGTTCAGAAGCATGAGCTCCAGATCAGCAGTAGCATTCCAGTGTTCAGAGTTTGCAGTGAGTCCTTCTCATTCGAGGATGATATGATTATTGCTACATTTACTATTCAGTTTCTAGATGGAGTTAGTTGGAGACATGTTTCTTCAACTCCTTATTTAGTTCAGTTAGAGGCTTTCAGACTAGATGTCAGATTAGATATTCAGATCTTATTATTTTCAGTATTTATGACTTGTTTTGGTATTGTTATACCTTTTTCAAACATTTTGTTATCAGAAGTTTATTCAGTTTGAACCTTATGGTCTTTCATGTTCATGTTTCGGCATTTTATGATATATTATGCAGTATACAAGTACAGATATAAGTCATGGGATAGCTTGTGGTCCTTCGGGGTCATGAGCACTATATAGTATTCCGGTTCAGAAAATCGGGGTGTTACAAACTTGGTATCAGAGCCAAAGGTTCAATATAGTCCTAGGAAGTCTGAAAGCCGCATCTAGTAGAGTCGTGTACATGCGTGTGTTATGCACCACACTTATGTGCTAGAGACTATGAGATGTTTTAAGAACAGTTTCCCTTCTTTCAGTATTCATGTTGTGCCAGTGAGCAGTCAAATTTGTATAGATTGTTTTCTCATCCTTGCATCTATTCATGCTATCCAAGATCTCAAAGAATGTAACTATTTCAAGTTAGAACCTCCTTGTAGTTGCAAGTTCAGTCCATCTTATGGATTAGTTTTAGACTCCTGAAGTTTAGTTATAATCTAGTTCGTAGATGCCCTGTGCATCACCCAGTATCTCCGTAAGGTAAGCGTTCTTAGAGGGACATAACATCCCAAGGAGGAGATACCCCACCTTCTCTTAACGATCTCATGTCTTAGATCTTTCAGTTTCTCCTTGCATAACGAATTCAGTCTAGAATAGAGGGTACTCATAAGTTGACCTTCAAGTTAGACCTCAGCTTTAAGTCAAGTATTCAGAGGTTTAGTTTAGTTCATGATGTTCAGTACATATGTCACGTAGCAGAATCAGTCATGTTCTTATGTTTCAGTTCAATCTTAGTGCCTTTACCATTGCATGTTTAGCCACATATTCGTGAGTCAGTTCAGTCATGTATTCACGCATCAGATATGCGTGGTCAGCTTATCAGTACTTTCAGTCATGCATTCACGTATCATGTGAGTCATATAATTATGCATCAGATATACATGGATTCAACTTATCAATTAAGCATTAGATATGCATTCTCAGTTTCAGAAACTCAGTTTATCAAAATACTTGGTCCTACATTCATAAATCAGCTACCCATGCATCAGATATGATGTACAATATTATATGCTTAGTTTTCAGTCATGTCAGCCATGAAATCATGATCAGTCATTCATGCTATATATTTGTGTAAGTTTTGTTTTATCTCATCTCAGCCAGTATCATTCGAGGATGAATGTTCCCAAGGGGGAGATATTGTAATACCCCACATTTTGGACTAGAATAAAAATCCGTCATTCCTATGCATGGATGTTTCAAAAGCCTCAAATCCTCTATAAATTTAGTGTGTTAATCAATTATGTAGTGTGAGAATCTATTATAGCATTAATTTAGATCATAGAGGTCCCCTAACTCAAGAAAAAGTTGAAAGCTTTCCTATCGTTAAAGTTTTAGTGAGCGTCAAAACTTGGGTCAAATTCAATCGACCATAACTCGTTATTTATGACTAACTGGGTGGATTACTATATATAAAATGAAATATATTTTAATTATCTTTCCAACTATACCAATTTTGCCTAAATCCGATATCGGAGGAAAGAGTTATGCCTATTTTACTCCAGCATATCAGGCTGGAAATAGTGTGACGACATTCGTGATAGCTTATCACAATTGTGATGCCCTGTCAAGAAGGTCGTCAGCCTTAGGCAGAAACCAACCCCTAAGTGACGACATTCGTGATTGCTTATCATATTTGTGATGCCCTATCATGAAGGTCATCAGCTATGATTTTCAACAACTGGGAAATTATTTCATAAGGGTATTTTGGTCTTTTCCTTCACCTTCCACGACTTATAACCCTAAAGACGCGTAATTTTTTCCATTTTTCTTTAGTTAAGCATCTTAAAAACCGTCTTTTACACTCTCAACCACAAGATTAGGGTTTCCATCAAACTCATCTCTCAAAAGCAAGATTCAAGCCTTTTTCCAAGATAATCAAGAATTAAGTTTCCCAATCCAAGAACTCTCCAGCAAATCATCAAGGTTTCCTTTCTAAGGTATGTGTGTGTTCATTCATAGACTCCTTTCTTCCATGAAGTTCAAGAACCCTTTTCTAAAACTATATATTATGGTTTTCATGTTATGAATGAATTATTGATCATGTTTATGTGTTGAATGATGCCTAGATAGAATCTTTATTTGTTATTATGAATCTATGACATCATATGAGTTGAAAACATGTAAGTTTGATTATTTATGATGGGTAATTGTATGATTTACACCTGTTCCTAAGTTGTGCATGTAAGGTGTTTGATAAAATACCTAAGAGACTAGAAATCATGCATTATAGCTAAATTGTGACTAAGTGAAGGATTCATGATAGGCCTCTATGATTCAATGTCATCCATGTTGATAATGTGTCTTGTGAACACTGTTGGATTACTCGTGAACTAGTCTTATGGAATTATGCTATGCTTACTTGCAAAACCCACTCATGTACAAGATGTAGAATACCCATGTAGTTCATGAAATTCCCTAAGTTATGATATTATGAATTGTGGTTGTAATATGTAATGAGCATGATATTGAAAGCTATGCAAGTATATACATGTTGTGCGAAATTCCCTTCCATGAAATAGATTGTTGAGAACCATGCTTAGTATGAAATTCCTTATTAATGATATTGTGGATTATGAACTATACTTTTATGATCAAGTCAGTCATGAGTGTCAGTTTCCTTCCATCGAGTCCTGGGGGTACTTGTACCCAAAAAATATAGCTGTGTGCTTAGAGCCATGTCATATTTTCACAATACTCTCAGTCAAGCCATGATCTATAGAAATCAGTCAGTTATGTAACTCAGGAAAACTCAGTAATCTCAGTTGTTCAGTATTTTCAGTAATCTCAGTACTCAGTAACCTCAATAATCATAGTAAAACTTAGTAACTTCAGTACTCTTAATCAGTCCTCAGAACTCATTATATTCCATTCATCATCAAAATCCAGTAAACTCAGTTTTAGCTCCGCTAAACAATACCACTAGTATCAGTTTAGTTAATCAGTATCAGTTCAGCAAATCAGTTCAGTTAAGTTATTTAGTTCAGCCCAGTTATTCAGTTCAGTATCTTTCAGATGGGAGTAGGATTCAGCACCGAGCGAACCTAGGGATGGGGGCTCACCTGCTAGATTAGGACTAAGATCCTTAGAAGAAATCCTTAAGTTCCAGAACTATGTAGCCAGCGTAGGTACGAGATGTCACCCGTTAGATAGGACTAACATACTTAGGGGTCACCCGTTAGCATATTTATATGTATACGACTGATCCCAAGAGTCACCCGCTAGATTAGGACTGACTTCCCAGCAAATGTCATTACTGGTGGCACGGTACTGACACCCTTCCAGTTAGGGCAGAGATTGGACCCCAGTCATCTTATCTTAGGGCATGTCAGTTAGATGAACACAACCCACAGTTTCAGTTACAAATTCAGGACTGTTAGATACAGTCAACTCAGTTCAGTAGTACAAATTCAGTACTGTTAGAGACAATCAATCCTTATCATTATAAATAGACTTCAAGATCACCCATTAGATAGGACTGACCTCAACTATAGTTAAACAGTATCAGAATCATCAGATTTAAAGATCACCCGCTAGATAGGACTGATCTCAAATTCAGTTACTCCATATAAAATAGAACTCAGATAGTTCCATCAGAACTTAGACTGTCAGATACAGTCGCTCAGTATCAGTTACATCAGTTAGGCCTATCATTACAGTTATATCAGTTTTCTGAACTCATGTATCAGTCATATCAGTTATCAAAATTTATGATATCAGTATTCAGCTTCAGGACTATCAGACACAGTCCACCAGACCAGTTCTTCATAATTTGAACTGTCAGAAATAGTCGTTCATCTATTCAGTATCTCAGTATCAGTACACTCATGTTGTCAGTATTCATACTCAGTAGTCAGTATCTCCACGAGTTCAGTTATAGTTATATATGCATGTATGTATTCTTCCTTTCATATTAGTCAGCATTGTTCATGCATATAACCCTTTGTATTTAGCCTACCTCACTCGTATACTCAGTACATTCAGACGTACTGACGCATTTGCGCTATGGTGCTTTCTCTTATGTTACATCATAGGTTCAGAGGCACGAGCTCCAAATCAGCAGTAGCATTCCAGTGTTTAGAGTTTGCAGTAAGTCCTTCTCATTCGAAGACGATATGATTATTGCTATATTTACTATTTAGTTGCTAGATGGAGTTAGTTAGAGACATGTTCCTTCAACTCCTTATTCAGGTCAGTTAGAGGCTTTAATACTAGATGTTAGATTAGATATTCAGATCTCATTATTTTCAGTATTTATGACTTGTTTTGGTATTGTTATACCTTTTTCAGATATTTTGTTATCAGTCGTTTATTCAGTTCGAACCTTATGGCCTTTCATGTTCATGTTTCCGCATTTTATGATATATTATGCAGTATACAGGTACAGATATCAGTCATGGGTTAGCTTGTGGTCCTTCGGGGTCATGAGCACCGGGTAGCATTCCAGTTTAGAAAATTGGGGTGTTACAGGCACGGTGCTGACACCCTTCCAACTGGGGTTACAGGTTAAACCCCAATTAGCAGATTAGGCCATGTCGGTTAGATGATACCTCCTACAATCTCATTAAAGTATTCAGCGTTTTTTTAGTTCAGGTTTCCTTGACCAAGTGAACAGATTATCAGTTATTCAGTTATACAACTTTCAGTCTTTTAGTTTACAGATTATCTCAGAAAAATATTTATGTTTGGTCTTGGATTCTCAGATATTACATGTTCATGCATCCATGCACATTTAAACCATGCATTTCATCTAGAACTTATCTCATATACTATTGCATTCAAAGTACTGATCTCATACTTTTCTTTGCGCTATATTGTCTTATAATATAGGTTTGGATGCTCAGTTTCCCAACTATTCTTAGAAAGTTCAGCGTACTCAGAAGCAGTGGTGGTGAGACCTCATCCATCAAGGACATAATTTATTTATTTCAGTTATTTCAATACTTCCTTATTTCTATCGGTTGGAATTAGTTGGGGGTTTGTCCCGTCAACTCCTCAGTCAGATCAGAGGCAATCAGATAGTCAGATAGACAGTCAGTCAGTTATTTTAGTATTATTAGTTGTTTCAGATAGACAGTTTATTTCTCAATAATTTACTATATATTTTAGACTTGGTACTAAATTCGTATTTCAGTATTCAAATTGACATTTCCTTATCAATTATCTTTTGCACATGTGTTATATTATGGTTTTATTCAGTGCCTAAAATAGGTACCAGCTCATAGGTTATCTTATGGTCACTTGTAACCGTGAGCACCGTTGTCGCGACTAGGGGTAACCTCGGGTCATGACAAAACTTGGTATTAAAGCCTAAGGTTTTAAAAAGTACTAGCGAGTCTGAAAGCTATGTTAATTAGAGTCTTGTGCATGGGTGTGAAGCATGCCATACTTATGCATAAGAAGCTACGCGAGATTTTAGGAAAGTTTTTCTTATTTAAGTGTTTATGTCGTGCAAGAGAGCATGAGCTCTATTTAAACTCTTTCTGATTCATCCTTCATCTCGTTTATAGATAATGCCTCTAGAAGAAATAACAGAATAAAGAACGGGGATTATCCTACACTACCGACTGTTCAAGAAGATCTCCTGAATAAGCATGCCTCTCACACCGAATTCAGGGTTGCCTTCATGACCATGTCTTATTCAGTAGCATCTTAGAATAATCAGCAAGCTATTTCCCCAGTTAATCTAGTGGAAAATACAGCTGCAACTAGGATTCATAATTTCACTCGAATGAATCCCCCTCTATTTTTGTGATCCAAGTCTGAGGAGGATCATCAAGAGTTTCTGGATATGGTATAGAAGGTGATTGATATCATGGGTACCACCTCGAGTAAGAGTATAGAGTTAGTTTTATACCAGTTGCAGTATGTAGCTCACACATGGTTTAAGTAGTAGAAGGAGAACTGAGGTATTAATGCGGGGACTGTTGAGTGGGAGGAGTTTGCCACGTCTTTCTTAGATAGGTTCTTCCTTTAGAGTTGAGGGAAGCTAAGGTAACGGAGTTCATCAATTTGAAGCAAGGTAATATGAGTGTGAAGGAGTACTCGCTTAAGTTACGTAGTTGGCGAGGTATGCTCACTATGGTGGCAGACAATAGGTATAGAATAAGTAAGCTTGTATCTGGTGTATCTGATATAGTGGTCAAGGAGTGTAGGACCACCATGTTGTTTAAGAAAATGGACTTATCTATAATTATGATTCATGCTTAACAGATTGAGGAAGATAATCTTAAGGAGAAAAAGAGAGAGTAAGAGGGCCAGAACATGTAGTTTTAACTTCTCTCATCCAAGATCAGAAGGTGGTAACTGTTCTCAGTTTCATTAGAAAATTTTAGCCCCAACTTCGTCTTCATATAGCACGCCAGTTCCTAAGTTCAGGAATGACAGTCGGGATGTTCCCTTGCAGCTTTGGATGCCAGTTTTGGACTAACAAATTCCCTTGCAGCTTTCATAGACTTAATGAATAGGATGTTCAAACAGTACTTAGACATGTTCATCATAGTCTTCATTGATGATGTTTTTGTTTATTCCATAGTAAAAATAATCATGCAGACCAGCTGAGAATTGTGTTGCATACCCTTAGAGATCATCAGTTGTTTGCCAAATTTAGTAAGTGTAAATTTTGGCTAAGATCAGTAGCTTTCCTTGGCCATATCTGATAATGGCATTAGAGTTAACTCTCAAAAGATAGAAACAGTGAGAAACTGGCTCAGACCTATCTCTCTATTAGATATAAGGAGTTTTTTAGGTTTGGCTGGCTATTACAGACGGTTTGTTGATGGATTTTCTTATATTGCATCCCAAGTCTCAATTGACTCAGAAGAAATTCAAATTTCAGAGGTTAGATTCTTATGACAAGAGTTTTCAGGAGTTGAAGACTTGACTCACTTTTGCTCCAATCTTGACTTTGCCAGATGGTTCTGATGGATTTGTAGTTTACTGTGATACTTCCAAAGTTGGTCTTGGTTGTGTATTGATTCAGAGAGGTAAGTTCATAGCCTACGTCTCTAGATAGCTTAAACCCCATGAAAAAAATTACCCTACCCATAATCTTGAGTTGGCAGTTGTTGTTTTTACCTTGAAAATTTGGAGGCATTACCTTTATAGGGTTCATGTTGATGTGTTCATGGATAACAAAAGTTTGCAGTATGTGTTCTCATAGAAAGATTTGAATCTTTGTCAGAAAAGGTGGCTTGAGTTGTTAAAAAATTATGATATGCATCTGTTGTATCATCTGGGCAAGGCCAATGTAGTGGCAGATGCCCTCAGTAGACTGTCTATGGGTAGTGTCGCTCATGTTAAAGAAGATAAGAAGAAGTTATCCCGTGCGGTTCATAATCATGCTAGATTAGGTGTTCGATTGGTTGATCTAGCTGAGGGTAGTATATGGGTTCAGAATGGTACAAAATCTTCATTGGTTGTCGAAGTGTAAGAAAAGCAAGATAGGGATCCCAGTTTGGTTAAGCTAAAGAAAGCAGTTGGAGATCAGAAAGTAGAGGTTTTCTCCCAAGGGGGAGATGGTGTGTTGTGTTGTAAGGGTAGGTTGTGTGTTCCGTTTGTTGATAGTTTGAGGCAGTGATCTTAACAGAAGCGCATGGTGCATGGTATTTCTTTCATCTAGGAGCCACTAAGATGTACCGTGATTTGTGAGAAATCTACTAGAGGAATATTGCAGTGTTTGTAGCTAAGTGTTCAAATTGCCAGCAGGTCAAGGTTGAGCACCAAAGGCCTTGTGGTACATTACAGGAGCTTAGCATCACTACTTGGAAGTGGGAAGTGGTGAACATAGATTTTGTGATAGGGTTACCTCGTACGTGTCGTCAGCATAATTCAACTTGGGTTATTGTTGACCAAATCAACTTATTTCTTACTAGTTCATAGTTCATATTCAATTGAGGATTATGCCAGGCTCTATCTTAGGGAGATAGTTAATTTCCATGGGATTCTATTGTCCATTATTTCAGATAGAGGTACTCAGTTTACCTCTTTGGAGAGCTTTTTAAAAAGGTCTTGGTAGCCAAGTTTATCTCAGTACAGCGTTTCAACCTCAGACAAACGGTCGGGCAAAGAGGATAATTTAGACCTTAGGTACTACTATGGGTTGGTATGGGCGGGATCGGTATTGGTGTCAGCCTTAGTGTTGGCATTGGTATTAGGGATGAAATCATTAGACATAATTTATCACTGTTCCATTGTATTTTATTTTGAGATTATTTGTAAATATATGTCTTGGAACTCATTTGGTTATGGCCTGGTTTATGGCTTTTGGTAGGGTATGGTTGGACGGTTGGTATGGGATAGTTGGACTCAGTTGGGTCGGTCACGGTCGTGACCCTATCCCGGAGTCTTCATGTAAGCTAGTATGCTATCTTGTTACATGTTTGAAATTCAGTCCATCAAGGGTTGCGTAAAGGTGTTGAGTTGGGTAACAGGGGTGGTCCCCAGTCCTTGTTGGACTTAGGATGCCCATTACGACAAAGCCCTAGTTTGAGTCATGTCAAGCACCCTTTGGTACAAGATCTAAAAACTTGGCAACTAAAACCTTATTAGCCCTAGTAGCAACTCTAACTTATGGTTAATCCCACTACAGATGGCCTAACTGACCATACTTAAAGTATTTTTTCCTCCCATCTGCACAAAATCCATGATGCACCTACCCACAAATTTGGCAAGAGGGATAAGATAAGGATGACTGAGCTCTACTAGCCTAAGACTAGGCACCTTGTTCCCTAAATCTTCTATTTCTCTAAAAATAACTATAATACCCCAAGATTTAATATTCTAAATCTCTCAAAATATAGACCATGAATTTAGCTTTCCAACACTGCAAATCTTGCCTCGATCTGATATCGTGGCAAGAAGTTATGCAATTTTTCCTTTAAGTGTCAATTAGCTGCCAGTGGTTACAACTCATATGACGACCCATAATACCTTACGAGTCGTTATGAGTAATCTTAGTCATACAGTGCTCATCCAAAAATCTATTCTAGTGGTTATGAGTCCAGCACACAACTTGTAGTCTGACATTACAAATCATGGTGTAGACCCATATACTGACTAGTAAAGGATCTAATAATCAAATCTTATGTTTTGGTGGTTTTATTAGTGACTTAAATATATATTAAGACCTTAAATATCTACTAGCTTATAGACAAGTCAAAACATCCCTTAGCAATTAAATTCTTGGGATATATATAACTATAGTCATCTTCAAATGAGCATAACTTTTTTATACTAAGAATTTCTAATATCAAGACCCACAAAAATATAGCTAATTGAATTATATTTTCAATGATACCAATTATGCTTTAATATGAAATCGAGGTGAAAAGGTATGTCCAAAATACTGAAGCACTGTCAAAGCTGCCCGGACAACGACTCGTAATGTCTCATTACGAGTTGCTAAGAGAGAGTCATAATTTGGGCAGTAAAGGCTGAAAATGGGTTTTTAACTACGACTCAAGCCATGAATCATAGCCATACTTTATGGGTCATGACCTAAGTCATTGGGACAGCTTCCAGACGTTTTACAGATGATTCCTAAGGGT
The DNA here is from genome assembly GCA_030864215.1 of Capsicum pubescens. Taxonomy (NCBI): domain Eukaryota; kingdom Viridiplantae; phylum Streptophyta; class Magnoliopsida; order Solanales; family Solanaceae; genus Capsicum; species Capsicum pubescens. Next base: position 82,452,805 of record CM061541.1, on the reverse strand, counting down.
TTTTTTGGTCTTTTTCTACTCTTTTAACCCCAAAACTACGTCGTTTAAGCAATTTTAAGGATGAATAAAAAGTTGAAATCCCCAAATCCATGATTCAATTGTAACTCCACTTAGATAAATCAAAAGGGGCGATTTTCTCTTTTCTCCAGGGCAACTAGGGTTCTTCAAGTTCAAGCCCAATTTCAAGAAATTCATCCAAGGCTTCTATAATCAGGTATGTGGGGTATTCATCAATGGGCTCTTCCACCCACAGAGTCCCAAAATCCCCTTTTGATCAAGTATGAATTTTTTAATCTTCTTTTATTGAATTATTCATGTAAATCATGAATTTAATCCATGATAGCTTAGTAATTTGAATTCAAGTCATGTCAACATGTGTTTCCATATGAATTAAGTTATTTCATGTTATGAATTTTAATACCCCATATCATGATTAGTCAATACCATGTCCAATTTTCAAATTTATGCTTTAAACTAGATAAATATGATATCCTCCCAAGTTTAACTCATTCCCATGTCCAAATCCATGTAATTTATCAGGTTATTGGAATGTAATATGTTCTGGGTCTATGAATTAAGATATACTACCAATGTTTTTGATGATGTTGTCGTATTTAAAAGAATCATTCAGTGTTGGAGGGTTATGAACACCCGATACCTATGTGTTTTTGCATGTTTTTGTTTTCAAGTAACAAGTTAGTCCAAAATATGATTTAATGATCAATCAGATCATCATTTTTATAGTGAACCCCCCAGTATTATTTCATGTTTAAGTACATCAGTTTACATGTTCATGATTACTTCAGACTCTGCATGCACTTTTGTTTTCAAAATATTATAACCTGAGTTTATCAGTTATCAGTGCATGCACTAGCTTGTGTTTCAGTGTTTTTCAGTTGGGAGTAGGATTTAGCACCGAGAAGGAGGTATGAGTTCAGAGCATCCTATTTCCCAGAAACTACGTGCCACCATAGATTTAGGTGCCTTGCTAGAGAATGTTTCTCCGTGTCCAATATGGGCTCAGTTTAGTGATCACTCTAGTTCAGGTTCTACTCCGATGTCAAGGATAAAATAGCCCTCCTCAATGTGGTCCATACGTTGGACTCTATGATAGGTCACATGGTTTATGTCGGTTACATGATATCTTCCATAGGTTAGTCAGTACTCAATTTATGTTCAGGTTTTCTTGACCAAGTAATCAGATTACCAGTTATTCAGTCAGACAGTTTTACAGATTATTCAGTATTCAAATCATTTCAGTACATATTTTTCTTGGTCTTGTATTCATCTTACATGTTCATGTTTTCATTATCAGTATCCATATGTGATCCTCAGTTCAGTTTTACAGCATGCTCAGCTTTACATGAGATTTACATACAATATTCATATTTCTACCGCTTCCTAACTTACAGAATTATTTTTGGGTCATGATTTATAAATCTCATTATGACTTACAGTTTTCACGTATAGCCATGGTTTAAATGTATGTTTCAAAAAATAACTTACATCCTCAGTTTTAAAGCATGTTTTAAATATTTCCATGATTTAGTGCATGTCCCCATATACTCAGTACATTCCAAAGTACTGACCAAATATATGTGTTTATGGCTACATTCCTTCATAATATAGGTACCAGATGTAGTCCACACACCAGGGTCAGACAGTTCTCGGTATTCAGCCAACAGGTGATGAGTTCTCCTTTTTCAGGAACTCTAGTCAGTAGTAGTTCATGTACTGTATTATTATTATTATTATTATTATGTATTGATTAGTTGGAGGCATGTCCCAGCCACCTACAGTCAGTATAGCAGAGACTTCATAGATAGTTAGTTAGAGTCATGATATGTAATCAAGTTCTTTCTTCAATTTTATCATGTTGTAAAGTTTATCACTATTACAATCATTCAGCTTTTCTCATGATTATGCTTCTTCTCAGTTATTTAGCATTTATATAGATATATTAAATCAATTTCTCAAGTATCATGACAGTACATGTGTTAGCTTAGGATCACTTGTGGTTCTAAGCACCGTGTTATAACTAGAGGGTAGTCTCGAGTCATGACAATAACGGTCACTAGACAACTTAGGATGTGGAGCACTTTTCATAGAATAAGAAACAAAATTTCCCTACTTCTTCTTAGAACATTTTCCAGCATCTCTACCACTCTGCTGCCGACCTCCACCCTGATTCAAATACCAAAACTTCTTACTCTACCTCTCCCCAATTTTTGCCTACTTTTATTTTTCCTTCTCGACCCGTTGCATATACACCACAAGTCTAGAGATATCCATATCCTTGTTCAAAAAGGCAGCCTTGCTCTCCAAAATCAGATCGCAGGACAACCCAAAAGCAAATTTCCTCATTCTAGCTCTTATGAAAGACACTAACTCGGGAGCATAATAGGATAACTTGGTGAAACTTCAGGGCATACTCTTTAACAATCATCCTACCCTGTTTCAGATTCACAAACTCCTTAGTTTTAGCCTACCTCAACTCCTAAGGAAAGAAATGATCCAAAAAAGCACCCAAGAACTCATCCCATAGTGATGACTCCACATCATCAACCCTAGATATGTCCCACTCCTCATACCACTAATATGTCATATCCTTCAGGTTGTATGTGACAAATTCCATACCCTCAGAGTCAGAAGCATGCATAACTCGAAAGATCTTCTCCATCTCACCTATGAATCCTTAAGGATCCTCCTCAACCTTAGATCCAGTAAAGGTCGGAGGATTGAGCCTCATAACTCCATGACTTGAGTAACCTCAAAAGAACTCACAACAGTACCAGCAGGACCCGACTGATATGACTGAGATGTCACCAACTGGGTCAACAAATTAATGGACCAACAAAACTCAGCATTAGAAATGTCTCTCTAGGGCGGTGGGGCATGATCATCATTATCCCGAGGGGCTCGAGGAGGACTGGTAGGGACCGGTGGAACTCTACGAGAGCAATCAGGAGCTAGAGCCCTAGACCAGGTTTGAACTCCATAAGTAGAACGAGCTCCATCGATATTGTCCTCTGACGGGATAAAAGGGTTTCCATATGCATCAGATCTTCTTTGAGGCATGATCTGAAATGCAAACAAACGAGGATTAGAGGAGATTCAAGACCTTAGACTTTATATCCCAAAATAAAACAACAAGAAAGGGAAACATTCCTAAATGTCCCATAGCCTCTCCCTTATCAGTGTGGTGCGCTACACACCCATAAAAGATACTCTACTTGAAACAACTTTGTGGACTCCTAGTAGAACCAAACCTAGGCTCTGATACCATCTATTTCACGACCCGAACCAGTGACTAGTTGTTACAGGTATCTCAAGTCCACCGAGGATCGAAGACCACCCCTTTTTGCCTAGATAAATAGGATATAACACTCCTAGTAATGGCTGATATCCAAACATATAACAAGATAAAAAGTGTAACAAACTCAAAGATGTCTAAGCATATCAACATCAATACCCAATCCACAGTAACATCCATAAGGCCTCTACAAATTCGAAAATAATCTAAGTTGGGACATGTCCTCGACTTTGACAATGACAATGACAATGATAATATTAATGTGAACTCCTTAATTCTAATTTATGAAGAGAACCCAATGGAATGATCAAGTCTTCAAGAAAATAAAAGCTCACCACTTCACTGCAAACGACCGACTAACCGAGATGATCCACCTAGCAATGTGCAAAAAAAGTAAGATTTCCCTCAAACCCTGTATCGTATAGGGATACAAAATCCACAGACGGTTATTGGGTTTATCACTAGTATGTAACTCAAGGTTAAGGATAAAGTAATGACAATTCAAAAATCCAGTTCAACTCAATGTACATATTCACATACATGTGTGCATACATATATACTTATATAAAATATTGGTATAAGGAACAAGGCTTAGCATGCACTTTAAAACTTTAGCCTTGATTATGTATTTTAACCGTCATATAATAGTACCCACAGGCTATATGCGACCTATCTCTCACCCCCTGGCCGGACCCCAATGTGTGTAGCCACACGAATCGGAGAATAATCTTATATATATGCACAGGGGACTCAAACATCCCTACCATACACTAAGGTGACTTAAGAACCTAATTATGTAATGTATTATGGAGGACTCAAACCTCCCAATCATATAATAAGGTGGACTCTAACCACCCGTTCATAAGCAAGAGGACATAAATCCCATGATATTTAGACCGCGCGGCCGGCAAACATGGTTTCTGTTATAACCTGTAGGGTTGTATCACATAGTGAGGGACTAGGTCCCTCGGTGTCAATCTTAGGCGATAGAAAAGTAGAGAAACTATGAGGTGTTGAAACTTAAAGACAATGCAGGAAGAATAAAAACACAAGTTTTTAACATGGAAACCCAAAATGAGAAAAACCATGGCTTGCCCTCACAAGACCCAAAACAGTCAACTATAACCAACCTCTTGATTATAGACTCGACTGTAAACCTAACTCTAGGTCCATCCTACTTCCAATACCTCTATTACAAGCACACCTTGACACCTCTGCCAAGTTTCCCTCAAAAGCTGGTTAACTCTAACCAGTGACAAGCTTAGGCAACTCTACCTAAGAACTCTCTTCACAAAGAGAAAAACACTAATCTTATTAACATGAGTAGTTCAGTTACAATTCAGCACTCACTCAAGAACAAATTCTATTTAAGCATAAACAGTCAGCTAAGAACTTGAGTAGTGTAGATATGGGGTTTTGCTGCATCACTTTTCACTCTTTAGAATGTGTAAAATCAATTGTTAAAGAGGTGTCTCTTTCATTTTATAATTGAGAGATGATTAAGGATGGAATATCATTGGACTAGCTATCCAAGTCGATAGAAAATAGCACCTGCAAGTTTACTAAATAAGTAAAAAAAACTGTGCAGATATCGTGTGCCAGCTGTATAGTACTTTGCACGTCTAGGGACGTGGTCCCTTGCAGTTTCGCTGCGCATCATCAAAACTACATATAGCAATTTCCAATTTCGATCCCTCGGGATGGCCATTTTCATGGCCAAGGTACATAACCCTCTTTTAAGCCCCATTAAAACATTTATCACATGTTCACATTCATTGAACCATAATACACATTCAGGCATACATTGTTGGTATTGTTATACTAATTACACTTGCAAGGTAACATCAACATGCCATTTGAATTCCATTAACTCAAGAGAACAACTCTTTTTGTTTATCAATACAAATTTTCATGTTTGAATAACCATTTTACATCATGTAATTGTTCCAAAAGTAGTTCCATGCAATTTTTCTCGTACTCAAAACCACTCCACAAAATTTGGGTTGGGGTTACTACCAAATCAATTGTCAATATTCACAAAATTTAGGGAAATCACAGTCCCCTAGTTTATTCACCATACCCATTCATCAAATTGATTTCAAAACCACCATTTAAAACATAAAAAATACATATGTAAGCATGAAACATCATATAAACAATAATCATTCAAAACCCTCAACCCATGCTCCAAAATCAACGACAAAATCACATGGAGAACTATTTAAAACACATGCTTTCACAACATAATAGTTGGGTAGGAATAACATGCCTAAAATATTAAGAGCTATGGAGAGAATTTTCCCTTAGGAGCTCTAATTGATCAACTTCTTAGAAACCCTACGTATTTTGACCTTGGAGAATTGAGAGTAATTAAGTAGTTATTTTAATTTATTTTGGAGTGATAATATACCCTAAAGGGGTTTTAAGTCATGGGTCATGATTTGGAGAGAAGGGGAAATATCCAAAGTGCCCTTAATTAAAAGCTGAAAGATTATCGTCAGTGACTATGAGTCACTATACGACTCATAAGGACACATTACAGCTCGTCACCACGAGTCATAGTCGAGAGAGTAGTTGAAGGACCCTTTTCTGGTGACCCTATAATTCACACTGTATGACTCATCAGGTGACACTATGACTCGTAGGGTCCAAGTCGTAGTCAAGACAGAAACACCGAGGGCACACACTGATTTGGCTACAGATGGGACCATATGACTAATTTAGAGTCTTTATGACTCATTAAGAGCCACTCGTAATTAGGACAGCAACTTAGGCAGCCTTTAATGGACACCCTATGATTGGAGTCCTATGAACCTCAGTGACACGTTACGACTCATAGAGTGAGTCGTAGTTAGGAAAGTAAATTCAAAACTCAGAAATTTATGGTGGCAAACACATGGGGTGTCACAACCTTCCAAGCCTCAATTCTTTAAATAGGACCTATAGGGGCTCGCAACCCATATACTTTCACAAACTCAAATCGAATCTAGATTATCCCTACTGGCACATCCCTTCATCAAGGCATTTTATAACGTATTTCAATTTCTTTCAAAATCAGTGTTTCTCATATCTTAATCAACCAGATCGGTATATACCTTGGTCTAGGCATTTTAAAAGTATCTTATTTTCTTTTAAAATTAGTGTTTATTAATGGTACTAATCTCAGAAATATGTTTGGATGAAATAAGGATGTAATGCTCACAACCAATCAGTATAAAAATCATAATCAATTCAATACAGGTATAAATAAGCTCAAAATCAACTCCATATAACACTAATTCGTGATATAAGTAAATGTGGCACCATTGGAATAAAAAGTCACACAATACATCAAAAACATCATCCCAAACCACTCTCTCGGGCATTACTACAATGACAGAGGAAAATAATGCTCAAATAAGGTCTATACTTTCTATTCGAACCTCCCTACTCGATCATCATTATAATAATATAAGGAAAAAAATGCACACATAAGGCCAATAATATCATTTCAAACCCCACTTATCGTAATACTCTCTGAAGTCAGTGATAATATTCACATAAGCCCTCATTCGAGCAACACGAAAATAGTGAACAATCCAATAACATAATATAGCAAAAACTACCCAAACCTAGCTTATTCACTACAATAAGTCTCCATTTTCTAAATGATGACATTAGTAGACTAAATAACTAATCGGAGAACTATGCTAGATAATAATATACTCTAATAAGAAATACTAAGCCCCAATAGTTACATCAACTATTACAAGTCTATTTATATTCTAAGCATTTTTAAATCTCAATCAATTATTAAGCGACAATACTAACATCATTATCCCCTAAAAGATCACTAAGCCCCGATTTTCATAATAATGTCCACTAAAACCAATTCAAGGTCTAAAATAGGTATCCACTAGCATTATTCAAGGTCAATAAGCAAACTATCTATAATTCATTCTAAACCTAATCATAGGTAGAAACACTAACTAAAAGTAAGCAATTTTATATATTAAATCCATCAAAATATCTAGTGCCCATGGAGATGTTTGCCATTTCACCTAAGTAGGACCTCTAAATCCTAAGTGATTCACAATACACAAGCAAACAAGAATACAATACATAAATGCTATAGAAAAAGTCAAGGTACATCTAAAATTGCCTTTAAAGAAAATCCATAGAGCTAAATATAGTCTGAAGCATCAATCGAAAGCTCTACTTCCTCTAATCATCTCCAAATACAATCAATCTATTCAAATATTACATCTATAAGTCAAAAGAAGTTCAATGATACCCATGTCAATATAATTTGATTCTTGGTCAAAAACCACTTTGAAAATTAGTTCCAAAAATACAATGGTAAAATTGAGATTTTATTTAAGAATAATATTCCCCGTATCAAGTGAAGTCTAAATCTGAAAACCCTAGGAAAAGTGAGTAGAAATCAAACTTAAAATCAAAATAAAACTCATTTAAAATTTAACCGTAAAGATCCCAAAATCATGTTTAAATTGAGGATTTGAAGTTGTTTTAAAGACATAATTGATGAATAATGATTAAAATAAAGTTCAAAAGCTTACCTAAACATCTTTTATGAAAACTCCTCTTTCAAAATCATCATTTTCGAGGTTCTAGAGTCTAAAATATTGGAAATCATGAAAAGAGAAGATTTATACTGTTCAAGTGAACAGTACCTCACGATCTTGGCCCCCACCTTACAATCAAGAGGGTCAACAATGACCACCACAAGGTAAGTAATCGCAATCATGAGAGGTGGGCCTCGCGGCTATAATGAGAGACCCGATCGAGGCCACCAAAAAATGGTTTGCGATCGTGGTCCATCCACCATGTGATCGCGAGGAACAACTCACTACTAAAAACATGGCTATTAGCTGGCAAGGTTAGCAAAGGACAAAATATATGTCGCTACTGTAAGGGACTTTGCGATGTTGTCCCTTGCGCAAGTCAAATATTTTAATATTAATTTTTTTTAGAAGGTAAAGAGGGATATTCCTCACTAAATTATGATGATGATAAAAAAACTAATAGTAAATTTACTATAGCAAGGGACTCTTTCTCGTTAAATAATAACAAATAAATTGGTATTCCAAAAAAAATTAAATATAATAATTTTTTTTTTGGTTGGTACCCAAAGATTCATTGATAAAAAATAAATAAAAATTAAATATAAGCTATTTAAGGAGTCCCTCGATACGATACATTCTATTATTTTCTAAAAAAAATCCAATGTAGCGAGGGAAGTCTCTCACTAAATTAAGTATTTAATAAATAACTATATTATCTATTTATAGAAGAACAATAGCAGTAATATCCAATTGTTTGATCCCTCAATAATTACTTTAAAACTTTTTTTTCTTTTCATACTTTTATATTACATTAGTGTGTGTGTGTGCGTGTGCACACTCTCTTTAAAAATATTATAATTGAGTGAGTATCTTAGAAAGTGATAGTTAAAATAAGCAGAAATATTTTAGTGGTATTCATCATAAAAGATGATGATTTGTTAGCTTATAATTTGATAATAAAAATAGAGGTGTATTAGTGATATAAGTAATAGTATTATTTTATTTTTTTGGGTTAAAAGTAATAGTATTATCAATTTATTAGTTATGTAATGTTATTGATTGGTTGTCCTATAACTTGATAATTACTCTAAGTGGCTATGAACTACAAAATATTATTGATTGATTAATTTATATGTCAATAATTACAATAAAATAGAAGTTTACCTTAAATATGTTTATTAAAGATTGATTTATTAACTTATACGATAGTTAAACTAAATTAACTGTATTAGTAATTTATTTTGAAATATTATTGATTGGTTAACTTATACATTGACAAATATATTAACTTTAAGTATATTAGTTATATCATTTAGAAATATTAGCGAATGATATATTAACATATATTTTGAAAATTATATTAATACTACTAAAAAAATAGTTTTTTTGACCACCAAGTTGGTCTCAAAAAAGCGACCACTTGTAGTCTTTTTTTTTTCATTTTTTCTACAAATAAATTAATTAAAAATCGACCACTTGTGGTCGTTTTCATATTTAAAATTGTGAAATGGTCATTTCAAAAATCTTAAATTTTTATATTAATTATTTTCTATTTTTAAAATAAAAAGAGACCACTTGTGGTTGGTTTTTGAAGAAAAAAATTTAAATTTTTTTTTTGAAAAGTGATCACAAGTTTCCGGTTTTTATTAAAAATAAATTAAAAATATTATACAAAAATCGACCTCTTTTGGTCTCTTTTAGATTTTAAAAAATAAAAAATAAAATATTTACAAAAAGCGATCACTTGTGATCGGTTTTTGATTAAAAAAACTTTAAAAGAAAATATTTTTGAAAAAGCGATCAAAAATATTATGTAGAAAGCAATCACTTGTGGTTGCTTTTTGATTAAAAAAATTAAAAAGAAAATATTTACAAAAAGCGGCCACAAGTAGACGATTTTTATTTAAAAAAAATAAAAAGGAAAACTTTTTTGAAAAAACAATCACAAGTGGTCGGTTTACATTAAAAAAATAAAAATATTATGCAAAGACTAAAAAATATTAAAAGAAATATTTTAAAAAACGTGACCACAAATGGTCGGTTTTCATTAAAAATATTATGCAAGAAGCGAAAGATTAAAAAGGAATTTTTTTTACCACAAGTGATCGATTTTCATTAAAAAAAAAAATATATATATATATATATATATATATATATATTTTAAAAAGCTACCACATGTGGTCGATTTTTATTAAAAATATAAATTAAAAATATTATGAAAAAAATAATCACTTGTGGTCACTTTTTGATTTTATAAAAATAAAAAAGAAAATATTCACAAAAAACGACCACAAGTGATCGGTTTTCATTAAAAAATAAATCTAAAAAGAAAAAAATTCAATTATTATACGTAAAATCAAATATATTTTTAATAAATATATTTTTATTATGTATACAATAAAAATAAAAATAAATATTATAAAAAAACTATATTAAAAATAAACTAAGAAATATATTAAATAAAATAAATAAATAAATAAATAACATTAAACGTAATCTTAATTTTTACTTATGTTTCAATAAAATAAATATATTTTTCATCGAGTGTATATATATATACACACACACACCCCTATACATCTCGTGTCGTATTTACGCAGTAGTCAAAAACTAACTGATTGTATACAATTATATTGAATACGTTGATCATACAATTGGAGTTATAATAATGTAAGGTACATAATCGATAAATATTCAGAGAGTATAATAAATATGTTCTATTATGAGGTAATATACTCGTGCATGTGATGTATATAATACGTATTCAAATTTGATATTATATATTTGGGGTGTGTGTATGTTTGTATCTCATGTAGTGATGTACGTAGTATGTAGTCAAAAGCTAACTAAATGTATCTAATTATATAATTAATATGTTGATATCATACGATCGATCGATAGATCGAGGTAATAATATTCTGTTGAAGTTATAATAACGTAATATAAACTAACCAATAAGTATATGTGAAATACCTTGCATTACGGGGTAATATACGTGTGTATTTGATGTATATAGTACGTATTTAGAATCTGATAGTTGATAGTGTGTGTGTGTGTGTATATATGTATATATTATGTAGTGATGTATGTAGTATGTAGTCAAAATATTACATTTATATATATGTATGTATATCCCATGTAGTGATGTACGTAGTACGTAGTCAAAAGCTAACTAAATGTATCCAGTTATACAATGAATATGTTGGTATCATATGATCGATCGAGGTAATAATATATTGTTGAAGGTATAATAACATAGGATAAACTAACCAATAATTCATTTAAGTATATGTGAAATATGTTGTATTAGGGGGTAATATACTCATGTATGTGATGTATATAGTACGTATTTTGAAGTTGATAGTCAATCGAATATATGTATATATATGTATATCTCGTGTTGTAATGTACGTAGTAACCAAAAGCTAGCTAACTGAATCTATATATCCAAGTATTTTGAATAATATATTGATATCATACTCTTTAGAAAATATACTAATCGTTTAATGTAGAAAAGGGTATACTGTTGAAGTTATAATAACGTAAGCTAATTAACTGATAATTCAACTGTTTAATATGTTGTGTTATGAGGTATATAATATCATATTTAAAATCTAATTAACCAAAAATTCACTCTAATTTATGAAATGCATTAATATTACTATACGATTGAGAAAATATACTACTCGTGTTAATGGGATAGTAAAATAACTAATTGCCTGACTTATATATATATATATATATATTACATTAAATTATTTGGATGTTATTATAAATATTATACAATTTACTAAATTTTAATTTTTTTAAAATAAAAATCAATCACAAGTGGTCGATTTTCCTAAGATTTTTTTAATACCCGACCTAATTTTTTCTTTTCTTGAAACTATCACTATTTCGAATGGCCTGATAAACTAGCTTCAGTACCACACCATCCTCATGTTTCACTCAACTTGCACTCCAAATATTTATTTATTTATATTTATATAAAAAGAATAAATAAAAAAATAGATTATCCCTTAAATCTACTATTTTTTTTAATTTCAATTTTATTTTATTTTTCTCAACTAACAAATTAGACCAAATTGGATATACACAGCAAATAAATAAATTGAATCAAATTCTAGGGTTTCTCTGTAACTGCTCTATCTCAAATTGGACCAAATCATTCCTTTGATTTTGTACCATCAGTTGTCGTTCTCATATTTCGTTCAAAGCAAACGTCGCCAGCCACAGAAAACGCCGCCAACGGACCAGCCAGGGATGGGGGTATTCCTGTTAGTTAATCTTAGTTTCATAAAGTAATCAGTGTCAGTTCAGTTAGGAGTAGAATTCAGCACCGAGCGAACCCAGGGATGGGGCATTTCTGTGAGTATAGGATTTGATCCTTAGTAGCAATCCCTGAGTTACAGAACTACATAGTCAGCGTAGGTTTGAAATGTCTTCCTGCTAGTTTAGGATTGACACATATCTCATGAGTCTTTCTGTTAGTTTAGGATTGACAAGATATCTTCCTGCTAGTTTAGGGTTGACACAACCATTGTTAGTACCCGTGGCACGGTACTAGAAGCCTTCCAACTGGGGTCACAGGTTGGACCCCTATCAGCTTAGATTTGGGGCATGTCGGTTAGATGATACCTCCCACAGTTTTAATTTCAGTATTTAGTCCAGAACTCATTTCAGTTTTGCTTGACCATAGCATACAGTTTATCAGCTATTCAGTTATCAGATTTCAGTATTTCAGTTTACAGACTATTTCATAATGACATTGTATGTTTGGTCATGTATTCTCATCTTTAACAGCATTCACGTATTCATATCAGTTATTCAGTTACCTCATGCTATTCATTTAGCTAGTTATTACTCATGCACATAACCCATGCATAATAGTCTAACCTCATTTAGCATACCTGTACATTCAAAGTACTAATTGCATACTCACTTTTGCACTATGATGTCTTATATCATAGGTTTGGATGCTCGGATTCCTGATCGTACTTAGACTTTCCAGTGCATCAGCAGCAGTAGCCGTGGTGAATCCTCATCCTTTGAGGACGAGTTATCTTATATCCAGATATGTCAGTAGTTTAGCTATTTAGTCAGTCAGAGTTAGTTGGGGGCTTGTCCCATCAACTCTACAGTCAGACAATTTAGAGGCTTTCAGACCAGTACAGACAGTCAGTTTTTAGTTGTTATTGTCAGTTATTTTATCAGTATTATCAGTATTGTTTTACAGAAATTATCAGAACTATGATTTAAAACCTTATGGTGGTTTTTAGTTAAATTTCGCATATGATCTTTTATTATCAATTTTGCCCAGTGCTTACAGCAGGTACCAGTATCATGGGTTAGCTTGTGGTAACTTGTGACCGTAAGCACCATGTGGCGTCTAGGGTGTACTCTCGCGGCGTTACATTACAATACGTTGTCATTAGAATATGTGGTTAAGTGTAGCATCCAAATAGACTCCACCTTGAGGCGTATTCCACAATAAGATGTTTAGGAAAAGAGAGCAATTTAAGGCGATTAGAAGGTTCACTCTATGTTATCATTTCTTTCTTGGAATTTTTACTAGATGTGTCTTACATAGCCAACTAAGAGTTTTGCAATTTATAGTTGCACTCATTGCAATTGCAACTTGTGAGGCAGATGATCTTTTTCCTTTTACTTTTAGGTTCAATCTTGACTGAGAAATCTTGTAAACAGATTAATGGCCATCAAGTCCCAAACCATGAACTACTGGAACAAGAAACAAGAAAGATACCATAGCCAATAAAACATGAAATTTGGATAACTCCATTTTTGCTGTACTTTCAAACTCAAAGTAGTTTAAATCTTATAATTTATTTTATATCATTTATTATATAATAATAATTTTGCTTTTAATGCAAAATCGATATGTTCAAGAAATTGAAGAACTCAGAAAAAAAAACAACCGATAGATGATCAAGGTAATCCAATCATGCTATCAGAGGAAGAAACTCTCTCCTGCTGGCTGAATGCAGTTGGCGGTGTGTATAAGGAAAGGGCGTACGACCTTTGCTTCGATAAGAACTTTCATCGCCTTCAGTGTGGATTGCAAGGTATGGGGGGGGGGGGGGGGGGGGGTACGCCACCATGCCAGATGAGCAGCTTGAAGAGATGCGACAAAAAGTTTAGGATCTTGCTAGGAAGTACGAGGAGGAATGAAAAAGAATGATGGAGAAGGAGCGACATATGACGACACTTGAGTCAGACATTCAAGAACTCAAGGCTCAAGTAAATACGTTAATCAAGCTTCTTAGTTCTCTGCCCCCTAGCTCTAATGGTGATGGTGGAGAGGATGAGGATGATGGAGAGGATGAAATGGAGTATTAGGTGGTGGTGTTATTTTAGTTTTAGATTTTGTTAGTTTGGAGTGTTTGAAAGAATTTTTTTGCTACTTGTTTGCATGCTTTTTTATACTTGTTTGCATATTTTTTAAGTTGGATGAATATGTATGAAGTTTGGCTGCTTAATTTAATGTTTGAATTGTTGCAGAAGCATTTTCTTATTGTTTTGTTGGTTTTCATTGGTTATACGTTGATTTTCTATTGAAATATTTAATTTTGGTGCAGTAAAATGCTAAAAGTAATATAATATTAGCAAGGGGCTTAGGGAGGGATAACCCTCAAAATATTAAAAAATAAATTAGTTTCTTATTTAACTTAGCGAGGGATATCCCTCAGTATATTTAAATTTATAACTTTTATTAATTTTCACATAGCAAGGGACGTTCATCACTAAATACTAAATTAATATTACATATATTTTTAATATAGCATGGGACATTCCTCACTAAATAATAAATTAATATTATATATATTTTTAATATAGCAAGGATCTTCCCTCGCTAAATAATAAATTAATATTATATATATTTTTAATATAGCAAGGGACATCCCTCACTACATTATATTTTTTTGGAAAATTGTAAGATCAAAATAGCGATGGTTGAGTATCGGAGTCCTTCACTACTTTGTGAGGGTCTCCCTCACTAATAATTAGCAAGACAACTTGTAGTGATGGTTTCCCTCACTAAATCTTGATTAGTGAGGGACGTCCCTCACTAAATCACATGGCTAAAACAAGACTTTTTAGTAGTGACTTGGTAAAGCCCCATGATCACGACACTAGGCCTCATAGATGTGATAAAGGATCAGGGGCTGCACTAGTTGGCAGCAAACCTGTAACATTCTAAGTCTAAAAACTCTCTTCAGAGGCTCTTGAGATTTGTTCGAGACCCCACAAAAATAAACTAATAATGATACTATGCTAATTTTGACATTATGGATTCAATGGAACCATTGGATTTTTTAAAAGAAGACATTTACAATGAATTAGCCCTTGGAACCCCTTTAAGGCAAAATTTACGTTGCTTTTGATTAAGAAATCAAAATGCAAAATAGAGGCTCGGGCCCTGAACTAACCACACAACTAACTCAAAATCAACTTTCTGGATCTAGTGGAACTGTTCGAATCACAATCGGAATCTCAGATCACAAAATATTAATAAAAGTCAAACTAATAACTTTAAGGCTATTCAAAACTACTCATATAAATCACCACCAAATGTATCAGGGATCATGTAAACTATTTCCACAACTCATAAGTGATATAAAGCAACTACGAGGAAGGGCACAATGGTCAAAACATAGAAAATTCCAAAAATCATAATGAGAGTTATTACATAATCCACCACTAAGACTCGCATACGCCCTCGAATGTACAAGTAAGAAAAGTCCCAAAATAGACAAAGGATAGACAATACCATCGTAAACTTCGTGCAAGCACTCATAAGTGGGATCATATAAACAAAACTATTGGTCTCACTATTGAACTAGAAATCCTCACACAATGACTCACAAGGGCACAACACTACAACATAAGGTCGAATTTCTCAATGAAGCTAAACTCTTTTATGTTTGAACTTCCTCTATACCCAAAAACTGAGTCAATCACAGTAGAAGTTTTGAACATACCCAACTAACCTAAATCTATCAAAGACACCTACAAGTCACTAACTGTACCACAAAACCAAAAATCATCCTCGAACCCAAAAAATGACACGGAACCTAAGAAACCACATCAGCCACTCACCAAGATACTAAATCAACACACTTAAAGTTGGAACTATACCTGTCAAAACAAACAATACCAATCCTCAAACTAAAGCAACTAGACCCAAAATGAATATCAAGGCCGAACAAAACCTCAAAAGTCATACTAGAACACTTAGATCTCTATTCAATAATATTATCCTTATACTCGGCCCTTTGTAAAAACCAAAATCATCATAACACTTTATATACCATAGACATGAACACTCCAAATGGAACCAAATCCTCAGCATCGCAATAACCCAAGTATTCCTTAATACTCAAGTGACATCAAAAAACCTAAAGTACGTAATAATCTGGTAGAGAAAAGTACCTCTCTAGTCATACACACATAAGTAACCCATCATGTCAAGTACAATAAACTATTAGAAGAAGTTCAACAATCACTATATCTCATTGAAAGATTCCTAAATTACAATTCAAAACTCAAGAAAGTCACAGCTAGACTCCTCGTAAGCCACTGATGAACTAAATTGTTAGACTCTAAATTTTTAACTTAACCTATAGATAAATTCTGAATATATCAAAACTCCTTATGTACAAGTTGATTATCTCTTTTCCAACTCAATTCCCATTCAGTAATCTTTTAACACCAAATCCATGGAATAATATCACATACTCTAAATCAAAACTCATAAGCAAAAATATCATTAAGTCATTTAAATTTCAAAGTAATAAATGCTAAAAACTAGGTGTCGTTCCATTCAAAAATCCTTCTAAATCAAAATTAAGTACCCTTATAAGCTAAAATCCTTCAAGTCTAACCGAAAAGTGTTTCAACACCATAAATCCTTTCACTCAAGTAAAGTCCATCACCAAGGAAGTAACAACCATAAGGCAAAAATGCCTGAAAATCCTTCCTTATCCAGCCAAAATCCTTTATTGAAACCATTTCAAATTTGTCAGACTACAAGTTTAGTCCATTCCATAATCTGAATATACCAAATCCACCACTATTACACAACGTAACTATTGAGAAGATCATATGTAAATACACAAAAACCCATAATACTCACATAAATTATATCCAGACTAGTGATATACTCAGAATAAGCCACAACATAAGATCGACACACTCAGTTGACCACTAAGAATCATCCACATAGTAGCAATACCAATAGAACCCGAAAAATCTCATGAATCATACCAAGACTTAACATTGAAAAAGTAAGTACATAGGAGAATGTAGAACTACAATCAAACACAACCATTATAAATCAAAGGCGTACCAAAAATATACATGTGGCTATTGCACCGGAAGCTCCTACCTTGAGTCCATCCTGTGGAACATGATATTGAGACCTATCATCTTTCTAAGTAACTGATAAACTATCTCTCTGTTTGTATTATGGGCAATCCCTCATATAGCGCTTGAGATCTCCATATGTAAAGCAACCTAAAGAAGTAAGGATCCATTGAACTAGACCTAAAGAATCTGAAAGAACACCACAACCTAACCCTCTCCAAGAACAACCATAGGATCTTGGAATCTACCATATTTATATTGTCATCAAGTATATAGGGTCTCTGACCCTCAAGTCTCTCAAATCTCTACTCAAACTAGTTTAAAAACTCTTGAGCAAACTGATCCCATGAAAGAGGAGGTGACCTAACTGGTCTACTCTCTACCAAAGTCCTTCACCACTATCTGGCTAGTCCAAAATAGAAAGGCAGTGAAATCTACTCCATTAGAATCCACCAAGCCTAGCTTGTGCAATCCCTCACAGAAACTAAGCAAGAACATATAAGCATCGATCCTAGGATCTATATCAAATCGAGGTGAATCCATCCTTATAAACTATACAAATCTACTATATCCCTCCATGGACATAAAAGGTACGATTGCTGGATGTGGATCAATCCCCGATAATATCTTGTCAACACGAAGAGAATCTATAATCAAATATACATCTGGAGTCTGAAGTCTCAAAGTGGCATGTCGAATTAAAGTAGGAGTGACCCTCTTAAGAAATCCTAATACTTGAATCAAGTAATCCTCAAACATAGGTATAGTCATGATCACAGGCAATTTATGCACTTGCCTTAAACCCTCTAAATCGATAGACCCAGTATCATTATCAATTTTAGAACCTAAAAAGACAAACCTAACCTGATCTCTAGATGGTTTGGATGTTCCAATCCTAATTTAACCTCTACTTCGACCTCTGCCCCTGCAGCGTATCAAAGGCACAAGCGCTAAACCTCTAGCTAGGGAAAAATACGTCATCACCATTTGTGAGAGAGTGAATAATGGGTTTTTGAGTTATGCAAAGCTATGAATGCATGACATAGAATGATGAAATGAATTTCTCCTAAAGTCATGGAGCCTGTCAAAGATAGATAAGGAACTTTTTTGCACCTATTTGTAAGACTATACTAGACTTGGATTGTACTAATGATACCAACGAACATGGGACTCTGATACTAATTTTTCACAACCCAAAATAGAGTATGTGATAGCACCCGTCACACCCTCTGGTATGGGTAATCCTATCCCAACCTAAATACAATATTTAATGCAAAATAAAATAAAAAGAAGAATAACAAAATAATCCCAAAATATAAAAGATGAAGTAATAATTTAAGATACATCTCAGGTCTAGTTGTCACTAGTACAAGTCCTTAATTTAGAATAAGTCTAGAATATCTTAAATGTAAAAATAAGCACAAGATAAAAGAAGAGAGATTTGGTAACTCTAAAACCCACCAAAAACTACCTCAATCTCCACAATATCGATAATCAAATCAATATGCTACTCAAATCAATACTTACATAGGGTGTAAAAGGAAAGAAAAGACAAAGAAAAAGTAGGAGTAAGTATAAAAATGTGTGTACTTAGAAAGCATCATCATAACCAACCCTAATCCAAAGTAATGGAAAGGACCAACACCCTAAATACCTAAGGTTCCCCTCAACCTACCAATGATAATTACACTACTTTATCCTAATAAGGTATCTCAACACAATATTCTCAGGATTATCAATGTATGGAGTTGGCAAATAATCCATATGAGTCAACTCTAGACATTTGATGATCAACACGTAAAGAAAGTCATTTATAAGGGAAACTCACTAAAATAGTATATTATACTTAATTACAATGTTCAATGAATAATCTGGGATAAATTGGTGAGATTTTACATATAGGTGTACATCATGCTACCAAAAGATATGACACAACAGTCTCTCATATCAAACCATAGCCATAGCTTACGTCTCATATTATCTCAACCTCTAAATAAATAGAGATGGTATAAGATGATGTAATTTCGTGAGACGAATGCTCAATACATAATATCACCATATTATAGCTTGGGAATGGGTATCGTCTAAGTCATCTATCAAAATTACATCTTTGAGCAGGGATGTGAGTCTTTAACTTGGATGCATTTAAATATCTTCCCATTTCATCAACCAAGTGGGGCGTTTAGGTACATAGCTATCCTAACCACTAATCATCTTTTAACAATTAATATATTATGATTAAATACATGATCCATACTCCTTAAATTCCTCATTATATACCTTCACTCCTATGGTCAATTTGTTTTGGTATTTAGATGTATTCAAAAGTTCATGACACTTTAGAATCGTATAGCAAGAAATTAAGAACAATCACATGCTTGATAAACATATAAACCAACTTTAAACCATAATTAAACAATAATTTTTGTAGCCTAAACCATAGAATTAGGATGTTTATCCACTCGTAGTCTTAAAAATAATCACCATAGATAAGTTGATAGAGTAAAACAACAAGAATGTAAAGTTAAAGAACAAAGAACCCTAGTTTGAGCCCCTTGGTTGCTTGTCTCCTCTCAAATTTGTGTATTGCTATAAAGATGGGATTAAATTGTGGATAGGTACTCCATTTATAGTGTTTTAGGTCTTCCATGGGTAGCTTAATGCGAAATATAAGAATTGACAATATTGTCCCTCACTTAAGAGACTGAAAAAATCACTTTTGGTCGCTTTTCACCCTTAGGCATGGCACGCCCTTATAGCGGATGTCCAAAGGTGTGTCACTCCATTAAAGAAGATGCAAACTGTTTTTGACATGTTTAATTTTCTTTTTTATGGTGTTTCACACCCTTATATGGTAGTTTTGATTGCGTGGCACACACTTGTGCCCAGAAACGTCATTTTTCATAGTCGTTAACTCCCTCCATTCGCCTTTGAGTTCCACACTTTATAGCTGATTTTCCTACTTAATTTTGGACTTATTTAGTAGTAAAATATTTATTTTCACATCATACATTGTCTCCTATAACATCAAACAAAACGAACTAGTGCACACAACACAATAGAGTTCACCAAGATACACTAGAACAAAACATAGCCCAAGCTAGTAACACTAGTTTTCTCGTCTAAACTCTGTGGGGCCAATTTGATTCTTTAAGTTGTTTTGAACACACCTTAAACACCGTAAACAATTAATTTAACACATATATTCTAAATTATAACATTAAAAACTCAAACACACAAGAAGTCCTCAAAAATAGTCTAAACACATGTAGATAATGACACTAGGTGCATAAATCCACCTAGGATCGTCACACCACACTTGAAGCCTTATTCGTACTCGAACAAATCTTTACCTTGATCACCATCCAATAAATACTCCAACATTATTAATACAAGAAAAAAACTCAAGATAACACGACAATGACTACACGAATAGCAGATCCACATTAAGCATGTCATATTTATTTAAAAACTAATGAACATTACTTTGAAACACTCTAAGCTCAAGAATTAAATCTATCAATATGGAAAAATAGTGAATACTACTCAATAAAAGAGATTATATAAGTCACCAAACTATCATCAAATAAGTTCCCTCACCACAAGAGATTTACCCATATTTACTCACAGATATGCAATTTATCATAAGAATGGGTATAAGAATCAAATTATGCTCACTCTCACAAGGAATTCACATGCCACATAAGATGAATCATAGGTTTTTTCTTAGTGTAGTACTTCATTAGTATCATAATATCGAGGTTCAAGATCAAGTAGGACTTCAAGGGTTGTAATGTAGGCTAAGGGACGGGTAGGAACTATTTTGGACAGTAATATTGACTATCTTCCCAAAGCGCTTTAATAAATCACATTATACATTGAACTCCTCTCTAAACAACCAATTTCTCACCACTTCTATCGTCTTACTCTCTTTCATTTTGCTTCATTTCTTTAATCTAGTTCATATATAGTGAGGGGGCGTATTCACTATCAACACATGATTCATATTTGATCAATTCTTTCTTTTTTCATAATATTACTCCCACCCATAAAACATACACTTTTTCAACACCAATAGATACTATTTTGGGGCTTCGCATTTACCTCTTTCATTCTTAAATTTTTACACTCCTTAACCAAATTAGTTTTTCAACTAAAGCTCTTAGAAGCTTTGGATCAAATTTAGGTCGAACAAAGAAAGGGAATAAGCTACATATGAGGCTTTAAAATAAAATGATAAAGGATAAATGGGGCTAACTACGATCAAGCAATAGGGGTAGACAAAGAGGGTATGAAACATGGCTATCAAAGAAATACCTATATCATCTCCTAAACCCTCATTTCTTATTTCACTTTGCATGCACTCCATGAAAGTTCTAGACATTAATACAACAAGGAATATAAAAAATTGCCTCACTCACACATGACACATGCTCAAATCAAGTAGGATCTCTATATACTCTAAACCATGTACAAGCATAAATTTAAATTAAGCTAGCATCTCTCAAGAGTCACATAGTTGAGCCTAGGTGTCTCAAAAGTAATCATTCAACATGCTTTTACAAACAAAACCACTTTTATCATCTAACCACCCATAGCAACTACCAAGAATATCTCACTTATTTCTAATAGAAAAATTTTAAAATTTTCTCCTAAAATTAATACGGGATACTGGGTTCAAGGGTGCCCCTAAAAAAAGAACCAAAAAAAAAAACCAATGGGTGGGTGAAGTGTGCCCCTACTAGACTGATACCAACAACGACTAAATAAACAAAGAGAAAATCTTTTTGTAATTTTTCAAATTTAGTCAAAAGCTTGAAAAATAAATAGAAATAGAAATACTATAGCAGCACTTCACCCTAACCAATCGGAATATTCCCCACCCCATACATAAAATCATACTTCATCCCCAAAGTATCTATTAAAAGTAGAGATAGAGATACTCTTTAAGTCTACTAGGCCTAGCTAGTAGCATCATTAATCATTAAAGAAGTTCTATGGATCTCACACCCAGTCTTTGTCATTCTCCTTGTCTTAGATCTCTTATACTCAGACTTTCCATTGACCTGTGGCTCAAAAAACACAAAAGTGATCCTAAAGAAAAATAGAAAATACAATACCTACCTTAACTTGGGTTGCCTCCCAAGTAGCTCCTAATTTAGTGTTATGGCCCGACTTACATCGCTACGTTCATCTATATTCTTTAAACCTCTTCATCCTACTCGAAGGCTATCTTCTCACTCTTTTTTAACCTCTTGAGTGATTACTCTCAAGGTCTGCATATTATTCAAAACTAGTTTTTTAAGACTCCTTCTCAAGTTTTTGAACATTGAGCTTAATATTTTATTTGGTTCACTCTATGAGATAGTTTGAAGAGGATATTAGAGGTTTGCACTCCACTCTATACTCATCCACTTTCACGATAGTGATCATGCATAAATTCTTATAGTGTGAGGGTTGATTGAGTGTTTTTTATACCTTGAAGACTATTTTTTATCATTCAGTCTCATTGTAAGATTTCCCTATCCAACATCAATCAGTGATCCTCCCTTTGCCAAGAATGGATGTCTAAGTATAATTGATACCCTGCCATCATATCATAATCAAGAATAACAAAATCAATAGGAATAATGAATTTACGAACCTTAATAAAGAAGTCCTTGATGATTCCTTCTAGTTGTACTCTTTTTCTATCAACAATTTGAAGCACCATAAAGCT
This sequence comes from Capsicum pubescens, assembly GCA_030864215.1. NCBI lineage: Eukaryota > Viridiplantae > Streptophyta > Magnoliopsida > Solanales > Solanaceae > Capsicum > Capsicum pubescens. Next base: position 82,429,824 of record CM061541.1, on the reverse strand, counting down.
CAGCCTTTGCTTTCCCAATCCAAGAGTATTAATACAAATAGGGGCATTAAATTTATACTCTTCCCTAAGTCACTCAAAGCATAAACCACTTCACTTTCACTAATTTTTATGTGGAGGGTAAACCTTCCTGGGTCCTTAAGCTTTTTTTGGTTTGCTCATCACAATTAAACTAAACTCCTCAGTAAGTTCCATTATCTCAATATTTCCTAGCTTGGTCTTATTTGTCACCACGTCTTTTAAGTACGTAGTATACTTAGTCTTACCCTGCAAAACATATAGTAAAGGAAGGTTAATATGAAGTTCACTGAACGTGTCAAAAAACTTCTTAAAACATGCATTCTCCTTGGACTTTTTAAGCCTCTGAAGGAATGGTGGGTTGTCTCTCTTGTATATGCTCAGCTGCCTTTGTTTTTGGGTACTCAGACTTTCCTGAATTTTCAGCATCTTTGGTTGCAACTTGTTTCTCCTCTGCCTGCTGTAGGACTAGCTCTGCTTGTACCTCTTTTTCCCTTTGGAGTTATATCAATGAGGTATCTGCTACTCCTCAAGGTAATTGTCATTACTTACTTTGGATTCTCTATGCCACTTGGCAAACCCCCTTAAGGTCTTGTATTCTAGGCCTGAGCTAATGTCCCAAATACATCTCTAAATTCTTTTGAGTAAGTTGCTGATTTTTAATCTCTACAACCATTTGTTCTTGATTGGCCAGGATCTTTTTCAATGTTTCTTCAATATTACTGGCCTGCGTGTTCTACTGTTGCTGAAATTACTGAGTTTGAGCTTGATTATTGCCACATGAGTAGTTGGGATGACCCTACCAATTTCACATGTAGGCATTACCATAGTTTATATTTCCCTTCTGTACATTGCCCATAAAGTTAACCAACTCCAAATTTGCTCTATAAGATTCTGCAGAGTGACCACTAATACCACAAATCTCACACCAAGATGGTGGGCTTGAGGTTGGTTTACACCCAACTTGCTGAACTTTGTCATCATTTGGTTTTGAAGAGATGTTAATTTTTAGCGATCAAACTGTGACACCATCCACTTTAATCATCCCGATAAACTTCTTCACTACACATCGGACATATTACCGTGCCATTTAGGATTACCTTGTGCAATTTAGTTTAGCAAAGTATATAGCTCATCATATTTTTTTCTCTAAAGCTTGACCACCTGCAGTTGAATCTAACAAAAATTTTATAGTGTGATCAAGATCTTCAACAAAAGTGTGAGCTAATAGCTCATTCATCTGTTGATAGTGCAGGCAGTCCCTGGATAGAGACTTAAACCTCTCTCGAGCATGATATAAGTTCTTGTCTGGATTCTTCTTAAAACTTAAAATCTCACTATGTAACCTTGCAGTCTTGCCAGACGAGAAGAATCAGATAAGGAACTCTTTTTCCAAGTCATCCCATATAGTGATGGAGCTTGAAGGTTCCGCCTTTAACCATTTCTTCGCTTCCCCTAAAAGTGAGAAGGGGAAGAAAGTGAGACTCATGTAGTCTATGGAAACTCTAGTAAGAATAAAGATGTCACTGATCTCTAAAATTTATACAGATAAACTTGAGGATCCTCATGTGATATACCTATGAATTGCCCACTGTTGTGCAACAACTGCACTATATTCTATTTAAGCTTAAATCTACCTCCAGGTTCCAGTCTTCGGATAGTAGAGGTAACATTGGTTGAAAGTGGGATTGCCACTTCACTTACTATCTTATGGGTTGTTTGATCTTTAGCCATTGGAGCAGGAATAGCTTTTTTTTGTGGAACTTGTGTTATGTGGTAGAGAAGTATTGTTTCTCTCCTAAACTAATGTAAGCGTGCTCAGGTTTTGGATATGGGTCAACCAAATCCCTTTTCCTTGCTACCTTACTTATGTTTCAAACTTTTACCTGCAAATTTAGAAGCTAAGATCAAGTTGTTACCATTTATAACAAAATAGAAAAACTAAAAATAAGACAATTGACAATTTTTAAATCCCTAACAGCAGCGCCAAAAACTTGTTGCGTCCTAGCACACACGCAAATGTACATGGTCACCCAAGTAGTAAAGTGGCCTTTAAAAGCCAAGTATCGATCCCACAGGGACTTGTGCTCAGATGCAATTTAATTTTAGTGTTACTAATTAGATAGAATAAGTACAAATTTAACCAATTAAGCAATTGAATTTGGTAATTATAAACTAAATAAAAAAAGAAACAACAGTATGAAATTTGGATTGTAAACAATATATGAAGAGTAAAAAGGTTTAGGCCTTTACTTTAGATTCATGTAAAACTATGGTTTTTAGTCGGTGTTGGTGTTTATCATGATTATTGGTTTACGAGGTTGATATTATAACTTGGGAATGGTCATACTCTAAGCCATATACCAAAATTAATCTGACAACTATATCATTGATCGGGGATGTGAGTATTTAACTTGGATGCATTAAACTATCTTCTCGTTTTGTCAACCAAGTGGGGCATTTAGGTATATCGCTATCCTAACCGCTAATCATACTTTAACAATTAATATCTAATTATTAAAGACATGATCCACACTCTTTAAATTCATCACTCTATCCCTCCACTACTATTTTCAGTTGGTTTTGGGACTTAGATGTATCCTAAAGTTCATGATGCTTTAGAATCGTATAGCAAGAATGTATGAACAATCACATACCTGATAAACATCTAAACCAAAATTAAATAGTCATGTTTGTAGACTCAACCCTAGAATGAGGGTGTTTATCCACTCATAGTCTTATAAATAATCACCATAGATGAGTTCATAGAGTAAAACGACAAGAAAGTAAAGTTGAAGAACAAAGAACCCTAATTTGAGCCCCTTGGTTGCTTGTCTCCTATCTAATTTGTGTATTGCTCCAAAAATGGGATTAAATTGTGGCTAAGTGATCCTTTTATATTGTTATAGGTCGTCCATGGGTATCCCAACATTAAATATAAGCATTGATGACATTTCTCATCATTTAAGAGGTTGAAAAAATCACTTTTGGCCACTTTTCACCCTTGGGTTTGACATGCCCTTATCGCGGATGTCCAAGGGCGTCTCACGACCTTAAATAATATGCACACTATTTTGGACATGTTTAATTTGTGTACTAAGGCGTCTTATGCCCTTATCTCATAGATTTAAAGGCAAGGCATGCCCTTGTGCTCAAAAACATCATTTTTGTAGTCATTAACTCCTTCCATTTGCCTTTGAGTTCCACGCTTTATGTCTGCCTTTACCACTTCATTTTTTACTTGTTAAACTTATCAAAATTGATTTTAACATCATCCATGAAGATATATTAGAGAACACAACACAATAGAGTCCATCGAGATACACTAGAACAACACATAGCTCAAGCTAGTAACACTAGTTTTCTCGTGTAAACTCTATGTGGCCAATTTGGTTGCTAACTTGTTTTGAACTCACCTTAAACACCATAAAAAGGTACTTTAACATGTATATTATTAATTATACCATTAACAACTCTTTAAACACACAAGAAGTCCTTGAAACTAGGCTAAACATATGTATATAATGACACTTAGGTGCATAAATTCACCTAAGATCAGGGTTGCACCAGTTGACAGCAAACCTGCAACATTCTAAGTCTAAAAACTCTCAAAATGGTCCCTCGGTATTAGTTTATGACCCCCACAGAAATAAATTAATAATTCTATTAGGCTAATTTTGATGTTCTAAACTCAATGGAACCATTAGATTTTCTAAAAGAGGTTGTTTACAATGTATTAGCCCTCGAGACCCCGTTAAGCAAAATTTAACTAGTTTCTGATTAAGAGATGAAAGTGCAAAATAGAGGTTCGAGGCCTAAACTAACCACACTACTAACTCAAAATTGACTTTCTAGATCTAATACAACAACAACAATGACATACCCAGTGTATTCCCACTTACTGGGGTCTGAGAAGGGTAGAGTGTATGCAGACCATACCACTACTTAAGGAGAAGTAGAGAGGTTATTTCCGATAGACCTGCGTATTAGAACCAATAACAGTATAGCAACAAAACATAAATGCATATAAACTTGTACAGGAAAAATAAACTACCGCTAGCCACAAGATAATACTAGTGCCCCAAGATACTACTAAAACTATATATCCAAAGCCATAGACAACACACAATCCACGAACAAGAAAATTTAGACACAAATAAGGAGCATACCTACTGCGATTGACGCCCTCTCACCCCCTAACCCTCTACCCTAATTTGCATCCTCCACACCATTCTATCAAGGGTCATGTCCTCCTTAAGCTATAACTGCTCCATATCATGCCTAATCACCTCCCTCCAATATTTCATCGGCCTAACTCTACCCCACCTAAAATCATTCATAGCCAGTGTCTCACACCTCCGCACTGGAGAATCGGAACCCTTCCTCATCACGTGCCCAAACCAACGTAACCTCACTTCTCGTATCTTTTTCTCCACCGAAGCCACTCTCACCTTCTCCCAAATAATCGCATTCCTTACCCTATCTTTCCTGGTATGACCACACATCCAACGCAACATCCTTATCTCCACCACCTTAACTTTTAAATGTGGGAGTTCTTAACTGGCCAACACTCCGCTCCATACAACATAGCCGGTCGGGCTACCACTCTGTAGAACTTACCTTTAAGCTTCGGGGGAACCTTCTTATCTCATAAAACTCCCGAAGCGAGCCTCCATTTCAACCACCCTGCCCCAATACAATGTGTGACATCCTTGTCAATCTTCCTATTGCCCTGAATCATAGACCCCAAATACTTGAAATTCTCCCTCTTCTGAATGGCCTGAGAGTCCAGCTTCACAACCACGTCAGCCTCCTGCGACACATGGCTAAACTTACACTCCAAGTACTCCGTCTTGGTCCTACTCAAATGAAATCCTTTAGACTCATAAATGATATAAGGAAACTACGAAGAAGGAAAACTAATTAAAACACAAAAATTTCTAATAATCACAATGAGAGTTTTACAGAAGTTATCTTTCTTAATCCCTGTAAGACTTCTCAATATTATTTTTACTATGATTGAGGTCTTACAATATAAGTAGAAATAACTCTTTGACATATTGATTAGTTTCCCCAAAATGTTCTCATAATCTCTCAACACCCTCATTATTTAAATCACAGAAATCATATCCCTTGAACAAAGAAAATAAGTGTCATCAGCATAAGATAGATGACTAATCTCTGGACTCCGCTCAGGTAAGTCATATCACTTGAACACCGCATTCATGTGCAAATAGTTTAGGCCTCTAGCTAGCACTTCTGCTATAATAATAAAAAGTATTGGGTAAACTTATGAGGTATTGGTTATGTAAAAAATATTTAATTTATACGAAATTCACAAAAATTATGAAAGAGAACAAGAATAATCGATTATAAATAAGTTTTTAGTAGGAAAGAGGCAAAAAACAACATCATACACATCGTATTTTCAATAAAGTGGTGTCTAAGAGGGTAAGTGTACACAATCTATAGCACTATCTCAGATGAAGTAGAGATGATGTTTCTAATAGACCCCCAGCTCAGGACAAAAAATAGTATAAAAGGCATAATAAGAAACCAAAACAAAATGGATAATGCGCCAAACAATGATTATTATAAATTTTCTATCCGAAACCACAAACATCACCAAAACACCACGAACAAAAAACTACAAGACACAAGCGTAGCAATATGACTACTGGAACGGCTACAAACAAAACATTCCTTGCTACCAACAATGATGCACTCCCAACTACTTACCTTCTACCCTAATTCACATCCTCCACGCCTTTCTCTATAGGGGCATATCCTCAGTAAGTTGTAATTTCTCTATTACATGTTTAATCACCTCCCTCTAATATTTATTCGACCTACCTTTACCGCCCTTGAAACCATCCATAGCCAGTCTCTCACACCTTCATACTAGGGAATCTATGCACCTTCTCATCATATGCCCACACCATCTCAATCTCACTTCTCACATTTTGTCTTCTATAGAAGCCACTCCTATCTTCTATCGAATAATCTTATTTCCAAACCTATCTTTCCTAATAAGTCTATGTCATGACCCTAACCAGGGCCTGTCCATAACGAGTATCTCAAGTCTACCAAGGACATAGACCACCCACTTTCCGTAGTCAAACAGAACACAAAACAACTAGCAGCGGATGAATTCCGAACATATAACAAGATAAACATGAATAAGTTAAGCAACTACGGCAAGGTTCTAAGAATTCAACAAAACATCCCAAGTCCACAGTTATCCACAAAGCCTCTATAAAGCCAACATCAATCTAACAAAGCCTCTATAAAACCAACATTAATCTAGGTTGGTACATGCCCCCGATGATAGACAAAAAAAAATGGTAGTCCATGAAATAAATAAAACATAACCTTCTGGAGAATGGAAGCTTATTACTTCAATATTGATGGCTGTCAATCCAAAAATCTATCACTGCGCAAGAAAAGTAGAAGTGTCTTCGGTTCCTACACCACGTGGAGATACACCGAAGAGATAAAGTAATGTCATGATCAGTTCAGTTCAAAACCATTCAAATCTAATGCACACAATGATGTACATATAATTATATAACATGATGGGGTAGGTAACAAGGTTTAGAATGGAAGTAAAACATTAGCCTGGATTGTGTAGTTCTGTCGTCATAATAAAAACACCTACGGGCTATATGGGTTTATCTCCCCCTGCTGAAAGGGCCCCAGTGCGGGTAGCCACATGAACTAGACAATAATAAAGTGTATAAATAAACCAAGGGGACTCAAACACCTGGTCAAATATTAAGGGTGACTCAAACACTCGGTCATTTAGACCCCATGCCAGCAAACATCGTTTGCGGTATTAGTACTCTTGGGACCTCTATTTCATGACGAACTACACAACCCCCTTTAAACCTAATTAAAATATTTAGTACATAACCCATTCAATTAATCAAGGAGTCATTCGCTAAGGTTGTATCAAGTGGTATCGTCATACTGACTATAGCTTGCAAGTAAATGTCACTATGCCAAATCAAGTAGCCAATGGGACTCTAACCCACAATCCAATAAGACTCCAGCCTATTTAGCCATTTGGGACTCAAACCCATCAACCAATAGGACTCTAAAGTTCTAGTTTAAACCATTCCATGGACACCGAGGCCTTTTCAAAACCATCTAAAACCAAACCAAAGCCACCTAACTCCACGTTTATCCCTTTTACCATTTATGCAATGCAATAGTATAGGTGAGTAAGTTAAGCCATATGAAAAATACATAATTCAAAACCAATTACACAAGTGGGTTGAGAAAACACAATTTCCAAAACTAAATCATCAAAATTGGGGGAATACCTCGACCCCCATCCTAATTCCCACACCCATTCACCCAATTAGTTTAAAACCCATTGATAAAGTATGAATAATACATATAAGATCATGGGAAAACAATTCAACAACCATTCATTCCAAAATCCGCAACCCTTATTCATAAACCACAATTAAATCATATGAATAACAATTAAAATACATGCTCTCAACAAAATAATTTTTGGGGAAGAGTAACATGCCAAGATATCAAGAATTATGGAGAGAATCAAAAGTTGGGAGCTCTAATTGCCAAACTCTTGAAAATCCTAGTGTTCTTAACGTATGGATTTGAGAGAGAAGAGAGTATGTATTAGATTATGTTATATATGAAAATAAACCCTTTTTGGTGTTTTATGGACATAGGGTATAAGTGGTAAAAGAACGAATTGACCAAATGCCCTTACTTAAAATGCTGAGAATTTACTATGTAGTCGCAATGGGTCATGTGATGACTCATTAAGAATGACTACGAGTCATCGCCTGGACTCGTAGTTTGGGTTTAACAAAGGGCGCACTCACTAGTTAGGCTATGATTCGTACCACATGACTCGTACTCAATCATCACGACACGTAATGACCAGTCGTAGTCTGGGCAGTAGTTCAAGGGCCCTTCACTGATGACCCTACAAGTGGCATTATACGACACTTGTAAAGTCTTGATTACTCATTGAGTCTAGTCGTACTCAGAACAAATATCTTGGGCAACCTCACTGGTCACCCTGCGATTGGGTTCCTACGACCCATAGTGACACCTTCGACCCGTAGGTAAGTCGTAGCTAGGCAGTGAGTTCAAAACTCAAAATTTTTTAGAGGCAAAAATCTAGGGTATTACATTCTCCCCCCAAGGATCATTCGTCCCTGAATGATGAGTCAAAGTATCCATTAGCATGATTACAAGATAGAAATACTACCATAATTTTCTTTAACAAAGTCAGAAAACAAAGATGATAAGGAAATCACATACATTAAGAAAGATTATCCAACTTGGGAAATAAGAATGGATATTTGGACTTTATTCCCTCCTTAACTTCCTAAGTAGCTTCTTCAATCCTTTGGTTCCTCCATAGAACCTTCATCGAAGCCACATCCTTAGTCCTCAAATGATGGACTTGCCTATCCAAAATCTACATTGGGACTTCCTTATAAAACAAAGAATCTGAAATACCAACACTCTAAACAGGCACAACCAAACAAGGATCACCCACACACTTCTTCAATATCGAAACGTGAAAAGCCAAATAAATAGAACCTAAACTCGAAGAAAAATCCAATTCATACGCCACATTGCCTACTCTCCTCAAAATTAAGTACAGGCTAACATACTAGGGACTAAGTTTCCCCTTATTTCCAAATCTCATCACTTCCTTCATAGGAGACACCTTCCAGAATGCCCAATCACCAACAAAATCCAACTCTCTTTGTCTCACGTCCGCATAGGAATTTTGGCGACTTTGGGAGATCTTAAGCCTATCCCGAATCACCTTCACCTTCTCTATGGCTTGGAGAACCAAGTCAGGACCAAACAACCTAGTCTCACCAACTTTAAACCACCCAATAGGAGAATAACACCTCCTACTATACAAAGCCTCAAATGGAGACATCTGAATACTAGAATAATAGATGTTATTATAAGCGAACTCGATTAGAGGAAAATGATCAACCCAACTACCACCAAAGTCAATCATGCAAGCCTTAAGCATATCTTCCAAAGTCTGAATAGTCCTCTCTACATGTCTATCCATCTTTTAGTGGAAAGTGGTGCTAAGGTTCTCCTTAGTTCCAAACCCCTATGAAACAAATGCCAAAAGTGAGATGAGAACTGCCTACCTCTGTCTGAAATTATAGAAACAGGCACACCATGCATCTTGATGATCTCCTAAATAAGCAACTTCACATAATTTTCTGCAGAATAATTAGTCCTTACAAGCAAGAAATGAGCAGACTTAGTCATCCTATCCACGATGACCCAAATCGAATCAAACTGGCTATGAAACCGCAAAAGACCTGTGACAAAATTCATGTTGATCACTTCCTACTTCTACACAGGCAACTCAATCTTTTGAGACATACAACCAGGCCTCAAATGATCCACCTTTACTTTTTCACAAACCATGCACTTAGCCGCAAAATTGGCCACATCTCTTTTCATGTTATTCCACTAGTAAATCTCCTTAAAATCATGATACATCGTTGTCAAACTAGGATGAACCTTGTACCTTAACTCATGAGCCTCAATCAAGATCCTTTCTCATAGCCCATCCAAATCAGGAATACACAATCTACCTAGGTACCATAAGAAACCGTCACTAAATATCTCAAAATCCATAACTTTTTGCTAGCCCATATCATCCTTAATCTGCATCAACATAGGATCCAAAACTTGTTTCTCCTTCACCTCAGCACCCATAGATGACTTAACCACCTCTTGCATAATCATACCTCCATCCTCGGAGTCTAAAAGACAAACTCTAAGACTGGCCAACCGGTGAATATCCTTTATCAAATCTCTCTCCTTGTCATCTACTTGAGACAAGTTACCCATTGATAACCTGCTAAGAGTATAAGCAACCACACTAGCTTTACCTTGATGATAATGAAGTCTCATATCATAGTCCTTGAGCAATTCAAGATATCTCATTTGCGTGAGATTCAAATTTTGTTGGATAAACACATAATGCAAGTTTTTATGGTTCGAATATATTTCAACATACACTCCATACAAGTAGTGGCGCTAAATATTTAGAGAAAATACCACATCTAATAATTCCAAGTCATGCGTCGAATAATTTCTTTCATAAAATTTCAGTTGCATAGAAGCATAGGCCATAACCCAACCACATTGCATCAACACATAACCCAGTCCCACAAGGGATGCATCACAATAAACAACAAAACCATCAGTACCCTCGGGCAGGGTCAAAACTAGAGCAGAAGTCAACTTATCCTTCAACTTCTCAAAACTACCCTCACAAGCATCGGACCATAGAAACTTTACCTTCTTCTGAGTTAATGTTAGTCAACGGAGCAGCAATCGAAAAGAAACTCTCTACAAACCTCCTATAATACCCGAATAAACCTAAGAAACTCTGAATGTATGTTATAGTCATGGGTCTAGTCCTCTTCTTCACCGCCTTAACTTTCTATGGATCTACCATGATCCCCTTACTAGAAAAAACATGACCCAAAAAAGTCACCGCATTTAACCAGAATTCACACTTTAAAAACTTAGCATACAGCTTCCGATCCTTGAGAGTCTACAACACTATACGAAGGTGATTGGCATGATCCTTCTCACTCTTAGAATATACCAATATATCATCAATGAACACAATAACAAACAAATCTAAGAACTGATAAAATACTCAGTTTAGAAGATCCATGAACACAGTCGAAGCGTTAGTCAATCTAAAAGACATGACTAAAAACTTATAATGGCCATATCGGGTATCAAAAATAGTCTTAGGGATATCTGCCTCCCTAATAATTAGCTGATGAAAACCTAATCGAAGATCAATCTTAGAAAAGCACCTAACACCCTGAAGTTGGTCGAATAGATCATCAATCCTAGGAAGGGGATACTTATTCTTCACGGTCACCTTATTCAACTGGCGGCAGTCTATACACATTCGAAGAAAACCATCCTTCTTACGCATGAAAAGCACATGAGCACCCAATAAGGAAACACTAGGGTGAATAAAACCCTTATAAAGAAGATCTTTAATTGCTCTTTTAATTTCTTTAACTCATTCGTAGCCATTTATATGGAGGGGATAGAGATAGGATAGGTATCTGGTAGAAGACCAATCCCAAAGTCTATTTCCCTATCAGGTGAAATACCAGAAAGATCATTAGGAAATACTTTGGGAAACTCATTGACCACAGGGACAGATTGCAAGAAGACCAATCCCAAAGTCTATTTCCCTATCAGGTGAAATACCAGAAAGATCATTAGGAAATACTTTGGGAAACTCATTGACCACAGGGACAGATTGCAATGAAGGACCCTAGGAATTAGAATCCTAAACCCAAACTAGATGGTAAAAACACCCTTTGGAATTGAATTTTCAAGCTCTAAGATAAGAAATAAACTTTTCCTTAGGTAGTAGGGGACTCCCTTCCCACTCAATCACTAGTTCATTCGAGAATTGGAAACTGACATTTTGGGTCCAACAATCCAAAGAGGCATAGCACGAATGAAGCCAATTCATTCCCAAGATCACATAAAAATCCAATATATCCAACTCTATCAAATCCACCAGGGTCTCCCTACCATAGATAGATGCCACACAAACCTTATAGACCCTTCTATACATAACAAAATCACCCATCGGTGTGGACATAGAAAGGGGATAAAAAATGCACTCAGGACCAAAATCAAAATGGACGGCCACATAAGGGGTCATATATGAAAGAGAAGACCTCGAATCAATCAGGAAATATATATCATGAGAGAAAATCTATAACATACAAGTGATAACACCAGGAGATGCCTTATATTCCTGATGAGTGATAAGAACATAGAGACAATTCCAACTAGTACTGGAGCCAGGGGCAGCACCCTTTGGTGCAGGAGCTAAAAAGGTAAAAACCAAAACCTTATTAGCCTCAGTAGCATCCCTAGATGAAGAACACTCCCACTGTATGTGACCAAGATGACCACACCTATAACATCAGTTTCTTCCCTCCTCACACTGATCACGATGCACCTACCCATAAAATTTATAAGGGGGATAAGACGGGGATGACTAGGCTCCACTTGCCTGAGACTGGGCGTCTTATGCCTTATACCCACTATCAGTTTGAAATCGACAATCACCACACAGGTTAGGATAAGGAGCACTAGCCGTAGAATAAGAGCCAAAAATCCCCCAAGCTTTCTTCCTTCTACACGACTTACCATCACTCCTAATATGTTGCTGACTCCCACCCTAATTCGAATATCTAAACTTCTTACTTTGCATCTCCCCTACTTCTTTCTGCTTCTTTTTTCCTCCTCAACCTGCTGTATGTATACCACCAACCTAGAGATATCCATGTCCTTGTTCAACAAGGCGGCCTTTCACTCCAACACCAAGTCCCGAGACAAACCTAAAGCAAACTTCCTCATTATATCCCTCATGCTAGATACCAACTCCAGATCATAGCGAGATAACTAATAAAACTTCAAAGCATACTCCTTCACAATTACCCTACCTTGTTTCAAATTAACAAATACCTCAACTTTTGCCTCTCTCAACTCCTAAGAAAAGAAGTAATCCATAAAAATACCAGAGAACTCATCCCATAATGCCGACTCGGCATCATCGCCACTCGACTGCTCTCACTCCTCATACTACTGATATGCCACATATTTCAGCTGGTATGCAGAGAACTCCACACCCTCAAAGTCAGAAGCATGCATCATCCTAAATATTTTCTCTATCTCATCTATAAATCCTTAAGGATCCTCCTCAATCTTAGAGCCAGTAAAAGTCGGAGGATTCAACCTCATAAACTGGCTAACTCTAGTGACCTCAGAAGATGGAGCAACAAAAGCAACACGCTCAGATTGGCCAGACTGAGACACCACCAATTGAGTAAGCAAATGGATTGACTGACGAAACTCAGCATTAGATACATCACCCTATAGAGACCGAGGGGGACTAGTGGGAAAAGGTGGAACTCTAAGAGGGCAATCAGAAGCAGGGACCCTAGACCAGGTATGTACCCCATAGGTAGGATGAGTCCCATCCACGTTATCCTCAGACGAAATAGAAAAGTTTTCATGAGTATCAGATCTTCGGGGAGGCATGATCTAAAATGCGAACAACGGAAATTAGATGAAATTCAAGAACTTAGACTTCATATCTAAAATAGAACAACAAAAGAGAAAAATATTCCTAAATTTCTTATAGCCTCTCTCTTATAAATATGGCATGCTACACACCCATAAAAGAAACTCTACTTGACATACTTTTGTGGATACCCAATTGACCATGAACCTAGGCTATGATACCAAGCTTTTCACAACCCAAACCAGGGCCTGGCGATGACGGGTATCTCAAGTCTATCCAGAACTGGAGACCACCCTTTTTTCCTAGTCAAACAAAACACAACACAACTAGCAATGGGTGAATTCCGAACATATAACAATATAGACATGAATAAGATTTGCAACTATGGCAAGGTTCTAAGGATTCAACAAAACATCCCAAGTCCACAGTTATTCACAAAGCCTATATGAAACCAACATTAATCTAGGTCGGGACATGCCCTCAACGATAGACAAAAAGAAACCAAATGGTAGTCTATGACATAAATTAAACATGACTTTAAAATGATAAACCTTTTGGAGAATGAAAGCTCACAACTTCAAAGCTGAAGGCTAACAATTCATAAATCTATCACTGCATAGGAAAAGCAAAAGTGTCTTCATTTCTTACATTGCATGGGGATACAGCTTCCGGAGAGATTAGCGGGGTACGCGCTAGCATGTAACTCAGGAAAGGGATAAAGTAATGTCATGATCAATTCAGTTCAAAATCATTCAAAGCCATTACACACAATCATGTATACACACACACACACATATATATAACATACTGGGGTAGGGAACAAAATTTAGCATGCAAGTAAAATATTAGCCTAGACTGTGTAGTTCTGTCATCATAATAAAAACACCCACAGGCTATATGGGTTCAGCTCCCCTACTGAAAGGGATCCACATAAACCATAGAATAACAATATGTATATATAACTAAAGAGATTCAAACACTCGATCGTATATTAAGGGTGACTCAAACACCCGATCATTTGAACCCTCACACCGGCAAACATAGTTTCTAATATTAGTCCTCTCAGGACCTCCACTTTCACAGTGAACTACACAGCCCTCTTTAAGCCTAATTAAAACATTTAGCACATAACCCATTCATTTAATCAAGGAGTTATTCATTTAGGCAGTATCAAGTGGTATCATCATGCTGACTATAGCTTGCAAGCAAATGTCACTATGCCATATCAAGTAGCCAATGGGACTCTAACCCACTAACCAATAAGACTCCAACCTATTTAGCCAATTGGAACTCAAACCCATCAGCCAATAGGACTCTAAAGTTCCAGTTTAAACCGTTTCACGGCCACCAAGGACTTTTTAAAACCATCTAAAACCAAACCAAGGCTATCAAGGACTCCCAAGTCTATGTTTATTCATTTTACCATTTATGCATTACAATAGTATAGGTGAGTAAGTCAAGTAATGTGGCAAATCCATAATTCAAAGAAAATTATACAAGTGGGTTCAGAGAACACAATTTCCAAAACCAAAATCATCAATATTAGGGGAATGCCTCGAACCCCATCCCAATTCCCAACCCATGCACCCAATTAGTTCAAAAACCATTGATAAAGCATGAATAATGCATATAAGATAATGGGAAAACAATTCAAGAAAAATTCATTCCAAAATCCTCAACTCATATTCATAAACCACAATTAAATCATGTGAATAAAAAATTAAATAGATGTTTTCAACAAAATAAACTTTGGGGAAGAGTAACATGCCTGAGATATCAAGAATTATGGAGAGAAATCAATCCGTAAAAGCTCTAATTTCCAAACTCTTGAAACCCTTAGTGTTCCTGACTTAGCGATTTAAGAGAGAAAAGAGTATGCATTGATTATGTTAGGGATGAAATAACCCATTTTTGGTGTTTTATGGATGTGGGGTCTAAGTGAGAAAGGAGGGAATTGACCAAAATTCCCTTACTTAAAATGCTGAGAATTTATTGCCTAGTCGCTACGAGTCACGTGACGACTCATTAAGACTAACTACGATTCATCATCTGGACTCGTAGTTTGGGTTGAACAAAGGGGAGAACACACTGGTCAAGGTACGAGTCGGACCCCACGACTCATACTCAGTCATCACGACTCGTAATGACTAGTCGTAGTCTGGGCAGTAGCTCAAGGGCCCTTCACTGATGACCCTACGAGTGGCACTATATGACTTGTATAGAGTCTTGCAAATCATTGAGTCTAGTCGTACTCAAAAAAAACACCTTGGGAAACCTTACTGGTCACCCTACGATTGGTGTCCTACGACCCATAGTGACACCTTATGACTCGTAAGGTAAGTCGTAGCTAGGGCAGTGAGTTCAAAACTCAAAATTTTTCAGAAGCAAAATTTGGGTGTTACAGTCCACATACCCATCTCACATACACATCTCCGCCACCTTCAACTTTTGGATATGGGAGTTCTTTCCTGACCAACACTACACTCCGTAGAACATTGTCAATTGGACTGCCACTCTGTAAAACTTGCCTTTAAGTTTAAGGACACATTCTTACACATAAGACGCCAGAAGTGAGCCTCCATTTCATCCACCCTGCACCAATTCGGTGAGTGGCATCCTCATCAATCTTTCCATTCTCCTGAATCATAGTCCCAATATACTTATCTCTCTTTTGAGTAGACTTAAAATCAAGTTTCACTACCACTTCAGTTGTATACATCAATTCACTAATGAATTAAATGCACTTATAATAAAAACTATTACTACTGACCGTAAATCTGACGAATACTAAAAATAAGAATTTGTTATGAAATTCATCCCCTACTAACTTATATCTAACAAGAATTATTTGACAAATTCATCATTAAAATAAGAGTAGTGATTCTTTTTAAATTTTTAATGGTACAAACTGTCCGTTATTAATTTTTTGGTTTTATATGCGGAGAAAGTTTATGTTGAAAATTTCTACAAATAATCAAATTGTTTGAGCATAGAAAGGTGAATGTGAAGAGGACTAAGTGTCTGTTTGAGATTGCTTATTTCCCAAAGAAAAGCATTTATTTTGAGAAAAAAATACTTTTTTTGAAAAGAAGAGTGTTTGGTAAACTTGCAAAAATGCTTTTAAAAAGAAACAGAAGTAGTTTTTCTGCTTCTGAAAAGAAGCAGAAATTTCTGCTTTTCAAAAAAAGCAGAAGCAAAAAATTACTTTTTTGATAACTAAAATATCCCTATGACTCTCTCTCTAACACACACACACTAATATATATATATATATATATATATGTATGTATAAATTAACATATCTTATAAGTATGATTAAAGTTTGATTTTAATATTTCATACTTCATATTTACATCATAATTCTTTATTTTATTTATGATTTATATATTATTATTTTATTTTCACTCATTTTCTGTAAATAAATTTTAAAAAATCATTGATGATGGTCCGAAGAATATATAACTTTTTATTTTTTATTATTAATGATAACAAATGAAAAATAAATCACGTTACAGGAATAAATGATATTTTGACAACACTTGTAAATTTTTTCTCGAATATTTAATTTTAAATAAATAATTCATGAAAAGTGACATATTTGTTACCATGTAGTTTACATATATGAAGAAGGAGATGAGCCTTCTAGTATACCTTCAGAAATACAACACATGTCTTTTACTAGTATGGAGATATTGCATAATAAAATTAGGGATGAAATCATTGAGAATTTTGTGATGTATGAAGGACTAATTATTTTTCTCGTTAATTTTTTCATAAATAATTATTTAATTTATGAAATAATTTTTCTATTTATTTTTGTTTGATATTTTAAAGTGAGATTTAAATTATTTAAGTAATATATCATTATTAATATTTTTAATGTATTATGTATACAAATATTGATTGAAAATTTTAGAGTACGTGTTTTTTAATTAAATAAAATAAAATTTTAATTAAAAATATTATAATATATATTTAAAATAAATTTTCTCTATAAATTAATTTTAGTAGTAAAAGTCTATTGATACATGTCCTTTTTGGTCATTTATCTAAAAAAAAAATACTTCTTGAAAAAAAGATTATCCAAACACAATCTTTTTATCAAAATTATTTTTCAAATGAATTTACCAAACACAAATTGCTTTCTTCAAAAGCACTTTTCTAAAAAGCTATTTTATAAAAGTACTTCTTAAATAAGTAGTTTTGTAGCAGCAATCCCAAACGGACTCTAAACATAAAAGTTTGTGCTAGCGCGGACGTAATATATATTACTTTTTAAAAAATATTTTACGTAGTAAATACAAACATAGAAAATTAAAGATCAGTATCCAACAATAAAGAGATAAATATGGTATATATTGTTATAAAATAACTAAGAATAAAGAAGAAGAGTAGAGAGAGAATAGATAGTAATTCTTATTTCTCTTGAAGGATGAGAGATCATCTTGATTGAGAATATAATGAACAAAACCCCTCTATTTATAGGAGAAAATACTCCTAGTTTCTGACTAAAAGACAGATACTTCAAATCTTGATAGATATCAACTAGATCTTATTAGATCTTAATAGACATTCACTATAATATAAATACATTTATAACACTCCCCCTTGAATGTCTAGATAGATAATGTGCCTTGTTAAAACCTTACTAGAAAAAACTCAGTGGAAAAAACTCTAGTGAAGGAAAAAGAGTACACATCTCTAACAATACGCATATAGTCTGCCTCATTAAAAACCTTACAAGGAAAACCTAATGGGAAAAAACCTCATAAGAAAAAAAGAGTACAGCGCGTATTAACTCCCCCTAATGAGAACATCCTTGAACCTTTGCATCCCAATCATGTGCACCATCTTCTTGAAAGTTGTACAAGGAAGAGACTTGGTGAATAAATTAGTCACATTATCACTTGAACGAATCTGTTGCAAGTTAATATCACAATTCTTTTGTAGTTCATGTATATAAAAAACTTTGATGAAGTGTGTTTCATTCTATCTCCTTAAGAAGTTTTATATAAAATTTGTCAAGTGACAATATTCAGCATATCATGTGCGACATCTTCAAGTGTCTAGAATGCAAATCAAATAAGTTTCATGCTTACCAAGATGAATCCTTTCGTGTCACTTGATAAATGTTTCTACATCAGCATGCTTAAGTAAATGTAGAATTCAGATCCTCATAATCTCTCACAATATTGCGCCAATATTGTATCAAAGATATTGATGATATATCATTTCATATCGGTTCACAGTGTGATATAATATTTTGAGCATCACTTCATTATTTTCAGGTATCTGAACCTCTCATAAGGTTTCATGAAGTGTTATGTCGTAGACTCTTCAAGAGCACATTGCCTTCTTATTGTGATTGATTGCTCCTTATCCTTTTCAAGGATTATTTTATTTAAAATTTATTTTCTACCACACTTCACGTATGCATAGACTTTGTCCTTCATGAACACAAAGTAGGAGCACTTGCAGTTTAAATATGAGATGCTTTCGGCATTTAACTTGAATTATCTTTTGAATGAGGATCTGGTGATAATTTCTAACATATTTCATAGCCACTTATAACCTCCCCCTTATGTTAGGAAAATAAACATACATCCTTCATCTTCTTTGAGGAATCCATCTTTGTGCATCATGGTATATTCATTAATCGTATACCGCACATCAAAACTATTAAATGAAATAGTGAGTTCCTGACCTTGAACCAATTAAGAGAGAAGAAATAATCATAATTTATTGGTCTAATCCATACAAGTGCTATTGTATGCAACATATCATATTTCGGACGAACACGTGAAGTTTTGTTCTCATTAGTAATGGTTTAGCTATTAATCGAACGCATTCAATGTCAAACCATCATCATCAAGATGATTTGTCCTGATTACACAATCTGAAAATTATGTTCTTAACTCAATTTTATCGAGGAAGCAACTTTATGAATGTCAAATAGTAGGTTAACAAGATAACCACATGTGATCATCTTATATCGATGCATCTTAATAGATCATATGACTGGTGAACGGGCCTATATTCACCTTTTATATTTTTTAAATTTTGAGGGATCAAATCCCAGCATTAGTTGGTTCAACCAACTTATCATGAGAACACGCAATATTAAAAGTTCATGAAGAATTATCTTATTCTTCAATATTTGTGTAATACTTAGTATGCACATATTTGGGATGTCACAGTCGTTCAAGTCAATTTATGGAATTTTATACTAGTAAACTCCATGTTTACCATGACATGTACTTTTTTCTTTAGTAAATTTCAGATTTTGTATTACGTGAATAAATTTTTGAATTTACTACTCTAGAAGTAGATTTTAAAATAAATCTTCTCAATTATTCAACCTCTTTCGGAGGTGAGTTGTGATACCATCACAATCAAGTGCACGTTTATTAATAAGCTTTACTAAATATTATCACATTCACCTCAGGCAATGGATCTATGCTTATAATAAACAAAATTTTCATTCCCAGGAATGAAATATAATCATACCTTAAGCCTATCAAATTATGATAACTTATAACCTCTTTAAAAATATTGCTAATTTAAGAGCAAATTGAGGTGTGCATATAATGTAGAGAACTTTTCTCTTAACATACCTTTCGGGGTATATCATACATTGCTACAACATTCACTTCAAGAATAGAGCAATTTGTCATCTTTCAAACTTATAATATATTGCTACCGCATTCACTTCAAGAATGAAGCATATTCAATGGGGCAGATTTGTGTCTTTTTATCAAAAAGACATTATTTTGCCTTAGTCATCAGTATATTATCAATATGGTACATTGATATTCAAACTCAACATCTTATCCATATAAAGGCGTCTTAGGCATAAATTGATTGGACTTGAACCCAACATCCTATTTTCATGATGCATGCATTCATATCGTGCTTTTAGGAGGATGACCATCTTCAAGTGGTCAAATCTTTATTTGAGGCTATTCCACAAAACAAATGGATCCTTAGTAGTAAGGTATTCAATTTTCAGAATTTCGTAATGCAAGAAAATCATAGTCTTAGCATGATTTTGATGAGATATTGAATTGTCTTTATTTATGGCATCTCCAAGACCCATAGCATCAAAGTGGATTTCAGCATTCAATACTCATTAAAGTAGTTCTTGTTCAAGGCAATAAACTCAAAATTTGTAAGATTATTAGCAAAATAGAGAGAGAAGAGGGAGACTTCTTTATTTCTTATGAGGGATGAGAGATCATCTTGATTGAGAATATAATGAACAAAACCCCTCTATTTATAGGGAAAATACTCCTAGTTTCTGACTAAAAGATAGATACTTCAAATCCTGATAGATATCAACTAGATCTTATTAGATCTTGATAGACATTCACTATAATGTAAATACATTTATAACACTCCCTCTTTAATGTCTAGATAGCTAATATGCCTCGTTAAAAGCTTACAAGAAAAAATCTAGTGGGGAAAAAAAATCTAGTGAAGGAAAAAAGAGTACACATCTCTAACAATATGCATATAGGTTGCCTCATTAAGAACCTTACAAGGAAAACCCAGTGGGATAAAACCATGAAAGGAAAAAAAAGTACATCACATATTAACTCCCCTAATGAGAACATTCTTGAGTCTTTGCATCCTGATCTTGTGCACCATCTTCTTGAAAGTTGCAGTTGGAAGAGACTTGGTGAATAAATCAGCCGCATTTCTACTTGAACAAATCTGTTGCACGTTAATATCACTATTCTTTTGGAGCTCATGTATAGAAAAGCTTTGATGAAGTGTGCATCGTTCTTTCTGCTTTTATGAATCCTCTATTAAGATGTACTATGGATGCTGCATTATATCTGTATAAAATTATGGGTACATTGTCGCATTTTAAATCATATTTTTCTCAAATGACACATTCTCGGCTTGTTTTATGAATATCTATTATCTTAGAATGATTCGATGAAGTGGCTATGATAGACTGCGTTGTATATCTCCAAGATATGGCAGTATCCCTATATGTAAACACATAGCTCATTTGATATCGAGCTTTATACGGTCAGATAAGTACCCAGTATCAGCATAATCAACAAGATCAAGACTGCAAGATTTTGAATAAAATAAGATCATGTGTTTGATCTCATTTTGATGTCTCGTAATAGGAGTAGAACTATATCTTGATAATAAATTAACTAAAAAGGCTATATCATGTCTTGTAGTATTTGCAAGATACATCAATACACCAATTGGACTAAGATATGGTACTTCAGGACTAATTCAATACGGTATGTTTCACATTTCAGCAAATAATCTTATTGTTTTTGAAAACTCTCCAAGAGTTTCAATGATTTTCAAACCATTAATTTATCCCACATAAGGATAATAAACAAATTTCCCAGGAAATTTATATGCTTTAGGCATTTTGAATCCTTTAGAGATTTTCATATTGATTCTTGTCAAGTGACAATATCAATATGTGTGACATCTTCAAGTGTCTGTACTTCAAATCAAATAAGTGTTATGCTTACCAAGATGCTTCCTTTCATGTCACTTGATAAATATTTCTATGTCAGCATGCTTAAATAAACGTATAATTCAGATCCTCATAACCTCATACAATATTGTGCCAATATTGTATCAAAGATATCATCGATGATATATCATTTTATATTGGTTTATAATGTGACATAATATTTTGAGATCTCATCACTTCATTATTTTCAGGTACATGAACCACTCATAAGGTTTCATGAAATGTTATGTCGTAGGCTCTTTAGGAGCACATTGCATTCTTATTATGATTATTTTCTCCTTATCCTTTTCAAGGATTATTTCATTTGAAACTGATTTGTCTACCACGCTTCATGCATGCATAGACTTTGTCCTTTAGGGATACAAAATAAGAGCATTTGCATCTTAAATATGAGATACTTTCGGCATTTGACTTGAATTATCTTTTGAATGAGGATCTGGTGATAATTCCTAACATATTTCATAGCTGCTTATAATCTCCCCCTTATTGTTAGGAAAACTAACATAAATCCTCCATTTTATTTGAGGAATCCATTTTTGTGCATTATGGTATATATTTATTAATTGTATACCGCACATCAAAACTATTAGATGGACAATGTGTGGTTCCTGACTTAGAACCAACTTTGAGGAAAAATTAATCATAATTTATTGGTCTAATTCATACAAGTGCTATTGTATGCAACATATCATATTTCATACCAACACATGAAATTTTATTCTTATTAGTAATGGTTTAGCTATTTATCGAAGGCATTTAATGCCAAACCATCATTATCAAGATGAATTGTCCTGATTGCACAAGCTAACAATTATGTTCTTAACTCAATTTTATTGAGCAAGCAACTTTATGATTGTCAAACTGTAGGTTGACAAGATATCCACATGTGATCATCTTATATCAATGCATCTTAATAGATCACATGACTGGTGAACGAGCCCATATTCACCTTTTATATTTTTCAGATTTTGAGGGATCAAATCTCAACATTCGTTGGTTCAACCAACTTATCCTGAGAACACGCAACATCAAAAATTTATGAAGAATTTTCTAATTCTTCAATATTTGTTTAATACTTAGTATGCACATCTTTGGGATTTCATATCTTGTGATCTACAAAGAGACGCATAGGAAGAAAAACAAGGACGGTACAAGAGGAGATTGGGTCGAACCGCGTGCTAGGATTGCATATGTAAGATAATAACTTTTACATTGTTTTATTATTACTCAACTTTGCTTGTTTACGTACTGACAAATAATGTTTCTTTTAGGAAGAATTTCAAAAAAGCATAGAAGAGTGGCGTCAAATCCAACCTACTTCAAAGGATGGTACCATGGTCTAACCATCACTTGAAGAGATGAGTAGTATGTGGACAGCTGTGGTAGGTGGTCCAAAGAAAGGTAGAACCTACGGGAGAGGAGATCTCCAATCCTCGAGCATTACTTCGTTGTTTCCCAGTTCATCTTCTACTTTGCAAACTGTGGAAGAAATGGAAGCGATGAAAAAGCAAATTGTGGAATTGATGCAGAAATGTGCAGCTAATGAAGCTAAGTTTGCTAAATTTGATAAATTTGCGAATTTGGTTAAGAAGCACATGCCGCAAGTATTTCATGACGAGGAAGATAATGAATCTGATGATAATTAGATTATAGTTATTGATCTTGTTTTTGGTTGTGACATTTAGATGTTTAAACGATTTGATTTGATGTTTGTTTTGAATGGTTTAAAGTGGTTGTATTTACAGATTTTTGCCGTGTTTGATCCTATTGTGAAAAATACATTAGTTATTGTTTATAATCTGAAAGCAGTGTAAGCTAATGCACTATAATAATTATTAAATAATTATAATTATTAAATATTTATTTATTAAATTTTCGACTACAGTAGTCGGAATAATTAAAATTATTAAATAATTAATAATTAAATTTTTGACTACTGTAGTCGGAATAATTATTATTATTAAATATTTATTTATTAAATTTCCGACTACAGTAGTCGGAATAATTATTAGTATTAAATATTTATTTATTAAATTTTCGACTACAGTAGTCGGAATATTTATAATTATTAAATAAATATTTATTAAAGTTCCGACTACAGTAGTCGGAAATTTAATAATTATTAAATAAAAATTTATTAAATATCAGACTACTTTTCCGACCAAAGTAGTCGAAAATTTCCGACTACAGTAGTTGGAAATATTTTTCCGACAAGCTATATTCCGACTACCATCAAGTAGTTGGAAAGTAGTCAGAAATACCTTAATTTCCGATCACATTCCGACTACAATGGCCATCAGAAATTAACTGTTTTCTTGTAGGGATGTCAATTTATGAACTTTTATACTAGTAAACTCCAATTTTACCATGACATGTATTTTTTTCTTTAGTAAATTTCAGATTTTTTATTACATGAATAAATTCTAGAATTTACTACTTCATAAATAGATTTCAAAATAACTCTTCTCAGTTATTCTACCTTTTTGGAGTTGAGTTGTGTGTGATACAATCACTATCAACTGCATGTTTATATTAATAAGTTTTACTAAATATTATCACATTCACCCCGGGGAATGGATCTGTGCTTATAATAATCAAAATTTTCATTCTCACGAATGAAATATAATCGTGCATTAAACCTATCAAATTATGATAGCTTATAACCTCTTTAAAAATATTGCTAATTTAAGAGCAAATCGAGGTGTGCATATAATGTAGGGAACTTTTCTCCAACATATCTTTAATTATAACCACAATAAGTGTGTGGAAATATCATCACTTGTCTTCTTTAAGACATATTATGTATTGCTACCACATTCACTTCAGAGAATGGAGCATATTCAATGGGTTAGATTTCATGACTTTTCACCACATACCCATTATTTTGCCTTAGCCATCATAATTTCATCAATATAGTGCATTGAGATTCAAACTCAACGTCTTATCTATATAAAGGCTTCTTACGCGATAAATCGATGGGACTTGAACCAAATATATTATTTTTATGGTGCATGCATTCATATCATTCTTTTGGGAGGATGATCATCTTCAAGTGATCAAATCTTTCTTTTAGGCTATTCCACAAAACAAGTGGATCCTTAGTAGTAAGGTATTTAATTTTCAGAATTTTGTCTAGATGATGACGCAAGAAAATCATAGCCTTAGCACGATCTTGATATGATGTTGTATTTTCTTTCTATATGGAATCTCCAAGACCTATATTTTAGCATCCAACATCCATGAAAGGTAGTTCTTCCTCGAGGCAACAAACTCAGGTTTTGAAAGATTATTAGCAATATGAAAAAAAAGAAAATAATACCCTAGCCTTCAAATCTGAGACGACAGTCTCGTGCTGATAACGTATTATAAAATAGTAAAAAACAAAGAAGAAGAGTAGAGAGTAATTGTTATTTCTTTGACGACATTCTGTGACAGATCGAGGTTTAAGATCCTCACTATCTTGCATGATTTTCATTGCAACATTATATGCAAAGACATAATCTACTACTAATTTAGATTGATTTAAATTAGTTCCAACATCACTTGAATTTATGGATAGTTCCTCATTTTCTTGAGTTTCGGGCTCATTAATTCCTTCATAAATATCAACATTTCTCAAATTTTGAACTTCCATATGAGGATCTTTCGTAGTGTCATCTTGACCATTTGTTTTTTTCTAGGATTTCAATCCTTACAACCTAATGGTCCACCACGCTTCAAGCGTTCTTTAGATTCATTAGCTATGACACTAGTGGATAGTCCTTTAGGGACATCAATTCAAATTGGGATATTCTCTGCAGGAATATATGATTTAGTGATCCTTTCTAAATTTGTAAATGCGTCTGGAATTTGATTTGTAATTTTTTGCAGATGAATGATCTTTTGTAATTCTTGCTCACAAATAGAAGCACGTGGATAAAGATGAGATAGTGATGAATTTTTCCACAAAAATTTTCTTTTGATGTCACTATTTTCTCCCCCAAATTTTGAAAAAGGTATCTCATCAAATCGACAATCTGCAAATTGAGCAGTGAACATATCTCCTATTAATGGTTCAAGATAGCGAATAATCAAGGGTGATTCAAACCCAACATAAATTCCTAACCTTCTTTGAGGGCCCATCTTGGTGCGATTTGGTGGTGCTATAGGCACATAGACACCGCACCCAAAAATTCTCAAATGAGATGTATTAGGCTCTTAACCCAAAACCAATTGCAACGGAGAAAGTTTATGATAATTTGTCGATCTAAGATGAACAAGTGTTGCAGCATGCAAAATTGCATGACCCCAAACAGAAGTGGGCAACTTAGTTTTCATAAGCAATGGTCTTGCTATCAACTGCTGACGTTTAATTAATGACTCCACAAGGCCATTTTAAGTGTGAACATGGGGTACAGGATGTTCCACTCTTATTTCAATTGATAAGCAATAGTCATTCAATGCTTGGGATAAAATTTTGCATCATTATCAAGGTGAATAGACTTAATTTGATTATCGAGAAACTGTGCCCGTAATCGTATTATTTGTGCCAATAATTTTGTAAATGCCAAGTTACGAGATGACAAAAGTCACACATAAGACCATCTAGAGTAAGCATCTATTAGGATCATAAAGTATCTAAACGACCCACTAGGTGGGTGAATGGGTCTACAAATATCTTCATATATGTGTTCCAAGAACGCGGGGGACTCAATCCCAACTTTTGTTGGTGATGTCCTCACAATCAACTTGCCTTGATAACAAGCATTACATGAAAATTCACCATTCGAAAGAACCTTCAAATTCTTAAATGGATGCCTATTTGAATTTTCTATGATTCGCCTCGTCATTATAGATCCAGGATGTCCCAGACAATCATGCCAAAGTACGAAAGTATTGGAATTAGTAAACTTCTTTTTTACTATAGAATGTTCCTCAATTGCACAAATCTTTATCCAATACATTCCAGAAGATAAAGCAGGGAACTTTTCTATAACACATGTCTGCCCAGAGATATTTTTGGTGATACTAAGATATTCAAGATTCATCTCATCAATTGTCTTGATATGATAACCATTTTCACGGGTATCTTTAAAACTCATCAAGTCTCTCCGAGACTTAGGAGAAAATATAGTATTATTTATGATGAGTTTAGTTCCCTTGGGCAAGATTATAATGGCTTTTTCGAAGCCTTCAATCAAATTAGCACTACGAAAAATTGTAGTAACATTAATCTTACCCATGTTTAGATGAGAGAAATATTTTTCGTCTTTGAATATCATAGGTGTAGTGTCAGAATCAATCAAATAAATATCTTCATAATTGGACAGCTTACTTTGAAAATTATCCATATCTTCAAATAAAATGACATACACCAAATAAGATATATATTAAATTTTTTGTACAAAGTGAAAGCTTATACTATAAGAAATTGTTAATCACACTTTACTAAGCAATTAAAAAAATATGTCCAAATTAAAATGATTGAAACAATATAATATTTGATAAAGAATGTAATACATAATATATTTATTATTATAATTAGTAGTATGGAACATTAACATGTAATAACTGAGATGAGTTATTTTGAAATCTACTTTTGAAGTAGTAAATTTGAACTTTGTTCATGTAATAGTAAATCTGAAATTTACTTAAGTAAAAGGTACATGCCATGGTAAACTTGGAGTTTGCTAAAATAAAAGTTAATAAATTGCCATAAATGATTGAGACATATGTCCATACTGAGTATTGAGAATATATTAAAGAATTAGAAAATTCTTCTTTACTTTTAATGTTGTTTGTTCTCATGATCAAGTTGGTTGGACCAACTAATTTTGGGATTAGATCCCTTAAAATCGGAAAAGTATAAAAGGTGAATAAGGGCCCGTTCACCTATCATGTGATATCTTGAAAAAATGCATCAATAATATGACCACATGTGCATTCATTGTCAACCTGTATTTGACATTCATAAAGTTACTTGCTCAATAAAATTGAGTTAAGAGCATAACTTTCAGATTGTGTAATCAAGACAATTCATCTAGATGATGACAGTTTGGCATTGAATTCCTTCAATAAATAGCTGAATCTTTGCTAATGAGAACAAAAGCTTCATGTGTTGGTTGAAGTATTATATACAAAAGTAATTGTATGAATCAAACCAATAAATTATGATTAATTCTCCCTCAAAGTTGGTTCTGAGTCAGGAACCACACATTGTCCATCTAATAGTTTTGATGTGCGGTATACAATTAATAAATATATACCATAATGCACAAAGATGGATTCATCAAATAAAATGAAGGATGTATGTTAGTTTTTCTAATAATAAGGGTGAGATTATAAGCAGCTATGAAATATGTTAGGAATTATCATCAGATCCTGATTCAAAAGATAATTCAAGTTAAATGTCGGAAGCATCTCATATTTCAGCTGTAAATGCTATTATTTTGTGTCCCTAAAGGAAAAAGTCTATGCATGCGTGAAGCGTGGTAGAAAAATCGGTTCCAAATAAAATAATTCTTGATTAGGATAAGGAGTAAATAATCATAATAAGAAGGAAATATGTTCTTAAAGAGCCTACGACATAACATTTCATAAAACCTTATGAGAGGTTCAGGTACCTAAAAATAATGAAGTGATGAGATCTCAAAATGTTATGTCACATTATAAACCAATATAAAATGATATATCATCGATGATATCTTTTATACAATATTGGCACAATATTGTAAGAGGTTGTGAGGATCAGAATTCCACATTTATTTAAGCATGCTGACGTAGAAATATTTATCAAGTGACATGAAAGGATGTATCTTGGTAAGCATAACACTTATTTGATTTGCAGTCCAGGCACTTGAAGATGTCACACATATTGATATTGTCATTTAACAAAAATCCATATGAAAAATCCCTAAAGGATTCAAAATGCCTAAAGCATATAAAGTTTCTGGGAAACTTGTTTATTATTCTTATAAGGGATAAATTGATGGTTGAAAAATCATTGAAACTCTTGGAGAGTTTTTCAAAAGCAATAAGATTATTTGCTGAAATGCGAAACATACCGAATTGAATTGGTCCTAAAGTACCATATCTTAGTCCAATTGGTGTACTGATGTATCTTGCAAATACTACAAGACATAATATAGCCTTTTCAATTAATTTGTTAGCACGATATAGTTCTGCTCCTATTAGGAGACATCGAAATGAGATCAAACACATGATCTTATTTTATTCTAAAGCTTACAGTCTCGATCTTGTTAGTTATGTTGATACTGGGTATTTATCTGACCAGTATAAAGCTCGATCTCAAATAAGCTATGTGTTTACATGTGGGGATACTGTCATATCTTGGAGATATACAAAGTAGTCTATCATATCCACTTCATCGAATCATGCTAAGATAATAGCTATTCATAAAGCAAGACGAGAATGTGTCATTCGAGAAAAATGTGGTTTGAAATGCGATAATGTACCCACAATTTTATACAGAGATAATGCAGCATGCATAGTATATCTTAATGGAGGATTCATAAAAGGAGAAGAACGAAGCACACTTTATCAAAGTTTTTCTATACATGAGCTCCAAAATAATAGTGATATTAACGTGCAACAGATTCGTTCAAGTGGCAGTATGGCTAATTTATTCACGAAGTCTCTTCCAACTACAACTTTCAAGAAGATGGTGCACAATATCGGGAAGAAAAGACTCAAGGATGTTCTCATTAAGGGAGATAATATATGTTGTACTCTTTTTTCCTTTCAAGGTTTTTTCCCACTGGGTTTTCCTTATAAGGTTTTTAATGAGGTAGTCTATATGCGTATTGTTAGAGATGTGTACTCTTTTTTCCTTCACTAGATTTTTTTTCCGCTGGGTTTTTTCTAGTAAGATTTTAACGAGGCACGTTATCTATCTAGACAGTCAAAGGGGAGTGTTATAAATGTATTTATATTATAGTGAATGTCTATCAAGATATAATAAGATCTAGTTGATATCTATCAGGATTTGAAGCATATGTCTTTTAGTCAGAAACTAGGATTCATTCCCTGAAGTGAATATGGTATCAATCCTTAATATGTCTGAAAGAAGACAAGTGATTGCACGTACAGATATAAGCATGGAGGGTAAAACAATAAAGAAAAAATAATAATAGTAGAGAGAGTAATTCTTATTTCTCTTGAGGGATGATTTACAATGAAAGAAGCCCTTTTTATTTGTATGGAAAATTTACTCCTAGTTTCTGAGTACAAGACAGATACTTCAAATCATAATAGACATCAAGTAGATCTTGATATACATTCACTATAATTGATATACATTAATATCATAACCCCCCTCTGCATATAGGCCAGTATCCCCACATATGAACACATAGCCTATTTGAGATCGAGATTTATGCGGGTTAATTAAATACTCAACATCAGCATAATCAATAAGATTGAGATTGCAATCTTTAGAATAATATAAGATTATGTGTTTGATCCAATTTTGATGTCTCCTAGTAGGAGAAAAACTATACCTTGCTAACAAATTAATCGAAAAACTATATCAGGCCTTGTAGTATTTGCAAGATATATTTTGTCATGTGACAATATTCAATATTTCATGTGTGACGTCTTCAAGTATGTGGAATGCAAATCAAATAAGTTTTCACTTACCAAGATGCACCCTTTTATGTCACTTGATAAATGTTTCTACATCAGCATGCTTAAATAAACGTAGAATTTAGATCCTCGTAATCTTTCACAATATTGCGCCAATATTGTATCAAAGATACTGATGATATATCATTTTGTATTGATTCACAATGTGATATAACTTTTTGAGATCTCATAACGTCATTAATTTTAGGTACCTGAACCTCTCATAAGGTTTCATGAAGTGTTATATCGTAGGCTCTTCAAGAGCACATTGCTTTCTTATTATGATTGTTTGCTCCTTATCCTTTTCAAAGATTATTTTATTTATAACCTATTTGTCTACCACGCTTCATGCATGCATAGACTTTATCTTTCATGCACACAAAATAGGAGCATTTGTGCTTAAATATGAGATACTTTCGACATTTGACTTGAATTATCTTTTGAATGAGGATCTGATGATAATTCCTAACTTATTTCATAGCTGCTTATAATCTTCCTCTTATGTTAGGAAAAGTAACATACATTCTTTACTTCTTTTAGGAATCCATCTTTGTGTATCAAGATATATTCATTAATCGTATACCGCACATCAAAAAATTTTAGAGGAATATTTGGTTCATGACCTTGAACCAATTGAAAGGGAAGAAATAATCATAATCTATTGGTCTAATGCATACAAGTGTTATTGTATGTAACATATCATATTTCAGACCAACACATAAAACTTTGTTCTCATTATCAATGATTTAGCTATTTATCGAAGGCATTCAATGTCAAACATCATCATCAAGATGAATTGTCTTGATTATAAATCTAAAAGTTATGTTCTTAACTCAATTTTATTGTGCAAGCAATTTTATGAATGTCAAATTGTAGGTTGACAATGAATGTACATGTGATCATCTTATTAATGCATCTTTTCAACATATCACATGATAGGTGAATGGGCCCATATTCACCTTTTATACTTTTCAGATTTTAAGGGATCAAATCCCAGCATTAGTTGGTCCAACCAACTTATCATGAGAACAAGCAACATTAAAAGCTCATGAAGAATTTTTGAATTCTTCAATATGTATTTAATACTTAATATGCACAACTTTAGGATGTCGCAATCGTTCATGTCAATTTATGAACTTTTATACTAGTAAATTCCAAGTTTACCATGACATGTATTTTTCACTTTAGTAAATTTCAGATTTACTATTGCATGAATAAATTTCAGATTTACTACTTTGGAAGTAGATTTTAAAATAACTCTTCTCAGTTATTCTGCCTCTTTCGAAGGTGAGTTGTGATACCATCACAATCAAGTACACGTTTGTATTGATAAGCTTCACTAAATATCATCACATTCACCAAGGAAATAGATCTATGCTTATA
Organism: Capsicum pubescens; assembly: GCA_030864215.1. Classification (NCBI taxonomy): domain Eukaryota; kingdom Viridiplantae; phylum Streptophyta; class Magnoliopsida; order Solanales; family Solanaceae; genus Capsicum; species Capsicum pubescens. The sequence goes on along the minus strand of CM061541.1, from coordinate 82,398,178 downwards.
ACAATTAAAATTCTCATTCCCATGAATGAAATATAATCGTGTATTCAGCCTATCAAATTGATAGATTATAACCTTTTTTATGATATTGCTACTTCAGGAGCAAATCGAGGCATACATATGATCTAGAGAATTCTTCTCTAACATATCTTATGATCATAATATGCATGTGAAAATATCCTTACTTTTGATGATCATTATCATATTGTCCCTCCACGTGTATATTCATGCATTCAATCACTTGTCTTTTTTCAGACATATTATGCACTGCTATCACATACACTTCAAGACTGAAGTAAGTTGTCATATTTTAGACTTATCGTATATTGCTACCACATTCACTTCATAGAATGGAGAATATTTAATGGGACATATTTCATGACTTTTCATTACAAATACATTATTTTGCCTTAGCCATCATAATATCATCAATATGATGCATTGAGATTTAAACTCAACATCTTACCATATAAAGGCATCTTAGGCATAAATTGATAGGACTTAAAGCCAACATATTATCATCATTTTGATAATATTGTTATTGAGGAATAAATTTAAAACATAAATAGTTCCAAACCAATTATTTTTCCTCAAATCCAACAATAATTATATCATTAGTAGCAAAAGACAAATAACATAAGGAATTACTAACCTTACTTTAGATTTACAATCTCACCTTGTTTGACAGAGTCTTGTGTCTTCATGTGTTGGTCACCATTACTAATGATCAAATTCCAACATTAGTTGGTTCAACCAACTTATCATGAGAACACGCAACATTAAAAGTTCATGAAGAATTTTCTAATTCTCTAATATTTGTTTAATACTTAGTATGCACATCTTTGGGATGTCGCAATCGTTCATGTCAATTTATGAACTTTTATACTAGTAAACTCCAAGTTTACTATGACATGTACTTTTTCCTTTAGTAAATTTCAGATTTTCTATTACATGAATAAATTTTTGAATTTACTAATTCAGAAGTAAATTTCAAAATAACTCTTCTCAATTATTCAACCTCTTTCGGAGGTGAGTTGTGATATCATCACAATCAAGTGCACATTTGTATTAATAAATTTTACTAAATATTATCACATTCACCTTAGGGAATGGATCTGTGCTTATAATAATCAAAATTTTCATTCTCACGAATGAAATATAATCATGCGTTAAGTCTATCAAATTATGATAACTTATAACCTATTTAAAAATACTGCTAATTTAAGAGCAAATCGAGGTGTGCATATAATGTAGAGAACTTTTCTCCAACATATATTTAATTATAATCATAATAAGTGTGTGAAAATATCATCACTTGTATTCTTTCAGACATATTATGTATTGTTACCACATTCACTTTAGAGAATGGAGCATATTCAATGGGTTAGATTTCACGACTTTTCACCACATAACCATTATTTTATCTTAGCCATCATAATATCATCAATACAGTACATTGAGATTCAAACTCAAAGTCTTGTCTATATAAAGGCGTCTTAGGCGATAAATCGATGGGACTTGAACCCAATATCTTATTTTTATGGTGTATGCATTCATATCGTGCTTTTGGGAGGATGATCATCTTCAAGTGGTCAAATCTTTCTTTTAGGCTATTCCACAAAACAAATGGATCCTTAGTAGTAAGGTATTCAATTTTCAGAATTTTGTCAAGATGATGACGCAAGAAAATAATAGCCTTAGCACAATTTTGATTAGATATTGTATTTTCTTTCTTTATGGCATCTCCAAAACCCATATTTCAGCATCCAACACCCATGAAAGGTAGTTCTTGCTCGAGGCAACAAACTCAGATTTTGTCAGATTATTAGCAATATGAAAAGAAAGAAAATAATACCTTAGCCTTCAAATCTGAGACGGCAGAGTCTCGTGTTGATAACGTATGTTAAAATAACTAAGAATAAAGAAGAAGAGTAGAGAGAGGAGAGACAGTAATTCTTATTTCTCTTGAGGGATAAGAGATCATCTTGATTAAGAATATAATGAACAAAACCCCTCTATTTATACGGGGAAATACTCCTAATTTCTAACTAAAAGATAAATAATTTAAATTCTGATAAATATCAACTAGATCTTGATAGACATTCACTATAATGTAAATACATTTATAACATATACAAATAATTTGTATTCAATAATGCATATGTAAAATTAAATTAAAAAAATGGCCGAATAGTCAATTTGTTTTTCTAACTCCAAGCTACTTTATGTTCTCATGTATTAAATATTTATGTTATTAATTATTGTAATTTATAGTACTTTTTACGTAATTTTTTATTAATATATGTTACTTATTATGTCCCAATTTATATAACTATGATAGAATGTCGAGAGTCAACCAAATATTTTATGTTTTTTTAAGTATTTTATGTTGTTAACTATTATAATTTATAGTACTTTTTATATTACTTTCAAATAATTATTTCAATTTATGCAACACCAAGAAAAATTTGAGAATCTGTTGTTGTTATTATGTCTTTTAAATATTTTAAAATTAATTATTCTGATTCATAGTATTTATTTACATAAATTTAAAATAAATATAAGTAATTTTAAAGAAGGAAAGGGCAAAATGGTCATTTCATAGACTGGTCCTAAGCTCCTCAAATAGTAATAGTGGGACTTTAAAAAACTTATTTGTAATTTTTTAAAGGTGACCTTAAGCTGCTCTCATTCCAAATTTGTAAATATTTTTTAAATATTTTAAGTTGTTAATTTATTATAATTTATGGTACTTTTAATATTATTTTCAAATAATTGTCTCATGCGGCAACGATAAAATCTCGACAATCAATAGATCTTTTAAATATTTTAAAATTAATTAATATAATTTATAATATTTTTAATATTAGAAATTTTAAATAAATATACATAATTTTAGAGAAGTCCTTAAATTAGTTGTAGCAGTTGAGGCAAGTAGCAGGGCAACATAGCTGCTTCAGCAATTTAGAGGGTATTTTGGTCATTTTAGTTATAAGAGAATAACGTGATTAGCCTGAGAAAAATCTTAGTAGTTTTTTGGCCATGAAAACTAAAAAATTTTGAAGTTGGAGTTGTGTTTGACCATGTCTTTTTTGAATTTTTTCTTTTTTTGACTTTTGAAAAAACTTTTTTAAATATGATTTTATGCCCCAACTTTTATAAACTAACAAAATCACCCAACTAAAATTTACCTACTAACAGGAAAAGAACATAATTAGCCACTTTTATACAAATAATTACATATACATGGCCATATTTAATGAATTTCAATTATGACATATATAATATTTACATTAATAGCCGTTTTCTCATATTTTAAAATTTTAAATATGGATATTATATTAACAGATCACTGCTTCCTATTTTCTAGGAAACAAATTTATTTTTATAGAAATTTATTTAATTTATTTTCTTTATTTTTCGTTCCTAAAAAATAGAAAATGATGAGTTGTTATTAAATTTTAGGGTGCCACTAATTTATTTCTTTAATTTTCTTATACATGAAAGATTTTACTTTGTGTGAATAAAGTATTTCTATGTAAAACATATTTTGCATTTTTATGGTATATTATAGGCATAATACATAAATATGACCCTAAACTTGACACAAAATTATAACTTTGACCTTAAACTTTGATAGTGCACAAATAGGACCTTTAACTATTCAAAACTTGAACAAATATGACCTCCGATTTTGCAACCCCATGCGTGAGTTTTACTTGCGCCTATGTGGAAAGGTAATCCAATCACACGGTGCCACGTCATTAAAAGGGCTGACATGGCATGATGACGCGGTTTCAATTAAAACAACGTCGTTTTGCTTCTATATGTTAAAACGACGTCGTTTTGCTTATTATTATTATTATTATTATTATTATTATTATTACTATTACTATTATTATTATTATTATTATTATTATTATTATTATTATTATTATTATTTTACTACTACTACTACTTCTACATATTACGTACTATTACTATTACTATTTCTACAACATTTTAATAAAATTTTCATCTTAATAACGTTTTATTAATAACGTTAATTTAATATACTACTACTACTGCCCTTAATAGTGTTTTATTAATTACGTTTTAATAACGTTAATTTAATAACGTTTTAATAACATTAATTTAATAATGTTAATTTAATAACGTTAATTTAATAATATTTTAATAACGTTAATTTAATAATATTTTAATAACGTTAATTTAATTTATTAATAACGTTAATTTTATAAAGTTTTAATAACGTTGATTTAATAACGTTAATTTAATAACGTTAGTTTAATAACATTTTACTAACGTTAATTTAATAATATTTTAATAACGTTAATTTAATAACGTTTTAATAACGTTAGTTTAATAATATTTTAATAACATTAATTTAATAATATTTTAATAACGTTAATTTAACAACATTTTATTAAAACTATAATTTTTTATTTATTATTAGTATAGTTTCATCTTTGAGCTGAAAATAATAGTAAAAAGTCATTTAAATCTATAAAAAGGAATTATTAAGGGCATAATAGTGATTTTACCCTCTTTTTTTTATTGTTGGAACGCTCAAATTTTTAGCCCGGCGCTCCCAATTTTGCGTGTACAGTACTCGATTTGCCACATCAAATCGGAGGTCATATTTGTGCAATTTTGAATACTTAAAGGTCATATTTGTACACTGTCTAAGTTTAAGGTCAAAGTTATAATTTAGTGTCAAGTTTAGGATCATATTTATGTAGTATGCCTATATTATATCATATACCATAAATATATAAATATGCTTAGTATGTTTCTTTATACTTTGTACATTTACATATGTGTGTATATTTATGTATTATGCCTATATTGTGCGAGTGGTTGGTGGCGGTCGTACTTGATTGGAGGATATAGGGTTTGCTATGGTTTATAGTGGAAGGATGAGTATGCAGAAACCAAGAAATCATAAGGATAAAAGAATGAGGAAGAAGGGTAAAAATCTAAGAAAGAAAAAATTAAAAATTAAAGCATACGTTTAAGGAGAATTTGCAAAATGTATTTGGGAATGATGAAGAGAGAGTTGGTGAGACTTTTGATTTTCCATGGGGAGTTTTGCATGAGGTAAGCCTAAAGGTCCACCACCCGAATAAATTTTGTTTGGTGTTAAAACACCTGTTCTTGGGCAGGGGTAGAGACGGTGGGGGAGAAAGAAGAGATGAAGAGATCCTGGCGGCTGTGGTTGGGGGATATGGGGAGGTTAGAGGTGTTAGGGTAAAATAAAAAGTAAATGTAGGGGGGGTATATGGGTCGTCTGATCAAAGGGTATACACGGTTGAGATTAAAATTAGGTGGGTTGGGCTGTGAGTTTTGAATTGGGTTAATTGAGAATTTAAAATAGGACCAATTTAGTGTCAACTTTGATAAAATTGGTATTATATCTATAATTTATAATCTATCTCTATATCTATAGTATATTAAAAGTGTGAAGACTCTTAGAAAAGTGATTTGAACATTTTACCCTTCATTAAAAGTCTCCACAATAGACAAAAGTATCTTTTTACTATTTTTATATTTATAATATTTAAAATTTAAAATCAAGAATTCCTAAAATATATGGTAAGAAAATAATATATTTTTTAAAGTAAGAAATCGTAGCAATTTGGAAGAAAAAGTATGGTAAATTTTATTTTCATATTTATGTAGTTTTTTTGTCTCCATAATAAACATTGAATCCCTCCTTTTATATCTAGGAGACTTCTTAATAAGGAAAAAAAATCTCAATTCACGTGAACACACTGACAAATGGCTTCTAAGTGGTAACTATATATACAACACCTTTGTTAAGAAAAATAGTTGAATAATATTTTCTTTAATCACTGTTCTTTATTGATTATTTTAAGTATTATTTCTTATTTTACATGTTATTTTTATTTTATTTTTCTTTTGAAGCTTACACCTTTTTACTATATTTCACATGATTTTTTCCTTTTGTGGTCATGTTTGGTATATATATCTCTAAATCATTTTTTTTTTAATAATTTGATTTTGGTGTAATCATTTATTTTAATGTAATGTGATTTTAATTTTATGTTGCAGTGAATTCATGTCAAGAGTTGGTTGTGACAATTGATGATTATTAAAAGCGGTTATTGAGGTTATGATCTTAGATAAAATTCGAGAATTAATTTGATAAGTGCTACTTCAGATTTTTATTGCCGTTTACTTAGTATTTTCTTCATTACTTCTAAATATAAGGGGAAAATTGTCATAAGATAAATATATGAAAAATAAAGCTAAGCAATATTGCGGAGATCAAAATGGCAATATTTTTTTAGGTTGATCACAGTAAAATATGAATATATATTTTTTTGGTCATATTGTCTTTTATATATGCTATCATTTTTTTGGTCAAGACATAGGTTCATGCATTTTTACAAGAAAATTATAAATCTAAAGCAAATTTTAAATAAAGTAAAGCCATTAAAATGATTGAAATATAATAATATGAAGAGATGTTAGATAAAATATAATAATATAATATATTGACAAAATACATCGGTAATATATTTTTAATTCAAACACTTAATTACGATTTATTCCAATTAAGCACTAAACATATTATAAAGTGTTTGTAGCTATAATCACTTATGCCTCAAGCTGTCATCTCCTTTGATTACATGCATAAACTTCTAAAGAAGGTGATAAGTTTTATGTGGTTAACTTATTTGAATAAGTTGAAAAAGAATTTCAAAATTAAAAGTATCTAACAGGAACACTCTATAACAAATAGGATTATTTCATTAGTATAGTGTCAACAACTATTTTGAAACAATTGTTCTTATTTTATATTAATTGACAATATGCACACGTGCAAAGCACATACATAAATCTATATATTAAAAGATGAAGACCATTACAAAAGCGATTTAAACTTTTTATTCTTCATTAAAAGAGTCTATAATAGATAAAATCATCTTTTCTCTTTTTTTCATATTTAAAACTTTTAAATTAACTAAATTAATGTAATAAATCCTTCCATCCTTAAATTATGTAATATAGTTAAATTTGTAAGAAAAACTAACTCTGAAAAAGATAGAAATTTTAGCCACTTTCTAATTCTGTTAAATATAGGAGTTTCCTCTATATTAGAAAAATGCCATATCAAATTGTTAGGCTATAGTTAATATTTACGGGTATTCCAATTTAATTTGCAAGAAATATTTACCTTATCAATATTTTATAATAATATAGTAAATAAAAGTGAACTATAAATTTTACTATTATTAAGTTTTTTCTTTTTTAGTTATGTAAGAAGCTCTAATATTTTACACTTCTAAATCACTTAAAATATCACCTTATAGAAACTAAATCTATTTAAGTAATGTTGGTGGTGTTGACACCTAATTTTGACATCTACGACTAAATTTAATTCTGAGTTTCTTTGGTTTTTAATAAAATCGAAATATTTATTTCATCCGAATAAAAATTTTCAAAGTATTTTTTGTACGTGATTTTGTCATTTTAAGTAGCGATTATATATTATCGTGTTCAGTTATACGAGATTATATAATTTGATTACTTAAATATTTATTCTATGGAATATTGAATTTTAATTAAGGATTATTTTGAAAATAAATATAATGATTAAAATCTTGATTTTAATATAATTTATTATCAAAATAATTTATTTGGATAAATATGCATTTGATTTTATTAAATTAAGAAGATCGGGATTAAAAGAAGTATTAATCCATATCGAATATCAATTTAATTTAGACAATCTATTAGATTTGGCCATAATTGCAATGCAATCCGTCAATTGATTTTTAATTTGGTCAAAATTAAATAAATATGGCTAAATTTTAAATCCCAATTGGGGTTATATTTTAAATAACCTCAAAATTCCCAAAAACTCTCATAACTTCTACCTAATTCCCCACCCAAAAATGATTTCAAATTGTACTACATTGTACTATTCCCCCCACCCCCAACTTTGTCCTTTCCCAATTTAAAATTCAAAAATTGTACTATATTGTATAATTTTTCACCACGTTATCTTCCACCTTACCTTATCTTCAATTTTAAAATTCCAAAAACACCCCTAAATGGCTTTTCTCCCACATTGGTGGATGACAAGAAATAAATCCTCATCCTTTCCTATAAATACTTTTCTCCCACATTGGTGGAGGAGAGGAAAATAAAAACTTCATTCTCTCCTATAAATACTACCACTATTTTGGTAGAAAAGGGGGTTGGAAAGGTAAAAAAAAAGGCTAGAAAGGTGAAAAAATCTTTTTAAGCAAAATAGTTATTTTTATTTAGTAAAAAATTTTGTTTCATAGAGTTGGTCGGCTAATCAAAATTTTCGAGTTGCCGGCGACTTTTTTCGGTGGTGGTTGATTCCGACGAAGCTCGTAGTCTCGTTTTGTTGTCCCTAAAAAGGTAAACACATCTTTCCCTTTTTTTAGTTTTATTATCGTTTTCTTCTTCATCTTTTTCTTCTTTGTAGTTCGTAGTTATAATTTTATTTTTTGTGATTGTTTGCTGTAGATGGCCTTGAAGGCCATAGGACGTTGTGGTATCGATATTTTAATTATTTTCATGTTCATGATATAAAAATGAGATAGCAATAGTTGTACGTGCCTTTTTTACTTTATTCTTTGATTATTATAGATAAAGTTTCAATCTTTGCTTAAAGGATGTACTTATGCTTTATTTAAACTCATTGTTGGTGGATATGTTTGTTTTTAGCATGTAAAGTTATTTTCTTTATGTTGAAAAGAATAGTTAATATTGATTGTTTCGCCTTTTCACCTTATTCTTTGATTATTTTGGATAAAGTTTAGATCTTTGCTTGAAAAACATACCCATGTCTTGTTTAAACTCATTGTTGGTGGATATGTTTATTTTTAGCATGTAAAGTTATTTTCTTTATGTTAAAAAGAATAGTTAATATTAATTGTTTTGCCTTTTGACCTTATTCTTTGATTATTTTGGATAAAGTTTAGGTCTTTGCTTATAAAACATACCCATGTCTTGTTTAAATTCATTGTTGGTAGATATGTTTGTTTTTAGCATGTAAAGTTATTTCCTTTATGTTGAAAAGAATAGTTAATATTGATTGTTTTGCCTTTTGATTTTATTCTTTGATTGTCATGTATAAAGTTTTGATCTTTGCTCAAAAGACGAACTCATGCCTTGTTTAAATTCATTGTTGGAGGATATGTTTGTTTTAGCATGTAAAGTTATTTCTTTTATGTTGGAAAAATAATTATTATTGTTTGTTTTGCCTTAATAAAAATAGTAATTAGTTAAGTCAAGAATTTGTCATTTGCTTGTTAATTATTTTAATGGATTTCAAAATCCTCATATAAGAGATGAAGTGCTAGCTTTATTTTTCATCCAAGATATTTATTCCTCTTTTGTTCGCATGTTGTCTTGTTAAAATGATGAAAAAGTTTGGACTTTTGTGGCTAAATAGAATTATTTAGACATTTTTTACTCATGCATAGTATGATTGTTGAACGATATTTCACTTTTAGAGATGCTAAGCTTTTATTCTTGTTTTCTTACTCCGAATTGTTATATGTGCTCTTTGTGTGTGTAAAGATTTGATTCATGTCTCTCTTTTATTCATAATATCAAAAGAGAATCAACGATGTCATAGAAATATAAATCATAGGTCGTTACACATTTTTTCATAAAATGTTGGTTGTAATTTAGATGTATGAATTTTCGTTAATATCGCCTTAATTGAAATTTAAAGATTCTCTTGCTTGAAAAGTTAACCTTTATTTTCTTTTGCTATATGGATTAGTGTCTATGTTTGTTAAATTTTAGAAGTCATGAGTATTTTTCTTGTTGCATCATCCCTTTACTTTTGCAAGCTTACGTTGTTTGTTTCTCGCATTAATTCATTGAATATGACCTTCTTCCTTTTACCTTTATTCATTCTTAATATGAACATAAATCATGAGGCATGCAAGTGGATGTCTTTACTTTGCATTTTATCTATTGACTCTCACTCTTGTTATACGTGTGCAAGTGTGCATATCATTGTAATTCAAAAATTGATTCTTGATATTTTTTTTTGCTTTGAAATATGTAACTATTATGCCATGAACGTATATTAATTTCTTTATCTTTTCTTTGCATGCAAAAATATCTCGAGTCCAAATAAACTTCTCTCATCTTGCATTTTGTAATGGGTCAATGAGGCTCACCTCTTCGAGTCAAGTTCGAAGTTTAAACCCAAGGTCCACTACATGGCATGCGGGTGCTAGAAGATAGACGAAGAAGGAAAATGGTCAAAACCCATTGATGAGGTCACTAAGAGACTTGCAAAGTCTCGATTTTTATTATTGTCTTTTTTTTATTTATTCATTTAGTCATTTATTTATTCATTCATTTGGGCCTCGAAGCCAAAGTTGTATTTTAATATAGGTGAGGCGGATTTTGGGCCTCAAAGGTCCAAAAACTAGCTTAGGACAGGTTGTGAGTCAAAAGCCCAATATTTAGATTAGGACAGGTGCAAGTGGGCCAAAAGCCCAATTAGATTAGGATAGGGTCTATTGATTTGGGCACAATGACCTAAGTCTTTTATTTTCTCCTCTTTTCCTTTTACATGCTTTGTTATTAATTTATTTAGATTTAGTTAAAATCCCTACTAGGTCGTCCAAATCTATTTTGCACAAGTCTTTTCCTAAAATTAGTTACTTTTCAACAATTAATCTTTCTATTTGAAGTTAGTCAAAAGATATTTTCAAACAGTCCGGATAACCGCAAGTTAGCGGACGTTTTAGGTGCCTTAAAACCTTTCTAAAATGTTAATAGGAACCGCTTACTCAGAAACTTCAAATTTAAATGACTTTTCTGTTTTAGATCGTTTAAAGTATTGTATAAAGGTTTTCTTAATTCCTTTTCAAATAAATTAAGTGGCGACTCTAGAAAAGTCAAAATTTTCGCAAAACAGGTGGAAGAGATATTCTTATAACTATTTTTTTCATAAGCTTTGACGGAAGCGTATAATAATCACAAAAGATTAAATTTAATCGTTTTAATATCTTGATTATATTGTTTTGTTATAATTTCTATTCTATTCAAGTTTATATTGTAGATGGATGTTCGATCGGACTTTGAAGAATTTTTTGTATTAAGGTTATCTTTAATGGTATTGTTCTAATATCTCGATTATTGTATTTTCTGTAATGTTATTATCTGTTATTTTTTCTGCTTAACGCAGGTGGTAGATGAACTTTTAATCGGGCTTTGAGAGATTCTTTTGTAAAGGTTAGGGTTTAATCATATCTGTAGTTTACAAGTGGTGGATGAATATTCGGTCAAACTTTGATGAATTTTTGTAGACAGATTAGGTTTAATCATATTGTTTATTATAGATTTTGATCTATTACTATATATTATTTTGTTTAATCATTCGTTATGTGATAGTTCACATTGTAGTAGACGATTAAGATACCAATACTTCACGGATGTCTGGATGCATAAAGTTGTCTATCTTCGATTTTTAAAGTCAATTTTTATTTTTAATAAATATTTTTTTTTATACATTTCATATTGATTGATGACTTTAGGGATGTGCAAAAACCAAACCGACCGGTAAAAATGTTATTGGCTTATTGTTATTGGGTTAACGGTTTTTTTAAAAAAAAATTATTGGGTTATTAATTCGGTTCGATTTTTTCTTATTGGGTTATTGGGTAACCGATAACCCAATAAGAATATATATATATATGACTTAATAGATATTTCTCTTAATTTCTCTTTAATCTCTACAAATTAACAAACCTATTATTTCAATTATACAAACTCTTAATTTCTTCTAACAACATTTAGTTCAAACTTGAAGATTCTTGTAAATTAAAACACATTATGTAGGATTTTTGTTTGCAACTAAGATTCGATTATTTTTCATGTTAGTTACTACTATTTCTATTTTATGAGTATTTTCTTATCGGTTAAATCGAGAACCGAACCGTTAAGGACTAAAAACCGATTAACCAAAAACCGATAAAAAATATCTTATTGGTTTGGTTATTGGTTTAGCATATTTAAAAATTGAAAATCGAATCGGTAATATGTAAAATCGAACCGAACTGACCGATGTACACCCCTAGATGACTTAATATGAAATACACGTGCAACACATGTACACTTGACTAGTTATATAGATAAAAGTGGCTACTGATTAAACAAATTGAAAGGAAAATTGAATTTTCACTGCTATTTAATTAATAAACATATTAAAATTTTAAAGTATTTAAATGACATAAAATATTTAGTTGACTATCAAAATTTTATTAGTGTTGCATAAATTAAAATAAAAAATGAACTATATTATTTAAAAATAACGTCAAACGTTACAGCATCTTATAATAACTAACAAATGAAAACATTTAAAATAAATAAAATATTAGTTATCATTAATAATTAACACCCTTAACACCTTAGAATTTAAAAAAAAATCCATTTAAATTTTAGTTAACTTTCCATATACTTTCAATGCCACATAAATTGAGACAGAAAAAATAACATATACTAATTTAAAATTATGTAAAAAAGTATATAAATTATAATAATTAATAAATTAAAATATATAAAAATTATATTACAAATTTTCCCAACTCTTCAAATTCCATCAGCGCCACCAAAATTATTGCATAAAGGGAAAAATATATCATCTAAAAATTATGTAAAAAATATTCTAAATCATAATAATTAACAAGTTGAAGTAGGCACTAGGGCGACATGCTTGTTTCAACTGCTTCAACTGTTATTTTACTATATCACCCCTAATTAATTATTATAAGTCATTTATTTATTAAAAGATAATAATATTTAATAAAAAAAAGTAAAATAGACGTTTATGACATGTTTGTTTCACCTGCTTCAATCGTAATTTTATTATATCACTCCTAATTAATTATTATACTCATAATTAAATATTATAAGTTATTTACATAATAAAAATTAATATTATTTAATCTAAAAAAATAAAATAGACATTTATATATGTCTGCTTCAATCATAATTTTATTGTATCACCCTTAATTAATTATTATAAGCATCTAAACATTAAAAAGTAATAATATTTAATAAAAAGATAAAATAGACATAAAATAAAAATTAAATTCTGATATTTAAATTAACTTGAAGACTTATATGAAACTCTCTTAAAAAAATTTCACAAATATTTTTTTAAAGTAATTCTACTATATAATAAGTGACAATGAAGCAGCTGAAGCAGGTTGCTCATGGTCAAAATGCCTGCTTCAGCTGCTTTAATCGTAATTTTACTCTATCACCATTAATTAATTATTATAAGTTATTTATGTATTAGGCAATAATAATATTTAATAAATAAAGTAAAATAGACATTAATGACATGACTGCTTCATTTTCTTCAATCTTGATTTTACTATATCACTCATAATTAATTATTATAAATCATCTAAGTATTAAAAAGTTAATACTCCCTCAGTTCCACAATAAGTGAATTGTTGAAGTGTTTTTTAGTGTTCAAAATAATTGAATTGTTCACAATTCAAAATAGATGTTGGAATTTTTTTTCACATTAACCCTCCATTAATTAAAATTTTGGTGAGTTTCAAGGACTTTATGGAGTAGAAGCTTAGCATGTGTGTAGAGGGTAAAAAAAAATGATAAATTTATGTCTTTGTTTTTTTTTTTAATATGTGTGTCAAAATCCAACAATTCACTTATTATGGAACGGAGGGAGTAATATTTAATTAAAAAATAAAATAGATATAAAATGATAAATTAACTCTTAATGTTTTAAATTATCTTGACGTCTTATATGGGCCCACTTAAATTTTTTTCATAGGTATTTTTATAATAATTTTGCTATGTAACTTCTAATTAGTAAAATAGAAGAAAAACTATTATAAATTATAATAATTTAAAACATAAATTATTTTGAAAATGTAATTGACTATCAATGTCACAAAAGTTTAAACAAGAAGAGTAACATATATTATTTGACAATTACATAAAAAAGTATTAAAAATTATAATAGTTAATAACTTAAAATATTTAAAAATATATTAAAAATAAGATTAATTATCTAAATTTTATTTATGCCACATAAATTGAGACCAAAAAATAATTTGTATTGGGTCTGTGCTAGCACGGACCCTTGGTAACTAGTAATAGTAATAAGTGGGACTTTCAGAAATTTAGTTTTAGTTTTTAAAAGAGAGAAGTATGCATTACCCTCCTGAATTTGTCGAGTTTGCCCCCCGAACTTGTTGTTTTAGTAAGTCGCGAGGCCTTTTTTTGCTGACTGTCCAGTTCATGTACACCATGCGCGTACACGTGGAAAAAAGCGTTGATGTGGTTGTCCATGTGGATAAATACCATCCACTTCCCTTATATTTATCCTATATTAAAAAATAACTCACTTCTACCCTTAATTATTCGTTTCTCTCTAAAAAAAATATATTTTTCAGTTTTTCTCTCCTTCAAAATAGTGAAAGGTTGAATTTTTGTCGATCAAGTAAGCTATTATCTAAAAATTTATATTTTTGGTGTGTGTTAAAAATATGAAATTATTTTTTTCCGGTTAGTGTTTATAGTAGTTTCCGATTAGTTTTTCGATTAGAATTTTGAAAAGACTAACATGCACAAATACATTTCTTAGTATAATTAACGGGGTAAGAAATTGCAATTTAAGTTAGGGGCGTACAAAAATCAAACCGATAAAAATGTTATTGATTTATCGTTATAGGGATAATGATTTTTAATGATTTTATAAAAAAAAATTATTGAGTCATTGATTAGATTTTAATTTTTTTTATTGGGTTATTGGGTAAACCAATGATCCAATAAGTTTATGTTAAATTATTATTTTACACCCGTAGACACGTGATTTTGACCCTCCCCGAGTTTATATATATATATACATATATATATATATATATATATATATATATATTGGTATTAGATATTTATATTTGGTCCGATATTATTTTAACTCTTATTTCATTTTTAATACATTTTTAGTTAAAAAAAATAGATAACTAAAATAAAGTTAATTTTAGAATATTTTATTTTATTTTTATTCTAATATTAAAAAAATAATACAAAAATTTGAAAAAAAACTTTTTAAAAATTTAAATAAATAATTTAGTAGTTTTAGTACTATCTTAATTATATTTATTTTTGGCTATTTATAAACTTTTATTTTTATTTTCTTAAATATAAAAATTAATTAGTTATTATTATATTTGTTATTATTATTTTATTTATTAAATTATTATTATCTTCTATATATAAAATTTTAAAAAAAAATCAAAATAATCAGTAACTGTTCCCCCCCACACTTTCCCCCTCAAAGAATCCTTCTATTTAAGGACTTCTTCCATCCCAGAATAGATATACGTACATTGACTATCACCAACACACTGCATCAGACAACAGAAAAACACAGAGAGGAAAAAGTGAGAAAACAAGTGAAGTAAAAAAGAAAATCAAAAATATAGAAGAAGATAAAAAGGAGAAAGAGTCGTGGTTTAAGTTTCAGGGTTCCGCTTGAGTTTTCAGTGTCGACTTTCTGGCATTAATATTTGATTCAATTCAACATACAGGTTCTTATTCAATCCTGTACTTTTATTCTATAAATTTTGTTGTGAATTGCATCATAAATGGAGTTGTTTTAGTGATTTCATGAATTATTTATTATGTGAAGTTATTTTGATGTCCTGTTTTATTTATTGTGCATACTGTTAACAGTGAAAAGAAAGTTAATAGTATGTAGTAAAGTATCTGGTTTTTCATCTGTATATGACAAAAATAGAGTAAAAATTACTTATACATTAATTCATTAATGCACACTACTCATAACACACAAACATACAAAGAGGCTCATCACCATTCACTAACAGAAAGAATATGCACACATTTCCATGGAAATCCAAAAACAATATCATATATACACCGAGAATTCATATATTTTCTTCTTCTCCATTCACCATAAATGAACACACAAAAACTCACTGAAAACCCATTGAGAAACATCATAACCAGTCAGTCTTAGTGCAAAAACAAAATCAGAAAAGATGAGGTTTAGGTATAAATGGACAATGATATCGGAAGCGGCAAGCAAGTGAACGAAAAAAATAAAAATCCGCTCCAGATGAATTTTTCGGTAAAATTCCACCGGAATATGCCAAATTCGCCACTACCATATCACAGTCACGATGAAAATTGTCAGAGAGACCCCTTTATCACTAGATCTTCTCATCCAGTCATTGCCTACCCCCATTTCAGACCAAAATCACTGAAAAACACTCCTACCCATCGAAAAATGCCATCACGTCACTGCCGCTTCTATCCGATCGCCGTTCTCCATCGACCATCGTCCCTTTACCCCTTTTTCCCGTCGCCCAAAACCACCGAAATCACACCACCGACGAAGCCCAACCAGCGCCGCCATCTCTCTCATATTCCCGACGCCGAACCAGCCACCAAAACCCGCCGGTGCTGTCCCCTTTTCTCCTTTTCCATCCTCGATCTACCCCCACACTTATCAAAAAAAAACACACACTACATGTATACTCGCCGACCAGCCACCAACCACCAGCCACCATCATAATACCCTTCTCTTCCTTTCTTTTTCCAAGTTGCGCCGGAAAACAGACTATATCTGACTAAATTCATAATTTCCGGTGTCATTCCAGCGAAAGACGAAGAAGCGCCGTTCCAAATCACTGGTGCTCCATTGATTGTGTTAACTATTATTTGTTTATTAATTTTGAGTTCAGATCTGATTTCGAGACCTTTTATATTTGATTTATCTATAAATTGTGATTTGGATTTTATATTACTTTGAAATTAAATTAAGAGTCTATAATATTAAATTTTTAGCCTAATACGGACATCTTTATGTATTTCATTTATCTATTATTTCTTTATTTTTTATTTATTGTAATTAATAGAATTTGATAACTTTATTTGTTAAATTAATTGATCACTTGTAAATGAGTATTATTTAAGGATATTGTTAAAATTAGGTAACGTTTTGAATAGATAAGTCAATGACTTTAAAGCTAGGCAAATTTTAGGCAAGTATAAAATATTCGTCTCAATAAAGAATGCAGCGTACACATCTTTCTTAGATATTTAAAATTCAAGGATGCAATAATGCACCTTGACTAATATTTTCTAAATTAATTTTCACTAGCTTAATATAAAATATATAGACAGATTTTAGATATTAAAATGAGTGAACCTAGGCCTTAACATAATTTATCAAAATAGTTTAAGTCAAGATAAGTCAATAAAAGCGATCGTGCTAGAACCACGGGACTCGAGGGGTGCCTCACACCTTTCCCTCGGTCAATAGAATTTCTTACCCCGTCTTTTATTTTCGTAGATTATAATAAAGAGTCATTTCCTTTTGACTAGAGATTCAAAAAGGTGACTTGGAACACCAAAACTCAATTCCAAGTGGCGACTCTGTAAACAAAATAATCCCTATTCAAAATTGTCACTTTAATTGGAAAAACCTTTTGACTCGATCTCTTCGAGCAAAAAGGGGGTGTGACATCTCTGGCGACTCTGCTGGGGAACTAATAAGAATTCGAGCTTTAAATATTGACTTTTACTTGCTTTAATTATTTTTATATTGTGTTTGTTGGTCTTATGTGCTACTTGTCGCTCATTTACTGTTTTGATATTGTTGAACTGTATTTATAAACTGTCTTTTCTTGCACACACCCTAAGTCTCTGAAATAGGATAGAAGGAATGCAGCGTATGCATTCTACTTTTTTTTTTGAGATACCCGGAGTGTCAAGGCACCTGGTGAAGGATTATAGTCACACATGTTAGGCGGGGTTCGGATCAGCAACGAAGGTAGAGTAGCACTGCTACTGAACAAGTTGTTCCTCCCAGACTCGAGTGTCCTTTCGTGTAAGCCAGTCTAGACACCTATCCCTATTAGGCTAAACTTAGAAGAACTGAAACTCAGAATCTAGTTATCCCTATTAGGTTTTGGTTTATTTGCATCATGTGCATTTGACTTAGCGGGACTCGGCACAGAGGTTGGGTCTATCTAGGACAGGTGCGCATCCTACGTGCTCTTTAACATTTATTTAGAAGACTATTTGATTGTTGACCGGCTTTTAGGTAACTTGGTAAAATGCAAGAGAATATATTGTCCTCAAATTTAATAAATCATTTTTCAAAGAAATTAGAAAAAATATACGCACCTTTTTTTTAAGGTCTTCATGAACTACGAGGGTCTGATTCTCACTCTTTAGTGGAATACGTAGGAAGTCCTTCCCCGGGATACAACCCTGTCTCTTTAAATTATTCATAGATTTATTGAAAAATATTTTTAAAAAATATGAGTACTTTCATAATTATTTTTCTTATCCTAAAGTTTAATTTTTATATATATTTCTTAATAGGCCTGAATCTTTAGGGATCATGAAACTAAGTTTTTACAAAATAAAAATAAAAAATATAAATCTTAACAGCTCTGAACCTGTAGGGGTATTGAGGTTGAATTTTTTTACCACATATATAAAGTGATTGTGTTTTCTTCTAAGATTGTTGCAAAATTTTCAATAGAGTTGGTCTAAATAAGTGTCAATCCTTAAAAAAAAATGTGTTTCTTCATGTCTCCAATTTCAAGAACTACACACACCTGATTCTCATCTTAATGAGATACGTAGGCAGTCCTTTATAGATTCAGTGATTTAAAAAAAAGGGTTATCTTTCCTTCTAAACAAAAAAAAAGAAAAAAAGAAGAAGAAAGTTTTGATCCTTATATATATATATATAAATAAAACTAATTTTTTTTCAAAACATAAAATATTATTATTATTAATAAATTTTTTTAAAAAAATCTCATTAATCAAATAAAAAAAGTATGTTTCTTCATATTTTCAGTTTTCAAGAACTACGCACACCTGGTTCTCACATTTGATGAGATACGTAGGCAACCCATGCCAGGCTCAGTGATATTCTTAAGAATTTTTTTTGAAAATGTCAAGTTTTGACACATTTGTTATCTCAAAAATCAAAATAATATCAAGGCGGTTGTTTTGTGGCTAAATTGGCATCTCACCAATATAACACCAGGTCCAAAGAACAGATAAGATGACACACAAAAATGGTATAGGGTCTGAGATAAGGTGGTGTAGACTATTAGAAATGAGGAATAAGAAAAGATAGCCAGCCAGGAGGGTGAGAAGTTTGGAGTAAAATATGAGATACATACAAGTACTTGGAGAGGAAAAAAAGAGTTCCTTACGAAGATTTGTACATGTTTTATAATGTTCACTTGCCTTTAGAGTCCAAAACATCAAAGTTGGATATGTACGAGGGCCATGGTGATCCGTTGGCTCATCTGAAAAAGGTTTTGTAATCAACTAAGAGGAGCAAGGAAAGAAAAACTGTTGATAACTTATTTTGGATAGAGTTCGGTAGGGATCGATAGTTTCAAAATGGTTCAGGATACTTTGGGCTTAAGAAGAAAACCTGATGAAGTAGCAATGATTGTGGAGACTTCATTAAGGCTGACATGCAAAACAGTGGTTAGGATGTCAAACTCGATAATTTATAAGTCACTTTGCTTCCCGTAGAAAAAGAGCCTCGGTAGTCTGTTTTGTTTTTCTTTTTATGACCCAAATTATTTTAGGATTATAGTTCGGGATCTAACTTGTCGTATTTTATTATCATTTCTGTTCAAACTCTTTTATCTTTATGTCAACAAATATGTGTCCTTTTTATTTTTACTTTATTTTTCAATATAAATTGTTTAATTGTCTTTCTTTTCTTTAGAGAGCTCTTTCTATAGTGATTCTAGTGATATGACATGCATGTTGAATTTTCACCGAATCTTAAAATCTAAACTAATCCTGAAACACTTGACCAAGAAGATAGAGTTGAAAGAAAAAAACATGTAATGAAATAAGTAAAGTGTTGAGATGTTTGCTGACCGAGTAAAAAGCTCACTTGAATAGATTTAAGCATCACTTTGTAAATAAAAAATGACTTGGTCATCAACGAGAACGTCCATCTCAAGCATTTTGAATGAGATCAACCAGAGGATATATAGTTTTTATTGTCAGGAAAAGCAAAAGGAAGTTAGCTAAAAAAAACATGAGTCATCTGTTGTGAGGAAAGTACAACACAAATGAGCCTGTATGTTTCACAAGCATGAAAGAAGTGATACATGTGTAATGTTGTAAAGATGTGCATAATCCTTATGTTGCACTCTCTCATTACATGTTATGTACTTGTATTTTTAAGGATTGATATGACGAAGACATTTCATTCTTCTATCCAAATGTTGTGTCATCCTTTATTATCCCTTTGAGCTTTAATTTATTTTCTTTCATACACCTCTTTTGGAATCAAAATAGAGTATGAAAAAATAAGTAAAAAAAAAATTGTCAAGAAAGAGAAATAGAGTAAAAAAAAATCTCTCAAAAAAAAAAAGCTCAAAGAAGAAGAAAAAAAAAGAAAAAAAATCAAGCAAAAGAACCACATGTCTGAACTACATTTGACCTGATTCTTGCTATAACAAGGTACATAGGCAGCCCTACTTTGGGGTTCCGTCTAACCAAGAGAAAATTCAAGTTACCCAGTATGTGATAAAACTGGGGCAAATTTATTTCTTTAAGAGTCGATTCCAAAAGTTGTATGTTTCACCCAATGTTATGTAAATTTTTTAGTCTCATGCCTCCCTTTCTTTCTAACCTTTTTCAAAAGCCAAGCTACAATCAAAGAAAGACCTTCAGATCGACCTTTGAGAATGTCAAGGCTAAACATGTTATGGGTGCATGATGTTTCGTATGTTGGATATTATTTTCGAAAAAAAATTTAAAAAAAATAAAATGAATGATGAAAATAAAAAAAAAAAATGAGAGAGTCTTATTGGTTAAAAACCCCACGACCCCCGTAAGATGATGGTGAGTTGAGAGAAATGAAATGAGAAAGTCTTATTAGTGAAAATCCTCACGGGCATCGTAAGACGATTGTGAGTTGAAAAAAAAAAGAATAAGAGAGTCTCATTGGTGAAAATCCTCACAAACACCATAGGGCAATGGTGAGCTGAGAGAAAGAAAATGAGAAAAGCTTTTTGGCGAAAACACTTTAAGATGTCACTAGCTGAATGGGATCTATAAGTGCAATTGACCTAAGGAACGACTCAGTTTCAGGGCCATTAACTCAACAACAATTGGTGGAAAGTTTGGATGAAAAGATCAGGCAGCTTAATCTAAAAATGCATGGCATAATCATTAGAGTAGACTATCATTTTTAAATGAATTTTTTGTTTCTTTGTTTCAAATGGGGACATTTATTTTCCCTTTTCTTTATATCTTTGTTTTCTTAAGTCAGTTATTCAAAAAAAATCATCATTGTCATTTTTCTCATGTTTTTGAGTCGAGTCCGTGTCATAACAAGTGAGAAAAGATTTTAAAACTGGATACCAACTTCTTTAATTGTAAAAAGTAAGACAAAAAGTCAATACATGAAAAAGACATGATTGAAAGCCGAAATAAGGCAAGCAGAGAGTTTTGTCAACAGTCGAGTCTGGGAACTCATGGAAATATCCAGGTTTAAAAGGTTTATTTGAGGAGCATGGCAAAGCAGAGATACTGTGTTTGTTTCAGAGCCACTTCTAATAATCTGAGTTTGGATCAATGATGCAAAAAGTTGGTGACGGATGCTAATGGTTGGAAGCAAGGTTAAATATGACGAAGGCAAGAGTGATTGCCACGAAAGCTAAAGCCACAGACCTGCCACCATGTTTTTGAACACACAAGTTTTCTTTAATGAAACAGGAAACATGTTACCTTTAAATCAAGGACTTCAGAGCATAAATATCAAGGGCTACAATGGCTCATTTCCACAAATGCAGGAAGCAATATTGGTGCACAGGTTTGATAATCAAATTATGGTAAAAATTTATCATCTTATATCCCTTGGAGGCACACTTCTCTGTCAAGGCATTTCAGTTTTTAGTTTTTAGGCAACGAACTTTCTATCTTGAACCATGATTCCTATAAGACGTACCTTTTAGTCGAGTCATTCCCCATGATTACTATAAGATGTATATTTTAGTCGCCCCTTGATTCCTATTAGACGTGCCTTTTGGTCGACTCATTCCCTTTGATTCCTATAATACGTACCTTTTGGTTGAGTCATTCCCCTTGATTCCTATAAGACGTACCTTTTAGTCGAGTCATTCTCCTTGATTCCTATAAGACGTGCCTTTTAGTCGAGTTATTCCCTTTGATTCCTATAAGGCGTATTTTTTAGTCGAGTCATTCTACTTGATTCCTATAAGACGTACCTTTTAGTCGAGTCATCTTCCTTGATTCCTATAAGACGTACCTTTTAGTTGAGTCATCCACTTTGATTCCTATTAGA
Organism: Capsicum pubescens; assembly: GCA_030864215.1. Classification (NCBI taxonomy): domain Eukaryota; kingdom Viridiplantae; phylum Streptophyta; class Magnoliopsida; order Solanales; family Solanaceae; genus Capsicum; species Capsicum pubescens. Next base: position 82,375,779 of record CM061541.1, on the reverse strand, counting down.
TGTACCTTTTAGTCGAGTCATCCCCCTTGATTCCTATAAGACGTACCTTTTAGTCGAGTCAACCCCCTTGATTCTTATAAGACATACCTTTTAGTCGAGTCATTCACCTTGATTCCTATAAGACTTACCTTTTAAGTTGAGTCATTCCCCTTGATTTATATAAGACGTAGCTTTTAATCAAGTCATTCCCCTTGATTCCTATAAGACGTACCTTTTAGTCGAGCCATCCCCCTTGATTCCTAAAAGATGTATGATAAGTCTTTAAATTGACGACTTTCTAGCACCTTTTAGGCCTAAATTATCATGTTTTTCTATTAATTTGATGGTAATCTCTTACTTAATGCTCATTTGTGTAGTTAAAAGTTAAAAAGGAAAGATGAGCAAGTCATTCAAGTTAACAAGAGGCCAAATGTGAAGGAAAAGAGACATCCGCTTTGCATCTACTTAGGAGCTACTTTCCATCTACTCTACATCCGCTTTGGGTTCGCTCAAGCAGATCAAGAGCAAGGTGACAATTTTATAATTTTGTCAAATGTGCAAGCGGGAATTATTTAAGGTGTCTTGTAGCTCATTTTCACCCATCATCTACAACACTACCTCCCATATGTATTCTAGTTTTTTTTTTAACTTCTTGGATCATGGAGCAAGACTTGTACTAAATTTTGAGCTAATAAGAAATTAGAGTGACTTCTAAGTGTATATTTGGCTTCACCCATTGAAGATTCATTAGATTCTAAAGTGTGGTTTGCACTCTGTTTATTTTCTTATGGATAACTTTGATGGAAATATTGGTTTATTTGTGTTTATTATCATCATGAGTTGCTAAATATACCTCTTGGGATTATGCTTGATTAAGATGCAATTATATATGGGTAGTGATTAATTTGTGCATATGCTAGTTTGTTGATGATGGGTTCTATTATTGCTTGAGTAATGTGATTGGGATTTGATGGGTGAAAGCCCCAAATACCCATGTGGGTTTGATGGGTGAAAGCTCCAAACTCTAGAAAGCTCAAGGCCATTTTCAAAATTTGGGTGAACTTTAGGAATCCATATCATCCTCAAGATAGGGATGTGAAGACTAAAACAATAGTAGACAACTATGTGTGTAGTCTGCGAATCTAGCACTATCTTAGACGTAAGGGTAGTTGTGAAGTTAACTATGTCATGGGTTTCATCGTAGAAATAGGGATTCCCAATTGAGGTATTGGGTGGTTTTGATTGACACATTTGTTAGCTGCTCAAAAGAGCCAACGAGTGACATCTTTGTGGTTTTGTTGAAAGACTAGCCTAAAAAATGTTAGACTTAGCCTACCATATCATCAATAATTAGAATTTGCATCAAATTGTCATGTTCCCATACACATCTTGTCCCTAGGAAAGCATAGTCCCAAGATCCATTTTAATTGATTACACTCTAATTGTTCTTAGTCTCGAATTAGTCCCCTATAAGCCCAAAAATTACTTTCACGTCCGACACAATTGAAAACCCCCCAAACTATTTTGCACCTTCGGCTTTAATTGGGCAAGCACTCTTATTTTGAATTAACTCAATCGCCACTCATATTGTTCCTCGTGGATTTAACCCTGACTCTTGTTGGGTAAATATATTGACAACGACCGCCTTTCACTAAATTGACATGTAAGTTGAGCGTTATAAAAAATGGTGTCGTTGCCGGGGATCAATTTGGCTTTTTGAGTTAGTTAGGAATTTTAGCTTACTTGATTTGGTTCAAATTTGTAAATATTTGTTTGTTATTTTCTTTTGTTTCTTGTCTTAGGTAAATTTTTATTTTTGTTCATTTTTTATTATGGTATCTTGGAATGAACGTGGGTTTGGTGGTTGGGAATCCTATCGTGACAATCCATGTCCATATTGTAATGGACCCCATTTTTGACAAGATTGTAGATATTCTCCTCGGAGAGAGATATGTGTACCATCTCGATCTTATAGGGAGCATGTATGTTCTTTGTGTGGTGGTCAAGATAGACATGGCAGTGATTGTCCAAATGCCCTTTCCCCCCGTTATGCTAACCCGATTTCTAGTTCTTCTTGTGATTTTAATAGGTCCTATGAGAAGAAAAGCAAGGAATAAATTAGGGAAGTAGTGGCGTTGAAAAAATACTTCAACATATATTGGAATTGGCAACAACGGTGGAGGAGGAAGCAACCATTATACACAAGGACTTCAGAGAGAAATTTAAGAAGATAGAAGATGTAGGCATGAAAGTTATTACTTCAAACACCACAACCATTCCCGCTCTTCTAAATGAGCATGATATTGAAGAATCCTCGCTAATTTCCCAACCAACCAAACCGAACACAATAGATGATGCCAAAAAGGAGGACATGGTACTAGAGTCGGAAGCAGAAGCCAAGCAAATCCCTAATGTTGACTCTAGTAAATTTTGGGGTGAGGATACTAAAATGAAGAAAACTCTGAAATTAGGGAAAAAACCTCATTCTAACCATTTCTCAATAATAAGTGCGATGGAGTTGATGAAAATTAATCCATCCGAACAAATCTTGAATGATGGTGAGAATGAGTTATTCCCTTACATCTCAGAGTTTGTCTTTCCAAAAGGGTATACTAAAACCCTAATCTTGAAGGCCAAGAAGCTTAAAGATCGATGTTCATTTAGTGGCTTTCTAAGATTCTCACCATTGCCCAATGAGTCCACACGAAAGTTCAATGCAAAATTGGGCAAACGGTTCAAGTCTTCAAAGTGGCATGATAAAACATTCATCATCATGCTCTCGTATTTGCCCAACGCACATAAAAGATGTAATGATCAAAAGATGGGCCGACGATTCAAATCGTCTAAGTGGAGAGATAAAGGATGTCTAAATAGTGTCGTGCTGCGACGTTAATAAGGCGCTTCTTGGGAGGAAACCCAAAGAATTTTTCCTAATATTTTCTAACATTTTTTATACTAATTTTAGCTTAGTTTTGGTTGATACAGGTAATATTACAAAATTGGGGTGCAAGAAGCTATATTCAGGGTCTCAAAAGTGAGCCTCAAACCAAAAATTTTGTTCAAAAAAGGTGTGTACCATGCTGGAACAATCTGTGTTGAACCTGCTTGAGCAGGCCGGCCACATGTACAAGGTAAATGGAACACAGATTGCTCGAGTTATAGGCCAAGGAGCAGCAGCTATTCTACCGCAACCTGTGCTGGACATGCTCAAGCAGTCCAGGTGCAGGTCAGATGCATATGGGACACAGCAGGGGCCATTTTTGGTATGGTGAAATCTTTCTGTACCAACGTTGTAACTGCGGCAGCAGTCCAAGAACATCTTGGAAACTTTCCAGGTGCAGGTTGAAGAAAAAAAGATACTGGTAGTTGTTGCCTTGACTTGCACTGCAACTTCTTCAGCAGTCTAGGCACAGGTACATCGCACATTGGACGCAGATGGTCGAAAATTGAAGCTAGGCGCTGGGGACTTATTGTCTCGATCTGCGCTATAACTACTTAAGCAGTCCAGCCATAGATGTAAGGCAGATGGCGTGCAGGTCATTTTAAAATTCAGTGATGCTTTAAAAATGGGTCGGACTTTATGGGCTGACCCGACCCATCGACCCAAAATATTTTTAAAACACTTAAAAGAAGCTCCAAATGCAGTAACCTCATTACATCTCCATTCCAACAGTTCTTTCTCTCAACTTTAGCACTCTCTCTTTCTTGAACAATAATTGAGCTAACAAGACTTGAGATAATTCTTGTGGACTTATGCTTCATTTTTCCCTTCTCGTACATCAAGAAAGGTATGCTCTTTCATGATTTCATTTTTAACTTCTCTTGAAAATGGACATTGTGCTTCATACCTCATTATGATTGATCACTTAAATTTGGTTTTTGTGAGCTTATTGAGATGATTAATACTTGTTGGAATAATTATGTGGTCATTGGTGCCTTGTTTCACTAGTTTGATTCATGATACTCTCTTAAATGAAGCTAGTGCACCATGTGCTTGATAAATGTCCATTAAAATCTTTCTTGCTTATTTTGTGTGGTGGGTGGCTCAAGTATGATGATATGAGCATCTTGAATGTGTTTGGAGATGATTTGGTGAAACGAGTTTGTTATCTTGTGCTTTCTATTCTCTTTCTCCAAGTTCATAGTTAGCATGCCCACCATATGTTTGTTGAAACGACAATAAGAGAGGAATGTGTTGTATGTTTGTAATGGCCAATGTAACTTTCCTTAGGGCATGGTGTGGTTATTTTTTATGCATCATTTTGAGTCCAATTAAACCTAATAATGAAATAGTTAGTAGTCATTGGTTGAGGGAGTTTTTTTAAAAAATATAGCATCCATGGTTCTTGTTGGTCACTATGCCTAACCGGGAAACATGAATGTTTTTGTTGCCCTATGATAGATTGGATGATATCATTCTTAAGGGTATTGGTCATTCTTGTTTCTATTGGAGGTTATGGATATCCTATGAGCTAGTTTTGAGAAATGTGAAGAATGTGAGACAATGTCGTGCCTAAATGATTAAGTGTTATAATAAATGAAACTCCTGGACTCTAGTGATGAGTTACCTTGAATCCTATTTTCTTTTCTTATCTTTATTTTCTTTCTTAACTTACAAAATTCCAAAAAACATGTTTTATCTTTTGTCTTTTGTTTTGGTTTTGTTTTGTTTCTTTCTCATAGGTATATCTCCAAGGAAAAACTTGCCACGAGAAATTATCCAGGGATGATGAGTCACCCTTCATAGTAGACTCAAAGGGAGGAGCCCAGTCTGACGAGTCTCCTATTGAGACAACATGATCATTCACCGACATGGACCCGAGCGCCTAGTGCGCCACAGGAAGTCTTTACCCTCCTTTACTCTCTTTTATTTCTGCATTGGGGACAATGCAATATTTTTAGTGGGGGTGGGGTATTGTTATGATTCATTTGATGGTCGGTACCTACTGTCTCATTTTATGGCATGTGGTTTGATAGATTGTGGAGACATATTCTATTTTATTACTTTGATATTTGTGTTGGATAGGCCCTTGTTGGGCATTTGGATAATGATGTCAACTATTGATTTTTTTGGGTTTGTGTCATACCCTTAATATAAATGTGATATCTGATTGTGCGCATTGCTCTTATCGCCTTTGTATATACGTGTCCAATAAACTCCAAGTGTTTTCTTCGAAAATCGATTCTTTCCTAAGGAGCAAATTTTTTTTCTTTCTTTTGATTTTTTGTTTTTTATTTTAATTTAGTTTTTATTGTCGAACCGAGTGCTAATTCATCCATGATGGATGACAAGGCGACATCCTTAGGTGAAGTATCTAGTTGTTTTGGTTAACTAGGAAGAATAAAAAATTCAAAAATTCTTTCTAAATGTCATTGGCAAGAAATGAAATGATTGTGAGAAAAAAACCCAAAAAATTATAGTTTTCTTTTTGGAAAAAAAAGAGATCAAGGATGTTCTTGAGCTTTCCTTTGAGTGAGACCATTAAATTTGATTTTTGGCTCTCTCTTTACAAGGATGAGTCTTTGACTCGGAGTAACTTATTAAGCTCAAATTGCTCAAATTAGTTGGGAGATTAACTTTTTGCTCTATGAGTAAGATGTCATTTGTGGTGAGATGTTTGAATACGTTTTGTACATGTGTAGTCTAGAACTTGCCCCAAGTGTGTTCAAAGTGAAATTCTAGACAAGCTTGGTTTGAAGAATGACCCGAGGCCATTTTTGACCCATCATATGACCAAATTCCCACCTTAACATCATTCCCTATTTAAACCCTTTGAGCCCTTTTGCCTATTTTTCTTTTTTTTTTTTGTAATGATAACCTTACTTAAAACACCTAATCCCTTTTAAAATCTTTCTTTTTGCACTCAACCTCCTTTGATGCATCGAATGATTCAAGGTAGTGAAATATAGGTAAAAGCCTAAGTTTGGGGGATTTATGTAGTTAGGCGAGTAATGTAAGGGTGGTTCATACTCCAAGTTTGGGAGGATTAATATGATGTGCTAAGATGAGACAAAAAAGGTGTATGTAAGGTGGTCAATTCATGTGTTTAATAAGAAATAGACATACTTGATGATAAAGTTGTATAGCCTAGCCCATAGAATGTGAAGAAAAATGAGACAAATGATGGGCTAAAAAGAGCTCAAAGTTAGAATTTCTCTTGAAAAAGTGAAAAAAAAAAAAAAAGAAAGAGAGAAAATGGTGGCTTTGAATTATTTGGTAAATGTTAGTCAAAAAGGTTGGGAAAAATGGAAAATGATTTAAAGGAGAATAAGGTGGATAGTTTGAAAATTTTAGGGTAGAAAGGGTTGAGAAATTACATTGAAGGAGGTATTTTAGTCACTTGATCCATAGATATTCCTTCCCACACCTTAAGTCTTCATATTGACCCGCAAGACCTTAGTGATTCCAAACTAGGTAAGTCTATATTAGTGACAAAAAACACAAAGGGCAAGCCTATAGTTCTACTCATTGTACTTGAATTTCTTTGCGAGAGTGAGTGTGAATTCTTTCATTATTTGAGCTCCTTTAGAAATTTTCATGTATTGTGTGTGTGGAGCTAATTCTTGTTTGTGAGCGGCATCGATACTTTGGGGTAAAGGGTGAAGTCTTACTCTCGGTTTGGGTAAATGGGTGAATAAGTTGCATTGTGAAGAATGAGACAATTTTTGAAAAGTTTGTGTTTCCTCTTAAGATGCTTTGTTGATTTGGAAAGTTCATTTGATACAAAATTACATCCTTGCATTTTAAATATGAGCTTATTGAAAATTTTTGGTTTACTTGTTGCCATGACTTGTTTGAAAAGTCTTTGTAGAGCTTTGTTAGCTTGTTCCGTTAGTATAGCTTTCTTTTGGATGAATTTGAGTTGAATACCCTATCTCATTGAACTACTCTTGGTTGCTTGAGGACAAGCAATAGTTTAAGTTTGGGGGTTGATAAGTCGTCAATTTAACGACTTGGTAGCACCTTTTAGGCCTAAATTATCATGCTTTTTCATTGATCTGATGGTAATCTCTTACTTAATGCTCATTTGTGTAGGTAAAAGTTAAAAAAGGAAGATGAGCAAGTCATTCAAGTCAACAAGAGGCCAAATGTGAAGAAAAAGAGCCATCCGTTTTGCATCTGCTTTGGATCCGCTTTGCATCTGCTTAGGAGCTGCTTTCCATCTTCTCTCCATCCGCTTTGGGTCCACTCAAGCAGATCAAGAGCAAAGTGATGATTTTGTAATTTTGTCAAATGTGTAAGTGGGGATTATTTAAGGGGTTTTGTAGCTCATTTTCATCCATCATCTACAACTCTACCTCTCATATTTAGTCTAGGGTTTTTGTAACTTCTTGGATCTTAGAGAAAGACTTGTACTAAATTTTGAGCTAAGAAGACATTAGAGTGACTTCCAAATGTATATTTGGCTTCACCCATTGAAGATTCATTGAATTCTAAAGTGTGGTTTGCACTCTCTTTATTTTCTTATGGATAACTTTGATGGAAATGTTGGTTTATTTGTGTTTATTATCATTATGAGTTGCTAAATCTATCTCTTGGGATTATGCTTGATTAGGATGCAATTGTATGTGGGTAGTGATTAATTTGTGCATATGCTAGTTTGTTGATGAGTAATGTGATTGGGATTTGATGGGTGAAAGCCCCAAATACCTATGTGGGTTTGATGGGTGAAAGTTCTAAACTCTAAAAAGTTTAAGGCCATCTTTGAAAGAAGGGTTTTGGGTAAACTTTAGGAATCTATATCATCCTCGAAAGAGGGATGTGAAGACCAAAACAATAGTAGACAATTATGTGTGTAGTTTGCGAATCTATCACTATCTTAGACGTAAGGGTGGTTGTGAAGTTAACTATGCCATAGGTTTCATCCTAGAAATATGGATTCCCAATTGAGGTATTGGGTGGTTTTGATTGACATATTTGTTAGGTGCTCAAAAAAGCCAACGAGTGAAATCTTTGTGGTTTTGTCGAAAGACTAGCCTCAAAGACGTTAGACCTAGCCTACCATATCATCAGTAATTAGAATTTGTATCAAATTATCATGTTCCCATACACATCTTGTCCCTAAGAAAGAATAGTACCAAGATCCGTTTTAATTGATTACACTCTAATTGTTCTTAGTCTCGAATTAGTCTTTAGAAGCCCAAAAATTACATTCACATCCGACACGATTGAAAACCCCCCAAACTATTTTGCACCTTCATCTTGAATTGGGCAATCACTCCTATTTCGAATTAACTCAATCCCACTCATATTGTTCTTCGTGGATTTGACCCCAACTCTTGTTGGGTAAATATATTGACAACGACCGCCTTGTCCTAAATTGACGTGTAAGTTGAGCATTATCAATATACCTTTTAGTCGAGTTATTCTCATTGATTCCTATAAGATATACCTTTTAGTTGATTCATCCCCCTTGATTCCTATAAGACGTACCTTTTAGTCGAGTCATTTTTCTTGATTCCTATAAGATATACCTTTTAGTTGAATCATTCTCCTTGATTTTTAAAAGATGTAGATGTACTTTCTAGTTGAATCATTTCATTTAACCCCTAAGAGACGCATTTCCTTGTCTGGGTAATTTGAGTTTCATGTGTTAGGAGACGCACTTCCTAATTTTAGTCATTAGTTTTACTCTGAAGAGATGCATATCTTTAACAGGGCCTTGATTCACCCTCTTTACTGTAATTTTCAAAAGTTGTGATCTAATGACACTTACAAAATTTTCTAGTACAAACTGGGGCAAAAAATTTTGTTTGCGTTTATTGAATTTTACTTTCTGCGCAGGACCCTCCTGGATAATGAGACTTTTATTTTCTCGTTTACCTTTTATTTTGAGTTCAGGAGCCCACCTGAAGAACAGCGTGAAGAAACAATAAGTCAGGAACCCACCTGAAGAACACGGTGAAGTAAAAGTAAATCCAGAAGACGCCTGAAGAACAGGGTAAAGGAAAAGTAAGTCCAGGAGCTTGCCTGAAGAACAGGGTAACGGAAAAGTAAGTCCAGGAGATTTCTTGAAGAACAGGGTAAAGAAAAAGAAAGTCCAGGAGCCCGCCTGAAGAACAGGGTGAAGGAAAAGTAAGTCCAGGAGCTCGCCTGAAGAACATGGTAAAGAAAAAAAAAGTTCAGGAGCCCGCCTGAAGAACAGGGTGAGGAAAAGTAAGTCCAGGAGCGCGCCTGAAGAATAGGGTGAAGAAAAAAAAAGTCCAGGAGCCCACCGGAAGAACAGGGTGAAGAAAAAGTAAGTCCAGGAGCCCGCCTAAAGAACAGGGTGAAGAAAAAGAAAGTACAAGAGCCCGCCTGAAGAACAAGGTGAAGAAATAGCAAGTCAGGAGCCTGCCTGAAGAACATGGTGAAGAAGTAATAACAAGCCAGGTGCCCGCCTGAAGAATAGGGTGAAGAAGTAACAAATCAGGAGCCCGTCTGAAGAACAGGATAAAGAGAAAAAAAAAGCAAGTCAGGAGCCCGCCTGAAGAATAAGGTGAATTTTCAAGTTCAAGTCATAAAGATTCTAGAGAAATTGCATCTTTCATTTGTATTTTTCATTTTTGATTTTTGTTAGTCATTTGGATGTAAAAAACAGAAGTCGTGAACCGGAAACTTGACGGAACCTCACTCGACCTTTAACTCTTTCGCTCACATTTTTGCCTTTGAACTACACGTGACCTAATTCCCTTATAATCCGGCATATGTAGGCGGTCCAAAACCAGGACTCGGTCACGTCTTTTATTTTATTTTATTTTATCTTCATTTTTTGAATAATTGGAGGGTCAAAAATCATCTCTTTGTCTACTTCTTTGTATGAAAACTCTTTGAGATTTCAAACAAAGAGGGGCAAAATGTAGACGCGTGATTTTGACCCTCCCCGAGTTAAATATATATATATTTTTTGGTATTAAATATTTATATTTGGTACGATATTATTTTAACTCTTATTTAATTTTTAATATATTTTTAGTTAAAAAATAAATTAATAAAATAAATTTAATTTTAGGATATTTTATTTTATTTTTATTCTAATTTTTAAAAAATAATACAAAAATTAAAAAAATTCCTTTTAAAATTTAAATAAATAAGTTAGTAGTTTTAGTACTATCTTAATTATATTTATTTTCGGCTATTTATAAACTTTTATTTTTATTTTTTTAAATATAAAAAATTAATTAGTAATTATTATATTTGTTATTATTATTTTATTTATTTATTTATTATTTTTATTTGTTATTATTATTATCTTGTATATATAAAATTAAAACAAAAAAATCAAATTCAAAATAATCAGTAACTATTCCCCCCACACTCCCCCCCCCCCCCAATGAATCCTTCTATTTAAGGATTTCTCCCATCCCAGAATATATATACATACATTGAGTATCACCAACACACTGCATCAGACAACAGAAAAAAACAGAGAGGGAAAAGTGAGAAAACAAGTGACGTAAAAAAAGAAAAGCAAAAATAAAGAAGAAGATAAAAAGGAGAAAGAGTCGTGGTTTAGGTTTCAAGGTTCCGTTTGAGTTTTCGATATCGACTTTCTGACTTCAATATTTGATTCAATTCAACATACAGGTTCTTATTCAATCCTGTACTTTTATTTTATAAATTTTGATGTGAATTGCATCATAAATGGAGTTGTTTTAGTGATTTCATGAATTATTTAATAGGTGAAGTTATTTTGATGTCCTGTTTTATTTATTGTGAATACTGTTAACAGTAAAAAGAAAGTTAATAGTATGTAGTAAAGTATCTGGATTTTCATCTGTATATGACAAAAACAGAGTAAAAATTATTTTTACATTAATTCATTAATGCACACTACTCATAACACACAGACGTACAAAGAGGCTCATCACCATTCACTAACAGAAAGAATATGCACACATTGCCATGGAAATCCAATAACAATATCATCTACACACCGAGAATTCATATATTTTCTTCTTCTCCATTCACCATAAATGAACACACAAAAACTCACTGAAAACCTATCGAAAAACATCACAACCAGTCAGTCTTAGTGCAAAAACAAAATCAGAAAAGATGAGGTTTACGTATAAATCGACAGTGATATCGAAAGTGACAAGCAAGTGAACGGAAAAGATGAAAATCAGCTCCGACCGAATTTTTTTGGCAAAATTCCACCGGAATACGCCAAATTCGCCACTACCATATCACTGTCACGACGAAACTTGTCAGAGAGACCCCTTTATCACTAGATCTTCTCATCCAGTCATTGTATGCCCCCATTTCAAACCGAAATCACCAAAAAACACTCCTACCCACCAAAAAATGCCATCACGTACTGTCGCCTCTATCCGACCACCGTTCTCCATCGACCATCGTCCCTCTCCCTCTTTTTCCGTCGCCCAAAACCACCGAAATCACACCACCGGCGAAGTCCAACCGGCGCCGCCATCCCTCTCACATCCCAGACGCCGAACTAGCCACCAAAACCTGTCGGTGTTGTCCCCTTTTCTTTTTTTTTTGTCCTCGATCTACACCCACACTTACCAAAAAACACATACACTACATGTATACTCACCAACCAGCCGCCAGCCACCATCAAAATACCCTTCTCTCCCTTTCTTTTTCCAAGTTGCACCGAAAAACAGACTAAATCTGACCACATTCATAATTTCTGGTGTCATTCCGGCGAAAGCCAAAGAAGCGGTGTTCCTAATCACTGGTGCTCCATTGATTGTGTTAACTATTGTTTGTTTATTAATTTTGTGTTCAGATCTGATTTCGGAACCTTTTATATTTGATTTATCTATAAATTGTGATTTTGATTTTATCTTAATTTGAAATTAAATTAAGAATCTATAATATTAAATTTTTAGCCTAATAACATCTTTATGTATTTCATTTATCTATTATTTCTTTATTTTTTATTTTTTACAATTAATAGAATTTGATAACTTTATTTGTTAAATTAATTGATCACTTTTAAATGAGTATTATTTAAGGATATTGTTAAAATTAGGTAACGTTTCGAATAGTTAAGTCAATGCCTTTAAAGCTAGGTAAATTTTAGGCAAGTATAAAATATTCGTCTCAATAAAGAATGCGGCGTACGCATCTTTCTGAGATATTTAAAATTCAAGGATGCAATAATGTACCTTGACAAATATTTTCTAAATTAATTTTCACTAGCTTAATATAAAATATATAGAAAGATTTTAGATATTAAAATGAGCGAACCTAGGCCTTAACATAATTTATCAAAATAGTTTAAGTCAAGATAAGTCAATAAAAGCGACCGTGCTAGAACTACGGGACTCGAGGGGTGCCTCACGTCTTCCCCTCGGTCAATAGAATTCCTTACCCGATCTTCTATTTTTGCAGATCATAATAAAGTGTCATCTCCTTTTGACTAGGGATTCAAAAAGGTGACTTGGAATACCAAAACTCAATTTCAAGTGGCGACTCTGTAAACAAAATAATCCCTATTCAAAATCGTCACTTTAAATGGAAAAATCCTTCGACTCGATCCCTTCGGGCAAAAGAGGGGTGTGACAACACCCCATAAGTTGACGACTGAGATTCGGTTTCTTTTCATGTTAGTTACTATTTTTTCTATTTTCTATTTTATGAGTATTTTCTTATCGGTTAAATCGAAAATCAAATAATTAGGGACTAAAAATCAATAATCAATATAACTACATTCTCTTTATTATAAGTATGTGTCTTAATTTCTTTAGTATTTATTTTGTTATTATTTTTTAAAATAGCTTCTTCGATATTTAGTACATTATTTTAGTTACAATAACTCATATGATATGTATAATTAAGATTACAAAATTGAAAGAGTTTCATAGGAATGGAAACTGAAGTTTTAAATTGGATTAATAAACTGATGATTTTTTTTTTTTAGATTAATAAACAGAATTTTTACAAAATTAATAAATGAAATTTCTACAAAATTAATAAACGGATGAAATTTTTATTTCATAAGCTAATTAATAAACTGGAGTTTTTCAAAATTAATAAATTGATGATTTTTTTTAGATTGAATGGAATGGAGGAAGAGGGATAATTAAATTTTTAAAAAAAATTAAAGAAAAATGGATTTTTTTTCGTTTTTTAATCTTGAAAAATGTTGATTTGGCCAAAAAATACCCCATCACGTGCGTGATGGAATGTGACTACAAATATTTTGCCACATCAGCAAAAAAGGGCCATGCGACTTACCAAAACAACAAGTTCGGGGGGTACTTAGGACAAGTCAAAGTTCAGGTGTACCATGAATAAAACTCGACAAGTTCAGGGGGTAATAGATACTTCTCTCTTTTTAAAATCGACCCTAATCTCCTCTGCTATTGTTGTGATTTTACCATATTACTAACATCAACTAATAGGGGTAATAAATACTTCTCTCTTTAGTAATGACATTGAAAAATAATTTAAAGAAAAGTAATTAATAGTAAGGATAAAATATGAAAAAATAATTATTTTTTTATATTTTAAAAATGACAAGTAAAAATAAAAATTCATTTAGAACATAAGTGACAAATAATTTTAAGTAGAAAGGATATTAATTATCCTTTAAAATATCTTATTGAAAATTTACAAATACTTATCTACACATTCAAAAGAAAATATAAAAATAAATTAAAATATTATTAATTTTATATTAATTTAATAAATATTTTAGTAATTTAAAATAACTATTTAAAGATAAGTGATCAACTAGAGTATCTATAATCTATATCTATATCTATAATATATTAAAAGTATGAAGGGTCTTAGAAATATTATTTGTGTTATGATATTGATGTATATCAGTTGTAGTGAATGTCTATCAAGATCTAGTTAATATCTATCATGATTTGATGTATCTGTCTTTTAGTGTGAAATTAGGAGCAAATTTCCCCTGTAAATAGAAGGGTTTCCTTCATTGTAAATCATTCCTCAAGGGAAATAACAATTACTCTCTCTATTCTCTTTACCTTTTTTTTATTCTTTATTGTTTTATAACATGTTATCAGTACGAGACTCTACCATCTCAAATTTGAAGGCTAAGATATTATTTTTCTTCCCCTTTTCATATATCTAACAATCTTACGAAGTGTGAGTTCGTTGCCCTTCAAAGTTCTGGAAAGAACTATATTTCATGGATGCTGGATGCTGAAATCCACCTAGATGCTATGGGTCTTAGAGACACCATAAAGAAAGAAAATACAACATCTAGTCAAAATCATGCTAAGGCTATGATTTTCTTGCATCATCATCTTGACGAAATTCTGAGAATTGAATACCTTACTACTAAGGATCCACTCGTATTGTGGAATAGCCTAAAAGAAAGGTTTGACCACTTAAAGATGGCTATCCTCCCAAAAGAACGATATGAATGGATGCATCTAAGGTTTCAAGACTATAAGTCTATTCATGAGTACAATTCTGCCATGTTCAGAATTTCTTCTTACTTGAAACTATGTGGAGATACGGTCAATGATGACGATATGATGGAAAAGACACTCTCCACTTTTCATGCCTCAAATGTGCTATTACAGTAGTAATATCGAGAAAAAGGTTTCAAGAAATATATTGAACTGAGTTCTCATCTTATCGTGGCTGAACAAAATAATAATTTGTTGATGAAAAATTACGAGAATCGACCTACTGGATCTGCATCATTCCCTGAGGTGGATGATGTGCGTGCTCACCACGCTAGGCGTGAAAAAGGTCGTGGCCTTGGACGTGGTCGTGGTAGTGGTCGTGATGACTAAGAAAGAAACTTTGTTCTTGATGTTAATCATTCATCGAATAAAAGGAGAAAAGATGAGAAACATGAAACAATTACTTATTTTTGATGTGGTGAAAAAGGACACTATTCACGTGAATGTCGTTCTCTCAAGCACTTAGATGACCTTTATCAAGCATCGCTAAAGAAGAAAGAGAGAAATCCTGAGGCTAACTTTCTCTCTGAAAATAATGTTGACATCGCATGGTTGGATGTAGCAGACCTTTTCGAGCACTCTGAAGGAAAGATTGATCACTTGATTGGTGATGGTTCCGTAAACAAGGAAGAATGAATGATTTTTTTTTTTATTATTGTTGATAAGAGTTAGTGAATAAAAATCATGTAAAAGTAGTTATTTGCCTGAGTATTAGTTTTTGATTAGTATTAATTAGTTTAATTACATTATTGATGTTTATTATTGAATTGAATGGAATTTCAATTTTGTCATTATTTATTGAAAAGGAAAAAAAGGGAAAAAAATGATACATTAATGAAAGCAAATGGTAGGCGTTGTAAAAAAAAGAAAAAGAAAGGTGAAACAAAAACTATAATGTTATAAATATACCATATATAGTGAATGTCTACTTTACCATATATAGTGAATACCTACTTTATCATATATTGTGTATGTTTATTTATGGAAACGTTACAAACCCCAAAGTTAGTTTTCCCCTATAAATAAAGGGGTTTTGCTTCATTGTAATTCATCCCTCAAGAGAAATAAAAATTACTCTCTATTCTCTACTCTTCTTCTTTGTTCTTTATTATTTCATAACATGTTATCAGCACGAGTGCTCTCACTAATTAAAGAACAACTCAACAAAACAAATTCTAAAAGTACAATCCGACAAAACAAATTCTCAAGGTGATATGATTCTTTAATTTTTTATTACGGTTGGTGAGTTTTTGTACCAAAGATAAAATTATTTTATAAAATTACAATTATGTCTTTGAAGTCTTGATTTTCTATGTAAAAACAATAACTACTTGCTAACATTACAAGTACACGTGTATGTATTGTCTAACACTATATCCTTTAGTAGCATATCTTTTCAATTTATAAGTTCATACATAATTCTAGTACTAATTATCTTCTCTAAGGAGTTGTTTTTGAGTGGAAGGATTGATCGAGTGTTAACCTCCTTAGCAAAGAAGTGATGTTTTGCGTAATGGAGTGTCGGACAAATTTTTACTAATGGCTACAATGAAACAAAATAATCCTCTTTGTATATAAAAAAAACAATTGAATTCAAATCTCATCGATTTATGCCTAAGACGTCTTTATATGGATAAGATATTGAGTTTGAATTATCTCAATACACCATATTGATTATAATATGATGTCTAAGGCAATATTTGATGAAAATTCATAATATCCCATTGATATGCTCCATGAAGTGAATATGGTAGCAATATATGATGAATCTAAAAGTGACAACTTGTTTCATTCTTGAAGTGAATGTTGTAGCAGTGCATAATATGTCTTAAAGAAGACAAGTGATTCAATGCACGAATATATACGTGGAGGGACAATAAGATAATGATCATCAAAAGTGATGATATTTTCACACGCATATTATGATCATAAGATATGTTAGAGAAAAATTCTCTAGATCATATGTATGTCTCGATTTGCTCCTGAAGTAGTAATATCATAAAAGAGGTTATAAGCTATCAATTTGATAGGCTTGAGGCACATTATATTTCATTCATGGGAATGAGAATTTTAATTGTTATAAGCATAGATCCATTTTCTAGGTGAATGCGGTGATATTTAATGAAGATTATCAATAAACGTGAACTTGATTATGATGGCTTCATAGCTCACCTTCGAATGAGGAACAATAACCAGAAGAGTTATTCTGAAATCTACTTCTAAAGTAGTAAATCTGAAATTTATTCATATAACAGTAAATCTGAAATTTACTAAAGAAAAAAGTACATCTCACGGTAAACTTGGAGTTTACTAGAATAAAAGTTCATAAATTGACATGAACGATTGTGACATCTCGAAGATGTGCCTATTGAATATTAGATATGTATTGAAGAACCAGAAGATTCTTCGAGAATTGTTTATGTCGCTTGTTCTCATGATAAGTTTGTTGGACCAACTAATGTTGGGATTAAATTCCTTAAATCTGAAAAATATAAAAGGTGAATATGGGTCCGTTCACCTATCATGTGATATGCTGAAAAGAGCATCAATAAGATGATCATATGTACATTCATTGTCAACTTGCAGTTTGACATTCATAAAGTTGATTGCTCAATAAAATTGAGTTAAGAACATAATTTTTAGATTGTGCAATCAAGAAATTTATCTTGATGATGATGGATTGGCATTGAATGCCTTCGATAAATAGCTAAACCATCGCTAATGAGAACAAAGCTTCATGTGTTGGTCTGAAATATGATATGTTGCATACAATAACATTTGTATACATTAGACCAATAAATTATGATTATTTCTTCCCCCTCAATTGGTTCAAGGTCATAAACCAACTATTTTATCTAATAGTTTTGATGTGCGGTATACGACTAATTAATATACCATGATACACAAAGATGAATTCCTCAAGGAAATAGAGGATGTATGCTAGTTTTCCTAACATAAGGGGGAGATTATAAACGCTATGAAATATGTTAGGAATTATCACCAGATCCTCATCCAAAAGATAATTCAAGTCAAATACCGAAAACATCTCATATTAAGTGCAAGTGCTCTTATTTTGTATTCCTAAAGGACAAAGTCTATACATGCATGAAGCGTGGTAGAATAATCGGTTCCAAATGAAAGTCCTTGAAAAATAAGGAGCAAATAATCATAATAAGAAAGCAATGAGCTCTTGAAGAGCCTACGACATAACACTTCATGAAAAACCTTATGAGAGGTCCATGTACCTGAAAATAATGAAGTGATGAGATCTCAAAATATTATGTCACACTATCAACCAATACAAAATAGTATATCATCAGTAATATCTTAGATACAATATTGACGCAATATTGTAAAAGATTACGAGGATTTGAATTCTACGTTAATTTAAGCATGCTAACGTAGAAACATTTATCAACTGACATGAAAGAATGCATTTTGTTAAGTATAAAACTTATTTGATTTGCAGTCCAGACACTTGAAGATGTCACACTTGACATGTTGGATATTGTCACTTGACAAAAATCCATATGAAAATCTCTAAAGGATTCAAAATGCCTGAAGCATATAAAGTTTTTGAGAAACTTTTTATTATCCTCATAAGAGATAATTTGATGATTTGAGTATCATTGGAACTGTTGGAGAGTTTTTAAAAGCAATAGAATTTTTTGCTTAAATGAGAAACATGCAAAATTGAATAAGGATCCATTCCGACCTCAAGAAAAGAATGAGGAACTCCTTGGTTACGAAGTACCATATCTTAGTGCAATTGATGCACTAATGTATCTTGCAAGTACTATAGGGCCTGATATAGCCATTTTCAGTTAATTTGTTAGAAAGTTTGCAGTCCCGATCTTATTGGTCATGTTGATGTTGGGTACTTATCTGACCTATATAAAGCTCGGTCTCAAATAGGCTATGTGTTCATATGTGGTGGTACTGCAATATCTTGGAGATATACAAAACAGTCTATAGTAGCCACTTCATGAAACCATGATGAGATAATAGTTATTCATGAAGCGAACCGAGAATGTGTGTGGTTGAGGTCCATGATACATCTCATTCGAGAAAAATGTGGTTTGAAATGTGACAATGTACTCATAATTTTATACAGAGATAATGCAACATGCATAGCACATCTTAAGGGAGGATTCATAAAAGGAGATGGAATGAAGTACACTTCATCAAAGTTTTTCTATACACATGGGCTACAAAAGAATGGTGATATTAACGTACAACAAATTCGTTCAAGTGACAATGTGACTGATTTATTCACCAAGTCTCCTTCAATTGCAACTTTCAAGAAGATGGTGCACAAGATCGGGATGCAAAGGTTCAAGGATGTTCTCATTAGAGGGAGTTAATACGCGTTGTACTCTTTTTCCCTTATGAGATTTTTTCCCACTGGGTTTTCCTTGTAAGGTTTTTAATGAGGCAGCTTATATGCGTATTGTTAGATATGTGTACTCTTTTTCCTTCATTAGATTTTTTTTCCACTGGGTTTTTTCTAGTAAAGTTTTAACAAGGCACATTATCTATCAATTAGACATTCAAGGGGGAGTATTATAAATATACCATATATAGTGAATGTCTACTTTACCATATATAGTGAATACCTACTTTACCATATATTGTGTATGTCTATTTATGGAAAAGTTACAAACCCCAAAGTTAGTTTTCCCCTATAAATAAAGGGATTTTGCTTCATTGTAATTCATCCTTCAAGAGAAATAAGAATTACTCTCTATTCTCTACTCTTCTTCTTTGTTCTTTATTATTTCATAACATATAAAATATTTTAAGAAGGTGAGTGAATTGTGATGTATTTTAAATTTGTTGTTACAATGCTTATTGACACAAGCATAATTATTGTGAAATATGGTGTAATTGTTGTTTGATTGTAGCAAATATTGTATTTTAAATAATAACTATGTAATACAACACTTTTTTGTTTAACAATGATATTATGTATTGAATCATTATTCACATTATAACGATATGCCATTGTGTTTTATGCTAAATATTTACTAATGACATTATTTCAATTCTTATGAAACCACAACATTATTTTTTTTTATCATGTATATAATGGTTACGTAAATATTAATATTGCATTGTTATATTGCTACATTTAATAACACAATTATATTTTGCTAAGTATTACTTTACTACACAACAAATGACACATTAATATGATTTCTAGGTTGTTTGCTTGTGAGGAGTGATTAACAATTCCTTATAGTATAAGCTTTCACTTTGTACAAAGACTTAATATATATTTTATTTGTTGTATATCATTTTATTTGAAAATATGGATAATTTTGAAAGTAAGCTCTTCAATTGTGAAGATATTTGCTTGATTGATTTTGGCACTACACATACAATATTCAAAGAAGAAAAATATTTCTCTCATCTAAACATGGGCAAGATTAATGTTACTACAATTTCTGGTAGTGCTAATTTGATTGAAGGTTTCGAAAAATCTATTATAATCTTGTCCAAGGGAACTAAACTCATCATAAATAATGCTATATTTTCTCCTAAGTCTCAGAGAAACTTGATGAATTTTAAAGATATCCGTGAAAATAGTTATCATATTAAGACAATTGATGAGATGAATCTTGAATATCTTGGTATCACCAAGAATGTCTTTGGGCAGACATGTGTTATAGAAAAGTTTCCTGCTTTATCTTCTGGCCTGTATTGGATAAAGATTTATGCAATTGAGGCACATTCTATAGTAAATTGAAAGTTTACTAATTCCAATACTTTCATACTTTGGCATGATCGTTTGGGACATCCAGGATCTATAATGATGAGATGAATCATAGAAAATTCAAATGGGCATCCATTAAAGAACTTTAAGGTTCTTTCGAATGGTGAATTTTCATGCAATGCTTGTTATCAAGGCAAGCTGATTGTGAGTCCATCGCCAACAAAAGTTGAGATTGAGTCCCCTGCATTCTTGGAACGCATACATGAGGATATTTGTGGACTCATTCACCCACCTAGTGGGTCGTTTAGATATTTTATGGTCCTAATAGATGTTTCGTCTAGATGGTATCATGTGTGCCTATTGTAATCTCACAACTTGGTATTTGTAAAATTGTTGGCACAAATAATACGATTACGGACACAGTTTCCTGATAATCAAATTAAGTCTATTCGCCTTGATAATGTTGCAGAATTTTCATCCCAAGCATTTAATGACTATTATTTATCAATTGAGATAAGAGTGGAAAATTATGTACCCCACGTTCACACTCAAAATGTCCTTGCCGAGTCATTAATTAAACATTTGTAGTTGATAGCAAGACCATTGCTTATGAAAACTAAGTTGCCCACTTCTGTTTGGGGTCATGCAATTTTGCATGCTGCATCATTAATTTGTTCGTCTTAGACCGATAAATTATCATAAATTTTCTCCGTTGCAATTGATTTTGGGTTAAGATCCTAATATATCTCATTTGAGAATTTTTGAGTATGGTGTATATGTGCCTATAGCACCACCAAATCGCACCAAGATGGGCCCCCAAAGAAGGTTAGAAATTTATGTTGGGTTTGAATCACCCTCCATTATTTTCTATCTTGAACCATTAATGGGAGATATGTTCACTGCTCGATTTGCAGATTATCGGTTTGATGAGATAGTTTTTCCAAAATTAGGGGGAGAAAATAGTGACATCAAAAGAGAATTTTTGTGAAAAAATTCATCACTATCTCATCTTGATCCACGTGCTTCTATTTATGAACAAGAAGTACAAAAGATTATTCATCTGCAGAAAATTGCAAATCAAATGTCATACGTATTTATAGATTTAAAAAGGATCGCTAAATCACATAATCCTGCGGAGAATGTCCCAATTCGAATTGATATCCCTAAAGGACTATCCACTAGTGTCATAGCTAATGAATCTAAAGCACGCTTGAAGCGTAGTAGACCATTAGGTTCTAAGGATCGAAATCCTAGAAAAAGAAAAATAAATGGTCAAGATGATACTACAAAAGATCCTCATATAGAAGTTCAAGATTTGAGCAATGTTGATATTCCTAAAGAAATTAATGAGCCTGAGACTCAAAAAAATGAGGAACTATCCATAAATTCAAGTGATGTTGGAACTAATTTGAATAGATCTAAAATAGTAGTGGATTATGTATTTACATATAATGTTGCAACGAAAATCATGCAAGATAGGTGAGGAGCTTGAACCTCGATATGTCACAGAATGTCGATAAAGAAATGACTGGCCAAAATGGCAAAAAACAATTCAATCTGAATTGAATTCACTTGTCAAACGTGAAGTTTTTGGACCTATAGCTCAAACACCTAATGGTGTTAAGCCTGTTGGCTATAAATGGGTTTTTGTACAAAAAAAAATGAGAAAACTGAAATACAAAAGTATAAAGCACGCCTTATTGCACAAGGATTTTCACAACGGCCTGGTGTCGATTATGATGAGACATATTCACCAGTTATGGATGCAATAACATTTCATGATCTTATTAGTTTCACTGTCCATGAGAGACTTGAAATGCATTTGATGGATGTGGTAACAACCTATCTATATGGATCACTTGATAATGCGATGTACATGAAAATTTCTGAAGGATTTAAAATATTGAAAGCATATAGTTCAAAGCCTCGAGAAATGTATTTCATTAGATTGCAAAGATCACTATATGGTTTGAAGAAATCTGGACGCATGTGGTATAACCGTCTTAGTGAATATTTATCTAAGGAAGATTATACGAATGATGAAATTTGCCCATGTGTTTTTATAAAGAAAACAACGTCGGAGTTTGTTATACTTGATGTCTATGTCAATGACATAAATCTTATTGGAACTCCAATGGAGATTCAAAAGGCAATTGATTACCTAAAGAAAGAATTTGAGATGAAAGATCTCGGAAAGACAAAATTATGCCTTGATTTGCAAATTGAGCATTTGACAAACGGTATCTTTGTCCATCAATCTACCTACACAAAAAAGTTTTTGAAAAGATTATAAATAGATAGAGCACATCCATTAAGTACTCCGATGGTTGTTCGATCACTTGATGTGAACAAGGACCCATTCCGACCTCAAGAAAAGAATGAGGAACTCCTTGGTCCTGAAATACCATATCTTAGTGCAATTGGTGCACTAATGTATCTTGCAAATACTACAAGGCCTTATATAGACTTTTCGGTTAATTTGTTAGAAAGGTATAGTTCTGCTCCTAATAAGAGACATTGGAATGGGATCAAACATATATTACGGTATCTAAAAGGGACTATTGATATGGCTTATTTTATTCTAAAATTCCAGTCCCGATCTTGTTGGTTATGCTGATGCTGGGTACTTATCTGACCTGCATAATGCTAGGTCTCAAACAGGTTATGTGTTCATATGTGGGGGTATTGCCATATCTTAGAGATATACAAAGAAGTCTATCGTAGCTACTTCATCGAACCACGTTGAGATTATAGCTATTCATGAAGCAAGCCGAGAGTGTGTTTGGTTGAGGTCCATAATACATCTCATTCAAGAAAAATATGGTTTGAAATGTGACAAAGTACTCACAATTTTATTTGAAGATAATGCAACATGCATAGCACAACTTAAGAAAGGATTCATAAAAGGAGATAGAACAAAACACATTTTGCCAAAGATCTTCTATACATATGAGCTCCAAAAGAATGGTGATATTGACCTACAACAGATTCGTTCAAGTGACAGTGTGGCTGAATTATTCACCAAGTCTCTTCCAACTTCAACTTTCAAGAAAATGGTGCACAAGATCGGAATGCAAAGGTTTAAGGATGTTCTTATTAGGGGAAGTTAATACGCGTTGTACTCTTTTTTCCTTACGAGGTTTTGTCCCACTAAATTTTCCTTGTAAGTATTTTAATGACGTATCCTATATGTGTATTATTAGGCATTCAAGAAGGAGTGTTATGATATTGATGTATATCAGTTGTAGTTAATGTCTATCAAGATCTAGTTGATACCTATCAGGATTTGATGTATCTGTCTTTTAGTGTGAAGCTAGGAGCAAATTTTTCCTATAAATAGAAGGGCTTCCTTCATTGTAAATCATCCTTCAAGAGAAATAACAATTACTCTCTCTATTCTCTCTACTCTTCTTCTTTATTCTTTATTGCTTTATAACAGTTTGAACTTTTTATTCTTCATTAAAAGTCTCTATTTTAGACAAAATCATTTTTCACTATTTTTCTAATATTTAAGAGTTGAAAATTAGTTAAATATATATATATATATATATATATAGTAAATCATTCTTAGTAGAAATCATCAAAATTAATGACAACTAATATTTTTTTCACTAGTTTAAGAATTCTATATAAATTAAAGTTGATTTTAAGAAAATTTGAAAATTTTAAAATAAATACAAAAACATTAGAATAAGAAAAATATAAGAAGTATCAAATTTTAAAAGTTTTAAGTAAGTAAGAAGCATGTGATCAAGAATTTTTTAAAGATTTAACTTAAATAAAAAAAGATTTTGTATTTCTAATAATAACTCCTAATAACTTGCATTTCTATGCCTTTTCCAAAATATATTAGGAGTACTTGCTCAATCATATTTTATGTCACGTTATTTAATTTGCTAGGGTGTTTAAAAAAAATATTTTAAAATAATTATGTGATTATCAATCATTTCATTGAAGTTTAAAAATAAATTTTAAGATAAAATTATTTTAGATTTTACTAAAATGACATTTTTTAAAAATTTGATTAAAAAAAAGAGTATGATATAAAATAGGATGGACGAAGTAGTTTTGTATTATAAAAATAAAGAAAGACCTCCAAATATTATAATTTTAAAATTAAAAATATATAAAAAGATTAAATTTATGATCTTAAACTGACAATGTAGAACATTAAAACTGAAAACTTATAAGATATAAAAGTAACATCTTTAGGAACAGATTAAAAAGAAAAATAAGACACATAATTAAGACGAGGGAGATATAAAAATGTGCAAAGTATACTCGTTTCAATCTATGTTTGACTCAGCTTATTAGGATAACCATTACGTATCGTCTATTATATTATTTTAATAGATATATAATTTAAACAAATTATATTGATTTTCGTTATTTCATAATGTGCAACACCATCTTATGAAAAATAAATGTTTAATATTATTGTAAAGAAAAGGCGAGATACGACATAAAATTATTAGTAAAGACGACTCTGTCATACCAATATAACAAATCAAATATGACAATCAAATAAGAGCATTATATAAAATGAAAATTAAATTACTTTAACGGTATGAAGTATGAAAGAAGGTATATATTTTAATATATTAAATCAAAAATAAAAAAAGACCTAAAATATTCTTCAACTATTTAAAATGGTATAAAGACGCTTTGTTTATTTACTGAGCCTAAAATGACCTTCTTGCCTAACTATTGGGCCTAAAATGCCCTTTACACCTACCTATTAAGCCTAAAATGTCCTTCTCGTCTACATATTGAGTCTATTTTGCCTTTTTACTTAGGGAAATTACATGAAAATGTTATCCTTAAGACTTCATTACATAAATAATAATATTTTTTTAATATTACAAAAATATTTTTATTTTACATATATAGCCATTTAAAAGAATCAGAAAAGATAATTAGAATTCCTAATTTAATGTTATAACTAATTATCAATTCACCTTAATTTAAGAGATATACTTTTCAATCTTCAAATTAAAAGTGGAAAAGATAACCTCTGCTTCCAATTTTTTCTCTCTTATATTCAAAATCCAAATATTTTAAAATAAATTAAGTATTTCATTATTTGCTCGTGTATGTTTCTTTTTATTTTCATGTATGTTAATCATCTCGTATTATTTTATTATCGTATATTTTTAATTCTAATGTAATTGATTAATCATATTTTTTATGGATAAATATTCATGAAATAAAATTCATTATGTTAAAATTACAGATATATCATGTATTTTTGTTGTATAAATATAAGGGAAAAGGACACCATGTATCACCTTTGAAAAAATAATGACCAATAATGGCTCACGTTTCATGTTTTGGACAAAAGTAACATTTCGGATGATTTAATTTCCATTTATTAGCCCTTTATTTTAATAAGGCACGCGCTAAATGTGAAAGGTTCTCAGTTGTCCTTTTTGCCGAAAAAAGTATTAACTGATACCTACAGTTACCTTTTTCGAGTGCTCTTTCAGAATAGGGTTTTTCGACGTTTGTAGTGATGAAAATCAAGAAAAAGGTTAATATTGATACTAAATTAGCTGGTAAAGGTATAAGATATGATCCTAATTTCGTTGTTAGTGATGATGATTTGAATATTTAACAAATTGTGATGTTCAATTGAAGGATTTGAAGAATGTTCATGCTACTCCTAGTCGAGTTACTAGGTCTCAAGGTAAATTAGTAGGTGATCCATCAATGGCAAAACAAAAGAAATCAGCTAAAAAAAGGCACATACAGATGTGAGTGATGATTCAGCTCTTGTTGTTATTTGCAAAAAAATTAAAAAAAAACAGTGATTCAAAAAATGATGAAGATTATGGTAAGTCATCTAAAGGAAATGAGAAGATATGTGTGAATGATGAAGGAGATACTGTTGTTCCTCCCCAAAAAATGAAAAAAAGGAATCGATCATCAAATGACGGAGAAGATGATGCTCAATCATCCAAAAAGAAAAGTAAAAAAGCTCCTTGGAAGAGAAAAATACCCAAATTAACTGATTTTGAGGTACATTTTTTGTGCTTTCTCTGTATTAATTATGTCTGATAGATGTTCACTTTTTGCGTAGAATTTCTGTATGCTTGAAATATGTGTGTTATTGTTGTATATAATATGTGTCATCGTTGTATATGAAATATACTGGGTAGTGATTTTTTTGAAATTTAGTGTAAAGTGGTTGTATAACTATTTGTGTATCAGCATTGTATAACTGTGTATAGTTTGAATATTTAGATTGTAACTGTGTAAAATTAGCAACACTGTTGCAATGAATACTGTATGCCTAATATATGTAGCTTTTTGAAATATTTATACCTAAACGTACACTTATTTATTGCAGATTTGGGATTTTTTTCTTGGTCCATCTGATCATTATAAGTGTCAGCTCAGCGTACACACAAACTATGGTATTGTGACTTCCTTGAAATCTAAGTTGGACAAGAAGCAACTTGATTAGTTTAAGAATAGTTGCTTTGGGTATTTCTTATCTTTACCAAGTGTTCTTTCTCAAAATCAACTTATCTATGGAATGTTGCTTAGGAAACTTATTTGTGAGAGAGATGATGAAATCTGGATTAAAGTGAATAACACTAGGTTACGGTTTGACTTAGAAGAGTTTGCTATAATTAGCGGCTTAAAATATACTGAAAACTACAATAATGAGTTTGCTGCTACTGAAGAAAGTAAGCTGAAGGAGTTGTATTTTTCAGAAAAATTCAAGGTCACAAAGCTTGATTTAGAAGAGTGTTTCATGGACAAAAAATGGCGATGTGATGAAGATGCTTTACAAATTTCTATTTTTTTCTTCATTCATTTTTTTTTCTATCACGTATAAAGATATTATAACTAAGAATAATTTCTTATTGGTTGAATCTGGGAACTATGAAACATTTCCTTGGGAAAAATTATGTTTTCGTCTGATGTTGGAGTCAATGAAGTCTAAGGTTTATCAGCGAAAAACTATGTATCGTTGTGCTGGTTTGCCTCTTGCATTTCAGTGTTGGTTTTATAAGTGTTGTTCTTATGCTGCTGGCCATCTTGCTAACCGAGTGGGTGATGGTTTGCCACGTATACTGAATTGGTTTGTAAAGTATAGACCAACATATAAGGAGGTCAAGTCTGCATTTTTTTATATTAGGCAAGAGCAGGTATATCGTTGTTTTAAAATGTAATTTATATATGTTTTGTTAAATTGTTATGTGCTTCTTAAATATCAAGTGTTGTTTTGTATGTGCAGGTTGTGTTGCAAAACATTACACCGACAGTTCTTGAAAAAATAATCCTTCAATTACCTGATTTCAAACCTGTGGATGAGGTTGTGCACTCTGTTGATTTACCTAGCACCAGTAAATAAGATTGTAGTAATTCGAGCTCAGATAATAAATTGGCACTCTTGAGAAGTGATGTTAAAGTGGTATGTCGAAGGTTTTTATTAATATTTGTATGTTTTTGCTAAATGATGTTTTGACTTTTTCCTTTTATGTTTAGTTAATGTAAAAGGTTTTCTCGATGGAGAAGTTTATGAAATCCTCATTTGAATTGATTTTTTGAGCTCTAGATATAAAGAATGAACCCAAGGTATTCTGTTCTTAATTTTCCTGTTTTTTAAACAAATCTTATATACACTATTGTAATTATTTTACAAAGTTTTTTATACAGGTTGGTATATCAATTGGTGATAACAATGGTGACAACTCAAATGAAAAAGCTGATGAGACACCTAATGTTGGTGGTATGAGTGATGATCAAGTTGATGATCCAGCTAATGTGGGACAACAAATGTTGTTGCACCGGAAGTAAATCATAGAAGTGACAATTTGATGGATGATGTAGGGAAAAAATAGATTGTGTAGGTGGTGACGTATTTGGTCATTTGGTGAATGGCGTTGGAGAGAAAGTTAATTTTGTAGGTGATTGTGTAGTTGGTCATGTCGTTGTTGATTCTGCAGCTGAAACTGTTCACGGAAGAATTTTCCAAATTTTGATTTTTTGAAGTTCACACAAAGCTCGGTGAAAATAAGGATATAGGGGAGGGTAGAAATAGTCAGGTTGATAGTGATTGGTCTAATTTTACTAATCCTGAAGTGTCTAAATTTGCTCAACCTTTCGTGATCAAAAAAACCAAAAAGAAGGTGATGTGGCAGTGCTTAGCCAGAATGAGTTTGACTGGTCAGAAATTCCAGATGCTGAAATTTCTAAGTTCACTCAACCCGATAAGAGTGTTGCAACAACTGATGCAACTGATTTAGTATGTGATAATGTTAGAAAGGTTGATGCAATTGTAAGTGATCATGTTAAAGGGATTGAGGAAAACATGGTGGCTGCGTCTGTTATATTGGGTGAAACACCTGCTATTGCTCACCGATTACGTAAGCCAGCGACAGTATGTGAATCGCCTTTTTTTTTTGTCAAAATTCAATTCTAGTTGTGACAAAGTTGAAGGCCAATCATCCAAGTGTGTAGAGAATGCTCAGCCAAGTAACTGTGTCTTATCTATAAAGCATCCTTTTGTGAAGAGTATTACGGAGCGAATTGATAATTTGAAAGTGACATTACAGTTTAACAGGTTTGTTGCGAGATCGTTGCGTGTTAAACAAATGTAAGTTTCTGTCTATAGTTTCTTTTTGCTTTACTTTATTTTGTCATATATTATAATTTTTGTAACATTGTTTTTACAGGCCTTTTTATTCAGATTTTGTCAATGCTCTTCCAAAATATTTTAAATATGGAGTTGATACTGTCAAAATAAAATTGTGGTTCTTCACATTGGCATATCCAGAAGTACCCTTAACCGATTCAGTAAGTAATGAATTTGTTAGTTAAGTAGGTTATATAAATTTTATTTTTGTACTTGATAGTGATAAGCTAATTAGAATACTGAATTTTTGTATATGATGCATATTATATAAATTCTAAGCATTATTTATGCAGTACTTTATGTGCAGTTTATATGCAGCACTTTATATGCAGTTGTAACACCCCGTACTTAATTACGTGCATTAGCCATGGTTATATGTGTTGGAGTATATGTATTGATCATAAGTTAGGTATATATGAGTTTAAGTATGAGTATTGATTATTTTGAGATGGTTTCAAGTGTATAGTTTGATTATATGTGTATGGGAATCGACTTTATTTATACCGGAATTTGCTCGTCGAAGTTTCTATGCGAAGTTTATCGAGTTAGCTTTCCAACGATATAAAGATTTTTGAAAATAGATGAGTATCGGATATAAGCGAGCATGTTCGAAACTTGAAAACGGTGGACGCAATGAACAGTAAATGTGCAGAAATTTTCTGCACACAAAAGTACTGCAACCAAACAGATTTTTGGGTCGACTTTAAACGATCATAACTCCTTGTACAAAATAAAATGTGTGATCTGCTATATATCTATGAGAATCCCTGAGAGTCTTCTTTCTAATGCAATTGGTTTCATCCAAATCCAACGTCTGAGTAAGGAGTTATACTCGTTTTACTTCATCCTCTCAAAACAAATTTTTAGGGTCAACTTCAAACGATCATAATTCCTTGTACAGGACGAACTGGGTGGCCTAATTTATATGAAATGAAATACCTTTGAATTATCTATCCAACGATACCAATTTTACCTAAATCTGATATCGGAGCAAAGAGTTATGGTCGATTTACTTTAGCCTATCAAAACAGTCCACCATGGACAGATTCGGATTTACTTAAATTTTTAAGGGCAATATGGTCATTTTCCATCACCTCATGGACGAAAATTGGTCACTATATACATATAATTAGCCTCATATCCATCATGTTATCATCCAAATTATTGAAGAATAAGAAACCCTAGTCTAAGTTCAACTCCAATTATCTTGTGATTCAACCGTAGAAAGTCCAAATTGATTCTGTAGTTGTGTTCACCGTCTCGAGGGCTTCGAGAAGCACCCCTTATTTGTGCCAACAGGACTTCGAAATCAAAAGGGTCATTTTATGGTAAGGATGTAAATTATGTTGGTGTTATTTATATGGATATGTATATATATATGCATGTGAGCATAAAAAGTATGTTATTTGATTGTTGTTGAAAGATGATTGGGAAATGATGTTGGATTATGTTGAATTGTGAAGGGATTTGGTGTGATGATGTGGTATTGATGATTATATATATATATACACATAAACCTATTGTTCAAGTTGGTTTTTGGAATGTTTTGCAAATATTGGTTGTATGGAATTATGGAAGAGAATTGTGGTGTTGGGTTGCTAATACTAGATGCCAAACATTTCATTGTAGATAAATGATTTGTAAAGGCGGGAAGTTGTGTTGAATTGGTATCCGAATCTACAACGAGGTATGTAAAGCACACTCTAACGATGTTCTTTGGCATGAAAACACCAATGTTCCATCAAGTAAGATTCTGAGGTTGTCCAAAAACATGTATTGTTCTACATTACCAACGAAGTTGTTTCTATTCTATAAAGTGTCAAAATGTTTCATTGATATACCAAAAGGCTCCTATTTCATTGTTGTGATATTGATGATTCTGAAACACATTGTTGATGTACCAATGAGTCTTTATTACGTCGTTATTGTATAGAAGGTCTATTACTTGGTTCTTATTGATGTATCGTTGTTTCAAAGTATCAAAAATGTGGTGGCGACCGAAATAACAATCTCAAAGATTAATTGAACTAAGTGATGGAAGTTCTCTCTTATCGGGTGGTATCCCAGGGGCATAAGCCTAGCATGGGTCGATCCCTATTTACGTGTTTATGGGTGGTATCCCAGGGGCATAAGCCTAGCATGGGTCGATCCCTATTTACGTGTTTATGGGTGGTATCCCAGGGGCATAAGCCTAGAATGGGTCGATCCCAGTTAATATGTACTGGAGGTAGCCTAATGGCCATAGTACAGTACAGTAATGATTACAAAGATGTTAAGAACGAAGGTAAAGTGATTGAATAAATTCAATGTACAGGTTGTCACAAGTTCTAGTAAGTGTGGTCCACTCCTATTACGATTTATTCACTTGTTTCGGATTTCTATTGAGCTCCTATATCATATGTGATTATCTACAACTTTACATACTCAGTACATATTTCGTACTGACGTCCCCCATGGGGACCTGCATTTCATGCTACAGGCACAAGTACCTCAGCTCATTCACAGCATAGATAGGAGCCAGGTCATACAGCTATTGTTGGTGAGCTCCAGTTTGCTTCGGAGTTTTCCGAGTCGGTTCCTTATGTTTTGTTATTGTACAGGAGTCATGTGTGGGCGGGGGTTTGTCCCGACCCTAGTTATGTCATGTATATCCTAGAGGCTTTGTAGACATAAGGAAGGGTAAAGTCATGGAAGTTTATATAGTGATGTTATATCTTTATATGTGGTGGCCCCGACGGCCAAGTATTATATATATATATATTTGTGCGTGTTGTGATGATACAGGTAATTAGATCCTTCTATATGCAATGAAGTGCTGTCCAAATTTTTGGTGACATGTAAGGGAAAGTACAGGTATTTGAACGGGTTCTCCCAGGCCTTCTCGGCTTCGGGTGCCAGTCCGGCCCGATGGGATTTTGGGGCGTGACAAAAGTGGTATCAGAGAGGTTCGTCCTAGTGAGTCTACAAAGCCGTGTCTACGTAGAGTCTTGTTTATCGGTGTGTTGTGCACCACATCTATAAACAGGAGGCTATGGACATTTAGGAATTGTTTCTTTTCTTCATGTCTTATATCGTGCGATAGAGCCTATATTGTATATGAAGTCATAGTTGACCTCTGAATCAGTTTGTTTCTCTTATTATAGTAATGATGCCAGTTACCAGAAGCAAGAATACCGGTAAGCAAGTAGATGTGGCTGCCGGAGAGGGGACTAGTAAGTCACCCACTATACCAGCTAATCAAAGTGAGGCTCCAGCTGAGCATGCATCAGAAACTTCCCCCAGTCCGGAAGAAATAAGGGGGAGGAGAACTATATCCCCAGAGCCACCTATTAATGCTGTTGATCAAGATCTTAGAAATGCAGTGCAACTTTTGACTCGTATAGTTGCTGGGAAAGCTCAAGGGCGAGCCATTCCTACTGCAGGTCCTAGTGGTATAGATAGGGTGGCTAGTCTTCGAACACAAGATTTTCTTAAGATGGATCCGCCTACTTTTACCGGATCCGATCTTAACGAAGATCCGCAGGACTTTATTGATCAGATCCAAAGGGCCCTAGAGGTGATGCATGTATCGGGCAGAGAGACAGTGGAGTTAGCCGCGTATAGATTCAAAGGTGAGGCTATATATTGGTATGAAAACTGGAAACGGTCAAGGGGCATTAATGCACCCCCAGCTACTTGGAAAGAGTTCAAAGAGGCATTTATTGATCATTATCTTCCATATGAGACTCGTCAGGCCCGTGCGGATCAGTTCTTAAATCTTCGACAGGGTAATACAAGTGTGAGAAAGTATAGTCTTCGATTTAATTCTTTGTCCAGATATGCTCCTAATGTTATAGCTACTATGGATGACAGAGTTCATTGGTATGTGGATGGATTGGATCCGTATTTGGTTAGGGATTGTACTATTGCCGCTTTGAACAAAGATATGGACATAGCGAGGATCCAAGCTTTTGCACAGAAAATGGAAGATCAGAGGCAGAGGAGAAGAACACAGGAATCAGAAAGAGGATATTCCAAGAGGGCCAGATCTACAGGGCAGTTCATGGCATCTCAAGGAGGGTTCAGACCACAGTTTTCTGCTAGACCACCTAGGCCATTATCTTCTTATTCTGCAGCTAGTGCCCCACCACAGTTCCAAGGGTCCAGAGAAAATCAATTTGGGCATAGAAGTGAGAGTCAGAGTTAGCGGATAGTGGGGTACCAAAGGAAAGGGAATATGAGCCAATCGAGACCTCCTCGAGAGCCATGCAATAAATGTGGAAGGTATCATTTGGGCACATGTCGGCTGGGGACCAATGTTTGCTTTTGGTGCGGTATGTCGGGGCATATGATGAGGGAATGCCCACGAAGGGACATAGGGGGTATGGCATGACCTACGGGGTCATTTGTTACATCATCATCATCGATGCCTTATTCAGGAAGGGGTGCACAACCAATGGGTCGTGTTAGAGGTGATAGAGGAGCCACGGGATCTAGCGGGGCTCAAAATCGTATGTATGCTCTAGTAGATCGACAGAATTTAGAGGCTTCCCCAGATGTGGTTACGGGTACGTTGTCTATCTTTTCATTCGATTTATATGCCTTAATTGATCCCGGTTCCACATTATCTTATGTTACTTCATTGGTTGCTGGAAAGTTCGAAAGAATACCCGAACTATTAGTTAAGCCATTTGAAGTATCCACACCGGTTGGGGAATCTATTATAGCTAGAAGGGTTTATCAAAACTGCATAGTAACTGTTTGTGGTCGTGATACGATGGCTGATCTTGTAGAGTTAGAAATGGTAGATTTTGATGTTATAATGGGTATGGACTGGTTGGCGTCTTGTTATGCCACAATTGGTTGCTGCACGAAAAAGGTATATTTCCATTTTCCAAATGAATCAGTCCTTGAATGGAAAGGTGAAATTAGCGCGCCAAGAGGTAGATTTATTTCTTATTTTAAGGCAAGAAGAATGATTTCCAAGGGATACATATATCATTTAGTTAGAGTAAGGGATACAGAAGCAGAGCCACCAACTCTTCACGTTATTCCGGTGGTAAATGAATTTCCTGATGTATTTCTTGAAGATCGTCCAGGTTTGCCTCCTGAACGAGAAGTAGAGTTTGGTATTGATGTAATACCAGGCACCCAACCAATCTCCATTCCGCCGTATAGAATGGCCCCAGCAGAATTACGAGAATTGAAAGATTTGCTAGAGAAGGGATTCATAAGGCCTAGTATGTCCCCCTGGGGAGCACCAGTGTTATTTGTGCACAAAAATGATGGCTCGCTGAGGATGTGTATTGATTATCGGCAATTGAATAAGGTGACTATTAAGAATAAATATCCTCTCCCAAGAATTGATGATTTATTTGATCAGTTACAGGGCGCCAAGTGTTTTTCTAAGATTGATTTGAGGTCAGGTTACCACCAAGTGAGGGTCAAAGAGAAGGATATACCAAAGACAGCTTTCCGAACACGGTATGGTCATTATGAGTTTCTAGTTATGTCATTTGGGCTAACAAATGCACCTGCAACTTTTATGGATTTGATGAATAGGGTGTTTAAGCCATTCCTGGATGTATTTGTGTTAGTTTTTATAGATGATATTCTAGTTTATTCTAGATCAGAAGAGGACCATGCCAATCACTTACGGCAGGCATTGCAGACTCTTCGTGATTGTAAGCTTCATGCAAAGTTCTCTAAATGTGAGTTTTGGTTAAAGTCGGTGGCATTTTTGGGTCATATTGTATCTAGTGAAGGGATAAAGGTTGATGCTCAAAAGATAGAAGTTGTGAAGAACTGGCCAAGGCCCACAACGCCTACGGAGATTCGTAGTTTTCTCGGGTTGGCCGGTTATTATAGAAGGTTTGTTAAAGACTTTTCTTCCATTTCAGCACCCTTAACCAAGCTAACGCATAAAACATCCAAGTTCCAATGGAATGATGCGTGTGAGGAGAGTTTCCAAGAATTGAAGAATAAGTTGACTTCTACACCTGTGTTGGTACTTCCAGAAGGTATAGAAGGGTATACAGTGTATTGTGATGCTTCGAGAATTTGTTTAGGATGTGTATTAATTCAGCATGGTAAGGTGATAGCATATGCCTCAAGGCAATTGAGGCCACATGAGAAAAATTACCCCATACATGATCTTGAGCTGGCAGCGGTTATCTATGCTTTAAAAATATGGCGTCACTATTTATATGGGGTTCATGTTGATATATATATTGATCACAAGAGCTTACAATATATTTTCAGTCAGAAGGATCTAAATCTGAGGCAGCGAAGGTGGATGGAACTATTAAAAGATTATGATGTTGATATTTTGTATCACCCAGGGAAAGCGAA
Source organism: Capsicum pubescens (assembly GCA_030864215.1). Taxonomy (NCBI): domain Eukaryota; kingdom Viridiplantae; phylum Streptophyta; class Magnoliopsida; order Solanales; family Solanaceae; genus Capsicum; species Capsicum pubescens. The sequence continues at coordinate 82,340,710 of CM061541.1, read as the reverse complement.
TATAGTAGTTGATGCGTTGAGTCGTAAGTCTATGATGGCACCTATAGAAAGGCAAGGGATGATTAAAGATCTTCATCAATTAGCTAGTCTAGGAGTTTGTCTTCTCAAAACTCCGGACGAGGAGCTTATTGTGCATAATGCCGCGGAATCCTCATTAGTAGCTGAGGTGAAAGAGAAGCAAGATGCAGATCCTATTTTATTACAGCTTAAGGAGAACGTTCAGAGTGGTGCGACCAAGGCATTTGAGCTTACGCGAGAAGGAGTACTTCAGTGCCAAAACCGATTGTGTGTGCCGGATGTAGACAGGCTAAGAAAGAAGATTATGACAGAGGCACATTTTTCAAGGTATTCCATTCATCTAGGATCAACCAAAATGTATCAAGATTTGAAAGATATGTATTGGTGGAATGACATGAAAAGAAACATCGCAGAATTTGTAGCTGAATGTCCAAATTGCCAACGAGTTAAAGTGGAACATCAAAAGCCCGGAGGCTATATGCAATGCATAGATCTTCCAATTTGGAAGTGGGACATGATCAACATGGATTTTGTTACAGGTTTGCCTCGTACATCTCGGAAATTTGATTCTATATGGGTGATTGTGGATAGGCTTACTAAATCCGCACATTTCTTACCCGTTAAGACCACTTACACAGTTGAAGAATATTCGAAGCTGTATGTTAAAGAAATAGTCCGATTACATGGGGTGCCAACTTCTATTATATCGGATCGGGGAACTCAATTTACCGCAAAATTTTGGAAGTCTTTCCAACGGAGTTTGGGAACACAAGTGAATCTGAGTACAACTTTTCACCCTCAGACGGATGGACAAGCAGAGCGCACCATTCAAACACTTGAAGATATGCTACGAGCATGTGTTATAGATTTTAAAGGCAGCTGGGATGATCATTTACCTCTTATTGAGTTTGCCTACAATAATAGCTATCATTCAAGTATCAAAATGGCACCATATGAAGCTTTATATAGGAGGAAGTGTAGATCACCAATAGGATGGTTCGAAGCGGGTGAAACTCTTATGTTCGGACCGGATCTTGTGTATCAAGCCATAGAAAAAGTCAAGGTGATTCAGCAACAGTTGAAAATATCCCAAAGTCGACACAAGTCATATGCGGATAGTAGAAGAAGAGGGCTAGAGTTTTCGTTAGGCGATTGGGTATTTTTGAAGGTATCGCCAATGAAAGGGGTGATGAGATTTGGCAAGAAAGGAAAGTTGAGTCCACGATATATAGGCCCGTATAAGATTATTCGAAGATGTGGGCAAGTTGCTTATGAATTAGAGCTACCCCAGGAACTCTCATCAGTGCATCCAGTATTTCATGTATCGATGCTTCGAAAGTGCATCGGAGATCCGTCCCTTATTACTTCTACTAAAGATGTGCAAGTAACAGAAGATCTTACCTATGAGGAGATGCCTATTGCTATATTAGATCGTCAAGTTAAGAAGATGAGAAACAAAGAAGTAGCATCGGTGAAAGTACTTTGGAGAAATCAACAAAGGGAAGAGATTACATGGGAAGCGGAGGAAGCAATGAAATCGAAATACCCTTATTTGTTTAAAGGTGAAAAAGAAGTGCAAGGAGTGGAACTGGGACGCTAACAAGTAAGTTTTAACATATGCATAATATCTATATGATGACGTGAATATCAATTATGAATTAGAACTTGTTTCGGCTAAATAACTACATTCACATTCGAGGACGAATGTCCTTAAGGGGGGAAGGACGTAACACCCCGTACTTAATTACGTGCATTAGCCATGGTTATATGTGTTGGAGTATATGTATTGATCATAAGTTAGGTATATATGAGTTTAAGTATGAGTATTGATTATTTTGAGATGGTTTCAAGTGTATAGTTTGATTATATGTGTAGGGGAATCGACTTTATTTATACCGGAATTTGCTCGTCGAAGTTTCTATGCGAAGTTTATCGAGTTAGCTTTCCAATGATATAAAGATTTTTGAAAACAGATGAGTATCGGATATAAGCGAGCATGTTCGAAACTTGAAAATGGTGGACGCAATGAACAGTAAATGTGCAGAAATTTTCTGCACACAAAAGTACTGCAGCCAAACAGATTTTTGGGTCGACTTTAAACGATCATAACTCCTTGTACAAAATAAACTGTGTGAGCTGCTATATATCGATGAGAATCCCCGAGAGTCTTCTTTCTAATACAATTGGTTTCATCCAAATCCAACGTCTGAGTAAGGAGTTATACTCGTTTTACTTCATCCTCTCAAAACAGATTTTTAGGGTCAACTTCAAACGATCATAATTCCTTGTACAGGACGAACTGGGTGTCCTACTTTATATGAAATGAAATACCTTTGAATTATATATCCAACGATACCAATTTCACCCAAATACGATATGGGAGCAAAGAGTTATGGTCGATTTACTTTAGCCTATCAAAACAGTCTACCATGGACAGATTCGGATTTACTTAAATTTTTAAGGGCAATATGGTCATTTTCCATCACCTCATGGACGAAAATTGTTCATTATATACATATACTTAGCCTCATATCCATCATGTTATCATCCAAATTATTGAAGAATAAGAAACCCTAGTCTAAGTTCAACTCCAATTATCTTGTGATTCAACCGTAGAAATTCCAAATTGATTCTGTAGTTGTGTTCACCGTCTCGAGGGCTTCGAGAAGCACCCCTTATTTGTGCCAACAGGACTTCGAAATCAAAAGGGCCATTTTATGGTAAGGATGTAAATTATGTTGGTGTTATTTATATGGATATGTATATATATATGCATGTGAGCATAAGAAGTATGTTATTTGATTGTTGTTGAAAGATGATTGGGAAATGATGTTGGATTATGTTGAATTGTGAAGGGATTTGGTGTGATGATGTGGTATTGATGATTATATATATATATACACATAAACCTATTGTTCAAGTTGGTTTTTGGAATGTTTTGCAAATATTGGTTGTATGGAATTATGGAAGAGAATTGTGGTGTTGGGTTGGTAATACTAGATGCCAAATATTTCATTGTAGATAAATGATTTGTAAAGGCGGGAAGTTGTGTTGAATTGGTATCCGAATCTACAACGAGGTATGTAAAGCATACTCTAACGATGTTCTTTTGCATGAAAACACCAATGTTCCATCAAGTAAGATTCCGAGGTTGTCCAAAAACATGTATTGTTCTACATTACCAACGAAGTTGTTTCCATTCTATAAAGTGTCAAAATATTTCGTTGATATACCAAAAGGCTCCTATTTCATTGTTGTGATATTGATGATTCTGAAACACATTGTTGATGTACCAATGAGTCTTTATTACGTCGTTATTGTATAGAAGGTCTATTACTTGGTTCTTATTGATGTATCGTTGTTTCAAAGTATCAAAAATGTGGTGGCGACCGAAATAACAATCTCAAAGATTAATTGAACTAAGTGATGGAAGTTCTCTCTTATCGGGTGGTATCCCAGGGGCATAAGCCTAGCATGGGTCGATCCCTATTTACGTGTTTATGGGTGGTATCCCAGGGGCATAAGCCTAGCATGGGTCGATCCCTATTTACGTGTTTATGGGTGGTATCCCAGGGGCATAAGCCTAGAATGGGTCGATCCCAGTTAATATGTACTGGAGGTAGCCTAATGGCCATAGTACAGTACAGTAATGATTACAAAGATGTTAAGAACGAAGGTAAAGTGATTGAATAAATTCAATGTACAGGTTGTCACAAGTTCTAGTAAGTGTGGTCCACTCCTATTACGATTTATTCACTTGTTTCGGATTTCTATTGAGCTCCTATATCATATGTGATTATCTACAGCTTTACATACTCAGTACATATTTCGTACTGACGTTCCCCACGGGGACCTGCATTTCATGCTACAGGTACAGGTACCTCAGCTCATTCACAGCATAGATAGGAGCCAGGTCATACAGCTATTGTTGGTGAGCTCCAATTTGCTTCGGAGTTTTTCGAGTCGGTTCCTTATGTTTTGTTATTGTACAGGAGTCATGTGTGGGCGGGGGTTTGTCCCGACCCTAGTTATGTCATGTATATCCTAGAGGCTTTGTAGACATAAGGAAGGGTAAAGTCATGGAAGTTTATATAGTGATGTTATATCTGTATATGTGGTGGCCCCGACGACCAAGTATTATATATATATATATTTGTGCGTGTTGTGCTGATACAGGTAATTAGATCCTTCTATATGCAACGAAGTGCTGTCCAAATTTTTGGTGACATGTAAGGGAAAGTACAGGTATTTGAACGGGTTCTCCCGGGCCTTCTCGGTTTCGGGTGCCAGTCCGGCCCGATGGGATTTTGGGGCGTGACAGCAGTGTATTTACAAGTCCTATGCAGTGGTTACACAGTAGGTACACAGTTTAAATGCAATAGTTGATATGCAGTATATATACAGGTCCTACACAGTAGGTACACAGTTTGTATGCAGTAGTTGATGTGATGCATTTTATATAAGTAGTTTGTATTTATCATATTTAAATTAGTGTTCTGTATTTATTTTTAGCATTTTAACGTGGTTTTGTTGTTCTTATTTTCAGCATATTGATGTTATCTTTTACTATTTGCGAAAGAAGTCAAAATTTGGGCCTGTTTGTGATTCAGTTAAATTTACAACCACCGATTGTTGGTTTAACTGCTTGATTCAGACTTTGTATAAGCGATTTTTGAGAACAATAGAGATGTAACACTTATCACTCAAGAACATCAAATCGTTGAGTACATGCTTGGATTTTTTATGAGATGCAACGTCCCGTGGAATAGCATTGACAATGTTCTTTTCCCAATTAATCTTGCTGAGAACTTCCACTGGATTTTGGTGAGGCTGTCTTTTAAAGATCAGGGCATATATGTGTATGATTCAATGCATGGTGCAAGGCATGTCGTTCGTGTTCAGAAATCAGTTGCAGCATATTCAGAATTAATTTCACACTTTCTTTCTTGTATTGGATTTTGGGAAAGTAGGAGCGATGGACTTTCAGTGGCTAATTCTTTTGATATTCGAATTATTGATGGACTGTCAACTCAAGCTAACATGTAATATATTGAATGAACATTCAATTACTCATTTTTACATACTTTTTTGTCAATTATACTGATGATGTATTATGTTTGCAGGGACTGTGGTGTATATGTTGCAGCCTTTGCTGAGTATTTGCTTGATGGTCTTGAAATTTTTAACCATCTAGATGATATTGATATTATTTGTATTCGGTATGGTGTGTTGCTGTGGGATTATGGAAAGAAGAAACAAAGGCAATGTGCAGTTAGTGAAGATGAATCTACTGGTCGAATGTTGAAGAAAAAGGATGGGGTGCAGCAAATTTCGTTAGAAATGTTTTTGAAGCATAGATGTGAAATATGTTTTTAGTGTTGAAATGCTTAGGGTTGTTTTTGTTTTGTGTTGATACACTGGGAGATTCTTATGATGAAATGTTATGCTGAATACTATATGTTTTGGTAATTGATACAATTCTGTACAATTGATGCTAAAATGATAATTTATGTTGATCACAGTTGATATGCAATATATATGCAACATTTATTCAGTTCCTATATAGTTGTTACACAGTTTCAGTGCACTATCTCTACAATTTCATACATTTATGTCAACCAGATATAGAACTTATAAATTGTTGTAATAAAGTAGTTATATAGTTTATACAAGTAGTTATATTCAGAATGCAGAGGTGCTATGCATTCGCTAATTAATTCAAAAGACAAATACTAGTTCTTATATATATTCAAACTGTAAATAGGTATTATACATGATTGACACAGATGATATGCAGTTTTTTATGAATTATAGCCAAAAAATTACACTCCCCCAGCTCAGAGGAGTTGATTAGTGAACCTCACCAAAGAATGTGGCTAAATGAAATACCATAATGCACAAATTTCTATAAGAGTAAAAATGAAATTGAAATTAAAAGCAATATTCTATAAACTGAAAGTGTTGCATTTGAAGTAAAATAATATTGTTGCTATTACATTGCTATGAAAAGAATAGCCTTTTTTAAAGAAAAAAAATGGGAAAGATAAAAGTGTTCTTGCATCACTTTATATGCAGTTTATATGCAGTGTATATACAGGTCCTATGCAGTGGTTACACAGTAGGTACACAGTTTAAATGCAGCGGTTGATATGCAGTATATATGCAATATTTATTCAGTTCCTATACAGTTGTTACACAGTTTAAGCCCACTGTTTCTATAATTTCATACATTTATCCCAACCATATATAGAACTTATATATTGTTGTAATTTATAAAAGTAGTTATATTCAAAATATAGAGGTGCTATGTATTTGCTAATTTTATTCAAAAGACAAAAACTAGTTCTTATATATATTCAAACTATATATAGGTATTATACATGATTGACACAGATGATATGCATTTTTTTAGGAATTGTAGCAAAAAAATTACCCTCCCCCAGCTCAGAGGAGTTGATTAGTGCGCCTCACCAAAGAATGTGGCTAAATAAAACACCATAATGCACAAATTTCTATAAGAGTAGAAATGAAATTGAAATTGAAAGCAATATTCTATAAACTGAAAGTGTTGCATTTGAAGTAAAATAATATTGTTGCTATTACATTTCTATGAAAAGAATAGTCTTTTTCAAGGAAAAAAATGGAAAAGATAAAAGTGTTCTTGCAGCAGCATCCTATTAGATTCTCGTTGGAGCATTTCCACACGTTCTTCGATTGTGTCCTATTTTTCTACAACGTCCACATGAAGTTGCTTAAAGTAGTCCATAATGCCCTTTTCTTGATTGTTCTTTTTTGGTCTTCCTGATTTTGGTTTCCAGATTAGTGGCAGTACTATATTAGCTGATATCTCTGTCTCTGGTAGAATGTTCCAAACTATTTCATCAGGAAGTGGAATAACTGAAAGTTCATATGCTTTCAAGAAGTTTTCTCTTGTGTAATATGGAGCACAATAGCTTTGTAAGTCCATATGCATGTAAGTTAGCACCGCCATAGCATGTGGACAAGGTATGCCATCTACTTGAAATTATAGGCAGGAGCATTTTTTTCACACATGCAAACAATGTTTTGTTTTCCAGTTTCATCAATGACTACATAAGAATAGTGAGTAGAAACCATCACTCATCACCTGCAATGTACAAATATATTAGTAAATAGTGTGCATATTAGAATATGTAAGTGTCTGTGAACTAGAGATAAGAAGTAATACCTTCATTACAAAATGAAATTTTTCCTCATTATTATATTGTATTTATTTCCTAGTTTTGTAATTGTTGCTTCTGAATGTTGTCTATGTTCATTATTCCATCTCATGACCAGATCCATCATAAATTATAGGAATTTTTTAATTGGCAAGTCTCTTGCATCTCTATTTGCTGAATTTAGGGACTCTGCGATGTTTGAAGTCATGAACGTCGACCTATTGACTTGGGAATGATCTATGGACCATTTTTCATAGATTATATCAAACAGATACTCCTTCACCCTATTATCGATTTTGTTTATGTCTTCCATAAGTCGATCAAAGTCTTCCTTTATGTATGTTCTGGCCATTGTAAAGAAGATCCCCTTTAATTGCTTTTGATTCTTCTTAAACCTACCCTTGATATTGTTCCATAGATGGTAGATGCATATATAGTGAGCCATATTTGGATATAGAGTGCAACAACTTTTAATATGTTGTCATGCCTATCAGATACTATGCACATGCCTTTTCTTTCACCAAAAGCAGTGTTAAACATGCGGAAAAAACATTCCCATGAAGCGTCATTTTCAGAATCAACAACAGCATATGCTAGTGGCAAAATATGTCCTGATTAAATAAGTGGGAAAGTGTTTATCAATGAATACGAGAATATACAGAATTTTTTCTAAAAAAAATTCATAAAGCTCATATGTTGCATCCAGCACACTAGCAAACAACATTGTTCCCTTGTATGCAGATTTCAGGAAAGTTCCATCAACAACAATGGTAGGCATACAATATCTCCAGCCCCTAATTGATGTGCTCAACGCGACAAAAATATATAAAAAGTGATTGTCCTCCGTTTTGTGTAGTCTTGTGAATGATCCAGGATTTATTGTGTTTACCATGTATAGGTAAGCTGGCAATTTAGCATAAGATTCACGCAAAGAACCTCTGACCAGTTCAAGTACTTTTTCTTTAGCTCTATATGCTTTTTTGTAGTTCATCTTATTTCCGTACAAGTTTCTCATTTCATCCATGATCTCTGCTGGAGTGTATGTTGACTTTGATTCAGAAAGTTATGCTTCACCATTTTAGCGATGTTTAAAGAAGTAGCATGCCATTGTGAAAGCATTCTGTCCGAAATTGGACAGGTGTGATCATCGATAAATTTTGTCACCATGAAAAATTCTGAATTTTGTTGACTTGAAGATCTAAAAGTCCAATTGCATCTCTGATTGATACACTTAAGATATTACCTATATACATTTATATACAATAAATATATATGCAGTACACAATTCATATCCAATATATATGTAGGTGTTATACAGAAATTACACAGTTCATATGCAGTACATATACAAGTCCTATATAGTAGTTACACAGTCTGTACACAGGTCATATGCAGTTTATTTACAGGTCCTATACAGTAGTTACAATATTGTATGCAACATTTATGCAAATTTATACCTATATTCCAACAAAATAAAAAACTTACACATTGTTGACACAGGTCATATAAAGTAGTTATATAGTTTATTATCCAATGTATATGCAGGTGCTATACATAAATTACACAGTTCATATGCAGTACTTTATATGCAGTATATATACAGGTCCTATATAGTAGCTACAGAGTCTGTACACAGGCCATATGCAGTTTATATATAGGTCCTATACAGTAGTTACAATATTGTATGCAGCATTTATTCAAATTTATACCTATATTCCAACAAAATAAAAAACTTACACATTGTTGACACAAGTCATATAGAGTAGTTATATAGTTTATACCTTGATGATGATGATCTTTTCACCTTAAAGTAGAATCTCTCACGGATTGCATAATGTTTCATCACACTTGTTATTGTATTTTATTCCAGTACACCTGCCCTTCTTCAACATCTCTATGAAGTGGATCCTTTATTATCGATTCGGGTTGTTCTTCCATTCCTTCCCCAGAAAAATTATCTTCCATTGTATAATCAGAAATAGGTATCGGATGAACTTGAATAGCAGTCAGAGATGTTTTGATCAAATTTCCAATTGAGGATTCTCTATTTTCAAATGTGTTTTGTAGTGTTACACACAATGGAAATTCATTTATATCCAAATTTTTTTTCTTCAACTCCATATAAAGTCTAACACTCATATCATTGTAAATAGCTATAGATCCACTCTTTACAATATATTTTATAGTCATTAAACCAGAATTTTGCTCTAAATTCAACTGCTTATACAGTTCATCAACAAAATATTCGTACCTGCGATCTGAATTCAAAAGTTCTCCATTGATTGTAAACTTTTCAAACTGTACATCACTTAACCACTTTCCTCCGTATTGAAGCATAATTGGAACTAAAACTGAATTGAAGCCATAATTTCGTATCAACTGAAGTTAATTGTGAATGAAAAAAACTTTATGAAGCTAATTGACGGAGGATTTTTGTATATTTATATACAATTTATAAAGGTAGTTTAAGGCAATATGTTGTATCTGAAAGAGGAATTGTGAGGTTTTAATGGAAAAAAATCCTGAGGTAAAATTGGTGAAAAAAACTGTGAGTTTCAATTGAAAAGGAAATAAATATACTAAGCGATTTTTGCGGCTTTTTAGCGGTGATTAGAAGATGATTAGAATATGAAATTATTTTAACGGCTATTAAATGAGAATTAAAAACAGGGGCTATTTTTGTGGAATAACTTTTATGAGAAGGGCTATTTTTGTCCTTCTCCCTAAATATAATCTATATGGTATAATATAGGAAAAGGCATAATTTCTTCTTTGAACTTGTCGTTAAAACTTACTTTAACACTTTAACTTTATTGTTAATTATTTACCTCCCTAAACAACTTTCGTGTGAATTTATTAAATATATACCACCCAAAAAATGTAATTTCACTCTCACAATGGAGAGTGTAATACACTCACCTCCAAATTAGGGTCACGTCGTTGCCATGCAAGCACACATGAAAAATAAATTTAAAAATAATTTCACATTCACACACACACACACACACACACATATATATTTATATATATATATATATATATATATTCTTTCCCTCCTCCCCTAAACCCCTACCCCCAAGCTTTCTTCTTCACCTCCCAACCCCTATCCCCAAGCTTTCTTCTTCACTTCCCAACACCCGCCAACTGCCCACCCAAAACCCTTCCTACAATCCACAAACACCCTTCTCCCCCTACCAAATCATTCTTTCTTTTTCAACTCTTTTCTTTTTTTAGATCAAAATATTTGAAATTTAATTTTTTAAAAAATACAATTGTAATACCAAAGAGTTTTACTTTGAGGATAAAAGAAATTAGAAACAAAGAAATTATTTCACTTTGGTTGTTGAATTTTTAAAAATAAAGAATTTATTTGATTAAAATTTTTAGTGGATAGAAGTGAAAAGGGAAAAAAATGGGGGATGGAAAAGACATTAGGGGGAGGGGGGAGGTGAGGAAGAAGAAGACATGGAAGTGGTGGCGTGTGAGGAGGAAGAAACATGGGGGTGGTGGGATGTGAGGAAGAAGAGGAAAAAAATAATGACTGGAAATTTAAAGTGGGTCTTACTTAATTTTTTTTATACTTTTTTATAATTAAAATGCGTTTTAATTTTTTTATTCTTTTTTTATCACGTCAACTATCAAGGGGGTAATAGAATTCATTTAAAAGCCGTTTAGAGAGGTAAATAATTACCAATAAAGTTAAAGTGCTAAAGTGAGTTTTGACGATAAGTTCAGAAAAAATTATGTCTTTTCCCTATAATATATCATGTATTCATGGTATAAATATAATTTATATGGTATAATATAATTGTACCATATATTTTTAAAATAATCACTTTTGTTGTTGAATTTTTAAAAATAAAAAAATTATTTGATTAAGATTTTTAGTGGATAGTATGTGGGATAGGGCTGTTGGATGCATCAAGGAGTCTGCTGGAGAGGTGTTGGGTGTCTCGAGGGGCTGGTCTAGCCGGTATCGAAGGAATTGGTGGTGGAATAAAAATATTAAGAAAAAGGTGGAGACAAAGAAGGCGGTTTATGCTAAGTGGATTGAGAGTAAGGTTGAATAGGAGAAGCGGGTGAGCAGGAAAGAGTACAAGTTATCTAAGAAGGAGGCTAAGTTAGCAGTTACTGCTGCTAAGACAACAACTTTTGAGAGTTTGTATAAGGGGTTGAAGGAGAAAAAATGGGAAAAGAGGTTGTTTAGGCTTGCCAAGATTAGGGAGCGGAAGGGTTGGGATCTGGACCAAGTAAAGTGTATTAAGGGGGAGGATGGCAGAGTATTGGTGGAAGACGCCCTCATTAAGAAAAGATGACAGTCATATTTTCATAGGCTCTTAAATAATGAGGGGGACATAGGTATTGTGTTAGGGGAGTTGGAGCACTCCGGGGAGTGTCACGACTTCGACTATTATCGGCATTTTAAGGTAGAAGAGGTCAGTTAGGCTATTTACAAGATGCGAAGGGGCAGGGCGACGGGGCCCGACGAGATCCCGGTAGATTTTTGGAAGTTCTCTGGCGGGGCAGGGTTGAGGTGGCTGACCAACTTGTTTAACAACATTTTCAATTCCGCAAAGATGCCCGAGGCGTGGAGATGGCGCACGATGATCCCTTTATATAAGAATAAGGGTGACATTCAGAGTTGCAATAACTACCGGGGTATAAAGTTATTGAGTTACGCGATAAAGATTTGGGAGAGGGTGGTGGAGTGGAGGTTGAGGAAGATTGTGTCTATTTTGGAGAATCAATTTGGTTTTATGTCTGGTCGCTCTACGACTGAGGCAATTCACCTGGTACAGAGACTGGTTGAGCAGTATAGAGATAGGAAGAGGGATCTTCACATGGTGTTTATTAACTTGAAAAAGGCGTATGACAAGGTCCCTAGGGAGGTTTCTTGGATGCTTGGAGACGAGGGGGTCCCGATGGCGTACATCAGAGCCATTAAGGACATGTATGAGAGGGCGAAGATGCGGGTAAGAATAGTGGGAGGAGATTCCGAGCATTTTCCGATCTTGATAGGGTTGCACCAGGGATCAACTCTTAGTCCGTTTTTATTAGCCTTGGTAATGGATGTGTTGACGCGGAGTATATAAGGCGAGGTGCCTTGGTGTATGTTTTTTGCGGATGATATATTTTTGATTGATGAGTCACGTCAAGGTGTTAATGATAAGCTGGATATTTGGAGACAAACCCTAAAGTCTAAAGGGTTCCGGTTAAGTAGGACCAAAGCGGAGTACTTGGAGTGCACGTTTAGTTACTCGAGGCAAGAGGAGGAGGTGGTAGTGAAGTTGGATTCCCAGGCGGTTTGCAAGAGGAATAGTTTTAAGTACCTTGGATCTACGATTCAGGGGAACAGAGATATAGATGAGGATGTATCTTATCGTATTGGGGCAGGTTGAATGAAATGAAGGCTCGCTTTGGGAATCTTATGCGATAAAAAGGTGCTCCATAAGCTGAAAGTCAAATTCTATAGAGTTGCAGTCCGACCGGCTATGCTTTATGGAGTGGAGTGTTGGCCGGTTAAGAATTATCATATCCAAAAGTTGAAGGTGGCTGAAATGAAGATGTTGCGTTGGATGTGCGGATTTCTAGGGCTGATAGGATTAGGAATGAGATTATTCGGGAGAAGGTGGGAGAGATGTCGGTGGAGGATAAAATGTGGGAAATGAGGTTGAGAGGGTTTGGTCATGTGATGAGGAGGGGCACGGATTCCCCGGTTCGTAGGTGTGAGAGGTTGGCCTTGGATAGTTTCAAGCGGGGTAGGGGTAGACCGGAGAGATACTGAAGGGAAGTGATTAAACGTGACTTGGAGCGATTACAACTAACTGAGGATATGACCCTGGATAGGAAGGTATGGAGGAAAAGCATTAAGGTAGAAGGCTAAGGTGGGTGGATGAGTCGTAGTCAGTAGGTAGGAGGGCCTCAGTGTCCTTTGTTTGACAATGTACAATTTTGTGTGGATGTCATACCTATGTAATTTTAATCGTGTTCAGGATTTTGATGTTTTATATATTGTCCTTTGTCTTGAGACGGGGGTCTATCGAAAACAGCCTCTCTACCTCTTTAGAGGTAGTGGTATGGACTGCGTACACTCTACCCTCCCCAGACCCCACGATGTGGGAATTTACTGGATTTGTTGTTGTTGAAGATTTTTAGTGGATAGAAGTAAAAAAAGAAAAAAAATAGAGAATGGAGAAGACATTGGGGGGGGAGGAAGAAGAAGACATGAGGGACATGGGATATGAGGAAGAAGAATACATGGAAGTGGTAGCGTGTGAGGAAGAAGAAACATGGGGGTGGTGGGATGTGAGGAAGAAGAGGAAAAAAATAATGACTGAAAATTTTAAAATGGGTCTTACTTAATTTTTTTATACTTTTTTATAACTAAAATGCGTTTTAATCTTTTTTTGTTCTTTTTTTGTCACGTCAGTCATCAAGGGGGTAATATAATTCATTTAAAAGTCGTTTAGAGGGGTAAATAATTATCAATAAAGTGTTGAAGTGAGTTTTGACGATAAGTTTAGGAAAAAAATTATGACTTTTTCCCTCTAATATATCATGTATTCATGATATAAATATAATTTATATGGTATAATATAATTGTACCATGTATTTTCATAATACTAGTCAAGTGTACGTATTTTGCACGTGTGTCTCGTGTTGATAAATATAATTATATATAAAGAAATAAAATTATTAAAAATAGCAGTTGAGTTGCAATAAATGTTGTATCTGTTTAAAAGATATAATTTGACACTAAAAGTGTTTCATCTTAATCAATAAACCTATACATAAAATAAAAAATTTAATGAATTAAAAAAATTTTGCTCATCAAAGAAAAGGATTTAGGGGAAAATTAAGCCACAAAGGAACATTTGTTGTACATATACGTCATATTAAATTAAAATATAAATATTGTTAGTACTCTACGATCCAATTTAGGGTTGAGACTAATATTCATAATGAAACATAACAGAAAGGGAGAAAAAAAGTCATAAGATTAAGAAAACACAAATAAAAAAACACATTGTAAGAATATATTATTATCTTTTGATTTTGTCCAACATCACCCATTTACCTTGCTAAAGCTAATGATCGTACATGGACAAACTTTTTACTTTCTTCAATTACTCAAAACCAATATTGTATATATCTTCAAAATCAAAATCAATTGACCCACATATGATCGATCAAAAAATTTATTGCGAGAGTTATTTACTACTACATAATAAATGTAGATTTATCATCTAACTTTCGAAAATAATAAATCATATGTTAATTAAATTGGTAGAAGTCATACCTCAATTATCTGTGTTCTTTTGAAGCTTTAAATTTGAATTGAAATTTTTATCCTTACTGCATTCTTTCGGGCGAGGACACAACCTATCAAACATAAATTATGATAGAATCTCAAAAATTAAGGATAGAATCTCAAAATATGACAAAGCACACGTAAAAAATCTCATAATTAGGCGATCAAACCAACATTTAAAAGCAACAAACAATCAATAGTTGATAAAAAGAATTTCAAAGTGCAAAGAAAATACAAATACAAATTAAATAAAAAAGTAAAGAGACAAAGATTGATACAATTACTTGGATGCTAACATTAAAAAATAAAATTTACTTAAGTTGTTATCTATTTTAAGTAAAATTCTTGTCAAATAACCTACCTATTTTTGTTAAATTATTATTAAAAAGGGACTCACAAATTTGATTAACAAATAACTACTAAAGTAATATTTTGTTAGTATTAAAGTTCATATTTGGTTAGTTCCTCGAAGGTGAATTAATAATTGAAAATCAATAGTATTTTTAATAATATTTAAATAAAAAAGGTGAATTAATAATTGAAAATCAATAGTATTTTTAATTATGTTTGAATAAGGAAAGATTAATAACCAAATTTTAATAGGACACCTAAAGTATTACAAAATAATTAAACAATAATTTAGTAAAATGGTAAATGACAGTTTTGTCTATTATGGAGTCTTTTAGCGAAGGGCAAAAAGTTCAAATCACTTTTCTAAGGGTCTTCAGACTTTTAATAAATTATAGATAATATAATTTGTATAATATATTAATATGTCATGAATTTTTATGGTATAAATATCTCATATATTTTTATGGAGACATTATGAAAACAGGCAATAAAAATGAAAATATAAAATTTTGATATAGTATATAAAAAATGGATGAACAGAGGCTTCCATAAAAACAACAATAAATAAGAAGTATGAAACTTTAATATATAATTATTTTTCTATATATTAGAATCTGTATAAAAATAAATATTTTATATACTATATCTGACAGCCAACTAATACAGTTATGTATGTGTAATAATTTTTTAAAATGGCTATTTACTACTTTTTTCTTATTTATCAGATCAATTTAAAATAATAGAAAATTAATATCGTGCACTATTTATTTGATTAATATTAATAAAAAGGATGAATTTTATTAATTTAATAAAGATAATTTATGATATTATGTAATTTTTTTTAAAATAAAAAAGTAAAATAGGTTCAATAGATAAACGAAAAGAATATTTTAGGTTCAATAAATAGATATAAATAATATTTTAGACCCTATAAATAAATGAAAGGACATTTAGGCCCTTTTTCGAATAAAAAATAATACTAGTAGAGTAGGGCCTTTCCCATTTCCATGAAAGCGAAGAAAAGGCAACTCCAAAACTACTTTTCTCCGTTGTCTCTCTCTTTTTGTCACCCCCAAATTCTCTAAAATCCACTCACAACTTATTACCAAATAAAAGGCATAAGGTATCTTCTCTTTTTTCCTTTCTCTTTTATGCTGCGATTGAATTTATTAAATTGAGTGATTTTTGTAACTGCTTGTACATAAACAGGCAGTTGTGGATGAAGTTTAGACATATCGTGTATGCATCGATCAGTGGCTTTGTTTTGCTATGACTTGATTGCACAATACTAATAAGCTGCGATTAATTCGAGAATTAGGCAGCATCAGTTTTGTTGCTGACATACTTATATCATTTCTCCTGTTTTTTTTTGTTGGTAAGAATATTTATAGGATTTGTCAAATTTAGTTTTTCACAAGGAAGCCTTGGCGTTACGGGTAAAGTTGTTTTGTGACCAAGAGGTCACACGTTCAAGCCATAGAAACAACTACTTGCACTAATGGAGGGCAAGGTTGCGTATGATCTGTCCTTGTGATCTGACCTTTCCTAGGAATTAGTGCATAGCGGGAGCTTTAGTATACTGGGCTGCTATTTTTTACCTGTTTCACGAAGTGTTGCCATAAGAAATGTTGTTTTCAGTTTTTAAATTGCTGCTTCCATGTCAGTGTTGTTGCATCTGCTTATTGAGTTCACATCTATGGAAAAAAAAATGAAAAAGCGTCTAAAATGTCCCTCACCTATTGAGAATGGTACAAAAATGTCCTTCATTCACCTTAGGGCTTTATAATGCCTTCACATCCATCCACCTTTCGGTTTCAAAATGTCTTTCGCATCCACCTTTAGGCTCCAAAATGCTCTTATATTAAACAACCCCAATATTAAATTAAAAAAACAAATTATTAGTAAAGTCAACTTTCCATTGGTCCTATTTAATTAATTAAGATATTGTATAACCTATTTTCTCTTTTATTATTTTTTCCATTATTTTCGTGTTTGATCTGGAGAACAATTGTTATACTTATTCCTAATTAATATATATTTGTTAAAAATTACACATGAGCATTTTTTGTATGTTATATTTTCTATATGATTTCAGATTTGAATTTGATTCCGGATCTTGTAGTGGAAAATATACACCAATATGCTTGAATATTATTACTCTGTTTTTTTTTTTTGGGGTCTAATTTTATTGTTTCTTGATTTTTTGAAGATTTGAGTTCTATGGGTCATATTTAATTTTTCTGAATGCGCGAAAAAGATCTCAAACTAGACTAAGGTTGTATTTGTTTTTTTTAAGATTCAAACGTCTGAATCTGAATGCACGTCTAAATGATTAAGATGTTGTCTCTAGATCTGAAAACTGAATGATTAAGATTGTTTGTTTTTCAACATCTGAATGTGCAAACAAAAATTATTTGTATATATAATAAAATAAAAAATATAATTCAAATAAAAACTAATTATATATTAGAAAAGTATGTAATTTAATACAACAAAATTATTATTTGATTGAAAAAAAATATTTATGTTTGTTAGTGATAGTGAAGATGATTTATAATGGTGGTTGCGGTGACAATGATTGATGTTAGTGATTAGTAATGCTGGTGGTGATAGTTGGTATTGTAGTGATTGTTATGATGGTGGCAGTTGATAGTGGTGGTGGTGGTTGTGATGTAACGTTGCTTGATGTTAGTAGTTGGAGGTGTTGATTGTGATGGCTGAAAAATGAATGCATGATGGTTGACGATTTGTTGGTGCTAGTTGGAGATGATGTTAGTTGTGATGGTGGAGATAGTTGTTAGTAGAGATAAATTGTAGCGATGGTAGTGGTTGAAGTGATGGTAGAAGTTGTGTTATTAGTGATAATGGTGGTGACAACCGAAGAATGTGTGAAGATTGTGATGTATTAGTGGTAGTTAGTAGTGGTGCTAGTCGTGATAGATGAGTTGGTCGATAGTGATTGATGATGGTGGTGTTGTTGATGGCGGTGAATATAATTAGAATAATAGAAGTAGTAGGTGTGGTAGCGGTTGACAATAGTGGTTGGTAGCGATATTTGTTGTCGATGGTGATTGTGATGGTGGAGGTGGTTGGTGATGGTGGGCGGTGGTTGACAATGGTGGCAGTGGCAGAGGTGGTTAGTGGTGGTGACTAATGATTATGAATAGAGCGGCGGTGAATATTATCCAACACCAGAATACCTTTCAGACCTATTAAGGCTTGATTCTAGATCTGAATGATTAAGACCTATTCAGACCTATTAAGAGCTAAAATTTTAATAAAAAACAAATGCACTTAATGATCTGAAGTCTGAACCATTCAGATTCAGACCTCCATTGAGTGCAAACAAATGAGCCCTAAGGGAGTTTTTGATCTCTGATAGATTGTGTGTAATTAGCTTTATGAGTTTTACATTCTAAGATGAGGAATTTAGTTTTGAGGCATATGGAACTGGAAGTATTGCAGCTTTGAGAAAATAATTTCACTAGAAATATTTCAATGGATTTAGGCAAAAACAGTAAGGGATCGTTTGGTAGAGTGTATTACAAAAATAATGCATGCATTAGTCTTGTGCATTATTAATAACTTGTTTGGTACATTTTTTAGTCAATGTGCCCATAAATTAACTGAAAATTTGCCTTGCCTTCTAAGTTAAAAGATCTTTGCTACAAGTACTAATAAATTAATTGAAAATTTTTCTCCAAGCATGTGTACCGCCAACAATTTGCAGACATTGATCATTGTCGAAAGCTACTTGTTTGACTTAATTTTAAAATCTTCGGTGAGTGTCAATCACTTACTAGGATTAGAATGGAAAAAATAATCTAAATAGGTCAATTTCAAAAGGGTTATTAAGTTTGCCGAAGCTTACTAGAACTTCAAGATAATCTGGATGGATCTATTAGCTTTTGGGTGAGATTTCTAATTTTTTTTAATCAATGAAAAGTTGACACGTCACTAATGAAATCTTTTTTATTAAATATTGGGGTTATTAAATATAAGGGCATTTTGGATCCCAAAAGTGGATGTGAAGGGCATTTTGGATCCCAAAGGTGGATGTGAAGGGCATTATAGAGCCCAAAGGTGAATGAAAGGCATTTTTGTACCATTACCAATAGGTGAAGGGCATTTTAGGCCCTTTTTCGAAAAAAAAAAGAACTCAGAACATTCTACAGTAGATGAGCATCGTCTAGGAGATTTTTTTGTTCTTTCAATTTTAGAGAAATTTAGATATTCGGAGGTCAATTAACTGATGAAATATGTGGTAATCTGGTGCAGGTTTAACATTCTTGGCATTCTATGTTGATAATACCATGCAGCTATATCATCATCCTTTTTCCTTGGACAGCCAGAAGGTGAGACTTACTTTGGAAGAGAAAGGTATCGATTACACTTCACATCATGTAAACCCTTTAACGGGCAAGAACATGGATGCGTTTTTCTTCAATATGAATCCAAGCGCGAAAGTTCCTGTATTCCAGAATGGTTCTCATATCATATATGATACCATTGAGATTATTCAGTAAGTCTTCTCTTCACCTTGCGATACTTTTCTCCTGTCAGTACAAAAGTGTAAGCATGAAAGGTTAAAGAGGAGCATTCGCTTGCTGTGGTCATTAAACATAAGTTGGTTAATTTAACAGACGAAGAATCATGAATTATATTTTGATCGCCAGCTAGTTAACTTCTGGGGATCTTTTTCCTGACAGGAATAGAGTTGCATCGTGCTCTCTGGACGATAAATTACTTTTGCATCTGTAGAGCATATATAGTGCACATCTTGATTAGTATAAGTATATTGGTTGAATGATAGTTTACATTTTCTTATTTTCCGACTTTTGGGGGCCTATTTGAAGAGGAAGAATATTTAACTGTTCCAACATGCACAGGTATATTGAAAGAATTGCAGAAAAAGTGTCTTCTGGCGGAAACAATCTGAACCCTAGCAGCAGAGAAGTTGTCAGATGGATGCATAAAATACAAGAATGGGATGCAATGTACTTAACCCTTTTCCATGTCCCTGAGAAGTATCGGCTATATGTTTCTAAATTCCTGAGACGTGTAATCATTGCCCGAATGGCTGAATGTCCTGACTTAGCAGGTGCTTACCATTGTAAGTTACGAGAGGCATATGATATAGACGACAAGTTGAAGAATGCTGAGGTTTCGAGACGAAGTGAGAGTCATTTACTAAGACTTCTTGATGAAGTGGAACTGAAACTTGGTGAAACATCATATCTAGCCGGGGAAGAGTTCACTCTAGCTGATGTAACGCTCATCCCTGTTCTAGCTAGAATAGCACTCTTGAACTTGGAAGAGGAGTACATAAACAGTCGTCCAAATATAGCAGATTATTGGGTGTTGGCTAAGCAAAGACCAAGTTATAAGAAGGTGATTGGCAAGTACTTTGATGGATGGAGAAGACGTAAAACACTGTTGAAAACATGGTGCTTCATTCGTATCAGAAGTATGCTCCGCAAATTCTGAGAGTTCAATGTTGGAGAGCAAAAGCACTTATATAATGTAATTTAACCCTTTTCTTTTCTTACTGTTCAGTTTAGTTTCCTTCTTTCTTTTTGCAAGGGAAGGGAGAACTTGCAGTCGCATAGTGTAACAGCAATAATTGTTAAGATGATCTAATATTGTGCTTTTTTTCTGTTTGCACTTTTTTGTAACCCAGAAGGAAAGTCATTTGCAATTGTTCATATATGTAAGTAAAGTCAAACTTTGGTCATTGTTGAGGCTTGAGATTATAATAATTCTTTACCAAGTGGCCTGAGTTCTTTGAATATCGTCAAGAATGCCTGAAAATTGGTGTAGGAGACGAGTAGTTATTGTATAAGTTCATGTAACTGTGTTGGTAGCACAATGGGCCAGAAACAACAGTGAACTTTATCTGATGTTCATCGAAGTTTTTATCATCCTTTTGTTCTTCCTTTTGCCAATGGACGACAGCAAATTCCTGATATATATTTTGTATCTCATTCCTGCATTGTCACCCCCAAAATGCAATCTAATCTAAGCCTGAAAATATCACAAGGACGTTCCAACAATACATGAACGAACAATCTCTAATCAAGTTATCCAGCTGCGAGTACGGACAGAAGGAAAAGTTTAGCAAGAGACCTTTCTCTCTCTGTCCCTTTTTCACTAGTGTAACTGAACAATTTGTTCAAGCATTAGAATGTGTTCTGAACAAAAAGTAAAAAAACGATTGCAACTGAGATCATATCCTTCTAAAATGCATGAAGCAGGATCAGTTTCAAGGTAAAAAGCATACATTTCCACAACAGCAAAACGCCAGAAACCAGATCAGGAATACAGTTTGGCACAGCAGCAACTAGCATGTAGCAACATAAATATATCATTTTTTTCTGACAGTACTTTCCATTTCAAGTATAAAATAAAAAGAATCAGGAAGTTACCTCTGTGAGGCATGAATAACAATATTGCCAATGCAGCACACGTCAGAATCAGAATATCTCTTTTTTTTTTTTCCTAAACCTAAACAACAACAACAAAAAAGGAAAAAAGAATTATGGACTCAAACCCCCCAAAACAGAATAAGCGCTTTACAATTCTGTTGGTGGCAAAGAATTATCAGTTCAAAGGAGCACTGGAGAAAAACTTTGAAGCTCCTGGGGGCTTTAAGCTATGGAAGTTAAACTATGTTTGTTGTGAATGATTCTGTTGAAAAGTATGCCCCAAATTCTCCATCCTATCGATAGGGAAACTCCTAGATTCATCCTTTCTGCTTGCTACATCTACACTGCACATGCTATCTTTTGAGTTGTTTCCTGTGCACCCCCAGCTACTTCTTCCCCTATGCCACAAAGGCTTTTCTGAATTAATACACTTCTGCTGCCGAAAATATTTGTTTCCCAAGTTATGACAGCCCCTAACACGTTCAACATCAAATTGGGTATTTACAGAGACTTGCGGGAGGCTTGACCCGGATAGGCATGGAGGATTCTGAGCAGAGTGGCCCGGAGAACAAGAATAACGATCTTGTCCAGGATTTTGAGGTGGCTCGCGAAAAATTCCAGCTTTATCTGCACAAGATATAAGATCTCGTCTATCACAGGGATACGTAGGCAAAGGAGGAAAAGGATGAAAAGGTACTCCTGGGGCAACATCCCAAGCATCACGTCTTTCTTTTTGAGGTGACCCAAACTGCAGCACTTGGGAAAGTGGAATTCCATAGGAGACTGGCAATCGTGATATAAACTTCTGCTGCAAATGCCCTGTGACCATTGGATGTGGATGCTTCTTGTAACTAGATTCTTGGAGACTACAATCTGCACTTGAAGAAGCACTGCATGAGATTCTAGGAGCCTTCATGGGGACTGAAAACCCAGGGGGGACATCATCTATGTCCTGCTTTCGATCATCAGCGGCATTGGTTTCAATTCTTTGATCTAAATTTAATTTGGCCTCTTGATCCCATCGACTCTTACGTTTATGTTTCCTTTCCCTATTAGGTGCCCCAACAACACATGAAGTAGATGAGCCATCACGGACACCAGCATCTGTCTTAGTAGATTCTACCATTAAATGCCAGGTACATTCTTCTGTTTCTGAAGGTTTCACACCACAATGGTCTTGCAATGGTGAACACCTATTTGACTGTGGACAAGGATGCACGTCAATCTGGCTGTCATCTCTGTCAATGCAGCTCCTTTTTCGGAGAGGTTTACGTATCCACCTATCTCTGAAGTTCCTTGCAATTTGATGAACCTGAGACACCGTAAACACAGTAAATCAACTAACTAATGTCAAAAAAATTAATGCACAAACGGTGTAATACATGAAACCAAGACCTCCAGATCAAGATAAACGATTCCCAAGACTAGAACTCCCACCTCCCACCCCCACCCAAAAGAAAAACAGAAACATCGCAAGCCAGTGAACAATCATTTTCATGGTAATAATCAAACTAGCAGAACAGAAGATCCAAGGAAAAATAGAGCATCAATTACAATATGAATGTAATCACTATAGGATTAGGAGGACCTAGGACGCTTCACATATAAATATAGATCAAGCCTGATAGAAACGAGCCAATAAGACCCCGTAGCCCAATCAAAAGCAAGGAGCTAAAACATCAAAGAAAATTGTCTCCAAGTTCTCTAAAAATTTCCTTCATTTTTTTAAAATGTCAAGATTCTACTCCGAGTTAGCTTGATCAAGTTCTAATAACTTTTTTCTTACTAGATCAAAAAAAGAAATTGTTCATCAACATTGAAATGCAGGATCTGGAGCTAGAATCCTTTTCTCTAAAACTAGTTCTCTCATGTTAACCACTCCATTACTTTGGGGTGGCTTCGGGAGAAGGTTCCATCCTGAAAAGCCAGAGTTTCCTCTTTCCCTCTATCTAATTCTCGTTAAAGCTATTTACGAAGTGTAGTTGCACTTTCTGCAGTACACAAATTAATCATCAACAAATGCACTATTATATAATATAAACACGAGGTTTCCAACCATAAAACCAAACTGGGGCTTTCAGCATGTTAGACTAGAGAATATGTCATTGGCAGTCTCAGTTACTTGAGAAAAAAATTAAAATCAAAACAAGCTCAACAATACAGGTACAGTCTAGTCTAGGGCATAAGGCATCTAATATCTGCCATCTCACCCTGAAACAATATGGTGAGCACAGAATATAGGCCTCTGCATGCTTCCCCCTGAATACAACATTAGTAGAGCTGCTTGTCGGTGCAGGGTACTATCTAAGTTTTAATCTAACAGTTCCTAAAGATGTTAGAATTAGAATACGAATAAGAGGTGGTGAGACATTGGTGATGAGTTCCCTCCCCTTTATATTCACCTCATTTCGATATGAACTTTCTTGTATAGATTATAATCTAAGTTGCTAAGACTCTGTACGGGTTTCCGATACGGATGTGGATCTAGAGGTCGGGTCCTTCGTGATCTAAGTTTTAAGATTTTGGGGTACGGATACAGGTGCAGTGATTCGGCTAAAGTAATTCAAACATCTAAAAATAGAGTTATGTCTAAATTATGAGACATTATGTGGAAAATTTACAAGGTACTGATCAAGAGGAGAATCCCAGAAGGTGATACAAGGAAAAGGACTAATATAGAAATTTCAATGCAAGGTACACCGTAACCTTTGTTTTGATTGCATAAGTCATTGTATCTGTCTCGAATTTCTCTGTTGATAGAGGTCAAAGTATTCAAAATCGGTTGACCAAATCCAATACCCACACCCACACCCATGTGTCAACACGAATGCGGCAACAAAAAGTGGAGTCCGAGAAACTTAGATTCTAATTATAATGCTGAACTAGGCGGGAAGAAATCAGTCGTTTTGCTTTACATACATCATACATCTATAGGTTTCTCCAGTCATCACACGTGCACAACATGGGAAACATTTCAACTCATACTGAAAACCAAGAAAAGTAAAAGGGAGAGGGGCGATACAAAAGAATAAATCAAACTGAAACATTTTGTTAACTGTAATTAATATATCATTTACAGCTTGATGGAATGAAATGGTGCATAAAGCAAGAACAGGCTACCTGCTTGTTTGTGTGATCTGTCAATCTCAAAATTGAGTCCCTAAAGCTGCAAGGGCAATAAAAACATATCTTCAGTATCAATATTGAACTCTCAAGTTGTTCCTCAATAAAACAAGGCCAAAAGTTGAAAATTGAATATACATTAGATGCAAAAGAAAGTTTTTTTTTTAATGGTAAGATAAGATGCAAAAGAAAGTTCACAACAAGAAATGTCCAAGAAGAAAAACAATATTATCTTAGCAGTAAGCATTTGACGAGATTTATGCTGTGAGACTCTAAAAATGCAGCATTAATGACTTGAACTTAAGAAGATTCAGAATATAGTATCCAAGGCCAAAGCACTATTGTAAATCAAGAGAATAATAAGTTATAATTCATCGTAAACTATAGAAAGAGATATTATACAATATTCCATTGAGGACACTATCGCAAGATTCCGTATCCACTAACCTCTCAACTCCTGGTCTAGAGGGACCTCCATTAATGTGCTCATGCGAAAGAATCTCTCTCACAGCCAGATACTCTAAAACCTGTAGAAGGGAAAACAGTTGACATATGGCCAAAAGCTTGATAACATATTAATAGCCACATCGAGTCTACTGAGCATAACCACACACTCTGCGCCAAAATAATTTAGTCCATATAAACAATCCTGTCCTCCCAAAGTAGCAAGAATGTGACCTAAGGATGCGATGGAAACAATGCTCAGTTGCATATCCTCAATTGTTATGAACTTAAGAGTACATAAGAATTACGTCAATGAATACGTTTTTAAGACACTTCAACTTCTTGCTCAAACCAATTCCATCAACATTAACTAACAAATAAAAAGTTTTCTCCACAGCCTTTCAAATCCCGGTACAGCTAAAACAGCTAGTTCATTAAGTCAGTAAAATTACTTGGACTCCAGGGTTCTAAAGTAATTACCTTAAGCAACTTTCTGAGAATTGGGATCTTGTTGAATTCCCTCCGATATCGTTTCATTATGTTGTGTAACATCTGCAAGCCTATCAAGCAAGAGATAATCACACTCCAATCAGTAATTTATTTGGGAAAAAATAAAAAGAAGAGTTGAAGCATGCAATAAGCACCACATTACTACCATTCTTGTTAATAATATCCACCAAAACAGTGCGCGACTTGGTCTTCAAAAGCGCATCAAGGATCATAGAAAGATCCCGGTTACTGCATACAAATATATATATATATATATATATTAAAAAAGAAAAGAGAGAAAAATAGATTAAATGAATAAAAAGTATCACCAATTAAGCATGCAACTTCTAGCACCTGAAGAGCTTCCAATAGGAAAGCCATTTATTACCTCTGAATAGCTTCACCATTGCAGCTATCCCCTGAAGCAGCAGTTAAAAGGAGAAGCTTCAAGTAGCACCTAGATGCATCCTGCAGTGGAAAAAGGTTAATGTATTCAAATGTAGAGTCATCTTACATTAATCAGGTCCACATTAACCATAGCATAAGCGACACTGTAAAGAGGAAAAATGAAGACCTAGAAATGGAGACATCACTAAATCCTACATCAAGTGCCAAATCGTAAACCAATTTTCACCCCTCTATGAGCACCTGCCCAGGCCTCCCTTTCACAATTTTTGTCTATGGTGTCTCATCAATACACAACAAAGATGCCACACCAAATGGCAGTGGAAGGATAGACACAAAGCAGAGGAAATATGCATTCCGAAAAAAAAATCCATAATGATTACTTTTTCCAAAACCCGTGACCTAAGCAGTAGAAACACAACCTGACGAAAAAGCAAAGCGGCCATTACTCACGATCACCGCCTGAAGAATAGGCAACATGGACTCATCCAGTAGCTTGGAACTACTTAGTACTTACCCTGCGTTTGCTTATTCCACCATCATGATCCAGCAATTCATTAAGCTTCACTTCAACTGCAGATTCAGGCGCAAGAGTTCATTTTAATGATACTTTCAAATCTACAGATTCCAAAAATTTGATAATAATGATATACCTGCTTCAAAACTACCATTTGAGGAATCATGTGTTGGTTTCTTCAATTTAGGTTGTGGAATTTGCAATTTGTTGTTCACATCAGGTACAGATGTTAAATTTACAGTACTATCCTTCAATTTTCCCTTTTTAACTGAAGATGATCGACGAGAAGATTTTGACGATTCATCACTGGCTCCCCCATTGCCTGATTTCTTCGTCAAAGACTTGCTAAGCATAGCATTGGGAGATGGCAGTGCAGAAGAAACTTTTTCAGCATCTAAGCACTCACTTTTGACTTCAGATTTGGTTTTAGTGGTTACATCTTCCGACTGGAAGGAATTTCCCACAGGTCGTACAGAAGAATGCAACAAGCCTTCTAGCCCCTCCATTGCCTCAGATGATTCCAGCTTCTTCAGAAACGATGGAGATTCATTATGGATTTTGTTGCTTTCGTCCTTGATCTTCAAGCTAAAAGCGAATACAGAGTTATCCTTGTTGACATTTTCTTGTTCCATTATATTCCTTGTGGGTGTTTGGCTGGTATTCTCCAGGTTTCCGGTAAAAGGTTCACCCAGTTTATATTTGTTTTTAGGTGTTTCCCCTTGACTTCTAATTTCTGTGACATCAAATGAACTTCTTGCAGATAGAATTTTGTTTAGTTCATCATCCATGTCACCATCTTCGCAGAAAACAATGGGTTCAGGGTAGTCATCATCTGAATCAGCCTGAACTATCACTTCTTCATTCAGTAGATCTCCACCTATGTAGCCCCGACAGCTAGGCGAGCCACAGACACATTTCTTCGCTGCAGCCCCGAAGACGCGCACATAATTGTAATCAAATGTAACCTCCTCACCCTAAACAAGCAAACCACAAGCATATATTAGTTGGGAACATAACAGAAACAAATGGAAAGACATTTACTTAGATTGCTAACTTGTGATAACTCAAGATGTGATCCATAAAGGTAATGCAATCAAAAGCCTAGACAGGAAGCAACTAGAAACTTATGAAGCCAATAGATTCCAGGAACCAGTTGGAGAAGCATACTTATTTACTCCTTCCCATCACTCTCACTTGTTTCTCACCGAAACATGAAAAGCAGATAAGGAAAAAAGGCTTCTGCTAATGTAAAGGGGAAAAAGAAAAAGAAAGCTGAGTAGGACAGAATAATCCTAAAGAAGAAAGAGCACAAGAGGTTTCATTTGGTTAACAAATTTAAGGGCAGCAGGTGATGGCCCATACCCAAGCACTTAATTTGTCGCACTACAATGACGCTGGTCCAAAAAATTAGATGATAAACAAAGTGAAATTATTACATAAATCCTTTTCCTAGGTGGAGAAGAACGAACATTCTCAAATCAGAAGTACTTAAACTTTCCTTCAAGAATTCAGCAGCTAATACAAGTGTACTATTTCCTAGATAACAAGTGACAGGAGGAGTACAATTAAAAGCCATAAGAAAATAATCTATCATAAACTTCAGTGTCCAATTAAAGCTCTTAACTTCTCGTTCATCAACTAAGCAGCTAGGAGAGAGAAAAACTAGACAAGTCAGACTTAGACTACAACCCTTTTTTCCGGAGAATAATCTGAAGACTTTACTTAAGTAGATTATGCAAGAAAAGCTCAAGCATCAGTATTTTCATCGTGCTATGATCCCTGTTCAAATGAACATTGCTAGCTGAGATGCCGCTTGCTACAATTTTTTTTACAAGCAGATGCCACTTGCTATAATTCCTCTGATATATAGATGCCACTTGCTAAAATTAAGAAAGAAAATAATTTTTACTGAACTTTGAAACACCAGCAAATAGTTACCTAGCAATAGGCGATGGCTAAATTTTCTTGTCATTGAACCTTATTCAGACTTGAACTCATTACATACAATATAAGAGTCATATAAATTGTGTAACAGATTGAAGGGAGAGGACGACTATTGCAGTCCACAAGAAACAACAGGATAAACCTCAAATAAAGTATGAATCTTTCAAGTCTTGGGTTCCAAAGTTTTAATAGTTAATCAGCAGCTTAGAATGGAGTATTACTCTCATAATTTCGATAATCATATATTTAGCACAACTAAGAATAGCTACTACGCCCTCTTCAAGAGTCATTAAATAGAGTTTTGACAAGCCCCTTTTCCAATCTAAAATTGGGGTCCACTTACTAGGTGCAGATAACTAATGTTTCAGAAAATTGGAAATCTCACATGCATAATTTTTTAATCTGAAACTCATTATAAGTCAACATAATCTTTTTTGTTTGAAACTGATATCTGTTAACATAATCTTGACAAATTTCAGCATAAAATTCCTTTTTCACAAGAACAAAGTAAGAGGGAAAGCAACCCAAACATATCTTTATATTCAAGTCCCAAACGCCAGAACAACTAAATGACCCATCCAGAATTAGACCCAGATTAATGTACCAGCAATTCCACCAAGAACTGCCCTTTACATGACAAATTTTAAGCCAAAACAGTGTCTTTTTTGGTTAATCGTAGTAAGAGTAAATTTTCTTCACAAGCAGTGTGGCATATATTCATTGGCAAGCTATTAAATTCAGAAGCATATCAAAAATTACCAAAGGGCTTGCTAAAAGTGATATTGGAATAGTGATTGCAACAGACCAATAACTATCGTGGGAACATAATGCGATTGTCTCGGCTTAGGTGTTAAAGATCTCAGAACTAATAATGTATTAATGACCATTACATATAATTGGAATGTCCATTAAGACGTGAGAAGAATCCATTTTTCTTTTTCACTAACTAGCAAAATAAAACAAATATCCAGTAAATAGTAAGAAGGGGAGCCTTGGAGTAACTGGTAAAGTTGCCTCCATGTGACCAGGAGGTACGGGTTCAAGCCTTGGAAACAGCCTCTGGCAGAAATGCAAGGTAAGGCTGCGTACGATACACTCTTGTGGTGGGGCCCTTCCCCGGACACCGCGCATAGCGGTAGCTTTAGTGCACCGGGCTGTCCTTTATCCAGTAAACAGTAAAACATTAAAGAAAAAATTACAATCAGGAGAAGACACTTTACCTTTTTGATATCCCTTAAAGCAAAGAGTCCAACGCAAACCTCTCCATTGACCATCCACTATGTTAGCAAGTGAAAGAAAGTTGGTCACAACAGTACTCAAAAATATATTAGGTAAAGAGGGGGGAGGAAGGGAGGATTGATCTCTCACTCAATTAACAAACCAATGATACGAAAAAATTAAATGAAATTACAAACACAAAATCAAATCTGTTAAAATCAATCACAGAGAGTAGAGAGAAAAACCAACAACACAACCATCTTAGTACTTTGCAATACAAGTCTAAGAGATAAAAATGTTAAAAAGACAAGCTCAAGTCCTATAGTTGTTTTATAGTTAGCGGCTACATTAGTTAGCCATTCCATAGCCAACAAGAAGCGACCAATACTTCAAGTAGCTTGAGATAAAAAATACCAGCCGTGAAAAATTAGATTAATGATCTATAATATCAACCAAGCTGCACTGACTCGGAAGCATAATTCAGCAGTGGTATATCAGATACTAGAATAGCCCCCCCCTCCCCCCCCCCCCCCCCCGAATAAAATAGATGGTAATATTATGTCCAATGTTTTGATATTTGAACCCCAGTCATTTCTGCATTTAAACTTACTCTAATATTCACTTTCAATGAATTTAACTTAGCAAAACTTCAAAATATTTTATAAGAAGAACAATTTTCTTTGAATAACATGTTGCAAATTCCCACAAGTTTTAAAGTAGTAGGTATGATGATAGTCTTGGTGTGGTGCGCTAATAAGCAGAACATATTAGTCAAAGCAAAGGAAAGAGGATGGATAAAATTTCACAAGTGAATTTCAAAAAAAAATTCACAAGTGAAATGCCCAATGTTCTCTTTGGACCCGCTTAGGCCTTACAGAATGAAGATGTTACAGCAAGACTATCTTAGTACACCTGAGAGGGAAGAACATATGGGAATCTCATGGCAAGTAAATATTTGCTCTTAGCCACATGATGCTTGACTTCTTCTGCTAGCTTTAAGGAGAAGCAGAATCCTATCAGGACTAGTACGATTCTGAAAGAACTCTCAAGGGTATTGTAACAGTTCTCTGTATACTTTTTCGGTATTTCGCTATTTTAAGCTTTGCAACTTCTGCATAGAGGGGGGTGTATCCTCTGGTGCTACACTTGAAGAATACTCCCATATTTTTAGCCAAAAAATGTTGTTCTAAGAAGAAAAATAGACACTCAGTTCCCATTCATCATTGGAATCTGGAAAAATGTATAATGAACGCTTGAAATCAATAATAGAGATCATAAATTAAACCACAGAAACCGACAATTCAGTCCCAATTCAAGGCTAAAGCAGTTTGGCATCTATACACTGTTTCATTAAAGCTAATAAAAAATTGCATTAAAGGCCTCTGACAGTACGTAATAAAGGATAATTCCACAAAAAGGATATATTTTGACAAGGGATTCGACACTGAGGGTAGCAATCATGTATTAGAAAAGTATCACAGAGAAAATCAAAGAGAAGTGTATCCCCAATGACAAAGAACTCCACAGTGGTCAAAACTGAATCAAAGCAAATGATACATGGGAATATTTCCTACCCTATAAGAATTGGTGATTTCATTCCAAAATACATCTCATTTAAGTAAAAATCTGTGTTTTGAATGTGTGGAGGGCGCAGATTAGGGCAGAGGGTTAGGGGGTGGGAGTGCGTCGGTAACAGTAGGGGAGCGTTTTTTATTTGTGTCTGAAGTTTCTTGTTCGTGGTGTTGAGTGATGTCTATGATTTCAGATAGATAGTTTTTAGTATTATCTTGGGGTTGTAGTATTATCTTGTGGCTAGTGGTGTTAGTTTATTTTGCATACTGTACTAGTTTATATGCATTTATGTTTTGTGTTTGTTAAATTGTTATCAGTCCAAAGTCAGAGGTCTATCAGAAACAACCTCTATACTTCACCTGAATTAGTGGTATGGTTTGCGTACACTCTACTCTCCCCAGACCCCACTATATGAGAATACACTGGGTATGTTGTTGTGTTTTGAATGTGCAAGATATAGACATAGTCCAAATGTATTTAGCACAATGCTTTTTTCCTTTTTCTCTTTTTTGCACAAGGTTTTAGTGAAAGTGCTTTGCACGTGTATACGATGTCAATTAGAAATAAATAAATAAATACAAATAGAATAATATTGTGTGTACCCCATACTATTAAGTACAATTTCTAAAAATGACGTAAATATTATCAAATAATATACAACGACGACGGCATACCCAGTAGTCCAACAAACCAAGGTATGTAATCCTCGTATACCTCTGATGCTTTGTTGTTACTTCACATTTCACCTCCAATTACTGAATTTATCTGATTTGTCCTTTCCGACTCTTTTCTTATGGGATTAATTAAAATAATATATTTAATATAAATAAATTAATGATCTAATCATCTTCTAAAAAATTTATATTGTTTGGACTCAACGTGTAATGGTTAAGTGTCCTTTCTTAAGTAGTTCTACAATTTCACGTTGAGTTAAAGAGTTCAATGATAGTGGTAATAGAGAATTTATATCATGTTGTATTTATTATTAAAATATATAATGAAAATTATGTCAAGTGTTTGTACATAGACTTTTAACACTTAATCATAGTTGATTAATATGCATGTTCACTTCATTAAATTACTCAATGTATAGTAAGTTTACATCATTTGTTATCAACGTTATGTAGGTAAATGCATTTTAGTCTATTAACTTTTTACTTTAGATCCTCTCACATTTTATATATATATATATTTATATATTTATATACAAGTTCAAAGGACAAGTTCTCACAAAAATTAGTTATGCATAAGGTAAATCATTAGTAAGGTAACATTTTCATTGCAATTCAGTTAGAATAACCGATTAACCATAATGAAAAAAACTTCTCATCTCATTAATGTTTTTAATTTTTTTTCCTCTTCCTTGTAATTTATTTCCAACAATATTGTTTAACAATTCAAAAGTCACTTAATATCAGAGGAGAAAAAAGGAATAGGTATAAAAGGATCCTACATCTAAAAGAAATTGAAAGTGGGCAAAATGTCTTTTTGTGGTTCGTGGAAAAAAGGATGCTATCTAAACGGTATGGAAAAACTTTCTAAATTTTAAGATATAATTAAATGTCTATTTCTAATATTAGGGGATAAGTAAATGACTATTTTATATAGCCTAAAATCAATTTCCAAAGAATAAAGAAACGACATTCCACTAGGGGTATCCATGCTTTTAATATAATACCAATCTCAATGTACGTGTTTCACACGTAACACCCAACTAAGAAGAGAAAGACGGAAAAAAAGTATAAGAGAACAGATCTAGAAGTATTTATTATAGACACAACTAATAGTGAACAATGTTAATTTCATGCAACCTTATGTCTAATGTTTCATGAAGATGTTATAGTCATTCATTTTTCCTTTATATATAGAAAATCGGGTAAGGAAGACATTTGTGTGGCATATGAAAAGATTTTACAGATTGAACTATAAATCTTACTTCTTTGATGTGGCTTTTTTTCCTCAAAATAGGTAATGTTCTTTTATGTTGCTTTTTACTACATGAATTAGAAGAAGCTTTTAGTTTTTTGCATGTATCAACAAATATATAAGAACATGTCAACAATATGTTACTTTTACAATTTATCTGACCATGTTACCGTTCTTGCATACTCTTAAAATTATTTGATCATTGCTCTTTACTCTCCTTCTGGTCCCCATTCTTCATCTTTAAATTTTCTATCCATTTCATTTATGATATTACGATTTGATTAATATATCATTCTTTTATTGAAAAAGTTGTTCCTCAATGATTTAAGAAAAGAGGAACCAAATCGATATAAGTAAATTTGTCTTGTGTTTATGATTCCTTATAGTAGTTGATGCGAGTCTAATTTAGACCGGTTCATCTCAAATATTTATTCTCCTCTGAGAATTAAATTAATTTTCCTCCTAAATACATTTAAGAAATGACATCTTTTTAATTATTTCAACTGAAACAACCTTGTAAATTGCAATTACATGAAAGCCCCAGCTACAAGGTTGCATGCTTGATTCGTAGAGTTAACAATTCTGCCCTAAGATTGCCACTTTTTTAATTGAAAAGGTTTTTAATTTTTAGAAATTTGCCGCAAACGCCACACTTGATAGGCTGGATTTTTCAAGTTGATTAATTCATCATACTAAGACTTAGGTTGTTTTACAAACTCTTTTTAAGTGTGTAAGAATAATTATGTTATAGTGAAGTACTCAAAATTTTCCAATTTCAATGGGCTCCTAGACTCCACTCCAAAAATTTACTATGCATCCTATGTTAATTACATCAGTTAAGTGATGTCCTGTAACTCTTTCGTGATTTTCTCTCCCTTATATTATAAAAGGCAAATGAAAGAAACTTGAGATTATATAAATTCATACAAGTAGAAATGACTTTTATTAATGTGCCTTTTGTAATTTAAGTAGATCATTAGTAGCCAAATTTTACACAGCAAAATTGAGAGGTAGCACCTTTTTTACTTAATAGAACTCTATTTCTATAACTACATTTTTTACCAAAACAACCTATAATTTTATGTCTTTTAGGGCTATTTTAGTCAACCAACATTGTATTCATCCTTTTATAATAATATAGATAGAAGATAGATTATGCATTTTTTCCCAAAGTATAATGAAAGAAAAGCACCATTCAGCTTCACCAAATAATATTAATCTTCTGTATCAACAACATGTCCAATCAAGGCAAGGTATACATAAAAAAGAGGCAGCAAAAGGCCAATGGAAGGAAAGGAATTTCTGGTTTTTGCATAAAACCTTTTTCTGTAAAGATTGTCATACATCTTGAAGCTGAATAGAACATGAAAGCAAATTTTGAACCAAGTGTAAAGTGCAGTAAAAAGTGCAATCACCTTTTCTGTACAGCAATTAGGATCACAGCTATGATTAATGAAACGTCCCAAATTCCCTTTAGCACAAGCATCTATTACCTGAAATATGAGGCATAAGAAGAACATTACAAAGGTAAGAGAGAATGGAAAGATTAAAATGCCACAATAATGGGTCTTTACAAATCTACAATAGACACTGAAAAGTCATATAAAGATTAAATCAGTTCATACAGAGAATATTTCACAAAATATAAATGACTGAATAACAGGATATGTATCCAAGTAAGATAATTCATAACTTCATTCTAACCGGAAAAAAAAAGAAGAAAGAAGGCAAACATAAATACCTCACTGCCATTAAGTGTCATGAAATAAAAATGCTTATGACCCTTTAGGGCATACTCCTTTTGTCTGGCCTCATATGCATGCAAGTCCAACACCTAAAATAGTTAAACTTACAGCCTGTTATATATAAAAAATACAACGGAAACTATGCTTAGTTCACTCATACAAATGCACAAGCAACTTATAGAAATTTAAAAAATTATCAAATTGCTAACCCACCAAATTATAGATGGATGGAAGCCACAAAGTGAATTTAAAATAAAACCCTGGACAGGTCACGAGTCCTCTTCACATTCTAGCTTTTTTTTTTTTTTTTTGAGAAAAAAAAAGCAGCTTTGCATTTAGCTTTTTCTAATACTATGCACAAATCAATTCTGCCTATGTGAAATTCACAACCTATTAGCTTTGCATCAGCACCAAGACCAGATAAAGGGGAGGTTGATTCATTACAAACTTAAAATAAGGCAAGTTATGATGAATACCCATAATAATAAATGTGTCAGGATGCCCGGTCGTAGGAGTGCACACTACAACAATACCACGGTGGGTATACAATGGGGATAGAGTTCCATTGCAATGTCTAGTGTGACAGAGTATGAGTAAATGGCCTCCACATCATGGCAAGTGAGAGTAAGAAGTCAATCTGGATGTGGTATGACATGAAAGGCTTTCCACATTTTCATGGCCGGATGAAGGTAATAGGGTAAAGAAGCTAGTCGTCTAGTCCAATAGAGTTGAATGAAGACAGGTAGTTGGAACCTATATTCTTGTTGACAAGAAACCTAACATTACAAGATACTCTAAAGACAACGAGACAATATTGTGTATCTACAAGAGACTAAGCGAACTGGCAAAAGGTTAAAGGGAGATTGACAAACAAGTTGTAAATAGTAGTGTTGTAGGATAAAATAATAGGGCGGGACAAAATCATTGCCAAACCAAGATTTAGGGATAAAAGTACAGAAAAGATTTGATGGCACCAAAGGTAACCATCCTGGAATTTGAAACATTCTTCAATCTGACAAGGACTTGGAGAGCCTATAGGAAGCATGGGAGGAGACTTCAAAGTTTACAGCATGCCAGATGGCTTCAACAGAATGAGACCAAGAACAGATGGTTTTAACAGAATGAGACCAAGAGCAAGATCATTTACAGGCATACTACAACCAAAAGTGCAGTTCCCCTCCAAAAACTATTACAAAATACAACTTACATCATTTTCGAGCTAATTGTTGCCTATAAATAATCTAAAAACATCACAGATGTCTTCTGTTTGAACTAATACATTTACACCAAAAATAAAAAGACTTAGACAGTTCATTTTGATCTTCTGCAAGATGTGCAAGCTGTTCTGGACGTTCTCAAAACATATGTTGTTCCTTTCTCTCCAAATTGTCCACCATATACCTTGGACAATCTTCATCTCTCCTCCTCCTTGGAAGCATTACCATCCCTGTTCCAACTGCTTCGAACTCCCTTAATACTCCTGATATCACCCACCGGATCCCTCTCAGGCAAATGAACATTCTCCAAAGCTGATCCATCCACTTGCAATGTAAAAAGAGATGGTTTATTGTCTCGGCTAGCTCTCCACATAGAGACACCTAGAAGCCAATGTCTTTGCAATTTGACCATTTAACCATACTATAATTTGGCCATCTAAATCTTTAAGACTAGTTTTGGGTATTTGGGTCATTTGCTCGTCTAAATACCAACGCTACTGTAAATAGTATTTATGTCATCGTCTTTAGGGTTAGGTTACCTTGATTTTGGATGTTCTCGGAAAGGTTGATGTTGTCATGTCATGGTTAATGAAAATTCTAGCAAGGGATGCTTTCAAAAGGTACTCTTATCGATTAGGTCCTCTTTGAAAAGAAAATTAGGGTATTTGATTTATATTACAACAACAACAACAACAAACCCAGTGTATTCCCACAAAGTGAGGTCTGGGGAGGGTAAAATGTACGTAGTCCATACCGCTACCTCCGAAGAGGTAGAGAGGTTGTAGGGTATTTGATTTATATTGAATGTTCTAATTTGGCATTAAAGTTGGGTCTTCTCTAACTTGCTTACTTGTTTATCTTTCAATCTTGTTTATCCTATCAGCATTGATGATAGGATAACCTCGTTAAGACTAAAACAACAACATACCCAGTGTATTCCCACAAAGTGGTGTCTGGGGAGGATAGAGTGTACGGGGGGTCTCTACCTCTACCTCTGAAGTGAGGTAACCTCGTTAAGACTAGTGTGGGAAAAACCAAATGAGTCTTCTATCTCAGTTTCCAATCCTTACTAAGCAAAAAATGTTAAATATTGTAGAATAGTCAACTCACCTCCCCAACATATTCAATAAGAAACTGCCCTTGGGTGACATCCTCAAGAAGCTGCAGGCCGTAACCCTTCTTTCCACATTTGAAGCACTTCAATTTAGCATAGTTACGTTTCTGGAACTGCAAGCAAACATAAATGGAGAGTTAAACAACCTGCTTAATAGAGGAGATATACAATATACTGGATGTCTTGAAAGTTCAAGTACCTGCTGATTCGAACAGCGTTCTCCACATGGACAAGTCCCCCGAACACACTCAACGTTGAGCATCCTATTCAGGCATCCATCTCCACATCCCATTCGGCGGTCAGAAGGCTTGCAATGGCAGACCATGATCTAATAGAGAAGGATAACAGGGAATTAAATAGAAGATAGGGAAGAAAGCAGATCAGATTTCATTTCCATGAACATCTGACATCATAAGTTGATTCAACAAGTAGATGAACGTATACATAGATCGTCTGTATGCAGGGAAACACACGTGGATGTTAGAAGCTAGAGATTCCTTATAAGGTGTACAGATGTGTTAACCTCAGAAGCAAGACCAACTATGATAATGTGTGCACCATATACTTTTGATTCATGGTTAAAAGGATCAGGAAAGGCCTATAAAATGTCAATCAAGTATTAGGACACTTTATTGACAACTGTAAATTTTACTTTCCGCCTGTCATAGTAAACAATGCTGCTGAAATCATTAAAGAATCTTTTCAAACCCAAAAAACTTCTCTACAAACTTGAACTTGCTAAAACAATGCTCAACAATCCTGCTTCATCCTGCTAGATAACTTTTAAAATGCAAAGAAACCACAACTGGTGGTGGAAGAGTATAAAAACACATTGTTGATGAAAAGTCCAACCCAGCTAAGTGTGTTGCAAAGGATAAATTAACTCAGTGATCGCTGTCCTTTTCTTTTGAGTGCCTACTAAACCACTCTTACATTCCAAGTAGGAATCAAGTTGATTTCTTGTTCTTTTTTTTTTTTTGTTGAACTTGGTAACTTTGTATTATATCACAATACAGTACGAGTGCACTCCTAAATCCACTGCTCTATATCTAAAATGAGTCTAAAACATCAATTATAGAGACAGTATCATTTGAGTATAGTAGATTACAATTTACACCAAAACATAAAAGCAAACTGCAGTTGAGTTTAACTTTCTCTCTATGCCTCTATGCTCTCAAAACACCTAGAATTCTTTTCTTTCCATATAACCCGCCATACAGCAGCAGTGATAATTCTCCTTCTACTTCTGTCCTTTGCATGTGCACCTGCTTCCTCCCAGCTCATTAAAGTCTCAGACACCTTCCTAGGTGTTGTCCAGGAAATGCCTTTAAGGCTTAAAAAATTTCTCCAAAGTTGTTAAGAGTATACTTATAGTGTAGAAATAGATGGTTAACAGTCTCTAAAGTTTCTCCACAAAGGAAACATCTAAAGCACAAGGTAATCCCTCTCTTCATGAAATTATCCTGTGTACTGCTTCCTTGGCCAGTAACCGGTCAAAGCAGGATACTTTGTGAGTTATTCTACTTAACCATATTTGCTTCCATAGTCATCTTGAACTCTGCTGATTTATATGGTTCATCATCTTGTAGGTTTTGTTGATTCTGAACGTTCGTTTTTCATTTCCCATCCACCATAGTACACCCGTTTGTAGTCCATTCAAGGTATCCACAATGTTAAAAAACTCAGCTACTCTCATGACTTCCCAATCATCAAGTTGCCTTCTGAAATTGAAGTTCCAGCCCTGTGGTGTCCATAATTCTGCAACAGTCCTTTGTTGAAACAAAACCAGACTGTAGATATCTGTAAAACGCGCTTCCATGTCCCCTATCTCATGCCAATTATCCTTCCAGAACCTAGTCTTGTTTCGATCCACCATCTTTGCCTTTGAGCTGCCATTAACTTCATTTCACCAAAGTCTAATGAATCTCCAGAGGCTAACCCCATATGGTGTAGTCACCTCTTCAGTCATCAGACTATCTTATGTATATTTAGCCCTAATCACTTTTTTTTTATAATCGTGATATCCTCGCCAGCTTGCACGCACCTCGAAAAATTCCATGGAAAACCTGCCACCTCCCACTAGCAACAGGTGCCACCTCCCACCAACAACAAGTATCATTGTTCGCATATTTCCATAACCATTTCATCATGAGAGCATTACTTTGCATTTTCAGGTTCTTTATCCCCAGCCCTCCAGTCTTCTTGTCAGTTATCACTATTTTTCTGCATTTGTTTCCATAACCACAATCAAGTTGCTTTCTTTCAGAAGCTAGCTACTGCTCCATCTATTTTTCATACTGCATTTTAGCATTAAACTTAATGATACTCAATTATTGATAATAGAGAAGATTGTCTTTTAAAGACATAATTGAAGGGACACCTAGAAGCACCAGTCTCCCTTGTCAACGTACCATATTCTTAAAGTGAACTAGTTCATACAAGTAATGTCTACAGCCAGGGTTAAAACTGTCGGCTTTACGATCTAGATAACAAAGATCCATCCTCAAAACAGCAGGTAATTATTTAAGGGACCATATGCCACATATGGACAATATTCTTTCAATTTATGTACCTAAAAGGCTAAAACATCCTTAAAAGCCAAAAGTCTAATTAAAGCCCAAAATAAGACAGCATCAAGGAAAGACAAATAGAAACAGTAAGAAGGAGCACATAATAGACTAGATGGAGAACAGCTTAGGTAGTTTAGAGTTACATTTGACCAAATATGTCTTTGACAATGCCAAAACAAAAGATTGCCAGAATTATGTAATGTAGAAAGAAACATTTAACAGCTAATCTAAAGGAATAGACAACTCCAAAGGCCAGCAAATTCCAGAGCAAACAGAAATTATAAGTCAAGCAAGTTAATAATAACCAACACACATAACTATATGTTTTCAAAAACATAACTCCACCATTCATTATTTTTATTGCAATATCTAACTATCTTGCCACACCTGGAGAAAAGGGAAATGCTTGTTATTTGTGAAAAGGAAAACAGAAGTGAAATGAAGCAAACTGTCTTAAGCATGAAGCAACTCTGCTAATAAACTACTTTACTTTTTAAGACAAACTTCCCCAGAGAAAAGCAATAGGTTAATCTTTGATGCATATTAGGGTGAATCCAGCTGTATATTTACCCTTTTCTGATGAATTTTAAGATTTAGAGACCAGACTAGTCTAAGACACTGCAACATGGGGCTTTATTTTCCTATTATATTGTATTCAAGATATAGACCCAGAGGTACAAAGTAATAATGCAGACTGGATAAAGCATTCACCTCATCAATAGGTTGACTTTTGCGGCTACGATGCAGGAATGAGTTTTTCTTGATGAGAGTCCAAGACGATTGATCAGGAACTGTAATAAAAACATGTAAGCAAAATTAGCACAAATTTCTTTAGTGAAAATCTACTCAAAGTCAAAATCAACACTATTGCATTACTGCAATCATTAAATACCAAGTGCCTTCTTCTGTCCTGCTTGATTTGAATTCAAGCGTCTACCGAGGGCATCTTCCTCACCAGAGGCATCTGATATTTCCAGCTCAGCATTAATTTCTGAATTTGACTTTTCTTGTGCAATCGAGCAATCAGCCAAGTCTCTATCCAAATTATCCTTACAAGTCCTTTAATGGCACAAGAGATCAATAAGTAACCAACTCTTTGAAACAAAAACATTCATTTGCACAGCCACAATAGTTTGCAGATCCATCAGTAAACCCCAAATATTTCAAGCTTCAAATACTATAAGAAACTTACAACAAAAAGTGGTTAGCCGCAGAAGATCATTAGATTCCAGAAAAACAGTTACTTATAGACATCATAGCTATCAACTATGTATTTGCAGTTTGCACAAAGCAATCTATGCGCATTAAAAAATATATACTTTTCTCTGCAAGCAATATGCTAATATTCTATCATATAAGGAGTTAAAAATCATGAAAGACGAGTATCAATATGTTTGTTAGTAAAGTTGGTTAATGAATAGGGAAAAAACATAAATACCCACCTAAACTTGTCACTACAACTTAATTCAGCATTTTAACTTTACACACATTTAAATACCCCTTTAAACAACTTTTGCATGAATTATATTACCCCTTTAATGGCTGACGTGGCAAAAAAAAAGAAGTGTTGGTGGGATATTTTAATAATTTTTAAATTATTATATATAATTTAATTATATATAATAAAATAAAATAATAAATAAAAACACCCCCTACCCCCTTTCATCTTCTTCAAAAAACCCACCCCTTTCATCTTCTTCAACCCCCCCCCCCCCTCTCTTTCTTTTTTATTTTTCAAATCCCTATCGTGGCCTAAAGGAAAAACCTTCATCTTGCTTCAAAAAATCTTTATTATAATTTTCAAATATGCAATTTAAAATTATCCATTTTTTTTCTAAAAAAAATGCTATGAGAAGAGAAATTAGAAGTAGAAATTAGAAATTAAATCAATGATTACGGACTAAGAAGTACTAATGAAGGTTAGAAGAAGAAGAAAGGAAGGGCGGGTGGTTGACGGGGTGGCTGGGGCCGGGTTGGGATGGTGGTGGTGGTGGTTTGAAGATTAAAAAAGGGTGGGTCTTCTGAAGAAGAAAGAGAGGGGGAATATATTTTATTAATTATATAAAATGTATATTAGTGAAATTAATTTTTTAAATAATTTTTTATGTGGCCACGACGTGGCGCTGACATGGCAATGACATGACGTGAGTGTAATACACTCTCCATTGTGAGAGTGGTATTACATTTTTGGGGTTAATATTAATATACATGAAAGTTGTTTAGAGGGGTAAATAATTGCCTATAAAGTTAAAATGCTAAAGTTGTGGCGACAAGTTTTGGGGGGTGTGCTTTTCCCCTAATGAATATTATGCACAGTGGCGGACCCAGGGTGCTTAAAAATTTTAAAACCGAAAAAACTAAAATTCACCTAAATAAGGTTTGAACCTGGGGCATCCCTTCCAATGGGGAACCTTAAGGTCTAACCTAAATGCCAATGCACCCATCCAACTTTTTGTTTTAATGGGTGTTTTTTATATATTATATACCTATTTTTGTGTATTTTCTATGTAATTTTACCTATTCCGCATCGAGTTTAATGGGTGCCGGAGCACCCCAAAAATGAGGGTAGGTCCGCCCCTGATTATGCAACCTTTCTTTTACTTATTTTTGTCATTAATGGTACCTGGACTAGCTTACAATGCACCTTAACCAATCCACCAGACAACCTGTCCAGCCACAAGCACAGGTTGCCAGGATAAATGTCCATTTAGGCTAGAGCAAATGCACTAATATCAAGTGTCTTTGGCTGGGATTCAAACTTAGAATCTCCAAGTCAGAGTGCAACTCTTTGTTTTACAAAGTCCAAGAAGAGTCTGACTTAATAGAAAAGTGGTTAGACACACATACCTCATAGAAAAGGGGAAGGGGCATATTTTTTCAATTGGGATTAGCTAGGAGAGGAAGCAAACAGTTAGTTTTTCACTCACATACAGAATCAAACATCGCATATAAGTATCAAAGCTCTCCATATTGGCCGTGATAAACAGAAGCTACTGATTAAATTAAATTATGGACTCCAAAAAGAGTAGAACTTACAAGAATCACTTTCTAAGCTTCTTTATTTTTTCTATTGATAAGTGAAGGGTCAAGGATCCATTTATTAGCTTTCTAACTTAAGCAACACCATATTCAAGGATGAAAGTATGCGCTAGTGCAATTGAGCAACAAAGCATTGCTTCATTAGTTCACAAAGTAATGGGGAAAACTAAAATCTTCCACCAGAACTAAACTTGAAAGAAGCATGGTAGACAACTATTTGGAAGATAAGAACTAATGATGCAGAGGATGAGCAACCACATACCATTTGCAGTTTGTTTCTTCAATTTGATCAGCAAGTACAGAAGCTATACGCCTCCATTTCTGGCAATTATCACACTGCACCCAGGCATTTCTTGGCTGTAAAGAAGGCCGAATCACCTCATTCCGCATGATGTCCAAGTCCGAAATGCCTCCACTTAAGGCTTTATTTCTGGATCCAACTTCTCCAAACCCGTATGGTGCTTCATTTTCTAAGACATAAATTTAATATGGTCATTTAATACTACTTTACGTGAGGATCACTCCAACATTGAACTCATAAAATTGCATATCACTATGATTTTTCTGTGGGGAGCAAAAGCCTATTTATCTAATCATACCTGTTCCTGGGTGGTGTTTCACCTCAGATAAACTCTTGACTTGGCCATTCTCATGTTTCACTTCACGCTTATTATCTTGCTTTTCTTTGTTTCCCTTCTTTTTAGAAGCACTTCCCCTACTTTTGGATGACTTCGGATCTGGGACCTGTGACCTGCCTTTGCCAGAAAAATTTGATCTTTCACTTTTGGAAACAATTTGTCCATCTTGACAGGATACCACTTTTTCAGACAATTCAGTTTCTGGTGACTCGGTGCCAAGGCTAGAACCAACATTACCCTCTATGCCACTTCCAAGCTTTGAAGCAGCACAGGAGATATTGAAGTCAGCCATTCCTGAACAAGGTAACAGTTCCCCTGAAATAATCTCAGTGCAAGATATGTTGCCTGAGCCAATCCTACCTATTGTTAATGCAGAAGTATCAGCATAACAAGAGCCCTCTTGTAC
Organism: Capsicum pubescens; assembly: GCA_030864215.1. NCBI lineage: Eukaryota > Viridiplantae > Streptophyta > Magnoliopsida > Solanales > Solanaceae > Capsicum > Capsicum pubescens. Next base: position 82,297,038 of record CM061541.1, on the reverse strand, counting down.
CTTTTCTCCTTGGATGAGTTGATCAAATATTTGAAAATTGCTCATAGTATCTGAACTAAGCAGATCTTTCGAATCAGAACTGGCAAACTTTGGGAGTCTATCTTTTTTCCTTCCTTTCTTGCTCCTGTCATACACACGCAAACTCGGAACATTCCCAGGAACAACAGATGGCCTACACAGGATTAAATCACTCAACTCTTCTGGGTCTCCCTCATTAATTTGAGTATCCGGAATGAGGTTGATAACTTCTGAGTCAGGAGAAGTTCCAGAATCTGTGCACCTGTTATTAACTGATGTCCCCTCCTGAGAAGGTGACCCATGGTGAAAGTTCAAAAGCTTGTCCACTGGATCGCGACCGATGTTCTTTCCAGATTGGCGTATGTCGGAGACAGAAACAAACACATTATCCAAATTTCCATTGTGCCTGGGGAACTGCAGACTGGGCAACTCTGCCTCCAACCGATCATCAAAATTTCTGGTAACATTTGGCGATTCTTTAGATTCTTCTCCAGAAGTACTCTGTTTGTTGATGTGATCATCAATAAGAGGAACAACATCCATCAGGCTACGTGAACCAAATTTAACTTTCAAGGAGATAGGGCCTGTAGGAATAGAGCTTTTTCCCTTTGATTTCTGCGAGTTTTGACCAGTGTGATTCTTTCCCTGCCTCCCATCTCCCTTACTTTTCTTTGTTGTTTTCGATTTTTTGTGCTCACTTTGAGCTATCTCGAGCACGCCGTTATGTTCAACGGCTTGCACCATATTTCCCAGTAAACCCCAAATAGAAGGTGAGCTCACTTACTGCAATAGTTTCTTCTCTTTCTTGTAATTTGCAAGGAATTGAAATATAGCGATGCTTTCTTAACTATTATTTTCCTGCCACTTCTTGCTGGTATTGTAGCTTGATTATGGCTTAAACTTAGCGTTGTATACAGTCCTCCTCCCAGAGGCTAAACACTTCCTTTATTTTCCAAAGCATCAACTTTTAGTCTTTTTAACTTTATCATTCTTCTTTTGTAAACACACCTTGGTTATGCTGATCAAGTCAAAAGCAGCAGCAGCGGCGACATCAGTTCCTGAAACATCACACGCAAGTATTACATGAGACACACAATCATTTTTTATCTTACAGAAATCAGGTGATTGCAAAGTTGATTTCAGTGGTGCAATTGGGACCATGACAGATGAATTTTGATGATTGCACGCGAGCATATCAACAGTTTTACCTAGAAACATTCAGAGGAAGTAGAGAACTCAACAATCATTGTCCTTATACCAACACAAAAAAAATAATTAATGGTGGAATGTTAAAACCTGCTGTAATCTGTGAGTGCAAATAGCAGTTAAGTAATCAAATTGGCATTTACGACCTTTGAAAAAAAACAGACACAAGAAAAGGCACTAATGCTCACCCGATCAACAACAACAACAACAACAACAACAACATAACAAGTGTAATACCACAAGTGAGGTCTGGGGAGGGTTCAGTGTATTCAGACCTTACCACTACCTCATATAGATTGAGACGCTGTCTCTAATAGACCCCAGCTTTAAAAAAAAAAGAATTCCAAACAGTTTGAAAAAGGGGATACAAATGTGGGAGCAATAAACGACAATGAAACGATGCGAAATGCTCACCTGATCAAAGATAGAAAATTGCATAGAGAAGAATAATCAAAATACCAATCTTTCCAATTTGCAAGTGGCATCTAAATGTTAAGCACTTAAACAGTGCATAATCCAAAATTCTCTCTTATCAACCAACAAATTAAGAGAAACAGAAAAAATCCCAACTCTTTCAATCCACTTCTAAACCATTGCTTAACCCACTTCATGTTGATCAGACTCTTCAAAAATGTAAACGGGTGTGTGACAGGTTCACCAAAAGTAGTGTATTTTTGGAGAATCCAACACGGGTGCAGCATCAAAAGTGAAGAGCCCGCACAACTAAGAACCTACACCCGACTCGCAATTATAGTCAACCTTATTCAATAAAGGGAAAACACAAATTATAAGCCAGATATATCCACATAACTTGCACAAGGTTACCCAATTCAACAGTGCATAACCTCAAAAATTAGGATAAAACAAAAATAGAAACACCAAATTGCAAAATTAAGAAACAGAAAAATGAAACTACATTGTGTGAAGGCAGAGATAAAACACGCCCCCTTTCCCACTAGCACCCCAACAAATAAAAACCCTAAGCACCTAACAATTTTCCAACCCAATAAAAAACACTAAATTCAAAGCATTCACAGCAATGCCGATACAATAAACACATAAAAATACAAAACAAAAATTATTTTAAAATAGAGAGAAAAAAAAATCAAATTAAAGCAGAGATCATAAACCGAGAATAGAACTAACCCGTTGAGAAAAAAATCAATGGAGAAAGAGGTCAACAGCAAATTCAAGGGAAATTTTTACAGAGAAATTAATATTGTTTTTGTTTTTTTGGTTTATTTGTTTGTTGCTGGGTTGGTGTATGTATTATGTATGTAGAAAGAGAAAGTAAAGAATGGGCTCGCGGTGCGTCTCCTAAACAGTTTTTATGGAAAAAGGGAGAAAAGGAATCCGACCGGACCAAATCCGTCTTCCTATTTATTTATTTTTCAATTCAATCTTATTTTTATTTTATATGTTTTGGGTGAAAATCATTTTCACCCCAACTTTGATTTAAAAAATCAAAATCTCCCTCAACATTGAACAATAATTATACTCCCCTTTATCCCATGCAATGCCCATTTTATCCTTATAATTTTAATTCTATATTTATGTAATATCTTTTTATATTATACGTAATGAATATTTTTTTAACATGAATATTTGTAGCATTTTATTTAAGTTTATTAACTTTATACGCAAATTAATACTTTTTATATTTATCACAGAATTCAATGTTATTTTTTAAGATCGTTAGTTTAGTATTATATGTATTAAAGAGTCATTTGGTGTGAGGTATAATTATAATAATTAAGAGATAAAATTCATGATTATTTATCCTGCATTTAATTAGATGTATTAGGTAGTTTCAAAATTATTTGTCGCACCATTTATACCACAATGATGAAATAAGTTATCACACATACATGTTAGTACAACTTATTTTGTAAGAACTAATCCCGGAATAACTTGTTTCCAAACAGCCCACCCCTAAGTGTGTATATATACATATGTATGTACATGCATGTGCGTATATTTTCGTGTTTTATCACTCTCTTACTAAATTCGTTTCGTATTACTGAACTTTTTGTTGATATAACACAATCCTTAAGAAAATTTTACTTAGAGATATATTTTGCTAAATTAACCTTATTAATGATAATTTGAAACTTTAAATTTGTCTATACTGTTACTTTATATAGTTATTTAACACTAAAGGGTAGAAAAAAATATAATACAACTCTCTTGATTTCACAAATTGAGCAGATAAACTAAAACATTTATTTTTAGTATGAGGACCAAGTGCTAAGAAACGATATTATCTATTATATATATCAATAAATAAGTTGTGATTGCCATTAATAGAGTATTACATATTTTATAATTTATATAAATAAATATAATCTTTAAAATTTGACCTTATTTGTATTCGAGAAAAACATCTAGTATCCCCGAACTATGACCAAATTTGCTACGACACATGTCAACTTCACGGGGTCCTATTACCCCTTAAACCAAATTTTTAGTGTATTTTTGTCAATCTTTTTAGCTAACGTGATACCTTTTGTCAATCGTTTTAGATGGCGTGACACCTTTGATATAGGCTCCATTTTATGTAATAAAAGTGCCACATTAGCACAAAAAAATGATAAAAATACGCTAAATTTGAGTTCAAGGGATAATAGGACCCTTGTGAAGTTGGAGTGTTCGTAACAACTTTGACCATAATTCGGGGTGGTACTAGAGGCTTATCTCCTTTATTTATTGTTTGTATTTTTTGCATTGAAATATGTTTATAAAATTAGTAGTACTTATTATTTTCACTTGTTAAAATAAATATTATAGTTTTGATTATTACTAATAAAATTAATTTTCTTATTATGCTAATTTACTTCATAAAGATCATTATTAGCTTATATATTTCTTACTTTTTTTTTCTAGAAGATAATGTTTATGTTTTTATGAAAATTTTGTTATATGAGTATGTTTTTATGAAAAATTTGTTATATGAATTTTTTTAAAAATAAAAATATGAGATTTTAAAGAAGTTAAAAAAAGAATAAACAAATTGACGATAAAGGGTAAAATAGGAATTTTAAAAAGTTAATTAGGATAAAAGGGAGAATATGATTATTGTTCAAAGTTGAGGGGGGAGTTTGATTTTTAAGACAATGTTGGGGAGGGAAAATGATTTTGACCCTTATGTTTTTACTATTTTCTTAAAATTATTTTATCTTGAGTTAAAAATCTATTGAAAATAACCTCTTTATTTTATCTTTGAAGTTGTGGTATGAGTTGCATACATTTACCATCCCAGTCCCCACTTGATGGAAATATATTGAGGAAGTTATTATTATTGTTGTTGAATGGTATTTTAAAAACTCTAAATTTAATTACTTACTAAAGGTATTTTGGAAAATAAGCAATAAAACTTTACTGATTTGCAAAAATGAAGAAGTAAATTGAAATATTTATTTTAGTATAAGAGTTATGTAAAATGAAACAAAGGAATATTTGTCAAAAAAACTAAAAAATTGAAATGATATTTGTCAATTTAAAATGTTGAGAATATCAAATTACATTCCTAATTATTTTTTAAAAAAACTTGTGCAAAATCTTATCCTAACAACTAGAAAGAAATGAAGGAAATAATAATGAACTAATCTCAGTTTTTCTTTAAAATTTAAAATTTTCATAACCACTTTAAATAACAATGACTTTTGAGTCTATATTATTTTAATTTTACTCTTAAACTATTTGAAATAGGATATTGGGTCACCCATTTAAAGTTTCAAACAAGTGTTCTTAATTATGAGGAATTTAGCAAAAACTTATATCGAAGATTATGAGATTATTTGACTATTTCAAATGACATTTTTGTTATAGATACAATGTATTAAGAATAGAAATGGATTGATCGATAATTCACATACATGAATTACTTACATTCAAATGTATCTACAGAAATATATAACATATCATCATTTTCTTTCTTTGAAGATGTAACTTTGTAACTATAAATATAGCAATTTTGTCTCATGAATGACACACTCAAAAATAGAAAAAAAGTTCTCTATTTTCTCAACATCTCTCGTCTAATATATCTTTATTGCTCATATTTTACAACATGTTGTCAATATGAATCTCTAACCAATTGAGATTCGCTTAAATTGAGATTATCTTCTTCTTTAAAAGTTAGTCAATTTCCTTGCCAATTCAGATACATATTCTCTATGTTTATAATATCTTTAATAGAAAATTCCTAAGTCTTTTCATCTGCATTTAATGGATGCATCCATGACTAGCTTTAGGTCTTATTGTGATACTTGATTTGTTATGATAAGCAATATGTTTCAAGTTTAACTTATAATACTATCAGTCTCAAATAACCTAAACTTATATATAATTTTAAATTAAATATTTGTCACGATCTGAACCAAGGCCTGGCCGTGAAGGGTATCTCAAGTCCCCACCGAGGACTGGAGACCACTCCCTTTGCCTAGTTAAACAGGATATAATACTAGCAATGGCTGGATTCCGAACATATAATAAGATAACATGCCTAACAACTTAAAAGATATTTAAGGTTGATCAACAATCGATAACCAATAACCAATAACCTATACCTAAGTCCACAGTAATATCCACAAAGCCTCTACTAAACCGAAACTATCCAAGTCGGGACATGCCCCCGACCTTGACAATAACAATGACAATGTTAATGTGAACTCTTTACTTCTAGTTTATGGAAGGAGACCGATGGAATGATCAAGTCTTCCAGAGAATGAAAGCTCACCATTTCACCACAAACGACCGATGAACTAAGCTGATCCACTTAACACTACACAAAAAAAATAGAAGTATCTTCGGTGCCTGCATCACGTGGGGATACAACGTTCAAAGACGGTTAGTGGGTTGAGCACTAACATGTAACTCAAGGATAAGGATAAAGTAATGACTATTCAAAGTCCAGTTCAACTCAATGTACATGTTCACATATATGTGTGCTTACATATATACTTATATAAAATGCTGGGATAGGGAACAAGGCTTAACATGCACTTTAAAACTTTAGCCTGGATTGTGTAGCTTAACTATCATATATCAGTACCCATGGGCTATATGGGCCCCAACTCTCACCCCCTGGTCGGGTCCCAGTGCATATAGTCACACGAATCGAAGAATAATCTTATATATATGCATGGGGGACTCGAACCTCCCAACCATATACTAAGGTGACTTAAGCACCCGATCATATAATATATTATAAGGGACTCGAACCTCCCAATTATATAATAAGGTGGACTCAAACCACTCGGTCATAAACAAGGGGACTCGAACCCCATACCATTTAGACCCTCGCCCTGGCAAATGCGGTTTCCAGTATTGGTCCCTTGGGACCGTCACTTTTACGGTCCAGCTACACAACCCTCTTTTAAACCCCATTAAGACATTTAGCACACATTCTCATTCATTGAACCATAATACATTAGGCATATACTGTTAATATCGTCATACCAACTACACTTGCAAGGTAACATCAACATGCAATCCCAATACTATAAACTTGGGAAAACAACCCCTTTTGTTCATTAATACAGACCATCTTGTTCAATTACCTCTTTATATCATGCAATTGTTACAAAAAATAGCTCAATGCAATTTTACTCGTACTCAAACTACTTTCACAATGTGGGGTTGGGGTTGTTACCTATTCAATTGTCAATATTCACAAAATTTGGAAAAATTACAATACCCTAGTTTATTCACCATACCCATGAATTCAATTGATTTTAAAACCATTATTTAAGACATAAACAATGCATATGTAAACATGAAATATCACATAAACAACAATCATTCAAAACCCCCAACCCGTGTTCCAAAATCAACGACAAAACCATACGGAGAACTATTTAAAACACATGTTTTTACAAAGTAATAGTTGGGGGAAGAGTAGCATGCCTGAAATACCAAGATTTATGAAGAGAAATCAACCTTTAAGCCCTTAGATGACCAACTTCTTGGAAAACCTAAGTATCTTGACCTTGGAGAATTTAGAGAGTTTGAGAGAGTGCTTTGGGTGCTAAAGTGTTAAAAATAACGCCCTAGGGTGTTTTATGGTTGTGGGTATTAAGTGGGTAAAAAGGAAAATGTCCAATGTACCCTTAATCAAAAGATGAAAAAACTTATTGTCAGTGACTACGGGTCACTATACGACTCGTACGGACTCACAACGACTCGTCACCACGAGTCGTAGTCTGGACAGTAGCCGAGGGACCCCATTTTTGGTAACACTACGACTTACTCCCTATGACTCATTACGAGACCCTACGACTCGTAGAGTCTAAGTCGTAGGCAAGACAAAATACTTTGGGCATCGCACTGCTTTGGCTACGGATAGGGCCACACGACTCGTTATGAGTCTTTACGACTTATAACCCCTAGTCGTAGTCAAAATAGAAACTCTAAGCCAACATACTGGCCAGGCTACGATTGGGTCCTTAAGACCCGTGATGACTCATAGGGAGTGTCTCGTCTGGGCAGTAAGTCTAGAAACTTGGAAATTTTCACGAACCAAAATTCGGGGTGTTACATTCCCCCCTCCCCCCTCCTTAGGATTATTCATCCTCAGGTGAGACAAGTCATTCCTTAGCACGATTTAACATGAAATACAACTACACTTACCTTTAACAAAGACAGAAAACAAAGATGTTGAGGAAATCACAATTTCTTTCAACAGAGTCAGATAACAAAGATGGTAAGATTGACACATACCTTAAGCATGAGTATCCGAAATGGGGAACAAAAATGAGTATTTGAACTTCATATCCTTTTCGGCTTCTCAAGTAGCTTCTTTAAATTTTTGGTTCCTCTATATATACTTTACCGATGCCACATTCTTGGTCCGCAACCGCCGAAGTTATGGATCTAAAATCTCATCTGGGGCTTCCTCATATGACAAGGAGCTCAAAACACCAACACTCTCCAAAGGAACTACCAAGGAAGGATCACCCACACACTTTTTTAATATCAAAACATAAAAGATCGGAAGAATGGAGCCCAAACTTGGAGGCAAATCCAACTCATAAGCTGCACTTTTCACCCGCTTCAAAATTCGGTATAGATCAACATAACGGGGGTTAAGTTTTTCCTTTCTTCCGAACCGTATCACTCCCTTCATGGGAGACATCTTCAAGAACACCAAATCATCTATATTAAATTCCAAGTCCTTTCGCCTTATATCTGCATAGGACCTTTAGCAACTCTGGGCAGTATTAAGTCTATCCTAAATCACCTTCACCTTCTCCATGGCCTGGTGAACCAAGTTGGGACCATACTATCTATTTTCACCAACCTCAAACCACCCAATAAGAGACCTAAAATTCCTTCCATAAAGATCCTCAAAAGGATCCACCCCAATACTTGCATGATAGCTATTATTATACGCAAACTCTATGAGGGGAAAATGATCAACTCAACTACCACCAAAGTCAAGCACACAAAACCTTAGCATATCCTCCAAAGTTTGAATGGTCTTCTTCGTTTTTCCACCTGTCTGAGGGTGGAAAACGGTGCTAAGATTCACTTTAGTTCCTAAACCACTCTAAAAGGAATACCAAAAGTGCGAGAAGGTGGATTTTCTAAAAGTTCTGAGCGATAAGTATAGGAGTAGAATTTAGCACCGAGTTGGGTATGATTCCAAGGTCTCATGCCCTAGAACTACGTGCCACTGTAGGTTTATGATTTGCCCATAGTGGGCTAAGATAGTGATCACTTAAGTTAAGGTTCTATTCTAATGGCAAGGGTGGAACAACACTCCCCAATGCGGGTAAGACGTTGGAATCTAGTCAACTCACATGGTTTATGTCGGTTCGAAGAAAATCTTTAAGTCCCAAAGTTCCAAAATTTTTAAAACTCCCAAGGTTTCTATTTCCTAAAGGAAAAGAATAACAAAAAAGTTTTTTTGAAAACTAAGTGTAAAGACTCACGAGTTTTACTTAGATTAAGGTTTACAAAAAGTTATTAGTTTCAGATTTCAGATTTAGATGTGAGATCTTTCTACACTTAGATAGTATGACTTAAAGAGAACGTTTGAGTACAACTTTTAGAACTAAACGTTATGGCTCACTAGATTTATAAAGTTTGAATTGCTATGCTTGATTTCATATTTCAGTATTTTAGTCATTCCAGCTTATGTGAGCCATTCACGTTTAACATGCATCATTTTTCATTTATAAATTATGATGATGTTTTACTTATGCATTACACCCCCATATACTCAGTACATCCTCAAAGTACTGATCCATATATACGTTTATATGCTGCATTGTCGGTGCTCAGTATCAGTAGCATTTGTAGTTCGAGCATCTCTATCTACGCTCTCACAGTTGATGAGTCCTCATGATTTGAGGACCTAATTCTTTAGATTTCCAGATTTCATAGTATTTGAGTTATCGTTTTTAATTTTGTCTGAGTCAGTTCGAGGTCTATCCCAATGACTCTCTAGATCTTTAGTAGTTGAGGCTTGTTGGACTATGAGTTTATTTACAAACTTTTAGTATTTACTATTTAGACGATATCTTTAGTATATTCAGTTTAGTTTTGGTATGATCTAATATTATTTCTTGACTAGTTTATCTTAAAGTAAGGTTCAGATCTAGTAGCAGGCTTAAAGGGTTAACTTTGGGATACTCATAGCCTTGAGCACCGTGTGACATCTCGGGATCAGATTTTGGGGCATTACAGTTTTGCAGGAAACCATGTATTTGGATGCTAAGTTCGTAAAAAAGATGAAAAAAATGTTTTTGGTCTACTCTGTGGAGCAATGATGGATGTTCGGTACACTTTCCGGCTTGTTCATGATCGAAGCATGTTAGGGAATTGAAGAAGATCTGAAAAAATGACTCCTAACACTTACTAAGTCAATATGTAGACCACAAGTAGGACCTACGGACTGTAAGTAGGCAAAGAAAGTACCAGAAGTCCCGAATATCGAGAGCTCACCTATAGGATTTTTTCATCCGCCACCTGCACCCTGTACCTACGCCCACCCTATTGACCACAGGTACTACCTACGCCCAGGGCCAGGGTGCAAGTGCAGGCCATTTGTGGCCACCGATCCGGTTTTCTCCTATTCCATTTGGGCTTTGGTTTTAGGGCTTACTCATGTAATATAATTACCCTTTATATGTTTTTAGTAGGATTTACGCACCTTTGATATTCACAAACATATTTTGATTCCAAGATTCGATCTTGATCTTGGGATTCACTTGTATTGACTTTTGTTGATTAATGATAACTTGGAAATGTGGAGGTAGATGCTTGAGTCTAAAGGATTTCGGTTAAGTAGAACCAAGACAGAGTACTTAGAGTGTAAGTTCAGTGATGTGTTGCAGGAGGCTGGAGAGGTTGTGAAGCTGGATTCTCAGGCCATTCAGAAGAGGGAGAGTTTCAAGTATTTAGGGTCTATGATTCAGGGTAATGGTGAGATTGACGAGGACGTCATGCATCGTATTGGGGAAGGATGGTTGAAATAGAGGCTCTCTTCGGGAGTTCTATGTGATAAGAAGGTGCCTCCAAAGCTCAAAGGTAAGTTCTATAGAGTGGTAGTCCAGCGACTATGGTGTATAGAGCGGAGTGTTGGCCAGTTAAGAACTCCCACATCCAAAAGTTGAAGGTGGCGAAGATGAGAATGTTACGATGGATGTATGGGCATACCAAGAAAGATAGGGTAAGGAATGAGATTATTTAAGAGAAGATGAGAGTTGCCTCAGTGGAGGACAAGATGCGAGAAGTAAGGTTACGTTGGTTCAGGCACGTGATGAGGAGGGGCTTAGATGATCTTGTGCAGAGGTGTGAGACACTGGTTATGGATAGTTTTAGGCGGGGTAGAGGTAGACCAAATAAATATTGTAGGGAGGTGATTAGTCATGATATGGAGTAGTTACAGCTAACGGAGGACATGACCCTTGATAAGAAGGTGTAGAGGAAGCGTATTAGGGTAGAGGGTTAGGGGTGGGAGAGCGTCGGTAATAGTAGGGGTGCGCTCCTCGAGGGCTGGAGGTTTTTGTTCGTGGCTAGCGGTGTTAGTTTATTTTTCTTACCGTACTAGTTTATATATGTGCTTATCTTTTGTTTTTGGTATTCTGTTAGTTTGTCTTGTGTACCATACTAGTTATATACACTTATATTTGGGTTTCTATATGGGTATTGGTCCTAAGCCGGGGGTCTATCGGAAATAACCTCTCTACTTCTCGTGAGGTAGTGGTATGGTCTGCGTACACTCTACCCTCCCCAGACCCCACTAGGTGGGAATACACTGGGTACGTTGTTGTTATTGTTGTAGTTTTGGGTTATCATACTTTTTATCATTGTGATTTCATCTATGCTTTCAATTATGAATGTTATTGATTTCTTCAAAAGCATGAGCGGCTAAAAACCCATAGCTAGGTTGTGAAAACCCTGGTGGATTGACGAAGTAGGGGAAGTGTTGTTGTTGTTATGAACTGATACCCATGTATGTATTTCTTTATCTTTATTATAATAGGTTTGTTAATGGGCATACACGTTAGGATCCCATCTATATATTGCTACTTACTCTAAAAGAGGAGTAGTGACTCAGAAAAGATAAAGATAATAATAATATGGAGTTTAACTGTCGATCCATGCTTCTAGGTTTTATCTTAGTAAGATGGTTATATTTCATCTAATAACTAGAGACTCAAAAGGTAATAGTTAACTGGGATCAAGATAAAGGTTAGTAAGGTGACATCCTGAGACTCAAAAGGTAAAAGGTGAAATCCTTCTACTCGTCCAAAAGATTGTAGAAGGTACATAACTTATAGATTTTGCATGCAAAGTATTGGGTTAGTTCAAAAAAGTACGATAAGCCTACGAAGTTGAGAATACAGGGGGAACATAATCCTAGTGTTCATATATGACTGATTTCAACCGTAGTAGTTACTTGTTTGAGATTACTACACAAAACCCCCATTTACTTTTCCTGTTCTGCCCATTGACTACAATTGTTGAGATTCGTGAATCCACGTATTTCCTTTGGATTTTATATATGTAGTTTTAATGATGAGAAACTAACTGCAAGGAACCAGGTCCCTAGATGTGCAAGGTACAGTACAACTAGCATGTGGTGTTTGCACAGTTTTGTCTGCTTGTGTAACAAACTTGCAGGTGCTATTTTGTACTAAATTGGACAGCTGGTCCAATGATCCTTCAACCCTAATTATCTCTCATATATAAAAGTAAAGATATGCCTCTTCATTAAATGGTTTTTGTAAATTCTAAAGAGTGAAGATAGGCAACAAAAACTCCATTTCAAGACAGCTCAAGCATTGCTCATGTTCTTATCTTTGTAATATGCTTAAAAAGTGAGTGAGTGTCCTTGAGTGCTGATTTATAAAAGAATTACTCAAGCTATAAGATTAATGTCTTGTTTTCTCATTGAGAGAGTTGCTTAGGTAGAGTTGCCTAAGTTTGAGACTGATTAGAGGTAATCAGTAGAGAGAGAGTCTTTGGTAGAGTTACCAAGATGATCTAGTAGTAGAGTTGCTGCTAGTGAAAGGAGCCTATAGTTAGGCTGAAATCTAGACTGTAATCAGGAGGTTGATTATAGTTGATTTCTTTGGTCTTTGTGAGGACAAGTCGCGATTTTACCCTTCTTGGGTTTCCACATAAAAACTCTTGTGTCTTTACTCTTCTGTACTATTTCTTTGCTTCCTGGTTGATTTACTGTATTTTGCCTGTGATTGACTTTGAGGAACCTGGTCCCTCACTGTATGGTGCAACCCCCAAGGGTTATATCAAATGGTATTAGAGCCAAGTAATTCTAAAAGGTTCAAACCTAGAGTGTCTTGGTTAGCATGGCTACTCCACCTAATCTAGAAGAAGGGCAATCTACCACTAGACTACCAAGATTCATGGACAATAATATGGGTGGTGGAAAACCAGGATGTTTGACTTCATTATGGCTGAAGACAGTGAAATGATAGACATTATTCTTGATGGTCCTCATGTTCTGATTAAAAAATTCAGGGAAGGAGAAAAAACTAGAATGGTTACTAAAATAAGGAGAGAGTATGATGATGAAGATTGAAGGAAGATTGAGAAAAATTACAAGGCCAAAAAACGGTTAGTCTATGGGATAGGGCCTGATGAATATAATAGGATCTTAGCTTGTGAAAATGACAAAAATATCTGCAATTTCTTGAGGATTACTCACGAAAGAAATACTAATATGAAGGATTCTAATTAGACATGCTAACCACTCAGTATGAAACTTTCACCATGAGAGAAGGAGAAACAATCCAAGAAATGCATACTAGATTCACTTCTATCACAAATGAGCTGCACTGCTTAGGAGAAGTGATTCCATTCTATAAGAAAATGAGAAAGATTATTGGAACTCTTCCTAAGTCCTGGGAAAACAAAGTATATGCTATAATTGAGGCAAGAAACCTCAAAACCCTCACCATGGATGAACTCATTGGTAATATAAAGGCCCATTTGCTCAAGAAATAACAAGATATGGAAAAGAAGGAAGTAAAAAGAGAAAAATCCCTGGCTTAGAAGGCCCCAAAACATGATTCATATGAAGAAGATACAGATGTTTCCTATTTGGCAAGTAGGATTGTTAAATCCATGAAGATGAGTGGTTAGATTCAATAAAAAACAAGCAACAACAACAACAAAAAGCAATGCAAAGGTATGTCACAAATATGTAAGTCCAGAGCATTTCATTAAGGACTATCCATTGAACAAGGTGGATAATCAGGGGTACCTAAAAATTGGCTGTGACAATGGAAAGAACTAGGACCAGGTGCCTAAAAATTCAAGAAGGAAGACAGCTGCTGAGTATGCTGTAAAGCAAGCTCTGGTAGCATTGAGAGATTCTTCCAGTGAATCCAATGTTGATGAGAAGTCTAGAGATGTCTCTATGCTAGCTGAGGGAAATAATTATGTTATATATGATTCCATGCTTGCCTTTATACACAACTCAAAAAGTGAAGAAGCAATGGAGGTAACTCTTTCTGACATCAAGGAGAATTTAGATAAATGCATTGCTAAGAAGATAAAAATGCTTGCAAGTGTACTATAATCTGTATGTGAACTAACTGATGAGAGGAATGCCTTGGAAGAAAAAATGGAGAATCAAAATCAAAAGTTGATTACTTTAACTCTCCATAATTCTGAAACTGAATTTTTTTTCACAAAAATAAAATCCAATAACCTGAGTTTGATGAGCAAATTGAAGAAAACAAATAGAGTAGATGTAAAAGGGAAGAAAGAAGCTTCAAGGCTTCAAATAGATTTTGAAGAAAGGCTGAGGGATTCTCAAAAACACCTTATGTCTGCACTTCACAGGAATGAAGAGTTAGAGAGGGACCTGGCACGCTTGAAAGAAAAATTGAACAAGTCTCTTAAAGGGACTACTTCCCCAACGATCCTTTCTAATCTGACTCTTTAAGGTGTAAATGATGGTAGAAGTTTAGGATATCAAGGAGAATTCAAACCTATTAATCATAAAGGAAATAGTGTTCATCATATTAGATGCAAATGGGATGAACTCATGTGTATTCATTGCGAAAGAGATGGACATTTGAAAAAACAATGTCAATACTAGCTTAAGGCTAATTTGAGGAGTACTGAATACATTTAGTTAGAGAATTCACACTCCAAGGGCTTTAAGCCTCTGGAAAGGGCTAAAAAGAAGCCATCACTGCCTGGATGGGCCAAAAATGATTTGATAACACCATTATCATCCTACTAGGAACTCAAACTTGAGTGGGTTCCCAAAATCAACTTGTGTTAATGATTCCAAGGATGAGAAAGGGAATATTAGTCAAGATTAGCTCATTAATTGAAAGGCTTCAAAGCTTAATAATGAAAGGACTGACTGTGTTCTCTCTCTCAAGACACTTCAAGATGGAGGTGTCTTATTATGAAAGAGATGATTTCAAAGGACCTGGTTCCAAAGAAACTCATCTTAGAAAATGAAACCTAAGGCAGTATGAGTGAAGTAAAAATCTTGGACTAATTGAAACTGAGATTGATCAAAATGCCTCGAACAAACATCTGAGTTAATATCACTCCTCAAAATTTGTCTATGATTAGGAGACAGGTATCCATAGTAATGTAGGTGCATGATTAATCTAATTAAGTTCCATACCATTGCAGGTATACACCTATGGGGATAACTTAGAAGGAGAATAACTGAAGCAACACAAGTACAAAAGTCATTCAAACAGAGAGGGACCTGGTCCTATCTCTTAGGTTAGTACCTACAAGACGCCTAAGTAATCACAAAATGTTGTCTGAAAAGCCATGTATCTTTCTCTTCTTTAAGCTGTCAAATCTTTTGAAAAATAAATTGTCGCACTTATTAGATTCAGACATGTCAGTTCAAAAGGATTATCTTTTAAATACACTAGTCATTCTTAAAATTGCTAAATCAGGCCTTCTCATTAAATGTACCTCAACTATTTCTATTCATCTTCCTAAATTAGAAATCATCCCTAAACTAAAATAGATCATCACTCTTTCTCAAATTAAATGGATGATGTTTTACTTCCTTAAACTCTGCAAGAAATAAAAAACCCACAGTCGAGTCAGACTTTACTGAGCCATCCTTAATTGTAGAAGTTCATGATCATCTAATCATGATAGATATTTCAAATCAAGGGTCTAGGTCATCAATAGAACAAGAGACTTTTTTGACAAAAAACTCCCAATTTCCTGTGTCATCTGAAAAATCTGAAAAAGCTGAAGTCTTTTAGACATAACAAGCACTGAATTATCCTACATACTCAGACTCAAACAACATCTTTGCTCAGTTGTTTGGCAAAGAAATTCCCATGAAAAGAGTTGATCTTTCCTCCAGTGAGAACTGGTAACTGAGAACCCACTAGTATTTGTTTGTGACTACATGGAAAAATCAGTTGATAAAGTAGAATAGGAAGTTTGTGATATTGATGAAGTAAATGGGAGAAAAGACATGTTGTTACCTCCAAATAAGGAGAATGAAGAGATTGAGGACAAAGTACCTCTGAGATGGACAGTGAAGAAACTCAGGGGAAATAAAAAAAGAAAAAATAAATATACTGAAGTTATGGATATTGATAAAGGAGAGAATTTGAATTCAGGGAAGAAAGGATAATATTACAATTGAGAGGACTAGGTCCTCCATGTCAAAGTTTGGTAGCTCCACTAGAATGTGACAAAAATATATAGTTGTAAAGAAAAGAAAAAACTCTGAGGGACCAGGTCCCATAAAAAAAACAACTGATGATAAGAGAGAATCAAGTAGTGAGCCCAAAAAAAATAAAAGAAATGAAGAAAAGAATAACTTGTCTAGAGAAAGAAGGAATGTGAACCTGAGAACATAAAAGGTATTGTTAGGAAAAACGTTTGACCCCAAAATTTATGAGATACTTGGGATGATTGAATTGGTTGAATATATCGGGTATCAAGGCTGGTTACACTTGTTTGAAGGATCAAACCCCATGGTTTTTGAGAATAAGGTCAGAGAGTTTTACTACACCATGGAATTCTCAGAAGATGGGCTAAGCTGGTCTGCATAGGTGCAAGGAAAGTCTATCTATTTGAATGAAGAAGCACAAGGAAAAATCTTGGATGTACCAGCTATTAGAGTCAGTACTATTGTAAAGCAACAACCCATAATTGAGTTTATGATCAATGCATCTAAGATGGGAGGAACATCTAGAGTAGTTGTGAAAAAGAAGTTCATGAAATGCGAGTTCTAGATGGTATTTGAATTCATCAACAAAGTACTAATACCGAGATCAAGGAAAATTACCATTGCATCTGGGGTTGATCTGTTCTTGATAAAATGCCTAAGTAATTTTAAATTGATTAGTCTGCCTACTCTTATGATTGGCCACATGAAGAAAGTAATTCTTGAGAAAGATGGGAGACATGGAATACCCTATGGGTACTTGCTGAAGAGGGTCCTCAAATATTTTAGTATGAATGGAACTAGAGGAACACCTGGAACAGCAAGAATGATGATCATCCTAACAACCCTTGTAGAGAATGAATGTATTGAAGGCATAACTGGCTCTGTCTCTCAAGTATCTGAGTTGTTAACTATTCAAGAAAGGTTGGGAAAGAAAATGGAGGAGCTAAGAATTATGTTAGGTGCCAAATATGCTAAGATAGTGTATCTGAAGTTGCAGATTCAGAAGTTGTCATCTGAGGGACCTGGTACCATTGTGGAACTTGTAGCTGAAATTCAAAACTCCAGGAACAAGTGGTAAAACTGACTGGTGAAATTCAAGAATTGAATGCTGAAGTAAAGACTATCACCAAACAGTTGTTGGATACTCCCAATGCTAAAAATACAAGAAAGAAGATGCTGCTTAAGTCCTTTCCCTCAAACCTCTCTCTACTTAAGCTCTATTATACCTGTCCTTTAATTAATCCTTTGTCAGTCTCATATTTTACTTCTTATATTAGCTTTTTAAGACTGTTCTGTTATGTGTTTATTTTGGTATGATTGTCCTGGTACTAATCTCTGTATATGGATGAACGAATTCTGCTTGTTAACTTTATTTGTTTCCTTATTATAAACTATTCTTCATGTTAGTATCACCCTAGTGGTCATGAGTTAATTATCCTGTACTTATCTTTACCTATGGTTCACTATTGATCCTTTTCAGTGATGCTAAAAAAATACTGACTTAACATATAAGGACTAGGTATGAGGGTGTAAGGACCATGTGTGATGGTTCATGATGACAAGGGGAAGAAATGCAAATGCACTAATTGAAGCTAATTGAAGGTGCATAATGACAGGGAGAAGCAATTGAAAGTTTTGGCTGCAAATGAAAACAAGGGACCAGGTCCCTGTGTTGCATGATGAAGGAGGAAACATGATTTTAGGGGGAACATTCATTTTCAAGTGATGTTCACTCTGATTAAATGTGATGAATATGCATTGGTGCTCAAAGATGAATGGGTGGTTTGTTATCATCAAGAAAGGGGGAAATTGCTATATGCAGTTTTGATAATGAACAACAAACTACAAGGGACCAGGTCCCTAGATGTGCAAGGTACAATATAGCTGGCACACGGTGTCTGCATAATTTTGTCCACTTGTGTAACAAACTTGCAGGTGCTATTTTGTACTGACTTGGACAACTGGTCCAATGATCTTTAAACCCTAATCATCACTCAACTATAAAATAAAAGAGACGCCTCTTCATCAAATAGTTTTTGCAAATTCTAAAGAGTGAAAACAGGCATCAAAAACTCTATTTCAAGACAACTCAAGCTTTGCTCATGTTCTTATCTTTGTAATTGATGTGTGAGCTAATGCTAACATATTTGAGGCTTTTAACTAAGAATAATTGCGAAGTCTTAAGCAATTTTTGTCATTTTTGAATGCTTTATGTTTGATTTTGCTGAAGAAGCTAATATGTTAGAGAACCAACAAGAATGGAAGAAAATGAGCTGAAATCTGAAGTAAATAGAGGCAAAGTGTGGATGACGACATTTGTGATAAGTCGTCAGCCCTGTGATAAGCTATCAGCTTCATCGTCAGTAGTAACAGAGAATTGATCTAAGTTGAAAGCTGTGACGATATTTTGTGATAGGACGTCAAGGAGCTGATAAGTTGTCAAGATTGCCGTCACCCTAAGGCAGAACATGAGAGATGAGGAAAATACTTGACGATATTTGTGATAGGTCGTCAAGGAGCTGATAGGGCATCACCGTTTGTCGTCAGTGTTAGGCAGCGAGTACCAAAACCATATAAAAAGCTGACAACATTTGTGATAAGTCGTCAGCCTCCTGATAGGCTATCACAAATGGCGTCACCTAATCCGAGGAATTTCTAAATTTTATTAATTTGTTTCCATAATTAGGGTGAACTATTTATAGCCTTGTTTAGGGTTTTCTGAAGGGGGGGCGAACCTTGAGTTTTGAGACACGATACTTTGATATTTTCTCTCTCAAACTTATTGGCTTGAAAAAAAATTACTTTGAAGAGAATTTAATCATTATTTTGGGATTTCCTTTGTGATTTAATCGTAGAATATCTAGTTTCTATTCATCTTGTGGTAGGTTTATCTTTCAAAGCATGAATTTATCTAGTTGCTTCGATTATTACATCATGAGTGGCTAAGTTCCTTTAACCTGAATTATGGGATCTAGGGTTAGGTCTTGATAAGGTGCTGAGTGTTTAAGATTCGAAAGGTGGTAGGACTTCTTGATAATTCTGATGTTTTAATTATTGTCTGTTGGTTGCAAATGATACATAACACTTGCTTTGATTTGCTTGAGAAAGAAATCAAATATAGTGGGAAGTGAATTATCAACAGGGACTTAGAAACACTAAACTTCCATTTAATAATCAGCACTGTAACAAGGTTAGTTAACCTGAGGTAAAATCTGGGCAGTGAGGATAAACTCCCTAAGTCCAAGAGGATTAGGTAATTAAATGCTTAAGTAGGTCAAGAGACATTTAAGAATAACTTCGATAAAGATCACTTGTTGTCCTACCTACCGTGAGAATCTTGAACCACTAGTAGCATCTGTCAAGTACCAAAATCCCTAGTGAACATAATTCTATTTTTTTTTCATTAACTCTTGATTACAAACTGAAACTAAGGTGACCAAAAATTATTTGCTAATCTCCAAAACCCCCCATTTTATCTTTTTGTGCCAGTTGTTTGAATTCAACTTGTAGCTATTGTTCCATATTAGTTTAATTGCCACTCACATTATTCCCTGTGGATTCGACCCCGACTCCAAAAGTTGGGTAAATATACTGACAACGACCGCCTTGCACTAAATTGACGTGTAAGTTGAGCGTTATAAAAAATGGAGCCGTTTCCGGAGAATAAATTGGCGTATTGAGTTGGTTTGAAATTTTAGCCTACTTGCTTGAATTCAAACTTGTAAATATTTGTTTTTAGTTTTCTTTTATTTCTTGTGTTAGGTAGATTTTTATTTTAGTTTACTTATTACTATGGCATCGTGGAATGAACATGAGCTTGGTGGTTGGAAATCTTATCTTTATGATCCTTGTCCATATTGTAATCAACCTCACTTTTGGCAAGATTATAGATATGCTCCCCGGAGAGAGATGTGTGCACCATATCTATCCTACTGGGAGTATGATTGTTCTTTATGTGGTGGTCAAGATGGACATTGGAGTGATTGCCCAAATCCCCCCTCCCCCCATTGTGCTAACCTAAATTCTAGTTCTTCTTATGATTTTGATAGGTCTTTTTGTCAAAAAAAGAAGAAGAAAGCACCGGAAAGAGTGGCATTGAAGCTATGCTTTAACTAATGTTGGATCGTATGGACACAACGAATGATATCATATATGATATACGTCAATACATTAGGGCATTTAACAAGGAAAGAGAAAGGATAGGGGAGATAGATATCAAGGTCAATCATCCAAAACACTCTTCTACATTATGTTTAGATGATATCTTATCTGTGGAATCATTTAGACTAATCGAAGAGTGTGAAGATGAGGAGAAAGAATCCTATAGTGATGTTGAGCTTGATGTTGAGAAACCCTTGGTGATTTCCCAACCAACCGAACCATTCATGAACGAAGATGCCAAAGATGAGAAATGGTACTAGAGTTGAAAGAAGAAATCAAGCACAATTCTTGTGAAGATTCTAGTCCATTTTGGGGTAAATATACTATTATGGATGCTACTCCAAAATTAAGAGTTAGTCCTCATTCGAACCACTTTTCAACATTTTGCTTGATGGATGTTATGAAAGTCGAATCACCCAAGCAAATGATGAATTATGAAAATGAGGAAAAAAATTCTTATATTTTGGAGTTTATCATTCCAAAGGGGTATACTACAACCCCAATCTTGAAGGTCAATAAGCTTAAAGATCGATGTCCATTTAGTGTCTTTTTATGATCCTTACTATTGTCCAATGAGCCCACACGAAAGTTCGATGCAAAATTGGGAAAGTGGTTCAAGTGTTTGAAGTGGCATGATAGAATACTCCTTATCATGCCCTCATATTTGCCCAACGAACCTAAAAGATGTAAAGATTGAAAGATGGGCCGACAATTCAAATCATCAAAGTGGAGGGATAAAGGATGACTAAATATTGTCGTGCCGCGACACTAAATTAGGCGCTTCTTGGGAGGCAACCCAAGGTGTTTTGTTGTTTGTATTCGTATTATGTGATTGACATCAGATCTTCGCACCCATGGTGCCACAGGTATGTTTCTAACTCTCTCATTTTGTTTTAATGCATTGGGGACATTGCATGATTTTAAGTTGAGGGTGGAGCTACTTGTGGGTGTTGATGTCCTCTTGGGTTTTTTGTTGTCGTGCCTCTTTTCCTTGGAGTCTTGTTCCTAGTAGAGCCGGCATGTTTAGGCGTATTGTGATTTATTGTAAAATATTGTAGTTGACTAGGAGAAATACAAGTACCTTAGGCAGTTAACATAGTTTTGTGGATTTTTTAACACCTCTCCAAAGGTCTATTTTATAACTATGTGATATGCATTTATGTGTGACCATTGTGCATCTTGTTATGGCATTAGTACTAGTGACATGATAACCATTGCTAAATAATTGCATAAACCGAATGGGTAGTAGTTTGTGATGTACCTTTGTGTCGTGTGTGTGTGAAATACTACCTAATTCCCATTGTGTGTTAAATCCAGAACTTGCCCGGTTAGTCTTGCCTTGGTTGAAGGATAGGGGTTAGGAAAGGATCATAAACCGTTTTAATATTGGCTCACTTTAGCCTAAATGACCTTCCCTATGTGTATAATATCCCTTGATCCCTATTTTGAGCCTGATTAGCCTATTTCTTTTTATGACACCTGTCACCTTCCCATTTAGATCACAATGAACCTATTTTGGCCCTGGTCCTCCTTGGACACTGTGCACCTTAACTTTGGCAAATGACCTAAGTTGAGGGTAGCTATCATAGGGGTGCGTGATGCAGAATGAGTATAAAGAAAGGTAGCATAAAAGAAAAGAATAAAAAACTGGGTGCGGAGGAAGAGAGCAAGAAAAAAAATTATGAAAAAGAATAAATGATTGTGGAAAAGACCACACCCATCATAAATAAGTGTGATCAAGAAAAGAGAAGAGTAGAAAAGGCTAAGGAGTGAAACCCCAAAAAGCTAGTGTAGTGTCAAGGAGGCGTAGTCACTTTAAATACCATCGAGTATCATACCATCCCCTAACCTACATTACAAGCCTAAGAGAAGGCCTATAGTGATCCTAGCTGACCTATCTGAAGATCTGGGTAATGAAAATAAGGGCAAACCTATGGTACTTGGCATACATTGGTTGGAACTTCGTTCTGAGAGTGAGTGTTTTGATTGTCCCCATGGTTACATATATGATTACTGATATGAGATGAGGGGGATTTCCTTGCTGTGAGGGCACGCCAGATATGTTGCTAGTTGCTAACTTGTTTGGAGAGTGTAATACTGGTCTATGCATGGTTGTTATTGCTGAATTAATGCCGTATCTTGATTCCTGTGTGTTGCATTGGTGTTCTTCAATAATATACACAGTTGTTCTTGAATTGAATGACCTTGGAGATGGTGAAAGTGTTTTGAGATGATATGGATGATTGACTGCCAAATGTACTTTGTATTCTCTTAGTTGTGCTGAGTTGCTTGAGGACAAACAATTGTTTTAAGTTGAGGGTGTTGATGTGTGAGCTAATGCTAACACATTTGAGGCTTTTAACTAAGAATAATTGCGAAGTCTTAAGCAACTTTTGTCGTTTTTGATTGCTTTATGTTTGATTTTGCAGAAGAAGCTAATATGTTAGAGAACCAACAAAAATGGAAGAAAATGAGCTGAAATCTAAAGTAAATAGAGGCAAAGTATGGATGACGACATTTGTGATAAGTCGTCAGCCCTGTGATAAGCTATCAGCTTCATCATCAGTAGTAGACAAAGAATTGGCCTAAGTTGAAAGCTGTGACGACATTTTGTGATAGGACGTCAAGGAGCTGATAAGTCATCAAGATTGTCGTCAGCCTAAGGTAGAACATGAGAGCTAAGGAAAAGCCTTGACGACATTTGTGATAGGTCATCAATGAGCTGATAGGGCGTCACCGTTTGTCGTCAGCATTAGGCAGTGAGTACCAAAAACATAAAGGAAGCTAACGACATTTATGATAAGTCGTCAGCCTCCTGATAGGCTATCACAAATGGCGTCACCTAATACGAGGAGTTTATGAATTTTATTATTTTGTTTCCATAATTAGGGTAAACTATTTAAAGCATTGTTTAGGGTTTTCTGAAGGGGGGCGAACCTTGAGTTTTTGAGACACGATACATTGATATTTTCTCTCTCTAACTTCTTGGCTTGAAAAAACAATTACTTTGAAGAGAATTTAATCATTATTTTGGGATTTCCTTTGTGATTTAATCGGAGAATCTTTAGTTTCTATTCATCTTGTGGTAAGTTTATCTTTCAAAGCATGAATTCATCTAGTTGCTTCGATTATTATGTCATGAGCGGCTAAATTCCTTTAACCTGAATTATGGGATCTAGGTTTAGGTCTTGATAAGGTGCTGAGTGTTCAGGATTCGAAAAGTGGTAGGATTTTTTGATAATTCTAATGTTTTAATTATTGTTTATTGGTTGCAAATGATAGATAACACCTGCTTTGATTTTCTTAAGAAAGAAATCAAATATAGTGGGAAGTGAATTATCAACAAGGACTTGGAAACACTAAACTTCCGTTTAATAATCAGCATTGTAACAAGGTTGGTTAACCTAAGGTAAAATCTGAGCAGTGAATATAAATTCCCTAAGTCCGAGAGGATTAGGTAATTAAATGCTTAAGTAGGTCGAGAGACATTTAAGCATAACTTCGATAAATATAACTTGTTGTCCTACCTACCGTGAGAATCTTGAACCACTAGTAGCATCTGTCAAGTACCAAAATCCCTAGTGAACATAATTCTATTTTTTTTCATAAACTCTTGATTACTAACTGAAACTAAGGTGACCAAAAATTATTTGCTAATCTCCAAAACCCCCATTTAATCTTTTTGTGCCAGTTGTTTGAATTCAACTTGTAGCTATAGTTTCAAATTAGTTTAATCTCCACTCACATTGTTCCCTGAGGATTCGACCCCGACTCCAAAAGTTGGGTAAATATATTCACGATGACCGCCTTACACTAAATTGACGTGTAAGTTGAGCGTTATCAGTAATATGCTTAAAGAATAAGTGAGTGTTCTTGAGTGTTGATTTGTAAAAGAATTACTCAAGCTATAAGAATAATGTTTTGTTTTCACATTGATAGAGTTGCTTAGTTAGCGTTGCCTAATTTTGAGACTGATTAGAGGTAATCTATAGAGAGAGAGTCCTTGGTAGAGTTATCAAGATGAGCTGACAGTAGAGTTGCTGCTAGCGAAAGGAGCTTAGAGTTAGGCTGAAATCTATACTGTAATTAGGTAGTTGATTATAGTAGATTTATTTTGTGCTTGTTAGGGAAAGAGTGTTTTTCCCTTCCCGGGTTTCCACGTAAAAACTCTTGTGTTTTTACTCTTCCTGCACTGTTTCTTTGCTTCTTTTTTGATTTACTGTATTTTTCTTGTGATTAATTTTGAGGGTCCTGGTCACTATGTGGTGCGAAACCCAAAGGTTATATCAGGATTCAACCCCAACCTTTGTTGGTTTACTATATATGACAACAATCGTATCATCTTTTGATTGGAGGTGTAGCTTAGACGTCACCCAATTTTGGTGCCATTGCCGGGGAACACGGTGTTGATTTGTGAATTGAAGTTTTTGCAATTTTTGGGTTTTTCTTTTTCTTTATGTTCTTAGATGGGCATACGCTGGTGTATGCAAAGCACACAGAGTAGAGGTAATCCCTTACTCCTACTGAATTTGAATCCAGAAAGGATCCTACAAACACCTAGTAGGATGTCAGAGCATAAAAGAGATGCTCTTCCTGAAGGGGTTCATGATGTTATACCTCTCCCTCATCCCAAAGGATTATAGGATATTATTGATCGTTAGACTGGTAAGCTATTATCTCAATCTATGAATGATAGAAGGGAAACGGAAAAGGCCCAACACGTAGCTCGGGAGGAAGAGTTAGCTGAGTAGAGACAGGCAATAGATTGCCAAGCAATACTTGGTGGGGAGCTAGAGGTGGACGTGTTCAAGTAATCCCAACATATCAATATGTGCAGCCGTATATAGATGATGAAGAAGACTTGGGATATGTTGAGCTGGCCGAGACTAGAGCCATTATTTCTCCTATTTTACCCACATACATCAAGTTTGACATTACGAGCGCAATGATCTAGCTCCTAAATCTAAGGGGTGTTTTTGCAGGTCTGCCTACAAATAATGCAAAATTGCACCTTGATAATTTCATTGGGATCTGTAGTTTATAGAAAAATCTAGGGGGTGAATCAGGAAGCACTTAGACTAAGGTTGTTCCCCTTCTCACTTCCAGAAGAAGCATATTTATGGCTAGGGGAACTGCCAAGAGGCTCTATTACTACATGGAATGAGTTACACAGGTGATTCTTGAATAGGTTCTTTCCTCCATCAAGGATGTTGAAGATCAAGGATGAGATCTATAATTTCAAGCAGCTGTAGACATATTCTATGTATGAGGCATGGTTCAGGTTTGATAAGAAGCTAAGCGTGGTGCCCAATCATCGGTTGTCAAGGACAAGCTTACTGGAGATATTCTATGGAGCCATGACCATTAGCACCAGAGCCATGGAAGATATCATATCTGGAGGATCTTTCATGAGACTACATTGGGAGACAGCTTCAGAGATATTACATTAGATCTCTCTCACTAACAGAGGGTGTCAATCTTGAGAGGCTAGAAGGGACTTGGCACATATGCTATTGGTGACTCCTGCGACCAAAATATAGCTGATGACATAGTAGTGCAAGAGATTTCATTGATAAGAAATGATCTAGGGGTGCTAGCAAAGCAGTTTGCAACAACTACTTCTAAGAAAGTGAATGCAGTAGCAGCACAGGGGTCAGCTTTCAAAGCGTACGAGTCAGAATTGGAGGAGAAAACAAATTATCTGGATTGTAAGATGACGGGTTTTCGAGCCCAAGGGCAAGGGAACCAAGGTCAAAACTACTATGACAGAGAACATAGTGGAGAGAGAGATGGTGACTGGAGGAAAAAAGATGTCTACAGAAAGAAGAAAGGTAGGTACATTCCACCTAGAATATGAGATGCATAATCTAGAATGGAAGAGATGTTGGCTAAGATGGTGAAGGATCAATAAAATCAAGAGATCAACCTTAAGGATATTAAGTCCAACATTTCAGGGTTGACCCAAGAGATCGTGTCATATGCCACTGCTATCAAGCAGTTGGAGGACCAGTTCGGGTAGATGTCAACAACTCTGAACTAGAGGTAGCCAGGTACCCTTCCAAGCAACATGGTGAAAAATACAAAAAATGATAGTCATGTACTTGTTATTGCCACAAGGAGTGGTATCACTACTATGGATTCCTCACTACCTATTTCAAAAGTTGCTGATGATGAGACACATGCTATTGAGTATAAAAAAGTAACATGTGATAAAGGTAAGGCTGTTAAAGATAAAGGTAAGGGTCTGGTCATTGAGCCAGAAGTCAGACAAACCCTGAGACCACCCCTACCTTTTCCTTAGAAATTGAATCAAAATAAAAAGGAAGGTAAGTTCAAGCAATTCATTTAGCTACTGAAAGAATTAAACTTGAACATACCTCTTCTTTAGGCGTTAGAGCAGATGCCTGGATACACCAAGCTTATGAAATAATTGGTCACAAGGAAGAAAGGAGCGACAATTGAGAATGTTGATGGTGTGCACTACTGCAGTGCTATCATGACTAGGTCTTTGGCGTAGAAAAGAGTGATCCCGAAGTATTCACTATACCATGCACTATTGTGTCATCCCAATTTTTTAGAGCCTTGTGTGACTTAAGAGCCAACATTAATTTGATGTCGCTGGCCATATTCAAGTAATTGGGCTTGAACCCTCTAGAACTAACTTTATGCCGCTATTGATGTCCAACCACACAGTAAAGAAGCCTGTGGGAATCTCATTTATTATGATCCTGAGGATGGATAACTTTATTTTCTAGCTGATTTTGTCATCCTGAACTATGAGGTTGACACTGAGATGCCCATTATATTAGGAAGATAATTTATGGCCACAGGTAGAGCTATGGTTGACATGGAAAAAGGTGACCTAATATTCAGAGTCAACGGTGAGGAGTCCACATTCAAAATTCCAAAGTCAATGAAGCAGCCAATTGATATTAGGGTAGGGTTGGTGATTAATTATATTAATGACCCTGGTGGATACCCCTATGAGTATATTGATGAATTCTAAGTAGTTAAGATACCTGTGTCGTGCCGCAATGTTAAATCAAGCACTGTATGAGAGGCAACCCATGAGCCTGTTAGTGAATTTTGAGTAACCAACACAGTCATGTCATGCCGCGATGTTAAATCAAGCGCTGAGTGGGAGGCAAACCACTATTGTTAGTGTTCAATTTTTGTTGTTTTTCCTTTTTATAGGTTTTTTAGCTCTTGGACTTACCCGAAATATGGTAAAAATTGCTACATTCATTGATTTCCAAGTAAGGGGGCTGTGTGATCAACCCATCATGGTTACAAGTCCCAACAGTAAGTCGAGTAATAAGTTGAAAAGTTTAAATTTTGAGGATGAATAAATGAAAGGTTATGGACTTTGACATCTAATCATACTTTTGGACCTCAAGTTTAGGTTACGGAACCATAAGTAGCTAAAAAAGCATAAAAAAGCCAAGTCCAAATTACAGAAAAGTGGGCCAAATATTTTGGCCCGACTTGCGCCCAGTACCTACTAGCTGCAGGTGGCACCTGTGCCCCATGCCTAGCCGCAGGTGGCTGCCCCGGGTAGGTTATATGTGCGCCCAATTTTTAATTCAAATTTTGGGCCAACCAACACATATATATGACCTAAAACAACCCCCCACCTATATTTAAAAAATTGTAACCTCATTCTAACCCATTTAAATCCCTGAAACTTCACTTTTCTCTTTGAATTCAAACCTTTCTCTTAAAGTACAAACTAACCCTACACTTAAGTAAAGGTTAAATTGATTCTTATTTGAGATACCAACTTGTCCCACTACACTAGAAACAAGTTCCAACTTTGGTGTTTCTTGATTTCTTCATTGTTCACTTCCGATTCTACATAAAAGAGGTAACTTTCTCGGCTCCTAATAGTTATGTGTTGATCTATTTATTGTTTAAACAAGTTGATATGTGTATTCCATTAAAAAATATATAAAATCTATCATTCTTGTATGTAGGATCCTTGAAATAGCCTAAAATCTTAATGTAGGGCCTTGTTTTGAAGTAAAATCTAAAGTTAGGCCCTAACCGAAAGTTGAACTTGAAGGAATAGAGTAATACCACAAGTTGAGCATGTTGAGTTTGCTTTGAAAATCATTATTCTTGACATATTTGTGTACATTGGACTTGTTGGGATTTCAAATAGGTTAAAGGGGTGTGAAAATTAAGGAAAAATTCAAACTTTTTGAATTTTGAGTTTTTTTTCAACTTTTGCTATCCCTCACTTGTGTTGGAAACTAACAAATGGGTTTTTAGGTACATATGGCACCAAAAGATAAGGAAAAAAATGTTGATACCTTGAGGAGATGGGACGAGTCCCCCGATCCTAGTGGTTAGTGGAGTAGTACCATATTTCGCAAAGCAAAAAAAATGGCAGCTAGGTTGACACACAGAGTTACTAGAGGACAAACATGCTAGGCTGCTCAGGCAGTTGCAGTCCGACCAGGGATGAAGTCAGCATAAATATAACCCCCACATACTCTTTTACCTAATGATGATAATGATGAGGAGACAGCTTTTGAGTCTACTCTACAGGTTACTGCTCAGGACCCCCATCTCAGGAGGGGTCTCAGGATTTATTCGAAGAGGTAGAACAGGAGGATCCATCAGCGGTGCCCCAGTCTGAGGAGGGTACCGCTACTCATGTACATTAGACAAATGTAACTCATAGTCTAAGAAGGGTACAGAGTAGACTACCTATAATTCATTAGTACATCATGAGTAGATCTCCACACCCACATATGCCTTAGATGCACCTACTGAGGAGGGGCATTCAAAGTAGTATATGTAAGGGATGAAGGAGAAATTTCATATTGACAGTCATATTTGCGAGGTAGACAGGCCTACGAGGTGCATTTATAAGGAGCGCCAGATTAATCTATCGGGGCTGGATCGAGTACCATAGTTATATGCAACATTTGATCGATATCAGTTAGAGTGGATGACTATACCACTCGGTTCATGCAACCCAACTATGGTACAAGAATTTTATGCATCCTACCGAGCTATCATAGTTCTTCCTATGAAAAGACATCTAGGCCTGGTGAGACTTGTGAGGCAACTATAACTTGATCATACACTGGTTAGAGGGGTCAGAGTTGATATTTTAGTAGAGACTATCCATAGAGTTATCTTTGGCCTATATTACATTACTCCTGCATTTATAGCTGAGTGTGACCACAAACTGAGGGTCGCATGTGATCGACATATCATGCGGGAGGATAAGCACTGATTTGAGAGTGTTGAGATGTCTAGGTGGATAGCCAGTTATATTTCACCTTTGGGTGATACGACCCCATGGATTGAGGGGCATGGTATGATCAAGAAGGACCTATTGACATTTGAGGCCAAGGTTTGGTAGTTTCTGGTCATATACCAACTAATACCCACTACTTCAGATAATATATTGATGTGCAAGGGAGCAACACTGGTTGCTTGTATGATAGTCAGATATGCTGCTTATTTTGCTGCCATTCTTAGGTATGAGTTACATGATAGAGCATTTGTGGAGTTGACTAATCTGCCATTCCCTTGCAAGATCAGAAACTATGTGATGAGGCCGATGTACATAAGATACCGGGAGTAGACGAGAGGGTACTTACGATGGTGACTGCAAAGACAAAGACTATGAAGGATCTAGCACGTCCAGGTCTTCCCAGTAGATCAAGAGAGCAGGCAACAGTACCACGGGCCCAGACTAAGGGCCCAACAGTTTCCATTGAGCCTGATAAGGCACATCAAGAGGATATAGGTATTAGTATTGATATGGAGTTAGGGAAGAAGAGAGAGAGGATCCATACTCAAGTACACATGGCGAAAGGACACCAACCACTTTTTGTTCAGCCCCGACTTCGACCTCAGAGCCGATTGGTGTATCTTTAGAGCTTACTTGCCCATCTACTACAGCTCCTGCTACAGGTATAATCACTATATATCGCGAGTTTTTGCAGATCTTAGTAGATAGACAGAGGGCCACTGATGCTTGGTTGAGGGTTATTGAGACCGAGATAACTGCCCTCTATGGGCAGATAAGATCAGAGGTTAGGACTAGATTTGAGTAGGAAGAGGCCAGATGGGAGGCTGCTCAGAGAGCTGTACTGTCAGAGTACATGCTAATTTTCAGACATAGGTTGATGAGTTTGAAAGATGGGTTACAACCCAATTCACAAAGACAGATGCGTTGGATCTAGCCCAGATAAAAAAGGATTTTGATATATTACGAGCAGAGGTACACTCTCTCATAAAGAACCGTGTAACAACCACTCTCTCAGTTATACTCCAGTGGTCCATATAACACCTCCATATGTACCAAGATAGTTTAATTGCTTCCTGGAGGATGATGACAAGGTCCCAGTAGTTGGGGACAAGAAAGGTCATATAGAAGACTTGCAGGATCCTGATTTTCCATATGACTAGGTTGTTAAAAGATCCATACATAATTCTATGGAGACTACATTCATTAATACGAAGAGGCATACATCTATAGTAACGGGTGCATCATCTAGTTGTGCACCGCCACCACCACTGCCTTCGCAAGCTGATATGCCCCCATCTATTATGCTTATGATTCGGGAGCCTAGTGAGTCCTAGGTATGATCTCACTTCTCTTTATTTTATCTAATTTTAGCGCATTGAGAATAATGCACAGTTTTTAGTTGGGTGCAGGCATACTATGCCACTGCAGGTTTCTATTGCCATGCTTCTTTTCTTGTAGGCCGCAGTGTGATTGTATAACTGACATGCCTAGGATAAATTTTGTATCATATTGTGTTTTATTTCATATTATGTTGTGTTTTTATGCAATTAGGATATTTTTAAGTATATAGGGCAGTAGTCATGTTTTGATTTATTTTTGATACCCCTCCAAAATTTTATATTTTAGAACCATGTGGATGTATATATGTGTGAACAATTGTGGATCTTGTTATGGAATTAGGATTAGGGACATGATAAACACTTGCTAACAATTGCATGAACCGGATAGGTAGTAGTTGATAATATTGACTCTGTGCCATACGTATGTGAGATATTACCTAGTTCTCTTTGTGTGTTAAATTCAGAACTTGCCGGTTAGTCTTGCCTAGGTTAAAGGATCGTTGGTTAGGAAAGGATCATAGGTCGTTTTTTATTTTAGTCCACTTTTAGCCTAAATGACCTTTCATGTGTAAATTATATCCCTTGATCCTTGTTTTGAGCCTTATAAGCCTATTTTTCTTGTTTCACTATTAACCTTCTCATTTTTATTATTATGAATCTATTCTGGCCCTGGTCTTCCTTGGACATTGTGCACCTCAACTCAGGAAAAATGCCTAAATTGAGGGTGGCTATCATAGGGGTGCGTACTGTAAAGTAGGTATGTAGAAAGGTAAGTACGGGAAAATGTTAGTAAGGCTGGGTGTGGTAGTAAAAGAAAGGAAAAAAAATAAAAATTGTGCAAAAGTGAAAAATAAAGAATAAAAGACCATACCCAACCTTAATGTGCAATAAAGAATAAAAAGAGAGAAATAAGGGTGTAATAAAAAAGAGAAATTGGCTAGTAAGTGAGACCCCAAGGTTAGTGTGGTGCCAAGGAGGCTTAGTCACTTGATATGTCTATATGTACCATGCCATCCCCCAAGCCTACATTACAAGCCGAGAAAAGTCCTATAGTGATCCTAACTTGACTATCTGAATGTTAAGGTAAAGAAAATAAGGGCAAGCCTATGGTATTTGACATGCATTGATTGGAACTTCCCTTCTGAGTGTGAGTGTCTCTTGACTGTCCCTACGTAGACATGCATTCTTTCATATTAGTAAGTGGGACATCCTCATTATGAGGGAACTTGAGTTATGTTGCTACCTATTTGCTTGTTTCGGGTAGTGTAACTTGTATATATGAGTGGTTGTTTATTGCTAATGTAATTTTCATACCTTGATCCTATTATGTTACATTGTTGTTCTTCATGTTTATACACAACTAATTTTGGAAAGTGAGATTGGAGGGGGTGTTGTGTTATGAGCTTTAAGTGTTGACTAATTGCCTTGAATAGCTTAGATTCTCCTAGTTAAGTATTGCTTTTGTTTCGTTGTGTTTTGTTACTCGAGGACATGCAAACATTCTAAGTTGAGGGCGTTGATGTGCTAAAGAAATATAGCACTTTCAATGCTTAATACGAGGAAAATATGCAAGTTTCTGAGGTTATTTTGTTAGATACGATGCGTTTTGGGTATGTTTTGCAGGAAATCATGTTTTGTATGCTAAGTTCATGAAAAAGATGAAAAAGGTGTTTTTGGCTACTTTTTGGAGCAATTATGGATGTTCGGAATACTTTTTGGCTTGTTCGTGATCAAAGCATGTTAGGGAAATGAAGAAGAGATGAAAAGATGAAAAGATGACTCACATCACTTACTAAGTCAACATGTGGACTGCAAGTAGGACCTACGGACCGCAAGAAGGCAAAGCAAGTGCCAAAAGTCCAAAATCCCAATAGCTCACCTATAGGATTTTTTCATCTACTACCTGCGCCCCATACCAACGCCTACCCTACTGACCGCAGGTACTACCTGCACCCAGGGCCAGGGTGCAAGTGCAGGCCATTTGTGGCCACCAACTCGATTTTCTCCTATTTCATTCGGGCTTTGGTTTTAGGGTTTCCTCATGTACTATAAATACTCTTTATCTTAGTAGGTGAACACTATGAATGATTTCAACTGAAGATAATATAGTTACTTGTTCGAGATTACTACACAAAACTCCTATTTACTTTTCTATTTCTGCCCGTTGACTACAACTGCTGAGATCCGTGAATCCATGTATTCCCTTAGGATTAGACCCCAACCTTTGTTGGGTTACTATATTTGGCAGCAATCTTATCATCTTCTAAGAGGAGGTGTATCTTGGACGTTACCATATTTACAATCAGTGCAACCCAATGGTTTAAAAGTTGTCTTTTAGTAAAGAATTCTCTATTCTTATGCAAATATTTTTAAAAGGACATTATAGCATCATGATTTCAAGATTTTAGGGTTTGACCCCAAAGATTTATACTTCATAATTTATGATTTAAATACCCTTTCAATTACTTTCATGATAGCATGTTATTGGAAAAGCATGATTTCAAAGAGCACGACACGATTCAACATGACTTAATGTGAATTGATCTTATAATCCCAAATTTAGTACAGTTGAGCATGTCTAGTTTCAATAGTTTAAGAACTTTACTGAAATAATTATTTTAAACTAATCTTATACTATATTTTCAGAAAAACAATTTATCTAGTTATGAGTAGATAATAAATAGTTTTGGGAGGATTATTTTACATTAAGTGAACAAGAGTTTAAATAAGAGATAATTCAAGTCTCAGAACTAGGTTGCCACCTTAGGATAATGGTCCTCGTCAGCTGAGAGTGACATCTTTAGCCCAAATAACTTAGTTTAGTAGATCCACACCATCCTTGTTCTATACCATTGACAAGATATGGGGCACCTTCCAAACTAAGGTTGTACATTGGATTCCATATTTTCTCACATGTTTATGTCAAGTGAGAGAAACTCTAGAAAAATATAATTTAATTAAAATAAGTTTACATGACTCACCAACTTTCAATTTTCACATTATCAGTTATGATTTTTAGAAAAGAATTAAATTTCCAGCATTGATTCTACATTGAGTTATTGTACACCAGCTTTACACATGCTTTATATGATTCTGATTATTATATTATGATTTAGTTTTAAGCATGACTTAAACATATTTCAGTGCATGTCACAAAAATATTTATGATTAGTTATCACATATTTGAAAGTTCATTTTACATGGATTTTCATGTTATCATATTCTTTCCAGACTGTTAGTTGTTTCAAGCATTTTAAATAATTTTTAAAAAGCTCATGTTTCATGTTTTGGTACAATAAGGATTTTTAGTCATGATTTATAGTACCAACCCTTTCATTTTTCTAGAAAGTTGTTCCTTCCCATATTGCATATGTTCTTTTACCTCTTGGTTTTAATCTTGTCATGACCCAAATGGTCATGATTGACACCCATTCTAACACTATGGAGAGGAAACCATATAATCCATCCCTTACTAACCAAGTCAACCTAGTCACGAGTTACTATTATCAAATCCTTAAACAAGTCTCTAAATCAATAAATATTGTCTCAATAAAATCTAAGACTTAACCCAAGACCATAGTTACTGTAAGAAAAGTACTAAATATCTCTATTTATTACCACCTTCGTGACCTAAAGTCACCGTAAAATAACCACTAAAAGTGTCCAAATTATGGCTAAAAGATTATTCAAAACATAAAATAAAATACAAAAATGTGTTAGCCCCTAATAAGGGACATGAACACAAGTCAGAAGATTTAATGGCTTCCCGGTCATGGTGCTCACCCTTGAATCAAAGTCTATTAATGCTGGCTAGAGTTGAGGTCTCATCTCAAATGCCAAAATACACTCTGAAGTCAATAAAAAGAAGAGCACAGGTAGCGCCAGTACATTAACAAGTACTGGTAGACATCATAGGTCAACCCAACTCAACACTATACAAATAAGTAAATCAAATATGAGTAACAACAATCAAGACAAAACTTATAATCAAGGACAATCAACCACATATATGACATTCACATCAACAAGAATACAAGTACACAGTCACTCCTTCTATAATTAATCAATTCTTTAACAAGGTTCATCCAACATATTAGTATAAATGTATATGAAAATACATATGATGAATGTATTTATGCAGGATGTGCATATTATCTCTTTCCATATCAATTCCATTATCATCTACCATTTTGTATTGATCTCAATATCATCATCATTAGCAATGACTCAATATCATCTTCATCAACTCATCTTCACCATGCTTTAATATCTGCCATCAATATCAATGAAAATGCAATGCAGTCAATAATCACAAGTACTGCTCAAAAGCAATTACAAATACTTAATTTACATGTAAGGATAGAGTCAAGCAAGTCTTCTTGCTACAAATAAATCATAACCTACCTCGATTCTTTGCTCGATTCACTTTAAGGCCACAAGCTTACACTTCCTCTCTCGTTCAATCCATTCATGATCTATAACAACAAGTTCACACACCAATTTTAATAATTTCATCTTCTCCAACCAATAGATATCCACAATTATCAATTTAAACCATAAACTCGCCCTAGATCATCATCTTAGGGTTTTCTACCCTTTAAATCTTATGAATTCTACATGTTTTTAGTGTGAACAACTATAATTCTACTCAAATAGTATTTTCAAATCATTAACAACTAAATTCACTCAAATTCCTCTCAATTTTCATTCAGTTTATAAATTAGGGGAAAACACCAATTTTTACCGTGAACATGATTCTAGCGATTTTAAGAATTTTAGAAAGTAATTCACATTTAAAAAGTAGAGAAACCTTACATCCAAAGATGAAAACCCCCCAAAGTGTAGAAAAATCCCCTTACTAAGCCTCTACTTATTTTTGTAAAAGCGGGAATGAAAACGACTTTTTTGATTTCAAAATTTATAATTCTGTACTTTTACCATTGCGGCGGTAAAGTTACCGCTGCAACAACTTGTAGGCTAACTGAGGTAACCACTGTAGTGTTCATAAGGTAATAACTTGGGACATCCTCCCAGTTCAGGCTATTTTATAGCACACCTCTTAAAATTTGACATCACGAACTAATCTTTTTTGGTAAACTCTATAACCGGACTTCTATTAACCCATTTTATGCATCGAAAATTGCTATGACTTTCTAAACTCACCCTCTACCAAAAAATCAAATCAATTAAACCCACCAACATTCAAATTACTACCATGTTTACTTAGACCATTACACCCTTAAAATACACCTAAACCTAGGTTAGCCTAGAATTTCTCAAAAAATGTCTAAGGGGAAATATAGTGAAGGTGCTACTATTAATTTCAACATAACAACGTATTAGGTCGTTACATTAGATATCAATTTAGCACTTGTTTATCTTTGAATGAAAACTAACACAAAAAAATATACTAAATCACGAGTAGTTACTAGAGTCTATGAACAAATACGGGTATTATTGTGCATATCTGCCTCAATTTCTAAGTTTCTTCCTCGACTGGATGGTTTATTTAAGGAACTTTCACGAATTCAATGACTCTATTTCTCAACTCCCTTACATCCCTATACAATAAATCAATTGTCTCCTTGTCAAACAATTAGAGTCCCAACAAATAATGTACTGACAATCACCATGGTTCTTCTTAAGTATAGACATATGGAACACCGGATGAACCCCAAACAAGCTAGGAGTCAAGGACATCTCATATGACACTGACCCTACTCCATTCAAGATCCCAAAGGGTCCGATATAACTCATACACAACTTGCCTTTCTTCCCAAATGCATCACACCCTTCATGGTTACCACTTTTAATAAAACTTTCTTACCTTTATCAAACTTTACATCTCTACCTTGTTATCTTAATTTTATACATATCTACTTTGTTATCTTCATTTTATACATCTCTACCTTGTTATCTTTATTTTTTATCAATTTTGAGATACTATCAACTTTTCCTGAATAAAACTTACTTTCTTCATAAAATACTTGAGCAAATCAGTGCCCCAATGCCTCACCTCAAATGAATCAAACCATCAAACCATTCAATCAGTAACCTATATCTTCTACCATACAAGGCTTTAAAAGGAGGCATGTCAATTTTGGAGTGGTGGCTAATGTTATATGAAAACTTGCACAAAGGTAAGTATTGGTCCCATTTACCCCTAAAGTCCATTATGCAAGCTCGAAGCATATTCTCACGTATTTGGATTATTCACTCCAAATGTCTGTCGGTCTGTGGATGGAAAGGTATACATAAATCCAATCTAGAGCCCAATTCTGACTGAAACTTGTCCTAAAAATTGGAGGATAACTGAGAACCTCTCTCTAACACAATAGGAATAGGAACCTTATGGAGCTTTGCAATTCCTTCACATAAATCTTGACCATAATTTAGCCGCATTATAATCCACCCTCACTGGAATGATATAAGCTGATTTGGTCTATCGATCGATGATAGCCCATATAGAGTCACATTTCCTCAAGGTCTTAGGAATACCCAAAACAAAATCCATAGTTATTTTTTCCTGCTTCCATTCCAGAATGGGCATTCTATGAAATATGACACTAGGTTTTCGGTGCTCAAACTTTACTTGTTGGTAATTTTGACACTTGGTCAAAGTCTATAGCACCATGTTTCATTTTTCTCCACCAATAATGATTTCTCAAGTCCCTCTAAATTTTGCAAAAATAGTAGGAATTAAATCACCTACGCAGGGCGCACACATGTACCCCTAAATCCTCAACACTACTTCTCAAGAATGGCTTTCTTATCCTTGCCTTGAACTATCTG
The DNA here is from genome assembly GCA_030864215.1 of Capsicum pubescens. NCBI lineage: Eukaryota > Viridiplantae > Streptophyta > Magnoliopsida > Solanales > Solanaceae > Capsicum > Capsicum pubescens. The sequence continues at coordinate 82,259,093 of CM061541.1, read as the reverse complement.
CTCTTGATCTCCTCAAAAAATAGACTTATCCACCACATGGGATACAACTCCTCCCTCACTAGTCATCTATAATCTTATGAAATCATTAGCCAAAATTTGTACCTCTCTATCTAATAGGCGTTTCGACATCTCCAACCATGCCAGGCATCCCATGCTTACTGGATTTTGGCTCAATGCATTTTTCACCACACTGGCCTTGCCTAGATAATATAAAATTGAGATGTCATAGTCTTTGATAAGTTAGGTCCATCTTCTCTATCTTAAGTTTTGGTCTCTTTGGTGAACATGTTCTGCAAACTATGGTGGTTTGTGCACAACACAAACTTTACCCCATCGAGGTAGTATCTCTAAATCTTCAAAGCAAAGACCACATATGCTAACTCCAATTCATGATTTGGATTGTTCTTATTATAAGGCTTCAATTGTCTTAAGCATAATCAATATATTCTAACAATATATTAAAACAATACCTAAATTGAATCGTGATGCATCACAAAATACAATGAAATCCTTACCTTCAATAGGCAAGGTGATAATTGGAGATGAAGTTAACAAAGTTTTGAGTGTTTGTAAGATCTCTTCACACTTGTCGTCCCATACAAATGAGACCTTTTTCTGAGTAAGGCAGGCTATACGTGAAGCAATAGTAACAAACCCTTTCAAACCAATGTAGTAACTGGCCAATCCCATAAAACTATGAATTTTGACGACATTTTTTAGTCTATCCTAATTCTTAACAACTTCAACCTTCTGTGGATCTACCATTACCCCTTCCTTAGCTACCATGTGTCTCAATAAGGACATTAAAAATAATCATAATTCACATTTTGAGTATTTAGCATATAGTTGCTTCTTCTTAAGCAATCCCAACACTGTACTCAAATGAGTTTCATGATTCTCTTTACTCTTGGAGTAAACAAGAATATCATTAATGAAATAATTATTAAAGAATCCAAAAATGATTTAAAACCCCCATTAATCAAACTCGTAAAAATAGCTGGGCACTGGTCAAACCAAATGACATAATCAAAAACTCGTAATGTCTATAACAAGTTTGAAAAGTAGTCTTTGAGATGTCTTCTCCCCTAATCTTTAGCTAATGGTAACTTGACCTTGAATCAATTTTAGAAAACACTGCTGCTTCCTAAAACTGGTTGAACATATCATCTATTCTAGGCAAAGGATACTCATTGTAAATAGTTACCTTATTCAGCTGATAGTAGTCTATGAACATCTGCATACTACCACTTTTTTCACAAACAAATCAGGAGCACCCCAGGGCAAAGCTCTTGGATGAATAAAACCCTTTTGTAACAACTCTTGTAACTGGGACTTTAATTTACTTAACTCTATTGGTTCCATATGAGAGAAAGGGATAAAGATGAGGCAGGTTACTAGCTCTAAGTCTATGCAAAAGTCAAACTCACTGTTCATATACATACCAGGAAGTTCATTAGGAAATACTTTTAATAATTTGGACATTGGAACTGAAGCCATAAGAGGAACTATCAATTTTTTTACTGAAGATAAGCTAGGAATGCCCTACATCCCTACTTAACTATCTTCCGATGATTAACTGATAGAATTCTTATAAGAGAAGGCTTAAAAGAATCCTTCCCTCCAACTTTTCCGTCCTGGGCATAACTATAGAGATAGTCTTAATATAACAACCAATAATAACATGATAAGGAAACAACCAACTCATCCCCAAAATCATATCATATTCCTCCATATCTAAGATTACTATGTCTGCCAAAGTTTTATTGTAACTCCCCGAGGATACCCCTAGATGTCGCAAAGTGCTTAGGAATATGAGTATCCCCAAGATAAACCATGATATCTATTTGACACTAAAATATATTAAATGTAAACTTTGAATATGAGCAGAAACTGAAAAAAGCTCATAAACTGGGTCAAATAGCTGAACATTCTCAACAAAATGCTGTAACTCGGTAACATTTAAATCTAAGATAAGTTCACATTATTTGAATAGTCTTGAAAAGCCTCTAACTAAGAACTGAAGTGCCACTGGGACAGACCCCAACTGACCCAAAATTGAAAAAATAATATCTGAAATAGTAACAATAGGCATCCAGAGCCAACAAAATCTTGGCCCTCAAACTATGAGGACTCACCTACTGGATGGATGTAGGAAATGGTGATCATGTCTAATTTTGCTATTGGGGACAAATACCATAACCTACATTATGAAACAATGTAGCCACACAGACACATATATGGTCAGTAATTCTGGAATGTACTGAGAATGTGGGGTGAATGCGATAAGTAAAACTGAAACTGAACACACTTACAAATCATGCATGCTAAGTGTAAGTAGACTCACCTTGATCATAAACAAGACTGAAAACTAAAATATCATAATGCAATTATCATAAGACAGTATCTAAATAACGATTGTGTGTCATTACACTTAGTTTCTAAAATTTATCTTTTATTATGGGAGATTCTCATAATTGACATAAACCATATGAGCAATATGGAGTCTGATGTCTAAAACCCCCATCAGAAGGGCCCAATAAACTTTGCCAGGGTATAAAGACTAACTGTGGTGATTACCTAAACATGTCTATTTGGACAAGCTGAATAATGTATGACATGCTTGCTAGGACAAGATGCATGCCTATTTGGACAAGCTAATAAATAACCTATGATGAAATATAGTTTTTGGGAAATAGGATGCACAAAACCCACATTGCCTCTTGGTGCTAGGTACTACTCTAAAAATAATACTATTGCTTGTACTGTATCTGTGAATTTCACCTTAAAATAAGCATATGAGTTATATGTATGAAAACACAATATGTTTCTGTTTCTATCTCAAAATCTTGATTTCTTATGTGAACTTTATAGCTATCTAAAATCATATATCAAAATTAAAACTGTTATTATGTTGCAATGTTTTGTATCTCAAACTAGTAAACTTGAACTTCTTGTAAATTGAGTGCTTAATGCTCAAATTATAATCTTTTATCAACTCATGAAAACTTCATATCAAAATGTCACAACTCAATGCTTTAGATCACTTTAGTAGATAAAACTTAAATAATCATGATAACATATACAAAATAATGTGCAACTCATGATGAAACATCATAAACTCAAGCATAAGTAGAATGGGTCTAAACCTAGTTGTACAATTCTTAAATTCATGGTAAAAACTCTTTTTGGGCACAAGGGTGAAAGGTTATCCTTGTTCAAACCCCACATATATAGACTTAGTGAATTTCTCAAGGGAAACTTGATTTTCAACCTTGCAAGCTTGAACTTTTGTGAAAAACTCTTATTTTATGTTCTTGAGGGTTCTGGGAGAAGGGAGATCGTTTAATCTTAGTTATGAGGTGGAATTTGTGTTTAATATGATTGGGAAGTTGTACCCAAACTAGGTCCTGGATGTGACGGATATCTCTGGTCCTCCAAGGACCAGAGATCACCCCCTTTGCCTAGTATAACAGAACACGATATACTAAATTCTAAACATATAACAAGATAACATATGAATAAGATAAGCACTATGATATGGTTATGCGAAATCAACAACCTTATCAAGTCCACAGTTATTCATAAAAGCCTCTAACAAAACTGAAAACCAAATTTGAGTAGACACATGCCGCCGATGATTGCCAAAATAAGTCCAAAAAATAAAATAGTCTATGACATGAAATAGACAAGACTTTAAAATGATAACCTATTGTATCTTGTTTAGATGATGATTAACTGACTTCAAGGGACCAGGTCCTTGGATGTTCAAGGCTACAGTATAATTGACATTCATTTGCACAATTTTGTCCTTTTGTGTAATAAACTGCATAGGTGCTGCTTGTACTATTGAGGACACCTTGTCCAATGGCATTTAAACCCTATTTTATCACTCATATATAAAAGTAAAAGTATGTTTCTTCATCAAGTGGTTTTTGAAAATTCAAAAGAGTGAAAAAGAAAAAAAGGCCAAAACTCAATTTTAGCTCCAGTTCTTAGTCTTGGTATGCTGATAGTGAAAATGTTTTTGGGTTAGATATTGGTTTGTAGTTGAATTACTTATACTATAAGAGCAATTTTTATTTGTATTTTGAGAGTGTTTATGTAGAGTTTCCTAAGATTGATACTTATTAGAGTTAATCAGTGTTGAGGAGTCTTGGCAGAGTTGTCAAGTTCAGTTTGTAGTAGAGTTATTACAAGCAGGAGGAACCTAGAGTTAGGTTTAAGTTAAGTCTATAATCAAGAGGTTGATTATAGTGGATTTTGGAGTGCTTGTGATGGAAAGCCATGGGTTTTCTTCCTGGAGGTAGGGAGTTTCCACATTAAATCAGTGTGTTCCTTTATTTTCAGCAAAGTTTTACCTTCCATAGAGCTTTAGTAATTCATTGCCTGTGACTGATTTTGAGGGACCTAGTCCCTCACTGTGTGGTGCAACATCTAAGGTTCCAACATAATCCTTCTTGAATATGGAAGCTCACCACTTCAAAGCTGACTGCTGGAAACGTAGAAATACTAACTCTATGCAGGAAAAGTAGAAGTGTCTCCGTTCCCTGCATCGCATGGGGATACAACGTCCAGGGATGGTTAGCGAGGTAAGCACTACCATGCAACTCAAGGAAGGGATAAAATAATGCCATGTCAAAACCACTCTAAAATCTACATGCACACATTATATATATATATTTATATAACATGCTGGGATGGGGAACAAGGCTTAGCATGAACTTTAAAATATTATCCTAGAATATGTAGCTTGACCATCAAAAATAGTACCCACGGGCTATATCATCCCCAACACTCACCCCCTGGCCTGGCCTTAGTGTATGTAGCCGCATAAACTAGAGAATAATCTTATGTATATGAAGCACGTGGGACTCGAATCTCCCAATCATGCAATAATAATAATAATAATAAGGGTGACTCAAACACCCGGTCATTTAGACACCCACATTGACAAACATGGTTTCCAGTATCAGTCCTTTGGGACTCACATGTTCACGTCTAGCTACACAACTCCTTTTAAGCCCAATTAAAACATTTACACCCATTCCCAATCATTTAATCCAGGAGTCAAGGCATCATCAAGTGGTATCATCATACCGACTAAGAAAGGTCGCAAGTCATTGTCATTATGCGAAACCAACTATCTTGCAAATTGGGACTTTAACCTATTAGCCAATAGGACTCCAATCCATTTAGCCAACTGGGACTCTAACCCATCATCTCTAATCCATTTAGCCAACTGGGACTCTAACCCATTAGCCAACAGGACTCCAATCCATTTAATCAATGGGACTCAAACCCATTTAATGAATTGAACTTAAGATTCCAATTTAAAATCAATCCATGTTAACCAAGGCCTTTTTAAAGCCAATTTATGTTCAATTAAACTTTTATGCAATGCAAGGTTTCAAAATAGTTCAATGTATAGGTATACTCACAAATCAAGCCATTTTCATGCGATTAGGTTGAGGTTATCACCAATTCATTTATCAAAATCCACATAATTTTGGGAATCCACAACCCCTTAGTTTATTCACCATGCCTATGCACCCCACAAGTTCAAAACCATCAATAATATAAGAAAATTACATATAAACATGGGAACACCGTTTATGGAACAACCATTCAAAACCCTCAATGCACATTCCAAAGCTAACATTCAAAACCTCATGAATAATAATTTAAAACACATGCTTTTGTAAAATAAGAGTTGGGGAAGAGTAACATGTTTTATATACCAAGAGTTATGGAGAAGAAACCACAAATTGAACCCCTAGATATTCAACCTTGAGAAACCCTAGCTTGCTGTTGCTTGAGGATTTAAGAGAGTGTATTTGATGGTTAAAGGCTGAAAATAGGGTCCTCAACATGTTTTATGGACGTGGTTTTATTTGGGGAATGGGAAATGAACAAAGTTCCCCTTAAATAAAAGCTGAAAATTGTCACCCAGTTGCTATGGGTGACCTTACTACTCGTAAGGTCACCCTACGACTCGTAGTCTGGAAAGTGTCCATGGGCACCAACACTGATCTGACTATGAGTCGTTCCCTATGACGTGTATTCAGACCTTAGGACAAGTTAGGTCAAATTGTAGTCAAGAAAAAAACATTAGACACCTTTACTGGTTAGGCTACGAGAACCATTATACGACTCATATCGTGACCCTACGACTCATAGGGTCAAAGTCGTACTCAGGACAGGATCTTTGGCACTTTCACTGATCACCCTACAATTGGGACACTATGACTCATAATGAGTCTTAATGACTCATTGCGATCTAATCGTGATCAACACAAAAACTTAGCCAAACACACTAGTTTGGCTACGATTAGGGTTCTATAATCCATAATGACACCCTACGACTCGTAGGGAGAGTCGTAGTCTGGGTAGTGAGTGTAAAAACTTAAGAATTTCAAAGGCAAAAATCCAGGGTGTTATATTCTCCCTCCTTAGGATCATTCGTTCTCGAATGGTGAGTCAAGGCATCCATTAGCACGATTACAAGATAAAAACGTAACCACACTTTTCTTTAACAAAGTCAGAAAACAAAGAGATTAAGGAAAACACATACATTAAGCATGATTATTCATGTCGGGGAATAAGAATAGATATTTTGACTTCATGTCCTCTTCAATTTCCAAAGTAGCTTCCTCAACCTTATGATTCCCCCATAGAACCTTCACCAAAGACACATCCTTTGTCCTCAAACAATAGACTTACCTATCCAATATCTTAACTGGGACTTCATCATAAGACAAGGAATCCAAAGTACACACACTCTCCAAAGGAACAACCAAGAAAGGATCACCTACAAATTTCTACAACATCGAAACATGAAAGACCGGATGAATTGAACCCAAACTAGAAGGAAAATTCAATTCATAAGCAACATTACCCACTCTTCTCAAAATCAAATATGGGCCTACATACCGGGGATTGAGTTTCCACTTTTATCCCAAATCTCATCACTCCCTTCATGGAAGACACCTTTAAGAACACCCAATCGCCAACATTAAACTCCAATTCTCTTCGCCTCACATATGTATAGGACTTTTGGCGACTTTGGGAGGTCCTAAGCCTATCTAGAATTACCTTCACCTTCTTCATAGTTTGGTGAACCAAGTCAGGGCCAAATAATCTAGTCTTACCAACTTCAAAGCACCCAATAGGAGAACACCATCTCCTACCATACAAAAACTCAACGAAGCCATCTGTATGCTTGAGTGATAGCAGTTATTATAAGCTAACACGATGAGAGACAAATGATCAACCCAAATACGACCAACGTTGATCATAAGACCTTAGCACATCCTCCAATATCTGAATAGTCCTCTTTACTTATCCATCCATCTGAGGGTGGAAAGTGGTGCTAAGTTTCACCTTAGTTCCCAAACCTCTCTAAAATGAATTCCAAAAATGAGATAAGAATTGCATACCTTGATCTGATATAATATAGATAGGCGCACCGTGCAACTTCACAATTTCCTAAACCAAAATCTTAGCATAGTCTTCTCTAGAATAATTAGTCCTCATAGGCAAGAAATGAGCATACTTAGTCATCCTATCCACAATGACCCAAATGAAATCAATCTGGCTACGATACCATAGAAGACTTATAATGAAATCCATATTAATCACTTCACATTTCCACACAGGCAACTCAATCTCTTGAGATGATTCACCGGGCCTCAAGTGCTCAACCTTCACTTGCTGGCAAACAATGCACTTATCCACAAAATTATCCACATCCCGCTTCATATTATTCCACCAATAAATCTTCTTCAAATCATTCTACATCTTCGTCGAACCAGGATGAATCATATACCATGACTCATGGGCCTCAGCCAAAATTCTCTCACACAACTTATCAACATCAGGAACACACAATCTACCTTGGTACCTCAAGATATCATCACCACCAATCTCAAAAGCCATGACCTTCTGCTGACCTACATCATCCTTAATCTGCCTTAAGATAGGATCCAAAACCTGTTTCACCTTTACCTTAGTACCAGAGATGACTTCACCACTTCTTAAAAAACACACCTCCATCTTTGAAATCTAAAAGACGAAATCCAATATCAGCTAAGCAGTGAATATCCTTCACCAAACCTTACTTTGACTCATCCATATTAGAGAAGCTCCCCTTAGATAAACTGCTAAGAGCATTAACAACTATGTTAACTTTATCAGGATGATAATGGAGACTCATGTCATTGTCTTTAAGCAGCTCAAGCCATCTTCTCTGCCTGAGATTCAACTCTTTTTGGGTGAACACGTACTTCAAGCTCTTATGATTTGAATAAATATTAACATGAACCCCATACAAATAATGGCACCAAATCTTCAAAGCAAACACCACAACCAACAACTCTAAATTATTAGTCGAATGATTCTTCTCATGAACTTTCAACTACTTAAAAGCACAGGCCACAACCTTACCATGCTGTATCAACACACAACCAAGTCCCACACGAGATGCATCACAATATACGACTAAACCATCAGTATTATCAGGGAGGATCAACACCGGAGCCGAAGTCACCTCATCCTTCAACTTCTCAAAACTTCCCTCACATGCATTAGACCATAGAAACTTCAACTTCTTCTGGGTTAACTTAGTTAATGGAGAAGCAATCGACAAGAAATTCTCTACAAACTTCCTGTAATACCCGACCAAACCCAAGAAGCTTCGAATATTGATTGGAGTCGTGGGTCTAAGCCACTTCTTCACTGCCTCTACATTTTGTGGATCCACCATGATCCTTTCACTAGAAACAACATGACCAAGAAAAGTAACAAAATTCAACCAAAACTCGCACTTAGAAAGTTTAGCATACAACCGTTGATCCTTAAGGGTCTATAACACTATGCAGAAGTGTTTGGCATGATACTCCTCATTCTTGAAGTATATCAGAATATCATCAATAGACATAATCTCAAACAAATCTAGGAACTATCTAAATACCCGATTCATAAGATCCATAAATGCTGCCGGAGCATTAGTCAAACCGAAGGACATGACCAAAAACTCGAACTGACCATACCGGGTACAAAAAATAGTCGTAGGGATATCCACCTCCCTAGTCTTCAACTGATGACAACCCGATCAAAGATTAATCTTAGAAAAATACCTAGCACCCTAAAACTGGTCGAACATGTCATCAATCCTAGGTAAAGGGTACTTATTCTTAACCATCACCTTATTCAACTGACGGTAGTCTATACACATTCGAAGGGAACTATTCTTCTTTCATATCAAAAGAACGAGAGCACCCCACGGAACTTTAGGGTGAACCCTTATCAAGAAGATCTCTCAACTGATCCTTAAGTTCTTTCAACATAATTGGAGCCATTCTCTAGGGAGAAATAGAGATAGGATGGGTGTTTGATAGAGGATCAATCCCAAAAATCAATTTACCTATCAGAAGAAACACCAGGAAGATCATCTGAGAAAACTTTGGAAATTCACAAACCACGGAGACTGATTATAAAGAAGGACCCTTCGAGTTAGAATCATTATACCGGATCAAATGATAGAGACACCCATTGTAAATCAACTTTCGGGCTCTAAGATATGAACGAACGTTTCCATAGTCACTAGGGAACTCCCTTCCCATTCCATAACTGGCTCATTAGGAACTTTAAAAGTGACTTTTTAGGTCCTAGAATAAAGAGAAGCATAACATGAGTGCAACCAATCCATCCCTAGAGTAACATCAAAATCAACCATATCCAACTCTATCAAATCCACTAAGGTCTCCTTACCACTAATAGATACCACATAACCCCTATAGAACTCTTCTAGCAACCACAGAATGACCCACCAAGGTAGAAATAGAAAAGTGATCCAAAATACTCTCGAGACCAAAACCAAAATAAACAGCCACATAAGGGGTCACATAAGAAAGAGTAGACCCTGGATAAAGAAGACAATACACATCACGGGAAAAGAATTGTAACGTACCAGTGATAATATCTGGAGATGCTTAAGATTCCTAGCGAGTGGCGAGAGCATACAGATAATTCTGGCTAGTGCTGGTATCAGAAGTAGCACCATTTGGTGCAAAAGATGATGAAGTAGGAACCAAAGATTTATTGGACCCATCAGTAACCCTAGCCGAAGGAAAATCCTGCTGCATATGATCGATCTGACCACACCTAAGGTACTTAATCCTTCTCTTATCACAAACTCCATGATGCACCTGCCTACAAAAATGACAAGGGGGATAAGATGGAGCCAACTAAGCCCCACTGTCCTGAGACTAGGTATCTTCTCCCTAAACCTACTATTTGTTTGAAAGTGATGATCATTAGACGACTTAGGATATGGAGCACTAGCCGTGGAGTGGTAACTAAAATTTCCCCATTTCTTGTTAGACCACTGCCTGCTATCTCTACCACTATTCTAATATCCTTCACCCTGCTCATAATAGCTAAATTTCTTCCCCTGTCTCTCCCATATCTCTGCTTGTTTCTTCTTTTCCCCTTAACTTGCTGCATATACACCACAATACTAGAGATATCTATATCACAATTCATCATTTCCGCCTTACACTCTAACACTAACTCCCAAGAAAAGTCCGAAGAGAATTTCCTCATTCTAGTCCACATAGAAGACACCAACTCTAGAGCATAGCGGGACAACTAATGAAACTTCAAGGAATATTCCTTCACAGTCATTCTGCCTTACTTTAAATTCACAAACTCCTCGGCCTTTGCTTCCCCCAACTCCTAAGGAAAGACGTGATCAAGAAAGACACTTGAAAAGCCATCCCACATATCTATCTTAGAATCATCCCCTCTCAACTTCCCACACTCCTCATGCCACTAATATGCCACATCCTTCAACTGATATGCGACAAACTTCACACCTTCCGAGTTTGAATTATGTATTACATGGAGAATCTTTTCCATCTCATCAATGAATCCTTGAGGGTCCTCCTCAACCTTAGAACCTATAAAAGTCGAAGGATTAAGCCTCATGAACTGGCCAACTCTAGTAGCCTCAAAAGAAGGAATAACTATACCAACATGCTCAGACTGTCGGGATTGAGACGCCACTAACTGTGTAAGCAAATGGATTGACTGGAGGAACTCAAATTTAGATACATCACCCTGGGGAGTATGAGGGGGACTAGTAGGAACCGGTGGAACTCCACAGGGGCAATCAGAAACAGGGACCCTAGACTGGGTTTCTACCCTATAAGTAGGACTAGCATCGTCTATATTGTCCTCGAGTGGTACATATGTCATGACCCAAACTAGGGCTTAGCCGTGACGGGCATCTCAAGTCCCACGTAGGGCGGAGACAACCCCCTCCACCTAACTAAGTGAAAACAACATCCCCAAAATCGGATGAATTCCAAATATATAACAAGATAGCATAAGAAATAACTTAGTGATATTTAAATCACATCTATAACTAACAATCAGTAACTAGACAAACAACCTACCAACATTACCCAAGTACACAGTAATCCGACAAAGCCTCTATGCAAAGAAAAAACCAAAATCTATCTTGGTCGGGACATATCCACGACTCCGATGATAATGAAAATGATAATGTTAATGATAATGAAAACTCTTAACTCTAGTCTAGGATAATAATAATGGATGAAATGCCTAAATACTTTGAAGAATGGAAGCTCACCAATTCACCACAATGAACCGAGCCGATCTACCTAACTTTGTACAGGAAAAGTAGAGGTATCTCCGGTGCCTGCACCGCGTGGGGATTCAACATCTAGAGATGGTTAGTGGGTTGAACACTAACATGTAACTTAGGTATACGGATAACATAATGCCGTGATCAACAATTCAAAATCATTCAAAACTAATGCACATAATCAAATGCAAAGACACACACACATATATATATCATATGACGGGATAGGGAAAAAGGCTTAACATGCACTTTAAAACTTTATCCTGGATTGTGTAGCTCAACCGTCATAACATAAGAAAGCACCCATGGGCTATATGGGCCCAACTCTTCCCCAGCAGGTAGGGCCCCAGTGTGTGTGGCGCAAGAACCAAAGGGTATACATATGCACTATGAGGGACTCAAACCTCCCAACATATCAAGGTGATGCAAGCAACGAATCATATAATACGATATGGGGGACTCAGACCTTCAAAATCAAATGATAGTAATAAGGGAGACTCAAACCACCCGGTCATATAGACCCCTGTGTTGGCAACCGTGGTTTACAGTACTGGTCCTTTAAGACCTCCACTTTCACGACTCAGCTACACAAACCTCATTAAAGTCCAATTAAATAATTAGCACATACATTATCATTTATTGAACCATGATATAAATTTAGGCATACATTATTGGTATCGTCATACTAACTACATGTGCAAGGTAACACACAACCCCTTAAGGTTTAATTTTACAAAAAATTATTATGCTTCATTGACTTGCCATAGTTCATGAGTAGTTCAATATGCATACTTTTCATACATAAAACTAATTTCACAATATGGGGTTGGGACCATAACCACTTCAAAAGTCACAAGTTTGGGAAATCATAGTCCCCAGTTCATTTACCATTCCCATGCATCAATTTGATTTCTAAAACCACTATATAACATAACCCATGCAGGGATAAACATAACACATCACAAAAACAACAATTATTCAAAACCCTCACCCCATGTTTTCAAACCAATCTCAATACCATATGAACAACACTTTAAAACATATGCTTTTAGCAAATTAATAATTAGGGAAAAGTAATATGCCTGAAATACCAAGTTCCACTGAAAAAACTTAACCCTTGAGCCTTTGGATGACCTACTTCTTGGAAACCCTAAGTATGTCTGCTTGAGTGAATTTAAGAGAGCTTAGGAAATGTTTTAGTACGTTATGAATGAGAAATAACCCTTCCTACGTGCATTATGAATGTGGGGTTTCAATTTCATGAGAAGGGAATTATCTAAAGTGCCCTAAATTTTAAAACTGATATTTAGTCGTCAGTGACCATGAGTCACTATATGAATCATATAAACTCATTACGACTGGTCACCATAAGTCATATCCAAGGCAGTCTCCATGGCACTCACAATCTGTTGATCCTATGACTCAACCAATATGAATCATAATGGGACCCTACGACTTGTAGGGTCTAGTCGCAGTCAACCTAACAACCATTTGGGGTATACACTGGACACCTTATGATTTACACCTAATGACTCATAACAAGTCCTTACGACTCATTGTGAGCCACTTGTACTCAGAGAAGAACTCAACCACACACTTTCTGATTTGGTTCAATGACTTGTCAAGACTCCCTATGACTCGTCTGGGGAGTTGTAGTTAGGATAGTGAGGATAAAATTTTAGAAACTTTCAAGGACCAAAAATCCAGAGGGTTACATACTGCCACCCTTAGGATCATTTGTCTTGGAATGACAGTACAAGGCATTCATTAACACAGTTTGACTCCAAACACAATCACACTTACCTTGAACAAAGACCGAAAACAAACATATTAAGGAATACACATACCTCAAGCACGCTTATCCGAAATGGGGAACAAGAACAGATACTTGGACTTCATGTCCTCCTTGTCTTCCAAGTAGCTTCCTCAACCTTTTGGTTCCTCCAAAGAACCTTTATCGATGCCACATCCTTGGTCCACAACTGACGGATTTGCCAATCCAAAATCTCAACCAGTACTTTCTCATAGGACAAGGAAACCGAAATACCCACCTTTTCTGAGGGAAAAACTGTCGAAGGAAAACCCACACACTTTCTCAACATTGAAACATGAAACACCGGATGAATTGAGTTCAAACTAGAAGGAAAAACTAATTGGTATATAACATTACTAACCCTCTTCAAGACCAAGTATGAACCAAAATAACGGGGACTGCATTTCCTTTTCTTACCTAACTGCATCACTCCCATCATAGGAGACACCTTCAAGAACACCCAATCACCAATAACTCACATCCGCATAGGATTTTTTGTGACTTTGGATGACCTTAAGTCTATACTGAATCACCTTTACCTTTTCCATGGCTTGATGAACCAAATCAGGACCAAATAACTTATTTTCACCAACCTCAAACCACCCCATAGGAGACCTCATGCCTCAAATAGAGCCATACCAATGCTAGAGTGATAAATGATGTTATAGGAAAATTCTATGAGAGAAAAGTGGTCAATGGAACTACCATCAAAATAAAATATACAAGACCGAAGCATAACTTCCAAGGACTAAATTGTCCTTTCCTCTTGCCATCCATCTGCGGGTGGAAAACGGTACTAAGAGTTACCTTATTCCCCAAACCTCACTAAAACAACCTCCAAAAGTGAGATGAGAACAGAGTAACCTGATCAAATAAGATGTAAACCTGAGTACCATAAAACTTTATGATCTCCTCAATAAACAACTTGGCATAATCCTCTGCAGAGAAATTAGTCCTCACTGGCAAGAAGTGAGCAGACTTAATCATTCTATCCACAATACCCAAATCAAATCAAATTGCTGGTGAGACCGCAAAATACGGTACCAAAATCCATATTTATTATCTCCCATTTCCACACCGGTAACTCAATCTCTTGGGTTAACCCACCAAGCCTCAAGTGCTCCACCTTCACTTACTAACACACCATGCACTTAGACACAAAATTGGCCACATCTTTCTTCATATTATTCCACTAATAAATCTCCTTAAGATCATGATACATTTTTATCAAACTAGGATGTATAGTATAACATAAATCATGGGCTTTGGCAAAAATTCTTCCTTTAATATTGAGAACACATAATCTACCTTGATACGTCAAGATACCTTCACCACCAATCTCGAAAATCATCACCTTCTGCCTACCTATATCATTCTTGATTTGCATCAAAATAGGATCCAACATCTGTTTTCTTTACCTCAGCACCAAAAGATGACTTCGCCACCTCTTGAACTATCACACCACCATTTTCTAAGTCCAAAAGAATAACTCCAAGATTAGCCAAACAGTGAATATCCTTCACCCAATCCTGTTTCTTTTTTCCATATGAGATAAGCTTCTAATGGACAACCTGCTAAGAGCATCAACAACCACGTTAGATTTATCGGGATAATAGTGAAGGCTCATGTCATAGTCCTTGAGCAACGCAAGCCACCTTCTTTGCCTGTAATTTAGCTCCTTCTGAATGAACATGTATTGAAAGAGCTTATGATCAGAATAAATATCAACATGGACCTAATATAAATAATGTCACTAGATCTTTAATGCAAACACCACAACTAATAATTCTAAATCATGGGTCAGGTAACTCTTCTCATGGACTTTCAATTGTCTAAAAGTATAAGCATCCACCTTGCCATGCTGCATCAACACACAACCCAGTCCCACCCAAGACACATCACAATAGATAATAAAACCCTCACTGCTCTCAGGTAGAGTCAAGACCATAACTGAAGTCAACTTATCCTTTCGCTTCTTAAAACTACCATCACAAGCATCAGACCATAAGAATTTCACCTTCTTCTGGGCCAACTTAGTCAACAGGGTAGCAATAGAAGAGAAAAGTCTTCACAAATCTTCTATAATAGCTGGCTAAACCCAAGAAGCACTAAATGTCGGATGGAGTCGTGGGTCTAGGCCACTTATTAACCATCGTAGATTTCTGTGGATCCACCATGATCCCTTTACTAGAAATAACATGTCCTAGATAAGTCATATTATTTAACCAAAACTCACACTTAGGGAATTTAACATACAGTAGTTTCCCCTTAAGGGTCTGCAACATATAAGGCAGAGGTGATTGACATGATCCACCTCACTCTTTGAATACACCAAAATATCATCAATAAAGACAATCACAAACAAATCCAAGAGCTGATGGAAAACCTAATTCATAAGATCCATAAATGCTGTCGAGGCATTGGTCAAACCTAAGGACATCACCAAAAACTCAGAATGACCATATTGGGTTCGAAAGGAAGTCTTAGGGATATCTACCTCCCTAATATTCAACTGGTGGAAACCCGACTGAAGATCAATCTTAGAAAAGAACTTAGCACCCTGTAACCGATCGAATAAATCATCAATTCTCGAAAGGGGATACTTATTCTTCATGGTCACCTTATTCACTTGGTGGTAATCAATACACATCCAAAGGTACCCATCATTCTTGCACACAAAAAGAATAGGAGCACTCCACGGAGACACACTAGGGAGGATAAAACCATTGTCAAGAAGATCTTTCAACTGCACCTTGAGTTCTTTCAACTCAGCCGAAGCCATTCTGTAAGGAAAGATAGAAATAGGATGAGTGTCTGAAAGAAGATCAATCCCAATATCAATTTCCCTATCGGGAAGAACACCAGGAAGATTATCAAAGAACACCTTAAGAAATTCACATACCATAGGGATAGTCTGCAAGGAAGGACTTTCGGATCTAGAATCCTTAACATGCACTAAGTGATAGAGGCACCCTTTGGAAACCAACTTTTAGGCTCTAAGATATAAAATGAACCTTCCCTTTGGTTCTAGGGAATTACCTTCCCATTCAATCACCGGCTCATTAGAAAAATGGAAACTGACCCTTCGGGTTCGACAATCAAGAGACACATAGCACGAATTCAACCATTCCATCCCAAAAATCACATCAATGTCTACCATGTACAACTCTAATAGATCCATCAAGGTCTAGCTACCATAGATCAATATCACACAACCCCTATAAATCCTTATATCAATAATGAAGTCACTCACTGGGGTGGACACAGAGAAGGGATCCAAAATACATTTTGGATCATAACCAAAATGGATAGCCACATAAGGGGTCACATAAGAGAGGGTAGACTCGAGATTAAGTAGACAATATACATCATAAGAGAAGAGTTTGAACGTATCAGTAACAACATCAGGGGACATCTTAAAATCTTTGCGGGTACCAAGAGCATACAGACAATTTCAACCAGTGTCGGAGCCCAATATAGATGCAACACCTTTTGGTGCGAGAGCTGATGAAGTAGCGATAGGAATCTTATTTTCCCCAAAAAAAACCTTAAAAGGAAAATCTCTCTGTATATGACTAATTTGACCATATTTAAAGCACTTGTTCCTCCTCTCTTCACAAACACCACGGTGCACCCGACCAAAAAATCTACAAGGAGGATATGATGGAGCTGACTGAGCCCCATTAGACTGAGGCTGGTCTCCTGGTGCTCTAAACTCCCTACTATTATACTGAGAATTAAGATCACCCGATGACTTTGGACAAGGAGCACTAGACATAGAGTAGGAACCAAAATTGCCCCACTTCTTCTTAGACCATTTTCCATAGTCTCTACCATTTTGCTGCTGACCTCCACCCTGATTCGAATAGCAAAACCTCTTATTTTGCCTTTCACTCATATTCGCTTGCTTTCTTTTTTCCTATTAGACTTGTTGCATATACACCACATATCTAGAGATGTCCATATCCTTGTTCAATAAGGCAGTGTTGCTCTCCAAGATTAACTAATGGGACAACCCAGAGGTAAACTTCCTCTTTTTAGACCTTATGCTAGACACTAATTCAGGAACATAACACGACAATTGATGAAAATTCAAGGCATACACCTTTAATGTTATCCTACGTCACTTCAAATTCATAAAATCCTCAGCCTTCGCCTCCCTCAACTCCCAAGAAAAGAAGCAATCAAGGAAAGCACTAGAGAAATCATCCTATAAAGCGAACTCAACATCATCACCCCTAGACTGGTTCCACTCCTCATACCACTAATATGCCATATCCTTTAACTGATAAGTTGTGAACTCTACACCCTCCTTATTTGTAGCATGCATTACATGAAAGATCTCTTTCATCTCATCAATGAAATTTTAAGGATCTTTCTTAACATCAGAACCAGTGAAAGTAGGAGGACTCAACCTCATAAATTGGCTAACTCTAGTAGCCTTGGAGGATGGAGTAACATAAACAACACGCTTAGTCTGGGAAGCCACCAACTAGGTAAGCAAATGAATCGACTGGCAAAACTCAACATTAGATATACCATCCTGATGTGCCTGAGGAGGGATAGAGGGAACCAGTGGAGAACTTTTAAGGCAATCAGAAGCAGTGACCCTCGACCGAGTCTGAACTCCTAAAGTAGGACGAGCTCCATCCATATTGTCCTCAGACGTGACATAAGAGTTTTCACAAATATCAGATCTTCTGGGAGGAACGATCCAAAAAATGAATATACAAAAATTAGAAGAGAGTTAAGACCTTAGATTCTATAGCTTGAAATAGAACAACAAGAAAGGGAAACATTCCTAAATGCCTTGTAGCTTTTTCCTTATAAGTGTGGTGCGCTACAAATCCATAAACAAGAATCTACTTGACACGACTTTATTGGAAACCCAATGACACCAAACCTAGGATTTAATACTATCTTTGTCATGACCCAATCTAGGGCCTGGCCATGACAGGCATCTCAAGCCCTACATGGAACGGATACCACCCTCCGCACCTAACCAAGTGAACACAACATCACCAAAGTTGGATGAATTTCAAACATATAATAAGACAGCATAAGAAATAGCTTAATGATATTTAAATCATGTCTATAACTGACAACCAGTAACCGATCAAGCAAACTACCAACATCACCCAAGTCTACAGTAATCCAAAAAATCATATGCAAAGAAAAAAATAAAACTAGTCTTGATCGGGACATATCCCCAACTCCGATAGATGACAATGAAAATGATAATGACAATGATAATGAAAACTCTTAACTCTAGTCTATATAAGAATAATGTATTGAATGTCTAAGTCTTTCGAAGAATGGAAGCTCACTACTTCACCACAATGAACTGAGATGATCCACCTAACTTTCCATAGTAAAAGTAGAGGTATCTTTGGTGCCTGCACCACGTGGCGATACAACGTCTAAATGTGGTTCATGGGGTGAATACTAGCATGTAACTCAGGGATAAGGATAACATAATAACGTGATCAAAAGTTCAAAATCATTCAAAACCAATGCACATAATCAAATGCATATATATATATATATCACATCCCGGGATTGGGACAAAGGCTTAACATGCACTTTAAAACTTTAAGCTGGATTGTGTAGCTTAACTATCATAACATAAAAAGGCACCCATGGGCTATATGTGCCCAACTCTACCCCAGCTGGTAGGGCCCCAATACGTGTGGCCGTACGAACCAGTGGGTATACATATGCACTATAGAGGACTCAAACCTCCCAACATATCAAGGTGATACAAGCACCAAATCATATAATACAATGTGGGGGACTCGAACCTTCCAAATCAAATGATTGTAATAAGGGGGACTTGAACAACCTGGTCATATAGACCCTCACATCATCAACCGCGGTTTCCAGTACTGGTTCTTCAAGAACTTTACTTTCATAACTTAGCTACACAACTATTATTAAAGCCCAATTAGAACAATTAGCACATACATTATTATTTATTGAACCATGATATAAATTTAGGCATATATTATTGGTATCGTCATACTAACTACACGTGTAAGGTAACATCAACATGCTAAACCAATTATCATCACTTGGTGGAATTCACAACCCCCTTGATTCAATTTTACATTAGATTGGGGATCACACAACTCCTTAAGGTTCAATTTTAAAAAAAATCATTATGCTTCATTGACTTGCCATAGTTCATGAGTAGTTCAATATGCATACTTTTTATATACAAAACTAATTTCACAATATGGGGTTAGGACCATAACCACTTCAAAAGTCACAAGTTTGGGAAATCACAATCCCCAGTTCATTCACCATTCCCATGCATCAATTTGATTTCTAAAACCACTATATAACATAACCCATGCAGGGACAAACACGACATATCATAGAAATAATAATTATTCAAAATCCTCACCCCATGTTTTCAAACCAATCTCAATACCATATGGACAACACGTTAAAACTTATGCTTTTAGCAATTTAATAAGTAGGGAAGAGTAACATGCCTGAAATACCAAGTTCCACTGAAAAAACTCAACC
The DNA here is from genome assembly GCA_030864215.1 of Capsicum pubescens. Classification (NCBI taxonomy): domain Eukaryota; kingdom Viridiplantae; phylum Streptophyta; class Magnoliopsida; order Solanales; family Solanaceae; genus Capsicum; species Capsicum pubescens. The sequence goes on along the minus strand of CM061541.1, from coordinate 82,239,081 downwards.
CTTGATCCCTTGGATGACCTACTTCTTGGAAACCCTAAGTATGTCTGCTTGAGTGAATTTGAGAGATCTTAGAAAATGTTTTGGTATGTTATGAATGAGAAATAACCCTTCCTAAATTATTTATGAATATGGGGTTTTAATTAGGTGAGAAGGGAATTCCAAAGTGCCCTCAATTTAAAAACTAACATCTAGTCGCCAGTGACTACAGGTCACTTTATGACTTATATAGACTGGTCCCCACAAGTCGTAGCCAAGACAATCTATAAGGCACTCATAATCTGTTGACCTTATGACTCAACTAATATAACTCGTAATGGGACTCTACAACTCATAGAGTCCAATCGTAGTCAACCCAACATCTTTTTTGGGTATACAATGGACACCCTATGATTTACACCCAATGACTCATAACAAGTCCTTATGATGCATAGTGAGCCACTCGTACTCAGAGCAAATCTTAGCCACACAGTTTTTGATTTGGTCTAATGACTCATCAGACTCTCTACAACTCATCAGAGAGTAGTAGTCAGGACAGTAAGATAAAATTTTCGAAATTTTCAAGGACCAAAACCTGAGGCATTACAATGGATGAGTTCATCGAAGAGGTATGATTTGAAATACAAAAAATGTGAATTAGAGGAGATTCAAGACCTTAGGCTTTACATCCTGATAATATATCAAGATTAAAGGAAAACATTCCTAAATACCTCGTAGACTCTACCTTATAAGTGTGGCACGCTACATACCCATGAAAAAGGCTGTTCTTAACACAGATTGTGGATACCTAATTGACCATGAACATGGTTCTAATACCAAGATTTTCATGACCTAAACCAGTGCTGGCCATGACAGCCATCTCAGCTCCGCTAAGGACCAGAGACCACCCCTTTGCTTAGTCAAATAGAGTATGATATACTAGCAGTGGATGAATTTTGAACATATAACAAGATAGCATATGAATAATATTAGCACTATGATATGGTTCTACAAAATCAATGACCTTCTCAAGACCACAGTTATCCACAAAAGCCTCTAACAAAATCGAAAATAAATCTAAGTCAGGACATGCCCCCAATGATAGCCAAAATAAGTCCAAAAAAGGAAATAATCTATGACATTAACTAGATAAGACTTTAAAATGATAACCCTTCTGGAGTATGGAAGCTCACCACTTCAAAGCTGACTACTGGCAACTCAAAAATCCCAATTCTACATATAAAAAGTAGAAGTGTCTCTGTTCCCTGCATCGCATAGGGATACAACGTCCAAAGACAGTTAGCGGGGTAAGCGCTAGCATGCAACTCAAGGAAGGGATAAAATAAATGCCAAGTCAAAACCACTGTATAATCCACATGCACACATTGTACATACATATATATATATAACATACTGGGATAGGGTATATGTCTTAGCATAAAATGTAAAATATTAGCCTAGACTATGTAGCTTGACCATCATTAATAGTACCTACGGGCTATATGGGCCTTAGCTCTTACCCCCTGGTCGGGCCCCAGTGTGTAGCCGCATGAACTGGAGAATAATCTTATGTATATGAACCACGTGGGACTAAAACCTCCCGGTCATACAATAATAATAAGGGTGACTAAACACCCAATCATTTAAACCTGCAGATCGATAAACATGGTTTCCAATATCAATCCTTTGGGACTCACACCTTCACGACTAGCTACACAACCCCTTTTAAGTCCAATTAAAATAGTTACACATATTACCAATCATTTAATCTAAGAGTTAAGGCATCATCAAGTTGTATAGTCATACTAACTAAGAAAACTTGCAAGTCATTGTCATTATGCCAAACTAACCAGCTAGCCAACTGGGACTCTATCCCATCAGCCAACAGGACTCCAATCCATTTAGCCAACTAGGACTGTAACCCATCATCTAATAGGACACCAAAACATTTAGCCAATTAGGACTCTAACCCATAATGCAACAGGAATCTAATCCATTTAATTAATTGGGACTCAAATCCATTTAATCAATTGAACTTAAGATTCCAATTCAAAATCAATCTGTGGCCACCAAGGCCCTTTTAAAGACAAAATATATGTTTTTAAAGACAAAATATATGTTTTTAAAGACAAAATATATGTTCAATCATTATTTTATGCAATGTAAGGTCTCAAAATAGTTCAATGTCTAAGTGTACTCTTAAATTAAGACAATTTAATGCAATTGGGTTGAGGTTGTCACCAATTCATTAATCAAAATCCATATAATTTGGAGAATCCACAACCTCTTAGTTTATTCACCATGCCCATGCACCTTTAAGTTTAAAACCATCAATAATGCAAGAAAATTACATATAAACATGGGAACACTGTTTGGGGAATTAATCATTCAAAGCCCTCAACCCATATTCCAAAACTAATATTTAAAACCTCCTGAATAAAAATTGAAAACACATGCTTACATGCTTTATTTAATAAGAGTTGGAGAATAGTAACATGCCTGAAATATCAAGAGTTATGGAGAAGAAACCACAAATTGAACCCCTAGATATCAACCTTGAGAAACCCTAGCTTGCTATTGCTTGAGGATTTGCGAGAGTTTGAGAGAATGTATTTGATGGTTAAATCCTGAAAATAGGATCCTCAACATGTTTTATAGACGTGGTTTTATTTAGGGAAGGAGGGAAATTACCAAAGTGCCCCTTAAATAAGAGCTAAAAACTGTTTTCCAGTTCCTATGGATGACCTTACGACTCATAGAGTCTCCCTACGACTCATGACATTAAATCATAGTCTAGACAGTGTCCATGGGCACCAACACTGGTCTGGGTATGAGTCGTTCCCTACAACTTGTAGTCAGACCTTACGACTCATTAGGTCAAATTGTAGTCAAGATAGAAACATTAGACACCTATATTATTTAAGCTACGAGAACCATTATATGACTCGTATCATGACCCTATGACTCATAGGGTGAAAGTCGTACTGAGGACATAATCTTTGGAACTTCCACTAATCACCCTATGATTGGGACATAACAACTCGTAATGAATCTTAACGACTCATTGGGTTCTAATCGTGATCAACACAAAAACTTACCCAAACACACTAGTCAGGCTACGATTAGGGTCCTATAACCTATAATGACACTCTATGACTCATAGGGAGAGTGGTAGTCTAGGAAGTGAGTGTAAAAACTCAAGAATTTTAGAGGCATATATCTAGGGTGTTATAGTTTGATAGGTAAAAGACCAAAAAATCCCTAAAAAAATCAAAATTGGTGTTTTTACGCCCTTGGGTGTGGCACGCCCTTATCGCAGTATGCCTAGAGCTTGACACACTCTTATTACGGACCCTCACTATTTTGTAGTCTCAAAATGACTCCAAACATAATTTGAAAATTCTAAAACACTACCTAATGGTCCCGTTATCATTGCTTATCATACTTCAACTCAGAAATCACCATTAAACATGAAAGAAGTGACAAAATAAATTTGTTGAAAATTTTGGGGTCTAATATTCATACCCTATAAACATCATAGGACACTCTCAATAGACTTTATCAACACATAAAGGAACCCCAATTAGTGTAAACACATACATAAGAGTATCAAGATAGTCACAATCTAAATCCTAGACCAAAGTAAATTTCCAAACACGTAAGAGAAAGTAGTCATGGGATCAAATAATATAGAAGCCATACAATCACAAACGAGAATATTACTTATGATCACAACAAAAAAAAGCTTTATCTTTAGGATGAACCACAGCAACATTAAGATAAACCTTGTCTCTACCCTAACCGCCATCTCTACCATCCCAAGCACCACCTTTATCAACCAATCCTACACTTCAATTAGTTTGGTAACCACCCCTCCCTGCAGCCTGGCCACCATACCCATTATATGGATGACCCCTACTATTTTCTCCACCGCCATGCCCAACTAGAACTAGTAGACCATAAGGTAGTTGCTAAGTCAACTGATATATAAATAAGAAATTAGGACAACACCTCTTAATGTGGCCAAAAGCTCGACACTCGTGTCACCTGATGTCTAAAGCTGGTATTTAAACTAAAAACGATGAAGGCGTATACTTTTTTTAGGAAGGTTGATAACTGACCCTAGATAGGCCCCCTACAAACATATGCACGATTGAATTCTAAGGTCGGGAAAAATGACCCTGCCAACAATGACCTTTTAAAAAGTACCACTGAACTTTCTAGACATTCAGGCCTTTTCCCCTCAGTTTTCACCTGCTCTTTCTTTCTAATAGATTTAATATTCTTAGGAAACTCACCACATCCTAGATAGACTTGATTAAATCCACCACTAACAAGGTAACCATTTGAATCCCTAGATTCAAACCTTTCATAAAGCACCTAATTCGCTTCTCTGATAAAGTAATTAACTGAATTGCATAAAGAGACAAGGCATGAAACTTGGTATCATAGTCCACCATAGTCATATCACCCTACTCTAAATTTAAAAACTCATATTTCTTCTAATCATGATATCTGCGAGGAACATACTTATTAGAAACACTTTCTGAAACTAAGCCAAATTAAGTGGAGGTAAGGTAGGCCTATACTTAAAAAAGGACCGCAACCATTGATTGGAATTATCCAATAATAAAAACACATGAATTCAACACCATACCTCTTAATTATCACCCATTTTATGTAGATGCTCATGGAAATTAATCAAAAACTCAAAAGCATGCTCAGGCGCAGTACCCTAAAACACTAGAAGTTTCATCTTTATGAACTTATAAAAAAGTCCATACTCATTTATATTCATCATCGATCCTAATATCTGTTGGGTAAACACGCTGCTCTCAGAGCCTACATCTATCCTAGGCTCTACAATAACTGCATGTTGTAAGGCCAGGGATAGAAATATCAAAACAACTGGAGTAGTACCGGTGCTATCCAAACTACTTTTAAACCCCAACACCTGCTATATAAAATGATCTTAGGTGGATTTATGCACCTAAGTGTTGTTATTTAGCCTTTATTAGCCTAGTTTTGAGGACTTCTTGGGTGCGTAATGAGTTAATCTTCATATAAATGATCATATAAGTGTTAATTTACTTGTTTATGATGTTTTAAGGTGTGTTCAAATCAAAGTTTGAAGCAAAACATTCATTTAGAGTATAGACAAGAAGACTAGTACACTTAGCTCGAGCTATGTGTTATTCTAGTTATTCTTGTTGGATTCTATCATGTTGTGAGCTCTAATTTATGGTGTTTTATATTATAGAAAGCTTGGAAATATGAAAAACGTGATAAATGGATGATATAAAAGCTAGAAATGAAGAGTAAAAGCTACCATGAATTAAGGAATCAAAGGCAAAGTGCATGGAGCAAAACATGATAAAATCTGGAAATTTTGGGCCAAGGGCCGTGCCATGCCCTCTAGCCTCTAATTTAAGGGGATTGAAATACACTTTATGAGACTTAAATAGGGTTTATATTCCTTTAATTTAGTTTAGTTTTGGATTATTACATGAATTCATCATTATGTTTCTTTGTATGTCCATGAGAAGCTAAACACCCTTATCAAGGGTTAAGGCCAAGAACATAAGTACTTAAGCTTGATAATTGAGTTGGTTTATGTTATTATCATTGTTTGTTGTTAAAATATTCTTGTTATTGACTATTCAATAGATTTTCGGCCCTTAGGATAGAAGGAGGAACAATAGAATAGAACGTGGGATATATAGGATGGGATTGTAGTCATTCAATGAATTGAATTTATGTTATGCATTTAGGATATGAATATACCTAATTTTCCCTATTTGGTTCATAGATGGGAAGAAATACAAATTTGTTTAACTTATTACTTGCATCCTCACTCAACAATGTAGTTAAGGGTTAAGTTAGATAGTTGACTAGAGGCTCGAAAGACCGTAGTCATAATAGCAACCCTGTGAATCAACAACCAAGATAATTAACCAAAACAACAAGATTATATTGCTAAGTAGGATTTTCTTAGTGCCTTAGACCTGGGTTTCTCCTCATTATTGTTCGAGCCATTTACATTACAATATAGTTAAGTTTACTTGAGTTTTTTACTTTCAAATACTCTTGGTTATTTTAGCATTTGTTTAATCTTCATAGTGAACTTGAATTGGATAGTGTTTAAGAAAGAGTACCTATGGGATCTATACTTGAATCTTAAAGGACATTTTAATACTTGGTGGAACACGTACACTTGCATGTGCGCTTAGGTGAAACAAGTTATTGGCGCCGTTGTTGGGGATTTGTAAATTGGAAACTGTCTTAGTTTTAGTTTTGCTATTTGATTTCGTGAGTGCAAATTACTTTATCTGAGCTTTTAAAATTATAGGTTTAGGTTTGAAAAGCTAGTAAGATGGTAACAGACAGGGATTTGTTTGACCCATATCCTAAACTTGAGCAACACTTATACAAATATAAAAGAGAAGTAGTACTTCTCTATCGGATACCTTAAATTCAGCAAGATGAAGATTCTCTTGCACCTATGGTGCAAATTTTTCACAATAGTTGGCAGTTTATGAGCTTGTCATATGAGGATTCATTGGTTCACTTATAGAATTTATTAGAGATAGTAACATAATAATCCCTACTAGAGTCTCTAGGATTATGTGCGACTAACACTCTTCCTCTTTTCACTTTAGGGAAAGTAAAGAAGTGACTGAGCGCTAAGATGATAGGTTCTATCACTATATGGGATGACTTGGAAAGGAAGATCCACATCTATTTTTTCCTATTTGGCAAGACTGCAAGGCTACACTGTGAAATTTTGAATTTTAAGTAGAATCTGGATGAGAACTTGTATCATGCTAGGTAGAGGGTTAAATCTCTACTCCGAGGTTTCCCACAATACCAATAGTCCAATGAGGTATTAGCTCACACTTTTGTTTAATCTCTTCACCATAATTCAAAGATTTTCCTAGATTCAGCTATAGGTGGTCAAGCATTAAAGAAGACCTTTGATGAGGTTTATACCTTGTTGAACCGTGTTGCACAAGATAATTCTGAATAACATGTTCTAGATGTGAGTGAAAAATCCTATAGGCATGATCAAAGTTGATACTGTCACAACCTTAGCTTCCCAATTGTCAGCTCTTCAAAATTAAATGATGACATAGTTTAGAAAATTGGGTGTGAATCAGTCTCAGGATCAGGTAAAAGTAATTAGAAGACTCTGTCTTGGTGTGAGATTTGTGGAAACAATAGTCACTCTACAAAATTGTGTGGAGAAAATTCGGAGTCCATGAGTTTTGTGGGAAATGCAAAAAAGTACTTATGGTAATGCCTACAACCATAAGTGGCAGAGTCAGTGTAACACCCCAAGACTACCCCTAGAAGTCATAGGGTAGTTAGAAGCACAAGTGATACTAAGCTAACCCATGATACTAGAATAATTCACGAGCAACTGAATACATATATAAACTAGAAAGAATAAGCGAAAGAGATGTCTTTAACTGAACTTGTTCAATACAATATTGTTCAAAAACTAACAACAATGTTTATACAAAGGAAACTAAAACCAAAAACATCAACTTTGACTCATTGTCTAAGAAGCCTCTACTAATACTGACTATCGATAGCCATTATATGACCCCTACACTTACCTGATCAATACAACTAAATAAAAATACAATATTAGAACTAGAATTGACTCAAGTCCTCGAATTAAGAGAAATTATCACCTATTAGCTAGAAGTTATAGACTGTTTGATCATGGTGTCGTGGGATACAAGTGGTACTTACATTATGAAATAATGTATCCATCCATACATATATATGGTTATTACTTCTGGAATATAAAGAGTACATGGGGGTGAATGCAATAATTAAAACCGAAGATGAACATACTTTCGAATCATGCATGCTAAGTGTAAAAGGCCTGACCTTGGTCATGAATAAAACTAAAAGCTAAAATATCATAAAACAAGACTAATAAAGCATAATTTGATAAGCTTAGTGAGTCATTATACTTAGTTGCTAAAATCTTTACTTTTACGGGAGATTCTTATAACCGACATAAACCATGTGAGCTATCATGGAGTCCAATATATTACCCATGTTGAGGGGAGATTATCCATCCTTGCCATCGAAATGGAACCTTTACTTAGAGTGATCACTAAACTGAGCCCATATTGGGAAAATGGGGGACACTCTCTGGCGAGGCCTCTAAACCTACTGTGGCACATAGTTTCTGGAGAATAGGATGCTCTAAACCCAAATTCCTTAATCGGTGATAAATACTACTCTCAAAATATATACTTATATGCTCATACTTATGATATCCACCTTAACTAGAATAAGGGTTGATAAACTAAAAACCAACTATTATTCTCCTGCTTCAATCATATTAATGAGGAAACTTATGGATTTCATGTCTTATATGAGATCATAAGATCAGAATTGAACTTTATTCATGTTGTAACACTTGTAACTTGAACTTATAAGCTTGAACTTCTTGTGAACTGAATAACTTAAAGTTGAAATCATTCATTATCTAATAGAAACTTTATATCAAAATATCAAACTGAATGCTCAGATTGAAATCTTTTATCAACTGATCAAACTTCATGTCAAAATAATGAAATTTATCTCATAATAGTAATCAGGTAAGTAAAAACATAAGAAAAACTAAATTCTTGTGTAAAATGAACTTTAAATCACATGATAATGCCATAATCTCAAAAACATGAAAATTGGGCATGAACCCTAGTTGAAATCTCATAAATTCAATTGTAAAATCAAAGCTTTTAGGCAGAAGGATAAAAGGTTATCCTTGATCAAACTCCACATACCTGAATTTCTTGATTTCTTAAAGGAATACTTGAATTTGGATCCTCAAAAGTGAAACTTTAGGAAGAAGCCCTAACTTCTTTCTCTTGAGAGTAGAGAGAGAAATAAGCTTTGAAAACTGACTAAGAATTGGTAAATAACGCTTATTGGATTATTTGAGTCACGGAAGAGGAGTATGATGTGGTTAAAAGACCAAATTACCCCTAAGTAAACTTAAAAAAGGTTGCAAGAATTTTCAGTTGACAACTCGTCAACTTGGTGATAACTCGTCAACTTAGTCGTCAATATCTAGCTGGATTTTTGCCATCGACTGGTTAAGTTTGATGAATTGAGTTGATGGCTCATAAATTAGTTGATTACTCTTCAACTTAGTCATCACCTAGTTGATAGCTCGTCAACTTAGTTGTCACTTTCTGACAGACTGACACTCCTAAGTAAAATAAGCATAACTTTTTACTATGATATCGGATTATAGTGAAATCAGATGCGTTGGAAAGAAGACTCAAAGATCTTTTATTTTATATACATTATTACACATAACTAGTTATATTGTAGGAGTAATGGTCATTGGATTTTGACCTAAATATGAACGTCCACTAAAACTCAATCGGTAGAAAAATTCTCAACTTATCTTTGAGGTAGGAGATTTTTATGATCTCAATTCATCTCCAAATATGTTTCCACACTATAAAGTTGATAATCCCACTTATATCGACATAGAATCATTGGGTTCAGTTCCATACACATAGGAACTATAATTTTAAATTCTAGCCCAAAAATATGGGGTGTTACATTATATCCCCTTTGGAATCATTTGTCCTCGAATAAAGACTGATATTTGCATGAAAAGAATGTAGCTACTATCTTGAAACTAAATTTCTAAACTTTATCATATCTCATAACTGGAATCACCTCTTGACAGGGTACTAATTCAGCTAATACATATGAAACATAAACACATACATAAGAATTATATGGAATAATATAGACGTGCCATGTCTTCTTATGAAGGATATAGCTGAGCTGAAATGATAAAACTTCAATCATGAAACTGATTTTTGAGCTGATCTGATTGACTATAAGGAGATAACTCATGCTGAGAGTTTAGAACTCAATTGAAAAATTATGACACGATCATACATACAGAACACCAAAGTGATAGCTAATGCAATAAAAAATCTCCCAAGAGTTACCGAGAATGGAATATAAGTTTCCTCAAACTCTTCTTATCATAACTTCTAATAACAATCGCGGGAAAGAATTTTGGGCAGGATGTGAGCATGGGATTCAAAAAAGGAATTGCAACATGGCTATAACTCTATAACATAGGACATATGCACAGAAAATAGAATCTAGAATAGGATTACTATAGCTTAGGCGATGCAACTGCTAACTTTTAAGCTTGCCTACACTTATCGCAAATAATCCCTCAACTATACTTTTCCTCTTAAATACTACAGTTCTTTTGATGCAACTTATAATTTTCGCATGGGTACAAATGACTACCCCATACAAAGTCTAAGTTGAACTACATACTTTCACCATGTTCAATCCTAACTTGAAATTACAAAGTACTACACATAACACCTTAATACTAGTATAAACCACAAGATTCAATATTCTATGTGTTTTCAAGGCTCTCATCCTAAGCATAACACTCCTTACCACTTCAACGACTAACCCAAAACTCTTACTAGGAATTATCTAGCACACAATGCATTTATCCACTTATATACCAATATGACATTCAAGCCTATCATTATAACCATACATGAACTTCTAAGCAACTAACTCACCTAGGATTTTTTCCCCATATTCTCTACTACCTCTATCAATATCAACATTCATGCAGTATCCCCAAGAAGGCACACCAAGAATTCTCAACTAACTATGATATATACCAAAGCTTTTCCTTAATATTCCTTTACACTTGTAGCCTTAGATAAAACAAACATACAATAATCTTTCCTAATGAGGGTCATTTACTCTCTCTTATCTAAACCATTGCTCATCCATTTTCATTACCACTATTTTAACATAAGAAAAGGTCACTAAAAGGATAGAACATAAGGACATAAAGCATAAAAGAATACTATACATAACTTTGACACTTACCTGAGGCCTGAGGAATAGAGTATCAAAGGCATGGACTCATTAAAGAGATCTAAAATGAGGACATACATGACAAAATACAAATTTCTCTAGTCATTTAGGTTGTATCATGAGTCTTGAAACTGAGCATACTCTAAACTATGGGTTCATTCTTATCATAAGTTACTTAACATAAGACTGGAACTCATAGATTCACGAGGGATGAATCAGATCATAGAGTGAAGCTATTACTTCTTTTACTTGGAGTTGAGAATGAACATGAATATGCATGAAGTATATAAGCATTAGTCACAGGCGTGGCTCTATCATGCACGTCATCGATAGGATGTCATAATGACCAAAATCCAAGAAAAGAAATACGTTAGAGTAAGGATGGACCACAATCTCATCACAACTCTTATTGACATGTATCACAATCTAATTCTCAAAACTTGATTTGGTTCTTTACCCTATCATCTCCCCCTTAGATCAAATCCGACATTCTAAGTCTGGCCTATTCCATACCCTTAAGACTAAGCCGTAATTTCTTCATTCTAACAGTTAACACATGAATTATCAACTCACCTGGATAATTATATTATGGAAATACTAACTTTTTTTTCTTGGACACTGTTCTCTTATATACCACCCTTAGCTTTCTCTAGCTTCAATAATCATCATCATACACTTACACTCTTCTTGGAAACATATCTACCTCACTAAATAAAAAATTTGCCTTTTATTCTTCATAGCCTACTAATATCATGTAACACCCTGATTTTCTGAATCGGAATGCTACACGGTGCTTATGACCCCGAAGGATCACAAGCTAACCCATGCCTGATATCTGTACCTGTGCACTGCGATATATAATGTAAGAATGCGGAAAACATGAATATGTAGGCCATAAGGTTCAACTGAATAAAGAATCTATAAAGTAGTAAGGAGAAAGATACCCAAAACAACTAAAAACTGAATCTGAAAGCTAAATCTGAGCGTAAATCCGAAAGCCTCTAAGTACTGTTTGAAATAAGGAGTTGAAAGAACATGTCTCCAACTAACTCTGTAAAACTGAACTGAATAAATAAATGAATAAATTAAATAATGTCGTCCTCGAATGAAGAGAGCTCACTGTAACTCTGTATGCTGAATGCGACTGCTACTGCTGGTTTGGGACTCGTGATTCTGAACCTATGGTGTAACATGAAAAGAAAGCACCATAGCACAAATGTGTCAGTACAACTGGAGTACTAAGTATACGAGTGAGGTAGGCTAATGCAAGGGTTTACGTGCATGAATAATACTACTGACTGACTGATATGAACGTAAAAGTAACAACATACATACATAGTAACTAAGATCATGAGTACGTGATGGCTAAATCTGTATGCTAATATATGGCTTGAACCGCAGTTCTGATAACATGGATGAGTGTACCTGACAACCCTGAATCTGGTTGAACTCTCTGAGTTTCATGCTATAACTGAATTTGACCGTATCTAACAGTTCTGGTATACTGATATCTGAAGAACTGTCTGAGTTCTTTTACTGAGACTGATACTGAAATTGTGGGAGGTAGTTTTTTAATCGACATGCCCCATCTATGCCATTATGGCTAAGATGGGGTCCAGTCTCTGCCCTGATGGAAGGGTGTTAATACCGCACCACTGGTAAGGACAATATGTGAGCCACCCTCATATAACAAGTAACTCTAGTGAGAATGGTGGGAACACTCATATAACAGGTTAAACCACCTTATCTACCCTCATCTAACAGGTTGTGATGTCTCAACCTATGCTGGCTATATAGTTCTGGAATGCAAGGATGACTGCTAAGAATCACACCCTTATATACAGGTAAGTTCCCATCCTTGGGTTCATTCGGTGCTAACTCCTAATCCCATCTGAAGAGACTAAACATGATTCAAATGACTGTACATGGACAGATTAAATAACTTCCATTGCCTGACGGAGTAGTACTATTATCTGAGAGTTAACTGGGATCATGAGATTTCTGAGGTTTCCTGAGTCACATGACTGACTGAGTTCTATAGATTATAGCTTGACTGAGATTATTATGATAACATAACATGGCTCTAGGCACACAACTATGTTTTTCGGGTACGAATACCTCCAGGACTCGATAGAAGAAAAATAGCACACATGACATGACTTGATCACAAGATTGAAGTCCACAATTCGCTATATCATAAGTAGGGGATAGTATACTTCATGCATTTAATCAATACCTCAAACATGGTAGGGAAAGTATGGATATAATTCGCACACAAAATTCATATTTCCATCATCATACATACTTCATACCATCACCATAAGAATACATAAATATCATGGGCATTCATATTGAAGTGTATCGCTAACATGGACTTGTCATTTACATATCATGAAATCATGTAAATATGAACTTCTAACATCCTAGGCATTTTATCAAACACATTACATGCATTCATTAAGGCATAGGTGGATTTCATACTTACATTAGTTCAACCCACCCAAAGTTCATGATTTTTGACCAATAATCACATGTATTCCATGAAAAACATCCTTAGATATCATCTTGAAACTTGAACAACAATCATCAATGTGTACATGCTTATATCACCACAAAAGTTTACAAAATAACATTTAAAAGCATGGTTCTTGAACTCTATGAACGAATTGAATCCATAGATGGACACTACGCATACCTTAAAGCTTGATCTTGAAAGAGATCTAAGGTTTCTGAAGGTTCCTGAAGAAATCCTTAGGCTTGCCCTTGATTTTTCTTCCGAAGAACACTTGCCCCCCCCGTCTTACCGCGGCTTCTGGCATGGAGTTAGCCGGGGCTTCTTCCTCGAGTCCTGTCATGATCGAAATAAGGACATTCTAATCGACTCGATTGGCTCTCGTTCTGGTTTAGCGGAAAGGTCAAACTCTCCAAATTTATGACCAACCTTTCCTTCAGTAATCTTACAATGAACATGATTTTTTCCATTGTAAATTTGTATGGAGAAATCAACGAATTCTAGAGAAATAGAAGATCTGACTAGGGTTTAACCCCTTTGGGAAAGAATGCTCTTGTTCTTGAGGAAATGCTCTTGAGAGGAAACCCTAATCTTGTGGTTGAAAGTGTATAAAGGAGATTTTTGAGATGTTTTAACTAAAGAGAATGGAAGATAATACGTTACTTGAGGTTATAAGTCGTGGGAAGTGAAGGTAAAATACCAAAATACCCTTATGAAATAAATTCCCAGTTGCTGAAAATCATAGCTGACGACATCTGTGACAAGGCGTCAAAAGTGTGGTAAGCCGTCAAAAATATCGTCACACAGGAGCTGGAACTGATGGTTTCTGCCTAAGTCTGAAGACCTTCGTGGTAGGGCATCACAAATATGGTAAGATACCAAGAATTTCGTCACTTAGGAGATGGTTTCTGCCTAAGGCTGGCGACCTTCGTGGTAGGGCATCACAAATGTGGTAAGCTACCACGAATGTCGTCACACAGGAGTTGAATTCTTCCTAAGGCTGTCGACCTTCGTGGTAGGGCATCACAAATGTGGTAAGCTATCATGAATGTCATCACATAGGAGTTGGATTCTGACCAAGGCTGACGACCTTCATGGTAGGGCGTCACAAATGTGGTAAGCTACCACGAATGTCGTCACACAGTTTCCAGCCTGACATGCTGGAGTAAAATAGGAATAACTCTTTGCTCCGATATCAGATTTAGGCGAAATTGGTATAGTTGGAAAGATAATTCAATTATATATCTGTTGATAGGTCATGAGATAAAAAATTCCAAGTATAATGAGAGATATGCTTGTTTGAAGTTGACTATACCAATATCCTTCTCAAGAATTCAATCGGTAAGGAATGTTTTGATTTGTCTGATAGCTGGGAGTTATTTGAAGACTTAATATACATCTAACTTACTAATAAAACTATAAAAGAACCATGATGTACTATGCATGAGCTTGGTACATGGCTCTAATAGTGGTTTGGATTTTTCGGGGTATTACAATATCTCCCCCTTGGAAACATTCATCCTCGAATGATGACTGCTTGAGAGGGGAGAAAAGATAAAATGACGCATACACTGATCATGATCAACTGGCACATGATTTTAGGACTAAATTGAATTCTAGACTGAATATAGCCCAACTGAACATGCATATCTGATGCATGACTGATAAGCTGAACTCATGAATGCATAATAAACTATGAACTGATACTTGATACCAATTTTATACTAGAATTTTGAACATGTAACTGAATAAGCTTAAGGAAAATGGTTACCTCAAGCTAAGCCTGAATTAGCGGAGAAAATATGAGGGTACTTGGTTCGCATGTCTGCTTTTGTTTCCCAAGTAGCTCCCTCCATGGACTGATTCTTCCATAGAACCTTGACTAGAGGGACTTCTTTGTTCCTCAGCCTACGAGTCTAATAGTTGAGGATTTTGACTGGCATCTCTTCATAAGAGAGGCTATTTTGAATGTCAACTCTCTAAATAGGGACTACAACTGCTGGGTCACCTATGCACTTCTTTAGCAAAGAGACATGGAAGACTGGATGAACTGAGGCTAGATATGAAGGCAATTTGAGCTCATAGGCTACCTTGCCGAAGCGACTGAGAATCCTAAAGGGACCGACATATCGGAGACTAATCTTTCCCTTCTTGCTGAATCTCTTCACTCCTTTCATGGGAGAGATCTTGAGATAGACATAGTCATCGACCTCAAATTTGAGATCCTTTCTATAAACATCCGCATAAGACTTCTATCAGCTCTGAGCATCCCAGAGTCTTTCTCTGATCAACTGAACTTTCGATAAGGCATCGAATACTAAGTCAGGCCCTATGAATACGGTCTTACTAACTTTGAACCAAACGATCAGAGACCTACATCTCCTATCATAGAGATCTTCGGATGGAGCCATCTGAATACTGGAGTGATAGCTGTTGTTGTATGTAAACTCAATCAAAGGCAAGTGGTTATACTAGCTTCCCTTGAAATCAATTGCTCACGCCCTTAGAATATATTCTAGAGTCTGAATGGTCCTTTCTGCTTGACCATCTGTATGAGGATGAAATGCTGTACTGAGATAAACTTGGGTACCAAGACCCTTTTAGAATGCTTTCTAGAAGTGAGAGGTGAAATGGGTACCTCTGTCTGAGATGATAGATAGTGGAACACCATGTAATCTGACCAACTCCCGGATATAGAGTTTGGCATAATCCTCGGCTGAGTAAGAGGTACAAACTGGAAAGAAATGAGCTGACTTGGTCATTCTGTCTACAATGACCCAAACTGAATCATGCTGATGATGTGTTCTAGGCAAACCCATCACAAAGTCCATGTTAACTTCTTCCCACTTCCAAGTAGGAATAGTAAACTTCTGCATGGAACCACTAGGTTTCTGATGCTCTATCTTAACCTGCTGACATGTAGAGCACTTAGCCACAAACTCTGCAACATCCCTCTTCATCCTACTCCACCAATAGATCTCCCGTAAGTCGCGGTACATCTTAGTGGCCCCTAGATGAATAAAGTATCACGCACCATGCACTTCTGCAAGAATTCACTGCCTCAAGTTATCTACACCGGGAACACACAGACGACCCTGACAACGAAGAACACCATGTCCCCCTTGGGAGAAAACCTCTACTTCCTGACTCTGAACTGACTCGTTTAGCTTGACAAGGCTAGGATCCCTGTCTTGCTTCTCTTTCACCTCGAAAACTAGAGATGACTCTGAACTACTCTGAATACATACACCACCCTCTGAAGATTCGACTAAGCGAACGCCTAGTCCAGTAAGCTGATGAATTTCCTGAGCTAATTTCTTCTTACTATCCTCCACATAGGAAACATTACCCATGGACAGTCTACTGAGTGCATCGGCCACTATATTGGCCTTTCCAGGATGATAAATGACACTTATGTCATAATCCTTCAAGAGCTCTAATCACCTTCTCTGACGAAGATTGAGATCTTTCTAGGAAAAGACATACTGAAGGATCTTATGATCTGTGAAGACGTCTACATGAATACCATTTAGATAATGCCTCCAAATCTTTAAGGCAAAGAAAACTGCTGCTAACTCAAGGTCATGAGTAGGATAATTCTTCTCATGGGGCTTTAACTGTCTGGAGGCGTAGGATATGACTCTACTATGCTGCATGAGGACACAACCTAAACCTACTATGGATACATCACAATATACTACAAATCCATCGGAACCATTGGGAAGTGCTAAAACTGGAGCTGAGGTTAGTCGAATCTTCAACTCCTGAAAACTCTTCTTGTAAGGTTCTGACCACTGAAACTTGACCTTCTTCTGAGTTAATATGGACATAGGATATGCAATAGAAGAGAATCCCTTGACAAACCATCGGTAATAGCTAGCCAAACCCAAGAAAATCTTGATATCTGATGGAGAGACAGGGCGAGGCCAGTTTCTTACCACTTTAGTTTTCTGAGGATCTACTCTAATGCCATCATCGGAAACAATGTGGCCAAGGAATTCTACTGATCTTAGCCAAAATTCGCACTTACTGAACTTGGCGAACAACTGGTGATCCCTGAGAGTCTGAAGAACAATTATGAGATGGTCTGAATGATCACGCTCTGTGCGAGAATAGACCAGAATATCATCTATAAAGACTATGATGAATGTGTCCAAGTACTGCTTGAACACCCAGTTCATCAAGTCCATGAAAGCTGCAGGGGCATTGGTAAGACCAAAGGACATGACTAGAAATTCAATGTGACCATACCGAGTAGGAAAAACTATCTTCGGAATATCACATTCTCTAACTCTGAGCTGATGACAGCCTGATCTCAGGTCTATCTTAGAGAAATAACCTGCACCCTGAAGTTGGTCAAACAATTCATCTATCCTAGGTAGTGGATACCTATTCTTGATCGTGACTTTGTTGAGATAACGGTAATCAATACGTATTCTGAGAGAACCGTCTTTCTTGTGCACGAATAAGACTGGCGCACCCCATAGGGATACACTGGGCCTGATGAATCCCTTATCTAAGAGATCCTTTAACTGATCTTTCAGTTCCTTGAGTTCTGCTGGTGCCATTCTGTATAACGGAATAGAAATAGGCTGAGTATCTGGAAGAAGGTCTATGCCGAAGTCTGTTTTCCTTTCGGGAGGAATGCCTGAAAGATCTTCGGGAAAGACGTCTGAATATTCATTAACCACTGGGACTGATTCGAGACTGGGAGATTCGAAACTGGAATCCTAACATGCACGAGATGATACACACACACTTTAGAAATCATTTTCCTTGCTCGAAGGTAGGAAACAAGTTGACCCCTAAAAGACGAAGTGCCACCCTTCCACTTTAGGACGGGCTTATTCAGGAACTAAAACTAAACTATCCTGTTTCTGCAGTCGACTATGGCATAGAAGGAATGAAGCCATTCCATGCCGAGAATGACATCAAAATTAGTTATCTCTAACTCGACTAAATTTGCTGATGTAGATTTCTAAAATATCATAACTGGGCAGTTCCTGTATACCCTTCGAGCTATGATGGTTTTACCCACTAGGGTAGAGACTGAAAAGGGCTCTGCTAAAATTTTGGGACTGATTCCGAAATTGCCTGCTATGTATAGAGTGACAAAAGACAAGGATTCACCTGGGTCTAGCAAAGCATAAACATGAACATGGAAAATCTGTAATGTACCAGTAATGAAATCAGGAGAATTTTCCTGATCCTGTCGGGTCTGAAGAGTATAGAGTCTATTTGGGCGTTGCCCACTAGTAGCACTGGAAGTGGCACCTTGCAGGTTCGGGTAACCGGACTAAGCTGTGGAACGATTCTGCTGACCCTGAGGACCTGGCTTTGGACAGTCCCTAACTCTGTGGCCTGGCTTGCCACAACCAAAACAAATGCCTTGACCCGCTCTACACATACCCTGATGGTGCTTACCGCAGGTCTGACACTGAGGATAAGTATGGGCACTGCTAACACTGCTCTGAGATTTAGAGCCTGGTGCTCTATCTCTGTTGCCGTCCCTAAACTTTGGCACTAGGGTACTAGCGGAGGAAGGGGCTGGAACTGCTAACTTAGGACGAAACTGCGAACAATTTTCTCCCTCTAATTTGGGCTGAGCAAAACTGAAACTGCCTTCTCTTTCTCTCTTGTTCTGCCTCTCCCTAGTCTTAAACTTTTTCTCCTCTATCTGTTGAGCGTGGGTCATGATCCTGGCTAAAGCCATATCACTGTTCAGCATCGCAGACCTACACTCATTTACCACGCTATCATTCACCCCTGACACGAAATTTCTCATCTTAGCCCTGTTGTCTGCTACCACATGAGGGGCATATATGGCTAGCTGAGTAAATCTAAGAGAATACTCTCTAACTGTCATATTTCCCTGCCTGAGATTGATGATCTCAAGAAATTTGGCCTCTTTCAGCTTTTGGGGAAAGAATTTGTCTAAGAAAGCCGTGAAAAATTCTTCCCACTCAACATGACCTACATCCCCCAAGCTTTCTGCTAACCACTGCTTGTACCAAGTGTGAGCTACATCTTGCAATTGGAATACGGCTAACTCGGCACTCTGGGAAGAAGTGACTCCCATGATATCAATGACCTTCTAGACTTGGTCAATGAATTCCCGAGGATCCTCGTCTGTCTTAGACCCAAAGAAGGACGGAGGGTTCATTCGGGTGAAGTCCCGAATCCTAGCTGCTGCTGAATTTTCCACTGGATTGGCTGAAATAGCTGGTGGGCTTTCATTTTGGGCAGCCACATACTGAGCAAGTGTGGTGAATGCGACTCTAAACTCCGATGGGAAACATGTTCGCCCAAAGGATCTTCAGGCTGAGGAACTTGCTAGTTTCTTCTCTTTGGGGCCATATTCTAGAACGAGAGAAGAACAGATTAGACTGGGAGTTTAACTTGAGATTCTGCTCACTAGCACAACATGAATACTGAAAGAAGGCAAACTATTCCTAAAACATCTTATAGCCTCCTGTACATAAATGTGGCGTGCAACACACCCATGTACAAGACTCTACTAGATGCGGCTTTCAGACTTCCTAGGGCTCTATTGAACCTTAGGCTCTGATACCAAGTTTGTAACACCCCAATTTTCTAAACCAGAATGCTACATGGTGCTTATGACCCCGAAGGACCACAAGCTAACCCATGACTGATATCTGTACCTGTGCACTGCAATATATAATTTAATAATGCAAAAAACATGAACATGTAGGCCATAAGGTTCAACTGAATAAAGAATCTATAAAATAGTAAAATCTGTAAGGGTGAAAGATACCCAAAACAACTGAAAACTGAATCTGAAAGCTAAATCTGAGCGTAAATCCGAAAGCCTCTAAGTACTGTCTGAAATAAGGAGTTGAAGAAACATGTCTCTAACTAACTCCATAAAACTGAACTGAAGAAATAAATGAATAAATCAAATAATGTCGTCCTCGAATGAAGAGAACTCACTGCAACTCTTTATGCTGAATGCGACTGCTACTGCTGGTCTGGGACTCGTGCCTCTGAACCTATGGTGTAACATGAAAAGAAATCACCATAGCGCAAATGCATCAGTACAACTAGAGTACTGAGTATACGAGTGAGGTAGGCTAATACAAGGGTTTATGTGCATGAATAATACTACCGACTGACTGATATGAACGTAAGAGTACAAACATACATACATAGTAACTAAGATCGTGAGTACGTGATGGCTAAATCTGTATACTAATACAAGGCTGGAATCATAGTTCTGATAACATGGATGACTGTACTTGACAGCCCTGAATCTGGTTGAACTCTCTGAGTTCCTTGCTATAACTGAATTTGACCATATCTAACAGTCCTGGTATACTAATATCTGAAGAACTGTTTGAGTTCTTTTACTGAGACTGATACTGAAACTGTGGGAGGTAGTTGTTTAACCGACATGCCCCATATGTGCCATTATGGCTAAGATGGGGTCTAGTCTCTTCCCTGACTGGAAGGGTGTCAATACCGTGCCAATAGTAAAGACAATATGTGAGTAACCCTCATATAACAGGTAACTCTAGTGAGGACGGTGGGAACCCTCATATAACAGGTTAAGCCACCTTATCTACCCTCATATAATAGGCTGCGATGTCTTAACCTATGCTGGCTATATAGTTCTAGAACACAAGGATGACTTTTAAAAATCACACCCTCATATACAGGTGAGTTCGCATCCTTCGGTTCACTCGGTTCTAACTTCTACTCCCATATGAATAAACTAAACATGATTCAACTAACTGTACATGGACAAATTAACTGACTTCCGTTGACTGACGGAGTAGTGCTATTATTTGAGAGTTAACTGGGATCATGAGATTTCTGAGGTTTTCTGAGTCACATGACTGACTGAGTTCTATAGATTATAGCTTGACTGAGATTATCGTAACAACATGACATGGCTCTAGGCACACAACTATGTTTTTCCGGTACGAATACCCCCAGGACTCGATAAAATAAAACTGAAACACATGACATGACTTGATCACAAGATTGGAGTCCACAATTCGCTATATCATATGTAGGGGATAGTATACTTTATGCATTTAATCAACACCTCAAACATGGTAGGGAAAGCATGGATATAATTTGCACATAAAATTCATATTTCCATCATCATACATACTTCATGTCATCACCATAAGAATACATAAATAGCATGGGCATTTATATTGAAGTGTATCGCTAACATGGACTTGTAAATTATATATCATGAAATCATGTAAATATGAACTTCTAACATCCTAGGCATTTTATCAAACACCTTACATGCATTCTTTAAGGTAAAGGTGGATTTCATACTTGCATTAGTTCAACCCACCCAAAGTTCATGATTTTCAACCAACAATCACATATATTCCATAAAAAACATCCTTAGATATCATCTTGAAACTTGAACAACAATCATCAACGTGTACATGCTTATATCACCACAAAAGTTTACAAAATAACATTTAAAAGTATGGTTCTTGAACTCTATGAACGAATTGAATCCATAGATGAACACTACACATACCTTAAAGCTTGATCTTGAAAGAGATCTAAGGTTTCTGAAGGTTCCTGAAGAAATCCTTAGGATTGCCCTTGATTTTTCTTGACTAGGGTTTAACCCCTTTGGGAAAGAATGATCTTGTTCCTGAGGAGATGATCTTGAGAGGAAACCCTAATCTTGTGGTTGAAAGTGTATTAGAGAGCTTTTTGAGATGTTTTAACTAAAGAGAATGGAAGATAATACGTTCCTTGAGGGTTATAAGTTGTGGGAAGTGAAGGTAAAAGACTAAAATACCCTTATGAAATAAATTCCAAGTTGCTGAAAATCATAGCTGACGACATTTGTGACAAGGCGTCAAAAGTGTGGTAAGCCGTCAAAAATGTCATCACACAGGAGCTGAAACTGATGGTTTCTGCCTAAGTCTGACGACCTTCATGGTAGGGAATCACAAATATGGTAAGATACCACGAATTTCATCACTTAGGAGCTGGTTTCTACCTAAGGCTGACGACCTTCATGGTAGGGTGTCACAAATGTGGTAAGCTACCACGAATGTCGTCACACAGGAGTTGGATTCTTCCTAAGGCTGACGACCTTTGTGGCAGGGCATCACAAATGTGGTAAGCTACCAAGAATGTCATCATACAAGAGTTGGATTCTGCCTAAGGCTGACGACCTTCGTGGTAGGGCATCACAAATGTGGTAAGCTACCACGAATGTCATCACACAGTTTCCAGCCTGACATGCTGGAGTAAAATAGGAATAACCCTTTGCTCCGATATTGGATTTAGGCGAAATTGGTATCGTTGGAAATATAATTCAATTATATATCTGTTGATATGTCATGATCTCAAAAATTCCAAGTATAATGAGAGATATTCTCTTTTGAAGTTGACTATACCAATATCCTTCTAAAGAATTCAATCGGTAAGGAATGTTTTAATTCGTCTGATAGCTGGGAGTTATTTGAAGCCTTAATATACATCTAACTTACTTATAAAACTATAAAAGAACCATGACGTACTATGCATGAGCTTGGTACATGGCTCTAATATTGGTTTGGATTTTTTGGGGTATTACATATCACATATCTAAACTTATATTTGTCTTTTAACCATGAAAATTACCATTACATCAAAATACCCAACATTTACAACTTATAACTCATGACTTAGATATTAAGAGAACCATATACTATAAAACTAGCCTTATTTACACTTAGCAACTCAAGGGTACTATCTAGGCACATACGACACTTTAAAAACTTAGAAAATAATGCACACCATATCAGCTTGGGTACACCTCTACATCATACCTACAACATCATACTTAATTGCAAACAAATAAACTTAAACTCTTGCATACATTTTTTCAAGACTACCAGATCAGTTCCATATAACTAGCCTCACTATCCCAAGCAATCACTATTTCCACATTAGTAATCATCCACTGGTCAAGCTTAGATTCTATTACTAGACATGATTAGCAATACAATCTCACATACTATTTTTGGTTGGCATCTATAAATAAAACATCAAGAAATTCTAGTCCACTAGAACCTTATAATAACAATAATTAATCATAATATTATGGTCTATCTTATTATAGTCCATTAGCACATACTCCTTCTACGTATCACTACTATTTACCCATCCGTACACCTAAATTACATTCATATGTCTTTAAGTTTTAAGTAATTTCCTTTTTCACAATCACAAGGGAAGCCTAAATCACAATCTTCAACCACCAAATACTTTTATTAATAACCTATACTTTTCTAATACAATGAAATGACATCAATAACTCATTTCCTACTTCAAGCATACTCTAAGTCACCATAACAAAATACTCATTATCTACCTTCCACCGTGAAATATACACCATAAGCACTACCTTTTTTGTTAACACCCAAAGACGTATCACCTTACTCCTTACTTAATAGTATACATAGAGCAATCACCATACTCTTAATTAATATATATCCACACCTTTCTTGTTACTACACTTCTAAATCCATACTTCTAACTATTAGGTTGTTCTACTACTTATGGATCATAACACCCCAAGTTACACTATTCCTTGAATGCAAACTCTATTTAAAAATCTAGGAACGTACTCTCTCCTCATATGAGCACTATCTGTATTGAAGGGTTAAGAAGGAGTCTAAATACATATCATATTTTGTCTTTACTGCATAACTCATATGGATGAGGACATAAACTTTTGAATTAAAGGACCTTAAATATACCAATGGTCTATTCTTAAGCCCTTTGTGTGATTTTTGAAGTTACTGATAGTAAATCTGAGAGCATCATCTTGGGAGGAATTTGAATTTACTACTCGTGTTATCTCAAGAATAAGTCATAGATGAATAATTATGGAGTAACATACAAATCAATAGAAGTTTCTAAGAGAACAACTTTACTGCACGATCTAGAGCATGAAGAAGGGAAATATTTCTTAAATACCGAATAGCCTCCTAAAGAAAAGTACAGACATCTCTGTACTATTCTGAAAGACTATACTAGACACGGACTTATAGACACCCTAGGACACTTAAACCTTGTTCTCTGATACCAAGTTTGTAATGCCCCGAGACTTTTCTCAGAAACCACAAGTGATCCTAAGTTAACCCATGATATTCTCATAATTTGTGAGCAACTGAATAAATACATAAAATAGAAATAATAAGTGAAAGAGATGTCTTTCACTGAACTTATTCAATACAATACTGTTCCAAAACTTACAACAATGGTTATATAAAAGAAACTAAAACTGAATACATAACTTTGACTGACTGTGTATGAAGTCTCTACTAATATTGACTATAGGTATCTAGGACATAACCCCCATACATACCTAATTAATACGACTGAATAAAAATATAATAATGAAACTAGAGTTGAATCGAGTCCTCAAATCAAGAGAACTCATCACCTACTAGCTGGAAGTTATGGATTGTCTGATCATGGTATCATGGGCTACAACTGGTACCTACATTATGAAATAATATAGCCATAAAGAAATATATGTGGTCATTACTTTTGGAATACACTAATTATGTGGAGGTGAATACAATAAGTAAAACTGAAGTTGAACACACATTCAAATCATGCATGCTAAGTGTAAGAGGACTCACCTTGGTCATGAATAAAATTGAAATATAAAACTTCATAAAACATGAATAATAAAGCATAATTTGATAAGATTAGTGAGTCCTTATACTTAGTTTCTAAATTTTTTACTTTTATGGGAGATTCTTATAACCGACATACACCATGTGAAATATCATGGAGTCCAATGTCTTACCCATGTTGAGGAGAGTTGTTTTACCCTTGCCATTAGAATAGAACCTTAACTTAGAGTGATCATTAAATTGAGACCATATTGGGAAAAGTGGGGACACTCTATGGCAAGGCCTCTAAACCTATGGTGGCATGTAGTTTCTAGAGAATAGGATACGCTAAACCCACATTCCCATATCGGTGCTAAATACTACTCCCAAAACATATACTTATATGCTCATACTTAAGAAATCCACCGTAAAATAAAATAAGAGCATATAAACTAAAAACCAACTATACTTCTTCTACTTAAATCATATTAATGAGGAAGCTTGTGGATTTAATGTCTTATTTGAGATCATAAGATCAAAATTGAACTTTAATAATGCTATAACACTTGTAACTTGAACTTAACTTTTTGTGAACTCAATAACTTATGCTTAAAGTTGAAATCATTCATTATCTCATAGAAACTTTATATCAAAATATCAAACTCAATGCTCAGATTAAAATATTTTATTATTTTATCAACTCATCAAAATTCATGTAAAAATAATAAAATTTATCTCATAATAGAAATCATGTCAGTAAAAACATAAGTAAAAGTAAATTCTTGTGCAAACTAAAATTTAAATCACATGATAATGCCATAGTCTCAAAAACATGAAAATTAGATATGAACCCTAGTTGAAATATCATAAATTCAATTATAAAATCAAATATTTTGGGTGCAAAGATGAAAGGTTATACTTTTCAAACACCACATATCTGAATTTCTTGATTTCTTGAAGAAAAACTTGAATTTGGATCTTTGGAAGTTAAACTCTGAGAAGAAACCCTAACTTCTTTCTCTTGAGAGTGGAGAGTAGAATGAGCTTTGAAAACTGACTAAGAATGGTCAAATAATTCTTATTGGATAATTTAAGTCATGGAAAAGGAGTTCGATGTGGGTAAAAAACCAAATTACTCCTAAGGAAACTTAAAAAAAGTCATAGGAATTTTCAATTGACAACTCGTTAGTTTGGCTACAACTTGTCAACCTATTCATCAATATCTAACTGGATTTTTCCATCTACTGGTTAAGGTTGATGACTTAATTTGATGGATAATCAACTTAGTCATAACCTAGTTGACAACTCATCAACTTAGTCGTCACCTTCTGACAGACAAACACTCTCAAGTAAAATGAACGTAACTTTCTACTCTGATATCAGATTAGGGTGAAATCAGATGCGTTGGAAAAAAGACTCAAAGATATTTTATTTCATATAGATTAGGACACTTAAATCATTATATTATAGTATTAATGGTTGTTGAAAGTTTACCCAAATAGGAGCATCCACTAAAACTCAATCAGTAGAAAAGTTCTCAATTCATCTTGAGTTAGGAGATTTTTATGATCTTAATTCATCTCCAAAGATGTTACCATACTATATAGTTGATAATAACACTTATATTGATATATAATCATTGGGTTTGAGTCTATACATGTAAGAATGATGGTTTAAATTCTAGCCCAAAAATGTGGGGTGTTACAGTCTGCCCAATTATTCATGGGGCAATAATCAGACTCAGCAGTTTTAGCAACAATAATACACAGAGGCCAATAATATTGAGGAAACTTTGATGAATATCATAGACAATCAAGAACAAATGGCTATAAAAATTAAAAATCAACAACTTGTTTAGAAGAAGTTAGAGATGCAGTTGGGGTAGCTAGGTCAGTCACAAAATACCAGGCCCCAAGGTCGATTGCCAAGTGACACAGAAAATACAAAGAAAATTATGGCAATTACCTTGAGGAGTGGTAGAGATCTTATTAACAGGACTCCAAAGAAAAATCTGAAGGTACAAGAAAAGTTGGTTCCACAATAGATTGAGCAGAAGCAAGTTGTTTGAAAACCTGCTAAGAATTTGGGAAAATCTGAGTACCTAAAGACCAAGGAAGCTGAGAAGGTGCATGAAGGACCACTACCACCATTCTTGTAAATTCTATAAAGGCAAAGGAGGATACAAGTTTTAAGAAGTTCTTTGACACGTTCGGAGAACTTCACATAAATCTTCCTTTGTTAGATATTTTGCAGGGTATGCCTAAGTATGCTATGTACTTGAAGGACGTGGTGACTAATAAGATAAAGCTGTAGGACATTGATATGGTTTCACTTACTGAGAACCACTAATCTACTTATCCTTCGATTAAAGAGTCACAGGTCTTAGAGTTAAAGGCCCTTTCATCTCACTTGTGCTATGCATTTTCGGGGGATGACAACACATTGCCTATGATTATTATAGCTGACTTAGTTGAGAACGATATAGAGGCATTATTATCAGTGTTACAGAGGTTTAAAATATCTATAGGATGGAACATTACAGATATTGTGGGTATCCCGCTAGGCATTTGTACTTCACTAGGCATTTGTACTTACACGATCTAACATTAATCAGACTGTATCCCGAGTATTAAGAATCATCATTAGATAAATCCTCCTATGAAGAAGGTGGTAAAGAAGGAAATAATCAAGTGGTTAGACACTGGTGTAGTTTACCCCTTTGTAGATGACAAGTGGGTCAATCCTGTTCAATACATCCAAAGGAAGGGCAAAATTACTGTAGTGCTGAATGAGAAAAATAAGTTCATGCCAGTGAGACCATTCACAATTTGAAGAGTGTGCATGGGCTATAGAAAGCTGAATACATGGACTCAGAAGGACCATTTTCCCATGTCATTTACGGATCAGATGTTGGACAGGTTATCAGCCAGGGGTTGGTATTATTTTCTTGACGGGTATTCGAGCTATAATTAGATTACTATTGTAACTAGAGACCAAGAAAATATAACCGTTACCTACCCTTATGGGACTTTGCATTCAAAAGAATGCCATTTAGGTTGTGCAACGCTCCCGCCACTTTTCAGAGATTCATGATCACGATATTCTTTGATATGATGGAAGACACCATTGAGGTATTTATGGATGATTTTTATGTGGTTGGTGATAGTTTTGATGACTGCTTGGTCCATTTCGCCAATGCTATTCGTAGATGTGAGGAATGCAATTTGGTACTAAACTAGGAGAAGTGATCTTTCATGGTGAAAGAAGGAATCATTCTTGGAAATAAAATATTGAAAGGGGAATAGAGGTGGATAAGGTAAAACTTGAAGTAATTAAGAAAATTCCACCACCAGTCTCGGTGAAGGGTATGCAGAGTTTTTTGGGCCATGATGTCTTTTACAGGTATTTCATCAAGGATTTCTCAAAGACTACAAACCCTCTATGCAAGCTTCTTAAGAAAGAGGTGAAGTTTGATTTTGATGAGTCATGCCTGAAGGCTTTTGAGTGCTTGAAGGAGCGGTTGGTGTCAGCCCTTATTATAATGTCCCTCAACTGGTCCCTGCCATTTGAGACCATATGTGATGAAACTAGTGTGGCTTCAGGTGATGTCCTAGGACAAAGGTGAGAAAAGATACTTCACCCTGTGTGCTATGCTAGCAAGGAATTAAACTGTACTCAAAATAACTATACTATTACCGAGCACGAATTACTAGCAACGGTTTTTGCCTTTGAAAAGTTTTGTTTCTATTTGATTGGGACTAAGGTTATTATCCGTACAGATCATGCAACATTGTGCTACTGAATGGAGAAAAAAGATGCAAAACCATAATTTATTTGTTGGGTCCTCTTTTTATAAGAGTTTGATTTTCAGGTGAAGGACTAAAACGGCACAGAAAATCAGTTTACAAATCACTTGTCTAGGCTTGAGAAAGAAACAATGAAAAAAGTAAGGGATGGGCTTAAAATTGATGATACTTTTCTAGAGAGCAGATTTTGGCAGCATTGCGAGATATAATTCCCTATTTTGCTAATTTTTTCAATTACTTGACAAGTGATTTTATCCCAAAAGACTTGTCCTTCAAACAGAAAAAGAGATTTATGCACGTGGTAAGAAAAATTTTCTAGGATGAGCCTTATTTATTCAAAATATGTGTGGATGGTATGATTCATAGATGCATCCAGGAGGTAAAGACGATGAGTATTCTTAAGGATTGCCATGTTTCACATGTTGGGGTCAACATGGAGGAACCTGCATAACTTACAAAATTTTGCAATATGGGTATTACTGGCCTGCGATGTACAAGGATGATCACAACTTTGCACTCGCCTGTGACCAATGTCAACGTCAAGGCAATATCTCATGACACCATGAACTCCCTTTGAACCCTATTTTGAAGTTAGGCTGTTTGATGTATGGGGGATCAATTTCATAGGTCCTTTCGTGGGCTCCTATGGTATGAAATATATCTGGTTGCAGTTGACTATGTGTCCAAATGGGTGTAAGAACTAGAACTCCCCAAAAATAATGGTAGAAGTGTCCCCACATTCCTAAAAAAGTATATCTTTTCTAGAGTTGGCGCTCCACATACAATAATTAGTGACGATGGGTCGCATTTCTACAACTACTTGTTTGAAAGCCTGCTTGAGAAATATTGAGTAAAGCATAAGGTGGCAACACATTATCACCCTCATACAAATAGATAAGTTGAGGTCTCCAATAGAGTGATCAAGTCTATATTGGCAAAACTGTGAATGCCAATAGGACTGATTGGTCACGAAAGCTTAATGATGCATTATGGGCCTACCAAACAACTTATAAAACCCCCATAGGTGCCTCCCTATATCATCTTGAATTTGGAAAGGCATGCCACTTGCCTGTTGAACTCGAGCACAAGGCACTATCGACACTAAAAATTTGAATTTTGAGTGGCATGATGCAGTGAAGCTGTAGATAAGCAAAGTGAATGAGTTGGATGATTTTCGAATCTGGTCTTATGAGAGCTCTGCTCTATTTAAGGAGAAGATAAAGTTGTATCATGACAGAAAAATTGAGAAAAGAATATTTGTGCCCAGTGATCAGGTGTTGTTGTATAATGTGAGACTTTGCTTATTTCCAGGCAAGTTGAAGTATAGGTGGTATGGGTCATTCACTGTGTTGAGGATGTTCCAATATGGTGCTGTTGAATTAAAGCTAGATGGTAAAACCCTGTTCAAAGTGAATGGACAAAGGGTCAAGTACTATATGGTTAAAACTGAGAAAGTAAAGGTGGTTGATGACTTGAGCCTTGGTGAAGTCTGAGTAACCAAGGCAACTGAGTCTTGTTGCGATGTTAAATCAGGCACTACATGGGAAGAAACCCATGGGGTTGGTTTGTAAAATATGAGTATCCAACCTATCCATGCTGTTCCGCGATATTAAATCAAGCATTATATGGGAGACAACCCATGTTTTGTACTTATTTGGTTATAGGGTAACTTGTGTGCTCAATATGCAGGCTAGATATTGAAAGAAGAAACTAGAAAAAGTTTTTGGTACCAGGCCTTACAACCCATGGTATGAGTTGTATAAGACATTACGACTCATGACCAAGACTCGTAGGGACCTGGAGCTCAGACCACTCTCAGGTATTTGGTTTCTGGAATCATTACAACTTTCACCACAAGTCGTAGTCAGTGACTATGACTCGTCACCTTGAGTCATAATAAATGAAGACCCAGGTAAGGTTCCAGTCCTCATGGAGGGAGTCTATGACCCATAATCATAGGCTATGAGTTGTTAAATAGTCTTGTAACTAGGATCGACATTGAAGAACTAGTGGTTTGACCCGATCCAAGTCGCATGATTATTTAAAATAAAATAAAAGGAAAAAAATAAGTGGCACTCCAATCATTCAAAATTGCGACTCCATCCATTCTCCTAATATACCAACTCAACTCAACTAAACTCAAACTTCATCCCAACATCAATTACGTACAATCTCCCAAGAGTCAAATAATCTCAAAGGGTAGGGCTCAAAATTCATTGAACTTAAGCTCAAAAAGAATCCAAGGAAAGTAACAAGTAAGTACTTTTTGTTTAATTTCTTAAATGTTAAATTGATGCTTTAATGTGAAATAGTTGCTTGGACTACTTGTTCAAAATATGTGTACATATCTGTAGTTGAGCCCTAGTCCTGAGAAATTTGTAAAATAAAGAGAAAATAAGAGTAAATTACCTAATGTGTACTGAAATATGTTGATGGGAATGAAGTAGGGATGCTTAATGTTGTTTTAATATGTACATTATTGTGTTGGGATTGAAAATCAAAGCCAACTAATCTAACCACTCATGTTACAGTGGTTATAGGACTCTTAGCGACTCGTAGGGACACCTAACGAAATGTTACATGACTCGTAACCACTGGTAACATGGTTGATTGGAAGAGTATGGGTTATGTTTACATTACGACTCATATCAACGAGTCGTAGTCACACTATACGACTTATAGTAAGGAGTCGTAATGACTGGAAAGGGTATTACATCAAGGATGTACTTTTGGTCAGCTAACGGGTGTTGATAATATCTAATATTCTAATATTATGACTCATTAGGAGGACTCATTGCCTGACCAGTGAATACTGATTAGTCATCCTTCCACCGTACAAGTCTTACTACAACACGTAACTAGAGGCAATGACTCATACCCTGAGTCGTAGTGTGCCTAGATCTTTCCACACTAATACCATATTCTCCTGTTTTCCTTTCCTTTTCAAAGGAATAACTAATGGATGTTATTTAAATAGGTAAAATGGCTCTAAAATTCAATTCCGCAAGGAAATTGGCCTCAACGAAGAAAACCCAAAAGAAGCCTTTCCTATAATCAACTCTTCATCTCAGAAACAAAGACACCAATGAATCAAGAAGTGACCTCAAGGAATATCCAAATGTGGGATAGGTAGAACTAAGAGAGAAGCGACCTCGAAGGGTGAAATCAAATTTATAGAAGGACACACCCCCTAGGTCTACACCAAAAATGAAGAACCCTAGAACCTCACCACCCCATTCACCATCCTCCTCCGATGAGGACGATGATTATGACAATGATAATAAAGAAAAAAATTATAAGGATACTAGTGATGAAAAATCAGTCTTCGAGGAAGAGAAAGATGAAAATAGGGGTGATGATGATAATGATAATGAAGACAGGTCTATATTTAGAGAAAATAGAAGTAAGGAGAGCAGCAGTCCAGTCAAAGAATACCACCATCATAAGTACCTCCCTCTCCACTTTCCATTGATACTCTGATGCCCATCGTTGAATGGTGGGGTACCTCAGATTGCAGGCCCTATAAGAAAAAGACAGTGCCATAAATCCTGTGATCGGAAAGACATTGAGAAGTATATATCTTGAGATAAAGTTGACTATAATAGGTATGTCTGAGATGCCTTCCTTTGATACCATATTCAAACAATACCCTTTTAATGGATGACTAAGGCACTGTGTCAGTAGGCACTGTGTCAGTACAGTACAATATTGGTTTGCAATTTTTACGCTGCATACCAAATGGAGATAAAAAGGAAAAACACTCAGGGTTGGTTGTAGAAGGGTGCAACCATTGTCAGATTTAATAATTCATGTTATTCGGGTAAACATCTTAACTTAAATAATTTCCTGAGTACTACATGGGCCAGAGTTTGTACTCTCGGCCAACACTATAAAATATATTTCTGAGTAGAGAAGATGAAAAAAGTGAAGGTGAAATAAATAGGTTAAGAGGATAAGCTTGTTCAGTTTTATTGGATGGCCAGGATTATTGACATGGATCGAGAGGAAGCTCCATGGGTAGTTGGTGGTATTGGAAGTTCATCATTGATTAAGAAGAATAGCTAGAACTTTCAAGCCAAGGCTTGGTGGACCCTGATACAACATAGGCTGAGTCCTACCTTGACAAGCAATGTTATGGGCTTGGACAAAGCAAATCTAATCAAATGTATCATGCTAGGCTATGAGATCGATATGGCCAAGTGGATTGCTAGAGAGATCAACTATAGGGTGACGAGTACAAATATAGTTATGGCCTTCACATGTCTTTTGATATAGATATGTTTAGATGTGGGAGTACCATAACTCCCAGGTATTGATCAGTTCTTGAGGATGAAAACCATGACAATTTAGGGCTAATCAGAGATGTTTCCAATCCAATGTCCAAGATGTCCAAGTTGGCAGCCATGATGATTAGAGAGTCTTTTAAGGCCGGAGGGCAAAAAGATGACACTTGGTACAAGTGATAAGTCTTACCAGATTTGATGATGTTCCATAATCCACCAATAGGAGATAAAAGAGTCAAAAGTACACCCACTATGATGCACGACTGCAATACATAAAAAATTATAATTAGATAGGTAAATAAGAAATAGATATGCGCTATGGTAGTAAAATTATGTTAATTTGCCACAATTAAATATGTATTGGTACACATCAAAACTGTATGGTTAAACTCTATAATTTTTTGTATAACTTACCCACAGGGTTCACCGATCCAGGTGACGCCCCTACTGAAACCAGCCAGTCCGAGCCTAGGCCACTAATGTAGAAGGTACCTCTCAGACTCCCACTTCACCACCCACTACTGTACCATGATGATTCACATCCAAGTTAGTTTCGGCTGGCTATGAATTAGTGTCACAATTATTTTTATTAGAGGTACAGAAAAGGCTGAGTATGATAGAGACAAAAGTGAAACTTATGAAGGGAGGAGTGAAACTATGGGTTTATGCAAGTATTAATAAAGAAATGAGGTTGATACAGGCAAGGTTTGATGGGTTCAAACATCGTATTAGCCAGTAAGTTGAGGGTATTCAGACCCCAAACTTATCTTGTGTACAGTCCAATCTTGATGTGATACAAAATTCAGTTGAAGAGCTACATAACATGATGATCCTCTCAGTATCTATTATTAAGAAGGCCCGAGAAGAGGAGAAAGTAAATAATATTTGGGGTGTTGAAGATTATAACTCCATATCTGGTGACAAGGTAAAGAAAAACAAGAAGAGTAAGAGAAGAAGAATGAAGGAATAAAATATTAAGTCTGCAAAAGCGGATAGTATTCATAGTGAGATAGACCGCGAGGCGAGGGTCTCAGCTATGGCGGTAGAGGTTGGTAGTTTGAGATTGCTAATGCTTTTGAGTAAGCTATAGTACAACCCCACTGCCTGAGCCATCTTTAAATGCACCAGCCACCACTGATGCTATTATTGCTGATAGTGTCTTGATAGCCATTGGGACCATTGATGTTAATAGTGAGTCTCAGTCCGAGGTCCCACGTGCTGATCTTGATTGATTTTGTTCCTACGACTCCTAGGTATGTCTTTGTACCTTCTTTTGTATTTTTATATGCACTGACGATAGTGCATAGGTATTTAGTTGGGGGTGGGACATACCGTATAGCCACCATAGATTGTTGTTACTGTGTTTATTTTCCTATCGACTACAGTTTGAATACGAAACTTGCATGTTATATTGTGTTTATATGTTTTGTGATGTATTGTGTGATGTTTAATTAGGAGGAAACTTAGTATCTAAGGCAACTGGTGTGTTTGGTGAAAGTGCTAAATTTTTTTGAAAAATGGTACCCTTCTAAAATTTTGATAACTATGTGATCTGGTATGGGTGTGACTACTGTGAATCTAGTAATATCATTAGAATTAAGGAATTAATAACTATGGTGAACAACTGCATGAACTGGATAGGTAGTGACTAGCAATATAACTTTGTACATTGTGTGTGAGAGGCATTACCTAGTTCTCGATGTGTATGGAATCTAGAACTTGCCCGGTTAGTTTTACCTAGGTTGTAGTATGGTTGGTTAGGAGATGATCGTAGGCCATTTTTCTTGATTAAGTCCACTCTAGACTAAATTGCCCAACTGGTTGAAAGAGAAATCCCTTGATCCCGATGTTGAGCCTTAATAGACCTAATTTTTTTGTTTACACTAATTCACCTTCCTGTTTAAACTACAATGAACCTATTAAAATTGCCTAAGTTGAGGGTGGCTACTATAAGGGTGTAGTATAAAACGGGTATGAAGAAAGAGTGTGGATGGAAAAAATAAGTTGGGTTGGGTGCGGTACACAAAAAGAAAAAAAAAGAGAAAAAAGAAAAAAAGAAGAAATTTCAAAAGAAGAAAAAGAATGAATAAAAGAGTCACACCCAGCCTGAATAAGTATTAAAAGAACAAAAGTGAGAAATAAGGGCGGATTAAACAAAAAGGTTGATAAAAGAGTGGAACCCAAATAAATCATAGTGAGAAGGAGTATAAGTCACTACAAATCCTAAATTTCACCATACCAAACCCAATCCTACGTTACAAGCCTAATAAAAGTCCTACAGTGATCCTAACCAGATTGTCTGAAAACTCAGGTAAAGAGCATATGGGCAAGCCTATGTCATTCTGTGTGCACTGATTGGAACTTCTTTGTGAGTGAGAGCGTCTCTTGATTATACCTTTATGAGTATACTAATCTAATTATGTAATAGGGAATTCTTCGACTATTAGGGTGTGTGGGTTGCATTGTTAGATTGCTTATTTATCCAGATAGTGTCCTGTGTATAAGCCTAGTTGTTTGTTCCTAATATAATGCCATCACCTGATTCTTGTGTGTCATATTATATTATTGTACCTAATCACACAATCATAGTTGAGTTTTGAAGAATACGAATAGGAGGAGGGTTAAAGTTTTTAAGCATTGATTGATAAGTCGACTGCCAGAGGTATTTTAGGATCTTCCTGATTAAGTATCATTTGAGTTTTTGTTGTGTTATTTTGCCAGAGGATATAAAAATAGTCTAAGTTGAGAGTGTTTATATGTTGTGGTTTCATGGCACATTCAATGCTTAAAATGGTGAAAATATGCATTGAATTAGGTCATTTCGTTGGATATGATGTGTGTTTTATATGTTTTGCAGGTAAACTAGGTAGGAAGAGGTGTTGGACTAAAAAGGAGAAAAGAAAGTTCTAAATAGTTGAATTACTTGTCAATCTACGAGTCATTAATTCACATTATGACTCGTAGCCAGACTCGTAAAGAGAATAGTAAGCAAAGTTGAAGCCTAGAGAAGAGGTTATAGAAGGCTACGATTCATAAGGACATACTACGACTTGTAGTGAGAAGTCATACTATGACTAGTGTGTAAAGTCTAAAGGTTGACACCCCAGTGGTAATGAGTGAAGACTGTGAGTTGTAAGGACTATCTATGACTCGTGGTAAGTAGTCATAAAGAAAACAAATTGAATTGCCCTGATGGTGAAATCTACTGGAGTGACTACGATTAGCAGCATATGACTCGTAAGGTGACACTACGAGTCATAACCATTGAAGCCTGAGGAGAGATATGAAAGCAAGCAATAAGTTGTAACTAGACCTAACGACTCGTTGCCACAGGCGTAACCACTGCCGACAAAATTTTCCTATTTTTTTAATTAGGTTTACTTTATTATTTTGAGACACTACAAATACCCTAGGATTATTCCTTTGTTATGTTATGAACTTTTTATACTTATTTCCATACTTTGACTTCTTGATACTCTAGATATTTTTGTTCTTGGGTTTTTTGTTTTCATATTCAATTGGAGAATTTGGATTTTACTCTTTCATTATTGTGCAATTAATTACATGTCTTCTTTATTGATTTCCATGGAATATTGTATAATCATGAGCAAATAATTTCTTTGACTAGGGTTGTGAGAACCCTGACGGATTAACTATGTAAGGGAAGTAGGAGAATCATCTATTTTGTTGTGGCAGCATGTATTTTGATTTCCTTTATATAAATTGTATCCCAAGCTGCTGTAGAAGCTTGGGAATTGCCTGTATTCGATATCATCCTCACAAGTGAGTTTGATATTGGGAAAAAGAGATTATAATAGTGATTTAAAGCTATCAACCATCATATAATCAACTTGAGACCCAAAAGGTGATAGTTGTACTAGGGTCAAAGACAATGGATAGTCAGGCGACACCTTGAGACTCAAAAGATGAAGGGTGAGATTTATTATAACGTTCACAAGATGGTTGATAATACATAACTTATCAGAATTTGCATGCAGAGCAGTGGAATAGGTAAGATGAACACGAGAATCTTACGAAGTTAGAAGACAGGGGAACACAATCCTAGTGTTCCTATTCTATTGTTTACAAAATCAAGCACTCAAGTTTGGTTACGTGTTACTGTGACATCCAAATTCCCCCATTTACTTTTATGCACTAACCGTGATTTTATCAAATTCGATAAATAATTCCATGCATTCCTTGTGGGTTCGACCCTAACCTAGTTTGGGTTACTATATTTGGCATTGACCGCAACATACTTTTTTGGAGGTTAGTTTGGACAACATCATCAGCCATGTATTAATTACACCAGCAAATAAATAATATAGAATTATGCTAACCTTGTAAATAAACTAGAACCACTTGATGTGCTACAAATTTATATCACTTTTGATGCATAGAACACTGAAATATGCAAGTTTCTTAGGTGGTTTTGTGAGATATGATGTGTTTTAGGTATGTTTTGAAGGAAATTAGGTTTTACATGCTAAACTGAAGAAAACTATAAGAATTGAAGTATTTGGCTACTTATTGAGGCTATTTGAGGTATATATGCCACTTATCGGGCATAGGTGATCAAAGTATGTATCAGAACTAGAAGTCTAGAGGCTTAGAAGCAGGAAAAAAAAGACTATGTCAAATACTAAGGGCACATATGGTCCGTATATGGTAGATATAGTCTATATGTGACCAAGGTATATTATAGAGATCCAAGTCCAGAGAGTTGCAGGATCAATACAAAAGTTTTGGCACTTATGTGGGTCCACAAACCATCCATATATGGTACATATGATCCTTATGTGGCCTAAGTGGCCACAGACCTCAAATTTACTTTTTCTTTTGGGTTCTAATTTTTAGGGTTTCTTTATATCCTATATAACTTTTGATTTTTTGTAGTTGGGTTACACACTATTGACACTTGCAAATATATATATTCGATTCCAAGATTCAATTTTGATCTTAGGATTGCTTTTGTATTAATTTTGGTTGATAATTCAGTTACAGACTTTGGGTTTTACTTGTTAATCATTATGATAGTATTTAATGCTTGTAATCATGAATTACATTGATTGTTTTACAAGCATGAGTGGCTAAAACCCATAGCTAAGATTGTGGGAACCCTGATAGATTGATGAAGTAGGGGAATGTGAAGTTGTTCTGAACTAGTACTTATGAATGTATAGTATTATCTTTGATTTTATTGATGTTCTAGTGGTTGAAAATGTTAGGATACCACCTATATTATTGCTACTCAATCCATAAGAGTAATAGTGACTAGGAAAACATAATAACAATAGTCATTTGAAGATTATCCATTAATCTAGGCTAATCAGTATTATCTATGTAAGGTGGTTATCTATCATCTAATAACTTGAGACTCAAAAGGTAATGGTTAACTGGGATCTAGGATAAGGTTTAGTAATACAACATCGTGGGACTCAAAAGATAAAGGATAAAATCCATCTATGAGTCCACAGGATAGTTGATGATACATAACTTATCAGATTCTTCATGCAAGGTCCTAGGCTCGTTCAATAAAGCATGATAAACCTAAGAATTCGAGAAGCCAGGAGGAACAAAGTCCTAGTATTCATCTCTAACTAATTACAACTAAAGTTACATACTGTTACTTGTTCAATATTATTACAACAAACCCCTTGTTTACTTTTAGTTTTACCCGTGGAGTTCAGCAAACAAGCAATACAAGTCCAAGTCTTCCCTGGGGGTTCAAACCTAGCCTAGTTGGGTTACTTTACTTGGAAGAGACCTCTTTATTCTTAATTGGAGGTGTAGTTTAGGCGTTGATAAAAAATTTGGCATCATTTTCAGGGAAGACAGTGAAGTGTTGATTGATGTTTGTTGGAGTTTATAGGTTTTTATTTTCTGTTCTTAGTTGGGTATATCCCGGTGTATGCCTAACAAAAGAAGTCAAGGCAATCCCTTACTTTAACTAAAACCTAATCCAGAGAGATTGTTACAGCCTAATCATACAATGATAGAACCAGTATATGAAGGCCACTTTGAAAGAGTTCAAGGTGATTTGAATGTTGTACCTCCCCCTACTCTAATTGATCCACAAAACATTACTAATAGATAGATGAAGTAGTCATTAGAAGATACAACTATACAGACAAGGAATATGAAGGCTCATCTATCTCAATAGGAAAAGTTAGCTAGGCAGAGACCAATAGTTGATTGTCGAGTAGTACTTGATGGTAATCGAGATGGATTTCAAGGTGGTCGAGGTCAAGGGCTCCCATAATTATAGTACTTTTATCCGTATTATGATAAGGAGGATATGGGATATGTTGAGACAACAGAAATAGGAACTATCATTCCTCTTAGTGCCATGATCCAGCTCTTAAACTTGAAAAGTGTATTCTTGGGCTCAGCTA
Source organism: Capsicum pubescens (assembly GCA_030864215.1). Lineage (NCBI taxonomy): Eukaryota > Viridiplantae > Streptophyta > Magnoliopsida > Solanales > Solanaceae > Capsicum > Capsicum pubescens. Next base: position 82,199,580 of record CM061541.1, on the reverse strand, counting down.
CAGACGATGAAAATATGCACCTTGCTAATATTGTTTGGATATGAACTTCTTATACTATTCCAAGGATAGATGAGGAGGCACTCAGATTAAGGTTGTTCCCCTTCTCATTGACTGAGAAACTTCTTTATGGATGGGGGAACTTATGAGAGTATCCATCACCATATGAAATGAGTTGTGCAGGCAATTCATAAATAAGTTCTTCCCTTGGGGTAGAATGTTTAAGCTTAAAGATGAGATATACAATTTTAGACAGATTCATTTTGAGTTGATGTACGAGGCTTGGTTCAAGTTTAAGAAAAAGTTAAGTATGGTTCCAATCACCAAATTTCAGGGATGAGCTTGTTGGAGATATTCTACAGAGCCCTGAACATCAATTATTGAGCCATGATAAACATAATCACTAGAAGAGCATTCATGAGACTATGCTAGGAAATATCTTCTTAAGTTCCAGACCAAACCTCTCTCACTAATAGAGGGTGGCATACTCGGGAGGCTGAGAGAGGTGTTGGTACTTATGTTATTGGAGATTCATGTGACACTAGAGCAGTTGATGAGTATGTGGCACAAGAGATTACGCAGCTAAAGACAAATAATGGGTTACTAGTTAGGCAGTTCACGACAGTAAATTCCAAAAAGGTGAATGTGGTAGGTTCACAAGGTTCAACCTTCAAAGCTTATGAGTTAGACTTAAAAGAGGAGGTTAAGTATCTTAATTGTAAAATAGCGGGTTTTTGAGCCAAAGGGAATGGGAACTAAGGTTGGAACTACTATGGTGATAAATACAAAGACAATAATAGGGGTCATGATAGTGACTGGAGATAAAAGAATGACTATAAGGAGAAGGGAGATAGGTATATTTCGCCTAGCAGTTGTGATACCAAATCAAGAATGGAGGCATTATTGTCTAAACTGGTGAAGGGTCAAGAAAATTAGGAGACATACCTTAAGCAGATTAAGGGTGATATATCAGGTCTAACATAGAAGATTGACTCTCATACAATAGTAATCAAGAAGTTAGAGACACAGTTTAGGCAGATGTCTGCTATGTTAGATTAGAGGCAGCTTGTTACCCTTCTGAGTGACATAGTTTAAAGTCCTCCAACCATAGACCACCATCTAGCTATTACCACTAGTAGTGGTACGCCTATCAATGATCCCCCTATGATCACTAATAAGGAGTTAAGAAATGATAGTTATGTGATCGATGAAACAACTGAGGCAGATCTTGAAAAGTTAACATTTGTTGATAATAATTATGAGATTGACGACGGTTATGACTGGGTCACCGATGAGCCCAATAATAGTGTGCACTATTGTAGCACGATTCCTTCAGTACCATTAGTAGGAAAAAAGGAGGACCCTGGGGTGGTCACTATTCTGTGTTCTATTAGGCCTTTAAATATCAAACAAGCTTTGTGTAATTTGAGAGTCAGTGCCACTGGTGGTATATAAGCTATTGGGGATGGGGGCACTCAAACCTATATCCAAAAAGCTGCTGATGGCTGACTCATCTATGAAGAAACCAGTGGGTGTTTTATATAATGTAGAAGTAAAGCTGGCATCCCTTATATTCCCAACAGATTGCATGGTTCTTGACTATAACGGGGATGTTCAAGCCCCTATTTTATTAGGTAAACCCTTTCTATCCATGGGTAGGGTATTGATTAATATGGACTTGGAGGAGATAACCTTCAAAATAAATGACGAGCAAGTAGTTTTTGATGTATGTTTGACAGTGCAGTAACCAAATAATATGAAAGTGGTGTCGATGATAGATACTATTGATAATGATATTGATGTAGAGATTGTTCCTATTGAAGAGAGACCTGGGGTTGAAGCATTAGCTGTGGTAATCATGAATTTCAAGAGTGATGGCATCAAATAATACAATGATATGGTTAAAGCATTGCATGGTAGGGGTTCTTACACCTATTCTCCATAAAAGATGGATCTTGATTTAAAAAATGGAACCACACCTCCTGTAAAACCATCCATTGAGGAGCCACTGATTTTGGAAATGAAGGCCCTCCTACCTCATTTACAGTATACATTATTGAGGGCCAATAATACCTTACCCATGATTATTGCTATAGATTTTCCAGAGTCATAGGTGGAAGCATTGATATCCGTATTGTAGAGGTTCAAAAGAGCCATTGGTTGTACCACAGTATATATTATGTGAATTTCACCAGGTATTTGTACTCACAAAATAAAGCTTGAACCAAAATATGTTCCCAACATTGAACATCAACACAGATTAAACCCTCATATGTAGGAGATTGTGAAGAAAAAATCTATTAAATAGTTAGATGCTGGAATGGTTTACCCCATTGCAGGAAACAAGTTGGTTAGACCAGTTCAATGCATGCCAAAGAAGGGTACAATAGTTTCAAATAAGAAACATAATCTTATTCCCATGAGACCTGTGATCTGTTGGCGAGTTTTCATGGATTATAGAAAGTTGAATACTTGGACCCAGAAGGACCACTTTCCTTGACTTTTATGGAATGGATGTTTGATAGGCTAGCAGGCCGGGGTTGCTATGGTTTTCTTGACAGGTACTCAAGTTATAATCAGATCACTATAGCTCCTGAGGACCAATAAAATATGACATTTACTTGCCCCTACAGGACTTTTGAATTCAAGAGATTGTCGTTTGGGTTACACAATGCTCTTTCCACCTTTCAGCAATGCGTGATGTCTATATTTTTTGATATGGTGGAGGACACGATCGAGGTATTCGTGGATGATTTTCAGTAGTTGGGAATCCTTTGAGGATTGTTTGGCACATCTATATAGTGCAATGCAGAGATTTGAAGAGTGCAACTTGGTGCTAAATTGGGAAAATTACCATTTTATGGTATAAAAAGGTATTATTCTCGGGCACAAGTTGCCAAATAGGGAATTGAAGTGGACAAATCTAAGATTGAGGTATTTAAAAATTTACCACCACCAATTCTAGTTAGAGGTATATCGAATTTTTTGGTCCATGTAGGTTTTTATAGGAGTTTCAACAAGGAATTAACTAAGATAGCAAATCCTTTATGCAAGATTTTAGAGAAAGGAGTGAAATTTGTATTTGATGATGCATGCCTGGATGCCTTCAAATGCCTAAAGGAGCAATTGATTTTGGCTCCTATCATTGTGTCCCATGATTGGTCTGCACCCTTTGAGGTCATACGTGATGTGAGTGGAGTGGTTTTGGGTGCTTTCTTAGGCCAACATATTTAGAAGATCCTTCACCCTATTTACTATGCTAGCAAGGCATTAAACCCCATATGAAATAACTATATAGTTACAGAGTAAGAGTTGCTTGCAGTAGTTTTTGCCTTCAAAAAATTTTGGTCTTATTTGATTGGGAAAAAGTCATAGTCCACACTAACCATGAAACCTCGAGGTACTTGATGTCAAAAAAATATTCTAACGAGATTGATTCATTGGATCCTCTTTCTGTAAGAGTTTAATTTTAAAGTGAAGGACCGAAAAGGCACTGAAAACCAAGTTGTAGATCACTTGTCTAGGCTTGAGGAAGTGGAAATGCAGAAAGTATGGGATGAGCTTGAAATAGATGATACTTTTCCAAATGATTGGGTCTTGGCAATATCTCAAGACTTAATTCCCTAGTTTGATGATTTTGCCAACTATTTGGAAAGTGACCTTCTCTCGAAAGACCTATCCTTCCAGCAATGTAGGAGATTTATGCATGAGGTGAGAAAGTTATTTTGGTATGATCCATATATTTTTAGGGTTTATGAGGATAGGGTTATTCAAAGATGTATCCCAGAGGTGGAGATGGAGAACATTCTTGAAGCTTTTCATTCATCACCAATTGGGGGTCGTCATAATGGTACCCACACAACCCACAAAATTCTGCAGTGTGTGCTTTATTAGCCTATAATAAGGATTCTTACAATTTTGCCCAATCTTATGACTAATGTCAGCATCAGGGAAATATTTCATGATGCCATGAACTCTCATAAAACCTATTTTAGTGTTAAAGCTATTTGTTGTGTGGGGGATTGATTTTATGGGACTGTTTGTGAGATCCTATGGCATGAGGTATATTCTAGTAGTAGTTGACTATGTTTTAAAATGGGTGAAGGCAATTGCGCTTCTAGATAGTGAAGGTAGAAGTGTCATTGCCTATCTAAAGAAAAACATCTTCTTTCGATTTGGCACTCCATGTACAATTATTAGTGATGGCGGGTCTCACTTTTTTAATCGATTGGTCAAGGACGTTATTGATAAATATGTTGTAAGGAACAAGGTGGAAACACCTTACTATCCTCAGACAATCAGGCAAGTCAAAGTTTCCAATAGAGAGATCAAGTCTATTTTGGTGAAATCTATGAATGCTAATAGGACTGACTGAACAAAAATGTTAGATGATGCACTATGGGCCCACCATATAGATTATAAGACTCCCATAGGTGCCTTACCATATCAGCTGGTGAATGACAAGGCATGCCACTTGCTGGTTGAACTTGAGCATAAAACACTATAGGCATTGAAAAGGTTAAATTTTGAGTGGCGTGATACAACAAACTTGAGATTGAGTAAGGGTAATGAGTTGGATAAATTTTGGCTCCATTCTTATGAGAGATCTACTATATACAAAGAAAGAATAAAGTTTATTACGACAGGAAAATTGAGAAATAGTGTTTGAACCTGGTGATTTGGTTTTGTTGTATAATTCAAGACTTCGCCTGTTCCCTATCAGGATGAAGTCTAGGTGGTATGGTTCATTCATATTAGTTTGGGTATTCCTACATGGTGCTAAAGAGATAAAGCGTGATGGTGAAGTCCCATTCAAGGTGAATGGGCAGCGGGTGAAGCACTACATGGGAAACCTTGAGGAAGTGAAATTCTATGTTGAGATGGACCTTGGCTAAGTCTGAGTAGCCAAGGAAACTAATTCATGTCGCGATGGTAAATTAGGCATTGCTTGTGTTGACCATGACACAGACACCTAGTGCATCCCAGGTATGTCCTTATTCCCTTGTTTACATTGATTTAGCACATTGTGGATAGTGCACAGTCTTTTAGTTAGGGGTGGGGGTGTACCATTGCTACCATGAGTTTTTATTGCCGTGTTTCATTTCCTGTCAGTCGCGATATGGTTGTAGAACCGGCATGTCTAGGTTTAAAATGTGTGTCATGATGTGTTGTGTTTTATATTGTATTTGTTTTTATATAATTAGGAGATTTTTTAGTATTTAGTGCAGTTGTCATGTTTTTGTATTTCTTTTTGAAAAAAATTATACCCCTTCAAATTTTTTTTTTTAGAACTGTGTGAATATATGTGTGATCTTTGTGGATCTTATTATGACAATAGAACTAGGGACATGATAATCATAGCTAACTTGTGCATGAATCGAATAGGTAGTAGCTTGTGATGTGACCCTGTTCCATGTGTGTGTGGGATGCTACTTAATTTCTTTTGTTTGTTAAATCTATAACTTACCCGGTTAATCTTGCCTAGGTTATAAGATAGTCGATTAGGAAATGTACATAGGCCGTTTTTTATTTTAGTCCACTTTTAGTCTAAGTGACTTTTCAAATTTGAAAAAGTATCCTTTGATCCCTATTTTTGAGCCTATAACCTATTTTTCTTGTTACACCTTTCACCTTCCCATTTGTGTTGTAATTAACCTATTTTGGCCCTAGTCCTCCTTGGACATTGTGCACCTCAACTCAGGCAAATCGCCTAAGTTGAGGCTGGTTATCATAGGGGTGCATGATGTATAGTGGGTATGAAGAAGGGTAAAATAAGAGAAAAAGATAGTAAGGTAGGGTTTAGTATAGAAATAAAAAGAAATGAAAAAATGTGTGAAAAAAGAAAAGAAAAAGAGAAGTAAGGAATAAAAGAAACCACACCCAATTTGAATGTGCATTAAAGAATAAAAGGGACAAATAAGGGTGAAATAAAAAGAAATTGATTAAAGTATGGACCCCAAAGTTAGTGTAGTGCCAATGAGGCTTAATCACTTGATATATCCATATGTACCACACCATCCCCTAAGCTTATATTACAAGCCGAATAAAGTCCTATAATGATCCTAACTTGACCGTCTGAAAACCAAGGTAAAGAAAATAAGGGCAAGCGTATGGTATTTGATGTGCATCGGTAGAACTTCTCTTTTGAGCATGATTATATTTTTACCGTCCCCGCATTGACATACAGTATTCCATATGAGTGAGAGGGATTTTTTTGTTGTGAGGGCACATGGGTTGTATTGCTAACTGCTTACTTATTTGGGTAGTGTAACTTGTATATATGCCTGGTTGTCTGTTGCTAATGTAATTTACATATCTTAATCCCATTGTGTCACACTCTTGTGCTTTATGTACATACATAGTTGGTTTTGAAATTGTTAAATAGGATGGGATAAAAGTGTTTGAGCTTAAAGTGATGATTGCCTGCCTTAGATAGCTTAGATTATTCTAGTTAAATATCATGTTGTTGCTTTGTTTTGTTGTTTTTCTTGAGGACATGAAAATGTTCTAAGTTGAGGGTGTTGATGTGCTATAGATTTATAGAATGTTAGACGATTAAAATGATAAAAATATGCAAGTTTCTTAGGTTGTTTTGTGAGATATGATATGTTTTGGATATATTTTGTAGGAAATTAGGTTTTGGATGCTAAACTGAAAAAGATGAAAATTGAAGTTTTTGGCTACTTACCGAGCCTATTTTTGGCATATGTGACACTTACCTGGCATAGGTGACAAAGTATTATCAGAACTGGAAGTCCAGAGGCTTAGAAGCAGGAAAAAGAAGACTTTGTCTCATACTATGGGTACATACGGTTCTTATGTGGTACATATAATTCATATATAACCACGGTAAGTTACATAGATCCAAGTCAAGAGAGTTTTAGGATCTATGTAGAAGTTCTGGCACTTACCTAGGTTTGTATATGTTCCTTATGTGGTACATACAGTCCGTATGTGGCCTAAGTGAGTGGCCACCAACCTCAAATTTCCTTTTTCATTCGAGTTTTGATTTTTAGGGTTTCCTCATATCCTATTTATACCCTTTTGACATTTTGTAGTTAGGTTACACACTATTAATACTTACAAGCATATATTCGAGTCCAAGATTCAATTTTGATCATGGGATTGCTTTTGGTTGATAATTCAGTTATAGACTTTGGGTTTTAATTGTTGATCATTGTGATATTGTTTAATCCTTTTCATCATGAATTCAATTGATTGTTTCACAAGAATAAGGGGATAAAGCCTAGAGCTAGGGTTGTAGGAACCTTGGAAGATTAATGAAGTAGAGGAAGCGTAAAGTTATTTTGAACCAGTACTTGTGCAGGTATTGTATTATCTTTGATTTGATAGAAGTTCTAGCAGTTGCAAACATTAGGATCCCTCCTAGATTATTACTACTTCATCCACAAGAGGAGTAGTGACTAGGAAAAGATAATAACAATAGTAATTTGAATATTAAGTGTTGATCTAGGCTAATCAGTATTATCTATTTATGATGGTTATCTATTATCTAATAACTTGATACTCTAAAGGTAATAGTTAACTGGGATCTAGGATAAGGGTTAGTGATACGACATCCTGAGACTCAAAAGGTAAAGGATTAAATCCTTCAATGAGTCCACAAGACAGTTGATGGTACATAACTTAATCATACTGTGCATGCAAGGTATTGGGCTGGTTCAACGAAGCATGATAAACCTACGAATTTGAGAAGCCGGGGGGAACATAGTCCTAGTGTTCGTCTCTGATTAATTACAAACAAAGTTACATACTATTACTTGCTTGAGATTGTTACAACAAACCCCCCGTTTACTTTCAGTTTTGCCTATGGAGTTAAGTAAACCAGAAATACAAGTCCAAGTCTTCCCTGTGGGTTTGACCCTAGCCTATTTGGGTTACTTTACTTGACAATGGCCGCTTTATACTCAATTGGAGGTGTAGTTTGGGCATTGATCACCACTCAAGGATTCATTCCAAAAACAAGTATAACAATAATCATGAATTCTGCTTTACCTCAACAAACCAAATATAGTAAGTAAACACACAAGTGTAGTTAATTCAAGGAACCAAAATAACAAGTCAACACTTAAGCCCGGTTTACTCAAGGAGCCAATATAGAAAGTAAACACATGATCCCTAGTTTATTCAAGGAACTATCACACTCACTTATACCTTGTACATATATTCTAAGGGTCTTATAGTTGCCTACTAGCCATGACCTTTAGGGGATGAGCTCTTGTCCATGTACCAAATCCCATACATCAAGAGTCTTCCAACCTTATACCAACCAATTTCATAGAGATGTCTAATTACTGATACATCCCAGAATAATATGACAGATATCACAATAATCCCAACCATAATGATAATAGATTTAAAACTTGTAGCAACCAACAAGCTTTTTACATAGTTCATTTTATGTGATTAACACTTAGGATATCAATTAGTCTTTTCCTTTCCCTTAATATGTATTATAACAAGCAGTAAGAAGGAATAGCTATCATGCACACATAAAACAAGTTGGATTTAAGTACTTTAAACTATTACCTATCTCAATTCAAGCCTGAAATGACCTAACAAACTTATACTTTTCCTTTTCTTGCAACCTCAACTTGATTGTGTTCTAAAAGTATGAATATAGCAATAATCAACCATCGACCTACAATATCAAGGATTATAACTTAATCTTGAAAACCCAAGTTCAAATTCATGATTATTCTCCTAGTCTAAGTTTTTCTACCATAATTCCGCCTAATCCTACTAATTTCAATGTTACAATAGTGAATTATAAACATGAAAGAGTAAGTTAGCCATGTTTAACTGAAACCTAAGGTTTTTCTATCCAATTCACTTATTGCATTAGAAATTTGGCTAATTAAGTCAAATCATCCCAAAAACCCTAAAAAGTAGTGATTATAGTAGTTGACAATTGAACTGCAAATTAATGAAAGGAATCACTTACCTTTACGAAGAATTTGGATGAAATTGGGTGGAATTCACCCAAAATTTTCTAAGCCCTTTCCAAAATGAGTTCAAAAAATGTTGTGGGGTATTTTTCTACATAAATCCAAGTATATCCCACTATAGTGGCCATATCCCACTATAACAACCTTGTTATAGTAGAATTTGCCCACGATGACGGGACTAACCAATATTGACTCCCGCTACAGCGAGAAAATTCATCCTATAATAGTGTAGTTATAGAGGTTTGACGCCAGCTATAGATGGTGTGGCGAGGCAAAAACTTGGGATTTTCCTATTTTTTCCTTTTTCACAATGCACCTCCAAACCTTGATATTTCGGAATAAGCCCTTTACGTCAAGTTCAATATCAGGAGTACTACTTATCCGAATTCACTTCCAAAAGATCCTATGGATTCCTTATTGTCTTAGATAACATAAAATCATATTAAATCCTTTCACATTTCTCTAATCTATTACTGAATTTCTCTAGACCATATCTCACTTGGATTTTGGCCAAGATTAGCCTAGCCTAGCCTAAAATTTCTAACTATTAATTTGGGGAATACTTAGCCCAAATTTTTGTATGCCAGACTTATACTAATAATGAAAAGTTCCGTTATGATAAGACACTAGAAGAAACTTAATTTCTTTTCTTTTTTTTGTGCTATTACATGATTTCAATTGGTATCTAACTTTTTATTATTCTTATTATCACAGATGGTGAGAGAAAGAGTAAATAGAGATAGAATAAAGGTACCAAGCCTATTATTAGGGTTGCGATTATAGTAGAGGATAGGAAAGGAAAGAAATATGTAAAAGAAGGAGAGTAATACCTATCAGGGGCAGGGCTTCAGCTATAGGATTGGCTTAGGAAAGGTCATAATATTCACCCCCACCTAAGTATATTCCTAAGATATCAAAGTATGGATTGATAACAATACATGATGAGGAAATACTAGTTTAGGATAAGGCAACACTAGTTAAAAGAGGTGTAACTCCAATTTAGATATCTTTAGACAAGATTTAATAGGTTTTGAGCTTTTTGAGTGGGATGGAAAAAAACATATCTCCTATAGTTTAATAGTTGAGATTATAATACTTTTCTACTATATCTCTTCTTATAGATAAGACATCATAGTCGGATGCCTTCACGTGATGTGTAGTAGGTCTAGTGATAATCAAAGGTGAGCATGATCTTTTTTGCAAGTTTCTCAAGATGAAGCCTCTTGTTTTTCATGGAACCAAGTTTTAAGATACCTATAAGTTCATAATCCACAAGATGGTAGTGGTTGAGAGACATAGAGTTGAGTTTATCACTTTTCAGTTTCAGAAAGATATCAAGATGTGATGGGGGCCTACATATAGTGTAAGGGAAACCGAGTTGCTTTGATTGACATGGATTCAGTTTTATTGTTTTTATACAAAAATATATTCCTTATACCTTTAGTGATAGGAAAAAAATGAGTTTACTAGTATTGAGAGGGGGAGTATATCACAAATTTCTCTCACTATCTTGACATTCTTACAATTGCTACATACTAAAAAGAAGATGATTCATTATTTTGTTAATAGGTCTCAAGATTTTTGTATTTCAGATGACATCTTCTAGAAAGTCCTTCTAGAAGATAGTTGATTTTCTTTAAGAAGGTAGAGGGTGTGAAATAAGAGAGTAATGCTAAGATAGAAGAAAAAAAGTCGACAAATATAGAAACTTCAATGGTTCATTCTTTGTGTAAGAGATAATAGGGGTACTATAAATATTCCATTTAGTCAGCAATGTAGGTGTCTATTAGGTGTTCGTCAGAAACCAACTACCCATCTTGAGACATTACTTCATCTTCTTCAGTTTAGTGACCCATCTTGTATGATATATACTACAAATACAATGGTATTAGTTAAATTTAGAGGTATTATCCTAACTTTTGGTAGTCTGGTTAATTGGGTCATTAAAAGGATCTCCGATGTCTAACTCCAGCAGGTAGAGAAGGTGGTAGTAATTATGGATGTCATTCACACTGTGGCCATAGTGGTCATTGGGAAAGTAGGGGTAGAAATAGCCTAACTAAGGTGGTAGAAATATAGATTGAGATGGTACTAAACTTGGTAGGAGTGATACTCAGATTAGTGATAGGGTTCATTAATATGCTTTGTATAAAGATCTAAGGCAGAGTCATTAGATATAGTTATTACAAGTACTACTCTTATTTGTGACAAGATGTCCACTGTATTACTCAATCTTGGTTTACTTTTTTATATGTATCTATTGGTTTTATTGTGAGGTTGGACATGGTGTGTGATTTTCTTGATGCTCATATTCATGTGTCCACCTCTATTGTAATTATATTATTATTGGTGGGGTATATCGCTCTTGTTCTATTATGTTCATAGATATAAAACTTTGGTAGATTTGGTGATATTGACCATGATAGATTTTGATATAATTCTAGGAATGAGTTGGTTGTCTCCTTATCATACTATTTTAAACTGTTATGCTAAGACAATGATCGTGTCTATTCAAGGGATAAATTGACTTGAGTGAGAGGGTAATTATATTCCTACTCTTATGAAACTTATATCCTTTATTCATGCCAAGATATTGACAAGGATGGAGTGTTTAACTTTCTTAGCATATCTTTGGGACACTAGTACTTATTTAGTCCATTTATGTTATGTGTGACTTTCAAGAGGTGTTTCCTATAGATTTTTCTGGTATCCCATTGAATCGTGACATTGATTTTTATATTGTTCTAAAGTTGAGTACCTATTTCATTTTTATTCCCCATAATAGGATAACTCTGGTGAAAGGATTAGTTGTAGAAATTTCTTGATAAGGGAATTATTCATTTGAGTGCTTCCCCATGGGGTGCTCTTGTCTTGTTTGTAAAAAAAAATAATTGTAGCCTATGTATGTGTATAGATTACCGACATTTGAATAAGATTACAATTTATGACAAATATCCTTTTCCTCGTATTGATAACTTATTTGACTAGTTGTAGGTGTATCAATTTTTAATTTCTAATATTGATTTAAGGTCCGAATCTTATCTGCAAAAGATTTGGCTCGATGATAATCCTAAGACTATATTCCGAACAAGTTATAATCATTATGAATTTCTTGTTGTCTTTTGGGTTTGATGAATAGGATATTTAAGTCCTACTTGGATTCCTTCATGATTGTTTTTGTTGATGATATCTTATTTTATTCTAAAAGTAAGAAGGAACGTGAGAATCTCTTTAGGATTGTTTTGGGTTTTCTAAAAGACAAGAAGTTTTATGCAAAGTTTCTTAAGCGTGAATTTTGGTTAGCTTTGGTGTCTTTTTTGTGAAATTTTCTTTGAAGGAAGAGGTGATGGTGGACCTATAGAGTATTGAGGCGATTAAGAATTAGGTTAGGCCTACGCTAGTAACCGAGGTTCATAGTTTGGTATGGCTCGACAATAATTATCAAAGGTTCAAGAAAAGTTTAACTTTTACAGCTACTCATTTTACGTTGTTGACTCGAAATGATATACCTTTCATTTAGTTTAACTAATGTGAGGAGTTCTTTTAAAAGCTCAAGACCTTGCTGACTATCGCTCTTATTCTTACCTTTTATGTGAAAGATAAGGATTTCATTATTTCTTATAATAACTGATGTTCTGGCTTAGGTGTTCTTTTAATTTAGGAAATAAATGTTATTGCCTATGCTTTAAGGCAGTTGAACTTGCATGAGAAGAATTATCCTACCCATGACTTCGAGTTAGATATTGTGGTTTTGTATCTAATTATAATATGGAGGCATTCCCTAAATAGGGTTTGTTGTAAAATGTTCAATGACCACCGCAATTTACAACATGTGTTCATGTAAAGAGATTTGAATTTGAGACAACATAGTTGAATGGATTTTCTTACAGATTATGATACTACTATTCCATACTATCTAGGAAAGGCTAATATGGTAGCTGGAGTGTTGAGAAGAAAGTCTAAAAATATGGATAACTTGGCTTATTTAAATTTTACCAAGCATCTATTGGCTATAGCGATTCAGACTCTAGATAACATATTCATGCTACTTAAGGTGTCTGAAAGAGAAGGATTGCTAGCTAGTGTAGAGGAAAGATGTACATTTCTTGATCAATTCAAGGCTAAGCAATTCGAGGATGCTAAGTTGAGTAAATTTTTGCAGGATGAATCCAAAATAGACAATCTTGATAGTGAGGGTGTATTGAGGATCAAGGGGCGAGTTTGTGTTCCTGTGTTGATTCAATGTACTTCATACATCATGGTGCGACCAAGATGTACCGTTATTTAAGGAAATATTATTGGTGGGGTTGGATAAAGTAAGACATCATTAATTTTATTACTAAATGATAGAGTTTTTAGCAGACAAAGTACAAACATTAGAAGCTTGGTGGTACTCTTCAGTGGATGCCCATTCCTAAATGGAAGTGGGAAATGATAACATGCATTTTGTTGTGGGTATTTCCAAGAATTTGGGGAATTATGATTTTATTTGGGTTATCTTGCAAAGATTGACTAAGTTTGAGCATTTCATTCCAGTCAAGGTGGCTTACAATGCAAGAAAGTTAACCAAGATTTATCTCAAGGTGATTATTCGATTTCATGGATTTTTATTATCTCAGCTAGGGGTACTCTACTTACCTCTAACTTTTGGGAGAATTTACATAAAAATTTAGGTACAAATTGGATCTTAGTATGGCTTTTCACCCTTCCACCAATGGACAGTCAAAGTTTATTGAGAGTAGTATCCACCTTTTTGCAAAGTTTGAACACATTAGTAGTTACTATTCTAGTATCAACATAATGCCATTTGATTTATTATACAAGAAGAGGTGTATATATCCGATTAATTGGTTTGATGCATTTGAGGTAAGATCGTAGGGGTACTGATATCTTGAGAGACTCTATAGAGAAGGTGAAATTCATCCAAGAGAAGCTTTTAGAGGCTCAAAGTAGGCAAAAGAAGTACACAAAATAAAAATTTAGAGGCATACATTTTATGAGAGGTGAGAAAGTGTTGCTCAAATTCTAACCCATGAATGGTTTTACGAGGTTCAATAAGCATGGTAAGTTCATTCCAAGGTATATTGGATCTTTTGAAATTTTAAAGATTGTGGAGTCAGTGGCCTATAGGTTGGCCTTACCTCTGAGCTTGTTAAGAGTTCATCCCATATTTTATGTGGTAATTATTAAGAAGTAGCATGGAGATAATGACTACATTATTCATTGGGATTCATTCATGCTAGATAAGAACCTCTCTTATAAAGAGGAACTTGTTGATATTCTTGATAGAGATGCCCATAAGCTGAGGATTAATAAGATTGCATCCTTGAAGGTCCAGTGGAAGGATTGTCCAAGATTTCACTTGGGATATCGAAGAGGACATGCATAGAAAGTATTATATCTTCTTTCTAATTTAGGTAATTCTTTACTTTTTTCTTGATTCTTATTGCTATTTGAGGATGACCAATTATTTATTTGCTATCTAATGTAATAACTCATCTTGTCGTTATAGAGTTATATAGGGAATAAATATCCATCTAGAACTTCCCCTAGTATTAAAGTTGGTAAAATCTCAAGGTAGGGTGACTTCTGATAAAAATTAGTTGCCATGCATTTTAGAGATGATTTGTGGCCCAAAGTGTAGCATATAGTATTTGTTATTCTATTCTTGGATAGCTGAGAAGTATAGTGTTCCACTTGAACTTTCAAAATAGAAATTAGATTTGTAAAACTCCAATTATTGTGGTTGTCGCATTGAAATATATTTGTGATGTCAAAAACTATAAGTCCCTACAATTTTGATCATTTTATTTTTGACTTTCCTGCATGCAGAATATCGATTTTTGACTTGAATTGTGTTTAGGGATGTTAAAGGGGTGCTTAGGGAAAGTTTTAGAATTTTCGGAAGGGGTTTGAGGTAATTTTGGGACCCCGAGTCAGTGAGGGTCCATAATTTCACCGTGTCATGCAAGTTACCCTCCACGATAATGGCATGGCATGACGAATAACCTCCGTGATAAGGTCATGCTATGTTGAGGATTAAATTTCATCTATTTTATTTTTTTTACTTAAGGGTGAGGGTTTTTTGGTCTTTTCACATTTTCCAAGATTTTTTAGCATAAAATAATCCCATTTCCTTCAGTTTTTAAAGATCAAATCCCTCTATTTCACTCCCAAACACATAAACCAAGAACATTTAAGGGTTTTAGTGTGCATTCATCATCCGAGCTCTAAACTTCAAATTGTTATCGAATTCTTGTGTGTTTCAGGAATATATATCTTTCCTAAAGTAATTTTATACAAAAGCATGTGTTCAATTATTTTTTGTGTGATTTAATTATTGGGTTTTGAATATAGGTTGACGGATTTAGAATGGTTGTTACATGATTTGATTTCCTATGGTTTTGAACTAGTTGTTTATGCTTTATTCTTATGATTTTGAACTAAATAAATGTATGGGTTTGGGAATTGGAATAGGGAACATGGATTTTCCCAAATTTTATGACTTAAAGGTTTGGAATTGGCTTTAATCTCAACTTAATTTGTGAAATTGGTTTGAAATATGGATATATACATAATCTACTCAATTTTTCAAACCTTGCATTGCTCAAAAGGTTAATGGAACACAAATTGGTTTTTGAAGGCCTTGGTGGCCATAGAATTGGCTTTCAAGATTAAACTTATTAGATATAAAGATACCAATATGAAATGTATAATTGAAAGACTCATTGGTTAATGGATGGGAATATGTGTAATGGTTTTAATTTGGGCATAAATGGGGTTGTGTAGCTCGCTGTGGAAGGTGGAGGTCTCGCGGGGACCGATACTGGAAACCATGTTTGCCTGTGTGGGGTATTTATGACCGTGTGCATAGTTCACACATTATATTTATTTTTGGAATAGTTGGAGTCTCGGTGGATTTGGCCCTTCTTCAGATTTCTTCAGTTTGTATGGCTAACGTGCACTAGGGTTTTTCAGTAGCGAAAGCTGAACCCATATTGCCCGTGGGTGCCCTCAGGATGGATAGAGCTACACAGTCTATGATAATGGTTTTAAATCTTATTCTTAAACCTTGTTTCTTATATAGACATCTTATATATGTATATATGAGTATGTGCATGTCATTTTGACTGATTTTGGACATGGCATTATTTTATCCCTATCCTGAGTTACATGCTAGTGCTTATACTATTGACCGTCCTAGGATGCTATATTATTTCATAATATAGGGTCTGAAGACACCTTTTTTAGCTTTGTGCAATATTAGGTGAATTAGCACGTTTGTCGAGTTATTGTGAAGTGGTGAGCCTTTATCCTTTGGAAGGCCTTATCATTTCCATATTCTTTCATTATTGATTCATTACTTATGGATTCTTTTGGTCATGGTCGGGGGCATGTCCTGATCGATTAGTTATTCTAGTTTTAGAGTCTAGTATGGACATATGTGGGTTGGTTGATTATTGTTTTGATTCGTAGATTTATTTAAGTTATCTATATATCTTCTTATTACTATTTAATTGGCTTCCGCATTGGTATTATTATATTATTCTCTTGAGGTTTGGTTAAAGGGGTGGTCTCCGATTTGGGTGGGCTTGATATATCTGTTATGGCCAGGACCTGGTTCTAGTCATGAAAAGCTTGGTATCAGCGCACGATTTAGAGTCGTTGTGTGTCCACAAAGACGTATCAAGTAGAGTCCTTTTTATGGATGTGTAGTATGCCACACTTATACGAAGGAGGCTGCGAGGTATTTAGGAATGTTTTCCTTTTTTGTGTTCTATTATGATCTATAGAGTCTAGTATTATGAAACTTCTCTAACTCTTGGTGTTCTCGCATTTCAAATTATGCCTCCCCAAAGATCTGACGATTGTAGAAACTCTACTAGGAACTTTGTCCCACCTGAGGACAATGTGGAGGGGACTCGCCCTGTGTATGGTGTGTAAACTCGATCCAAGGTCCCTGCTCCTGATTGTACTACCCCACATAGAGTTCCACCCATCCCCACCAGTCCTTCTCAGGCTTCTCGGGGTGGTGATGCTTATGATCATCCACCTTAGGGGGACATCTCTAATGTAGAGTTTTGTTAGTCTATTCATTTGCTTACTCACTTGGTGACATCTCAGTCTCGCCAATCTGGTCCTGTTAGTTATGTTGCTTCTTTATATGAGGTTACGCTGGTTGGCCAGTTCTTGAGGTTTAATCCTCCAACCTTTATAGGCTCTAAAGTTTAGGTGGATCCGCAGGGGTTCATTGATGAGATAAAGAAGATTTTCAGGGTTATGCATGCTACTGATAAAGAGGGTATGGAGTTATCTTCATATTAGCTAAATGATGTAGCTTATTAGTGGTATAAGGAGTGGGAAGCTACGAGGGGTAATGATGCTGAGAAGCTGTGCAGGATGGTTTTTAGGGGACTTTCTTTATCACTTATTTCCTCAGGAGTTGAGAGAATCTAAGGCTGAGGAGTTTGCTAATTTGAAGCAGGGGAAGATAAGTGTGAAAAAGTATGCACTAAAATTTCAGTAGTTACCTTGATATGCTCCTGAATTGGTGTCTACCATGAGGTCCAAGATGAGGAGGTTTTCTTTTGGGTTGTCCCATAACTTGGTATTGGAGTGTAAGGTTGCAATATTTAACAATGATAG
Source organism: Capsicum pubescens (assembly GCA_030864215.1). NCBI lineage: Eukaryota > Viridiplantae > Streptophyta > Magnoliopsida > Solanales > Solanaceae > Capsicum > Capsicum pubescens. The sequence continues at coordinate 82,181,968 of CM061541.1, read as the reverse complement.
ACATTTCCAGACTTATGGTTTATATGCAACATGAAAGAAATAGACAGAGATTAGAGAGAGGAAAAATAAGAAGTTTAGGTATTTAGAGTAGGGTGGGGGTCAGTAGAATAGTAGGAGAGATGGTCGACAGCGGACCAAGAAGAGGAATTGGGGAAATTTATATTCGTCTGCTATTTCTCCTTATCCTAAGCCTTTGGGTAATCATTATTTTTAAGCTAGCAGTGGTACTAAGGCACAAGGTGCGCAGTCTCATGCTAGTAGAACTCGATCATCCCCACCTTATCGTCCTTGTCAATTTTGTGGATAGCTTCATCATGTTGTTGTAAGGAGGGGAGGAATCAATGTTATAATTGTGGTCATATTAGTAACATATAGCGAGATTGTCCTTCAGTCATGGTTGGGGCTAATAAAGTTCTGGGTTCCACATCTTCAACTCTTGCCACTAAGGTATTACTTCTGGTACTATAACTGGCCTAAATTTTCTCTATACACTTACTACTCATTGGGAATTTGAGGTATCTCCAGATGTTGTTACTGGTATGTTACAAATCTTTTCCCGAGATGTTTATTGTTTGATTGATCTAGGTTCTACCATTTCATATATGACTTCTTACGTGGCTCTACATTTTGGTTTTGGTGCTGAAAGTATTTCTGACCCCTTTTCTATGTCTACTCCAATGGGTGATTCTATAGTTGCTAGAAAAATCTATAGGGGTTATGTGGTGTCTATCTTTCATAGGGAGATATTGGTGGATTTAATAGAGTTGAATATGGTGTATTTCGACGTTATCTTGGGGATGGATTGGCTTTATTCGTGCTATAATTATCTGGATTGTAGGACCTGAAAGGTCAGTTTTCACTTTTCTAATGAGCCAATATTAGAATGGGAGGGGAGTTCCTTAGTACCCAAAGGGAGGTTCATTTCTTATCTTAGAGACCAAAAATTAATTTTTAAAGTGTGTTTGTATCATCTAGTTGGGTTAAATATTCTAACTCGAAAAGTCCATCTTTGCAATCTATCAGTGTGGTTAATGAATTTTGTTAAGTGTTTTTCGATGAACTTCCCAGAATTACTCCCGATATGAAAATAGATTTTGGGATTGATCTTCTATCAGATACTTGTCGTATTCCATTCCTCCTTATTAAATGGATCTTGCTGATTTAAAAGAGCTAAAGGAGTAGTTAAAATATCTTCTTGATAGAGGGTTCATTCGTCCTAGCATTTCCCCTTGAGTTGCTCCTATTCTTTTCGTGCAAAAGAAATATGGGTCTCTTTGGATGTGTACAGACTATCATCAGCTCAATAAGGATATAGTGAAGAATAAGTATCCTCCTCCTAGGATTAATTACCTTTTTTTATCAGCTTTAGGGTTCTAGATGTTTCTCTATGAATGATCTTTGTTTGGGTTATCATCATTTGAAGATTAGGGAGGTTGATATTCCTAAGACTGATTTTTGAACCCGATATAGTCACTATGAGTTTTTTGTTATGTCATTTGGATTGAATAATGCTACGGCTATGTTTATGGATCTAATGAATCAAGTATTTAGACAGTTTTTAGACTTGTTTATGATAGTTTTCATTGATGATATCTTGGTGCATTCTAAGAGTGAGTAGGATCATGCCAATCACCTCCAAATTGTGTTGCAAACTCTTAAGGAATAGAAGTTATATGTGAAATTTTCTAAGTGTGAGTTTTGGATAAATATTGTGACTTTTCTTGGGCATGTTGTTTTTAGTGAGGGATCAAGGTTGATTTACAAAAAGTTGAGGTAGTTAAGAAATGGCCTATACCCATGCCTCCAACCGATATTAGGAGCTTCTTTGGGCTTGGCTGGGTATTATAGGAGGTTTGTGCAGAGTTTTTTTATCTATTGTTGCTCTATTGACGAAGTTAACTCAGAAAAGGTTAATTTTGTATGAGCTGATCTCGAGAAGGTATTTTTGAGAACTTGAAGGATAGGCTGACTTCTACACTAGTTTTGACCTTATACAAGGGTACTGATGGTTTTGTTGTGTTTTGTGATGCATCTCGTATAGGATTGGGTTGTGTTTTGATGCAGCATGGTAATGTTATAGCCTATCCTTCTATGCAGCTTAAGGTTCATGAGAGAAATTATCTGACTTATGATCTTGTGTTGGTGGCTGTGGTTTTTGTTTTGAAAATTTGGCGTCATTATCTATATGAGGTGTATTTGGATATTTATTCAGACCATAAGAGTTTGCAATATTTGTTCACTTAGAAGGAGTTGAGTCATATGCAAAAGAGGTGGCTCGAATCGCTTAAGGATTATGACATGAGTCTTCACTACTATCTAAGTAAAGTTAATGTGGTTATAGATTCTTTTAGCAAGTTGTCTATGGAGATCTTATCCCATATTGATGAGAAGAAGAAAGGATTAGTGAAGGATATTCACAGGTTGGCTAACTTGGGATTTCATCTTTTGGACTTTGAGGATGGATGAGTCATTATTTAAGAAGTGGTTAAATCATATCTTGGTGCTGAGGTGAAGGAGAAGCAGGATTTGTATCCCATACTTATTTAGATTAAAGTGATATGGGTCAACAAAAGGTTGTGGCTTTTGACATTTGGGGACATGATATCTTGAGGTATCATGGTAGGTTGTATGTTCTTGATGTTGATGGGCTGTGGGAAAGGATTCTGACTGAGGCTTATGAGTCTAGGTATATAGTTAATCCGAGTTTGACTAAGATGTATCATGACTTAAAGAAAATATATTGGTGGAACAACATGAAGAGGGATGTGGCAAACATTGTGACTAAATACATGGTCTGTCAGAATGTTAAGGTTGAACACTTGAGGCCTGGTGGAATGTCTCAAGAGTTCGAGTTTCCCGTATGGAAGTGGTAAATTATCAATATGGATTTCATTACAGGTCTTTTATGGTTCGCAATCAGTATGATTCGATTTGGGTTAATGTGGGTAGGATGACTAAGTTCGTTCACTTCTTACTTGTAAGGACTAATTAATTTGGAGAGGATTATGCTAAGTTGTTCATTCATAAGATTGTAAAGTTACATGGTACGCAGTGTCTATTATTTCAAAATTGAGGTACACAGTGCTCTTCTCACTTCTGGTATTTGTTTCACAAAGGTTTAGATACACAGGTGAATCTTAGTACCACTTTCCACCCTCAAACGGATGCACAAGTGGAATGTACTATTTGTACTTTGGATGATATGTTTAGGGAATGTGTTATTGATTTAAAAGGTAGTTGGGTTAATCATTTACCTTTTATTGAGTTTGCGTATAATAATAGTTATCATTCGAGCATTGAGATGGCTCCTTTTGAGGCTATTTATGGTAGGAGGTGTAGGTCTCCTATTGGATGGTTTGAGATTGGTGAGACTAGATTGTTTGGTCATGCTATATGTAGTTTTGATGATGAGAAGATGACTACAAGAGACCAGGTCCTTGGATGTTCAAGGCAATAGTACAGCTGACACGTGTCTGCATAGCTTTGTCCGCCTGTGTAACAAACTGGCAGGTGTTGCTTGTACTAAATAGGACACCTAGTTAAATCATATTTCAACCCTAATCATCACTCATCTATAAAAGAAAAAAGATGCTTATTCATCAAGATGTTTTTGCAAAATAAAAAAGAGTGAAATAAAGGCAGCAAAAACTCATTTTGAACATTGCTCAAGTATTTCTCATATTCTTATTTTTTTAGTAAGCTAAAAGAGTGAGTGTTCTTAAGTATTGAATTGTAATAGGATTACTCATGTTATAAGAGTAATGATCTTTTCTCTTTTCTTAGAGAGTTCTTAGGTAGAGTTGCCTAAGTTTGATACTGATTAGAGTTAATCAGTTTTGAGTAGGCTTGGCAGTGTTCCCAAGTTGAGATTATAGTAGAGTTACTACAAGCAGGAGGATCCTAGATTTAGGTTCATGTTTGAGTTTGTAATCAAGAGGTTGATTATAGTGAACTTTTGAGGTGTTTGTGAGGGAAATCCGTGGTTTTCCTTCCTTGAGCAAGGGTGTTTCCATGTTAAAATCCTATGTTTTTACCCTTCCAGCACTGTCTTTTATTCTTGGTTGCTTTACTTTGTTTTTTCCTGTGTTTAACTTTGAGGAACTTGGTCCCTCACTGTGCGATGCAAACCCCAGGGTTTCAACAACTAGTATCAGAGTGGGTTCAATCTAATAGGTTCACAGCTAGAGTGTTTTGGTTGTCATGGCTACTCAACCAAATCTGGAAGAAGGGCAATCAATCACAAGACCACCTAGATTTAATGGGCAGTACTATGGGTGGTGGGAAACCAGGATGTTTGACTTCATTATGGATAAAGATAGTGAGCTGATGGACAGAATTATTAATGGTCCTCATGTACCTGTAAGAGAAGTCAAAGAAGGAGATGTTACAAGAATGGTTATCAAAAGAAGGAAGGAGTTCAATGATGAAGACAGGAAAAGAATTGAGAAAAACTACAAAGCCAAGAAATTTCCTGTCTGCGGCTTAGGACCAGGTGAATACAACATGATTTCATCTTGTGAAACATCTAACAAAATCTAGGACTGCTTCAAGGCAGCTCATGAAGGAACCACTGAGGTGAAAGATTCAAAAGTTGATATGCTGACTACTAAGTATGAAACCTTCACCATAAAAGAAGGACAAACTATCCAAGAGATGCATACTAGGTTTACTTCTATCACAAATGAGCTGCACTGTTTAGGAAAAATAATTCCCTTGTACATACAGGTGAGAAAAATTCTTGGTGTTCTTCCTAAATCCTAGGAAAGCAAAGTGGATGCTATCACTGAGGAAAGGAACCTGAAAACTTTTACCATGAATGAAATCATTGGGAATCTGAAGACTCATGAACTTAAAAAACAGCAAGGGCAAGAGAAGATAGAACTAAAATAAGAAAAATTATTGGGTTTAAAATCTTTAAAGTCAAAATCAAATTAAGAAGACACGAATGTTGCCTACTTGGAAAAAAGAATTATTAGAGCTAAGAAGAAAAGTGGTCAGTTTCAAAGAAGTAGAGGTAGCAGTAGAAAATGAGCCACTATGAAAGTTTGTCACAAATGTGGAAGTCCTAAACATTTCATTAAGGATTGTCCAATGCACGAAATAGATTATCGGTATTATATCAACATTGGAGGGAACAAAGGAAAAATAGGGACCAAGTCCCTATAATATCAAGAAGACAGGCTGCAACTGATTCTGCAATTAAACAAGCGTTAGATGGTTCGAGTGATTCCTCTAGTGAATCTGATAAAGTTGAGAAGTCTATAGATGTTTCCATGCTTGCAGTGGAGGATGAGAAAGTTACATTTGACTCCTTGTTTGATTTTATGGAAAACATTGAAGATGAAGAAGAGAATAAGGTAACACTTTCTGACCTTAAAGAAAACTTGGACAAATATTAAGCTAGGAAGATAAAAAAGCTTGCAAATATGCTGATTGATTATATGTGTGAAATGAATAAGAAAAAGATTGCTCTAGAAGAAAAAGCGGAAAGTCAAGAGCTTGAACTAATTGCATTAACTCTACAAATATCTAAAACTAAGGACCAGGTTACTAAGTTAAAATCTGAAAATCTGAATTTAGTTAGCCAATTGGAGAAAAAAGATGGTGCTTGTGATACAAAGAAGAATAATGCTCTAGAAGAAAAAATAGAAGATCAAGAGCTTGAATTGATGGATTTAACTCTCCAGATATCTGAAACTGAGTAATAGGTTACTAAGATGAAATTTGAAAATAAGAGTTTGGTATGTCAACTGGAGAAAGTAGATGCTTCTAGGAGTAAAGGAAAGAAAGAAGCTTCAAAGTTTTAGGTTGAGCTTAAAGAAAATTTAGAGGACTTTCAAAGGTGTCTCATGACTGCACTCGATAAGAATGTGGAGTTAGAAAGGGACCTGGTCTGTCTGAGGGAAAAACTCAAAAAATCTCTTCAATGGAATTCATCCTCACAAATCCTTTCTAACTTAACCCAATAACGATAAGGGCCTTGGGTATCAGTACAAAACTCATCCATCTGGGTCACAAGGAAAGGTTGGTTAATATGTCAAAAACAAAGTATATAAATATTTATGCACTCACTGTGGAAGAGATGGACACCAGAAGGAACACTGTTAAAGTTGGAATAGAGCAAGAATGTTCAATGATAGATATATCCAGCAAGAGAATCCTATCAAAAGAATTTCATGTACTTGAAAAGTATGAAGAACTCTCTACCTAAATGGACCAAGAAGTACTTGATCACTCTATTGTCCTACAACGAGGAACTCAGACTCAAGTGGGTTCCCAAATCTAACAAGTGATCATGTTCTCAGGTATGAGAAAGGGAATTAAATTCAAGAATGATCATTAAAATTGAGTGATAAAAAAGATTAATGTTGAAAAGTCTAATTGTATTTTCTCTCTCAAGATACTTCAAGGTGGAAGTGTCTCATGTGAAATTATTTATTTCAAAGCACCCGATCCATAGAAGAATATAGCTAAAAAAACTCTATGATAAGAAAATTTTGTGACTTAAAGAAAGAGGGCTGATGATGATGAAGATGATGGGTAAAATGCTGAAATATGCAGATGGGAATGGTAATGATGAAAAATGTCAGTCACTGATCCCAGCTCAAGACTAAGATCAAATAATAAGGGGTCATGATAAAAATCTTAGGGACTTTGTCACTAAGAAACTCATTTCAGATGAACAAGCTTTAGCTTTGGGAATAAAGTCAAGTTTGAGACCTAGTCCTCAAACCTATTTCTAGAACAAGTCGTGGTATGAAGTGGTGTAATGAATCTAATAAGCTAATGTTGGGATTGATCAAATTATCCTGATATACTATCTTGTGAATCAGCGTCTCTTCACAAAATTAGCTATAATAAGGAGACATATATCCTTAATAAGGTAAGTGCATATTAGTCTAACTCATTACCATGCCTTTGGAGGTATACACCCATGGGAATAACTTTGGAGGTGGACAGATGTGACAAACACAAAGTTGAAGATTCACTCAAACTAGAGAGGGACCTGGTCCCATCTCTCAAATTAGTATCATGTATGTGAAAATTTTGTCTGTTCTGTCAAGATAAAGCCACGTCCTCTCTCTCCTTATGTTAGAAAAATTGTCTTATTCTAAAAAGAAAAGTGAGTCACCTAAAATTTAAAATTGATCATATCTTTTTCCCACAAAAAACCCTTACTGGTGCTCATTATTCCCTGAAATCTTATTGCACCCACTTTTTCTCTTATCAAAAAGGGAAAATACTAGTCCTAAATATACCTTCTAAGAAAAAACCTTCCTGATGGCTGCACCTCTCCCATTTTCATGTCCTTCAAAGGATTCTGAGCTTAGAATTGTTAAAAATCCCTTCCCAAACCTTCTTGAAAAATATCCTACTTCTCATACTCTTCTAAAGCCTAACTTCTTCATCACTCAACCTATTAATAAAGAATTATCCTTGAATCCTCAAAATTATTATGATAGTGTGATGATGGATGAAACCTGGGTTGCGAAAAACCTCATTTTGTTGTCAAATAACCAAGGAAAGAACATAGTTGGTCCTAAGAAAAACAATGTCAGTAAAACAACAAGAATTTTTGGAGAATGGTTTGGGAGTTTTACTGAGAAACAGCTAACTCTTGAGGGACCTAGTTCCAAGAAGAAGAAAATAGCTGAAAGAGAATCTGTGATCACCTACACTAAAAAGAAAATAAGGAGAAAAGTTAGATTGAATCCAACAAAGTTGGAACAGGTTTTGAAAAATCAAAAGGTGTTAACTAGAAGGATATTTTATTCAAATTTGCTAACAGAACCTGGTATGGTGGAATTAGTTGAGCTGGTTAAACATTAAGGTTGGATGTATCTCATGAAAGGACCTATTCCCGCTATTTTTGATGAGATCCTCAGGAATTCTATTTCACTTTGGATTCTCAGAAGATGGGTTAAATCTGACTGCATGGGTCCAAGGAAAGAAAATAAAACTAAACAAAGAATCATTGCAATGAATTTTGGAAGTTCCTATATATGGTGTGAGGACTATCTCAAAGCAGCAACCCTCAATAGAGTTCTTAGCAAAAATATCAAAGGTGAAAGGGAAATTTGTGGTTGTAGTGAATAGGAAATCACTCAAGAGTGAGTTTCAATTGGTCTCTAATTTTGTGAACAAAGTGATTCTTCACAGATCACAAAAGAGAAATATTACCTCAGCCACTAACTTGTTTGTGATGTAATGCCTTGGCAGTTTTGAATTTATTAATCTACTTGCATTAATAATGGAACATATTCACAAAGTTGTTCCTGGTAAAAATGGAAAACATGGAATGCCTTATGTATATTCGTTGAACAAAGTATTCGATCATTTTGGTATTTTCTATGAGTATGGAACCCAAGGAACTATGCTACAAATACTTGGTATGAAGACACTTGTCAAAACTTAGTGTGTTAAATCAAGTACATTTTCTCAAAGAGGGATCAACATGGAAATAGAGGAACTAAATTTCAACTCAGCTATGAAGGATGAAGAAATTAGCAAGCTCTAGGTGACAATTCAACATCTCTCCAAAAGAAGCCCATGTGTCTTTGAAATGCTTAGAACTAAGAATGCTGAACTGAAGAAGAAGGTGTCAATCTTAACTGATGAGGTCCTTAGAATGAATGCAGAGATAAGACATCTCAATAACAACCTGACCCTACTCCTTCAAACTTAATTTCCCAGTCCTTCAACTATTAATATTTCTTGATTTTTGTGGCTTTTGCCCTAGAACATGTAAATTATGTGCTGCTATAATACTTATCCTTTACTTATGAACGAATCTTTGCTTTGTGTGTTACACTTATTCCCTTTAACTTGCAAAGTTTTTCTCCATGTTAGTCCAGTGACCATGAGTTAATTAATTTGTTTTCATTTTACTCTTGGTTTACTGCTTTCACTTTTCAATGATGCCAAAAATAGGAATAATGAGTACATATAATTAGGGACTAGGTGTAGTGTGATGATTTGCATTTATAGATATGATGTGTTGAATGTTGATGAATGAAGGAAAATATTTTGGTAGGGAGAAGTAAATGATGAGCAAATAAATTATGGTGGATAATGACAGAGGGAAGAAATTGAAGCTTGATAAACAACTGACAACAAGGGACCAAGTTTTTGTGTTGCATAGAGGTGGAAGCATGTTGATTTAATGATAGGGGAAACAATCATCCTCAGTAGTGGTAATCACTTTGATTATATGAGATGGATGTGTATTGATGCTCAACGCTTTGTGGTTTGTTTGTCATAAAAAGGGGAAAATTGCTATATGTAGTTTTGATGATGAGAAAATGACTACAATGGACCAGGTCCATGGATATTCAAGGCAACAGTTCAACTGGCACGCGTTTGCACAACTTTGTCTATTTGTGTAACAAACTGGCAGATATTGCAAGTACTAAATAGGAAACCTAGTCTAATAACATTTCAACCCTAATCATCACTCATCTATAAAATGAAAAAATGCTTCTTCATCAAGCAGTTTTTGCAAGTCAGAAAGAGTGAAAAAAAGGCAACAAAAACTCATTTTAAACATTGCTCAAGTATTACTCATGTTCTTATTTTTGTAGTATGTTAAAAGAGTGAGTGTTCTTGAGTCCTAAATTATAATCGAATTACTCATGTTATAAGAGTAATGATCTTTTCTGTTTGCTTAGAGAGCGCTTAGGTAGAGTTGCCTAAGTTTGATACTGATTAGAGTTAATCAGTTTTGAGTAGTCTTGGCAGAGTTTCCAAGTTGATATTTTAGTAGAGTTACTACAAGTAGGAGGATCCTAGATTTAGGTTCAACTTCGAGTCTGTAATCAAGAGGTTAATTATAGTGAACTTTTGAGGTGCTTGTGAGAGAAAGACGTAGTTTTTTCCTTCCTTGGGCAAGTGGCTTTCCACGTTAAAATCCTATGTTTTCCTATACTATCTTTTATTCCTGGTTGTTTTACTATATTTTTGCTTGTGTTTGACTTTGAGGGACCTGGTCCCTCACTGTATGGTACAACACCCTGGGTTTCAAAATGTCCTAACTTGGTTAACCATGCCATGGATAAGGTAAAGGATATTAGAGAAAGACTTAATACTGCTCAAAATCGCCAAAAGTCTTATGTGGATGTGAGGCAAAGAGAATTGGAATTTGAAGTAAATGATTGGGTATTCTTAATGGTATCTCCAATGAAAGAATTCATGAGGTTTGGGAAGAAGGGAAAGCTTAGTCCCTATTATATTGGTCCATACCAGGTTGTAAGAATAATTGGGAATGTTGCTTACGAGTTAGATTTGCCTGCGAGCTTGGGTTATATTCTCCCGCGTTTCACGTGTCTATGCTGAAAAAGTGTGTGCGTGATTCTTCTTTTATAGTGCCTGTTGAGGACATTGGTATGACAGATTCATTGTCTTATGAGGAATTTTGGGTTGAGGTACTGGCTAGGCAAGTTCTTAGATTGAGGACTAAAGATGTAGCTTTAGTGAAGGTTCTATGGAGAAACCAAAAAGTGGAAGAAGCCACTTGGGAAGCTGAGGAAGATATGAAGGCCAAGTACCCATTGTTGTTCCATGGGTTGATGAAAGTGCATAAGGTATGAGTTTTATTTCCTCTTGTTACTTTTAGAGTTTGTCATTGGATTCTGGTGTGTTCTTGTTATTATCGTGCTAAAAGTGTCCTGATCCATTATACAAGCATGAATGATCCTGGGGGAGGGGGGATAACGTAGGACCTTAATATTTTGATCATTTTATTTTTGACCTATTCACGTGCAGAATATCGATTTTTAACTTGAATTACGCTTAAGGATGTTACAGGGGTGTTCGGGGAAAGTTTTGGAATTTTTAGAAGGGGTTCGTGGTCATTTTGAACTCCGAGGCAGTGAGGGTCCATGATTTCACCGTGTCACAGAGGTCACCCTCAGCTATAACGGTGTGTCATGAAGGATAACCTTCGCAATAAGGTCGTGCCATGTTGAGGGTTAAATTTCGTAAGTTTTTTTTTTCACTTAAGGGTGAGGCGCTTTTGGTCTTTCACCTTTTCCACAACTTTTTAACATAAAATAATCTCATTTCCTTTAGTTTTCAAAGATCAAATCCCTTTATTTATCTCAAACACAAAACCTAAGAACATTCAAGGGTTTCGCTGTGCATTTATCATCCTAGCTCTAAACTTCAAATTATTATTGAATTTTTGTGTGTTTTAGGTATGTATCTCTTTTCTAAATTAATTTTATACAAAATCATGTGTTTAATTATTGTCCATGTGATTTAATTATTGGGTTTTGACTATGAGTTGAAGGATTTGGAATGGTTGTTACATGAATTGAGTTTCCATGGTTTTGAACTGGTTGTTTATTCTTTATTCTCATGATTTTAAACTAAATAAATGCATGTGTATGGGAATTGGAATGGGGAATATGGGTTTCCCCAAATTTTATGATTTAAATATTTGGAATTGGCTTTAACCTCAACCCAACTTGTGAAATTGGTTTGAGACATGGATATATACATAATCTACTTCACTTTTGAAACCTTGCATTACATAAAAGGTTAATGGAACATGAATTGATTTTGAAAGACCTTGGTGGCCGTGGATTGGTTTTAAATTGGAAACTTTGGAATTAATTTGGTTAATTGGTTTTGGAATGGTATAATGGAATTGGCTTGTAAGTTTTAAACTTATTTAGTATGACAATACTAATGGTAAATGCCTGATTAAAACACTCTTTGGTTAATGGATGGGAATATGTTTAAATGGTTTAATTTGGGTATATAAGGGGTCGTGGAAGGTGAAGGTCCCGGAGGGACCCATACTAGAAACCACGTTTGTCAGCGTGTTTTTTTTTTATGACTGTGTGCATAGTTCACACATTATATATATTTTTGGAATGGTTGGAGCCTTGGTGGCTTTTTTATTTCCTCATATTTCTCTGATTTGTATGGCTGACATGCACTGGGGATCTTTCAGCAGGGAAAGCTGAACCCATATAGCCTATGGGTGCCCTTAGGATTGATAGAGCTACACAATCTAGGATATTGGTTTTAAATCTCATGCTTAAACCTTGTTCATTATCCTGGCATCTTATATATGTATATATGAATGTGTACATGTGGTTTTGACTGATTTTGAACATGGCACTAGTTTATCTCTATCCTAAGTTACATGTCAGTGCTTTTCACCTCTACCATTCTTTCACATAACCACACAATCATATGCAACATCCTTCAGCCTATAGGATGCCAATTCTACACTTTCCTCTTCAGTAACATACATAATCTGGGTGATCTTTTTCACCTCATCAAGGTATAGCTGTGGGTTCTCACTTACTTTTGACCCAAAGAATTCATGCAGATTCATTCTCATAAAATCACAAATTCTGGCTGCAGCTAACTCACCATTCTGCTGAAGTGGGACTACAGTCTGACGGTTTCCCTGAACATTGGCAGTCACAGCTTGGGCCAATGCCTGAAAGGCAACCTAAAATTCAGCATGGGACACATTCTCATTCAGAGGATTTCTGGGATGGGGTGGTTGGGTATTATTTCTGCGTGTATTAGCTCAGCGAGGAGGAATATTTTGTCACATAAGAGCTTGAGTCAAAGTAGATAAAGACAACTGTAAGTACAACAAATCATGAAAGAAAAAAAATGATTTCCTAAATCGTTCGGTAGCCTCTTGCTCATATATGTGGTGCGCTTCACACCCATTATCAAGACTCTACGTAACGTGGATTTTCTAACTCCCTAGGACTCTCTACACCTTAGGGTATGATACCAAGTTTGTAACACCTCAAAAATGTGTCCTGAGATGTCACACGGTACTCAGGACTACGAGTAGCCCCAAACTAATCCTTTAAGCCTTCTACTAATTCTGAAGCTCATAATAAAGATAACTTAGGCATATGAAATACTAAAATACTGAATTTACTGTCTTAACTGGCCTGATTTTAAATGAACATTACATCTGTGAGTACTTAACTTAAAAGTCTAAATAACCAACACTGAAAATCTAAAATGTAACTAACAGTCTGACAAGCCTCTACTTCTACTAACTAGAGAGTCGCTGTGACAGACCCCCAGCTGACTCAAAACAAACTGAAAACAACTGATCAATTACTGTATAAAGATAAAAGTATGAATAAATAGGTCGTCAAACTATGAGGACTCACCAACTATTGGGATGTAGATGGAGATGCTCGCAGTCAATCACGCTGCTGGAACTGAGCACCTATGCCTACATTATTGAACAATGTAGCACATAGACATATATATGGATCGATACTTTTGGAATGTACTGAGCATATGGGGGTGAATGCATAATTAAGACAACAATGAAATATTTAAGCAAAATGTTTCCAAGGATGCACGCTAAGTGTAAATGACTCACTCACCTTGGATTGAATAAAACATATACTACAAAATGACAAAACATGAATATGTGGAGCATAGAAAATCTTTGTGAGTTATAACACTTAGTTCTAAAAGCTATACTTTTACTCTTTCTATTGAGAGTTTCTTCTAACCGACCTAAACCATGTGAGCTATCATGGAGTCCTATGTCTTATCCATGTTGGGGAGAGCTGTTCTACCCTTGCCATCGGAATAGAACCTTATCTTAAGTTATCACTGACTTAGCCCACTATGGGCACTTAAGCCTATGGTGGCTCATAGTTCTAGGGCATGAGACCTTGGAATCATATCCAACTCGGTGCTAAATACTGCTTCCATACTTATATGCTCAGACTTTTAGGAAATCCACCTTAAAATAACACAAGGGTTTATAATGAAAACCAATTGTGCTTCTCTTTCTTTAAATCATAAACTATATGAACAATGTGGATTTCTTATCTTAGCTTAGGATCAAAAGATCAATTTATTTTTTAAACATTGGTAAACAACTTATAACAGAGGCTTAAGATCAAGATCTTCTTGAAATCTCAAAACACATACTTGGGTTTAAAGCATATGTACTTAAATTTTCAGAATTTCACAATAAAGCTTCATTCTTAACAATTATCTTGAAATCATTCAACAATATCAATTCACAATAAAGAAGTGCAATTCATGATATAAACCTTCAAGTAAAAGCATAAATAGATGAGGTAAACATGCACTTCATTACATAAATCATTTATAAATTCATAAACTCAAAACGAAGTAGTTTGGGTATGAACCCTAATTTGCAAATCATGAAATCTTAAGTTAAAAACATGTTTTGATCACAAGGATGAAAGAGTATACTTGCTCATAACCCCACATACCTTATTTGATTAATTTGATGTAGAAGTTTGAACTCTGAAACCTTAATGATGTTTTTGAAGTTTCTTCTTGAAGTTCTTGAACTCCGAAACTTGAATTCTTGGATATCTTGAAGAAAGAATGGTAAAACTTTGGATTTCTTGGATTTAAAGTTGGAGATTTAGGGTTTCTTGGAGAGAAAATTTCGTGAGGAATGAGTATATTTTATTTAGAATAGGGTTAAATCTTTTATTTTCATGATTTGGGGCTTTAGGGAAAAGTCTAAACTGCCCTTCAAAAATAAACTTTTTCAGCAGAATCGCGCCTGTGACAAGCGACGTGTCGCGTCAGGGGAATCAATATTATAGCCGTTGTATCACGTTGATATCACATCAGTGTTATATTTTTGAAATCCAAACACGTCCTATCCCTCATCCAAAAAATCTAAAACTCCCCCGAGACATCCCCCTTACACCCCTAAACATGAATCAACTCAAAAATCTACATCTCGAAGGCCGAAAGGTCAACTTAAAAAACCCCAAAGTTAAGAGGTCAAAATGAGACTAAGTCCCTAACACTTAGTTTTAGTTTCAGGTTCTAAGTGTCTCAAGAAGGTACTAAGGGCTGAGATGAACTGAGAACGTACGGGGTATTACATAGATACACCTAAGTGCCATTATCTATGTGCATTTAGCTTAGTTTTGAGGACTTCTTAATGTGGTTAATGATATATTAAGGGTATAATTGTGTATTTATTTGTTAAAGACATTTTTAGAGAGTTTACGATGAATTTTAAGAAAGTAAAGAGTCAAAATGATCAAATAGAGTTTAGACGAGAAAACTAGTAGTGCTAACTTGAGTTATGTTTATTCCAATGTACGTTGATGAGCTCTATTGTGTTGTATGAACTAATGATTGTTATATTATGTTGTAGGATATAATTAGAGTTTCTTTCTAATATAATTTAATCCTAGAAACAAGTCATAAGAAGTGGATAAACAAGGTTCAAACGTACGAGATAGGAGCAAAAACAGAGCAAACCCTCCCCTTTAAGGAGGTGCCGTGCACTGCACTCACAAAAGAAAGGGATGGGGTATGTGTTAAAAACCATAGGGTGATTTAATCACCCATGCTTTGTGTGGGAGCCTCACCCTCTAAGTCCTGCCTTTGTCCTTGCGCCATGAACCCTCTCCCAGGACGTTCAAAAGTTGATTTTTATGTCTTTTAAGTGGGGCAATGTTGTAAATGAATATATTTCGTGTTGGTCTTCCCATGAACGACCCAAAACGATAAAAAAGTATTATTTAACCATAATTACACCAAACTTTGGTAAAAACACAAGATTGGAGAGAATAAAAGGCATCCAAGGGATATACACTAGGGTTTTTTCTTCCTTTCTTTAGTTTTCTTGTAGTTTTACTTATAAATTCAATTATAGTGATTCTTTGTAAGATTATGAGTGGATAAAAACCCTAATTATAGGTTTGAGTCTACAACATTATTGCATAATTATGGTTTAAAGTTTGGTTTATATGTTTATTAAGTTATGTGATTCTTCTTGCATTCTGGTTTTACTATTCTAAAGCGTCATGAACTTTAGGATAAATCTAAGTCTAAAAATGAATTGACCATAGGAGTAGAGTGAAAAAGTGAAAAATGTAGGGTTTGTGGATCATATCTTTAATTTTTAGATACTAATTGTTTATAATTTGCGTTTATGATAGGGTTATACCTAAATGTCCCACTTGGTTAATGAAATAGGAAGATAGCTTAACGCACCCAAATTAAAGACTCACATCCCTGCTCAATAAAGTAGTTGTGAGATTAATTTGGGTGGATTACTTAGAGGATAATCATTTTTAAGTTATAATATCAACCCCATAGATCAAAAATCACGATAAATACCGACATCGACTAGAAAAAATTGTTATGCGTGAATATGTAGTAAATCTTAACCCTGGAAGCTCTCCATATATTGTTTACAATCCAAATTTCATACCATTGTTATTTTTTTTTTACATATTTATAATTAAAAAGATCATACTCTTGTTACAAACTCACACTTATTTAATCTTATTAGTAGCACAAGAATTGGACTGCATGCTAAACACCAAGTTCCCGTGGAAACGATATTCGGTTGGAAAGGGTCACTTTATTACTTGCACGACCACGTACATTCATGTGTATTAGGACACAATACTACTCATTTTCTTCTTTTGTTGAGTGAAAAAAGTGTTCTTGAGGTGCAGACACGACCTTATCTCTAGCATTTGACAGCTGATCTTGGTTCAGAGGTAAGCACTCTATCTCCAGGCTTACATGGGTTATCATTTTGGTTCTTGTACTTCTTCTTGAAAATGAAGATTATTCTTATATTTTGTTAGTTTTGGATAATTTCTTAGTTATTAATGTTTTGGAGTTCTTGTACAATCACTTATGGGTCTTGAAATTGTAATAGATACTTTATTTTATTTTCTGCATTATTAATGATTAGTTTTGATTTATTATTATTATTTTTGGTTAGTATTTTGTCTTATAAATGATAAGTATTTCAGATTAAGACTTGGGTTAGATATTTCTCCCACCGAAAGGTTTGTGTGGGAGTCAGGTCATTTGGATTGTGACATTATGTTTTATATGAAGGTCAATTGGTTGTATTTATTTTTTGACCCGATACCTAAGAGGAATAATGCAAATAGAAAAAAGAGGAATTAAGAATTGAACAAGGTCAAACAAAATCTCAATAGACTAAGCAAAAGAACTTGAATGCAGTCAATCAATCATAAAGAAAAGATAGAGAAAGGAAGAACTCAAATAAATCATATGGATGTCAGTAAAAGCAACAACATCAAGACAAAAAATAAGATAAATATGGAAAAGTTATCAAGGACTCATATAGTAAAGGATAATAAAGATTACTCTTGCACCTAATAAGTAGGAACTACAAAATACTAATATCCTGCCTAGAATTATTTTAAGGATTTTGTACAAAAAAAGGAGAAATAAGGGAAGAAGATAACATAAATAACCAACAATAACAATAAAAGAATAAAAAATAAAAAATTATGGGAAAAAGTCTTTTTTGGAAAATTAAATAATGGAGAATCTCCTTCCAAAGGAAACACTCAGTAAACTAAAATCAGTGAAGAGAACAAATATACTTAAAAGAATTATACAAAAATATATGAGATTAGTTACAGTTCAGATGACAAAACTAATAAGAACAAAAATAGTAGTGTAGACAAAAAGGGGAGGAAGCAGGCCTAATTGAGAAAAATACTCAAGAAAAAAGTGAAGATAAAACAAAGAAATGAAAGGATGGATTAGAGGAGACTGAGAAGGAAAATATGCAGGATAAATATAAACAAGTATATTTTAACAAAACAATGGAATCCGAGGGAGTAGGAAGCAAAGAGAAGGTAATGGCGCAAAAAAGATTGATATCACCCAATAACATGATAACTATGATCGGGAGATTGATGATTATAAAGATGATTCCAGCTGATGAGCAAAGAGAAATAGCAACAAACAATATAGAGTTAAAGCAATATATCAACATTGATCAACTTAAAATTGAAATCACCAAGGAAAACTAGAAAGAGAAAGAGGAAGTAATGCTTGAGGCTAATATACAATAAATTGTAAATAAGGGAGACCTATATCTAAAATAGACAACCAACAAATTAAAAGGTAGTGTATAGAAATAAAAAGGTGGAAAAATAATAAGATAGTTGTTCCTCCTTCTAAATAATCTCATTTCGGCCCTCGATTGGAAAATTGTGATTTTGGATTTTGGGGTGTCACGACCCGAATTGGGGCCTAGCTGTGACGGGTATCTCTAGTCTGTTGAGGACTGGATACCACCCCCTTTACCTAGCCAAATAGAACATAGTACATCTAACAATGGATGAATTCCAAACATATAACAAGATAAGTTAAGTTCCAAACATATAATAAGATAGGCAACTCAGAAAGGAATTTATAAATTTCAACAACATCCCAGTCCACAGTAATCCACAAACCCTCCAAACAGACCAAAACCAATCTAAGTATAGACATGCCTCTGACGATAGCCAAAAACAAGTCTAAAGTAATTGTATGATATAGGATAAACCAAGAAGTAACAGCCTTCCATAAGAAGGAGGCTCACCACTTCAAGCTGACTGCTGACAACCCGAAAATCCTATCACTGTGCAGGAAAAGTAGAAGTGTCTCCATGTCCTGTATCGCATGGAGATAAAACATCCAAAAACAATTAGCAGGTTAAGCGCTATCATGTAACTCAGGTATAAGGGGATAAAATAATGCCATGTTTAACAGTTCAACATCATTCAACAATGCACACAATCTAATACATACATACAAATATATATATATATATATATAATGTTGGGATAAGGAACAAAGCTTAGCATGAACTTTAAAACATTATCCTGGGCAGTGTAGGTTAACCGTCATGACAGGGCACCCACGGACATATGGGTTCAGCTCTCCCCACTAAAAGTACCCCACTACGTGCAGCCGCACGAACCAGAGAATAATCATATGTACATATGTAACCATGGGGGACTCGAACTAATAATTATAACATATAAGTACAGGGGATTCGAACCTCCCGGTCATATATCAAGGGTGACATGAGCACCCGATCATGTAATAAGAGGCACTCGAACCACTGAGTTATAAGTAAAGGGGGGACTCGAACCACTCGACCAAGTAGGCCCCCGCATCGACAAATACAATTTCTAGTATTGGTCCCTCGGGACCTCTACTTTCACGACCCACCTGCACAACCCCCATTAAGCAAAATTTGAACATTATTCACACATTCCCATTCATTGAACCACTTAATTCATTAAGGCACCATATTGGTATTGTTATACCAACTTCACTTGCAAGGTAACATATTCATGTCATATCAATCACCTATCACATAGGGGGAATTTATGACCCCTCTAGGTTCAATTATTCATTCATACGGGGAATCCACATCCCCCAAGGTTAAATTAAAATCAATTAATGTTTTATTAGGCCTTTTATGCCATGCAACAGTTCAAAAGATAGTTCAATGTACATATACTCGTATTCAAAGCCAATTTCACAATATTGGGTTGGGGTTATAAAAATTCAATTATCAAAATTTCACAAAATTAGGGAAAACCATGACCCCCTAGTTTATTCACTATGCCCATGCACCCCACATGTTCAAACCCATCAATTCAAACCATGCATGTTTCATAAAAACCATAGGAAAAACAATTAATTCAATAACCCTAAAACCCATATTCATAAACCATAATTAAATCACATGAGTAGTAGTTTAAATATATGCTTTCAATAAATAGCTTTGATGAAGAGTAAAATGCCTGAGGTATCTAGAATATACGAAGAAAAATCAACCCCTGACGCTCTAAATGACCAACCTTGAGAAAACCCTAGTGTTCTTGACTTAGGTATTTGAGAAAGTGTTTATGATTGATAAATATAGAAAATAATATCCCCAATACATTTTATGTACGTGGGTATAAGTGGGGGAATAGGGAAATAACAAGAATTCCCTTTAATAAAAGACTAAAATTAGACGCCCAGTCGCTACGGGTCATGTGACGACTCATAATGACTTGGTACAAGTTGTCCCCTTGACTCATAGTCTGGATAGTGACATAGGGCGATGAACACTGGTCTGACTATGAGTCGTACCCTACAACTCATACTCAGACATTATGACTCGTATGGTCCAGTCGTTGTTAAAGTAGAAATATTAAGCATCTTTGCTTGGTTAGGCTACGAAAAGTACTATACTATTTATTAGGTAACCCTACGAATCATAGACCCAATCGTACTCAAGACAATATCTGGCACTTACACTGGACACCCTACGATTGGCACAATGCGACTCGTATAGAGTTACTATGACTCGTATGGACAAGTCATGGTCTGAGCAGAAACAAAGGCAACCTTCTCTGGACAGGCTGCGGTTTGGGTCATACGACCTATAATAGTGCATTATGACTCTTTAGGGGAGTCATTGTCTCAGTAGTGAGCTCAAAGGTCAAGAAATTTTCAAGGACTAAAATTTGGGGTGTTACATTCTCCCCCCTTAGGACTATTCGTCCTTGAATGATGATTCAAGGAATCCATGCGCATGACTTAACACAGGACACAATCACACTTTTCTTTAACAAAGTCAGAAAAAAAGATGCCAAGGAAACACATACCTTAAGCATGATTATCCAAAATGGGGAACAAGAATGGATATTTTGACTTCATGTCGTCTTCATCTTCCCAAGTAGCTTTCTCCACCTTATGGTTCCTCCAAAGTACCTTCACCGAAGCCACATATTTAGTCCTAAAATGATGGACTTGCCTATTAAAAGTCTACATCAAAACTTCCTCATAAGATAAGAAATCTAAAATAGCAACACTCTCTAAAGGGACCACCAAGGAAGAATCACCCACACACTTCTTCAACATTGAAACATGGAACACTGAAAAGATAGAACCCAAGATTGAAGACAATTCCAACTCATAAGCCACATTGCCTACTTTTCTCAAAATCAAGTCTGGGCCAACATAATGGGGATCGAGCTTTCCTTTCTTTCCAAACTCATCACCCATTTCACGGGAGACACCTTCAAGAATACCCAATCACCAATATCAAATTCCAACTTCCATCTCCTCATATCCTTATAGGATTTTTGGTGAATTTGGGCAGTTCTACACCTATCCCAAATCACCTTCACCTTCTTCATAGCTTGATGAACCAAGTCGAGGCCAAATAATCAAGTCTTACCAAATTCAAACCATCTAATAGGACACCTACACCTCCTACCATACAAGCCTCGAATGGAGCAATCTAAATACTCAAGTGATCATTATTATTATGCGCAAACTCTATGAGTGGCAAATAATCAACCCAACTACCACCAAAGTCAATTATGCAGGACCTTAGCATATCTTCTAAAGTCTGAATAGTCCTTTCTACTTGTCCATCCATATGAGGGTGAAAAGTAGTTCTAAGGTTTACTTTAGTTCCCAAATCTCTCTAAAAGGACGGCCAAAAGTGAGATGAGAATTATGTACCTTGATCAGATATAAAATAAATAGGCACACCATGCAACTTGATGATCTCATGAATGAAAAGATTAGTGTAATCCTCTACATAATAATTAGTCTACACTAGAAATAAATGAGAAGACTTGCCATCATATCAATGATGATCAAAATTGAATCAAATTGATGGCGAGAATGCGGAAGACTAGTAACAAAGTCCATGTTAATTACTTCCCACTTCCACACAAGAAAATCAATCTCTTGAGACAAACTACAAGGCCTTAAGGGTTCTACCTTCACTTGATGACAAACTTGTTGAGCTTTGAACTCTTCAACTTATCTGGAGTTTCTTGAGTTGTACATCATTGATGGGTTTTTATATCCTGGAGGGGATAAGTCAAGAGATATACTGCTGGATCGGTGTAGATTATGATATAGTGGGTTTGAATCTCTTTAAAGAAAGTGAGATATCCGCGCCTTAACCAAGAAGAAGATTATCTTATTTTCTTTCTTTTTTGTTTATTTTATTATTTCAACTGTAATTATTGTAATTTGTGGTATATCACACCAATAATTTTAAGGAGATCCATGTTTAGTTATAGTTTAAAAAATCATAGATATCAAGATAGGAGATCTCAACTTCTAAAAGTCACTAGTCTCTTCAAGATATGGAAGGAAAAACATGAAGAGTAAAGTATTTTTCTACTTACTAAACTCAAGCGAAGAAAAGGTAAAAGAACTTTTCTACTTCTTGAGAAAAAAAGATAAAAAAAACCTTCTATCTAATACTTTTAATGAATAAGTGATACTTTTCATGAACATAAAGTGGTATTCAAATTCTTGAAATAGTGGGGGATAATGAAATGAGAAAGTATATCATCATGAAAAATGTGATGTTTGCACTTTTGACAATGTGGCTAAGAAAAAGTGTTACAAGTGCATAATTAGTCTTGAAATAAATCACATGTTACTATTTGCATATGACTTGATGTCATTAAATCTGGTTCTAACATTTTATCAAAGAAAGGATAAAAGATGTTGAGTATACATTTAGCATTAAATATTTTGGTGAGATAAATTTCATTCTAAGAATGAAAAATACCTAAATCATGTGATAAGCTTTTTCTTGACATGTCACATTATGGTTCAAAACAGAAAAATTATAAATTATAATTTGTTGATTGTATGAGCCATGCAACTCCTTTTGACTCAAAAATGTGAATGTTGAGTGGCAAATTAAAAAAAAAGTTTGTCAGTCTAATAAAAAATGAGATATGTGGCTAATTGTACTTGCTTGACATTGTGTATGCAGAAAAAATACTTAGCAGGTACAAGCAAACCATGTATATTTTACTTGGTACAAAAGTTGAGGCTTGCTTTACAAAAGAAAATATATTCTATTGTACTTAAAAGTATTTTTGATACAAATGAAAAAAAAATGGTGCTATTTATTGAAATGAAAAAGCAAATTATTATTTGTTAACTCTACAATGGAGGTTGATTAGTTTCAACTAGTGAAAAGGTGAATTATCAATCACTTTATTTTGAGAAATTAATTTCTCTTTTTTGAATTATTGTGATAGATTTCTCTTGTTTGAATTATTGTGATAGCACCAAAATTATTTATATAGTTTAAAACTGCTATTATAATGATAATTCAGACCCAAGAGATTAAAATAATATTATGATATTATATTTTACAAGTGGTACCACTAACATTGAGCATGTCAAATTATGTGATTATCTTGCAGATAAACCAAGTAAAGTCTTGGAAAGATAAAGTTCTGAATTACATCAAGGGGGAGGAATGAAGCCTATTAAAAAATCATAAGTCATATATGAGGAAATGCAACCTAGGTACTAGAGATCCTATAACCAGGTTCTATGGGAAGAACGAATTGTATGATGATCTGGTGTGGGATGCACTATTGTTAAATCCTTCTAATGATGTGAGTGCATTTTGTTCCTGTAATGGTTTATGAAGTTTGAGTCTAAGAACTCTTAATGAAATTATATATCTCACATAAGTGGGGTATCAAAATTATAGGACCACTCTTTACAGATTTCACCTATATGAGTGTCAAAGTAGGCCACCTCCTATGAGAATTAGGCTTATTCTCAAAAACACTTATGAAAAACTGGGATAGCAAAGCTTATGTCAACAACTTCATTGTTGTGTGTAAGCAGTGATACTTTATTTTTCTTAATTTGTCATAGTTCAATTCTGATACCACTATTGACTCTGGAGTAAAGTTTACTATTTTAATAAGTGGAGGTTCAATGTAGAGCACACATTCATTATGCACAATAGTCTCCTTTCAACTAAATTGGTGCTCTCTTATTTGAATATTATAATGAGTGGGGGAATGCTAGTCCATTTTAATATTAAAATTAAATTACATGATATTTTATTGACATTATAAAGTGGAGAAAGTGGTGACCATTAGTTTATGATAACTATTGTAACATCCCACCATAATTCTACCACTTAATATCCTTTTATTCTTATTATTTTGTGTCTTTAATCTTATGTGGTAGTGGTAAGACTATGGCCATCAGTTTCTTGTAACTTCTATCACTATTCTACCTCTTTATGTGTTGTAACTCATATAAAATATGTAACCTCTAAATAATTCATCTTCCTCACTTAATATCCACGACTCTGTCATTTACTAGATGGAAGAAATCTTACACCTATTTAAAAGATGTTTTCTTTCTTGTGATGTAGAGATGGGTTGTATTATATCGTAAAAGACAAGGAAAAGATGATGTGTGGGGAAAATATTATTATGTGTAGTAGTGAAAGAGAGATTTGAGATAGAGAAAATATTTGAAGTCATCAACTATATTCACTATACAAAAAATAGAAATTATATTAGTGAAAGAGAGAGTTGAGATAAAGAAAATATTCTAAGTCTTTAACTATATTCAGTATAAAAAAGATAGTTTTATATGTTGAAGGAAGATGTTCTTATGATGGAGCTTTGGACTCTTCAACTAATTCGGAGTTGCTTGAATTGGACAAGTCAAGAGATATACTGCTGGATCGGTGTAGATTATGTCGCAGTGGGCTTGAATCTCCTTAAAGAGAGCGAAATAGATGCGCCTCAGCCAACAAGAAGATTGTCTTATTTTTCATTTTTATTTATTTTATTATTTCAACTGTAGTTATTATAATTTGTGGTATATTATACAATATTTTGTATATATATTTTTATATAGTGCAGGAATAAAATGATAATCCAACATTGCGCTGGGACCAAAAACAACAAAAAAAAGATTACGGAAAGAATAAACATGCTTTGACAATTATCTTTTGGATTGGCTTCTTGAAACAGATTTTGTACTCATCCATATGATACTTGAAGTTTTCTGGAAAAGGCTTCTTCTTCATTCCTCTATAGGTATGAATCGTCATGGTTAAATTTAAGGTATGAATCACCGTTGATTAAGGAGTACATAAGGTGGTCTTTTTCTCATTTGTGGAACATGATGCCAAAGTCACAAATACAGAAGATACATGTCATGACCCAAAATCCAAGTGGTATGATGAAACTTGTCGTGACGAACCTTGAAAAGTAAGTTATCATCTAAGCTAATACACGAGGGTTAAACGATAGAAATACCCCAAGGTAAGGCTTCTAGGACAAAGCTAAACCATACAATATAATAAATGTAGAAAGGAACCATAACCAAAAATCCATAACTACCAAAACCTGGTGTCGCAATGTAAAAACATATCTAGTACAACTCGAATCCAAAAGAAATACATGAGATGCTCAAAATAGGAAAAACTATATCTCTAAAATACAGTAAAGACATAGTCTCATTAAGAAAGCTAGTGAAGACTTCGAACGTTTGAAAATTAACCGCTACCTTAAAAGCTCCAAATATTGCCTGAATCAACCAACATGGGTCGTACCCAAACTAGAATCTTCACCAAAAAGGTATAGTAGGGGTGGGTATGGTCCATGCTATATGTAGTTTTGATGATGAACAACTAAACTGCAAGGGACTGGGTCCTTGGATGTGTAAGGTAAAGTATAGATAGCACGCATTGTTTGTACAATTTTGTTCTCTTATATAATAAACTTGCAAATTCTATTTTGTACTAATTAGGACAGCTGGGCCAATGATATTTCATCCCTAATAATCACTCATCTATAAAAGGAAAGAGGTGCTTCTTTATCAAATGATTTTTTTTGTACAAATCTAAAGAGTGAAGGGAAGCAGCAAAAACTCCATTTCAAGATTGCTCAAGCATTGCTCATGGTCTTATCTTTATAGTATGTTTGAGTATTCTTGAGTGTTGAATTATAAATGAACTACTCATGTTATAAGAGTACTATTTTTGATTATTGAGAGAAGTGATTAGGTAAAGTTGCCTAAGTGTGAGGGTGATTAGAGTTAATTAGTGTATAGAAAGTCCTTGGTATAGATACCAAGATAAGTTTGTAGTAGAGTTGATACTAGCACAAGGAGTGTAGAGTTAGGATAAAATCTAGACTGTAATTAGGAGGTTGATTATAGTGAATTTCTTTGGTGCTTGTGAGGGAAAGCTGTGATTTTTCTTTTCCTGTGTTTCCACATAAAAATCTTGTTTTTTTACTCTTTTTGTAGTGTCTTTCGTTTTCCTTCTCTCTATTGTTTGATTGCCTATGATTGACTCTGAGGGTCCTAGTCCCTCGCTGTATGGTGCATCCCTAAAGGGTTCCAACAATTGGTATCAGAGATGAGTCACTCTACAATATTCACACCTAGAGTGACTTGGTTAGTATGGATGCTCCACCTAACTTGGAAAAAGGGCAATCAACCACTAGACCACCTAGATGCAATGGACAACACTATGGGTGGTGGAAAATAAGGATGTTTGACTTTATTATGGCATAGGATAGTGAGCTAATGGACATCATTCTTGATGATCCTCATGTACCTGTAAGAGAAGTCAAATAAAGAGATGCTACAAGAATGGTTATCAAAAGTAGGAGGGAGTTCAATGATGAGGACAGAAAAAGAATTGAGAAAAACTACAAAGCAAAAAAATTGCTTGTCTGTGGCATAAGACCGGATGAATACAATAGGAATTCAGCTTGTGAAACAGCTAAGGAAATTTGGGACTACTTGAAGACAGCTCATGAAGAAACCATTGATGTGAAGGATTTAAAAGCTGATATGTTGACAACTTAGTATGAAACCTTCACAATGAAAGAAAGAGAAACTATTCAAGAGATGCATACAAGGTTTACTTCTATAACTAATGAGTTGCACTATTTAGGTGAAGTAGTTCCCTTGCACAAATAGGTGAGAAAAATTCTTGTTGTCCTTCCTAAATCCTGGGAAAGCAAAGTGGATTCTATTACTGAGTGCAAGAGATTCAAATAGTCCACTTGTACTCAGTAGGTATCATAGGCCGACCGAGCAAAGTAGAAAATAAAGTATACAAAATACACACTAAGGGCACATCACCTACAATCAGAAAAAATGTCCAACAATGGTATTCCGCACCGCTTGCCCTAATAGTTCTATAATATCACATCTATTGCAATTAGACACTAGAAAGGACCATAAGTATACAATATACCACATACAAGTAGAATAAAGAAGGACAACATATACAAGATCATCAAGTACAAGTAAAAAAGGATAGAACAATTAGATAGGTAACAAGTCAAGATAGAAATACAATCACGTTACAAGCATAATGAAGTAAATACAATGAGGATGATGATAATGATGATGCAAAAGGCTGTCGTACAACCTCCGAGACTATCGCACAATATTTGTATATATCTACAGAGCTAAAGATTCTCGAGTAGCACCCATGGAGGGTAGGTTCATCAATCCGTATTCAATCTAAAATCATATCTATATCTCTTCACCGATACATACCTCGAGAAGGGTTTATAAGATGTCACATTTTCTGTCAGAAAAAAGTATTGCCATTATTTCTCAGACGTGCCAATGTTTCATGAATGAGTATGATATGAGGATGTAATGCTCATCACCAACAATAATAAGTGTTTCCACAACCAACTACAAGAAGAATTTCCACAATCACGTGAGCCAAATATCTACTCATTATTTTCAACCACCCAAGAATTTCCACATGATTCATATGCCAATAGAGAATGAATACATCACACTACATAATTGGTACCACAAGAGACTTTTTCATCAAACCAGATACAATTATCATAATGTATACAAGGGTATTAATATCACATAGGACCCCGCATGGTCACATGTAGCACACAATGTTTAAAAATCATCAAATACATCACATATAGGCCCCCACACGAGCATAACACAATAAGATATCCATTTTTCAAGATTAGTTCCCACACCCTTAACATGTTTTTGTATCAAAATTAACTACCCAACCTATTCTGAAAGACTTAAGCCATAACCTATCTTGAAGGCCAAAGATCGGAATAAAAGCCTTCAATCCCAAAGCCTTACTCCTAAAAAATGATCCCAAAATCAACTAAAACATGGAAATATATAATCTACGCATCAAAAGAAATCCAACATACCCATATTTCCTATTTTCAAATCGTGGTCAAAACGGACCCTAAAATAGGTTTTTGAAAAAAGGGACAAAATTATAATTTTATTTCAAAAATATATTCTCCATATTTTTAGGAGTCTACTTCTGAAAATTCAAGAAAAAATGAGTTAAAAATGAGGTCCAAATTGAAGAAAAACCATTTTTAAGCTTTACCAGATAAAACCTTCAAAATCCATTTTAAAAAAAGAATTGAAGTTGTTCTGAAGATGAAATTGAGGAAAAAATGATAATTATAAGATTAGAACATCATTCAAGTGAAAAGGGGTAGAAATCGGGGCTTAATTCAAAGAAATATAAATTTGGGCCGTCTGAGCCAAAATTCCAAAATTCCACTTTCAAATTCACATTAAACAAGAATTTAATGATAAAGATTGAAGAAATTAATTGAAATAGGTATTTTGGAGCTTACCCAAGCTTAGAAGTGGAGAAAATAGCTCAAAATCATGAAATCCTAAGCCCCAAGTCTAAAAAATAGTGAAAATGGCGAAAACACGAGTATATATATACACAAGCATCGTGATCGCAGAATAGGATTGAGATCATGGTGCCTGGACTGACAGAGATATCGTGATCACAGACAAATGTCACAATTGAGACAATCCATCTGATGGACCTATCGTGATCGCGGCATTAGGCTCGTGATCGCGGTTGAACTAAATAATCAGTGCACCAGTTGGGTACTTGGTGAATTTCTAAGTATCCACGGCCCCCTCAGGATTCATCTCCTTGAACGCAAATAAACTATGCTACCCAATCAAATTCGACGCTCCAAACTCAATGGCAATATCAAATTTTTTGAAAAAATATTATTTTCACAAAGTTGACCAACGAAACCCAAAATAACGACTTTTCAAATTAAGGGTTGAAATAAGATTTAAAAGCCATAAAACCACACCAACCATGTTACCACCCTAAAATCAACATTTTGGATCTGCTGGCTCAGTCCATTTTGCCATCCATTGCATGGATCAAAATATATTAATTGAAATCCACTTTGAGGCTCTTGAAGCCACCAAAAATCATAATATCACATAAAAGGCACCAAAATGCATCGAGAATCATACCAATCACCCCACACCCCAGAAATACCACAATGCAACCACATGGTGGGGGTATAATAGTAAAATTACACAAAAACACATATTTCACATATTTAATCAAAATTCAGGCTGTTACATCATCTACCACTAAGAATCTTATTCATCTTTGACTAAGGAAAAGAAATACCTGAATCGACAAAGATTTGGGGATAGGAACTACACATATCAAACTAGACCTCCCAAGTAGCCTCATCTATAGGTCGATGTCTCCACTGAACCTTAACCACAGGGACAACTCTAGAGCGCAACCGTCTAGTATCCCTACCATACATTGCCTTAAAAAGAGCCATATCAATATTGGAATGATAGCTATTATTATATGCAAACTCTTCTAAAGACAAATTGTTCCCACTAGCCACCAATATCTATCACACAAGCACGGAGCATATCCTCCAAAACCTGAATAGTCCGCTTTGACTGGCCATTATTTTGGGGGTGAAATATTATGCTAAGATCAAACCTAGTACCCAACTCATCCTAAAAAATCTTCCAAATGTAAATATGAACACTGTAACGCCCCAAGTCTGTACCCCAGATGCTACACAATACTCATAATCTCAAAGGAACACAAACTAACCCATTACTGGTACCTGCTATAATAACTGAATATTAATAATACTGAAATATGCAGAAATTAGGTGGAAAATATGCCATAAGGTTCAATACTAAAATAAATTTGATTGCGGTATAGTAATACCAAAACTGATACATCTGTCTGAAAATACTCTAGTCTAAAAAGTCTCTAAACTGTCTCAAATGTAGAGTTGATAGGACAAGTCCCCAACTAACTTCGACTACTAAAATAAACTAAAATGCTAAAATAATAATCATGTCCTCGAACTATGAGGACTCACCACTAACTCTGACTACCGAAGATCTGAACTGCTAAAGTTGCTCGAGAACCCGTGCGTCTGAACCTATGATATAAAATATCATAGCACAAGAGAAAAGTATGCATTAATACTTTGAATGTACTAGTATGCTAATTGAGGTAGGCTGAAATGCATGGGTTCATATGCATGAACAATACTGACTGAATGACATGAGTATAACTGGATGAGACTACATGCATGAATACGTAACTATAACTGAGATTGTGATAACACTGAATACTGAGTCTGAATACTGATTTACTAATATCTAAGTATACTGATACTGAATTACTAATAACTGAATGATTGTATCTAACAGTCCTGATTCTATGGAACTATACTGAGTTTCATACTGAGCTGATTGGCTGTATCTGACAGTCCTGAACCTATAGAACTGAATTGAGTTCTATACTGAGACTAAATCTAAAACTAAGACTATGAGAGGTAATCATCTAACTGATATGCCACTTTCTACATAGATTGGGGTCCGACCTGTAACCCCAATTAGAAGGGTGTCAATACCATGACACGGGTAAAGACAAGCTATGAGTTAACCCTCTCTGACAGCAAGCTCTTTCGTCAATCCTCACTAACATGAAAACTCAAATAAGATGTATCAACCCTCATAATATCTTGCAGGAAGATATCTCAACCAATGCTAGCTACATAGTTCTGTAATGCAGGGATTGCTACTAAGTGTCAAACCCTCTACTGGAAAGAATTCCCCCATCCCTGGGTTAACTCGATGCTGAATCCTACTCCTATCTAAATAGACACTGAACTGATTTTCTAGTTTATACTAGGCTTGATTGGACGGTTACTGAATATACTGTCTAACTGAACTGAGTTTACTGAGTTCCATTGACTGATGAAATACTACTGAATTCTATTAACTTACTAAATTTACTGAGGTCTAAATAGAATACTGAATTGGACTGGATTGATATAGACTCTACTGAGTTTTTTTGAGTCCTGTAATTGACTGAGAGTACTACTGACCGTGACATGACTGAAATTATTCTGTATCTGACACTGGATCTAGGTAAACAGCTAAATTTCCAGATATTAAATACCCCCAGGACTCGATAGCATAAAAAGTAAAGCATAACATGATCTTGCATCGCATAAAATGCAGACTTGTTCATAATATATCTATAGAGACATTTTATCAAATACTTGCATGGTATAACTTGCACATAAGCTAGCATGAAATGATTTCTTTCCCTTATTAGTTCACATGAACAATTTATCAAGAACTTGGTGAGCATAATAGATGCACATAACATAAGGGCATCATGATTCACTTCCAATTTCACAATTTCAAGGGGTTTAACATGGATTCATACGAATCTACACACATAATAACCAATTCCACATGAAACGTATAATAAATCATGAAATAGAAATCTAATTCAAACAATAATCATGAATACACTTTAATTCCAATCACGAAAGTCATAAATTCCAACTACTTGAAGTTTAAAAGAGTTTCTTGGACTCCAAGGTTGGAAGGAACCCTTGGATGAACACTTTACATAAGTTAGTTATTGAATTCTTGAAGAATAATGGTGAAAACCTTGAGTCTTGGATCTTGAATGTGATGAACTAGGGTTTGTCCTTGATAAATTCTCGAGAGAATGAGTATATTTTGCCTCTTAGATGGATTAATGATATGTTTTGGGGGTTGATATAAGGTGGGAAAAGACCCATTTACCCCTCTAGACACGGGTTTAAAAGACTGAAAGTTGAACCATTGATGCGCAGGCCGATGAGTCACGCCGTTGGCATCGACGCAATGACCAATGCACCGCATTGAGTCCATGTCAGTTCATTGGTAATTTCCATTAGAATCGAAGGAAAATATTGATCGATGTGGTGGCTGATGTTCCTTGCCGAGATCGCATCGATACACTATTTTGGATTCCCAAACATGGTTCAAACGAGGTTTGCAAAATCCAAAACTCATCCGGGAATACCTACTGAAATTCTTGATCATCAATCAACCTGAAGATTGACATTTTAAGGTCATAGAGGTCATGAAATAGTGTTGCCAACTTACGAAAGACAAAATAATACTAAGTCTGAATACTTAGCAAGAATTTTCTAAATCTGGGACCCCTTAGTAAGCTTTTAGGGACTGAGTTAAGCTTAGGATTTTGTGGTGTCTTACAATATCTCCCCTTTGGGAACATTCGTCCTTGAATGAGACTGACTAGGCTAAGAATACTGATAGACTGGATTTAGACACTGGAAATGCATAACTGAAGCATGATTTCATGACTGAGATTGTTGATATACCGAATTATCATACTGAACATGCATATCTAATGCATGTGTACATAGATGAACATGATTCATAAATGCATAATTGGGACTACTGATAAGATGAGTTTATATACTAATCATATATATCTGATGTATGGGTACAAGACTGAACTGATTTGTGAATGCATGACTGAGTATGCAACGTTAATTGATACCAAGTTGGTAGCTATATCTGAATATAAAACTGAGTAAGTTTAAGGAAAAACTATTACCTTGGGCTGAGGTTGTGTTTGCGGAGAAGAGGTGAGGATACTTGGTTTGCATATCTGCTTCCGCTTCCCAAGTAGCTCCCTCAACGGACTGATTCCGCCAAAGAACTTTGACTAGAGGGACTTCTTTGTTCCTAAGTCTGTGAATTTGATAATCAAGGATTTCATCTGGGATCTCTTCATAAGAGAGGTTGTTCTAAATATCTATTCCCTCTATAGGGACTACGACTTCTGGGTCACCTATGCATTTCTTTAGCAAGGAGACATAGAACACTGGGTACACTGAAGCTAAGTTTGAAGGCAACTTAAGATCGTAAGCTACCTTTCCAAAATGGCTGAGAATTTGATAAGGACCGACATATCGGGGAGTGAGTTTCCCTTTCTTACTAAACCTCTTCACTCCTTTAAAAAGAGAGATTTTCAAATACATAAAATCACCAATATCAAACTCGAGATCCTTTCTGTGTACATCTGCGTACGATTTCTATCGGCTTTGAGATGTCTTAAGCCTTTCCCTGATCAACTGAACTTCCTCTAAGGTATCAAATACCAAGTCAGGCCCTACCACTACAGCCTCACCCACTTCAAACCAACCAATAGGAGACCTGAGTCTCCTACCATAAAGTGTCTCAAACGGAGTCATCTGAATGCTGGAATGATAGCTGTTGTTATATAGGAATTCATTCAAAGGAAAGTGGTCATACCAAATACCTGTAAAGTCAATCGCACACGCTCACAACATATCTTCTAAAGTCTGAATGGTCCTTTCTACTTGACCATCTGTCTGAGGATGAAAGGCTATACTGAGGTGAACTCGGGTACTAAGACCCTTTTTCAATGCCTTCTAGAAATGAGAGATGAACTGGGTACCTCTATCTAAGATAATGGAAAGCGAAACACCATGCAATCTGACCAACTCCCTGATATAGAGTTTGGTATAATCCTCAGTTGAATAAGAGGTATGAACTGGTAGGAAATGAGCTAATTTGGTCATTCTATCAACGATGACCCAAACTGAATCATGCTGGTGACGAGTATAAGGCAAACCCATCACAAAGTCCATGTTCACTTCTTCCCACTTCCAAGTAGGAATACTGAACTCCTGCATGGACCCACTAGGATTTTGATGCTCAATTTTAACCTACTGATATGTTGAGCACTTAGCCACAAACTCTGCAATATACCCCTTCATCCCACTCCACCAATATATCTCCTGTAAATCACGGTACATCTTAGTGGCCCCTAGATGAATAGTGTAGCTCACGCTGTACGCCTCTGCAAGAATTTTCTTCCTCAAGTCATCTACACCTCTCACACATAGCCGACCCTGACAGCGCAACACACTATCTCCTCCTTGGGAGAAAACCTCTACCTTCTGATCTCTGACTGATTCCTTCAACTTCACTAGGCTGGGATTCCTATCCTGCTTTTCCTTTACCTCAAAAACTAGGAATGATTCTGAACTAATCTGTACCCATACACTACCTTCTGATGAATTGACTAAGCGAACACCTAGTCGTTCAAGCTGATGAACTTCCTGAACTAACTTTTTCTTACTGTTGTCAACATGAGCAACACTCCCCATAGACATCCTACTAAGAGCATCAGCCACTACAATGGCTTTACCCGAATAATACAGGACGCTCATGTTGTAGTCCTTCAACAACTCCAACCACCTTCTCTGACAGAGGTTTAGATCTTTCTGAGAGAATACATATTGTAGGCTCTTATGTCCAATGAAAACATCAACGTGCACCCAATACAAATAGTGCCTCTAAATCTATAAGGCAAACACTACTGCTGCTAACTCAAGATCATGAGTAGGATAGTTCTTTTCATATGGCTTAAGCTGTTTAGAGGCGTAGGCTATGACCTTACCTCTTTGCATCAAAACACACCCCAAACCAACTCTGGAGGCATCACAATACACCACAAACCTATCTAAACTATCTGGTAAGGTCAAAACTGGAGTTGTAGTGAGTCGAGTCTTCAACTCCTGATAGCTCTTCTCACAAGAATCTAACCACTGGAATTTGACTTTCTTCTAAGTCAATCTAGACATAGGGGATGTAATAGATGAAAATACCTCAACAAACCATCAGTACTAGCCAGCCAAGCCCAAGAAACTCTAGATATCTGATGGAGAGATAGGTCTAGGACAGTTTCTCATTGCTTTGGTCTTTTGGGGATCAACTCTAATGCCATCACCGAAAATAATATGGCCAAGGAATGCTACTGAACTTAGACAAAATTCGCACTTACTAAATTTGGCGAATAGCTGATGGTTTCTGAGAGTCTGCAACACTATTCTGAGATGGTCTGCATAATCATGCTAACTACGGAAGTAAACAAGAATGTCATCTATGAAGACTATGGTGAACATGTCCAAGTACTGCTTGAACACATGATTCATCAAGTCCATGAAAACTGCTGGGGCATTGGTAAGACCAAAGGACATGACTAAGAATTCAAAGTGACCATACCAAGTTCTGAAGGTTATTTTTGGTATGTCACATTCTTTAAATCTGAGCTGATGATAGCCCGATCTGAGGTCTATCTTAGAGAAGTAACTGGCACCCTGAAGTTGGTCAAACAAGTCATCAATTCTGGAAAGAGGGTACTAGTTTTTTACTATGACTTTATTTAGCTGACGGTAATCAATACACATTCTAAGAGAACCATCTTTCTTACGCATGAATAAAATTGGTGCACTTCACGGGGACACACTAGGTCTGATGAATCCCTTACCTAAGAGATCCTTCAACTATTCTTTTAACTCCCTGAGTTCTGTTGGGGACATTCTATATAGCAAAATAGATATGGGCTGAGTATCTGGGAAAAAATCAATTTTGAAATTAATTTCCCTTTCAAGATAAACTCTTGGAAGATCTTCGAGAAACAAATCTGGGAATTCACATGCTACTGACACTGATTCAAGAGTAGGGGTTTCTGAACTAGAGTCCTGGACTCGAATGAGATGGTAAACACATCCCTTAAATATCATCTTTCTCGCCCGAAGGTAAGAAATAAGTTGATCCCTAAGTGTGAAAGTACTACGCCCCCACTCTGGGACAGGTTTATTTGGAAACTAAAACTGGAAAATTTTGTTTCTACAGTCAACTGAGGAATAGTAGGAATGAAGCCAATACATGTCGAGAGTGACATCAAAATCGGTCATCTCTAATTTAACTAAGTCTGCTGAAGTGACTTTCTGAGATATCATAATCGGGCAGTTCCTGTATACCCGCCTGGCTATGATGGATTTACCCACTTGGGTAGAGACTGAGAAAGGGTTTGCAAAAATTTTGGGACTGACTCCAAAATCAACTGCTATGTATGGAGTAACAAAGGACAAAGAAGCTCCTGGATCTAGACCACATCAAGAGAACTTTCCTGATCCTATAGGGACTGAAGAGCATAGAGTCTATTTGGGAACTGCCCACTGGTGGCACTAGATGTGGCACCCTGCTAATTCGAGTGACCGGACAGAGCTAAAGGAAGGTTGTGCTAACTCTGAGAACCCACCCGAGACACTATCTGACCCTATGTCCTAGCTTTCCACATCCAAAACACACATCACTGCCAGCTCTGCAGATACCCTAGTGGTTTCTGCCATACTTCTTACAAATGGGATTGGTTCAGGCACTCCTAACACTACCCTGGGGTTTAGGACCTGACGCCCTATCTCTGTTGCCATCTATGAATTTTGGCACAGGAGCATTGGCTGAGGAAGAAGCTAGAACTGAGGATTTTAGGCTGAACTGAGAACGATTCCCACCCTCTAACTTAGGATGAGCAAAACTTAAACTACCTGTTCTCGTTCTCTTGTTCTCTCTCTCGCTCTCTTTATTCTTGGCTTTCTCTATCTGTTGAGAATGTACCATGATCCTGGATATGTCCATCTCCAAATTCAACATTGAGGTCCTACACTCTTTGACAGTAATGCTCCAAAAATGGGTCCCGAAGCGTCACACGGTGCTTAAGGCTACAAGTAGCTCCAAGATAACGCTTTGAGCCATTTTCATACCATTCAACACTCATCGACAGGATTCCTATAATCAAACATCAAGATATTCTCCATAATAGCATAATTCAAGACGAAAGAGATGCAGAAAGTAACAAATTACGACCTCTCCAAAAGATTGATCAATCTAACCATCTAGTATGACAAGCCTCTACTAAACTGCATAACACTGAGCCATTGGGACAGACTCCAACTAACCCTAACATCAGGGAATAAAATAATAACTTAAAGTAAAAGAGTGAAATCAGAAATAACCAGTCCTCGAACCATGAGGACTCACCGCTGCAGAAAATGTAGACCAATGTGCACGGAGAATCACGTCAAGCCTGGGAATAAGCACCTGGACCTACATTATAGGGAAAATGTAGCCCACGTATGAATACATGGGTCAGTACCATGGAATATGGACCGAGTATATGAGGGTGTATGCAAGTTTTCATAAAAGTCCTATATCACAAATATCCATAGGAAAATATGCAGGCTGTAATAAGAGACTCACATAGCTTGAAATTAAATCATCATAATCACCATAGAGTAAAACACATCGGGTGAAAACATGTGAGTCATCATAGTAAATCCCAATCACTTTCATGATCATTTTCAAGTCATCGAAATGAGTAGCTTTCATAACAATTCTCTTTAAGATATAGAAATATCCATCAAATTCTTTAGAAATGATAACTTTCTCAACTCACACTTTCAAACTACTACATTTTTCATCTCAATCAGAAGAATACACACACACACTGGGAGTCTCTTACAACCAACATAAACCATGTGAGCTACATGGATTCCAACGTCCAACCCAAATTGGGGAGAGCTGTCCTATCCTTGCCATTGGAGTAGGACCTTAATCTTTTGTACACTAGTGATCACTATATCAATCAGCTTTAGGCTCACATCCTATGGGGGCACGTAGTTCTAGGAAAGTACCAATCACAGCTATACCTCCCACTCGGTGCTAAAGACTACTCCCGAACTGATCTCAGATCATTTCAAAAGAAAATCCACAACAACGCAATTCAACAATTCATATCAGGAGCCATCATGCTACCCCTTTTTCATAATAAATCAACATGTGGATTTCTTTTCTCATTCGAGTTCAAAAATAACTCTTTCAAGACCAAAAGATCAAATCATTCAAATATCAAGGTGTGTATAAAACATTACTTCACCAAAGATCATAATCTCAAAGAGGGTTTAAATCCCATATATCAACACTAGAGCAAAACATTTCAAGATTCATACTTTGTATAGCAAACAAGTATAACTCAAATAAAAATCTGGAAATTCAACTTGAAACATGATATTAACATCAAAACTCAAGGAATTTATCTTTAAGACATCACAAAAATATCATAGTTTCTTGAACAAGAATATAGGATAATAGTTTTCATCTCAAATTCATAATTAAACAAGTAAAATCATGTATCTTTGTAAAATAATACAAATTTTTGGGCACAAGAACGAAAGGATGTTCTTGTTGAAAACCCCACATACCTTTATGGTAACGAATTCATTGAAAGATTGGACCCTCAATGTTGATTGTGCAACCCTAGTTGTTTTTCTCCTTTAGTGCTCTTGGATGATGAACTTAGATTGATAATAGGGTTATGATGTGTTTAGATTCTATTAAATTCGTAAGGTTAAATTTAGGGGTGTGTAAGGAGTGCCAAAATAGTTAATTGCCCTTAAAATAATTCAAAACGGAGTGTTTTTACTACCTAAAACACCAAGTGTACACCGCATTGCTTATCGCATACATTTACATATGCGCCGCATTGCTTATCGCATACATTTACATATGAGCCGCATTGATTATCGCATACATTTACATATGCGCTGCATTGCTTATTTCATACATTTACATATGCGCCGCATTGCTTATCGCACACCTATTCCAGTAGCCATGTGCGATTGGTTAGGCGACACACTCTACTTCGCAAAGCCATAACTCCTTGCTCGTGTGTCGGATTTTGATGAAATTGATATCGTTGGAAAGCTAATTAGATTGTCTATAAGTTGGTGGGTAGAAATATTCAGAAATACCACATATGTATCAAGTTATGCTCATTCAAAGATGACCCTAGCGAATTTAAACCCTAAAACTTGATGGATTTCAAAACTCTTAGCTTGTACTACCTTAAGTGACTCATATAACCACACTTAACACATCATAAGATCTCTTATAACTAAGGTACTCTTTGTAATTCATGTGCCAAATATAGCTTACAGAATTGGGGGTTTCACATGTACGAACAACGGTTCGCTTTCTAGCTTAAAAAAGTGCGGGGCATTACAATATCTCCCCCTTGGGGACATTCGTCCTCGAATGACGCTGGGTATACTAAGAGTAAAGAGAAAATGAAGGGTACACAGCTGAAGCAACTTGCTAATCTTTCCTCTACTTTATTCTACATTTCGGACACAACAAGGAGTGCATGACTCATGAAATCACAACTGAATAGTATAAAATAACTGTTGAACTACTGCAATTCTGCATAGAAAAGGAATGATTTAGAGCCGAATGGTACTTTCGGCTTGATCGGGGATTGCGGAAAACAGGTGCGGATACTTGGATCGCATATCCGTCTCGATTTCCCAAGTTGCACCTTCAACAGATTGGTTTCTCCACAACACATTGACCAAGGGAACTTCTTTGTTCCTTAGTCTTCGGACTTGGTGATCTAAAATCTCAACAGGAACTTCCTCAAAAGAAAGACTATCTTGCACATCAGGGTTTTCTGAAGGACCTACAACAACACAATCACCAACGTGTTTCCTAAGCATGGATACATGTAACACAGAGTGAACGGAAGATAACTCTGAAGGCAACTCAACCTCATACGCTACCTTACCAACACGGCTAAGAACTCTGTAGGGGCCAACATAATGGGGACTAAGTTTCCCTTTCTTCCTGAATCTCTTCACTCCCTTCATGGGTGAAATCTTTGAATACACCAAGTCACCAATTTCAAATTCAAGGTCTCTTCTCCTCACATCAGCATACGACTTCTGACGACTCTGTGCAGTTTTTAATCTTTCTCTAATCACTTTGACTTTTTTCATAGCCTCAAAGACCAAATCAGGACCACTCACATCAGCTTCACCCACTTCAAACCAACCTATGGGTGACCTACATTTCCTCCCATACAAAGCCTCAAATGGAGCCATGCCAATGCTAGAGTGAAAACTGTTATTGTCAGCAAACTCTATCAATGGTAAATGCTCATCCCAACTCCCCTTAAAGTCAAGAGCACATGCTCTCAACATATCCTCTAAGGTCTGGATGGTCCTCTCAGCCTGACCATCTGTCTGCGGATGAAAAGCAGAACTCAAATGCACTTGGGTACCAAGACCCTTCTGAAAAGCTCTCCAAAACTACAAAATGAACTGAGTACCCCTATCTGAAATGATGGACAAGGGAACTCCATGCAATCTGACTAATTCCCGGATGTACAATCTAGCGTAATCCTCAGCAGTATAAGAAGTATGCACAGGCAAGAAGTGCGTAGACTTATTCAATCTATCCACAACAACCCAAATGGAATCATGATGGCATCGGGAAGGAGGTAAACCAGTCATAAAATCCATGTTTATCTCTTCCTACTTCCAAGTGGGAATACCAAACTCCTGTATCATACCACCAGGTCTTTGGTGTTCTACCTTAACTTGTTGGCATGTCGTACACTTAGCCACAAATGCTTCTCTATCCTTCTTCATGCCACTCCACTAATAGATTTCCCGTAAGTCGCGGTACATCTTGGTGTCACCAGGATGAATAGAATATCACACGCAGTGCGCTTCAGCCATAATTCTCTGTCTCAGATCATCAACATTCGAAACACATAATCTATCCTGCAATCTCAACACACCATCTCCCCCTTGGGATAAAACCTCCACCTTTTGGTCCTTGACTGATTCTTTCAGTCTGACCAAACTAGTATCTAAGTTTTGCTTCTCCTTTACTTCCGAAATCAAGGAGGATTCGGAACTACTCTGCACCCCTATACTACCTTCAACAGAGTCAAACAGCCTAACCCCCAGTCTAGCCAAACGGTGCATATCACGAGCCAACTCTTTCTTACCCTCTTCAATAAGCAAAACACTACCCATAGACACCCTACTTAGGGCATCTTCCACTATATTGTCCTTACCCGAATAGTACAACACACTCATATTATAATCTTTTAACAGCTCTAACCACCTTCTCTGCCTAAGGTTCAACTCTCTCTGGGTAAATACATATTGCAAACTCTTATGATTAGTGAAAACATCAATGTGAACAACATACAAGTAGTGTCTCCAGATTTTTAGAGCAAACACAACAGCAGCTAACTCAAGATCATGGGTGGGGTAATTCTTCTCATGGGGTTTCAACTGTCTAGAAGCATAAGCTATCACCTTACCCTTCTGCATCAATACACAACCCAAACCAACTCTAGAAGCATCACAATATACTACAAAACCCTCAACACCATCAGGAAAGGTCAAAATAGGGGCTGAAGTGAGTTGAGTCTTCAACTCCTGAAAACTCTTCT
The DNA here is from genome assembly GCA_030864215.1 of Capsicum pubescens. Lineage (NCBI taxonomy): Eukaryota > Viridiplantae > Streptophyta > Magnoliopsida > Solanales > Solanaceae > Capsicum > Capsicum pubescens. Next base: position 82,141,050 of record CM061541.1, on the reverse strand, counting down.
CACAAGAATCGGACCATAAGAACTTCACTTTCTTTTGGGTCAACCAGGTCATAAGAGACGCTATAGAGGAGAAACCTTCAATAAAACGGCGGTAATAGCTAGCTAGACCTAAGAAACTTTGGATGTCAGTCGGAGAGATAGGTCTAGGCTAGTTTCTAATATCTTCTGTCTTTTGGGGATCAACTCTAATACCCTCGGAAGAAATGATATGACCCAGAAAAACAACTGACCTTAACCAAAACTCACACTTGCTGAATTTGGCAAACAATTGATGGTTTCTAAGAGTTTGCAAGACAATTCAGAGATGATCTGCATGTTCATTCTCACTACGGGAGTACACCAGAATATCGTCTATAAATACGATAACAAACATGTCAAGATATGGTCTGAAAACTCAATTCATGAGGTCCATGAAAGTTGCCGGGGCATTAGTTAACCCGAAAGACATAACAAGAAACTCAAAATGACCATAGCGAGTTTGAAAAGCTGTTTTCAGGGTGTCACACTCCCTAACTTTGAGTTGATGATAGCCGGATCGAAGGTCTATCTTTGATAAGTAACTTTCACCTTGCAATTGGTCAAACAAATCGTCTATTCTAGGAAGAGAATACTTATTTTTGACAGTGACTTTATTCAACTGGCGATAGTCAATACACATACGCAGGGAACCATCTTTATTTCTCACAAATAACACAGGAGCACCCCAAGGAGAAATACTGGGCCTTATGAAACCTTTATCTAATAGATCTTTGAGTTTCTCTTTCAACTCCTTAAGTTCTGCAGATGCCATACGGTAAGGAGGAATAAAAATGGGCTGAGTATCAGGAAGAAGATCGATCCCAAACTCTATCTTTCTATCAGGAGGTATCCCTGGGAGATCTTTCGGAAAGACATCAGAAAACTCATTGACTATGCTAACTGACTGGAGAGTTGGAATCTCAGACTTAGTGTCCTTGACTCTAACCAGATGATAAATGCACCCCATGGAAATAAGTTTTCTATCTTTAATATATGAGATGAAATGACTCTTGGGAGATACAGAACTCCTAGACTACTCAAACACAGGTTCATCAAAAAATTAAAACTTGACCACTCGGGTAAAACAATCTATAGAGGCATAACAAGAATGAAGCCAATCCATACCCAGAATAAAATCGAAATCCACCAGTCTAACTCAATCAGATCATCCAACATGACTCTATGAAGAACTGCAACAGGACACTTTCTATACACTTTCTGGGCAAAAATCGAATCACCCACCGGGGTAGAAACTAAGATAGGCTCAGGAGTATTTTCAGGACTCATTTCAAAATTCACAGTAACCAGAGGTGTAACATATGAAAAATTGGACCCAGGGTCCAACAAAACATAGATATCAAACTGAAGTATACGGAGCATACTAGTAAGAACATCGGGAGAGTCTTCCTTCTCCTGGCGCAATGGCAAAGCATAGAACCTATTCTGGCACTGACCGCCAGCAGTGCTAGAAAAGGCGCCCTGAGCTGGGGCTGGGCGAGTCACCTGAACTGGAGCACTAGCAGTCTAAGTCTGAGTCTGAGGGCGATTATCACGACACCCTTGCCTGGCATGTGGGCACTCCCTAAGTTTGTGACCCAAGTCACCACACCTGAAACAACCTTTCTTCTTACCCCAACACTCACCTAGGTGGGTCCTACTATACTTAGGACACGGAGGATAATTTGTCTTACTGCAAACACTGTACTGGGACCTGGCTGCATATGACCTGCTACCTTGCTCCTGCCCACCCCTAGGTATAGGAGTGCTAACTGACAATGGTGCTGGTGTAGATGAATGGTTCTGAAACTGAGGGAGATTCCCTCTCTGTGATCTAGTCTGACCCTGTCCGTACTGCTCGGACCTAGCTCTCTTATTCCCTCTTATTCTATCCCTCTCCTTGATCTTGTTTGCTTCAATCTATTAGGCATGAGTCATCAGCCTGGAAAGATTCATCTCACTATTTAACATAGCAGACCTGCACTCGTTAACAACATAGCTAGACACTCATATCATAAATTTACTCATACTGGCCCGATTATCATCTACTAAGTCAGAAGCATATTTGGCCAACTGATTGAACTTCAGACAGTACTCTTTAACAGTCATAGAGCCCTGTTGCAAGTTCATGAACTCCTCTACCTTCGCCTCTCTCGTCTCTAAAAGGAAAAACTTATCCAGGAATGTATCCTGGAACTCCTGCCAAGACGTAGGGGCAACACCCTTACCTCTACCCTTCCTCCAAGAAACTACCCAATCATAAGTAAGGTCTTTCAACTGATATGCTTCCAACTCCACACTATGCTCCTCAGAGACATGCATCACCTGAGTAATCTTTCGCACCTCCTCCAAGTACAACTGTGGATCCTCATCTGGCTTGAACCCATAAAATTCCGGCGGATTCATCCGCATAAAGTCATGGATCCTCGCAGTAGCTGAATCACCTCCCTGCTGCTGTGGAGCCAGGGTCGGATTGGACTGAACGTTCGCAGTGACAGCTTGGGCCAGCGCCTGAAAGGCTGCCTAAAATTTGGCATGGGACACATTTTCATTCAGTGGGTCAGCAGGCTGGGGTTGCTGACCATCATTATTTCTTCTAGCTCGACAAGGAGGCATATTCTGAAAGAGGAGAGCATGAATTAATAGATGAAAAGAAGTAACTGTAAGCACGATGGACTTCTGAAAGAAAGAAATAACACTTTTTCCTAAAACATCTCGTAGCCTCTTGCTTATAGATGTGGCACGCTACACACCGATGATTAAGACTCTACTTAACGTGGCTTACCAGACTCCCTAGGACTCCAATAAACTTAGGCTCAGATACCAAGTTTGTAACGCCCCGAAAATGGGTCCCAAAGCGTCACACGATGCTTAAGGCTACAAGTAGCCCCAAGCTAACCCTTTGATCCATTTTCATACCATTCAACACTCATCGACAGGATTACTATAATCAAACATCAATATGTTCTCCATAATATCATAATTTAAGATGAAAGAGATGCGAAAAGTAACAAAATACGACCTCTCCACAAGATTGATCAATCTAACCATCTAGTCTGACAAGCCTCTACTAAACTGTATAACACTGATCCATTGGGATAGACCCCAACTGACCCTAACATCAGGGAATAAAATGATAACTCAAAGTAAAAAAGTGAAATCTGAAATAAACAGTCCTCGAACCATGAGGACTCACCACTGAAGAAAATATAGACCAATGTGCTCGTAAAATCATGTCAAGCCTGGGAATAAGCACCTAGACCTACATTATAGGGAAAATATATCCCACGTACAAATACATGGGTCAGTACCATGGAATATGGACCGAGTATAGAAGGGTGTATGTAAGTTTTCATAAAAGTCCTATATCACAAATATCCATAGGAAAATATGCAGGCTGTAATAAGAGACTCACATAGCTTGAAATTAAATCATCATAATCACCATAGAGTAAAACACATCGGGTGAAAACATGTGAGTCATCATAGTAAATCCCAATCACTTTCATGATCATTTTCAAGTCATCAAAATGAGTAGCTTTCATAACAATTCTCTTTAAGATATAGAAATATCCATCAAATTCTTTAGAAATGATAACTTTCTCAACTCACACTTTCAAACTACTACATTTTTCATCTCAATCAGAAGAATACACACACACACTGGGAGTCTCTTACAACCGACATAAACCATGTGAGCTACATGGAGTCCAACGTCCAACCCACGTTGGGGAGAGCTGTCCTATCCTTGCCATTGGAGTAGGACCTTAATCTTTTGTTCACTAGTGATCACTATATCAATCAGCCTTAGGCTCACATCCTACGGGGGCACGTAGTTCTAGGAAAGTACCAATCACATCTATACCTCCCACTCGGTGCTAAATACTACTTTCGGACTGAGCTCAGATCATTTCAAAAGAAAATCCACAACAACTCAATTCAACAATTCATATCAGGAGCCATCATGCGACCCTTTTTCATAATAAATCAATATGTGGATTTCTTTTCTCATTCGAGTTCAAAAATAACTCTTACAAGACCAAGAGGATTTAAATCCCATATATCAACACTAGAGAAAAACATTTCAAGATTCATACTTTGTATAAAAAACAAGTATAATTCACATGAAAATCTGGAAATTCAACTTGAAACATGATATTAACATCAAAACTCAAGGAATTTATCTTTAAGACATCACAAAAATATCATATTTTCTTGAACAAGAATATAGGATAATAGTTTCCATCTCAAATTCATAATTAAACAAGTAAAATCATGTATCTTCGCAAAAGAATACAAATTTTTGGGCACAAGAACGAAAAGATGTTCTTGTTGAAAACCCCACATACCTTTATGGTAACAGATTCATTGAAAGATTGGACCCTCAATGTTGATTGTGCAACCCTAGTTATTTTTCTCCTTTAGTGATATTGGATGATGAACTTAGATTGATAATTGGGTTATGATGTGTTTAGATTTTAATAAATTCGTAAGGTTAAATTTAGGGGTGTGTAAGGAGTGTCAAAAGACTTAATTGCCCTCAAAATAACTCAAAATGGAGTTTTTTTACTACCTGAAACACCAACTGTACGCCGCATTGCTTATCGCATACATTTACATATATGCCCATTGCTTATCACATACATTTACTAATGCGCCACATTTTTTTATCACATATATTTACATATGCACCGCATTTCTTATCGCACACCTATTCTAGTAGCCATGTGCGATTGGTTACGCGACGCACTCTACTTCGCAAAGCCATAACTCCTTGCTCGGGTGTAGGATTTTGATGAAATTGGTATCGTTGGAAAGATAATTAGATTTTCTATTAGTTGATGGGTAGAAATATGAAGAAATACCACATATTTATCAAGTTATGATCATTCAAAGATGACCCTAGCAAATTCAAACACTAAAACTTGATGGATTTCGAAACTCTTACCTTGTACTACCTTAAGTGACTCATATAACCACACTTAACACATCATAAGCTCTATTATAACTAGGGTACTCTTGGTAATTAATGTGACCAAATATGGCTTACAGAATTGGGGGTTTCACATGTACGAACAACGGTTCACTTTCTAGCTTAGGAAAGTGGGGGGCATTACATTGACCATACTATTAGACCTCCCACACACAAACTTACTCATCTTTACTCCACTATCTTCTACTACATACGGGGCATATCTGGCTAACTGAGTAAACTTGAGAGAATACTCTTGTACTTTCATATTGCCCTGCATCAAGTTTATAAACTCCAAAACCTTTGCTTCCCTCAACTCTAGAGGGAAGAACCTATCCAGAAATACAACTGCAAACTCATCCCATTCTATGGGCCCTGTATATATGGCCCTTTCTGCTTTACACTATTTAAACCATGAGTGTGACACATCCTATAACTGTATTGCGGTTAACTCAGCTCTCTCAATAGTAGTCGTCCCTATAATATTAGTAATTTTCTGCACCTGATCATGAAAATCCTGAGGGTCCTCATCTGACTTAGACCCTGTAAAAGATGGAGGTTTCATTTAGGTAAAGTCTCGAATCCTGGAACCAGCAGTGTTGGCCACTAGGTTGTCTAAAACAATAGTTGGACATTCATTCTGGGCTACCACAGAATGAGCTAGGGTGGTGAAAGCTGCTCTGAACTCAGCATAGGAGACGTGTTCATCCAGAGGATCTGGCTGGATGGGTTAGGGTTATGGCTGGTCTCCCGTTCCTCTTTCCTTAGTCCTCTTTAGAGTCATATTCTATAAATGGAAGAGAAATTTAGATTAGACAGAGAGTTTAACTAGATCTCTTGCTCACTCGCCCAAAATGAATACTGAAAAATGGGAAACTTTTCCTAAAATATCTCATAGCCTCCTGTCCATAAGTGTGGCGTGCTACACATCCATGCACAAAACTCTACTAGATATGACTTTCAGACTTCCTAGGACTCTGTTGAACCTTAGGCTCTGATACCAAGTTTTTAATGCCTCGAGTTTGTACCTCGGACGCTACACGGTGCTTATAATCTCGAAGGACCACAAGTTAACTCATGACTGGTACCTGCTGTAATAACTGAATAATAATAATACTGAAATATGTGGAAATTAGGCAGAAAATATGCCATAAGGTTCAATACAGAAATAAATCTGATTGCGGTATAGTAATATAATAACTAATACATATGTCTGAAAATACTCTAGTCTAAAAAGCCTCTAAACTGTCTGAAATGTGGAGTTGATGGGACACGTCCCCAACTAACTCTTACTATTGAAAAAAACTAAAATGCTGAAACAATAATCATGTCCTCAAACTATGAGGACTCACCACTAAATCTGACTGCTGAAGATCTGAACTACTAAGGATGCTCGAGAGCTCGTGCGTCTGAACTTATGATATAAAACATCATATCGCAAGAGAAAAGTATGTGTCAGTACTTTGAATGTACTGGCATGCTAAGTGAGGTAGGCTGAAATACATGGGTTCATATGCATGAACAATACTGACTGAATGACATTAGTATAATTGGATGAGAGTATATACATGAATACGTAACTGTAACTGAGATCGTGATAACACTGAATACTGAGTCTGAATACTGATTTACTAATATCTGAGTATACTGATACTGAATTACTAATAATTGAATGACTATATCTAACAATCTTGATTCTTTGGAACTATGCTAAGTTTCATACTAAGCTGAGTGACTGTGTCTGACAGTCCTGAATCTGTAGAACTGAACTGAATTATATACTGAGACTGAATCTAAAACTAAGACTGCGGGAGGTAATCATCTAACTGACATGCCCGTTTCTACATAGATTGGGGTCCAACCTACAATCCTAGTTGGAAGGGTGCCAATACCATACCACGGGTAAAGACAAGCTGTGAGTTAAACCTCTCTGACAGGAAGTTTTTTTGCCAACCCTTGCTGGCAGGAAAACTCGAATTAGATGTATTAACCCTCATAATATTTGACAGGAAGATATCTCAACCAATGCTGGATACGTAGTTCTGTAACACAGGGATTGCTACTAAGGGTCAAACCCTCTGCTAGAAGGAATACCCCCATCTCTGGGTTAACTCAGTCCTGAATCCCACTCCCATCTGAATAGACACTAAACTGATTTCCTAGTTCATACTAGGCTTGACTGGACTGTTACTGATTATACTGTCTAACTGAATTGAACTGAGTCCACTGATTTTCATTGACTGATGAAATACTACTAAATTCTATTAACTGACTGAATTTACTAAGGTCTGAACTGAATACTGAACTGGACTAGACTGATACAGAGTCTACTGAGTTTTCCTGAGTCTTATAACTGACTGAGAGTACTACTGATCGTGACATGACTGAGATTATTCTATATCTGACACTGGCTCTAGGTAAATAGCTAAATTGTTGGGTATTAAATACCCCAGGACTCGATAGCATGAAAATTAAAGCATTACATGACCTTGCATAGCATAAAATACACACTTATTCATAATGTATCTATAGAGATATTTAATCAAACACTTGCATGGTATAACTTGCACATAAGCCAGCATGACATGATTTTTCCCTTATTAGCTCACATGAACAATTCATCAAGCACTTGGTGAGCATAATATATGCACATAATATGAGGGCATCATGATTCACTTCCAATTTCATAATTTCAAGGGGTTTAACATGGATTCATATGAATCTACACACATGAAGTCTAGCTATAACTGTATCACCCCCTTACTGACATTGAATAGTAGCCTGATTATTGTCTTGCACAGTAGCAGTCATAGCTTGGGCTATCATGTGAAAATTAGCCTAAAATTTGGCATGAGGCACACTCTCATTGAGGGGATCGATAGGTTGGGGTGACTGATTATCATTTCAATTGGAATTAGATGTATGGGGAGGCATTTTCTGTCACAAAAGAGCATGAGTTAATAGCAGATAGAGACAACTATAGGCACGATGACTTTTGAAAGAAAGAGATGACTTTTCCTAAAATGTCTTATAGCCTCTTGCTCATAGATGTGACACGCTTCACACCGATGATCAAGACTGTATGTAATATGGCTTGTCTGACTCTCTAGGACCCTCTAAAACTTAGGCTCTGATAGCTAGTTTGTAACGCCCTGAAATCTCATCCCGAGACATCACACAGTGCTTAAGGCTACAAGTAGCGCTAAGCGAACCCTTTGAGCCTGCTACTACTTCTAGAACTTACTTCAAGTTAATTAGATCGAATAATAGTATGTCATATCACATCGTAACTAAAATAAAGTAGAACACTGTCTGAATAATAAAGTATTGAAAAGTCTGAAGAAAATAACTAACAGTCTGACAAGCCTCTACTACTAAGGAACTAAAGATTCATTCGGACAGACCCCTAACTGACTCGAACTAAAGACAATAAAACCAACTACTCTGAATACTGAAAGCCTGGAGAAATAGGTCCCCAAACCACGAAGACTCACCAATCTCCCCAAGCCTGAATACTCAAAAATCATTATCGCTGTTGAGACTGAGAACCTGAACCTACATTATGAGACAATGTAGCACATAGACATATATGTGGATCTGTACTTTAGGAATGTACTGAGTATATGGGGGTGCATGCAATAAGTAAACAATATCACCAATCTTTATAAAAATCATGCATGCTAACATAAATGGCTTTACATAGCTTGAGTAAATTTGAAATCTAATTCTTATAAATCATGAATAATAAAGCAGGTAGAATAAATATTGCGAGTCATTTCACTTAATTCTTAAATCTGTATGCTCTGCTTGTTTCTCAAATCTTGTAGACACAAAAAAAGAGTCTTAAAATAATAACTTTTAAAACATATACTTTCATCTAAGGGGGAATAGGGGATTTATTTTAAAACTTAGGGATTTTAGATCTTTAGGAGACTGTGGGACTTTTGAGAGTTTTTCTAATCGATATAAACCATGTGAGCTGACATGGAGTCCAACGTCTTACCCACATTGGGGAGAGTTGTTCTACCCTTTCCATCAGAATAGAACCTTAACTTAACTGATTACTTATCTTAGCCCACTAGGGGAAAATCATAGACCTATGGTGGCTCGTAGTTCTGGGGCATGAGACCTTGGAATCACACCCGACTCGATGCTAAATACTACTCCCATACTTAGGCTCAAAACTTTTAGGAAATCCACCTTAAAATAATACAAGGATATATATAGTAAATGCCAAACTATGCTTCTCATTGCTTTAAATCATAAATAATGTGGATTCCTATCTTACCTTAAGATCAAAGATCAGTCTTTCATTTAAATTAGGATACTTGTTCGTTAAAGCATGCTAATAGCATACTCTTCATGAAACATCATAATTCATACCTGGGTTTAAGTATATATATATACTCAAAGGATCACAATTTCATAATGAAGCTAGATTCTTGACATTAACCTTGGAAACACTTGAAACTATCAATTCATTGTAGAGATATGCAATTTATAGCATAAATTCTCAATTCCAACATAAATAGGTGAAATAAACATGAAATTCAAGATGTAATTAACTTATAAATTCATGAAGTCAAAAAAAAAGTAGTTTGGACATAAACCCCACTTGCAATTTATGTAATTATTTAATAAAAAATAAATCTTTGGGCACAAGAACGAAAGAATTGTTCTTGTTCAAACCCCACATACCTTAGATTATGAACTTTGGATGAACACTTGCTTTTGAGATGCTATTTGTACTTTTGAACGGAGATTCTTGATGCTCTTAGTCTAAGGATCTCAAATCTTGAATGAATTTGTAAAACTAATGGTGAAATCTTGAGTTTTCTTGAATGATGGGTTGAAACCCTAGGCTTTTGTTCTTGAAGGAATTGAGTGGAATGACTATATTTTGGTGTTTTGGGGGCTTAATCTCGTGTTATGACAAAATAAAGGTGGAGGAAAATGACTTAATTGTCCCCTTGGACGAAGATTTTTTTAAGACTGGAAATAAAATACACTCAGCGATGTGCAGTTCGACGCACCGCATCGATGGTATCGACGCGATACCCGATGCATCGTGCCAAGTTAGCGTCGACTCACTGGAATTTGGCAATGGTTACCTGGGAAAATATTAACCAACGTGATGGGTGATGCGGCGCGCTAAGATCACGTTGGTCCACTATTTTGGGACTCCAAACATGGTCTAAACAGGGTTCGAAAATCCAAAACTCACCCGAGATCTACTATGACCTTGCTCCATTATGAATCAACAAAGAAATCAACTACCGGAGGTTGGGAAGGTAGTCAAATAAATCCTCAAAATTTGATGGTCTTAAAAATGACTAAGTCCCAACACTTAGCCCTATTTTTTTTTAAGTATGAGACCTTTCTTAGCATGTTTTAAAGGGATCGGAAAATGAGAAATCTTGTGAGGGATTACATTTCTTAAGAATAGTATTTTGATGAGTGGCCACCATTAGAATAAATCTATAATTCTATGTGAATCCGGGAGGAGAATCGTAGGATAGAATGAAGAAATTAAGGAGCAAGGTTCTTTTCCTTTTATGAAATAAGGGGTTTGAATTAGCATCTAGGATAAGGATATACCTAGAAGCCTTGTTTGGTTCAATTGCAAGAAGATGATTTTATGAATCTAGAAGAATTTTTGTATCTCTACGGGAGTTCTAGCTGCAATATTCAATAGATAGAAGATTTAAGGCCGAGAGACCAAAATCGTTGCATAAACCTTGCGAATCAACAAACCGATAACTAATTAGACTGCTATAAGAATAGAGATTTGTATGATTGTTTGAACTTTCTCAACCCTAGAATTCTTACCCTTACTGTTTACAACCGTTGCTTGCTTTGCTCTAGTCACTACTTGGTATTTCTTATTTAATAATTTATAATTTTATTTTGAAATTCACAATCATCTTGATACTTTACAACACTTAATACCTCGTTGTCTAAAACTGAAAGTTGGTTAAATTTATAGTTACTTAGTCCTCATGGGAATGATATCTGACTGTCTAAGTCACTACACTACTTCTACGATCGTGTGCACTTACATGTGCGTTTGAGCAGCAAAATTTTTTTGAGGGTCCCGATGATGACATGATGGCACTAGTACCATTTGACTGAGCAGGGAGTATAAAACCACCTTGCCATATGCTTATTGGATAGCACTAGGACAGTGTTTCATTTTAAGTGTGGGGTAGGGTGGAATTTCTCATTTGAATTTCTCATTTCATCTTCTTTCTTATGTTTTATATGGTGGTAGAACAATTTAAATTTTATGTTTTGTTTTGATGATTTTTTAAGTTGACAGTTTGGGTTATTGCCCTCATTGGCAAATTCAGTTTAAAGTGTTTGTTTTATTTATTTTCGCCCTTTGTGGAAAATTTTCAATTTACAGTAATTATATGTGCCCTTTTTGGCAATTCTAGTTTTTGCATCAACATAGTTAGTTGTCTTTCCCTATGATAGATGGATGATGACCGTCTTAAGGGGAGTGCGTCTTTAGAACCTCAAAAAGTGATAACATCTCGATTGCGACCTTTGAGAAATGTGTGGCGTTGGGCAAAAATTTTTGTGATTATAAATTCAAATGCTTTGAAACAAGAGAATGAGTTATTTTTAGATGTTAAATCCCAACAAGTGTGGTGCAAGTTGATTAGCTTAATGTTGAATTTGACAAACAACGAGATCGGGAACCTTAAGTATCCAACTTGATTCTTAGCAAGCACCTAGTGTGTGAGTAATTGTTGGTATTCTACATGTATAGGAATGACTAGAACTTGCCCAGTGTGTGTACAAAACAAAATAAAGGGTTTTGGGTGTAGGAAGTGATTTAGGCAGTTCTTTGTTACCCGAATTGTGAAGTCATTATTTACCTACCCTTATGCATGTCCCTAGTTAGCCTCATTGAGCCTATGGCCTGATTTATTTGGTAGCCTCATATGTAGCCTAATCCTATTTTTTGATAGACTTTGATTTGATCCAGAGCTCCTAAGTGCTTGAATATAGATAACTGAATAAGAGAGGAGAGGGAAATTAAAAAAGGTGAAGGGTGAAAGTGACGCTCTAAAGAAGTGTCCATTATGTGTTTAATAGGGATGGTAAGGAGCTAAGAAAATGTGGAAAAGAATTTTCAGTTTTTATTGTTCGATTTTTGGTTACAATAAACCTGTCTTGGCCCTAGTCCATTTAGGACAATGTGTACCTCAATCGAGGTAAATAGGTTTAGTTGAGGGTGGCTACTATAGGGGTGTGTAATAAAAACTGGGATGAAAATGAGCTGAGAATTAAAATGTGATGTAAAAAGATAAATACTCCTACCGTAGTTTTATTAATGTGCTTAAAAAGATTGGGGTGAAACAATTGATGTGTGAAGGTAATGAAGTGAAAAATTGGGATTAGAACATGTGATTTCGATTAAAGGTGGTTATGTATTAAAGCGCTTAGGGAGATTAGTCACTATTTCCTAAATAGTTCCTACCTGTCCCTTAGCCTACATTACAACCATGAAAGACCTAATTGATCCTACATTTCAACATCCGACTATTAGTGGAGTATTACACTAAGGTCAAGCTTATGGTTCATTATCTATTATTTATGAATTCTTTGTTGAGAGCGAGTGATTAATTTTGATATTTCCCTCATGATAAATATTGAAAAATTATGAGTGTTATGGGGAAACTTTCTTGTTGTGAGGGTGCATGCGGATGAAAGTTCGGATTACTTATTGTGTTGTTTGATTGTGTGCTTTGATTAAGTTTTCCAACGAATTGAATGTCATTGTTGAGATGATGAGGTTTTAAACAAATTGTTCATATGCAAAAGAGTATTTTTGACGCATTTGTGGAAAGGCCCAATGCTAGCATGACTCTTAGGTTGTGATTAGAAGGTTTAGTGTTGTGCTTCTTGAATTTGTTTGAGGACGAAAAAGGTTTTAAGTGTGGGGTGGTGATCTTTGGCGTATTTATACATCCAAATTAGCGCTATCTACCCATATTTTGATTTGTTTTGAGAATAAAAAGTGTGTTAATTACTCCCTCTGTCCCATTAAATGTGCCATCATTTCCTTTTTAGTCCATTCCTAAAAGAATGTCATGTCACCATATTTGGTAAATATTTAAAAATACAATTACACTTTTACCCTTATTGGGCCCACTTAATTAAAAAAAGATAGTAGCACATTTTTTTATAAAGGAAAATTTGATAAATATTATCAAGTCTTTCCTTATTGCTTAAACTCCGTGCCCGGTAAAATGGCGACACATAAAATGGGACGGAGGGAGTATATTTCATTTGAGCTAAATTATGTTTCGTGGCTAACCGATGTGATTAGTGATACAGGGTAAATTTCCAAGGGATTCAGATGAAAATTGGACACATATCATGAGGTAATTGTGTTGATGTGAAAGACCACTTTTATCTAGTCCAAGAACGTGTGTAGATGCACAAGAGCAAGGATAAAAGAAAGCAGCTGAAAAACAGAATTTACGAGAGTTAAGTGAATCTTTGAAGTGAATTTCCAGTGACACGACACTAACTCGTTGCATCACGTCATCCCATAAATTTTATGCCTTAGCCAAAATTTCAGAAGGAACTTCCAGAACATCGACGCGAAGTCGACGCATCGTGTTAATGCGTGAGTTTGGGGACTTAGTCAAAATTTTAGATGACAATTCCAGTGACACGATGCGATGTCAACGCATTGCATCGTGTGTTGTGAAATTAGACTTAGTCAAATTTTTAAAGTGAAGTTCCAGTGCATCAACCCAAAGTTGACGCAATGCGTTGGCCTAAGCAGCACGATTTGTAACGCGTCGCGTCAGTAGTACAGATCTGGTGAAATTTTTCCAAGTATAAAAGGAACACATGAGCACAATTCCAAAAACTTTTTGTAAGCATAGCAGCGGCGAAAAAGCAAAAAATTCTTTCTTTTAAGGTTCATATTATTTCTTTTGAACTTCTTTACTTCAAGATTAATTTTGAGAATGATTAATTACTTATTTTTTATGTTGAATTCAACCATGAGTGGCTAAATACCCTTGTTCTGGGGTTGAGGTCAAGAACATGATTACTCTTTGATATTCTTTATAGTAGTTTCTTTTGGATTATCATATGGGTTGTGCTTAATTTCTTGATATTTTGATGAGTGGCCACTATTAGAATAAATCTATAATTCTATGTGAATCCGGGAGGAGAATCATAGGATAGAACAAAGAAATTAAGGATCAAGGCTCTTATCCGTTTATGAAATAAGGGGTTTGAATTAGCATCTAGGATAGGGATATACCTAGAAGCCTTGTTTGGTTCAATTTCCAGAAGATAACTTTATGAATCTAGAAGAATTATTGTATCTCTACAGGAGTTGTAGCTGCAATATTCAATAGATAGAAGATTTGAGGTCGGGAGACCAAAATCGTAGCATAAACCTTGATAATCAATAACCCGGTAGCCAATTAGACTGCTATAAGAATAGAGATTTGCATGATTGTTTGAACTGCCTCAACCCTGGAATTCTCACCATTACTATTTACAACTATTGCTTGCTTTGCTCTAGTCACTAATTGTTATTTCTTATTTAATAATTTATAATTTTATTTTGAAATTCACAATTATCTTGATACTTTACAACACTTAATACCTCATTGTCTAAAACTAAAAGTTGGTTAAATTTCTAGTTGCTTAGTCCTCGTGGGAATGATATCTAACTGTCTAAGTCACTATACTACTTGTACGATCACGTGCACTTGCGTATGCATTTGATCCGCAATAAGTTTTTAAGGGTGCCGATGATGACATGACAACACTAGTACCATTTGACTGAGCAAGGAGAATAACACCACCTTGCCATGTGCTTATTTGATAGCACTAGGACAGTGAGTCATTTTAAGTATGGGGTTGGGTGGAATTTCTCATTTGAATTTCTCATTTCATCTTTTTTCTTATGTTTTATGTGGTGGTTAAACAATTTTAATTTTATGTTTTGTTAGGATGATTTTGTAAGTTGACAGTTTGGGTTTTTCCCTCTTTGGTAAATTCAATTTAAAGTGTTTGTTTTATTTATTTTCACCCTCTGTGGAAAATTTTCAATTTACAGTAATTATATATGCCCTTTTTGGCAATTCTCATTTTTGCATCGTCATAGTTAGTTTCCTTCCCCTATGATAGATGGATGACAACCATCTTAAGGGGAATGCGTCTTTGGAAGCTTAGAAAGTGATAAGATTCTGATTGCAACCTTTGAGAATGTGTGGTGTTGGGCAAGATTTTTTGTGATTATAAATTCAAATGCTTTAAAACAAGAGAATGAGTTGTTTTCAGATGTTAAATCCTAACAAGTGTAATGCAATTTGATTAGCTTAATGTTGAATTTGACAAAGAATGAGATCGGGAACCTTAAGGATCTGACTTGATTCTTAGCATGCAACGAGTTTGTGAGCAATTGTTGGCATTCTACATGTATAGGAATGACTAGAACTTGCCCGGTGTGTGTACAAAATGAAATAAAGGGTTTTGGGTGAAGGAAGTGATTTAAGAATTTCTTTGTTACCCAAATTGTGAAGACATTATTTACCTACCCTTATGCATGTCCCTAGTTAGCCCCGTTGAGCCTATAGCCTGATTTGTTTGGTAGCCTCATATGTAGCCTAATACTATTTTTTGATAGACTTTGATTTGATCCAGAGCTCCTAAGCGCTTGAATATAGATAACTGAATAAGAGAGGGGAGGGAAATTAAAAAAGGTGAAAGGTGAAAGTGACGCTCTAAAGAAGTGTCCATTATGTGTTTAATAGGGATAGTAAGGAGCTAGAGAAAATGTGGAAAAGAATTTTCAGTTTTTATTGCTCGATTTTTGTTACAATAAACCTGTCTTGGCCCTAGTCCATTTAGGACAATGTGTACCTCAATCGAGGCAAATAGGTTTAGTTGAGGGTGGCTACTATAGGGGTGCGTAATAAGAACTACGGTGAAAAACAGATGAGAATTGAAATGTGATGTAAAAAGATAAATACTCCTACCGTAGTTTTATTAATGTGCTTAAAAAGATTGGGGTGAAATAATTGATGTGTGAAGGTAATGAAGTGAAAAATTGGGTTTACAACATGTGATTTCGATTAAAGGTGGTTATGTATTAAAGCGCTTAGGGATATTAGTCACTATTTCCTTAATAGTTCCTACCTGTCCCTTAGACTACATTACAACCATGAATGACCTAATTGATCCTATATTTCAACATTAGACTATTAGTGGAGTATTACACTAAGGGCAAGCTTATGGTTCATTAACTATTATTTATGAATTCTTTGGTGAGAGCGAGTGATTAAATTTTGATATTTCCCTCATGATAAATATTTAAAAATTATGAGAGTTATGGGGAAACTTTATTGTTGTGAGGGTGCATGCAGATGATAGTCCAAATTACTTACTGTGTTGTTTGATTGTGTGCTTTGATTAAGTTTGCCAACGAATTGAATGTCATTGTTGAGATGATGAGCTTTTAAACAAATTGTTCATATGCAAAAGAGTATTTTTGACGTATTTGTGTAAAGGCCCAATGCTAGCATGATTCTTAGGTTGTGATTAGAAGGTTTAGTGATTGTGCTACTTGAAGTTGTTCGAGGACGAACAAGGTTTTAAGTGTGGGTTGGTGATCTTGGGCGTATTTATACGTCCAAATTACCGCTATCTACCCATATTTGGACTTGTTTTGAGAACAAAAGTGTATTAATTTTATTTCATTTGAGCTAAATTGTGTTTCGTGCCTAACCGATGTGATTCTAATGGATTCGGACAAAAATTGGACACATATCATGAGGCAATTGTTTATTGATGGTGTGGAATTAATCATGTGTATGTGAAAGATTATTTTTTTCGAGTCCAAGAACATGTGTAGATGTACGAGAGCAAGGATAAAAGAAAGCAGCTGAAAAAAAGGATTTACAAAAGTTAAGTGAATATTTGAAATGAATTTCCAGTGATGCGACACTAACTCGATGCATCGCGTTATCTCGTAAATTTTATGCTTTAGCAAAAATTTCAGAAAGAACTTCCAGAACATCGACGCGAAGTCGACGCATCGAGTCGATGCGTGAGTTTGGGGAATTAGTAGAAATTTCAGATGACAATTCCAGTAACACGACGCAATGTCGACGCGTCGCATCGTGTGTTGTGAAATTAGACCTAGTCGGATTTTTTAAGTGAAGTTCCAATGCATCAACGTGAAGTTGACGTGATGCATTAGCCTGAGCAACGCGATTAGTGATGTATCACGTTAGTAGTGCAGATCTGGTGAAATTTTCCCAAGTATAAAAGAAACACGTGAGCACAATTCCAAACACTTTTTGCAATCATAACAGCGGCGGAAAAGCAGAAAATTCTGTATTTTAGGGTTTATATTATTTATTTTGTACTTCTTTACTTTAAGATTAATTTTGAGAATAATTAATTACTTATTTTTTATGTTGAATTCATCCATGAGTGGCTAAATACCCTTGTTCTGGAGTTGAGGCCAAGAACATGATTACTCTTTGATATTCTTTATAGTAGTTTCTTTTGGATTATCATATGGGTTGTTCTTAATCTCTTGAGCTTACTATTTTGATGAGTAGCCACCATTAGAATAAATCTATAATTCTATGTGAATCCGGGAGGAGAATCGTAGGATAGAACAAAGAAATTAAGGAGCAAGGTTCTTATCCTTTAATGAAATAAGGGGTTTGAATTATCTTCTAGGATAGGGATATACCTAGAAGCCTTGTTTGGTTCAATTTCCAGAAGATAACTTTATGAATCTAGAAGAGTTATTGTATCTCTGCGGGAGTTGTAGCTGCAATATTCAATAGATAAAAGATTTGAGGTCGAGAGACCAAAATCATGGCATAAACCTTGTGAATCAACAGCCCGATAACTAATTAGAATGCTATAAGAATAGAGATTTGTATGATTGTTCGAACTTCCTCAACCCTAGAATTCTCACCATTATTGTTTACAACCGTTGCTTGATTTGCTCTAGTCACTACTTGTTATTTCTTATTTAATAATTTATAATTTTATTTTGAAATTCACAATCATCTTGATACTTTACAACACTTAATACCTCGTTGTCTAAAACTAAAAGTTGGTTAAATTTCTAGTTGCTTAGTCCTCGTGGGAACAATATCTAACTGTCTAAGTCACTATACTACTTGTACGATCACGGGTACTTGCGTGTGTATTTGAGATGCAACAAGTTTTTTAGGGTGCCGATGATGACATGACGACACTAGTACCATTCAACTGAGCAGGGAGTATAACACCACCTTGCCATATGCTTATTTGATAGCACTGGGACAGTACTTTATTTTTAAGTGTGGGGCTGGTTGGAATTTCTCATTTGAATTTCTCATTTCATCTTCTTTCTTATGTTTTATATGGTGGTTGAACAATTTTAATTTTATGTTTTGTTTGGATGGTTTTGTATGTTGACAGTTTAGGTTATTGCCCTCTTTGGCAAATGCAGTTTAAAGTGTTTATTTTATTTATTTTCGCCCTCTATGGAAAATTTTCAATTTACAGTAATTATATATGCCCTTTTTGTCAATTCTCATTTTTACAGCATCATAGTTAGTTGTGTTTCCCTATGATACATGGATGACGACCGTCTTAAGGGGAGTGCGTCTTAAAAGCTCAGAAAGTGATAAGATCCCGATTTTGACCTTTAAGAAATGTGTGGTGTTGGGCAAGATTTTTTGTGATTATATATTCTAATGCTTTGAAACAAGAGAATGAGTTGTTTTTCGATGTTAAATCCCAACAAGTGTAGTGCAATTTAATTGGATTAATGTTCAATTTGACATGAACGAGATCGGGAACCTTGAGGATCCGAATTGATTCTTCGCATGCACCGAGTTTGTGAGTAATTGTTGGTATTGTACATGCATAGGAATGACTAGAACTTGCCCGGTGTGTGTACAATATGAAATAAAGGGTGCTGGGTTTAGGAAGTGATTTTGGCATTTCTTTGTTACCTAAATTGTGAAGACGTTATTTGAGTGACTAATCCTATTTTTTGAGTGACTTTGATTTGATCCAAATCTTCTAAGCGCTTGAATATAGATAACTGAATAAGAAAGGAGTTGGAAATTGAAAAAGGTGAAGGGTGAAAGTGACTCTTTAAAGAGGTATTCATTATGTGTTTAATAGGGATGGTAAGGAGTTAGAGAAAATTCAGAAAATAAATTTCAGTTTTTGTTGCCCGGTTTTTGTTACAATGAACTTGTCTTTGCCCTAGTCCATTTAGGACAATGTGTACCTCAATCGAGGCAAATAGCTTTAGTTGAGGGTGGCTACTATAGGGGTGCGTAGTAAGAACTGGGGTGAAAAAGAGCTGAGAATTGAAATGTGATGTAAAAAGATAAATACTCCTACCATAGTTTTATTAATGTGCTTAAAACGATTGGGGTGAAACAATTGATGTGTGAAGGTAATGAAGTGAAAAATTGGGTTTACAACATGTGATTTCGATTAAAGGTGGTTATGTATTAAAGCGCTTAGGGAGATTAGTCACTATTTCCTAAATAGTTCCTACCTGTCCCTTAGCCTACATTACAACCATGAAAGACCTAATTGATCCTATATTTCAACATCCGACTATTAGTGGAGTATTACACTAAGGCCAAGCTTATGGTTCATTATCTATTATGTATAAATTCTTTGTTGAGAGCGAGTGATTAAATTTTGATATTCCCCTCATGATAAATATTGAAAAATTGTGAGTGTTATGGAGAAACTTTCTTGTTGTGAGGGTGCATGTATGAAAGTCCAGATTACTTATTGTGTTGTTTAATTGTGTGCTTTGATTAAGTTTACCAACGAATTGAATGTCACTGTTGAGATATGAGGTTTTAAACAAATTGTTCATATGCAAAAGAGTATTTTTGACGCGTTTGTGTAAAGGACCAATGCTAGCATGACTCTTAGGTTATGATTAGAAGATTTAGTGATTGTGTTGCTTAAAGTGTTCGAAGATGAACAAGGTTTTAAGTGTGAGGTGGTGATCTTGGGTGTATTTATACATCCAAATTACCACTATCTACCCATATTTCGACTTTTTTTGAGAAAAATAAGTGTGTTAATTATATTTCATTTGAGCTATATTGTTTTTCGTGGCTAACCGATGTGATTAGAGATACTGGGTAAATTTCCAAGAGATTCGGACAAAAATTGGACACATATCAAGAGGCAATTGTTTATTGATGGTGTGGAATTAATCATGTTTATGTGAAAGACCATTTTTATCGAGTCCAAGTACATGTGTAGATGCACGAGAGCATAGATAAAAAGAATCAACTAAAAAAGTAGATTTATGAGAGTTAAGTGAATATTTGAAGTGAATTTCCAGTGACGCGACGCTAACTCGGCGCGTCGCATCATCCTATAAATTTTGTGCCTTAGCCAAAATTTCAAAAGGAACTTCCAGAACATCGATGCGAAGTCAACGCATCGCGTTGATGCGTGAGTTTGGGGACTTAGTCAAAATTTCAGATGACAATTCCAGTGACATGACGCGATGTCGATGCGTCACGTCGTGTGTTGTGAAATTAGACTTAGTCGGATTCTTAAAGTGAAGTTCCAGTGCATCAACGCGAAGTTGACATGATTTGTTGGCTTGAGCAATGCGATTAGTGACGCGTCACGACAGTAGTCCAGATCTGGTGAAATTTTCCCAAGTATAAAAGGAACATGTTAGCACAATTCCCAACATTTTTTGCAAGCATAGCAGCGGCGAAAAAGCAAAAAATTCTCTCTTTTAGGGTTCATATTATTTCTTTTGAACTTCTTTACTTCAAGATTAATTTTGGGTATGATTAATTTTGGGTATGATTAATTACTTGTTTTTGATGTTTAATTCAAACATGAGTGGCTAAATACCCTTGTTCTGGGGTTGAGGTCAAGAACATGAGTACTCTTTTATATTCTTCATAGTAGTTTCTTTTTTTATTATCATCTGGGTTGTTCTTAATTTCTTGCGCTTACTATTTTGATGAGTGGTTACCATTAGAATTAATCTATATTTCTATGTGCATCCGGGAGGAGAATCGTAGGATAGAATGAAGAAATTAAGGAGCAAGGCTCTTATCCTTTTATGAAATAAGGGATTTGAATTAGCATCTAGGATGGAGATATACCTAGAAGCCTTGCTTGGTTCAATTGCAAGAAGACAACTTTATGAATCTAGAAGAATTGTTGTACCTCTGTGGGAGTGGTTGTTGCAATGTTCAATAGATAAAAGATTTGAGGTCGAGAGACCAAGATTGTAGCATAAACCTTCCGAATCAATAACCCGATAACCAATTAGACTGCTATAAGAATAGAGATTTGTATGTTTTTTTAATATGCCTCAACCCTGGAATTCTTATCATTACTGTTTACAACCATTGCTTACTTTGGTCTAGTCACAAACTATTATTTCTTATTTATTAATTTACATTTTTATTCTCAAATTCACAATCATCTTGATAATTTACAAGACTTAATACTTTGTTGTCTAAAACTAAAAACTGGGTAAATTTCTATTTGCTTAGTCCTCGTGGGAACGATATCTCACTGTCTAAGTCACTATATTACTTGTACGATCACGTGCACTTGCGTGTGCGTTTGTGTCTCAACAAATGCCATCATTGGCTAAAGTCTATATAGGAGCCGAAGTCAATAAATCCTTGAGTTTTTGAAAGCTTTCCTCACAAGCATCGGGCAACTGTAAATAAATCTTCTTCTTAGTCAACTTGGTCAATAGAGTTGCAATGGATGGAAAACCCTTAACAAAATTCTGATGCTAACCAATCAATCCAACAAAACTCCAAATCTTGATAGGCGAAGTAGGTCTAGCCCAATCAGGAACCACTACAATCTTAGCTGGATCAACCATAATGGCCTCCTTAGTCACCACATGACCCAAGAAGGAAACAGACTCTAACCAAAACTCATACTTGGAGAACTTAACATACAACTTCTCATCCCTCAATCTCTGAAGTACAATTCACAAATTGTCCTCATGATCAAACTCACTCTTAGAATAAACCAAGATGTCATATTTAAATACAATAACAATAAAGTCAAGATACAGTCGTAACATCCAGTTCATCAACTCCATAAATGCGGCAAAGGCATTGGTTAATCCAAAGGACATGACCAAGAACTCATATTGACCATATCAAGTTTGTAAAGTTGTCTTCAAAATATTCAAAGCTCTAAACCTCAACTGATGATACCCGAATCTCAAATCAATCTTCAAAAACACTGTAGCTCCCAGAAGTTGATAGAACAAATCATCAATATGAGGAAGAAGATAATTATTCTTAGTCATTACCTTGTTCAACTACCGATAATAAATACACATACACATAGATCCATCCTTCTTTCTTACAAACAAGACTGGTGCATTTCAAGGTAATTCACTAGGTCGAATAAATCCCTTATCCAACAACTCCTGCAACTGATCCTTCAATTCCTTTAACTCGGTTGGGGACAACCTATAAAGACTAATAAAGATGGGCTTAGTGCCCGGCTCAACATCAATAGCAAAGTCAATATCTCGATACGGAGGCATACCAGGAAAATCTATTGGGAACACATCCATAAACTCATGAATAACACTAATAAAATCCAAGGAATGAGGTGAAATAACATTAGTATCCCAAATATGAGTGAAATAAGACAAAAATCCACACTTAATCGATCCGAGAGACTGAACATAAGATATAACCCTCTTAGGGTCTGAATGAAGCGCACCCTTTCAAGTTATCCTTGGCACACCTAGATAAGCTAAAGTCATTATCTTAGCATAACAATCTAGGATAGCATAATAAGGAGCCAACCAATTGTAATGCCCCAAAAATGGGTCCTGAGATGTCACACGGTGTTCAAGACTACGAGTAGCATTAAGCTAATCCTGTAAGCCATCTACTAAATCTGAAACTCATAATAAGGAAGTATAGATATACAATCAAGCTAAAATGCAAATTTTTTTATGAGCTAAGATAAAAATATCAGAATATAATATCTGAAAATACTAGACTCAAGAGTCTGATAAATCAATACTAGAAATCTAAATCATAACTAGCAGTCTGACAAGCCTCTACTTCTAATGCTAGAGAGTCGCTGGGAAAAACCCCCCAGCTGACTCGAACTGTTTGAAAATACTAAATCATCTATACGAATAAGCTGAAAAATTAAAAGACTAAGTCCCCAACTTTGCGTACTCACCAACTGTCAAGATGTAGATGAAGATGCTCGAAATTACTCATACCGCTGAAATTGAGCACCTAAACCTACATTATGAGATAATGTAGCACATAGACGTAAATGTTGATCAATACTTCTGGATTGTACTGAGTATATGGGGGTGCATGCACAAGTAAATAATTATCTTAATATTATTTTAAATTTGTAAAAGAATGCATGCTAAATGTAGGTGACTAACATAAGCTAAAATATTTGAAAATTGAAAATCATAATCATGAATAGCAAAACATGTTGCATAAATCTAGTGAGCCATAACATTTAGTTTCTAAAAGCAATACTTGTATTCTATCTTTAAATCATGTTGTCTAAGTGTAGAAAGGACTCACTTTTATATCTGTAATCTAAAATCTAAAATATCATAGCTGATGTCACATATAAAATAATATCTGAATAAATTTGTGAGCCTTTACACTTAGTTTTCTAAAAAATTTTATGTTATTCTTTGATCTTTTCTGTAAGCTGTAGGGAAATACTTTTAAACACTATTCTATAAGTCTTTACTGTTAGGGAGGTTCTTCTAATCGACATACACTAGATGAGCTATCATAGTGTCCAACGTCTAGTTCCCTTATGGGAAAACCTCACATTGGGGAGAGGTGTCATACTCTTTCCAAGGAGTATAACCTAATCTAAGTGATCACATCTGTATTTGTCATCCATATAGAAATGGGAATAATCTTATAATCTGAACCTACATTAGCTCATAGTTTTGGGGTATGTAAACATATCCAACTTGGTTCTAAATACTACTCCCTTTTAATCTGTATGCTCATTCTATTGCAAATCCACTTTTAAAAACTAATATAAGGGTTTACAGTGCAAACCTCCTGTAAATCTATTATTTTAAATTATAGCTAAATCTGTAAAGTGGATTCTAATTCTAAACTGAGATCAAAAGATCAAATCTTTATTAATAATCTGAAAATAACAAGTCATGTGATGCTTTAAGCATAGTCATTCCTGAAATATCAACATTCAAACTACGGCTAATAACCCATGCATAAAATTCATGTTAAATCATCATAAAGTTTATGCTTGATAATGAAAATATTGATAATTCAATTCTAAATCTGGAAATTACTGCAATATGCATGAAAATAAGAAAGTAGACATGCAATTCAACATTTAAATCTCTCAAAATCTCATAATCTTGCAAATAACAATATTGGGTATGAACCCTAATTCAAAACTCATGTAAAATTATCTTCAAAAACTAATTTTGGGCATAAGGTTGAAAGGATTATCCTTTTTGAAAACCCCACATACCTTAACTAATGCAATTGATGAGAACACTTGATTTTGAATTCCTATTTGTGCTCTTGAAGATGGATTCTTGATTATCTTGAATAGGTAACCTTGAATTTTGAGTTTCCTTGGAGAAAGAATGGTGGAATTTGGATTTCTTGGAGATTAAATTTTGTGTTCTAGGGTTTTCTTGGAGAGTAATTTGATGAAAAGTGAGCATATAATGCTTTGAATAGGCTTAATCCTCTATTTTTTCACGAATTGGGGACTTGGGAAAAGAATTAAATACCCTTTTAAAATCAACTTTGGAAAATTAAAATCCCAATTTTGGGCCCCACCGTGATGCGCCACTATCGTATTGGGTTACTGGAAAAGGGACAACTGCGAATTGAAACTTCACCGCGATGCGAAGCTATCGCGGTAAGCCACTGGAAATTGACAAATGTTATTTAGGCCATCACCCGATGCAGTACCATCGCGGTGACCTTCTAGAAATTGACAAATAGGAACTAGGACCTCACCACAATACGAGACAATCACGGTGCTTCACTGGAATCAGACAATTGCAATTTTGTCCTTCACCGCGGTGTGGTGCCTATCCAAATGCCATACTATTTTACTAAAAATGTTATAACTTCTCATCCAAATATCGAATTGAGATGAAATTGGTATTGTTGGAGAGTTGAACCAATTATCTACACATTAATGGGTCTAGAGCTTGAAAATTCTACATGTATCAAGAGATATTCATTTTTAAAGCTAACCCTTGACATTCTAGGTGCTAAAATGAGCTAGGAAAAGTATGAGGTATTACATTTTCTCCCCCTTGGGAACATTCGTCCTCGAATGAGAATAGTTAAACTAAAGATATTGAGGAACTGAGGCTATATGCTGACATGCATAACTGAAACAAACTGTATAACTGAATCTAAAACATACTGAGTAACTGAACTAATCTGGAAATGCATGAATTTACATGAAGATAGCTATATGGTTGAATCTGAGACTAGAAAAGAACTGAATTAAGGAAGACTATTACCTTTGGCTAAATCTGAGTTCATGGAGAAGAGATGAGGAACCTTGGTACGCATGTCTTCTTCTGCTTCCCAAGTAGAGCCCTCAATGGACTGATTTTTCCATAGAACTTTGACCAAGGGAACTTCTTTGTTCCTTAGTCTACGGATCTGATGATCAAGAATCTATACTGGAACTTCTTTGTATGAGAGGCTATTCTGAATATTTGTGCTTTCTAGAGGGACTACAACAGCTGAATCATCCATGCACTTCTTCAATAAGGACACATGGAACACTGGGTGAACTGGTGACAAGTCTATAGGTAGCTCAAGCTCATATGCTACTTTTCCAACACAACTTAAAATCCTGTAGGGGCCTACATATCGTAGACTAAGCTTCCCCTTTTTGGCAAATCTCTTCACCCCCTTCATGGGTGAAACCTTCAAATACATAAGATCATCTACTTCAAACTCAAGATCTCTCCTTCTTACGTCTACATAAGATTTCTGATGACTCTGATCTATTTTCAATCTCTCTCGAATCAACTGAACTTTCTCCATGGCTTTAAACACCATATCTATCCCAATCAAAGCAGCATCAACTACTTCTAACCAACTGACTACTGATCTACACCTCTACCCATAAAGATCTTGAAATGGGGCCATCTGAATACTGGAATGGTAACTGTTATTATAGGAGAACCCGATCAATGGTAAGTGGTCATCCTAACTGCCTTTGAAATCAAGAACACAGGCCCTCAATATATCCTCTAAGTCCTGAATGGTCCTCTCTGCCTGACCGTCTATCTGTGGATGAAAATTTGAACTGAGATTAACTTAGGTACCAAGACCCTTCTGAAAGGCTTTCCAAAACTGAGAGATAAACTGAGTACCCTATCTAAGATTATGGACAAGGGAACTCTATGCAATATAACTAACTCTCTGATTATAGCTTAGCATAATCTTTAGCTGTGTAGGACGTGTGAACTGGTAAGAAATGAGCAAACTCGGTCAATCTATCTACAATCACCCAAATCGAATCATGCTAACAACGCGAATGGGGTAATCTAATCACAAAGTCCATAATCACCTCTTTCTACTTCCAAGTGGGTATACCAAACTCCTGCAAAGTGCCACTAGGTCTTTGGTGCTCTACCTTAACCTATTGATAAGTTGAACACTTGGCTACAAATTTTGCGATATCTTTCTTCATACCACTCCGCCAATTGACTTTTCGCAAATTACGGTACATCTTGGTGGCTCCCAGATGAATGGAATAACGTGCACCATGCACTTCTTCCATGATCCGCTGCCTTAAATCAGCAACACATAGCACACATAATCCACTCTGGTATCTCAACACACCATCTCCACCTTGGGAGAAAACCTCTACCTTTTGATCTTTAACTGAACCCTTCAGCTTGACCAAACTAGAATCCTTATCCTACTTCTCCTTCACTCTGAACTACTCTGAACCCAAACATTGCCTTCAGCTGAGTCAACCAACCTCACACCCAATCTAGCTAACTGGTGAACTTCTCAAACTAGTTCCCTCTTATCATTCTCCGCATGAGCAACACTGCCCATAGACAAACTACTAAGGGTGTCTTCCATTACATTGTCCTTGCCCAGATGATACAACACACTTATATCATAGTCTTTCAACTATCCTAACCACTTTATCTGATGGAGATTTAACTCCCTCTAAATGAACACATATTGTAAGCTTTTGTGATCCATAAACACATCAACATGTACCCCATAAAGATAGTGCCTCCAGATTTTCAATGCAAACACAGCAGCAGCTGGCTCAGGGTCATGGTTAGGGTTGTTCTTTTCATGAGGCTTAAACTTCCTAGAGGCATAATCTATAACCTTAACCCTTTACATCAAAACACAACCAAGACCGATTCTAAAGGCATCACAATATACAACAAACCCATCCGTACCATCCGATTTAATGTAATGTAAATTGGAATTGTAATAGTTAGTAAGGAAATGGAAAATTGTACTTTAAATGTTTCTGGTTGGAATAAAAAAATTTCTTTCGAACAAAAAAACTAAGGCTTAAGTGAGTGGAGAAATAGAGATAGGCTGAGTATCTAGGAGAAGGTCAATACCAAATTCTATTTCCCTATGGGGAGGTACCCTTAGAAAATCTTTGAGAAAGACATCAAGAAACTCATTAACTATACTGACTGACTAAACTGTTGGGGTCTCAGATATAGTGTCTTTGACCCAAACTAGATGATAGGTACACCCTTTTGAGATCAACTTTCTTTCTTTAAGGTAGGATTGAAATGACTCTTGGGAGACACTGAATTACCTTTCCACTCAAAGACTGGCTCATCTAGAAATTAAAACTTCACCACTCGGGTGCAACAATCTATAGATACATAACAAGAATGGAGTCAATCCATACCGAGAATAAGGTCAAAGTCGACTATATATAACTTTATTAAATCTGCTAACATGATTTTACGAAGGATAGTGATAGGACACTTTCTATAGATCTGTTTGGCAACAACTAATTCACCCACTAGGGTAGAAACTAAGAAGGGCTCAGGGATCTTTTCAGGACCTATTTCAAAATTCACTGCAACTAGAGGGGTCACATAAGAAAAACTCGACCCGGGGTTTAACAACACATAAATATTAAGATGAAAGACATAAATCATATCAGTAACAACATCTGGTGAATCCTCCTGCTCCTCATGGGACGGTAAAGCATAAAAATAATTTTGGTGCTGACTGCTACCGGTATTGGATGATGTGCCCTGAGCAGGTATTGGGCAACCTAAAGGAGCTGGCGCACTAATAGCTTGCATCTAGGGAAGAGCATCCTTATTTCTCTGTGTAGTATGGGGACACTGTTTGATTCCATGTCCCAACTTACCACAACCATAACAACCTTTCTGTCATAACAAGCACTAACCAAGATGATTCTTACCACACTTAGCATAAGGAGAATAACTTGGCTTTTCACCCACACTATTCTAAGATCTGGACATAGAAGTCTTACCCTACTTCTCTTGCCTAGCTCTGGGGGTAGGAGCACTAGCTGAAGATGGTGCTGGTATAGATGAATAATTCTGAAACTGAGAACGATTTCTCCCTCCATACTTTGTCTGGCCATACTCAAACTTCCCGGTTCTAGCCTTGTTATTTCCCCTCTCTCTTCCCTTTAACTTTTCTGCCTTAATCTGTTGAACATAAATTATCAGCCTAGAAGGATCCATGTCACCAATAAGCATGGAAGTCCTACACTTCTTGACTACCAAACAAGATACTCCAGTAATAAACTTACTCATACTTTCCCTAGGGTTAGCCATCGTATTAGGGGAATACTTAGACAACTGGTTGAACATAAGGCAGTACTCTTTCACTGTCATTGAGCCCTGTCTCAGGTTCACAAACTCCTCTACCTTAGCTTTTCTCATTTCACACAGAAAGAACCTGTCTAGAAACGCATCCTGAAATATCTACTAACTCATAGAAGCTGCATTCTCACCTCTACCATTCTTCCACATAACCACCCAATCATACGCTACATCCTTCAATATATAGGATATTAACTCTACACTCTTCTCTTTAGAAATATGCATAATCTAGGTAATCTTTTTCACCTCATCTAAATAAAGTCCTCACCTGCTTTTGACCCAAAGAACTCTGGCGGATTCATTCTCATGAAGTCTCAAATTCTGTATATGTCTAAATACCCATTCTGCTAAAGTGGGACTGCCACCTGATGGTTTCCCAAAACATTAGCAGTCACATCTTGGGCCAACACCTGAAAGGCAGCCTAAAATTCAGCATGGGATATATTCTCATTCTGAGAGTCAACAGGCTGGGGTGGCTAGTTATCATTTTTGTGTGCATTATCTCGATGAGGAGGCATATTCAACTGTCATGTAATAGTACTAGTTAAAACAAGATAGATATACTGTAAGAACGATAGATCATGAAAGAAAGAGATGATTTCGTAAAAATATCCCAAGCT
This sequence comes from Capsicum pubescens, assembly GCA_030864215.1. NCBI lineage: Eukaryota > Viridiplantae > Streptophyta > Magnoliopsida > Solanales > Solanaceae > Capsicum > Capsicum pubescens. The sequence goes on along the minus strand of CM061541.1, from coordinate 82,111,518 downwards.
TCTTGCTCATAAATGTGGCGCGCTTCACACCCATGATCAAGACTCTATATAAAGTGACTTGTCTAACTTTCTATGACTCTTATAACCTTAGGCTCTGATGCCAAGTTTTTAACGCCCCAAAAATGGGTCCTGAGAAGTTACATGGTGCTCAAGACTATGTATAGCCTTAAGCTAACCCTATAGGTCATCTACTAAATCTAAAACTTACAATAGCGAAGTATAGATATACAATCAAGCTAAAATATAGAATTCTATATGAGCTAAGGTAAAAATGTCTGAATATAATATCTAAAAATACTAGACTCAAGAGTCTGATAAATCAATACTGTAAATCTGAATCATAACTAGCAGTCTGATAAGCCTCTACTACTAATGTTAGACAGTCACTGGGAAAAACCCCCAGCTGACTCAAACTATTTGAAAATACTGAATCATCTATACTAATAAGCTGAAAAATAGAAAGTCTAAGTTCCCAAACTATAAGGACTCACGAACTCTCGAGATATAGATGAAGATGCTCGAAATCACTCACGCTGCTGAAATTGAGCTCCTGAACCTACATTATGAGACAATGTAGCACATAGACGTATATGTGGATCAGTACTTCTAAATTGTACTGAGTATATGTGGGTGAATGCATAAGTAAATCAATAATTCAATATTATTATAAGTTTGTAAAAGAATGCATGCTAAATATAGGTGACTCACATAAGCTGGAATATCTGAAAACTGAAAATCAAATCATGAATAGCAAAACATGTTGCATAAATCTAGTGAGCCATAACATTTAGTTTCTAAAAGCTATACTTGTATTCTGTCTTTAAATCATGTTGTCTAAGTATAGAAAGGACTCACTTTTATATCTATAATCTAAAATCTGAAGCTTCATTGCTGATGTCACATGTAAAGCAATGTCTAAATAAATCTATGAGCCTTTACACTTTGTTTTCTATAAGCATTTCTGTTATTCTTTGCTCTTTTCTGTAAGTTGTAGGAAAATACTTTTAAAAATTATTCTGCAAGTCTTTACTATTAAGGAGGTTCTTCCAACCGACATACACTATGTGAGTTGTCATAGTGTCCAACGTCTTGTTCCCTTATGGGAAAACCTCACATTAGGGAGAGGTTTCATACTCTTACTAAGGAGTATAACCTAATCTAAGTGATCACATCTGTATTAGTCATCCATATAGAAATAGGAATAATCTGATAATTTGAACCTATGTTGACTCGTAGTTCTAGAGCATATAAACATACCCAACTCAATGGAAAATACTACTCCCTTTAATCTGTATGCTCATTCTATTGGAAATCCACTTTTAAAAACTAATATAAGGGTTTACAATGAAAATCTCTTGTAGATCTATTATTGGAAACTATAGCTAAATCTGTAAAGTGGATTTCAAATTGAAACTGAGATCAAAAGATCAAATCTTTATTAATAATATAAAAATAGCTAGTCATGGAATACTTTAAGCATAGTCATTCTTGAAATATCAACATTCAAACTAGTGTTAGTAACCCATTCATCAAATTTATGTCAAATCATCATAAAATTCATGTTTGATATGTAAATATTGATAATTCAATTCTAAATCTGGAAATTACTGTAATACGCATGAAAATACGAAAGTAGACATGCAATTCAACATCTAAATCTCTCAAAATCTCATAATCTTGCAAATAACAATATTGAGTATGAACCCTAATTCAAAACTCATGTAAACTCATGTAATATTATCTTCAAAAATTAATTTTGGACACAAGGATGAGAGGATTGTCCTTGTTGAAAAGCCTACATACCTTAATTGATGCAATTGATGAGAACACTTGATTTTGGATTCCTATTTGTGCTCTTGATGATGGATTATTGATTATCTTGAATTGGTAACCTTGAATTTTGAGTTTTCTTGGAGAAAGAATGGTGGAATTTGGATTTCTTGGGAATTGAGTTCTAGGGTTTTATTGGAGAGTAATTTGATGAAAAGTGAGCATATAATGCTTAGAATAGGTTTAATCCTCGGTTTTACATGAATTGGGGGCTGGGGAAAAGACTAAACTACACTTTTAAAATCAACTTTTGAAACTGGAAATCCCAACTTTTGGCCCCACCTCGACGCGCCACTATTGCAGTGGCTTACTGGAAAAGGGACTACAGCGAACTGGAACTTTACCGCGATGTGAAGCTATCGTGGTAAGCTACTAGAAATTGACAAATGCCATTTAGGCCATCACTACGATGTGGTACCATTGCTATGAGCTGTTGGAAATTGACGCGGGCCAATCGCGGTGCTTCACTAGAATTGGACAATTGTGATTTTGTCCTTCACTGTGGCGTGGTGCCTGTCGAAATCCATACTATTTTACTAAAAATGCCATAACTTCTCAACCGAGTATCGGATTGAGGCGAAATTGGTATCGTTGGAAAGTTGAGCCAATTATCTACACATTGGTGGGTCTAAAGCTTGAAAAATCTACATGTATCAAGGGATATTTATTTTTTAAGATAACCCTTGACATTCTAGGAGCTAAACTGAGATAGAAAATTATGGGGTATTACACCAACCCATACCCAAAATAACGTCAAAATTGACCATATGTAACACTAATAAATCTACCCAAGTCTCTCACCTAAAAAAGGTCACAATGCAAGATCCGTACACCCAATCAACCATTAAAGAATCTCCTACAAGGTTAGATGCACGAATAGGCATGGAAAGAGGCTCACTAATAGAATCAAAACTCAAAGTATAATATATAGACACATAGGTGAAAGTTAGTTTAAGATAAAATAATACAGATTCAGATCTAAAGCAAATGGGATGATACATGTGATCACAGCATCAGAATCCTCTATCTCTAGTTTGGCGGGTATAGCATAACACTGTGCACGACTATCAATGGGTTGAGTAGTCCCACGACCACCACCACGGGTTTCACTACCTCTGCATCTCAAACCTCTGGTAGAACCCCTACCTCTCATAGTTGAAATAGGAGTAGCTCTTACTACATTACAGGGAAAGTCCTTGTCTGAATGGCCATTCTTATCACATATAAAGCAACCTCTACGGTCCTCCTCAATAAAAAAAGATACCACTAGGCTCAAACAGAAACCCTAAACTACTGAACCAGAAGATCCACCACCTGAGCTCTGCAAGGCTGGTTGTACTGGCCTACCTTGATATCCATAAAAAACTCTAAAAAATTTCCTTGAGAAGTCTGACCTTTGAACTCACCAAAATGATGTACCTTCTTGGCACCTCATCGAGATTCTTGAAGAATACCTCAGTCATCTTATCATGATATACTATACTCTAAAAAAATACCTCAAAAACAACAATCTAAGATGCAGCCTACTAAAGGGAAATATCTAAACCCTTCATGAACTTTCGTATCTTCTCAAACTCAATGGAAATACTTTCATAGGAATATCAAGACAACGCATGGAAGCATGACTCATACTCTGCAATAGTCAGAAAGCCCAGCACTATGTGATCAAAATAATCCCCCATCCGATCTCTCAGACTATAAGGCATGAACCTCTCCAAAAAGTCATCAACGAATTGATCCCAACTAATACCAAGAGAATGATGAGGTCTACATACCACAAGTGACCTCCACCAATCCCTAACAGTGTCTCTCAACTTTTAAGTGGTATAATGATCCCTATGCAACTCAAGCAAACCTAAATTATTCAACTTCTCATGGCAGTCAATCAAGAACTCATAGGTATCCTCACACACAGCACCGCTGAATCTAGAAGGACCCAAATGAGTAAATCTATCAAACCTTTTTTGATCCTCAAAAGACATCACTACACTCGCAACAAGATGAAGAATAGTGAATCTGGCAGGCCAAGATACCATCTGAGGAGATAATATAGATAAAGGTTGAACTCCTAATTTTTAAATACCATACTCAGATGTCAGCATTAAAGAAGAAATAGTACTTAGGATTTGAGAAGTAACCAAAATAGAAGTAGGTACCATAAACGGATCCACACTCAGGGATGGAGGAACAACCGACATACCCAAAGGATCACCCTCTAAATGGGTCAACAATCTCACCAACAAACCCTCTAATATTTGGGTAGATGAACTCTGAGGAACTGGAGCTTAACCTAAACCACTAACATGCTTAAAATGAGGCTCAGGGGAGAGTCCCCTAGCACTCCTCCAAGACAGGGATAATCTATGGTCCTGTCCACTTCCTCAAGTTCGTCCATGACTTGAGGCTCTCCCATTAGGTGAAGGCTCTATATATCTTACCTTGAAGAACCTAGTCAACACCATCTATGTAAAAAGAGTGAAACACAACTTAACATACAAAGTATAAAAGAACTTTGCACGATAAGTAATAAAAGAGAGAGGTTTCCTAAAGACATCCTATAGCCTCTCAAAGATAGATATAGACGTCAACTTATTGAATCTACAAGACACTATTTTCCATCCCATCCTTACACCGTTAAGACTAACTAACCTGGATACTCTGATACCAATTTATCACGATCCAAAATCCAAGTGGTATGATGGCAGTTGTCGCAGCGAACCTTAACAAGTAAGCATATCATCAAAATTAATATACAAGGGGGAAAAAATAGTAATAACCCCAAGGCAAGGCTCGTAGAATGAATCCGAACCATACAATCTAATTAATGTAGAAAGGAAACATAACCAAAAATCCATAACTCTTAAAACCTAGTGCCATAGTGTAATAAATTATCTATTACCAACTTGAATCCAAAAGAATTACATCAGAGGCTCAAAATATGAAAAACTTTGTCTCTGAAATACAAGTAAAGACATAGTCTCATAAAGAAAGATAGTAGAAGACTCTAGGCATCTGAAAATCAACTGCTGCCTTAAAAGCTCCAAATATCACCTAAATCAACCACCGCGGGGTGTATCGAAACCCAAATCTACACTAAACGGGTACAATAGGGATGAGTATGATCCACTTGTACTCAATAGGTATCATAGGCCGACCAAGGAAAATAGAAACTAAAGAATACAAAATATACACTAAGGGTACATCACCTGTAATAAAAAATTATCCCATAATGGTAGCCAACATCGCTTGTACTAACAGTTCTATAATGTCACATATATTGTAATAAGACACTATTAAGGACCACAAGTATACATTATACCACATACAAGTAGAATAAAGAAGGACAACATATACAAGATCATCAAGTAAAAGTAAAGTAAGATAGCACAATTAGATAGGTAACAAGTCAAGACAGAAATACAATCACATTACATGCATAATGAAGTAAATACAATGATGATGATGATGATGCATGAGGTTGTTGCACAACCGCTGAGACTATTTTACAATCTTTGTATACACCTACAAAGCTAAAGATTCCTAATGTAGGACCTATGGGGGTTCATCAACTCGTATACAATCAAAAAACATATCCATTTCTCTTTCCGGCATATTCCTCTAGAAAGTTTTATAAGATGTCATAACTTTTGTCAAAAAAGGTGTTGTCTGTGTTTCTCAGTGTTTCCATGGTGGTACCAATATTTAATGAATGAATATGATATGAGGATGTATTGCTCACAATGTAAGACACTTAAAAATTTTAATTATTTTATTTTTGACCCTCTTGTGTTTGTAGTGTCGATTTTTGACTTGAATCATGATTAGGGGTGTTAATAGGGTGTATCGGGAGAGTTTTAAAATTTTTGAAAGGGGTTTTGAGTTATTTTGGAACTCCCAAGCAGTGAGCCTCTATGATGTCACCGTGCCATGGATGTTAGACTCGGCGATATTAGAGTGGCATGGAGGATAACCTCTACATTAATGGTGTGTCATGCTAATGTGTAAATTTCATCCAGTTTTGCTTTTTATCACTTGGGGTGAGGGTCTTTGGGTATTTTTACACCTTGTACGACCTTTAAACATCATATAAACCTATTCCCATTAGTTTTAAAAGATCAAAAGTTATTCATTCACTCTTAAACTCAAAACCCAAGAAAGATCAAGGGTTTCATAAAGAATTCAAAATCTAGACTCCAAACTTCAAATTAAATTCAAATTCTTGTGTGTTTCAAGCATGTATCTCTTCTCTAAACTGATTTTTTACAAAGCATGTGTTTAACTACTATCCGTGTAGTTTAATTATTTGGTTTGGAATATGGGTTGAGGGATTTAGAATGGTTATTGAGTAAATTAACTTCTCGTGGTTTTAAATTTATTAGCCATGGCTTTATTTCATAGTTTTGAACAAAATACATGCATGGGTATGGGAATTGGAATGGGGAACATAGGTTTCCCAAAATTTTATGGTTTAATGGTTCAAAATTGGCTTAAACCTCAACCCAACTTGTGAAATTGATTTTGAAACATGGAAAAACACTTGGTTTAACTCACTTTTGGAACCTTGCCTTGCATAAAAGGTTAATGGAACATGAACTGGTTTTAAAGGACCTTGGTGGCTATGAAATGATTTTGAAAGACCTTGGTGTTCATTGATTGGTTATCAAATGGAAAATTCGGAGTCATTTTGGCTAAATGATTTGGTAAAGGACTTGTTGGCCATGTTTTGATTTTAAATTGGAACTTAGGGGTCGTGGATTGCCCTGAGTTAATCAATAATTGGAATAGCATAATTTTATAAGCTTGCAAACATAACTGATAATGCCTAATGGTAATAATGACTCCTTGTTTTAATGTATGGGAATGTGTAAATGCTTTAATTGGGCTTAAAGAGGGTTGTGTAGCTTGTTGTGAAAGGTGAAGACCTCAGAAGGATCGATATTGAAAACCACATTTGTCAGTGTGGGGGTATTGGTAATCATGTGCATATTTCACACTTTATATATATATTTTGGAATAGATAGAGTCATGGATTTACTGGTCCTTCCTCAGATTTTTCCTCAGTTTGTGTAGGTAACATGCACTGGGGCCCTTCCAGTGAGGGAAGTCAGACCCATATAGCCCATGGATGTATTAAGAATGATTAGAGCTTCATAGTCTAGGTTAATGATTTTAAATCTCATGTTAAACCTTGTTCCCTATTCTATCATCCTATATTTATGTATATGAATGTGTACATATTATTTTTGAATGGCTTAGGACTGATTTGATTATGGAATTACTTTATCCCTTCCTTGAGCTACATGCTAGTGCTCACCCTACTAACTGTCCTCGAATGCTGCATCATTTCATGATGTAGGGTCTTAGGGGTTCTTTTGTTAACTCGTACAGTGTTAGATGGTTCAGTTCATTGGTTGGTCTACTTTGAAGTGGTGAGCTTCCATTCTCCAGAAGACCTGTCATTTTACAATATCATTTGTATTTATGTCCTAGACAATCTCTTTTGGATTCCTTTCTGTTTATATTCAGTGTCATGTCCCGACTTAGGTTGATGTTCAGTTATTAGAGGCTTTTGTAGACAAAATACGGGAATGGTAATTGGTTTTGACTCTTAGTTCTTTATTGAGTTAACTATCTTTATCGTTATCTTAATTTAGCTTCTGTGTTATTATGATTAATGTGCTCTTGAAGGGGATGGTCTTTGATCCATGGTGAGCTTGAGATACCCATCACGACTAGGCCCGATGTTGAGTCATGACAAGCTTAGTATCAGAGCATAAGTTCAGGTTCATTGGGTGTCCAGTAAGTTGTGTTGAGTAGAGTTCTTTTTTATGGATTTGTAGCATGCCACACTAATTAAGAGAAGGCTACAAGGCATTTTGGAATGTTTCCCTTTCTTGTGTTCTATTTCGGGCGATCGAGTCTAGGTTCTTGAGACTTCTCTAACTCTTTGTTTGCTCACCTTTCAGATCATGCCTCCAAAAAGAACTAATGTTCATAGAAAATCTTCTGGAACCTCTACCTCACCTGAGGGGAATGTGGAGGGGACTCGTTCTATTTATGGAGAGTAGACTCGGTCTAGGGTCCCTACTCCTAATTATGCTTCTCCACCCAGGGTTCTACTAGTCCCCACTAGTCCTTAACCAGCTAGTGATATACATACTCAACCACCTTAAGGAGATGTTTCTAAAGAATAATTTTGTCGATCTATTCATCTTCTTACTCAATTGGTGACCTCTTAGTCTCGTCAATCTAGTCCAGTTGGTTCTGTTGCTCCTTTATTTGAGGTTACCTGGGTTGGTCAGTTTATGAGATTGAATTCCCCAACCTTTATGGGCTCTTTAGTTGAGGAGGATCCTCAAGGGTTTATTAATGAGATGGAGAATATTTTCCAGGTTATGCATGCTACTGATTTTGAAGGTGTGGAGTTTGTTACATATATTGAATGATGTAGCTAATTAGTGATATAAAAAATAAGAAAAGTTGAGAGGTGATAATATTAAGCTGGTGTGGGATGAGTTCTCGGATGCCTTCCTTGATCATTTCTTTCTTCAGGAGTTGAGGAAAGCTAAGGTTGAGGAGTTTATGAATCTAAACTAGAGTAATATGAGTATGAAAGTGTATGCCCTGAAGTTTCATCAGTTATCTTGTTATACTCTAGAGTTTGTGTCTAGTATGAAGGAGAGAATGATAAAGTTTTCTTATGGTTTATCTCATTATTTGGTATTGGAGTGTAAGGCTACAATGTTGAACAATGATATGGATATATCTAGGCTTGTGATGTATATGCAACAAGTGGAGGATGAAAAGAAAAGAAAAGAAAAGTAGAGATGGGGTTTAGGTAGAATAAGAAGTTTGGCTATTCAAAGCAGGGTGGGGGTTAGTAAAATAGTGGGAAATATGGTAGATAGTGGACCAAGAAGAAGAGTTAGGGAAATTAGTGTTCATCTGCTAGTGCTCCTTACCCTAAGCCTTCAAGAGATCGTCATTTTCAGGCTAGTAGTGGATCAAGGACACAAGGTACCCAGTCTTACGCTAGTAGTGGTTCAAAGGCATAGGTTACCCAATATTAGGCTAGTAGAGCTTAGTCAGACCCATCTTATCCTCCTTGTTATTTTTGTAGGCAGATTCACCTTGAATATTGTGAGAAGGGGAGAAATCGATGCAATAATTGTGGTCAGCTTGGTCATATCCAGTAAGATTTTCCTTCAGCCAGGGTTGTCACTAAAGCTAATAAGGTTCCAGTTTCCACTTCTTCATCTCCTACACAAAAAAGAGCTACCTCTAGTACTATCACTTGATGGAATCGTCTTTATGATCTTGCTACTCATTAGGAATCTAAGGCATCTCCCGATGTTGCCGTGGTAAGTTACAGATCTTCTCTCATGATTGTATTGCTTGCTTGATCCAGGGTCTACTCTTTCTGATATGACACTTTACGTGATTTTTCATTTTGGTTTTCGTCCCAAAAATATTTCCAACCACTTTTCTATTTCTACCTCGGTGGGTGCTTCTATTATTGCTAGAAATATCTATAGTGGTTGTGTGGTGTCTATCTTTCATAGAGAGACATTAGTGGATTTGGTAGGGTTGGATATTGTGGATTTTGATGTATTTTAGGGATGTATTGGCTTCATTCATGCTATGTTTCTCTGAATTGCAGGACCTGAAAGGTCAGTTTCTATTTTTCTAATGAATTTGTAATTCTTTTGGAGGGAAGTTCCTTAGTACCTAAGGGAAGGTTTATTTCTTATCTTTGATCCTGAAATTTGATTTCCAAAGGGTGACTTTATCATTTGGTTTAGGTTAAGGATTCTAATTCTAAAAGTCCTTCTTTGCAATATGTACCTGTTGTAAATGAGTTTCCTGAGGGTTTCCTTGATCATTTTCCTAGAATTCCTCCCAATAGGGTAATAGATTTTGGGATTGATTTTCCATTGAATACCCGTTCTATCTCTATTTCTTCATATAGAATGGCTCCGATGAGTTAAAGGAACTCAAGTATCAATTAAAGCATCTGCTTGATAAGGGTTTTATTTGCCCTAGTATAACTCTATGGGGTGATCCTATCTTTTTCGTGTGAAAGAAAGATGGGTCTCTCTGGATGTGTGTAGATTATCAACGGTTGAATAAGGTGACAGTGAAGAATAAGTATCCTCTTTATAGGATTGATGATATTTTCGATCATCTTCAGGGTGCTAGATGTTTCTCTAAGATTGATCTTCATTTGGGATATCATCAATTCAAAATTAGGGAGTTTGATATCCCTAAGACTGCTTCCCAAACCCGATATAGTCACTACGAGTTTTTAGTTATGTCATTTGGATTGACTAATGCTCCGGCTACTTTTATGGATCTTATGAATTAGGTTTTCAAGTTTTTTTTAGATTTCTTTGTTATTTTCTTCATTGATGATATTTTGGTGTATTCTAAGAGTGAGAAGTATTATGTCAATCACCTCCGAAATGTATTACAAACTCTTAAGGATCAGAAGTTGTATGCAAAATTTTCTAAGTATGAATTTTGTTTGAATGTTGTGACCTTTCTCGGGCATGTGGTTCCTAGTGAGAAGATCAAGGTGATCCACAAAAAGTTAAGGTGGTTAAGAGGTTGCCTAGACCCATGACTCCAACCGACATTTGATGATTCTCTGGCTTGGCTGGGTATTATAGGAGGTTAGTTGAGAGTTTTTCTTCTATTGGTGATTTTTTGATAAGATTGACTCAGAAAAAGATTAAGTTCCTGTAATGACCCGAGACTACTCCCTAGTTGTCACACGGTGATTATCACCACAAGTGATCCCAAGCTAACCCTTGTACTGGTATACTATTAAGCAACTGATTTAAATATATATAAAATGACTGAGTTTACTGTGCGGAAATATAATCACGATGAAATTAGAGAAAAATACAATACTCATATAATTTTTCATTTTGATAAAATTGAAGAGCGAAACTAAAATTACATGACTGACTCTGAATAACATCTATGAAGCCTCTACTATACTGACTAGAGATAGCCGGGACGTGACTCCAACTACCACTAATCAATACATATTAGTAAGAAAGTAAAGTACATAAATAATATCTAACTGAAGTCCCCGAAGTAGGAGGACTCATCATCTACTGGTTGGAATCAGCAACTGTCTGATTGTGACATATGGACTACAACTGAACTGGTACCTACAATAAACAATGTAGCACATAGATATATATGTGTATCAATACTTTTGGAATGTACTGAGCATGTGAGGGTGAATGCATAAGTAAAACAATAACTCAATTAATCATATAGCTTGTAAAGAATGCATGCTAAGTATAAACAACTCACATTGGCTTGAATACTGAAATCTGAAAATCATAAATCATGAATGATAAAGCATACTTTATAAATCTTGTGAGTCATAACACTTAGTTCAAAAAGTTATACTTTTACTTTTTCTGCTAGTGGAATAAGAAGAACTGAAGTTAATTCTATTTTCAAATCATGCAGACCAAGTGTAAAAGGACTCACCTTTGTATCTGTAAACTAAAAGCTAAAATCTCATAGATAATGACTAATGAAAAACAATATCTAAATAAAATCATGAGCCTTACACTTAGTTTCTAAAAGGTTTTCTGTTAGGGAGGTTATTCTAACCGACATACACCATGTGAGCTATCATGATGTCCAACGTCATGTTCCCCTAAGGGGTAAACCTCACATTGGGGAGAGGTGTCCTACACTTGCCAAGGAGTACAACCTAAGCTAAGTGATCACAATCTATATCTGTATCCATATAAATGAAAATAATCTGATAATATGAAGCTACGTTGGCTCGTAATTCTGGGACATATGAACTGAGACACATACCCAACTCAGTGCTAAATACTACTCCCTTACTTATATGTTCATTCTATAGAAAATCCACCTTAAAGTAGCATAAGGTTTTATAATAAAAACCAGTTATGCATCAATGTGTTTTAAACTGTAATCAAAACTAATCTGTGTGGATTCCATATCTTAGCTGAGGAATAAAATATCAAACCTTGCTTAAAAATCTGAATACATGCTTATCAAAGAATGCTCAAATATCATCTTTCTTGAAATATCAATCCTTAAACTTAGGGCTTAAAACCCATACTTTGAAATCATGTCAAATCACATAAACTTCATGCTCAACAATAATAATCTTGAAACGCTTTAACAATTCAAGTCAAGACAATGAAATCAAAATCATAATGTCATGCTTAAAGCTTATTGGAAATCTTTAATCAATGCCTCAAATTATACTCATAGTGTTCAAATCATGAAAGAGAATTCTTTAAATCAAGATAACTATTCACTTTCATACTTCAATCACTTTATTAATCCATAAACTCAAAACAAGATACTTTGGGTATGAACCCTAGTTGCAAATCATGTAAATTCAACTTTAAAAACTAGTTTGGACACAAGGATGAAAGAAACATCCTTTTTCATAACCCCACATACCTTAATTGATAAGTTCTTGAAGAAATCCTTGTGCTCTTGAGAGAAAAATCTTGAATTATTGTTCTTGGGAAAAGGGGAGGGCTTACATGAGGTTTTGATGATGAAAAGTGGGCAAATAATGCCCTTTTGGGTGTATTAATTAGTTTTTGGACGGATGGGGTTAAGGGGAATGGACTAAACTACCCCTTGGCCTCTATTTCCCGTGGAAATCACCATCTCTTCGCGACCCCTAGTTGGGTTAAGCAGCCCTCGCGACGCGGGGCTATCGCGGCCCCTTAGTACCTCTCACGGAAAAAGCCTTAACTTTTCACTCGGGTGTCGACTTAGGGTAAAATTAGTATTATTGGAAATCTAACTCAATTATCTACAATTTGGTGGGTCTTAATAGGAAAAATTCCACATAAATCAAAAGTTATACACATTAAAATTAGACCCTTGTAGAATTGAATACAAAACTTTGGGTGAATCAAAGGCTCTTCGCTCAACTTTGTTCTAAGTGATTCCAATGAATATTTTTCACTTTAAAAGAAGTTCACACACTAGGATAAATATCATGACACATGAATTCAAAAGTAAATCATGGGATTATAGTCTACATACGTAAGAATGACGGTTCAAAGTTTAGCCCAAAAATGCGGGATGTTATATTATCTCCCTTCGGAATCATTCATCCTCGAATGATACTAGTTAGACTAAAAATACTAGGGAAAACTGAGATCATATACTGAACAAGCATGACTGGAAACATGATTACATAACTAATTTTGAGCATGATGCATAAACTGAACTGGTTTCCTAAATACATGCAATAACAAGAGAATGGTTATAAGGTCGAGATAGAAATGAGAGAATCAACTTATGAGTAACTAATACATTAAGCTGGATCTTGTTTCGTGAAGAAAATATGAAAGGTTTAGGACATGAAAATTTGGGGTATTATAATACATCTCCCCCTTGGGATATTCCATCCCCTGAATGATACTAACTTGGCTAAAATACTAAGAAAAGACTGAGATGATGCACAGGACACTTGCGGACTGAATCATGACTGAATATCTTGAATCTGAAACTGATGCATATGCATAAACTAAGATGAATCCAAAATTTGCATGGACATGAATTACCTCATGAATAGGAAAGATGGAAGACCATAGGAACTTGTCTATTTGACTGCTAGACTGGATTGTTGGCTATACAGACTGAACTATACTGAAAGTTTATACCCAAATGGAGTCTTCCTTCAACACTCTTCAAAGAAGTTCTAATTTTATTAGGGAGTAAAGTAATTTGGGCATCATCTGAACAAGATATCTGAATAAGAAATTACAACATTGCTACAACTCTATAGCATGGAAGATAAACCTATAGATCATAAGCTAGGATAGAATTACTAGGACTTAGGTAATGTAACTTCTTACCTTCAAGCTTAGCAACATTTCTCAAATATACTCTCAACTATACTATTTCTCTTGAATACCATACTCATTTGATTTAACTTATAATTCTCACATGGGCATCGATAAATCCATCTACTAAAGTCTAAACTGAATTAAACTTTATCACCATGATCAAGCCTAACTCTAAATCACAAAGTACAACATGCCACACCATAATACTAGTATAAACCACATGATTCAATCTTTTGTCTTTTTAGAGCTCACACCTTAAGCATAACATGTCTTACCACTTCAATGACTAACTCTGAACTCTTACTATGGATTCACTAGCACATATTGCATTCATCCACTTACATCCCAACATGACATTCAAGCTTATCATTATAATCACATATGAACTTCAAGGCAACCACCCATAAAGGTATACTTCACATATTCTCTAAACCTCTATAAATAACAACTTTCTTACACTATTCTTATGAAGACATGCCCAGAATTCTCAACTAACTATGACATATACCAAAACTTTTCCTCAATATTACTTCAGGCCTATAACCTTAGATCAAGCAAGCATACAAAAAACTTTCCCAATATGAGACATTTACTTTCTCCCATCTAAACAACTTTTCATGATCACTATCTTGGCATAAGGAAAGGTCATTAAAAGGTTAGAACATAAGGACCTGAAGCATGAAAGATAACTTTGACACATAACTTAGGCCTGAGGAATAGAGTATCAATATTATGGATTCATCAAAGAGATCTAAACTGAGGACATACATGACATAAACTGAATTTCACTAGGAACATGAGTTTCTGAGAACTGATCATACTCTGAAACATGAGTTTATACTTATCATAAGTTATTCAACATAAGACTTGAGTTCATAAATTCATGAGGGATAACTTGAATCATAGAGAGAAGATGTTACTTACTTACTGGGGTTTGAGAATAAACTTGAATACGCATGAAGTGTATAAGCATTGGACTTTGGTATGGATCTCTCATACAAGATATAAATTTGGTATGATAATGACTGAAATCCAAGGAATACTCTAAAGTAAGAAGGGGGTCACTATTTTATCACAACTCTTATTGACATGTATCGCAATCTAATTCTCAAAACTTGATCTGGTTCTACACTCTACCATCTCCCCTTTAGGTCAAAGCTGATATTCTAAGCTTATGGGTCTACTCTATATCCTCGATACTGATCCATAATTTCTTTATTCTAATGTATACACATAAATACTAAACTCACAAGCATAAACTATATTTTGAACTTACTGAGTTCATTCTTGAACAACCTTTCATATACCATCCTTAACTTTCTAGCTTCAATAATCATCATCAAAGACTTACACTCTCATTTGCAAACATATCTACCTCACTAAACACATATCATAGCCTACCAAGGTCACACTTCTATACTTATATTTTTCCTAAATCGTAAGAATCAAAATCATACTTAAAAGACTCAACACCATCTATCTAAAACTCCTCAACTTAGCTATTAAGAACACCATGTACTATATAACTAGCCTTCTTCCACTTAGCAAATAAAGGGTACTACTAACCACACACGACACTAAATAACCTTAGAAAAAATAAGGCAACCTCATATCGCCTTGGGCACACCTCTACATCATACTTAATCTCAAATCAATAAACTTAAATTATTGCATTCACTATTTTAAGCCTATTGGTTCAACCCATGTAACTAGCATCACTAACCCAGTAACTATTGCATCTACCTTGATGATCATCCACTGTTCAATATTAGTGTCTAGTGCTAGGCATGATTAACAATCCAATCTCACATACTATTCTTACTTGGAAGCTATAAAATGAAGCATCAAGAAACATTAGTCCACTAGAACTTCATAACAGCAATATAATATATCTTATTAAAATACGTTAGCACATCCTTCTTCTACACATTATGAATATTTACCCATCTATACACCTAAATTATTTTTGTAGCTCTATAAGTTTCAACTAAACTCCTTTTTGCAACCTTAGGGGAAGCCTAAATTAACAATACTCAACTACCAAATACTCTATTAATATCCTATACCTTTTTAACACCACAAATATCATAAATAACTCCTTTCATACTTCAAGCAAACAATAATTCACCTTAACTAATAACTTCTTCTCTACCTTCCACTGAACTAACACACAAGGAAATATCACTATAATGCAAAATCTATAGCATGCATAAGTTTATCTCTATACATTGTATCAATCGTCATTAACACTTTCTTGTCACTACACTTCTAAATCCACACTTCCAACAATAAAAAGGTTCTACTACTTATAAATCATAACACTGAAGTTCATACTATCCCCCGAATGCAAACTCTATTTAATAATTTTGATTTATACTATCTTCTCTCATAAGCAAAAGCATTATTTGTATAGAAGGATTAATGAGGAATCTGAATACATATCTTATTCTGTCTCAACTAAACAACTCATAAGGATGAGAACATAACTTTCAACTTATAGAACTTGTTACACATTAGCGGCTCCTCTCAAGCCCCTTGTATGACTTCTGAAATTACTGATAGTAAATATAAGAGCATCATCTTGGGAGGAATTGGAACTTGCTAATCATGTTATCTCAAGAATATAACATAGATAGAGAAGTATGGATTAACACATAAATCGACAGAAGTTTCTGAAGGGAAAACTTTACAACATAATCTAGAGTATGAAAGAAACAAAACTTTTTTAAATACCCTGTAGCCTCTCGAAGAAAAGTGCAGACGTCTTCGTACCATTCCACAATACTCTACTAGATACTTCTTCAGATAAACCCTAGGAAACTTGAACTCTGTGTTCTGATACCAAGTTTGTAACAACCCGAGACTACCCCTAGTCATCACGCGGTACTTAGGACCATAAGTGATCCCAAGATAACCCTTGTACTGGCATACTATTAAGCAACTAACTTAAATATGTATAAAATGACTGAGTTTACTGTGTGGAAATATAATTATGATGAAATCATAGAAAAATACAATACTCATAGAACTTTTCATTCTGATAAAACTAAAGAGCAGAACTGAAATTACATGACTGACTTTGACTGACATCTATGAAGCCTCTACTCTACTGACTATACATATATGGGACGTGACTCCAACTACCACTAATAAATACATATGAGTAAGAAAGTAAAGAATATAAATAACATCTAACTGAAGTCCCCGAAGTAGGAGGACTCATCATCTCTGGCTAGAATTTGCAACTGTTTGATCGTGATATATGGACTACAACTGAATTGATACCTATATTATTAAACAATGTAGCACATAGACATATATGTGGATTAGTACTTTTGGAATGTGATGAGCATGTGGGGGTGAATGAATAAGTAAAACAATAAATCAATTTTAATCATATAGCTTGTAAAGAATGCATGCTAAGTATAAATGAATCACATTGGCTTGAATACTGAAAGATGAAAATCATAAATCATGAATGATAAAGCATACTGTATAAATCTTGTGAGTTATAACACTTAGTTCTAAAAGTTGTACTTTTACTCTTTCTGCTAGTGGAATAAGTAGAACTGAAGTTAAGTCTATTTTCAAATTATGCAGGCTAAGTGTAAAAGGACTCTCCTTTGTATCTCTGTAAACTAAAAGCTGAAATTGCATAGATAATGACTTATGAAAAAAATATCTGAATAAAATCGTGAGCCTTACACTTAGTTTCTAAAAGCTTTTCTATTATTCTTTTCTATTAAGGAGGTTCTTCTAATCGACATACACCATGTGAGCTATCATGATGTCCAACTTCATGTTCTCCTAAGGGGTAAACCTCATGTTGAGAAAAGGTGTCATACTCTTTCCAAGGAGTACAACCTGAGCTAAGTGATCATAATATATAGTTGCATCTATATAAATGGGAATAATATGATAATCTGAATGTATGTTGTCTCATAGTTCTAGGACATATGAACTAAGACACATACCCAACTCAGTGCTAAATACTACTCCCTTACTTATATTCTATTTCTGTAGGAAATCCACCTTAAAGTAGCATAAGGGTTTATAATGAAAACTAGTTATGCATCAATGTGTTTTAAACTGTAATCAAAACTAATATGTATGGATTCCATATCTTAGCTGAGGATCAAAAGATCAAAACTTCCTTAAAAATATGAATAAATGCTTATCAAAGAATGCTCAAATATCATCTTTCTTGAAATATCAATACTTAAACTTAAGGCTTACACCCATACTTGAAAATCATGTCAAATCACAATAAAATTCATGCTCAACAATAATAATCTTAAAATTCTTTAACAATTCAAGTCAAGATAATGAAATCAAATCACAATGTCATGCTTAAAGCTTAACTGGAAATCTTTAATCAATGACTCAAATCATACTCATAGTGTTCAAATCATGAAAGAGAATTCTTTAAATCAATATAACTATGCACTTTCATAATTCAATCACTTTATTAATCCATAAACTCAAAACAAGATACTTTGGGTATGAACCCTAGTTGTAAATCATGTAAATTCAACTTTAAAAACTAGTTTTGGGCACAAGAATAAAAGGAGCATCCTGGTTCATGACTCCACATACCTTAATTGATGAGTTCTTGAATAAATCCTAGTGTTATTGAGAGTAAAATCTTGAATTATTGTTCTTGGGAAAAGGGGAAGGTTTACATAAGGTTTTGATGATGAAAATTGTGCAAATAATGCCCTTTTGGGTGTATTAATTCGTGTTTGGGCGGCTGGGGTTAAGGGTATTGGACTAAAATGACCCTTGGCCTCTTTTTCTTATGGAAATCACTATCACGTTGCGACCCCTAGTTGGGTTAAACAGGCCTCGTGACGCGGGGCTATCGCGACCCCTTACTGCCTCTTACTTAAAAATAATAACTTTTCACTCGGGTGTCGAATTAAGGAGAAATTGGTATCATTGGAAAGCTAACTCAATTATCTCCAATTTTGTGGGTTCTGAAAAATTTTACGTACCTCAAAAGTTATACATATTCAAAGTAGACCCTTGTAGAATCAAATACAAAACTTTAGGCGAATCAAAGGCTCTTAGCTCAACTTTGTTCTAAGTGATTCCTATGAATATTTTTCACTTAGAAATCACTTAACACCCTAGGATAAATATCATGATACATGAATTCAAAATTAAATCATGATATTATAGTCTACATACGTAAGAACGGCGGTTCAAAGTTTAGCTCAAAAATGCAGAGTGTTATAGTTCTTTTGGTCCAATTCTTATGAGAATAGTTTTCAGAAGTTGAAAAGTAAGTTTACTTTTGTGCTAGTTTTGATCCTACCCAAGGGCAATGATGGTTTTGATGTGTATTGTGATGTGTTCTGTATGGAGCTTGTTTGTGTCTTGATGCAGCATGGTAAGGTTGTGGCTAATGCTTTTAGGAAGCTTAAATATCATGAAAGGAACTATCTGGCCCATGATATCGAATTGTTGGTTTTGTTTTTTCTTTAAATCTTTGGTGTCATACAAATGAATATGGATATCTATTCAGATCATAAGAGCTTGCAATATATGTTTACTCAAAAGGTGTTGAATCTCAGGCATAGGTGTAGTTGTTAATGTATTTAGAAGGTTGTCTATAGGGATTTTATCTCATGTAGATGAAGAGAAACGAGGATTGGTGAAGGATATTCACCAGTTATCTAACTTAGGAGTTCATTTTTTGGACTCTGGAGATGGAGAGGTGATTGGTCAAGAGGTTTTTAAGTTATCTCTTGGTGCTGAAGTGAAGGAGAAGTAGGCTTTTGATTCCATTCTTATGCAAATTAAGGATTATATTGGCCAGAAAAAAGTTATGGCTTTTGAGGTTGGTGGTGATGGTATCCTAAGGTATCAAGGTAGGTTATGTTCTCCTAATGTTGAGAGGCTGCGAGAAAGGATTTTAACTGAGGTACATAGTTCGTCCCAGTTCAACAAAGATGTATAATGATTTGAAGGAAACATATTGGTGGAGCAATATAAAGAGAGATACGGCTAATTTTGTAGCTAAGTGTATGGTCTGTTAGCAAGTTAAGGTTGAGCACTTTAGGCCTGGTGGCATGTCTCAAGAGATAGAGTTGTATGTATGGAAGTGGGAGATAATCAACATAGATTTTTCTACGGGTCTTTTGTGGTCTCCTAATTAGTATGATTCAATTTGAATCATTATGGAATAAATTACTAAGTCTGCTCACTTCTTGACTATGAGGACTAGCTATTCATGGGAGGATTATGCTAAGTTGTTCATTTAGGAGATTGTGAAGTTGCATGGGGCACCTGTGTCCATCATCTCAAATTGAGGTATGCAGTTTTTTTCTCACTTTTGGCATTTATTTTAGAAAGGTTTGGGTAATAAGGTGAACCTTATCACCTCTTTCCACCCTCAAACAGATGACAAGTAGAATGGACTATTCATATATTAGAGGATATGTTAATGGCTTGTGTGATTGATTTTAAAGGTAGTTGGGCTGATCAATTACCCCTCATTAAGTTTGCGTACAACAATAGTTATTATTCGAGTATTCAGATGGCTTCTTTTGAGTCTCTCTATGGTAGGAGATGTAGGTCTCATATTGGGTGGTTTAAGGTTGGTGAGGCTAGATTGTTTGGTCCTGACTTGGTTAACCAAGAGATGAAAAAGGTGAAGGTGATTAGAGAAAGACTTAAGACTAGTCAGAGTCACCAAAAGACTTATACAGATGTGAGGTGAAGATAATTGGAGTTTGAAGTAAGTTATTGGGTATTCTTGAAAGTTTCTCCTATGAAAAGAGTGATGTAATTTAGGAAAAAGAGGAAGCTCAGTCTTTATTATGTTGGACCATATAAAATTGTAAGAAGAGTTGGGAATGTGGAGTATGAGTTGGATTTTCCTACGAGTTTGGGTTATATTCACCTCGTGTTTCATGTATCCATGCTTAAAAAGTGTGTGGGTGACCCTTCTTTGATAGTATCAATTAAGGATGTTGGTATTTCAGATTTCTTGTCTTATGGACTTTGAGATTTTGGATAGGCAAGTTCATAGGTTGAGGACAAAGGACGTAGCTTCAGTGAAGGTTCTTTGGAGGAATCAAATGGTAGAGAAAGATACTTGGGAAGCTGAGAAATATATGAAGGCCAAGTATCCATTCTTGTCCTCTTGTCGAATGAAAGTGTTTAAGTTAAGAGTCTCATTTTCCTCTGGTCACTTTTTGAGTGTGTCATTTGATTCTGATGTATTCTTTCTATTCCTGTGCTAGAAATGTCCTAACTCATCATTCAAGGTCGAATAATCCTATGGGGAGGGGATAATGTAAGACCCTTAAGAATTTTGATCATTTTATTTTTGACCCTCCCATATTTGTAGTGTTGATTTTTTACCTTAATTATTATTAGGGATGTTAATACGGTGTCTCAAGAGAGTTTCAAAATTTTTAGAAGGGGTCTGAGGTTATTTTGGGACTTTGAGGCAGTGTGCCTCCGTGATATCATCGTGCCACGGAGGTTAGCCTATGCGATATTGGCGTACAACGGAGGATAACCTTCACGATAAAGGCATGCCACGCCAAGGTGTAAATTTTGTCCAGTTTTGTTTTTTTTTGCACTAAGGGTGAGAGGCTTTTGGTCTTTTTACCCCTTGTACGACCTTTAAACATCACATAAGCCTATTCCCATCAGTTTTCAAAGAACAAAAGTTATTCTTTCACTCTTAAATTCAAAACCCAAGAAAGCTCAAAGGTTTCATAGAGAATTCATCATCTGGACTCTAAACTTCAAATTGACTTCAATTTTTTGTATGTTTCAGGCATGTATCTCTTTCCTAAAGTAATTTTTATACAAAACATATGTTTAATTACGATTCATGTGGTTTAATTATTTGGTTTGGAATATGGATTGAGGATTTGGAATGGTTATTGAGTAAATGACTTCCTATGGTTTTGAATTGATTATTCATGGTTTTGAACTAAGTATATGCATGGGTAAGGAAATGGAAAATACGGGTTTCCCAAAATTTTATAGTTTAATGATTCGTAATTGTCTTAAATCTCAACCTAACATGTGAAACTGGTTTTGAAACATGGAAATACACTTAGATTAACTCACTTTTGGAACCTTGAGTTGCATAAAAGGGTAATGGAACATGAATTAGTTTTAAAGGGCCTTGGTGGCCATGGATTAATTTTCAAATGGAAACTTTGGAGTCATTTTAGCTAAATGATTTTGGAAAGGCCTTCGCGACCATGTTTTGATTTTAAATTAGAACTTGGGGGTTGTGTATTCCACCGAGTTAATGGATAATTGGAATGGCATAATTCTATAAGCTTGCAAGCATAATTAATAATGCCTAATGTTAATAATGACTCCTTGGTTTAATTGATGGGAATATGTAATTATTTTAATTGGGCTTAAAGGGGGTTATGTAACTTATCGTGAAAGGTGGAGGTCCCGGGGGGATTGATACTGGAAATCATGTTTGCTGGCGTGGGATCTTAGTGACCGTGTGCACAGTTCACACTTTATATAAATATATTTTATAGAATAGTTGGGATCGTGGACTCCCTGGCCCTTCCTAAGATTTTTCCTCGATTTGTGCGGCTAACATACACTGGGCCCTTTCGATGGGGGTAGCCAAACCCATATATCCCGTGGGTGTCTTTGAGATGGTTAGATCTACACAGTCCAGGTTAATAATTTTAAATCCTATTCCATATACCGACATCCTATATATGTGTATATAAATGTATGCAAGAGGTTTTTGAATGGTTTTGGACTGACTTGATCATGGCATTATTTTATCACTTTTTTTAGTTACATGCTAGTGTTCACCCCACTAATCATCCCCAAATGCTGTGTTATTTCATGATGTTGGGTCCTAGGGTTTCTATTGTTACCTCGTGCAGTGTAAGGTGGTTTGGTTTGTTGGTTGGTTTGCTTTGAAGTGGTGAGCTTCCGTTCTCCGAAAGGCCTGTCATTTCATAGTATCATTTTCACTTATATCCTAGACTATCTCTTTTGGATTTCTTTTTTGCTATAGTCGGGGGCATGTCCCGACTTAGGTTGATATTTAGTTTTTAGAGGCTTTCGTGGACAAATTATGGGAATGGTGGTTGGTTTTGATCTTAGTTCTTTATTGAGTTAACCATCTTTATTGTAATCTTGATTTAGCTTCCACATTATTATGATTAATGTGCTCTAAAGGTTCGGCTAAGGGGGTGGTCTCCAGTCCATGGTGGACTCGAGATACCCGTCACAACTTGGACCAAGGTTGGGTCGTGACACACAACCAACCACAATAAGTGTTTCCACAACCAACCACAATGAGAATTTCCAAAACCATGTGAGCCAAATATCCACTCATTATTTTCAATCATCCATGAATTTCCACATGATTCAATGCCAATAGAGAATGAATACATCATAATACACAATTGAAACCACAAAAGAATTTTTCATCAAACCATATACAACTATTATCCTGTATACAAGACTATCAATATCACATAGGACCCTACACAGTCACGCATAGCACACAATGTTTCAAAATCACTAAATAAATCACATATAAACCCCCACACGTGGACAACACAGTAAGATAGACTTTTTCATGATTTGTTCCCACACCCTTAACATACCTTTGTATCAAAATTAACTACATATCTCAGTCTGAAAGAGTTAAGCCATAACCTACCTCGAAGATCGAAAATTAAAATAAAAAACTTCAATCCCAAAGTCTTACTCCTCACGGGTGAATCCAAAATCAACTAAAATATGAAAATATAGAATCTACACGTCAAAAGAAAGTCAACGATACTCATATAGCCTATTTTCAAATCAGGGTCAAAACGGACCCCCAAAACAATTTTTTTTAAAAAAAGGAAAATCATAATTTTATTTTAAAAACATGTTTCTCACATTTTTAGGAGACTACAGCTAGAAACCCAAGCAAAACTAGTTAAAAACAAGGTCCAAATTGAAGAAGATTATTTTCAAGATTTATCAAGTAAAACCTTCGAAATCCATTTTAAATCAAGAATTGAAGTTGTTTTGAAGATGAAATTGAGTACAAATTGATAATTATGAGATTAGGAACATTATTCCAAGTGAAAAGGGGTAGAAATAAGGATTTAATTCGAAAAAATACAGAATTGGTTCTTCTAGGCCAAAATTCCCAATTTTAACTTTCAAATTCACATTAAAACAAGAATTTAATGATAAAGATTGAAGAAACTAATTGAAATAGGTGTTTTAGAGCTTACCCGAACTTACAAGTTGAAAAAATAGCTTAAAATCGTGAAATTCTAAGCTCCAAGTCTCAAAAATGATGAAAATAGCGAAAACATGGGTATATTAATACTCAGGTATCGCGATCGCGGACCAGGATCGTGATCGCGGTACCTGTCCTGACAGAGATATCGCTATTGAAAATAAATGTCGCAATCGCGACAATCTATCTGTTGGCCATATCATGATCACGACATCAGGCTCACGATCGCGGGTGCACCAGTTGGGGACTTAGTTTTTCAAATCTTCGCGAGCCCCTCAAAATTCATCTGGAACCTCATGAATGCAAATAAATTATGCTACCCTATCAAATTCTACACTGCAAACTCAATGGAGATATTAGATTTTCGAAAAAATAACGTTTTCGTAAAGTTGACTCCCGAAACTCAAAATTATAACTTTCCAAATCAAGGATCGAAATGTGATTTAAAATCAATAAAACCATACCAACTATGTTACCACCATAAAATTAACGTTTTGGATCTGCTGGCATAGTCTGTTTTTGCCATTCGTCGCACGGATCAAAAGATATCAACTGAAGTCCCACTATGAGGTTCTTGAATCCATCAAAAATCACAATATCACATAAAAGGCACCAAAATGTATCAGAAATCATGACAATCACCTCCACACCCTAAAAATATCATAATGCAACTACAAAGAGGGGTGAAATAGTCAAATCATACAAAAATACATATTTCATCAAAATTCAGGTCATTACAATGCATGTAGTTTTTTATTAAAGGATTTCCTTTGTGTCCTCCTTATAGGGGCGAGCATCCGGTATTTTTGGTTTGATTATTTAAAATTGGTTTGGTTTTCAGTTTTCAGATTGATGAAAATGATAGCCGTAATCAAACCAAAATAAATTTGGTTTGGTTCAATTTCTACAAATTCAGTTCGATTATTTTAAATTTTTATTTATATTTTGAAGTTTAAAGTAGTAAGTCTTTCTTTGTCATGACTGGGCATTTAAAATTAGTGACTTTTTTTAGAGAAATATTTTTTTTCAAACTTGTTCTTCATTCCCAAATGTAAATAACTCGACATGCTTGAAATGAAACGAAATAACCATAAGTTTAACATAATACATAACTGCATTATGCATAAATTTGCATAAAGTGTCCACAAAACAACACAAAAGTCATAAAAATAATCCATAAAACAACTATCATAGACTATTCTACATAAATAGTCCATAAAATAGTTCAAAGTCACTAAACAGTCCATAATATATATATATATATATATATATATATATATATATGATTTTTTGATTTAACCGGATTTTTTTTTTTGAAAAATCAATAATTGAACTGTTTAACCGAATTTCTAAAATTTGAAATCGAAATCGATCCGAAAAACTGAAAAATCAAAATCAAAATTAAATTTTAATTTAATTTTTTAATTTTTTTAATTGAACCAAAATATGTCCAGTCCTACCTCCTTATATGTTGATCTCACAATATAAAATTAATGGGACTCGTGGACTTCCTAATTGAACATGAAACTGTTCGGCTTTTGGAATGATTTTGTCTTCTAGTTTTGACTTTACACATTTCCACTTCTAATATTTAGGATAATATGATATGATTATTATTTAATATTAAATTAATTAAATATTTTAATTTGATAAAGGGGTAAAATGATAATCCAACTTTGATTTAGAATTAATTTATTTAATAATTAAAAATAATTCTATCATATTTACTACATCTTATTATTTCATATGAGTTACCAAAAAACCTCTCCATTTGCATTTTGTACTTAAATAACATATCTTTTTATATCTCTTCAGTCTAGTATTTATATTTAACTAATCTACTAATCTATAAATAACAATCAACTATGGAGTTGTTGGATGCCCATTTTTATTTTTCTTATTAGTATATCTTTATCTCTTTTTTTAACTTTTTGATTTTAGTTTTTTCATCGATCAGGTGTTGAATAATCAAAAGAGATACATAAAAAAGGTAATGTGGCAATTTGATCACTACCATTTTGATAAAGATTATAGATATATTTTTCAGAATTTCTTTGTGTCATAATAGCCAAACATGTACAAGTTCATCAAGGAGAAGAAGAGAGTTTGACGACGGTGTAAAATATACCAAAGAGAGATGATTAAAGTAATTTGGTACATGTTCCTTAAGATGGAGAAGAAAAATCTAATAACGGTGAAAGATTCATCAAGAAAGATGATTATATTAGTTTGAAGAAGTAGAAGTTTAATGATTTACAAATGTACAAAAATTATGCTTATTTTAGCATTTTCAATTAGTTATTTCTCTAAATACAAGATATGTATCCTAAGGATACTATCCTCCAAGAATTAGACTCTACTATAAAGTTTTATATTTTATGTATCAGAGGGGACATGAAATAATCGATCTCTAACTAATTATTTTGTTGCTATATCAAACTTATTAATTTTTTTAATGTGATCCTTTTACCTTTAAATATACAATTTATATGTTATATATTTTGATCTTATATTTTGTTGATCTTATCATTCAAGTTTTCCTCTTCCAATTTGTATAATTTATTCTCTTTTTTCTCAATATTGTTCTTAATATGTCATTAAGATATTGCCTAAATAAATTATTCAATTAAAGATTAACATTTAAACTAATGTAGGCCTTTTTTTTCTAAAATTCTTACATTAAAAGACGAATGAATGTCATATATATATATCCATTATTTTTTATTTTTTATTTTTTATTTTTCTTATTCAAGTTCATAAGTACTAAATTAAATCGATCGTTCTTCATTTAACATAAAATATTTTAAAAAAAAATTATTAAAGAATTTCATACAAAGGCTACTAAAAAATCATAATAAAAGATGTTAGAATCATAAACAAATATTTAATTAAAAAAATTGATCTTATTCAATAAAATTATGAGATTAATATTCAGTCATATGTTGATCTTAATTTAATAATCGTGCAAAATGCGACCAAGTACCAGTTAATCAAAAGGAACAAGTCAATTCCGTAATATTAATTATACAAATTCTTCAAATAACTATAAAAATTGTAAAATACAAAAAGGCCCCCACGTATTTGGTAAGCCTAGGAATAATATATTCTTGGAAAATAATAAGGGTTCCAATCCTTAAAAAAGATTTTTGGGTTTGTGCTTCTTATTACTCCCTCTGTTTCAAAAAGAATGACCCCTTTCCCTTTTTGGCAATACTTTAATTTCAACTTTCCACATGGCATGTTTAGGACCACAAGATTAAAGGACATTTTGGTACATTTGACACAACTTTAATTTAAAGCCACAAGATTCAAAAGTCTTCTTTATTTTCTTAAACTTTGTGTCAAGTCAAAGTAGGTCATTCTTTTTTAAACGGAGAGAGTATCTGTTTGAATGGTTGTTACGTATTATTTTGTAATAAATAGTATTGTGTAATATTGTATTGTATTATATTATATGGTATTGTATTATTTAATGAATACAACGTTTGGATAGATTAAAATTATTTCTGTCAATACATAATCTTGCATATCAATGATTTGAAGGATAAACCTGCTAAAAAGGTAGGATACATGATAGAGCTACTATAAAAAGTTAGGATAAAGAATAAAATAGAATTTTAAAATAATAAATAAATGTGAAATGAGAAAAAAAAAATTAAGGTAACAACGTGATACACTAAATTGGTGGTTATAAAGTGAGGTTTTTCATAGTTATCTAATCATGAAATCGAATCATATCGTATCATATATTTTAAGAAACAATCAAAACAGACATGGTACTCTTAGAAACAATATTGTACTATACCATGGATAACCATCATCCAAACAATGTAATTCTTTCTTATATAAATCTAGATCTTACATGCTTATTTTTAATATCTATCTCTAATCTCTTCTCTACTATAGTAGAAGTGTAAAGAGTTTTAGAAATGTTGTTTGAAACTTTTGTCCTTCATTGAAAGTCTCTCATTTAAACAAAATCACCTTTTACTATTTTTTTATATTTAATGATTAAAAATTAAATAAAAGTATATGTACCAAAATTACGTCCTTATTTAAATTGGATAAGAAATCCTAATATTTTGATATCCTCTTAATTTTGGTCAAGCTTGAAAACTTTTTTCAAAACTAGTGCTATTTATGTTGTAAATTAAACTTAACTACTAAAGGACAAATTCGTTAACAACAATCACAAATATAAATGGACTAAACAAGCAAAACATGCATGAACTGGCCAAATCAAAAGGCAAAATAAATAAAAAGTCTTACATAAAGTAAATTTTGATTATTTTAAAAAGCATTCAAATAATTCTACGAATCTTCATTCTTTTTCTTTTCTATATAATTTATCTTTTCTATGCATTTTGAAGTTTTTTTTGTTTTCCAAGGTATCCCCACAACCGGCAGCCGTGAGACTAATCCTCCATTCCTCTGTCAATGCACTAAGCGGTAGGGAACTGGCCACATAGTTTGCTCCATTCGTCAGAGGCGGGGATCTAACCCCGGTCTCTTGCTTAAGGGACATGGCGCTGAACCACCATGCCAACTCTAATGTTTATGCATTTTGAAGTTGTTATATGATTTTTTTTTCTTTAGCCTACTTGTGTGACTTTTTGTATGTGCTTTGTGGTATTTTAGGATTTTATGCTTTAACTTTTGTTTAAATTGATTCATGTTTTATAATTGTCATAATTTATGTTTACTAGGTTGTGACGTAATTTAGAAGAATATGATGAGAGACAGGTAGGTTTGAGGTAGTTTTGAAGATGTTAAAATACATCCAAGCAAATAAATATTTAATTGATGTGATTCATATGTGCAATGGAACAAAATAAAACCTCGTTTGAATTTGTTTTATTATTCAACATTATTTAAAAAAAAAAAAAATTGTTTGAAGTAATATTTGTAGGGAGAGGAGACAGTAATGTACAAGCAGATCTTATTCCTACTTCACAAAGATAAAAAAGTTATTTTTGAAAGTTCGTGACTCTGTATACTCTTAATTTATTCTAACGATTTTTCTCCATATATTTTGTTTCTCGAAGATTCTATACTGACAAGCTTGGTTTGTATGAAATTGGGTTTCATCGGTTTCCTTGCCTTTAGAATTACTTTGTTACAAATAGTTGTGTTATATTACTGTGCCACATAATGTAATTGGATTTTTCTTTACCTTATAGTTTAGAGTGTGTTTTTGTGTCATACTAACTTAGTGATAAAATTAGCGTGTTGTTAGCCTGTAGGTAGATGACTTTCAATTTTCTTTCATTGCAAGTTTCAAATTGTTGTTTGTTTCTTTCAAATGTGATATCGTTTATATACGTCATTGATTTATTAATATTGTGTGACATCCCAAATTTTTGAAGTCTAGACCCCTAAGGGATGAATAATTGGATTAACCAAATTTGCTGAAGTGAAGTCAAAACCTCCATGATAACGGCTATACTAACTAGTCATTGTCACACATAACGAGTCGTTAGGAGGACTCGTTGCCATGGCAGTAATGTGATACCCAATATTTTTAGGCTAGAATTTGAACCATCGTTCCTACGTATATAGACCCAAACTAAATGATTCCATGTCAAAATAAGTGTGTTGATCAATTATATAGTGTGGGAACATCTTTGAAGATTAATTGAGATACTAAAAATCTCCTAATTCAAAGTCGAGTTGAGAACTTTTCTACCGATTGAGCTTTAGTGGATGTCCCTACTTGGGTAAACTTCTGACCACCATTACTCCTAGAATATAATGATTTAGGTGTCCTAATATATGTCAAATGAAAGATCCTCGAGTCTTCTTTTCAACATCTCCAATTTCACCTTAATCCGATATTGAAGTAGAAAGTTATGCTTATTTTATCTCGAAGTATTTGTCTGAGAGAAGCTGACGACTTGAGTTGACAAGTTGTCAACTTAGTCGTTAGCCTTAACCAGAAAACACCTTAAATCACTTAGGGCTCATTTGTTTGCACTTAATGGAGGTATGAATCTGAATGGTTCAGACTTCAGACCATTAAGTGCATTTGTTTTTTATTAAGATTTTATCTCTTAATAAGTATGAATAGGTCTTAATTATTCAGATCTAAATTCAAGTCTTAATAGGTATGAAGAGGTATTCTGGTGTTGGATAATATTTACCGCCACTCTATTCATAATTTTCAGTCACCACCTCTGCAACCGCCATCATTATCAACCACCACCAACCACCTCCACCATCACAACCACCATCAACAACAAATATCTCTACCAACCACTACTGTCAACCACTACCACACCTGCTACCTCTATTATTCAAATTATATTTAACGCCACCACCGCCATCAATAGCACCACCGTCATCAACCACTACCGACCAATTCCTACTATCGACCAACTCATCTATCATAACTAGCACCACCGCTAACTACCATTAATACATCACAACCTCCACACATTCTTCGGTGGCCACCACCATTGTCACTAGTAGCACTACCTCTATCATCACTTCAATCACTATCATCGCTATAATTTATCACTACTAATAACTATCTCCACCATCACAACTAACAATATCTCCAACTAGCACTAACACATCGTCGACCATCATTCATTCATTTTTCAGCCATTACAATCAACACCTCCAACTACCAACATCAAGCAACGTCACATCACAATCACCACCACCACTATCAATCGCCACCATCATAACAATCACTACAATACCAACCATCAAAACTATCACCACTAACATTACTAATAACTAACATCAATTATTGTCACCGCAACCACCATTATAAACCATCTCCACTATCACTAACAAACATAAATATTTTTTTCAATCAAATAATAATTTTGTTGTATTAAATTACATACTTTTCTGATATATAATTAATTTTTTATTTGAATTATATTTTTATTTTATTATATATACAAATAATTTTTTTTGTACATTTAAATGTTGAAAAACAAATAGTCTTAATCATTCAGTTTTCAGATCTAGAGACAACATCTTAATCATTCAGACGTGCATTCATTCTGAATCTTAAAAAAAATGTAGCCTTAGAGAAGGTGATGACTAAGTTTATAAGTTATCAACTAGTTGACAAGTTGTCAACTAAGTCGTCAACCATAACCAGAAAGTGTTCAAGTCCAGTTAGAGGTTGACGACTAAGCTGATAAGTTATCAACTAGTTGACAAGTTGTTAACTTAGTTATCAACTGACTATTCATGTAATTTTTATTCAGTTTCTTTAGGGGTATTGTGGTCTTTTCCTTACCTCAAATCCTACCCCATAGCTTAAATCATCCTATAAACGATATTTTTACATCATTAACCAATTTTCAACGTTTATTCTCCTCTCCACTCTCAAGAAAAAAGAAAATAGGCTTTCTTCCCAAAGTTTAACTTTCAAGGATCCAAATTCATGTTCTCCCTTCAAGAAATCAGGAAATCAAGAAATCCATGTATGTGGGTATCCAATGAGGATCTCCTTTCATTCTCATGCCCAAATTATGATTTTGTTCATGAATTTTATGATCTTCATCAAATAGGGCTTAACCCAAATTGTTACTCCAAGCATAAATTCAATTCCCCATGATAAAATCTTCACTTCTAAGCATGTTTGAATGATTATTCATGGTTTCTTAGGCCCATATCATATCATTCACGCTATTCTCAAATCCAAGCATTTTTTTACATGATATTATTTAAGATTTCAAGCATATGATCAAGCTATATGAGTTTTTCCTAATTTCTTCAGATTATTTTATAATTAAACTATGAATACATGTTTTTCCATAAGAATGACATCTTTCCTTATTTAAGAATTATGACTTTCTTTATTATGATCAGTTGTTAATTTTTAGGCTTTATTCATTAAATTCCCATATTATAGTCAATTTTCATAGTTTTAAATACTTCAAATTATATATGCATTATTTGCAGAATACCATGTCTTGAACACATCAACTATCAATGCATGTACCAGTTTATGCTTCTATGGAGGTACAGTTGGAAGTAAGACTTAGCACCGATTAAACACAGGGATGGAGGCTACCCCGTCAGTTAGGCCAAGTCGTTAGTAACTCTACCTAAGTTCCAAAACTATGTAACTAACTTAGGTTATGAGGGGTAACCCATCAGTTTAGGCTTGACACCCTCTCAAAGGTCACCCATCAGTTTAGGCTTAACACCCTGGTCCTTCAGGATAATAGATTAGAGTATCCATACAGCCAGTATTGGTGCCTATGGCAAGGTACTGACACCCTTCCAATTGGGGTTATAGGTTGGATCCTAATTATCTTAGATTGGGGTATGTCGGTTAAATGTTAGCTCCCACAGTTTTAGTCTAGTATTCAGATTATATCAGTTCAGGTTTGCATGACCAAGTGTCCAAACTATCAGTTATTCAATTAATCAGTTTTATAGATTATTTCAGTACATGTTTATTATTGGTCTTGC
Source organism: Capsicum pubescens (assembly GCA_030864215.1). Taxonomy (NCBI): domain Eukaryota; kingdom Viridiplantae; phylum Streptophyta; class Magnoliopsida; order Solanales; family Solanaceae; genus Capsicum; species Capsicum pubescens. Next base: position 82,079,112 of record CM061541.1, on the reverse strand, counting down.
ATTCATTTTACATGTTTATGCATTTATGCTCAGTATTCATACATGATCCTCAGTATGGTTTTACAACCTATTCAAGTTTAACTTGAGATTTACATATGGTATTCATGTTTCTACTGCTTCCTAGTTTATAGAAGTATTTTAGCTCATGATCTAGAAATTTTACTATGTCTTATAGTTTTTATGTATAGACATATTTTATATGCATATTTCAGCAAATAGTTTATGTCCTTCATTTTAAAGCAATGTTTTAAGTATTTTCATGATTAGTACATGTCTCATATACTTATTACTTTCCAAAGTACTGACCACATATATTTCTATGGCTACATTTCTTCATAATGTAGGTACTATTTGAATCCCATAACACTATGATCAGATAGAACACAGCTCCCAGCCAGCAAGTGATGAGTTCTGTTGATTCGAGGACTCGAGTCAATTCTAGTTCCAGTATTATAGTTTTTATTCAATCGTATTGATTAAGGATGGCTAGGGGTTATGTCCCGGCTACCTATAGTTAGTATTAGTAGAGGCTTCATTGACAGTCAGTTAGAGTTGATGTATCTAGTTTCAACTTTCCTTTGTATATCTATTGATGTAAACATTCTTAAACATTTTTGTAATGAACAAGTTCAGCCAATGACATCTTTTTTATTTGTTGCTTCTAGTCTTATGTGTCTATTCAGTTGCTCATGAGTTACGCTAGTATCATGGGTTAGCTTAGGATTACTTATGGTTCTAAGCATCATGTGATGTCCAGAAGGGAGTTTCAAGGCGTAAAAATGGTAACAGAGCACAGAGTTTACGTGTCCTAGGGTGTCTGTAAAGTCATGTATAGTAGAGTCTTGCTGAATGGTACAAAGATATATGTACTCTTCTTCGAGAGGCTATTGGGCATTTAAGAAATATTTTCCTTCTTCATGATCTAGATCATGCAATAAGGTTATTCTCTCAAAAAACTTATATCGATTCTTTTGTTACTCCACAATTATCCATCTATGACTTATTTCTTGAGATAACGTGAGTAGTAAATTCCAATTCTTCCTGAGATTATGCTCTCAGATTTACTATCAGCAACTTCAGAAATTACGCAAAGGGCTTAAGAGGACCCCGCTATGTGTTTAAAGTCCTTTAATTCAAAAGCTTATTTCCTCATCCATATGAGTTGTTTAATTAAGATAGAATATGTTATGTAATCAGATTTCTCTTTAGCCCTTCGTTACAGATAACACTCATGAAAGGAGAGAGCATGTGCCTAGAGTATTAAATATAATTTGTATCAAGGGATAGTGTAACTTAAGGTGTTATGACTCGTAAGTAGTATAACATCCTTAGAGTTGGAAGTATGGATTTAGAAGTGTAGTAACAAGAAAAGTTGGAGTTAGCATTTGATTAAGGGTAAATTGATAGATTTATGTATGTTATTAAGTTAGGATTAAGGTGATATGGGGTTGAATTATTTTCTAAGTTTTAAAAGTTTCATGTGTACTTAAATAGTGCCCGTGAGTTGCTAAGTGTGGAGAAAGCTAGTGATAAAGTATATGTGTTCTTGATAGCTAATTTGAGAGTTATAGGTTGAGGATGTAAAGTATTTTAGTATAATTTTGATTCTGGTAGTTTAGGAAAAAATATAAGTTTAGAGGTGTAATATTAGTAAGCCATGAAGAAAGGGTAGATTACATATTTAGATGGACAGGTATGTTGGTGGAGAAGAGAGTAAGTATATGATGGTGATGATTGAAGCTCGAGAAAGTTAAGGATGGTATATATTAAGGGAGTGTCCAAGATGAAGTTAGCTTTTTCAAGATATAGTTTACTTGGGTGAGTTTGAGCATTTATGTATAGGCAATTAGAGTGAAGAAATTATGGCTTAGTCTTAAGGATATGAAATAGACCCATAAGCTTTGAATGTTGACTTTAATCTAAAGATGAGATGAAAGGGTGAAGAACTAAGTCAAGTTTTTATTATTAGATTGTGATGCATGTCAATAAGAGTTATGATGATATTGTTATCCATTCTTACTCTAGTGTATTCCTTTCCTTGGATTTTAGTCATTATGACACCCTATCAATGTCTTGCTCGATAGAGCCAAGTCCATAACCAATGTTTGTATACTTCATTCTTATTCATGTTCATTCTCAGCTCCTAGTAAAGAAGTAACAACTTCACTCTATGATTCGAGTCATTTCTCATGAATCTATGAATCCCAAACTTATGTTAAGTAATTTATGATAAGTTGAACTCATGTTTTAGTGTATTCTTAGTTTTCAGAATTCATGGTACACCCTTCATGATCTACGAGATTCATTTTATATCATGTATGTCCTCAATTTAAGTCTCTTTAATGAATTCATGCCTTTGATACTCTATTCCGCATACCTCAGTTAAGTGTCAAAGTTATGTATAGTATTTCTTCATACTTTATGTCCTTATGTTCTAGCCCTTCAATGACCTCTTTTTATGTTAAGAAAGTGGTGATGAAAATGGATGAACAATGGTTTATAGAGAGTAGATGACCCTTATTAAGGAATATTGTTGTATGCTTATCTTATCTAAGGCTATAAGTGTGAAGGAAGATTGAGGCAAAGCCTAGGTATATGTCATAGTTAGTTGAGAATTCTAGGTGTGTCTTCTCAGGAATAGTGCATGAAAGTTCTTATTTATGAAGGAATTAGAGAATATGGGAAAATTTCTAGGTGGGTTGGTTGGCTAGAAGTTCATATGTGGTTGTAATGATAGGCTTGAATGTCATGTTGGTGGATAAGTGGATAAATGCATTATGCGCTAGTGAATTCCCAATTAGAGCTTAGAGTTGGTTGTTAAAGTGGTAAGTGGTGTTATTCTTAAGATGAGAGCTTTGAAAAGACATAGAATATTGAATTTTGTGGTTTAGACTAGTATTGGTGTTATGTATAGTACCTTGCTATTTAGAGTTAGGCTTGAACATGATGAAAGTATGTAGTTCAATTCAGTGTTTGGTTGGGGTAGTCATATGTACCCATGTGAAGGTTATAAGTTGCATCAAATGATGTATCGTACTTAAGAGGAGGAGTATAGATAAGAAACGTATGTGAGAAGTATGGCTAATCTTGAAAGTTGATAATTGTATTGCCTAAGACATAGTAATCCTGTTCTAGCTTCTGTTCCATATGTCTATGTTCCATGAGTTGTACCTATGTTGCGATTCCTTATTGAAATTTCATACTCAGATCTTTCCCAAAATTATTTTCCTCAATTGTTATTAGAAGTTATGATAATGAGAATTTGAGGAAAATCATATTTCGTTCTTAATAACCATTGGGGATTTTATCGCATTAGTTATCACATTGCAGTTCTGTATGATGATCGAGTCATAAATGTTTCAAGTTGGTTCTGATTTCTTAGCACAAGTCAGCGTCTTATAGTTAGTCAAGTCATCTCAAAAATCACTTTTATGATTGAAGTCTTTTCATTTTAGCATAGTTATTACCTTCATTAGAAGGCATATCATGTCAACATCATTCCATATGATTCCTATATATGTGTATAAGTCCTATATGTATCAGCTAAGTTAGTAACCTATTAAGATATGGTTTTTCAAGATAGTAATTACTTCCTTTTCATCCAAATATCAGCCTTCATTCAAGGATGAATGATCCCAAGAGGGAGATAATGTAATACCCCACATTTTTGGGCTAGAATTCAAACCGTCGTTACTATATATATACACATGAACTAAATGATTTCCATGTCAAAATAAGTGTGTTTATCAATTCTATAGTGTGGGAACATCTTTGTAGATTAATTTAGATACTAAAAATCTCCTAATTCAAAGTCGAGTTGAGAACTATTCTACTGATTAAGTTTTATTGTACGTCCCTACTTGTTTCAACTTCCAATGACCATCACTCCTATAAAATAATGAGTTAGGTAACCTACTATTCATTAAATGAAAGATCTTCGAGTCTTCTTTCCAATGCATCCGATTTTACCTTAATCAGATATCATCATAGAAAGTTATGTTTATTTTATCTCAGAGTGTTTGTATAAGAGAAGGTGACGACTTGAGTTGACAAGCTATAAACTTAGTCGTCATCCTTAACTAGAAAACACCTTAAATCACTAAGTAAAGGTGACGACTAAGTCGTCAACCTTAACTAAAAAGTGTTCAAGTCCAGCTAGAGGTTAATGACTAAGTTGATAAACTATCAACTAGTGGACAAGCTGTCAACTTAGTTGTCCATTGAATATTCCTGCAATTTTTATTCAGTTTCTTTAGGGCTATTTTGGCCTTTTTCTCACCTCAAACCCTACCCCCACGACTTAAATCACATATAAATGATATTTTCATGTCATTAGTCAGATTTCAATGTTTATTCTCCTCTCCACTCTTAAAAGAAAAGAAATTAGGATTTCTTCCCAAAGTTCAACTTCCAAGGATCCAAATTCATGTTCTCCCTTCAAGAAATGAAGAAATTCAGGTATCTGGGTGTCCAATGAGTATCTCCTTTCATCCTCATGCCGAAATTATGATTTTGTTCATGAATTTTATGATCTTCATCAAATAGGGCTTAACCCAAATTGTTACTCCAAGCATAAATTCAATTCCCCATGATAAAATCTTCACTTCTAAGCATGTTTGAATGATTATTCATGGTTTCTTAGGCCCATATCATATCATTCACGCTATTCTCAAATCCAAGCATTTTTTTACATGATATTATTTAAGATTTCAAGCATATGATCAAGCTATATGAGTTTTCCCTAATTTCTTCATATTATTTTGTAATTAAACCATGAATAAATATTTTCCCATAAGAATGACACCCTCCCATGTTCAAGAATCATGAATTTTCTTTTTATGATCAGTTGTTGAATTTTTGGGCTTTATTCATGAAATTCACATATTATAATCAGTTTACATGGTTTTAAGCACTTCGGATTATACATGCACTATTATTTTTAGAATATTATGACTTGAGCATACCAGTTATCAATGTATGTAATAATTTATACTTCTATGTTGGTTCAGTTGGGAGTAAAACTTAGCACTGAGTGAACGCAGGGATGGCGACTCCCTCATCAATTAGGCAGAGTTGTTAGTAACAGTCCCTAAGTTTTAGAACTACGTAGCCAGTGTAGGTTAGGAGGGGTCACCTATCAGTTTAGGCTTAACACCTTCTCAGGGGTTACTCGACAACTTAGTCTTAACACCTTGGTCCTTCGGGACAACAGATTAGTAGATCCACACAGCTAGTGTTGATACCCATGGCAAAGTAGTGATACCTTTATAACTACTTTGACCCTAATTAGCTCACATTGGGGTATGTCAGTTAAATGTTAACTCCCACAGTTTTTATCCAGTATTCAAATTATATCAGGTCAGGTTTGCATGACCAAATGTCCAGTCTCTCAGTTATTCAATTAATCAGTCTTACAGATTATTTTAGTACATGTTTATGCGTGTTCTTGCATTCATTTTACATATTCATGCATTTATGCTAAGTAGTCATACATAATCCTCAGTACAATTTTATAACCTATTCAGGTTTAACTTGAGATTTACATATGGTATTCATGTTTTTATGTTTTCCCAGTTTACAGAATTATTTTAGCTCATGATGTAGAAATTTCACTATGTCCTACAGTTTTCATGTATAGACATGTTTTATATGCATATTTCAGAAAATGGTTTAAGTCTTCTATTTTGAAAGCAATGTTTTAAGTATTTTCATGATTAGTACATGTCTTACATACGCAGTACATTCAAAAGTACTGACCACATATATGTGTCTGAGGCTACATTGCTTCATGATGTAGGTACCAGCTGTACCCCACGACACAATGATCAGACAAAACACAACTTCCAACCAGTAGGTGATGAGTTCTCTTAATTTAAGGACTCGAGTCAACTCTAGTTCAAGTATTATATTTTTTATTCAAACATATTGATTAGGGATGGCTGGGGGTCATGTCTCAGCTACCTGTAGTCAATATTAGTAGAGGCTTTATAGACATTCGGTCGGAGTTGATGTATCCAGTTTCATCTTTTCTTTGTATATCTATTGATGTAAATATTCTTAAACAGTTTATTAATAAAAAAGTTCAACTAATGACATCTTTTCTGCTTATTGCTTCTGGTTTTACATATCTATTCAGTTGCTCATGAGTTATGCGAGTATGATGGGTTAGCTTAAGATTACTTGTGGTTCTAAGTTTCGTGTGATGTCTAGGGGGTAGTCGCGGGGATTTACAAGTAAGGCAACCCAAGTTTTTGTCCCTTAACAACAAGTCCTGGGTATGATCCATTATGTTATGTAACGAGTCGTTACTTGTCTCAATAGAAGGTTACCCAGGAGTTCTATTTCTAATAATGACTCATCATTATGACCCATTATGTCTGATAACAAGTCGTTATGAGGGATCCGTTGTCATAAAAGTGAAGGATTTGGATTTTGGCCCCCAGGTAACCAGTCCAGGCAACGACTCATGGTCAGACCTCATGAGTTGTGATGACTGCTCTTAGATTTTTCCTGAATGTTTTTATTAAGGTCTTTTTGGTATTTTCTGCCCTTCACATTTTCTGCCATGACTTAAAAACACTATAATGACCCTTTTAGATTGGGTTATCAATATTAAAACTTACTTTTCTCCTCTTTAAATCCCAAGACAAGAGCTACAAGGGTTTCACAAGGGATTCAATAATTAGGCTCCAAACTTCATGTTTCTTTCAATTTCTTGTGTATTTTAGGTATCTCTCTCATCCCTAAACTTGTATTTTACACCATGACATAAATTGATTCAATATTTATGTGATTAAATATTTGGTTTGAAATTAGGTTGAGGGCTTTTGGTTGATTATTACTTGAATTATTGTCCCATCTTTTGAATGTGTTGTTCATGTGTTGATTAATGATTTATGGGACTGAATGAATCCATTATTATGGGGAATATAGTTTTTCCCAAATTTATGGATTTTGTCTTGTAATTGGCATTAACCTCATCCAACCTCGTGAATTTGGTTTTGAACATGGATATATGCATAATTTAACTTATATTTTGAAACCATTGTATTACATTAAAGGATAAATAGATAAAAGGGATTTGAAAGGCCCTTGGTGTCCATGGTTTTGGACTTAAATAGAACTTGGGAGTCTAATGGCTACATGGATTGGTTTGGCATAATTATATAAGCTTGCAAGCATAATTGGTATGACGATACCAAGTTGGTAAATGACCTAATGAAGACTCCATGGTTAACAGATGGGTTTATGTATAAACTATTTTTAATTTGGGATTAAAGGGGGTTGTGTATCTCACCGTGAAGGTGTAAGTCCCAGAGAGACCAATACTGGAAACGACATTTATCGGTGTGGTGGTCTATATGACTGTGCGCTTGGTGCACACATTATTTTTTTGAGATGGATATTGCCTTGGTGTCTTTAGACTTTTTTGTATCTTGTTTTGATGATGGGAAACTTACTTCAAGGGACCAGTTCCTTGGATGTTCAAGGCAACAGTACAGCTAGCAACGCGTCTGCACAGTTTTTTTCTCTTGTGTAACAAACTGCACAGGTACTGCTTGTAATATTAAGGACACCTAGTTGAATGGTATTTCAAACTTAATCATCACTCAACTATAAAAAGAAAAGGATGTTTCTCTATCAATCAGTTTTTCCAAATTCAAAAGAGTGATGAAGAGAGGAAAAAAGGCAAAACTCAATTTTTAACATTACTCAAGTATTGCTCATGTTCTTATTTCTTTTGTAAGATAAAAGAGTGAGTGTTCTTGAGTAAAGTCTGATTAGTAACTTAATTACTCAGTCTATAAGAGTAATGATCTTTTGTTGTCTTTTCTTAAAGAGTCCTTAGGTAGAGTTGCCTAAATTTGATATTGATTAAAGTTAATCAGTAGTGAGGAATCTTGGCAGAGTTGTCAAGTTCAGCTTGTAGTAGAGTTATTACAAGCAGGAGAAACCTAGAGTTAGGTTGATTGGAGTCTGTAATCAAGAGTTTGATTATAGTGGACTGTTGAAGAGCTTGTAAGGACAAGCCATGGTTTTTCCTCCTGGAGTTTGGGGCTTTCCACGTTAAATCTTGTCTTTTTTAATTTTCTTGCACTTTGTTGAGTTCTTGGTTAATTTACAATAATTTTGCATATGATTAATTCTGAGGGACCTGGTCCCTCACTATGTGGTGCGACTCCCCAAGGTTTCAACAATTGGTATAAAAAATAAAATACTCTAAAAGGTTCACACCTAGAGTGATTTGGTGAGAATGGATGCCCCACCTAACATAGAAGAAGGGCAATCTACCACTAGGCTGCCTAGATTTAATAGGCAGTACTATGGGTGGTGTAAAACTAAGATGTTTGACTTCATTATGGCTGAGGATGGTGAACTGATGGACATAATTATTGATGGTCCCCATGTTCCTATTAGAGAATTCAAAAAAGGAGAAGTTACAAGAATGGTTGTACAAAGTAGGAAGGAGTCCAGTGATGAAGATAGAAAGAAAGTTTAGAAAAACTACAAAGCCAAAAAACTTCTAGTGTGTGGTATTGGACCTGATGAATATAACAGGATCCCATCCTGTGAAAATGGTAAGGAGATCTGGGATTGCTTGAGAATTGATCATGAAGGCACCACTAATGTGAAGGATTCAAAAGTAGACATGTTGACTACTCAGTATGAAACTTTCACCATGAAAGAAGGAGAAATAATCCAAGAAATGCATACAAGATTCACTTCTATCATAAATGAGCTTCACTGCTTGGGAGAAGTAATTCCATTTTATAAGCAGGTAAGAAAGATTCTTGGTTTTCTTCATAAGTCCTGAGAAAGAAAAGTGGATACAATAACTGAAGCAAGAAACCTGAAGATCCTCACTATAAATGAACTAATTGGAAATCTAAAAACCCATAAGATCAAGAAGCAGCAAGGGTTGGAGAAGAAACAAGTAAAAAGGGAAAAATCCCTGGCATTGAAGGCTTCCAAACATGATTCAGTAGAAGAGGACACTGATTTTGACTATTTGTCAAAAAGTATTGTCAAAGTCATAAGGAAGAGTGGTTGGTTCTAAAGAAGAGAAAGCAGCAGGAAAGGAGAAAACAATGTTGAAGTGTGTCAAAAATATGGAAGTCCTAAACATTTCATTAAGGACTGTTCAATTCACAAATTTGATTATCAAGAGTATCTCAAGACTAAAGGTGACAAGGGAAATAACAAGGACCAGGTCCCTGAAAATTCAAGAAGGAAGCAGTAAAACAAGCTATGGCAACATATGGAGATTCTTCTAGTGAATCTAATGAAGATGAGAATTGTAAAGATGTTTCTATGCTACTGTGGAAAATATTCCAATTATCTATGATTCCTTGTTTTCATTCATGGAAACCACAAAAGATAAAGAATAAAAAGAGGTAACTCTCTCTGATATTAAGGAAAAACTAGATAACGACACTGCTAGGAAGATAAAAAGGCTTGCAAGTGTGTTGATAGACTTTGTATGTGAACTAATTGTTGAGAAGAATGCCTTAGAGAAGAATGTATATAATCAATAGCATGAGTTGATTGCCTTAACTCTTCAGATATCTAAAATTGAAGAAATGGTCACTCAATTAAAATCTAAAAATCTGAGTGGTATGTGTTGATAGACTCTGTATGTAAACTAATTTCTGCAAAGAATGCCTTAGAGAAGAAAGTAGATAATCAAGAGCTTGAGTTGATTTCCTTAATTATTCAAATATCTGAAATTAAAGAAATGGTCACTAAATTGAAATCTAAAATTCTTAGTGGTATGAGTCAGCTGAAGAAGGAAAATGATTTAGATAGTAAAGGGAATAAAGAAGCTTCAAGGATTCATATTGATCTTGAGGAGAAAATGAGGGATTTTTAAAAACACCTTATGTCTATACTTCACAAAAATGAAGTGTTAGAAAGGGGCCCAATCCGTTTCAGATAAGAGCTCAATAAGTCTCAAAAATGGACTACTTATTCACAAATTCTTTCTAATTTGACAAGTCAAGGTGTTAATAATTGCAAAGTCCTGGGCTATCAAGGAGAATTCTAAGTTGTTGGGTCTCAAGGGAAGGCTTTCAATGATGTTATAGACAAAGGACACAAACTCCTATACGCTTATTATGGAAAATATAGGCACACTAGGGAAGTTTTCAAAGCCAGATGAGAGCTAGAATAAATGGTTTCAAATATGTTCAGTAGGAGAGTACACAACTTAAAGATTTCAAGTCTCTGAAAAATATAAAAAGGAAACTCGCTACCTTGATGTCCTAAGAAGTTTTTGATCACACCTTTGACTTTCTTTTGGGAACTCAAGCTCAAGTGGGTTCCAAAATCCAACAAGTGGTCATGGTTCTAGGTATGAGAAAGGTGATTGCTGTCAGGAGTTAATTATTAATAGTTCTCTCTCTCTCAAGACACTTCAAGTGAAGGTGCCTCATTTTGAAATAGTTGATTTCAAAGAACCTGGCCCCTTGCGGAACATAGATAAAATTACCAACACAAAAAAAATCATTGGAGCAAAGATAAAGGATTGGTGTTGCTGAAGATGGTAGTAAAAGGTTGAAAAATACAGATAAGATGGATTCATGATTTTTAGGGACCTTTTCCCTAGAAAACTCATCTCAGAAGTAGAAGCCTCGGTAGTTTAATTAAGAAGTTAAGTCTGGGACCTGGTTCCCAAACCTTCTTTGAGAACTAGTTTTGAAATAAAAAAGGGTATGCAGAGGCTAAAGCAGGGGTGATTGACTTGACCTAACATGTGAATCAGTGTATCCCCTCAAAATTTGGCTAAATTTAGGAGTGAGGTATCCTTGGTAGAATAGGTGCATGTTGGTCAAACTCAGTATCATACCTTCGTAGGTATACACCCATGGGAGCAGCTTAGGAAGTAAACAAATAGGCAAGCACTAATTTGAAAATTCACTCAAAGGAGAGGGACCTATTCCCATCTCATGTTAGTACCTATAAAGAATGCTCAAATAATCATAACATGTCTGAAAAGGGCCATGTGTCTTTCTTTCTCTGCAAAAATAGTCCTTTCCTTTGCAAAATGAAGAGTCGCACTTATTAGGTTCAGACATGTCAGTTCAAAAGAAACATCTTTTAATGACATTGGTGACTTCTCAAAATTTCTAAATCAGACATTTTTGTCATTTTTCCTCAACTAATCCAATTTATCTTCCTAAATCAATAATTTTCTCTAAACTAAATTGGTCTTAGTTTATCTCTCTTTTAAAATCAAATAAATGATATTACTACTTTCTCAAACCAGATTAAAAACTCTAAAATAGATAAAAGTTCAAAAAATCAAACTGAACATACCCAAATTAAACACCTTGATTCTTCAGAAATCGAAACCATGGAAAATATTACTTTGAGTCCCCAACAACAACCTGAGGTCAATTTTTCTAACTGAATCTATCTTAGAAAGTCCAGAACCCACAATCGAGTCAGTCTTCATCAAACCCTCATTAACCTTAGAAAATTATGCTCAGTCAATCATGATAGAGAATCCAAACCAAGGGTTTGGGTCACCAATAGAACAAGAAATTTCCCAACCTGAACCTCTCTCTTCTTTAGAAAATTCAAAACTAATTGAAAAATTCTAATTTCTTAGGTCATCTGAAAATTTCCAATTTCCCGGGTCATCTGAAAAATCCAAAAAAGCTTAACCCTCTAAAACACAATAAAAACCTGATTCTCCTACACCTTCAGATTCAAACCCTATTTTTTCTTAGTTATTTGGTGAAGAAATTTTGGTAAAAGGGGTTGATCTTTTCTACAGTGAGAATAGGGTAGCTGAGAATCTACTTTTGCCTGCATATGAGACCAAGGAAAGCTTAGTAAATGCAGAAGAATGGGAAGAAGGTGATAACAATGAAGTGAATAAGGGAAAATATATAATTTTACCTCCAAATGAGGAGAATGAGGATGAATTGCCTCTAAGATGGTCGGTAAAGAAACTAAGAGGAAGTATAGGTAAGGAGAAAATGGTAGACTCTGAGGTAAAAGTGACTAGATCCTATTCTATAAGAGGATATAAGAAGAAAATGAAGGAAGATGCCATGAAGTTTAGCAAGACTTCAATTATGAAAAGAAGAAGGCTCAAGAAAACTGTTACAGCAGAGAAGAAGGAAAATATTAAAGTTGTGGAGGTTGAAAGATGGAAGGATATGAATTCAAGAGTTGTTGTTGTTGTGGAGTAGAAAAGAAAGGAAGTTCATGTTTCTAAGAGGAACAAGACCTCAAAGTCAAAGTCCTTTAAGCTTGTTAGGGGTCCCGGACTTAGAATATATTAACTAAGTATTCAGACTTAGTGCTATTTTAGCCTTCAAAAGTTAGAAATCTTATTACATGACCTTTACATCCTTTAAATATTGATATTTGAGTTAATTCATAATCAGGAATATCAGTAGAGGTTTTCGGACAAGTTTTGGATTTTTTGAACCTCGTTTAGACCATGTTTGAGTGCCCAAAATAGTAGGTCAACGCGATCTTGATGTGTCACGTCGCATTGACCATCACATCGATATGATAGTTTTTCCCCATCTTCAGTGCAAATTCTAGTGAACCGACATGGGCTTGATGCGGCACGTTGGCTATCGTGTCGATGCCAATGATGCGGCGCATTGATGCCAACGACGTGGCGTGTTGGCCTACGCGTTGGTAACACAGTTTAAAGGCATTAAAAGGTTGCGTCCTGAGGATTAATTAGGTTTTTTTCCCACGCCCTTCAACCCCCAAAATATGAAATTAAACCCTTTGGAGAGCAATTATATTTATTCTTTCACAAATTTCTCAAGAACAAGAACCCTAGGTGTTCAAATTTCAAATCAAGAACTCAAGAACTCACCATTAACTTTCAAAAATTCATCAACTAAGGTATGTGAAGTGTTCATCCAAGGGTCTCTTCCACCCTTGGAGTCCCAAGAAACTATTTTTAAACTTCAAGTTTATGGATTTCATGAATTCCATGTTGAGTTTGATTATGTTCATGTTTATAATGATTAAATGGGATTCTAATCCATGTTTTATGATACGTTTCATGTGAGGTGAATTGATATGTATGTAATATCATGAGGATCCATGCAAAACCCTTGAAATTGTCAATGAGGATTTGAATTATGATGTCTACTTATTGTTTAGTGTTATGTGCATATATATGCTCACCAAGTGCTTGATGAATTATTCATGTGAACTAATAATGAAAACAAATCATGTTATGCTAACTTATTTGCAAGTTATACCATACAAGAGTTTGGTAAGATGTCTCTATAGATGCATTATGAATTCAATCTGCATGCTTATGCTAAGCAAGATCATGTGATGCTTTATTTTCATGCTATCGAGTCTTGGAGGTATTTAATACCTGACAATTTAATTTTTTACTTAGAGCCAGTATCAGTTATGAAGTTATCTCAGTAGTGTCTCGATCAGTAGAACTCAGCCAATTATAGAAATCCAAGAAATCCCAGTAGTGTTCGTAATTTAGTCACAATACTCAGATCAGACCTCAGTAGACTCAGTCAATTAATAGAATCCAGTAGTATTCCATCAGTCCATGAAACTCAGAGAACTCAGTTTAGTTCAGTCAAATAGTAATATCAGTATTCAGTCCAGTCTAGTATAGACTATAAATAAGTTTAGTGTCCGTTCAGTTGGGAGTAGGATTCAGCACTGAGCAAACCCAGGGATGGGGACATTTCTGTCGACAGAGGATTTGACCCTTAGTAGTAATCCCTGTGTTACAGAACTACGTAGCCAGCATAGGTTGAGATATCTTCCTGCCAGATATTATGAGGGTTGATACATCTTATTTGAGTTTTCCTACCAGCGAGGTTTGATGGAAGAGCTTCCTGTTAGAGAGGAAACTTACAGCTTGTCTCTACCCGTGGCACGGTATTGACACCCTTCCAACTGGGGTTACAGGTTGGACCCCAATCAGTTAAGAGAGGGTCTTGTCAGTTAGATGATTATCTCCTACAGTCTTAGTTTCAGTCTCAGTCTCAGAATAGTACTCAGTTCAGCTCTACAGATTTAGGACTATCAGATATAGTCATTCAGCTCAGTATGGAACTCAGTATAGTTCCATAGAATCAGGACTGTCAAATACAGTCATTCATCTATTAGTAATTCTGTATTAGCATACTAAGATAACAGTTAATCAGTATTCAGATTCAGTATTCAGTATTATTACGATCTCAGTTACAGTATATGTATTCATGCATGTATTCTTATTTAGTCATACTCATGTTATTCAGTTATTATTGTTCATACATATGAACCTATGCATTTCAGTGTACCTTAATGAGCATACCAATACATTCAAAGTACTGACACATGCTTTTCTTTTGCGCTATGATGTCTTATATCATAGGTTCAGATGCACGGGCTCTAGAGCACCCTTAACACTTTAGATTTTCAGCAGTCAGCGTAGTGGTGAGTCCTCATAGTTCGGGGACATGGTTATTTTCAGTATTTCAATATTATTTTCATTAGTCGGAGTTAGTTGGGAACTTGTCCCATCAATTTCACAGTTCAGACAGTTTAGAGGATTTGGAGACTAGAGTATTTTCAGACCGTTGTTCAGTTTTCAGTTTTGATTTTCAGTTTTGGTATTGTGATACCATATCCAGTATTATTTACAGTATTGAACCTTATGGCCAGTTTTCCACCTACTTTTCAAATATATACCATATTATTATTCAGTTATTGCAATAAGTACCAGTCATGGGTTAGCTTGTGGTCCTTCAGGATTATGACCACCGTGTAGCGTTTGGGGTACAGACCCGGGGCGTTACAAACTTGGTATCAGAGCCTAAGGTTCAATAGTGTCCTAGGAAGTCTAAAATCCGCATCTAGTAGAGTATTATGCTTGGGTGTGTTATGTGCCACACTTATTGACAGAAGGCTATGAGGTATTTAGGAACAGTTTTCCTTCTTTCAGTATTCATGTCGTGCGAGTGAGCATGAGCTTTAGTTACACTCTCTTTCTAATCCTAGTTTATCTTCCGTTTATAGACTATGCCTCTAAATAGGACTAAGGGAAGAGGAACAGGGGACCAGTCAGAACCCTATCCCATCCAGCCAGATCCTCTGGACGAACACGTCTCCCACGCTGAGTTTAGAGCAGCCTTCACCACCCTACCTCATTCTGTGGCAGCCCAGAATAAATGTTTATCTACAGTTTCGACCAACCCAGTTGCCAATACTGTTGCTTCCAAGATTCAAGATTTTACCCAAATGAACCCTCCATCATTTACCGAGTCTAAGTCAAATAAAGACCCTCAAGAATTTTTTGATCAGGTGCAGAAGGTTACCAATATTATGGGGGTGACTACTATTAAGAGAGCTAAGTTGGTCGCATATCATTTACAGGATGTGGCACACTCATGGTTCAAACAGTGGAAAACAGAGAGGGTCACAGATGCAGGGCCCATAGAATGGGAGGAGTTTGCAGTTGCTTTTATAGATAGGTTCTTCCCGCTAGAGTTGAGAGAAATGAAGGTTTTGGAGTTTATAATCCTGAGGTAGGGCAATATGACAGTACAAGAGTATTCTCTCAAGTTTACTCAGTTAGATAGATATGTCCCATATGTGGTAGCAGATAGCAGATCTAAGATGAGTAAGTTTATGTTGGGGTGTCTAGCAATATGGTCAAAAAGTGTAGGACTGAAATGCTAATAAAGGAGATGGACATATCCAGAGTCATGGTCCATGCTCAGTAGATAGAGAAATCCTAAAATAAAGAGAAGGAGAGGGAGAATAAGAGAGAGAGAATAGGTAGTTTCAGTTTCGCTCAGCCTAAGTCAGAGGGTGGGAATCATTCTCAGTTCTGCCTAAAATCCTTAGTTCCAGCTCCATCCTCAGCCATTGATCCAGTGCCAAAATTTAGATATGGAAACAGAGATAGGGCATCAGGACCTAAGCCTCAGGGTAGTGTTAGCAGTGCTCGAACCAATCCCCTTTGTCAGAAGTATGGCAAAAACCACCAGGGTATCTGAAGAACTGGCTGTGATGTGTGTTTCGAATATGGCAAGCCAGGTCACAGGGTCAGATAGTGTCCTCGAGTGGGTTCACAGAGTCAGCATAATCGTCCTCCAGCTCAATCCGGTCACCCGAATAAGCATGGTGCCTCTTCCATTGCCACCAGTGTGCAACGCCCAAACAGACTTTATGCTCTTCAATCCCGACAGGATCAGGAAAGCTCTCCTGATATGGTCACTAGTATGTTACAAGTTTTTAATTTGCATATTTATGCTTTGCTAGATCTAGGAGCTTCTTTGTCCTTTGTTACTCCATATATAGCAGTTGATTTCGGAGTCAGTCCCGAAATTCTAGCAGAGCCTTTCTCAATTTCTACTCCAGTGGGTAAATCTATCATAGCCAGGTGGGTATATAGGAATTTTCTGATTATGATATCTCAGAGAGTCACTTAAGCAGACTTAGTCGAATTAGAGATGACTGATTTTGATATCATTCTCGTCATGGATTGGCTTCATTACTGCTATGCCTCAGTCGACTAAAGAAATAGAATTGTCCAGTTTCAGTTTTTGAATGATCCCGTCCTAGAATGGAAGGATAATACTTCAGTTCTTAAGGGTTAGCTTGTTTCTTACCTTCAGGCTAGGAAAATAATAGCTAAGGGATATGTCTACCATCTCGTTTGGGTCTAGGACTTTAGCTTAGAAACCCCTACTCTTGAATCAGTGTCAGTAGCTTATAAATTCCCAGATGTGTTTCCCAAAGATCTTTTTGGAGTTCCTCTTGATAGGGAAATTGATTTCAGAATCGATCTTCACCCAGATACTCATCCCATATCTATTCCGCCATACAGAATGGCTCCATCAGAACTCAGAGAATTGAAAGAGCAGTTAAAGGATCTCCTAGATAAGGGATTCATCAGGCCCAGTGTGTCCCTGTGGGGCGAACCACTGTTATTAATGCATAAGAAAGACGGTTCTCTCAAAATATGCATAGACTACTGTCAGCTAAATAATGTCACGTTCAAGAACAAGTATCCACTTCCCATGATCGATGACTTGTTCTACCAACTTTAGGGTGCCAGCTATTTCTCTAAGATAGACCTCAGATCAGGCTATCATTAACTCAAAGTTAGGGAATGTGACATGCTGAAGATAACATTAAGAACTCAGTATGATCACTTTGAATTCTTAGTCATGTCTTTTGGTCTTACCAATGCCCCAGCAGCTTTCATGGACTTGATAAACTGTGTGTTCAAGCAGTACTTAGAAATGCTAATTATAGCCTTGATAAATGATATTCTTGTTTACTCCTACAGTGAACACGATCATGTAGACCATCTCAAAATAGTATTACAGACTCTCAGAAATCATCAGTTATTCGCCAAATTCTGTAAGGCCAAATCTTGGCTAAGGTCAGTAGCTTTCCTTGGCCATATCATTTCTGGTGATGGCATTAGAGTCGATCCCCAAAAGACCAAGGCAGTGAGAAACTGGCCTGGACCCATCTCTCCATCAGATATCAAGATTTTCTTAGGCTTGGTCAGCTATTACCGATGGTTTATTGATGGATTTTTGTATATTGCATCCCCTATGTCCAGATTGACTCAGAAGAAAATCAAATTCCAGTAGTCAGATTCCTGTGAGAAAAGTTTTTAGGAGTTGAAGACTCAACTCACTACAGCTTCAGTTTTGACCCTACTAGATGGTTCAGATGGCATTGTTATGTATTGTGATGCATCCATAGTTGGTTTGGGGTGTGTTTTGATGCAGAGAGGTAAGGGCATAGCCTACACCTCTAGATATCTTAATCCCCATGAGAAAAACTATCCTACTTATCATCTTGAGTTAGCAGTAGTATTTTATGCCTTAAAGATTTGGAGACACTACTTGTATGGGGTGCACGTTGATGTGTTCACAGATCACAAGAACCTGCAGTATGTGTTCTCTTAGAAAGACCTCAACCTTTGCCAGAGAAGGAGGTTGGAGTTGTTAAAAGACTACGACGTGAGTATTCTATATCATCCGAGCAAGGCCAATGTAGTGGCTAACGCTCTCAGTAGAATGTCTATGGGTAGTGTTACCCATGTTGAGGACAGTAAGAAGAAGTTAACTCAGGAAGTTCATCAACTAGACCAACTGGTATTCTCTTAGTTGATTCAGTAGAAGGTAGTGTGTGGATGCAGAGTAACTCAAAATCATCCCTAGTTTCCGAAATAAAGAAGAAGCAGGATAGGGATCCCAGTCTAGTCAAGCTGAAAGAATCAGTCAGAGATCAGAAAGTAGAGGTTTTCTCCCAAGGAGGAGATGGTGTTTTGTGTTGTCAGGTCCGTTTGTGTGTGCCAAGTGTAGATGACTTAAGGCAGCAAATTCTTGCAGAAGCGCACAGCACACACTACTCTATTTATCGAGGGGCTGCTAAGATGTACCATGACTTATGGGAGATCTATTGGTGGAGTGGGATGAAGAGGGATATTGCAGATTTTGTGGCTAAATGCTCAACATGTTAGTAGGTTAAGGTTGAACATCAGAAGACTATTGGGTCCATACAGGAGTTCAATATTCCCACCTAGAAATGGGAAGAAGTGAACATGGACTTTGTGACGAGTTTACCTCATACTCGTTGTTAGTATGATTCAATTTGGGTCATTGTAGACCAAATGACCAAATCAGTCCATTTTCTACCAGTCCATACCTCTTACTTAGCCGAGGATTATGCCAAACTCTATATTAGGGAGTTAGTCAGATTGTATGGTGTTCCATTGTCCATTATCACAGACAGAGGTACCCAGTTTACCTCTCAGTTTTGGAAAGCTTTCCAAAAGGGTATTGGTACCTGAGTTTACCTCAGTATAGCCTTTCATCCTCAGACAGATGGTCAAGCAGAAAGGACCATTCAGACTTTAGAAGATATGTTGCGAGCATGTGCGATTGACTTTAAAGGAAGTTGGGATGACCACTTGCCTTTGATTGAGTTTGCATACAACAAAAACTATCATTCTAGCATTCAGATCGCTCTATTTGAAGCGCTTTATGGGAGGAGGTGTAGATCTCTCATTGGTTGGTTTAAAGTGGGCGAGGCCACAGTGATAAGGCCTAACCTAGTATTTTATACCTTAGAGAAAGTTTAGCTAATCAGGGAAAGTTTTAAGACAGATCAGAGCCGACAGAAATCGTATGCAGATATACGTAGAAAGGATCTCGAGTTCGAGATTGGTGACTATATGTATTTGAAAATCTCAGCCATTTTGGAAAGGTAGCTTACGAGCTTGAGTTTCCTTCAGATTTACCTTTAGTTTATCCAGTGTTCCATGTCTCCTTGCTAAAGAAATGCATAGGTGACCCAGCAGTCGTAGTCCCTGTAGAGGGCATAGATATTCAGAGCAGCCTCTCTTATGAAGAGATACTAGTTAAAATCCTTAACTATCATATTCGCTGAATGAGGAACAAAGAAGTCCCTCTAGTCAAAGTTATTTGGCGGAATCAGTCCATTAAGGGAGCAACTTGGAAAGCAGAAGTAGACATGTGGATCAAGTATCCTCACCTCTTCTCCACAAACTCAGACTCAATCCAAGGTAATAGTTTTCCTTAAGCTTATTCAGTCTCATGTTCTGATTTCCATTACAAGCTTGGTATCTGCTACCATTTCATATACAGTCATACGCTCATGAGTCAGTTCAACCATGTACCCATACATCATACATGCATGATCAGTATATAAACTCATTTTATCACTAATCCCAGTCATGCATTCATGAATCATGTTCAGTTATGTACTTATGCATGTTCAGTGTGATAATTCAGTCTATCAGTAACATCATCTATAAAATCATGTATTAGATGTTCATGTCCAGTAAGTAAGTTCATTCTACCAGTATTCTCAGCTTAGTCAGTCTCATTTGAGGATGAATGTTCCCAAGGGGGAGATAATGTAAGACCCCACAAAAAAATTTCTAACTTAAATCAGTCCTTTAAGCTTGTTAGGGGTCCCAGACTTCGAAAATATTAACTAAGTATTTAGACATAGTGCCATTTTATCCTTTGAAAGTTGGAAATCTTATTTCATGACCTTTACATCCTTTACATGTTGATATTTGAGATAATTCATGATCAGGAATGTCAGTAGAGGTTCCCAAACAAATTTTAGATTTTTTGGACCCCGTTTAGACCATGTTTGAGTGCCCAAAATAGTGGGTCGACGTGATCTTGATGCATCTCATCGACCATCGCTTTGATAAGATAGTTTTTCTCCAGCTTCAGTGCAAATACCAGTGAACCGACATGTTGGCTATCGCATCGATGCCAACAATGTGGCGTGTTGGACTACACATCAGTAACACAGTTTATAGGCATTAAAAGGCCGCATCCTCAGGGTTAATTAGGTCTTTTCCCATGCCCTTCAGCCTTTAAAACACAAAATTAAACCCTTTGGAGAGCAATTATATTCATTTTTTCACAAATTTCTCAAGAACAAGAACCCTGGGTGATCAAATTTCAAATCAAGAACTCAAGAACTTACCATTAACTTTCAGAAATTCATCAACTAAGGTATGTGAAGTGTTCATCCAAGGGTCCCTTCCACCCTTGGAGTCCAAGAAACTATTTTTAAACTTCAAGTTTGTGGATTTCATGAATTCCAATTTGGGTTTGATTATGTTCATATTTATAATGATTAAATGGGATTCTAATCCATGTTTTATGATATGTTTCATGTGAGGTTAATTGATATGTATGTAATATCATGAGAATCCATGTAAAACTCTTGAAATTGTCAATGGGGATTTGAATTATGATGTCTACTTGTTGTTTAGTGTTATGTGTTTATGTATGCTTACCAAGTGCTTGATGAATTGTTCATATGAACTAATAAGTAAAAGAAATCATGTCATTCTAGCTTATTTGCAAGTTATACCATGCAAGAGTTTGGTAAGATGTCTCTATAGATGCATAATGAATTCAATGTGCATGTTTATGCTAAGAAAGATCATGTGATCTTTATTTTCATGCTATTGAGTCCTAGGAGTATTTAATACCCGATAATTTAGTTGTTTACTTAGAGCACTGTCAGTTATGAAGTAATCTCAGTAGTGACTAGATCAGGAGAACTCAGCCAATTACAGAAACCCAGGAAATCTCAGTAGTGTTCATAATTCAGTCATAGTACTCAGATCAGACCTCAATAGACTCAGTCAGTTAATAGAATACAGTAGTATTCGGTCAGTCCACAAAACTCAGTGAACTCAGTTCAATTCAATCAAATAGTAATATCAGTAATAATTCAGTCCAGTTTAGTACAGACTATAAATCAGTTCAGTGTCTATTCAGTTGGGAGTAGGATTCAGCACCGAGCGAACCCAGGGATAGGGGCATTTCTGTTGATAGAGGGTTTGACCCTTAGTAGTAATCCCTGTGTTACAGAACTACGTAGACAGCGTAGGTTGAGATATCTTCCTACCAAATATTATGAGGGTTGATACATCTCATTTGAGTTTTCATACCTGCGAGGGTTGATGGAAGAGCTTCCCATTAGAGAGGGTTAACTAACAGCTTGTCTCTACCCATGGCACAGTATTGACACCCTTCCAACTGGGGTTACAGTTTGGACCCCAATTAGTTCAGAGAGGGACATATCAGTTAGATGATTACCTCCCCCAGTCTCAGTTTCAGTCTCAGTCTCAGAATAGAACTCAATTTAGTTCTATAGATTTAGGACTATCAGATATAGTCACTCAGCTCAGTACGGAACTCAGTATAGTTCCACAGAATCAAGACTGTCAGATACAGTCATTCAGTTATTAGTAGTTCAGTATTAGCATACTTAGATAATAGTTACTCAGTATTCGGTATTATCAAGATCTCAGTTACAGTATATGTATTCATGAATGTATTCTTATTCAGTCATACTCATGTTATTCAATTATTATTGTTCATACATATGAACCCATGCATTACAACCCACCTCACTAAGTATACCAGTACATTCAAAGTATTGATGCATGCTTTTCTTTTGTGCTATGATGTCTTATATCACAGGTTCAGATGCACGGGCTCTAGAGAACCCTTAGCAATTCATATTTTTAGCAGTCAGCGTAGTGGTGAGTCCTCAAAGTTCAAGGACATGGTTTTTCAGTATTTTAGTATTATTTTTAGTATTCAGAGTTAACTGGGGACTTGTCCCATCAACTCCACAGTTCAGACAGTTTAGAGGCTTTCCAGACTAGAGTATTTTCAGACAGTTGTTTAGTTTTCAGTTTTGATGTTCATTTTTGGTATTGAGATATCATATCCAGTATTATTTACAGTATTGAACCTTATGGCCAGTTTTCTACCTACTTTCTGCATATATACTATATTATTATTCAGTTATTGCAGCAGGTACCAGTCATGGGTTATCTTGTGGTCCTTCGAGATTATGAGCACCATGTAGCGTCAGGGGTACAGACTCGGGGTGTTACACCTGGTCTGAAGAAGAGAACAACCGTGGTTAAAAAATTGAGTAGTAGTCCCAAGAGAAGCAGAAAAGAAAAAGATATAAAGGATGCAACTAGAGAATGAAGGAATAAAATATTGATGACATAGAAGGTTCTGTCTGGAAGAACATTTCATCCCAAGATATATTAAAATCCTGGAATGATAGGCTAGTTGATTATGTGAGACACCAAGGTTGGTTGCACTTATTAGAGCAATCATCTCCCGTAGTGTTTTAAAATGAGGTCGGTGAATTTTACTACACCATGAAATTCTCAGAAGATGGACTAAGTTTAAATGCCCAAGTGCAAGGAAATCCTATCAAACTGGATGAACAGACTTTGGGAAGAATCTTGAATGTACCTGTTGTAGGTGTGAGAACCGTGGCAAACCTAAAACTGAGTTTATGATTAATGTCTCAAAGGTAGGAGGGATCTCAATAACTGTAGTGAAAAAGAATTTTCTTAATTAGTGAGTTTCATCTAGTATTTGAGTTCATCTAAAAGGTTCTGTTGCCTAGATCTAAGAAAAGAACCACAGCATCGGTTGTTGATCTATTCTTGATTGAATTCTTAAGAAAATTTGAAATATTAAGTTTGCCTGCTCTAATAACAGAGCATATTCACCAGGTGGTTTAAGAAAAAAAGGAAGACATGGAATGCCATATGGTTATTTCTTGAATAAAGTGTTTGAGAATTTTTGGTGTGGTTGGAACTAAGGGAACACCAGAATTGTCAAGCAGATGTTCAGTCTAACAACTCTAGGGGGAAATGAATACGTTGAAGGCAAAGATGAAATAGTGTCTGAAGTATCTGAGTTGCTAGTTGCTTAAGAAAGTTTGGGAAAGGAAATGGAGGAGTTAAGGATTAAGTTAGCTGCCAAAGACGCTGAGATAGTGCACTTGAAGTTTCAAAATCAAAAGTTATCTTCTGAGGGAACAGGTGGCACTAATGAACATATAGCTGAAAATGCAAAACTCCAGGCAAAAGTGGCAGAAATGACTGGTGAAATTCAAGGATTGAATGTTGAAGTAAAGGTCCTCACCAAACAGTTGTTTGACGCCCACAGTGCAGAAAAAGTAAGAATGGAGATGCTTCTTAAGTCCCTTTTCCTCAAACCTCCCTCTACCTAAACTATGTTATCCCCGTCCTATTGTCAATCCTGTGTCAGTCTCATATTTTGCCTATTATGTTGGCAATTGAAGACAGTTTGTTTTATGTGTTATTTTGGTATGATTGTACTGGTACTAACTTTCATGAGTGAATGAATCTTGTTTTGTGTGTTACAATTATTCTTTTATTTTGCAAATTATTCTTCATGTTAGTGTTGCTCCAATGGCCATGAGTTAATTAACATGTGCTTATCCTTACTCTTGGTTTACTGCTTTCACTTTTCAATGATTCCAAAAGGGGGAATACCGACTTCATGTGTTAAGTACCATATACTAACTTCATGTGTTAAGGACCAGGTATGTTTTTAAGGTATACTGGTGATGTTAGGGGCTAAGTACTAAGTGCAGCACTTATGTGATGATGTGTTTGAGTTTGGAGGCATAATGACGGGGGAAGTATACAAATCCACTAAATGACCAATGGTCCATGATGACAAAGGGAAGTAATTGAAGCTTGATAGCAATTGACAACAGGGGACTAGGTCCTTAAGTTATGGAAGCATGGTGTTACATAATAGGGTGGACATTCATCTTCAAAGTGGTAATCACACTAATTAAATATGATGAATGAGTATTAATTCTCTAAACTCTGTGGCTGGTTTTTCATCAAAAAGGGGGGAATTGTTGTATCTTGTTTTGATGATGAGCAGTTGACTTTAAGGGACCAGTTCCCTAGATGTACAAGGCAACAGTATAGCTGGCAACGCGTCTGCGCAATTTTGTCCTCTCGTATAACAAACTGCGCAGGTGTTGCTTGTACTATTGAGGATTCCTGATCTAATGACATTCCAACCTTAATCATCACTCAACTATAAAAGGAAAAGGATACTTCTCTATCAAGTAGTTTTTGCAAATTCAAAAGAGTATTGAAGAGAGGAAAAAAGACAAAAACTCAATTTTCAACATTTGTCAAGTATTGCTCATGTTCTTATTTCTTTTGTAAGCTAAAAGAGTGAGTGTTCTTGAGTAAAGCCTAATATGTAACTGAATTACTCAGTCTATAAGAGTAATGATCTTTAGTTTTCTTTGCTTAGAGAGTGCTTATATAGAGTTGCGTAGTTTTGATACTGATTATTGTTAATTAGTAGTGAGGAGTCTTGGCAGAGTTATAAAGTTCGGCTTGTAGTAGAGTTATTACAAGTAGGAGGAACCTAGATTTAGGTTCATTGAAGTCTGTAATCAAGAGTTTGATTATAGTGCATTGTAGGAGAGCTTGTGAGGGAATGTCGTGGTTTTCACTCCTGGAGTGTTTCTGTCACGACCCAGACTAACGGACCATGCGGGCACCTACGTTTTCTACGTAGCTAGGAGAACCCTTATTACCCAACTAAAAATATGCGGAAGACTTCTATTTTTAAGGAAATATAAAGTAAATTAAATACTAATAAACAAACTTTTTACAAATACTTCTTACAAATGTCCTTCACTATCCCAAGACTTGGCCAAACATGTACAAAAGCTACCTATTACAACATAGACTGACAATGAAATAAATAATACAAAGACTCTAACATCTGTCAGGAAGAAAGTGTAGAAGTTAGTGTTGAATATCGTCATCCATCTAGTAACTGAAACAAACCTACATCCAGTCTACACTCTAAGAAGGAATGCAGAAGAGTAGGGTCATCACAATCACACGTACTAGTAGGCATTATCGGTCGACCGTGTTAGTTCATATAATCATAAAATAGAATTAAGAAAAATAAATCATGACATCTTTAATGGAATATAATTTAACTAAGGTTGTAGTAATATTATTACTTTACCTATTTAAGTTACAACGGCCAACTACTCTTCCAACTTCCATCAATATTATATTCGCTACTAACATACTCTAGCCTCATTAGTTCACACCATTAACCACAATCCAACACTAATACATCACTATTCCTCTTTATTCACCTTATCTTACATCACTATTCCTCTTTATTTACCTTATCTTTTTCATTACTCATATTCACAGGAACAAACCCGTAATCATAGACAACTCACACTAAACTCTCAGGCTAACAACCAAATGCTCTATTATAATATTAAAGAATGATAACTAGCCATTCTGGTAAGCTACGATTAAAACACGTATAAATGAAGAAAGTCAACCAACATATAAGTAAGTATAAAGTTTCACTTTTTCAAATACATATCACACAATAAAATACCCAATGAATCAACAATACAACTATAATAAATCAAACAGTTCTCACAAAAAAGCCACATAACCATCTAGAGTATCAACCATACTGTAAACATCCACAGACTCAACCCAAATATATACACACATGCTATGGGACTTATTTTTGCCCAAATAGTTATGACCTGTAGGGAATAATCTATGTTCATGTACCATACCGGCGTGGTACCTTATCCATCATATACATATCCATACCGGCGTGGTACTCGATCTATCATATACATATCCGTACCGACGTGGTACTCGATCTAATATGCACATATCCGTATCGGCGTGGTACTCGATCCAACATATACATATTCGTACCGGCGTGATACTTGATCTATAATATATATATATACCATTGTGGTACCCGATCCAATATACACATATCCATACCAGCGTGATACCCGATCCAACATATACATATCCGTACTGGCGTGGTACCCGATCCATCATATATATATATCTGTACCGGCATGGTACCCGATCCAACATATACATATTCGTACTGGTGTGGTACCTGATCCAAGATATACATATCCATACCGGCGTGGTATCCGATCCAACATACGCATATCCGTACCGACGTGGTACCCGATCCAACATATACATATCCATACCGGCGTGGTACCCAATCCATCATATACATATTCGTACCGGTGTGGTACCCGATCCAACATATACATATCTGTACCGGTGTGGTACCCGATCCAACATAAATAAGTAATATCAAATTTACACTTCCTTACAGCATAAAACACGATGTACCAAGTTTACAAGTACACTTAAAGTCATGAAACAATTCCATCAAGTAAATTTCAATAATCATTTATACATGCACAACAATCCAAACATCCACAATTTCAAGCATGTTCGATTACCAATCAACAAGTCATTCATAGCATTACTTTAAGGAGTTATCATTATCAAACAAGTCACTCACAGGCATAATTCAATAAACCATCATTATCACCAATTTAGCCTCTCATTGGCATCCAATAAATATAGTGCTTTTATCAATACCAAAACAAGAATATCATAAAATAAATCACAATTTAACACTTAGTGTGCAAGTCACTATTGGAGTATTACTTACTCATTAATTACTAAAATGTCACTACCTCTTTCCATATAATACAATTATCACATTAATTCAATTCATCTATCCTTTAGATATTACTATGCTCACCAGTACTTAATCTTAGCATGGTTCTCCTCACCATATTATTATCCAATACATACAACTTAATATCATTATAACTTAGCTAGGTTCAACACCAGAATAACTAAGAACTATCATGTCCACATCCTTCATTTACAGCAATCTCATTGCAGCAGATAGCACATAATATCACAAATATCACATAATTAATCAATAATATAGTTTTCGGGATTAAAGTTAAGTTCTTGTGTCTTTATCCACCTCAACTCCATGTCTGCAGGCCTAGACATGCTTTCTCCCATCAATTCTAAATTATGAAAATATAAAATAACATAATCTTCTACTCATTAAACCTAACCTACCTGGACGCCAAGCTTTTAGAAGAAACAAGCTACAACAAAGATGATCTTTCCTTTCCTTCATGCCTTAGAATAATCAATCATCTAAAAATCAAGCAATAATAAGCGTAATAAGTAATTACTCTTCAATCAAATATCTTGGGGATTCAAACCCACTAATTCTACCCTTAATTCAAGGTTTATATCATCCCCCAAATCCAATTAATCATTAATTAGCTCTTTTTCAAGCTTAACCCATCTCCATTAATGGAACTTTTATACTAAAGGTTTCATCTTTACGGAATTCAAGGTTCCTAACCATCAAAATTCATAATCTAGTTTATGAAATTCATGTTAGGAATCTTTAATTTATAGTTTAAAATCAGATCTAGGTAATATTGAAAATACCCATGAGTATTCCCCAAAAAGAATTCCACCGTTAAGGTCTTTCTAAGTATTCTAAAATATTAAAGGATTAAAAGACGAAGAAAATAATGGAAAAACTTACCTCCACGAAGAAATTTCACCTTAAGCTTTGGGAAATCATCTATCTAGGGATGGGGAATGAAATTTGAGATTTTTAGACCTAAAATACGGCTGAAGCTGATTTAAATACAATCAGAATTTTTGCTACAGTGAAATCCCGTTTCAGCTCGGATAGTGCTCAGTAAAACAATCATAACTTTTTACTATGAATTCATATTCAGGAACGGTTTATTGAGTTAGAAATAGGACTCATAGATCTTTAATTTGATAGGTAATGGAACCCCTAACTCCTTATATTCTATGAGATATGATCATTTTAAGTTGGCTCTAATAAAAACCCATATCGAAACTGTATCGGAAAGAAAGTTTTATACTTAACTTTGTGTTAGGGATATTGTACGACCTTAATTCATAACTAAAGAACTTTAAAAACTAAAGTATTGATTTTATCACTCATGAATAATTAAAATTCATCAATCTTGAGTCAATCTAGACACATTCGAAGGCTAAAATCTTCACCGAAAAATTGGAGGTGTCATAATAAATAAAATAATGGATATTTTGGATCCAAGTTAATATTGAGGAATGAAAATTAAGAATTTTCATGAATTTATTATGAATAATTTAGTAACAACGAAATGGGTCATTATAATCAGATATCAATTTACCATCCATTCGTCCCCAAATGGGCATTCAGTGGAGAAAAGCACGAGGTTGGAATTAGAGAGACATTACTTAACAAAGTTGCTTATACTGCACCCTAATCACTCTCTTGATATCCTTATCGATCAACCCATATTCTATACTCAATCATTCAAATAAGCTTTTCAAAATACAAAGATGCGAAAAAAATATTTACACAAGAATCACTTATTCTCCTTTCAACGGCCTAAGTCTGAAACTTGAATTTCATGAAAGTAAGATAAAGATGGTTAAAAGATTCACCTTGATGAAGACAAACATCCAAAAGCACCTCTTTTTCACTACCGAAGCTCCGGAGTCCCGAATTCAATTCTGAAAAGTGCTACGAGGTGCTACATGAATTTACTATTTGAACTTCAACACTAAACAAGTCACATCTAATCTATCCCACACACAAGCTCTCCCTGAGACACCTGACTTTGTTTCTAGCCAAGACTACCCCATAGAGAATCTATATCTTGATCATATGCATGTCACCACACCATTTACAAGTCACATAACATAGATACTCGCACGTACTCAATCAAGACTACTAAATTTATTTTATAAAGCTAGCTTCAACATTTCACAAACACTATTATTTTTACCTCAAGATCACCCATGGTTCAAGCTTAGTATTTACTACTATATATAGGTGACAACACAACCGCTCACTCATCACACGGACTTATAACTATTAGCCATAGAGATTTCATAAAATTAGAGCCTATAATATATTTTCCTCCACACATTATTAATATCCATTTTATCATCATATCTTAATCACTCAACAAGTATATCTACCAAAAAATCCCCAAGAAAAGATCAATCATGCCATTTAACAATTCATTTATTCTCTCATTCAGGATCATCCTTAATTATTTTATGAATGTAACTAAGTCATTTGATTTTGCATTGCCACCATAATGGGAATTACTGTCTCCTAAAAGTGTCATATATCAGCCAACTCTATGGCACATGCAAATATATAATTCAGCCACAAGGTCAAGTCAATAATAATTGATCTTCTCAAGATTTTTCCTAATGCACAAACCACAGCTACAACTTATGTCCTGACAATTATTAACCCAGTATTTTCAATGACCAACACTTCATGGCCAAGCCAAACCACTTTTATATTACTAACACCATTTTCAGATATACAGAGCCACTCTTATTTCTACCTAATAATATTTTTATTACGGGCTTCATTAACTCTTAATCACCTCAAGAGTGGTCCCCACACCACTAGCACATAAGCAAGGTAAAATAAAATAAATCAATTATAGGTCATTAACAGTCTCATCACCAATATTACATTTCAAACAAGTTATCGATCAAATTCTGTAGGTATCAACAACCTCTACTAGTATTTTTCACTTTTATTTAAAACTCATTGTTTTGCCAAGCATTAAGAATCTGTTAACATAAGGAACTCAAAGATAATATCACTTAGTCAGTCCTCACAAGGAACCCATTATGATTTCAATAATAGAAATGCATAAAAAATCTAAATATAGTCTCAATGATCAGACCACACAAGGATCCCCATATAATATCAAATAATTGAACCACACAGGATCCATCCATAACATCATTAACAAGAACCCTCATTATAGAAAACACATATCACCTCAGTCTTTTATTCATGTCACTTTTTCACCATCTTTTCTTGACATCATGTTCTCATATCATCCTCTCAATTCTCATACCATCAATTTCATCTATATAATAGTACAAAAAAATAAGTAAGCACCATAAAATTGCTAGTTTTACAATAAAAAGAAATTAAATAATTCCATCACAATTATCAACTAAAACAACTTAGTTAATTTTCATCACTTAAATTCAAATAAAAATAATTCACAACAATTGAAAAAATCTAGCAACACAAGATTAGCCAAATATCAAACACAAGCAATCAACAAGTTGCTAGACAATTCTAATTGGTATCTTAACAGAGCTCAATTGGAATGTAGTTAATTCCAATTGGTATTTTAGTAATTTTAAATTAACAGATACCAATTGAAATCTCCTAGATTTTTATTTAAAATTACTAAGATACCAATTGGAATTAACTACATTCTAATTGAGCTATGTTAAGATACCAATTAGAATTGTCTAGATACTAATTGAATTCAATCTAATAGTCCAAGATTACGATGGCACGATGGAGAGAAAAAAAAAAGAAAAATGATTTCTACATGCCTTATAGCCTTCTGAAGATTGGGTGTGGTCCCCTACACAAAAATCTATTAAACTTTACTAGACATTGCTATTGTACTTAAGGGACCGGTGAACCTAACGCTTACCACGCTGGTACGAATATGTATATGTTAGATCGGGTACCATGCCGGTACGGATATGTGTATGTTGGATCGGGTACCACGCCAGTACGGATATGTATATGATGAATTGGGTACCATTCTGGTATGGTACATGAACGTAGATTGTTCCCTGTAGGTCATGACTATTTGGGAAAAAATAAGTTCCATAGCATGAGTGTATATATTTGTGTTGAGTTTGTGGATGTTTACAGTATGGTTGATACTGTTGATGGTTATATGGCTTGTTTATGAGCACTGTTTGATTTGTTATTGTTGTATTATTGATTTATTGGGTATTTGATTGTGTGATATGTATTTGAAAAAGTGAAACTTTATACTTACTTATATGTTGGTTGAATTGATTTATCTATACGTGTTTTAATAGTAGCTTACCAGAATGGCTAGTTATTATTCTTTAATATTATGATAGAGCATTTGGTTGTTAGCATGAGAGTTTAGTGTGGGTTTTCTATGATTACGGGTTTGTTTCTGTGAATATGAGTAATAAAAAAGATAAGGTGAATAAAGAGGAATAGTGATGTAAGATAAGGTGAATAAAGAGGAATAGTGATGTATTAGCGTTGGATTATGGTTGATGGTGTGAACTAATGAGGCTAGAGTATATTAGTAGCTAATATAATATTGATGGAGTTGGAAGAGTAGTTGGATGTTGTAACTTATATAGGTAAAGTAATAATATTATTACAACCTTAGTTGAATTATATTCCATTAAAGATGTCATGATTTATTTTCCTTAATTCTATTTTATGATTATATGAACTAACACGGTCAGCCGATGATGCCTACCAGTACGTGTGATTGTACTGACCCTACTCTTCTACATTCCTTCTTGGAGTGTAGACTGGATGCAAGTTAGTTGCAGTTACTAGATGGATGACGATATTCAACACTAACTTTGCACTTTCTTCCTGACAGATGTTAGAGTCTTTGTATTATTTATTTCATTGTTTGTCTATGTTGTAATAGGTATCTCTTGTACATGTTTGGCCAAGTCTTGGGATAGTGAAGGACATTTGTATAAAGTATTTGTAAAAAGTTTATTTATTAGTACTTAATTTACTTTATATTTCCTTAAAAATAGAAGTCTTCCACATATTTCTAGTTGGGTAATAAGGGTTCTCCTAGCTACATAGAATAGCTTAGGTACCCGCATGGTCCATTATTCTGGGTCGTAACAGTGCTCAGTAAAACAATCATAATGTTTTACTCTGAATTCGGATTGAAGAATGATTTGTTATGTTGGAAAGAGGACTCAGAGATATTTAATTTTATAGGTAATGGAACCCCTAAATCCTTATATTCTATAAGATATGATCATTTGAATTTGGCCCTAATAAAAGCCAATATCAAAATTGTATAGGAAAGAAAGTTTTATACTTAACTTTGTGTTAGGGATATTGTACGACCTTAATTCATAACTAAAGAACTTTCAAAACTAAAGTATTGATATTAGCACTCACGAATAATTAAAATTCATCAAACTTGAGTTAATCTAGACACATTCGAAGGCTAAAATATTCACCAAAAAATTTGAGGTGTCATAATAAATAAAATAATGGATATTTTGGACCCAAGTTAATATTGAGGAATGAAAATTCATGAATTTATTACGAATAATTTAGTAACGACGAAATGGGTGGTTACAGTTTCCATATTAAATCCTATGTTCTTTAAGTTTCCAACACTGTGTCGAGTTCCTGGTTAATTTACTATGATTTTCCTGCGATTGATTTTGAGGGACCTGATCCATCACTGTGTGGTGCAAAATCCCAGGGTTTCAACAAACTTCCCTTACACTTTCTCAGTGCTTGCGGCTAACACGCATTGGGCCCTTTCTGCAAGGAAAGTCGAACCCATATTGTCCATAAGTGCCTTTAGGATGGAGCGAGCTACATAGTCCAGGTTAATATTTTAAACTCTCATGATTATGGACCTTGTCCCTATCCCGGTGTCCTATATATATGTATATACATATTGAGCATATGGTTTTGACTAGTTTTGGCATTGGCATTACTTTATACTTTTTCTTGAGTTATATGCCAGTGCTCGCCCCACTGACCATCCCTAGATGCTGAATCATTTCTTGACATCTTCGAGGGTTTTTTGTTACTCTTCTATAGTGTTATGTAATTCGATACATCGGATGAGTTGTTGTGAAGTGGTGAACCTCTATATTCCAAAAAATCTTTCTATTTTATTAGATTTTATTCATATTTGGGAATTGTGAACTTTCTTTTATCATGGTCGGGGCATGTCCTGACCTAGTTTGGTATCTCTATTTTAGAGGTTGTGTGGACAAGTATTGGGTTAGATGTTCGTTTGATTCTTAGAATTGTCATTTGGTATATCCATCTTTTATATAGTTTGATTGTCTTCCTCTATTTATCTTTATTATGCTCTGTTGGTTAGGATAAAGGGGTGGTCTCTAATCCACGATAGGCTTGAGATATCCGTCATGACTAGGCCCTCGTTTGGGTCATGACAAGCTTGGTATCATAGAACGGTTCAAGATTGTTGGTTATCTACAAAGTCATGTCGAGTAGAGTCCCTTTATGGTGTATAGTATGCCACACTTATAATTGGGAAGCTACAAGGCATTTAGGAATGTTTTCCTTTTTTGTGTTTTACTTTGGGTTATAATGTCTAGTTGTCTTGAAACTTCTCTAACTCATGGCTTACTCGTGTTTCAGATCATGCCTCTGAAACACGATACTGACTATAAGGATGAGGAGAATCCTTAGGGATTTGTTGATGAGAAAGAGAAGATTTTTAGGATGATACATGATACTGACTCTGAGGGTATGGACTTTGTTGCATATTAGTTGAAAGATATGGATTATCAATGGTATGAGAATTAGGAAGCGATGGAGGTGATGATGTTGAGGTTGTGATATGGGATAAGTTTTCAGGTGCTTTTCTTGATCACTTCTCTCCTCAAAAGTTGAGAGAGACTAAGGTTGAAGATTTTGTGAACCTGAAGTAAGGTAAGATAAGTGTGAAATAATATTCATTAAAGTTTCAACAGTTGTCCCGTTATGCTCTGGGGTTGATATCTTACATGAGGGCCAGAATGAGAAAGTTTGCTTCTGGTTTGTCTCATAAATTGGTGTTGGAATACAAGGCTTCTATGTTGAACAATGATATGGACTCCTCTAGGACAGTGGTTTATATGTAGTAGGTGAAGGAAGAGAAAAAGAAATAGGTGGAGGTGGGGGAAAGGAAGAATAAGAAGTTTAGGTATACAAAGTAGGGCTTAAATTAGTAGAATAGTGAGAGAGGTGGTAGATAGTGGACTAAGAAGAAGAATTAGGGAAGTTTGTATTCGACAGCTAGTGCTCGTTGTCCTTAGCCTTATGGTGATCTTCATTTTCAAGCTAGCAGTGGTCCTAAGGCACAGCGTGCCCAGTCTTAGGCAAGTGAAGCTTAGTCAGCCCTACCTTATCCTCCTTGTCGATTTTATGAACAGCTTCATCATGGTTATTGTGAGGAGAAGAGGAACTTATGTTTTAATTGTTATCAACCTGGTCATATACAACGAAATGGTCCTATAGCAAAGGTTGCCACTTGATATAATAAGGTCCTGGTTACTACTTCTTCGGCTCCTGCACCAAAGGCTTCCATATCCAGTACTGACGCTGGCAAAAATCATCTCTATGCACTTGCTACTCGCCAGGAATCTGAGGCATCCCCAGATGTGGTCATTGGTATGTTATAGATCTTCTCCCATGATGTTTATTATTTTCTTGATTCAAATTCTACTCTATCTTATGTGACTCCTTATATGGTTATACACTTTGGTTTTTATCCTAAAAATATTTTTGCTCCTTTTTTGTGTCTACTCCGATGGGTAATCCTATAGTTACTAAAAAAATTTATTGGGGTTGTGTGGTGTCTATTCATCATAGGGAGATATTGGTTGATATGATAGAGTTGGACATGATGGATTTTGATGTTATCTTGGGGATGGGTTGGCTTAATTTATGTTATGCTTCCTGGATTATAAGACTCAAAAGTTCAGTTTCTATTTTCCTAATGAACCAGTAATTAAGTAGGAAGGTAGTTCCTTAGTACCCAAAGAAAGGTTTATTTCTTTTCTTAGAGCTCGGAAGTTGATTTCTAAAGGGTGTATACATCACCTAGTTTGGGTTAAGGATTCTAATTCTGAGGGTTCCTCTTGGAATCGATCCCTGTAGTTAACAAATTTCTTGAAGCCTTCCCTGATGATCTTCCTGGCATTTCTCCAGATAGTGAAATAGATTTTAGGATTGATCTTTTTCCAGATACTGATACCATTTCCATTCCTCCTTATAGTATGGCTTTAGATGAATAAAGAAATGTAAGGAGTAAAGGATATTCTTGATAAGGGTTTCATTCATCCTAATATTTCTCCGTGGGGTACTTTCGTGTGCAAAAGATGGGTTTCTTTGGATGTGTATAGACATTTTTAATTAAATAAGATTACGGTAAAGAATAAGTATCCTCTTCCCAGGATTGATGATCTTTTTTACCAGTTTCAGGGTGCTAGATGTTTCTCTTAGATTGATCTTCGTTCGGGATATCATCCATTGAAAATTAGGTAGGTGGATATTCCCAAGACTATTTTTCGAACTCGGTATGGTCATTATGAGTTTTTGGTTATGCCATTTGGATTGACTAATGCTCCGGAGGCTTTCATGGATCTTATGTATTGGGTATTCATGCAGTTTTTGGAATTTTTTGTTATAGTCTTCATTGATGATATATTGGTGTATTCTAAAAGTAAGGAGGATCATGTCAATCACCTTCGAATTGTGTTACAGACCCTTATGGACCAAAAATTATATGTGAAATTTTCTAAGTGTGACTTTGGGCTAAGTGTTGTAACCTTCCTTGGGCATGTTGTTTCTAGTGAAGAGATCAAGGTAGATCCACAGAAATTTAAGGTAGTTAAGAGGTGGCCTAGACCTACGACTCCAACCGACATTAAGAGTTTCTTGGGGTTGGCTGGATATTATAAGAGGTTTGTGGAAAGCTTCTCATATATTGCCACTTCACTGACAAAGTTGACCCAGAAGAAGGTTAGGTTCTTGTGGTTCGATGTTTGTGAGGGTAGTTTTGATAAGTAGAAAGATAAGTTGATTTCTACTCTGATTTTGACCTTGCTAGAGGGTACTAATGGGTTTGTTGTGTATTGTGATGTGTCTCGTATGGTGTTAGGTTGTGTTTTGATGCAGCATGGTAAGGTTATAGCCTATGCTTCTAGGCAGCTTATGGTTCATGATAGAAATTATCCAATTCACGATCGAGAGTTGGTGGTTGTAGTATTTTCTTTGAAAATTTGGCGCCATTACTTGTATGGGGTGCATGTGGATATCTATCCAGATCATAAGAGCTTGCAATATGTGTTTACTCAAAAGGAGTTAAATCTCTGGTAGAGGCAGGGGCTCTTATTACTTAAGGATTATTACATGAACCTTCTCTACCATCCAGATAAAGATAATGTTATTGTTGATGCTTTTAGTGGGTTGTCCATGGGGAGCTTATCTCATGTGGATGAGGAGAAAAAAAGATTGGTGAAGTATATTCACAGGTTGGATAACTTGGGAGTTCATCTCTTGGACTCTGAGGATGGGGGAGTGGTTGTCCAAGAGGTGGTTAAGTCATCTCTTGGTGTTGAAGTGAATGAGAAGCAGTCTTTAGATCCCATACTTATACAGATTAAGGATGATGTGGGCCAGCAAAAGGTTATGCCATTCGAGATTGGGGGAGATGGCATTCTGAGGTATCAAGGAAGATTGTGTGTTCCTGAGTTTGATGGGTTGCGGGAAAGAATTTTGATCAAAGCTCATGAGTTTAGATATAAATTTCATCCGGTTTTGACTAAGATGTACCACGACTTGAAAGAAATCCACTGGTGGAATAATTTGAAGAAAGGTATGGAAATTTTTTTGGCTAAGTATATGGTTTATCAACAGGTTGAATATTTGAGGTCGGGTGGCATATCTCTATAAATAAAGTTGCCCATGTGGAAGTAAGAAGTGATTAATATGGATCTTTTCACGGGTCTTATGGTCTCATAATCATTGCAATTCTATTTGGTTCATTGAGGATAGAATGACCAAGTCTGCTCACTTCTTGCCTGTAAGGATAAATTACTCGGGAGAGGATTATGCCAAGATTTTTATTCAGGTGATAATCAAGTTGTTTGGAGCGTCAGTGTCCATCATTTCAGACTGAGGTACATAATTCTCTTCTTATTTCTGGCGTTCATTTCAAAAAGGTTTGGGTGCTTAGGTGAACCTTAGCACCGCTTTCCACCTTCAAACATATCGACCAACAAAATTGACTATTAAGACTTTGAGGGATATATTAAGGGACTGTGTGATTGACTTTAAGGGTAGTTGGGTTGACCATTTGTCTCTTATTGAGTTTGCTTAAATAATAGTTACATTCTAGCATCCAGATAGCTCATTTTGAGGCTATTTATGGTAAGAAGTGTAGGTCTCCTATTGGATGATTTGAGGTGGCTGAGACTAGATTGTTTGGCCCTGACTTGGTTCACCAAGCCATGAAAAAGGTGAAGGTGGTTAGAGAAAGACGTAAGACTACTCAAAGTCTCCAAAAATCTTATACAGATGTGAGGCAAAGGGAGTTGGAGTTTGAGGTTAATGATTGGGTGTTCTTGAAGGTTTCTCCAACTAAATAAATTATGAGATTTCGAAAGAAGGGGAAGCTTAGTCCCTATTATATTGGTCCGTATTAGGTTATGAGGAGAGTTGGGAGTGTCGATTATGAGTTATGTTTTCCATCAAGCTTGGATTCAATTCATTTCATTTTTTATGTGTCTATGTTGAAAAGGTGTGGGGATGATCATTCTTTGATAGTGCCTGTGTGGTGATCCTTTTTTTTATAGTGCCTGTGAAAAATGTTGGCGTTACGGATTCATTGTCCTATGATGAGGTCCCGGTGGAGATATTGAATAGGTAAGTTCATAAATTGAAGACTAAGGATACAACTTTAGTAAAGGTGCTTTGGAGAAATCAAAAAGTGGAGGAAGCTACATGGGAATCTAAGGAATATATGAAAGCCAAGTACCCGTTCTTATTCCCAGTAATTGATGAAAGTGCTTAAGATATGAGTTTTTTCTTTCTTATTATTTTTCAAATTGTTCTTGGAGTCTGATGGCATTCTGTCTTGTATCGTGCTAAGGGTGCCCTAACTCCTCATTCGGAGATGAATGATCCTAAAGGGGGAAATGTGACACGCTAAATTTTTGAACTTTAGGCCCCCAAGGGATGGATAATTGAATTAGCCAAAAAAATTTGAAGTAAAGTCAAAACTGCCATGACAATGGCTCTGCTAGCGAGTCGTTGTCACACATAATGAGCCGTTAGGAGGACTCGTTGCGACGGAAGTAAGGTACCCGGGTTTTGGTCCCTTGACAACGAGTCCAAGGTATGACCCGTTATGTCATATAATGAGTCGTTAGGTGGGACTCTTTGTATCAATAGAAGTTTTCTCATGAGTTTTTATTTCTAACAACTACTCATCATGACGACCCGTTATGTCTAATAATGAGTCAGTATGAGGGACCCAGTGTCATAACAGTGAAGGATTTGGATTTTGACCCCCAAGAAATGAGTGTAGGCAACAACTCGTGGTCAGACCTCACGAATCATTTACCTGAGTCCTGACGACTGCTCTCACGTTTATCCTGTACGTTCTAATTAGGGTCTTTTTGGTCTTTTCCTTCCTTTACACTTTCTCCCATGACTTAAAAATGTTCTAATGGCCCTTTTGTCTTGAGTTATCAGAATTAAAACTTACTCGTCTCCTCATTAACTCTCAAGACAAGAGCTACTA
Organism: Capsicum pubescens; assembly: GCA_030864215.1. NCBI lineage: Eukaryota > Viridiplantae > Streptophyta > Magnoliopsida > Solanales > Solanaceae > Capsicum > Capsicum pubescens. The sequence continues at coordinate 82,040,466 of CM061541.1, read as the reverse complement.
GGATTTTACAAGCGATTCAACAATTAGGCCCCAAACTTCTGGTTTCTTTCAATTTTCTTGTGTATTTCAGGCATGTCTCTCATCCCTAAACTTTTATTTTACATCATGACATAAATTGATTCAATATTCATGTGATTTAAATGTTGGGTTTGAAATTAGGTTAAGGGTTTTTGGTTGATTATTACTTGAATGGTTTTCCCGTGTTTTAAATGTGCTATTCATGCATTGATTAATGGTTTTTGGGACTGAATGGGTGCATTATTATGTAAATTGGAATGGGGAATATGGGTTTCCCCAAATATATGGATGTTGGCTTGAAATTGGTATTAATCTCAATCCACCTTTTGAATTTGGTTTTGAACATGGATATATGCATAGTTTAACTTGTCTTTTGAAATCGTCTCATTACATTAAAGGATAAATGGATAAAAATGGATTTGAAAGGCCTTTGGTGGACATGGCTTTGGATTTAAATGAAACTTGGGAGTCTAATAGCTACATGGATTGGTTTGACATAATTATATAAGCTTGCAAACATAATTGGTATGATGATGCCAAGTTGGTAAATGCCCTAATGAAGACTCCTTGGTTAACGATTGGGTTTATGTGTAAACTATTTTTAATTTGGTCTTAAAGAGGGTTGTGTAGCTCACCGTGAAGGTATAAGTCTCAGGGGGGACTAACACTGAAAATCACATTTGCCGGCGTGGGGTCTATATGATTGTGTGCTTGGCGCACACATTATTTTTTTGGGATGGCTATTGCCTTGACATAGAAGAGTAAAAGAAATGCTTCCTAGCCTACCGAAAACTCGGTTGAAGCTAGTTAGGTCCTTCGTTCAGTAAAGTATTGACACCGGATTAGGTTTGACCTTCTTTCTCAATGTCCGGATGAACATGCATTCTTTTCTCTACGGTATGATAGAGTATGGTAGACTTATAAGCAATCTAATTGGAAAACTTAATTGGAGAGATCAAACTAGTCAGGATAATATCATAAAGTCTGAGAAGAAGAAGAATGCACCTCATATTTCCTCGGTTTGTGCGGTTAACACGCACGAGGGCCCTTTAGGTAGGGAGAGCTGAACCATATAGCCCATGAGTGCCTTTAGGATGGATCAAGCTACACAGTTCAGGTTAATATTTTAAACTCTCATGATTATGACCCTTGTCCCTATCCTAGCATTCTATATGTATGATATACATGTTGTGCAAGTGGTTTTGAATGGTTTTGGCATTGACATTATTTTATTTCTTACCCTAAGTTACATGCCATGCTCTCCCCACTGACCATCACTAGACGTTGCATCATTTCATGATGTAGGGTCTGAGGATTTTTCTGTTACTTTTGTGCAGCGTTAGGTGGTTCGACACATCGGTTGAGTTGTTGTGAAGTGGTGAGCCTCCATTTTTCGAAAAGCCTTGCCATTTCATTTAGGTTTCTTTTCATATTTTGGAAATTATGAACTTGTTTTGTTATGGTCGGAGGCATGTCCCGACCTAGTTTGGTATTTCTGTTTTAGAGGCTTTGCGGACAAGTATTGGGTTGGATGTTCGTTTGATTCTTAGAATTGTCATTTGGTTTATCCATCTTTTATATTGTTTGGTTGTCTTCCGTTATTTATCTTTATTGTGCTCTATTGGTTAGGTTAAGGGGTGGCCTTCGGTCCACGGTGGGCTTGAGATACATGTCACGACTAGGTCTTTATTCGGATCGTGACATATTATTAAGTTAAAGAGATTATTGAGGGAGAGTATGCATGATAAAATATTATTGAGGCAAGAGTATACATGATAATGCCAATAATTTAATTTTACATTATTAACTATCGGTTTCAAATCAAGCATGTTCATAAAAAAAACCTACATTCATGTTTTCTTCATTGTAGGAGCAGCTTTGGACCCGACAATTATAGAGTACTTCATTAAATTGATTAAGGAAAGTACCGAAGGAAATTAATAAGAATGACTATAGCACAGCTATCAATAAGTCCTAAATGCACAAAAAAAACTCTCTGAACAACGGTAACATAACATCTAATAATAGAGCAACTGAGCCTTGCGCGCCACCTTATGGAGTCGGCGGCCGGCCTCTTTCCGGTGCGTTTGGATAGACCACCTGAACCTACAAGTGTGGCGACCAATACCCATGATTCTATTCCACCAAAACCTACATTTATGAATGCTGTTTCTAGGATACAAGGTTCGAACTCGGAGGCTCGTCGTGAATCGGTAATTGCTACGATTACTAACCACAATGGGATGTCGGCGGTCATAGTTGATGCGGATGATTATTAAGGTATCATGGCGGAAGAGTGCAGATTCACAATAACAGGAAGATTTCTTGAAACGAGACCCCAAATAGAAACAATTCGAGCTGCTGTCAAAGAAAGCTTTGCACTTGAAGGTTCAGTTAAAATTAGAGTTTATGATAGCAAAAATGTGTTTATTGATGTTTAAAATGAGGAAGATTTCAAAACGGTTTATTTCAAACATGTTATTGAAATTGAAGGGCAACCAATGTGGCTTAACAGGTGGACTCCTGATTTTACTTCGGAGGAGGATAGCCCTCTTACCCCTGTTTGGGTTTTACTGCCAAAATAGCCTTTCCACCTCCATACGTGGTAGTACATTAAGAAAATTTTGAGCCCTATGGGAGTTCCCCTAGCCATGGATATCGCTACTAAAGGTTGGACTCGTCCAAGCATGGCAAAAGTACGAGTTGAAATAGATCTTACTAAACCTTGTGTAAATCATGTTTGGGTTGGGCTAAGAAATGCTACTAATCCGCTGGAAGGATACGAACAAAAGGTTGAATACGAAGGGGTCCCGAAATATTGCAACTATTGTAGACTACAAGGTCACTACATGAATCAGTGCCGAAGACTTGAGAGGGACAAAGCAAAGAAGGAGGAAATGGATAAGCTCAATCAAGAAAAAGGAAAAAACAAAGTGGTTGCTCAGGATGCATCTCAAACAACAGAACTTGCTAAAGAGAAGCATGACAATGACAATCATATGACACACAATGTCTCTACTGATCAGCAATTCGAAAAGAACAAGGATACAATGGTTACTGGTCAACAAAATCAAAGGGGCAGGAAATTAATAGCTACCAAAGACCCTAAGAAGATTCAAAGAAGGGGAAAAGAGCTCCTCCTAAGCAATTCAAACCAACGGGAGCAATTTTGGGTGTGGATAAACCTTTGCCTACTAATGAAGTGACAAGAACAGAAGAGGCAGAGGAGAAGATAGCAGAAATGAGTGCTTTGGAAAACATTGTTGATCCTTCAAGCAATAAACAAGTTCAATCTATGAAGAATAATGATGTATCCACAAGCAGTACTCAAATACAAAATGTCCAACAGACACTACTCCAAGAAAAACAACTGATAGACAAATGATCGCTATTGAGGATCCAAAAGCTATACAAGTGGTTCTGGTTGGGAACAAAGTTCCAAGGCAGGAGTGTGATAACAAGTGGATCACTGAGAGGAAGAAGGCAACCAGAAATCAGAAGAGAAAAGTTGTAATTGAGATGGAAAACATTACCCAGAATAAATTTGCTGAACTAGAAAGTCAAGGTGATAAGCAGGTTCACAAGGGTATGGAGGCCGATAAGGGTGAAAGATCACATACTAAGCCTCAAAATGAACAAATTCAGGATGAATGGGCTGATAATACTTCTACTGAAGATGAAGAAAGTATAAATGAGTCATCTGGGGATGAAGATGAAATCCTAAACTATCATAATAGAGGTAAAGATGGTGAAGCAGAAGACGTTCAGAAAGCTGTGAAAGAGATATATGCAATAGAGAAGGCTTATCTCCAAGAAAAAATAGAGAATATTTCAAAGGAGGAAGAACCAGGGAAAAATCTATTGGTAGGAGCACAAAGAGTCAAAGAAAACTACCACAAAAGACCTCTAATATTCCTATTAATGATTAAGATCCTCAATCGGAATATTAGGGGAATGAAATCCCAATCGGCTACTGAAAGACTGGTATATCTTGTCAAAACTCATAAAGTATCCTTTATTGCTTTACAAGAACCTTTTTTGCAGGATACTTCAATAGAGACATACAAAAACATGCTCGAAATAGATGGCTATTTTGATAATATTGCAATAAAATCTGGATATTCTGGAGCACAAACCTTATTTGTAATGTATTTTCTAATCATTCTCAGATGGTTACTTGCAAAATATCTCTTACTTATATTGATACTAATGCTTTTGTTTCTGTTGTTTATGCTAAGTCTAAACCTGCTGGTAGAGAAGAATTATGGGATCACATGAGGGCATTTGCCTCGATGATCTCTAATCCATGGTTGGTTTGTGGGGACTTTAATAGTATTCTTTTAGCCAAAGAAAATTGGGGGTACCCCTCATAAACTCAATAAAAGTCTTGCCTTTTTTAGATTGCATTAATGATTGTGGGTTATATGATCTTGGTTATTTTGGGAGCACTTTTACGTGGTGTAATGAAAGAAAGAAGAAGGAGGTTATTTGGAAGAGATTAGATAGAGCTTTGTCTGATAATGAGTGGACTAGTTGTTTTCCTAAAACAACTGTACTCCAATTGACTAGGATGAGTTCAGACCATTGTCTTTTATTAATATCAGCTGACAAGGATGTTAACGATCATATAAAATATTTTAAGTTCTTAAATTTTTGGGCTGAACAAGATGGATTTTATGAGCTGGTAAGGCAAATGTGGTCTGAAGAGATTAGCAGAAATAGCTTCTGGATTGTCCATAAAAAACTGAAAAAGTTGAGCAAGGCTCTTAGTGAGTGGTCTAAAAACAAGTTTGGGGACATCTTTACTAAGGTTCAACAACTAGAAGACAAAGTGGATCAATACGAGATTGCATAGATGAAATCATTGGACCATAATGACAGGATGAAGCTTAATAAAGCTAAAGCAGAGTTAGGTATCCAACATAAGATTATTGATAACTTTTGGAGGCAAAAAGCTAACCTCAAGTGGTATATGGAAGGGGATGAAAATATTAAATTTTTTCATAGTGTTGTGAAAGGCAGGAGGAAGCTTTTGAATATTCACAAGATTTTTGTTGAGGACCAATGGGTGGAGGTTGATGACAATATAGGAGAACCTGCTGCACATTTCTACCAGGATCTTTTTAAACAAGATGATAGGGAGGTTGGCATGGAGTTGATTAATCATATTCCGAGAACTATTAATAATAATGATAATAGAGTGCTTATGGAAGAGCCGACCTTGGAAGAGGTTAAAAAAGCTGTCTTGGAGATTGATCCTAACAGCTCCGCTGGACCCGATGGATTCAATGATTTTTTCTTTCAAAAATCTTGGGAGATCATAGGGGTGGACATTTTAAATATGGTTAAAGCTGTTTTTAGAGGCCATCAACTTACTAAGTACTTTACTAACACTTGTCTTGTTCTTATTCCCAAAATTGATAATCCTTAATCTTTTTCTGATTTCAGGCCTATAAGCTTGAGCAATGTATCACAGAAGATTGTCTCTAAAGTACTTTATAACAGACTTTCGAGAGTTATCCCCAAAATCATATCTCAAAATCAGAGTGGATTCATAAAAAGATAGATCAATTGGGGAAAACGTCTTATTGGCCCAGGAGATTATCCACAATATCAGGAAGTCTACTAAGGGTGGAAATGTCCTCATCAAACTGGACATGAATAAAGCGTATGATAGATTATCATGGAATTTTCTTTGCATAGTAATGAGAAGGATGGGATTTATTGAGCAATGGATCAGCATTATATGGAATCTTCTCTCCAACATGTGGTACACTGTGATTGTCAATGGAAAAAGACATGGATTCTTCAAATCACATAAGGGTGTCAAACAAAGAGTCCTATCTCACCCTCGCTATTTATAATAGTTGCAGAAGTCTTGACTAGAACTCTTAATAGTCTTTATGAAAATCCTAAATTCATTGGCTTTCACATGCAACCAAATGGACCTAGGATTAATCATTTGTCTTATGCTGATGACATTATTATTTTCTGTGCAGGTAAATCACATACCCTACATTTGGTGATGGATGTTCTTAACAAATATGAACAAAGCTCTGGACAACTGATTAATAAAGAGAAAAGTTGCTTCCTGGTGGGTGAAGACACTCTAACAAAGAGAAGGAATATTGTGAGAAGAATTCTGAAAATCTAGGAGAAAGAATTCCCTATAACTTATCTTGGATGTCCTTTATTCTCAGGAAGGAAAAGAATACACTTCTTTACTGATATGGTAACAAGGATTATTCAAAGAATTGGCTCTTGGCAGAACAAACTTCTATCTACAGGAGGAAGAATTATTCTCATCAAACATGTTTTGACTGCTATTCCAATGCACCTTCTCTCTATTTGTCAACCTCCTAAAACAACTTTGCAACAAATTGAAAAAGCGTTTGCAAATTTCTTTTGAGGATAAATGGATGGAAAAAATAAATATCACTGGGCATCCTGGGAAAAACTGTCTCCCTACTAATGAGGGAGGTATAGGGTTGAGATCAATGCAAGATATAGCTGATGTTTTTGCAGCTAAACTCTGGTGGCAGTTTAGAACAAGGATCTCCTTACGGACAGATTTTATGAAGGCTAAATATTCACAAAGAGTACATCCGGTTGCTAGAAAATGGAATTATTGTCAGTCTCACACTTGGAGAAGAATGATGAAGATTAGAAGAAAGTTTGATCACCTAATGACATGGAGGATCCACTCTGGATCCTCTAGATTCTGGTGGGACTAAGTTGGCAGATTTTGGTATGGCCAACACTTCTATCAAAATTCAAGTTGATAGCTTTATTGAGAATGGGAGCTGGAACATTCCTAAATTATCTCAAAATTTTCCAATGGATGTGGTGCCACATATAAAGAGAGTTAAAATTAAATTTTCTCATCTGAAGGATCAGCCAATTTGGACCTCCTCAACAGACGGGAGATTCTCATATAAGACGGGAGATTCTCATGTAAATCTGCTTGGGAAAATATTAGAGAGTGTCAGAATAAATCTATGGTAAATAGCATGATCTGGAATAAGAAGTGCCCTTTCAAAATCTCTTTCTTTCTTTGGAGGTTGTTGAAACATAAAGTGGCTGTGGATGAGAGGCTACAGAGATTTGGTTGTAACATTCCCTCTAAGTGTGAGTGTTGTCCTAATCCTGCTTCGGAAGAAGAGGAACATCTATTTTTTAAAGTCAAAGCTAGTAGTATTGTATGGTCTCATTATAGTAACTTAATGGGAATCAGGATGATCCAAGGAAATTTAAGGCAAATGATCCTAAGCTAGTGGAAGGAAAAAGCTCAAAACCCTATTCAGAAGCTTGTGTTGCAGGTGCTCCCAAGTATTATCATCTGGCAAATATGGAAAGCGAGGTGTAAGAGCAGGTTTGATAATATTAGGATGACCCCTAATAGAATTATTCTTATGGTGAATCAACAACTCATTATGATTTCCCACAAACAATTCCCCAAAACCCCCCCGTTTATGAGATGGTTTCATTATTTTGATCTGCTGGAGAAGGGTGTGAGATGGTTTCATTATTTTGATCTGCTGGAGAAGGCCACACCCGCATTTTCTACTACTGTGGTTAAATAGATACCTCCTAGAGAGGGATGGACGAAATTAAATACCGACGGGTGCTCAAAAGGGAACCCCGGCCCTAGTGGTGGTGGTGGAATAATAAGAAACTCACAAGGCAAGATACTTGGAGCCTTTGCTGTCCAGTTAGGCCACAACACAAACAACATTGCAGAAGCAACAACCTTGAAAATTGGACTTGAAATATGTAGAGACAAGGGCATTAGCCATATTGATATTGAGAGTGGTTCAATGCTACTGGTAAAATGGATACAGAACTCTGCTTCGATTCCCTGGAATGTCTTTTCAGAGATCATGGATATCAGAAATATGATGAATTCATTTGAAGATTCAATCATTTGGCACTGTTACAGAGAGGCGAATAAGGTTGCAGATTGTTTGGCTAACTTTGGTGTACAAGGCAGTGGCTATGCAATGTTCAATGACTTTCAACAACTTCCTGGAAATGCTAAGGGTGAGTATAATATGGATAGACTCGGCTTCCCCTCTTTTCGCATCAAACCTAGCAAGAACACTTTTGCTTTTTAGATACACAACTTCAAAGCCTTTACCATTTTGGAGCTCCCTAGTACTTTTGTATAGACTAACAGGGGAGTATATTGTATAGGCTGAATACTCCCGCAAATCTTGTTGTGAGTTTAATGTTTATCCATTATCATGGATAGGTTGGAGGATGCTCCACCTTCCGTAGGATTCTGAGGATTGAGAAATCAACTCTTACTTTGTAATGACTTTCTCATAAATTTATCCAGGTCCATGCTCAATGAGCAGAGATGGACAGACTTTAAAAAAAAAAAAAGACTATAGCACAGCTTGAAATATAGCTCCCACACCAAGGTATTTGTCTTCCTAATTATTTTTATTTGAATTATATAAAAAGTATTAATATTTAAGAACTATATCTCCATACTAAATTCACATATATGATGACAATATTGTGGTAATAAAGTATGTCCGTTCTATGTAGCATTTATATACTATATATTGATTTATAAGCAGCTACAGTAATTTTGTCAATTATTACTATAACAAAGGGTTGATTTCTCATAAGCAGCCAAGGGTGTGTCCTAGTAGTTCAATGAAATTGGTTTAACACCACGAGGTCTCAGCTTCAATTCCCAACTGAGACAAACACTAGACTATTTCTCCTCATCTGTTTTAGGCTTGGTGGGTAGAATTACCTAATAGTTTTTCCCATAAGATCACGTGTAACAAGTAATTAAGAAATTGGAGAAAAAAGCAAACTGAAGCTTGAATAAAAAAGCAAACTGAAGCTTGAATAAAAAAGCAAACTGAAGCTTGAATACACAAAGACTTAGTGGATAGAATTACTTGATAGTTTTTCCCATATGATCACGTGTAACAAGTAATTAAGAAATTTGAGGGAAAAAGCAAACCTGAAGTTGAATACTCAAAAAGTTTTCTAGTAGCGCAGAAGTAAAAGTGTCCAATATCTTAAAATGTGTTCCTGTATTGATGTTGTATTAAAGCTGATACGAATTTTGCATAATGAAATTTAAACTTCAAGCTCAAAGAAAAATATGTGTACTATTTTTTAAGTAAGATTATTACATAATTTATTTTGTTGGTCGCATCTAAAAATATATTAAAGCACATATATAGTATTATAAAGTATGCAATACTTAATTAAATGTTGAATAACTATATTAATATTCAATAGATTTAAAATTTTAAGCTTCTATTTAAACTTTGATTGAACTTCATATGTCAAAATTTGAAGTTACTTTTAAAATATGCCAATAAAAATATGACTAAAGAGTACATCTATTAAATTTATACAAAAACCATCTCATGACATTTATTAGCTACAAAAATTTAAGTTTGATACTCCCTCCGTCCCATTTTACTCGTTCCAATGTGACATTGTACATTAATTAAGAAAAATAATTAATAACATGGTGACTTTACCATAGTATCCCTATTAAATGATGTTTATATTTTAATTTGGAGATAAAATAATTAATACGAAGGGTAAAAAGGGAAAAAAATTGTCTTGTCTTGATTAATGAAAAATTACAAGTAAAATGAGAAATTAAATTAGAAAATTTGGGACGAGTAAAATGGGACGGAGAGAGTATAACTTAAAAGGGACTATATCTTAATTTTCATGTTTTCCGAAATAGTCATTTAGTTTGACTCCTTAATGTTAAAAAAATAGTACTTTAATTATTTTTTAATATTGAAACTTTAAAATTAACTAATTTATGTTTATCATAACCTTTCTTATTCGAACGAACTATGTAATATGCCATACTAGTAAAAGAAAAGTAAGTCCTAGCAATTTCCATATTAACATGAGAAAAGTGATATAATTTACGAAATAACCTAAGTAATATTTATATTCATTTAAATAAATGTTACATCTACCTCAACGTCAATTGATAATACATATAATTTATTTTATTTTCTATTTTACGTAAAAAAAATTTAACAAACGTACACTCATGTACATCGTACGTATCCTAAACTAATATAAATAAAAACAACATGATTGCATTTCAAAATTTGAAGTTTTGAACACCTCAATGAAAAGAGTCTAACTTCTACGTAGTAAACTATCAAAATTAGGGTAAATTTCACAACTGTAGTTTGTAGACATGTAATTTTGTCCCCCTCGAGAGTGTATTTTTACCCATTTACCCTATCTTACCATGCACCCTCAATCATGTGATAACCCCCCTCCCCAAAGGCCAAATAAACAAATCTATAACCATCTTATCCTACCAAATTCACCACCCACCCTAACTAATTTTTGCCACCTCACACCCCTACCCCTACCCCCTTCTACCCACATACCCCACCCCCACTCACAATACACACACCATCACTCACACCGTGAATACATATATACACCTCACTTAAACACTCAAAAGGGGGAATTGGACACAATCACTGACTTTCATTTTTTCTCATTAAAAAGCCACCATAGACACACACCCTCACGGAATACACTCACACACAACAACTGATACAAATCAGTCCACTAAGATGACAAAACAGTCCACAAAATGTGAGAAGAACAAGCTGCACAAAGGGATACAAGATGACAAACACAAAAACACACGGATTTACAAAATAATAAAAGGATAGATAGTGAGATCAAGATTATTACAAAATTAAGAACCAAGTATATTTCAACATTAACCCCTAATGAATGTAATAATCAAAACCACACTCTTACGGTGACCACCAAGGTAATCGACTCACCTCAAGATCCACTGTTTCCAAGCAAAGAACAATATTGGCTTTTCCAAGCCCTATACTAAGGATGACTTTTCCAAGTCCTAACTAAGACTATACTAAGGTGATCTACTCTCAAGAGACAGGATTTCAAGTGTTTCAATTTTTCATCTTTTTTAAACTAAAGAGAAAAGACCTAATAAGAGACTATATATAGCTTAGCTTATTACATAGTATAATTGACCAAAATACCCTTAATGAAAGGGAAGGTCATGGGTTGTTTATTTAACATGTGCAATCCCCAAAATACTCTTAATGAAGGTTCTTCTTCAATGCTCCAAAACCATGGGGTCACGCTTCAAAACTTGTAGTCTCGAATTGACATCAAATGTAATCCCCCACGCAATCTTCCACACATGGGTTTGTTTAATGACATGCTCAAAACGGGTCCTCCATGCATGTTCTCATATCCTTGAGGTAACCAAGTCTTGAGCCTCTATGTGTTGGCCTCTAAAGATGTCATCAAAAGATAAGATGGTCATTTGTCCCGTATCATCCTCTCCTTCTTGAAAAGGATTCGACCTCGAATCCAAACCTTGCAAAACAGAAGAGAGGACAAACAAATGCAAACTCCTCATAGCATGAGGGTTAGGGTTAGCACAACAAATCATCTCAGCATGACAAGGTTGCACATATTTTCAATATAACCAAGGATCCTTTGAATGAAATATTTAAAACTTAATGAAAGATGTACGAAGGATTTGGTTATGGGATTCACCAAGAGTGACATTTTGCTTGTCATGTAGACCAAGTAATAATTTGGGTGCACCAATATCACCATTTCCATATTTGGCACCGGGGTCAAACGGGAAGAGTGACCATAGACACGGGTCTAGACAACACTTTCCTTTCCCATGGTCTCCACTGAAACTAAATGACATACTCTCTACAATAACATGCATATCATCGAAAGAAAATAAAGAGTAGAGAAAAGTATCACTCAAGTCGACTTCTACTAAGGTGCCCTCATGTGTGTACTCACTACTAGTTTCCCAATCATCACCATGAGTGCTCTCAATAATAAAATCACACAAAGTAGAAGAAGGAGTAACTTCCAAGACTACACATTCCTTACCCTTAAGAGTACTCTCATCTTCCAAGAAGAGATTTTCATCTTTAGGAGAAATGTTGTCACACCATAGTGGGTTAACATATAGGCTATAGCCTCTAAGGTAAGCTATATCATCTTTTTCACCACTAGGCACATTAGGAGTGTTTATATCACTTTCAATCAAGACATTATACCTAAAGAGTGCATGATTCAACCCACGGGCAGATTTGGAACAAGGAAGTTCCTCACTCTCTAAGAGATCAATATCAAGTTTCAAAGTGGTTTCAAGCACAAGATTGTCCCAAGAATAGCACTCGGGTTCACTCCCCTTTTGTTGACCAACTTTTTCAAATACTTCACTCACTTGAGTTTGATTAATCACACCATACACATACTTGAGTGGTGGACAATTTTCACAAATAGGTTGATCAACACCAATTACATAAGACGATATACTTTCGTTCAACATATAGGCCTCTACACTAGGTGGACATAAATTAATCTTATAGGAAGAGTCAATTTGGTCATCAATAGGATCAATTAGTGTATCCATACCCACTACATGTACATCATCAACAAAAGGCAACAAATCATTAAAATCACAAGTAAGTAAGATACTACTCACACTCAATGGGATACTAGCCACAGAATTATCATTCAAATGCATAAAAGTGTAAGAGTTAGCTATTTTACCTTGAAGTTCTTGAGTCGACTCTCCTTTTCCGTGTTGTGAAGGACCTCCACAAGATTGGGCAGCAACTTCACTTTGGCATTGCTCTCCTTCACTTGCCATGTCGGTACCTACAAAAATGTCCTTAGAAATAGAAGGACAAACAATGTTAGCTCGGTTTGGTGTCAGCCCCCTCACTTCGCTCCACACAACCTCTTCTTTTTCCACTCTCAGATTACCACCTTTCACACCTTTACTCTTCTCAATATTTTGTCTCTCATAAGCATTAGGATTGGAGTAAGTATTCACTTCTCTTTGTAGCTCAGGCAACATGTATGTCATGAGGTGATTTCCCCACCGGTCTCTTATAATATTTGGCCAATTTTACACATTTGGAACTCTATGTTGTGCAAACCAATCGGCACCTAAGCATACATGATTGTATGTCAATGGAAGAATATCGTACCACACCTCCTCATGGTATTCAAATTGGGAGAAGACAACCTTGACCCTCTCGGTAACCTTAAACCCGTCCAAGAAGTATGAAACAAGTAAAGGCTTACAAAACAACCCCAAGTAGTCAACCATGGATGGAATGATGTAGTTACTATAGTACCTATCATTTAATACAACGAGGCAGCTCGGTATCCTACAAATGGTCACCTTTCCGGAGTGTACACTCCTTCTCGGATCAACATTGTAAAGAACACGAGTACCCCTCAATTTTGGAGATACATACCCTCTTCTTCTCGTTGGACAATATCCACTAGAGCTAGTATAACCATTCACACTATATCAACCTTGATAAGAAGTACTACAGGGTGGAGAATATGAATCTTCACACTCCTCACGTGTACTCTCATCATAGCTCTTATAAGCTTTGCGAACGAAAGTGTAACACCCCGATTCGCTGAACTGGAATGCTACACGGTGCTCATGACCCCGAGGGACCACAAGCTAACCCATGACTGATATCTGTACCTGTATACTGCAAATCATGATATAATAATGCGGAATACATAGAACTGTAAGGCCATAAGGTTCAACTGCATAAAATTATATGGGTGAAAATACCCAAAATAACTCAATCTGAACGTAAATCTGAACATAAATCTGAAAGCCTCTAAACTATCTGAATAAAGAGTTGAAGGAACATATCTCCAACTAACTCCGTAAAACTAAACTAAAGAAATAAATAAAAGAATCAAATCATATTATCCTCGAGTCAAGGAGGACTCACTGTGTCTCTGCAACTGGAATGCTACCGCTACTGCTGGACTGGAGCTTGTGTCTCGGAACCTATGGTGTAATATAAAAGGAAAGAACCATAGCGAAAATGCGTCAGTACAACTGGAGTACTGAGTATACGAGGAAGGTAGGCTGAACATAAAGGGTTTCATGCATGAACAACACTGACTGACTAATATGAATGTGGGAGTGCAAACACACATATATAAAAACTGGGACCGTGAATACGTGATAGCATGACCTGTAAGCTAATACATGGTTTACTGATAACTGTCATGACTGGTACTGAAACTGATAATATGGACGACTGTAGCTGACAGTCCTGTATATATTGAAATCTGAAGAACGCCCTGAGTTCTTGTACTGAGACTGATACTGAAACTGTGGGAAGTAGTGTTTAACCGACATGCCCCATGTATGCCGTTATGGATAAGATGGGGTCCAATCTCTGCCCCGACTGAAGGGGTGTCAATATCGTGCCACGGTTAAGGACAACCTGTGAGTGACCCTTATCTGGCGGGTACTCAATGAGAACGGTGGGAACCCTAAACTGACGGGTTAAGCCACCTCATCAATCCTAATTTGACAGGTTAAGATGTCTCAACCTACGCTGGCTACGTAGTTCTGGAACACAAGGATGACTACTAAGAATCACACCCTGAACTGGCGGGTGAGTTCCCATCCTTGGGTTCACTCGGTGCTAACCTCTACTCCCATCAGGAGGGACTGGACGTGAATAACTGACTGTACATGACTTAATCTTACTGAATTCTGTTGACTGGAAAAACGATACTGATATCTAACAACTGACTAAGATCATGAGGTTTTCCTAAGTCACATGACTGACTAAAGTCTATGGAATCATAGCTTGAATTCGGATATCGTGAAACATGACATGGCTCTAGGCACACAGCTATAGTTTTCAGGTACAAGTACCCCCAGGACTCGATGGAAGGAAACTGACACACATGACTGACTTGATCATAAGAGTAGAGTCCATAATTTATAATATCATAAGTAGGGATCTCTTACTAAGCATGGTTATCAATAATGTATTGCATGAAAAGGATTTCATATCACATGGAAGTACTTGCACAATCTTATTGCATAATCATATTGGCAACACATACCAATAGCATGGAAGTTCATGTGGATTGCATGGTTATCATGCATCTTGTTCATAGTAGGATTTGCAAGTAAACATAGTATAATCTCATAAGAATAGTTCATGAGTATTCCAACAATATTTACAAGGCACATTATCAACATAGAAGTCATTGCAACGTAAGGGCATATCATGAATCCTTCACTTAGTCACAATTTATCTATATTGCATGATTTCTAGTTTTTTAGGCATTTTATCAAACACCTTACATGCACATCTTAAGCATAGGTGAAATCATCAAATTATACATCATGAACAACCAAATTTACATGTTTTCAACTCATATGATATCATGAATTCATAAAAACATATAAATATTCCATCTTGGGAATCACCCACTATCAACAACATGATCATCAACACCCAACAATATAGAAATCATACTTTATAATGAAAAAGAGGGTTTTTGAGCTTTATGGATGAAAGGGATCCATAAATAAACTCACGCATACCTTAGAAGGAATATTCTTGATGG
Organism: Capsicum pubescens; assembly: GCA_030864215.1. NCBI lineage: Eukaryota > Viridiplantae > Streptophyta > Magnoliopsida > Solanales > Solanaceae > Capsicum > Capsicum pubescens. The sequence continues at coordinate 82,024,992 of CM061541.1, read as the reverse complement.
TTGACGGCGGAATTTCCTTAAAATCGGATCTTCAAGCTTAGTTACGCAACCCTAGTTGTTTTTCTCTTTTAGTGCTCTTGGATGATGAGCTTTGAGATGATAATAGGGTTGTAATATGTTTAGAAGCTATATATTTCGTAGGGTTAAGTTTAAGGACGTGTAAGGAGTGTTAAAAGACTTAATTACCTTTAAAATAACTCAAAACGGAGTGTTTTTGGCACCTGAAACTGACTTAGGCGGCGCCCAAGTGATTTCCTAAGCTAGGTTGGGAGGTACCTAACCAATCTCCTATTCTTGGGTTGGGCGGCGCCTAACCAATCGCCTATGCTTACTGTCTCTCACGAAAATGGGCATAACTTTTTGCTCGGGTATTGGATTAAGGTGAAATTGGTATCGTTGGAAAGCTAATTTGATTCTCTACAATTTTGTGGGTCTAAATCAGCCAAAGTACCACATTAACATCTAGTTATACTCGTTCAAAGATGACCCTTGCAAAATCAAACACTAAAACTTGATGGATTCAAAAACTCTTAGCTTGTATTACCTTAAGTGACTCATATGAACATGCTTAATGCATCATAAGCTATCCTATCACTAGGATATTCATTGTAAGTCATGTACTCAAGTATGAATCACAGGATAGGAGATTTCATACGTAGGATTACTTGTTCACTTCCTAGCTTAGAAACATGCGGGGTATTACAATATCTCCCCCTTGGGAACATTCATCCTCGAATGAGAATTTACTGAGAAGGGATACAAGACAATAGAACCTGAACTGAACATGAAGAACTGAAACTTGATCTCATGACTAACATGCTAAACATACTAAACTCGTGCATATCTGATGCACGGAAAACTGACACATGAATGCATGACTGAGTATGAAACGGTTAATAGGTACTAAGTTTATACTGGAAACATGAACATGAAACTGAATAAGCTTAAGGAGAACTGTTACCTTGAGCTTGATCTGAATTGACGGGGAAAAGGTGAGGATACTTGGTACGCATATTTGCTTCTGTTTCCCAAGTAGCTCCCTCATGAGACTGATTTCGCCAAAGAACCTTGACTAGAGGGACTTCTTTGTTCCTCAATCTACGAGACTGATAATCTAAGATTTCGATTGGAATCTCTTCATAAGAGAGGCTGTTCTGAATATCGATGCTCTGAATAGGGACAACAACTGCTGGGTCACCTATGCACTTCTTTAGCAAAGAGACATGGAAGCCTGGATGGATTGAGGCTAGATCTGTAGGAAACTCAAGCTCATAAGCTACCTTGCCGAAGCGACAAAGAATTCTGAAGGGACCGACATACCGGGAACTGAGTTTTCCTTTCTTGCCGAACCTCTTCACTCCCTTCATGGGAGAGATCTTAAGATAGACATAGTCATTGACCTCGAACTCGAGATCCATTCTACGAACATTTGCATAGGACTTCTATCAGCTCTGAGCAGCCCGGAGTCTCTCTTTGATCAACTGAACTTTCTCTAAGGCGTCGAATACTAAGTCAGGACCTATGATTGAGGCCTCACTAACTTTGAACCAACCAATCGGAGATCTACATCTCCTACCATAGAGAGCTTCGAATGGAGCCATCTGAATACTAGAATGATAGCTATTATTGTATGCAAACTCAATCAAAGGCAATTGGTCATCCCAACTTCCCTTGAAGTCAATTGCACATGCCCTTAGCATATCTTCAAGAGTCTGAATGGTCCTCTCTGCTTGACCATCTGTCTGAGGATGAAATATTGTGCTGAGATAAACTTGGGTATCGAGAGCCTTTTGGAACGCTTTCCAAAAGTGAGAGGTGAACTGGGTACCTCTGTCCGAGATAATAGATAGTGGAACACCGTGTAACCTGACTAACTCCATGATATAGAGTCTGGCATAATCCTTGGCAAAATAAGAAGTACGAACAGGAAGGAAATGAGTTGACTTGGTCATTCTATCTATAATGACCCAGACTGAATCATGCTGATGACGAGTTCTGGGCAAACCCGTCACGAAGTCCATGTTCACTTCTTCCCACTTCCAAGTAGGAATGGTGAACTCTTGCATGGAACCACTAGGTTTCTGATGCTCTATCTTAACCTGCTGACATGTAGAGCACTTAGCCACAAACTCTGCAACATCTCTCTTCATCCCACTTCACCAATAAATCTCCCGTATGTCACGGTACATCTTAGTGGCCCCTAGATTAATAGAGTATCGCTCACCATGCACTTCTGTAAGAATTCGCTGCCTCAATTCATCTACACCTGGAACACATAGACGACCCTGACAACGAAGAACACCATCTCCCCCTTGGGAGAAAACCTCGACTTCCTGATTCTGAACTGACTCTTTGAGCTTGACAAGGCTAGGATCCCTGTCTTATTTCTCTTTCACCTCGGAAACTAGAGATGACGCTAAACTACTATGAACACATACACCACCCTCTGAAGAATCGACTAAGCGAACGCCTTGTCTGGCAAGCTGATGGATCTCCTGAGCTATCTTTTTCTTACTATCCTCAACGTGATAAATACTACCCATGGAGAGTCGACTGAGAGCATCATCCACAACATTGGCCTTTCCCGGATGATAAAGAACACTCATGTCGTAATCCTTCAAGAGCTCTAACTACCTTCTCTGGAAAAGATTGAGATCTTTCTGGGAAAAGACATGATGGAGGCTTTTATGGTCTGTGAAGACATCTACATGAACTCCATTGAGATAATTCCTCCAAATCTTCAAGGCAAAAACTACCGCTGCTAACTCAAGATCATGAGTAGGATAATTCTTCTCATGTGGCTTTAACTGTCTGGAGGCGTAGGCTATGACCTTACCATGCTGCATGAGGACACAACCTAAACCCACTCTGGATGCATCACAATAGACTACAAAACCATCTGGAATAGCTAGAACTGGAGCTGAGGTGAGTCGAGTCTTCAACTCTTGAAAGCTCTTCTCGCATAAATCTGACCACTGAAACTTAATCTTATTCTGAGTCAATCTGGACATGGGAGATGCAATAGAAGAAAATCCCTCGACAAACCGTCTGTAATAGCCAGCCAAACCTAAGAAACTCCTAATATCTGATGGAGATACGGGTCTGGGCCAGTTTCTTACTGCCTCAATTTTCTGAGAATCTACTCTAATGCCATCACCGGAAATAATATGGCCAAGGAATGCTACTGATCTTAGCCAAAATTCACACTTGCTGAACTTAGCCAATAACTGGTGATCCCTGAGAGTCTAAAGAACAATCCTGAGATGGTCTGCATGATCACTCTCTGTGCGAGAATAGACCAGAATATCATCTATAAAGACTATGACAAACATGTCCAAGTACTGCTTGAACACACGGTTCATCAAATCCATAAAATCTGTAGGGGCATTGGTAAGACCAAATGACATGACTAAAAATTTGAAGTGACCATACCGAGTACGAAAAGTTGTCTTCGAAATGTCACATTCTCTAACTCTGAGTTGATGATAGCCTGATCTGAGGTCTATCTTGGAGAAGTATCTGGCACCCTGAAGTTGGTCGAATAGATCATCAATCCTGGGAAGAGGATATCTGTTCTTGACCGTGACCTTGTTGAGTTGACGGTAATCAATACACATCCTAAGAGAACCGTCTTTCTTGCGCATGAATAATACTGGCGCACCCCATGGGGAAACACTGGGTCTAATGAATCCCTTATCTAAGAGATCCTTTAATTGATCTTTCAGTTCCTTGAGTTTTGCTGGTGCCATTCTGTATGGCGGAATAGAAATAGGTTGAGTATCCGAAAGAAGGTCTATGCCGAAGTCTATTTCCCTTTCGGGAGGAATGCCTGGAAGATCTTCGGGAAAGACATCTGAGTATTCATTAACAACAGAGACTGTTTCGAGGCTGGGAGATTCAGGACTGGAATCTTTAACATGCACGAGATGATACACACACCCCTTAGAAATTATTTTCCTTGCCCGAAGGTAGGAAACAAGTTGACCTCTGAATGCTGAAATGCTACCCTTCCACTCTAGGATGGGCTCATTCGGGAACTGAAACTGAACTATCCTATTTCTGCAGTCGACTGTGGCATAGCAGGAATAACGCCAATCTATGCCGAGAATGACATCAAAATCAGTCATCTCTAACTCCACTAAATCTGCTGACGTGGATTTCTGTGATATCATAATCGGGCAGTTCCTGTATACCCGCCGGGCTATGATAGTTTTACCCACTGAGATAGAGACCGAGAAGGGCTCTGCTAGGACTTCGGGACTGATTCCAAAATCGCCTGCTATGTATGGAGTAACAAAAGACAAAGATGCACCTGGGTCTAGCAAAGCATAAACATGAACATGGAAAATTTGTAACGTACCAGTAACGACATCAGGAGAATTTTCCTGATCCTGCCGGGACTGAAGAGCATAGAGTCTGTTTGGGTGTTACCCACTGGTAGCACTGGAAATGGCACCCTGTTGGTTCTGGCGATTGGACTGAGCTGTAGAATGATTTTGCTGACCCTGAAGACTTGACTGCAGACACTCCCTAATCCTTTGGCCTGGCTTGCCACAACCAAAACAGACATCACTACCGGCTCTGCAAATGCCCTTATGGTTCTTACCACAAGTTTGACAAAGGGGATTCATTCGGGAACTGCTAACACTGCCCTGAGATTTAGAGCCTGGAACTTTGTCTCTATTGCCGTCTCTGAACTTCGACACTGGATCACTGGCAAAGGAAGGAGATGGAATGGCTAACTTGGAGTAAAACTATGAACGATTTCCTCCATCTGATTTGGGGTGAGCAAAGTTGAAATTACCTGACCTTGCTCTCTTGTTCTGCCTCTCCCTAGTCTTAAACTTCTTCTCTTCTACTTGTTGATCATGGGTAATGAGTCTGTCTAAGGTCATATCACCAATCAGTATCGCAGACCTACACTCATTTACCATGCTATCGTTGACCCCTGACACGAACTTGCTCATCTTAGCCCTATTGTTTGCAACCACATGAGGAGCATACCTGGCTAGCTGAGTAAATATGAGAGAATACTCCCTAACCTTTATATTCCCTTGACTGAGGTTGATGAACTCAAGAACTTTGGCTTCCCTCAGCTCTTAGGGAAAGAATCTGTCTAAGAAGGCCGTGACAAATTTCTCCCACTCGATAGGGCCTGCATCATCTAACCTCTCAGACTTCCACTGTTTGTACCAATCATGAGCAACATACTGTAACTGGTAGGCTAACTTGGCACTCTCAATAGAAGTAAAACCCATGATGTCAATGACCTTCTGGACTTGGTCAATGAACTCCTGAGGGTCCTCATCAGACTTAGTGTCACGCCCCAAAATCCCATCGAGCCGGACTGGCACCCGAAGACGAGAAGGCCCGGGAGAACCCGTTCAAATACCTGTACTTTCACTTACATGTCACCAAAAATTTGGACAGCACTTCGTTGCATATAGAAGAATCTAATTACCTGTATCAGCACAACACGCACAAATATATATATATAACACTTGGCCGTCGGGGCCACCACATATACAAATATAACATGACTATATAAACTTCCATGACTTTACCCTTCCTTATGTCTACAAAGCCTCTATGATATACATGACATAACTAGGGTCGGAACAAACCCCCGCCCACACACGACTCATGTACAATGACAAAACATAAGGAACCGACTCGGAAAGCTTCGAAGCAAACTGGAGCTCACCAACAATAGTTGTATGACCTGGATCCTATCTATGCTGTGAGTGAGCTGAAGCACCTGTGCCTGCAGCATGAAATGCAGGTCCCCCGTAAGGGACGTCAGTACGAAATATGTACTGAGTATGTAAAGCTGTAAATAATCATATGTGATATGGGGAATCAAGAAAATCAGACGCAAGTGAATAAATCATAATAGAAGTGAACCACACTTCATAAACACTTTTAGGATCATGTACATTATCATTAATCTGAATTGGGTTCTTGAATTCAAACACATTTGTGGAACGGTATACATTCGTTCATTTCATTCTTTACAATTATCATTCGCCATTACCTCCTCCTCCCGAACCTCCAACCACCTAACAATAATCAATACTCTACCGTACTGTGACCATTAGGCTGCCTCCAGTACATATCAATTGGGATCGACCCATGCTAGGCTTATTCCCCTGGGATACCACCCATAAACACATAAATAGGGATCGACCCATGCTAGGCTTATGCCCCTGGGATACCACCCACACGTATATCAAGTAACACGCATAAGAGATCTTTCCAATAACTTAGTTCAAAAGCTTTTGAGATTATTACATTAGTGTTCATGCCAATATAGTACCTTTGGAACAATGATACATCAATAGGAATCAAGTAATAGACCTTCTATACAATAACGATGTTATAAAGACTCATTGGTACATCAACAATGTGTTTCAGAATCATCAATATCACAACAATGAAATAGGAGCCTTTTGGTATATCAATGAAACATTTTTACACTTTATAGAATGGAAACAACTTCGTTGGTAATGTAGAACAATACATGTTTTTGGACAACCTCGGAATCTTATTTGATGGAACATTGGTGTTTTCATGCCAAAGAACATTGTTAGAGTATGCTTTACATACCTCGTTGTAGATTCGGATACCAATTCAACACAACTTCCCGCCTTTACAAATCACTTATCTACAATGAAATGTTTGGCATCTAGTATTAGCAACCCAACACCACAATTCTCTTCCATAATTCCATACAACCAATATTTGCAAAACATTCCAAAAACCAACTTGAACAATAGGTTTATGTGTATATATATATATATATATATATATAATCATCATTTCAATACCACATCATCAATACCAAATCCCTTCACAATTCAACATAATCCAACCATGCACAAGAATAATCCAACATCATTTCCCAATCATCTTTCAACAACAATCAAATAACATACTTCTTATGCTCACATGCATATATATATATATATATATATATACATATCCATATAAATAACACCAACATAATTTACATCCTTACCATAAAACGGCCCTTTTGGTTTCGAAGTCCTGTTGTCACAAATAAGGGGTGCTTCTCGAATCCCTCGAGACGGTGAACACAACTACGGAATCAATTTGGATTTTCTACGGTTGAATCACAAGATAATTGGAGTTGAAATTAGGCTAGGGTTTCTTATTTTCAATAATTTGATGATAATTGATGGATATGAGACTAATTATATGTATATAATGACCAATTTTCGTCCATGAGGTGATGGAAAATGACCATATTGCCCTTAAAAATTTAAGTAAATCCGAATCTGTCCATGGTGGACTGTTTTGACAGGCTAAAGTAAATCGGCCATAACTCTTTGCTCCAATATCGGATTTGGGTGAAATTGGTATCGTTGGATAGATAATTCAAAGGTATTTCATTTAATATAAAGTAGGACACCCAGTTCGTCCTGTAAAAGGTGTTATGATCGTTTGAAGTTGACCCTAAAAAACTGTTTTGAGAGGCTGAAGTAAAACGAGTATAACTCCTTACTCAGACGTTGGATTTGGATGAAACCAATTGAATTGGAAAGAAGACTCAAAGGTCTTTATTTTGATATGTGGTATCTCTCCCAGTTCATTATATTAAGGGAGTTATGATCGTTCAAAGTCGACCCAAAAAATTGGCAGGCCTCAGTAGTTTGTGTGCAGGAAATTTTCCTGCACATTTACTATTCACCATATCCCGGCCACCGTTTTATAGTTTCGAACGTGCTCGATTATATCCGAAACTTATCCATTTTTGGAAATCTTTATATCGTTGGAAAGCTTATTCAATAACCTTCGTATGGAACCATCGACGGGCAAATTCCAGTATAAATAAAATAAAAAATTAATTCCATATAAATAAGACCAATCACGTACTTGAATACACCAATACATGTACTTAAATACGGGGTGTTACATCCTTTCCCCCTTTAGGACATTCGTCCTCGAATGTTACCGTAGTTATTCAACCAAAACAAGTTCAAGTCCACCATTAACATTCACATCATCATATAAATACTATGCATATATAAACAAAAACTTACTTGTTAATGTTCTAACTCCGTTTCTTGAACTTCCTCTTCATCTTTGAACAAATGAGGGTACTTAGATTTCATTGCTTCCTCAGCTTCCCATGTAATCTCTTCCCTTTGTTGATTTCTCCAAAGTACTTTCACCGATGCTACTTCTTTATTTCTCATCTTTTTAACTTGACGATCTAATATAGCAATAGGCATCTCCTCATAGGTAAGATCTTCTGTTACTTGCACATCTTCAGTAGAAGTAATAAGGGACGGATCTCCGATGCACTTTCGAAGCATCGATACATGAAATACTGGATGCACTGATGAGAGTTCCTGGGGTAGCTGTAACTCATAAGAAACTTGTCCACATCTTCGAATAATCTAATACGGGCCTATATATCGTGGACTCAACTTTCCTTTCTTGCCAAATCTCATCACCCCTTTCATTGGCGATACCTTCAAAAATACCCAATCGCCTAACGAAAATTCTAGCCCTCTTCTTATACTATCCGCATATGACTTGTGTCGACTTTGGGTTGTTTTCAACCGTTGCTGAATCACCTTGACTTTTTCTATGGCTTGATACACAAGATCCGGTCCGAACATAAGAGTTTCACCCGCTTCGAACCATCTTATTGGTGATCTACACTTCCTCCCATATAAAGCTTCATATGGTACCATTTTGATACTTGAATGATAGCTATTATTGTAGGCAAACTCAATAAGAGGTAAATGATCATCCCAGCTGCCTTTAAAATCTATAACACATGCTCGTAGCATATCTTCAAGTGTTTGAATGGTGCGCTCTGCTTGTCCATCCGTCTGAGGGTGAAAAGTTGTACTCAGATTCACTTGTGTTCCCAAACTCCGTTGGAAAGACTTCCAAAAGTTTGCAGTAAATTGAGTTCCCCGATCCGATATAATAGAAGTTGGCACTCCATGTAATCGGACTATTTCTTTAACATACAGCTTCGAATATTCTTCAACTGTGTAAGTGGTCTTAACGGGTAAGAAATGTGCGGATTTAGTAAGCCTATCCACAATCACCCATCTAGAATCAAATTTCCGAGTTGTACGAGGCAAACCTGTAACAAAATCCATGTTGATCATGTCCCACTTCCAAATTGGAAGATCTATGCATTTCATATAGCCTCCGGGTTTTTGGTGCTCAACTTTAACTCTTTGACAATTTGGACATTCAGCTACAAATTCTGCAATGCTCTTCTTCATGTCATTCCACCAATACATATCTTTCAAATCTTGATACATTTTGGTTGATCCTGGATAAATGGAATACCTTGAAAAATGTGCCTCTGTCATAATCTTCTTTCTTAGCCCGTCTACATCCGGCACACATAATCGGTTTTGCCACTGAAGTACTCCTTCTCGTGTAAGCTCAAATGCCTTGGTCGCACCACTCTGAACGTTCTCCTTAAGCTGTAATAAAATAGGATCTGCATATTGCTTCTCTTTTACTTCAGCTACTAATGAAGATTCCGCAGCATTATGTACGATAAGCTCTTTATTCGGAGTTTCAAGAAGGCGAACTCCTAAACTAGCTAACTGGTGAAGATCTTTAACCATCCCTTGCCTTTATATAGGCGCCATCATAGCCTTACGACTTAACGCATCAGCTACCATATTTGCTTTCCCTGGATGGTACAAGATATCAACATCGTAGTCCTTTAATAGTTCAAGCCATCTCCGCTGCCTTAAATTTAGATCCTTCTGATTAAAAATATATTGCAAGCTCTTATGGTCAGTATATATATCAACATAAACCACATATAAGTAGTGGCGCCATATCTTTAAAGCAAAAATAACTGTTGCCAGCTCAAGATCATGTGTAGGATAAGTTTCCTCATGTGGCCGCAATTGTCTAGAAGCATATTCTATTACCTTACCATGCTGCATCAATACACATCCTAAACCAATTCTGGAAGCATCACAATACACTGTATACCCTTCGGTGCCTTCTGGAAGTACCAACACGGGTGTAGAAATCAATTTGTTCTTTAAATCTTGAAAACTCTTCTCACATGCATCATTCCATTGGAATTTGGATGCTTTATGGGTTAGCTTGGTTAAGGGTGCTGAAATGGAAGAAAAGTCTTTAACAAACCTCCTATAATAACCGGCCAACCCGAGAAAACTACGAATCTCCGTCGGTGTTGTGGGCCTTGGCCAGTTCTTCACAGCTTCTATCTTTTGAGCATCAACCTTTATCCCTTCACTAGATACAATATGACCCAAAAATGCCACCGACTTTAACCAAAACTCATATTTAGAGAACTTTTCATAAAGCTTACAATCACGAAGAGTCTGCAATGTCTGTCGTAAGTGATTGGAGTGGTCCTCTTCTGATCTAGAATAAACTAGAATATCATCTATAAAAACTATCACAAATACATCCAGGAATGGCTTAAACACCCTATTCATCAAATCCATAAAAGCTGCAGGTGCATTTGTTAGCCCAAATGACATAACTAGAAACTCATAATGACCATACCTTGTTCGGAAAGCTGTTTTGGGTATATCTTTTTCTTTGACCCTCACTTGGTGGTAACCTGACCTCAAATCAATCTTAGAAAAGCACTTGGCGCCCTGTAACTGATCAAATAAATCATCAATTCTTGGGAGAGGATATTTATTCTTAATAGTCACCTTATTCAATTGCCGATAATCAATACACATCCTCAGCGAGCCATCCTTTTTGCGCACAAATAACACTGGTGCTCCCCAAGGGGAAATACTAGGCCTAATGAACCCCTTTTCTAGCAAATCTTTCAATTACTCTTTCAATTCTCGTAATTCTTTTGGGGCCATTCTATATGGAGGAATGGAGATTGGTTGGGTGCCTGGTATTACATCAATACCAAACTCTACTTCTCGTTCAGGAGGCAAACCTGGAAGATCTTCAGGAAATACATCAGGAAATTCATTTACCACCGGAACAGCGTGAAGAGTTGGTGGCTCCGCTTCTGTATCCCTTACTCTAACTAAATGATATATGTATCCCTTGGAAATCATTCTTCTTGCCTTAAAATAAGAAATAAATCTACCTCTTGGAGCGCTAATTTCACATTTCCATTCAAGGACTGATTCATTTGGAAAATGGAAATATATCTTTTTCGTGCAGCAATCAATTGTGGCATAACAAGACGCCAACCAGTCCATACCCATTATAACATCAAAATCTACCATTTCTAACTCTACAAGATCATCCATCGTATCACGACCACAAACAGTTACTATGCAGTTTCGATAAACCCTTCTAGCTATAATAGATTCCCCGATCAGTGTGGACACTTCAAATGGCTTAACTAACAGTTCAGGTATTCTTTCGAACTTTCCAGCAACCAATGGAGTAACATAAGATAATGTAGAACCGGGATCAATTAAGGCATATAAATCGAATAAAAATATAGACAACGTACCCGTAACCACATCTGGGGAAGCCTCTAAATTCTGTCGATCCGCTAGAGCATACGTACGATTATGATCCCCGCTAGAACTCGTGGCTCCTCTATCACCTCTAACACGACCCATTGGCTGTGCACCCCTTCCTGAATAAGGCATCGATGATGATGATGCAACAAATGACCCCGTAGGTCGTGCCATACCCCCTATGTCCCTTCGTGGGCATTCCCTCATCATATGCCCCGACATACCGCACCAAAAGTAAACATTGGTCCCCAGCCGACATGCTCCCAAATGATACCTTCCACATTTATTGCATGGCTCTCGAGGAGGTCTCGATTGGCTCATATTCCCTTGCCCTTGGTAACCCACTGATCGCGAACTATGACCTCACTTCTTTGCCCAAATTGACTGCCTCTGAACCCCTGATGCTGTGGTGGAGCACTAGCTGCAGAATAAGAAAATAATGGCCTAGGTGGTCTAGCAGAAAATTGAGGTCTAAAACCTCTCTGTGGCGCCATAAACTGCCCTGTAGATCTGGCCCTCTTAGAAGATCCGCTTTCAAATTCCTGTGTTCTTCTTCTTTGCCTCTGATCTTCCATTTTCTGTGCAAATGCTTGGATCCTAGCTATATCCATGTCTTTATTCAGTGCAGCAATAGTACAATCCCTAACCAAATACGGATCCAATCCATTCACATACCGATGAACCCTGTCATCCATAGTAGCTATAACATTAGGAGCATATCTGGACAAGGAATTAAATCGAAGACTATACTCCCTCACACTTGTATGACCCTGTCTAAGATTTAAGAACTGATCCGCACGGGCCTGACGAGTCTCATATGGAAGATAATGATAAATAAATGCCTCTTTGAACTCTTTCCAAGTAGCTGGGGGTGCATCAATGCCCCTTGACCGTTTCCAGTCTTCATACCAATATATAGCCTCACCTTTGAATCTATACGCGGCTAACTCCATTGTCTCTCTGCCCGATACATGCATCACCTCTAGGGCCCTTTGGATCTGATCAATAAAGTCCTGCGGATCTTCGTTAATATCGGATCCGGTAAAAGTAGGCGGATCCATCTTAAGAAAATCCTGTGTTCGAAGACTAGCCACCCTATCTATACCACTAGGACCTGCAGTAGGAATAGCTTGCCCTTGAGCTTGCCCAGCAACTATACGAGTCAAAAGTTGCACTGCATTTCTAAGATCTTGATCAACAACATTAATAGGTGGCTCTGGGGATATAGTTCTCCTCCCCCTTATTTCTTCCGGAATGGGGGAAGTTTCTGATGCATGCTCAGCTGGAGCCTCACTTTGATTAGCTGGTATAGTGGGTGACTTACTAGTCCCCTCTCCGGCAGCCACATCTACTTGTTTACCGGTATTCTTGCTTCTGGTAACCGGCATTATTACTATAATAAGAGAAACAAACTGATTCAGTGGTCAACTATGACTTCATATACAATATAAGCTCTATCGCACGATCTAAGACATGAAGAAAAGAAACAATTCCTAAATGTCCATAGCCTCTTGTTTATAGATGTGGTGCACAATAAATCGATAAACAAGACTCTACGTAGACACGGCTTTGTAGACTCACTAGGACGAACCTCTCTGATACCACTTTTGTCACGCCCCAAAATCCCATCGGGCCGGACTGGCACCCGAAGCCGAGAAGGCCCGGGAGAACCCGTTCAAATACCTGTACTATCACTTACATGTCACCAAAAATTTAGACAGCACTTCGTTCCACATAGAAGAATCTAATTACCTGTATCAGCACAACACGCACAAATATATATATATAACACTTGGCCGTCGGGGCCACCACATATACAAATATAACATGACTATATAAACTTCCATGACTTTACCCTTCCTTATGTCTACAAAGCCTCTAGGATATACATGACATAACTAGGGTCGGGACAAACCCCCGCCCACACACGACTCCTGTACAATGACAAAACATAAGGAACCGACTCGGAAAGCTTCGAAGCAAACTGGAGCTCACCAACAATAGCTGTATGACCTGGCTCCTATCTATGCTGTGAGTGAGCTGAAGCACCTGTGCCTGCAGCATAAAATGCAGGTCCCCCGTAAGGGATGTCAGTACGAAATATGTACTGAGTATGTAAAGCTACAAATAATCATATGTGATATGGGGAATCAAGAAAATCAGACGCAAGTGAATAAATCATAATAGAAGTGAACCACACTTCATAGACACTTTTAGGATCATGTACATTATCATTAATCTGAATTGGGTTCTTGAATTCAAACACATTTGTGGAACGGTATACATTCGTTCATTTCATTCTTTACAATTATCATTCGCCATTACCTCCTCCTCCCGAACCTCCAACCACCTAACAATAATCAATATTGTACCGTACTGTGACCATTAGGCTGCCTCCAGTACATATCAATTGGGATCGACCCATGCTAGGCTTATGCCCCTGGGATACCACCCATAAACACATAAATAGGGATCGACCCATGCTAGGCTTATGCCCCTGGGATACCACCCACACGTATATCAAGTAACACACATAAGAGATCTTTCCAATAACTTAGTTCAAAAGCTTTTGAGATTATTACATTAGTGTTCATGCCAATATAGTACCTTTGGAACAATGATACATCAATAGGAATCAAGTAATAGACCTTCTATACAATAACGATGTTATAAAGACTCATTGGTACATCAACAATGTGTTTCAGAATCATCAATATCACAACAATGAAATAGGAGCCTTTTGGTATATCAATGAAACATTTTTACACTTTATAGAATGGAAACAACTTCGTTGGTAATGTAGAACAATACATGTTTTTGGACAACCTCGGAATCTTATTTGATGGAACATTGGTGTTTTCATGCCAAAGAACATTGTTAGAGTATGCTTTACATACCTCGTTGTAGATTCGGATACCAATTCAACACAATTTCCCGCCTTTACAAATCACTTATCTACAATGAAATGTTTGGCATCTAGTATTAGCAACCCAACACCACAATTCTCTTCCATAATTCCATACAACCAATATTTGCAAAACATTCCAAAAACCAACTTGAACAATAGGTTTATGTGTATATATATATATATATATATATATAATCATCATTTCAATACCACATCATCAATACCAAATCCCTTCACAATTCAACATAATCCAACCATGCACAAGAATAATCCAACATCATTTCCCAATCATCTTTCAACAACAATCAAATAACATACTTCTTATGCTCACATGCATATATATATATATATATATATATATATATATATATATATATATATACATATCCATATAAATAACACCAACATAATTTACATCCTAACCATAAAATGGCCCTTTTGGTTTCAAAGTCCTGTTGGCACAAATAAGGGGTGCTTCTCGAAGCCCTCGAGACGGTGAACACAACTACGGAATCAATTTAGATTTTCTACGGTTGAATCACAAGATAATTGGAGTTGAAATTAGGTTAGGGTTTCTTATTTTCAATAATTTGATGATAATTGATGGATATGAGACTAATTATATGTATATAATGACCAATTTTCGTCCATGAGGTGATGGAAAATGACCATATTGCCCTTAAAAATTTAAGTAAATCCGAATCTGTCCATGGTGGACTGTTTTGACAGGCTAAAGTAAATCGGCCATAACTCTTTTCTCCAATATCGGATTTGGGTGAAATTGGTATCGTTGGATAGATAATTCAAAGGTATTTCATTTCATATAAAGTAGGACACCCAGTTCGTCCTGTAAAAGGAGTTATGTTCGTTTGAAGTTGACCCTAAAAAACTGTTTTGAGAGGCTGAAGTAAAACGAGTATAACTCCTTACTCAGACGTTGGATTTGTATGAAACCAATTGAATTGGAAAGAAGACTCAAAGGTATTTATTTTGATATGTGGTATCTCTCCCAGTTCATTATATTAAGGGAGTTATGATCGTTCAAAGTCGACCCAAAAAATTGGCAGGCCTCAGTAGTTTGTGTGCAGGAAATTTTCCTGCACATTTACTATTCACCATATCCCGGCCACCGTTTTATAGTTTCGAACGTGCTCGATTATATCCGAAACTTATCCGTTTTTGGAAATATTTATATCGTTGGAAAGCTTATTCAATAACCTTCGTATGGAACCATCGACGGGCAAATTCCGGTATAAATAAAATAAAAAATTAATTCCATATAAATAAGACCAATCACGTACTTGAATACACCAATACATGTACTTAAATACGGGGTGTTACACTTAGACAAATGGAAAGATGGAGGGTTTATTCGGGTAAAGTCCCGAACCCTAGCTGCTTTGGATTGGACACTGGATTGGCTGGAATGACTGGTGGTCGTTCATTCTGTGCAGCCATGGACTGAGAAAGTGTGGTGAATGCGGCTCTAAACTCCGCATGGGAAACATGTTCGCCCAAAGGATCTTCGGGCTGAGGAGCTGGCTGGTTTCTTCTCTTTGTGGCCATGGTCTGGAATAAGAGAAGAATGGATTAGACTGAGAGTTTAACTTGTGATTATGCTCACTAGCATGACATAAATAATGAAGAAAGGGGAGTGTTCCTAAAACATCTTATAGCCTCCCGCACATAAATGTGGTGCACAACACACCCATGTACAAGACTCTACTAGATGCGGATTTCAGACTTCCTAGGACTCTATTGAACCTTAGGCTCTGATACCAAGTTTGTAACACCCCGATTCGCTGAACCGGAATGCTACACGGTGCTCATGACCCCGAGGGACCACAAGCTAACCCATGACTGATATCTGTACCTGTATACTGCAAATCATGATATAATAATGCAGAATACATAGAACTGTAAGGCCATAAGGTTCAACTGCATAAAATCATGTGGGTGAAAATACCCAAAACAACTCAATCTGAATGTAAATCTGAACATAAATCTGAAAGCCTCTAAACTATCTGAATAAGGAGTTGAAGAAATATGTCTCCAACTAACTCCGTAAAACTGAACTAAAGAAATAAATAAAAGAATCAAATCATATTGTCCTCGAGTCAGAGAGGACTCACTATGTCTCTGTGAATGGAATGCTACCGCTACTGCTGGACTGGAGCTTGTGTCTCGGAACCTATGGTGTAACATAAAAGGAAAGCACCATAGTGCAAATACGTCAGTACAACTGGAGTACTGAGTATACGAGGAAGGTAGGCTGAACATAAAGGGTTTCATGCATGAACAACACTGACTGACTAATATGAACGTGGGAGTGTAAACACACATATATAGAAACTGGGACCGTGAATATGTGCTAGCATGACCTGTAAGCTAATACATAGTTTACTGATAACTGTCATGACTGGTACTAAAATTGATAATATGGACGACTGTATCTGACAGTCCTGTATATACTAAAATCTGAAGAACGCCCTGAGTTCTTGTACTGAGACTGATACTGAAACTGTGGGAAGTAGTGTTTAACCAACATGCCCCATGTATGCCGTTATGCCTAAGCTGGGGTCCAATCTCTACCCCGACTGGAGGGGTGTCAATATCGTGCCAAGGGTAAGGACAGCCTGTGAGTGACCCTTATCTGGTGGGTACTCAATGAGAACGGTGGGAACCCTAAACTGACGGGTTAAGCCACCTCATCAACCCTAATCTGACGGGTTAAGATGTCTCAACCTACGCTGGCTACGTAGTTCTGGAACACAAGGATGACTACTAAGAATCACACTCTGAACTGGCGGGTGAGTTCCCATCCTTGGGTTCACTCGGTAATAACCTCTACACCCATCTGGAGGGACTGTACGTGAATAACTGACTGTACATGACTTAATCTTACTGAATTCCGTTGACTGGCAGAACGATACTGATATCTGACAACTGACTAAGATCATGAGGTTTTCCTGAGTCACATGACTGATTGAAGTCTATGGAATCATAGTTTAAGTTCGGATATCGTGAAACATGACATGGCTCTAGGCACACAGCTATAGTTTTCGGGTACAAGTACCCCCAGGACTCGATGGAAGGAAACTGACACACATGACTAACTTGATCATAAGAGTAGAGTCCATAATTTATAATATCATAAGTAGGGATCTCATACTAAGCATGGTTATCAACAATGTATTGCATGGAAAAGATTTCATATCACATGGAAGTACTTGCACAATCTTAATATCATGTTCATTGTATAATCATATTGGCAACACATACCAATAGCATGGAAGTTCATGTGGATTGCATGGTTATCATACATCTTGTTCATAGTAGGATTTGCAAGTAAACATAGTATAATCTCATAAGAATAGTTCATGAGTATTCCAACAACATTTACAAGGCACATTATCAACATAGAAGTCATTGGAACGTAAGGGCATATCATGAATCCTTCACTTTGTCACAATTTAGCTATATTGCATGATTTCTAGTTTCTTAGGAATTTTATCAAACACCTTACATGCACATCTTAAGCATAGGTGAAATCATCAAATTATACATCATGAACAACCAAATTTACATGTTTTCAACTCATATGATATCATGAATTCATAAAAACATATAAATATTCCATCTTGGGAATCACCCAATATCAACAACATGATCATCAACACGCAACAATATAAAAATCATACTTTATAATGAAAAAAAAGTGTTTTTGAGCTTTATGGATGAAAGGGATCCATAAATCAACTCACGCATACCTTAGAAGGAAGATTCTTGATGGTTGACGGGGGAATTTCCTTGAAATCGGATCTTCAAGCTTAGTTACGCAATCCTAGTTGTTTTTCTCTTTTAGTGCTCTTGGATGATGAGCTTTGAGATGATAATAGGGTTGTAATATGTTTAGAAGCTATATATTTTGTAAGGTTAAGTTTAGGGACGTGTAAGGAGTGTTAAAAGACTTAATTACCCTTAAAATAACTCAAAACGGAGTGTTTTTGGCACCTGGAACTGACTTAGGCGGTGCCCAAGTGATTTCCTAAGCTAGGTTGGGCGGCGCCTAACCAATCGCCTATGCTTATTGTCTCTCACGAAAATGGGCATAACTTTTTGCTCAGGTATTGGATTAAGGCGAAATTGGTATCGTTGGAAAGATAATTTGATTCTATACAATTTGGTGGGTGTAAATCAGCCAAAGTACCACATTAACATCAAGTTATACTCGTTCGAAGATGACCCTTACAAAATCAAACACTAAAACTTGATGGATTCAAAAACTCTTAGCTTGTATTACCTTAAGTGACTCATATGAACATGCTTAATGCATCATAAGCTATCCTATCACTAGGATATTCATTGTAAGTCATGTACTCAAGTATGAATCATAGGATAGGAAATTTCATACGTAGGAATACTTATTCACTTCCTAGCTTAGAAACATGCGGGGTATTACAGAAAGGATTATACCTAACACCAAATCTAGGTTCGGAGTGAGAAGTGTAAGACTCCTCACATGCCCCAACGTCATCATAAGATCCATCAAGAGGTCCTACATCATCTCCAAATTCACCATAAGCACTAGGCACTTCATTCACCTCATTTTCCCCCTCAAAACCGTAACTTTCAAATCTGCCCAAGTTTTGATCATGGCTATTTTCATACCTCAGCAATCTCCCTCAACTTCGTAGCCATAAAACCCCTCACTACAATCATAGTCTCCCATTTTGTAGTCACAATAATCTCCGGCTACCGAAGACATGTTCTCCTTATATCACCTTTGTACCTACACAATGAACAAACAAGATTAGTAGTAAAAGCTCCTCACTAACACTCGTATACACCCACCTTTGTGATTCTCACAATTGAAGCGGCGAATATTGAAAGTTGCTTATACTCCGGTAGTCAATAGGATGTCAATTCTACTTGGCGACCGGAATGGATTCTTGTTTGATCGACTCAAGACACAAAAATAAAATTTACTTACGAACTTGAAACAAAGAAAATACTACGACTTATAAATGAGAAAAGCACAAAATACAATGCTTAACACGAAAGAAAACATACTCAAAAACTAATCTACAATCTAGTAGGTATTTACTAGTTTGCTAATTAGTATGAGAACTAACAAAATGGAAACCAATAGAATCAAAAAAGTGAAACTAGGAATTCTAACGTTCTTGAGCTATTGATGATGTGGAACTCGACTATTGGTCGATGGACAAAAAAATATTGTTGACGTTGAAAAATTTTGTTCCACAATTTTGGTTGTTCAAATTTCACAAAGATGGGGGGAATTTCGGTTTTGGTAGGTTAACAAACAAGACTTTAAGTCCTTTTTTTCAAAATTCAAACCTTGACCAACTTTCACCTTTTTGGCAAGACAACCTTTTAGAGGTCTTGTCACCCTTTCCTCTTTTGGCTTGTCTAGAAAAATGAACTTACTCCCTTTTGGTATGAAAACTTTTGGGAGGTCTTTTGTTCTTTTTCCTCTTTGGTAATGTCTTGAAAGTTGTTACAAGACTAACAAGAGCCCACACTCTCTTCCCTTTGGATTTGGATCAAACAACAACCTTTTACAAGACTTCTTCAACACAACACAAGAACTTCAACAACAACAACAACAAAACCTAAATCTAGACACAAATTCGGCCAAACAACAACAACACTTCGGCCAAGACACCAAACCCGTAGAATAACTTCTTTTTGTGAGATTTTCGACCTTGGACACCTCTTATAATATTAGGAAACAAAGATCTAACACTATAATACACAAAACACACAAAAATCACAAGAAAACTAGGCCTCAAATTTTAGCCTAAACACAAAAACGTGGACAGATTACTACTTTTGAGTTTTTCAGCTTTTCAACAATTTTTATTTTTATTTTTGAGTGAACAAACCCAAGATTGATCTCGTGGGAACGAAATCAATGATGGCTATGATACCAAATGATACAAATCAGTCCACTAAGATGCCAAAACAGTCCACAAAATGTGAGAAAAACAAGCAGCACAAAGGGATACAAGATGAAAAACACAAAAACACATGGATTTGCAAAATAATAAAAGGATAGATAGTGAGACCAATATTATTACAAGATTAATAACCAAGTATATTTCAACATTAACCGCTAATGAATGTAATAATCAAAACCACACTCTTACGGTGACCACCAAGGTAATCGACTCACCTCAAGATCCACTGTTTCCAAGCAAAGAACAATATTGGCTTTTCCAAGCCCTATACTAAAGATGACTTTTTCAAGTCCTAACTAAGACTATACTAAGGTGGTCTACTCTCAAGAGAGAGGATTTCAAGTGTTTCAATTTTTTATATTTTTTAAACTAAAGATAAAAGACCTAATAAGAGATTATATATATCTTAGCTTATTACATAGTATAATTGACCAAAATACCCTTAATGAAAGGGAAGGTCATGGGTTGTTTCTTTAACATGTGCAATCTCCAAAATACCCTTAATGAAGGGTGCTTCTTCAATGCTCCAAAACCATGGGGCCACGCTTCAAAACTTATAGTCTCGAATTGGCATCAAATGTAAGCCCTCACGCAATCTTTCACACATGGGTTTGTTTAATGACATGCTCAAAACGGGTCCTCCATGCATGTTCTCATATCCTCGAGGTGACCAAGTCTTGAGCCTCTATGTGTTGGCCTCTAAAAATGTCATCAAAAGATAAGATGGCCATTTGTCCCGTATCAACAACACAATTTCTATTTTATATTTCATATACGCACAGCGTACACAGACATATACTCACACCGATATACATAACACACACACTGGACGGACATCGGGGTGGGGAGATCGAGAGAAAATTGATCGGGAGAGAGAGAATAGGCGGAGGCTGACTATTCTGATGAGTTTTTCATCGGAAAAACATCACTAACAGCGACCAACACCTCAAAAATAGTGAAAACCAGTGAATTCCATCGGAATCGGCTCCACCAGTGAGGACCAATGAACCATTTTCCCCCATCCCACATATGATTATCAACCAAACTCGACCCACGTTGAGTCAGTTTCAACGAAACCCGCCGGAAAACATCCTAAGCCGACGTTTGCGATTTTGTTATGATTTTGGGGGAAAATAGTGAAGCTATTCGAGTTGGTTTGTTTGTCGTTGAGGTCCAGTTCGAGGTTTTTGATGTAGATTCTATCGTGTTCAAGTGAAAAAATACATCGAATTTCGAAAGCTTCAAATTGAGGTCTAATTTTATTCTTTTCCTCTGTTTATTCCAACACTTATTATATTTGATGCATCGTATTGAACATCGTTTATTGGGTTGATCTCCATTGTTGATGGATAATTGGTTGTGTTGATGCGTTGTTGATTACTTGATTGGTGGATTACATATTGAATTGGTTTAATGATGTCGAGAATGGATTTGGGGGGTGAGAATTGAAAACGGATAAAAATAAATGTGATTAGTTTGTATTGATTAATTGATATTTGTTTGATGAAAAATAGGCATTGAATTTGCTAAATTTTATAATATCATGTTTTAGATCAAAACCAGTAGGCAAATGTAGGTCGGGTAGGCAAAATTTAGGAATAACGATTTGTTGAGTGTTTGAATATGTGTGTGAATGGTTCGTTTTACTTTATCGCACAAAAAATTAAAATTGTACTCATTTGGCCGGAAAATGCTCCAAGGGATTTGTATTGATTTATTCAGGGAATGTCTTGAAGTATCTTGTACGTGAAGGACATTCGTGATGAAGGTCTGAGACAATGAGTAGAGCATCGGTCAGGGTTAGTATTTGTTAGTGTAGTTTTATTTCTGCATTTTATTTTGGTTTGTAATAAATTAGACTGGACACTATTTTGGGATTTTTGATTGTTTTTGGTTGTTTGTTTGCCTGTTCATATATTTTATTGGTTTATATATTTCATAGTGTCATACTAGCCGACATTACTCTACGAAGCGACCGTGGTCGAACTACGGGACCGAGGGATACCTAACACCTTTTTCTCGGTCAATAGAATTCCTTAACCGGAATCCCTATTCGTAAATCAATTTTTAGAGTAAAAAAATCATTTTTAAAATGGATTTTCAAAGGTGACTTGGCACACCGGATTCATGCCAAGTGGTGACTCTCAGTTCGAATGTAAACAATACTTTTTGAAATAAATTGTTTTCTTTTGTCACTTAATAATAAAACCCTTTTTCAGACTTAAATTTAATCTTTTTGGTTAAAAAAAGGGGTGTGACAGCTCTGGCGACTCTGCTGGGAATTTTTTAGATTTTGGGCTTATTTTTTCAGTTTATCGGCTCAGTTTGACACTATAGGTGTATATATATTTTGTTTTGTTAGTGTTTGTGTTATTATTTTATCATTGTTGAGTGCCTATGTGCTACGTGTTTGTTGTTTTTCTCTTATATGTTACGGCTTTATATCTAGCATCATGTGCATTACCCCAAGTTATTCTTTCGCAATAAGTCCCAGAGTACACGTCGTGTACACGAACTCTAGTTGAGTCACCCTTATTTTAGGAGGGGGATCCGTAGGATGTATGGAGTGGGTGAAAAGATGTTGCAGCCACTATCGACCATACGCTCCCCCAAAAAGCCTTGTTAGTGGACCCCAGCCTAGGTCAACCTTTAGGTCATTCTTATCTACATCATATTGAGACCTAGTGAGATCCACTTGGTTCTTTGTAGGAGACTCACCCTTAAAGCATCCTTACGTGCTAGTTGTTGCATCTTTGAGGATAATAGGGTCATTTGACGGATTGATTTGGGGAAAACATATGTTAAAATTGAAGGAGCGCGTGCTTAGGCAAGAGGAAAAAAAAGGAAAAAAAAGTGATTTGTAGCTTTTAGAGTTCTTTATAACTTTTGTTTTTCACAATTCAAAAAGATTTGTTTACCTTTTGCACTCATTTACTCAAAAAAACAAAACATCAAAGAGATTTTACCTTTGTTTCCTTTAGCAAGAATTCATAATTCAAAACTTTCAAAAAGATCTTTTTTAGTAGGAGATTTTTATAAAAGAAAAATTCAAAAAAAGCTGGTAGAAGTTTTGTGCATTTCATATAACAAAAATACCAAAAAAGATTTTTCTTTCATAGTTGTTGGTGTTATTTTTATGTGAAGTGTCAAATTGAAAACTCAAAAAGATTTTATTGATGTTTTTCATCGTCTGTCTTTGGTCGTGTCTCTTAAACCAATGTTTAGTTGTTATTTAATCCTTAATGGTCCAATCTGGATGAACTACGCACACCTGATTCTTCTCTCCCGAGAGTGAGATACGTAAGCAGCCCTTCTAGGGTACGGTGATCTTATTTCAAAAATCCAAAAAGATTTTATTTACTCTTCATTTAAAGTAGGTGTCAGATATATCTTTAAAAGAAAATTACAAAAAGAAAATTCTTTAATAGTTTCAAGTTTCATTTTCGTATGAAATTCAAAATCGAAAAATTCAAAAATATTTTCTTTGGTAATCATAGATTTTATTTTGTATAGAGATTTTAAAGATGAAAAAAATGCAAAAAGATTTTCGTCAATTCTTTTGACACTTTGTTATTTTCTTTTCTTGTAAGGTTTCAAAAAGAAAAAAAAAGTGTTTGATTGGTCATGTTTTGGTCAAACTTCATGAACTACGCACACATGATTCTCCTCTCTCAGTAGTGAGATACGTAGGCACCCTTCTTAGGTTCAGTGCTCTTTTTCAAAAGAAAAAAAAAGAAAGATTTTGAGAAAATGTTGAACTCTAATGCATTTGTTATCTCTTGTTCAATTAGTTTAAGGTGGTTGGTTTGTGGAATTTTGGATGGTCCTCCATATCACACCAAATTTAAGGAAGTGTTTGTTGTGTCCAACAAGGATATAGAGAGTGACATCGTGGATCAAACAAAGAGTCGGGAAAATGAGAGTTTAAAGCAAGAAATTTTTAGACTAAGGCAACAAATCACGGAAATGCATCGAGCTTGGGTCAGTGGGTTGCCTTGTCCTTCATTCCCCACTATTAACCCAACAAATACCTTGAGTTTTCCATCACAATTTCAAGCTCCATTTTCTAATGTTGTTGATGTATCACAACATGCCTCAGAATTCATTCCAAGCTAAAAGCATCACAATGCTTCCATCACTCATTCTCTAGCTCTTTAGTATAAATCTACCACATTAACAGCACCACATATTGTCTATGTTTTTGGTGCTCAACCTTCTACTGAGGCTTCCACTTTGGCTATCAATCCAATGATTGTGTTGCCCCAATATGCTAGTGGACCCATGTGCAATACTCTTGATGATTATTGATATACTCCGAAGCCCACATCAAAGTTAGCTGGACCACCAAAACTTCTTAACAAGATGTCTAGCATGCCAGAAGAGCCAGAGACAATGGTTGGAAAAATGAAAAGTGCAGAAAATGCTATGAAAAAATCTATAGGATCTGCGGTTAAAGAAGATGTTTCATACAAAGACTAGAGCATGTCTTCAAGTGTTAACCTTCCTCCAATCCTTGAGATGTCGAAATTTGAGGAGCAAGATGGACATGAGGAATTCGTAAAATATTTGGGATAATATTGCAATCAATTAAGGAAAACTGGAGGAAAGATGAATGATAAAGATGCAGCTGTTATTGTAGTTGGACAACGGGCACGCCCAAGAAGACACGTTGTCGTTACCCTCAGTCTCAAGCCCAATTTCATACCCAAGCTCAACATAATCACTCCCAAAATCCATTATACTCTATTTCTCACCTTCATATCTAGTATATAGCGCACAACCATATGTTCAACTCCCTTCTTACTCACAATGGCGCGCACCAACTCCTCAGAGTCATCCTCCAACTCCACAAACATATCAAATCCCTTCTAGGCCGGATGTTCGATCCAAGTCAAACAATGAAAAAAAAATAGAAGCCTAGGGATAGTTTTATGCTAATTGGAGAATCATATGCTAGTCTATTCTAGAGATTAGTACAATAGGGCATGATCAGTCTTCTCCTTGGGTATACTCCTGACCCGTATTCAAGAAATTTTGATCCTACTGTACGATGTGCATATCATTCTAATGTTCAGGGTCACAGTATTGAATATTGTCGTTCTTTGAAAAGAGAAATAGAAAATATGATTCAAGATAAATTAATTGTGGTGCAAAACATTAACAGTGATGAAAGCTCTAGTCATGATAATGTGCAAATCAGTGGCTAAGATGTCAAGCTCAGCATTTGGGAAGTCACTCTTTTCCTTAATTGGAAGGACTGTTGCTAGTTTGTTTTATTTTTCTTTCTATTTTCAGAATTATTTTAGGGTCGTAGTTCAGAATCTATCTTGTTTTGTTTATCTATCATTTTCATTTAAACCCTTCTATCTTTTCTTTTAATGAAATGTGGTGTCCTTGTTGTTATATCTTATTTTAAGTTGTTTGTTTGTCTTCTTTACACAATGCATTTTATGTTAGTTCTAGTGTTATGACATGCTTGCGGAATTTTCAGTCAGATCTTAAAATCCAATTTAAGCATGAAACATTGAATCAGAGGGCTAAAGTTAGAAAAAAGAGAGCATTTGAGAAAATAAATAGAGTGTTGAGGCAATTGGTGATCAAGTTGAAGCCTTCTTTAAGAATCAAGAAAATTATTTTGAGAATCACAAGAATAACTTGGTCATCAATTGAAAGACATATCTCAATTAGGTCAAACAGTGAATGCGCGATCCTTTGTCAAGAGGAACAAAAAAAAATCAACTCCACAAAATCATGAGTCATTTAATATGAGGAATGTACAACAAAAGTGGAGTTGTATGTTTGACAAGTGTAGAAGAAGAAGTGGAACACATGCTCAGTTAAAGTTAGTGTTGTTAAAGAGTCAAAAATGATCTTCATCTTTCACTTCATATTTCATGATGTGTACTTGCATTTTCAAGGATTGATATGACGAAGGCATTTCATTCTGCTATTCAAAAGTTATGTCATACTTTGTTTACCCTGTTTGAGCTTCAATTCTATTTTCTTTCATACCTCTCTTTTGGAATCAAGATGGAGTCAACAAATTTCAAGAAAAGTGACGAGTAAAAGAATAGAGTCAGAAAGGTTTTTAAAAAAAGTGTGTCAAAAAGAAAGAAAAAAAAAATAAAAAAAATAAGAGATCATTAGTGAAAACCCTCATGGATACCATAAGGCAATGGTGAGCTGAGAAAAAAAAATGAGAGAGGCTTGTTGGTGAAAACCCTTCAAGGCGTCACTAGCCAAATGAGGTCTCTGAATGCAGTTGGTCTATGAAAGTACCTCAATTTTAGGGTCATTAACTCAAGAACAATTGGTAGAAAGTTTGGATGGAAAGATCAGGCAGCTTAATCCAAAATGCATGGCATAATCATTAGAGTTGACTTTCATTTTTAAATAAATTTTTTATTTCTTTGTTTTAAATGGGGACATTTTTAAATAAATTTTTTGTTTCTTTGTTTTAAATGGGGACATTCGTTGTCTTTTCTTTCTTTCTTTTATTTTTATTTTTATTTTTATTTTACTTTCTTGAGTCAGTTATCCAAATAAAAAATTATTATTATTTTTCTCTTATCTTTGAGTCAAGTCCATGTCAAAACAAGTGAGAAAAGATTTTTAAATTGGTTGTCAGCTTCTTCAATTACACAAAGCAAGACAAAAGGCCAACACATGAAAGAGACATGACTGTGAGCCGAAGTAAGGCATTTAGAAAGTTTTGTCAACAGACAAGTCTGGGAACTCATGAAAATACCAAGGTTCAAAGGATTTATCTGAGAAGCCTAGCAAAGCAGAGATACTGTGTTTGTTTCAGAGTCACTCTTAATAATCTGAGTTTGGGTTAATAATGATGCAAGTCAATGATATATGCTAATGGTTGGAAGCAAGGTAAATGTGACGAGGGCAAGAGTGATTGTCGCGAAAGCCAAATTCATAAACCAGCCACTATGTTTTAAGCTCACAAGTTTTCTTTGATGAAACAGGAAACATGTTACCTTCAAATCAAGGACTTAAGAGCATAAATATCAAGGGCTTCAATGCCTCACTTCTACAAATGCAGGAAGCAATGTTATTGCACAAGTTTGATAATCAAATCATGGTAAAAATTCATCATCATATATACCTCAGAGACACACTTTCTTGTTCAGGTATTTCAGTTTTCAATTGCTAGGTCATACACTTCTTAAATTGAACCTTCAATCCTAGAAGATGTACTTTCTAGTCGAGTCATTCTCTTTGACTCCTAGAAGATGTACCTTCTAGTCGAGTTATTCCCCTTCATTCATAGAAGATGTACTTTCTAGTCTAGTCATTCCCTTTGACTCCCAAAAGATGTACCTCCTAGTCGAGTCATTTTCCTTGATTTATAGAAGATGTACTTTTTAGTCGATTCATTCTTTTTGACTCCCAGAAGATGTACCTCCTAGTCGATTCATTCCCCTTTATTCTTAGAAGATGTACTTTCTAGTCGAGTTATTCCCTTTGACTCGTAGAAGATGTACCTTCTAGTCGAGTCATTCCCCTTGATTCCTAGAAGATGTACTTTCTATTCACGTCATTCCCTTTGACTTTCAGAAGATGTACCTCCTAGTCAAGTCATTCTCTTTGATTCCTAGAAGATGTACTTTTTATTCGAGTCATTCCCTTTGACTCCTAGAAGATGTACCTCCTAGTCGAGTCATTACCTTTGACTCCCAGAAGATGTACATCTTAGTCGAGTCATTCCCTTTGACTCCTAAAAGATGTACTTTCTAGTCGAGTGATTCCCTTTGACTCCTAGAAGATGTACCTCCTAGTCGAGTCATTCCCCTTGATTCCTAGAAGATATACTTTCTAGTCAAGTCATTTCCTTTGACTCCCAGAAGATATACCTCCTAGTCGAGTTATTCCCTTTGAACCCCAGAAGATGTACCTTTTAGTTGAGTCATTCCCCTTGATTCCTAGAAGAAGTAATTTCTAGTCGAGTTATTCCCTTTGACTCCTAGAAAATGCACTTTCTAGTCGAATCATTCCAATTAACCCAAAGAAGATGTATTTCCTGTATAGGTTTTTCAAGTAGTCATGATATGATTTTCACAAAAGTCCTCTGATGATAAACTGGGGCTAAAATTTATTTCCTGTTGTTTGGAACTTTACTTTTCTGGCAAATGGAATCTCTCTTTATAATAATCTTGGTTTTGAATAATTTTCTTTCTAGTTTTGATTTTATTTCAGGAACCCACCTGAAGAACAAGGCGAATAAATGAAAAGTCAAGAAACAAGGTGAAGAAGTTGAAAGTCAAGCAACAAGGTGAAGAAATTGAAAGTCAAGCAACAAGGTAAAGAAATTAAAACTCAACAAATAGAAGAAATAGCAAGTCAGGAGCCCGCCTGGAGAATAAGGTGAAGAAATTGAAATCCAAGCAATAAGTTGAAGAAATTACAAGTCAGGAGCCCACCTGGAGAACAGGGTGAAGAAATTGCAAGTCAGGAGCCCATATGAAAAATAGGGTGATGAAATAGCAAGTCAAGAGTCAAGGAAAGCTGCATAGATAGGTCTTTTGTAATTTTATTTATATTTTTAACTTGTAATTTTTATTTTTGATGTGATGACAGAGCCGTGGACCAGAACGTCGACGAGACCTCACTCGAATCTCCAACTCGATATAGTCTCCCTCCTTGTCAATTCTGGAAATACCTGTGACTGAACTCACATACAACTTGGGGTAGGTAGGATGTCCTAAATCAAGACTCGGTGGTAATTTGTCCTTCTTTTCCTCTCTTTGAATAATGATTGGGTCAAAATTCTATCTCGTCTACTTCTTTATTTGAAAACACTTTGTGTTTGCATCCAAAGAGAGGCATGATATTGACACGTAATTTTATCCCTCCCGAGAGTGTATTTTTACCCATTTACCCCATCTTACCATGCACCCTCAATCATGTGATAATCCCCCCAACTAAAGGCCAAATAAACAAATCCATAACCATCTTATCCTAATAAACCCTCAAAAAATTCACCACCCACCCTAACTAATTTTTGCCACCTCACACCCCCTACCCCATACCCCCTTCTACCCACATACCCCACCCCACTCACAATACACACATCATCACTCACACCGTGAATACATATATACACCTCACACAAACACACAAAAGGGGGAATTGGACACATTCACTGACTTTTATTTTTTCTTATTAAAAAGCCGCCATAGACACACACCCTCACGGAATACACTCACACACAATAACACAATTTCTATTTTATATTTCATACACGCACAACACACACAGATAGATACTCACACCGATATACACAACACACACATTGGACGGACATCAGGGTGGGGAGATCGAGAGTGTGAAGGGAGAGAAAATTAATAGAGAGAGAGAGAATAGGTGGAGGCTGATTGTTTTAATGAGTTTTTTTGCGAGAAAAACGTCACTGACGGTGATCAACGCCTCAAAAACAATGAAAATCGATGAATTCCACCGGAATTGGCTCCACCATTAAGGACCGGCGAACCTGTTTCACCCACCCCACATCTGATTCTCAACCAAACTCGACCCTCGTTGAGTCAGTTCCGGCGAAACCCGCTGGAAAACATCCTAAGCCCACATTCGCGATTTTGTTGCAATTTTGGTGGAAAACAGTGAAGCTATTTGAGTTGGTTTTTTCATCGTTGAGGTTCGGTTTGAGGTTTCTGACACGGATTCTATCGTGTTCGAGCGGAATAATACATCGAATTTCAAAAGCTTCAAATCGAGGTCTAATTCTATTTTTTTCCTTTCTTTATTTCGTCGCTTATTATATTTGATGCATCAGATTGAACATTATTTGTTGGGTTAACCTCTGTTGGTGATGGACAATTACTTGTGTTGATACGTTGTTGATTTACTAGATTGGTAGATTGTGTATTGAATTGGTATAATCATGTTAAGAATAGATTTAGGGGGATGTGAGATTTGAAAACGGATAAAAATGAATGTGATTAGCTTGTATTGATTAATTGATGTTTGTTTGATGCAAAATAGGCGTCGAATTTGCTAAATTTGATAATATCATGTTTTAGATCGAAACCAGTAGACAAATGTTAGGTTGGGTAGGCAAAATTTAGGAATAATGATTTGTTGAGTGTTTGAATTTATGTGTGAATGGTTCGTTTACTTTATCGCACAAAAATTAAAATTGTACTCATTTGGCCGGGGAATGCCCCGAGGAATTTGTATTGATTTATTCAGGGAATTCCCCGAAGCATCTTGTACACAAAGGAAGTTCGTGATGAAGGCTCGAGGCATCGGGTAGAGCATGGGTCAGGGTTAGTATAGGTTAGTGTAGGTTTATTTTAATATTTTATTTTGGTTTGTAATAAATTGGACTGGACACTATTTTGAGATTTTTGATAGTTTTTGGTTGTTTGTTTGCCTGTTTATGTGTTTTGTTGGTTTATACATCCATAGTGTCATACTAGCCGATATTACTCTACAAAGCGACCGTGGTCGAACTACGAGACCGAGGGATGCCTAGCAACTTCCCCTCAGTCAATAAAATTTCTTAACCGGAATCTCTATTCGTAAATCATTTTTTAGAGTAAAAAAAATCATTTTGAAAAAGGATTTTCAAGGGTAACATGGCACACCGGATTCATGTCAAGTGACGACTCTCAGTTTGAATGTAAACAATCCTTGTTAAAACAAATTGTTTTCTTTTGTCACTTAATAATAAAAACCCTTTTCAAACTTAAAATTAATCTTTTTGATTTAAATGGGGTGTGACATAGTTTAGAGCCTAATCAAAATATATAACTATAGTTTGCTTATTTGCCATTTATAGTTATTGTTTTGTTTTAGTAGTTGTATTTTCTTGCTCACTCGGACAATATCTATGAATAGAGTCTCAATTGCTATTAGCTTTTATCACTTGTATTTATTCACTTTAAAGGTTATATCAACACATACATTCTTGATGACTACATTCATGATAGGTCATATTCATTCACTTAATTTCATTGTATCGATGCATACAATAAAGATCAGATGTATGTGCTCACTCAACAAACTATATTCTCTCTCACTCATAAAGAAGTACAGAGATGACACATACAAAGAAGAAAAGAAAAAAACAACCTAGATCTATTCATACATACAACATACTCCTCTGAAGATATATACAATCAAATGAGAGCGATGATTGAAGATATATTGAATGCAGAGAAGATACAAATGTATACTTGCTTCTATACACCTTTATGTCACTATATTCCAGTGTATCAAACTTATATTTTATGAGATACACTTGTATCCATCATGAAAAACAACCCAAATCATCTCAAACTTATATGTCAGCCATTCAATTTATGAGATACATTATATCACACAACCCCAATCTTTTACATGGTATTTCAATTTTTGATGTATGATTCATCCAACCAGCGATACAGGGTGAGAACAAATATAGATCCAAAACACCACCATCGATAAAGAAATTACCTAAATCTCGTACATTGTATTTTAATTTTTGAAGTCCGATTCAACCGAGCAATATTACAGAGAGTTAGAGAAGGAAAAGTATGAGAAAAAATACAAACCCAAATCACCACCCATCATCAATAAAGAAAAAACCCTGACAGCAGGCATAGCAAGACAAAACCCAGCTCCAATACTTGTGGACTTCAAAGGATTTGATTCTGGAGGTAGCGGTGGAGGAGGTTGCGGAGATGGTCTATGGTCGAGGAATGTCTTTCCAGACGTGATTGCCGATGAAGAAGAACCATAGGAACGGATTACATTCCTTATATGCAATTTTGCATAAAATCCAAATATAAGTAGGAATTGTAGTTTTTGCAAGTGTCTTGGCAAATTTATAAATACCGTAAAATCTTTTTTTTAGTTGTAGTTTATTGTCGACATGTCTTCAATAAGCATTCATATAGCCGCTCCACCTTATTTAGACCAAGGCCTAATGGTTGAAGTTTTTGTGTAGCTTACTTGCAAGGTAATTACATACAAATATTTATGATATGTACCTTAACTGATAACCTTAATAAATTTGGTAACCAACCTTCTGTCACATGTAAAACTACACTGTACATTGATGGATCAATTTTAGTATAGGTAATTCATATCCAAAGGGAAAGAACATTCCAATTCCAAGTATGGTTATTAACACATCCGATTGTGTTCTAAAGATGACAAGAAAACTAAGACAACTGCTGGGCTACTTAGGCAATGGAAAATTTGCAGTAAAACTTTCATTACGAAAAGACAATGATGAGAACTTCTGTGCATATAGCATGCTTTTAAAAATAACACTAATAAATTAAAAGAATTTTTACACTGCATAGTCGTCCACCAAAATAACAGCAAAGGAACTGTATACTTTTCGTATGTGTACATATAATATACGTAATTTTTGCATAAGTAGAGTATATTTTCTTGATGATATTGCTAGCAGTTGTAATTATTTTTGTCAAACAGCCAAATGAACTTCCCCAATTAATCCACATGAGCTACAATTATATTGATTAAAGTTGCAGCCTGCAGTGAATAGATATACAAAGAGAGAGGTTAGACAGTTCAACTATGTCATCATCCACTAGAAATTTCCACCAGGTTGGTCCAAAATTCTAAATAGCTGGACAAAATACTATCTTTCTCTGCCAGAATGCTAACCTATGCTAACACTACAGATGAACAATAAAGCTTAGGCCATCATTACATTTGAACTCCGCAATCATTTAAGTTATGACACAGCTACTCTGCATTATTGATTTTCTTGGAAATGTTCTCTTCACTTGCCCCTAATTTTGACTTGCAGAACCCATTGGACCTTACCTTCTGGCAAAGGAATCGACCTCGGCATCCGTAGTGGCACTTCAAACTCACCCATCACGTGCAGAGGTGTATCCACAACCCAATGTTCAGGTTAAATATGAACAGAAATCTGTCTTGCCACCTGATAAAGAAGAAAAAGTTTTGGCAGCACGAAACTAGCATTATGTTTGAGCATTACTTTAATATAATTGAGTAGCAAAAAGTTAAAAATATCATTCTAGAATTAACAAGAAAACTCGAGAAGTACCTTTGAATCAAAAATACAATGTAATGAGACAAAAGGGAAAAAAAATTAATGACAGGGCTCTCGTCAACAAATCAAAGTATCTTCAATTGTACATTTCCATACCTTTATCAATCGTATGATGGAATTAAAAGAGAATGGACATAAAGCCCCCCTCCTAATTAAGGCTTTGCATAAGAGAAGGGAACCCATTATGAGGAGACATGTCAAATTCTCTCCTCCTTTTCTTTTCTTTGGTGAGGAAGGAGGAGACATGTCAATCATATATCACATTCTCCTATCGGTGCCATTTCAAGGTCATCTTGGAGATAGTATTAACTGAAACCAACATCAATATTGCCAAGTTGTTATCGTTAAGTTACTAAACAAAGTCAGGTATCTTAAGGTCATAAGTAGAGGTAGATTTCATCCAGTCGATACTGATTTATTGCAGAAATACTTGCCCTTGTCCTCCCAGAAGGAAATCATGCCAATATCAAAACCATAACATCCCTAGCACATATGTGATATTCTCCATAAGTTTCAAACTGCTCAAATCAGCTCTTCATGGCATTACATGTTGTCGTCTTGCAGAAAAGAAGTCCCAAATTTGCAGGACACAAATTATTCCCCTTACCGACCACCAATAGAAGGATATGGGCCAATGAATTGGAAGTGCAAATCAAATAAAGAGTTGACTTGTATATAAAACTAAAAATAACATCCAAATACCTTCTTTTATTAATGAAGTAAGTTGTTTCATTTGAAAGCATCAAGTAGATACATAATTACAGGATCGAATGGAGATTCCCAAATCTTTGCCTTCATATCTTTCAGGATCAAACCAATGTTTGGATACCACTTGCTAGAATGTTAGTCGGACCCTTGATAATATCATAGGGAAAAGACTTCACTCTTACATAATATCATTACAAAGAGGGCTTATTTATGTAAGTGTCTTCTAGACTCTCATCTATTAAGTGCTTTTACACACACTTGAATCAAGCCAAATTGATACCACAAAAGCCACCCAGATAATACAAATGATCATGCACCTAGGATAACTAAAGGACATGTGAATCTAGACACTTAAACATTTAAGTTCACTATTTTCAACAATTTAAGCTACGGGAGTACAAGCTTTTTTAAGGGGAACTTATAAGGGACCTTTGAGATAATAATTTCAAAACCTTATTTGATTAACTTATACAATTAACCACATATTCTAAAAGATCGAAACTAAGGATTTCAAGTATTCTATGAGGTACATTCACATATCTTGATCTAAATGATAATTTCATTGATTTAACAAATTATATTGGAACAAGACTAGATTTTAATAAATATTTAGATTCTTTAGCTGATGGGTATTGCATCCATGTAATTTATTTTGAACTTCGACCTGTTAACCTGAGGGGTAAATTTGAGATGACCAAGTACTGACTTTGACCTCAGGGCATTCCAAAATTATGAAACCAGTTCTCCAAGACTAATTGGACCCATTGTTCATGTTTTTGAATAGATTGAGGCCATCAGAGTTTATTTGAGTTGACTTGGGCAATTCAAGTGAAGTAAAGTTGTCGTATTCAAGTCAAGCGAGACTTTAACTCTTAGTTTCCTTGTTTTACATTAGAAACATGATTTATGTCGCTTGTGTAATTTAAACCATCTAGTTCATGTGCGGTCAAGTGTGAACCAGGTCAGTCAGTTTAAAGTAAAAAGCATAGACCACAAGGGTCTTAACATAAGTATATACGTATTGTTGATACTTTCAAGAGTTAATAGATTCTTTTTGATATCTGTTTAGCTATTTAGTATTCATTATCACACAGTTCATATCACCCATAGCCTGAGCATGATGATATCACAAGGCCAGCTAGTAGATTGAGTAGAACCAAGTAAGATGTGTGTTGATGCACCGTGCCAGGCGGGTCAGACTAGCACCAACATATTGACGAGGCGAAGATGGGTAAGGCAAGTGGTTGATGCAGAATGTCAAGTGGTCCAGATAAGCAACCTATATCCCATAGCGGTTCATTAGCATTTTAGTAGTTTAGTATCATTAAGTAGGATCATGATAGTCTTGTGTGATTATGGTCATGCTCTCTATTCTTAATGGCATACCTGTATATGATTTTATACATGTTATGCCTTGGCTGCTATTTATGAACTCTCAAAAGTGTTCCAAAGTCGTCCAGAGGTGAGCTGAGAGGGAAGGTCAATAAACTTGTTGGATCTCTCTACTCACACTTGTTATTTTGGTGTAGCGCCTGTTAAGTGTGGTACAATGATCAACCTGTGATATTTAGTCTATTACAACCACGTCTAGTTGAGGCGAGCTGCCATAGCCCTTTTAAGTCATTATCATTTATTATTTTGTATTATCTTTACTTTCAACCTACATCTCATACCTTATACCCAGATATTAATAGCTCCATGACTTAGTTATATCTAGCTGATTAACTTATACAATTAACCACAAATTCTAAGATCAAACTAAGGATTTCTAGTATCGTAGGAGGTACATTCACATATCTTGATCTAAATGACTATTTCATTGATTTGACAAAGTATATTGATAAAGAATAGATTTTAATAAATATTTGGATTCTTTAGCTGATGGGTATTCGTCCATGTAATTTATTTCGAACTTTGACTTGTTTACCCGAGGGGTAAATTTGAGTGTACCAAGTACTGACTTTGACCTCAGGGCATTCCAAAATTATGAGACCAGTTTTCCAAGACTAATTGGACCCATTGTTCATGTTTTTGAATAAATTGAGGCCATCAGAGTTCATTTGAGTAGATTTGGGAGATTCAAGTGAAGCAAAGTTGTCGTATTCGAGTCAAGTGAGACTTTAACTCTTAGTTTCCTTATTTTTACATTAGAAACATAATTTGTGTCACTTATGTGTAACTTAAACTATCTAGTTCATGTACGGGCAATCATGAACCAGGCCAGTCAGTTTAAAGTAAAAAGTAGAGACCACAGGGTCTTAACATAAGTATCTACGTATTGTTGATACTTTCAAGAGTTAATAGATTCTTTGTGATATCTGTTTAGCTATTTAGCATGCATTGTCACACAATTAATATCACCCACATCCTGAGCATGATGATATCATAAGGCCAGCTAGTAGATTGAGTAGAACCAAGTAAGACGTGTGTTGATGCACCATGCCAGGCGGGTCAGACCAGCACCAACACACTGAAGAGGAGAAGATGAGTAAGGCATGTAGTTGATACAGAATGTCAAGTTGGTCAGATAAGCAACCAATGTCCCATATCGGTTCATTAACTGCAAGCTTTAGTAGTTTAATAGCATTAAGTAGGATCATGATAGTCCTGTGTGATTATGGGCATGCTCTCTATTCTTATTGGCAGACCTATATATATGATTTTATACATGTTATGCCTTGACCTATGTTGCGTGGACTCATCGGTTATGCCGTCGAACCCATCCCGACGTGACACTGGTGCGGGCACCGACACGGGATGCGTCTCTAATTCAATGAAATGAATCCGGAGACGTTGACCCACCTTCAAGAACAAAGTTGGTTATCGTCGCCGGAAGGGAGAAAGATCGGCGATGGGTTTAGGGATATCACCATCGGAAGGGATAAAACCGCCGACTGTAATTGTTATCATCACCAAAAGTGAGAAAATCGGCGACCGTTGTCATCGCCGGAACGGCGAAATCCAATGACTGTAATCATTGTCGTCGGAATTTGAATAGTTGGGAAGAAAGAGAGACTGATTGGGAACTGTGAAGAATAACTTTGCAGATCAACTTGGTTTTAATAATTTTTATATTAATATAGTAAAAAAATATATGTGCCTATTGGTTTTCCATAAAAAAATTTATACTAATATAGTAAAAAAAATATGTGCCTATTGGTTTCCCAAAAATACAAATATATATTATGGAGTAATTCTAATTGAAAAAATAACTAAAAGTTATCTTAAAAGTTAAAAGTGAATTTTTAGAATATATTTATAACTCTATATTTATAATATTTAATTTTTTTAGCCGAATCTCCGCACCCGTATCCATACTCGGATTTGCATCCTCGAATCTTAAAATCTAAATTTTGATGAATCTGATTCTCAGATCTACACTCGTCTCGGATACCCGCACCCGAGTACATACAACTTAGGCCTTGACTGCTATTTATGCACTATCAGTAGTGTTCCAAAGTTGTCCAGGGGTGAGCTGGGGGCAGGTCTATAAACTTGTTGGATTAGTCGACCCACACTTGTTATTTTGGCGCTGCACCTGTTGAGGGTAGTCCAGTGGTCAACCTGTGATATTCAGGCTATT
This sequence comes from Capsicum pubescens, assembly GCA_030864215.1. Classification (NCBI taxonomy): domain Eukaryota; kingdom Viridiplantae; phylum Streptophyta; class Magnoliopsida; order Solanales; family Solanaceae; genus Capsicum; species Capsicum pubescens. Next base: position 81,987,257 of record CM061541.1, on the reverse strand, counting down.
ACAACCACATCTAGCTGAGGCGAGCCGCCACAGCCCTTTTCACTCATTATCATTTACTATTTTGTATTATCTTTATTTTCAAGCTACATCTCGTACCTTATACTCAGATATTAATAGCTGCATGTCTTAATTATATCTAGCTGAGGTGAGATGCCACCGCCACTTTTCAGTCATTGTGATTTATTATTTTTTATTTTATTATTTTGTATTATCTTTACTTTCGAGCTACATCTCGTACCTTTTACTCACATATTAATAGCTCCATGATCTAGTCCATTGTTCTTGGATGCAGGCGCATATACGATGCGGGGTGTTTTTGCTTTGGGTTTTTAATGCGAGGCAATCTACAAAAAGCGGGTGCATCACCCTCTGATGCACTCGCATTGTGTTTATTTAAATTGTTGGGCCATTTTTAAATTAAAAAAAAAGAATAGGGTCAATTCAATGAAATCGTGATTTTGTAGGTTTAGCAATCGCGACTTCTTTTCTTCAGTTTAGCTGCTGACCTAGTCCATTGTTCTTGGATGCAGGTGCATATACGATGCGGGGTGTTTTTGCTTTGGGTTTTTAATGCGAGGCAATCTACAAAAAGCGGGTGCATCTCCCTCTGATGCGCTCGCATTGTGTTTATTTAAATTGTTGGGCCATTTTTAAATTAACAAAAAAAATAGGGTCAATTCAATGAAAGAAAAGAGTCGTGATTTTGTAGGTTTAGCAATCGCGACTTCTTTTCTTCAGTTTAGCTGTTGCGACTTGTGAGTGCGATGACTTCTCTTCTTCTCCAATCTCATTTGTTGTTATGGCTTCTCTTCTTTAAGCTATTTTTTCTTCATTCTTTTTCTTTCTTCTTTCTTCTTGTTCTCCTTCTCTGCATTGTTTCTTCTCTTCTTCTTTTTTAACCTTCTGCTCTTCTTTCGCCTTCTTCACTGCTACTTTGTTTTTATTCTTACTGCAACCCAGATTGTCCCTTTTTTCTCTGTTTTAATTTTAGTTTTCTGCTGCTCTGTTTTTATTTTTTCAAATCTCTTTTCCCCTATTTTTTCTTTCTTTTTCTCTATTATACTTTTAGTTCTCTGTTGCTCTATTTTTTTCTTTTTGTTGTGATTTTTATTTGATTTGTTTCTTACAACAATTTTACATAACTGTTCTAGCTTAGAAATATGTTAAAAGGGCAAGTGAGACCAATAGGAACAAAGTCACATGTATTTTTTATGGCTTGATGTTTAATTGCAGAGCTTTTCACCATAAACAACATCTTATTGGTTAATTATAGTGATATGCATCAATGTAAAAAGTGTCTGGATGTTGTGAGAAAGGAAATTAAAGAGTATGCTGAGAAAAAAAAAGAACTCAAAGTGTCAAATGTTATCTCCACCACAAGTTACTAATCTAGATGATGATGATGATGAAGTAATGGAAGAAGGAGAAACAGTTGATTGGTCACTTCCTTCAAAAATCACAAAATGCATCAGTCACTTCAAGTTATGGATCAACCGGTACGAAAGAAATGATAGATTGTTACTTTCGTTGAAGACAGGAAATGATGTATACAAAAGTGGTAAGAATTGCAGGTTATAACCAAGGAAATTTTCAGGGATTGTGCAGTTGTGGACTTTTTACGGTGGTTGTATGATGCAGGTCTACTCTTCAATTGTGTCAATTACGACACTTTTGGAGACTTGATCAAGGCCATAGGCCAATATGGCCCCCGGATGAAGCTACTCACTTATCAATCGGTTAGTGTCACTTATCTAAATAAAGATGTAGAAGAGAGACAAAAAATTATGGAGGATAATTGGGTAGAATGGAACAAGTTCGGATGTTCCATTATGATGGATAAGTGGACAACAAGAACCGAAAAAAAGATCATTAATGTGTTTATGAATTCTCTGAAAGAAAGCTTATTTCTTGAGTCTATTGATGCGAGCGACTCGTCCACTGATTCCATTAAAATGTTCTCTTTGACTAAGAGTACCATAGAGAAGATTAGACCAGAGAATGTTGTTCATGTGGTTACAGATAATGCAGCTAAAAATGTCAAGGCAGGTGCTATGATGATGTGGAGTGTTCACAGATATTGGACTCCACGTGCAGCTCATTGTGTAAATTTGATGTTCGGGGATATTTTCAAGGAAAGGCACTTTCAAGGTGTTTTCACTAAGGGAGTCCAGGTACATTCTTACATTCTTACATTCTTCAAAGGCCTTTATTGTTGAATATGAGGAGAAGATTTACTAATCAAAGAAACTTGGTGAAACCGAGCAAGACTAGATTTGCTAGTGCTTTCTTGACCTTGCAGAGGATGTTGAAACAAAAGACAAATTTGAGAACTATGTTCATTTCAAAGGAATGGAATAATAGTAAATTTGCAAAAGAAGTGCTAGGAAAAGAAGTTGCACAGATAATGCTTTCTTACCAATTTAGAAAAATGTTATTTATGCTCTTAAAGTATGTAGTACATTGGTTACAATTCTTCGTTTGGTAGATGGTGAGGCAAGACCATCAATGGGTTACATTTATGAAGTGATGAGTAAGGCTAAAGAAGTTATTAATTTTTTTTTACTAAGGAGCATAAATATGCAAAGATCTTTGAGATTATTGATAAATGGTAGATTGATAAACTCCACAAACCATTGCATGCGGCTGGTAATATCTTGACCCATCAGTCTATTATGAAATTCAAGAAGGGGTGAATTTAAATTTTTTTCTGTGAGTCGACTATTGACTCTTCACAGTTGACTCGCCTGTATATCAAAACACTTTACAAACAGATTAGACTTAAATAATTAACCACGGAAATAATAAAGCATAAAATAACAACACAAAGATTTATCCTAGTTTGGCACACCAAAGCAGTGCCTACGTCCAGTCCCCTTGGGTTTCAAGTTTCCTTTGATAGTTGAAAGTTTGGTTCGAGTATAATGATAAGAAAAAAGTTCTGGAGACTTATTTTGCTCTTCAGATCTTATGACACAGCTTTAGTTGATGTTACAAAGTTGACTCGATCCTACTCTTTATATAACAATTATAAACTAAAGTTACAAAACCTTGTGAGACTAAGATTGAGACACTATGAATTTTCTTCTTGAAGTTGTGTGAAAAAATGTCTTGTCTTTGGTTGTCATCTTTCATAGTCTTTGGCTACTGCTCTTCATAAGGAAACCCAAGATATTTCTTCTCAATCAAGGATGTGAATTGATTCCTTGATTAAGGAATGTAGCCGTGTACAATGTCCATATCATATATGTCCATATACGACTTTGGATCACGTTCATATTAGATATATTTGTGATCTATTTTTCCTTTTGATTTTGCAGAGATTGATGCCTTGCCAGATGCACTTGTGATCTTCTCTTCTTAATTTATTTGGTCTACCGTGAATCTGGGGATTATAACACTGATTATGGGAAAGTTGATCCTTCTTCCATTTTCGTGATGCCTGGTTGATCTACTTTCCATGTCATGATCCTCCATATATTTGGCGAGATACTCTTGTATCTTGATTCGATTTTCCATAACATTTAGGACTATGATGCTCCTTCCATTTGTTCTCTTGTGATTGATTTTACTTAGATACCGTGGATGTCCTTCCATTTCTGATGTCCTTTTATTTCTGGAGTCAACTTTTTTATTGGCAGTTTCAGTGTTGTATCTGCAAAGATACACTTGCTAGTTTGTCATTATTAAAATATATACTTAGGAGGCTAACAATCCCCCTTTTTTTGATAATGACAACAAGCATAAACATCAGTTGAATTCCCTGTCTGTCAGCTTGCTCCCCTGACTTGTATAGGTATTAGCTGACATGTAAACTTGTTTTGCTCCCCCGACTGATAGGCCACTCTGATGTTTGTGCCTTCTTCCCCTTTGACACAATCAAAAAGAAATAATGTGCAGGTAATGTAAAAAAAATAAAAATGATGACCCCTAAATTGATGCATGATATTTATGTAGGAAGAGCTGTAGCAATCTTAAGAGGATTTAAAGATCATTAATGCTGAGAATACTAAGTTTTTTTTTAAGGAAGCAAAATCTTTCTTCTAGCAGGGATTTTGTAAAAATATCTGCTAGTTGATTTTCGGAGTCAACAAATTATAGAGAAAAATCACCATTTTCTACATGGTCTCGAATAAAATAATGTTTGATGTCAATATGTTTAAACCTAGAGTGATGCACAATATACTTAGATAAGCTAATGGCACTAGTGTTATCGCACATACTAGGAACAGATTCGAAAGATAAGTCAAAGTCAAGAAGCTGATGCATAATCCATAAGATTTAGGTACCACAACTTCCAACAGCTATGTATTTAGCTTCAGTAGTTGAAAGAGAAATGGAAGTTTATTTCTTTCTACGCCATGATATCAGGGCATCACAAAGAATTTGACATATTTCACTGATGCTCTTCCTATCACTTTTGTCTCCTGCAAAATCAGCTTCTGAGTAATCTATTAAATCAAATGCTGAAGAATAGATATACCATAGACCAAGGTCTTGAGTTCCTATTAGATATTGGATGACTCGTTTGATGACATTGAGATGAGATTCCTTAGGAGTTGACTGGAATCTGGCACATTTACATACAATGAACATAATATCTGACCGACTTGCAGTTAAGTAGAGTAGAGTCTGATATTGTGGTACATCTTTTCATTGACGTCTTTTCCAGCCAAGTCTGAATCAATGCAAGTGGAAGGGCTCATGGGTGTTACATAGGCCTTTCCTTTTTCCATGCCAAACTTTTTGATGAGTTTTTTCGTGTATTTGGCTTGACAGATGAAGGTGCCCTTAGGAGTTTGTTTGCTTTGTAATCCTAAAAAGAATGTGAGCTCACCCATAAGACTCATTTTGAATTCTCCTTTCATCAAATTAGCAAAGTTCTCGCATATAGAAGAGCTACCAAAGATGATATCATCAACGTAAATTTGCACAATAAGGAAATTTGAATCAATATTTTGAATGAACAAAGTTGTGTCAATTTTACCCCTTTGAAAATTATTATTTAGTAGAAAAGTACTCAGTCTCTCATACCAAGCTTTTGGATCTTATTTGAAGCCATAGAGTGCTTTTGATTTGGAAATGAAGGATCTTCAAATCCAGGGGGTTGTTTCCCAAAATCTTCCTCATGAATAAAGCCATTTAAGAAAGTACTTTTTACGACCATTTGATATAACTTAAAACATTTGAATGTGGCAAAAGCTAGTTAAATTCGTATTGACTCTAACCTAGCCACAGGGGCAAAGGTTTCATCGAAATCAATACCTTCCTGCGAAGAGTATCCTTGAGCTACGAGCATAGCTTTATTTATAATAACTTTACCTTCTTCATTTACCTTATTTCTATAAACCCATCTGGTTCTGATTACTAAGTAGTTTCTTGGTCTTTCAACTAGAGTCCAAACTTGATTTTGTTTAAATTGTTCCAGTTCTTCCTTCATAAATTCAACCCATGATTCATCATTTAGAGCTTAATCAGTTTTCTTGGATTCAAGGTGTGCTACTATCGGTGTTTCAAGGTGAAGAAAGTGTGGGAGGCTATTCGCAAGATGCGAAGAGGCAGGGCGACGGGGCCCGATGAGATTCCAGTGGATTTTTGGAAATTTGCTAGCAGGACGGGGTTGAGGTGGTTGACCAACTTATTCAATAAGATTTTCAAGTCCGCTAAGATGCCTGAGGCATGGAGATGGAGCACGATGATTCCTTTATATAAGAACAAGGGTGATATTCAGAGTTACAACAACTACCGAGGTATTAAGTTGTTGAGTCACACGATAAAGATTTGGGAGAGGGTGGTGGAGCGGAGGTTGAGAAAGATTGTGTCTTTCGGAAAATCAATTTGGTTTTATGCCTGGACGCTCGACGACCGAGGCTATTCATCTAGTGCGGAGACTGGTTGAGCAGTATAGAGAGAGGAAGAGGGACCTGCATATGGTGTTTATTGACTTGGAAAAGGCATATGAAAAAGTCCCTAGGGAGGTTCTTTGTAGATGCTTGGAGGCAAGAGGGGTTCCTGTGGCTTACATTCGTGCGATTAGGGACATGTACGAGGGGATGAAGACTTGGGTAAGGACTGTCGAAAGGGATTCCGAGCATTTTCTAGTCCTAAGAGGGTTGCACCAGGGATCGACTCTTAGTCCATTTTTATTTTTTGCAGTTATGGATGTGTTGACACGGAGCATTCAAGGAGAGGTGCCATGGTGTATGTTTTTTGCGGACGATGTAGTCTTGATTGATGAGTCTCGGCGAGGTGTTAATGATAAGGTGGAGGTTTGGAGACAAACCCTTGAAACTAAAGGATTCAGGTTGAGTAGGACTAAGACGGAGTACTTGGAGTGCAAGTTTAGTGACACAAAGCATGAGGATGAGGTGGTAGTGCAGTTGGATTCTCAGGTGGTGTGTAAGAGGGATAGTTTTAAGTATCTTGGGTCTATGATTCAGGGGAATGGAGAGATTGATGAGGATGTATCTCACCGTATTGGGGCGGGCTGGTTGAAATGGTGACTCGCCTCGGGAATTCTATGCGATAGGAAGGTGCCTCTTAAGCTTAAAGGCAAATTCTACAGAGTTGCAGTCCGACCGGCTATGTTGTACGGAGCGGAGTGTTGGCCTATTAAGAGTTCTCATGTACAGAAGCTGAAGGTGGATGGAATTAGGATATTATGTTGGATGTGTGGTTACATGAGGGCAGACAGGGTTAGGAATGAGATTATTCGGGAGAAGGTGGGAGTGGCGTCGGTGGAAGATAAGATTTGGGAAGGGAGGTTGAGATGGTTTGGGCATGTGATGAGAAGAAGAACGGATGCTCCAGTTCGTAGGTGTGAGAGGTTGGCCTTGGATGGTTTTAGACGGGGTAGGGGTAGACCTAAGAAATACTGGAAAGAAGTGATTAAAAGTGACATGGAGAAATTACGGCTCACTGAGAACATAACCCTCGATAGGAAGGTTTGGAGAAAGAGTATTAAGGTAGAGGGTTAAGGGGTGTGGTCAGGCAATAGGTGGGTGGTAGAAGAGTTTTGTGTAGCTTGGTTGGTAGTGCTAGGGTTGGGAGGGTGCCTTTGTTGGTTAATGTCCTTTTGTAGTTGTTGTAACATGTTTATTTTATCATGTTGTATGCTTTAGATGTTTGGACTTCGATCGCGGTCCCTTTCTTTAGCCAGGGGTCTATCGAAAACAGCCTCTCTACTTCTTCGAAGGTAGTGGTATGGACTGCGTACATTCTACCCTCCCCAGACCCCACTATGTGGGATTATACCGAGTTTGTTGTTGTTGTTGTTGTTGCAATTTTGGATATGAGGGCAATGGATGCTTGTCTCCTTAATTATGCTCTGGTTTGCACTTTATCTTCTGGATTTTCGATGATGAGTTCATTTGGATGGCTGGCATCTTACTTCAATTATTTTGGAATATTTGGCTTCCCTGTTTTTGCTGTAGGAGTTGACTCTGTCGAAGGAGTAGTTGACTTGTCTTGGGAGGGTTTTGGAGTTGTGCTGAGATTTTCTTCAGTCTGTATATTGCTCACCTATTCTTTATCAACACTTATACTCGTAGTGAGGTGGTTAGATTCATCAAAGAAAATGTGTATAGATTTCTCAACAACCAGAGTTCTTTTATTAAAAGTCATGTAAGCATGACTAGTGGGACAATACCCAAGGAAAATACCTTTTTCACTTCATGGATCGAATTTTCCTAGGATATTCTTACCATTATTGTGAATAAAGCATTTGCAGCCGAAGGGATGAAAGTAGCCGATGTTGGGCTTCTTTTCTCTCCAAAGTTCATAAGTTTTTTTCTTCAAAATAGGTCTGATCAGACACCTGTTGATGATATGACATGTTGTACTAACTGTTTCGGCCCAAAAGTGATCTGGGAGATTATGTTCTAACAGCATTGTCCTCGCAGTTTCCTGTAGGGACCGATTTGTTCGTTCCACTATACTATTTTGTTGGGGAGATCGCAGTGAAGAGAAGTTATAAGAGTATCCATTTTGAGCACAATACTCTTCAAATGCCTTATTTTTAAATTCTCCTCCATGATCACTATGAACGTAGGTGATGAGGTGCCCGGCTTTTCTCTGTATTTTTCTACCAAAAATCTCAAAATTTGTAAAAGCTTCAAATTTATGTGCAAGAAACATAACCCAAGTAAATCGTGAGTAATCATCAACTATGACAAAAACATATCTTTTTCCACCAATGCTTGCCATTTTGGTGGGAACAAATAGATCCATGTGGAATGATTGGAGAGGCCTGGTAGCAGAGACAATGTCTTTGGCTTTGAAATATGTTCTAGTCTGTTTACCTAGTTGGCAGGCATCACAAATGTGATCCTTTTCAAACTTGAGTTTTGGCAGACCTTTCACCAAATCAAGTCTAGACAATTTCTCAGTAATGTGCATACTAGCATGCCCGAGCTTTCTGTGCCACAACCAAGTATCATTGGCTTGCACAGTGAGGCAGGTCAAGGTGGCAAAGTCAGGACTATTTAAAACATAAATGTTATCAATGTGTTCACCGATAAGGGAGATATTTCTTTTGTCATATTTGATTGAGCAACTTTCATCTTTGAAGAGGAATCCAAATCCGGCATCACATAGTTGACTAATGCTGAGCAGGTTGTGTTTGAGACCGCCTACAAGGTATACTTTGGTGAATTTGCATGATGAGCTGAGTCTTACTGATCCGACTCCAATGACGTTGCCTCTGGCATTGTCGCCGAATCTGACTGATCCCCCATCTACTTTCTTTAGGGAAGAAAAGTTCTTCTTTTCAGTCATATGTCTAGAACATCTGTTGTCAATGGCCCACATTCCTTTTCTACAACTCTTGCGGATCTGTTCCTACAAAATAAGAAAATTAATTTTGTTTAGGTACCCAAGTGGTATGGGGTCCTTTCGGGTTAGATATGCTTTCCTTGGGCTTCTAAACCTACAAAATCTTAGGCTTATGCCTGCAACTGTAAGATTTGTACCCTCTCTGTCCACAATTAAAGCATACGGGTCCTCGATAGGAAAAGGAGGTCTTAGCTGATTTAAATGACCCTAAGAAAAAACTCGAATTCCTTTTTAAGGAGTTTCCTCCTATGAAATTATGGCTTGGGGACCTTTTAAGGTTGCTCAATTTTGTTTTTGTATCACTAAGCTCTTCATGAAGCAAGTCAATTTCAACTTGACATGCCTCAATTTGTATTTGCCAGTTTCGTCGTTCCTCCAAGAGTTTTTGTTTAAATTGAACTTCACAACTTTTTTTTTCTTGAGCAAGCTTATTATATTCATCTATGATTTTTTAAAGTTCATTGGTTAGCATATCCAGATTACAGTCAAGAATATTACAGTTATGATAGTTATGTGACCTTACCTCACTAGGTTTACCTATTGCCATAAAGCACATATTTGCAGCCTCTATTTCTTCTTCAATTTAATCTTCATCTCTCCGGGCTCTAAAATTTTGATTTTTTTTGGACGATCGGCGTCTCAATTCTGGACAGTTTTGTTTGAAATGTCCAGGCCTTCCACAGCAGTAATAGAGATCATTATTTCTGATGGAGTCTTGTCTTTACTTTCTTGGGATCCTTCTTATCTTAGTCTCATGATCTGTCTTACCCCACAATTGATGAGGGCCATTCCTTTGCTATTAGAATTTTCCAAAATATCCTCCTCTCTGGTTGGAATAGCATTAAAGGCTACTAGTTTTTTCTTTTCATTCTTGTGAAACCTGTTTATATAATTTTTCTCATATGCAATAAGGTTACCTCACAGTTCATCATATGTCATCTTGTGAAGGTCTCCATCTTCCAAAATGGCATCCTTGGTTTCCCAAGTTTTTAGGAGACTTTGGACCAGCTTCTGGACTTACAAGCTGTGAGGATAGATCATCTCCAGTGACTTCAGTTCGCACACGATTTTGCTGAATCTGACGAACAATGTTTCAATATCCTCATTTTCCTCCATTTTGAACAACTCGTACTCATTGACCAGGGTAGCAATTTTTGATTTCTTGACCTTGAAAGTTCCTTCATAGTTTACCTCCAGTTTGTCCCACATTTCTTTTGTTGTCTCACCATTGGGATCTTGTCATATTTTTCTCCACTAACTGCATACAAAAGTAAACTGATAGCACGTGCATTAGTTTGGATTGCCTTCTATTTTTCTTTAGTAATATCAAAATTTTTAAGATCTTCCATGTCAGTACTGTTAGATTCTTTATCCTTGTTTTTTTGTATTTCCTTAAGTCATGGAATTGTCTTTGGACCATTTTTTATGACAATCCAGACTTGATAGTCATTTGATTGGACAAAGATAGTGAATATATTTTTCTAGTAAGAGTAGTGTTGTCCATTGAAGTATGGTGGTCTTGTGGAGGAGTGACCATCCTGAAAAAGAGCACCGAGAATTTGATAATTGGTCATTTGATCTTTGTTCACTTGTGGTTAGGCAATGCTATCTGTAAGACCCACTCTGATACCAATTAAAATTCAAGAGGGGGTGAATTGAAATTTTCTTCTGTGAGTTAAATATTGACTCTTCACAGTCAAATCGCCTGCAGATCAAACACTTTACAAATAAATTAGACTTAAATAATTAAGCATGGAAATAATAAAGCATAAAGTAACAACATAAAGATTTATCCTGGTTCGGCACACCAATGTAGTCCCTACGTCCAGTCCCCTTCGATTTCAAGTTTTCTTTGATCGTTGAAAGTTCAGTTCAAGTATAATGATAAGAAATAAGTTTTGAAGACTTATTTTTCTCTTCAAATCTTGTGACACAACTTCAGTTGATGTTACAAAGTTGACTCGATCCTACTGTTTATATAAAAATTGTAAGCTAAAGTTACAAAGCCTTGTGAGACTAAGATTGATTCACTTTGAATTTTCTGCTTGAAGTTGCGTGAAAAATGACTATCTTTGGTCTTCATCGTTTATAGTCTTTGGTTGTTGCTCTTCATAAGGAAACCCAAGAAATTTATTCTCAATCAAGGATGTGAATTAATTCCTTGAGGAATGTAGCCGTGTATAATATCCATATCAAATATGTCTATATACGGCTTTAGATCACGTCCTTATCAACTATGTCCGTGATCTATTTTTCCTTTTTAATTTTACAGAGATTGATGTGTTGCCAGCTGAACTTGTGATCTTCTCTTCTTGATTGATTTGGTTTGTCATGAATCTGAGGATTGTACCCCTGATTGTAAGAAAGTTGATCCTTCTTGTATTTTTGTGATGCCTGATTGATCTATTTGCCATGCCGTGATCCTCCATATCTTTAGCGAGATACTCTTCTATCTTGATTTGATTTGTCATAAAATTTTGGACTATGATGCTCATTTCATTTGTTCTCTTGTGATTGATTTTACTTAGATACCGTGGATGTACTTCCATTTTTGGAGTCATCTTCTTTTATTGGCAGTTTTAGTGTTGTATCTGCAAATATACACTTGTTAGTTTGTCATTATTAAAACATAGACTTAGGAGGATAACATATTATAGTTATGAGGATGATTTATTATATAGGAGTTTAAGGGTGGGATTCCATACATGCATTGGAAAGATGGTTGTGGATGAAGATTTGCAAGATAAAATAACCGATCAAATTATTATTTACCAAAGTGCTAAGGGACTTCGTGGAATGCCAACTGCCATAAGACAAAGAGACAAGAAGTCACCATGTGACTGACTTCTTTTATGTTTCTATTAAATTATCACTTAAGTTGTTTCTTTATAGTTACTAATTTTGAATAATTGCTTTACTTTAATAATTGAATGGTAGAGGCTTTATGGTTCAGAAACTCTAGAGTTATAAAAGTTTTCCATATGAATTTTGGATATAACTTGTAGCTCATCTGGGTGTGAAAGAAACTAGAGCGTGTTCGAACACGTAAAAATTAAAGTGTAATGACCCTTTAGGTCATTTTTTATATTTTTGCTTATTTTTGTAGTTAGAGCTTTTCTATAGTTTCCCAAGTCATTTATGACTTGCTAGGAGTGACAGTTTGATTATCGGATAGTTTGATTTTTAAAGTCAATTCCTTATTTTTAAGTCTTCGTTGGTTTCACATAGCAACCGGGTGAAACTTCATAAAACAATCTCGTATGCATATTTTGACTGCGCCAGCAGCTCTGAAATATTGATTTAAGGATAGGTGGACCTTTGGTTCAGGCCCCGAGCCACCCAGGCTCATTTGGACCTATTGATCGGAAAGTTAAGAAAATGAAATATGGGTATGGCACCCACATTTAATCAAAATGACCTCGGATGAAAAATTTGACTTCACCATTACATCTAGAATGTTGAATTTGGTATGGTCATATAGTTCGTTTGCGTATACAGATTTTCGGATGAATCCCGAGGGCTTAGTGGAGACTTGGAGAATTGCTAAGTTCTCAGTTGTCAACTGGTCCACCTCTATCGCAGGGCCAAGGGTTGCAATCACGATACCCTTGGCAGACACCAGGTACCATGATCCTAGGGTGTTATCACAATCACGACATAAGTTGCAGAGCTCAGATAGTACGATTTCCATGCTCGGGTCGCGATAGCAGTATCTGAGGACCTGGGATAGGTATAAAAGGAACCCTTTTCCCCAATTTTTGCTCATTCTTCATCTTTCCCCTTGAGAGATAAATCTTAAATAGTGAGATAGCTTAAAATTAAAGCTTGTGGACGATTAGGAAGCTTGATTAACACTTGTTTTTGAGATTTTCTTCTGATTTGAGGTAAGAATTCACCTTTTTCTTGGTGAATTTTCTTGATTTCTTTCTTAAAACCCCAAAACCTTGAGGGCATGTTTTTAGCCCCAAGCTTGGTTTTTACCTATTTTTAGGGTAATGACTCCTTGAACATGTGAGAATGTTCGGTTGATTTCAAAAATTCAATTTCCACAACTGGGACCCACATGGGATTTTTGGGTATGATTTTTGGACCCGAAGCACAATGGTGCAATATGGATATCATTATTCTCGAATTGATGAATAGAAATATATTTTGATAGCTTGCCATCTTGAGGAGGCTTCTCGGAAGGAAAAAACGGTGGTTTAGCGAATCTTTGAGCTTTCTTCGACGCCCAGGTAGGCTAGGTCTTAACCCTTGTTAGATTGAGTTATTTCATAGTATGTTTATGATATTGTGTTGGATTTTAGGTGTTGGATTAATGAAATCCAAGACTTGGGTTTAGTTGGACCATTTAGGTTATGTTGAAACGTAGAGTTGAAACTTGGTTTGTTTCCTTGTGCCTTAGGTGAGTTTGACTTCATGGATCACTTTTAGCATGAGAAAGAAATAAATTACTCTAGTTAGATAGGAGCGACAGAGTTATTCATGCTTAAGGTATGATTGGCATTATTTTCCTTCATTAATGGAAGTTGCCTTAGTTGCTATGTTGAATTAATTATTGTGTTTGGGAAAAACCTCAACCTTAGGGCTATTTGTGGCTTGCTAGACTCTAAGAGTGGATTTAAGAATATTAGCCTAGTGTGGGATAAACCTCGCCTTAAAGTATATTTTTTGGGATTTAAAAGTGGGCTCTTTAACCCACCTTAAGTCAAGATTGATGATTAGTCCTCTTAAAACCCTTATACGTTTGTTGAATATCTAGAGAATGCCCCTTTGAGGCAATATTGACGAACCTTGGTACTTGATGATTATGGTGATAATGACATTGGAAGAAACACTCATGGCCTAATTGGTTAGATTGTTGAATTCCTAATGATAAGCCCTAGAATATGCTATTGATAAGTTATTGCCTACGTTAATACTTATGATTATGATCATGATAGACAATTATGCTAGTAATCATGCTAGAATATTTTTATTGATGATGTTATCCATGGTGTTATTAATTATGTTGGAAGTCACGCTTATTGATTATATGAGAAGTGATTTTATTAATTATGCTAGAAATCATGTTGCTTGACTATATTAGAAAATTATGCTATTGATTTTTCCACCGACTATGATAATGTGGCTACCGTTTTGAGCCCAAATATTTATTATATATAAATTGATACTCGATAATGTGGGAGGATGATAATATTGATATATACCCGACAAGCCTGGAGGATGATGACGTTAATATATACCCGGATCGATTTTGGAGGATGATGTTGATGAATACCCGGCTGGGCAGGAGGATGATTATGATGATACATTGATATCTGGAAAGATTGGAGGTTTATTATGATGATGTACCTATGTGTACATTTATCGGTTCATTCCGGTTATTTATTATGATATGATTTATATATGTATATATATATACACACATATACACATAGGGAGTATGATATTAACATTAAGGATGTCGGTTATAGTCCGGAAGTGGTATATGATTATGAAGGGTGATAATGATAGTGATAATGATGTTTAGAAGATTATGAAGATTTGTTGTTAAAAATGACTAGTTAATAAATGAGGATTAGTTGGCAAATGATAATTGGTTAATAAATGATGATTAGTAATAAATGATGTATTGATAAATGATGACTAGTGGCTATAGTGAATAAAGCGATGATTAGCTGATAAATGGCAACTAGTGGATAAACAATGATGATGTTGTTATATGATAGTAAGGTTATTGAATGATGGTAAATTGTTGAAATGATGGTAAATGATTACTGAGGCCTTAAACTTATGAGGAGACTAGTGGAGCAGTTTCGAGAGAGGAAGAAGCACTTGCACATGGTGTTTATTGATCTTGAGAAGGCATATGACAGAGTTCCCAGGGAGATTCTGTGGATGCGCTTGGAGGCTAGAGGGGTGCCCCTGGCGTACACTAGGTTGATTTAGAACATGTATGAGGGTGTGAAGACTTGTGTGAGGATGGTAGGTAGAGATTCAGAGCACTTTCTATTTTTGAAAGGGTTACACCAAGGATCGACTCTTAGCCCATTTTGATTTGCCTTGGTGATGGATGTTTTAACGCGACATATTCATGGGGAGGTGTCTTGGTGTATGTTATTTGTGGATGATGTGGTACTGATTGACGAGACTCGAGGAGGAGTTAATGATAAGTTGAAGATTTGGAGACAGATGCTTGAGGCTAAAGAATTTTGGTTGAGCAGGACCAAGAAGGAGTACTTGAAGTGTAAGTTTAGTGTGTCACAGAAGGCTAGCATAGCGGTGAAGCTAGACTCTCAGACCATTCAGAAAAGGAAGAGTTTCAAGTATTTGAGGTCTATAATTCAGGGCAATAGTGAGATTGACGAGGATATCACGCATCATATTGGGGCAGGGTGGTTGAAATAGAGGATTACTTTAGGAGTTTTATGTAATAAGAAGGTTCCCCTGAAGCTTAAAGGTAAGTTTTACAAAGTGGCAGTCCGACCAGCTATGTTGTATGGAGCAGAGTATTGCCGAGTTAAGAACTCTCACATTAAAAAGTTGAAGGTAGAAAAGATGAGGATATTGCGATGGATGTGTGGCCATACCAGGAAAGATAGGGTGATGAATGAGATTATTTGGGAGAAGGTGGGAGTTACTTTGGTGGAGGACAAGATGTGAGAAGTAAGGTTACGTTAGTTCGGGGACGTGATTAGGAGGGGTTCTGATGCTCCAATATGGAGGTGTGAGATCTTGGCTATGGATTGGATTAGGCAGGGTAGAGGTAGGCCAAAGAAATATTAAAAGGAGGTGATTAGGCATGATATGGAGCAGTTACAACTTATAGAGGACATGACCTTTGATATAAATATGTGGAGGATGCGGATTAGGGTAGAGGGTTAGGGGATGGAAGTGCATCGATAATAGTAGGGGAACGTTCTTTTATGTCTGAAGTTTCTTGCTCATGGTGTTGTGTGATGTCTATGGTTTCAGTTAGATAATTTCTAGTATTATCTTGTGGCTAGCAGTGTTAGTTTATTTTGCATACTATAGTCTGTACTAGTTTATATGCATTTATATTTGTGTTTGTTATACTGTTATCGGTCCTAAGCAGGGGTTTATGGGAAACAGCCTCTCTACTTCACCTAAGGTAGTTGTATGGTTTGCATACACTCTACCCTCCCCAGACCCCACTATGTGGGAATACACTGGGTATGTTGTTGTGGTGGTGGTGGTTGCTTGTGATACGTTATTATTACTCTGATTCATTTACTTATTATGCACAGTGATGTTGGCATGCGTTGATGCCTTATGTTATATTGTTATTCCGGTGTAACTACTTATTATGTGTAGTGGTAGTGGAGATGATTTAAGTTTTTTTATATAGCTTGACTTAGTTATGATATCTTGCATTTTATCAGACATATACCATGATTTAGCTCAGTCGGACATGATGCCTACTGAGTACACATTGTTTTGGTACTCATACTACTCTTCTATACCTTTTTGGTGTAGATTCGAGTACTAGCTATCATCGTTGACCGTTGATCGTACTGTGTTGATTCTCTGGAGACAGAGTGAGCTCTTGGAATCAGAGTGACCTATTTTCTTCTATCTTATGATATCTAATCTTTTGTTTTCGAGACAGATGTTATTTGAACACTTTAGAACTTGAGTCATATTATTAATAGATGCTCTTGTACTGGATCTACTAGTCGTGATGGTATCTTGTATTGTACATTTTTCATCTATTTAGAATGACTTGATTAATTATGGGTTATTTTATTGATGATTTTTGCCTATATTGGTCATTTTCTACCAAGTTAACCCATTGTGTTTAGCTTTGGATTACGATTTGGCTTACCTATTGGCGGGCCAAAGTAAGTCTTATCATGACTAATAAATTGGGTCGTGACAAATTGGTATTATAGCCTAGGATTCTAGACCAACTGGATCTTTTCCATCGACTTGGACTCAGTTCTTCGAGATATTCTTGGAGAAGTATATGCCTCATATCCTTAGGGATTGCTTGAGAGATCAACTTACGAGGTTGGATCAGGGCTCCATGATATCTGTTAAGTATGAGATTTGTTTCTACGAGTTGGCTAGCTATGCCACTTCCATTCTGACTTTTGAGTATGAGAGAGTTTGTTGCTTTGTTAGGGAATTAAGACTTCCCATTTATATGCATACTCAGAGTTTAGTTGTTGCAGGTAGGTCTTTTGCTGAGGTGTCGAATCACGCTCAGGTGATGGAGGAGATGTACCGTGAGAGCCGTGAGAGCAGGGATAAAGGTCTAGGTTTCAAGGCAGATTTAGTGGGAGCCGCAATAGTTCCTGATTTAGAGGTGGTAGTTCCCATACTAGAGATCCTCCATGATCTTCATATTAGTATCAGAGTTAGCCCAGTTGATCGGTTCAGGCAGCGCTTCAGATTACTGACGGAGGTCTGTCTAATACTAGTGATCGCCCTAGTCAAGGAAGTGGTCAGTCTTCAAGAGATGCATCTTCTGGTTTTTCTAGTCGTGGTGGTCGCTCTGAGCCAACCGGATCTATTGGTTCTGGTTTCACTCATAGGACATTTTATAGTTGTGAGGGTTATGATCACTATGCTCAAGAGTGCCCTAGTCATGGGGCGATCGTTGTTTCAGCTCAGGGTATTTCCCCTATCAGAGCAATTTATCCCTCAGCTAGAGGTGGTTTACAAATTCATAGGGATGATTTCTAGAGTACTCAGGGAGGTTCTCAGACAGGCAGGATAGAAGGTCGTCGGGTGCCCAGCCAAGTGGCGAGCGTGGTCAGTTGTATGCAGTTCTTGCTAAGCCAAAGGCTGAGACTTAGAATGTTGTTACAAGTATGATTTTGGTGTGCCGCCAGTCAGGTCTTTCTTTATTTGATTTGGGATCCACTTATTCTTATGTATTTGCTTATTATTCACCACGATTGGAATTGTCTTGGGATTTATTATTTATGTCATTACGTGTATCTACTTCTGTGGGTGATTCTTTAGTAGTGGATTAAGTTTTTAGGTTATGTGTTGTGACTGTTAGTGATGTTGATACTCATGTTGACCTTATTATTCTGGATATGGTGGATTTTGATGTGATTCTAGGCACGGACTAGTTATCACACTATCATATGGTCATGGATTATTCTGTCAAGACCATTACCTTAGCCATGCCTGGCATGCCCCTAGTCATGTAGCAGGGACCTGTTAGCCACGAGCCGACTGGGATTATTTCTGATATTCATGCTAGAAGGCTTATTTTGAGGGGTTGCGAGTCTTACCTCACTTATATTTGTGATACTAGTGTGGAAGGTTCGTTGCTTGACTCTGTTCTCGTAGTTTGTGAGTTTCATGATGTGTTCCCTACTGACCTGCCTTGTATTCCCCCTGTCCATGAGATTGAGTTTGTTATTGATCTCAAGTTTGGCACCCGACCTATTTCTATGGCACCTTACCGTATGGCTCCTGCCGAGCTTAAGGAGCTGAATCTCAGCTCTAGGATCTTTTTGGTAAGGGTTTTATTAGACCAAGTGTGTCTCCTTGGGAGCTCCTGTATTGTTTGTAAAGAAAAAAAATGGCTTCATGCGTATGTGTATTGATTATAGACAGCTTAATAAGGTGATGGTGCATAATCGTTATCCTATGCCTCGCATGGGTGATTTGTTTGACCAGCTTTAGGTAACAACAGTGTTTTCTAAGATTGATTTGAGATCTAGTTACCTTCAATTGAGGATTCGGGCTGAGGAGATCTCGAAGATAACTTTCAGGACCCATTATGGTCATTATGAGTTTTTAGTGATGTCATTTGGATTGACTAATACCCCAGCCACGTTCATGGATTTGATAAACCAAGTATTTAGGTCTTATTTGGATTCCCTAATGATAATGTTCATCGATGACATTCTTGTGTATTTGAGTAGTAGAATGGAGCATGTGTAGCATTTGAGGATTATGCTCCAGACCATATGTTTTTTGCTAAGTTCTCTAAGTGTGAGTTTTGTCTTAATTTGGTAACTTTCCTTGGACATGTGGTATCTATGGGTGGGATTATGGTAGACCCGACTAAGATTGAGGCGATTCGTGATTGAGCTGGACCCATATCTCCGACTGAGGTCGTAGCTTTATTGGGTTGGCCGGTTATTATAGATGATTCGTCGAGGCTTTTGCTACTATTTCAGCCCCTACGACCAGACTGACTCTGAAGGATAATTCGAGGAGTGTGAGTAAATCTTTGGAAAGCTCAAGGATTTTCTCACTTCAGCTTCTATTTCAGCTCTTCCTGTTGAGGGTAAGGGATTCACCATATTTTGTAATGCTTCTATCGTTTGTTTGGGTTGCATATTGATGAAGCAGGGTCACGTTATAGCTTATTCTTCTAGACAGCCTAAGGTGCACAAGAACAACTACCTTACTCCTTATTTTGAGATGGTTGCAGTAGTTTTTGTGCTTAAGATTTGGAGGCATTATCTTTATGGTGTGCATTGTAAGATTTTCACCAATCATCACAGTTTTTAGCATCTTATGACCCAGAGGGAGCTTAATTCTAGATAGTGTAGATGGATGGAGTTGCTTAAGGATTATGATATTTTCATCTTGTATCATCCGGGCAAGACAGATGTGGTAGCAGATGCCTTGAGTTAGAAGGCAGTGAGCATGGGTAGCTTAGCTTGTATATCAGGTTCTCAGAGGTCGTTAGCACAGGACATTCAGTCCTTGACCAACAAGATGGTTCGCCTTGATATTTCAGATCCTAGGAGGATTTTGGCTAGTATAGAAAAGAGGTCCTCGCTATTTGAGAAGAGTAAAGATCATTATCGTCAGTTTGAGGATTGTAAGCTCTATTTCCTTCATGACCAGGTGTTGAGTGGTGAGTCTAAGAGGGTCACCATTAATTCTGAGGGTGTATTGAGATTTGATAGTCGTATTTGTGTTTCGAGGATCGATGACTTGAGACAGTTGATTTTGCGTGAGGCTCACAGCTCTAAATATTCCATTCAGGCACAGCCAAGATGTATAGAGATTTTAGGCAGAATTATTGGTGGTGGTATGAAGAGAGATGTGGTAGATTATGTAGCTCGTTTCTTATGTTGTCAGCAAGTAAAGGCCAAGCATCAGCTACAAGGTGGTTTGACTTAGAGGTTGCCCATTCTCAAGTGGAAATGGGAGCGATTCTCCATGGATTTTGTTAGTGATTTGCCTCACACTTCCCGTGGTTTCGATGGTATTTTTTTCGGTATGGATCAGCTGACCAAGTCAGCATATTTCATTCCTATTCAGATGTCCTTCAGTGCTGAGAGGTTATCCTATATATATGTTCAGGAGATGGTCCGTTTATAAGAGGTGCCCATTTCTATCATTTTAGATCATGGTTTAGTGTTCACTTCTAGATTTTAGAGAGCTTTTCAGGAGGAGTTGGGTACTCAAGTGGATCTTAGTATAACTTTTCATCTGCAGACAGATGGTCAGTCAGAGTGGACTATTCAGGTTCTTGAGGATATTCTCCAAGCATGCATTATGGATTTTAGAGGCCGGTGGGAGCAACACTTAGCCTTGGCAAAGTTTGCATATAATAATATCTAACATTCGAGTGTTGAGATGGCGCCTTTTTAAGCTTTTTATGGTAGGAGATGTCGTTCTCCTATTGGGTGGTTTGAGACTTTCAAGGTTAGGCCCCGTGGTACAGATTTGCTTCAAGAGTCATTGGATAGAGTTAGGGTGATTTAGGATAGGCTGAGAGCAGCTCAGAGTGGGCAGAAGGCCTATGCAGACTGTAGATTTTGTGCCTTAAGATTTGGGGTTAGTAATTGGGTATTCCTCCGTATATCACCTATGAAGAGTCTAATGAGGTTCGTAAGGTAGGGCAAGTACAGTCCAAGATATATTGGATCTTTCGAGATTCTTCGTGCGGTTGGTGGGGTGGCTTATGAGTTCGCCCTACCTCCAGGTTTTTCCACCGTTCATCCAGTTTTCTATATCTCCATGCTACAGCAATACATTCTTGATCCGTCTCATGTGCTTAGATTGGACTCAGTTCAGTTGGACAAGCGTTTGACCTTTGTAGAGGAGCCTGTGCTCATTTTGGCTAGTGATGTCATGTGGTCATGCACTAGAGAGATTCTAGTAGTTAAGGTTCAATGGATGCACCGCCCAGTGAAGGAGGCCACTTTAGAGATCGAGAGCTAGATGCGGACCCTGTATCCTCACATGTTCGAGACTTCAGGTACGTCCTAGTTCTTTACTTTCGCGAACGAAAGTTCCTTAGTAGTGGATATTTTAATGACTCTTCATGTTATTTTTCATATTTTCACTTATTTTTGCCGTTAGCATTTTTCCATAGTTGCCCCAAGTCATTTATGACTTGCTGGGATTGACAATTTAGTTACCGGGCAGTTAATTTGTTTTTAGAGCTAATTTTCTTTATTGAAGTCTTCCCTGGGTCCAAATGGCCACCAAGCAAAAAAATCAATAAAACGATCTTGTATGAAAATTTTAACTGCGCTAGCAACTCCAAAATATCGATTTTAAGATAGGTGGACCTTTGGTTCGGGTCCCGAGGCACCCAAGATTATTTCGACCTATTAGTCGAAAAATTAAGAAAATAAAATATGGATGTGGAACCCACAGTCCAAACGACCTCGGATGAAATTTTTGACATTGACATCACGTTTAAAACGTAAAATTTGGTATGGTTACATAGTTCATTTACGTATATGGGATTCTGAATGAATCACGAGGGCTTGGTGGAGACTTGGAGAATTTTTAAGTTCTTAGCTGTCAACTGGTGCACCGCTATCGCGGGGCCAAGGGTCACGATCGCGATAACCTTGGAAGACACCAAGTACCACATTGTCACGACCGCGATATATATGGCAGAGCTCAAATAGTGTGATCGCCAGACTCGGGCCACGATAGGAGTACCCGAGGACCTAGGATGGGTATAAAAGGACCCCTTTTCCATGATTTTTCCTCATTCTTCATCTTTCCCCTTGAGAGCTAAACCTTAAATAGTGAAATAGCTTAAAATTGAAGCTTGTGGGCGATTGGGAAGGTTGATTAACACTTGTTTTCACGATTTTCTTCCAAATTGAGATAAGAATTCACCCTTTTCTGGGTGGATTTTCTTGATTTCTTGCTCAAAACCCAAAAACCTCGAGGGCTTGATTTTAGCCCCAATTTAGCTTGGTTTCCACCCATTTTTTAGGATAATGATTCCTTGAGCATGTGAGAATGTTAGGTTGGTTTTGGAAATGCGATTTCCGCAAGTAGGACCCACATGGGGTTTTTTGGTGTGATTTTTGGACCCGAAGCACAATGGTGAAATATGGGTATTATTATTCTCGTATTGATGAATAAAATATATTTTGATAGTTTGTCATCTTGAGGAGGCTTCTCGAAAGGGAAAAACGGTAGTTTAGCGAATCTTTAAGCTTTCTTCGGCGCCCAAGTAGGCTAGGTCTTAACTCTTGTTAGATTGAGCTATTTCATAATATATTTATGATATTGTGTTGGATTTGGTATGGGTTTTAGGTGTTGGATTGATGAAATGCAAGACTTGGGTTAGTTGGACCATCTAGGCTATGTTGAAAAGTAGAGCTGAAACACTTAGTTTGTTTCCTTGTGCCTTAGGTGAGTTGGACTTCATGGTTCATGTTTAGTATGAGAATGCCATAAATAACTCTAGTTAGGTAGGAGTGACTTAGTCACTCGTGCTTAAGGTAGGATTGGCCTTAGTTTCCTTCACTAATGGAAGTTGCCTTAGTTGTTATGTTGAATCAGTTAATGTGTTTGGGAATAACCTCTAATTTAGGGCTATTTGTGACTTGCTAGACATCTAAGAGTGGATTTACATACCTTAGCCTAGTATAGGATAGAACTTTCCTTAGAGTATATTTTTGGGGAGTTATAAGTGAGCTCTTCGACCCACCTTAAGTCAAGATTGAAGATTAGTCCTCTTGAAACCCTTATACACTTTTTGAGTACCTAGAGAATGCCTCTTTGAGGTAATATTTAGGAACCTTGGTACTTGATGGTTGTGGTGATAATGACATTGGTAGAAACTCTCATGGCTTAATTGGTTAGATTGTCGAATCCTAATGATAAGCCATTGACAATGTTATCGATAAGTTATTGCCTATGCTAATGCTTATGATTATGGATGCTAGACAATTATGCTAGTAATCATGCTAGAACACTTTTAGTGATGATGTCAGCCATTGTGTTATTAATTATGTTAGAAGTCATACTTATTGATAATATGAGAAGTGATGCTATTAATTATGCTAGAAATCATATTGCTTGATTATATTAGCAACTTATGCTATTTATTTTGCCACCGACTATGATGATGTGGCTATCGGTTCAAGTTTGAATATTTATTATATATACATTGATACTCGACAAGGCTAGAGGATGATGATGTTGATATATACCTGGCAAAGCTAGAGTATGATGATGTCATTATACCCGATTCAATTCCAGAGGATGATGATGTTGATGTAAACCTAATAGGGCCGGAGAATGATTATGATGATACATTGATACCCGAAAAGGACAGAGGATGATTATGATGATGTACCTATGTGCACATTTACCGGTTTGATTCCAGCTATTTATTATGATATGATTATTATATATACATATAAACACATAGGGAGTATGATGTTGACATTAAGGATGTCAGTTCTAGTTCGGAAGTGGTATATGATTATAAAGGTCAATCCGATGTACTAAAGCTCCCGCTATGCGCAAGGTTCGAGGAAGGGCCCTACTACAAGGATGTATTGTACGCAGTCTTACCTTCTATTTCTACCAGAGTCTAGTAATCATATATGTATATGATTACTATATATACATATGTATATATAGGGAGTATGATGTTGACATTAAGGATGTCGATTATAGTCCGCAAGTGGTATATGATTCTGAAGGGTGATAATGATAGTCAGTGATAATGAAGATTTGTTGTTAAAAATGACTAGTTGATAAACAAGGATTAGTTGGCAAATGATGATTAGTTAATAAATGATTAGTAATAAATGATGTTAATTGATAAATGATGACTAGTTGCTATATGATGACTAGTTGATAAATGAATTAGTGAATAAAGAGATGGTTAGCTAATAAATGACAACTAGTGGATAAATGATGATGAGGTTGTTATATGATGGTAAAGTTATTGAATGATGGTAAATTGTGGAAATTATGATAAATGACTAGGATGGTTAGTTGTAAACGATAGATGATTGCATTATTCTATTTTTGAGTGTACTCTCCAGGCATATGGGGGTCTGTGATGAGTTATTTACTTTTCTGCACAAATTGGCATGTGAGAGTCAATTTTGTATTTATGGTTGCTTGTGAATGATGCTTATGATACGTTATTATTACTCCAATTCACTTACTTATTATGCACGGTGATGTTAGCATGCTTTGATGCCTTAGGTTATATTGATATTTTGGTGTAATTACTTATTATGTGCAGTGGTGCTAGAGATGATTCAGGTTCATTTTTATAGCTTGACTTAGTTATGATATCTTGCATTTTATCATACTTATATCATGATTTAGCTCAGTCAGCCCTTGATGCCTACTGAGTACCCATTATTTTTGTACTCATATTATACTTCTATGCCTTTTTGGTGCAGATTCGAGTACTTTCTCTCGTTGTTGACCATTGATCGTGTTGTGTTGATTCTCTGGAGATGGGGTGATCTCTTGGAGTTGGAGTCACCTATTTCCTTCTATCTTATGATATCTAGTTTTTTATTTTTGAGACAGATGTTATTTGACTACTTTAGAATTTGAGTCGTATTATTATTAGATGCTCTTGTATCAACTCTACTGGGTCATGGGATGGTATCTTGTATTGTTTATCTTTCATCTATTTAGAATGTCTTGCTTAATTATGGGTTATGTTATTGATTTCGCCTATATTGGGCATTTTCTACCAAGTTAACCCATTGTGTTTAGCTTTAGGTAATGGTTTGGCTTACTTACTGGCGGGGCAAAACAGGTGCCATTATGACTCATAAATCGGATCGTGACATAAAGGAAAGTTTTAACATATTGAGATCAGAACATTATATCTCAAATGTCTTGACTTTATACTTGCAATATTTTTTTGCAGATTCATACCAAGATGAGGAATCGACTAATTCTAATGCGCCTCAGTGATTTGGTGTTGATAAAATACCAGAGAACATTGAGGCGTTGTTACACACTCGTAATGGATTTGATCCAATTAGCTTGGATAATATTGATAATGCCAATGAATGGCAAACTGGGATTAAGAATGTTGAAGATGAATCAGTTTTTTATGGAGATACTGATTTCACTTGGGTGTTTTGTCGAGGCAAGTTGAGTTGACGAGTGCCGTTATGGTTTAAGAGGGAGTACTTCATGCTCACAAAACAAAGGTAAAAAAGTTGCTACTTCAAGAGGAGATGGGGAAGATGAGAAAGTTGAAAATGATCAGCATTATAATGATAATAAAGGAATACAAGATTTGGACAATCTTGATATACTAGAAAAGCTTTAGATTGAAACATTATTAATTTAGATTTTTTTTCTTCTTCTTCCTAGTTTGGTTTCATGCCAAGTATCTTGACTGCTGAGGCCATTCACCTTGTGAGGAGATTAGTGGAGCACTTTTAGGATAGAAAGAAGGACTTGCACATGGTGTTTATTGATCTTGAGAAGGCATATGACAGAGTTCCCAGGGAGATTCTATGGAGGTTCTTGGAGGATAAAGGGGTGCATGTGGCATACACTAGGTCGATTCAGGACATGTATGATGATGTGAAGACTTGGGTGAGGACGACAGGTGGAGATTCAGAGCACTTTTTGATTTTGATAAGGTTGTATCAGGGATCGACTCTTAGCCCTTTTTTATTTGTCTTGGTGATGGATGTTTTGATGAGACATATTCAAGGGTAGGTGCCTTGGTGTATATTATTGCTAACGATGTGGTACTGATTGACGAGACTCGGGGAGGAGTTAATGATAAGTTGGAGATTTGGAGACAGACCCTTGAGTCTGAAGGATTTCGGTTAAGCAGGACCAAGACGGATTACTTAGAGTGTAATTTTAGTGATGTGTCGCAGAAGGCTGACGTGATTGTGAAGCTGCACTCTAAGGCCATTCAGAAGAGAGAGAGAGTTTCAAGTATCTGGGGTCTATGATTCAGAGAAATAATGAGATAGACGAGGATGTCACGTATTGTATTGGGGTAGGGTGATTGAAATGGAGGCTTGCTTTGGGAATTTTATGTGATAATAAGGTGACCCCGAAGCTTAAAGGAAAGTTCTACAGAGTGGCAGTCCGACAGGCTATGTTGTAAGGAGCGGAGTGTTGGCTAGTTAAGAACTCCCACATCCAAAAGTTGAAGGTGGCGGGGATGAGGATGTTACGATGGATGTGTGGCCATACCAAGAAAGATAGGGTAAGGAATGGGATTATTTGGGAGAAGCTGGAAGTGGCCTCAGTGGAGGACAAGATGCGAGAAGTAAGGTTACGTTGGTTTGGGCATGTGATGAGGAGGGGATCTGATGCTCCAGTGTAGAGGTGTGAGACACTGGCTATGGATAGTTTTAGGCAGGGTAGAGGTAGGCCGAAGAAATATTGGAGGGAGGTTATTAGGCATGATATGGAGCAGTTCTAGCTTACAAAAGACATAACCCTTGATAAGAAGGTGTGGAGAATGTGGATTAGGGTAGAGGGTTGGAGGGTGAGAGTGCGTCAGTAACAATAGGGGAGCATTTTTTATTTGTGTCTGAAGTTTCTTGTTCGTGGCATTGAGTGATGTCTATGATTTTGGATAGATAGTTTTTAGTATTATCTTGTGGTTGTAGCATTATCTTCTAGCTAGTGGTATTAGATTATATTGTAGATTGTACTAGTTTATATGCATTTATGTTATGTGTTTGTTATACTGTTATCGGTCCTAAGCCAAGGGTCTATCAGAAACAACCTCTCTACTTCATCTGAGGTAGTGGTATGGTCTGCGTACAGTCTACCATCCCCAGACCTCACTATGTGGGAATACACTGGGTATGTCGTTGTTGTATTGTTTTTCCTGGTTTGGTTTGCTAATTTGTCGAACTCCTTTATTTGCTATTGTGTTTCAATGCTTAAATCATTGATTTTCGTGTTTCATTTATACTTATGCTTATATATATTATTTTTATTGTTAATTATATAGTTCTTGTGGTCTTTTCACTTATGATTTATTGTTTTGGATGCTTTATTAGGTCGTTTTTCTTTTAAATCATGCTTTACATCAATGATGCAGTGGCATCGCTTAATGCGTGATAAGGAGCCTTGTCACTTTTTCCGCATCACGTATCCCTAAACACTGACCTAGTCTTTTATTTGGGTATTATGGGCTATACTTTATATTGGATATTGTCTTCGCTTCCACATTTATATTATGTCAAACTACTAAAGTATCTCTTTTGTCTTATTTGTTTTACCCTTATGAGCATGTTAGCAAAGAGGGTTTGCCTAGCAAGGTTTGTGCCTTGTTGGGTGCCTTGTCACAACCTAGGTGGCAGATTTGGGTTGTGACAAGAACATTTCAAAGTTGAAGAGATTTCATAGAGACAAAAATTCAAATGTACTTGGTTCAAGAATGGAGATAAAAACACTAGTTGTTTCCATGCACACAGGCATTTTAACCATATTAACAACTTCTGATCCAGGTTCAGGGAAGTGTGATGCGGAAAAAAGTGACAAGGCTTTGCATCACGCATTACGCGAAGAGTGAAGCGATGCAAGAGCATCATTGAAGTGAACCAGTGAAGAAGAAGGCGCAATAGTAGTAGTCACACAGTGAAGAAGAAGCTGACGTCGCAGCTATGGGCTTCAAAGTTAATCTTAGAAAATTGCAACAGTGCAGTAGACTCTTATTCTTTTTAACTTAAAATTGACTCTAAATATAAAATCAACACGAAGTCACTCCTTTTTTAATTTAAAATTGACCCTAAAAATAAAAACAACATGATGAGCTCGCATCAGCCACACGCAGTGAGAGGGGCGCGCATCATCGCATTATGTGATGATGCGAGCGCATTCTTGAACACTGCTTCTAGTGAATAGGGAAGTAGTTCAGCACACACAAACTATCCGTGGTGAATTCCTAAGTTTTTTTGAAAATTTTTACTCAAAGACAGAACAATATAAGTCATATGCCTTTTGGTTAACAACTTTCCAGAGAGAATGGGTGGTTTAGGAGTTTGCAAAGGGGATTTGATAAAGATGAAGTTTTAGGAGTCATTCAGCAGCACACAAGTGATAAGAATATCAGGTCAGAAAATTTCATGCTGGATTCTACGAAAATGCTAGAATATGATTAGAACAGACTTGATGAAGCTACTACACAATTTTCATTAGACATACCAATTTGGAAAAAGTTT
This sequence comes from Capsicum pubescens, assembly GCA_030864215.1. Lineage (NCBI taxonomy): Eukaryota > Viridiplantae > Streptophyta > Magnoliopsida > Solanales > Solanaceae > Capsicum > Capsicum pubescens. The sequence continues at coordinate 81,959,025 of CM061541.1, read as the reverse complement.
CGAGAAGCGAGCCGAAGAAGTTACGAGGACCACATACGTATTAGTTTGATAGGTAGCTTTTAGAAGATTGTATCCAAGGTATTGTCGGAAAAATGCAAGCTACTGTCGGAAAAATGGAAGAAGGTCGTTGATAAATTTGTTGGCAACTCTCAAATGGCATTCATAAAGGTCTGGATGGCAGTGTTGATAAATGGTTCTGTAAAGGATTTTCTTTCCGATACACAGGGCAATTAGGCAAGAAAATCCTCTTTCCTTTTTCCCTTCCATAAGTGTTGAAGAAGGTATTAGCAACATGCTTTAATTTGGGATGGAACAGAGTTTGATTAGAGGTTTCTCAACATAGAAGATACCAGGAAAGAGCTTGCCATCTCCCATATTCTTTTTCCTGATGATACTTTCACTTGTGTGATCTGACTTAAACATACACTATAACTCAGGATTATCTTACTGTTTGAGGTTGTCATATGTAAAGTATCATGATATTTTGGGATGACTTCAGATGCAAAACATACTATTATGGCAAAGTATCACGACATTCTGGGATGACTTCAGATGCAAAACATACTACGTCATAGTATCACGACATTCTGGGATGACTTCAGATGCAAAATATACTTTAAAAGTTGGGTGATGGTAATTGGTAAATGTTACCTTCAAACAGAAAAGTTGGGTGATGGCAGGATGATTAACTTTTGGCATAACACTTGATTTGACATGCCCTCGCAAGTTGGACTTCCCTATTTTTTATACTCTGGCTTCCAACCAGAGTGCTTCTGTATCGATACTACTTAAATCAGGGCCTGGAATATTGTTTACAATGAGCGAGAATTAGAGAGGACTTGCATCTTACTTCAACTACTAAGAACTGTTCCACAAGCTCAGACAAAGAAAGATATAATTTGTTGGAAGGGCAAGAAATATGGCATCTTTAGAGTCAAATCATGGTACACACTCGTTGAATTCACAGAATGCAACATCAGTTTGGCATTGGAGACGTTTTACTCCTTATAAAGTTCAAATCTTCACTTGGTTAGTAGACAAAATATATCTCTCATAGACTAATTTCGAAAGAAGATTCCAATATATTTACAACAGATGCTCCGTATGTGAAGAACAACCAGAGGACACAAACCATCTATTTCTGCATTGCAAAACTGTTACGACAATTGTGGGACATGTTTCTTTCAATATTTTGGGTCTAAAAGGGACAATGCCTATCATCGCACTGAAACTTCTACAAAGTTGGCAGAAAAGGGGGCTGAGGGTCATACATTCACGGGTATGGAATGTAATCCTAGAAACAATTTGGTGGGTTACTTGGAGAGAGAGTAACTCCAAAACTTTTGAAGACATTGGAGAAAAATGGCAAATGTCCAACTCATGGTGTGGATCCAGGTCGTGATTGACTTCTTTAGTTTTCTACAAAATCTATAGAAACTTCTTTTAATGTACCCTGTTGTACTTGCCAGCATAAGCTTAATGATGATACATATGTAAAACTTTTACTTATCCAAAAAAAAATACATCTGATATTATCATATCCATATAATGACATCTCGTACATTTCAACAAAAGGTATGTTAAGAAAATTATTTTCTCGATTTACTTGTAACTTTCTTCAAACACAGTATAAAGAATATAGCACTACACCAGAAATCTTCCACCATATGATATATGATTATTTAATACTCAACTTTGATAGATATGTGAGGAAATAAAACATTTCATCAAACACCACGCATTAGGGTAGTCTTCAAACACTCATCCACAAGAAAGCAAGACACCGGCCTTGAGGATTTTTCAGTTGTAAAACAAAAGATAGACACTGGGATAGTGGTCATAATAGTAACATGTACATCAAATTATTAAACCAAACCCCTAACAACATAATCATGAAAAAGATTCCAAAGGAAAAGAAGGTGCTAAAAGTTGGAGCTAGTCTATATCTAGCCTTTCCCCATACAATTTGGGAGAAGGAAGGTGAAGTACTAGTGATCCAAATGTAAGTTAAGACAGTAGAGCTTTCCTTTAGCAAATAACATATGCCACCACCAAGCAAATCCACATCAAGAAAACAATGTAATAGTTGTAAGGTACAGCAAAAGGAGAACGAAAATTGCTGCCAAATCTTGGTGAGGGGGGATAGGCTTTCCTCAACTAACTTTCACATGGCTGTCGGCACCAAATATAAAATAGATAAAGGTTAAGAAGTTGGCTTAAGGCCGTAAAAACTTAGATTGCTAGAGGTGAAGAAAACTTGCAAGAGTGAAATCAACACTAATTTTTGAACTTCTAGACTATTTCCTTCATATTACCATCCAAGAAACATCAAAAGTAAGATCAGAACTACAAGAAAAAATTACTTTCGGGGATAAGTCAAAAAGTTTCTTCTCGTTTTATCAGGAAGTCAAGAAGTTTAGTATCATTAATAAACATTAAACACCAAGTTGGTCTCAAAAAATAAGATTGATATGTGGCTATGCTTGAATCATACATTTTTTACCAACCTCGACAACTATTCATACAACTCCTTACACCAAAAATACAAGTCATGAAAAATATTCTTAAAGCACTCATTATTTTGAAACAATCTCCTATTCCGTTCAACCCCATATACTCAAACATAAAGCAGAAATGCCGAAACAATCTGTACTTATTTTTATAGGTGAGGATTTATAACTTTTAGTATACTACTGAATTTAAAATCATTTCCAACCAGAGTATGAAAATCAAGGAGGAAATAATCTAGCCTGTCCACTAAGCTACTTTAATATCCTAGAGAAACCCAGCTATTTATTTTTGGGGTAACAAAGAAATCCTCGAGGGCCACTGGCGCACAGTTCAAAGCTCAATGGTTGATGCGCCTGCCCCTCTACCCTTCTACACATAATTATCAGGCTTTTGTATGGTTAGAAAAGCCTAGTTCGAACTCCGGACTTGCGCCTAATCCACACATCACAAGTTTCACTATTACCACTTAACCAAAGTCGTCGAGATGAAAAACTCAGCTATTATTTATAGACACATTAATATATGTCCAAGACAGATTAAAATTACCAACTTATATGACTCGGGAGGAGATGGGAATTGTATAGATTTTTGTTCCCCAAAGGCAGAATATTGCACAGGTACCAATGAACCTGAATTTTATAAAATAAGAAGAATTTTTTTTAAAAAAATCAATTTGCTTTGTAGCTGCCTCTATAGTAAAGCAAGATTCACAAGTATGAACTTTTGTAAATTTTCTCTTCTCCGAGCACATCACTTTTTGGCAAAGGTTAGACAAGATTTCTTAGAGGAAATGTAAAAAGAGAACAAAGACAACAAGTGAGGAATAACCCTTTAATTTCAAATGAATAACTTTTTTTTAATACTTTAATTTTAACTTTACACGTGATATGTTTACCATTACAAGATTAAAAAATATTTTTAAACACTCGATATAACTTTAATTTAAGATTACAAATTCTAAAAGCCCTCTTTATTTTCTTAAACATTGTATCAAGTCAAATTAGAGTATTTTTTTGAAATGAAGGGAGTAGAATTTTAATAATTCTTAGTTACGGAAAATTTTCTTTATTTAAATAAGAATAAAATTGAAAGAACATAATTAATGTCTTCTTAGTTACATGAAATATCATTATTAGGAAATAAAATAAAAAAGTAAAAGTACGACTTATTTTAAAATAGAGCGAATGATATTTTGTTGAGGTACACATATAGGTGAATTTTTCGTCTCAAGGAGAAATTAATAAGGGGCGCGAATTTATTACTATGATCTTATTTAATCTTAATTAGATGAATCTTCTTCAATTAATATGGATATAGTTGGGAAAAAAATGGTTAGTTATCTCTTAAATTTTTAAACATGTTAACTATTTTGAGATAATTTTTTAATAAACATGTCAAGTAATTTGAAACAGGAAGAGTAATATTTTAAGCATAAAATTTCACATAAGATAATATTATGGTAATTAATCTATGAATTTTTATTTATGAATGATAGAATGTAAAATAAGCAGTCCAAGAATTTGAAAGCGGTGAGGGTACCACTAGTTGGAATGGAGATCAAACCCAAATTTGCGCATAAAAAAATTGTTTGTGCACCCTACAACCTTAATTTGTGAATGTAGCTACCCAACCTTAATTAGGGTGGAGCAAGTTGAGGTTTTCATATCTTCTTTCAATTATCCGCTTTTGATTGAGTGTTTTTTTATAATTTTATAATTTTTTTAATTTAATTTAATTATTTTCTTTTTTTTAATATATTATATATTTGAAATTACGTAACTATATTATAAATTACAATAATTAACAATTTAAATTATTTTCAGATATATAAAAAAAATTGATTGACTCAAAATTCTATCAGTGCAACATAACTTGAGATAAAGGAAGTTTTATATTATTTGAAAATGTAGTGAAAAGTAATATAAATCACAATACTTAACAAATTAAAATCTTTGAAATATGTATTAGTTCGACTTTTCAAATTCTATCAATGTCATATAAATTGGAAAATTACGTAAAAAGTCGTATAAATCATACTAATTAACAATCTAAAATATCTACACAACTATATAACAAATTTGTTTGACTTTCCTCAAATATAGACAGATATAATAACATATAGTATCTGAAAATTATGTAAAAGTACTATAAGTTAATATTTAACAATTTAAAATATTTAAAACTTATTAAAGAAATTTGATTGACTTTTCAAATTTCATCTATATCACATAAATTAAAATTTAAAAAAAATACATAAATTGGCTCTGTACCGACACAGACTCCCATATCTAGTTTGTAAATAAGGGCGCCATCTGCAAAATATATACTTTATTTTTAAGATATATATATATATTTGTCAAGGTTATGACCTTTGGGACATTTACCCCCTACTTTAGGGGTTGGTTCGTCACTTGGAACAGGAATAAGTGGGTATAGAATTGTAGGAATTAAATTATTTAAAGATAAAAATATCCTTCCAGAGTAATTCATTCTTGTCTAAGATTTCAATTTACCCCAATTCCTTAAAATAAGCAAACTTCATCACAATGAATAAAATTTGTACAATCAAAAACTCGAAAAGAAAGATATCCAAAAGAGAACTGGCACACCAATGCTAAATTTGTTTTTACTTTATTAATTGTCGATTTTACATGCTTATTAATCGAGATAATGGAGAAGAGAGAACATAGATAAGAAAGGAGAGAATAGAACGTATTTGATGCCACACGTGTAATAAAGTTATACAAACTCATCAATAGATCACGTGAAATAAAAAAACTATCCTCACACAAATTTCATTTGACATCAAACATACATGTCAAAACCCTCTCTTATATAATGTACTAAGTAGTGAGGGGGCACGACCGTGTCCTAAATTTAGGCAACTGATTATGACTTTTTTATATTATGTTGCTAATAGCCATGAAATTTGTTAGATATGATTTAATTTGTTAGTTAGCATGGGTATAGGTCAAATCAATTCATCCAAACAGCTTTGTTACGATCCGAACTAGGGTTTGACCATAACAGGCATCTTAAATCCACCGAGGATCGGAGATCACCCCCTTAGTCTAACCCAACAGAATCAAGTACATCTAGCAGCGGATGAATTTCAACATAAAACAAGATATGATAAGAAGACTCAAAGAATCTTTGATAGATCAATATCCATCAACCACCAACCAATAACCAATACCGATAACCAACCATAATACCCATGTCCATAGTAATGCCTATAAAGCCTCTAACAAAATCAAAGATAGTCTAGTCGGGACATGCCCCTGACCATAGCCAAAAATAAATCCAAAAAAAGAGTCGATACATAAGAAAATCCAAAGCATGAAATGGGGTCTTCTGAAGGATGGAAGATTTTCACTTTAATCTGACTCACGAGCTATCATCCGATCACCTAATCACTGTACAGGAATAAAAGTATGGCTAGTTTCTGCATTGCATGGGGATACAATGTCTGAAGATGGTTAGCGGTTGGAGCGGTAGCATGTAACTCAGGGATATGTGATAAAATAATGTCATGAACCATAATACAGAAACCATTAAAATCAGTGCACAATATCATATGCAATACATATATATATCACATGCCGAAAAATGGAACAAAGCTTAGCATAAACCTTAAAATCTTAATTTGGAATGTGTAGCTTGACCATCCTAAACCGGCACCTATGGGCTATATGTGTTTAGCTCCCCTTGTTGAAAGGGCTCCAATGCATGTTAGCCGCACGAATCGGAGAAAACTCGAGGGAAAGCTAGAACCATTAAGGCAACTAGCCATCCCAAAATATATCAAGTGTGACTTATGCACACGGTCATCAAGACCAACCCTCACGTCGGGAAATGTGAGTTTTCAGTATCAATCCCCGGGGACATCCACCTTCACGGCTTTGTACACAACCCTCTTTAAGTCCATATTAAAATATTTAACACATAATCCAACTATTATATTAAGGAGTCAATCATTAAGGCATCATTAGGTGGTATCGGCATATCGACTATAGCTTGCAAGCAATGTCATTAGCCAACCCTTTGGGGATTCCTTCACACCCCCGACTCTATTATAAAAATCACCTGGGGGGTTCCTTCTACCACACAAGGGTTTCAAAACCATCCTTAACCATTTTTTCATTTAAGCAATGCATTAGTTTTAAAGAAAATAGCCAAATCAAATGATAATTCATATTCCAAAATCAATTATGCTAGTGGGTCGAGGTTGATAACGCTCAAATTACACTCTTGAATGGGTGTAAGTGATCGTTGTCAATAAAATAACCCAACTTAGGTTGGGGTCGAATCCATAAGGAGTGAAAGCATGGAATTCAAAACTCAAAAGTATTAATAGTCTACTAAAAGATGACCCGTAGTATGAATAAAGCAAGCATAAATGTAAAATGGGGGATTTAGTTTGAATGTATTTGTAAATGACAACTACTTCAATTTTAGTGCACTAGCTTGACATTGAAAAATGCTAAGAGTAAATTCGATTGAGAATAAGCCTTGGGGTTATGCAATTATAGGTATGGGATCATGTATGGGTATTTGGCCATTTATTCAACTTTTAGCTAAAAGTCATGGGTAGGCTAGATATCAATGTATTAGTGTCAATATTTCAATTACAACACCAAATTTCATAAATGGATTCTTTCGAACACCTCACAAGTGTAACAATTCTCCACATCTATTGCCTCAATTAACATCCTTATGTCTAAGAGATATCATCAAATGAAATGAATCAAGTTATTGGTTGCATTTATTCCTTACTCATGTCGTCTCTTTCAAGAATGACATGGGTTCTAGGGTGGTTGGAGTTTGCAACCCTCAACTCTCAATTAATTCATGAAACAAATGTAACACCCATCACAACTAACTAATGAGAAAAATAATTAGCTAAAACCCATGCACTACCACTACCTAAGCAAGCATAACCCCAAGATTGAAATTTAGCTATTCATAGATAAAAGGGATAAGAATATACCAAAGTTATCATTTACCATGTAATTCTACACTTGGGATTTCAATAATTTTTCAAAGAAAAATCACTATCATGTATTTTTCATTCAAGCTTAGTAAAAAATTCTCAAAAGACGAAAAGACAAGTGCTAAAAGAGAAGAGAGAAGCTAAGAGCCAAAAGGGAGGCTATCTTTAAAAGATGAAAAACTAGGTCTTGAAAAATGAGCTAAAAGACTCTTTTTAAATTCCACTCTACATTTGATGAAAATTACAAAACTGCCACTTTATTCTTGATCTTCTTGAGCGCATCTAAAGCGGATGAAGAGCAGATGGCTAGCAGCTTCAAAGCAGATGTGAAGCGGATGCAAAGCGGATGACTTATTTCCTTCACATTTGGCCTCTTGATGACTTGAATGACTTGCCCAATCTTCTCTTTTTACTTTTACCTACATAAATGGGCATTACGTAAGAGAGTACCATCAAATCAATGAAAAAACATGATAATTTAGGCTCAAAAGGTGCTAGCAAGTCGTCAAATTGACGACTTATCAGAGGTTATTATCAATTTTCATACCAAAATTAATTATTTGGTGAATTAGTTATACCACTAAATTCATTCACCATTTTCATGCACCCCAATGAGTGTTCAAACCAACAATTCATGCATTGAAAATAATAGAAACCATAGAAAAATATTTAAACATTTTATATCCAAAACTCCTAACCCATAGTTCAAAATTCAACATAAAAAATACAAATAATAAATTAATTTTCATGCCATTAATAAAATACAAGTATAGAAAAAGTGGTACATGTTTTAGACACACGAAAATTGGAAAGTAATTTGAAACTTGAAACCCGGAAGATGAACGTACAATGAAATCCTTATGCTCTCCTGGGGGTTTTGAGTTTTAGAGTGGAATTGGGGATTTTTTTAATCTCTCAAAACTGAAAGGAATAGGCTATATATACTTAAGGGTCATACATAGATGAAAGGATCCCAATACCCCTCATCCAAAGTAATTAAAACAAAACTGCACGAATTTTGTATAGGGGCGTGGCACAGACCTTATCACGGAGGCTAACCTCCGTACCACAGAACCTAACGGGGAGATTATCCTCCGTTTCACGGACCATATCGTGGAGATTATCCTTCGTGATACGAGAATATTGCAGAGGCTCACTGTCTCTGTGGTCCAAAACCATCTCGAATCCCGGCCGAAAATTTCGAAACTCTCTCGAGACACCCCATTCACATGCCTAAACACAATTTAAATCAAAAATTAACATTTCAAATAAAAGAGGGCCAAAAATAAAATACTCAAAATTTGGAGGGTGTTACAAGCTTTGACAAGACAAAATAGCTTTTGCTTATTACCGCAAATCCTTTATTGGCAACTCAATTGTAAAATTAAATTGAGCTGGGAGGTTGTCATAACCCACTGTCCATTTTGACCTAATTTACTTTGATTAAAGCAAATTTTCAACTTGTTTATTATTCACTCCGTTTATTTTTATTGATCCGTTATACTAAAAATAGATATTTAATAATATTTGTTCATTTTAGAAAAATAATGAATAATTTATTTATTTTATCCTAAGTATTAAATCAGATTCATTATTCAATTACATTTTTCAAAACGTTAAACCTATTATATTCAAATAGTGATATGGTAAATTTCCCTATCATTTATTATCTATAATCTATATCTATGATATATTAAAAGTGTAAATGACCTTAATAATGTTGTTTGAACTTTTTTTCCATCATTTAAAGTCTCTATTTTAAATAAAATCGTCTTTTCATTGTTTTTTTCTAATATTTAAGAGTTGAAAATTAATTAAATATATTTATGATAAAAAAATTCCTTATTAGAAGTCATCGGAATTAAGTTTGAACTTTTTGTCCTTCATTGTTAAAAGTCTTTGCTTAGACAAAATCGTCTTGTAACTATTTTTCCTAATATTTAAGAGTTGAAAATTAATTGAATATATTTATGGTAAAATCTTTCCTTATTAGAAGTCATTAGAATTAATGACAACTAATATTTTGTTTTTATTAGTTTAAGAATTCTAAATCAACTAAATTTGATTTTAAGAAGATTTAAAAAATCTAGAAATAAATATAAAAGCATTAGAATAAGAAAAATTTAATAAGTATCAAATTTTTAAAAAATTTAAGTACATATTTAAAATTACACGTGCGAGACACGTACGACTAAACTAGTTTCTTAATATGTGTGTCAGTTAATAATGGAGAATTATCGATGGACGGTGGTAGTAAATAGCTAAGAATCATTTCACTCATTTAATCCGCTCAAAGATGATCCAATTAAACCAGTTGACACACTTTTTCAAATAAAATTGACACTGGTTATTGTTTTACACCTCTTCGGCTTTTGGCAAACGAAAGTCCAGTGGTTTTGTTAAGTGAAGATTGAAAGTACCGAATTTAAAGTTGGCGAATGCACTTCTACATTTATAAGCGGCTACAATGTCTAATTGAAAATCTATTCATTTTTTGTATATAAAACTAATATATTTTCCTAGTTGAAGTTTGCAAAACATTTCTCTTAAGAATCCTGCCAAAGTGATACACCGTACAATGATGTTGTATGTGATCCATGACTTCCGTTAAAAAAAAATTGCATCTTTGTTTCATAACTAGTCTATGCAATCCATGAACGTCTGTTAAAAAAAAAATTGCATCTATGTTCCGTAACTAGTCTATGAATTTTGAACTTTTCCAATTTAGCGAACTGGAACATCTGAATAACTAAACCAAGATAACTCAATCAAAAACTCATCTAATAGGGATTTAGATGAAACTAAGTAGGTCCTGCATTTAATTGACCACACCTGCCACCTGACTGGGCATCTGACCAATCTTTTGTCCTGCCTGCCTGAGAACCTCCTCGAGTACCCTGGAAACCACCCCTGCTACCATGAAAACCACCTCTAGATGAGGGATGAACTGCTTTAACAGGTGGATCTCTCTGAGCTGAAGCAACAATCGCCCCTCAAAGAGGGAACTCTCGAGCATAGTGACCAAGTGTAACGACCCAAGACTACCCCCTAGTCGTCACACGGTGCTTACTTAGGGTAAGTGTTTGGAGGTTAGGTTGGGTAATGGGAGTGGTCCCCGGTCCTGGTTAGGCTTGGGATGCCCATTATGATAAGGCCCGATTTGGGTCATGTCAAGATGGTATCAGAGCTTTTGTTTTATGTTCAATTGAGAGTCCACAAAGTCGTGTCGAGTAGAGTCTCTTTTAAGGGTGTGTAGTGCGCCACACTCATAAGAGGGAGGCTACAAGACATTTAGTAATATTTCTATTTCTTTGTGTTCCACTTTCTAGCTTGGAGTCTAATTCCTAGAATCTTCTAACTCCTATTTGTTCTTTTCTGATCATTCCTTGATGATCTAATGGGCACAGAAACTTCTTTGTCCCAACTAGGGATAATGTTGATAGGGCACGCTCTACTTATGGGATCCATACTAAGTCTAGAGGTGCCATCCTTGATTGTTCTGGAGTTCTATCAGTTCCTTTTAGTACTCCTCAGGCTCTTCAGATAGACATGATGAATGCAAAATTCTATTAGTCGATCCATATAATTGCTCAGCTGATAGCTTCTCAGGCTGAGCATGGTCCATCTGGTATTGCATCTTTTGAGGCCATAAGGATTAGCTAGTTTACAAGGTTGAGTCCTTTAACTTTTACTAGTGTTAAGGTGGAGAAGGATCTTCAGGGTTTTCTCCATGAGATGGAAAATATCTTCAGGGTCATGTAGGCCATGACTGTGGAAGGGGTGAATTTTGATGCCTATCAGCTAAAGGATATGGCATACCAATGGTATGAGAAATGGTATCAGGTAAGGGGTAAGGTTGACCAGTCATCTCTGTGGGAGACTTTCTCTAATGCTTTTCTAGATCACTTCTTTCCTCAGGAGTTGAGGGGAAAAAAGTAGAGGAATTTGTTAATCTAAAACAAGGGAAGATGTTGGTCAAAGACTATTCCTTAAAATTTCACCAGTTGTCTAGGTATGCTCTGAAAATTGTGTCGAACATGAGGTCTAAGATGAGAAAGTTCACTCTAGGACTATCTCGTGAGTTGATCCTTGAAAGGAAGACTGTATTGTTGATCAAGGAAATGGACATCTCTAGGTTGGTTGTTCGTATGTAACAGGTAGAGGAGAAAAAGAGAAAGTAGGTTGAGGTATGTGAAAGGCAGGGTAAGAAGTTAAGATTCTCTAAGCAGGGTGGTGGTCCATAGAAAAGTGGTTGGGATGGTGGTAAGTGTCCAAAGAAGAAGTGGTGGAGTTCTGGTTCTTTCTCTATAGCTAGTGCTCCCTGCCCGAAGTAGTCGGGAGACAGGCGTCAGCAGGGTGGCGATAACTTCATGGAATAGGGTGCCCAATCTCAGGCTAGTAGGGCTTAGTCGACTTTATCATGTCCTCCTTATAGGTTCTATGGTCGGTCTCATCAGGGCTTCTGTGATGAGGGGAGGGAAAGGTTCTTCAAATATGGTTAGCCAGGCCATATACTTAGAAATTATTTGGTTGGTAAGGTTGCTTCAGGAGAGAACAAGGTTCTGGATACCTCTTTATCACTCCTGCACCCAGGGAGTGCTACTTCTGTATCTGTTTTTACTTCTAGTACTGGCATAGGCCAGAATAGGTTATATGCTCTTGCTTTTTGACAGGAGTCTGAGGCATCGCCTGATGTCGTGATTGGTATATTACAACTCTTTTCTTGTGATGTGTATTGTTTACTTGATATGGGGTCCACTCTCTCTTATATGACCCCATTTATGGTTGTGTATTTTGGTTTTGATCCTGAGGTTATCTCCAATTCTTTTTCTATTTCTACCCCGGTAGGTGACTTTATGGTTTCTAAAAGAGTCTATAGGGGGTGTGTGGTTTTTTTTGGTTGTAAGAAGACTTTGGTGGATTTGTTCGAATTAGATATGGTGTATTTTGATGTCATTCTGGAGATAGATTGGTTACACTCATGCTACGCATCCTTAGATGTCGGACCTGTGAGGTTTTCTTTAAGATCCTTAGTGAACTGGCTATTGAATAGAAGGGTGGTTCCCTATCTTCTAAGGGGGGTTTATATCATATCTTAGAGCTCAGAGATTAATCTTTAAAGGGTGTATCTATTATTTAGTCTGGGTTAAAGACTCTAACTCGTAAGGTCCTTCTTTATATTTGGCTTCAGTGTTGAATGAGTTTCCTAAGGTCATTCTGGATGATATTCCTAGTGTTCCTACAAATAGGGAGATTGAAATTTGGGATTGATTTGGTTTCGGACACTCGTCCAATATCTATTCCTCCTTATATAATTGCTCCGACTGAGTTGAAAGAACTCAAGAAAAAACTTAAGGATCTTTAGGATAAGGGTTTCATTCATCCTAGTGTGTCCCCATTAGGTGCACCGGTGTTATTCATGCATAAAAATAACGGTTCCTTTTGAATATGTATTGACTATCTGCAGTTGAATAAAGTGACGGTTAGGAACAAGTTTTCTCTTTCTAGAATTGATGACTTATTTGATCAGTTGCAAGGTATCAAATTCTTTTCAAAGATATATTTTCAGTGTGGGTATCATCAGCATAAGATTAGGGACGAGGATATCCCTAAGACAGCATTTCGTACCCAATATGGGCACTTTGAGTTCCTAGTTATGTCATTTGGTTTGACCAATGCCCTAGCAGCATTCATGGATTTGATGAATAGGGTATTCCGTCAGTTTTTTTATCTGTTTATCATTGTGTTCATTGGTGACATTTTTGTGTACTCTAAAAGTGAGATAGATTATGCCAATTACCTCCGTGTGGTGTTGCAGCTCTTGAAAGAGCAGCAGTTGTATGCCAAATTCTCAAAATATGAATTCTGGTTGAACGCTATCACTTTTTTGGGTCATATTATTTCTAGTGAGGGGATCATAGTGGATCCACTAAAGGTGGTGGTGGTTAAGAAGTGGCCTAGACCCACGAATCCAATCAACATTCAAAGCTTGTTGAGTTTGGCTGGGTATTATAGGAGGTTTGTAAAGAGTTTTTTTATGATAGTTTCCCTATTGACAAAGTTGACTCTGAAGAAGGTAAATTTCTCTTGGTCAGCTAATTATGAGGGTAGTTTTGAGAAGCTGAAGAATTAGCTAACTTCGATAATGGTTTTGACTTTTCCTGAAGGCAATGAGGGGTTTTTGGTTTACTGTGATGCATCTCGGATGGGACTTGGCGATGTTTTGATGCAACATCATAAGGTGATTGCCTATGCTTCTAGGCAGTTATAGGTACATGAGAGGAATTATCCAACTCATAATCTGGAATTGTTAGCTGTGGTATTTGCATTGAAAATTTGTTATCACTATTTGTATGAACGTGGACATCTTCTCGGATCATATGAGTCTGCAATATGTGTTCACTCAGAAAGATCTTAACCTCAGGCAGAGGAGATATCTAAAGCTTCTCAAGGACTATGATATGAGTCTTCACTACCATCCAAGTAAGGCTAATATTGTTGATGCTCTTAAAAAGTTATCCATAGAGAGTTTATCTCATGTGGATAAGGAGAGGCGGGAGTTGGTAAAGGATATTTACCACTTAGCTAATTTTAGAGTTTGCCTTTTGGACTCTGAGAATGGTTGGTATAAGAAATGGTTTGGCTCTCTCTTTGTGTAGAGATCAAGGAGAAGCAAATGCTAGATCTTGTCTTGATGAAAATCAAGGGTGATGTAGGTGGGAAAAAGGTAATGGTATTTGAGAACAGTGGTGATGGCACCTTGCGAAACCAAGGAAGGTTATGTGTTCCTGACCTTGATGGTTTATTAGAAAGGGTATTGGCTGAGGCGCATGAATTGCGCTACGTTGTTTATCCCAGTTTGATGAAAATATATCATGATATCAAGGATATGCATTGGTAGAATGGTATGAAGAAGGATGTGGCTAATTTTGTGGCAAAATATTTGGCGTGTCAATAAATGAAGGTTGAGCACATGAGGCTTGGAGGCTTGTATCAGGAAATTGAATTGCCTGAATGGAAATGGGAAGTGATCAACATGGATTTTGTTACCAGTCATCCTCAGCCTCGAAACCAATTTGATTTGGTTTAGGTCATTGTGGATAGGATGACAAACTTGACTCACTTTTTTCCAGTATGGACTAACTTTTTGGCTGAATATTATCCGAGGTTGTATCTTAATAAGATTGTAAAGTTGCATGGGGTACTTGTTTTGATTATCTCTAATCATGGTACAAAGTTTTCATGTCACTTTTGGTGGTTTTTTTAGAAGAGTTTGGGTACTAAGGTTGGTCTGAGTACTGTTTTTCACCTGCAGATGGATGGGCAAACAGAAAAGACTATTCATAAGTTGGAGGATATACTTAGTGCATATGTGATTGATTATGGCGGTAATTGGGTTAAGCATATACCTCTTGTAGAGTTTGTTTACAACAATAGCTATCATTCTAGAAATAGGATAGCCCCTTTTGAGGCATTGTATGGTAGGAAGTATAGATCTCCTATTGAGCGGTTCGAGCTTGGTAAGGCGGATATGTTTGGCCTTGATTTTGTTTATCAGGCTATGGAAAAGTTAAAGGTGATTTGGGTTAGTCTTAAGGTGGCTCAAAGTAGACAAAAGTCCTACGCAGATGTAAGGTATAGGTACTTGGATTTTGAGGTTGGGGATAGGGTGTTCCTAAAGGTGTCTCCCATGAATGGAGTAATGCGGTTTGGGAAAAAAGAGAAGCTCAGTCCCCGGTATGTTGGTCCCTATGTGGTTTTGAGAAGGTTTGGTAATGTTGCGTATGAATCAGAGTTTTCTTCTAGTTTGAACTTTATTCATTCAGTATTCCATGTCTCTATGTTGAGAAAGTGTATAGGTGACCCTTCATCGGTTGTTCTTTTGGAAGGAATGGGTATCTCGAATTCTCTGTCTTATGAAGAGATCTCCATTGGGATCTTGGATCGACAGGTTCGTCAGTTGCGGACCAAGGATGTAGCTTCGGTTAAGGTTCTATGGTGGAACCACAAGGTGGAAGAATCTACTTGGGGAGTGGAAAAGGACATAAAGACCAAGTATCCACATTTTTGTCTACTCTAGATATTCATGCGGAAGGTATGTATTCTTGATCATATCTTTGTTTTCTAACTTGGTTAAATGAAGGTTGATTTCCTTGCATCTTTGTTTTCTAACTTATTTAAGGGATGAAATGATTATGTTGGGTGTAATTCGTGCTTGTACTAACTTGTTCGTCATTCGGAGACGAATGATCCTAGTAGGGGAGACTAAATCACCCTAGGTTTTGACCCTTATAAAATTTCTCGATTTTGGCTTCTAGACATCATACGACTTTGGGTATTTCTCATATGATGTGGTATGATTTGGTTAGTTTTGGTCGTATGGTGACCAGTGTGGGTTGGATGGTTTCTGTCTAAGGTACGATTAGAACATAACAGTCGTATGTTAGGGTACTAATGGTAAGGTGTCTATCGTATATTGCCCTAATTTTGGTCTAGGTTATACTATTCTTCCTAGGGTACGATTTCATGATACTAATCGTATGGTTGGGTATGATTTGGCTTGGGTGCTCGTATGTTGGATAGTGTTGAGGTCCAAGGGTAGGCCTAGGGTACCACTCGTACCAAAGGGTACGGTTAGGGTAGGGTGGTCATACCATCCTGCGGGAATTTTAAGTAGTTTAAGGTGAGGGTAATCTGGACATTTCCCCTCCTAACCTATTATGACCCCACGATATAAAAAACCTTTTTGGGTCTTCATTAACCTATTTTCAATCCATCAAACTCTCTTAAGCACTCTCAAATTCTCTCAAGTCTCTTGGGTTAAAGAAGGCTAGGGTTTCGTTCAAGGTGGTCAATTTGGGACTTACAAGAGTGATTTTTCTCCATCATCTTCTTAATCTAAGGCATTTACTCCTCCCTCATTGTTAGCTCAAACTAAAGGCATATTTTATGAATTGTTTTCATGGCATAAATGTTGTATGGCTTTGAGTTTTCAAATACATGTTGGGGGTTTTGGTTACAATGGTTGGTTATGATTTTCCCATGTATTTTACTTATGGTTTTCATATTATTATGGTGGTTTGAATATTTGGTTGCATGGAAATGGTTAATTGGTATGTGGTTTTAGCTTTGGAAAACTATGCCCCCAACTTGATTGATAAAATGTCTATGAGAAGGTTTTTTGGTTAAATTGTTGGACTTTCAATGAACTATGCATGGTATAGCTTGGTAATGGAACCCTAAATGGTATAAATAGTTTAAATGGTTTGGAATGGTTAAATGGTAAGGTCTTGGTGGTTATGATTGGTCTAGTTGAAAGCCTTGTGGGGTAAAAGGGAATCCCTCAAGCAAACTTAATAACAAACATCTTGTGGGTTACATGAGATTCACCCAAGTCAACTTAATAATGTAATCTATGGGTACATGGGAACCCTTCTTCTTAAAAAGGATGGCTAAGGACATTGCTTGCAAGCTATAGTCGGTATGACGATACCACTACTTATAACCTTGGTTAATAATAAATAGAATGGTGGTTTGGTTGTGTGGTAATGGTTTTAATTTGGCAATAATGGTGGGGTGTGATAGCTAACCATGAAGGTGTGAGTCCAATGGACGGACACTAGAAACTCATGTTTGCCGACATGAGGATTGGTCATGGAAACCATATATGATACTTACGGGGTACACGAGAATCCCATAAGTGCACTTGTGCATATGTATCATGGAGAGAGAATGGTACTCAGGGGGTACACTGAACCCATATAGCCCGTGGGTGATTCTAGGATGGTTAAGCTACATATTTCCAGGTTAATTATTTTAAAGGCACTCTAAACCCGATTGCCTTTCCCGACATGGTTATATATATATATACACACACACACATATATATATATGGTTGTGAATGCATATGGTTGGTATATGTATGGTTGTGAATGCATATGGTTGGTTTACTTAGTTTTAAAGGTCGGCATTATTTTATCCTTATCCTGAGTCTATGCTAGCTTTCACCTGCTAACCCATCTTCGGGCGTTGTATCCCCATACGATACAGGAACCGACTGTTCTACTCCTCTTACTTAGTGATCAGATTCGGGATCAACTGTTGGATTGAAGTGGTGATCTTCCATATTTTGGAAGGCTCCATTTCATATCATGGATGTCTTTACATACTCTAGTTATTTCATAGATATTGGTTTTGGCTATAGTTGGAGGCATGTCCAAACTTGATATTATTTTACTTTTTGTTAGAGGCTTTGTGGGACTACTATGGGTTAGTATGTGCGATGTCGGCAGTAGTGTCAGACTTAGTATTGGTATTAGGACTGATACTGTTTAACTATATTTATGATTGTTCCATCTTATTATGTTATGGACTCGTACTTGGTTAGTTTTTTGGTTTTGGTATGGTTATTGGTTGGGTATTGGATTGTTGGACTTGCTTGGGTTGGTCACAGTTATGGACTTATCGCAGAGTCTGGAATTTTACAAAACGCTATCTTGTTATATGTTTGGAATTCATCAAACTCAGGGTACATATTTGGAGGTTGGGTTGGGTAATGGGGGTGGTCCTCGGTCCTGGTTGGACTTAGGATGCCCATTACGACAAGGCCCCAGTTTGGGTCATGTCACCTTAGGCCAAGGCTTGTGATAACCTTGTAAAGTCATTTGTGTATAATATACTCTTATAAATGGTAGACTGACACTTGAGAGGGTTGCATATAAATTATTGAGTAAGTTTTGTATGGAATAATGGATGAAAATTTCGAGTATTACTAATGATGTAGCCCTTATGTGTGACTAATAATATAATTTATATGTGTCATTTATGACTTATGCATGTAATTATGGGTATGACTTCCAAGTATGGTTAATGGCTTGGCCTATTGATATGCTTCATGTTATAGATATCGGTATGATTAAGGGTTAATAGCTAATAGGTATGATATGATATGGCTTATATAGATATACAATATGGCTCATGGGTATAATATGACTTATGTAGATATATAATAAAGCTCATGGGTATGATCTGGCCTATATAGATAAAATGTGGCTTATAGATATGATATGGCTTATATATATACATAAGATGGCTCGTAGAAATAACGTGGCATATAGATGTGATTAACAGCCTTTAGATAAGATGGGTGGTCTATTAATATGGTTATTATGAATTTTGAATACGCTTAGTAATAGTGCTTATGAATATTAGTATTGATATGGTCTCCAGATATAATCAATAATATGGCTTATAGACATGATTTTAGGTGAGACCTACAAATATTATTCCTTCTTCGGTTTATAATTATGAGTAGAGGAATGGTATATGGATATGATTTATTGGTATAATATATTGGGCTTGGCTTATTGACACGGCTCACTAATATGATTCATTAATGTGGTTTTTAATTATGAGTTTTGGTTCGAGCCCGGTAATTGTTAATGGTGTTGATAATATGAGTTCCTACTCAAGTCCGATAATTATTAATGATATTGGTAATGTGAGTTTTAGTTTGAGTCTAGTATTGACGGTTTCTTACGATGCGGTATGGGACAAATGGATTCTTGGTTATGATGTTTTAATCGGTAAATTATGGTTGTGTAGTGGGTTTCTTTTCTTTATTGTACTCTCCAGGCTTATGGGGGCCTACGTGGGGTTATTTACTTTTATGCACTTATTGTCTTATGGGGCCAATTTAGTAGTTAGAAATGTATGATTGTTATGTTATCATTTTGATTCTATTTATTTATGTTGGTATTGCGGTGTTGGAGGCTATTTCTAGGTTTGACCCTTTTATCTTGACTTAGCTTATATTATCTTGTATCTTATCATATTTATATCATGATTTAGCTCAATCTACAGATGATGCCTACTGAGTACCCGTGGTTTGGTACTCAAACTATACTTTTGTACCTTTTTGGTGTAGATCCGAGTACTAGTTATCGTTGCTAATTCGTTGATTGTGCAGAGTTGATTTCAGATATTGGGTGAGCTCTTAGAGTCGAAGTTACCTTTTTTTCCTTCTAGTTATCTATGTCTAGTATTTCATTTTTGAGATGGATTGTATTTGTCTATGAAGTACTCATGGTCCTTTTCTAGTTGCTCTTGTATCGACATTACTGAGTCTGGGGATATTTGTTGGTTTCTATCTATTTATTAGATCTTTATGACTGATCATCGTTATCTAAATCTTTAAATGGTTTATTTTCGAATTTTAGGCCATTTTCCCACCAAGTTAGCCCATTGCATCTAGCTTTAGGCAATGGTTCGGCTTACCTACTGGAGGGATAGAGTAGGTGTCATCATGACTCATAAATTGAGTCGTGGCACAAGTGACCACAAGATAACCCACCTGAAAAAACACTAAGAAAATATATAATAATTGATAAAAAAAATTATGGAGAAGCTAAACTAAATAATATAATAAATATTCAAAGGAATCAAATTAGCACTAAACAAGTCTGAGATCAAAAGTTGAACATCAAACTATAATTCTGAAAAGCCTCTCCTAAGATGAGTTGCTAGGAAAAGCCCCCAACTAACTCAAATTGTCTGAAAAATGGGAACACTAAAGACAAAATGAAATGAAATGTTTGTCCCTGGTCCTTACATGATGGGGACTCACTAACATTGTTGTTGTTGATATGGGATTAGATCTTACTAGGTGTGATCCAGGTGATGAGCGTCAGGACCTATATTATAAGACAATATAGGAAAAAGAAAGTATGTGATCACCACTTTGAATGTATTGAGTATGTGAGTTAAAAAATATCTAATCTAAACTAAACATGCTATACACATAACATGGAGAACTAAATGGAAGACCAAATGATAAACATGTGCTGCATAATGAATTAAATAGTTGAATACAAGGTCATGCAAAAAATCAGGATCTGAACTACAAACTATAGATTGTGGAAGCTACTAATAACCGACATAGCCCAATCTAAACAAACCGGGATCCAAGCTGTAACCCCAGCTAGAAGGGTGTTCAGTACCTAGCCAGGGTACAAAAACTGACGGACGTGTATCCACTAAACTAATGTCCAAAATGATTAAGGTGGAAAGCCTGATTTAAGGGGTTACCCTTTATAACTGTCACGCCCCAAAATCCCATCGGGCCGGACTGGCACCCGAAGTCGAGAAGGCCCGGGAGAACCCGTTCAAATACCTCTACTTTCCCTTACATGTCACCAAAAATTTGGACAGCACTTCGTTGCATATAGAAGGATCTAATTACCTGTATCAGCACAACACGCACAAATATATATATAATACTTGGCCGTCGAGGCCACCACATATACAGATATAACATCACTATATAAACTTCCATGACTTTACCCTTCCTTATGTCTACAAAGCCTCTAGGATATACATGACATAACTAGGGTCGGGACAAACCCCCGCCCACACATGACTCCTGTACAATAACAAAACATAAGGAACCGACTCGGAAAACTCCGAAGCAAACTGGAGCTCACCAACAATAGCTGTATGACCTGGCTCCTATCTATGCTGTGAATGAGCTGAGGTACTTGTGCCTGTAGCATTAAATGCAGGTCCCCGTGGGGGACGTCAGTACGAAATATGTACTGAGTATGTAAAGCTTTAGATAATCACATATGATATAGGAGCTCAATAGAAATCCGAAACAAGTGAATAAATCGTAATAGTAGTGGACCACACTTACTAGAACTTGTGACAACCTGTACATTGAATTTATTCAATCACTTTACCTTCGTTCTTAACATCTTTGTAATCATTACTGTACTGTACTGTGACCATTAGGCTACCTCCAGTACATATCAACTGGGATCGACCCATGCTAGGCTTATGCCCCTGGGATACCACCCATAAACACGTAAATAGGGATCGACCCATGCTAGGCTTATGCCCCTGGGATACCACCCGATAAGAGAGAACTTCCATCACTTAGTTCAATTAATCTTTAAGATTGTTATTTCGGTCGCCACCACATTTTTGATACTTTGAAACAACGATACATCAATAAGAACCAAGTAATAGACCTTCTATACAATAACGACGTAATAAAGACTCATTGGTACATCAACAATGTGTTTCAGAATCATCAATATCACAACAATGAAATAGGAGCCTTTTCGTATATCAATGAAACATTTTGACACTTTATAGAATGGAAATAACTTCGTTGGTAATGTAGAACAATACATGTTTTTGGACAACCTCGGAATCTTACTTGATGGAACATTGGTGTTTTCATGCCAAAGAACATCGTTAGAGTATGCTTTACATACCTCGTTGTAGATTCGGATACCAATTCAACACAACTTCCCGCCTTTACAAATCACTTATCTACAATGAAATGTTTGGCATCTAGTACTAGCAACCCAACACCACAATTCTCTTCCATAATTCCATACAACCAATATTTGCAAAACATTCCAAAAACCAACTTGAACAATAGGTTTATGTGTATATATATATATAATCATCAATACCACATCATCACACCAAATCCCTTCACAATTCAACATAAGCCAACATCATTTCCCAATCATCTTTCAACAACAATCAAATAACATACTTCTTATGCTCACATGCATATATATATACATATCCATATAAATAACACCAACATAATTTACATCCTTACCATAAAATGGCCCTTTTGATTTCGAAGTCCTGTTGGTACAAATAAGGGGTGCTTCTCGAAGCCCTCGAGACGGTGAACACAACTACGAAATCAATTTGGACTTTCTACGGTTGAATCACAAGATAATTGGAGTTGAACTTAGACTAGGGTTTCTTATTCTTCAATAATTTGGATGATAACATGATGGATATGAGGCTAAGTATATGTATATAATGACCAATTTTCGTCCATGAGGTGATGGAAAATGACCATATTGCCCTTAAAAATTTAAGTAAATCCGAATCTGTCCATGGTTGACTGTTTTGATAGGCTAAAGTAAATCGACCATAACTCTTTGCTCCGATATCGTATTTGGGTGAAATTTATATATTTAGATAGATAATTCAAAGTTCTTTCATTTCATATAAAGTAGGACACCCAGTTAGTCCTGTACAAGGAATTATGATCATTTGAAGTTGACCCTAAAAATCTGTTTTGAGAGGCTGAAGTAAAACGAGTATAACTCCTTACTCAGACATTGGATTTGGATGAAACTAATTGAATTAGAAATAAGACTCTCGGGTCTTCTCATCGATATATAGAATCTCACACAGTTCATTTTGTACAAGGAGTTATGATCGTTTAAAGTCGACCCAAAAATCTGTTTGGCTGCAGTACTTTTGTGTGCAGAAAATTTCTGCGCATTTACTGTTCATTGCGTCCACCGTTTTCAAGTTTCGAACATGCTCGCTTATATCCGATACTCATCTATTTTGAGAAATCTTTATATCGTTGGAAAGCTAACTCGATAAACTTCGCATAGAAACTTCGACGAGCAAATTCCGGTATAAATAAAGTCAATTCCCATACACATAATCAAACTATACACTTGAAACCATCTCAAAATAATCAATACTCATACTTAAACTCATATATACCTAACTTATGATCAATACATATACTCCAACACATATAACCATGGCTAATGCACGTAATTAAGTACGGGGTGTTACATCCTTCCCCCCTTAAGGACATTCGTCCTTGAATGTGAATGTAGTTATTTAGCCGAAACAAGTTCGAATTCATAATTGATATTCACGTCATCATATAGATATTATGCATATGTAAAAACTTACTTGTTAGCGTCCCAGTTCCACTCCTTGCACTTCTTTTTCACCTTTGAACAAATAAGGGTATTTCGATTTCATTGCTTCCTCCGCTTCCCATGTAATCTCTTCCCTTTGTTGATTTCTCCAAAGTACTTTCACCGATGCTACTTCTTTGTTTCTCATCTTCTTAACTTGAAGATCTAATATAGCAATAGGCATCTCCTCATAGGTAAGATCTTCTGTTACTTGCACATCTTCAGTAGAAGTAATAAGGGACGGATCTCTGATGCACTTTCGAAGCATCGATACATGA
This sequence comes from Capsicum pubescens, assembly GCA_030864215.1. Taxonomy (NCBI): domain Eukaryota; kingdom Viridiplantae; phylum Streptophyta; class Magnoliopsida; order Solanales; family Solanaceae; genus Capsicum; species Capsicum pubescens. The sequence goes on along the minus strand of CM061541.1, from coordinate 81,935,485 downwards.
AATACTGGATGCACTGATGAGAGTTCCTGGGGTAGCTCTAATTCATAAGAAACTTGCCCACATCTTCGAATAATCTTATACGGCCCTATATATCGTGGACTCAACTTTCCTTTCTTGCCAAATCTCATCACCCCTTTCATTGGTGATACCTTCAAAAATACCCAATCGCCTAACAAAACTCTAGCCCTCTTCTTCTACTATCCGCATATGACTTGTGTCGACTTTGGGCTATTTTCAACCGTTGCTGAATCACCTTGACTTTTTCTATGGCTTGATACACAAGATCCGGTCCGAACATAAGAGTTTCACCCGCTTCGAACCATCCTATTGGTGATCTACACTTCCTCCCATATAAAGCTTCATATGGTGCCATTTTGATACTTGAATGATAGCTATTATTGTAGGCAAACTCAATAAGAGGTAAATGATCATCCCAGCTGCCTTTAAAATCTATAACACATGCTCGTAGCATATCTTCAAGTGTTTGAATGGTGCGCTCTGCTTGTCCATCCGTCTGAGGGTGAAAAGCTGTACTCAGATTCACTTGTGTTCCCAAACTCCGTTGGAAAAACTTCCAAAAGTTTGCGGTAAATTGAGATCCCCGATCCGATATAATAGAAGTTGGCACCCCATGTAATCGGACTATTTCTTTAACATACAGCTTCGAATATTCTTCAACTGTGTAAGTGGTCTTAACGGGTAAGAAATGTGCGAATTTAGTAAGCCTATCCACAATCACCCATATAGAATCAAATTTCCGAGCTGTACGAGGCAAACCTGTAAAAAAATCCATGTTGATCATGTCCCACTTCCAAATTGGAAGATCTATGCATTGCATATAGCCTCCAGGCTTTTGATGTTCCACTTTAACTCATTGGCAATTTGGACATTCAGCTACAAATTCTGCGATGTTTCTTTTCATGTCATTCCACCAATACATATCTTTCAAATCTTGATACATTTTGGTTGATCCTGGATGAATGGAGTACCTTGAAAAATGTGCCTCTGTCATAATCTTCTTTCTTAGCCCGTCTACATCCGGCACACACAATCGGTTTTGGCACTGAAGTACTCCTTCTCGCGTAAGCTCAAATGCCTTGGTCGCACCACTCTGAACGTTCTCCTTAAGCTGTAATAAAATAGGATCTGCATCTTGCTTCTCTTTCACCTCAGCTACTAATGAGGATTCTGCGGCATTATGCACAATAAGCTCCTCGTCCGGAGTTTCGAGAAGATGAACTCCTAGACTAGCTAATTGATAAAGATCTTTAATCATCCCTTGCCTTTCTATAGGTGCCATCATAGCCTTACGACTCAACGCATCAGCTACTATATTCGCTTTCCCTGGGTGATACAAAATATCAACAACATAATCTTTTAATAGTTCCATCCACCTTCGTTGCCTCAGATTTAGATCCTTCTGACTGAAAATATATTGTAAGCTCTTGTGATCAGTATATATATCAACATGAACCCCATATAAATAGTGGCGCCATATTTTTAAAGCAAAGATAACCGCTGCCAGCTCAAGATCATGTGTGGGGTAATTTTTCTCATGTTGCCTCAATTGCCTTGAGGCATATGCTATCACCTTACCATGCTGCATTAATACACATCCTAAACCAATTCTCGAAGCATCACAATACACTGTATACCCTTCTGTACCTTCTGGAAGTACCAACACAGGTGTAGAAGTCAACTTATTCTTCAATTCTTGGAAACTCTCCTCACACGCATCATTCCATTGGAACTTGGATGCTTTATGTGTTAGCTTGGTTAAGGGTGCTGAAATGGAAGAAAAGTATTTAACAAACCTTCTATAATAACCGGCCAACCCGAGAAAACTACGAATCTCCGTAGGCGTTGTGGGCCTTGGCCAGTTCTTCACAGCTTCTATCTTTTGAGCATCAACCTTTATCCCTTCACTAGATATAATATGACCCAAAAATTCCACCGACTTTAACCAAAACTCACATTTAGAGAACTTTGCATAAATCTTACAATCACAAAGAGTCTGCAATGCCTGTCGTAAGTGATTGGCATGGTCCTCTTCTGATCTAGAATAAACTAGAATATCATCTATAAAAATTATCACAAATACATCTAGGAATGGCTTAAACACCCTATTCATCAAATCCATAAAAGCTACAGGTGCATTTGATAGCCCAAATGACATAACTAGAAACTCATAATGACCATATCGTGTTCGGAAAGTTGTCTTTGGTATATCCTTCTCTTTGACCCTCACTTGGTGGTAACCTGACCTCAAATCAATCTTAGAAAAACACTTGGCGCCCTGTAACTGATCAAATAAATCATCAATTCTTGGGAGAGGATATTTATTCTTAGTAGTCACCTTATTCAATTGCCGATAATCAATACACATCCTCAGCGAGACATCCTTTTTGCGCACAAATAACACTGGTGCTCCCCAGGGGGACATACTAGGCCTTATGAATCCCTTCTCTAGCAAATCTTTCAATTGCTCTTTAAATTCTCGTAATTTTGCTGGGGCTATTCTATATGGTGGAATGGAGATTGGTTGGGTGCCTGTTATTACATCAATAACAAACTCTACTTCTCGTTCAGGAGGCAAACCTGGAAGATCTTCAGGAAATACATCAGGAAATTCATTTACCACCGGAACAGCGTGAAGAGTTGGTGGCTCTGCTTCTGTATCCCTTACTCTAACTAAATGATATATGTATCCCTTGGAAATCATTCTTCTTGTCTTAAAATAAGAAATAAATCTACCTCTTGGCGCGCTAATTTCACCTTTCCATTCAAGGACTGATTCATTTGGAAAATGGAAATATACCTTTTTCGTACAGCAATCAATTATGGCATAACAAGACGCCAACCAGTCCATACCCATTATAACATCAAAATCTACCATTTCTAACTCTACAAGATCAGCCATCGTATCACGACCACAAACAGTTACTATGCAGTTTCGATAAACCCTTCTAGCTATAATAGATTCCCCAACCGGTGTGGATACTTCAAATGGCTTAACTAATAGTTCGGGTATTCTTTCGAACTTTCCAGCAACCAATGGAGTAACATAAGATAATGTGGAACCGGGATCAATTAAGGCATATAAATCGAATGAAAAGATAGACAACGTACCCGTAACCACATCTGGGGAAGCCTCTAAATTTTGTCGATCCGCTAGAGCATATGTACAATTTTGAGCCACGCTAGAACCCGTGGCTCCTCTATCACCTCTAACACGACCCATTGGTTGTGTACCCCTTCCTGAATAAGGCATCGATGATGATGATGCAACAAATGACCCCGTAGGTCGTGCCATACCCCCTATGTCCCTTCGTAGGCATTCCCTCATCATATGCCCCGACATACCGCACCAAAAGCAAACATTGGTCCCCAGCCGACATGCGCCCAAATGATACCTTCCACATTTATTGCATGGCTCTTGAAGAGGTCTCGATTGGCTCGTATTCCCTTGCCCTTGGTACCCCACTATCTGCGAACTCTGACTCTCACTTCTATGCCCAAATTGATTTCCTCTGGACCCTTGGAACTGTGGTGGGGCACTAGCTGCAGAATAAGAAGATAATGGCCTAGGTGGTCTAGCAGAAAACTGTGGTCTGAACCCTCTTTGAGATGCCATGAACTGCCCTGTAGATCTAGCCCTCTTGGAATATCCTCTTTCTGATTCTTGTGTTCTTCTCCTCTACCTCTGATCTTCCATTTTCTGTGCAAAAGCTTGGATCCTCGCTATGTCCATATCTTTGTTCAAAGCGGCAATAGTACAATCCCTAACCAAATATGGATCCAATCCATCCACATACCGATGAACTCCGTCATCCATAGTAGCTATAATATTAGGAGCATATCTGGACAAAGAAATCGAAGACTATACTCCCTCACACTTGTATTACCCTGTCGAAGATTTCAGAACTGATCCGCACGGGCCTGACGAGTCTCATATGGAAGATAATGATCAATAAATGCCTCTTTGAACTCTTTCCAAGTAGCTGGGGGTGCATCAATGCCCCTTGACCGTTTCCAGTCTTCATACCAATATATAGCCTCACCTTTGAATCTATACACGGCTAACTCCACTGTCTCTCTGCCCGATACATTCATCACCTTAAGGGCCCTTTGGATCTGATCAATAAAGTCCTGCGGATCTTCGTTAAGATCGGATCCGGTAAGAGTAGGCGGATCCATCTTAAGAAAATCCAGTGTTCGAAGACTAGCCGCCCTATCTATACCACTAGGACCTGCAGTAGGAATGGCTCGCCCTTGAGCTTGCCCAGCAACCATACGAGTCAAAAGTTGCACTGCATTTCTAAGATCTTAATCAACAACATTAATAGGTGGCTCTGGGGATATAGTTCTCCTCCCCCTTATTTCTTCCGGACTGGGAGAAGTTTCTGATGCATGCTCAGCTGGAGCCTCACTTTGATTAGCTGGTATAGTGGGTGACTTACTAGTCCCCTCTCCGGCAGCCACATCTACTTGCTTACCGGTATTCTTGCTTCTGGTAACCGGCATCATTACTATAATAAGAGAAACAAACTGATTCAGTGGTCAACTATGACTTCATATACAATATAAGCTCTATCGCACGATATAAGACATGACTAAAAGAAACAATTCCTAAATGTCCATAGCCTCCTGTTTATAGATGTGGTGCACAACACACCGATAAACAAGACTCTACGTAGACACGGCTTTGTAGACTCACTAGGACGAACCTCTCTGATACCACTTTTGTCATGCCCCAAAATCCCATCGGGCCGGACTGGCACCCGAAGCCGAGAAGGCTCGGGAGAACCCGTTCAAATACCTGTACTTTCCCTTACATGTCACCAAAAATTTGGACAGCACTTCGTTGCATATAGAAGGATCTAATTACCTGTATCAGCACAACACGCACAAATATATATATATATATATAATACTTGGCCGTCGGGACCACCACATATACAGATATAACATCACTATATAAACTTCCATGACTTTACCCTTCCTTATGTCTACAAAGCCTCTAGGATATACATGACATAACTAGGGTCGGTACAAACCCCCTCCCACACATGAATCCTGTACAATAACAAAACATAAGGAACCGACTCGGAAAGCTCCGAAGCAAACTGGAGCTCACCAACAATAGTTGTATGACCTGGCTCCTATCTATGCTTTGAATGAGCTGAGGTACCTGTGCCTGTAGCATAAAATGCAGGTCCCCGTAGGGGACGTCAGTACAAAATATGTACTGAGTATGTAAAGCTTTAGATAATCACATATGATATAGGAGCTCAATAGAAATCCGAAACAAGTGAATAAATCGTAATAGGAGTGGACCACACTTACTAGAACTTGTGAAAACCTGTACATTGAATTTATTCAATCACTTTACCTTCGTTCTTAACATCTTTGTAATCATTATTGTACTGTACTGTGACCATTAGGCTGCCTCCAGTACATATCAACTGGGATCGACCCATGCTAGGCTTATGCCCCTGGGATACCACCCATAAACACGTAAATAGGGATCGACCCATGCTAGGCTTATGCCCCTGGGATACCACCCGATAAGAGAGAACTTCCATCACTTAGTTCAATTAATCTTTGAGATTTTTATTTCGGTCGCCACCACATTTTTGATACTTTGAAACAACGATACATCAATAAGAACCAAGTAATAGACCTTCTATACAATAACGACGTAATAAAGACTCATTGGTACATCAACAATGTGTTTCAGAATCATCAATATCACAACAATGAAATAGGAGCCTTTTCGTATATCAATGAAACATTTTGACACTTTATAGAATGGAAACAACTTCGTTGGTAATGTAGAACAATACATGTTTTTGGACAACCTCGGAATCTTACTTGATGGAACATTGGTGTTTTCATGCCAAAGAACATCGTTAGAGTATGCTTTACATACCTCGTTGTAGATTCGGATACCAATTCAACACAACTTCCCGCCTTTACAAATCACTTATCTACAATGAAATGTTTGGCATCTAGTATTAGCAACCCAACACCACAATTCTCTTCCATAATTCCATACAACCAATATTTGCAAAACATTCCAAAAACCAACTTGAACAATAGGTTTATGTGTATATATATATATAATCATCAATACCACATCATCAAACCAAATCCCTTCACAATTCAACATAATCCAACATCATTTCCCAATCATCTTTCAACAACAATCAAATAACATACTTCTTATGCTCACATGCATATATATATACATATCCATATAAATAACACCAATATAATTTACATCCTTACCATAAAATGGCCCTTTTGATTTCGAAGTCCTGTTGGCACAAATAAGGGGTGCTTCTCGAAGCCCTCGAGACGGTGAACACAACTACGGAATCAATTTGGACTTTCTACGGTTGAATCACAAGATAATTGGAGTTGAACTAAGACTAGGGTTTCTTATTCATCAATAATTTGGATGATAACATGATGGATATGAGGCTAAGTATATGTATATAATGACCAATTTTCGTCCATGAGGTGATGGAAAATGACCATATTGCCCTTAAAAATTTAAGTAAATCCGAATCTGTCCATGGTGGACTGTTTTGATAGGCTAAAGTAAATCGACCATAACTCTTTGTTACGATATCGTATTTGGGTGAAATTTATATCGTTGGATAGATAATTCAAAGTTCTTTCATTTAATATAAAGTAGGCCACCCAGTTAGTCCTGTACAAGGAATTATGATCGTTTGAAGTTGACCCTAAAAATCTGTTTTGAGAGGCTGAAGTAAAACGAGTATAACTCCTTACTCAGACGTTGGATTTGGATGAAACCAATTGCATTAGAAATAAGACTCTCGGGGATTATCATAGATATATAGAAGCTCACACAGTTCATTTTGTACAAGGAGTTATGATCGTTTAAAGTCGACCCAAAAATCTGTTTGGCTGCAGTACTTTTGTGTGCAGAAAATTTCTGCACATTTACTGTTCATTGCGTCCACCGTTTTCAAGTTTCGAACATGCTCGCTTATATCCGATACTCATATTTTTTCAGAAATATTTATATCGTTGGAAAGCTAACTCGATAAACTTCGCATAGAAACTTCGACGAGCAAATTCCGGTATAAATAAAGTCGATTCCCATACACATATAATCAAACTATACACTTGAAACCATCTCAAAATAATCAATACTCATACTTAAACTCATATATACCTAACTTATGATCAATACATATACTCCAACACATTTAACCATGGATAATGCACGTAATTAAGTACGGGGTGTTACAATAACCTACAGTGGCGCCATAGTTCTGGGACTTAGGAACTTCTACTAAAGTTCTTAGCTTAACTGGCAGATGAGCCTTAATCTCTGTGTCCGTTCGATGCTAAGTACTACTCCCAACTGAAGGACACTAATAACTGCAATGCTCAGTAATGGTAATGATCTGATTATTAAAATAAATGCTCTATCGAGAAGCATGAAAAACATATTAAATGGGAAATATAGCATCCAAAAGTATGGGCTTACAATCCTAGGTCATTGGGTGTTCATAACCTACCATCTCGGAAGAATGCAACTACTCTGTCAATTTCATAAACTGAAAACAATTACAGAATTGTATGACTCGGGTAAAATAATCACGGAAATTATAACATAACTAGGGTTTGGGATCATTGTCAAGTAATGACAATGGAACTTATGCTATAACGGTAATTATAACTCAATGACACCAACTGACTAAGATATCAATAAATTTACCAATAGCCATAAACCCTAAATTATGATGAAGGAATTGAACTGTAGAATTGGGTAGCTTTGGCACTCAGTAGGTGAAAGAGAACCCATTGATGAAATCCCACATACCTAGAGAAGAGAACCCTAAAGAATTTTCTAGAGTTGGATGCCTGAGGAAAACGAACACTAACTTGTCTTGGGGAAAAGGAATCACCTCTTTTTTCTTCTAAAACTAAATATTGGATGATATTCTAGTAGTGAGAGATTTGGGTCATATAAACCCCACTAATGACCCTTGAAATTCCCAAAACAACAAAGTTTTAATCTTTAAGATGGGAACCAATTGTTATTCCCCTTAAAATTTCATAACTAGAAACTGATGGGAGGGATATACGAGACATTCCCACGATCGAGGGACCAACCTATGATCGTAGGTTGCACTCATGGTTTGGAGCTAGATGACAGCTCTCTGAAAATGATAAGATGATCCTTGGTACAATTATGAAATCTACCTATGCTCGTACCTTGGTTTGTAGTTCGCTAGTAACATCGAGAGCATCTGTGGGACTCATGATCATGTCTAGGAATCGTGGTTTCAAATCACGATCTTAGTTACCTTTCATGGCATGAAGTTACACTTTGTCAACTTTTATATGTTGGGATTTTATATCTTATATGAGACCATTGTAAAATCATGCAATGTAACCACGGCCGTGGTTTGGGCTCGTGGTATTTGTACAACAATACTTTACTGAAAAGTCCATAACCTTTTACTTTGATGTCATATTAAGTCCAAACTAGATGTGTTGGAAAGATAATTCAAATGTCTATAATTTGGTGTGTTTGGGACTCAAAGATACGTTAAATATTTGGAAGTTATGCTCATTTAAAACTAAATCACTACCTTAGGGATTGATCGGTAAAAGAGGTTTTGGCTTGGTTAAGGGCAAAGGGGCCAGGGGGATTTGGTACATGGCCAAATACTTATCATAATGTTAAAACTTAGTGATTTACCCTACTTATACTCTAAGCATTTTTCTTTCCTAGGCTTGAATTTTTTGAGGAGTTATAATTCTCCTTCTTGGGGTCATTCGTCCCTGACTAAACTGGAAGGTTAGGGGAAAAGAGTTGCAATTCCCATATTTTCTTCACCACTTCTCCCAGTATTATTGGAATACCTTTACACTATATATATCTGAATTTCCTACGCTAAATTTCTAAGATTTGAAAAATGACATCATATTAGATCGATAGCTGAAACATAGGCTGACTCGAACTCATGGACGTATGTTATGGCATGAGAATAGCTGGGTGACATAAGATAGAATGAATTAGTTGATTAAGGGAAAGAATTAATTAATTAAAGGAAACTGTTACCTCAATTTGGGACTGATTTTGAAGGGAAAAGGTGGGAATACTTGGTTATCCTGTTTTCCTCCACTTTGCAAGTCACTCCCTCAACCAACTGATTTCTCCAAAGAACCTTCACCAATGAAACCTATTTATTCCTTAATCTATGAACAATATTTCAATATGAACCTCTTCATAAGAGAGATCTGTCTTTCACACCAACCTTTATAAGGATACAACTGATGCAGCATCACCAATGCACTTCTTTAGCAAGGAAACATGAAAGACTAGATGCATTATTGCTAAGTTCTCCGGTAAATCTAAATCATAGGCTACATTGCAAAAATGACCTACAATCTAATAAGGACCGATAAAACAGGGACTGAGCTTTCCTTGGTTCTCAAACCTTTTCACCCCTTTCATAGGTGAGACTTTCAAGTAGACAAAATCACCAATGGAAAACTCAAGTTCCCTCCTCCTTACATCTATATAGGACTTCTGACGACTTTGAGTCATTCTCAAACTCTCTCTAATCAGCTAAAATTTTTCCATATCCTCATAGACTGAGTTAGTCCCTACCAATGAAGCTTCATGAACTTCAAACAAACTAATAGGAGACCTACACCTTCTGCCATAAAATGCCTCAAATGAGGCAATATAAATAGTAGAGTGATAGTTTTTGTTATACGCAAACTCGATCAAAGAAAGATGATCATCCCAACTACCCTTAAAATCAATCACACATGGTCTCAATATGCCCTCTAAAGTCTGAGAGGTCCTCTCTACCTGGCCATCTGTCTGCAAGTGAATGGTTGTACTGAGATGAACTTGAGTACAAAGACCCTTCTTGAATGCCTTCCAAAATTGAAAGGTAAAATACGTACCTCTATCTGAAATGATAGTTAATAAGACTCCATGGAATATTACCAACTCCTTCAGGTAGAGTTTGGCATAGTCCTCATATGAATCTAAAATGTTTACTGGCAGGAAATAGACCGACTTAGTCATTCTATCCACTATGACCTAAATAGAATCCTATTATCGATGACTATGAGGCAACCATATAACAAAGTCTATGTTCACTACCTCCCACTTCTAAGTAGGAATATTAATGTCCTAAATCATGTCACCAGGTCTCTGGTGCTCAACCTTAACCTACTAGAAATTTAGGAACTTAGTCACAAATTCCTAATATCCTTCTTCATACCATTCCACTAATAGACTTCTCATAGATCATAGTACATCTTAGTGGCTCCTGGGTGAATAGAATGCCAAAAACCATGAGCCTCTACTAATATTCACTATCTCAATTCATCTACATTTAGAATACAAAGTCTGCCCTGATAGCAAAGAACACCATCTCCCCCTTGGGTGAAAACATTAACCTTCTAACTTTAGACCACTACTTTTAATTTAAGAAAAATACGATCACTATACTCAATTTCCTTAACCTCAACTACCAACGAGGCTTCCAAATCATTCAGGACCAATATACTTCCTTCGACTGACTCGACCAATTGAACTCCTATCCTAGCCAATCTATGAACCTCACTATCTAGTTCTTTTTTCTCATCCTCTACATGAGCAACACTCTCCTTAGGTAATCTGCTAAAAGCGACGACTACCATATTAACCTTACCTGAATTGTACAAAACACTCATATTATAATCCTTTAGCAACTCAAGCCATTTTCTTTAACAAAGATTCAAATCTTTCCGACTGAACACATACTAAAGACTTTTTTGATCGGTGAACACGTCAACATGAACCTTATAGAGGTAATGTTTCCAAATCTTTAAGGATAAAACCACTGCCTCAACTTTAGATCATGAGTCGGGTAGTTTTTATCATGAGGCTTGAGTTTTCTAGAGGCATATGCTATAAATTTGCGCTTCTGCATCAACACACAACCAAGTCCAACCCTGGAATCATCAAAATAAACCACCAAACCATCTAAGCCCTCGAACAAAGTTAAAACCAGAGTGGTAGTGAGTCGAGTCTTAAACTCCTATAAACTCCTCTCACAAGGATAAAACCACTGAAATTTGACTTTTTTCTGAGTCAACCTGGACATGGGATAGGCAATAGAGAAAAATCCCACGACAAGCCATCTATAGTAGAGGGATAAATTCAAGAAACTCCTAATATCTACTGGAGAAATAGGTCTAGTCTAGTTTCTTACTGCTTTAGTCTTAGGATCAACCCAAATGTTTTCTCAGGAAATAACATGACCAAGTAATGTTACTTATTTCAAGTAGAATTCACATTTGTTAGATTTGGCTAATAGCTAGAAACCTTTAAGAGTCTATAAGATAATTCTCAAATGATTCGCATATTCATCCTCACTCCAAGAATAAATGAGGATGTTATCTATGAAGACTTTAATGAATATGTCCAAGTATTGCTTGAACACCATGTTCATCATGTCCATAAAAGCTCTAGGAGAATTGATTAGTGCAAAAAACATAACAATAGATTTAAAGATGACCATACTGAGTTCTGAAGGTTATCTTTGGAATGTCGGGTTCTCTGGATCTGAGCTGATGATAGCCTGATCGAAGTTCTATCTTTAAAAATAAACTTGCACCCTGAAGTTGGTCAAATAAGTCATCAATATTGGTAAGGGATACTTATTTTTAATTGTGACCTTGCTCAACTGATGGTAGTCAATGTACATTCTGAGAGAATCATCTTTCTTGCATAAGAAAAGAATCAGAGCACCCTATAGAGAGATGTTGGGCCTGATAAAACCCTTATCTAGGAGGTCCTTCAATAGCTCCTTCAACTATTTAAGCTCGGATAGAGCCATTCTTTAGTGTAGAATTGAAATAATTTGATTATATGGAAGGATATTTATTCCAAAGTTAATTTCCCATTAGGGAGGAACTCTGGGTGTTCTGGAAATACTTTTGGAAATTCATTTACCACTAAAAATTACCCAAGAGTTAGGGTTTTGTACTTTGAATCCTTAACCCAAATGATAGATGCACACTTTGAAGATCAACTTTCTAGCCTTAAGGTAAGAGATGAATTGACCCATAGGCACTGAGTACTACCCTTCCACAGAAACTAAAATTGGACTACTAACTTCCTACAATCAATCAAGGGATAGATAAAGTGTATCCAATAATGACATCAAAATATACCATGTCTAACTCTACAAGAACAACTACATAACATTTTGGTAAATTATAACTGGTAATTTATGTATACCCATTTATCTATAACGGAGTCACCAACTGGAGTAGAGAATCTGAAAGATTTTAAAAGAATTTTGGGATTAACACCGAAGCCTACTTCTATATACGGAGTTACAAAGAAAAGTGTAGCTCCAAGATCTAATAATACATAGACCAGAACATGGAAAACCTATAACATACCTATGACTACATCAGGAGAACCCTTCTAATCTTGTTGAGTCTGAAGAGCATAGAACCCATTCTGATGGTTCCTTCCAGTTGAACTAGAGAAGGCACCCTGCTAAGTATGGCAACCTGCGGGAGCTACTAAAGAAATGGATTGGCCTTGCTGATGGGCACCTCTACCTTTTTGGGAAGCCACTGGACATTCCCTAAACTTGTGGCCTATCTTTCCATACCCAAAACACCCATCACTACCGGTCATACACTCACTCTTGTGGTTCCTACCATATTTCTTGCATACCAAATTGGTACGAACATTGCTCACACTACCCTAGGACTTAAAGCCTGGTGCCCTATCTCGATGGTCTTTCCTGAACATGGGCACTGGGGAACTAACAGAAAATAAGGCTAGAGCGAGCTGAACATTTCTGATAGAACAGAGAATCCACCATCTAACCTTTGTTGAGAGAAACTAAAGTTACTTATTCTAGCCCTTTTACTCTCTCTTTCCTTATCCTTGGATTTCTCTTTCTCTATCTGCTAAGCATGGACCATCAACCTGGATATTTCCATATCCTTCACCAATATAGCATTTCTACATTCTTTAACCACATCCTGTCACGCCCCAAATCCCATTGGAGCGGACTGGCACCCGTAGCCGAGGAGGCCCGGGAGAACCCGTTCATAACCTATACTTTCACATTTACATTACTTATGAAAATTAGAAATTTGGGCAGCACTTCGTTGTAAATAGAAGAAAACAGTACCTGTATCAGCCCAGCAGACACGCATATATATATATAAACAGTAATTGGCCGTCAGAGCCATCACGTCTATCAACCAAACACTCCTATGGCTGTACAATATGTCTACAAAAGCCTCTACATAGATACACAACTGAGTTAGGGTCAGTACAAACTCCCGCCCACAAAAGACTTTTATACAAATACCAAAAGTACATATAAAAACGACTTGGGATGCCCCGAAACAACTGGAGCTCACCACTATCAACAGAATGTCCTGGCTCTTACTGCGGAGGTGTACGACCTGAAGTTCCTATTCCTGCAGGCATGAATACAGGTCCCCCGTGAGGGACGTCAGTACGGAAATATGTACTGAGTATGTAAGGCAGTGAGTATCAAGATGTGATACAAAAGATCAACAGAACCCAGATACCAGTGAATAAACAGTATGAGTAGACCACACTTAAAAGAGCTGATGGGATACCTGCACATTACTTTCATATCATTACTTCCCGTATTCCTTATCAATACATAACATATGTCATACAATGGCCAACTGATCAGTGGTACTAATACAATACATCAGGGACCACCCCTGGAATAGCATATATACATAATCTTTATAATACAATGGCCAACTGATCAGTGGTACTAATACAATACATCATATCAACAATTTAAAATAAAGACATTCCATTTCTTACTTCAATTAATCTTTGAGATTGGTTACTTTGTGGTCACACCTTATGGAACTTGAAACCATGATACCTCAATAGGAAAAACATGTAAATAGGTAATCAATATCATGAAAATGAAGTAGAGAATCATGGATACCTCATTAAACCATTTCAGAGTCAACAATAGTATATGGACATTTTTTTGACTAGCCGGACATCTTAAAAGTGAAAACAAGTTCAATTGGTAGTGTCGAAGATCATATGATGTTATTATGTGTCATGTGTCGTAGGACAATGTTGGAAGCTTACTTGAGAGTGCCATGGGTCATTATTCATGCCAAAGATTAGATAGAGTATGTCTTACATACCTTGATATAACCACTTCAATACAAGTCCAACTTGACTTCCCGTACTCTTCGAACACTTATCTACAATAAGTCATTTGTGGCAAACTAGTATTAGCAACCAAACCTTACCATTTAGGTATTAACTTCACCAAATAATGTCTAGGAAGTAATCCTTTAACTCATCAATAAGAGTGCTACATACATCCTCTTATACTCTTATTACATTCACATATCATGCATTTTCATGCAATATCCCTCAACATCACTCTTAGCCTTTATTTCCCTTCTTAATCACCATCCAATACCAACATGATCACTAGGCATACATAACCACTAATATAATGATATATCACCACAATTCATCCTCCATAATCCAATACAACAACTTCCATAATTTACTACTAACAATTTATACAAAACAATTCATAACTATGTTTCTAGTTATCTTCCAACATCAAGACAATATTCATAATCCTTTATCAATACTTATTCATGGATAAGAATCAAGAATAAACAATATTCATACCTTAACAATGAACTCTTGTATTTAGAATCCTCCTTACATAACCATGGGGTGCTTCTCGAAGCTTTCGAGATGGTGAACACAACTACGGAACCAATTCGAATTTTCTACAGTTGAATCACAAAATATTGGAAGTTGAAATTAGGCTAGGGTTTCACCTTATCTTAATAATTGGATGATATATGATATATATGAGGCTAAGTGTATGTTTATAAAGACCAATTTTCGTCCAAGAGGTAATATAAAATGACCATTTTGCTCTAAAAATTTAAATAAAATCCGAATCTGTCCCCAGTGGACAGTTTTGACAGGCTGAAGTAAATCGATCATAACTCTTTGCTCCGGTATCGGATTTGGGTGAAACCAATTGCATTGGAAATATAATTCAAAGGTATTTCATTTTCATATAAAGTATACCACCCAGTTCTTCCTGTACAAGGAGTTATGGTCGTTTAAAGTTGACCCAAAAATCTGTCCCAAAATTCTGTTTTTTTTTTTGATAGGCTGTAGTAAAACGGGTATAGCTTCTTACTTAGACATTGGATTTGGATGAAAAAAATTTCATCGGAAATAAGACTCTCGAAGATTTTCATAGATATATAGCAGCTCACACAGTTCTTTTTGTACAAGGAGTTATGATCGTCTAAAGTTGATCCAAAAAAAAATTGCCTAGCTGCAGTAATTTTCCTGCAGATTTACTGTTCACAGGCTTCCCGGCCACCGTTTTGAAATTTCGAATGTGCTCGCTTATATGAAATACTCCTCTGTTTTGGGCAAACTTTATATCGTTGGAAAGCTTATTCCAATACCTACACATACAACTATTGACGGGATACTTCCGAACACCATAAACTTAATTTAACCCATACGCAAGCCTTTAGGACTCCATATAATCGCGATAAGTGAACAAAAAAAATTTACGGGGTGTTACATTCTCCCCCCCTTAAGAACATTCGTACTCGAATGTTAGCATAGTTACTCAATTAAGACATGTCCAAGCTTACAATTAACATATTCATCATCATAACATACTTGCATAAAAATAAATACTTACCTGTTATTGTTCTTCTTCCGTCTCATGAACTTCCTCCTCATCGTTGAATAGGTAAGGGTACTTAATCTTCATCGCTTCCTCGGCTTCCCATGTGATCTCCTCAACTTGTTGATTCCTCCAAAGTACTTTTACCGATGCTATCTCTTTATTCCTTATCTTTTTAATTTGGCGATCAAGAATAGCAATAGGCATTTCTTCAAAAGTGAGATCTTCTGTAACTTGTACATCTTCCGTAGTAGTGATGTGCGATGGATCTCCGATGTACTTGTGAAGCATCGAAACATGAAATATGGGATGAACTGCTGAGAGCTCTTGAGGTAGCTCTAACTCATAAGCAACTTGTCCAAATCTTTGAATGATCTTGTACGGACCTATGTATCGTGGACTTAACTTTCCTTTCTTGCCAAACCTCATCACTCCTTTCATTGGTGATACTTTCAAGAATACCCAATCGTCGATAGAAAACTCAAGTCCTCTTCTTCTAACATCCGCATAAGATTTGTGTCGACTTTGAGCTGTTTCAAGACGTTGTTGGATCACTTTAACCTTCTCCATTGCTTGATAAACAAGATCCGGTCCAAACAAGACCGCATCACCTGCTTCAAACCATCCTATTGGCGATCTTCACTTTCTTCCATACAATGCTTCATATGGTGCCATTTTGATACTTGAATGATAGCTATTATTGTAGGCAAACTCGATAAGAGGTAGGTGATCATCCCAGTTGCCTTTGAAATCTAATACACATGCTCGTAGCATATCTTCAAGTGTCTGGATGGTACGTTCCGCTTGTCCGTCCGTTTGAGGATGAAAAGTCGTACTTAGATTTACTTGTGTCCCCAAACTCCTTTGAAAAGACTTCCAGAAATTCGCGGTAAATTGGGCTCCTCGATCGGATATAATGGAAATTGGAACTCCATGTAACCGAACGATCTCCTTAATATACAACTTTGCATACTCTTCCGCCGTATAAGTTGTCTTAACTGGTAAGAAGTGAGCGGATTTGGTAAGCCTATCAATGATCACCCATATGGAATCAAACTTCCGAAATGTACGAGGCAAACCCGTGATGAAATCCATATTGATCTTGTCCCACTTCCAGACTGGAAGATCTATACATTGCATGTAACCACCGGGTTTCTGGTGTTCTACTTTGACTCTTTGACTATTCGGACATTCAGCTACAAATTCGGCAATATTCTTATTCATGTCATTCCACCAATATATTGCTTTCAAATCTTGATACATCTTAGTCGACCCTGGATGGATGGAATACCTTGAACAGTGTGTTTCTGTCATAATTCTCTTTCTTAGCTCAACTACATCAGGTACACATAAACGATTCTGACACTGAAGCACTCCTTCTCGCGTAAGCTCAAATGCCTTTGTCGTGCCACTCTGCACATCCTCCTTAAGCTGCAATAAAATTGGATCTGCATACTGCTTCTCTTTCACTTCAGCTATCAATGAAGATTCCGCTGCATTACGTACAATAACCTCTTCATCTGGAGTTTTGAGAAGTCGAACTCCCAAATTAGCTAGTTGGTGAAGATCCTTAATCATCCCTTGCTTTTCTATAGATGCCATTTTAGACTTACGACTCAGTGCATCCGCTACCACATTTGCTTTCCCTGGATGATACAAGATATCAACATCATAATCTTTCAACAATTCAAGCCATCTCCGCTGCCTCAAGTTTAGATCTTTCTGACTGAAGATATATTGCAGGCTCTTATGATCGGTATATATGTCAACATGAACCCCATATAAGTAGTGGCGCCATATCTTCAAAGCAAATACAACTGCAGCTAGCTCAAGATCATGCGTGGGATAATTCCTCTCATGTGGTCGCAACTGTCTAGAGCCATAGGCTATTACTCTACCATGTTGCATTAATACGCATCCTAAGCCAATTCTTGAAGCATCACAGTACACTGCATACCCTTCTGTGCCTTCAGGAAGTACCAATACCGGTGTAGAAGTCAACTTGCTCTTCAGATCTTGGAAACTCTTTTCACAGGCATCATTCCATTGAAACTTGGAGGCTTTATACGTCAACTTAGTCAAGGGTGCAGAAATAGAAGAAAAACCTTCAACAAACCTTCTATAATAACCTGCCAACCCGAGGAAACTACGAATCTCCGTAGGCGTCGTGGGTCTTGGCCAATTCTTCACAGCCTCAATCTTCTGAATGTCAACTTTTATGCCTTCACTGGATACAATATGGCCCAAAAATGCCACTGACTTGAGCCAAAACTCACATTTAGAAAACTTTGCATACAGCTTACGATCACGAAGAATCTGCAACGCCTGCCTTAAGTGATTAACATGATCCTCTTCTGATCTAGAGTAGACCAGAATATCATCTATGAAAACTATCACGAACACATCTAGAAACGGCTTAAACAGCCTATTCATCAGATCCATAAAAACTGCGGGTCAATTTGTCAGCCCGAATGACATAACCAGGAATTCATAATGACCATACCGTGTTCGGAAAGCTGTCTTTGGTATATCTTTATCCTTGACTCTCACTTGATGATAGCCTGATCTCAAGTCAATCTTGGAAAAACACTGGGCACCCTGCAACTGGTCAAATAAATCATCAATTCGGGGAAGAGGGTATTTATTCTTGATAGTCACCTTATTGAATTGCCGATAGTCAATACACATCCTCAGCGAACCATCTTTCTTACGCACAAACAATACTGGTGCTCCCCAAGGGGACATACTAGGCCTCATGAATCCCTTCTCTAGCAAGTCTTTCAGTTGCTCTTTCAATTCTCGCAACTCTGCTGGTGCCATTCTATAAGGAGGAATTGAGATTGGCTGTGTGTCTGGCAACATATCAATACCAAACTCCACTTCTCGTTCAGGAGGTAAACCTGGTAGTTCTTCAGGAAATACATCAAGAAATTCATTCACAACCGGAACGGTCTGAAAAGTTGGCGGCTCTGCCTCTGTATCCCTTACTCTAACCAAATGGTATATGTACCCCTTGGAAATCATTTTTCTTGCCTTAAAGTAAGAAATAAATCTACCTCTCGGCGCGCCAACATTACCCTTCCATTCAAGGACTGCCTCATTTTGGAAATGGAAATATACCTTCTTAGAACGGCAATCTACTGTAGCATAACAAGACGCTAACCAATCCATGCCCATAATAACATCAAAATCTACCATTTCTAACTCAACAAGATCGGCCATCGTATTACGACCACAAATATTCACAACATAATTTCGATAAACATTCCTAGCTATAAGAGATTCCCCCACTAGCGTTGATACTTCAAATGGCTTGGCTAATAATTCGGGTGTTCTTCCGAACCTTCCCGCAACCAAAGGAGTAGCATACGATAATGTAGAACCAGGATCAATTAAGGCATACACATCAAATGCAAAGATGGACAACGTACCTGTAACCACGTCTGGAGAAGCCTCTAAATTCTGCCGATCTGCTAGGGCATACACACGGTTCTGAGCTCCGCTAGAACTAGCTGCTCCTCTATCACCTCTACCGTGACCCATAGGTTGTGCACCCCTACTCAAAGGAGGCACCGATGATAACGCAACAGCTGATCCGGTAGGTCGTGTTATACCATCTGTGGTCCTGCGTGGGCAATCTCTAGCCATATGCCCCGGCTTACCGCACCAAAAGCAATTGTTCATTCCAAGCCGACATTCGCCAAAGTGAAATCTTCTACATATGGGGCACGGGTGTCGTGGAGGTCTCAATTGACTCATACTCCCTTGCCCTTGATACCCCACTGTTCGCGAACTCTGATTTACACTGCTTTGCCCGAACTAATTACCTCTGAACCTTTGAAATTGCGGTGGAGCACTAATTGCAGGATAAGAAGATAACGGGCTAGGCAATCTATGAGAGAACGAAGGCCTAAAACCTCCCTGAGATGCCATAAACTGCCCTATAGCTCTGGCCCATTTAGAATATCCTTTTTCTGATTCCTGGGTTCTTCTTCTTTGCCTCTGATCTTCCATTTTCTGAGCGAAAGCTTGTATCCTCGCTATATCCATGTCCTTGTTCAAAGCAGCAATGGTACAATCTCTAACCAAGTATGGTTCTAATATATCCACATAGTGATGAACTCTGTCATCCATAGTAGCTACCACATTAGAAGCATATCGAGACAAGGAGTTAAATCGAAGACTATACTCCCTTACACTCATATTACCCTGACGAAGATTTAAGAATTGATCTGCACGGGCCTGACGAGTCTCAAATGGAAGATAATGATCAATAAATGCATCTTTAAACTCTCCCCACGTAGTTGGAGGTGCATCAATACCCCTAGATCGTTTCCAATCCTCGTACCACAATATAGCCTCTCCTTTCAGTCTATATGCTGCTAGCTCAACCATCTCTTTACCGGATATATGCATAACATCTAGAGCCCTTTGGGTTTGATCGACAAAGTCCTGCGGGTCTTCGTTAATATCTGATCCGGTAAAAGTAGGAGGATCCAGTTTCAGAAAATCCTGTGTCCGAAGGCTAGCTGCTCTATCTGTACCACTAGAACCCGTGGTAGGAATAGCTTGCCCTTGAACTTGACCGGCAACTATACGCGTCAGAAGTTGTACTGCATCCCTCAAATCTCGATCAACAACATTAATAGATGGCCCTTCCGGAGGAGAAGAAGCTCCTGATATATGCTCAGCTTGAGACTCACTTTGTTCAGCTTGTGCCGGTGGTGACTTACTAGTACCTTCTCCGGCCACTACATCTACTCGCTTCCACTTATTCTTTCTCCTTGTAACCGGCATCGTTACTATAATTAAAAAAAACAATTGGATTAAGCGATCGATTATGACTTTATCTCTAATATGGGCTCTATTGCACGATCTAAGAAATGGAGAATGAAAACAATCCCTAAATGTCCAATAGCCTCCTGTTTATAGATGTGGTGCACAACACACCGATAAACGAGATTCTACGTAGACACGGCTTTGTAGACTCACTAGGACGAACTTCTCTGATACCACTTCTGTCACGCCCCAAATCCCATTGGAGCGGACTGGCACCCGTAGCCGAGGAGGCCCGGGAGAACCCGTTCATAACCTATACTTTCACATTTACATTACGTATGAAAATTAGAAATTTGGGCAGCACTTCGTTGTAAATAGAAGAAAACAGTACCTGTATCAGCCCAGCAGACACGCATATATATATATATAAACAGTAATTGGCCGTCAGAGCCATCACGCCTATCAACCAAACACTCCTATGGCTGTACAATATGTCTACAAAAGCCTCTACGTAGATACACAACTGAGTTAGGGTCGGGACAAACTCCCGCCCACAAAAGACTTTTATACAAATACCAAAAGTACATATAGGAACGACTTGGGATGCCCCGAAACAACTGGAGCTCACCACTATCAACAGAATATCCTGGCTCTTACTGCGGAGGTGTAGGACCTGAAGTTCCTGTTCCTGCAGGCATGAATACAGGTCCCCCGTGAGGGACGTCAGTACGGAAATATGTACTGAGTATGTAAGGCAGTGAGTATCAAGATGTGATACAAAAGATCAACAGAACCCAGATACCAGTGAATAAACAGTATGAGTAGACCACACTTAAAAGAGCTGATGGGATACCTGCACATTACTTTCATATCATTACTTCCCGTATTCCTTATCAATACATAACATATGTCATACAATGGCCAACTGATCAGTGGTACTAATACAATACATCAGGGACCACCCCTGGAATAGCATATATACATAATCTTTATAATACAATGGCCAACTGATCAGTGGTACTAATACAATACATCATATCAACAATTTAAAATAAAGACATTCCATTTCTTACTTCAATTAATCTTTGAGATTGGTTACTTTGTGGTCACACCTTATGGAACTTGAAACCATGATACCTCAATAGGAAAAACATGTAAATAGGTAATCAATATCATGAAAATGAAGTAGAGAATCATGGATACCTCATTAAACCATTTCGGAGTCAACAATAGTATATGGACATTTTTTTGACTAGCCGGACATCTTAAAAGTGAAAACAAGTTCAATTGGTAGTGTCGAAGATCATATGATGTTATTATGTGTCATGTGTCGTAGGACAATGTTGGAAGCTTACTTGAGAGTGCCATGGGTCATTATTCATGCCAAAGATTAGATAGAGTATGTCTTACATACCTTGATATAACCACTTCAATACAAGTCCAACTTGACTTCCCGTACTCTTCGAACACTTATCTACAATAAGTCATTTGTGGCAAACTAGTATTAGCAACCAAACCTTACCATTTAGGTATTAACTTCACCAAATAATGTCTAGGAAGTAATCCTTTAACTCATCAATAAGAGTGCTACATACATCCTCTTATACTCTTATTACATTCACATATCATGCATTTTCATGCAATATCCCTCAACATCACTCTTAGCCTTTATTTCCCTTCTTAATCACCATCCAATACCAACATGATCACTAGGCATACATAACCACTAATATAATGATATATCACCACAATTCATCCTCCATAATCCAATACAACAACTTCCATAATTTACTACTAACAATTTATACAAAACAATTCATAACTATGTTTCTAGTTATCTTCCAACATCAAGACAATACTCATAATCCTTTATCAATACTTATTCATGGATAAGAATCAAGAATAAACAATATTCATACCTTAACAATGAACTCTTGTATTTAGAATCCTCCTTACATAACCATGGGGTGCTTCTCGAAGCTTTCGAGATGGTGAACACAACTACGGAACCAATTCGAATTTTCTACGGTTGAATCACAAAATATTGGATGTTGAAATTAGGCTAGGGTTTCACCTTCTCTTAATAATTGGATGATATATGATATATATGAGGCTAAGTGTATGTTTATAAAGACCAATTTTCGTCCAAGAGGTAATAGAAAATGACCATTTTGCCCTAAAAATTTAAATAAAATCCGAATCTGTCCCCAGTGGACAGTTTTGACAGGCTGAAGTAAATCGATCATAACTCTTTGCTCCGGTATCGGATTTGGGTGAAACCAATTTCATTGGAAAGATAATTCAATGTTATTTCATTTTCATATAAATTATACCACTCAGTTCTTCCTGTACAAGGAGTTATGGTCGTTTAAAGTTGACCCAAAAATCTGTAACAAAATTCTGTTTTTTTTTTGATAGGCTGTAGTAAAACGGGTATAGATCCTTACTCAGACATTGGATTTGGATGAAACCAATTTCATCAGAAATAAGACTCTAGGAGATTTTCGTCGATATATAGCAGCTCACACTGTTCTTTTTGTACAAGGAGTTATGATCGTCTAAAGTTGATCCAAAAAAAAATTGCCTAGCTGCAGTAATTTTCCTGCAGATTTACTGTTCACAGGCTTTCCGGCCACCGTTTTGAAATTTTGAATGTGCTCGCTTATATGAAATACTCCTCTGTTTTGGGCAAACTTTATATCGTTGGAAAGATTATTCCAATACCTACACATACAACTATTGACGGGATACTTCCGAACACCATAAACTTAATTTAACCCATACGCAAGCCTTTAGGACTCCATATAATCGCGATAAGTGTACGAAAAAAATTTACGGGGTGTTACACATCCTTAAAAACACCAAACATAAACTTGCTCATGCGATGTCCAAAATCAAATCAGCAACCATAGTGGGAGCATACCTTGCCAACTAAGTAAACTTAAAGGAATACTCATTCACACTCATGCTACTCTATTTCAGGTTTACGAACTTCTGCACCTCACCCCTTAACTTAAGCAGGAAGAACTTGTCCAAAAATACCACCACAAACTCGTCTCATTCTACTAGTTTTGTGTTTGTACCCCTATCATCCTTCCACTGCTTATACAAAGTGTGAGCTACCCCTTATAGATGATAGGTATCCATATTGGAACTCTCAGTTGGGGTAATACCCATAATCTCTATAACCTTTTGAAAACTATCCATGAACTAATATGGATCCTCCTCAGACTTGGATCCAAAGAACACTGAGGGATTTGTTCTAGTAAAGTCTCAAATATTGGTTGTTGCCACATTCACTATCGGGTTGGCTGGTGCCACAGCAGGTTAGTTATTCTAAGCGGTCATAGATTGGGTAAGGCTGTAAAGGAAGCTGGTTTTTCTGGAGCTGGTGGTATTTGTTAATTATCCACCCTTCTCTTATTTTCACTTCTCCTTTTACTGGTCCTCTTCGGAGGTATGTTCTGTAAACGTGTAGAGAACAAGTTAGAAGAAGGTTTTAATAGAGCTCACACTCTATCGCAAGATAAGAACATGAAAGAAGTAAAAATTTTCCTAAAATATCTCATAGCTCTTCACTTATAAGTATGGGGAACTTCATATTCACGAATAAGATCTATTCAATGTAACTTTTAGACACCCTAGGACACTTGAAATATATTGCTCTAATAACAAGTTTGTTATGACCCGAGGCTACCCTCTAGTCGTAACACGGTGCTTAGAATAACAAGTGACACCAAACTAACTTATGGCCTTATAAAACACTAAAAATATAGATAATAATTGATAAAAACACTTATGTGGTAGCTGAACTGGATAATATATTAAATATTCAAAGGAATCAAATCATAACTAAACAAGACAGAGATCAAAAGTTGAACATCTCACTATAAGTCTAAAAAGATTCTACTTAGATAAGATGCTTGGACAAGCCCCCAGCTAACTCTAATTATCTGAAACTGGGAACGACAAAGACAAAATGAAATAAAATGTTGAATCTATTCCTTACATAATGAGGAATCACCAAAATTAGTGTTGTTGATATGGGATGAGATCGTACTATGCGTGATCTAGGTGTTGAGCGTGGGACCTATATTATAAGATAATATCGCGTAAAAGAAAGTATGTGATTAGTATTTTGAATGTACTGAGTATATGAGATAGGAAATAACTGATCTAAACTGAACATGGTATATACATAACATGGAGAACTAAATGCAAGACCAAGTAATAAACGCATGTTGCATAATGAACTAAATAGTTGAAGGGTCATGCAAGAAATCTGAATCTGAACTGCAAACTGTGGACTATGGGAGCTACGAATAACCGACATACCTTAATCTGAGTTAGGGTCCAACCTGTAACCCAAACTAGAAGGTTGTTCAGTACTTTGATAGGGTACGAACATTGATTGATGTGGATTCACTAAACTGATATCCAAAAGGACATAGGTGTCAAGCCTGATCTGAGTAATGAACCTTTAGAACCTACGGTGATGTTGTAGCTCTGGGACATAGGGAATTTTACTAAAGGTGTCATCCTAACTATCAGATGAGCCTTCATCCCTGCATTTGCTCGATGCTAAGTACTACCCCCAACTAAAGGACAATAATAACTGCAATGCTCGCCGATGGTTATAATCTAATGATTGAAATAAATGTACTATCTCAAGAAACCAAAACATGTAAAGTGAGAAATATAGCATCCAAAAGTATATGCATGAAATCCTAGGTCATCGGGTGTTCATAACCCTCCATCTCTAAAGAATGCAACTACTATGTCAATTTCGTAAACTGAAAGCAATTATAGAATTGCATGACTCAGGTCCCATAATTATGGAATTTACAATGCTACTAGAGTTTGGGATCATGGTCAAGTAATAAAACTGAAATTTATGCTAGATCGGGAATTATAACTCAATGACACCAAAGGACTGAGATATCAATGAATTTACCAATAGTCATAAACCCTAAAGTACGAAGAAGGAACTGAACTGGAGAATTGGGTTAACTTGGGACTCAATGTGTGAAATATAACCTTTTGATGAAATACCACATACCTTGAGAAGAGAACCCTAAAGAATTCTTTAGAGTTAGATGCCTAAGGAAGATGAACCCTAAGTTGCCTTGGGGAAAATAAATCGTCTTTTTTCTCTTTTGAAACTAGTATCGGATAATATTCTAAGTAATGAGATCTTAGGATCATATAACCCCCACTTATGACCCTTGAAGTTCCCAAAATAACGTATTTTTAATGTTAAAAGAGTGAAAGAAACTGATATGCCCCTTAAAATTTCTTAAATGAAAACTGCTGAGAAGGACGTAGAAACCTTCCCACAATCGTGGGACCACCCTATGGTAGTGGGTATCACTCATAGTTGGGATCTGGGTGAGAGATCTCTAAACACGATCAGATAAGCCTTGATACGATCGTGGGATCTACCTACAATTGTACCTTGGTTCATAGTTTGCTGGTAACATCGTGAGCATCTGTGGGACTCACAATCATGCTTAGGAATCAGGGTTTTAAAGAACAATCATGTTTTCCTCTTGTGGCATGAGGGTACACTTTGTCAACTTTCAAATGTTGAGTTTGTCTCAATCAGACAAGACCATTGTATGGTCGTAACATGTAACCACGGTCATGGTTTGAGCTCATGGTATCTCACTATAGAGCAGTTCTTTATTGAAAAAGTCATAACCTTTAACTCTGATGTTGGATTAAGGCAAAACTAGATGTGTTGGAAAGATAATTCAAATATCTATCATTTAGTGGGTTTGAGACTCAAATATACATCAAAAATCTTAAAGTTATGCTCGTTTGAAGCTGATCACTACTTTAGAAATCGATCGACAAGGAAGGTTTTGGCTACATTAAGGGCAAGGGGCGTGGGGGCTTTGGTACATGGCCAACTACCTTCTTATATTGTTAAAACTTAGAGATCTACCCTATCTATACTTGAAGCATGGTTCTTGCCTAGGCTTGAACTTTTTGGGACGTTACATCTTCTTTCTCGATGTGTTGTGGAGTAGCAAAGGAATTATAAGTTCTAATTGTTTTTCATTATCTTTTCCTTGTTTTTTGTTCGTCTCTTGTGTAATACCCTACCTCTTTTATCTTTTGCATATGTGTTCCTTCGTTGCATCCATTCTTGCTTCTTTTGAATATTACCAATCACTTTCCCATTTGTTTGGTTCGTGGCTATTTCATTATTTTTCTTTTTTTCAATTTTGGATGTATGGATCTACATTGCATCTCATTGTGTCCTTGTAATTTTTGGTTCTTGCAATATTTAGGGAGGTAGTTATATTTGATGTTGATCCACTTAGATTTGGTTTCTCCTGTGATCTCATCTTCCTCTAAAATTTTAGTTCTCTTTGGATGTTGTACTTGTAGATCCATCTTCATTTTAATTTTAGCACAGCTAGATCTAATTTTGTTATGTTTTGTCATATCCATAATAGGAGGTTTCTCCACTGCCACTGCAAGTGAGAAACAACTAAGCTAGCAAAGAAATTAGGAGACAACTCTGAAAAGCTTATCCATGTTATTGCAACTGAAATCTCTTCTTTCATGGTGAATCATGAATTCCACAAGGGTCTCATCTAGCAATAGTAATTATGAACCTTTAAGAATAGAACGGGATCTATGTAATCTACACATAATCTTCCAACAAAGATCAGCAATAATTATATATTTTCTCTCAATCAGGTCAATTGTGTGGGCCTTCGATCCAACTATGTAAAGGTATTACCTTGCGAAGCTCAAGAATATATGGATTATCATACAAAAACTTTTCAAGTATGACTTAAGAAAGGTTTCATTGAATAATCAATTGTTGTACCTCTGAAGATTCCCATATAACTTGAGGTTCTCCATGTAAGAAAATCACTTATTTCTTGAAATGGTATGTTCAGGGGAGGGGTGTTGTTTGTGCATTGGCATATCATATCTGCATATTTTTGCAATAAGAGTAGGTGCTTAGAGTGTCGAAGAGGACAGAGCAACCTCTAGCGGAGGCTGACCACCCATCGCAAGAGATATTGATGGCAACAAGAATACTAGGGTTAGAGTTCGTTAAGGAATCACAAAGAGTGCTTTATTAGAGCTAAAGTACTCGCTTTAGTTTGTTTCAGTTATCCACACTTTTCTAGTTTTCCACTAGTTTATTTAAAAGAGAATAAAACACTTCTAAATCTATAAATAATAAATAGTTAATTTTTATTTTTCATTTTATCCTATGAAAAGCTTTCACGATGGCATATCCACGCTTGTCTAGTTTTCTACTAGTTTATTTAAAAGAGAATAAAATACTTCCTAAGTCTAAAAATAATTAATTTTTATTTTTCATTTTATCCTATGAAAAGCTTTCGCATAACTATCATCATATCATATGTTTAAGATTAAAGTAAAAAGAAGGTTAATAAAAAAGTATGCTTGAGGTAACTTTTTTCTCCCCAACCCAAGAAGATCAATAATGTACTTATAATAGAAAAGTATGTTGTTTACCAAAAAAAAATATGCTTGAGGTATTTTTTTTTTCACCCCAACCCTAGAAGATCAATAATGTACTAACTCTGCCACATGACTCAAACCCGCAATCTATTAATTGATAATAGACATGCTCAACCACTTGAGCAAAGATTCCATGATAAATAGGAGAAAGAAATCAGTGGACTTCTCAAAAGAGCAAAGATTCCATGATAAATAGGAGAAAGAAATCAGTGGACTTCTCGAAACCCGGGTTTGGCAATTTGCATGCTTCAAATTTCGGCAACGCGAACATAGCACCCAGAGGACATTTTGTTTGCTGATGCCCGATATTTAGTTTATCAGAAACTTTAGATAGTTCCAGTTGGGCTCCATTTTATGTACGTCTGATGAGGTTTATGAAGTTCTCCTTTTGTCCTAAACTATTTGTCACGTTTAGCTATTTGTCACGTTTAGCTTTTTTAGAATCAAATTATGTGAATTTTAATCAAGGTTTGATGGAAAACAGTCATATGCTTCTAAATTGCACTAGAGAAAAATGGGCCGAATATTTGAGAAGGCCTCAACTACAATGCTAGCCAATTATTCATATTCAGCAAGAAATTTCTTTTCTTTTAAAGAAATTAAATATTTAAAAGAAGGCGTGGGAATGTACAAATACAAAAGAAAAAACTAATTTGAGTTTTATTCAAGCTTCAGGATGAAAGGGACACATGAACTCCTCACTCACTTTCAAGTTTTGAATAAAAGCATAAGTGCAGAAATCTACATACAATTCAGTATATGTTTTTATGGAATAAGAGCCAACATTATAGATTCTCAAAAGTGACAATAGGCAGCATTTATCCGCAGCAAGAACCACAGGCAGGAAGAGAACCTGCAGTAGGAATAGTGGTGGGATCAAGAAACAGCAAAAATTCTTATAAACAAATAACTTATAAAGCTATTTTAGGAGGAAGTGTTGATAAATATTTTCCAAAAAAATGTGTGCAAAATAAGTTTGGACAATCGTAATTTTTTTGGAAGATCAGTGCATAAATTGTGAGTGAAAGAAGAGCGTTTCTATTAAAAATAACCAAATGCCCTTCTTCATATAAAAACTTTTTTTCCAAAAAAAGACATTTTTCCCCGAGTGTTCTTCCGTAATTTCAAAGAATATTTCAGCAAACACCAAAAAATCGAAGAAAACAATTAACATACTGTGATCAATGCCTCGAACATTATCCAACCCACGGGGCGGCCCACGCGGACCACCACCATATGGACCACTTCCTGGACCACCTCCATCCCACTTCTTGCTGGATCCTGAACCTTTTCTATATGCATCTGTTTTTTCCATCTGTGAAGGTATTGAGGTAGTCAATACAGTCTACAAAAGCATGATACCAACATATATGTGGCACTTAACCAGGAATTAGAACATCATTACCGAAAACATAGTAGCAAAAAACACGCTGATGAAGTTGATGATGGACCAACACAAATCAGTGATAGTCTTCAATCGCCATATAGAACGCTTGGATTTTACCACACCTACAAAATGAGGTGCTTATATGAGGAGCTCTGACACAATATTATATGTATCCAAACATAAAACGTCATGCATTTTGTTTTCCTGTGACAGAATAAATTTATCAATAAGAAGACCAACCGACAGAGACACGACATAGCTGCATGATTTTCTAACTGACTTAGGATCCAGACAAGAATATAAGTTTCTTCTGGCAAGAAGCTAAGGAAGGTCAACTGAATCAGCCAAAACAAGTGCTTAGCACACAAAAGCTCAGAAACATTTTTGCTATCAAGCAAATTTATAAATGAGTTGAGAACAACCACACAAATCGATCTACTAGTCTCGATCCCAAAGTAGTTGTAGTAGACTATATTGATCCTCTATGTCCATTTGGCTACATTTGAGCACATTTCATTTCAATATTATAGTAGATAATATGCTTTTTAAAGGTTAGCAGCTTTCTATAATAAAAGGTTCTCTAAATTTTACACATCTTTTTTTTCCTTTTGGATAAAGTAATAAATATTTTATTAATAATGTGGGCATGAAGACGGCTGGATACAAGAAGTATACCAAAAAGTTATGGTTTTCTACAAACGATACCCAATCATAGTTATGGTTTTCTACAAACGACACCCAATCATCTCTCCGAAAAGAAAGCTCATCGATGCACCAAAAGGAAATAAGAGATAAGAGGTTATTCCTCAAATTTAGCCAGCGTTTGGACATAGATTCCCAAATGCTTTTGGCAAATCACTTTTGGGTCAAGATTAGTGTGAAGTTCCACCATGTGATGGCCATAGTTTTTGAGAAAAATGTTTGGACGTTTTTAAGAAATATATAAACATAAGTTCTAAAAACTATTAAAATTATCCATATCTTTGTATTATCATTTTATAATGAACAAGTTCCATAATAAAAATTTAACTCATAAATTATAAGCTCCAACCTCCTAATAAACAATTTCACAAATAAGGTAGGAGCTACCGAATTCTTCTCAACTCATAAAAGAGCACCAATTTTTCTATTTACATTACTTTTAACTAGTGTCATGCAACAATACTATTACATACTTGAGTCAAATACCAAAGTTTACTAATGCGGTTGGTTGGCGAATAGATGATAGTTGGGATTAATAAATGGTGGAATATTTTTTATAAAATATAGAAGTTCGGGTAAAGTTAAAATTTTTAAAGTTCCCAAATAATAGAATTTGGCCCGAAAACTAGTTTTTTCTAGTATTTGGAAATTTGGATTATTTCCAAAAAATATTTGCCAAATAATGACAAATTATATGGCCAAACACTTCTTGTCAAATATTACTTGGGATATCTCTGGCCAAACGGGTCCTTACAAAGTTCAACTCAGCATCTTCAAAACCAACCATGTTTTTTCATCTCCAAATGACCCACTTGAGAGCTAGTGGAGCAAACATTCGGAGTCCCACATCTTCGTTACAACTCATCTTCATTACAACTGAACATTAATTCTTTCACAATGCTTGGCATCTATGCTGCTCGGACTCTTAAAAAATGTTGCCGCACTTGTATCGGATCCTCCAAAAATAGACTACTTTTGGAGGATCTGACATGCACCCATCGATATTTTTGAAGAGCTCGAGCAACATAGCTTGGCATAACCCAAGATATTCCAAATCAGCACAAGATTTCCCACCACAATTTCAATGCTATAGGATAAAGGAGAAAATGGTCAACGTCTTCAACCGGATCTAACACATAAAACATCAACTAATACATGTAACTTTCTTTTTCAAATTATTGGCCATCAAGATCACACTTTATCCTTACTGGAACCTAATAAAAGTCTGGAAACAACAACCACCACCAAACCCTTAATTCTTAGTAGTATGGTATAAGGGAATTTGCTTCCATCATATTATACTATCAGTTTAAGTTTGTACCAAATAAGGAGAAATTGTAGGTTTTTGAGAAAATCTCAACGTGTCCCATTTAGCAACTTCAATCACCACATTACGCACCCATGGACTGCTACATTTGAAACTCCACATAGTGCTAATCCAAAAACCATCTCATGTAGCATTCTTTCATTTTATCTGTTGTGTGTATTATTTTCACTTTTTGTCAGCCATTATCGTCTTATCAATTCTAATCCTGTGCATTGTACAATCTCACATCCATACTAGTATCCACATATTTACAATCTTCATCTGGCTGACACATTTCATCCCTTGCAATATCGCTAGACTAACAATTGTTCTATAAAACTTGTCTTTCACTTTGTTAAGCATTTTTCTACTGCATAGACTCTTGTGGGCATTTCTTTGTCTCAAATATTGATCAAATTACTTTGACTGAATGTGGTACATCCTCATCTATCATGTCGGGTAGATGAGCCTACTGAGACACCGCATTTCCATGAATGTAAAACACCAACAACAACATACCCAGGTGGGTCTAGGGACGGTTGAGTGCACGCGAACCTCACCACTACCTCGTGGAGGTAGAGAAGTTGTTTTCGAAAGACCCTCCGCTCAAGTGTGACAAATCCAAGTACAAAGAAGAAGACAATAGTGAAGAAGGCATACCAACTCGGGAGGGAAGTAGTGCATAGCCTTCAAGATAGGAACAAATACAATGACAAAAGAGTGCGATAATTAAAACACAATAAACAACAAATAATGGTAGATATTAAAAGCAAGAACTATAGAAATACAACTGGTACAACGACAAAGACCAAGAAGCCTAAACTCACAAAAAGCAAGTCAACACTCGACTACCTACTAACCTTCTACCCTAATACGTGTCCTCTATACCTCCTATCTAAGTTCATGTCCTCGCCCAAAGGCCACTCCCGCTTTACCTCGAATAACCTCATTCCTAATCTTATCACTCCTAATATGCCCATACATCCACCTCCCCATCCTCATTTCCATAATAAGCATCTTCTGAACATGCGTGTTTTTGACCAGCTAGCACTCCTTCCCAGAAAAAAATAACTATTTCAAACAAATTTTTTTCATGACATCATAGATACAGCTATATCAATATACATTAACTAACAAGTTCACAACATTTATTGCACTTCTACAATAACCAAATGAAGTTCATTCCAAGGATTTACCACCACGATATGCTATCTGATATATAGATTGCACAGGTTCATGGACAGGGAACAAGTTCATAACTTACTACTAGATCTAAAACATAACTTGCTAGGGTAGGTTTCATTAGATTTCTTTAAATCACGGTGACAAGACCTATTTAGAAATTTTTGTTTCTAATAATAACCAAGTCAGAGATTATGAATAGTAAAATTACTACAAAATGATTATTCGAATCATATTTCCGTGATTTGATTGAATGTAGAGATAAAGGTACTCATAAATTGTCAAAGGGAACCATAAATAAACTGAATAAAAAGATTTAGCAATCCAAGTCGCTGCTAATCATCTCCAGAATTTGATTAGGAACTTTATTTGGGATCTAAAAGGGTTCAATTAAACAAAAAATATCTTTAGATCAAATGAACTAAGGAAATTGCTTATTAAATTACAATAATATCAAGAACAGCGTCCAAACAAAGGAGAAAAAAAGTAATAGATCAAATTTTCGACCCTAAGTATGAAAGGAAAATGATTAACAAACCCCAGAATTTGTTTTATTAGACAAATTGAGAAGAAATCACCAAATCAAAAATTGAAAATTTTGGAATTAGTAAAATATCGCCAACATAACCAAAAAGAGGAGGTATCCCTAGCAGATCCGATGGAAAAGTTAATAAGGAAATAAAAAGGATGAAATAAAAGGGAGGTTGATTCACCTCTCTCGACGTAAGCCATGGTTTGTTGGGAGCTCTTGCAAATTCCAGAGTAATCTCAACTCGCTTAGGTTGTATCACGGCTTCCTCTCTCTCTCTCTCTCTCTCTTTTTCTCCCTTCAACGTCGGTTCACCAAATAGTTGATTACCACGTCATCCAGTTTTTAGTGCCCGTTGGCCGTTTGATTGGGAAATAAGTTAAGTTGGGATTGCTAATTTCGGCATTAATTATTTCGAAATTAATTATTTCACTCTTAAGAAAGAATAAAATTAATACTATAATCTCGGAATAATGAGTTATCTCATGAATTTTATTTCAATTAAATATGAGATAGTTTATCTTAAAATTAATTTCGGAATTCCTTATTTCTCCTACCAGATGACCCTTCAATGTTTTGATAGTATTGGGGGCGGAGCTAGTGCTTCGGTAAAAAATTACACAATTTATATATGATTAAAGTTATTTTTTGTGTATAGATAGTAGATGTTGAACCTTCCTCGATTAGATCATATATGCATTTTTTAATGTCCCGATCCAAAAATTAAGGTCATGATGACACTTGTCGCGGCAAGCCTTGACAAGTAAGTCGATTCTCAAACTGATATGAAATAAGAAACAACACCAATACTCAAGGTTAGAACGAAGTCGAACACACATATACAATATTAGCAAAAAATACATAGCAATAATATTATAAATCATCCCAAACTTCGGTGTCACAGTGTAAGAACCAACTAAGTACATCTCAAAGTCAAAATATGCAACTGATAGTCTAAAAAAGAACATAAATCTTTCGTTGAGTACGAAAAAAGACATAAACTAAATGAGAAGGGGTAGGAGATCAATTTTGTAAGCATAGATCGCCGCTACCTCGAAAATATTCCAGCACCGCTGGAGATCAGCTACCGCTCGATGCACTTATACCTGAATCTGCACCGAAAGGGCATAATAGGAATAAATCATAAAGATGGTACATTAGAGAACTTACAAATGAATGTTGACAAATATATATAAATTTACATTCAATTGCACGTTATAAACTAGACTGAGCCACATATTAAAACTTCATACAATGTATATTATATCATGTACATAGATTTTTAAAAAAAAATAAAAACACAATAATAAATCAAATTGTTATTTTAAACTTTAGTATTATCCACTTTATTTCAACGCACAAATAAATAAAATATATCAATAAAGTTAATCCTGAATAATTATTAACTCATAATCAATTGTTACTATTCAGGAATATAGTGAAGAAAAAAGTTATTTCAATGGTATATGTAAAACCGATAACATTTGTTTTTAAATTTTTTGTTTGCAACTATATATTTACATTTACAACTTAGATTTTTATAACGGTGCTATGTATTTTTAATGACATACATTAATTAACATGTAATCTACATAATACATATATCTGAGATAAACGCTATAAATACAGGTTATGTATGTTATATAATATACATAATTATTTTATTATTTGTCTAAAACATTATTTTATTTCTCTTTATAATTATAACAAAACAATAAGTTAATTCAATAGTAAATACAAAACAAATAACATTTATTTTTAAATTTTATTTTTTTCAAATATATGTATACATGTACAAATCACAGTTTTTACAATGGTGTTATGTATGTTTTATGATGTACATTACTAAATATACAATCTAAATAACAAACATCTGAGTAAAACGCCATAAAAACAGGTTATGTATGTTTGATAATATACATAATTGTGTTTGATAATATACATAACTGTGTTAGTACTCTAGTATATTTCAAAGCATTAATGAAACTATACCAGCATCTACATAAACATCACATATAAGAGAGAGAGAAAAAAGAACACTGAAATTTAAATCGAAACAAAGTAAAATTTATTTCAACGAAAAAATAAAACACGAAAATATATCAGTTAGTAATCTTCAAAAGTATAGAAAAACAATAAATTAGTTCTCCTTTGAAAAAAAAAGCTACATGAACGCCTATTGTGCCCTTCTTGGCCGCATCGTCCACAACGATTTGTGCTTGAAGAAAGTATTTTACTTGATTTCTTCTTCCGCCCCTTCTTCGGTCTTCCTGGTGGTCTTTTGTAAATCGATGGCAACACTTCTTCCTCATCTACACTACTGGAAACATCCCAGTCTTTCTTGTCTGGAATTGGAACGATTGGAACTTCATATGTCTTTACCAATGTGTTTGGCTTGTAGTATTCTAAACAGTATTCTCCAAAATCTTTTACATGTTTAGACTTCAACACAGCTATAACTTGAGCACAAGGTATTTGATCTATTTGAAACCTCGCATAGTTGCATGTGCCGCTTTCTAAATCAACAATGTATCTTCTCCCAGATTCATAAACCGAATATACATATGTTGAAGAAGCCTTCACCCGAACAATAAAAAACAAAAATTAAACCAATTAATTTTCCAGGAAATATAAATTTAAATAAACTTCTTTTCAGTTAAACAAATACTACATATAAATGCATAATTTAACAAGTTAAAGCTTATACATACTGTCACTCTCAAAGCTTTCGCACCATTGAGAATTAGAATTTCTTCAAATCGACGGCCCAAAGTGGTACTTGTATAAGAAGCTATTTCACTGTTCTTACAGTTCCAAGAACCAAATAATATTCGAACCTCTTCTAAGAATCCATATATTGGCAATCCTCGGGCCTCTACCAAACACCCATTAATACACTCAACAATATTCGAGGTCATCATCCTACCTCTGTTTACCGGTGAATGACATCTACTCCACTTTTCATATCCAGCTTCTTATAAATATTTTTTCACTCTCAGATCAGCTTTTTCAATCTTTGCCATCAAATAGTCAAAATCATCTTTCCAATAGGTTTTAGCCATTGAATAATACAAATCACTGATACTTTCTTTGCTCTTACGAAAGTAACTACAAACATTTTTCCAAAGATGCCATATGCAAGCAAGATGTGGGACATTTGGATATACAACACTGACAACTTTTATAATACTTTCGTTCCTATCAGATACAACACACATGTTTTCACGTTCACCGAATGCAACTTTGAACTGATTGAAAAACCATGTCCACGAATTATCATTCTCAGTATCCACAACCCCATACGCAAGCGGTAATATGCATCTTAAGTTACGTAAACACTATATTAGTAAAAAAGCAACAAGTTTTATTTTTTAAAACAACTGGACAACATCTTTAAATATGTTAACATATACATAAATGTGTATGTTAACATATACATAGCTGGTGATATTTTCTTAAAATATACATAACTGGTGATATGATAATAAATACAATTTGGAGTATTTAAAAAAAAATCAAAGAAAAATGTTCAGAAATTTTTTTCTTTAACAAAAACAACTTTTTAATATGAAATACGATGTATGTTAAAAAAAAATAATAGAGTATAATGATTTTTCACATACCTGCACCATCAAGGGTACTTGGTGAGACGAAAGTGCCTTGATATGGTCCACTTAAATGTGCCCTGTCAACAACAACAACGGGTCTGTAATACTCGAACCCCCTAATCATGGGATGCAATGCTATAAACAGATACATGAACCGATTATCCCATGATTTGTGCATTGCAACGTGTGAATTAGGATATGCATTTTTTAACATATAACTGTATCTCGGCATCTGTCTATAACCATCTGCAGGTCCACCTCTAAGCAACGATATGGCACGCTCATTTGCACACCATGCCTTCAAATAATTTATATCCATACCATATACAACTTTCATTTCTTCGATGATTTCCCCGAGTGTGTACCTTCTCTTATGGTTAACTAGTTTTGGAGTCGTGAATTCACAAACAAAAGAAGTTGTCTCCAAAATATTCTACAGTACCCTGTCCTTCAAAGCGCATGTATGTTCAGGGTTAAATTTACGAATCATAAAAATATTTATTTTTTTGTAAGTAGATGCTTCCAAATTCCACTGACATTCCTCATTGTAACATCGGAGGACATAGCTGAAATATAAAAAAAGTCATTAAAATGATTATAATTTGTATCATTTCATAAGTTTTAACGATTTGATTGTTACAAATCCATCATAATAAATACATTATAGACATGCATAAATTTTTCACATAGACAACTATATACAATGTAATAATTCATGTAATTAACATTAAAAATAAAGTATGTACATTATGGATTTAATAACACATCTAAAGGCATGTTACCAGTTATGTATATTTTTAGATATACATAACTGCTGTCCATTACCTCATCTGCTCACATCTACATTTTAAAACATATGCAAAGCACAAAAGATGTATATGTAGTTCACATAACAGAATTAATCTAACAAAACACATTAATCAGTTGTGTCTTAGGTATGCACTTACTTTTCCATAATAAAGCTATAAGAAAAAAGTTAAATCAAATACAATACGTTGCATAAATATACTTAACTTAAAAACAGTTCTTCCAAAGACTACACTGATAATGTGTTTTTCGATTTTTGTTTAGCAAAAAAAACAAACCCAGATGTTCATTCAACTATATATAACATTGTTATTAAAAAAAATAATTTCTAACATTCAAGATTTGATATATCAATAGTGCCCAATATAAAAATATATGAATCACCTTTTTTTGTCTAATCTTTTTGCTCTAACATTAAATCCATTAGTCACCTTATATTTCGACATCACTGAAACGAGCATCTGTTTATCCTTATACATCTGTTTCACCTTAATATCAATACTCTTGCTGTCACATATCAAGTTATCTATTTCAACCTCTGGGACATACAAAACATATTGATTTTGTATCTCAACTATAGATAGAGCCATAGCATTAGATTCAACACCTTCTAGGAAAACAACAACTCATGTTTCTCTATCGAACAATATGTCTTCTTGACATTTATCTGTAGTTGAAATACACAACGGATATATCACGAACGACGGTTATATTATCTTCAACTCGACATACAATCGCACGTTATTATCATTACGGATATGAAAAATTAAATCATTGTCGTCGATAACATAACGTACATCAATATTTTTTCGAGCTTTGTCAATGTTTAGTTCATCAGCAATTGACGAAATTAACCTCGCATAATTTACTGATTCAGCTACAACAATCCCTTCACTTTTAAAATCCACATATTCTGTTTGGGATCTCCATTTACCCGAGTACCTCAAAACAATAGCAATATTCATCTTCAATAATTTGAAATAATTTGCTCTCTTTAGTAAACAACAGAAAACAGATCTGAAATTGTATTTAATTTATTGTTTTGATTTAGATTTGCATTTGTATGTATTTGCGATATTCAAATTTTGAAATTCCATTGATATTACATGATTTAAGGGATGCAGTAATCTACGTATTTAATTAGTTGCTCTATTTATGTCAATTAATGTTGGATATCAGTAACTTCCTTTTTTTAAGAACTCTATCAGATTCCAATATACATAAGTTGTTATGTATATGTCATTTCAGGAATGTATATTAATAGGGAGAGAGACAAAACTACTTAAAAAAAAAGGGATGTAGTGTAATTAGTTATAAAAGGTTGGTATTTATGAAATTTGCACCAAATTTTAACCTTTGATAACTAGGCCTTTACAAATTAAATATCGACGCCTACCGGTTATGCCTAAAAAAAAGGGTAGAGAAACAATAATATTTGCTAATTATATCAGGATGATCTTTACCAATTCAAGTTCAAGCAAACAAAACACAAATTCCAAACAACAACAATGTGCAAAATACGTAAATGAAGGACAATAATAAGCATACATAAGAAAATAAAACTCGGAGAAAGGGAAGATGCACTAGACTGCTAGTGGCTTTGACCTTAAGAATATGAAATGTGACTTCTTGCTCAGATGAGGGACAACATCGAGTCTCATTTTGAGATCTCATTAGCGAGAGTCTTCAACTAAGACTCCATTTGCTCAAAACCGTACATGTAAAGAAAAAAAAGTAAAGAATTAGAAGCCACTTTCACTCTTCATATGGAGTATATGGAGTAACAACATGGAGTATATGGAGTAACAACGTAAATGGGCTTAAGAATATACAAACATTTAATCAACCAAGCAGGCAACCAATTTGCGGTTTATTACCAAGAAATTAACACTTTACTGCTAATTAACTAAAACTTTAACCACGTATAACTTAATGATGAACTACATAATTATTTTTCGTGCTATAGTAAAAAGAAAAAAGACCATGACAAAGATAAATCCTCAAAAAATGTCATACGTTCAAGATTTCTCGGTAAATGTTCTTGGACATACATATTTAGATTAATACTACTAGAACCTTATTCAAACTTAACATATCGACGACAAAACATGGAATTTCTAATACCATGATCTCGCCATACTTGAACTAAGTAAGAGTACATATTCCATTTATAGTATTTTGTCTAGCAAATCAAGAAACCAGCGTGTAGTCATACTTTAAGTGGACATCTAAATTGAGATCTTTAAGTTAACAAATACATTCAGTATTTTAAAGGACCATAATAAGCACGTGAAAAAAGAGATGTTGCTATAAACAAGTGTCCGGAAAATTTCAAACCAACACAAAATGATGAAAAGGCCAACTAGTAGCACACTAATGAAAGTAACAAAAGATAGTACTAATTTTTTAGTGCTATATTCACCAAGTGCACGTTGTGACTTGAGTTAACCTCAAGTGACATCAGTGCTATTTAATAATTAGATTAAAGTTGAACAACTCTTTTTTTTCTTTATTCTCAATTTAAGATAAAGTTATTACCCCCAAAGAAAAAGTTGAATTAAAATTTAACACGTTAACTATAATTTAGCTACACCTTTTCACTTTCAAGAAAAAAATATAACATTAAGCTTGGGCATTTAACAACATCAATCACATTCAATAAATATTTCTCCCATTATCTCTTAAATAAATTTTGGGTGGAAAAACTGGTTGAGAATCAGTGAACAAACCAATGGCCATCACAGCTTCACAATACCAAATCATAAACATATTTTAAAAGAAACATTAGAGTTAGAAGGGCTGAATGAGGAAAATACTGACTTGCTTTTGTGCAGTGAACGTGAGGCGCAGGTCTCGAATCTATTACTTACTCACGTTACAACTCAAACAACGGATTTGAAATAATTTAGAGTAAATAGATGGCTGAAAAGAGAAAAAGAAACCTTTTCGAGACCAAAGAGATGGCCAATAGAAAGAAAATCTGCCCATCTAAAAAAGAATAAAGCAAGTAAATATATATTTTTTTGACAATAAAAAGAGAGTAATAACTCTCCAAGTTCTAGGTGTAAAGGCTGCCAAAAGAATCCCCCCAGAATGGACTCTATCGTAAGTATTTATAAAGTGAAATTAGGGATTTTTTTCTTGATTGAGAATTGATCCTTCAATTTGAATGTTTGAAATACAAAACGTTGGGGCTTGGTCTATTCAACTCAATCACGTCATTGATATGGACACAACACAAAAATGGAGTAATATTTCCTGCCATGGTTGGTGAAGCTTTATTGTTTGCCCAAAATGGAAGAGGGAGAAAAGAAAAAAAAAGAAACGGTACTTTAGGGAGGGGAAAAGAATTTTCTTCTTTTTCCTTTTTTTGGGGGAAATTT
This sequence comes from Capsicum pubescens, assembly GCA_030864215.1. Taxonomy (NCBI): domain Eukaryota; kingdom Viridiplantae; phylum Streptophyta; class Magnoliopsida; order Solanales; family Solanaceae; genus Capsicum; species Capsicum pubescens. The sequence continues at coordinate 81,894,511 of CM061541.1, read as the reverse complement.
TTTAGGATTCTTAGGGCGTTTTAGGTGTTTTGGGTAGATTAAGTGAGGGTAAGGTGGGAAATTTAAGGCAAAAAGAAGATTAGGAGCTTTAAATGGGTTTGACCAACCAATTCAAAGGAGACATGTGGTGAGGTGGGTGTTGCGTGTGTAGATGTGTGAAGCGTGTGCTAAGAGGGTGTTAGTGATTGTTAGTATCCTATGTGAAGAAAAGGTGGCGTCCACATCGCGTATGACGTGGACGAGGAGTGACTGACGAGTGGGCTAGTGGATTGGGCCTGAATTTTGGGCTGAAATTTCATGAATATTAAAAGATGGACTACTTTAAAAAATTGTCTTTTTTCATATACTTTGGGCTTCTAAATTAATAATCCAAATGATACTTTTGATAAAACATATCAAAATATTCGAATAAATAACAAAACATTTGATATTAAAACAAGTACTTAAATAAAGTTGCATAGTAAATGTCGGAATTGAACGATATTATTTATAAAGTATAAAATCATAAAAATACTTTATACAATTAAATCAAAATAATTATAATGTCTTTTGCGCAAGTTCTTAGGGAATGCGACGATCATTTAAAATATAATAAAAATAACAATAAATAATAATGAGTATGATAATAATATAAATATTAATAATAATAATAATAAGTAATTATAATAATAACAACAACAATAATAATAATAATAATAATATCGCCGATGATTCTTACTTTTAGGAATACAAATAGTAGCAGGACTTGCATAAACTCCTAATTATAGGAATGACATACATTCATTTTTTTAAAATTGTCAAAATTATTTAGAAGCGCAAAGAGATGACTTGAAAAAAAGACGGAACAAAATTATGTGTCAACAACTTTCCCTCTTTATTCGAAAATAATGAAAGAGTTTTCGATCAAAGAAGTTGAATAGTAACCTAATTTTGTCCCAGCTGACAGGATCTAGGAGGATATGTATGCAGAATGTTAGGGAGATTGCGGCCGACTTCTAGTCTTTGAGTTGCCTACATATCTCAGGTTGCATGAGAATCAGGCCAAATGTAGTTCAAGGGTCATGATAAAGGAAAAAGGTAGTGAGTTTTAAGAAGAAATATTCATAAAAACCTCCTGAATTGATTCACGATTAAAAATGACAGTGACGGCTAGGTAAACGGTTATGCTTGAACAAGTAAGAATTTAAAGTAGAGTGAAGAAAAAAATGAAACTGTTAAAGGCTAACAAGTAAAGGGGATTTGAGTGAAGTTGAAACTAGGATTGACAAACATAGAGGTATTGGATGAAATGAAGTAAATGCATATCTAAAGAGTGATGCTTTTCTAAAAACCATCCCAGTATCAAACTACGATGAGACTGGGTATCAAGATTGATAAAGAAAACAAAGAAGAGGGGCTAAAGATGGAAAACATGCGAAATTTAATATTTTGTTAATTAACAATGAAAAAATTGATGTAAAATTTTCTACATGTCCCAAATGTGAGATGCAGGTTGAGTAAGATTTGAGAGTAGATCCTTGACCATTGTTAGTGAGTTTGACTCCCCAACAAATTACCCTAATTCACTGCTAAGATAAAATTTCACGTTGTGTATGTCTCCTTTTTCTGCATACAAGTTTTGCTTCCTGCCAAGTCTTGATAGAAAATTTAGCAAACAAAGTAAGGTACAGAAGAAAAATTAATATAAATAAAATTCTTACAGAAATACCGTGTGACAAATGCATCCATCGCTTCTCTAGATGCGATTGGTCGTATGTGTGGTATTTTTTTAAAAGTAATGACTTCAAATTTCATGGTTACGAAATTCATCAATCCAAGTAGAAACCTTAGCAAAATCAATGCTTAATAACAAACAAACGAATAATTAAGCTTGATTTTTCAAGAAATTAAAGATAGCATGCGTTGCTTAGCTAGAAAATAAATAATTAAGGCAGTGCTAGGTGTTCAATGAGTATAAATATTCAATTGAAAGCGACCATGCACAAAATTTCTTATTAAAGGGCAGACTGTCCCAATATGTCCAATTTTAGGATGGACGAATCCGAAATATCCTATTTTAGGGTAGACGAACCCGACGTGTCCTATTTTAGGGTGGACGAACACAATGTGTCCTATTTTAGGGCGGACAAACCCAACTATGTATTGCAAACTTACAAATATTAATGCATTGTAGAGAGTTTGGTGCGATTTTCTCTAATTATTTTGAGGAAATTTAAAGGATAGCTTGCGGTGCTTAACTAATTAATAAAAATAATAATGAGAAAAGTAAATGAATAATTAAGGCATTGCGATATGTTCAAGTAAAACAAGCAAGCATAAATATCTAATTAAAGGTGAATGTGTATAAATGGTCCTATTAGAGGGAAGACTAACCCATTCTGTCTTATTTTAGGGTGGACGAACCCAAGATGTCTCATTTTCAAGGTGAACGGACCCAATACGCATGACAAACTTACAATATAAATGCACTGCAGGGATCTTGGTGCGATTTTCTCAAATAATTCTTGAGATTTTTTTTTTAAAATTGCATGAAGTGCATAACTAATTAAGAAAAAGAATAACAATAAAAGTAAACAAATGATTAAGGCATTATGATATGTTCAAATAAAGGCAAGTAAGCATAAGTATCTAATTGAAGGCAAGCATTCATAAATGGTCTTATTGGAGGGAAGACTAACTCATATGTCCTATTTTAGGGTGGACGAACCCAACATATCCTATTTTAGGGTGGACAAACACATAGTGTCCTTTATTAAGGAGGACAAACCCATAATGTCCTATTTTATGATGGACAGACCCAATATATCCTATTTTAGGATGGATGGACCCAATGTGTCCAACTTTAGGGTGGACAAACCCAATATATATTGAAATTTTGCAAATATTAATGCAGTGTAGAGATCTTGATGCAATTTTTGTTCTAGCAAAACTCTATGTAGTGTTTTTGTATTAGTAAAAATTTAAGTGCGATGCCTTTGCGATAACAAATATTAACGATGCAATACCACATTAGTGAATATTCATAATGTGGCACCCATAATTTGGGATTCTATTCTTTGACAAATTTTGCAGTTAAGAAAGTTCCTGCATTCAAAGAGAGTTGTAAATTTTAAAATTTAAATCGCCTTGTATTTGCATCATTTTTGCATTGCCTTTCTTGTGCTTTGCTAGCATGTGTTAACCTTAAAAAATAATCAGCATTACTCAAAGAAAATTTGTTAGTAAAAATAAAATGATTGCCTTGCATTGAACCATAAAGTTTTGACTTTGAATTTGCGCTTCTTGTAGTTATGGCATTCCTGCAATTTGATGACGCGAATATAGCCCGTGATCTCAAACATTTACTTTGCCAAAATTGAGATAGGCTATTTGCAAAGCTGTCCCAGTTTTGGCTATAGGAGAAATGAATTTGTTTTATTGTTGTGATCAAACCCAGAATAGGCGCCTACGTATCCCGTTGATAACAGGAATCAGGTCCAACATAGTTCATGAAAAATCTAAAAAGGATTGCAAAAGAGTTATTGCTTAAAAATGGAGGGTGGTACTAAGTTACAAAATAGTAGCTACTCATAAAGAAAGGAAAATGGAGAGATATTCTCATATTACAAAATAGTAGTTACTCATAAAGGAGGAAAAAAGAAAATGGTATTCTCGAATTACAAAATAGTAGCCACTCATAAAAGATGGAGGAGGAAAATGATATTATCAAATTGCAAAATAATGCCCTTATCAGTCTTCCAGATTTGTTGCACGCTTTCTCTTCAAGTGCCTTGATGCCAATTTCGATGGATCACCTTTAACAAAAATTATGCCCTTTTTTGCAACATTACCATGGCCGATTAGAGGATCTTTCTGCAGCTTTATCTTGTCACTTTTAATCATGCTTTGAATCTTAAATTTTAGTGCTGGACAATCTTTAGTGTCATGTCCTTGAATGTTTGAATGATAGACACAATTTTTGGATAAGTCAAAGTTTGGATATGGATACTTAGGTATGAATCCCTTTTTGATTGCAGAAGTCCCTTATTTCTCACTCTCTCAAATATATTCATCAATGGCTCATCCAGAGGAGTGAAAGAGAAATATTTTATCTTCTTCTGTGGTAGTGAGGTAGACTGCACTGGAATAAGCTGTTGCCGGGAGCTATTCTGAAAATTTTGCTGACAAAGAGGTTGTAGATGCACATTGCGAAGGTTAGAAGAAGCACGAGATTGTGAAAATTGGTGACTTTGATGGCATTGAGATTGAGCACAAAAGTTGAATTGGTTAGACTTTATGGATTTTTCGATGTCTTCGGCTGGAAAATAGGGTGAAAAAATTGTATTGCTTCTAAATATTTTCCTTCTTGAATGCCATTTTCTATCTCTTTGCCAATTCAAATCAAATCGGAGAAGTTGCATGCACTAGCTCCAAATAACTTATCAAAATATAGGCCTTCTTGAATTTGGATGAAGGTTGAGATCGATTCATCCTCAGAAAGTGGAGGATGTATTTTTGAAGCTTCTAATCTCCATCGCATGGCATATTCTTGAAAGGATTCATGCGACATCTTCTTGACTTTGAGTAGACTGGTCATATGCAAATCACCTCCAATGTTAAACTTATATTGCCTTACAAAGTCATGAGTCATATTTTCCTATGTACTCCATTTGTTTAACTCTTCCTTGGTATACCAAGCGAGTGCCAATCCTGATAAACTTTGAATGAATAATCTCATTCATATGGCTTCATCATGTCCTAGTCCAATTAACCTGCTGCAATAGTCCTTTAAGTGAGCAACGGAATCTCCTTCCCCGCTGAAGGTGTTAAATTTTGGTAGCTTATATCCTGGCGGAAGCTCAACATTTGGGCGTACACATAAGTCTTCATACTTTAGACTGGTAATTTCTTGAGCACAACTCTTCATCAAGTGCTTTTCTCAGATTGTAAAGCTCTTTGCCCAAATTTTTATGATGGATTGACTGAACCTCCTTTCCACATTTTGCATTTTGACAGACTGATAGTTGCTCATCTTATTTTCCTTGAAAGGAAGCATAATTTTGGAAGAATAAATGTTTGGCATCATGGCAAGCTGAACTTTTTTGAGATTGATATTTATATATTGATGGCATTTGCGGAGAGATCATATAGGCGAGAGTTGGGCAAAGAGACATGGTTAAACAAATATTTCGGGTTGAGCTGGAAGTTGTGGTAGTGGTAGGAAGAAGATTGAAAGTACTTTGCAGATTGACCAAAATATTTCTTCAAATCACATTCTTTTTATCATCATCATTTTGTGTTTGCACTAAACCCATACCGATATTGAATGATTCACACCTATATGCCATTACCGTATCGTCCTCAACGTAAATTCACAGTCAAAACAATGTTCAAAGCCAGACAATCTCTAAACAAAAATAAAATTTTAAACATAAAATAAAGTATTAGTACATGCGAAATGCGTGTAATAAAAATAATAATAATAATAATTTAAAAAAAAATTAGAGGAAAAAGATTAATTCACGCTGAGCCTAAGTAAGAGGTTTAAACTAGAAGAGATGATCTTAGTTGCGGAACGAGTGGATCAAGAGACTTCTTAGCTAGTAGGCTGTAATTCTTGAAATATATAAAGAAAAGTAATGATTGATTTGGAGTAGTAATCAGAAGAAAGGTTGACTTATGTCGAACACAAAAACTTGGCTCTAGCTTGATCCTTATACTTGCTAACTCTGATGTATCCCAAAATTTGCCCAGTCTAAAAACAATTATAATGATGATGCCTCATCTTGCATGCCAAAATTATGTCTCAGTCTTTAAGACATTTTGATGACGATGACTTGATTGCATGCTAAGGTTCTGCCCAGTTGTCTTTTTTTTTTTTGGAAAAAAATAAAAATATAATAAAGAGACCAAGCCTTATGTAGACATCCTACGTATCCTGTGTCTGACAAGAAATTAGGTCGAACATAGTTCTAATTACATGTAAAAAGGATGTTGAAATCCTATGCTAATATGACCGAGTCCCTGTGTGGACTTCCTACATATCCACCGAGGAAATCAGGTCAATCGTAGTTTGACTTACATAAAAGGAAATTTAAAAATGTACAAATGATAGATCATTAAGTTTACAAAATACATAATTGTTCCCAAAAGATTCTACCTAGAAATTGACCATCCTATTACATAAATCCTAGATGACATATTTTAAAAAAAATCCTACTACACTTTAATCGTCATGCCCAAGAAAATCATTGTTGGAGTTCTGCCAAGTTCGATTGTAAGTGCTTGCAAAAATTGTAGAAAAGGATGAATTTGGTTCTTTTCCTTTTGGATCCTTAGAAAACTCTACAGTTTCCTTTTAGATGAACCAACTCCTCTAGGAATACTGCTAGAAGACCCATATTACTTGACAAAGTCATCGACTAGATTTCCACAAGAAGACCATTTTCACATATCTTGTGTCGCATACCACATCAAATCTGGACCAGTAAGTGTCCTAACAAAAAGTGTTATCTTCAGTTCATTGTCTTGCCCAATATTTCTCAGCCAATCAACGTACGCCTTCAGGTGGTCTGTGGAGTTTCCTACCCCATCATACATCAGAATATTTTCATAATCCATCTTAAAAGGCAAAGCAAGCTCATTTGTAAAGAAAATTTGATTAGTCTCAATATTATAACACCTTTCACCATTTGTTTCAATTTTGCTTGTCTCCGCTAAGTTGTTGAATATTTTCTTTGGCGAGAATGAGTGCATGTTAGAGAAAAATTGGGCATTATAATCAAAAGTGGGTGTGACAGGTACCGTAGGGGGAGTTTGCTTCTGAGCCTTCAAATGTAGGAAGTGTGCTAGTGCCGAAGGGTGAGTATGCTTCTGAGCCTTTTGTGAATGCATTTTAGGAAAGTACAATGTACAATCCGCGTGTACAATGTGTGTGAGTGTCAATTTTTTGAAGTGGAAAAAATATGAATGAAATGTCAATTTGTATAAAGCGGTAAACAAGTAAGGAATTTATACAAAATAATAAAAAATAAACATTTTATGTCATACAAATAAGATAAAACAAGACAATAGGGTGAAACAAAAAACAAAATATAAAAACATAATTATTAACATAAGTTTGTTATGGTTAAGAACCTAATAGTCCCTAGTGAATTCGCCAAGCTGTTATACCCCATTTTAACACGGGTCAAACCGAGGTACAACATATTGAACGAACTTCTAATTAAAGGAAGAAAGTCGCCACCTAATTAGTTCTACAGTGAATTAGGACACCTATTACAAACTATGTGATAAAAATAAATAAAGACTTCATTTTAAGGTCTACGCAACTTAACCTTCTAGGTAAGGATTCTAATTATCCTAAAGGGAAGGGATAAGGCATCCTAAAGGATCCGCTAACTATGGTTAACCGGCCAAACTTAAGTTAGATAAGGGAATCAAAGTTATGATAAGAAGGATACAAAATAAGTTATCAAAATATATTAATACATTTTTTATAAAAATAAAACATAGTAATTATTTATAAAACAAAGATTAAAACTAAAAAATTGCCCACTTTTGAAAGATTATCAAAGATAACTCCTAAAAATAATGCAGCCTTATTGTTTTCAAAAGAAGGTTATTTAAAATCATTTCTTTAAAAAAACCTTTCAATTAATAATTAATTAAAAAAAAATAATTATGTTAAGAACTTCACGTCTCTTTTTTTTATTCTAAAAATGCCTCTTTTGCTTTTTCTTAATCAAATTTTATAAAATAAGAGTAATTAAGAAGGTTAATTATACTACACTAAATGAATAACTTTCAAAATATGCAGTTGCTTAAGTCTATAATAGCTTGAAAACTTATCATTTATCAAGATATGGTTAAAATAAATAAAATATTTTTCTTTTCATTTGAAATTTCAAAAAAGGGTCGTGCGAAGTCGGTTTGGGCAAAGTTGTCATCCTATACTTGAAATTGATGAAAAGTAAGGTTGATTTTCCATATCTAAAATTTAAAAGTCGATTTTCGAGTCTAGTGACGATAAATTTATCTACTGCAAAATTTATATTTTTTATCAATCTCGTATTACTAATTAGTAAGAAACTAACTTGAATCTAAAGAAAAATGATTTTCTAATAACTAGGCCATTAAACTCAAAGATATATTTTCTACTTATCAAATTTTAACCTTTAACTTTACAAATTAAATATCGACGCCTACTGGTTATGCCTAAAAAAAGGGGGGAGAGAAACAACAATATTTGCTAATTATATCTGGATGACGTTTACCAATTCAAGTTCAAGCAAACAAAACACAAATTCCAAACAACAACAATGTGAAAAATACGTAAATGAAAGACAATAACAAGCGTACATAAGAAAATAAAACTCGGAGAAAGGGAAGATGCACTAAACCGCTAGTGGCTTTGACTTTAAGAATATGAAATGTGACTTCTTGCTCAGAAGAGGGACAACATCGAGTCTCATTTTGAGATCTCATTAGCAAGAGTCTTCAATTAAGATTCCATTTGCTCCGAAGCGTACATGTAAAGAAAAAAAAAGTGAAGAATTAGAAACCATTTTAACTTTTCATATGAAGTATATGGAGTAACAACGTAAATGGGCTTAAGAATATACAAACATTTAATCAACCAAGCGGGCATCCAAATTATGGCTTATTACCAAGAAATTAACACTTTACTGCTAATAAACTAAAACATTAACCACGTATAACTTAATGATGAACTACATAATTATTTTTCCTTCTACAGTATAAAGGAAAAAAAACCATGGCAAAGACAAATCCTCAAAAAATGTCATATGTTCGAGATTTCTCGGTAAATGTTCTTGAACACACATATTTAGATTAATACTGCTAGAACCTTATTCAAACTTAACATATCAACAACAAAACATAGAATTTCTAATACCATGGTCTCGCCATACTAGAACCAAGTAAGAGTACATATTTCATGTCACGCCCCAAATCCCATTGGAGCGGACTGGCACCCGTAGCCGAGGAGGCCCGGGAGAACCCGTTCATAACCTATACTTTCACATTTACATTACTTATGAAAATTAGAAATTTGGGCAGCACTTCGTTGTAAATAGAAGAAAACAGTACCTGTATCAGCCCAGCAGACACACATATATATATATATATAAACAGTAATTGGCCGTCAGAGTCATCACGTCTATCAACCAAACACTCCTATGGCTGTAGAATATGTCTACAAAACCCTCTACATAGATACACAACTGAGTTAGGGTCGGGACAAACTCCCGCCCACAAAAGACTTTTATACAAATACCAAAAATACATATAGAAACGACTTGGGATGCCCCGAAACAACTGGAGCTCACCACTATCAACAGAATGTCCTGGCTCATACTGCGGAGGTGTACGACCTGAAGTACCTGTTCCTGCAGGCATGAATACAGGTCCCCCGTGAGGGACGTCAGTACAGAAATATGTACTGAGTATGTAAGGCAGTGAGTATCAAGATGAGATACAAAAGATCAACAGAACCCAGATACCAGTGAATAAACAGTATGAGTAGACCACACTTAAAAGAGCTGATGGGATACCTGCACATTACTTTCATATCATTACTTCCCGTATTCCTTATCAATACATAACATATGCCATACAATGGCCAACTGATCAGTGGTACTAATACAATACATCAGGGACCACCCCTGGAATAGCATATATACATAATCTTTATAATACAATGGCCAACTGATCAGTGGTACTAATACAATACATCATATCATCAATTTAAAATAAAGACATTCCATTTCTTAATTCAATTAATCTTTGAGATTGGTTACTTTGTGGTCACACCTTATGGAACTTGAAACCATGATACCTCAATAGGAAAAACATGTAAATAGGTAATCAATATCATGACAATGAAGTAGAGAATCATGGATACCTCATTAAACCATTTCGGAGTCAACAATAGTATATGGACATTTTTTTGACTAGCCGGACATCTTAAAAGTGAAAACAAGCTCAATTGGTAGTGTCGAAGATCATATGATGTTATTATGTGTCATGTGTCGTAGGACAATGTTGGAAGCTTACTTGAGAGTGCCATGGGTCATTATTCATGCCAAAGATTAGATAGAGTATGTCTTACATACCTTGATATAACCACTTCAATACAAGTCCAACTTGACTTCCCGTACTCTTCGAACACTTATCTACAATAAGTCATTTGTGACAAACTAGTATTAGCAACCAAACCTTACCATTTAGGTATTAACTTCACCAAATAATGTCTAGGAAGTAATCCTTTAACTCATCAATAAGAGTACTACATACATCCTCTTATACTCTTATTACATTCACATATCATGCATTTTCATGCAATATCCCTCAACATCACTCTTAGCCTTTATTTCCCCTCTTAATCACCATCCAATACCAACATGATCACTAGGCATACATAACCACTAATATAATGATATATCACCACAATTCATCCTCCATAATCCAATACAACAACTTCCATAATTTACTACTAACAATTTATACAAAACAATTCATAACTATGTTTCTAGTTATCTTCCAACATCAAGACAATACTCATAATCCTTTATCAATACTTATTCATGGATAAGAATCAAGAATAAACAATATTCATACCTTAACAATGAACTCTTGTATTTAGAATCCTCCTTACATAACCATGGGGTGCTTCTCGAAGCTTTCGAGATGGTGAACACAACTACGGAACCAATTCGAATTTTCTACGGTTGAATCACAAAATATTTGAAGTTGAAATTAGGCTAGGGTTTCACCTTCTCTTAATAATTGGATGATATATGATATATATGAGGATAAGTGTATGTTTATAAAGACCAATTTTCGTCCAAGAGGTAATAGAAAATGACCATTTTGCCCTAAAAATTTAAATAAATCCGAATCTGTTCCCAGTGGACAGTTTTGACAGGCTGAAGTAAATCGATCATAACTCTTTGCTACGGTATCAAATTTGGGTGAAACCAATTGCATTGGAAAGATAATTCAAAGGGATTTCATTTTCATATAAAGTATACCACCCAGTTCTTCCTGTACAAGGAGTTATGGTCGTTTAAAGTTGACCCAAAAATCTGTCCCAAAATCCTGTTTTTTTTTTGATAGGCTGTAGTAAAACGGGTATAGCTCCTTACTCAGACATTGGATTTGGATGAAACCAATTTCATCGGAAAGAAGACTCTCGGAGATTTTCGTCGATATTTAGCAGCTCACACAGTTCTTTTTGTACAAGGAGTTATGATCGTCTAAAGTTGATCCAAAAAAAAATTGCCTAGCTGCAGTAATTTTCCTGCAGATTTACTGTTCACAGGCTTCACGGCCACCGTTTTGAAATTTCGAATGTGCTCGCTTATATGAAATACTCCTCTGTTTTGGGCAAACTTTATATCGTTGGAAAGCTTATTCCAATACCTACACATACAACTATTGACGGGATACTTCCGAACACCATAAACTTAATTTAATTCATACGCAAGCCTTTAGGACTCCATATAATCGCGATAAGTGTACGAAAAAATTTACGGGGTGTTACATTTCATATATAGTATTTTGTCTAGCAAATCAAGAAATCAGCGTGTAGTCATACTTTAAGTCGACATCTAAATTGAGATTTTTAAGTTAACAAATACATTCGGTATTCTAAAGGACCACAATAAGCACGTGAAAAAAGAGATGTTGCTATAAACAAGTGTCTGAGAAATTTCAAACCAACACAAAATGATGAAAAAACGAACTAGTAGCATACTAATGAAAGTAACAAAAGATAGTACTAATTTTTTTAGTGCTATATTCACTAAGTGCACGTTCTGACTTGAGTTAACCTCAAGTGACATCAGTGCTATTCAATAATTAGATTAAAGTTGAACAACTCTTTTTTTTTTCTTTATTCTCAATTTAAGATAAAAGTTATTACCCCCAAAGAAAAAATTGAATTAAAGTTTAACACGTTAACTATAATTTAGCTGCACCTTTTCAGTTTTAAGAAAAAAAACATAATATTAAGATTGAGCATTTAACAACATCAATCACATTCAACAAATATTTCTCCCATTATCTCTTAAACAAATTTTGGGTGGGAAAACTGGTTGAGAATCAGTGAACAAACCAATGGCCATCACAACTTCACAATACCAAATCATAAACACATTTTAAAAGAAACATTAGAGATAGAAGGGCTGAATGAGAAAAATACTGACCTGCTTTTGTGCAGTGAACGTGAAGTACAGGTCTCGAATCTATTACTTACTCTCGGAACAACTCAAACAATGGATTTGCAACAATTTAGAGTAAATAGATGGCTGAAAAGAGAAAAAGAAACCTTTTCAAGACCAAAGAGATGGCCAATAGAAAGAAAATCTGCCCGTCTAAAAAAGGAATAAAGCAAGAAAATATACATTTTTTTGGGAAAGAAAAAGAGAGTAATAACTCTCCAAGTTCTAGGTGCAATGGCTACCAAAAGAATCCCCCCAGAATGGACTCCATTGCAAGTATTTATAGAGCGAAATTAGGGTTCTTTTTCTTGAGCGGGAATTGATCCTTCAATTTGAACGTTTGAAATACAAATGTTGAGGCTTGGTCTATTCAAATCAATCACGTAATTGATATGGACACAACATAAAAATGGAGTAACATTTTCTGCCATGGTTGGTGAAGCTTTATTGTTTGCCTAAAATGGAAGAGGAAGAAGATAAAAAAAGAAAAAGAGCGACACTTTGGGGAGGGGAAAAGATTTTTCTTCTTTTTCCTTTTATTGGGGGAAAATTTCTAGGATTCTAAGGGAGTTTTAGGTGTTTTGGGTAGATTAAGTGAGGGTAAAGTGGGAAATTTAAGGCAAAAAGAAGATTAGGAGCTTTAAATGGGTTTGACCAACCAATTCAAAGGAGACATGTGGTGAGGTGGGTGTTGCGTGTGTGCAAGGATGTGTGAAGCGTGTGCTAGGATGTGGTTAGTTATTGTTAGTGTCCTATGTGGAGCAAAGGTGGCGTCCACATCGCGTATGACGTGGACGAGGAGTGAGAGACGAGTGGGCTGGTAGATTGGGCTTGTATTTTGGGCTGAAATTTCATGAATATTAAAAGATGGGCTGATTTAAAAAATTGTCTTCTTTCATATACTTTGGGCTTCTAAATTAATAATACAAATGACACTTTTGATAAAACATAGCAAAATATTAGAATAAATAACACATCATTTGATATTAAAACAAGTACTTAAACAAAGTTGCATGGTAAATGTTGGAATTGAACGATATTATTTATAAAGTATAAAATCATAAAAATACTTCATACAATTAAATAAAAATAAATATAATGACTTTTGCGCAAGGGGAATGCGACGATAATTTAAAATATAATAAAAATAGCAATAAAGAATGATCATGATAATAATAATATTAATTATAATAATAATAATAAAATAAGTAATTATAATAATAATAATAATAATAATAATAATAATAATAATAATAATATCGCCGATAATTCTTACTTTTCGGAATAGAAATGGTAGCAGGACTTGCATAAACTCCTAATTATAGGAATAACATACATGCAATTTTTTTAAATTATCAAAATTATTTAGAAGCGCAAAGAGAGGTCTTGAAAGAAAGACAGGACAAAATTGGGTGTCAACAGTCAAAAATTGACACTACTCACGCAGGAAGGACAAAAATAAAATGATCAAAATTTTAAGGGGTCTTACACAATGCTCATGAATTTGTATGATACGAGAATGTATTGCTCACAACAAAATCAGAATGAGAATTTCAAAATCCAACCAATATATTAAGCACGTGAGCCAAAAAAATTCACTCAATAAGTCAACTATCCATAACCCAATAAAATCCATGTACCAGTAGAGTAAGAGATGCAATAATATGTCACTGATACACATAAATCCCAACTTAGGTAATTTCCACCAAGAATAAAACAACCAAAATATATAAATACCAGGCCAACAACATTATCTAAGATTCCACATGGTCACACATACCAAATAATTTCTCAAACCACCACCACCACCAACATAGCCTCCCCTACCCCCTATGGGCACAAAACAATAATAACACTATTTTGATGATTAGTACCCATACCCATAACATGCTTTTATATTAGTATTAACTACCCATCCCAGTCTTAAGAAAGTTAATCCATAACCTACCTCGAACAAAGAAAACCCGATCCAAAAGTTTCCAATCACGAAGCCCTTCCCTCACGAGCGGCCTCAAAATCAACTAAAATATAAAAATATAGAATCTATTTGTCAGAAAAATCAACGATACCAATATTAGCTATTTTTGAGTTGGGATCAAAATAGACGAACCCTCGAAATGATTTTTAAAACAAAAGGGTAAAATTGGAATTTTTGTTTATAATTACATTTCTCATGATTAAAGGAAGCTAGCAAAAAACTGAAGTAAAAACAGATTGAAATTGAGGTTTAAATCAAAGAAATACTAATTTAGGCCTTTAGGGTCAAAATCCCCAAATTCACCTTTTGAAATCATGATTTAACAAGTTTTAGATGACAATAATTGAAGAAAAATAATTGGTATAGGATTTGGAGTATACCTAAGCTTGAAAATGGAAGAAATCACCCAAAAACTCTAAAATCGGAAGCTCCAAGTCTAAAAAATGGTGAAAAAATTGAATTTTTTTATATAAGGTACCAGCATTGACCGCAAAAGCAGTCAAGTATCTTTTAGTGATATCTACTTTTTAATGACCCTCCTGGATTACTTTATGTATTTTCACTCATTTTCGTCGTTTAGAGCTTTCCTATAGCTGCCCCAAATTATTTATGACTTGTTGGAACTGACAGTTAGGTTACCAGGCAGTTCATTTGGTTATTAGAGTCAATTACTTATTTTGAAGCCTTCGTTGGTTCAAATTAACTACCAAGTAAAAACTTTAGTAAAAAACCTTATACGCCAAAGTTGACTGTTCCAATAGCTCCGAAACATTGATTTCAGGTTGGGTGGACCCTCGGTTCGGATACTAAGGATCCTAGACTCATTTTGGCCTACTGGTTGGAAGTTAACAAAAGTGGCAAATGAGTGTGGGACCCATTTTTCATCAAAACGACCTTGGATGGAAAATTTGACTGAGCCATTGAATCTAAAACATCAAATTTGATAGGGCAACGTAGTTTGTCTGTGTATATGAGATTACAAATGAATCCCGAGGGGTTGGTGATGACTCAAAAATATTTCAAATCTCCAGTCGATGAAAGAAAATCTGGTGCATTTGCTAAAGAAGCCTTTTGGCTCTTTAGTGGAGGGAGTTGTAGCGGCCCTGACCAGATAGGCAAGAGCCGCTTTAGCGGCTAGTTGGCCGCTAAAGTGCAGGTCGCTTCAGTGCCAACCGACTGCCTTAACGGCCTGCTATGTCAGAAAGGTACCCCTTTAGTGGTTAGTTGGGCACTTTAGCGCCTATCGCTAAAGCAGCCCAGTGTCCGCTTAACGATACCCACATACCTGTGAAGGGTATAAATACCCTACTTAGACTGATTTTTACCGTTTTCACCTATTCTCTAGATTATTGAACCCTAAAATGTGGTAGTTCTTGGGAGAATCAGTTGTACGTGATTGTGGAGCTTTGGTATAATTAGTTTATGCATTTCTTCTTTGAATTTGTGGTAAGATTCCATTAATTTCACGGTTAATTTGTCTATCCTTTGCTAAAATCACTAGAATCTTGGTGTCTTGATTCTAGAACCATTAGAGCTCAAAATCCACCCATTTTTAGGGTAAATATTCCATGATCATAGAGGGACGTTTTGTTGATTTCAAAAATGTGATTCGTAAGCGGGCCTCACATGAGATTTTTACGTGATTTAGACTCGAAGCACAATAGTGAAATATGGGTATCATTATTCTCATTCTAATGAGTAGGTTGTGATTTTAATAGTATGGCATCTTTCAGAAGCTTCTCAAAAAGAAAAATCAATGGTTTAGTTGATTCTTTAAGTTTTTCTTCGGCGTCCAGGTACGTTAGGTTTACCCTCTTTATAAATTGAGCTATTTTGTAGTATGCTTATGATATTATGCTAGATATGTGGTGGGATTTAGTTATTGGAGTGTGTTTGAAAATATGTGGGTTAGTTAGACTATTTAGGCTATCTTGAAACCGTAATTTAGGCATAATTGACTTAGTTGCTTGTGTTTTACGGTGAATTACTATCTTAGGGATTATTATGGCTTAATTAACACCTAGAAATGAGTTTAGATACCTTAGCTTGATCCAGGGTAGAATTTTCCCAAAATAAATTTTGGAGATTAGAAGTGGGCTCCTCCGGCCCACCTTAGGCCAAAACTTATGTTAGCCTTTGTAGACTCATTTACGTAGGATATACCATTATTAATGCTTATTTTGGGACTTTGAAGAGCTTAGATTCTATTTGATTATGCCATTTTGGTAGTTGAGAGTTAGTGCTAATTTCGGGTAAGTTTCAGTGGATAATTGTTGTATTTTAGTGATATGGTTTATAATTACGATTTATTTACATGGTCTACTGATATAGCCTAATCATAAATGAGTTTCTATTTGAGTCTGGCAATTAATGATGATAATGATATATGAGTTTCAATTTGAGTCCGACAATAGATGATGATAATGATAAATGAGTTTTGATTCGAGTCCAACAATTGATGAAGATAGTGAAATATGAGTTTCGGTTCGAGTCCGGCAATTGATGATGATAATGATATATGAGTTCCGATTTGGGTCCATCAAATGATGATGATAGTAATATATGAGTTTCAATTTATGTCCGGCAAGTGATGGTAATGATGATGATACTATTGAGTCCCGGTTCAAGTCTGACATTTTGAGAGTTATTTATTATATGATATGGCTCAGAAGGATTTTTGGTTAGGAAACAACAATTGGTAATTTATGGTTATTGGGTTATTTACTTTTCTTAATTGTACCCTCTAGGATTATGGGGACTGCATTGTGTTATTTATTTTTCCGCACTTATTGGTTTATGGAGGACAATCTTATAGTTATAATTGTATGATCTTTATGTTACTATTTTGTATGTATTTATTTATTTATGTACAATAGTGTTGGAGCTTATTTTTAGGTTTGCCTATTTGACCTTGACTTAGCTTACTTTATTCTGTATCTTATCGTAGTTATATCATGATTTGGCTCAATCGGTCGATGATGCCTACTTTGTACCCGTGGTTTTGGTACTCATAATACACTTTTGTATCTTTTTAGTGAATATTCAAGTTTTATTGTGGTCGTTGACATGACACTTGTGCAGGGTTGATTTCGGAGATTATATGAGCTCTTGGAGTCGGAGCTACCCTTTTTCCTTCTACTTATCTATGTCTAGTCTTTTGTTTTCGAGACAGATTGCATTTGACTATTCAGTACTTATGGTTCATTTGTAATAACTCTTGTACCGATATTACTGAGTCTTGGGATGGTTGTTGACCCTTTATCTATTAAGACTGTTATGACTGCTTTATTGCTGTTTTAACTTTTTAAATGTTGATTTCTAGCTTTTAGGCTGCTTTCCACCAAGTTAGCACATTGTGTGTAGCTCCAGGCTATGATTTGGCGTTCCTACTGGTGGAATAAAGTAGTTGCCATCATGACTCATAAATTGGATCGTGACAGGCTTGGCATGCCAGTCCGCTAAAGCAGACAAGGGCCACTTTAGTAGCCTCTTCTAAAGCATCCTTGCCCAGCTAGAGTCGGCCGCTGAAGCGGCTAAAATGGCACTTTAGTGGCTGCACCAGCTGGGTGGAGCACCTGCTGAACTTGGAAAATTTTTAAGTTTCTGCAGATCTCTCGGGATTCATCTTGAATCTCAAGAATGCAAATGGACAATGCTACCCTACTAAATTCGACACTCGGACTCAATGGCGATATCAAATTTTTGAAAAAATGACGTTTTCACAAAATTGAACCCCGATACCTAGTTTCACAACTTTTCAAATCGAGGGTCGAAATGAGATACCAAAGTCGTAAAATAACACCAACCATATTAGCCATTCAAAATCAACATTCCAGATCTGCTAGCCCAGTCTGTTTTTCCTTGTGATGCACAGAATAATAAATGTTGACCGAAGTCAACTATAAAGCCTATTTAACCTCCAAAAGCCACAAACTCAAACAAATCACATCGAAAAGCATTGAAAAGTGTGCCAATCATCCCCACACTCAAAAAAATACCACAAAGCAACCATGTGGAGGGGTAAAAATGGTCAAATTACATAGATATGAATAATTCATGAAAAATCAAATCATTACATCATCCACCACTAAGAATTTAGTTTGTCCTCAAACTATAGGTAAGGATAATACCCGAATCAGCAAAAAACTTGGGATAACTACCACGCATCTCGGACTCTACCTCCCAAGTAACCTTATCTATAGGATGGTGTCTCCGCTGGACCTTAACTACCAAAATATCTCTAGAATGCATTGTCTAACATTCCTGGTTAGAATTAAGATGGACTCCTCAACAATGGACAACTTCTTATCTAATTGCACTAAATCCCAATGATGACATGAGACTCATCTGGAATGTAACGCCGCAACATGGAAATATGAAAAACTGAATGAACAACGGATAAATCTAGGGCCATTGCTAACTCATAAGCTACATCTCCACTATCACGAAGAATCTCAAATGGTCATATATACCTGAGGCTAAGCTTGCCCCTCTTTCCAAACCTCATTATTCCTTTCATGGGAGACACACAAAGGAAGACTCGATCACCAATACAAAATCTCAAGGCACAAAGTCTACAATCCGCATAACACTTTAACCTACTCTGAGCTTATCAAAGTCTATCCTGAATGACCCGAACTTTATCTAAAGACTTGCGAAGTAAGTCTGTACCTCGAAGTCTAATCTCAGAAACCTCAAACTAACCAACTGAAGGGCGACAACACGTTCCATACAAAGTCTCGAAGGAATCCATCTCAATACTAGGATCGTAGTTATTATTATATGCAAACTCCGCCAATGCTAGGTATTGCTCCCACTAACCTCCAAAATCCATAACACAAGTATGGAGCATATCCTCTAAAACCTGAGTAGTCCCCTCAGACTACCCGTCGGTCTTGGGGTGAAAAGTTGTACTAGGATCAACTTGAGTACCAAACTTCTTGTAAAATATCTCCCAAAAGTGAGATGTGAACATTGAACCTTTATTTGAAATGATATACACCAACACACCATGAAGATGAACTATCTTATGAATATATATACGAGCCAACCTCTCAACATAAATGAAATAAGCAGATTTGGTCACTTGATCCACGATGACCCAAACACTATCAGAACCGTGAGAAGTACGAGGCAACCCAATCACAAAATCCATAGTGATCCATTCCTATTTCTACTCTGGAACATGCAACCTCTGAAGTTAACCACCAGGTCTCAAATGCTCGAACTTCACTTGCTGGCAACATAGGCAACGAGATACAAAATATGCTATATCCTTCCTCATACTACCCCACCAGTAGAGCAGTCTCAAATTATGATACATCTTGGTCACTCCTGGATGAATGGAATACCTAAAACAACTAGCCTCCTCCAATATCAATTTCAACTAATCACCTACTCTTGGCATACAAACTCGGCCTCCAGTCCTCAAAACACCATAGGAATCAAGTGAGGCTTTCTTAGCCTCGCCACTCAACACCTTATCCCAAGTCACTCTTAACCTAACATCATCAAACTGATGAGCCCAAATCTGCTTCATCAAGGATGATCTAACCTCCATAAAGCCAAAACTCACCCAGGCATCAAAATATCGAGCCTAACCATATGGTTAGCCAATGACTAAACCTCCAAGGAAAAAGGCTTTTCTTGGGTTAAAAGATATGCCAAGCTACCCATACTAGTTGACTCCAACTCAAGGCATCCACAACCACATTAACATTTCCCAAATGATAGAGAATAGTAATTTCATAGTCCTTAAGAAACTCAAACCAATAACACTGCCTCATATTAAGATCTCGTTGAGTGAAGAAATGCTGAAGGCTATAATGATCCGAGAAGATCTTACAATGGACTCCATTCAAGTAGTGCCTCTACCACTTTAAAGTAAAAACAACTATGCATAACTCCAAATTATGGGCAAGGTAATTCTTCTTATGGGGTTTCAACTGATGAGAAACATACATAATTACCTTACCCACCTGCATCAGCCTAATATCTAACCAAATACCAAAAATATCACAAAAGACAGTGAAACCCATTCCCTCCCAGGGCAAAGTTAAGATAGGATCTGATGTCAATAAACCCTTGAGCTTTTGAAAGCTCACCTCATAAGGATTATACTATAAAAAGGAAATCTTCATCTGGGTCAACTTGGTCAACGTAACAACAATAAATGAAAAACCCTCAACAAAGTGTTGATAGTAACATGCTAGACCAATAAAACTTTGAATCTTGGTAGGGGAAGTAGGCCTAGCCCAATCATGAAATGTTGCAATCTTAGTTGGATCGGCCATAATACCATACTTGGTCACCACATGATCCAAGAAAGAAAGAAACTTCAACCAGAACTCATCCTTAGAGAACTTAGAATACAACTTGGCATCTCTTAGCCTCTGAAGTACAATCTACAAATGTTCTTCATGATCGACCTCACTCTTGGAATAAACCAAGTTTTCATCTAAAAAGACAATAACAAAGAAGTCGAGATACAGTTGAAATACTTGGTTTATCAACTCAATGAATGCAACTGGGGCATTGGTCAACTTGAAAGACATGACCAAAAACTCATAATGATCGTACCGAGTCTAAAAAGCTATCTTTGGGATATCCAAAGCTCTAACCCTCAAGTAGTGATACCCATACCTCAAATCAATCTTTAAAAATACTGAAACACCCTGAAGTTGATTAAACAAATCATCAATACGAGTAAGAGGATACTTATTCTTAATCGTGACCTTATTCAATTGCCGATAATAGATACACATATTCATAGACCCATTTTTTTATTTACCAAAATGATAGGCGCACCGAAAGGTGATACACTAGGTCAGATAAATCCCTTATCTAATAAATCTGACAATTAATCCTTTATTTTCTGCAACTTTACTGGGGCTATCCTATAAGGAGGAACAAAGATGGGCTTGGTTCCCGACTCAACATTAATAGAGAAGTCAATATCATGATCCGGAGGTACACTAGGCAAATCAGTAGGAAAAACATCCATAAAATCATGGACAATACAGACAAAACTCAAAGAAGGTGGGAAAGAAACACTATTATCACAAATATAGGCCAAATAAGACAAATACCCCATCTCTACCAAATGACAAGCCTGGAGAAAGGATATAACTCTCTTAGGACCCGAATAAAGCACACCCTTCTAAGCTACCCTTGACATACCCAACGGAGCTAAAGTCATAGTATTAGCATAACAGTTTAGGACAACATTATAAGGAGCTAACCAATCCATACCTAAGATGACATTAAAATTTACCATGTCTAGGATAATTAGATCTACCCAAGTCTTGTAGCCCGTAAAAGTCACAACACAGGATTGGTGCACCCAATCCACTACTACAGAGTCTCTTAAGTCAATAGATCATGGATAGGTATAGAAAAAAGCTTACTACTAGAATCAAAACTGAAGCAAAATATTCAATCACATACGAGAAAGTCGAACCTGAATCAAACAAAACATATAGAGATCTAAAACAAACAGGGACAATACCTGTGATAATAAGCCTCCGCCCCTGGTCTTGCTTGTATAGCATATCCCTGTCCACATCCATCACCTGACTGAGTATCCTCACGACCACCACCATGGACACCACTACCTCTATCTCGCACACCTCTAGAAGAATCTCTACTTTTCACTGTTGATATAGGCACTGGCATAAAAACACGACGGGGATAGTCCTTGGATAAATAGCCAACCTCACCACACACATAGCAAACTCTACGACCTGACTCAATAGGACGAGGTACAACTAACCTATGACGACCATCCGAAGCTGCTGAACTAGAAGATCCACCACTTGAACCCTATAAGACTGCCTGCATTGGTCTGCCATGATACCTACGGGGGCCTTTAAAATCTCAACCTCGAGGAGTGAGATTAGTAAACTCGCCCTAACAACGTATCTTCTTAGTGCCTTCCATAGATGCTTAAAGAATAGACTGAAAGGCACAAACCTGTCCAAAAAAGCATCATCAAACTAATCCCAAGTCATTTCTGGCAAACCAAGAGGTCAATAATTAACAAGTGACCTTTACCAATCCCTATTGCATCTTTAAACTAGTAAGTAGTATAAGCAACCTCGTGTGACTCAAGCGATCTAAGGTTATGCAGTTTCTCATGATAATCAATAAGAACTCATAGTCATCCTCGCCCACAACACCACTAAACCTAGGTGGACCCAAATGAGTAAATCTCTCAAATATCTTCTGATCCTTAAAAGATATAATTGTAATTGTAATAATAAGAGATATAGTTAATTTAACTGGCTGAGATCCCACCTGAGGGGGTAAGATAGACGAAGACTGAACTCTTGATCTCAAATACCATACTCGAATGCCGGCATAAAATAAAGAATAACACTCGGAGTCTATAAAGTACCATAAGAAAATATCCATACCACTGAAGGATCCACACTCAGAGATAGAGAAACACCATAGGTAGGCTCTGGCACAGATGGAGGTATAATACTCGAAGCCAAAGGAACACCAAGTGTACTAAAGGAAAAACCCTCCAAACGAGTAAGCAAACGAATCAATAACCCCTCCAAGACCACGGTAGATGAACTCTGTGGAGCCTGAGTAGACCTATATATCTAGCTTACTCAACTTGAGGCTCAAGAGATATCCCTCGGTACTACCTCTGGAAAGGCAAATCGTGCCCATCCCCTACCTCAACCTCGTCCAGGCTCAAAACTCGCCTTTAAACTAGGGCTATTTTCTCAGATGATGGCTCCACATCTCTAGTCTCATGTGATCTAGTCCTCACCATATGTGAAAAAAAGTAAAATACAATTAATAACACAAGGTATAAAAGATTAAAACGATAAGGAACAAAATAAAAAAGATTCCTAAGATATATTATAGCTCCTCAAAGATAGATATGGACTTCTACGTACCAATCTATGAGACTTTACTAGAAATCATGTTCTTACACTAATGAGACCAATGAACCTATCCCTGATACCAATTGTTCACGACCCCAAAACTAAGGGTCATGATGGTCCTTGTTGTGGCAAGCCTTGACAAGTAAGCCAATTATCCAAACTGATTTAGAGTTAAAAAATGAGAAATTTGGGATCTCTAAACTTTTATAAATTCAGGAAATTCCAGTTAAAGGGACTTATTAACCCACTTATAGGGTTCATAAGTCCCACCTAAGCCAAGTAAGTGATGTAGTAGATTCAGAGTTAAAATATGAGAATTTTTGGATCTCTAAACTTTTACTTATGAACCCAGGGGGTTGTAAGTACCATTTACGACCTCGTAAGTGTTGTTATTGAAATCAGAGTCAAAGTTCAGAGGGGCAGTAAAATTTTTTGCCACTTACGGTCCATAAGTGGCACTTACGAGCCGTATTTAGACCTATAAGTAGCCAAAAAAATTTAAATCTGGGTCGGACCCAAGTGGATCCGACCCGATCCAGGCTACTAACATGCTTAAAAACCCCAAACATAATTTCTATGCCCTATTTTCTCAATGTTTTTAACTCCCTCTTAATTTAGACCTTCCAACTCCCTATTGAGTCCATAAAAAGCAAAACTCTCTCACATGTTCCTCACTTGCACGTATAAGAGTACTCAAGGCTAGGGTTTTCAACAAACTTTTTAGCTTCTTACGTCCAGCACTTGAAACTAAGGTAAACTTCTTGGCTACTACGGGTTTATATTTTGTTATTAATAATGAAATAGAGTTGGTACTTAGAAAAATATTGATTATTAAAGACACTCATGAATCTTGATAGAAGGAGCCTAGAATGGTAACAAAAATTGAAATTGTTGCACTATTCTTGAATGAAAAGTATGTGATCATGCCCTAATTGGAAGTAGAAATTGAAGAGCTAGATGTAAATCCACAAATTTTGGAGAAATACCTATGCTTTCGAACTTGATAAATGTTGTTGTGTGCAAAATTGGACTTAAATATATAACATACACTATGTGGGGATAAAAAATTTGAGAAAAATTTAAAGTATCCTCAGGAGGGTACCTACAATGGGAATTAAGAGCCACGTAAGTAGCACTTACGGGATGTAAGTAGCCTCGTAGGTGTCAGAATTGAATCCCTGAAGTTTTAGGGCTTTGTCTGACACTTACGAGAGAACCAACGACCCTCGTAAGTGGGGTCGTAAGTGATCTACCCTGAGTGTTTTGATTTTTTTTCAAACTTTTTATTCCCACCTTATGTTGCAAGCACTAACTACTTTTTAGGTACCATGGAATCTAAGGAACCCTATAAGAAAAGAGTGCAGTCGAGGTTTCAGGATGAGTCCTCTGAGTGTAGTGGCTCCGTGGAAGAGTACCTCCGGAATAGACCATTGGCCCAACAAACCAAGGGCCGCTCTTAGAGATAGGTCGAGGTTGTAGCAGATGTTGTTGCAGCTTTATTGGGTATCCTGGGCACCCAGCTTCCCCATCGACACTCAGCCCGCACTAGCATAGGTCGTGGCCCAGACGATCATACTTAGACCGATTCCCAGGCCGAGGATGAAGAGGGCCCAAAACTCACCACCACATTCTCCCAATCTGAGAAGGAAAAAGAGCTTCTAAGGATGATGCAGAGGATGGGGATGAGTCTCAGTCAGGATTCAGAGATAATGTTGAGTCTGGATCCATTTCTAGTCTGATAAGAAAAAGGACACTCACGGATCTCAATCCAGGGAGGGGTCGAATGAGGCATCCGGTTTGGCGAGTGAGTCCGCATCAATTGCACCCTAGTCTGAGAAGGGTACAACTTAGGTGTCAAAACAAATTTCATCATCTTTCGCACATAACACACAACCACCTACACAGGATGCTCAGCCTTTTATTCCACCATCGGTTGATCCTGTATTTAACTCTACACACATCTCGATAATGCCAATAACTGAAATAAACCTGAGATACTGTGTAGTGAGAATACAACATATATATGATAGGGACAACCTTATTATGGAGTATAGTTATCCCAAGAGGGACATAGCATCTAAGAGGATGATCGACTTGACTGGTCAAGTAGGGGCACCAAACCTGCGTGCCTCTTTTGATCGATATTGGTTGGGGTGGATGAACCGGCCCTAGAGATCTTATAAACAAACTCTGGTCTGGGAGTTTTATGCTTTCTACGCCTCCATACTTTATTTGGTTGCCCTACGGGATGGTAGGGCAGTTGAGCAGCCACAGTTAGAGCATACTCTAGTCCGAGGGGTTAGAGCGAATATATCTGTGGGGTTTATCCACCGAGTACTATTTGGTCAGAGTATGTAGTCCTGACATCTACTATAGAGTTTGACTTTCGAATGAGATTCGTATGGGACAGACGCGCCATGAGAAGATATTGACTTCATCCTCTGGGATAGATACACCATGAGAGCATTGACTTTAGACAGTTGAGGCTATATTTGGCGAGATGGATATCCCTCTAGCTTTCTAGTTTGGGTGATGATGCCTCCTGGATAGAGAGAAAGGGGGAGATAAAGAATGCAACACTATATTTTACAGTAAATTTTTCGTAGACTATGGTAAACTTCAAATTGAGTCTGATTATGTTGGATAATATTTTTACATGGGATAGAGTCTCACTAATTGATAGTTTTCTGGCGGTATCTTAGATTGACTTGCATCTCTATTTTGGCTGGAGATTCATGAGCGTGCTTTCGGTGAGACCACTACTCTTCTCTTCCCTTGTCGTATCCATCAGCTTTGTGATGTGACTGGTGTGCTGGATATTCTTGACATTGATAGAAGTATTGAGGTGATGAGTACAATGGATATTAGCTTTATCAAAGATCCAACAAATCTGGTCTTTACACACAAAGCTCATCCACCTCCTATAGTAATTCTGGTTCATTTTGAGGGACCTTCAATTTCGAATGAGGTTGTTTATAGGTCGTACATTGGTGATGATATTTATATGGATGAGATGAGAGATGCGCTCAAGATTTCTACTGAGGAAGGTCCCCGACTACATCACCTTCATCCCTGACTTCTACTTTTGAGCCAGTTGGGGCATCTATTGTGCCCTCTCACCCACTGATCCTGGTATTATTAGGGTGCCTTAAGAGTTTTTACAGATATTAGTGGAGTGGAAGGATGAGTTGACAGCACACCTTATTGATATCGAGACTCATCTTACTGTATTGTATGTATAGATTCGGCCTTGGTTTCGAACTTCTGTAGAGAATGCTGCGACTCGGATTTGGGTGAAGATAAAAGCCAAGATAATGGAGTTTACTAGGGAATTGCATAAATGGATTGATGTCTTTGAGGGACAGGTGAGTGCAAGGTTTAGTGATGTACAGGATCCGAATCTATCTGGGATTTAAGAGTCAGGTTACGGTCATTCCCTGGGTTCTCCCCTCATTTACACAGTCATTGCCTCCATGTAGACCTATGTGGTTTGACCTGTTTGTTGAGGAGGATCCGATCCTGGTATTTGGGACCAAGAGAGGTAGATATGAGTAGCTGCAGGACCCAACCATTCCATCTTATCAGGCCTTGAAAAAGGTCACACATGAGTCTACAATGTCCGCAACAGATGATAAGCGGAGACATAATGAGATAGTAGCGGGTATATTTTCTAGTAGTGCCCACTACCACGCCACATCAGCCAGTTGAGATACCTCTTAGTTTTGCACCGCCTTCTGCCCTAGAAAGGGGTGAGTCTGAGACCGACGCCTAGAACATCTTAGGTATGTATTCATTCCTTTACTTTCTATTGTAGTTATACACTAGGGATAATGCGTAGTCCTTAGTTGGGGTGGGGGTGTACCACAATCGAGGGTTTTCTTACAATGTTTCTTTTCTCGTCAGCTACGTTATCATAGTAGAACTGGCATGTTTAGGTTGTATTTTGATTGTTTTGTGGTTTTTAGTTTTAACTAAGAGAAAAATGAGTAACCTGAGGGCAGATGACGTATTTTGATTGTGTTTACATGTTTAAGTAAAATAATACCCCCCCCCCCCCCAAAGTTTATTTTGAATTGCGTAATATGTTTATATTTATGACCACTGTGAATCTTATTATGGAATTAGGATTAGGGACATAATAATCATAGCTTAGCATTTGCATGAACTAGATAGGTAGTAATTGGTAGCATAAAATTGTACTTTATGTGTGTGAGATTTCTTACCTAGTTCCCTTTGTGCATTTAATCTAGAACTTGCCCAGTTACTCTTGCAAAGGTTGTGGGATAGACGATTAGGAAATGATCATATTTCATTCTTGATTTAGTCCACTCTTAGCCTAAATGACCATCAAATGAGAATAAATATCCCTTGATACCTGTTTTGAGCCTACATAGACTATTTTTTTGTTTTCACCTTTCACCTTTCCAGTTTAATTACAATGAACCTATTTTGGCCCTGATCCTCCTTGAATATTGTGCACCTCAACTCAGGCAAATCGCCTAAGTTGAGGGTGACTATCATAAGGGTGCGTAATTAGAATTAGATATGAAGAAGGGTTTGAATAAGAGAAAGAAAAGTAGGGTTGGGTGTGGTAAAAGATAAAAGAAAAAAATGGGAGAAAAATAAAAAGAAAGAAAAAGTGTAAGAAAAAGAAAACTGCACCTAACCTGAATAAGCAATAAAAAGAAAAAAAAAGAAATAATGGAGGAATAAAGGAAAAGTTGGTTGAAAAGTGGGCCCCAAAATATAATTGTAGTGTCAATCAGGGTTAGTCACTAAAGTCCTAGATGTACCATACCATCCCCCAAGCCTACGTTACAACCCGAATGAAGTCCTATAGTTTTCCTAGTCTGATTGTCTGAAAAGGTAAGATAAAGAAAATACGGGCAAGCCTATGGTATTCTATTCACATTGATTGAAACTTTTTTTTGAGAGTGTGAGTGTTTTGTTATCATCCCCGCATTAACATGCATACTTATATTGTGAGAATGAGACTTCTTTGTTATGAGGGTACATGCGTTGTGTTGCTTGCAGCTTATCTATCTAGGTAGTGTAATTTGTACATATGTTTGGTTGTTTGTTGCTAATGTAATGCCATAGCTTGATTCCATTGTGTTGCATTGTTGGATACACAGATCAATACCGATGGTTTTGAAAAGTTTATAATAAAAGGGGTTGAAAAGTTTTGAGCTAAAATTGAGTTGACTGTCGTAGGTACCTTAGGTTTCTCTTGGTTACGCATCTCCGTGTTGTTTTTGTTATGTTTTGTTACCTGAGGACATACAAATATTCTAAGTTGAGGGTGTTGATGTGTCATGATTTCATGGCACTCTTGATGCTTAAAACAAAAAATATGCAAGTACTTAGGTCCATTTTGTTAGGTGTGAAAAATTAGTAAGTGCAAATAAGTAAATAATCCAATGCGAGCCTCCATAAGCCTGGAGGGTACAATCAAAGGAAAGAAAATAACTAAAAAATCATAACTTTATCAAATATCAAGTCATAACCATGAATCCATCCATACCGTATCATATCATAAATAAACTCTTAATGTCGGACTCAAACTGGAACTTAATAGCAGCAACATCATAATATTATTTGTCGGACTTGAACTGAAACTCATATTATCAATATCATCATCATTTATCGGCCTTGAACATAAACTCAATAGCAATATCATAATCAATTGCTGGACTTGAATCAAAACTCTCTATCAATAAACCATCGGGTTTTATCCAAAATAAGCATTTCAAAAGGTATAACATACATATAAAGGTCTATAAAAGTTAACACATGTCTTGGCCTAAGGTGGTCGGAGGGGCCCACTTCTAATCTCTGAGATCTATTTTTAAGGAAAAATCTACCCAGACTAGGATAAGGTATCTAAATTTACTTCTAGATGTTAAATAAGTCATAATTAGCCCTAAGATAGCAATTCTCCCTAAAACATGAGCAACTAAGACAATTATGCTTAATTTACGATTTCAAGATAGCCTAAACAATCTAAATAATCCTAATATTATCAATAATACCTTTAATACCTAAATCTCATCCCATATCTATAATATCATAATTATATTACAAATTATCTCAATCTATAAAGAAGGTAAACCTAGCCTACCTAGACGCCAAAGAAAATTCCAAAGAATCTGCTAAATCGTTGATTTTCCTTTCTGAAAAGTTTTTTCCTTTTTGAAAAGCTTTCGCAAGATGTTACGCTATCAAAATCACAATCTACTCATCAAAACGAGAACAATGATACCTATATTGCACTATTGTGCTTGGGTCCAAAAATCACATAACAATTCCATGAGGGGCTCGTTTGTAGAATTGCACTTCCAAATACGACAAAACGTTCATCTATGCTCAAAGAACATTTATCCTACAAAATGAGTGAATTTCGTGCTCAAATGGTCCTACAATCAATCCACCATAATTTTAGGGATTTTGGAATTTAATACAGAAATTAACCAAGAAATTTGATGAAACTTACGAAGAATTCAGAAAAGAAATGAGCCTAGGAACACTCCAAAATCACTCACTATGATCCTCCTAAGTTTTCACACTTTTTAGGATTCGACACACTTGAATATGGAATAAAAATTGGAGAAATCTGCTAAGTGGTTTTTTTTTATAGGTTCCCCAGGTGTACAGGTGTCGCTTAAGTGGATAGCAGGTCGCTTAAGCAAACATCGCTTAAGAGACCAAGCATTTCTAACTGATACTTGCTACTGCCATGCATGTCACTTAAGCGACCTTTGTCCGCTTAAGCGGTCATGCTTAAGCGCCAAAAACATCGCTTAAGCGGTCATGCTTAAGCGCCAAAGACATCGCTTAAGGGATACCTGATGTGCTTAGCCAGGTCGCTTAAGCGACTGGCATTCCTCTTAAGCGGCATTTGGTTAAGAGATCCATTGGGCGCTTAGGCGACACCTGTATACGTAATAAAAAACTTGGATTGTTCGGCTACACCATCAATAGTTGAGACTTGGAATTATTTCAAGTCTTCGTTAATCCCTCGAGATTCATCTAAAATTTTGTATACGTAAATAAACTATGCTACCCTATCAAATTTGATGTTCTAAACTCAATGGTGCAGTCAAAATTTTCATCCGAGGTCATTTCAATAAAAAGTGGATCCCACACTCATGCATCATTTTTCTTAATTTCCAACCAATAGCCCAAAATAAGTTCGGGAGTCTCAGAGCCTAGACCAAGGGTCCAACTAGCCTATAATTGATGTTTTGGAGCTGTTGTAACTATCGAAATTGACATACAAAATCATTTGACTAAAGTTTTTGCTCGATAGCCAATTTGAACCAACGAGGACTTCAAAATAGGAAATTGGCTCTAAAAAACAAATAAACTGCTCGGTAACCAAACTATCAGTTCTAGCAAGTCATAAATGACTTGGGGCAGCTATAGAAAAGCTCTAACAACAAAAATAAGTGCAAATACAGAAAAGGACTTGAAGGGTCATTACAGAGAATGATCGTAGTTCTTGTTTAACCCCATAAAAAACTGCATGAACTTTTATTTTTGAATATGTGTAGAAAACTCCTTGGTTTTCGTACAATCGCATGTAGGAGACACCATTGATTCAAATTCTATCCATAAATTTCAAACTTTCAAAAAATAAACAACAATATTGTCAGTACTTTGCACTAATGTTGCAATCAATTTGTTTAAATGATAAATCCTAGATATATTGACTTTGTCAAAACATTCCTTCAAATCATCCCAAACTAATTTTGCATCAACTGCATAGATTATTTCAGTATGTAATTTCTCCCCAACTGAGCTCATAATCCAACCTTGAATGATGGCATTGCATCTATCCCATTGATGTGCCAATTCTGATGCAAAATCCTCTTTTTTTCAGGTGCCATCAACAAGACCTAGCTTGTTTTTACTCAGGAGTTGAATTCACATGGCCCTGCTCCAAAATGAGTAATTTTATAATCTAGTAAGCTGTAGAGAAATAATAGAATCTCCAGTAGTATCTGAAGGATGAAGAAACAATGTGTGATTATGATTGAATTTCACTCTCACTATTGTTGAACCTTGAGTTTCATCAAAATTTCTCAAATCAAAAATGTAAATACGGTACTATTCGATCGCACAACTCACAATAGTGGTTGAAGCTCTTATACCATATTGAGTTTGTCACTAATGGGTGATTACAATCTCAATGAAACAGTGAATCTCTATTGAAGAACATATGAAATCTTCTCGAGAGAAGATTTGTTCACAATTGAAACTAAAAATATCTTGTTATTCAGTTACATTCTACAACTAACATGATGTTATTTATACAATTTGTTAACCAACTTGTATAGTTGAATGCCACATCAACTTATTCTAACTGCCTAACTAACAAGCTCACACCTATTTACAGCAATGTCATCGACTATCCTCCATCTATACAACTCTTATTTTCAACAAAATCCATAGTTATTCTAACTAAATAGAGAGAGAGAAATCAATAGATGTAAAATTAAAAAATGGCTCCCCTCCAGTGCGCCTTCCCTCGAGTCCCTCCAATTCCCCTCTTGATTAGTGATATATATCAATTAATAAAATAAATGATTCAAATTTATTCTCTAATAACTCAGTGTTTCACACAGAACTAAACCCGTTTCTTTTCTTCTTTGAGTCCCTCCATATTTCTTCTCTGACTGCACAAAGGCTCTACTTTAATTCTCATGCATTCTCCTTAACTCCATTTAGAATCATCAGCAACCTATGTTTAATTTTCAACACAGTAAATTATATTCTTTCTCCTTCTTTGTCAATTTATATGTGGCATCAGTTGAACTTCGAGAATAAACCAATTTAATTTTGATGGTGAATTCGGCCAAAAAAAATTTTAATTGTTTTTTATCAAATTTGTGTTTGAAAACTACGTAAAAAATACTATAAGTCACAATAATTGATATTAATATTTGTTTGATGATCATGTATTCTAAATAAATAAAATAATATAAATTTTCATTTTTTTCACAAAAGAAGTGACACGATTAGAAAAGAAAAAAGGTTTTTAAAAAAGAGAAAGAAAAATTAAACAATGAATTTGTTTAAAGAAAACTATAGCACACCAAAAGAAAACAATTAAAACATTTTTGTAAAAAAAGATTAGAAAGAAAATGGCCAAACACTTATGCATCGGAACAGAAATGATAATCTGCCATTTTTCTTTGTAATTCATTTAACCGAGTGGCTATATTGGGTGTAAAGAATGGATCTTGGGTCTAACTCAACCTCAATATCTAGCTCAAGAGGTGAGGATTATCCAAGTCCATATAAGCAAACTACCAACCAGTTCATTCCCCGATCAATGTGGGACTTTTTATCCACTCTAACACCCCCTTCACGCCCAGGGACCAACTGGCGCGAGGATCGGGAGGCCAAATGGGAATGAACCAGATTCTGATACCATGGAAATGGACTTAGCTCTGATACCATATAAAGAATGGATCTTGGGTCTAACTCAATCTGAAAAGCTAGCTTAAGAGGTGAGGATTACCCAAGTCTATATAAGCAAACTACCAGTCCATTCCCCAATCAATGTGGGACTTTTTAACCCACTCTAACATTGGGCAAACACAATGACTGATTGGTCATTTAAAATTTAAAAAGGGGGTTATTTTTTATGCAAGACATTTAACCCCATGAACATTTTTCATAATTTCTTAAAGAAAAATTCAGGTCAATAATATTTAATAAAAATATCACATGAATTTATTGAATGACTTTGTAGATGAAATGACAATAGCCTAGTGTTCTTTCTATTGCAAAACAAAAATATGTGACTTTATACTCTCGATTTCGTTTTAGTTGATCCACTTGATAAAAATATTTATTTTAATTTAGTTGGTTCATTTATGGAATCGTGAAAATTTTATTATTTTTTTCAGTACTACTCCTATCATTAAAGGACTACATAACGTGGAGATATATACTCATATTTATATTTCAAAACATAATTAATAAGACTAAAATAAATTCATAATAAATACTTTCTGGAGTATCAAGTCAATAAAAATCACTTATAAATGGTATTCATAGTCGTTGGTGGAATTGAGAACAAAATTTCGGCTTAAAAGAGATGGCTTAAGTCATCGACAGACACTTAAAGTTGTCCCGAAAATTCACTTGGACCCCTCAACTAAGGCAGGTACCTATCAGGCACCTCAAGTGCTTAAAATTGATACCTATTAGGCACAAAATGTTGATTTGGCAAGGAGAGTGTGTTACACTCTCCTTGGACGCGTGAATCGAAGAAAAAAATAATATTTTACTTTTTTTTAATTAAAAAACTTATACTTAAATTATTTTATTAATTATTTTTTTTAAAAAAAGCAGACACACACACTCGTTTCATCATCGTCTTCACCCCACTCCCACCCCGCGTCATCTCTTCACCCCCCACCCCCACCCCCGTTATCGTCTTTAAGTACTGTAGGCAAAGGATGGTAAAGGAAAGGAGGTAGAGGCATCTTTACAATGTCTAAAAGGCAATAACTCTAGTGTTTCTCAAGAAGCTGATGAAATCAAAGTAACAACTCAACTATTTCATTATAGACAGTCGTTCTGTTAGCACAGACATCAGTCGAGTTTTTGATTCTACGTTTTTGCTTTGTTTTCTTCAAGGACTACACAGTGGCTAGTCAGCAACTTACTGAGTCCAGATTTCTGAATTTATTCAGCCTAAAATATGCTCATTCACTCAATAAATAAGTACCAATTTGATGCTCTATTGCTTGTAATAACTTCTTGTATTTGTATGCTACAATTATTAGGTTGGAGTTGGTCAAATGCTTCTGGTACAATTTGGGGGGACGGCTGGGATATCTTCTTTTTTCGGTGACACTATTTTTTTCGGTGACACTTTATAATGCCCGAAAATCTACTTTCTTTAGTTAATTAATTCAATGTTTTACCATCACAACTATTAATCTAATGAAATAGAAGCAAAAAAATTTTTCTTAAAAAAGACAGGAACAGACTTATGAAAATGAAAACAGAGAGGAGTGTTGTGTTTTATTTTTTTTGGACTTTGTTTGATTTTGTTTTTTGGTTTGGGTCATTTGATCCTTTTGTGTAATTTCTCTTTTCCATTAATAAAATCTCAAAAATTGATTTACAAAAAATAGAGGGGCGTGAAGAAGTGAAAACAGAGGGGAGTGAAGAAGACGCCTAGTGGGGGAGGGGGAGGGTTAAAATAATTTTTTTTTTCTATTGTTGTGGAGTAATATGTTTTAAAATAATTTTTGGACCCACACGATATGTGTCATTATTTAATTGGATGTTTAACTTATAGTTATCTTTTTAAAATTCATTTGTCACATATTTTTTTCTTATTGGTTATTTTTGCGAGTGTGTTACACACACTCTATACCTTTTGCTGGTTGTGCAAAAAATGCCTAATTGGATCAATTTTCGGGTGGGTTAGGAGTCTGATAGGTACAAACCTTAGTTGAGGGGTCTAAGTGAATTTTCGGGTCAACAAGTGCAGTCAAGTTCAAAATATCATATAGTAGTTTTCAACCACTTAAAATTCTTCAAATTTTCACTTTTCTTTTCAAAAACCTACAGCTAATAAAGCGGACAAAGCTTATTAAAAATCCTTTGCAACATCTGCACACTTCAATGGATCTATTTCTCAAACTCGGACCAAAGCCGGAGCCTAAACTAACGCTACATTCTTGCCTTAGATGCATCGCATTCTAAATAACGTAATATAAAGTCTTTCTCACCGGCGGGAGAAACAAACGAGACCACAACAAATGATCTTATATGTGAAATTGATTGTTGGATCTGTATGGTAAATGAGCCTAATAGCCTCAAACCTAAGCATGACCTTCAATTAAAGAATTTTTTAGCACCAAGTCCAAGAATTTGGGAATAGACTTTTGTTGGTCCTCTAATTAGCAATACAACGAGGTAAGATTTAGGAAGATAGACCATTTTTAAAAAAAATGATTGAAACGAACAATTGAGGCCTGTGAACGAAGATGAGACAAGTGTACTAGAAAAAGAAAAAAATTGAACATGTAAAAAGAATTTTAAATGGGTAGGAGAGTTTGAAATTTTGAGTAATTGTTTGTTTTGAGCAAGTGTTGAGGATACTGAAATATGAAATTGCGATAAGAAGTTTTTTGACAACTATGCACGCACCTACAAATATGTTTGAGCTAGTTTAGGACTTGAATGAGTTGGTTGTTTTGCAGAAGCAGTTTAGGAAGTTTGATCTACAAATCAATCAATATCTATATCTTCTATATATATTACTTCCTCCATCCCAAATTACCCGTCCCAAATTGAGATGACACATTAATTAAAAAAATAATTAATAACATGGCTAATTTATCCCTATTAAATGATGTTTACATTTTAATTCAAAGAAAAAGTAATTAATGCAAAGGGTAAAACATGAAAAAAAAAATTGTCTCTTCTTAATTAATGAAAAAAGACAAGTAAAATGAGAAATCAAATTAGAAAATTTGAGACGGGTAATTTAGAACGAAGGGAGTATAAAGGAAGCATAACAATTAGTCATTTGGCAAGCTATTGAGAAGCCATGTGGCAATTTTTAGGATAAAGTTAATAATAATATAATAAAATTTTTGAATTATTTGAATATTAAAATGCATTATCCTTTATTTTAAAAAAAAAAAATCATTGGCTTAAAAATAGAAATTCATGGTTGAAGAGTTTTAAATAGACTTCTACTCTTTTATAAACTTATCACTTTTAAATTTTACGTTATTTAATATAATTAAATATAATTTACTTAAATATTAAATTAAAGATGAA
Source organism: Capsicum pubescens (assembly GCA_030864215.1). NCBI lineage: Eukaryota > Viridiplantae > Streptophyta > Magnoliopsida > Solanales > Solanaceae > Capsicum > Capsicum pubescens. The sequence goes on along the minus strand of CM061541.1, from coordinate 81,858,590 downwards.
ACTATAATAATAGTTTTTTTTTTTATAGTTTTAAGGAAACATGCAAAAAAATTAGGCCATTATAGTTTTGTGTTAATGATAACTTTACCATTGAATCTTTTTTAAAAAAGAAGAAAAGAAAACGTGCATAAAAAAGGTTAAACTATCGAAAGATAATTAGATCAATAAATTATTAAATTTAAATTTAAAATAATTATAAAATAAAATTACATATTAGAAATAGTTAGTTATCACATTAGAGAGTTCTAATTGGACTCTTATCAAGTTTTGAATTGAGAAATTAAGTATTTGAATTTTAAATACATTATCCTTTTAATAAAAAAATTTTCATTATCTTAAAAATAAAAGCTCATAATTAAAGAGTTCTAATAGATATATGTTATTTCAAACTTATCTCTTTAAAATTTAAATGCTAAAAAATATATTTAAATATAATCTTATATTTCATAAACTTATCTATATCAAATATGATGATAAATATATTATTATTATTATTATTATTATTGATAAATATAAATAATATATATTTGTGGTGTGTATCTAAAATTTATCTTTAATTGCTATTCTTTTAAAATTTTAAATATAAATTAAAATTTTATAATTAAATTCAACGTATAGCTACTTGAAATACCTTTATATATCTAAATTATCAATTTATTTTTATAAAAAAATTTTTACAAACAAACAAAAGAAAGAAATAAAGGAAAGATAAGAAAACAAAACAAAATAAAATATAGAAAATGTGCAAAAAAAAAAAGATAAACTATCAAAAGATAATTAAGACTAATAAATTATTAATTTTAAATTAAAAATAATTATAAAATAAAATTACTTATTAGAAATGGTTAGTTATCACATTAGAGAGTTCTAATTGGACTCTTATCAAGTTTTTAATTAAAAAATTAAGTATTTGAACTTGAAATACATTATCTTTTAAATAAAAAGATTTTCATTATCTTAAAAATATATTCATGCACATGCAAGTATATTTAAATAATAATCTATACGTAAATAATAGTAGAAGTAATAATAATATTACACACGTGTTACTATTGTTGTTGTTAGTAGTAGCAAAAAATTTTCATTAACTTTTTTTTTAATGATTTTCATTAACTTAAAACTGTGAATCCATAATTAATAAGTTCTAAATAAACTCTAACTATATCATAATCATTATAATAATAATAATAATAATAATCTATACGTAAATAATAGTAGAAGTAAGAATAATATTACACACGTGTTACTATTGTTGTTGTTAGTAGTAGCAGTAGTAGTAGTTAAAAAAAATACTATTAAAAAAATAAAAAAAATATAACAAAGAGAGTTAAAAAATTATTGTTGATGTCGATATTATAAAAAAAATTTAATGAGCGTGATACATTTGTAATGTGTTTATATCGTCATTGAAGATACACTCAAAAGAATGGTATAGAATAAACTTTTCACGTAGTGGCTATAGTTGTTTGTTTTTATTAGTATGTTTATGAAATGTCTTTTATTTGATTGAATGGACAATCATTTCTTAGCAATAATCACTTATGTGGAATATATATTTATATTTTGTTATAGAATATTTTTATCATGGATAAAGAGATTATAGGTAATGTTCATCAGATTCTCCAAGTAGCAATCAAGGTATTGTGTTTATGTTTATTTAGATTTTTAATTATTGATTAGTATTTATGATTAATATTATATTTATATTTTATCATAGATGTATCTATCATGGATAAAAAGATTACAAGTGATGTTCATCATCAAATTTCTCCAAATAACTATCAAGATATGTTTTTATGCTTAATTTATTTTTTAATTATTTTATTATTATTATTATATTTATTTTTTGTCATAGATGCATATAAGGAATCTGAAGTTTCCACGGATATGATGTATGTAAATATTTTAAAAACGCAAATGAATATTTGAGAAATCAACAAGTACAATGGAGACTCGAAATATATAAAGAAGATTTACCAAATCAGTTTCATAAAGAATGAATGTAAATATATTTGCATGTGCATGAATATTATTATGTCACATTTTTTTATCTTAATAAATTTCTCTTAAGCATAAAGACGACTCTGGAACAATACTATATTTACATACCTACTTTTTTTAGGGGGTTACCAAATAAATTTGTAGGTATTTAAATACTACAATTTATTTATTTTCTTCATGATTTTACTTGCAATTATATTTATGAATAAATTTTTGTTACTAATTTTGCGCATCGTTTATATTATATAACAAGTGGTATGTTTTCATTCATTTTTTAGTAGTTCCGTATAATATTGAATTATTTTTAATCCTAGAGAAAAAGGTAATAATTTTTTTAAAAATCTAAATTAAAAGTGAACATGAGATAAAATTATCTCCAATAGATGTGAAGTGTTTAGTTTAAATAAGAATTTAGTGTAAGTTTTAAACAATAAGTACTCCTAAAAAATTAAATTAGATTATATTAGAGTCTTCTTCTAATATATATATTTTTTTTGATAAAATCTATTCTATATTTTATTTTATTATTTATGTTACGCATAAAAAGAAAACCTCACAATTCTAATTTCACGTAATATAAAACTTATTAATTATAGAAATTTAAATAGATAAATAATCAATATTTTTATTTATATAAAATAATAATATAAAATTATAATTTAAAAAAATACTCAAATTATATCTCTTTTTATATTTTATAGTAATATAAAGCTATAATTTAAAATAAATTATGATAGAAAAATTCAAACAGTGGAAAAATTATGAATCATACAAGTTAAGAAATAAATTAACTTTCAAGAATTAGAAAATACATATTTTTTTATACATTAAAAACAAATAATAAGTAAGAATATTAAGCAAATTGGTAAGTTATTTACAAGTATAAATAACACAAAATTATAAGTCAAGACAAAACTAGAATATAAATTACTATCATAGTGTAAAAGGTTTGAAGAGTGTGACTTTCTGTTTAGATAAAAAAGTATTTTTAACTACAATAAGCCGAATCTTAAATAATAGATACAATGTAACCAAAATTTTGATAAATAATGAATTAAAGGAATATCAAAACATAAAAATTTAAGTAACTTAAATTTTAAATTAGCATTGTATGTTTTGAAATAAGCAAGAACATAAATATCAAAATATAATAGAGAGAACAATTAAATACAGTAGAAAAAAATATAAAGATAGGGGAGTGGGGATGGGGTAAGGGTGATATTTTGAACTAATTTTGAGAATCTAATGAAGTAATTGGATAATGCATATATTACTATCTATAAATTTTAAATTGAAAAGATGTGAATAATAGAATAAAAATTTAAAAATGAAAAAAGTTACAAGTAAACAAAATTAATATATCTATTTCATATCAATCAAAAGAGCACTTAATAACTACATTATGCCAAGTGATAAGCTATTAAAAATTAATATTAACAAGTTAATAATAAATTTAAATAGTGAGCAACATAATAAATAAAATATGAAATATAAAGTTTTAAATATTTTACGATTCATTATCACTATATGTATAGTTTTTTTTTTCTTTTTTTTTGGGGGGGGGGGGGGGGAATGATTTGGGGGTGAGGATTTATTTCATGAAGGAACAATATGACAATTAGATTCTGTTTAAGGTAATATGATTTAGCATGCTCGAACATCACAATCCGAAAAATTAGAAATAATATTTTTTTTCGCGCTTCGCGCGGGTACGTATACTATTATATATATAAAGGAGGGTTAGAGACTCGCTGACATGGCGCTGTCTAAGGCCTAGAATCCTATTTATCTTGTTTGTCATTTTTTGAGCTTTTTAATTCATTTTTCAAGTTAAAAAGGAGTAATTATTTTGTACTTTCAATTTAAATGCCCTTACATTTTTTTCCTCATTTAAACCCATTAAATAATGTGAATTATTTCTCATTTTCTCTTCATTGTTCTATATAATTTACTATCTAATTGAATTTAAAAAGGCTTCATACATTGAATATTCATTTGCAAGAATTAAAGTAGTTAACCCACAAACTTTGAAATAAATCTCAGTTAAATCTTTCATTAAGCCCACGTAGCATCCATATATACGTTTTTCAAGAATACTTAATTACCAGTAGTTATAGCGCCCAATCCATTCGTCTCCTCATTGATATCCTTTTTTTCTGACAAATTCTCATTGATATCCTAATTTTTTCTATAGTATATATTATTCTTTCTTTTTGAGTCATGTTAATCTCCATCTTGTGTTCTTTTGCATATTTTATTGTGCACTGAAAAAAATATTCAGTAACCAAAATATTGTGCATGGCCTTCTTAAGCTTCCCATTAGTAGATTATTCATATATTTGGTGACCTCTATAAATTTTATTTATGCAAGAAAGTAATATATGTGTCACACCCCTTTTTAACCAAAAAGATTTCTTTCTTAAAGTTTGAAAGGGTTTATTATTAAGTGACAAAATAAAAATTATTTCGAAAAAGATTCATTTTAACTCAGAGTCGCCACTTGGCATAATCGGGTGTGCCAAGTCACCTTTGGAAATCCTTTTTCAAAACTGTTTTGACTCTTTAAAACTGATTTGTGAACAAAGATTCTAGCTAAGGAATTCTGTTGACCGAGGGGAAGGTGTTAGGCACTCCTCGATCCCTTGGTTCTACCACGGTTGTTTTGTGGCTTGTATCGGCTAATCTGACACTATGAAATGCATAAATCAAACAAAATACATAAAAAAAGCAAACAAACAAATCAAGCAAAATTCAAAACAAAAATAATGTCTAGTCCCAAAAATAGAAAAATGCGGAAATGGGAATCTTATTCTAAGCTAATCCTAGACAAAGCTCCACTCGAAGTTCCAGGCCTTGATCACGAACCTCCTTCGAAGATATGATACGCCGGGGCATTCCCCTGTGAATAAAATACAAGTTCCTTCGGGACATTCCCCGACAAATAAATATAATTTTTAATTTTGTGCGATAAAATAAAAATCATTCAATAGAACATTCAAACATTCAACAAAATACCATTCCTAAATTTTTGCCTACCTGACCTAGCATTTGCCTACTAGTTTTGGCCTAAAACAGGATACTATCAAGTTCGACAAAATTGATGTTCATATCGATTTAAACAACCAACAACGAATCAACACAAACCCACATTCACGCCTACCAATTTTAATTTTCACTCCAATTTCAACCTAATTCTCAATCGATGGTTACTTAATTCAAGGCGGAAATCGAACGGTCAAAGCCACGACAATCAATATTACTCAAATACAATTAAAAATGAACCACCAAATCACAACATCAACTTAATTAAAAATAATAAGAGAGCAAAGTTAAGAGATGGACCTCCGGAGAACTGACTTTCATTGATAATAATAAATTAATAAAGCCCGAACTCGGAGTCCTCGAACGAAAAACCTCGAACAACGAATAAAAAAAAACTCGATATTTGAATCCGAATAAATTTTGGGAAGGAAATGGACTAGTGAGCCGTCTGTCGGTGGATCTTGCCGGAACGATGATGGACGGCGATGGCAGTGTTTGCCGATGGTGAATTTGGCATATTTTCGGTGAGAAACTCACCGCCAACCGTTAAATTTGTTCGCTTCTCTCTCAATATTACTCTCTCTCTTAATTTTTCTCTCTCGATCTCTCCTCTCTACGTCACTCTCTTCTCTCTGTGTGTGTATAAGAGTTGAGTGATGTGGGTGTGTGTGTTATTGTGAATTTGAGAATTGTATGTAAATGTGAGAAGTGTGTGTGTGTGTGTGAATATGGTGAATGAAAGAAAAAAAAATGATGAGTGTGTGTCGTGTATATTCTGTGTGAGTGGGTGTATTTTTTTTTCAGTCCAAGAGATGTGAGTGGGTATGTGTATTATTGTTGTTTTTCAGTCAAAGAAGAAAAAAATGGCAGTGTGGTTGTTGTAAGTGTCAGGTAGTGGGTGGGATTAGGTGGGGGTAGGGGTAGGTAAATAGGTAAAAATTATTTTTGAGAGGGACAAAATTACGTGTCTACATCATGCTCCCTTTGAATGTAAACACAAAGTGTTTTCAGACAAAGAAGTAGACAATGAGACAGAATTTTCTCCCGAGCATTATTCGAAAGAAAGAAACAAAAAGGAGAAGGGCAATCGAGTCTTGATTTTGGGCATTCTACCTGTCTCAAGTTATGTGAGAGTCAAGGTACATGTATCTTAAGGGATTAGAAAGAGAAGGACAATACTGAGTTGGAGAGTTGAACGAGGTCCTATCGAGGTTCCGGTTCGCGGCTCTGCGATTACATCAAAGATAAACATTACAAATTAACAAGATAACTGAAATTATAAAATTCCTATCTATGTAGCTTATTTTGGACTCTTGACTTGATTTTTTGATGCTTTCAAAATGTACAAAAGATCTGATCTTCTTTGGGTTGAACTTGAGAATAGTACTTTCTCCATACAAAATTTGAGGTTTGGAGATGAACTCACAAATTGACTATGTTCTGTCGGTGGTACTTCTGAACTTTGATCCTGAATTTAAAAATCTCCACCCTATTCTTCAGGCGGGCTCCTGAGTTACAATTTCTTCACCTTGTTGCTTGACTTTCAATCTCTTAACCTTGTTGCTTGACTTTCGATCTCCTAAACTTATTGGTTGAATTTCAATTTCTTCACCCTGTTCTTCCAGCGGGCTCCTGACTTTCAATTTCATCACCCTGTTCTTCAGGCAGGCTCCTAACTTGCCATTTCATCACCCTATTCTTCAGGCGGGCTCCTGACTTTTAATTTCACCACCCTGTTCTTCAGGAGGGCTCCTAACTTCAATTTCATTACCATGTTCTTCGGGCTAGTTCCTGAAATCAAAATCAAAACTAGAACAAAAATTATCCCTAACAAGGATTATGATAAAGAAAGATTTCATTTTTCTGAAAGTAATGTCCCATTTTCCAGGAGGGTCCTCAACATAAAGTAATGTCCCATTTTCCAGGAAGGTCTTGAACATAAAGTAAATTTCCATTTACCAGGAGGGTCCTGAACATAAAGTGAGTTTCCATTTTCCAGGAGGGTCCTCAACATAAAGTAATGTCCCATTTTCCAGGAGGGTCTTGAACATAAAGTAAATTTCCATTTTCCAGGAGGGTCCTGAACATAAAGTGAGTTTCCATTTTCCAGGAGGGTCCTGAACATAAAGTAAATTCCCATTTTCTAGAAAGGTCCTGAACATAAAGTAAATTCTCATTTTCTAGGAGGGTCCTGAATAAAAGTAAGTTCTCATTTTCTAGGAGGGTCCTGAACATAAAGTAAATTTCTATTTTCCAGGAGAGTCCCGAACATAAAGTAAGTTCCCATTTTCCAGGAGGACCTGAATGAAAGTAAGTTCCCATTTTTCAGGAGGGTCCTGAATGAAAGTAAGTTCCCATTTTCCAGGAGGATCCTAAACATAAAGTGAATTCCCATTTTCCAGGAGGGTCTTGAACAAAAAGTAATGCCCCATTTTCCAAGAGGGTCCTGAACAGAAAGTAATGCCCAATTTTCCAAGAGGGTCCTGAACTGTCACGCCTCAAATCCTATTGGGGCGGACTGTCACCCGTAACCGAGGAGGCCCGGGAGAACCAGCTCATAACCTTATACTTCCCATGCATACCTCTATGACAACCCGAAATTCGGACAGCATCATGTCGCATATAAAAGGAAATAATCACCTGTATAAGCTCGAGCACACATATATATGTATATACAATACTTGGCCGTTGGAGCCATCACGTCTACTAACAAAACACCACCTTGACTGTACATTAGGTATACAAAGCCTCTAAATAATACATAGAGTTTAACTAAGGTCGGGACACACCCCGTCATATAACTAACTTCTATACAATACCAAAAGTGACTGGATATGACCGGAAAGCCCCAAAGTAAACTGGAGCTCACCAAAAGTAGCTGGATATCCTGGCTCCTACTTGTGCGGTGTATGAGCTGAGGTACCTGTGCCTGCAGCATGAAATGCAGGTCCCCCGTGGGGGACGCCAGTACGAAATATGTACTGAGTATGTAAAGCTGTAGATAATCACATATGATATAAGAGCTCAATAGAAATCAGAAACAAGTGAATAAATCATAATAGGAGTGGACCACACTTACTAGAACTTGTGACAACCTGTACATTGTATTTATTCAATCACTTTACCTTCGTTCTTATCATCTTTGTAATCATTACTGTACTGTACTGTGACCATTAGGCTGCCTCCATTACATATCAACTGGGATCGACCCATGATAGGCTTATGCCCCTGGGATACCACCCATAAACACATAAATATGGATCGACCCATGATAGGCTTATGCCCCTGGGATACCACCCGATAAGAGAGAACTTCCATCACTTAGTTCAATTAATCTTTGAGATTGTTATTTCGGTTGCCACCGTATTTTTGATACTTTGAAACAATGATACATCAATAAGAGACATATAAATAGACCATCAATGCAATAACAATGAAGTAAGAACTCATTGGCACATCAATGAAGTGTTTTGGAGTCATCAATGCCATAACAATGAAGTAGGAACTTATTGGTATATCAATGAAACGTTTTGGAGTCATTAATAGCACATGAATCTTGTTTGAGTAACCGGATACCTTCTGACATTCATTAGTGCAATAAACATGTAAGATTTGAAAAACAAGTAAGTATTGGAATGTCTTGACATCTTGTAGGGTGGAAACAAGTTCATTGGTAACGTAGGACATCATACAAAACCATTATGGATCACATGTTACTGAATAACTTTGGAAACTTTCTTAATAGAACAATTGTTCACTTTCATGCCAAAGATATGGTATAGAGTATGCTTTACATACCTGAATGTCAACCTTCAATACTAGTCCCAAATGGACTTCTCGTCTTTTCGGATTACTTATCTACAATGAACATATATAGCAATCTAGTATTAGCGACCAAACGTCACAATTCAATTATTTGAATTCACCAAACTAGTGGTTAAGTAGTAAGCCTTAATTACACCATAAAGGGTGTCACTTAACCCTCTTATACTCCAATTACATTCACATGCCATGCATATTCATACAACATGCTCCAATATCAAGTTTGGATTCATTTATCCTTCCAACCAATCCATTAAACCAAATTGAGCCATAGACATAAATAATCATCAATTCAATAGTATATCACCATATCCACCTTCCATAACTCAATTACCATATCCACCTTCCACAATTCAATACAACCAAACCATGAAAAATAGTCCATAACCCTATTTTCATCACCTTTCAATAACAACCAATACATATAATCCTCTATCACACATATACATATGGAAGACAACAAAGGCAAACAATATTCATACCTTAGAATTCACCTCTTGATTATGCAATCCTGTTTGCACAAATAATAGGTGCCGTTCGAAGCTCTCGAGATGACAAACGCAGTTATCGGATTACTTTGGAATTTCTACGGTTGAATCAAAAGTAATTTAAAGGTCAAATTTGGCTAGGGTTTGTTCTTTCTCAATGATTTATGATGAAAATGAGTTTTTGAACTCATATACATGTATATATACACATATTCCCATCCATAATATAATAGGGAATGACCAAAATGCCTTTAAAATTTAAATAATGTCAAATCTGTCCTTTGGTGGACTGTTTTGATAAGCTAAAGTAGATCGACCATAACTCTTTTCTCCAATATCGGATTTGGGTGAAATTGGTATCGTTGGAAATATAACTCAAAGGTCTTTCATTTCATATAAAGTAAGCCACCCAGTTCGTCCTGTACAATGAGTTATGGTCGTTTGAAGTTGACCGTAAAAATCTATTTTGATAGGCTGAAGTAAAACGAGTATAACTCCTTACTCAGACGTTAGATTTGGATGAATCCAATTTAATTGGAAAGAAGACTCAAAGATATTTCTTTTCATAGGTTGCATCTCTCCCAGTTCATTATGTTAAGGGAGTTATGATCATTCGAAGTTGACCCAAAAATTTGGCTGACCTCAGTAGTTTGTGTGCAGGAAATTTTCCTGCACATTTACTATTCCCAAATATCCCGGCCATCGTTTTATAGTTTCGAACGTGCTCGATTATATCCGAAACCTATCCGTTTTTGGAAATATTTATATCGTTGGAAAGCTTATTCAATAACCTTCGCATGGAACTATCGACGGGCAAATTCCGGTATAAATAAAATAAAAAAATTAATTCCATATAAATAAGACCAATACACGTACTTGAATACGCCAATACATGTACTTGAATATGGGGTGTTACATCCTTCCCCCCTTTAGGACATTCGTCCTCGAATGTTAGCGTAGTTATTCAACCGAAACAAGTCCAAGTCCATCATTAACATTCACATCATCACATAAATACTATGCATATATATAAAAAAACTTACTTGTTAATGTTCTAACTCCGTTTCTTGTACTTCCTCTTCATCTTTGAACAAATGAGGGTACTTAGATTTCATTGCTTCCTCAGCTTCCCATGTAATCTCTTCCCTTTGACGATTTCTCCAACGTACTTTCACCGATGCTATCTCTTTATTTCTCATCTTCTTAACTTGGAGATCTAGAATAGCAATAGGCACTTCCTCATAGGTAAGATCTTCCGCAACTTACACATCCTCAGTAGAAGTGATATGTGATGGATCTCCGATGAACTTTCGAAGCATTGACACATGAAATACCGGATGTACTGATGAGAGATCTTGGGGTAGCTCTAATTCATATGCAACTTGTCCAAACCTTCGAGTGATCTTATACGGGCCTATATAACGTGGACTCAACTTCCCTTTCTTGCCAAATCTCACTACCCCTTTTATTGGTGATACCTTCAAAAATACCCAATCACCTATAGAAAACTCTAGTCCTCTCCTTCTACTATCCGCATATGACTTGTGTCGACTTTGGGCTATTTTCAGTCGTTGCTGAATTACTTTAACCTTCTCTATGGCTTGACAAACAAGATCCGGTCCGAACAAAAGAGTTTCACCCACTTTGAACCATCCTATTGGTGATCTACACTTCCTTCCATATAACGCTTCATATGGTGCCATTTTGATACTTGAATGATAGCTATTATTGTAGGCAAACTCAATAAGAGGTAAATGATCATCCCAGTTGCCCTTAAAATCTATTACATAAGCTCGTAGCATATCTTCAAGTGTTTGGATGGTACGTTCTGCTTGTCCATCTGTTTGAGGGTGAAAAGCTGTACTCAACTTCATTTGTGTTCCCAACCACCTCTGAAAAGACTTCCAAAAGTTTGCGGTAAATTGGGTTCCCCGATCTGATATAATAAAGATTGGCACTCCATGTAATCGGACTATCTCTTTAATGTACAGCTTCGCATACTCTTCAACTGTGTAAGTGGTCCTAACTGGTAGGAAATATGCGGATTTGGTAAGCCTATCAACAATCACCCATATAGAATCAAACTTCCGGGATGTATGAGGCAAACCAATAACGAAATCCATGTTGATCATGTCCCACTTCCAGCTTGGAAGATCAATGCATTACATATAACCTCCGGGTTTTTGGTGCTCAACTTTAACTCTTTGACAATTTGGACATTCAGCTACAAATTCTGCAATGCTCTTCTTCATGTCATTCCACCAATACATATCTTTCAAATCTTGATACATTTTGGTTGATCCTGGATGAATGGAATACCTTGAAAAATGTGCCTCTGTCATAATCTTCTTTCTTAGCCCGTCTACATCCGGCACACATAATCGGTTTTGGGACTGAAGTACTCCTTCTCGCGTAAGCTCAAATGCCTTGGTCGTACCACTCTGAACGTTCTCCTTAAGCTGTAATAAAATAGGATCTGCATATTGCTTCTCTTTCACTTCAGCTACTAATAAAGATTCCGCAGCATTATGTACGATAAGCTCTTTATTCAGAGTTTCAAGAAGGCGAACTCCCAAACTAGCTAACTGGTGAAGATCTTTAATCATCCCTTGCCTTTCTATAGGATCCATCATAGCCTTACGACTTAACGCATCAGCTACCACATTTGCTTTCCCTGGATGGTACAAGATATCAACATCGTAGTCCTTTAATAGTTCAAGCCATCTTCGCTGCCTTAAATTTAGATCCTTCTGATTAAAAATATATTGCAAGCTCTTATGGTCAGTGTATATATCAACATGAACCCCATATAAGTAGTGGCTCCATATCTTTAAAGCAAAAATAACTGCTGCCAGCTCAAGATCGTGTGTAGGATAATTTTTCTCATGTGGCCGCAATTGTCTAGAAGCATATACTATTACCTTACCATACTGCATCAATACACATCCTAAACCAATTCTGGAAGCATCACAATACACTGTATACCCTTCGGTGCCTTCTGGAAGTACCAACACGGGTGTAGAAATCAACTTGTTCTTTAAATCTTGAAAACTCTTCTCGCAGGCACCATTCCATTGGAATTTGGATGCTTTATGGGTTAGCTTGGTTAAGGGTGATGAAATGGAAGAAAATCCTTTAACAAACCTTCTATAATAACCGGCCAACCCGAGAAAACTACGAATCTCCGTAGGCGTTGTGGGCCTTGGCCAGTTCTTCACAGCTTCTATCTTTTGAGCATCAACCTTTATCCTTTCACTAGATACAATATGACCCAAAAATGCCACCGACTTTAACCAAAACTCACATTTAGAGAACTTTGCATAAAGCTTACAATCACGAAGAGTCTGCAATGCCTGTCGTAAGTGATTGGCATTGTCCTCTTCTGATCTAGAATAAACTAGAATATCATCTATAAAAACTATCACAAATACATCCAGGAATGGCTTAAAGACCCTATTCATCAAATCCATAAAAGCTGCGGGTGCATTTGTTAGCCCAAATGACATAACTAGAAACTCATAATGACCATACCATGTTCGGAAAGCTGTCTTGGGTATATCCTTCTCTTTGACCCTCACTTGGTGGTAACCTGACCTCAAATCAATCTTAGAAAAGCACTTGGTGCCCTATAACTGATCAAATAAATCATCAATTCTTGGGAGAGGATATTTATTCTTAATAGTCACCTTATTCAATTGCCGATAATCAATACACATCCTCAGCGAGCCATCCTTTTTGCACACAAATAACACTGGTGCTTCCCAAGGGGATATACTAGGCCTTATGAATCCCTTCTCTAGCAAATCTTTCAATTGCTCTTTTAATTCTCGTAATTCTGCTGGGGCCATTCTATTCGGAGGAATGGAGATTGGTTGGGTTCCTGGTATTACATCAATACCAAACTCTACTTCTCGTTCAGGAGGCAAACCTGGAAGATCTTCAGGAAATACATCAGAAAATTCATTTACCAACGGAACAGCGTGAAGAGTTGGTGGCTCCGCTTCTGTATCCCTTACTCTAACTAAATGATATATGTATCCCTTAGAAATCATTCTTCTCACCTTAAAATAAGAATTAAATCTACCTCTTGGCGCGCTAATTTCACCTTTCCATTCAAGGACAGATTCATTTGGAAAATAGAAATATACCTTTTTCGTGCAGCAATCAATTGTGGCATAACAAGACACCAACCAGTCCATACCCATTATAACATCAAAATCTACCATTTCTAACTCTACAAGATCAACCATCGTATCACGACCACAAACAGTTACTATGCAGTTTTGATAAACCCTTCTAGCTATAATAGATTCCCCAACTGGTGTGGACACTTCAAATGGCTTAACTAACAGTTCAGGTATTCTTTCGAACTTTCCAGCAACCAATAGAGTAATATAAGATAATGTAGAACTGGGATCAATTAAGGCATATAAATCGAATGAAAAGATAGACAACGTACCCGTAACCACATCTGGGGAAGCCTCTAAATTTTGTCGATCCGCTAGAGCATACGTACGATTTTGAGCCCCGCTAGAACTCGTGGCTCCTCTATCACCTCTAACATGACCCATTGGTTGTGCACCCCTTCTTGAATAAGGCATTGATGATGATGATGCAACAAATAACCCCGTAGGTCGTGCCATGCCCCCTATGCCCCTTTGTGGGCATTCTCTCATCATATGCCCCGACGTACCACACCAAAAGCAAACATTGGTCCCCAACCGACATGCGCCCAAATGATCCCTTCCATATTTATTGCATGGCTCTCGAGGAGGTCTCGATTGGCTCATATTTCCTTGCCCTTGGTACCCCACTGTCCGCGAACTCTGACTCTCACTTCTGTGCCCAAATTGATTTCCTCTGGACCCTTGGAACTGTGGTGGGGCACTAGCTGCAGAATAAGAAGATAATAGCCTAGGTGGTCTAGCAGAAAACTGTGGTCTGAACCCTCCTTGGGATGCCATGAACTGCCCTGTAAGATCTGTCCCTCTTGGAATATCCTCTTTCTAATTCCTGTGTTCTTCTCCTCTGCCTCTGATCTTCCATTTTCTGTGAAAAAGCTTGGATCCTTGCTATGTCCATATCCTTGTTCAAATCGGCAATAGTACAATCTCTAACCAGATATGGATCCAGCCTATCCACATATTAATGAACTCTATCATCCATAGTAGCTACAACATTAGGAGCATATCTCGACAAGGAATTAAATTGGAGACTGTACTCCCTCACGCTCATATTCCCCTGACGAAGATTTAAAAACTGATCTGCACGGGCCTGACGAATCTCGAATGGAAGATAATGATCAAGAAATGCCTCTTTGAACTCTTTCCAAGTAGCTGGGGGTGCATTAATACCCCTAGATCATTTCCAGTCCTCGTACCAATATATAGCCTCCCCTTTAAATCTATACGCTGCTAACTCCACTGTCTCTCTACTCGTTACATGCATAACATCTAAGGCCCTTTGAATTTGATCAATAAAGTCCTGTGGGTCCTCGTTAAGATCTGATCCAGTAAAAGTGGGAGGATCCATCTTAAGAAAATCCTGTGTTCGAAGGCTAGCTGCCCTATCTGTACCACTAGAACCCGTGGTAGGAATGGCTTGCCCAGCAACTATACGAGTCAAAAGTTGCACTGCATTTCTAAGATCTTGATCAACAACATTAATAGGTGGCTCTAGGGATATAGTTCTCCTCCCCCTTATTTCTTCCGCAGTGGAAGAAGTTTCTGATTCATGCTCAGCTGGAGCCTCACTTTGATTAGCTGGTATAGTGGGTAACTTACTAGTCCCCTCTCCGGCAGCCACATCTACTTGTTTACCGGTATTCTTGCTTCTGGTAACCGGCATCATTTCTATAATAAGAGAAACAAACAGATTTAGTGGTCAACTATGACTTCATATACAATATAGGCTCTATCGCACGATCAAAGACATGAAGAAAAGAAACAATTCCTAAATGTCCATAGCCTCCTGTTTATAGATGCGGTGCACGACACACCGATAAATAAGACTCTATGTAGACACGGCTTCGTAGACTCACTAGGACAAACTTCTCTAATACCACTTTTGTCACGCCTCAAATCCTATTGGGGCGGACTGGCACCCGTAACCGAGGAGGCCCGGGAGAACCAGCTCATAACCTTATACTTCCTATGCATACCTCTATGACAACCTGAAATTCGGACAGCATCATGTCGCATATAAAAGGAAATAATCACCTGTATAAGCTCGAGCACACATATATATGTATATACAATACTTGGCCGTTGGAGCCATCACGTCTACTAACAAAACACCACCTTGACTGTACATTAGGTCTACAAAGCCTCTAAATAATACACAGAGTTTAACTAAGGTCGGGACACACCCCTCCATATAACTAACATCTATACAATACCAAAAGTGACTGGATATGACACGGAAAACCACAAAGTAAACTGGAGCTCACTAAAAGCAGCTGGATATCCTGGCTCTTACTTGTGCGGTGTATGAGCTGAGGTACCTGTGCCTGCAGCATGAAATGTAGGTCCCCCATGGGGGACGTCAGTACGAAATATGTACTGAGTAGGTAAAGTTGTAGATAATCACATATGATATAAGAGCTTAATAGAAATCAGAAACAAGTGAATAAATCATAATAGGAGTGGAACACACTTACTAGAACTTGTGACAACCTGTACATTGTATTTATTCAATCACTTTACCTTCGTTCTTATTATCTTTGTAATCATTACTGTCTGTTCTGTGACCATTAGGCTGCCTCCAGTGCATATCAACTGGGATCGACCCATGATAGGCTTATGCCCCTGGGATACCACCCATAAACACATAAATAGGGATCGACCCATGATAGGCTTATGCCCCTGGGATACCACCCGATAAGAGAGAACTTCCATCACTTAGTTCAATTAATCTTTGAGATTGTTATTTCGGTTACCACCGCATTTTTGATACTTTGAAATAATGATACATCAATAAGAGACATATAAATAGACCATCAATCCAATAACAATAATGTAAGAACTCATTGGCACATCAATGAAGTGTTTTGGAGTCATCAATTCCATAACAATGAAGTAGGAACTTATGGGTCTATCAATGAAACGTTTTGGAGTCATTAATAGCACATGAATTTTGTTTGAGTAACCGGATACCTTCTGACATTCATTAGTGCAATAAACATGTAAGATTTGAAAAACAAGTAAGTATTGGAATGTCTTGACATCTTGTAGGGTGGAAACAAGTTCATTGGTAACGTAGGACATCATACAAAACCATTATGGATCACATGTTACTGAATAACTTTGGAAACTTTCTTAATAGAACAATTGTTCACTTTCATGCCAAAGATATGGTATAGAGTATGCTTTACATACCTGAATGTCAACCTTCAATACTAGTCCCAAATGGACTTCTCATCTTTTCGGATTACTTATCTACAATGAACATATATAGCAATCTAGTATTAGCGACCAAACGTCACAATTCAATTATTTGAATTCACCAAACTAGTGGTTAAGTAGTAAGCCTTAATTACACCATAAAGGGTGTCACTTAACCCTCTTATACTCCAATTACATTCACATGCCATGCATATTCATACAACATCCTCCAATATCAAGTTTGGATTCATTTATCCTTCCAACCAATCCATTAAACCAAATTGAGCCATAGACATAAATAATCATCAATTCAATAGTATATCACCATATCCACCTTCCATAACTCAATTAACATATCCACCTTCCACAATTCAATACAACCAAACCATGAAAAATAGTCCATAACCCTATTTTCATCACCTTTTAATAACAACCAATACATATAATCCTCTATCACACATATACATATGGAAGGGAACAAAGGCAAACAATATTCATACCTTAGAATTCACCTCTTGATTATGCAATCCTGTTTGCACAAATAATAGGTGCCGTTCAAAGCTCTCGAGATGACAAACGCAGTTATCGGATTACTGGTTAAATCAAAAGTAATTTAAAGGTCAAATTTGGCTAGGGTTTGTTCTTTCTCAATGATTGATGATGAAAATGAGTTTTTGAACTCATATACATGTATATATACACATATTCCCATCCATAATATAATAGGGAATGACCAAAATGCCTTTAAAATTTAAATAATGTCAAATCTGACCTTTGGTGGACTGTTTTGTTAAGCTAAAGTAGATCGATCATAACTCTTTTCTCCGATATTGGATTTGGGTGAAATTGGTATCGTTGGAAATATAACTCAAAGGGCTTTCATTTCATATAAAGTAGGCCACCCAGTTCGTCCTGTACAAGGAGTTATGGTCGTTTTAAGTTGACCCTAAAAATCTGTTTTGATAGGCTGAAGTAAAACGAGTATAACTCCTTACTCAGACGTTAGATTTGGATGAAACCAATTGAATTGGAAATAAGACTCAAAGATATTTCTTTTCATAGGTTGCAGCTCTCCCAGTTCATTATATTAAGGGAGTTATGATCATTCAAAGTTGACCTAAAAATTTGGCTGGCCTCAGTAGTTTGTGTGCAGGAAATTTTCCTGCACATTTACTATTCCCAAATATCCCGGCCACCGTTTTATAGTTTCGAACGTGCTCGTTTATATCCAAAACTTATACGTTTTTGGAAATATTTATATCGTTGGAAAGCTTATTCAATAACCTTCGCATGGATCCATCGACGGGCAAATTCCGGTATAAATAAAAAAATAAATTAATTTCATATAAATAAGACCAATACACGTACTTGAATACGCCAATACATGTACTTGAATATGGGGTGTTACATGAACATAAAGTAAATTCTCATTTTCCGGGAAGGTCCTGAACAAAAAGTTAATTTCCATTTTCCAGGAGGTTCCTGAATAGAAAGTAATGCCCCACATATGTACTTTTTCAAAGGTAGCTGAATTAAGTGAAGCGAATTTTGCCCCTGTTTCAACAAATAAAATTTGTCAGTTAAAAACTTAAAGGTGGCTTGCAACACTTGGCTTTCCAGGCACCTTCTCCGGTGTCCATTCCCTTTATTTTGTTTCATATTGGTGGCACTTGTCCTTATTTTGTCGCGTCATTGACCCAAACCCAGATTAAGAGAAGTGGCTTCGATTCAAGCATTGAATTTTATTTTACCATGTCTCCGAGATACACCTTTTGCATCCTGATATTTCCATGAATTCAGAAACTTGTAGGTTGATAAACATCCCATGTTTCTTTCATGCGTTGGTCCTGGTTTTCTCTATGCAATTGAGGAGACTGGTAGCAAGTTTGAGATTCTTTCTCACTTATTTTGACACAAACTTTACTCAAAAATGTAAAGAAATAATGGTGATTTTCTTATTTTGATAAATGACATAAAAGACAAAATATATGAATATGTAAAAGAAATAAAAAGACAATATCCCTTTTTCAGAAATGAAAAAAGAAGAAGAAAAACTTCTCTGAATATTGCAGCCAAGTCCAATGATTATGACATGCATTTTGGATTAAACCGCCTGATCTTCCCACCCAAACTTTACCACTTGTTATTGAGTTAATGCCCCTAAAATCGAGTTGTTTCTTCAAGGCTACAAAACTCATGTACCTCATTCGACTAGTGGCGCCTTGAAGGGTTTTCGCCAACAAGCCATTTTTTTACTTCTCTTAACTCACCATCGCCTTACGGTGCCTGTGAGGGTTCTCACCAATAAGACTCTCTCATTTTTATTTCTCTTAACTTACCATCGCCTTACGGTGCCCACGAGAGTTTTCACAAATAAGACTCTCATTTTTTATTTCTCTCAACTTACCATCGCCTTACGGTGCCTGTGAGGGTTTTCACTGATAAGACTCTCTAATTTTTTATTTCTCATATCTCCCCATGATGATGCAGAAAATATAGTCCCAAAACCTTGTCATATATCCATTGTATGTTCTTCCTTAACAATCTTGAAGATTGATCTGAAGGTCTTTCTTCGGTTTCAACTTGGCTTTTGGACAGGGTCAGAAAGAAAGGACGGCATGAGGTCCAAACGACACTTGAAGCGGGGTGGGACTTACAACTTTTGAAATAGACTCAAACAACAAAATTAACTCGTGCCCCAGTTTCTTTTGACTGAGTAACTGTAAATTATTTATTTGGTTGGACCGAGCCCAGAGTAGGGCAGTCTACGTATCTCACTCCCGAGAGAGGAGAATCAGGTCACACGTAGTTCCGACAATTTATTCTTTATTTTGGGGTTGATCTTTTTCTTTTTTTCTCTCTTTTTTTTCTTTTTTTTTTTTTTACATTTTTTGATTCTTCTTTTCTTGACACTCTTATCTTTTCTGACTCTATTTTTTATTTCAAAAGAGGGATATGAAAAAAAATAAAGACCAAAGCTCAAAAGGGTAAACAAAGGATGACACAATATTGGGATATCGAAATAAAATGCCTTCATCATATCAACCTTACAAAAATGCCAATACTAAACATGCAATAGAAATAATCAAGGATAAAGATCATACATAATATCTTTTAACCGCACCGGCATTGATAGCCATTTTTGCCACTTTGCCTTCTACATCAGTCAAGTATAAAGCTCCATTAGGTAACACTTTCTTCACAATGAAGGGTCCTTGCCAATTTGGGGGAAAATTGCCTTTAGCTTCAATCTGATGAGGGAGGATGCACTTCAATACCAACTGCCCGACTTCAAAACACTTGGGACGCACCTTCCTGTTATATTCTCGGTCCATTCTCTTTTGATACAATTGTCCATGACACACTGATGTCAGTCTTTTTTCATCAATCAAGCTCAACTTCTCCAATCGAATTTTGACCTACTGATCATCATCAACCTTTGCTTCCACAATGACTCGAAGGGATGGAATTTTCATTTCAGCAGGTATGACTGTTTCCATCTCGTACACTAATAAATATGGAGTTTCCCCTGTTGAAGTGCAAACGATAGTACAATAACCTAGCAATGTAAAAGGCAACTTCTCATGCCATTGTCTAGACCCTTGTACCATTTTTTGTAAGATCTTCATGATATTCTTGTTTGCAGCTTCAACGACGTCATTTGTCTTTGGACGATATGGAGTGGAATTTTGGTGTGCAATCTTAAACTGTTGACATACCTCTTGCATCAAATGGCTATTGAGGTTGGCATCATTATCTGTAATGATCGTCTTTGGAATTCTAAATCTATAAATAATGTTAGCATGAACAAAATACACCATCGCCTTCTTTGTTACTGACTTGAAAGTTGTTGTTTCTACCCACTTTGTAAAATAGTAATGGCTACCAAAATGAATCTATGTTTGTTCGATTCTTTCGATTCAATCAGACCAATCATGTCCATCCCTCAAGCTACAAAAAACCATGGAGCAGACATTGTGTGTAACTCAGCAGAAGGAGAGTGTATCAGATCACCGTGTACCTGACATTGATGGAATTTTTGAACAAAACAAATAGAATCCCTCTCCATAGTTAGCCAATAATAACCTGCTCGAAGTATCTTCTTTGACAAGACATAATCGTTCATATGTGGACCACATACCCCAGAATGTATTTCAACCATGATTGTCAACGTTTTTTTAGCATCTACATACCTTAAAAGTCCCAGATCAAGGGTTTTCTTGTACAAGATTCCCCCACTTAAGAAAAATCCAATGGCCAAACGCCTAATAGTCCTCTTTTGATCACTGGTGGCATGTGTTGGATATTCTCCCGACTGAATGTATCGTTTGATATCAAAGAACCAAGGCTCGCCGTCAATATCTTCTTGAACCGTATTACAATAAGTATGTTGATCATGACTCTGTATATGCACTGGATCGATGTAAGCCCAATCAGAATGTTGGAGCATCGAAAACAATATGGCTAGCGCATCAACAATCTCATTGCGAACTCTCGGAATATGCCTAAACTTTACTGATACGAACCATTGACATAGATCTTGCAGGCATTGTCGATACGGTATGAGCTTTAAATTCCGTGTCTCCCATTTGCCTTGAATCTGGTGGAAAAGCAAGTCTGAGTCCCCCAACACTAATAATTGTTGAACTCCCATGTCAATAGTTAGCCTTAACCCCAAAATGCAAGCTTCATATTCTGCTATGTTGTTGGTACAATAAAATCAAAGTTGTGCAGTTACCAAAAAATGTTGCCTCGATTCATAGATAAGAACTGCACCTATTCCGACTTCTTTCATGTTCACAGCTCTATCAAAGAATAACTTCTAGCTTGATCAGCATCTATAGTGACTTCATCAATGCTCAACACTTCTTCATCAAGAAAATATGTCTTCAACGGCTCATACTCCTCATCAATAGGGTTCTCCACAAGATGATCTTCCAACGCTTGAACTTTCATGGCGGTTCGAGTCACATACACGATGTCGAACTCAGTAAGAAATATTTGCCATTTGCAAATTGACTTGTTGACATAGGCTTGTGAAAGATATACTTCAAAGAATCCATACAGGAGATAAGGTAAGTAGTATAGGATGAAATATAATGCTTCAACTTTTGTGCTACCCAAGTTAGGGCACAACATGTTCTTTCAAAAAGAGTGTACTTGGCTTCATACATCGTGAACTTGTTGCTAAGATAATAGATGGCTTTCTCTTTTTTCCCAGTGATATCATGTTGACCCAATACACAAATGAAGGAATTATCCATAACCGATAAGTACAAAATCAAGGGCCTACCAGGATTAGGTGGTACCAACACAGACGAATTCGACAAATATCTTTTGATTTTGTCGAACGCCTCTTTACATTCCTCAGTCCATTCAACAGTGGCACTCTTCTTCAACAACTTGAAAATGGGATCACAAGTGGTTGTGAGTTGATCAATGAATCTACTGATGTAGTTCAGCCTACCAAGCAAACTCATCACCTCTGTTCTATTCTTAGGTGGCGGAAAATCCTGAATAGCCTTGATCTTTAAAGGATCCAATTCAATACCTTGACGACTGACAACAAACCCCAACAACTTCCCAGATGGAACTCTAAATAGACATTTTGTCGGATTGAGTTTGATATTATACCTGCGAAGCCTCTCGAAGAACTTCCTTAGATCTTTAACATGACCAACTTGATTTTTGTACTTAATAATCACATCATCTACATAGACTTTAATTTCCTTATGGGTCATATCATGAAACATAGTGGTCATGGACCTCATGTATGTTGCTCCAGCATTCTCTAGACCGAATGGCATCACTCGATAATAATAAGTCCCACACAGCGTGATGAAAAATATTTTCTCCGCATCATCAGCATCCATAACTATTTGGTGGTACCCAACATAACAATCCATAAAAGAAGCAACCTCATGTTTAGCACAATTATCTAACAGAATATGAATGTTGGGTAGTGGAAAATCATCCTTCGAGCTTGCCCTGTTCAAATCATGATAATCGACACACAATCGAACCTTGCCATCTTTCTTTGGGACAAAAAAATATTGGACAACCAATTAGGATAACAAGCAACTCGAATGACCTTGGCTTCGATCTGTTTCATGACTTCCTCTTTAATTTTCATGCTTACATCAGTTTTAAATTTTCTTAACTTCTATTTGACAGGGGGATCGCAGGGTCAGTCTGTAACTTATGGACCACTAACCCAGTGCTTAAACTCGGCATATTATCATAAGACCATGCAAAAAACTTCTTTATAATCAATTAATACTTGTATCATCCATTCTTTTAATTGAGGCAAAGCATGTACACTTATTTTAGTTTCCTTAACCTCTTCCTGATCTCCAAGATTAATTGACTCAGTTTCATTCAAATTAGGATTCAACTTGGCTTCAAATTATTGCAACTCTTTTCTTATTTCTTCCGATGTCTCTTCTTCATCATATTCTACCTCTTGCCTTATTATATCTTGATTAGATTGGATTTTAAGATAAGGCTGAAAATTTCGCATGCATGTCAAATCACTAGAATCAGAATAAAGAGAATTGTATAAAGAAAAGACAAATAAAACATATTAAAGACAAAACAAAAGGGACATTGCATTTCATACAAGGATAGACATGAGGGTTAAGAAATAAGCGACAAAAAAATATATAAACAAGATAGATCCCGAATTACAACCCTGAAATAACTCTGATAACGGAAAGAAAAACAAAACAAGCTACCAAAACTCCCTCCTGATGGGGAAAAGAGTGATTTTCCAATTGTTGAGCTGGACATCAGGACCTATGAACTGCACATCGGCCTTACTAGTACCTTCTCCCACTTCAACCATATCAGCTTTAATGAACAGGTTTTGGAAATCATCAACTAACTCAGCTTCTACCTCATGTATGTGCTTGATAACACTACTTTTGACATATGACTCACTGAGTAGTGGCACTGGACAGGGGAGTGACCATGCTTCCTTCTTTCGCTTCTTGGCCTTTTTCTAATCTTCAACTGTAGGTTTGAAACCTAAACCAAAACTACCAAGGTTCTCACTTGGACATATTGGAAAAACTATACCATGCAAAGATACTCTTAAACCCTTTCCTGGCTCAAAACCGTATTTCAACATCTCATTAACCATCATAACAGAAGTAGGAGATAACTATGGCCCTGGCATAACATGTCTCTCACATATATGATCCACAAACACTACATCAAAATATTGATAAACTAATGTCACCTCAGCACTATTTGCCTCGACAAAGGGCATGGGCGAGTCTTTGTAGATGGCCAAATCCCCTTTATAGTGAATGATCACCTCCTACTTTTCGTGTTCAAACTTGATCATCTGGTGCAACGTAGATATGACGGCTCCAGCTTTATGAACCCATAGTCTTCCCAACAACAAATTGTAAGAGGCGTTAATATTCAACACTTGAAACTCTATAGCAAATTTGACAGGCCCTATAGTCAACATTAGCACTATTTCACCATTGTAATCTATTTTCGCTCCATCAAAAGCTCTGACACATACATTGTTGGGTTGAATCCTCTCGGTACTGATATTTAACTTTTGCAAAGTAGACAGAGGACAAATATTTGCACCAGAACCTCCATCAATCATGACACGAGTGACATAGAAGTATTCATACTTCACAGTAATGTAAAGCCCCCAATTATGCCCTGTACCTTCCACAGGCAATTCATCATCCAAGAAGTTAATCCTATTTACCTCAAAGATCTTTCCAATAATTTTCTCCAACTAATTCACCGTAACTTCTCTAGGGACATAAGCTTCATTCAACACCTTCAACATAGCATTACGATGTTCATCAGAATGCAACATCAAAGAAAGAATGGAGATTTTAGCTGGAGTCTTTCTCAACTGATCTATGATTGAGTATTCAGGCAATTTCATCTTTTTTAAAAACTCTTTGGCTTCTACCTTGGTGATGGGTTTTTTGAGAATCAACTGGTCATTCATCACTGGTTTAGACTTCCTTAAACCTTCTGGAACAAAACACCTTCCTGAACGAGTCAAACCCCCAACTTCATTCACCTCATCTACAATTTATTTTCCTTGATAAGTCATCACAGTCTGCTTATAATTCCAAGGGACTTTTTTAGGGTATATCAAAGGGAGTTGTGTCACTAGATTAATGATAATAGGCACTGCAAGTACCCCTTTCACAGTCAAAATAGGCTTGCTTGGGGCTCCAATACCATTAACTTTGGCTTACCCTGACTCGAACCAACAATTTTTCCCATTCCTTTAATAGTCAGCACAGGTTTCTTCTTATCTTCTTGAGTTTCTTCTTCTATCATCTCCTTTGGGATCAAAGACATTGCCTTCATTGAATTTACAACATTTACCGACTTCTCCTTATTAGTTGGGATCCTAACGATTAGCTTATGAGACACCATGGACTCTTTACCTTCGTATATCAACTCCAACATGTTCGTTTTAGCATGGGCCGGTAATGGATTTTGGTTGATGTTTGGAACCTTCGGGGCTTGTATCATAATCTAATTTGTGTCGATCAGATCCTGAATTGCTCTCTTCAAATACCAACATCTTTATGTATCATGCCCCGACATATCAGAATAATATGCATATCTTAGAGAATAATCAAGATTCCTTGGGGGCGGATTCGGAAGCTTTCCTTCGATTGGGCTCAAGACCTTCATATTTCTCAGCCTCTGAAATAAACTAGTATACGACTCCCTGATTGGTGTAAAATTATTCTTGACTGCCTTCTCTTTCTTGAACTCAGGCTTAGGTCAAAAACTAGATTTGGAAGGGTTTTGATAATTTTATAGAGCTGAAGGACGATTGTGAGGGATTAGAACACGTCATTGTGGGTGAGAAGGGGTTTGAACGTATGGTTGCGCGCTATATACTGGGTATGGAGGTGGTGGAAAGGGATATAATGGATTTTGTGGAGGATAGTAATGATGGGGGGAATATATAGAGCTTGGACATAGACTTGGGCTTGAGATTCGGGATAAGGGCGAGGTGGTTTTTTGGGTAGTTGCCTTTAATGCGTCAAAGCTCAGAATTCATCTTGTCTTAATTCCTTCTTCTATCATTTCTCCCATCTTAAGGACTTCGACAAATGGCTTACCCATCGCCGGAAGTAAGTGTTAAAAATAAGTCTCATCTTGTGACTGAATAAAGATCTCTACCAATTTTTTCTCCTTCATCGGAGGCTTTACCCTGGCGGTCTGTTCATGCCACCTTATTGCATACTCCTTGAAGCTTTCAACACTTTTCTTCTTTATATTATCCAGGGACTTCTTGTCGGGAATCAACTCCATTTTGTACTGAAATTTTTGCACGAATTTGTTAGTCAGGTCATCCCAGCTATTCCACTTGTCGATATCCTGACCAACTAATCATTCTGAAGCTAGACCGAAAAGACTTTCATCGAAGCAGGCCATGAGTAACTCTTCTTTTCCTCCTGCACCCCTCAGTTGGTTACAATAATACCTCAAATGCACCACGGGATCACCGTGTCCATCATACTTCTCAAACTTTGGCGTCTTAAAGCCAAGAAGAAGGTTAACGCTTGGGAACATGCATAGATCTTTATAGGAAACACTCTTATAACCCGTGAGTCCCTTTAGCTTTCTCAAGGACTGTTCCAAACTCTTCAATTTCCTCAATATGCCTTCCTGTTCTTCGATCGCAATAGTTTTCTCTATATCAAAGTGAAATGCAGGAGGTTAATTATAACAATACGGATCATTCATCTTCAAGGTAGGCTCCAAAGCATGTTGCTGATCCTCTGGCATTTTAAACACTGGTTCACTGATGGACCAGGGGAGTATAATTGTTGGACGTACAACATAAGTAGGAGCTTCAGATGGTGGTGGAGCCACGAACACAGGTGCTACCGGTAGTGCTGGCTGAGTAGTGGGCCATGGTCGGGGAACTACCAAGGGCACAATAGAAGTGCCAGGATAATACTGATGTGGAGTGAATCCTGGTCGTGCTCGGGTGACTCAGTAGGAGAAGAAAATTGCGCCTGGGAGAGCGGCAGGCAATTGGAGATATTCCCAAGATCTTCAAGAAATGGAGGAGGAGGCATGCCACTAGCCCATGCTCGGTGCAGATCTGTCAATTGTTATTTGAGCCTCAATATATCATCATTGCGTTCTGAACCCTCTTCTCTAGGATCCTGATCTGGGTTAACGAGCAAATTTTTGATCTCCCTGTTAGCCATGACAAGCTTTGCTTTCGACCTTGTGAAATAAGGCAGACTAGCCAGAGTACTACAAACCAACCACTTTTATCTGAAAGAACATCCTCATCAAAGATAAAACCCATTAGGATTAGGTCACACAACAAACATGAAAATCACATTGTATATTTTTCCTGAATTCATGTGCATTTCTACCTACCTTTGAGGGTAATGAAGCCATTTTAACATCATCCCGATCTCTCTCTTACACTTATTCACTTCTTCCCCTCCCATCATACCTCGTTCTTTTCTACTTTTTGCCCTTGCTTCTCTCTTCTTTGCATCGGTCTCTTTTCTTCCCTTTTCTTCTCTCACTATTCTTTTTTTTTCTTTTCTCACTATTCTTTTTTTCTTTTTCTTCTCTCGCTATCTTCTTTATTTTTATGATTCTTTATGGTTTTTACTTTTTTTTTTAAAAGAGGAAAATTAAGGAAAAATAAAGAAACAAAACAATTAGATCGAACCCAAAAGTAGGTTGCCTACGTATCATGTTGTACATGAATCAGATCTTGCGTAGTTCAGGAGGCGTATGCATAAATATCACAAAGTCGGCGATTTTTTCTTTTTTTATTTTTTTTATTTTTTAATGACGAAAACAAACAAAACGAAAGAACAACGTAACATCACTACATTTCATAAAAAAACAACTAAAACAAACTTCGAATTTAAGACAAACTTGATACTAATCAACAAAAACTGAAAGACACTCTAGACCGACATGACAACATCCATAATACTCAATGAAAACTTAAAAGCAAACTTGATACTGACCTAACAAAGACACAATAATACAATGACAAAAAAACAAAGGACTCAAACTAAACAAAAGATAGGAAATGCTCCTTCAAACTGTTGCGTTGTGTGATGACCCTGGCTGAGATGGACCTGTCTGTGAAGTTCTCGTTCTCCCACTCAAACTTTGAAGCATATCTTGCAAGGATACTTTGATATTTGGGAAGAAGCTTCTGGCACATATTCCTGCCTCTCGGGGAGTACACCTGAAAAGATTTTTCTGATACCCTTCTAGGATTGTGAGCAAACCTGATAACTGAACTCTCAATAACTCTTTCCTCTCCCCTCGTCTGCGTCCTTCTTGTCATCACCTATGCCCGCTTCCTGTATCCGTCCTCTAAGTTGCACTGGTAATGGTTGACTGATACCCCGAGGTTTGGATTGTAGCCAGATCTCATATCTCTGAGTGTACCCCAGATTATCCAAACTTTCTTTGAGAGTATCCACACCTAGATTTGTCGCGTGATTCCAGAACTGCTCGTATTTTTTCTCACCTAAGGCTTGGTTCTTGAAGTGCTCAACATCCTTTAGAAGATCCACTACTAATGGGATGTTTTGTGATCTGCCCAACTGGCGTATTACCCTAGAAGGAGTGTGGTCTAGTTCAGTTGATCCCTAATATAACCAGAAGGAGTTGTATCCGACAACCAAATAAGATTATTTTTGGACGAAGCCACAGAAAGGTCCACCGAATATTATCCTCAATTCTTGACTCGAGAAATTCAATCCGAGCATCGACTCCCACAGGCAGCGAGAACTTATCAAAGCATATTTTGTGTTCTATTTCTTTCACTCGATTGGGCAAACAACGGTCAACCACATACGGTCTAATTAAAGAAGGCGCATGGAAATGCTCCATCATCCACTGTTGCAATATCAGGTTACTTCCCTTAAAAAATCCCATCCCTCCCTTCACTTCAGTTAAAGCCTTATATATTTCTGTTAAGATCATAGGTATGATAGTGACCTTGTCCCCTTGATCCTCATGAAATAAGGCCATCACTACATATTATAAATGGGTATTAACACGTCTTTCTTCTAGTGGAAACACTAAAGTGTCTAACAAAGCAAGGGTAAAGACTTCAAGATGCTTTCTTTCCCAATTCTGCTTAGTCATAGAAAATTCATTCCAAAAGCAATCAAAACCTTCCAAGGACCCGAATCTAGCAAATAAAAAGTCTTAAGGAAATCCATGATTGATTCAGACAACCCAAATGCCTGTTACTACTCTTCAACCCACAACCTTATAGAAACCTTATGCTAGAATGATTCCGAGCTCGGATCATACTTTTATCGATATAAGGCAAATGAAACAGACCGAATATTTCTGCCAAAATAAGCGCCATTTCACACTTTCCAAACCTAAACACCAAACTACTTGGATCCCAGAAAGTCAACAAAACATCTATTAGATCTGGATGGGGGATGATATACAGAAGTTCCGTAAGATCACCCAATATTTTAATTAGCTCCTGTTTGTCAAAGTAGTTGAACATGCCCCACCACTTGATTAACTTTTTGGGCACCTTAGAAACTATCAAGACTCTAGACCCTGTGGACGGATCCATTCTGTAATAACACACCAAACTTACAACTCAAAATTCAATAAAAGAGAAAGAACTCCCGACCCTCGGGATTTTAACATGGAGAAATGTCGTATGACATGGAGGGACCGATCGACTTGTAACTCAAATCCACCGAATGACCTTACTAATGAAATCAGCCTGTTTGGCTATGACTAGCAACACAAAACTAAGAGAAAAATGACCTGCGGCTAGGACTAAGACAACGACCGAACTTAAAATTACCGGACCCACCGAGGGTTGCCTACGTATCCTGCTCCGAGGAACGAGAATCAGGTATGCGTAGTTCATCCAGATTAGACAATTAAAGACTAACTAATAGTTTGAGCTACGACTTGAGGAATACGACCAAACAGACAATGAAAAACGTCAAAGAAATCTTTTTTGGGGTTTTTAACTTGATACTTCACATAAAACTGACACCAATAACTACGAAAGAAAAATCTTTTTGGTATTTTCATTATAA
Source organism: Capsicum pubescens (assembly GCA_030864215.1). NCBI lineage: Eukaryota > Viridiplantae > Streptophyta > Magnoliopsida > Solanales > Solanaceae > Capsicum > Capsicum pubescens. Next base: position 81,828,770 of record CM061541.1, on the reverse strand, counting down.
GAAAATGTACAAAACTTCCACCATTTTTTGAATTTTCTTTATAAAAAGCTCCTATAAGAAAAAACAAATCTTTTTGAGTTTCAGTTGTGAATGCTTACTAAAGAATAAAAGGAAAATCTTTTTGATATTTTTGTTTTTGACAAATGAGTGCAAAAGGTAAAACTTTTTTTTTTTATTATGAAAAATAAAAGCCATAAAGAACTCTAAAAACTCCGAAACTTTTTTTTTCTTTCTTTTTCCTCTTTTTTTTTTTCCTTGCCTCCACACTTTCTTTAATTCTACCACGTACTTTTTTCCCAAATCAGTCCGTCAAATGACCCTATTATCCTCAAAGATGCAACAATTAGCACGTGGGAATGCTTTAGGGGTGAATCTCCTACAAAAGACCAAGTGGGTCCCGCTAGGTCTCAACATGATGCAGATAAAAATGACCTAAAGGATGACCTTGGCTAGGGTTCACTTACAAGGATTAGGAATTGCAATCATGTTAACAATGATTTTTGTCATAGAAGGGGCAACTGATATACAACGTTGCCTTCGCGCTTGCAAGGCAAAATGTGGTAATGATCAAGAATGTTATAGCAGATGTGTAGATCGTTGTGTTGTTCATGTGGATGTGCAACGTCAAGTTCACTATTGTAAGATCGGATGTTTTACTGTTAAGTGTTCTAAGTTCGACGCAAATGACGACCAAAAAATAACTTGTTTCGAAGATTGTTCCAATAAGGATTGCTATTTCAAAAACTAATGAAGTATTTATTTTATTATTAAAATAAATTGTGTTGAAAGAACATGGTTTTTCGGAATTCTAGTTTCTTTTTACTTAATTTTCAGTTTATCAACTAAAAAAAATTGATTCACTGCTTTATTGGATGAGAGACATCATGAACATGGGCATCAAGACGAGTGATAGGGTGTATTCGGTACGATGAAAAAATATTTTTCATTCAGAAAAATAAGTAGATTTCCTTTTATTTTTGTTTTTCGCATGTAAGCAAATTTAAAATATTAAGTGTTCTAAATTTGATGTAAATGACGAGCAAAGAAAGACTTGCTTCAAGGATTGTTCCAACAAGAAATGTTATTTCAAAAACTAGTGATGTATTTATTGTTAAAATAATGTGTTGAAACAACATGGTTTATCCTCATATTCTATTTTTTTTTATCTTTCATTTGTAGTATATCAACCAAAAAATAAAATAAAATTAGTTCACTGCTTCACTGGATCAGACGTTAAGAACATTGGCATTGAAAAGTGATAATTGGCCTAGGATGTGTGCGGTGCGGAGAAAAATATTTTTATTCGGGAAAAAAGTGTATTTCTTTTTGTTGTTTGTTTGTGTGTGTTTGGTATGTAAGCAAATTTAAAAATTAAAATATTATTTTAAAAAATATTTGTATATTATTCAATCATTAGGTTGGGGTGGGATATGAATGTGGGGTAAGTGGGATGGGGATTAGGCGGTGCCACGTCCAAATGCATACGCACATGTACGTGGTTGTACAAGTAATATAGAAGCTCTTTCGAGCCGTATATCGAACCTACAAGTACTTTGATTTTAGTAAGTTTCTTGTTTCAATTGCTACTGGGGTACCAAACAATGTGTAGTCGTAACCAAATAACTTGAGATGTTTAGGTGATTATAATAGATGAACAATGAAGGTTTAAAGATGTAGAATATTCAAAACATTGTAAATAATATTTTTAGAGAAATTTTGAGGTTAAGGGACACGTTGATCATGTAGATATCGATACTCTCTCGTTAGCTACTTTGTTTATCTGGTTGCTAGCTTACAACGTTGATAATATGATTATGGTCTCTCGAACCTTTAATCATCTATTTTATGATATCACAACTACATCATTGAGCGAGAATGCGATAATTCAAGTTAGGTGCATTAAGATGTCTTTCGGTCTTATAACCATATGAGGCGTTCTAAGCATATTCTTATTTCCTATCTTAGACACGAATCAAATATTTACTTATTAAAGATTATCTTAACACTGTTCAAGTATTAAAATAGTGATAGACAAGAGATTAAGAGCAACTAATATGATAAATCAAATATAAAATCAACTTGAGAGTATGAAATACAATTATGCGTTCGGCCTAGAACAAGGGTTTCTTGGCCACTCATGCTAAAAACACAATAACGTGAAAGAGAAATCTATTAGTGAACACTAAGAAATTAAAGAGAAAGAGAAATCTATTAGTGAACTTTTATCGATGTTTTGTGCCTCCGAAAAGATCAACAACCCTTATAAAAAATATTGACAGGGTATATATAGTAGTAGGAAAAATACCCTTAATCCTAATGAGTTTCGGGTTGCAAAATAAGTGAAATTTGAGTTGGGGGTGCCTTGAATGTTGCGACTTCTGTGGCGCCCGAGTTGCCTAGATGTTTGCACTTTGTGGCGCATTGCGCCTGCCATGGGGCGAAGAGTGTGTCTGGAGTTGAGGTATTGGCATCTGGCGCTTGTGAAAGCCCCAACTGTAATTCGCCCAGTGAACTCGTTCATAATTTCTCTAAAAGCTTCGCATCCTCATTTGTTATCCCAACGGGTTCATTTCACTTCATATTCCCACAAAAAGAACATCTAATCACATTGGTTAGCTCAGTTTCAACGATATTAGATCACACAAGCAATTTTAAAGAAACTTAGATAAAGGTAGGTAAAACACTATAAATGAATGTATAAATACAAAATTTTCTTTTGCAATAGTCAATTTTGGAGGCTATGTTGTTTCAAGTAAAGTATTCCCAAGCTTATGATACTTGCATATTGAGTGAATTTGCTTCATAATTAAATTGTCTAGTCAACTTGAGTGTAGAATGTAGATTGATAGAATGATTTGGTGGTATGTATGGTGAGCTGCATAATAGTGTATTGAATTCTTCGAGGATAAAAAAGGATTTAATTGTGAGGTAATAATTTTGGTCGTATTTATACATTCATTTATAGTGTTTTACCTACCTTTATTTGAGTTTCTCTAAAATTGCGTGTGTGATCTAATATCTTTGACGCTGAGCTAACCAATGTGATTAGATGTTCTTTTTGTAGGAATATGAAGTAAAATGAACCCGTTATCACATTCCTACAAAAAGAACATTTCACTTCATATTCCTACAAAAAGAACATCTAATCACATTGGTTAGCTCGGCGTCAAAGATATTAGATCACACAAGCAATTTTAGAGAAACTAGGATAAAGGTAGGTAAAACATTATAAATGAATGTATAAATACGATCAAGATTATTACCTCACAATTAAATCCTTTTTTATCCTCAAAGAATTCAATACACTCTATTAAGTAGCTCACCATACATACCACCAAATCATTCTACCAATCTACACTCAAGTTGACACTCAAGTTGACTAGATAATTTAATTATGAAGAAAATTCACTCAATATGAACCTATGCAAGTATCATAAGCTTGGGAATACTCCACTTGAAACAACAGCCTCTAAAATTGACTGTTGCAAAAGAAAATTTAGGCCAACATAATCAAGTGCAAACAATGCAACCGATAGTACACTATTTCGAACCAATGTATGCCCTCACATTTTAGTGATGTACCTTGAGCATACATTTCTTATCAATCAATATGGACATATTCCAACAAAAATGCCCCACTCCCACAAAGAATGTTTTAAGCATACAAAACATACCATAAGTTTGTCCTTTGTATAATATTTAATCAACCAAGCATCAATAAGTAAGATCAAAAGGCTTTTGCGGGTTGTAATGTTGGTCATAGGAAAGATAGGAAGTATTTGGAAATTAGTGGATACCATCTCTAATCACTTTAATACAACTTATTCCTTCATCTCTATTTAACCCATTTTCTCAAATCATGCTCAATCTCCCTTCCACATAACCATGCCCTTGCGCATTATTTCTTTATGGCTAGTATGTGCATATTTTTTTTTTCACACATAACCATATCAAGACTTTTATTCTTTCCTCCTTTATTTTTTTATTCATTTTCTTATGGACATCTTATTTCTATCTTATTCTTCTTTCTTGCATTTTCCCACCTACTAGCTACCACATTCTTTTCACTACCTCTTCTTTTCTGTTAAGTTTCTAGTCTTACCGTACTTTAGGAGCAAATGGAATAAAAAAACTTGGGGTACTCACAAACAAGTGAAAAGAGGCTTATAACATGGCTCCACAAAGAATCAAGCTGAAAGAGCTCAAAGGGGTTCAATTAAGGACAATGAAATGGGTGGTTCAACTAAATGTCAAGAAATAGGATCACAACAAAAGGCCTTTATCATATCTCATAATTTCACACAAGGTTTAATTTCATCAATATGGAGGCAAGTTCTAGATGTCTATGTATGAAAAAAAACTCACAAACAAACCTCACCTCTTATGACACTTATTATTCACCCATGGATCCCTCATCAAATATTCACACATAACCATACTAAATGAAGTTTCACCATTAAGCCCATCCTTTTACTTTTTTTTTTAGTCAAATTAAGGAGCTTAAGCATCTCTAAAATGGAGTTCCCACTTTTTTTATTAGCATTTCCCAGTGAACTACCATGATGTTTAGTTCACACCTACGTGGAATTTCAAGAATTCAACAAGTGGAGGCTTCTGTTCCTATGACTAATTTACCCTTAAAACAATCGACATCCATCTATCCATAATTAATCAAAGTTACTACCTATGACTGACTATATCCTAGAAGAAAAATTTAGTCAGTTCAATAAGACTATCCTTATGAAAAGAACCAAAAACAAAAGAGAAGAAACCCATCCAAAAAAGAGAAAAAAATAAATAAAAATGTGAAAAGAAACATATGATAAAAAACATGAGATAACTCCCTAAATATATAGCAATGTAAACCAAACACAAAAAAATTTCTCCCCCACCCCCACTTAAAGAATAGCACCGTCCCCAATGCACAAACAATACAATACAAAGAGTGAGAGAAAGAACTCCCTGGGCCTCTAGGCATAATCATGATTCTCAGAATGTCTTCCCAAATCTACATCCATCAACATACTCCCTCTACCGACATCATCAAACTCATCTTCATCATTCACATTATCAGTTTGCACAATTGGCTCATTATCATCCAAAAGGCTCTACAAAGGTCGGACTACTATACACATAAACATAACATTATCGGTCATGGGGTATTTGACTTCAAGTGCAGCTAATTCTTCCTGGGTAGCAAGACGTCCCCTAATCCGTAACTACAAATCAACTATACCAAACATCCTTGCACTATAGCTATTATTCTAGGCCTTTCTCTCTACATTATTAAGTGTCAAACCTCCTATTCCCTCTAGTTGCTTAGGTTTGGATACGTCTATAATTTGACCAACTGCTTGCCCCACTAATGGTAACTTCAAATCTACCTCTTTTTTTAGTGTGTCAAACTGACGCAAGTAACCGATCAACATATACACATAGCAATACCGTTATCATTGATTGGAGCGATACTGCATCATATTGTCCTTACTAACTACCTGAACATTCACATCAATATCCTTCATCAGCATGTATATCAAAATCACCTTCTCGCCAGTGACCTCAGAATGGTGTTTTCTCAAAAGAAGTGAAGCAGTTATAATTTTGAACAATACCCATATGGAGTTATAGAAGTCTACATAAAATAGTAAGATTCTTATTACTTTCAACTCTTTCTACTAGGTTGTGGAATGTTCCCTACAAAGAGTATGATGTTTGTCTCAGAAGGAGGTACATCTTTCAACTCAATGTAAGGCTTTAAATCAACCATCAGAGTGCCAAGTAATCATTTGATCCTTGCCGTAGTGAAATTGATTAGTTGGCCCCTCAGATTTACCTTGTTGTTAATCCCAGGAGTGGTGTTCCTATTAGCATAGACCTCACAAATAAAGGTGAGATTACATTCATTTAGCTTCTAAAAAATCAAGTCTAACCTCTTTACATGTGTTGCTTCTCTAATGGCTAGACATGCTCTTGTTAGCCTTACCTCATCAACCCAATCTTCAGGATAATATTTGCTTCTTTTTTATTTTGAAACCTGTTTAGACCATGATGTAAGACAACTTTAACCCCGTAACTCTTGTACAACTCTCTTTGTGCTTTAGAGCCCAAGGACTCTACTTTTTTTCCTCTGTGAGACCTCTTTATACCTTGTCCAAGGTGGCTACACATTTTTCCTTGTCTGGTTTAGGATCTATACTCCCTATTCAATCAAAAATAATAACAAAATTCAGCTTTGCCATCAAATTTGATACCTAACAACGTTTCCGGGATGATCCCACACTTAGTTTCTTAGTTTCTATTTTGGTGCCAATAATTATTGATTAGGTTATTTAAAATTCCGCTATTTCTCGTAACAAGCATGGCCCAAGGCACCTTACTCCACAAACCACTATGTATTCCACAATGTTCACATCTACCACCAACTAAAGCCTTCGAGTTTTGACTCACAACATAACTTATTTAGTTTTGTAGTTTTTAAAGGTTCACAAACCTCAAGTAATAGAAAAATAATCGCCAATATTCATACCAATACCATGTTATACACACTCGCAGACTTACACACAGTCCATACACATACATTCATAAAGCAACAATTTCAACGTCAACGTAAGTTCTCAATTATCCACATGTGACAATACTAATCACATATTCGAACTCCAAGAATCAAAATAATTCCTAACATATCATAGATTTTCACTTTAACTTCAACTACTTTCGAGGAATTCACACAAAATCCCTCTTGATAAAATCAGCCTCACACCCATGTCACCACACTGTACAAGCAAGCCAACAACAACAACATATGCAAGAAATTTCTAACTAGCCCATCAAATTTTTATTAAACCCTACCCAATTTCATTTAATAGTTGATTAAACTCAACTATGAAGAAGCTAACTAGGGTTTTAGAGAGATATGAGAAAAGAGATTGAGGAATGGACTTACCTTGTTTATGGAACCTTCATGTTGGAAAAATATTAAAAAAAAGAGTTATGGAGAAGATGGAGTATTTTGAAAAGGGTTTAGGGATAAGGGAAAAATATTTTTGCACCTAGGGGAAGTTGGGACTGGTTTTCATCTCTCCCTCTTTTAATTTGGGACCCTTGGGTAGGGTTGACACTTGGGCCCAAAATATATTTATGCGACTTATCTATGGTGCCATACGTCTGCTGCAGCACCTAAATAGTCTGACGAGAGTTTGTCTTGAGGTGTGAAGCGCTAGGGCATGTGCTGAACACGCCTCATTGGAGTTTAGCATAGCGCACATGCACTTAGCCTAGCACTTCGTGAGGCTGGTGGGATTTTTGTCCTTGGTGTAATGCATCTCTCCACACACCTGGTGAGGCCATATGAAGTTTATCTTATGGCATCATGCGCCAAGGACAATAACATTGGCCTTGGCAATATTTTATTTTGTCTTATGTTCTGGTATTTCTCCTAACATCCAAATCTATGCAATATAGAATAAAAATGACAAACTATGTTATAAAGATGGGTTTCCTCCCATCGAGTGCCTTAGTTAATGTCGTGGCATGGTAGAACTCACAATCTCTCCTCAGCTAACACGATGGACGTCTTTTTTTGTCAACCTCTTCTACCTAATAATATTTGACTCTTTATCCATTTAACAAAATTGTAGCACTTATATCTTCACACCATAACTCAACTGCCCCATATGGGGTCATTGTCACCACCTTAAAGGGACCCAACCACTTCGACCTTAACTTTTCTAAAAAGAGTTTCAATCATGAATTAAATAACAACACTTTTGACTAGGCTAAAACACTCAGGCACTATATGTTTATCGTGCCATTTCTTTTTCTTCTTTTTGTAGAACATTGCATTCTCATAAGCATGTAAGAAAAATTCATCAAGTTTATGCAAATTAAATAAGTTCTTTAGTTCGCTAACTCGGGATCAAGGTTTAAATTTTTCAAAGCCTAATAAGCTTGATGTTCAAGCTCGACAAGAAAATGACAAGTTTTCCTGTTAACTAACCTATATAACATCCCTAGAGGTGTTTTATAGGCAGTTTGGTAATCCCACAATGCAGTATCTCGTTTGATGGTCCAATTTTTGCGATGTGAATTCATAGGCTTTTGAAGAATCTACTTCACTTCGTTATTCGATACTTCAACTTGCCACTATTATGGGGATGGTAAGCTGTAGAAACCTTGTGTATCACCCCATACTTGGCCAACACATTCCAAAATTAATTATTTATAAATATTGTAACACCCCGTAAATTTTTCCGTACACTTATCGCGATTATATGGAGTCCTAAAGGCTTGCGTATGGGTTAAATTAAGTTTATGGTGTTCGGAAGTATCCCGTCAATAATTGTATGTGTAGGTATTGGAATAAGCTTTCCAACGATATAAAATTTGCCCAAAACAGAGGAGTATTTCATATAAGCGAGCACATTCGAAATTTCAAAACGGTGGCCGGGAAGCCTGTGAACAGTAAATCTGCAGGAAAATTAATGCAGCTAGGCAATTTTTTTTGGATCAACTTTAGACGATCATAACTCCTTGTACAAAAAGAACTGTGTGAGCTGCTATATATCGACGAAAAGCTCCGAGAGTCTTCTTTCCGATAAAATTGGTTTCATCCAAAACCAATGTCCGAGTAAGGATCTATACCCATTTTACTACAGCCTATCAAAAAAAAAAACAGAATTTTGGGACAGATTTTTGGGTCAACTTTAAACGACCATAACTCCTTGTACAGGAAGAACTGGGTGGTATACTTTATAAGAAAATGAAATCCCTTTTAAGTATATTTCCAATTCAATTGATTTCACCCAAATCCGATACCGGAGCAAAGAGTTATGATCGATTTACTTCAGCCTGTCAAAACTGTCTACTGGGGACAGATTCGGATTTATTTAAATTTTTAGGGCAAAATGGTCATTTTCTATTACCTCTTGGACGAAAATTGGTCTTTATAAACATACACTTAGCCTCATATATATCATATATCATCCAATTATTAAGATAAGGTGAAACCCTAGCCTAATTTCAACTTCAAATATTTTGTGATTCAACCGTAGAAAATTCGAATTGGTTCCGTAGTTGTGTTCACCATCTCGAAAGCTTCGAGAAGCACCCCATGGTTATGAAAGGAGGATTCTAAATACAAGAGTTCATTGTTAAGGTATGAATATTGTTTATTCTTGATTCTTATCCATGAATAAGTATTGATAAGGGATTATGAGTATTGTCTTGATGTTGGAAGATAACTAGAAACATAGTTATGAATTGTTTTGTATAAATTGTTAGTAGTAAATTATGGAAGTTGTTGTATTGGATTATGGAGGATGAATTGTGGTGATATATCATTATATTAGTGGTTATGTATGCCTAGTGATCATGTTGGCATTGGATGGTGATTAAGAGGGGAAATAAAGGCTAAGAGTGATGTTGAGGGATATTGCATGAAAATGCATGATATGTGAATGTAATAAGAGTATAAGAGGATGTATGTAGCACTCTTATTGATGAGTTAAAGGATTACTTCCTAGACATTATTTGGTGAAGTTAATACCTAAATGGTAAGGTTTGGTTGCTAATACTAGTTTGCCACAAATGACTTATTGTAGATAAGTGTTCGAAGAGTACGGGAAGTCAAGTTGGACCTGTATTGAAGTGGTTATATCAAGGTATGTAAGACATACTCTATCTAATCTTTGGCATGAATAATGACCCATGACACTCTCAAGTAAGCTTCCAACATTGTCCTACGACACATGACACATAATAACATCATATGATCTTCGACACCACCAATTGAACTTGTTTTCACTTTTAAGATGTCCGGCTAGTCAAAAAAATGTCCATATACTATTGTTGACTCCGAAATGGTTTAATGAGGTATCCATGATTCTCTACTTCATTTTCATGATATTGATTACCTATTTACATGTTTTTCCTATTGAGGTATCATGGTTTCAAGTTCCATAAGGTGTGACCACAAAGTAACCAATCTCAAAGATTAATTGAAGTAAGAAATGGAATGTCTTTATTTTAAATTGATGATATGATGTATTGTATTAGTACCACTGATCAGTTGGCCATTGTATTATAAAGATTATGTATATATGCTATTCCAGGGGTGGTCCCTGATGTATTGTATTAGTACCACTGATCAGTTGGCCATTGTATGACATATGTTATGTATTGATAAGGAATACGGGAAGTAATGATATGAAAGTAATGTCCAGGTATCCCATCAGCTCTTTTAAATGTGGTCTACTCATACTGTTTATTCACTGGTATCTGGGTTCTGTTGATCTTTTGTATCTCATCTTGATACTTACTGCCCTACATACTCAGTACATATTTTCGTACTGACGTCCCTCACGGGGGACCTGTATTCATGTCTGCAGGAACAGGTACTTCAGGTCGTACACCTCCGCAGTAAGAGCCAGGACATTCTGTTGATAGTGGTGAGCTCCAGTTGTTTCGGGGCATCCCAAGTCGTTTCTATATGTATTTTTGGTATTTGTATAAAAGTCTTTTGTGGGCGGGAGTTTGTCCCGACCCTAACTCAGTTGTGTATCTATGTAGAGGCTTTTGTAGACATATTGTACAACCATAGGAGTGTTTGGTTGATAGACGTGATGGCTCTGACGGCCAATTACGGTTTATATATATATATATATGCGTGTCTGCTGGGCCGATACAGGTACTGTTTTCTTCTATTTACAACGAAGTGCTGCCCAAATTTCTAATTTTCATAAGTAATGTAAATGTGAAAGTATAGGTTATGAACGGGTTCTCCCGGGCCTCCTCGGCTACGGGTGCCAGTCCGCTCCAATGGGATTTGGGGCGTGACAGAAGTGGTATCAGAGAAGTTTGTCCTAGTGAGTCTACAAAGCCGTGTCTACGTAGAATCTCGTTTATCGGTGTGTTGTGCACCACATCTATAAACAGGAGGCTATTGGACATTTAGGGATTGTTTCCATTCTCCATTTCTTAGATCGTGCAATAGAGCCCATATTAGAGATAAAGTCATAATCGATCTCTTAATCCAATTGTTTTTTTTATTATTTATTATAGTAACGATGCCGGTTACAAGGAGAAAGAATAAGTGGAAGCTAGTAGATGTAGTGGCCGGAGAAGGTACTAGTAAGTCACCACCGGCACAAGCTGAACAAAGTGAGTCTCAAGCTGAGCATATGTCAGGAGCTTCTTCTCCTCCGGTAGGGCCATCTATTAATGCTGTTGATTGAGATTTGAGGGATGCAGTACAACTTCTGACGCGTATAGTTGCCGGTCAAGTTCAAGGGCAAGCTATTCCTACCACGGGTTTTAGTGGTACGGATAGAGCAGCTAGCCTTCGGACACAGGATTTTCTGAAACTGGATCCTTCTACTTTTACCGGATCAGATATTAACGAAGACCCGCAGGACTTTGTCGATCAAACCCAAAGGGCTCTAGATGTTATGCACATATCCGGTAAAGAGATGGTTGAGCTAGCAGCATATAGACTGAAAGGAGAGGCTATATTATGGTACGAGGATTGGAAACGATCTAGGGGTATTGATGCACCTCCAACTACGTGGGGAGAGTTCAAAGATGCATTTATTGATCATTATCTTCCATTTGATACTCGTCTGGCCCGTGCAGATCAATTCTTAAATCTTCGTCAGGGTAATATGAGTGTAAGGGAGTATAGTCTTCGATTTAACTCCTTGTCTCGATATGCTTCTAATGTGGTAGCTACTATGGATGACAGAGTTCATCACTATGTGGATAGATTGGAACCATACTTGGTTAGAGATTGTACTATTGCTGCTTTGAACAAGGACATGGATATAGCGAGGATACAAGCTTTCGCTCAGAAAATGGAAGATCAGAGGCAAAGAAGAAGAACCCAGGAATCAGAAAAAGGATATTCTAAGCGGGCCAGAGCTATAGGGCAGTTTATTGCATCTCAGGGAGGTTTTAGGCCTTCGTTCTCTCATAGATTGCCTAGCCCGTTATCTTCTTATCCTACAATTAGTGCTCCACTGTAATTTCAAAGGTTCAGAGGTAATCAGTTTGGGCAAAGCAGTGAAAATCAGAGTTCGCGAACAGTGGGGTATCAAGGGCAAGGGAGTATGAGTCAATTGAGACCTCCACGACACCCGTGCCCCATATGTAGAAGATTTCACTTTGGCGAATGTCGTCTTGGAATGAACAATTGCTTTTGGTGCGGTAAGTCGGGGCATATGGCTAGAGATTGCCCACGCAGGACCACAGGTGGTATAACACGACCTACCGGATCAGCTGTTGCGTCATCATCGGTGCCGCCTTTGAGTAGGGGTACACAACCTATGGGTCACGGTAGAGGTGATAGAGGAGCAGCTAGTTCTAGCGGAGCTTAGAACCGTGTGTATGCCCTAGCAGATCGGCAGAATTTAGAGGCTTCTCCAGACGTGGTTACAGGTACGTTGTCCATCTTTGTATTTGATGTGTATGCCTTAATTGATCCTGGTTCTACATTATCGTATGCTACTCCTTTGGTTGCGGGAAGGTTCGGAAGAACACCCGAATTATTAGCCAAGCCATTTGAAGTATCAACGCCAGTGGGGGAATCTCTTATAGCTAGGAATGTTTATCGAAATTGTGTTGTGAATATTTGTGGTCGTGATACGATGGCCGATCTTGTTGAGTTAGAAATGGTAGATTTTGATGTTATTATGGGCATGGATTGGTTAGCGTCTTGTTATGCTACAGTAGATTGCCGTTCTAAGAAGGTATATTTCCATTTCCCAAATGAGGCAGTCCTTGAATGGAAGGGTAATGTTGGCGCGCCGAGAGGTAGATTTATTTCTTACTTTAGGGCAAGAAAAATGATTTCCAAGGGGTACATATACCATTTGGTTAGAGTAAGGGATACAGAGGCAGAGCCGCACACTTTTCAGACCGTTCCGGTTGTGAATGAGTTTCCTGATGTATTTCCTGAAGAACTACCAGGTTTACCTCCTGAACGAGAAGTGGAGTTTGGTATTGATATGTTGCCAGACACACAGCCAATCTCAATTCCTCCTTATAGAATGGCACCAGCAGAGTTGCGAGAATTGAAAGAGCAACTGAAAGACTTGCTAGAGAAGGGATTCATCAGGCCTAGTATGTCCCCTTGGGGAGCACCAGTATTGTTTGTGCGTAAGAAAGATGGTTCGCTGAGGATGTGTATTGACTATCGGCAATTGAATAAGGAGACTATCAAGAATAAATACCCTCTTCCCCGAATTGATGATTTATTTGACCAGTTGCAGGGTGCCCAGTGTTTTTCCAAGATTGACTTGAGATCAGGCTATCATCAAGTGAGATTCAAGGATAAAGATATACCCAAGACAGCTTTCCGAACACGGTATGGTCATTATGAATTCCTGGTTATGTCATTCGGGCTGACAAATGCACCCGCAGTTTTTATGGATCTGATGAATAGGCTGTTTAAGCCGTTTCTAGATGTGTTCGTGATAGTTTTCATAGATGATATTCTGGTCTACTCTAGATCAGAAGAGGATCATGTTAATCACTTAAGGCAGGTGTTGGAGATTCTTCGTGATCGTAAGCTGTATGCGAAGTTTTCTAAATGTGAGTTTTGGCTCAAGTCAGTGGCATTTTTGGGCCATATTGTATCCAGTAAAGGCATAAAAGTTGACACTCAGAAGATTGAGGCTGTGAAGAATTGGCCAAGACCCACGACGCCTACGGAGATTCGTAGTTTCCTCGGGTTGGCAGGTTATTATAGAAGGATTGTTGAAGGTTTTTCTTCTATTTCTGCACCCTTGACTAAGTTGACGCATAAAGCCTCCAAGTTTCAATGGAATGATGCCTGTGAAAAGAGTTTCCAAGATCTGAAGAGCAAGTTGACTTCTACACCGGTATTGGTACTTCCTGAAGGCACAGAAGGGTATGCAGTGTACTGTGATGCTTCGAGAATTGGCTTAGGATGCGTATTAATGCAACATGGTAGAGTAATAGCCTATGGCTCTAGACAGTTGCGACCACATGAGAGGAATTATCCCACGCATGATCTTGAGCTAGCTGCAGTTGTATTTGCTTTGAAGATATGGCGCCACTACTTATATGGGGTTCATGTTGACATATATACCGATCATAAGAGCCTGCAATATATCTTCAGTCAGAAAGATCTAAACTTGAGGCAGCGGAGATGGCTTGAATTGTTGAAAGATTACGATGTTGATATCTTGTATCATCCAGGGAAAGCGAATGTGGTAGCGGATGCACTGAGTCGTAAGTCTAAAATGGCATCTATAGAAAAGCAGGGGATGATTAAGGATCTTCACCAACTAGCTAATTTGGGAGTTCGACATCTCGAAACTCCAGATGAAGAGGTTATTGTACGTAATGCAGCGGAATCTTCATTGATAGCTGAAGTGAAAGAGAAGCAGTATGCAGATCCAATTCTATTGCAGCTTAAGGAGGATGTGCAGAGTGGCACGACAAAGGCATTTGAGCTTACGCGAGAAGGAGTGCTTCAGTGTCAGAATTGTTTATGTGTACCTGATGTAGTTGAGCTAAGGAAGAGAATTATGACAGAAACACACTGTTCAAGGTATTCCATCCATCCAGGGTCGACTAAGATGTATCAAGATTTGAAAGCAATATATTGGTGGAATGACATGAAGAAGAATATTGCCGAATTTGTAGCTGAATGTCCGAATTGTCAAAGAGTCAAAGTAGAACACCAGAAACCCGGTGGTTACATGCAATGTATAGATCTTCCAGTCTGGAAGTGGGACAAGATCAATATGGATTTCATCACGGGTTTGCCTCGTACATTTCGGAAGTTTGATTCCATATGGGTGATCATTGATAGGCTTACCAAATTCGCGCACTTCTTACCAGTTAAGACAACTTATACGGCGGAAGAGTATGCGAAGTTGTATATTAAGGAGATCGTTCGGTTACATGGAGTTCCAATTTCCATTATATCCGATCGAGGAGCCCAATTTACCGCGAATTTCTGGAAGTCTTTTCAAAGGAGTTTGGGGACACAAGTAAATCTAAGTATGGCTTTTCATCCTCAAACGGACAGACAAGCGGAACGTACCATCCAGACACTTGAAGATATGCTACGAGCATGTGTATTAGATTTCAAAGGCAACTGGGATGATCACCTACCTCTTATTGAGTTTGCCTACAATAATAGCTATCATTCAAGTATCAAAATGGCACCATATGAAGAATTGTATGGAAGAAAGTGTAGATCGCCAATAGGATGGTTTGAAGCAGGTGATGCGGTCTTGTTTGGACCGGATCTTGTTTATCAAGCAATGGAGAAGGTTAAAGTGATCCAACAACGGCTTGAAACAGCTCAAAGTCGACACAAATCTTATGCGGATGTTAGAAGAAGAGGACTTGAGTTTTCTATCGACGATTGGGTATTCTTGAAAGTATCACCAATGAAAGGAGTGATGAGGTTTGGCAAGAAAGGAAAGTTAAGTCCACGATACATAGGTCCGTACAAGATCATTCAAAGATTTGGACAAGTTGCTTATGAGTTAGAGCTACCTCAAGAGCTCTCAGCAGTTCATCCCATATTTCATGTTTCGATGCTTCACAAGTACATCGGAGATCCATCGTACATCACTACTAAGGAAGATGTACAAGTTACAGAAGATCTCACTTTTGAAGAAATGCCTATTGCTATTCTTGATCGTCAAATTAAAAAGATAAGGAATAAAGAGATAGCATCGGTAAAAGTACTTTGGAGGAATCAACAAGTTGAGGAGATCACATGGGAAGCCGAGGAAGCGATGAAGATTAAGTACCCTTACCTATTCAACGATGAGGAGGAAGTTCATGAGACGGAAGAAGAACAATAACAGGTTAGTGTTTATTTTTATGCAAGTATGTTATGATGATGAATATGTTAATTGTAAGCTTGGACATGTCTTAATTGAGTAACTATGCTAACATTCGAGGACGAATGTTCTTAAGGGGGGGAGAATGTAACACCCCGTAAATTTTTTCGTACACTTATCGCGATTATATGGAGTCCTAAAGGCTTGAGTATGGGTTAAATTAAGTTTATGGTGTTCGAAAGTATCCCGTCAATAGTTGTATGTTTCACAGTAAATCTGCAGGAAAATTACTGCAGCTAGGCTATTTTTTTTGGATCAACTTTAGACAATCATAACTCCTTGTACAAAAAGAACTGTGTGAGCTTCTATATATCGACGAAAATCTACGAGAGTCTTCTTTCCTATGAAATTGGTTTCATCCAAATCCAATGTCCGAGTAAGGAGCTATACCCGTTTTACTACAGCCTATCAAAAAAAAAAACCAGAATTTTGGGACAGATTTTTGGGTCAACTTTAAACGACCATAACTCCTTGTACAGGAAGAAATGGGTGGTATACTTTATATGAAAATGAAATAACTTTGAAGTATCTTTCCAATGCAATTGGTTTCACCCAAATCCGATACCGGAGAAAAGAGTTATGATCGATTTACTTCAGCCTGTCAAAACTGTCCACTGGGGACAGATTCGGATTTATTTAAATTTTTAGGGCAAAATGGTCCTTTTCTATTACCTCTTGGACGAAAATTGGTCTTTATAAACATACACTTAGCCTCATATATATCATATATCATCCAATTATTAAGAGAAGGTGAAACCCTAGCCTAATTTCAACTTCAAATATTTTGTGATTCAACCGTAGAAAATTCGAATTGGTTCCGTAGTTGTGTTCACCATCTCGAAAGCTTCGAGAAGAACCCCATGGTTATGTAAGGAGGATTCTAAATACAAGAGTTCATTGTTAAGGTATGAATATTATTTATTCTTGATTTTTATCCATGAATAAGTATTGATAAGGGATTATGAGTATTGTCTTGATGTTGGAAGATAACTAGAAACATAGTTATGAATTGTTTTGTATAAATTGTTAGTAGTTGTAACACCCCGTAAAAGTCGTGCATGGATTAGCCTTTAATAGAGTGCTCTTAGACTTAAAATCTTGAAAATTTTTCTAAGCGTAACTTAGAGTCATTTTAGCTGACAACCTTCGGGATACAACTTCTCGACCTTCTCGACCTTCATTTTTAGATTTTCAAGTTGCGTTACGATCGGAAAATCTCATAGTACATCTCGGATAAGTTTTGGAATTTTTCGGAATGCATAAGGCTGCGTTTGGATTTCAAAACAGTAGCAAAACGCATAGCCTGTTGCCCAGTTTTTTTCAGCATTTCAGGGTCAACTTCAAACGATCATAACTCCCTGTATATAATGAACTGTGTGAGCTATAATATATCAAACGAAAGAGCTTTGAGTCCTCTTTCTACTGCAACTGGTTTCATCCAAATCCAACATCTGAGTAAGGAGTTATATCCGTTTTACTTCAGCCTGTCAGTTTGTCAACTGAGGGATAGTTTCGACTTTTCTTGTTTTCTTAGGGGCATTTTAGTCATTTAACTTCACCCAATTCCGTCTATAACACCAGATTTAGCCCAAATTCAGCAAAATACAATCCTTTTTCTCAAATTCTCTCAAGAACACCTTTTAGGTTTCAAACAAAAATCCCAAATAACTCAAGATTCAACCGTAGAAAATTCAAATTGGTTCCGTAGTTGTGTTCACCATCTCGAAAGCTTCGAGAAGCACCCCATGGTTATGTAAGGAGGATTCTAAATACAAGAGTTCATTGTTAAGGTATGAATATTGTTTATTCTTGATTCTTATCCATGAATAAGTATTTATAAAGGATTATGAGTATTGTCTTGATGTTGGAAGATAACTAGAAACATAGTTATGATTTAGTAAGTTTTTTTATTTCAATTGCTACTGTTGTATTAAACAAGTGTAGTCGTAACCAAATAACTTGAGATTTTTAGTGATTGTGAATAGACGAACAATAAAGATTTAAAGATGTAGACTATTCAACAACGTAATTAATAATATTTTAGAGAAATTCCATGGTTTAGGCACATGCTGCAATCATGTATAACAGTACTCTCTCATTAGCTACTTTGTTTATCTGTTTGTTGGCTTATGAGGTTGATAATATGATTTTGGTTTCTCGTACCTCAAATCATCTACCTAATTTGACATCACAACTACATCGTTGAGTATAGATGCAATAATTTAAGTTAGGTTCATTAAGATATTTTCATGTCTTATAATCAAATGAGATGTTCTAGGTATATTACTATCTTATATGCGAACCAAATATTTACTTATTAAAGATGGGAGCTCAAAGCTTAACCTCTTTACTCTACCCTAATAATTCTCCTTTTGGGTTCATAAGAGGATTATTGATTTATCTTAATGTTGGCCAAGTATTAAAATAATGATAAGTAAGATATTAAGAACAACCAACATGATAAACCAGTGTAAAACCAACTTAAGAGTATGAAATATAATCATGCATTTGGACTCAACCCCAAAATAAGGGTTTCTTATCCACTCATGCTAAAAACACAATAACATGATGTCTTCATCCAAAAAAATACTAAGCAATTAAAGAGGAAGAGAAATCTATTAGTGAACTTTTGTTGATGTTTTGTGCCTCAGAAAAAAAGCAAAAACCCTTAAAAAATATGGAAAAGGGGTATATATAGTAATAGGAAAAATACCCTTAATCCTAATGGGTTTCAGGTTACAAAAAAAACATTTAGGTTGAGTGTGCCTTGTCGCATTGAGCTTACTGTAGCACATAAGTTGCCCAGATTTCTTCACTTCATGGTGCAGTGTGCCTATCATGGAACCAAGAGGGTGTATTTATTGGTTGGGCATTGTCCTATGGCATCTGTGAAAGCCCCAACTATAATTCGCTCGATGAACTCATTCATAATTGCTCCAAAAGCTTCACATCTTTATTTGTGCTCCAAGTAGTTCATTCTACCTTGTATTCCTACTAAAAGGACATCTAATCGCATTGGTTAGCTCGCGTCAACTATATTAGATCAAAACAAGAAATTCTAGGTAAATATTATTCTCAAAACTCATACAAAGGTTGGTAAAACACTATTAAGTAGAAGTACAAATATGCCCAAGATCGTGCAGTGAGGGAAAGATGAGGTGTGTTAGAGGGTATAAAGGACATAACCAAGTTGAACGCCATTTGTGAAAATTATTGTTTCTATTTTCATAAGAAAAGTCACTTTCCTCATTTTTAAGAAATCAATTTCCTAGAAAAAAATATTTTTCCAAATTTTTGATCAACTGAACATAGTTTTTATATGTTGTGGTAGTTGATTAAAGGCTATGATGTGTCAATACTATATCACACAGGTAAATCCTATGTTATGGTTGATGCACTAAGCCTAAAACCAATGAGCATGGGGATCTTAGAAATGTTAAAGTTGTCCAAGCATCATTGGCGAGAGAAGTATGATCTTTGGCTAACGGTTTTTTGAGATTGTAGGAAACTAGTAAAGGAAAAGTGTTGGCACACGTAGAGGCTAGGTCTATTCTCTATCATCAAATTAAGAAAAGATAGTTTGAATATACGAAATTGAATAGACTGAGAGAAAAGGTGTTATAAGGAAATGCATGGGAGGCCATTTTAGATAATAATGAGACCTTGAGAATCTGAGGTCAGCTGTGTGTACCTCGGTTTGATAACTTGAGTCCAAAATTCTAGCAGAGGATCATAATTCCTAGTACACCATACCTCTGGGTGCCAACAAGTTGTATAGAGACTTGAGGCAACACTATTGATGGAGAAGGATGCAGAGTGACATTGTAGATTTTGTCGTTAAGTATCAAAACTGCCAGCAAGGAAAGTACAAACATCAGAATCCTAGTCACACATTTCAGTGAAAGCCCATTCCATAATTGTCACGACCCGAGACTACCCCCTAGTCATAACATAGTGCTTAAGGCCACAAGTGACCCCAAGTTAACTCATGATCTGGCACAAGCTGTAAATACTGAAAGAAGATAATAAAATAATGTGCAAAAATTATTTAATTAAAAGGTCTAAAAATCAAAACAATGTTAAGAGAACTAAAAATCATCACCGAGAAACATACTAAATGTCGACTGTCCAAAAGCCTCTAAACATGATGAGTTGTTGGGATAGTCCCCAACTAACTCTGGCTGCTGAAATAAAATAAAGGAAAATAATTGGAATGAATAAATAATTATGCGACTATTCCTCGACTGATGAGGACTTACCAATACTACAACTGAGTGGTATAAAGAACACCACGTGCAAATTGGGAACTAAGTGTCAAAACATATATTGTGAAGTTAATATAGCACAAAACACATAATATGGTCAGTACTTTAAATGTACTGATAAGCAAGATAGATGTTAGCTGATATACATCAAGGTACTGAACATGAATGCACGAACATATAAAATTGTAACACCCCGTAAATTTTTTTTGTACACTTATCGCGATTATATGGAGTCCTAAAGGCTTGCGTATGGGTTAAATTAAGTTTATGGTGTTCGGAAGTATCCCGTCAATAATTGTATGTGTAGGTATTGGAATAAGCTTTCCAACGATATAAAGTTTGCCCAAAACAGAGGAGTATTTCATATAAGCGAGCACATTCGAAATTTCAAAACGGTGGCCGGGAAGCCTGTGAGCAATAAATCTGCAGGAAAATTACTGCAGCTAGGCAATTTTTTTTTGGATCAACTTTAGACGATCATAACTCCTTGTACAAAAAGAACTGTGTGAGATGCTATATATCGACGAAAATCTCCGAGAGTCTTCTTTCCGATGAAATTGGTTTCATCCAAATCCAATGTCTGAGTAAGGAGCTATACCCGTTTTACTACAGCCTACCAAAAAAAAAATAGAATTTTGGGACAGATTTTTGGGTCAACTTTAAACGACCATAACTCCTTGTACAGGAAGACCTGGGTGGTATACTTTATATGAAAATGAAATCCCTTTGAATTATCTTTCCAATGCAATTGGTTTCACCCAAATCCGATACCGGAGCAAAGAGTTATCATCGATTTACTTCAGCCTGTCAAAACTGTCCACTGGGGACAGATTCGGATTTATTTAAATTTTTAGGGCAAAATGGTCATTTTCTATTACCTCTTGGACGAAAATTGGTCTTTATAAACATACACTTAGCCTCATATATATCATATATCATCCAATTATTAAGATAAGGTGAAACCCTAGCCTAATTTCAACATCAAATATTTTGTGATTCAACCGTAGAAAATTCGAATTGGTTCCGTAGTTGTGTTCACCATCTCGAAAGCTTCGAGAAGCACCCCATGGTTATGTAAGGAGGATTCTAAATACAAGAGTTCATTGTTAAGGTATGAATATTGTTTATTCTTGATTCTTATCCATGAATAAGTATTGATAAAGGATTATGAGTATTGTCTTGATGTTGAAAGATAACTAGAAACATAGTTATGAATTGTTTTGTATAAATTGTTAGTAGTAAATTATGGAAGTTGTTGTATTGGATTATGGAGGATGAATTGTGGTGATATATAATTATATTAGTGGTTATGTATGCCTAGTGATCATGTTGGCATTGGATGGTGATTAAGAGGGGAAATAAAGGGTAAGAGTGATGTTGAGGGATATTGCATGAAAATGCATGATATGTGAATGTAATAAGAGTATAAGAGGATGTATGTAGCACTCTTATTGATGAGTTAAAGGATTACTTCCTAGACATTATTTGGTGAAGTTAATACCTAAATGGTAAGGTTTGGTTGCTAATACTAGTTTGCCACAAATGACTTATTGTAGATAAGTGTTCGAAGAGTACGGGAAGTCAAGTTGGACTTGTATTGAAGTGGTTATATCAAGGCATGTAAGACATACTCTATCTAATCTTTGGCATGAATAATGACCCATGGCACTCTCAAGTAAGCTTCCAACATTGTCCTACTACATATGACACATAATAACATCATATGATCTTCGACACTACCAATTGAACTTGTTTTCACTTTTAAGATGTCCGGCTAGTCAAAAAAATGTCCATATACTATTGTTGACTCCGAAATGGTTTAATGAGGTATCCATGATTCTCTACTTCATTTTCATGATATTGATTACCTATTTACATGTTTTTCCTATTGAGGTATCATGGTTTCAAGTTCCATAAGGTGTGACCACAAAGTAACCAATCTCAAAGATTAATTGAATTAAGAAATGGTATGTCTTTATTTTAAATTGATGATATGATGTATTGTATTAGTACCATTGATCAGTTGGCCATTGTATTTTAAAGATTATGTATATATGCTATTCCAGGGGTGGTCCCTGATGTATTGTATTAGTACCACTGATCAGTTGGCCATTGTATGACATATGTTATGTATTGATAAGGAATACGGGAAGTAATGATATGAAAGTAATGTGCAGGTATCCCATCAGCTCTTTTAAGTGTGGTCTACTCATACTGTTTATTCACTGGTATCTGGGTTCTGTTGATCTTTTGTATCTCATCTTGATACTCACTGCCTTACATACTCAGTACATATTTCCGTACTGACGTCCCTCACGGGGGACCTGTATTCATGCCTGCAGGAACAGGTACTTCAGGTCGTACACCTCCACAGTAAGAGCCAGGACATTCTGTTGATAGTGGTGAGCTCCAGTTGTTTCGGGGCATCCCAAGTCGTTACTATATGTATTTTTGGTATTTGTATAAAAGTCTTTTGTGGGCGGGAGTTTGTCCCGACCCTAAATCAGCTGTGTATCTATGTAGAGGCTTTTGTAGACATATTGTACAGCCATAAGCGTGTTTGGTTGATAGACGTGATGGCTCTGACGGCCAATTACTGTTTATATATATATATATGCGTGTCTGCTGGGCTGATACAGGTACTGTTTTCTTCTATTTACAACGAAGTGCTGCCCAAATTTCTAATTTTCATAAGTAATGTAAATGTGAAAGTATAGGTTATGAACGGGTTCTCCCGGGCCTCCTCGGCTACGGGTGCCAGTCCGCTCCAATGGGATTTGGGGCGTGACAAAAAATGAATGCAAGACCAAGCATAAACATGTACTTAAATGATCTGAGTAACTGAATAACTAACATATAGACACTTGGTAATGCAAACATAAACTGGTAAGATCTGAATACTAAAAAGAAACTATGGGAGCTAACATTTAACTTACATGCCCAAATATTAGATAATCAGGGTACAACTTGTAACCCCAGTTGGAAGGGTGTCAATACCTTGCCATGGGTACTGACATTGGATGTGTGGATCAACTAAACTAATATCTCGAAGGACTAGGGTGTCACCCTAAACTGGAAGGAAGATCTCTCATAACTTACACTGGCTATGTAATTTTGGAACTAAGGAACTGCTACTAAAGGTCTCACCCTAAACTAGAAGGTAAACCTTCATACCTAGGTTCGCTCGGTGCTAGTTATAGTCCCAACAAAACCGACACTGATATTGATAAAGGCTTAACATGATTCAGACTAATAAATTCTCAATATGATAATAAGTCCAATATATAACACAACCATGATTTGAATGAATTGTAACCTAAAATTTGTAACATGCATGACTATCTAGGTACCAAATGTTCATAATCCGCCAACACTGAACATACAGTAAATATGAAATTATCAAAAGTATCACATGGTGGGGAAATTTCATGACTTGAACTCAAGAGTGCTACAATTTTGGCAATATTGAGATATATCTGATTCGGATACTGGAGCATGTTTAGACTTATTGAGGAACATGTATTTATGGTAGAATTCAAGAGTTAAATTGAAGGATTCATAAATTCATGCATTTCATGGAACCCTAAACCAAAGTGGAATTAAACTTGAGAGTTTGGAAAAACTTTGGGACTCAATGGGTGAAAGGATCCCATTGATGAATATCCCACATACCTGGTAGTAAGAACCATGGGAAATTCCTTGGAAAAATCCATGAGCTTGAAGAACCCTAATTTCCCTTTTTAATAAGAATAAATTGTCTCTCTTGATTTCTTTGGGTGGAATTGAGGATTATGTCATGAATTGGGGAATTTAGATCTTTTATACCAGACCTAAGACCTAAGAAAGCCAAAACAATATGGGTTTGACTTTTAAGGGAGTGTGAAAAGACATAGACATATTGGAAAAACATGGTTAAAGTTGGGTTCCCAGTCATTACGACTCACCCTATGACTCGTAACATCTGGTTACGAGTCATAGTCTGAGTCGTGACATCTGGTTATGAGTCATAGTTTGAGTTATGACATATTGTTATAAGTCGTAGTCTGAGTCATAACTTGGGGTCCTAGGACATTGGGTGATTATTGATCTGACGACCACTCTCCCTTACGACTCATAATAATTGACTACGAGTAGTAAAATAAAGTCGTAGTCTGAAGTTGGAATCTTAGGTCATTCACAGTTCAGGCTACGAGTCCATATAACAATACATAATGTCATAATATAAGTCTTATGCTGGAATCGTACCCACTGGCTAGATTTTCTTATAGCACACTATTATGACTATGAGTCCTTCCATACGAATAGTAGCCACTGATTACAGGTTGCAGGGAGGATTCATGGTCACTGTCTATAGCTGAGGGTCCTTCAATAGAGTGACTAGGACTCACCCATGATGGCTCGTCACGAGTAGTTACTATTCTTTATCCGAGGTAAAGTCACCACAGTGTATGTCAGGCCCTTAAGAAAATCTTTCACAACTTTTTGCCATGCCCTCGGATTATGACAAGGCTTAATTCGTCGAAAATTTAACTTAGCAGCCTATCTCATGAGGATTCTATATCTTGAAAACTTGGGGTATTACAATATCTCCCCCTTGGTATCATTCATCCCTAAATAAATCTGTCTAAGCTAGAATACTAGGAAAACTGAAATCATGCACTAAACATTTATGAACTGAATTATAACTAAATATCTGAATTTGAAACATAATGCATGGACTAAAATAAATTCATGGATGCATGATATGACATAAGGATGGTTGGATAGTTGAGATAGGAAATGAGAGATTTAATTTAAGGAATTACCTCAAGCTGAATCTAAATTCATAGAAAAGAGATACGGATACTTGGCTCGCATATCAGCTTCTTCTTTCTAAGTAGCTCCTTCAACGGATTGATTTCTCCATAGAACCTTTACTAAGGAAACTTCTTTATTCCATAACTTATGCATTTGATGGTCAAGGATCTCAACTGGGACTTCTTCATAGGAAAGGATATCTTCTACACCTGTACTTTCTAAAGGAATAATAGAAGTTGGATCACCAATGCTTTTCTTTAGCAAAGAGATATGAAACACCGGATGCACTAATGATAACTCTGCAGGCAACTCCAAATCATAGTCTACCTTCCCAAAATGGTTCAAAATCCTATATGGGTCAACATAGCTGGGACTGAGCTTTCCCTTCTTACTAAATCTCTTTACCCCTTTTATGAGTGAAATGTTTAGATACACAAAATCATCAACAAAAAATTCAATCTCTCTTCTCCTCGCATAAGTATAGGATTTCTGACGACTTTGGGCTATCTTTATCCTTTCTCAAATAAATTAAACTTTATCCATCACCTTATATACTAGATTTGTCCCTATCAAGGCAGTTTCACCTGCCTCAAACCAACTAATGGGGAGATCTACATCTCCTATTATAGAGAGCCTCAAACAGGGTCATCTGAATACAAGAGTGAAAGTTGTTATTCTAGGAAAACTCAATCAAAGGAAAGTGATCATCCCAACTATACTTAAAATTAATGACACAATCCCTCAACATGTCCTCTAAGGTCTGAATGATTCTCTCTACCTGACCATCTATCTGATGATGAAAAGTTGTACTGAGATGGACTTGGGTACCAAGTTCATTCTGAAAAGCCTTCCAAAAATAAGAGGTAAACTGAGTACCTCTATCTGATATGATGGTCAACAGAACTCTATGTAACTTCACCAACTCCCTAAGATAGCGTCTAGCATAATCCTTGATAGAATATGAAGTATGGAACAACAAGAAATGGGCTGACTTGGTCATTCTAGCCTCAATGACCCAAATAGAATCATGTTGAAGACATATACGAGGTAAACCTGTAACAAAATCCATGTTTACCACTTCCCACTTTCAAGTGGGAATGATGAACTCCTAAAGCATACCACTATACCTTTGGTGCTAAACCTTAACCTGCTAACAATTCGGAAATTTAGCCATAAATTCTGCAATATCATTCTCCATACCATTTGTAACGACCTAAAAATTTGATGAAATATGTGAAATTTATGATTTGACAATTTTACCCTTCCTCGTAGATGCATTATAGTATTTTTGGGGTGTGGGAGTGATTGACAGGATTTTTGATGTATTTTGATATCATTTATGCAATATTGTGATTTTTGATGGCTTCGAGAGCCTTATTTTAGACTTATGTAGATATCTTTTGATTCGGGCGATGGATGGACGAACGGACTGCACCAACAACTTTGAAATATTGATTTTAGGCTAGTGAGACTTTTGGTTCAGGTTCTAATGCACCCGATCTCATTTCGACCTATTGATAGATAAGTTGAAAAATAAGAAATATGGGTGTGGGACTCACATTTGGTCAAAACAACCTTGGATGGAAAATCCAACTTTTTCAGTAGATCTGGAATGTCTATTTTAGGGTGTTAGCATATTTGTTATGCTTTTACAATTTTTAAATCTCATTTTGACCCTCAATTTAAAAATTATAATTTTGAGTTTCGGGGGTCAACTTTGTGAAAATGAAGTTTTTTTTGAAAATCTAATATTTTCATCGCATCTGGAACGTCAAATTTAGTGTTGTTTCATAGTGTGTTTGCATGTATTGGACTCCAAATGAATCCCGGACATCCCATCGAAGTCCGATCGACCAAAAAATTATTATTACATAAAATCTACTATAAATAGCAGATTTTCACCTCTTTTTGACCCATTTTGCTCA
Organism: Capsicum pubescens; assembly: GCA_030864215.1. Taxonomy (NCBI): domain Eukaryota; kingdom Viridiplantae; phylum Streptophyta; class Magnoliopsida; order Solanales; family Solanaceae; genus Capsicum; species Capsicum pubescens. Next base: position 81,801,902 of record CM061541.1, on the reverse strand, counting down.
TTTTCATCTTGACTCTTGGGAGTTAAACCCCAAAAAATAGTGTGGGAGCTTAAAATTAAAGTTTGTGAGAGCTTCGAAAGCTAGATTAACACCCATTTTATGGTTTTATTACGGATTTAGGGTAAGAATTCACCCTTTGCTTAGAAATTTCTTAATTAATTTTTTAAAACCCCAAAAATCTTAGGGCTTGATTTTAAACTACAATTTCACTTCTATTTACTTGAATAATATTTTACCTTATGATTACTAGTTTTCTTTAATTTAACCCTTAAAACAACTCTAATTCTTGATTTTAACCTGGATTTCAAAGATTTTTACCCGGTAAAGCTTAAAAATGGGTTTTCTTCAATTTTAACCTAGTCTTTTACTCTATTTGACTTGTATTTTTAGTTGTAGATTCCTAAAAATATGGGAAACATGTTTTTGAAGTAAATTTCTAATTTTTGCCTTCTTTTTTGGAAACCCGTTCTGGGGGTCCATTTTGATCTTGAACCAAAAGTAGTCAACATAGATGTCGTTGGTTTTGTTTTGACTCATAAATTTCATATTTGATGTTTTTAGTGGAGTTTGAGATTGTTCGTAAAAAGTAAGGTCGTGGGTTCGAAGTGTAGTGCATCAATTTTGGATTTTGAGGTAGGTTATGGCTTAACTCTTTCAGACTAGGCTTGATAGTAAATGGTGATATAAAATGAATGTTAAGGATGAGAACTAATAATGAAAAATGGTTATTTATGTGTTGTGTCCATGTAAGGGCCTATGATTGATGTAAATGTCAAAATTGAGTTATTATGTGATATGTGTGACCGTGTCGGGTCCTATGTGATATTAATAGCCTTGAACACATATGAATAATTGAATTGTGTTGTTAAGATGCTTAATATGGTACGATTGGTGTATTGTGATTATATTCATACTTTATTTGGCATATAAGACATGTGGAAATTTGTGGATGAAACTGAAATAATGAGTGGATATTGGCTCATATGGTTGTGGAAATATATCATTGTGGTTGGTTGTGAAAATACTCATTGTGATCTGTTGTGAGCATTACATACTCATATCATACTCATTCATGAAATATTATTACCATCGTGGCAACATCTGAGAAACACTGGCAACACCTTTTTAAAACCTTCTCTAAGGGACGTGCCGGGGAGGAGATATTGTAACACCTTATAAAACCCTTTCTGAGGGATGTACCAGAAAGGAGATTTGAGATACGTGGATTGTATATGGGTTGGCGAACCCTCCATAGGTCCTGCGTTGGGAGTCTTGAGTCCGTAGGTGTATACGGGGATTGTACGATGCTCCCAGAGGTTGTGCGACGACCTCATGCATCATCATCATCATTATATACATTGCACTTACTTTCTTATGTTATGTTGTGTTTTATTTCCATATTAACTTATCATTTATGCATTTATCGTATCTTCTTTTACTTGTATTTGATGATCGTGTATGTGCATGTTCCCCCTTATTCTTCTTATATGTGATATAATACGTACTTTTGTTCTATCCTGGTATGATGTTGCAATATATATGAGACATATTAGAACTGTTAGTGCAAGTGGTATGGGCTACCGTTGTGGGACATTTTCTGATTATAGGTGACGTGCCCTTAGTGTATATTTTATATGCTTTATTTATTACTTTGCTTGGTCGGCCTATGATGCCTATTGAGTAGAAGTGGACCATACTCAAGCCTACTGCTCCCTTTCGGTGCAAGTCCTAGATCAAGTGCGCCTCAGCTTTCTCGACTCAGGCGATTGCTGGAGCTTCCAAGGTAGCGGGCAAACATTCATGCGTCCGAAGTTCACCTCTATCTTTCTATAGTAGTTGTGTCTTTATTAGTATTTGGAGACAGATATTATTTCTTTGTGGTTATTTTTCTAATGTATTTGACTTCTGGATTGTATTCATAGTTCTTACACTATTGACACTTGGTTTTGGGCATGATTAGTATTTTGGATGAGTTCTTTCCGCATTATTTTGATTACTTATATGGTTCGACTTTATCCTAGAAGCTTTACCTTGGGATATTTCTATTTTTTTCTTTTTTTGTATTTGTTTAGGTGATAGGCTTACTTTTTAAGGTACACAGTGATAAGTCCCATTATGACCTTTATTTTTGGGTCATGACAAATTGGTATCAGAGTTTCCAGGTTTTATTGGTCTCAACTGTGTAAGAACGATATGCCTAATAGAGTCTCATAGATCGGTACGTAGATGTCTGTATCTATCTTTGAGAGACTATAGGATGTCTTTATGAAACTTTCCTTATTTTTATTACTTACTGTGCGAAGTTCTTTCATATGTTGTGTTCTGAGTTATGTTTCATTCTTTCTACGCAGATTGTGTTGACTAGGTTCCGCGAGAGTAGTGATGCAAAGCCTTCACCCAGAGGGAGAGCTTCGAGTTATGGATAAACTCGAGGAAGGGACGACCCTGTGATGCAGCCCCATCTAGGAGGAGTGCTAGGGGACTCTCCCCTGACCCTCGTGCTAAGTAGGTTAGAGGTGTGGGTCTTACTCCAGTTTTTCAAAGTTTGTCTTCCCCAGTGTTAGAGGAATTATTGGTGCTTTGGCTGACCCATTTAGAGGGATCTCTTTTGGTTATGCCGAGTGTTCCTCTAGTTTAGAGTGCGAATCCTTCTATGGCACCTACTTCTGGTTTGGGTACTTCTCAGACCCCGAGTCTTATTCTACCTTCAGTGCCGACATCTTACTATAGGGTTACGAAATCATGAGCTCAGCCTTCATCTATGTTACCTCCTCAGATGGGATCCTACCAGATTTACTATGCCTCCTCTTATGGCTAGTGTAGTAATTTCTTTTAAGGATCAAAAGAGGTTCAAGAGGTTTACTCGGTTGGGTCTTCCCAGATTTTGTAGTGCAGTGGGTGAGGATGCCTACGAGTTTCTGATTGATTACCGAGAGAAGTTGCACAATTTGGGTTCACTCGAGTCCTATAGATTTTCTTATACATCTTATCAGTTGAAAGATGTAGTGAGAGATTAGTGGAGGTCACTTGTAAGTTATAGACCCTATGATTCTCTCGAGATGACTTGGGATCAGTTTGCTGAGGCTTTTCTTGAGAGATTTGTGCATTTTAGTTTGAGAGACCATATGTGGGATGAGTTTGATCATTTAGAGTAGGGCCCCATGATAGTTGCTGAGTATAAGGCACACTTTCATACCTTCTCTAGATATTCCTATGATAGCATTTCTACCGAGTTTAAAAAGATTCAAAAATTTGTGAAGGGTTTGGATGTCTCTCTTCGGTTGGCTATGTCTCAGATGGTTGTGCTTGGGGGCTTCTTTTAAGAGTATTGTGGATCATGCTAAAATGACAGAGGTTATTCTTAGTGTATCTCAGTCACGGTCTTAGATAGTCACGGTCTTAGATTGCTTTGCTAAGACCGTGACTTTAGCTTCGCCGGGTGTGTCAAGGATAGCTTGAAAGGGTACTCTTCACTCAGGTCCTAAGAGGATTATACCTTATTTTCAGGCTCATAAATTGTTTGAGAGGGAATGTTTATCTTAGTTGGCCCATATTCATGACACCAGTGTTGTTTTTCCTCCTTCCTTAGATTCTGTCTGTGTTGTCCGTGATTTTATAGAAGTATTCCCTATGGGCTTGCCTGGTATGCCTCCAGATTGAGATATTGATTTCAGTATTGATGTTGAGCCGGGCACTAAGTCCATTTCTATTCCTTCTTATAGGATGCCCCCAGCAGAGTTGAATAGACTGAAGGATTAGTTACAGAAGTTATTGAATAAGGGATTTATCTGACCTAGTATTTCACCTTGGGTGCGGTTGTTTTGTTTGTGAAGAAAAAGAATGGTTCTATGCGGATGTGTATTGATTATCGATAGTTGAATAAGGTGACGGTTAAGAATAAGTATCCTCTTTCTTGTATCGATGATTTATTTGATTAACTTTAGGGTGCTGCGATGTTTTTGAAAATTGATTTTAGTTCTGGTTATCACCAGTTGAGGATTAGAGCTTCCGATATCCCAAAAATAGATTTTCAGACTCGATATGGTCATTATGAGTTCTTGGTCATTTTCTTTGGGTTGACCAATGCCCCTGCCGCTTTCGTGAAGTTGATAAACCGAGTGTTTCAACCGTATCTTGACTTCTTTGTTATATATTTATAGATGATATATTTATGTATTCCAAGAGTGAGGTTGAGCATAAGGAGTATTTGCATACTGTGCTTTAGAGATTGAGGGATGAGAAGTTGTATGCTAAGTTCTCTAAGTGCGAGTTTTGGTTGGAGTTTGTTTCTTTCTTGGGTCATGTGGTGACTAAGAAAGGTATTATGATTGATCTAGCCAATAGCGGTTCGTGATTGGTCTAGACCTACTTTGCCCATTGAGATTCAAAGTTTTATTGGCTTGGCCAGGTATTATCGATGTTTTGTTGAGGGTTTATCATCCATTGCAGCTCTATTGACCAAGTTAACCTAAAAAAAGATTTTTTTTTAGTGGTCTGATGCTTGTGAAGCGAGCATTCAAAAGATCAATGATTTGTGACTTCAGCTCCTATATAGGCTTTGCCCAAGGAGGGCGTGGGCTTTACTGTCTTTTGTAATGCTTCAGGTTTTGGGTTAGGTACTGTGTTGATGCAGAAGAGTAAGGTAATTACGTATGAATCTCGTCAGTTGAAGCCTCATGAGAGGAATTATCCTACCTATGATTTGGAGTTGTGCACAATTGTGTTTGCCTTAAAGTTGTGGAGGCACTACTTGTATGGAGTCCATTGTGAGATCTTCTCAGATCATCGTAGCCTTTAGTACTTCTTCACCCAGTAAGATCTTAATATGAGGCAGCGCTGTTGGCTTGAGTTGCTTAAGGATTATGACTTGACTATTCTCTACCATCCGGGCAAGGCTAATGTGGTTGCAGATGCCTTGAGCCAAAAGTCGACTAGCATGGGTAGCTTTGCACATCTTTTGACCCAGGAGAGGCCTTTGGCCTTAGAGGTTCAGTATTTGGCTAACCAGATGGTTAGGCTTGATAATTCGATATCGGGGCGTGTTTTGGCATTTGTGGATGCCATATCATTTTTGATGGAGCAGATTTGAGCTTATCAGTTTGATGATGTTGGATTGAGGTCGATTCGAGATAAGGTATTGAGTGGGAAGGCTAAGGAATCCTCACTTGATTTAGATGGATTTTTGCAGATTGGAGGCCAAGTTTGTGTGCCGAGAGTAGGTGGTTAGATTTGATTGATCTTAGAGGAGGCCCATTGTTCCAGATATTCTATCCATCCAGGTGTGACTAAAATATATCGTGATTTGAGGCATCATTACTGGTGGGGTAGTATGAGGCAAGATATAGCAGATTTTATGGCTCATTTCCTATGTTGTCAGCAGGTGAAGGTCGAGCATATCAGGCCTGGTGGGTTGCTTCAGAGGTTACTCATTCCCGAGTGGAAGTGGGAATGGATCACCATTGACTTTGTGACTGGTTTGCCTCGTACATCTCATGGTTCTGGTAGTGTTTGGTTCATCATGGATAGATTGACAAAGCCAGCTTATTTTATTCTGGTTCAGGTCTCATTCAGTGCTGAGAGGTTGGTTCGATGTTTCAGAGGTGATACCTCAAAGTACGGACTTGCTTCATTAGTCTTTGGATAGAGTCTGGGCCATTCAGGATAGACTTAGAGCGGCTCAGAGTAGGCAGAAGTGCTATGCTGATCGTAGACTTTGTGCCTTGAGATTTGGTGTTGGTGATCGTGTTTTCCTTAAAGTTTCACCCAAAAAGGTTGTGATGAGGTTTGGGAAGAAGGGCAATCTTAGCCCCAGGTATATTGGTCCATTTGAGATTCTTCGGACTATTGGTAATGTGGCTTATGGGTTGGCTTTTCCCCCTGATCTATCAGTTGTTCATCTAGTTTTTCATGTTCCTATGCTTCCTCGCTATATTCCATACGAGTCTCATATTATTCTTTGGGAGTCAGTTCAACTAGATGAGCGATTGTCATTTGTTGAGGAGCGTATCTCTATTTTGGCTAGGGATGCTAAGAGGTTGCGCTCTAGAGTGATCCCTGTGGTTAAGGTCCAGTGGAGACATCGACCTATAGATAAATCTACTTGGGAGGTCGAGTCTGATATGTGTAGTTCTTATCCCCCGCTCTTTGTTGATTCAGGTATTTCTTTTGCCTTAGTTCGAGAACGAACTAGATTTTTAGCGGTGGATGATATAATGACTTAAAAATTTGATGAAATATATAAAATTTGTGATTTTATGTTATTTGACTATTTTACCCCTCCCCATAGCTGCATTATGGTGTTTCTGGGGTGTGGGAGTAATTGACAGGATTTTCGATGCATTTTGGTATCATTTATGCAATATTGTGGTTTTTGATGGCTTTGGGAGTCTTATTTTGGACATATGTGGATATCTTTTGATCTGTGCAAAGGATGGCCAAATGGACTGCTCCAGCAGCTCTGGAATATTGATTTTAGGCTAGGTAGACCTTTGCTTTGGGTCCCGGTGCATCCGAACTCATTTTGACCTATTAATCGGAAAGTTAAAAAATTAGAAATATGGGTGTGGGCCCACATTTGGTCGAAACGACACCGGATGGAAAATCCGACTTCTCAAAGAGATCCGGAATGTCAATTTAGGGTGTTAACATGTTTGGTATGATCTTAAGATTTTTAAATCTCATTTCGACCCTCGGTTTGGAAAATTGCGATTTCGGATTTCGAGGGTCAACTTTTTGAAAATAATATTTTTTTGAAAGAATCTGATATAGCCATCGCATCTAAAACATCGAATTTAGTATGGTTGCATAGTTCGTTTGCATGTATCGGACTCCGAACGAATCCCGGGTACCCCGTCGAAGTCCGATCGATAAAAAAAACTGTTATTGCAGAAAAATCTGCACCCATTTTTCTCATTTTCATCTTGACTCTTGGGAGTTAAACCCGAAATTAGTGTGGGATCTTAAAATTAAAGTTTGTGAGAGCTTGGGAAGCTAGATTAATACCCATTTCTTGGTTTTATTGTGGATTTAAGGTAAGAATTCACCCTTTTCTTAGTAGTTTCTTGATTAATTTCTCAAAACCCCAAAAATCTTAGGGCTTGATTTTAAACCCCAATTTTACTTCTTTTCACTTGAATAATATTTTACCTTATTATTACTAGTTTTTCATCAATTTAACCCTTAAAACAATCCTGATTCTTGATTTTAACCGGGATTTCAAAGATTTTTACCCAGTAGAGCTTAAAAATAGTTTTTCTTCAATTTGAACCTCATTTTAACTCGATTTGACTTGGATTTTCAGATGTAGATTTATAAAAATATGGAAAACATATTTTTGAAGTAAAGTTCTTATTTTGCCTTTCTTTTTCGGAAATTCATTCTGGGGGTCCGTTTTGACCCGAATTAAAATTAGTCAATATGGGTGACGTTGATTTTGTTTTGACACTTATATTCCATATTTGATATTTTTTAGTAGAGTTTGAGATTGTTCGTGAAAAGTAAGGTCGTGGATTTGAGGTGTAGCGGACTAGTTTCGGCTTTTGAGGTAGGTTATGGCTTGACTCTTTCAAACTGGGCTGGGTAGTAAAAGATGATACAAAGTGCATGTTAAGGGTGATAACTAATCATGAAAAATGGTTATTTATGTGTTGTTCCCGTGTCGGGGCTTATATGTGATGTAATTGTCGAAACTGAGTTATTATGTGATATGTGTGGCCGTGTGGGGTCCTATGTGATATTAATAGCCTTGAATACATGTGAATAATTGTATTGTGTTGTTAAGATGCTTAATATGGTATGATTGGTGTATTGTGATTATATTCATACTTTATTTGGCATATGAGACATGTGGAAATTCGTGGATGAAACCGAAATAATGAGTGGATATTGGCTCACATGGTTGTGAAAATATATCATTGTGGTTGGTTTTGAAAATAATCATTGTGATTAGTTGTGAGCATTATATCTTCATATCATACTCATTCATAAAATATTGGTACCACCGTGGCAACATCTGAGAAACACTGGCAACACCTTTTTATAACCCTCTCCAAGGGATGTACCGGGGAAGAGATATTATAATACCTTATAAAACCCTTTCTGAGGGTTATACCAAAAAGGAGATATGAAATATGTGGATTATATACGTGTTGAAAAACCCCTCATGGGTCCTGCGTTGGGAGGCTTGCATCCGTAGGTGTATACGGGGATTGTGCGATGATCCCGGACGTTGTCCGATGACCTCGTGCATCATCATCATCATATACATTGCACTTACTTTATTGTGTTGTGTTGTATTTCCGTATTGACTTGTCATTTAAGTATATAATGTATCTTGTTTTACCTGTATTTGATGATCTTGTATATGCATGTTTCCCTTGTTCTTCTTATATGTGATATAATACGTACATTTGTTCTACCTTGGTGTGATGTTCCAATACATGTGAGATATATTAGAACTGTTAGTGCAAGCAGTGTGGGCTACCATTGTGGGACATTTTTTGATTGTAGGTGACGTGCCCTTAGTGTATATTTTGCATGCTTTATTTACTAATGTAATACCCCAAACTTTTTCTAGATTGAATTCGTTCATAGAATGTTAAGGGATTTCTTCTAAAATAATTAATATTTTTTTAACATAGAATTTTCTAGATTTCAACTTTTTATTATGCGAGAAATTAAATAAGCTTTCCATCGATATCAAATTCTCCCAAATTCGACACTCGATGAAGAAGTTAGAGCATTTTTAAGTTGACGGTGTGCCAACTGGGCAGTCACCGCATTGCGGTGAAGGAAAATTTCATAATTTTCACTTTCCAATGGACCACCGCAATGTTGGCGCATTGCGACGAGGTCCAAATTCCCACTTGTCAATTTCCAGTGGACCTCCTCGATATTGGTGCATCGCGGAGAGGTCTATTTTCCCAATTGTCGAATTCCAGTAGCCCAAAGTGATAGTGGTACGTCGCAACGAAGGCCTAAATGGCATTTCTATAGGGAACCGCGATGGTGGCGTGTCGCGTTGAAGTTTCAAGTCCCAGGTGTCAAAATCCAGTGGGACAATACGATAGCTCCACGTCACGGAGGACCCAATTTTCCATTCGTCAGTTTCCAGTGAGCCACCGCGATAGTGGCGCGTCGCGGTGGCCAATTAAATCGGGACCCCGGTTCATTTTTTTCATTTTTGTTTAGAAGTTAAAAGGGGTATTTTGAACTTTTCCCAGCCCCCAATTTCATCCAAACACAAGATTTAGGGCTACTACAAGCATCTTATGATATATTTCTCAAGATTTCTCTCAACCAAAAACCCTAAGCTTCAACAATCAACCTCAAGAATCCCAAGATTCCACCATTCTTTTTCCAAATTAATTCAAGATTCAAGAGTCCCAACACAAGAATTCTAAGAACCATCATTCAAGAGCACAAATAGAGTCTCAAAAGCAAGGCTGTTCATCTAGTTCATCATCCAAGGTATGTGGGGTTTGAACAAGGACAAATCTTTCATTCTTGCATCCAAAAACTTGAATTTTATTAAAGATTACATGATTTACAAGTTGGGGTTTATACCCAAAGCATCTTGTTTTAAGTTTATGAAGATATAAGTGATTTAAGCCTTGAATTGTATATTTATCCCACTTATTTATGCTTTGAATTGAGGATTTATATCATGAATTGTACATCCCTATTATGAATTGATATTTTCAAGTGTTTCCAAGATAATTGTTGAGAATTAAGCTTCATTATGAGATTGTGATCTTTTAAGTACATATGTTTTAAACCCAAGTATGAATTCTGATATTTCATGAAGAGCATATTATTAGCATGCTTTAACAAGAAAGCATTTAGATTTTAAAGAAAGATTGATCTTCCGAACCTAAGCTAAGATGGGAATCCAAATTATTTATGATTTAAAGCAAAGAGAAGTATAATTGGTTTTTATTATAAATTCTTGTGTTGTTTTAAGGTGGATTTCCTAAAAGTTCTGAGCAATAAGTATGGGAGTAGTAGTTAGCACTGAGTTGGGCATAATTCCAAGGTCTCATGCCCTAGAACTACGAGCCACCGTAGGTTCTAAATGCCCATAGTGGTCTAAGATAGTGATCACTAAAGTTAAAGTTCTAATCCGATGGCAAGGGTATAACAACTCTTCCCAATATGGGCAAGAAGTTGGACTCCATGTCAGCTCACATGGTTTATGTCGGTTAGAAGAAACTCCCTGAGTTCCAAAGTCCCTAAGTCCTAAAGTTCCAAGATTTTCAAAGCTCGTAAGTTTCAAAAGAAAAGAATGATAGAAAATCTTTTATAAGACTAAGTGTTATGACTCACTAGATTTACAAGTATGATTTGTTATACATGATTTTATATTTCAATATTTTAGATAATCAAGCTTATGTGAGTCATATACATCCATATTCATTTACTTTCTAAATATGATGATGTTTACTTAGGCATTACACCCCCATATACTCAATACATCATCAAAGTGTTGATCAACATATATGTCTATATGCTATATTATCTGATAATATAGATTCAGGTGCTCAGCATCAATAGTGTGAGTAGTTCAAGCAACTCTATCTATGCTCCCAAAGTTGGTGAGTCCTCATGATTCGAGGGCCTACTTCTTCAGATTTCCAGCTTTCATAGTAATTTAGTTATCGTTTTCAGTTTAGCCCAAGTCAGTTGGGGGTCTGTCCCAATGTATCTCTAGTTCTTTAGTGGTAGAAACTTGTCGACTACGAGTTTAATTACAGATTTTTAGTATTTGTTATTCAGATAGTATCTATAATTTATTCAATTTAGTTTTTGGTATAATACATCATTATTTCTTAATTAGATTATCTTAAAGTAAGGTTCAAATCTAGTAGCAAGCTCAAAGGGTTAGCTTGGGGCTATTCGTAGCCTTGAGCACTGTGTGACATCTCGGGATTAGATTTTGGGGCGTTTCAAACTTGGTATCAGATCCTAAGGTTTAAAGAGTCCTAGAAAGTCATACAAGTCGCGTTACATAGAGTCTTGATCATCAATGTGAAGCGCACCACATCTATGAGCAAGAGGCTATGGAGCGTTTTAGGAAAATCCTCTCTTTCTTTGATAATCCATCGTGCTTACAACTATATCTATCTACTATTAACTCATGCTCTTTCATGATAAAATATGCCTTCTTGTAGAGTAAATGCCCATTGGAATGATAACTAACCACCTCAGCCCGTAGATCCTTTGAACGAGAATGTGTCACACACAGAGTTTCGGGCTGCCTTTCAGGCGCCATCCCAAGCTATGACAGCTAATGTTCAGGGCAACCATCAGGCTGCAGTCCCATCTCAGCAGGATGGGGACTTACCCGCAGCCAAAATCCGAGATTTTATGAGGATAAACCCACCAAAATTCTTTGGGTCAAAAGTAGATGAGGACCCATAGCTTTATCTAGATGAGGTGAAGAAGATCACCTGAATTATGCATATGTCTGAAGAGGAGAGTGTAGAATTAACATCTTATAGTCTGAAGGATATTGTATATGATTGGGTGGTAATGTGGAAGAAAAGCAGAGGAGAGAATGCAGCTCCCATGATTTGGCAGATATTTCAGGATGTGCTCCTAGACAAGTTTTTCCCACGCAAGATAAGGGAAGCTAAGATAGAAGAGTTCATAAACCTGAGGCAGGTCTCAATGACTGTGAAGGAGTATTGCCTCAAGTTCAATCAGTTGTCTAAGTATGCCCCTGAATAGATTGTTGACCCTAGGTCAAGCATGAGTAAGTTTGTGACCGGTGTGTCCGGGTTGGTAGTTAAGGAGTGTAGGACTTCTATGCTTATTGGAGACATGGATTTTCCTAGATTAATAATGCCCGCTCAGTAGATTGAGGCAGAAAAGGGGAAGAAAAGAGAGGGAGCAAATAAAAAGTCTAGAACAGGACAGTTTAAGTATGGTCAGTTCAGGTTTGCAGGGGGAAATCGCTCGCTATTTCAGAGTTGTCCGCCATTGCCAGCGTCGTCTTCAGCTAGTGCTTCCACTCCCAGAGGTAGACCAGAGCAGTAGGGTAAGTCTTCTATGTCTAGATCTCATAATAGTGTGAGCGGTAAGCTCAATTATCCTCTATGTGCTAAGTTTAGTAGAACTCATCCTGGTGAGTGCTTAGCTGGACAAAAGGGTTGTTTTGGTTGTGGCAAGTTAGGTCATGGAATTAGAGAGTGCCTGTATGCTAAGCAGGGAAACAGAGATCCTCAGACAGAGGCTACCTGTGCACTTGCTCCTGCAGCTTGCCCAGCCCCTCCTCAGGGCATATCATCCAGTACCGATGACGGTCAGTGCTAGAATCAGTTTTATGTTTTACCATCCCGCCAGGAGAAAGAGAGCTCCCCAGATGTTGTTACTTGTATGCTTCCTGTCTTCCATTTTGATGTTTATATATTGTTAGACCCTGGATCGAGTTTCTCTTATGTGACCCCATTGTTTTCTGTGAATTTTAAGATAAGTTCAGAAAAGATCCCTGAGCCTTTCTTAGTTTCTACACCAATAGGGGAATCAGTTGTTGCCAAAGGATTTATAAAAAGTGTCTCATTATCGTCCTTCATAAGATCATGTTAGCAGATTTGATAGAATTAAACATGGTTGACTTTGACCTTATTCTTGGTATGGATTAGCTCCATTCTTGTTATACATCCATAGATTATCGCACCTGAGTGGTGAAGATTTAGCTTCCCGATGAGCCGTCCCTTGAGTGGTCAGGTAATTTAGTGTCTCCCAAGAGTCATTTCATATCCTATCTTAAAGACAGAAAGCTGATCTCTAAAGGGTACATCTATCATCTAGTTTGAGTCAAAGACATTAAGTATGAGACTCCAATAGTTCAGTCAGTCAGTATAGTTAATGAGTTTCCTGATGTCTTTCCTGAAGATTTGACAGGGGTACCTCCCAATAGGGAAATAGAATTCAAAATTGATATTCTTCCTGATACTCAACCTATTTTCATTCCTCCATACCATATGGCTCCTGCCGAACTTAAGTAGTTGAAAGAGCAACTTAAAGATCTTCTAAACAAAGGCTTTATAAGACCTAGTATTTCTCCTTGGGGCGCTCCCGTCCTATTCGTCCAAAATAAAGATGGTTCTTTGCATATATGCATTGACTATCATCAGTTGAATAAAGTCACAGTCAAGAACAAATATCCTCTTCCTAGAATTGACGACTTATATGACCAACTCCAAGGTGCAAGTTATTTCTCAAATATAAACCTTAGATCCGGCTATTATCAACTTAAAGTAAGGAAATATGATATTCCGAAGACAGCCTTCAGAATCCGCTATGGTCATTTTGAGTTTCTAGTCATGCCCTTCGAGCTAACCAATGCCCCAACAACTTTCATAAACTTGATAAACCGAGTGTTCAAATAGTATCTTGATATGTTTATCATAGTTTTTATTGATGATATTCTTGTCTACTCTCGTAGTGAGGATGATCAGGCAGACCACCTTTGAATTATGTTGCAAACTCTTAGAGATCACCAGTTGTTTGCCAAATTTAGCAAATGTAAATTTTGGCTAAGGTCAGTTGCCTTCCTTGGTCATGTTATTTCCATAGAAGGTATTAGAGTTGATCTCCAAAATACAAAAGCCGTAAGAAATTGGCCTAGACCTATATCTTCGTTAGACATTAGGAGTTTCTTGGGTTTAGCTAGCTATTATAGACTTTTTTTTTAGGGTTTTCATCCATTGCATCTCCTATGACCCAATTGACTCATAAGAAGGTTAAGTTTCAGTGGTCAGATTCCTGCAAAAAGAGTTTTTAGGAGTTGAAGACTCGACTCACTTCATCCCCATTCTTAGCATTACCTGATGGTACAGATGGTTTTGTTATGTATTGCGATGCCTCTAGAGTCGGTTTGGGTTATGTTTTGATGCAGAGAGGTAAGGTCATAGCCTATGTCCCTAGGCATCTTAAGCCTTATAAAAAGAATTACCCAACCCATGATCTTGAATTAGCTGTTGTGGTGTTTGCTTTGAAAATTTGGAGACATTACCTGTATGGTGTGCATAGTTATGTATTCACGGACCACAAAATCTTGCAATATGTGTTTACACAGAGGGAGTTAAATCTACATCAGAGAAAGAGGTTAGAACTGCTGAAAGATTATGACATGAGTGTGTTGTATCATCCAGGAAAGGCCAATGTAGTCAGATGCCCTTAGTCTATTATCTATAGGTAGTAGTGCTCATGTGGAGAATGATAAGAAAGAGTTAGCTCGGGAAGTGCACTGTTTGGCTAGGTTGGGTATTAGATTAGTTTACTCGACGGAGGGTAACGTTTGGGTGCAGAGTAGTGCAGAATGTTCCTTAGTTTCTAAGGTGAAGGAGAAACAATATCAGGATCCCATGTTGGTTAAGTTGAAGGAGTCGGTTAAAGACCAAAAGGTAGAGGTTTTCTCCCAAAAGGGAGATGATGTACTGAGATACCAGAGTAGACTGTGTGTACCATATATAAATGAGTTGAGACAGCGGATTATGGCTGAGGCGCATGGAGCGCATTACTCCATTCATCCTGGCGCTACTAAAATGTATCGATATTTGCGAGAAATCTATTGGTAGAGCAATATGAAGAGAGATATAATGGATTTTGTAGCCAAGTGTGCAACTTGTCAACAGGTTAAGGCAGAGCACCAAAGGCCTGGTGGTGTTTTGCAAGAGTTTAGTATTCCTACTTGGAAGTGGGAAGAGGTGAATATGGATTTTGTAATAGGATTATCCCATTCGCGTCATCATTATAATTCGATTTGGGTTATTATGAACAAATTGACTTAGTCAGCGCATTTCTTACCAGTTCATACGTCTTATACAACTGAGGATTAAGCTAAGTTGTATATCCGAGAGTTAGTGTGATTACATGGAGTGCCCTTATCCATTATCTCAAATAGGGGTACTCAGTTCACCTCTCAATTTTGGAAAGCTTTTTAGAAGGGTCTTGGTACCCAAGTTCATCTTAGTTTCTCTTTCCATCCTCAGTCTGATAGTCAGGCAGAGAGGAACATTCAAACTCTAAAAGATATTTTGAGACCATGTGTGCTTGATTTCAGGGGTAGTTGGGATGAGCATTTGTCATTGATTGAGTTTGCCTACAACAACAGTTATCATGCTAGCATTCAGATTGCCCCGTTTGAGGTACTTTATGGGAGGAGATGTAGATCACCTATCGGATGGTTTGAAATGGGTGAGGCCGCGTTGTTAGGGCCAGATATGGTGTTAGAATCTATGGATAAAGTACAGTTGACTCAAGAAAGGTTAAAAATAGCTCAGAGTCGTCAGAAGTCATATACGTATGTAAGAAGAAGAGATCTTGAGTTTGAAGTTGAGGATTTAGTCTATTTAAAAGTTTCACCCTTGGAGGGGTAAAAAGATTTGGCAAGAAAGGGAAACTTAGTCCTCGTTATATAGGTCCATTCCGAATTTTGAGCCGTGTTGGGAAGGTGGCATATGAGCTTGAGTTGCCTACAGATTTATCGTTCGTACATCCTGTGTTCCATGTGTCTTTGTTAAATAAGTGTATTAGTGATCCAACAGTTGTAATACCCTTAGAAAGTACAAAGGTTCATGATAGCCTCTCTTATGAAAAAATTCCAGTTGATATCCTTGACCATACGACTCGTAGACTAAGGAACAAAGAAGTCCCCCTAGTCAAGGTTCTTTGGCGAAATCAATTCGTTGAGGGAGCCACTTGGGGATCAGAAACAGATATGCGGACCAAGTACCCTCATCTTTTTGCTACAGATTCAGATTCTGTTTAAGGTAACAAGTTTCCTCAGATCACCTCTTTTTAGTCTAAGTTTAAGCTTTGCGTATCCATTCATTCGATAGTTTATGTATTTTCCATCAATTGATTCATGCTTTCAGTTGTATATGACTGCTATGGCCTCAGTTTTCAGCATCTCAACTTTGTTAGACACATTCGAGGATGAATGTTCCCAAGGGGGAGATATTATAAAACCCTGAACTTTTTATAGCTTAAATTTGTTCATAGAATGTTAAGGGATGCCTTCCAAAATGATTAATATTTATTTATCATAGAATTTTCTAGATTTCAACTTTTTATTATGCGGTAGATTAAATAAGCTTACCATCGATACCAAATTCACCCAAATCCGACACTCGGTGAAGAAATTAGAACATTTTTAAGTTGACAACGTGCCAACTGGGCAGTCACCGCATCGCGGTGCAGGACAATTTCATAATTGTCACTTTCCAGTGGACCACTACGATGTTGGCGCATCGTGGCGAGGTCCAAATACCCATTTATCAATTTCCAGTGGACCTTCACGATATTGGCGCATTGCGGAGAGGTCCATTTTCCCAATTGTCGAATTCCAGTAGCCCAACACAATAGTTGCACATCGCGCTGAAGTCCTAAATGGCATTTCTATAGGGCACCGCAATAGTGGCACGTCGCGTTGAAGTTCTAGGTCCCAAATGTAAAAATCCAGTGGGACAATGCAATAGCTCCGCGTTGCGGAGGACCACAATGTTCCATTCGTCAGTTTCCAATGAGCCACCGCGATAGTGGCGCATCACGGTGGCCCATTAAATCGGGACCCCTGCTTATTTTTTTCAGTTTCATTTAGAAGTTAAAAGGGGTATTTTGGACTTTTCCCAACCCCTAATTCCGTCCAAACACAAGATTTAGGGCTACTAAAAACATCTTATGATATATTTATCAAGATTTCTCTCAACCAAAAACCCTAACCTTCAACAATCAACCTCAAGAATCCCAAGATTCCACCATCCTTTTTCCAAATTAATTCAAGATTCCCAACACAAAAATTCCAAAAACCATCATTCAAGAGCACAAATAGAGTCTCAAAAGCAAGGTTGTTCATCATCTAAGGTATGTGGAGTTTGAACAACGATAAATCTTTCGTTCTTGTGCCCAAAAACTTAAATTTTATTAAAGATTACATGATTTACGAGTTGGGGTTTATACACAAATCATCTTGTTTTAAGTTTATGAAGATATAAGTGATTTAAGCCTTGAATTGCATATTTATCCCACATATTTATGCTTTGAATTGAGGATTTATATCATGAATTGTACACCCCTATTGTGAATTGATATTTTTAAGTGTTTCCAAGATAATTGTTGAGAATTAAGCTTCATTATGAGATTGTGACTATTTAAGTACATATGCTTTAAACCCAAGTATGAATTTTGATATTTCATGAAGAGTATATTATTAGCATGCTTTAACAAGCAAGCATTCAGATTTTAAAGAAAGATTGATCTTCCGAACCTAAGGTACAATAGGAATCCACATTATTTATGATTTAAAGCAAAGAGAAGTTAATTGGTTTTCATTATAAAACCTTGTGCTATTTTAAGGTGGATTTACTAAAAGTTTTGAGCAATAAGTGTGGGAGTAGTATTTAGCACCGAGTTGGGTATGATTCCAAGGTATCATGCCTTAGAAATACGAGCCACCGTAGGTTTTAAACGCCTATAGTGGACTAAGATAGTGATCACTAAAGTTAAGGCTCTATTCCGATGGCAAGGGTATAAAAACTCTCCCCAACGTGGGCTAGACGTTGGACTCCATGTCTTCTCATATGGTTTATGTTGATTAGAAGAAACTCCCTGTGTCCCAAAGTCCCTAAGTTCCAAGATTTCCAAAGCTCCAAAGTTTCAAAAGAAAAGAATGATAGAAAAGCTTTTATAAGACTAAGTGTTATGACTCACTAAATTTACAAGTATGATTTGTTATACATGATTTTATATTTCGATATTTTAGATAATCAAGCTTATATGAGTCATATATATCCACATACATTTACTTTCTAATTATGATGATGTATATATATACATTACACCCCCATATACTCAGTACAACCTCAAAGTGCTGATCTACATATATGTCTATGTGCTACATTGTGAGTAGTTTGAGCATCTCTATCTATGCTCCCATAGTTGGTGAGTCCTCATGATTTGAGGTCCTACTTCTTCAGAATTCCATCTTTCATAGTAATTAAGTTATCATTTTCAGTTTAGCTCGAGTCAGTTGGGAATCTGTCCCAATGGCTCTCTAGTTCTTTAGTAGTAGAGGCTTGCTGGACTACGAGTTTAATTACAGACTTTCAGTATTTGTTATTCAGACAATATCTATAATTTATTCTGTTCAGTTTTTGGTATAATCCAGCATTATTTCTTAGTTAGATTATCTTAAAGTAAGGTTCAGATCTAGTAGCAGGCTCAAAGGGTTAGTTTGGGGTTACTCGTAGCCTTGAGCACCGTGTGATATCTCGGGATTGTATTTCGGGGCATTACAACTACTTTTCTTGGTTGGCCTATGATACCTACTGAGTTTAAGTGGACCATACTCATGCCTACGTCACCCTTTCGATCCAGGTCCTAGCTCGAGTGCGCCTCAACTTTCTTGACTCGGGCGATTGCTGGAGCTTCCAAGGTAGCTGTTGGACATTTATGTATCCGAAGTTCACATCTATCTTTCTATAGTTATGTCTTTATTAGTATTTGGAGACAAATATTATTCCTTTGTGGTTATTTTTCTAATGTATCTGACTTCTAGATTATATTAGTAGTTCTTACACTATTGACACTTGGTTTCAGGGATTATTGGTATTTTGGATAAGTTCTTTCCGCATTGTTCTGATTACTTATATGGTTCGACTTCATTCTAGAAACCTTACCTTGGGATATTTCTATTTTTTTATTTTTTGTATCAATTTGGGTGATAGACTTACTTATCAAGGTACATCGCGACCAGTGCCATCATGACCTTTATTTTTGGGTCATGACACTATTCCACCAATAGACTTCGTGGTACATCTTAGTGGCTCCTAGATGAAGAGAATATTGTAAACCATGTGCTTTTGCTAACAGTTGCAACCTCAAATCATCCACATTTGTAACATATAACCTACCCTGACAACGAATCACACCATCTCCCCCTTAAGAGAAACCCTCAACTTAACCAAAATAGGGTCCCTGTCTTGCTTTTCCTTCACCTCAAAAACCAAAGAAGATTTCAAACCATTTTGAACCCAAATACTACCTTCGACCAAATTAACCAACCAAACACCCAATCTAGACAGTTGATTAACCTCATAAACTAACTCCTTCCTATCATCCTCAATATAGGAAACACTTCCCATAGACAGTCTACTAAGGGCATCAGTCATAATATTCACCTTATCTGGGTAATATAACACACTCATATCATAATCTTTTAACAATTTGAGACACCTTCTCTAACAAAGTTTTAGGTCTTTTTGCGTGAACACATACTGTAAACTCTTGTGATCAGTGAACACATCAACATGTACCCCATATAGATAATGCCTCCATATCTTTAAGGCAAAAACAACTACTGCTAACTCAAGATCATAATTTGGATAATTTTTCTCATGGGGTTTAAGCTATATAAAGGCATAGGATATCACCTTGCCTCACTACATCGAAATACAACCAAGAACAACTCTTGAAGAATCACAAACCAAGAAACCATTTCAACCCTTTGGTAGAGTCAATAATGGGGCAAAAGTTAGTCAAGTCTTCAATTTCTTAAAACTCTTCTAGCAAGAATCGGACCACTGATATTTGACTTTCTTCTGAGTCATCCTGGACATGGGAGAGGTAATAGAAGAGAATCCTTCAACAAGCCATCTATAATTACTGGTTAAACATAGGAAACTCTAAATATCTGATGAAGATATGGGTATAGGATAGTTCCTTAACGCTCTGATCTTTTGAGGATCAACTCGAATAACTTCATCGAAGATAATGTGATCGAGGAAAGCTACTGATTTCAACCAAAATTTGTATTTACTGAACTTAGTGAATAGCTAATAATTCTTAAGAGTCTGAAAAAAATCCTCAAATAATCTGCATGCTCAACTTCACTTCAAGAATATATGAGGATGTAATTTATGAAGACTATCATGAACATGTCCAAGTATTTCTTGAACACTCTGTTCATCAAGTCCATCAAAGTTGCAGAAGCATTCGTTAGTCCAAAAGACATAACAACAAATTTTAAGTGACCATACCGAGTTTTGAAATATGTCTTTGCAATGTCATACTCTCTGACTCTAAGCTGATGATAGTTGGATCTGAGGTCTATCGTAGAGTGATAATTTGCACCCTAAAGTTGGTCGAATAAGTCATCAATCCTAGGGAGAGGGTATTTATTTTTTATTGTAACTTTGTTTAGCTGATAGTAGTCGATGTACATTCTAAGGGAATCATCTTTCTTGCGCACGACGAGAACAGAGTCGCCCCACGGGGAAACACTAGGCCTGCTGAAATCCTTATCTAAGAGATCTTTCAACTGTTCTTTTTATTCTTTATTCTTGGGTGGAGCCATTTGATAAGGTGGTACTGAAATAGGCTGGGTATTTAGAAGAACATCTATTCTGAAGTCTATTTCCCTCTCGAGAGAAACTTCGAGCAGTTCGTTAAGAAATACCTCTGGAAACTCAATTACTACCAAAACTGACTCAAGACTCGGGATTTTAAAACTTGAGTCCTTGACTCGAATGAGATGATAGATGCAACCCTTAGATATTATATTCCTTGCCTTAAGGTAAGAGACAAATTGACCAACACGCGTTGAGGTACTACCCCTCTATTATATGGCAGGCTCATTAAGAAACTGGAACTGGACTATTCTATTTCTATAATAAAATAAGGCATAGCAAGAGTGGAGGCAATCCATGTCAAGAATGAAGTTAAAATTAGTAATCTCTAATTCTAAAAGGTCTACTTAACTATTATATGATCCCCTCTATTATATGGCAGGCTCATTAGAGGCAGCCATAGACTGGGCCAAAACTGTTAAAGCAAACCTAAATTTGACATAAGAGACATGTTCATTCAGTGGGTTTTTCTGAACAGGTAGTGGTGCGGGCTGGTCCCCGTTCCTTCTTTTGTTATTTCATATGAGAGGTATTTTCTATAAATATATAAAGGACAAGTTTGAAAAGAAAGTTCAATATCTCTCTCACTCCATCGCATGACATATACAATGAAAGAAGTGAAACTTTTTCTAAAACATCTCATAGCTTCTAGCCCATAAGTGTGGTGCGCTTCACACCCATGCCCAAGACTCTACTTAACGTGGCTTTCAGACACCCGAGGACACTTTTAACCTTGTTCTATGATACTATGTTTATCGTAACTCGAGACTACCCCTAGTCGTAGCACAGTGCTTAAGGAAATAAGTGACCCCAAAAGAAGATAATAAAATACTATGCAGAAATCATTTAATTAAACGGTCTGATTATCAAAACAATGTTAAGTGAATTGAAACTCATCATCGGGAAACATACTAAATGTCTGACTATCTGAAAACCTCTAAACATGATGAGTTGCTATGACAGGTCCCCAGCTAACTCTAGCTACTAAAATAACATAAATGAAAATAATTGGAATGAATAAATAATCATGCGACTAGTCCTCAACTGATGAGGACTCACTAATACTATAGTTGAGTGGTATGAGAGCAGACTACGTACGATCTGGGAACTTTTCATCCAAACCTATATTATGAAATCAATATAGCACAAAAATAAATGCAGATAGTACTTTGAATGTAATGTATGCAAGATAGAATGCTAGCTGATATACAACAAGGTATTGAACATGAATGCATGAATATGTAAAACAAATGCAACACCAAGCATAAACATGTACTAAAATAATCTAAGTAACTGAATGACTGAGATATGGACACTTGGTCATGCATGGACTGGTATAGTTTGAATACTAAAATAGAACTGTGGGAGATAATATTTAATCGGCATGCCCCAATCTAAACTAATTGGGGTTCAACCTGTAACCTTAATTTGAAGGGTGTCAATACCTTTCCACAGGTACTGACACTGGATGTGTGGATCCACTAAAATTTTATCCCAAAGGACTAGGGTGTCACTCTAAACTGGTAGGTTCTCCTAAGAGAGTATCAACTCTATACTCTTAGGAAGATTTCTCATAACCTATGCTGGAACATAGTTCTAGAACTTAGGAACTGGTACTAAGGTCTCACCCTAAACTGGTAGGTAAGCCTTTATCCCTAGGTTTGTTCAGTGCTAAGTTCTAGCCCCAACTGAACTGACACTAATGTTAAAGAAGTTTTAACATGATTCAGAATGATAAATGCTCAATATGATAATAATCTGAGTATAATGACACAAACATGGTTTGAATGACTTGTAACCTGAAATTTGTAACATGCATGACTATCTAGGTATCAAGTGTTCATAACCCACCAGCATTGAACATACAGTAAATACAAAATTATAAAAAGTATAACATAGTGGGGAAATTTCATGACTTGAACTCAAGAATACAAAAATTTTGTCAATATTGACACATATCATGGTTGGGATATTGAAGCATGGTTAAACTTATAGAGGAACACATATTCATGGTAGAATACAAGAGTTAAATTGAAGGATTGAGAAATTCATGCTTTTCATGGAACCCTAAAACAAAGTGAAATTAAACTTGAGAGTTTGGGAAAAACTTTGGGACTCAATGGGTGAAAGGATCTCATTGATGAATATCCCACATGCCTAGTATTAAGAGCCTTGCAAAATTCCTTAGAAAAATTCTTGAGTTTGAAGAACCCTAATTTCTTTTTTAAGAAGAATAAATCTCCTCTCTTGATTTCTTTGGGAGGATTAGAGGATCATGTCATGAATTAAGGAATTTGGGTCTTTTATACCACCCCTTAGGAAGCCAAATTGACGTGGTTTTGGATTAAGAGAGTGGGAAAATACATAGACGTCCCTGAAAAAATATGTTGAAAACTGGGTTCTCGGTCATTATGGATCACCCTATGACTCATGACGTTTGGTTATGAGTCATAGTTTGACTCATAACATGTGGTCCTAGGACCTTAGCTCCTTACTGGTCTAACTACGACTTTTCCTCATGACTCATCATGACTAACTATGAGTAGTAATATGGAGTCTTAGTCTGAAATTGGAGTCTTAGGTCATTCATAGGTCAGTCTACGAGTCCATATAATGACTCATAAGGTCTGACTACTAGTAGTATGCTGAACTCATACCCATTGGGCTAGATTTTCTAGTAGCACACTGTTGTAACTATGAGTCATTTCATATTACTCGTATCCACTGATTAGGGTTGTAGAGAGGAGTCATGGTCACTGGCTACAGCTGAGGGTCCTTCATTGGAGTGACTATAACTCACCCATAATGACTCATTACTAGTGGTTGTAAATCATTATCTGAGTCGTAGTCATGACAGTGTATGTCAGGCCCTTAAGGAAATCTCCCACAACTTTTTTCCATGATCTCAAATTTAGATAAGGCTTGATGTATGGTAAATCCAATATAGTGGCCTACCTTATGAGGGTTTTAGAGCATGAAAACTCGGGGTGTTACAATAATGGATTTGAAAATGGATAATGATGGATTTTATAGTTGGCCTTTCAATGACCTTGAGGAAATATGACTCCATTTGGGTTATTATTGACTGATTGACTAAGTTGGATCACTCTATTCTACTAAGGATTGATTATAATGCGGCTAAGCTGGCCAAAATTTATATGAAGGGAATAGTAAGGCTTCATGGGGTACCGACGTCAATTGTGTCAGACAGGGTACTTAACTCACTTTTAATTTTTAGAAAAGGTTTCAGTAAGGGTAGAATTCTAAATTGGACCAGAGTACAGCTTTCTACCTATACATTAATGGTCAATTGAAGTGAACTATCAATATATTTGAGGACATGCTCCAGGATTGTGTTATGGATTTTGAAGGTCACTAGGACCAATAATTACCATTGTATAAATCTGCCTACAACAACTAGCACTCTAGTATTCACATGGCTCTTTTTTAGGCCTTATATGGTAAAAGGCATATGTCCTCAATTGGATGGTTTGATGCATTCAAGGTAAGTCCTTGGGGTACTGATTTGATCAAAGACTCTATGGATAAAGTAAGATTCATATAGGAGAAGCTCAAATATGGAAGAAGGAATATGCTTATAAAAAGATGAGAGACATGAAGTTTTATAAGGGGGAGAAGGTAATTTTGAAGGTTCCACCCATGAAGGGTGTAATGCAATTCAACAGGAAGGTCAAGTTGAGCCCACTGTATATTGGACCCTTTGAGGTGTTGAACAAAGTGATGGTAGCATAAAAAATGGCCTTACTCCTTAGTATGTCAGGGTTCACCTCATATTTTATGTTTCAATAGTAAAGAAGAACCATGGAGATAGTGACTATATTACTCATTGGGACCCATAACCATTTGATAAGGAACTATCCTATATAGAGAAACTGATTACTATTCTAGACAGAGATGTGAGAAAGTTAAGGACATGATTTATTCCTTGTATAAAGGTTCAGTGAGGGAATGGTACCATTGATGAGGCTACATGGGAGACAGAAGTGGACATATGTAAGTAGTGCCCTTACTTTTTCATGACTTGGGTACATTGCATTCTAATTGTTATATTTTGGGACCAATTTTCATTTGGGGATGAACGAGTGGTAAATTTATATTTAATGTAATGACCCAAAATGTCATTACACTAAAATGGGAGGTAGAAATTGCACCTAGACTTTTCTTAGTGTAATTTTGAGAAATTCAAGACTAGTTGAGTATTGTCTTATTTTTTAGGATGTGGTAGTCTAACAAAACCTAGTACTACTGTAATTGGTAGTAGAAGGTTTTGTGTTATAATTAGATAGATAATAAATACATAAAGTTATAGCAACTTTCGACACCTAAAACAGGGTTATAGAACTCCTATTATAGCGTTTATCATGGAGGTTTGATTTACAATGTAAAATTAATGTGTGTGTTGTAAAATTAGAAAATATGAGGAGAGGTTCCAAGTTTATCCGTTAGACTACTACAACAAAAAAATTAATTGTTGCAGTTGTTCTGCTACGGCGGGAATAAGAATTGCAGCAACAACTTACGTAAAAAAGCACAAAACCGCTGCAATAGAACTTAAACCGCAATAGCAGAACTCTAACCACATCAGCAATAATTATTCACTACAGTGGTAAAAATTTAAGTTTTTAAAAGAACCAAAAAATATGTTCATTCTCCACTTTTTGCAAAATGTGATAGAGCTCTAGGGAATATGATTTTAAGAGGGTTTGTGGAGTTTTCACCATTGGAGGTAAATAATTACATTATAGACTTGAATTTACTTCTTTTAACCTTAAAATCACTAAAAATAGATTAATAGTGATTTTAGGGTTTAACCCTAGTTTATAAAAATTGATGAAAATGATGGGATTGTCTATAAATTCAATACATAAATATCCTAGGATATTAGAAAACACTAACGGGACTAGATTAAGGGTTGTATATGCTAATTCAAGTTAGGGTTCATGAAGTTTAAATGATATGAAACCCTAAGATGATGAAATAGAATAACTGAAAGACTAAAATAATTAGTTATGATCCCTAACAATTAAAGGAGAATGAATTATCAAAGTGGGTGTATATTCTTGTGTTGTATAGACCAAGAAAGAATTTGAGCCAGAACAAAAGGACAAAGGTGTGGCCTAAAAGTGACTTTGATCAAGGATTTGAGGTAGGCTACGGTTTTCTGTAGCACTTAAACTTTCTTGGCTTGTTCTTATTTGTGAACTTGACATCTATGATAGCCTTCTAGAATGATTTGTGACTTAGTGACTACATTACACTTTATTTGCACTGTGAGGATATGTTGTGATAACGGATCGGGTACCACACTAGTAAGAATATGATATATTATAATGATGGGTCGGCACCACATCATTATGAATATGATATAATATTATAATGAATCGATTATCAAGTTCATATAATGTGATATTGATGATGAGATTGAGAAAAGTAAGATATGATGTGCACATCTTGCATACATGTACTCATACATATGCATCAAGTGCCTTATAATAAATTTACAAGTTGATGAGTTGTTGATGAAACTAAGATCAAAAGTCAATGAAGTAAACTTGTGAGTTGTAATGATATGATGACACATGGTGTATTTAGTTGAATCATATCATTGGTTATGAGTTCTATTATAATCTCTTTTATCCTTGTTTGTCTTGATTACTTGTACATTGTTAAGTTAGTCGACCTATGATGTTTACCAGTACATGTTGATGTACTAATGTTACATGCACTTTTCTTTTTGTTGAGTGTAGAATATCTTTCAGTGGTTGTCACACAACCTCAACTCTAGTTAGCAGTTCAGCCCCGTTTTAAGGGTGAGCACTATGTTCGGACAACATTCAGATCCTCTTATGATGTTAACATCCCTTGTTTGGGACTTAGACGATTTCCTTATTTATTATTTTGGATATTTTATTTGTTTATGGACTTAGTTGTTTTTAGATGTTCTTATACGGTGACTTTAGGTCCTGGTGATTAAAATAAATAGAGGTTTCCACACTCTATTCATTTTATGGATGATAATGTTGTTGGATGAATATTAGATATTGAATGAGACCATTTTAGTACTTTTTAAAAAATATGAGATGATGATTATTAAAAAAGGGCAGCTTGGTGCACTAAATCTACCGCTATATGCGGTATCCGGGGAAGGGCCCCACCACAATGAATAGAGGTTTTCACACTCTATTCATTTTATGAACATGATAATAACAATTGAGCAAGTAAAGGTGAACGTAGAATGGTTTTCCTTTCATAGGTTAGGGTGAGTTCCAATCATGACCATTTGGTTCATGACAACTTCTTTTAGACCTTTTGGCCCAATCACTTTGGCCTTATATTACCTTTTTGTTTTAATTTATCCTGAGCCTAATTTGAGTGTAATATTTACCACAAATTATTTTGTGGTATTTTCACATGTATTGACGATATGAATTGTTATAAGAACTTGTTAAGTACTGCCAATAAAAAGATAAATGTCCACCTTGGACATCCTTTATTGCTACACACCAAACTTCTCTAATGTACTTTCTGAAAATCACATAGGAGTAGTTAGTAGATACTTTTGATTGAGAGCTGATGTTTTTGTTGTAGTGCTTAAAAATTGTAGCTTACCTCAGTCAGATACCTTTGTTCCTTGAATATCTTCTTATAACTAATGATGTACTGGAGGGAGAAATCTCCCCTAATTGTCTGTCTTTTATATATTGTACATGCACACATCTCATACATAAAGTTTCTTTTTCCCTACACAAGTTTCATAGTAACTTGCAAATGGTTATCTTATTCCACACTTCCACATTAACAAATTCAGTCCACAGGCAACCAGTAGCATAATTTGTCTTATGCTATTAAAGCTTTCCTTAAAATTTGGTAGAGCCAAAGAAATCTTCTATATATTGTTAATATAAACTGTGATCTTCTTTGGAAAAATAAAGATTCAAGCCGAGAGAATAAGAAAAGCAAAAAATACACTCCTAATAAGTTGTACTCTTTCTGCAAGGATAAGAATTTGAAAGTCCAAGAGCTGATTTTCCCAATAATTTTCTCAATGAGTGGCTCACATTGTAGAATAAATAATTTTTTGGTGCTTAGTGGTACCCTAGTTACTTGATTAGGATCTCCCCTTTAGCAATATATCCAAAAGTATCTAGAATTTATTATTGAATAGCTGCCTTACCACCCCCAAAATAAATTGCACTCTTCTGATTGTTATCATGAAGACCTGATATAGCAAAGCACTCCTCAAACCTGTTATGTAAGGAACTAACTGATAACCAATCACCTCTACAAAATAATAAGACATCATCGCTATATTTAATAAACTCGACTTTTGCACATTTTGAATAGTACTTGAAGTTTGGTCTGTACTTTAAAGGCTTAATAGTCTAGTAAGGCATTTCATAGCCAATACAAAAAGACAAGGAGATAAGGCATCACCCTATTGTAGTCTTTTTTGGCTGTAAAATAAGGAGTTAATTTAATATTTACAACAATTGAGTTGTCATGACCCGAATCATGGACTGGCCGTGATGGGTATTCAAGTTCGTCGAGGACCGAAGACCACCCCTTTTCTCCTAGTCAACAAAACACAATATCTAAAGCAGAGGATGAATTTCAAATATATAACAAGAAAGAAAATCAATAGCTCAAGTGAATCTAAGAATGTTAACGATATGCCCCAATCCACAGTAATCCAAAAAGCCTCTAACAAAACCAATATCCACCTAAGTCGGACCTGTCCTCGACGATAGTCAAAAAGGGTAAAGCAACTAAACAATCTATGACATAAACTAAACCAAAAAGTAACAAGCCTTTTAGAAGAAGGAGGCTCACCACTTCAATATAACTTACGAACAACCCCAAGGACCACCTAACAATGTGCAGGAAAAGCAAAAGTGTATCTGTTCCCTGCATCGCGTGAGGATACAACATTTGGAGATGGTTGCGGGATGAGAGCTAGCATGTAACTTAGGGATAAGGGGATAAAATAATGTCATTTCAAAACAATCCAAAAATAGTATCAATGCTCATGTCCACATACATGCATATACATATATATAAGATGTTGGGATAAGGAACAAGGCTTTGCATGAAGGTTAGAACATTAGTTTGGGTTGTGTAGTACAACCTTCATAATAGTACCCACGAGGTAAATAGGTCCCAGATCTCACCCCTGGTCGGACCCCAGTGCGTGTAGTCGTACGAACTAGAGAATAATCATAACATTTATGCTCAGGGGACTCAAACCTCTTGTTCATATTTCAAGGGTGACTCAAACACCCAGTCATTTAGACCCCCACACCAATAAAAATGGTTTCTAATATTAGTCCTCTTGAGACCTTCACTCTCACGGTGAACTACACAACCCTATTTTAAGCCCAATTAAAATATTTAGCACATAACCTATTTATTTAATCAAAGATTTATTCATTAAGTCAATATCAAGTGGTATCATCATACCAACTGTATCTTACAAACAAATTTCATCATGCCAAAATCAAAACAATTAACAAGTGGGACTCTACCACTAACCAATGGGACTCCAACCCATTTAACCAGGTGGGACTCTAACCCATCAGCTAATAGGACTCCAATGTTCTAATTCAAAACCATTCCATGGTCACCACGACCTTTCAAATCCAATTTAGCCATTTATACAAGACATTTGTTGAAAATAATAGGCAAAGACAAATGATTATCCATATTCCAAACCCAATTATGCAAGTGGGTCGAGTTTCTCATCAATTTCAATACCAAAATCTAATTATTTGGGGGAATCCACGACCCCCATTCCATCACCACACCCATACACCCCAACGAGTGTCAAATCCATCATTAAATAATAAACAATTTCATATAAACCATGGGAATAACAATTTACCCAATGGTCATCAAAACCCTCAATTCATCATTCAAAACTCAACATCAAAACCACGTGAAAATCAAACCAATTAATGCCATAATAAAACACAAGTTTAGGGAGAGGGATACATGCCTTAATAACTAAAAATTTCGCAGAGGAGATCACTCTTGAGCCCCTAGATGACCAACTCTTGAAACCCTAGCCTTGTCTTGACTTAGGGATTTGAGAGAGAAGAGAGGATGTATTTGATTGCTAAAATGCTTATAATAGGGTCCCCAATGTGTTTTTAAGTTGTGGGTCTTAAGGGGGGAAGGAGGAAACATCCAAAGTGCCCTTAATAAAAATACTAAAAATTTTAAGTTATGGGTCTTAAGTGGGGAAGGAGGGAAACGTCTAAAGTGCCCTTAATAAAAACACTAAAATTGTTTCCAGTGTCCACGGGTCACCCTACAACTCGTATCGTGACCCTATGACTCGTAGGGTCTAAGTCGTAGTAAGGAAAGAATCAAAGGTCCCCTACACTAGTTTAGATATGGAAGGTACACTATGACTCATAAGAGTCTATACGACTCATATAGTCTCAATCGTGTTCAGGACAGGGACTTTGGGTAACACATTGGTCACCCTACGATGGGCACATCATGACTCATAATGAGTCTTTATGACCCGTTGGGTGTGAGTCATGATCAAGGTAGTGACATAGATAGACCTTACTGGTCTGACTACGAATGGGTCCTACGATCCGTATAGAAACCTTACGACTCATAAGGTGAGTCATAGCTTATGTAGTGAGCTCAAAACTCAAGGATTTCAAAGGCCAAAAATCTGGGGTGTTGCATCTCCCAGGAACATTCATCCCCGAATGATGAGTCAAGAAATCCATTAGCACGATTAAATACAGAAACTTAGCCACACTTTCCTTTAACAAAGTCAAAAAACAAAGATGATAGAGAAATCATATCTCTTAAGCACGATTATCCAACTCGGGGAACAAGAATGGATACTTGGACTTCATGTCCTCTTCAGCTTCCTAAGTAGCTTCTTCAAACCTTTGGTTTCTTCATAGGACCTTTATGGAAGCCATGTCCTTAGTCCTAAATTAACAGAGTTTCCTATCTAGAATCTCCACTGGGACTTCCTCATAATACAAGAAATCTGAAACACCAATACTTTTGATAGGCAAAACCAAGGAAGGGTCACCCACACACTTCTTTAACATGGAAACATGAAGCACTGGGTGAATGGAACCTAAACCCGAAGGCAATGCCAACTCATAGTCAACATTGCCCACTTTTCTCAAAATCAAGTAAGGGCCAACATAACTGGGAATTAACTTCCCTATCTTCTCAAACCGCGTCACTCCTTTAATGGGAGACACCTTCAAGAACACCCGATCACTAACATTGAGCTCTAACTCCCTATGCCTCACATCCGCATAGGATATTTGGTGACTTTGGGTGATTCTAATCCTATCCCGAATCACCTTTACCTTCTTCATGGCCTGGTGAGCCTAATTCGAGCCAAACAACCTAGTCATACCAACTTCAAACCACTCAATAAGAGAATGATATCTCCAATCATACAGAGCCATCAGAATACTCAAGTGATAATTATTGTTATAAGAAAACTCAATGAGAGGCAAATGGTTAACCCAACTACCACCAAAGTCAATCACACATGCCCTTAGCATATCATCTAAAGTCTAAATAGTCCTCTCCACTTGCCCATCCTTCTGAAGGTAAGGTTCACCTTAGTCCCCAAACCTTTCTAAAATAAGTCCTAAAAGTGAGAAAAAAACTACATACCACGATTAGATATAATAGAGATAGGCACACCATGCAACTTGATAATCTCCTAGATGAACAACTTCACATAATATTCTGCAGAATAATTAGTTCTCACAAGAAAAAAGTGAGCAGACTTAGTCATCCTATACACGATGACCCATATCGAATAAAACTGGCTATGAGACCACGAAAGACCAGTAACAAAGTCTATATTAATCATATACCATTTCCACATTGGCAACTCAATCTCTTGAGATAACCCACCGGGCCCCTCAAGTGGTCTGCCTTCACTTGCTGACTAAGCATTCACTTAGACACTAAATTGGCCACATCTCTTTTCATATTTTTCCACTAATAAATATCTTTCAAATCATGGTACATCTTTGTCGAAACCAGATGAACTGTATACCTCGACTCATGAGCCACATCCAAGATCCTTATCAATACCCATCAACATCAGGAACATATAATCGACCTTGGTACCTCAAGATACCATCACCACCAATCTAAAAAACCATAACTTTTTGATGACCCACATCATCCTTAATCTACATAAAGACAAGATCTAAAACCTGTTTCTCCTTCACCTAAGCACAGAGAGATAACTTTACCACCTCTTATACAATCACACCACCATTCCATGAATCTAAGAGACAAACTCTGAGATTTGCCAATCGGTGAATATCCTTCAGCAATCCTTGCTTCTCCTCTTCCACATGAGATAAACTCCCTATGGATAACTTGCTAAGAGCATCAACAACCATATTAGCTTTACCTGGATGATAATGGAGACTCATATCATAGCCTTTAAGCAGCTCGAGCCATATCCTTTTCCTGAGATTTAACTCCTTCTGAACACATACAATAATCTATTATGGTTGAAAAATATATCATCATGAACTCCATACAAATAATGAGGCCAAATATTCAAAGCAAACACCATAACCAGTAATTCCAAGTCATGAGTTAGATACTTCCTTTGATGAACTTTTATTTGCCTAGAAGCGTATGTTACAACCTTGCC
This sequence comes from Capsicum pubescens, assembly GCA_030864215.1. Lineage (NCBI taxonomy): Eukaryota > Viridiplantae > Streptophyta > Magnoliopsida > Solanales > Solanaceae > Capsicum > Capsicum pubescens. The sequence goes on along the minus strand of CM061541.1, from coordinate 81,769,799 downwards.
ATATTGCATCAATACACAACCCAATCCCATATAGGATACATCACAATAAACAACAAAACCATCAATACCCTCGAGTAGGGTCAAAACCACAGCAGAAGTCAACCTATCCTTCAACTTCTCAAAGCTACCCTCATAGCTCAGACCACATAAATTTTACCTTCTTCTGAGTCAATTTAGTTAACGGGGCATCAATCAAGGAAAAACTCTTTACAAACCTCCTATAATACCCAGCTAAACCCAAGAAACTCCAAATATTGATTGGAGTCATGGGTCTAGGCCTCTTCTTAAGCACCTCAACTTTCTGTGGATCCACTATGATCCCCTCATTAGAAATCACATGACCCAAAAAAGTCACCACATTCAACCAGAATTCACACTTTGAAAACTTAGCATACCACTCCTGATCCTTAAGAGTCTACAAAAAAAGTGATTGGCATGATCCTCCTAACTCTAAGAATTCATAAATATGTCATCAATGAACACAATCACAAACAAATCCAAGAACTGTTTGAATACCCGATTCATGAGATCCATAAATGTCGTCAAGGCATTAATTAACCCAAAATACCTGACCAAAAACTCATAGTGTCCATACCGAGTATGAAAAGTAGTGTTAGGGATATCCACCACCCTAATCTTCAACTAATGATAACCCAATCAAAGATCAATCTTAGAAAAACATTTAGCACCCTCAAGCTAGTCAAACATTTCATTGATCCTAGGAAGAGGATACTTATTTTTCATGGCTACATTATTTAACTGTCCGTAGTCTATACATATTCGAAGGGACCCATCCTTATTACGTACAAAAAGTATCATAGCATCCCACGAGGAAATACTAGGGAAGATAAAACCTTTATTAAGAAGATTTTTCAATTGCTCCTTAAGTTCTTTCAACCCGGCCAGAGCCATTCTATAGGGAGGGATAGAGATAGGATAGGTATCTGAAAATAGATCAATCCTAAAGTCTATTTACCTATCGGGAAGAACACCAGGAAGATTATTAGAAAATCCGTTAACCAAAGGGATAGATTGTAAGCAGGGAACCTTAGAACTAAAATCTTTAACCCAAACTAGATGATATAGACACCCCTTGAAAATTAACTTCTGGTCTCTAAGATAAGAAATAATCCTCCCTTAGGTACTATAGAACTCTCTTCCCACTCAATCGTTGGTTCATTCGAAAATTGGAAACTGGTCTTACAGGTCTAACAATCTAGAGACACATAGCACGAAAAGAGCTAATCCATCCCCAAGATCATATCTAACATGTCCAACTCTATCAAATCCACCAAGGTTTCCCTATCAAAGATAGACACTACACAATCCCCTATAGATTTTTCTTGTAACAATAGAATCACCCACTGAGGTTAACACAGAGAAAGGCTCAGAAATATATTCAAGACCAAAACCAAAGTGCACAGCCACATAAGGGGTTACATAAAAAGAGTAGAACCTAGGCAAATTAAATAATACACATCACGAAAAAAGAGCTTTAACGTACCAGTACTAACATCAGGAGATGCCTTAGACTCCTGATAGTGGAAAAAGCATAAAGATAATTCTGACCAGTGCCGAAACCAGAAAGGACACCCTTTGGGCAGAGCTAATGAAGTAGCAATGGGGACCTTATCTACTCCTGTAGCAACCATAGTTGAAGGACACTCCCATTGCATATGACCAAGATGACCATACCTAAAACACTAATTCTTCCCCTTATCGCACTAACCATAATGTGTGTGACCATAAAATTAAGAATGAGGATATGATGGAGATGACTAAGCTACATTGGCCTGAGATTGGGTACCTTGTGCCTTAAACCCACTGTCAGTCCAAAAACAAAGATCACTAATCTACTTAAGATATAGAGCACTAGCCATAGAATATGAACTAGAACTTCCCTAATTATTCCTCTTGCTCTACTGTCTACTATCTCTACCACTATTCTGCTGACCTTCACCTTGATCAAAATATCTAAACTTTTTATTCTGCCTCTCTTCAATTTCTGTCTGCTTCTTTTCCTCATCCTCAACTTATTGCATATACACCACCGGCCTAGAGATATCTATGTCATTATTTAGCATTGTACCCTTGCACTCCAATACCAATTCCCAAGACAAGCCTAAAGCAAACTTCATATCCTAGCCCTCATACTAGACACTAGATTAAGAGCACAGCAAGACAACTAATGAAATTGTAGGGCATACTCCTTCACACTCATCCTACCCTATTTCAAATGTACAAACTCCTCATCTTTTGCCACCTTCAGCTACTGAGGAAAGAAATAATCCAGGAAGGCACCAAAAACTTATCCCATAAGGCCGACTCTATATCATCACCCCTTGACTACTCTCACTCCTCATACCATTAATTTGCTACATCTTTCAGTTGATATACAGTAAATTCCACACCTTCAGAATCAATAGCATTATTACCCAGAATATCTTCTCCATATCATCCACAAAACCTTGAGGATCCTCCTCAACCTTGGAGCCTGTAAAGGTTGGGGGATTTTTCCTTATGAACTGACCAACTATAGTGACCTCAGAAGATGGAGCAACAAAAGCAACACGATTAGATTAATAAGACTAATAAAATATCTACTAAGTCATCATATGAATAGACTGACGAAACTAGGCAATGGAAATGTATCCTTCGAGTGGTGGTGCATGATCATCATTATCAGCCTGAGAAACCCAAAGAGGCCCGGTAAAAACTGGTAAAACTACACAAGGGCCAGTATAGTCAGGAGCTGGGACCCTAGACCAGGTCTGAACTCCATAAATAGGGTGAATTCCACCCATATTATCCTCATGTGGGACATAAGAGTTTCCACGAGCATCAAATCTTTGGGGAGGCATGATCTGAAATGCAAACAAATGGAATTAGAAGAGATTTCAAGACCTTAGACTCTATAGTCCAAAATAGAATAACAAGAAAGGGAAACATTCCTAAATGTCATGTAGCCTCTTCCTTATAAGTGTGGCTCGCTACATACCCTATAAAAGAGACTTTACTTGACATAACTTTGTGGACACCCAATTGACCATGAACCTAGGCTCTGATACCAATCTTGTCACAACCTAAACCAGGGCCTGTTCATGATGGGTATCTTAAGTCCATCGAGGATCGGAGGCCACCCCCTTTTGCCTAGTCAATATAACATAATATCTAAAGCAGTGTATGAATTCCAAACATATAACAAAATAGATAATCAATAGCTCATAAGAATTTAAGAATGTCAATGATAATTCCCCAATCTACAGTAATCCACAAAGCCTCTAACAAAACCAATATCCACTTAAGTCGGGATATGTCATCGGTGATAGCCTAAAAGGAGAAAGCAACTGAACAGTCTATGACATAAACTAAAATATAAAGTAACAGGCCTTCTAAAAGATGGAGTCCACTTTAAGAAGAATCACAAACAATCCCAAGGACAACCTAACACTACATAGAAAAAGTAGAAGTGTCTTCATTCCCTGTATTGCGTGGGGATATAGCATCCAAGGACAGTTATTAGGCTGAGCTCTAGCATGTAACTTAGGGATAAAAGGATAAAATAATGTCATTTCAAAACAATCAAAAATAGTACCAATGCTCATGTCCATAAACATACATATACATATATATATATATATAAGATACCAGGATAGGAAATAAGGCCTAGGATGAAGGTTAGAACATTAGACTGGGTTATGTAGTAGAACCATCATAATAGTACTCATGGGCTATATAGGCCCTAAATCTCACCCTTGGTCAGTCTTCAGTACGTGTAGCCGTACGAACCGGTGAATAATCATAACATATATGCTCAAGGGACTCAAACCTCCTCGTCATATTCCAAGAGTGACTCAAACACCCGGTTATTTAGACTTTCACGCCGGCAAACATAGTTTCCAGTATTATTCCTCTCGAGACCTCAACTCTTATGGAAAATTACACAGTCCCCTTTAAGACCAATTAAAATATTTAGCACATAATCCATTCATTTAATCAAGGGGTTATTAATTAAGTCAATATCAAGTGGTATTGTTATATCGGTTATAGCTTGCAAGCAAATGTCATCATGCCAAAATAAAAACAATTAGCCAGTGGGACTCTAACCCGCTAACCAATAGGACTCCAACCCATTTAGCCAATTAGAACTCTAACCCATCAACCAATAGGACTCCAAGGTTCCAATTTAAAACCATTCCATGGTCACCACGACCTTTCAAAGCCAATTTAGCCATTTATGCAAGACATTAGTTTAAAATTGTAGGCAAATCCAATTAAGTATTCATAATCCAAAACCAATTATGCAAGTGGGTTGAGGTTCTCATCTATTTCAATATTAAAATCCAATTATTTTGGGGAATCCATGACCCCTATTCCATCACCACACCCATGTATCCCAATAAGTTTCAAATCCATCATCAAAGCATAAGCAATTTCATATAAACCATGGGAATAACAATTTACACAATAGTTATCAAAATCCTCAACCCATCATTCAAAACCCAACATCAAAACCATGTGAAAATCTAACCAATTCATGCCATAATAAACCTCAAGATTAGGGAGCGAGATGCAAGACATAATTAGCAAGAATTTCAGAGAAGAGATATCCCTTGATCCCCTAGATGACCAACTCTTAAAACCCTAGCTTTGTCTTGACTTAGGGATTTAAGAGAGAAGAGAGGATGTATTTGATTGCTAAAATATTGATAATAGGGTCCCCAGTATGCTTTTAAGTCATGGGTCTTTAGTGGGGAAGGATAAAAATGTCCAAAGTGCCCTTAATAAAAATACTAATAATTATCGCCAGTAACCATGGTTTTGGTGACTCGTATCGTAACTCTACGACTCGTAGGTTCTAAGTCATAGTCTAGACAAAATCAAAGGTCCCCTACACTGGTTTGGCTACAAAAGGCACACTACAACTCATAAAGAGACAATGCGAATCGTATAGTCTCAATCATACTTAGGATAGGGGCTTTGGGTAACATGCTGGTCACCCTATGATTGTCTTATCACGACTCGTAATGAGTCTTTATGACTCATTGGGTATAAGTCGTGATCAAGATAGTGACATAGAAAGACCTTACTGGTTAGTCTACGATTGGGGTTCTACAACTCATATAGACACCTTATGCCTTGTAAGATGAGTCATAGCTTGGGTAGTGAGCTCAAAACTCAGGAATTACAAAAGGCAAAATCTGGGGTGTTACATAGGTGACAGTGGTCATGTATTCCATGATCCAACCAAGAAATATTTCAAAGACGCAAAAAGTGTCAAGATCTTTTTTATGTAAGGTCATTCCACTGAATCATGAGTATTCACCATTTATTATTTTTGCATACATCTTGGAGATATATTATTCATCCCATACCTTATAACCAACTCATGGCTAATTATGATTTTGTCGAAAATGAGTCTCCTATAATTGTTATTATACTTGCTTATGGTGTATATCTTTTCTTAATAATTATCTTTTTGACTCATAGATATCACTTTGAAACAACCGAAGCACTATAAAATATTCAATTATGTTGATAGTGTGATCTAACTTTAAAAAAATGTTAGTTAATTAAAATAACAGAACTAAATGATACAACATAAATTGAGTTAAAAAAATTAGAAGGCTATTGTCCCACCAAAACTTAAAAAGGTTCATCAAACCATAATTTTATGGGTTAATTTTGTTACCTCTACTTACACTCTTGGTTGCTTGCGACTAGAAAATCTTACTAGTCTATTTAATTTCTCCATTTGATCCAAAATGGTATATAGTTGCTTGCGACTAGTACATCTTAATAGTCTATTTAATTTCTCCATTTTACCCAAAGTGGTGTTATATGTGTTTATATATGTGTGCGTGTGTGTGTTAATGTACATAATTAATGTATAGTTTTTATATATTTTGGCCATATTAGTAAATAAGTTTGACTATATCAGTAAAATCTTGATAAACATTGTCTTATATTTTATGAAAAGGTTTGATAATCCTTGCATATTAATAATACATATTAAATATTTATATGTATATTATATTTTACTACGTGTATATTGTTAGTTTATAGTATTCACTCTTTGGAGAATATAAATAATGATAGTGTAAATATATAGCTCTAAATACCAATGATATATTATGATTATGTATTAAATATATTGTAAGTATTATAAACAATATAAGTATTTGTTTTATTTTTTCTTGGAAATAAAAATGTAAATATTTTTACTAGAACAAATAAATTCAGCAACACAAAGAAAAACATAGCCTTAGAAATACCATAAAGACACTACTTCTATGTACTAGCCTATTGTCATAGTAACAAACATTAAAAACAAAATCTCTCCTGCAGTTGCTTGCACTTTCTTACTTTCTTAGACCCTGCATATTGTGTAGTCTTTCCCTAACGATTAACTTAATTTGTTGCTTTATTAGACCCTGCATATCATGCAGTCTCTCCCTAATAATTAACTTAATCTGTTGACACACTAGATCCTATTTTACATTATGCCTCCTGAAGATCTTACAGTTTTTTGCTTACCACATAGTATATGTAAGTGCTCCAAATATTGCGGTGATAATATCCTTTTTCATCTTGAACCAATGCCTATATTGATCCATGGTAATTCATCTTTTGCCTCGACTTAAGGTATTTTAATGCTCGACCATGTAGAAATTTTCCTCTATACTCCAGTAGTCTACTGACAGTTGATAATGTAATGACCCTTCAGGCCATTAGCCGTGTTCTTGCTTATTTTCGCCAATAGAGCTCCTCCATAGTTGTTCCAAGTCATTAGTGACTTGCTGGAACTGCTAGTTTGGTTACCTGATGGTTCATTTGGTCTTTAGAAACCACTTTTCCAATTTCAAGTCTTCGTCGATTCCAAATGGCCGCCAAGCAAAAAAATCAGTAAAATGATTTTGGATGTAAATTTTGAATGCGCCAGTAGCTATGTAATATCAATTTTAGAGTGGATAGACCCTTGGTTCAGATCCCACAGCACCCAAGCTCATTTCGACCTATTAGTCGAAAAGTCAAAAATCAAAATATATGGATGTGGGAGATACAAGTGGCATAAATGACCTTGTATGGAAAATTCAACTTCATCAATGCATCCTAAAGGTTGAATTTAGTGGGTTTACATAGTTCGTTTGTAAAAAATGAAGTCTGAATGAGTCCGGGAGGTCAAAAATAAATTTTGACCTTGCGGTCCCATTTAAACTCGTATAAAAATGCCCTTTCGCTGATTTTTGAGACATTCTTCAGCATTTTGAAACCCCTAGCAGCCATAAATATTTTTTGAGAAAAAATGAGTCTTGTGGATTGATTAGGAGCATAGTAACTTGTGTAATCCATCTTTTTTCTACAAATCTAAGGTAAGAATTCCTCTAGTTTGATATTGACTTTATGGTTTCTTGACTCAAAATCGCTAAATCATTGTGGGTCAATTGTAACCCCAAAATTGAGTGATTGACTCAAATTACTTGAGGGTTTTAACTCCCTAAAGATAATTAGGCTATGGGTTGGTCTTGGAAACTCCTTTCTAAGGGTGAAACCCAATTAGGGTTCTGGTGTCCATTTGAAACCCATGGCACAATGGTGCTAAAATAGGTATTGTCATTCTTGTTGTGATGCTTAGATTGTATTGTTGATAGCATTTCTTGTTGAAGGGGAAGCTTCTCAGAAAGAAAAGAAAAAACTCGTTGGTTCGTGAGTTGCTTGGATTCAAGGTAGGTTAGGCTTACCCGTAGTATAGATTGAGCTTGTTTGTAATGTAATCATTGATATATTTCAAGATTGGGTGGAAAATTTAGACGATTGTTGATTAAATGGTGAACTTGGGATTTATTAATTTCTATTGGCCATAGATTTGAAAGGTATGATATTTGACCCTTAGTCTAGGACCTTGGTTAGCTTAATTATGGTCTCATGACTAGTGTGAGAACACTATAGTTGTTCTAAGTAGATATGAATGGTATACTTCTATATCCTTAGGAGTGTATTGACCTATATAATTCATAGATAGGAGATGAGCTTGGTGTTAGGTTGACTTAGGAAGAATTCTTGAAGAGACTTTCCCTATAGACCTAGAAAGGATTGGTGAGGTATAGATGACTTAGCCTAATTCTGAGTAGAAGCTAGACATGTATTAGTAAGCTTGGTATTCTTGAGAATTAAAAGTGAGACTTTACCTACCTTAAGCTTGAACTAAGTAAATGCTTAGTGATCTAGATACGTGGTGATTATCCAAACTATATATATGTGTGTGTGTAGGAGTTATGATAGTTGCACTCAATTGTCGGATTATCTTGTGATCATGACTTGAATACCCTTGTTAAGTGATTACTGTGGATGTTTGGTAAATACTCATGCTCTTGTTGATGCTAATATTACATGTGAAGCTTATTAGTAAGGTAAAATGACAAGTGTTATCCATCATCCCTACTTCTTTATATATTGTGATCTTTTCTGTATGCTTATTAGTTTGGCTATGCATGTGGATGTATATTGTTGTATCCGGAGAAATATGTAATATTATAATGATGCCCGGTTCGAGTCCGAAGAAATATGTGATATTATGATGATGCACGATTTGAGTCCGAAGGAATGTGTGAAATTATGATGATTCACGATGAATCCGAAGGAATACGTAAGATTATGATGATGCCTTGTTTGAGTTCAAAGAAATGTGTGACATTATGATGATGCCCGGTTCAAGTCTGGAGGAATGTGTGATATCATGATGATTCCCGATGAATTCGGAGGAATATGTTTATATTGTGATAATGCCCGGTGAATCTGGAAGAGGTAAGAACATTATGATACCGTGTGGGGCAAATTTACTTATATGCACTGATATTTGTAAGGTTAGGATGTGTGGGACCAACCTCCTATGTGCTTGAATTATGAGGTGTCTCTTGGTAAATTGTTATTCATTTCTTATTCCAAATCACTATATAAGAGGTGTGACCCTTGTTGATGCTAAATTAGCTACTAGAGGAAATTTATGCCTAATATTGAGTTAAGCCTTAGCGTTAGTGTAAACTTGCATAAAAATTCAAGGGCTAACCTAATATATATACTTGACTTGAATAAGAGGTTATATTATGAAATCTTTCCTAGTAAGGTGGCTTATGTGATAACTAGCTGCTTCTAAAATATATGATTATTATTTAGAACCTAGTAAACTAGTTAGTGGACTTTACTTGATTAAAATATGGAAACTAGTCCTTAAGGTTGTGACATGCTTAGTGATGATAGATCTAGTATTGCGTGATGGTTAGTTAAATTATCTCCTCACATGTGAAGTTGAGATGGCTTAGTTGATAACTCATGTCATGATGATGCTAGTTAAAGAATGGACTTATGATAGTTGAATAACCTATACTATGGGTGGCTTGTAGTTTTTCCCCAATTTGATGACTAGTGATTTTAAGACTTGTAATCTTTTGACTTTTGGAAAGATAAGGTTAATTAGTATGGACTTTGCGGTATTTATCAATGAATTATAGAATTAATGTTACATACCTATGGTATGACAATGTTGCTTTCTTTATGTTGAATTACGGTATAGGTAATAGGAAGTGGATTTTAGTAATGATTCATGGCAGGGTTGTGCTACCCGCAGTTTTCAGTAAATTAATGGAGTAGTTATGCTTTATGGTATTATTGATTGCATTCTTTTATGTACTCTCTGATGGTATGGTACATCGTGATGAGTTCTTTGTTGTGGTCTCTTTCGTGTCCTTCTCGGCGGTATGGGACATCGTGGTAAGTTTTTGTGTATATATTCTAAAGATGGTTGATGATGATTATGGTAAGTAGATGTTTTCCTATTGTGTATATGGTTGTATACTTTCGAAATGATACTCAGTTGTTATGGTGATTATGGAGTATATTGAAATAGTATGTCATGTTATTGCTTTAGCAGTATAGATGTTGTTACAGTGGTATCAAAGCAGATTCAGTTCCTATCCTAACCCTTGACTTTAAGATCATTGTCTTACTTTATATCGTCTTTGCATTTTATTTGAGCTCAGTCGGCCGATGATGCCTACTGAGTACCCGTGTTTTGCTACTCATACTACACTTCTGTACCTTTTTGGTGCTGACCCAGGTTCTAGTTGCCACCGTAGAGCTAGTTCATGCGAGTTGACTATTCGGAGACAGGGTGAGCTCTTGGAGATCGAGTTTCCCTCTTTCCCCTTTATCCTTATTTGTTTTTTGATTTTGAGATAAATGTATGAGATTATTTAAGACACTTTAGATTCTGGGATTGTAAATTCCTATTGTCAAATTTAGAAGCTCTTTTATTAATACTATCAGGTCTTATGATTTATTCTTGAATATTGGTTGTCCTTAGTTGTGAAATATTGTTGTTATATATTTTGTTCATACATAGAGTCCATGTTGGACGTTCTTACCAAGGTAACCCATTGCCATAGCTCTGAGTTACAGTATCGGCTTACCTACCGGTGGAATGTGGTAGGTGCCATCGTGACTCCAAACTGGGTCATGACAAGTTGATATCGAAGCCTAGGTTTCACTGATATTATATATAAGAGCAAGTATCTAATAGAGTCCTGCGAATCAGAACATTGACGTTCGTTTCCTATCTTCGGGAGGCTATGTGACATTCTTAGGAGTCCTTTAATTTTTTTCATTCATATTTTGCTAAGAGTCTGAGTTGGTTTGTAGTATACTTTTTTGACTTTACACTTTCATAGATGTCAAGGAGATATGCCCCTATGTGAGGTGCGAGTCTCAAGATTGGGCCCAGAAATCCTGCTCCTATTCATAGACGACCTAGAGGTCGAGGATAGCCTCGTGATATATCTCCAGCTAGGTCTAGGATAGGCCACCTTCCTCGGGACCTTTCCCTGCACCTGAGCCAGAGCTTCCTCTACCACATCCAGCAGTGATCCAGGGACCAGTCCAGGCTCCACAAGGTTTTATTTCTTCTTTTTTGCTCAGAGATGCCCTAATTTTGATACTGAGTATGGTTGGTGGTTTACCATCTGATGGTGCACAGACTTTTAGGATCGGGGCACAGCCTGCAGCTGTACTTACCAGCGTTGAGATTCCTTCTACACCGGTAGTCACTCAGCCAGTAGCCGTGTCGCCAGTTGTGACCCATCCTTCTATGTCTGGCGATGAGCAGAAGATGTTTGGTTGATTTTTTAAGTTGACTCCGCCTAGGTTTTCTGGTGCTCCTGGGGAGGATACATTTGAGTTTCTTACTGCTTGTGAGGATAGGCTTTGTTCTCTAGGCCTTGTTGAGACTCGTGGTGTGGATTACACCATATTTTAGTTGGATTTGTCTGCTCGTAACTGGTGGAGGAGTTTTGTGGATTCTAGACCAGTTGGATCTTCTCCCTTGTCATAGAATCAGTTCTCCAAGATGTTCTTGGAGAAGTATATGCCGCATAGTCTTAGAGATCGACTGAGGGATCAGTTCTCCAGACTGGAGTAGGGCTCCATGACATTCGCCGAGTATGAGGCTCATTTTTATGAGGTTGCCAGATATGCGACTTCTATTTTGGAAACTGGGTATGAGAGGGTTCGATGCTTTATAAGAGGGTTGAGACTCCCTATTCGGATGGCTACTCAGAGTCTAGTTGTTGCGGGTAGGACTTTTGTCAAGGTTTTTTATCATACTAGTGTGATAGAAAAGATACACAGGGAGAGTCGTGAGGGTTGTGATAAGAGTCCTAGATTCCAGGGTAGATTTGGTGAGAGATGTGGTAGTTACCAATTTAGAAGTGGTTTTTCTTATGCTGGACATCCTCTGTGTTCATATTTTCAGCCTTAAAGTCGACCAGTTCAGGAAGCTCTTCAGACAATTGATAGGGATTAGTTTATTTCTAGGGGGTGCCCTAGTAAGAGCGGTGATCAGTCTATGAGAGGTTCATCTGTGGTCCATGCTAGGCGTGGCAGTTATGTTAGATCAACTGGTTATGTGAGTTTAGGTTCTTCTCAGGAGTCATGTTTTGCTTGTGGTCTTCCTATTTGTTTCTCTCGAGAGTGCCCTAGTCGTGAGGCGATGGTTGCTTCAACCTAGGAAGCTACTCCCATTAGGGCAGTTCCTGCTTTATGTAGAGGTGGTTTATGAGGTTATAGAGGTGGTTACCAGGGTGCTCAGGGTGGTACTTAGGTAGGTAGGACAGGAGGTTGGTCAAGTTCCAGTGAGGTGGTGGGCGTGGTCAGTTATATGCAATACCTGCTAGACCTAAGGCTGAGACTTTAGATGTTGTAGTGACAGGTACGATTTTGGTGTGCCGCAAATCGGCTCTTGCTTTATTTGATCCCGGATCCACTTATTCTTATCTATTTTCTTATTATGCACCACGATTGGTTGTGACTTGTGATTTATTATCGGTACTATTACGCGTATCTACTCCCGTGGGTAATTTTTTAGTAGTGGATCGAGTGTTCAGATCGTGTGTTGTGACAATCAGTGTTGTTGATCTTATTATGTTGGATATGCTAAATTTCGATGTGATACTAGGCATGGACTGGTTAGCTCACTATCATGCGGTCATGGATTATTTTGCCAAGACTGTTACCTTATCCATGCCCGGCATACCTTCAATTATGTGGCAGAAAGCGGCTAGATGCAAGCCGACAGGGATTATATTTTATGTTTGTTCTAGGAGACTTATATCGAGAGGCTGCAAGTCTTATCTCGCTTATATATGTGATACCTATGTAGAGAGTCTAACGTTTGACTTTGTTCCTATTGTGTGTAAGTTTCCTAATGTATTCCCTGACGATCTGCCTGGTATTCCCCTGACCGTGAGATTGAGTTTGCTATTAATCATGAGTCTGGTACCCGACCTATTTCTATGGCACCCTACCTTATGGCTCTTGCTGAGCTTAAGGATCTGAATTCTCAGCTTCAGGATCTTCTTGGTAAGGGTTTTATTAGACCGAGTGTGTCCCCATGGGGTGATCCTATTTTGTTTGTAAAGAAGAAAGATGGTTCCATGCGTATGTGTATTGATTATAGGCAGCTTAATAAAGTGATGATGAAGAACCGTTATCATATGCCTCACATTGATGATTTATTTGACCAGCTTTAAGGTGCAGTAGTATTTTCTAAGATTGACTTGAGATCTGGTTACCATCCGTTGAGGATTCGGGCTGAGGATATCCGAAAGACAGCTTTCAGGACCTATTAAGGTCACTATGAGTTCGTGGTGATGTCTTTTGGGCTGACTAATACCCCCGCTGCATTTATGGACATGATGAACTGTTTATTCAGACCCTATGTAGACTTCTTTTTCATTATGTTCATTGATAATATTCTTGTATACTTGAGGAGTAGTGAGGAGCATGCACAACACTTGAGGATTGGGCTCCAGGTTTTGCGAGAGCATGTGTTTTTTGCCAAGTTCTCCAAGTGCGAGTTTTGGTTTGAGTCAGAATATTTTCTCAGACACGTGGTGTCCAAGGCAGGTATTATGGTAGACCCAGCTAAGATTTCAACGATTCATGATTGGGCTAGGCCAACGTCTCTGAAAGAGGTTCGTAGTTTTATTGGTTTGGTGGGTTTCTATAGGCACTTTGTTGAGATCTTTGCTACCATATCATCCCCTATGACTAGATTGACTTGGAAGAAATATCTTTTCTGATGGTCTGAGGAGTATGAGTTGAGCCTTAGGAAGCTCAACGATTGTCTCACTTTCACCCCTGTGTTAGCTCTTCTAGTTGAGGGCGAGGGATTCACGGTGTTTTGTGGTACTTCTGGTGTTGGTATTGGATGTGTTTTGATGTAGCAGGTTCATGTCATTACCTATGATTCTATACAACTTAAGGTTCATGAGCGTAACTACCTCACTCATGATTTGGAGTTGGTGCGGTAGTTTTCGCGATCAAGATTTGGAGGCATTACTTGTATGGTGTGCATTGTGATATTTTCACCGATCATCGTAGTCCTCAGCATCTTATGACCCAGCGGGAGCTTAATGCTCGCCAGCGTTGATGGATGGAGTTTCTAAAGGATTATGATATATATATCTTGTATCATTTGGGTAAGGCTAATGTGGTGGTAGATGCCTTGAGCCGCAAGGCAGTGTGTATGGGTAGTTTGGTGTGTGTTTCAGTTTCTCAGAGGCCATTGGCATGGGACATTCAGTCCCTAGCCAATTTGATGGTTAACCTCGACATCTCGAATCCAGCGAGAGTTTTGGCTTGTGTAGAGGCGAGGTCCTCCCTGTTTAAGTCGTGATCACCAGTTTGAAGCTAATAAGTTGTGCCTTCTCTGAGATCGGGTAGTGAGCAGTGAGTCTAGGAGACACACCATGGATCTCGAGGGAATCTTGAGATTTCAGGGTCATATTTGTGTTCCTCGACTTGATGATCTGATCTAGCCTATTCTGTATGAGGCTCACAGTTTTAGATATTCTATTCATCCTGGTACGACCAAGATGTATAGAGATTTGGCGCAATTATATTGGTGGGATCGTATGAAGAGAGATGTCGCAGACTTTGTAGACCATTGCTTATGTTGTCAGCAGGTTAAGGCCGAGCATCAGAGTCCCAACGGATTGACTCAGAAATTGCCCATTCCTGAGTGGAAAAGGGAAAGGATCACCATGGACTTCATTAGTGGTTTTCCACGTACTTCCCATGATCACGATGGTATCTGGGTTGTTATGGATCATTTGATCAAGTCGGCATATTTTATTCCTATTCAGATGACCTTTAATGCCGGGAGATTAACCCAGATTTATATTCAGTACATAGTTCATTTGCATGGGGTTCCGGTGTCTATCATATCAGATCGTGGTCTGTGTTAACTTCGAGGTTTTGGAGAGTATTCCAGGAAGAGTTAGGTACTTGAGTCGATTTGAGTGTAACCTTTCATCCACAGACAGATAGTCAGTCCGAGCAGACTATTCAGGTGCTTGAGGATATGCTCTGAGCTTGTGTTATCAACTTTGGAGGTCAGTGGGATTAGCACTTAGCTTTGACAAAGTTCTCCTACAGCAACAGCTATCATTCGAGTATTGAAATGGCCCCTTATGAGGTGTTGTATGATAGGAGGTGTTGCTCTCCTATAGGATAGTTTGAGACATCCGAGGTTAGACCCTGTGGTACATATTTGCTTCAGGAGTCGTTAGATAGAGTCAGGGTGATTCAAGATAGGTTGAGAGCAGCCTAGAGTAGGCAGAAGGCCTATGCCGACTGTAGACTCTGTCCCTTGAGATTCGGAGTGGGTGATCGTGTGTTCTTTCGAGTTTCACCTATGAGAGGTGTGATGAGGTTTAGAAGGAAGGGTAAGTTTAGCCCTCACTTTATTGGTCCTTTTAAGATTCTTCGTGTGGTTGGCGAGGTGGCCTATGAGTTGTCTCTACCTCCAAACTTTGCCTCTGTCCATTCGGTTTTCCATATCTCTATATTGCGGAAGTATATTCCGGATCCTTCTCATGTGCTTAGATGGGACTTGGTCTAGTTGAACGATCAATTGACCTTTGTGGAGGACCCTGTGCTTGTTTTGGTTAGTGATGTGAGGCGACTGCGTACTAGGGAGATTTCGGTGGTCAAGGTACAATGGAGGCATCGCCCAGTCGAGGAAGCTACTTGGGAGATCGAGAGTGAGATGTGAGCCCAATATCCTTACTTGTTCGAGACTTCAGGTACTTGCTTATGTTTAACTTACGGGGATGAAAGTTTCTTAGTAGTGGATATTGTAATGACCCTTCAAGTTATTAGCCGTGGTCTTGCTTATTTTTGCCGATAGAGCTCCTACATAGCTGTCCCAAGTCATTAGTGACTTCCTGGAACCGATAGTTCGGTTACCTGATGGTTCGTTTGGTCTTTAAAACCACTTTTCCAATTTGAAGGCTTCGTCGATTCCAAATGGCCGCCGTGCGAAAAAATTAGTAAAATAATTTCGGATGCAAATTTCGATTGCACCAGCAGCTATGTAATATCAATTTTAAGATAGATAGACCCTTGGTTTGGATCCCACAGCACCGGAGCTCATTTCAACCCATTAGTTGAAAAGTCAAAAATCAAAATATATAGGTGTGGGACCCACAAGTGGCCTAAATGACCTTGGATGAAAAATCCGACTTCACTAATGCATCCAGAATGTCGAATTTATGGGGTTACATAGTTCGTTTGCAAAAAAAAAAGTCTGAATGAGTTCGGGAGGTCAAAATAAGTTTTGACCTTGCGAGCCTATTTAAACTTGTATATAAAATCCTTTTGGCCGATTTTTGAGTCATTCTTCAGCATTTTGAAAACCCTAGCATCCATAAATATTTGTTGGCAAAAAAATGAGTCTTGTGGGTTGATTAGGAGCTTAGTAACTTATGGAATCCATCTTTTTGCTACAAATCTAAGGTAAGAATTCCTCTAATTTGATATTGATTTCATGGTTTCTTGACTCAAAACCCCTAAATCATTGTGGGTCAATTGTAGCCCCAAAATTGAGTGATTGACTCAAATAACTTGAGGATTTTAACTCCCTAAAGATAATTAGGTTATGGGTTGGTCTTGGAAACTCCTTTCTAAAGGTGAAACCCAATTGGGGTTTCACTACCAGAAATTCGGTATTTTCCAACAGCACATGTAGTCGGAATATAAGGTTTTTCCGACCACATTCTGACTGTTTACAGGTAGTCGGAAAAAAGATTATCGAAAAAATATTTTCGGCCACATCTGCCGGAACTTTTCGACTACTACAGTCGAAAACATTAAATTAAGAATTAAAAATAATTACTTAGTAATTATAAATTTTTCGACCAATATAGTCGGAAGATCAATAAATAATTATTTAATAAATAAAAATCTTTCGACTATCGTGGCCGGAAAATTAATAAAAAATTATTTAATAAATAAAAAATTTCTGACTATAGTAGTCGAAAGATTAATAAATAATTATTTAATATATACATTATTTTCGACTACTGTTGTTGGAAATAATTTATTTATTAAATAATTTTTTATCATATTCCCGACTACCGTAGTTGGAAAGATTTTATTTATTAAATAATTATTTATTAATCTTCCGACTACGGTAGCCGAAAGAATAATAAATAATTATTTAATGTATGAATTATTTGTGTCCACTGTTGTCAGAAATTTGATTAAAAATTATTTAATAAATAAATTATTCCCAATCATTATAGTCAAAATACCCTCTCATGTTTAACTAGAATTTAAAAATTAAAAATAAAACCGAAACTTAAATATTCAACCACTTTGAAACATCCAATAGAGGAATCAAATAGTTTAAGCATTTCAAGACAAGTTTAAACGTCACAATCCAAAACAAACACCAATTCTAATAGTTAAGTATAAATGTCACAATCATAAACAAGAACCAACCACTACAATCTAATCATCTAATTCACTATATTCCCCATCCTCAAATACTTGCGGCATATGCTTCTTGACTAATGCTTCAAACTTGGTAAATTTGGCACAGTGTTGCGTCAACTCTTCAATTTTTGTTCTCATAGCTTCTATTTCTTTCGCATTTTGCGAAATAAAAGCAGAGTTGGGCAACATTGGGTAAGAACTAATCGAGGATTGGTTAACTCCAAGCCTATAGGTTTTACCCTTCTTTGGACCACCTACCACAGTTGTCCATATTCTAGTTATATCAGCAGGCGATGGTTGGACCATGGTACCATCCTCTGAAGCAGGTTGGGTTTGATGCCAATCTTCAATGCTTTTTTGAAATTCTTCCTGAAAGAAAAAAAATTATCATTATATAAACAAGCTAAGTTGAATAATAAGAAAAATATATATATAAATTTTATTATCTTACATATGCATCCTTAACACGCGATTCTACCCATTCTTCTCTTGTACCATCCGACTTTTTCTTCTTATGTGTCTCTTCGAAAGACTTAGGAAGAGGTACATCTACTCCCCTATTTAAGAATTTCTGCAAAATTTTACCCATATATACAAGTCAATGCTACTATAAAAGTTTAGCTATTAAGGTTCATATATATACAGGTCAATGCTATATTAGTTCAGCTATATACAGCTCTATTAACTAGTTCAGCTATATACAGGTCAATGCTACCCATATTTTTCACTCTTTTCATGAAAATGGGGCTCAGGTATATTTTACGACAAGGAAAAAGAGAAGCCAGCCACCCATGGCTGCAAACACTAATTTTAGGGGAGAGAGAAGCCTCAATCACAGGGCATACATAGTATTGCCATGCCAAATATGGATCAGGTCGTTCTATACCAGAATTGGTTAGCCCAAAAATAGAAACACCATCATCACTACCTCTTTAAGTTATTTCTATCAACACAGTAACACATACACCAAAAGAAAAATAAGAGACTTTCCTAGTTTAAAAAATGCAGTCCAGTGCATTAAGATCCTACTGTACGCGATTTTCGGAGAAGGACTGAACCACAAGGGTCTGTTATTTTTCCGACCCGACAAGAATTACCAACCAAGAGAATGAACAGGTTATGAAGGGCTCAGATTTGTTGTTTTAGAACAAAGCAAAAAAAGAGCAACACCGCCATGGCTACAGACACCAGTTTGATATTCAAGGCCATAATCGGGTCGCCTTGCCAATTTATAGGACATGTTATTCTTGATGTTGTGATTGAACATGGTCTAGAAAAGAAGGAAGCAATCATCATATCCCCTCTACAACATCATTATCAGCAGCAGCAGCACAAAGAACTTTTTTCAGTCTTTTGTCCTTTCTGTTTATTTCAAAGGGTTGTTGGATTATTTGGTTATCAATAGTGAAACTAGTGTCTGCAGCCATAGAATGGAACTAGAAAGCATATAGAATATTCAAGGAGAGAACAAATGGTTCTCTGATCATGTGACTTTTACATTTTTTGGATGTACACTTTTCACTCTTTTCATGAAAATAGGGCTCAAATGTGTTCTACGACAAGGCAAAAGAAAAACCAACCACCCCATGCTTGCAAACACTGATTGTAGGGGAGATAGAAGCCTCAATCACAGAGCATACACAGTGTTGCCACACCCAGATATGGGTCAGGTTGTTCCATGCTAGATTTGTTTAGACTAGAAATAGAAACACCATCATCACTGCCTCTTTATGTAACTTCTATCAACACAGTAACACATACATAAAAACAACAAGAGACTTTCCTAGTTTAAAAAATGCAGTCCAGTACATTAAGATCCTACTGTACACGAGTTCCAGAGAAGGACCAGACCACAAGGGTCTATTGATTTTCCAACCCGACAAGAATCACTATCCAAGAGAATGAACAGGTTATGGAGGGCTCAAATTTGTTGTTTTAGAAAAAAGCAAAAGAGGAGCAACACCACCATGGTTGCAGACACCAGTTTGCTATTCAAAACCATAACTGAGTCACCCTACCAATATATGGGATGTGTTATTCTCGATGCTATGATTAAATATAGTCCAGAAAGGAAGGAAGCAATCATCACAGCCCCTCTACAACATCATTTTCAGCAGCATCACAAAGAACTTCTTTCAATATTTTTTTCCTTTCTATTTATTTCAAAGGGTTGTTGGATTGTTTGGTTATCAATGGTGAAACTAGTATTGCAGCCATAAAATGGAACTAGCAAGCATATAGACTATTCAGGGAGAGAACAAACGGTTCTCTGATCTTGTGGCTTTTATATTTTTTGGATGTATGTTTTCATATATCAATCTATCAGTATTGCGTCTCAACATCAGTATATGTCACCAAACTCTTGTTTATGTATACATTAACATTTTCTATAACTTATAGTTTAACATATTTTCTCAAAGATACTGTACTTTTGTTGTTGTTTTCAAAGAAACTCGACTAATAAGCACTACGAATTATCAGAGTTCAGACTTTATAGTTAAATGCTTAATAGGTAGGATATTAATAAAAACTAAATTCAGACTTCCAGGTAGCTTAATTGCAGCTATAGAAGACACAAATTCAACAATAATAATAAATTATTTACCCAAAGTATCACATGTAAATGGATAAAGGGGTTGGACAAGAATAGTACTAGTCTTCGTTGGTGGGTAGCGAAACTCATCGAACCTCCGGTGTGCATCACGCCACCCGTTTCAGAGGCTCGATTTTCCGTTCCTCGTTCCATCTTTGCCTTATATTCAGGAATGTGCCACAATATCAAAAACTGAGTCTACACTTCATCACTCAACCAACCAAGTTTTACCAATTTCCTCCGGGCCTTATACAAGTGTTCTTTGATCCATAGAGCTGCTTTCAACTGAAAATGCGGCCAATTTCATTAGCATGACAATCACTCCATGAACACTTTGTCTGCAAAATAATATAATATAATATAAAGTCATAAAATGAGTTGATGGATACAATGGAAAAATTATCTTTAGGCAATGATAAACTATTTATACCATAAACTATTTCCACATGTCAATTCTATTTTCCCATGGAATCTCTAACCAACTATTCCACAGTTTTGTGAAAAATGGTTTAATTGCTTCTATAACCATATGCCCGGTGGCATATACTGGAATGAACCTGCAATAAAATTTATTAAACCATCATCTTAGCTTTTAAAAATTAAGAAAAACGTAAGTGTTACTTACGCATCACTATAAGGGACGATTCGTAGCCTCCCAACATTGTTATATTTAGGGGTGTACAGACCAAATCATCAAGTCAAACCAAACCGACGAACCAAACCAAACCAAAAAAAAATCAACTTATGGTTTGGTTTGATTGGTTTGGCGTTAGAAAAAAAACAACCATTCTTGGTTTGGTTTGGTGTTAACCAAAAAAAAGTCAAATCGAACCCGAATCAAACCAACATAATATATATAATATTCAAACTTTTTTATACATAAAATATGAATTATAATCTACATTTTAAATACTTTTTCAAGTAGTTTTAGTAATTTTCAATAATTTGAAAGTAGATGTAGATATATATTTATATTTGGGCCTTTAAGTTGTAATATTTATCCATTAATTACTAATTAAATGATCAAAAACCCAATATAAACTTAAAATCTAAACTTTTCACTCTTCATCTCACTTTTAAGTTTCAAGAGAGTTTTTCGCTCCTCATTTTTCCATAATTATGGTTTTTCATTAGCACATGAGTGAAAACATATTTGATCTAGTCTTCGATCACAATATAATTTTAAAAACTAAACATTATAAAAGAAATGAAAAAAAATAAATGAAAAAACTGAAAAACTCAAAAAAAACTGACTAAAACCTAAACCAAAAAAACCAATTTTATGTTGGTTTGATTTGGTTTATAGTTTTAATAAACCGACATGAATGGTTTGTCTTTTTTTTTAATAAAAAACAAACCAACCCGACCTATGTACACCCCTAGTCATATTCTAATACCTCTTTAAAATATAAATTCTGAGAAGCAGTTGTTGTAGCATTAGGCGTTATAGCACTATCAATGGATCGCGATGTTGGTGTGTTAGGACCTCCAACTCTCAATACAGAAAGGCTTGGTGCGATAATGTCGAAGGCCCAGATGAAGAGCTACTATGCAAACTATTTTGGGATGAAGAGAGGTGGAACTGGTCAGACGGTGGAGGCATGAAAAATGCATTTGATAGTGAAATAATGCATCTAGGAGGGGGAGGAATATTTGTAGTAGCTGGTTGAAGAGTTGTGGTAGTGTATATTGACCTGTCGAAAGATTATCAGTTCCTTTCTTACTTTTTTTACGTTGTCCATTAACATTACCTTTTGATGCCATTGATTTTCTTTACTAGCCACCTGAAAAAGAAGGAACAACCAAATTTAAGAATAGTCATGTTTGTTACAAGGTAGGCAGATATATACTTTAAACAATTAGGCCGGGAGTTCTTACCAAGACTTTAGATTGTCGTTCCTACCACTGGGTGCTTGCCTGCATCATAAAGTGTTTTGACATGATATAGATGTGTAAAATGAATCAGGAAAGAGTAAATAATTAGCTGAATCTTAACTGCACCGAGCTTCTTTATCAGAACAGGTACTCAAAATCACAAATTCCTTAGAAAGTATGATCACATGGACTTGATGTAGTAAAGATCTCCATGAGGAAGTAGTAAAATAATTGGGAACAGAAGAATGAGAAACCTAAATAGAAGTACCTAATATCTCATTCTCGGAATTGATGCTTGAATTACAATAATCAGTCACATAGCTGCAATTGCCAACATATTTTTCAATGCACCTGCAATTTCAACCCCTGTAACATCACGAGTTACAAGCAAGCATTAGGTGTGCAGAACTTCTATAAATGTTAACTTTATTTTCTCCCCCTCCCCCTCCCTAGATGCCATAACTTTATCCAATGCCATAACTTCAAGCATCAAGAAGCACAATACTTCAGGAACATAAACAAGGCAGAAAACCTGTACACAAAAACATACACACACAAGTGTAAATATTTCCTAAACAACTTGTACCACAATAGTAATAGTATAGAAGTTCATTGATCTTGTATTTGGAAATTGAGATATGCCTGAATGAACCTTAGAAAGTCACTTTGTGAACTTCTGGCTGTCATTTGATAGAAAGCAAGGAAAGTAAAGACACACACAAAAAGATAAAAAGGAACAGCTATTATGGTAGGTCAACCTCGTCTTTTGCAGTTGAGTTCTGCTTGTCTTGCTTAAAATTTACCTAATTAGACTCTGGACTCAAATACCAACATTTTTTTGTCAACTTTTTTGGTGCAACATGGTGGATATACATGATCTGGATATTATAGTAGACTTTTCTCGATCATTACATATCAGTGATAGAAATGTGTATTTGTATCTTCTCTAATGCAAATTTCTAGCACTTGGTGTTGGACAGTGAACAAAATGAAATTACATATCAAATAAAAGTATATCTGATCAACTTATCGCCTCTTTTCTTTTTCCTTTCTTTTTGGGGTGCGCAGGGAGTTTTTATTTCCTTTGAAATAGATGATAAAAATATTTATTCCTCGCTACAGGTTACGAGCTTCAAGTTAACCTTACCTTTCCTATCATCTTGTCCTTAAGAGAGATGCCCTAGCCTAACATGGTTGTGCTGAAATATTTAAGGTTCCCAACTTTCCTTTATCAATGTAATCTTTTAATCTGACTGTGTTATATCTTACTTGGACAGTCTAATCAGTACACTATTGGAAAATGGTATAACTTTGGTAAATATGGTGACTTATTCTAGAAATCAGCATAACAAAATCCATATTGGTCTTCAAATTATGGTGTGGGTTTAAGTACTGAGAATAGGTGATGATACATGACAAAGATAGGTTATTTGGATCACATATGAAAATAGAAGTTAGCCTAAGCATCATGTGCTTTCTCTTATCTTATAGTTGGTATCAACTCTAGCTTGTGTTCTTGAATTCCCTCCTGTAGCTTTTAATCTTTGCAAATGCAAGAAATGTGCATGAGGATCTGATGAAAAGAATTTATGTTAACCTCGTATACATGTCAAGGAAAAGAGAAACTAGCATATCAATACAAGTAATGCAACTAAGAACCTTTTAGGGAAAAATAATGAAAACATGGACAAAATAAAGTAAGCATTTCAAATCAATATGAAATTCTTTTAGATAGCCTGGTCTCAATAAGAAACATAGGCGGAAAATGCAAGAGTTCAAAAACCAACGGTCAACTATCATGGAAAATGATACAAACCTACAAAATGTATCGAGAAATTCTTCCACGCAAATCCTCACAATCCTCCTGCCAAAAAAATGAGAAATTCTTACCAAAAAGGAAACAAATACAATATCGAACGAATGAAACAACACTATAGCAAGTTCATACAGAAGAAAAGTTTTTACCCTCTGCACAAATAAAATGGATAGTTCTTTTCTGTAGTACCAATTGAATAAAATAGACAACATACAAATACTATAGAAATTCATCATTGCTATTTAATCTAACAACCTAAATGTTCTTACTGGCACTACAAATGTTAACAAAGAAAAGACACTATATTGTCAAGTAAAATAACAAAAACCAGCAGCTAAAATACAATTCAAGACCTACTACACACTACTATTAATAACAACTCAATCCTCATTGCTTGTTTCATAGTCATTCATCAATTCTTCCTCATCACTTGATTCATATTCATCAATTCTTCCTCATCACTTGTTTCATTTTCATGAAGTAACTCTTCCTCACTTATTTCATTTTCATTAGTTGGATTTTCCTCATCATTTTTCCCGGATATTTCTTCTCCATAATCATTAACAATCAATCTAAGTTCAAGAGGATTAAATTCTTCATATAAGCCTTCGTTGTGCTGTAACTCACCTGCTAATTTATCATCCACCCTTTCTTTAACACTTGAAATATCATTCTAATATGCTACATCCAATGCACCCTCTACTTCAACTCTACCCATGGGCTTTGTTTTTATAACTACCCGCCATGCAGATTTATTCTTACACAAAGGATAAGGATCATAATACACTTGTTTCATATTTTGTGCAATGACAAATGGATCATAGAGTCCATACTCCCTTGTACGCTTAATTTTGGCTATTTTGTATTGAGGGTACACCTTTGTACCTAACCTAGGCATAGGATCATATCACTTACACCGAAAGAGAA
Source organism: Capsicum pubescens (assembly GCA_030864215.1). NCBI lineage: Eukaryota > Viridiplantae > Streptophyta > Magnoliopsida > Solanales > Solanaceae > Capsicum > Capsicum pubescens. The sequence continues at coordinate 81,745,257 of CM061541.1, read as the reverse complement.
CCAATTTTTTCTTTGGCCAACCAACATGATAATCGAGTTCTAAAATATCGTGAATCATACCATAATAATCAACACCGCTATCACCTTTTATCCAATACTCATTGAAAGAGTACTTAGAAAACTTTCTGACTTTAGCATTAGGTCCCCAAGCTATATCACGTAAAAATTGGCCATTTGGATCATAATTAAGTGGATTATGAACCTATAAAAAGTTTAAGAAAAGTTAGAATTTAAATATACATAAGACTGAACAAAAGTGTATATCGTGTAAAATAATTAAGTTACACTTACATATTCTCTAAACCACACTGAAAACATAGGATAAACAGCAGCATCCCCATGTAAAGCCACGAAGTAGCTGTCCAGTAAAGTTATGACTTTCATTAGTTAAAGATTAGATAGACCTTGAATGATTGTTCTTAATATAAATATAATCACTTATAAAATGGAAGGACCTTGGGATAATTTAATAATACATGTGTTGTAGCTGACTTAAGCTTCCTCATTCAAATATCAAAGTGGACCAACTTTCAAACTTTCTTTACCCGGTTGATTGAATATTGAAAATGGTGGTGCTGAAAGATATGTATCGTCTCCATCATTATGCCTATTTGGTCGATTTCTCAGACATGGTACATCATGTTCAAAATAATATGAACAAAAATAAGAGGTCTCTTTAGCCAAATAAGCCTCACATATTGATCACTCAATTCGAGATCTGTTTTTTATGGTCCACTTATATTTGCCAATAGTCCTGCATAGTATGATCTTTTAGATGAAATAATGTTCAATTATAACATATAAAAGTAAATGTTAAAAGTCAGTACCTCTCAAAGGGATACATCCATCTACACTGAACAGGCCCTCCAAGTCGTGCCTCACTCACAAGGTGAATTGGAAGATGCTCCATAACATCAAAAAAAATAGGAGGAAAAATGCTTGCCAACTTGTTTAAGTTTAAGTAAATGTTAATATCCATCAAAGATAGGTTCTCCTATTTTAATGTGTTAGAACATAAATCTTTGAAAAATAAGCTTCTCTCTGTTATGGGCTTCCATATTCTATCGGGTAATGCACTGAATGCAATTGGCATCAGTGACTCCATGAAAATATGATAGTCATGGCTCTTCATAGAGGTAAACTTCCCTTCTTTCATGTCAACGCACCTGGATAAATTTGACGCATATCCATCTGACATTCTCAAATTCTTAACCCAATCACAAATCACTCTTCTATCATCCGAAGTGAATGTGTAACTGGCCTTGGGCTTCTGAATCTTATTGTTGAAGTATGTTAGGTACAATTCACTGCACCAACAATACTCTTTTAAGTCCATCTTGTCCTTCAAGTTATCTTTTATTTTGTTACTTACATCCATCACAGTATTAAACAAGTTGTCAAAGAAGTTTTTCTCAATATGCATGGCATCCAGATTATAAGGCAGAAGATTGTCCTTCTAGTAATCTAACTCCCAAAATATTCTTCGTTTAGTCCAGTTATGTGTAACACCATAACCAGGTATCCTGGATGGCAGAGACTCTGTTATCTTAGGCAGATTCGTCACTCTATCCCAAATTTTTTCTTGCGATAAAATTGGCGGTGGCTCCTCAAAATCAAACTTATTCTTCATAAAATCACTAGTATTTCTCCTAAACTCATGTTGCATTGGCAAGAATTGACGGTGACAGTCAAACCATGAGTTTTTACCCCCATGTTTCAAAGTGAATGCTTTTGTGTCTTCCATACAACAACGGCAAGCTAACTTGCCCGCAGTTGACCACCCAGACATCATTCCATAAGTAGGAAAGTCATTTATAGTCCATATCAAAGTAGCACGCAATCTAAAGTTTTATTTCATTGATACATCGTATGCTTCCGCACCTTTATGCCATAATAAGTTCAACTCATCAGTCAATGGCTGCAGATATACATCAATCAAAACTTTTGGATTGCGAGGACCTGGAATAATGCAAGTTAGAAATATATACTGACTTGTCATACATAATTCAGGTGGGATATTATAAGGAGACACAAACACTGGCCAACATGAATATGGTGTAGCTGAGATAGAAAATGGAGTAAATTCATCAGTAGATAATCCCAACCTAATGTATCTTGGTTCACTAGAAAAATCCAGATACACACTATCAAAATGCTTCCATGCTTCTCCATCTGATGGATGACATACAACACCAGGTGGTCTTTTATTTTCATAGTGCCATCTCATATGAGGGGTAGAGTTCATTGATGTATACAACCTTTTTAACCGTGGTATAAGGGGTAATTAGTGCATTGACTTCATAGGAACCTTCTTACCTTTGGCATATGTGACTTCCTTATAACGAGGCTGATTACAAAATTTGCAATGTTCTAAATTTGCATCTTCCTTATAGAATAACATGCAACCTTTCTCGCAACAGTGAATCCTCTATGATGATAGTCCTAACTTAGAAACTAGCTTCTTTGTTGAGTAGAAATCTTTGGGTAAGTCAAGTTTATTTGGGTTAAGTTCATCCATAAGTCAAATGATAGAAATCATTCCCTCTTTAGAGATAGAATAATCTGACTTAATACTCAGTAACCGAACGGCAATATATAACTTAGAATGCACTGATCCTTCATACAATAGATGACAAGCTTTCTTTAACTATTCATAAAAGTGCTTAGCCTCATCATTTTGTTCATTTTGAGTCCCTAAGTGTGTCCCAAAAGCATCCCTGATCATCTCACTATATCATGAACTTTCAACATTATTCTTTCTTATTGGACTTTCAACATAATTCTGAAAAGAAAAATCATTAGCATCACTACTCTGTCCATTAGCTGTCCATAAAGTATAATTCACCATAAAACCTTTCCTATAAAGATGTAATGTAACAACATCTGGACTCAATAACTTGCAACACTTGCAATTCCAACAAGGACACCTAATTGTCCCTTCAGTAAGAAAATCATCAAGTGTCATTGCTTTAGCAATAAATTCAGCTACCCCAGCTTTATATTCCTCCCTCAACCCCACATGGTTAGGATAAGTTTTATTATACATCCATGTACGATCTTCATTTTCCATCTGCACAAGAACGCCAAACAATAATAATAGAGAAGAAAAATAAAAACAAGATAACCAAAACAATAACAGAAGAAAAAAACACCAACAGTGTAGTTTTCATACATTTCATGGCTTAAAGTACCATTATTTTTCAATGCTTCACTTAGTTTCAATAGTTATTTATGAAATTTTTTCAACATTTATTGTTCTACCACAACTCTTATTGGGTGTACTTTTGAACTACTCATATTTTTAGAAATTAAATAGCAAATCAGAAAGAAGAAAAAGTAATCATAGCTTTAACTGATTCATGAAATTAAGTAGCAATTTGTGTGAAAACGTATTTTACTATACCTTCTTAGCTTCTGCCTTAAGTAGGCTTTACTTATCAAGTGCAAAGAAACTTGTGTTGAGAAGAATGCCGGGAACAGGACACCAATTTTTGTTTCACTGACTAGCTAGAAGAGACGATTGTTCCTCAGCAGACTCAACAGGCAAAGATTCAGCAAGAAGAGCCAAGGATGAGAGCAAGGTGAATAAAAACCTGAACAAAAACAATTCAGGCCAGCAGGAACAAACATTATAAACCCCAAAGGCTACAAATTCAACTCTATAAGTAAGGCAAACTTTAATATTAGATCAAATTCAGTAACTCTAAATTTCATCAGAACAAAGATTGTGAAATAAACCCCAAAATCAACAACGTCAATTCAATCAATACTACAAATATTTAATCAATAATAGTCTGGCGTTCAAGTGTTCAGTTAAGATGTTACAAAATAAAGTAGCTTTTTCTATCATATTAATATCGATTGATTCATCAACAAACTTTCAGAGTCAAGTATATAGCAGTTCTATTTCCAAATTAACCAAAACCCCTTTTATGATATTCGGAAATAGAACTTGCTACTTATATTTAGTTTGACAGTGAATCCACATGTCTCTATAATAGTATAATTATATGTAATCCTACAGAAGGTAAAACAAATTATTAAAGATTGTTATGATTTATTTGAGTTGGAAGTTGTGAAATTGGTCGTTTAATATGCTTTTTCATGATTGCTTAACATGTTGACTGGTTCTAAGAAACAGGAAATATAAACTTTGGTCAATTTGGGAACTGAATCTATTGTCACTGTGATTTGCTACGTTGGATTATCGTTATCTCATGTTTAAGAAGAGATTCACCATAATGTAATTTCTCTCATTTCTCTCTGTTGAATATCAGAAACAACCTCTCTACCTTGTGGGATTACATTGAGTATGTTGTCGTTGTTCTTTGTGTTTTTATGTATTGCATTTCCCTTATAAATTATTTCATAACACAACTTAGGATGCCAGATATGTTAGTTGTCATTAACTTGGAACACAATAGGTCAAGCTCTTTGGAATAGACAAATCACAAGAATCATTGCTAACCACCACAAGAAGCACGATAAACAATGTTAAACAACCAGTAATCACCATAAATACCCATAAATAAGTCAACACGATACGCTTCCATCCCTTTGTCACATAACACAAAACTTTCTTAAATCAAAATTCTTCCTCGAGTAAGTCCAATCAACTGAGTACACAATAGTAGCTTTCGACAACACCAATAAACTAACGTATAATGAAAAACACATCACAGTTGAAATCACTATTTCAGATAATTTCAAACAATCATGCTCTATAAATGGCTTTAGTGGAAGTCCACTAGACTTTGCTAAAAGAAATAACCGAATAATCAATTCCCTCACAATAGACTGATCAACTAAGAAATTCAATAACTGAACAGTAGAAACAAGGCATATTAACAATGCACCAATCGATAAAAATCCAATAGGATTGTATCATAGAATTCTTACAATTTTAGTTGTAGTGGTGCAGACCGTGACCATGTTCTTGGACCAAGTATCAATCATAATCATCTTAATAGGTTATTGCATCACCAATTTCTAATTAGACGTGAATGCGAATCACTCATTTTGCTCCTCAATACATACGAATGCTAATAACTACTTCCAACTATTATTCTCTTCCCTAAAGCATGTTCTTACTCGTTTGTCTGCCATAAATAACACTACACCCTAATATAATAATCTTCACCCAATAAAAGGAGTATAATGTTTTATTTTTATTTTAGTGTGAGTGATACTCATTTACATAATTAAGAGGTAGTTTGATATGCAGACTAATTATCATGATACAAATCCCTGAGCAAATTTATTCAAGTTGGGAGATAAAATACAATAATCTCAAGTCGAATGAAATAAGATGAGACATTCTATTATCAAATATGAGATATCTCATCTTATTCTGTCTAGTAAACGACCCCTAAATGTGCAGATTGCAAATTAAGCATAGTTCAAAGATGTATTAAGCTAGAATACCTCACCAACCGACCACATGCCCCATTACTCATTTACTCAACAATCTCTGCTTTCTGTATGTTTTCTAATCATAAGCAAAACCCATAAAAAAAAGAACCCCAAAAGAACCACTACAGATGAAACCAAAAACTAAAAATCTGAACAAGCATAGCAAATGAAACAACTCACTACAAATGAATCTAGAAAATCAAACAAAAATCCATTTTTTAACCCATCCAAAATATCAACAAATAGCAAGAAAACTACAAAATCTAGCAAATCACCATCATCGTTATCATCACCATAACCGTCACCGCCAATTTTTTAAAGAGACACCGCCAATTTCTAGGGTTTAGAGAGAGAGACGCGACAGTGAGAGTGACAGAAAGGGTTTAGAGAGAGAGAGAGAGACGACAATGAGAGTGAGAGAAATGGGAATACAATTTTTGATATGTTTATTTTTTATCTTATATATATTATTTAATAATTAAATATAGCATTCCGACTACTTCCGTCGGTTAAAAATTTGATAAATTAAATTATTTATAATATTTCCAACCACAATAGTCAAAAATATTTTTATTATATTTAATTAATTATTAATTTTATGTATAAAGTCATATATTTATTTAGCTATTACTATTTCTGACTACAGTGGTTGAAAACATATATTTAATAATTTATTTATTTTATTATTTATATTTCCGACTATAGAGGTCGGAAATATATATTTAAAAATTTAGTTATTTGATTATTTATATTTCCAACTAACTCTGTCGGAAATATATTGGTAATAATTTATTTAGATAATTATTTAATTTCTGTATGAGTTATGATTATATATTTAGTCATATATTTATTTAGCTATTAGTATTTCCAACTATAGTGGTCGGAAATATATATTTAATAATTTATTTATTTTATTATTTATATTTCAGATTTAGTGGTCGGAAATATATATTTAACAATTTACTTATTTGATTATTTATATTTTCGACTACAGTGGTCAGAAATATATTTGTAATAATTTATTTAAATAATTTTTTAATTTCTGTATAAGGGTATGATTATATATATATTTAGTCATATATTTATGTAGCTTTAGTATTTTCTACTATAGTGGTCGAAAATATATATTTAATAATTTATTTATTTAATTATTTATATTTTCGACTACAGTGGTTGGAAAAACATTGGTAATAATTTATTTAAATAATTATTGAATTTCTGTATAAGGGCCTAATTATATATTTATTAATATATTTATTTAATTATTTATATTTTCGACTACAACAGTCGGAATATATATTTTTCGGAATTTGCCGCCAAATATTCTAACTGTTGTAATCACAAATAGTATCAGAAAAATATTTTATAAAATAAAATAATAAAAAAGTAAATTTTCTGACTGAAATAGTCGGAAATTTGCGACTAATTTTTTTCAGACGAAATTTTCGGTCAAAAAATAGCGAATTTCTAGTAGTGTTTTGGTGTCCATTTGAAACCCATGGCACAATGGTTCTGTAATGGGTATTGTCATTCTTGTTGTAATGCTTAGATTGTATTGTTAATAGCATTGTTTTTGGAAGGGGAAGCTACTCGGAAATGAAAGAAAAATCTCGTCGGTTCGTGAGTTGCTTGGATTCAAGGTAGGTTAGGCTTACCCGTAGTATATATTGAGCTTATTTGTAATGTAATCATTGATATCTTGCTAGATTGGGTGGGATATTTAGACGATAGTTGATTAAATGTTGAACTTGGGATTTATTAATTGTTGTAGGCAATGGATTTGTAAGGTATGATATTTGACCCTTAGTCTAGAACCTTGGTTAGCTTAATTGAGGTTTCATGACTAGTGTGAAAACATAACAAGTATACATGAATGGTATAATTCTCTATCCTTAGGAGTGTATTGACCTATATAATGCCTAGATAGGAGATGACCTTGGTGTTGGGTTGACTTAGGAAGGATTCTTGAAGAGACTTTCCCTATAGACCTAGAAAGGATTGGTAAGCCCTTATGGTGAGCTATAGATAACTTAGCCTAATTCTGGGTAGAAGCTAGACAAGTGTTAGTAAGCTTGGCATTCTCGGGATTTATAAGTAGGACTTGACCCACCTTAAGCTTGAACTAAGTAAATGCTTAGCGATCTAGATACGTAGTGATTGTCCAAGCTATATATATGTGTGTAGGATTTGTAATGGTTGCACTCAATTGTCAGATTATCGTGTGATCGTGACTTGAATACCCTTGTTAAGTGATTATTGTGCAGGTTTTATAAATACTCATGCTCTTGTTGATGCTTATATTACGTGTGAAGCTTATTAGTAAGGTTAATTGGTAAGTGTTATCCCACATCCCTACTTCTTTATATATTGTAAGCTTTTGTGTATACTTATTGGTTTGGCTATGCATGTGGATATATGTTGTTGTATCCGGAGAAATATGTGATATTATGATGATGCCTTATTTGAGTCTGGAGGAATATATGATATTATGATGATACCCGGTTCGAGTTCAGAGGAATGTGTGATATTATGATGATGACCAATGAATCCGAAAGAATACGTGATATTATGATGATGTCCAATTCGAGTTCGGAGAAATGTGTGATATTATGCTGATGACCAATGAATTCGGAGGAATATGTGATATTATGATGATACCCGGTTCGAGTCCGGAGGAATGTGTGATATTATGATGATGCCCGATTCGAGTCTGGAGAAATGTGTGATATCATGATGATGCCCAATGAATATGGAGGAATATGTTGATATTGTGATAATGCCCAGTGAATCAGGAAGAGGTAAGAACATTATGATGCTGTGTGGGGCAAATTTACTTATATGTATTGATATTTGTAAGGTTAGGCCGTGTGGGGCCAACCTCCTAAGTGCTTGAATTATGAGGTCTCTCTTGGTAAATTGTTATTCGTTTCTTGTTCCAAATTGCTATATAAGAGGTGTGACCCTTGTTGTTGCTAAATTAGCTACTAGTGGAAGTTTATGCCTAATATTGCATTAAGTCTTAGCGTTATGTGTAAACTTGCATAAAAATTCAAGGGCTAACCTAATATATATACTTGACTTGAATAAGAGGTTATATTATGAAATCTTTTCTAGTAAGGTGGATTATGTGATAACTAGCTACTTCTAAAATATATGATTATTATTTGGAACCTAGAAACCTAGTAAACTAGTTGGTGGACTTTATTTGATTAAAATATGGAAACTAGCCCTTAAGGTTGTGACATGCTCAGTGATGATGGATCTAGTATTGCGTGATGGTTAGTTAAATTATCTCCTAACATATGAAGTTGATATGGCTTAGTTAATAACTCATGTCATGATGATACTAGTTAAAGAATGGCCTTATGATAGTTGAATAACCTATACTATGGGTGGCTTGTAGTTTTTCCCCAATTTGATGACTAGTGATTTTAAGATTTGTAATCTTTTGACCTTTGGAAAGATAAGGTTAATTAGTATGGACTTTGTGGTATTTATCAATGAATTATAGAATTAATGATTATATGCCTATGCTATGACAATGTTGCTTTCTTTATGTTGAATTACGGTATGGGTAATTGGAAGTGGATTTCAGTAATGAGTCATGGCGGGGTTGTGCTACCTACGGTTTTTGATAAATTTATGGAGTAGTTGTGCTTTATGTTATTATTGGTTGTATTCTTTTGTGTACTCTCTGGTGCTATGGTATGCCGTGATTATTTCTTTACTGTGCTCTCTTTCGTGTACTTTCCGACGGTATGGGATGTCGTGGTAAGTTCTTGTGTGTATGTTCTAAATATGGTTGATGATGATTATGGCAAGTAGATGTTTTGCTATTGTGTATATGGTTGTACGTTTTCGAAATGATACTCAGTTGTTATGTTGATTATGGAGTATATTGAAATAGTATGTCATGTTATTGCTTTTGTAGTATAGATGTTTCTACAGTGGTATCAAAGTAGATTCAAGTACGATCCTACCTCTTGACTTTAAGATCATTTTCTTACTTTATATTGTCTTTACATTATACTTGAGCTCAGTCGGCCGATGATGCCTTCTGAGTACTTATGTTTTGGTACTCATACTACACTTCTGTACCTTTTTGGTTCAGACCCAGGTTCTAGTTGTCGTTGTTGAGATAGTTTGTGAGAGTTGACTATTCAGAGACAGGGTGAGATCTTGGAGATCGAGTTACCCTCTTTCCCCTCTATCCTTAGTTGTCTTTTGATTTCGAGATAAATGTATGAGATTATTTAAGACATTTTAGATTCTGGGATTGTAAATTCCTCTTGTCAGGTTTAGAAACTTTTGTATTAATACTTCAGGTCGTGGGATTTTTGTTTGAATATCGGTTATCCTTAGTTGTGAAATGTTGTTATGTATTGTGTTCATATATAGAGTCCATGTTAGACGTTCTTACAGAGGTAACACATTGCCATAGCTCTGGGTTACAGTATCGGCTTACCTACCGGTGGGATGTGGTAGGTTCCATCATGACTCTAAATAGGGTCGTGATAGAAAAGTAGATGAGTAATATCTTCTAGAAAAGACAAGCTAGGTTACATAGCATACATACAGTATAAATAAACTCCCATGGAACTCAACCTACTCTTAATAACTGTAACACCCCAGATTTTGGTTCCTGAAAATTTTTGAGATTTTGAACTCACTGCCCAACCTAAAACTTATCTTTAGAGTCGTACGGTGTCCTTACGATCCATAGGAGCCAAATCATCATCTGACCAGTAAGTGGTGCCTATGCTACTTTCTTGATTATGAGTAAAGTCTACGAGTCATAAAGACTCATTATGAGTCTTGGTGTCCAAATCATAGGGTAACCAGTGTGTACCCTAAATTCTTATATCTTGGTTACGACTTAGACCCTACGAGTCATAGGGTTTCTTTACGAGTCACATGGTGTGAGTCGTAGGCTCACCATAGTGGGGTCCCTCAGCTACTGTCCAGACTATGACTCGTGGTGACGAATTGTAGTGAGTCCTTACAAGTCGTATAGTGACCCATAGTCACTGGCGATAATTTTTCAGCTTTTAATGAAGGGCACTTTGGACATTTCCCTCTTTACCCACAACCTAAAGCACCTTTGGGGTATTGTTTTCAAAACTTATAAATAATAAACACTCTATCAAACTCTCTCAAATCCCTAAGGCAAGAACAAGCTAGGGTTTCTCAAAGTTGGTCATCTAAAGCTCAAGGGTAATTTCTCTCCATAATTCTTTGTACTTTCAAGCATGTGACTCTACCCTCAAATTTTCCATTCAGAATGTGAATTAAATGATTATTAATATGCAATTGAATGTGGGTTTTGACATGGTTGAGTCTTAAATTGTTTTCCCATGATTATTATGAATTTTTCATACTTTGAATTAAATATTTTTTAAACTAATGGGGTGCATGCGTGTAGGAATTGGAATGAGGGTCAAGGCATTCCACCAATTTGATGATTTTGGTATTGAAATTGGTTTGAAAATTGTGTTCCCTCAACCCACTTGTGTCCTTGGTTTTGAAATATGGTTTGTCACATGATTGGAAATTACTTACACTCACTATTGCATTGCATAAATGATTTAAAGGTTAAACTCTGATTTTGAAGGCCTTGTTGGCCGTGTTTTGACTGAAATTGAAACCTCGGGGGTCAAGTCATTCCCCTGAGTTGATTTGATAAACTAAAAAGGTTTGAGGCATTCCCCAACTTGATTAAATGAACAAAGAGGGTCATGGCATTCTCCCAAGATGACGGAATGTAACTAAAAATGGTATGAATGTAATCTTGCAAGTGTAAGGGTATGACAATACTTGTGGTGTTCCATAATGTGTAATTCCGGTTAAATGAATGGGTTATGTGAAAACTTATTTGAAATTGGGTTTAATGGGGGTTATGTATCTAAGTCGTAAAGGTGTGAGTCTTGAAGGACTTGTACTGGAAACTCATATTTGCTAGTGTGAGGGTGGTCTTGACGACCGTGTCCTTGTGACACACTTATTATGTTTGTGTATACTGTATTGATATGGGGTCAGGTCATTCCTTGGTCTTCCTTGATACCTCTAGTTCATACAGCTAACACGTACTGAGGCCCTTTCAGCAGGGGGGGTTGAACCCATATATCATGTGGATGCCCTTTTATGATGGTTAAGCAATATAGACCAGGCTAATGTTTTACTTCAAAGTAAGCCATATTCCCTATCTCAACATGATTATATATATGTATGTACATTGTGTGCATGTGGATTTTACTGTGGTTTTGACTTGGCATTATTTTATCCCTTTTTTGAGTTACAGGCTAGCGCTCAACCCGCTAACCATCTCCAAATATTATATACCCATGCGATGTAGGCACCGAAGACACTTCTAATTTTCTTGCACAGTGTTAGGATTTTTGGATTGTCAGCTATCAACTTTGAAGTGGTGAGATTCCATTCTCTAGAATAGCTATCATATTGAAGTCTTGTTTTGTTTATGTCTTAGACCCACTTCTTTGGTTTTAGATTTGGCTATCGTCAGGGGAATGTCCTGACTTAGATTGTTTTATTATTCTGTTAGAGGCTATGGAGATACTGTGTATTGGGATAGTTGTTGACATTCTTAGATTTTGTAATTCCACGTAATATTCTTAGCTCAATTCATCTCTAAGTTCCATGATTAAGGGGTCTAAGGCTTGGAAATTAGCCTAAGTTTTGGGACTTAGTCATTTTCGAGACCCCTACACTTTGATGATTTTATTTTTAGTCTTCCGGACATCGAAATGTCAATTTTGGAGTTGATTCATGATCGGGGTTGTTAAAATTACATCTCGGGTGAGTTTTGGAATTTTCGGACGAGTGTGAGGGCATGTTTGGAAAACCAAACCAGCAGCACTACCAGGATAAGCGTGCATCGCCCTCTTTAGTCTACCGGGGTAAGGCAGGCGCCGCCCTCTTTAGTCCATTAGGGTAAGATGGGCACCGCCTGGGTTAGTCCGCCTCTCCAGAGCCTGTGTTGCCCCTCCCTATTTCGTCCAGCCTTTGCTTCTTAGCATTTTAAGGGTATTTGGGTCATTTCTCTTCACCCAACTCGTTCATAAACACAAATTGGGGCTTCCAAAGGGCATTAGTTGCCTCTTTTACTCCAATTTCTCCCAAGGAAACCCTTCTTCTCCCTCAAGGGAAAATTCAAGCTTCATTCTCAAGAAAACCAATAGTTCTAGCTTCCAATCCAAGAAATCTTCCAAAAATCATTTGTAAAGGTATGTGTGATGTTCATCCATGGGTCTTTTTCACCTATGGAGTCCAAGAACCCTCTTTTGGTATAAATTATAAGTTTTTTACATGTTCAAGTTGAACTAACTCCATGAATTTCTTGTTAATCCAGTTACAAGGTACGGTTATAAGTGTTTTCAAGTGGAATGAGTAATATCATGTTTTGAATGTTGAAATTCCATGTTATATTCAATTGATTTTGGATAAATCCCTAGGTTATGAATTTAGCCATATAATCATATTGTTTCCTCATGTTTGAGACATTCTCAAGTTTAAGTGTATGATTTCCACATGTTTGATGAAATGCCCATGTTTAGGGCTTTGAACCATAATCACATTTTATAGTATTTCAATTTTGATATCGTATTTTAATACTCATTTAGTGTTGGTGGGTTATGAATACCTGATACCTATGTGTTTTTCATTAATTCAGCTTTTCAAGTACTCAGACAGTTAATCCATGAATCTTATCAGTATACTTACATATTTATGATAATGATGAGCACTATCAGTTATGTAATAATGTTTGGTTAAGTTTATTCCATTCCAGTACCAGTGTCGGTTCAGTTGAGAGTAGGATCTAGCACCAAGTGAACCCAGGGATGGAGGCTCACCTGACATTAGAGGGTGTGACCCTTAGTACCAATCCCTAAGTTACAGAACTACATAGCCAGCGTAGGTTAGAGATGTCTACTGTTTCTCCCAAGTGCACACGCAAGTGTACGTGGTCTCACCAAGTAATACAGTGGACTTAAATAAAGTCGAGTATCAATCCCTCAGAGACTTGTGTTGACAACTTATCCATTTCTAGTTCAACTATTGAGATAAAGTAACCCAAAGAGTTTTAGAGTTGTAAACTAAAAATAAAGTAACTAATGCGGAAAAGTAATAACTTTGGAAAATCAAGGGATAGAGACCCAAGGTTAAGACTTACGAACATTCATACTATTCCATTGAACTTTATTAGTTGGATTTATTATCTTGGTTATTGATTCGTAGGGTTTATTGCATGATTATGGTCTCCCGACCTCTAATCGTGTACCAAACTTCGACACTACAACTACATCGTTGAGTGGGGATGTAATAATCCAATCAAGTGCATGAAGATATCATAATACATATGAACCAAACAAGGCTACTAGTTATATCCCTATCCTAGATTATAATTCAAATCTCTTATTTTATAAAAGAATAAGAACTTTGTTCTATCTATCCCCACGTTCTATCTTCCTATTCCCCCTCCCGAGATCACAAGGTCGACAATATATGTATTCTAAGGATCATGAATCCTTAAGATAGATAAAACAAGGATAAATAAACAACCAATAATCATAATCAATCCAAAAAAACTTAATTCAAAGCGAAAGTAAACATGTTCTTGGCCTTAACCCCAGAAAGGGGGCATTTAGCCACTAATAGACATAACCGTCATCCAAATCAATGAATACAATATTAAATCTATTAAAAAGATAAATTAAATATAAGTAAAACCTAATTAAATTATGTATCATACCCTCTCTAAATACAAAGATGTCCAAAAGTGATTTGCAAAACGTGACAAGTCCTATTTATAGTAGAAGGCAATTTGTCGGTGGTGGAAAGAGTGATGCGCCGCGTTGATTATTGCATTGAGGGAGTGGAGAGTCATGTCTATTTCGAATTGTATCACTATTTTGGGTCCCTTTTAAAGTTTTTCATGTATTTCACACTCACATTGGCCATTTCCAAGGTCCTACACGCGCTGGTGACAGCCTAGGTGTCTGTTTAAGTCAAATCTTGTCCCTCGCTCTTGTTGAGCCACTCCAAGACTTTTGGTGTTGTTTAAACTTGATTTACAGCTTTTATATATTTCATATATCATCATAATCAATCTCTAAGCATCCTATAACATTAAACACCATAAATTAGAGCTCAAAACAACACAATCATCCAAGACGACGAACTAGATGCTAAGAATGCTAGTTTTTGTCCTTTTGATCTTTAACTTGTTTTTGAATATTGTCTTGTTTCAATTGAAACTTAAACTTTATAAATAATAGAAACTCAATACACCCACTATAATCCATCAAAATTAACTAGAACAACACCTAGCTCAAGCTAGTAAAACTAGTTTCCTCGTCTAGACTCTAAATGATCAGTTTAAACTCAAACTTGTTTGAAAACACCTTTAAACCTTGTAAGTACAAACTTGATCACTTAGATGCTTATTTATACCATTATTAAAACATAAATCACACAAGTTATCCTCAAAACAAGGCTAAATAAGCTAAGATAATAACACTAAGGTGCATAAATCAATCTTAGATTATCTACCTATCAGTTGAGGGTTATTAAGATGTCTACCTACCATTTTAGGGTTGACACATATCTCACTAGATCACCTTCCAGTTGAGGGTGACTCCTTAGTCCTTTGGTACACCAGTTTAGTGGATCCACACAGCCAGTGTTAGTACCCATGGTACGGTACTGACACTCTTCGAATTGGGGATACAGGTTGGACCTCAATTAGCTTAGATTGGGCATGTTGATTAGATGATACCTCCCACGATCTTAGTATAGTATTCAGTGTATTTTCAATTTAGGTTTGCTTGACCAAGTGTACAGATTCCCAATTATTCAGTTAAACAGATTTCAGTCTTTCAGTTATAAATTATTTCAGCAATATGTTTATGCTTAGTCTTGAATTCTCAGATATCACAGTTTTCTTGCTGCATGCTCAGTTATTTTATGTCGTTCAGTTAGTCCTTATTTCATATGCATAGTACCCCATGTATTTCAACCAATCCTCATCTCATATACCAATACATTTAAAGTACTGACCGAATACTCTTCTTTGCGCTATGATGTCTTATATCATCGATTTGGAGGCTCAGATTCCCGATCACTTTTAGATAGCTCAGCATGATCTAGCAGCCATAGTGGTGAGTCTTCATCCATTGAGGACATGTTATGTTTATTCAGTTATCTCAGTATTTCTTATATTCAGTCAGTCAGAGTTAGTTGGGGGCTTATCCTATCAACTCCTAAGTCAGTTAGAGGATTTTATACATTCAGTTATTCAGATTATCAGTCCTTTTAGTAGTATTATTTGTTTTAAATTGATATCTAGTTTTTTAGTATTTCATCAGATGTTTTAGACTTGTGATTGAATCCCATTCTCTGTATTCAGATTGATATTAATTCAGTAGTTTATCTTTCGCAAATGTATATTATTATTTTATCCAGATCTCATAGTAGGTACCATCTTATGGGTTATCTTATGATCACTTATGATTGTAAACATTATTATCGCGACTAGGGGGTAGCCTCAGGTGGTGACAGATTTCTTGATTTTTGATTATTCTATCTTGTTATATGTTTGAAACTCATCCGTTTCTAGTGTATCTTATTTTGTTTTACTAAGCAAAGGGTTTGGTCTGGATTCCATGGTAGACTTGAGATAACCTTCACGGCCAGGCCTTGGTTTGGGTGTTGACAATATTGGTATTAGAGCGGTTCATGGTCAAGTGGGTGTCCACAAAGTCATGATAAGTAGAGTCTCTTTTATGGGTGTGTAGCATGCCACACTTATAAGAAAGAGTCTACAATACATTTAGGAATGTTTCCTTTTCTTGTTGTTCTATTTCAAGATATAGAGTCTAAAGCCTTGAATCTCCTCTAATTTTTATTTATTTGTATTTCAGATAATGCCTCCCAGAAGATCTGATGCTCATCTATCCCACTTAAGGACAATGTATAGAACTCATCCTGCCTATGGGGTACAGACCTGGTCTAGAGTCACCGCTCCTAATTGTCCCTATAGAGTTCCATTTATTCTCTCTAGCCCTCCTCAAAAACCTCAGGGTGATGTGCTCAATGCTGAGTTTTGCTAGTCGATCCATTTGCTTAACCAGTTGGTGTTCTCTCAGACTGAACTTGTTTCTTCTATTTCACCATCTTCTGGGGTCACTAGAGTTAGCCATTTTATGAGGTTTAGTCCTCCGAATTTCACTGGTTCCAAAGTTGAGGAAGATCTTCAAGGATTTATTGATGAGATGGAAAAGATCTTTAGAGTTATGCATGCTTCTAACTTTGATGGTGTTGAGTTTGCCGAATACCAGCTGAAGGGATGTGCATATCAGTGGTATAAGGAATGGGAGCAGTTGAGGCATGATGATGTCAAGCCGACATTATGGGATGAGTTCTCTAGTGGTTTTATGGATCTCTTCTTTCCTCAGGAGTTGAGGAAGGCAAAGGCTAAAGAGTTCATAAACTTAAAACAAGGAAAAATATTTGTGAAAGAGTATGCCTTGAAGTTTCATTAGTTATCCTGTTATGCTCCGGAGTTGGTGTCTTCTATGAGGGATAAGATAAAGAAATTTACTTTGGGCTTGTCTTAGGACTTGGTGTTAGAGTGTAAGACCATCATGCTGAATAATAACATGGATATTTCTAGACTTTTGGTATACATACAACGGTGGAGAAGGAAAAGAAGTAGGCAGAAGCGGGGGAAAGAAAAAGTAAGAAGTTTAGGTAGTCTGAGCAGGGTGAAGGTCATTAAAATAGTAGTAGAGATGGTAGGAAGTGGTCTAAGAACAAGTGGTGAAATTCTAGTTCTTATTCTACGGCTAGTGCTCCATAACCTAAGTTGTCAGGTGGTCGTCTCTTCCAAACCAATAGTGGGTTTAAGGCACAAGGTGTCTAATCTCAGGACAGTAGGGCCCAGTCAGCTCCATCATACCCTCCTTACAAATTTGGTAGGCAGTTACACCATGGTTTTTGTGATGGGGTGAGGAATAAGTGTTTTTGATGTGGTCGGCAGAGTCATATTCAGAGGAACTATCCTTTCAGTGGTGTTGCTATTGGGGCTAGTAAAGTTACAGTTTTTGCTTCTTCAGCTCCTGCACTAAAGGGTGCTACTTCTAGTACCAGCACTGGTCAGAATTGTTTTTATACTCTTGTCTCCCGCTAGAAATCTGAGGCATTACCCAATGTTGTTACTGTTATGCTAAAACTCTTTTCTCGTGATGTGTATTGTCTTCTTAATCTAGGGTTTACTCTTTCTTATGTGAACCTTATATGGCTATTTATTTTTGTTTTGGTCCTGAGTGTATTTCTGATCCCTTTTTTGTGTCTATCCCAGTGGGTGATTTTGTTATGGATAGAAGAGTTTATAGGGGTTCTGTGGTATCTATCTATGGTAAGAAGACATTGGTGGATCTGATAGAGTTAGATATGTAAGATGTTGCGGTCTAAGGTGCACACAAGAACACGCGATCGTACAAGTAATATAGTGAATAAGATAATCGGATATCGCACCTACAAGGACTACATAACTAGCAATTCAACCAACTTTAGTTTTCAACAATAATGTATTAAGGATTTCAAAGTATCAAGATGATTGTGAAGTTTCAAGTGAAAATATAATTAATAAAGAAACAACAATATGTGACAATAGCAACGTAAGCAGGGTTGTAAACATTACTAGTGAGAATTACAGGGTTGAGATACTTTTAACATTCTTAAAAATCTCTATTCTTCTCTTAGTTTAGTTGATTATCAGGTTATTAATTCCCAGGGTTTAGAGTATGATCATGGCCTCCAGATCCTCTAATCTTCTTCCTAACTGGACATTACAACTACATCGTTGAGCGGGGATGTAATAATACATTTAGATGCATTAAGCTGTCATCCTGCAAGTGAATCAAACAAGGCTTTTAGGCATATCCCTATCCTAGACGCTAATTCAAATCACTTATTTTATAAAATAATAATAACCTTGCTCCTTAAACTCTTTGTTCTATCCTATAAATCTCTTCCCAAATTCACATAAGAATATAGGTGTATTTTAATGGTGGCCATTCATCAAAATAGTAAGCACAAGAGATTAAGAATAACCCATATGATAATTCAACAATAAACTACGAGAAAGAATATCAAATTGCAATTATGTTTTCATCCTCAACCCCAGAACAAGGGTTTTTAGCCACTCATGTTTGAATTCAACATCAAAAATGAATAATTAATCATACAAAAAAGTAATCTTGGAGTTATGAAGTTCAAAGAACCCTAAGAGAAGTATTTTAGTATTTTTTTTCCTCTGATGTACGTTTCCAAAGTAGTCTCAATTGTATTTAAGTATTCCTTCTATAGTAGGACAATTTTAGCCCACTAAATACCCACCATCGTGTCACATGACTCACTCTGGTAGAATAAGAGTCGCGTTATGCCAGTTAGTTTATAGAAATATTGTCTGTACCACGTGGGTTAGTTCAAGGGAATAGGGTCCGCTCCGTGGGGCTATCGTAGACCCTCACTAGAAATTACATTTAGTCCGAAAATTACAAGGGGCGACGTGGAGCACAGTCCAAGAGAATAGCTTTCGTGCCGCACTGCCTATTCCCTCTCTAGCATCATTGCTTCTTTACTTGTTTCCGCCTCTAAATGCATGATTTTTGAGCTCAATGCACTTCTTCTCATGTCCATAAAATCAATATTAAAGATTCAATCATTACTCGTTTCCCGTCATGCATCCAATTGCGTCCAATTCCATCAAAAATCAATACCGCATCACTAATCATGTCCATTAGCTAAATCATGCAATTACACATCAAACACAGTAAGAATAACAAATTTTAGCTTATAGAACAACTCCTATTATGGGTGAATATTGGTGCTTAGACATATAAATATGCCCAATATCACCACGCCACACTTAGAATCTTACTCTTCCTCGAACAACTCCAAGCAACACTATACCCAATTAAGCTTAACCTCACAACCTAAGCAAAATACTTGCGTTGGGCACACATAAGTCAATCATGACTCTTTATCCAAAACATGTCAATTCACTTCTATAAGCATAGGATTATTCTTTTCAAATCCCCTTACCTCAGAGGGGAACGAGGTCTAAAAATACGGCTATCAATAAAAAATACTTTTCAATCAAGTAGGTAAACAAGGTCTAAAAATATATCTATCAACAAAAATGCCTACATCATTTCCTAAACCCAACATCCTTTATTTTGATTTTTGAACACACCGAGCAAGTTCTAAATATCACTATACATATAGAATAACTAAAAACCTCTCTCACTCTTGGTTCATGCTAGATTCAAGTCGGATCCCTATGGTTTTCAATATCGCACTTGTCAAATTCAGATTTAAGCCAACAAACCAAAAATTGCACCTATTGAGATTAAGTGTCTAAAACTAGCTCTTTTTTATTTTATGACATGCTTCTATTTCAAAATAAGTATGTTCCAAGTCAAGCAACCACATGGCCCAACATAAAGCATTTCTCCTTAAAGTTGTGGTTCGGTTCTTTTCACTTCTTTATTTCCTATGACTAACTCCCCTTAAGATGGTCGTTATATATCAATAATAGGGGAGGGTACCTAATTATGACGACTTATTAAAAATTACCTTGAGGGCAAAAACCAAAATTTTACTCTTACTTTTAAACAAAAGTAACTACTAAGCAACAAAACTAATAAACTACCTACTACTAAGAAAATCTTATCAATACTAACTATTACGGATCGTATAGTTTTGAATAGTTAGAATGAATGAATGTCTTCCCAAAAACAAAACAAAATATCCAACATAATAAAACAATAAGGGTACAAGAAATGAGATGCCACCACCCTACACTTAAAACAAAGTATTATCCCAATGCTTACTAAGAAAACCAAGTATGAGGTGGGGAGAAACTCCCTGGTCACATATCATCTATGTCATCATCAGACTCTAGACTATAGAGCTCATCTCCCAAATCTGGGTCATCACTGTCATCCGTTTCATCTAACTCCAAGTATAAATCACGCAACCGATGCTCTTCGTTAGTCGGCACATCATCATCTACTGGATCTATAATTTCTAGGCCAATTCGCAGTATGGTCCTAGCATTATGACCAAGAGGATAGTCAAGTTCAAAAGCTTGAATCTCCTATTATATAGTTGGGCATCTACCTATCCCTAACTGTAGTAGTTGTAGCCCATGCGTCCGAGTTGTGATCTCGTCATTCTGAGCCTGACGCTTAGGCATAGTCAATACTGTACCATGAGTCACAGTGATCCCCTAAGTACAGCACACATCTACTAGGCAAGTGTCAAACACCGGCCTATAATCGAGGTCCTCCTTCTCTACACCAAAATCCCTCAGAAACCGTATCAGCAAACCTCCAAAGCCATACATGCGCTGCTAATGGAACCTCGCCTTCCTTATAGACAAAAATGTGATAACACTTGGTCTTATATCTTGACCTTTGAGTCCCTCTCTAATGGGTCCCAATTTGTATAAAACTCCCTAACAAGGTTTAGGTTGAACTCATGAGGTTGCTCAAACAAAAAGTCCATCTGTAGCTCCTCTATTCGGCGCACCATGCTGGGAAATTCTCTCAATAGGTTGGATCAATTAATGAATTGATCTGCAGAATACTTAGACTCATTGTGCTTTGCATACTACTTTTTTCTATCCTCTACAACCTGTTTAGTGTCGTACCTCCTATATTGCCCATGTGGAATAGCCGGAGGTGGGGGCACATGACTAGTTTGCCTATTTCTTTTGCATGCCAGCTCATAAGGTCCATCCAAGGTCTGACCCTTTTGCTGACAACTAGACATATCACCTGTTAATTACAACATTCAGCAAACATATCAAACAAAGCACCTATTTTGAACTAGCAAACACTAAGTGTGAGAAAGTGTTGAAGACATCCCATACTTAGTTGCTAGTATATGTGTGTAAGTACAAGAACTAGGGAACTCAGACTTCCCCTATTCAATATACATTTTGCATAAGCACAACTCTCAGATAT
This sequence comes from Capsicum pubescens, assembly GCA_030864215.1. Classification (NCBI taxonomy): domain Eukaryota; kingdom Viridiplantae; phylum Streptophyta; class Magnoliopsida; order Solanales; family Solanaceae; genus Capsicum; species Capsicum pubescens. Next base: position 81,723,793 of record CM061541.1, on the reverse strand, counting down.
CAAGCAATCATTAATCCAGACCGTCATTCAATCTTATGGCATTGATAATCTATATCACTTTATCAAAACAACTTTAGGTGTACATATTTCATTGTTTTGATATTTTTAACTTAAATTGATATGGGGTCCACATCGTGGGGCATAGCGTGCGTGGAAGCTGAAATTCAAGAGGGGATAAATTGAAATTTTCTTCTGTGTATAGACTATTGACTCCTCACAGTCGACTCGCCTGCAGATCAAAACACTTCACAAACAGATTAAACTTAAATAATTAATCACATGAATAATAAACCATAAAGTAAACTACACAAAAATTTATCATGGCTCGACACACCAATCAAGTTCCTACATCCAATCCCCTTGGGTTTCAAGTTTCTTTTAGATCATTGAAAGTTTGGTTCGAGTACAATGATAGGAAATAAGTTCTGAAGACTTATTTTTCTCTTTAGATCTTGTGACACAACTTCAGTTGATGTTAAAAAGTGGACTCGATCCTACTCTTTATATAACAATTGTAAACTATGGTTACAAAGCCTTATTAAACTAAGATTGTGACACTCTGAAGTTTCTGCTTGAAGTTGCGTAAAGAGTGTCTATATTCGGTCTTCTTCTTTTATAGTCTTTGGTTGTTTCTCTTCATAAGGAAACCCAAGAGATTTATTCTCAGCCAAGGATTTTAATTGATTTTTTGATTGAGGAATGTAGTCGTGCATAATATCCATATACGACTATGAATCACGTCCATATCAGATATCTATGTGATCTATATTTCCTTTTTGATTTTATAGAGATTGATTTCCTTAACAATGTACTTTGATCTTCTCTTCTTGATTGATTCGGTGTGCCGTGAATTTGGGGATTGCAAATCCTTTTTCTATTTTCATAATGCTTGATTGATCTGTTTTCCATGCTGAGGTCGTCCATATCTTTGGAAAGATATTATGATTCAATTTTTTATAATATTTGGGACTATAATGCTCTTTCCATTTATCTTCTCATGATTACTTTTTATTTGGATACCATAGATGTCTTTCCATTCGTGAGGTCCTTCTATTTCTGGAGCCAGCTTCTTTTATCTTTCCATTTTTACAAGCTGCAAAGATACACTTGTGAGTTTGTTATTATTTAAACATAAAGTAAACATTATTTAACTTCCATTTTTTATAATGACAACAAAAGTAAACATCAGTTAACTTCACTGTTTGTCAGCTTGCTCCCCTGACTTGTGTAAGTATCATCTTATTCTGCTCTCCCTGACTAGTAGGCTACTCTGATATTTCTGTCCTTCTCTCTCTTTGACATAATTAAAAAGAAACAATACACAGGCAATATGTAGACAGTTAAATGCATATATAAAAGGTTTTCTAAATATCATGAATGCTAATAATACCAAGCCTTTTTCATATAGAGCAAAATCTTTCTTCTAGCAGAGGTTTGGTAAAGATATCTGCTAGTTGATTTTCAGAGTCAAGAAAGTTTAGTCAAAATTCATTGTTCTCAATATGATCTCGAATGAAATGATGCTTCATATCAACATGTTTAGTCCTGTGATGCACAGTATACTTAGATAGGCTGATGGCCCTAGTGTTATCACATATAATGGGAATAGATTCAAAAGATAATTCAAAATCAAGAATTTGGTGCATAATCCATATGATTTGAGTGCCACAGCTTTCGACAGCTATGTATTCAGCTTCTGTGGTCGAGAGAGCAATGGAAGTCTATTTTTTGCTATGCCAAGAGATAAGAGCATCGCTAATAATTTGACATATTTTGCTGGTGCTTTTTCTATCACTTTTGTCTTCTGCAAAATCAGCATATAAATATTTGATTAAATTAAAATGAGAAGAGCAGGGATACCATAGACCAAGGTCTTATGTTCCTATTAGATATCAGATGGCCCATTTGACGGCAGTGAGATGAGATTCCTTAGGAGTTGACTGGAATTTGGCGCATTTACACACACTAAACAAAATATTTGGACGACTTACAGTTAAGTAGAGTAGAGATCCGATCATCCCATGGTACATCTTTTCATCAACGTTCTTTCCAGCTAAGTCTGAATCAATGCTTGTGGATGGACTCATGGGTGTTCCATAGGTCTTTCTCTTCTCCATGCCAAACTTTTTGATGAGTTCCTTCATGTATTTTGCTTGACTGATGAAGGTGCCCTTGGGAGTTTGTTTAATTTGTAGTCCCAAAAAGAATGTGAGCTCGCCCATAAGACACATTTTGAATTCTCCTTTCATCAAATTTGTAAAATTCTCGCACATAGAAATGTTAGAACTACCAAAAATGATATCATCAACGTAAATTTTCATAATGAGGAGATTTGAATTAGGCTATTGAATAAACAATGTTGTGTCAATTTTACCCCTTTGAAAATTGTTATTTAGTTGGAAAAGTACTGGGTTTCTCATACTAAGCTTTTGGGGCTTGTTTGAGGTCGTAGAGTTCTTTCGATAACTTGAAAACATGATTTGGAAATGAAGGATCTTCAAATCCAAGGGGTTATTTTACGAAAACTTCCTAATGAATAAAGCCATGTAAGAAAGCACTTTTTATGTCCATTTGATATAATTTAAAATATTTAAAAGTAACAAAAGCTAGTAAAATTTGTATTGACTCTAACCTAGACACAGGGGCAAAGGTTTTATCCTAATCAATACCTTCCTTCAGAGAGTAGCCTTGAGCTACGACCCTGACTTTATTTCTGATAACTTTACCTTCTTCATTTACCTTATTTTTGTAGACCCATCTGGTTTCGATTATTGAGCAGTTTCTTGCTCTTTCAACTAGTGTCCAAACTTGATTTCGTATAAATTATTCTAGTTCTTCCTTCATAGCTTCAACTCATGATTCATTATTGAGAACTTCATTAGTTTTCTTCGATTCGATTTGGGACATGAGGGCAATGGATTCTAGTATCCTTAATGATGCTCTGGTTTGCACTTTATCTTCTAGATTTCCGATGATGAGTTTATTTGGATGGTTGTCATCCTGCTTTAATTCTTTTGGAATGATTGGCCTTCCTATTTCTATTATAGAAATAGACTCTGTCGAGGATGTAGTCGACTTATCTTGGGAGGGCTCTAGATTTGTACTGAGATTTTCTCCAATCTGTATATTACTCATATGTTCTTCATCAATACTTATACTCGTAGTGAGGTGGTTAGATTCATTAAATACAATGTGCATAGATTCCTCAATAACTAAAGTTTTTTTATTAAAAGCCCTGTAAGCACGACTAGTGAGAGAGTACCCAAGGAACATACCTTCGTCACTTTGTGGATCAAATTTTCCTAAGGTATTTTTACCATTATTGTAAATAAAGCATTTGCAGCCAAAGGGATGGAAGTAGCCGATGTTGGGCTTCTTTCCTCTCCATAGTTCATAAGGTGTTTTCTTGAAAATTTGTCTAATCAGATACCTGTTGATGATATGACATGTTGTACTAACTACTTCTGCTAAAAAGTGATCTGGGAGATTGTGCTCTAACACCATTGTTCTGGCAGTTTTCTATAGGAGTCGGCTTTGTCATTCCACTACACCTTTTTGTCGGGGAGATTGCGGTGAAGAGAAGTTCTGAGAGTATCCATTTTGAGCATAATACTCTTCAAACGCCTTATTTTCAAATTATCCTCCATGATCACTATGAATATAGGTGATGAAGTGCCCGACTTCTCTCTGTATTTTACTACAAAAAATCTCAAAATTTGTGAAAGATTCAAGTTTATGTGCAAGAAACACAACCCAAGTAAATCGTGAGTAATCATCAACTATGACAAAAACATATCTTTTTCCACCAATGCTTGTGGTTTTGCTCAAACCAAACAGATCCATGTGGATTGTTTGGAGAGGCCTGGTAGTAGAGACAATATCCTTGGCTTTGAAATATGTTCTAGTCTGTTTACCTAGTTGGCAGGCATCAAAAATGTGATCATTGTCAAACTTGAGTTTTGGCAGACCTTTCACCAAATCAAGCCTAGACAGTTTCTTAATAATGTGCATACTAGCATGCCCGAGATTTCTGTGTCACAACTAAGTATTATTGGATTGCACAGTGAGGTAGGTCAAGGTGGAAAATTTAGGACTATTTAAAACATAAATGTTATCAACGCATTCACCAATAAGGGAGATATTTCTTTTGTCATGTTTGATTGAGCAGCTTTCATCTTTGAAGAGGACTCCAAACTCGGTGTCACATTGTTGATTGATGCTAAGTAGGTTGTGTTTGAGATCGGTTACTAGGTATACTTCGGTGAATTCACATGATAAGCTGAGTCTTACTGAGCAGACTTTAATAACGTTGCCTCTGGCATTGTCATCGAATCTGACTGATCCCCCATCTACATTCTTTAGGGAAGAAAATTTCTCCTTTTTTCCAGTCATATGTCTGGAACATCCATTGTAAATGACCCACATTCCTTTTTTGTAGCTCTTGTGGATTTGTTCCTACAAAATAAGAAGATTAATTTTGTTTAGGTACCCAAGTGGTCTTGGGTCCTTTCGAGTTAAATATACTTTCCCTAGGCTTCCAAACCCATACATTTTTAGGCTTATGCCTGCAGTTGTAGGATTTGTGCCCCCTCTATCCACAAGTAAAGAAAATGGGTTCTCAAAAGGAAAAGGAGGTCTTAGCTAATTTAAACAACCCTGAGAAGAAACTCAGGTTCCTTTTTAAAGAGTTTGCTCCTACAAAAGTGTGGCTTGGGGACCTTTTAAGATTGTTTAATTTAGTTTTTACGTCATCAAGATCTTCATAAATCAAGTCATTTTCAACTTGACATGCCTCAATTTCTTTTATCCTGTTTCATCGTTCTTCTAGGAGTTTTTGTTTAAATCGAACTTCAAAAATTTTCTTTTATTAAGAAAACTTATTATATTCATCTATGAATTTTTGAAGTTCATCGGTTAGCATATCCAAATTACACTCAAGAGTACTACAATTATGACAGTTAGGTGATCTTACCTCACTAGGTCCATCTTTTGCCATAAAGCAATATTTGCAGCCTTTATTTCTTCTTCAGTTTTATCTTCGTTGCTCCAGGCCCCAAAAAATTGATTATTTCTAGTCGATTGTCGACTTAATTTTGGACCATTTTTTTTTAAATGTCCAGGCCTTCCACAGTAGTAACAGCTATCATTATTTCTAATGGAGTCATTATTCTTTCCTCCCTAGGATCTTTGATGTCTCTGTCTCATGATCTGCCTTACCTCACGGTTGATGAGGGCCATCCTTTGCTATTAGCATTTTCCAGAATGTCCTCTTCTCCGGTTGGAGTAGAATTAAAGGCTACTATTTTTTTCATCCTTTTGAAACCTGTTGATATAATTTTTCTCATATGCAATTAGCTTACATCGCAGTTCATCATATGTCATGTTGTGAAGGTCTCCGTCTTTCAAAATGAAAGCCTTGGTTTTCCAAGTCTTTGGGAGACTTTGGACTAGCTCATGGCTTACAAGCTGTGAGGATAGATCATCCCCGGTGACTTCAGTTCGCACCCTATTTTGCTGAATTTGGTGAACATTGTTTCAATATCCTCATTTTCCTCCATTCTGAGCAACTCATACTCATTGACCAGGGCAGCAATTTTTTATTTCTTAACCTTGGATGTTCCTACATAAGTTACCTCCAGTTTGTCCCACGTCTCCTTTACAGTTTCACATATTGAAATCTTGTCATATTCCTCTCCACTAACTACACACAAAAGTAACCTTATGGCACGTGCATTAGTTTGGATTGCCTCCTGTTGCTCTTTGGTAATGTCAAAGTTTTCCGATCTTCCATGTCAGTACTGTTGGATTCTTTATCCTAGTCCGTTTGCTTTTTCTTGAGTCCTAGAATTGGCTTTGGACCCTTTTTGATAACAACCCAAGCTTGATAGTTATTTAATTGAACTAAGATAGTGAATCTATACTTCCAGTAAGAATAGTGTTGTCCATTAAAGTATGGTTGTCTTGTGGAGGAGTGACCATCCTGGAGAAGAGCACTGGGAATTTGATAATTGGTTATTTGATCTTTGCTCACTTGCGGTTAGGAAATGTTATCTGTGAGACCTGCTCTGATACCAATTGAAATTCAAAAGGGGTAAATTGAGATATTCTTCTGTGAGTCGACTACTGACTCCTCATAGTCGACTCGCCTGCAAGTCAAACATTTTACAAACTTACTAAACTTAAACAATTAAGCACGTAAACAATAAAACATAAAGTAAACAACACAAAGATTTATCTTGGTTTGGCACACCAATCAAGTGCCTACGTCCAGTCCCCTTGGATTTCAAGTTTCTGTTAGATCGTTGAAAGTTTGGTTCGAGTACAATGATAGGAAACAAGTTCTGAAGACTTATTTTTCTCTTTAGATCTTGGTACACAGCTTCAGTTGATGTTACAAAGTTGACTCGATCCTACTCTTTATATAACAATTGTAAACTACAGTTACAAAACCTTGTTATACTAAATTGAGACACTTTGAAGTTTCTGCTTGAAGTTGTGTAATGAGTGTCTGTCTTCAGTCTTCTTCTTTTATAGTCTTTGATTGCAGCTCTTCATAAGGAAACCTAAGATATTTCTTCTCAACCAAGGATGTGAATTGATTCCTTGATTGAGGAATGTAGTAGTGTATAATGTTCATATCAGAGATGTCTATATACGACTATAAATCACGTCCATATCAGATGTGTTTGTGATCTATATTTCTATTTTGATTTTGCAGAGATTGATTACCTTGCTAATGTACTTGTGATCTTCTCTTCTTGATTGATTTGGTCTGCCATGAATCTGGGGATTTTCGTGATTCTTGATTGATCTTCTTGCCATACCGAGGTCCTCTATATATTTGGTGAGATATTATGATTTGATTCTCATTAATATTTGGGAATATGATGCTCCTTCCATTTTTCTTCTCATGATTACTTTTATTTGGATACTGTGGATGTTTTTTCATTCTTGAGGTCCTTCTATTTCTAGAGTCGGCTTCCTTTTTCTTTCCATTAATACTAGCTACAAAGATACACTTGTGAGTTTTTCATTATTAAAACATAAACTTGGAAGGCCAGTAGAAGCCTCTATGTCGCTGGGCTTAAAGCACGGGCTAGTCTCTAAGTTGCCCCTTTTATTTCACCGAATTGGGCTCTGCGTCACTCATGCTATTTCACTGAATTGGGACTCGCATCACGGGCCTATCGCGCACACATACTGGAAATTGTATTTTTAGGGGATATTTTATCCCCCATTTTGCTTCCCATCCTCATACATCACCTTAGTGCATAATTTACGTACCTGAGAGATTTCCTTTGACAAAAATTCCACTAACTTCTCATTCAACCTCATGTTACTGAGTTTCTCACTCCTGCACACTAAACAAAAACAACAAACTAATGTAAGAAAAAGTGGGTTGCCTCTCACTCAGCTCCTTAGTTTTGGTCGTGGGACGACACATCTTTTTGTACTTTCCATTTCTTTTCTATATTATTTTTTATTTTTATTTTTCTTCAAACAACTAAGAAGTAACCTACACTATTACATTACAGTCATGGGTTGCCTCCCATGCAGTGCCTTAGTTATTGTTGTGGCACGGACCCACTCAACTTTATTTTTCTACAAAGGTGATGGACGTATTATGTTGATCCCCATGATCTCCCCAATAATTCTTCACGCTCTGTCCATTCACCATGAATTTGTTACTTTTTTCCTTATTCCATAGTTCAACGGCTCTATGAGAAGTCATTCTCACAACTTCAAATGGCCCAGACCACTTGGACCTCAGCTTATGATAGCGCTCAAGCGCACACGCAAGTGTACGTGGTCTGACCAAGTAGTAAAGTGGCCTTATAAAAGTCAAGTATCGATCCCACAGGGACTAATGTTAAACAACTATTCAATTTCAGTGAACAATTGAGATTAAATTGATACAGAGTAATCAAAAGAGTTTTGAAAGTTTATAATTAAAAGTAAACTAAAATAATGCGGTAAAGTGAAGACTTTGAAAAATCAATGGATTAAAACCCGGGGTTAAATCATTATGAACAATCATACTACGCTATTGACCTACATTAGTTGGATCACTTATCTTGGTTATTGGTTCGCAGGATTTACTGCATAATCATGGTCTCCTGACCTCTGATCGTCTACCTAACTTGGACATTACAACTACATTATTGAGCGGGGATGTAATAATCCAATTAAGTGAATAAAGCTATCATCCTACAAGTGAACCAAACAAGGCTTCTAGGTATATCCCTATCCTAGATGCTAATTCAAATTCCTTATTTCATAAAGGAATAAGAACCTTGTTCTATTTATCCCACGTTCTATCTTCCTATTCACTCTCCTGAGATCACAAGGTTGACAATATATGTATTCTAAGGATCATGAATACTTAAAATAGTTAAAACAAGGATATACAGAAAAACAAATATGATAAGCAATCCAAACAAAATTAATTAAAAGCAATAGAATTCATGTTCTTGGCTTTTACCCCGGAAAGGGGGTGTTTAGCCACTAATCGTCATAACTGTAATCAAAGTAGTTGAATACATGTTATGATCTATTAAAAAGTGAAATAAATAATAATAAAACCTAAAATATGATTTTATGTAACTTCCTTAATCTCCAAAGACGTTCAAAAGTTGATTATATCGTGTACAAGTTGTCCTATATATAGTAGTAGTCTCCAAGCAGTGTAGGGAATATGTGGTGCATCGCATTGCATTTCATGTGGAAAAACCAATGCATCATGGTGTATTTAGTGTGTAAATAAACATTCATCATGGTGTATTTCACGTGCAAGTGGTCCGCGTTGCGTCCAATTTGCGGCATCTCACTGGAATTAACCTCTCAAAATTCAACTAAGTCTTTTGCTTTCCTCTTCCATCCCTTGCCTTTTGGTGATATTTTCCTTTGGTTTTAAGCTTGTGTTTCATCAAAATATCATCAAAATCAACTCACCAAGAATACTACATGATCAAACACTAAATATTAGATCTCGAAGCAACACGATATCCACAACGATAGACTAAAAACATGAGTTAGGACTAGGCTAGTCCACGTTGATCTTCAACTTGTTGATCTGCCTCTTGACTTAATCCAATTGAACTTTTCACATTAAAAACAAGTTTTTCCACATATAAATATGCAATAATAACCTTAGGAACTCATTTAACACATTAGAATCTATTGTGATATACTAGAACAACACTTAGCTAAAGTTAGTAAAACTAGTTTCTCATCTAGACTCTAAATGATCCAATTAAACCCAAACTTATTTGAAAACACTTTTAAATAGTGTAATCACATCCTTGAACACTTAAATGCTTATTTATATCAACATCAATGCATAAATCACACAAATTGTCCTAAAAGTAAGGCTAAATAGGCTAAGATAGCAACACTAAGGTGCATAAATACACCCAACATCAGCTTACCTGGAAACAATCTCAATCTAGAATTGATTAGAAAAACAAGTTTTCCTGACTCAAAATATCAATTCAAATATTCTTATCATGCCATCTTTTGGTCTTTTATTTATAAAATTTCGCATTCTCATAGGCATGTAAGCGAAACTCATCAAGTTTATTTGGTTTTAGCAATCTCTTCTCTCTAGCAGCCTTTATATTGAGATTCAATTTTTTCACTGCCCAAATACTCAAGCTCCACAAGCAAATGGCAAGCTTTTCCGTATACCAAACAATAAGAAGAGGTCCCAATGGGCGTTTTATATGTTGTCCTATACGCCCATAGTTCATCATCCAGCTTCTTCGACCAATCCCTACGTTGTCCATTGACTATTTTCTATAATATCTACTTGATATCACGCTTAGACACCTCCATTTGGACACTTTTTTGTGGATGATACGTTGTGGCCAACTTGTGCCTAACACCATATTTAGCTAAAAAAAAAATTAAACCAAGTGTTCACAAAATGTGTACCTCCATCACTGATAACCACTTTTGGTGTGCCAAAACGAGAGAAAATCTACTTCTTAACAAACTTTATCACAACTCTTGCATCATTTGTGGGGAGATCAGAAGCTTCCACCCATTTAGATCAATAGCCACCAGAATGTACAAATTTCCATGAGATGGTGGAAATGGCCCCAAAAAGTCTATTCCCCATATGTCAAAGATCTCCACTTCCAGAATATTATTCAAGGGAATTTCATGATGCCTCTATATTTTGCCTATTCTCTAGAACTACTTCAAACATAATTCATAGCATCTTTAAATAATGTGGGCTAGAAAAAAACATACCGCAATACCTTTTGAGTTGTCCTTTCTCCACCATGATGACCTCCATAAGGCACCGAATGACAACTTTCAAGTATCTTTATAGATTCATCTTCTGAAACACATCTTCTCATTATTTAATAAGCACCCTACTTAAAGAGAAATAGTTCATCCCATACTTACGCATGAAAAGCATGGAACAGCTTTTTCTTTTGATAACTAGTGGTCTTTGGAGGATAGACACCAGCTACTAATAAGTTTAGTATGTCAGCATACCATGGAACTTCAGCTACATCCACTTCCATTAGTTTCTCATCAGGAAACTCCTCTTGAATACAAAGAGTATCATCAGCTACATAATCATGACTCTCAAGTCTCGAAAGATGATCCGTCACTTGATTTTCAGCTCCCTTTTTATCACAAACTTTTAGATCAAACTCTTGGAGCAAAAGAATCCAACTAGTCAACCTTGGCTTTATATCCTTCTTATTGAACAAATACTAGATTGTATCATAGTTTGTATGAACAATAACCTTTGTACCCACCAAGTATGATCTAAATTTATCAAATACGTACACAAGGGATAGCATTTCCTTTTCGGTGACTGTATAATTCATCTGGGTTGCATCTAAGATTTTTGTCGCATAATAGATAGAGTGAAATACCTTTTATTTGTGTTTCCCCTATACTACTCCAACAGCTAGATCACTCTCATCACACATCAACTCGAATGGTAATGCCTAATCGGGAGAAATTAGAATGGGTGACTTCGTCAACTTCTCCTTCAGAGAATCAAATGCTTTCTGACAGTCTGTCCCAAGGTCAAACTTGGCCTCTTTTACCAAAAACTTGCACATTGGACCTGTTAACTTTGAGAAGTCTTTGATAAACCATCTGTAAAATCCTGCGTGCCCAAGAAAACTTCTTACCCCTTTCACCGACACCATATATGAGAGCTTTTCAACAATTTATACCTTAGATTTGTCTACCGTAAGTCCTCTATATGACACATTATGACCAAGGACGATACCCTCATTGACCAAAAAGTGGAACTTCTCCCAGTTAAATACAAGGTTGGTCTCTTCACAGAGGTTCAGGACCTTATCCAAATTTTGTAAGCACATGTCAAATGAATTACCAAAAATGGAAAAATCATCCATAAATACCTCGACAAAGTCTTCCACCATATCAAAAAATATAGCCATCATGCATCTCAATAAAGTCGTTGATGCGTTACAAAGATCAAAGGGAATTCATCTAAATGCATCAGTACCATATGGGAAGGTGAAGGTGGTCTTCTCCTAGTTCTCATATACTATAGTTATCTAGTTATGCCCTAAATACCCATCCAGAAAGCAGTAGTACTCATGTCCCGCCAATCTGTCCAATATCTAATCAATAAATGGAATGGGATAGTTATCCTTCTTTATGTCATCATTCAACTTTCTATAACCTATGAAGATCCTTCACCCAGTAATTATGTGAGTTGGAATCATCTCATTATCTTTGTTATTAACAATAGTCATCTCACCTTTTTTTGGGACACTGTGCATAGACTTACTTATTTACTGTCGAATATGGGATAGACAATCCAAGCATCAAGCCACTTAATGACTTCTTTTCTAACCATATCTTTCATCACCAAATTTAGTCTTTGTTGGTGTTTCACACTTGATTTGTATCCCTCTTCCATGTATATTTTATGCATATAGAAAGTGGGATTGATTCCTATGAAATCCGAGATCTGCCATCCGCATACTCTCTTCCTTCTTTTCAACACTATCAATGCCTCTCTTACCTCTACATCATACAAACTTGCAGACAAAATCACAGGTAAAGTATCATCCTCACCAAGTAAAGAATATTTTAAATGAGAAGGAAGAGCCTTGAGCTCTAGTTTCGGTTCTTTATCAACGAACGCCATAGGAGATGGTCAAATTAGTCTATTCAACGGCTAAAAATTTGTAATTTTAGTGTCAATCAATGTCAAATCCATAATTTTCACCATTTCAAGTGCCTTAACATCACCATAAAGATCATACCCCATCAAAACTCGCTCAAGGGGGTCATTACAAAATAAAAGATGGATCTTAAGCTCAAGATCTACAACTATTATAGCAGACAATTCTTTATATATAGCAGGTAACTTCATTTCCTTGTACACATCAAAAACTTCTAGCTTATCATGAGCTTTCATAGTCATCTTCCCTACAGCTACATCAATAACAAATTTCCCAGTTGCTAAGAATAGAAATCCCAAATAAATGGAATGGTTGTACCAGCATTAAAATCAAGAATAAGAAAATCCACTGGGAAAATAAGTGATCCCACTTACACTAATACATCTTCAATGATACTGTCAGTCCTAGTAAGAGACCTATCGGCTAACTATAAAATAATGGTCGTGGGTTTGGGACTCCCAATACCCATCTTTTGAAACCAAGATATAGGAATGAGATTGATGTTTACCCCTAAATCACATAACCCCCGAGAACTGATGGCTTGTTCAATGATGATCTACAAAGTAAAACTACCTGGATCTTTCAGCTTTGTGGGAAATTTATTCTGAATCTTTGATGTGCACTCCTTAGTAAGTGTTACTGTAGCATATTCAGTTGGATGGCTATTATTTTCCAGTATCTCTTTCACATACTTTGGAACACTTTGCAAAATATCAACAAGAGGGAGATTGATATGAACCTGCTTCAAAAGCTCTAAAAACTTCCTGTAACTAGTCTTATCTTGGTGCGTCCATAGCCTTCAAGGGAAGGGTGGAGGTAGAGTCTTCTTCACTTTGGCTTCATTACTTTCAGTTTTTTCGTCAACCATTTTATCCTCTTTAATTTTAGTGTCACCATCAGTAACCTTGGGATTTACTTTCTCAGGTTCCAACTCTTTTAGTTACAAACAGCTCCTAGTAGTGAATGCACTTACCTATTTTTGATTTGCCACAGTATCACTAAGTAGACCTCCTTGAGGTCTAGTGTTTTGCACTCCTGCAATCTGACTAATTTGCATCTCTAAATTCCTTATAATCAACTGTTGACTTTTCACATCTTCTACCATCTATTCTTAAGTATCATAAGTTGTTTCAACATCTCTTCTATATTGCTCATTTGAGTCTTTGCTTGATTACTCTGAACTTGTTGTTGTTGATTCTGTTGTGCTGGCCCCTATACTAATTGTGATTTTATGCCAGATTTCTACCCCATGAGAAATTGGGTGATTCCTCCAACTCAGATTATAAGTGTTACCATAGTTCCGTTGCCCTTGGCGATTAGCATTCCCTATATAATTGACAGAATCTGGATTAACTGCACAAGCATCCAATGCATGCTCACTTCTTCCATAAATCTCATACCAACCATTTGCCTATTGAATTGCATTAGTTGTTGCTACCAGTTGTGTAGCCCCCAACTTCATACTGTTGAATTGATTATTTATCTAATTTTATAGTGCAGCAAACTGAGCTGATAAAGTATTGAACCAATCTACCTCCAACACACTTGCAACTTTCTTAGGAGCAGTCCTTAAGCCAGCATGCCACTCAGGATTCCCTTGTGAAATCTGATTCAGTAGTGTATATAATTCATTATAAGTTTTCTCAAGAGCTTTCCCACCTACTGTTGAATCCAAGAGAATCTTGGTGTTGGGCTCAAGAACCTTAATGAAAGTATGAACCAGTACATCATTAGACTGATGGTGGTGAGGTCAATTTCTAAGCATACCCTTAAATCTTTTCCAAGCGTAGTAAAGATTTTCTCTTTTTTTTCTGCCTGAAACTCAAAATCTCACTTCTCAAATGTGTTGTCTTCCCTGATAGAAAGAATCTCATTAGGAATTTTTGAGCCAGATCATCCTAGGAAGTGAAGGAGTTAAGTAATTCAGCATATAACCACCTCTTTTCTTCCTCAATTAAAAAAAAGGGGAAGAGCGTTAGTCTAACTTAATTAGTAGATACCCCAATGGGAATATAACTATCACTGATTTTCAAGAAAGTCTGTATGTGCTGTTGTGGATCTTCATGTGAGAACCCTACAAATCATCCACTCGAACACAACAGTTGTACCATATTCTACTTCAATTCAAATCGACCACCTGTCTCTGGCTTGTGGATGCAATTAGTAGCATGGTTCATAGTGGGATTGCCACTTCACGAACAAGTTTGGATTTTGCTCAAATAGGAGCAGCTGGAATTACCTGAGTTGGGAAACGTGCCACATTTGGATCAATAGGATCAATGAGATTAGGATCTCTTTGCCTACTATTTAAATTTGCTAAACTGGATAGTGAGCTCTTCACCTCTTATGAAATACCTGTTCTGGTTCCATATAAGGCTCTACCAGCTCTCTATCTCTTGCCTGTCTGATACTTTGCTAATCCTGTAAAAGTCATCTACTAAGATCAAGTCGTTAACACTTAAACTTACTATCAAAAACCAAAAATTTAGAAAATTACTAATTGTACGAGTTCTCAGCAACGGTGCCAAAAACTTGTTGCGGTCTAACACATATGCAAGTGGACGCAATCATACAAGTAATATAGTGACTAAGATAGACGAATATCATACCCACGATGACTACATAACTAGCAATTCAACCAGTTTTAGTTTTTGATAAGAATGTATTAAGTGTTTCAAAGTATCAAGATGACTATGAAGTTTCAAGTAAAAATATAATTAATAAGGAAATAAAAATTTGCAAAAATAGCAACGTAAGTAGGTTTGCAAACAATACTAGTGAGAATTCCAGGGTTGAGACACTTTTAACATTCTAACAAATCTTTGTTCTTCTCATAGTTTAGTTGATTATTAGGTTATTGATTCACATGGTTTAGATTATGATCATGGTCTCTTGATTCTCTAATCTTCTACCTAACTGGATATTACAACTACATCATTGAGCGGGGATGCAATAATCCATTTAGATAAATTTAGTTGTCATCCTGAAAGTGAACTGAACAAGGGTTCTAGGTATATCCCTATCCTAAACACTAATTGAAAACCCTTATTTTATACAAGAATAAGAACCTTACTCCTTAAACTCTTCTTTCTATCCTATGATTCTACTCCCAAATTCGCATAGGAATATAAGTGTATTTTAATGGTGGCCATTCATCAAAATAGTAAGTACAAGATATTAAGAATAACCCATATAATAATTCAAAAATAAACTACGAGAAAGAATATCAAAGTGAAATCATGTATTTGGCCTCAATCCCCGAACAAAGGTGTTTAGCCACTCATGTTCGAATTCAACATCAAAAACGAATAATTAATCATACCAAAAAGTAATCTTGGAAGTATGAAGTTCAAAGAACCCTAAGAGAATTATTTTAGTGGTTTTCCTCTAATGTATGTTTCCAAAGTAGTCTCAATTGTGTTTAAGTATTTCTTTTATAGTAGGACAATTTTATCCCACTAAATACCCACCATCACTCCAGGGGAATAAGAGCCGCATCATACTAGTTAGATCATGGGAATGTTGTTTGCGCTATATGGTTTAGTTCAAGAGAATAGGGTTCACACCATGGGGCTATTGCGGACCCTCACTGGAAATTGCATTTGGTCCAAAAAAAATACAAGGGGTGATGTGGAGCATAGTCCGAGGGAATAGTTGCTATGCCGCACTACCTATTCCCTCTCTAGCATCATTGCTTCTTTATTTGTTTTCATCTCCAAATGCATACTTTTCGAGCTCAATCCACTTTTTCTCATGTCTAAAAAATAATACCAAATCTTTAATCATTACTCATTTCCCGACATACATCCAGCTGCATCCAATTTCATCAAAAATCAACCTTGCATTACTAATCATGTCCATTAGCTAAATCATGTTATTACACATCAAGAACAATAAGAATAACATATTTTAGCTCGTATAACAAGTCCTATTATGGGTGAATATTGGTTCTTGGACATATAAATACACTCAAGATCATTAGACTTTGATGTTATTTGAGGGATGGATTGGCTCCATTCGTGCTATACCTCTTTGGATTGTAGATTTTGAAGGGTCAGTTTCCAATTCCCAAATGAACTGATGATTGAGTGGGAAGGTAGTTCCCTGGATCCTAAGGAGAGGTTTAGTTCATATCTTAGAGCCCAAAAATTAATTTCCAATGAGTGCCTTTATCATTTGATCTGGGTTAAAGATTTTAACTTGAAGGGTCCTTCATTAAAATTTGTTCCCGTGGTTAATGAATTTCTTGAGGTATTTCTTGATGATCTCCCTTGTGTTTCTCCCGATAGGAAAATTGATTTTGGGATTGACCTTCTACTGAATACCTATCCTATCTCCATTTCCCCATGTAGAATGGATCCAACTGAGTTGAAAAAACTTAAGAAGCAATTGAAAGATCTTATTGATAAGGGTTTTATCCACCCTAGTATTTCTCCATGGGGTGCTCCTATGCTATTCATGCGCAAGAAGGATAGTTCCCTCTGAATGTGTATAGACTATCGCTAATTGAATAGGGTGACGGTGAAGAATAAGTATCCTCTCCCTAAGATTGATGTTTTGTTTGAACATCTTTAGGTTGCTAAGTGATTTTCTAAAATTGATCTTCGTTCGGGTTATCATCAGCTAAAGATTAGGGAGGTGGCTATCCCTCAGACTGCTTTTCGAACTCGGTATGGTCATTTTGAGTTTTTGGTGATTTTCTTTGGTTTAACTAATGCACCGGTGGTATTTATGGATCTTATGAACCGTTTTTATGATTGTATTTATCGATGATATATTGGTATATACTAAGAGTGAGGAGAATTATGTGGGTCACCTCCGTATAGTGTTGCAAACCCTTAAGAATCAGTTATTATATGCTAAATTTTTTCAATACGAGTTCTGGTTGAATATTGTTACTTTTCTGGGTTATGTTGTTTCTAGTGAGGGGATCATAGTGGATCCACAAAAATTTGTAGTGGTTACAAAGTGGCCTAAGACCATGACTTCAACCAATATTCGGAGCTTCTTGGGTTTAGCAAGGTATTATAGGAGGTTTGTGGAGAGTTTCTCTTCAATTGTTGCTCTATTGATTAAGTTTATTCAAAAGAAGGTAAAGTTTATGTGGTCCGATACTTTTTGGGGTAGTTTTGAGAAATTAAAGGATAAGATGACTTCAGCTTTGGTCTTGACCCTGACCGAGGGTACTAATGGTTTTGTAGTTTATTATGATGTGTCCCATGTGATACTAGGTTGTGTGTTGATGAAGCATGGCAAGGTTATGGCCTGTACTTTTAGGTAGCTGAAAGTTCATAAGAGAAATTATTTAACTCGTGATTTAGAGTTGTTGGTTGTGGTGTTTGCGTTGAAAATTTGATGTCATTACTTGTATGGGGTGCATGCTGACATCTTTTCAGATCATAAGAGCCTACAATAAGTTTTCACCCAAAAGGAGTTAAAACTTAGGCAAAGGAAATGGATTAAGTTACTCAAGGATTATGATATGAGTCTCCACTATCATCCAAGATAGGATAATGTGGTTGTTGATGCTCTTAGCAGGTTATCCATGGGGAGCTTATCTCATGTTGATAAGGATAAGTGAGGTTTTATAAAGGATACTCACCGATTGGATAATCTTAGGGTTTGTCTTTTAGATTTTGAGGATGGTGGGGTAATTATTCAGGTGGTGGTGAAGTCTTCTCTCGGTACTGAGGTAAAGAAGAAGAAACTTTTGGATACTACCTTGATGCAGATTAAAGAAGATGTGGGTCAGCAAAAAGTTTTGGCTTTTGAGATTGGTGGTGATGGTATCTTGAGGTACCAAGGTAGATTGTGCATTCTGGATGTTAATAGATTACGAGAAAGAATATTGATCAAGGCTCATGAGTCGAGGTATATTATTCATCCTGGTTTAACGAAGATGTATTGTTACTTGAAGGAGATCTATTGATAGAATAATATGAAGAGAGATGTGGCCAATTTTATAGCTAAGTGCATAGTATGTCAACGAGTGAAGGTTGTACACTTGACACCTGGCGGTTTGTCTCAAGAGACTAAGTTGCCTGTATAAAAGTAGGAAGTGAACAATATGGATTTCATTATTGTTATTCCATGGTCTCATAGCCAGTTTGATTCTATTTGGGTCATTGTGGATAGGATGAGTAAGTCCGCTCATTTCTTGTCAGTGGGGACCAACTTTTCTGCAGAGGATTATGGAAAGTTGTTCATTTAGGAAATCATTGAGTTGCATGCCGCTTCAGTTTCTATCATATCAGATCATGGTATTCAGTTCTTATCGCAATTTTGGCATTTTTTTCAGAGAGGTTTGGGGACTAAGGTGAACTTTAGCACCGCTTTCCATCCTTAGACGGATAGACAGGTAGAGAGGACTATTTAGACCTTGTAAGAAATGCTAAGGGAATGTGTGATTAACTTTGGTGGTAATTGGGTTGATCAATTGTCTCTCATAGAATTTGCATATAATAATAGCTATCGCTTGAGTATTCAGATGGTTCCGTTTAAGGCCTTGTATGGTAGGAGGTGTAGGTCTCCCATTGGGTAGTTCAAAGTTTGTGAAACTAGGTTGTTCAGCCCGGACTTGGTTCAACAAGCCATGGAAAAGGTAAAGGTAATTCAGGATAGACTTAAGACCGCCCAAAGTTGCCAAAAGTCCTATATGGATGTGAGGCGCAGGGACTTGGAGTTTGATGTTGATGATTGGGTATTCTTGAAGGTATCTCTCATGAAGGGAGAAATGAGGTTTGGAAAGAAAGATAAGCTCGGTCCCTATTATGTTTGCCCGTACTTGATTTTAAGGAGAGTGGTCAATGTAGCTTATGATTTGGAGTTGCCTTCGAGTTTGGGTTCTATCCACCCTGTCTTTCATGTTTCAATGTTGAAGAAGTGTGTAGGTGATCCTTCCTTGGTTCTTCCTTTGGAGAGTTTTGGTGTTTCGAATTCCTTGTCTTATGAGGAAGTCCTGATTGAGATTTTGGATAGGCAATTCTACCATTTGAGGACTAAGAATGTGGCTTCGGTAAAGGTTCTATGGAGGAATCATAAGGTTGAAGAAGCTACATAGGAAACTGAAGAGGACATGAAGTCCAAATATCCATTCATGTTTTCCCATTTGGATAATCGTGCTTAAGGTATGTGTTTTCCCTGACATCTTTGTTTTCTATCTTTGTTAAAGGAAAATGTAGTTGTGTTTCCTGTTAAATCATGCTAATGGATGCCTTATCTCACCATTCGGGGATGAATAATCCTAGGGGGCAGAGTGTAATACCTCGAATTTTGGTCCCTAAAAA
The DNA here is from genome assembly GCA_030864215.1 of Capsicum pubescens. Lineage (NCBI taxonomy): Eukaryota > Viridiplantae > Streptophyta > Magnoliopsida > Solanales > Solanaceae > Capsicum > Capsicum pubescens. Next base: position 81,704,316 of record CM061541.1, on the reverse strand, counting down.
TTCTTGAGTTTTTGAACTCTGTCCCAACCTACAACTCACCTTATAAGTCATAAGGTATCCTTACGAGCCATAGGATCCAAATCATTGTCTAGCCAGTGAGTAGTGCCGATGCTACTGTCCTGATTACGACTAAAGATCACGAGTCCTAAAGACTCATTATGATTCATGGTGTCCAAATCATAGGGTGACCAGCGGGTACCCCAAATACTTCTGTATTGATTACGACTCGTAGGGTCTCTTGACGAGTCATGTGGTGTGAGTTGTAGAGTCACCATAGAGGAGTCCCTCAGCTACTGTCCGGACTACGACTCATGGTGACGAGTCATATAATGACCCGTAGTCACTAATAAAGGGCACTTTGGATATTTCCCTCTTTGCCCACTTAAGACCCACTAGCCTAAAGCGCTTTTAGGTGTTGTTTTCAACACTTATCAAGCATAAACACTCTCTCAAAATCTCTCAAATACCTAAGGCAAGAATAAGCTAGGGTTTCTCAAAGTTGGTTATTTAAGGGCTCAAGGGTTGATTTCTCTCGATAATTCTCTGTACTTTCATGCATGTGATTCTACCCTCAAACTTATTTTCTATTAAGAATGTGTATTAAATGATTATTGATGTGAAATTGAATGTGGGTTTTGACATGGGTAGAGGGTTTTGGCATGGTTGAGTCTTAAATTGTTTTCCCATGATTATTACATATTGTTCATGCTTTGAATTGAATATTTTTTAGACTAATGGGGTGCATGGGTGTGGGAATTAGAATGGGGGTCGAGTCATTCCCCCAATTTGATGATTTTGGTATTGAAATTGGTTTGGAAATTGTGTTCCCTCAACCCACTCGTGTCCTTGGTTTTGAAATACGGTTTGTCACATGATTTGACATTACTTGCCCACACTATTGCATTGCATAAATGATTAAAAGGTTAAATGTGGATTTTAAAGGCCCTGTTGGCCGTGTTTTGACTGAAATTGAAATTTCAGGGGTCGAGACATTCCCCCGAGTTGATTTGATAAACTAAATGGGTTTGAGGCATTCCCCAAACTTGATTAAATGAACAAAGGGGACATATTATTCCCCCAAGATAACGGAATGTAATTAAAAACGTCATGAGTGTTAGCTTGAAAGCATATGGGTATGACAATACCTGTGGTGTTCCATAATGTGTAATTCCATGGTTAAATGAATGGGTTATATGAAAACATATTTTAATTGGATTTAATGGGGGCTATGTAGTTAAGTCGAGAAGGTGTGAGTGTTAAAGGGCTTGTATTGGAAGGAGATCTACACCTCCTACCATACAACGCCTCAAAAGAGTCTTACCAATACTCATGATAGCTATTATTGTAAGAAAACTCTACCAAAGGTAGATGCTCCACCCAACTGCCACCATAATCAATCACACAGGCTCGAAGCATATCTTCCAATATTTGAATAGTTCTCTCCATTTGTCCATCCCACTACGGATAGAAAGCAGTACTCAGACTCACCTTAGTCCCCAACCCTTTTTTGGAAAGACCGCCAGAAGTGAGACATAAAATGCATATCGTCATCGCAAATAATCAAAACAGGCACCTCATTCAGTTTCACAATCTCTTAAAGATAAAGCTTCGCATAATCCTTCGCCAAAAAATTAGTCCGAACAAGCAAGGAATGCGCAGACTTTGTCATCCTATCCACGATGACCCAAATCGAAACAAATTGGTTTCAAGACTGAGGAAGATCGATAACGAAATCCATATTTATCTCATCCCACTTCTATTCAGGCAACTCAATTTCTTGATATAACCCACCAGGCCTCATGTGCTCAACCTTAACTTGTTGATACACCATGCACTTGGACACAAAATCAACCACGTCCCGCTTCATGCCACTCCACAAATAGATCTCCTTGAGATCATGGTACATCTTAGTAGAACCAGGATGGACAACATAGCATGACTCATGCGCCTCAGTCAAGATTCTTTACCGCAAACCATCCACATCAGGAACACACAACCTACCTTGGTACCGCAAAGCACCATCGTCGTTAAACTTAAAATCCACCACCTTTCGCCCACCAATGATACCCTTGATTTTCATCAAGGAAAAGTCAAACACTTGTTTCTCCTTAATCTCCGCACCAAGAGATGATGTAACCACTTCTTGCACCATCACACCACCATTTTTGGAGTCCAAGAGACGAACCTCAAGCTTGGATAAGCGGTGAATATCCTTCACCAATTCTCACTTCCCTTCTTCCACATGAGCCAAACTACCCATGGACAACTTGATAAGAGCATCAACAACCACGTTAGCTTTACCTGGGTGGTAGTGAAGACTCATATCATAGTACTTAAGATGCTCAAGCCATCTCCTCTGCCTGAGATTAAGCTCTTTCTGTGTGAACACATACTGCAAACTCTTGTGATCAGAAAAGATATCCACATGAACTCTATACAAATAATACCACCATATTTTCAAAGCAAACACAACCACCAACAGCTCCAAATCATGAGTAGGATAGTTCCTCTCATGCACCTTTAATTGCCTGGAAGCATAGGCTATCACCTTCTCATGCTGCATTAACACACAACCAAGTCTAACTCACGATGCATCACAATACACCACGAACCCATTATTTCCTTCCGACAAGTTCAGAACTAGAACCGTAGTCAATTTATCCTTCAACTTCTCAAAACTACCCTCACACGCATCTGACCAAGAAAATCTAACCTTCTTCTAAGTTAACTTAGTTAACGGAGCAGTTATCGATGAAAAACTCTCCATAGACTGCCTATAATACCCGGTTAACACCAAGAAGCTCTGAATATCAGATGGAGTCGTGGGTCTAGGCCCCTTCTTCACCATAGCCACCTTCTGTGGATCCACCATGATCCCTTAACTAGAAATGATATAGCCCAAGAAAGTCGCAGCATTCAACCAAAACTCACACTTAGAGAACTTAGAATATAATTGTTGTTCCTTTAAGGTCTGCAACACCACACGAAGGTGATAATCATAATCCACCTCACTCTTTGAATAAACCAGAATATCATCAATAGACACAATGATGAAGAGATCCAAATACTACTGAAACACTCTATTTATCAGATCCATAAACATTGTTGGGGCATTTGTCAATCCAAATGACATCACCAAGAACTCATAATGCCCATACCGAGTGCGAAAAGTCATCTTAGGGATATCCACGTCCCTAATCTTCAACTGATGGCACCTATACCGAAGATCTATCTTAGAGAACTTCCCACCTTGCAACTGGTCAAACAGATCATCTATCCGAGGGAGAGGATATTTGTTCTTGATCGTTACCTTATTAAATTGTCTGTAGTCGATGCACATACGAAGAGAACCATCCTTCTTGCACACGAACAACACCGGTGCACCCCATGGAGAAATTCTATGATGAATAAACTCTTTGTCTAGAAGATCCTTAATTTGCTCCTTGAGTTTCCTTAACTCAGCCGGAGCCATTCTATACAGAGGAATAGAAATTGGACGAGTGTCCGGAAGCAAATCAATACCAAACTCTATTTCCCTATTCGTAGGAACACCAGGAAGATCATCTGGAAAGACCTCTTGAAACTCATTAACTACCGGAACTAACTACAAAGAAAGACCTTTCGAGTTAGAAGACTTAACCCGGACCAAGTGATAAATACAACCCTTATAGATTAACCTCCATGCTCTAAGATAAGAAATAAACTTCCCCCTTGGAGCTAAGGAACAACCTTCCCACTCTATTTTCGGCTCACCAGAGAACCTAAAGATAACCCTACGGGTTCAACAATCTAAATTTTCATAATAAGAATGCAACTAATCTATACCCAAGATAACATCAAAATCTACCATACCCAACTCAAACAGATCTGCCGAAGTCTGTCTACCATTCACAGATACCACACACACCCTATAGAACCTTTCAACAATGATCGGATCTCTTACAGGGATAGAAATAGAAAAATAATCTGAAATAATCTTCGGATCAAAACCAAAAGACACAACTATATAAGGAGTCACATAGGAAAGGGTAGAACCCGTATCAAGCAAATAATATACGTCATGAGAGAAAAATTATAACGTACCAGTAATAACGTTGGGTGATGCCTCGGATTCCTGATAGGACGCAAAAGCATACATCCTATTATGACCAGCACTAGAACTAGGAGCAGTAACAGAAGAAGATGTTACACTACCGGGTGTAGGAACAGAAGATGAATCCACCAGAATCTTATTCGCCCCCATAGAAACTTTGGTAGACAAATAATCCCTGAGCCGATGGCCTACTTTGACACACTTGAAGCACTTATCCCTTCCCTCCTCACAAAATCCCCGATGAGGACGGCCGCAAAACTGACAAGAAGGACACAAAGAAACAAACTAACCTTTACTTTCCTGAGACTGGGCTCCCTGCGCCTGAGAATTGTCACCACCATAATGACGCCTGTCGCTCGACTGCTGGGGGTAAGGAGCACTGGCAGTAGAAAAGGAACCAGAACTCCCCCAGTTCTTTTTCTGCCACTTTTCTTCATCTTGACCATCCTAAGATTGGGCACCTCCCTGATCAGAAAACCTGCCCCGCTTACACTGCTTATCTCCATATTTTTCCTGCCTTCTCTTCTCATCCTCAACCTGCTGCATATAAACAATCAGCCTCGACATGTCCATATCCTTTATGAGTAAAACAGTCTTGCTCTCTAAATTCAAATATCTATTCAGCCTAAAAGCAAATTTTCTCATTCTCGACCTTATATCAGCCACCAAATCAGGAGCATACCTCGACAACTGATGAAACATCAAATCATACTCTTTCACAGACATTCTCCCTTGCCTGAGTTTCACAAACTCCTCCATCTTAGCTTTCCTTAACTCTTTAGAAAATAACCGATCCCTGAAGGCATTAAAGAGGGCCTCCCAAAAACCATCCACTTCTACATCACCCATATCTCTGTTCCACTCCTCATACCATAGATAAGCAACCTCTTTGAGCTGATAAGCTTCAAAGTTTACTCCTTCCATATTAGTAGCCCTCATTACCCGAAAGATCTTCTCCATCTCATCAAGAAATCCTGGTGGGTCTTCCTCCACCTTTACTCCCATAAAAGTTAGAGGACTCGTCTTCATAAACTGTCCAAGCCTAGCGGACTCAGCAGACACAACGCTAGTCGTACCCCGTTCAACCTGAGCAGCAACCAATTAGGCAATAGTATGCATAGACTGATGAAACTCTGCATTCATTATATTGCCCTGAGGGACCTGAGGAGTTGTAGGAGAAATAGGAAATACTCTGGTACAATCAGGAATAGGACTATGAGATCAAAAATGAACCCTGAAAGTAGAACGTGCTCCCTCAACATCACTTCTAGATGAGGCAGAAGAATTTCCTTGTGTTCCAGATCTAGGAGGCATGATCTGAAAGATGAAAAAATAAGTATTAGAGGAAATTTCGGGGCTGAGAAGTCAATCTTGAAGAAAGAATACCAAGAAAGTGAAACATTCCTAAATGTCTTACAATTTCTCCCTTATGAGTGTGACGTGCTACACACCCCTAAAAGAGACTCTACTCGACATGGCTTTGTGGACTTCCAATTGACCATGAACCTAGGCTATGATACTAACTTAACGCAGCCCAAACCAGGGTCTTGTCGTAATGGGCATCCCAAGTCCAACCGGGACCGAGGATTGCCCCCTTAAACCCAACCCAACCACCTTATACAACCTTAGATGAGCTAAATTTCGAGCATATAACAAGATTGCATAATGCTCTCATGAAGACTCTGGATAGGGTCACAACCATGACCGACCCAACCGAGTCTAACCATACCAAACCAACCATTCAAACCATACCAAACCATTTAGAAAATATCAAACATAATATGATAATCAAACCCAAAATGTAATACGATGGAACAACCAACAATATCGTCCAAGGGTGTAATCCCCGATATCAATACTAATGCCAAGGAAAACACCAATACCAATTCCGCTCATACCAACCCCTAGAAGTATCACAAAGCCTCTATCCAAAATAATACAAATATCCGGTTGGGACATGCCTCCAACCATGGCCAAAACCAATATCCAAAAAGAAAGTAAAATGTCTAAGAATGTCCAACATAAAATGATTCCTTTCGAAAGGATGAAAGCTCACCACTTCAGTCCAATAAGCTGTCCTTGAATCAAGTACTATGAAAGAGGAGTCGAACGATCGGTTTCTGCATAGCGTAGGTGTACAGCCGCTAGTAGATGAGTTAGTAGGTGAACACTAGCATGAAACTCGGGATAAGGATAAAGTACGTCCAGTTATCAAAACCAATTGAAAACCATCCAATGCAAACAACCATACATATATATAAGTGCTGCGGAAAAAGGACCGGGTTTAACATCTAATTTAAAACCTTTTACTTAGGTTGTATAACCTTGTCATTTAACCACACTTATGGGCCGTATGGGTTCACCTCCCCTTACTAAAAGGGTCCCGGTGCGTGTAGTCGCACGACCATGCAATATCCCTGGGGTGACTAGTACATCCCTACAATTTAAATATGATACTCGTACGTGGGTATCGAAGACCCCTCATATCGGCAAATATGAGTTTCCAGTTTTGGTTCCCCCGGAACCTCTACCTTCCACGGCTTAGTTACACATCCCACCATTAATTCCCGTATTAAAACCATGTTCAAATAATCCAATTATCCATTTATTAACCAAGGCTATTCAATAAACTGGTGGTATCATCACACCACCATACTTGCAAGCATTATCCATAGCCAAACTATTTAGGTCAAGGGGACTCTCAAGTGCCCTTTTCATTTACCATATTAACCTCTTGGTAGACTACCACGTTCTCCACAAGCATAAACAATTTGCCTTAAACCTTTTTAAACCATTTAAAAACATTTAAGGTTTCATACATAAGCCAAAAACAAGCAAGAGTTCTATTAAAATAAGTCAATGCAATAAACATATATTTATAAGTATTTTATCAAACACCTTGGGGGCATAATATAACCAAAAACAAATTCCATTACCATTAAACCTTTACCATGCAATTCAATTGTCCAAAACCACCATTAATGAATAGAAAACATAATTAAAACCATGAAAAATCATAACCAAGCATTTTACATTAAAAACCCCAAATCAATAGTTGAAAGTCATAATCATGCAAGAGTAAAACCATGAAATCAATCATATAACCATGCCTTTAATTAAAATTACAATTAGGGAAGAGAATTATGCCTTAAACCAAGAAGATTGATGGAAAGAATTCACCAAGATAAGCCACAAAGTAATCCCTTAGTTAAAACCCTAGCTCTTTGTCCCAAAAACTCTTGAGAGAATTATGATATATTTAGGAAGAGTTTCTAAGTGTTTAAGAATAAAATAATAAGGTAAATAACCTCCTAAGTGTATTAGAAGTTGTGGGTCCTTATTAGGGTAAGTAGGAAAATTTCCAGGATACCCCCACTTAAATCTCATAAAATCGGACACAGGGTCACGATTGACCCCCTTACGAGTCGTAACCTCCCTTATGGTTTGTACCCATCCAATCGTAACCAAGCCTCCACCATGGATCAAACATTATCCAGTATACGTCTCATCCACCTAAGTCATAACCTCTGCATACAATCCATATCCATGATCCATATCCTTGGAAGAATGTAACACCAGGAGGATCAAACACTGTCCACCATATGAGTCACCGATACGACTCGTATCCAAGCCTTACGAATCATCCCCTTAAGTCGTATCTATTCCATTGATCAAACCATCCCACCAACTAACACTGGTCATCTTACGACAGGACTTCACCACTCGTACCCCAGCATGCGGCTCGTACCATGAGTCATATTGGGTCCGAAGAACCGGATTCCAGGAAATTTTCTAAGGGTCCAAACCCAGGATGCTTCATGAATCCTCTTGTTCTTTACAAAAGATCATCAAATTATCAACAAATATGAGATGAGTAAGTTTTAAGCTTTTACGCATTGGATGAAATCTAAAGTTCGGTAGATCATTCATCATACTTTACACTCTAGTAAGATATTCCATGACTAAGATAAATCGGAGAGTTGAAATGGGATCATCCTGCCTCAATCTATTTTTTCCTTCAAAATAACCTCTTCCCTCACTGTTTATCTTCACTAAGAACCTAGTAGTAGTGATGCAAGCCATAATCATCTTGTAGAACCTCTCAGGGAAACCATGCCCTAACAATATTTCTTGGATAAATCCCCAATGGATCATGTTATATGTTTTCCTCAGATCTATCTTCATGAGGCGTCTTGAAGATATCTTTCTGTTGTAATGCCACCATAAATGATGACATATAAGAACATTATGTAGCATGGATCTATCCTTAATAAATGCAACCTGATTAGCACTTACTATAGTTAGAAGGACTTTACTCAACCATGTTACGCAATAGGTTGGAGATGCACTTATAAATCATATTACAAATGGCTATTGTCCTGTATTGTCTTGAAGTCACAGGTTTAAACACTCTTGGAATGATTGAAATCATGGTACAATTCACCTATTTTAATAACTGACCAGTCTTAAAGAAATTTTTGACAACTTGATAAACATTGTCACCTACAACACTCCATGCAGCTCTAAAGAAACCACTACTAAAACCATTAGGCCTTGGGCTTTTAGTTTGTTTAATACTAAAGATAGAAGCTTTTATTTCCTTATCAGTAAAATCAATTAGCAGCTCACATTGCTAATCAACTGTAAGGGCCTTTACCTTAATAAATAATTGCATGCATGCCTTTTCTCTTGGACCTCCTAAACTACCAAGAATTTATTGAAAATACTAAACAAATAGCTCTATAACAGAGTCAGTTTCATGTTGCATCTCGCCTTCCATATCTTGTATGTGAGTGATTGATTGCATAAGCATCCTTTGTTTGATGAAAGAGAAAAATATTTGGTGCAGTGATCCCCTTGTCTAATCCATGTAGCTTTATTTTTCTGAAGTAACAAGGAATTCACCATACTTACTGATCTTATAAACTTCAAATTCTATTCTCTTTCCCTCCTTTGCAGGTCATCATTACCAAGATTGAGATAAAGTAGCTCTTGAATTTCCTATAGAGTACTTCTTTTATAATCTACTACTTACGTTATATTGTTATAGTGTTGTTGGTCTAATTGCTTGAGGCCTTTATTGACCAAATTTAGACTCCTTACCATTTGAAATATACTATAACTATCAATCTTAATGTCCTATACATCTTTAACAGTCTATACGAATGACTTACTCTACATATTGCAATGCTTGAAGGTGTTGTTCCTTCTATGAGATTGTTGAATCATTTAATTACCAAAGAAAAATGATCACTAATACCTTCTGTATGGAATTCTACAATACAGCTTGACATATAGTCCAACCAGCCACCATTAACCAAAGCCCAGTCAATTTTAGAAAAATTCTATCCACTTGATTATCAGGCTGTGAATTTGTAGCCAGTACTTTGAAACTCAGTTAAACCACACAAGTCAATACAATTTTGAAAGTCTATGACCTTAGAAAAAGTTATTGGTAACTCACCAGTCCTATCACCATCGTGTAATACATTATTGAAGTCTTCAAGAACAATCCAATGCATTTGACAAGTACTAGCCCTGACACTTAAGTAATCCCAGAGGCATTTCCTTTCCGCTTTGTTGTTGAAAGCATACACAAAAGTAATCAGAAATTTGAGTTGTTTTGGGATAAAATCTACTGCACAAGTTATATATTGAGTTGTCCCACTCTCAATGATAAATTGAAACCAATCAGTTCTCCAAACCACCAATATTCTTCCATTATAATAAGAAACGAGATTACTAGTAAACTACCTTCCACCATACATAGTATTCAATACTAAGTGATTCCATTCACCACTATTTTTGTCTCTACAAAACCCATTAAACCTATACTCATTTTATTGCAGAAGAGCTTGATCTCTTTCTGCTTATTAAGGTCCTTTAGGCCTCTAACATTCCAGCTGATCATACTAATCATTCCTAGATGGGATATCGTTAGTATTCACTATTCCCTCATTTATCCTTGCAAACTAATCACTTTCCAAATTTGTATAAGTTTTGTCGATAGTAATAGCATTTCCATGTCTTTGTTTTGTTTGTTGCCTTCATTATACATTCCTTATAATTTCCCCCCTGCCTTATTCTTTCAGATACTGGAGTTGGTTCATTAGTTTGTTCCACTACTTCTTGTGCTATATCCTTCTTTGTATCTGGTGCTTGAGCAGACTTTTGTTTTCTACATACCTCTTTATGATGCCCATACTTCTAACACACCTTGGATAAAGTAGGTTGTTAGTCATAAGACACGTTTTGTTCAACCAATTTCCCTTTCTCATTCCTAAACACAATACTCTCAGATAATGTCTCACCTATCTTCAATCAACCAAAAGTCTAGCAAAATTCAAGCACATCTTCTTCTCAGTATTCTTGTCCACCATCAGTGGATTACCCACCAGCTCCCTATCTTACTAAGCCCCCTTAGATCTCCAATATTTAAAGTCTAAGCCAGGCATCTTGATCCAAATAGGAACAGTCAATAATTCATCCCTGGTAAACTCCATTTCTGAATGCCAAGCCTTCATAATGAAGGGCATGTTATCAAAATGGTAAATCCCACCTTGTAACACCTCATTTAGGCTCTCCTCAGATTCAAAACTTACTAAAACAATGCCATTTTTCATAATTTCTATCTTGTTAATTCCATATTTTCCCCATTGCCTTTAAACATATCCATTAAGTACTGAAAATGGAGGATGTGTCCCAAAACATAACAAACTATAGAATGCTTCCAGTATTCAACTTCAGTACTAATGTCATCTGATTCAATTTCACGTATCAGTTTTTCCCCTTCATACCTCAGCTTGACAAACTCTAATTTAAAATTTATATTAAATATTTTCAATAAATCAAAGTTATCCCGTACATATCCTTTACTCATCGAACTACAACCACGGACAAGGGTTTAACCTGAGACTTTCTCCGTTTGTTCAACTTCATCAGACAGGATAAGATGTATGAACGAGCAAGTTTCACCACCTTCCTCCATTTTGCTTCCCTTTCCTTACCCAAAGCCAATTTGGTTTGTATCGAGGAAACCTTAGGTGTTGGACCTCCTCCAATTAACCTTACAATCATTGGACATGCAGTTAATGCAGTCGGTCGATTGATCTCAGCTCCAGCTAAGACCCCTACTTGTGGACTTGATTCCACACTTCGAGTTATTGCTCCATTGCTCCGACACCTCGCCTAAGATTTTTGCAGCTTCTCATCCAGCACACTATGTTGAATTGAAGATCCTATGGCTTTATGGTCGGAATTCACCACATGCGTCGTAGCTTTTGGCCTCCCATGGTGTGTGCACATTAAGGCTAACGTGTGTTGGGAGCATATTCATTTTATTCATGCACATATGTTATGCCAAATTCTTTCGCTCTTTTCATCGTTCTATATTACATATTTTTGTATGATTTTTTTCATAAATAAGAATATATCAACACAACGTGTATATAATATGAATACTACACACTATATATCATCAATATATTAAATACCAGTTTTACCATATTCATCTCACGACTTTAACATCTTCAGTTGTTCTTCAATCTTTTACAAATAGACATTAGTATACTCGGTACTAGAGGTGATCGGTGGGTTCTTAGGGGGTGAACTTGGACGGATCAAAATAGGTTGAAATAATAGGTGTGTTACTGTCCAATCCTATTCAAGACCACTTAGATTAAGGGATTGAGTCCAGATGAGCTTAACAATGGGTTGTAAACCTTCTTTCTTTTTAGGGTAAATTTCATAAATCTCAATTGTGTCCCAAATTTCTTTTTAGTACCTAATTACACCTTATCCCACTCTTTTCAAAATTACATAAGATCTTGCAATTTGTGGTATAATACATTACTTAGGGTGGTGATACATTACTTAGAATCGCGATATAATACTTAGTCGGTCCAGTAATGGTCGTGATACATTACTTAGGGTCGTGGTACATTACTTAGCTGGTCCAGTGATGGCTGCTTACTAAGTCGGTCCCGTGATGACCGCGATACATTACTTAGCTGGTCTCTTGATGTATCTTTCCAATTCCGTGATGTATCACAACCCTAAGTGATGATCCTTAGTGAAATCCAGGATTTTTATAATTATTTTATAGGGTTGGGATTTTAGGTAATAATGGCAAGTTTTATGTAATATTTCCTTATGTTTAAAAGAATACAATTAACATTATCAACGGAATTCAAACAAGTCAAATAGTCTGCATAAATTCAAGCTCATAAGTTCGATATTTAAGAAGTTTAATGTGTTCGAAATTAAATCTTATTAAGTTGCATGACTTATCTTAAACTTGAATTTCATGGTTTAAGTCATTTGTAATATATGTTGAAAATCTTATTGATTCAGGTTCATAATAAAAATACTATAACTAAAAAAAATTATTTTGTAGCACCTAAGTTTCAATATTTAAATTTCTTAGATGTAAATGCCTCTTCAAATACATTTTGATGTCCGAACAAATATCTGGAAGGTAAGAATAATTTTCAGTTTTTAAACATATAGAATAAAAACATACTATACTTTCTAATTATATACATATAATAAATATTAAATCCATCTACTGAAGTCCCAAGAGAATGACAACTGAATAGAATTTTTATAATTGGATTCGTTGACTAAAAAATTTTATTTGATAAAGCTTAAGAGATACAACGTTTAACTTTTACTTTTTGATAGGTAAAAGTTATTTAAGAAAATTTCAAAATTATACTCCGAACTAGTAAACTTGATCGTGCGCAATATTAAAAAAATAAATTAGATTCATGAAATTTTAAAGAATTTTTTAATCTTCATATCCAAATAAATTAGATTTCAAATTCTAATTCATTTAGCACTTAGTTTCATGTTTAACAAAAGGCAATAATTTATCACACCTAATAAACTTGAAGATTCACTTGCCAAATAGTTTTGACGATACCTTCAAAACTAAAATTACTAAAATTCAATAAATTCACGTACCAATCAAGTGAAAGATAATTTGAACACCACAATTATCAAAAAAAAAATATATAAAATCACAATTCAAATACTTTACTATTTCAGATTTTAATCATTCAATTAGGAGAAGCCTTAAACGAAAATCAGTAACATAACATATCCAATTAAAATTAATGAAATAGAAAATAAAGACAAAAGAATAGTAATAATTAATATTATAATTTTATGCATTTCTAATTAAAAAAAAAGCCTTAAAGATCAATAGCATAACATATCTAACTAAAATTAATGAAATAGAAAATAAAAATAAAAAAGAGCAGGAACAGTTGATGTGGTAAAAAACGAATGAAGAAAGAAATTATGTAGTAATAATGAAAAAGATTTGAGATACATAAAATATAAAATTTACCTAAACGAAGAAAGAAGAAAAGAAAGGCATGCCCAAAAACTAAAACTTGAAAGAGAACATAAGATAAATGGCAGTCTTCATGAAACTAAATATAAATTTTTATAGGCAAAGTAATAGAATACTATAAGACATGATAAACTTACAAATTAAAGTTTGAGAGTTATGGACATGAAAATTATGGGAGTTATCAATATTATTAAAGGTAAAAATTAAAGGTGTGAATCATGTGTAATTACTCATTGTAAATATATTTAAATAATAAAAAAAATACGAATGAAAAAATAAATTATATAGTAACAATGAAAAAGATTTGAGCTACATAAAACATAAAATTTACCTAAATGAAGAAAGAAGAAAAGAAAAGGTAGACCAAAAAACTGAAACTTAAAAGAGAACATAGGATAAATGGGAGTCTTCATGAAACTAAATATAAATTTATATAGGCAAAGTAATAGAACACCATAAGACATGATAAACTTACAAATTAAAGTTTGGGAGTTATGGACAAGAAAATTATGGGAGTTATCAATAATATTAAAGGTAAAAATTAAAGGTGTGAATCATGTGTAATTATTCATTGTAAATATATTTAAATAATAAAAAACACTTAAAATATTAAAAGATATTGTCATTTCATAATTAGAAAAAAGTGAAAATAAATAAATAAATAAATTTGTTAACAGTATAAATTAAAGAGATGTGAGTTATGAATAATTAATCCTTTCAATTGATATGTGAAGAGTTTTTGTTATAAATGTTTCTTCATTAATAAAATATTTAATTATAATAAATTAAGTGATTTACTTAATTTTACAATAAAATAGTTGATTTAAATAAGAAAAAAAGTTCAAAAAAAAAGAATAAAGATAAATAGCATCTCAAAAAAAAATTTACAATATTAAAAGATATTGTCATTTTATAATTAGAAAAAAGTGAAAATAAAAAAAATTATTAAGAGTATAAATTAAAGAAGTGTGAGTTATGAATAATTACTCCTCTTAATTGATATGTGAAGAATTTTTGTTATAAGTGTTCCTTCACTAATTAAATATTTAATTGTAATAAATTAAGTAATTTACTTAATTTTAAAATAAAATAATTATAATAAGAAAAAAAGGCCAAAAAATGAAAAAAGATAAAGTGCATCTCTTGTCAATGGGGCATATCACGTCAGCATATTATTATTTCTCATATATATATATATCATAAATATTTGAGTGATTTTTTTTGGTCAAAAAGAGGTTAATTCGTTGGAAATTAAGGTGGGAAAAGGTTTGTGCTCCTAACGTGTGTAGGAGCCAAAAATAGATTGTTCGGGATCATATCTCAGCTCTGTAGGATAATAGATGAGTTTTTAATTCTACGTTGGGTGAACGACCCATCGCAGTCTGTATGTCGACAACCAGATACAAAATGGGGTATTTGCCTAAGAGTTTCGGGGACACCATAACTTGGTTTTTAGTTCCTTCCTTCACGAGCATGTCCGCTGCCATATTCTGCTCTCTAAAAATCTTAGATGGAGGTGTTATCTATGTCTTCTCTATCAGTGACCTGCACTCATTTAGAATGTTGGGGTAGGAAGGGTGATCATTAGCAAGCATTTGGAGAATTGCATTATAACCAGTTTCAATACTAAAATGGTCAAAGTTGTTAGATTTGGCGATAGTCAGTCCATGCCTTAAAGTTAATAACTCAGCCATGGTAGGGGTAGTATAGGGAAGATGCATGTAAAAACCTAATACTCATTGGCCATTGTGGTCCCTAAAGACTCTTTCTAGTCCTCCAATACCAGGGTTATCTAGGACAGAGTCGTCGATGTGAAGCTTTAATTATCCATTATTAGGAGGATTCCACTTAACAATAATGGTAGTATGGTTGGTAGTGTGTAAGGGATGATCGGTAACTAACATACAGAATTCAGTGGAAAGGAAAATGGTCATGTCAGTTGAGATAGGAATGTTTTTATTATTGAAGTTATTTTCATTCCTATTGAGCCAAGTAACCCAACGACAGTGTGGGAAGAGATTCTCCAGGTAAGCCAGTTATTAAAGGGCTTTCCTCTAAGCTTTTGCTAAGTTGTTTCCCAGGTAGCAGCATTCATGTTGGTCCAGTCTTGAGTGGGTTGAACTGGGCTTGATCAAACAGTTTAGCCCATAAATGAGCTATATTTTGGCATTGGAAGAAGATATGGTTGATGGTTTCCTCCTGATTTTGGCATAGGTGGCATTGAAAGGGGATGGGGAGTCCAATGTGGTTTAGGTAAGCATAAGTGGGCAGCCTGTTATGGAGCATTAACCATAGAAAGGCTTTAACTTTGTTAGGGGCTGAGGCTTTCCAAACCAGATTAAAGTTCCTGTGTGTGGAATGGTCCCCCCAAGGTTTCTAAGGTGGTTATACATGTTTTTGGTGCTAAAAAAGGCATTACTAGTTAGGCCTCAAATAGGTTTATCCTCCTCGGTGGGTTATGGGGGAGGAAGGTGCTAGTGGTGATGTTTTTTATGTGCTGGGGTAGCTCAATAGATTGGGAGTCAAGGATGTAGTTACCATTTTGGTGTAAGTCATGGATGGTAATGTTGACATCAGTTTGAGTGAGGGGACCTGGATGATGCTCTTAATATTGCTTAAGTGTAAGATTTAGTCGTCCAAAAAGAATCTAACTTTATTTCTCTTGTCAACCGTTCAGTTGATTCCCTTGGTACAGTCAGTCCAGCCCCTTAAGACATTCTTCCAAGTTCTTGATCCAAGGGCTTTACTCTTGTTATTGTATTTAGTAATGAGGATCTAACCCTACATAGTGGAGGGGTTTTAGAAGAGTCTCCAAGCCAAGCTAGCATGAATAGTTCCATTTTTAACCTCACTTTTATGAAGTCTTATCCTTCCTCTACTTTTGGGGGTTGTAAGGACATCTCAGCTGAGTAGGTAGAGCTTTCTTTTCTCAGTGAAACTTCCCCAGACAAAGTCCCTTTGCATTTTGTTAATATGATCATGGACTTTGCTAAGGATTTTGATGCAATGCATGATGTGAGTGGATGTTGCTGATAGTAGATTTACCAAGGATAGTTCTTCCCGCCATGGTGAGGAATTTAGTTTTCCAACCAGCCAGCATGTTCTTCATCTTATCCATTATGAATTCAAAGTCACTATTTTTGCGGCTTTGGTGGAAAATAGGATAGCCTAAATACTTTCCAAAGCTTTGGCTAGCCTGAATATTGAGAATCAGATAACACAAGACAGTGAGTGGAAATGCTGCTGAGGGTGAATTTTGCAAGGATAGTTCTTCCCGCCATGGTGAGGAATTTAGTTTTCCAACCAGCCAGCCTGTTCTTCATGTTATCCATTATGAATTGAAAGTCACTATTTTTTAGCCTTTGGTAGAAAATAGGATAGCCTAAATACTTTTCAAAGCTTTGTCCAGCCTGAATATTGAGAATCTAATAACACAAGACAATATCA
This sequence comes from Capsicum pubescens, assembly GCA_030864215.1. Classification (NCBI taxonomy): domain Eukaryota; kingdom Viridiplantae; phylum Streptophyta; class Magnoliopsida; order Solanales; family Solanaceae; genus Capsicum; species Capsicum pubescens. The sequence continues at coordinate 81,687,418 of CM061541.1, read as the reverse complement.
TCCGAATGGCAGTTTTTGGAGAAGATGACTTTGGACTTGGCATTGTTTATGGAATGACCAAAAAGATGGCTGAAGATTTGCAAAATATTGACTATAGTGCGACAGGTGTCAGGGTTATCTATTGCCAATAAGGTGAGGTCATCAGCAAAGAAAAGGTAGGAGAGCTTGGGGCCTCTATTGGTAATATTGATGGGGTCCCATCTCTTAGCATTTACCTTTGATTCAATACCTCTAGAGAGTCTCTCCATGCATAGAATGAAAAGATAAGGTAACATAGGGTCTCCTTGTCTGATGCCTCTAGAAGAATTGAAATACTTGATTCTGCTCTCATTCACCGGGATAGCTATGGAAGAGGTGGTGACACGGGACATGATGAGCTTGGTAAGGTTGTCGAAAGCTTTCTCAAAGTCAATTTTTAGTATCATGTTGGAATTTTTTCCTTTCATTTTATCAAAATAAATGATATATTCATGTATGATGATGGCATGATCAGAGGCTCTTCTATTGGCCAGGAAGCTAGCTTGGCTTGGACCAATGATGGAAGAAAGGTAGGGTTTGATCTTGTTACAATGATTTTGGCCACTAGCTTATAGATGGTATTACGGAGGCCTATGGATTTGTAATTTTTCAAAGTGGTTGCATTTCTGTACTTAGGGATGAGGTATATCAAGGTAGAATTATTGTCATGAGGTATGGAGTAGCTAGATAAAACCTTCTTAAAAAATCTTAATTATCTTTGACACTCACTATGTTCTAAAATTTTTGAAAGAATAAAGGGTGTAAGCCATCAGGTTCCAGATCTTTAAGGGGTTTGAAGGATTTTAGGGCCACCAGTTCGGTGTCTCGGAGATGGGAATCTAAGATGGATTTAATGCTCTAAGAGAGAGTATGGGAAGTGTTGGCAGGAACAAAATAGTTGATAAGGATGTTAACATGGCTGGAAGTGAAGAGTTCTTTAAAGTGGTTGAGGATATGAGTTTGGATGTCCGCCTCCTTAGTGATGAGATTGTCAACCTCATCTTTGAGTTCAGCGATCTTATTTCTCCTCCTCCTATTATTGGTAAAGGCATGAAAGAAGGAGGTGTTGGCATCCCCCTCTGCGAGTTAGGAGATTCTAGATTTGATTTTCCAAAAATCTTCTCCGCATTTAAGAAGGCTATAATGATCACAAAGAAGTTCATTCTCCAAGTTGTGGAGGAATGGACTAGCATGATAGTTAGGGGATTTTTAGACCCCATCAAGCCTAGCAAGAATAACCCTTAACTTATAAAAAAATGTTGTCAAAGACAGAGTTATTCCATTGGCTGACATTGGTTTAAAATTTGGAGATAGAGTGGTGTAAGGGGTGAGTCTGTGAAGAAATTCTCAACCAGACTGTGAAAGGATTAGTGATTGCACCACATGGGTTCAAACCTAAAGGGCATGTAATTATGCCCCCGGATCCCTTTGGAGAGGGATAAGAGTAGAGGACAATGGTCTGACTTGGTTCTGGATAGATGGGTGATGGGAGAGTCGAAAAAGTAACTTATCCAGGAGGTATTGGCAACACATCTGTCAAGTCTCTTCTGGATGAGGTACTTTCGATTACGGTATCTCTTATTGGTCCAAGTGTATTTACAGCCCCTGTAACCTAGGTCCACCATGTAGCAATAATTTAGGTAGTCCCATAAATGGTTGGCCCTATTATTGTTGATAAGGGTTCCTCCTAATTTCTCATTGGCTCCCAAGACCTCATTAAAATCCCCTTCTATAAGCCAGTCCCCATTATAGGTGTTGTCTATATTACATAATTCATCCCAAAGCATCATGCGAATATTAAGATCAGGACTAGTATATATAGCAAAGAAGAGAAAGGATTTGGGATCGCTACTAACCTTGACAATAGTGTGAATACCCTAAGGAGAGATTGAGAAATTCTAAAGATTAAGGAAATCCTTCTTTCACATGACTATTATGCCACCCTTCCTCCAAACTGTGCTAGATTCCAGATAAGTCTCAAATTGCAGAGATTCAGTAAAGTTCTTGTGGTCCACCATTTTGGTTTCAACAAGGACTACAATATCTAGTTTGTGGGATTTGATGAGAGTATCACATTGATGCTTAAAGCTAGCACTGTTAGCTTCTTTGGTATTCCATATGATGAACTTCATGGGGTCAGAAGGAATGGGTGAAGGACTGGACATTAGTTGCTTTCCCTGAGATGAAGTTCAATGTTTCCGTCTCTAAGATGGTAAGAGGTTGTTGGATAAAATAGGAGGTTCTTGAACATGTGGCTTATGAGCGAGTTGAGTTCGCTTGAATTCATCATGTTCAGAGTTCCTAGCATCTTAGATTGGAGCAGGGTTTGACTCCAGATTTGGTAACCGAGTCCTTTGACTATTTGGTCTACTCCTTCTTTCATAATCTGTATCATCCAAGTTGGGTCTTGTTTGATCAAGACTATCGATTGATTCTCTAGGATGGCATGGTGTGATATGGTCTTCCTTCTTAACGCCAGTTCCACCCATGATATCGAGTGAAATACAAAAATAGCCACTCGGCTATAATAATGTCGTGTTAATAGCCAATAAATTAAAATTTCACTTTCTATCCATTTAAGTTTGAATTTCTTTTGTCTGTTCATCTGTTTCTCTTTTTTTAATTATTATTATTATTATTATTATTATTATTATTATTATTATTATTATTATTATTATTATTATTATTATTATTATTATTATTATTATTATTATTATTATTATTTATTTCACTACTTTGGCTTCTTCCGACGCTTGTCTTTTTCTTTTTTCTTTTATAAGTTTCGTTACTCTTTGTTATTGTTTTTTCGGTTGCTTTTTCTTTTTTTATGATTTTTTTCCAGCTCCTTTTTTTTATGGAAAATCAATTCTTTTAATTGTTTTTTTTTAATAGTCAAATACAAATTGTAGTATTGTAATTGCTACTTTTTCTTATTAATAATTAAATACAAAAACAATGCACTTTTATTTGTTATAATAACATATTTTATATAATAATGATGCATATACATATTTTATACTATTGTGATACAGTTTCTATATACATCTTATACAAATATATATTTTATATAATATTATATAATTTCTATGCATATCATATACTAAATACATATTCTATACAACAGTTGTGCATTTTCTATACACATGTTATACAACCTTTAGTTGCAATAATATATACAATAATTGTACAGTTTCTATACACGTCTTATACAACTTTTAGCTGCAATAATTATTTAAATATATATTTTATATGGTAATTATCTATTTCTATACAATTATATTTAATTAATTTTTTTTATAAAAAATCAGATTTTAGCCCAAAAAAGAGATTATAGCAAAACTCAAAACCCAAAAAGGGGGGAAATGCACTATCTAAAATGGGGGACAAAACACACAGAGAAGGGGGGAACATAATTAGCCAATTTTACAAAAATAATTTCATATATATGGCCGTATTTAGGAAATTTCAATTATGACATATATAATATTTACTTCAATAGTCATTTTCTCTTATTTAAAATTTTTAAATAGTCATTTTCTCTTTTTTAAATTTTTTAAATATGGATAAAAGAAGCACTACTTCCTATTTTTTAGGTAATAGCTATTATTTTTTAAGTAAACTTTTTAGGAATTTGTTTATTTTATTTTTATTTTACCGTACCTAAAAATTAAAGAATAATGAGTTGATAATTTTTTTAGGGATGTATTTAATTTATTTCTTTTATTTTGTTATACATAATTATTTATGATGAAAGGGTTTTACTGAATAAACCACTTCTATATAAAGCATACTTTGTATATTTGCATATATACATATACATATACTTGGCATAATATTATCTATATGTGTGTGTGTGAGAGAGAGAGGGGGTATATATATGGTATAAACTTCTTATACATAACATACTTTGTATATATATATGATATAAATACAATACTTTGTATATTAAGGTATATAGAGGTAGCAATTATAGTTTATGGTATAAATTTTTTATATTGAATATATTTTCTTAAATGAACAATATAATATTAATTATTTGTTATATAAATAACAAATAATTGAATGATTCTGAGAAAAGAATATATAAACAGTGATGCAGAGATAAAATATTTAATTTACTTAAGAATATTTTAAATTTTGAATACTAGAGAGAGAGATTTGGAAGTAGTTTTATGGATTATCTTTTACACCAATTTTAATTTAAATAATTATAAATAATTTCTTAAATTAAGGTAAATTGATAATTAGTTATAGCATAAAAGTGAAAATTATAATTCTCTTTTCTGATTTTTTAAAAATGGTTATATATGTAAAGAAAGAATCTTTTTTAAAAATTAAAAAAATACTATTTTTTACGAAGTTAAGTCTTAATGATGATCTTTTCATCTAATTTTTTTTTTAAAAGGGAAAAGACAGAAACAACACTTCAAATCAAACTATTTTCATGAAAATGGTCATGGAATTTAAATTTCACTTTCTAGCCATTTCAATTTACTGGCTTGTTCTATACCATTTCTACACACCTGCTATACAGTTTCTATACATATCTTCTACATATAAATATTCTAGACGGAAATTATACAATTTTGATACACAATTTATACAATAATTGTACATTTTCTTTACACGTTTTATACAACAATTACATAATTTTCATACACTTTCTATATATTTTTTATATATATTTTATACATATACATATTTGATAGAATTATACAATTTCTATACATATATCTTATATAGATACATATTCTATTTAACAATTATATCATTTTTATATAATTTAATTATTATTTCTAAACAATAAAAAAAAAGCAGAATATTTTATCAGTTAAAAAATTTATAACAAAAAAAATTAAAATATTTTTAAAAATGCCGAATTGCCCAAGTTGAATACTCTATCAGTATTGTATATAAACAGTATCAGTATTGTATATAGACTGTGTATGGACTACATAGGCCAAAATGACCCAAATTAGGAAATGGCTATAAAGCGAAAATAGTATATCCGACTGACCACTTTTTAAAAAAATTTCAAACTTGGGCTATTTATTTTAAAAAGTGCTATAGAGTGTCTTTTTCCCCCAAAAAAATAAAAAATACTACAACTTTGGATCGAAATGGCCCAACAAGGAAAAGGGCCATGGGGGGGAATTACTATGGGCCGGCCGCAGGGATAAGTTTGAAAAGGACAGCTTAGGTGGCATTTCTTTGCTATAATGGAATCTCCTTTTCCTTAAATATTTATAAAACTTATATAAATTTTTACTAGTTTATCCTAATTATACTTGATCTCAATTTTTATCAAAATTTTATAAAAAATTTCTGTTTTTTTATTTTTTTATACATGCCATTACAAGAGATACATCATTGGTGATATATCCGGTGAAGCAATTAATGCGCTCTAATTAAGAAAAATAACAGAAATTAACTTAATGAAGGAGTAAATCACTCTTCATGTTTTCAAATTAAGATTCAAAAATCTCTAAAAAAAAAATGTTAATTAGTTATTATATATATTTTCAAAATATTATTTTCCCTATTTAACTTGCAGAATCATCTTCTTCTCTTTTCTTTTCTTTTTGCGTTCTTTTGTTTTCAATGATTCTCAATGAATATATCGGTACGACATTTTAGTGATTGTGTTATTGATGTCAAGTATGAAGATATAAGATTGAGGCATTGTAATAGAAAAACATGTAATGATATGGGAGGTGAAGCTATATTGTTGAAGCCCAGTATATTGTTGAAGGAAATTCATCTTCATTGTTGATTCGTAATGATATGGAGTTGAAGCTATACATAGAGGTTAAGAAAATTGTGCCATTGATCATTTTTCAGTTTCAAAGTCAAAAAATTCAACAAACAAAGGTATGTATCTGTTGTTGTTATATTTCAGCGAAAATAAAAAATATTTTCATTTTGAGGTAGAGATGGTGTTATTGTTAGTTCAGAAATTATGTATCTCACTTGTTGCATATTCTTGAGGTAGAGATACAAAATTTACAATTGCTTAGACACACCCATTTACGAATAGATCTGGTCTATATACATATTACATTGACAAAACATACTGAGATACATAATTTAGCTTATGTATCGAGCAAAATTTATAAACATATTTTATCGAGATAAATAATAGTTTGGCTAGTGCAGAGTGAGATGCATAATTAAGTTTATTTATAGGGCAAAATTTGTGAGATACTTAAGCGTTAAAGTGAATATTGTAAATTAATGTAGCATATCATAAATAATCACGTGTTTATTAATTAGTGATACATTTGTTAATAAATATGTTGATTTCAATATGATTGTGTATTTTTTGCAACTATTTTCTAAAATATTTTTGGAGGGTTGTAGTTGGATTCTTAAAGCGTTATGTCGAAAGGGTTTGAAACTCTTCAAAGTAAGGGTGTTTCATGATGTACACACCTGTCCTTGAAAGATAGCTATTCACCCAAGTTCAAGCTACGAATTCATTCGTTAACTGTTTTACGACTTGAAAACTAGTCAATCATAAGAGAATACACACACCAACCAACATAATTGAAGATATCAAATCTTCTTTTGGTGTGAACATAATTGAAGATATCACATTTCATGTTATATTACATATTTATTGTACAACACATTTGTATTTAAATTGTATATATACATAACTATAATAATTTTGTATTGATGTTATTAATGTGTAATGTTTCAGTCTGCATATTTATGTATCTTATACATATTTTTAGATGTAATGATGAATCGTTATTGAACAAAATTTTTCTAAATGATGAAGTTTAGATTATCTTTTTTTGTGTTATCATATACATAATTTTTTTCAACCTTAAAATTTTTGTATAGCAATGTTACTTAATCAACTGATACTACGAATCATTAAATTACTAGCCATTATTTTTGTATGAGACAACAATTGTTGTTTATATTTATCAATTCAATATAACAACAGATACATGTTATATTAGAGATACTTATTGCAAATTATATGACACATTTGACACATAATTAGAATTGATGGTATAATACTCATCTAATATATGCATTCAGGGTAAAAAGTTTTACTAAACATCATTTTTGTATGTGAAATATAGAGATACATAACCTCGTTAATACCTAAGATACATTACTAATGTTTAATTTCTTTTATTTTATTTGTTATTTATGTATCTTAGTTTAAATATATTACATTATATTTTTTTAATAAAAAACTTAAGTATAAGAGATACAAAATATGCTTTTGTATCAGACATAAAGAACTAAGATATATTATGTATCTTCAATACATAATTATGTATCTAAGTGTAAATACATTACATTATACTTTTTTCAATAAAAAAACATAAATATAAGTGATACAACATATACATGTGTATCAGACACAGAGAACTAAGATATATTATGCATCTTCAGTACATAATTATATATCTCAGTGTTAATACATTACATTATACTTTTTTCTATAAAAATTATAAATATAAGAGATACAAAATATGCATTTGTATCAGACAAATATTTAATTTCATTTAGTATATTCATATATTCGATGCATACTGTAGTCTAAAATAAGTTATAATAATGTATCAGATACATTATTATAAATTACTTTAGACTATATATACTGTAAAAGGATTGATACATATGAAGGAAGTAGAAATGTCATGGTGATGGTACATGAGGTAGAATCAATTCTTGGTCCTTGAAAATATAATCAGTGAGAATTTTGTGATGTATCTTCACATTTATTCCATTTATACTGACAAGATCAATCCAAATAAAGGCGTATCTGAAAAATCATTGACGGAGATCACAACACACTAAAGAGGTTTGTTTAGAATATTTTGCTATAGACAACCTTAAAGCTATGTCAACAAATTCATATGTCAAATATCCTGCTAAAGTTGAAGTTGGCTCATCTTTCATAGGAAAATGTTCAATAGCTTAAAAGAAGAGACAAGATTCACTAGTAAACACACGCTGTGAACTTGAGAAAAAGAGCAACACAACTTTATCAGAAAACATTCTTGAAAATTTTGTGATTCACTTAGAGATCGCAACACACCAAATAATTACGTGGTGGAAGGAAAAATCCTAAGTTATCAATTTTTTTTATCAAAATGAAGAGAAGATATTCAAGAAAATTATGATATTGAATTGAAGGAGGAGGAGTTTAAATATTAATGATATTAAATTAATGAAGAGAAGATATCTAGGCAAATTCTTTTGGGGGCAATTAACACATCTTAATTTTTAATGTGTAAGTTATGTATCTAAAAATTTGAAGGGAGAAAATGTAAATTAGGGATATCTGTAATTTTTACAAAATGAAGAAATTTTTAGTATTTTAGGTAATTTAAATGGTGAGAAGCGTGCCTAGCTCGGATAAGATTGTCATAGCGGAGGACTTTAATGGGCACATTGGGGTTTTACCGAGAGGTTATGACGATGTGCATGGAGGTTTTGGTTTCGGTGATATAAATGGTGAGGGTGTTGATCTATTGGATTTTGCAAGGGCCTTTAGGCTGGTGGTTGTGAATTCGAGCTTTTCGAAGAAAGAGGATCACCTGATTACCATTCGAAGTGCCTTAGCCAAGAATCAGATTGACTTTCGGTTGCTTAAGAAGGGGGATAGGGTTTTATGTAAGGACAATAAAGTCATTCCGAGTGAGAATCTTTCGACGCAGCACAGGATTCTGGTGATGGACTTATTTATCAAAAAAAACAAGAAGAGTAGAACCGAAGAGGCTCAACCCAGGATTAAGTGGGGTGTCTTGACTCCAGTTAGTGCGCTGGAGATCGAAGAGAAGGTGGCAAGATAGGGGTGTGGGATGGGGGCTAAGGGGTACGTGAATGTTATGTGGGAGAAGGCTGTCATATGCATCAAGAAGATGGCTAGAGAGTTATTGGGTATTTCGAGGGGCCGGGCAGGTCGGCATAAGGGGGACTGGTGGTGGAATGAAGAAATTAAGAAGAAAGTAGAGATTAAGAAGGGGGCGTATGTTAAGTTGATTGAGATTAAAGACAAAGAGAAGAAGCGGGTGAATAGGGAGGTTTACAAAGTAGCAAGGAAAGAGGCTAAGTTAGCAGTTACGGCGGCTAAGACGACAGCTTTTGAGAGCTTGTATGCGGGGTTAAAGGAGAAAGGCGGGGGGAAAAGGTTGTATAGGCTTGCTAAGGCTAAGGAGGGAAGGGTCGTGACCTCGATCAAGTGAAGTGCATTAAGGGGGAGGATGGTAGAGTTTTGGTGGAGGATGTTCACATTAAGAAGAGATGGCAGGAGTATTTTCATAGACTTTTAAACGAGGAGGAAGACAGAGGCTTTGTGTTAGGGGAGCTGGAGCGCTTGGATGAGAGCCGTGATTTCAATTACTATAGACATTTTAAGGTTGAGGAGGTCAGAGAGGCTATTCGTAAGATGCGGAGAGTTCGGGTGATGGGGCATGACGAGATACCGGCGGATTTTTAGAAGTATACTGGTGGGGCAGGTTTAAGGTGGTTGACTGATTTGTTTAACGTCATTTTCAAGACTGCGAGAATTCCTAAGTCTTGGATATGGAGTACGATAATTTCGTTATATAAAAACAAGGGTGACATTCAGAGTTGCAACAACTATATGGGTATAAAATAGTTGAGTCACACTATGAAGATTTAGGAGAGGGTGGTTGAGTGGAGATTGGGGAGGGTCATTGTACTACCCCGAATCTGGTACCCAGAATGCTACACAGTGCTCATGACCCCAAAGGACCACAAGCTAACCCATGACTGATATTTGCACCTGTATACTGCATGTTATACTGTATAATTACTGAAACACGAACTGAAAGGCCATAAGGTTCAAAACTGTAACATAATATCTGATAAAATATAACATCTTAGTGGGGTATGAAATACCTAAAAACAACTGAAATAACTAACTGAACATGATAGACTGAAAAGCCTCTAACTGACTGAACTATCTGAATAAGAAGTTGATGGGACATATCCTCAACTAACTCCAACTAATAAATTAATTAATGAGATAAAAAAGAAATGATCATGTCCTCGAAGGATGAGGACTCACTGCTAACTGAATGCTGATATCCAGAATCTACTGATGCTCTAGAGCTCGTGTCTCTGAACCTATGGTATAGAACACCATAGCACAAATACGTCAGTACTTTGAATATACTGGTATGCATGTGAGGTAGGCTGAATGAATGGGGTTTATATGCATGAATAATACTGGCTAACTGACTAATATGAACGTGAGAATACATACATGAATGCACAGTAACTATAGTTGAGATCGTGATAACATAAATTTACTGATAACTAACATGATTGATAACTAAGTTTTGATGACTGATGAAACTGATACCATGAGTGACTGTATCTGACAGTCCTAAATCTGATGGAACTAGTTGAGTTTCGTACTATTCTGAGTTGACTGTATCTGGTAGTCCTGAATTCTGTAGAACTATCTTAGTTCTATTACTGAGACTGAATGATTGTATTTGACAGTCCTGATTTTGTAACTGAAACTGTGGAAAGTAGTCATCTAACCGACATGCCCCTAATACGCCATTATGGCTGAGTTGGGGTCCAATCTGTAACCCCAATTGGAAGGGTGTCAATACCGTGCCACTAGTAAGGACAATCTGTGAGTAACCCTCATATAACAGGTAACTCTAGTGAGAACGGTGGGAACCCTTATATAACAAGTTAAGACACCTCATCTGCCCTCATATAACAGGCTATGATGTCTCAACCTATGCTGGCTACGTAGTTCTAGAACGCAAGGATTGTTTCTAAGAATCACACCCTTATATAACAGGTGGGTTCCCATCCTTGGGTTCGCTCGGTGCTAATTTCTACTCCCATCTGGATAGACACTGAACATGATTAACTGAACTGACTGGACGGAGTTAACTGAGTTTCGTTGACTGATGGAATACTACTGAGATTACTGAATTTCTGAGGTTTCTGAGATTACTGAGTTTTCCTGAGTCACAAGACTGACTGAATTTCTATGAACATGGAACGACTGAGAGTATCTTAAAAACATGACATTAGCTCTAGGTACACAGCTAATTGTCGGGTACAAGTACCCCCAGGACTCAATAGCATGAAATTGACAAAAAATGACTTTCTTGAATACATGACCAACATCACAATTCATAATACAATAAGTTAGAGATTTCATGAAGTAGAAGTTCTAAAGCATCACAAGGGTTACACATATATCCATAATACCTTGACTACGATATTTCATCAAACACTTAACATGTATGAACTAGTACATGAATGGGGATTTCATATTATCATACTAGAATGACATTTTTCCTTCACATAGGCATTTAATCAAACACATGAGAAGCATGCTTTGGTTATACAATCATTAACACATCTAATAATCATGGATACATCCATCAACATGTAAAGGGTTTATCATGATTATTATGCAAATCATCACCTCCTAGGGTCAATCATTGGAATATGTAATTTCAAACATGAATCAAAACCCCGCAACATCATGAACATGAATTTTAATTCAATTTAAATCATGAACATTCATAAATACACAAATCTTGGATTTTGAAAAGAGATTTTTGAGCTTCATGGGTGAAAGGGACCCATGAATCAACACATGGAATACCTGGGTTGTGATTTTTTGAAGATTGATGGAGGAAAACTTGAATCTTTGACTTGAAATTAAACACTTAGGGTTTCTTGTTCTTGGGGATTAATCATTGAGAGGAAACTCTAATTTGATGTTGTGAATGAATAATGAACTTATGAGCCTTGTTATGATATAATTAGGGGTTAAAACGGGTGAAAAAAGACCCAAATTCACTGAACGGGACCTGCGATGGTCCGTCGCTGGCTCGACGGTCAATCATTTTGACTGTCGCACGTGGACCAGGAAAAGGACTCACTGCCTAAGTAGCGACGGCTTGGGCGACGGTCCGTCGAAAGTTCGACGGTCCGTCAACCTGTCCGTCGTACCTTATCTAGAAGATTGACTCACTATCTTGGCTGTGACGGTGAAGGCGATGGTCCATCGCTAGATCGGCGGTTCGTCAACCTGGCTGTCGCACCTGGGCGATTCTGACAGTTCTCAGTAAAACGTCCATAACTTTTTACTCTGCTACTGAATTTGGATGAAATTGGTATCTTTGGAAAGCTAATTCAATTTCCTACATGATAGAAAATAAAAATCTTAAAAATTCCATATGTACACAAATAGATTTATCTTTCAAGCTAAGTTTGTAACATTCTTGGGACTATTTCAAGCTAGGTAGAAGTATGGGGTATTACAATATCTCCCCCTTGAGAACATTCATCCTCGAATGAGACTAAGTGAGAGGGGGGAATATAAACTGACGTACATACTGAACATGAACAATTGGAACATGATATCATGACTGACATGACTGATAAATGAATATATCATACTGATCATGCATATCTGATGCATGTATAACTGATTCATGACTACATGACTGAGTGTTTTATGAACCAAAGTTCTCACAATGAGAATGCATGTCTGAAGAATGATTATATAACTGAACTGATACATGAATGCATGACTGACTATGCAATGGTACTTAATACCAAGTTTATAATGGAATTCTGTACATGAACTGAATACTAAGCTTGTAACTGAAAGTTGAACATGAAACTGAAAAGTTTAAGGAGAATTGTTACCTTTAGCTTGATCTGAGTTGGCGGAGAAGAGGTGAGGATACTTGGTATGCATGTCTATTTTTGCCTCCCAAGTAGCTCCCTCAACGGACTGATTTCTCCAAAGAACTTTGACTAGAGGGACTTCTTTGTTCCTCGGTCTATAAGTCTGGTAGTCTAGAATTTTGACTGGAATCTCTTCATAAGGGAGGCTGTTCTGAACATCTATGCTCTGAATAGGGACTACAACTGCTGGGTCACCTATGTACTTCTTGAGCAAAGAGACATGGAAGACTGGATGAACTGAGGCTAAATCTGAAGGCAATTCAAGCTCATAAGCTACCTTGCCTAAACGACTGAGAATTTTGAAGGGGCCGACATATCGGGGACTGAGCTTTCCCTTCTTGCTGAATCTCTCGCCTTCTTGCCGAATCTCTTCACTCTCTTCGTGGAAGAGATCTTTAGATTGACATAATCACCAATCTCGAACTCGAGATCCTTTCTGCGTACATCTGCATAAGACTTCTGCCGGCTCTGACCAGCCCGAAGTCTTTCTCTGATCAACTGGACTTTCTCTAAAGCGTCGAACACTAAGTCAGGCCCTATAACTGAGGCCTCACTAACTTTGAACCAACCGATTGGAGATCTTCATCTCCTACCATAAAGAGCTTCGAATGGATCCATCCGAATACTGGAATGATAACTGTTGTTGTATGCAAACTCAATCAAAGGCAAGTGGTCAATCCAACTACCTTTGAAATCAATTGCACACGCCCTTAGCATATCTTCTAAAGTTTGAATGGTCCATACTACTTGACCATCTGTCTGAGGATGAAAGGTTGTACTGAGATGAACTTGGGTACCGAGACCTTTTTGGAATGCTTTCCAGAAATAAAAGGTGAACTAGGTACCTCTGTCTGAGATAATGGATAATGGAACACCGTGCAATCTGACCAACTCTCTGATGTAGAGTTTGGCATAATCCTCGGCTTAATAAGAGGTATGGACTGGAAGAAAATGAGTTGATTTGGTCATTCTTTCTACAATGACCCAAACTAAATCATGTTGACGATGAGTACGAGGTAAACTCATCACGAAGTCCATGTTCACTTCTTCCCACTTCCAAGTAGGAATACTGAACTCCTTCATGGACCCACTAGGCTTCTGATGCTCTATCTTAACCTGCTGACATATAGAGCACTTAGCCATAAACTCTGCAACATCTTTTTTCATCCCACTCCACCAATAGATTTCTCGCAAGTTGTGGTACATCTTTGCGGCCCCTGGATGAATAAAGTAGCGCGCACCATGCGCTTCTTCAAGAATTTGCTGCCTTAAGTCGTCTACACCTGGAACACACAAACGACTCTGACAACGCAAAACACCATCTCCTCCTAGGAAGAAAACCTCTACTTTCTGATCCTTGACTGACTCTTTTAACTTGACAAGGCTGGGATCTCTATCTTGCTTTTTTTTCTCCTCGGAAACTAGAGATGATTCTGAACTACTCTGAACCCATATGTCACCCTCCTCTGAATCGACTAAGCGAACACCTAGTCTGGCAAGCTGATGGATTTCCTGAGCTAACTTCTTCTTACTATCCTCAACATGAGCAACACTACCCATGGACAGTCTTCTCAGAGCATCGTCCACTACGTTGGCCTTGCTCGGATGATAAAGGACACTCATGTCATAATCTTTAAAGAGCTCTAACCACCTTCTCTGACAAAGATTGAGATCTTTTTGATAAAAGACATATTGAAGGCTCTTATTAGCTGTGAACACATCTACATGAACTCCATATAGATAATGCCTCCAAATCTTCAAGGCAAAAACTACGGCTGTTGGATCAAGATCATGAGTAGGATAATTATTCTCATGGGGTTTAAATTATCTGGAGGTGTAGGCTATGACCTTACCATGCTGCATGAGGAAACAACCCAAACCTACTCTAGATGCATCACAATACACTACGAACCCATCTGAACCATATGGAAGAGCAAAGACTAGAGCTGAGGTGAGTCGAGTCTTCAACTCCTAAAAACTCTTCTCGCAAGGATCTGACCACTGAAACTTGAATTTCTTCTAAGTCAATCTAGACATAGGGGATGCAATAGAAGAAAATCCCTCAACAAACCATCTGTAATAGCTATCCAAACCCAAGAAACTCCTTATATCTGAAGGAGAGATAGGTCTGGGCTAGTTTTTCAACGCTTCGATCTTTTAAGAATCTACTCTAATTCCATCACCGGAAATGATATGACCAAGGAATGTTACTGACCTTAGCCAAAATTTGCACTTACGAATTTGGCGAACATCTGATGATTTTTGAGAGTCTGAAGTACAATTCTGAGATGGTTTGCATGATCACGCTCACTGCAGAAATAGACCAGAATATCATTTATGAAGACTATGATGAACATGTCCAAGTACTGCTTGAACACACGGTTCATCAGGTCCATGAAAGCTGTTGGAGCATTAGTAAGACCAAAGGACATAACCAAAAACTCAAAGTGACCACACCGAGTATGAAAAGCTATTTTCGGAATGTCACATTCTCTGACTCTGAGATGATGATAGCCGGATCTGAGGTCTATCTTAGAGAAATAACTGGCACTCTGAAGTTGGTCAAATAAGTCATCGATTTTAGGAAGAGGATACTTGTTCTTGACCGTGACTTTATTGAGCTGACGGTAATCAATGAACATTCTTAGAGAACCACCTTTCTTGCGTACGAATAAGACTGGTACGCCCCACGGGGACACGTTGGGCCTGATGAATCCCTTAGCTAATAGATCCTTCAACTGCTCTTTCAGTTCTTTGAGTTCTACCGGTGCCATTCTGTATGGCGAAATAGATATAGGTTGAGTATTTGGAACAAGATCGATGCTGAAGTCTATTTCCCTTTTGGGAGGAATTTCTGGAAGATCTTCGGGAAAGACATCTGAATATTCATTCACAACTGGGACTGAATTAAGACAGGGAGTTTCAGAACTAGTGTCCTTAACTCAAATAAGATGATAGACACATCCCTTAGATATTATTTTCCTTGCCCAAAGGTAGGAACCAAGGTGACCTCTGAAAGCGGATATACTACTCTTCCACTCTAGGAAAGGATCATTTGGAAACTAAAACTGGAAAACTCTATTTTTGCAGTCGATTGTGGCATAGCAGGAATGAAGCTAATCTATGCTGAGAATGACATCAAAATCAGTCATCTCTAATTCGACTAAGTCAGCTGAAGTGACTTTCTGAGATATCATAACCGGACATTTCTTGTATACCCATCGGGCTATGATGGTTTTACCTACTGGGGTAGAGAATGAAAAGGGCTCTGCTAGAATTTCGGGACTGACTCCGAAATCAACTACTATATAGGGAGTAACAAAAGACAAAGAATCTCTTGGATCTAGCAAAGCGTAAACATGCACATGAAAGATCTGTAACATACCAGTAACTACATCAGGAGAATTTTCCTAATCTTTCCGGTACTAGAGAGCATAAAGTTTGTTTGGGCGTTGCCCACTAGTAGCGCTGGAGGTGGCACCCTGCTGGTTTCGGCGATCGAACTGAGCTGAGAAACGGTTCTACTGACCCTGATAACCTGACTGGGGATAATATATGACTCTATGGCCTGGCTTTCCACATCCGAAACAGATATCGCTACCAGCTCTGCAAGCACCTTTATGGTTCTTACCATAAGTCTGACAAAGGGGATTAGTCCGGGCATTGCTAACACTTCCCTGAGACTTTGAGCCTGGTACCCTATCTCTATTACCATCCCTGAACTTCAAAGCTGGAGAACTAGATGAAGAAGGAGCTGGAACTGATGACTTAGGAAAAAACTGAGAACGATTTTCTCCTTCTGATTTGGGTTGAGCAAAGTTAAAACTACCTATCCTTGCTCTCTTATTCTGCTTCTCTCTCATCTTAATATTTTGCTCTTCTATTTGCTGAGCATGAGTCATAAGCTTATCTAGAGTCATGTCACTATTCAACATCGCCGACCTACACTCGTTGCCCACACTATCATTCACCCTAAAAACAAACTTACTCATCTTGGCCATACTATCTGCAACCACATGAGGGGCATATCTGGATAATTGAGTAAACTTAAGAAAATACTCTTTCACCATCATGTTTCCCTACCTAAGGTTGATAAATTCTAACACCTTAGCTTCTCTCAATTCTAGGGTAAAGAACCTCTCTAAGAATACGGTGACAAACTCCTCTTACTCAATAGGCCCTGTATCATCTGCCCTTTCTGACTTCCACTGCTTGTACCATGTGTGAGCAATATCCTGCAACTGATATGCATCTAGCTTAGCACTCTCATCAGCTGACACCCACATAACGTCAGTAACCTTCTGAACCTGATCAATGAATTCCTGAGGGTCCTTATCTGAGTTAGACCCAAGAAAGGATAGAGGATTCATTCAGGTGAAGTCCTGAATCCTGGCTACAGCTGAATTGGCCATAGGGTTGTCCGAAATTACAGCTAGCCATTCATTCTGAGGGGCAACTGACTGGGCAAGAGTAGTGAATGCAGCTCTGAACTCTGCATGAGAAACATGTTCGCCCAAAGGTACTTTGGGCTGAGAGGCTGACTGATTCTCGTTTCTTCTTTTTGGAGGCATGTTCTGTAGAAGAAAGGGAGAAATGGATTAGACTGAGAGTTTGACTTAAGACTATGGTCACTGGAATGACATGAATACTGAAAAAAAGGAAACTATTCCTAAAACATCTTATAGCCTCCAGCACATAAATATGGCGCGCAACACACCCATGTACAAGACTCTACTAGATGTGTCTTTCAGACTTCCTAGAACACTATTGAACCTTAGAATCTAATACCAAGTTAGTAACGCCCCGAATCTGGTACCCAAAATGCTACATAGTGCTTATGACCCCGAAGGACCACAAGCTAACCCATGATTGATATTTGTACCTATATACTGCATGTTATACTGTATAATAATGGAAACATGAACTGAAAATCCATAAGGTAAACTGTAACATAATATCTGATAAAATATAACATCTCGGTAGGTATGAAATACCCAAAAAAAAATTGAAATAACTAATTGAACATGATAGTCTGAAAAGCCTCTAGCTGACTGAACTGTCTGAGTAAGGAGTTGATGGGACATGTCCCCAACTAACTCCAACTAATAAATTAATTAATGAGATAATAAATAAATGATCATGTCCTCGAAAGATGAGGACTCACTGCTAACTGACTGCTGATATCCAGAATCTATTGATGCTCTGGAGCTCGTATCTCTGAACCTATGGTATAAAACACCATAGCGCAAATGCGTCAGTACTTTGAATATACTGGTATGCACGTGAGGTAGGCTGAATGCATAGGGTTCATATACATGAATAATACTGGCTAACTGACTAATATAAACGTGAGAATACATACATGAATGCACAGTAACTATAGTTGAGATCGTGATAACATAAATTTACTGATAACTAACATGACTGATAACTAAGTTTTGATGAATGATGTAACTGATACCATGAGTGACTATATCTGACAGTCCTAAATTCGATGGAACTAGCTGAGTTCCATACTATTCTGAGTTGACTGTAGCTGGCAGTCCTGAATTCTGTAGAGCTATCTTAGTTCTATTACTGAGACTGAATGACTGTATTTGACAGTCCTAATTTTGTAACTGAAACCATAGGAAGTAGTCATTTAACCGACATGCCCCTAATACACCATTATGGCTGAGTTGCGGTCCAATCTGTAACCCCAATTAGAAGGGTATCAATACCGTGCCATTAGTAAGGACAATCTGTGAGTAACCCTCATATAACAGGTAACTCTAGTAAGAACGGTGGGAATCCTTATATAACAGGTTAAGACACCTCATCTGCCCTTATATAACAGGTTATGATGTCTCAACCTTTACTGGCTACGTAGTTCTAGAACGCAAGGATTGCTTCTAAGAATCACACCCTCGTATAACAGGTGGGTTCCCATCCTTGGGTTCGCTCGGTGCTAATTTCTACTCCCATCTGGATAGACACTAAACATGATTAACTGAACTGACTGGACTGAGTTAACTGAGTTTCGTTGACTGATGAAAGACTACTGAGATTACTGAATTTCTGAGGTTTCTGAGATTACTGAGTTTTCCTGAGTCACAAGACTGACTGAATTTCTATGAACATGGCTCGACTGAGAGTATCTGGAAAACATGACATTGGCTCTAGGTACATAGATAATTATCGGGTACAAGTACCCCCAGGACTCGATAGCATGAAACTGACAAAGAATGACTTTCTTGAATACATGACCAACATCACAATTCATAATACAATAAGTTGGAGATTTCATGAAGTAGAAGTTCTAAAGCACCACAAGGGTTACACATATATCCATAATTTCTTGACTAAGATATTTCATCAAACACTTAACATGCATGAACTAGTACATGAATGGGGATTTCATATTATCATACTAGAATGACACTTTTCCTTCACATAGGTATTTAATTAAACCCATGGGAAGCATGCTTTGGTTATACAATCATCAACACATTTAATAATCATGGATACATCCATCAACGTGTAAATATAAGGGTTTATCATGATTATTATGCAAATTATCTCCTCCTAGGGTCAATTATTGGAATATGTAATTTCAAACATGAATCAAAACCCCACAACATCATGAACATGAATTTCAATTCAATTTAAATCATGAACATTCATAAATACCCAAATCTTGGATTTTGAAAAGAGATTTTTGAGCTTCATGGGTGAAAGGGACCCATGAATCAACACATGACATACCTGGGTTGTCATTTCTTGAAGATTGATGAAGGAAAACTTGAATTCTTAACTTGAAATTAAACACCTAGAGTTTCTTGTTCTTGGGGATTGATCTTTGATAGAAAACCCTAATTTAATGTTGTGAATAAATAATGAACTTATGAGCCTTGGTATGATATAATTAGGGGTTAAAATGGGTGAAAAAACACCCAAATACCCTTTAAAACAACTTAAAATTCACTGAACGGGACCTGCGACGGTCATTCGCTGGCTCGACGGTTAGTTGTTTCGACTGTCGCACATGGACCAGGAAAATGACTCACTGCCTAACTAGCAACGACTTAGGCGATGGTCCGTCAACCTGTTCGTGGCACCTTATCCAAAAAGTAGACTTACTATCTTGGCTATAACGGTGAAGGTGATGGTCTGTCACTAGTTCGGCGGTCCGTCAACCTGGTTGTCGCACCTGGGCGATTTTGACAGCTCTAAATAAAACGTCCATAACTTTTTACTCCGACATCGGATTTGTACGAAATTGATATTATTGGAAAGCTAATTTAATTTTCCACATGATAAAAAATAAAAATCTTAAAAATTCCACGTGTACATAAATAGATTTATCTTTTAAGGTAAGTTTCTAACATTCTTGGGATGATTTCAAGCTAGATAGAAGTATGGGGTACTACAGTCATGTCCATTTTGGAGAATTAGTTTAGTTTTATACCTGTTCACTCGACGATAGAAGCAATCCACATGGTGAGAATATTGGTGGAGCAGTATAGGGAAAAAGGGAGGGATTTACACGTGGTGTTCATCGACCTATAGAAGGCGTATGACAAAGTCCCTAAGGAGGTTCATTGGAGATGATTGGAGGTAAGTAGAATTCCAGTGGCGTACATCAGAGCTATTAAGGACATGTACGATGGGGGTAAGACTTGAGTGAGGACGGCGGGATGAGACTCAGGGCATTTTCTGGTCGAGACAGAATTGCATCAGGGATTGACTCTTAGCCTATTTCTTTCTATGTTGGTGACTGACGTGTTGACTCTGAGTATTCAAGGATAGGTGCCTTGGTGTATGTAATTTATGGATGATGTAGTATTGATTGATGAAATGCGGGGAGGTGTGAATGAGAAATTAGAGGTTTGGAGGTAAACCCTGTAATCTAAGGGGTTCAAGTTGAGTAGGTCCAAGACAGAGTATTTGGAGTGCAAGTTTAGTGACTCGAGTTAGGAGTATGAAGTGGTGGTGAGGTTGGATTCCTAGGATATTTGTAAGAGGGATAGTTTTAATTATCTTGGGTCTATGATTCAGGGGAATGGCGAGATTGACGAGGATGTCTCTAAACATATTGGAGAAAGTTGGATAAAGTAGAGGCTCACCTCGGTAGTTTTGTATGATAAGAAGGTGCCCCTTAAGCTTAAAGGCAAATTCTACAGGGTGGCAGTCTGTCCGGCCATGCTGTACGGAGCAGAGTGTTGTCCAGTCAAGAACTCCCACATTTAAGGTTTGAAGGTGGCAGAAATAAGAATGTTGTGTTGGATGTGTGGTCTTACTAGAGGGGATAGATTTAGGAATGAAACTATCCTTGAGAAGGTGAGACTGGCTTCGGTGGAGGACAAGATGCGAGAAGAAAGGTTGAGATGGTTTGGGCATATGATGAAGAGGGGCACATATGCCCCAGTTCGAAGGTGTGAGAGGCTAGTTTTAGATGGCTTCAGGAGGAGTAGAGGTAGGCCGAAGAAATATTGGAAGAAGGTGATTAGACATGACATGGAGCAGTTATAGCTTACTGAGGACATGACCCTAGGTAGGAAGGTGTGGAGGTCATAAATTAGGGTAAAAGGCTAGTGTGAGTGCATGGGTTATGGCAAGGTGGTAACAGAGCGCTTGTGTAGCCGAGTGTCCTCTTTCTTATCTCTTATTTTGAATTGCTAGTATTTTCTCTTATTTCATATTTCTCTGATATTTATTTTTATTTTTATTTTATTATTTCTTATTTTGTATTTCGTTTATGTCATCCATCCTATTTCATGTTTCATTACGACCTTGGTGTACTATTCTCTATCTTGAGTCGGGGGTCTATCGAAAATAGCCTCTCTACTTCTTCGGAGGTACCGGTATGGACTACGTACATTTTACCCTCCCCATACCTCACTTTGTGAGAATACACTGGGACTGTTGTTGTTGTTGTTTAGATAATTTAAATTATGATTTTGTGAAATTTTTCCTAAATATTATTGGAGTGGTTAAAAAAGCCCAAGTTCCTACGAAAGAGTTAACAAAAAGAAGATAATTTACATAAATACACAAACTTAGAGGCATAAATACATAAAATTACTTATCTTTTAAAATATTTTACAAAATTTCATATTTCTCCTTTTTGACTTGATACTTTTTTTGGTAGAAAGGGCATGCATTAATATAAAAGAGTACCACACAGTTAATTTACAACCCACCTGAGGATTTAATCAGGATTCAAAAAAGAGTGAGTGTGGCCTAGCCAGCTAGAGTCATTAGAACTAGAACTAATTTTTCTCTCAAAAAAAGTTTCAGAGATGTCTGTCCAAACTGCTTCTTTTGCACACATCGGTGGAACTTCACAAAAAGTGATTTCATTAAACCTGTATGCCCTTGCTACTTTCTTAGCTAATGTATCTGCAACTCCATTCTGTTCCCTATAGCAGTGGCTCACTTCTGGGTTCCTAGGCTTCTTAGTCTTGACCTGCATTCCAAAATCAAAGCATCATAGTGATGATTTTTGTTAGTTAACATAGAGATGATTTCTAGTGAATCAATGTTTATTTTAGTCGGTAGGAGGTTATTTTGCTCTACCAACTTAAGGCCTTCGATGAGGGTCATTAGTTCCATTATATTATTGGTAGCTTTGTTAAAGATTTTATTAAAACCCATCACCCATCCCTATTACAAGCTCTAACCATGTCTCTTATTTCTCTTTTTCCAGAATTCCCAAGGCAAGAGTCGTCAGTGTTAAGTTGAACCATGATTGGTGGAGGGTTCCATTTGATGTTAGTTCTTTAACTCTAATGAGGGTTATCATCTCTTTTGGTAAGATATTTATACTCAACCGCTTGGGAGTAGGCATGATTAAAGTTTAGAGGATCCTTCTTGTCGTTGAAGGTGTTAGAGTTCCTGGTGTTCCAGATGATCCAGAGGCAAAAGGGAATAATATCATACCATTTGAGATACCTATCAAACTAGGAGTGCTGAAAGCTTTTCCAGATAGAGTGTCTGTTTGAAGAGAGAAAATTATTAGCAGTGGAGTGGTTGGAATGAGGCAGCCTGATGATGATAGATGCCCAAAAGTCCTTGAGGATAGGACACTCAAAAAAGATGTGTGTTATCTTTATGATGGTTGTTGCAGACAGAATAGTTAGCATTAGGCCTAACACCTCTTTTGAAAAGATTGAGATTGTTGGAGAGTTTGTTATGCTGGCCGAGCCATAGGAAGGTTTTGAGATTTTGAGGGGTTTTGGCCTTCCATATCCAATTGAAGGTGGTGGAGTGACAGTTGTTGGATACTTTAGCAATATGTCTATAGGCACTTTTACCGGAGAATAGGCCATTTCCAGTGATGTTTCAAATTAGTTTATCAGAGTTGGCCTTGGGATTGGAAGTGAAAGTGTTAATACAAGTTTAGATGATATCACCAGGGATTAATAATGGAGGTCGTTGAGGTTCCAAGCATAATTTTGCTAGACCTCAAAGAGTTTGGTATCTTGGGCTTGTTGAGGTTGAGGGGATTGAATGATATAAAGAAGTGGTTCGCCATGAGAGATCTACCTAACTCTCCAAAAGTTAATCTCCTTCCCATTATGGACAGTTCAAGAGGAAGTTGTTTTGCAAAACTCCCAACCCATGTGGATATTTTTCCAGGTTCTAGAGTTGTTGGGTTTGCATTTCATGCCATAGAGACTGTATTTATTTTTTAGGATTCTAGCCCAGATATTGTTGGGGTGCTTGCAGAGTCTCCAGGCTATGCTACTAAGCATGGTGATGTTTCTAATGGAAGTTTCCTGGAGGACCAGACCCCTATTTTCTTTTGTATAAGTCAGGGTTTTCTAGTTGAGGAGGTGCATTTTCTTTTTATCTGGAGTGGTGCCCCAAAAAAAATTCCTTTGAGTTATATCAATCAACTTATGGATTTTGGTGGAAAGCAAAATGAATTGCATAATATAAGTAGGGATGCTAGCCAAAGAGGATTTAGTGAGGGTGGTTCTGCTAGCCATATTAAGGAACTTTGTTTTCCACCCAGCCAACTTGATTTTAAGATTATCCAGAATGAATTGGTAATCTCTATTACAAGGTTTCTAGAGTAAAATGGGAAATCCCAGATATTTGCCGAAGTTTTCTTTAGATTAGATGCCTAAGTTGTAGGTCAATCTAGTTTTATCCTCATGGGAACAATTCTTAGAGAAAATTATATTGGATTTCAGCGTATTTATTTTTTAACCTGAGTAGAAGGTGAAACTGTTGAGGGTGTTTCTAATTGTTTCACAACTCTTGTCATTTGCAAAAGCATACAAGTCTTTTCATCAGCAAAAAAAATAAAAGATTTTAGGTCCTTTCTTACTGATAGAGATGGGAGTCCAGGCAAGGATATCCATCCTATGATCAATTCTTCTGGAAATTAATTCCATGCACATAATGAAGAGGTGGGAAGATGGGGTCACCTTTCTAAATTCCCCTAAAGGAATAAAGAAATGAGTTTTCTCCCCATTTATGAGGACAGGGATAGAGGAAGTAAAGATGAAAGGCATGATAAGACTGGCCAGTTTGGAGGGGACATTGAAGAAGTGAAGGGTTTGGCTAATGAAAGACCATTCTATCCTATCAAAGGCTTTTTCAAGGTCTATCTTTAGGATCATGTTGTATTTTTTCCCTTTATCTTCCTGAAGTGGCTGATGATCAATTGACCAATGATAGCATTGCTAGAGGTTCTTCTGTTGGAGAGGAAGCTAGATTGGGAGAAAATAATAATCTTATTTAGAAGGGGCTTCAGCCTATTAGCAATGATTTTGGCAACTATCTTATATTGAATGTTATAGAGCCTAATGAATCTGAAGTTCCTCAAATTGGTGTATTGGATCACTTGGGAATAAGACACAGGTGGGTGGTGTTGACCTTGGGGTCCATGTGGCAGAGTTAAAGGTTTCAGTGCAAAATTTAATTATGAAAGGGCCTAGGATGTTCCAATATTTTTGGTACAAAATAGGGTAAATCCTATCTAGGCCAGGGTCTTTATAAGGCTTACAGAAAAAGACAACTTTTTTTTATTTTTGCACTGGATGGAGGATCGATCAGAAGAGGGTGGTCCTCCATATTTATGGAGCCATGAGAGAGGGGTTATTTTGACACTTTATGGGGGAGGGGATTTATTTATAGGAGAAGAGTTTAGAGTAAAAGTTGAGGATAAAATTTTTGATATCATCTGGGGAGTAATACCAGTTTCTATTATCATATTGGATGGCTCTAATCCTATTTTTTCTCCTTCTGTTGAGAGTAAAGGTGTGAAAGAATATAGTGTTGGAATACCCTTCAGTAAGCCAGTTTATTCTGGATTTAATTTTCCAGAACTCTTGCTCATCTTTGAGAATACCACTAGACTCATTTTGGAGAAAGGATTCCAAAGAGTGGAGAAAAAGGCTATGGGTATAATTAGGGGATCTTTGGATGTCAGCAAATCTTGCCAGTATTTTATTCTTTTTCTGAAAGATGTTTTCGAAGACCTCTTCATTCCAAGTCTTAGCATCCCCTTCAAAGAAAGACATAGCCTCAGTCAGGGAGATAGAGGAATTGAAAGAATCCCTGACTAGATCTATGAAGGTTGGGAGAGAACACCACATGGATTCCATCCTAAAAGGCTTTTGAGAGGAAAGAGGGGAGTATCTTTTAAGGAAAATAAGGAGCGGGCAGTGGTCAGAGTGGGTTCTGGGGAGGTGGATGACAGAGGCTTCAAGAAATGGTTTAATCCAAGATTTATTAGCTAGACACATGTCTAGTCTCTCCATAATGAGGATTTGTCTAACCTTGTACCTCTTGTTTGTCCAGGTGAACTTGCTACTTTTAAATCCTAGGTCTACAAGGTCACAAGAATTGATACAGTCCCAGAAACAAGAAGCCTTATTGTTATTAATGTAGTTACTACCAAATTTTTTGGATGCTTTAAGAACTTCATTAAAGTCTCCTCCTATAAACTAATAGTTATGGGAAAGGTCTTTAATAGAGGAATCAAAGTCAGAGATATTGATCCACAAAATTTTCCTATCATCAAAATGGTTGCTAGCATAGATAACACTTAAAAACTAGGGAAGGTTGAGGTCATTTACTTTGATAGAGACATGAATCACTTGGAAGAGGATGGCTATATCATTGATACTTAGAAAAGTGTTGTCCCACATAATAATAATGCCCTTGGAGCTACCTAGAGCCAAAAATTAGATCTGACTGGTAAACCCAAGCTCATCAGTGAGAGCTTTGTGGTCACTCATTTTGGTCTTAAGAAGGGACAAGAGTGAAGGACTGTGTATTTGGATCATAGCTTTACGGTGTCTTCTAAATTCAGGGTTATTTTCTCCTCTAGCATTCCATATAATGCAGTTCTTCATTATCATGGAGATTTGTTGGGGTGGGTCTGTCATCACTACCTTTTCTCTCAACTGGAATGGTGTTCCTTGAGGGGATATGGTTCTTTCATTTTCTTTGTCATGGGATTCAGCTTGGATTTGTAAAAGATCTTCTTCAATGGTGGGGGGATCTCAAGGTCGAACTTGCTGAGCTCTAGTGGGAATAGCACTAGGAGCATCTTGCTGATAAGGTCCTCGAATGAGTGATTTAGAGGTCTTTCTAGTATGACTACATCTGTCTTTGGTTCTTTAAGAGAGGATAGCGTTTTATACATCTCTTTCTTGTTTTTCTTTAGGGATTGGATAGTCTTATCCCTTTATTCCATCTCCAGGAATAGTGCAGGTAGTGGTGGATTTACTGGGGTTATTGAGAGGAGGGGTCCCATAGCTTAGCGCAAAAGTTGGGCCCATCTCCAGCAATCCAAGAATCATTGGAGGTAAAAATGGGAGACACTAACTCATGGATATTAGTTTCATGTTGATTAGTTCCCATGTCAGGGTACCCTAGAACTCTTGACTGATGATTTAGATCATCGTAGACATCCATATAGTCTGTCTGTAGTTTGTAAGTCCCCAATTAAGTCTCTCACTTATTAACTGAGATAGGTAGTTTGGGTCTTGAATCATGATCTGTACATTCGTGCTCCCTACTGGGAGCTTCAGGGGAACCACAGTTTGGGATAGACATATCTCTAGCCATGAGAATGGCTGATGGTCTACAAAAAGGGGCAACGTCATGAAGACAAGGTTTTCCTGTGATGTTTTCGACATTGTCACAGTAAGGTGGAGAAAGAGTTGGAGAAAGTAATTTTACTTTTGGAGTTAGAGATATTTTCATAGGGGAAATAGGATTGATGGGAGTCCTTTGAGATGCACCATTGAGCTTAGTAATTAATGTGGGAGCTTTAAAGTGACAGTTCTGTCAATGTTGTTGATTGGCGCCGGCAGAGACATGGGGAGGGGAAAGACATTTGAGTATTTGAGGTGGAAAATTGGGTGACTTGTAATAGTTTAATAGCCACCTCAGCATTGGAGGTGGAATTTGTACAGCTTACGGGGGAAGCCATTAGGATTAGGCCCGGACAAATAACTTTTTTCCATGGGTATTTTTAAAAGTAAGCATTGGGCCTTATGGGAGGCCGTTATTTGCTTTTTCATTGCTAGAAAAAATTTGACTAGTGGTCCCAAATTGGTTAGAAGAGCTCACAATGGGTCTTTTGCGGAGATTAATAGTGGTCTTTGAAGTAGCTTACAATTCCTTAAAAGAGTTGGGCCCAACAGGGGAGGGGAGCTAGGGCTTGCCTACCTAATTGGGTCAATACCGTGATAGTTCTCCAAAATATAGGTTATGTCGTAACCCTGGCCACCATTAGAAGCATACTAAAAGTCTCTGGTCTCTAGGAACGTACCTGTTGCAAAATCAAACAGCTTTACCTTGATGTTCTACGCATTACTAGATGTACCTGAGGGTTTTTTTTGGTGCAATTTGTGTTGTTGCTCTTATCCCTGGTAAAAGTAATGATTTTCCACTCCTTCATTATTGTGTCGGTTGCATGTTTTAGGGACGAGGGTTGATCCATCGATCTCGGTATTGAGTGAGGACATGAGGTCAAAGTGTGCCCCAGACGTCCATAACTTTTGCACAAGAAGCCCTCCCCTTAGTAGAGGATGGGATATTGATGGTTGCCGATGTTGATTGTGTTCATTAATGGTTTTTCTTGGGGTAATTGGATATAGATGCGAGCATATCTTCCCCTAAGGGTAGTAGAGGTGCACGCATTATTCTTCAGTAATTTACCAATTTCCCTCATCTTCTCTAAGATTTCTTTGTCATAGAATTCAGTCGGCAGTTGTGAAATTTGGATCCAAATTGTAGTGGTTTGGATTTGCAATTCCTTTGGGACAAAATTTGTCTCCCAAATTCTGACGGATAAGTAAGATCCCGCTACAAACCAAGGCCCATCATGAGTAATATTTTTTTGAGATTGGGCATCACTAAGTTTCACGGTATAATAATCTCGCCCTAAATCGATTAGAGAAAAACTTTTCTTGAGTTTCCAGAGGTCCGTGAGTATATCTTTAGGTATTAGTGATTGAACCTCTTTCCTACGGCCTTGATGAGATTGAATGTTTTCAAGAGGTATAGAGTCTTCTTTTGTCCTCAAGGGATAGGGTTATTGATCCCTCATCCCCTGATTTTGACAATTTTGGAGATTCCTCGATTACATCACAATGTCGAAAAGCTTCTGAGAAATTTGATTTGTCTCTTACGATTTCGCTATAGGTTAGTTTTTGTGGTATGTCCACTGCCATTTGGCAATTTGAACCATCAAGAGAATCTGGCGGGTTTGGAGTGGGAGATTTAGTGGGAAGTTGGTGGATGGTCATTGCACCGGCTAGCAAGATTTTGGTAGTAGAAGAGGATTTTTAAAGAGAAGGGCGTCTTCCTCTCTCTAAAAGTCAATTCAATGAATACTTATTCACTTGATACATATTAAATAAGAAAATAACAAATTTGCATTTATTTAGGGGAGTAACACGTGATAGAGAATATCTTAAATATCTATAATAAAAAAAATATAAATAACATAAATACCAACCTCTTAAAAGTAATTACACTCTCTCCCACATTTTTAATTACTTTACTCTCTCTTCCTATTAATATACATAACATAGCCGACATATACATAGCATTCTGTGTATATGTGGAATTTTTGTAATATGTTTAGAGAGTTGGGATTTTTTGTAATATTGAAAACATAAGTTGTGTATTTGTGTAATTTTTAGATAAAAAAATCAAATTAAAAAAATTCCATCAGATTTTATCATTTGCAACTTACAATTTGGTTCAATTTTTGTTATCTCTATTAATCTTTTTTCTTTCAGAAAAATTTAAAAGTTTACTGTGTTCTTCATGTTGACAAACATTCATATTCTTTTTAAGAATCTTTGTATTGTAGAAGCTAAAAAATCTCATAATTTTTGGACATAGCAATAACGATGACCACTGCAATGGCATCATTATTCTGTCAGTTGCTTGTTAATCCTTTAGGACAATACCCATTAAGCAAAAACAATTGAGCAATATGTTGCTAGGTTTTCGATGAGAACAAAAAAAAATGATGAAAGTGGAGGAGTTGTTGATGTAATTGACTGCTTTTCAATGAAGGTTGAGAGAGTTAATAGATAGTGCTGAAGAATGATACATACGAATGTATCATTATGCAATGTACTTTTTGTTCATGATACATATAACTATACTTGCATGCTAATATATTATAGTCTACTAGTTCATATATAATATGAAACTTGTTAGTATTTGTTCATGAAACATACAAATGTATCTCTGTGCATATGTATTATAGTAAAAACAATGTAAGTTTTATTCATGATACATATGAATATACTTGCATGTGTGCATATGCATCATAATACAAAATAATGTACATGATACATATAAATGCATCTACATGCTCATGAAATAAATTTCTCAATTTATATGTATACAACAAATTAGTACATTTTTATGATCATATGAATATCTATTCACACAATTATATTGTTCTTGATATCAAAGTTCATCAATTTTTTTATCAAAATGAATCAACGTATCAATCACAAGTACCAAGTACACATGCATCAGGTGTATGTATCAGATAAACGTATCTGATACATATCAAGAAATTATGTTTTCTTCCCATAATTTAAGGATGATACATATGTTTGAAATCCAAATAAATGCAATTCTGTTTTTTCATTATTTAACTAATCGATTGGTTTAAAATGTATCAAAGACGGTATGTATCAAGACTTAAAATATGTATCACAAAATGAGATTTATGAGATTTTATGTAATTTAGCAAAATTGTGGTAAAAAAATTAATAACTCCTTCACTTATGAAGTGTGTGTAAGTTACCCAATTATCTATTAGCACACATTCTCCTCTCTTATGCTTTACAAATTTATTTTTTAATTTGCTTAAATATTCATAGAGTTTAGATTGGTCCTATGGTCTAGATTTGGAAAACATCATGATTTTGTTTGAACTAATGATTCGCGATGAGATAACTTGGACTAGCCTAAATCAGCTTATTTTTAAAATCACTAACTTGGACTAGCCTAAATCAACTCATTTTTTAAATCATTCTTACACAAATTCATCAAATATTGGACGAGTTTGGTGGATCATTTGAATTTGGGGAAAATACATATATAAATTAAATTCAAAGTGTTTATAACTTTTAATAGCCCTGAAATCAAGTTTATAAAAATAGTCATTAAATAGTATGGCCATATCAAATTTACTGACTTTTATCGTGCAGAAATATTGTTAATAATAACTTGTATTTGTAAAAATGACTTCAAGTAACTATCAGTTTTGAAATTATTTTTAAACTCTTGTGTCTTGTCTCAATTTTTCTAATCTGATCTTATATTATTGAGATGGATATGTGATGCTAGGACAAAAACCTAAATAGGATCTATGGATCATCTCATCTCTTGATGCTTTTGCATGAGTCCAATAATCTCCATCCCAATAATATAGTTTTTTTTCTAAAAATTACATCTTTCTATTTCTATCGTGAGTAATTTTGTATATCAAAATGAAAGATCAACTCTCTTTGTTAAAAGTGCCAGTACTATTTTTCTAGCTTATAGGTGCAAGATTCAATTATCCTGAGATATAAAAAATTAATTAACGAAGTCTGCTTAATAATATTGGTTTTCACCTTAATAAAATATATGGAACAAATGTGTAAAAAAACAAAGAAAATTGCACGGTAACACTACTAAATTTATCATATCTATATAAAATCACAATACAACAACAACAAACCCAGTGTATTCCCACATAGTGAGGTCT
The DNA here is from genome assembly GCA_030864215.1 of Capsicum pubescens. Classification (NCBI taxonomy): domain Eukaryota; kingdom Viridiplantae; phylum Streptophyta; class Magnoliopsida; order Solanales; family Solanaceae; genus Capsicum; species Capsicum pubescens. Next base: position 81,656,433 of record CM061541.1, on the reverse strand, counting down.
GGGGCTATATAAAATCACAATCTTTTTATTTAATTATCCCATTTCATATTTAATATTTTACTTTCTCTCTAAACTACACGAAAACATTATACTTTTATTTTTATCTCCTCAGATCTTCCTTCCCATTGTTCTCAGATTTTTCAAATTTCTTCATTTTCCTACTACATCTCCACCTTTCTCCTAACTTCTCCTTTTCTGCCACTTTCTCTCTTCAAAAAAGGATGATCGTCGGGGGAGGCGAAGAACTTCCATCTCTTTGACTCCCATAGTCCAGCTTCCACCAAACCTGTTGTCCTCTCCCTCTTCTCCTTTTCCTTCACTCTACCCTTATTTCCTTCTCTTCACCACCATTTCTCTCCGTATCCGATCATCTCCATTCAAAAAATCCACCGATGAATCACCAACAAAATGAAAATCTTTCAAAGCTTCATCGTTTTTGGCGAATGCCAGAGAATTTCTACGAGATAGGTGGAGATCATCTGGATAAATTTGATTGAAAATGTTTGTTTCCTCCGTTCGAAAAATTTCACAAAATTTATGCGTCTTACGAATTTTCATGTTGATAATACATAGATTAATGTATCTGACTAAAGTTATGTATCAACTGATGCTAATATTATTGATACACAAATAAATTTCGTTCATGATACATTATGCGGGAGATGATTTGGTTACAATGCATTGTAATGAATTTCATATTACTTGTATGTATCTGTAGCAAGATACATAACAATCAAACTAATAACTTATATATGTATCATGACTTAATTAGAGTCATGACAAATTAAAAATTATTTGTCATCACATGTTACACATAAATGAGATATGATACATAGCAGAGTAATACAAGAGTATGTTCTAATATATTGTTGATAAAAGAGAAGACTCGCAATCTCTTATTGCGCGATTTACTTCCCAATTAAAGAGATTACAGTTACTTTTCTTTTAAAATTATTGAATTAGTTGACAATATATCGAAGTTGCAATGTATCCGAACGATAATGATATATCCATATAAAATTATTTCAAAATTTTTAGTAATATTGAAAAGAATCGAAATAGGGAGTAATTAGCTCCTAAAATGAATATTTGACAATGTTTTGTGAATAAAAAAAAATTATATTTGCACTGAATTGCTCTTTTTCCCTCCTCAAAAACCTCACAAGTTCTTAACACCACCAGGTAGATTTTAAGAGGTAAATACTTATATATATCAGGCATCCAATTAATTAATTATTTTAATTTTAGTAAATAAAAAAGATAGATAAGAATATATATTGGTTAATCATATGATTAAATGATAAATTTCTGTATGAAAGAACTTGGATTTATTGCTTGAATGTAAATCGTTGCGAAGAAGTTTAATTTTTACCATAGCAATAAATGTTTTCACTGAATGAAGTTATTTGAGACTTGGTCTTTGCTGCATGTTTTAATCTTGTTTAGGACTTAAACTTACTTGTATATTCTTTTAATAAGCACTAATTTATACCATAAAAAAAAGGTGAAATTCACTTGCTACTCATAGTTAACAAATCACAACCAATGGTGCAAGACAGGAAAAAGAACTGAATGAGGTATATTAAGATTTTATATAATACCTAAGAAATAATTTAAAATGACAAATTTACTATGTCATCTTTGAATATAATTAGCGCACTGTTGTGTGAAATGAACATAGTTAATAATAGGATTAAATTAGAAACAAAGTGATAAGTTTTCACTACAAGAAAACTGTGACTTACATGGAGACTTTACATGAGGATTTTTTCACAGGAATTTCCTACGAATTTACTCACAGAAATTTAAAATTCCCGAGTTCTAGAGATCTTACCTGCGAAACATCATTTTGTAGGAAATGCAAGTAAATTTGGCGTCATTTTATGCAAAGATATTACCTGGGGAATTTTTTAGTGAAAATAATCTGCATGAACATTTTCATACATAAATCCACAAGTAAATCGACAAAAGCAAATTCTTTCGTTGCATTGCATCCAAATCCTCAAGTAAAACTACCAACGAATTTAGTTGGAGATATTTACATGTAGATTCTTTTATGTAGAAAACTAGTGAAATTAGTTGCGCTTCGCGCGGTGTTAAAAAATTAATTATTTTCTCCAATCAATTTTATATTCACTTTAGATCTATTATATTGCTCAATAATAATATTATAACTTGTTATAATTATATTATGAAGAATGTTTTCATTCCTTAAAAGAAAAGAAAATTTAATAATTTAACATTTATTAAATGATGGATAGTATATTCTTTATCAATAAGTTAAAATATATTCTTTAATAGCTATTTTATTTCATTTCTTTTGCACATTTAATAAAGTTGAGATTTTAATATGAACTAATGTAAAAAATTTTTTGCATGTATAAAAATATTTCACAATGTGAAATAATAATAAAATATTAAATAAATACAACAATATAAATGAAACTTAAATTCAAAAAAAAATGAATAATGACATAATAATATCTTGATAATTTTCTGTCATTGTAAAATGAGGTTTAATCCTTTTTAATTTATTTACATCTTCCTATTTAGTAGAATCATCATTTGTTATATTCCACTTTATCCCATTTTATACTGTAAGAGTTTAAAATAAACATTGAATTTTATATCAGTACAAAAAAATTTACTGAAAAATAAGAAAAAAAAATAAGCTAGTACTTAAAAGAAGAAAAATAAAACATCACCAAAGAGATATTTTCAAATAAAAAAATTGAAATGTAACAATAATGATTAAAAAGAGAGTATTGATGAATTTTTTACCTTCTTAAGAAATATTTTATTATCTTCTCCCCAATTAAGTAAGAATAAGTTTTTCTTATTTTAATATGCATTTGTATTTTTTCACTTGCCACCAAATAAAAAATTTATAATGAAAAAAATTTATCTTACCACCTTAGTACATTTAGAAGCACACATACAAAGAATTTTCTTATAGAAAAGTAAAATTAATTACCAAAACATAAGACAAATCACTTGTTGAAATACGCATATTTTATATACTATATACTATATAGAGATAGATAGAGAGATATTTTATATACTAAAACTTGTAGTGAATTATTTTAAATAAAAAAAAAATGTATATAGTAAGAGAAACTAGAGAAGCCACTGAAAGAACGCTAGTCCAAAGAATTAAATGAAGAAGGGCTCACTTATGAATATCTTAGAAAACTCACATGTTTGGATAAGGAAATTCACCAATCTTTTGGGACACATCAATATATATTGAAAATAACGTAAACTATGAATTAATTAGAACCAAGATCACCTTCTTGGGACCTCTGTATTTCAATTCCAAACACTAAAACATGAAATACTTTCAATTCTCATCACCAATATTTTTTGTCAATATAAGGTTGACACGCGTTCAACTATTAATGCTACTCATTTTCAGAGTTTTCCTCCGATAGACGGTTGACATATTAATTTGATGGAAGTACGTAGCACCTGCACTGAGGCTCGATTAAATTTAAATTCATATTGAGAAATTTTATATTAGACGTAAAACACTCTTTATTAAAAATTACTATGTATTCAGTAAGACTCGAATATGAATCCTCTGATTATTTATCATGCTCATATACAAATCATAAGTTAAATATACTATCATTGAAGAATTGTCCTGGCCATAATATATTTAATTTCTTGGATATATATACGGTGTGAGACATACAACAAAATTTTTGTTTATTAATTATTTTAAATGAAATCAATTGCTTTTACGACTACCAATTGCTCGTACAAGACTTTTAGCGGTTGATGTTTTGTTCTTTTTTTTTTTCAATCATGCGGTTGTCAATGTGTCGATTCTTCCAATTAGGTAAAATATCATTGTTGTGGCTCTTAAATGAACGCTTATTATACAAAATTCTGGCATTATGGTCACTATTATTTTTATAGTTTAGGTGTATGTTCGATAAATGAGTACTGGTTTTGAGTTTAAACCCGCCATGTGTTGAGAATTATATTCATGTTCAATTGAAATTGCTTTGCCTTGCAACAGGAAGAATAAGAAAGAATGCCTAGGGTTTAGATTTTGTTAAGTTTATGTCTTCCATAAGTTTTCAGAAAAACTACCAAACATCGTGTTGTACGGTGGTAACTGATAAGTATTTTTTTACGGTCTTAATCCATAACTAATAGTAACGACTCTTAAACCAAGATCCGAAACTACCAAGCGTTGTGGTGAGGGTGATAACAAATAACTACTTGTTAAATTCTTAATCAGCGATCTTAGATTTGAGCCCCGAGAAAGAAATTGCTTTGATAGGAACACTTTACTTTCCCCAATGGAAACTTCAGGCACAAATAATCTAGGTTCACGGGGCCTCAAAACAGCTATAGACAAAAATTAAAGACAAGACAGTTTCAGAAAACTATTTGAAAGGAAATGTGCATTGTTTTTATTAGAGTTTCTTTTTTAAAAAAAAAAAAAAAAATGTTTTGCCAATATTTGTGTTAGTTCTTAAAAAATTCCCGGGATATGGTTGTTAGCATATTATGTTAACCTTCTGAAAAAATATACGTATTTTTAAAAAAAAAAAAAATTCATATTATTTTGAGAAACAAGTTCTAAATGGAAAGGGCCCACCCAAGCAATAAATCTATAGTGTCTTTATTTTCGAACGTACCTAAACGTTCATGTAAATACCTTAGTTGATGAAACTTTACAGAAGTTGGTAAATACTAGAATATTACTCCTCAAATATTTAAGGAGCGTTCCATCTAAGAATAGAATAGCTATCAAATTGGTCAATCATATGGGACTTTTTTTCCTTTAACAAATTTATGAAGAAATAAAGCAACACTACGTAGGACTGCAAGAAAAGTATACTACTCAGAGAGCACATGAACTTAGTAAATGTCATAACTAGAATTCAGAAATAATCATTTAAATGAAAATTACAATTTAACCATTAAATTATTGTAAAATTTCCATTAATGAGCTCATGTAATATATTTGTGCAGTTGCTTGTAGAATGAATGTGTAATAGCTAAACTATAAAGACCATTTGGACATGTCCAAGGGTCCAGATGATAAAAAACTTGAGCTCAGTGTTTGCATCAAATAACATTAATTAGTTCACCATGCATAGTGAAGTAATAAAGTGAAGGTGAGGATTAGTAGAGTCTGTAATCTCCCTCTACATGGCATGTCTTATTTGATCTTAACTGTGGAGTGGATTAATGTTTGTGACAATTACTAAAGGTACATCATCATGTGGGGGTAGATTAACGTTTATAGGTCATTAAATGTATGTATGCAAATTGAGGGCTATAGAGTGTGTAATTTCTTGTTCTTTTGTTTTTTTTTCTTCACAATTAGTAGTAATAAATGGGGGAAGTTTGCTGCAAAGTCATCATTCCAAAGTTAAAGGCTACATTTTCAGTTAGTTAAATAGTTATGTCAGTTTGAAAGAGGCAAGAAAGTGAAAGCTTTTGGAATATGTCCGTCCTTTAAATAATTAAAGCTTTTCTTTCTTTCTGCTCATAAATATGCAAATGAAAAGCCTAGAGTTTAGGCCTTTAGGGGAGAAAATATTATATGTAAAGGACTAATTGTATAATTTCTGCACAGTGTGTGATATTTTTATAAAAAGGATTCAATTGAACTCCTCCACGAATTTAATTATGTATTACTCCATGCATGTCTTGATGATAGCATGCATAACAGTGCTAGCAACGAGTAGCAGTACTGATACCAACATGTTTTGCCGATATTTGTGTGCGTTCTTAAAAAAATTCTAAGGAGTGTTCCAACTAAGAATTGAATAGCTATCAAATTGGTCAATCATATGGAACTTTTTTTTCCTTTTAACAAATTTATGAAGAAATAGCCCGTCCGCCGTGGAGGTTACCAACGGGTGTCACCACCTAATTCATTCTCACTTATCTCTCTCTCAAGAACTTTCTCTCTAGTTTTTCTTCATCCTCTCCATAGATTTAGTGTGTGTATACGCAAATCAATCCTAACACGTAGGACGTGCAAGAAAAGTATACTACTCAGAGAGCACATGAACTTAGTAAATGCCATAACCAGAATTCAGAATAATCATTTAAATGAAAAATACAATTTAACCATTAAATTATTGTAAAATTCCCACTAATGAGCTCATGTAATATATTTTGTGCAGTTTCTTATAGAATAAATGTGTAATATCTAAACAATAAAACCATTTGGACATGTCCAAGGGTACAGACACTACTTTTCCCCGCTGCACCTGCTGCTTTCCTGCTATTTTGCTATACTTATGTCACATCTTTTTTGGTGCAGACGGTCGCTAATTGCTGGTAGGCTACCTGGAAGGACATACAATGAAGTTAAGAACTTCTGGAACACACATTTGAACAATAAGAGATCTTGTAGAATAAAAAAGAAACATGTCGAGTCCGAGGAGGCAAATGCAAAATGATAAGAGTACTCCGCTGAGGTAGTAAGCAACCAAGAAGTGGCCACCAAAACAGCTTTAGCTTCATGGATAGAGGAAATGCAGGACTTCAACTGCAGCTTACGATCACCGTGTCGATGAATAACGGGACATTTCTCGAAGATGAGCCTTTTATTCCCATATTGGATGGCATTGTCTTGCTTGAAGCATTTACATGCACTGACAAAGAAGCATGGAATGAGATTCAGTAACTGATATCAACCCCAGCAAGGCTGCTGGAGTGCACTGTGCAGTTTAGGGTGACGAACCATCTTTATCCTCCCTCCACCATTTCCTTCTATGTTACAATTAAATATGGAACCAACAAATTTAGAACAATGCAGCATAATGAGGAACTTATTTGAGCGAACGAGCTATTTCTTAAATTGTTTGGTAACAGAAAGACACTCAAGTAGCTAAAATGAATAAACACTCAATAAACTGAGAGAGAGAGAGAGAGAGAGAGAGAATTTATAATTTCTTCATATATAACACTTAACAATTCGAAGAAGTCAACACTACCTGAACCTTGGCATCATTGACTTTCTGTTTGTTTAAAACTGTAAATTAGCCAAGACTCATAAGTGCAGACACTAAACATGTACTCAGGAATTTAAAAAGAGATCGAAAACTCAAGAACCCAAAATTAGTCTTGCCAAGGAGACTATGCAAAAGCACAAAGTGGTGCAGTTACTTGTTAGAAATTGTAAGTGCTACAAACTACTTCCAAGATATGTATCATAATATTGGACATCTCAAACAATAAAATCACAAACCACTCTAAGCAGATAGGAAAAGTTTAATTGTTGTACAACATCAAGTTTTAACAACAAAAGGCAAAAGCAGTCTCAGTACCTTGCCTGTCCCCCCTAAATTGGAGATACTGGATAACTGCTGCTTGTAAATCATTTGCTTCCACTTCATGAGCCTCAAAATTAGGTGAACCAGATCTTGAACTTTTAATTATGTCAATTTGCCTCAGCACCTTCCTTAGCATCGTTATAGAGTGATCCGAAGACATGATAAAAAAAACTTGGATAGCTAGTTATACTATCAATATTTATTCATGTTTTAAACAATTGATTCTTTATCATTTGAACAAGAAACAGCTTGTTACAAAAACTATTTAAGATCATCAACATTTCAGTAATTCTTGGCAAGAAAACTATAACAGATTCATCTATGGGAAAATTATGCAGCTTAAATCAACTTGTAAGAGCCAAATTAATTAAGGAGATGACTGCTTTGGTATTTTATACGTCCAGTATCGTTGTTGAACTGGAACTTGACTTCTTTATTTCTGCTATGTGAAACTAGTAGCTGAATTATTTTTTTACATGCATCTACTTCCAATAAGAATTTAAAACTAATAACACAGATAAGCCCCCTGCTCCAATCATGTCTGGCTTCAAGAAGTTGAATGCCCTAAAGTTGTGTTACATAGCATTCAGGAACATTATCAATTAAAACATTACTTCAAAATCTTTGTACTTAGTTTAACAAGAACAGAAAAGGAAGAGACCTTTGATCTTAAGGTTAAGTGCCAAGATCTGAAGAAAATAAACTTCTCGTCGCAAAATTACTCACGCTGAGTTTGATCTCTTTCATCTCATAGGCACATAAACTATCAGCAGAGTTGTCGTAACAACATTGCTTGTTGAAACTTATTATTGGCCTACTTTTTTTCATCTTCAAATTAGGCAGTGTTGGTAGAAACTTGATCGTGCTTCTAAGCAATTAAGGACGAGGACCTATATTTCTTTGTTTTCCACATAGCTGTTAGTATTTGTTTTAATCTGGCGAGATTTTAATAAATCTAGTTATTTAGATACCTCAGGTTCATGGCTCTAATTAGACTTCTCTTACTGGTGTCTAATGAAACAGATGGGTTGACCTCAATTCAATACTTTTGTGCACATTGTCTTAATGTAGCTTGTGGCTCCTAAACTTGAGGCTTATGCATGATGTATGGTTTACCCACACACTTTTTCTGCCAATTGAAATCGAATTGACAGCTGACAATCCGACATTTGAAAGGATGGTTCTTTAGCGAGGAAATACAATGGAGTGAAAGTCTTTTCTTTATATTCAAAACACTAGATTGAAAGGAAAGATGAAGCCAAAAATCAATGCTAAAGCCGAGAAAGAAACAGCTGAGATCTTGTTCGTTAGCATTGATACAAAACGTTATCAGAAAATGTTTAGTATGTCAACAATGCTCCATACCTTAGAATAAGCAATTCTCCAACCGAAGCATGATTCTTTTACATCGACAGGCTTCAAGACAAGTCCTCCACATTCAAACAACAAGGTGGATGTATACACACATCTTCCAACCTCCTCATAAGAAGACTCCAAAGAAGCATTCCCACAAGAGACATGCTGAAATCACCAAAGAGTAACAATTATAAAAAAATACAATTATATATGTTCAAGTCCAAGACTAACAATTATAAGCATGAATGACAAATATATGGATAAAAAATTTATAAAAAAATTGGGATAAAATGAAACATCAATTGTTTAGTGTCGCCTATTCATAAGAGACTCATTTGTCATCGGCAAGCAACAGTATGCCTTAGAACCTTGATGACGACACTGAAGCCCACATAAACCGAAGTGAAGCGCTCAACACATTTTGACAACACTATACAAGACCACCCAACTTCACTTCAAAATAAGTTCAAATGAAAAAGAATTTAAACTTTCGATCAACTTGAATGTCAAACAAGATCAATCAAGCTTTGAAAGAGCTTAATCAAACCTCTTCCCTCAACAACCTTGCATTCTCCTCCTCCAATTATGTAACCAAAGACTCCAATTCCACAGTATAAGCCTGAAATTTGAGTAAAAACATAGGTGCACCTCTCAATTTTTGCCGCCCTAAAAACACACAAACAAACATGATTAGAAATTCATCGAAATAAAAGCAAAAAAGGCACCTGTTTTCGCTCTCTAGACCTAGCAGCAGACTTTCTGGTCTTGATCATACGTCACTGTTTCTGCTATGTAGCTTTGTCAGCCCGCAACTCCTCTACAGTTGACCTTCTCTTCCCTCTTCCACTGCCACTTTCACTCCCTGTAATAGCCGCCACTACAACCCTATTTCCATATCCCATGTGGGGTGATGGTGGTGGTTCCATACCATACCCACCTGGTCCATTCTGCTGCCTGGCCACTGGAAACTGACAATTCCCTCTACCCATCATATTATCCACCACAAACCCTCCTCCAGCATCCGGAGCCACCATCTCCGTCGATGAAGGCGGCGGCGGCGGTGGAGTAGTAGCAATCATCGGTACTCTAACATACTCCCACCCCAACCCCCAATCCCGCTATAATATCCCTCCACACCTCATCCACAGTCTTACTGGGCCCCACATCACCCCCACCACCACCGGTGGCCACGACAACAGGATTAACAACCACAACAGCGGTGACGGTGACGGTAGCGGTGGGGTCAGAAGCAAAAGGGTCAGAATCAGAATAAATGTTCTTGAAGAAGAAGAAGTAATAGGGTCCCCCTTGGGGATGAAGAGAAGAAGAAGAACGATCCGAATTAGGCGTTGTTGTTGATGCTGACAACATCACCTTTGAAATTGGGTCATCGGAGCACAGTGAAATTAGGTCGTCGGAGCTTAATGAAACATCAGTGAAATGGGGACACTGTTTATATTTCTTTAATTTTTGAAAATATTGGGGAGGGAAATAAAGAAACGTTGCAGTAGTATTTTTTTTCTAATAAAGTGTTGCCATAGATGATTCTATGGCAACGATTTGTGCAATCGTTCCAATAAGACACTCTATTATAATGGTTCTTCAATTATAGTAACGGTTATACCACAAAATAATTTTATTAGAATAATTTTATTTTGCAACGGTTGTAACTGTTGCAATAGAGGTTTTTTGAAATTGTTGTCAAAAAATTCGTTGTAATAGGTGTAATTTCTAGTAGTGAGATGATAAAAAACTTGAGCTCGGTGTTTGCATCAAATAACATTAGTTCACCATGCATAGTGAAGTAATAAAATTAAGGTGAGGATTTGTAGAGTCTATAATATCCCTCTGCATGGCATGTCTTATTTGATCTTAAATGTCGAATGGATTAATGTTTGTGACAATAACTAAAGGTACATCATCATGTAGGGGTAGATTAATATTTTATAGATCATTAAATGTATGTATGCAAATTGAGGGCTATAGAGTGTGTAATTTCTTGTTCTTTGTTTTCTTTACTTCACAATTAGTACTAGTAATAATTGGGGGAAGTTTGCTGCAAAGTCGGTCAGTCCAAAGTTAAGACTACATTTTCAGTTAGTTAAATAGTTATATGTCAGTTTAGAAGGGGCAAGAAAGTGAAAACTTTTGGAATATGTCCTTCCCTTTTTACCGCCAATATAATTAAATCTTTTCTTTATTTCTGTTCATATGCAAGATAAAAGCCTAGAGTTTAGGGGATAAAATATTATATATATCAAGGAATAATTGTATAATTTTTGCACAGTGTGATAGTTTAATAGTAAAAAGGATTTTAATTGAACTCCCTCACGAACTTAATGATGTATTACTCCATGCATGTCTTGGTAGACATGCATACAGGGCGGACCCACGTGTTAGGATGGGGTGCACGTGCACCCGTTAAGTTCGCATGTCTTGGTAGACATGCATACAGGGGCGGATCCACGTGTTAGGGTGGGATGCACGTGCGCCCGTTAAGTTCGGAAAAAATTTTGTATATGTACATGTATATAACTTAAGAAACTATTATATAAATTATGTGCACCCCATTAAGCATAAGTGCACTCTGGGCGCGTTGGTTGCAATCCAAGATCAAGTTAGACGGACAACATTATTTTGCTATTTTTTTGTTTTTAATGTTAACAAAAAAGTGGTAGTAGGGATTTGAACTTTTGACTTTTTTGTTTTTAATGTTAACAAAAAAGTGGTTGTAGGGATTTGAATTTTTGACATCTTGTTTAGATACTTCAACCTTTTATGTCAAAATCAGTCCTCATTGGAAGAATCTAGACGACTTATGTCAAGATCAGTCGTCAGTGGAAGATTCTTGACCGCTTATGTCAAGATAATGGTGCACCCGCGCTCTTCAAATCCTAGTTTCGCCTTTGCATACATAACAGTGCTAGCGATGTAGCAGTATTGATAGCAACAATGCATCTGTCGTGGAAGTTTGTTTTTGTTGTATCAGAAGGAAGAGCTACATTAGCTGGGGTATCAACTGCATCAGCAAAAGAGTTGGTATTCAGACAGCAAACATCACCAATATCAGGCAGGTATTAGTTGCATCAACACATATTACCCGGTAGGGTTGCATCAGCTCAATACTATATATATCAGTGCGCATCGATTGTTTGCACTATGAATTAATTAAAGTATCAGGATCAAGCTGTGAGTTGTGACTATGGAGAATGTTTCCTATTGCGAACAAATATTAATTTATATTATGCCCTTTTGCTAGTTGATTTGCTATATTAGAAGCTGGGGAATTATGTTAGATTAATCAATTGCGAAGATCTTTTTCATTTTTCTTCCTAAATATGATCTGGAGAAACAACTTTTAGGTTTGGGAACATGATAATCTACCCAAGACAACTGTGAAAACACCAACTCTTTTTTCTAGTCATTGATGAGTCGGTACTCTAAGTAGCGTTTGGCCATAAAAACTAAAAAAAAAAATTGGAGTTAGAGTTGAAGTTGTGTTTGGCCATTTATTTTTGAAAGATGTGTTTTGACTTATGAAAAATCTTTTTTAAAATTTAATTTTATACCTCAAACTTTTTAAAACTATCAAAATTGTCCAACTAATTTATCTATTGATTAGATACCTGAATGAAAAGAATTTCACATAAATGATGAAAGGGGTCCTGAGTTTAAAAATGAAAATATACCTACAATAATGAAAATATACCGGTCTTTTAGCTTAAAAATCTTTATTTATTGTTCAAAAATGTCTTTTACCGAGAAGAAATATTTTTCAAAAATATGTCCGGACTTGATTTGTTGTTCATCAAAAATGTCTTTCTTTCCGTAATTGCTCCAAAACTCATCTAAACCATTTAAGGATCTTTTATGTAATATTAAAAATTTTAGGATTATATGTAATAAAAAAAAAACTTGGAATTGGAGTTGAAAAAAAGTGAAAACAACAAAAAGTTGTTTTCACTTTTTTTCAAAAAAAAAAAAAAAAAAATTTGAAATATCTATGACCAAACACCATGATTTCATAAAGTGAATTTATTTTTAAAAAAAAAAAAAAATATTTATGACCAAACGGCCTCTAAAAACTTTCCAACAGACTCGAATTTACTTTTTAATATTTTATTCAGTTGGCAATCATGTGAGAGCAACCTATAATTGTTGTGTAGTTAGTTATATTATTAGTGTACTGTGGAACCACTTTTTGTGTAGAAGCATACTGAGAACCCCAAATAAAAAATATATAAAAAGATTGAAATTGACAAACTAGAGCAAAAGAAATGAAATTGTCAATGAGGGATACATATAATTGGGGGGGGGGGGGAACCAACATATATGGGAAAACTTACACGCACCGGATATATACACTCAACTAAATTAAGTTAATCATAGATATTAACTAAGGTACATTTAAAAAAAAAAGTAAATTTAAACATAATACTTTTAATCAAGAAATTAAAAACAAAAACTGAAGAAAAATTCAATAATCCAAATACCTTAAGTAATTTAAAAAGGAAGGAAGCTACAGTTAATAACCTAATAGAATTGGTGTCATCTAAGAATTGCCGTTAGAGCAATAAAAGTAATTGCCGTCATCCAATTACCCTAGTGGCTTATTGTTACACTGCATCAACATTGGCGTGATTGGGAGTTCAAGAAATTAATTTAGAGCAGGTAATTCTTTAACTTCATACTTAATATATCAAGTACTTTAAAAAATTAAAATTAACGAAGAAAAAAAAGAACAAGAAACCTTATATATGCAGTAAATGTTACTATTCTTTTGTAATATCACTCTAGCTGTACATGATGTAAATATTTTTCTTTTTGTTTGAAATATCAGAATGTCAACTTTTGATAAGACAAATAATGTTGAGAGTGACGAAGAATTATTAGAAGATATTAACGTGCAAGATGAGGACAAGAAAAAAAATACAAGATGAGGTTGACGAAGATGACATAACTGAATTAGAAGGAAAAATGAAAAATCAAATTGTGAAAGACGAAGAAGAAGCTTATACCTTATATTGTGAATATGCACATTTCAAAGATTTTGGTGTACGAAAAGATAAACAATATTATTTTCAAGGTAGTTCAGTGATTAGAGAAAAGCGTTTCGTATGTTATAGACATGGAGAGAAAGAAGAAAGGCCAAGAAAATCCAATAAGGCATCTTTCAATCATATAGACACGCGATCAAATTGTCCTGCAATGATAAGCTTTAAGCGTCAAACTCCTAATAATCCTTTCATGGTGGATAGATTTGTTATGGAGCATAACCATGAGATGGCTTCCCCAAAAAAGTGACACTTGCTAAGATCAGCTCGTTCGATAACTAAAACCAAAAAGTTAGTTATTGAAAATATGGTTAATGCTGGTATAAAACCAATCGCAACTTATTCTTACTTGGTAGAAGAAGCTGGAAGGGATGATGTTTTAGGCTATTCAAAGAAGGACTGTTTCAATTTTATACATCAGTTAATGAAATCTAAGGTGGAAGCTGGAGATGCTCAAAGTGTTGTTAATGAATTTAATAATAGACAAGCGAGTGATACTCTTTTTTATTGGAATGTTCAACTTGATCCCGAAGGACGTATAGCTAACTTTTTTTGGAGGGATGGTCGATCTAGAATTGACTATGATATTTTTGGTGATGTTGTTTCTTTTGATACCACATATCGAACAAACAAGTATCGTATGATTTGTGCACCATTTATTGAAATAAATCATCATTGCCAGAATATAATTTTTGGATGTGCTTTTTTGTCTGATGAGTCGGCAAAATCTTTCAAATGGTTATTCTCTACATTTTTAAAGCCAATGGGAGGGATCAGTCCGCAAACTATCATAACAGATCAAGCTCAAGGAATGACAATTGGCATTAGAGAAGTGATGCTTGAAACTAGACATAGATTGTGTCAATGGCACATCTCCCAGAATGCCCCATCTCATTTGGGATCACTTAAGAATGATAAAATTTTCTATAAGCTTTTTAACAAGTGCATGTCAGATTGTGATTCTATTATAGAATTTGAAGAAACCTGGCAGATAATGCTTATAACGTACAACATAGAAGATCATAAATAGTTGAAGAATCTTCATAATATTCGACACATGTGGTCCACGACTTTTAATAATGATGTCTTTAGTGCTGGATTGAAAGCCACATCTCGAAGTGAAAGTATTAATCATGTATTGAACGGACTTGGTGACTTAAGCACTTATTTGTATATATTTGTCACTAACTATGAGAAAAATGCAGTAAAGAAGTGGCGGCTTAGTGAAGAACATGAAGACTTCAAGTGTTAAAAAGGTAGGTCTACTCTTGCCGTAAAAGATAGTCCAATATTGACATAGGTTTCTACTGTTTATACTCACAAGATTTATAACATATTTGAGAAAGAGTTTCTCAAGAGCTGGGGCATGTTTTATTGAGGCACAAGTATTTGGTCATGATCAAGTGTTCAAATTAAGGGTGTTAAGTAGGCCGGGCTGGGTGAACCCGGAACCGGCCCATTAAATTTAGTCGGATTGTGGGTCGGGTCGGGTCCGGGTTGTGGTTAAGTGGGTCGGGCCGGGTTCAATAGTAAAATTTTAAAAAATAACCCTAACCCAGCCCACTTAACCCAATCCGGTCAAACTCGATTAAAAATCCGATCAAACCCGGTCAAAAAAAAAAAAAAAAAGCTTTTTTGAATATACACTGTATATACCCACCTATATACATTTTAAATACGTTAAACAATATATATACACTATATATATAGTATATACTACATTAGAATTTAAAAAATATATACACATATACACAATTACACATATATTCGTAACATTCAATATATACGACTATACATACTACTTTAGATAAAATATATACTACAATATATATATACTACAATATATATAATTATATACTAATTACTAATTTATAAAACATATACACATGTATACGTTAAATATATACGTCTATAGAAGATATATACACTACACATATATACGCATCATTCAATATATATGTACTACTTTAAATAAAATATATACTACAATATATATATAGTTATATACTAATTTGTTAAACATATACACATGTATAGATTAAATATATACGTCTATAGAAGATATATACACATATATATGCACCATTCAATATATATGTACTACTTTCAATAAAATATACTACAATATATATACATTACAATATATATATATAGTTATATATTAATTTATAAAACATATACGCATGTATACATTAAATATATACGTCTATAGAAGATATATACGCACCATTCAATATATATATACTACTTTAAATAAAACATATACTACAATATATATAATTATATATATAGTTATATACTAGTTACTAATTTATAAAACATATACACATGTATACGTTAAATATACACGTCTATAGAAGATATATACACATATATACGCACCATTCAATATATATGTACTATTTTAAATAAAACATATACTACAATATATATACATTACAATATATATATATATATATAATTATATACTAATTTATAAAATAAATACACATGTATACGTTAAATATACACGTCTATAGAAGATATATACACATATATACGCATCATTCAATATATATGTACTACTTTAAATAAAATATACTACAATATATATATATATATAGTTATATACTAATTTATAAAACATATACACATGTATACGTTAAATATACACGTCTATAGAAGATTTATACACATATATACGCACCATTCAATATATATGTACTATTTTAAATAAAACATATACTACAATATATATACTACAATATATATACAATTTATAAAACATATACACATGTATACATTAAATATACACATCTATAGAAGATAAATACACAAATATACAAAACATATGCTACTTAATATAATAAATTAATAATACTTGATAGTAAATTAATAATATATTAAAAGTAAGTTTTTAATTTAAACTAGAAATTCAATTTAAATCATTAAATGAAAAAAATTACAAAGTAAGGACTAAGGAGTGAATGAATGTTGAATTTTATTGATTGCGAAATGATTCAAAATTTATAATTTACATGAATGAAAAATCTACAAATTATGCATCATTTTTTCCAACTCATTCATGTTAATATTAACGCAAACTTGCATTGGATAGTCAAAGTCAACGGGGGCAAAACCATGCATTGGACTGATTCTGCTGAGTTCTCCTGTGAAGACATAATTTTTTCAAGTTTTTGCTCGTCGTTCGGCTCCGGTTTCATTCCTTGATTTCTTCTTTCCGCTCTAATCCAATCTCTGAGGCAAACTAGAACATTCATTGCATTGCTTCCCAAGTGTCGGTTATCTCCAAGTTGTTGTCGTCCCTGACTAAAAGTGCTCTCTGATGCAACGGTTGACATTGGAACATTCAAGATATCTATAGCTAATCTTGAAAGCACAGGATATTGTGTTTCATTACTTCTCTACCAATCCAACGTGTTGATCCGTCGTTTGCGATCCTCTGACGGTGACCGAAGATAATATTTAAGCTCTTCCCGATAAGTTGATGTGTAAGTTCTCTCATCAACACTGTTCCAACAAGGTAAATCATAAAAGGAATTAGGAAAACCACTATGTACCGGCCTTTTAGAAGATGATGGCTCCTCGGAAGGATGAGGAGCGACAGTTGGAGTGATATTTATAGGTACGGTAAATCAACTAAATCAGCATAGTGATTATATAATTTTTCTATGTATTCATTCGCATCACCCATAGCCGTCCACAAATCAGGTTGTACTTGTTCAGAATCATTGTTAGTATTTATTTCTAAGTTAGCATAAATAAGAGTACTAAAGTGGCACATAGTATTATATTTCATGCACGAATTTAGCATAGCACCAACCAAGTAAATAGGGAGAATCGAAAAAGAATATTTTTTAAATTTAGTAAACATGACACCAACAACTTCTTTATAACCTTCTTTATTTTTATATTCTTTGAGCAAACCAGAAATATTGGCTATATATGACAAAATATTACAAACAGTAGGATAATAAGCACCGAAAAATTCAACCGTAGCTATATAAATTTTTTCTAAAAACTTAACAAGATCATTAATTACACCTCAATCAGAATCATGTAGCATGCAATCAGCAGAATCAGCAAATGAACCATAATAGTGGTTAAAAGCTAGTGTAATAGGAACTCTATATTTATAACAAGTTTTTAAAAAATCATACATAGAATTCCATCTAATATCAATTTTCTCAGGCATCAATATCAGTGCAAGTCCATTTTCTTGACATTTAACTTTAAATTCTCTTATTCTTTTTCTTCGATAATTTTCTTGAAAAAAACCAACAACAACAAGACGAATTTTTTCAATATAAAGCTAAAAAAACTCAAGACCATCTTTTACAATTAAATTATATATATGACATGCACACTTAATATGAAAAATTTCAGGTAACGACGGAGATAGCTTAGATTTTAACTTTTTTTATAGTAGTCTTGTTGTTAGAAGTATTATCAAAAGCAATACATAAGATTTTATTTTCGATATCATAAAATTCTGCAACTTTAACAATCGAATTAGCAATAAAATCTCTAGTATTTTTACGATCTTCATCATATAAAAAAGCAAGAATACGTTTTTGCATCACAAAATTACTATCCATCCAGTGACAAGTAACGGTTAAATAATCATTTTTATTTACAGCACGACCAAAATTAGAAGTTAGGGACAATCTATATTGAATATTTTTTAACAATATTGATAAATAAAAATAATATTGTGAATGAAGTCTAAAAATATCAAACCGACAAGTACTTCCAGGAATACCATTAAACATAGAATTATAAATTGCTTGAATACAATGAATAAAGGCATCAGAAGAAGGAAAACTAAAAGGCAAATAACTCACAGCTACCATTTTAGTTATTTCTTCCCGGTCCCTCAATTTATTATCCTTCTTCATTACCTGACAGGTTGTTGGGTCCATTCTAGTTTGCGTTGGCCCACCAACATCCCCACCACCTCGTGCAATATTTAACTCTCTTTCGTGAGCATCACCTATATGTCTCATTAACGCACTTGTACCCTCTTGCTTGCCTCCGCTTTTATGTTTATATATTTGTTGACAAATATTGCATTGCACCTCAGTATCTGATATACGTTCAAAAAATTACCATGCAATACTAGTTGTTTTACGAGCTCTTGGGGCATGGGGAGGACGGGGAGGGAGATTAACCGATTCAGATCTAACGTTAGCATTTTCTACTGCGGGTGTCTCACCAATATTTTCATCATCTTCGTCTAAATTAACCGCATCTACTTCATTTTCTTCTTCTATACCATAATTTTCCTGAGCTTCTACATAATCCATATCGTGAGCACCTACACCTATTTCTTCCTCAAAAGGTGTACCAAGCGGTACTGGAGGCGAAGGTACACGGGTATATCTACTACTTGAAGTACCTCTACCGCTAGTAATTCATTTTTTGTTACCACTACCACTTCCGGGACAAAAAATTTTAACACCTTTAGTGGCGAGGTTTCTTAATTTATCCATAATATAAATTAAACTAAAAAAATTCAAAACACAAATATAATAAAATGAAATATTCAACAATTAATACACTAATTAAAAATTAAACGTGAGAGATGGAGCGATAATACCAAATTTTGGAAGTATCCGAAGGTTGCGACTTTAGAAACTTCCACTCATACTTTGTAATTGCAAAATTAAAAAATTAAAGTGAGCACTTTAGGAATTTAAATATATAAAATATTTTGAGAATTGAGAGAGAATGAGATTTGAGAGAATGAAAATTTGTGTGAAAAATGATTTGAGAGTGTAGGGTATTTATAGAATTTTTTTTGAGATTAAAAAAATATTTAAAATGATTTTTTTTTAATTAAAAAATGTCATTTGAGCCATTTTAAGGGTCCAAACGGTAATATAGCCCATTGGGCCCAATAGTCAAGTTGCCCAACGGTCCAATTTTGTACAAAATCTAATTTAAAATATATATATATATATATATATGTATCCGGGCCGATTAACCGGCGGGCTCGGATCGGGTTTGATTTGGGCCGATTAATCGGCGGGTCCGGATCGAGTTTGGTCTGAACCGATTAATTGGCGGGCCCGGATCGGGTTTGGTCCGCACCAAGTTAATCGGGCCCAAACCAAAAAATAATCCGGCCTGAGATCCGATACCCTACAGCCCGTAGGCTGATCGGGCCGGGCTGGGCCAGGTCAGCCCAACCCATTTGACAGGCTAGTTCAAATATGAAGTAAGGATGCATAATTCACGTAAGACTTGGTTTGTGGAGTTTGATTTTATAACTTTAGATGTGACATGTACTTGCAAGAAGTTTGAATGTATGGGTATTTTATTTTCACATTGTCTACTAAACAGGTAGAAGGGGAGCCTTGGAGTAACTGGTAAAGTTGCTGTCAGGTCATGAGTTCAAGCCTTGGAAACAGCCTCTGGCAGAAATGCAAGGTAAGGCTGCGTACGATACACCCTTATGATGGGGCCCTTCCCCAAACACCGCACATAGCGGTAGCTTTAGTGCACCGGACTGTCCTTTTTTTGTCTACTAAATAGATACTTGAGATGTAATTTTGTTTAGAAAGTTTGTAGTGTTTGAATTTATTTGAATTTTTACTCTTACTTTTTTTCTATTTGTGTAACAATCATCTGCAAGTACATGGAAATCAGGATGAAAGTAGTGGGAAATCTGTATACAAGCACGATTATATTTTGAGCTGAATGGTTACTGCATTTTGGCTATGTTTTTGCCGTGCTTTAAGCTGAATTTCTGCTTTGTCTTGAGCTAAATCACTGCTGCTATACCATGATAAAAATTGTTGCTACATATGAAATTCGTTCCATACTTTGTTGTTGATTCGAAGTGCTATGATAATTTTAGGTCTTTCTTAGTTTTCTTGTTTCTTAAAGTTGTAAGTAAATTACATGGAATAATAGAGAAAAGTTGCATTGCCAGTACTTGAATGTCTTTCAGTTTTCTTGTTTCTTGGATAGTTGTAAACTAAGTTGCACAGGCTCTTCACTTTTGATGCCGTACTCATATCGGATTCTTCAGAAATGTATTCATTTTGGCGAATCTGATACACATCCATTGATATTTTTGAAGAATCCGAGTAACATAAGTTGTAAATTAATGAACTATAGAGACACTGCATTTTGTTCGATCCGCGGTCACCAATGCATCAGTTAAACTGCTTCTACGAGGTAGGAGTAAAGTTTACATACACTCCACGAGAGATTTGAGAACTATTCTGGAAAGATGTTGAGTAATGAGCTGTGGACTAACAAATATATTACGGGTATTTTTCGGAGATAAGAATTGGGAACTTATCACCAGCCCCAAAAGTTGAAACTTAAGGCAAAGTTGGAGACAGAGCCATGACTGGAGAGGAGTTAAAGTTACGAATTGGTAACACCAAAGGATTCTTTGGCATTTTGAGTTGTTACAATCGAAGTGACAAGGTTGTAACTTTTATGGAATCCTTCTGGAGGGATATAGATAAATTAGGAGGATGGCAGGCAACAACTGGTTTGGAGGAAGTGTTGTGAAAGGGTAGGCATAACAATTTATAAAAATAATGATAAATTTACAAAGTAAATAAAAATGATGATAAATTTATAAAGTAGCATGGTTAACTATGATTAAGTATTAATACTTATATTTAAATAATATGACAAGTGTTATTTATCTATTAATTGGGTGTATACACCCGGTGCGTGTAAGTTTTTCCTCATATAATGGTACCATTGTTTGATATATATTTATGGGTGTGTTTGGTATGATGGAAAATATTTTCCATGAAAAATGTTTTCCTGGAAAAAGTTTTTCTGGAAAATAAGTTGATTTTCTACTTATTTTCTCATGTTTGGTTGGCGAGTGGAAAATATTTTTTAGAAAAATATTTTTTAGTGTTTGATTGGTGAGTGAAAAAATATTTTTTAGAAAATACTACTAATTATTAACTAGTATATCAGTGCCTCTAACAACTCAACAATTTGTAAGAACTAATTTAAGCATAACAAATAATATCAATATTGAATACTAAAATATTACAATGATTAAATTTAATCAACTACTAATTAGCAAATATAGGAGACATTTTTCAACATTTTATTAGGACAATCTCAAGATACTACAATCAATAGAAATACAATGGAGCGACAAGCTTATTCAACCTTGTAAAACAAACTACATCGATGACAAAATAAAATATGCAATTAGCCAAAGTAACATAAGTAAGTCTTCCTCTATACATATGAAAATAACAATACATTCAACGAACATTGAAAAAGAAAAAAATTCGGGCTTCACTATTTTTTATTTCAAGCAGTGAAAAATTGAAGCAAAGCACAGTAAACAATATTTTCGAGTAATGTGAATTTTTTGAGAAATGTGAGTTTTTTGAGAAATGTGAATATGAGTGTTGTTGGGGTGGGGAAGAGGGGCGGGCAAGGGCGGATCTATTAAGGCTAGTGAGGGTGCCACGCCACCCGCAAACTTTGTTGAAAACTCTATATATGGGTGTATATATATATCAAAATTATTTATAAACTAAACTCGCCACCCAAAGATCAAAAGTTGTCTGCAGTGCCAGTGGCAAATGATTTTTTTGTTCCACCCAAGGAGCGCGAGTTCGAAACCCTCTGGAAGCTTAATTTTGAGAAGTTTCATTAATTCATTATGTTCCTTCTTTACCTTTCTGTTATTTCTTATTTTTATTAATTCAGTTAATTACTTTTCTTTTATTTCATATTAGTTCAGTTAATTAGTGTCATGGAGTGTTCTTGTTCTCTTTCTCTCTCATCAACTTTGGAAAAAAATCCTGTCCAACATTTCTTACTTCTTCTTTCGTCCTTCACTTTGCGAAATTTCTTCGTTAGTCATCGTCGCAATCTCATTACTCTGCTGCTTTCTCAATATCCACGACCCTTTGTAACTTTGAAAGTCGTAGCTTACCTTCTCTTTTGATTTTCCAAGGATAGCGATAGCTGGAGCAAAGCCCGTTTTCTTCTCTCCGCGAATGATAGAGAAAGTCAGAGGAAAAACACGTTCTTTATTTGCGAGATCCGAAAGTGGAGAACACATAGCATTCTATAGGTACATAGGATCAAACATAAAGCAGCGGTCTCTTGGCAGGGTTTTAGGCGGCAAGAGACTTTAGGGCTTATTGGAGCTTCTGAGCGTAACGAAGCCGAAGATGGATCAAGGTAGTTTGCCTGCCAAGCCGATAGTCGAAAGGCTGAAGGATGGAACGTGCAAAGTAGATTGTGCACCTGTTGTGTGAACCATTGATCATAAGCAATGTCTTGCGCGAAGCGATTGGAAAAATCAGTCAATCTACTCTCTTGGTCTCCTCCCTGTAACTTGATAAACATAAGAGAAGAAGAAATTGTTGCGTAAAAAGTCATGCTTACTATCTCTTCTGTAAGAGGAAAAGAGCAAAAAACTTACTTTTAGGTAGTGGCCTATGTGCTAAGAAATGAACATTTCTTATTAATCTAGTTAATTACTTTTCTTTCATTTCATATTAGTTCGGTTAATTAGTGCCATAGAGTGTTCTTGTTCTCTTTCTCTCTCATCAACTTTGAAAAAAAAAATCATGCCCAACACTTCTTGCTTCTTCTCTCATCCTCCATTTTGCAGAATTTCTTCGTTAGTCACCGTCGCAACCTCATTACTCCGTTGCTTTCTTAATATCCACAACCCTTTGTAACTTTGAAAGATTTTTTTGCTTTCTCTTTTAAAACATAAAAAAAGTTGAAGCTATCAAAATTCAAGGGGGTTCAAAATCGAAAGAAGTAAAAACAGAACTAGTCGAAGATGGTTCAATATTTACTATATATATATATATATATATATATATGTATAAGAGTAACTTTTATCATGTATAAATAGTATAATTTTTTATTGAAGGGGTTCAAATTCCTTGGCCATTAGTTGACGTGTATCTAGGATTTGAAGTCTCCGATTAATTTAACCGATGAGTCTACTTGGCACCCGGAGACTTCGAATCCTGGATCCGCCTCTGGGGGCGGGGGTGGGGGCATAAGTCACAGTTGTTATTTTCTGGAAAATGACTTTCCTTGGCCCATGAGGTAAGTCATTTTCCCTCAAATGGAGGAAAATAAATTATTATGAAAAATATTTTTCCAACATTTAACTACAACCAAACAAGAAAAAATAAAAAAATATTTTTCAAAAAACACTTTCCGACGTACCAAACACACCCTATATGTTAATATTCTTAGCTACTCACGGTCACACGTGAAGAGCCAGTAGCAATTGTGACAACTTAATTAGAATCTACCGACAGTACTTCATGGCTGAACAATTTAATGGGAACTAAAGTAATGGTCACAAATAGCCACTAAAGGAAGGTCCAATATATAGAACACATTCTTCATGATAGTATAGTACTACATATATAATTTAATTTAATAGAAAAAGAATTAGTCAATTCTAATAGAAGATTTGATTGTGTAGTCCTTTATAAACTTGTTTTTTTTTTTTTAGTTTTATGTTCTTTTACAAGAAATTCTTATATTTATATAAAAAAATTTTAAATTAATCTATTTAATTTATAAATGATCATATAGAAATCATATTCACGACTTCTTAACTAAGCAAAAGACAAAAAATAATGGGACGACACTCTAGAATCACCAATTGAACAAATTCATACTTGACAAAATTAAACTCTATTTTCTAATTGTTAACCAAGGGACAAATTTACTAGCAAAGTAGGGAGACGTCACCGCAAAATTGTTTTGCTATTTGTTACACCCTCCCAGTTCTCCCTTGTGATGCTGTCAGAGGTAGATCCAATTTCACTTTATGAATTTAATTAATCACAATATTTAAATACAAAACACACAGTTATATATCGTTCGCGTAAAATAAAGATCTATTCAGTATAAAAATAAAGATCTATTACATAAAAAAAATATAACTCTAAAAAGAATTTATAAGTGGCTGCTAAATCATTTGTCCCAAAAATCATGGATCAACTGCCACTCTTTGGTAACCAATAATGCTCTCACTTTGAACTAAAGTTCCCAAGAAATTAACTTCAATATGCCAAATTTAGCTTCTTCTGTTTTTTTTTTAATTATTATTATATAAAGTTTCAAAGAAACTTCAATTTGTCAAATGTAGCTTTTTGAATATATAATATTATCCTTCTGAACCCCCCCCCCCTCCACCCCCTCCACCCCAAAAAAAGGTGCAAAATAATCTACTACACCTTTATATTTATTTAAATTTTGTAAAATAAAACCTCCACTTAGTCATTCCACTTATGAATCATTTAATTCATTCAAACACAAGATTTTAAACTTCTCCCTATTATGTGTGTAGCTTACTTATCCTAAAATAGATGACATATCAGATTCACATCATATAAATTAATGTCATGTCATAATTATTTTTAAAATTATTAATTAATAATATTAAATAAAAATAAAATAATAATTAAAAATTTATATTTTTAAAAATAAAATTCATATTCCTCACCTTCCTCCACCTCCCCAAACCGACAACCACCTTCACCACCATCCACACAATCACCATCTCCACCTCTCCAATCTACAACCACAGACGCCACCATCCCCACCTCTCTCACGCTATTTTTCTTTTCATTTCTCTTCCACACAACAATTACAACCACAACAACTAATACTCCATCCATTAATAAACACCCACCTCTAATTTCATCTTCCTCATTCCACATCAACACCTCTGGTCATTGTCGGTCGGTGAACTAATGTCGTCCCTCACCTCTCATCCTCCTCTCATCCGTTCTTATTCCTCCAACAACAACACCATGAAAATCTCCATTAAACCTGCAAATCACCAACTCAGTCACCTCCATTATTGACGCCTTCCTCCGTCGAAGTCCATCCGAACCAACAAATTCGCCATCAATCCTTGATCAGTGAAACACCACAAGCAGATGTAATCGTCTCACCGATTCTATTAGATTAATATTCATTTATCAATTAGAAATCTAGTATTCCGAAGGGGAGCCTTGGAGTAACTGTAAAAATTGCTGCCATGTGACCAGGAGGTCACGAGTCCAAGCCTTGAAAACAGCTTCTGGCAAAAATGCAAGGTAAGGCTGCGTACGATACACCCTTGTGGTGGATCCCTTCCCCGGACACCGCGCATACCGGTAGCTTTAGTGCACCAGGCTGCCCTTTATTTAGAAATCTAGTATTTCGATTTAGGAAAAAGAATCAAAACAGTGAGTTTCTTGTTTGAGTCCGTTGTTGAGGTTCTTTCTTTTTTAAATGTTCTTTTCGGATATTAATTGAAGTTTTTTGATGGTGGAAAATGAGGTAAAATGAAGGGGTGGAGTAAAGGAACGAGGGTGGGTGAAGCAAAGAAGAACGGAATGTTATATTTTTTTTTTTTAAAAAAATTATTTTTAATTAAAATTTCTTGTGTGTACGCGTCTTATATACGTGAAATCACGCATTTATTCCAACTCACCCATTAAATTATCATCTAAGCTTGATCAACGATTAAAAGAATTTAGAATCTTGTGTTATAATGAGTTAAAGAATGCAAATGACAACTAAAATGAAAGTATCTACTTTACAAATTCAAACAAAATTACAAAGATATAGTGAATCATTTTATCAAAAAAAAAAAACACTAATAATAAGGTTGGTACCAGACAATAGGATAAGGGGCAGATACAATGCGCAAATAAGATCACTCACAAAACAGAGGCAAAGAGCATTTGTAAATTAAAATACGTACTTTCTAGCGCAGTTGACGAATTTTGTTATATTCTTTTTTTATTCGTACGTAACACATTACGTACCCCACTTGTAATACCTCAAGTATTATTTTTTAAATGTTTCAGAAATCTGAAAATTCCTGTCAGGTAAAGGAACTAACATTATTTGGCCGGCCCCGCCACTTTTGGATGACATTGTTACTCCCATTTGGTTCTATTTCAAGAACAAGAATAGCTACTTTGACCTAACATTATATTAATTATCGACTCCGTTTAATTTATTTGATCTATTTAAACTTATTTAACATAAAATTTAAAGGTATATCAAATATAAAAACAAACTCTTCAATATTGTGGTTAGTATATTATGTGAAAAATTAAAATTAAAAAATTATTGAAAAAAATATGTCATTATTTATAATAAGATTAAAATAAAAAATAAATCAAACAAATTGAATAAAATGAAGGGAGTATTATTTACACTATTGTTCTATTCTCTGTTGGGGTCTATTGTACACACAAATGCATTTGATCGTTTCAAATAATACAGTAACTTTTTCGAGCAAAATATTGAATTTATAGAGACTTTGTTATTAGTAATTGACCTAATTCTATATTTAATTATTAATATCTCAGATAAGTCCAATGCTAACCAAGTAAAAAGGTGATGGTGTGTTGTTCTAATAGTTGGAAAAAATGAATAAATAAAACACTGACAATTTTCAGAAGGATTGCAGTCAATATTAAAGAGGTATTTCAGGGCTTCAACCTTAATCACAATCATGTATAGCATTCAAATTACCCCGACGAATTTTATTTATCTAATTGTTGATTTCAGGGTTAAGTTTATGATTCGAAAATGGCCATTCTTTAATAATCTATTGATACTAGTCTCATAACTACATCGTTGAGTGAGGATATGATGATTTAATTCAAATGCATTGACATTATCATTCCATTTATAACTGGATAAGACAAATCAGGTATATTGCTATCCTAACCGCAAATCACCTCTAACATCAAGCCAGAGATGATCTTATCTCCGATGTTCTTCGTCCTATTCTTTCGTTCTCTTGGTCCGTTCAATGAGATTAATCATTTGTTCTAATATTGGCCAAATACTAAAATAATATGCCTAAGAGAACAGGAACAAATATATGAAAATATGGTTCATCGAATCCAAAACAATACTTATATAATAATTTTGTAGCTTGTAATGACCTGAATTTGGATATTTTTTTTTATGTGTTTTGATTATTTTACCCTCTCTGTGATTGTGTTATCTGGTTTATGAGTTGCGGGAATGATTGGCACAGTTCAAGGCCTTCGAAAATATTTTGGGTGAATTTGAGGTCATTGTGAGGCTTTCAGAGCTAATAGTTGACTTTGATTAACATATCAAGATCAGAGTGTCAGATGGAAAAACTGAACTGCGCCAACAGATCTGAACTACCAATTTAGTTTAGTAGTGGAGTTGGTTCGATGTCGTGTTCCATTTCGATCCTTGGTTTGGAATAGTGTAAATAGGGTCCTAGGGGTAAATTTTGTGATAATGATCATTGTTTGCAAATTTGATGATTCCATTTGATCCCGAATATATTTTAAAATCAATTTGCACCATTGGCTCATGTTTATAGGGTTCCGAATGAGTTTCGGGGGTCAAAAGCAGGTTTTGAAGATTGTTGGTGCTGGTGTAGGTGCTAAAGTGACCGTTGACCATTTGACCGACCACTAAAGCCCCCTTTTAGCCGCTCCAGCAGTACTTTGACCATTTGACCAGGCTGCTTTAGTGGCCAAAGTGCTGCTTTAGCAGCCATCGCTAAGATTAAGACCAAAATCGAGCCCATTTTGTATTTTAGACATTTTTGAAGTTAGAAAGCTTCGATTTTGACGATTCTCGTTGTGTTATTCTGGTATAATCATTGTCTATCCAATTATAACTCCATTTTCCCATTTTCAAATAACTTTTATTTTATTTTTATAATTTCTACTGAAGTTGAGAATCAAAATTTCATTTTCATCATTTTTGGGGCTTGGGAGCTCGGATTGGGGCGATTCCGAGATTTTTGAGATTTCTTTCATGGTTAAGTTTTCTAATCTTATAATTATTATTTCTCCTCGATTTCATCTGTAGAAACGTAATTTTGTCCCTCCTGAAAGCCGAATTCACCCATTTACCCTGCCTTACCATGTACCTTACCTCCATGTGATTGTCCCTCTACAAAAAGACAAAAATAATAAAATTTTTAATAAATTAACAACCTCTTCATTTAAAAATGGACACCCCACCCTAACAAAAATAATAATTACTACCCTACCCACCCCATAACCCACTCCCCCCTTCCCTTCATGTTTCTATTCCCCCTTGAGCAGAATAACGCACACACACAGGGGAGAACCTCACCATTCTTCCATTTTAATATACATACACCAACGCATACATACACTCGGGGAAACACACACGCAATCTCACAATACACACACCACACCTATATGCAAAATACACGCATGCTCTCACCCTCACAATATACAAAAACGGACACAGTAAATAAACATACACACCACCTCACATCATTGGAAAAAAAGATACCCAGCTCACGCAAACACATATCCCATCGAAAAAAAGGGATTTTGCACACGCAGAGAAAATAATGAGAGAGATAGAAGTGATAAAAAAAAAGAGATCCGACGAGGAAGGGGAGATCAGAAATAGAGAGAGAATGGATGGATACAGTTGAATGAATATAAAAATTAGGACAGACGAGAGAACAGAGGGGGTTGGAGTGAGATTTGAGCGAGAGAGAGGGTGAAACTCAATTTTTTCGGCAAGTTAATCACCAAAAAAACGTCGACGAGCTAGCTTTGGAACACCGTGTCTAAAACCATTGGAAAACGCACCTCTTACCGAAGACAGGCTTCACCTCTACCAAAATCCCAAAAATCCAACCTCGCGCCTACTGCTATTACGGTTCAGCGATGGAAGTCCATTAGAAAACACCGAGAAATAACTAATCTCTACCGAAAAATAAGAACAACTTTGTTCTTGTTGATTTTTGCCGAAAACAGTAATGACCAATCAATATCAAAGCCAAAGCACCTAAAAAAATGGTCGGGTTCGGATAAAAATGGAGTCCGGGTCGAAGTGTTGATTTGGGGTTCGTTGTTTGAGATTTAAGTCGAGATTTTCGAGTCCGATTCAGTCTCCTAATTGCATAATTTGCACAATAAAAACTTGATCGGAGGTCCAATTCTATCTCTAATCATTTTATTTCATTATATGTGTTTGATTTGTGTGAAATATGTTATGATATGAATGTTCGGTGATTTTGATTCGTCATTTGATTTCATTAATAATGGTTGTGCATTGTTAAAGAATGGTAATTGTGAATTATTATGTTGGAACCTTGAGTTGAATTTTGGGGCAAAAATTGAAAAATTGTTAAGAAAAAGGTTAATATTGTTGTCGTTTGATTCATTGATTGATTTGATTTGAAATAGCTATTAATTTTCTAGAATTCAATAGTATCATGTGTTAGGCCGTCAAATGTATAGGCAAACGATAGGGGGTAGGCCAATGTAATGATTGTGGATTGTTGAATGTTTGAAATATATGTTGAATAGATTTGGTTTTCTTGCATTGAAAATGTATTCATTTAGCCGGGGAATGCCCTGAGGCCATTTGTATCTGTTCACTAGGGAATGCCTAGAAGTATCTTGTACGCGAAGGACGTTCGTGATGAAGGCCCGAGGCATCGGGTAGAACATAGTTCAGGGTTAATATAGGTAAGTGTAGGTTTATTTTAGTATTTTTATTTTGGACTATAATAATTGGACTGGGCACTATTTTTCGGACTTGTTTTGTGTGGTTTGTTTGGTTGTTCGTTTTGTGTGTTTTATGTGGTTTATTCACTTCACAGTATTGTACTAGCCGATATACTCTACGAACGACTGTGGTCAAACCACGGGACCGAGGGATGCCTAACGCCTTCCCCTCGATCAACAAAATTCTTTAATTGGAATCTCTGTTCGTGGATTAATCTTTTAGAGTCAAACCGTTTTTGAAAAGGTTTTTTCAAAGGTGACATGACACACCTAATTTATGCCAAGTGGCGACTCTGAGTTTAAACATAACAATCCTTTTCGAAATAATTTTTTCTTTTTGTCACTTAATAATAAAACCCTTTCAAACTTAAAAATAAAATGATTCTTTTTGGTAAAAAAAAAGGGGTGTGATAGCTTTGGCAACTCTGCTGGGGAGTTTTCAGAATTCGAGCTTTATTTTGAGTTATATTGACTTAGTGTAATACTATACGTGTATAGACGCCTTGTTTGTGTTATTGTTTTATCATTGTTGAGTGTCTACGTGCTACGTGTTTATAGTTTTTTCTCTTATGTGTTATCGCTTTATATCTGTCATCATGTGCATAATTTGAGTCATTTTTTTCGCAACAAGTTTTGTAGTGCACGTGTGTACACGACCTCTAGTTGAGTCACCCTTATTTTAGAAAGGGGAGATGTTGGGTGTATGAAGTAGGTAGAAAGCTCTTCCAGCCACTATCAACCATACGCTCCCCCGAACAACCTTGTTAGTAGACCCCAGCCTAGGTCAGCCTTTAGGTCATGCTTATCTGCATCATATTTAGACCTAACAGGACTCACTTGGTCCTTTGTAAGAGACTCACACCTAAAGCATCCCTACATGCTAATTATTGTATTTTTTAGGGTAACAGGGTCATTTGATGGACTAATCTAGGAAAAAACATGTGCTAGAATTAAAGAAAAGTGTGCAGACAAGGAAATGTTGAAAAAAAGAAAAGTGAGTCAAAAAGAGTTTCATAGTTTTTAGAGTTTTTTATGGCTTTTGTTTTTTACAATCCAAAAAATTTAAAAAGATTCTTTTACCTTTTGCACTCATTTTCTCAAAAAAAAATAAAAAACATTAAAAAGATTTTTCTTTTGTTATCTTTAGCAAACTTTCATAAATCGAAAATTTTAAAAAATATTTTTTTAATAGGAGCTTTACATAAAAGAAATTTCAAAAAAGATGATAGAAGTTTTGTACATTTCATATAATGAAAATATATAAAAAAAAAGATTTTTCTTTCATAGTTGTTGGTGTCAGTTTTGTGTGAAGTGTCAAATTAAAAATTCAAAAAAAGATTTTATTGGCGTTTTCCATCATTTGTCTTTGGTCGTGTATCTTAAGTCAAGGTTTAGTTTGTTATTTAATCCTTAATTATCCAATCTGGACGAACTACGCACACCTGATTCTCCTCTCTCGGGAGTGAGATACGTAGGCAGCTCTCCTAGGGTTCGGTGATCTTATTTCAAAAATTTAAAAAGATTTTCTTCTCTCTTTATTTAGAGTAGGTGTCATATACATCTTTAAAAAGAAAACTACAAAAAGATTTTTCTTTAATAGTTTCAAGTTTCATTTTCATATGAAATTCAAAATCAAAAATCCAAAAAGATTTTTCTTTGGTAATCATAGGTTTCATTTTGTATAGGGATGTTAAAGTTGAAAAATTCAAAATGATTTTCTTCAGTTCTTTAGATAATTTGTTATTTTCTTTTCTTCTAAAGTTACAAGAAAAAGAAAAAGAGTTTGATTGGCCACTTTGTGGCCGAACTTCACGAACTACGCACACCTGATTCTCTTCTTTCGAGAGTGAGATACG
Organism: Capsicum pubescens; assembly: GCA_030864215.1. NCBI lineage: Eukaryota > Viridiplantae > Streptophyta > Magnoliopsida > Solanales > Solanaceae > Capsicum > Capsicum pubescens. The sequence continues at coordinate 81,624,310 of CM061541.1, read as the reverse complement.
TAGCCGCCCTTCTAGGGTTCGGTGATCTTTTCAAAAGTAAAAAAATAAAAAGAGTTTTGAAAAAATGTTGAACTCTAACACATTTGTTATTTCTTGTTCAGTTAGTTTAAGGTGGTTGGTTTGTGGCATTCTGACTGGTCCTCCACATCACACCAAATCCAAGGAAGGGTTAGTTGTGTTCAATAAGAATATAGAGAGTGACATCATGGATCAAACAAAGAGTCAGGAAAATAATAGTTTAAAGCAAGAGATTAGGAGATTAAGACAATAAATGACGGAACTGCACCAAGATTGGGCCAGTGGGTGTCCTCGTTCTCCGTTTCTCGCTATTAATCATGCAAATACCTTGAGTTTTCTACCAAAATCACAAAGTCAGTTTCCTACTGTTGTTGATGCACCACAACATTCCTCAAAATTTATTCCATGTCAACTGCATCCCAATACTTCCACCACTCATTCCCTAGTTCCTCAGCATAAGCCTATTACATTCACAACACCACATGTCGTCTGTGATTTTGTTGCTCAATCCTCTACTGAGGCTTCCACATTGGCTATATACCCAACGGTTGTGCTTCCTTATGCTGCTAGTGGACCCATGTTAAATACTCTTGGTGATCATTGCTATACTCCTGAGCCTACTTTTAAGTTAATTGGACCACCAAAATTTCTTAACAAAATGCCTAGTGTGCCAGAAAAACCAGGGAAAATGGTTGGAAAAATGAAGAGTGCAAAAAATGCTATGAAAGTTCCCTTAGGACTTGCGGGTAAATAAGATGTTTCATATAAAAATTAGGGCATGTATTCAAGTGTTAACCTTCCTCCAAGCCTTGAGATATCAAAATTTGAGGAGCATGATGGACATGAGGATTTCATGAAACATTTGGAACAATATTGCAATCAATTAAGGAAAACTGGAGGGAAGAAGAATGAGAAAGATGAAGCTGCTATTGTAGTTGGACAACGGGCACGTCCAAGAAGACCACGTCGGCCTTACCCTCAGTCTCAAGCCCAAGTTTATACCCAAGATCTTTATAATCTTTCCCAAATCCCAAAATCCATTATATTCCATTTCCCTACCTCTATATCTAGTATATAGCGCACAATCATATGTTCAAATCCCCCTTACTCACAATGACGCGCACTAACTCCTAAAAGTCACCCTTCAACTCTACAAACATATCAAAGCCCTTTTAGGCTCGATGTTTGATCCAAGTCAAATAATAAAAAGACGCAGAAGCCTAGGGATAGTTTCACGCTAATTGGAGAATCGTATGCCAGTCTGTTCCAGAGATTAGTATAATGGGGCATGATCACTCCTCTTCTTGGATATATTTCTGACTCGCATTTAAGAAATTTTGATTCTCATGTAGGATGCGCATATCATTCTGATGTTCAGGGTCATAGTATTGAGTATTGTCGTTCTTTGAAAAGATAAATAGAAAGTATGATTCAAGAAAGATTAATTGTAGTGCAAAACATTGACACTACGAGTGTCACACAGAAATCCTTCACCAACACACGGTAATGCGCAATATGTGGGAAGCAATGAGTTAAGCATGAGAGTCTAGAACTTATTTATTGAAGAAAATATGTTAGGCAGTGGTGGAAGCTCTAGTCATGCTGATATGCAAACCAGTGGCTAAGATATCAAGCTAAACAATTAGAAAGTCGCTCCTTTCCTTACTTGGAAGGATTGTTGGTAGTTTATTTTATTTTCATTTCTATTTTCCAAGTTATTTTAGGGTTGTAGTTTGAAATCTATCTTGTTTTGTTTCTCTGTCATTTTTGTTTAAACCCATCCATATTTTCTTTTAATGAAATGTGGTGTCCTTGTTGTTTTGTCTTATTTTAAGTTGTTTGTTTGTTTTCTTTACGTAGTTCATTTTATGTTGGTTCTAGTGATATGACATGCTGGCGGAATTTTTAGGTAGATCTTAAAATCCATTTTAAGCATGAACTTTGAATCAAAGGGCTAAAGTTAGAGAAAAAGTATCTGAGAAATTGATAGAGTGTTGACACATTTGGTGACCACGTTGAAGCCTTCTCTTAAAATTAAGGCAATTATTTTGAGAATCACAAGAATAACTTGGTCATCAATTGAAAGGCATGGCTCAATTAGGTCAAGTAGTAGATGCACGATCCTGTATTAAGAGAAACAGGATGATAATCAGTTCCACAAAAGCATGAGTCATTTGATGTGAGGGATGTACAACAAATGTGGAGTTGTATGCTGGACAAAGTGCAGAAGAAGCAGTGATGCACAGGCTCAGTTAAAGTTAGTGCTGTAAAAAATGTCACAATGACTTCATCTTTCACTGTCATATTGCATGATATGTAATTGCATTTTCAAGGATTGATATGATGAAGGCATTTTTATTCTGCTATTCAAACATTGTGTCATCCTTTGTTTACCCTGTTTGAGCTTTAGTTTTATTTTCTTTCATACCCCTCTTTTGGAATCAAGATAGAGTCAGCAAGGTTCAATAAAAGTGTAAGTAAAATAATAGAGTCAGAAGAGTTTCAAAAAAGGAGAAAAAATGTGTCAAAAAGGAAGAAAAGAAAAGAGTGATAAGAAAATAGTCATAAAAGGTCCCAAAGAGAAAAAAGTCAATAAAATAAAAAAGAGAAAGAAAATCAGAATCAATCAAAAGAATAAGTTGTCGAAACTATGTGTGACTTGATTCTCCTCTTTCGGGGGTGAGATATGTAGGCTGCCCTACTCTGGGCTTGGTCCAACCAAATAAATAATTTAGAATTACCCAATCAAAAGAAACTGAGGCATGATTTAATCTTCGTTATTTTAGTCGATTATAAAAAGTTATAATTCCTACCCCGCTTTAAGTGTCGTTTGGGTCTCATGCCATTTTTTCTTTCTATCTTTATCCAAAAGACAAGTTACAACCAAAGAAAGACCTTCAGATTAATTTTTTAGAATTATAAGGCTAAGCATACAGTGCATATGATGATATATTTTGGGAACTATTTGTCTTCCCCAGCATAAGAAATTGGGAGAGAAATAAAAATGAAAGTGTCTTATCGGTGAAAACCCTCACGGGCACCATAAGACGATGGTAAGTTGAGAAAAATAAAAATGAGAGGTCTTACTGGTGCAAACCCTCATGGGAACCATAAGGCGATGGTGAGCTGAGAGAAATGAAAATGAGAGTCTCATTGGTGTAAATTCTCACAGGCACTCAGATTGAGAGAATGCAAATAAGAGAGTCTTGTTACCTTAGGGCAATGGTGAACTGAGAGAAAGAAAATGAGAGAGACTTGTTGGCGAAAACCCTTCAAGGCGTCACTACCGCATGAGGTCTGTGAGTGTAATTGACTTAAGGAAACAACTCAGTTTTAGGGTCATTAACTCAACAACAATTGGTGGAAAGTTTAAATGGAAAGATCAGACAGCTTAATCCAAAAATGCATGACATAATCATTAGAATTAATTCTCAGTTTTAGATAAATCTTGTTTTCTTTATTTTTAAAAAGGGACAAACTGTGTCTTTTCTTTCTTCTCTTTATTTTTATTTTTGTCCTTTTGAGTCTATCATTCGAACAAAAAAATTATTTTTCTCATGTCTTTGAGTCAAGTCATATCAAAACAAGTGAGAAAGAATCTTAAAACTTGTTACCAAATTTTTCAATTGCACACTGCAAGACAAAAGACCAACACATGAAGGAAACATGATTGTTAGTCGAAACAAGACAAGAAGGAAGTTTTGTCAGAAAACAAGTTTGGGGAATCAAGGAAATACCAAGGTTCGAAAGATTCATATAAGAGACATAGCAAAACGGAGACACTTTTTTTGTATCTAAGTCATTTTTAATAATCTGAGTTTGGATCAATGGTGAAACAAGCCAATGACATATGCCATTAGTTGAAAGCAAAATTAATGGTAAAAGTGCAAGAGAAATCTCCTCAAAAGCCAAAGACGCAAGCCAACCACCCTATTTTAAACTCATAAGTTTTTTTTTGTATGAAATAAGAACAATTGCTACCTTCAAATCAAAGGCTTCAAAATGTAAATATTCAGAGGAGCAATGCCTCATTTCTGCAAATGCAAGAGCAGTGTTGCTGTACAGGTTTGGTAATCACAATTATGGTAAAAATCATCATCTCGCGCCCCTAAGAGACATATTCTCCAATTTGGGTCTTTCATGTCTTATGGCTAGGAGGTGCACTTGTTAATTTGAGCCGTTAATCCTAAAAGGTGCACTTTTTTGTAAGAATCTTCCACTTTTACTCTTAAGAGAGGGACTTGTTGGTCTCAGTCATTCAATTTTACCCTAAAAAGGTGCATTTATTGATCAGAATCTTGATTCATCTTTGCATTATGCATTGTTACAAGTAGTTATGATTGGCTTTGACACCTGCAAAAACTTTTGAGGATAAATTGGGGCAAAAAAATTTAATTCCTATTATTTGGAACTTTACTTTAGGACCCTCCTAGAAAATGAGACTTTATTTTTTTGGAGAATGGAATCTTTCTTTATCATAATCTTTATGTGGGATAATTTTTGTTCTAGTTTTGATTTTGATTTTAGGAGCCAGCTTGAAGAACAGAGTGATAAAATTGAAAATCAGGAGCCCGCCTGGAGAACAGGGTGATAAAATTAAAAAGCAGGAACCCGTCTGAAGAACAAAGTGATGAAATTGCAAGTCAGGATCTCGCCTAAAAAATATGATGATGAAATTGCAAGTCAGGAGCCTTCCTGAAGAATAGGGTAATGAAATGGCAAGTCAGGAGCCCGCCTGAAGAACAGGGTGATAAAATTGCATGTCAGGAGACCGGTTAAAGAACAGGGTGATTAAATTGCAAGTCTGGAGCCCGCCTAAAGAACAGGGTGATGAAATTAAAAGTTAGGAGCCCACCTAAAGAACATGGTGATGAAATTGTAAGTTAGGAGCCCGCCCGAAGAACAGGGTAATGAAATTGTAAGTCAGGATCCCTCCTGAAGAACAGGGTGATAAAAATTGAAAGAAAGGAGCCCTCCTGAAGAACATGGTGATGAAATTAAAAGTCAGGATCCCGTCTGAAGAATAGGGTGATAAAATGGCAAGTCAGGAGTCTTCCTGAAGAATAGGGTGCTGAAGTGGCAAATTAGAAGCCCGCTTGAAGAACAGAGTGATGAAATGGCAAGTCAAGAGCCCGCCTAAAGAACAGGGTGATAAAATTGCAAGTCGAGAGCTCACTCGTATAACAAAGTGAGGAAATTGTAAGTCAGGAGCCCGCCCGAAGAACAAGTTGATGAAAATATCAAGTCAGGAGCCCGCCTGAAAAACAGGGTGATGAAATTACAAGTCAGGAGCCCGCCTGAAGAATAGGGTGAAGAGATTGAAAGTCAACCAACAAGGTGAAGTAATTGAAAGTAAAAAAAGTGAGGAAATTACAAGTCGGGAGCCCGCCCAAAGAACAGGGTGATGAAATTAAAAATCCAAAGATTAAAAAATAACAAGTCAGGATCCCACCTGGAGATTAGGGTGATAAAATTGAAAGTCAAGCAACAAGGTGAAGAAATAGTAAGTCAGGAGCCCACCTGAAGAATAGGTTGAAGATTTTCAAATTCAGGATCAAGGTTCATAAGTACCACCGACAGAACATGGTCAATTTGTGAGTTTATCTCCAACATCATATTTTGTATGGAGAAAGAATCTATTCTCAAGTTCAACCCAAAGAAGATAAGATATTTTGTCAATTTTGAAAACATTAGAAACTCAAGTCAAGACTCCAAAAGAAGCTACATAGATAGGAATTTTGTAATTTCATTTATCTTTTTAACTTGTAATTTTCATTTATGATGTAATGATAGAGCCGGTGACTGGAACCTTGTAAGGGCTTCACTCGACTGTCCAACTCGGTATAGTCCCCCTCATTGTCAATCCTAGAATTACATGTCCTTTGACTCTCACATAACTTGAGACAGGTAGAATGCCATCAAGACCCGGTTGCCCTTCTTCATTTTGTTTCTTTTCTTGAATAATGGTCGGATCAAAATTCTGTCTCATTGTCTACTTCTTTGTATGAAAATACTTTGTGTTTACATCCAAAGAGGGGCATGATGTAGACACATAATTTTGTCTCTCCCGAAATCCGAATTCACCCATTTACCCCACCTTACCATGTGCCTTTCCCCCATGTGATTATCCATCCACGAAAGGACAAAAATAACATAATTTTTAACAAATTAACAACATCTCCATTTAAAAATGCAAACCTCACCCTAATAAAAATAACAATTACTACCCTACCCACCCCACAACCTACTCCCCCTTCCCTTCACATTTTTACTCCCCCTTGAACAGAATAACGCACACACATAGGGGAGAACCTCACCATTCTTCCATTTTTATATACATACACCAATACATACATACACTCGGGGAAACACATACACAATCTCATAATACACACACCACATCCACAAACAGAATACACACATACTCTCATCCTCACAATATATAAAAACACATATAGTAAATAAACATACACACTACCTCACAGTCACTTAAAAAAGATACCCAACTCACGCACACACATACCCTATCAGAAAAAAAAAAATTTGCACACATATAAAAAATAATAAGAGAGAGAGAAGCAATCGGAAAAAAAATCTCTGACGAGGAAGAGATGATTATAAATAAAGAGAAAATGTTCGGATAGAGTTGAACAAAAAGAAAAATTGGGACAGAACAGAGGGGGTTGGACTGAGATTTGAGCGAGAGAGGAGATGAAACTCAATTTTTTTTGGTGAGTTAATCACTGAAAAATATTGACAAGATAGCTTTGGAACACCGTCTCTGAAACCATAAAAAAATGCGCCTCTTACCAGAGACGGGCTTCACCTCCACCAAAATCCTAAAAATCCTACCTCGCCCCTACTGCTGTTACAGTTTAGCGACCAAAGTCCATCAGAAAACACTGAGAAATGACTAATCTCTGGCAAAAAATAAGAACAACTCTATTCTCATTGACTTTTACCGGAAATAGTAACGGCCAATCAATATCAACGCCAAAGCACATAGAAAAATGATCGGGTTCGGACAAAAATGGAGTCTGGGTCGAAGTGTTGATTTGGGGTTCGTTGTTTGAGGTTTAAGATGAGGTTTTCAGGTTTGGTTCAGTCTCCTAATTTTATAATTTGCACAATTAAAGATTGATCGAGGGTCCAATTCTATCTCTTCTCATTTTATTTCATTATATGTGATTGATTTGTGTGAAACATGATATGATATGAATGTTCGGTGATTTTGATTCGTCATTTGATTTCATTGATAATGGTTGTGGATTGTTAAAGAATGGTAATTATGAATTATTATGTTGGAACCTTGAGTTGAATTTTGAGGTGGGAATTGAAAAATTGATAAGAAAAAAAGAAAAAGGTTAATGTTGTTGTCATTTGATTCATTGACTGAGTTTATTTGAAATAGCTATTAATTTTCTTGAATTCGATAGTCTCATGTGTTGGGCCATCAAATGGATCGGCCAACAATAGGGGGTCGGCAAATATAATGATTGTGGATTGTTGAATGTTAGAAATATATGTTGAATGGCTTTGGTTTTCTCGCATTAATAATGTATTCACTTAGCTAGGGAATGCCCCGAGGCCATTTGTATCTGTTCACTAGGGAATACCCCGAAGTATCTTGTACGCGAAGTACATTCATGATGAAGGCCCGAGGTGTCAGATAGAGCATAGTTCAGGGTTAATATAGGTTAGTGTAGGTTTATTTTAGTATTTTTTATTTTGGACTATAATAATTGGGCTGAACACTATATTTTAGACTTATTTTGTGTGGTTTGTTTGGTTGTTTGTTTTGTGTATTTTATGTGGTTTATTCACATCATAGTGTCTTACTAGCCGATATACTCTATGGAGCGACTGTGGTCGAACCACGGGACCGAGGGATGCCTAACACCTTCCCCTCGGTCAACAGAATTCCTTAATTGGAATCTCTGTTCGTAGATCAGTTTTTTAGAGTCAAACTATTTTTGAAAAGGATTTTCCAAAGGTGACTTGGCACACCCAATTCATGCCAAGTGGTGACACTGAGTTTAAACATAACAATCCTTTTCGAAATAATTTTTTTTTGTCACTTAATAATAAAATCCTTTCAAACTTAAAAATAAAGTGATTCTTTTTAGTTAAAAAGGGGCGTGACTTCATCTTTAATACAACTTCAAATTCTTGATTTCAAAATGGTATTTTAGGGGGGGGGGTGCCGCTAAAGCTTGAAAATGATTTTTTATTTGATTAAATCAACCTTGTTTTGAACTTGTTTTTGCATGTATTCTTAGATGTAGAATCCTATGAGTATGGGGAACATATTTCAGAAATAAAGTTCTAATTTTATCCCTCTTATTTTCAAACTTATTTTCGTGGTTCGTTTTTAGACCCGTCTTGAATATTGTCAATATGAGTATCGTTGTTTTCATTTTGATGTTTTGATATCATATTTGATAGTTTGGTCAGGGTTGGAGTGTTTTCAAAGGATTTGTGCTTTCGATTGGGTATTTGTGTAGTATTTGAATTTACAAATCTTTGGTTAAGGCAAGTTGAGATGTACCTTGGACTTTTTTTAAAGTGTTTATGTGTTATTTATTTGATTGTTGGTATGTTGTGATCCGTTTAGGTTTGGGTTCTCACTTAGATGACATGAAGAGCATCTCCGCGGTAGAGGAGTCTCAATAATGAATTGTAGTTAGTTTTTTGCCTTAGTATTATTGCTTATAGATTTCCTTAAAATAGATTGTGGTTAATAACTTAGGTTTGGATTATTATTGTTGGATGCTTACATTAAGGCTTTAGAACTTGTACAGTGGCTTTTACTGTGATGATTGGTGTTTAGCGAACTCTAGGAAATAATTATGATATTACTTAAATGATAGAATGATCATGCCTTAGATAATGCCTAGAGTGTAAATGAGGTAGTATTGGTTGTTGAGTCTTAATATATGAACAAACTAGGTTTAGGTAGTTCCACAATATTTTGTTATTGCGATTTGTATTTATTCTATATTGCTATGTGGAACTTATGTGAAATATCTATGTACTTGAGTAATTAATTAGATTTGTACGCCCATTGATGTTAGGCGTATTTACACGCCTAAAGCACCTTAATGTACCCATATTTTAGCTAAGTTTTGAGGACAAAATATATAATTCCTACACTTTTAGTCCTTTTTCCTATAAGTGAGCTAACCAACGTGATTAGCAAGATTTCAGGTATTTATGATGAAGATTTCAGCGTATTATGGACTGTTGGACGCCAAAGGAAACTTCACGTAAGAAGGAAGGCAGCTTCTGGAAACTTGTGAACTGAAAGTGATGCATGGAGAACTTGTCCCGGGCAAAAACAACATTTCTAAAGACTTGGGGGATCAACAGTAACTTAGTAGGATTAGGACAAGTATGCAGTAACCCAGTAGGACTAGGACAAGGATAAAAACCCTATTTCAGTAGGACTAGGACAAGGATGTTATAAAAACCCTATGATGCTGAATTTTTCAGCATTCGCTCATTCATTGATTAATTAATTCGAAGCTTTTTATTATTCACATATTCATTCATTCCTCCCCATTCTTATTAATTCTTTCCGATTACATTACTACTCTTTCATCCGACTTTTAGTATTCTTTAATTTACAGATTCTGTAAGTTACTAACAGAGAAACACGACTCACTTGAGGCACAGATAGAGGAAGTAAAACGTCAAACCTTTTTGATGCCAAAAATCATCCAAATCGTCAAGCTTGTTCTAGATTTTGGTATGATGATGATGTCTATTGTGATTTTCGTTGCACTCATGAGTAGCTAAACTTCTTTGTTAGGGTTATGGAAGCCTTATGAGATTCTATCTACTGCTATGAGTTTGTGAATTCTTGATACGTATGCTGCTTATATCATTACTCTCTTCATCTTAATTGAATTCTTGTGGTTGCAAACATATAGAATACGCTAGTATAGCATTAACTTGTTCAAAAGAAAAGTTACTTATCTGGAAAAGAGAGAATGACAAGGAAATAGGGCTACCAACCCCTGTTTAAAAGTTAGTGCCGTAACTGGATTAACCTCTTGGAGAATTCGTACCATTAGTATACACTTTAAGCTCGAAAGAGTTAAATTGATATAATCCTTGATGGTCGAAAGACACTAGGATTTACCATAGAATACGAATCTCTATAAGCGCATGCATGTCTGAATTCTGCATAACTCATAGCCAATAGATACGTAAAACTCATAAGGTGGACATTACCCTAACTTACAATTCTCATTGATTAAAGCCTACTAAACATTCCATTTTTCTTTGTTACTTTGATACTCTTAATTCACGCTACAATTAAATCCCCCATTTTTTGTAGAATTTTCGATCAACAGTCTACTAATCGTTGCATACTTAGTGACCAAGTATTCCCTGTGGGATTCGACACCCAACCCAATTGGGTTCTATATTTGACGACGACCGCTTACACTCTTACGAGAGCTGTAGTTTGAGCATTATCACCCATGTGGACGCTTATTCATCTGTTATTACTGTTGTGACACTGTGTGGGGGCTTATATTGTTATGGTTGGTAGGGGCTTATCTGATATTATTGGCCTTGTAAGTGCATTTTATGCCTTGGTAGTTGACATAATGCTCGAGTGGGGGCTTAAAATGACATTACCGATGCCTTAGAACGCATAATTGTTCCAATGGCTATGAGATCAACAATTTTTGACCACTTCTAAGAGAGCCCAATTACTGGATGAGATCAGCAATTTTTGACAGCTTCCAACTGAAGCTCTCCACGAAACATGGGAGGGGTTCAAGAAGAAGCTTATGAGGTGCCCAAACCATCAGATGACGAATATCCACTTGATGGAAATATTATATAGGGCTTTGAACTTGGTGACAAAGCCAGTGGTTGACAATGCTGCAGGTGGGTCATTCATGGACCTTACTTTTCTCAAAGAAAGTGATATGCTAGATCGTATGACAAAGCAGAGTAGAGCTTGGCATACCAGGGATTCTGAGGTAGCAAGCTCTACCGTATCTGTTGGCTTGACTGCAGAGCAGAGGCGTAGACAAGAGGAACGTGACCAAGATATGGCTCATATGAAAATGCAGATGGATCTTCTGACCAAGCATTTATTAGCAGGGAAGACTGAAAAAGTCAAGGCTGTGGTGTCACAGGGAAGAGATGAGTCAGATTCTGAGGGGGAAACAAATTACTTAAATAATCAGGGGGGTTTCCGAGGCAATGCCCAAGGAAACCAAGGTCGGAACTATTATGATAAATATGGATACAAGGACCGTGATCAAGGTGGTTGGAAGAATAAGACTGACAGGAGTGGTTTGTATGTTCCTCCTGGAAACCGTGAGGCTGTGGCGTCTGGCTCTGGAAAGATGTCCATGGAAGATATGATGGCTAAGCTGTTGAAAGGAGTGGAGGCAACCAACACGAGCATAACCGAGGTGAAGAATGATTTGTCTTCAATAAATCAATTGGTTCACTCGCATTCTACTGCAATAAAATAGTTGGAGCAACAATTGAGTCAACTTTTAGCGGCATTCAACCAAAGAAAAACTGGAACGCTACCTAGCGACACAGTGCAAAATCCGAGGAATGATGGATCGTGTATGGCTATTACTACCCAAGTAGTAAAGTGTTGGAAAATCCATCTAAAGCCAAGAAGGTAGTTGATGATATAGCGGATAATGTTATTGATGCAGAATGTGAAGAGGCCGAAGAAGATGAAGAGTGTGTTCATGACGTCACCCCTAGACGTCTGTAGCCTGAAAATATTGATAGTTGGAAGCAAGGTAAAAAGAAAGTGGTGGAGAAAACTATTCCCCTTCCACCACCACCTTTTCCTCAGAGACTGAAGAAGAAGACTGACGACACTCCTGAAAAGGTTGATAATCGGAAGCAAGATAAAAAGAAAGTGGTGGAGAAAATAATTCCCCTTCCACCACCACCTTTTCCGCAGAGACTGAAGAAGAAAGCTGATGATACCAGGTTCAGTAAATTCATGACTATGTTGAAGCAGCTGACTATTAATGTTCCTTTGGTGGAAGCGCTAGAGTAGATGCCCGGATACGCTAAATTCATGAAGGACCTTTTGACAAAGAAGCGGGCAGTAAGCTATGAGCTGGCAGATAGTGTTCATCATTGCAGTGCAATCACTACAAGATCGCTAGTTCAGAAAAAGGTAGATCCTGGTGCTTTCACTATTCCTTGCACGATTGGATCGTTGGATTTTCCTAAGGCGTTGTGCAATTTAGGAGCTAGCATCAATTTGTTGCCACTATCTGTGTACAGAAAGTTGGGGTTGGGTGACCCTACACCAACCAATATGCGGCTTGTAATGGCAGATAGGTCGGTAAAACGACCTATGGGTATCTTGAATGATGTGTTGGTGAAGGTTTCCACCTTTATATTTCCTGCAGACTTTGTTATTTTGGATTGCGAGGTGGATTCTGAAGTTCCCATAATCTTGGGATGCCCTTTCCTCACAACTGGAAGTGTGCTGATTGATTTAAGAGCTAATGAGCTTTTATTTCAGCTGAATGATGAAGTGGTCCATTTTGATGTATGCAAATCAATGAAGAAGCCTATAGATATGGATGTGTTCTCTGTAGCTGATGTTTATTATAAGGATGAGAAAGGATTATCTATAGAGAAGCAGCTTACTGTTGGGCCATTTTCTGCTGTGCTGTTGAATTTTGAGCGTGAGGAGGTTGAAGAATATGAAGAAACCATTTGTGCTCTAACAGGAATAAGGTCCTATTCTCATGATCCCAAGAAGCTGGACCTTGATCTTAAGAATCGACCGTCACCAACTGCGAAGACTTCCATTGAAGAGCCACCAGTGCTAGAATCGAAAGAGCTCCCTAGTCACCTAAGGTATGCGTTTTTGGGAAATGGAAATACACTTCCGGTGAGTGTTGCGGATGATTTAGGTGAACAACACGTAGAGGCTCTCATCTCTGCTCTGAAGAGGTACAAGAGAGCCATTGGTTGGTCTATTGATGATATAATTGGTATCCCACCTGGGATATGTATGCACAAGATGCATCTCAAAGAAGATTGCATGCCCACAATTAAGCATCAGCGTCGTCTGAATCCATTCAGAAAACGATGCACCAAATATCTCGATGAAGTCTAAGTAATCGAGATAACTATGTCGTGTCGCGATAATAAATCAAGCGCTTGGTGGGAGGCAACCCATCATTTTTAATTGTTTTTGTTGTTTTTGTTTTCCTAGGATTTTGTCGAGCCACGACCAAAACTAAGGCGCTTGATGGGAGGCAACCCATCGTTCTAATTATTTTTGTTGTTGTTGAATAAGTGTAGGTGCAAGAGGTGTAAAGGAGGAGATTGGTTTCAAATTTTGATTTGGAAGTATTGCATGTTAAAGGTGGTAAGTTGGGAATGAAGAAGTAAAAGGCTATGAGTTAGGCATTGCCTATGAAAATCTAGGCAACGAACAAGGCAAGGCCTATGCTATGGCCTAAGCTCTCTGAATATAGAGTGCCATGGCATAGGCGCCGCCTATGCCTAACAATGCCATAGCATAGGCGCCGCCTATGCAAAAGACCTTTGTCTCTGAATCTAGAGTGCCATGGCATAGGCGCCGCCTATGCCTAACAATGCCATAGCGCTCAACTAGGCTTTGCAAAAGGCGCCGCCTATGCCAAGCATAGGCAAAGCATTAGGCGCCGCCTATGCTCACTTTTTGGTCTCCTAATCTGATTCCAAATGGGTCAAAGCCGACCCAAGCTTGACCTATAAATAGAACCTTAGTCTTAGAACCAAAATGCATTGCAAATTCAACCTACGCGCCGCCTACCTCTCCAAAATCTCTCAAAAATTTTCTTTTTGCTCTTTTAACTTTGCAAGGACATCTTCCAAGGCCATCAACCAAGTAAGTACTTCTTTGCTCTTCTTTTATATTCCATAAGTATTACAATACTACGCCTATAATAAGTTGTTAAATCTTGAAGTAGTGTTGGTGATTTGAATGTGGTTGACTTGTTGTGATACAACTAAGTGAGTGAAAGAATACGTATGGGTGTTCTAGACTTGGTTCCAGCCTGAATTTGATTTTGATACACTGTCATACTTTTGCGGAATCGACATGGTTAAGATAATTGCATAATCTTGTAACTCGAAAGCTTGTATGTTTGAATGACATGTCCATCGAGATGAAAATCATGGTTAACTACAAACATGAGATGTTGTGATTATTTCTAAGCCATAAATTGATACGATATCTATGTAGTAGTTTTGTTCAAAGAGATGCATTAGTCCAAACTTGAAAACATAGTTAAGAGTACATGAAAAAGAATTGAAAAGGATAGTGAAGATGACAAGAAAAGTATGACTGCGCTGAATATATTGTTGGAACATAACACCTAAATGTATGGCAATGAAGTCTGAGTAATTGACATCGTTCACTTAATCAGTTTGTCACAACAAATTAAGTATGGGGTGGTGCCTCTATTGCTTGATTGTTGACTGTATCTACCGAGATGAATCTAACATGACTATTATTTTAATCTCAGGTACAATCAATGGCACCAAAAGCAAGACAAGGAAAAGAAAAAACAACCACTTCACAAAAAGGCCAGAAAAAGGGACGAAAAGAGCAAGGTGAATACTCCTCGCTGCAAATACCTCGACGCATGTACGGGATAAAATGGGTCCTAGAGGAGGAAGGAAAGGAGTGGTACAAGAACAATAAAGTAAAAAAATATGTTCATGTGGAGTTGATACAAAAGGAGAGCCTAGCAAAGAAAGAACCCCACATTTTGCCTAAAATCATGGCGCTACATCTTGATTTCATTTTCCAAGATATGGGAGAATGCAATCTTGATCTAACGCGAGAATTCTATGCCAATTGGTCCCCAAAGACTACCGGAAGTGAATTAAAGATTCGGGGCCAAGTCTTGCAACTGAATGCAGAGTTCTTTAACTCTTTTCTGGGTTTTCCATCTGTGGATCCATCACCGCTCAAGGAGCTTTATCGTAGACCTCCATACAGGGCAATCAGATACACACTATGCGGAACACGATCAATGGCACGGTGGAGTCATCACAAGGATACCGGTCGGCACAATACCTTCCCGTATGCCTCCTTGAACAGAGAAGCTCGAATATGGTTGCGGATAGTCAATTATTGCCTGATTCCAGGGTCATAGTACACAAAGATCACACGTGATAGAGTGTGCTTGGTGTACTCTTTGATGGCGAACATCCCCATCAACATTGGGGCGATTATTCGATCTTCAATGCGTAAGGCCAGGCTGCACAAGAGGTACCACTTCATCTTTGGCAATCTGTTGACTGCGATATTGAGGAAGGAGGACATCGAAGAGGAACCTGCAGATCATAAGCTTCCACACAACCTGAAGAAGGTGGACCTCACAAAGGTTAAAGATGTTGAATCCATGCATGGCGTCAACCTAACCACTACAGAAAGACATGCTCGCGATGAAAGCTTCTTCCGCCATTTATATGGAATGATGAAGTTTACCATGATGAGCGGGGGTCGTATTCCAACTACTGCAGAGCTCCAATAGTTGGATTATGACTACCCAATGAATGAGCATGCGAGGGCGATGTGTGGAGTAGGTGTATATTTTGAGGAACCTCTTGATGACGACATGCCAACCGATGATGATCGACGAATGCCAGACTCTGACGTGGAGGATAACTCTGATGACGACGACTCTGATGATGATTCCGATGCAGGGGGTATGACCCCAGACATAGATGATGAGTCCGACTAATCAGGTTCTTCTTATTTATTTTCCACTGAGGGCAGTGTGTCCCGTCTAAGTGTGGGGTGCTGGTATTTGTATGCTATACTTCTTTGTCTGCGTTTGCATTTATTCTAGTTCTTGTTTTTTTTAATTAGTCGTAATTAGCTAGTTTAATTTTAAATTTTTCAGATTTTGCATGAAATTGTTCTGATAGACGGCATGGTAGTATAACAAGAGTTTGTGCTAAATCATTACTATTGAGACATTTAGGCTCTACATGTGACTTACTGTGTGATAATTGTGTGGTTTAATTCATTCATCTGTTGGGTCAAGAGTCTATACTGCTCCTAATAAAGTTGACCATGTGCCTTGTGTGTGTGAGGATATAGTATATTCTGTGTTGTGACTGATGCTAGAACTTGCCTGGTGTGTGTGTAAAGCGAAATAAAGAGTGTGAGTTTAGGAGATGATTTAGGCATTTCTTTGGCAACCTGTGATAGTTTACCTTCTGTTTACCTACCCGCGGACATTATCCTAGTCAACCCTTTTGAGCCTTTAAGCCATTTTCTTTGACAGCCTCATATGTAAGCC
Source organism: Capsicum pubescens (assembly GCA_030864215.1). Classification (NCBI taxonomy): domain Eukaryota; kingdom Viridiplantae; phylum Streptophyta; class Magnoliopsida; order Solanales; family Solanaceae; genus Capsicum; species Capsicum pubescens. The sequence goes on along the minus strand of CM061541.1, from coordinate 81,607,970 downwards.
TAATCCATTTTTTTTCAAGACCATAATTTGATCCAAATTCCTAAGTGCTTTAAATTGTGAAGTCATGTGACAAAATAAGAGGAAATTGGGTGAGAGTGATGCCTTAAAGTGAATTGGTACTTGAATTTGTTATGAAAAAAAAAGTGGCTATCATAGAGGTGTGTTATAAAAAAAAAAATAGAAAAACAAAAAGATAAATTGTGTTTATGATTAAATAAAAAGATAGTTATGTTTGAATGACAAAATAGGTAAAAAGGGGTGATAGATGAAAGAAAGGTAGAAGGGTTGATTAAAAGAGAGTGTTAATGGCATAATGTGATGTATTAAAGCGCTTAGGAACATAGTCACTATTTCTGGCCAAAATAGTCCTACCCGTCCCTTAACCTACATTACAACCTGTAAAAGACCTAATTGATCCTAAGCTTAACATTCTGATATTAGTAGAGCATTACACTAAGGGCAAACCTATGGTCACCAGTTGCAACATATGAATTCTTTGTGAGAGTGAGAGCAAGGATAATCTTATACCCATGTTTTGAAAAATGAAATACTTGTGAGTAATTATGGGTGATATATTGTGAGACACACATGGTTGATGAGTTTTGGGTAGTCTTGTATGATTCTTTGTGCCTTAACTTGTGGATACGAATTAACCATCATCACGAGTCTATGTTGGAGGTTGAATTGTTTCTAGTAGTGATCAGAAACCTACTCTTTGTTGATAATTGTCGTGCCTGTCTTGATGAATATTTTGTGTTACTGCTGTGATTTCTAGTTAGATGATTGCATGAACGTAATATTTTGTTCGAGGACAAACAAAGCTTTAAGTGTGGGGTGTTGATGTTAGGCGTATTTACACGCCTAAAGCACCTTAATGTACCCATATTTTAGCTAAGTTTTGAGGACAAAATATATAATTCCTACACTTTTAGTCCTTTTTCCTATAAGTGAGCTAACCAACGTGATTAGCAAGATTTCAGGTATTTATGATGAAGATTTCAGCATATTATGGACTGTTGGACGCCAAAGGAAACTTCACGTAAGAAGGAAGGCAGCTTCTGGAAACTTGTGAACTGAAAGTGATGCATGGAGAACTTGTCCCGGGCAAAAACAACATTTCTAAAGACTTGGGGGATCAACAGTAACTTAGTAGGATTAGGACAAGTATGCAGTAACCCAGTAGGACTAGGACAAGGATAAAAACCCTATTTCAGTAGGACTAGGACAAGGATGTTATAAAAACCCTATGATGCTGAATTTTTCAGCATTCGCTCATTCATTGATTAATTAATTCGAAGATTTTTATTATTCACATATTCATTCATTCCTCCCCATTCTTATTAATTCTTTACGATTACATTACTACTCTTTCATATGACTTTTAGTATTCTTTAATTTACAGATTCTGTAAGTTACTAACAGAGAAACACGACTCACTTGAGGCACGGATAGAGGAAGCAAAACGTCAAACCTTTTTGACGCCAAAAATCATCCAAATCGTCAAGCTTGTTCTAGATTTTGGTATGATGATGATGTCTATTGTGATTTTCGTTGCACTCATGAGTAGCTAAACTTCTCTGTTAGGGTTATGAAAGCCTTATGAGATTCTATCTACTGCTATGAGTTTGTGAATTCTTGATACGTATGCTGCTTATATCATTACTCTCTTCATCTTAATTGAATTCTTGTGGTTGCAAACATATAGAATACGCCAGTATAGCATTAACTTGTTTGAAAGAAAAGTTACTTGTCTGGAAAAGAGAGAATAACAAGGAAATAGGGCTACCAACCCCTGTTTAAAAGTTAGTGCCGTAACTGGATTAAACTCTTGGAGAATTCGTACCATTAGTATACACTTTAGGCTCGAAAGAGTTAAAGTGATATAATCCTTGATGGTCGAAAGACACTAGGATTTACCATAGAATACGAATCTCTATAAGCGCATGCATGTCTGAATTCCGTATAAGTCATAGCCAATAGATACGTAAAACTCATAAGGTGGACATAAACCTAACTTACAATTCTCATTGATTAAAGCCTACTAAACATTCCATTTTTCTTTGTTAGTTTGATACTCTTAATTCACGCTACAATTAAATCCCCCCTTTTTTGTAGAATTTTCAATCAACAGTCTACTAATCATTGCATACTTAGTGACCAAGTATTCCCTGTGGGATTCGACACCCAACCCAGTTGGGTTCTATATTTAACGACGACCGCTTACACTCTTACGAGAGCTGTAGTTTGAGCGTTATCACCCATGTGGAGGCTTATTCATCTGTTATTACTGTTGTGACACTGTGTGGGGGCTTATATTGTTATGGTTGGTAGGGGCTTATCTGATATTATTGGCCTTGTAAGTGCATTTTATGCCTTGGTAGTTGACATAATGCTCGAGTGGGGGCTTAAAATGACATTACCGATGCCTTAGAACACATAATTATTCCAATGGTACTTTTCTTATATGAAATCAAGGATAGTTGACCTATTGAGTGGATTTTTAGCTTACGTGCATTTAATTGGTTGGATTGAGATTCCCATTCTGGTTTAATATTGAGCGTTACATCCTCATATCATATATACATTCATAAGACATTGGTACCATTGTGGAAATACTAATTTTTGACATAAATGCGCCTTTAAAAATCCTCTACCGAAGTTCATGAGCTGGAGAGAAGATATGGATATTGAAACTGTATTGGTTATTGGAATTGTATATGAGTTGTGAACCCTCCATGGGTCCTACCTCGAGAGCAGTGCTCACTAGGTATATTGAAATTATATGATTTGTGAATACTTTGTGCAAGTATTAGACTGAGTAGCAGTTTGTAGATTATTTCTTACTGCATTGACGTGGCGGGGATCGAGATAATGGCGGATATACTTCAATCTTACCTGGATCTTTCTCTCTTACTATATTGTGCTTACTTTTGCATATAAGATATATTAGTATACTTGTTTAAAATTTGTATAAGAGGTTTGTATTAGTGACAATCAGACCCGTGGATGTATTATGAATATTATTTATTCTTTATTTATATTTTTAAATTTATTTCTCTGGTCTTCTGCTTATTTATTCTTAAATTATATTTTTGGGTTTGGGATAGGCATACCTGTACTGAAAGGTGCGTAGGTGCCATCACATGCCTATTTATTAGTCATGACAAATTGGTATCAGAGCCCCTGGTATTTTGGTCTCGTTGGTACAAGCCATGACTAGTAGAGTCTTATAGATCAGTGTAGAGACGTTTGTTATCTATATTTGAAAGGCTACATGACTTTAGGAGATTTTTACTTCTTTATTCTATTTCGTGTGTTCTAAGATTTTAGAACTCAAAAGTGTCTTATCCATCCTCTCACAAATGATGAGCAGACGTTTGTCCGTGGCTAGAGAGTCAAAGGTTGTGCCTTCGATGTGTGGTAGGAGTAGGTTTTGAGTTGTGGTCAGATCAGAAAGTCTAGACCAGTTAGAAATTATGTTAGAGTTGCCTCTTCGGGTTTTAGAGTTGTTAATGGTGGGAGTTCTAGTGGGTTAGAAGGGTCGAGGCCTATTTAGTCACCACCTGTGACCATACCTATGCTTGAGGATTTATTTTGGTTTGAGTGTTGGGTTTCATTCAGAGGGTGACTTCTAATTTAGTTCAACATGCTACGATAGGGTTTCAGACTACAGATACATTTGTGACTCCTACTGTTTCTCCTACTATTTATGATATTACTGGGGATTGCTCCACATCCAATAACTTTACCATTTATGTCCATAGAAGGACAGAGTAGAGTTCATAAGGATAGCTCTTCCTCGATTCAATGCAGATCCTAAGGTTGATGCTTATATATTCTTGCTTGATTTTTGTGAGAGGTTGCAGAGGTTGGATTGATGGATTCTAATGAAGTATACTTCAGCGTCGTCCAGTTCTTTAGTCCAACTAGATAGTAGAAGAGGACTTGTATAGAGAGTAGGTCTGCTGGATCACTTTCTCTTTCCCGAGATCAGTTTGTTCGAGTGTTTTTAGAGGAGTTTGTATGAAGATATGAAAGGTTTATTGGTCAGAGGGACTAGGGATTTGGTGATCATAGTAATATTCCTGGTGGAGGCCAGGATCTTCATGATTATGCATGAGGAGTAAAGATCATAGTGGTAGTTTGGGTTTTCTGAGCCTATCTTAGTGGGTTACTACTTCTTTGGGTTGTTTCTTATGTAGTAATTTTAGGCACTATAGGAGGGATTGCCCACAGCTTAGACAGAGAGATGCTCCACTAGTCGCTTCAGCAAATTTTAGATCCTAGTATACCATTCCACAGAATGAACTCGTGATAAGAGTTTCCAGTACTATAGCCATAGGTATGGATCATGGTACACCTTTGTTATGCCTTAGTGGCATTTGACTATGGTAATATATTCTCCTATATGTTTACTTGTTTGGCTTTAAGTCTTGGTATGATTCATGGATTTTTTCCTAGATTTGTTGATGTTTTCTTCCCACTGATATTTCCTTAGTGGTGGATCGGATATGTCAATCCTATGTTGGAAACTCTTTTAGAGTATATCACTGAGTTTGATAGAATTTCTTTGTGTATTGTGAATTTTGGTGTTTTGAGTATAGTGTTCTTGATTATTATATTGCAAAGTAGTGGTGGATCAATTCTAAGATTTTGGTATACTTTTAGAGTGTAGAATGGATTGGTCTTGTGGTTCTGGCATCTCAGATTGTAGCGTGCCTTGTGGTACTCGTTAGTTGTAGACCCAGTAATAGCCTAGCCTTGTGGTGTGCTTGTTTTGACAAGATGGTAAGTAAGTAATTTTTTTTTGGTAATGGAAATATTTTAGGCATTTGGGCCTTGCAATTTGCTACTTCATTAGTGTTCAGCTTTTGCCTACTTGGATAAGTTATTTTGTTTTGAGACACTCTTTGATCAGAGTTAAGGGATTTCAGCTCATGAGGATTTTTGCTTTTGACTTACGAAGATTTTCGAATGGAAATGGGTACTTAGTGTGTAGCATTCTCTACTCATAGAGCTTGGTGAAATATTTTGTTCATAAGCTTCGATTTTGAGTATATGTTATTCTTCGTGGATGTTGTGTCAAGCAATACTAAACGAAAATTGAGTGGGTTAAATTGTATCTTATTAGTCTACGACTTTTGTATTAAGGTATACTGAATAGAACGAGATTTAAGAAAAATATAAGGATCCTCGTGTTTAAGGAAATTTGCTTCAAAGTTTAGCTATGAACATGAGATATAAATTTGGGGTTCTGTGTTGCAATTCATCTTTAGCTCTGCAGAGTCTAGTGGTGATTCATCCCAAGTTTTGATTGAAATTTGGGCATTCATCATAGAGTTATAGTGGTTATTGCACTTACTTCATGGATTTACTGACTCTAGTATGACAGGTTGCTTATGTGCGTGTAGTTATAGAGGCTTTTTATTCTACCAGATTATTGAGGACTTTGGGTGATTGGTGCCACTTTAGCATTGACGATTACATGGGATATCATGATGAGTTGCTTGAGCATTATGTGTCTTTTATAGATGTTATGTCCATGGTATATAGACATCTGATTTTGAGGACTTTAGATTATTTGATGGTTTTCAGATATTGAGGACTGCATGTGCCACCAAGATGGGTTGCTTGGGTGTTTAATGTCTTTCAGAGATTTCACATCCTTGGTATATAGAGTCTTATTAGTGTTTCTCGTCCGGCTTAAGGGCTGAGCACAAAGGTATGATGGCGGATTACTGACCTATGAGTTCTAAGTGTGGTCTTTTGAGTTTTGATATAGTTTTGAGATCGAATTTCATCTTTGGGGTTTTAGCCTATAGTTATAGTATTGTGACAGTTGATAGTAATAGTATCAGGCACAGATAGGTTGAGTTGTTGTTTGGTGAGTAGTTTTGTATTTTATACATTTCTCAGATTTTATGAGACCGAGAATGGTTTTTGGTATTGTGGTTGTAGCCAATGTCTAGTGGTGCCTTGATCAGGTTTAAGATTAGCCATACATGTCTAGAAGTTTTGTTGTGTTGGACAAGGTCATTGATATACAGAAAGTTCAGAAATTAGAAACTTGGCTTTACTGATGATTTAACCTTTTGATGCTTGTGTTATAATTTAGTGAGTCCTTATTTGATATAATTTTGGTTCCATGGTGTGACTAGTAGTTCTATGGTTGTGACTCCATGTCAAAGTGTTGTTTGATGTTTCTCAAGAGTATTTTTTCACCCTTTACTTGTTTTTCGCTTTCTTGCTTGTACATTCGAGGATGAACGTGAATCTTAATGGTGGATATTGTAGTCACCTGAATTTGGATGATTTTTCCTTTTATGTGTTTTGGCCATTTTACCCCTCCCATTGGTTGTGCTATCTATTTTATGAGTTGCAAGAATGGTTGGCATGGCTATGAAGGTCTTCGAAAAGGTTTTGGGTGAGTATGAGGTCATTGTGAAGCTTTAGGAGATAATATCGGACTTTGATCAACATATCAAGATTTGAGTGCCGGATGACCAAACGGACTATGTCAATAGATTTGAAATATCAAATTTAGGTTAGTAGTGGGGTTGGTTCAGTTTCGTGGCTTTTAGATCCCATTTTGACCCTTGGTTCAAAATAGTGTAAATAGAATCCTAGGGGTCAATTTTTTGATAAAGATCATTTTCGTAAATCTGATGATTTCATTAGATTTGGAACATGTTTTACAATCAATTTTCTCTATTGGATCATGTTCATAGGGTTCCGAATGAGTTTCAGGAGTCAAAAATAAGTTTTGAAGATTGTTGGTGCTGGTGTAGGCGCTAAAGCAGCTGTTGACCACTTGAGAAACTGCTAAAGTGCCATTTTGGATGCTTTAGAGGTACTTTGACCATTTTACCAGGCTGCTTTAGCGGCCATCACTGAGGTTAAGTTCAAAACCTAGTACATTTCATACTTTTGACATTTTTAGAGCTAGGAAGCTTCGATTTTGATGGTTCTCGATGCATTTTCCTTGTATAATTATAGTATATCCTATTATAACTCTACTTTTTCCATTTCCAAGAACTTCTATTTTAATTTTTGTGATTTCTACCCAAGTTGAGAATCAAAACACCTTTTTCACCATTTTTGGGGCTTAGGAGCTCGAATTTAGGCGATTTCAAAGGAGTTTTTGAGATTTCTTTCAAGGGTAAGTTTTCTAATCTTATACTTATCATTATTATCCCCTCTATTTAATCATTACAATAATTTCAAATTCTTGATTTTAAATTGGTTTTGGGTGATTTTTGCTGGTAAAACCTGAAAATGGGTAAAACTTGAAAATGGTTTTTCTTTCATTTGAATCTCATTTTTAACTCGTTTTTGCATGGATTTTCATATGTAGACTCCTATGAGTATGGAAAAAATATTTCTAAAATAAAATTTTAGTTTTATCTCTTTCATTTTCGAACCTATTTTTGAGGTTTGTTTTTTAGACCCGTCTTTGATATAGTCGATATGGGTATTGTTGGCTTTCTTTTGATATGTAGATATAATATCTGATAGTTTGATAATGGTTGGAGATGTTTCGGAGAATTTGAGCTTTTGGTAGGGAATTTGTGCAGTATTTGGATTTGCGTATCTTCAGTTGAGATGTACCTTGATCTTTATCCAAAATATTTATGTGTTATTTGCTTGATTGTCAGTATATTGTAATTCAATTGGGTTTAGGTTTTTTCTGATATGACATGGAGAGCATCTCTGCAGATATCGGAGTGTTAACAATAAATTATAGTTAGTTTATTGCCTTAGTTAGTTAGTATTGTTGCTTATAGATATCCTTAAAATGGATTGTAGTTAATAACCTAGGTTTGGATTATTATTATTGGATGCTTACTTTGGGGTGGCCTTTAAACTCTAGGGAACAATTATGTTATTACTGAAATGATAGAATGATCGAGCCTTAGATAATGCCTAGAGTATTAATGAACTTGCATTGATTGTTAAGGATTAATGTATGAATGAGCTAGGTTTGGGTAGTTTCGTTATATTTTTTTATTGGGATCTGTATTTATTCTATGTTTCCATGTAAAACTTATGTGAAATATCTATGGATTTGAGTAATTAATTAGATTCATATATCCGTGTGAGGGATTATTTATATACTATTACTGTTGTGACATCGTGTGGGGAATTATATTACTGTGTTTAGTGACTTGAGATGATATTTGTTGTGTGTTGTTCGTGTAGGGTCTTATCTGATATTATTGTCCCTATGAGTGCATTTTGTGCCTTGGTAGTTGACATAATGTCCGATTAGGGGCGTCAAATGACATTAATGATACATGCATGATTGTTCCAATGATACATTGCTTATATGAAATCATGGACGGTTGAACTATTGAGTGGATTTTTAGCTCACATGTGTGTATGTTGGTTGGATTGAGATTCTCATTCTGATTTGGTTGTGAGCATTACATCCTTATATCATACATACATTCATAAGAAATTGATACCACTGTGGAAATACTAATCTTTGTCAGAAATATGTCACTTTCACAAACCCTTTGTCGAAGTTCACGCGCCGAAGAGAAGATATGGATATTGAGACTGGATTGGTTATTGAAATTATATGTGGATTATGTATCCCCTATCAGTCCTACCTCTAGAGTAGTGCTCAATAGGTGTATGCAGAGGTTATGCAATAACCTCAAACATATCACACCATCATCATCATCATCATTATCATCACTAAATTGCATTGCATCACTTGCATTCCATTATTTTTTTTGGTATGGTTGATACTGTATTAGTGTTTACTCTTGTACTGTATTATCATGTTAGAAACTTATTTGTGATATTGTGTTTTGAACATTCATTTTACTTCATTGCATTACTTTACATCATCTTATATGGATTTGGGGTTGAGATATTATGATACTTGGAAAAGGCTATGGCTTAATCTGAGAGATTGTTGGATTGCACCTTCGGTAGTATATTATTGAATTTTTATATAATATCTCCTTATTTGATTCCATAATTATTGGTTTATATCATGCGATTAAGCCTAAAATGTATATGTCGTGTAGTGAGTCTTCTGTATAAGTGTTTCTCCTTAATTATGGATCATGAAGTGGCTAGTGTTGACTCACCTAGGCTACAATGCCTGCTCTATTCTGATTATGATTGTTGTCTATTGTTTTGGGTTACCCTGGTAGGATTAAGTATCATGATTATATTTGATGTAGACTAATTTGATACCTTGGATAGCTGGTGTGATGTTTCTCGTAATCGCTTTGGATTAGGGTCTGTTATCGATGATACTTGCTGAGTACATATAGATTTTCGTACTCACCCTCACTTTTCTTTTTGTTCTTAATTTTTGCACTCCGTGCAGTTTTTGGATCGAGTAGTAGTTTGTAGATCATTTCTTATTACATTGACGTTGTAGAGATCGAGGTAGTGGCGGATGGAGTTTAAGCTTACCCGGATCTCTCTCTTACTATCTTGTTCTTATATTTGCATATAAGATATCTTAGTATACCTGTTCAAATCTGTATTAGGTGCTTGTATTAGTGACAACCAGACCCGAGGATGTATCATGAATATTATTTCTTCTTTATTTATTTTTTGAGCTTATTTCGCTGGTCTTCCGCTTATTTATTCTTAAATTTTATTTTTGAATTTGGGATAGGCTTACTTGTACTGGAGGATACACTGGTGACATCACGTGCCTATTTATGGGTCGTGACATAGCCCCAGAATAAAGGTATTTAGCCATGTATACTTAGAATCAACGTCATAGAATTCAAATTTTTCATACGATAATTGAAGTAGAAAAAAGAGTGGAGAAATAAATCCTAATACAAGCCTTATATCTCTATTTCTTCTCCTCAAAGATGTACATAAGTAAAGTAAAATTCTATTAAAAGTCCTATTTATAGTCTATTGCAAACAGATGCTGAAACAGTCCCTTTATGCCACGCTGATATCGTGGAGCACAGCCCATGTGGCACGTTGATATTGTGGCAAGATACTGTACCTGGCTTGAAAATGGCTATCTTCGTGGCATGCCAAGATCGCGGGTCTTGGCGTCTATGGCACATAGTTTCTTCCAAATGCCCATTTTCAGCTATTCTTGTGTCAATTAATTTGGTACATCGCATTCATTATGCAAAATCACTCCTTCGACTTCAAATCAAGCTTAATCTTCACAAAATCTCAACCTAAACACGTTAGTCACATCCATTAGTTCACAAGAACATTGTAATTCAAACATATGAGAACATAAGAAAAGTAGCTCACAAATTAAATAAAAGTATGGGTAATAATTAACAATTGGATGTATAAATATGTTGAAACGTTGGGGTTGTACCACACTGTGAGGGACCAGTTTCCTTAGAGTCAGTCACAGGCAATCAAACAGTAAAGTGCTGGAAAACTAAAAACTTTGCTGAAAACTGAAGAACACAAATATTTAAAGTAGAAACCTCCTTGCTCAAGGGAGGAAAAACTATGGTTTGCCCTCGTAAGCACTCAACCATCCACTATAATCAAACTCTTGATTAAAAACTCCAATGAACCTAACTCTAGGCTCCACCTTCTTTTAATAACTCTACTCCAAGCCCCCCTTGACAACTCTGCCAAGAATTCACCTTGATATTGATTAACTCTAACCAATATCAAACTCAGGCAACTCTACCTAAGCTCTCTCAAGAACACAAAGATGGAATTACTCTTATAACATGAGTAATTTAGTTACAAACCATGAATTGAATCAAGAACACTCACTCTTTTAGTACACAATGTAATAAGAACTTGAGTAATATGGAAAAGTTGAATTTTTGCCTATTTCGCTCTCCTCTTTTCTGATTTTTCAAAAATTGCCAAATTGAGAAGAATTCTTTTTCTTTTATAGTGGAATAATAATTGGGGTAGAAATCTGAATGGGCAAGGTGTCCTGATGGGTACAAGCTCACCTGCGCAGTTTGTTACATTAGAAGACAAAACTGCGTAGGACAGTAACAGTTGTACTGTATTCATGAAAACCCAGGGACCTAGTCCCTTGTTGTCAGCTGCTCACTATCAAAATGGATATAGCAATTTGAACACCCAGGGACCTGGTCCCTTGTTGTCAGCTGATCATCATCAAAATAAAATATAATAATTTTCCCCCTTTTTGATGATGACAAACCAACCACAAATTTTGAGCATTAATGTCATTCACCTTATTCGGTCAGAGTAATTACCACTACTATTAGTGAATGTTCCCCCTAATATTTTGCACTTTGCTTTCTTCTGTCAATATAACATGCAACTTAGGGACCTAGTCCCTTGTTGTTAATTGATATAAAAAACCCAACTTATTCCCTGTGTTTCAATGTTCCCCTGTCAATATACTTGCGCTCATCAATGTGTATTTGAGCATTCTCTCCCATTAATCTGTCTTCATGCTTTAATAGACCATTATTACTTCATCATCATTGCATTCAACACATATCACCTATCATTTTTTTGTATTCAACAGATGTGCACCTGTTTGGTACCTGGTCTCTAACACATCATGTCATGCAACACTCCTGGTCCTACCATATAAATTCAATTATTCCCCCTTTTGGCATCATTGAAAAGTGATACCAGTAAACCAAGAATAAGAATAAGAACAAGATAGTTAACTCATGGACACTGGGGCAACACTAATATGAGGAATAATTTTTAAAATAAAGAGCAAACAGATGAAACACACAAATAAAATTTCATTCATTGTCAAAGGGAGATTAGTACCATTACATTAATACCAAAAAAATATAAAATAACTGTCTTCAAAAACTACAGTGGAAACTGGTATTGGAAATTAACACATGGATGAAAACTGACACATAAATGATTAAACTCAGGAAGAGAGGGTTTAGGGGAGAAGGATTTGAGCAATAAATCCATTTTGGGAGCCTTAGCAGCATGAGCATCTAACAACTGTCTAATGAGGGTCTTCACTTATATAGTCAGTCCTTAAATCTCACTAGTTATTTCTGAAACCTTGCCCTGGAGCTCTGAATTTTCTGCTGCAAGTTCCTCTGTGGCACCAGGTCCATATGAGGACAACTTCTGATTCTGCATCTTCAATTACACTATCTCAGCATCCTTAGCAACTAGCTTAATCCCCAACTCCTCTATTTTCTTGCTTAAATTCTCTTGAACAGACAGTAGTTCGGACACCTGGGACACAGTCCCCACTTTTCCTTTTATGCATTCATTCTGCATCAATGTTGTCAAACTAAACATTTGTTTGACAGTTCCTAGGGTCCCTTTAGTTCTAACTACTCCAAAATGCTGAAACACCTTGTTCAAGAAATATCCATATGGCATCCCATGTTTTTTTCCATATCATGAATCACCTTGTGCATATGCTTTATCATTAGAGAAGGCAACTTATCAGCTCAAACTTGCTCAAACATTCTATCAGAAACAGAGGCTATAGTTCTTTTCTCTGACCTTGGCAAAATGACCTTGTTTATGAACTCAAACACCAATTGGAACTCACTTGTGAGAAACTTCTTTCTCACACCAGCTATTGATATCCCTCCTACCTTAGAAGCATCAATCATGAATTCACTTGAGGGTTGTTACTTTACAACAGTCTTCACACCAATTCTAGGCACATCCAAAATCTTTCCTAGAGTCTCTTCATCCATTTTAATTTGCTTTCCCTCCACCTATGCAGTCATACTTAAACCATCATTTGAGAATTCCATAGTGTAATATAATTCTCTTATTTCACCCTCAAAGGAGAATTAGTTCCTCTAACAGGTGCAACCAACATTAATGTCTCACATACTCTACCAGCTCTACCATTCAGGATTCTCATATATATTGGGATAAAAAACCCTTCTTGATAGCACCTTCTGTGTTTTCAGTATCTCATTTCTTTAGTCTTTAGTCACATCCTTCTTTTCTTCTTCTTTTGTTCTTCTCTTTAAATCTCTGCTTGATTTTTTTCAACAACTTTTATCTTCGTGGGACCAGGTCCCTCAGAAACTTTTTTTTTCTTAATATCTATGTGTTTTTATTTCATTCTTGCAGATCTACCAGACTTTGAACTAGAGGACCTGGTCCGTCTAACAACATGGACATCTTTTCTTAGTTTCTCAGTTACAACAACAACATCAGGTTCATTGTCTTCATCCTCTCCAACCTCTACAATCTCAATATTCTCCTGCTCATCCACTATAGCAGATTTATTAAGTTTTCTTTTCTTAGTGGTGGAGGACTTGCTTATCTTTATTGTAGCCACCAACAGCTTCTTTTCAGATCACCTAGTAGAATAAGATCTAGCAACATTTACACTATAGTCACTTGCGCTCCCTTTACTTCGCCTCTGTTAATTCATGAACCACCTCAGAAGTAGTTCATCCGCATCCTCCTTATTAGGAGGTAACACAACTTCTTCATTCTTAGTCACTTCATTCCTTTCTCCTACTGTTTGCTCTTCTACACTAACAGAGCTTTCCTTGGGATCATATACAAGTAGAAGTAAGTTTTCAGAAACCCAATTTACACTACTAAGAGGACCAAATTTCTTTACAGGAATTTCTTGGTCATCTAGTTGAGCAAAGATAGGGTTTGAATCTGAGGGAGTAGGGGAACTAGGTACTTATATGTTTTCTAAAATTTCAAAACCTTTTAATTCTTCAGAGGGAAGAGGGATATGAGAAACATTTGAGGATTTTGGCTCTTTTGAGGAGAGAGAAACTTTAGATAGATGGACTTCTTGTTCAATTGGAGACCCAAAACCCTGATTTAAGTCTACCTCGAAGGCTAACTCAACCAGGTTTTTAATGAAATTTGGAGTTTCGACTAGAACATGTTCACTTAGGGATTTTTGAATTTATGAAGAGGATTGAATGTGAGGAGTCAACACGGGTTTTTGTTCTGGACTTATGGTGATATTTTCTATGGTTCTGGGTGTTAGAGAATCAGATTGTTTGATTTGGGGATTTTCTAAAATAGGCTCATTTGGGATGTTGGGAACTTTAAGGGAAGGCGTGGTGAGTAAAACACTCTGTGATTCTTGAGGAAAATCAGAAGAAGATGCTTTTATGGGGGTTGAGAAAGATGAAATGTAAGCCATTTTAAGGTTTTTTATGAGAGAGGAAGAAAAGGACCAGGTTATTTTAGAGATGAGGATGATTTAGGAAGATGATTTAAGTTAATTCAGAGAAGAGTGAGAATAAAAAGATTTTATTTTGTAATTATTGAGGTGACCGTTTGACATTTAAAAGGTGCCTTTTTAAATTAACGTGTGTGACGTCAATATGTGTGACTCTTCATATTTTCTATGAATTGACAACTTTGGTTCAGATGAGTAAAGACATGTGGCTTTTTAAACAAAATTTTTATGAATTTTAAAGTACAAAATTTTGGTACTAACCTGAGAGATGGGACCAAGTCCCTCTCTTTTTTGAGTGAATTAACCATTTGTGTTTGACTCAATTATTTTTCTCCCAAAATTGTTCCCATGGGTGTATACCTACAAAGGTATGGTACTGAGTTAGACCAATTTGTACCTACTTTATCAAGGATAACTGTCTCGTGATCATAGCTAATTTTAGAAAGAAAAACTGATTCATTTAGTAGGTCAGGTTGATTTAATCAATTCCAACTTCAACTTGTTAGTATTAGTACACCACTTCATTCCAAAAAATATTCTGAAAATAGGTCTGGGGATCAGGTCTCAGACTTAACATTCTTTAAATTTCCAAGACTCCGTTTGTATGGCATTGAACCGGTCAACATTTTTTAGAACCTTTTTCATAGTTTTAAACTCACTTTTGGAACTGGAATGTTGAGAAAAACATGAGATTTCTGACTTAAGCTCTTATGTGGACTCCAATCTCCAAAAGGTACAATCAGAATGTCAAAAGGGTGAGAGCATCTGTCTCTCTAGCTTGCCTTCTAAGATGAGCTTTATAGGGACTAGGTCCCTGAAGAATTTGATTGAATCCTTCTCAATATTCTTTTAGCTGGAGCAAATGTTTGTAACATAGATCTTGATCACCATCACTTTCATCTGTATCATTGAGTCCTTTGACCATTATCTTGAGCAGTACTATCTCTCTAAACAAAAATAAGTTCTTTAATGTCATAATATTCCTCATAACTTAGATTCACCATCTTTCCTGACTCATCAAAGATCACATGCACACTTTCTTCAATACATAGAGTTTCTTTTTGTTGAAAACCTTGTATGCTTAGCTTGATGAGTTGTAGCCCATAGGAGTAGATTCATTTATGTTTGCAGGCAAAAATAACCAGAGCCTCATAGATTTTATTCTTGGTTCCCAAGAACATAGTCCAGGTGAACCTAGAGTAGTCATCCACAGTCAAAAGCGCATACTTTTTTCCTCCTATACTTTGAACTTTGATTGGTCACATGAATCCATATGCACCATCCCAAGGGATCTAGAAGTACTCATCTGCTTTTCAATCTTAAAGGAAGACTTGGTTTGTGTACCCTTAACACAGGCACTACAAACCTTATTGACTGAAAGTTTCAGCTTTGGATTTCCAAGGATCAGGTCCCTTGAAATCAACTAGTTCAACATAGAGGAACTTACATATCCCATAAATCAACATCTTCATGCTGAACACCAAAGTAAGTTACTTTTCATCAGCCACACACATTTTTTATCCTTTTTACCATTTTCACATGAGACACACCCACTTTGAAGTGTCTTGAGAGAGAAAATACAGCCAGACCTTCTAGTCATATTCTTTAAATATCTACTATCACTGAACCTGTTCTGATTACAGTCTCCTTATCCACCCTACAAACAAAATCATTTTTTAGATTTGGAAACCCACTTGAGTTTGAGTTCCCAGTAGGAGGACAAGGGTGTGATCAAGTCTTTCTTAGCCCATCTTGGTAATGAGTACAACAACAACAACAACCAGTGTATTCCTACACAGTGGGGTCTGGGGAGGATAAAATGTACGCAGTCCATACCACTACCTCCGGAGAGGTAGCAAGGATGTTTTTGATAGACCCCCGGCTCAGGATAAAGAATAATAATAAGTTCATAATAAAGCATGAAACACGTTGGAACAATAAAAATAAGGCACCCACACAGTAGAACCCTATACTAACAAACCAAAGGCACCTTCACCCACAATACCCCCACCCCAAAACTCTCTTAGCTTCCAACTACGGCCCACCCGCAGGCACTAACCTTCTACTTTTATCCGCGTCCTCCACACCTTCCTATCTAGGGCCATGTCCTCTGTAAGCTGTAACTGTTTTATGTCCCTTCTAATCACTTCCTTTCAATAGTTCTTCGGCCTAAACCTACCCCTCCTGAAACTATCTAAAGCCAGTCTCTCACACCTACGATTTGGGGCATCTGCGCCCCTCCTACTCACTTTCCCGAACCATTTCAACCAAACTTCCCGTATCTTGTCCTCCACCGAAGCCACTCCAACCTTCTCCCGAATAATCTTATTCCTAACCCTATCATTCCTAGTAAGCCCACACATCCAATACAACATCCGAATTTTCGCCTTCTTCAATTTTTGGATATGGGCATTCTTTACCGGCCAACACTCCGCTCCATATAACATGGCCGTACGGACTGCCACTCTGTAAAATTTTACTTTAAGTTTGAGCGGCACCTTCTTATCACACAGCACTCCCGAGGCTAGCCTCCACTTTATCCAACCTTTCCCAATCCGATGAGAGATATCCTCATTAATCTCACCACTTCCCTAAATCAAGGACCCGAGATACTTAAAACTATCCCTCCTACACACCACCTGAGAGTCCAACCTAACTACCAACTCGTCCTCCTACATCAAGTCATTAAACTTGCATTTCATATACTCTGTCTTGCTCCTACTCAACCTGAACCCTTTAGACTCAAGTGTTTGTCTCCAAACCTCCAATTTATCATTCACACCTCCCCGCATTTCATCAATCAACACTACATCATACGAAAAAAGCATTCACCAAGGAATCTCACCTTGAATACGCCGCGTTAAAACATCTATCACCAAAGCAAATAGAAAAAGGCTAAGAGTCGATCCCTGATGCAACCCTGTCAGGATCGAAAAATGCTCAAAATATCCTCCCGCCGTCCTCACCTGATTCTTAGATTCTTCATACATGTCTTTAATCAATCTGAAGTATGCCATCGGGACCTCACTCATCTCCAAGCATCTCCAAAGAACCTCCCTAAGAACTTTGTTGTATGTCTTCTTCAAGTCGATAAATACCATCTAGGTAATGAGTACTTCTTCATATTTTTCAAAGGTTTTCAATACTTAGTATAACTTGGTGGAAATATACTGTGTATGTTCTTTTTGTTGTTTTTGTTTGAACACTTACACTATCTCGTATTTGACTCTATCTCATATTTGAGGTAGTGGTATGGAATACGTGCACTTACCCTTCCCAGACCCCACTTTGTGGGAATATACTGGGTATGTTGTTATTGTTGTTGTTTTTGTTTGAACACTTAGTATAGGTATTCCCCAACTGGATATATCTAACAGTGTTCATTCTAGATCTAATTCAACTTTGATAGTTTTACTTCATGTGACCATCTCTTCCATAATAAGCGCATGGAGGTTTGTGCCTTTTGATTCTGACATCTTAAACAACCTTTCCTTGAGACCTAGGTGATTGAGTTTTGTACTGATACCCAAGGCCCTTACTATTTCTGACACCTTGACTAGTTAAATTAGAAAGGATCTGTGAGGATGTGGTCCATTGTACAGATTTACTAAGTTCTTCTCTCAGACGGACCAGGTCCCTTTCTAACTCTTTATTCTTATAGAGTGCAGTTATGAGATGCTTTTGAGAATCCCTCAATTTTTCTTCAAGCTCAATTCGAAGCTTTGAGGCTTTTTTCTTTCCTTTACTATCAGAAACATCTACTTTCTCCAGTTAACTGACCAAACTCAGATCTTTGTATTTTAGCTTAGCAACCTGTTCCTCAATTTTAGATATCTAGAGAGTCAAAGCTATTGACTGAAGCTCCTAATTTTCTACTTTATCTTCTAGAGCATTTTTCTTCTCTTTATCACCATCATCATCTACTTTCTCCAGTTGACTCACTAGACTCAGATTTTTAGTTTTCAACTTAGTAACCTGTTTCTTAGTTTCAGATATCTGGAGAGTATAGTAATTAATTCAAGCTCCTTATTTTATACCGCCTCTTCTAGAGATTTTTCTCAGAAGTCAGTTCACACATAGAATCAATTAACACATTAGCAAGCTTTTTTATCCGTATAGTATACACAGTAGCTTTCCAAGTTTTGTTTAATGTCAGAAAGAGTTACCACATTTTTTTCTTCATCTTCAGTGTTTACCATAAGAGCAAACAAGAAATAAAAAGTCATTTTCTCATCCTCCACTGCCAGCATGGAAACATCTTCATGTTTCCCATCTTCCTCAAATTCACTGGAGGAATCCCCCAAAGACAGCTAAGGCTTACTTAACTGCAAAATCAACTGCAACCTTTCTTCTTTACTTTACAGGGACCTGGTCCCTATGCTTTCCTTTGTCACCCCAGTTTTGTGGTAATCCTAGTAATTTATTTTTTACATTGAATAGTACTTGATGAAATGCTTAGGACTTCCATATTTGTGATAAACTTCAATAGTGCCTCTTTTGTTGTTGTTGCTTCCTCTTATTTGAAACTGACCACTTTTCTTCATTGCTCTAACAATTATTTTTGCCAAATAGACAACATCAACGTCTTCTTCACTTTAATCTGACTTAGAAGCCTTCAGAGATTTTTCTCTTTTTACTTCCTTCCTCTCTTGCCCTAGTAGCTTCTTAAGTTCATGTGTCTTCAGATTACCAATAAGCTCATCCATAGTGAGAGTTTTTAGGTTTTTTTCCTCAGTGATAACATCCACTTTACTTTTCTAGGATATAGCCAGAACCTCCAAAATATTCCTCACCTGTTTGTACAAAAAAGTTACTTCTCCTAAGCAGTGCAACTCATTGGTGATTGAAGTAAATCTTGTATGCATCTCTTGGATAATTTCTCCATATTTCATGGTGAAGGTTTCATACTGAGTAGTCAACATATCAACTTTTGAATCCTTCACATCAGTAGTTCCTTCATGAGTAGTCTTCAAGCAGTCCCAAATTTCCTTAGCATTTTCACATGCTGAAATTTTGTTGAATTCATCAGGCCCTATGCCACAAACTAATAGTTTCTTGGCCTTATAATTCTTCTCAACTACCCTTCTATCTTCATCAGCATATTCTCTCCTACTTTTAACAACCATTCTAGTTATATTTCCTTCTTTGGCCTCTCTTACTGGCACATGAGGACCATCTAGTATTACATTCATCAGCTCACCGTCCTCAGCCATAATGAAGTTATACATCCTTGTTTTTCACCACCCATAGAACTTTCCATTAAATCTAAGTGGTCTAGTAGTAGACTGCCCCTCTTCTAGATTTGATGGAGCAGCCATAATAAGCAAATCACTCTAGGTGTTAACCTTTTGGAGTGTTCTGGCTCTGATACAAAAATATGCCCAAGATCATTCTTTTCAAAATCCAAAGCATAGTAGTAAATAGTATACTACACAAGTTTACTGAAATAACAAGAGATTACAGAAAAAGAGAAAAAAGATCATCTATTGAACTAACAAAGTAATTACTACAACAATATAGGGAGATCCTTCAACTAATTATTCGACCTTTACATGCAATAAGCTAAATTCTTCGTCCAAGCAAATTATCAGGCGATCATATCCACATAATTTGTGCTTACCAATACATTTCCGCACTTTACTCTATACAACAATAAGCGTTGAACGCACTTGAGGCACACATTCATATTCAAAAGTTTGGAGCATAAGTATTGGAGTAAAAAGTAATGTAGGTGTCAATTAATAATTATTGAATGTTAAGAGGTGTGGACTTATGTACTTTGAAGCTGGTATTGATAATTAAGAGGGTAATGGTTACACTTGTCTTTATATAACTTTTATACACATGATTTACGGTTTACATATTTTTATTCCCAAATACTCATCTTTTCCTCAAAGCTATTATACTCCCAACTGTAATGGTTGATTGTAACAATATATAAGCTTTGTCAAATAAGAGACTTTTGCTAGTGTTTGAGTGTCTTTCGAGCATCTCATCCTTGGGGCATCCAAGACGAGTCAAAGATCTGAATAGGATAGATGATTCTATTACATTTCATTTAGTATGACAAAATAGAGTTAGATTACTCAGATTTGGAACTCAAAGTCTCAAATATAATTTTTTCACGATTCTTTACAGAAATTTGGTTGCTTGAAGAAGATGGGTTGAGCAACCAAAAGATAATCTTAATGAGAACGAAAATAGCATCGAATAAGCTTTAATACATTGCAGAATACTAAAATTGCGAGTTAATGATGATCAAGTTACCTTTCTTTATTTTGATCGGTAAAGTCAACTTAATTGAAACGATAACTTTGGAATGGTTTAAATTAATAGGAACCTACACAAATTTGACCTATGAAATAAAAAATACAAATGTGGTTTCGTTATGTTGAAGCTTGAATAGGAATGCGTTTGTATGATAAAATAGATATTATTTTTTATGTGATCCATATTTTCCATACTAAAGGTAGAAATGAAGAAACTGTAGGGCCGTCAGTCAGCTTGAAAAGGACGTGTTAGGCAGGCATAGCTATATGATTGGGTGAGTAAGCGTATAGAAGGAGGCCACATAGGCTGAAAGTACGTGTGGGAATCACGTGATAAATAATGGAAGGAACCCTGTCGAACCGTTGTGGGCTTGTGATTTGCGTCAGTTTAGTAGAGGGGCCATTTTCAAAGGTTGCTCCCACCGTCCAACCCGTAACTCAAATAAATTACCCCTCCCCGGCTCCACGCACTATCTTATAAGGTCCTACTCAATGGCGGAAGTAGAATATCAGAAGATATCCTTATCGAAATATTATATTATATTATGTTTATATATAATTAAAATTATTTTTTACTATGATATATTTTAAATTTCTTCTTCATATGTTGATAATTTAAATTTTCTTTTAGTGAAAATCTTACTTTTGCCACTGATGATCATTATATGATTATTTCCTTCATTTACTTAAAAGGTCAACAAGTGGTATTGTGAGGCTTTGGGCCACAGGTGACAAAAAAGTTTTAAAATGAGATGTAAGTGACACAAGTCTTAATAATTGAGTGGAGGTGACAATTACTTAATTATGAATTAAGAAAGTTTGAAAAATTTCAAAATAACCCATAACCTTTTAAATTTACACTTTGATCCAAATGTTAGTCAATATAACGGGAAACGAAGGAAAAAAAGACGTGTTTTTCTCTCTCCTCATCTGTTGTTATTTTCTCTCTCTTCGCAATATTTGTTGTTCATTGTTGTTGTTGCTTTATTCATCATCTTCTGATTCATTATCATCATCTTATACTTCATTAACATCTTCATATTCTTCTTGTTGACCATTGTTGTTGCTGTTGTTATCGTAACTGCTGCTCTTTGACCAATTTCTTATATCAAATTTTGTTTTGTACATCACTTTCAACATTGACATTTATTTGAGAGGAGACTTTGGTAAGTCAAATTATGCTTTTTAGTTGAATTTGTCATCTGGGTAACTGCTAGTGTACTGTTTTTTCAATAATAGCTAGCACGCGAACATCAATGCAACATAAGAGCAATTTGTTTAAACAGATCCATCATCTGTGGCACCAGATAAATGATCTGTTGCAACAGTAGACTCATGGTGGATTCATGTTTATGGTTCTAGGTGCCCGTAATATGAATCGAATAGATGGGTATTCTGTTGCAACAGATTAATAATATGTTGCACCAGATTAGTAATCTATTTCAACAGATAAATAATCTGTTGCACCAGATTAGTTATCTGTTCCAACAGAGAAGTAATCTGTTGCAACTGAATATATATCTGTTGCAAAAGAATATTTATATGTTGCAACAGATAATTATTCTGTTGCAACAGATAAATAATCTATTTCGAACAACAAAATGCAGCTCCTGTCACAAATCCAACAGATAACTCAACTCATATGTTGACCTTTTGCTATTGATACTGGATTCAAATTATTCCTTAATTATAGACACGTCATTCGTTGAGAAAAATAAATAGACAACATGAAAATTAAATAAGAATTAAAACGTCAAATGCATTAAACATAAAATTTTTATTAAACAAAAAACATAAAAATACATAGGTAAAAGAAAAAAAAAGCTTAATTATTATCATCATCATTATCATCATTATTATTTGTATGGCTAGCCGATCAATCTTCAATCGGCAGCAGCAGCGCCCTCCTCAGCCTACGGATCTCCCGCAACATACTTACTCTGACGGTGGCCAACTCCCACTACAGGTCATGAACCTCCTTCTGCAATTCCCGCATGGCGTCTCATAAAATAGCGATATCCCACACTGGATCAGCCATATCTAGAAAAAACATAAGTTGACAAAACACACACGTAAAAACAAAAGTAAAGAAAAGAAAGAATTCAAATGTAATACAACGTATATTACACAAAAATTAAGAAAAAAACTTACCAGAGACAAGAAAAAGCTATCAAGTCCTTGAAGAGAAAGTAGTTGAAGGTGTAACAAGAGCAAGGAATAAAATAGAGTGTAGTAGAATGAACGATTGAGTAAGGAGGGACCTATTTATAGAGGACTGAACTTGAATGTGTTAGGCAAAAAGTTGCAACTGTTCACCTCCATTTATTAATGACATTTCTTGCTTACTGTGAAAAGTTATGACTTGATTAAATTAAGCAATATCGTGATAAGTCGACTTTTCAGATTATTATTATTATTAATAATTAGTTCTTTCTAAGAACCATTTTTATATTGAGTTGTGACAACAAATTATATATCTGTTGCATCAGATAACTCATCTGTGACAACAGATATATTATTTGTTGCAACAAATAGATAACCTGTTGCATCAAATAATATATTTGTTGCAACATATAATCTATATATCTTTTTTTTAAATTATCATCGTGACATCCAAATTTTTTAACTTTTTAATTATATAAATTAATAAAACAGATTTAAAGGCGCGACTATTCACCTCCATTTATTAATGACATTCTTGATTACTGTAAAAAGTTATGACTCAATTAAATTAAGCAATATTGTGATAAGTCATGACTTTTCAGCTTATTATTATTAATAATTAGTTCTTTCCAGAAACTGTTTTTACATTGAGTTGTGACAATATATTATATATCTGTTGCATCAGATAACTCATCAGTGACAATAGATATATTACCATTGCAACAATAGATAACCTGTTGTATCAGATAATCTATCTGTTGCAACATATAATCTATATTTTTTTCAAAACCAATTATCATCACACCATTAATTCAAATTTGCTGACTTTTTTATTATATAAATTAATAAAATAGATTTAAAAATAAGAATATTTTTGGTGAGTTTTTTACGGTTTAAATTGTGTTTATCATTTATTTTCTTATTATTTTTTTGTGAAAAAAATGACTTAATTAAATCAAGTTGGTGAGCTTTTATTATTGTGACAAGTCATGACTTTTCAGCTTATTAAATTTAAGTAACTTTTTTCTCAATTTAAAAATCGAAGACACCTGATTTTCAATAATCGTTTCTTTAATAAAATAATAATTATTTTTTTATTGAGTTATGACAACTGATTGTATATCTGTTGCATCAGATAACCCATATGTTGCAACAGATATACCATCTGTTGCAACAAATCAACCATCTATTTTAGGAGCTTTTTCTGATTTCTTCTAACAACTGATTCATCAGTCGCAACAGATGAGGAATTTGATGCATCAACAGCGTTGTTTGTTGAATGTATTTTGACAAAAAATCACAGTCACGACTATTCACCTTTTTCTTAACAATCATATCATCATATAACTTAATTAATCCAATGTTGTGATTTTTTTAAAATTAAATAATCTTTCTTTTACGGTTATAAATTGTGTATATCATTTAGTTTAGTTCCTTATTATTTATTAACGAACCATTTTTAAGAGAATCATCATGACTTTTCACCACCCTCTGTTGCCACAAGTGCTCAATCCCTACCTCCAACCGTCGACATGTTGAGAATAGGAAATAAATAGAATGATAATTAGATATTAAAAAAATAATAATTCAAATTCGACCAAACCAAACCAAACATATACATAGATTTTTGAATCCCTTATAGGTAGATCGGATATAAAAAAAGAAAATACATACGCTAAAAGAAATAAAAAATATAACCTAATTATTTTTATTATTATTATTATTATTATTATCATTACTATTATTATTATTATTACTATTATTATTGTCAACCAAATAATTTTCATCCGGCAACAGCAGGATCCTCCTCAACCTTGCTCCGAAGTCGGTCAAATTCCTCTGGAGTTCATCAAACTGCCTTTGAAGTTCCTTTAAGGACTTGTTATGAATCTTCTTGTACGAATCTGGATCAGCCATATTTGTATTGTAAGTGTAGTAGAATGAATGAGTGAGAGGAGGCTGGATGGATAAAATGATTGAATTGGAAGGGGTGACTTGACTTAAGTCTAGTCAAACAAAAAGCTACGACTGTTCATATACCTTAATTGAATAAAACTGGTGGCTTTTTGAATATGTAAATTAAAAAAAAATGATCTAAATACAATATGTTATCTTTTTATTGTATTTCAGAAAGAAAAGAAAATTGCTTTAAAATAAATCTAACAGACGGGTAATCTGTTGCAAAATATATTCCATCTGTCAAATAACTTACAACATATTGACAATCTGTTGCAACAGATTGATATATCAGTTTGCTTTTCCAACAGATTGCTAGTCATCTGTTTATTCAATTTCATCGAGAGCATTAGATTTTTCTAAACACTTCTTGGTCAAACTCAATTTTTGCTCTTGGATTGCTTTTTTTTTTCTTTTGCATCCTTCAAATGAATTCCGTTAGAAGGATTCCGTTGGAAGGATGCAAAGAAAAAAAAAAGCAATCCAAAATACAAAATTGAGTTTGACCAAGAAGTGCTTAGAAAAATCTAATGCTCTCGATGAAATTGAATAAACAGATGACTAGCAAGTTGCAACAAACGCCACATCTGTTGGAAAAGCAAACTGATATATCCATCTGTTGCAATAGATTGTCAATATATTATAAGTTATCTGACAGACGAAATATATTTTGCAACAGATTATCCATCTATTAGATTTATTTTAAAGTAATTTTTTGTCTTTCTGAAATACAATAAAATGATAAAATATTGTATTTAGATCCATTTTTTTTAATTTACATATTCGAAAAGTCACCAGTTTTATTTAATTAAGGGATATGAACAGTCGTGGCTTTTTTTTTTGACTAAGTCAAGTCACCCCTTCCAATTCAATCATTTTGTCATTCTGGTCGTTGAGCTCAGTATAGAGCTCTTGATCTTTAGTGAGTTTGTCAATGAATTCTTACCAGCTTTCTTATAATACTATTCTTGGTACTTCTTAGCTCTACCCAAGGTCAAGGAGAAGTATGGAAGGTTCTCTTTGGGTTTTTCCAAGCCAAGTGCTCTCTCAGCTGATAAATTCGGTATTGCAGCATATATGGATAGTGCAACACTCAATGCAGAACAATTTTCTGGTAGAAGCAAGCCTTGAGAAGACATAATCAGTAATATCTCGATATCAGCTTTCGCTGTGTCAAGCAGTTTTGTTGATCGAATGGAGTGAATAAAACTGAAATCCTCTTTGATCGAATGACACTACTGTTAGATATTAATTCCTTTACATCAACAGTTAATGCATTAACAATATTAATCACTCCATCATGTTTTGCCTTGTACTCTTCATATTTGTATGCATAAGATAAGAAAAGAGGGGCAAGATCTCCAAACCTTAGCCCGAGTTAGTGAACAAATTAAACGATCTCAATATCTTAGCCTTTTTTCTAATAGAGGATAACATATGTGTCATACAAAAGTCTATACCATCGTCAGAAATGCTTGCCACAGTGAAAGTCTGTAGAAGGCATAACAAATAAACACGAGCAACAACCGACATTAAATCTTAACAGGATATCAGAACCATATTCATAGTCCCTCGGCCTTATCAGTTCGGATATACCAAACTTAACTATAAAATTGCAGATAGCCTATTTGAATGATCTATAACTAATCGGTAAAAACAATATTCACAAAATGAGTGTACTCTATGTGTGTTTCAACAATAACATTATCAGTAATACATACCTACCACATATGAAGTGGTTCCATCTGCATGCAGCTTATTCCTCCGAACCCATCTTTACTGCAGCCTTTTGTGATGGTCGAGCAAAAGTTGATCAACTTTCAGTTCCTTATTTCTATAAAAAAGGAAAAAAATTAATGTCACAAAAAGAACATTATCCATCTGTTGCAATAGATGTAGAGTCCGTTGCATCAGATAAGGAGTCTGATGCATCAGATGTGGAGTCTGTTGCATCAGATGCGGAGTCTGATGCAACAGATGTGGAGTCTGTTGCATCAGATGCGGAGTCTGATGCAACAGATGTGGAGTCTGTTGAAATATATCAAACCAGCCTTGCTAGTGCTTTGATTTGTTCTAACAGTTTCTCCTTCTGTTGAAACATCAACAACAACATAAACTACAAAGAAACAACAACTAAAAAGCATCAACAACAAAGAAAACAACAACATTTGTTCTAACAACATCATCAACAACAAAGAAGCAACATCCTATGTTTCAACACCATCAACAACACCACACCACAAGTTCCAACAACGCCAACCCTACCACCAACATCAATAACATCATCAGCAACAAAGAAATAAATAAAATACATACAAAAAAATAATACTGCCAACAAGGCTTTTAAACTTCTCCCAACAGATAATTTTTTTCGCATATTGTAATAAAGCTTCTCGGTTCGTTTATTCAACAATTAAAAGTTCCTTTAATTTTTTTAAATAAATATGATATGGATAAATGATAATTAAATAAAAAAATTAATGTAAATAATTTGCAAAGAAGAAGACGAGAATGAATGAGCAATAGAGAACCATACCTTATGTCAAAAGCGGATCAAAACAATAATTTCAGTCGAGGAATCTAAGATATGGATCGGTTTTGATCCGAAAGAATCTTTATGAGAAAGAGGAGAGAAAAAAGGTTGTGATAACCCTAAAGAGGATAGAATGAAAAAGATGAGAGATGAATAAAATAAATTTAGGGCTGAAGGAGAGATGAGATAGTTCTAATTTCTAGATGTACTATCCTTAATATTAAATGACTAAATAAAGTGTATTTATTCAAATTTATATTTTCAAAGCATAATTAATAAGGCTAATTTGGTAAAATAAACCCCTAATTAATATTTTCTTAATGAGTGTGTCAAGTCAATAGGGGCCAACTAATATGAAACGGAGGAAGTGTTAGGGGTTTCAATATTCATTAATTAATATTCATTAATAATTTGAGGGGCATGAGGAAGAAAATGGGTGACACTGAAAAAACAAGACAAGACTACTCAATGAGATTTTTGAGTTATCCAAGAAATATTTTTTACCGCCTTTAGTAGGACTACTTTATCTACTCGGACAGAAGTTTTCTTTAAAATTAAAAGAAAAAAAATATATTTTCAAACAGATATGTCGTCTATTGCAACAAATATAAATATTTGTTTGAAAAATCCCAATAGCTCAGTCATTTGTGACAACAAATGCAAATGTCCATTTGATGACTAAATTAGAAATGTCATCTAGTACAACAGATATCAATATTTGTTTAAAAATTTTCAAAAGCTTAGTCATTTATCATAACAAATGCAAATGTCTATTTGATAATTAAATCAGATATGATTATCTGTTTGAAAAAATATCCAACAACTCAGTCGTTTGTTGCAACAGATTTTATTGCAATTGATTTAGGTGGAACTAGGTATGAATGAATGAGCTCATAGGGTCAACAACAACTTGAATTGAGTCGTTGCATTTGCATGGTGTTGGTATTGCGTTCATCCCAATCCGAGTCATCGATCGATCACCCTGAGTTGAAATGAGTTCTCATTAACTTTATTAATAATAGTACCTATATTGATTTAGATGGAACTAGGGATGAATGAATAAGTTTGTAGGGTCAACAACAACTTCAATTGAGTTGTTTCATGGTGTTGGTATTGCGTTCATCCCGACCTGAGTCGTCGATCGATCACTCTAAGTTGAAATGAGTTCTTATTAACTTAATGTAAATATTAATAATAGTACCTACATTGATTTAGGTGAAACTAGGGATGAATGAATGAGATCATAGGGTCAACAACAACTTTAATTGAGTCATTGCATTTTCATGGTGTTGGTATTGCGTTCATCCCGACCCGAGTCGTCGATCGATCACTTCGAGTTGAAATGAGTTTTCATTAACTTAATGTTAAGATTAATAATAGTACCTGAAATTAATTTAGGTGGAACTAGGGATGAATGAATGAGCTCATAGGGTCAACAACAACTTCAATTGAGTCATTGCATTTGCATGGTGTTGGTATTGCATTCATCCCGACCTAAGTCGTCGATCGATCACTCTGAGTTGAAATGAGTTCTCATTAACTTTATTAATAATAGTACCTACATTGATTTAGGTGGAACTAGGGATCAATGAATGAGATCACAAGGTCAATAATAACTTCAATTGAGTCGTTGCATTTGCATGGTGTTGGTATTGCGTTCATCCCGACCCAAGTCGTCGATCGATCACTCTGAGTTGAAATGAGTTCTCATTAACTTAATGTTAAGATTAATAATAGTACCTACATTGATTTAGGTGGAACTAAGGATGAATGAATGAGCTCACAGGTTCAACAATAACTTTAATTAAGTCGTTGCATTTGCATGATATTGGTATTGCATTCATCCCGACCCGAGTCGTCGATCGATCACTCTAAGTTGAAATGAGTTCTCATTAACTTAATGTAAATATTAATAATAGTACCTACATTGATTTAGGTGAAACTAGGGATGAATGAATGAGCTCATAGGGTCAACAACAACTTCAATTGAGTCATTGCATTTTCATGGTGTTGGTATTGCGTTCATCCCGACCTGAGTCGTCGATCGATCACTTTGAGTTGAAATAAGTTTTCATTAACTTAATGTTAAGATTAATAATAGTACCTGAAATTAATTTAGGTGGAACTAGGGATGAATGAATGAGCTCACAGGGTCAATAACAACTTCAATTGAGTCATTGCATTTGCATGGTGTTAGTATTGCGTTCATCCCGACCCGAGTCGTCGATCGATCACTCTGAGTTGAAATGATTTCTCATTAAATTTATTTATAATAGTATCTACATTGATTTATGTGGAATTAAGGATGAATGAATGATCTCACAGGGTCAACAACAACTTCAATTGAGTCGTTGCATTCGCATGGTGTTGGTATTGCGTTCATCCCGACCCAAGTCGTCGATTGATCACTCTGAGTTGAAATGAGTTCTCATTAACTTAATATTTCTAAAACTATATCTTTTGAAATTTTAAAAATTAATTGAGGTCAATTCGGACCAAATTAACAATTTCAAAACATGTCATTCTTTTCCAAAATTACAAATCAACCCATACAAATCATCCATTTACGGGAAAAACTTTTTCTCATTTCAAATCTCAAGTTCTTGATCCTCTCTCTCTCTCCCTGTCTCTCAACAATACAGAGAACAACTACTCAATATATTGTTCAATCCTTCAAAGAAGATCGATTTTCTTCCCATTTCCGACCACATAGTTCTTATTTTCGACTTTATTCTCGCTTGTATCGGTCATTTTCTCTATCTTCGCAGGTAATAGAGTTCAAGAAGTGTTCTACATTTGTTCTTTATTCTAAAAATTAGGGATTTTTAGTTAATGATGAAAAATAAGACTTTTAGTTGTATTATCTTCGAGAATGGGTTAACAATTTTGTATTTTGATGCTAAAAAAGTAGGAAGCACCCGAGAAAACCCTAGTTTTTATCTCAGTGTTTTTTTGACCATTGTGGTATTGTTGGTAGCTGTTGGTGGTGGTGTCGGTATTTGTGTTTCTAGTGGTGGTGGCAGTGGTCTTGGTATTGGTATTGGTATTGGTGGGCATTGGTGGTGGTCTTGGTGGTGAAATTGGTTATGGTGGTGGTGGTCCATCTGTTGCAATAGGTGGAAGATCTGTTGGGAGATATTAAATAGGTCTTCAAACAGATTCCCCATTTGTTCCAACTGATGGGTTATCCATTGGAGTATTTCTTTGTAATGTGGCGTAGAATAATTTATTGAAATTTGTCCTACCTTTTAATAAAAAATTATGCAGACATCAAATGTAATGCATTTTTTGTTTTTTATATTATTTGTAGTTAAAAAATGTCTCTCAAAAGAAAAGAAACTGAAAGTGGAGAAAGTGGATCAATTTCTGATCACCAAACAAAAAAGGCTAGAGTATAGATAGATTCAGAGGAACTTCCAGAACAATCTCAGTCAGGGCAAAATAAAGCCGAGGAAAGTGATAACTCCTCTTCACCAATGGGGTGTGAAATAATATCAAAATACCAGCATGATTCTATCAAAACCATTAGTATTGACAAATTTTGAGTTGCGATGATGATGAATAGTCCTAACGCAGTATTTGGTGATCTTGTACTTAAATGTCAGTTGGGGAAACCTTTTAACTAACTTAGGAGTATTATGAAGAATGAAAATATAGATGGACTTTTTAAGAAGATCTTCTTTGCATACTTTCTCGAGCTATCTGAGGACCACACTCTCCGTTTCTCAGTGAGCATGGTATATGAGCTTCTCAAGTGCAGGATCAAGTATGCGGGGAAGGAGGGTGAAAAAAATATGGATGAAGTCTGGATCAACAACTGTGGCATGCCGGTTTGTTTTGGATTGAAAGAGTTTGCCATAGTGACAGGCTTGAGATGCGATCGTCTAGAAGAACCTCTCATCAAGGAAACACCCCACAAAGGGTCCAACAAACGCAAGGTAAAAAAAGATGGGTTGTTGGGAATTGTTGGACCTACCTACAAAGGGAAGGATTTGATGGCGGATCTCGAGAATAAAAACATACCAAAGCACTACAGGGAGAAATTGTGCTTGGTTTGGTTTGTCCATTTCATTTTATTGGCAAGAGACGTCAGGAATGTCATAGAACATGATTTGTTGACGCTTGATGATGATTTTGGGAAATTCAATGATTATCCCTGGGATATAACATCTACTACTTGACTGTCGAATATTTACTGGCAAAGATATCTGTTGTGACTTAGACGCATATGCAAGTGCACGTGATCGTACAAGTAATATAGTAATTTAGACAATCAGATATCGTTCCCGCGAGGACTAAGCAATAAGAAATTTAACCAACTTTTAGTTTCAGACGATGAGTATTAGGTGTTATATAGTATCAAGATGATTTTGAAATTGAGAATAAAAATATAAATTAATAAACAAGAAATAAAATTTTATGACTAAAGCAAAGCAAGCAATGGTTGTAAACAGTTATAATAAGAATTCCAGGGTTGAGGCTTCTCGAACAATCATATAAATCTCTATTCTTATAGTAGTCTAATTGGTTATTGGGTTGTTGGTTCGCAAGGTTTAGGCAACGATCTTGGTCTCCCGACCTAAAATCTTTTATCTATTAAATATTGCAGCTACAACTCCCGCAGAGAGACAACAATTCTTCTAGATTCATAAAGTTATCTTCTTGCAATTGATTCAAACAAGGCTTCTAGGTATATCCCTATCCTAGATGCTAATTCAAAACCCCTTATTTTATAAAAGGGTAAGAACCTTGCTCCTTAATTTCCTCGTTCTAATCTACGATTCTCCTCCCGAATTCATATAGAAATATAAATTTATTCTAATGGTGGCCAAGCATTAAAATAGTAAGATCAAGAAATTAAGAACAACCTAGATGATAATCCAAAAAAAAACTACTATAAAGAATATCAAAGAGTAATCATGTTCTTGACCTCAACCCCAGAACAAGAGTATTTAGCCACTCATGTTTGAATTCAACATAAAAAAATAAGCAATTAATTATACCAAGAATAAATCTTGAAGTAAAGAAGTTGAGGAATCTCTAAGAACCCTAAAAGAGAGAACTTTTTGCTTTTCCGCCGCTGCTATGCATGCCAAAAAAGTCCCTAAAATTATCCTGTATTTTTCCTTTTATAGATGGAACAAAACACCAAAAATCTTTCCAATTTTTCCAGGCGGCGCGTCGCACCATGCCTTTAAATGCCATTTCTTATCAAAATCTGGTTAATCGTCTTATCAAAATCTGGTTAATCGCAGAATTCAATTATTCAGTGAAAATTTATGAAATACACCCTCACCGCGATGTGCCACTATCGTGGTGATCCACTGGATTTGGACAATTGTAAAATATCCTTCCTCCGTGACGCGCTAAACTTCCAGGTCGCACAAATTGACAATTGGGATTGCACCGCGATGTGGTGGCATCGCGAACCTACACTGGAAAGTGACATCTGTGACTTCCTTCCTCTTCGCGATGCGCCATAATTGCGGACTTTCACTAGAGTTCGACCAATGTCATTTTGTTGGTCGGCGCGATGCAGAGTCTCTCCAAATGAGAATTCCTGACTTCCAACTTGCCTTTTTAAGCTATATTTTAATACCTTGTATTCCTTCCATTATTCCATATCATTACTGAATCTAATTGCGTCCAATTCTTCAAGATTTTAGCCTGAAAGCACTAATCATATCCATTAGGCACGAAACAGAATTAAAGCTGAAATATACTTAAGAATTTATACAAAAGTTCTCGAAGCAAGTCTAAATCTAGGTGCATATTGGTTCTTTAAGCATATAAATATGCCCAAGATCACCACCCCACACTTAAAACCTTGTTCGTCCTTGAACAATTTAATTCAAAAGCACAATCACTTTCTCTTTACACCACAATCTCAAAGTTATGTTACAATGGGCACTTACACTTTGCAATATTGTATTCTTACCTAAGCATGTCATAACAATTTTAGCACATGGGACAAGTTAGATCAATTTTTTCTATCTCAATAATGGATTTCTAACATGTCAGCGAACTCAATCAAAGTACTCAATTCAAAAAAAACACAATAAGTAATCCGACTTTCATCCGCATGCATCCTTACACAAAGAAAACTTCCCCATATTAACTCACAATGATATCTATGCAAAAATAGTAGAGTATCAAAATCAAATTGCTCTCTCTCAACAAAGAATTC
The DNA here is from genome assembly GCA_030864215.1 of Capsicum pubescens. Classification (NCBI taxonomy): domain Eukaryota; kingdom Viridiplantae; phylum Streptophyta; class Magnoliopsida; order Solanales; family Solanaceae; genus Capsicum; species Capsicum pubescens. The sequence continues at coordinate 81,574,746 of CM061541.1, read as the reverse complement.
ATACATGCCAGTGAACGAACCATAAGCTTGCCCTTAGTGTACTACTCCACTAATAGTTGAATGTTGAGGTGAAAGATCAACTAGGTCTTTTAAAGTTGTAATGAAGGCTAGGGGATAGGTAGGTACTATTTAGAAAATAGTGACTATTGCTCCTAAGCGCTTTAATACAAGAACTATCAATTAAATCGATTCCCCATCACCAATTTACCCTTCTATTATCTCCCCATTCTCTTATTTTTCAACTCCTCTTTTAATTAGGTTATTCACCCAAACCATGGGGGAGTATTAAATTTTTCTTCCAAAATACTTTCCTTTTTTTCGCACCAATTTTATGCTACCCACCCCTATTATATCCACCCTTAACTTAAGCAACTTGCCTTCATTAAGGTGCACATTATCCAACTGGACCAGGGCCAAACAGGTTCATTATAACATTTCTGGATCAAATTAGAAACTTTTTAAAGCATAATTTCTTTTTTACTAACTCCCAACCACACCAAGAACTTTCAAAAATCAATAACCACTACTTTGGGGTTTCTTTATTCTTTTTCAAACTCCTAATCTCCTCTTAATTTTATATTAAAATGCTTAGGAGCTTATTTTGATCAAATTAAGATTTATCAACGAAAAGATAGGGCTACATATACGGCTACCAAAGAATAGGATAAAGGCTCAACGGGGCTGACTAGGACTATGCACCATGGTAGGTATAGTTAGGCTAGAAACACGGATGTCAAAGAAATGCCTACATCACTTCCTATACCTAACATCCGTTATTTAGCTTTACAAACACACCGGGCAAGTTCTAGACACTTTTATTCATGTAGAATATACACAAATCCTCGCACTCACAGTGCATGCACGAAATCAAATCGAGTCCTTAAGGTTCCCGATCTTGTTCTTTATTGAATTCAAAATTAAGCCAACACATCAGATTTCACTTATCAAGATTAAATCATCTGTACTTAAATCCCTTCTTAAAATCAAGACGCTTTTATGTTTATTAAATCCAATTTAATTCAGATTACTGCAAAGATGGCCCATTCCACACACTACTCTAAGATAGTGATTAGGTTCCCGTTTATTCTTTACATCCTACGACCACTCCCCTTAAGACGGTCGTCATCCATCTATCATAGGGGATGGCAACTAACTATGACTTTTTATTCCTAATCACCAAAGAGGGCAAAAGTAAGTACTTGAAACTGAAACTTTCCAATGAGGGCCAAAATGGCAATAAAAACATACTTTGAACTAAAAGAAACATGCGATAAATGCCAAAGAGGGCAAATTGCAATCCACAAAGTTACTAACTATTACACACTAGTGTTCCGAATAGCTAGAACTTGCAAAAATTAACAAAATAGAAAATAAAAATTGTTCAGCCAAAAAAAAAGATGAAACAGCAAAATACGAACCCACCACCCCACACTTATATAAAGCACTGTCCCTAGTTCTTTCAAATAATCCTATGGTCGGGTGGCAGTATACCCCACACTTATATATCAGCTGCATTATCAGAATGGTCCTTATCATCCGACTCTATATTTTAATCCATGTACCTCTGCTCTTCATTAGTCGGTATATCATCATCAACCGACTCAACAAAATTTGGGCCAATCCACAATAATGTCCTAGCATGGTGCCCGAGTGCGTAATCTAGTTCTATAACATGGAGCTCCTCTGGTGTAGCTGGTTAGCCTCCAATAGTCAGCTGCAATATCTAAAGGCCATACATCCTTGCCGAAATCTCATTAGCTCGAGTTTGTCACTCAACCATGGTCAAAATGGGGCCATTTGCCCCAGATGTACTCCCAGTGGTAGTAATGTCCATAGGGAGAGTAATAACCTCGGGATTATAGTCTAACTCCTCTTTATCAACCCTGTTCCTTGGCAAAAATCTGGTCACCAATCCTCCAAAACCAAACCAACACCCCGCCTGGGTATGCACCTTTTTCATAGCAGAAAAAATTACATGCCCCACATTAATATCAACATTATCACACATCAACACATAAATCATGCATACCCTATCTCGAGTAACTTCCGTCATATGCTTTCCTTAAATCAAGTAAGAATAGATAATGCGACCCCATATCCTGGCTTCCTTGTTCATCTAAGCATAAGGAAAAGAAGAGGGCAGGCCAGTGACACGATGCCTAGTCCAACGAGCTGAGGAGCGGGTGCCATACAACATATGTTTGATATGCGTATAAGGGGGAGAAATAATGAACTACCTCAAGAAATTTGGGTTTGACTTTTGTATATCCAACAATTCATTAATATCAGCAGCAATGAAATAAATTACCTTCCCGTGAACCTTCAACTCATGATCAGGGTCACTTGGGTCCCAGTTGGCGTAAAATTCCCGAACTAAGTGCAAATTACACTCAGCAGGCTGATGAAAGATTGATAACGCTCAATCTACAGCTCTCGTTTGAGTGTAAAGCGGTCGTTAGCAAATATAGAACCCAACCTGGGTTGGGTGTCGATCCCACAGGGAATAGCTTGGCCAACAAGTAAGTAAAATTACTAAACTTTTGATGCAAGTCTCGTAAGAAGGGGGGATTCTTGTCTTGCAAGTAATGTAAACAAAAGCTGAAAATAATAAAGTAAAAAGAGAGAGATTGTTACGTTGGTTGTAAACAATGAGAATTGAAGCGTTGGGGTTATGTCCACCTTCTGAGGTATACGTCTCTATTGGCTATGAGTGTGTAGAATTCTGACATGCAATTGCTTATAGAGGATTGTAGTCGATGGTAAATCCAAGCGTCTCTCGACCTAAACAAGGACTATTTCACTTTAACTCTCTCGAGCTTAAAGCGTGTCTAACGGTACGAATTCTCCAAGAGGTTAGTCCAGTTACGGCACTAGCTTTTTAATAGGAAAGGGTGTCCTACTACCTTGACATTATCTCTTTTCCAGACAAATAACTTTTCTCTCGAACAAGTTAAATGTTAGACTGGCGTATTATTGCGTTTGCAACCGCAAAGAATGTAGATTAAGATGAAGAGAATAATGATATAAGCAATATACGTGCCTTGAACTCACAAACTCACAGCAATAGATAGTAACTCATTCGGCTTCCATAACCCCAACAGAGAAGTTTAGTTACCCATGAATGCGAAGGAGATCACGCCTGACATTGTTGTTATACCACAAGATTGATTAATTTCGTGTAGCGTAAGTGGTAGGCGTGAGGCGTGAATTCCTTAGCAAAGTAACGATTCTCTTGTTGCGGAAATTAAGAATAGATGAATGGAAGAAGAAAACTAGAATTAATAGAAAGATTAGAAGAGTTGTAGAATTGTTTGTAGTGTAGAATAATAGAGGAATAGAAGATGCTTGAAGATGTTCTAAAATCTCTAGCATGATAGGGTATTTATAATACCCGTATCCTAATCCTACTAAGCTAATGAAATAAATAACCAAATCCTACTAGACTAATGAAATACTTAACCCAAATGTACTAGGTTAAGGTAACATTATCATAATCCTCATAAAATAATGAAATACATAACCTAATTGTACTAGGTTAATGTATCATTGTCAAAATCCAGCTTTGTGTCTGTAAGTCCCCAAAGTCTTCAGAATTGCTGTTTTAGCCCGGGACAGATTTTCCATGCAGCAGTTTTGGTCCTTAGGCGTCCAAAATCCCTTTCCTTCCTTCGTGATCTTTCTTTAGCGTCAAGTAAGCCATAAAGTGCTGAATTATGCATCATTTATACCTGAAACTTTACTAATCATGTTTGTTAGCTCATTTACAGGAAAAAGGACTAAAAGTGCATGAAATATATAATTTGTTCTCAAAACTAGGCTAAAATATGGGCAAACTATATTGATATAGGCGCGTAAATTCACCTATCATCAACACCCCACACTTAAAGCTTTGTTCGTCCTCGAACAAAATATCATGTCCCTCTAAACATCAACTTAGGGTTTCATAGCAACAACATAAAATATTCGTCAAGACAAGCACAACAATTATCAACAAAGAGTAGTTTTCCGATCATTAGTAGAAACAGTTTAACCTCTAGCATAGACTCGTGATGGTGGTCAACTCATATTCAAAGGTTAAGGCACAAAGAATCATACACGACTACCCAAAACTCATCAACCATGTGTGTCTCACAATATATTACCCATAATCACTTACAAGTATAGCATATTTTTCAAACATGGGTATCAAAATATCCTTGCTCTTGCTCTCACAAAGAATTCATATGAAGCAACTGATGACCATAGGCTTGCCCTTAGTGTAATGCTCCACTAAATGTCAGAATGTTAAGATTAGGATCAAGTAGGTCTTTTGATGGTTGTAATGTAGGCTAAGGGACGGGTAGGACTATTTTGGCCAAGAATAGTGACTAGGTTCCTAAGCGCTTTAATACATCACTTTGTATCATTGACACTTTTTTCTTTCAACCTTTCTTCTTTCTTTTTTCTACCACCCTTGTTCTCCTCTTTTTTCAATTTTAAGCACAACTCACTTTTCAGCTTTCTTTTCCTTTTTCTTTTCACAACATACCTCTTATGATAGCATTTTTTTTCTTTTTCATAACACATTCAAGAACCATTCCAATTTATAGCATTATACTCACCCAATTTCCTTTTATGTTGTCACATGACTTTTTCACTTTAAAGCACTTAGGGATTTTGGGATCAAATTACGGTCTTGAAAGAAATGAATTAGGCTTACATACAAGGTTGTCAAAGAAATAGGCTAAAGGCTCAAAAGGGTTAACTAGGATGATGTCCATGGGTAGGTAAAACTGAAGGTAAACATGTATAGGTTGCCAAAGAAATGCCTAAATCATATCCTAAACTTACACTCCTTATTTTCGCTTTGCATACATACCAGGAAAGTTCTAGCATCAGCCACATACATAGAATATACTATTATCTCACACACACAAGGCACATGGTCGACTTGATTGGAAGTAATATAGACTCTCGACCCAACAAGTGAAGGAATTGAACCACACAATATCACATAATGAGTCACAACTGGAGCCTAAACATCTCAACAGTCATAATTGTAGAACATACTCTTGTTATAATCTCATGCTGCCTATTAGAATAATCTCATGCGAAGCTAAGTAAAAAAAAATATTAACTACTAAAAAAATCTTAACTAATAAATGAAACAAAAATAAAACAAAAGAAAACAAACATAGATGCGAGTAGAGAAGTATAGCATGCAATACCACCACCCCACACTTAGTCGGTACACTGTCCTCAGTGGAAAATAAATAAGAAGAACCTGGTTAGTCGTACTCATCCTCTGTGTCTGGGGTCATACCCCTTGCATTGGAATCATCATCAGAGTCGTCATCCTTAGAAGTTCCTCATAAGTATCCCACTTAATTCCAAGCGTGAGTCGAGGTATTTGCAGCGAGGAGGGTTCTCCTTGCTCCTTGCGGCCTCTTTTCTTGCTTTTTTGGGAAGTGGTAGCCTTTTCTTTGCCTTGTCTTGCTTTGGGTGCCATTGTACCTGAGACTTGAAATAGTGTTAATGGTAGCACAATCCCAATGGATACAATCTATACACAAGCAGTAGGGGTACCACCCCACACTTAGTTTGTTGCTACAAATTAGTGAAGTGAAAGTGGTCGATTACTTAGACTTCATCGACATACGTTTTAGGGGCTATATTCCAACAAGAAATTCAGATATGTAACACTTCTTGCAATCTTTGCAATACTTTCATGTTAGGTATATCAAGACTTCTTCATAGGGTTTACATCATGGTATAGTTTTTATCAATAATCACAATCTCCTATGTCGGTAGGCAACTATAAGTCTTATTCCGATGAGCGAGACATCCCAACATGTAAGTATTCAAGTGACAAGAGCATGCAATGTTCATGACTATAGCAATTCCGCAAGTAGTATAACAATGCATCAAAATCAATTTCTAGTTGGAAACAAGTTAAGAGTATCCTAACGTTCATGTTCACTCACTTGGTTTTGTATCAACAATTCAAACACATTAACATCACCAATATTTCTTCAAGATGTAGCAATTCATAATAGACATAGCAACGTAGCACTTACGAAAAATAGATGAAGAACAAGAGAGTACTTACGTGATTGAAGCCTTTGGAGATGTTCTTGTGAAGTGGGAGAGCAAAAAGAAAAGTTTTGAGATGATTTGGAGAGTATATGCGGCGCCTAGGTCAAGTTTTTAATGTGTTTGTGTTTCAAGACTAAGTCTCCTTTATATAGGAAGAGTATGGGTCGGGTTATGACCCATTTACAATCGGTTTTGGAGACAAAAATCCTACATATGCGGCGCATTGTCTATGGCATAATGGGACATATGCGCCGCATAGTCTATGGCATTTGTAGACATATGCGGCGCATTGTCTATGGCATAATGGGACATATGCGCCGCATAGTCTATGGCATATGAGATACTGAGACCAAATGCCATAGCATAGGCGGCGCATAGTCAAAAGCATACCTAGGAATAGGCAGCGCATAGTGTATAGCACACTAGATTCTGAGACCTTAGGCTATAGGATAGGTTGTGCATCGTTCGTGGCCTAGTTTTACCAAGGCCTAGCCTTCCTCGAAGCCTATTTTGGCGTGGGAAAGGCTCAATCCATAGCCTTATGCATCACCCTTCCTAATTTACCAACTTTACCATACAATGCGTCCAAATCGTCAATTGAAATCAATCTCCTCGTTGACTACTGCTTGCACCTATATTCGCTCAAAAAAATGAAAACGATTAGTACGATGGGTTGCCTCCCACCAAGCGCCTTAGTTTTGGTCGTGGCACGACTCTTATTTTTGGATTTTTATTAATTAAAAACAAATCAAGTACTAGAATGAAAGAAAACGATAAACGATAAATGAAAAACGATAAACGATGGGTTGCCTCCCATCTAGCGCCTTATTTATTATCGTGGCACGACATGGTTATCTCGAGTACTTAGACTTCGTCGAGATAAGTGATGGCCATGTCATTCGTCGATTCAAGAGGACCGATATACGGCTTAACACGTTGGCCATTCACTTTGAAGACAACACCCTTATTGCCTTCCAATTCGACTACTCCAGACGAGTAGACTTGGATAACTTTAAATGGACCAGACCACTTAGATTTTAACTTACCTGGGAAGATCTTAAATCTGGAGTTGAAGAGTAGTACCATATCACCCTTTTGGAAGTTTCGTCGAACAATCCGCTGATCATGATACTTCTTCATCCGCTCCTTGTATAAGTCCGATCTTTCATATGCATGGAGATGGAACTCATCTAATTCGTTCAGCTTCTCCAACCTCAGATTCTTCACATCATCCCAATTCAGATTCAAGTGCTTCAATGCCCACAATGCCTTGTATTCAAGCTCGATGGGTAGATGACAAGCCTTCCCATAAACTAGTTGATAAGGAGACATGCCAATGGGTGTCTTGAATGCAGTCCTATATGCCCATAGTGCATCATCTAGCTTTCGAGACCAATCCTTCCTATTTGCATTAACCGTCTTTGCAAGGATTTGCTTAATCTCTCGATTGGAAACCTCTACTTGTCCACTAGTTTGGGGATGATAAGGCGTAGCTACCTTGTGTTGCTTGACACCATACTTGGCCAATACAGATTTGAATAGCTTGTTGCAAAAGTGAGATCCTCCATCACTTATGATAGTACGAGGTACCCCAAAGCGAGAGAAGATATTCTTCTTTAAGAACGCTACAACACGCTTTCCTTCGTTGTCGGCCAATGCTACAGCTTCAACCCATTTCGAAACATAATCCACAGCAACCAAGATGTACTTCATTCCAAATGAATTCACGAATGGACCCATGAAATCAATACCCCACACATCAAAAAGTTCTATCTCCATAATTTTGGACATGGGCATTTCATGGTGTTTTGAAATAGCACCTTGACGTTGGCATTGGTCACACCTTCTCACATAGTCGTATGCATCTCTGAATATCGAGGGCCAATAATAACCACTTTGCAATACTTTTCTTGTCGTTCGATTCCCTGCATGATGTCCTCCAACTTGCGAAGTGTGGCATGCTTCCAATATAGCAGGTACTTCTTCATGGGATATACATCGTCGAATGATCCCATCCGCGCATCTTCGAAACAAATAAGGTTCATCCCAATAGTAGTGCTGAACGTCATGCATAAACTTCCTCCTTTGGTGGTAAGATAAGTTGGCAGGTATCACATTACTCTCTACGAAATTTGCAAAGTCGGCATACCATGGTACTTTCTCTATTTTTGTCGCTAATATCTCCTCGTCAGGGAATGCATCATAAATCTGAATTTCAGGTTGCGCCACATGTTCATTCTCAAGTCTAGATAGGTGATCAGCCACTTGGTTCTCGCAACTTCTTCTATCTTTGACTTCGAAATCAAACTCTTGCAGCAGCAGTACCCATCGAATCAACCTTGGTTTGGCATCCTTCTTCGTCATTAGATACTTAAGAGTTGCATGGTCTGTATGGACGATCACATTGGTACCCAATAGATAGGCACGAAACTTCTCAAACGCATATACAACCGCTAGGAGCTCTTGTTCAGTAACAGTGTAGTTCCTTTGGGCTTCATTTAGGACCTTACTCGCATAGTAGATAGGATGAAATAGTTTCCCCTTTCTTTGTCCAAGAACAGCACCAACGACTACACCACTAGCATCGCACATGACCTCAAACGGGAGCGTCCAATCTGGTGCTACCATGATAGGGGCTTCAATGAGTTTTCCTTTAAGGCATTCGAATGCCTTTAAGCAATTGTCATTAAAGTCAAACTTCGCATCTTTCTCCAGTAGTTTGTACAATGGACTAGAAATTTTGGAAAAGTCTTTGATGAATCTACGATAGAAACCAACATGGCCAAGAAAACTACGGACTCCCTTCACCGAAATTAGAGGCGGTAGCTTCTCAATTACCTCTATTTTTGCTCGATCAACCTCTATTCCTCTTTCAGAGATCTTGTGCCCAAGAACGATTCCTTCTTTTGCCATGAAGTGGCACTTCTCCCAATTCAGCACAAGGTTGAACTCTACACATCTTTGCAATGCCATGCTCAAGTTTGCCAAACATGCTTCAAAAGACTCACCGACAACTGAAAAGTCGTCCATAAATACCTCCAAAGTGTCTTCAACCATATCAGAGAAAATAAACATCATACAACGTTGAAAGGTGGCTGGTGCATTACACAACCCGAATGGCATGCGTTTGAAGGCAAACGTACCATATGGGCATGTGAACGTTGTCTTCTCTTGGTCTTCGGGAGCAATACAAATCTGATTATAACCTGAATAACCATCCAAGAAGCAAAACCATCCTTTCCCCGCTAATCGATCTAGCATTTGGTCCATAAATGGCATGGGGAAGTGATCCTTGAGTGTCCACGAATTCAGCTTGCAGTAGTCCATGCATACTCTCCATCCAGTAACGGGCCTGAGTGGAATAAGTTCATTCTTTGCATTTGCGACCACCGTCATTCCTCCTTTCTTGGGAACACATTGTACAGGACTTACCCACATACTATCAGAGATAGGATATACAACTCCTGCGTCTAACCACTTTATAATCTCCTTCTTCACCACTTCTTGCATAGGTGGGTTTAAACGCCTTTGATGTTCAATGGTGGGTGTGCACTTTTCTTGAAGCTGAATTTTATGTGTGCAAATCTTAGGTGGAATACCAATAATATCCGCAATGGTCCATCCAATGGCTCTAATATACTTGCGTAAGATCGAAATAAGAGCTGCAACTTGTTGCTCACCTAAATCGGCTGCCACTATGACTGGAAGTGTGTTTCCGCTTCCTAAGAATGCGTACTTCAGATGACTTGGCAGCTCCTTCAATTCTAGTGTGGGTGGTTCTTCAATAGATGGCTTGGCTGGTGGTGTGGGTCGATTCTTGAGATCAAGATCCAGCTTCTTGGGAGTATAGCGATATGTCCCTAATCCCGATAGCGCACAAACAGCTTCTTCAGAAATTTCAGCATCCTCATTCTCTCCTTTCATGAGCTAAACCTCCAAAGGATCATCAAGAATTTGCTCTTCTTCAAGGCGTTCTTTCTCATCATCAAAGACAACATCAGCCACAGAAAATACACTCAGATCTTTGGGTTGCTTCATTGATTTGCAAACATCAAATCGAACCACTTCGTCATTTATTCGGAATGAAAGTTCATTAGCTCTCAAATCAATGAGCACACTTCCTGTAGCAAGGAAAGGGCGTCCCAAGATTATGGGAACCTCTGAATCTGCTTCACAATCCAAGATGACAAAGTCTGCTGGAAAGATAAATGAAGAAACCTTTACCAAGACATCACATAGAATACCAACCGGTCGTTTTACCGACCTATCTGCCATAACAAGCCTCATGTTAGTTGGTGTAGGATCTCCTAACCCCAACTTCTTGTAGATCGATAATGGCATTAAGTTGATGCTGGCTCCTAGGTCACATAATGCTTTGGCAAAGTTCAAAGATCCGACAGTGCAAGGAATAGTGAAAGCTCCAGGGTCGGCCTTCTTCTGAACTATCGATCAGGTAGCAATTGCACTACAATGATGCACATCATCCTTCAGCTCATAACTTGCTTCCCTCTTCTTAGTCAAAAGATCTTTCATAAACTTCGCATACCCAGGCATTTGTTGAAGTGCCTCCACCAATGGAACATTAATGGTCAGCTGCTTTAACATAGTCATGAATTTGCTGAACTTCGTGTCCTCAGCCACCTTCTTAAATCTTTGGGGAAAAAGTGGTGGTGGGTATGGAAGTGTTCTCTCCATGGCTTTCTTCTCCTCTTGCTTCCGTTTTTCCATTTTTTCAGGCTGCACGTCACTGGGCGTGACGTCCTTGACGTCAGAACTGGTTGTTGCGGCATCTTCTCCTTTTGCGTTATCATCCATATCCGCAACTTCTTCAACCACTTGCTTGCCTTTTGCTGAAGGTTCCAGCACCTTACCACTTCTGGTAGTGATGGCCATGCATGACCCATCATTCCTTGGGTTTTGCACAGTATCGCTAGGTAAAGTGCCAGCCTTTCTTTGATTGAGTGTTGCTGAAAGTTGGCTCAGTTGCTGCTCTATTTGCTTGATTGAAGTGGAATGAGAATCAACTAGTTGTTTCATGGAAGACAAATCATTGATTACCTCAGTAACTCCCGCGCTCGTTGTTTCCACTCCTTTCAATAATTTAGCCATCATGTCTTCCATACTTCCAGAATTAGATGTGGTGGTATCACGTCTACCAGGGGGAACATAAACACCACTCTTTTCATTGTTTTTTCTCCAACTACCTTGGTCCTTGTTTCCAGAATTATCATAATAGTTCCGAACTTGGTTTCCTTGGGCATTCCCTCGGAAACCCCCCTGATTGTTCAAGTAGTTGGCTTCTTCTTCCGAATCAGATTCGTCTCTTCCTTTTAGCGCCACAGCTTTCACTTTTTCGGTCTTCCCTGATAATAAATGCTTTGTAAGAAGATCCATTTGTGTTTTCATGTGCGCCATATCTTGATCACGTTCTTCTTGTCTTCTTCTTTGGTCTGCAGTCATGCCTATAGATAAAGTGGGGCTTGCTACCTCAGAATCCCTGGTATGCCAAGCTCTACTTTGTTTCGTCATGCGATCTAGCATATTGCTTGCTTGACCAAAGGTGAGGTCCATAAAAGATCCTCCAGCTGCGTTATCCACCACTGGCTTAGTTATTGAATTCAAGGCTCTATACAATATCTCCATGAGGTGAACATTAGTCATGTGATGGTTTGGGCATCTCGCTAGCTTTGTCTTGAACCTCTCCCATGTTTCATGAAGAGCTTCAGTGGGAAGCTGACGAAAGTTGCTGATTTCATCTCTCAATTGTGCCCTTTTGGAAGGCGGAAAGAATCTTTCTAGGAAAGCGTCTCTCAATTGCCTCCAATTTGTAATTGAATCAAGAGTCAGCCCATTCAACCATAGTGTTGCCTCCCCAGACAGAGACAATGGAAATAGACGTAATCGAATTGCATTCTGACCAACACCAGGATTGTCAAAAGACTTGCATGTAGAAATAAAGTTGATGAGATGCATATTCGGATCATCGCCTGCTAATCCACCATACAATCCCTTGAGTTGCAATAACTGAATCATGGTGCTTGTGATGTTGAACTTGGCTCCGGGCGCTAATGGTGGTGGAATTATAGCTCCAGTGGCTCCGGCACCATCAAGATCATCATCATCATCGTCGAAAGCTGGCTGCATAGGTTGGTGATCACATCTATACCGATCTTGTCGACCTCTTCTGTTGGCAGGTGTTATGATTTCAGCATCACGCCTAGGGTTTAGTAACTCGTCATCACCTAAATCCTCATCGTCAGGATTTGGTGCTCGTGCAGGGTTATCAATGTTCTGCTGTTGAACCTGGGCTGCGGCAAGGGCAGCCAATCTTGCTTGTTCCTGTTGAGCAGCCATCCTTGCGATTTCAGCTTGTGCTTTCATTCTACCAATGCGTTGTGGTTCAGGATTGCTTGGTAATAACGGTTGACCAGAACTTCGAGTATGGGGCATGTACTAAAATAAAAACCTGCAGTAGACAAAAACAAAAACTAAAAGTAAAAGTACGAGAATCTTTGACCAAAGGGTCTAGTAATTTTCACGAACTTAATTGACACTTGTATTCCCCGGCAGCGGCGCCAATTTTTGATAACGCTCAATCTACAGCTCTCGTTTGAGTGTAAAGCGGTCGTTAGCAAATATAGAACCCAACCTGGGTTGGGTGTCGATCCCACAGGGAATAGCTTGGCCAACAAGTAAGTAAAATTACTAAACTTTTGATGCAAGTCTCGTAAGAAGGGGGGATTCTTGTCTTGCAAGTAATGTAAACAAAAGCTGAAAATAATAAAGTAAAAAGAGAGAGATTGTTACGTTGGTTGTAAACAATGAGAATTGAAGCGTTGGGGTTATGTCCACCTTCTGAGGTATACGTCTCTATTGGCTATGAGTGTGTAGAATTCTGACATGCAATTGCTTATAGAGGATTGTAGTCGATGGTAAATCCAAGCGTCTCTCGACCTAAACAAGGACTATTTCACTTTAACTCTCTCGAGCTTAAAGCGTGTCTAACGGTACGAATTCTCCAAGAGGTTAGTCCAGTTACGGCACTAGCTTTTTAATAGGAAAGGGTGTCCTACTACCTTGACATTATCTCTTTTCCAGACAAATAACTTTTCTCTCGAACAAGTTAAATGTTAGACTGGCGTATTATTGCGTTTGCAACCGCAAAGAATGTAGATTAAGATGAAGAGAATAATGATATAAGCAATATACGTGCCTTGAACTCACAAACTCACAGCAATAGATAGTAACTCATTCGGCTTCCATAACCCCAACAGAGAAGTTTAGTTACCCATGAATGCGAAGGAGATCACGCCTGACATTGTTGTTATACCACAAGATTGATTAATTTCGTGTAGCGTAAGTGGTAGGCGTGAGGCGTGAATTCCTTAGCAAAGTAACGATTCTCTTGTTGCGGAAATTAAGAATAGATGAATGGAAGAAGAAAACTAGAATTAATAGAAAGATTAGAAGAGTTGTAGAATTGTTTGTAGTGTAGAATAATAGAGGAATAGAAGATGCTTGAAGATGTTCTAAAATCTCTAGCATGATAGGGTATTTATAATACCCGTATCCTAATCCTACTAAGCTAATGAAATAAATAACCAAATCCTACTAGACTAATGAAATACTTAACCCAAATGTACTAGGTTAAGGTAACATTATCATAATCCTCATAAAATAATGAAATACATAACCTAATTGTACTAGGTTAATGTATCATTGTCAAAATCCAGCTTTGTGTCTGTAAGTCCCCAAAGTCTTCAGAATTGCTGTTTTAGCCCGGGACAGATTTTCCATGCAGCAGTTTTGGTCCTTAGGCGTCCAAAATCCCTTTCCTTCCTTCGTGATCTTTCTTTAGCGTCAAGTAAGCCATAAAGTGCTGAATTATGCATCATTTATACCTGAAACTTTACTAATCATGTTTGTTAGCTCATTTACAGGAAAAAGGACTAAAAGTGCATGAAATATATAATTTGTTCTCAAAACTAGGCTAAAATATGGGCAAACTATATTGATATAGGCGCGTAAATTCACCTATCATCAACACCCCACACTTAAAGCTTTGTTCGTCCTCGAACAAAATATCATGTCCCTCTAAACATCAACTTAGGGTTTCATAGCAACAACATAAAATATTCGTCAAGACAAGCACAACAATTATCAACAAAGAGTAGTTTTCCGATCATTAGTAGAAACAGTTTAACCTCTAGCATAGACTCGTGATGGTGGTCAACTCATATTCAAAGGTTAAGGCACAAAGAATCATACACGACTACCCAAAACTCATCAACCATGTGTGTCTCACAATATATTACCCATAATCACTTACAAGTATAGCATATTTTTCAAACATGGGTATCAAAATATCCTTGCTCTTGCTCTCACAAAGAATTCATATGAAGCAACTGATGACCATAGGCTTGCCCTTAGTGTAATGCTCCACTAAATGTCAGAATGTTAAGATTAGGATCAAGTAGGTCTTTTGATGGTTGTAATGTAGGCTAAGGGACGGGTAGGACTATTTTGGCCAAGAATAGTGACTAGGTTCCTAAGCGCTTTAATACATCACTTTGTATCATTGACACTTTTTTCTTTCAACCTTTCTTCTTTCTTTTTTCTACCACCCTTGTTCTCCTCTTTTTTCAATTTTAAGCACAACTCACTTTTCAGCTTTCTTTTCCTTTTTCTTTTCACAACATACCTCTTATGATAGCATTTTTTTTCTTTTTCATAACACATTCAAGAACCATTCCAATTTATAGCATTATACTCACCCAATTTCCTTTTATGTTGTCACATGACTTTTTCACTTTAAAGCACTTAGGGATTTTGGGATCAAATTACGGTCTTGAAAGAAATGAATTAGGCTTACATACAAGGTTGTCAAAGAAATAGGCTAAAGGCTCAAAAGGGTTAACTAGGATGATGTCCATGGGTAGGTAAAACTGAAGGTAAACATGTATAGGTTGCCAAAGAAATGCCTAAATCATATCCTAAACTTACACTCCTTATTTTCGCTTTGCATACATACCAGGAAAGTTCTAGCATCAGCCACATACATAGAATATACTATTATCTCACACACACAAGGCACATGGTCGACTTGATTGGAAGTAATATAGACTCTCGACCCAACAAGTGAAGGAATTGAACCACACAATATCACATAATGAGTCACAACTGGAGCCTAAACATCTCAACAGTCATAATTGTAGAACATACTCTTGTTATAATCTCATGCTGCCTATTAGAATAATCTCATGCGAAGCTAAGTAAAAAAAAATATTAACTACTAAAAAAATCTTAACTAATAAATGAAACAAAAATAAAACAAAAGAAAACAAACATAGATGCGAGTAGAGAAGTATAGCATGCAATACCACCACCCCACACTTAGTCGGTACACTGTCCTCAGTGGAAAATAAATAAGAAGAACCTGGTTAGTCGTACTCATCCTCTGTGTCTGGGGTCATACCCCTTGCATTGGAATCATCATCAGAGTCGTCATCCTTAGAAGTTCCTCATAAGTATCCCACTTAATTCCAAGCGTGAGTCGAGGTATTTGCAGCGAGGAGGGTTCTCCTTGCTCCTTGCGGCCTCTTTTCTTGCTTTTTTGGGAAGTGGTAGCCTTTTCTTTGCCTTGTCTTGCTTTGGGTGCCATTGTACCTGAGACTTGAAATAGTGTTAATGGTAGCACAATCCCAATGGATACAATCTATACACAAGCAGTAGGGGTACCACCCCACACTTAGTTTGTTGCTACAAATTAGTGAAGTGAAAGTGGTCGATTACTTAGACTTCATCGACATACGTTTTAGGGGCTATATTCCAACAAGAAATTCAGATATGTAACACTTCTTGCAATCTTTGCAATACTTTCATGTTAGGTATATCAAGACTTCTTCATAGGGTTTACATCATGGTATAGTTTTTATCAATAATCACAATCTCCTATGTCGGTAGGCAACTATAAGTCTTATTCCGATGAGCGAGACATCCCAACATGTAAGTATTCAAGTGACAAGAGCATGCAATGTTCATGACTATAGCAATTCCGCAAGTAGTATAACAATGCATCAAAATCAATTTCTAGTTGGAAACAAGTTAAGAGTATCCTAACGTTCATGTTCACTCACTTGGTTTTGTATCAACAATTCAAACACATTAACATCACCAATATTTCTTCAAGATGTAGCAATTCATAATAGACATAGCAACGTAGCACTTACGAAAAATAGATGAAGAACAAGAGAGTACTTACGTGATTGAAGCCTTTGGAGATGTTCTTGTGAAGTGGGAGAGCAAAAAGAAAAGTTTTGAGATGATTTGGAGAGTATATGCGGCGCCTAGGTCAAGTTTTTAATGTGTTTGTGTTTCAAGACTAAGTCTCCTTTATATAGGAAGAGTATGGGTCGGGTTATGACCCATTTACAATCGGTTTTGGAGACAAAAATCCTACATATGCGGCGCATTGTCTATGGCATAATGGGACATATGCGCCGCATAGTCTATGGCATTTGTAGACATATGCGGCGCATTGTCTATGGCATAATGGGACATATGCGCCGCATAGTCTATGGCATATGAGATACTGAGACCAAATGCCATAGCATAGGCGGCGCATAGTCAAAAGCATACCTAGGAATAGGCAGCGCATAGTGTATAGCACACTAGATTCTGAGACCTTAGGCTATAGGATAGGTTGTGCATCGTTCGTGGCCTAGTTTTACCAAGGCCTAGCCTTCCTCGAAGCCTATTTTGGCGTGGGAAAGGCTCAATCCATAGCCTTATGCATCACCCTTCCTAATTTACCAACTTTACCATACAATGCGTCCAAATCGTCAATTGAAATCAATCTCCTCGTTGACTACTGCTTGCACCTATATTCGCTCAAAAAAATGAAAACGATTAGTACGATGGGTTGCCTCCCACCAAGCGCCTTAGTTTTGGTCGTGGCACGACTCTTATTTTTGGATTTTTATTAATTAAAAACAAATCAAGTACTAGAATGAAAGAAAACGATAAACGATAAATGAAAAACGATAAACGATGGGTTGCCTCCCATCTAGCGCCTTATTTATTATCGTGGCACGACATGGTTATCTCGAGTACTTAGACTTCGTCGAGATAAGTGATGGCCATGTCATTCGTCGATTCAAGAGGACCGATATACGGCTTAACACGTTGGCCATTCACTTTGAAGACAACACCCTTATTGCCTTCCAATTCGACTACTCCAGACGAGTAGACTTGGATAACTTTAAATGGACCAGACCACTTAGATTTTAACTTACCTGGGAAGATCTTAAATCTGGAGTTGAAGAGTAGTACCATATCACCCTTTTGGAAGTTTCGTCGAACAATCCGCTGATCATGATACTTCTTCATCCGCTCCTTGTATAAGTCCGATCTTTCATATGCATGGAGATGGAACTCATCTAATTCGTTCAGCTTCTCCAACCTCAGATTCTTCACATCATCCCAATTCAGATTCAAGTGCTTCAATGCCCACAATGCCTTGTATTCAAGCTCGATGGGTAGATGACAAGCCTTCCCATAAACTAGTTGATAAGGAGACATGCCAATGGGTGTCTTGAATGCAGTCCTATATGCCCATAGTGCATCATCTAGCTTTCGAGACCAATCCTTCCTATTTGCATTAACCGTCTTTGCAAGGATTTGCTTAATCTCTCGATTGGAAACCTCTACTTGTCCACTAGTTTGGGGATGATAAGGCGTAGCTACCTTGTGTTGCTTGACACCATACTTGGCCAATACAGATTTGAATAGCTTGTTGCAAAAGTGAGATCCTCCATCACTTATGATAGTACGAGGTACCCCAAAGCGAGAGAAGATATTCTTCTTTAAGAACGCTACAACACGCTTTCCTTCGTTGTCGGCCAATGCTACAGCTTCAACCCATTTCGAAACATAATCCACAGCAACCAAGATGTACTTCATTCCAAATGAATTCACGAATGGACCCATGAAATCAATACCCCACACATCAAAAAGTTCTATCTCCATAATTTTGGACATGGGCATTTCATGGTGTTTTGAAATAGCACCTTGACGTTGGCATTGGTCACACCTTCTCACATAGTCGTATGCATCTCTGAATATCGAGGGCCAATAATAACCACTTTGCAATACTTTTCTTGTCGTTCGATTCCCTGCATGATGTCCTCCAACTTGCGAAGTGTGGCATGCTTCCAATATAGCAGGTACTTCTTCATGGGATATACATCGTCGAATGATCCCATCCGCGCATCTTCGAAACAAATAAGGTTCATCCCAATAGTAGTGCTGAACGTCATGCATAAACTTCCTCCTTTGGTGGTAAGATAAGTTGGCAGGTATCACATTACTCTCTACGAAATTTGCAAAGTCGGCATACCATGGTACTTTCTCTATTTTTGTCGCTAATATCTCCTCGTCAGGGAATGCATCATAAATCTGAATTTCAGGTTGCGCCACATGTTCATTCTCAAGTCTAGATAGGTGATCAGCCACTTGGTTCTCGCAACTTCTTCTATCTTTGACTTCGAAATCAAACTCTTGCAGCAGCAGTACCCATCGAATCAACCTTGGTTTGGCATCCTTCTTCGTCATTAGATACTTAAGAGTTGCATGGTCTGTATGGACGATCACATTGGTACCCAATAGATAGGCACGAAACTTCTCAAACGCATATACAACCGCTAGGAGCTCTTGTTCAGTAACAGTGTAGTTCCTTTGGGCTTCATTTAGGACCTTACTCGCATAGTAGATAGGATGAAATAGTTTCCCCTTTCTTTGTCCAAGAACAGCACCAACGACTACACCACTAGCATCGCACATGACCTCAAACGGGAGCGTCCAATCTGGTGCTACCATGATAGGGGCTTCAATGAGTTTTCCTTTAAGGCATTCGAATGCCTTTAAGCAATTGTCATTAAAGTCAAACTTCGCATCTTTCTCCAGTAGTTTGTACAATGGACTAGAAATTTTGGAAAAGTCTTTGATGAATCTACGATAGAAACCAACATGGCCAAGAAAACTACGGACTCCCTTCACCGAAATTAGAGGCGGTAGCTTCTCAATTACCTCTATTTTTGCTCGATCAACCTCTATTCCTCTTTCAGAGATCTTGTGCCCAAGAACGATTCCTTCTTTTGCCATGAAGTGGCACTTCTCCCAATTCAGCACAAGGTTGAACTCTACACATCTTTGCAATGCCATGCTCAAGTTTGCCAAACATGCTTCAAAAGACTCACCGACAACTGAAAAGTCGTCCATAAATACCTCCAAAGTGTCTTCAACCATATCAGAGAAAATAAACATCATACAACGTTGAAAGGTGGCTGGTGCATTACACAACCCGAATGGCATGCGTTTGAAGGCAAACGTACCATATGGGCATGTGAACGTTGTCTTCTCTTGGTCTTCGGGAGCAATACAAATCTGATTATAACCTGAATAACCATCCAAGAAGCAAAACCATCCTTTCCCCGCTAATCGATCTAGCATTTGGTCCATAAATGGCATGGGGAAGTGATCCTTGAGTGTCCACGAATTCAGCTTGCAGTAGTCCATGCATACTCTCCATCCAGTAACGGGCCTGAGTGGAATAAGTTCATTCTTTGCATTTGCGACCACCGTCATTCCTCCTTTCTTGGGAACACATTGTACAGGACTTACCCACATACTATCAGAGATAGGATATACAACTCCTGCGTCTAACCACTTTATAATCTCCTTCTTCACCACTTCTTGCATAGGTGGGTTTAAACGCCTTTGATGTTCAATGGTGGGTGTGCACTTTTCTTGAAGCTGAATTTTATGTGTGCAAATCTTAGGTGGAATACCAATAATATCCGCAATGGTCCATCCAATGGCTCTAATATACTTGCGTAAGATCGAAATAAGAGCTGCAACTTGTTGCTCACCTAAATCGGCTGCCACTATGACTGGAAGTGTGTTTCCGCTTCCTAAGAATGCGTACTTCAGATGACTTGGCAGCTCCTTCAATTCTAGTGTGGGTGGTTCTTCAATAGATGGCTTGGCTGGTGGTGTGGGTCGATTCTTGAGATCAAGATCCAGCTTCTTGGGAGTATAGCGATATGTCCCTAATCCCGATAGCGCACAAACAGCTTCTTCAGAAATTTCAGCATCCTCATTCTCTCCTTTCATGAGCTAAACCTCCAAAGGATCATCAAGAATTTGCTCTTCTTCAAGGCGTTCTTTCTCATCATCAAAGACAACATCAGCCACAGAAAATACACTCAGATCTTTGGGTTGCTTCATTGATTTGCAAACATCAAATCGAACCACTTCGTCATTTATTCGGAATGAAAGTTCATTAGCTCTCAAATCAATGAGCACACTTCCTGTAGCAAGGAAAGGGCGTCCCAAGATTATGGGAACCTCTGAATCTGCTTCACAATCCAAGATGACAAAGTCTGCTGGAAAGATAAATGAAGAAACCTTTACCAAGACATCACATAGAATACCAACCGGTCGTTTTACCGACCTATCTGCCATAACAAGCCTCATGTTAGTTGGTGTAGGATCTCCTAACCCCAACTTCTTGTAGATCGATAATGGCATTAAGTTGATGCTGGCTCCTAGGTCACATAATGCTTTGGCAAAGTTCAAAGATCCGACAGTGCAAGGAATAGTGAAAGCTCCAGGGTCGGCCTTCTTCTGAACTATCGATCAGGTAGCAATTGCACTACAATGATGCACATCATCCTTCAGCTCATAACTTGCTTCCCTCTTCTTAGTCAAAAGATCTTTCATAAACTTCGCATACCCAGGCATTTGTTGAAGTGCCTCCACCAATGGAACATTAATGGTCAGCTGCTTTAACATAGTCATGAATTTGCTGAACTTCGTGTCCTCAGCCACCTTCTTAAATCTTTGGGGAAAAAGTGGTGGTGGGTATGGAAGTGTTCTCTCCATGGCTTTCTTCTCCTCTTGCTTCCGTTTTTCCATTTTTTCAGGCTGCACGTCACTGGGCGTGACGTCCTTGACGTCAGAACTGGTTGTTGCGGCATCTTCTCCTTTTGCGTTATCATCCATATCCGCAACTTCTTCAACCACTTGCTTGCCTTTTGCTGAAGGTTCCAGCACCTTACCACTTCTGGTAGTGATGGCCATGCATGACCCATCATTCCTTGGGTTTTGCACAGTATCGCTAGGTAAAGTGCCAGCCTTTCTTTGATTGAGTGTTGCTGAAAGTTGGCTCAGTTGCTGCTCTATTTGCTTGATTGAAGTGGAATGAGAATCAACTAGTTGTTTCATGGAAGACAAATCATTGATTACCTCAGTAACTCCCGCGCTCGTTGTTTCCACTCCTTTCAATAATTTAGCCATCATGTCTTCCATACTTCCAGAATTAGATGTGGTGGTATCACGTCTACCAGGGGGAACATAAACACCACTCTTTTCATTGTTTTTTCTCCAACTACCTTGGTCCTTGTTTCCAGAATTATCATAATAGTTCCGAACTTGGTTTCCTTGGGCATTCCCTCGGAAACCCCCCTGATTGTTCAAGTAGTTGGCTTCTTCTTCCGAATCAGATTCGTCTCTTCCTTTTAGCGCCACAGCTTTCACTTTTTCGGTCTTCCCTGATAATAAATGCTTTGTAAGAAGATCCATTTGTGTTTTCATGTGCGCCATATCTTGATCACGTTCTTCTTGTCTTCTTCTTTGGTCTGCAGTCATGCCTATAGATAAAGTGGGGCTTGCTACCTCAGAATCCCTGGTATGCCAAGCTCTACTTTGTTTCGTCATGCGATCTAGCATATTGCTTGCTTGACCAAAGGTGAGGTCCATAAAAGATCCTCCAGCTGCGTTATCCACCACTGGCTTAGTTATTGAATTCAAGGCTCTATACAATATCTCCATGAGGTGAACATTAGTCATGTGATGGTTTGGGCATCTCGCTAGCTTTGTCTTGAACCTCTCCCATGTTTCATGAAGAGCTTCAGTGGGAAGCTGACGAAAGTTGCTGATTTCATCTCTCAATTGTGCCCTTTTGGAAGGCGGAAAGAATCTTTCTAGGAAAGCGTCTCTCAATTGCCTCCAATTTGTAATTGAATCAAGAGTCAGCCCATTCAACCATAGTGTTGCCTCCCCAGACAGAGACAATGGAAATAGACGTAATCGAATTGCATTCTGACCAACACCAGGATTGTCAAAAGACTTGCATGTAGAAATAAAGTTGATGAGATGCATATTCGGATCATCGCCTGCTAATCCACCATACAATCCCTTGAGTTGCAATAACTGAATCATGGTGCTTGTGATGTTGAACTTGGCTCCGGGCGCTAATGGTGGTGGAATTATAGCTCCAGTGGCTCCGGCACCATCAAGATCATCATCATCATCGTCGAAAGCTGGCTGCATAGGTTGGTGATCACATCTATACCGATCTTGTCGACCTCTTCTGTTGGCAGGTGTTATGATTTCAGCATCACGCCTAGGGTTTAGTAACTCGTCATCACCTAAATCCTCATCGTCAGGATTTGGTGCTCGTGCAGGGTTATCAATGTTCTGCTGTTGAACCTGGGCTGCGGCAAGGGCAGCCAATCTTGCTTGTTCCTGTTGAGCAGCCATCCTTGCGATTTCAGCTTGTGCTTTCATTCTACCAATGCGTTGTGGTTCAGGATTGCTTGGTAATAACGGTTGACCAGAACTTCGAGTATGGGGCATGTACTAAAATAAAAACCTGCAGTAGACAAAAACAAAAACTAAAAGTAAAAGTACGAGAATCTTTGACCAAAGGGTCTAGTAATTTTCACGAACTTAATTGACACTTGTATTCCCCGGCAGCGGCGCCAATTTTTGATAACGCTCAATCTACAGCTCTCGTTTGAGTGTAAAGCGGTCGTTAGCAAATATAGAACCCAACCTGGGTTGGGTGTCGATCCCACAGGGAATAGCTTGGCCAACAAGTAAGTAAAATTACTAAACTTTTGATGCAAGTCTCGTAAGAAGGGGGGATTCTTGTCTTGCAAGTAATGTAAACAAAAGCTGAAAATAATAAAGTAAAAAGAGAGAGATTGTTACGTTGGTTGTAAACAATGAGAATTGAAGCGTTGGGGTTATGTCCACCTTCTGAGGTATACGTCTCTATTGGCTATGAGTGTGTAGAATTCTGACATGCAATTGCTTATAGAGGATTGTAGTCGATGGTAAATCCAAGCGTCTCTCGACCTAAACAAGGACTATTTCACTTTAACTCTCTCGAGCTTAAAGCGTGTCTAACGGTACGAATTCTCCAAGAGGTTAGTCCAGTTACGGCACTAGCTTTTTAATAGGAAAGGGTGTCCTACTACCTTGACATTATCTCTTTTCCAGACAAATAACTTTTCTCTCGAACAAGTTAAATGTTAGACTGGCGTATTCTTGCGTTTGCAACCGCAAAGAATGTAGATTAAGATGAAGAGAATAATGATATAAGCAATATACGTGCCTTGAACTCACAAACTCACAGCAATAGATAGTAACTCATTCGGCTTCCATAACCCCAACAGAGAAGTTTAGTTACCCATGAATGCGAAGGAGATCACGCCTGACATTGTTGTTATACCACAAGATTGATTAATTTCGTGTAGCGTAAGTGGTAGGCGTGAGGCGTGAATTCCTTAGCAAAGTAACGATTCTCTTGTTGCGGAAATTAAGAATAGATGAATGGAAGAAGAAAACTAGAATTAATAGAAAGATTAGAAGAGTTGTAGAATTGTTTGTAGTGTAGAATAATAGAGGAATAGAAGATGCTTGAAGATGTTCTAAAATCTCTAGCATGATAGGGTATTTATAATACCCGTATCCTAATCCTACTAAGCTAATGAAATAAATAACCAAATCCTACTAGACTAATGAAATACTTAACCCAAATGTACTAGGTTAAGGTAACATTATCATAATCCTCATAAAATAATGAAATACATAACCTAATTGTACTAGGTTAATGTATCATTGTCAAAATCCAGCTTTGTGTCTGTAAGTCCCCAAAGTCTTCAGAATTGCTGTTTTAGCCCGGGACAGATTTTCCATGCAGCAGTTTTGGTCCTTAGGCGTCCAAAATCCCTTTCCTTCCTTCGTGATCTTTCTTTAGCATCAAGTAAGCCATAAAGTGCTGAATTATGCATCATTTATACCTGAAACTTTACTAATCATGTTCGTTAGCTCATTTACAGGAAAAAGGACTAAAAGTGCATGAAATATATAATTTGTTCTCAAAACTAGGCTAAAATATGGGCAAACTATATTGATATAGGCGCGTAAATTCACCTATCATCAAAGATAAAATTCATATTTATTGCCTCAATCCTTCGTACCATGGATGGACATTCTCTTAGTAGACTTGCATGATCAATAAACACCTCCAAAATATAATTGGCATCCGTATGCTTGGAGTACCACTACTTCCCAGCCTTGCTGACAACTTTGAATCCAAATTTTTGAACCTGCCCACACTGAAGTGGTGGAGCCCGAGGTACCCTAGTGAGTTGACTTTCAGATGGCCTGCTTCTTTTCCTTGTCAATGCAGAAGTACTGGCCTTTGCCTTTTCTTTGATTGGTTGGGGCTCCATAATACCTGTATTAAACCACGGATGCAACACACAATTAAGTAAGTGAAATAGCAGTGAGACTAACTTCAACTAATTGTGGAATAGGGGTAAATGACTACCCCACACTTAGTTGTCAGCTAGGGCATGTGTATCAAAATATAGGGTACTCAGACTTCCCCATTTTGTAACACCAATTGCACTCACTACGAGTAGTCAACTCAGATGTAACATAAATATGCAGTCCAGTTATAATTAATTCCAAATAAAGATGGCACCTATACTTTAACGCAATAATCATTTCCTCACTACACAGTACTTTCATATCTATTCAAATTGAATTACTAAGGATGAGGCTATGAACATTACTAACTTGAAAAAACATTTAACATATAAAGGTATTCGCATAAAATTTCACTGAATCAACACAATGCCAACATTCTTGAAATTGAGGTGCTACAATGCAAGATAAATCAGAAGCAATTTTAAAACACAAAAGCCAACCCCACCTTGTTACACATTAGTATGAATCATGACAATTCAAATTAGCGAAAAGCCCATAATAATGTAATGAAATTTTTGCCTTAATTAGCAAATCAAATAATGTACATCCACACTCAAAACGTTAAGTGTAATCAACAAACTTTCATTCTAAAAATCCAAAACCAAAATACCCCTAATTTATGACCTTCATTGCTTCATACATCTACTGACACACACCCCTCTATTCATACATCTCTCAATAATTACTCGACCTATTCAATAAAAATCTCCCAAATCACACCTGAATATACCTATACTCTACCTATTCCATCCTCAGTTTACCCATTCATCATATTAACATGAGATTGTGAAGACTATAATGAAGGATTCACAACAATTTTAAGAAAAATTAGAGCATGCTCGGCTATTGTACAAGAAGAAAATCACAAAACCAAATTTTCTTCGCAAAAATATCAAATATGCTCATTACAATGTAAGAAAAATTTAAGCATGGACACACTTACCTTTGTTGGTGAATGAAAAATTAAAATTCTTAAGCTTAGGAAGAGAATTTAGAGAGATTTTAGAAGAGTGATTTAGGGGGGGGGGCACTAAGAAGAAAGAGATAATAGGATTTAGGAAAGGTATATATATAGAGGCGGGTTGGGTTAGGTCATGTAGAAAGTTTATACCCAATTTTTACTTACACCACAACGCGGTGGTATCTCGCCGTCCATCTGGAAAGTGCCAATCGCCAATTTACCATCCATCGCGATGTGGTGGTATCGCGTTAAGTCACTGGAATTGGACAATTATCAATTTTCCAAGTAACGCAACGCGGTGATATCGCGCCAGTCCACTGGAATTTGACAATTGTCAAATTACCTATTTCTGCATCGCAATGGAAATCGCAAATCCTGACTGGAATTTGACAATTGTCAATCCACCCAATTCCTCAATGCGCCATTCTCACAAATCATATTTCCAGTATATTTTCCAACTCTTTTCTTACCTGAGGAGAACCCCTACTTTCACACATTATTTTGCAAACCTAATTGCTTTCCTCAAATGTTGTAATCTTCTTATTTTCACTTTGCAAATCCCTGTATCTCAAACAAAGACAACAAATATTGTAAGAAAAAATGGGTTGCCTCCCACATAGCGCCTTATTTTTTGTCGTGGCACGACTCATTTTTTTGTATTTTTCTTTTCTTTTTTTGTTTTTACAAGCTATAAATTTAAAAACCTATTACAATACAAGTGTGGGTTGCTTCCTACATAGCACCTTATTTTATGTCATGGCACGACTCAACTCAGCTTTACTCATCGGGAAAGGTGATAGATTCCTTGTGCTTATCCGGATGATCCACCCAATAGTGCTTTACACACTGTCCATTCACCAAAAACTATCCTGTCCTCTCTTTATTCCATAACTCTACATCTCCATGAGGTGTCATTCGCACCACCTCAAAAGGTCCAGACCATTTCAATCGTAATTTACCCAAAAACAACTTAAGCTTTGAATTGAACAACAAAACAAGTTGTCCGAGTTCAAATACTCTCTCTTGAATTTGTTTATCATGCCATCTTTTGGTATTTTCCTTGTATAGTTTGGCATTTTTGTAGGCATGAAGCCTAAACTCATCAAGCTCATTCAGCGATATGGAGACATCCCAATGGGCATTTTGTAAGCTGTTCGGTAGGCCCAAAGTGCATCATCTAACTTCTCAGCCCAATCTTTTCGCTGCCCATTCACAGTCTTCTGCAGTATCTGCTTAATCTTCTGGTTGGACACCTCAACTTGTCCACTTGTTTGGGGATGATATGTTGTAGCAACCTTGTGCCTACTACAATATTTAGCAAGAAATTATTTAAACCAGGTGTTGATAAAATGCATACCTCCATCACTAATTATCCCTCTAGGTGCACCAAATCTAGAAAATATATTCTTCTTCACATATTTTAGCGCCACTCTTGGATTATTAGTCGTACTAGACACAACTTTCACCATTTAGAGACATTGTCAATCGCTACCAGAATGTAAAAATTGCCTTTTGAAGGTTGGAATGGGCCCATGAAATCAATCCCCCAAATATCAAAGACTTCGACTTCTAAAATATTGTCGAGGAGCATCTCATGACGCCTAGATATAGTACCCAACCTTTGACATTGATCACAATTTCTCACAAAAGCAATTGCATCCCTAAACAACATAGGCCAGAAAAACCTAATTGCAATACTTTTCTCACAGTCCTCTCACCCCCATGGTGTCCACCATAAGGAGAAGAGGGCAATCTTCAAGCACCTTTGAAAATTCATCCTCTGGGATACACCTACCAATGACTCCGTCTGGACCCTACTTAAAGAGATACGCGTCATCCCAAATATAGGCACGTGAATCATCGAGCAATTTCTTCCTTTGTTGTGTGGTGGCATCAGAAGGGTACACCTCACAAGCTATCAAATTCACAATATCAGCATACCATGAAAACTCAACTGCGACAATAACTTTTCATCAAGAAACTCTTCCTTAATACTAAGAGAGTCATAAACAATATGGTTTCGACTTTCCAGTTGTGACAAGTGGTCAACAACTTGATTTTTAGCTCCCTTCCTATCTCGCACCTCAAGATCAAATTCTTGGAGTAGTAGAATCTACCTAATCAGTCTAGGCTTTGCATCCTACTTGTTCTCAAGATACTTAATGGCAACATGATCAGTATGAACAATGACCTTAGTACCAACTAAGTAAGATCTAAACTTGTCGAATGCATACATCACTGCCAATATCACTTTCTCTATAACCGTATAATTAACTTGATCATCATTCAACACTTTGCTAGCATAGTAGATCGAGCGAAATACTTTGTCATTTCTATGACCCAAAACTGCTCCCACAGTAACATCACTAGAGTCACACATCAACTCAAACAGTTACTCCCAATCTGGTGCAATCAGAATAGGTGCTTCAATCAACTTCTTCTTTAGTTTTTCAAAAGTTGCTTGGTAATCATCCCCAAACTCGAACTTTGACTCTTTCTCCAATAATTTTTGCACATGGGGCTTGCAATTTTTGAGAAATCTTGAATGAACAGCCTATAGAAACCTGTATGTCCTAGAAAGCTTCGCTCTTCTTTGACTGTGACTAGATGTGGCAACTTTTCAATCACTTCAACCTTTGCCTTATCTACTTTGAGTCTTTTATATGACAATTTATGGCCTAGGACAATTCCTTTTTTAACCATAAAGTGGCACTTTTCCCAATTCAGCATCAAGTTTGTCTTTTCACATCGAGCTAAAATTCTATCAAGATTCTACAAGCACTTTTCAAAAGAATTACCGTACACAGAGAAATCATCCATGAATACCTCCACAAAGTCTTCAATCGTGTCGGAGAATATATCCATCATATATCTCTGAAATATAGCAGGTGCATTGCATAGGACGAAGGGCATGTGTCTGAATGCGTATGTACCGTAGGGACAAGTGAAAGTGGTCTTTTACTGGTCTTTCGGTGCTATGATTATCTGATTGTAGATGGAGTACCCATCCGTAAAGCAATAATACTTTTGTCTCGCTAATCTATCCAGCATTTGGTCAATGAAAGGAATCAGATTGTGATCTTTACAAGTAGCTTCATTCAACATCCAATAGTAAATACAGATCCTCCAACCAGTCACCATGCGTGTGGGGATCAACTCATTATCATCATTAGTTACCACAGTCATCCCTTCTTTTTTAGTACATAGTGCACTGGACTCAGCCATTTGCTATCGAAAATTGGGTAGACAATATCACTATCTAACCGCTTGATCATTTCTTTTTCGACCACCTCTTTCATCACAGGATTCAACCTTCTTTATTGCTACACTCTTGGTCTGCAACCCTCTTCTTTGTAGATGTTGTGCATGCAAAATGCTAGATTAATTCCTGTAATATCAAACATTTGCCAACCAATCACCTTTCTTCTCCTCTTTAGGACTGCTATAACTTTCTCTACCTGCATATCTGTTAATCCTACAGACAAAATAGTAGGCAAAGTATCTTGATCACCAAGAAAAACATATTGTAAATAAGGAGGAAGAACCTTAAGCTCCAAGTTAGGAGCTTTTTCAACTGAGGGCTTGGGCAATGGACCAATTGGCTTATTTAATGGTTCAACAAGCACTTTTATCATCTCAACCACTGCCAAATTCATAACCTGAACCAATTCCAATACTTCCACATCTCCATAAAGATCATGACCCATCAAACCTCACTCTAATGGATCATCTGGCAACAACAACTGTCAATCAGAAGCAAGGTCAATAATCGATATAGATGACAATTCCTCATATATAGCTGGCAGTTTCAAAGCTTTGTACATATTAAAGACTTCTACTTTATCATGTGCTCGCATTGTCATTTTCTCGGCTGCTACATCAATTAGTGACTGACCTGGTGCTAAGAAAGGTTATCCCAAAATAAATGGAATAATAGGATCAACCTCAAAGTCAAGAATTACAAAATTCACCAAAAAAATTAAGGATCCTACTTGCACCCAAACATCCTCGATAGTACCATCCGTCCTAGAAAGTGATCTATTCGCCAGCTGTAAAATAATAGTAGTGGGTTTGGGACTCCCAAGACCCATCTTTCGGTACCACGATGTGGGCATAATATTTATGCTAGCTCCCAAGTCACACAATCCACATGCACAAATAGTCTGTCTAATGGTAATCTGCAAGGTGAAACTAACCAGATCTTTAAGCTTCGTGGGTAATTTATTTTAAATCTTGGAGGTGCACTCTTGAGTAAGTGCAACTGTAGCATACTTGGTCAACCGGTTATTATTCGCAACTATATCCTTCAAGTATTTTAAATATTTTGGAAGACTCTACAAAATATCAACAAGAGGAAGATTCACTTGAACCTGCTTCAGAAGATCTAAGAACTTCTTGTAACTAGCTTTCTCTTGATGCTTCCTTGACCTTTGAGGAAAAGGTAAGGGAAGAGTCTTCTTCTCCACATGAGTTTCTTCACTTGCTACTTTTTCCTTGAGTTCTTTCTCTGCATTGTCTTTAGCACCCTCATCACTAATTTTGGGACTAACCTGCCCCTGAACTGTCTCCTTAGTTTGCAGCCCACTCCTTATTGTAACCGCATTTACCTGCTTGGGATTTGTCTCTGTATCGGTAGGTATTGCTTCTTGAGGTCTAGTATTATATACCCCTACAGTTTTTCCCAACTGCAACTCTAGATTTCTCGTAAGAAATTGTTGACTCTCCAGTTCAGCTGCAAACTGTGCCTGTTGAGTCTTAGTTTCAGTTGTAAATTGTGCTTGTTGAGCCATAAAATGCTTCATCAATTCCTCCATATTGCTAGATTGAGTAGTCGCCTGAGTATTCTGAGCTGGTTGTGGATTTGGTTGCACTTGAGTCTTGTACTGATTTGCATTCTGCGCCTAATTTCCACCCCATAAGAAATTGGGATGGTTTCTCTAGCTGGGATTATAAGGGTTACCAAAATTTTGTTGTCCCTGCTGATTTGAATTCCCCATATAGTTGACAGAATCCAGATTAGCCGTGCAAGCATCAGCTACATGCTCATCATTTCCGCAAACCTCACACCAAGAATTTACCTGTTGGATTGTATTCGCTGTAGCTATTGGTTGAGTAACACACAATTTTATGTTATTAATCTTAGTAATTATATGATTTTGCATGGTTGCGATCTGTGTCTGTAATGCAATGAAATGATCTACCTCCAATACCCCTGCAAACTTTTTAGGAGTACTCCCCGAGTTTGCATGCCAGCCAGGGTTCCCTTGTGAAATCTGATTCAACAGTGTGTATAATTCTTTATATGTCTTCTCAAGAGCCTGTCCACTTGCTGTTGAATCCAAGAGAATCTTCATGTTTGGCTACGATCCTTCAATGAAAGTATGCACAAGAACATCATTGGATTGATGATGATGAGGGAAATTTCTGAGTATATCCTTAAATCTCTCCCAAGCTTGGTAGAGATTCTCTCTATTTTTCTATCTAAAACTCAAGATTTCACTCCTCGAGCGTGCCTTCTTCCCGGATGGAAAGAATTGAATAAGAAACTTCTGATCTAGATCATCCCATGTAGTGATAGAGAGTGGTAGTTCAGCATGTAACCACCTTTTTGTTCCCCTATTAGAGAGAAGGGAAAGAGTGTCAGCCTGACATAATCATGATTCACCCCTTCAGGAATGTATGTATCGCTGATTTCCAAGAAGGTCTGTATATGCTACTGTGGATATTCGTGTGAAAGGCCATGAAATTACCTCAGTGAATTTAGAAATTGCACCATTTCTGCTTCAACTCAAATCGACCTCCTAGTTCAGGATTTAGAATACTGCTCGTCACATGGTTTGTGAGTGGGATTGCCACCTCATAAATAGGTCTAGAAGCTTGTTGAGTAAGAATAACTAGAATAACAGGAATGACAGGAGGTAGAACATTCCCGACATTTGGATTAATCGGTTCATTTTGTTGTTCAGCCATTCTTCGCCTTTGTTGAAAGATTTGCTCTGGTTCTGTAAAAGGCTCTACCAGTTCTTTATCTCTCGCTAGTCCTAGATTCAGCTAAACCTGCAAAAATTCAACCGCTAAGATCAAGTTGATAACACCTAAACTTAATATCAAAAACAAAAAATTTAGCAATTTACTAATTATATTAGTCCCCGGTAACGACGCCAAAAGCTTGTTCCGAGTTAGACGCATATGCAAGTGTATGTGATCGTACAAGTAATATAGTGATTTAGACAATCAGATATCGTTCCCACGAGGACTAAGCATTCAGAAATTTAACCAACTTTTAGTTTTAGATGATGAGTATTAGGTGTTGTATAGTATCAAGATGATTTTGAAATTGAGAATAAAAATGTAAATTAATAAACAAGAAATAAAATTTTATGACTAAAACAAAGCAAGCAATGGTTATAAATAGTTATAATAAGAATTCCAGGGTTGAGGCTTCTCAAACAATCATACAAATCCCTATTCTTATAGTAGTCTAATTGGTTATGGGGTTGTTGGTTTGCAAGGTTTAGGCAACGATCTTGGTTTCCCGACCTAAAATCTTTTATCTATTAAATATTGCAGCTATAACTCCCACAGAGATACAACAATTCTTCTAGATTCATAAAGTTATCTTTTTGCAATTGAGCCAAACAAGGCTTCTAGGTATATCTCTATCCTAGATGCTAATTCAAAACCTCTTATTTTATAAAAGGGTAAGAACTTTGCTCCTTAATTTCCTCGTTCTAATCTACGATTCTCTTCCCAGATTCACATAAAAATATAAATTTATTCTAATGGCAGCCAAGCATTAAAATAGTAAGCTCAAAAATTAAGAACAACCCAGATGATAATCCAAAAAGAAACTACTATAAAGAATATCAAAGAGTAATCATGTTCTTGACCTCAACCCCAGAACAAGGGTATTTAGCCACTCATGTTTGAATTCAACATAAAAAATAAGCAATTAATCATACCAAGAATGAATCGTGAAGTAAAGAAGTTGAAAAGAATCTCTAAGAACCTTAAAAGAGAGAACTTTTTCCTTTTCCGCCGCTGCTATGCTTGCCAAAAAGGTCCCCAAAACTATCCTGGATTTTTCCTTTTATAGCTGGGATAAAACACTAAAAATCTTCCCAATTTTGCCAGGCAGCGCGTCGCACCTTGCCTTCAAATGCCATTTTCTATCAAAATCTGGTCAATAGCGGAATTCAATTATTCAGTGAGAATTTATGAAATACACCCTCATCGCGATGTGCCATCACGGTGAGCCACTAGATTTGGAAAATTGTGAAATATCCTTCGTCTGCGATGTGCTAAACGTCCAGGTCGCACAAATTGACAATTGGGACTGCACCGTGATGCGGTGGTATCGCAAACCTACACTAGAAAGTAACATCTGTGACTTCCTTCCTCTCCGCGATGCGTCACAATCACGGACCTTCACTGGAATTCGACCAATGTCATTTTTTTGGTCGGCGCAACGCGGAGTCTCTCCAAATGAGAATTCCTGACTTCCAACTTGCCTTTTTGAGCTATATTTCAATACCTTGTATTCCTTCTATCATTCCATATCATTATTGTATCCAATTGCATCTAATTTTTCAAGATTTTAGCCTGTAAGCACTAATTATATCCATTAGGCACGAAATAGAATTAAAGTTAAAATATACTTAAGAATTTATACAAAATTTCTCGAAGCAAGTCTAAATTTGGGTGCATATTGGTGCTTTAAGCATATAAAAATGCCCAAGATCACTATCCCCAAAGACGACCACATTATACGGCTTTCCCTTGGCTTTCATGGTAAAATTAATCACTATTTTTACTCATCCATTAATTTATAGTGAATATAGTTATTATGACTTTTTTTTTGCTTGCTTCCTGTTTACATTTTTTAGGCTTGGGCATGTGAAGGCATTCCTCCCCTCCGAAAGCAGTTCAAGAATTACCCGAATAAGGTTTCTGATCCAAGGATTCTTAGGTAGTTGGCTGCAACAAAGAGAAACAAAAAATAGATTAAGGAGGTTGATCGTTTTAACCCTCCAAATGATGCAGTACGTCTTCTCTCAACTAAAATAATTTTCCTCAAAGAAAGATAATGAAACAGATGTTCCATCTATTACGACAGATGGGTCATCTGTTGCAATAGATTACCCGTCAACTGCAACTGGTGCAACAGATGGGTAATCTGTTACGATAGACGATTCATATTTCACAACAGATTAACCATTTAACCGACTCAACAGATTACCCATCTGATGCAAATTATGCAATAGATGTGTTATAAGATGCAAATTATGCAACAGATGTATAATCTGATGCAACATATTATCAATCTGTTGTGACATACAGATCAGCTGTTGCGGCAGCTAGATCGTCTATTGCATAAGTTGGTTGTGTTAACATCCATGTAACCCAACTGACTGTAAATTATTATTATATGATTTAAATGCCTCCTGTGTTATTTTAAATGTTGTGCATATTTTGATCGTGCCTACCATTATTGAGCTGGGGATGACTTCTTTTCTTACTCTGGGTCTTGTTGATACGAAAGAAAACCCAACGGTAGAGTTAATAAAGAAGAAATTGGCTGGAGAAACATCCATAAAAAGAGCAGTTAGGCAAGGTCGGCCTAATGTTGAAGCTCTTCACGACCAGCCTCAAACTGTAATAGATTTGGGTGCTTCTTCTGGGGGTGTTGCTGGTAGAGTTATTTGTGATGGTGGCAGCCATCCTAATGTTGCTGTTGCTGCTAGTCGTGATTATGAGCATGTTGGTGCTAATAAAAAAATAAATACATTTGAAAACACCCCTTGCACAGGTCCCTCTCACACCTACACCGGTTCCTTCCACCCTTATAGTGGTCCTTCTCACCCCTCTTCACCCTCATGTTCCCACTGCAAATGCAAAGTGTACATGGACAGAGAGGATAAACTCCTTGAAAAGCTAAGGCTATTTCTAAAACTGCTGAGGAGTTTAAATCCAGGAGGGGTGTCATACCATCTAATGAGGTGAGGGAGCCATGCACTCCTACAGTGGCGGGTAGAAGGAAGAGAAAAAAAATTAGACAAATTTTCTCTGTTTTGAAAATAGCAAAAAATGCAACTCCTCCCGCTCCAAAAGTTGTTGAAGTTCAGGGGCCGCTGAAGAAGGTGGACATATTTACGACGCTTGGCAAGGAGAAAAAGAAGGAACTGGAAGAAATCATGAATGGCAGGACGAAGGTTCAAAAAGAATACACCATGCATTCATTTACCTCCAAAGACTTCATGAATATGACAAATATGTGTGTGTGGTACGAGGACAATGTAAGTTTACTTTTGCTAATCTATCCTTCCTATCTACTCCACGAAGAAGAATCTACGCAGCAGATGTGCAATCTGTTGCAACAACTTGGTATTCTGTTGTAACATAATACACATCTGTTGCATAAGTTGCGTTGGCTGGGTAATCTATGAACTAATTCATAGAACCCTCTGCATCAGATTCTTTCTACTGTGTTTTTATTCTTTACAATTACTAACCTATTTAAAAATTATCTTCTTATACCACAGTATGTTGATTAAATTCTCTGCCTCATGAGGGGCAGACAATTAGCGTACCTGAATACTTATGATGCTACAGATAGGATAATGGACTTCAACTTCTACAATAATTTCAAGGATAGGTACGCTGATCTCCGTGAGCTAGCTGATTTTTGTGGTTCGGGATTTGATAAGTTAGTTTCTAATTTCCAATGGGATTAAGAAGCGATTAAATATGTTAGAGGGAAGAGGCCATATCCACAAGGCAAGAGCTGGACCAAGGCAAAGAGAATCCTTGCAGTCATGAACATGGAAGTCAAACATTTTTAGGTTGTTGAGATACTACTCTACGAGGGAAAGATTAAGGTTTATGACTGGAACTTACCTGTCTTCAGCGAGGACACGTTTTTAGCCTACATGCAACCACTCTTGAAGTTGTTGCCCAAGTTGTTGGCGCAGAGTAAGCTGATGGATCATTTGTCGGATGAAGTCTTGATGAAGGAATCATAGGATTTTAAAGGTCGAAATAAGAACATCCAGCTCCATAAAAATAGAATCGGTGCAGCGTGCAGGCCGTATTCGCTTGCATACATCGAGTGTTTACTGACCGGCGCAGAAATGACTGGTATGTGCGATGATGATATGGGAGAGATGCAATGGGGCTAGGCTTATGGGTTACTAACTAAATGGTTAGAGCCCGTGTATAAAGAAGAATATGTACAAAGACAGAAATGAAAACGAAAATAATTTTTCATTTCAAGCCACTTCACTTTACTTTTCATGTAGTGGCAATAACTTTTGTCTGACGAAATTTGAATTTTTATAATGCAACAGATTTTATATTTGTTGTAACAAATATAATACCTATTATGACAGATTGATTATCTATTGAAATAGGTTGGTCATCTGTTGAATTATACAGATGTTCTCAGTCTGTCTATCGGAACAGATATACAATCTGTTGTAATAAATCAAGAAAGTAGGAAGACCTGTTATATAATTTTCAGCAGATGACCTAATTAAATGGTTGGAGGTCATGTATAAATAAAAATATGTACAAAGATGGAGACAAAAATGATAACAATTGTTTATTTAAAGCCACTTCACTCTACATGTAGTGGCAATAATTTCTCTGTCTGGCGAAAGTTGAATTTTTATAATGCAACAGATTGTATATCTGTTGTAATAGATAATATATATATTGTAATAAATATAGTACCTGTTGTGACAGATATAGTACCTGTTGTGACAGATTGATTATCTGTTGGAATAAGTTGGTCATCTGTTGCATTATGCAGATGTTCCCAGTCTATCTGTCGCAATAAATATACAATATGTTGCAACATATAATCTATCTATTGAAACTGATCGGTAATCTATTGGAGCAAATAAAAAAGTAGGATGACCTGTTATATAATTTCTAGCAGATGACCTACATGTTGCATCTCATGCTGCAACATGTGTCTAAATCTGTTTGATAAGATATGTCGTCTGTTGCAACAGATGTATTATCTATTGCGATATTTGAATCTAGTATTTTATTTCTATTAACATGTTCAAAACTAAGGATTAAATTATATTCATAGATAGCATAAAATAAATCAAAGCCTTCGAAAATTACATGAAATAACTCAACAAATAAATGAAATATAAAAAAAATTATTATGGGTACAAATGATCTACTCTACAAATAAATCAACAAGTTAAACCAAGGAGGATAGGTTATTACATTGATGAACTCAAGCTATAAAGATTTAATCAATATGGACAAGTTCTTTATCTGGTGTTATGGAATTCGGCTTTGGTCATCGTGGATCTTTAATGTCGCTTGCGTACGGCTTCTGAGCTTTCGCTTCTCTGTATTTCCATAAAAGAGCAGCATATCTTTTATGGAGTAATCCGGCATCAAGTCCATTATTTGGTACTTGTAATCCATCACTGAAATACTCTGCGTAAGTGACAACAAAAGGACCGTAATTCATACGTTTTAAAAAAATAAATAATCCATATCTTGCAGTTCATGCAAGCGTTGTGAAATTTATGAAATGAAACTAAATCATGACACTTATAGGCTACCAATGGTTTGTTGAGAATTTCCTTCAACATATTGTACATCAAATGGATTACCCATTTTATCTTGGTATGCTCCAATCGTCGACCAATCAGTACGAACCTTTTGGTCCAAAGAGCCACTCATATCAAGGTAAGTAGGCATTATTTAGGCCAGCTTTTGTATCTCAAACTACGGCCCAGAATGTCTCCTTCGCGACATCGAGTCATAAACTCGGATGCGCTTCTCTTTTAGAAGGACGACAGTCAAAACCCAATGGAATTCGTCACCACAATTGATTGGGATGTACACTTCATCGACCAAATGCCAAGGTAAGCTAGCCGGAATGCTAAAACCTTTGATGATGTTGATTAAGCATTCCTAATTTTGGGAAACTTCCGACTGTTGTTTTCAATACCTATCTTAGGCATTATTGATGTAAACTTTGTACAAACAATTGCCTGTCATGTATCTGTATTGTTCTTCTGTTTGCAACTTGGCCTTTTTTCGGAGGTAGAAAAAAATAACATCGATGTGCTGCGCATATTATTAAATATTTCGAATTACGTGATGAAAAAATTAATACACTGATGCAATTAAATAAAGTATTGATTAATAGTAATATGTATGGCATTTAAACCTCATCATTCCAACAAGTTTAGGGCTGTGACATCAAATAATACCAATTCTTCATCCGAGATGTGCAACAACAAAGTCGAACATATCAAAACCTAGACTCGATTTGTTCACTTTGTAGCGTTAGTCGTTTTGCTTTCTACATTATGATTTATATGTGTTAATGTCACGTTCTTACAACAAGAATAGTATAAACCAATATCTTTAAAAATTAATTTATGTACCTTCCGGCATGATGCTTTAACAGCCCATCGGCAATCCATTTTGAATAGTCATTAATCAACTGTGTTAGTTTTTTTGGAGCCTCGCTCGAGATGTTGAACTCTTTAAATGGGTAATTCTTCCGTTCTCCCAAACTGACAGGCTTCACTCTTTTTTTCTTTGAAAGCAATTGATGGATTATCAACTGTGATATTATGCTCTTCAGTAGTGGCTTCTACTATGACATCCACCTGGAAAGCCAAAATTATCAATGCTAATTTCAGATATACAACAGATTGTTCATCTGTTGCAATAAATGAGCCTTATATTGCAACAGATGGATCATCTGTTGGGCCAAATTCGAACAGGTAAATCAGAGCAGTACGATAATTTTGAACAAATAATCCATTTTTTGCAACATAAGACTCATCTATTGTAACAGATAACGCATCTGATGCAACATGTTAGACAATAGTTGCAACAGATGTATATATATGTTTGATAATTTTCAGCAAAGGTATCATCTGTTAAAACAGATATGAGCCTGTTTGTTTGTTGGAATAGGTGATGTACATTTACCTTCTTCGGTTCATTCTGCTCTCTTGTGGCCTTTGCACACTAAACATCGGTGTAAGAAAAAGATGAATGCATTACAATTTTGATTTTTCCGATGCTTGATGATGCCTTCGAAGTATCTTTCCTTCTCCTCTTAGCCGCCTTGATATCTAGTGGAGTGTATGGATATGAAATCCTCTTTGATGGAATGACACCCCTCTTAGATGCCATTTTCTTTACAAAAACAGTTAGTGCGTTAATAACATTAATCACTCTATCGTGTTTCACCTTGCAGTCTTGACATTTGCAAGTCGAACATTCGCTAGATGTCGCAAAACCAAGAGGAAAATATGTACAACCAGTATGATCATAATCATAATGGCTTGTTGTTTCAAAAACGATAAGAGGAGCATCATTAGCCCCAACAGCAACACCATTACCACTACCATTACGACTACCATCGTCAACAATAATAAGCCCACCCTCCAAAATTATTTTTCTTGTGATGGTTGTTGCTCCAAACAATTCCATTTTTATTCCATCAACAACCTTAGGGTTTGGTAAAGTTTGCACATACCGTAAAGTAAGAAAAAATGGCATCTTCAACTCTCAGTTGGTCGAAACAAGCCACGAATAGACAATCTAAAATAAATCGGTACACATATTAGAATGATGATGAAATTATTTAAAATAATCATTAATTAAAATAAAAACTTGATTAGAATTGGACTTACTGCTTCCTTGGGGGGATTGAAAAGATCAAGAAATTTTGCATTTTTATCGGTTTTGGCCGACAACCATCTCAGGATTCTTGGACAGGAAACTTTTTCCTGATAGTTCACTTGTTTTCTCAAATAATGAATGGCTTCAAATGCCCAAGCCTATAATATAACTCCAATAAATCAAAAGTATTATTGAATAAAAAAATGATGAATCATATCATGATAAAAGAAATATTTACCATGAAGGCCTATAGAAAGTCATATAAGTTGACTGTCTTTAGCGTCAACGAAGTCAACAAATATTGGACAATTATTTTGAAGTGTTCATAACCCCAAGGATAGCTGTTAAATGCCTTAAGATCCTCGGAGAGATTTATTAAACCGGGGCTTATGTTGTTGTTAACATCTCTCGCCCAAAGAATATTATGTACAAATCAAATCAAGCATAATGATTGCTTGTGCTTCTTTGAGAGTCCTTTATCTTTCAACGCTTCTATTATTTTTTTATTTTTGAAGCTTGGACCAACAATGGATACCAGGTCCTCACGATCACTCGACTTTTCTTTGCCTTTTTTGGGTGTGTGAGGTATTTTTTTTTTGTCAGAGTAGGTATAACTTGTGAAGGAGGATAACATTTTAGTTCGGTAACTATGGAAAACTCCTTCCAACCAAAACAAACAGGTATGCAACAATAATTTATCCACACCTCATCTATCTTGACTTTGTTTTCATACAAAAACCTACGCTTGAGAAGATCGTATACCATTTTCATCTAGAAACGACCATTGTTATCCTCCGACAAATTAAGATATTGCCCAAAGCTGCTTTCCCTGAAATAAGCATCCAATTTTTGTTCTTGAAGTATTTTTCTGAAGGCTTCGAAAGATTTTCTCATGGATAACTTAACCACGAAATCACCTGTTAAATCTATGGGACCATCACACTGTATTCTCACGGGATAACGATCAATGCTGAAGGTCTTGACCAACTCTTCGGTGGAAGGGCTATTAGCATTTGGATCATCTTCTTAGAGACATTCCTCTTCCCCGTGTTTATTATTTTCTGCTCCTAGTTGAGATAACGCTTGTAAAGTAAGCTCATAAAGTGGTGGATGTAGCCGAGCTACTGCACTTGTTCCTTTACTTGGACTTGATTCAGTTTCTTTTCTTTTAGGAGCCATATTATCTTAAATTAACAGAAACATAAAATAAATTATAATTGATTAATGCATCATTAAAAAGGGATAACAGTATATCTAACATGTACAACGATAAAATAACAGTTCCAACAGACCACGCATCTGTTGCACCAGGTATTTTATCTAATGGAACATATAACCGATCCGTTCCAACGGATGAGTAAACCGTTGGAAACCATAAAAACAGATCACTAATATGTTGAACCAGGTAGTTTATCTATTGCAACATATAACTGACCTATTGCAAAAATAATTAAACTGTTGAAAACCACAAAAATAGATCACTAATCTATTGCACCGGGTAGTTTATCTGTTGCAACATATAACAAACCTATTGCAACGGATGAGTAATCTATTGGAAACCATAAAACTGATCACTAATCTTTTGCACCAAGTGTGATATCTGTTGCAATATATAACCAACATGTTGCAACGGATGAGTAATCCATTGGAAACCATAAAAACATATCACTAATCTGTTGCACCAGGTATGTTATCTGTTGCAACATATAACTAACCTATTGCAACGGATGAGTAATCTGTTGAAAACCATAAAAATAGATCATTAATCTGTTGCACCGGGTATGTTATCTATCGCAATATATAACTGACTTGTTGTAACAGATGAGTAAATCGTTGGAGACAATAAAAATAGATCACTGAACTGTTGAAACATATCACTCATTTGTTGTAAAATGAGTTATCTATTGGATCAATATTGTTTAGATTTCCTCCAAATAGAAGAGTCATTTATCGCAACAAATGAATGATTTGTTAGATTGTTCATCTGTTGCATCAGATTTTCGTAGTTGCATCAGATTTTAATCTGTTGCATCAGATGTTTTCATCTATCGCATCAGATGTTTCATCTGTCGCATCAGATATTTCATCTGTTGAAACATCATTTTTACCAAGACAAATAATAAATCAACCCAGCAATACCAACACATCACACACACACACACAAAGAACATCAACTGTGAATAAAAATCACCAACAAATCTGAATCAATAGTACGACAACAACAAGAAGAAATGCCAGAAATTAGAGTTTTATTCAGTCCACTTTTCAATACTAGAAGAGTAGTTGACTCAAGTTCCTCTATTTCTTCATAATTTTTTACCTGTGAAAAAGGAAATGGGACAACGAAGAACTCGAAGTTGTTGTCACCGGAGAAGTCTTCACGTCGATTGATGGTTGAAATTCAAAAGTGAACTTGCCCGACTACTTTTCGCCGGAGGTTGAAGTTGTCGGGGATTAAAGAGAGAATTTTGAAGATCTGTTGGTTGGGAGAGAGTTGAGAGAAGCTAGAGAGAGAGAAGAGAGAGACTGGTTGATTTGGATTGAAGAGGGGTGTAGGTTGATTTGTATTTTTGAAAAGATTAGAAAGTTTTAAAAATATTAATCAAGTTCATAATTAACTTAATCAAGTTTCCTAATGATGTTTGACCCTTTAAGTTAGTCAATGTCACCAATCCTTCATTCAAAACTTGAAAGACACCTTTCCTTCTATTTTCTCTGGTATCTTGACCATAGTTACATAATTCATGTGAAGGAAAAAGGATACGCTCAAGTTTTCAACAACGACAATAACATATTCAGTATATATATTTTCATAAAGTAAAATCTCGGGTATGTTTTCCTTTTTTTTTTCTTTTACTTAATGTTCAATATTTATGCTCGATTATTTTAAATTTATATCAAGAAATTCTACTTTGGGGAGCAAAATACTCCCTAATAAAAGCGACTCTATATTCAAGATTGAATTCGGAACCTCAGATTAGGAAAATTGAAGGAATACTTACCTTTAGTGGTGAACAAATCGAACTGAAAACCAAATCAACTTGCACGAGTCAAACCAAAACACAATTTTCGACTAATGATTTGGTTTGATTTTGAAAAAAAATAATCGACCATAATTGATTTTGTTTGATTTTAACTAAAAAAAAATCAAACCAACCCGAACCAATCCGACATTATATTTATACAGTTTTAAAAATATTTACTGTAATTTATAAATATTTGTTAAACTTTTTCATTATCTTTATCTTTCAACATATTATTTCAAGTTTAAACTTAGAATTGTGAATGATCCAATAAGTTTTATAACCCATAAATGTTAGTAACTTAAATAAAGTCCAAATCAATATTAACATTAACAAAGATATTCAATTAAAACACTACAAATGATAATAGAAAAAATTATGCAAAATGTCCATTGAAATTTATTTTTACCAAAAAAGTAACCCACTTTTTTTTTTTTTTTACTTAAAATGGCCAACCGACCAAAGTTATTACTAGAAATGATCGGTCGGCCAATTGATACCAAAATTTTTGTAGGCGTCATTTACCTGATTGTTTGGCCATTTGGTCATTTTATTTTTAATTAGATTTTTTTATTCTGTGCTCTTTTAAAAAGAAAAAATCTTTGTTTAATATTTTTTGTCGCACTTTTTAATAATTTTTTTCATTTTTTTTTTGAAAAAAATGAATATTTATGTTGTCTTATTATTTTATGTTAATACTTTTATTTATTAAGGTCGGAACGCATGATAGTTAAATAAGTATCGATATCAGTACATTACATAATTATTTATATAATATCACTACACGATTATACACCATTCGTACAATATCAGTACACTGCATACCTATTTATAAAATACCAATACACGTCTAAATACTATTTATATAATATTAATACATCATTTATACAATGTCGATATGTTAGATAACTATTTATACATTATCGATATACATTAATACAATATCGATATATTACATATACACTACACAACTATTTGTACATCATATATACATGTTTATACATTAATTATATAATATTGATACATTGCATATACACTACATAACTATTTATGTAATATCGATAAATTACATATGCACTACATAACTATTTGTACATTCTATATACATGTTTATACATTATTTACACAATATTGATATATGAAAAAAAGGTTATTCGGAAAAAGTTGGAAAAAAGTCTTTTTAATAAAAAAAAAAACACAACAAAAAAAAACAACATAAAAGCTTTTTTTTATTATTTTTTTTGAAGAAAAAACAACTACTATAAAAAGAAAGGGAAAAGGAAAAAAAAATAGCCTAATATTTTAAAAGAATTTCAGAAATAGCAACTATAGAGCCTTAATTGTAACTTTTATAACAACAGTTTCAAAATTACAAAAAATAGCAATATGTATTTTGTATTTGAGTAAACTGTTGCTATTTAAATACATATACAATTAAAAATTATGTTCCTAATTTAACTCCAATTTGTTTGAGTTTAATAAGGAAAAAATGATTCCTTAATTTAAGGCACATTTAATTTTACAGATTTCTTAACCTTTTAAAACTCTTTTTTAACCACAACCGCTAAATTACAGCTTCTAATTCAAATCCAAAAATGATTTTCATAATTAGCTTCTCAATTCAAATCCAAAATACAGATTCAAATTCAAAAACATTTTCCTTCAAGTTTTTTTTTGTTATGCTGATCGACTAATATTTTGAAGAGAAGATTAAAAATACAACGGTGCAATTACAAGTATTTATCATCAACTTAATTGTATTTGTGATTTTACTAATATAAAAGTGTGAAATTTGCTAAAGAAATTATAACAAATTTGTGTAGCAGTTGAAGGTCTCAAAAAAATTTAGATCGTATATCAATTTTTTCAGTTATCGAAAAAAACTTGTTTAGGCAAATTTTCTTTTTTTCAATTTCAAATTTTACCCTTATTGTTCTGTCATTTGAAATTTGAGATGAAATTTTTAATCATTAAATTTAAATTTTAATTTAGGATAACTAGTGTTATACTAATTTTTTTTTTGAATCCTTTTTGCAAAATTGTATAATCGAGTTAGTTGTTGTATATAGTACGTCTTTGAGATTTATTTAATTTTCACTGTTTTGTAGTTTTCTGGAGATTGACAATGGGAAGTATAGTTGTTCTTGTTAAACACTCTGGTAGATGGACATATGAACAACAATATGAAGATTACATCAATGATGCAATATTATTGAGCATAAACGCTACGTATAACCAACTGTACACACTACTGGCTTCTCACATTGAAGTAGATTTGACCTACAAATGTATTCAAATTGAGTATCAATTAACAGATATTGGAGGTCAAATACGTATACATAATGACATGAGTTTGAAGGTATATATT
Organism: Capsicum pubescens; assembly: GCA_030864215.1. Classification (NCBI taxonomy): domain Eukaryota; kingdom Viridiplantae; phylum Streptophyta; class Magnoliopsida; order Solanales; family Solanaceae; genus Capsicum; species Capsicum pubescens. The sequence goes on along the minus strand of CM061541.1, from coordinate 81,530,018 downwards.
ATGCAGAAAAAAAAGTTAAAGGATATGAGTATTTTGTCTTAGTATGTGAGTGTTTCAGACAAGAATACTTTCAGCACATTGGTAAGTTCATCATTGTGTAATGCCGAAAGTGTATAGACGTCTGTCAGTGTGAGTAACATGGTAAATACAAATATTGAAAGAGCATTGATTGTTCCTGCTTCAGAAAAATATTTGAATGTATTTGAAATGGATACAACTAGAGTTATTATCTTGAACCCACATCACAAACATATTGAGATTGAACAAGTTTATGTCTCAAAAAGTGTATTAAAATCGGTGATGGAGGATTATACAATTCGGGAGAAGTTTCAATCACTATCTGTAAGATCTAGTAAAACCTGATAAGTATATTTTGCATTTAATTTTTTATTTTTGTGATGTTTGTTAATTGTATTTGAGCATATGTATTTACTTTTGTTTGCAGTTATACATTGTTGTGCAGATCTAGAAATTATGAATTTTTATTTCGTGCATCTTCTATCGGAGAATCTGAATTTACTGTAAGAGAATTTTTAGAAGAACATACCTATCTGATCAAAGATAAGATTTATCCTAAATTGCATGCTACTAGTAAGTTGATTGGTGGTATAGTCAAACAAAAATTTAAAAGCCACAAGCGAAAATACAGTCCGACTAATATCAAAAGTGATATGAAGAAAGACATGGGTATGAATTTAACATATATTATATGTTAGCGATCCAAGGAACAAGCACTTGAAGATTTAAGAGGGAAACCATCAGTATCATATGGGAAACTACCTTCATACGTACATGTGTTGAACACTAGTTATCCAGGTTCACATATAAGAATGAAAAAGAACGAAGACAATGAGTTTTTATATATATTTGTAACACTAACTTCATTCATTCAAGGGTTTGATCATTGCAGACATGTTATAGTTGTTGATGCAAGTCATCTCAGAGAACTGTATACTGGCACTTTCATAGCTGCATGTATCATGGATGGAGCCAGTAAGATATACTAGCTATGTATTTGGATTCAAATATATTTTCAGTTGTATGTATTTATAATATACATATGTATTATATTTATGTGGTCAGTGGCAGTTATATATGTTGCCAGCTATATGTATTTCAAATTTACATATGCATTAGTTTTGTTTGTGCATTAAAAGTTTAATCTCTTTCCATCTATATTTATTTGTAATATCTATGTGCATTATTTGATGTGTAAATAATCATTATGTTTATATGTATTTTTTCAACATTCAGGACATATATTTTTTTTGGTCTATGGTATACTTGATTTTAAAAATGATGCATCTTGGACTTGGTTCTTTGAGAATTTGAAGAAAGCACACGGTGAAAGAAAAAATATGTGTGTGGTTTCTGATCGTAATGTAAACATCATAAAAGTTGTCAGTGACGTGTACAATGATGTACCACATTATGCATGTATGTGACATTTATGGAGAAATATGAAAAAAATCATAAATCACGTGATGTATTATCAGATGTCTTCTATATCATGGCAAAATCATATTCGAAGACTGAATTTCACAAGTTAATGAAGAAAGTAGAGGCAAATGATGCTAGAGTGAAGAATTACTTGAAATTGATCGGTTATGATAAGTGGGCAAGATCATATGCATCCGTTCATAGAGGATGGACTTTGACATCAAATATTGTTGAGTCCATTAATGTTGCGCTGGTATCAGCTAGAGAACTACCAATATATGATTTTCTAGAGAAAATTAGATTGATGTTTGATAGATGAAACTGTGAAAACAGACAACATGCATTGTATACTTTTACGGATCTTATTGGTAAATTTTAAAAAATTCTACAATAGAATAATGTTGAGTGTACACGTATGAAGGAATGGTGAAATTTATGTAATCATGTTATATATATAATTTTTTTTCATTTGTTGTATGAATTATATGTTCATATATAGATAAGAAATTAAAGAAAATATGTTGTGTAGTAAAAATACATATGCATGATAGACATATACATATTCAGACTTGCAAAAATATACATATGTTGATAGGAAAAATTACATTTGTCAAACTGTATCTATTAGAACAGTCAAATTTATTTTTATTTTACTAATTAGTTTTGTTTTAATAATTTCAGGTTATACCTGCATCAGAGTATGTCTATACAGTCCATGATAAGAAAAAATATTTTATTGTTTGTCTTAAGGAGAAAAAATATTCTTTCAATGCATTTCAGTTAGATGAAATACCGTGTGTTCATACTTGTGCAGTTCTTGATAGCAAAAATTTTATGAAGGGACCATATTGCTCTGATCTATACAAGCCAAAAATCATCTTGAGAATGTATGATCTTTCAGTTTATTCTCTACCACACAATGATGACTGGATAATTCCAAAAAAAGTAATGGAGGAGATAGTTTTTTGTCCCTAAAATACAGGCGATCCTTGAAAGACCACCAAAGAAGGATTGTGATAAATCAGAAAGAGATATGTTCGAAAAGAAGAACAAAAATTATTGTAGTTCATATGGCTGTAAAGATCACAATAAACGTTCATGTAGAAAATACAACAAATGATAAGTTTTCAGATGTATTTAGTTAAAAAAATAATTACTGAAATTTTTCTCTAGGAATATTGTGATTCTAAAATTTGAACTTGTTATTAAATTTGTTTTTGAGCTTTTATAGTTTTAATCTTACTTTTACTTTACTAAACTTAATTTATTTAAATTATTATGAATATATATGTATTTACTGGACAAATAATTATAAATATACATATTAAATTTTTTTTATATATTCATCATTATGATAAAAAACATATGTATTTAACTGAATAATATATTTACATATGATTTGCAAAAAAAATGCCTATTCAATAAATGTGTGTGCGTGTGTGTGTGTGTGTGTGTGTGTGTGTGTGTATATATATATATATATTAGAATTATCTATATATTCATACTATTTAAATACATATACATTACATAAAAATATATTTAAAAAGGAATGAAGATATGTATTATTCATACATACGAATCATAAATTTATATGAAGTTGTGAAGAACAATACAATAGATAAGTATTGTTCAAAATACATATGCAAATTTGTTAAAAATTTCAGTTCTACATGTGTGTTATGTATTATTGATAGATATAGAAAAATAATTGAAAAATGCACATGCATTAGTCATAAATACATATGGTAACTTGAAAGAATATGTAAAGAAATAAATATGTAGAACGTTAAACTGAAATGAATGTGTAGAGCATAAATACATATATAGAACATTAAAATGTAATGAATATGTAAACTAACCACGAAAATATTTTGTTTTAACATATTAAAGATCAATAATTAAAATATAACAACAAATAAACAATAACATATCATCTTTGAATATTAAAGTTGCTAATGAAAGTTAAGAAATATTCAAAAAATTATTTCTCCAGAAAATGTTCATTGTTATAAACTACAGCAACAACAACGACAAACCCAGTGTATTCCCACATAGTGAGGTCTGGGGAGGGTAAGATGTACGCAGTCCATACCTCTACCTCTAAAGAAGTAGAAAGGTTGTTTCCGATAGACCCCCGGCTCGAGACACGAAATACTACACAAATACATAGTAAAGCATGGAACAAGATGGCATAACACAAATACGACACCCACAAGTAATAGAAAACAGAGAAAAGCAAACAGATTCGTAATAAAACATGAAACAAGGTATCATAACAAGAATAATACCCCTATCAAGTAATTCCCTACACTAGCGACCCAAACTGACCCTAGCCTTCTGCCCTAATTCGCGTCCTCCAGATCTTCCTATCTAGGGTCATGTCCTCAGTGAGCTGTAACTGCTCCATGTCCCTCCTAATCACCTCTCCCCAGTACTTCTTCGGCCTACCCCTACCCCGCCTAAAACCATCCAAAGCTAGCCTCTCACACCTACGAACCGGGGCATCCATGCCCCTCCTCATCACGTGTCCAAACCATCTCAATCGGACTTCCCGCATCTTATACTCCACTGGAGTCACACCAACCTTCTCCCTGATGGTCTCATTCTGAACTCTATCCCCCCTAGTCAGCCCACACATCCAACGCAACATCCGCATTTCCGCCACCTTTATTTTTTGAATGTGGGAGTTCTTAACTGGCCAACACTCCGCTCCATACAACATGGCCGGACGGACTACCACCCTGTAGAATTTGCCTTTAAGCTTGGGCGGAACCTTCTTATCATACAACACCCCCGACGCGAGCTTTCACTTCATCCATCCTACCCCAATACGGTGTGAGACATCCTCGTCAATCTCACCGTTACCCTGAATCACGGACCCGAGATACTTGAAACTATCCCTCTTATAGACCACCCGTGATTCCAACTTCACTACCACCTCGTTCTCCAGCCTCACGTCATTAAACTTGCATTCCAAGTACTCTGTCTTGCTCCTGCTCAACCTGAACCCTTTAGACTCAAGAGTTTGTCTCCACACCTCTAATTTATCATTCACACCCCCTCGCGTCTCATCAATCAAAACTACATTATCTGCAAAAAGCATACACCAAGGCATCTCCCCTTGAATACGCCGCGTCAACACATCCATCACCAAAGAAAATAAAAAGGGACTAAGAGTAGATCCCTGATGCAATCCTGTCAAGACAGTGAAATGCTCTGAGTCTCCTCCCGCCGTCCTCACTTGAGTTTTAGCTCCATCATACATGTCCTTAATTACTCTGATATATGCCACTGGGACTCCACTCACCTCCAAGCATCTCCAAAGCACCTCCCTGGGAACTTTGTCGTATGCCTTCTCCAAGTCGATAAACACCATGTGCAGGTCCTTCCTTTCCCTATACTGTTCCGCCAGCCTCCGTACCAGGTGAATTGCCTCCATCGTCGATCGGCCAGGCATAAATCCAAATTGATTCTCCGAAAAAGACATTATCCGTCTCAGCCTCACCTCGACCACTCTCTCCCAAATCTTCATAGAGTGACTCAATAACTTAATCCCCCTATAATTATTGCAACTCTGAATGTCACCCTTGTTCTTATAAAGAGGGATCATAGTACTCCACCTCCAAGCCTCGGGCATTTTCGCCGTCTTAAAAATTTTGTTAAATAATCCCGTCAACCACCTTAAACTAGCCTCGCCAGAAAACTTCCAAAAATCCACCGGTATCTCATCCGGCCCCGTCGCCCTACCCCTTCGCATCCTGCGAACAGCCTCTCTAGCCTCTTCTACCTTAAAATGTCTACAATAACTAAAATCCTGACACTCCTCAGAGTGCTCCAGCTCCCCTAACACAATAGCTTTATCCCCTTTGTCATTCAAGAGCCTATGAAAATACGAATTCCATCCCAATATTGTGAGTAGGCTTCATTGGTACTTCATCATCACTTTGTGACTTTGCTTCTTCTTTCCTCATATCATAATCCCACAAAATTAATGCATATCTTGTGCGTATAAGATCTGGGTCAAAATCAATAGGTGAAACAGGACCACCAAAAGTAAGGCACTCAGCGTATGTCACCATATATAAACCACAATTCCTGCAAATACATATATAAATAAGTAAGAATCTGTTATAAAATTAATATATATGTATCTATACAATTAATATGTATATTAATAACTTACAAGCTGTCACTTTATTGTTGAGGCAAATCCTCGATAACATAAACATCAAATAGATTCATCTTATTATATGATTTGTAATTTGGATGATTGTCAATATCAATACCCTTTTCTTTGTAAAATTGACATTCAACGAGACATATAGGTATAACCTCAACTAACTTTTCAACTCCAACAAGCACCAAAGCATCATGACCAGCAGACGAAAAAAAATCATATACATATATGCATCTATCGTTGAAAAATATAACCACAAGAATTCAATGATGTTTGGCCTTTACGTTGACAGGAATGAAAATATGATCAACCATATGCCATGGCACTGTACCATGCATGCGAAATTTATTTATGTACTCATTCAGATGGTATTTCTTTCCACCAGCATTAAAGGATTCATCATCAATTCTATACACAGCTATCACAGTGTTTACAATGTTCATAAAATTGCAGTCAACAGTGCAATTAAAACTTTAAAATTGAAAATTGGTGTTATGAACTTTCCCTTCTTATAATGTTCTTGTTTGGTGTTTCTGTGTATTCATTAAACATAATGATTCATCATTAACAGAAACTTATATTTAAATACTATTACAATTAAGTTATAACCTATATACCTCTTCGAATAATACTTAAGAAGGTCCAAAGAAAGCCACTTCAAAAATTTATTGGTAATTTTAGTGTCTTCTATATCATTAATTGGATGAGATAAGAATGGATGCTTCTGATTGAATGTTTTGTGCTGCCCTTCTGTACTCCCTTTACTGTTAAAACATGCAAAGTATGTAAAGATAATTAAATACCAAAATTATATATTAGATATAATTATACTACTGAACTAAAAATATAATTATATGTCATAACACTGGCACATATGTATTTATAAAATACATCTGAAAGTTGCAATACAAAATATATATACATAGATTTAGCATATGTATTTTGTGTATACATCAAATCAAAATCTTAGCAGTAATCAAAATCTTAATGAATAACAAATATAAATTAGCATTAAATACAAATCTTATTAGTAATCAAATCAAATACATATTTAAAGTTTATCATGGCGAAAAAAGTGTCACTAATGTATTTATAGAATACATATTGAATTTACATTACAATATATTCATATGTATTTTATGAAAACAAGAGTGGTCCAAATTTAAGTTACAAGAAAAATAAAACCTAACATCAAATATAAACCTATTCAGTGACAATGAAAAAAATCTTACACATCGTAAATACTTAAAGTGAATAATTATTGTATAAAATAAAAAAATCATACTTTTTAGACATTATGAAAAATAAGAAATTACAATTTTTAATATATAAAATAGATAAAGTTGGTAACCATATAATATATGTTAGGGTACTAACCATCTGCTGAACCAAAATTCGTTGTAAATGGTGACTCTTTGAATCTAGATGGTCGCCTAATCCTTGAGACATACATAGACATTTTTTGTACTTTATTTGTCGTTGGGTGTACAATTTTTCTTCTTTCTTGATTCAAAAACGCATTAAGACTCGGTAGAAGCTCATCAGAAATTGTGACTTGCGTGTCTAGTAAATCTTGTCCAACTTTGCTTTCTTCTATAGTCTTATTTTACGGATTCAACTTTGACTTATCCACATTATCTTTTGATGGATTTACAATCTGTTCAGCATCACAATCTTTATTCTGTATAAAGTATATAAAAATATTATAATGTTGAAACAGTAGCAAAATAAATAAAAGCAGACAATGCTATCTTGGACTCATCTTTTGGTGATTTATTTTCATTCATTTCTGCAGGATAATCTGTGTTTTGTATAGAATATATAAAAAAAATGTGTTATGTTAGATTTTCAGCGAAAGACATAAACACAAACAATGCATGTATTCAACATATCTTGGACTCATCTTCTGCTGATGTATTTACAGTCATTTTTGCAGTACCTTCTATGTTTTATGTAAAGAGTAGAAAGATCTTATAATTGCAAAACATTATCAAAAGAAATGAAGGCGTAGATTGCAAATACCTTAGACTCATCTTCAACTCCCAAATTAAATTTTATGAAATCAAGATTATTGTTTTTAAGCACCTCATATGAAAATGAGAATTGAGAATCTGATATATGTGCTTCCCTGATATTTTCATCAACAGATTTTGTATTCTACACAACATGTTGGTATAAATTCAATAACAATAACGTTTGTCTAGAACTAAAAAACACCATAAAAATATTCAGTATACCGATAAATCACACACATCTCTTGCTTCATGCATATCAATATCAGTTTTATCCTTTCATAAAAGAGAAAATCAAACATAAAAAATATTATTACTCTAATATATGAATATACATGAAAAAAAAAAAACTATTTACCAGAACATCATTATTATCCTCATTATACACCTCCATCAAACTAGTGTTTCGATTCCCTTTGATCTCTTCAGTAACCTGTTTTTATAAAAGCATTTGGACCACATGTATAATTCTTATATGTAAAGATAAAATCGCACTATATATATACAATAAAATATATATGAATGTAAACAATTAACTTACCAATGTGCCTTCAGAATTTTTATAAAGATCATCCACAATCATTGGAGTGGAGTCATAATGTGTTGCATTCTTGTCAGCTTTATCCATTGATGGCTTGTCAACTGCTTTGTCTTTATCTTATTTTTTCATGTTAAAAAAAATAAAAAAATATCAAGATCAACATTAAACTAACTATTTATAATTGCTAATCATATGTATATATGGTTATACATATCCTGAATTGAAAGGTACATATTACAATAGTAATAAATCAAAACACATTTCATTTGTATTTTTTCAAATACAAAATATATATGCAGTATATGTATTTAACACATCATGTATTATACATATTATCAAAAGCATATGTATATATGAACCAAATAAATACATATCAACAAAATAAAAAAGACACAGAATACATATATGTATATCTTGATTCATAAAATACATATGTTGTATATGTATTTAACCTAGCAAATTATTTATTAAAATTATTGTACCTTGTTCTCAGTTATTGCAATCATTAACTAATTAAACCTTGATGAGACTAGTTCAAGAATGAAATTCAATTCTTCACGTATCTGATTAAAAAAAAATTAGAAATGAAAAAAAATAAATTGAAATCTTAAATATAAATTACCTCATCGCAAAATTTTTCAAACACTTTCTTCGTGACAACAACATCTTCATCTTCAGAATTGAACAAAGATAGATCAGGTGACTGAACCGAAATAGATGTTTTGCTTGCTGACCGGTTTATGTCCTTCCTCTTTGAATCTAATTTATTTTTTGATTGAATTGGCTTAAAAATAGGAGTCCTAACAGAAAGCTTCTTTGAAACACGAGGTTGAGGGGTCCCTTTTGGTGATTGCTCATCTAACCCTTTATGTTGCTGCTTCAAATTTTTCTAGACAGGTGAAGTTGATGAATCGCTGTGATATTTTTTTTTTGTGATTGAATGTTTTTGTGGACGTGGCGAATCCTGAAAATCATCATCCGAATTAATCTCATAATCTTTATGACTTGCACCTGCAGGAACAACCTTCTTTGATATTTGAAAGGACAACATCGTTTCGTGTTGGCTCAATATTCTTAAACAAAACCTACAATTTATATTACATAAAATGAAAAAGTATTTTAGATGGTAACACCACTTACAGTAGGACCATAAATAACAGACATTACAAAATATTTAACCTTTACATAAATGCATAATCAGTGACAAATTGTATTTTGTATATAAAGATACACAAACAGTAAATGTATTTCCAAATAATCAAAATAAAGAACAAAAAAAATAAAGGAAACTTACCTTGTTATCTGACTCATTAAACATGCTTTTCATAAGAGATTTATATCGTGGATGGAGAGCATTTGTCTTCTAATTCAAAAGACGTAAAATTTGCTTGTCCACCTTTGAAGCAACATTACGAGGAACTGTGGAACAACACTTGTACAATCAAACTTGAATGGCAAGAGGCATTCCATGTAGCATATAAAATTTTTCTTTCGATTTCAACTTTTTATTCAAGCTTTTGGATAATTTCTAGAATGCAACAGTCCCCCAAGGATAATCACTGTAGCGATCACTCTCAATCAAATCAAAAGATAGCCGTGAAATAATTACAGTATCAACAACAGTTAATAAAAATGCGTGAATAAAATAGAGATTAAAAAATTTCACGGCATCTTCATAATTATTCTTTCCCCAAATTTTTTCAGAAAAAGCATCAAATAATTCTCTTTTTTGAATATAGTTGGCACCCTCAAAATATTTCTCAATAATTCTATTTGAAAGATCCTCATCAAACACAAAATCATCCCTGTTTGAAACACAATTCAAATCAGTAACCACAACAAACTCTCTAGGACTGAAATAAAGATTTGTACCCTTCACATGAATGACTATGAAATTTGCAGAACTTTCCTTGGTCTCCAGCGACATAATACATCTATCTAATTATGCTTGGACCACACAAATCTTTTTCTTCATGTAGACAACAAATATGCTATTATTACAAAATATCTTGTACTGGTTCTTCGTTAACGTTGACTTAATATGATCTTCAATGTCGTTGACCGTATGACATCCTATATGTGGAGCAAATTTGGACAATACTCTTGCCATGTATATCTGATCACACAACACCTATACACCATAAAAATACAATTATATGTCTAAATAGTGACATATATGTATTTATGAAGTACATCTTAAAGTTACATTATACAATATATACATAAAACTATCATATGTATTTATGAAATACATCTTAAAATTACATTATACAATATATACATAAAACTATCATATGTATTTTGAAAATATGTGATTGGTCAATAATCTAAGTTATGAAACATCAAAATACAAAAATTGACATCATCTCATGAATAACAAGTACAACTGAGAAAAAAATACAAATATTATCAATAACAAACAAAAAAAGCTTATCTAAGCAATAAAAAATACATTTCATATGATTTCAAGCAAACTAAATATACATGTGTTTTATTTATACATACCTATGACAAAAATCATGCTTATGAAGAAGAAAAAAGTACATGTCATTGTCAAAATCTAATGATTAACAAATACAATTTAACAACAAATATACATCTTACCAGTAAACAAAACAAAAACATATCTAAAATATATCATGCATATACTTTATATGTCAAAACAGTGACATTTATGTATTTACAGAATACATATTATACTAATATTAAAACATATAGATATGTATTTTATGAATACATGAATGGCCCAAATACAAATCTTATAAGTGACAAATACAAAAATCTTACACATATCTTAAATACAAATACATATTCCATATATACAAAAAACATAAAATATACAATTCTTAATAGTAACAAATCATTGCACAAAATGCAAATCTTACATTTAACATATATAACATAAATATAATTAGGGACTACAATTTCATATATTAACAACAAATTAGGGACTACAATTTCAAATCTTAACAAAACTGAAAAATAAATACAAACCTATAAAATTGTATATACAAAATACATATATGAACATGTTGTCAAGAAACTATAAAATTTTATATATAGCATCATACCTCCTCCACTTTCTCTTCTTCGAATTCATAATCAGATGAAACAGGGCTTGAAGTTTTACTAGATTCACCTTTTTCATCCGACTTTCTTTTTTTCATCGATTTTTGAACTTTTGTGGGTTTTGGGGATGAAGATTTTTTCAAATCTTTTCGTTTTATTTTTTCTTCAATATTTTTTGAATTGTTACGGTGCTTCAATCTCGCTTCTTCACTGCTAACACCTCCCATAGGCTGAATAGTAGTAGAACCTGAGTTAAAATCTTCATCTTGTGTTAACCCAAGACTAAACGATGGTAGTTCATCGGAAACTAAATTCATCGATTGAATATCACTAATTGAACTACTACGATTTGCATGTTCTTCCATTACAGCGGAACTATAAAGGTTTCAACACACACAAAAAAAAAATTCCCAAAAAAATATCCTAACAAGCGAAATCACAGAAGAAGAATGAGAAATTTGAAAAAAAAAAATCGGCAATAAATACATAAACGAATTTACATGGAAAATATAACATGCATTAACTGTAAAAATAAATTTACCTTAATAGTTGGATGCGATGTTTATCAAGTTCAGAGAGAAAAATTAGAAATTTGAAAAAAAAAGTGTTGGAGGGAACTGAAATAGTATGTGACGTGAAAAAAGGGTAAGGTAAAAAAATGAGTAAAAGACACGCGCTTTTCCCTAAAGAAGGTAAAATATTGCTAATTTTGTTAGTAGTTGTAATTTTGAGAAACTATTGCTATTAATTGTAATTAATGTCTTAAGGTTGCTAGTTTATGTAATTTTTCCTATTTTAAAATCATATTTATTTTGTTATAACTTATTAATATGCAATATTTATTTATATGATTTTTTTTGTTGAATATTTTACAGTCACAACTCATTTTATATTGTGTTATTTTCTTAAAGAACATATTTTGGTAGGACAAAAAAATAATAATTTAACCACAAGTTAATTATATGTTCGTATGATCTATAACGGAAAAAACTGGAAAAATCTAAGATTGAAATCTCAAATTTTATTAATTTGATTTTGTATATAAATTTAAGAACCTTTCAAATAATTTAATTAACGATCAATTTAAAAAGTCAATCATCTTTCCTAACCACAAATGGGGTTGAAAGATAATACTACAACGTACCAATTAATCTCCAACTTTACATGAATTTAATTAAAAACTAATTCAGTTCGTACCATCAATATAACAAGATCAATCTTAATCTTAATCTTAAATGAGGGAAGAGTAGGATTTTCATTTATTGCTTTATGATACGTAGGAAATTGGTCTACTAATGCGCGCGGTAATATATCATTGAAAAATGTAGGCCTTAAACATTTATTTGGTTGGCCTCTTTTGTTTTGTTTTCTGTTTTAGTTAGTGTTCCAAGAAATCTATCAAACGAAAAAATGTTTTCTAGCAAACGTGCATTTTCCTCGAATACGTGATCACTTCAGGTAGGAAATTAATTGGAGAAATATATCTTATATATAATCAATCCACCACAACTCTAGGGGGTATGTGGCCTCTCTTAACATTTCAATATTTAAGGATGACTTATGAAAGATGATGACTACTTGACTAGTGAAGTAAGAAAACGTCATGAAAGCAAATTGTTGTGCCATGCGCCTATTTTTATTGCTTGTAATGATAAAAACATGTCCATTCAGGCAAAGGTAAGATTCATGCATCATATATGCATGCAAAGGTCAATCTGAAACATTAGAGGACGAGGGCAATACATTCTCCTTTTGAAGTATAGTATAATAGTATAATTTTGTTGTTTTATTTTAGAGAAAAGATATCAAAATACATCTAAACTTATTCAATATATTTATTTTAGACCTTTAACATGATAACTACCTATTTACCTCATAAATAAATTTCAAGTGAATCACATATCACCCTAAAATTTTAGTACCACTCTTACACTGAAGAATGCATTATACACGTGTCATGTCATTGCCACATCAACATCACATCAAGCCACATCAATTTTTTCTAAAGAAAATTCTACTAATTAATGTGTGTGTATATATATATATATAAAGGGACAATATAGAGGAGGTGATGCGACACCTCTCTATGATTTCCATTGCTATTTATCTTTTTGTGATTTTTTTGGGTCATTTTTTAATTCTAAAAGATTAAAAATTCACCTTAACATTATACACAACATTAAAGATAGTCATAATAAATTCCTTTCATCATCAATGCTATTAAACTTTTCTCATTTATGTGCTATGTAAAACCAAAAAAAATTGAAAATCGCCCCTTAAACTATCTTAATCATGTTAAATATGCAAAATAAATCTGAAAATTATTTGTGAAAAAACAAAAATTAATATAATATATATATAATCAGAATTTCAATTTATCCGTTTTGTGTTTCTTTTTTACCTTTTCCTAAAGTTAAAAGGCATGTAATCTATACATAATAATAAAACAAAATATAGGCAAAGTGATGTGGCACCTCTCTATGGCCAAGAAACCTATTTATCTTTTTCTTATTTTTTGATAATTTTTCTATAATTTCTTACTTATTATTATGTAAGAATATATGTATCAATTACTACTCCTCTATTTTTTCTTATTCTTTAATGCATTTTATTAATTAATACTCCACTCCACTTCCTATTCAAAAATCTTTAAATACAATTTAATGAATATTTTTCTAGCCAAACAACATTTCATATTTAATTACGTATTGGTTCAAACCTGTAGAAAGACATATTTCAGTGCAATTGATTATTTATGTTTAATTGTAAATTTTATAAAAATAAATATTGATTGATAATTTCACTATTAAGAATAATATTATATCAGGTTAATCCTTAATTAATAATATGTTAGCTTTATTTTATTTTTTGTTCTATTTTTTTTTTTTTAACTTTCACCTCCATAACTCATACCCATTAAACTTCTACTCTTAATAACATCATTAACTCCATGATTTTGAGTTTTCATATTCATAACCTCAATCTATTTAATAATAAAATTTAAGATACTTTATGATATTTCTTAATTTTCATCTGTATAAATTCATAACTTGTGGTTCATGAAATTCCCACTCAATATTGTTCTTTTTTATTTCATGATGCCCCCTACTCAAGATTATCCTTTTATTTCATTTTTGAAGTGGTGTTTTTCTTATACTACTATTGTAATATCAAATTCATGCTTTAACTTGACTCGATGCAGAAGATTCTTGAATGTTGATCGATTTTTTGGCGTTCTAGACAAAATTTCAAAAATTATGCTATTTCTTTTTTCATCTTCGTTAGTTGTTTTTACTTTAGAAAGAAATAGCAAAAAAATAAGTATATATTGTGCACTGATTCTGTATTTTTTTCTTATGATTAAAATACTAAGAAAGATGGGTGTATTGTGTGCTTTCTCTATGTAACTTATTTAATTTGAATTTTTATTATAGCAAGTTTGTATTTTCGTTTAGATGCAAATTAGTTATTATAATTTTGTTTATAACTCATGTTTATAAATCTCGTTCAGTCGGAATAGGAGCATTCTATGAAATCTAAAGTAAATAAAAGAAAAAAATCAATAATTTGCTATTTTTTTACAATGTATTTAATAACCAAAATTATTTATATTATATTTACTACATGTAACGTTATCTCTCTCTCTCTCTCCCTCTCTCTCTCTCTCTCTCTCTATATATATATATATATATATATATATATATAGTAACGTTATGCATTAAGTTGGTAATGTGTCACCTCTGTTGTTGTACTTTGCACAGTTGTAAAAATGTCAGTAAATTTATAGTATAAATTTAATCGATTTAGAAAAATAGAAAAACAATTATAAGAACAAGAAATGATAAAATTACAATATAAATATTTTAGTAGAATCAGAGATATAAAAAATTATTAGAATTTTTCTCCTTACATTATGTCTAAAATAGGTTCAAATATTAAGGAATACTCTGCATTAAATTACATAACACAATTAGAAATCTTAAAAAAATAAAAAAAACATATATTTTGTATATATAGATATTCACATTAAAATTTAATCTATAATATATATATATATATATATATATATATTATAGTGAACTTGATCACACTTCGCGTGATCATAAATTTGATTCTTTTAAGCTTCTTTTGACATCGATAAAATTATTCTCTTTATATATATATATATATATATATATATAACACCCCAACTCCACCCTCTTTCTTCTTCAATCCAGCTCCATTTTCTTTTTCTTCTGCAAACCCCCTACCCACGCAAACACCCCCACCCCTGCCCACTCGCCCACCCAAACTTTATTTTTTATTCTTCAACCCATCCACCCCTACCCCTGTGCACTCCACCCATCTTCGTAAGAATAATCATCAAGTTTACCTTTGAAATGTTGCAGATATTTATGAAACTATTTTGCGAGAAAAATTCTTTGAAATGTCCCAAGTAAATTTGCAAAAATAAATTATCGCAAGAAAAATTTCATAAATATTTAGCATGTACATCCCCATGGAAATCCCTTATTGATAATTCATACATAAATCACTAGAAATATTTCACAATTAGTCAAAAATCTATTTGAAATCTTCAATAATTTTCAAAAAAAATCATTCAACACAAGTCTAATGTAAACTATTACAGCTAACAAAAAACATAATTCATAACATCCACATTAATAATATATGATTCATAAATGGTCCAAACAAAATATTTCAAACTTGAATCCTCAATAAAACTACCAACCATCAGGGTTAGAATCACTTTCATTCACGTTATCAGAGTCAGAATAACTTTCATTCACGTTGCCAGAGTTATCATCATTTTCATCCTCATAAGCTTGATTACCTTTTTGAGATAGGTGTTCATCATTTGAAGATGATTTCTTGTATACATGGTTCTTCAACAAGTCCATTTCCTTTCTCATCCTCTTATTTTTGAGTTGATCATTTTGCAACTGAGCATACAAATTTGAATTTGAAGCATTAACCTGGGACTTAATCATCTCATCAATTTCTTTTGGCAAATTTGATGTTGATTTCTTAGATGCCTTTATACTTCGACCCAGAGAGCCAAGATCTTTGACTCTTCTCTTTTTTTCTTTCCACCAATAGATTTCACCCAAATATTCATTTCACTTAACTAAGAAGGCTGATCAGCTGAATTAGTTTCTCCTTCCACAACTGATGCACTTTGAGCAGCTAATATTTCTTGTTTCTTTCTTTCAAACTTATTCTGCATAAGGTTAAATTAATTCAAGTTGTATAAAGTGTTAAAAAATATATTATTAACATAAGTTATACTAGATTATAGTATCAAATAAAAGCATAACAATTAGCAGATACAAACAACATGTATTAGCGTATAAAGCATCATAAATTCAAAGTTGATTTTTCAAATTATTGTGACTATTGTTATGAATTGTTCTATTAAGATAACAAATGATGAAATTAGAAGAATAAAAAAACAAGAGAAAGCTGCAAAATTGATTATTATTATGCCCGTCAATTGCTAAAATTTAACATATAAGAATGTCTGTTAAGTGCTAAAATCTAACCTATAAGAACATATCAATTTTTATTAATTTACTATAAATACCAAGTTCGAATAAGTTTTTACCTTGTAATATCCAAGTAAAGGAAGAAGCCTAGGGTACACTAGTAGCAGAGAACACTTTAGGTACATATCATGATCATTTTTTAATCTTTCACCTTGATTTATACGTGGATGGTCATGAAAATTTCTTTGTCAAAAATAACTTAAAAACTAGACGTGTGATCAATAAAGTTCACCAATAAAGAGTTACTGGACAGTTGTTAGTGAAAGAGCTAAAACAGAGTTAGATACAAGGATTCAGCTAGGTTCAAGAGCTCTTGAACTGGTAGTAGTGAACCTCAATAAAACAGCTAAGCTGGGGAATAAAATAAGCTATTATCTGATCCCAGGTCTGCAACAAGTCCCTTGTTGAGCGACAATGATTACCCACTAATCCGTGGAGGTTTTACTAGGGCAAGTATGCCAAAACAACTCTTTTTCCAAACTATTTTGCCAAATACCCAAAAGTTTTAAAACATTGGTCAAATACCCACATAATTCCACCTCACCACCAACTTTTTCAACTTAACAATTTCAGCCCCAACTTTTATAATAATTCACTTTAACCCAATACTTCCAACTTAATAAATTCATCCACAAGTTTTTAATAATACACTTCAACCCACTCCATCATCCACCATTATATATACAAAAATAACTAGGTTTTCCAAAAATATAAAAAAAAATCCAAAAGCTAAAAATAGAAAATGGTTATCTTTTCCTCCAAAAAGCTCTGATTTCGGCCACTTTTCCGGCGTTTTTTTCCGTCGATCAGATGCAAATCAGTCCAAAAACATCATAAGCTTGTCCATTGTTACCCCATTTGTTTCCTATCTTCTCAAATACACTTTTCATCATTGTTAAAAAGCTTTAAATCAATCACATTACTCAAAACCACTTAAGAAAGTGCATTACAACATCTAAGGTGACTCCAAGTTGATTTTTCTATACCATAAACCCAACAATCATTGATTAGAAGCAATATTTGCAATTTAAAGTTTTTGTACGGATATCTGCGCAGCCATCGACCCGTCATCGTCACTCATAGACCGTGCATACAACCCGCCATAGATCTCAAGCATAATCTACCGTCGACCAAATTTTAATTCTACGATTTCTATTGCCGAATTTATTCTGGTTTCTGGTGATTTCATGGGAAAATGAGTGGAGACTCCCAAATGTTGGAAATGGAGATCATTTACCAAGGTGACAATTCCCATTCCTGTTCACCACAATAGTTCGTACGACGAATTCATTGCAAGTGTAATGCAGAGCGGGAACCTAGATTGCGCGTCGAGCGACGTGGTTATTAGTTATCTAATGCATTCGAGGGAAAAGTTGAATCCTACCATCATAAATAATGATGTACGTGTGCTGACGTACATAATAGATGCTGATGCAGATGGCTTTAGGCCTATTTTGAGGATAAATATGGTTGAGAGGTCCTTTGAAGGACCACTGAACTCATCAGCACCCCCACCGCGGCGCCCAACAATCGATGATGATTTGAATGATTACAAGAACGGTGGCGATGATCCAATTAATATGGAAGATGATTCTATGCATATGGAAGACTTTTCATCGGACTCGTAAGATGATGAAGAAGACTGTGGAACGACATCACAACCAGAACACTCTTTCTCGGATGGAACCAATTTCTGTTGTGGTCAAATATTCACCAATAAGAAAGAGCTAAAATGCTACTAGATGCAACAACGGCAAGACAGTCTTTTGATTGTTATATGGAAAAGAGCTGCACGAAATTGATTAAGGCGAAATGCTTATCTAATGGTTGTGGCTAGTTTTTGTGGGCAAAAAAGTATGAGACCTCGGACAGATTTTGGATATACAAGTATGTTGGGTTGCACACGTATGGTGTTGAACACGCCACCCGCAGACACAAGAAAGTCTGATCCGAATTGACTGCTTCAGTATGCATAAATTACTTTTGGGATGGTAAGGGTTCAAACATAAGAGAAATTTAAAGGATTGTGTTTAAGGAGTTGCGTTGCAACACAAGCTATTGGATGTTTTGGAAAGTAAGTGTAATTGCGAAGAACATCATTCACGGGGCACCGGAGCACGGATATGCTTGCTTGCCGGCTTTTCCTACATGGTGGAGTTATTGAATCCTGGGTCTTCTTACTCTATCATGGTAAACTGGATGAATGGATCGTTTGTTTACTACTTCTTAGCATTCGGAGCTTGCATACGGGGATATGCCCACATGAAAAAGGTAATTGTCATCGATGACACACATTTGTATAACAAGTACGGGGGCGTTCTGTTGAGTTTCGTTGCATAGGACACTGAAAATCATATCTTTCCGATTGCCTTTTGTGTGGTCAATAAAGAGATCGATGCTTCTTGGACCTTCTTCTTCCAGAAGTTGAAGTCTATCGTAGAAGATGAACCAAATCTATGTGTCATCTTTGATAGGCACATTAGCATCGCCAATGCCTTCTCCCATGTATACAGTCATGCACATCACAGACTTTACATGAGGCACCTCGCTGAAAATCTTTGCGTAAATAAACACTGCGGAGAATATCTTTATCTATTCTACGCCGAGGCAAAGGTTTATTCCTTTGATGAGTTTAGCGATAATTTTCAGGAATTGAAGAGTAGTTTCCCCAAGGTAGCACATGTCCTTGAAAATGTACTTGGTTTTGAAAAATGGAGTAGAGCACACTTTCCGGGCAATAGGTACGACGTGATGACCACAAACATCGCCGAGTCGCTCAACTCGATTTTGATAGATGAACGGGAGTACCCTGTATCGTACATATTCAATTCAATTGCTAGAAAATTTGGTGAAAAGTTTAGGGAGCGGCATGTCTTTGTCGATGGTAAAGAGAACATATTTGTGCCTTATGCGGAAAGGATCCTAAGGGATAATAAGAGCGCGAGCGATTCCTTGTATGTGAGAAATCCAAACGGGGTTCTCGACCAGTACACGATGTTCGGCAACGGCATTACTGCCAAGGTCAATCTCTTGGAGAGGAGTTGTTCTTGTCAAAAATTTAACTTGGTGAAAATGTCGTACAAACATGCGATGGCAGCTTTATGAGCAAAGTATGGCGATGGCGAAGGTTATGGTAAATCCATCTACGACTACTCTTCGCCAATTTATAAAGCTGAAAGTTACCTCCTTGCATACTCGAAAGAAATTAACGATGTCCCTCCGGAGGACGAATGGACTGTACCACAGAAATTGCTAGACACTAAAATTTCTCCACCCCCCTACGATCTCAAACTTGGAAGGAAGAAATTCAAACGCACTAAGGGCATCGGTGAAACACTCAAGTCCAAAAGGAGGAATAGGTGTTCAATATGCAAGAAATCTGGACACAAAAGAACTACATGTATAATGGCCATCGAATCATAGATAGGCTTTTTTTTAGCTTATGTTGTAAAGCTACTATTTTGGTTGCTAAATGTGCATTTCTGTAGATTTTAACCTTCAGTTGTAATCGACTTAAATCGTTGTCTACGATAGACTACGTAAAGTCTATGGCTTATATTTCACAAGATCTATAAGATATTATGTATTAGTTATATTATTGCTCATCTAACATGCTATCTTGTTTATTTTCCCGCCTTATCTCTCCAATCGATGCAATGAATCATTATTTCCCTTGTTTTTCGTTCCCATTTAATAAAAAGCTGCACAAAATGTCTGTTCACGAGAAAATACTCATTTTTAAGTGGCTATTAACGTCCAACGGTAATAAACGACTACTTTTGTAAGCCATCAGTGTTAACACTTCATTTTTACTTTATATATAAGGTGTCCATCCCTCATTATTTTATTTAGTTCACTTTGTTCTGTTTTTAAAAATTCTACAATGTCTGAAGCATCTCAAACATCCAATTCTAAAAATACTCTAATTTGTCATTGTGGGAATGCGGCTGTCTTGAGGACGTCACACACAGATTCAAATCCTGGTCGCAAATTTTATAATTATGCAATTGCGAAGGTAAGGTGTGTATTTTTTTAAAAAAAAGTTAAGTTAATCGTTATGTAATTTTTTTTTTCCTAGGATAATGGCACATGCTCGTTTTTTAAATGGCTTGATGAGCTATCACCTCCGATCAGTCCATCAACATTGAGTCCGGGACTCGAGACATCAAATTTTCAAGGCTTGACAAAATTTGATCTACTACAAAGGCTACAACAATGCAAAAAAAATAAAGATTTTTTCATGACTTTGTTCAAAGAAGCCGAAGAACAGTGGGATCACTTTAAAATATTGCTGCATGACACCCAAATAGAGAGGGATCAACTAAAACAAAAATTGA
This sequence comes from Capsicum pubescens, assembly GCA_030864215.1. NCBI lineage: Eukaryota > Viridiplantae > Streptophyta > Magnoliopsida > Solanales > Solanaceae > Capsicum > Capsicum pubescens. The sequence goes on along the minus strand of CM061541.1, from coordinate 81,508,895 downwards.
TTTTGGTCGAAGAAATGGAGAATGTACTAAAAATGAGGTTATGTGCTATAATGCTAGTATTCGTTCTTTGGAAAACTGTAACATGGATGTAGTGATATTGAATAAATATTATTAGTTCTATTTTTCTATAATGTTAATACTATTTTTGATAGAATCTTAGTCGATTAAACAACACGTCAACTTATATTCGACCACCATGGTAATGATAGACTATGCAAACGGTATATGAAATATTAAGTATGTATTCTATGATATCAAGCATACAATGTACCAACTGTTTTGCAGAAATTTTGACTTTTGAAAGAGAGTCGCCACTTAATTTTAAAAAGGAATTAAGAAACCTTTAAAAATACTTTCAAACGATTCAAAACAGAAAAATCGTTTTAAGTTAGAGATTCTAGATAAGTGGTTCCTATTAACGTTTTAGGAAGGTGTTAGGCACCTAAAATGTCCGCTAACTTGCGGTTATCCGGACTGTTTAAAAAATCGTCTTTTGATTAACTTTGAAAAGATTAATTTTGTCGAAAAGTGATTGATTAGGAATTTTTTTTTGGAAAAATCAATTTTTTAGCGACTTAATTAGGGATTCAACTAGGTTCGCAAGAAACACGTAAAACAAACAAGCATAAAGAAGAGAGGAAGAGGAGGATGTAAGGGATTTAGGCCATTAGGCCCAAATCAATAAGACTTGTCCTAGTCTAATTGGGCTTTTGGCCCATAACCTGTCCTAAACTATTTTTTCAGGTCCGTTGGCCCAAAATCTGCTCCACCTGTATTAAATTTTCAACTTTGGCTTCGAGGCCCAAATGAATAAACAACGAAATAAATAAAAGAATAAATAAGTAAAGACAACAATACGAATGAAATAAATGAAGAAACGAAACTTTCAAGCCTCCTAGAAAACTTTGATCCATTCTCCTTCTTTTACCTCTTGCACTTGCATGCCATGTAACTCGGTTTGGACCTCTTGCACTTGCATGCCATGTAACTCACTTAACAATTAACCCATTCTAATTAAATTTTGATCAAATTAAAGGTTAATTGGCCAAATGCATTGCGATTGTTGCCGATTTAATTTCAATTTATGATCAAATTTAATAGATTGATTAAGTTGAATTAAAATTAAATACGAATTAATACTTCTTTTAATTCCGAGCTTCTTGATTTAATAAAATCAAACAAATATCTCTCTAAATAAATTATTTTTTGAGAATAAATTATAACTAAATTAAGATTTTAACCATTGTAAATTTATTTCAAGATAAGCCTTGATTATAATCCGATGTTTTGTAAAATGAATATTTAAGTATCAAAATTATAATTTCATATAATTGAATACGGTAATATATAATCGCTATTTTAAAATGACAAAATTACGTACAGAAAATATTTTGAAAATCCTTTATTCGGATAAAATAAATGTTGTAATTTTATTTGAAAATTAAAGAAAATCCGTATTAAACTTAGCTATGGAGGGAAAAAATTAGGTGTCAACAACTGTTCCCTCCCTTTGGGTAGGGTGGATGCAAGTAACCCTAAGCAAAGAGAGGTTGACGTTCCTAATTTTTGTCTGACTACAAATTCGAATTCGAAAGAGATTGATTTTCACACAAGTTTTGGAGTTATGGCCAAACCTTGGTATCAGGTTTCCTACATATCCCAGGTTACATGAGAATTCAGGCCACTTGTAGTTCATAAAGCTTGATTTAAAGCACGATTTTTTTAGAAAATTCACCAGCTATCTTGGTTTTAGAGTTTTTGATGAAACCGAGAAGCTGGGGAATGAAGGGATTTGGGGGGAGGTTGGAATGCAGTCGAGTTTTCTACATAGATCTCAGCCTACATATCCCTAAGATTTTAGGGAATCAGACTGCTTGTAGTTCGACTCGATTGGTAGAAAAGATAGTCTCTTATTTCAGACGATCTTTGGCTCAAGATGAGTGACAAGTTGATCGAGTTGTGGAAAAGAGGCTTGTAACCTCTTAACCATGAACGTAGAGCTCTTCACATCCATAGTTAAGAATTTGCCTGGGCATAATTTCCAAAACTTTATGAGTCTTATCACTCGAATTCGAAAGAAAGAGAAGGTTACCCTCGGTATGAGTTAAGAAAATATCCCAGAGGTGAAGCTGAAACCAGGATATCCCAAAATGCCCACATGTCTTCTAAAAGTGGTGTGGTTATATGGTGGTGGTGATCATCCTTTAGCTCGCGTCCAATGAGTTTGGCGTCCCTCTCTAGACTATGTCTTATTTTGCTGCTAAGAAAGAGTTCCACATTGTGCTGCGTCCTTTTTGGAGTCGTCCGCACCTGTGGGTTTGATTTGAGATTTTCATCCTCTCGGATGCTCTCGACAATATCTCAAACAAAATTATTAGTGCTAATATAATTCACGAAAGAGGTAGGTAGTCTTTTACCCTATTTTCACGTGAGTTGTGGCCTGAAAAGCAGAATCATCTCTTTATGTACCTGTTTGGAATGAAATAACTGGCAACAAGCACAACAACCCTCTTGGTTGTTGTATAATTATGACATTTGTCGGTTGAATATGCCTTCAAAGTGGGGTGGCCCTTTTGGACACCGGCGATACTTTTTGCAGAACGGTCCCTACAACCGTGTAATCTTATGTTGGTGTGGCAACCCTTTTGGTTACCTATATCACTTGTTGTATGTGGAATGATAAACTCTCCGGTTATAGCCGATGATTGATTTATAAATTTTCCTTAAATTGTCAATCTTTGGATAATCTTGCGCATTATTTGATGTTGGATACGAGGCGACTTACAGATATCCTTTGAATTGCTAGCTTTTAGGTAATCCTGCACACTATCCGACTTTGGATAAGAGATGGCTTATAGATATCCCTCCAATCGCTAGCTTTTAAGTGTTCCTGCACATCATCCGACCTTGGATACAATATTACTTATAGATAATCCCTCAAATTGTTAGTCTTTGGGTAATCCTGCACATAATCGATCTTGGATATGACGCGTCTTATAGAGAACCCTTGGACGTATCAATTTGATAATCTTGCATATTCTCCGATAAGGATTTAGTTGCGACTTATGGATAACCTTTGAAATATCGATTTTTGGGCGATCTTGCACACTATTTGGTTAGGATGTTGTTGTGTCTTACGGATGTCCTACAGGCTATCAACTCATAGGTGATCTTGCACACTATCTTATTTCAAATAATATGACTTATAGCTGACCCTCAAATTTTCAATTTCTAGGAAATCTTATATATCATTCATCCTTAGATAGCGACTTAAAGGCGTCCCTTCAAATCGTGTGCTCTCGATGCATTCAGATGCTGATTCATAAAATGAAGAGATATCCTCGATGCCAGCATTTTTATCTTACGTGTCAACAGATATTAAATGATGATATGAGATGGACTTTGCGGCAATGATATATAATGGCCCTTGGGGCGATGATATGCAATAGCTCTTGTGACGATGATATGCAATAGCTCTTGTGACGATGATATGCAATAGCCCTTGTGGCAATGATAAGCAATAGCCCTTGTGGCGATGATATGCAATAGCCCTTGTGGCGATGATATGCAATAGCCATTGTGGCGATGATATGCAATAGCCATTGTGGCGATGATATGCAATAGCCATTGTGGCGATGATATGCAATAGCCCTTGTGGCGATGATATGCAATAGCCATTGTGGCGATGATATGCAATAGCCATTGTGAAGATGATATGCAATAGCCATTGTGGCGATGATATGCAATAGCCATTGTGGTGATGATATGCAATAGCCCTTGTGGAGATGATATGCAATAGCCATTGTGGCGATGATATGCAATAGACCTTGTGGCGATGATATGTAATAGTCATTGTGGCGATGATATGCAATAGCCATTGTGGCGATGATATGCAATAGCCCTTGTGGCGATGATATGCAATAGCCCTGACTTCATTTGTCAGTGTCCTACTTTCTACATGTACCTGTACTCAAGGTAGACGATTATTAGACACAAAGTCATTTTTACTAGCGACTATTTTTAGGAAACTTCTAAATACGATATGTGTAAAGAAGACAAAGAGCTTTTGTTTGTCGCCTACGATCTCGAGAAATGAGATGGACAAATCAAAAATTCCTCAATAAATGGGCGTTAAACCTATTTTTAAGGCTACCCTAAAATACCGTTCTTGGGTATTAATGCTCTGTTGTGGCTCCCATTTTGCTTGGGGATATTTGAAAGAGACCCTCATTTTGTATATTGAACCCTGCATCCATAGAAAAATGATTAGTTTGAATGAAATTACTCCGTGTTGACCTCCTTTGATCCTTGATTTGCTCCTTGCTATCTCTTGGGCATTCCACTATATCGGGACTTCCACCCTGACACTCCATCCCAAATGATGTCTAGGCAAATACTAAATAAGTGAGTCGTAAGAATTTTGAAAAATAGTCTTAAATTTTTTAAAATAATTCTGAAAACTTTTGTAAAACTTAAGAAAATCTCTGCCAGTCATGTCATGTACTAGCTCAACGAACATCTTCCTCGTGGTTTAGACTATATTCGACGGATGGTCTCCAAAACTCATGATCATTGTTGGAAGGTTTCTTCAAGTAGTTCTATCATAGCCAAAAATTGAGTCTACCCAGACTTTGTTACAGTTGGTGGCTTCCAAAGCTTGACTTTAGCCTCTGGTGCTGGGGAATTTGGAATATGTTTCGACATTTGGTGAAAATTTGGAGGTCCCTCCTCAAAATTTTTGCCCCAGTTTAAAGTTGTTTGAGATGATACCAATCCGAGTGGATCTGAAGTCTTTGCTGATCTTCATTCTCTTTGTTGGACGTCGATCTTCTCTTGTGAATTTTTGAGATTCCTTCTCGAAAATTCTGCCCCAGTTTCTATTTCCTGGGGTTATATGACCGAGTCGTTGGGGCACCTACATATCCCGTTGATGCAGGAATCAGGTCAAACGTAGTTCAGGACTATGCTAGGGATATACAAAAGAGATTAATGGGTTGACCGAAGCCGACATAGGCTTCCTACGTATCCCTTTTATTGGGAATTCAGGTAATCACGTAGTTCATACATAAAAAGAAAGGATAAATTTTCCTAAGGGGTTGACCGAAGCCGACATAGGCCGCCTACGTATCCCTTTCTTGGGAATTCAGGTCAAACGTAGTTCGTAAATAAAAGGAAAGGATTCTAGGCGATTACACATCATAAAATTGATACTATTATAAAGGCATTACAAATAAGCCAAGAAATAAAACTATAACATCTTTCAAGCACGATATCTCTTTACCGCATCGGAATTGATTGGTTTGGTCCACTCTTGACCATCCATTTCAGTAGGATTATTTCCTTTGCCTTGTTCGTCTAACCCTTGACATGACATGACATTGGCAGATTTTTAAATTATTGCTACCAAAATAAACCATGCTAGAAAATAATATTTAAAAAATAACTTCTTAAATAAAAGGAGGCCTTTTGGAAAAATAAATAAAAACTATGGCTTATGACCCACACAAATGTGTGCCCATGCCTTTTTGAAATTTATAAAACACGAAACAAAAATTTCATACATAAAAAGGTGGATCACGGGGCCTCCTCCGAATCAACACCGATTTTAAAAACTATTAGTAATTGCCCTTTCATCTACCATGATGGGCGACGAATTAGGAGCGGAGTGGAAGTCCAATTTTGTAAAACCTCTCCATGTGCAACCTTCTTCATCCCACCGGACTTTGGGAAATCATCTGGTAGAGCATTGCATCCTTCGAACAGATCTCCTATCCCATCCCCAAGACCATCATCATTTGACATCTCATGTATGGGAAATGACTGGTACAAGAGGGGCAAGGGCCTAAACAGACTCTCCTTTGAATTATCTTTGATCTCATCTTCCTTTCTCGGTTGGTACTCTATTCCATGCCTAAAAGCTTTTACTGGGACCATAACAGGCTTGATAATTCCTTCCAAATTCCTACTTAAGGAGGCCACAACTTTCTCTATCTTTTCTACCTCCTCCGTTCTTCCGAGTCCTTCTGAATTTACCTTAGCGATGGTCTTCCTAGATGCCCATTCACCCTCTATTTCAATAATGTTAACTGTAGGACCCCCATGGTTAGGTAACTGATTACTGTTAACATTTGGTGTCGGCGACTGAAGTGTGATGACCTTCTGATCGATCAAATCTTGGATCTTATGTTTCAAGTTAATACAATCTTTGGTACTGTGCCCCGCTGCTCCTGAGTGATAGGCACAATTTTGATCGGGATGATAAAATCGGGAGTTGGGATCGATAGGCTTTGGCTGGATCGGTTGCAAATAACCAGCTTTCATCAATCTTTCGAAGAGCTGGGTACGACTTTCAACTAGCGGCGTGAAGTTTCGGGGAGGTTTCTTTTCGAATTTTAGACGTGGAGGGTTATAATACTTTTGATTTATGGGAGCAGGTTCTTGATGATAATTTGGAGATGTTTGGACGTTTATTTGGTTATTTGGAAAAGTAGCTTGAGTATGAGGCTGATAATTTGGCTGTGGAACTTGGCACTAGGGTTGAGCGTAGAATACAGGCTGAAAACTTGATGAAGATGATGAGAAAAGAATATTCCTAGGGTTGAATTTCCTCCTTAACTTATCAACTGAATTAGTAGAGACTGCAGTCGCATCCTCTCTTTTCTTCTTTGAAAATGTAGAAGATTCAAATGATGTTGGGGTTTTGGCAATTTTTCCTGTTCAGATGCCTTCCTCTAATGATTCCCCAATCTTTACTAAATCTGCGAAAGTTGCTCAAGCCGCGGATACCATCCTGGTATAAAATTCTCCTTCCTGTACGCGAGAGAAAACAGATACCATTTCTTCCTCGGACATGGGGGGTTGCACTTTGGCAGCTTCCTCCTCCAACGAAAGTCATAGTCTCGAAAACTCTCCTCACTCTTCTGTTTGATTCGATCTAGTGAATACCGGTATGGGACTAATTCAATGTTGAATGAGAACCTTTCAAGGAAACCCTTGGCCAATGCTTTCCAACCTGTCCATCTTTTTAGCTCCTGAGACATGAACCACTCTAAGGTTTCACCGCTTAAACCTCGGCTGAATAGGCGCATCAATAATGCCTCGTTCTTCCCTATCCCTACTAGTTGCTCACAGTACCTTCTCAGATAGGCCATTGGGTTTCCGGTACCGTCAAATATTTCAAACTTAGGGACTTTGTACCCATCTTGTGGGTCTACTCCCGGGTGAACACATAAGTCGTCATACCCCAAACCGTCGTGGTCCCTGGCTCCATGAGACTCTTTGATCCTCATGATCTCTTCCTTCATAGCTAGAAAATTCCTTTCATGATCGGTCCTCCACTCTTTCTCCTTCTTCTCGTAATGGTCCATCTCAGGATTAGGAAGGGGTTCATAGGTGTCAGGGGATACAATGGCCTACAGGGGATTGGGAAGAGAGGCTTGATTTTGTGGATGAAAGGAATTTGGTTGGTAAGTGGGAAGGACGTTTTGGAAATTGGGAAGGCTCTGCGGACTTTGCAAGTAGTTTGGCGGAATTTTAGAAGGATTTTGTGGATTTGGAAATGAATTTGGTGGATTCAAAGGTAGGTTTGACGTATTTTGTGGATTTGAGAGTGAATCTTGGGGATTTGGAAATGTGTTTTGAGGATTTGGAAATAGATTCAAAGACGGGTTATGTGGGGTTACAGATGGATTTTGTGGATGATAAGCGTCTGGGTTATTTTCACGATTAGTATTTTGGACAAATGGAGGAGCGGAGACGGATGATACGTTATTTAACTGATCCCTGAGAATAGGTGTGCTGAGGGGAGGGATTTGGAGTGGAGTCCCGTGTCCCTTTAGAGTGGGGGCATTGACGGTGATGGCCAAGTTAGCCAAATCCCGAGTGTGATTTACTTCTTCCTGAAGCATTTCTAACTTTCTTGCAAGTTCCGCAATCATCTCATTCTGTTCCGCTATCACATTGTCCCGAATAGTCAGGGCGCTTTCCTCGTCATTTCCTGTTATTTTTGAATGATGGTTAGGGGATGAGATTTTGTGCGCTTTTGATCGGGTGAAGTGGGTATGTTCTGCCAGCTTATATCAACATGGAGTAATTTCTATTATCTGTAAAGTAAAACAACTCAAAGGCAGATGTGTTAGTTTCCGTATGTGATAAATAATGCAAAATATTTGACAGAAAATAACCATATCGAATTGTTTGAGTCCTAGACAAATTCATCCATAGGAGTATAGCGGATAAACTTGCCTTTGATCCAAACAAAGACCACAAGCACACAAAACATTATTATAATGCGTATCCTAACTGGGGTGACCCTTTTTGAGCCAAGGGTTCAGGCCTAACAATTTTTGAAGAAAGTATATGCTTCCCTAAAGTCAATCCATTATTCCCCAACTTATATAGACACGAAACGGGCATAAATGTGTACAAACAATAACAAAAGAGGGATACAATCTTTGGGGAAAAAGGGAAATAACATGAAAAAGGATAAGTTCCCGCGCAGGGGAAATAGAAAAACTAGCTACTGGAGGCTCCTTGGTCTGCCTTTGCCTTCTTAGATTTGTCCACTTCTCATATAGGTGACATCCGTCGGCGCTCAAATTGTTCCTTAGATTCAACCTCCCAAATCGATCAATTTCTTGCTTAACTTGCTTCAATTCTTCTTACGAAAGTAAGCAAATCAAGTTTTTTCCCGACCCCCAAAGGACAATGGATTGAATTAGACAGGCATACATTTTCTTCAACACATAAATATGGTTCATCTATAATTGACTCAGGGTCAATAGACGTAAGACAGGTATTCTAATGGGCCTAATACCCCGCTCGGGTATTGGGTCGTCCTAGGCTCATGCCTAAAATAGGGTTTTGGTTTCGTTCTATCCTAGGTGTCTAGAGTGGGTTTGAACATTGGTTCTCAAGCGGACAACATAAGTTTGAAAATACGAACAGCGTCAGATGACTCACGTGGTGATAAGCTGTTCGTATTTCCAACACATTTTGGAATTAAACATCAGGGGCCGGGACATCCATGAAACCCCAAAAAAGTTTATAAGATGCAGGAATATGCCATGAGATGCGATAATTAAACTTTACATAAGCGGAACACATAAACATTTAATCAAAAGATGAAATCAATCATTTGGTTAGAACCTAGTTAAAGATCCCCAGCAGAGTCGCCATTTCTGTTTTGCGGAAATTTTGACTTTTGAAAGAGAGTCGCCACTTAATTTTAAAAAGGAATTAAGAATCCTTTAAAAATACTTTCAAATGATTCAAAACAGGAAAATCATTTTAAGTTAGAGATTCTAGATAAGCGGTTCCTATTAACGTTTTAGGAAGATGTTAGGCACCTAAAACGTCCGCTAACTTGCGGTTATCCAGACTGTTTGAAAAATCGTCTTTTGATTAACTTCGAAAAGATTAATTTTGTCGAAAAGTGATTGATTAGGAAATTTTTTTTTGGAAAAATCAATTTTTTAGCGACTTAGTTAGGGATTCAACTAGGTTCGCAAGAAACACGTAAAACAAACAAGCATAAAGAAGAGGAGAAGAGGAGAATGTAAGGGATTTAGGCCATTAGGCCCAAATTAATAAGACCTGTCCTAGTCTAATTGGGCTTTTGGCCCATAACCTGTCCTAAACTATTTTTTCAGGTCAGTTGGCCCAAAATCTGCTCCACCTGTATTAAATTTTCAACTTTGGCTTCGAGGCCCAAATGAATAAACAACGAAATAAATAAAAGAATAAATAAGTAAAGATAACAATACGAATGAAATAAATGAAGAAACGAGACTTTCAAGTCTCCTAGCAAACTTTGATCCATTCTCCTTCTTTTACCTCTTGTACTTGCATGCCATGCAACTCAATTTGGACCTCCTTTCGGGGCTTGACTCGAAAGATGGGCCATATTGGCCCATTACGTAATGCAAAGTGAAAGAGCCCGTATGGACTCCGAGGTGAATTCATGAAAAGAAAAGAAAAATATATGAATTAATATATGTCCATGGAACAAACTATCTTGACAACAATAGAAATTCCGAAGGTTCAAGGCTTTCGAAAGTCACTACTCCAAACTCAAGCATAAAAAGGAAACTCTGGTACAAGATTAAAGAACTTATGACATGTAACTGATTCTTGAATCTTTAATGTAGGGATCAGGGAGAGCATGATATATTACACACTAGTACTTTTTGCATAGAAACGTGTATATGCATGAAAGAATTCCAGTAAAGGGTTTCAGCTTTCCTAGTCTAATGTGACGATCTAATGAGCATAGAACATAATATTGGTCTTATTTTCTATAGTAGAGGGATGCTATAGCAGTTGTTAGGGGAATACATTAGCAGTAAATCCCAATCACTCCCCTTCGTGATAAACAGATAACTTCAAGTGCTTACTAAAAAAATACATCAAAGCTAAGAAATTTTTTATCAATTAGCCATCAAAATACTCGACTGAGATATAAAACTGAAGAACTGAAGATAACTTTTAAAACAGATGAATAAATTCACGCAACAGGTGGATCAAGGCAAGTTCGTTTCAACTCTCCTCTTGTGTTATATGGTATACAAGGCAATCTGATCAATGAAAGCAAAGAAATTCTCACTTAAACGAAGAAACTATCAACTCTTATGATCACTAAAACCAAAATCCACACGAGAAGAGACGTAGTAAACAAAGCTAAAGGGGAAGTGGCGGAACACTAATATCGACCTCATACTCTTTCTGACAAGCTCAGAATGAGTTTCAATGGTCAGAATGATCATCGAGGAAACATGGGATTTGCTAGTTTTTACACATATCCTCGTTATTCTTTGTCATTTGAGAAGACAAAGAATCCAAGAGGTGGTCCTACTAATGATGCTACCAGCTCAACCACACCAAACTAATGACAACAAAAACCAGACGATATCAAATACTATCCACGAACATAACACCCTCAACCCAAAATCGTTAAACAAAGTTCAAAGTTCGGAACTTTAACCATGAAATTAGGTATAGCGAGATATCAATAGCCTGAGACAAAATCAAAGCATGCAACTTTACTACAAAAATAGCTATAATAACCCGTCATCATCCCGAAACTATTTATCAGACTTAAAGCAAGGAACTTTACTGTGAAAACCAGCGTATTCGACTCTTAACCAACATACAAAATGAGAGTACTAGATCAAAACTCAGTCCACAACAATATTCCGATTACACAACAGGCTATAAATTAAAAAAAAGTAATTACTCATAGATAGAGATAGTGGATTTAGGGCACTTTAATGAAGAACATGTCCTTAAAAGTACTAAGCAGCGGTATCAAACACATTGAATCAAATACCAACATTGCGATAACTATAATGAATGAAACCTATGACTATCGAAGCCATCTACCAGCAAACAATCCCAGGATACAATGTTACTAAAAATTTATTCACAACTACAGAAGGTCGAGATGAAGCAAGAACAAATGAAAGCTTAAACGGAGAAGGATATTACCTTTTAAAGAGCAGCAAAACGAGATGACGAATTAGTATGGAGATCACCACCACCAGGAAACTTCTTCACCGTCAACCGAAACTCTAATTTAGCCGATGAACAAGAACAGAATTTCCACTCAAGACAGAATTTTCTCAAGAGTTTTCTTTCTTTTTCTTTCTTTTTCTTTCTTCCTTCTCTTTCTTTCTTGTCTTTCCTCTCAAATAGTTCATACCCCAGGAAAAAAATTTCCCTTTTGTCTTTAAGATTTTCCCCCTCTTTTCAGACCCAAAATTTTCAATCCAGAAGGGAAAACGAGAGAAAAAAAATCCCTCGTTCTCACAACTCAACCGAGCTCTTTATAGAAGACAAATTAGGGTAAAAAAGGAAACCACCCGTTGAAAAATTTGAATTCAATTCCAAAACCAGATCAACACTTTTTTTGGATTTCTTGAGAAAATGGCAACTAGTGGACCAATTAAAAAAATGGGAAAAACCAAATCCTTTTTCCAACCAATGAAAAAGGCCTAAATACATACCTAATCCGTACCATTAACCCAAAATTTGTAGAATGTAGACGTTAGATGAGCCAACTCACCCTCATTCTAGAAGATTCGAGGGTTTTTCCTAAGAAATAAGAGTAGGAAGATAAAAACACGTCATTTTCGGTTTGAGAAAGGGTCGATTTGGTTGTTGGATTCGAACTTTTAATGGTTTTTTTCGATTGATGTTGTCATTTTTTGAGGCTGTACGCTGGAGGAGTTGTACGCGTGGTTTCTGTGCGTACGTATACACTGTATATATGCTTGTTGCTGTTGATTAAAGAAGGAGGGGAATTAAGAGTTGGGTCGGGTCGGTGGTTTGATTTTGGGCCACTGGGATGTGGGCTGGGATTTAGAGAATTGGGCCTGGGGCTGTTAAGGAATAGATGAAGGGAGATTGGGCTTGATCGGTGACGGGCTGGGTCAGCTGATACTATTGGGCTGCACAGCTGGCCCAGATTTAGGTTTTTGGGGATGGGGTAATTTATAAAATAGCTTCACTTAACAATTAACCCATTCTAATTAAATTTTGATCAAATTAAAGGTTAATTGGCCAAATGCATTGCGATTGTGGCCGATTTAATTTCAATTTATGATCAAATTTAATAGATTGATTAAGTTGAATTGTAATTAAATACGAATTAATACTTCTTTTAATCCCGAGCTTCTTGATTTAATAAAATCAAACAAATATCTCTCCGAATAAATTATTTTTTGAGAATAAATTATAACTAAATTAAGATTTTAACCATTGTAAATTTATTTCAAGATAAGCCTTGATTATAATCCGATGTTTTGTAAAATGAATATTTAAGTATCAAAATTATAATTTCGTATAATTGAATACGATAATATATAATCGCTATTTCAAAATGACAAAATTACGTACAGAAAATATTTTGAAAATCCTTTATTCGGGGAAAATAAATATTGTAATTTTATTTGAAAATTGAAGAAACCCCGTATTAAACTTAGCTATGGAGGGAAAAAATTAGGTGTCAAGACCAACTATGACAACACCATGCATATTCAAATTCCATGCCACAAATCAGTTTGACACAAACAGATTCACTGCAGAATCATAACAAGTTTCATAAAATAAAAGAATAATTGTCATATCCTATCACCATATCCTTCAACCTTCATATTTGAGAAATAAAAAAAAATTATCATAACATAACCACCATGATTCAACAACACATTAAACGGCTTAGGATTCAAATATCTTTTTCCCTAAGTTCCTCATCAACACAAGCGTTACTGTTGATTTCATCAACAATGTCCATGACCACATCTTTTTGGTCAGCTTCAGCTCTTTTTTTCTCAACAGTTGCAACTGCTTCTTCATTCTCACCTTCTTCTCCTTTTTTTCAGCATGTGTAGTAGCTGGTGCTTCTTCAGTTTCCTTTTCTTCCACACCTTCTTCTCTTTCTTCACCTGCACCAGTTGTTTCTTCCTCATCTTATTCTTTTCGTTCACCTGCTGCTTCTTTCTCAACTTCTTCTTTGTCAGCTTTGTCAGCTTCTTCTTCAACAATTTTTTTTCTTGCCTTCTTGTTCATCTCTGCCGCTTCTTCTTCTGCTTCTGCAGCTACTACTTTTTCACCTTCTTCTTGGCTCTTATCTTCTTCATCATCCAACTTTTCTTCTTCATTTTCCTCTTCTGCCACAACAGAGGCCAACTCATCCATTTTGCTCTTTTTTTCTCCTTCTTCATTCCTCTCCAATTAACGAAGGTCCACACGCGTTGTGTCATCATATTACAAAGTGTCATTGATATTTAAAGCTGAAAATTCCTTAACAACATCAATTATTGAATAAAGTTACCTCTCTCGTGTTGTCGCTCATCCATTCCTTTTTCTTTATTTTTTTCTCTCTGATATAGGCAGCAATATCCAACTTCGCTTCCTCGAGCACAGCGACACACTTATGAAGATCCCCGGGGGATGAGTTTCCCGCTACATCCTTGGAGGTGCTCGAAGAATCATCATCACCATTGCGTACTCTAACGAGGTTACCACCCAAATCCCCGTCATCATTACTGTCCTTATTTAAAGTAAGGACAGTCACCCCTTATAACTCTTTCTTCAAGCCATCGAGGACGTTATTCTTTACCTTGTCCTTATATGGCTCAAACGTAATCATGTAATCCATTTTTTTCTCATGAATAGTAGGGATGATGTACGGGTGCACATTCTATAAAATATCAATTAACATTTACATAACATTCGATACAACGGTAGTATTATTGCATAATAGAAAATAAGTTCATACCTCGGTAACTTTTCCTTTATACTTGAATGGGTCGTCTTTGATTATCTTATCACTTTTTATAGTGTGCCATCTGAGTATGCGGGGAATGGGAAGCGGCTCATCCATTGATTTTCCAGCAAATTCTCCAAGATGAGGAAAGGCCTCATAGATCCAAATCTGTAAGCAGTATAACAATGAAAAAAATAACTCAGAGTCTATGACAGAGTATAAATAAAATGAGAATCTATGATAAACTCACTAAAGGATTTATGGTAGATACCATGAATGCCCAGGAAAATCTGAATAGAGCATAGGATGCCTTCTGCTTCTCATCAAATACCTCATTCTGCTTCTTCAGGTCATTTTTCTTCTTTAGATAGTCCATGGTCAGTTGAAATGTCTCTTTCCCCCACGGATACATCTCGAAGAAACTCAACAAATCGACCATTCGAATAAGTTTTGTGTTGACAACCTTCGTCGAATCTTTCCCAAGCAACATGGTGTGCAAGCAACATGGTGTGCAAGAACCAAAGTAGACAACACTTGAACTTCTAGTCCTCGTTCATCGTATTCCCTCTGATCAGGTGTAAAAAGTTGGCCACCGTGATGTTTTTGTTTTTTATCACCATAAAACAAAAATTGTCCCCCTTTGCTAACAGCTTCTTCATTTTTTATTCACTGGGTATGATGAGCAGTTCAGCCCCGTGATCAAACATAACTCTTTCAAACCAAAACAAGTAGGCTTGTTGTTAACGCAGAACTATATCTCATGATTCATCTTATCGTTCCTGATGCGTCGCAATAACAAATAATGGACCAACTGCCCGTTGAACTTGAGATGTTTCGGTAGTTTTCACAAGTGTCCAAAATAGGATCGCTTGAATCTTTTCTTCAATTCTTGGTCGACAAGAACTTGCTTAAATTCTCGATAAGCAGCCATTCTTGATCTGAACGATATCTTTTCCGGGAAAGATCCAACCTCATCAATTATCATTCGAAGGTCATACCGCTCCACGGAAATGCACCTTGAAATATATGGCACGGATAAGGAATCATTATCCCCATCATAACTATTACTCCCACTTCCCTCGCTCTCTTTACTGTCACCACTAATACTCCGCTTGGCAACATCTTTACTAGAATCGATGTACTCGCTTATCTCTTTTAACTCCTAATCTAATTCGGACACTGACTCTTAAATTTTCTTTTATTTTGAGACATTTCCAACTGCCTCATCTCTTCTTTTTCTACTGCTACCAGCGGTACCGGTTTTGCGATTAGGAATGATGATTTTTTTACCTATTTTCAACACAATCTACACCTGAAGAATAAATCTCTCATTTTCAGTTCATAGGCCACAAGTCTATCAACATAAATAACTCAATGCTCAAATGAAAACCCCCTAAAAAAGTTAACAAACACCCCACCATTAAACAGTTCACTACACAAACATACAATAATTGATCCAAAATCTAGCATGCGAAATCAAAACACAACAATTGCTAAAAATCAAACTAGTGCACCTAATCAAACTAATTAGCTATTAATATTTTAATTTTTACTATTTCAGCAATCATGTTTTAAAAGAATTTCATGCGTCTCAAAATTGATTTCAATCTAGGGCATTCTCATTTCATAGACCACGGGTCTACGGATAGACCGCAGGTCTACGGACAGAAACAGGTCACTGTTCAAATCAAAGTGCCAAAACAACTCTTCAAAAAAAAATTATACCACCATTCAACACTTCGTTGCTAAAAAAAACACGACTAAACCAAAACACCAAATTCAAAAAAAAAAATCCTACTTCACTACGAATCGATTAGCAAAAAAATCGTTTAAATGGATCTAGAAATGATCAAAACTTCATTTTAACTAACCTTGCGAAGCAAAAACTACCCCTTAGCAGCTGGAGAAGAAGCCGAAACGACAATGGTATTTTTTGGGAGAAGTAGTTTCAAAAGCGGGAGTTGGGAATTGAAGAGGAGAGAGAGAGAGTTTTTTTTTACTATTGGAATAAGTGGAGGATGTTAGGTGTATTATATTAAATTTGTGAAGTTGTAAAAATGATGAATTGGTCCCTTGGCAGACGTGTGGGCCCCTCTTTTTTCACCTTTTACCACTTTTTACACCCTAAACCTAAAAAATAAATCAAAAAGAAATTAAGTGGGTATTTGGCAAATTAGTTTTGGAGGGTTCCTTCTTTGCCAATTATTCCCATTTTACTAAGTACAATGTGTGGGTGGCACCATATAACAAGTTTGAGAAATTAGCAGGAGAATTATATACTAATCAAAGACACGGGGACGATACATTAGCCATATGGAGCCTCAGGTAATGCAACACCAGATTGATTAAGGTTTATTTAAGTTGAGAGTCTATCGAAAATAGTTTCTCTATATCTCTGAGGTAAGGGTAATGTCTATGACACTTTATTATCTCCAGTCCCTATTTGTCAGATTACATTGTTTAACTTAGAAGAGAAGATTGTTTTAGCTTGTATAAATAAAGGTGATTGGCAAGGAATATAGAAGAGAAGAAAATTCCCAAATATTGTCTCTTATTTTAATATGGAATCAAAGCGTAAGGTAGTTTCATAGAAATCATCTTCTCAATCATCAATTTTCTTCATCTGACCTTTCTTTACAATGGCGGATGGGGTCACTACTTCTTCAACATCCTCTGGTTCTACTGCCAGAACTCCACCATCTATAGATCCCACTCATGTTTATTATCTTCACTCTTCAGATTCACCTGAAATGGCCTTAGTTAACACTCCATTTGATGGAAAAGGTTATCAAGGATGGAAGAGATCAGTGCTTATAGCACTGTCAGCCAAGAATAAGCTTGGTTTTATCACTGGTGTTGATGCTTCACCAGATGCCCAGTCTCCATATCTGCAATCTTGGAGCAGATGCAATGACATGGTAACGTCTTGGCTTCTTAACTCTCTTTCCAAAGATATTGCTGATAGTGTGATATACTCTAGTACTGCTAAAGATTTATGGATGAGTCTAGAGCATAGATTTGGACAATCTAATGGAGCTAAACTATTTCACCTGCAAAAAGAACTAAATAGGTTAGTTCAAGGAAATAATGACATTGCAGGATATTTCACTTAATTTAAGAGACTCTGGGATGAGCTGGAATCTCTCAAGTCTGATAAGTGCACCTGTGTGTGTAACTGTGAAGGTAAATTAAAGCTAGAAAAGTCTCTTGAAGATGAGAAACTAATACAATTTTGATTGGTCTAAATGATGTGTATGCTCGGGCAAGAGGAAACATCTTAATGATGAATCTTCTTCCCAACATAAATGTTGCTTACTCTCTAATTTTACAATATGGAAGTCAAAGAGAAACCTATATTAGTGGCTTGATCCCAACTGATTCTTTTTCTTTTATGGTAAGCAACGTGAGTCAAAACAAATTTGGCAAGAATGTAGAGAAAACCCCTGGTGCTATGCCTAATTTTGGAACTATATCATTCAATTATCCAAGATTGAACAATCATCATCAGTTACCAAAATACACAGGAATGAACCAATCACAACAGAAGTTTAGGGTTAAGAAGAAGTATAATCCTAATGTGTCTTGTGATTTTTGTGGTAAGACTGGGCATGTAGATGATGATTGCTTCAGGTTACATAATTTTCCAAAAGATTTTCAGTTCACAAACAATAGAGGTGGACACGTTCAGATTAGAGGAAATGCAGTTATATCTAGAAAAGAAGGTGACGATGGGCATATGATTGATATGAATTTAGTTAATCAACACTTCACCTAAGAATAATTCAAGCATTTTATTCAAATGGAAAAACATAAATCAACAGAGGGATCATCTGGGATAAATGTTGATGCAGTTACTGGTACTGTGCTTAAATATATTGGAACTTGTCTTTCAGTTTTTAATTCTGGAACATGGATAATAGACTCAGGTGCTTCTGAGGACATGTGTTATAACTCTAGTACTTTTCTTTCCATGAAGGCTCTAAAAATTCATGTTAACATTAACTTACCCAACTCGCAGTCCACCCTTGTGACTCACATAGGAAGTGTTCTAATTCCTAATAACCTTACACTACATAATGTTCTTTATGTTCCAAGTTTTAGATACAATCTACTCTCAGTTCATAAATTTAAGCTCCAATACAGTTATACTCTATCTTTCATTTCTAATAGTTGTGTCTTGCAGGACCCTTTAATGAAGAGGCCTTAAGTTTTTGGTGAAGTAAAAGAAGGTCTATACTTGCTTCAAATCATTCCTAAGGATTCTATTAGGAACCAAGAGATTTACAAGGATTCTAAAGTATTTTCTAGCCTTAACAATGTTGTTTCTAGTCCCAATTCAAATTCATATTATTTTCCAATATGTTTCAATGCTAATTCTGATGTAAGATTATGGCATGTAAGACTTGGGCAATTTCCTTATTCATCAATGAAAAATGTCCATTTCCTTACAATTCCCTCTAATTATGATTATCATTGTGAAATTTTTCATTTAGCTAGGCAAGCTAGATTACCTTTTCCTATCAGGCAAGTTACTTTTCAATCCATTTTTTATCTGATTCATGTAGACACTTGGGGTCCCTAAAAGTCACCTACTCACAAAAATTATAGGTATTTCTTGACTATTGTAAATGACTACAGTAGAGGGACTTGGACATACTTGCTAGCAAGAGCTTCTCGCAATGCTACTGAGATCCCCATTCCGGCAACCTACAATGAAATCCTCATGGCCCAAAGCATCACTGCCACAAGCTTCCCAATAACACTCCAAGAGGAAACCCCTATGATAGAATCAACTGATTTAGGCGACACAATACCTCTAACGGCGGAGTACAAGGAAAGGATTTATAACCCGTGGCGTCACTTTGTCATCCTAAAAGCGGTGGGAAAGAGGTTCAACCATCACTACCTACACAAGAAACTAGCTAATCTATGGAAAATAAATGATCCTTTCCCGCTAATAGATTTAGGAAAGGATTTCTATACCGCAAAGTTTAACAGTGAAGATCTTTAAAGGAAGGTGCTCCAAGAAGGACCATGGTTTGTAGCTAGTGCCTACTTATTGGTCCAAAGCTGGGTTCCCAACTTCGTCCCTAGTGACTTCAAAGTGCTAACTACGGATATTTAGGTCAGGTTACCAGAACTACCAACTGAGTTCTACGATCGAATCATCCTGGAGAAGGTAGGGCGGAAGATTGGATCCCTAGTTAAAGTTGATGCATGTACATCTGCAGCTCTGCGGGGTCGGTATGCAAGGATATGCGTGCAGATTCGGATGGACACCCAGGTCAAATATTCAATTAACATAGGGAATCACCAGGAAGCCCTTCACTACAAAGGTGATGGTTTTCTCTACAACTCTTGTGGAAAGTTGGGACACACTAGAAGTACTTGTCCACCATCGAAGACGAACACGAAGCAACAAATGGGTGACAACCATCAAATCGATGGTGGAAAAATAGAATTAAAAGATTAATAGACTACGGTGAGCTTCAAAAGACCCAGAAGAAGTTCCCTATATAAGGAGAACACACATGCAAAGGTGAGTGAAGCCAGATCAGGTAAGTTTCCTACCTCCACAATGGCATCGCCAGGAAAAGTAAGGCGATTAGCGCCGAAACCCTACTACAAGGCAGATAATTTGGGGCTTCGACATCCAAAGCCCATTACCATACTTCCACAAGTGGAATAGGTCCACATAGAGACATCGGCCCAAGTCTTCCTAGGACTAATAAGGACTCCAACTCTCCTAATAAGAGAAAACATGGCTTTCTTAAATTGGACTTTAATAAGAACAATAAAAAAGATGTTCTCAGTCCCAACAACCCCCCGAGTAAGGTCCAAACTATTCCTTCTTTGGGAATGAAGGCACAACAAGTCTTAACTATCTTGTCAAAGACTTTTGAGGCAATAGAACCTCAAAATTTGGTTCATCCTCAGTGAACTACTACACCCCACTGTGGCTGTGAGTCAAATCACTAACTCCGATATGACTGAAATAGGGGAACAAACTTTAAACCATCCCAACCTTTTCTTTTCTAAGACTACCACTGAATGCTCCTCTACTTACTACCTCGACTATCCTAAAATCCTCTTAACTTCTTCTAATCATGGACCCCCCCAAAGTTCTCACCTTCATAACAGATTTACTCCTAACGAGCCATCTACCAATATCCTAGCTCGAGATGGGCCTAGCAAACCAAATAATCCTCCTACATCTGGAATGAAAAGGGATCAAGTTCAGAATAATAATCCAGGACCCATGCTACTTAGCCCAAGTAGTGATGGAGGGGTTGAACCAAGGCCTCAAAAACTTTGGGCAAAACATATGGCTGACAGACCTCATAAGGCTATCCAACTAAGCCCAAGTAGCTCCCCTATCCTAAGAGTTGCTAAATGCATAAATGACCCTCACAGGTCAATCTCTTCCATTCCTCCCTACCAAAATTCCACTAATGCTGGAGAGGGGCCTTCCTTTTGTGCTAGTACCTGGGGGCCCCCAAGTTAGGAGGAACTACTTTAGAACCCTTAATTTTTATTGACACCATCCACCCCTCGGGAGGTAAGAGAAAGGGAGCTAACACTAGAGTCCTTAAGGGAGAACAATATAGAAATGGAGAACATCTTGGCATCTGTGAGAGCCCCAAGAACAGAGGTAGAAACTCTAGGAAAGCTAGTTCACCTTACCTTCGAGGATGTCATAACCGAAATGACAATAATCCTTATATCAGAAAACCTAAGAACCCTCAACTTGAAAGTTGTTCCCCCATCCCTCATGACTGGGAACTTCTACAAGACAAAGATATCCCTTCTATCAAGAAAGAAGAAATATCTAGAGGAGGGAAATCCAGTCTAGAGAAAGGGCAAAGAGATCCTGTAGGAGCCCATAACCCCCTAACCATTTATGATGAATTACATAATATGGAACACTAAGAGAGCTAATGGTGCAGACTTCAAAAGGCACTGCAAAGCTATAGTAGACCTCCATAAACCTCTCATCCTAGCTCTCTAGGAATCTCATATGGGTGACCATAATCATCTTGCTGACTTGCTTGGTTTTGCTAAGAAAATTCAGTACCCTGTAGTTAGATACGCAGGTGGCATAGCCATCATATGGAATAATGACATCAATATCTCTCCTCAGGGTATCCATATTACTATTTAGGATAGGCATCTCCCTTCTTCTTGGCTTTTTAGTACAATCTATACTAGCAACTCTCTTGGGGAGAGGAAGAACCTTTGGGAATAGTTGATGACCTTTATTGATTCCATAAGGGACTCTCTCAATAATGCTTGGCTGGTGGAAGGAGACTTTGATGAAATTTTTAAATCCTCAGAGAAATTTGGGGGGAACTGCATCAATCACAACAGAGAAAGTCTTTTTGGGGAATGCATAAATCATAGCAGCCTTATAGACCTGGGTTTTAAAGGCAGCAAATTCATCTGTTCTAACAAAAGATTCAGGAACAGGGGTTCCCTAATCATGGAAAGGATGGATAGGTGCTTAGCTAATGATTCCTGGATAAAAAAATTTCCTGAAGCCTCTATAACTCACCTTCCAAGAACTCATTCTGACCATTCCCCCATGCTGGTCACTATCTCCAAATACCATATGATTTTCTCTAAACCTTTTAGAATGGAAACCATCTAGTAGTCCCATCCCACTTTCCCTGACATGGTCAAAAGCTGTTTTCAGGGAAACTCTGACCTCACTTAAGCCACTGCCAACTTTCAGCCTATCACCACCTCTTGGAATAGAGAGATCTTTGGAAATCTCTTCCATAAAAAGAGGAAAATCCTTGCTAGACTTGAGGGCATCCAGAGGTCTGAAGATTATCCCTATAACTCCTTCCTGCACAACCTTGACTTACACCTCACAAAGGAGTATAGTGATATTCTTAGACAAGAGAAGGAATTCTGGAAGCTCAAATCCAGAATAAACTGGCTCACTGATGGACATCAGAATACTAAGTTTTTCCACACCTCTACTATCAATAGGAGGAGAAACAATAAGATTAATTCCATTAAGGATGATTTTGTCAACTGGCAGAACACTCATGAAGACATTTCTACCACCATCTTTAACTTCTACCACCACCTATACTCTTCTGAACAATCCTACTCTACCATCAGCTTCCAAAAGAACCCCTCCTCCAAGAGATCCTTAAGACCTGATATCCATTCTATATTAGAAGACATCCTCATCCAAGAGAAGATCAAAAGGGTTGTTTTTTCCTTTCAGCCCAATAAGGCTCCTAGGCCAAAAGGAATTTACCTCCTCTTATACCAGAAGTACTGGGGAATCTTAGATCCATCTATAGAACAATTCTTCAAAAAACTTTTATATCCTGTACTATAAATAAGAAGGTTAATTCAATCTACCTCTATCTAATTCCCAAGTGCAAAAATACTACTAACCTCAGAAACTTTAGACACATTGGCCTTTGCAACACCCAGTACTCATTACCAAGATTATTGCCAAAAGAATAAAGCTCCACTTAGGGAACCTCATTAGCCAATCCCAAGCAAGCTTTCTCTCTAATAAAAGGTCTTTTGATAATGCTATATTTTTTCAGGAGTACATCACTTATTTCTCCAAAATGAGAGGAAAGAATGTCAACATGATACTCAAAATTGATCTTGAGAAAGCCTTTGACAAAATTGAATAATCTTTCATAAGATAGGCCTTGCACTTCTTCAACTTTACATACAACCTCATCAATCTTATCATGTCATGAATTTCCACCTCCTCTATATTCATTCTCATAAACGGGGGTAAGACAACTTTCTTCAAACCCTATAGGGGAATCGGACAGGGGGATCCCATCTCTCTCTATATTTTCATCCTCGGCATGAAACTCCTATGTATAAGGATTGACCATAAAATGGACCTCTTAAATTGGGACCCAATCTCCATCAGTAAAAAAGGCCACAAGATCTCTCACCTTTTCTTTGCCAATGACCTAATCCTTATGTAACGCCCCGAGTCTGTACCCCAGATGCTACATGGTGCTCATAATTCCAGAGGACCACAAGCCAACCCATGTCTGGTACCTGCTGCAATAACTAAATAATAATACTGTAAATATGTGGAAAGTAGGTGAAAACTGGAAATAAGGTTCAACACTGTAAATAGAACTGAGTACGGTATAACAATACCAAAAGTAAAATATCTATCTAAAAATACTCTAGTCTAAAAAGTCTCTAATCTGTCTGAACTATGGAGTTGATGGGACAAGCCCCTTGTAATACCCCGAGAATCCTAATCAATAGTAGAACCATACTTCAAACTCATAAGAAATAAATTTCAGTGATTTGGTATTCTTATGATCATATTTTATGTGTATTAAGGCCTCAACTATATCCTAGCTATTAGATGAATCAAGACATCCTTTACCGATTGAATTCTTGAGAAAGAAATTGCCTTAGTCAAATTCAAATGATCATATCTTACTTTATACAAAGAATTTTTTGATTTATTGACATGAAAATAGATAGAATATTGAATTATCTTTCCAACGATACCAATTTTGCCTAAATCTGGTATCGAGGTAAAGAGTTATGGCCATTTTACCGAGAGTTATACTAACTGCCCAGAAGCAACGAACTGACCGATGGACAGACCGTCTCCCAAGCTGTTTCAATTGAGGAAGTAACCCCATCTTCTGGCCAAAGTGCAATGGACATGCCGACGGACCATCGAGCTAGCGACGGACTGTCGAGCTAGCGATGGACCATCGCACAAGCCGTCGCAACTGAGGCAGTGAACCTGTGTTTTGCCAAAGTGGGACGGGAATACCAACGGACCATCGAGATAGCAATGGACCATCGTCCAAGCTGTCACAGATCCCATTCAGCGATTTAAATCCATTTTTAAAAAGGTTTTTGGGTCTTTTCCTTTTAACACCTAATTATATCAGACTAGAGCTAATAACTCCTCATTCATCCCTAATATCAAAATTAGGATTTCTTTCAAGATCTATTCCCAAGAAAAAGATTCAAACCCTTCTTCAATAAAACTTAAAAATCAAAACGTCACCATTCAATAATCTTCAAGAAAAGTTAATCTTCTTCAAGATTCAAGATTTTAAGGTACGTTAGATGTTCATTCATAGGTACCTTACACCTATGAAGTTCAAAAATCCTTTTTCAAAAGTACAAAGATTTTGATTTATGGTTTTTATGTTTAAATTAGATTGAATTCATGTTCATGACATTTTTGGGTTAAGATCCATGATTTAAGTGCAAGTTTCATGAATTTAGATAGCATGTGTGATGAATATGTGATCATCTTGATAACCCCTTGAATTTACAAAGTGATTAAGGTGTCTATAATATTAGTTTGATTTCAATCCATAATCTAGATTACAAGTTCTAAGAATTGATCCTAATATGTGTTGAACTACATGGTATTCATAGTAAACCCTTCAATGTGCTAGTTGATTGTTGCAATCATGTCAACCCTAAGTTTTTATGATTTAAGGTACCA
The DNA here is from genome assembly GCA_030864215.1 of Capsicum pubescens. Lineage (NCBI taxonomy): Eukaryota > Viridiplantae > Streptophyta > Magnoliopsida > Solanales > Solanaceae > Capsicum > Capsicum pubescens. Next base: position 81,484,143 of record CM061541.1, on the reverse strand, counting down.
ATTGTGCTTTCCATGTGTTTGATAAATTGACTATGAGAATGAAACAATACCATTATAGCATGCTAACATATATTCCCCATTCATGTACAAGTTAATGCATTACAAGTGTTTGATGAAATATCTCTATGAATGGATTATGGTCAAGTGAACAATTATATGTTATTCAAAGTTACGCTTTACTTTATTTTAATGTTATCGAGTCCTGGGGTATTTAATACCCGACCATTTAGATGATTGTCTAGAGCCAGTGTCACTCTTCAAGATACTCTCAATCAAGCCACGATCCGCAGAACTCAGTCTGTCACAGAACTTAGGAAATCTCAGTAATATCAGTATTAGTCCAGTCCAGTTCAGTATTCAATTCAAACCTCAGTATTATTCAAGTATACAGATCAGAACTCAGTAGCATTCAGTTAATCAATAGAATTCAGTAGTATTCTGTCAGTCACCAAAACTCAGTAAACTCAGTTCAGTTTAGTTAAATAGTAAGATTAGTAACAATTTAGTCAAGCCTAGTATAAACTAGGAAATCAATTCAGTGTTTTTCAGTTGGGAGTAGGACTTAACACCGAGTGAGCCTAGGGATGGGGGCACACCCGTTAGTTAGGACTGGGTCCCTAGAAGCAATCCCTAAGTTCTAGAACTACATAGCTTGCGTAGGTATGAGACGTCACCCATTAGATAGGACTGACATACTTAGGGATCACCCGCTAGTACAGGACTGCTCTCAGGGGTAACCCGTTAGATAGGACTAACTCCACAGCAGTTGTCTTTACCTGTAGTGTTATGTGTCATCCATCTGGTGGAGAGGCTTGGAAGCATTTTGATGCAACTTATCCAGATTTTGCAGGTGAGCCATGAAATATTCATTTGGAGTTATGTGTAGATGGCTTCTCACCTTTTTCAGTTGGTGCTGCGCCATATTTATGTTGGCCTATATTTATCACCCCATATAATCTTTCTCCTATAATATTGATGACCAGTCCATATATATTTCTGAATTGTGTTGTCCCTGACCCACGTAATCCAAAAAATGGAATAGATGTCTACTTGCAATCTTTGATTGATAAACTTTAAATTTTATGGCATAAGGGGTTGAAACTTGGGACATTTCACTTAAATAAAATTTCAATCTGCGTGCATATCTAATGTGGACTGTTAATGATTTTCCTGCTTATGGAATGTTTTCTAGGTGGATGACAACTAGAAAGTTGGCTTGTCTATACTGCATGGAAAAAACAAAATCTTTCACATTGAGACATGATAGAAAAAAATCATGATTTGATTGTCGTCGTTGTTTCTTGCCACCTGATCATGAGTTTAGGAGACTCAGGAATACATTCAGAAAGAATAGAACTGAACATGATGGTCCACCTCCAAGGTTATCTGGTCTTGACATCTGGGAGATAGTTCAGTATTTGCCTAAAGTTAGCGAGGAACCATTGTATAGGCTTGATAGATATGGCATTTTGCATAACTAGACTAAGCAAAGTATATTTTGGGAGTTAGAATATTGGCCAGATAATTTACTTAGAAATAATGTTGATGTCATGCATACTGAGAAAAACTATTCTGACAACTTATTCAACACAGTTATGGATGTCACCGGCAAGACAAAGGATAATCCTAAGGACAGACTTGATTTATCAAAATATTGCAAGCGCAGAGAATTACACTTACAGGAGGGGCCCAATGGCAATGTTCTTAAGCCCGGCTAGTTATACATTCAAGATGGACCAAAAGTAAAAAATATGTGAGTGGGTCCAAAGTTTAAAGATGCCCGATGGATATGCCTCAAATTTGGGAAAGATGGTTGATATGGCACAAGAAATCTTACATGGAATGAAAAGCCATGATTGTTATATTTTTATGGAACAATTACTTCCAATTGCTTTTATTGGTTTACCTGAAAACATATGGAAATCAATAGTAGAGATTAGTTTGTTCTTCAAAGACTTATGTGCCACCACATTGAAAGAAGAAAATTTGGCGCGAATGGAAAGTAATATTGTTGTTATCACCAATAAGTTGGAGAAGATTTTTTTGCCAGGGTTCTTTGATATGATGGAACATCTTCCCATTCACTTTGTCCACGAATCCCGGCTAGGCGGTCCAGTTCAAACTAGGTGGTTGTATCCATTCGAACGATAAGAAATTGCAATATATTTAAATTCATACATATCTTTTTTATATATTAAACATCTAATATTAAGATTCTGTAGGGCAATTGAAAAATTTTAAAGGGGTCCCAAAAATAAACATAGGGTAGAAGTTTCTATAGTTGAGGCATATCTTACAAGAAAAATGTCTCAATTTTGTTCATACTACTTTGGTGATGAAGTTGCTCGTTCAAGAAACAGATCAAATCGTTATCAGGATGATAAGAATGAGCCTCAGTTGCAACTGATATCAATTTTCAATCAATCTGATAATAAGGTTAAAAAGACCATATTTCATCGGCTCACTACCATAAATCACAAATCAGCAACTTTGTATGTCTTGCTGAATTTCCCAGAAGTTGAGCCCTCTCTAAAGTAAGGATATTAAATATTAATATATCTTATTTATTTACTCGTTCCCTTAAGAAAATTAATTGTGTTTTGCATGTTGGATCTTCCGTTCATTTAAGACTCAATTCCATAAAAATCAAGTGTATGCATCCTTTGCAACATGGTTTACATATGAGGTTCATAAGTGTACTAATATTTCTACAAATTTTAAACATTTACACATTCTTCAACTAACATATGTGTGTGTGTGTGTGTAAAATATTTTTAGGTACACCAGTCACCAAATGCGGCTGCATACAATCAGTTCTTGAGAGATATTGAATCTTATACAATATCCCATTACACAGTAAATGGGTATAAATTTTCCACTGAAGAACACTCCATAACAAGGAAAACAAACAATAGTGGTGTTTGGGTTAAGGATGATGATGATGTTGATTACTTTGGCATCATATAAGAGATTTTAGAACTGGAGTATGTTGGTTTCCCAATAAAAAAAATTGTCCTCTTTCGATGTATGTGATTTGATCCAAGCACAAGAGGCACAAGAGTACATAAGGAGCATAACATCATTGAAGTGAAGCACAATAGGCCGTATCCTATTAACGATCTCTTTGTTCTCGCGCAAAATACTAAACAAGTTTATTATGCTCCTTATGCATTGTGCAGTGATAAGTCTGATTAGTGAGCTGTAATCAAAACAAAACTTATTGGATGGGTAGAAGTTGAGAATGTGTTGGAGACTGCGTATCAAAATGAATTACATATTGATCACTAGTTAGTGGACATTGATTTAGTGGATAGTTTGAATCACCCGAAAAATATATTTGAAGAAGTTAATATTGCAGAAGAAGAAGCTGCGTGGGTAGGAGATGAGGAAATTTTTGAAAAGGGTGAATGGTTTAGTGGAGAATCTTCAGGAGAGAAGGATTAGTTTGTGTAGGTTGTATTTATTATGTATTGATGTCTTTATGCTTTGTACTATTGACCTTTATGTTTCTTGTTTAAGATTGATATGTAATATACTTTGTAAGATTGTTGTTTTCACTTTCAATAATTTATGTAGCAATAGAAATATTCTTGTCTATCTCGTGTTGTTGGAGCAATTTGAAATGTGAATTAGTAACTTGAAATTAATTACTTGGAATGTTTTCTTATATATTCACTTTGTAAGAACTAACTACTTGTTAACTTTACATAATTTAGATGGCAGGTAGAGGTGACAAAGGTAAGAAAAAAGTTGATACAAAAAAATAAAATAAAAAACAACCTTTGCCTTATATACGATCGATAAGTATTCATGTATCTGAGGGTCGGTTTGCTGACGCGCCAGCACGACCCTCATATTCTAGGTCATCGCAGCATCCAGTTCCTGCTCCTATATATGTAGGTCCACTTCATGGGTCTAGAGCGACTCATTCTTCTCCCATCCTCATGCTACCGCCATCACAGTACTATCAGATGACCACTGGCACATCCAGACATCTACTATCATCTGAAGTACCCTCTACTAGCATTCACCCATGTTCTCACAGTGATTCTGCTGGATCTATTGGGTTGACGGATCTTCATCTTGGAAGCACTCCATCTGGTACTTCAGATCTTCCTATGCTAGTGCATCCACCAGCACTTGTTCCACAGCCTGGAGACTGAGACGATTATCGGAGGTGGTATATTATTCCATATAAAATAGGGTAAGATTTCTAAATATAACAATATTATTCATTTTTCATTTTTCATTTACTATGTTATTATGCTCTAGGAAATTACTGTTTGATCTTGTGTTGTAGGTTTAAGCCCGATGATGGAGTTGGAAAAATTATGACCAAATGCATTAGTTAGAACTTCAACGGCTATTGGACCAGTTAGCAAAAGGTTTCAGAATATGACAGCGAAGAAATGTTTAAAGAATTTCATGCAAGGATTTAACTTATCGGCAACTTAACATATTGTTAGAACAAAAAATTAAATATTATATTATTTTTTTTATTGTAGAAATATTTCTGGTGGAATGACACGCATGAAAGTGCTATACAGAGAAATTTTTATAGAAGAGCTAGATCCAGAATGATCGGTCTATTGGATTATGCCAGAATGAACAGGGTACGACCGGGGTTTATACTCGAACCCATGTGGCAAGATTATCTTCACTATTAGAATAGTGAAGAATACCAATTATTGAGTGAGAAAGGAAAGAAAGCTAGGGCATCATCCATGGGTGGCTCTCTACGTACTGTGGGTGCAGTTAGTCAAATTACTGTGGAGCAAAAAATGGTATGTAACTTTTACAGTTTTAATTGTTTATTTCTATTTAAATTTCTAATTATTTGAAGATTAATAATTTTATCATATGCAGGAAAAAAAATTGGGTAGGAAGGTAAGACACGGTGAGGTATTCGAGGAGACACATGTGAGGAAGAAAACAAACCCAACTGATGAAGATGTCTGGGTTGAGCCTCGTAAAAAAGCTGCCCATGTAAGAATCAAATTTTGTATTTATGACTCTTTTTCTCAAAGTTGATATTATTCAAGTACAAGCAGTTTAATATTTTGTTACTATTAATTTTAACTTTACTTTGAATACGGGTCAAATATATGCAGCTCATTAATGAGTATCGTAGTACTCAGCCTCCTGAAAGTCAGGGTGACACAATACCTGAAGATGTAGATGAGAAGTTATGGCAAGAAATTGTGGGTCCTCCAGTAAGAGGCCAATACTAAGAATACCACAGAAAGTATTTTGGCGAGAATGTTAGGTCTTCGTCCAGCCCTACATCTTATTCTTCATCAGTTGATAGAGAAACCGTTCAATTACTAAGAAATATGATTTCTAAACTCACTGAAGAGCTTACTGCATAGAGAGAGAGGGCGAAGAAGAAGGAGAAGGAAACAACATCACAAATCAGGATGTTGCAGTAGCAGTTCAGCTCTTTTATTCGATCTACAAGGATTCTTTCTCTATGTCCTGGTGATGCAGTTCGGGCTGCAAAAGGTCTAGGCCTGCCGGATGATAACAACACAGATGAGGAATCAAATCTTGTATGTGCGGTGAGGATGCGGATGATGAAGACGATGATGATGAGTGGTAGTTTTTTGACTTTTGTATGTGTTGTTATGTGGATTTGGAAATGAGTTGTAGTTTTTACACTTTTGTATGTTCTATATGTTTTTAGACTTGTATTGTATGTTGGTTGTTTGAATGGAATGTCCCATATTTATTGTATGCTCATTTGTTTGGCTGGTTGATGGAACGTAGCATATATAAGCTTTTATTTTAAAAAAAAATTACCAGAAAAACCGACCGCATGTGGTTGGTTTTTCTAGTAATTTTACAAAAACCAACAACAAGTGGTTGATTTTTTTAAAATAAATTAATTAATTTAAAAATAAAACCGACCACAAGATTTTGAATTTTTTTTTAAAATAATATTGAATTTTAAAAATACATATATATTTTTTAAAAAATCGACCACACGTTGTCGATTTTAAAAAAGCTACCATGCTTTTACCGACCATGCATTTTGGTTGATTTTATGGTCGGTTTTCCTGTTTCTTTTAGTAGTGACATTTACGTTTATTATAGAGGTACATTGTTTGTAAAATTAATTCTTTATAACTATTGGATTACAGGTCATGGGTTGCCCATGTGGACCGACCTGACCCATTTTTGTTTTTGGATTATCTGAAAAATAAAGAGAAAAAGAAGAGATAAGTCATGAATTTGAAACTTGGGGGGAAAAGTTACTGTTCCACTTCTCCAATATGTTTGTAGTTCATTTCTTCCTTCTATACAAGAGAGAGCAGTGACGAAACCAAAACAAAAACACTGAAATTGAAAGGCATTTAATTTATCAATTTACATTTTGTTTCCAAGATAAACGAAATTTACTTTGAGCGATTCTTTCGGTGGAAAAATCATCTACTTTCGCTGCAAAATATCAAATAAATACTGTTTTTGCTCCGTAATTTGCTTTTAATAACATCAGAGACTAGGTTGAATTATCCTATTTTAATGTTACTTCTCAAGTTCAGTGTGCAAAAACTCTTAAAAAGATCATAAATTAACAATACCTGTAAGAATATTGTCTCCGGTCAGACGTGACGTTGATCTGGTCAGATGCGCCGCCAGTCTCCAATCAGACGCACCGCCAGTCTCCGGTCAAGTGCACCGCTTATCCGGTCAAATTCATCACTACTCTGTTCAGACGTGTCCCTGATCCGGTCAGACGCGCCTCCAGTCTCCGATCAGACGCACCGCTAATCCGGTCTAACACGTCGCTAGTCTAGTCAGATGCGTTGCTTATCCAGTCAAACACGTCACTACTCCAGTCTGACGTGTCGTTGATCCAATTAGACGCGCCGCCAATCTCATAAGATGTGCCATTGTTTAGTTTTGCTTCCCTGATGAGAAGTATTATGTTTAAGAATTGGTGAAGAAAAAACATTATGCTTCAGTGCTTGTGTGAAAAATGCGCCTTTTATTTAATTTTGTTGTTGTTGTTATATGGTACTTATATGCAGTACAAATACTAATTATAGTACATATATATAAAAGGGTGCATACTGTTGCTCAATTATCTTTCACCAATTTTTATAATAATAAAAAAAGGCTATATAATTGCTTTAATCAAAGGTGTGATATTTTTCCACTAGCACAACCTCTATATAATGAGAAATTGTATAGTGTAAAAATATACTTTTTAATTTTATTTATTAATTGAGTGTATAAATTAGACTTGATATAACCCTTGTCTAAATAAATTCCTAAATATTAATAAACAGATTTTGTCTTCTATAATAAATTGTGACATAAGTGTCATATTGAGTGGTTAATCCATTCTTATTATTTCTTGGTCCGTATTTCAGAAATGGCTAAACAGGGACAAACTCGAATCACTCCAAGTGGGAGTTATGGATGTTGAGTAAAGAGACAAAGTAGAAGAGCACGTCGTCGAAGGGCATGTTTTAGAGATTGTGATATCGTACGAAATGGTGTCCCCAGGGCAATGCAAAATTTGTTACAGAATGAAAGATCTATACGAAGGGAAAAAGAGAAGAAATTGGAAGAGTTCAAGTCTTTTAAAATGTAACCTAGTATTACAGTTGCTAGTTTTATTCATTTGTTTGAATTAAAACGTGAAAAAATAGAAAACTATGTAGAAATCTCAGATGGGGAAGCATTAGCTATTTTAGTAAATTCTCTATGTGATCCTTAGGGCGAGAGATTAATTGATGTTTACCACGAGATTTGGCCTAGCGAGCCCTTTTGGGTGTATATAAGTCGTCTAGAATATTTGTGGAATGACTTTTATCTTTAGATTGACTTGTAACATGAAGTTATTTATTAACTTGATATTATATAAATATTAAGTTGTTTATCTCCTTTTATATGACTTTCATTCATTTATTTGAGTTTAAAACGACTTAATTAAAAGCTATCATTCTAATACACATTAAGAAATTAATTTCAAATTTTGGTCAAAAGTTTAGTTCGTTGAAGATGATCGGATTCTTAAGTGTCCTTTTGATTATACACTAAACATGGAACCTTTATGTAAAATAATTTGCTTGAATATGTAACTTGCATGCATAATTGATAAAATACTTATGTGATTGTCTCTAAATAACAAACATGACATCGAAAATTATAATTGTCGACTTGAACAAAGGAGAAAAACTAAATGGTGATAATTACGATATTTAGAGTCGTAAAATATGGTATGTGCTGAAAGAGCAAAATTCTCTTGAAGGTATTAACTATGTCATATGTCTACCAGAAGAGGGTAACACTGCACAAACACAGAAGAGACCTTGGAGCTTATATGGCTTGGAAAAAGGCTGATTTCATCGCACGTGGAATCATTGTAAGTTCTATGGTTGATGACCTCATACATGAGTGTGAGGAATTTCCTACTGCCAATTCCATTTGGGCACACTTGCGAGGAATATATGGGGTACTTCTATCACCCGCCTTAGATAGCTGACTATCAAGTTTGACACTTACAAGAAGCTTCATGATCAGAACATCAAACAACACCTTAGGGTGATGTCGAATATGATAGCTCAACTAAAAAGTGTTGGTCACATTCTTTCGGATGAGAAGCAATTTCAAGCAGTGATCCGATCACTTCCCAATATTTGGGACCACTTGAAGGTCAACTTAACCCACAATGATAGCATTAAAACTTTTTTCTGATATTGCCCGTCATGTTGAACTTGAAGCTGAGCGGCTTAATGCTGCTAAAGTTGCTTATAATGCCTTTATGGTAGAATTAAGTGGTAAGAACTCTTCAGGATTCAAGCGTAAGAAGAAGTGGAAACAGAACGGGAAGGTTAAAGAAGCCGAAGAAGGACCCTCCGAGAAAAAGAACAAGCCAAATCAAAGAAGGGAAAAAAGTTTTTTAAGAAGAAAAACAAAAGCAAGATTAAGTGCTACAATTGCCAAGTTCTGGGGCATTTTGCTTGTGAGTGTCCTGAACAGAAAAAGGTAGCAATTCTAAACACAACTCTAAGTGCTACATATGTTTCTAGCACTACTTTATTAACCAAATCTTATTCTATGTGGATTGTAGACTCAGGAGCCACTGACCATGTGAGTCGAGATCGAGAAACGTTTATGGAGTTCCGTCAAGTTTCACCTGAATCTAGGTGGATCTATGTTGGAAATAATGCAAGACTTGAAGTCAAAGGTATTAGCACTTGCAAAGTAAATTTACGTGGAGATCGGTCTTTAATATTGCATGACGTCCTATATGCTCCAGATATTCGACAAAACTTAGTGTTTGTGTTTGTTCTTTTAGGTGTTGGTTTTCATTTGTTTTTTTAGTCGTAATTGTGTAAGAATTACTCTAGATAATATTTTTTATGGTTTTGAACATCGTTATGATCACTTTATTGTTTTAGATTATAATCCTTCAACTTATGACTATTATGTCGATTGTTGTGTAATGTCATGTTATTCAAGTAATAATGATGTTGATATACTTACATGGCATGCTATATTGGGTCACATAGGGCAAGATCAAATGAATAGATTAGCAAAGTAAGGACATCTAGGTTCTTTCTCCAAAATTGAGATGCCAACTTGTCAAAATTGTCTTGCCGAAAAGATTACATTAAACCATTTAGGAAGGATAAAAGAGGCGAATTCCCATTGCAATTAATCTATTTTGATATCTGTGGTCCAGTGAATATGGGGGAAAGGAGTGGTGCTTCATATTTTATTACATTTATTGACGATTTCACACGCTTTGGTTATGTCTATTTGATATCTCATAAATCTGAAGCACTTGAATGCTTCAAAAGATATATGAATGAAGTTGAGAATCAATTAGACAAAAGTATAAAGGCATTAAGAATCGATAGAGGTTGTGAATATTTGTCAAAAAAGTTTAAAGAACTGTGTATTAAAAAGGCACTATCAGACAATTAACTACTCTTTATACACCTCAACAAAATGGTGTAGCCAAAAGAAGGAATAGAGTATTGTTGGATATGACAAGGTCCATAATGGAGCAGATAAATTTACTAATATCTTTATGGGGAGATGCATTATTAACTACGGCCTACATGTTAAACAAAGTGTCTTCTAAATCAGTATTTTCTACTCCTTATAAACTATGAACTAGTAATAAACCAAACTTTAATGATCTACGGCCTTGGGGTTGTGTTGCATCTATTAAAGACCATTTTCGTAAGTTTGGAAAACTAAGTCCAAAAGGAAAGAAATGTATCTTTATAAGATATTCAGAATACTCCAAAGGGTATGTGTTCATTGGTGAATTGGAAGATGGAAGTTGTACTGAGATTAAATCACGAGATGTCACATTCCTAAAAAATAATTTTTTTCAAAAAGGGTGAAATAAAGGAAAATGAGCCTTTTTACAAAATGTTGAATTCAGATGATCATATAAAGTCACCGGACATGATTGATAATTCAAATCAAAAAATGATTCTCGGTACAAGTGGGAGTTGTGAATCCCACAATCCTATTGAGGAATCTGAACTTCAATTATGTCAGAGTACCAGAAAAGGTGTACCTAAATAATCTTATGAGATTGAGGACTATGTTTTTTCGGTATCTCCCATAGAATTGGATGAACCTAATTCTGTGAATGAGGCTTTATCGAAACCTGATAAAGATGAATGGATAAAAGTGATGAAAGAATAATTAGAGTCCATAAAAACCAATAAAGTCTAGGATCTCTAGTTAACCTTTCTTCTGGGTGTAAAGCTATTAAGAACAAGTGGATTCTCAAAGTTAAACGCAAATCAGATAGGTAAATAGAAAGACACAAAGCACGATTAGTGACAAAGGTTTTACTCAAGAAGCTGGAATAGATTATGAGGAAACTTTTTCATCAGTTGTGAAATTTACCTCAATTTAATTGATTTTATCTATAGTTGCACATTTAGATTTAGAATTACACCAAATGAACGTGAAGACCGTTTTTCTCAATGGAGAACTAAATGAGGAAATCTACATGGAACAACCTGTAGGTTTTGTAGTTAAAGGCCAAGAAAAGAAGGTTTATAAATTAAACAGATCAATATATGGCCTAAAGAAGTCTTCAAGGCAGTGATACCTGAGATTTTATAAGGAAGTGATTTCTTTTTATTTCACCGTGATCGATGAAGACCATTACATCTATGTGAAAAAGTCCAATGAAATATTTATGATTCTTTCGCTTTACGTGAATGATATTTTATTAGCTGAAAATAATTTGGAGTATGTAAAAACTATTAAGTCATGGCTTTCAAATTCATTTGACATAAAAGATATGGTGTAGCAGACTATATATTGGGTGTTAAAATTCAAAGAGACCGTTCCAAGAATATTTTGAGTATATTTCAAGAAACATGCATAATAAAAATTTTGGAACATTTTCGAATGAATGGTTTCAAATCCATGGATACTCCTATAGCAAGAGGTGAAACTTTAAGCCTTGAAATGCGTCCAAAGACTGAAAAAAAAGTATATGTCATGAGTACCATATTGTAGTGCAGTTGGGAGCTCGATGTATGCTATGATGTGTACTCGTCCAGACGTTTTTTATGTCATAGGTCTGGTTAGCAGGTATCAATCCAATCTTGGAAGAGATCATTGGAAAGCAGTAAAGATAATTTTTTGATACTTGAAGGGAACTGCTAATTATTCACTATGCTATAATGGATCTGATTTATACATAAGAGGTTATACATATGCTTATTGGGCTAGCAATCGATATGATAGAAAATCAACCTTTGGTTATTCCTTCTTACTAAATGGTGGTGAAATTTCATGGAAAAGTAAGAAACAAACTTGCACAGCCCTGTCAACAATGGAATTCAAATTTGTGGCTTGTGCATCTGCAGTTCAAGAATCTGTTTGGTTGAAGAGTTTCTTTGAGCATTTGAACATCACAAAGAATTCTAAGGGTCCCATGATTTTATATTGTGACAGTCAAGCGGCTCTTTCATATACAAAAGATCCTAAATATCACAGCAAGACCAAGCACATTAATATTAAGTATAACTTTGTAAGAGACATAGTAGCAAGTGGAGAAATAAATTTATAATACATTCCTACACGAGAAATGATAGTTGATCCCTTTGCTAAGGCGATATCTAGAGACTTGTTTGAGAAATATGTTATGGATCTAGGATTATGTAGGATATAATTATGTTTATGTATTGTAGATGACTTGATTGTAATTATTATCAATATAAGAATCTTGAATTTATGTTCAATCTCATATGCATGAGAAAATGTGTTTTATTAATATAGTGTGCCGAACAAGTCATGAGATTGGATCTCTCACACGAGAATTCGCCTCTCATGTCGAGGAACGTGAAGATAAAAGTTTCACCATAGGATAATGACTTGTTTTGTAAAGCCAGATGTGAGTTTCTCTAAGAATATGTATTTGAGAATTATTAAAGAAAGAAACTCAGGTTAGACATTTAGAGGTGTCTAGACCTAGATTTGTATGATGTTGAATGGCTAAAAGAATGAGACACACACACCAATATAAAGTGAGAACATCGTAGCACGTGTTTCATACCACGTGTTCTTAGCGACCAATAAGTTAATGAAAGAATGAATCTCTGCTTCTTCATTGTGTGAGATCCTCAAAGTTATTTTAACTTTTCATTGAAATACCCTTAGACCTTTAACTATTTCTTGAAGTTTCGATCGGTGTTACTACTTTAGCATATTTCTAATAACCATGAGAGATTCAGCAATGCGGTGCATGACTAGGAAAGCAGTTGATTGGAACAGATAGATTCGAGTAGAAAAGGAAAATGATTAAAATAAACATTTTAACTTGTCTACACAAGTTGGCTGTTACACTAACCATATAGGTGTCGAGTGTAATTGTGTATATAAAGTTAATCATGAACTCGAGTTCACCTCTATAAGAGGATGACAAATTGGATAAGTAACTACTGAAGTAGTGAAAGAAGTCTGGGGTATTGTGAGTATTAAAATCCTCATATTAATAGAGAATTCTTTCCACATGTGATTGGATTCCTATATGTAGCTTATAAAACCTTATGGGTAAATCTTGAGATGCTCATAGGTCGCACAAACTTTTTACCGTATGAATAGATGACGTGTTAATGTCATACTGCTTCGGGTCTTGTCCACCATTTGTAAAGTGAAAGATGTTGGATTACGGGTCATGGGTCGTCCATGTGGACCGACCCGACCCGATTTTTATTTTTGGATTATCTGAAAAATAAGGGGGAAAAGAAGAGATAAGTTGTGACTTTGAAACTTGGGGGGTACAGTTACTGTTCCACCTCCCCAATGTATTTGTAGTTCATTTCTTCCTTCTGTACAAGAGAGAGCAGTGACGAAACAAAAACAAAAACACTGAAATTGAAAGACATTTAGTTTGTGGATTTACATTCCGTTTACCAAGAGAAACGAAATTGACTTGGAGCGATTCTTTCAGTGGCAAAATCATCTACTTCCTCTGCAAAATATCAAGGTAAACACTGATTTTGCTCCATAATTTGCTTTCAATAACAATATACTCAAATAATATTTTGAAAGAAATATATTACGTACAAAATAAAATATTGAAGTATTTATGGTAATCATCATTAGTGTTATGTACATAGTAAATTTCAAGTACGAATATCTAATTTTAAAAAAGAATTATATATAAATGGTGAACATTAGTTATTTCATAACTTCACGAGGAAAAAACTACTAATGTTTGCCTTTTTATATTCATCTTATTTTCTAATTTTGCATATTTTTGTTTATAACAATCAAATGAGATTTGAAGGTCAAATGTCAGCATACATATATACAATACATCTCTATGACAGTCATAAAATTTTCAAAAACAAATTGCCACTATAAAGAGATTTCTCTGTAGTAATAAATAAAATAACAATTTTACCACATCATCCTTTGAATATGATAGATTCAATATTATGACAAAGGCATTAGAAAATGACTATCTTTAATAATAGGAGTAAATTAAGAACTAAGGGTGTGTTCGGTATGAAGGAAAAGAAATTCATGGAAAATGGTTCTTAAGAAAATATTTCTTGAAAAATTAGTGATTTTCTTACTTAATTTCTAGTGGTTGATTAATAAGAAGAAAATATTGTCCCAAAAACATCTAGGAAAATATTAATGACACCACACATGACCAACACATGAAACCCATACTCCTATACATGATTCAGGGTCCGACTCTGACAACCAACCCAAGACCTGACCCCAACTCCTCACCTTTAACCCAACCCTAACTCCTGATCTAGAAGCCTACCCCGACTCTTAATCCAGGACACGATCATGACTCTCATCTCCCGAGCCAAGATCCGACCCCGGCCCTAATTTGAGACCCAAATCTGGCATCAAACCCTAACTCTCAACCCAAAAATCCAGCCCCAATTCTGAATCCTAACTCCCGATTCAAAACATGACACCGACTTTCAGTCTAGTACATGAGTGGAGGTTGGGGCGAAGAGACGGATCCTAAGTTACAGTCGGAGCTGGAGTCGGGTCGAGATTGAACGACCTTGAGTCTCGTCTCAAAATTGGATCTTAAGTTGGTGTCGGGATTTGTTCTTAGATCAAATTCAGGGTCACGTCGAGTCCTAAGTCGAGTTTAGGAGTCCGGCTTCAGGTCGGGTTTAAAAGTTGACTCTCGAGTCGAAGACGGATCCTGGGTCTTGTATCTTGGATCAGGTTTGAGAATCAGGTCTCGAGTTGAGAGTTGGGTGTTAGGGTTGGGAGTTGTATCTCGAATCGAGGTTAGGATTCGAGAATTAGGACTCAGGGTCGAGAGACAAATCGCGGGTAAGTGTCGAAAATCAATACTCGAGACTTGAGTTATGGTGAAAAGCTGGGGTGTGAGATTGAAAGAGAGTATTGGAAAATGATTTTCTTACTTTTGAAAGAAAGTCATTTTCCATAAATTTGAAGAAAATAAGTCTACAACAACCAAACAGGAAAAAATTAAAAAATATTTTCCTAAAAATGTATTCCTTCCTACAAACACATTCTAAGTGATAAGTTATATACCCCTTGATTTTTTAAGGGCAAATCACATAAATATACAAATTTAGAGCCTATATTACAAAATCTACCACTATTATTTTTTATTTACAAAAGGTATTTTTTATTTACAAAATCTACCAACTATTCAACTGTCATAAGTTGTTTTGAAATAACCTTTACAAAACACCACTTTTTATACTATATTTATATTATAATTTTTAAAATAGTTAAATAAATTTTAGAGGATACTAATTTCTATATCAATTTCTTATTATATTTACAGGAGCACCATTTTATATATTATTTTTATATCACTATTTTAGAAGGTAATTATACCTCATAGAAATATATCATATTCAAATGTAATAAGGTTTTTGACATAGCCTTTATGAAACACAAATTTTTAGACCATATTTATATTATATTTTTAGGATGTAATTAAATAATTTTTAGAAGACACCAATTTCTATATTAATTGCATATCATGTTTATAGAAACATCAATTTCTACATTATTTTTATACCATTTACAGACTATATAACCTCTATGAAACACCAATTTCTAGAGAAAAGGGCATAAATGGTCCCTTCTATAGTAGTAGGTCTAAAATAGTCCCTTAAATATATATTTATCAGTTTTAGTCCTTTAACTATTCAAAAACTTATCAAGTTTGACCTTTATATATTTTTATACAAACAATCGTCGTTTATACTAACAGAAATTCACACCTCCATTAGATTTTCTCCATCACTAATTTTTCCATTGTTTCTCTCTCTGCGACACCTTTTTCTTGAATTTTTTTATCAAAAAATAGCTTAAAACTAAAAAACAACAACTTGAATACTGTAATCAGTCTATCGAATTAACTCGATTTGGTGAAGTATGCTATCCACTTTTAAGCTGAAGAGGTGAATAGTATTATTGTTAATTGATTGATCAAGTGTTTTAGTTTTTTTTAGTCATTTCTTTGTTATTACATTATCTCAGCATTATGAACATTTTTTAATATCAACACTAGTTCTAAGGGTGGCAATGGGATGGTGCGGTGCGGATTTTTTCTAAACCCGCTAGCACCGCATTGCAACACCTTTAAACCCGCATAAACCCGCCCCACACTCATATTCGCGCATATCCGCACCTCCCCACATTTTAATTTTTTAATTTTTTAAAAAATTTATAACTCCATTGAAAATCATAATATTTTAAGTCCTTGCTATAGATAAATTAAATAAGTTATGCACGGCAAAGTAATTTTGTAAGGAAAAACCTTTAAACTTTTATTTGATATTTTGAGTTATAAAATTATTTTACTGATTTGAAAAGAAAAAGTTATGAAAGTATTTATTTATAGTGTTATATATGTCGTTTTAAGTATGATAAATTTTGAAGTAAAGAATACACATAATTTTAGGTAGATTCACAAGAATAATACTAAATTTTAGTTTTTTTAAAATTTAAACCCGCATATACCCGCAATCCGCCCTGCCCCGCACTATTTAAAAAAAAAACTTACTCCAACCCGCCCCACACCCACATAGCTTAAAATATGCACCGCTCTGCATAGTCTAAAATTCGCACCGCACCGCTTTATTGCCATCCCTGACTAGTTCTGTGGTTGAAAAAGTTTGAAGGTTGAACTAGATTTCAGTGCAAAAGTTAACGAGGTTATCCATCAAGTAGTTTCATGTTATATAGACAGCCTTCTAGTCTCGTAAAAAAATATTTTAACGTTTTTTGTTGCAGTTTGATGTTGTTTTTTGTGCAGCTAGCTTATTGACATTTTTAATGCATTTTTTTGTGTAGTTTGGCATAATTTTTTGTGCAACTTGGTGATAGTTCGACCTAGTTTTCTTGTGTAGTTTGGTGACTTTTTGAGTATTTTAGTGTTGTAATTTGGTCAAGTTTGATGTAAACTACTATTTTTTATACTTTTAAGCTATTTTCTGACGAGAGAAATTTGAGGATAAGGTGTCCAAGAGAGAAATAATCGAGAAATTAATGATAGAGAAAATGTAATGGAGGTTTATGAATTTCCGTTAGTATAAATGATAGTTGTTTGCATAAGAATATA
The DNA here is from genome assembly GCA_030864215.1 of Capsicum pubescens. Taxonomy (NCBI): domain Eukaryota; kingdom Viridiplantae; phylum Streptophyta; class Magnoliopsida; order Solanales; family Solanaceae; genus Capsicum; species Capsicum pubescens. The sequence continues at coordinate 81,467,057 of CM061541.1, read as the reverse complement.
CAAGAATATACAAAGATCAAACTTGATAAACTTTTAGTTAGTTAAAGGATTAAAATTGATAAACGTATATTTAAGAGACTATATTAGACCTACTCCTATAGATAAGAGACGATTTATGCCCTTTTCTCCTATACCATATTTATATCATGTTTATAAAAATATCAATTTCTACATTATTTTTATACCATTTACAAAAATATGTAAATAATCGGAGAAGATACAACAAACACGATCTCTGTCGCTACAAATCGGATATCACCTGTAACAATACACACACAGAGAATACGATCAACACGCACACAGACCCCACACACACGTCACCGCCGAAAAAATGAAAAAAATTTGAGAGGGGAAGAGGTCCGAGATCAAGCTCTCTGAAAGTGATAGTAGCATCTAGTATTACAGCTTTAATGGGAATAACTTTAAGTATCAGTACATGGTTTCTTTTTTTCAAAAAGAGAAAACTGTCTGAAAAGGCTGGGGATCTTCTGGATCTAGCACCAATCCTACGGGGAATCCTAACTCGATTCTCTTACAATGAGTTGAAAATAATTACTCAAGATTTCAGCAGAAAGCTCGGGGAAGGAGGATTGCAGAAGCAGGATGATGATGAAGACGAAGAGGGATATGAAAACAAGGGCTTAAAACGATTTCTGTGCATTTTTTTCTGTGTATTTAATTCTCTAAATTTTTTTCCTCCTATTTAATAGGTTTTGTTAGTTTTGTATTGGTATATTTTGTAAAATAGAATCTTTTGGTAGATTTTGTAATATAGACTCTAACATTGTATATGAGATTTTGTAATATAAGCTCTAACATTGTATATTTATGTGATTTTTCCATTTTTTAAACTGAATAAATAAAAATGGACATTTAACGTTAGTATATTGAACAATTAAAAGTAAATGAACAAAGTAGTATTTTTGAAATAAAAAGGTAAGCGTCAAGTCTGATCTTCTTTGTTCATTTAGTTCCTCGAAATTCAGTAATTTGAAATATCACTATTACAGAATGAGTTAACCTCAATTTAATCTGAATGGAACTAAGTTGAAATCTTGGACAACAAAAAGAGGATTAAATTCTTTTAAGTACATATAACAGTGCTGCAATCTATGCCATGTGGACGAAGAATTAATCTAACGTTACTATTTTAATTTCTGTTTATCTAACTAGATTTTGCTTTATTAATTCTTGTCAATGATACAGAAAGATAACAATTAGGGGTTATTTGCTACAGCCTGCAAGGATGGGATACACACTGTTATCCATGAATTAGTTATATATACTATCAGATATATGAAATAATTTATTTCATTATTGTAATACTAATTATGAAATGAATAATTTCGTAACTATTAATATTTTTAATCAAATACAAAATAAAATAATTTTATTCTTATTTAAAAATTATTATTCTTTTATCTCTCCCATCAAGTGACCCCTTATTTAGTTCTTCGCGCTACATATAAGGACTGTTAAGGTAGATAATAAAATCACGGCTAGCGTTAATTTATTGTATGTTTGGCCACAAAAAGATGGCTATATCAAAAAGAAATTTAAATCATAAGATAAATATTTAAAATGAATTATTTATGGAGCAACCCTCCAATAATTCAATTTGCCTTTAAACAAATTTAACTTGTTGCAAATTTACTAAATATCTAATATGAGGAAAAAAATTAAAATGCTAAGACTATGAAAAGCAACGATTCTTTCTTTATTAGTCAATATGATACAACATCTTTTTAAAAATCATGTTTGAGCAAATGTGATCAATCTAATTGTAACGCCCAATTAATAATAACTAATTAGTTAATTGTTATTATAAAAGGTACTCCCTCCATTCCAAAATAATTGAATTGTTGGAGTATTTTTTAGTATTTAAAATAATTGAATTGTTCATTTTTCAAGATAGATGTTGGAATTTTTTTTCAATTTTACCCTTCATTAATTAAATTTTTAAGGATGAGTTTCAATGATCATTACTAATGTTTTAGAGTTTGAAAAGGACAAAAATGAAAAAACATGACTAATTTATGTCTTTATTTTTTTTTTCTTAAGATGTGTGGCATGTTCCAATAATTCAATTATTTTGGAACGGAGGGAGTATTCTTTTTGTAGATTTCTACAATGTAATTCCTACATCTTATCGCCACTTTTCACAATTATGTTCCCCACATTTTTCATGATCTCAAATCTTAAATGTCATTTCTTTCAGCTCCTTCATGATCTTACTCTTTAATGTTATATTTATGACAAGCTTTTATGTCATTATATAACACTATAAATAAAGATGTAAAATTTGATATTGTACGCATTTGATATTTGAAAGAATCATAAGAAAAGATCAATTCCACTGTTTTTTTTTACATTATTTTTACTCTCTAATTTCTAATTTATATTGTTACTTTTTTAGATTAATTTTAATACTTATATAATTACTAATGGTGATAGACCCGTGCTGAGCACGGACCCAACATGCTAAGCTTCAATTTTTAAAATTATTATAAAAGCAGTGAAATAAATTGTTATTAATAAATAATTTTAAATAATTAAAGTTTTAAATTATTTTAATTTATAATATTTTTTATTTTATTCTATTTTAAGTGACATCGATATAATTTCGAGAGTTAAGCAAATATTACTATTGAAGTAGCAAAATAGACATATCTTAAATGACTTATAATAACTAATTAGAAGTGATATAACAAAATTTCTATAAAAAATACTGGTAAAAATAATTTAAGTGAGTCTCATATAAGATGTCAAGTTAATTTAAAACATAAAGAGTTAATTAATTATTTTATGTCTATTTTACTTTTTTTTATCAAATTTATTGATTTTTTTAATACTTAAATGATTTATAATTAAAGGTGATGTAGTAAATTATAGTTGAAGCAACTGAAGCAGACATGTTATAAATATTTATTTTACTTATTTATTTAAGTACTAATTATTATTAATTTTCTAATACGTAAATGATATATAATAATTAAGGGTGATATAGTAAAATTACGGAGCAAATAATGATCGACAAGCATGTCAATCACCGAAACGAAAAGGTTGTTACAAAAATTAAAATTTAATTTCCTTATTTATGTATTTTATGCTTCAGTTAATTGTATCTAATAAAAATTGATATTTTAATCACTCGGATCTACATCGTTACTATGTATTTGATTTTTTGTTTGAATCTAATTATTTAGATCTCAATAAGTGTACTACTTTCATACCTTTTTTAACACAGATATTACTATTGCAAAGTACTTTATCCGATTATTTTTTATTTTTTAATCTATTTTATCCTTATTATTAAATATTATTTATAATCTAATACTTAAATGACTATTTAAAATTGATATAATAAAATTACTATAAAAGTTACTTGTGAATTTTTTTTGAGTGAACCCCGTATAAATCATCAAGTTAATTTAAAACATCAATGATTAACTAATTAAAAGTGATATAATAAAATTACTATAAAAAAATATTTGTGTAAAAAATTTAAGTGGACTCCACATAAGTCGTCCAGATAATTTAAAACATCAAGTGTTAACTTATAATTTTGTGTCTATTTTATTTTTTTAATGAAATATTATCAATTTTTTAATGCTTAAATAATCTATAATAATTAATTAGGTGTGATATAGTAAAACCACGATTGAAGTAGCTGAAGCAGACATGTCATAAATATCTATTGTATTTTTAATTAAATATTATTAAATTTTTAATACATAAATGATTTATAACATTAATTAGGAATGATATAGTTAAATCACGGTTGAAGCAACTGAAGCAGACATGTTATAAATATTTATTTTACTTTTTTCATTATATATTATTAATTTTTTAATACGTAAATGACTTATATAATTAATTAGGGATGATATAGTAAAATCACAATTGAAGCAGATAAAACAGATATGTCATAAATATCTATTTTATTTTTTTAATTAAATAATATTAATTTTTTAATACGTAATGACTTATAATAATTAATTATCTAATACTTCAATGACTTATAATAACTATCTAGAAGTGATATAATAAAATTACTATAAAAGTAACTTGTGAATTTTTTTTAAAGTGGACCCCGTATACGTCGTCAAGTTAATTTAAAACATCAACGGCTAACTAATTAGAAGCGATATAATAAAATTACTATAAAAAGTACTTGTAAATTTTTTTTAAGTATACTACATATAAGTTGTCAAATTAATTTAAAATATCAAGAGTTAACTTAGAATTTTGTGTCTATTTTATCTTTTTTTATGAAATATTATTAATTTGTTAATGCTTAGATGACCTATAAAAATTAATTAAGGGTTGTTGACACCCAATTTTTACTCTCCGTACTTAAAATTAACGTCTTCAGGCTTCTTAACCGTTAAAAGACACAAAATACAATTTTCACATTTTTTTACAATTATTAATAAATTATTGATATTCATCCTTAATTTAAAATTTTATCAATTTACTTTTATATTTTTACTTTTTATAATTTATGAATAATTTTCTGTATATTGAAATTTTTTATCAATCAATATTTTTACAATTATTTGCACACATGCACAACATGACATCACATTTTTATAACATTTTCAAATTAATTATATTTTTTTATTATTTTCAACATTCTTTATATTTTTCATAATTATAAATTAATATCAGTATTTTTACGATTCACAAATATTGAGTCAAATTAATTATTTTTACATAATATAACACAAAATAATAATTAAAAAAAGGAGACAAAACAACACAAAAAAAGGAGGGCCACATTTTTTTTCTCAGAAATAACAATATATACGCACCAACACTATATACACACAAAAACACACAAAAAAAACAGCCTCCCCATTCTCTCTCCTCTCTCCCTTCTATCTCTATCTCACTTTCCCTCAATAGCCATGGCAGCCGCCCCTTCTCCTCCCTCATCAGCCACCATGGCCGGAGAAAATCCGGCCACCACCACCACCCAAAGCCACTGCTACCAGCCCCCACAACCAGCGGCGCCCTTCCTTCCCTTCCCCTTTACTGCTGCGCCTCGCCGGATTTGATCACCGGTGGGTGAGCTTCCTTTTCCTCTCTGTTTTGCGATCAGATCTAGTCGTGCTTTTCACGGTTCAAATATTGCTCCGGTAACAACATGGAAGCAACTCTTAAAAGACCCATTTTTCTCTGTTTTAACAGATCTGAACGGAAAATATCATTTTCGATGTCCTCCCTTTGCTTATGTTTATATATTTGTTGTATCTATATGTTTCTAACCTAGTCGCCGTTTTGATGACCAATGGGTCATTGTTGAACATTTTTTCTAGTGAACCACATGCTGCTTTAATTTTGTTGATAATCATTATTGATTGTTCTTGTTCTGCTGCCATTTATTGCTTAGACATGATTTTGAAAGGACTTTTGTTAGTTTGTTCACTGATGGCTCTCAAAATTTTGTGGTTCATGTGGCTTGTTGCCTTAAGGTCGTTTTTTTGGACTGATTTTATTCTTTTTACTGCTTTATCAGTTGGTTAAATTGATAACGAATAAAATACACTAATATTGGTCAATGACATTATCTTTCCGTCTGAATATTTAACACAATCCCATTATAAAGGCGGATTTTACATTTTTAAATTTATTATTTATATTAAAAAACACACTATCAATGAAATTATATACTTGAGATTACCCATAATAAAAGATGGATTTTACTTTTATAAGTTTACTTATTTTATATCAAGCATTTAATTGGCCAATGAAATTATTTCTTGTTTGGATATTTGAAGCCATGATTTTACTTTTTCAAGTTTACTATGTAAATACTATTGGCCAATGAAATTATCTCCTGAAGTCATTCCATTGCGAAAGGCGGATTTTATATTTTAGAATAGTAATTATTTATATCAAAGGACAACAAACGGTCAATGATATTATCTCTCTGTCGAATTTTTGGGTTCATTTCAAAAGACGAACTTTATTTTGTTAAATTTATTATTTTATATTAAGGATCGACACTTGACCAATAAAATTATCTCTTCGTCTGGATATTTGAGACCATTCCATCACAAAAGAAGAACTTTATTTTCTCAAATTTAATATTTTATATCAAGGTCGATACTTGGTCGATGAAATTATTTTTCCGTTGAATTTTTGAGGTCATTCTAATACAAAAAGATGGATCTGTACTTTTCGAGTTATTTATTTTATATAAAAACTGAAAACATGGCCAATGAAAAAGCTCAGTCAATTTTCGAGACCTTTTCAAATAAAAAACGGACACTACGAATACAAATATGTAATAAAAAATAAATATTTTTGAGCGATGATGAAATTTTTATAATATTTTAAAATTTTATCTGAGCACACGTTTTAACAAAAATCATATTTTTAAATACGTATATGCATACATATTTTTTAATTTATTTTGATTATTATTTATTTGTTACTGACATTTTATTACATGTGTTTAAACAAGTTATTGAGAATCATTTTTGAAAATGGTTGTCAAAGAAGACTTTAAATTATTTGTTTATATATTTTATATTCTCGCACTTGTACAAATTTAATATAGTAAAAATATTAGATTAACTTAGATTATTTAATCAAATATTTTATACTTTCTACACTAAAAAATATTACGTAATTTTTTTCCTTTAGAATAAGTTTTTTTTACACACATATACTAATGTACTTTTGTTTATATTTTTTACGACAAAATATATATATTATTTTGATACACTTATATAAAAAAATCAAGTTAATCAAGTAATTCATATATTATTGTCTTTTTTTCTCAAATAATTTTTACTTTTCTCCTTAATTTTAATCAAATAAAAAATATTACTAGTAAATATTTTTTCTTTTCATAACACATCTACATTTTTTTCATACATCATATAATTTATTTTTTCACATGTATTTATACATTTTTATACATGTCTTTTACATATTTTATAACAATATATTTTATTTATATATTTAATATACATATGCCTTTACATAGTTTTAAAATATTTATATTTTTTCAAAGAAATTATTTTATACTTAATACATATGCTTTTTTCATCATTTTTACCTCCTCCTTCTTTGATAAGTTTAATCTAGTCGGGTACCACATTTATGAATTCCTGATACAAGAATGGCAAGAGAGACACGAAATCACACCCCAAAACATTCTGCAAATCACAAGATCCGAGGACCTTTTTAGAGACCACTCTCGGATTCAACAACTACAACAAGAATACAAGATATGGGGGTGTATTTTAACACCCAAAACAACCAATAACACTACAATAACGTGAAGAATAAGATGAACACAAAGACACAAGATCCGAATTCAACAAGAACAAAAGATTACAAGATACAAACACTAATAAAATTGCAAGAAAGGTAAAAATAGATAGTGTGACATAGATTACTACAATAACTAAGAACCTAAGTGTAGATCCAACACTAAGACCCTTAATACATGTAATAACAACACCGACAATCTTACATGGACAAAAGAGGGACGTCAACCTTTCCAAGCACCTATATTTCCAAGTCTTGAATGCAACACAAGTGAAATTCACACTTGTATCACCCTAGTTTCGGGTTGGTGGTCTTCTCTCCTTAGAGAGAAAATGTTTCAAGTATTATACATTCATAATATTCATCAAAATCTGAAAATGAAACCTTACATTTCTCTATTTATAGTGTATTACAAATAATAGGTAAAATGATCAAAAGGCCCCTTAGTGAAGGGGCACCCCTCTAGTGTATGTAGTGGACTGATTTGGCTCTTTTAGTGTATGTATTGGACTGTTTTGGTGTCCATTTAGGTGCACCTTTTCACTTCATTGCACACACTGAGCCTCGGATCTAACATACGCCCTCAAAAGTCCATTTACGTGGTCGTATTTGTATCAATCCCGAAGGGTGCCTAATCCCTTCCCTTCGGGATAATTTGAACTCTTACCTAGAATCTCAATTGGTTATTTTGCAGACTAAAACATCAATCATATGTGTTAATAAATAAACAAGTTTCCTATTTTACCTTAAAATTAGCGGGCGACTCTGTGCATAAATTTCAATTCTTTTTAGAGTCAATGAGTGCTGTTTTGTTTGACCTTGGCGAAAATAGGGCATGATAAAGGTGATATAATAAAATCACGATTGAAACAATTGAAGCAGACATGTCATGAATATTTATTATATTTTTTAATTAAATATTATTAATTTTTTAATACGTAATTGACTTATAATAATTAATTAGGAATGATATAGTAAAATCATGGTTGAAGTAGCTGAAGCAAGCATGTCATAAATTTCTATTTACTTTTTTTAATTATGTATTATTAATTTTCTAATACGTAAATAACTTATAATAATTAATTAAAAATGATATAGTAAAATAACAGTTGAAACAGCTGAAGCAGACATATTGTAAATATCTACTTTACTTTTAAAATTAAATATTATTAATTTTCTAATACGAAAATGACTCATAATAAATAATTAAAGATGATATAGTAAAATCTCTATTGAAGCTGCTGAAGCAGGCATGTCGTCTACAAGCAGCCTGCTTCAGCAGCTTATCCTCACTTACATATTAGTTGTCGTCAAGTTAATTTAAAACATCAACGGCTAACTAATTAGAAGAGATATAATAAAATTACTATAAAAAATACTTATGAATTTTTTTTTAAGTAGACTACATATAAGTCGTCAAATTAATTTAAAACATCAAGAGTTAACTTACAATTTTGTGTCTATTTTATCTTTTTTTTTTTATGAAATATTATTAATTTTTTAATGCTTAGATGACCTACAAAAATTAATTAGGGGTGATATAATAAAATCATGATTGAAGCAGACATATCATGAATGTTTATTATATTTTTTAATTAAATATTATTAATTTTTTAATACGTAAATCACTTATGATAATTAATTAGGAATAATATAGTAAAATTACGGTTGAAGTAGTTGAAGCAAGCATGTTATAAATATCTATTTAATTTTTTTAATTATGTATTATTAATTTTCTAATACGTAAATAACTTATAATAATTAATTAAGAATGATATGATAAAATCACGATTAAAATAGCTGAAACAGATACATCATAAATATCTATTTTACTTTTTAAATTAAATATTATCAATTTTCTAATACGAAAATAACTTATAATAATTAATTAAGAATGGTATAATAAAATCACTATTAAAACTGATGAAACAGACATATCGTCTATAAGCTGACTGCTTTAGCAACGTATCCTCACTCATATATTAGTAGTAGAAATTCACTTAATGTGTCCCCTTACTTTTACCAAACGGTGAGAGTATCATTGCCATTTGCCACCGGAAGAAACAAAAAACAAACTTCATGTAACTTTTGAACCTTTGAAAGATTAGTCAAGGATCTGTTAATACCTGCTACTTGCCAGTATTTTTTAATCTCACCATTCATCTTTATTTTTTTATTTTTTTATTAACATAAAAAATAAAAAATAGTAAAGATACGAGTAAATTTATCATGTTACTCTTTAAATATAATAAATTTAAGAAAAAAAATCAAATATACTCCTAAATTTTGTAAAAATGTCCAAATATATCCTTCATTTTAAGTTCAACTCATCAATAATTTTGTTGTCTAAGTTTTGGCCTATATATACTTTTGTTGTCAAGTTTTAGCCCATATATACTTTTGTTGTCGTTAATTGCTTTGCTGAAATTTTTTAATTTCAATTTTTTTTTTTCTGTAAAATTATATTTATCACATCATTTTTTAATCGTCATATCACATATAATTAAACCCACTTTTTTTTTTGACACATTAAACATCCGTGAAATGCTCTGATATACCTCGCAATCTCTTTGGATTTTTTTAATTTGCCGAAACCCCTTTACTGTATTTTCAAATTTCTTGTGTAACTCCAAAAATCGTCAAGTAAAATATGATTAGTAAAACTCCTTAAAAAAGATGAAAATCTTTATAATTTTTTGGACATGTAAAACTCTTTTTAGTTAAGGAAAAAATTAAAAAATACCATTAGTATATTTTTGATCATCTAAGACATCATTTATTTAATAACGAGATAAAAAACCTAAAGCAGCACTTATGGAAACGGAGAAAGTATTGCAATTGACAAGATAATTAAGAAAGTAAAAGATATTGTTTATTTTGTGTGGGAGCAGTGGCTTTTTAATTATGTAATATCATACGTATGTATGTACTTAAAAGAAAGAGAATCGATGCTCTTGACAATTGACAAACTCGTTCATTGCAATAGACGTCAGTTCTTTGGTTAAAAAAGAGCTTGTAACTTAATGATAGTTAATTTCAGCTAATGCCTTAACAGCCTACTTGATTGTGGACCCTCCTTGTTACCTGTTTTGATGTTCTCATTTCATCTTAAAAAAGAAAAAGCTGAAACCACGAAATATTATATTCAGCTTGATTCGAAAAAACAGTCGCACTTTAGGACGTGATGAGAATAATTTTGATTGACATAATTATCAGTGATTGATTCTCAGTTTAAACATGTGATCTATTTTAGGGGTGTTCACGGTTTGGTTTTTAACCAAATCAAATCGCGATTCAAATCAAATCGATTAAAAAAAATTAATATTTGGTTAAGTTTGGTTTGGTTTGATTTTGAATTTTAAAAAAAATCGATACTAATTTGGTTTGGTTTGATTTTGCTCTAAAATAACCGATAAAATAATCAAACCGAACTGATATATATATATACATATATATATATATATATTATAATTATTTATATATTATTCATAAATACAATATAAATTTTTGTTACATATTATATTTTAATCATGATTTAACTTTAGTTGTAACACATTCAGTTATATGTCTCCAACCAGTTGACAGTAACTTATGAGATTCTAAATAATTTTCCCACTTTGAATGACAAATGATACTAATTGTAAAAATAATATCTTGTTGTATATTGAAATTTATAACTTTGATTTATTAGACTATAGACAGTCACTAATTTTAACTTTCTTTTTGAACCATGTTGAGCAACAAGTTTATGTGTTCACCTTTTGGGGGGTTTATCATATCATTCTGTTAAATGTAATTTTAAAATATTTTTAGAAGCGTTTATATGACGCTGTTCATGACTTTGCTGAAGTATAAAACTCAGTTGACATCTTAGTTTCAAGGTAGAGATACAACACTCGGTTGACATCTCATATGTTATATTCGATTTGTTTTTTAAATTTTTCAACTTTGATCATTAACTAAAGTTATAAACCGAAAAAATCGAACCAAACCGAACTACACGAACAAGAACCAAATCGACGGTTATATTTTTGTTTGGTTTGTTTTGGTTTTAGAAATTTAAAAACCGACTAAGTTGATTTGATTATGATTTTGACCAATAACCGACCCAAATCGACCCATGAACACCCCTATCTATAGTAGGTGTTATGCAGAAATACTTTTACCATTCTTCAAAGGCTTCCGTCAGCCTAACTCCACCTTCAGTTTCTCAAAATTAGAGACAAAAGTGTTACTTCATAAACTACTGTTAATTTAGTTTAGGGAAAAAAGAACCAACGAGCATTATATATTGATTTGATTTTAACTAATATATCCAATAATAACAATGTCAATAAATTCAGTGCAATCTCATAAGTGAGATGTAGAGAAAGTAAGACATTTTATTCCTACCTTTACTATGGGTTTTCGGGAACATGTGATGTTCGTTCGTATCTTATATATGTATTTAAAATTTAAAAATATTTGATCATACCCAATTATCATTGTAAATTAATTTGAGATTATTATAAAAACTATATATATTTCAAATTCTGAATTCGTTTTGTAGAGAGATTATTTTTTGATTGACCCTCGACAACCCTTATCCTATCTCCGAGCTTAAAACAACAATGTGAGATATCTCATGCAGGTAGAGTTAATTTACTTATACACACAAAATATATAGAAAAGAAATGTGTCATTAGGTTACTTAATAGTTAATTACAGATGTGACTCCAGTTAACATGAATGGGTGACCTTTGAGACAAATATTTGGATTGTTTATTTTCGTTTAAGACATATCAAAGACGAATCAAATAATAGGGCATTGAACGGAAATTTTGAAGTATGATTTAGTCAATGTTAATTAATACATTACTATTATAGTAGGGCATTGTTTGTACAAAAATATTTTTGGCTTAACTATAATTAATTAGTATATATGTTATATAAGACACTTAATATATTAGTAAGTTATTACTTAATTGTGGATGTCCGTAACTTCTAAGCGTAATTCCACCATTATATATGCTAATAAATTTTACGTCTACATTACCTCCTTTATTATCTCCCTGGCCCCATGAACTTTCCCACTCACTCTTAAAAGTTAATATAGGCAATTTTATAGCTACCCTGCTATTATTTCCGGGTATAAAATTTGTATTTATCAATTTAAACTTCAACACTAAGTTCAAGAGCTACAAAGAAGTTCCAACAACTTCAACCACAAGTTCAAATGAATTATCAAAATGAAGTTTCTACTATTTTTTGGAAAAACAGTAAAATCAAACTCAAAAGAAAGAAAATATGATGAAGACAGAAATGATAGAATCAAGTCCACCGAATTCACGGTGTATCCTTAAAAAATTTATTTTCCTCAAGTACCCGAAGTTAATGAAATCTTTCCTCCCAAGATAAAATGATTCATTTCAGAAAATAGTGGTACCTCAAATTTTCTTCGAACTCACTCAACGATTTGAAGATCACACTAGAGTTCTTAGAAGAAGAAGAAGAAGAAGATGTTCTTCAACTCAAAATTTATTTTTTTTACCTGAGGAAAAGTTCAGGTAATTATAGCCAAAAAGTGTTGCTTTAGAAAGGAAACAATGGTTCACGGAAAGAGAGAATTTTTTGGAACAACACGCGACCTGCTGCGCCAGACCTACGCCCGCAGGTGGAGTTTGACAATTTTCAGTAAGTTCTACGTTGCACCTGCATTGTGTCTCTTGCCTCGAAGGGTCACGTGTCCCTTCGAGGTGCATTGTGACTGTGTCTGCATCTGCAAATTAGTTTCAAGTTTGAATAAATTTTGTCCAAAAAATTAATCTTTTGATCATTTTTCAAATTCAAATTCAAAGTCGAGCTGAGCCGAGCGAGCAACGACGACAACACAAGACATCTCTTGTTCTTGCCTCACTATCCACATGAAGAAATACTGCTCAATATAAGTATAAGAAAGTTCATTTCTCTCACCAATGCGGGAGAACTTTACTTCCTAAAAGTGAAAAACTCACTTCACGTTCCCTCTATTTGTCCCCTCCATTTTTCATTCACATATTCACTTATAACCCAACATTTATATGTAATAATATAAAATAAAAGTGTGATAGATAACTCTCAAATTACACTCTTGAATGGGTGTAAGAGATCGTTGTAAATAATATAACCCAACTTAGGTTGGGGTCGAATTCACAAGGAGTGAAAGCATGGATCGGAATTCAAAACTCAAGAGAATTAATAGTCTACTAAAAGATGACTTGTAGTGTGAATAAAGCAAGCATAAATATAAAATGGGGGATTTAGTTTGAATGTGTTTATAAATGACAACTACTTCAATTTTAGGGCACTATCTTGACGTTGAAGAATGCTAAAAGTGAATTCAATTGAGAATAACCTTGGGGTTATGCAATTATAGGTGTAGGATCATGCATGGGTATTTGGTCATTTATTCAATTTTTAGCTAAAAGTCATGGGTAGGCTAGATGTCAATGTATTGGTGTCAATCTTTCAATTACAACACCAAATTTCACAAATGGGTTCTTTCGAACACCTCACAAGTGTGACAATTTTCCACATCTATTGCCCCAATTGACATCCTTATGTCTAAGAGATATCATTAAATGAAATGAATCAAGTTATTGGTTGCATTTATTCCTCATCTATGTCCTCTCTTTCAAGAATGACATGGGTTCTAGGGTGGTTGGAGTTTGCAACCCCCAACTCTCAATTAATTCATGAAATAAATACAACACCCATCACAACTAACTAATTAGAAAAATAATTAGCTAAAACCCATGCACTACCACTACCTAAGCAACCATAACCCCAAGAGTAGAAATTAGCTACTCATAGATAAAAGGGATAAGAATATACCAAAGTTATCATTAACTTCATCCATGAAAAATAGAGACTATGTAATTCCACACTTGGGGTTTCAATAATTCTTCAAAGGAAAATTACTACCATGTATTTTTCATTCAATTTTAGTACAAATTTCTCAAAAGATGAAAAGATAGATGCTAAAAGAGAATAGAGGAGCTAAGAGCTAAAAGGGAGGCTATCTTCAAAAGATGAAAAAAACTAGCTCTTGAAAAATGAGCTAAAAGACTCCTTTTAAACTTCACTCTACATTTGATGGAAATTACAAAACTGCAACCTTATTCTTGATCTGTTTGAGCGGATTCAAAACGGATGATGAGCAGATCGAGAGCAGATGGCTAGCAACTCCAATGCAGATGTGAAGCGGATGACTCATTTCCTTCACATTTGGCCTCTTGATGACTTGAATGACTTGCCCAATCTTCTCTTTTTACTTTTATCTACATAAATGGGCATTACGTAAGAGAGTACCATCAAATAAATGTAAAAACATGATAATTTAGGCTCAAAAGGTGCTAGCAAGTCGTCAAATTGACGACTTATCAATCCTCCAAACTTAAACTATTGTTTGTCCTCAAGCAACCAAGAATAATTCAATGAGATAGGGTATTTAACTCAAATTTACCAAGAAGAAAGCTATTCTAAAGGAATAGTCTAACAAAACTCTACAAACACTTTCCACACATGTCATGGCAACAAGTAACCCAAAACTTTTCAATAAGCACGTATTTATGAAGAAAGGATGCAAGTTTGTATCAAATAAATTTTCCAAATCACAAAACATCTTAAGATAAGACACAAAATCATCAAAGTTTATCTCAATCTTCACAATGCAACTTAGTTCACTCATTTACCTAAACCGATAGTAAAACATCATCCTCTACCCAAAAGTACCGATGCCGCTCATATGCAAGAGTTAGCTCCACACACCAAATACATTTCAATTCTTAAGGGAGCTCAAATAAAGAAAGAATTCACACTCACTCTCACAAAGAAATTCAAGTACATTGAATAGAACCATAGGCTTTCCCTTTGTATTTTTCGCCACTAATGGAGAATTATTTAGTTTGGAATCACCAAGGGCTTGCGGGTCTAGATAAAGGTTTAAGGTGCGAGAAGGAATACATATAGATCAAGTAACTAAAGGGCCTCCTTTAATGCAATCGCTCAATCCTTTCTACCCTCAAAATTTTCAAACCACCCACCTTATTCTTTTTCAAATCATTTCCCATATTTTCCTAAATATTTGTTTAGCATTTACCAACCCATTCAAAGCCACCATTTTCTTTCTTTCAATTCTTTGACTTTTTCAAGAGATTTTCTACCTATAAGCCTTTCTTAGCCCCCCACTCATTCAATTTTTTTTTCAAGTTCTACGGGCTAGGTTATTCAATTTTATCATCAAGCACATCTCTTGTCTTTTAAGCACATGTATTGACATCCTTACATACACCTTTCTTATCTTTTCTTTGATCATCTTCTCCCAAATACACAACCCCTAAACTTAGGCTTTTACCTATAATCCATTATCTAGAATCATGCAACGCATCAAAGGAGGTTAAGTGCCAAAAAAGAGGTTTTCAAAAGGGTTTAGGTGTTTTAGCATGGTTATCATTACTATAAGAAGGAACAAAGGGCAAAACGGTTTGAATGGGTTAACTAGGGAACAATGTTAAGGTGAGAATTTAGCTATGTGACGGGTCAAAAAGGGCCTCGGGTCATCTTCCAAACTAAGCTTGCCTAGAATTTCGCTTTGAATACACTCGGGGCAAGTTCTAGACTACACAAATGCACAAGAATTATTCAAAAATCTCACCACTCATGGCATCGTACTCATAGAGCAAAAAGTTAGTCTCTCAACCAATTTGAGCAATTTGGGCTTCATAAGTTACTCCGAGTCAACGACTCATCCTTGTAAAGAGACAACCAAAAATTGAGTTTAATGGTTTCACCCAAAAGAAAACTCAAGACATCCTTGATCTTACACCTATATTTTTGGTTTTTTCTCAAAAATATTTTATTCCTTACCAATGACATTTTGGAAGTATTTTCAAATTTTTGCTTTTTCCTAGTTAACCAAAATGACTAGATAGTTCACCTAAGGATGTCGCCTCGCCATTCCTCATGGGTGAATTATCACTCGGTTCGACAAAGAAACTAAACTAAACTAAAAATAAAAGATCAAGAGAAAGAGAAAATAAAAATTTACTACTTAGGAAAGAACCGAGTTTCGAAGAGAACCCTTGGAGTTTATTAGACACGTATATACAAACGCGACAAGCGCAATGCGCACAGTCGGATACCATATTTAAATTAAGCGCATGACACAAATACAAAAATAAAATGACAATATTTGACATCATTATCAAAATGCCTGATAAGGGCCCATGCAAAGCAATGTCAATAATAATAAAATAAAAAAAAATGCCATAAACATCAAAAGTAATAAAATAGAATATGTCTCCACAATCTATCAAACCACATGCCATAAACTGAGAAAGTAGGTACCGATCATTGAATGAATCATACCAATACCCCACCCCCACTAAAAATATTACATTGTTTCCAATGCGAAAGTAAAAGAGAGTAGAGGAGGGTAGAGACTCCTTGTGGCGCACTAGGCGCTCGGATTTCTGTCGGTGAATGATCTCATTGTCTCAATAGGATCCTCGTCAGGCTGGGATCCTCTCATCGAATCTGATATGAAGGGTGACTCATTATCATGTCGAGTGCTATAACTAGCCCCAACCCTTCGTGCTTGTTCCTCATCCCTGGATAACTGCATGGCGACCTCAACCTGTCGAGCCCCAGGTAGCCCCTCTGTAAGATCAACCTCGACGTCATCATCAATGTCCTCATGACCCTCTCTAAACAAATTATTAAATGGAAGCACTGGCCTGAAGTCTCTGATGTAAAAGTAATCTCTGCCTCATCAAGACCGAAGGAGGGCTGTACGGAGTGAATCTTCCCCCGTAAACTCTCAAGGTCTGCCCCCACAGATGCTACCCCCTCACAATCTCCCCTCACCTCAAGCGTGCTCACCCTCTGCTATAACTTTGCTACATGGGCACGAAGAGGTACTATAACAGCCTGAATAAATCGGAGAATGTCCGCCACCAATCGGGTAAGAGTGGACTTATTTTCCAAAGTCATGGAAACAACCTTGGCAAACTTCACGGTAGAAGACCGTGCTAATTGTGTGGACCGAGGTGGTGGTGTGGTGCTTGATGATGGAGGAGTATCAGCAGAATCCTGATGGTTCTCAGCATCAAGTGTAGAATTCGGAGGAATCTCCACCCCTTCTGAGCTCGGGAATCCTTCCGCACCCGAGTTTACCAAAACTAAAGCTTTTCTTTTTAAGCCCGTAGGGTTATCCTCATCCTTACACTGTGTGATTTTAATGACGCCGGTGCATATAATCCGATGATCAATCTTAGAGAGTAGTGGTACTTTGAACTTAAGACAAAGCATGTATATGAGTGCTGGAAAGGGAAATAAAGTACCCGATTGCTTTGACCTCAATTTAATCATCTCCGCTATCAATCCGGCTATCAACTCTCCCGGATTGATAGTAATTTTATCTATGATGCAACTGACAATGATGACCTTATCAACCGTGATATCTCGGTCATTTATTGAGGGAAGTAGACGGTTACCCACAAATTCAAACCAATGTTTGGCTTGAACCAATAGATCTCTCCTCTTAATTTGACCTACACCATTAGACCATAGAGGAAAACTCTTAGAAATCACCCTAGAAAGCCATGGATAACTCTAATGTCCGTAAAATATCAACCTCTTGCACTACACTGCGGAATCTAAGTCATAAGCAAAATAGATCTCATTAATCTCCGAGGCCGTGCAAGGGACTTTCACTCCCCTAACCAATACACTCTCGAGACAAGGTTGTGCAGCAATTGACATTTTGTATTTTTGTTCATTATGCCTAACAACATAGAAAGCATAGAAATCCCGAACAATCGCTGGGAAATAGCATAATGGGTGAGAAGAGGGCGTCATATCTGTGAAGATTTCCCAAACCCGTTCTTTAATTTTGGCAATAATTTTGGGAAAATGGGTTTCAACTCCCTTTATGCTAAAGATATTCTCAGGATTGAACCCCCGAGTAGTTACCCACTCATCATATAACTCCTTCACACCTTCTACACCAAATCTAATTTGATCCACTTCCTTTCCTACCTCCCATGTATGATCAATGATAGCTTGGACATTTGGGACTTTTGGAATATCTTTGGAGACCGGTGCTTTACCCTTTCCGAACGTAGCTTTTGCCTTGCCTTTATCTGGGTCATTACCCTTTCTAGCTTCTCGCGGCAAGTTTTTCCTTGGAGACATACCTACGGGAAAGAAACAAAACAAAACCAAAACAAAAGACAAAAGGTAAAACATGTTTTTGGAATTTTGTAAGTTAAGAAAGAAAATAAAGATAAGAAAATAAAATTGTTGAAAGATGCAAGGTAACTCATCACTAAAGTCCATGGGTTTCATTTATTACAACACTTAATCGTTTAGGCACGACATTGTCTCACATTCTTCACATTTCTCAAAACTAGCTCATAGGATATCCATAAACTCCAATGGAAACAAGAATGACAAATAACCTTAAGAATGATGTCATCCAATCTATCATAGGACAAGGAAAACATTCATGTTTTTCGGTTAGGCTTAGTGACCAACAAGAACCATGGATGCCCTATTTCTCAACAATCTCCCTCAACTATTTCATTATTAGGTTCAATTGGACCCAAAACTATGCATAAGAAATGAACACACCATGTCCTAAGGAAAGTCACATTGGCCATCACAAGCATACAACACATTTATCTCTTATTGTCATTTCAACAAACACATAGTGGGCATACCAACCAAGAACTTGGAGAAAGAGAATAAGAGCTCAAGAGAGCAAACTCATCTCACCAAATTATCTCCAAACATATTTAAGGTGTTCATACTATCGTACTTGAGCCACCCACCACACAAAATAAGTAAGAAAGGCTTTAATGGACATTTATCAAGCACATGGTGCACTAGCTTCATTTAAGAGAGTATCATGAATCAAACTAGAGAAACAAGGCACCCATGACAATCTAATTATTCCAACAAGTATTAATCACCCCAATAAGCTCACAAAAATCAACTTTAAATGACCAACTATTATGAGGTATCAAGTATTATGTCCATCCCTTAAGAGGGAATTCAAGAGTGAAGTCATGAGAAAACATACCTTTCTTTCTTGAATTAAGAAAGGTGAAAAATTGAAGAAAAAGTCCAAAGAAATGATCTCACTTTTTGTTAGTTTAATTTTTGGTGAAAAATGAGAGAATGTGAAGTTTGAGAGAAAAAAAAGGTTAGAATATAGTTGCAATGTAAAAAATCTGAAGTGTGGACTGTTAGCGCCTGTTTTAGTGTTTTAAAAAATATTTTGGGCTGACCGGGTCGGGACAACCCAGCAAGATTCGACCCATTTTTAAAGCTTAACAGCGTATAAACTCAACTTGTGTCCCATCTGCGTTGAATTTGCGACTGGACTGTCCCAGAGCATGTCGTAGCAGTGTGTAGCGGCTGGTTTGTGTCCAATATGCTATGGACCTGTGCCTGAACTGCTTAAGCAGATGCATCGCAGGTCAAGGAAGCAACTACCAGCTTCTTGGCTTCAACTTGCACCTGGACTGCGTCCAAGATGTGTCCGGACTACTGCAGTAGTTACAATGCAAGTCCAGGCAGATTTTACCATCCAAACTTGGCTCCTGTTGCGTCCCAAATACGTCTGGCCTGCGCCTGGACTGCTTGAGTAAGTCCAGCGCAGGTGAAAGCAGTAACTTTTAGTGATTTAATTCAACTTTTGGCTTCCTGCGTTCAAATGCTTAGCACCTGCGTCTGGCCTGCTCAAGCAGGTTCAGAACAGGTTGCCCAACTACACAAATTTTCTTTTTTTTGCACCAAATTATTAGTTCGGAGCTTGGTCTTAAGCCTCTGGTCCAACTTTATCGCATCCCAAATTTATGAAATTACCTACATCAATCAAAACTAAGCTAAAATTAATATAAAAAACATCAATAATAAATCTTGGGTTGCCTCCCAAGAAGCACCGTAGTTATAGTCGTGGAACGACATCATTTACTCATCATTTTGGATCTTTGAAGCGAAGCGACTCAACCTTAGTCGCTCTGGGTCCACCCACATAATAGTGCTTCAATCATTGGTCGTTCACCATAAATTTCTTCTTCTCATGATCTTCCAACTTAATTGCTCCACTCGGGTAAACATTTGAGACCACGAACGGTCCCGACCACTTTGATCTAAGCTTCCCCACAAAGAGTTTCCATCTTAAATTGAAAAGGAGTACATCATCACCCACATTGAACTCTCGCTTTAAGATTTTGGCATCATGCCACCTCTTCATCTTCTCTTTTTACAACACAGAGCTCTCATATGCTTTAAGTCGAAACTCTTCCAACTCATGAAGTTGATTCACCCTTGATTTTGAGGCATCTTCCCAATCCATATTCAACTTCTTCAAAGCCCATAAAGCCTTATGTTCTAACTCAACGGGTAAGTGACAAGCCTTCCCAAACACCAATTGGTAGGGGGACATACCAATAGGAGTTTTATAGGCCATTTTATATGCCTAAAGAGCATCATTGAGTTGTCTCGCCCAATTCGTACAACCAACATTCACGATTTTCTCAAGGATGGACTTGATTTCACGATTCGAAACTTCAACTTGGCCACTAGTTTGGGGATAATAAGGAGTAGCGACCTTATGCTTCACCCCATACTTATCAAGCAAAGCACCGAAGAATCGATTATAAAAATGAGAGATGATATCACTAATAATTGTCCTTAGAGTCCCGAACCTTGTAAAAATATACTTTTTTAAGAAAAAAATGACACTCTTACCTTTGTTGTTCTGTAAAGCAATGGCTTCCATCCACTTTGAGACATAATCGCCTGCTACCAAGATATATTTATTACCATATGAGCTCACAAAGGGACCCATGAAGTCGATCCCCCACACATCAAATAGTTCAACCTCGAGATTGGGCTTAAGAGGCATCTCATGATTTCTCGAAACACCACCTTGCATTTGACATTGAGGACACATTTTTACCAACTCATAATCATCTCTATGAAGGGTAGTCCAATAGTATCCACTTTGAAGAACCTTAGCGGATGTTTGGATCCCTCCATTATGACCACCGAACGGAGATGAGTGACAAGCCTAAAAAATATCTATCATTTCCACTTCCATGACACACCTACGGATCACACCATCCGCACACTCCCTAAACAAAAATGGTTCATCCCAAAAATACTTTTTCACATCAAATAGAAACCGTTTCTTTTGATAATGATTTAACTCATCGGGAAGCACACCGCTCACAATATAGTTTACATAATATTCATACCAAGGTGTAATGCTCCCCGAAAGTAACATGAATAGCTCATCGGGAAAGGTGTCATCAATATCAATCTCACCCCACTTCTCATGATTGGATTCAAGGAGGAAAAGGTGGTCGACTACTTGATTTTTGCACCCCTTTCAATCTTTCACTTTAAAATCAAACTCTTACAAGAGCAATATCCACCTAATCAATCGAGGTTTTGCCTCTTTCTTTGCCATGAGATACCGAAGAGTGGCGTGGTCCGTGTGTACAACCACTTTCGTGCCTAACAAATAAGCCCAAAACTTCTCAAAAGCATACACCACCGCTAAAAACTCTTGTTCCGTAACCGTATAATTACGTTGAGCATCATTCAACGTCTTGCTTGCATAATAAATTGGGTGGAACAACTTCTCTTTTCTTTGGCCCAAAATAGCACCTAGAGCAACACTACTTGCATCACACATTAAGTCAAAGGGCAATGACCAATACGGAGCTACTATGATAGGAGCCGACACAAGGAGTTCTTTGAGACAATTGAAAGCTTTTACACAATCACCATCAAACTCAAATTTTGCCTTCTATTCAAAAATCTTTCACAAAGGGTGAGCAATCTTTGAAAAATCTTTAATGAACCGCAGATAGAACCCGGCATGACCAAGAAAACTTCTAACGCCCTTCATGGTGATCGGTGGAGGTAACTTAGCAATCATCTCAACTTTTTCTTGATCCAATTGGATGCCCTTCCCCAAAATTTTGTGGCCTAGAACAATGCCTTCCTTGACCATGAAATGATATTTTTCCCAATTCAAAACAATATTGGTCTCCACATATCGTTCAAGGACTTTACTTAAGTGAGAGAGGCAAGAATCAAATGAATCCCCAACCGCGGAGAAGTCATCCATGAAAACCTCCATTGCATCCTCTACCATATCGGAAAAAATGGACAACATGCATCATTGGAAAGTGGTCGGCACGTTGCATAACTAAAGGGCATGCGCTAAAAAGCAAATGTGCCATAGGGACAAGTGAAACTGGTCTTTTCTTGGTCTTCTGGGGTAATACAAATTTGATTGTACCCTGAGTAACCATCAAGAAAGCAATACCAACCTCGACCGGCTAACCTATCCAACATTTGATCCATAAATGGCATGGGAAAGTGGTATTTCTCGAACCACGAGTTCAATTTGCGATAATCCATACACACTCTCCAACTCGTGATCGGGCGCATAGGTACAAGATCATTATTCTCATTTGGGACCACCATCATGCCGCCCTTTATAGAAATACAGTGAACCAGACTCACCCACGTGCTATTTGAAATTGGGTAGACAACTCTCGTATCAAGCCACTTAATAATTTTCTTCTTGACCACCTCTTGCATCGGTTGATTTAGTCGCCTTCGGTTTTCCACACTAGGAACATGATCAACATTTAGCTTGATTTTATGAGAATAAATTTTGGGAGAAATGCCTATAATGTTCGCGATAGTCCATCCGAGAGCACGAATGAACTTTTTCATAATTGATTTCAAGGCATCCACTTGATAAGGTTCAAGATCACCCGCTACAATGATTGGCAATGTATTATCTTTACCCAAGAAAACATATTGGAGATGGGATGGTAACGGCTTAACTTTGAGTTGAGGTGGTTCAATAATAGACGGCTTGGCGGGTGAACTCTCACGATTTTTCAAATCAAGATCCAATTTGATCGGGTTCTTGGTGTAATATCCAAGACCCGTCAATGAAGCTACCACCTCATCATATTTTTCAACCACCTCACTTCCAAAGTTCCACAATACACCCACCAAGGGGTTATTCACAAAATCCATTTCAACGGTGTTAGCTACCTCATCATCAACTACATCAATCACCGAAATAACTTGCAAGTCCATAGGTTGCTTCATGGACTTATACACATTGAAGGATACTTCTTCATTGTTCACCCGAAATTTCATCTCCCCACATTCTACATCTGCTAAAGCCCTTTCGGTAGTCAAGAATGGTCTACCAATAATGATTGGGACCTCATGATCAACCTCATAATCGAGAATCATGAAGTCGGCTGAAAAGATAAACCGGTCAACTTTCACCAAAACATCATACAACACACCAACGGGCTTTTTAATTAAACGATCAGCCATTAGAAGTCTCATAGTGGTAGGCTTAGGAGCACCCAAGCCTAACTTTTGAAACACGGCGAATGGCATCAAATTAATACTTGCTTTAAGATCATACAACACTTTTTCAAATTTGTAGACCCCGATAGTGCAAGAAATAGTGAATGGACCTGGATCTTGTTTCTTTACCACCATTGTGCTAGACATTATAGCTCTACAATTATGGGTTACCTCAATTGTTTCAAAATCTATGACTCGCTTCTTTGTAACCAAGTCTTTCATAAATTTAGCATAACCAAGCATTTCTTGTAAGACTTCTAGCAACGGAATATTCACCGATAAATTGCTAAACTTTGCAAGGAACTTCTTAAACTTAGTATCATCATCTTTTTTCTTGAGCCTTTGTAGGAATGGAGGAGGAATTTTGATTTGTGGCAATAGAACAATTGGAGTTTCATTTATTTTTGGAGTATCATCCTCAATCACCTTCAGAGTTTTCTCACTTTCAATATTTTCTTTAACTACCGTTGGTCGTTCAACACTTGTCTCATTAGGCTTTGGATCATTATCAATTGGCTCTTCTAGCCGCTTTCTCTTTGCATTGGTTTGTTCTTCATTTGTCTTTTCATTGGGGTCTTCACCAAGATCAACAACATCTTTACCAAGAGTTCGACCACTCCTAGTGACAATAGCCATGATGTGAGCATTATTTTTAAAATTGACAACCGTGTCACTAGGTAATCCACCATTTGGTCTTGCATTAAGTTGTGCCAAGATTTTATCTAATTAAGTTTCGAGTTGCTTGATAGAGGCCGAGTGAGATATCACCATTTGATTTAGTTGTGAGAAGTCCCCTTTTATTTCTCTCACTATCTTATCGGTCCCCTCAATACCCATTAAAATTCGAGCAAGGACATCTTCACTTTTGAGCTTATCCGGGTCAATGGAACTTGACTCTTTACCCTTTGCCCGATCATATGGAGGTACATACCAATCATAATCTCTCTCCTTATCTCTCTAATAACGATCTCTATCACACCAATCTCTATCACGATCTCTTTATTTCCAACTTTGATTCCCACCTTGCCTTTGGTAGGTAGGGCGGGAACCCTCCAATTAGTTCGACAAGAACCGAATTTCTTCATCAAGAGACTCCATTTTCTCATCATCATAAGATTTATCACTCTTAGAATCAACGACGTTAACTGCCTTAGGATAAGCCCCCATCACATGCTTGGTAAGAAGATCAAGTTGCATCATCATTTTAGCCATATTTGCATCTCTTTCTTCATATTTTTTCTTTTGCTCTTGGCTCATAAAAGATGCAGAGGGAGACCCCACGGCCACCTCGGTATTTTTTGTGTGCCACCCTCTACTTTTCTTGGTCACTTGATCTAATAAAGTTGACGCAACACCATACAATAGTCTAACAAGAGAACCCCCGTCTGCATTATCGACTACCGTCTTGTTCAATTGATCTAATGCCCTATAGAAAATTTGGAGAAACATCTTATCCGGAACCTCATAATTTGGGCATTGCATTAACTTGTTGTTGAATCGTTGCCAAACCTCATATAATGGTTCGCCATTAAGTTAGCAAAATTAAGTTGATGATTTCATCCCTTAGTTGCAACATCCGAGAAGAAGGAAAATATCTTTCCAAGAATGCCTCCGTGAGCTCACTCCATGTAGTGAAAGATCTCGCGGGTAAAAACCGTAACCATAAGACCACTTCTCCCGTCAAAGTGAATGGGAAAAGACGCAACCGAATTAATTCTTGAGATATGTGGGCTATGTCAAATGGAGAACACACATTAATAAAATTCTTCAAGTGTAGATTAACATCCTCATGAGCTTGGCCTCCAAATAACCCTCTCATTTGAAGAAAATGAAGTATCATTCTAGTAACGTGAAACACTCCATTTCCTTCCATTGGTGGAATACGAATAGCACTAGCTCGGTCGCATCACCGAGGTGATCCGCATCCTCAAGATATCTATCAACTGTCTCGGCATTACTACCGTATTGGCTCATAGTATCGTGTATACTATTATACACACCTGAGAAAGAACAAAAATACCAAATAATGTAAAATAAAATACTATGGCTAACCCAAAGTAACTAAAAACACTACAAGAGTGAAAACTATGTTTCACTCCCCAGCAACGGTGTCATTTTTGATAACGCTCAAATTACACTCTTGAATGGGTGAAAACGATCATTGTCAATATAATAACCCAACTTAGGTTGGGGTTGAATCCACAAGGAGTGAAAGCATGGAATTCAAAACTCAAGAGTATTAATAGTCTACTAAAAGATGACCCATAGTGTGAATAAAGCAAGCATAAATGTAAAATGAGGGATTAGTTTGAATGTGTTTATAAATGATAACTACTTCAATTTTAGTGCACTAGCTTGACGTTGAAGATTGCTAAGAGTGAATTCAATTGAGAATAAACCTTGGGGTTATACAATTATAGGTGTGGGATCATGCATAGGTATTTGGTCATTTATTTAATTTTTAGCTAAAAGTCATGGGTAAGCTAGATGTCAATGTATTGGTGTCAATCTTTCAATTACAACACCAAATTTCACAAATGGATTCTTTCGAACACCTCACAAGTGTGATAATTTCCCACATCTATTGCCCCAATTATCATCTTTATGTCTAAGAGATATCATTAAATAAAAAGAATCAAGTTATTGATTGCATTTATTTCTCACCTATGTCCTCTCTTTCAAGAATGACATGGATTCTAGGGTGGTTGGAGTTTGCAACCCCCAACTCTCAATTAATTCATGAAATAAATGCAACACCCATCACAACTAACTAATTAGAAAAATAATTAGCTAAGACCAATGCACTACCACTACCTAAGAAAGCATAACCCCAAAAGTGGAAATTAGCTACTCATAGATAAAAGGAATAAAAATATACCAAAGTTATCATTAACTTCATCCATGAAAAATAGAGACTATGTAATTCCACACTTGGGGTTTCAATAATTCTTCAAAGGAAAATCACTACCATGTATTTTTCATTCAAGTTTAGTATAAATTTCTCAAAAAATAAAAAGATAGATGCTAAAAGAGAATAGAGGAGCTAAGATCTAAAAGGGAGGCTATCTTCAAAAGATGAAAAAAACTAGCTCTTGAAAAATGAGCTAAAAGACTCCTTTTAAACTTCACTCTACATTTGATGGAAATTATAAAACCGCCACCTTATTCTTGGTCTGCTTGAGCGGATCCAAAGCGGATGAAGAGCAGACAAAGAGCAGATAACTAGAAGCTCCAAAGCAGATGTGAAGCGGATGCGAAGCGGATGACTCATTTCCTTCACATTTGGCCTCTTAATGACTTGGATGACTTGTCTAATCTTCTCTTTTTACTTTTATCTACATAAATGGGCATTACGTAAGAGAGTACCATCAAATCAATGGAAAACATGATAATTTAGGCTCAAAAGGTGCTAGAAAGTCGTCAAATTAACGACTTATCGGTGATAGGTGATAGATGATACACTCGGAAGAAAGACAAAAGTTATTCTATATTATTATTTTTTATCTTTAGCCTTGTTAATTTGTGCTTGATTTTACAACAATTAATATTATTTGATATGGTGAGGATAAATTTTTAGTGTTAGATTATCTTTCTTCTGCCCCAACCCCTATGGTAAATTAGTTTCAATTTTCTATTATTGTTATGGAATATAAAACAAAGAAGAAGAAGAATGGAGAGAAAACAAAATAGTGATTCTTATTTCTCTTGAGGGGTGAATTACAATGAATGAAAATTCCTTTATTTATAAGGAAGAACTAACCTTGGGGTTTCTAAATTTTCCATAAATAGACATTCATTATATATGGTAAAGTTGACATTCACTATATATGGTAAAGTAGACATTCACTATATATGATAATACAGTTATAATCTCCCCCCCCCCCCAATTGAATGTCTAATTGATAGAAAATACGTATATAAGTTGCCTCATTAAAAACCTTACAAGGAAAACCTAGTGGGACAAAACTTTGAAAGGGAAAAAGAGTATAATGTGTATTTGCTCCCCCTGATGAGAACATCAATTGCGAATTTGAATTTTCACATTTTAATCTTGTGCACCATCTTCTCGAAAGTTATAATTAATAGAGACTTTGTGAATAAATTAGTCATATGATCACTCAAATGAATTTATTGTACGTTGATATCACTTTTCTTTTGGAGCTAATGTATGTAGAAAAGTTTTGGCGAAATGTACTTCGTTCTATCTCCTTAGGGTTTCTAACTTTTTCATAAATAGACATTCACTATATATGGTAAAGTATATATTTACTATATATGATAATACATTTATAATATCCCCCACTGAATGTCTAATTGATAGACAATACGTATATAGATTGCCTCATTAAAAACCTTACAAGGAAAATTCAGTGGGACAAAACCCTGAAAGAAAAAAAGAGTATAACGTGTATTTTATCCCCCTGATTAGAACATCAATTGAGAATTTGAATCTTCACATTTCAATTTTGTGCATCATCTTATCAAAAGCTGTAATTGATAGAGACTTTGTGAATAAATTAGTCATATTATCACTCGAACGAATTTATTGCATGTTGATATCACTTTTCTTTGGGAGCTAATGTATGTAGAAAAGTTTTGGCAAAATGTGTTTCGTTCTATCTCTTTTTGCAAATCCTTCCTTGTTTTGGTGAAATGTGCTTCGTTCTATCTCCTTTTACAAATCGTTCCTTGAGTTGTGTTTGCATGTTGCATTATCTTCATGCAAAATCATGGGTACTTTATCACATTTTCTCAAATGAGATGTATCATTGACCTCAACCATATACATTCTCGACTTGCTTTATGAATAACTATCGTCTTAGCATAATATGAATGTCATGTATACATGGCATGACAGTGATCCTTCATGACAATAGGTAACATGTCTATAGTGAACCATTATGTCGATCATATAAATATCATGTGTATTTAAAAGCTTGACAAAATGTGTTAGCATAAACACATTCATACAAGGACTTTCAATTGCAATATGCAAGTGATCTACTTCACTATCTCCATGTAGAAGTAAAACTATATCATGCTCATAGTTGCAACAAGATGTGTAAATACATCAATTGCATAAGATATGGTACTTTAGGATCTAATCCAATTTTGCATGTTTCTTATCTCAACTTCTTTCAACAAATAATCTATAGCTTTTGAAAACTCTCCAAGAGTTTTAATAATTGTCAAGTTATAAATTTATGCGATATAAGGATTATAAATAATTTTTTCAGAAACTTTTATATACTTCCAATATTTTGAATCCTTAGAAAAAGTTTTCATATAAATTTGTCAAGTGACAATTCAACATTTCATGTGTCATCTTCAAGTGTCTGGACTGCAAATCAAATAAGTGTTATGCTTATTAAAATACATCCCTTCATGTCACTTGATAAATATTTCTACGTCAGTATACCTAAATAAACAAATAATTCAGATCCTCGTAATTTTTAATAATATTGCGCTAATATTGTATCAAAGATATTATTGATGATATATCATTTCGTATCGATTCACAATGTGACATAACATTTTGAGATCTCATCACTTCATTATTTTCTGGTACCTAAACCTTTCATAAGGTTTCATGAAGTGTTATGTCGTAGGCCCTTCAAGAACACATTGCCTCTTTATATGATTATTTGCTCCCTTTTCTTTTTCAAGAATTATTGCTTTTAGAGACGATTGATCTACCATGTTTTATATATGTAGTAGACTTTTTCCTTCAGGGACATTCAACTGGAGAATTTACAGCTAAATATGAGACTAATATTGGGTCAGCAAATGTTTGTAGCATTTGAATTTGAATTATCTTTTGAATGGGATTATATTGATGACAATTCACAACATATTTCTTAGTTGTTTATATCTCCCTCTCATGTTAGGAAAACTAACATACATCTCAATTTACTTTAGAGAATCTATCTTTGTGTATCATGGTATATCCATTGATCAAATACCATGCATCAAAACTACTAGATGTAATAATTGGTTCTTGACCTTAAATCAATTGAGAGGGAGGAATTAATCATAATTTTTGGTCTAATGAAAACAAGTGCTATTGTATGCAATATAACATACTTCAGACCAACACATGAGGCTTTGTTTTCATAAGTAACGATTCAACTATTTATCCGAGGCATTCAATGTCAAAGCAGCATTATCAAGACGAATTGTCTTAATTACACAATCTAAAAATTATATTCTTAACTCGATTTTATCGAGCAAACAACTTTATGAATGTCAAACTGTAGGTTGACAATAAATGCACATGTGATTATCTTATTGATGCATCTTTTCAACATATCTCATGATAAGTGAACAAACCTTTATTTACCTTTAATACATTTTAGAATTTAGGGATCCAATCCCAACATTCGTTGATCCAACAAACTTATCAAGAGAACAAGCAACATTAAAAGTTCATGAAGAATATTGAATTCTTAAATATATGTTTAATACTTAATATGCACATCTTTAAGATGTCGTAATCGTTCATGTCAACTTATGAACTTTTATAATAGTAAACTCCAAGTTTACCATGACGTGTGCTTTTTGCTTTAGTGGATTTCAAATTTACTATGACATGAATAGATCTCAGAATTACTACTTCGAAAGTGGATTTCAAAATAACTCTTCTCAATTTTCTGCGTCTTTTGAAGGCGAGTTTTGATACTGCCACAATCAAGTGTACATTTGTATTGATAAGTTTCACTAAATATTATCACATTCACCCCAAAAAATAAATTTGTGCTTATAACAATCAAAATTCTCATTCTCCGAAAATAGAATATAATCGTGTCTTAAATCTATCAAACTATGATAGCTTAGAATCTCTTCCAATATATTACTGCTTTATGAGCAAATCGAAGCATAAATAGTCAAGTAAACCACTTTAGTTATTCCTATCAAGTAGACACAATCAAATTGTACCATTAGTAACAAAAATCCAAAAACATAAAATATAAAGAACATACTAACCTTTTGGTATATTCACTAACCTTTTGTTAGTGCTTTTTTACAGGTAGTACCTAAGCAATTCTATTCACATGACTGCTTTGAGAAAATAATAGCAATAGATTTATGAGAAGGAAAAATACGTACCAACAACATTATCCCAATCAAAAATAATTTATCAAGTAAAGCTAGGCAAACAAAAATAATCCCAATAAAGTAGCAATTGATTTTGTCTATCTCGTAGTATACCATGACCTTAATTACTCAGTTCGTTTCAACTTTGTGTTGATAAAGTGTTAGAAAATATAAAGTAAAGAAGAAGAAGAATGGAGAGAAAAGAAAGAGTGATTTTTATTTCTCTTGAGGGGTGAATTACAATAAAGTAAACCCCTTTATTTATAGGGGAAAACTAACCTTGGAATTTCTAACTTTTTCATAAAGTAGACATTCACTATATATGATAAAATAGACATTCACTATATATAATAATGCATTTATAATAATTATTACATATTTAGGTGGATTTGTTAAAAAAATAATTATTGTTTTTTAACTAGCACACCTTCGATTCATATTATATGTTATTTTTATCTTGAATATGAATACTTAATTGTTATGCTTAAGTAAATAGGACCAACTTAATATGATTTTGATTATATAAAATTTCACTTTCTACATAAGAGAAAATTTGAAAATAGAAAAAGAAGAATTAATACCTACTTAATCATGTAAAATAATATTACTTATTTTGAACTAAATATAAAAACTAAAAATATCATATAATATGAATGGGTGAGTATATCAAAGACATCTTTTCTAAATCACAATCTTTTGGCAAATTTAATTGATCTACTTATGACGCCCAATTAATGATAATCTATTATGTGATTGTACAAATTAAGTACGCTTAACATATCATATTATCATGTCCTCTAACTGTCACCAAAAGGTGGAGAGTATCATTGCCAATAATGGAACAAAAAATTATGAAAAGAAAAACAAGAAAGACTTTATTTATTGTAATCTTTTAAGCCTATGAAAGACAAGTCAAGATCTGTTAATGGCTGCTATTTGTTGTTAAGATATTTCAAGTAATGAAGACATTGTTTACTTTGTGTGGCATTAATTATGGATTTTTAATTAAAATAATATGAAGGTATAAAAGAAAGAGAATCAATTGAATGTCCTTGACAAACGCCTTCATTGCAATAGAAGTTAGCTTTTTGGTAAAAAAGAGCTATGGAAGCTTGTAACTTAATGATTGTTATTAATTTCAGCCAGTATATCTAAGCAACATCTTCAACCTTTGTTACCTGTTTTGATGGCCTCATTTTATCTTCATTTTCTCATTTGAAATTTTTTAATTCCAACACCTGTTGGAGTTTCGACAAATTCAAATTTACATCATGAAAGATTCATTATATGAGAAAGCACTTCAGAATATCTTTTATATCCAGAATTTGAATTTAAAATCTCTAATTAAGGGCGATGAAACCTATTCATTCCACCGCAAAGCCTTATCGGTATCTCAGTGATTTAAGTTAAACGAAAGTCAAACATGTTGTAGTTGTGCTTTCTCATCTGATAACATTTAACCTTAAAAAAACTTACAATGTGAAATTTTGTACTAAATATAATTTAATTTAATATGTTACAACAAATTGCATAATTTATTTTAAGTAATTAATTTCACTTCTTAGGGACGATAACATATACTAACCTTTTAGGTTAGTGTAAAAAGAGAAGTTCAACTCATTTTACAATCTACTCTATTTTAGATGAATTAGTATTTGTTCCATTTCTGGAAAGAAAGACTTGAATTGATATTTTAATCTATTAAATTGGAATGAATAACATTATCCTCTGGAATTGTTGGATTAACTGTAACTAAATTCATTAGATTTGTCTAGTTTTAACAGGCCTAACACAAACTTGGTGAAGAGCCGCATTTTTTCTTATGAAAAAGTGTATTAATTATTTATCAAGATTGTGACTGTAATTTTGTGATTTTTCTCTTTTAAATTTGTGTCGTAATTTGAGGGTCGTCAGTACATATTTCTCAAATGTATGATGTGAACCTCCTAATGTATTTGACAGCAGAAAACGTCAAATAACACTTTAATATTTCGATTGAGTTGATCTTGAGGAAGGTCACCTTGACGACTAATTTGATAAAAAATATTAATATTTAATGTCTTGAACTTTTTATAACATTCAAGAATTTATGGGACATTCGAGATTTTGATCTCTCTGTGAATATTTAATACGTTATGGAATATTTGAGATTAACATATAATTCGTGTGAATTTTATATTCCAATTATATAATCTAATGACTAAATAAAATCCCACTTGATGGATTAGGAAAGAAAGGAATATGCGATCTAGTCTTCTCACTAGTATTAAAATTGCAGAATTCTCCAAACTAAACAAATATACAAACAAACCAAATTCTCCTACAATTGTTCGGAAATTATATTAGGGGGACTCACACAGATTTCATCTCTAGTTTGGTAGTAATATTTGATTTCAATTAAATATACACTTTGATAGAGATGTTCTTTCCTCTTATAATTCTTCTTCTTAATATTCTATCACAATTTTTTTTAAGTGGGACACAAACTTAATTATTATACATGTCCACGCCAAAGACCTACTTCCAATTTGATATTTAGAACATATAAAATTAGCGTGGGACAACATATGAATATCGATTTCTAATTTAACATTTAAAATTGTTGGCAAATTTAATCTAAAGTAAAATGTAATCTCAACATATTTGGAAACTAATCAAATTTTTATAGACAATTTTGTTAAAGGTGCTCTATATAACAAACAAAAAATGTGATTTTATATCAGTCTGAGTATTTTGTCTTATCATCAAATTCATCTAATGACCAAACGCAGATTGAATAATATCCCAAGTGCATAAAAATATTTTATTACTTATTAAAAATTTTCTATCTTATTCTCTCCTATATTTTCCCTTTAGTATGCTATATTCAAAATAGACTGATTTATGGAATAAGTTCAAGAGGGTAATTCATTCCCTTTATACCAAGAGATTTCTGTTATCAAAACTCAAAAATTCATTGCCCAAATAATTTCATCCTTAATTATATAATAATGGCTTTAAATTTCAGCTACAACTTCTTCTTTTTTCATTTTATCATGTCTTTATGATTTTTTTTTTCCTGAAGTCTTAGTTAGGTGAGGTTCTACCCATTGGTGTGCACTACAAACTAGCCTTGTTTTTCTTTTTGAGAGAGTGCTAAAGAAAATAAATTTATTCTAACAATAATTTATTTGAATTTGTTTATGCTTGTAATTCGTGCATGCATTTATGTAAGAATAATTTGTTATGGTTGTAATTTGTGCATGCATTTATGTATGAAGGCAGCGGAGATATGAACAAAACTAAATTAGAATAAAAATTGAGAAATATTTTCTTATCGGTTACACTATAAATCAAACTGTTAAGGATCAAAATTCAATTAATCAACAATTGATAATAGATATCTTATTATTTTGATTAACAATTTATTTTGTTTACCAATCGAAAATCAAATCAATAATATATAAAATCAAACTAAATAGATTGATAAGCACCCCTAATTCACACCTATATCAGGACCACTAAGTTAGCGTTTGACTATAGATTTTGGATAAATTTTTGAGAATTTATCTTTAGATATGTGTATTATATTTTGGATCAGATTTTAAAAATCTGTACTAAACAAAATTTTAAGTTCAAAAAGTTTTACTTTCACTCACAAAAATTCAATCATTTTTCAAGTAAAATGCATGTTCAAAACAAAGTTTATGCATTTATGCGCACGATTTCATTTATGTGTAAATTTGAGGTTCAACGATATCTTATTGATTAGCTTAATGAAATCGAATTATTGTCTTCTTAATTATTATTGTATTGATTAATTTTTTCGTAGATAATATAAATGGTCTGACATGAAGTACATTAAAAAAATAATATTGATATGTGATAGAAACAAATGAATAAAATTTTATATGCTTCAAATCATTATCTTCAGTAATTAAAGTTGCATTGTATTATACGAAGAAAAGTAAGAGAAATTATACAAATATGTTGATTTCATTAAGCAATTGCATCAAATTGTTAATTATTATTATATGAGATTGATTATTTTATCCAGGAAAGTAACATGTTCAATTAATCAAATTGCAGAATTTGTAGATCTTAAATGGAGGTACGACATTGATTCTAAAATATTCATGAAGACACGATATTTAATGAAATATCGCAATTAAAATTGCCTAATAAAATTTATTATGTGAAATTTAGTGAATTCAAAAAAGTGAGAAATACTCCATATGTTTGAAACATATCATAAAAAATTGTGTTAAAAATTTAATATTTTTGTTGTTGCTATTATGTTATTGTTATTAAAAACATATCATAACATTATATTTATTTTTTGTTGCAGATGTACCTAAGAAATTTGAAGTTTCTGTATATGATGTATACAGATATCTCATAAATATTAGTTGTACCTCTTCTTTTAAAGTAATATGATTTAATAAATTCAAAGAATTATAAACAAACAACATAAATGGGTAATGATATAATGATGAATATTGTGACGTGGGAGGGTGAGGATAGAAAATTTTAGTGACCGAAATGGGGGTGTAGGCAAAGAAGGGGGGGAGGGGGGGAGGGTTGTAGGCGTAGTTGTGAATGAAGATGGCATTTGAATTTTTCTTTTGGATTAGGATAGGGATGGGGATAAGAAAATTTTCAAAAAGTTTTAATAAATAACAAAAAGAAAAATTGGAAAGTAGGGGTGGGAAAGGTGTTGGGTAGGGGGTCGGGGTGGATGGTGGGGATTAGGGATGGGTGGTGTAAAAAATAAGTTTTTATAAAAAATATTTTTTTTGTTTGGGGAGGGGTTGGGGGTTGGGGTGGGTGGGTCAATTTTTTTTTAATAAGAATTTAAAATGTTAAAAAATAAAATAAAATTTGGGGTTGGGGAAGAGGTAAGGATGATACGAAAGATCTTTGAAGCTAAAATGACAATGGGTGGAGCACATTCAAGTGCCTAAGCAGGCATGTTGGATGATACGAAAGATCTTTGAAGCTAAACAAGTGTTGCATAATAAGGTGCTACCTGTATCAGGCAAGTCGTGGGTCCGACAAGTCTATGCTAATCTCTTGATTGCTAGGTCTACAGTACCTTGAAAGTGCTTAATGTCTCAGAATGCGGACAAGTCAAAAT
This sequence comes from Capsicum pubescens, assembly GCA_030864215.1. Classification (NCBI taxonomy): domain Eukaryota; kingdom Viridiplantae; phylum Streptophyta; class Magnoliopsida; order Solanales; family Solanaceae; genus Capsicum; species Capsicum pubescens. Next base: position 81,431,113 of record CM061541.1, on the reverse strand, counting down.
TCATCTTTATTACTTGGTTACAGATGCATGGTAAGATGTTCACAAATGATAGATTACTGAAGTGGGGAATGCAGGAAGAACCCAAGTATTGTCTGTGTCAAATGCAAGATGAAAGTCGGGAACATCTATTTGTACTTTGCCCATTTACAAGGGCTTTGTTGACAAGAATCCTACGATGGATGCATAGGGATCCATAGAACCCTTGTAACTGGCAACAACATCTACATTGGACGATAATGCAAGCTAAGGGGAAGATAATGCAGGCACAAATCTTTAAAATTATATACTCGAAACTTACACATGCTTTGTGGATTGAGAGGAACCAACACTTATTCAAAAACAGAGGAAGATCATGGGAGGTTATAGCTAAGGAGACCATCTATATTGCTTATGTAAGATCCCCTTCAAGACTGCAGGATGTTGTACATAGCTACGTGTATTAGAATTTTAGGTTCTCCTCCTAGTAGTTTAGCTTTGAGTTATTATTTTCTATTAAGTTTGAGGGTTGACTAGTAGTGCTGCTGAGTCAAAGCAAGCTACTTGGAGCTTTGTAAAGTCTACATTGGTGACTAATAGAAAAGTTAGTTACCAAAAAAAAGAGGTAAGGATGAGTGTGAGAGTTGATGGAATGAGTGATTTTGAGTATAACATAAAGCTTTTAATTGAATTAATATAAAAGATATAATAATAAGTATGAATAAAATACTTAAAAGATATTAATGATAAAATCAAAAAATGAAAAAGAATTATAACACTAGAACAAAGTCTAAGAATTTAAAAGAAAATAATAAATTGTAGAAGCACCATTGGTTTTTGAATATGTAAAAACATCATTTCACCCCTGAACTTGTCCGTTCAACTTACTTTAGCACTTAAACTAAACTTCTATTTATTTACCCCCCTTAACATCTTTAAAGTGTATTAATTTCACCCTCAAGACTGAATACCACTCTCACAACGAAGAGTGCATCACACATGCCGGCAAATCAGCGCCACATCATAGCCACGTAGGAGCCACGCAAGAAAAGTATTTTTTTAAAAATAACTTCATATATATATATATATATATATATATATATATATATATTTATAGAGATAGATAGATAGATAGATATATTAAAAAATATCTTCTTCACCCCTCTTACCCTCCCCCCAAAACCCCTTTTCCTCATCTGTCATCTTCGACATTGTCCATATATGAGTTTTTCATTTTTGGATCTCAAATTTCAACATAAAACAGTAAAATTCATATCAATCAAACTCAAATTTTAAGTACATTATCACAACATCATCAGAAAACCCCAATAATCAATTTGGACATCAACCATAAATTCAGCAAACTCATTTTTTTGGTCTTCAAGCCTTTTCAAGGTTCAATAATGATGGATACAAAATTAAACAAACAAAATTCATATCAATCAAACTCAAATTTCAGGTACAACTTCACAACATCATTAAAAAATCCCAATAATCAATTTGGACATCAATCATGAATTCGACAAACTCATTTTTTTTTGTTTTCTAGCTTTTTCAGTAACGGTGGATACAAAATTATACTAGCAAGATTCATACATTGTTGCTAAAGTGTATTAGGTTTCATAAAAATAGTTGCCACTTAAGTGGACAAGTACTGCAAAAGCAGCAACACTGACACTAGATACACTATAATCCACAATCCATTCAGATAAGTACAAGATGTGAGAATTGAGAAAAATTAATAAGCAATTGACGATGACCTTATTCGGTAAAAAAATACCAACCAAATTTTTAGTTAATGGGAACCAACATAGCTGCAATTTGCAAGGTTTTTGAACAAACATGAGAATCAAGAATGACGATATGGAGTTGAGAAGCATTGAAGTAATGGAGATCAAGTAAAGAATTTAAAATTGTGAAGAAGATAAAGCGAGGAAGGAATGAATTTTTTTAAAGTAGTTAGATCCAATGACATTTTAAAATATTGGTTGAGAAAGAGAGGGAAGGAAAAGAGGGGTGGGGTGGTATGAAAAAGATGGGGGATTATGAAAAAGATAAAGAAATAGGTGTGTGTGTGTTTGGGGGGGGGGAGTACGATGAAGATGAACAAACGGGTAGGCTTGGGGCGGGTTACGAAGAAGATGAAGAAGTGGGAGGGGGATACGAAGAAGATGAAGAAAGTGGGTTTCTTTAAAAAAAAACAATTAATATATATATATATATATATGAAATAAAAGTGAGACCATGTCTATTTTTAAATAAAATACGTATTTTTTTTAAAATGCCACATCAACATAAGGGTTGAAATTAATACACTTTAAAGATGTCAAGAGGAGTAAATAAATAAAAGTTTAGTTTAAGTGCTAAAGTAAGTTGAGCAGACAAGTTCAGGGGTGAATTGATGTCTTTACTCTTTTTGAATTGAAGCTGTGAAATCTAAAATTTGGAATTAGAAGTTTCGCAATGGAGAAAGTTAAGTACTTTTAGTGTTTGAAATGAAATTGAAAGATAACATTTTTTTTTAAATGTGTAGTTAGTAGGGGCTTTGGGCCACAGGTAACAAAAAAGATTTAAAATGAGGTGTAGGTGACACAAGTCTTAATAATTGAGTAGAGGTGACAATTACTTAATTATGGATTAAGAAAGTTTGAGAAATTTCAAAATAACCCACAAGTTTTTAAATTTACACTTTGATTCAAATGTTAGTTAATATAATGGGAAACGAAGGGAAAAAAGGTGCATTTTTATCTCTCCTCATCCGTTGTTATTTTTTCTCTCATCGCGATATTTATTGTTCATTATTGCTGCTGCTTTATTCATCATCTTCTGACTCATTATCATCATCTTATACTTCATTATCATCTTCATATTCTTCTTGTTGACCATTGTTGTTGTTGTTACCCCAACTGCTGCTCTTTGACCAAATTCTTATGTCAAATTTTATTTCGTAAATCACTTTCAACTTTGGCATTTACTTGAGAGGAGACTTTGGTAAGTCAAATTATGATTTTTAGTTGAATTTGTCATCTGGGTAACTGCTAGTGTGCTATGTTTTCAACAATAGCTAGCACGCGAACATGAATGCAACATAAGAGCAATCTGTTTAAACAGATTCTTTATCTGCAGCACCAGATAAATGTTCTGTTGTAACAGTAGACTCATGTTGGATTCATGTTTATGGTTCTAGGTGCCCGTAATATGAATCAAATATATGGTTATTTTGTTGCACCAGATTAGTAATCTGTTTCAACAGATAAATAATCTGTTTCGAACAATAAAATACAGCTTCTGTCACAAACCCAACAGATAACTCAACCATATGTTGATCTCTTGTTATTGATACTGGAATCAAATTAGTCCTTAATTGTAGACATGTCATTCGTTGAGAAAAAAAAATAGACAACACGAAAATAAAATAAGAAATAAAAAGTCAAATGCATAAAACATAAATTTTTATAAAACAAACAAAAAAATACATAGGTAAAAGAAAACAAAACTTAATTATTATTATCATCATTATTATTTGTATGGTCAGCCGTCCAATCTTCAACCGGCAGCAGCAACACCCCCCTCAGCCTGTGGATCTCCCGCAGTATCCTTACTCTGTCGGCGGCCAACTCCCAATGCAGGTCATGAACCTCCTTCTGCAGTTCCCTCATGATGTCTCGTAAAATAGCGACATCCCACACTGGATCAGTCATATCTAGAAAACGCATAAGTTGACAAAACACACACGTAAAAAATAAAGTAAAGAAAAGAAAGAATTCAAATGTAATACAATGTATATTTACACAAAAATCAAGAAAAAACTTGCCAGAGACAGGAAAAAGCTATCAAGTCCTTGAAGAGAAAGTAGTTGAAGGTGTAACAAGAGTAAGGAATAAATGGTGTGTATTAGAATGAACGATTGAGTAAGGAAGAACCTATTTATAGAGGATTGAACTTGAATGAGTTAGGCAAAAAATTACAATTGTTCACCTCCATTTATTAATGACATTCTTGATTACTGTAAAAAGTTATGACTTAATTAAATTAAGCAATATTGTGATAAGCCATGACTTTTCAGCTTTATTATTATTATTAATAATTAGTTCTTTCCAGGAACCAGTTTTACACTGAGTTGGACAACAGATTATATATCTGTTGCATCAGATAACTCATCTGTGACAACAAATATATAATCCATTGCAACAAATAGATAACTTATTGCATAAGATAATATATCTATTTCAACATATAATCTATATATCTTTTTTTTTAAAATATCTCCATGATCCAAATTTTTTAACTTTTTAATTATATAAATTAATAAAGCAAATTTGAAGGCGCAACTGTTCACCTTCATTTATTAATGACATTCTTGATTACTGTAAAAAGTTATGACTTAATTAAATTAAGCAATATTGGAATAAGTCATGACATAATTTTTTAATTATATAAATTAATAAAACAGATTTAAAGACGCAGCTGTTCACCTCCATTTATTAATGACATTCCTAATTACTGTAAAAAGTTATGACTTAATTAAATTAAGCAATATTGTGATAAGTCATGACTTTTTAGCTTTATTATTATTAAAATAATTAGTTCTTTTCAGGAACCGTTTTTACACTGAGTTGGACAACAAATTATATATCTGTTGCATCAGATAACTCATCTGTGACAACAGATATATCATCCATTGCAATAGATAATCGGTTGCATAAGATAATATATCTGTCGCAACATAGAATCTATATATATATATATTTTTTTTAAAAAAATTATCTTCATGACATCCAAATTTTCTGACTTTTTAATTATATAAATTAATAAAGCAGATTTAAAGACACAACTGTTTACCTCCATTTATTAGTGACATTCTTGATTACTGTAAAAAGTTATGACTTAATTAAATTAAGCAATATTATGATAAGTCATGACTTTTCAGCTTGTTATTATTAATAATTAGTTCTTTCCAGGATCTGTTTTTACACTGAGTTGCGACAACCGATTAAATATATGTTGCATCAGATAACTCATCTCTGACAACAGATATATCATCCGTTGCAACAAATATATAACCTATTGCATCAGATAATATATCTGTTGCAACATATAATCTATATATCTTTTTTTAAAAAAAATTATCTTCATGACATTCAAATTTTCTAATTTTTTAATTATATAAATTAATAAAGCAGATTTAAAAATAAGAATATTTTTGGTGAGTTTTTTACGGTTTAAATTGTGTTTATCATTTATTTTCTTATTGTTTTCTGTGAAAAGAAATGACTTAATTAAATCAAGCTGGTGAGTTTTTTATTATTGTGACAAGTCGTAACTTTTCAGCATATTAAATTTAAATAACTTTTTTCTCAATTTAAAAATCGAATACACCTGGTTTTCAATAGCCGTTTCTTTAATAACCATTTTTTTAATTGAGTTGTGACAACAGATTGTATATCTGTTGCATCAAATAACCCATCTGTTTCAACAGATATACCATCTGTTGCAATAAATCGACCATCTGTTTAAGGAGCTTTTTTGATTTCTTCTAACTAATTCATCAGTCGCAACAAATAAGGAATTCGATGCATCAACCACATATTTGTTTTTTGTTTGTTGAATGTGTTTAGACAAAAAGTCACAGTCACAACTATTCATTCACTTTTTTCTTAATAATCATATCATCATATAACTTAATTAATCCAATGTTGTGACTTTTTTAAATTAAACAATATTTCTTTTACGATTATAATATTATTTAGTTTCTTATTATTTATTAACAAACCGTTTTTAGGAGAATATCTCATCATGACTTTTCACCACCATTTGTTGCCACAAGTGCTCAATCCCTACCTCCAACCGTCGACATGTTGAGAATAGAAAATAAATAGAATGATAATTAAATATTGAATAAGAATTACAAATTCAAAGTCGACCAAACCAAACCAAACATATACATAGATTTTTTTGAATCCCTTATAGGTAGATCGGATATAAAAAAGGAAAATACATATGCTAAAAGAAAGAAAAAACATAACCTAATTATTATTACTATTATTATTATTATTATTACTATTATTATTACTATTATTATTGTCAACCAGACAAATTTAATCCGGCAGCAGCAGGGCCCTCCTCAGCCTTGTTCCGAAGTCGGCCAAATCCCTCTGGAGTTCATCAAACTGCCTTTGAAGTTCCTGCAAGGACTTGATATGAATCTTCTTGTACAAATCTGGATTAACCATATTAGTATTGTAAGTGTAGTTAAATGAACGAGTGAGAGGAGGCCGGAGGGACCTATTTATAAAATGATTGAATTGGAAGGGACTTGACTTAGTCAAACAAAAAGCTACGACTATTCATGTCCCTTAATTAAATAAAAATGGTGACTTTTCAAATATGTAAATTAAAAAAAATGAATCTAAATACAACATTTTATCTTTTTATTATATTTTGGAAAGAGACAAATTGGTAATCTGTTGCAAAATATATTCCACCTGTCAGATAACTTACAACATATTGACAATCTGTTGCAACAGATGGATATATCAGTTTGCTTTTCAATCAGCTGTGGCATCTATTGCAACCTGCTAGTCATCTGTTTATTCAATTTCATCGAGAGAAATAGATTTTTCTAAACACTTCTTGGCCAAACTCAATTTTTACTCTTAGATTGCTTATCTTTTTTTCTTTGCATCCTTCAAGCTGGCCTTCAAATTCAATTTTTGCTCTTGGATTGCGGGATGCAAAGAAAAAAAAAAAAGCAATCCAAGGGCAAAAATTGAATTTGAAGGCCATCTTGAAGGATGCAAAGAAAAAAGAGAAGCAATCCAAGAGCAAAAATTGAGTTTGGCCAAGAAGTGTTTAGAAAAATCTATTTCTCTCGATGGAATTGAATAAAAAGATGACTAGCAAGTTGCAAAAGATACCACAGCTGATGGAAAAGTAAACTGATATATCCATCTGTTGCAACAGATTGTCAATATGTTATAAGTTATCTGACAGATGGAATATATTTTGCAACAGATTACCAATCTATCTCTTTCTGAAATACAATAAAAAGATAAAATATTGTATTTAGATCTATTATTTTTAATTGACATATTCGAAAAGTCACCAATTTTATTTAATTAAGGGATATGAACAGTCGTGAATTTTTGTTTGGCTAAGTCAAGTCACCACTTCCAATTCAATCATTTTGTCATTGTGGTCATTGAGCTCAGTATAGAGCTCTTGATCTTTTATGAGTTTTTCAATGAGGACCACTTTCTTGGAAGCTTTCTTATAATACTCCTCTTGGTCCTTCTTAGCTCTACGCAAGGTCAAGGAGAAGTATGAAAGGTTCCCTTTGAGTTTTTCCAAGGCAAGCACTCTCTCGGCTGATAAATCCGGTGCTGCAGCATATATGGATAGTGCAACACTCAAAGCAGAACAATTTTCTTGTAGAAGCAAGTCTTGAGAAGACATAATCAATAATATCTCGATATCAGCTTTCGTTGTGTCAAGCAGTTCTGTTGATATCTTGTCCTCTACTGGAGAAGATTGATTAACAAAAAAACTAAGTGATTGAGATCATTTAATCTATTGACTAATTCGAGCAAAGATATCTTCTGGATTATCAAACTTCACAGGGCAGTTTGGTGGTTCAATAACATCAGATGTCTTGTTTCCGATATTAGCTAATGATGGGAAGATTCTGCCTTCCTCACCATCCTGAAAAGAAAAAAACACTCAAAATTAGATGTAGTATCTCTACATAACGACACAAGATGAAATAAATCTAACATTTAGTTTTTCCTTCCTATTCCTTTCTTTTTTATCTTCTCATCTTTTTCAGATCCAAAATTTTTCCTTTTTTGGATACTTGATAATGCCTTGGAAGTTGCTTTCTTTCTCCTCTTAGCCTTAATCTCTAATGGAGTGAATGAAATTGAAATCCTCTTTGATCGAATGACACTACTGTTAGATATCAATTCCTTTACATCAATAGTTAATTCATTGACATTATTAATCATTCCATCATGTTTTGCCTTGCACTCTTTACATTTGCATGTACAAGATAAGCAAGGAGGGGTACGATTGATCATTCTTCTCCCAATAGAGGACAATATATCCATCATACAAAAGTCTACACCGTCGCCAGAAATGCTTGCCACAATGAAAGTCTGTACAACGCATGACAAATAAACATGAGCAACATTCGACATTAAATCTTAACAGGGTATCAGAACCATATTCATGGTCCCTCAGCCTTATCAGTTCGGACCTACCAAACTTAACTGTAAAATTGCAGATATCTTGTTTGAATGATCTATGACTAATTGGTAAAAATAACATTCACAAAATTAGTGTACTCTATGTGTGTTTCCACGATAACATTATCAGTAATACATACCTCCCACATATGAAGTGGTTCTATCTGCATGCAACTTATTCCTCTGAACCTATCTTTACTGTAGCCTCTTGTGATGGTCTAGCAAAAGTTGATTAACTTTCAGTTCCTTATATATCTACAAAGAAGAAGGAAAAAATTAATGTCACAGAAAGAACATTATCCATCTGTTACAATAGATGTAGAGTCTGTTGCATCAAATATGGAGTCTGTTGCGTCAGATGTGGAGTCTGATGCAACAGATGTTGAGTCTGTTGGAATACATCAAACTAACCTTGCTGGTGGTTTGATTTATTCCAACAGTTGCTCCATTTTTTGCAACATCAACAACAGTATAAACTACAAACAATAAATAAAAAACATCAACAATAAAGAAACAACAACATTTGTTCCAACAACATCATCAACAACAAAGAATCATACATCCTATGTTTCAACACCATCAACAACCAGAGGCGGACCCACATGAAGTCCTCCGGATGCACGAGCACAGATTGAACTTGTATCGAATTTTATATATGTATATGGAAATTAAGAAAAAATGTATATAATCTAATCAGTGAGCACCCATAGTAAGAGTTGTTTGGTTGGCCTAGTGGTTGTTTATGGGTGCTTAAGGCTATTTATTTCTTTTGGTCTTGAGTTTAATTCCCACTCAGTACATATTTTTTTAATTTTGGTATCAACTCTTCTCTCCTTATTCACTTTAAACTTTCTTTTATTTTTTCTCCCTTACTCCTTGTGTTGATTGTTTGAACTCCACTATTTTTAAGCTAAGAAACACCCACCGTCTAAAAAACCTGGATCCGCCAATGTCAACAACACCACACTATAAGTTCCAACAACGCCAACCCCACCAACAACATCCAACAACAAAGAAATAAATAAAATACATAAAAAAAAATGATACTGCCAACAAGGCTTTTAAACTTCTCCCAACAGATGACTTTTTTTGCATCTTGTAATAAAAATTATCGGTTCATTTATTCAACAATTAAAAGTTCCTTCAATTTTTTTTAAAAAATATGATATGGGTAAATGGTAATTAAATTAAAAAAAGATGTAAATAACTTGCAAAGAAGAAGACGAGAATGAAAGAGCAACAGTGAATCATACCTTAATGTCAAAAGGGGATCAAAATAGCAATTTTAGTCGAGAAATCTAAGATATGGATCGGTTTAGATCCGGAAGGATATTTATGAGAAAGAGGAGAGAAAAAAAGACTGTAATAACCCTAAATAGGATAGAAAGAAAAAGATGAGGGACGAATAAAATAAATTTAGGGCTGAAGGAGAGATGAAATAATTCTAATTTCTAGATGTACTACCCTTCATATTAAATGACTAAACAAAGTGTATTTATTCAAATTTATATTTTCAAAGAATAATTAATAAGACTAATTTGGTAAAATAAACTCCTAATTAATATTTTCTTAATGGGTGTGGCAAGTCAATAGGGGCCAACTAATATAATATGAAATGAAAGAAGTATTAAGGGTTTCAATATTCATTAATTAATATTCATTAATAATTTGAGGGGCACGAGGAAGAAAATGAGTGACATTGAAAAGACAAGACTACTCAATGAGATTTTTGAGTTATCCAAGAAACATTTTTTACCGCCTTTAGTAGTACTACTTTATCTACTCGGACAAAAGCTTGCTTTAAAAAAAAAGAAAAAAAAGATTTTCAAACAGATATGTCGTCTGTTGCAACAGATATAAATATCTGTTTGAAAAATCCCAATAGCTCAGTCATCTGTGACAACAGATGGAAATGTCCATTTGATAAATAAATCAGATATGTCATTTGTTACAACAAATATCAATATCTATTTGAAAATTTCCAACAACTCAGTCATCCATCACAACTGATGCAAATGTCTATTTGATAATTAAATCAGATATGTCATCTGTTGCAACAGATATTATTATCTGTTTGAAATTCTCCAACAGCTCAGTGATTTGTTGCAACAGATTTCATTGCAATTGATTTAGGTAGAATTAGGGATAAATTAATGATCTCACAGGGTCAACATTAAATCCAATTGAGTCTTTGCAATTGCATGGTGTTGGTATTGCGTTCATCCCGACCTGAGTCGTCGATCGATCACTCTGAGTTGAAATGAGTTCTCATTAACTTAATGTTAAGATTAATAATAGTACCTACATCGATCTAGGTAGAACGAGAGATGAATGAATGAGCTCACAGGGTCAACTACAAATCCAATTGAGTCGTTGTATTTACATGGTGTTAGTATTGCATTTATCCCGACCCGAGTCGTCGATCGATCATTTTGAGTTGAAATGAGTTCTCATTAACTTAATGTTAAGATTAATAATAGTACCTACATCAATCTAGGTGGAACTAGGGATGAATGAATGAGCTCACAGGGTCAACTAAAACTTCAATTGAGTTTTTTGCCAATTGCATGATGAGACGGTATTGCGTTTCTCTCGATCAGAGTTGTCAATCGATCACTCTGAGACGAATCGATTCTTACTACCTCATATGTTCAACTAATACCTTAATTGAATAATCTAGGACTAGGGGTGAGTTCTCATAGGGCCAACTACAACTTCAATTAAGTCTTTTGGAAATTGCATAATGAGACGGTATTGCGTTCCTCCCGACTAAAGTCATCAATCGATCACTCTGAGCCGAACCGATTGTTACTACCTCATATGCTCAACTAATATCTTTATTGATTAATCTAGGACTAGGGGTGAGTTTTCATAGGGTTAACTGCAACTTTAGTTGAGTTTTTTGGCAATTGCACGATGAGACGGTATTACGTTCCTCCCGACTAGAGTCGTCAATCAATCATTCTGAGCCGAACCAATTCTTACTACATCATATGTTCAACTAATACCTTAATTGATTAGTCTAGAACTAGGGGTGAGTTCTCATAATGTCAACTACAATAGATGATAACATCTGTTTGATAATTTACAATATATGGGTAATCTATTGCGACATATGACTTAATCTATTTGATAATTTATAACAGATGGGTAATCTTTCACAACAGATGACTTAATCTGTTTGATAGTTTACAACAAATTCGTGATATATTACAACAAACGACATAATCTGTTTGATAGTTTAAACAAATGCGTAATATGTTGCAACAGATTACCTAATCTGTTTGATTTAATCCAATAAAAAAACATTTGTTGCAACAGGTTAAACATTTGTTTATATATAATTTCAATTAAGTTCATATGTTAGACCAATACCTTAATTGAATGTGAGTTCTCATAGGGTCAACTACAACTTTAATTTAGTCTTTTGGCAATTGCATGATGAGACGGTACTGCGTTCCTCCCGACAAGAGTTGTCGACCGATCACTCTGAGCCAAACCGATTCTTACTACCTCATATGTTAGACTAATACCTTAATTGATTAATCTAGGACAGAGTACTAATACCTTAATTGAATAATCTAGGATTAGGGGCGAGTTCTTAAATGGTCAACTACAACTTCAATTGAGTCTTTTGGCAATTACACCATGAGATGGTATTGCGTTCCTCCCGAACAGAGTCGTCGATCGATCACTCTGAGCCAAACCGATTTTTACTACCTCACATGTTAGACTAATTCCTTAATTGATTAACCTAGGATAGGGTACTAATACATTAATTGAATAATCTGGGACTAGAGGTGAGTTCTCATATGATCAACTATTGATTAATCTAGGATTAGGGGTAAGTTCTTATAGGGTTAGCTACAACAGATGGCAGCGCCTATTTGATAATTTACAACATATGGGTAATCTATTATGACATATGGCAATCTATTTGATAATTTACAACAGATGGGTAATCTGTCGCAACAGATGACTTAATCTGTTTGATAATTTACAATAGATTCATAATCTGTTGTTACCTAATCTGATTGATAATTTACAACAGATGCGAAATCTGATGCAACATATTGAATATTTATTTTTATACAATTTTAATTGAGTTCATTTATTAGACTAATAGTACCTAAATTGATTAATCTAGGACCAGGGGTGAGTTCATAGGGTCAACTAGAGTACTCGGTTAACTACAACTTCAATTGTTTTTATACAATTTCAATTGAGTTCATATGTTAGACTAAACAGTACCCTTTTGGAAATTGCATGATGAGAGGGTTAAAAATTAAGCATATCTTTTATAATTTTAAAAATAATTAAGATCAATTCGGATCAAATTAACATTTTCAAAACTTTTTATTCTTTTCTAAAATACAAATCAACCCATACAAAACGTTTTATCATTTCAAATCTCGAGTTCTCGCTTTTTCTCTCTTATTCTCACTCAACAATACAGTACAGACAACAACTACTCAACAAATTTGCTCAAACCTCCACAACAGATCATTTTTTTTTCATTTCCAACTACATAGGTGTTATTTTCGACTTCATTCTTGCTTGTATCAGTCGTTTTCTTTGTCTTCATAGGCAACAGAGTTCGAGAAGAGTTCTATATTTGTTATTTTTTTCTAAAAAAACAATTTCTTTTAAGTTAATAATTAAAAATAAAACTTTAGTTGTATTATCTTCAAGAATGGGTTTACAATTTTGAGTTTTCATGGTAAAATCATAGGAAAAACTCGAGAAATCCCTAGTTTCCGTCGCAGTGTTCCGTTGATTGTCGTGATATTATTAGATGGTATTTATGGTGTTGATGGTGGTGGTGTTTGTGGTCGTCGTGGTGGCACTGGTGGTGGTATTGGTTGGTGATGTTTGTGGTGGCTGTCGGTGGTGTCGATATTCGTGGTGTTTGTTTGTGGCATTGGTTGGTGGTGTTTGTGGTGGTGGCTGTTGGTGTGTCAGTATTCATGGTGTTTGTAATGTATTTTTTAAAATTTATGCATACATCAATTGTAATGTAATTTTAATTTTTCTATTGTTTGTAGGTAAAACATGTCTCCCAAAAGAAAAGAAAGTGAAAGTGGATCAACGTCTGACCACCCAAAAAAAGGCTACAGTACAGAGGGATTCGGAGGAGCTACCTGAACAATCTCAGTCAGGAAAAAGTAAAGCTGAGGAGAGATATGAAAACAACATTGAGGGAGGTGGACAAGGGTCTGTAGATGGTGATGAAGAAAATGAAAGTGAGAAAGAGAAGGAATTGGAAAGTGAGAAAGAGAAAGAGGATGATCATCAACATGATGATAATAGATCACCAATGGGGCGTGAAATAATATCGACATCCCAGCATGATCCTGTCAAAACTTTTAGTATTGATAGGTTTCAAGTTGCTATGCCGATAAATGACCCAGAAGCAAAACAACTAACTGGTCAAATTGTACTTAAATGTCAGATAGGGAATTTTTTTGAACATTTTATGAAAATTATGAAGAACGAAAATATAGGCAAACTTTTTAAGAAGAGCTACTTTGGACGCTTTCTTGAGATGCCTGAGGACCCCTCTACCCGTATTCGTTTCCCTATGATGATGGTATATGGTCTTCTCAAGCGCAGGATCAAGTACGTGGGGGATGATAAAGATCTGGAGGAGAGGGCAAAAAGAAGATGATAAAATCTGGATTAACTACAGTGGCATGCCTGTTTGTTTGGCTTGCAAGAGTTTGCCATAGTGACGGGCTTGAGATGCCATCGTCCAGAAGAACCACCACCCCACAAAAGACCCAAGGAAAGAAAACACAAAGAAAAAATAGATGGGTTGTTTGACATTGCTCGACGTGGCTACAAAGCATCAGATTTGTTAACAGATCTCGAGGATAAAACCATACCAGAGCAGTACAGGGAACAATTGTGCTTAGTTGGTCTGCCCATTCGGTTATATTGGCAAGAGACATAACAAGGTCATAAAAGATGATTTGTTGGCACATGCTGAGGATTTTGATAAATTCAACAATTATCCCTGGGGATATGACAACTTCTACTTGACTGTCCAATATTTACTGACAAAGCTATCCTCTGGGACGACCATATTATACGGCTTTTCTTGGGATTTCATGGTAAAATTAATCACTAATTTTACTCATCCATTAATTTATATTGAATATAGTTATTATGACTTTTTTTTGCTTGCTTCCTGATTACATTTTTTAGGCTTGGGCATTTGAAGCCATTCCCCCCCTCTGAAAGCAGTTAATGGATTACCCGGATGAGGTTTCTCATCCAAGGATGTTTAGGTGGTTGGCTGTAAAGAGCAACACCAATATTAAGGAGGCTGATTTCTTTAACCCTCCGGATGATGCAGTACGTCTTCTTCAAGTAAAATAATTTTACTCAAAGAAAGATATTGAACAGATGTTATATTTGGTGTAAAAGATGTTATATCTGATGCACCAGATGGGACATCTGTTGTGATAAGTTACCCGTCCTATGCCAATCGATGTAACAAATGGATAATCTGTTGCGACAGACGATTGATATCTTGCATCAGATTACCCATCTGTTGCTTTGGTTCTCTGAACCCAAATCCTAACAGATTAACCATCTACTGCAAATTATGCAATAGATGTGTAATTTGATAGAATATTGTTCATCTGTTGCGACATAGAAATCATCTGTTGCATAATAGATTACCCGTCTTATGCAACTGTTGCAATAGATGATTGATATTTTGCATCAGATTATCCATGTGTTGCTCTGTTTCTCTGAACCAGACTCAAACAGATTTTAACTATATACTGCAAATAGATGGGTCTTTTTTTTAAAAATATAACCTAACTGTGAAAATTATTATATTATATGATTTAAATGCATCTGTCTTTTTTTTTCTTTTTTATAGGTTGTGCATCCATGGATCATTCCTACTGAGGAGGAGTCAGTGATGACTTCTTATATTAATCTAGGTCATGTTGATACTATAGCAGACCTAACGGTGGAGTTAATAAAGAAGGAATTGACTGGAGCAACAACCATAAGAAGAGTAGTTAGGTAAGGTCAGCCTAATGTTGAGGCTCTTCATGACTAACCTACTAAGGCAGATCCGGGTGCTTCTTTTGGTGGAGTTGTTGGTGTTGGTAACAGGCATGCTGATGCTGCTACCACTCATGATGATGAGCATGTTGATTCTCAAGAAAGAATAAATATGTTTGAAAACATCCCCTTTCACCCTTACACAGGTCCCTCTCACCCCTCTTCACCCTCGTGTTCTTATTGCGAATGCGAAGAGTGCAAGGACAAACAGGATAAACTCTTTGAAAAAGTAGAGTCTATCTCTAAAGATATCAAGGAATTTAAATCCAAGAAGTGTTTCATACCATTCAAGAAGGTGAGGGATCCACACACTCCTATAGTGTTGGTTAGGAGAAAGAAAAGAGTAATTAGAGACGTACTCTCCAGTCGAAAATCAAAAGAAATTACAATTCCTCCCTCTCCAAAAGTTGTTGAAGTTCAGGGGCCAATAAAGAAGGTGGACATATACACGAAACTTGGCGCCGAAGAGAAGAGAAATCTGCGACAGGCCAAGAATGCCAAGCCAGGCGCACCAGGTTACCCTAGGCCTCCCTTTCCCCCCCAAGACTTCCAGACTATGACTGATATGCGTTTGCCGTACGAGGGCAAGGAAAGTTTATTTTTCCTAACCTAGCCCTTCTAATCTACCCCATAAAGAAGAAGCTAAGCAATAGATTTCACATCTGTTGTAACGGCTGGGTATACTGGTACAACTGGTAGTGGTTCTATTGCAACTTATTATCCATCTGTTGCATAAGTTGCATTGGATTATTGATTCAGAGAATCCTATGCAACAGATGGACCATCCGCTGCATCTTTAAAATTACTAACCTATTCAAAAATTGACTTCTTATATCACAACATGTTGACATAATTCTCTGCCTCATGAGGAAAAGGCAATTAATGTATCGGGAAACTTATGACGCTGCCGATAGGATAATGGACCTCGACTTCTGTAAGAAGCTCAAGAATAGGTACGATCAACTCAATGGGGAGGCGTTAGCCCTTAGAGTGGGACTTGATTTTCTAGTTCCTACGTTGGTTTTGGATGAATAAGAAATAATAAAATATGTTAGAAGGGAGAGGCTAAATCCACACGACAAGAGCTGGACCGAGGAAAAGAGGATTCTTTCAGTCATTAGCTTGAACGACATGTATTATCGTGCTATTGAGATACTACTCGAGGAGAGAAAGATCAATATTTATGACTTCAACGTACCTCTAGTCGACGATTTTGATCTTTTTCTCCACGTGGAGCCACTGATGGTGCTGTTGCCCATCTTGTTGAGGGAGAGTAAAATGATAAATCATTTGCCAAAGGAAGTGTTGATGAAGAAATCATGGAATTCTGAAGGTTGAAACAAAGGAATGATCCTTCCAAAAGATGATGCCGCTAAAGCGAGCGGCTCGCACGCTCTTGCACACATCAAATGTTTGCTGACCGGCACAGAAATGGCTGAGCCAACGGCTTTTTTTTGCGACAATGCTATGGCAAACCTGCAAGAGGTCTGGGCTTATGGGGTACTAACTGGACGCTTGAAGCCTGTGTATATAGAAGAGCCTGTGAAATAGCAATTTTTAATTTCAAGTCACCCTTCACTTTATTACATGTACATGTAGTGATAATAATTTTTTTCTGATGAAAGTTGAGTTTTTTATAATGCAATAGATTGTCAATCTGTCGTAAAATATATTGAATCTGTTCTGGCAGATAGTTTATCTGTTGCAATAGGTTGGTCATCTGTTGCATTACACCAATATTATTTTTGTGAATAATATAATAATCTAAGTCTAATCTGTTGCAACAGTGGGAAGACCTATTTAATAATTTCCAACAGATGACCTAATTTTTACAACATATGCCTAAATCTTTTTGATATTTTCCAACAGTTACGCTTGAATATCCATGTGCTCGACAACACCAAACCAGTAGCAAATACACACACCACCATAAATTTTTTAGCTATTAGGCTTGAATATCCATGTGCCCAACAACACCAAACCAATAGCAATAACGACAACAATGTAGTATCTTCTTGCTCGATTTTATTTCTCTTCAGAAGCCTTGACTTTGTTCAACAAACCCCAGATTACACGATTTTCTTGTGAAGAGTATCGTTCTTCATACCAATCAAAGTAATCACATTCACCCAATTTCTATAAAAAAGAGAACACAATTACAAAACAATTACAAGTTAATAATTAATCAACTAATTAAATAAAAAAATATTATCTTTAAAATCTTACAAGTAAAAAACCTACGACCTGGATTTTGTTGAGTTTAAGAAGTCTTTAACAGAGCTTCATGACCGCACTTACAATATCGAAAATCTTTATCACAAAAAATAGTGGAAGATGCGCTCGACATTGTCAAGCTCAATTGGAAAAAAAGAAAGAAATAATTTGGATAGATAAAAAAAAATGACGATGAAGAATAAGATTTGAGAATTTAAAGTTAAATTTTACGAGGAAGATGAATATATAAGACAATGGGGGGGGGGGGAAATGACCGTTGGAGGCCAAGTGTCGGCAAGTCAGCAAAATGTGCCAGACTGACACATTTGATGCCTATTTTATTTTACGTGTTTAAAATGAACACTGTCTACTTGATGCCTATTTTATTTTAGGTGTTTGAACTGAACACCGTCGATGGATTCCGCCTTTTTTATTTCAATTCACTTTAACCTTTTTACACGTAGTGATAATTTTTTATGTCCAACGAAAGTTGAATTTTTATAATGCAATAGATCTCCATCTGTTGTAACAGTTATTCTACCTGTTCTGACATATAGTTTATGTAACACCCCGTAAATTTTTTCGTACACTTATCGCGATTATATGGAGTCCTAAAGGCTTGCGTATGGGTTAAATTAAGTTTATGGTGTTCGGAAGTATCCCGTCAATAGTTGTATGTGTAGGTATTGGAATAAGATTTCCAACGATATAAAGTTTTCCCAAAACAGAGGAGTATTTCATATAAGCGAGCACATTCGAAATTTCAAAACGGTGGCCGGGAAGCCTGTGAACAGTAAATCTGCAGGAAAATTACTGCAGCTAGGCAATTTTTTTTTGGATCAACTTTAGACGATCATAACTCATTGTACAAAAAGAAATGTGTGAGCTGCTATATATAGACGAAAAGATCCGAGAGTCTTCTTTCCGATGAAATTGGTTTCATCCAAATCCAATGTCTGAGTAAGGAGCTATACCCGTTTTACTACAGCCTATAAAAAAAAATAGAATTTTGGGACAGATTTTTGGGTCAACTTTAAACGACCATAACTCCTTGTAAAGGAAGAACTGGGTGGTATACTTTATATGAAAATGAAAGCCCTTTGAATTATATTTCCAATGCAATTGGTTTCACCCAAATACGATACCGGAGAAAAGAGTTATGATCGATTTACTTCAGCCTGTCAAAACTGTCCACTGGGGACAGATTCGGATTTATTTAAATTTTTAGGGCAAAATGGTCATTTTCTATTACCTCTTGGACGAAAATTGGTCTCTATAAACATACACTTAGCCTCATATATATCATATATCATCCAATTATTAAGAGAAGGTGAAACCCTAGCCTAATTTCAACTTCAAATATTTTGTGATTCAAC
Source organism: Capsicum pubescens (assembly GCA_030864215.1). Classification (NCBI taxonomy): domain Eukaryota; kingdom Viridiplantae; phylum Streptophyta; class Magnoliopsida; order Solanales; family Solanaceae; genus Capsicum; species Capsicum pubescens. The sequence continues at coordinate 81,412,221 of CM061541.1, read as the reverse complement.
CGTAGAAAATTCGAATTGGTTCCGTAGTTGTGTTCACCATCTCGAAAGCTTCGAGAAGCACCCCATGGTTATGTAAGGAGGATTCTAAATACAAGAGTTCATTGTTAAGGTATGAATATTGTTTATTCTTGATTCTTATCCATGAATAAGTATTGATAAAGGATTATGAGTATTGTCTTGATGTTGGAAGATAACTAGAAACATAGTTATGAATTGTTTTGTATAAATTGTTAGTAGTAAATTATGGAAGTTGTTGTATTGGATTATGGAGGATGAATTGTGGTGATATATCATTATATTAGTGGTTATGTATGCCTAGTGATCATGTTGGTATTGGATGGTGATTAAGAGGGGAAATAAAGGCTAAGAGTGATGTTGAAGGATATTGCATGAAAATGCATGATATGTGAATGTAATAAGAGTATAAGAGGATGTATGTAGCACTCTTATTGATGAGTTAAAGGATTACTTCCTAGACATTATTTGGTGAAGTTAATACCTAAATGGTAAGGTTTGGTTGCTAATACTAGTTTGCCACAAATGACTTATTGTAGATAAGTGTTCGAAGAGTACGGGAAGTCAAGTTGGACTTGTATTGAAGTGGTTATATCAAGGTATGTAAGACATACTCTATCTAATCTTTGGCATGAATAATGACCCATGGCACTCTCAAGTAAGCTTCCAACATTGTCCTACGACACATGACACATAATAACATCATATGATCTTCGACACTACCAATTGAACTTGTTTTCACTTTTAAGATGTCCGGCTAGTCAAAAAAATGCCCATATACTATTGTTGACTCCGAAATGGTTTAATGAGGTATCCATGATTCTCTACTTCATTTTCATGATATTGATTACCTATTTACATGTTTTTCCTATTGAGGTATCATGGTTTCAAGTTCCATAAGGTGTGACCACAAAGTAACCAATCTCAAAGATTAATTGAATTAAGAAATGGAATGTCTTTATTTTAAATTGATGATATGATGTATTGTATTAGTATCACTGATCAGTTGGCCATTGTATTATAAAGATTATGTATATATGCTATTCCAGGGGTGGTCCCTGATGTATTGTATTAGTACCACTGATCAGTTGGCCATTGTATGACATATGTTATGTATTGATAAGGAATACGGGAAGTAATGATATGAAAGTAATGTGCAGGTATCCCATCAGCTCTTTTAAGTGTGGTCTACTCATACTGTTTATTCACTGGTATCTGGGTTCTGTTGATCTTTTGTATCTCATCTTGATACTCACTGCCTTACATACTCAGTACATATTTCCGTACTGACGTCCCTCACGGGGGACCTGTATTCATGCCTGCAGGAACAGGTACTTCAGGTCGTACACCTCCGCAGTAAGAGCCAGGACATTCTGTTGATAGTGGTGAGCTCCAGTTGTTTCGGGGCATCCCAAGTCGTTTCTATATGTATTTTTGGTATTTGTATAAAAGTCTTTTGTGGGCGGGAGTTTGTCCCGACCCTAACTCAGTTGTGTATCTATGTAGAGGCTTTTGTAGACATATTGTACAGCCATATGAGTGTTTGGTTGATAGACGTGATGGCTATGACGGCCAATTACTGTTTATATATATATGCATGTCTGCTGGGCTGATACAGGTACTGTTTTCTTCTATTTACAACGAAGTGCTGCCCAAATTTTTAATTTTCATAAGTAATGTAAATGTGAAAGTATAGGTTATGAACGGGTTCTCCCGGGCCTCCTCGGCTACGGGCGCCAGTCCGCTCCAATGGGATTTGGGGCATGACAGTTTATCTGTTAAAATAGGTTGGTCATCTGTTGCATTATATCAATGTTTCTATCTAAGTCCATCTGTTGCAACAGTGGGAAGACCTGTTTGATAAATTCCAACAGATTACCTACCTGTTGCAACATATTTCTAAATCTGTTTGATTTTTCCAATAGATGTGTCGTCTGTTGCAACAAATACATTATCTGTTGCAATATTTGAATCTAGTATTCCTTTTCAATTAATAAGTTCAAATCTAAGGAATAAATAAAATTCATAGACAAAATAAAATAAATCGACGCCTTCAGAAATTAGCTGAAATAAGTCAACAAATAAATGAAATGTAAAAAATTTGTTATGGGTACAAATATCAACAAATACATGAACAACAATTTAAGTATGATGCCCAAGGATTAATTTGGGTTAGAATAGGTATAACTTGAGAAGGAGGATAACATTTTAGTCCAGTAACTATGACAAACTCCTTCCAACCTAAACAAACAGGCATGCCAAAGTAATTTATCCACACCTCATCCATCTTATCTTTATTTTCATACATAAACCTACGCTTGAGAAGTTAATATACCATTTTCATTTGAAAACGAGCATTGTTGTCCTTCGGCAAATCAAGATATTTCCCAAAGTAGCTATCCCTGAAATAAGCATCCAATTTTTGTTTTCGAAGTATTTTTCTGAAGGCATCGAAAGATTTTCCCATGGCTGACTTAACCACGAAATCACCCGTTAAATCTGCGGCACCATTGCACTACATTCTCACAGGATAACGATCAATGTTGATGGCTTTGACCAACTCTTTGGTGGAAGGGCTATTAGCATTTGCATCATCTCTTTTAAAATATTCCTCCTCCCCGTGTTCATCATATTCTGCTCCTAATTGAGATAACAGTTGTAAAGTAAAATCATAAAGTGGTGGATGTAGCCTAGCTGCTTCACTTGTTCCTTTACTTGGACTTGATTCGATTTCTGTTCTTTTGGGAACCATACTATCTAAAATTAATAAGAACATAAAAAATATATTATAGTTGATTAATGCATCATTAAAAAAAGATAATAGTAAATCAAACAAGCAAAATTATAAAATAACAGTTGCAACAGATCACCGATCTATTGCACCAGGTAGTATATCTGTTGTGGCATATAACCAACCAACAATACAAAATATATCACTCATCTTTTAAGATAGATGAATGGTCTGTGCAACAGATCACACATTGTTGCGACATATGAGTGATCCATTGGGACAGTTAAATAACCAGTTGCAATAGATGAGTAATCTATTGCGACAATACAAAACAAATCACTCATCTGTTGAGAAAAATGAATGGTCTATTCAGCAGATCACAAATCTGTTGCAATATTATCTATTAAAACATATGAGTGATCTGTTGGAACAGTTAAATAACTTGTAACAACGGCTGAGTAATCTGTTGCGATAATACAAAATATATCACTCACCTGTTGAGAAAGATGAATAGTCTGTGCAACAGATCACATATCTGTTGTGACATCATCTGTTGTAACATATGAGTGATCTGTTGGAACAGTTAAATAATCCATAGCAACGGCTGAGTAATCTGTTGCGATAATACAAAATATAGCACTTATCTGTTTAGAAAGATGAATGGTTTGTGCAACAGATCACACATTTATTGCAACATATGAGTGATCTATCAGAGCAGTTAACTAACCTGCAGCAACGACTGAGTAATCTGTTGTGACAATACAAAATATATCACTCATCTGTTGAGAAAGATGAATGGTCTGTGCAACAGGTCACACATCTGTTGCAACACATGAGTGATCTGTTGGAACAGTTATCAACGGTTAATATTGTTTAGATTTCTTCCAACATAGGATCGTCTATCGCGGAAGATGAATGATCAGTTGGAAAAATCAAGTCTTGGACATTTCCTGTTGAAAGAGTTGATAGGATTTTATCCAATAGGACGTTCATCTATTGCATCAGATCATTAATCTGATGGTTAATTAGTTTCATCAGATTTTTTATCTGATGCTTAATCTGTTGCAATATATGGTTAATCTGTTGCATCAGATAGTTAATCTATTACATCAGATGATTAATATGTTGCATCAGAATTATAATCTGATGGTTCCTCTGGTGCATCAGATGGTTGATCTATTGCATCATATGATAAATTTATTGCATCAAATGATTAATATGTTGCACCAAATGGATAATCTGTTGGAGAAAATAAAAAACAGTAGCACGATTTTTTTCAACAAAAAAACAACAATTTCACTATTTTTACCAAGAACAAGAATAAAACAAATCAACCCAAATTGTTGTTTTGTTTTTATAAATACAAATAATAAAAATCAAACTTCAAAAAAATGTAACAAACAACAAAAAATCATAATTCACTTCGAAAAGAGAAGAGAAGAAATATCAGAAAGTAGGGTTTTATTCAAACCGCATTTCAAATTAATGCAACAAATATTGAAATTGTTAACCAATACTATAAGAGAAGTTGGCTCAAGTTCCTCGTTTTCTTCAAAACTAAAAAGACCATAAATTTTTACCTGTGAAAGAAGAAAAGAAACGATGAAGAATTCAAAGCTGTTGTGGTCGGAGAGCAAGGTTGTCACGTCGATTGAAGGTTGAAGTCGAAAAGGAACTCGAAGCCAAACTATTTGTAGTCGGATGTTGAAGTCGCCGAGGATTGAAATGAAAAATTTGCAGAATAGTTGGTTGGGAAAGAGTTGAGAGAAGCTGTCAAGAGAGGGATGAGAGATATGTTGATTTGAATTGAAGAGGGAACTCGAAGCCCAACTATTTTTCGTCGGAGGAAGAAGTCACCGGGGGTTGAAGGGAGAATTTTTGCAGAACTGTCGGTTGGGAGAGAATTGAGAGAAGCTGTCGAGAGAGATGAGGGAGTAGTTGATTTGGATTGAAGAGGGGTGTGGGTTGGGTTGATTTGTATTTTTGAAAAGATTAAAAAGTTTTGAAAATATTAATCAAGTCCACAATTAACTTAATCAAGTTTTCTAATGATGTTTGACCCTTTAAGTTGGTCAATGTCACCAATCCTTCATTCAAGACTTAAAAGACACCTTTCTTTTAATTTTCTCTAGTTAGTAGATGAAGTTGAATTAATAGATTAATAAAAAATAAAATGAAAGGTAAGGAATATAAGTACACGTCTTAATTGGTTAAAAATATAAAATTAAAAGTCCAATAATAAATTAATAATTATTTAATATTTCATATTTTATTATTTTTAAAAATTAGTCAATAGAATGTAATTAAAGAAGATATTGATATTGTTCTTTTTATACTTCTAAAATAATCGTAATTGTGATTAGTTATTAACTATCAATTATTATTTCACTATTTATAATTATTTTTAATATTTCATTGTTTTTGAAATATATAAATGCTATACAAGAAAAACTGATTAATTTTATGTGAATAAGATATTCTATTAATAAATAATCTTAAAAGAATTCTCCACGCAGGTACCTATCTTTCATTTCATTTTGGTTAAATGCATTTCATTTTATATGATTATTAAGAATTTATAAAATAATTCTTTATTCATATTAATGATATTTACTGAACATAAAAATATTTATTAAAATTAAAATTATTAATATAATATATTATTTATTATAAATATAAAAAAGGAAAAAATTAATTATTAATTAATTACTTAATAATTTAATAATTAATTAATTAATATAGAGTAATATTTATTTTTAATATAGAGTAATAGTTGAGTTGCGTATTAATTTAGGGGTGGCGGGCGGTTTAGCTTGTTGGTATTAAAGCTGCTAACCCCTCAAAGTGGACCAAACAAGAAACACCCAAGTCATCATTGTTACTTCAATTAATACTCCTAACTCTCACTTCTCTCTCTGTTACCATTTGTTCTCTCTATCTAACCTTGAAAACCAATCTACTCAACTACTACTCTTCTAACCAAAAAAACCAAACGCTTAAATTTAGTCTTTTACTCCTCTTTATATATGAGTAGTTTTTTCAGTTTATCTCAATAATAATCTCAGCTCTCATAAAATCCCTTTGGCGCCAAAAATGACACAGTTACAATGTGTTCTTGCTGGGGGAGAAGGAGAAGGAGAAGATAGTAACAGAACAGTTATTGTTGGAGTAAAGATGGATGGTGCAAGTAGAGAGCTATTAACATGGGCTCTTGTCAAAGTTGCTCAACCTGGTGATCGTGTCATTGCTCTTCATGTTCTTAACAATAATGGTATCCGTCTTTCTGCCTATTCAAAATGGAAATATTTTCCTTTCGTAAAAAAAATTTCTTTTTTCCTGCTGCGACTTTTTGACACCCCTTTTTGTTTGTTTTCATTTTCTCCCCTTGAAACTAGAATTCTCAGATTGTTTTTCTGTAATTTATCCTGGAAAATGAAATGGTTTCTTCTGCTGGTTGAAGCTGTTTTTTTTTTAAAAAAAAAAATTGGGTTTTCCCCCCACCTCTCTTTGAGATTTTTCTACAAAATCTCGTTTATTTTAGCTGAAATTGGGAAATTTGGAGTGAGCTTTTTTTCTTTCCAGAAAGCTGAAACTGAAAAAATTTCGAATCATTTTCTCTGTATTTTTTTACCCTCCTTTTTTGACAGTTGAAATTGGGAAGGAAGAATTATTGCTAATATTATTACTTTTCTCAAATTGGAAACTTGAAAATACTGTAACAAGAATTATTAATGCCTGAAATTTCTTTTCTTTCCAATAGTATGTTTTTTTTGTTGGAACTCTTTCGCCTCAGCTTCTAAAAGAAAGTTTGTTTTCTTGTTTTGGTACATTCCCCTTTCCCTATCCCAGTACAATTTGTCATATTTTTGATGTGATGATGTGAATATTTAATGAGAATTTTGTTCTTTTCTGGGGTTAACATAAAAATGTCGTGTCTTCTTTGAGTTGTCCAAGTAGGACTTGTCTGTTCTTATTTTTTTTTCATTTTCTATTTCTTCTTTCCGTGCTATATTAAAGTTGTGACTTGTGAGGATTTTGATTATGTTGGTACAGAAATTGTAGATCGTGATGGGAAGTCCTCACTGTTGTCGTTGGTCAAAGCATTTGACTCTGTTCTTGCAGTTTATGAAGGCTTCTGTAATCTGAAGCAGGTAAACCTTCTGAATTTCATTATTTTGCCCACAAGGTTAAGTGTTTTTATTTTTTGGTTTGGGGCTTAAGTTCAGACTTAAATTTTATGTCTAGGGAAAATATTTTATATTGATGAAAAACCATTCTCAAGTGTTCTATTTTCTTGGGGGGAGGGGCCATGAATGGATTATGACATTGTTGGTGGATGGAAATATTGCGGCATTAATTTTTTGGTCCTTCTAATATGATCTCATAAAGATGGTCCTTTTTTGGGAAGGGGATGTTCTTACGGGCGTCATAAAGTGTTTTTGTCAGTTTGCTTCATATGGTTGATGTCTTGTTGGAGCGAAAGTTTGATATTTTTCTGTATTATTGCAGGTGGATCTTAAGCTAAAGATCTGCAGAGGTACATCAATCCGAAAAATTATTGTTCGTGAGGCGAATTCTTACTTAGCAACAGATGTTATAGTCGGGGCTGCCAATCATGCAATTCGATCATCAGCTTCAGTTGCAAAGTATTGTGCTAGAAAGTTGCCAAAAGATTGTTCAGTCTTGGCTGTTAATAATGGAAAAATTGTTTTTCAAAGGGAGGCCTCATTAGCATCGTATGCCAGTTCAAAAGGTTGACGTTACATTTGTTTTTGGTTTATTGAGCAATATCTGTAATTCATAATTACTGACTTTCTAGCTTTGTTTGTTTTCCTGCTTCTGTATGTAGAACTTGAGCATCACCATGGGAATCGTTTGCTTAGTGTAATTCAGAGGACACTGACTAAGAACTCTAGAGCATTAAACGACAGCACCGGGTTGAGGCCAACAAATTCCTGCAGGCAAGATGGTTATCAGACTCTGGGTGAGGCATTACTGAAAGCTGCTTCTGCATCAGCAGAGAATTCCCTTCAGCAGAACTGTTCAATCTGTTCACCAGGCAGTCCACTGCCTGATAATTCTTGCATCCAAACACATGAAGAGCCTTCAGACAATAACCATGATGATAATTCAATGGCGATAGTACCCGTGCAGAGGCAGGAGTCAGGCTCTAGTTCAATTACATTGCTGATCAAGGATTTGCCTGAAGTGAGACCTGGTTGGCCATTGCTTAGCCGAGTCATTTTATCAAATCAACAAGCTGCAGACACTTCATCAATAAGAAAACTCTCTGTTGTTCAGTGGGCATTGTGTCTGCCGAGTAGACATCTTTTGTGCATTGAGGATTCAGAGAAGAGAGATCAACAGTCTGCTGCTGATGAAACTCATGCTCCCGTGCTAGATGAAGAAAGTGGTGCAATTGTTCCTATCAATCACGAGACAACATCCTCCAAATCGTCTCCAGACAATTCACCAAGAACCTTACCAAGAGAATTGGAGGGACTTCGTGAGAAGTACTCTGCAACGTGTAGATTATTTAAATTCCAGGAACTTCTCTTAGCAACCTTGAGCTTTTCCTCAGGTTAGTGCTTTTATCAGCTGCAGATTCACAAAAAGACTCCAGAGTGCATATTTATAGTTGACTTACATTCATTTTCATGATTACAGAGAACATTATTGGTAAAGGAGGAAGCAGCCAGGTTTTCAAAGGCTGCCTTCCTGATGGCAAGGAACTGGCTGTGAAGATCTTAAAACAAACCGAAGATGCAGTGCGAGAGTTTGTTTTGGAAATTGAGATTATTATTGCCTTGAGTCACAAAAACATAATCTCCCTATTTGGATTCTGTTTTGAGGACAACCGCCTTCTCCTTGTATATGATTTTCTATCAAGGGGGAGCCTTGAAGAGAATCTACATGGTATGCTAATAGCATTTTCCAAAATATTGACTCTTTCCAATGAAGTTTCTACCATATCATCCTATACTTTGTGTTTTTAGAGGCAAAATATTGTCTAGAAGTAGAATTAGAGCTGTGAACAAATATAGAAGATTTTCAGGTCTTCAATCTTTTTGACTCAGGAGGTTGTTCATTTAGGTAATAATAAGGATCCACTTGTGTTTGGGTGGAAAGAGAGATACAAAGTCGCTGTTGGTGTTGCTGAAGCACTAGAATATCTTCATGGCAGAGATGATCAGCCAGTGATCCACCGTGATGTAAAATCATCAAATATACTACTGTGTGATGATTTTGAGCCGCAGGTGATACTCTTTAACTCTTTTGCTGCTTCTTTCCTGTCATCTTTGGAATAAAGATTGCTACTTTGATCTAGCTAGTAGTTTAGTTGGCCTTTTCCTTTTTCAGCTCTCTGACTTTGGACTAGCTAAATGGGCAACAACCACCTCATCTCATATTACATGCACCGATGTAGCTGGAACCTTTGGGTATGTATTTTCTTTAGCTCTCTAGTCCTGTTCAAACTTGGAGGGGCCGAGTGGAGAGGGAGAGTTGGTTAAGGGGAAATTCTTAATCTGGATACTGCTTTTGATGAAACTTTCATTTATCTTTTAGGGGTCTCACAATATCCTAGCCTCATAGAACAATCTCTTCTTGCTTTGCAATTTTTGGTCTCATACTCAGCATCTGCTGGGATAATATTTTTGTCATATTTGGATGCTTCAAAATCCTACATTTAAACCCTACAATGGCAAAAAGAGAAGATGAAGCCGATTAGTTTCATGGCTCTGTTCGACTGTCTCCACGTCCTTTAGGCCACACATACGGATGCCACTACCAAAAGAAATGCCAAGCAAAAAGTTTTGTAAAAGAGTATAATTTGTATTGTAGGATTATTTGCTGAAACTAATCCTTGCCTGTATGTTCTCATCATATAAAACAATGTGGACTTATTCAAAGAGAAATTGAATAGAAAATGTTTGATGTGTTATTCCCTTTATTGATTTTTTTGTGGTAAAATGTGTTTTGCTGCAGTTACTTGGCTCCTGAATATTTCATGTATGGAAAGGTTAATGACAAGATTGATGTATATGCATTTGGAGTAGTACTTCTTGAGCTTCTTTCAGGAAGAAAGCCCATAAGTAGCAATTGCCCGAAGGGTCAAGAGAGTCTGGTTATTTGGGTATGTCTGTGTACTCATCTCCTCAATTACCTTCTAACTGAGTTGGTTTTGCATCATAAACTACAACATCAACTGTCCAAATTTGCAGGCAAAGCCAATTCTAACTAGTGGGAAGTATGCCCAATTACTAGATCCACAGTTGAGTTCTGATTATGATTGTGAGCTAGTAGAAAGGATGGTGCTTGCTGCTGCCCTTTGTATCAGACGTGCTCCACGAGCTCGACCACAAATGAGCATTGTAAGTCATCCCCTTGCTGACTCTGCACGTGTTAAATACCAGGAGAAATCTTAGGCGCATGATCTGTTGAAAGAATCCTTTTAGCATCTAAGTGAATTGAGCGATAATCAGGTGTGAAGTGAGTTCAGGCACTTGCCATGATTGAATGTTGTCAACTTCCCTGTTCTCGTTTTTGGCTTTATGATCTACACCGCGTTCAAGATTGAGGAAATTTATTTAATACTTAGGGATCATGCTTCTCATCTCTCTATGATTTTCCGCATGCAACAATATTTGTATGTTTTGTTAAATCTCCTCGCCCTTTGCTAGATATAGAAGTCTCTAGTGTTCACACGCGCAGGATTTGCAGGTTTCAAAGCTGCTCAAAGGCGATGCTGAAACAACCAAGTGGGTAAGGTTACAAGTCAATGGTTCAGAAGGATCCGACACAAGGCTACCAATAAATGCCATGGAAGGGGCCGATATGTTGGAAGATGACACTTTTTCACAGTCTAATCTCCGGTCACACCTTAACCTTGCATTCCTTGGTGTTGAGGAGGATTCTCTCTCAACGAGCAGCATTGAGCACAATGTCTCATTAGAGGACTATTTGCAAGGGAGGTGGAGCCGGTCATCAAGCTTTGACTAACCAATTTTCTTCTAGAGATCAAGTACTCGTTCCATTAATGATTCTTGTGTATAGTGTCTCTTTCATTTTTACTCATTGCCTTCAACTAGAAGGTCGGTCGGGGTTATTTGGTGGGTTTTGGATGAGAGGTTGTTATGGTGGTGCCCTCCTCCTCCTCCCCTCTTAGTCATATTAACTAGATAACATTTTGATGTGCAAGTTTTGTGGGAGAAGGGGTCAGTGATCTTCTCAATCAGAAATCAAGAACTGACCTTAAACTAAGTGTATATGTATTAAATAAACTCTTGTCAAAATTGAGAATCATAGCAATAATTCCTCTGAATTTCTCAGCAAAATGCTAATGAAATACGAGTATTCTTGGTTTCTTCTTCCTTGCTGATATTCGATGGCGCTCAATTGGTTGGCTACTTGAACTTTGACCTTGTTAGCGAGAGTTGGATTCTCGACCTTATAATATCTTTAACCAGTGTCCCTTCCCCTACCTATTTTAACAACCAAAAAAAAAAAAATCACCCTTTGCCCTGTGGGTGCCGGTGGGGTCACTATCATCTTAAATTTCCTCACATGTTTTGTCATTTTTATGTCTGCCTCTGATGATGAAAGGTGCAGATCAAAATATAGATCAATAGATGTCAAAGATTATAACATGATTGTACATAAGTAACCACAGAAATAGAGTTCCATACTGATGAAAAGTGAAGTTGTAAACCACTAAAAAGTAAAGGGACAGGCGCATCATTTTCCACTAATGTCCTAAGGCCATTGTCACCGACACTTTGGTTTTAATTTCCTCCATTGATTCCTAGCAGTATTATTTTTGGCAAAAGGCTCCTTTCGTCACCAAAAGTGCCCCACAAATAAAGGCTAGCAACACTACAAATTTGGTTTCTCCTTCTCACTATTTAGATTGAAAGGTACTTTTGCACAAACCCAAAGAGAAAACTAGTCAAGGTGCAGACGGTGTTTTTGGCATGGGAAAAATGTGGGTAGCACCTTTTGCAACAATATTTTCCACATTTTCAATCTGAGGCAAGTTGGGAGATACTTCCTTCCTTCTTAAATAAGTGGTTATTTAACTTTTCATTTTGTTCATGGGGTGTTTTAAATAATCAACAAGATAATAACATGTTCTTTCAATTTTACCCTTTTTAAATAAAGAGAGTTTTACAAAATTAAAAAATACTTATTAAAAAGTTACATTCTTTTCAAGATAATTATTAAAGACAAGTAATAAAAATACTCTTTATGTGAGTTGTTAGGGGTATGTCTAAATTAAACAATCACTTATTTAGGAACGAGTGTATGTATTTATGGCTTTTAAAAATCCCCAAATTTATCAATTTGTTATAAATATATTTACAATGTTTTTCAAGATCTAATAATATCTATCAAGATCTAGTTGATATCTATCAGGATTTAAAGTATTTATCTTTTAGTCAGAAACTATGAGTATTTTTCCTATAAATAGAGGGATTTTGTTCATTGTATTCTCAATCTTATGATATCTCAAGAGAAATAAAGAAGTCTCCCCTCTTCTCTCTGTATTTATTCTTCTTGTTCTTATTTTATATTTCATAACACATTATCAGCACGAGACTCTACCAAAATAAGGTACAACACGAGACTCTACCAAAACAAGGTGATATTATAAATCTAAAGATAATTTCAAGGTTAGTAATTCCTTATGTTATCTGTTTTTTGCTACTAATAATATAACTATTGTTGGATTTGAGGAAAAATAATTGGTTTGGAACCATTTATGTTTTAAATTTATTCCTCAAGAACAATATTATCAAAAAGGATGATAATATGTTGGGTTCAAGTCCCATTGTTTTATGCTTAAGACGCCTTTATATAGATAAGACGTTGAGTTTGAATCTCAATGCACCATACCAATGATACTAATGATATTATGATGACTAAGGAAAAATAATGGGTATTTGGTGAAAAGTCATGAAATCCGACCCATTAAATATGCTCCATTCCATGAACTGAATGTGGTAAAAATATATGACAAGTCTGAAATATGAGAACTTACTTCATTCTTGAAGTGTATGTGATAGCAGTGCATAATATGTCTGAAAGATCGAAGACAAGTGATTGAATGCACGAATATAAGCGTGGAGGGACAATATGATAATAATCATTAAAAGTGATAATATTTTTACACGCTTATCATGATTATAAGATATGTTGGAGAAAATTTCTCTACAACCATATGTATGACTTGATTTGCTCCCGAATTAGCAATATCTTAAAAGAGACTATAAGCTATCATAATTTGATAGGCTTAAGGCACGATTATATTCCATTCCTGGGGAATGAGAAGCTTATTAATGTAAACGTGCACTTGATTGTAATGGTATCACAACTCACCTCTGAAAGAGGCAAAGTAATTGAGAGGAGTTACTTTGAAATCTACTTCCGAAGTAGTAAATTCAAAAGTTTATTCATGTAATAGTAGATCTAAAATTTACTAAAGAAAAAAGGAATATGTCATGGTAAACTTGGAGTTTACTAGTATAAAAGTTCATAAATTGACATGAACGATTGCTACATTGCGAAAAATGTGCATATTGAATATTGACATATGTTGAAGAAATAGAATTCTTCAGCAATTGCTTATGTTGCTTGTTCTCATGACAAGTTGGTTGGACCAACTATTATTGGGATTTGATCCCTCAAAATCTGAAAAGTATAAAAGGTGAATAAGGGCCCATTCACCTATCATGTGATATGTAAGATGCATCAATAAGATGATCACATGCACATTTATTGTCAACCTGCCGTTTGACATTCATAAAATTGTTTGCTCAATAGAATTGAGTTAAGAACATAATTTTTCAGATTGTGTAATCAAGATAATTTATCTTGATAATGCTTGTTTGGCATTGAATGCCTTCGATAAATAGCTGAACCACTGCTAATGAGAACAAAACTTCATATCTTGGTTTGAAATATGATATATACAAAAGTACTTGTATACATCAAACCAATAAATCATGATTAATTCTCCCTCAAAGTTGGTTCTGAGTCAAGAACCATATGTTGCCATCTAATAATTTTGATATGCGGTATACGATTAAGGAATATACCATGATGCACAAAGACGGATTCCTCAAAGAAGATGGAGGATGTATGTTAGTTTTTCTAACATAAGGGGGATATTATAAGCAACTATGAGATATGTTAAGAATTATCATAGATCCTCATTCAAAAAATAATTCAAGTCAAATGCCTAAAGCATCTCATGTTATGCTGCAAGTGCTCCTATTTTGTGTCCCTAAAGGACAAAGTCTTGCATGCATGAAGCGTGGTAGACCAATCGATTTCAAATGAAATAATCCTTGAAAAATAAGGAGAAAATAATTATCATAAGAAGGAAATGTACTCTTGAAGATCCCACGACACAATACTTCATGAAACCTTATGAAAGGTTCCGGTACCTGAAAATAATGAAGTGATGAGATCTTAAAATATTATGTAGCATTGTAAACCGATACAAAATGAGAAACCGTCGACGATATCTTTGATACAATATTAGCGCAATATTGTAAAAGATTACGAGGATCTGAATTCTACGTTTATTTAAGCATGCTGACGTAGAAACATTTATCAAGTGACATGAAAGGGTGCATCTTGGTAAGTGAAAACTTATTTGATTTGCACTCCACACACTCGAAGATGTCACACATGAAATATTGAATATTGTCACTTGAAAAAATATATCTTGTAAATACTACAAGGCCTGATTTAGCCTTTTCGATTAATTTGTTAGCAAGATATAGTTTTGATCCTGCTAGGAGACATCAAAATGGGATCAAACACATGATTTTATATTATTCTAAAGTTTTTAGTCTCGATCTTATTGATTATGCTGATTCTGAGCATTTAATTAACCCACATAAATCTCGATCTTAAATAGGCTATGTGTTCATATATGGGGATACTGCCATATCTTGGAGATATACAAAGCAGTCTATTGTAGCCACTTTGTCAAATCATGCTGAGATAATAGCTATTCATGAAGCAAGCCGAGAATGTGTATGATTGAGGTCCATTATACATCTCATTTGAGAAAAATATGGTTTGAAATGTGACAAAGTACCCATGATTTTGTATGAAGATAATGCAGCATGCATAGCACAACTTAAGGGAGGATTCATAAAAGGAGAAAGAACGAAGCACACTTCATCAAAGCTTTTCTATATACATGAGATCCAAAAGAATGGTGAAATTAATGTGAAACAGATTTATTCAAGTGACAATGTGGCTAATTTGTTCACCAAGTCTCCTCCAATTACAACTTTCAAGAAGATAGTGCACAAGATTGGGATGCAAAAACTTATTGATGTTCTCGTCAGGGGGAGAAAATACACGTTGTACTCTTTTTTCCTTTCAAGGTTTTGTCCCACTGGATTTTTCTTATAAGATTTTTAATGAGGCAGCCGAAATGCGTATTAATAGAGGTGTGTACTCTTTTTCCTTCACTAAATTTTTTTCACTAGTTTTTTTCTAGTAAGATTTTAATGAGACACATTATCTATTAATTAAACATTCAAGGGGGAGTTTTATAAATGTATTTTCATTATAGTGAATGTCTTTCAAGATCAAATAAAATCTATCAAGATCTAGTTGATATCTATCAAGATTTGAAGTATCTGTATTTTAGTCAGAAACTAGGAGTATTTTTCCCTAAAAATAGAGAGTTTTATTCATTGTATTCTCAATCTTATGATCTCTCAAAAGAAATAAAGAAGTCTCCCCTCTTCTCTCTCTATTTATTCTTCTTGTTCTTATTTTATATTTCATAGCACAATTCATTTTGACCGATAAATTTAAGAGGAAAAAAGGTTATTATTCCATTCAAAAGGTGAAGAAAGTATTGTTTATCAAACCCAAAATTTGCCAAGGGGGTTTATTGGGATTTACTTTCTATGAAATGGTTGAAATCTTATTTTGATTTGTGGGTAAGATAATAAGTATCATATATTGGGTTCTAATTGAAATGTGAATGGAAAATGGAGAGAAAAGAAGTAAATTATAGTTTCATTTTATAAATGATTGTGTCGTTCACATTTGTGGGAGAAAGAAACATTCTTGTGCTTAAGTATGAAAATATTCCTTGTTGTTGGTGAGGAAAGAAGAAAGAAAGCCTTGCGCCGTCGTTGTCGTCGCTTGACTTCGGCTTTGGATGCTGAGATCATCATTAGATAAATTGATTTTCTATTACGAGCATGTACGGATGAATGTCACTACGCACCTCGAAGGAACGGAACCCTTCGGGGCACTCTTTGAAAATACAAATATCCGCAAGTTACCATTTGCGGACACAGATGGAGCCCACATGTGGATGAAAGTTTTATGTTTGGACAAAATGCGACTGTGGCCGCATTTGCGGGCGCAGGTATGTCCGATGGTATAAAACAATGCAATTTTTCAGAATCATTACTTCCTTTATGAAGCACCACCACTTGACTATAAATGAATAGATTTTTTTCTCATATTTAATGATGAAATTTTGAAGTAAAAACACTTCTCTTTCTTGAAAAACTCAAGTATGATTTGCTACATTTAGTGCGTTTGTAGTTGAATAGAGTTTGAGGTATCGGTAATCTGTCGAAGTGATTCATTTTATTCTTGAAGGATATGTTACATAACTTCGGGTACTTGAGGAGAATAATTTTCTTAAGGGCACATCGAGAATTCGATGGACTTAAATCCTCCAATCATTATTTTTTTCTAAACGTTTGATTTTGTTATTTTCAGAAAAGAGTATGAACTTCATTTTGTTGTTGTTCATAAGTTGAGTTGAACTTATTGTTGAAGTTTAAAGTTGTGAAAATAAAATTCGAGCTTCATTTGATTGTTCATATTTTCGTTTAAACATGTCTTTGAATTTTTTATTGTAAAATACAACTTTTACTAAATCCTGAAAACAACTTCATAGTCCATAGAGAAGATATAACAGGATGACTATAATACTCTTTTCCTAATTATACTTTTAGCTTATAAGCTAGTTTCAAAAGCTAATTCAAATATCGTCTTAGAGAGTAATAGATTTTTGACTTAAAATTAAGGAATTAAAAGCATTTTTTAATCTTTTTTCAAACATCAATGCAAAAAGAACTGAAAAGTCAAAAACACTTAGAATAAGTCAATCAAACACACTCTAAATCTTTTACATACCCATTATATTTATCAACTTTTTGAAAAATCAAGTTGGACATCCAATTGCTTCAATTTGAATAATCAGGGAAATGAATCGACTTAGTGGAATCCTTTATTTCGTATATCAAAAAAAGAAATAATCTGCTGGAATCAGAACTGTTCTCTAATAATGGATCTTTCTGTTTTTATGAATTTGATTTTTTTGGGCATTTCTAATAAAGACCGATCATTATCGGACTCTTCTTATTTTTTTATTAGGCTGAACCTTCTTTATCATGATTTGACTCATACCTCAATCCTAAAATCGAGCACCAGAGCTACTCTCTTTTTCCTTGACTTGTGAATTCTTTTGCTTCTTGAATTCAATTCTTTATTTTTTAATTTGATGGTTGTAGACTTGTAGTTTATTTTCATAAGCTAAACAAAAATATTTATTTACTCATGTTCTAATCCTACTCTATAATAGCATTTTAGGCTTCATAATTTAATTAGTTGAGGTTAAGTGGCATTGTAAAAAAGATTTTCAATCAACCATCAAATTATATTTAGGCCAAGAACCCAAAATAATGGTAATTTATATTTGGTTTAAATGTTGCTGCTTCCATTTGCCCTACATCATTTCATAAAAGTATCGAATCATATTATATTGTGTTGTATTTGTATTTCTTTTATTTTGATTTAACAACTCTTTAATTTTAAAAGAGAATTCAAGTAAAGTTACTTATAATTTTTTTTAAAAATATTATCATTGAACTCTACCAATTGTACTAAACAAGCTAAAACTCAAAAAACTGTTAAAAACTTAACTGAAGAGAGCTCTCTGTTTTTTTTTTAAATTCACATTTAATAACCCATTACCCATTTGACCCATAACTTAATACCTAGCAACCATTTGACACAAAACAAAAAAACGTAACCAATTCAATTGCTAACCTCCTTTTTAATTCTATAAAGGTAATTATTTTTTTAATAGACATAATCTAATATCCATAAATATATATAAAATAATTAAATTCACATCAACTTATTCATAACTTTCTCTATAAATTTCAAGAATTCACAATATTTTTATTACTTGCTTTCCTATTTGATTAAATGTAAAGACTTGATTCTATGAAATTTTTTCTTTTATGAATTTTGATCATTTTACTCCTTCCCAAGGTTTCTGAGATATTTTTGGAGTGTGGGAATGGTTGACACAGTTCTCAGTGTGAGTCAAAATGATATGTGCAAGATTATAGTTTTTAGATGGTAAAAGGCCTTATAGTTGACTTCGGCCAACATTTATTATTCTGCATGTCGAAAGGAAAAACAGATTACGCCAGGAGATTCCAAATGTTGATTTTGATTGATAGCATGGTTGATATTATTTTATGGCCTTTGGATCTCATTTTGATCATCGATTCGAAACATTGTGAAATTGGATCTTGGGGTTCAATTTTATGAAAATAACTTCTTTTTAAGAATATGATATCGCCATTGAGTTTGAAATGACGAATTTAGTTTAGTAGCATATTTCATTTTCCTTCACGAGATTTCGAATGAATTTTGAGGGCTTGAACCTCAACTTTGCGCTTTTAGCAACATTGCTGGTGTTGATATATCTAGTGCAGCCGATTTAACGGCCAAGGGATCGCTAAAGTGATAGCCGCTTTAGCGGACCCTGCCAAACCAAGCGGGTACTGCTAAAGCAAAGGTTTGGCTGCTTTAGCGGTACATGGACCGCTTTAGCGGTCAACCCCTTGTGGGCAGAACCGCTTTCGCGCTAAAGCGATGACCTCTTAAGTGGTCAATTGACCGCTTTAGCAGTCAGTGCTGGGTAAGGTATAAAAATGCCTTTCTCATTTTTCTTCCATTTTTGGAACTTTGAACTTTGGGTTGAGAGGATTTTGGACGATTGCTTTAATTTTCGAGCTTGGGTAAGCTTCAAATCACTATTTCATTTATTTTACTTCGATTCTTGTCATCTAAAATCTATTAATTCATGATTTCAATAGTGAAATTTAGGAATTTGGCCCGGAAGGCCTAAAATATTTTTTTTCTTCAATTTATATCTCATTTTTAACCCATTGTCACTTGAGTTTTCTCCTATGGCTTTCTTTAATCATGGGTAAGATGTTTATAAACTAAAATTTTGGTTTTATCTTTTCTTTTTGAAAATTCGTTTTGGGAGTTCATTTTAAAAATAGGCAATATGGATATTGTTGGCTTTCTTTTGACAAGTAGATGATATATTTGTATGTTTTAACTGATTTCGAGGCCGTTTGAGAGGGGAAAAACTCTGCATAAAAGGTTTTAGGCTAGGATTTTATCGCCACAAGGTAGGTTATGACTTAACTTTCTTCAGACTGGGCTGAGTAGTTAATATTTATATAAAAACATGCTATGAGTATGAATTATAGTCATGGAAATAATGTTATTACTTTTGTGTGTTTGTGTTGGGACTTATGTTGTTGTTATTGGTGATCTAAGATGATAATTGCTATGTGTGGCCCATGTGGGGGTCTTATCTGATATTGTTGGCCTTGTGTATATATTTGATTGCTTTCTTCATGATAGAAATACCTAAGTTGGGGTTAATGTGATATTAATGATGTCTTACTCACATATTTCATTCTAATGGTACATAGCTTATATTGAATCATTGATGGTTGATATATTGGATAGATTTTTGAGCTCACATATATGTATATTGATTGTATTTGAGATTTTCGTACTGCTTTGGTTGTTAGCATTATATTCTTATATCATACATATATTTATGATATATTGGTACCATTGTGGAAGCACTAATTTTTTTGATAAAAATGAGACACTTTTACAAAACCCTCTGCCGTAGTCTATGAGCCAGCGAGGAAATATAGATATTGAGATTGAGATTGAGATTGAGTATTGAGATAGTATATCGGTTGCGAACCACCCATGGGTCCTACCTGGAAGTGCTGAGGCTCGGTAGGTGTATATGGAGGTTATGCAATAACCTCGATTATATCACATCATCATCATCATTATCATCCTCATTAAATTTCATTCATTTATGATCTTTCGTGTTGTATTTTCGTATTTTAGTTGATGCATGTCTATTTTGTTTCTTTTACGTACCTACTTCCTGCTTATGTGCTATATTTATAACTGTTAGTGGAGACGGTGTGAGCTACTAATTAGAACATTTTCTGCTTGCAGGTGACATGCTCATAGTGTGTATTTATGTAACTTATTTTTTTCTTTGCTCGGTCGGCCTATGATACCTACTAAGTACAAGTGGACCATACTCATCCCTACTGTGTTCTTTTGGTGTAGATCCATGTATGAGTGTATGCGAGTAGTTGAGTTTGGGCTGTGATTTGATACATTTGAGGTAGTGGCCGCTCTATGATTTCAGATTCGACTTTCAACCTCATATCTACTGATGTCTTTTATTGTATTCAAAGACAAACTTGTGGGTTTTTATGGATTTTCAATTGTATTTTTAGACTTTGAATTGTATGTATATTATTCTTACACTGTGATACCTGGTTTTGGGGTGGTTTTATGGTATTACTGTTATTCAGACTTTTATTATAATTATATATATATATATATAGTTTGTCTTCTCTCTAGAAGTCTCATCTTGGATTTGTGTTGTGATTTTCCATTACATATCAGCCTGTCAACTTAGCCACAATAAATGCTACCATGACCTGAGTTAGATTGTGACAAATTAGTATCAGAGCAGCCAGGTTCATTGGTTTCATCAGTGTAAGAACAGGGTGTCTAGTAGAGTCTTGTAGATCAGTACATAAATGTTCGTATCTATCTTCGATAGACTATAAGACATATTTAGTAAAATTTCTTATTTTATTCCTTATCTTGCAAGTTTCTCTATACCCTATATTCTAGATTGAGTTTTACTTTTTTCTGCGCAGATGGTGAGGACTAGATCCCATGAGACTAGAGATGCCAAGCCGATATCCAAGGAGAGAGTCCTACCTAGGGGATGAGACAGTGGTCGTGGACGGGCTCAAGGTATAGGATGGGTATGAAGATCTGTCCCTTCCAGAGGTAGCACTAAGAGAGATCTCCCTTGAGTCTGCGATTGAATATTCTAGAGATGTGGGTCTTAAGAGAGATCTCCCTTGAGCCTGCAATTGAATATTCTAGAGATGTGGGTCTTACTCAGGTTCCACAGAGTACAACTACCCCTGTCTTGAAGGGTTTATCGATTCATTTGCCGATTCATTTGAAGGGTATCCCTTTGAGTGAACCTGGTATTCCTACAACTTCGAATGTTGTACCTTCATCTGTTCCAGAGTCTACTTATGATGTTCCTCTTATTTTGAGTATGATTCCTTCATCCGTACTAACATCTACTTATGGTATTTCACAAATTTTGAGTACTGTTCCTTTTTCTATGACAGTATCCGAGTATATTTCGAGTTTAGGGGTTTAACTTTTATCTATGTTGCCTCCTTAGATAGGATCACAGCCGATCAAATTCATTATGCCTCTTGTTTTTTCGGGTCGTATTATGTCTTTGAGGATCAGAAGAGGTTTGAGATATTTACTCACTTGGGTCCACCCAAGGTTTAGTGGTGCTATTGGTAAGGATGATAGGGATTTATTAATTAATTACTGAGAGAAGTTGTATAACCTTGGATTTCTCTAGTCTCATGGAGTTGCTTACACTACCTACCAACTTAGAGATATAGCCAGCGATTAGTAGAGGTCACTTATTTGTTTCAGACCTCTTGGTTTTCCAGAGATGACTTGGTATTAGTTTGTTGAGGCCTTTTTGGATAGGTTTGTGCCCATACAGTTTGAGGAATCAATTGAGAGATGAGTTTGATCACCTGAAGCAGGGCTCCATGACTGTTACTAAGTATAAGGCATGTTTCCATGCCTTGTCTAGATATTTTATTGCCAATGTTACCACCAAGTCTAAGAAGTTCAAAAGTTTGTGAAGGAATTAGATACTACTCTTTAGTTGGATACTACCCAGATGGTGGTGTCAGGGGCATAATTTCAAAGTGTGGTGGATCATGTAAAGATGTAACGCCCTGAATCTGTACCCCAGATGCTACACAATACTCATAATCCCAAAGGACCACAAGCTAACCCATGACTAGTACCTGCTGTAATAATTATGTAATAAATACTGTAATGATTGCGGAAATAGGTGAAAACATATGCCATAAGGTTTAAATCTGTAAATAAATCTGAATGCGGTATCAAAATACCAAAACTGAATAAAAGTACTGAAAAAACTGAACAACTGTCTGAAAATACTCTAGTCTGAAAAACCTCTAAACTATCTGAAGTGTGGAGTTGATGGGACAAGTCTCCAACTAACTCCAACTACTGAAAATAATACTGAAACACTGAAAACAACCATGTCCTCAAACTATGAGAACTCACCACTACGCTGACTGCTGAAAATCTGAATTGCTAAGGGTGCTATGGAGCCCGTGCATCTGAACCGATGTTATAAGACATCATAACGCAAAAGAAAAACATGCATCTGTACTTTGAATGTACTGGTATGCTCAGTGAGGTAGGCTGAAATGCATGGGGTCAAATGCATGAACAATAATAATTGAATAACATAAGTATGACTGAATGAGAGTACATGTATGAATATGTAAACTTTACTGAGATCATCATAACACTGAATACTGGATTACTGGTAACTGAATAACTGTATCTGATAGTCTTGATTCTTTGGAACTATACTGAGTCCTGTACTGAGCAGAGTGACTGTGCCTGACAGTCCTGAATCTGTAGAACTGAACTGAGTTCCATACTAAGACTGAATCTGAAACTATTAGAAGTAATCATCTAACCGACATGCCCCATCTCTAACTGATTTGGGGTCCAACCCATAACCCCAGTTGGAAGGGTATCAATACCACGCCATGGGTAAGGAAAAATATTGAGTCACCCTCATCTGGCAGGTACTCTGAACGAGAAGGGTAGTACCCCCAACTGGCAGGTAGATTACCTCATCAATCCTCAACTGGAAGGTTGATGTCTCAACCTACGTTGGCTACATAGTTCTGGAATGTAAGGACTGTTTCTAAGGATTTCACCCTCTACTGGCAGGTGAGTCCCCATCCTTGGGCTCACTTGGTGCTGAATTCTACTCCCAAAGTAATAGACACTGGACTGAATTTTAAACTGTACTAGGCTAGACTGTACTATTTATAATCGTACTGTATAACTAAACTGAACTGATTTCACTGAGTTTCATGGGATGACGGAATACTACTGAATTTTGTTAACTGACTGAGTACTACTGAGTCTTTCTTCAGTTCTGTAATTGACTGAATTCTACTGATCGAAACATGACTGATTCCACTCTATGACTGACCATGGCTCTTGAAAGCAACTAAGTTGTCGGGTATTAAATACCCCCAGGAATCAATAGCATAAATTTAAAAGACATGGCATAATCTCAAGATGTGGTAACTAACTACTTAGTCATCATTCATTTATTTGGGCATTCAAGCAAACACTTGCATGACATGAACTTGTATACATGCTAACATGATATAATTTCACTATTCAACTCACATGGACAAATCATCAAACACTTATGGGGCACAATATATGCACCTAATTCTAACACAACATGTAGGCATCATGATTCAATTCTAATTACACAATTCCATGAGTTTCAACATGGATTCACATGATAAAGCACACATATCAATTGACTCTACATGAATCTTGCAATAAATCATGAACACACTTTAATTCAAATCATGGAAATCATGAAATCACTCTACATGAACTTTAAAAGAGTTTCTTGGACTCCAAGGGTGGAAGAAACCATTGGATGAACACTTCACATACCTTAGTTGATGAATTTCTGAAAGTTAATGGTGAGTTCTTGAGTTCTTGATTTGAAATTTGAACACCTAGAGTTTTTATTCTTGAGAAATTTGTGAAAGAATGAATATAATTTCTCTCTAAAGGGTTTAATTTCGTGCTTTGGGGGCTGAAGGGCGTGGAAAAAAGACCTAATTAACCCTGAGGACGTGGCCTTTTAATTCCTATAAACTGTGTTACCGACGCACAAGCCGACGCGCTGTATCATTGGCATCGACGCAATAGCCAATGCGCCGCATCGAGTCTGCATTGGTTCACTATAATTTGCATTGTAGTTGGGGAAAAACTATCTTATTGTCGCGATGGTCGACGCGACGCGTCAAGATCAAGCCGACCTACTATTTTGGGCACTCAAACATGGAATTAATTTAGGTCCAAAAAATTTGAAACTTGTTCGGAAACACCTATTGAGATTCCTGATCATGAATTAACTCAAATATCAACATTTAATAGACGTAAAGGTCTCAAAATAAGATTGCTAACTTTCAAAGGGTAAAATAAAATGAAGTCTGAATACTTAGCTAGAATTTTTCTAAGTCTGGGACCTCCTTAGCAAGCTTAAAAGACAGAATTAAGCTAAGAATTTTGTAGGGTCTTACAAAATATAACTAAGGCTATTATTTGATCTACTTAGGGAGGCACTAAGAGGGTGCAACATCAGGTGAGTTTAGTGGTCACACTCCTCGAGGTAGAGATTTTAGAGGTTCTGTTTGGTACCATCGTGGACCAGTGCAGGAAACCTTCTAGGGTTCAGGTAGTAGGTATTCTGGGTAGTCGAACATTTTCCCAGGGTGGTCATTCTAGATTAGTTGTATCTCTCCTGATTGAGTCATCCCATAAAGGTTGCTATGTATGTTTGATGAGTTTGGCTATGTGGCCAAGGATTGCCCCCATTATATTTTTAGGCCTTCTCCTATATCGATAGTGAAGGGTGACTCTTAGGGTGGTAGAAGTGCTACTATAGGTGCGCGAGGCAGAGGTAGTGGTATCCGTGGTGGTGGTCGCGATGCTACTCAGTCAGGTGATGGACATAGATAATGCTATGCTATACCCACCAGACCTGAGGCAGACGCTTCTGATGTTATCACAGGTATCATCCCCATTTGTTTTAGATTTGGATTTGTATTATTTGATCTGGGATCAACTTTCTACTATGTATCTGCATATTTTGCTTTAAGTTTTAATTCTACTAGTGAGCCTTTTGCCATGCTTATCCGTGTATCTACCCCTGTAGGAGACTTTTTAGTGGTGCATCAGGTGCACCGATCCTGTGTTCTATCCTTCATGATCCATGAAACTTGGGTAGATCTGATTATCCTAGATATGGTAGATTTTAATATCATCTTGGGCATGGATCGGTAAGCTCCCTATCATGCCATTCTAGATTGTTATGCTAACACTGTAACTTTAGCTTCATTGGGTATGCTAAGGATACCTTGGAAGGGTACACTTAATTCGGGCCCTAAGAGAGTTGTATCCATTCTTTAGGCTTATCGCTTGGTGTAGAGAAGATGTTTTTCTTATTTGGCCCATATTCGTCATACTAGTGTTGATTTAACGCCTCCTTTTGATTTTATTCGTATTGTCTATCAGTTCATGGATGCCTTCCCTACATATTTACCTGGTATACCACTGGATCGTGATATTGACTTTGTTATTGATTTGAGCTGGGTACCAAGCCCATCTCTATTCCTCCTTATAGGATGTGCCCAATAGAGTTGAAGGAATTAATGGGTCATTTACAGGAATTATTAGATAAGGGATTTATCCAACCTAGTGTATCATATTGGGGTGCGCCTATCTATTTTGTAATGAAAAAGAATGGTCCATACGTATGTGTATTGATTATCGACAGTTGAATAAGATGATAGTTAAGAATAAATATTCTGTTCCTTATATTGATGATTTATTTGACCAGATTCAGGGTGCTTCGATGTTTTCAAAGATTGATTTGAGGTTTGAGTATCACCAACTGAGGATTAGAACTTTAGATATTTCAAAGATATCTTTTCAGAGTCGATACAGTCATAATGAGTTTTTAGTCATGTCTTCGAGTTGACCAATTCCCCAGTTACATTCATGGAGTTGATGAACTAGGTGTTTTGATCGTATCTCAACTCTTTTGTCATTGTATTTATAGATGACATATTGATCTAATCCAAGAGTAACATTAATTGTAAAGAGTATTTATGGATTGTACTTTAGAGATTGAGAGATGAGAAGTTGTATGCTAAATTCTCCAAGTGCGAGTTTTGGTTGGAGTTTGTCTTTTTCTTGGGTCATGTTATGACTAAGTATGGTATCATGGTTGATCCAGTCAAGATTGCAATTGTTCGTGATTCGGCTAGACCTACTTCTTATACTGAGATTCAGAGTTTTATTGGTTTAGCAAGCTACTATCAACGTTTTGTTGAGGGTTTTTCATCTATCACAGCTTCGTTGACCAAGTTGAATAAGAAGGAGTTTTCTTTTTAGTGGTCTGATGCTTATGAGGGTAGCTTACAAAAGCTCAAGGATTTATTGACCTAAGTTCCTATCTTAACTTTACCCAAGGAGGGTGTAAGCTTTACTGTCTTTTGTAATACTTCTGGTGTTGGGTTAGGTTCTATGTTGATGTAGGATTTTAAGGTAATTGTGTATGCTTCTCTTCAGTTGAAGCACCATGAGAAGAATTACCCTACCCATGATTTGTAGTTGTGCGTGGCTGTTTTTGCTTTAAAGTTGTGGAGGCACTATTTGTATGGAATCTATTGTGAGATCTTTTAGGATCATCGTAGCCTTCGGTATTTATTTACCCAGTGAGATCTTAATATGAGGCAACACCATTAACTTGAGTTACTTAAGGATTATGATCTTTCTATTCTCTATCATCTGGGCAAGGCTAATAAGGTTACAAATGCTTTGAGTCAAAAATCAACTAGTAAGGGTAGCTTAGAGCATCTTTTAACCCAGGATTGGACTTTGGCCTTAGAGGTCTAGTCTTTGGATAACCAGATAGTTAGGCTTGATATTTCGACACCTAGGTGTCTTTTAGCTTTTGTGGAGGCTAGATCTTCCTTGACGTAGCAGATCCATCTCATCAGTTTTATAATGTTAGTTTAAGCGTGAATCGAAATAAGATGTTAAGTAGCAAGTCTAAGGAAGCCGCACTTGACTCCAATTGTGTTTTGAGGATTTGAGGTTGATTTTGTATAACAAGAACGGGTGAGTGGGTGAGATTGATTTTGTAAGAGACTCATTGTTCTAAGTATTTCATTCATTCGAGAGTGACCAAGATGTATCGTGATTCAAGATAACACTACTAGTGGAGTGGCATGAGAAAGAATATTGCAAATTTTGTACTTCATTACCTATGTTGTCAACAGGTGAAGACCGAGCATTTGAGGCCTGATGGTTTACTTCAGAGGTTACCCATTCTTGAGAGGAAATATGAACAGATTACTATAGACTTCATGGCTGGGATGCCTTGTACTTCTCGTGGTTTTGATTGTGTTTGGGTCATCATGGATCGATTCACCAAATTTGCTCATTTCATCCCTATTTAGGTTTCCTCCAGTACTGAAAGGCAGGGAAATATCAGTGTTCGTGAGATAGTTTGTCTCCATGGTGTACTAGTGTCTATTATCTCAGATAGAGGTTCACTCTTCACTTCTCACTTTCAGAAGGTATTTTAGGAAGAGTTAGGTACCTGAGTTGATCTTAGCATATTTTTTCACCCCCATACTGATAGTTAATTAGAGTAGATTATTCATCCTTTGGAGGATATGCTCTTTGCTTCTATTATGGACTTTGGGGGTTAGTGGGAGCAGTTTAGCCTTGGCAGAGTTTGTATATAATAATAGCTTCCATTTCAGTATTGAGATGACACCTTTTGAGTCCTTATATGGTAGGTGTTGTCGCTCTCCGATTGGTTGGTTTGAGGTTTCTAAGTTTAGACCTTAAGGTACAGACATGCTTCATGAGTCTTTTGGTACGTTTTGGGTCATTCAGGATAGACTTCGAGTGGGTCAGAGTACCCAGGAGTACTCTACGGATCGTAGACTTCATACCTTGATATTTGGTGTTGGTAATTGAGTCTTCTCTCATTTTTTTGACCATGAAGCGTATGATGAGGTTCGGAAGGAGGGGCAAGATTAGCCCCAGGTATATTGGGCTATTTGAGATTCTTTCGACTATGGATGTAGCTTATGAGTTAGCATTGCCTCCAGATTTATCAGCTATTCATTCAGTCTTTCTTGTATCCATGCTATGGCTTTAAATTCTAGATGAGTCTCATGTCTCTCATTGGGATACAATACAGTTAAATGAGAGGTTATCCTTTGTTGAGGAGCCGATCTCAATTTTTTCCTGGGATGTTAGGCGGGTGTATTTTTGTAATGACCCGAGGCTACCCCCTAGTCGCAGCAATGGTGCTTACGGCCACAAGTGGCCACAAGCTAACCCATGAACTGTTTACCTGCTGCGAGCAATGAGTAAAATGATAATAATACAACATGTGCGGAAGATAAAATGAAAATATACTGTCAACTGGAACACCAGAATGTATAAATAAATGATCGGTCTGAAATATCCAATAAATACTGGAAACTAAACTATCTATTTGGAACAACTGATAATACTGAAAACTAAATGAACAGTCTAACTGTCTAACTGACCGTCTGTCTGAAAGCCTCTAAACATCATGAGAAGTTGATGGGACAAACCCCTAACTAACTCCGACTGACTGAACATAAAGCAATACTAAAGTAACTGTAAAAGCAATTATGTCCCCGATGGAAGAGGACTCACAACTACCTATGCTGAGTAACGCTAAGCTATCTAAGAATGGTCAGGAAACTGAGCGTCCGAACCTTTTTTATCAAACAAAATAGCACAAAGAAAAGTATGCGATTATTACTTTGAATATACTGATATGTGAGATTAGGATTGACTGAAATGGATGAGATAACTGAGCATGAATGCATGAAAATGTAATATCTGAGAATTCAAGACCAAGCATAAATATGTTACTAAGATAATCTATAATATGAAAGACTGAAATTTGAATGACTGAATAACTGACAATATGTATACTTGGTCAAGCAAAACCTGAACTGAGATACACTAAAATACTGACTGAAACTGTGGGAGGTATAATGTAACTACATACCTCAAATGAGCTAATCGGGGTCCAACCTGTAGCCCCAATTGGAAGGGTGTCAGTACAGTGCCACGGGTACTAACACATGGTTGTGTGGATCCACTAAACTGGTATCCCGAAGGACTAAGAAGTCACCCTCTACTGGCAGGTGCTCTCATAAGATATGTGTCAACCCTCAACTGGCAGGAAGACATCTCAAACCTACGTTGGATACGCAGTTCTGGAACTCAAGGACAACTACTAAAGGTCACACCCCCAACTGGAAGGTGTTTCCCCCTTCCCTGGGTTCGCTCGGTGCTAAATTCTGCTCCCAACTGAACTGACACTGGTACTGAACTGAACTAAACTCAACTGCACATTATTTCTGATAGTGCTCATAATGATCATAAATATCTAAGAATGATGATAAGATTCATAGTTTAACTGTCTTATTACTTAAAGTTCTGAAATCATGTAAAACTCATAGGTATCGGGTGTTCATAACCCCCAGCACTGAATGATCATAAAATATGATATCAAAACTTAAGACTATAATACGGTAATCATGGTTCGAAGAACCAAAACATAAACATCTCATCAAATAAGTGAAAACATAAACTTGAACATGGAAACGTGTTAAACATGAGAAAACAACATGATTATAGGGATAAATTCATTATTCGATATTATAACATGAAATTTACTTGGATATGACAGGGAAAATTGAAACTTAAAGCATGAGATAACCTAACTTTTCATGGAATCATACGTGGTCATGAATTGGGTTCAAACTACTAAGGAAAAATATGAATTAAACTTATCTTGAACATATGAAACTTCATAATGAAGGGAAAACTTATATTTTAACCAAAGAGGAGGGTTTTCGGCTCAATGGATGAAAGAGACCCATTGATGAACACCCACATACCTCTATAGATAATTTTCTTGAAGATTTCTTGAGGGTTTCTTGAACTTGGAAGCTTGAATTTTTGATTTCTTGAGAAAGAGCTTGGGTTTTGTTCTTGGGAAAGGAGGAGGATTTCTTGAGAGCAATTTTGAGTGAAAGGGGAAAATAATGCCCTTTTGGAAGTCCCAAATCTTGTTAAGGATGAATTGGGTTGTGGGAAATGACTCAAATTCCCCTTGGGCACTTAAATTAAGAAGTTGGACAAAATACCCTTGGCGCACCGCGACCCTTGCTTGGGTGAAGTGGCCCTCGCGCCACAACCCTTGCTTGGGTAAAGCGGCCCTCACACCATGACTCACTTCACCTGTAGAGCCACCCTCGCACCACGGGGATATCACAAGTCCTTGCTACCTCCGCTATCCAAGCACCCCCGAATACCCTTTGAAAATCCTGAAACTCCCCCGAGTCATACCTCTAACAACCCTTATCATGCTACAACTCAAAAACCAATGTTTCGGGGTCGGGGAAGCCAAAATAAAAATCCATGAAGTTTAGGGGTCACAAAAATGACTACATCCTTAACACTTATTGAAAATTTCAAGCCTTGGACCCTTTAAACATGCAATTAAGAGCTGAATCGAGCTTAGAATATTACGGGGTCTTACATTATCTCCCCTTTGGGACCATTCGTACTCGAATAAAATGGATTAGACTGAGAACACTGAGGCAACTGAGATCATATACTAAACATGAATGACTTGAAACATGATTACATAACTGAGTCTGAAGCATGATGTAGTAACTGAACTGATTTCGTGAATGCATGTAATAACATGAGAATGGTTATATAGATGAAATTGAGAATGGAAAAAAGTCTATCTAAGGAAAAATCGTTGCCTCAAGCTGAATCTGAAGCTGAGTTTGCAGAGAAAAGATGAGGGTACTCGG
This sequence comes from Capsicum pubescens, assembly GCA_030864215.1. Lineage (NCBI taxonomy): Eukaryota > Viridiplantae > Streptophyta > Magnoliopsida > Solanales > Solanaceae > Capsicum > Capsicum pubescens. Next base: position 81,381,462 of record CM061541.1, on the reverse strand, counting down.
TTCATATATCTTCTTCTACTTCCCAAGTAGCTCTCTCAACAGACTGATTTCGCGAAAGGACCTTAACCAAAAGAACTTATTTATTCCTCAACCTACGAATTTGACGGTCAAGGATCTCAACTGGGACTTCTTTGTAAAAAAGGCTATTCTGAACATCCATACTTTCTAAAGGAACAACAACAACTGAATCACCAATGCATTTCTTAAACTAAGTAACATGGAACACTGGATGTACAAATGTAAAATCTGCAGGCAATTCAAGCTCATAAGCTACCTTCCCAAATTGGTGTAAAATTTTGTATGGGCCAACATATCGGGGACTGAGTTTCCTCCTCTTGCCAAATCTCTTCACTCCCTTCATAGGCAAAATTTTCAAATAGACTTAATCACTGATCTCAAACTCAAGGTCCATTCTCCCTACATCTACATAAGATTTCTGACGACTTTAGTCTGTCTTCTGCCTCTCTCGAATCAACTGAACTTTATGCATCGCCTCAAACATTGAATGTGGCCCTATCAAAGCAGCCCTACCTACTTCAAACCAACCAATAAGAGATCTATATCTCCTTTCATAAAGAGCCTCAAACAGAGCCATCTGAATAATAGAGTGATAGCTGTTGTTAGAGGTAAACTCAATCAAAGGTAAGTGGTCATCCTAACTAACTTTAAAGTTAATAACACATGCCCTCAATATGTCTTGTAAGGTTTGAATGGTCCTCTCTACCTGGCCATCTTTCTGAGGATGAAAAGCTGTACTGAGATGAACTTGGGTACCAAGACCTTTTTGAAAAGCCTTCCAAAAATGTGAGGTAAACTAAGTACCTCTATCTGAAATGATAGACAATGGAACCCCATGTAATTTCACTAAATCTCTAATATAAAGACTGGCATAATCCTCAGCTGAGTATGAAGTATGTATTGGAAAGAAATGGGATGACTTGGTCATTTTATCAATAATAACCTAAATCGAATCATGCTGACGACGTGTACGAGGAAATCTTGTCACAAAGTCTATATTTACCACCTCCCATTTCCTAGTGGGGATGCTAAATTCCTGTAATGTACCTCTAGGCCTTTGGTGCTCAACCTTAATCTGCTGATAGTTCAAACACTTAGCCACAAACTTTGCAATATCTTTCTTCATACCACTTCACTAATAGATTTCTCGTAAGTCACAGTATATCTTAGTGGATCCTGGGTGGATAGTATACTTCACACCATACACTTCTGCTAATATTCACTGTCTCAAACCATCAACACACAAAATATATAACCTATCCTGACAACGAAGCACACCATCTCCCTTTGGAAGAAAACCTCCACCTTTCGATCTCTAACTACCTCCTTCAACTTACCAAACTAGGATCCTGTCTTGGTTTCCTTTCACTTTTGCAACCAAAGAACATTCCGAACCATTCTGAACCCATATCCTACCTTCAGCTGAATCAACCAATCGAACACCTAATCTAGCCAGCTGATGATCCTCATGGACTAACTTCTTCTTATCTCCCTCAACATGAGCATCACTACCTATAGATAACCTACTAAGGGAATCTACCTCTACATTTTCCTTGCTCAAATAATACAACACACTCATATCATAATCTTTTAACAACTCAAGCCACCTTGTCTAAAGAAGATTCAGATCTTTATGTATGAACATGTATTGTAAACTCTTGTGATCCATGAACACTTCAACATGAACCCATAAAGATAGTGCCTCCAAATTTTCAAGGCGAACATAACAACTGCCAACTCAAGATCTTGGGTTGGATAATTCTTTTCATGGGGTATAAGCTGCCTAGAGGCATAGGCTATGAACTTACCTCTCTGCATCAAAACACAACTAAGACCAACTCTGGAAGTATCACAGTAAACTACAAATCCATCAAAGCCATTTGGCAAGGTCAAAACTAGGAAGGAGGTGAGTCGAGTCTTTTGCTCCTAAAATCTCTTTTTGCAAGAATCTGACCACTGAAATTTGACTTTCTTCTAAGTCAATCGGGGCATGGGGGAAGCAATAGAATAAAAACCTTCAACAAACCATCTGTAATATCCAACCAAAACCTAGAAACTCCTAATATCTGAGGGAGAGATGGGTCTAGGCCAGTTTCTCACTACTTTGGTCTTTTAGGGTCAACTTGGATGCCATCTCCAGAAACAATATGGCCAAGGAAAGCTATTAATCTTAGCCAAAATTTGCTCTACTGAATTTAGCAAACAACTGATGAGTTTTAAGAGTCTACAACACAACTCTCAGATAATCTGCATGCTCATTCTTACTATGGGAATATACAAGGAAATCATCAATGAAAACTATGAAAAACATGTCCAAGTACTGCTTGAAAACCCTATTCATCAAGTCCATAAAAGCTGTCTTCGGAATGTCATATTCTCTGACTCTAAGCTAATATAGCTAATAGTTCCCAAGAGCACATGCAAGTGTACGTGGTCTACCAAGTAATATAGTGGCCTTTAATAAAGCCGAATATCGATCCCACAGGGACTTATTTCAACAACTATCCAATTTTAATTCGCAATTTAGATTCGATTGGTGCATGAGTAACCACAAGAGATTTGATGGTTTTAAACTAATAATTAAAGTAATAGTGTGAAAAGTAAAGTCTTGAAATAATTAATAGAGTGAAGCCCAGGATTAAAGCACTTCTAACAATCATACTATGCTATTGAACTTCATTCGTTAAATCACTTATCTTGGTTGTTGATTCATAGGGTTAATTACATGATCATGGTATACCGACCTCTAATCGTTTACCTAACTTGGACATTACAATTACACCATTGAGTGGGGATGTGATAATCTAATTAAGTGATTAAGGCTATCATCCTACGTTTGAATCAAATAAGGCTTATAGGTACTTCACTGTCCTAGATGCTAATTCGAATTCCTTATTTCATAAAAGAATAAGAACCCTACTTTGTTCATCCCCATGTTCTATCTCCCTATTCTATTTCCCAAGCTCACCAGGTCAACAATATATGTATTCTAAGGGTGATCAATCCTCAAAATAGTAAAAACAAGGATAAACAAACAACCAATAATGATAATGAATTCAAACAAAATTAATTCAAAATGATAACAGTCATGTTTTTGGATTCAACCTCGGAAAGTGAGTTTTTAGCCACTAATAGTCATAATCATCATCCAAATAATTGTATCAATGATCAAAACCATAAAGAAGCTAAATTGAAGAATGAAAAACCTAAAAATAAAGTGTAGCAGCCTCTCAATATTGTCCAAGACGTCCCAGGATGCCCTAATGTGTTTCAATACATTCTATTTATAGTACACTAATAATAAGCCATGTATCAGTAGGATTTCACATTGTCCATTTATAGCTGGGCACAAATTTCCCATTTTTTAACTTCATCACGTCGCGCCAGTGTGCTCATCCCTATAAGCCCGTGACGTGGCCTAATCCCGTTGAGCTACAGAAAGTTGACAATTGCCATTTGGTTCATTACTATGACTCACCAACCATACCATCACTATTAGCACCGCAAAGTACCCTTATCGCGGTGAGCTCCCAGGCGTCCTCTTCTCGTCAATTTGTGTCTTGTGCTTCCATTAGTCCACTCTAATCCTTTGCATGATATTTCCACTTGATTTGAGGCTAGTAAATCCTTTATGTATCATCATAATTATCTCACCAAGATACCTATAACATTACACACCCCGAATTAAATCTCAAAACAACACAACAATCAAGACGATAAACTAGTAACTCAAGCTACAATATTAGTTTTCTCATCTAGACTTTAAATGCTCAATTTGAACCCAAAATCGTGTAAAAACATCTTTAAATATTGAAAGAACATACTTGGACACTTAGATTCACATTTATATCATTATTAATACGTAAAACATCTAAATTTTCCTTAAAACAAGGCTTATTAAGCTAGGATAACCACACTAGAGTGCACAAATGCTCCTAATATCACCAGACTATACTTAAAGTCTTGTTCGCCCTCAAATAACTCTTCACTATAAACATCATGAGCTGAAGAGACTCCACACTTATACTACAAGTAAGACACTCAAGCTGGTACTATAATGACTACACAGAATACAAATTCCTACACTAAGCATGTTACATACACAATTTAAAGGTCAAGAATACTACTTCAAAAAACATCCTAGCCTCAAGAATTGACTCACCAAGTGGCAAACTTATGCATATATCTCAATATAAGACATCATACCAATCATCCACATTCATTAAACATGTGCCCCTCACAATAAGAGAGTTTTGCAATATCACTCACATAATGGGTACAAGGATCAAATTTCGCTCACTCTCACAAAAGAATTCACAAGTCAAAAATACTGAACCATATGCTTGCCCTTAGTGTAGTACTCCACTAATATCAGAATGTTAAGCTTAGGATCAAATAGGTATTTATGGGTTGTAATGCAAGCTAAGAGACGGGTAGGAACTATGTTGGAATAGTGACTATCTCCCTTAAGCGCTTTAATACACGACATTATGTAATGAAAAATAATCTCCAACAACCAAATTGCACCACTTTTGTCTACCCCATCTTTTGTTTTCACCCCATTTTATTTAGTTCATTCATAAATACTCTGGTGGGAGTATGCTAAGTACATATCTTTCAATTTTCCCTTTTTCGTACCCAGTTTATGCTACACACCCCTATGATAGCCATCCTCAACTTAAGCGTTTTGACTTAGTTGAGGTTCTCAATGTCCATGGAGGACCAGGGCCAAAACAGGTTCATTGTAACACACTTGGGTTAAAAATGGGACTTTTTAAGCACAAATTTCTCTAACTCCCAACAAAACAAAATAATTTTCACACACCAATAAATAACACTTTAGAGCTTCAATTTCACCTTTCTCCTCTTATTTTTCAAACTCCTCACTCAATTGATTTTACATTAAAGCGCTTAGGAGCTTTTAGATCAAATTCAGGTCTATTAAAGAAGGGATTAGGCTACATATCCGGCTACCAAAGAATAAGTTAAAGGCTCAACCGGGTTGACTAAGATAAAACACAAAGGGCAGGTCAAAAGAAGGTATAAAACAAGGCTATCAAAGAAATGTCTAAATCATCTCCTAAACCCATATTTTTATTTCGTTTTATACACACACCAGGAAAGTTCTAGCATCAAATGCAACATGGAATATACAAAAAACTTTCACACACATGGAACAAGCTTGACTCACATAGTATCATCATAGACTCTCAACCAAATAATAGCATGAATTCAAATCTTAAGCCAACAAGTATAAGAGTCACAAATATGAGCCTAGGAGTCTAAAAAGAGAAATTCACACAGTCAACATGCTTTTTACAACTAAAACACGCGCATCATGCAGTCAAATATAAAACCAACAAGAACATCTCACTTATTCCTAAAATAATTTTTTTTTAAATTGACCCTAAAAAATCTATTTTATCCCCAAAGTGAATTTTAAACTTAGAGATAGAAATACTTTCTAAAGCCTCTAGGCCTAGCTAGTAGCATCTTTACACATCAAGAGGGTCTAGAAGACCCTATACTTAGTCTTCGCTACATTCCTTAGCTCAGGTTTTCTGGTACTCAGACTTCCCATCAACCTGTGACTCAAAAAATAAAAACTAAGTAAAGTAAACACTAAAAATACTGAGAATAAAACATACCTACTTAACTTGGGTTGCCTCCCAAGCAACACCTGATTTAGTTTCACGGCATGACCTAACTACGGCTCAACCAAATTCCTTCATCCTTTTCCTCACACTTAGAGTTCATCTTCTTATTTGTTTCTAACATCTTGAGTATGAACTCTCATGGTCAACATCTTTTTTAAAATTAGCCTTTTTAGGCTCATCAACCTGCATCATGTCGAGCTTCTCTATTGGTGTCTTGGGCTTCTCAATGAGGATGTCCAAAGAGGTCTTTGGCGGACTAACCATCCCACACTTATCCCCTTCAATAACAGTAATCATACATAAATATTTATATTGGGATAGTGTGTTGAGTGATTTATAAAATTTAAAAATCACCTCTTCATCCTTCTATCTCATTGTCAGCTTACCCTCTCTCACATCAATCAGCGCTCCAAGATGATTGACACCTTTTTATCTATCTGAAAATAAAAAATTATAAAATTAGCAGGAATAAAAAATTTACCAACCTTTATGAGGACATCCTCTATGATTCCTGCGGGATGGGTTATGCTCCCATTTGCCAGCTGCAATAACACAGAGCTCGGTCTTGGCTTCCCCAAGTTCAAAGTATTGAAGAAGGAGAGAGGCATCAAGTTGACACTTTCCCCAAATCGCTAAGTGGATGGACTACCTCACTGTTGCTAATTTAAATGGGGAGAATGAATTTCCCAGGGTTTTTGAGATTTTTGGGCATTTTTTGTGTCACCACAGATCTACACTCTTCAATGGGTGCTACCACCCCCACATCCTGCAGCTTTACCTTATTAGCAACCACATGCTTCAAGTACTTAGCGTATTTAGGCATTCCCTATAAAATATCTATAAGAGAAACGTTAATATAAAGCTCTCTAAATGTGTCAAAGAACTTCTTGAAGCATGCAACCTTCTTTGCTTTTCTGTGCTTCTGTGGGAAATGTAATGGTGGTATTTGCTTCTCTAACTATTCAACAACTTTAGTTTTTGAGTACTCAGACTTACTCAAATTTTTAGCAACTTTTTTGGATACCTGTGGGGGAATTAACTCTGCATCCACCTCCTTAGTTCTCTTTGGAGGGTCTTCATTCATCTCCTTACCACTCTTCAAAGTGATTTCCATTACTTGTTTGGGATTTTTTGTATCACTAGGAAACCCACCTTCAGGCCTGGTATTTTGTGCCTTTTACAATTGTCCTACCTGTAGATCCAAGCCCCCTGTAATAGTCTGCTAGATCTTCATATCTGCAGCCAACTGTGTGTGATTAGATAGAATCTACTTGATCATCTCTTCCAAGTTGCTAGTTGACTGATTTGGTTGAGCTTGTTGCTGTTGGGCATTCCACGATTGATTTAGTGGATAAGTCTGCCACTTCATGTTGTAGGTGTTACCATAATTAGGCCTCTAAACGTTGCCTATAAATATCAGTGATTTTGAATTTGTAGCATACATAGCCGCTGAATGGACACTGTTACCACAAACTTTACACCAACCTACAACTTGTTGGATTGCATTAATTGTGGCTGTAGGCTGTGCAACTCTCAACTTCAGACTGCTTATTGGATTTGGCAATACAGAGATTTGAGCAGATATGGCAGTAAATTGGTCAACTCTAATACACCTGTAACTCTTTTTGTAGTACTTCTAGAATCTGAATTCCACTCGAGATTCCCTTGAGCAATGCGGTTCAATAAGGTGTAAAATTTATCATATGTAATCTTAAGAGCTTGACCACCTGCAGCTGAATCTAGAAAAATCTTTGTATTATGGTCAAGTGCCTCTACAAAAGTATGAGATAGTACCTCATTGTATTGTTGATGGTGTGGTCAATCCCGAAGAAGTGATTGGAACTGCTCCCAAGCATGATATAGATTCTTGTCTGGCTACTATTTGAAGCACACAATCTTACTGCGAAGTCTTACAGTTTCGCCAGATGAAAAGAACCAGATGAGAAATTTCCAGGCCATGTCATCCCATGATGTGATTGAATTTTCCGGCTTAGCATTCAACCACTTTTTTCTCCCCCCAACAGTAAAAAGAGGAACAAGGTCATCCTCACATAGTTTGCATTCACACCTGTAGGGATGAATGTGTCACTGATTTTCAAAATTTTTGCAAGTGGACCTATGGATCTTCATGTGAAAGCCCTGTGAACTGTCCAGTGCTAATCAGAAGTTGCACCATATTCTATTTGAGCTCAGAATTGTCTCCTACAGCCGGTTTCTAAAATGAAGAGGTCAAATTTATTGGAAGTGGGATTGCCACTTCTCTAACTGTCCTGCGGGCTGCTTGTTCTTCAGCCATTGGAGCAGGATCGTTTTGATCTTCTTATAATTACGGAATGCAGGGAGAAGGATTACTTATCTCTTTCTTTGATTGGAGCGTTACTCTGGTTCAGGGCTTGGTTCAACAAACTCCCAATCCCTTGGCATCTTACTAGACTGAAAACCTATTTCATGCAAATACAAAACCAAGACCAAGAATAAAGCACCATATAAATCTAAAAATCAAAACTAAAATAAAAATAGTTTCCAAATTGCAAGTCTTCTACAATGGCGCCAAAAACTTGACAGTGCCCAAGCACAGACGCAAGTGTACATGGTCTTCCAAGTAATATAGTGGCCTTCAAGAAAGCCAAATATCGATCCCACAGGGACTTGTTTCAACAACTATCCAATTTTAATTCACAATTTAGATTAGATTGATGCAAGAGTAACCAACAGAGAGTTGATGGTTGTAAACTAATAATTAAAGTAACAATGCATAAAGTAAAGTTTTGAAACAATCAATTGAGTGAAGCCTAGGGTTAAAACACTTTGAACAATCATACTATGCTATTGAACTTCATTCGTTAAATCACTTATCTTGGTTGTTGATTCGCAGGGTTAGTTGCATGATCATGGTCTCCCTACCTCTAATCATTTACCTAACATGGACATTACAACTACAACATTTAGTAGGGATGTAATAATATAATTAAGTGATTAAAGATATCATCCTACGTTTGAATCAAATAAGGCTTCTAGGTACTTCCCTGTCCTAGACGCTAATTCAAATTCCTTATTTCATGAAAGAATAAGAACCCTACTTTGTTCATCCCCAGGTTCTATCTCCCTACTCCCTCTCTCGAGATCACTAGGTTGACTATACATGTATTCTAAGGGTGATCAATCCTCAAAATAGTAAAAACAAGGATAAACAAACAACTAATAATGATAAGCAATTCAAACGAAATTAATTCAAAATTATAATAGTCATGTTCTCGGCTTTAACCCTGGAAAGGGAATTTTTAGCCACTAATAGTCATAATCATCATCCAAATAATTGTATCAATGATAAAAACCATAAAGAAGCTATATTGAAGAATAAAAAACCTAAATATAAAGTGCAACGGCCTCCCAATTTTTTCCAAGACGTCCCAAGATGCCCCCAACGTGTTTCAATACGTTCTATTTATATTAAACTAATCATAATCAGTCTAGGAGTAGGATTTCATGTTGTTATTTTATAGCTGGTCACAAATTTCCCACTTTTGAACTTCATCGCATCACTCTAGTGTTCTCATCGCTATAAGCCCGCAACGCGGCCTAATCGCATAGATCTACTGGAAGTTGATAGTTATCGTCTGGTACATTACCGTGATGTGTCAACCATCCGATTTCTATTAGCACCGCACAACACTTTTATCGCGGTGAGCTCCCAGGCGTCCTTTTCTCGTCAAGTTGTGTCTTGTGTTCCCGTTAGTCGAGTCTAATTCTTTGTATGATGTTTCCACTTGATTTGAGGCTTGTAAATCCTCTATGTATCAGCATAATCATCTCACCAAGCCAGCTATAACATTACACACCACGAATTAAAGCTCCAAAAAACACAACAATCAAGGCGATGAACTAGTAACTCAAGCTAGAATACTAGTTTTCTCATCTAGACTTTAAATGCTCAATTTGAACCCAAACTCGTGTGAAAATATCTTTAAACATTAAAAGAACATACTTGGACACTTAGATGGACATGTATATCATTATTGACATGTAAATCTTATGAATTGTCCTCAAAACAATGCTTATTATGAAAGGATAACCACACTAGAGTGCACAAATACATCCAACATTAATAGCTAGATCTAAGGTTTATCTTAGAGAAATTACTAGAACCCTAAAGTTGGTCAAACAAGTTATAAATTTTGGGGAGTGGATACTTATTATTGACTGTGCCTTTGTTCAACTGACGATAGTCGATGACATTCTGAGAGAACCATCTTTGTTACGCACGAAAAGGACTGGAACGCCCTATGGTGAATCACCAGGCCAATCCCTTATATAATAGATCATTTAACTGCTCCTTGAATTCCCTATGCACATTTAGAGCCATTCTGTAGGGTGGAATAGAGATAGGCTGGGTGTCTGGAAGGAGATCTATTCTGAAGTCAATTTTTATTTCGGGAGAGATTCCGGGAAGATCTTCGGTAAAGACATCTGAAAATTCTGTTACTACTAAACCTGACTCAATATCCAGAGTCTCAGAATTTGAGTCTTTCACTCGAAAAAGATGGCACAGACAACCCTTAGGTATCTGTAATGCCCCAAAATCTGATTACGAGATATCACACGGTACTCAAGACTACGAGTAGCCTTAAGCTAACCCTGTCTGCCTTCTACTAGATATAAATCTCATAATCAAGGTAATATAGACATGAAAGTCAAACTGAATGTGGAAACTTTCTGAAATAACTAAGAATAATCTAAACATAATGCATGAAAATACTGAATAAGATGAATCGCAACTATTAGCCTGACGAACCTCAACTACTAACATCTAGAGAGTCACTGGGGCAAAACCCCAGCTAACTCGAACTATCTAAAAAGAATACTAAATAATGTAAATTGATAAGCTACAAAATCTGAGTGAACAAGTCCCCGAACTATGAGGACTCACCATCTGTAGGATGAAGATGGAGATGCTCGAACTACTCACACTGCTGATACTGAGCACCTGAACCTACATTATGAGACAATATAACACATAGACATATATGTGGATCAGTACTTTGAGGATGTACTAAGTATATGGAGGTGAAATACATAAGGAAAAATATCATCTCATCATCATAATTTATAAAACAATGCATGCTAAATGTAAATGACTCACATAAGCTGGAATATCTGAAAATACTAAAATCATGAATAATAAATCAATCATAATTTATAAATCTAGTGAGTCATAACATTTAGTTCTGAAAGCTATACTCGTACTCTGTTTGTAAATCGTACTGTCTGAGTGTAAAAAGAGCTCACTTCTGAAATCTGAAATCTAAAAGCTAAAGTCTGTAATTGTTATCTTTCTGTAAAGCATAATCTGAGTAAACTTTGTGAGCCTTTACACTTAGTTTTCTAAAAGCTTTTCTTTCTAGTGGGGAAATACCCAAAACTGTTTATTTACTTTTTCACTAGCAGGGAATTCTTTTAAAAAACTATTTTGCAAGGGAGGTTATCTTAACCGACATAAACCATGCGAGCTACATAGAGTCCAACGTCAAATCCTCCTAAGGAAGAAACCTCACCTTGGGGAGAGTTGTTATACTCTTGCCAGAGAGTATAGCCTCAGCTTAGGTGATCATTATCTCAGCCTACTATGGGACCTTAAATCTCAAATCTATGGTAGCACATAGTTCTGGGGTATGAAACCTTGGAATTATACCCAATTTAGTGCTAAATACTACTCCCTTTTTATTTACTACGCTCATCTTGTTGGAAATCCACTTTAAAACTAGCATAAGGGTATATTATGAAAACAATTATGCACTTATCTGAATCAATCTGTAAGTGAAGCTATTTTGCTTTCTGAAATTTGTAATAAATCTGTAAAGTGGATCCAAAACTTATCTGGTGATCAAAAGATCAAAGCTTTACTGAAAATCTGTAAATAATCTGATAATAAGATGCTTAAAATATCATCTTTCTTGAAATAATAATATTCAATCTTGGGGTAACAACCCATGCTTCAATCCCATGTCAAAATATCATAATAATCATGCTTGATAATGAAAAAATGACAATTCATCTCAAAATTTATAATTTACTGCAATAGGCATGAAAATATGAAAATAGACATACAATTCATCTTCAAAATATCTCAAAAACTCATAACTTTGCAAATAGCAATAATGGGTATGAACCCTAAATCAAAACTCATGTAATATCATTCAAATCGAATGAATTTAATGTAAAATCTTGGTTTTGGACATAAGGATGAAAGAAGATCCTTGTTCGTAAACCCCACATATCTTGGTAGATGATTAGATGGAGAAACTTGAATTATTGATTCTTATTTGAGTTCTTGAATATGGATTCTTGCTTATCTTGCCTTGGTAATCCTTAATCTTATGCTTCCTTGGGGAACTAATGGAGGGTTTTGATTTCTTGGAGAAGAGGTTTTAGAGCTCTAGGGTTTTGCTTTTGAAGACAATGATGAATAATGAGAACAAAGCACTTTGAATATGATTAATCTTGTGTTTTGGACCAATTGGGGGCCTTGGGTTTTGACCAAAATGCCCTCTTTAATTCCCTGGAAGAAACTAAAAATGCAACATTTTTTTGATTTGGGTGGCCCGTGACGCGCCACTGTCGCGGTGGCTTACTGGTAAATGGACAAGTGGGAACTGGGATGACTCCATAATGTGCCACCATCGCGGTGCCCCTTTGGAATGCCATTTTATCCACTGGCGCGATGCGCCAATATTACGTTGGGCTACTGGAAATCAACAATTGGGAACTTGGCTCTCTCCGCAATGCACCAATATCGTGTCGGTCTAGTAGAATAGGACAATTGAGAATTTGGGATTCTCTGCGATGCGGGGCTTTGACAATCATCATTTTACCCTTCTCCGCGATGCGCTGAGTGCCCGGGGGCACGCTGTCAACTTAAAAACGTCATAACTCCTTCACCGACTGTCGGAATTGGGCAAATTTGGTATCGATGGAAAGCTTATTCAATTTCTCACAAAATGGGAGGTCTAAATCTAGAAAATTCTACATGAAATAAATATTCTTCATTTTGGAAGATATTTCTTAACATTCCAGGAGCAAATTTAAGCTCAGAAAAGTGTGGGGTATTACAATATCTCCCCCTTGGGAACATTCATCATCAAATGTGGCTAGATAAGCTAAAAATACTGAGGAATATAAGGCTAAAAGCTATCACACACAATTGAAATTAAATGTATGACGGAATCTAAAATATAGTGAGCTACTGAACTGATCTGAGAGTGCATGAATTCTCATGAAGATAACTATATATAGCTGAATCTGAAACTGGAAAAGAACTGAATGAAGGAAAACTATTACCTTCAGCTGAATTTGAGTTCATGGAAAAGAGATGTGGATACTTGGTACGCATGTATGCTTCTGCTTCCCACGTATCACCCTCAACGGACTGATTTTTCTACAGAACTTTGACCAAGTAAACTTTTTTTTCCTTAGCCTACGAATCTGATGATCAAGAATATCTACTGGGACTTCTTCGTAAGAAAGGCTATTCTGAATATCTGTGCTTTCTAGAGGAACTATAACAGCTGAATCATCCATGCTCTTCTTTAACAAGTACACATGGAATACTAGATGGACTAAGGATAAATGGATAAATCTGAGGGTAGCGCAAGCTCATACGCTACCTTCCCAACACGGTTTAAAATTCGAAAAGGATCAATATAACGGGGACTAAGCTTCCCCTTCTTGCCAAATCTCTTCACCCCTTTCATTGGTGAAACTTTTAAATACACAAGATCATTAACCTCAAACTCAAGATCTCTTTTTCTCATGTCGGCATAAGATTTCTGATGACTCTGGGCTGCTTTCAATCTCTCTCTAATCAACTAAACTTTCTCTATGGCCTTAAACACCATGTTTGGCCCAATCAAGGCCGCCTTACCCACTTCAATCAACCTAACTAGCGATCTATATCTTTGTCTATAAAGTGCTTCAAACGGAGCCATCTGAATACTAACATGATAACTGTTATTATAAACGAACTCAATAAATGGCAAATGATCATCCCAACTACCTTTGAAATCAACAATACATGCCCTCAACATATCCTCCAAAGTCTGAATGGTCCTCTTTGCCTAACCATCTATCAGCAGATGAAAAGCTGAACTAAGGTGAACTTGGGTACCAAGATCCTTCTAAAAGGCTCTCCAAATCTGAGAGGTAGACTGAGTACCCCTATCTGAGATGATGGACAAAGGAACTCCATAAAATCTAACTATCTCTCGGATATACAACTTAGCATAATCTTCAGCTGTATAAGATGTGTGAACTGGAAAGAAATGTGCTGACTTAGTCAATCTGTCTACAATAACCCAAATCGAGTCATGCTAACAATGCAAATGGGGTAAACTTGTCACAAAATCCATATTCACCTCTTCCCACTTCCAAGTGGGGATGCCAAACTCTTTCAATGCACCACCAGGTCTTTGGTGCTCTACCTTAACCTGTTGACAAGTTGCATACTTAGCTATGAACTCTGCTATGTCTCTTTTCATACCACTCCACCAATAGATTTCCCATAAGTTACAGTACATCTTGGTGGCTCCTGGATGGATGGAATAACGTACACCATGAAATTCCGCCATAATCCACTACCTCAAATCATCAACACATAGAACATACAACTTACTCTGGTATCTCAACACACCATTTCCCCTTGGGAGAAAACCTCCACCCTTTGGTCTTTAACTGACTCCTTTAGTTTGACCAAACTAGAATCCTTATATTGCTTCTCCTTTACTTCCGAAACTAGGGAGGATTTAGAACTACTTTGAACCCAAATATTCCCTTCAACTGAATCAACCAGTATCACACTCAATCTAGCTAACCGATGAACTTCCCAAACTAACTCCTTCTTTTTTTTCTCCACATGAGTAACACTACCCATAGACAATCTACTAAGGGCGTCTTCCACTATATTGGCCTTTCCCGAATGATACAACACACTCATATCATAATCTTTCAACAACTCCAACCACCTTCTCTGACGGTGACTCAACTCCCTCTGAGTATACACATATTGCAAGCTTTTATGATTTGTGAACACATCAATATGCACTCCATACAAATAATGTCTCCATATTTTCAAAGCAAACACAACAACAACTAACTTAAGATCATGGGTTGGGTAATTATTTTCAAGGGGCTTAATCTGTCTAGAGGCATAGGCTATGACCTTACCTTTCTGCATAAAAAAAAACCCAAACCAACTCTGGAGGCATCACAATAAACCACAAAACCATATGTTCCATCAGGTAGCACTAAAACTGGGGTTGAAGTGAGTCAAGTCTTCAACACCTGAAAACTCTTCTTGCAGGAATTTGACCACTGAAACTTAACTTTATTTTAGGTCAATCTAGACATAGGAGATGCAATAGATGAGAAACCCTTTACAAAATATCTGTAATAACCATCTAGACCCTAGAAACTCCTAATATTTAATTGGGAAATAGGTCTAGGCTAATTTCTTATGGCTTATGTCTTTTGGGGATCAACTCTAATACCTTCACTGGAAACGATATAAAAAAGGAAAGCTACTGACATAAGCCAAAATTTACACTTGCTAAACTTGGCAAACAACTGGTGGTCTCTAAGGGTTTGCAATACAATTCCAAGATGGTCTGTAGGATCATCCTCACTACGAGAGTAGACAAGAATATCGTCGATAAAGACTATGACAAACATGTCCAGATACTGTTTGAACACTCTGTTCATCAAGTCCATAAAGGCTGTTGGGGCATTTGTTATTTCGAAGGACATGACTAGAAACTCAAAATGACCATAACAGATCTTGAAAGATATCTTTAGAATATCACATTCCCTTACTTTAAGCCGATGATAGCCAGATCTAAGGTCTATCTTTGAGAAATAACTGGCACCTTGGAGTTGATCAAATAAGTCATCAATTCTAGGAAGAGGGTATTTGTTTTTGACTGTAACTTTATTCAACTAACGATAGTCAATGTACATACGCAAAGAACCATCTTTCTTTCTCACGAATAGGATAGGAGCGCCCCATGGAGAAACACTAGGCCTTATAAAACCTTTATCTAAAAGATCTTTGAGTTGATATTTCAACTCTTCAAGCTCGGTGGGAGCCAAATGATATGGAGGTATAGAAATAGGCTGAGTATCTGGAAAAAGTTTAATACCACATTCTAATTCCCTATCGGGAGGTACCCCTGGAAAATCGTCAAAAAGACATTTGGAAACTCATTAACTACACTAACTGACTGAACTGTTGGAGTCTCAGACTTAGTGTCTTTAACTCAAATAAGATAATAGATACACCTTTTTGAAATCAACTTTCTTGCTTTAAGATAAGATATGAAATGACTCTTGGGAGACACTGAATTACCTAATCACTCAAAGACTGGCTCATCTGGAAACTAAAATTTCACAACTCGGGTGCGATAATTTATAAATGCATAACAAGAATGTAGCCAATCCATACCAAGAATAAGATTAAAGTTAACTATATCTAACTCTATTAAGTTTTCTAACATGATTTTATGAAGGAAGTGACTGGACACTTTCTATAGATTTGTTTAGCAATAATTGACTGACCCACTGGGGTAGATACCAAGAAAGACTCAAGGATATTTTTAGAACTTATCTCAAAATTTACTGCAACTAACAGGGTCACATAAGAGAAACCAACCCAGGGTCTAACAACACATAAACATCAAAATAAAAGACACGAAGTATACCCATAACAACGTCTGGTGAATCCTCCTGATCCTGATGGGATGGTAAAGCATAAACTGGTTCTGGCACTGACCACCACCGGTACTGGATGATGCACCCTGAGGAGGGACTGGTAGACCTAAAGGAGCTGGTGCATTAGCAGTCTGAGTCTGGGGACGATAATCTCTATTTCCCTGCTTAGAATGCGAGCAATCTTTAATTACTTGACCTGACTTACCATAACTAAAACAACCCTTCTGTCCAACCAAACACTCACGGGGTGATTCCTACCACACTTAGCACAGGAAGGATAACGAGGTCTTACACTTACACTATTTTGAGATCTCGACATAAAAAACTTTCTCTACTTCTTCTGTCTACCTCTGGGAGTGGGATTACTAATTGAAGATAGTGTTGGCATAGATGAACGATTTTGAAACTTCAAATGATTTCCTCCTTGAGACCTATTCTGACCATACTCAGATTGTCATATTCTAGCCCTCTTATTATTTCTATCTCTCCCCTTCAACTTATCTGCCTCAATCTGCTGAGCATGCATCTTCAATCTTGCAAGGTCCATGTCTCCAATGAGTATAGCAGTCCTACACTCCCTGACTACCAAGCTAGACACTCCAGTAACAAACTTACTCATACTAGCCCTAGGACCAGCCCTCGTATCAGGGGCATACTTAGACAACTGATTGAACTTAAGGTAGTACTCCTTCACTGTCATCAATCCATGCTTCAAATTCACAAACTCTTCTATCTTAGCTTCCCTCATCTCACATGGAAAGAACCTATCTAGAAAAGCATCCTGAAATACCTACTAACTCATAGGAACAATATTTTCACCTTTACCATTCTTCCATATCACTACCTAATCATACTCTACATCCTTTAATCTATAGGATGCTAACTCTACACTCTCCTCCTTAGAAATATGCATAATATGGGTGATATTCTTCACCTTACCTAGATAAAACTATAGGTCCTTACCTTTCTTTGACACAAAGAACTCTGGTAAATTCATCCTCATAAAGTCTCTGATTCTAGCTACTGCTAAATCCCCGTTTTATTAGAGTGGGACTGAAACCTAATTCTGATAATTGCCCTAAACATTAGCAGTCACAACTTGGTCCAACGCCTAAATGGCAGCCCTAAACTCAGCATGGGATACATTCTTATTCAAAGGATCTGCGGGCTGGGAAGGGTGGTTATTTTTTTTGTGGGCGTTAGCTTGACGAGGAGGCATATTCAACTGTCACGTAAGAGCACGAGTTAAAAGCAGATACAAATATTGTAAGCATGATAGATCATGAAAGAAAAAGATGATTTTCTAAGAATGTTCTGTAGCCTCTTTCTTATAAATGTGTTACGCTTCACACAGATGATCAAGACTCTACATAATACGACTTGTCTGGCTCTCTAGGACTCTTCAAAACCTAAAGTTTGTAACGCTCATAAATCTGGTCTCGAGACGTCACACGGTGCTTAAGACTACGAGTAGCCTTAATCTAACCCTGTCTGCCTTATACTAGATATAAATCTCATAATCAAGATAATATAGACATGAAAGTTATACTAAATGTTGAAACTATCTAAAATAACTAAGAATAATCTGAACATAACATATGACACATTAATACTGAATACGATGAATCACAACTAGTAGTCTAACAAGCCTCTACTACTAACATCTAGAGAGTCACTGGGACAAACCCCCAGCTAACTTGAACTATCTAAAAAGAATACTAAATCATGTAAAATGATAAACTGTAAAATTTGAGTGAACAAGTCCCTGAACTATGAGGACTCACCAACTATAGGATATAGATGGAGATTCTTGAACTACTCACGCTGCTGATACTGAGCACCTGAACCTATATTATGAGATAATGTAGCACATAGACATATATGTGGATCGGTACTTTGAGGATGTACTGAGTATATAAGGGTGAAATACATATCTAAAAATATCATCTCATTATCATAATTTATAAAACAATGCATGCTAAATGTAAATGACTCACATAAGCTAGAATATCTGAAATACTAAAATCAAGAATAATAAATCAATCATACTTTATAAATCTAGTGAGTCATAACATTTAGTTCTGAAAGTTATACTTGTACTCTGTTTGTAAATCATACTGTCTGAGTGTAGAAAGAGCTCACTTCTGAAATCTGAAATCTAAAAGCTAAAGTCTGTAAATGTTATCTTTCTGTAAAGCATAATTTGAGTAAACTTTGTGAGCCTCTACACTTAGTATTCTAAAAGCTTTTCTTACTAGTAGGGAAATACTCAAAACTGTTTGTTTACTTTTTTACTAGAAGGAAATTCTTTTAAAAGAATATTCTGCAAGGGAGGTCTCTTAACCGACATAAACTATGCGAGCTACATGGAGTCCAACCTCTCATCCTCCTAAGAAAGAAACCTCACGTTGGGGAAAGGTGTCATACTCTTGCCAGGAAGTATAACCTCAACTTAAGTGATCACTATCTCAGTCCACTATGGGCCCTTAAATCTCAATTCTATGGTGACACATAGTTCTGGGGTATGATACCTTTAAATCATACCCAACTCGGTACTAAATACTACACCCTTTTTATTTGCTACGCTCATCTTGTTGGGAATCCACTTTAAAACTAGCATAAGGGTTTATTATGAAACCAGTTATGTACTTATCTGAATCAATCTGTAAGTGAAACTATTTTTCTTTCTAAAATTTGTAATAAATTTATAAAGTGGATTCAAAAACTTATCTGGTGATCAAAAGATCAAAGCTTTACTGAAAATTAGTAAATAGTCTGATAAAAGGATGCTTAAAGTATCATCTTTCTTGAAATAATAATATTCAATCGCGGGGTAGCAACCCATGCTTCAATCTTATGTCAAAACATCATAATAATCATGCTTGATAATGAAAACAATGATAATTCATCTTAAAATCTGTAATTTACTGCAATAGGCATGAAAATATGAAAATAGACATACAATTCATCTTCAAAATATCTCAAAAACTCATAACTTTGCAAATAGCAATAATGGGTATGAACCCTAAATCAAAACTCATGTAATATCATTCAAAATCATATGAATTTAATGTAAAATCTTGGTTTTAGGCATAAGGATGGAAGAAGATCCTTGTTCATAAATCCCACATATCTTGGTAGATGATTAGAAAGAGAAACTTGAATTATTTATTCTTATTTGAGTTCTTGAATATGGATTCTTGCTTATCTTGCCTTGGGAATCCTCAATCTTATGCTTCCTTGGGGAACCAATGGAGGATTTTGATTTCTTGGAGAAGAGGTTTTAGAGCTCTAGGGTTTTACTTTTGAAGACAATGATGAATAGTGAGCACAAAGCACTTTGAATATGATTAATATTGTGTTTTGGACCAATTGGGGGCCTTGGGATTTGACCAAAATGCCCTCTTTAAACCCCTGGACGAAACTAAAAATGCAATATTTTTTTGATTTAGGTGGCCACCGCGATGCACACCATCGCAGTGTCTTACTGGTAAATGGACAAGTGGGAACTGGGCTGACTCCCTAATGTGCGACCATCGGGTGACCCTTTGGAATGCCATTTTGGCCACTGGCGCGATACGCCAATATTTTTGGCCTACTGGAAATCGACAATTGGGAAATTGGCCCTCTCCGCAATGCACCAATATCATGTCGGTCTAGTAAAATAGGACAATTGGGAATTTGAGCTTCTCTGTGATGCGGGGCTATCGCGGAGGGCCACTAGAATTTGACAATCATCATTTTACTCTTCTCCGTGACACGCTGAGTGCCCAGGTGGCACATTGTCAACTTAAAAACGTCCTAATTCCTTCACCGAGTGTCAGAATTGGGCAAATTTAGTATTGATGGAAAGCTTATTCAATTTCCCACATAATGGGAGGTCTAAATACGGAAAATTCCAGAAAAATAATTATTCTTCATTTTGGAAGCTATTTCTTAACATTCTAGAAATGAATTTAATCTAGGAAAAGTGTGAGGTATTACAATATCATCTTTCTTGCCTGAAGATATGAAATAGTCTTACCCCTAAGAACTAAGTACTATCCCTCCCTAAAATGAGTTGTTCATTAAGGAACTAGGACTGGACAATATTTCTGCAATCAACTAAGGCATGACATGAGTGGAGCCAACCCATACTAAGAATGACTTCAAAATAAGATATCTCTAACTCTACAAGATCAACTGAAGTAACTTTTTGAGACATTGTGATAGGGAAATTTTTGTATACCCGTCTTGGTATAATTGACTTACTCACTGGGTTTGGAACTGAGAAAGGCTCTTCTAATATTTTGAGACTGACACCAAAATTGACCACTATAAAAAGGGTCACAAAATAAAGTAAATCTCCGGGGTCTAATAAAACATAAACATGAAGATGAAAGACCTATAACGTACTCGTAACCACATCAGGATAACTCTCTTGATCATATCGGGTATGAAGAGAATATAATCTATTTTGGCACTGCCCACTGGTTGCACTGGAAGTGGCACCCTGCTGAGTCGGGCAACTGGATGGAGTTACAAAATGATTGGATTGACCCTGATGACCAGCCCTCTGGCAATTCCTTACCCTGTGGCCTGGCTTGCCACATCCAAAACACCCATCACTACTAGATTTACACACACTCTAGTGATTTCTTTCATATTTCCTATAAAGCAAATTAGTACGACCACTGTTCATACTATCCCGGGGCTTAGAGCCTGATGCTCTATCCCAACTATCTTGCCTAAACTTAGGCACTAGCTTGCTAGCTGAAGATGGAGCTGGGGCTGAATATTTTTGGTAGAACTAAGAATGGTTTCCACCTTCCGACCTTGTCTGAGCAAAGTTGAAACTGCCTGTTCTGGTTCTCTTATTCTTTCTTTTTTTTTCCTTAAGTTTCTCCTTCTTAATTTTTTGAGCATGAACTTTGAGTCTAGATAGGTCCATATCCTTAATCAACATAGCAGTCCTACACTCCTTAACCATACTATTACATACACCAGACACAAACTTACTCATCTTGGACCTAGAGTTAGCCACCATAGTAGGAGCATCCCTCTCCAACTGATTGAACTTGAGTGAGTACTCCTTCACACTCATACTACCCTGCTTCAAGTTTATGAACTCCTTCACCATAATTTCCCTCAACTCTAATGGAAAGAACCTGTCTAAGAAGGCTGTGGCAAACTCCTCCTACTCTACAGGCCCTGCATCAACACCTTAGTCCTCCTTCTACATCTTAAACTACGTGTGAGCTACACCCTGCAATGGATATGCAACCAACTCTATATTTCTCAATCGAATTGATGCCCATGAAATCTATCATTTTCTTCACCATGTACCGAAAATCCTGTGGATCCTCCTTAGACTTGGATCCCGAAAATAAAGGAGGATTAATTCGGGTGAAATCCCAAATCCTTACAGCATCTGGATTTGTCACTGGTTTAATTGGGAAATCAACCTGCTGGTTGTTTTGAGCGGTATCAGAATGGATTAAGGACATCAAAGCATCCCTGGACTCGGCATGAGAAACATGGTCATTCAGGGGGATCTTCCTGAACAGGTGGTGCGGGCTGATCCCTGTTTCCTCTTTCGTTATTTCTTTTTGGAGGCATTGTCTGTAAACAAAAGGAAGGGATGAGTTATAAAGATGAATTAAATGGAGATCATGCTCTTTCACATGATATGAACATTGAAATAAGGGAAACTTTCCTAAAATGTCTTATAGACCCTTGTCCATAAGTATGACACGTTTCACACCTATGCACAAGACTCTACTTAACATGAATTTCAGATAACCTAGGACACTTTAAGACCTTAGACTTTGATACCAAGTTTTATCACGACCCGAGGCTACCCTCTAGTCACAACAATAGTGCTTACGTCCATAAGTGATCACAATCTAACCCATGAACTTGTCTCTGCTATGAGCACTGAGTAAAGTGATAATAATACAATATGTGCGGAAGATATAAGTTAAAAAGATATTGTCAACTGGAACACCAAAATGTATAAATAAATGATTGGTCTAAAATATCTGATAAATACTGGAAACTGAACTAACTGTCTGGAACAACTGATAATACTAAAAACTAAATGAACTATCTAACTGATTGTATGTCGAAAAGCCTCTAAAAATCATGAGAAGTTGATGGGAAAACCCCCCAACTAACTCCAACTGACTAAACATAAAGGAATACTGAAGTAACTATAAAAGCAATTATGTCCCAGATGGAAGAGGATGCACCACTACCGCTGCAGAGTATGCTAAGCTGTCAAAGAACGGTCAGGAAACTGAGCATCCAAAATATGTTATAAGATAACATAGAACAAAGAAAAGTATATGATAGGTAATTTGAATGTACTAGTATGCGAGATAAGGACTGACTGAAATACATGAGATAACTGAGCATGAATGCATAAACATGTAATATCTGAGAATGCAAGACCAATCACAAACATGTTATTGAGATAATCTATAATTTGAAAGACTAAAATTTATATGACTGAATAACTAATACTATGTATACTTGGTCAAGAAAATTTGAACTGAGATACACTGAAATACTGACTGAAATTGTGGGGGGTATCATGTAACTGACATGCCCCAATCTGAGCTAATCGGGGTCCAACTTGTAACCCCAGTTAGAGGGGTGCCAGTATCATGCCACGGGTACTAACATTTGGCTATGTGGATCCACTAAACTGGTGTACCGAAGGACTAAGGAGTCACCCTTTATTGGCAGGTGCTCTCATTAGATATGTGTCAACCCTTAACTGGCAGGAAAATATCTCAAACCTACACTTGCTGTGTAGTTCTGGAACTCAGGGACTGCTACAAAAGTTCACACCCTCTCCTGGTAGGTGACCCCCCATCCCTGGGTTTGCTCGGTGCTAAATCCTACTCTCAACTGAACTGACACTGGTACTGAACTGAACTAAACTCAACTGAACATTATTTCTGATCTTGCTCATCATGATCATAAATATCTGAGTCTGATGATAAGATTCATAGTTTAACTGACTTATTACTTGAAGTTCTGAAATTATGTAAAATACATAGGTATCGGGTGTTCATAACCCGCCAACACTGAATGATCATAAAATATGACATCAAAACTTAAGACTGTAGTATGGGAATCATGGTTTGAAGAACCAAAACATAACCATCTCATCAAATAAGTGAAAAGCATGAACTTGAACATAGGAATGTGATGAACATGAGAAAACAGTGTGATTATAGGGCTAAATTCATAATTCGATATTATAACATGAAGTACACTTGGATATGATAGGGGAAATTAAAACTTAAATCATGAGATAACCTAACTTTTCATGGAATCATACGTGGTCATGAATTAGGTTTAAAATACTAAGGAAAAACATAAATTCAACTTATCTTGAACATATGGAACTTCACAATGCTGGAAAAACTCATATTTTAACCAAAGAGGAGGGTTTTGGGCTTAATGGGTGAAAGAGACCCATTAATGAACACCCACATACCTCTATAGATAATTTTCTTGAAGATTTCTTGAGGGTTTCTTGAACTTGAAAGATTGAATTCTTGATTTCTTGAGAAAGAGTTTGGGTTTTGATCTTGGGAAAGGAGTAGGGTTTCTTGAGAGAAATTTTGAGTGAAAGGGGCAAATAATGCCCTTTTAAAAGTCCCAAATCATGTTAAGGACGAATTGGTTAAGGAAAATGACTCAAATGCCCCTTGGGAACTTAAATTAAGAAGCTAGGAAAAATGCCCTTGGCGCACCACGACTCTTGCTTGGGTCAAGCCATCCTCGTGTTGTAACTCACTTCTCCTATGGAGCTACCCTTATGCCTCGGGGCTATAGCAAGTCCTTGCTACCTCCTTCATCCAAAAACACCCTAAATCCTCTATGAATATCCTAAAACTCCATTGGGTCACACCTTTAACAACCCTAATAATGCTACAACATACACCCCATGTCATATGAATTCCAAACATTTAACAAGGTGAAGCATATAAAATTTAATGACTTTGGGATAAGTCTATAACTGAGGCCAAACCAAATCAAAAAAACCATACCCAAGTCCATTATTGTCCATATAAATCCTCAACAATAATGTCAAAGAATGTCTAGTTGGGACATGCTCCCAATCATAGCCGAAAACCAATATAAAGATTTAGCAAAGACATAAGATAATCTATAACATGAAATGGGCCTTTTGATATTTGGAAGCTCACAACTTTAGTATGACTCAAGCTGCCCCCAAATTACCAAGTCACTAAGCAGAAGGCATAGTAGTATGCCAAGTCCCTACATTGTGTGGGGATACAACATCCAAAGATGGTTAGCATTTGTAGTGCTAGCATGTAACTCAAGGATATAGATGAAATAATGCCATTAAGTCAAACCATGTAAACCAATACATATAGTTATATGCAATATATATATAGATATACCATGCCAGGGTAGGGAACAAGATTAAGATGCTCTTTTAAAATATTTAACCCAGTCTATATAGAATAACCGTCATAATAAAAGGAACCCACGGTCTATATGGGCCTATATCTCCCCTAGATGGAAGACCCCAGTGTCTGTAACTATATAAACTAGAGAATATCCATAACTATATATGCCTATATGAGGGACTCAAAAATCCTGGCATAATCAAGGTGAATTAAGCACCAATGTATACAATGTGGGGGACTCGAACCTCTCATTCATATAAAAATTTATGGGATTGGAAACTCTTAGTTATTTAGACACTCGAATTGGCTAGCATGGTTTCTAGTATTAGTCCTTCAAACTCCACTTTTACGGCCCGACTACACATCTCAATTTAAAGTCCAATTAAAACATTCATTACACATACATAACCACTAATACAAATACTTACCAAAGAAATCCTGTTGGTATCATCATACCAAAACCACTTGCAAGTGTACAACATGCCAAGATATTTATTGCATCAATTTGGGACTCGAACCTATTGTCTAACAAATACATTAATTCCATTCAACATTATCATTTAAGGACTCAAATCCATTTAGTAATTCAAATCAATTTATGGCCAACAAGGCCTTCAAAAAACCATTTACCAACCATTAATATTCTTAGGGCAATGCCTTAGTTCAAAATACAATTTAACATGTGACAAGATTATTCTCATTAATAAATTCACAAATAGGTTGAGGTCATATCATTATCAAATCAATTTCAAAATCAAAAGTCATCAAGTTTAGGGTGAAACATGACCCCTTAGTTAAATCACAATTCCCAAGCATCCACATGTATTATCAAAATTTAAATCATGAGAAAACAATAGTCAACTATAGACATTCAAATCCTCAATCATGGTTTTCAAAAACACCATTAATGACATATGAAAAAGGCTATAAGTATATGCTTTTAGTGAACTAACAATGAAGGAATATTCACATGCCCGAGTCACGACGATTCATGAGGAGAATTTGATCCTTAAGACTCTAGATGACAACTTTGAAGAATCCCTAGCCTAATTTTTCTTGAGAGGTTTTAGAAAGTGTTTTGAGAGACTTATATCTTATAAAGTGTATAATGAATGACCTAAAGGTGTTATAAGATGTGAGGTCTTAAGGGCTTGGGGTGGGAAATGTCCAAAGTATCCCAACTTAAAGCTGTAGAAAACCCGTAGATGGTTATGAGTTGACCCTCTAACTTATATCAACATCATATAAATCCTATCATTACGTCATCACCAAGACAGAAGAATGGAAACTACACTCTTTCCAACTTATGACTCCCTTTCCCCACTCACTACTAGTCCATATAATTCGTATGGTCTAGTCATAATAATCATAGAACACCAAGGGCTCAAACACTGGACAATATATGACTGGACCCTAACCACTCATCATATCAATATATACTCATATGGTTCCTCTTGTAACTAGGAAAGAACTTGGATAATAATACACTGACCAACTTAAGACTAGGTTTACCTGACCCAACACCATACCATATGACTAGTGGTGTGAGTCGTAAGATAAACAAAAAGTTCAAAACTCAAGAAATTTACAAGGGCCAAAGTTTGGGGGATTTCATTATAAAACCCTCCAAACTTTGTCCCTTACAAATTTCTTGAGTTTTGAATCTTCCATTCATTATACGACTCACCATAATAGTCGTATGATATGGTGATGGGTCTAGGGCCCCTAGTCGTATGTTGGTCAGTGTGTTTTTGGCTAAGTTTTATCCTTGGTATGAGAAGACTCCATACGAGTTGTATATTTATGTGATGAGAAGGTAGGGTCCAATCGTATATTGTTCAGTGTCTAGCCCTTGATGTTCTACCTTGGATACGACTTGAGGGTACTAGTTGTATGGGATGGTTATAAGTTGGGCAAGGGATTTTTATGGTGGAAAGAATATGGTGTCCAACTTTCATACCTAGTAATGACTTGAGGGTACCGCTCGTATGATGTGGTTACAAGTTGAAGGGCCGACTCGTACCCATATGTGTGTTTTTTTACAACTTTTAAGATGAGGGTATTTTGGGCATTTATCACCCTAATCCCTTATGATCCCACATCTTATAACACTATTTGGTCATTTATTATACACATTAGAATATTAAACACTCTCTAAAATATCTCTAAAACTTCTCAAGAAAGATTGGGATAGGGTTTCTTCAAAGTGGTCATCTAAGAGCTTAAAAATCAAAGTATCATTGAATCTTCTTAACTCAGACATGTGACTCTTCCTTCATTTTTAGTTCACTAAAATCATATGTTTTAAACATTGTTCATAAATCATTGATGGTGGTTTCGAAAAGCAAGGTTGAGGGTTTGAATGCATAATGTTGAATATTGCTTTCTCATGTTTTAAATTATAATTATTCATATTTTGATAATGGTTTTTCATATTTGGGTGCATGGGAATTGTGGATTGAATGAATGGGTTATGTTTAACCCTAGACTTGATGGTTTTTGGCTTGAATAATGGTTTGCTAATGTTATGCCTTTAACCTATTTATGAAAATATCAATGAGAAGAATCCTTTCACATATGGATTATGTTTTTGAAGTAAGGCTTTGGCTTATAAATGTTGATGATTAATAAATGGTTTTATAAAGGCCTTGTTGTCCATAAATTGAATTGAACTATAACCTTAGTGGTTTAATTGGTTAAATGGGTTTGAATACTTAAATGTTAAATTGAATTGATGTCTCTGTTTAGATAATGGGTTTGAGTCTCAAAGTTGATTAATAATGGTTATGTCATGTTGTATCCTTGCAAGTGAGGTTGGTATGACGAAATCAACATGATTCCTTTGGTAAGTAATTGGACTAATGATTGTGTATGTGTAATGAATGGTTTTAATTTGGTATTTAAATAGGGATGTGTAGCTGAGCCGTGAAAGTAGAGTCCAAAGGACTAACATTGGAAATCATGCTAGTCGATACGGGTGTCAATATGATTAAGAGGTTTGAGTTCCACGAATAAATAAATGAATGGGAGATTTGAGTCCCCCATATTGTATACTTTGGTACTTAAGTCACCTTGATTATGCTGAGAAGTTTGAGTCTCCTATCATATACAGTTATGGATATTCTCTAGTTCATGCGGCTACATGCACTAGGGTCCTTCCAACTAGGGGAAAGATGGGCCCATATAGCCCGAAGGTGCCTTGTTATATAGTGGTCATGCTACACAACCCAGGTTAAGGTTTTTAAAGTTCATGCTAAACCTTGTTCCCTACCTTCGCATGATATATATATGTATTTATGTGATTGCATATGGTTACTTGGTTTGGTTTTGAATGATGGCCTCATTTCATTCCTCTATCCTTGAGTTAAATGCTAGTGCTCCAATTGTTAACCATCTTTGGACACTGTATCCCCATGATGCAAGCATCAAAATGTCTTCTAATTTTCTTGCATAGTCATTCAGTGGGATGGTTCGTGAGTTGACATTAAAGTGCTAAGGTCACATACTTTAGAAGGCTTTATCTCATGGTTTTTTATTCTATGTCTTAGACTTTATTTAGACTCTATTTTGGCTATTATTGGGGGCATGTCCCTATATTTTGTTGACTTTAGATTTGTGGAGGCTTTGTTGAATTACTGTGGACTTCGGTGTATTGTTTGGTAGATTATTTTGATGACGGATGGTTGTCCGGTAACCGGTGGTTGATATAGATATTTCATGAAATAATATTAGTCTTATTTTTACACTATCTTGTTTTATGTTAGGAATTTATTTGATACTTATGGTTGTTGTATTGATTAGGTTAGATGAATAGGATGATATCGAGTCCACGTGGAACTTGAGATACCCATCACGACCAGGACCTAGTTCATGTCATTAAAAAGTTGGTATCAAAGCCTAGGTTCATGGTTAATTAGGTGTCCACAAAGCCATGTCAAGTAGAGTGTCTTTTATGTGTGTGTAGCATGCCACACTTATAAGAGAGAGACTATGAGACATTTAGGAATGTTTCACTTTCTTATTGTCTCATTTCAGGCTATAGAGTCTAAGGTCTTGGATCCTTCTAATTTTTGTTTGCATGTTATTCAAATCATACCTCAAATAAGATCTAATGTCTATGTGAACTCTTTTGTCCCATATAAGGATAATGTGAATGGAGCTCATCCAATTTTTGGGGTCCAGACCTGGTCAAGGGACACTACATCTGATTATCCTCATGGTGTCCCACATATCCCCACTGATCCTACTCCTGAGGGTGATACTCTTACTCAGTTGCCTCAAGGAGAGGCTACTAATGCTGAGTTTTATTGCTCTATTAACCTATTGACTTAGTTGGTGGCGTCTCAGTCTCAATAATTGGGTTCTGCTGTTATTGTTATGGGTTTATCTGAGTCCACAAAAGTTGGACAATTTATGAGGTTGCATCCTCAGATGTTTACTGGTACAAAGGTTGAGGAGGATTCTCAAAGTTTCATTAATGAGATAGAGAAGATCTTTCAGGTTATACATGCTTTAGAGGTTGAGGGTGTAGAGTTTGCTGCCTATCAATTGAAAGATATGGCATACCAGTAGTACAAAGAGTAGGAATAGTAGAGAGGTAAAGATGTTGGTTCTGACTTATGGGATGATTTCTCTAGTACATTTTTGGATCACTTTTTTCCTGAGGAGTTGAGGAAGGCAAAAATAGAGGAATTTGTTAACTTAAAGTAGGGAAGAATGTTAGTCAAGTATTATGCTTTGAAATTCCATCAATTATCCTGATATGCTCCTGAATCTGTATCTAATATGAGGGCCCGAATAAGAAAGTTTGCTTTAGGATTATCCCGTGAGTTGATTCCTAAGAGTAAGACTGCCTTGTTGAACAAGGACATCTCTAGATTAGTTTTGTATATGCAGTAGGTCAAAGAGGAGAAAAAGAATCAGACTAAGATTAGTGAGAGGTGGAGTAAGAAATTCTAATATTTAGAATAGGGTGAAAGCCAATAGTAGAGTGGGAAGTGGTCTAAAAGGAAGAGCTGGGAGAGTTCTAACTCTTATTCGACAGCTAGTTCTCCCTACCCAAAGCCATCAGGTGATCAATGTTTCCAGTATAGTGATGCTTCTAGGGAACAAGGTGCCCAATCTTAGGCTAGTGGGGCCTAGTCTGTACCATCCTATCCTTCTTGCAGATTTTGTGGTTAGTTCTAACATGGTCAGTATTAGAAAGGGAGGAACCAATGTTTTAGATGTGGTTATATTTGGCATATGCAATGATATTATCCCTATAGAGTTGCTTCTAGGGCCAACAGGATCCCTATTGCTACCTCATCAGCTCCTATACCAAAGAGTGCTATTTCTTCTTCTGTTTTTGGTACTGTCCTGGACGAAATCATTTGTATCCACTTACTACTCATTAGGAGTCCAACGCATTTCCAGATATTATTACTGGTATGTTGAAACTCTTTTCCTATGATGTGTACTATTACTTGATTCGGGGTCCACTCTCTCTTATGTGACCCTATTTGTGGCTGTGCATTTTAGTTTTGGCCCTGAGTGTCTGTCGGACCCTTTTTCTATTTCTACACCAGTAGGAGACTCTATGGTTATCAGAAGAGTCTATAGGGTGTGTGTGATATCTATTGGTAGTAGGGAAATTGTGGTAGACTTGATAGAGTTAGACATGGTTAACTTTGATATTATTTTGGGGATGAACTGGTTGCACTCGTGCTATGCTTTTTTAGACTATCGGACTAGTACAGTCATGTTTAAATTCCCTAATGATCCAATTGTTGAATGGGAGGGTGGTTACCTAGCCACTACGGGAAAGATCATATTATACCTTAGAGCTCGGAGATTAATTTCTAAGGGGTGACTCTATTATCTGGTCCAGGTTGAAGATTCTAACTTGGAGGGTCATTTCTTGTATTCTGTTCATGTGGTGAATGAGTTTTCTGAGGTTTTCCCTAATAACCTTCCTGTTGTAACTCCTGACAGGGAAATTGATTTTAGGATTGATCTTGTTCTGGACACTCATCCTATTTCTATTCTCCCATATAGAATAGCTCCAACTGAGTTGAAAGAACTTGAGGAGCAGTTTAAAGATCTCTTAAACAAGGGTTTCATCTATCCTAGTATGTCCCCATAGGTTACACCAGTGTTGTTTGTGCATAAGAAGTATGGTTTTCTTTGGATGTGTATTGATTACCAACAATTAAATAAGGTGACAGAAAAGAGTAAGCACCCTCTTTTGAGGATTGATGGTCTCTTTGATCAACTTTAGGGTGCGAAATTCTTCTCTAAGATAGATATTTAGTCCGAGTATCATTAGTTAAAGATTAGGGAGGTAATATTCCTAAGACAACTTTTCATACCTGGTATGAAAATTTTGAGTTCTTAGTGATGTCGTCTGGCTTGACCAATTCCCCTACGACATTCATGGATTTGATGAATAGTGTCTTTCATCAGTTTCTATATTTGTTCGTTATTGTATTCATTAATGATGTTCTTGTGTACTCTAAGAATGAGGTGGGCATTCTGATCACCTCTACCTTATGTTATAGACCTTGAAAGATTAGTAGTTATATGCTAAGTTCTCAAAATGTGAGTTCTAGTTGAATACTGTAACTTATTTGGGTCATATTGTGTCTAGTAAGGGGATCATGGTGGATCCTCAGAAAGTTGCGGTGGTCAAAAGATGGGCTAGACCCATGAATCCAACATATATTCAAAGATTCTTGGGTTTAGCGGGTTATTATAGAAGGTTCATGAAAAATTTTCTCTTCTATTACGCTCCATTAACCAGGTTGACTCAAAAGAATGTGAGGTTCTTATGGTATGAATCTTGCGAGGGTATTTTTGAGAAACTAAAAGATAAGTTGACTTCAGCTTTAGTTTTGACTCTAACTGAGGGTACCGAGGGTTTTGTCATCTATTGTGATGCGTCTCGAGTTGGTTTGGGTTGTATGTTGATGCAACATGGCAAGGTAGTTTCTTATGCCTCTAGATAGTTAAAGGTTCATGAGAAGAACTACCCGACTCATGACTTGGAGTTGTTAGCTGTGGTATTTGCATTGCCTATTTGACATCACAATCTCTATGGAGTGCATGTTGATATCTTTTTTTTAATCATGACAGCCTACAATATGTGTTCACTTAGAAAGAACTTAATCTCAGGAAAAAAAGATGGATTGAGCTTCTTAAGGACAATGATATGAGTCTTCACTACCACCCAGGTAAGGCTAATATGGTTGTTGATGCTTTTAGCAGGTTGTCCATGGAGAGCTTGTCACACGTGGATAAGGATAAGCGATAATTGGTGAAGGATATTCACCATTTGGATAACCTTGGAGTTTGTCTCTTAGACTCTACAAATGGTGGTATGTTTGTGCAACAGGTGGCACAATTATCTTCTGGTTTAGAAATAAAGGAGAAACAAGTGTTAGATCCTCTTTTGATGAAGATTAAGGATAATGTGGGAAAGCAGAAGGTGATGGCCTTCAATATCGACGGTTATGATATCTTAAAGTACTAAGAGAGGTTGTATGTTCTCGACGTGGATGGATTGTGAGGTCGGATTCTGACTGAGTCCCATGAATTACGGTATATATTTCATCCTGATTCAACAAAGATGTATCATAACCTTAAGGAGATGTATTAGTCGAATAATATAAAATGGGATATAGAATACTTTATGGCTAAGTGTATGGTATGTCAGCAAGTTAAGGTGGAGCACATGAGGCCGGGTGAGCTACTTTAAGAGATTGAACAACTGGTGTAGAAGTGGGAGGTAATTGCTATGGAATTCAGTACCAACCCTCTGCAGTCACAGAATCAGTGTGACTCTATTTGGGTCATGCGGATAGGATGGCTAAGTCAGCTCACTTCTTTCTAGAGAGGACTACTTATTTTGCTTAAGACTATGCAAAGTTATTCCTTTAGTAAGTTGTAAAACTGCATGGTGCACCTATCTCGATTATTTTAGATCATGGTATACAAATCTCATCACATTTTTGGAACTCATTTTATCGTGGTTTGGGGACTAAGGTGAGTCTTAGTATAAATTTTCACCCACAGTCGGATGGGCAAATTGAAAGGACTATTCAGACCTTGGAAGATATACTGCGAGCCTATGTGATTGATTTTGGTGGTAGTTAGTTCGACCAGTTGCCCCTTGTTGAATTCGCCTATAATAATAGTTATCATTATAGCCTTGGTATGGCTCCGTTTGAGGCATTATATGGTAGGAGATGTAGATCTCCTATTGGGTGGTTCATGGTTGGTGAAGCAGAAATGTATGACTCAAAATTGTTTCACCAAGCTATGGAAAAGGTGAAGGTGATTTGGGATACGCTTAAGACCGTCCAAAGTCTCCAAAAGTCCTATATGGATGTAAGGTGAATGGACTTAGAATTTGAGGTTGGAGATTGGGTATTCTTGAAGGTGTCCCCTATGAAGGGAGTAATAAGGTTTGGGAAGAAGGGAAAGCTTAATCCTGGTATGTTAGACTGTATGTGGTTTTGAGAAGGGTCTGTGACGTTGCGTATGAGTTGGATTTTCCCTTTAGCATGAGTTCCATTCATCCGATATTCCATGTGTCCATGTTACAGAAGTGTGGGGATTATGATCTTCATTGGTAGTTCCTTGGAGAACATTGGTATTTTAGATTCTTTGTCCTATAAGGAGGTCCTTGTAAGGATCTTGGATGTGAAAGTTCGTCGATTGCGAACAAAGGACATGGATTCAGTAAAGGTTCTATGGAGGAACCAAAAGTTGAGTAAGCTACTTGGGAAGCGAAAGAGGACATAAAGTCCAAGTATCTATATTTTTTCCCCATGTCGGAAATTTGTGCTTGAGGTATGTGTTATTCATAACATCTTTGTTTTCTAACTTAGATAAATGAAAGATTGATTTCCTTGCATATTTATTTTATAACTTAGTTAAAGGTTAGAGTAGAGCCCTGTGGAGTCCGATCGTGCTTTTATTTCCTTATCCCATTATTTGGGGATGAATGATCCTGGGGGGGGGAGAGGGGAGAATAAAATGCCCCAAACTTCGTCCCTTATAAATTTCTTGAGTTTTGAACCTTCTGTTCATCATACTACTCACCATACTAGTCGTATGATGTGGTGACGGGTCTAGGGACCTTAGTCGTATGTTGCTTAGTGTGTTGTTGGCCAAATTCTATACTTAGTACAAGAAGACTCCATACGAGTTGTATGTTGATGTGACAAAAAGGTAGGGTCCAATCGTATATTGTTTAGTGACTAGGGCTTAATGTTGATGTTGGGCGTATTTATACCCCTAAGAACCATAATTTACCCATATTTTAGCTAAGTTTTGAGGATAAAATATATAATTCCTGCACTTTTAGTCCATTTTCCATTAAGTGAGCTAACCTATGTGATTAGCATGTTTTTCAGGTATTAATGATGAAGATTTCAGCACTTTGTGGACCTTTGGGCAGCAAAGGGAAACTTCACATAAGAGGGAAGGCAACTTTTGGAAGCTTGTGGACTGAATGTGATGCATGGAGAACTTGTTCCGGGAAAAATCAGTATTTCTAAATACTTAGGGATGCAGCAGTAACTTAGTAGGACTAGGATGTTATAAAAACCCTATTTGCTGATTTTTTCAGCATTCATTAATTCATTCATTCGATCACTTTTGATTATTCAGTTTACAGATTCAGTAAGTTTAAGACAGAGAAAAACGCTAAGGCTACACGAACGACTAAAGGGAAGAAAAACGTCAACCTCTTGTTTGACGCCAACTTCATCCCCATCGTGAGATTATTCTAACTTTGGTATGATGATGATGTCTTCTTTGATTTCCGTTGTACTCATGAGTAGCTAAACTTCTCTATTAGGGTTATGGAAACCTTGTAAGATACTACATATTGCTATGAGTTTGTGAATTCTTGATGTGTATGCTACTTATATCATTACTCTCTTTGTTTTGATTAAATTCTCATGGTTGCAAACATAGAGAACATGCCATTATAGCATTAGCTTGTTCGGAAGAAAAGTTACATGTTTGGAAAAGAGAGTGACAAGGAAATAGGGCTTCTAACCTCTATTTACACGTTAATGCCTTAACCGGATTAACTTCTTGGAGAATTTGTACCATTCGTTATACACTTTAGGCTCGGGAGAGATAAAGTGAAATAAATCCTTGATGGTTGGGAAACACTTGGATTTAGAATTAGAATACGATTCTCTATAAGTGCATGCATGTCTAAATTCCGCGTTACTCATAGTTAATAGAGAAGTAGAAACTACAAGGTAGACATAAACCTAACTTATTATTCTCTGTGATTAACCTTTACTAAACAAATCATTCATTCGTTACTTTGATATTATTAATTCACACCTAAATCAAAACCCCCCTTTTTCGTGGAATTTTCGACCAACAGTCTACAAATAATTGCAACACTTAGTGACCAAGTATTCCCTGTGGGATTCGACACCCAACCCAGTTAGGTTCTATATTTGACAGCGACCGCTTACACTTTCTAACGAGAGCTGTCGTTTGGGCGTTATCAAATTTTGGCGCCGTTGCCGGGGAATACGGTTGTCAACTAAGTTTGTGATAGTTACTAGACCCTTTGGTCAATGATTCTCGAATTTTACTTTTTGTTTGTTGTTTTTGTTTTGTTCAGGTTTGGTAGAGTGCATGCCAAATACACGAAGATCTGGTCAGCCATTATTACCCATAAATCCTGAACCACAACTTATTGGCAGAATGGATGCACAACGTGACTTTGAAAGAAGGGCTGCTCAACAGGAGCAGGTTAGGTTAGCTGCGTTGGCAGCTGCTCAAGTGCATCAACAGAATATTGATAACCCAGGTCGGGCAACAAATCCTGATGATGAGGACCTGGGTGATGATGAGTTACTTAATCCACGACGTGCAATGAGGTGGCAGCACCTGTGAACAGGAGAGATCGTCAAGCTAGAATGAGACCTGAACGCCGAGCTGTGCAGGCTCCTTTTGATGATGATGATGACGATCTAGATGGGGCTGGTGCCACAGGGGCTATTATTCCTCCGCCCTTGGCACCCGGAGCCAAGTTCAATATCACTAGCACCATGATCCAACTATTACAACTCAAAGGGTTATTCGGTGGACTTGCAGGTGATGATCCGAATATGCATCTGATCAACTTTATCTCAACATGCAAGTCATTTGAAAATCCAGGAGTTGGACAGAATGCAATTCGACTGCACTTATTTCCATTGTCTCTATCTGGTGAGGCAACTCTATGGTTGAACGGGCTAACTCCTGATTCTATTACTAATTGGAGGCAACTGAAAGACGCTTTCCTAGAAAGATTCTTTCCACCATCCAAAAGAGCGCAATTAAGAGATGAGATCAGCAATTTTCAACAGCTTCCAACTGAAGCTCTCCACAAAACATGGGAGAGGTTCAAGAAGAAGCTTATGCGGTGTCCAAACCATCAGATGACCAATATCCACTTGATGGAGATATTATACAGGTCTTTGAATTCGGTGACTAAGCCAGTGGTTGATAATGCTGCAGGTGGGTCATTCATGGACCTTACTTTTCATGAGCCAAGTGATATGCTAGATCGTATGACAAAGCAGAGTAGAGCTTGGCATACCAGGGATTCTGAGGTAGCAAGCTCTACTGTATCTATTGGCTTGACGGCAGAACAAAGGCGAAGAGATGAGAAACGTGACCAGGATATGGCTCACATGAAAATGCAGATGGATCTTCTTACCAAGCATTTATTATCAGGGAAGACCGAAAAGGTTAAGGCCGTTGTATCACAGGCAAGAGATCAATCCGATTCTGAGGAGGAAGCAAATTATTTGAATAATCAGGGGGGTTTCCGAGGCAATGCCCAAGGAAACCAAGGTCGAAACTATTATGATAAATACGGATACAAGAATAAGACTGACAGGAGTGGTTTGTATGTTCCTCCTGGAAATCGTGAGGCCGCGACATCTGGCTCTGAGAAGATGTCCATAGAAGATATGATGGCTAAGATGTTGAAAGGAGTGGAGGCAACCAACATGGGAGTAACGGAGGTAAAAAATGATTTGTCCTCAATAAATCAATTGGTTGATTCGCATTCCACTTTAATAAAACAGTTGGAACAACAATTGAGTCACTATCAGCAACACTCAATCAAAGAAAAGCTGGCACCCTACTTAGCGACACCGTGCAAAATCCAAGGAATGATGGATCATGTATGGATATTATTACCAGGAGTGGTGAGGTGTTGGAAAATCCATCCAAAGGCAAGAAGGTGGTTGATAATACAGAAAAGAATATGATTGAAGAAGATTGTGATGATTTTGTAGAAGCTGCAAATCAGAACGTTCATGACACTACACTTAGATGTCACCATCCTGAAAAGATTGATAATCTGAAGCAAGATAAAAAGGAAGTGGTGGAGAAAACTATTCCCCTTCCACCACCACCTTTTCCTCAAAGACTGAAGAAGAAAGCTGATGACACCAGGTTCAGTAAATTCATGACTATGTTGAAGCAGCTGACTATTAATGTTCCTTTAGTGGAGGCGCTGGAACAGATGCCTGGGTATGCTAAATTCATGAAGGACCTTTTGACAAAGAAGAGGGCAACAAACTATGAGCTGGCGGATAATGTTCATCATTGCAGTGCAATCGCTACAAGATCGTTAGTTCAGAAGAAGACAGATCCTGGTGCTTTCACTATTCCTTGCACGGTTGGATCTTTGGATTTTGCTAAGGCATTGTGCAATTTGGGAGCTAGCATCAATTTGATGCCGCTATCGATTTACAGAAAGTTGGGGTTGGGTGATCCTACACCAACTAATATGCGGCTCGTGATGGAAGATAGGTCGGTAAAATGACCTGTTGGTATCTTATATGATGTATTGGTGAAGGTTTCCACCTTCATTTTTTCTGCAGACTTTGTTATTTTGGATTGTGAGGTGGATTCTGAAGTTCCCATAATCTTGGGGCGTCCTTTCCTTGCAACATGAAGTGTGCTTATTGATTTAAGAGCTAATGAGCTTTTATTTCGGATGAATGACGAAGTGGTCCGTTTTGATGTATGCAAATCAATGAAGCAACCCAAAGATATGAATGTGTTCTCTGTAGCTGATGTTTATTATGAAGATGAGAAAGAATTATCTGTAGAGAAGAAGCTTATTGTTGATCCATTGGCTGCTGTGCTTATAAATTTTGAGCGTGAGGATGTTGAAGAATATGAAGAAACTATTTGTGCTCTAACAGGAATAGAGTCATATTCTCATGCTCCTAAGAAGTTGGACCTTGATCTTAAGAATCGACCTTCACCACCAGCAAAGCCATCCATTGAAGAACCACCAGTGCTAGAATTGAAAGAGATGCCCAACCACCTGAAGTATGCATTTTTGGGAAGTGGTGATACACTTCCGGTTATTGTTGCGGCTGATTTAGGTGAACAACAAGTAGCGGCTCTCATCTCTGTTCTAAAAAAATACAAGAGAGCCATTGGTTGGACTATTGCTGATATCATTGGTATCCCTCCGAGGATATGTATGCACAAGATTCAGCTCGAAGAAGATTGCGTGCCCACAATTGAGCATCAACATCGTTTGAATCCACCTATGCAAGAGGTGGTGAAGAAAGAAATTATTAAGTGGTTAGATGCTTGGGTGGTGTATCCAATCTCTGACAGTAAATGGGTGAGTCTGGTACAATGTGTGCCCAAGAAAGGGGGCATGACGATAGTCGCAAACGAAAAGAATGAGATAATTCCACGTAGACCTGTCACAGGGTGGAGAGTGTGCATGGACTACCAGAAGCTGAATTCATGGATGCTAAAGGATCACTTCCCAATGCCATTCATGGACCAAATGCTTGATCGATTGGCAGGGAAGGGATGGTTTTGTTTCTTAGATGGTTATTCCGGCTATAATCAGATCTGCATTGCTCCTGAAGATCAAGAGAAGACAACTTTTACAAGCCCGTATGGTACGTTTTCTTTCAAACGTATGCCATTTGGGTTATGTAACGCACCTGCCACTTTTCAGCGTTGTATGATGTCCATTTTTTCTGATATGGTTGAAGACACCTTGGAGGTGTTCATGGATGATTTTTCAGTAGTAGGTGAGTCGTTTGAATCATGCTTGGCAAATCTGAGTATGGCGTTGCAGAGATGTGTTGAATTCAACTTGGTGCTAAACTGGGAGAATTGCTATTTTATGGTGAAGAAAGGCATTGTTCTTGGGCATAAAGTCTCTGAAAGAGGAATTGAGGTAGATCGAGCCAAGATTGAAGTTATCGAGAAACTACCACCTCCAATTTCTGTAAAGGGAGTTCATAGTTTCCTCGGTCATGCAGGTTTTTATCGGAGGTTTATTATAGACTTCTCCAAGATTGCTAGTCCATTATGCAAACTTTTGGAGAAGGATGCAAAGTTCGACTTCGGTGAAGATTGCTTGAAGGCATTTGAATGCCTCAAAGGGAAGCTAGTTGAAGCTCCTATTATTGTAGCACCCGATTGGTCCCTACAGTTTAAAGTGATGTGTGATGCAAGTGGGGTAGCTTTGGGTGCTGTAATTGGTCAGAAAAGAAAAAGGCTATTTCATCCAATATACTATGCGAGCAAGGCCTTGAATGGAGCCCAGAAGAACTATACCGTCACAGAACAAGAGCTTCTAGCAGTTGTTTATGCTTTTGAAAAGTTCCGTGCTTACTTGTTGGGAACCAAAGTGGTGGTTCATACAGATCATGCGGCTCTGAGATATTTAATGGCAAAGAAGGATGCTAAGCCAAGGCTAATTCGGTGGGTGTTATTACTTCAAGAATTTGAGTTCGAGGTAAAGGATAGAAAAGGTTGCGAAAACCAGGTAGCTGATCATTTATCTAGGCTTGAGAGTGAGCACATAGCGCAACCCGACCTTGAGATTGATGATGCATTTCCCGACGAAGCGATCCTAGCCACTATGTTGGAAGATTTACCGTGGTATGCAGACTTTGCAAACTACGTGGTAAGTAAAGTGATGCCTGAGAATCTCTTCTTTCATCAAAAGAGAAAGTTCATGCATGATGTGAAACACTACTTCTGGGATAAACCGTATCTTTTTCGACGATGTGTTGATGGTGTTATTAGGCGATGCATCTCTAATATGGAGGTGCCTAGCATCTTGGAAACAAGTCATGCTTCCCAAGTTGGGGGTCACCATGCAGGTGATCGGACAACCATTAAGGTATTGCAAAGCGGCTATTATTGGCCTTCATTATTCAAGGATGCATATGATTTTGTGAGAAGATGTGATCAGTGTCAGAGGTAAGGCGCGATTTTAAAGCACCATGAGATGCCCATGTCTAAAATTCTTGAAGTGGAGCTATTTGATGTATGGGGTATTGATTTCATGGGCCCATTTGTGAATTCGTTTGGGATGAAATATATCCTAGTTTCTGTGGATTACGTATCCAAATGGGTTGAAGCGGTAGCGCTAGCTGATAATGAAGGTAAGCGTGTGGTAGCATTCTTAAAGAGAAATATCTTCTCTCATTTTGGGGTACCACGTACCATCATAAGCGATGGAGGATCACACTCAGAGCCATGTTGGTGAAATATGGAGTCAAGAAACATAAGGTAGCTACACCTTACCACCCGCAAACTAGTGGGCAGGTAGAGGTTTCTAATCGGGAGATCAAGCTGATCCTTGCTAAGACTGTAAATGCTAGTAGGAAGGATTGGTCCCGAAAGCTGGATGATGCCTTATGGGCTTATAGGACTGCGTTCAAGACACCAATTGGTATGTCACCTTACCAACTAGTTTATGGGAAGGCTTGTCACTTGCCAATCGAGCTCGAACATAAAGCGCCGTGGGCGTTGAAGCGGCTTAACCTGAATTGGGATGATGCTATTAATCTGAGATTGGAACAGCTGAATGAGATGGATGAATTCTGTCTACACGCGTATGAAAGAGCAGACCTCTACAAGGAATGGATGAAAAAGTACCATGATCGGAGGATTATCCAACAAAACTTACAGAAGGGTGATTTGGTACTTCTTTTTAACTCCAGACTGAAGCTATTTCCAGGTAAGTTGAAGTCTAGATGGTCTGGTCCATTTAAAATTAGCCAAGTCTACTCGTCTGGAGTAGTAGAGTTAGAAAACAATGATGGTGGTGTCTTTAAGGTGAATGGCCAACGAGTGAAGCCATATATCAGTCCACTTGACTCGATAAAATGTATAGCCACCATCTATCTTGATGAAGTCTAAAGTAATCGAGATAACTATGTCGTGCCGCGATAATAAATCAAGTGCTACATGGGAGGCAACCCATCGTTTTTAATAGTTTTGTTTTACTAGGAGTTTGTTTTTGTTAAATAAAAATCCAAAAAAAAGAGTCGAGCCACGACCAAAACTAAGGCGGTTGGTGGGAGGCAACCCATCCGTCTAATCATTTTCTTGTTGTTTTTGATTAAGTGTAGGTGAAAGATATATAAAGAATGAGATTGGTCCTAAAATTTTGATTTGAAAGTGAGCCATGCTAAGGGTGGTAAGCTAGGAATGATGGAGCAAATGCTATTGGTTAGGCATTGCTTATGCTAATCTAGGCAATGGACAAGGCAAGGCCTATGCTAATCTAGGCAATGGACAAGGCAAGGCCTATACCATTTCCTGTGCTCACTGCCTCACATAGAAAACGGACAAGGTATTGCCTATGCAAATCTAGGCAATACCATAGGCGCCGCCTATGTAAATCTAGGCAATACCATAGGCGCCGCCTATGCCATTGCCTATGCTCACTGTTTCAACAAGGCATTGGCAAAGGCGCCGCCTATGCCCAACTAGGCATTGACAAAGGCGCCGCCTATGCTAAGCATAGGCAAAGCATTAGGCGCCGCCTATGCTAAGCATAGGAAAAGCATTAGGCGCCGCCTACTTATTCATTTTTATCTCCTAACCCGATTTTACATGGATCAAACCCGACCCATGGCTTAGTCTATAAATAGATCTTCAACCTTAGAACAAAATGCACTTGTTTGCTCAACCTAGGCGCCGCCTAAGCTTCCCAAATCTCTCAAAATTTTTCTTTTTTCTCAGCTAATCTTGCAAGATCATCTTTCCAAACCATCACCAAGTAAGTTATTCTTTTATATTCCGTAGTTGTTGCAATACTATGTTTATAATGGTATTTTAGATTTTGAAGTGGTGTTTGGTGATAAGAATATGATTGGTTTGTTATGATACATCTAGATTGAGGAAAAGAATATGTGTGGGTGTTCTTGACTTTGTTCCGACTTGTACTTGATTGTTATACACTATCATATTTTTATAGAGTCGAAATTGTGAAGTTAATGCGTAATCGTGAAAGTTGAAAGCTTGAATGTTTGAATGACTCGTTCATCGAGATAACAATCACGATTGACCACGAGCATATGATGTTGTGATTATTTCTCTGCAATAACTTGATACGATCTCTATGTGGTAGTCTTATTCAAGAAGTGCATTAATCCAAACATGAAAGTATAGTTCAGATTACATGAAACAAAGTTGGAAAGGATATTCAAAGATTACATGAAAGTATGATTGTGCTAAACATATTGTTGGAACATATCGCCTAAATGTATGTCGATGAAGTCTGAGTAATCGACATCACTCACTTAATTAGTCTGTGCTAACAAATTAAGTGTGGGGTGGTGCCATTACTGTTTGTTTATTGATTGAATCTTCCGAGATGAAACTAACATGACTTTATTTTAATCTCAGGTAGAATGGACCCAAAAGGACGACAAGGAAAAAAAAAGTAACCACCTCGCAGAAAGGTCAGAAAAAGGGAAGAAAAGATCAAGCTGAGTCCTCCTCTCTACAAATACCTCGACGCACTTTCGGGATAAAATGGGTCCTAGAGGAAAAAGGAAAGGAGTGGTACAAGAACAACAAAGTAAAAAAATATATGTTCACGTGGATTTGATGAAGAAGGAGAATCTAGCAAAGAAAGAGCCCCGCATTTTGGCGAAAATCATGGCACTAAATCTTGATTTCATTTTCCGAGATATGGGGGAATGCAATCTTGATCTAACGCGAGAGTTCTATGCCAATTGGTCCCCAAAGACTACCGGAAGTGAAGTGAAGATTCGGGGCCAAGTCTTGCAACTGAATGCAGAGTTTTTCAACTCTTTTCTGGGTCTTCCATCTGTGGATCCATCACCACTAAAGGAGCTTTATCACAGACCTCCCTACAGGGAAATAAAACACACACTGTGCGGAACAAGGTCCATGGCCCGGTGGATTCGTCACAAGGATAACGGTCGGCACAATACCTTCCCGTATGCTTCCTTGAACAGAGAAGCTCGTATATGGTTGAGGATAGTCAACTCTTGCCTGATTCCTGGGACACAGTACACAAAGATCACACGTGATAGAGTATGCTTGGTGTACGCTCTGATGACTAATATTCCCATCAACATTGGTGCGGTTATACGATCGTCAATGCGTAAGGCTAGGCTGCACAAAAGGTCCCATTTCAGCTTTGGCAATTTGTTGACTGCGATATTAAGGAAGGAGCACATTGAAGAGGAACCTGAAGATCATAAGCTTCCATACAACCCGAAGAAGGTTGATCTTACGAAAGTTAAAGAGCCTGAAACTGGTCATGGCATCAACCTTACCACTGCAAAAAGACATGCTCGGGATGAAAGTTTCTTTCGCCATCTATATGGCATGACTCGGTTTACCATGATGAGTGGGGGTCGGGTTCCGACTGATGCAGAGCTTCAGCTGTTGGATTATGACTACCCGATGAATGAGCATGCGCGAGCTATGTGTGGAGTAGGGGTACATTTTAAGGAACCTCTCGATGATGACGTGCCGACTGACGATAATCGCCAACTGCCAGACTCAGACGACTCTGATGATGATTCCGACGCAGGGGGTATGACCCCAGACATAGAGGAAGAGTCCGACTAATCAGGTTCTCCTTATTTTTTTTCCACTGAGGGCAGTGTGTCCAGTATAAGTGTGGGGTGCTGGTATTTGTATGTTGTATGGTACTTCTTTGCCTACATTTATTCTTGTTTTTGCTAATTAGTCGTAATTAGTTAGTTAAATTTTTAATTTTTTTTATTTTGCATGAAATTGTTCTGATAGAAGGCATGGTATTATAACAAGTGTTTGTGCTAATTCATTACTATTGAGACATTTAGGCTCTAAGTGTGACTCACTGTGTGATAATTGTGTGGTTCTATTCATTCATCTGTTGGGTCAAGAGTCTATACTGCTCCCAATAAAGTTGACCATGTGCCTTGTGTGTGTGAGGATATAGTATATTCTGTGTTGTGACTGATGCTAGAACTTGCCTGGTGTGTGTGTAAAGCGAAATAAAGAGTGTCAGTTTAGGAGATGATTTAGGCATTTCTTTAAATTGTAGAGTCATGTGACAAAATAAGAGGAAATTGGGTGAGAGTGATGCCTCAGAGTGTATTGGTACTTGAAATTGTTGTGAAAAGGAGTGGCTACCATAGAGGTGTTTTATAAAAAAAAAGA
The DNA here is from genome assembly GCA_030864215.1 of Capsicum pubescens. Taxonomy (NCBI): domain Eukaryota; kingdom Viridiplantae; phylum Streptophyta; class Magnoliopsida; order Solanales; family Solanaceae; genus Capsicum; species Capsicum pubescens. The sequence goes on along the minus strand of CM061541.1, from coordinate 81,337,121 downwards.
GAAAAGAAAAAAAAAGAAATAGAAAAATAAAAAGATAGTTGTGTTTATAATTGAATAACAAAATAGGTGAGAAGGGGCGGTAGATAAAAGAAAATTAGAGGGGTTGTTTAAAAGAGAGTGTTAATGACATAACGTAGTGTATTAAAGCGCTTAGGAAACATAGTCACTATTTCTGGCCAAAATAGTCCTACTTGTCCCTTAGCCTACATTACAACCTGTAAAGACCTATTTGATCCTAAGTTTAGCATTCCGATATTAGTAGAGCATTACACTAAGGGCAAGCCTATGGTCATCAGTTGCAACATAAGAATTCTTTGTGACAAGTGAGAGCAAGGAGAGTCTTATACCCATGTTTCGAAAATTGCAAAACTGTGAGTGATCATGGGTAATATCTTGTGTGAGACACACATGGTTGATGATTTTTGGGTAGTGTTATATGATTCTTTGTGGCTTAACTTGTGGATACGAATTAACCATCCTCACGAGTCTATGTTGGAGGTTGAATTGTTTCTAGTAGATATCAAGAAACCTACTCTCTGTTAATAATTGCCGTGCATGTCTTGTTGAACATTTTGTGTTGCTACTGTGAAATTCTAGTTAGATGTTTGCATGGACGTAATATTTTGTTCGAGGACGAACAAAGCTTTAAGTGTGGGGTGGTGATGTTGGGCGTATTTATACCCCTAAGAACCATAATTTACCCATATTTTAGCTAAGTTTATTAGGATAAAATATATAATTCTGCACTTTTAGTCCATTTTCCTTTAAGTGAGCTAACCTATGTGATTAGCATATTTTTCAGGTATTAATGATGAAGATTTCAGCACTTTGTGGACCTTTGGGCAGCAAAGGGAAACTTCACATAAGAGGGAAGGTAGCTTTTGGAAGCTTGTGGACTGAATATGATGCATATAGAACTTGTCCCGGGCAAAATCAGTATTTCTAAATACTTAGGGATGCAGCAGTAACTTAGTAGGACTAGGATGTTAGAAAAACCCTATTTGCTGAATTTTTCAGCATTCATTGATTCATTCATTCGATCACTTTTGATTATTCAGTTTACAGATTTTGTAAGTTTAAGACAGAGAAAAACGCTAAGGCTACACGAACGGCTAAAGGGAAGAAAAACGTCAACCTCTTGTTTGACGCCAACTTCATCCCCATCGTGAGATTATTCTAACTTTGGTATGATGATGATGTCTTCTTTGATTTCCGTTGTACTCATGAGTAGCTAAACTTCTCTGTTAGGGTTATGGAAACCTTGTAAGATACTATCTATTGCTATGAGTTTGTGAATTCTTGATGTGTATGCTACTTATATCATTACTCTCTTTGTTTTGATTAAATTCTCATGGTTGCAAACATAGAGAACATGCCATTATAGCATTAGCTTGTTCAGAAGAAAAGTTACATGTTTGGAAAAGAGAGTGTGATAAGGAAATATGGCTTCTAACCTCTATTTACACGTTAATGCCTTAACCGGATTAACTTCTTGGAGAATTTGTACCATTCGTTATACACTTTAGGCTCGGGAGAGCTAAAGTGAAATAAATCCTTGATGGTTGGGAAACACTTGGATTTAGAATTAGAATACGATTCTCTATAAGTGCATGCATGTCTAAATTCCACGTTACTCATAGTTAATAGAGAAGTAGAAACTACAAGGTGGATATAACCCTAACTTATTATTCTCTGTGATTAACCTTTACTAAACAAATCATTCATTCGTTACTTTGATATTATTAATTCACGCCTAAATCAAAACCCCCCTTTTTCGTGGAATTTTCGACCAACAGTCTACAAACAATTGCAACACTTAGTGACCAAGTATTCCCTGAGGGATTCGACACCCAACCCAGTTGGTTTCTATATTTGACAGCGACCGCTTACACTTTCTAACGAGAGCTGTAGTTTGGGCGTTATCAAATGTTCTGCCTTAGATGCAACTTGGAGTAGTAGTCATATGGTATGGTTACGAGTTGGACATGGGAATCATATGTTGGACAAAATATGGTTTCCAACTTTGTGACCTAGTGACGACTTGAGGGTACCACTCATATGATATGGTAATGAGTCGGAGGGCTACCTCATACCCACCTATGTGTTTTCCACAACTTCTAAGTTGATGGTATTTTGAACAGTTCCCACCCCAATCCCTTAAGACCCCACGTCTTATAACACTATTCAGTTATTCATTACACACTTTAGAAGATGAAACACTCTCTAAACTCTCTCTAAAAATTCCCAAGAAAGATTAGGCTAGGGTTTCTGTAAGGTGGTCATTTAAGAGCTTAAAGATCAAAGTCTCTCCGTGAATCTTCTTAACTCAGGAATGTGACTCTTCCTTCATTGTTAGTTCACTAAAATTATGTGTTTTAAAAAATTTTCATGAATCATTGATGGTGGTTTTGAAAATCAAGGTTGAGGGTTTGAATGCATAATATTGAGTATTGCTTTCGCATGTTTTAAATTATAATTATACATGTTTTGATAATTGTTTTGAACATATGGGTGCTTGGGAATTGTGGTTTAAATGAATGGGTCATGTTTAACCCTACACTTGATGGTTATTAGCTTGAATAATGGTTTGTTAATGGTATGCCCTAAACCTGTTTGTGAAAATGTCAATGAGAAGAATCTCGACATATATAAATTGTGTTTTGAACTAAGGCTTTGTCCTATAAATGTTGATAATTGGTAATGGTTTTATGAAGGCCTTGTTGACCATAAATTGAATTGAACTATAACCTTGGTGATTTAGTTGGCTAAATGGGTTCGAGTCCCTAAATGTTGAATTAAATTGAGTCTTTGTTTAGACAGTGGGTTCGAGTCCCAAAGTTGATTAATAATGGTTATGGCATATTGTACACTTGCAAGTGAGGTTGGTATGATGATACCAACGGGATGCCTTTGGTAAGTAATTTGACTAATGGTTATGTATGTGTAATGAATGGTTTTAATTTGGGCTTTAAAGCAGGATGTGTAGCCGGGTCGTGAAAGTGGAGTCCAAAGAACTAACACTAGAAGCTGTGTTAGCCGGTGCGGGTGTTTATATGACCGAGAGGTTCGAGTCCCCCTAATGAATATATAAATGGGAGGTTCTAGTCCACCATATTGTATACTTTGGTGCTTAAGTAACCTTGATTTTTATGGGAGGTTCGAGTCCCCATATAGGCATATACGGTTATGGATATTCTCTGGTTTGGTCGGCTACACGCACTGGGGCCCATCTAACTAGGGGAGAGTTGGGCCCATATAGCCCGTGGGTGCCTTTTTATATTACAGTTATGCTACACAGAAAGGTTAAGGTTTTCAAAGTTTATGATAAACCTTGTTCCCTACCCCGACATGATATATATACGTATTTATGTGATTGCATATGGTTACTTGGTTTGGTTTTGAATGATGGCCTTATTTTATTCCTCTATCCCTAATTTAAATGCTAGTGCTCCAACCGCTAAATGTCTTTGGATGTTGTATCCCCACGCCATGCAGGCGTCAGAATATTTTTTATTTTTTTGTGCAGTGATCAGGTTTTCGGGTGGTTCATAATTTGACATTGAAGTGGTGAGCTTCTATACTTTGAAAGGCTTCATTTTATGGTCTTTTATTCTATGTCTTAGACTTTGTTTAGACTCTAGTTTGGCTATCGTCAGGGGCATGTCTCGATATTTAGTTGATTTAGGATTTTGAGAGGCTTTGTTGGATTACTGTGGACTTGGGTGTGTTGTTTGGTAGATTATTTTAGTGACTAATGGTTGTTCGGTAAGTGGTGCTTGATGTAGATGTTTCATGAAATAATATTAGTCTTATCTTTACACTAGCATGCTATATGTTCGAAATTTATCCGATACTTAAGGTTGTTGTGTTGGTTAGGTTTGATAAAGGGGGAAATCTTCGATCCATGTGGGACTTGAGATACCCGTCACGACCAGGCCCTGGTTCGGGTCGTGACACATTAGGTATTTTCTTTGCCTTTAGTTTGAGGAAGAACTATAAAGTGGTGGATATCTTAAGGACTTAATTCTATGAAATTTTCCCTTTTATGAGTTTTGACCATTTTACCCCTTCCCGTGCTTGATATATGATGTTTTTAGGGTATGGAGATCATTAGCACGATTCCCAATGCAATTTAAAATGATTTAGGCGAGTTTTTGATTTTTAGATGGTAAAAGGCCTTATAGTTGACTTCGATCAATATTTATTATTTTGTCTATAGAAAGGTAAAACAAACCGTGCCAACAGATTTAGAATGTCAATTTTGGGTTGGTAGCATGGTTGGTATGAGTTTATGACTTTTAGATCTTATTTTGACCTTTGGTTCCAAAAATTGAGAAATTGGTCTCGGGGGTCAATTTTTTTAAAACAACCTCTTTTTAGAAATCTGATGTTGCCATTGAGTTTGAAATATCGAAATTAGTCTAATATCATATTTCGTTTGCCTTTATGAGATTCTGAATAAATCCCTAGGGATTGATCAACAACTTTGTATTTTTAACAAAGTTGCTGGTGTTGATATATCTGGTGTGGCCTCCCCTACCAAACCAAGCGGGTACTACTAAAGCATAGGTTTGGCCACTTTAGGGGTAAACCCCTTATGGGCCGGACCGCTTTAGCAGCAGCGCTGGGTCAAGTATAAAAATGCCTTTCTGGACTTTTCTTTTATTTTTCGGACTTTGAGCTTCAAGTTGAGAGGATTTTTGATGTTGTCTTCCCTTTTTGATCTTGGGTAATATCCAAATCACTATTTCAATTATTTTACTTTGATTCTTATCATCTAAAACTTATTAATCGTGATGTCAAAGGTAAAATTTAGGGGTTTTGGCCCGGAAGGCCTAAAATAATTTTTTTCTTCAATTTAAACCTCATTTTAACCCATTTCATCTGAGTTTTCTCCTATGGCTTCCTTTAATAATGGATAAGATGTTTATAAACTAAAATTTTGAACTTACCCTTTCTTTTCGAAAATCCATTTTGGGGGTCCATTGTGACCGCGATTTGAAAATTGGCAATATGGGCATTGTTGGCTTATTTTTGATGTGTAGATTTTATATTTGTATGTTTTAGATGATTCCAAGGTTTTTTTAGAGGGAAACATCTCTGTGTGAAGGGTTTTAGGCTTTAATTTCATCGCCACGATATATGTTATGGCATAACTTTCTACAAACTATGTTGGGTAGTTAATATTTATATAAAAGCATGCTATGGGTATGGGTGATAATTATTTAAATAATGTTAATACCGTTGTGTGTTCGTATGGGGGATTTTTTTGCTGTTATTGGTGATATAAGATAATAATTGCTATGTATGGCCCATTTGGGGGTTTTATCTAATATTATTGGCCTTTTGTGTACATTTAATTGCTTTCTTCATGATAGAAATGACTAAATTAGGGTTAATGTGATATTAATGATGTCTTACTCATATTTTTCACTCTAATGATACATGGCTTATATTGAATCATGGATAGTAGACATATTGGGTGGATAGTTGAGCTCACGTGCATGTATATTGATGACATTTGAGATTTTCATACTGGTTTGTTTATGATCATTACATCCTCATATAATATATACATTTATGAGATATTGGTACCATTGTGGAAACAATGATTTTCTGATAGAAATGAGACACTTTTACAAAACTATTTGCCTTAGCCAACAAGTCGGAGAGGAGATGTAGATATTAAGATTGGGATTGAGAATTGAGATAGTATATGGGTTGCAAGCCCCCGTGGGTCTTACTTGAAAGAGTTGAGGATCGGTAGGTATATATAGAGGTTATGCGATAACCTCGATTATATCACATCATCATCATTATCATACTCATTGTATTTTATTCATATGTGCATCTTATGTGTTGTGTTTTTATATTTTAGTTGATGCATGTCTTTGTGTTTTCTTGTTCCTATTTCCTGCTTATGTGCTATATTTGAAACTATTAGTGGAGAAAGTGGGAGCTACCATTTGGGACATTTTCTGCCTGTAGGTGATATACTCATAGTGTATATTTATATACCTTATTTTTGTAATACCCCAGGTTTTTTACTCTAAAATTCTGGAGTGTTGTCAACACTGCCGTGATAAAGACTCAGGTGATGAGTTGTTATCACTCATATGAGTCTTTAGGTGTGACTCATCGTCTCACCATTGAGTGGCTCAACTTGTGGTATCTTAATAACGAGTCTTTGGTGCGATCCATGATGTCACATAATGAGGTGTAAGGAGGGACTCATTTTCCAAATAGTGAGGTCGCCCAAATATTCTGGTTGGATCTTGAGTCTTCATCACGACTCATGATGATGGATAATGGGTCATGATGAGTGACTCGTAGTCATAACAATGAAGGATGGTATTTTTGATGCTTAGGTTACGAGTCTAGGTAATGACTCACAGGTAACGACTCGTAGTTAGACCTCAGGAGTCGTTTCCTGAGTCGTAATGACTGGGCCCAGTTTTACTGCATACTTTAATTGGGGGTTGTTTGGTCTTTTACTACCTTTACACTTTACCCAGACATAAAAACATATAAAGGACCTATTTTATTATTAGATATCAAATCAAATTCACTTCTTTCCATCTTAAACTCCCAAAGTAAGAGAAAACTAGGGTTCATAAGGAATTCATCTCCCAACCTTCCAACTTTGGATTTTCATTCAATTTCTTTGGTATTCCAAGCATTTCTCATCCCTAAACTTGCGTTCTTTATTTTGGCTTGAATTGGTTTGATATTTATATGATTCCATTGTTGGGTTTCAAATTGGGTTGAGGGCTTTTTGATTGTTTATTATTGGAATTGTTTTTCCATGTTTTGAATATGTTATTCATGCTTTAATAAATGGTTTTTGGACTGAATGGGTGATGATTTATGGGAATTGGAATAGGGAACTTGGGTTTCCCCAAATTGATGGATTTTGTCTTGGTAATGTCATTAACCTCAACCCATTTTCATGACTTTTGTTTTAACTATGGAATTTGCATGGTTTAACCCACTTTTGAAATGATTGCATTACATTAATGGACAAATATATAAAAATGGTTTGAAAGGCCTTTGTGGCCACAATTTTGGATTTTAAAATGGAATTTGGGAGTCAAATTGGTCAATTGGATTAGAATAGCATAATTGAATTAGCTTGCAAGCATAACTGGTATGACGATACCAAGTGGTGAATTCCTTAATAAATGATTCCTGGAGTTAAAGGTTGATATTATATGCAAATGTTTTTATTTGGTATTAAAGAGGTTGTGTAGCTCACCAATAAGGTGCAGATGCCGGGAGGGCTAACACTGAAAACCACTTTTGCCAGCGTGGCGGTCTATATGACCATATGCTTGGTTCACATATTATATTTTTGTGATGGATGGATCCTTGGTATCTCCATCCTTCCTTTAAATTTCCTTGGTTCATGTAGCTAACATGCGTTGGGGACCTTTCTGTAGGGGAAGCTAAACCCATATAGCCCGTGTCTGCCCTTTGGATGGATAGAGCTACACAGTCCAGGTTAATATTTTAAAATCTCATATTGATGACCCTTGCCTATAGCCCGACATCTAATATATGTATACATGAATATGTGCATGTTGTTTTGACTGATTTTGGGTATGACATTATTTTATCAATTTCCCCGCGTTACATGCCATGCTTATCCCACTGACCTTCCCTGTACGTTGTATCATTTCATGATATAGGGTCCTAGGTTTTTTCTATACTCCTGTGTAGTGGTAAGTGAAGAAGATATCGGTTAAGGTTCTATGAAGTGATGAGCATCCATCATCTGAAAATCTTGACTATTTCATTAAGTGTTTTTCATATTCTGAAGATTGTTTGTTTTGGTTTTTCATGGTTGGAGACATGACCCGGCCTAGTTTGGTATTTTGGTTTTTATAGGCTTTTGTGGACAAGTATGGGTTGATTGTTTTTTTGACTCGTAGTTTCCATTTGAGTTATCTATTGATCTTTTCATTGTGTTTGGTTGGCTTTTGATGTATTCCTTTAATGTGTTTTGGATGTTAGGCTAAGGGGGTGGTCTCTGGCCCACGGTGGGCTTGACATATCCGTCACGACTAGGACTTGATTCGGGCTGTGATAAGATTGGTTTTAGAGCATGGTTTAGGGTCTTTTGGTGTCCACAAATTCGGGTCGAGTAGAGTCCCTTTTATAGGTGTGTAGTCCACCACACTTTTAGGAGGGAGGCTACAAGTCATTTAGGAATGTTTCCTTTTCTTTTGTTCTATTTCAGGCCACAGAGTCTAGTGTCTTGGAAATTCTATAACTCCTAACTTACTCGTGTTTCATATCATGCCTCTTCGAAGATCTAATGCTCATAGAAACTTTGCTGGAACCTCTGTTCAACCCGAGGAAAATATGGATGTAACTCATCCTATTTATGGAGTTCAAATATGGTCAGGGTACCCACTCCTGATTGTACTGCCCCACATAGTGTTCCACCGATCCTTATTAGTCCTCCTTGATCTTTATGTGCCCCACATGGAGTTCCACCGGTCCTTATTAGTCCTCCCTCAGCTTTATGGGCTGATGATACTCATGCCAAGATGCATCGGCATGAGGTTTCTAATGTGGAGTTCTCCCAATCTATTCATGTGCATACTCAATTGGTGGTATCTCAGTCCCACCAGTCTAATCATGTTGATCTGTTGCTTCTTTCTCTAAAGACACTCGGAGTGGCAAGTTTAAGAGGTTGAATATCCCAACCTGTACAAGCTCTAAAGTTGAGGAGAATCCTCAAGGGTTTGTAGATGATATGGAGAAGATTTTTTGGGTGATGTATGCTACTATTTCTGAAGATGTAGAGTTTGCTGCCTATCAGTTGAAGGATGTAGCTTATCAGTGGTATGAGGAGTGGGAGTATTTGAGAGGTGATGATGCTGATTCGGTTGAGTGGGATGAGTTTTCACGTGCTTTTCTTGATCATTTCTTTCCTTAGGAGTTAAGGAAAGGTGAAGCTGAGGAGTTTGTGAATTTGAAGCAGGGAAGGATGAGTATGAAATGGTATGCAGTGAAATTTCAGCAGCTGTCTCGTTATGACTCTATGTTGGTATCTAACATGAGATCTAAGATGAGGAAGTTTTCTTCTGCTTTGTTGCATGATTTGGTATTTGAGTGTAAGGCTGCAACATTGAATGATATAGACATCGCCAGGCTTGTGGTTTATATGCAGCTAGTGGAAAATGAGAAAAAGAGACGAATAAAGATGGGAGAGAGGAAAAATAAGAAGTTCATGTATTCATAGCAGGGTACGAACCAACAAAATAGTAGGAAAGATGGTAGATAGTGGACCAAGAAGAAGACTTGGGGAAATTCTAATTCATATTAGCCAGCTAGTGCTCCTTATCCTAAGCTATCTAGTGATCGTCATTTTCAAGCTAATAGTGGTCCTAAGGCACTGGGTGCCCAGTCTTAGGCTAGCGGACCTTAATTAGCCCCACTATATCCACCTTGATTATTTTATGGCCATCTTCACCATGGTTATTGTGATGAGGGGTGATGTTCTATAGAAATATAGCACTTTCAATGCTTAAAACGAGGAAAATATGTAAGTTTCTAAGGCTTTTTTGTTAAATATGATCCGTTTTGGGTATGTTTTGCAGGAAACCATGATTTGAATAATAAGTTGGTAAAAATGGTGAAAAGAGGTGTTTTTGGCCATTTTGGAGTGGTTATGGATGATTGGGATGTTTTCTGGCTTGATCGTGATCAATGCATGTTCGAGATTCAAAGTAGAGCTAAAGAACTCACTCCCGACACCTAGTAAGTAAATCTACAAACCATATGTTGACCTACGGACTGCAGGTAGACAAAGCATGTATCAGACAGTCCAAAATCTTGAGAGTTGACTTGCGGGAATTTGCCATTCTGGTACCTACGGTTGGTACCTACACCCAGAGAAGATTGTAAGTACAACCCACAGGTACAGGAAGTGGGTAGCTACCGACCCTGATTTCTCCTATTTCGTTCAGGCTTAGTTTTTAGGGTTTTCTCTTGTATTATAAATACCCCTTATGTACTTTTTAGTAGAGGTTCACCACTTTTAATACTTAGAAATATTTTTTGATTTCAAGATCCATCTTTGATCTTGAAATTCCATTGTATTGACTTTGATTGATTATTCAGTTTTCGATTATGGGGTTTATTTTATCTTAGCATTGTGATTTCATCTTTGCTTTCCAACATGAATGTTATTGATTTCTTCACAATCATGAGTGGCTAAAACCCATAGCTAGGGTTCTGGAAACCCTGGAAAATTAATGAAGTAGGGAAAGTGTGATTATTGACGGGAAACCCATACCCATATTGCTTTATCTTTGATGTGATTGCTTTCTTAATTGGTGCACACATTAGGATCCCGCGTAGATATTACTACATGCTCTAACAAAGGGGTAGTAACTAGGAAAAGATAAAGACAATAGTAATTTGGAGAGTTAATAGTCGATCTGTTGCAGCACAACAATATATGTGAATGAATATTACCTTCATCTAATAACTTGAAACTTAAAAGATGATAGTTAACTGGGACCCGGGTAAGGGTTAGTAACGCGGTACTCTGAGACTCAATCGGTAAAGGGTGAAATCATCCTACCCGTCCAAAAGATTGAAGTAGGTACATAACTTATCAGTTCTGCATCCAAGGTATTGGGTTGGTTCAACAACACACAAAAACTTACGGAGTTGAGATTCAAGAGGGAACACAATCATTGTGTTCACTCACGACTAATTTCAACCAAGTTAATATTGTTCTGTGTCGAGACTACACCAAACAAAATCCCCCAATTTAGTTTCCTATCTTTCCCATAGATTGTAATCACCGAGATCTATCAAACCACGTGTTCCTTTGGTATTTGACCCAACCTGTGTTGGTTTATAATATCTTGACAACGACTGTACCATCATCTAAAATGAGGTGTTTCTTGGACGTCATCAAGAATTTGACGCTGGTGCCGGTGAACAGAGTGTTGATTGTAGATTGAGGTTATTGAAATTTTAGTGTTTTCAGTTTTTTGTTTTAGTTTGGCATATGCCGATGTATGCCTAGCTCATAAAGTAAAGGCAATCTCTTACTCCTAGTGAATCCGAATACAGAAAGGATCCTACAAACACTTGGTAGGATGTCTGAGCATAAAAGAAGTGATAATCTTGAAGGGGTTCATGATATTGTACCTCCTACTGAAGGGGTATAAGATATTTTTTATTATAAGATTGGTGAGATTTTAGCTCAAACTGAAGCCGATAGGAGAGCAGCAGAAGAAGCTCAGAGGATAGTTAGGGATGTAGATCTAGCTGAACATACACAAGCAGCAGACCACCGAGCAGCACTCGGTGGGAATTAGAATAGAGCTAGAGGTGCTTGTGTTCAAGTTATCCCAACATATCAGTATATGCAACCATATATAGATAATGAGGAAGATATGGGATATGTTGAGCTAACAGAGAATGGATCCATAGTACCTCCTGTTTTGCCTCCAGGCATAAAATTTGACATTATGAGTGCCATGATCCAACTTCTAAATTCTACGAGGGTTTTTCCTGGATTTCCTACCGATGACGCCAACTTGCACCTTACAAATTTCCTTGGGATCTGTAACTCGTATACTAATCTGGGGGTAAATAAGGAAGCACTTAGATTGAGGCTTTTTCCCTTCTCACTTATAAGAGACTTTATGGTTAAGGGAATTGCTAAGAGGCTCTATCACTACTTGGAATGAGTTGCGGGGGAATTTCTTAAAAAGGTTCTTTCCTCTATCAAGGATGTTGCAGCTTTAGGATGAGATCTATAATTTGAGGAAGTTGAAGTCAGAATCCATGTACGAGGCTTGGTTTAGGTTTAAGAAAAATCTGAACTTGGTGCCCAATCATGAGTACTCAGGGAAAAGCTTTTTGAAGATATTCTACAGATCCCTGAATATCAGCTCCAGAGCCCTTTGGAGGATATTTTGTGAGACTATGCTGGGAAAAAGATTTAGAGATGTTAGATCAGATCTCATTCACTGACCGAGGGTTGCAAACTCGGGAGGATTATAAGATTGCAACCTGAGAGCAGTTGATGATATAGTAGCATAAGAAATTGCATTACTAAGGACTAATTTAGGGGTACTACCAAAGCAGTTTGTAGCAATAATTTCTAAGAATGTTAATGCAGTAGCAGCACAGGGGTTAGCTTCTAAAACATATAAGTCTAAATTGGAAAAGGAAACTAATTACCTGGATAATCAGATGGTGGGTTTTCGAGCCTAAGGGCAAGGGAATGAAGGCCAGAATTATTATAATAGGTACAGAGACCATAGAAAAAAGAAAAATTGTGACTGAAAGAAGAATGATGACTACAGAGAGAAGAGAGATAGATACATTCCCCCTAGTACACGTGATGCAAAATCTATAATGGAGAAGATGTTGGCTAAATTGGCGAAGGGTCAGGAAAATTAAGAGACCAACCTTAAGGAAATTAAGGCTGATATTTAAGGATTGACCTAGATGGTTGTGTCACATTCCACTGCTATCAAGAAGTTGAAGCACCAGTTTGAGCAGATATTAGCAACACTAAACTAGAGGCGGCCAGGTACCCTTCCAAGAAACACAATGCAAAATCTGAAAAACGATAGTCACATACTTGCTATTACCTCGAGGAGTGGTATTACTACTATGGATCCCCCAAGGCCTACAATAGAAGTTGTTGATGATGAGACACCTACTGCTGAGTCTGAGAAGGTAGTAAATGATAAAGGTATAGTTGCCAAAGATAAAGGTAGGGGTATAGTCACTGAGCCATAGGTATGATAAATTTTGAGACCACCCCACCTTTTTCTCAGTGACTGCTATAGAAGAAAGAGGAAGGTAACTTTAAATGGTTCATTACAATGCTGAGAGAATTGAGTTTGAATATACCTATTCTTGAGGCATTAGAGTAGATGCCTGGAGAGACAGGTTCATGAAATAGTTAGTCACAAGGAAGAAATGAGCAACTTTTGAGGATGTTGAGGGTGTCCATCACTGCAGTGCAGTCATAATTAGGTTCTTGGAGAAAAAAAGGGTGATCCTAAAGCATTAACTAGACCATGCACTATTGGATAATCCAGATTTGCCCGAGCCTTGTATGATTTAGGGGACAACATTAATTTTATGCCACTGACCGTCTTCTAGAAACTAGGTTTGAACCCTCTGGAACCTACTTTGATACGACTATTAATGTCTGACCGCACAGTGAAGATGCCTGTGGGAATGTCTTATGATGTTATAGTTAGGGTGGGCAAATTCATATTCCCGGTTGATTTATTTATCTTGGATTGTGAGGTTGACACCGAGATGCCTAGTATTTTAGAAAGACCATTCATGACCACAGGAAAAACTATGGTTGACATGGAGAAGAGTGACCTAAAATTTCAAGTCAATAGTAAGGAGATGATATTCAACATCCAAAAGTCTATGAAGAAACCAACCGATATGAGGGTAATGTTGGTGATTGATTGTATTGATGACGCTGGAGGATATTTCTATGGGTAACTTGATGAATTCTCAGTAGTCAAGATACCCAAGTCATGCCGCAATGTTAAATCAAGCACTATATGGGAGGAAACCTATGGGATTATTGGTAAAGTTTGAATAACCAACATAGCCACGTCAAACCGTGACGTTAAATCAAGCGATGAGTGGGAGGCAACCCACTATGTTTTAGAGTTTACGTTTTTATTGTTTTTGTAGGTGTTTTAGCTTTTGAACCTTACATAAAATACGGTAAATATTGCTACATTCATCAATTTCCAGGTAAGGGGACTTTGTGATCAGCCCATCATGGTCACAAGTTCCACACGATAAGTTGAGTAAAAAATTGTAAAGCTAAAATTTTAAGGATGAAAAATGGTAAGTTATGGACTTTGACACCTAATTTTACCTTTGAGACCTAAAACTTAGGTTGCGGGACCATATATATCTGAAAAAATATTACCACGTCAAGTTTGGGTTGCAAAAAAGCAGGCCAAAAGTTTTGGCCCGGCACCTGCGCCCAGGACATGACCGTGGGTACAGGTCGTGGTTAGGTGCCGTGGTTAGGTCAAATTCGTACCTACTTTTTAATTAAAATATTTTGGCCCACCAACATTTAAATATGATCTATCACAGCCCCCCACGTATATAAAAAATTCTAACTCTCATTCTAACTTATTATAATCCTCAAAACTTTAATTTTCTCTTTGAATTCAAACTTTATACTTTAAACATAACCAACGCCATACTTAAGAACAGGAAAAATTAAAATTTGTTTGATTACCAACCTGTCCTAACATGCTAGAAATAAGTTTCAACCTTGGTTTTGCTTAAGTTCTTCGTTGTTCTCTTCTAGATTTTCATAAAAGAGGTAACTTTCTAGGCTTCTAATGGTGACATCATGCTTTATCTATTGTTGAAACAAGTTCATCTATGTATTTCATTGTTAAATGTATAAAAACTATCATGCTTGTATAAGGGAGCCTTGAAATAGCCTAAAATCATATGTAGGGCCTTGATTCAAGGTAATATTCTAAGTTTAGGCCTTAACCAAAAGTTGAACTTGAATGAATGAAAGTAATGCCACGAGTTGAACATGTTTGTGTGCTTTAAAATTCATGAATCTTGAATAACGTGTAAATATTGGACTTGTTGAATTTTTCCTTAATTTCACTATCCGTCACTTTTGTTGGAAGCTAACAACTGGTTTTTTAGGTACACATGGCACCTAAAGAAATGAAGAAGATAGTAGCTAGTACTTTTAGGATATGGGAAGAGTCTCCTAAGCTTAGCAGTTCGGGGGAGGAGTATTCGAGATAGTGTCATGTTGATACCGCAGTTGCAATGACACACAGAGTCACACGAGAATAGACTCGCTAGGCTGCTTAGTCATCCACATACCAACCGAGGATAAAGTCCATGAGGATATCACCTCCACATACTCCTCCACCCGATGATGATAATGATGAGGATATAGAGTTTGGTTCAACTCTACAGGACGATACACAAGACCCCCAGTCTAAGGAGAGGTCCCAGGATTTTTTTAAGAAGGTTGAGGAGTCATCAGCGATGCCACAGTCTGAGGAGGTTACCATCACTTATACATAATAGATAGAGGTAACCCTGTCTAAGGAGGGTAAAACAGAGGCCTTCCATATTGCCGAGCAGGCATTCGTATCCACACATGCCTCAGATGCAACTCCCGAGGAGGGACATCTGAGGTGGTGTGACAATATATATATAAGCTTGATCGCACTGTCTGGGAGATAGGCAGGCCTACACAATGTATTTATGAGGAGAGAAGGATTGACTTATTGGGGCTGTAGAGGTTACTACAGCTGAGGGTAATATTTCACAGGCATCAACTCAGGTGGATGACTAGGCCACTTGGTTCTTATAGCCCAACTATGGTGCACGAGTTTTTGCATCTAATAGAGATACCATAGTTCTTCCCATATGCCATCATCCTGGATATATTAGATTTGCACAACAACCACAAATTGATCACACATTAGTAAGAGGGGTCAGATTTGAAGTCAGAGAGGAGTGCGACCATAGTCCTTCCTATATGTCATCATCCTCTCTATAGAGTTATATTTGTCCTAGATTATATTACACCTAGATCTACAACAGAGTGCGACCATAAATTGAGGATCACATGAGATCATCATATTATGCGGGATTCTAAGCATAGAGCTGAAAGGCTTGAGATGGCTAGGTGGATAGCCGATTACATTTCACCACAGGGTGATTAGGCCCCATGGATTGAGGGGCCAGCTATGAAAAAGAAGAGCCTATTGACACTATAAGCCATATTTTAGTGGTTGTTAATTCGATATCTCCTAATTTCCACTACTTCAAATAATTCATTAACGTAGGAAGGAGCCACATTGGCAGCTTTCTTGATGGATGGTTATGATATTGATTTTTATTCCATCCTCAGGTATGAGCTACACAAGAGATATTTTGGAGAGCTAAATAACCTTTCATTTCCTTGTATGATCCAGAGGTTATATGATGAGGCAGGTGTACCTAAGTTACCAGGTATTGATGAGAGGGTGACTATTATTGCCACTGCACAGACAAGGAATCTAAAGTGTTTGATAGGTTCAGGCACTTCTAGGATACCTAGACAGCAGGCGGCAGTACCGTAGGCTAAGACTGGGGGCCCGACAGTTTCCTCAGAAACTAATAAGGCATATAAAAATAATACAGGTATTGGAATAGACATGGATATAGGGGAGTAGAGAGATGATCTAGATTTGAGTACTCAAGGAGAGGTGAAATAAGCCCCTTGTTCTTCAACCTCGGTTTTGACCTCAGAGCCGATTAGTGCATCTATTAATCCTGCTCGCTAATCCACTACAACTCTTATGACAGGATGATTACTACATCCAATGAGTTTTTGCAGAGCCTAGTGGATATCCAGAGGGCTACAACCATTTGGTTGAAGGTTGTTGAGACTAAGATGAATATACTCTTTAGGCAAATGAGATCAGGGGTTCGAACTAGATTTGAGTAGGTCGAGGCTGTATGGGAGACTGCTCAGAGAGCCACACTATCAGGGCTGCGTGTTGATTTTCATACATGAATTAATGATCTAGAGAGATGGGTTACATCTTGATATACAAAGATAGGTGCATCAAATTTAATTCAAATGAGAAAGGATTTTGATATCCTACAAGCAGAGGTACGCTCTCTTACAATGAGCCGTGTAGTAGCTACTCCTTCTATGATACCCTTTGTAGTTTAGATATCACCTCCATATGTGTCGAGATATTTTGATGTTTTTGCAGAGGATGGTGAAGAGGTCCTAACAGCTAGGACCAATAGAGGTCACTTACAAAATTTGTAGGAGTCTGTTCTGACAGAGGAGGAGGCCCTTAATAAGGCCAGACATGATTCTTTGGATACTAAATTTGTAGATAGGTAGAGGCGTGATTCTATAGCAGCGAATGCATCATCTAGTAGTACACCGCCACCACCACTACCTCTACCAACTTTTATTCCCCCATCTAAGGTGGCTTCTAACTCGGGTTCTTAGTGCATCCTAGGTATGTTCTCACTCCCCTATGTTTTGTGTTATTTTAGTGCATTGAGGACAGTGCACAATTTTTAGTTGGGGGCGGGCATGCCATGCCACTGCAGGTTTTTGTTGGTGTGCTTTTTTTCCTGTCGGTCGCGGTATGATTATGGAACCAACATCTGTAGGATAATTATGTGTCATATTTAGTTTTTTTTCTTATTATGATGTTTTGTGTAATTAGGAGATTTTTAGTATTTAGGGCAGTAGTCAGATTTTAACTGATATTTTTATAACCCTCCAAAAGTTTATGTTTTAGAACTGTGTGTTGATGTACATAAGTATAAAATTTATGGATCTTGTTATGGTATTAGTGTTAGGGACATTTTAACCATTTGCTAATAATTGCATGAACTGAATAGGTAGTAGTTGGTGATATTGATTATGTGCCATGTGAGTGTGAGATGCTACCTAGTTCCCTTTCTATATCAAATTGAGAACTTGCCTGATTAGTCTTGCCTAGGTTAAAGGATAGTCAGTTAGGAAAGAATCACAAATTGTTTTTTATTTTAGTCCACTTCAAGCCTAAATGACCTTTCATGTGCGAATTGTATCCCTCGATCCCTGTTTTGAGCCTTATAGCTTATTTTTCTTGTTATAACTTTCACCTTCCTATTTGTGCTATAATTTACCTATTTTGGCCCTGTTCCTCCTTGGATAGTATACACCAACACAGGAAAAAAGCTTAAGTTGAGGGTGGCTATCATAGGGGTGCATAGTATAAAATAGGTATGAAGAAAGGGTAAAGTAGGAGAAAGAGAAAGTAGGGCTGGGTGTGGTAAAAAGAAAAAGAACAAAAAAAAATTGAGAACAATAAAAAAAGAAATAATAAAAGACCACACCCAACCTGAATGTTCATAAAAGAATAAAAGGAAGAAATAAGGGTGAAATAAAAGAAAATTGGCTTGTAAGTGAGACCCTAAAGTTAGTGTAGTATCAAGGAGTCTTAGTAACTTTAAATATCAGTGTAGTGTCAAGGAGGCTTAGTAACTTTAGATATCCATATCTATCATACCATTCCCCAAGCCTACATTATAAGCAGAGTAAAGTCCTCAAGTGATCCTGACTTAACTATCTGAATGCTATGGTAAAAAAAATAAGGGCAAGCCTATGGTATTTGATATGCATTGACTGGAACTTCTTTGTTGAGTGTGAGTGTCTCTTGACTTTCCCAGCATTGACATGCATAATTTTATATGAGTGAGTGGGACATTCTTGTTGTGAAGGTACTTGAGTCATGTTGCTAGCTATCTGCTTGTTTAGGGTAGTTTAATTTATACATATGAGTGGTTGTCTATTGCTAATGTAGTTTCCATACCTTGATCCCTTTGCGTCATATTATTTTGCTTTATATTCATACATAATTAGTTTCAAAAATAGATATAAGAGGGGATGTTATGATTTGAACTTAGTGTAATGACTGACTGTCTTGAATGTCTTAGATTCTCTTAGTTAAGCATCATTTTTGTTTTGTTGTGTTTTTGTTGCCTGAGGACATGCAAACGTTCTAAGTTGAGGGTGTTGATATGCTATAGAAATATAGCACTTTCAATAATTAAAATCAGGAAAATATGCAAATTTTTGAGGCCTTTTTGTTAGATATGATCCATTTTGGGTATGTTTTGCAGGAAACCATGATTTGAATGATAAGTTCATGAAAATGGTGAAAAAGGTATTTTTGACCACTTTTGGAGTGATTATGGATGATTGGTATGTTTCCCAGCTTGATCATGATCAATGTATGTTCGAGATTCAAAGTAGAGCTGAAGGACTAACTCCCGACGCCTACTAAATCAACCTACGGACTACATGTCAACCTACAGACCACACCACAGGTAGACAAAAAGGGTTCCAGATAATCCAAAATCTTGAGAGATGACTTGTAGAAATTTTCCCTTTTAGCACTTGTGATTGGTACCTGTACCCAGAGCAGACCGTAGGTATAACCCGCGGTCAGGATCAAACTGTAGGTACAGGAAGCGGGTAGCTATCGACCCCGATTTCTCCTATTCTATCCGGGCTTAGTTTTTAGGGTTTTCTTTGTACTATAAATACTCCTTATGTACTTTTTAGTAGAGGTTCACAACTTTTAACACTTAGAAACATATTTTGATTTCAAGATCCATCTTTGATCGTGGGATTCCATTATATTGAATTTAATGGATAATTCAGTTTATGCTTGTTAGTTTTCTTTCATCTTATCATTATGATTTCATCTTTTCTTTCCAACATGAATGTTATTGATTTCTTCACAATCATGAGTGGCTAAAACCCATAGATAGGGTTGTGGAAGCATTAGAAAATTGATGAAGTAGGGGAAGTACGATTGTTGATGGAAAACCCATACCCATGGTATGCATTGCTTTATCTTCGATATGATTGATTTCTTAATGGGTGCACACATTAGGATCCTACCTAGATATTACTACTTGATCTAATAAAAGGGTAGTAACTAGGAAAACATAAAGACAATAGTAATTTGGAGAGTCAATAGTCGATCCGTTGCAACACAATAATATATATGAATGATTATTGTCTTTATCTAATAACTTGAGACTCAAAAGATGACGGGACCAAGGTAAGGTTTATTAATGTGACACTCTGAGACTTAATAGTTAAGTGTGAAATCCTCATACTTGTCCAAACGACTGTGGGAGGTACATAACTTATTGATTCTGCATGCAAGGTATTGGGTTCGTTCAACAACACACAAAAAACCAGTAGAGTTGAGATGACAGAGGGAACACAATCCTAGTGTTCACTCATGACTGATTTTTATATCATCTAATACTGTTCTATGTTCAAGACTACTACAAATAAATTCCCCCTATTTACTTTCCTATTTTGCCCATAGACTGTAATCACTGAGATCTTCAAACCACGTGTTCTTTTGGGATTCAACCCCAACTTGAGTTGGGTTACTATATCTTGACAGTGACCATACCATTATCTAAAAAGAGGTGTTTCTTGGACGTCATCAAGGGGAGGAACTTGTGTTTCAATTGTGGTCAGCTTGGACATATGCATAGGAACTGTGCTGCAGCTAAGGTAGCCACTGGAGCTAATAACGTTCCGGTTGTCACTTCTTTGGCTCCTACACCAAAGGGTGCCACTTCACTTATCAACACTAGATAAAATCATCAATATACTTTAGCTACTCTCCAGGAATCTGGGGCATCCCCAGATATTGTCACTGGTATGTTACAACTCTTCTCCCGTGATGTTTACTATTTACTTGATCCGAGTTCTACCCTTTCTTATATGACCCCTTAGATTGATATGCATTTTAGTTTTGGTCTCAAAAATATTTCCGACCCTTTTTTTTATGTCTACTCTAATGGGTGATTTCATAGTTGTAAAAAAGATTAATAGGTATTATCTGGTGTCTATGGTGTCTATCTTCCATAGGGAGACGTTGGTAGTTTTGAAAGAGTTTGACATGTTATATTTTGATTTAATCTTGAGGATGGATTGGCTTCATTCATGCTATGCATCTCTGGATTGTAGGACCCAAACGGTCAGGTCAGTTTCTATTTTCCTTATGAATCGGTAATTAAATGGGAGGGAAGTTCCTTAGTGACAAAAACGAGGTTTATTTCTTATCTTAAAGCTTGGAAGTTAATTTTCGAAGGGTGTCTATATCATCTAGTTCAGGTTAAGGATTTTAATTCTGGGGGTACCTCTTTGAAATCTGTCCCTATGGTTAATGAATTTCCTGAGGTGTTTCTCGATGATCTTTCTAGAATTCCTCCCGATAGATAAATAGATTTTGGAATTGATCTTCTATCGAATGCCCGTTCCATTTCTATTCTTTCTTATAAGATGGCTCTGGCTATATTCAAAGAGCTAAAAGAGCAGTTCAAGGACCTTCTTGATAAGGGTTTCATTCATCCTAGTATTTGTCTATGGGGTACTCCTGTACTTTTCTTGTGAAAGAAAGATGGATCTCTTTAAATGTGTATAGACTATCGCTAGCTGAATAAGGTTACAGTGAAGAATAAGTATCCTCTTCCTAGGATTGATGATCTTTTTGACCATCTTCAGGGTGCTAGGTGTTTCTCTATGATTGATCTTCATTTGAGTTATCATCAGTTGAAGATTAGGGATATTGACATTCCCAAGACTGCTTTCCATACCTGGTATAGTCATTATAAGTTCCTGGTTATGTCATTTGGTTTGACAAATGCTCCGATTGCCTTCATAGATCTTATGAATTGGGTATTCAGGAAGTTTCTGGATTTTTTCATGATATTCATCATTGATGACATCTTGGTGTATTCTAAGAGTGATGAAGATCATGGCAATCACCTCCGAATTGTGTTGCAGACTCTTAAGGACCAAAAGTTATATGCCAAATTTTCTAAGTGTGAGTTTTGGCTGAATACTATGACTTTTCTTGGGCATGTTGTTTCTAGTGAAGGGATTAAGGTAGATCCACAGAAAGTTAAGGTAGTAAAGAAATGGCCTAGATCCATGACTCCGATCGACATTAGGAGCTTTTTTGGCTTGGTTGGGTATTATAGGAGGTTTATGGATTGTTTCTCTTCTATTGCCACTCCATTGATGAATTTGACTTAGAAAAGGTGAAGTTTTGTGTTCTGATGCTCGTGAGGGTAGTTTTGAGATGTAGAGGTATAAGTTGAATTTTTCTCCAGTTTTTACCCTACCCGAGGGTACTGAAGGGTTTGTTGTATATTGTGATGCATCCCGTGTGGGACTAGGTTGTGTTTTGATGTAGCATGGTAAGGTTAAATCCTATGCTTCTAGGTAACTTAACGTTCATGAGAGGAATTATCCAACTTATTTTTTTAGAGTTTGCGGTTGTGGTTTTTTCTTTGAAGATTTGGAACCATTATTTGTATGGGGTACATGTGGATATCTATTTGGACTATATGAGCTTACAATATGTATTTTCATAGATGGAATTGAATCTCAGACAGAGGTGGTGGCTTTAATTGCTTAAGGACTATGACATGAGCCTTCACTACAATCTAGGTAAAGATAATGTTGTTACTAATTCTCTTAGAAGGCTATCTATGTAGATCTTATCTCATGTAGATAAGGAGAAAAAAGGTTGGTAAAGGATCTTCATAGATTGGCTAACTTGGGAATTCTTTCTTTAGACTCTAAAGATGGGGAAGCGATTATTCAAGAGGTGGTTGAATCATCTCTTAGTGTTGAGATGAAAGAGAAGAAGACCTTAGATTCTATACTTATGCAGATTAGAGATGATATGGGTAAGCAAAAGGTTATGACATTCGAGATTAGGGGAGATAGTATTCTATGGTATCAAGGAAGATTATGTGTTCCTGATATTGATGGTATGCGACAAAAGATCTTGACTGAGGCATATGAGTCATGATATACAATTCATTCGGGATCGTCTAAGATGTACCATGACTTCAAGGAGATCTATTGATGGTACAATATGGAGAAAGATGTGGAAAACTTCATGGCTAAGTGTATGGTGTGTCAATGAATTATGGTTGAATACTTAAGGCCTGGAGGTATGTCTCAAGATCTAGAGTTGCCCATATAGAAGTGGGAGACGATCAATATGGATTTCAATATGGGTCTTCCATAATCTAACAATTATTATGATTCGATGTGGGTCATTGTGGATAGGATAACTAAGTCTGCTCACGTCTTAACTGTGAGGACTAACTACTCTAGAGAGGATTATGTTAAGTTGTATATTCAGGAGATTGCGAAGTTGAATGGAGCTCTTGTGTCCATCATTTTAGACTGAGGTGCATAGTTTTCTTTTCATTTCTGTCATTTATTTCAGAAAGGTTTGGGGTACTACGGTGAACCTTAGCACCGTTTTCCACCTTCAAAAGGATGGATAAGTGGAGCAGACTATTTAGACTTTGGAGAATATGCTAAGGTCCTGTGTGACTGATTTTAAAGGAAATTGGGTTGATCACTTAGCTCTTACTGAGTTTCTATACAATCATTATTCAAGCATTCAGATGGCTCATTTTGAGACTCTTTATGGTAGGAGGTGCAAGTCTCTTATTGGGTGGTTAGAAGTTGGTGACACTAGATTATTTGGTCCTGACTTGGTTCACTAATCCATGGAGAAGGTGAAGGTGATTAGAGAAAGACTTAAGACTACCCAAAGATGCCCAACGTCTTATGCGAATGTGAGTCAGAGGGAGTTGGAGTTTGAAGTTAGTGATTGGGTGTTGTTGAAGGTTTCTCCTACGAAAAGAGTTATGAGATTTTGGAAGAAAAGGAACCCCAGTACCCATTATGTTGGTTCATATTAGGTTGTGTAGAGAATTGGGAATATTTCTTATGAGTTGGAGTTGTGTAATACCCCGTGTTTTAAGGTCACTGTACAACAAACGACTCATGCCATTGAGTTGAATAGACATGATACGAGTCATATTTTCAACTCATACCCATGAAATTGTGTGATGGGTGATATTGTGTTTAAGGTATGACTTGAACCCTAGAAGTCGTAAGGTGATCATACGAGTCGTACATGGTAAGTCGTAACCAAGTCAGTGTGAGGTGAGATGAGTTCTATCCGGGGTATGAGAAGATGAGTGCTAGTCGTATGACTTGATATGAGTCATAAAATATGACTCGTATCCTGATCAGTGAAGGATCCAAGAATCAAGCCATATGTTTTGATATCTTTATAAGTTACTTGGGAATATATGAAGTCCTCAAACATTTCCTAACTCATAGACAAGTCAAAACATCCCATAGTGGTTAAATCTTGGGATGTATATAACTATAGTCATCTTCAAATGAGGATAACTTTTGTTCTACAAATAATTTATGAGTTAAAGACCCACCATCAGATACAATAATTGAATTAGCTTTCCAACGATACCAATTTTTCCTTAATTCGATATCGGGGTGATAAGTTATGGCCAAATTACTGAAGCACTGTCAAAGCTGTGAGTAAGGTATGACTCAAAGATATGACTTGTACCCAGACCATATGAGAGTCGTACGAAGGAGTCATACCCATAATAGTAGGGATCAAAATTTAGGTTCCTGGGTACGACTCAAGGTACGACTCGTACCCAGAACATACAAGTCGTACCCAAACATGTTGGGACAGCTCCCAGATGATTTCCAGAAGGTTTTTATGGTTTTTTTTAAATCTTTTTCCTTCTTATAACTTATACCCACGACATATAGCCCTCAAAGAAGCCTATTTTCTCTAAAAAAATCGAACACTTTAACATGTTAATCTCCTCTCCCATACTGAAGAACAACAACTAGGGTTTGTTAGAGGCAAGAATAATTACAAAAATTCCTCCCAAAAGCTTCTACTATAGTTATGTGGGGTATTCATCCATGGTCCCTTTCACCCCAGGATCCCTTAAACCCTTTCTTTTGATTAAATTATGGAATTTTCCACTACTATGGTATTTTATATGTTCAAGAAGGGTAAAATTTCATGTTAAATTCAATTCAGCCCATGTATGATCCTATGGAAGATATGATTTCCCCATGTTTTGAATTTCAGTTTCCCATGTCCTATCTCAAGTGAATTTCATTTTAAATCCCCAATTTATGATTATTAGTAATGCAATCATGTTGTTTTTCTCATACTTAAAACATTCCCATGTTTAAATTCATGATCCCCACATATTTGATGAAATGTCTATGCTTATAGGTTTTTAACCATAGTCCTCTGCTATAGTTTTTAGGCTTATTATTGTATTCAATGATTATTCAGTGCTGGAAGGATATGAACAAATGATACCTATGTGTTTTTATATGAATTCAGATCATTCCAGTTATGATTCAGTTAAACCACGAGTCCTATTATTTACTCAGTTTATATAATCATGATGAAGACTATAAGTTATGCAATCATGTTTGGTTAAATTTAGTTCTGTTGAGTTACAGTGTTAGTTCAGTTGGGAGTAGGATTTAGCATCGAGTAAACCCAGGGATGGGGCTCACCTTCCAGTAGAGGATGTGACCCTTAGTATTAATCCTTGCTTTCCAGAACTACATAGATAGGGTAGGTTTGAGATATCTACCTGCCAGTTGAGGGTTGACACATATCTTACTTGAGCACCTGCCAATAGATAGTGATTGCTCAGTCTTTCGAGACACCAGTTCGGTAGATCCCCACAGCCAGTGTTAGTACCCGTGGTATGATACTGACACCCTTTCAACTAGGATTACAGGTTGGACCCTAATTAGCTCAGATTGGGAATTGTTGGTTAGATGATACCTCCCACAATCTTAGTACAATATTCAGTTCATGTTTGCTTGATCAAGTGTACAGATTTTCAATTATTTAGTTATATAGTTTTTAGTGTATCAGATTACCGATTTATCTTAGTATCATATTTATACTTGGTCTTACATCCTTAGATATTACGTGTTCATGCATTGATGCTTAGTTACCTCATGCATTTCAGACAGTCCTCATCTCATATACCAGTACATTCAAAGTACTGACCATATACTCTTCTTTGTTCTATTTTGTCTTATAACATAGGTTTAGATGCACAGTTCCCTGACTATACTTAAACCGCTCAACATTACTCAGCAACAGTAGTGGTGAGTCCTCATCAATCGAGGACATATTATGTTTTATTAAATTATTTCAGTATTTCATTAGTTTTAGTTAGTCGAAGTTAGTTGGGGGCCTGTTAATACAAGAATAAAGATCACAAGGATTATAAGGCCTTCACAAGGAGCCAAGCCAAGGAGTTGCAACATCTTCAATCTTTGTTCAAGCAAATGGAGGCTTGTGAGAGTCTAATGCCATCAACCAATGGAGGGTATTTACTAAAATGTGAAGAAGAGCTTCAAATACACTCCAAGGAAGACTTGAATACACTCCAAAGGTGCCTCAACTTAGGGATATTATGGCCTTTTGAGACTCTCTTTTAACACTCCAAAGGAGCACCCTTCATTAAGGGTATTTTAGACATTGTTTTGTAATAGTATAAATAGACCATAGCTTCTATTTTTCATTAGACTTTGATGATCTTATTGAGTATTACTCAAATTGTATTTTCTTTCCTTAGTGTAGGGAATGGAATATCTATTTTAGTGTAGGTCTTGGAAAAGATATAGAAAGTAGAGATTAATACATTTTATGGATTTCACTTGTGTTTATCAATTGGCAAGAAAGGTGTGATTGAGAAGTCTGAATTCCTTTGGTCTACCTAAGAGGGTGGTGTTATCCTCCATTGGTGTTGTGTGTCTTAGTGTTTGATACACATGGAAGTGTTAAACATGAATTTTATGACAGGGTTTACCCGTACGTGCCGTCAGGATGATTCGATTTGGGTTATTGCAAATAGAATGACCAAATCAACCCAATTATTACTAGTTCATACTTTGTACTCAGTTGAGGATTAAGCCAGGCTTTATTTTAGAGATGTTGTTAATTGCACCGGGTTCCATTATCCATCATTTCAGATAGAGGTACTCAGTTTACCTCTCACTTTTGGAAGGTTTTTCAAAAGGTTCTCAGTACCTAAGTCCATCTAAGTATAGATTTTCATCCTCAGATGGATGGTTACGCAGATAAGACCATTCAGACCTTAGAAGTCATGTTGAGGGCCTGCGTTATCAACTCTAAAGGTAGTTGGGATGACCACTTACTTTTGTTTGAGTTTACCTATAAAAATATTTATTACTCTAGTATTTGGATGGCTCTATTTGAAGCTCTATATGGGAGGATATGTAGATATCCTATTGGTTGGTTTGAAGTAGGTGATTCCACTTTGATAGGTCCATATTTGGTGTTTGAGGTTATGGAGAAATTTCAGTTAATTCTAGTAAGGCGGAGGACAACCCAAAGTCATCAGAAATCTTTTACAGATATGAGAAGAAGAGATTTTAAGTTTGATATTAGTGACTTGGTCTATTTGAAAATTTCTCCTATGAAAGGAGTGAAGAGATTTGGCAAGAAGGGGAAACTTAGTCCCCTCTATGTTGTCCCTTATAGAATTTTAGGCCGTTTTGGAAAGGTAGCCTATGATCTTGAGTTTCCCGTAGATTTGGTATCAGTAGACCTGGTGTTCCATGGTTCTATATTAAAGAAGTGTATTCGTGATTCAACTTCTGTTGTTCCTTTAGAATGTATGGGTTTTTAGGATATCCTTTTGTACAAAAAAGTTCCAATTGAGATCCTTGATCGTCAGATTCACAGGATAAGGAATAAAGAAGTTCCCTTGGTTAAAGTTCTATGGAGGAATCAGTTTGGCGAGGGAGATACATGGGAAGCAAAAGTAGATATGCGAACCAAGTACCCTCATCTTTTCCCCGCAAACTCAGATACAACTTGAGGTAATAATTTTCTTTAGATTGACTCTTTTCCATTCTCAGTTTCAGCTATATAACCATTCCCATGTCATTGCATGCATTCACGAAATCAGTTTAGTTCATGTATCATGCTTCAAACTCTGTCATGTAATCATGTTTCAAGTCATACATGTTCAGTATATGATATCATTTGCTTTATTGTTCATAGTCTATCCAGTATCATTTGAGGATGAATTTTCCCAAGGAGGATATATTATAATACCCCATGGTTCGAGGTTACTGTAGAACATACGACTCATACCTTTGAGTCATATAGACATCATATGAGTCGTATGTTCAACTTGTACCAGTGATAGTATGGGGTTGGTGATATTCTATTTATGGTATAACTTAAACCTTGAAAGTCGTAAGGTGATCATACAAGTCGTACATGGTAAGTCAAAACCAAGTCATTGTGAGGTGAGATAAGTTCTATCCGGGGTACAAGATGATGAGTGCTAGTTGTATGACTTGATACGAGTCGTATGATACGACTTGTATCCTGATCATTGAAGGATCCAAGAATCAAGCCTTATGTTTTGATATCTTTATAAGTTACTTGGGCATATATTAAGTCCTCAAACATCTCCTAACTTAGAGACACGTCAAAACATCTAACAACTATAAATTCTTGGAATGTTTATAACTATATTCCTCTTCAAACGAGGATAACATTTGTTCTATGAAGAATTTATGAGCTAAAAATCCACCAACAAATATATAATTGAATTATCTTTCAAATGACACCAATTTTACCTTAATCCAATATCGGGGTGATAGGTTATGGCCAAATTACTGAAGCACTGTCAAAGCTACCAGTAGGGTACAACTCACAGATACGACTCATACCCAGACTATACGAGTCATCAGGAGGAGTTGTACCCATAATAGTAGGGATTGAAATTTGGGTTCTTGGGTAAGACTCAAGGTACGAATCGTACCCAGAACATATGAGTCTTGCCCAAACACATCGGGACGACTCCCAAACGATTTCCAGAAGGTTTGTAAGGCTTTTTTTTTTTTTTTATCTTTTTCATACTTAAAACTTCTACCCATGACTTATAACCCTTAAATAAGCCTATTTTATCTCAAAAATCAAACACTTAACATGTTAATATCCTCTCTCATACTTAAGAACAACAACTAGAGTTTCTTATAAGCAAGAATAATTGCAAGAAATCTTTCCTAAAGCTTCTACTATAGGTATGTGGAGTATTCATCCATGGGTCCCTTTCACCCATGGATACTCGAAACCCTCCCTTTTGATTAAATTATGGAATTTTCCACTACTATGGTATTTTATGTGTTCAAGAAGGGTTTAATTTCATGTATTCATGGTAATTTAAATTCAATTCGGCCCATGTATGATCCCATGAAAGATTTGATTTGCCTATATTTTGAATTTTAGTTTCCCATGTCCTATCTTAAGTGAATTTCATGTTAAATCCCCAATTTATGATTATTAGTCATGCAATAATGTTGTTTTCCTCATACATAAAACATTCCTATGTTTAAATTTATGATCCCCACATGTTTGATGAAATATCTATGCTTATGGGTTTTGAACCATGAACCTCTACTACAATTTTTAAGCTTCTTATTGTATTCAATGATCATTCAATGCTGGCGGGTTATGAATACCCGATACCTATGTATTTTTACATGAATTCAGATCATTCCAGTAATGATTTAGTTAAACCACGAGTCCTATTATTTACTCAGTTGATATAATCATGATGAGCACTATCAGTTATGTAATCATGTTTAGTTAAACTTAGTTCAGTTCAGTTTCGATGTCAGTTCAGTTGGGAGTATGATTTAGCACTGAGTCAACCTAGGGATGAGGGCTCACCTGCAAGTAGAGGGTGTGACCCTAGTAGCGATCCCTGTGATGTTGGGTGTATTTACACGCCTAAAAACCATAATTTACCTATGTTATAGCTAAGTTTTGAGGATAAAATATATAATTCCTGCACTTTTAGTCCATTTTCCTGTAAGTGAGCTAACCTACGTGATTAGCATGTTTTCAGGTATTAATGATGAAGATTTCAGCACTTTGTGGACCTTTGGGCAGCAAAGGAATACTTCACAGAAGAGGGAAGGCAGCTTTTGGTAGCTTATGGACTGAATGTGATGCATGGAGAAATTGTCCCGGGCAAAAGCAGTATTTTTAAATACTTAGGGGTGCAACAGTAACCTAGTAGGACTAGGACAAGGATGTTATAAAAACCTTATTTGCTGAATTTTTCAGCATTGCTTTCAGAATTCGATCGACACTTTAAGTATTATTTAGTTTACAGATTCTGTAATTTTAGACAGAAAAACAAATGCTACAAGAACGGCTAGAGAGGAAATCACGTCATTCTCATAGTGACGCCAATACATACCCATCGTGAGATTGTTATCATTTTGGTATGATGATGATGATGTCTTCGTTGTTTTCCTTTACAATCATGAGTAGCTAAACTTCTCTGTTAGGGTTATGGAAGCCTTTTGATATACTATCTATTACTATGAGTTTGTGAATTCTTGATGCGTATGCTACTTATATCATTACTCTCTTTGTTTTAATTAAATTCTTGTGGTTGCAAACATATAGAATACGCCATTATAGCATTAACTTGTTCGAGAGAAAATTTACATGTTTGGAAAAGAGAGTGTGACAAGGAAATAGGGCTACCAACCCCTATTTACACGTTAGTGTCGTAACTGGGTTAACTTCTTGGAGAATTTGTACCGTTAGTTATACACTATAAGCTCGAGAGAGTTAAAGTGAAATAATCCTTGATAGTTGAGAAACACTAGGATTTACCATTAGAATACGAATCTCTATAAGTGCATGCATGTCTGAATTCCGCATTACTCATAGTTAATAGATACGTAGAACTCATAAGGTGGACATAACCCTAACTTATTTTTCTCTGTGATTAAATCTTACTAAATCAAGCATTCTGTTATTACTTCCATAGTATTAATTCACGCCAAACCCAATCCCCTCTTTTCCGTGGAATTTTCGATCAACAGTCTATTAATAATTGCAACACTTAGTGACCAAGTATTCCCTGTGGGATTCGACACCCAACCCAGTTGGGTTCTATATTTGACAGCGACCGCTTACACTCTTACGAGAGCTGTAGATTGGGTGTTATCAAATTTTGGCGCCGTTGCCGGGGAATACGGTTGTCAACTAAGTTTGTGATAGTTACTAGACCCTTTGGTCAAAGATTCTCGAATTTTACTTTTAGTTGTTGTTTTTGTTTTATTCAGGTTCTGTTGAGTGCATGACAAATACTCGTAGTTCTGGTCAGCCATTATTACCCAAAAATCTTGAACCTCAACTTATTGGCAGAATGGATGCACAACGTGACATTGACAGAAGGGCGGCTCAACAGGAGCAGGCTAGATTAGCTGCACTCGAAGCTGCTCAAGTACATCAATAGAATATTGATAACCCAGGGCGAGCAACAAATCCTGATGATGAGGACCTGGGTGATGATGAGTTACTTAATCCACGACGTGCA
Organism: Capsicum pubescens; assembly: GCA_030864215.1. Taxonomy (NCBI): domain Eukaryota; kingdom Viridiplantae; phylum Streptophyta; class Magnoliopsida; order Solanales; family Solanaceae; genus Capsicum; species Capsicum pubescens. The sequence goes on along the minus strand of CM061541.1, from coordinate 81,306,224 downwards.
GATGAGATGGCAGCGCCTGTGAACAGGAGAGATCGTCAAGCTAGAATGAGACCTGAATGCCGAGCTGTGCAGGCTCCTTTTGATGATGATGATCTTGATGGAGCTGGTGCCACAGGGGCTATTATTCCTCCGCCCTTGGCACCTGGAGCCAAGTTCAATATCACTAGCACCATGATTCAGCTATTGCAGCTCAAAGGTTTATTTGGTGGACTTGCAGGCGATGATCCGAATATGCATCTGGTCAATTTTATTTCAACATGCAAGTCGTTTGACAATCCAGGTGTAGGGTAGAATGCAATTCGGCTGCGCTTATTTCCATTGTCTCTGTCTGGGGAGGCAACTCTATGTCTGAACGGGCTAACTCCTGATTCTATTACTAATTGGAGGCAACTGAAAGAGGCTTTCCTAGAAAGATTCTTTCCGCCATCCAAGAGAACACAGTTAAGAGATGAGATCAGCAATTTCCGACAGCTTCCAACTGAAGCTCTCCACGAAACATGGGAGAGGTTCAAGAAGAAGCTTATGCGGTGCCCAAATCATCAGATGACCAACATCCACTTGATGGAGATATTATACAGGGCTTTGAACTCAGTGACTAAGCCAGTGGTTGATAATGATGCAGGTGGGTCATTCATGGACCTTACTTTTCTTGAGGCAAGTGATATGCTAGATCGTATAACAAAGCAGAGTAGAGCTTGGCATACCAGGGATTCTGAGGTAGCAAGCTCTACCGTATCTATTGGCTTGACTGCAGAGCAGAGGCGTAGACAAAATGAGCGTGACCAAGATATGGCTCACATGAAAACGCAGATGGATCTTCTTACCAAGCACTTACTATCAGGGAAGACCGAAAAGGTTAAGGCCATTGTATCACAGGGAAGAGATGAATCAGACTCTGAGGAAGAAGCAAACTACTTGAATAATCAGGGGGGTTTCCGAGGCAATGCCCAAGGAAACTAAGTTCGGAACTATTATGATAAATCAGGATATAAGGACCGTGATCAAGGTAGTTGGAAGAATAAGACCGACAGGAGTGGTTTGTACGTTCCTCCTGGAAATCGTGAGGCTGTGGCGTCTGGCTCTGGGAATTTGTCCATGGAAGATATGATGGCTAAGCTGTTGAAAGGAGTGGAGGCAACCAACATGGGTGTAACCGAGGTGAAGAATGATTTGTCTTCAATAAACCAATTAGTTGACTCGCATTCTACTGCAATAAAACAGGTGGAGCAACAATTGAGTCAACTATCAGCGGTATTCAACCAAAGAAAGGCTGGAACGTTACCTAGCGACACTGTGCAAAACCCAAAGAACGAGGATCATGTATGGCTATTACTACCCGGAGTGGTAAAGTGTTGGAAAATCCATCCAAGGGCAAGCAGGTGGTTGATGATATAGCAGAGAATGTTGATGAGGCAGAGTTTGAAGATGTCGTAGAAGCTGAAGTGAGTGCTCATGTTGTTACACCTAGACTTCACCGGCCTGAAAAGAGTGATAATCGGAAGCAAGATAAAAAGGAAGTGGTGGAGAAAACGATTCCTCTTCCACCACCACCTTTTCCTCAGAGATTGAAGAAGAAGGTTGATGACACTCCTGAAAAGGTTGGTAATCGGAAGCAAGATAAAGAGGATGTGGTGGAGAAAATGATTTCCCTTACACCACCACCTTTTCCGCAAAGACTGAAGAAGAAAGCTGATGACACCAGGTTCAATAAATTCATGACCATGTTGAAGCAGCTGACTATTAATGTTCCGTTGGTGGAGGCGCTGGAACAGATGCCTGGGTACGCTAAATTCATGAAGGACCTTTTGACAAAGAAGCGGGCAGTAAGCTATGAGCTGGAAGATAATGTTCATCATTGCAGTGCAATTGCCACGAGGTCTTTAGTACAGAAGAAGGCAGATCCTGGTGCTTTCACTATTCCTTGCACGGTTGGATCTTTGGATTTTGCTAAGGCATTGTGCGATTTGGGAGCTAGCATTAATTTGATGCCACTATCTATTTACAGAAAGTTGGGGTTGGGTGATCCTACACCAACTAATATGCGGCTCGTGATGGCAGATAGGTCGGTAAAACGACCTGTTGGTATCTTATATGATGTATTGGTGAAGGTTTCCACCTTCATCTTTCCTGCAGACTTTGTTATTTTGGATTGCGAGGTGGATTCTGAAGTTCCCATAATCTTGGGGCATCCTTTCCTTGCAACAAGAAGTGTGCTTATTGATCTAAGAGCTAATGAGCTTTTATTTTGGATGAATGACGAAGTGGTCCATTTTGATGTATGCAAATCAATGAAGCAGCCCAAAGATATGAATGTGTTCTCTGTAGCTGATGTTTATTATGATGATGAGAAAGAATTATCTGTAGAGAAGCAGCTTATTGTTTATCCATTGGCTGTTGTGCTTATGAATTTTGGGCGTGAGGATGTTGAAGAGTATGAAGAAACTATTTATGCTCTAACAGGAATTGGCTCCTATTCTCATGCTCCTAAGAAGCTGGATCTGGATCTTAAAATTCGCCCTTCTCCACCAGCAAAGCCATCCATTGAAGAACCACCAGTGCTAGAATTGAAGGAGCTGCCCAGTCACCTAAAATATGCATTTTTGGGAAGTGGTTATAAACTTCCGGTTATTGTTGCGGCTGATTTAGGTGAGCAGCAGGTTGGGGCTCTTATTTCTGTTCTGAGGATATACAAGAGAGCCATCGGTTGGACTATTGCTGATATTATTGGTATCCTTCCTGGGATATGTATGCATAAGATTCAGCTCGAGGAAAATTGTGTTCCTACCATTGAGCATCAACGACGTTTGAATCCACCCATGCAGAAGGTGGTGAAGAAAGAAATTATTAAGTGGTTAGATGCTGGGGTAGTATATCCAATCTCCGACAGTAAGTGGGTAAGTCCGGTACAGTGTGTGCCCAAGAAAGGGGGCATGACGGTAGTTGTGAATGAAAAGAATGAGATGATTCCACTCAGACCTATCACAGGGTGGAGAGTGTGTATGGACTACCGGAAGCTGAATTCGTGGATGCTTAAGGATCACTTCCCAATGCCATTCATGGACCAAATACTTGATCGATTGACAGGGAAGGGATGGTTTTGTTTCTTAGATGGTTATTCCGGTTATAATCAGATTTGTATTGCTCCTGAGGATCAAGAGAAGAACACTTTTACATGCCCATATAGTACGTTTTCCTTCAAACGTATGCCATTTGGGTTATGTAACGTACCTGCCACTTTTTAGCATTGTATGATGTCTATTTTTTCTGATATGGTTGAAGACACCTTGGAGGTGTTCATGGACGATTTTTCAGTTGTGGGTGAATCGTTTGAATCGTGCTTGGCAAATCTGAGTATGGCGTTACAGAGATGTGTTGAGTTCAACTTGGTGCTAAACTGGGAGAAGTGCCATTTTATGGTTAAGAAAGGCATTGTTCTTGGGCACAAAGTCTCCGAAAAAGGAATTGAGGTTGATCGAGCCAAAATTGAAGTTATCGAGAAACTACCACCTCCAATTTCTGTAAAGAGAGTTCGTAGTTTCCTTGGTCATGCAGGTTTTTATCGAAGGTTTATCAAAGACTTCTCCAAGATTACTAGTCCATTATGCAAACTCTTGGAGAAGGATGCAAAGTTCGATTTTGGTGAAGATTGCTTGAAGGCATTTGAATTCCTCAAAGGGAAGCTAGTTGAAGCTCCTATTATTGTAGCACCCGATTGGTCTCTACCGTTTGAAGTGATGTGTGATGCAAGTGAGGTAGCTTTGGGTGCTGTACTTGGTCAGAAAAGAGAGGCTATTTCATCCAATATACTATGCGAGCAAGGCCTTGAATGGAGCCCAGAAGAACTATACCGTCACGGAACAAGAGCTTCTAGCAGTAGTTTATGCTTTTGAAAAGTTCCGTGCTTACTTGTTGGGAACCAAAGTGGTGGTTCATACAGATCATGCGGATCTGAGATATTTAATGGAAAAGAAGGATGCTAAGCCAAGGCTAATTCGGTGGGTGTTATTGCTTCAAGAATTTGATTTCGAGGTAAAGGATAGAAAAGGTTGCGTAAACCAAGTAGCTGATCATCTATCTAGACTTGAGAGTGCGCACATAGTGCAACCCGACCTTGAGATTGAGGATGCCTTTCCCGACGAAGAGATCCTAGCCGTTATGGTGGAAGACTTACCGTGGTATGCAGACTTTGCGAACTACGTGGTAAGTAAAGTGATGCCTGAGAATCTCTCTTTTCATCAAAAGAGAAAGTTCATGCATGATGTGAAACACTACTTCTGGGATGAACCGTATCTTTTTCGACGAAGTGCTGATGGTGTTATTAGGTGATGCATCTCTGATGTGGAGGTGCCTAGCATCTTGGAAGCAAGTCATGCTTCCCAAGTTAGGGGTCACCATGCAGGTGATCGGACAGCCAGGAAGGTATTGCAAAGCGGCTATTATTGGCCTTCATTATTCAAGGATGCTTACGATTTTGTCAGAAGATGTGATCAGTGTCAGAGGCAAGGCTCTATCTCGAAGCACCATGAGATGCCCATGTCTAAAATTCTTGAAGTGGAGTTATTTGATGTATGGGGTATTGATTTCATGGGCCCATTTGTGAGTTCGTTTGGGATGAAATATATCCTAGTTGTTGTGGATTATGTATCCAAATGGGTCGAAGCAGTAGCGCTGGCTGATAATGAAGGTAAGCGTGTTGTAGCATTCTTAAAGAGAAATATCTTCTCTCGTTTTGGGGTACCACGTACCATCATAAGCGATGGAGGATCACACTTTTGTAACAAGCTATTCAGAGCCGTATTGGTGAAATATTGGGTCAAGTAACTAAGGTAGCTACACCTTACCACCCACAAACTAGTGGGAAGGTAGAGGTTTCTAATCGAGAGATCAAGCTGATCCTTGCTAAGACTGTAAATGCTAGTAGGAAGGATTGATCCCGAAAGCTGGATGATGCCTTATGGGCTTATAGGACTACATTCAAGAAACCAGTTGGCATGTCCCCGTAACAACTAGTTAATTGGAAGGCTTGTCACTTTCCGATTGACCTCGAACATAAAGCATTGTAGGCATTGAAGAGGCTTAACCTGAATTGGGATGATGCTATTAATCTGAGATTGGAACAGCTGAATGAGATGGATGAATTCTGTCTACATGCGTATGAAAGGGAAGACCTCTACAAGGAACGGATGAAAAAGTACCATGATCGGCGGATTATCCAAAGAAACTTTCAGAAGGGTGATATGGTACTTCTTTTCAACTCCAGACTGAAGCTATTTCCAGGTAAGTTGAAGTATAAATGGTCTGGTCCGTTCAGAATTAGCCAAGTCTACTCATCTGGAGTAGTAGAGTTAGAAGAAAAAAATGGTGGTGTCTTCAAGGTGAATGGCCAACGTGTGAAGCCATATATCGGTCCTCTTGACTCGATAAAATGCATGGCCACCATTTATCTCGACGAAGTCTAAGTAATCGAGGTAACTATGTCATGCCGCGACAATAAATCAAGCGCTATATGGGAGGCAACCCATCTTTTTTAGTCGTTTTGTTTTCCTAGGAGTTTGTTTTGTTAAATAAAAATCCAAAAAGAAGAGTCGAGCCACGACCAAAACTAAGGCGCTTGGTGGGAGGCAACCCATCTTTCTAATCGTTTTTGATTAAGTGTAGGGGAAGACATATAAAGGAGGAGCTTGGTCTCAAATTTTGATTTGAAAGTGAGCAATGTTAAAGGTGGTAAGTGAGTAATGAAGGAGCAAAAGGCTTTCGGTTAGGCATTGCCTATACAAATCTAGGCAATGGACAAGGCAAGGCCTATGTAAATCTAGGCAACGGACAAGGCAAGGCCTATGCTATTGCCTTTGCTCTCTGAATCGACAATGCTATAGCATAGGCGCTGCCTATGCTCAACTAGGCCATAGCATAGGCGCCGCCTATGTACAACTAGGCAAAGCTAAAGGCGCCGCCTATGCCATTGCCTATGCCATTGACTATGCTCACTGTTTCAACTAGGCCATAGCATAGGCACCGCCTATGCCCAACTAGGCAATACCATAGGCGCCGCCTATGCTAAGCATAGGCAAAGCATTAGGCACCGCCTACTTATGCTTTTTGGTCTCCTAACCCGATTTTTCATGGGTCAAACCCGACCCAAGCCTTGGTCTATAAATAGAACTTCAACCTTGAGACAAAATCACATTGTTTGCTCAACCTAGGCGCTGCCTAACCTTCCCAAATCTCTCAAAACTTTTCTTTTTGCTCATCTAACCTTGCAAGATCATCTTCCAAGCCCATCACCAAGTAAGTTCTTCTTTTATATTCCGTAGTTATTACAATACTACGCCTATAATGATTTGTTAAAGCTTGAAGTGGTGTTGGTGATTTGAATGAGGTTGGTTTGCTATGATACATCTAGTTGAGTGAAAGAATACGTATGGGTGTTCTTGACTTTGTTCCGATTTGTATTTGATTGTTATACACTGTCATCTTTTTGCGGAATCGAAATGGTAAAGTTAATTACATAATCTTGTAAGTTGAAAGTTGGAATGTTTGAATGACTCGTTCATCGAGATAAAGATCATGACTGAATACAAGCATGAGATGTTGTGATTATTTCTATGCCATAACTTGATTCGATCTCTACGTAGTAGTCTTGTTCAAAAAGTTCATTAATCCAAACCATAAAGTATGGTCAAGATTACATGACATAGAGCTGAAAAGGATAGTTAAGGTTCCATGAAAGTATGACTGTGCTGAACATATTGTTGGAACATATCGCCTACATGTATGTCGATGAAGTCTGAGTAATCGATATCATCCACTTAATTAGTTGGTGCCAACAAATTAAGTGCGGGGTGGTGCCATTATTGTTTGTTTGTTGATCAAATCTTCCGAGATAAGATAACATGACTTTATTTTAATCTCAGGTAAAATGGCACCAAAATGTCGACCAGGAAAAGAAAAAACATCCACCTCACAGAAAGGTCAGAAAAGGGGAAGAAAAGAGCAAGCTGAATTCTCCTCGCTGCAAATACCTCGCCGCATGTTCGGGATAAAATGGGTCCTAGAGGAGGAAGGAAAGGAGTGGTACAAAAACAACAAAGTAGAAAAATATGTTCACATGGAGTTGATACAAAAGGAGAGTCTAGTGAAGAGAGAACCTCGCATTTTGGCTAAAATCATGGCGCTACATCTTGATTTCATCTTCCAAGATATGGGAGAATGCAATCTTGATCTAACGCGAGAATTCTATGCCAATTGGTCCCCAAAGACTACCGGAAGTGAAGTAAAGATTCGGGGCCAAGTCTTGCAACTGAATGCGGTGTTCTTCAACTCTTTTCTGGGTCTTCCATCTGTGGATCCATCACCGCTCAAGGAGCTTTATCACAGACCTCCATAAAGGGCAATCAGACACACACTGTGCGGAACAAGATCAATGGCACGTTGGAGTCGTCACAAGGATACCGGTCGGCACAATACCTTCCCGTATGCTTCCTTGAACAGAGAAGCTCGGATATGGTTGCGGATAGTCAACTCTTGCCTGATTCCAGGGACACAGTACACAAAGATCACACGTGATAGAGTATGCTTGGTGTACGCTCTGATGACTAATATTCCCATCCACATTGGTGCGGTTATACGGTCGTCAATGCGTAAGGCTAGGCTGCACAAGAGGTCCCACTTCAGCTTTGGCAATTTGTTGACCGCAATGTTGAGGAAGGAGGACATTGAAGAGGAACCTGCAGATCATAAGCTTCCACACAACCCGAAGAAGGTTGATCTTACGAAGGTTAAAGATCCTGAAACTATGCATTGCGTCAACCTGACCACTGTAGAAAGACATGCTCGTGACGAAAGCTTCTTCCGCCATTTATATGGCATGACGAGGTTTACCATGATGAGTGGGGGACGTGTTCCAACTGATGCAGAGCTCCAGCAGTTGGATTATGACTACCCGATGAATGAGCATGCGCGGGCTATGTGTGGAGTAGGTGTAAATTTTGAGGAACCTCTCGATGATGACGTACCGAGTGACGATGATCACCGACAACCAGAATCAGACGTGGAGGATAACTCTGATGACGATGACTCTGATGATGATTCCAATGCAGGGGGCATGGCCCCAGACATTGAGGAAGAGTCCGACTAATCAGGTTTTCCTTATTTATTTTCCACTGAGGACAGTGTGTCCCGTCTAAGTGTGGGGTGCTGAAATTTGTATTCTTCTTGTACTTCTTTGCCTACATTTATTCTAGTTCTTGTTTGTTTTAATTAGTCGTAATTAGTTATTTTAATTTTAGATTTTTTAGATTTTGCATGAAATTGTGCTGATAGGCGGCATGGTATTATGACAAGAGTTTGTGCCAAAATCATTACTATTGAGACATTTAGGCTCTAAGTGTGACTCACTGTGTGATAATTATGTGGTTTAATTCATTCACCTATTGGGTCAAGAGTCTATACTGCTCCCAATAAAGTTGACCATGTGCCTTGTATGTGTGAGGTTATAGTATATTCTGTGTTGTGACTGATGCTAGAACTTTCCTGGTGTGTGTGTAAAGCAAAATAAAGAGTGTGAGTTTAGGAGATGATTTAGGCATTTCTTTGGCAGCCTGTGATTGTTTACCTTCTTTTTACCTACCCGTGGACATTATCCTAGTTAACCCCCTTTGAGCCTTTAGCTATTTTCTTTGACAGCCTCATATGTAGCCTAATCCATTTTTTTCAAGACCATAATTTGATCCAAATTCCTAAGCGCTTTAAATTGTAGAGTCATGTGACAAAATAAGAGGAAAGTGGGTAAGAGTGATGCCTCAGAGTGTATTGGTACTTGAAATTGTTGTGAATAAGAGTGGCTATCATAGAGGTGTTTTATAAAAAAAAAAAAAAAAAAAAACAGAAATAGAAAAAGAAAAAATAAGTTGTATATTCTCATCTGTGTGTTTATAATTGAATAACAAAATAGGTGAAAAGGGGTGTTAGATGAAAAGAAAGGTAGAAGGATTGTTTAAAAGAGAGTGTTAATGGCATAATGTGATGTATTAAAGTGCTTAGGGAACATAGTCACTATTTCTGGCCAAAATGGTCCTACCTGTCCCTTAGCCTACATTACAACCTGTAAAGACCTATTTGATCCTAAGCTTAGCATTCTGATATTAGTAGAGCATTACACTAAGGGCAAGCCTATGGTCATCAGTTGCAACATATGAATTCTTTGTGAGAGTGAGAGCAAGGAGAATCCTATACCCATGTTTCGAAAAATGCAAAACTTGTGAGTAATTATGGGTGATATCTTGTGTGAGACACACATGGTTGATGAGTTTTGGGTAGTTTTGTATGATTCTTGGTGCCTTAACTTGTGGATACGAATTAGCCATCATCACGAGTCTATGTTGGAGGTTGAATGGTTTCTAGTAGTGATCCAGAAAACTACTCTTTGTTAATAATTGTCGTGCATGTCTTGATGAATATTTTGTGTTACTGCTGTGAAATCCTAGTTAGATGTTTGCATGGACGTAATATTTTGTTCGAGGACGAACAAAGCTTTAAGTGTGGGGTGTTGATGTTGGGTGTATTTACACGCCTAAACACCATAATTTACCCATGTTATAGCTAAGTTTTGAGGATAAAATATATAATTCCTGCACTTTTAGTCCATTTTCCTGTAAGTGAGCTAACCTACGTGATTAGCATGTTTTCAGGTATTAATGATGAAGATTTCAGCACTTTGTGGACCTTTGGGCAGCAAAGGAAAACTTCACAGAAGAGGGAAGGCAGCTTTTGGTAGCTTATGGACTGAATGTGACGCATGAAGAAATTGTCCCGGGCAAAAGCAGTATTTTTAAATACTTAGGGGTGCAGCTGTAACCTAGTAGGACTAGGACAAGGATGTTATAAAAACCTTATTTGCTGAATTTTTCAGCATTGCTTTCAGAATTCGATCGACACTTTGAGTATTATTCAGTTTACAGATTCTGTAATTTTAGACAGAAAAACAAATGCTACAAGAACGGCTAGAGAGGAAATCACGTCATTCTCATAGTGACGCCAATACATACCCATCGTGAGATTGTTATCGTTTTGGTATGATGATGATGATGTCTTCGTTGTTTTCCTTTACAATCATGAGTAGCTAAACTTCTCTGTTAGGGTTATGGAAGCCTTTTGATATACTATCTATTACTATGAGTTTGTGAATTCTTGATGCGTATGTTACTTATATCATTACTCTCTTTGTTTTAATTAAATTCTTGTGGTTGCAAACATATAGAATACGCCATTATAGCATTAACTTGTTCGAGAGAAAAGTTACATGTTTGGAAAAGAGAGTGTGACAAGGAAATAGGGCTACCAACCCCTATTTACACGTTAGTGCCGTAACTGGGTTAACTTCTTGGAGAATTTGTACCGTTAGTTATACACTTTAAGCTCGAGAGAGTTAAAGTGAAATAATCCTTGATGGTTGAGAAACACTAGGATTTACCATTAGAATACGAATCTCTATAAGTGCATGCATGTATGAATTCCGCATTACTCATAGTTAATAGATACGTAGAACTCATAAGGTGGACATAACCATAACTTATTTTTCTCTGTGATTAAATCTTACTAAATCAAGCATTCTGTTGTTACTTCCATAGTATTAATTCATGCCAAACCCAATCCCCCCTTTTCCGTGGAATTTTCGATCAACAGTCTATTAATAATTGCAATACTTAGTGACCAAGTATTCCCTGTGGGATTCGACACCCAACCCAGTTGGGTTCTATATTTGACAGCGACCGCTTACACTCTTACGAGAGCTGTAGTTTGGGCGTTATCACCCTGCATTCCAAAACTACGTAGCCAATGTAGGTTTGAGATGTCTACCTGCCATTTGAGGGTTGGTACATGTCTCATGATATCACTTACTAATATAGGGTGACTCCTTAGTCCTTTGGGACACCCGTTTAGTGGATCCACATAGCCAATGTTAGTATCCATGGTACGGTACTGACACCCTTCCAACTAGGGTTACAGGTTGGACCCTAATTAGAATAGATGAGGGTATATTAGTTAGATGATACCTTCCACAGTATTAGTATAATATTTAATGTGTTTTCAGTTCAGGTTTTCTTGACCAAGTGTACAGATTTTTGGCTATTCAGTTATACAGTTTTCAGTCTATCAGATTTCCAATTTTTCTTAGTTTCATATTTATTCTTGGTATGGCATTCTTAGATATTATATGTTCATGCATTCATGTTAGTTACCTCATGCATTTTAGCAGTCCTCATCTTACATACTAGTACATTCAAAGTACTTACCGTATACTCTTTTTTGCGCTACATTGTCTTATAACATAGGTTTGGACACACAGTTTCCCGACCATACTTAAATAGCCCGGCATTACTCAGCAGCAGTAATGGTGAGTCCTCATCCATCGATGAAATATTATGTTTTATTTAGTTATTTAAGTATTTTATTATTTTTAGTCAGTCAGAGTTAGTTGGGGGCCTATCCCATCAGCTCCTCAGTCATTTAGAGGCTTTCAGTTAATCAGAAAGTCAGTTAGATTGTTAGTCAGTTTTTATCAGTCTTATTAGTATTTTAGATAGATCGTTTGGTTCCTAGTATTTATCAGATGTTTTAGACTTGGTATTTAATCATACTTTCAGTATTCAGATTCTTTTATGACCTTATCAGTTTATCTTAAGTGCATGTTCATTATTATTATTATTATTTTACTCAGTTCTCATAGTAGGTACCAGCTCATGGGTTAGCTTGTAGTCACTTGTGGCTGTAAGCATCATTCTTGCAACTAAGGGGTAGCCTCGGATCATGATTAAACTTGGTATCAGAGCCAGGTTTTATGGTTTCCTGGGGAGTCTAAAAGCCGCATTGAGTAGAGTCTTGTGCATGGGTGTGAAACGCGCCATACTTATGGGAAAGGGGCTCTGAGACATTTTCGGAAAGTTTCCCTGCTTTCATTATTTATGTTATGTGAAAGAGCATGAGCTCTATTTAAAATCCTTTTCTAATTCATCCTTCATTCTATCACAGACAATGCCTCCGAGAAAGAACAACGAAAGAAGGAATAGGGATTAGCCCGCACCTTCGCCTGTCCAGGAAGATCTCCTGATTGAGCATGTCTCACGTGCTGAATTCAGGGATGCTTTCATGAATTTAACCCATTCAGTTGCCTCTAATAACAAGAAGAAATATATTGCCCTAGCCAATCCAGTGGCAAATACAGCTGCAACTAGGATTTGGGATTTCACCCGAATGATTCCCTTTTGTTTTCGGGATCAAAGTCTGTGGAGAATCCACAAGAGTTTCTGGATATGGTTCTAAAGGTGACAGATATCATGGGAGTCACTTTAAGTGAGATTGAAGACTTGGATGCTCATCAGTTGAAGGATGTTTCTCACACCTGGTTTAAGCAGCGGAAGAAGGACCGTGGTGTTGATGTAGGGCTTGTTGAGTGGGAGGAGTTTTCCCCCACTTTCTTATACTAGTTCTTCCCTCTAGAGTTAAGGGAAGCGAAGGTGTAGGAGTTCATCAATATAAAGAAAGGTAATATGAGTGTGAAGGAGTACTCGATTAAGTTCACTTAGTTGGCGAGGTATGCTCCTACTATAGTGGAAACAATAGGTCTAGAATGAGTAAGTTTGTGTCTGGTGTATCTGATAGTGTGGTCAAGGAGTGTAGGACCACCATTTTGATAAAGGAGATGGACTTATCTAGACTTATTGTTCATGCTCAGTAGATTGAGAAGGATAAGCTAAAGGAAAGAGAGAGAGAGAATAAGAGAGCCAGAACTGGTAGTTTTAAATTTTCTCAGACAGGGACAGAAGGAGGTAACCATTTTTAGTTCCTTCAGAATTTTTCAGTCCTAACTCCATCTTTAGCTAGTACGCCAGTGCCCATGTTCAGGAATGACTGTTGGGATAGAGCGCTAGGCTTTAAGTCCCAGGGTAGTGTGAATAATGGTTGTACTAATCCACTTTGCATAAAATGTGGTAGAAATCATCAAGGTATGTGTAAGGCAGGCAGTGATATGTTTTTTGGATGTGGCAAGATAAGTCGCAGGGTGTCCAGTAGTTTCTCAGAGGGGAAAGGATTTGCGCCAACAGGGCCAATCCAATTCATCATCAACTCCAGTAGGTCGCCCAACTCAATAGGGTGCCATTTACAATGCAAACAGAGGGCAACACCAGAACCGATTGTATGCACTCCAGACTTGGCATGATAAAAAAAGTTCTTCTGATGTCGTTATGGGTACGTTACAAGTCTTCCATCTTTATGTGTATGTTTTATTAGACCCCAGAGCTTCACTTTCTTTTATAACTCCCTATATAGAAATCAATTTCAGTTTTAGTCCCAAAACGTTAATAAAACCTTTCTTAGTTTCTAACCCAGTGGGAAAATCTATTAAAGCCATACGGGTATACAAAAACTTCCCAGTTATAGTATCTCAGAAAATCACCTTAGTTGATTTTGTAAAGTTAGAGATGACTGATTTTGATGTCATTCTCATCATGGATTGGCTTCACTCATTCTATGCCTCAGTTTACTGTAGAAATAGAGTCGTTCAATTTTAGTTTCCTAATGAACCAGTCATTGAATGAAAGGGTAGTACCTAGTGCTTAGGGGTCAGATTGTTTCATATATTAAAGTAAGAAAGATGATATCAAAAGGGTGTGTATACCATCTTGTTCGAGTCAAAAACTCTAGTTCTAAGACTCCAAGTCCTGAGTCAGTTCTAGTAGTGAGTGAATTTTTAGATATGTTCCTTGAAGATCTTCCCAAAAAGGAAATCAACTTCGGAATAGATCTCCTTACAGATACCCAGCCCATCTCTATTCCACCTTACAGAATGTCTCTATCCAAGCTTAAGGAGTTGAAAGAACAGTTAAAAGATCTCTTAGATAAGGGTTTAATTAGGCCCATTATTTCTCCATGGGGCTCCCGAGTCTTATTCATGCATAAGAAAAATGGTTTTCTCAGAATGTGTATCGCTTATTGTTAGTTGAACAAAGTCACTATCAAGAATAAGTATCCACTCCTCAAAATTGATGACTTGTTTGACCAACTTCAGGGTGCCAGTTATTTCTCTAAGATAGACCTCAGATCTGGCTATCATCGGCTTAGAGTCAGAGAATGTGACATTCCGAAGACAAATTTCAGAACTCGATATGGTCACTTTGAATTCCTAGTTATGTATTTTTGACTAACAAATGCCCCTATAGCTTTCATGGACTTGATGATTAGAGTGTTCAAGTAGTACTTGGACATGTTCATTATACTCTTCATTGATGATATCCTTGTCTATTCCTGTAGTGAGAATGATCATGCTGGCCATTTGAGAATTATGGGTTAGGAATGGATCGAAATCTTTATTGGTTGCCAAAGTGAAAGAAAAACAAGATAGGGATCCCAATTTGGTTAAGTTGAAGGAGGTAGTTAGAGATCATAAAGTAGAGGTTTTCTCGCAAGGGGGAGATGGTGTTCTTCATTGTTTAGGTAGGTTATGTATTCCATGTTTTGATGGGTTGAGACAATGAATTTTTGCAGAAGCGCATAGTGCGAGATACTTAATTCACCCCAGAGATACTAAGATGTACTATGATTTGCAGAAATCTATTGGTGGAGTGGTATGAACAAAGATATTACATAGTTTATGGCTAAGTGCTCGAATTGTCAGCAGGTAAAAGTTGAGCACGAAAGGCTTAATGGTACCTTGCAGGAATTCAGCATCCCTACTTGGAAGTGGGAAGTAGTAAACATGGATTTTGTGACAGGGTTGCCCCGTACCTGCCGTCATCATAATTTAATTTGGTTTATTGCAGATAGAATGACCAAATAAGCCTCTTTCTTGCCAGTTCATACTTTGTACTCAGTTGTGGATTAGGCTAGGGTTTATCTTAGGGAGTTGGTGAAATTGCATGGGGTTCCATTATCCATCCTTTCAGATATAGGTACTCAGTTTTCCTCTCACTTTTGTAAGGCTTTTCAGATGGGTCTCGGTACCCAAGTCCATCTCAGTACATGATAAGCCCAAATTACAACTCTCATTAAAAAGTGTAATCGGTTGCTGTCAAATATAGAACCCAACTAGGTTAGGGTCGAATACCACAGGGAATACTATGTTCACTAAGTTTATGGTTATTCCTAGACTATTGATCAAAGGTTTCGAATTAAAGGGGGGTTTTGATTTGTGAATTATATCTCAATATTTTTAACAGAAAGTGTTCCAGCCAGTGATTCTTATTACAAATAATAATTCAATGAGAGTAGACAAACTAGAGTTATGGTTACTGAGATGTTCAAGCAGCTAGGGTTGTGAATTATCTTGAATTTCCAATTAGTATTCTCAATTGTAAGAGTTGTTGAATCCAATAATTTACCAATTTGTCTCTCAACCTAAATGGGTAGTTTATCCTTCAATTCTGTCAAACTTAAAGGATTCATTAATTTATTCAACTATTCTCTCACGTGGGTTGATCCTGTTAAGGAATCAACCCTTAACCCAAAGATTAAAGACCTTAGATTCCATGTAAACCTCTTTTTTTTTTCCAACAAGTAGTTTTCTATTTGCACAAGTGATGTTCTTGGGCTCACCTTTCAAGTTTCCAACCAAGAAAGGTCATTAATGTGAAGAAGGGTTTATACAACTTCAATTAACCATGAAAATTAAGTGTTTTCACAACCCCAATCATCTAATCACATAAAGGCTTCCATAACCATAGTTATGGGAGCTTAGCCACACATCTCCACAGAAGATAGAGAAGAAATCATTGTGTTATTAATAAATAAATTCAGAATTTTACTTACAAAAATCATAAGAATTGTTCTTGAATCTTCAGTAGCAATAAGAATAAAAATGGTTAGATCCACAATTCTAGCTTGAATCTCAAAGAATACTCCATTACAATATGTTTCAAAAATGGAAATATAATAAAAGATACCTAAATAAAACCTAAAATGGGCGTTTATATGTTCCTAGGTACAGAGAATTTAAAATTCAAATTCAGTAAAGCCACGTCAAAGTTGACGGTCATGTTGACGGCCCATCGGAAGCTTGACGGTCTTACGTGGACCTTGAAGGTCCCGAAGTGCCATGTTCTAGTTAAGGGTTGATGGTCATGTTGGCGGACCATTGCTGGTCCGGCGGTTCGTTGCATA
This sequence comes from Capsicum pubescens, assembly GCA_030864215.1. Lineage (NCBI taxonomy): Eukaryota > Viridiplantae > Streptophyta > Magnoliopsida > Solanales > Solanaceae > Capsicum > Capsicum pubescens. The sequence goes on along the minus strand of CM061541.1, from coordinate 81,290,069 downwards.
GGCCGTCGCTTGATCTTTTCAAATCACATATTCTCTTTCAGCCTGACAGCTAAGTTGGCGGTCTGTCAGGGGTCCAACGGTCCGTCACTTGGACCGTTGCAGGAGTCCTTCAAATCGATCTATTCTGTTTAACCTTGACGGTCATCCTGACGGAACATCACTTGATTGATGATCCACCAGTTTGACCGTCAGTGACCCTTTTTTTGGTATTTTCCAAGTTTCTCCTCCAGCTACATCCTTGACCTGAAAATATTAAAGTTCAGTATTAAATACAACATCACTCGCTTGAAAACATACAATTATCCCTTGAAAAAGATGTAAAATGTTTCGTTAAAAGCCGAAACATCAACACCCTCAACTTTGGACAATTGATTGTCCTCAAGCAACTCAACACCAAATTGTATACATGAATAATACAATGATAGACAATCAACTGTTGAACTAGATTTCACACAACCATTCACTTGTCATCTCACTCATATGGGCTCAACACATCAGGATCTACAACCGACATCGTTTATAGTTCAGCACACACATAAACATGGATATAATATCCCATAGGGACAACAAAAGTAAGTGTAACTCAAGTTGCCCCCACAATCAATGAAATCCACCACTTATTATATTTTGTGGAAAAAAATCAATACTCTCACACTCATCAAAAAAGTTACAGACATAGCATACACACCCATAGGCTTGCCCTTATCATATAATGCTCTCTTATGGTTGATTTACAAAGATCAAGAAGGTCTTTTTAAGGCTTGTAATGAGGCTCCAGGGCTAGATGAGGACAAATTTTGGGAAAAGTGACTCAACATTCAAACTTAAATCCCTTTGCCCTTGAATTCTACTCACCAAGGCTACTACTTTACCAGCTCAGTTACAATTTTATTATTCATTCACACTTTGCCATAACCCCTTTTTTTTATTTACTTTTTTTAAAAGCATCAGCCACCCTCAAATTATTCTAATGCAATCAGTTAAGGTGCACAATATCTTAAATAGATCAGGGTCAACTACTTTATTTTAGATCTAAACCACCTTTTTGTTGAACTGCCAACATCTTGACAGTAGCCACCCTCAACTTAGGTGTTTCGCCTAAGTTAAGGTGCACAATGTACAATATTGGACCAGGGACAAAGTTCGATGTTAACAACCTAAAGAGAGTTAATTTAGAGTTATTAGGAATGAAGAAAAATTAACATAAGCTCAAAAAGGGTTCAAAAATGGTAAAATCTTTTTGGTGGGTCAGTTATTTAGGCTAAGTGGACTGAAGGTAAAAAGAGGACTACTATCATATATTATTGAATCACTCACAAAACAACATCAATAAACCAGGCAAGTTCTAGGTGTATAACCATGCAAGAACTAAAACAAATGCCCCCACACACAAGCACATGAGTTATACTTATTGGACTAACTTCTGGGATTATTTACATCACATAGTCATGCACACTTTGCATCCTAATGCCAATTATAGAATCACCAAAGGTTGTTCAATATATGCTAAATGACAAGAGAAAATAGTCATACAAATATGTTCATAGCCTTATTCCAAATTCATTCGTCGTCCATATATACAACAAGATGCTAAAATAAAAGACACTTTATAAATAAACATTAACAAACAAATATTTACATCACAACCTAAGAAAATAAAATGCAATCCTATACATGCCGGTTTTACTATATAGCACATGGGAGAAAAATAACACAAGCAACAAAAACCCCCGTGGTACAAGTACACCCACCCCCACATAAATAAATGTGTTTCCCTCAATGTATATAAAGATAGTGCAGAGGAGGGGAATACTTGTAAAGCCTCTTATTCAGATTAGGCATCAGTGAAATGTGGTGAGGCTATGGTGGTAGGGCTACTCACAATCTCTTCCTCTTGAATTGGAGGTATCACATCTCGAGCTGGGTCTGAATTGGGCCCCCTTGCTGGGGCAGAACTGGTAAAAACTCCTACAGCTTTATCTACTGCCTTCTTCCTCCTTTTCTCTTTATCTCTCCTCAATCTTTTTACAGCTTTCCTCATATCATAATTTTCTTTCTCTTACGGTGTCATTGCTTCTGGCAGCTCTTCTATCCGTAATTTTATCTACACTTTTATCTACCTGCTTTGTTTTGTCTTTCAATTCTTTCCCCATCAGGTCAACAATACCTTCATCTTTATCTCTTATCACCAAAGCGAGGTCAAAAATGGGTTGTTGTGACTGCTTACTCTTCAACTCTGCTATGTCGTCCTGTGTTTTCTTAAACTCTGCCCTAAACTTAGAAAGATCTGGAATGGACATCACATCTAGCCTTTTGTTGATTTTCTCTTCCATATGGTCCATACTAATCTGAATGTTTTGAAATGGATGGATTGCCTCAACTATAATTTGATCAACAAAAGTCTTTAATTGTGAAGCCCATGTGTCGAGCTACTTCTTAAACTTCTTCTGCAGCTTAACCGACTTGGCAAAATTTTCCTGTGTTAACTTGTACTTCAAATAATATGTCCCACCTATTGGTGGCATATATTTTGATCCTGCAGATATACTAGATGACACATAATCAAGTGGCATATAAGTAATGATGGGCAATGGCATACCTGTGGGAATTTTAGTAGTATCAGGAGCTGGTGCCGACTGTGTCTGGTAGGCTGGAGGTTTATTGATTCGCATCTCAAACTTTGATTCATATTTTGACTTCTCAATGTCCTGCCTATGTGTAGCCCAAACTATATTATCAACTCCTCGAATCAGAGGAATATTAGCCTACTTGCATAACTCCGTGATTAAACACGGGAATGGTAGTACGCTTGCCACTTTGTATTCCCTCACAAACATTTCATCAGTAATGATTTGGCCAAAATTGATCTTAAGCCCTGCAATCAAACTAGCCACCAACACAACTCTGTGACTATCCAAATTGGCATCACCCTCTATTGGAATCAATCTCAATCGAACAATGGCCCACTAGAATTTAGCTTGGAAACTAAGGGAGGATTTAGCAATGCACTCTCACGGGTTGGTTTCCCAGGAGGGGTTGCCGTCATCAATCAGTAGCCCAGATAACCAAGGACTTTGAGTCGATGCTGAAGTCAGACGATACTCAAGATCAGGAACCACAACCGGTGCCTCATAGTCAGGCCCAAACAATATCCTGTTGATTGTTCGAGCCGATATATCAATGTTAACTCCTCTCATCAGAACTGATTCTCTATTCAGAAAGTCTGAGATCTTTGTACCTTTGGGATAATTTTTTTCTATCAGTGCCAAATAATTGGCGAAAAACTTCCTTACCAGATTCGATTGATATGAACTAAGAGGCTTGCTCATCTAGGCCCACTCATACTCATCGAATCTCCTCTCCAATTCTGGATATTTGTGCAGCTCATTCGTCACTATTTAGTACTCTTCAAAGATTGGCCTCTTGATTGGCCTACTCGTCGCCGGTTTCAGTCCATCAAGGAACTTGTTCTTTGATCCCTCAATTTTCCACCTGAGTGCCTCTCTCATTTGAGGGTTTTTGCTCTTAACCACAGTTTCCTCTTCAGTGTCCATCTCAACAGGGCCATGTTTCACCTCAACAGGATTGGGGTTAGATGTATTGACCCTTTCCTCGTTGAGGCTTGAAATGGTGCTACTAGTGCTTCTCTCACTCTCCTCTTCAGACTGGGAGAGTGTGTGGGTTTCCTTATGTCATTACTGAGTATTGAAGGGAGTTTTCTCCTCACTCCTGGCTGGCTCGTCTCTTCCCTTTTGTGCTCTACCACCTCCTCTGGTTAGAGGGAGTTTTCATGCCATAATGCCTGAAAAAGGAGCAAGGAATCAGTTTGCAGTTCAAAACTAATCTAAAACAGTGAAAATATGGCTTGACGGTAGGTCTGACTATCCATCTAGACTACGACGGTCCGTCGGACTCACCGTCAGGCCTTAACTAGTGTGTCCTGCATCTTAGAGTTTTGCAATGGTTGACCAGGCGATCCGTCAGGTTACTTACGGTCTGCCAAGTCGTCCGTCGCAGCTTATCCAGTGAACATCATTTTTGGCATCTTTACGACGGGCTACCTGGCAATCCGTCACAGGTCTGATGGTCCGCCAAAGTGACTGTCAACATCCCTTTTTAGTTTCAAACTTCACTTTTGACATTTTTTCGAACACCTGGTGTACATTCTCGCCCTTTAACACAACAAATGGCATGAAATTAGTGTTCAAGTGCAACTTTTATCGCTTTCAGTACATGGATTACTCAGACTTCATCCAAAATAATGCACACCGGGGTTCTACTTTAAGATTACAATCAGAACAAAGCACAAGCAAGATGGAATTTTCTTTCACAAACAACAACTTACTCACTCTATATTTAGCAATTCAAAGAAGATGAATAAGGCTATGATCATACCTTGATGGTGAAGTACTTCACTCTTCTCACTTGCAAATTTAGAAGTAAAGAAAACTTAAAGCCTTTGTCAGTGAGTGATAACTTTTGTTCTGATGAGAGAAAGAGAGGGATAGTATTGTTTAAATAGGAGAGAAAAGGAAAAGAGAGTGTCTTAAAAGGGAATAACTGATCCCAGATACTTTGAATATAGAGGAAATTGAACATTTTTAGGATTTGAACAAGTAGCAACGTACATAACCGTATCTTTTTATTGGTTTCAAAATATTTGGGTCAGATACAGGGCATTAAATAATCCTTTAAATTAACCCAACTCAACCCGTATGACTAGGGTTAAGTTGACGGTTGACCTGATGGTCCATCAGGTGTTCGACGGTCCGCCAGGTTGACCGTTGAGGCTTACAAGAAACATGCAAATCATGCCTAGCTGCGACGGTCCATCGGACTATCTGTCAGTTTAATCCAGAAACTTCAAATTTTTTCTTCAGCACAATAGAGGAAGTGACGGTCCGTCGAGTCCTTGACGGTTCGTCAATCTTTCCGTCACCCCTTATTAACTGTAGAGACTTCTTTCTTTCTGCATTCTCAGTCCTTCACACTTCACAAACACATCAAATTGTACACAAACAACAAATAAACTTTAATTATGGTTACAACAACACTTTGTAGGTTGCCTCCCACTAGCACCTGATTTATTATCGTGACACAACTTGGTTACCTCGACTACTCAGAATTCATCGAGATACACAGTGGACACAAGCTTTACATCATCGATTGGACTAACATAGGTCTTGAATCATTGAACTTGAACGGACTTCCGGCTTTACCTTCAAGTTTCACCATACCTGATGGAAACACTTGACTTACCTTGAGCGGTCCATACCATGTTGATTTCAATTTGCTTGAAAAGAGCCTAAGTCGAGAGTTAAATAATAACACCCAATTTCCAGATTTAAAGTCTCTCTTATTTATTCTTCGGTCATGGTAATTCTTCATTTTTTCTTTATACAGATCGGTTCTTTTGTAAGCTCTAAGACAGAATTCGTCCATGTCATTTAACTGTCCCAACCTTAACTCAGCCGTTTCTTTCCAATTCTTGTTCAGCCATTTAAGAGACCAAAAAGCCTTGTGCTCTAGTTTGACCGAAAGGTGACATGCTTTGTTGTAGACCAACTGATAGGGTGACATCCCAATAGGTGTCTTGAAAGTAGTTTGATATGCCCACAAGGCATCATTGAGCTTTTGAGACCAATCTTTTCTGCTCGCATTCACCGTTTTAGCCAAAATTACTTGTATCCCCCAGTTCAAAACTTCCACTTTCCCACTGGTCTGTGGGTGATATGGCGTAGCAACCTTATGTTTTTTCACACTGTATTTCAACAAAACAGCTTGGAATACTCGGTTACAAAAATATGATTCACCGTTACTTATGATGGTACGTGATACCCAAATGAGAGAGAAAATATTCTTTTTAAGGAATGCAACTACTCTCTTTCCTTCATTATCAGCCAAAGTGAAAACTTCCACCCATTTTCACACATAATAAATGGAGACCAATATGTATTTCAAGACATAAGAGCTCACAAAAGGGCCCATGAAATCAATGCCCCATGAATCAAACAACTCGACTTCCATCATTTTTGTCATCGGCATCTCATGGTGCTTTGAGATTGACCCTTGTCTCTGGCATTGGTCACATCTCTGCACAAACTCAGAGGCATCATTGAATAAGGTAGGCCAGTAATAACCGCTCTGTAGCACTTTCCTTACAGTATGGTCACCTGCATGGTGACCTCCGACCGAAGAAGCATGACATCTTCCAGGATATTCAACATGTCTACCTATGGAATACACCATCTAATAATATTATCCATACACCACCGAAATAAATATGGATCATCCCAAAAGTAGTGTGTAACATTATGTAAGAACTTCTTCCTTTGGTGAAAAAACAGATTCTCCTGGATGACTTCACTTACCACATAATTTGTAAAGTCAGTGTACCAAGGCACTCTTTCAAGCGCGGCAACTAAGATCTTCTCATTCGAAAATGTATCATCAATTTTAAACTTATCCTCGATTGCTTGATCATCCTTAAGCCTGGACAGATGATCCATAACTTGATTTTTGCATCTTTTTTTATCTTTGACTTCGAAGTCAAACTCTTGTAGAAGAAACACCCATATGATTAACCTTGGTTTAGCATCCTTATTTTCCATTAAATATCTCAAGGCAATGTGGTCTATATGAACCACCACCTTAGTTACCAATAGGTAAGTACAGAACTTCTCAAAATCATAGACGACTGCGAGAAGTTCCTACTCAGTAACGATGTAATTCTTCTGTGCCCTATTTAATGCCTTGATTGCATAGTAAATGGGGTGGAACAATTTTTCTTTCTTCTGGAAAGGTACAACACCCAGTTCTACTCCACTTGTGACGCACATAATTTCAAAAGGCTTAGACCAGTTTGGGGCCACAATAATAGGGGCAGCAACAAGCTTCTCCTTAAGTCATTCAAATGCCTTCTTGAACTCCTCATCAAATACAAACTTAGCTTCATTCTTCAACAATTTGCATAGTGGATTAGCGATCTTGGAGAAATCCTTAATAAACTGGCGGTAGAATCCAGCATGACCTAAGAAACTATGCACTCACTTCACGGAGATGGGAGGGGTTAGTTCTCTATCACCTCTACCTTCACCCTGTCAACTTCAACCCCTCTAGAAAAAATGTTATGACCAAAAACCATGCCTTTCTTCACCATGAAGTGACATTTTTCCCAATTAAGCACAAGATTATATTATTTACACCGCTGCAATGTTCTACTCAGATTCACCAAGCATAGTTCAAAAGAATCACCCACCACTAAAAATTCATCCATAAACACCTCCAAGGTGTCCTCCACCATGTTGGAGAATATAGACATCATACACCGTTGGAACATAGCGAGTGCATTACATAAGCCAAATGGAGTCTGCTTGAAAGCAAAGGTACCATACAGGTAAGTGAACGTTGTCTTCTCCTGATCCTCTGGAGCAATAGAAATCTGGTTGTAGCCCAAATAACTGTCCAAAAAGTAATACCAACCTCTTCCCGCCAATCGATCAAGCATTTGATCCAAGAAAGGCATTGGGAAGTGGTCATTCAAAGTCTATGAGTTGAGCTTACGATAGTCCATAAAAACTCTCCACCTAGTCGCAGGACTAAGGGGGATTAATTTATTTTTCTCATTCACCACAATAGTCATTCCCCTTTTCTTGGTCACATATTGGACCGGGCTTACCCACTTACTATCCAAAATTAGGTATACAACTCCTGCATCCAGCCATTTAATAATCTCCTTCTTAACCACCTCTTGCATTGGTGTATTAAGAAGACATTGATGCTTAATGGTTGGTGTGCAATATTCCTCAAGATGAATCTTGTGAGTGCAAATACTGGGAGGAATACCAATGGTATCGGCAATAGTCCATCCTATGGCCCTTTTGTACAGTCTAAGCATAGAGAGAAGTGCCTTAACCTGGTGCTCACCCAAATCAGCAACAGTAATCACAAGCAAAGTGTTTCCACTGCCAAGAACCATGTACCACAAATATCCTGGCAACTCCTTCAACTCCAACACCGGTGGCTCTTAGATAGACGGCTTAGCCAAAAGTGTTGGTCAATTTTCCAGATCTAAGTCCAGTTTCTTGGGATAATATGAATAAGATCCCATTCCCGTCAAAGCACACACTGTCTCTTTGTACTCCTCGATACCTTCACTGTCAAAATTCATCAAGACTGCAGCCAGAGTTTTCACAACAAATTTCTCCTTAATTAGAGCCTCTTGCTTGTTTTCATAATAAATATCAATAATGGAAAATACACTTATCTCCTTGGGTTGCTTCATATATTGTCACATATTAAAGAGAACCACCTCATCATTAAGCATGAACTGTAACTCATTGGCCCTTAAATCAATAAGGACACTCCCGATTGCGAGAAAAGGTCTACCCAAGATTATAGGTACCTCAAAATCCACCTCGCAGTCCAAGATAATGAAATCCGCATGAAATATGAAAATGGACACCTTTAATAGCACATCATACAATATCCCCACTGGCCGCTTCACAGACCTGTCCTCCATCACCAATCGCATATTGGTGGGTGTAGGTTCTTCCATAACCAACCTCTTATAAATAGCAAGTGGCATCAAGTTAATACTTACTCCTAGGTCATATAAAGCCTTAGCAAAATCAATTGACTCAATAGTATAAGGAATGGTTAATGCTCCTGGGTCAGCTTTCTTTTGTACCAAAGATCTTGTAGAGATGGCGCTACAATGGTGAAAATTATCCACCGGTTCGTAGCAAACTGTCCTCTTCTTCGTCATGAGATGCTTCATAAATTTGGCATATACGGGAATCTTATCTAGTGCCTCCACCAAAGGCACATTCATCATCAGCTGCTTCAACATTGCCATAAATTTGCTGAACTTTATGTCATCATCTTTCTTCTTCAGTCGATGAGGGAAGAGTGGCGGTGGTTTTTGAAGGGTAGTCACTACTGCCTCCTTCTCCATTTTCTTTTCTTCCTCTAGATCATAAACCTACTGATGGTTAGATATACCCACATTACCATCCAGCTTCTCAAACTCCACTGGATGGGTTTCATCATTTTCTTCAATCCTATCCTTAATCACAACTTTTCCCACTGAAGGGCCAGGTAATACTTTACCACTCTGAGTGGTAATTTCCATGTAAGAGGTATCATTTCAAGGATTTTGCACTGTATTGTTTGGTAATGTACCATTCTTCCTCTGATTAAATGTTATCGAGAGTTGGCTCATCTGCTACTCGAACTATTTGATAGAAGTTGAGTGAGAATTTACTAACTGACTTATGGAAGATAAGTCACTCTTCATTTTTTTCACTCCCACATTGGTCGCCTCAACTACCTTTAATAGTTTCTCCATTATATCCTCCATGGACATATTGCCTGAACTGGAAGGAGAATTATCCCGATTTCCAGGAGGTACATAAAGTCTGCTCCTGTCACTTTTGTTCTTCCAACTTCCTTTCTCCCTATCCTTGTAACCATGTTTGTCGTAATAGTTCCAACCTTGATTACCTTGTCTATTGCCTCAGAAACCCCCCTGATTAATTAGATAGTTGGCCTCCTCCTTAGAATCTGAATCAACTCTGCTTTGTGCCTCAATAGCTTTCACTTTCTCAGTCTTCCCAGATAATAAATGTTTGGTAAGAAGATCCATCTAGGTTTTCATGTAAACCATGTCTTGGTCACATTCTTCCTCTCTGCTATGTTATTCAACAGTCATTTTTCTATACACAGTAGAGCTTGCTACCTTAGAATCCCTAATATGCCAAGCTCTACTCTATTTGGTCATCCTGTTAAGTATTTTAAAAGCTTCTGGAAAGGTGAGATCCATAAATGTTCCTCCTGCAGCATTATCAACCACTGTTTTGGTAATAGAATTCAAGGCACTATATAAAGTCTCCATCAAATGCACCTCAGTCATTTTATGATTGGGACACTGTATCAACTTCTTCTTAAATCTCTCCCAAGTCTTGTGAAGAGCCTCAGTCGGGAGCTACCTGAAATTACTAATCTCATCCCTCAATTTTAAAATCGTGGATGGTGGAAAGAACATTTCTAGGAAAGCTCCTTTTAGCTTTATCTAGTTTGTTATAGAATCAGGAGTCAACCCATTATCTATAGTGTTGCCTCCCCAGACAGAGGCAACGAAAATAGGTGCAGGCGGATGGCATTCTGCCTTATTCCTGGATTATTAAAAGATTTGCAAATAGTGACAAAATTCACTAAATGCATGTTTGGATCGTCACCCGAAAGTCCACCACATAGCCCCTTAAGATAAAGTAGTTGAATCATGGTGCTCGTGATGTTGAACTTAGCTTTAGGTGCCAAAGGTGGAGGAATAATAGCTCCGATTGCACCTGCTCCATCCATTTTGTCCTCATCCTCCTTAAGATTAATTTGCACAGGCTACTGATCTTGTCTTACTCTGAAAAAATGATTTCTATTTACATTACGGCTCACCGGTGCAGCCACATTCTCTGCACGTCTTTGGTTAGCAGGATCTAACAAATCATCATCTCCCAAGTCCTTGTCATCAGCATTAGGCATCCACCCTAGATTATCAATATTTTGTTGATTAACTTGCATATTAGCCAAAGCTGCTAAGCGCTTAGATTCTTGTTGGTCAGCTATTCTACCGATCAACAGAGGTTCCGAATGTACTGGTAATAATGGTTCACCTGACCTCCATGTACTTGTCATACACAATGGTTACCCTGCAAAGAATAAAAACAACAAAGAAAAGTAAAATTTGGGAAACTTGACCAAAGGTCAACTAACAATCACAAACTTAATTGACAACTGTATTCTCCGACAACGGCACCAAAATTTGATACGCCCAAATTATAACTCTCATTAGAAAGTGTAAGCGGTCGCTGTCAAATATAGAGCACAACTAGGTTGAGGTTGAATCCCACAGGGAATACTATGTTCACCAAGTATTGTGGTTGTTACTAGACTGTTGATTAAAGGTTCCGAATTAATGGGAGGTTTGATTTATGAATTTTATCTCAATATTTGTAAAAGAAAGTGTTCCATCTAGTGATTCTTATTGCAAATAATAATTCAATGAGAGTAGACAAACTAGAGTTATGGTTACCGAGATATTCAAGAAGCTAGGGTTGTGAATTATCTTGAATTTCCAATTAGTAATCTCAACTGTAAGAGTTGTTGAATACTATAATTTACCAATTTTTCTCTCAACCTAAATGGGTAGTTTATCCTTTAATTCTCTCAAACTTAAAGGATGCATTAATTTATTCAACTATTCTCTCACATGGGTTGATCCTGTTAAGGCATCAATCCTTAACCCAAAGGTTAATTCCCTTTGATACCATGTAAACCTCTTCTTTTCTCAACAAGCACTTTTCTATTTGATCAAGTATGTTCTTGGGCTCACCTTACAGGTTTGCAACCAAGAAAGGTCATTAATGTGAAGAAGAGTTTTGTACAACTTCAATTAACCATGGAAATCAAGTGTTTAACAACTCCAATAAACTAATCACATCAAGGCTCCCATAACCCTAGTTATGGGAGCTTAGCCACACATCTCCATAGAAGCAAAAAAAGAAATCATTGTGTTATTCATAAATGAATTCAGAATTTTACTTAGAAAAATCACAAGAATTGTTCTTGAATCTTCAGTAGCAATGAGAATAAAAATAGTTAGATCCATAATTCTAGCTTGAATCTCAGAGAATACACCATTAAAATAAGTTTCAAAAATGGAAATATCATCAAAGATACCTAAGTAAAACCTAAATTGGGTATTTAGATGTTCCCAGGTACAACGATTTAAAATTTGAATTCAGTAAAGCCGTGTCAAAGTTGACGGTCACGTTGACGGCCCGTTGGAATCCTGAAGGTCCGTCACGTGGACCGTTGCTGAAGTTCCGGAAGGGCCATGTTCTGGTTAAGAGTTAAAGTTCATGTTGGCGGACCATCGCAGGTCCGGCGGTCCGTAGCATGGGCCGTCGTTTGATCCTTTCAAATCATATGTTATGTTTTAGCCTAACGGCCAAGTTGGCGGTTCGTCAAGGGTCCGATAGTCTGTCACTTGGACCGTCGCAGGAGTCCTTCAAATCGATCCATTCTGTTTAACTTTAACGGTCATCCTGATAGACCATCACTTGACCAACGGTCCTTCAGTTTGACCGTCAGTTTTTCTTCTATTTTCCAAGTTTCTCCTCCAGCTATATCTTTGACCTGAAAACACTAAAATCTAGTATTAAATACAACATCAGTCGCTTGAAAACATACAATTATCCCTTGAAAAAGATGTAAAATTTTCAGTCAAAAGCTGAAACATCAGTACAACTTTTCATCCTCAGACAGATTGTCAGGAAAATAGGACTATTCAGACCTTAGAAGACATGTAAAGGGACTGTTTTATTGACTTTAAAGGTAGTTGGGATGACCACTTACCTTTGATTGAGTTTGCCTATAACAATAGTTATCACTCCTGTATTTAGATGGCTTCATTTGAGGATCTCTATGGGAGGAGATGTAGATCTCTTATTGGTTGGTTTGAAGTAGGTGAGGCCACTTTGATAGGGCCAGATTCGGTGTTTGAGGCTATGGACAAAGTTTAGTTAATTTAACAGAGGATGAAGACAACCCAAAGTCATCCGAAATCTTATGCAGATATGAGGAGAAGAGATCTTGAGTTTGTGTTGGTGACTTGGTCTATTTGAAAATTTCTCCTATGAAAGGAGTGAATAGATATGGTAAAAAGGGGAAACTCAGTCCCCGCTATGTTGGTCCTTTTAGAATTTTTAGCCATTTTTTGGGAAGGTAGCCTATGAGCTTGAGTTGCTCGAAGATTTGGTATTTGTAGACCCGGTGTTCCATGTTTATTTGTTAAAGAAGTGTATTGGTGATTCATATTCTGTTATTCCTTTATAAAGTATGTGTGTTCAATATAGCCTTTTCTACGTAGAAGTACCATTTGAGATCCTTGATCGTCAGATTTGTAGGCTAAGGAATAAATCAGTTCCATTGGTTAAAGTTCTGTGGTAGAATCAGTCTGTTGAGGGATCTACTTGGGAAGAAGAAATAGATTTATGAACCATGTACCCTCATATTTTCCCCGTAAACTCAGATTTAGCTCTAGGTAATGATTTTCATTGATTGACTCTTTTCCGTTCTCAGTTTCAGCTATGTAACCATTCCCATGTCATTGCACGCATTCACTAAATCAATTCAGTTCATGTATCATGCTTTAGACTCATTTATGTAATCATGTTTCAAGTTATGCATGTTCAGTATACGATCTCAGTGATAACGCTCAAACTACAACTCTCGTAAGAGTGTAAGCGGTCGTTGTCAAATATAGAACCCAACTGGGTTGGGTGTCGAATCCCACAGGGAATACTTGGTCACTAAGTATGCAACGATTAGTAGACTGTTGATTGAAAATTCTACGAAAAAAAGGGGGGATTTAATTGTAGCGTGAATTAAGAGTATCAAAGTAACAAAGAGAAACGGAATGTTTAGTAGGTTTTAATCAATGAGAATTGTAAGTTAGGGTTATGTCCACCTTATGAGTTTTACGTATCTATTGGCTATGAGTTATGCGGAATTCAGACATGCATGCGCTTATAGAGATTCGTATTCTATGGTAAATCCTAGTGTCTTTCGACCATCAAGGATTATATCACTTTAACTCTTTCGAGCTTAAAGTGTATACTAATGGTACGAATTCTCCAAGAGGTTAATCCAGTTACGGCACTAACTTTTAAACAGGGGTTGGTAGCCCTATTTCCTTGTCATTCTCTCTTTTCCAGACATGTAACTTTTCTTTCGAACAAGTTAATGCTATACTGGCGTATTCTATATGTTTGCAACCACAAGAATTCAATTAAGATGAAGAGAGTAATGATATAAGCAGCATACGTATCAAGAATTCACAAACTCATAGCAATAGATAGTATATCATAAGGCTTCCATAACCCTAACAGAGAAGTTTAGATACTCATGAGCGCAACGGAGATCACAATAAACATCATCATCATATCAAAACTAGAATGATCTCACGTTGGAGAGGAGTGTGGCGTCACAACAAGGTTGACGTTTTTCCTCTTGGTGTTTCCCACGAGTTAGCATTTTTCTCTATTAACAATTGTAACGTGAATTAGGAGCGGAAGTTGAATGAAAAAGACTTGAATAAATGAATGAGTGAGAATAATAAAAAGCTTCGAATTAATGAAGAAGTGAATGCTGAAAAATTCAGCATTATAGGGTTTTTATAACATCCTCGTCCTAGTCCTACTGAAATAGGGTTTTTATCCTTGTCCTAGTCCTACTGGGTTACTACATACTTGTCCTAATCCAACTAAGTTACTGCTGATCCCCCAAGTATTTAGAAATGTTGTTTATGCCCGGGACAAGTTCTACATGCATCACTTTCAGTCCACAAGTTTCCAGAAGCTGCCTTCCTTCTTACGTGAAGTTTCCTTTGGTGTCCAACAGTCCATAAAATGCTGAAATCTTCATCATAAATACCTGAAATCTTGCTAATCACGTTGGTTAGCTCACTAACAGGAAAAAAGACTTAAAGTGTAGGAATTATATATTTTGTCCTCAAAACTTAGCTAAAATATGGGTACATTAAGGTGCTTTAGGCGTGTAAATACGCCTAACATCAACACCCCACACTTAAAGATTTGTTTGTCCTCGAACAAAATATTACGTCCATGCAATCATCTAACTAGAAATCACAGCAGTAACACAAAATATTCATCAAGACAGGCACGACAATTATCAGCAAAGAGTAGTTTTCTGATTTCTACTAGAAACAATTCAACCTCCAACATAGACTCGTGATGATGGTTAATTCGTATCCACAATTTAAGGCACAAAGAATCATACAAGACTACCCAAAACTCATCAACCATGTGTGTCTCACAATATATCACCCATAATTACTCACAAGTATTTCATTTTTAAAAACATGGGTATAAGATTATCCTTGCTCTCACTCTCACAAAGAATTCATATGTTGCAACTGATGACCATAGGCTTTCCCTTAGTGTAATGCTCTACTAATATCAGAATATTAAGCTTAGGAACAATTAGGTCTTTTACAGGTTGTAATGTAGGCTAAGGGACGGGTAGGACTATTTTGGCCAGAAATAGTGACTATGTTCCTAAGCGCTTTAATACATCACATTATGCCATTAACACTCTCTTTTAATCAACCCTGCTACCTTTCTTTCATCTATCACCCCTTTTCACCTATTTTGCCATTCAAGCATAACTATCTTTTTATTTAATCATAAACACAATTTATCTTTTTGTTTTTCTATTTTTTTTTATAACACACCTCTATGATAGCCACTCTTTTTCGTAACAAATTCAAGTACCAATACATTCTAAGGCATCACTCTCACCCAATTTCCTCTTATTTTGTCACATGACTTCACAATTTAAAGCACTTAGGAATTTGGATCAAATTATGGTCTTGAAAAAAAAATGGATTAGGCTTACATATGAGGCTGTCAAAGAAAATGGCTTAAAGGATCAAAAGGGTTGACTAGGATAATGTCCACGGGTAGGTAAACAGAAGGTAAACAATCACAGGCTGCCAAAGAAATGCCTAAATCATCTCCTAAACTCACACTCTTTATTTCGCTTTACACACACACCAGGCAAGTTCTAGCATCAGTCACAACACAGACTATACTATATCCTCACACACACAAGGCACATGGTCAACTTTATTGGGAGCAGTATAGACTCTTGACCCAACAGATGAATGAATTAAACCACACAATTATCATACAGTGAGTCACATGTAGAACCTAAATGTCTCAATAGTAATGATTTAGCACAAACTCTTGTTATAATACCATGCCGTCTATCAGAACAATTTCATGCAAAATCTAAAAAATTTAAAATTAAACTAACTAATTACGACTAATTAAAACAAACAAGAACTAGAATAAATGCAAATGCAGACAAAGAAGTATAGTATACAAATACCAGCACCCCACACTTAGACGGGACACACTGCCCTTAGTGGAAAATAAATAAGAAGAACCTGATTAGTTGGACTCATCCTCTATGTCTGGGGTCATACCCCCTGTATCGGAATCATCATCAGAGTCGTCGTCATCAGAGTTCTCCTCCACGTCGGAGTCTGGCATTCGTCGATCATCATCGGTTGGCATGTCGTCATCAAGAGGTTCCTCAAAATATACACCTACTCCACGCATCGCCCTCGCATGCTCATTCATTGGGTAGTCATAATACAACTGTTGGAGCTCTGCAGCAGTTGGAACACGACCCCCGCTCATCATGGTAAACTTCATCATGCCATATAAATGGCGGGAGAAGCTTTCGTCGCGAGCATGTCTTTCTGTAGTGGTTAGGTTGACGCCATGCATGGATTCAACATCTTTAACCTTTGTGAGGCCAACCTTCTTCGGGTTTTGTGGAAGCTTATGATCTGTAGGTTCCTCTTCGATGTCCTCTTTCATCAATATCGCAGTTAACAGATTGCCAAAGCTGAAGTGGGACCTCTTGTGCAGCCTGGCCTTACGCATTGAAGATCGAATAATCGCCCCAATGTTGATGGGGATGTTCATCATCAAAGCGTACACCAAGCACACTCTATAACGTGTGATCTTTGTGTACTGTGACCCTAGAATCAGGCAATAATTGACTATCCGCAACCATATCCGAGCTTCTCTCTTCAAGGAGGCATACGGGAAGGTATTGTGCCGACCGGTATCCTTGTGACGACTCCACCGTGCCATTGATCTTGTTCCTCATAGTGTGTGTCTGATTTCCCTGTATGGAGGTCTGCGATAAATCTCCTTGAGCGGTGATGGATCCACAGATGGAAGACCCAGAAAAGAGTTAAAGAACTCCGCATTCAGTTGCAAGATTTGGCCCCGAATCTTCACTTCACTTCCGGTAGTATTTGGGGACCAATTGGCATAGAATTCTCACGTTAGATCAAGATTGCATTCTCCCATATCTTGGAAAATGAAATCAATATGTAGCGCCATGATTTTAGCCAAAATGCGGGGTTCTTTCTTTGCTAGGCTCTCCTTTTGTATCAACTCCATATGAACATATTTTTTTACTTTATTGTTCTTGTACCACTCCTTTCCTTCCTTCTCTAGGACCCATTTTGTCCCGTACATGCGTCGAGGTATTTACAGCGAGGAGGATTCACCTTGCTCTTTTCGTCCCCTTTTCTGGCCTTTTTGTGAAGTGGTTGTTTTTTCTTTTCCTTGTCTTGCTTTTGGTGCCATTGATTGTACCTGAGATTAAAATAATAGTCATGTTAGATTTCATCTCAGTGGATACAGTCAACAAACAAGCAGTAGAGGCACCACCCCACACTTAATTTGTTGTGACAAACTGATTAAGTGAACGATGTCAATTACTCAGACTTCATTGCCATACATTTAGGTGTTATGTTCCAACAATATATTCAGCGCAGTCATACTTTTCTTGTCATCTTCACTATCCTTTTCAATTCTTTTTCATGTACTCTTAACTATGTTTTCATGTTTGGACTAATGCATCTCTTTGAACAAAACTACTACATAGATATCGTATCAATTTATGGCTTAGAAATAATCACAACATCTCATGTTTGTAGTTAACCATGATTTTCATCTCGATGGACAAGTCATTCAAACATACAAGCTTTCGAGTTACAAGATTATGCAATTTATCTTAACCATGTCGATTCCGCAAAAGTATGACAGTGTATCAAAATCAAATTCAGGTTGGAACCAAGTCTAGAATACCCATACGTATTCTTTCACTCACTTAGTTGTATCACAACAAGTCAACCACATTCAAATCACCAACACTACTTCAAGATTTAACAACTTATTATAGGCGTAGTATTGTAATACTTACGGAATATAAAAGAAGAGCAAAGAAGTACTTACTTGGATGATGGCCTTTGAAGATGTTCTTACAAAGTTAAAAGAGCAAAAAGAAATTTTTTGAGAGATTTTGGAGAGGTAGGCGGCGCTTAGGTTGAATTTGCAATGCATTTTTATTCTAAGACTAAGGTTCTATTTATAGGGCAAGCTTGGGTCGGGTTTTGACCCATTTGGAATCGGATTAGGAGACGAAAAAGTGAGCATAGGCGGCGCCTAATGCTTTGCCTATGCTTGGCATAGGCGGCGCCTTTTGCAAAGCCTAGTTGAGCATAGGCGGCACCTATGCTATGGCATTGTTAGGCATAGGCGGCGCCTATGCCATGGCACTCTAGATTCAGAGACAAAAGGCTTTTGCATAGGCGGCGCCTATGCTATGGCATTGTTAGGCATAGGCCATAGCATAGGCCTTGCCTTGTTCGATGCCTAGATTTTCATAGGCAATGCCTAACTCATAGCCTTTTTCTTCTTCATTCCCAACTTACCACGTTCAACATGCAATACTTCCAAATCAAAATTTGAAACCAATCTCCTCTTTTACACCTCTTGCACCTACACTTATTCAAAAACAACAAAAACGATTAGAACGATGGGTTGCCTCCCACCAAGTGCCTTAGTTTTGGTCGTGACTCGACAAACTCCTAGGAAAACAAAAACAATTAAAAACGATGGGTTGCCTCCCACCAAGCGCTTGATTTATTGTCGTGGCACGACATAGTTATCTCGATTACTTAGACTTCATCGAGATATTTGGTGCATCGTTTTCTGAATGGATTCAGATGACGCTGATGCTTAATTGTGGGCATGCAATATTATTTTAGATGCATCTTGTGCATACATATCCTAGGTAGGATACCAATTATATCATCAATAGACCAACCAATGGCTCTCTTGTACCTCTTCAGAGCAGAGATGAGAGCCTCTACGTGCTGTTCACCTAAATCAGCCACAACACTCACCGGAAGTGTATTTCCACTTCCCAAGAACGCATACCTTAGGTGACTGGGGAGCTCTTTCGATTCTAGCACTGGTGGCTCTTCAATGGAAGTCTTCGCTGTTGGTGACGGTCGATTCTTAAGATCAAGGTCCAGATTCTTAGGAGCATGAGAATAGGACCTTATTCCTGTTAGAGCACAAACGGTTTCTTCATATTCTTCAACCTCCTCACGCTCAAAATTCAATAGCACAACAGACAATGGCTCAACAGTAAGCTGCTTCTCTACAGATAATCCTTTCTGATCCTCATAGTAAATATCAGCTACAGAGAACACATCCATATCTCTAGGCTGCTTCATCGATTTGCATACATCAAAATGGACCACTTCGTTATTCAGCCGAAATAAAAGCTCATTAGCTCTTAAATCAATCAGCACACTTCCAGTTGTGAGGAAAGGATGCCCCAAGATTATGGGAACTTCAGAATCCACCTCGCAATCAAAAATAACAAAGTCTGCAGGAAAGATGAAGGTGGAAACCTTCACCAACACGTCATATAAGATACCAACAGGCTGTTTTACCGACCTATCTTCCATCACGAGATGCATATTGGTTGGTGTAGGATCACCCAACCCCAACTTTCTATAAACGAATAACGGCATCAAATTGATGCTAGCCCCCAGATTGCACAACGCCTTAGCAAAATCCAACAATCCAATCATGCAAGGAATAGTGAAAGCACCAGGATCTGCCTTCTTCTGTACTAAAGACCTCATGGCAATTGCACTATAATGATGAACATTATCTACCAGCTCATAGCTTACTGCCCGCTTCTTTGTCAAAAGGTCCTTCATGAATTTAGCATACCCAGGCATCTATTCCAGCGCCTCCACCAACGGAACATTAATAGTCAGCTGCTTTAACATAGTCATGAATTTACTGAACCTGGTATCATCAGTTTTCTTCTTCAGTCTCTGTGGAAAAGGTGGTGGTGGAAGGGGAATTGTTTTCTCCACCACTTCCTTTTTATCTTGCTTCCGATTATCAACCTTTTCAGGAGTGTCGTCAGCCTTCTTCTTCAGTCTCTGAGGAAAAGGTGGTGGTGGTGGAAGGGGAATAGTTTTCTCCACCACTTTCTTTTTACCTTGCTTCCAACTATCAATCTTTTCAGGCTGCAGACGTCTAGGGGTGACGTCATGAACACACTCTTCAGCTTCTTCGGCCTTTTTACATTCTGCATCAATAACATTATCCGCTATATCATCAACTACCTGCTTGCCTTTAGATGGATTTTCCAACACTTTACCACTTCGGGTAGTAATAGCCATACACGATCCATCATTCCTCGGATTTTGCACTGTGTCGCTAGGTAACGTTCCAGCTTTTCTTTGGTTGAATGCTGCTGAAAGTTGACTCAATTGTTGCTCCAGCTGTTTTATTACAGTAGAATGCGAGTCAACGAATTGATTTATTGAAGACAAATCATTCTTCACCTCGGTTACGCCCGTGTTGGTTGCCTCCACTCCTTTCAACAGCTTAGCCATCATATCTTCCATGGACATCTTCCCAGAGCCAGATGCCACAGCCTCACGATTTCCAGGAGGAACATACAAACCACTCCTGTCAGTCTTATTCTTCCAACCACCTTGATCGCGGTCCTTGTATCTAGATTTATCATAATAGTTCCGACCTTGGTTTCCTTGGGCATTGCCTCGAAAACCCCCATGATTATTCAAGTAGTTCGCTTCTTCCTTAGAGTCGGATTCATCTCTTCCCTGTGATACAACGGCCTTAACCTTTTTGGTCTTCCTTGATAATAAGTGCTTGGTAAGAAGATCCATCTGCGTTTTCATGTGATCCATATCTTGGTCACGTTCCTCTTGTCTACGCCTTTGCTCTGCAGTCATGCCAATGGCTATAGTAGATCTTGCTACCTCAGAATCCCTGGTATGCCAAGCTCTACTCTGCTTTGTCATACGGTCCAGCATATCACTTGCCTCAATAAAAGTAAGGTCCATGAATGACCCTCCTGCAGCATTATCAACCACTGGCTTAGTCATCGAATTCAAAGACCTGTATAATATCTCCATCAAGTGGACATTGGTCATATGATGATTTGGGCACCGCATAAGCTTCTTCTTGAACCTCTCCCATGTTTCGTGGAGAGCTTCAGTTAGAAGCTGTCGCAAATTGCTTATCTCATCTCTTAATTGGGCTCTTTTGGATGGCGGAAAGAATCTTTCTAGGAAAGCGTCTTTCAATTGCCTCCAATTTGTAATAGAATCAGGAGTTAGCCCATTCAACCATAGAGTTGCCTCCCCAGACAGAGACAATGGAAATAAGCGCAACCAAATTGCATTCTGCCTAAATCCTGGATTGTCAAACGACTTGCATGTTGAAATAAAATTTACCAGATGCATATTCGGGTCATCGCCTGCAAGTCTACCAAATAAACCTTTGAGCTGCAATAGCTGAATCATGGTGCTAGTGATATTGAACTTGGCTCCAGGTGCCAAGGGCGGAGAAATGATAGCCCCTGTGGCACCAGCTCCATCAAGATCGTCATCATCATCATCAAAAGAAGCCTGCACAGCTCGGCGTTCAGGTCTCATTCTAGGTTGACAATCTCTCCTGTGTATAGGTGCTGCCACCTCATCTGCAGGCCGTGGATTAAGTAACTCATCATCACCCAGGTCCTCATCATCAGGATTTGTTTCCCGACCTGGGTTATCAATATTCTGTTGATGCACTTGAGAAGCTGCCAACGCAGCTAATCTAGCCTGCTCCTGTTGAGCAGTCCTTCTTTCAATGTCATGTTGTGCATCCATTCTGCCAATAAGTTGTGGTTTAGGATTGATAGGTAATAACGGTTGACCTGAACTTCAAGTGTTTGGCATGCACTCAAGCAAACCTGAATAAAATAAAAACAACAACTAAAAGTAAAATTCAAGAATCTTTGACCAAAGGGTCTAGTAACTATCACAAACTTAGTTGACAACCGTATTCCCCGGCAACGGCGCCAAAATTTGATAACGCTCAAACTACAGCTCTCGTAAGAGTGTAAGCGGTCATCGTCAAATATAGAACCCAACTGGGTTGGGTGTCGAATCCCACAGGGAATACTTTGTCACTAAGTATGCAACGATTAGTAGACGGTTGATCAAAAATTCTACGAAAAAAGGGGGGATTTAATTGTAGCGTGAATTAAGAGTATCAAAGTAACAAAGAGAAACAGAATGTTTAGTAGGTTTTAATCAATGAGAATTGTAAGTTAGGGTTATGTCCACCTTATGAGTTTTACGTATCTATTGGCTATGAGTTATGCGGAATTCAGACATGCATGCGCTTATAGAGATTCGTATTCTATGGTAAATACTAGTGTCTTTCGACCATCAAGGATTATATCACTTTAACTCTTTCGAGCTTAAAGAGTATACTAATGGAACGAATTCTCCAAGAGGTTAATCCAGTTACGGCACTAACTTTTAAACAGGGGTTGGTAGCCCTATTTCCTTGTCATTCTCTCTTTTCCATACATGTAACTTTTCTTTCGAACAAGTTAATGTTATACTGGCGTATTCTATATGTTTGCAACCACAAGAATTCAATTAAGATGAAGAGAGTAATGATATAAGCAGCATACGTATCAAGAATTCACAAACTCGTAGCAATAGATAGTATATCATAAGGCTTCCATAACCCTAACAGAGAAGTTTAGATACTCATGAGCGCAACGGAGATCACAATAAACATCATCATCATATCAAAACTAGAATGATCTCACGTTGGAGAGGAGTGTGGCATCACAACAAGGTTGATGTTTTTCCTCTTGGTGTTTCCCACGAGTTAGCGTTTTTCTCTATTAACAATTGTAACGTGAATTAGGAGCGGAAGTTGAATGAAAAAGACTTGAATAAATGAATGAGTGAGAATAATAAAATGCTTCGAATTAATGAAGAAGTGAATGCTGAAAAATTCAGCATTATAGGGTTTTTATAACATCCTTGTCCTAGTCCTACTGAAATAGGGTTTTTATCCTTGTCCTAGTCCTACTGGGTTACTGCATACTTGTCCTAATCCTACTAAGTTACTGCTGATCCCCCAAGTATTTAGAAATGCTGTTTTTGCCCGGGACAAGTTCTCCATGCATCACTTTCAGTCCACAAGTTTCCAGAAGCTGCCTTCCTTCTTATGTGAAGTTTCCTTTGGCGTCCAACAGTCCATAAAATGCTGAAATCTTCATCATAAATACCTGAAATCTTGCTAATCACGTTGGTTAGCTCACTAACAGGAAAAAGGACTAAAAGTGTAGGAATTATATATTTTGTCCTCAAAACTTAGCTAAAATATGGGTACATTAAGGTGCTTTAGGTGTGTAAATACTCCTAACATCACTCAGTTGCCTTAGTGTTCTCATTTTAACCTGTATCATTCTAGGACGAATATTCCCAAGGGGGAGATATTGTAATACCCCATGTTTTAAGGTCATTGTACAACAGACGACTCATGACTTTGAGTCGTATAGACATCATAGGAGTTGTATCTTCAACTCATACCCATGACAGTGTGTGGTGGGTGGTATTCTATTAGAGGTACGACTTGAACCTTGGACGTTTTAAGGTGATCATACTTGTCGTACATAGTAAATCGTAACCAAGTCATTGTGAGGAGGATGAGTGCTAGTCATATGACTTGATATGAGTAGTAAGATATGACTCGTATCCTGATCAGTGAAGGATCCCAGAATCAAGCCTCATGTTTTAATATCTTTATAATTTACTTGGGCATATATTAAGTCCCCAAGCATCTCCTAACTTATAGACAAGTCAAAACATCCCATAACGATTAAATTCTTGGGATATATATAACTATAATCATCTTCAAACGAAGATGAATTTTGTTCTATGAAGATTTTATAAGCTAAAGACCCACCAATAGATATATAATTGAATTATCTTTCCAATGATACCAATTTTACCTTAATACAATATCGGGGTGATAGGTTATGGCCAAATTACTGAAGCACTGTTAAAGCTGCCAGTAGGGTACGACTCACAGATACGACTCGTACTCAGACCATACGAGTCGCCAGGAGAAGTCGTACCCATAATAGTAAGGATTGAAATTTGGGTTCTTGGGTATGACTCAAGGTACGACTCATATCCAGAACATATGAGTCGTACCAAACACATCGGGATGAATCCCAGACGATTTCCTGAAGGTTTTTAACGTTTTTGTTTTGGTCTTTTTCCTTCTTATAACTTCTACCCATGACTTAAAAACCTTAAATAAACCTATTTTCTCTCAAAAATCAAACACCTAACACGTTAATCTCGACTCCCATACTCTAGAATAACAACTAGGGTTTCTTAAAGGCAAGAACAATTATAAGAATTCTTCCCTAAAGCTTCTACTACAGGTATGTAGGGTATTCATCCATGGGTCCCTTTCACCCATGGATCCCAAAACCCCTCTATTTTGATTAAATTATGGAATTTTCCACAACTATGGTATTTTATGTGTTCAAGAAGGTTTATCTTCATTTTTTCATGGTAATTTAAATTCAATTCAGCCCATGTATGATCCCATGGAAGATTTGATTTGCCCATGTTTTGAATTTCAATTTCCTGTGTC
Source organism: Capsicum pubescens (assembly GCA_030864215.1). Lineage (NCBI taxonomy): Eukaryota > Viridiplantae > Streptophyta > Magnoliopsida > Solanales > Solanaceae > Capsicum > Capsicum pubescens. The sequence continues at coordinate 81,265,602 of CM061541.1, read as the reverse complement.
CTATCTCAAGTGAATTTCATGTTAAATCCTCTATTTATGATTATTAGTCATGCAATCATGTTTTTTTCCTCGTACTTAAAGCATTCTCATGTTTAAATTCAAGATCCCCACATGTTTGAAGAAATGTTTATGCTTATGGGTTTTGAACCATGATCCTTTACTATAGTTTTTAGGCTTATTATTGTATTCAGTGATCATTTAGTGCTGACGGGTTATGAACACCTGATACCTATGTGTTTTTACATGAATTCAGATTATCCCAGTAATGATTCAGCTAAATGACGAGTCTATTATTTACTCAGTTGATATAATCATGATGAGCACTATCAGTTATGTAATCGTGTTCAGTTAAACTTAGTTCAATTTAGTTCCAGTGTTAGTTCGGTTGGGAGTAGGATTTAGAACTAAGTAAACCCAGGGATGGGGGCTCACCTGCTAGTAGAGGGTATGACCCTTAGTAGCAATCCCTACATTCCCGAACTACATAGCCAACATAGGTTTTAGATGTCTACCTTCTATTTAAGGGTTGATACATATCTCACTAGAGCACCTGCCAATAGAGAGTGAATCCTTAGTCCTCTGGGACACCAGTTTTGTGGATCCACACATCCAGTGTTTGTACCCGTGGAACGGTACTGACCCCCTTCCAACTAGGGTTAGGCGCTGGACCTCAATTAGCTCAGATGAGGGCATGTCGGTTAGATGATACCTCCCACAATCTCAGTACAATATTAAGTATATTTTCAATTCAGGTTTGCTTGGATTTTTCAGTTATTCATTTATACAGTTTTCAGTCTATCAAATTATCGATTTATCTCGGTATAATATTTATGCTTGGTCTTGCATCCTTAGATATAACATGTGCATGCATTAATGCTAAGTTACTTCATCCATTTCATCCAGTACTCATATCATATACCAGTAAATTCAAAGTAATAACCGCATACTCTTTTTTGTGCTATGTTGACTTAAACATAGGTTCGGACGCACAGTTTTCCGACCATACTTAAATAGACCGGTACATGTTTAAGTACATGTTCATTATTATTATTATTATTATTTTACTAAGTGCTCACAGTAGGTACTAGCTCATGGGTTAGCTTGTGGTCACTTGTGGCCGTATGAACCATTGTTACGACTAGGGGGTAACCTCGGGTCCTGACAAGTTGCCCTTGAGTTTGGCTTCAGTTCATCCCATTTTCCATGTGTAAATATTTAATAAGTGTGTGGGTGATCCTTCTTTGATTTTTCCTGTGGAGGATGTTGGTGTTTCGGATTACTTGTTGACACGATTCAAACCAGGGCCTTGTCATAATGGGCATCTCAAGTCCAACAAGCACCAGAGACCACCCCCAATACCTAATCCAACCAACCAACATATACCCTGAGTCGGATGAATTCCGAACATATAACAAGATAGACTAAATATCACTCTAAGATTTTGGGCTAGGTTGATGACTAACCCAAACAAGTCAACCCTCGAGTACAAAACCAACTACCGTAACATAACCAAAATAATAACCAAATTATATACATACCATGACATATCCAAGTCTATAGGTTGTCCATACAAAGCCTCTAAAACTAATACCAGAATATTCGGTCGGGACTTGCCCCCGACCATAGCCAAAACCAATATCCAAGTCTAAACCAATAATCACATAAGAAACCAAAACTAGAAATGGAGCCCTTGAAGTCTGGAAGCTCACCACTTCAAGTGAACACAAGCTATCCCCAAAGTCCAAGTCTACTGAACAGGAGATGTGGTATGACCAACACCTACATTTCATGGGGATGCACCATCCGAAGACAGTTAGAGGTTGGAGCGCTAGCATATATCTCAAGGATAATGATAATATAATGCCCACAGTTCAAAACCAATCAATCAATGCATATAACCAATGCAATATATTAGCATGCCTTTAAAACCATTAACCTGGATTAGTTTAGCTTTACTGTCATAATCCACCACAGGCTATATAGGTCCAGTTTTACTCTATAAACGGGACCCAATGCGTGTAGCCGCACGAAATGGAGATACCATAGGTGGCGAAGGATTCCCATGTACCCTTCACCCTTTATGATACATATATACAAGTATAACTTAGGGGATTCCAATGAACCCCATAAGTATATGGTCTCCATGACCAATCCTCATGTCAGAAAATATGAGTTTCTAGTGTCAACCTTCCAGAATCACAACTTCACAGTAAGCTATCACAACCCGCCATTATTTCCTAATTAAAACCATTATCATACAACCAACAATCAATTCCAAGAGTCAATTATTAATGGATTTATTAGTGGTATTGTCATAACGACTATAGATTGCATGTAATGTCCTTAACCAACCCTTAAGGGATTCCCGCGTACTCTGTAGACTCCATTATTACAAATCACTTGGGGGATTTCTGTGTACCCCACAAGTTTATCATTATAAGTTTACTTGGGAAATTCCCATGTACCGCACAAGGTTTTCAAAACCATCCTCAACTATTTAACCATTCATACCATGTATTAGTTTTCAATGAAAGTCCAACACTGTAGTAAAACATTCTCATAGGCATTTTAACAAACATGTTAAGGGCATACTATTATAAGGACCAAAAAACAAGGTAAAAACCACCAAGTTTAGGGTTACTCATGACCAATTTGTTAAATCACAATTACCAAGCACCCACATGTGCAAACCATTACCAAAAATGTGCATAAACAAAATTTAAACTAAGAGTAAACAATACTCAACAATATACATCAAAAAACTCAACATTGATTTTCAAAACCACCATTAGTGAACCATAATAAATGTTTAAAACACATGATAATTGAGAACTAAAAATGAGGAAAGAGTCATATGCCTTATTCACGAAGATTCACGAGTTGAACTTGACACTTGAGCCTCTATATGAACACTTGGAAGAAACCCTAGCCCTAATCTTCAAGAGAGAGTTTTGAGAGAGTATTTGGAGTGTTTTATCTTTCTATATTGTGTTATGAGAGGCCACACCATATTATAAGATATGGGGACTTAATAGTTTTGGGGTGGGAAATGTCTATGATTTCCCCAGCTTACAAGTTGAAAACTTGACTATGGGGGGGTACGGCCACACCCCTTAAATCGTACCCTAGGGTGCGAATGGTACCCTTATCTCATATCCTAGGCATCCTTTTGGACCTCAATACTGACCCACATATGACCACACAAGGTCCAACTTGTATCTCAACATATGAACCATACCCCTTTGAACCATACCTTGGTCAGAACCATCTAGACTAGACATATGCATCATACGATTTGGCTCTTTACTTCTAATACCCTATCATAAGAATAGTAAGATGCCTAGTCATACCTTAGACAGTAAGTGACATAAAACACACTATGAAACATATGAGTTAGGGTCCCTAATACATACCACATCATATGACTAGTACCCCAAGTCGTATGATGTCCAGTGAGCTCAAAGTCAAAAAATTTCTAAGGGTCAAAAACCATGGGTGTTTCAATCTCCCCTACTTGGATCATTTGTCCTTGAATAATGAATAAAGGAAAGCACAAGCACAAGCTAACACATTAATACCCACCAAACTAACCTTTAACCAAGTTAAAAAACAAAGATGTCAGGAAATCAATCTTTCTTTTAACTAAGTTAGAAAATAAAAGTATGTTGAAGAGCACATACCTTACGCATGAATATCCAGAACGGGGAACAAATGCGAATACTTGGATTTCATGTCCTTTTTTGCTTCCCAAATAACTTTCTCGGACTTTTGGTTCCACTATAGAACCTTTTACAAAGCCACACCTTTTGTTCACAACCGACAAACTTGCTGATCCAAGATCTTAATCAGGACTACCTCACAAGACAAGGAATCTGAATACCCAACCCTTCCAAAGGAACAACCAATGAAGGATCATCTACACACTTTGTTAACATAGAAACATGGAAAACCAAATGAATGAAGCTTAAATTAGCAGGAAACATTACAAACCTTCTCCATAACCAAGTACGAACCGATATAGCAAAGACTCAACTTCCTCTCCTTACCAAACCTCACTACCCCCTTTATAGGAGACACCTTCAAGAACACCTAATCCCCAACGTCAAACTCCCAATCCCATCATCTCATATCTGCATAGGAATTTTGGTGACTTTGGGTGGTCTTACGCCTATCCCAAATCACCTTCACCAATTCTAACCTTACAATTTCCTACAAGTACACCACTATGAGATCCTGAGTCTATCTGTACATTGCTCTCATGCTTAAGCCTATTGAAAGCTAAAAAAGGTTAACTTAGGACATGGGGATCTATTCCTTACATCCCTCTAAAATAATACTTTTCCCCATCCCTGCAGTCAAACATCACCTCCCATTAAGGTCTCTAACTACCCAACACCATGATTGGCATATTTTTGAATCACAGCCCTCAAGCCTACCTTTGCTATACCAGTTATACAGTCTTTTAGTCTACCCCACCAAAGATCCAGTAACCTCTACAGTCATCACCTTACAACCACTAATTAGGGATATAGATATTTATGCTTCTAGACTCTCCATTTTCAATTACTTAGAATACTTGCATTACTCCTCTAATATCACATCCCCATTTCTTGACAAATTTTTATCCCATATGAAGAGTTCACATAGGCTATCTACTTCTCCCCTACTTCGACTCTACTTAACACTAGGTAACAATACAATTCCCTAGACGTCCCATGCTAAGAAATATTAATAGACATAAGCTAGGCATACCCGGCACCCCTAGATCAAAACTAAGTATGCATTACTCTTGTAACCCAAGGATCTTATCCATCTAACAATTTAGTCTCCACTTCTACTTCCACACTTAGAACTCCTACCTATTTCACAATTACATGTTCCACTATTTCCTAAGGCATCAACCCAAGCTCTCTCACATACTACATCACCCTACTAGTTTGTTTCCACGAACCTTGTATCATTATCCTCAAGTTAACATTTCTATCACCATAATTAGCACCAAAATCTCAAACTTAGTGTTTACCAATGATCACGTATCACCCATGAAAAAACCATGAAACACACTAGTTTACCCAATAGAGAGATCACTGTAAATTCCTTATCCCATTTCCAACAACCTATACACATCCATAGAAGCCCATCTTCTCTATGCACGAACAACATTGGTGCATCCCACGAGGGCACACTAGGAAGTATGAAACCCTTACCTAGAATCCATCCTATAAAGGGGGAGGAGATAAGATGAGTGTATAGAACGTGATCAATACCAAAACTAATATCCTTATCGGGAGGAACACCAGGATGATCATTAGGGAAAACCTTAGGAAACTCATTAACCACCAGAATAAATCCTAGAGAAGGACCTTTACCTTTAAAGTTAGAACCTTCAACCTAAACCGAATAATACAAGCATCATTTGGAGATCAACTTTCAAGCTCTAAGATGAGAGATGAACCTTCCCTTAGGAGCTAGAGAACCACCCTCCTACTTAATAACCAGCTAATTATGGAATATTAAAATTAACTTATGGGTTCAATAGTCTAGAGATGCATAGTACGAGGGCAGCCAATCCATCCCCAATATAACATTAAAATCAACCCTATCTAATTCACACAAATCCTCTAAAGTCTCCCGACCACCCACCGATACCACATAACCCCTATAGACTCTTGTAACCACCATAGAGTCACTACTGGGGTAGAAATAGAACAATGGTTTGAAATACACTCGAGACCCAAAATAAATATGTACAGCCATAAATGGGGTCATGTAAGAAATGGAGGACCCTAGATTAAGTAAATGGTACAAATTACGGGAGAAAAGTTTCAACATACCAGTAGTGACACCAGGAGATGCCTCGGACTCCTGAATGATAATGAGATCATAATAGGCATCTCAAGTCCAAAAAGGATTGGATACCACCTGTGATACCCAATCCAACCAACCAACATATACCATGAGTCGGATGAATTCCAAACATATAATAAGACAGAGTGAATATCACTCTAAGACTTTGGGATAGGTCCATGACTAATCCAAACAAGTCAAACTTGGAGTACCTAACCAACTACCATAACATAACCAAAATAATAACCAAATCCATATCCATACCATGACATACCTAAGTACACATGTTCTCCATACAAAGCCTTTAAAACTAATACCATAATATTTGGTTGATACATGCCCCTGACCATATCCAAAACCAATATCCAGGTCTAAATAGATAAAGACATAAGAAACCAAAACTAGAAATAGAGCCCTCTAAAGTATGGAAGCTCACCACTTTAAGAGCATAAGTTATCCCGAAAGTCCAAGTCTACTGAGTAGGAGGTGTAGTATGATCAACACATACATCACGTGGGAATATAATGTTCAAAGATGGTTATCGGTTGGAGCGCTAAAATATAACTCAAGGATAAGGGTAATATAATGCCCACCGTTAAAAACCAATCCGTCAATGTCACTACAAGAAAATATACAATTAGCAACAACTTTTTAGCAACAACAACATTATTGTTGGCTTAAATCAATAAATGGCAACAACTTAATTTTATTGTTGCTACATCTTGTAATTTTTAACCACGATTTTTATATTGTTGCCAAAAAAAATTATTTTGTTGCTATATTCTATAGTTAATATAAAAAAATTTAAATATTAAAAAATTGCAACAACTTTTTCACAACAAACATAATTTTCTTGCCTAATTTTAATAAAATGCAACAACTTATTTTAATTGTTGTTATTTTATAAAATATTTGTCAATAATAAATTTTTTTATTGCTAACCCGCTTAATTAGGCATTAAATTCATTAAATTTTTTTCAATTTTCCACCAAAAAATAGTAAAGGTGGCAAATCCCTCAAAAACCTCCTCCAAAATAAGGTTTTCTTTTTCCATTGCATCAATCTCTTCTATGATTTCTTCATTGAAGCTTTACCTATTTCGTTACTCTCTGCTAATCAATTCCTTCTCTATTCAGTTCACTGTCATTGGTACGTACTCTCTTTATTATTTTACTTCTTTATGGATTTTATGTTCAATTTTGATTTGAAGTTGCTAATTCGAAGTGATAATTGGGTGTTCCATTCGATAAGTAAAGATTATAATTTGCCTTAGTTTAAGGAGTAATTAGAGTTCAAATCATGAATCTCTTACCAGTATCGCTTCATAAACCACCAGTTCATGGTAGAGGATTATATTATCGGTGATCACCCTACCTGAGGCAAAAGTTATTTTCCTTAGGTTTATAAGTATGTCCATCACTTTCTCTAGTATAGATTTTAATAAATTGGATATCAGCTTATATCAAAGGTACTAGAAGATATTACTAAAAAATCTTCAATGGATATAGGATTTAGGACATTTGGTATGAGCGTGACTGCTGTGCAATTGATGAAAGCATAGATTCAGTTAGATTGAAAGTATTATTGAATTATTTTAGTAATGTCATGCCCTATTGGGGTCCAAGATTTATGAAAAATAATCTGCATTAAATCCATCACAACTCAGTGCCTCTAGAGGGTCCATTACTTTGAGGGCAAGTTGAATTTCATCTACTGTTATGGGCTATGTTTCTCGAACTCTTCAAAAATATCAACAGATGTGTGTCGGATTCACCAAAGCTAGTATTTTTTTGGATAATCTGACACGTGTGCGGCATCAAAAGTGAAGATTCCATGCAACTTAGGTTATGGGAGCTATTAGTAGTAGTTGCTAATCTTTGTTAAGTATTGGACCCATTTACATAATATTGAATTGTATTGTTGATAACTGTGGTGAACAATATCCTACTAGTGTCCTATAGAGATTTGTGACTTCTTTCTCTATACCTTGGCTAGTGCATATAATGTCACCATTCTCTAAAGCAAGGTGATTAATATGATTTTATGAGATTCTTCTTTTAATTTTAGCTTGGAAGAAAGTAGAGTTTGCGTCACTAAGTTTTAGCCACTAAACTATTGATTTTTTACCAAGAATACTTTCTTCCTCTTTGATCCAATTTTGAAAAGATAATTTTAGCTCTTTCTTTGGTGTACAGGTTAGGGATATAGTAAGAGTCCTTGAAAACATCCTAGAGGGCTGTCAGTTATTCCTTTGTCTCTAAAATATTTTACTCAATATTGGAGCAATGCTTGATATTAAAAAACTTCATGTGTCCATGCATCATCTTCATTTTATTCCATATTCTGACCATAGACCTCCCTTGAGTAATTTTTCTCCAGGCAGTAGCTACAACAACTATAATATAAAGTCAACATGCTTCAAAAGATGATTTATGAAACTAAAGATTCTATCCTTATTTTTAGTTTTCTCATTTGTGGTGACCATAAGCAAACAATAATTTGAAAAGTATGGATCTCAAACATCTATCACCATGTGTGGCCACTCTGTCATCCATAAATCATTATAAGGCTCGTTGGTCCTATACCTTGAGTTTGTGAATCTTGTACTTAACATCATATGTTCAAAGTCTCTTACTTCCATATCTTACACCTGAGCCCCATTCTTCTATTTTTTTCCATTAACACTATAAAAATTTCCCATTGCAAATTAGGAATTTGTAACTTTTTTAGTTCAGTACGTCCAGAGCAGCCCATAGTCCTTTCCTGTCATTAAAAGTATTCATCCCATACACAACAGTGTACTGTACCATTATATTGGTGGCTAGATTCTTGACTAGGTATTGGATTAGTTGTGGATTTGTATGTATAGCATTGACATCGACAAATTTAAAGTTCCACATCACCCAAATTTTTCTCTTTTATTTAATGCGTAGTTCTCAGCATTTCCATCCAGGTACTACTTTATTCATAATACTTTGAGCCTTCCTCTCATTAACTTTATATTCTATAGTAGCTAATACCACCGATCTCTCTTTCTGAATTATTTGGGGGAGTTTCTTATTTTGATACAGCTTATTAAACTCCCACATGTTTCAAGCAGAAATATTCATATAGCTAAATTGTATGGATATGGAGGTCTTGGTCCTCCACTAGTTCTACCGGCCTCACTTTGTGGGAATACACTGTATTTTTTGTTGTTTTTGTTGTTATTTCTGTTATGTCATCCATCCCCTTGTTTATTATTCTTTATCTTAAGCCGGGGGTTTATTATTTTTTATAATATGAACATTTACTTTATTTATTTTTTTACTAAGAAAAATTCATATAATTTTATGTTTATTGATATGGAACTCTCTGTAGATAAGTATATAATGGATAAAAGTTGGATGCATATTGGAAATAGGACGTTACCGCAATACTTAAATAGTGTGGAACAATTTCTAAACTTTACATTTTCCAATCTTAAGGTTGGTGTAAGAATTCAATGTCCATGCATGAAATGTAATTATGTTCTTTGGAAAATGCGAGACAAAGTGAGAACAGACTTACGTAGATGGGGGATAATCCAAACTTATAAAAGGTGGATTAATCATGGTGAGCCAGATTTATCTTCAGATGATGAAACAAATATTAGTGATGATTCAAATTTAGAACCTGATGATGCTCCCATTTTTGAAATGCTGCATGATATGTATCATGGTGTTCCCAATAGTAATCATGAATTTAATGAGACAACTGAGTCAGAGCATGAAGAGCCTAATATAGAAGCTGAGAGTTTCTTTAGGTTATTAGAGGATGCAAAAAAAGAATTGTATCAAAATTGTGAAAAGATCTCCAAACTCTCTTTTATAGTACGTCTTTTTCAAATGAAGTGTATGCATGGATGGAGTAATACCTCATTTGATTCTTTGTTGAAATTACTGAGTGATGCTTTATCCAAAGAGAATGTGCTTCCAAATTCTATTTATGAAGCTCAAAAGATAATAAAAGATTTGGGTTTAGATTATGTGAAGATAGATGCTTCTGTTAATAATTGCATCTTATATAGAAAGGAATATGCTGATCTTGAACAATGTCCTAAATGTGGTGAAAAAACATGGACAATAAGAAAAGGAGATGTTAATGATGAGGTTGCTTCAGATAATTTGAATAAGAAAAAAAGGGTATTCCAAGAAAGATTTTTAGATACTTTCCTATAATACCTAGATTACAACAACTATTTATGACGAAAGGAATCGCATAAGAAATAAGGTGGCATAAAAATAAATGAATTGATGATGGAGTGGTAAGACATCCAGCTGACTTATTGGCATGGAAAACTTTTGATAAAAAATATCCAAATTTTGCTTCAGATCCTCGTAGTGTAAGACTTGGACTTGCTTCAGATGGATTTAATCCTTTTGGTTCAATGAGTAATTCATATAGCATGTGGATTGTCACCTTGATTCCATATAATCTTCCCCCATGTCTATGTCTGAAACAATCTAGTCTATTATTTTCCTTACTTATTCCTGGACCAAAATGTGCTGGTATGGATATTGATGTGTATCTCCAACCCTTGATTGATAATTTGAAAATATTATGGGCGGATGGAATTGAGACTTATGATGATTTTGTGAAACAAAATTTTTAATTACGTGCTTCTTTATTGTGGACAATCAATGATTTTCCTGCTTATGGTATTTTGTCTGGTTGGAGCACTAAAGGTAAACTAGCTTGTCCAGTTTGTCATGTAGATACTTTTTCAGATTACTTGAAACATGGTCGAAAGTAATGCTACATTGGTCATCGTAGGTTCTTGGAGATAAATCACCCTTATCGACAGAATAAAATTCATTTTGACAATACAAAGGAAGAAAGACTTGCACCACAAGCTTTGAGTGGTGAAGATATGCTTGTGCAACTTAATACTTTTTTACAAAGGTCAGTCGATGGCAGCACAAGAAAAATAAAATAAGATATTGAAAGATGTGATAATTGGAAAAAGAAAAGTGTATTCTTTGAACTCCCATATTTCCCTTCAAATCTATTGAGAAATAATTTGGATGTAATGCATGTTGAAAAGAATATTAGTGAAAGTTTATTTGGAATGTTGTTGGACATTGAAGGAAAAACTAAGGACATATTGAAATCTCGATTGGACTTACAAGAGATGAAAATCAAAAAGTCCCTTAATCCCATTAAAAGTGAAGATAAATACATACTTCCTCCTGCAAGTTATACAATGTCTAAAGCTGAAAGAATTCAATTTTCTCAACTCATCAAAGAAGTTAAGTTTCCTGATGTGTATGTTTCAACTATTAGTCGTTGCATCAAGGAAGATAAAATTTATGGACTTAAAAGTCATGATCATCATGTTCTTTTTCAGTGGCTTTTACCACTTATCATCAAAGAAATCTTTCCAAAAGATGCACATGAACCACTAATCGAATTGCCACTATTTTTTAGTGATTTATGTGCTAAAGATTTGTATGTGGAGAAGTTGGATCATCTAGATAAAAGCATACTCATTACATTATGTAAATTAGAACACGTGTTCTTACCATCGTTCTTTGATTTCATGGTTCATTTGAAAAATGAGGCAAAGTTGGGTGGTCCTGTGCAATTTCGATGGGTGTACTTTATTGAAAGGTTGGCTTATTACTTTTTTAAAACTATTTTTTTAATTGAAATGTGTTAAAATATTAATATATATACTTTACAGATTTTTGCGAACCTTGAAAGGTTATGTACGCAACAAATCTCGTGCGGAAGGATCAATTGCTGAAGGCTATCTAGCAGAGGAGTGCATGACATTCTGCTCTAGATATTTGACTAATATGGAAATGAAGCAAAATCATCCAGATAGAAATTTTGATTCTTCTAGCATAGATCACAATAGCTTGTCCATATTTAATTATGGTGGTAAACCACTATCAAGGGGTTCTTGGTCAAAGTTGAGTACTCTTAAAATCAATCAAGCCCACTTTTACATTCTCCAAAATTGTGAGAAAGTCAAACCTTGGATTGAGTAAGATATATTTTACCCTTACATCATTTTTTTATAAATAGTCAACAATTGTGTGTTAATTTTTATTTTTTTTCAAATGTTCACAATCCATAGGGAACATTTAGATATATTAACAAAGGAGAATAATAGAAACATAGCCAAGAAACACAAGGAGGAATTTCCTTCGTGGTTTGAAGAAAAGGTAAACTCTATCATTTGATGGTTCATAAATTTTATTTTTAAAATTAACGTTAACGTTTATGATTTTGTAACTAAAATATTACAGGTGGTACAGTTAAAGAAGAATGGTGATAATTGAATTACTGAAGAATTGCTATTTTTTATAAGACCTCCGGGCCCTCGTGTTATTAGTCATAACGAATATATCTTTGAATGGTTATCAATTTCGAACAGTGGTATCTGAGCTAGGTTTGAAAACTCAAAATAGTGGTGTGATGGTGAAGAGTGATGAACATACAGGAAATGTTGATTATTTTGGAAAGATAAAAAGAATTTTAGAGATTCAATTTATGAACAATAAATCAGTTATATTATTTCAATGTGATTGGTTTGAAGTTCCTCCTCAAGGTCGTAGTCAAAGTAGAGGTTACAAACAAGATGAATATGGGTTCATATCTATAGATATAACGCGACTCCATTACACAAGTGATCCATTCATTCTAGGTTGACAGGCTCAATCAGTGTACTATGTTAAACATGGCCAAAGTGAGAAATGGCATGCAGTGATAAGAGTAAGACCATGAAATTTGTATGATGTTCCTGAACAAGAAGATGAAATGGAACTGTTTCAACTAATTGACTTAGTTAAAAAAGGAGAAGCAAATCCACAAGTGGACTTGGACAGTGATAACATTAGAACACAAAGAGAAGATATTGATGGAGTGAGTGTTGAAGCACCTTCTCTCAATAGTGAGGAAAAAGTAGACTTAGTAGGTGTATATGAGTCTAATCATGAAGACCTGAATGACTTCAGTGACTCTACTGCAGATGAAGAAACTACTGAACATGATGAAGTCGAGGATGATGATTGGATGTGATTTTAAGTCAATATCGAGATAACTTTTTCTTTATTGATTTTTTTTTTAATTTGAGAACTTGATATTATATAATATATAATATACAACCCTTGGTTTTTCTTTGTCTTTTTGAAAATGAGTGTCAAGGTACTAGGTATCCAACACAATCAAAATAAGGTTTTTCAAAATAAAAGCCTTTTTGATTTCTGTCTTCTTTCCAGGTTCCATGCTCCCTTTTGAAAGATTCTAAGTCAATATTAATGGCACATCATGGAGTGGATAGCCTTTACTATTTATTTCCATTATTCTTTGAGCAAGAGAAGCTTCCTTCCCAACGGTAAATAAGAACGCCTTTTCTTTTCCTCCAGCGCCCCCAGAAGTTTTGCCAACATGACGTACATATTCACTAGGGTCTCGAGGATAATCAAAAAAGACTGTGTGGTCTACACCTTCAAATTCAATACCTTGGGATGCTCTATCGGTGCATACCAAGAACAAAGAAATGTTCTCCATCTTTGAGCTATGAAACTGCTTCTCAGGTTCAGTTAGATCAGTATCAAGCTTATTACCTTAATACATATTTTCTTCATCTAAGGTCCTATTTGTTTCTAACTCTATCAATAATAGTGTTGATCTTGGTTCCTTTGGACTATTTGTTGTTCTAAATGATACTTCCATGATGGTTTGGCTGAGTTTGTTGGTTCTCTTTTGAGGTGGTAATAGAAATTCTTTGTTCTTCTAAGTCATCTTGTAAAGTTTGATCTGATTGAATGTAGTCTCGTAGGGAATTTTCCTCCCTTAGGATCTGTTTGTTGGATTCTTTCATTTAAATGGTTATGTTTTCCTTTAATATAGCTTCCTATTGTTCAGATTCCTTTTGCAACTGTCTGTGTAAGATTTTCCTCTCTTAGGTTGATCCTTTTCCTATACTTTCTTTCCTCTTCTTTTCATTCTTATTGTTGGGCTTACCATTTTTGCCAAGATATACTCTGAGCATATCTATTCCATTTGCTCCCTCCTGGTTGGAGGTTTAGTTGATATTTTTCCTCTTTCCTCCTTGTTCTTGTTATTGGACTGTATATTTTGAGATTTTTTCACATTTCTAGTTCCTTCATCTATCAGTTATCTCTCAAAATCTTATGGTTGTTTGTTACAGAAGATAATTGTTTTCGAAACTGGACTATCCTCCACCAGCTGAAGTAAGGCATTATTTTTGTTGAGAAAAGCTGTGTCTAGACTTTTTTTAGCTATTTCATCTCCACTGCAATCTACAAGGACCTCGTTTAAGCCAGGGCTTGTGCAGTGCATACCAGGCCCAGTCACTAGTTTGCAATTGGGAAAACTTTGTACCAACTTGTTAGATATTTATATGGGCAAAGTTGTAGTCATAAATATATATTGTGTGATGGCAGGTGATGAGTTAATCAAACATTAAAATGCAGCTTAATTAGTAGTAGCCTTGAGAGTGTTCAAGGGAGGTTTCCAAGAGAGAACTTGCTTGGAAGGGATAGGAGAGTCATCTTCAAAACCCCTCAAACAATAAATTTCTCTCCAATATCTTCATCTATGAGCTGGTAAGCCCTAGGAGTGTCCATAGGGATGACTGTAAGTAGCTTTGGTCGTCACCATCACTCTTTTCCAATGCATAACTACATTATTATTATTAACATTCCCAAACTATCTTTCTAATTTGATACGCTACAGAGCCACAATTGGTGGTCTTGGTGCAACAAGTATTGTACTTTACCTCAACTTGGGGAATGTCCCTACTACTACTTCGTATAGAAATGTATGGCAACAATACACTGATGCCCACCACGGTTTTCACAGGGATGAATGTTTTTTGTCTGTATAATTGTAACTTGATAATTTTATTGAATCTCTTTGTCCATAGAAGTTTTATTTTCCATAAACTTCTTGATTTCTACTTTTGATTAGTCTTTATTTGTTAAAAATTTTAATATATTGCAGTCAATCATGATGACGAATGTGGATATTTCTAATAATGGTGAAACTGTCGATGTATCTGCAATCCTGCCTCCTGGTAAATTGATTTATTTATTAAATTATGTCTCTCCAAATCTGTAGTTGCATTTTATTTATTTATATCTAAATAATTTTATTTACTATTATAGAAAAAAAGAGAAAGGAGAGAGGAAAGACAACTGCCGATGTATCTGCAATCCCGCCTCATGGTAAATTGATTTATTTATTAAATTGTGTCTCTCCAAATTTGTAGTTGCATTTTATTTATTTATATCTAAATAATTTTATTTACTATTATAGAATAAAAAGAGAAAGGGGAGAGGAAATACAACCGGGCTTTCAACCCAAAAGAAATGCAAGGAAAATGACAATGGAAAGTTGAAAGTGATTATCCCACTAGATCGAACAGTAGCAGTAGGTACAGGAGCTAATGATTTTATTATCGAGCTCTCAGTGAAATTTCATCATAATGCTAGACATGACATCAAGAATTGGAAGGGAGTTCCTGATTTGGCGAAAGATAGGATTGTTTCTTATATGCTGGTAATTTACTACTCCTATTTATCTAATTAATTAACACTAGATTTTGATATGTGTTGCGTATCTAAGATGAAGGTTCAAGAAAGCCATGATGGAAAGACTTTCACCAATTGAAAAATCTCAAAAATCATAAGAAAATCGGCAATGTGAATTTATTTTTATTGGTTCTGTTGATTAGTTTCAAAGCCCGAAACTTGATACTTCTTGTAACATCCCGAATCTGGTACCTGGAATGCTACACGATGTTCATGACCCCAAAGGACCATAAGCTAACCCATGACTGATATTTGTAACTGAGCACTGAATAATATACTGTAAATATGCAAAAATATAAGTTGTAAGGTCACAAGGTTCAAAACTGAACTAATACTAACTATAAAACAATGTTTGTAATAGGGTATAACAATACCCAAAATTGAAATAAACTGTCTAAAACATTTTATAGTCTGAAAGCCTCTAAACTGTCTAAAAACTGTGGAGTTGATGGGATATGTCCCCAACTAACTCTGAACTACTAAAATAATAAAGTAATAAAACAATCATGCTATTCTCGAATGATGAGGACTCACTGTTAGTTTTGCTGCTGAACGTCTGATCTACTAAGGATACTTAGGGGCTTATGCTTCTAAACCAATGGTATAAAACACCATAGTGCAAATGCGTCAGTACGATTGAATCTACTGGTATGCAAGTGAGGTAGGATGAATGCAAGGGTTCATATGCATGAACAATAATAACTGACTAATGACTTGAATATGAGAGAATGAGAAATACATGCATGCATACATAAAATAGGACTGGGGTCGTGACAATACTGAATACTGATGTACTGACATCTGAGTTTACTAATACTGGGATACTGAATAACTGAGTCTATTGATGATATGAATTACGGAGTTAACAGGTAACCAATATCTGAGGTTACTGGTACTATATTACTGATAACTGATAACTGAGTATATTGATACTGAAAAACTATCTGAGTTCTTTACTGGACTAGGTGACTGTATCTAATAGTCCTGAAACTGAAGAACTATCTGAGTTCTAGACTGAACTGGATGACTGTATCTGACAATCCTGATTCTGATGGAACTAGATGAGTTCCACACTGAGTTGAGAAACTATATCTGACAGTCCTTAAATCTGTAGAACTTAGCTGAGTTTTATTACTGAGACTGAATCTGAAACTAAGACTGTGGGAGGTAATCATCTAATCGATATACCCCGAATCTGAACTGGTGGGGTCTAACCTGTAACCCCAGCTGGAAAAGTATTAGTACTGTGCCATGGGTAAAGACAAGTTGTGAGTAAACCCCCTCTGACCGAGAGCTCTTCCGCCAACCTCTCTTGTAAGGAAAACTCAAAGGAGATGTATAGTCCCTACACTCGTAGGGGTACATCTCAACCTACGCTGGCTACATAGTTTTAGAACGTAGGGATTGCTAATAAGGATCACACCCTCTACTGGCTAATAGATGATCCCTCATCCCTGGGTTCACTCGGTGCTGAATCCTACTCCCAACTGAATAGACACTGAACTGGTTTTCCTAGTTCACACTAGGCATGACTGAGTTGTTACTGATGGTATAGTTTTTACTAACTGAATTGAGTTCACTAAGTTCCATTGAATGATGAAATACTACTGAATTCTGTCAACTAATAGAATGTTACTAAGTTCTGCTAGCTGACTGAGTTAATGAGGTCTAAACTGAATACTACTGAGATCTGATAACTGACTGAGATTACAGAGATCACTGAGATTACTGGACTGATACTGAATTTACTGAATTTTCCTGAGTCACATGACTGACTAAATTTTACTAATCATGGCTTGAATATGAGTATCATGAAAACTGACACTGGATCTAGGTACACAGCTAAATTGTCGGGTATTAAATACCCCCAGGACTCGATAGCATGTAACTGACAAGACATGACACTTCTTGACACATAACCATAGTCAACAATTCATAGTACAATCATTGGAAATTTTCATGAAGTATTTGACATTCATAATCTTGTACATGGATAGGAATGCATTCAATCACATTCATAGTTTCATAATTCTAGTCTCATGAGCATCCCACCAAACAACTACAAGGCATAGATTTAACATGGAAGTCATTTTGAACATAAGGGTGAAACATGGATTCATCATTTAGGTTTCATTGAATCGTTAGGCATGATTGTTGTTCTTTTAGGCATTTTATCAAACACCTAGGATGCATAACTTAGGGCATAGGCATAATCATCAAATTAATACATCATAACTCCACAAAAAAACTCAATTGATAGGTTTTCAAGCCACATACTAACATAGAGTCATGAAAACACATTAAAGATTCCAACTTGGGATTCATACACAACATCAACATGATCATAATCAATCCACAACATAAACATCACAATTTATAATTTAAAATTAGATTCTTGGGCTTCATGGATGAAAGGAATCCATGAATGAACACTTGACATACCTTAGTTCTTGATTCTATGAAGATTGATGGTGGAATTTCCTTGAATTTAGATCCCCAATTGAAAACCATAACTAGTTCTTGAGAGGATTTTGAGAGAAGTGGCCATATTATGGTTGAAATGGGACTTAATCCCGTGATTTAGACTTATATAGGGGTGGGAAATTGACCCTTTTGCCCCTCAAAGATGCGGACATTTAATGACTGAAAATAGGGCATCGACGCTATTAGCGATGCAGTACATGATGGCATTGATGCGATAGTCGACGCTTCACGTCATCATCATGTTTAGCGTTTGTACTTTAACCTTGGTAACCTGGAACAATATCAACCAACGTGATTGGCAACGCAGCACGCCAAAATAGCATTGGTCCACTATTTTGGGATTCCGAACGTGGTCTAAACGAGTTTCGAAAAACCTGAAACCTATCCAGGAACACCTATTGACCTTCCTAGTCATGAATTAGCAAGAATACAAACCATTAAAGGACATTAAAGTCACAAAATGAGACTGTGAACTTTCGAAGGCTAAAATAAACTAAGTTTAGAAACTTAGCTAGAACCTTCCAAGTATGGGACCCCCTTAACAAGCATAAATGGACTAAATTAAGCTTAGGATTTTGCGGGGTCTTACAATATCTCCCCCTTAGAAACATTCATCCTCGAATAAGACTGACTGAGATAGGGGAAATGATAAGCTGAAGTACATGCTGAATATGAACAACTGAAACATGAGTACATGACTGACATTACTGATTTGCTAAGATTTGTTCTGAGAATGCATATCTAATGTATGATTTCATGACTGGCATGAATGATAAGGTGAATATATTATACTGAACATGCATATCTGATGCATGAATACATGATTGATCTGACACATGAATGCATGACTGAATATGCAATGGTAATTGATACCAAGTTTGTCATAGAAATTTGAGCATAAAATTGGATAAGTTCAAGGGAGACTGTTTCCTTAAATTGAAAATGCTAATGAGCCTAAAATTAATTACTAGATATACATGAGCAAAAACACGTGAACATAATTGAGTCTGAAATGTGATACATGAGCTAGATATCGTGATCTAAACTGAGTACCTTGAATATATGGCATACGGCTGAGATCGAAGTTTGAGGGTCAACTCATGAGTACCCCTTACCCCAAACTAGATTTGATACAAAATGAGAGAGTGGTATGTTTTTGTCATGAAGGTTCGGGGAATTATAGTGTATCTCCCCCTTGGGGCACTATGTCACTTAAAAATACTAGGATGACTTTGCTGAGCTATGAGGAAAGCCGTGGCGATACATGAGGCACCTTCTATCTGAATATCTAAGATCTAAAACTAAGAAATAATACATGAACTGGGAAGAACATGCAACTACCTGGTAAGTCCATCTTAGAATGATCACATTCATGAGACTCTGGATAGTGCAACTAGATGGAAAGATGGGAAACCACACCATCTGAACTTGTCTGCCTAGCTGCTCAACTGAATTACTAGCTGCTTAACTAACTCATACTGGAAACTTCTACTCAACTGGAGCGTTCCTATGACATTCTTTCTGTAGAGTTCTAGTGATTGAAGAGAGAATGCGAATCTTGGTCTGATCTAAGTAGGACATCAGAATAGGAGATCGCTACATGGTTGAGATTCTTGTATTAGGAGACAAGGCCTATGAAACATCATCTAAGATAAAGTGACTAAGCCTTATGAACTGCAACTGAGACTACTGAAACTATTTACGTCGGTTCTGAGCATGAATGCATAAATATACTAACTTATCTGATTAACTAAATGACTGATAGCTGACTAATGGGTCTGTAAAGATGAACTGTA
Organism: Capsicum pubescens; assembly: GCA_030864215.1. Classification (NCBI taxonomy): domain Eukaryota; kingdom Viridiplantae; phylum Streptophyta; class Magnoliopsida; order Solanales; family Solanaceae; genus Capsicum; species Capsicum pubescens. The sequence continues at coordinate 81,245,888 of CM061541.1, read as the reverse complement.
ATTATCCTTAAAGGCTGGACTTAGACTATAGAGTATTATACATAAAAGGTAATTACTGACTGGGTAACATGAGGTAACTGAGCATGAATGAGTGAAAAACTATATTACCTTAAGAATGCAAGACCAAGAGGCCAATATGATTTAGAAACATTCTGTAAACTGAGGTACTAAAATACCAATGAATGAATAGCTGATGGTCGGGTAATCCTAAAAGTGAACTGAGTTTATGATCTAACTGGACTAGGAATGGGACTGAGATTGTAGCTAAGATGGTAATTGAGACTGTAGTCGTAACTAAGACTGTAACTGGGACTGAATGCTGGTTTCTGATAACTGAGGGTTAGACTGGTATTGAAGTACTAAATTTTGATCTCTAAATAACTGATAACTGAAGGCCATGGTTCTGTAGAACTATATGAGTCCTTTACTGAATACTTATTACTAAATAACGTTATAACTAAGGACTGAAGGAAGGAACATTAACACCACGGATTCACCAAGGGGTCTAAACTGTGGATATACGTGACATAGTCTAAATTTTTAACTGATCATTAGGAGCGTAGCATGAGTCATGTGGGCTGAACATACTATAAAACATGATGTGAGTGCATGAGTCATAAGCTGCATGACCTGAGTCTGGAATTTTTGTGTTCATGGGACATGATTCATAACACTGAGTGAACTGGGATTCCTCATACTAGTAACTTAAAATGCACACAATTCTATGAAAAGTGTGAATATAAGTTGGGTTCACAGAATTGTGACATGATACATGCGTAAGTATCACGATGGTTGAAGTAAAAAAATTATGAATACGTGACTGATCTGACACATGAATGCATGACTGAATATGCAATGGTACTTGATACCAAGTTTGTCATAGAAATTTGAGCATAAAACTGGATAAGTTCAAGGTAGACTGATTCCTTAAATTGAAAATGCTAATGAACCTAAAATTAATTACTAGATATGCATGAGTAGAAACACGTGAACCTAACTGAGTCTGGAACGTGATACATGAGCTAGATATAGTGATCTAAACTGAGTACCTTGAATATGTGGCTTGCGGCTGAGATCAGAGTTTGAGGGTCAACTCATGAGTACCCCTTACCCCAAACTGGATTTGTTATGAAAAGAGAGAGTGGCATGTTTTTTTCATGAAGGTTTTAGGAATTATAGTGTATCTCCCCCTTGGGGCACTATGTCTCTTGAAAAATACTAGGCTGACTTTGCTGAGCTATGAGGAAAGCTATGGCGATATACGAGGCACCTTCTATCTAAATATCTAAGATCTAAAACTAAGAAATGATACATGAACTGGGATGAACACGCAACTACCTGATTAGTCTATCTTAGAATGATCACATTCATGAGACTCTGGATAGTGAAACTAGATGGAAAGATGGGAAACCACACCATCTGAACTTGTATTCCTGGATGCTAAACTGAATTACTAGTTGTTTAAATAACTCATACTGGAAACTTCTACACAACTGGAGCGTTCCTATGACATTCTTTCTGTAGAGTTCTAGTGACTGAAGGGAGAAAGTGGATCTTGGTCTGATCTAAGAAGGACATCAGAATAGGAGATCGTTACATGGCTGGGATTCTTGTATTAAGAGATAAGGCCTATGTAACATCATCTAAGATAAAGTGACTAAGCCTTATGCAATGCAACTGAGACTACTGAAAAGATTCACATGGGTTCTGAGCATGAATGCATAAATATACTAACTTATCTGATTAACTGAATGACTGATAGCTGACTACTAGATCTGTAAAGCTGAAATGTACTTAGCCTAAAAGGCTGGACTTAGACTATAGATTATTATACATAAAAGGTAATTACTGACTGGGTAACATGAGGTAACTGAGTATGAATGAGTGAAAAACTATATTACCTTAAGAATGCAAGACCAAGCATCCAACATGATTCAGAAATATTCTGTAAACTGAGGTACTAAAATACCAATGAATGAATAATTGATGGCCATATGCCATGGTCCGATAATCCTAAAAGTGAACTGAGTTTATGATCTAACTGGACTAGGAATGGGACTGAGATTGTAGCTAAGATGGTAATTGAGACTGTAATTGTAACTAAGACTGTAACTGGGACTGAATGTTGGTTCCTGATAACTGAGGGTTAGACTGGTATTGAAGTACTGAATTTTGATCTCTAAATAACTGATAACTGAAGGCCATGGTTCTGTAGGACTATCTGAGTCCTTTACTGAATATTGATTACTAAATAATACTGTAACTGAGGACTGAAGGAAGGAACATTAACACCAAGGATTCACCGAGGGGTCTAAACTGTGGATATACGTGACCTAGTCTAAATTTTTAACTGATCATTAGGAGCGTAGTATGAGTCATGTGGGTTGAACATACTGTAAAACATAATGTGAGTGCATGAGTCATGAGTTGCATGACCTGAGTCTGGAATTTTTGTGTTCATGGTACACGATTCGTAACACTGAGTGAACTGGGATTCCTCATACTAGGAACTTAAAACGCACACAATTCTATGGAAAGTGTGAATATAAGTTGGGTTCACAAAATTGTGACATGATTCTTGCATAAGTATTGTGATGGTTGAAGTAAAAAAATTGCATTGGGATAGAAATGGGTCGAAAATCATCTTACCTTACTGATTTCCTACCCATACTGGTATTACTACTAGAACCTGAAGGCCTGGTTTTCTGAGGTACCATAACCGGATAGTTCCTGTATACCTGTCAGGCTATGATAGACTGACCCACTGGATGGAGGCTGAGAAAGGTCCCGTTAACATCTGGTCTAACCTTAAAGTCGACTGATATGTAAAGAGTTATAAAATAAAAGAAAGCTTCTGAATCTAAGGAAGTGTAAAAATCTAAATGAGAAATCTGCAACATTCCAGTGACTATGTCAGAAGAACTCTCCTGATCTTATTAGGATTGAAGTGCATAGAGTCTTTTTGGGTGTTTCCCACTGATAGTGCTGGAATTGGCACCCTACTGTGTCGGGCGACCAGACTGAGTTGAAGGACGACCATGCTGACTTCGTAAACCGGGCTTAGAATAGTATCGGACCTTGTGACCTGACTCGCCACATCTAAAACACATATTACTTCCCGCTCTACACACACCCTTATGATACTGACCACACTCTTTACAAAGCGAATGAGTGTAAATAATGCTTGCACTATTCTAGGATTTGGAGCCGAGCACCCTATCCCTACGGCTATTTCAAAACTTTAGTACAGGTGTACTAGATGAAGATTGAACTAGGGATGAAAACTTCTGAATATGATGAGAACGGTTACCACCCTGCGACCCTGGCTAAGAAAAACTATAACTACCTGTTCTGGCTCTCTTATTCTCTCTTTCTTTCTTCCTAAGTTTTTTCTCTTCAATCAGTTGAGCATGGACCATAAGTCTAGATATGTACCTCTCCTTAATTAACATTACAGTCCTGCACTCCTTAACCACTCTACCAAATACTCCAGACATAAACTTACTCATTCTGGATCTGTTAACTGCTACTATATGGGGAGCATACCTGGCTAACTGGGTGAACTTGAAGGAGTATTCTTTCACACTCATACTACCTTGTCTGAGATTGATGAAATCTAACACTTTGGATTCTTTTTTCTCTAGGGAAAAGAATCTATCTAAGAAGGCCGTAGCAAACTCCTCTCATTCTATGGACCCTGCATCTGTACCCCTGTCTACCTTCCACTGCTTAAACCATCTATGGACTATAACCTATAGCTGATAGGCGGCTAACTCTGCACTCTCACTGGAAGTCACTGCCATGATACCTGTGATTTTCTAAACTTTGATAGAGAAAATATTGTGGATCCTCTTCAATCTTAGAACCTAAGAATAGGGGAGGATTCATTTGGGGGAAGTCCCAAATCCTGTATATAGCTGAATTGGCCACTGAGTTGGCTGGAATAAATTGGTCGTTCATTCTGAGTTGTGACTGAATTGGCTAGAGTAGTGAATGCAGTCTTGAATTCTTCATGGGAAATATGTTCGTCCAGGGGATCTTCCTGAATGGGCTGAGGTGTTGACAGATTATCGGTTCTCCTTTCGCTAGCACTTTAGGGAGGCATATTCTATAAAGAAAAAGAAGAGCGGATTAGATTGGGAGTTAAATTTAAGCTAATTCTCACTGGCACGACATGAATACTGAAAAAAGGGAACTGTTCCTAAAACATCTCATAGCCTCCTGTCCATAAGTGTGATGCACAACACACCTATGTACAAGAGTCTACTTAATGCGGCTTTTCAAACGTCCTAGGACATTGTTGAACCTTAGGCTTTGATACCAAGTTTTTAATGCCCCGAATCTGGTACCTGGAACGTTACACGGTGCTCATGACCCCAAAGGACCACAAGCTAACCCATGATTGATATCTGTAACTGAGTACTAAATAATATACTGTAAATATGCAGAATATAAGTTGTAAGGCCATAAGGTTCAAAACTGAACTAATATTGAATATAAAACAATGTCTGTAATGGGGTATAACAATACCCAAAACTAAAATAAACTGTCTGAAACATGTCGTAGTCTAAAAGGCTCTAAACTATCTAAAAACTGTGGAGTTGATGGGACATGTCCCCAACTAACTCCGAACTACTAAAATAATAAACTAATAAAATAATCATGCTATCCTCGAATGATGAGGACTCACTATTAGTCCGGATGCTGAACGTATGATCTACTAAGTGCTTCTAAACCTATGGTATAAAACACCATAACGCAAATCCATCAGTATGATTGAATGTACTGGTATGCAAGTGAGGTAAGCTGAATAAAAGGGTTCATATGCATGAATAATAATAACTGATTAATAACTTAAACATGAGAGTGTGAGAAATACATGCATGAATACATAAACTGGAACTGGAGTCGTGACAATACTGAATACTGATGTACTGATATCTGAGTTTACTAATACTGGAATATTGAATAACTGAGTCTATTGATGATATGAATTACGGAGTTTACAATAACCGATATCTGAGGTTACTGGTACTATATTACTGATAACTGATAATTGAGTATACTGATACTAAAAAACTATTTGAGTTCTTTACTGGACTGGGTGACTGTATCTGACAGTCCTAAATCTGAAGAACTATCTGAGTTCTAGACTGAACTGGATGACTGTATCTGATAGTCCTGATTCTGATGGAACTAACTGAGTTTCATACTGAGCTGAGAAACTGTGTCTGGAAGTCCTGATATCTGTAGAGCTGAACTAAGTTCTATTACTGAGATTGAATCTAAAACTGAGACTGTGGGAGGTAATCATCTAACCGACATGCCCCAAATCTAAACTAGTGGGGTCCAACCTGTGACCCTAGTTGAAAGGGTATCAGTACCATGCCATAGGTAAAGACAGGCTGTGAGTAAACCTTCTTTGACAGGGAGCTCTTTTGCCAACCCCTCCTGTAAGGAAAACTCAAAGAAGATGTATAGTCCTTAGACTCGTAGGGGTACATCTTAACCTACGCTGGCAAACTAGTTCTGGAATGCAGGGATTACTACTAAGGATCACACCCTCTACTGGCAAACAGGTGAGCCCTCATCCCTGGGTTCACTCGGTGTTGAATCCTACTCCGAACTAAATAGACACTGAACTGATTTTCCTAGTTCACACTAGGCATGACTAAGCTATTACTGATGGTACAGTTTTTACAGACTGAACTGAGTTCACTAAGTTTTGTTGAATGATGAAATACTACTGAATTCTGTCAACTGACAGAATGCTACTGAGTTCTACTAGCTGACTGAGTTACTGAGGTCTGAACTGAATACTACTGAGAGCTGATAACTAACTGAGATTACAGAGATTACTAGCTTACAGAGATCACTGAGATTACTGGACTGATACTGAATTTATTGAATATTTCTGAGTCACATGACTAACTGAGTTTTACAGTTCATGGCTTGACTGTGAGTATCGTGAAAACTGATACTGACTCTAGGCACACAGCTAAATTATCGGGTATTAAATACCCCCAAGACTCAATAGCATGCAACTGACAAGACATGATACTTCTTGACACATAATCATAGTCAACAATTCATAGTACAATCATTGGAAATTTTCATGAAGTATTTGACATTCATAATCTTTTACATGGATAGGAATTCATTCAATCACATACATAGTTTCAAAATTCTAGTCTCATAATCATTCCACCAAACAACTACAAGGCATAGATTTAACATGGAAGTCATTTTGAATATAAGGGTGAAACATGGATTCATCATTTAGGTTCTATTGAGTCATAAGGCATGATTCTTGTTCTTTTAGGCCTTTTATCAAACACCTAGGATTCATAACTTAGGGCATAGGCATAATCATCAAATTAATACATCATAATTCCACAAAACAACTCAATTGATAGGTTTTCAAGCCACATACTAACATAGAGTCATGAAAACACATTAAAGATTCCAACTTGGGATTCGTACACAACATCAACATGATCATAATCAATCCACAACATAAACATCACAATTTATAATTTAAAATTAGATTCTTGGGCTTCATGGATGAAAGGAATCCATGGATGAACACTTGACATACCTCAGTTCTTGATTCTACAAAGATTGACGGTGGAATTCTCTTGAATTTGGAACCCCAATTGAAAACCCTAACTTGTTCTTAAGAGGATTTTGAGAGAAGTGGCTATATTATGGTTGAAGTGGGGCTTAATCTCATGTTTTAGACTTATATAGGGGTGGGAAATTAACCTTTTTGCCCCTCAAAGATGCAGACATTTAATGATTGAAAATTGGGCATCGACGCTATTAGCAACGTGGCGTATCATGGCATCGATGCGATAGTTGATGCATCGCGCCATCATCGTGTCGAGCCTCAGTACTTTGTCCCTATCAACCTGCAACAATATCAACCAATGCAATTGGCGATGCGGCACGCCAAAATTGCATTGGTCTACTGTTTTGGGATTCCGAACGTGGTCTAAATGAGTTCTAAAAAACCCAAAACTTATCCAGGAACACCTATTGACCTTCCTGGTCATGAATTAGCAAGAATACGGACCATTAAAGGGAATTAAAGTCACAAAATGAGACTGTGAACTTTCGAAGGCTAAAATAAACTAAGTCTGAAATTTTAGCTAGAACCTTCTAAGTATGGGACCCCCTTAACAGGCATAAATAGACTGAATTAAGCTAAGGATTTTACAGGGTCTTACACTTCTAAACTAGATTAAGAGTTGATTCCTTATGTCGAATATTTACTAAACATATATTCCACATGAATAATAGTGTGCTTGTGAAGGTAGGGATGGCGGTGGGGGGTTGGTTTTCTGTCTAGACAGAGCAGCATTACAAAAGGTGTGGTTCAGGAAATACCTTTAAGGTTTAAAATATTCTCCATAGTTGTTGAGTGTATTTGCAATGTAGAAACTGATGGTAACCTGTCTCTGATGTTTCCCCACATAAAAAACACCTAGAGCATAAGATCATCCCTCTTTTCATCAGATTGTCCTGGGTTTGTAGTCTTAATGTTTGATTCTATTTTTAGTGCAGGACACTTTTCAGCTTCTGTATACAGAACACAATCGACATACTATTCTTATAATAGCTAAAAATTTATATCGATATCACCGTAGAAGACTTCATGATTATTTCAAGAAATTTTCTACAAAAGAAGAAAGTTTTCAAAATATACCTTCAGATGTTAATGAAGTTGAATGAAAATTCTTGGTAGATTATTTCAGCTCTGACGATTTTAAGGTAGTTAAAATTATAAATGATTTAACTTATTATTTGATTTCTTATACTTAGATGAAAATAAATATTTTTATGCAAAAACAATGTAGAGAATGAGTGAAAGAAATAAAAGTAACATGGCAAAACAAGAAGTGAATCATATTTGTGGCATAAAATCCTTCCAAGCAGTGTCTTATGAAGCGGTGAGAACTTTATTTCTTTCTATCAATTATGATTATAATTTATTCAATAACATAAGTATATTATTTTGATAAAGGGACACAAACACTGAAAAAGAGCCAAACTATCAAAAACTTTGGGAAATGACTCATATGAAGCCAAATGGACAATGGGTTACTAATGTTTCTGCTGAAGTGAATGTACATAAACCCTTCTTATTGGTATTTATAGAACTAGTTTTTTTAATAAATATTGAAATTACAAGTTGGTTTAACTTTTTTTGTAGGATAAAGTAAAAGATGTTATTGCTAAAAAAGTTCAAAAAATCGAAGAGGACACCGATATGGATCCTATTATCAATGCTGCATTTGTGCAAGTTGTGGGAGAAAAATCAAAGTACATTCTTGGTCAAGGATCTATAATTAAGTCAGAAAGTAGGATATTGAGAAATAAAATTCAAGAGCAACTTAAAGCACGCCAAAAGGAAGCGGAAGATGAATGTCATAAATGAGAGAGTGTAGAAAACAAGATAATGGAAGTTAAAAATCAGCTTGAAGAGGAATGAAGAAACCAAGAAGTAATGGAAGTTCATTTAGTGCATAACCAAAAAATGTTAAAAGAGAGCGTAATGGCACTAGTTTCTCATATGCAAAGTTCTAAGGTATTTGCTTAGTATATGATGCTAAACTAGTAAATGTTGCATTATAACTTTTATTTTTTCCACTCTCATTGCATATCTACTTCTTTTTCGTCTATTATTATTTTGTACAACAGACTAAGTTAATTATATCTACTATATTTAACAGAATGGACTTTTGCTTCCGGCTACATTTTCAATATGGTTACAAATTTAACTACTTTATATGAGACAAGTCCTGAAAGTCTTACGGATAACAGACGGGTAAGTAAACTTCATAGATCCTCAAGATATCTTGAAGTATAGCTTGTGGATATTTTTTTTATTAGTGCAATGTGGTTGAAATGCTACTGGAGTTTCTTTGTTTCTCTTCAGTTGTGCTTCTAGTGAAAAGTTTGTGTCATTAAGGCACCCTTTAGGTTCACAGAGGCATTCCTCCAGTTCTTATGATTCAGTTATTTTAGAAAACCCCTTTGTTTACTTGTTGTAATAAGGATCTGATTGCTTGCTATGAACCTACTGATCAGGTGCAATCATGTTCCTTCTTGCCGCCACAACGTGTTACTTTCTCCCGAACCCAGTAGAACTTTTTTCCAATACCTATAAATAACACCCACATCACCATTCATTGACCATCTCAAAAATCAACAATAACAGCAAAATATCTCTGTAAAAAACTCTCAACAAAAATCTTTAAAAGAACTTTTATTTCTTGAAAAATCTTTACCAATGGCGAAGCTGAAGGTAAATCAATTGGCATTGATCTCAGCACGACTTACAGTTGTGTTGGGATTTGGTAAAATAATTGTGTTGAAATCATCCCAAATGATTAAGGCAATAGGACGACTCCATCCTATGTTGCTTTCACTGATATAGAGCATCTCATCGGTGAGCGTCTCATCTTGGTGGTGGAACTTTGGCTGTTTCATTGTTGACTATTAAGGAAGGGATTTTTTAAGTAAAGGCTACTATTGGTGATACACATTTAGGTGGTGAAGATTTTGACAATAGAATTGTCAATCACTTTGCGCAGGAGTTTAAGAGGAAGAATAAGAAGGATATTAGTGGCAACCCGAGGGCGCTGAGGCAATTAAGAACCACATATGAGAGGGTGAATAGGAATTTGTCTTCGACTTCTCAAACAACTATTAAGATTGATTCTTTATATGAAGGAATCAATTTCTATGCTACGATAACCAGGGCGAGATTTGAAGAGATGAACATGGATCTTTTCAGGAAGTGTATGGAACCTATGGAGAAATGTTTAAAGGATGCCAAGATTGATAGGGATCAAGTACATAATGTGGTTCTTGTTGGTGGTTCCACTAGGATCCTAAAAGTACAACAACTGTTGCAAGATTTTTTCAATGGTAAGGAGCTTTGCAAAAGTATTAATCCTAATGAGGTCATGGCTTATGGTTTTGTTTTTCAAGCTGCAATTTTGAGTGGAGAAGGTGACCAGAAAATTCAAGATTTGTTGATTCTTGATGTCACACCTCTCAGTCTTGGTATTGAGACTGCTGGTGGAGTGATGACAGTGTTGATTCCAAGAAACACTATAATTCCAACAAAAAAAGAACAGGTCTTTTCGACCTACCAGGACAATTGAGTGGTTGGATGGGAACCAATTGGCTAAAGTAGATGAGTTTGAGGAAAAATTGAAGAAGTTGGAGAACTTGTGCAATCCAATAATTGCAAAGATGTACCAAGGTGGTGCTGGTAGAGATGTGCCAATGGGAGCTGATACTAGAGAAGGTTATAGCCAAGGAGGATCTATCGATAATGTTCCAGGGCCTAAAATTGAAAAAGTGGATTAAAGATGATATCTCTATTCTTTTGCACTTTGTGTACTACTTTAGATACTACTTTTGAGTTAGCTGATACTTGTGTCTTGTTAATATGTGTGGGAACAATTAATATAACATCTTGTTAATACAATATATATATATATCCATGTCAAGAAAGGGAACCAATTTAGCTTGCCTTTAAAACCATTAACCTGGATTTGTATAGATTTATCGTCATAATCCACCCACCATATATATGGGTCCAGTGTTACCCCCTGAACGAGCCCTAGTGCGTGTAGCCGCACGAGCTGGAGATATCATAGGTGGTCGGGGATTCATGTGTACCCTTCACCCTCTATGATACATAAATACAAGTATAACTTAGAGAATTCCTATGTACCCAATAAGTATATGATCGCCATGAACAATCCTCATGTTAGCAAATATGATTTTCAAGTGTCAAACTTTCAAACTCATGCTTCACGATAAGATATCACAAACCGCCATTATTGCCCAATTAAAACCATTATCATACAACCAACCATGAATTCAAGAGTCAATTATTAAGGAACTTATTAGAGGTATCTTCATACCAACTATAACTTGAAAGCAATGTCCTTAGCCAAACCTTAGAGGATTCCTGCGTACCCCGTAGACTCCATTATTACAAATCACTTGGGGGATTCCCGTGTACCCCACAAGTTTATCATTATAAGTTTACTTTGGGGATTCTCATGTACCCCACAAGGTTTCCAAAACCATCCTCAACCATTTAACTATTCATACCATGCATTAGTTTTCAATAAAAGTCCAACAATGTATTAAAATATTCTCATAGTCATTTTAACAACCATGTTGAGGGCATACCATTATCAAGACAAAAAACCAAGGTAAAAAACACCAAGTTTAGGGTTACTCATTACCCATTTTTTAAATAACAATTACCAAGAACCCACATGTGCAAACCATCACCAACAATGTGTATAAAACATAATTTAAACCAAAAATAAACAATACTCAATAATATGAATCAAAACCCTCAACATTGGTTTTCAAAACCACCATTAGTTAACCATAATCAATGTTTAAAACACATGATATTTGAAAACTAACAATGAGGGAAGAATCACATTCTTTATTCATAAAGATTCACGAGAGGAACATAACACTTGAGCCTCTAGATGAACACTTGAAAGAAACCCTAGCCCTAATCTTTAAGAGAGAGTTTTGAAAGAGTATTTGGAGTGTCTTATATTTCTATAGTGTGTTATGAGAGTCAACAACATATTATAAAACATGTATACTTAAGGGTTTTGGGGTGGGAAATGTCTATGATTTCCCAGCTTAAAAGCTGAAAACTTGACTATAGGAGGGTACGACCACACCCCTTAAACCGTGCCCTAGGGTGCAAGTGGTATCCTTATCTCATTTCCTAGGCATCCTTTTGTACCTCAATATTGACCCACATATAACCACAAAAGTACCAACTCATATCTTAACATATAACTCATACCCCTTTGAACTGTACCTTGGTCAGAACCATCTAGATTAGACATAGGCATTATATAATTTGGCTCTTTACTTCTAGTTACCTATCATACGACTAGTAAGATACTTAGTTGTACCTTGGAAAATAAGTGACATAAAACACACTGTGAAATATTTGATTTAGGGTGCCTAATCTATACCACATCGTACGACTAGTACCACAAGTCGTATGATGTCCGGTGAGCTCAAAGTCAAAAAAATTCTAAGGGTAAAAAACCCATGATGTTTCACTTGTCCTATGAGAAATTCATGGTAGTGATATTGGATAGGCAAGTTTGTTGGCTGAGAAATAAGTATGTAGCTTTGGTAAAAGTGCTTTGGAGAAACCAAAAGGTGAAAGAAGCTATACGAGAAGCTGAGGAAGATATGAAGGCTAAATACCCATTCTTGTTCCCCGGGTTGAATTGAAATGTTTAAGGTATGAGTTTCTTTATTTCTTATCACTTTTTGAATTTGTTCTTGGATTTTTAGATGAATTCTTTTTTTTATCGTGCTAATGGGTGCATTAAATTCTCATTCTAGAATGAATGATCCTAAGGGAAGATAATGTAATACCCTAGGTTTTGGACTCTAAAATTTTTGGAGTGTTTTCAACACTGCCATGACTATGACTCAAGTCATGAGTCATTATCACTCATCCCGAGTTATTAGGTAAGACTCATTGTCTCACCAGTGAGTAGATCAAGTTTTGTTCCCTTGATAACGAGTCCATGGTATAACTCATGATGTCACATAGCGAGTCATAGGGAGGGACTCATTGTCCAAATAGTGAGGTCGCCTAAATGTTCTTCTTGGATCATGAGTCTTCATTATGACTTGTCATAATGGATAATGATTCATGATAAGTGACTCGTGGCCATGACAGTGAAGGATGGGATTTTTTATGTTTAGGTCATGAGTCCACGTAACGACTCGTTGTTTGACTTTACGAGTTGTTACCTGAATCATAATGATTGGGCCAAGTTTTCCCACATATTTTAATTGTGGGAACTTTACTCTTTTCCTACCTTTTACAATTTATCCATGAATTAAAAAAATTCAAAGGACCCCTTTTAGCATCAGTTATCAAATTAAACTCCTCTCCATCTTAAACTCCCAAAGTAAGAGAAACTAGGGTTCATAAGGAATTCACCCCCCAAGCTTCCAACTCTAAATTTTCTTTCAATTTCTTTGGTATTCCAGGCATGTCACTCATCCCTAAACCTACATTCTTAATTTTGGAATAAATTAGTTTGATATTTAATGATTCCATTGTTGGGTTTCAAATTGGGTTGAGGGCTTTTTGATTATTTATTATTGGACTTGTTTTTACATGTTTTGAATATGTCATTCATGCTTTAATAAATATTTTTTATACAAAATAGGTGTATGATTTATGGGAATAAGAATAGGGAACATGGGTTATCCTAAATTGATGGAATTTGCCTTGATGATGTCATTATCCTCAACCCACCTTCATGACTTTGGGTTTGAATGTGGAATTTGCATGGTTTACCCCACTTTTAAAATGACTACATTACATTAATGGATAAATGGATAAAAATAGTTTGAAAGGCCTTGGTGGCCACAGTTTTAGATTTTAAAATCGATCTTAGGAGTCAAATTGGTCAATTGGATTAGAATAACATAATTGAATTAGCTTGAAAGAATAATTGGTATGACGATACCAAGTGGTGAATTCCTTAATAAATGACTCCTGGGTTAACTGTTGGGATTATGAGAAAATGTTTTAGTTTGGGCTTAAAGGGGGTTGTGTAGCTCACTGTGAAGGGGGAGGTCATGGGGAAACTAACACTGAAAACCAACTTTTCCAGTGTAGGGTTCTATATGACTGTGTTCTTAGTTCACACATTATATTTTTGGAATGGCTGGTGCCTTAGTGCCTCTGGCCCTCCTTTGGATTTTCTTAGTTCGTGCAGCTAACACACATTAACACCCTTTCAGTAGGGAGAGCAGAACCCATATGGCCCGTAGGTTCCCTTAGGATGGATTGAGCTACATAGACCAGGTTAACATTTTAAAATCTCATGTTCATAACCCTTTCCTCTATCCCGATATCCTATATATGTATATATGAATGTGTGCTTGTGGTTTTTAATGATTTTGGACATGACATTATTTTATCACTTTCTTTGAGTTACATGCCAGTACTTATCCCACTGATCGTCCTTGGACACTTCATCATTTCATAATGTAGGGTCCTAGGGTTTTTTATTACTCCCATATAGCAGTAGGTGGATCAGATATCAGTTAAGTTGTTGTGAAGTGGTGAGCCTCCATCACTCAAAAAGATTTACCATTTCATTAGGTTCTTTTCATATTCTAGAGATTGTTAGTTTTCATTTGTCATGGTTAGGGGCATATCCTAACCTAGTTTGGTATTTTCACATTTAGAAGCTTTTGTGGACAAGTATGGGTTGGTTGTTTTTTTTACTCTTAGTTTTTATTTGAGTTGCCTATTCTCCTTATCATTATGTTTGGTTGGTTTCCATTGTAGTCTTTCATTATGTTCTAGATATTAGGATAAGGAGGTGGTCTCCGACCCATGGTGGGCTTGATATACCCATCACGACTAGGCCTAGGTTTGAGTCATGACAATTATTACTTGTCTCAAATGGCCTATAAAACCTACTGAGTACAAGTGGACCATACTCATCCCTACTGTGATCTTTCGGCGTAGGTTTAGGTATGAGTGTGCTACAAAGCAGCTGAGTTTGAGTGGTGATTTGATACATTTAAGGTAGTGGCCACTCTATGCTTTTAGAGTCGACTTTCGACCTCATCCTATCTAGTTATGTATTATATTGTATTCAGAGACAGACTTGTGGTTTCTCTTTAGATTTTTAGTTGTATTTTCAGACTCTGAGTTGTATGTAGTTTGTTCTCACTCATTATTGATGGTTTTATGGCATTAATGTTACTCAGACTTCCGCTATGATTATATTTATATGGTTTAACTTCTCTCTAGAAGTCTCGCCTTGGGATTTAGGTTATGATGATTTATTATTTATCAGTTTAGGTGATTGACATACTTATCAAGGCTTATCCATAATAAGTGCCATCATTACTAAGATTTTGGGTCGTGACATTAAAGCTAGTAATATGACAACACAAATTACAACTTATAACGTAAAACTAGAATGTGTCTCGAGAAATAAACTATCTATCATATATGTTCACACACATTTATAATTAACCATTATATTTTAATTCAATTGCTAACCAAGAAGAGTAAAATATAGGAGGTTTTGTAAGTATCTCTATTTGGTCAGGTGAAACACTTCTCTATACATAATTTTTGTGACATCTTTTGCTAAATTAAATAGTCATATGTGTAGTTTGGTCAACTTATGTGATCTAGTAGTGTCTTCTAGTGTTGCCTACATGATAATTCTTAGTCTAATGACATTTCTCATTAAGATTATCATTTTTAGTCATTATTGATATGGAATGTGTAAGACCTCGTAAAATACTTAAGCTTAATTCAGTCCTTTAACCTTGTCAAGGGGGTCACAAACTTAGAAAATTCTAGCTAAGTGCCCAGACCTAGCTTAATTTTGGCCTTCAAAAGTTGGGAAATTCATTTCGCCACCTTAACTTCCATTAATGGTCTATATTCTTGTTAATTCATGATCAGGAAGGTCAATAGATGTTTTCAGACAAGTTTCAGATTTTTTGGAACTCATTTCAAGAAAGTTTGGAAGTCCAAAATAGTGAAACAATGCGATCTTGGCGCGCCGCATCGCCAATCGCATTGGTCACCAGTTTGCAGACTGCCAGAGTCAAAAAACTTAGGCTCAGCGTGTTTACGGTGCGGCGCGGAGGGTATAGCGTTGAAACCCTCGACGCATCGTGTCGCCCATAGCGTCGGTACCCAGTTATTTATTCATTAAATATCCACATTTTTAAGGGAAAGGGGGTAATTCTTCCACCCCTATATAAGTCAAAAACACAGGATTAAGCCCCATTTACACAAAAATATAGCCACTTCCTTCAAGATCCTCTGATGAACACATTAGGGTTTTCAATTAGGGATACAAGTCCAAGCAAATTTCTCTGTGAATCATCAAGAATCTTCCATCTAAGGTATGCATAGTGTTCATTCATGGACTCCTTTCGTCCATGAAGCCCAAGAATCAAGTTTTAAATTATGAATTGTGATATTCATTCTATGAACTGAATTATGTTCATGTGTTGTTGTTGTATAAATTCCAAGATGGAATCTTTATTATGTCTTTATGAAATTACGCTAATATGTGGACTGAAATCATGAAATTGGGTGAAATTGCAAAGTAAGGTTGTATTAAATTCATGCTCATGCCTAAGCCTTAAATCATGCAATCTAAGTGTTTGATAAAATGCCTAGGAGAATAGAAATTATGCTTGATAGTTAAACTGTGACCTAAGTTATGAATGTACGTGTTCCCCTATGTTTAAAATGATTTCCATGAGGATTGTTGTGTAATACAATTGCGTGATGATATAATTATGATATTAAAATAATGAAGTTAAGACATGATCATGTGCATTCTAAGTTATATACAAGATTATCATAACCATGTGCTTCATGAAATATCCCCTACTGTCGTAGTATGAATTATTGATGTTGACCATGTATTCAAGAAAGTCATGCTTTGACATTTTTCCTTCTATCGAGTCCTGGGGGTACTTGTACCCAAAAAATATAGCTGTGTACCTAGAGCCAGTGTCATGTTTCACGATATCCTCAGTCAAGCCATGATCCATAGAACTCAGTTAGTCATGTGACTCAGAAAATCTCAGTAGTATTCCGTCAGTTAACGGAACTCCATGAAATCATTCTAGTCCAGTTCAGTTAATTATGTTCAGTGTCTATTCAGTTGGGAGTAGGTATTAGCACCGAGTGAACCCAAGGATGGGAACTCACCTGTTATATGAGGGTATGATTCTTAGAAGCAATCCTTGTGTTCCTGAACTACATAGCCAGTATAGGTTGAGACATCATAGCCTGTTATATGAGGGTAGATGAGGTAGCTTAACCTGTTATATAAGGGTTCCCACCATTCTCACTAGATTTATCTGTTATATGAGGGTTACTCACAGATTGTCCTTACCAGTGGCGCGGTATTGGCACCTTTCTAATTAGGGTTATAGATTGGACCCAACTCAGCTATATTACGATTATTTGGGGAATGTCGGTAAGATAATTACTTCCTAAAGTTTCAGTTACATGATCAGGACTGTCAAATACAGTCATACAATTTCAGTAAAAGAACTCAGATAGTTCTTCAAAATTTCAGGACAGTCAGATACAGTTAACTCAGAACAGTATGGAACTTAACTAGTTCCATCAGAAACTAGACCTCAGTATCAGTTATTTCAGTTATACAGCTATCAGTATCTCATGTTATTAGCACTTAGGGTCAGTAATTATGTCATCACGATGTCAGTTATAGTTATTACGTATTCATGCATGCATTCTCACATTCATGTTATCCAGCCAGTTAGTACAGTTCAAGCATATGAACCCTTATATATTTAGCCTACCTCACATGCATACCAGTACATTCAATCGTACTGACGCATTTGCGCTATGGTGTTTTTATACCATAGGTTTAGAAGCATGAGCACCAGAACATCAGTAGCAGCCAGGTTTAGCAGTGAGTCCTCATCATTCAAGGATGATAGTAAGAGTTATTTCATTAATTCAATTTTATCTTTCAGTAGATGGAGTTAGTTGGGGACATGTCCCATCAACTCCTTATTCAGACAGTTAGAGGTTTTTCAGACTAGCATGTTCATACAGTTATTTCAGTTGTTTTGGGTATTTCATACCCCACCCAAATGTTATATTTTAAGAGATATTATGTCTAAGTTTTGAACCTTACATCCTTACAACCTTTATTTCGTATTTATACAGTATATTATGCAGTGTTTAGGTACAGATATCAGTCATTGGTTAGCTTGTGGTGCTTCAGGGTCATGAGCACCGTGTAGCATTCCGGCTACCAGATTCAGGGCGTTGCAAACTTGGTATCAGAGCCTAAGGTTCAATAGTATCCTAGGAAGTCTAAAAGCCGTATCTAGTTGAGTCTTGTTCATGGGTTTATTGCGCGCCACATTTATGTGCAGGATGCTATGAGATGTTTTAGGAACAGTTTCCCTTCTTTCAGTATTCATGTTGTGCCAGTGAGCATAATCTCAAGTTAATCTCTCAGTTTGATCTATTTCTCCCTTTCTTCTACAGAACATGCCTCCCAAAAGAAGAAACGGGAATTAGTCTGCCTCTCAACCCGAAGATTCTTTGAGCGAACATGTTTCTTATACAGAGTTCAGAGTTACATTCACTACTCTTGCTCAGTCAGTTTCTACTCAAAATAAATGAACAGCTGTCATTCCAGCCAACCCAGTGGCCAGTTCAGCTGCAGCCAGGATTTGGGACTTCACCCAAATAAATCCTCCATCCTTTCTTGGGTCTAAGTCAGATGAGAACCCTCAGGAATTCATCGAGCAGGTTCAAAAGATTATAGACATCATGGGGGTTACTTCTAGTGAGAGTATTGAGCTAGCTGCATATCAGTTTTAGGACGTTTCTCACACTTGGTTTAATCAGTAGAAGTTAGAAAGGCCAGATGATGCAGGGCCTATTAAGAGGAAGAAGTAGAAAAAGAGATCAAAGACAGGTAGTTTCAACTTTTCTCAGCCCAAATCAGAAGGAGGAAACCGTTCTCAGTTTTTTCCTAAGTCATTAGTTACATCTCCCTCTTCAGCTAGTGCTCCAGCTCCTAGATTCAGAGACGGTAGCATAGATAGAGCGCCAGGATCTAAGTCTTAGGGCAATATTAGCAGTGCCCGCACCTATCCTCTTTGCCAGACTTGTGGCAAGCACTATCTGGGTATTTGCAGAGCTGGCAGTGATATTTTTTTTGGATGTGGCAAGCCAGGCCACCGAGTGAGAGACTGTCCTCAGCCAGGTCCTCAAGGTCAGCAGAACCATTCCTCAGCTCAGTCTGGTCACCTAAACTAGTAGGGTGCCACCTCCAGTGCTACTAGTGGGCAGCGCCCAAATCGAATTTATGCTCTCTAGGCCCGGCAAGATCAGGAAACTTCTTCTGATGTGGTTACTAGTACGTTATAGTTCTTTCATGTGCATGTTTACGCTTTACTAGATCCAGGTGCTTTCTTGTCTTTTGTTACTCTCTATATAGTATTTGATTTAAAAATCAGTCATAAAATTCTAGTAGAACCCTTTTCAGTCTCTACCCCAATGGGTAAAACCATTATAGCCCGGCAGGTATACAGGAACTGCCTGGTTATGATATTTTAGAATGTCACTTCAGCAGACTTAGTCAAATTATAGATGACTGATTTTGATGTCATTCTCAACATGGATTATCTTTATTCCTGCTATCCCATAGTCTACTACAGAAATAGAATAATCCAGTTCCAGTTGTCAAATGAACCTATCCTAGAATGGAGGGGTAGTACTTCAGCTTTCATAGGTTAGCTTATTTCCTATCTTCGGGTAAGGAAAATGATATCTAGAGGATGTGTCTATCATTTTTTTCATGTTAAGGACTCTAGCTCTGAAACTCCCAGTCTTGCATCAGTCCTAGTCATGAATGAATATTCAGATGTCTTTCCCAAAGATCTTCCAGGAATTCCTCTTGAAAGGGAAATAGACTTTGATATTGATCTTCTTCCAAATACTCAGCCTATATCTATTTCGCCATACAGAATGGCACCAGCCAAACTCAAGAAATTGAAAGAGCAGTTGAAGGATCTCTTGGATAATGGATTCATCATACCCAGCATATCCCCATGGGGTGCACCAGTTTTATTCGTGCATAAGAAATACGATTCTCTTAGAATATGCATTGATTACCATCATCTCAATAAATTCACAGTCAAGAACAAGGATCCTTTTCCCAGAATTGATGATTTATTTGATCAACTTTAGGGTGCCAGCTATTTCACTAAGATAAACCTCAGATTCGGCTATCATCATCTCAGAGGCAGAGAATGTGACATTCCAAAGACAGTCTTTCATACTCGGTATGGTCACTTCAAATTTCTAGTCATGTCCTTCGGTCTTACTAATGCCCCAGTCGCTTTCATGGACTTGATGAATCGGGTGTTCAAATAGTACTTGGACCTGTTTGTCATAGTATTTATAGATGATATTCTGGTCTATTCTCGCAGTGAGTGTGATCATACAGACCACCTCAACGTCGTACTTCAGACTCTCAGAGATCATCAGCTATTTTCCAAATTCAGTAAGTGCGAGTTTTGGCTAAGGTCAGTAGCATTCCTTGGTTATATCATTTTTGGTGATGGAATTAGAGTAGATACTCAAAAGACCAAAGCGGTAAGAAACTGGCCCAGACCTGTCTCTCCGTCAGACATCAGGAGTTTCTTGGGTTTGGTTGTCTATTATAGATGGTTTGTTGAGGGATTTTCTTCTATTACATCCCTTATGTCTAGACTGACTCAGAAGAAAGTCTAGTTTTATTGGTCATATCCTTGCGAGAAGAGTTTTCAGAAGTTGAAGACTCGACTCACCTCAACTCCAGTCTTAGCTCTTCCAGATGGTTCAGATGGGTTTGTAGTGTATTGTGATGTGTCCAGAGTAGGTTTGGGTTGGGTCCTCATGCAGGATGGTAAGGTCATAGCCTACACCTTCAGATAGCTTAAAACTCCATAAAAAGAATTATCCTACTCATGATCTTGAGTTAGCAGCCGTAGTGTTTGCCTTGAAGATTTGGAGGCATTATCTATACGAAGTTCATGTAGACATATTCACAGATAATAAGAGTCTTTAGTATGTCTTTTTTCAGAAAAATCTCAATCTCTGTCAGAGAATGTGGTTAGAGCTCTTGAAAGATTATAACATGATCATCCTTTATCATCCGGGCAAGGCCAATATAGTGGCCGACGCTCTCAGTAGAATGTCTATGGGTAGTGTTTCTCATGTTGAGGATAGTAGGAAGAAGTTAGCTCAGAAGTTCCATCAGCTTGCCAGACTAGGCATTTGCTTAGTCCATACAGAGGAGGGTGACATATGGGTTCAGAGTAGTTCAGAATCATCTCTAGTTTCTGAGGTGAAAGAAAAACAAGATAGAGATCCCAGTCTAGTCAATTTGAAAAAATTAGTCAAGGATCAAAAGGTAGAGGTTATCTCCCAAGGGGGAGATGGTGTTCTGCATTGTCAGGTTCATCTTTGTGTTCAAAGTATAGATGACTTAAGGTAGAGAATTCTTGTAAAAGCGCATGGTGCGCGCTACTCTATTCATCTTGGGACCACAAAGATGTACCATGACTTGCGGGAAATCTATTGGTGGAGTGGGATGAAGAAAGATGTTGCAGAATTTATGGCTAAGTGCTCTATATGTCATCAGGTAAAGATAGAGCATCAGAAGCCTAGTGGGTCCATGCAGGAGTTTAGTATTCCTACTTGGAAGTGGGAAGAAATGAACATGGACTTCGTGATGGGTTTGCCTCGTACTCGTCATCAGCATGATTCAGTTTGGGTGATTGTAGACAGAATGACCAAGTTATCTCATTTCCTTCCTGTCCATACCTTTTATTCAGCCGAGGATTACGCCAAACTCTATATCAGAGAGTTCGTCAGATTGCACAGTGTTCCATTATCCATTATCTCATACAGAGGTACCCAGTTCACCTTTCATTTTTGGAAAGCATTCTAAAAGGGTCTTCGTACCCAAGTTCATCTCAGTACAGCCTTTCATCCTCAGATAGATGGTCAAGTAGAAAGGACCATTCAGACTCTAGAAGATATGCTAAGGGCGTGTGCAATTAATTTCAAGGGTAGTTGGGATGACCACTTGCCTTTGATTGAGTTTGCATACAACAATAGCTATCATTCTAGTATTAAGATGGATCCGTTAGAAGATCTCTATGGTAAAAGATGTAGATCTCCAGTTGGTTAGTTCGAAGTTAATAAGGCATCAGTTATAGGGCCTGACTTAGTATTCGATGCCTTAGAGAAAGTCCAGTTGGTCAGAGAAATACTTCGAGCTGCTCAGAGCCAACAGAAGTCTTATCCAGATGTGTGCAGAAAGGATCTCGAGTTCGAGATTGATGATTATGTCTATCTAAAGATATCTCCCATGAAGGGAGTGAAAAGATTCGGCAAGAAGGGAAAGCTCAGTCCCCTATATGTCGGTCCCTTCAAGATACTCAGTCGTTTTGGCAAGGTAGCTTATGAGCTCGACTTGCCTTCAGATCTAGTCTCAGTTCATACAGTTTTCCATGTCTCTTTTCTCAAGAAGTGTATAGGTGACCCGACAGTTGTAGTCCCTATTCAGAGCATATACATTCAGAATAGCCTCTCTTATAAAGAGATTCTTGTCGAAATCCTAGACTATCAGACTCGTAGACTGAGGAACAAAGAAGTTCCTCTAGACAAAGTTCTTTGGAGAAATCAGTCCGTTGAGGGAGCCAATTGGAAAGTAGAAGCAAATATGCAAGCCAAGTATCATCACCTCTTCCCCGCCAACTCAGGTCTAGCTCAAGGTAACAGTTCTTCTTAAGCTTTTCAGTTTCATGTTCAGACTTCAGTTAAAATCTTGGTACTCAGTTCATGCTCAGAATTCCATTATAAACTAGGTATTAAATATCACTACACATTCAGTCATGCATTCATGTATTAATTCAGTTATATAGTCATGCATCAGACATGCATTCTCATTGTGAGAAACCGAATTCATCAGAACACTTAGTAATGCATTCACGAATTAGTTACACATGCATCAGATATGTATGCTCGGTATGATATATTTAGTTATTAGTTATGTCAGTCATGAAATCATGTTCCAGTCATTCATGCTCAGTATGTGTTATAGTCTATCGTTTCTCCCCTCTTAGTCGATCAAATTCGAGAACGAATGTTCTCAAGGGGGAGATATTGTAAGACCCCATAAAATACTTAAGCTTAATTTAGTCCTTTAAGCTTTTCAAGGGGGTCACAGACTTAGAAAATTCTATGTAGGTTCCCAAACTTAGCTTAATTTTGGCCTTCAAAAGTAGGAAAATTTATTTCACCACCTTAACGTCTATTAATGGTCTATATTCTTTTTAATTCATGATCAGGAAGGTCAATAGATATTTTCGGACAAGTTTTGGATTTTATTAAACTCGTTTCAAGCAAGTTTGGAAGTCCAAAATAGTGGACCAATGCGATCTTAATGCACCACATCGCCAATCGCGTTGGTCACCAGTTGTGCAGACTGCCAGAACCAAAATAACTGAGGCTCGGTGCATTTACGGCATGCCGCATTGGGTATAGTGTCAAAACCTTCGACGCGCTACGTCACCCATAGCGTCGGTACCTAATTATTTAGTCATTAAATATCTACATTTTTAAGGGAAAAGGGGTAATTCTCCCACCCCTATATAAGTAAAAAACACGGGATTAAGCCCCATTTACACCAAAATATAGCCACTTCCCTCAAGATCCTCTCAAGAACACATTAGGGTTTTCAATTGGGGATCCAAGTCCAAGCAAATTTCTTCGTGAATCATCAAGAATCTTCCATCTAAGGTATGCATAGTGTTCATTCATAGACTCCTTTTATCCATGAAGCCCAAGAATCAAGTTTTAAATTACAAATTATGATATTCATTCTATGAACTGAATTATGTTCATGTGTTGTTGTTGTATGAATTCCAAGATGGAACCTTTATTATGTCTTTATGAAATTACGCTAATATGTGGACTGAAATCATGAAATTGGGTGGAATTGCAAAGTAAGATTGTATTAAATTCATGCTCGTGACTAAGCCTTAAATCATGCAATCTAAGTGTTTGATAAAATACCTAGGAGAATAGAAATTATGTTTGATAGTTAAACAGTGACCCAAGTTTTGAATGTACGTGTTCCCCTATGTTTAAAATGATTTCCATGAGGATTTTTGTGTAATACAATTGGGTGATGATATAATTATGATACTAAAATGATGAAGTTAAGACATGGTCATGTGCATTCTAAGCTTTATACAAGATTATCATAACCATGTGCTTCATGAAATATCCCCTGCTGTCGTAGTATGAATTGTTGATGTTGGCCGTGTATTCAAAAAAGTCATGCTTTGTCAGTTTTCCTTCTATCGAGTCCTGGGGGTACTTGTACCCAAAAGATATAGTTGTGTACCTAGATCCAGTGTCATGTTTCACGATATCCTCAGTCAAGCCATGATCCATAGAACTCAGTCAGTTATGTGACTCGGAAACCTTAGTAAATTCAGAAATCTCATTAGTATTTCGTCAGTCAACAAAACTCCATGAAATCAGTCAGTCTAGTTCAGTTAATTATGTTCAGTGTCTATTCAAATGGGAGTAGGAATTAGCACCGAGCGAACCCAAGGATAGGAACTCACCTATTATATAAGGGTGTGATTCTTAGAAGCAATCCTTGTGTTCCTGAACTACGTAACAAGCGTAGGTTGAGATATCATAGCCTGTTATATGAGGGTAGATGAGCTGGCTTAACCTGTTATATAAGGGTTCCCATCATTCTCACTAGAGTTACCTATTGTATAAGGGTTACTCATAGATTGTCCTTACCAGTGTCGCGATATTGACGCCTTTCCAATTGGGGTTACAGATTGGACCCCAACTCAGCTATATTGCAATTATTTAGGGCATGTTGGTTAGATAAATACTTCCCACAATTTCAGCTTCACTATCAGGACTGTCAGATACAGTCATACAGTTTTAGTAAAACAACTTAGATAGTTCTTCAAAATTTTAGGACTGTCAGTCAACTCAGAACGTACAAAACTCAGCTAGTTCCATCAGAAAATAGAATGTCAGATACAGTCACTCGTTATTAGTTATTTCAGTCATACAACTATCAGTATCTCATGTTATTAGCACTCAGGCTCAGTAATCATGTCGTCATGATCTCAGTTACAGTTATTACGTATTCATGCATGCATTCTCACGTTCATGTTATCCAGCCAGTTAGTATAGTTCATGCATTTGAACCTTTTGCATTTAGCCTACCTCACATGCATACCAGTACATTCAATAGTACTGACGTATTTGCGCTATGGTGTTTTTATACCATAGGTTCAGAAGCACGAACTCCAGAACATCAGTAGCAACCAAGTTTAGCAGTGAGTCCTCATCATTCAAGGACGATATTATGAGTTATTTCATTAATTCAGTTTTAGCTTTCCGTAGATGGAGTTAGTTGGGGACATGTCCCATTAACTCCTTATTCAAACAATTAGAGGATTTTCAGACTAGTATGTTCAGATAGTTATTTCAGTTGTTCTGGGTATTTCATACCCTACTCAGATGCTATATTTTAACAGATATTAGTCTCATTTTTTAACCTTACGGCCTTACAACCTTTATTTCCACATTTATACAGTATATTATGTAGTGTTCAGGTACAGATATCAGTCATGGGTTAGCTTGTGGTCCTTCGGGGTCATAAGCACCGTGTAGCATTCCTAGTACTAGATTTGGGGCGTTACAGAATGTCAACAACTTTTTCTATTTGTGCTTGTTAGTTTCTCTCTCTCTACTTAAGCCTTCTGCTGGAATGTTAATATTTCTATTTTGCTATCATTTTAATAGTTGAATCTGGATTATCAACATAGGAGTAGTGAGATTTGAATATCTGATAAATGAATGTAGGATTACGGAATTGTGGTTAGTAGAAAATTCTAATAGATGAATTTGATGATTTTTTAAGATATGGGAGAATGTATTAAGGTTAGCAGCATTTTCCAACTCATAACTTTAAAAGAAAATTTTGATGATTGGGTTTAAGATATGGATCTACAATTTTTAGTGGGTTCAAGACATGGATCTTAGGTTAGTGGTATTAGGTGAAATATGGATCATAAAAAATAAATTTAAAAAGACTCATACA
Source organism: Capsicum pubescens (assembly GCA_030864215.1). NCBI lineage: Eukaryota > Viridiplantae > Streptophyta > Magnoliopsida > Solanales > Solanaceae > Capsicum > Capsicum pubescens. The sequence goes on along the minus strand of CM061541.1, from coordinate 81,220,101 downwards.
TTATGTTTTTAATTATTATTTTTTGTGTATTTTAGTTTGTTTAGAACAATTGGTAGATTTCAATGATAATATTATCCAAAAAAAATCATAATGACTTTAATGGGATATTTGTAAAAGTTGAACGATAATTTGAGGAATTTACTCAAGAGAATGCCTCTTTTTTGACACCTCTATAATTTTAATTTCCTACATGACATTTTTAATACTACAAAATAAAAAAATATTTTTATATATCAATATATCTTTAATCTGAGATCACAAAATTCAAAAGACTTTTGAAATGATGCAAGTGAAACCTCAGAATAAAATTCTTAAATTTGAAATATAGTATTGGAACTCTGATTTTATTCAAACTGGTGCACACCTGGAGCTCCAGGAAATTTTTCATAATGCTGCACCTCTAACTTTAGGATATCATTTTATAAAATTTAAAATGGTAAGTAGAGATCTAGGAAACTATTCTTAAGTTCAAAATAATGTAATTAGAACTATAAGAAATTTTCAAAATGATGTAGGTAGAACTTCTAAGATTTTCAAATATTGAAAGTGGAACTGCATGCTATTTTCCTTGAATTCAAAATGGTGCAAGTGTGATAATATGGATGTCCTAACTGTTAAATTTCAACACATACGTAGAGGCAATGTGCAGCAGAAAAATAAATAAGAACGTAACTTCGGCCATTATTATTCAAGTGTTGTGGAGAATCACCTTTGTTAAAAACTTTAATAAGAAAAGAGGGATATAAGAGACTTAAGAATCTTCTTTCCTATGCCTATCAAAGGTTATGCCAGACTGGTGGAATCACAGGTGTATTTATAGGTAGGCTAGGGACTCTTGGGAAAATAACTTTAACCTGAGCGACTTTCATAGTTATTTCTTGCCATCAAAGAAATACTATAAATGCAAAACATGGAGGAAAAGTAAATCACTGATTTATTATTTTACTTGGGAGACAAGATAAATTTCTTACCATAAATATGTGGATCATTAATACGTTATACTATATGCAATATTCTTACATTCTCCAACTTGACCCATATATCAAAATCAGGCAATCCTTTATGAGTAAAATAAACAAAATGGCCATAAATGCATATTCACTCAACTTAATAGTTTTTCAAAAATCCCCTTTATCAAGAATATATTAATACAAGAATCATGGCGGTCATTCTCTTAATCAAACACTTCCTTCCATGTATTATGATTCATAATATATTCTAAATAAAGTGTCAAACAACTTTATAAATGATCTTAATATAAGTCATTCAGAGTCCAACTTTATAGGATCCAATGATCACTTTATAATACATAAAAACTTGTGCACATTCATATATAACAAAAACGATAATGTCTAGACAAATCGTTAGAGAATATAGCAAGACTAAAATGAGCTACTAAGTCCCATATGGTCAAATGATCCTTGAAAACATTAGCTGGTAAACCTTTAGTCATAGGACCAACAATCATCAAAGTAGTACTAACATCTTCAAAACTCACATCTTGCTTCTTGAAATAATCTCTAAACATCAAATTCTTTATATCGGTGTGCTTACTTAGGCTGCCACTCTATTATTTTTCAAAATGAATACTGCAACTAATGTATCACAAAATAATCTTAATGGTCTTGCAATAGAATCAACAACTTTAAGACCTTAAGTAAAGTTCTTCATCCATAACGCTTGTGATATATCTTTATAATATACTATAAATTCAGCTTCCATTGTGGTTGTTGCAACAATGATTTGCTTATCACTTATCCAAGACACAACACCTCCAGCATGAAGGAAAATGTATCCAGAAGTCAATTTACCACTATCTTTTCATCCACCCAAATCCGAGTCTGAATACCTAATGACTTCCAATGAGTTAGAATATTTATATGTAAGCTTAAGATCCTTGGTTCCTTTTAAATTTCTCAAAACTCTTTTACCATCTTTCCAATGATCAAGACCAGGGTTACTTTGATATCTATCAAGCATTCCTACTACAAAGGCATTATCATGTCTAATGCTAACCTGTGCATACATAAGGCTCCCAACAAGTGAATCATATGGAATCCTTTCATTTGCTCTTATTCTAATGAATTTTATGGTCATTGATTCAATGAGAATTTTTCACCTTTAATGACAGGTGCCGCTATAGGTGAATAGTTTTTTATTCTGTATCTTTCCAAAATTCTTTCAATATAGGCTCTTTGAGATAGTCGAAGCAATCATTGAGATTTATCTCTGTGAATCTCTCTACCAATGACATATGAGGCTTCACCCATATCCCTCATTTCAAAATTCTAGATCACAAACTATTTTATCTCATGCAACAACCTCAAATTATTACTAGCAAATAAAATGTCATCCACATATAGGATCAGGAAAATATATTTACTCCCACTTATCTTAAGGTATATACATTGATCAATGATGTTCTCCATAAATTTGAATGAAGAAACAACATTATAAAACTTAATATACCATTGGAAGAAAGTCAGTTTTTGTCCATAAATTGATTTATTCAATTTGTAAGCAAGGTGACTTTCATCATTATCACTAAATCCTTCAGACTAATGTATGTATACCTCCTCTTTAAGATCTTCATTAAGGAAAGTCATTTTCACATCAATTTGATGTAGCTCTAAATCAAAATGAGCTAATAATGCCATGATTATTCTTAATGAATCTTTCTTTGATATAGAAGATAAGATTTCATGGTAATCAATACCTTCTTTTTGAGTGAAACTCTTGTCTATAAGTCTAGATTTATATCTTTTAATATTACCAGATAGGTCTCTTTTGGTTTTATAAATCCATTTAGATCCTATAGTAGAGATACATTTTGGTAATTCAACGAGATTCTAGACTTTATTTTAACTATAGATTCTATCTCTTCTTTTATGGCATCATACCAAAGTATGGAGTTTTCTCCACTCATGTCTTGTGAAAATGAACATGGATCATCTTTTAGTCCAATACCATAATCAGACTCTTGAAGATATACAATGTAGTTACTAAAAATTATTTTTCTATGAACTCTTGAGGATCTGCTTATTTTCACTTATTTAGGTGCTCCTTTAACAATAGGTTTAGGAAAAGCGGGTTGTTCTTCATATGTCTCATCAAGTGGGGGTGTCTCTTGAACTTGTTGCTCTTTGGGTAATTCATGAGAATTTAACAGATTTGCATTCAAATTTTCAGTATATAAAGGTACCATAAGTGGTTTCCTTATCTATTTTAGTTCCACCACTTAAGTTGAACCACTCCCACTTACTTCATATTCCTCAAGAAATTTAGCATTTCTAGCCCCAACAATTTTAGGAAAATGAGAAGGACAATAAAATCTGAATCCCTTAGAGTTTACCACATAACCTATAAAGAAACCGCTTATTGTTCATTCATCCAACCTTTTTAAGTGTGTATTATAAACCCTCACTTTAGTTGGACATCACCAAACGTGTAAGTGTCTTCACTAGATACAACATGCCTAAGAAAAGTCACAACATTTAACTAGAATTCACATTTAGAAAAATTGGCATACGATACTTGGTTATTAAGGGTCTACAACACCATTCAGAGGTGATTTGCATAATCCTCCTCAATTTTGGAGTACACCAAAATGTCATCAATGAAGAATATATAGAGAAAGTCCAAAGACTGTTTGAACACCTGATTCATAAGGTCCATGAAAGCATTTAGAGAATTAGTCAACCCGAATAACATAACCAAGAACTCATAGTGTCCATACCGAGTACAAAAAGTTTTCTTGGGAATTTCAACCTCCCTAATGATGATAACCCAAATCGAGATCTATGTTAGAGAAAAACTTAGCAACCTGAAGCTTATCAAAGAGGTCATTATTTTAGAAAGAGGGTATTTATTTATCATGGTGACTTTATTGAATTGACGATAGTCTATACACATCCAAAGAGACCTATCTTTATTTAGTACCAAAAGCACATGACAACACTAGGAGACATACTGGGATGAATGAAACCCTTATCAATGAGATCATTTAATTACTCTTTTAGTTCTTTTAGTTTAGCTGGAGCCATCCTATAGGGAGGAATAAAAATAGGATGGGTATCCAGTAGAAGATCAATTCCAAAGTCTATTTTCTTATCTGGAGGAATCTTGGTAAGATTATCAAAAAAAACTTCACGAAATTTATTTATCATGGGGACATATTACAAGGAGGTAATTTTAGAGTTAGAATCCTTGACCCAAATTAAATTACACGAACACCCTTTGGATATTAGTTTTTGAGCTCTAATATAAGAAATAAACTCCCCTTTGGGTACTAAGGAACTCCCTTTCCACCTAATACTGACTCATTTGGAAAATGAAAAGTGACATTTTGGGTTTTATAGTCCAGAGAAGTATAGCACGAATGAAGTCAATCCATCCCCAAGATTACATCAAAATCCACTATACCAAGTTCTATCAAATCCACCAAGGTATCCCTATGATAGATGTATACCACATAACCCTTATAAACCTTAATAAAAATAATACTCACCCACTAGAGTAGAAAAAAAAGGTTCATAAATACTCTAGTGTACAACCACATAAGGAGTCACGTAAGTGTAATGACCCTTCAGGTCATTTTCCATACTTCTGCTTATTTTGTCTGTTAGAGCTTTCCTATAGATGGACCAAGTCATTTATAACTTGTTGGGACTGACTGTTTAGTTATTGGATAGTTTGTTTGTTTTTTAGAGTCAATTCTCTATTTTGACGTCTTTGTTGGTACCAAATAACCACCAGGAAAAATATTTATCTAAACAACCTCAAATGCAAATTCTAACTAACCCAGCAGCTCCAAAATATCGATTTAGCCCAGGTGGATCTTTGGTTTGGGTCCTGAGGCTCCTGAGCTCATTTTGACCTATTGATCAAAAAGTTTAGAAATTAGAAATTTGGGTGTGAGACCCATATTTCATCAAAACGACCTCAGATAAAAATTTTGATTGCGCCATTGTATCTGAAATATTAAATTTGGTATGGTAGCATGCTTTGTTTTTACGCACAGGGTTTTGAAAGAATCTTGCACACCCGATTGAAGTCCATTCTGGACTTGGAAAATCTGGTGCACCAGGTTATTGGTGCAACCGCGATTGCAGGCAATAAATTGTGACTATCAAGTGAGTTTTACCAATAAATCATCACAAGCTGTAAATGTTGATCTCTAAGTGTGATTTACCCTGTGGAACAAATCGTGATTGTTATGGCCATAAATTGTTATCGCAAAATGTGATTTACGTTGCTAGATTGTGATCGTGAGTCTTAGTTTGCGATAGTGACACTCAAGAACTTAGTATGAGTATAAATACCTCTTCTTCATCCCATTTTGCTCATTCTTCACCCATTCTCTTGAGACTAAAACCCTAAAGAGAGAGGAAAAGCTTGGGATTGAAGCTTGTGGGTGATTTAGGAGCTTGGCTAACACTTGTTTTTGTAATTCTTCTTTGATTTATGGTAAGATTTCACCCTTTTCATGGTAGATTTTTTCGTTTCTTTTTCAAAATCCCAAAACCTTAGGGACTTGATTTTAGCCCCAGTTTAGCTTGAATTTCACCCATTTTTAGGGTATTGACTCCTTGAGAATTTGGAATATATATGATTTCCATAAGTGGGACCCACATAGAGTTTTGATGTATTTTTGGACCCAAACTAAATGATACAAACACCCTTTGGATATCAATTTCTAAGCTCTAATATAAGAAATAAACTTCCCTTTGGGTAATAAAGAACTCCCTTTCCATCTACTACCGACTCATTTGGAAAATGAAAAGTGACCTTTTGGGTTCTACAGTCCAGAGAAGCATAGAATGACTAAAGCCAATCCATCCCCAAGATTACATCAGAATCCACCATACCAAGTTCTATCAAATCCTCCGATCTCTCCTTATGAAAGATGGGCACTACACAACCCCTATAAAACTAACATCAATAGAATCACCCACTAGAGTATAAATAAAAAAGGGGTCAGAAATACTCTCCGGACCAAAGATAAAACGTACAGACACATAAAGAGTCACATAAGTGTAATGACCCTTCAGGTAATTTTCCATATTTCCACTTATTTTGCCGTTAGAGTTTTCGTATAGCTTCCCTAAGTCATTTATGACTTGTTGAGACTAACACTTTGGTTACCAAGTAGTTCATATGGATTTTAGAGCAAGTTCCCTATTTTGAAGTCTTTATTGGTTTCAAATGGCCACTAAGTGAAAACTTTAGTTAAACGACCTTAATTACAAATTTTAACTGCCCCAACAACTCTGAAATACCAATTTTAGGCTAGGTGGACCTTTGGTTCGGGTCTCAAGGTACCCATGCTCATTTTGACCTATTGGTCGAAAAGTTAAGAAATTGAAAATTTAGGTGTGGACCCACATTTTGTTGAAACTACCTCGAGTGGAAATTTTGATTGCACCATCACATCTGGAATGATGAATTTGGTATGATAATATATTTTGTTTGTTTCGAACAAATCCTAAGCACCTAGTTGAAGTACATTTTGAACATAAAATTCTAGTGCACTTGGGTACTGTTTCAAATGGGATCGCATGCTATAAATCACGATCATCAAGTAAGTTTTACCCATAAATCACAATCGCAAACTGTAAATCATAATCGCCAAGTGTGATTTAGCCTTTGGCAGAAATCGCAATTGCGATGGACGTAAATCACGATTGTGACATGTGATTTATATTGCCAGATCGTGATCGTGAGTCTTGGATCATGATAGTGACACTCAAGAACGTGGTGTGGGGTATAAATACCTTCTCTTCATCCTGTTTGGCCTATTTTTCACCCATCATCTTAAGACTAAAACCCTAAAAGAGAGGAAAAGCTTGGGATTAAAGCTTGTGGGTGATTTGGGGGATCTTGGCTAACACTTGTTTTCATGATTCTTCTTCAATTTGTGATAAGAATTCTCTTTTTCATGGTAGATTTTTTTGATTTCTTTTTCAAAATCCCAAAACCTTGGGGGATTAATATTAGCCCCAAGTTAGCTTAGATTTTACCCAGTTTTAGGGTTATGACTCCTTGAGCATATGAAATATTGGATTGATTTCAAAAATGCAATTTTCGTAAGTGGGACCCACATGGGATTTTGGTGTATTTTTGGCTCCGAAGCACAATAGTGTAATATGGGTATCATTATTCTTGTATTGATGAGTAAGACATGATTTTGATAGCTTGGCATCTTGTAAAAGCTTCTCGGAAGTTAAAAGCACCAATTTAGCAAATCTTTTGATCTTTTTCAGCTTCTAGGTAGGCTAGGTTTTAACCCATGTTAGATTGAGATAATTCATAGTATGTTTATGATATTGTGTTGGATTTGCAATGGGTTTTAGGTGTTGGTGTAATAAAATGAAATACTTTGGTTAGGTGGACCATTTAGGCTATTTTTTATACCAATTTTACTCATAATTATCCTAGTTAGATACACCTTAGGTGAAGTTGACCTCGTGGCTCCTTTTTAGGATGGAAATACCGTAGTCACTCAACTAATAAGGAGATTTCCATAGTCACTTGGGTTTAAGGTAAACTTATCCTAGTTGCCATTATCTTAGGTGGAATTGACTTGGTTACTCTATATTGGGAGGAATTGTAATCCTAGGGCTAGTTATGGCTTGGTCAATAGCTAATACTGGATTTAGATACCTTAGCCTAGTCTGGGGTAGGCATTGCTTGGTAAATAATTTTGGGGATTTAAAAGTGGGCTCTTCAACCCACCTTAGGCCAAGACTTGTGTTAGTTTTTAAATACCTTTTATATGTTTGTGTACATCTAGAGAATGTTTATTACGGTAATATTGAGACACCTTGGTACTTTGTTCTTATGATAGGTGGCGTGGGAAGTAATGCCAAATTCTTATGCTATGAATGAGTTATTGATTAGACTTCCAATAACTTATTTAATATGCTATTGATTGAGCTACTGAATATTATATTTAATAAGCCCTTGATTATGATGTTGACTAAGCCAGTGATTGGTCTATTGATTTTGTCATTGCATAAGCGATTAACTACTCTGGTGATCATGCTTATTGATAATTTAGCGGTTAGACTATTGTTCATGCTAAGGGTCATGTTTATTAACTACATTAGTGATTCAGCTATCAATGATGCATGATTAAACCATTGATTATGTTATGAATAAGCTATAGATTATTCCATGGATTAGGTATTGATCAAGTTATTGATAAGCTATCAATTAGTCTAATGATAAGCTATATTTTATGCCAATGATAAGACATTGACTATGCTATTGATAGGTTATTACCTATTCTATTGATAATACTTGTGGATTATGCTAATGAGCATGCTTATTGAATATATTGGCGATTATGTCATTGATTACACTAAAGACCATGCTTATTGAATATAATAGCACTTATGTTATTTATTATGTTAAAGTTCATGCTTATTCACTATATTAGCGATTATGATATTGATCATGCTAGAGTTCGTGATTTCGATTATGATTATTGATCATGTTAAATAACTATGCTATTGATTATGCTATTAAATACTCTAATGATTGGCTATTCTCCATAATAATGATGATATGATTACCAGTACAAGTCCGAATATTACTTATGATATAAATTATAAAAATACCGATTCAGGTTTGGATAATGATGATGATATTAATGATATTGGTGATGATATGAAGGGTGATATTGATGGTAATATACTTATTATGATATGACGATATCAAGGTATGAGATTGACCATAGAGACTCTAGCTAAGTTTGAAAATATGGAAATAGTTATAATGTGATATGATATGAATGGATTCTAGTGATACTATAAATAGTTGTTAAATAATGATTAGTTGATAAATGGTGAGTAGCCGATATATGAAGAATAGTTGTTAAATAATGATAAGTTGATACATGATGATTAGTTGATGAATGGTGATTAACTGATAAAGGATGATTAATCAATACATAAAGATTAGTTGTTACATGATGATTAGTTGATATATGTTGATTAATGGATAAATAAGGACTATGGACAATAGATGGCTATAGTATGGCATGACATGGATGAATTCTAGTTGTACTGTGAGAGTTGCTAAATGATGGTGGCGGGTTATATTATCTTGTTTGTACATTCCAAGCTTATGGGGGCTTGCGATGGGTTATTTACTTTTTGATGTGTTATAGAAATATAACATTTTCTATGCTTGAAATTATGAAAATATGCAAGTTTCTTAGGTTGTTTTTTTAGATATGATGTGTTTTGGGTATGTTTTGTAGGAAACTAGATTTTGGATGAAAATCTGAAGAAAAAAAAGAAATTTGAAGTTTTTGAACTAAGGCATTTTTGGGCATATGTGCCACTTACCTGACGTATGTCAGCAAAGTATGTTGCAGAACTGAAAGTCCAGAGGCTAAGCGGCAGGAAAAAGCAAACTCTGCCACATACCAAGACCATATACTATTTGTATGTACCATATAGAGTCCGTATGAGGCCAATGTATGCTTCAAAGTTAAAAGTCTAGAGAGTGGCAATATCCAGGAAGGAAGGGATCCACATACATAGGACTACATACGGTCCGTATGTGGCCTAAGTAATGTCCACAGACCTCATTTTTCCTTTTTCGTTTGGGATTTGATTTTTAGTCTTTACTTGTGTACTATATATACCCCTTTGACATTTTGTACTACGGTTACGCACTCCATATACTCACAAACATATATTCTGATTCTGAGATCCAAACTTGGTCTTTAAATTACTTTGTATTGATTTTTTTTGTTAATTCAGTTGAAGTTTTGGGTTTTTACTTGTTGATTATTGTGATTTTGTTTAATGCATTCAATTATGAATATTGTTGATCATTTCACAATCATGAACGACTAAAACCCTTAGCTAGGGTAGTGGAAACCCAAGAAGATTGATGAAGTAGTGGAAGTAGTAAAGTGTTCTGAACCGATACCCATGCATATACTGTATTATTTTCAGTTAAATAGATGTCTTAGCGGCTGCAAACATTAGGATCCCACCTAGATTATTGCTACTTACTCCAAAAGAAGAGTAGTGACTAGGAAAACAAAATTATAGTAGTAATTTGAAGATTAACTGTCGATCCACGCTATTAGGTATTATATACGTAAGATGGTTATCTATCATCTAATAACTAGAAACTCAAAAGGTAATAATTGTCACAACCTTTTTTTAAACCAAAAACAGAATTGATTTTGTAGTTTGAGAAGGGTTTTATTATTAAATTTACTAAAAATAAAAATTTATTTTGAAAAAAATTTATTTTACGATTAAACTCAGAGTCCTTACTTGGCATAAATCAGTTGTACCAAGTCACCTTTGCAAATCTTTTTTCAAAATGATTTTGACTTTTTAAAAACTGGTCCACGAACCGAGATTTTGGTTAAGGAATTCTATTAACCGATGAAAAGGTGTCAGGCATCCCTCGTTCAGGTGGTTCGACCATAATTGCTTTGTAGAGTATATTGGCTAGTATTACACTATGAAATGTATAGACCAACAAAACACATATACAAGAAAACAAACAACCAAACAACTGAAATTCTTAAAAATAGTATCCAGTCCAATTAATACAAACCAAATAAAAAAGGTGTTAAATGAAAAACTAAACTAATCTAACCACCCTAAACTATGCTTTACCCAATGTCTCGAGCCTTGATCACGAACATCCTCTGCATACATGATACTTCAAGGCATTCCACGAAAAATAAGTATAATTTATCTTGGGGCATCCCCCGGTAAAATGAATACATCTCTAATTTTGTGTGATCAAATAAAATGATCTCAAACACAATAATTCAATCGCTCAACAATCATCGATTCCTATAATTTGCATATCCAACTTAGTATTTGCCTACTAGTTTTGGCCTAAAGAATGATACTATCAAATGAGGGTGACATACTTATCCAATTTAATCAACAATCAACAAATCAAAGCTAGCCGAATGAATCCACTTTTATAAATTTTTAATTCCCACACCAATTTCAAGTCAAACAATATCTATTTGATTGCCAAAATCAATTGTTCATCCCCAAATTAAGAATTCCAAAGCACAAAATAGGGACAAACACTCTCAAAGTATTATAAGCAAATCCCAACAAGCAGCCAACAAATCATAAAAACAAAATATTACAGAAATCATCAAAATAGATCCATGAAATTATAAGAAAGATGAGGGAAAAAGGAATTGGACTTTTATTGTATTCCGAATCATCACATTACTCTATTGATAATTACAGCAACACTATAAGACCCGACTCTACCTCAACAACAAACACTCGAATTGGTAACTCCAGCCTCAATCTCAATTTGGACCAAACCCGAATATTTTCTATGATTTTTATTTTTGCGGTAGTTTGCTGGTCGTCCATTACCAGTGTTTTATGGTGGGTTTGATAGTGGTGGAGTTGGGAGCTACTATTTTCATGTTATCGAAGCTTCACCGGTGATTTAAACAGTGACGAGAGCTACAACTTTGATGAATTTTCGCTAGAAAATTAAAGACCGACCTATTTTTCTCTCTTGTTCTCTCCAAATTTCTCAATATAATTTTTTCCTCTTTTCCTCAATCACTCTCTCTATTTTGTACTTCTCTCTCTGTCCCTTTCTGTCTCTCTTGGTTCTCTCTAAATTTTCCCACTCTCCTTTTCATTGATTTTTTTATCTGATTCTATATGTGTTATGTATATATTATTTTTTGTAGGTATGTATGATCGTATGAATCTGTGTGTTTGAGGTGTGTTTTGTTGTTAATGTTAATGGAGCAATTTCTCCATTGGTCTTTCTGTTTATCCTCTAATCTCCCTCACTGTATATCCCCCCAGGTGTGTGTGATGTAGTGTTCCTATATTCCAATAAGGTGTGTATATGAGAAATTATGTAAGAGGTGTATTGTTAAGTCTATTAGTGGTGGGTGTATTTTGTTATGATGGAAAGGGAAATATAATTAAGGGGGGTGTGGGGGCACGTGGGATGGGGTGGTTAGGGTAGGTGATGTGTCAAGTTTCCATAGTGTGAGATAATATGAAGAATATTGAAGTGGGTATTTTTGTTATAAATTGGTTAATTTTGTCCTTTTGTGGAAAAATTATCACCTAGGGTAGGGTGTATGGTAAGGTGAGGTAAAATAGATAAAATAGACTTTTGAAGGGGTAAAATTATGTGTCTACATCATTCCCCTCTTTGTTTGTGAACACAAAGTGTATGTAGACAAAGAAGTAGACAATGAGATAGAATTTTAATCCAACCAATATTCAAAAGAAAAAAATAGAAAGACGGAGCACAGTTGAGTCTTGATTTTGGATAGCCTACCTATTTCAGGTTATGTGGGCATCCAGTCACATGCATTTCTCAAGGTTGAAAGGGAGAGGGACTATACTGAGTCGGAGAGTCGAGTGAGGTCCTGTCGAGATTCCATTCTGCGACTCTATCATCACATCAAAATGGAAATTACAAGTTAAAAAGATAAATAAAATTACAAAAGTCCTATCTATGCAACTTCTCTTGACTCTTGACTTGAGTATTCAATGCTTTCCAAGTGACAACATATATGTTTTTCTTTAAATTGAACTTAAAAATATTCACCGTATACTTCAGGCAGGCTTCTGACTTGATATTTCCTTACCCTTTTCTCTAGCTGGGCTCCTAACTTTCAATTTCATCACCCTGTTCTTTGAGCGGCTCCCGACTTGTAATTTCATCACTCTGTTTTTCAAGCGGTCCAGACTTTCAATTTCCTCACCCTATTCTCTAGGTTGGCTCCTGATTTTTAATTTCATCACTTTATTCTCCGAATGGACTCCCAACTTGTAATTTATTCTCCTTGTTTTCCAATCAGGCTCCTGACTTACAATTTCCTTCCCCTGTTCTCAAAGTGGTCTCCCTACTTACAATTTCCCTACTCCGTTATCCAAGCGAGCTCCTTACTTTTAATTTACCACCTTATTCTCCGGGCAGTCTCCCGACTTACAATTTTATTACTCTGTTCTTTGAGCGGGTTCCCAACTTGTAATTTCTTCACCCTGTTCTCCAGGCGATCTCCTGACTTTCAATTTCATCGCCTTGTTCTCCGAGTGGGATCCTAACTGGCAATTGTCTTTCCCTAATCTCTAGGCGGGCTCCTAACTTTAAATTTCATCACCATAGTTTACGGGCGAGCTCCCGACTTGTAATTTCATCACCATGTTCTTCGGGATGGCTCCCAACTTGATATTTCATCACCCTATTCTCCGAGAGGGCTCTTGACTTTCAATTTCATCACTGTTCTCTGGGCGGACTCTCGACTTGCAATTTTAGCACTCTATTCTCCGGGCGGGATCCTAACTTGCAATTTCCTTACCCTGCTCTCCAGGCAGGAACCTGACTTCCAGTTCCACCATGTTCTTCGGGCGGGCTCCCAACTTACATTTTCATCCCCCTGCTCTCCAAGCGGGATCTTGAAATCAAAATCAAAACTAGAATGAAAATAATCCCAAAGAAAGATTATGATAAAGAAAGATTCCATTTTTCAGAAAAATAAAGTCTCATTTTCTAGGAGGGTCCTAAAGTGAAGTTCCAAATAAAATAAAATAAATTTTTTTCCCAGTTTATCATCCCAAAACTTTTGCGGGTGTCAAACTCAATTACAACTACTTGCAAAAAATGCATAATACAAAGATGAATTAAGAATCTGATCAATAAATGCAGCTCTTGGGGATAAAATTGAATGACCAAGGCCAAAGAGTCCATCTCTTAAGTGTAAAAGTGAGAGATTCTAACTAAAAAGTTCACATTTCAGGATTAACAACTCAAATTAGGAAGTGCACCTCCTAGCCATGCGACCTGAAAAAAAACAAATTAGAGGGTGTGTTTCTTAGGGGTACAAGATGATGAGTTTTACCATAATTGTGATTACCAAACCTGTATAGAAACACTGCCTCTTGCATTTGCAAAAATGAAGAATTTTACCTCTGGGTATTTTCTCTTTAATGCCTTTGATTTGAAGGTAGAAAGTGTTCCTGTTTCATACAAAGAAAACTTATGAGTTTAAAACATGGTGGTTGGCTTGCGACTTTGGATTTTGAGGTGATTGCTCTTGCACTTGTCCCATTTAATTTTTTTCCAACTAATGGCATATGTCATTGACTTTTTGCATCATTGACTCAAACTCAGATTATTAAAAGTGACTCTGAAACAAACACATTATCTCTATTTTGCTATGTCTCTCAGATATCCTTCGAACCTTGGTATTTCCCTGATTCCCCAAACTTTTTTTCTAACATAACTTTCGTCTTGTCTTATTTTGGCTTACAATCATGTTCATGTGATGGCCTTTTGTCATGCTTTGTGCAATTGAAGATGTTGGTAGCAAGTTTTGAAATCCTTTATCACTTGTTTTGACATTGAATTGACTCAAAGACATTATAAAAATGATAATGATTTTTTATTTAAATGACAGACTCAAAAGGACAAAAATAAAAATATAGAGAAGAAAAAAAAAAGACAATGTTTGTCCCTTTTTTAAAATAAAGAAAAGAAAAGTTATCTAAAAATGACAGTCAACTCTAATGATTATTCCATGCATTTTTGGATTAAGCTTCCTGATCTTTCCATCCAAACTTTCAACCAATTTTTATTGAGTTAATGGACCTGAAACTGAGTTACTTTCTTGGGCCAACTGCACTCAGAGAACTCATTCGTCTAGTGACACCTTGAAGGGTTTTCTCCAATAAGCCTCTCTCATTTTTCTTTCTCTCTACTCACCATTAACCTATGGTATCCATGAGGGTTTTCACCAATAACACTCTCTTATTTTCATTTCTCTCAACTCAATGCCTATGAGGATTTTTATAAATAATACTCTTTCATTTTTATTTCTCAGCTCACCATCGCCTTATGGTGCCCATAAGGGTTTTCACGAATAAGACTATTATTTTCCTCAGCTCACCATTGCCTTACGGTGCCTATGAGGGCTTTAACCAATAAGACTCTCTCATTTTTATTTTTCAAAGATTAATCTAAAGGTCTTTCTTTAGTTGTAACTTGAATTTTGGATAGGGTTAGAAAGAAAGGATGGCATGAGTCCCAAACAAAACTCGAAGTGGGATGGGATTTACTACTTTTGGAATCGACTCAAAAATGAATATTAACTCATGCCCCAGTTTTTTTTTGACTGGGTAATTCCAAATTGTTCATTTTGTTGGACCGAGCCCAGAGTAGGACTTCCTATGTATCTCACCCCTGAGAGAGAAGAATCAGGTCACATGTAGTTCTGACTCTATTTTTCTTGACACTCATCTCTTTTCTTTCTTTTTGACATATTTTTTCTCTCTTTTCCTTGGAAATTGTCTAACTTTATTCTTTTTCTCAATGTTATTTCTTTTAAACTTTACTGACTCTATATTGATTCCAAAAGAGGGGTACGAAAGAAAATAAAAATAAAGCTAAAATAGAGTAAATAAAGGATGACATAATGTTTGGATAATAGAATGGAATGCCTTCGTCATATCAATTCTTAAAAATGCAAGTACATAACATGCAATATGAAAGTGGGATATGAAGATCATTTATGATATTTTTTTACAACACTAACTTGACATGAACATGTGTGTTACTTCTTCTTCTACACTTGTCAAACATACAACTCTACTTTCATTGTACATCCCTTACATTGAACGACCCATGCTCTCGTAGAGCTGATAATCTTTCTATTTCTCTTGATTTAGGATCATGCATCCACTCTTTGACCTAATTGATATATGTCTTTCAATTGATTACCAAGTTATTCTTGTGATTCTCAAAATGATTGTCCTAATTTATTCAAAGAAGACTTCAACTTGGTCACTAAATGTCTCAACACTATACCTACTTTCTCAAATGCTTCTTTTTTTCTTCTAACTTTAGCCCTCTGATTCAATGTTTCATGATTAAACTAGACTTTATGATCTGGCTTAAAATTCTACAAGCATGTCATATAACCAGAAGCAACATAAAATGTATTGTGTAAATAAGACAAACAAACAACTTAAAATTAGACAAAACAATAAAGGACACCATATTTCATTGAAATAAAAGATAGAAGGGTTTGAACAAAGATAATAAAGAAACAAAGCATGATAAATCCCGAACTACAACCCTAAAATAATTTGAAAAATAGAAAGAAAAATCAAACAAACTATCAACAATCCTTCCTAGTAAGGAGATGAGTGACTTCTCAACTGTTGAGCTTGACATCTTAGCCACTGATTTTCACATCATCATTACTAGAGTTTTCATCACCATCAAATACATTTTCCTCAACAAATAAGTTCTAGATCCTCATGCTCAACTCATTGCTTCCTACGTATTATGAATTATCATGTGTTGGTGAAGGATTTTGTGTGACGCTCGTAGTGTCAATGTTTTACACTACGATCAATTTTTCTTAAATTATCCTTTCTATTTTTTTTCAAAGTATGACACTCTTCAGGACTATAACCTTAAACATCAAAATGATATGTACATCATACGTTAGGACCAAAATTTCTTGAATGTGATTCAGGTGTATACCTAAAGAGAGGAGTAATCATGCCCGACTATCTCAATCTCTAGAACAAATTGGTATATGATTCCCAATTGGTGTGAAATTATCATTTGACTTTCTCCTCTTTGAAAACTTTGGCCTCGATTGAAATTTGGATTTAGATGTACCTTGGTAAATATATGGGGTCGAGGACGATGTTGAGGGACTGGTGCATGCCATTATGGATAAAAAGAGGGACAAGTATACCGTTGAGCATTGTTCAAAGGACGTTAAGGATGTGGAATGGAATATCTTGGAATCTGGAGAGAGGAACCTTATTGCAGGTGAGTATGTAGATCTAATGTGTAGGATCGGGATTGAGGCTGATAGTATTGGTAAGTTGGACCTCTCGAGCTCTGCTTTGGCCCTGGCACGATAATAAGAATGTTTTCTTTTTTCTTTCCTTAGTTTCCCTTAATTGATTGCAATATCATCCCAAATATTTCATAGAATCCTCATATCTATCATGCTCCTCAAATATCGATATCTCAAATCTTGGAGAAAGGTTAAAACTTGAAGATACGCCCTAATCTTTATATGAAACATCTTTATAACTCATAAGTCCTAGGGAACTTTTCATAGCATTTTCTTTACTCCCTTTTTCTAACCATTTTCTCTTACTCTTCTTGCATGCTAGGCTTCTTGGTAAGAAATTTTGGTGGTCTGGTTAACTTAAATGTAGGCTCGAGAGTATAGCAATGATCATTAAGAGTATTGAACATAGACTC
This sequence comes from Capsicum pubescens, assembly GCA_030864215.1. NCBI lineage: Eukaryota > Viridiplantae > Streptophyta > Magnoliopsida > Solanales > Solanaceae > Capsicum > Capsicum pubescens. Next base: position 81,202,821 of record CM061541.1, on the reverse strand, counting down.
ATTAGCAGATTGAAGAAGCACTACTTTTGGGTGGATATCCAAAATGGAAGCCTCAGTAGAGGGTTGAACAATAGAATCACATACGATATATCGTATTGTGAATGTGGTAGGATTATATTGAGGAGCTAGAGAATGAGTGGTGGAAGTATTGGGATGCAGTTGGCGTGGGGAAAATTCTAAGGCATATTATGGTGCATCAACAACAGTAGAAAACTAACTTTGCGACTTTGGTGGAAAACTCAAGGTATTTGTAGGGTCAATAGCGGGGAAATAAGGAGGAGGCAACCCACTAGCCCAAGCTCGGTGCATTTCTATTATTTGTTTCCTTAATCTCAAAATCTCTTGCTTTAAACTCTGATTTCCTGATTCTTTATCTGATCCAGGATGTCAGTCTCTATATCCTTGTTTGACACAACTAAATCTTCCTTTGATTTGGTGTACTATAGATAACCAACCAGAATTCCACAAACCAACCATCTTAAATGAACTGAACCATAGAGATAACAAATGTGTTAGAATTCAACACTTTTTGAAAACTTCACTTTTTTTCTTCTTTTTCTATTTTTTCTAAATCACCAAACCCAAGAAGGGCACCTACATATCTCACCCTCGAGAGAGGAGAATCAGGTGTGCATAGTTTGTGAAGTTTGGTCACAAAAGGGCCAATAAAACTCTCTTTCTCTTTTTTTTCACAAAATTTTAGAGGAAAAGGAAACAACAAAGCTTCAAAAATAGATGAAAATCTTTTGAGTTCGTTAACTTTAAATTCCCTATGCAAAATAAAACCTATGATTATCAAAGAAAAAAAAAAAAATTTTGTGAAACATGTGAAATAACTAATCCAAAAGAAAAGTAAAGATTTTCTTTTGAGAAAATATCCTAAAACCCTTCTAACCTTTACCCGAAATCTCAACTACACACTTGAACTTTCCGGGGGTCCTATTACCCCTGAACATTTTAAAAATGAAATTGTTATACCCTTAAATGTTTACGTGGAAAAGTGAGTGTGATTCACTCTCTTTGAGAGAGTGAGCACCAAAACTAAATATTTAACTTTATATATATATATATATATATATATTATTTTCATATCTATTTTCTTTCTTCATCATCACATAATCCCCATTCCAAAAATACTCTCTCATAAAACTAAAAGCTTCAACAACTCATCAATGGCTACCATGGCCGACTTCTTTATCTTCCTCATCTCTTTTTTCAGCATCATCAAAATCACTTCTAAACATTTCTACCAATTCTATCTTCTTCACCATTAATTCTCACTTACCATCTTTGTCTCTACCAATTTCAATTTCAATAATATGCACAAGCATAAAATATATAAAAAGAAAATCTTTTTCTTCAACTTTCAAAATGAAAAATAAAATTCAACAGAAAGATCAAGACTTGCAACAATTATCACCCAAAAAAATAAGCAAATCTAAAAATAAAATTAACAAGTGTATATGAACCCATTTCGCTTCAGATTTCAAATTAAAAAAAAACTATTTCAAATTTTTCTTGGGATCTAGGTCCGATTAGAATTCTAGGCTTCACATTTGAGTGAAGTTGCCCCGCATCGTCTTCTTCATCGTCGTGGTGTATACGTCAATGAGAAAAGTAAAAAAGAAAGGAAAAAAAGGAATGGAAAAGGAAAGAAAAAAAAAACAGAAAAAAAACTGAGTGCATTTCACTTCTTGATACAATTCTGGATGTGAACTTTTAGAGGGGTATATATTTTGATTTTAAAATATTCAGGGGGTTAATAGGACCCCTATAAAGTTCGAGTGTGTAGTTGAGATTTTGGGTAAAGATTGGGGAGGTTTTAGGTTATTTTTTTATTTTTTTTCAAAAGATATTTACATAAATCATTTTGGATTTTCCATTCTGAATTTCATACAAAAATAAAACCTAAGACTATTAAAAGAAAATCTTTTTTATTTTTATTTTTCAATGAATATATGAAACACATACTCTAAAATGGCGAGTGAAGAAAATATTTTTTGATTTTTTAAAAGGATCACCAAATTCTAGAAGGGTTGCCTACATATCTCAATCCCGAAAGAGGAGAATCAGGTGTGCATAGTTTTTCCAGATTGGATAATTAAACAATAACTAATAGACTTAACCAAGACTTGAGGGACATGACCAAAACAAACAATGAAAAATAATTGATAAAATCTTTTTTGAGTTTTTCAATTTGACACTTCACATAAAAATGACACCAACAACTATGAAAGAATTTTTAAAAAAAAGTAAAATATTTTCAGGTGAAATTGTTCAAAACAAAAGCACCACCACAAATAAAATATTTTTTTGAAACTTTGACACAGAAAAACATAACACTAGAAGGAAAATCTTTTTGGCATTTTCATTATATGAAATGTACAAAACTTCTAACATCTTTCTATGAATTTTCTTTTATAAAATATATAAATCTCCTAAAAAGATCTTTTTAAAATTTTTGAGTTATGAATGCAAGCTAAAGAAAACAAAGGAAAAATCTTGTTTTTTTTATCTTTTTTTTTTTTGAGAAAAAGGATGCAAAATGTAAAAAAAATCTTTTTGAATTTTTGATTTGTTGAGAAAAAAAATAAAATCCACAAAGAACTCCTAAAAATTACGAAACTCTTTTCTTGACTCACTTTTCCTTGCCTAAACACACACTTTCCTTAATTTTAGCACATGTTTTCCCCAAATCAGTTCGTCAAATGACTCCGTTACCCTAAAAATGCAACAATTATCACATAGGGATGCTTAGGGGTTATCCACCTACAAAGGACCAAATGGGTCCCTTTAGGTCTCAATATAATGCAAATAAGCATGACCTAAAGGCTGACCTAAGCTGGGATTCAACTAACAAGGTTGTTTCGGGGAGCATATATTCGATGTAATTACGATAGCTATCCACCTACTCCATAAACCCAATGGATCCCCCTCCTAAAATAAAGGTGACTCAATGAATGTTCAGTACACACGTGTACTACAGACTTGTTGCGAAAGAAGTGACTAGGGGTAATGCATATGATGATAGTTATAAAGCGGTAACACATAAGAAAAAGAAGTAAGCAAAGAGCACGTAGACATCCAACGATGATAAAATAATAACACAAACAATAACACAAATAAAATGTCTATACGTCTATAGTGTCAAACTAAGCTGATACAACTCAAAAAATAATATCGAATTCTGAAAAGTCCCCAGTGGAGTCACCAGAGCTTTCACACCCCTTTTTAACAAAAAAATAATTTTGTAGTTCGAAAAGGGTTTTATTATTAAAGTGACTAAAAATAAAAATTTATTTTGAAAAGAATTTGTGTTGGGCATCCCTCGTTCACGTGGTTCGACCACAATCGCTTTGTAGAGTATATTGGATAGTATGACACTATGAAATATGTTGATCAACAAAACACATAGACAAGAAAATAAACAACCAAACAACTAAAATTCCAAAAAAAATTATGTCTGATCCAATTAATACAAACCAAATAAAAAAAGGTGTTGAAATAAAAATATAAACTAATCTAACTACCCTAAACTATGCTTTACACGATATTTTGGGTCTTGATCACGAATATTCTATGCATACCGGATACTTCAAGGAATTCTCCAGGTAATAAATATAATTTATCTTGGGGTATCCCCCGGTAAAATAAATACATCTCCAATTTCATGTGATAAAATAAAATGATCTCAAACACAATAATTCAATCATTCAAAAATCATGAATTCCTATAATTTGCCTACCAACTTAGTATTTGCCTACTAGTTTCGGCCTAAAGCATGATACTATCAAATGAGGATGACATCAACACTAATTCAATTTAATCAAAAATCAACAAATCAAGCCGAACGAATCCATTTTTATCAATTTTTAATTTCCGACCCAATTTCACGTCAAACAATATCCATTTGATTGCCAAAATCAATTGTTCATCCCCAAAAGAATGGCAAAGCACAAAATAGGGATGAATACTCTCAAAATGTCATAAGAAAATTCCAACAAGCAGCCAAACAATCATAATAACAAAATATTGCACAAATCATCAACACAGAATCCATGAAATTATAAGAAAGATGAGGGAAAAAGGAATTGGACCTTTATTGTATTTTGAATCATCTCATTACTCGATTGATAATTGGAGAAACACAAAAATACCCTGAATCGGCCTAAAAAACGAACACCCAAATTGATAACTCCAGCCTCAATCTTTATTTGGCCCAAACTCGATTGTTTTCTCTAATTTTTATTTTGGCGGTGGTTTGCTGGTTGGCCATTAAGGATGTTTTAGGTGGGTTTGATGAGGTGGAGCTGGGAGCTACTATTTTTGTATTTTCGGAGCTTCGGTGAGCTTCACCAGTAATTTAAATAGTGACAAGATCTACAACTCCAGCGAAGTATCGCTGAAAAATTAAAGACTGGCCTATTTTTCTTTCTCATTTTCTCCAAATTTCTCACTACTTTTTCTTTCCTCTTTTCCCTGATCACTCTTTTTGTTCTCTACTTTTCTCTCCATCTTTCTCTATCTTTCTTGGTTCTCTCTAAATTTTCCCACTCTCATTTTTACTAATTATTTCTCTCCGATTCTATATGTGTTATGTATATATCATTTTTGTAGGTGTGTATGAGTGTGTGAATCTATGTGTTTGAGGTTTCTTTTGTTGTTGATGTTAATGGAGCAATTTCTCCATTGCTCTTTCTGTTTCTCCTTTAATCTCCCTCACTATATATCTCCCCAGGTGTATGTGATATAGTGTGCCTATATTCCAGTGTGGTGTGTGTGTGAAATTATGTATGAGGTGTATTATTAAGTCTATTAGTGGTGGATGTATTCTGTTATGAGAGAGTTGGAAAATGTAATTAAAGGGGGCACATGGGGTGGGGTGGTTAGGATAGGTGATGTGTCAAGTTCTATAGTATGAAATAATATGAAGAATATTGGGGTGGGTATTTTTGTTATGAATTGGTTAATTTTTTCCTTTTGTGGAAACATTATCACTTAAGGTAGTGTATGGTAAGATGAGGTAAAATGGATAAAATTGACTTTTGGAGGGGAAAAATTACGTGTCTACAATAGTTAATAGGGATCTTGGATAAAGGTTAGTAATGCGACATCCTGAGACTAAAAAGGTAAAGGGTGAATTCTGTCAATGAGTCCACAAGACAGTTGATGGTATATAACTTATCAGATTTTGCATACAAGGTATCAGATTGGTTCAATAAAGCACGATAATCCTAAAGAGTTGAGAATCCAGGGGGAACACAATCATTGCGTTCATCTACAACTAATTACAACCAAAGTTAATATTTGTTACTTGTTCAAAATTGTCACACAATCCCTCCATTTACTTTTCTAGTTTTTCCCATTGATTACAGCAAGTAAGCACCACAGTTCTATGTGTTCCCTTGGGATTCGACCCAAACCTTTATTGTGTTACTATATTTGACAACGACCTCATTATCTTGGAATTGAAGGTGTATCTTGGGCGTTATCAAATATTGGTTTTATTATCGGGGAATACGATGTTGAGTTGTGAATTAAAGTTGTTATAGTTTGTGGGTATTTTATTTCCTATTCTTAGTTGGGTATACGTTGGTGTATTCCTTGCACATGAAGTAGGGTTAATCCCTTACTCCCACTGAAACTAAATCTAGAAAGGATCCTGCAGCCTACAAATAGAATGATAAAGCCTAAGAGAGATGATACTCCTGAAGAGGTTCGTGATGGTATACACTAGGTACATCCCCCTCCTCAGATAGGAGTTTAGAATTTTGTTGACCATTAGACTGAGGTATTGTTAGCATAAGATTCTAACCAGAGAAGAAAAGAAGATGCTCAGTATATAGCTCGAGAGGCAGAGGTAGTTGTGGAAAGACTGGATGCAGACTGCAGAGTAGCACTCGATGGTAATTAGAATAGAGTTAGATGTGGCCAAACTTAAGTGATCCTATCATACTAGTATTTGCAGCCATATAATGATGATAATAAGGTTCTGGGATACGTTGAACCAGCAAAGACAAAATCTATCATTCCTCCTATTTTGCCCCCAGGAGTTAAGTTTGATTAACTAGTGCAATGATCCAACTCATAAACTTGAAGGGTGTATTTATGTTTTTGCCTACTGATGATGCAAATATGCACCTTGCAAATTTCATTGGAATCTACAGTTCTTATACTAATCCAGAGGTAAATTAAGAGACGCTTAGATTGAGTTTTTTCCCTTTCTTGCTTACAGGAGAAGCATTTTTATGATTAGAGGAACGTCCAAGAGCATCTATCACTATATGGAATGAGTTGTGCAGGAAATTCTTGAATTGGTTCTTTTCTCTATCCAGGATGTTGTAGCTTAAGGATGAGATTTATAATTTCAGGCAGTTGCAGTCTGAGTCTATGTATGAGGCTTAGTTCAAGTTTAAGAAGAAGTTAAGTATGGTTCCCAACCATCAGATTTCAGGGATGATCTTATTAGACATATTCTACAGAGCCCTAACCATCAATTCCAGAGCCACGGAAGGCACCATATCTAGAGGAGTTTTTATAAGACTATACTGGGAGGTAGCTTCTGATATTCTAGACTAGATCTCACTCTCTAACCAAGGGTGGCAAACTCGAGAGGCTGAGAAGGGTTTTGTCACTTATGCTATTGGTGCCTCCAGTGACCAGAGAGTAGCTGATAATTTTATGGCGCAAGAGATTGTGCTTCTAAGGACTAATCTTGGGTTGCTGGCTAACCAGTTTGCGAAAACAAATTATAAATCCGAATTAGAAGAGGGGGCTAAGTATATAGATCATCAGTTGGCGGATTTTTAAGCCCAAAGGCAAGAAAACTAAGGTTGGAACTATTATGGTGATAGATACTGAGACTGTAGTAGGCAGAGAGACAATGACTGGAGATGAAAATACACCTATAAGGAGAAGGTAGACAGGTATATTCCACCTGGAAGTTGTGATACAAAATCAAGAATGGAAGCAATGCTGACCAAACTAGTGAAGGGTCAAAAGAGTCAGGAGACCATCCTTAAGTAAATCAAGGTTGATATTTTAGGGTTGACCCAAAAGGTCAAGTCTCATACAACTGCTATCAAGCAGTTGGAGTACCAGTTCGGGCAGATGTTGGCCACTTTAAATTAGAGACAGCCAGGGACCCTTTCAAGGAACACAATTCAAAACCCGAAGAATAATGGTCACTATCTTGATATTACTACATGGAGTGGTAAGTGTATTATGGATCCTTTATTACCTGCCATGGAGAAGTTAAAAGATGATAGCACAGTGGTTGTTGACACTCTTGCTATGGATTCGGACCCAATAATAAGTGTTGAGGTTAGTACTGATGAGAATAAGGGTAAGGGTAAGGCTGCTGAGCAGAAAGTAAGACAAATCCCAGACCACCTTTTTATTTTCCTTAAAAATTAAATCAAAAGAGAAAGCAAAGGAATTTTAAGTGATTCATTAAGATGTTGAAAGAGTTGAGCTTGAGCATCCATCTTCTAGAGGATTTAGAAAAGATGCTTGGATATGCCAGGTTTATGAAGCAATTGGTTATGAAGAAAAAAAGGGCTACTTTTGAGGACGTTAGTTGATTGCACCACTGTAGTGCAGTCACATCTAAGTCTCTATCCAAGAAAAAGTATTATCCCAGCGCATTCACTATACCATGCACCATTGGCTAATCTAGGTTCACCAGAGCTTTATGTGACTTAGGAGCCAACAAAAAATTAATGTCGATGGATGTATTTAAGTAATTGGGCTTGACCCCTCTTGAATCGAGTATGATGCGACTATTGATGACTGACTGCACTGTGAAAAAATCTGTGGGCATTTCTTTTGATGTGATAGTGAAAGTCGATAACTTCATCTTTCCAGCATACTTTATCATTCTAGATTGTGAGGATGGTGTCGAGATGCCCATCATATTGGGAAGACCATTTATGTCCACAGGCAGAGTTATGGTTGACATAGAGATGGGAGAGATGAAGTTCAGAGTTAATGGCGAGGAATTCACTTTCAACGTCCGTAGAATGATGAAGCAGCCTACCGACATGAGGATGGTATCAGTTTTTAAATGTATTGATGACCTAGAAGGTACTCTTTTGGATACCTTGATGAATTCTGAGTATTCAAGGTACCCACGTCATGCCGTGACATTAAATCAAGCACTGCATAAGAGGCAATCCATGGGATTATTGTTGATGTCTGAGTAACCAACATATCCACGTTGTGCCGCGATGTTAAATCAATCATTGGGTGGGAGGCAACCCACTATTTTAGTGTTCACTTTGTTTGTTTTGTTTTTTGTAAGTCCGTAGATTAAGGAAAGGTATGGAATACAATAAAATTTGCTAAATTAATCATATTTCAAGTAAGGGGGCTTTGTAATCAACTTATCAAGGTCATAAGTCCCACGTGGGCTAGGTAAGTTGTGCTTGAACTGAAAAGATGGAATTTTGAGAAATATTTAGGGAATTTCTAGACTTCAACTTACAAAAGTACTTGTAGGATCATAAATACCATTTACAACCTTGCAAGTAGCAAAATAAGTGTCAAAATTTAAAGTCCAGAGAGTAGGGGACTTGGCTAAAATTTTGGATCCACATACAGTGGGTACATACGGACAGGATGTACCATATACTGTCCGTATGTGGCTGCAGTAAGTGGGCAGTTGTGGGCCCAAATTTTGTTAAAAATTTTGGGCCACTAACATTTTATTAAACCCTAAACTGGCCCCTTTTCCTTTTAAGCCCTATTTACTCATTTTTGGATTAAAAAATTCTCAAAATTCCATTTTTCTCTTAAAAAAAACTAAATTTCCCTCTCAAAGTTCAAACTACCCACGTTCCCACACATAAGTAAAGTCTAAGTTGATACTTTCTCGCGGTACCAAACTTGTCCTAAATCCCTAATACAAGTTCAATCTTTGGTTTTTCTTTACTTCTTCATAGCTCACTTCCGAGTTTCTCAAAGAAAAGGTAACTTTCTTGGCTCCAAGTAGTAGTATCTTGATCTAACTATTAAACAAGAAAGTTTCTATGTTTATTTCTATAAAAAAATATGTAGAAACTATCATGCTTGTATATAGTAGCCTTGAAGTATCCTAAAATCATAATGTAGGGCATTATTCTTGAATTAAACCTTAAGATTAGGCCCTAAACGGAAGTTGAACTTGAACAAGTAGAGGAATGCCAAAAGGTTGACATGTTGGTTTATATTGAAAAAGATAATTCTTGATATATGTGTGCACATTGGACTTGTTGGGATTGAGAATAAGTTATAGGGGTGTGAAAATTGAGAAAAAATTTGAAGTTTCAAATTTTGAGTTTTTCTTCAACTTTTGCAGTCCATTATTATCTAGTGAATGCTAACACTTGATTTTTTAGGTACACATGGCTCCTAAGGATTCAAATAAGAAAGTAATAACTTTTATGTGATAGGGTGACTCTTCCAAGAGTAGTATCTTGAAGGAGGAAGACACACTTTCCCGGACCAGAGCATCCCTGGCCAAAGAAGCCTCAACCATAGTGACACGGCCTATAGCTAGAGGCCAGAAACATGCTGCAGCAGACACTATCATTAGAGCTACCTTGGGAGTAAATCTTGGAGAACATTCACAATAGGGAAGACGACTTACTTCTACTTAGCCTGGAGGTCAGCCATAGTCCAGTTCACTAGTACCTAGGTCGAGGATGAAGAAGGCTAGGACATTACCCCCGCACTTTCCCTAGTATGATGAGGGGGATGAGGAGGAGGAGAAGGAGGAGGCAGATTCTGAGTCAGCACCATCAACAGTTACATAGGACCCACAATCTGAGGAAGGGGCCTAAGATGAGTAAGATACAGCAAATGAGAATCAGTCATAAGTAGTACACCAGTTCGAAGAGGGTGTTGTAGTTCAGGAAGATTCATTGGTAGTACACCAATCTGAGGAGGGTGCAGATCAGGCTTCACATAAGGTTCCAGCTTTTGATACATATGCTCCAGCTTAACAAGGCCAGATTTCAGACCCTACACATATCTCGGATAATCCTATTGATGAGGTGAACTTAAGATGGTGTGTGAAGGGCCTTCAAATGATATTTAAGTGGTATAGATTTATTTTAACAAAGATCAGCAGGCCCAAGAGGGCTATTTATGAGGAGCAACAGATTGGTTTATCTGGTTTGGTCGTAGCACCATAGTTGGGGGCAGGTTTTGAGAGGTATTTTCTAGGGTGGATGACTAGACCTTCAGGTTCTTACATCCCAACATTGGTGCAGGAATTCTACACATCATACCATACCACTGTAGCTTTGACTATGCCTAGGAGGGCTATTTCAAAGAATATTGAGCATCCCCAACTTAAGCAGACACTAGTTAGAGGGATTATGGTTTATATAAAGTGGCGATCATCCATCGAGTTCTTCTTTGTCCAGATTATATTGTGCCAGCATCCACAATAGAGTGTGATTACAGATTGTAAGCTGCATGAGATAGATATATTATACAGGATACTGAAAACAGAAGTGAGAGAGTTGAGATGGATCACTGGATACATTTCACCTCTAGGATCATCCTCTTAGATCGAAGGGCATGGTATGGACCACACTGACTTTTGTTGCAAAGTTCTGGTGGCTTTTGGTTTGATTTAGATTATGTACGACTGTTCCAGATAATGTATTGACGTAGGATATAGCTGCTCTTATTGCTATTATACTTGTTGGATATTCTATTGACTTTGCAGCTATTATCCAACATGATATTCACGAAAGAGCTTTCGATGAGATGACGACTCTATTTTTCTTATGTCTTATCCAGATATTATGCAATGAGATCGATGTTACTGAGGTACCACGAGTTAATAAGAGAGTACAATTGATGGCCAGAGCACAGACTAGGATGATAAAGGATTTAGCACATTCGAACCTTCTCAGGAGATCCCATGCACACACTACAGTACCTTCGGCCTAGTCTGAGAGCCTATCAGATCCTATAGAGCCTATTAAGACACGGGGAGGTGATGTAGGAGTTAGTGTTGATTTTGAGTTGGGGGATCAGAGAGAGTCCTCCCAAGTTGAGTACTCAGGGTGAGGGGATACAACTACTTCTACATCATCCCTGGCTTTCACGTTAGAGCCAGTAGGAGTATCTATAGTGCCCCATCACCCATCCACTATAGTTGCTATTTTAGGTATAATTATTGTACCTCATGAGTTTTTATATAGCTTAGTAGACAGTCAAAGAGTCGTCTACTCTTGGTTACAAAATATTGAGTCTGAGGTGTCTACTCTATATGAGCAGATCCGACCATGGTTTGGACCAGACTAGAGACAGTGGAGGCTAGATGGGATTATGTACACAGAACGACTATATCAGAGTTATGTGCTAATTTATAGGCATGTATTAATGCTTTTGAGAGACATGTTGTAGTTTATTTTGTAGAGACTGAGACACTGGATCTTGGATATATGAGGGATAAGATGATAAGATGGAAATATTGAAAGCATACGTATGCTCTCTCATAGCGATCCATATGAAATACATCCCTCCAGTCATACCTGCGTTATTCAGACATCACGTCTGCATGCGGTAGAAGTTGAAACCTATAGGCAACAATATAAAAAAATCTGTGAATCAACATGTTTTACATATTATATGTTTGTAGTGTTTTATATGTATTGTGTGATTCTTAATGGAGAAAATTGATGTGTATAGGCAATTGAGAACATGGGTGAAAAAATTGAAAAATTATGCAAAAATTAAAAAATTATGGATACCCCTCTTGAATTTTTTTGAGTAAAACTGTGTGATTTGTGTGTGCATATGACGGATGAGATTCTCTTATTGGCATTAGAATTATAAAGGAAATTAACTGTGACATGTAGTTGCATGAACTGGATAGGTAGTGACTGACATTGTCACCCTGTACGATGTGAGAGTGAGGCATTACCTAGTTCCCAGTGAGTACGAAATCCAAATTTTTCCTGGTTGCTTTTGCCTAGATGGTAGGATGGTCGGCAGGCAGATGATCATAGGCCATTTTTCAAACTAATCCACCTAAGCGTAAATGTCAAACCAAATTTAATATGAATACCTTTATCCGAAAGTTGAGCCTAATTGACCTATTTATGTAGTTTACACCAATTTCACCTTCTCATTTAAATACAATAAACCTATTTTTGGTCCTAATGCTCCTTGGACACTGTGCACCTCAACTCAGGCAAATTGCCTATGTTGAGGGTGGCTATTATAAGGGTTTGTAGGGAAAGACAAGTATGAAGAAAGAAGTGTAGAAATAAAAATTAATAAGGATAGTTGCGGTAAAAAAAGAAAAAGGAAAATTATAAGAAAAATAAAGGGAAAAGAAAAAGAAAATGAGAAAAGAGAACCACGCCTGACCCACAAATAGGCATGAAAAAAATTGAGAAATAAGGGTGAAGTCAGTAAAAAGTTGGTAGGAAAGGTAGACCCCAATGAAAACATAGTTCCAAGGAGGTTAAGTCACTTAAAATATCCCTAATATACCATAACCAGTCCTAAGCCTATGTTACAAGCCTAACAAAGTCATTTAGTGATCCTAGTTTGACCGTCTAAAAATTTAGATAAAGAGTATAAGGGCAAGTCTATAGCATTTTGTGTACACTGGTCAGAACTTCCTTGTGAGTGTGAGTGTGATTACCTCTAGACCATCCCTGAAATAATAAAATAAATCAAGCCGAATGATAGGGAGTTCTTTGAAAGTGAGGGTGCATAGGTTACAATGTCGAGTTACTTATCTGTTTGGAAAAGGTGTATTGTTTGGGCCTGGTTGAGTCATTGCTAATGTAATGCCATCATTATATTCTTACATGTCATATTGCTGCATCAAGTCAGTAGCCTTTTGAACAACAAGATGGGGTAGGGGGTAAGGAGATGTTCTTGGGCTGAATAAGAAATCAACTACCAAATATATCATAGATTCTTCAAAGTTAAGCATCATGTCTTTGTGCGTACGAATTGTGGTTTTCCTGAGGACATACAAACATTCTAAGTTGAGGGTTTTGATTTTCCATGGAAACATGGAACATTCGATGCATAAAACAAGGAATTTACAATTGGACTTAGGTTATTTTGGTACATATGATATGTTTTTTGTGTGTTTCAAGTGAAACAGGTTAACATTGGTCTTGGAATGATAAATGAAAGAAAAAGTGCTAAAAATAGAGAAGAACTGACCATCTTATGAGTCTGGTGTATGATTCATCAAGTCATCGTACGACTCACAGCCTTACTCGTACCCAAAACTGTGGCAAAAGTCAAATAAAGAAACTAAGAGAAGAGTGACTACGAATTGAAAGATATGGTTACGAGTCAAGAGGAACAGTCGTAAAGAGAATAGGAGCCAAAGATGATATTAAAAGGTAAAGCCCTAGAAGATTACGAGTCATAAGAGCTAATTATGACTTATAAGGAGAATACGTAAGGGGCCCAGTATCCAAAGCCTTGAAATTCTAAGGTTAAAGTGATGAGGAGTGAAGGCCACGAGTCATAAGGACTAAATATGACTTGTCGTAATGAATCATAAGGACAACAGAAGCTTGAAGACTTGAAGATCAACTACTGGAGTTCTTACAACTAGCATCATATGACCGTAAGAAGACCTTACGAGTGGACTATACGAGTCGTAATGAGTGCCTACATACTTTTTCTATTCTATTTTTTTAGGATTCCTTTATTATTTTGATACAATATAAATACCTGAGGGTTATTCCTTAATTAGGTTACGCACTTTTGCATTACTTTTACTACTTTTAGGATACTTTTCTTATTGAGATTTTATTCTTGAGATTTTGGTTTTTTCTTCAATTAAACTTTGGAGTTTATTTCTCTCATTATTGTGCAATTAATTACATATGTTCGTTATTGATTAGCATGGATTTTTGCATGAACATGAGTGGCTAATTTTCTTGACTAGGGTTATGGGAACCCTGGCGGGTTAGCTATGTAATGGAAGTAGGAGGTTCATCTATTTGTTTTTCATTGCATGTATTATAGTTTTCTTCGTGTTTATTAAACTCAAGCTACTGCAGAGTCTTGGGTATTGCCTGTATTCGAGATCATCCTTACAAGGGAATTTGAGATTGGGAAAAGGATATTACAATAGTGATTCAGGCTACCACATTTAATCAACTCGAGACTCAAAAGGTGTACTAAGGTTAAAGACAAGGAACAGCAAGGCAACATCCTGAGACTCACAAGGTAAAGGATGAAATATATTAATACATTCACAAAATGACTGATAGTACATAGCTTGTCAACTTTGCATGCAAAGCAGGAGGTTAGGTGGATTGAGTACGAGAATCTTGGGTAGTTGTGAATCCAGGGGGAACACAGTCCTAGTGTTCGTCTTCTATTATTTACGAACTCAATCATTCAAGTTCTGTTACTATTTACTTTTGACTACAAATTCCACCATTTACTTTTCTGTGTTGCTAGTGGATTTCGTCAAGTTTGAGATACTGTTCAACGTTTTCCCTGTGGGTTCAACCCTAACCTAGTTTGGGTTACTATATTTGACATCAACTAAAGCATACTTCTTTAGAGGTTAGTTTTGGGCAACATAAAATTTTGGGGCCGTTGTCGGGGAAGATGGTGTGAATTATTGATTGGAGTTGGTGAAGTTTGCAGAAATTGCAAAAATCAGATCATACGAACTCTTCATGGGTCGTAACCAAACATTATGACTTATGAACCAGAGTCGTAAGGACCTGGAACTTAAAGAAGATCCAGGTAATTGTACGCTAGAGTCTTTACGACTCTCAGAATGAGATGTAACATTTGATGACAACTCGTCACCTTGACTCGTAACAACTCCAGAACCAAGGTAAGGTTCTAAGTATTTACGAAGGGAGTCTGATATCAGTAAGCATTGGTTAAGAGTCGTATGCCTGACTTGTAACCAAATGTACCAGATCAGGGGTCACGGGTCAACCCGGCCCAGATCGACTTTTAAACCAAATAGGGCACCCAAATTGGGTACCCGACATTCAAAATGGCTACTTCTTCTATTATTGATTGAGTTTCAAGCTCTAAAACTATGAAGTCACTCCAAAATCACAAATTAATCAAGTGGTTCCTCCCTATCCAAAAACACGTCAAGAATTAGGGCCCAAAACGTGATTAAACTCAAGAAAGCCAAACCTCTCAAAGTCAAGTAAGTTCTATTACTTAAATGTTTTATGTATCAAGTTAAATCCAAAAACTGATTCGAGATTTATGATTTCTTAAGTTGAATATATGTGTACATAAAAAATGAGACCCTATTTATTGAAATTTTGACTTTGTAATGAGATATTGGGAGTGAACTCAACCTTTGTTCTTTAAAAATATGTTTTAGGAAAAATGTAGGAGGTAGTGAAGTGAATTGTATTATGGGATTGAGGATTGGAACCAATTAGTCTAAACCCTTATGTTCCAATGAATAAGGGACTTCTAACGACTCATAAACTCACTTAATGAATCGCTAAGAGACCTGTATCCATTGATAATATAAAGGGTTAGAGAAGTACGGGTTATGGTAATGTTATGACTCCTTCAATTATGACTCACCTGAGTGAGTCGTAACCAACCCCTACGAATCGTAAATAGGAGTCATAATGACTGGGTAGGTTGGAAATAATAGGAATTTGTTTCTGATCTGCTTACGAGTTTTAATAATGAGCCATAAACTATCCTTACAACTAGTTAGGAGGACTCATAGGATGACCAGTGAACATGGATGAATACACTATTTACCTTATGACTCGTACATATGAGTCATACCCAATGGTTATGACTAGACTCCCCAATCATAAGGAGTCCATTAAAGACACATTGACACCAAACTTACACATTGACACCAAACTTTCTTGCTTTTATTTTCATTCCTTAAATACAACTAATTGGTCTTGTGCAACAGGTACTCATGGATCCAAAAGGTGACTCATCATCCAAGCAAACCCCGAAGAAGAACACTAAGAAGAAATCGTCCCCAAGTTTAATTACCAACTGATAATAAGAAAACCGATGAGTCAAGCAGTGACCTCATAGAATACCCACTATAAGGGAAGGAAGACCCTAGGGAAAAATGACCTCAAGGAAATAAAATCATCACATAAAAGGACACACCTCCCATGGGCCTAGAATGAAAAATCTAAGTATTTCCCCACCACACTCACCATCATCTTCTGAGGACGATAATGATGATAAAAAAATAGAATCTGATAGTGATACAAGTACTAAGACTCAAGCTCCTATGAGGTAGAATCAAAGAATGAGAGTGAGACTGAGGAGGATGTGACTCCTACTAACATCCAGGACCCACCACAAATCCCTTTATCTATCCAACCTGCTTCGATGCCCATCATTCAAACATAGGGGTGACCTAGCATGCATGATACCTATAATGATATAATAAGAAAAAAACCCTTCTACAGGAAGAATAAAGTGGGGAATCTATCTAAAAAAAAGGTTAACCGCAACAGGCATGTCTGGGATGCCTGAGTTTAAATCCATATTTCAGCAATACAGATTTCAATGGATGACTTCAGCATCAGGAAAGTTTAGTCGTACATTGGTATGGGAGTTCTATGTAGCCTACAAAGAAGAGTTGAAAAGACAAATAAATAGGGAAATTTATGAAAAGGTAGGGATCCAATCACATCATTGACTATTTATGGAGTATGGGTGAACATTTCCCCGCAGATTATTTAGAGGTTCTTGAACGGGTTAGAATTCCATCTACCAGTGAATACAACTGATATTTAGTAACACATAGAGGAAATGTGAAAAGTTATTAAAAAATAGATGGGGTCGGCAGATAAGATAATGCATTTTAGGTGGATAGCAAGTTTGATTGCTATCAATGGGGAAAAAGTTAGTTGGGTGGTAGGTGGACCAGGAGTGACCTCATAATAGGTTACAAAGCAGGCTTTGAGTTTTGAAACCAAGGCATGGTAGACGTTGTATCAACATACATTATGTCACACTATTGGGGATAGTGTGCTCAGTACATTCCATAAAACATTGATAGTAGAACTCATGGTGGGTTCTAAGTTTGATGTGGGTCAGTTCATATCTAGAAAGATACATGACCGAGCAGTTGGCGGAGAAAAATTAGTTCTAGCATTCCCATGTTTGATAACTTAGATATGCTTGGAAGCAGGGGTATTGAAACTCCCCAGTTTCGATTAGTTTATTGAGCCTAAGAATACCATAAACTTGGGGCTGATTCAGCATGCAGCTAATCTCATGACTAGACAAGCAAACCAAGGTGAAAAATTGCTAGCTCAAGAGATGAGAAGTAGATAAGAAAGTACAGACGCTGCTGGAGTAAATGATATCCTAGTTAATGGTGGACAGTCTGAGCCATACAAGTCTGACATAGCAGACCCATCCAGCACTCCAATTTCACCACCTGTTGCATCCCCATGACCATCATCATCCAGATCCACACTACCAGGGTAAGTGATTATTTCCCAGGCAAGTTTAAATAAAATTATGAAAAGTTAGGGAACTAACGAAACAAAGGTAAAATTAATGGAGAATGGTGTACAACCCTGTGTTGAAAACAAGCTGGAAGAACAAAGCAGGGGAATTCAGGAAAGATTAGATACTTTTGATCAGAGAATGACACGTCCGTTAGGAAGTGGCAAAACCTCTGATATTTTAGAGATAAAGGTTAAGGTAGCTGAGTTACGAAAGCTGGTCCATGAAATATATGACAGGACATTTTTCCCAGCACCTGTTATAATGGGGTTCAAGCCCACGGTAGAAGCTGAAAACATATGGAGTGTCCCAGTGGGAAAATAAAGTAAATAGAGAAAAAAATAAGTAGCTAAAGAACTAAAAAAATAAAATCTAAAAAAGGCGAAGAAAGCAAGTGTACAAGGGGAGAAGGACCGGCAGGTGAGGGTCTGAGAGATTATAGTTGGTGCCAGCAGTTTGAGACCAGCCAAGAATATTGAGAGGGGAAGTGACACATCCCCAACACCAGACATACCTGAAACGCTCGAGACTTTGGCCCTTCAAAATTTATTGAGCTTTAAGCTCACTGCCTTGGTTACGACTTGACCCCATACTACTTTAGTTATGACTCGACCCTACAAGTCGTAGGGTGTCTTGACGGGTCAAGTGACCCAGTCATATGGAGTCCAATAAATGTTTTTGAGTTTCTATCCTAGGTACGACTCTGGGACACGTGTCATAAGGACACATGACGAGTCGTTAGGACGAGTCGTAACCAAATTATGAAAATTATTATCTTGATTCTTATCTGAGTACGAGTGTCTTACTATGAGCCATAAGGACTTATTACGAGTCATAATGATAAAACCATAAAATGTCCAGTATTTACCCTATTTGGTTCTGCTTTGGTTATGAGTGGGACCTTACGAGTCGTAGGGTCATGTTATGAGTTGGTTGGTTGAGTCATAAGGAAAATAGTGTTGGGGTCCTAGAGACTGTCCTAGTTACTACTCATGGTTATGAGTCATAAGATGACATGAGGAGTTGATGGATGACTCGTAACAAAAGTCAATGCTTTTCTAGCTTTTAAGTTGGGGCCACTTTAGATATTTCTCACATAAAACCCTTTGGACCCCACATCTATAAAACACTTTTGGGGAATTCATTCAACACTTTAATGGATTAAACACTCTCTTTACACTCTCTAAATTCTCTCAAGTAAGTCAAGCTAAGGTTTCACCAATTTGGTCATCTAAGGGTAAATGGGTTGATTTCTCTCCATAAATCTTCATGATTTAGGCATGTGACTCTTCCCTCATTGTTAATTTTGTAAAAACATATGATTTAAAGTATTGTTCATAAGTCATCAACATCGGTTTTGAAATAAGGGTTACGATTTTGAATGTTTATTGTTGAATAATGTTTCTAATGATTTAATTATGACTTTCCATGCTTTTATTAGGGTTTTGTACAAGTGGGTGCATGAGAATGGTGATGTATCTAAGGGGTCATGGTTAACCCCCAAATTGATGAATTTTTTCCTTGATTTTGTATAAATAATAGTATGCCCTAAACCTATTTGTGAAATTGCTAATGAGAATGACCTTGACACAAGTTTGAATTATGTGTTGAACTAATGCATTAGCATAAAATGGTTAATTAATGATGAATGGTTGATGAAGGCCTTAATAGTTGTAAATTAATTTAAATTGTAACCTTGGGTTTGATTGGCTAAATAGGTTCGAGTCTCAAATATTGCATTAACTTGATGTCATTGTTTGGAGAATGGGTTCGAATCTCAAATGATGAAATTGTTGTTATGGTATAATATATGCTTGCAAGTGGGGTTGGAATGACAATACCAATGGAGTGCTTATATGTATAATAGGTTTAATAAATGTTGATATATGCTAAATATTTTAAATTAGGCTTAAAAGTGGGATGTATAGACAGGAAATAAAAGTGGAGGTATCGAAAGACTAACACTGGAAATCACACTAGCCGGTGCGGGTATCTAAATGACCAGGAGGTTCGAGTCCCCTATATTGAGTATATGAATGGGAGGTTCGAGTCCCCCATATTATATATATTGGTTCTTAAGTCACCTTGATTATTCCTGAAGGGTCGAGTCCCCAATAAAGGCATATACGTATATGGATATTCTCTAGTTTGTATGGTGACACGCACTGGGACCCTTCTAGCTAGGGGAGCCCATTAGCCCACGGGTGCCTTGTTATATGATGGTTATGCTACACAGCCCAGGCTAAGGTGTTTAAAGTTCATGTTAAGCCTTGTTCCCTACCCCAACATGTGTTATTGTTTTATATATATATATATGTATATATATGTATATATATGTATATATATATATATATTTGATATGATATTATTCAATGAATGTTGTATTAGTTTAAACTGTTATCATGTCATTATTTTGTTCGTCTATCCCTAAGATATATGCTATCACTCTAACCGCTAATCATTTTTAGACATTGTATCCCTACGCGATGCAATAACCGGCCATGCTTCTACATCTCCTACACAACGACTTGTATTCAAGATCAATTAGCGAGTTACATTGAAGTGGTGAGCTTCCATCCTTTAAAAAACCCTATTTCATGTTATGGTTTCTCATTTGAGTTTATCATTTCTTTGGTTATTTGATTAGGTTATTGTCGGGGGCATGTACTGATATTTTATTTACTTTTTGTTTTAGAGGCTTTGTTGGATTACTATGGACTTGGGTTTGGTTGATTATTTGGTGACGGATGGTTGTCTAGTTATCAGTGATTGGTATAGAGATATAATAATTACCATTAGTTCTATTATACGCTATCTTGTTATATGTTTGAAATTTTATAACATGTGGGTATGTTGTATTGGTTCGGTTAGGCGAAGGGGTGATCTCGGGTCCACGTGGGACTTGAGATACCCATCACGGCTAGGCCCTGGTCTGGGTCATGACAAAAGTGGTATCAAAGCCTAGGTTTATGGTCAATTGGGTTTCCATAAATCTATGTCAAGTATAGTCTCTTTTATGGGTATGTAGTACACCATACGTATAAAAGAGAGACTATGAGACATTTAGAATGTTTCTTTTTTTTATTATCTTAATTTCGGGCTATAGAGTCTAAGGTCTTGGATCCTTCTGATTCCTATTTATTCATTTTTCAAATCATGCCTCCATGAAGTCTGATGTCCAGCTGAACCCTTTTATACCGATTGAGGATAACATGGATAGAGCTCATCCAACTTCTGAGGTCCAGACCCGATCGAGGGTCACTACATCTGTTTGTCCTTATATAGTCCCACCTTGCCCTACTGACCCTACTCTTGAGAGTGAAATTCATACCCAGTTGCCTCAAGAGGAGGTTACTAATACTGAGTTATATTTCTGTATTAACCTATTGACTTATTTGGTAACGTCTCAATCACAACAGTCGGGTTCTGCTGGTGTAGCTATGGGTTCGTCTGAGGCAACTAGAGTTGGCCAATTTATGAGGTAGCATCCTCCAATATTTACTGGTAATAAGGTTGATAAGGATCCTCAAAGTTTTATTGATAAGATGGAGAACATATTTTGGGTTATGCATACTTTAAAGGTTGAAGGTGTAGAGTTTGATGCCTACCAATTGAAGAATATGGCGCACCAGTAATACGAAGAGTGGAAATAGTTGAGAGGTGAACATGCTGGTTCTTCCTTGTGGGATGATTTCTCTAGTGCATTTCTAGACCGTTTCTTTCCTTAACAGTTGAGGAAGGCAAAGGCAGAAGGATTTTTTAACTTGAAGCAAGGAAGAATGACAGTCAAAAGTATCCTTTGAAATTTCATCAGTTGTCCCGGTATGCTCCTGGGCTGGTAGCTAGTATGAGGGCCCGAATGAGTAAGTTTATTTTTGGGTTTTCCCAAGACTTTATCCAAGAGAGTATGGTTTCCTTGTTAAACAAGAATATGGATATCTCTTAGCTTGTGGTCTATATACAACAGGTTGAAGTATAGAAAAAGAAGTAAGCTGAGATTGGTGAGAGATAAAGTAAGAAATTCTAGTTTTCAAAATAGGGTGGAGGCTAGCAATAGAGTGGAAAGTGGTCTAAGAAGAAGAGCTGGGGGAGTCCTAACTCCTATTCGATGGCTAGTGCTCCCTACCCAAAGTCGTCTGGTATCAATGTTTTTAGGGTGGTAATACTTCTAGGGAACAGGGTGCCTAATCTCAGGCCAGTGGACCCCAATCAGCACAATCCTACCCTCTCTTTAGATTTTGTAGTCAACAATACTATGGTCAGGGATTGTCTCTCTAGAGTTGCTTATGGGGATAACAAGGTTTTTGTTGCCTCTTTATCAGCTCCTGCACCAAAGGGTACTATTTCTGGCTCCGACACTGGTCAAAATCATCTTTATTCTCTCATTAGTCGTCAGGAATCTAAGATATCTCTAGATGTTGTTACTGGAATGTAGAAACTCTTTTCCCATGATGTGCAATGTTTACTTGATTCGGGGTCCACTTTCTTATATGTGACACTATTTGTGGTCGTGCATTTTGGTTTTAGTCTTGAGTATATGTTGGATCCTTTTTTTATTTCTACCGTAATGGGTTACTCTGTGGTGGTTAGAAGAGTCTAAAGGGGTCGTGTGGTATCTATTGGTAATATAAAAACTCTGGTAGAATTGATAGAGTTAGACATAGTTGACTTTGAAGTTATTTTAGGGATGGACTGGATGCACTTGTGCTATGCTTTTCCAGATTGTCAGACTCGTAAGGTCATGTTTAACTTCCCAAATGAGCCAATTATTAAATGGGAGGGAAGTTCCCTAGAGCTTAAGGGAAGGTTCATATCACATCTTAGAGCCCAAAAATTGCTTTTGAAGGGTTGTCTCTATCATTTAGTTTGGGTTAAAGTTTCTAACTCATAGGGAACTTCCTGACATTCTATCCTAGTGGTAAATAAGTTTCCTAAAAGTCTTCCTCAATTATCTTCATGGTGTCCTTACCGATAGGGAGATTGATTTTGGTTTTGACATTATACCAGACACTCATCCTATTTCTATTCCACCATATAGAATGGCTCTAGCTGAGTTGAAGAAACTTAAGGAGCAGTTGAAAGACCTCTTACAAAAAGGTTTCATCCATCCCAGTCTGTCCTCGTGGGGTGCACCTATCTTGTTCATACGTAATAAGGATGGTTCCCTACGTATGTACATTGATTACCGACAGTTAAACAAGGTGACGGTAAAGAATAAGTATCCACTTCCAAGAATTGAGAATCTCTTTGATCAGCTTTAGGGTGCCAAATTCTTCTCAAATGTCTATCTTCGATTCGAGTATCATTATATAAAGATTAGGGAGGAGGATATCCCTAAACTGCTTTTCGCACTCGATATGGGCATTTAAAGTTCTTGGTCATGTCTTTTGGGTTGACCAATGCCCTGGCGAATTTCATGGACTTGATGAATAGGGTCTTCCATCGGTTTCTAGAATTGTTCATAATTGTATTCATTGATGATATTCTGGTATAATCTAAGAGCGATGTGGATCATGTCGATCAAATCTGCCTTGTGTTACAAACCTTAAAATATCAGAAGTTGTATGCTAAGTTCTCTAAGTATGAATTCTGGTTGAATATTATGACTTATCTGGGTTATGTTGTGTCTAGTGAGGGGATCATGATGGATCCTCAGAAAGTAGCAGTAGTTAAGAAATAGACTAAACCCACTACTCCAACCAATATTAGGAGTTTCTTGGGTTTAGCCAGTTATTATACGAGGTTTGTAAAAAGTTTCTTCTCTATTGCTTCCCGATTGACCAAGTTGACTTAGAAGAAGGTGAAGTTCTTCTGGTTCAATGCCTACAAGGGTAGCTTTGAGAAGCTAAAAGATAAGTTGACTTCATCTCCGATCTTGACTCTGCCTAAAGGCACTGAGGGTTTTGTCATCTATTGTGATGTATCCCGGGTTGGTTTAGGTTTTGTGCTCATGGATCATGGAAAGGTCATTGCATATGTCTCTAGACAGTTGAAGGTTCATGATAAGAACTATCCCACTAATGACTTGGAGTTGTTGGGAGTGGTGTTCGCCTTGAAAATTTGATGTCACTATCTGTATAGTGTTCATGTTAATATTATTTCTGATTATAAAATCATGTAGTATGTGTTCACTCTGAAAAAGATTAATCTCAGGCAAAAGAGGTGGCTTGAGTTGCTGAAGGATTATGATATGATTCTTCACTACCACCTAGGTAAAGCTAATGTGGTTATCGATGCTCTTAGCAGGTTGTCGATGGGTAGCTTATCGCATATGGATGAGGATAAGTGGGAATTCATGAAAGTTATTCACCATTTGGCTAACCTTGGAGTTCTTCTCTTGGAATCTGAGGTTGGTGGTGTGTTTGTGCAGCAAGTGGCACAATCATCCCTTGGTTCTAAAATAAAGAAAAGTAGGTATTAGACCCTCTATTGATGAAGATCAATAATGATATGGGTAAGCAAAAGGTGATGGCCTTCCAGATCGGTGGTGATGGTATCTTGAGGTCCTAAGGGAGGTTGTATGTTTCGATATTGATGGGTTGCGAGGTAGGATTTTGGATGATGCCCATGAATCATAGCATACAGTTTATCCTGGTTCAACAAAGATGTATCTTGATCTTAGGGCTATGTATTGGTGGAATAACATGAAGGGGGTTGGAGCCAACTTTGTGGCTAAGTGTATGGTGTTCTAGCAAGTGTAGGTGGAGCACATGAGGCCCGGTAGGCTACTTCAAGAGATTGAATTACCGGTGTAGAAGTGGGAAATAATAAATACGGATTTTATTATTGGCCTTCATGATCGTGGAATCAGTATGACTCAATTTGGGTCATTGTGGATAGGATGACTAAGTCTGCTCACTTTTGCCAGCGAGGACTAATTATTTTGCTGAGAACTATGAAAAGTTCTTCCTTTAGGAGGTCATAAAGTTTCATAGTATTCCTATCTTGATTATTTTGGACCTTGGTGCTCAGTCCTTATTGCATTTTTGGCGCTCTTTTTAGTGTGGTTGGGGACTAAAGTGAGTCGTAGTACCGCCTTTCACCCACAAGTGGATGGGAAAGTGAAAAGAACCATTCAAACTTTAGAAGATATGATGTGAGCTTGCGTAACTGACTTTGGTGGCAGTTGGTTCGACCACTTGTCTCTCAATGAGTTCCTATAATAATAGTTACCATTCTAGCATTGGTATGGCTCTGATTGAGGCATTATATGGTATAAGTTGTAGATCTCTTAGTAGGTGGTTCGAGTTTGCAAAGATGGAGATGTTTGGAGATTGGATAATCTTACGACCGCCCAAAGTTACCAAAAGTCCTATGTGGATGTAAGGAAAAGAGATTTGGAGTTTGAAGTTGAAGATTGGGTGTTCTTAAAGGTGTCTTCCATGAAGGGTGTAATGTGGTTTGCAAAAAAGGGTAAGATCAGTCCCCGATATGTTGGCCCATATTTGGTTTTGAGAAAGGTTAGTAATATTGCATATGAGTTGGATTTACCCTCTGGCATAAGTTCTATTCACCCTATATTCCATGTGTCAATGTTATAGAAATGCATGGGTGATCCTTTATTGGTTGTTCCCTGGGAGAACATTGGTCTTTTGGATTCTTTACCCCATGAGGAGGTCCAAGTAAGGATCTTGGATCGGCAGGTTCGTTGGTTGTGGACGAAGGACATAGCTTTAGTAAAGGTTATGTGGCAGAACCAAAAGTTTGAGGAAGCTACTTGGGAAGCCGAGGAGGACATGAAGTCCAAGTATTCGTTTCTATTCCCAGTTCTAGAATTTTATGCTTTAGGTATGTATGTGTTCTTAACATCTTTGTTTTCTGTCTTTGTTAAAGAAAGATTAGAAAAAAATTCCTTGGTATTTTGCTTTATGTCTTAAAGGTAAGATTAATGATGTTTGAGGTCTAATCATGCTATAAATACCTTATCCCATCATTTGATGATGAATGATCCTAAGGGGGAATTGAAAGGACTCGTGATGAGTCGTTAGGATAATTCATAACCAAAACATAAAAATTGTTGTCTTGATTCTGTTCTAAGTACGAATGGCTTGTTATGAGCCATAAGGACTTATTACGAGTAGTAGTAATCAAATCGTAGGATGTCCAGTGTTCACCCTATTTGGTTCTGCTCTGGTTATTAGTAGGACCCTACAATTCATAGGGTCATTTTACGAGTTGGTTTGTTGATTCATAAGGAAAACAGTGTTGGGGGTCCTGGAGACTGTCCTAGTTACGACTCGTGGTGATGAGTCGTAAGATGATGTTACGAGTTGATAGATGACTCATAACCAGAGTTGATGCTTTTCCAGCTTTTAATTTAGGGGCACTTTAAAAATATCCCACATAAAACCCTTTGGACTCCACGTCCATAAACAGTTTTGGGGCATTCATTCAACATTTTAACGAATTAAAACTCTCTTTACATTCTCTAAATTCTCTCAAGCAAGTCAAGCTAGGGTTTCACCAATTTGGTCATCTTAGGGTCAAGGTGTTGATTTCTCTTCATAAATCTTCATGATTCAGGAATGTGACTCTTCCCGTGTTGTTAATTTTGTAAAAGCATGTGATTTAAAGTACTGTTCATGAGTCATTGAGATGGGTTTTGAAACAAGGGTTGAGGTTTTGATTATTTATTATTGAATAATGTTTTCTCATGGTTTAATTATGATTTCCCATGCTTTTATTATGGTTTTGCACATGTGGGTGCATGGGAACGATGATGTAACTAACAGGTCATGGTTAACCCCTATATTGATGATTTTTGCCTTGATTATAGATTGATAATGGTTTGCCCTCAACTTGTTTGTCAAAATTTCTAATGAGAATGACCTTGTCATAAGTTTGAATAATGTGTTGAACTAATACATTGGAATAAAATGGTTAATGAATGATGTATGGCTTTATGAAGGCATTAATGGTCGTAAATTGATTTAAATTATAACCTTGGGGTTTGATTGGTTAAATAGGTTAGAGTCTCGAGTGTTGCATTAACTTGATGTCCTTGTTTGGACAATGGTTTTGAGTCCCAAATGATGAAATTATTGTTATGGCATATTATACACTTATAAGTGGGGTTAGTATGACGATACTAGTGGAGTGCCTATATGTATAACAAGTTTTATAAATGTTGATGTATGTTAAATTCTTTAAATTGGGCTTAAGAACGGGATGTGTATCCGGACCGTGAAAGTGAAGGTCCTGAAAGACTAACACTAGAAACCGGCTAGCCAATGCGGGTGTCTAAATTATTTGGAGGTTTGAGTCACCCGTATTGAGTATATAAACGGGACATTCGAGTCCCCCATATTGTATACATTGGTGATTAAGTCACCTTGATTATTCCGGGAGGGTCTAGTCCACCATAAAGGCATATACGGATATAGATATTCTCTGGTGTATGCGGCTACACGCACTGGGGTCCTTCCATCTAGGGAAGAGTTAAGCCCATATAACTCGTGGGTACCTTGTTATATGACAGTTATGCTACATAGCCCATGTTAAGGTTTTTGAAGTTTATTTTAAGCCTTGTTCCCTACCCCAACATGTGTCGTTGTATTATATATGTATTTCAATATATTTCATATGATATTATGCAATGGATGTTGTAATTGTTTAAACTGTTATCATGGAATTATTTTGTTCCTCTATCCCTGAGTTATATGGTAGTGCTCCAACCGCTAACCGTCTTCGAACGATGTATCCCCATGCGATGCAGGAGCCAGCCATACTTCCAAATCTCCTGCATAGTGACTTGGATTTGGGATCAGTTAGTGAGTCAAAATGAAGTGGTGAGCTTACATCCTTCGAAAGACCACATTTCATGTTGTGATTTCTCTTTTGAGTAGACTACTCTTTGTTTATTGGTTTTGGATATTATCGGGAGCATGTCCCGATATTTTATTGACTTTCGATTTTGTAAGGGCTTTGTCAGATTATTGTGGACTTAGGTTTGGTTGATTGTTTGGTGATGGACGATTGTCCATTTATTGGTGATTGGTATAGACATATAATGAATTACCATTAGTCCTATTATATGTTATCTTGTTATATGCTCAAAATTCATTCGACACGTGGGGATGTTGTATTGGTTTTGTTAGGAAAAGGGGTTGATCTTTGGTCCACATGGGAATTGAGATACCCGTCATGGTCAGGCCCTGGATTGGGTTGTAGCAGTACAATTGAGCGCACCAGCCATAACCGATGCCACTACTACGGAGACAGTCCCGATGGTTGATGGGACTACTGTTGAGGAGAGTGGGGTCTAATCTGAGGGTCCCCATGATGATTCAGTTTGAGCAGGAGCCTAGAGCGCCCAGGTATGTCCTCGATCCCTGTGTTTCATTGCTAAGTACACTGGGGACAGTGCATAGATTTTAGTTGGTGGGGGGTGTACCACAGTCGCTATGAGTTATGCTTGCCATGTTTCAAAAACCTGTTGGCCACAATCGAAAAAAAATTGTGAACCGGCATGTTTTACATGCTATATGTTTCTGTTGTTTTTATGTGTATTATGTGATGCTTAACAGAGAAAATTTTAAGTATATGTAGTTGAGAACATGAGTGAAAAAAATGAAAAATTATGCAAAAATTGAAAAATTATGCATACCCCTCTTGAATATTTTTTGAGTAATACTGTGTGATTTGTGTATGCATGTGAGGACTGAGAATCTCTTTATGGCATTAAAATTAGAAAGGAAATTAATTGTGGCATGTAGTTGCATGAACTAAATAGGTAGTGACTAACATTGTGACCTTGTACCATGTGAGAGTGAGGCATTACCTAGTTCCCAGTGAGTATGGAATCCAAATTTGCTCAGTTTCTTTTGCCTAGAAGGTAGGATGGTCGGCTAGCAGATGATCATAGGCCATTTTTCAAATTAGTCCACTCAAGCCTAAATGCCAAAAAAAAATGAAATATGAATACCTTGATCCAAAAGTTGAGCCTAATTGACCTATTTTTGTAGTTTACACCAATTTCAATTTCTCGTTTAACTATAGTAAACCTATTTTTGGCCCTGGTCCTCCTTGGACACTGCGCACCTGAACTCAGGCAAATTGCTTAAGTTGAGGGTGGCTATTATTGGGGTGCATAGGGAAAGACGAGTATAAAGAAAGAAGTGTAGAAAGAAAAATGAATAAAGGCAAGTGCGGTAAAAAGGAAAATAAAAGAAAAAGAAAAATTGTAATAAAAAAAAGGGAAAAGAAAAAGAAAATGAGAAAAGAGAACTGCACCTGACCCACAAATAGGCATGAAAAATAATAAAATGGAGAAATATATGGGTGAAGTCAATAAAAAGTTGGTAGAAAAAGTGGACCCCAAAGAAAACGTACACCCAAGGAGGTTCAGTCACTTAAAAGATCCCTAATTTATCTCGTAACCAGCCCCAAGCCTATGTTACAAGCCAAACAAAATTCTTTAGTGATCCTAGTCTGACCGTCTAAAAATTTATGTCAAAAGAATAAGGGCAAACGTATGGAATTCTATGTACACTGCTCAAAAATTTATTATGAGTGTGAGTGCCTCTAGATCGTCCTTGAAATAATAAAATGAATCAAGCTGAGTAATAGGGACTTCTTGGAATGTAAGGGTGTATAGGTTACAATGTCGAGTTACTTATCTGTTTGGGTAAGGTGCATTACTTGGGCCTAGTTGAGTCGTCACTAATGTAAAGCCATCATTAGATTCTTGCATGTCAGACTGTTTCACCAAGTCATTTTACATAGTAGCATTTTGAACAACAAGATAGAAGGGGGGTAAGAAGGTGTTCTTGAGCTGAATATGAAGTCAACTGCCAAATATATCACAGATTTTTTCAAAGTTAAGCATCATTGTCTTTGTGAGTATGAATTGTGGTTTTCCTGAATATGAATTGTGGTTTTCCTGAGGACACACAAACATTCTAAGCTGAGGGTGTTGATGTGCCATAGAAACATGGCACATTCAATGCTTAAAACAAGCAATTAATGTTTGGACTTAGGTTATTTTGGTAGATATGATATGGTTTTGTATGTGTTGCTGGTGAAATAGGTTAACATTAGTCTTGGAATAAGAAATGGAAAAAGAAGAAGAGCTAAAATAGAGAAGAACTGACCATCTTACGAGTCTAGCGTACAAGTCGTCAAGTCATCGTACGACTCGTAGCCTTACTCGTACCTAAAATTATGGCAAAACTCAAATAAACAAACTAAGTGAAGAGTGACTACGAATCATAAAATATGGTTACGATTCATAAGGAACAGTCATAAAGAGAACATAAGCCAAAGAAAACATTAAGAGGTGAAGTCCTAGAAGAGTATGAGTCATAAGAGATGATTACAACTCATAAAGAGAATTTCTAAAGAGCCCAGTGGGGATGACAAGTGAAGGCCACTAGTCGTAAGGACTGAATACGACTTGTGGTAATGAATCATAAGGACAACAGAATCTTGAAACCTTAAAGATCAGTTATTAGAGTGCTTACGACTAGAACTATATGACTCATAAGAAGACCTTACGAGTGTACTATACGAGTCGTAAAGAGTGCCGACATACTTTTCCTATTCCATTTTTATTAGGATTCCTTTATTAGTTTGAGCCAATATTAATACCTTAGAGTTATTCCTTTATTAGGTTACGCACTTTTACATTACTTTTACTACTTTTAGCATACTTTTCTAATTTAGATTTTGTTCTAGAGATTTTGGGTTTTTATTTAATTGAAGACTTTGGAGTTTCTTTCTTTCATTATTGTGTAATTAATTACATGTGCTCTTTATTGATTAGCATGGATTGTTTCATGAACATGAGTGGCTAATTTCCTTGACTAGGGTTGTGGGAACCCTGGTGGATTAGTTGCGTAAGGGAAATAGAAGGTTCATCCATTCATCTTTTATTGCATGTATTGTAGTCTTCTTCGTGTTTATTAAACTCAAGTTACTGCAAAGGCTTGGTTATAGCATGTATTCGAGATCTCCTCACAAGGGAGTTTGAGATTAGGAAAAGGATATTACAATACTGATTTGAGGCTACCGACCCTCATCTAATTAACTCGAGACTCAAAAAGTGAGAATTGTACAGAGGTTAAAGACAAGGGACAGCAAGGCAACATCCTGAGACTCGCAAGGTAAAGGGTGAAATCTATCAATACGTTCACAAGGCAATTGATAGTACATAGCTTGTCAACTTTGCATGCAAAGCAGGAGGTTGGGTGGATTGAGTAGGAGAATCTTGGGTTGTTGTGAATCTAGGGGAAACACGGTCCTAGTGTTCGTATTCTATGTTTACAAACTCAAGCATTCAAGTTTTGCTACTACTTACTTTTGACTACAAATTCCCCCATTTACTTTTCAGTATTGCTCGTGGATTTTGTCAAGTTTGAGCTACTGTTCAACATTTTCCCTGTGGGTTCGACCCCAACCTAGTTTGGGTTACTATATTTGACATCAACCACAGCATACTTCTTTGGAGGTTAGTTTTGGGTGACATCAATATCTAATACTATCCACCAAAGCCTCTAATCACAAGAACACCAACTAAGTTAGGACATGTCTCAGACTATTACAAAAGAAATTTAAAAGTACTAGAATAATAAATAAAAATTGAAAGAAGGGCCAGGCCTTCCGAGGGATAGAGGGCTCACCACTTCACAGCTGACCAACCAAAATACTGAACAACCTAACGCTACACAGGGTCATAAGAAAAGCCCTTGAAACCTACATCATGCAATAATGTAGTGTTTGAGGTTAATTAATATGGAAAGTACTGGCATGCAACCCAAAGAAAGAGATAAAACATGTATGCATATTTACCAAAGCAAGTTATAAACCACATGCACATTAAGTTTATACATAAATATATATATAATAGAATGTCGGTGTAGGGGTAAAGGGCTAATACATGACCATTTAAAATTTAATCCTAAACTATATAACTTTCACCGTCATCTGCTAACCCATGGGCAGTATGGGTCACCTAGTAGCACACAGGCTATATAGGTCTGGTACTCCTCAACCAGTAGGGGCCCTAGTCCATGTTTGCTACACGTACTGAGGTTAGTCTAAAGTCACAATAGACTAAATCCACCATAAATATTATCCTCATGTCAAGGACTATCCTTATGTTAAGAACATAATCTGGTCGTCTAATTAAGGTACGACATTTCAGTGCCGGCAAACATATGTTTCGGGTATTTGTCATGAATACTTATGCCTTCATGGTGATCCATACAATTTCCTTTAGAGCCCAATTAAATCAATTTTTGTCACGACCCGAACCAGGGACTAGTCGTAATGGGTATTTCAAATCCCCCAAGAACCGGAGACTACACCCTTGGCCTAGCCAATCAGAATACAATATATAATATGACAGCGAAAGTAATCTAAAGAGACATAAGTAAGAAAAGAAAATAGCCCAAAGGGGAATTAATATTCCAATAACTATCCCAGTCCACAGTTATTCACAAAAACCTCTACCATCCAAAGAATAACCTAAGTCGGCATATGCCCCCAACTATAGCCAAAAAAGAATCAAAAAGACAATCAATGGCATAAATAAAGGCAAGACCATGAAATAAGGGTCTTATAGAAAATGTAAGCTCACCACTTCAAAGCTGACATGGACAATCCAAAAATCATCTATCACTGCACAAGAAAGTATAAGTGTCTTCGAACCAAACATCGCATAGGGATATAGTGTTCGAGGATGGTTAGTAGGGTGAGTGCTAGCATGTAACTCAAGGAAGGGATAAAATAATACCATGATCAAATCAGTCCAAAATTATTCAAAATTATATGCACACAATCATATACATATATATAACATGCTGGAATAGAGAACAAGGCTTAGCTTGAGATTTAAAAAATTAGTCTAGAGTGTGTAGCTTCAACCGTCATAAAGGCACCCATGGGCTATATGGTTTGTCTTCTTCCATCGGAAGGGCCCCAATATATGTTATCCACATGAACTAGAGGTATTAAGGAAGGTTAGGGAATCCATGATCCTACGTCGTTCCAGGATACAAATATATATATATATATATGAAGTGTGGCACATGCATACGGTCATTAAGACCACCCCCATTCTGGCAAACATGGGTTTCTAGTATCGGTCCCTCTAGGACTTATACCTTCTACGGCTAGATACACAACCCTATTTAAGCCCAATTAGAACATTTACACATTCCTTTTCATTGAACCACTGAGTTATTATTACCATTAGCCAGTATCAACTATGCTTGCAATGTTATAAAATTATACAATTCCAATAATCCATTAATTCAGGGGAATCCACGAACCCATAAGTTCCAATATTAAAACCAAATCATGGCCACAAAGGCCTTTTAAAATCATTTATATTCCATTATCCTCATATGTAATGCAATAGTTTAGGAGAGTAAATCAAACCATGTGATTATTCATAATTCAAAACCAATTACAAGAGGGTTAAGGTTAACACAACTTTCCAAAATCAAAATCATCAATTTGGGGGAATCCACAACTCCGGATATTCATCAAATCAATTTGGGTAATCCACGACACCTACTCCAATTACCATGATCATGCACCTAATTAGTTCAAAATCCATCAATTCAAAACATTAATGATTCACAAAAGCCATGGGAAAAGCAATTCAATCGACAATACCCAAAATCCCTCAACCTATAATACCCCACAAGATTCTAGACAATTTTTTGACTATTATTCACATGTTTAAATGCCCAAAGCTCTTATTCTACACTAGAGACAAGTGTCATGGTCATTGCGACACCCTCAAAATTTCACGCATTTTATTTTTGGCCTTCCCGCATTTGAGACATCAATTTTTGACTTGAAATATATTTAGAAATATTAAAGAGGTCATTCGAGAGAGTTTTAAAATTTTTGGAAGTGGTTTGGGGTGATTTTGGACCATCGAGGCAGTGATCCTCTACGTTTTTGCCGTGTCACGGAGGTTACCCTTTGTGATATTGGCATGGCACAAAGGCAGTATGCCTTTGCTATATAACCATGTCATGGAGGGTAGTCTTTGCGATATCGATGTGACACAGAGGCTAGTCTCTGCGATAAAAAATGTGCACGCTGTTGTGTAAAACTTATGTTGCTCAATTATGGGGTGAAGGGATTTTTGGTCCTTTCTCCTCCTTAAACACCCAATCCATGACTTAAAAAATCAAAAGAGTCATTATTTAACCCTTCTCAGTCTAACAACGTTTCCCACTCTCAAGATCAAAAACAAAGGTTTCTTCCAATAATTCACCCTCCCAAGGTCTCAAATCCAAGTCCTTTTAAGAAGTCAAGAAATTCAAGTATGTCAGCTATTCATCAATGGATTCCATTCGCCCATTGAGTACCAAAGTTTGTCCCAATTCTCAATTTTAATTCTATTTTGATTTAGGGTTCCATGAAAAGTATAAATTCCATGACTTCCTCCTTGTAATTCCTGAAATCTACCATGAAATAGTGTTTCCTCATATTTCAAGTATTCTTCCGTACCCTAATCATGATAACTTGTTATATTTATAAAATTATTGGATTTTAGAGTTTTTGTCATGAAATTTCCTATCATGTCATTACTTGTAAATTATCGTACTTGATTGTATTTTCCAATGTTGGTGAATTATGAACATTTGATACTTTGATTGTCATGCATGTTTCAGATTTTCAGGTTACAAGTCATTTAGACCATGTTTGTATCATTATATTAGATCATAAATGCATTGTTATTTTCTGAATATCATATTTGAGCAAATTAGTTATCAGTGTATGTACTAGTTTATGTTTCTGTGTTTGTTTAGTTGGGAGTAGAACATAACACCAAGCGAATTTAGGGTGAAGGCTTTCCTTCTATCTTAGGGTGAGACCTTTAGTGGTAGTCACTAAGTTCCAGAACTACGTAGCCATCGTAATTTATAAGAGGTCTTTTGGATAGATTAGGGTTGAAACTCTCTTAGGGTCACATGTCAATTTAGGGTGACATCCTCGTCCTTTGAGACATCAGATTAGTGGATCCATACAACCAGTGTCAGTATTTATGGCAAGGTACTGACACTCTTCCAACTGGGGTTATAGGTTGTACCCCAATTAGCTCAGATTGGGGCAAGTAGGTTAAATTTTAGCTCACAAAGCTTCTGTTCAATATTCAGATTCTACCAGTTTAGGTTTGCATGACCAAGTATCCATATAATAGTTATTCAGTTATTCAAATCATTTCAGTACATGTTAATGTTTGGTCTTGCATTTCTTTTACATGTTCATGCATTCATGCTCAGTACCTATATGTATATTATCTAGTCCCCATCCTACATAATAGTACATTCAAATTACTAACTACATACTCTCTCTTATACTATGTTGTCTCATAACATAGGTTCGAAAGCTCGGTTCCCAAACTGAACATATCTCGTTCATGTACCTCTCAGCTGCAACATTAGTGAGTCCTTATAAGTAAAGGGCTAGACATATTATTAGTCATGCTTTCTAATACTTTATTTCATGCAATTTCTGTAGTCAGAGTTTGTTGGGGACATGTCCTAACAACTCATCATGTTAGAGACTTTCAGACAATTAGTATGTTTTTAGTGATGACTATTCAGCACCTTTGTTATTTTTTTGACATTTATATATTTTCATGAATGACTCTAATAAAGTATTTTGTTACTTTCTTTCAGTGTTTATAGCATGTACCAGATCATGGGTTAGCTTGGGGTCAGCCTTAAGTATCGTGTCATGACTACGGGGTAGTCTTGGGTCTGACAAACTTGGTATCAGAGTACAAGGTTTCAAGTGTCCTAGGGTATCTGAAAGCTGCATTAAGTAGAGTCTTGTTCATAGGTGTGAAGCACGCCACACTTATAGGCGAGAGGCTATGAGATATTTTAGAAAAGATTCCCTTCTTCCAATATTCATGTTATCTGATGGAGCATGATAACTATTGAATTTCCTTTTTCTAACTCGTCCTTCGACCATTTACAGAAAATGACTCCTAGAAAGAATAATTAATAAGAATTAGGGACCAGCCTACACCACCACCTGTCCCTGAAAACCCTTTGAACGATCATGTCACCTATGTCAAACTTAGGACTGCTTTCACAATTTTGGCCTAGTCTATGGCCGCTCAGAATAATCAGCAGACTGTTGCCCCAGTCAATCTAGTAGAAAACACAACAGCTGCTAGGATCCGAGACTTTACTCGAATGAATCCCCCAATACTCTATAGATCCAAGATCCCCAAGAATCCTTGATGGTGTATAGATTGTGACTGACATCATGGGTGTTATTCTGAGTGAGAGCACTGACTTAGCTACTTACCATTTGTAAGGAGTGGCTCATACTTGGGTTAAGTAGTAAAAGAAGGATAGAGGTGATGATACAAGAGTTGTAGAGTGGGATAAAATTACTACTACATTCCTAGACATGTTCTTCCCACTTGAGTTGAGGGAGGCCAAAGTGCAAGAGTTTATTAACTTTAAGTAGGGTAAAATAAATGTGAAAGACTACTTACTCAAGCTTACCCAGTTGGTGAGGTATGCTCTGACTATGATGGTTGGTTCTAGGGCCAGGATGAGCAAGTTTTGTGTTCAGAATTTTGGAGGATATGGTTAAGGAGTGAAGAACTGCTATGTTGATTAAGGAGATAGACCTTTCTATACTGATGGTTCATGCTCAACAGATTGATAAAGAGAATCTCAAAGAAAACAAGAGAGAATAAGAGGTCTAGGATTGGTAGCTTTAACCTTTCTCAATAGAGGTTAGAAAGTGGTAATCATTTTAATTTTGTCAAAAATCTTCAGCACCAGCCCCATTTTTGGCCAGTGCCTAAGTTCAGACAGGACAATTGGGATAAAGCACTAGGATCTAAGTCCTATGGGAGTCTGAATATTGGTAGTACTAACCCAATCTATAGGAGGTGTGGTAAGAACCATAAGGGTGAGGGCATAGAAAGCAGTAATGCATGATTAGGGTGTGGCAAGTCAGGCCACAGAATCAAAAAACATCCAGCAGTTGGCCAAAAGGTAAAGACATTCATCAATCGGGTCAATTTAACTTCTCATCAGCTCCAGTAGGTCGTTTTACTCAGTAGGGTTCCATCTCTAGTGCCACCAATGGGCAATTTTAGAACCAACTCTATGCTCTTTAGACTCGCCTGAATCAGGAAAGTTCTACTAATATAGTTACTGATATGTTATGAGTTTTCCATTTTCAAGTTTATGTGTTTTTAGATCCTGAAGCTTTACTTTCATTCGTGACTCCCTATATAGAATATATTTGGGTGTCATCCCAGAAATTGATCCTTTCTCAGTGTCTACCTCAGTGTCTAGTTCCATCATAGCCAGATAGCTATACAAAAATTACCTAGTCATAGTGTCTCAGAAAGTTACCTTTATGGACCTTGTAGAGTTAGAGATGACCAATTTTGATGTCATTCTTGGCAGGGATTTTCTCCACTCATGCTATGACTCAATTGATTTTAGAAATACAAAAGTCTAATTTCAATTCCCTAATGAGCCTATGATGGATTAGAGGGGTAGTATCTCAGTGCCTTTGGGTCAATTTGTCTCATATCCTAAGTCAAGCAAAATGATATCCAAGGGTTGTATCTACCATCTCGTCCGAGTCAAGTACTAAAGTTCTGAAACCCCGAATCTTGAGTTAGTTCCAGTAGTCAATGAGTTTCCAAAAGTGTTTCTTGAAGTCTTCCCAGAGTCCCTCCTGAGAGGGAAATCAATTTCGGAATAGATCTTCTGCCAGATACCCATCCTATCTCAATTTCTCCTTACATAATGGCTCTAACTAAGCTTAAGGAATTAAAATAATAGTTAAAAGACCTTTTAGATAAGGTCTTCATCAGGCCTAGTATTTCTCCATGGGACACTCCAGTTCTTTTCGTGTGCAAGAAAGACAATTCTCCAAGAATGTGCATCAACTACCATCAGTTGAACAAAGTCATAATCAAGAATAAGTATCCTCTCCCCAGGATTGATGACTTCCTTGACCAACTTTAGGAAAAAAATTATTTCTCTAAGATAGACCTCAGATTCAGCTATTATCAGGTTAGAGTCAGGAAATATGACATTCTGAAGACATCCTTCAGAACTCAATATGGTCACTTTAAATTTGTAGTTATGTAATTTAGACTAACAAGTGCACCTACAAATTTCATGGACTTGATCAACAGAGTGTTCAAGCAGTACCTGGACGTGTTCGTCATAGTCTTCATAGATGACATCCTCGTCTATTCTCGTAGTAAAGGTGATCATGCAAACTATTTGAGGATTATTTTTCATACCCTTAAGGATCACCAGTTGTTGCTAAGTTTAGCAAGTGTGAATTCTGGTTGAGATCAGTATCTTTCCTTGGTCACATCATTTCTGGTGATGGCATTTGAGTTGATCCTCAAAAGATCGAAGTATTAAGAAACTGGCCTAAACCAAAATCTCCATCAGACATCAGGAGTTTCTTGGGTTTAGTCAGTTACTATAGATGGTTTGTTGAAGGATTTTCTTCTATTACTTCTCTCATTCCTTGATTAACTCAAAAGAAATTAAAGTTTTAGTGGTCAGATTTTTGTGAGAAGAGTTTTCAAGAGTTGAAGACTCGACTCACTTTCGTCCCAGTCTTGACTCTACCATAGGGTTCAGATGGGTTTGTAGTTTATTATGATACTTCTAGAGTTGGTCTTGGTTGTGTGTTGATGCAGTGAGGTAAGGTCACAGCCAATGACTCTAGATAGGTCAAACCCCATGAGAAGAATTACCTGACTCGTGACCTCGAATTGGTAGCAGTTGTTTTTCCTTAAAGACTTAGAGGAATTAACTTTATAGGGTTCATGTTGATGTATTTACTGATTACAAGAGCCTACAGTATGTCTTAATGCAGAAAGACCTGAATCTTTGTCAAAAAAGGTGGCTTAAATTATTGAGAAACTATGATATGAGTGTATTGTACACACGGGTAAGGTAAATACTGTGGTTGATGCCCTTAGTAGGATGTCCATGGGAAGTGTTGCTCATTTGGATGATGATAAGAAAGAATTAGTCTGTGAAGTTCATCATCTTACTAGATTGGGAGTT
Organism: Capsicum pubescens; assembly: GCA_030864215.1. Classification (NCBI taxonomy): domain Eukaryota; kingdom Viridiplantae; phylum Streptophyta; class Magnoliopsida; order Solanales; family Solanaceae; genus Capsicum; species Capsicum pubescens. The sequence continues at coordinate 81,164,296 of CM061541.1, read as the reverse complement.
CAATTGAATGATTCAGTCAAAGGTAGCATTTGGGTTTAGAATGGTTTGGAATCTTCTGTAGTGTTCGAGGTGAAGGAAAATCAAGAAAGGTATCCTATTATGGTTAACTTGAAGAAGTCAGTTCGAGATCAGAAGGTTGAGGTTTTCTCCCAAGGAGGAGATGGTGTGCTTCATTGTCAGGGAAGATTATGTATCTCAAGTGTGGATGGTTTAAGGATGCAAATGTTAGCAGAAGCACATGGTTTAAGCTATTCTATTCACCTAGGAGCCACTAAGATATACCATGACTTGCGGGAAATTTATTGGTGGAATGGTATGAAGAAGGATATTGCAAAATTCATGGCTAAGAGTTCGAATTATCAGCAGGTTAAGGTTGAGCATCAAAGGCCTAGTGGTATGCTTCAGATGTTCAGCATCCCCACTTAGAAGTGGGGAGTGGTAAACATGGATTTTGTTACAGGATTACCCCATAAGCGCTATCAACATAATTTTATTTGGGTCATTTTGGACAGAATCACTAAATTATCCCATTTCTTTCCAGTCCATACTTTTTATTCAGCCGAAGAGTATGCTAGAATCTACCTTAGGGAGTTAGTAAAGTTATATGGGGTTCCTTTGACCATTATTTTAGATAGGGTTACCCAGTTCACCTCATATTTTTGGAAGTCATTCCAAAGGGTCTTGGTACTCAAGGTCACCTTAGTATAGCTTTTCACCCACAGATAGACGGTGAGGTAGAGAGGACTATTCAGACCTTAGAGGATATGTTGATGTCTTGTGTTATCTACTTTAAGGGTAGTTTGGATGATCACCAACCTTTGATTTAGTTTTCCCACAATAATATCTATCACTCCAGTATTCAGATGGCTTCATTTGAGGCTCTCTATGGTAGCAGGTGTAGATATCCTATTGTTTGGTTTGAAGTTGGTGAGGCTTATTTAATAGGTCCAAATATAGTGTATAAGGCGATGGATAAAGTTCAGTTGATCTGGGAAAGGCTGAAAATAGCCCAAAGTCATCAGAAATCCTATGTAATTGTGAGGAGAATAGAGCTTGAATTTGATGTTGGTGATTTTGTGTATCTGGAAATTTCACCCATGAAAGGGGTATAGAGATTTGGTAAGAAAGGAAAACTTAACTCCCATTATGTTGGACAATATAGGATTTTGATCTATTTTGGGAAGGTAGCCTATGAGTTAGAATTGCCTACAGAGTTAGCATCAGTGCACTTAGTGTTTCATATCTCTTTGTTAAAGAAATGCATCGGTGATCCAGCTTCTATCGTTCCTTTAGAAAGTGTGAGCATGGAATATAGCCTCTCCTATGAGGAATTCCTAGTTGAGATTCTTGACCATTAGATTCGTAGGTTAAGGAATAAAGAAGTTTCCTTGGTTAAGGTTCTATGGATAAATCGGTCTATTGAAGGAGCTACTTGGGAAGCAGAAGTAAATATGCGAGCCAAGTATCACCATTTTTTCTCTACAGATTCAGATTCAGCTTGAGGTAACGGTTTCCCTTAAATTAATTCTCTCATTTTCTATCTCAACTATCGAACTATCCTTATGTCATAGCATGTGTTCATGAATTCAGTTCAGTCTATGCACCATGTTTCAGATTCAGTTATTTAGTCATGATTCAGCTCATAAGTATCTAGTGCATAATTTCAGTCTTCTTAGTATCTTAGTTCATACAGTTTCATTCGGGGATAAATGATCCCAAGGGTAAGATATTATAATACCCCACAAGATTCTAGACAAGTTTTTGATTATTCGTCATATGTTTAAATGCCCCAAAGTGATTATTCTATACTAGAGACAAATGCCATGATCATTGTGACACCCTCAAAATTTTAAACATATTATTTTTGGCCTTCCCATGTTTAAGACATTGATTTTTGACTTGAAATATGTTTAGGAATGTTAAAGGGGTCATCCAAGAGAGTTTTGGAATTTTCAAAAATAGTTTGGGTTGATTTTGGACAGTCGAGAAAGTGAGCCTCCACATTTTCACCATTCACAGAGGTTACCCTCCGTCATATTGGCGAGGCACGGAGGCAGTCTGCCTACGCAATATCATCGTGTCATGGAGGCTAGTCTCTACGATATCGGCATAACACGAAGGCTAGTCTCTATAATAAGCAGCGTTCCACGCTGCTGTGTAAACCTCATGCAACTCAATTAAGGGGTGAAGGGTTTTTTTGTCCTTTCTCCTTCTTAAACACCCAATCCACAACTTAAAACATTAAAAGAGGCATTATTTATCCATTCTCAGTCAGTTAACAATGTTCAATTTTCTCCCACTCTCAAGAATAAGAACAAGAGTTTCTCCCATGAATTCACCCTCCCAAGGTCTCAAATCCAAGGCCCTTCAATAAGTCAAGAAATTCAGGTATGTGGGATATTTATCGATGGGTTCCTTTCACCCATTGGGTCCTAAAGTTTTCCCTAATTCTCAAGTTTAATTCTATTTATATTTAGGGTTCCATGAAAAGTATAAATTCCATGATTTCCTCCATGTAATTCCTCAAATCGACCATGAAATAATGTTTCCTCATAATTCTATGTATTCTTCTGTACCCTAATCATGATAACTTGTTATATTGATGAAATTATTGGGTTTTTGAGTTTAAGTCATGAAATTTCCTATCATGTCATTACTTATAAATTATCGTACTTAATTGTATTTTTCGATGTTGGTGGATTATGAACACTTGATACTTTGATTGTCATGCATGTTTCAGCTTTTCAAGTCACAAATCATTCAGACCATGTTTGAATCATTATATTCAGATTATAAATACACTGTTATTTTTAGAATACCATATTTGAGAAAATCAATTTTCAGTGCATGTACTAATTTATGTTTAGGCGTTTGTTCAGTTGGGAGTAGAACTTAGCACCGAATGAATTTAGGGATGAAGTCGTTCCTGCAAGCTTATGGTGAAGCCTTTAGTAGCAGTCCCTAAGTTCCAAAACTACGTAACCAATGTAGGTTATGAGAGGTCTTTCTGGCATCTTAGGGTTGATACTCTCTTAGAGGCACATGTCAGTTTACGCTGACACCCTCGTCCTTTGAGACATCAAATTAGTGGATCCACATAGCCATTGTCAGTATTTATGGCAAGGTACTGACACCCTTCCAACTAGGGTTACAGGTTGGACCTCGATTAGCTCATATTGGGGCATGTCAGTTAACTGTTAGCTCCCACAGTTTCAGTTCAGTATTCAGATTTTACCAATTCAGGTTTGTATGACCAAGTGTCCATATAATAATTATTTAGATCATTTCACTACATGTTTATGCTTGGTCTTGCATTTGTTTAAAATGTTCATGCATTCAAGCTCAGTACCTATATGTATATCATCTAGTCCCCATCTTGCATACCTATACTTTCAAAGTACTAACCGCATACTCTTTTTTGCGTTATGTTGTCTCATAACATAAGTTTGGACGCTCAGTTCCCAGACTGCGCGTAGCCCATTCCTATGCCGCTCAGCTGCAGCATTGGTGAGTCCTCAATAGTCGAGGGGCAGACATATTATAAGTCATGTTTTTTAGTACTTTATTTTATGTGATTTTAGTAGTCAGAGTAAGTTGGGGACCTGTCCCAACAACTCATCAAGTTAGAGGCTTTCAGGCATTTTGTATGTTTTCAGTGATAACTATTCAACACCTTTTTTTATTGTTTTGACATTCAGATATTTTAATGAATGACTTCTGCACAGTATTTTGGGTACTTTCTTTTAGTCTTTACAGCATGTTCCAGATCATAGGTTAGCTTGGGGTCCCTCGTGGCCTTAAGCACTGTGCCACGACTAGAGGGTAGTCTCGAGTTGTGACATAACCCAATTTCATAATCAATAATTAAATCACATGGATAACAATCTTAAACATATGCGTTTAACAAAACAATATTTAGGGAAGAGATACATGTTTTGGATACCAAGAATTTGGAGAAGAACCACAATTTGACCCCTAGGTGCTTAATCCTTAGAAACCTTAGACTTGTTCTTGACTTGAGAGTTTGAGAGAGAAGAGTAGTGTATTTGATTGAGTAATGAAGAGTTATGGGGTTACTTAGGGTTTTTTATGTCATGGGTTATAATTAGGGAAGGAGGGAAATGACCAAAGTGCCCCCAATTAAAACACAGGAAAAGTTTTGCCAAGTTATTGCGGGTCACGTAATGACTTGTAACGTCTGACTATGAGTTTTAGACTGGACTCGTATACTAGGTAGAAAGATGGGGCATACACACTGGTTTGACTACCATTCGTACCCTACGACTTGTACTCAAACCTTATGACTCGTAATTCCATAGTCGTAGTCTTAGCAAACTCATGGGTACCAATACTGGGTAGCCTACGACTCGTAATGAGTCCTTATAACTCATTAGGTCTAAGTTGTACCCTGAATAAAAACTTGAGCCATTCCACTAGTTTAGTCATAAGTCCCTCATTATGACTCGTAACCTTACCTTATGACTCATAACGTGGAAATCATGACCAAGATAGAATCATAAACAATCCTTACTGGTTTGATTACGATATGCACTATACGACTCGTGAGGAGTCTTCATGACTCATTACCTAAGTCATAGCCTGAGCAGTAAGCACGAGAGTCAAGAAATTTTTAGAGTCCAAATCTGGGGTATTACATCCAACCCCCAGGATCATTCATCCCCAAATGATGAATCAAGGCATTCATTAGCGCGGTTATAAGACAAAAATGAAACCACAAAACCATGAACAAAATCTAAAAAGCAATAAGAGTAGGAATACTCATACCTTAAGCACAATTATCTAGTCCGAGGAATAAGAACTGATATTTGGACTTCATGTCCTCTTCAGCTTCCCGAGTAGCTTTTTCTACCTTTTGGTTCCTCCATAGAACCTTTACCGAAGCCACATCTTTACTCCTCAAATGATGGACTTGCCTATCCAAGTTCTCAATCGGTACTTTCGCATAAGATAAGGAATCCAAAATACAAACACTCTTAATTGGCACAGTCAAAGGAGGATCGCCCACGCACTTCTTCAACATCGACACATGGAAAATCAGATGAATGGAACCCAAACTCGAAGGCAAATCCAACTCATAAGCAATGCTCCTAACTCTCTTCAAAATCAAGTATGGTCCCACATAATGGGTATTGGCATCCCCTTCTTCCTAAATATCATTACATCCTTCATAGGAGATACCTTCAAGAACACCCAATCGCCAACCTCAAACTCCAACTCTCTTTGCCTTACATCCGCATAGGATTTTTGGAGACTTTGAGCAATCTTAAGCCTATCCCTAATCACCTTTACAATATTCATGGCTTGGTAAACCAAGTTAGGACCAAATAACCTAGTCTCACCAACCTCAAATCACCCAACAGGAGATCTATACCTTCTACCATATAGAGCCTCAAACGGAGCCATAGGAATAATCGAGTGATAACTATTGTTATACACAAACTCAATGAGAGGAAAATTATCCACCCAACTACCTCCAAAATCAATCACACAGGCCTTTAGCATATCCTCTAAAGTTTGAATAGACCTCTCCACTTGTCCATCCGTCTGAGGGTGGAAAATGGTGCTAAGATTCACCTTAGTCCCCAAACCTCTCTAAAATAAATGCTAAAAGTGAGAAAAGAACTGCGTACCTAGATCTAAGCTAATGGAAACTGGAGCACCATGCAACTTGACAACCTCCTGAATGAACAACTTGACATAATCCTCTCCAGAGTAAGTAGTCCTTACAGGCAAGAAGTGAGCAGACTTAGTCATCCAATCCACGATGAACCAAATTGAATCATACTTATTACAAGACCACAAAATACCAATAACAAAATCCATATTGATCATCTGTTACTTTCACATGGGCAACTCTATCTCTTGGGACATACCATCGGGCTTTTAGTGCTCAACTTTTCCTTGCTGACAGACCATGCACTTAACCACAAAATTGGCCACATCTCTCTTCCTGTTGTTCCACCAATATATCTCTTTCAAATCATAATACATCTTCGTCTAACCCGGATGAACTATATACCTCGATTCATGAGCCTTAGTTAAAACTCTTTCTCGTAGCCTATAAACATCAGGAACACACATTTACCTTAGTACCTCAAGATACCATCACCCCTAATCTCAAAAGCCATAACCTTCTACTGACCTACACCATCTTTAATATGCATCAAGATAGGGTCTAGAACCTACTTCTCATCCTCCTCAGCACCAAGAGATGATTTAACCACTTCTTGAACAATCACCCCTCCATCCTCAGAATCCAAGAGATGAACTCCCAATTTTTTCAATCGGTAAATATCCCTCACGAATCATCACTTATCCTCTTCTACATGAGACAAGCTTTCTATAGACAACCTACTAAGAGCATCAGCAACCACATTAGCTTTACATGGATTGTAGTGAAGACTCATATCATAGTCCTTGATCAAGTTAAGCCATCTTCTTTGTCTGAGATTCAACTCTTTTTGAGTGAACACATACTGCAACCTCTTATGGTCTGAATAGATATCCACAAAAAAACACAAGTAATGGCGCCAAAACTTTAAAGCTAACACCATAACCGAAAAATCTAGATCATGAGTTGGATAATTTCTCTCATGCACTTTAAGTTGCCTAGAAGTGTTGGACACAATCTTACCATATTGTATAAACATACAACCTAATCCCATACGGGATGCATCACAATAAATAACAAAACCATCACTGCCCTCAGACATGGTCAAAATCAGAGCAAAAGTTAACTTATCCTTCAACTTCTCAAAACTACCTTCACAAACATCATACCACAGGAACTTCACCTTTTTTCTGAGTCAACTTAGTCAACGGAGCAGCAATAGATGAGAAACATTCCACAAATCTCCAATAATATCCAACCAAGCTCAAGAAGTTTCAAATATAGGTTAAAGTCGTGGGTTTAGACCATTTCTTAACTGACTTAAATTTTTGTGGATCCATCTTGATTGCTTCACTAAAAGAAACATGCCTGAGAAAAGTCACAACATTCAACCAGAACTCATACTTAGAGAATTTAGCATACAATCATTTATCCTTTAAAGTCTCTAACATAACTCAGAGGTGATTGGCATGATCCTTCTTGTTCTTAGAATACACCAAAATATCATCAATAAACATAATAACAACCAAATCTAAAAATAGTCTAAATACCCAATTCATAAGATCCATAAAGGCAGTCGAAGCATTAGTCAATCCAAAAGACAAGACCAAAAACTCGTAATGACCATACTAATTATGAAAAACAGTCTTAGAGATATTCACCTCCCTAATATTCAAATGATGATAACTCGATCAAAGATCAATCTTATAAAAACATCTAGCACCCTAAAGTTGGTCAAAAATATCATCAATACTAGGAAGAGGGCACATATTATTCATTATAACCTTATTCAACTGTCGATAGTCTGTACACATCTGAAGAGACCCATTTTTTTACACAGAAAGAGGATGGGAGCACCCCACGAAGAAATACTAGGGTGAATAAAACCCTTATCAAAAAAGTCCTTTAACTTCTCCTTAAGTTTCTTCAACTCATCTGGAGCCATTCTATAGAGAGGAAGGGAGATAGGACGGGTATTTAATAGAAGATTAATCCCAAAGTCTATTTACCTATCGAGAGGAATACCAGGAAGATCATCGAGAAATACTTCAGGAAATTTATTAACTACAAAGACAGATTGCAAAGAAGGATTTTCAAAATTGAAATCCTTAACTCAAACTAGATGATATAGACATCCTTTGGAAATCAATTTTAGGCTCTAAGATAAGAAATAAACCTTCCCTCAGGTACTAAAGAACTCCATTCTCACTCAATTACCAGTTCATTAGGAAATTGAAATCTAACCTTTTGGGTCCTACAATCCAAGAAAGCATAGCACGAGTGAAGCCAATCCATTCCCAAGATCACATCAAAATATACCATATCCAACTCTATCAAATCCACCAAGGTATCCCTATGAAAGATAGACACCACACAACCCCTATAGACCTTTTTAGCAACAATAGAGTCACCCACTGGGTAGACATAGAAAAATAGTCGAGGATACTTTCAAGACCAAAACCAAAATGAACGGCCACATAATGGGTTACATAAGAAAGGATAGACCCCAGATCAAGTAAAAAATATATATCACATGAGAAAAGTTGTAGCATACCAGTAACAACATCAGGAGATGCCTCAGATTTATAATGGGTGACAAGAGAATAGAGTGTATTCCGGCCAATGTCGTTACCAAAAGTTGCACCCTTTAGCATAAAAAATGAAGAAGTATCTATGGGGACCTTATTAGCTTCAAAAGCAACCTTAGCTGAATAGTATCGCTTCATATATCCCAACTGACCACAATTATAGCACCGATTCCTTCGTTCCTCACACAGACGATGATGAAGCTACCCAAAAAAATGAAAAGAAGGATAAGGTGGGACTGAATGTGCTCTACTATCCTAAGACTGGGCACCATGTACCTTAAAATCACTGTTAGTCTGAAATCGATGATCACCGAACGACTTAGGATAAAGAGCACTAGCCGTAAAATATGAACCAAAATTTCCCCAAGTCTTTATCTTACTTTATTATCTACCATCTTTACCACTATTTTACGGACCTCCACCCTGCTCTGAATATCTAAAATTCTTATTTTACCTCTCTCCCATTTTTTCATATTTCTTATTTTCATCCTCAACTTGCTATATGTACACCACTAACCTAGAGATATCCATATCATTGTTTAACATGGCAGCCTTACACTCCAAAACCAAGTCTCAAGACAAATCCAAAGCAAACTTCCTCATTCTGGCCCTCATATTAGACATAATCTCTAGAGCATAATGAGACAAATGATGGAATTTCAAATCATACTCCTTCACAGTTATACTCCCTGCTTCAGATTCATAAACTCTTCAGCCTTAGCCTCTCTTAACTCCTAAGGAAAGAAACTATCAACAAAGGCACTAAAATTTCATCCCACCCAGTCGGCTCAGCATCATCCCCTCTAGACTACTCGTACTCCTCATACCACTGATATGCCACATCTTTCAACTGATTTGCAGCAAATTCTAAACCTTCAAAGTTAGTGGCATACATCACTCTGAATATCTTTTCCATCTCATCCACAAAACCTTGAGGATCCTCCTCAACCTTAGATCCTTTAAAGGTAGGGGGACTCAACCTCATGAATTGACAAACTCTAGTAATATTAAAAGAAGGAGCAACAGAATCAACACCCGCAAACTAGTGAGACTAGGAGGCCACCAACTAAGTAAGAAAATGGATCGACAGGCGAAACTCAGCATTAGACACATCACCCTAAGGCATTGGTACATAAGTATCATCATCCTAAAAAGCCCGAGAAGGACTGTAGGAATTTTTAGAACTCCACGAGAGACGGTATAATCAGAAGCTGGGACCATAGACTAGGTCTGTACTCCATAGATAGGACGGGTTCCATCCACATTATCCTTAGGTGGGACAAACGAGTTTCTTTGAGGATCAGATTTTCGAGGAGGCATGATATGAAATGCAAACAATTAGGAATTAGAGGATATTTCAATACCCTAGACTCTATAGCCTGAAATTAGAACACAAGAAAGGGGGATATTCCTAAATCCCTTATAGTCTCTCCCTTACAAGTGTGGCTCGCTACACACCCATAAATGAGACTCTACTTCACACAACTTTATGGATACCCAATGACCCTAAACTTGGCTCTAATACTAAGCTTGTAATGAATCAAACCAGGGCCTAGTCGTGATTGGTATCTTAAGTCCGCCAAGTACCGGAGACCACCTCTTAGCCCAGTCAATCAAAACAAAATACATAATATGACAGTGAAAGCAATTAACATAGACATAAGTAAAGTAAGAAAATAGATCAAAAGGGAATTAAGATTCCAACAACTATCCCAATTCATAGTTATCCATAAAAGCCTCTACTATCCATAGAACAACCTAAGTGGGTACATGACCCCAACTATATCTATAAAGGAATCTAAAAGATAGTCTATGACAAAAATAAAGACAAGACCATAAAATGAGTGTATTCCGAAAAATGGAAGCTCACTACTTCAAAACTAACCACGGACAATCCAAAAATCACCTATCACTGTTCAAGAAAGTAAAAGTGTCTTCAAACCCTATATCTTATGAGGATACAGCGTCTGGAGATGATTAGCAGGGTGAGCGCTAGCATGTAACTCATGGAAGGGATAAAATAATGTCATGATCAAATCAATCCAAAATCATTCAAAATCATATGCATACAATCATATACATATATATACTATATTGGGATAGGGAACAAGGCTTAGCGTGAGATTTAAAACATTAGCCTGGACTGTGTAGATTAAACTGTCATAAAGGCACCCATGGGCTATATCGGTTTGGCTCCCCTCAATGGAAGGGCCTAGTGTGTGTTAGCCGTATGAACTAGAGGTATCAAGGAAGTTCAGGGAATCCACAGCCCTACGTCATTCCAAGATACATACATATATATATATAAAGTGTGACACATGCATATGGTCACTAAGACCACCCCCACGCCGGCAAACATGGGTTTTAAGTATTGGTCCCTATAGGACTTCCACCTTTTGCGGCTAGCTATACAACCCCCTTTAAGCCCAATTAAAGTATTTACACATTCTCGTCCATTAAAACACTAAGTCATTATTACCATTAGGTAGTATCAATTTTGCTTGTGGACTTATAGAATTATGCCATTCAAATTATCTATTAACTCAGAGGAATCCACGACCCTATAAGTTCCAATGTTAAAACTAAATCATGGCCACAAGGGCCTTTCAAAATAATTTATATTTCATTATCTTCTTATGCAATGTAATATTTTAGGAGAGTAAATCAAACCATGTGATTATTATACATGAGGGTTGAGGTTAATTCAATTTTCCAAAACCAAAATCATCAATTTGGGGGAATCTATGACCCCCGATATTTATCAAATCAATTTGAGTAATCCACGACCCCTATTATAATTTACCATGCCGATGCACCTAATTAGTTAAAAACCCATTAATTCAAAACATGAATGATTCATACAAGCCATGGGAAAAGCAATTCAATCGACAATACCCAAAAGCCCTCAGCCCAACTTCAAAATCAAAAATTAAATCACATCGATAACATTATTAAACATATGCTTTTAACAAAATAAACTTTAGGGGAGAGATACATGCTTGGGATACCAAGAATTTAGAGAAGAAGACACAATTTGACCCTCATGTGCTCAATCTTTAAAAATCCTAGCCTTGTTCTTGACTTGAGAGTTTGAGAGAGAAGAGTGGTGTATTTGATTAAGTAATAAAGAGTTATGGGGTCCCTTAGGGTGTTTTATGCCATGGGTTATAATTGGGAAAGGAGGAAAATAACCAAAGTGCCCCTAATTGAAATACAGAAAAACTGTTACCCTATTGTTATGGATCACATAATGACTCATAATGTCTGACTACGAGTCTTAGCCTGGACTCGTAGTCTGGGAAAAAAGATGAAGAATCCACGTTGGTTTGACTATGAGTCGTACCCTATGACTCATACTCAGACATTATGACTCACAATACCATAGTCATAGTCTGGGTAGGATCCTAGGCACCAATACTAGTTTGCCTATGCCTCGAGCCCTACGACTCTTAATGCGTCCTTATAACTCATTAGGTCTACGTCGTACCCTGAATAGAAACTTGATCCATCCCACTAGTTTGGTCACGATTACCTTACTATGACTCGTGACCTCACCTTACAACTCATAAGGTAGAAGTCATGACTAAGATAAAAACATGAACAATCCTTACTGGTTTAACTACGATAGGAACTATACAACACGTGGGGAGTCTTCACGACTCATCACCTGAGTTGTAGCCTGAGAATTAAGCATGAAAGTTAAGAAATTTTCAGAGGCCAAAACCTGGGGTATTACATTTTTCACATCACATTAATTATGGAATCATTCATTGGGGCATATTCATATTGATATCATCATACTAGGACTTGCACACCATTCATATCATGCCAAGAACCATTATCATTAACATTATTATCTCCTTAATCCCATCATTAAAAATCATGCTCGCGTTCATCATCAAATTATATGAAAATCTCAAAACAAGTCATATCATTCAACACTTTTAATATGTCAAAAGATAAGTTAAATCATGTAAAATCCTTGTTTAAAACCAAATTAAAAATGTGGTTGAGGTTCATATCGCTAACATCATACTAATTCCATAAACATTGTGAAAAAACTAAATTGCTAATTCCGTCATACCATGATCCACAAATTCAATTCACAATTCATCTTTTAAACTATGGGGAAAACCATTAAAACAAAGAAAAAACCATCCAAGTGTATAACAACCAAAAACCCTCAATCCTAGTTTATTCAATCATTCAAAAACACATATTTATCAAGTAATTTAATGCAATAATATAATAATTAAAATAGGAAATGTCTGACATGCCTGAATGATAGAAGAATTTGGAGAGTAATGGTGCTTAAAGTCTGCAGAATTGAATTCTTGAGGAAACCCTTGAGTCTCTTGACTTAGGAGTTGGTGAGAAGAAGAGCAATGATGGAAAGTTATAACTAATGAGTAATAGGGATAAAATGGAGTTTTAAGTCATTTAATGGGGCAAAGGACAAAAAAGTCCCCGTCCTCAATTGAAAAAATAAACCTAGGCAATTTTTTCCCAAGGGTGTGGCATGCCTCTATCGCGGAGCCTACCCATCTTGCCATGCTCCTATTGCAGAGCATAGTAAATGTGCCACATTGCTATTACGGACCCTCACTAGTTTGGTGATCCAAAATGACCTCAAGCCCTTTTTGAAAATTCCAAAACTTTCTCAAATCATTCCTTTAACATCCCTTATCAAATTTCAAGTTAAAATTATCATTAAACACGATGAAGGATCCAAAATAAATTAGTCAAAATTTATGGGATCTTACAAGTTCATGACTCTTTGAATGGTAAAACAAGAATGTACGAACAATCACATGACTTAATAAACATATAAACCAACTATCAAACCATAATTACATAATTATATTTGTAGCCTCAACCCTAGAACGAGGGTGTTTAGCCACTCATAGTTTTACATAGAATCACAAGATTGGAATTCATATGTAAAAAATAAAAGTGAAATAAGGTAAAGAATAAAAATCCTAATTGCAACCTTCCTCATGTGTTCCCCAAAGTTATCTAAGATGATTAGGATAAGAGTCAAGTTTCCTATTTATAATGTAGAAAAAATTGGTTGAATCTTACCCTTGGGCATGGTACGCCCCTAATCACGTATGTTTGATGGTGTGACACTCCCTAATCGCACACGCTCTCTAAAAATTGCATTTCACTTTGTGTCTTAAGGCATGGCACGCCATTATCTTAGAGATCTAAGGGTGTGGCATGCCTTTGTGCTCCAAAATGTCACTTTTCTTTGTAGTCAACTCCTTCCACTTGCCTTAAAGTTTTGCACTTTGTGGATGCCTTTTCAACTTTATTTAGCCTTGTTTTTCTTCCTAGAATTGCTCCTAACTCATCAAATAGCCTCCTACAACATCAAGAAATAAGGGCACACAACACTATAGAATTCATCCGAGTATAGTAGAACCAAGCGTAGTGCAAGCTAGCACTACTAATTTCTTCAACTAAACTCCATGTGATTAATTTGATTTTGAACTTGTTCTAAATGCACCTTAAACACTATAAATATGTACTCCAACACATAAATACTCAATTACACCATTAACAACTCATTAAGGACATAAACTAATCCTCAAAACTAGGATAAATATGCATAGATAATGACACTTAGGAGTACAAATATGCCTAAGATCATACCCATAAAAGTAAGAGAATGTATTGTATCAGCATACAAAAAAACAAAGGTATACTGGTAGGGTCATTTGGCTAACCCAAGATCAAAATATGAATACATAACCAAGTTATAGTACAAAAAGTTAATCCATGTTCAAGCAACATAGACTTAGAACATTAATTACCAAATAACAATTGTAGGATTTCAAATGAGAAGTCAACATACTATCACCAAGTTAAGTTCAGTCAAGCCAAGTCAAAATAGGTTTAGAAGTTACACCATTCAACTGTATAAATATATTCTCTAGTTCACTCATGGAATCGTCAAACTCACCTGACCCTCATACATACCAGCTATGGGTAATGCATCCACCTTCATCCATGACCTGCAGTGGATAATTTTTGTTCACGTACTTAATACTAGACACAAGTGTCTCTCCATCTTGTTTTACCAAAAACCTATGGAATATTTCAAATACCAAAACATCTCATATTTAAGTAGGTCAAAAATCATATAACAATGTAAAATCATTTAAATTGACCACACCAAACAACATGGACTAACAATCCACACTACAAAGTAATTAACATGCACACATGGTACAAATTGGATTAAACTACAATACTATCACCTACCTCAAACCAAGTTTGCAAAACTTCTCTAACTTGGAGTTTTGCCCTTTCGTGCACTTTTTGCTTGCTTTTGATCTAGAACTTGCATATAAACACATAATTAATGAAATAACATACCATGTTGGAAATTATAACTCATCGTAACCCCTAAAGTCAAATTCATTATCATTTTCTTCCCATTCTAGGAGTGTTCTACCATAATTTATCAAATTTCATGAATAAATTAGTGAATTAACGAAGTGCAAGGGTAAATTAATCATTAATAATCAAACCCATTAATGCATTACCTAATTTTCTCCCTTATATCAAAAAATAACTAAAATCAACTCTAAAATACTTTTCAAACTCCATAAATTAAAAATTCTAAAGCTTAATCATCAATTACTAGTTAACAGGGAAAAAATTCTTACCTTAACGATGAAAAATGGTGGAAATCACTTCAGATTTCCCTTTCTTTGCCCTAAATGAGTTTCAAAAAAATAAATTATTTTTTTAAAATAATTTATTAAAACTGCAATTTTTGCTGCTATAGGCACCTGCTGCTATAGTGGGTATTGACCAGGTATGACTATGGCTATAATGGAAATCTCTCTACTATAGCAACGTGCAAGCCACTATAGCGGCATCGATGGGACAAAAAGTCCAGTATCGCCTAAAAATATCAACTTTTGCAACACACCTTGAATCAGGGATATTTCAAACAATGTCTTTTATGCTAAGATCATTTTCGAGAGTTTTACTTACCCAAATTTAATTATGTAAACTCCTATGAGTTTCTTATCATCTTAGCTAACCAGAAATCAAATCAAACAATGTCAAATTCACCTAAATTATTCTCAAATTTTTCTAGACCATACCTCGCTCTGATTTTGCTCAAAACTAGCATAGCCTAGAATTTATAACTTCAAAATCGAAAAAAAAATTAACACAAAATTTTCAGTGGGGGATTTGTACATAATGACAGAATTGGTCGTTACAGCGGACTTATTTTTTTACTTGTTATATATGTTGGTTACTTAAGTGGATAGGACTTATCTACTTATTTG
This sequence comes from Capsicum pubescens, assembly GCA_030864215.1. NCBI lineage: Eukaryota > Viridiplantae > Streptophyta > Magnoliopsida > Solanales > Solanaceae > Capsicum > Capsicum pubescens. The sequence goes on along the minus strand of CM061541.1, from coordinate 81,148,766 downwards.
TTATATTTGTTGGTTTCTTGAGTTGGAAGAATTTATTCTCTCTCTCTGTCTCTCTCTCTCTCTCTCTCTCTATATATATATATATATATATATATATATTAATTTCTTGAAAGAACGAGGTTATGCATACTGAATTTTTGAGTTAGTTGGATCCTTGTGTGGTTTGGGATAAGTTGGAAAATGAATGATATACTTCTTAATTGTCTATGTACTAATATATTTGAGACATAGTCAGTATATTATTGTGGATTCTTGGTTTGTTCACTTGGTTGATGTTGTTAGTCAGGGTCTTGACTTAAGTTGTTGCTTCGTGACTTGTATTTGATTAAGCTTTGTGGTTGTTGAAAAGGTTAGTTGTTTTTAATGGATATAAGTTACTTAAAAGGTGTTTATGGTCATTGAACTATTGGTCAATATTATTGAGATTGGGTAGGCAGGTGTTGTTATTCTGCTACTTAATTTCTCATGACCTTAAATAAATCCCTAACTTCTAGGGTGCTAAATCATAACTAGAATAACAAGATTAAGAAAATATTGGAAAGTTAATTCTTGTAGTCTTAGCTCGGTTGTGAAGTTATGTGCACTCATATTTAGCTTAGGCCAAAAATCTGAAGGCTGGTGTATTGAGTGAAAAATGAAAGTTACTTATTAAGTGATGGCATGAACTATAGACTGAGAGGAGTTAAACTGTCACATTATAAGAGAATGGTTTATCTTGAATATCTGTATTATATGTTAGGTGCTTTAACCTTGGTTGCCCGAGGATGCCTGTCACTAAGTGTTGTTTGTACAAATTCTACACTTGCTATACTTTTTTGGGTATAGTTTGATTGCAGGGTTAATTGATGTTTTTGAGATGACCTGAATAGTGATCTCCAACAGCTTCTACTCTTTTCATTCCTACGGTTGGGTTGTGTCTTCTGTTTTATCTTCATCTATATTTGAAGCTCTTATACGTGTCTAGATTAGGTTCTTGGAAAAGGTATTTTTGTTATCCTTTGTAATTTTAAAAAAGTTGTATTTTTTATGAGATTTTAAAGTCTTTAATTAAATTTATTTATAACTTTTGCATGTTTCTTAAAATGGGTGGTAAGAGTTCTCCTAGTAGATTTGAATAGGTGTCCTCGCGATTCGATTAGTTGGATCGTGACAGTAAGTAGTTGTGAATTCAAAGTTTGGATGACTTGAAAAGTTTACGAAACTTGGTGTTCCTATTCAGGTTCTTGGATCTGTTTGCACGGTTTTAAATTTTGGATCTAGCTAGTTTTTTTACTTAGATGTTATAAAGGTTAATTTTCCTTTGAAAAGTAGTTTATAAGTTGCTTCTTATTGCCTGATCCTTCTGCAGACCTACTCCCAGCAGAGAAGGGGGGAAAATAAGTCTCTCATTTAAATTTATGTACATCTTGACCCTTTTTATATATGTACCTAACCCAATTTTTTTTATGGATTATATAACGGAAGAATAGCAATTTCTTAATAAATTAGGCTACCTAATGAAGACTATTTTCATAAAATAAAAATTTGTTGATATTTTTATGAAACATTTCATAATATTGCATTCATCTACCAAAAAGGTGCATCGAAAAAGAGTAATAAACAAGATAAATTCTTCAAACACACATAAAATAAAAATACGTGTATAATATTATTTTTTAAACTTTATTTCAATTCTTTGAAGATATATCAACATGCTAAATATAATTTTAAAATAAAATCTTTTTAATTTTGTCTTCGAATAAGTATTGTCAAAATTTGAACAAATAATGTTATTGACAGTTGCGTTAATAAAAGTCATAAAATATAAGTAATTTAATAGATAAAATAAATTATTGGATATTTAATTTTTATATTTATCAATTGAATTAATTAAACAATATGTAATTTATCAGAAACTGAATATTATGATGAAAACATCTAATAGAATTAACCGATTAGTCAAACAATTAAAAGCACAAAGACAAACTCAATAAATAGAGTAGTTTATCATATTATTATGATATACTGAATGCAAAAGCCCGAGTGACAAGAAAAGAATGTATGAAAAAGATAATTTTATCAACTACCTTTCACAATTTTAGAGGAAGAAAAATAATTTTATCAATAACATGTCACAATTTTAGAGGAGGAAAAGTAATTTTGTCAACTACATATCACAATTTTAGATGAGAAAAGTAATTTACCAATCACATGTCATAATTTTAGAGAATTTTTAAAATATTAAAATTACCATAGTCTTATCAATTACATGTCATAATTTTAGAGGAGAAAAATAATTTATCAACACATGTCTCAATTTTAGAGGATTTTAAGAAAATTAAAATTATCATATTGTCATTGTGAGGACTGCCAAATTTTGGTATCCTCCCTTATATATAAGTATAATTTTAGTTTGATCAAAATATCAACTAACTTTTTTTTAATGAAAACAGTCTTCTCTAGGTAGCCTAATCTATTAAGAAATTGGTATTTTTCCTTTATATAATTCATAAAAACAATTGGGTTAGGCACATATAAAAAGGGTCAAGATATGGGTAATAAATTATATTCTCTTAAATTAAAATTAAGAACTAATTAAGGTTGTCACATCATTTTTTCGGTGGGATTATTGTAAAATCCGGTCATAGTAAATTTTGTGATGGCTGAAGCAAAGTAAAATGACGTTTGTGTAATGAATGAGAGAAAAGTAATTTTTATGTAACAGACGCAAAGTTAAGTGACCATGGATGAAATTTAATCCTCGGAAGAAAGTGCAATGCAAGTTTAAAGAGCGGGAGGAACTTACTGTCTATTTTTCTCAGGATTTTAAAAGAAGTTTTTTAAAAAAAAATCATTTGTACATGCTACATTCTGTATCATTTTCTATTGAGAAAATGGCCAAAATACCCCCCAACCTTTACCCCAAATCCCAACTACACACTTATACTTTGCAGGGGTCTTATGACCCCCCTAAACTATTTAAAAATGAAATATATGCCCATCTAAAAACTCATGCCCAGATCTGTACAAGTGAGTGAGCTGCACGTGCCTATCAGCTTATGCCACGTAATATTGTGATTTTTTTATATAAAAAATCATTTTTATCCTACTTTTTTCTTATTGTTTAATCATTTTTATCATTTTTTAATTTTTATCCTACTTCAATCCATGGAATCAAAACCATTTTTAATTTTTATCCTACTTCAATCCATGGAATCAAAACCATTGCCAGCCAAACCTACAATTAAAGATGTCCAAGACACTACACTATCATCATCCAACTCATCAAAAAATTGCTTGCCTCTATCATATTCCCGCATTTAGCATAAAGATCCAAAAGGTCATTTGCATCATGTACTTCAATTCATTCTTACATGAAGATTCAGAAGAAGATGATGACTTCATCTACCTTCAATTAACCCTCAATAAAATTTCACCCAAACAACTCACTAGCCCTCACAAAATCACCCTCTCCTATTTCCTTCGATAATTCTCCAACATTTGTTTCAGCATTGTTGATAAATCCAAAAGATTCCACAACTCAAAATTTATTCTTGATGCTAAAACAAACAATTTCAACAAACCCCACAACTCAAAATTCAATCTTGATGCTAAAACAGACAAAATCAAGAAACCCACAACTCAAAAATCAATCTTAATGTTGAAACAGTGCAAAAAAAAACTTAAATATGAATATTGATTTTGAGATATAATATTGATTTCATGGTTTGGAATCGTTTCACTCGATCCAAAATCCTCATGAGACATAAATTTTTTAATTAATTTTCACTTTTCATCAGAAATTACTTCAAGGACCACTTTAATCTTTTCAAATTTCAGAGAATTGTGAGATGAATATGTGTGTAATTGTTTATGGGGTTGGTGAATATCACTGGTATGTTCATTTTGAAACTGATTCGGTGATCGGAAAAGCTTCACCTGCGGCTGTGAAGCCATTCCGACGGAAACACTTGATATTATTTATCTTTGTTCATAAAAAGAAAAAATTAGTGGGTCTAAAAATGATAGTTAAAAAATTAATGGTGAGAAAAGTATTGAATTTGCGGTATAAATGAAAATGGAGATACAAAAATAAAGATGGAGATGTGAAAGAGGAAGATGAGGATGGTGAAGGAATATGAAAATGGAGAGAAGGAGAGGATAAGGAATAAAGCAAATAAAGAAAAAAATAAAAAATGCATATATATATATATATATATATATATATATATATATATATATATATATAAAATGTGAAAATAAAATTTTTATTTTTATTTTTATTTTCGGCGCTCACTCTCTCAAGGAGAGTGAGATACACTCGCTATGCCATGTAAGCATTTAGGGAGGTAATAATATCATTTTTAAATAGTTCAGGGGGGTCATAGAACCCCCGCAAAGTATAAGTGTGTAGTTGAGATTTGGAGTAAAGGTTGGGGGGGTTGGCCATTTTCTCTTTTCTATTTGGAGTTTAACAAATATGATGTACAATTTTGATGGATACATAAGCCATTTTATGTGATGTGAATTGTGATGCTTTAGTTCATTTTAATTAACCATTAAAGTTTGTATAAATATTGATTATTTGATTTGGTTTTAGATGTTTGTATATATGATAGGCCTCTTCAATTGTTGAAAGTTACAGTCAAATAAAATCAGTCGCTAAATGTACTTATAATGATTGGGGTTTTAATGATAGTGAACTTTTTACTGTCGTTAAATATTTATTAACTATCGATTATAAATTCGATCGTTAACTTTAATGATGGAGTTTTTAAAACGATCGGTGACGACCGAATTTTTTCTTTATTAATAGCGAGCGAATTTGTACTTTTAGTGACCAAATTTTTCCTCATATTTTTACTGAAAATATTTTTATCTAAATTTAATTTTCACATTAAACAAATTGGAAAATATAATATTAGTTAAAACGTGATTGGCGATCCGAAACGTGACTATTTTTCCTTTTCTTTTCTCTTCAATATTCAATGCGTTACTATATGCTTAAGTTGAAACTAATTAGGTTAATACTTTATTTTTCACTTGCGGAAAAGACGTGATTTGCTAATTAAGTCTTTCTTCATTCATTTTACTAATAATTAAAGAGACTTGGCTGCAGCATGGGTAGTTGTGGCGCTAGTATGAGAAAGGTTGCAGTATGCCCTATTAAATTGAGGCTTTTGTTCAGCACCTTTTTTTATGTTGTTCCAAAACTTATTTTCCAGTATTCTAATACCTAGTGTTTGTTGAAAACAATGATAAAATAATAATAATTGTTATGATATATATCAATTATAGTGAATGTCTATCAAGATCTATTTGATGTCTATCAGGATTTGATGTATTTGTCTTTTAGTGTGAAACGGGAAAATTCCCCATATAAATAGAAGGGTTTCCTTCATTGTAAATCATCCCTCAAGAGAAGAAATAAGAATCAATCTCTCTATTCTCTCTGCTCTTCTTCTTGTTCTTTATTATTTTATAACACATTATCAGCACGAGACTCTACCGTCTCAAATTTGAAGGCTAAGGCTAAGATATGGATAATTTTCAAAGTAAGCTGTCAAATTGTGAAGATATATGTTTGATTGATTCTGACACTACACATACGATATTCAAAGACGGAAAATAATTCTCTCATCTAAACATGGGCAAGATTAATGTCACTACAATTTATGGTAGTGCTAATTTGATTGAAGGCTTCGGAAAAGTCATTATAATCTTGCCCAAGGGAACTAAACTCATCATAAATAATTCCATGTTTTCTCCTAAGTCTCGGAGAAACTTGATGAGTTTTAAAGATATCCGTGAAAATGGTTATCATATCAAGACAATTGATGAGATGAATCTTGAATATCTTGGTATCACCAAGAATGTCTCTGGGCAGACATGTGTTATTAAAAAGTTCCCTGCTTTATCTTCTGGCCTGTATTGAACAAATATTTGTGCAATTGAGGCACATTCTATAGTAAATCGGAAGTTTACTGATTTCAATACTTTCGTACTTTGGCATGATCGTCTGAGACATCCAGGATCAATAACGATGAGACGAATCATAGAAAATTCAAATGGGCATCCATTAAAGAACTTGAAGGTTCTTTCGAATGGTGAATTTTCATGCAATGCTTGTTATCAAGGCAAGTTGATTGTGAGGCCATCACCAACAAAAATTGGGATTGAGTCCCCTGCATTCTTGGAACGCATACATGGGGATATTTGTGGACCCATTCACCCACCTAGTGGGTCATTTAGATACTTTATGGTCCTAATAGACTCTCCATCTAGATGGTCCCATGTGTGCCTTTTGTCATCTCGCAACTTAGCATTTGCAAAATTATTGGCACAAATAATACGATTACGAACACAATTTCCCGATAATCAAATTAAATCTATTCGCCTTGATAATGCTGCAGAATTTTTATCCCAAATATTTAATGACTATTGCTTATCGATTGGGATAAGAGTGGAACATCCTGTACCCCATGTTCACACTTAAAATGGCCTTACTAAGTCATTAATTAAACGTCTACAGTTGATAGCAAGACCATTGCTTATGAAAACTAAGTTGCCCATTTTTATTTGGGGTCATGCAATTTTGCATGCTGCAACACTTGTTCGTTTTAGACCAACAAATTATTATAAATTTTCTCCGTTGCAATTGGTTTTGGGTCAAGAGCCTAATATATCTCATTTGAGAATTTTTGGGTGCGGTGTATATGTGCCTATAGCACCACCAAACCGCACCAAGATGGAGCCCCAAAGAAGATTAGGAATTTATGTTGGGTTTGAATCACCCTCCATTATTTTTTATCTTGAACCATTAACAGGAGATATGTTCACTACTCGATTTGCAGATTGTCAGTTTGATGAGATAGTTTTTCCAAAATTAGGGAGAGAAGATAGTGGCATCAAAAGAGCAACTTTGTGGAAAAATCCATCACTATTTCATCTTGATCCACGTGTTTCTATTTATAAGAAAGAAGTACAAAAGATTATTCATCTGCAGAAATTGCAAATCAAATATTGGACGCATTTACTGATTTGAAAAGGATAACCAAATCACATATTCCTGCAGAGAATGTCCTAATTCGAATTGATGTATCTAAAGGACCATCCACTAGTGTCATAGCTAATGAATCTAAAGCACGCTTGAAGCGTGGCAGACCATTAGGTTCTAAGGATCGAAATCCTAGAAAAAGAAAAAGAAATGGTCAAGATGACACTATGAAAGATCCTCGTATGGAAGCTCAAGATTTGAGCAATGTTGATATTCCTGAAGGAATCAATGAGCCTGAGACTCAAGAAAATGAGGAACTATCCATAAATTCAAGTGATGTTGAAACTAATTTGAATCGATCTGAAATAGTAGTGGATCATGTCTTTGCATACAATGTTGCAACAAAAATCATGCAAGATAGAGAGGATCTTGAACCTCGATCTATCACAGAATGTCGATAAAGAAATGACTGGCCAAAATGACAAGAAGCAATTCAATCTGAATTGAATTCACTTGCCAAATGTGAAGTTTTTGGACCTATAACTCAAACACCTAATGGTGTTAAGCCTATTGGCTATAAATGGGTTTTTGTGCGAAAAAGAAATAAGAAAAATGAAATACAAAGGTATAAAGCACGCCTTGTTGCATAAGGATTTTCACAACGGCCTGGTGTCGATTATGATGAGACATATTCACCAGTTATGGATGCAATAACATTGCGTTATCTCATTAGTTTCACTATCCAGGAGAGACTTGAAATGCATTTGATGGATGTGGTAACAACCCATCTATATGGATCACTTGATAATGAGATATACAAGAAAATTTCCGAAGGATTTAAAATACCAAAAGCATATAGTTCAAAGCCTCGGAAAATGTATTCCATTAGATTGCAAAGATCATTGTATGGTTTGAAGCAATTTGGACGCATATGGTATAACCGTCTTAGTGAATATTTATCTAAAGAAGGTTATACGAATGATGAATTTTGCCCATGTGTTTTCATAAAGAAAACAACGTCGAAGTTTGTTATACTTGTTGTCTATGTCAATGACATAAACCTTATTGGAACTCCAATAAAGCTTCAAAGGTAATTAATTACCTAAATAAAGAATTTGAGATGAAAGATCTCGAAAAGATAAAGTTATGCCTTGGTTTGCAAATTGAGCATTTGACAAATGGTATCTTGTCCATCAATCTGCCTACACAGAAAAGGTGTTGAAACGATTCTATATAGATGGAGCACATCCATTAAGTACTCTGATGGTTGTTTGATCACTTGATGTGAATAAGGATCCATTCCGAACTCAAGAAAAGAATGAGGAACTCCTTGGTCCTGAAATATCATATCTTAGTGCAATTGGTGCACTAATGTATCTTGCAAATGCTACAAGGCCTGATATTGCCTTTTTAGTAAATTTACTAGCAAGGTATAGTTCTGTTCCTACTAGGAGACATTAGAATGGGATCAAACACATATTACGGTATCTAAAGACGACTATCGATATGGGCTTATTTTATTCTAAAGATTGCAGTTCCGATCTTGTTGGTTATGCTGATGCTGGATACTTATCTGACCCGCATAAAGCCGGTCTCAAACAGGCTATGTATTCATATGTGGTGGGTATTGTCATATCTTGGAGATCAATAAAGTAGTCTATCGTAGCCACTTCATCGAATCACGTTGAGATTATAGCTATTTATTAAGCAAGCCGAGGGTGTGTGTGGTTGAGGTCCATAATACATCTCATTCGAGAAAAATATAGCTTGAAATGTGACAAAGTACCCACAATTTTATATGAAGATAATGCACCATGCATAGCACAACTGAAAGGTGGATTCATAAAAGGAGATGGAACGAAGCACATGTCACCAAACCTCTTCTAGACACATGATCTCCAAAAGAATGGTGATATTGACGTACAACAGATTCGTTCAAGTGACAATGTGGATGATTTATTCACCAAGTATTTTCCAATTGCAACTTTCAAGAAGATGGTGCACAAGATCGGAATGCAAAGATTCAAGGATGTTCTTATTGGGGGGTAATATGTGTTATACTCTTTTTTTCTTACGAGGTTTTGTCCCACTAGATTTTTCTTGTAAGTTTTTTTAATGAAACAACCTATATGCTTATTGTTAAACATTCAAGGGGGAGTGTTATGATATATATCAATTATAGTGAATGTCTATCAAGATCTATTTGATATCTATCAGGATTTGATGTATTTGTCTTTTAGTGTGAAACTAGGGGCAAATTCCCCATATAAATAGAAGGATTTTCTTCATTGTAAATCATCACTCAAAAGAAGAAATAAGAACCACTCTCTCTATTCTCTCTACTCTTCTTCTTGTTCTTTATTGTTTTATAACAATAATAATATTATTTAATTATTAATAAAATAATAATAATATAATAATAATAATAATAGTACAATAAGATAATAGTGTATAATAATAATAATACTAAAATAATAATATTATAGCTGATATAATAATTATAACAGTAATATAATTTTTTATTGATAAATTAATGATACTGAATATTAAATAAATATTACTGAAATATTATCTTAAGTGATATATTAATTATATTTGAGTCGTGCTAGGTAGTGTCTTAAAAAATTATTTCAGCAATGTAAAATATTTCTCTGGGATTAAACAAGTACTTTCCTTATTAATTAGAAAATACAGGAATCAACAAAATTATTAATACAAATACCAGCAAGTTAAACTAGAGGTTTACTAAATAATAACCAAAATCATAAGGAATATAATATAAAAAGGGAAGAGGAAAATGTTGAAAGGAAGGAGATTGAAACAAATGTTAAGGATTTTTTCTTGGTCTTTTTGCAGAATAAAGTTGTGGTCATTTTTCTAGATTTAAGAGTGGACTACTCTTTTTACAAGTGTCAAGCTTAGTTGGCAAAACTTGTGGTATACAAGCTGCCACCATTTATTTAATCTCTCCAAGTAACATAATCTTCCCAAGCACACTACTTGGCTTCTAAAGTAAGCCTTTTAATAACATGACTTTTTCAATTATTTTGAAATAACTAAATATTTTTATTACAATCCCCACATTATTTCAAAATAATTTATAGGAAAAAAAAATTTAACTTGCTGAATTTGTATGGCAAAATGCAGTAGGTTTGGTATCTTCTGAACTATGAACACAACTTAGTTCAATAAAATTTAACTTACAGAATTATCAGTGAAATATAAATTTCTATGAACAGAATAACTCTTGTTGTAAGTCAGAGACTTTATCAATCATATTTTGACCGTAATTTTACTGTTCAATGTGATTTTGCGCCAATAGGCAATGCGCATGTCTGGTATTCATGAAAGCTCTGTTCCACTTCTCATATAGGTGAATTTATCAAGTGTACACTGCATTAAATACACCATCCGTACGGACTATGAATTCATTAAGAGTTAGTAACTCATCCCCCCATTTTAGAAGCAGTTCAAGCACTCTCAGTTAGTGTGCAGAGCCAATATAGACTTGTTATTATTCATATGAACATACTTCATGGGATCTCCAATCACATAAATTGGGTTACCGTCTCTATTGACAATCATAGTGGCCTTAACCCCATCTCTTTTGAGGTTTGAAGAATTAATTTTCTTTCCACAGGTTTAGTCAGTGAATCGGTCGAATTCAATTCTGACTTTACATAATTAATGAAAATTATTCCATCTCTTAGTAATTTCTTAATAATATTATGTCTCAATTTCATATGTCTGCTCTTACAACTGTAAGATTTATTCTTCGCAATAGTAATTGCGGCTTGACAGTCACGGTGTATATACACAGGAGACACCAGATCATCCTTTTTTAAAGGGATATTAGACAACTGGTCATCCTTTTTAAAAGGGATATTCTCTAAGAAATTTCTTAGCCATTCAGCCTCAGTACCAGCTAACTCCGGAGCCACAAACTCTGATTTCATAGTTTATCTAGCAATGATCGTCTGCTTAGACGATCTTTATGGTACTGCACTCCAACTAAGAGAGAACACATAACCACTAGTAAATTTTGTCTCATCTGAATTAGAGATCCAATTTGCATCACAATACACTTCTAAAGTTGAAGGAAATCTACTATACGAGATACCATAATTCACGGTTCCTCTCAAATATTTTATTAGTCGCATTAATACAAAATCAATGCTCATTATTGGGGTTATGAGTATATCTACTCAGTCTACACACAGCATACGTTATATCATGTCTGATAAAATTCATCAAATGCATTAGACTCCCAATAATTTGTGCATATTTAGACTGGACAACTGGGTTATCATTATTCTTTTTCAATTTATAGTTAGCATCATAAGGAGTGGCTACAGGAGTTACCTCCCAATATTTAAACTTCTTAAGAATTCTTTCAACATAATGTTCTTGTGTTAACATTATTCCATCGTCACTTCTTATAACTTTAACTCCAAATATCATATTTACTTCACCCAGATCTTTCATATCAAAGTTAGTAGACAAAAATAATTTAGCATTTTGTACAATATTTAAACTTGTAGCAAATATAAGCATGTCATCAACATATAAGTAAATTATCATATAATCATTGTCTACCACTTTAGTATAAACATATTTATCCAATTCAATAGAAGAAAGATGTTTTTTATTAAGACTTGATCAAATTTCTCATGCCATTATTTAGGAGCTTGTTTAAGGCCATAAAGAGATTTAATTAATTTATAAACTTTATCTTTTTGTCCAGAAATTACACATCTTTCAAGTTAAACCCTATAAATTTCGTCTTCTAAATCGTCGTTTAATAAAGTTGTTTTTACATTCATTAGATGGATAAAAAGTTTATGAATTGATGCCAAAGAAATTAATATTTGAATAGAAGAAATTCTTGTTACTGGTGCAAATGTATCAAAATAATTAATATTTTGCTTTTGAGAAAATCCTTTAGCTACTAACCGAGCTTTATATTATCTATAGATCCATTCGGATTAAGTTTCTTTTTTAAAATTCATTTATAACCAATCGGTTTTGCACCAGGGGGTAAATCAGTTAAAATTCATGTATTATTTTTTATAATTGAATCAAGTTCAATTTTTATTGCCTCTTTCCAAAATTTAGCATCAGAAGAAGATACAACTCCAAAATAATTTGACGGTTCATTATCAACAAGAAAAGTTTGAAAATCATTTCCATAAGAAAAATATTCTTTTCTAGGTCTTTTACTCCTTCTCAGTTCCTCAATATTAGAGGCAAATTTATTTTCTCTTTCAATAGGTGCATGAGAGATTTTATCACATAGTGAAAAAATATGTTCAAAGAATTCAACATTTTTTGTCTCAATTATAATATTACTATCAAGTACATCACTTTTCAATACAAGAAATCTATATGCAGCACTATGTTCAGCATATCCAATAAGCATGCAATCAACAGTTTTAGAACCTATTTTTCTCTTTTTAGGTTCAGGAAGAAGAACTTTAGCAAGGCAACCCTACAGTTTTAAATATTTCAAATTAGGTTTATACCTTTTCCACAATTCATAAGGAATTTTGCCAGTTCTTTTATAAGGAATTCTATTTTGTAAATGACATGCAGATAAAATACCTTCATCTTATAAATTATTAGGTGCATTAGAGCTAATTAACATAGGGTTCACCATTTCCTTCAATGTTTGATTTTTTCTTTCAGCTACACCATTAGATTCAGGAGAATAAGGCGGAGTTACTTCATGAATAATACCTTCTTTTTCACAAAAAGAATTTAAAGATACATATTCTTCACCTCTATCAGATCTAATTCTCTTGATCTTTCTACTAAACTGATTTTCAATTTCAGTTTTATACAACACAGAAGCATCAAAAACATCATCTTTATTTATAAGCTAATACAACTTAATAAATCTAGAGAAATCATCAATAAAGATCACATAATATCTTTTACCACCTCTAGTCATAGTTTATTTTAAATTACCCAAATCAGTGTGAATCAAAGATAACAATTCAGTTTCTCTATTAACTGGAAAATATGACTTTTTAGTAATTTTAGCTTCAGCACATATTTCACATTTGATGAAATTACTTGAATCTGAATCAGATATTAAACCAAGTGATTGCATATTCTTTATATATTTAATATTAACATGTCCTAATCTAGCATGCCACACAGAAATAGACTCAATCATATGAGCAGAAGCTGATGCATTATCATTGATAATATTAAGTTGATAATATTAAGTACATAAAGTCCATGGTTACAATAGTATTTTTCCATAAATATATTATTTTTTGTCAAAATAATCTTATTAGATTCATTAGACACTTTCATTTCAGCTTTATCCAGCAAAGCCACATAAATCAGGTTTGCTCGCATTGTAGGAACATGTAGCACATCCATGAGGGCTAAAGTTTTCTTCGAAGTGAGTTTTAGGAGCACTTTACCCTTGTCCAAGACTTTAGCAGTTCTCGAATCTCCAAGGTAGACCACTTCACCGTCATCTCTTATTGATGTATAGAAGGCAAATACTTCTCGATTTGCATAAATAAGTCGAGTATCTCCAGAATCTACCGCTCATTCTTTTATATGTGTCACCATATTCACTTGAGAAATAACATCTGCAATTATTTCATCTCCTTAAGCTAAATTAGCTTTGGGAGGATTTCTCATTTCCTTGTTATTTTTTATTCTGTGTCTACATTGAGCGGCATAATGACTTGATTTTCCACAAGTAAAACAAGTATTTTTTCTTTTCTTACAGTTGGGATTGTCAGGCTTGTAACCTTGAGACTTATTACCATACCTTTTGTTATTGTTGTGTTGACCTTTTACTAAATTTGCTTTGAGCGCAGCCGCCTACTTAGCTTTGAATGACTCCTTTCTGTTAGTATCTTCAACTAGAATATGAGTTATTATTTCCTCAATAGTAAAATTTGTCTGCTTATGTTTCAAGTTATTTTTATAGTCATTCCATGATTCGGGCAATTTTTCAATCAACATTCCAGCCACAAATTTTTTTGGTGAAGAGATCTCCTCTGCCTTCAAATCTTCTAGCAATTTTTGATATTCATTTATTTAAATTTTTATTTCTTTCACATCACTCATTTGCCAATTATAAAATTTTCAACCACAAACTTTTGTTTGATTACATCTTCAGCCGTGAATTTCTTAATTAAAGCTTCCCAGGTGACTTTTATTTTTTTGCAACTGCAATACACATCAAATAGTTCATTAGAAATTATTTGTAAAATAGTATGGCGACATATCTTATTGGCATATTGTCGTGATTTTAAAATTTAATTGTCAACGTCTGCATCAGGTTGTATTTGTGACAAAGCATATGCAACATCATGGACATCAAGTAATGAAAAAATTCGTTCTTGCCACCTTTTAAAGTTTTCATTAGCAAAAATTTTAATATTTGAAACATCGAAAAATGACTTATCATATGGTAAAACAACCGAAACAGAAGTATTAGGAGTTGTGTCGGTAGTAGAAGTACCAGGAGTAGAATTATATGTCGTAGTTTCTTAGATTGTTGGGAAACAATGATAAAATAATAATAAGAATATTATTTAACTGTTAACAAAATAATATAATAATAACAATATTAGCAGTACAATAACATAACAGTGTATAGTAATACTACTACTAAAATAATAATATTATAATTGATATAATAATTATAATAGTAATATAATTTCTATTGACAAATTAATGATACTGAATATTAAATAAATATTACTGCAATATTATCTTAAGTGATATATTAATTATATTTGAGTCGTGCTAGGCACTGTCCTAAGAAACTATTTTAGCAGTGTGAAATATTTTTCAAGAATTAAACAAGCGTTTTGCTAATTAATTAGAGGATACAGAAATCAATAAAATTATTAATACAAATATCAACAAGTTAAATTAGAGGTTTACTAAATAATAATCAAAATCATAAGGAATATAATATAAAAAAGGGAAGAGGAAAATGTTGAAAGGAAGGAGATTGAAACAGGAATGTTAAGGATTTTTTCTTGGTTTTTTTGCAGAATAAGATTGAGGTCCGTTTTATAGATTTAAGAGTGGACTACTCTCTTGACAAGTGTCAAGCTTAGTTGGCAAAACTTGTGGTATACAAGTTGTGCCACCATTTATTCAATCTCTCCAAGTAATATAATCTTTCCAAGCACACTATTCATTGGCTTCTAAAGTAAGCCTTTGAATAACATGACTTTTTCAATTATTTTGAAATAACTAAATAGTTTTTCTACAGTATTCCCTGTATATAATCTAAAGAGACTCTTGAAAAATACTTTGAGAGAACATCTTTATGAATATTCTCGGGATATTAGATGTACAATCTACAATTTTGTACTCTTGAGTGTACATAGAAATTAAATGGAGTAATATTTATTGGCGATATACAGTATATACGAAAGACAGAAACTTATGAATAATGAAATTGTGAAACTCCATCATGATTATGTCCATTTTTCAATTACAACGGGTAAAGAGTGATTATTTGCATTTTTTCCTCGTGTACGTATATAATGCATATGCTTTTTTATGTTTTTTTTTTTTAATTTTTATATACTTCTTCTTTTTGAACTTATGTAACAAACTTTTCTTTTTAATTTATATATACTAAAGAGAATGATATGTTATTTTTAATATCTAGACACAAATTAACTAACTTCTTATTTTATTTATAATGACACAAATATTTATGACTTGTTATAAATCACAAATTTTAAAAGTATTCTTTCTTCCATAAATTTAGTGCACAGTTTAACAACATCAAATAAAATGAGATGGAGGGATTAGTATTTACTCATGAAAGATACAATTGACCAAATCATATATGTATCTCTCTCTATGTATAATTACTTTCGTTTCAATTACTTTTTTTTAGGTTATTTAACAAAGATATTTTTTAATATCTGATAACTCTCTAATAGTTTTATATTCTACATGACATATTTAACATTAAAAGATTCAAAAGACATTTCTATATTACACATATCTTCAATTTAAAAACACAAACTTTAAAAATCTTTCTCATTTTCTTAAATTCCATTATTAATCAAATTGAGAACAATGATTTTCCTTTATATTTTTTGCTTCTTTGCTTTTGGCAATTCTCCAATATTCGGAGTCTGGATCTTCAGCGAATTTGGCCTATTAGCAGTTGGAAGAACAGGATTTCCATGAATGTACGTATTTTGGTTCAAATAATTATTTTATTTATTTCCTTTACTTGAAAATTGATTTTGCATGCTTGCTCGAATTTATTATCAAGCTTCATGTACTTGTTCCTAAGTGAGTATTTGCTAATTAATTAATCTCTAAGGCAGTGTTACAATTTTGAGTTAATGAATTTTAGAATTAAATAAAAGGTGATGTCTTAATTACTGAATTTTTGATAATTTATATATATTAAGTTGATTTTTTTAAATATATATATAAAGTTTAAAATAAAATTATTGAGTTTTTTCGAACCACTGACGAAGCTCTTCATTAATCATCTGTTAATTAGTTGTTGGGCAAAATTCATAAATAGCATACTTAAGACCTTAATTATGAGATTCATAGAAACACTTTCATAATTACATAATATAGCAACTTGTATTTTGTATTTTAATAAACTGTTGCTATAAAAATACAAATACAAATAGTTTACTGCCCTTAATTAATTGAAATCAGTTGCGGTAATTATGGTAAAATTACCTTAAATTAATGTGCAGATTCCCTTCCCATAAAAAACTCATAAATCATGTGATTTTCGTTATTAGCAACAACAATCAAATTCAAATTTCAGTTTCAAAAATCGTGTTCAGGCAAAATAAAAAACAAAATCCATTAAATCCTTTTCTGTTTAATTTCTTCTAATTTTACAATCAAATTAAAGTGTATCTTCTTCTGTTCAATTTCTTTAAATTCAATGATCAGTTTGAACGATCAGTTTCTTTGAATTCAACGATAAACCGTACCTTCTTCTGGATAATTTGTTCGAATTCAAACATCTATTGCAAATTCATCCTTTACTATTGTTGAAGGTATTCATTCATAATGTATTTTCTCATATCAATTTCCTCAAGTGTAATGAAATCGAAAAAATAGAATTTGTAATTAATTTTTTTTGCACCGTTACAGTTATTTGGTTCAAAAAAATTTTATTGATCCATTACTGCTGCTTCGTTCAAATTTTTCACGCCGTCGTTAATTTGTTTTGAATATTTTGTAAATGAATTTCGAGTAAAAGTTAATGCTACACAAAATTGATTCGGTAGAACAAAAATATTGATCAAAATTAATTTTTAAAACTGATAAAATTCAAATTTTTGGAGTTTTGATTCTCGAAATTTGATAGTGTATTTGTATATGTGAAAAATTTATTTGTAGATAATTTGGTTGTGTTCGATTATGGAGGATGTAGATTTGATGGTATTTAACGTTGAACAACTAATATGTAATTGTATTTTGGCTGGAAAATTTTGCTGTGTTTGTATTTTAAGTTTAACTAATGTTTCGTAATTGCATTTTTGGATGTAATTGTTGGCTATGTAAGTATATATTGTTGACGTTTATAACTGTAAAAATTTGTTTGAATTTGTTTTGTGTAAAGTGTATGTTGTAATTATTGACAGGTTACAGATGTGTATATTTGTGTATTTTAGGCGAAATAAGTTATCAATGGAAAGCATATCAGTTCTCGTGAAGCACTCCAGAAGGTGGACGTATGAAAAAACCTATGAAGAGTACGTCAATGATGCAATATTATTGAGCACAACGGCATCGTTCAATGAACTACACAAACTTTTGGCATCTCACCTAAATGTGGATTTGAGCAGCAAACGTATTCAAGTGGAATATCAACTACGCACAGTGCATATGTATTTTGAAGTGTAATCTGAACAGTGTACCAAATCTTATTGAACACTGAAAAACAAACATGTACTATAAACTTATCAAAATCATATCCAACATGTATGAGTAAAATGAAAAACTTTTAATCACTTCTCAATTAGTAACTTTAATTTGATTCACTACAAAACATAAGATAAGAAAGAACAAATAGTAAAATTGAGAAAGTGATATCAATATGTATTTGTCAAAAAAATTTAGAAATTGATACCAATATGTATTTTTATTATAAGTCACGTTTAATAACATAAACTTTTATAAATTTTCGCTAGATGTATTTGCCAATCTATATACTAAAAAAAATATAGTATATGAACACATACTAAAAAAATAAATATAAAGTATCTTATGTATTTGATAGTTAACAAACAAATATTAAAATACATATGATATTAATTGCATATGTATTTTTAAGTTAAACATGAATACTGTATATGTATATATGGCAAAATCTAAAAAGAGAATATGTATTTTTGAAGTTAAATCTCAACGTAACAAATAAAGTTGAATACTGAAATAAAATACATACTACAAAATTATTGAAAATATATTCAACATAAAAGACTAAAATGAATTACTTTCATTCACTTCAAAATCAGTAAGGTTGATTCACTTCAAAACATAAAAAAAGTTTCTACAATGAATACCAACATCCAGATTAATCTTGATAACTACGCAATGTTATAAAATCGTGAACAATCAGACATCTAAAACTTCCATGACACTAGTTATCTTGCTTTTCCTAACAAGCCTCAATGGTGCTTCGTCATCACTTTGAGTTGTTGCTTCTTATTTTCTCATGTCGTAGTCCCACAATATCTCGAGGGACATAACATATCTGTACAACTGTGCTTAAACAACACAATATTTCTTCTTCACAACTGCATATGTATATATTGCAACTCTGCACAGTGCATATGTATTTTTAAATTTAATCTGAACAGTGTATCAAATCATACTGAACATTGGAATAAAACACATACTACAAACTTATAGAAAACATATTCAACATAAAAGAGTAAAATGAATAACTTACATTCACTTCACAATTAGTAACTTATTCACTTCAAAACATAAAATAACTTTTTTAAAATTAATTTCAACATCCAGTTTAATTTTGTCACTACACAATGTAATAAAATCATCAACCATCAGACTTCAAATATTTCTGTGACACTTGTTATCCTTCTTTCCCTAACAGGCCTCAATGGTGCTTCATCATCACTTTGAGTGTTCATAAATTTCTTTTGATGGTGGATCCTTAAAATCAGCATCTGAATCAACTGAACGTTCATCATCAACTTCATCCTGCTCTAATATTTCAAACTTTGACATTTCCCTTTGAGTTGGCTCAATGTTCTTAAATACAACCTAGGAATATAGAAAAAATATATTTAAGTATCTGTTAAACAATTGTAGCGCAAATGTATATATGTAGACTATAAAATACATATCTAGTAAAAAATAAAGTCGTATCTATTGCCGACACAAATACAAATACGTCCATAACCACAAATGTATTTGTATATTTCAATATTCCAATATACTGAAAAATACATATCAATTATAATAAAAATACATATAACCAAATACCTCTTCATGAGTAGTTCATATATAAATATATTTTTCCATACATACAAGTTAGCAAATTCATTTAACATACAAATATAACTAAACATAGTAGCTTTACAAAAAAATACATGTTAACCCAAAATATATATTTAACCTATCATCTTCACAAATCAATTTTACTGAAATTCCTAAATACATATTAGCTGATCAGTAAATACATGTTAGCTTCACAAAAAAATACATATTATCCCAATTGATAAAGCTTTACAGAAATTTCTAAATATATAACAGTAAATAAAAATACATATACAACGACAAATACCTCTTCCTCCATGTCTTCTTCAGATTCATTAGCACAAGAATTCTCAACATTGGCATGAACATTGCTTGAATCTGCAATTTCTTTTGCTTTTCTTTTCTTCTAATATTTTTTTATCTTTTGGAGAAGAAATTTTTTTCAACCGTTTTTTTTCAAAATATCAGCCATCTTCGAAAAAATTCAACCAACGACAACAATAAATCAACTCAAAATCATCTACAATATCCATTCAACTCCGATTATCCTCCATTAATCGGAACAAAATAAACCCCAGTTCCAATTTTCATCCAAATTTTAATTTTTTTCAACTATATCAACTCATAAAACATCAAATTTCAATGAAAAACAAACAAAACATAATTCAACAAATCCGATCACCTTGATTCTCCGTTAACAACTACAAAAATCAAAACCTTAAAGATGAAGGGGAGAAATTGTTTACAGTACAAAATTCAAAAAAAAATATTGAGAAATTGATAACATGCAATAACTGAATTAATTAGTTACTTGAAATTGTGGAACAATATCATTATCAGATCGTACAAAAGACGTTAAGAAGGATAAAATTTTGAAAGAGAAAATCTGAGAAATGGTAAAGTATAAAGCAATTAAAGGAAAGAGAAAAATTTTAAGCGTGAATAATGGAACCTACTTTTGAGAGGCGGTAATTGTGGTCCCCCACTTAAAATAATGCTAGGTTTGCTACATCAAGTAATTTCATTAAAGTGTTGCTATTTTTTGTAATTTAAGACTTAGGTATGCTACTCTATGTAGTTTTCCCTTAGTTGTTTACAGCGATTAACAGGGTCAATATCTAAATCTAGAAATGGGCCCTAACCAGCTATGACAAGTTAATGGACAAATAAGGAGTGTATAATTAGGCATCTCATAGCATCAATTTCATAATTATTCAAAGGGAAAAGGACATTGTGTAGCACTTTTTAAATAAAATAGTTCAAGTTTGAGATTTTGTCAAAAGTGGTCAGTCGGGTATACTATTTTCACTTTATAATCATTTCCTAATTTGGGTCATTTAGGCCCATGTAGTTCAGATACAGTTCATATATAATATTGATACAGTCCATATACAATATGATACAGTTTTCAACTTGGGCCATTTGGCCCTGTTAAAAATATTTCAGTTTTTTTTTTCTATAAATTTTTAAACTGAAAAATATTTTATTTTTTTATTGTTTAAAAATAATAACTAAATATAATTATATAAAAATGGTATAATTGTTATATAGAATATGTATCTATATAAGATATATGTATAGAAATTGTATAGTTCTATCAAATATATATATGTATAAAATATATGTACAAAAATATATATAGAAAGTGTATAAAAATTATATAATTATTGTATAAAATATGTTAAAAAAAAGTATAATTATTGTATAAATTGTGTATCGAAACTGTATCATTTTCGTTAAGAATATTTATATGTATAAGATATGTGTAAAAACTGTATAGAAGGTATAGAACAAGCCAGCAAATTGAAATGGCTAGAAGGTGAATTTAAATTTCATGGCCATTTTCATGGAAATAGTTTAATTTGAAGTGTCAGTTTTGTCCTTTCCCCTTATTCAAAATAACAATTTGTATATGTATTTAGTTATCTTATTTTTAGGTAATAACTTGAGTTTAAAAGAGCAAAAGAAATTTCAACTTCTTTAAATCACATTCATCTAATTAATTAAAGATTAATTGAAGATTGTATTTCTAAAAGTAGGAAGCGTTTCTTAATGTCAAAACTTAAAATAAGTTTGAATGATTAATTTTTTTTTCCTATTTTTCTCTCTTTTGTTTTTCTTGTCTATCAGATTTTTCCTTGGTATTTATTATTTTTTATTTTTTTTACTATTTGTTTTCTTCTTTGCAATTTTTTTATTATTTTTCTTTTTTAGTTTTCACCTGCGTTTTTTTACATTTTTTTTTGCACTTTTTTTTGTATTTTCTTTTTCCTTTTATTGTTTCATTTTCTTTCCTTTTTTTGTTTCTTTTTTTATTTTTACTAGATGTTGAGGGCTCATGTAATATATATATTATTTTTTGTCTCAATTTATGTGGCACAAATAGAATATAGATAATCAATTATATTTTTATTTGCTTTAGATATTTTAAGTGTTAGTTTTCGTAATTTATAATACTTTTAATCTAATTTTCAAATAATACAGGTTACTCTCCTTGTTTTAAACTTTTGTGGCATTGATAGTCAATTATATTTTTAAAATAATTTAAGTTTTTAATTATTGATATTTATAATACCTTATTTATATTTCAATTTAAGTGACACTAATATAATTTCGAGAGTCAACCAAATATTTTGTATCTTTAAAAAAATTTAAGTTGTTAGTTAGTGTGATTTATATAGTATGTTTTATGTTTTTTTGAAATATATAACAGATTAATTTTTTGTAGATATTTTAAGTTGTTAACTATTGTAATTTATAATACTTTTTATGTAATTTTTCAAATAATACATGTTACTTTTCTTATCAAAACTTTTGTGGCATTGATAGTAGATTATATTTTCAACTATTTCAATTTAAGTAGCACTGATATAATTGGCATGCCCTATTTTTATCCAGGTTAAACAAAACATGACTTATGGACTCTAAATGAATTAAAGTTTGTATAGAGTCGCCACCTAATTTTTAAGGAAAATAAGAAAATCTTTTTATTTATTATTGATGTTTTAGTTTGCGAAAAAAAAATAATTGAGATTCTAGGTAAGGGTTCAAATTATCCTGAAGGGAGGAGTTAGGCACCCTTCAGGATCCACAAATGTGGTACCCGGCTAGACTAAATTTGTCAAAGAAGGAGGAGTTATAATTAAAATGATGTAAAGATGTATGTATATTAAGTATAAATTAATTCTTTTGAGAAATACGAATATTTAAAAGTATGTAAAGGTATATGGATATTAAGTATATAAACAAAATCCATTGTTATGAGAAGATGTAAAAGATATGTATAAAATATATAAATTAAATGTGAAAAAGAAAAAAAAATTGTGATGTATGAAAAGAAATGTATCTTGATATGCCATGAAAAGAAAAAGTATTTACAAATAATATTCTTTATTTGATTAAATTTTACGAAAAAAGTAAAGATTTACTTGAAAAAGATCACAATGTTTAAATTAATTGATTAATTTAATTTATTGGTGCAAATATTAACGGCCTAAGTTTGCCTAAGTAACAAAAGAAAAAAAAATATATACAGATATAAAATATGTATTAAAATAAAATTAATGCATATGATGTTATAAACTATATGTGAACAAAAGTATATAAGTATATGTAAGAAAAGACAAGATTGTATAAAGAAAATTTGTTCTAAAGGTTTACGTAATATTTTTTAGTGTAAAAAGTATAAATTATTTGATTAAATAATCTAAGTCAATCTAATATTCTTATAAAAATATTAACATCCTAAATTTGCCTAAACGCATGGTGAATATTAAATAAAGAATATCCAGCTCAATACCCCAAAATAAAGTTTTCATTATGATCAATATTTGTACAAGTGTAAGAATATAAAAATATAAGCACATAATTTAAAGTCTTCCTTGACTGCCTTTCCAATAAATATTTCCAATAACCTGTATAAACACTTGTAATAAAAATGTTAGTAACAAATAAATAATAATCAAAATAAATTAAAAAAATATGTGTGCATATACGTATTTAAAAATATATTTTTTGTTAAAAAGTGGGCTCAGATAAAGTTTTAAAATATGAGTATAAAAATTTCGTCATCGCCCGAGTCTATTTATTTTTGTTACATATTTGTATCCGTCTTTTATTTGTGGAGGCCTAAAAAATTGATGGACAATTTCTTCATCGATCATGTGTTGGCCTTTGATATAAAAAGTAAATTTGAAAATGTAAAGTCCGCCTTTGTAATGAGATGGCCTCAAATATCCAGACGAAGAAATAATTTCATTGGTCAGGTGTTGATCTTTGATATAAAATAGTAAAATTTGAGAAAGTAAAATCCGTCTTTTGTAATGGGATGGCCTCAAATATCCGACGGATAGAGAATGTCATTGACCAGTGTTGACTTTTTGATATAAAATAATGAATTTGAGAAAGTAAAGTACGTCTTTTGTAATGAAGTGGCCTCAAATATCCGAGGGAGAGATAATGTCATTGGCCAAGTATCGGCCTTTGATATAAAATACTAAATTTGAGAAAATAAAGTCCGTCTTTTGTGATGGGGTGACCTCAAATATCCGATGAAAAGATAATATCATTGGCCATGTATGTAATATTTTATTCTTATCAATGTAATACAACACCGGACGATTAAATCAGCACAAAATTAATTTTAAAGCAACCATGAGCAGCAAATTTAGTGAGTACAACAAAGAAAACAGTCCAATAATTATTCCAAATCGACAAGTAATGCAGTAGCGACAAACCACAAAAACAGTCCCACAATAACTGCAGTAATGTCATGATTCTCCAAAATTAGTCCAACAAATCAGAAAAAACGCACAAGAACAATAAAATATATATAAACACACATATACAGTATCTGTAAGAGACTAAAGTGATGGAGATTTGTCAGAAAATTCACCCCGACCAAATTCATACAAATAACACGACAAAGAACAAAATAAATTAAAAACTTTATTCAAACAAGACAAAGCAACGGTGGCATTGCTTCGACGGCATTCACCAGAGCAACGCCAAAAGTTGGGAATGTGGCAGATCTGGCCAATTTTCGGTGAACAATGGTGGAAAGAGTTGTTTGTCGGTCGTTCGGTGATTAAATCCAGCGATGGCGTGTGGTGGTGAGTTTTGGACGAAAGAGGCATGCTTATCGGTGCATCTGGTGCTGATAGAGGTGCGTGGTTTGGTTACTGGATAAGTGGGAATCGTCACCAAACCTGGTTCATGGCGGTGTTCAGATCCGGTGATGTTGGTGGCTATTTTGCCGACGACGGGAAAAGGAAAAGGAAAAGGAAGCGGTGGCAATGAAATAGGGAAGGGGAGATGTCCCGTGGTGGTGGTTTAGCAGCTGGAGCTCGCTGGTCATCATCTCCAGTGAGCCATCGGTAAAGCGGTGGCAGTGAGTTTAGGAGAGAGAGAGAGAGAGAAAGGAGAGGAAAAGTGATATATACGTCTGTTGGTGTGTGTTATGGGTGTTTGTGGGTGTGTATTATGTATTATTGTTGTTTTAAAGGAAAAGTTGTCGGTGGACTTATGGATGTCCTTATTTTCAGCTGAGAGGGTACAAATTAAAATCTTTCTTCTGAACTTTTGTCCCCTTTTTTTATGTGTAATTGTTATACTGTGTAAAAATAATTAATCCGATTTAATATTTGTAGACAGTAAAAATATAGACATTAATTTATAATTATGAAAAATCTAAAGAATGTTGAAAATATTAAAAAAAATATAATTAATCTAAAAATATTATTAAAATGTGACGTCATGTCGTGTACGTGTGCAAATGTTTGTAAAAATGTTAAAAGATAATAAATTGATAAAAAATCCTAATATACAGAGAATTATCAATAAATTATAAAAAGTAAAAGTATAAAAATAAATTGATAAAATCCTAAAGTAAGGATAAATATCAATAATTTATTAATAATTATAAAAAATATGTGAAAATTATATTTTGTGCTCTTTAACGATCAGAAAATCTGAAGACATTAATTAAGCATGGAGAGCAAAAATTGGGTGTCAACAGTTGCCCCTTTTCGTTTGAGGACGATGCAGAAGTCTTCAAACGAAAATGTTGACGTGTAGCCAATTTTACTCGACAAAAAATAAATTTTTTTTTGAAGAAAATTTGATCGAACTCTAATTTAGAGTTTCCTACATACCTCGAGTTATGTGAGGATCAGGTCGGGTGTAGTTTAAAAAAATAGGCAGTTGCCTCATGCCTTGGTATTAGGGGCGGATAACCACGTAGAATGAATATTGAGAGACGAACCATTTGGGAACAGAAGTGTTCATCAATTTTCGATGTCCCTTACAAAATTACCCCATTATCGAGCTGTGAGATACTGGAAATGCAAGATTGTGTACTTGCTGGGGAGAAAGAATGATTAGGGGATTGTGATGACTGAACTCTGCATAGAGCTTCCTACATATCTCGAGTGTCGCGAGAATCAGGTCAATATAGTTCGAGATAAGACAGTAGAAAATTTTAAGGTGATTCTCAAAATTTGCCCCAGTGTATGATGTGTGGGATTTACAAAAATATGTTGTTGTTATGAATTGTATTTTTTGTTGAAAAGATGCATGATGTCTCCGATTTCCTACGGAGACTTGAGAATGAATTACGTCCCCGATTGTTTACGGAAACTTGAAGATGAATGACGTTTTCAATTATTTACAAGGACTTATGTGATGAATGAAAGATGCCTTCGATTGTCTATGAAGACTTAATGCGTCACATCTCTAATTACTTATGGATACTGATGTTGATTATCATCTACAATTGTCTACGGAGACTATGTGATGAATGATGATGTCTTCAATTATTTATGAAGACTTGATGCATGACACCTCCAATTGTCTATGGAGGATGATATTGATTGTTGTCATCGACTTTCTACGGAGACTAATGTCAACGACATCTTCAATTATCCATGGAGACTGATGTTGATCGTCATCTCTGATTGTCTATGGAGACTGTATGATGAATGATGATGTCTTTGATTGTTTACAAAGACTTGATGCATGACACCTCCAATTGTCTATGGAGGCTGATATTGATTGTTGTATCTGATTATCTACGGAGACTACTGTGAATGACATCTCCAATTATCTATGGAGACTGATGTTAATTGTCGTCTCTGATTGTCTACGGAGACTGATGTAATGAATGATGATGTCTTCGATTCTATATGAAGACTTGATGACATCTCCAATTGTCTATGGAGACTAATTTTGATTGTCATCTCCGATTTTCTACGGAGACTGTGTGATGAATGATGTTATCTTCGCTTATCTACGAAGACTTGATGCATGACACCTCCAATTGTCTATGGAGGCTGATGTTGATTGTTGTCTCCAATTGTCTACGGAGACTATGTGATATATGATGATGTCTTCGATTGTATACGAAGACTTAATGCATGATGCCTCCAATTGTCTATGGAGGTTGGTGTTAATTGTCGTCTCTGATTATCTATGGAGACTGATGTGACGTCTTCGATTATTTACGAAAATAGATACATGACACCTCTAATTGTCTATGGAGGCTAATGTGATGAATGGTATCTTTGATTGTCTACGAAGACTTGATGACATCTCCAATTATCTATGGAGATGGATGTTGAATGATGATGTCTTCGATTGTCTACGAAGACTTGACAACATCTCTAATTGTCTATGGAGATGGATGTTGAATAATGATGTCTTTGATTGTCTATGAAGACTTGATGACGTCTCTAATTGTCTATAGAGACTGATGTTAATGGTCGTCCTCAATTGTCTATGAAGACTAAGGTCATCAACCGGTGAGGTAATCGAATTCTAATGGCCTCTCGATTGGTGGAACAACTGGAAGGTAATAGCCTCTCAACTGGTGGGGTTGTTGAAATTAAAGAGCTCTCGACTGGCGGAGCAAAAGATAATAGCCTCTCGACTGGCGGAGCTACTGAAATAAAAAAGCTCTCGACTGGCGGAGCAATTGAAAGGTAATAGCCTTCCAACTGGCGGGGCTATGAAAATGTAAGATACCTAAATTAGAAAGAGAACACCAAATAGAAAAGCAAATGATTTGTGTTTGAATGCGAGAGCTTGAAAAGAAAAGTACATTGCATGTATTTGGAGGTGGGCGACTTGAATGAAAGAGTGTAATACATGTATATGAAGGCATGTGTTGGAATGGAAAGGAAATTATTTTGTATTTTTGTTGTAAAAAGGTGTTGAAAGGTAAAATATGCAGAAGATTGCTTTGTATTTTCTTTGTAAAAAAATGAAGAAAATTATATTGTATTTTCTTTGTAAGAAATATTGAAATGTAAAAAAAAATGCAACAAGTTATTTTCTTTGTAAGAATGTGGACAAGTGAAAGTGTTGAAAATTATTTTGTATTTTCTCTGTGAGAAATGTGGAAAGGTGAAATGCAAAAATTATTTTATATATTTTTTTAAGGAATGTTGAAAGATGAAAAATGTATAAGATGATTTTGTATTTTTTGCAAGAAATATGAAATAACGCAGAAAATTATTTTGTGTTTTATTTGTAAGAAATGTTGAAAGTTGAAAAAAGCATAATCGTACCTTGACTGTTGTTGGTACCAACAATTAGTAGTGTGTATAAGAATTCCCCCATCTCTTCCAGCCAACTGAGATTGACTTCAAGATAACTCCTATAGCTTCAAGTGGTACCTCAGACATACCTAAGTATCGACAAGATTCGTTCGTCTTGCTTCAAGTAAAGATTTTGAATTGTGCATGTTCTCGTGTTTCAAATGCGCTCTCTAAAAAGATGTCTCGTTCTCACACTTATTTGAATATTATTTTTCTTTTGAATTTGGAGACGTCTAGAGATATGCACTCATACTCAGAAAGAAATTCAATGAATGCAATTGTGATACCATAGACTTGGCCTTTATGTAAGTATCCACTAATGTGAGAACACTTAGAGTAAGATCTTGTAGGACTTGTTATTGGCTTGTAATGTAAGCTTGGGGATGGGTAGGATGATATTTGGGTTGAAAGTGACTAATTTCTCAATGAGCGTTGCACTGTATTTGTGCTTTTGATAGTTGTTGCATTTTGACGCTTGATCTTTGTTGTGCTTCGCTATCCTTTGTTTTGTATTTGCTTCGACTTCTTTTGAATCTTGTACTAGAGTTTTTTTTTTTTTTTGATAATTTTTTTTATGATTCTCCATCTTTATCGAAGTTATCTCTTTTTTCGTTTGTGCGGGGGTTTTTGCTCTTTTTCTTTGAAGTCATCTTTTCATTTTTGCTCTTTTTGGACTATATATCATTTGTTTTTGACAACTTTGATCTTAAATTTCCGTCTGCAATTTGGGTGTAGTAAGTGCGCTCAAGGAGGTGGACCAAAAGGGGCTAGTACATGTAAGCACTCAAAAGGTGTATAGGCTCAGATGTGATTGTCCAAAGAAAAGGTTTCAGTCTCAAAGAGAGAAATTCTAGGAATTGATGTCATTTGGTAGGCTGTGGAAGGCACAATCGGGTCATAAAAGGGCCTACAATCCTTTTCCAAACTAAATATAACTCAGAATTTTACCTCAACAGACATTCAGGCCAAGTTCTAGATCAAAAATGCAATGCAATGAACTAATCTAAAGCTCACCACACAATGCACTTGAAACGATGAGGTTGACTTCATTTTTGTCTTAGATGTATGCAAGAGAATTTTCAAGTGTTACTCAGGTTTGACTAAAAGGTACCAAAAGAATCTATGGTTTACCTTGAAGTCGGCCCTCTCCATCATACCAATTTATTCTTTCTCATGCACACTCCTAACTGTGTTGGTACCAAGTTAAAATTCTGAATTTTTATTTATTTGAAAAAAATGGGATCGAACCCGAATGAGGATTGCCTACGTATCTTGTGAAAACTAGAATTAGGTCTGCGTAGTTCAGGAAAATTTATAAATTTGTATGGGCAATGTATAATTGTAAGAAGGTGATGGTCATCCATGAAAATAATGTGAAAGATGATCAGGAAAGAATTGTTTT
Organism: Capsicum pubescens; assembly: GCA_030864215.1. Taxonomy (NCBI): domain Eukaryota; kingdom Viridiplantae; phylum Streptophyta; class Magnoliopsida; order Solanales; family Solanaceae; genus Capsicum; species Capsicum pubescens. The sequence continues at coordinate 81,119,299 of CM061541.1, read as the reverse complement.
TAGCATCAAAATAATTCCGATGAGATGATTGAGAGGATGGGTGTCAAGCATGAGGAGAGCTTTGACACAACTTTGGTATGCTAACAAGATTGAGAAAGTCAAACATTGAAGAAATGATGACATTATTTTGCCACAGTTGGCAGGAGTATTATGAATAAAGAATATTGAATCCTTGCTTTTAAAGTGGGGATCGATACATCATAAATTTAATGGTTTACAATATTCTAAAGAAGAAGCTGAGTGTTCTCAGATCAAAATTAGGTGAGGATTTGGAGGGTAGACCGGCTAGGCACTAATGTTATTGGGAATTTGCGCTCTTGAAGACTTTTGGAGAGCGTCTCTGAACTGTTTTTGAAAAATTATCCAGTTGAATTCCAGAGAAATTATTCCGAAATAGTGAAGAGACCGAACCCTAATGCAGGGTTGTCTAAGTATCTTGTCAGGACAAGAATTAGGTCAAAACGTAGTTCAAATCCATCTGTGAGTTTGTACACAGCATGACCTATTTCTAGAATAGGAATTTTCCTAAATGGTTGAGAGTAAGACTGAACAATTGCGAGAAGGCGCACTAACCTAAATGCACCAATTTTGAAACTATGAAATTCGAAGAAGGTTTGGGGGAGTGTAAGACAACCCCAGCGTGAACCTCAATGTGTGAAGTGTACGGTTAAAGATTCGATGAAATTATGATTTAAGATTAAATGAAGTAAAGAATAATGTGTAACAGTTTTTACAATATACAAATACAATGTATTAAACAAGTAATGAATATAAGAATCGATAAGGCAACAAAATTAATTTGCGCAAATAATGTAAAGAATTCATGAACAAATCAACATGATTTGCAATGTGAAACAAATAAAGAATCAAAGAATTAATATATGCAAAAATGTAAAAATATCTTCCTCAATTGAAAAATTGAGTCTATCATGGTTAGAACCTGTTAGTTCTCCCCAGCAGAGTCGTCATTCTGTCATGCCCTATTTTTATCAAGGTTAAACAAAACATGATTTATGGACTCTAAGGAAATTAAAGTTTGTACAGAGTCGCCACCTAATTTTTTAGAAAAATAAGGAAACCTGTTTATTTATTTACACATATGATTGATGTTTTAGTCTGCGAAAAAACTCAATTGAGATTCCAGGTAAGGGTTCAAATTATCCTGAAGGAAAGGGGTTAATCACCCTTCAGGACCTACAAATGTGGTACCCGGCTAGACTAAATTTATCAAAGAGGGAGAAGGTATAATTAAAATGATGTAAAGGTGTATGTATATTAAGTATACATTAATTCTTTTGAGAAATATGAATATTTAAAACTATCTAAAGGTGTATGTATATTAAGTATATAAACAAAATTTATTGTTATGAGAACATATAAAAGATATGTATAAAATATATAAATTACATGTGAAAAAGAAAAATATTTTATGATGTATGAAAAGAAATGTATCTTGATATGCCATGAAGAGAAAAAGTATTTGCAAATAATATTCTTTATTTGATTAAAATTTACGAAAAAAGTAAAGATTTACTTAAAGATCACAATGTTTAAATTAATTGATTAATTTAATTTATTGGTGTAAATATTAACGGCCTAAGTTTACCTAAGTAACAAAAGAAAAAAGAAAAAAAAACAAATATATACAGATATAAAATATGTATTAAAATAATATTAATGCATATGTTGTTGTAAAATATATGTAAACAAAAGTATATAAGTATATGTAAGAAAAGACAAGATTGTATAAAGAAAAATTATTCTAAAAGAAAAGACTACGTAATATTTTTTTAGTGTAAAAAGTATAAATTATTTGATTAAATAATCTAAGTCAATCTAATATTTTTATAAAAATATTAACGTCCTAAATTTACCTAAACGCATGGTGAAAGATTAAATAAAGAATATCCCGTTCAATACCCCAAAAGTAAATTTTTCACTATGATCAACATTTGTACAAGTGTAAGAATATAAAAATATAAGCACATAATTTAAAGTCTTTCTTGACTGTCATTCCCAATAAGTATTCTTAATAACTTGTATAAACACTTGTAATAAAAATGTTAGTAACAAATAAATAATAATCAAAATAAATTGAAAAAATATGTGAGCATATACGTATTTAAAAATATATTTTTTGTTAAAAAGTGGGCTCAGATAAAATTTTAAAATATTATAAAGATTTCATCATCACTCGAGTTTATTTATTTTTGTTACGTATTTGTATTCGTCTTTTATTTGTGGAGGGGCTCTTTCGCTCCTTCTCTCTAACTAACGTATCTTTCAACGCCTTCTTTAACTTGACCTTGCCGTCGTCGTCGAAGCAGACGCCGGCGACAGGTAAGTACGTTGCTCCATCTCTCTCCCTTGGTCTCTCCCTCCCCATGCGTTCTCTTTGATGTGACTGGTTAGTCTCTGTGAAGTAGATGCCGGCGGCGAAACAACACCGGCGACAGGTAGGCACACTTCTCTCTCCCTCTCTTTCTTGGTCTCCCTTTTTTTCTCCCTCTCTCCCTTTCCCCCTCCTTCTCTCTCTCTCCTCTCTCCACTGTCAGTAAATTTGCGAAGGCATCAACTTGCTGGTTACTGATCCGCGATCGGATTCGGTGAACTGGTTCGACGGACGTCTATGGTGAAGGCGGAGGAGCCAGAAAATCCAAGTGGGGGTCTCTACCGAATATTGCAACTACTGTCCAGATTTAAGCCGACGACTTTCCGACGAAGTGATTCCAGCGACCCAATTTGCCGGATTCCAGCACAACAAGCAAAAGCAGATTACATGATATACGTATTCCGGTGACTTCTAACCCTTGAACTTTATTTTATCGCGCAATTTTTTGATATTTTCGTAGCCTGTAATTTGCGTGGGATTTCCTATCTGTTATTTGGATTTCTAGTAATTGTTGTTCTTAAAATTTGGATATAGTGTGTGATGTGATGGTGTCTTTATTGTCTTGCTGTTTTTGAACCTCTTATGTTGCTTCATATTATTTATCGAACTATCTCCTGTATCTTGACTTGCGTGTCTGCTGTAGTATATTCGTGACTTGCACCGCTTCTTATTATTTGTTTGGCTGTCCTTGGTGCCAGGCCATTAGTGTTCTCTATTTTTCTTACTGTTAGTTTTGTCCTTACCTTGGTTTTATTTTTTCTCCCTATTTGAGTTTAGTTTTGTTTCTTGATTATTTTTTCTAATTTGTGTGAGCCTTGTATTTCCTGTTGCTGCTTTGTTACTACCATTGTTTATATTTTCTTATATTTTCTTGTAGTAGTGGTTGTGGGCGTTGATGGTTGGATAGGATCATGTCCGAGGGGGTTGGGGCGGGGAGCTGTTGTAGGGGCGGGGGAAGAAGGAAAAGCGAGGGTGGGAGGAAGGCCAAGGTTTGGCCTCAGGGGCGGTAGAGGAAGACGTGATGATAGAGTTGGTAGGCTGAGGGTTGGGTCTTGGAATATAGGGACTCTTCAGGGTAAGTCCATAGAGCTTGTGAAGATTCTTAGAAAGATGAGGATTAATATTGCGTGTGTTCAAGAGACCAAGTAGGTAGGGTCTAAGGCTAGGGATGTGGATGGTTACAAGCTTTGGTACTCTGGGAGCGAGAGGCGTAGGAATGGAGTTGGCATCTTAGTAGATGAAGATCTTAGAGGTCAGGTAGTGGAGGTAAAGAAGATCAACGATAGGTTGATAACTATTAAGTTGGTCATTGGGGGGTTTACCCTGAACGTGTGTAGTGTTTATGCGCCACAGGTGGGCTTGGATGGGGAGGAGAAGATGCGGTTTTGGGAGGCTTTGGATGAGGTGGTGAGAGGCGTGCCTAGCTCGGAGAAGATTGTTGTAGCGGGAGATTTCAATGGGCACATCGAGGCGTTACCGGGAGGCTTTGGTGATGTGCATGGTGGGTTTGGTTTTGGGGAAAGAAATGAAGAGGGGGCTACTCTATTGGATTTTGTGAGGTCCTTTGGGCTGGTGGTGGTGAACTCAGGCTTTTCGAAGAAGGACGATCACCTGATCACCTTCCAAAGCGCGATAGCCAAGACCCAGATTGACTTTTTGTTGCTTAGGAAAAGGGATAGGGTGTTGTGTAAGGACTGTAAGGTCATCCCGAGTGAGAATCTTTCGACCCAGCATAGGCCCTTGGTTATGGATTTGGGTATAAAGAAGGATAGGAAGAGAAAAGGTGAGGAGTGTAGACCTAGAATTAAGTGGGGCGGCTTGACGCCAGTAAATGCGTGGGAGATAGGGGAGAAGTTGGCGGGAATGGGGGTGTGGGAGTGTAGGGGGGACGTGGATAGTATGTGGGATAGGGTGGCTAGGTGCATCAGGGAGAATGCTAGTGAGGTGTTGGGTGTTTCTAGGGGCCGGGCCGGGCATCATCGGGGAGATTGGTGGTGGAATGAAGAGGTTAAGAAGAAAGTGGAGACCAAGAAAGGGGCGTATGCTAAGTTGGTTGAGAGTAAGGACGAAGAAGAGAAGCGGGTAAACAGGAAAGAGTACAAGTTAGCTAGGAAGGAGGCTAAGTTAGCAGTTACGGCGGATAAGACGGCAGCATTTGAGAGCTTGTATGCGGGGTTACAAGAGAAAGAAGGGGAAAAAAAGTTGTTTAGACTCTCTAAGGCTAGTGAGAGAAAGGGTCGTGACCTCGATCAGGTGAAGTGCATTAAGGGGGAGGAAGGTACAGTGTTGGTGGAGGACGGCCACATTAAGAATAGATGGCAGTCGAATTTTCATAGGCTCTTGAATGACGAAGGGGATAGAGCTATTGTGTTAGGGGAGCTGGAGCACTCAGAGGAGTGTCGGGATTTTAGTTATTGTAGACGTTTTAAGGTAGAGGAGGTTAGAGAGGCTGTTCGCAGGATGTGAACGGGTAGGGCGACGGGGCCTGATGAGATACCTGTGGATTTTTGGAAGTTTTTTGGTGAGGCTGGTTTAAGGTGGTTGACTGAATTGTTTAACGGAATTTTCAAGACGGCGAAAATGGTCGAGGCTTGGAGGTGGAGTACTATGATCCCTCTTTATAAGAACAAGGGTGACATTCAGAGTTGCAATAACTATAGGAGTATTAAGTTATTGAGTCACTTTATGAAGATTTGGGAGAGAGTGGTCGAGGTGAGGCTGAGACGGATAGTGTCTATTTCGGAGAACCAGTTTGGATTTATGCCTGGCCGCTCGACGACGGGGGCAATTCACCTGGTGCGGAGGCTGGTGAAACAGTATAGGGAAAGGAAGAAGGACCTGCACATGGTGTTTATCGACTTGGAGAAGGCATACGACAAAGTCCCCAGGGAGGTGCTTTGGAGATGCTTGGAGGTGAGTGGAGTCCCAGTAGCATATATCAGAGCAATTAAGGATATGTATGATGGAGCTAAAACCCAGGTGAGGTCGGCGGGAGGAGACTCAGAGCATTTCACTGTCTTGACAGGATTGCATCAGGAATCTACTCTTAGTCCCTTTTTGTTTGCTTTGGTGATAGATGTGTTGACGCGACGTATTCAAGGAGAGGTGTCTTGGTGTATGCTTTTTGCAGATGATGTAGTTTTGATTGATGAGACGCGGGGGGTGTAAATGATAAATTAGAGGTGTGGAGACAAACTCTTGAGTCTAAAGGGTTCAGGTTGAGTAGGAGCAAGACAGAGTATTTGGAATGCAAATTTAATGACGTGAGGCTGGAGAATGAGGTGGTAGTGAAGTTGGAATCACAGGTGGTATGTAAGAGGGATAGTTTCAAGTATCTTGGGTCCGTGATTCAGGGTAACGATGAGATTGACGAGGATGTCTCGCACCGTATTGGAGCGGGATGGATGAAGTAGAAGCTCGCTTCGGGGGTGTTGTGTGATAAGAAGGTGTCGCCCAAGCTTAAAGGAAAATTCTAGAGGGTGGCAATCCGTCCGGCCATGTTGTATAGAGCGGAGTGTTGGCCAGTTAAGAACTTCCATATTCAAAAAATGAAGGTGACAGAAATGCGGATGTTGCGTTGGATGTGTGGGCTGACTAGGAGGGATAGAGTTCGGAATGAGACTATCAGGGAGAAGGTTGGTGCGACTCCAATGGAGAATAAGATGCGGGAAGTCCGATTGAGATGGTTCGAACACGTGATGAGGAGGGGCATAGATGCCCCGGTTCGTAGGTATGAAAGGCTAGGTTTGGATGGTTTTAGGCGGGGTAGGGATAGATTGAAGAAGTACTAGGGAGAGGTGATTAGGCGGGACATGGAGCAGTTACAGCTCACTGAGGACATGACCCTAGATAGGAAGATCTGGAGGACGCGAATTAAGGCAGAAGGCTAGGGTCAGTTTGGGTCGCTAGTGTAGGGCATTACTTGGTGGGGGTATTATTTTTGTTATGATACCTTGTTTCATACTTTATTACGAATCTGTTTACTTTTCTCTGTTTACTATTACTTGTGGGTGTCGTATTCATGTTATGCCATCTTGTTACATACTTTACTATAAATTTATTTAGTATTCCGTGTCTTGAGCCGGGGATCAATCAAAAACAGTCTTTCTACTTCTTTAGAGGCAGAGGTATGAATTGCGTACGTCTTACCCTCCCCAGACCTCACTATATGAAAATACACTGAATTTGTTATTATTGTTGTTTTATTTGTGAAGGTCTAAAAAATCGATGGAGAATTTCTTCATCGATCATGTGTCGGCCTTTGATATAAAAAGTAAATTTGAAAATATAAAGTTCGTCTTTGTAATGAAATGGCCTCAAATATCCAAACGAATGAAATGACCTCAAATATCCAGATGAGAGATAATTTCATTGGTCAGGTGTTAATCTTTGATATAAAATAGTCAAATTTGAGAAAGTAAAATCCGTCTTTTGTAATGGAATAACCTCAAATATCCGATGGATAGATAATGTCATTGGCCAGTATTGACTCTTTGATATAAAATAAGGAACTTAAGTAAAGTCAGTCTTTTGAAATGAAATGACCTCAAATATTCGAGGGAGAGATAATATCATTGGTCAAGTATTGAATTTGATATAAAATACTAAATTTAAGAAAATAAAATCGTCTTTTGTGATGGGTAGACTCAAATATCCAACGGAAAGATTATGTAATATTTTATTCTTGTCAATGTAATCCAACACCATGTAATATTTTATTCTTATCAATGTAATCCAACACCGGATGATTAAAGCAGCTCAAAATTAATTTTAAAGCAGCCATGAGTAACAAATTTAGCGAGTAACAAATTTAGCGAGTACAACCAAGAAAACAGTCCAACAATTGCTCCAAATCGACAAGGCAGTGGCGACAAACCACAAAAACAGTCCCACAATAACTGCAGTAATGTCATGATTCTCCAAAATTAGTCCAACAAATTAAAACAGCACAAGAACAATAAAATGTACATTAACACATATATATAGTATCTTCAAGAGAGCAAAGTGATGGAGATTTGTTGGAAAATTCACCCCGACCAAATTCATACAAATAACACGACAAAGAATAAAATAAATTAGAAACTTTATTCAAACAAGACAAAGCAGCGGTGGTGTTGCTTCGCCGGCATTCACCCAAGCAACGCCGGAAGGTTGGAACGCGGCAGATCTGGCCGATTTTTGGTGAACAGTGGTGGAAAGGGTTGTTGTCGGTCGTCCGGTGATTAAATTCGACGACGACGCGTGGTGGTGAGTTTGGCCGAAGGAGGCACGCTTGCCGGTGCATCTGGTGGCTGATGGAGGTGCGTGGTTTGGTGACTGGACAGGTGGGAATCGTCGGCAGACCTGGTTCATGGCAGCGTTCGGATCCGGTGGCGTTGGTGGCTGTTTTGCCGGCGGTGGGAAAGGTGAAACAGAAAGGGACCGGTGACAATGAAGTAGGGAAGGGGAGGCGTCCTGTGGTGGGGTTTAGCGGCTGAAACTTGCCGGTCATCACCTCCGGCGAGCCATCGGTGGAGCGGCGACAGTGAGTTTAGGAGAGAGAGAGAAAAAAGAGAGGAAAAGTGATATGTACGTCTGTCGGTGTGTGTTGTGGGTGTTTGTGGGTGTGTAATGGGTATTGTGTATTGTGTATTGTTGTTGTTTTAAAGGAAAAGCTGTCAGTGTACTTGTGGTTGTCCTTATTGTCAGCTGAGAGGGTAGACATTAAAATCCACCATCTAAAATATAGACATTAATTTATAATTATGAAAAATATAAAAAATGTTAAAAATATTAAAAAAATATAATTAATTTAAAAATATTATAAAAATGTGACGTCATATCGTATACGTGTGCAGATGTTTTTAAAAATGTTAAAAGATAATAAATTAATAAAAAATCCTAATATACAGAGAATTATCAATAAATTATAAAAATTAAAAATATAAAAATAAATTGATAAAATTTTAAAGAAAGGATGAATATCAATAATTTATTAATAATTGTAAAAAATATGTGAAAATTATATTTTGTGCCCTTTATCGATCAGAAAATTTGAAGACGTTAATTTTAAGTACGGAGAGCAAAAATTGGATGTCAACTATAATTTCAAGAGACAATCAAATATTTTATATCTTTTAAATTGTAAGTTGTTAATTAGTGTGATCTATAGTATTTTTTGGAATATATACCAAATTAATTTTTTTTACATATTGTAAGTTGTTAAATATTATAATTCATAATACCTTTTTATATAATTTTCAAATAATATATGTTACTCTTTTTGTCCAAACTTTTAAACTTTTATGGCACTGATAGTCACTTATATTTTTAAAATAATTTATGTTTTTAATTACTGTTATTTATAATATTCTTTCTTCTATTTCAATTTAAGTGAAACTAATATAATTTTGAGAGTCAACCAAATATTTAATATCTTTTACACTTTTAAGTTATTAATTATTATGATTTACAAAAAAAAAAATCATATTTTTATGAAATATATAAAAAAAAATTAAAAAAATAAGACAAATAAATTAAAATAGATGAAAAAAATGAAGGCAAAGGAAAGAACCAATGAAATTGTGCCAAACCTGGCAAATTGACCTTTAAATTTTTAAAGTTGTAAATTACTGTGGTTTATAATATTTTTGTACGTATTTTATTTAAATATATAACAGATTATTCTTTTAGATATTTTAAGTTGTTAACTATTGTAATTTATAATACTTTTTATGTAATTTTTAAATAATATATATTATTCTCCTTGTCCAAATTTTGTGACATTGATAGCCAATTATATTTTTTAAATAATTTATTTTTTTAGTTATTATGATTTATAATACTTTTTCGTCTATTTTAATTTAAGTAGTACAATGTTTAGATGGTCATAATAAGTAATTAGGGGTGATAAAGTAAAATGACAATTGAAGGAGCGAAACAGTCATTTCTTAAATGACATATAATAACTAATTAGAAGTGATATAGTAAACTATTATATAAAAAATACTTGTGGAAAAAAAATATGTGGGCCTTATATAAGACGTCAAGTTAATTTAACATCAAATATGATTAATTTTCTAATACTTAGATGAATTTATAATAATTTTTTAATATTAATTAATACCTAGATGACTTATAATAATTAATTAGGATCAATATAGTAAAATTACGATTGAAGCAGCTGAAGCAGACATGTTATAAATGTCTATTTTACTTTTTAAAAATTAAATATAATATTATTAGTTTTTTAATACGTAAATGACATATAATAATTAATTGAAGATGATATATGTTGACACCCAATTTTTGTTTTCCGTGCCTAAAATTAACGTCTTCAGGCTTTTTGTTCGTTAAAGGGCGCGGAGCATAATTTTCACATCTTTTTTACAATCGTTTGATAAATTATTGATAATTATCCTTTCTTTAGAATTTTAATCAATTTTTTGTCATAATTTAATTTCTTATAATTTATTAATAATTTTTTTAATTTTAGGATTTTTATCAATTCATTATCGTTCTTAACATTTTACAATCGCCCGCACACGTGCACGACATGACGTTATATATATATATATATTTACAGTATTTTTAAATTAATTATATTTTAATAATTTTAATATTCTTTATATTTTTCATTCAACATCTATATTTTACAGTCCGCAAACGCTGAGTCAGATCAATTATTTTTGTGCAGTATAATAATTCGATGTCTTATCACATCCGACAACGACTACACAATAATGTCTTGTCACGTCCGACAATAACCACTCAGTGTTGTCTTGTCACATCTGACAATGACCATTCAATGACACTACCCTTTAAATAATTACTTTATCCGTTGGTCAAAAGGATGAAAAATCTTTGGCCAATAACTTAAGGACCTAATGATGTTCTATTATAAAAAGAGATGACACCCTTTTATCCATTGGATAAAAGGGGTGCTCAATTTTTTGTATAAATAGGTGGTGGAAGGACACACTTTGGACACACATTTTTGTTCATTTTTCTTCTCTTTCAAAATACACATATATTTATTTTTTATAACTCATAAACATTTTTCCTTTGCAAACCCACACACATATTCATAAATATACAAGCATATTTTATTTATTCCATTTTTCTCTTCAAAACACAAAAAATATATATATATTACACACACTAACACACCACACATATACACATACTAAAATCAGATGGTTGCTCACTTTTCTCTCCCAAAACACACTACATACACAAACACCATCTTTTCTCTCTCTCTAACGAATCTCTCCTCTTTCTCTCTTTAACAGCCGTTCCGCTCCTCTCCGACGAAGATCTGCCGGAGCACGTCCACCATCATCACCACCACATGACCAGTAACAACTCTACACCGCCCGTCACTGCCAGCCGAAGCTCCGGCGAGATCCAATGTCGTCAGCCTTTCTCCGTTCCTCTACAAATCCACTGCTAGCTTGCCGGAGGTGATGACCGGCAAGCCTTCAGCCATACTGCCTCCCCTCTCTGTCGTTACCCACCAAAAAAAAAAACCCAAAGAAACCTCTGTCACCAACTAATCTTCCCTTCTCTCCCCCTTATTTTGTTGTTGTAACATCGGAAAAGGGTCAGATCTGACCAAATTTATACATCTTGGCGTTACTCTGGCGATTCACCGTTGAAGTGATGCCGCCACCATTACTGCGATATCGGAACCTTGGTTTTTTTCCGATATTACTTTCTCGAATATAAAAATTTATAAAAATGATAACTCTTTTCCTCTTTGTTTGTTTTTCACATTGTTACTTCGAATACTGCTAGTTGTTGGTTGGAATTAAGTGTTTTGGGGTGATGCCATATTTTGCTTCATCATTACATTCAAGTTGATGTTTGTTTTACTGGATTTTGGTTGAGATTCGACCGAAAATTATCTCTTCGCTGCTTTGTTTCTACTGTGAAATATTTAGTTTACTGCTCTTGTTGCTATTCCTTCATAATTATCCTGGTGCTTTGTCCCTCACATTTTAACACTACTGATAATAAATAGATATTACACATTCTGGCCAATGAAAAAATTATTATTAATTTTGAGGCCTCTGTAATCAAAAGACAGATTTTACGTATACAAATACGTAATAAAAATATTTTTTGAGCGATGATGAAACTTTATAACAACACAAAATTTTACAATTCATATCTTGGCAGGACGATTTAGGACGGCCAATTAATTGAGCAACCACTTCGTTGCAAGACGATTTAGGACGGCCAATTAATTGAGAAACCATTTCGCAGTCATGATATTATCTGAGCCCACTTTTTAACAAAAAATATCTTTTTTAAATATTTATATACACACATACTTGTTCAATTTATTTTGATTATTATTTATTCGTTACTAACATTTTTGCAAGTGTTTATACAGGTTATTTGGATTACTCGTCGAGAGTTGCATTCAAAGAGGCCCTTTTAATTTTGTATTGTATATTTATATTTGTACAAATGTTATTATAATGAAAACTTTATTTTTGAGGTGTTGGGCGAAATTTTCTTTATACAACTTCACCTCGCATTTATGCAAACTTAGGTCGTTAACGTTTACACTAATAAATTAAATTAATCAAATTAGTTTACATACTTTGACATCATAAACATTGTGATCTTTTTTGTTAAAGTAAATCTTTACTTTTTCATAAACTTTAATCAAACAAAGAGCATTATTTTTCTCTTTCTCTTCATGACATATCAAGATATACTTTCTTTCACACAACATAAAATACTTTTCTTTTCACATGTATTTTTATACATATCTTTTACATTTTTTATAATAACATGTTTTATTTATATATTTAATATACATACATCTTTACATAATTTTAAACATTTATATTATTTTATATTTAATACATACACTTCTACATTATTTTTTATACCTCCTCCCTCTTTGAAAAATTTAGTCTAGCCGGGTACCACACTTGTGGATTCTGAAGGATGCCTAACCCCTTTCCTTCGGAATAACTTGAACCCTTACCTAGAATCTCAATTGATTTTTCGCAGACTAAAAACACTAATCACATGTTAATACTTCAATAGGTTTCCTTATTTTCCTTAAAAATTAGGTGGCGACTCTGTGCAAATTTTTATTCTTTTAGAGTCCATAACATCGTGCTCGTTTTAACCTCAGGTAAAAAGAGGGCACGACAAAATGACGACTCGTCTAGGGATGACAACAGGTTCTAATCGTGATCGACTCGATTTTCAATCGAGGGAGGTATTTTTACATTTTTTATAAATGATTAAATTCTTTACCTATTACACTGCAAATTATATGAATTTGCTCATAGATTCTTTACATTTTTTATCATGCTTAGTTTAGGATTTTTATGCTTTATCATGTTATTTGTTTTACATATTCTTATATCATGCTATGTGTGAAAGGACGCAAGCCAAATCCAAACTTGCGTTCCTTATTTGTTTGAATAACACTACTTGTCACTGCTTTATCACTTGCATTTTTCTATCGAGTCTTTGGCCGCCGTACACAATTCACACACTGTGGTACACGCGAGAGGTGTACTGCACTTCTCCGAACCTTCTTTGGGATTCCTTAGTTTCAGAGTCGGTGCAGTTAGGTTAGTGCACCTTCTCGCAAATATTCAGTCCCACTCTTGAACATTTAGGGAAAAATCCTCTCTAGTAATAGGTCATTTGCATATATCTTAGGCGGGACGGTCCAAGTTATCGTCTTCACAACTAGGAAGTCACCCTTTCGTCAGAAGGTTATGAAACCTTTATGACATATTTTTTGTTAGAACTGATTCAAATAATCTAGAAATCGAACATAAATGGATTCAAAAGAATCAAATTGGCCTTCTTTTACTCTTCCTTCATTCGACATCATTTTCACGTTAATAGACATAAAGTATTACCCAAACTAGCCAACATTTGACACCATTTTCACGAATACAGAGTGTTGTTAAAACTCCGCTTCACAAATATCTTTCTCAGAGTCCATGAAAGCCGAGTGTTCTAAAAATGCTTTTCTTTCGTTCAACTTTCTCTTCAAGTCTGCAGATAGGGAATGTCACTAAAAAATCCACCTACCTCTAACTTTTTTTTTATCCAAACTAGAGTGTAATGTCGTCAAGAATTCTTCCAATGTTTGATTCCTTTTTCTAGTCAACAGACGTAGAATATTATTCAAAACTCTAAAATTATTTGACACCCTTCTTCAAATCAATGAATGTGGAATATTATTCATCTTCACCCACTTCTAACTCTTTCCAGCCAATGAGCGTGAGGCATTGTCGATACTTTTCCTCCGTTCGATATCTCTACCACAAGATCCTCATTTATCAATAACGAGACTTGAGATACTCACTCTTTTAAAGGCATCATTTTAGCCCGCTTCTATCAATTCTTATCGACTATATTGGCCTCTTTTAGCCGCCCTTGTTGGATACACTCCCTCTTCAAGAAAACTTAAAATTGTTCTGAATCCAAAATGTGTCAAAATCTAGATTCATCTATATCAGTTTGTTTGGACGAAAGCCTACCTCTGACAAAATGAGGCTCCACAATATAAGATACACTTACTCGACGTTGTCTAAATGTGCTTGTCCATCGACATGAACTAACTCTTGAACTTTCATTTGTGTTTGCATTATTCCCCGATAGAGGTTGATTGTGTTGATCGATAGAACTAGCCGACTTAAGCTATATAATGAACATCAATACTGTCGACCCGACCAGAAGTGTTCCAACGCTGGCAAACATATCAGGGATTTTCAAAAGACAATATAATGCAGATAAGGATGAACGTATTCTTCTTTTGGAGAAACAACTCGAGACGTTAAGAGGAGAACTACACCAAGGAAGGGACCCCACACATCCATCCGTGGCTACTCTACCACGCCCATTTTTTTTTTCATCACTAGGAACTCCAATACCTGAACACTATCTGTCAGTGCTACCTCCCACAACAACTGTTGGCTTAATAAATCCATCATCCTCGTTCACACCCATCAACTCCCATAAGTTTCCTTATTGCACCCCACATCCCAATGTTGTCACATCTTCTCGTGATATTCAACAAACAAATTATGCTACCTTTCGAGAACCATATATTTCTCCAATATGTGTGACTGAGACACCCGATTTCACCATACCTGCTAAAAAATATTTTTGATGAATTCAAGGACGAAAGAAGAAGAAGACATGATCGTAAACGAGCTTCGTGATCTGAAGCAGGCGATGAAACACCTCCAAGAAACTCAAGTCAGCAAGCATTTAGACTATGAAGATTTATGTATCCATCCAGATGTTGATTTGCCAGTCGGGTTCAAGCCACCTAAGTTCAACTTGTTTGATGGAACCGGCGATCCTCATACTCATTTAAGAACATATTGTGATAAATTGGTCGGGATTGGCGAAAATGAGAAGCTCATAATGAAGTTGCTTATTAGAAATCTGTCTGGCGAGGCGCTCGCCTGGTACACCAAACAAGACCCTCGTAATTGGCACAAATGAAGCGACATGGCTAAAGACTTTATGAATCATTTCAAGTTTAATACAGAAATCGCACCTAATCGACTTTACCTCATTAGTATACAAAAGAAGCCCTCTGAATCATTCAAGGAATATGCTCGACGATGGAGGTCTGAAGCAGGAATAGTTCAACCACTGATGGATGAAAGTGAATTGACAAAGTATTTTATCTGTAGTCAAAAGGGTGTCTATTTCGAAAGGATAATGTCCACATTGGGGCAGAAGTTTGTTGACTGTGTCAAAATGGAGAATTTTATTGAAGAGGCGATTAACTCTGGAAAGATTAAGTCAGCAAATAACTCGAGCGAGTCTACTCAGTTAAAGTTCATCGAAGGAGCCAAGATGGAGAATGAAGAAGAAGTATCTATTGTGATACCACACCACTCAATACCTGAATCATCCCAATCACTTCAAAATCCTGATAACGAACTGATGCAAATATCGAGTCACAAACTACATCATGCCTACAATAACCAACAAAATAACCTTCAACCCCAAAATTCCACATACCAAAATTCACCACAACCATGCGTACCAATCCAATTGTCAGTTTATCAAAATCCGACACCTTTTGTGCTAAGACAAAATTCGAAGGGTAAGCACAATCGAAGCTGCACTCAATTTATTGAACCATTGACACTTTTTGAGAGACTGAGAGCTGTAAATTTATTATGACCGGAGTTGGAGAAGATTCCTAATCCATTACCTAAACGGTTCGATGAAACAAAGCGATGTGTTTTCCATTCTGGAGTTTCGGGGCACAATACTAGAGATTGTAATAGGCTAAGGCATAGAATTGTGTGCTTAATCAAGGCCGAGGCAATCCAATGTGTCGAAGAGCAACCAAATGCAAATAATGATTCGGTGCCCAATCATGAAAATAGAGGAGTGTATATGACGTGAGAGACACCATCCTCCACGTTGAGCCAGCGGGGCCTTCATATAAGCCACTCTACAGAGAAACGCTAACTTTAGCGGGAATACGATAAAGACGAATCCAAGTTGATCGACTTAGAGACAATAATAGAGTCCTATATTTGAAGGCATAGGATCTCCTCTAATTATCATGTATTAGAACTACGTTCTGACCTGATTTCTCATGGCGAGATACGTAGGCAACCCTCATCGGGTTCGGTCGTACTTAAGTAGAATTAATTCCTTTTGTAATTGGAACTACGTGTGACCTGATTTCCCTCGGCGGGATACGTAGGCAGCCTATATAAGGCTCGGTCCCCTTATAATACAAAATCTATTTTCCCTAATGACGAGCGAAACTTGAACGCGACGGTATCCAGGAAACCTGAAATGATCCGTCAAGACTATCCCAAGATACGCAGCGAAGAATTATAGAGAAAGTCTCTCCAAGAGACTGGGGCAAAAATTTTAAGAACGTTTCGAAAATCAAGGAAGGCTAGGACGTTCAACTTGGAAATGTTACAATCAAGGTTGATTTGTACCAGATAATGCAAGACAACATTAGAGCTACAAGACATCAATGGGGGATAAATTGACTACAATATCGAGAGAAATGCACCAAGGGTCAATACAGAAGACACTTCCACCACTTAACCAAAGATTTTCTCTACAAATATTGTTAAAAGATACTATCAATCCAAATGCTCTGAAATCACATCGACGATCAGCGCAGGATCAAACACTCGTTACTTCAGTCATAAGGAGGTCAACCAAATCTTCAGGAAGATTTCCAAAATATGCTTAAAAGCGTTCAAGCTTAGATTATGACTAATACATCAATCGAGGACATCAACATTCAATATCTGTTGACAAGCGAGATAGCATACGTTGGCGTCAGGATATCTCATCATCCTATGAATCAGCATCTGAATTCATTAAAATCACATGATTAGTCTTTAAGTCGCTATCTGAAAGCAAACGTTATATGAGATTTTCTTGAAATTGATAATTTGAGGATCATCTATAAGTCATATTATTTGAAATAAGATAGTGTGCAAGATTACCTCTGAGTTGATAGTCCATAGGTTATTCATAAGCCGTAATAACATCCTAATCGGATAGTTTGCAAGGTTACCCAAAAATTAATAGTCCGAAGGTTATCCATAAGTCACAACTAAATCCTTACCGGAGAATATGCGAGATCATCAAATTGGTATGTCCAAGGGTTTTCTATAAGCCGTGTCATATCCAAGATCGATTATGTGCAGGATTACCCAAGGACTACAATTTGAGAGATATTTATAAGTCATATTGTGTCCAAGGTTGGATGATGTGTAGGAACCCCTGAAAGCAAGCAATTGGAGGGATATCTGTAAGTCATCTCTTATCCAAAGTCGGATAATGTGCAAGATTACCTAAAGGCTAGCAATTCAAAGGATATCTATATGTCGCCTCGTATCCAACATCAAATAATGCGCAAGATAATCCAAAGATTGATGATTCAAGAGGAATCTATAAGTCATATTGATACAAAAGATGCGCAAAACTTATCCGAGATCATATGCGAAGAATTATTGGCAATAACCAGAGAGGTCATCATTCCACAAGCATTATGAGTGACTCAAAAAGGTTACCGCATCAACACAAGATTACACAGTCGCAGGAACCCTTCTGCATAAAGTGTCATCGGTGTCCAAAAGGGGCACCTCACTTTGACGACATATTCAATTGACAAATAATTATGCAACAACCAAAAGGGTCGTTGTGTCTGTTGTTGCAAGTTGTTTCTTTTCAAATAGGTACACGAAAGGACGACTGTAGTGGACCCAAAAAGAGTTCATATACGAAGATGCCCACAAGATAAGGAGACTATCAATGAGGCACCCAAGAAATATTCAGAGTTTATGCAGAGAAGAATCGCGCATGTACCCAAGCCTCTTGCTTTCATCAAAACGCAAGTCAGCGAGACTACATATGAAGGTAGCTTATACAACGCCTTCACTACTCTTCCGCTTAAAATCATAACATGAAGGAACCGACATTGAGATGCAAATCTCAATGCTTGATTGACTCCAACAACTTACAAAAGCATCACTCAAATTAAGAAATTCTTTGATTTTAATCGTTAGCATAAGAAAAATCCATAAGATGTTGAAGACTCATACATAAGAGGCACCGCTTCAGCAAATGGCCAAATGAGCTTTCCAAAGCAAGATCATGATTATCAACCTTACCATTCTCCATATACCCACCCTTGAAATTTTTCTTGATTCCCCTTACACGAAACTACGTTTTGACTTGATTCCTATTCTAGGATATGTAGGCAGCTTAAGTCAGGTTCGGTCATATCAACAACATAATCTTTTACATCTTTTCAAATTTTATTTATCATCTCAAGCCACAACAACCACATCACTTTGATGGAAGTTCGAAAGCGAAGATCAAGATGAAGAAAGTTCCCACCAGAAGACATACTAGTATAAGCATTATGTGGAGTTAGGAAGTGTCACTACTCCAAATCCTGAATAGATTACCGATTGTCAAAAGATTGAAGGATGAGATAGCTGCTAGGACGCGTTCTCGATTAACACAAAATCAGCATCTCCTCCCCAAACTAAGAAACTTTCTTTGAGAGCAGGTACAACATCGCTACAATAAAGGTTCAAACATCTTGGAAGCCTAAATACTGCCTCACCATCACAAGTCATAATAATGCTCAAGGAGGTGCGTGTCAAGTATCTTACAGCATTCCATCAGAAACTCAACATCACATCTCTATCACAAGCCAGGTTTTATCAATTCATTCGCTAATACTTTCTAACTCTAAAAGAAATTTCTTGATTTTTTTTGCAGGTCGCATTAAAGGGATATCCCCATTAAGACTCGGTCATCACATACTAATAGATGTTCACAAAACTCTAACATAACACAAGGCAGTCCGCCCCGAACAACAGGACAGGGCAGTCCGCTCCAAATAATAGGACATGGTAGTTCGCCCCGAACAATAGGACAGGGCAATCCGCCCCGAATAATAGGACAGGGCAAGTCCGCCCCGAACAATAGGACAGGGAACGCCCGCCCCCAACAATAGGGCATATAATGCAACTTTCACTTCCTCAACAAGCATTTCAGCCGACGGAAGCTATTTACATTTCAGCCGGCAGAGGCTATTTACATTTCAGCCGGCGGAGGCTATTTACATTTCAGCCGACGGAGGCTATTTACATTTCAGCCGATGGAGGCTATTTACATTTCAGCAATTGCTCAGCCGACGGAGGCTATTTAAATTTCGGCCGACGGAGGCTATTTATATTTCATCAACTGCTCAGCAGACGGAGGCTATTTATATTTCAATTACTACTCAGCCGACGGAGACTATTTATATTTCAGTTATCACCCCACCAGGCGGATTGCCTTCAAAAATAGAGACAATACTAGAACATGCAGTACAACATGGAACTATCCTCTTAGCAACAAACTGGGGCAAGCTAGCGGAATGTCAAGGATCCCTAGTTACATCAGGAATTTCGGCGAAGAAACTCAACTCAACTCGACCCAAAACTCTCATTTTTATAATCCTTATTATTATTGCTCAATGTCGTCTTAATCCGATACTAGGGCAATCTTTGAAAATTCGCAATCTCCTTTTCCCTCAAAGTCTCCAGCAAATAGTGTTATCCGACATCTACTCATTTCCAGCTACCCAAACAGTCAATTTTGGAACAAGCACCCGTATTCATTCCATTCATGTTAAAATCTTTGCTGTCATCCTTGAAGGAACCCAGTGTCACCATAACTCTACACTGAGGCAAATTTTGATATTGCTATGATTCGAATTACAGTGACCTGATTCTCGTAACACTTGAGATATCTAGGAAGCTCTGTGCAGAATTCGATCATCACAACCGCAATCATTCTTTCTCCCCAGCAAGTACACAATTTTGCGTCTCCAGCATCTCAAAGGGACAATTTTGAAAGGGGCATCGAAAATAGATGAACATTTTTGTTTCCAATTAGTCCTTTTCCCAATAATAATTTCACATGATCTCTCACCCTCAACAACAGGGCAATTTGCTTAAATTTTTTGAACTACATTGACCTGATCCTCATGCAACTCGAGGTATGTAGGTAACTTTAAATTGAAGTTCGATCGAATTTTCTTCAAATTATTTTTGTCGAGAAAAATTGGCTACACGTCAACGTTTTCATTTGAAGACTTCTACTTCGTCCTCAAATGAAAAGGGGCAACTGTTGACACTCAATTTTTGCTCTCCATGCCTAAAATTAACGTCTTCAGGCTTTTTGTTTGTTAAAGTGCGCGAAGCATAATTTTCACATATTTTTTACAATTATTTGATAAATTATTGATAATTATCCTTTCTTTAGGATTTTAATCAATTTTTTGTCATAATTTAATTTCTTATAATTTATTAATAATTTTTGTAATTTTAGGATTTTTGTCAATTCATTATCGTTCTTAACATTTTACAATCACCCGCACACGTGCACGACATAACGTTATATATATATATATATATATATATATTTTACAGTATTTTTAAATTAATTATATTTTAATAATTTTAATATTATTTATATTTTTCATTCAACATCTATATTTTACAGTCCGCAAACGCTGAGTCAGATCAATTATTTTTGTGCAGTGTAATAATTCGATGTCTTATCACATCCGACAACGATTACACAATAATGTCTTGTCACGTCCGCCAATAACCACTCAGTGTTGTCTTGTCACATCTGACTATGACCACTCAATGACACTACCCTTTAAATAATTACTTTATCCGTTAGTCAAAAGGATGAAAATCCTTTGGCCAATAACTTAAAGACCTAAGGGTGTTCTATTATAAAAAGAGAGGACACCCCTTTATCCATTGGATAAAAGGGGTGCTCAATTTTTTGTATAAATAGGTGGTGGGAGGACACATTTTGGACACACATTTTTGTTCATTTTTTCTCTCTTTCAAAATACACATATATTTATTTTTTACAACTCATGAACATTTTTCCTTTGCAAACCCACACACATATTCATAAATATACAAGCATATTTTATTTATTCCATTTTTCTCTTCAAAAACACACACAAAAAATATATATTACACACACTAACACACCACACATATACACATACTAAAATCAGATGGTTGCTCACTTTTCTCTCCCAAAACACACTACATACACAAACACCATCTTTTCTCTCTCTCTAACAAATCTCTCCTCTTTCTCTCCTTAACAGACGTTCCGCTCCTCTCCGATGAAGATCTGCCGGAGCACGTCCACCATCATCACCACCACATGACCAATAATAACTCTACTCCGCCCGTCACTGCCAGCCGAAGCTCCGACGAGATACAACGCCGTCAGCCTTTCTCCGTTCCTCTACAGATCCACTGCTAGCTTGCCGGAGGTGATGACCGGCAAGCCTTCAGCCATACTACCTCCCCTCCCTGTCGTTACCCAGCAAAAAAAAAACAAAGAAAACTCTGTCACCAACCAATCTTCCCTTCTCTCCCCTCTATTTTGTTGTTGTAACATCGGAAAAGGGTCAGATCTGACCAAATTTATACATCTTGGCGTTACTCCGACGATTCACCATTGAAGTGATGTCACCACCACTACTGCGATATCGGAACCTTGGGTTTTTTTCGATATTACTTTCTCGAATATAAAAATTTATAAAAATGATAACTCTTTTTCTCTTTGTTTGTTTTTCACATTGTTGCTTCGAATACTGCTAGTTGTTGGTTGGAATTAAGTGTTTTGGGGTGATGCCATATTTTGCTTCATCATTACATTCAAGTTGATGTTTGTTTTACTGAGTTTTGGTTGAGATTCGACCGAAAATTATCTCTCTGTGAAATATTTTGTTTACTGCTCTTGTTGCTATTCCTTCATAATTATCCCGGTGTTTTGTCCCTCATATTTTAACACTACTGATAATAAATAGATACTACACATTCTGGCCAATGAAAAAATTATTATTAATTTTGAGGTCTCTGTAAACAAAAGACAGGTTTTACGTATACAAATACGTAATAAAAATATTTTTTGGGCGATGATAAAACTTTATAACAACACAAAATTTTACAATTCATATCTTGGCAGGACGATTTAGGACGGCCAATTAATTGAGCAACCACTTCGTTGCAAGACGATTTAGGACGACCAATTAATTGAGCGACCATTTCGCAGTCATGACATTATCTGAGCCCACTTTTTAACAAAAAATATCTTTTTTAAATATTTATATACACATATACTTGTTCAATTTATTTTGATTATTATTTATTCGTTACTAACATTTTTACAAGTGTTTATACAGGTTATTTGGATTACTCGTCGAGAGTTGCATTCAAAGCGGCCCTTTTAATTTTGTATTGTATATTTATATTTGTACAAATGTTATTATAATGAAAACTTTATTTTTGGGGTGTTGGGCGGAATTTTCTTTATACAACTTCACCTCGCATTTATGCAAACTTAGGTCGTTAACGTTTACACTAATAAATTAAATTAATCAAATTAGTTTACATACTTTGACATCATAAACATTGTGATTTTTTTTGTTAAAGTAAATCTTTACTTTTTCATAAACTTTAATTAAACAAAGAGCATTATTTTTCTCTTTCTCTTCATGACATATCAAGATATACTTTCTTTCACACAACATAAAATACTTTTCTTTTCACATGTATTTTTATACATATCTTTTACATTTTTTATAATAACATGTTTTATTTATATATTTAATATACATACATCTTTACATAATTTTAAATATTTATATTATTTTATATTTAATACATACACTTCTACATTATTTTTTATACCTCCTCCCTCTTTGAAAAATTTAGTCTAGCCGGGTACCACACTTGTGGATTCTGAAGGATGCCTAACCCCTTTCCTTCAGAATAACTTGAACCCTTACCTAGAATCTCAATTGTTTTTTCGCAGACTAAAAACATTAATCACATGTTAATACTTCAATAGGTTTCCTTATTTTCCTTAAAAATTAGGTGGCGACTCTATGCAAATTTTCATTCTTTTAGAGTCCATAACGTCGTGCTCGTTTTAACCTTAGGTAAAAAGAGGGCACGACAATATAATATAATTGCGGGACAAGCAACTGAACTATCGACAAGCAGAACGACCGGAAGCTGACACCCCATCTTATATAAAACATCATGGGTTTTGACCCTTAGAAAATTTCATGGAATACCGTTCTCCAGACCCAATATGACTCATAGTACGAGCCGTATGATGGGTTACGAGTGATAAGGTCTTGTCGTATGCTGACCAGTATTGGTTAGTGGGATGGTTTTGGTTACTGGAATGGATACGACTTAAGGGAGTGATTCGTATGGCTAGGTACGAGTCGTAGGTGGACTTGTATGGTGGACGGTGTTTGATCCTCTTGGTATTTCATTCTACCAGGGTTATGGGTCATGGATATAGATCGTATGCTATGATTACGACTTTGTTGGATGAGTTGTATACTGAACAATGTATGATCCAAGAGTTGAGGCTTGGGTATGATTGTGGGTACCAATAGTATAGGAGGGTACGACTCGTGACGGTCAGTCCTATCCCTGTGTCGAGTTTTCTGTGCAACTTAAGTGGGGGTATTCTGGATATTTTTTTACTTACCCTAATAAGGTCCCTCGACTTCTAATATACTTAGGAGGTTATTTACCCTATTATTCTGTTCCTTAACACTTAGAAATCTACCTAAACACTTCATAATTCTCTCAAGAGCTTTTGGGGCAAGAAAACTAGGGTTTTAACTGGAGGATTACTTTGGAGCTCGTATTGGTGAGTTCTTTCCATCAATCATCTTGGTTTAAGGCATGATTCTCTTCCCTCATTGTAATTTCAATTAATTATGGTTATTTTCATGATTTCATGGTTGCATGCTTTTGGCTTTCAAATATCATTTGGGGCTTTTGATGTTAAATACTTGGTTATGGTTTCCCATGATTTTAATTATGTTTTTCTATACATTAATGGTGTTTTTGGACAATTGGATTGCATGGTAATGGTTTAATGATAATGGGATTTGGTTTTGGTTATATTATGTCCCTGTTGTGTTTGATAAAATGCTTATAAAGATATGTTCATTGCATTGCCTTCTTTTAATGGAACTCTTGTTTGTTTTCGGCTTGTGTAAGAAAGATTTAAATGGTTTGAAAAGGCTAAAGGCTAAATGATTATGCTTGTGGGGAACATAAAAGTCTCCCAAGAGGTTTAATACTTCTAATGAAAGGGCACTTGAAAGTCCCTTTAATCTAAAATGTTTGGCTATGGATAAATGTTTGCAAATATGGATGGTATGACGATATCACTATTAAATGTCCTTGGTTAATAAATGGTAAATGGATTGCTTGGACATGGTTTTAATTGGGCATTAATGACGGAATGTGTAGCTAAGTCGTGGAAGGTGGCGGTCCCAAGAGGATAAAAATTAGAAACTCATATTTGCCGATGTGAGGTGGTCTTGGCGACTTTGTGCGTGTGTTAAATTTTATATTGAGGGATGTACTAGTCATCCCATGGGATATTACCTGGTCGTACGGCTACACGCACTGGGACCCTTTTAACAGGGAGAGATGAACCCATATAGCCCGTGGGTGGTTTAGGACGGCAAAGCTACACAACCCAGGTAATGGTTTTAAATGCATGCTAAATCCGGTCCCTTTTCCCTTCACTTATATATATGTATGGTTGTGCGCATTGGATGGTTTTACTTGGTTTTATAACTGGCATTATTTTATTCTTATCCTGAGTTTCATGCTAGAGTTCACCCGCTAACTCGTTTACTGGTGGCTGTTTACCCACGCTATGCAAGAACCGACCGTTCGACTCCTCCTTCATAATGATTGACTTGGGGACAACATTTGAATTGAAGTAGTGAGCTTCCATCTTTTTGGAAGGATCCATTTCATGATATAGATACTCTTAGACATTTTACTTTCATTCTGGATATTGGTTTTGACCATGGTTGGGGGCATATCCCAACCAGAATTGTTTATTCTTTTGGATAAAGGCTTTGTGGTACTTCTGGGGTTGGTATGGGCGGGATCGGTATGGGTGACAACCTTGGTATTAGCATTGGTATTGAGATTGTCATCATTGGACATAATTTCTCACTGTTTCATCGTATATTATTTTGGGTTTGATTATATTATATTTTGAAACTTATTTGGTTATGGCCTTCGATTTGGTTGGTACGGTTGAGCGGTTGGTTTGGGCTGATTGGACTCGGGTGGATCGGTCACGGTCATGGTCCTATCCAGAGTCTTAATGAGAACATTGACGCTATCTTGTTATATGTTCGAAATTTAACCCATCATGGGGCTCATATGGTGGTTGGTTGGGTAAAAGAGGGCGGTCCCTGGTCCTGGTTGGACTTGGGATGCCCATTACGTCTAGGCCCTGGTGTGATCTGTGATATTATAATATAAGAGAATATAGTTTTTTCGTTCTATTTTTTGTTGTATTTTATATTTATATTTTTTTACATCTTATATTTATTTGTATAAAACTATATGTTTTAAATAAATTTATTATTTGTATTCGAATAGTTTACCTGTGAATATGCATAATTTATCATTTGTATTTGTATACAAATAAGTATATGTATTAATCGTAGTTACTTGAGTCTAAAATATACAAATATGCAATACAGATGTAGTATTAATATTTTTATGTCAAATTTATCATTTGTATTTGTATGTATGTATGCATGCATGTATGTATGTATGTATGTATGTATGTGTGTGTGTGTGTGTGTGTGTGTATGTGTATGTATATAAACATGTATTATTTGTATATGTATGATTCAAGTTGTATAAACATGTATCATTTGATACAAATTTAACATTTATTTGTATAATTTATTATTTATATTTGTATTATTCAATTTATATCAATAATATAAACACAAGTGTTTATAAAAAGAAAAATAACAGTTCTTTTTTTTTTGTTTAAAAATACAAATGATGCAATCAACTACAAATTTAAATACAAATACAAATAAATATGCGGTCAACTTAAAAACACAAATACAAAATATTTTTTAAAAATACAAGTGTATCGATGAAAATAAAAATATAAACAAAATAAAATCACAATATAAAAATACAATATGCAGTCAACAATAAAATACAAATACAAAATAATTCTTTAAAATACAAATGCGAATTATATAAACTATAAGTGATAGTTCGAACTATAAAATATAAATACAAGTGCGAACTATAAAATACAAATACAAGTACAAACTATAAAATACATATAGATGCAAGTGCGAACTATAAAATACGAATATAACTGTATTAACGAATATAAAATATTAATAATGGTACAAATACAATAAATGATTGTGGTGTTTTCATTATCATCCATGACTTATGCTCGACATAGTCATATTTTAAAAAAAAATCAACAAAAATATAAAATAAAACCCAAGAGAAAATGAGATAGAAAAAAAAGAAAAAAAAGCAGAAAAAATAAAAGTTCGAGATAGAAGAGTAAAAAAATAAAAACACAAAAGAACAAGAATAGAAAAAGAAAAAAAAACAAAAAAGAAAAAACCAAAAAGAAAAAGAAGTGAAAAAACGCAAAAGAAGAAGAAAGAGAAATTGAAGAGAAGCCAAAAGCAAAAATAAATAAATAGAAAAAAAGAGGAAGAAAACGAAAATAAGAAAAGAAAAATAAAAATATTAGAAAGAAAAAAATTTAAAAAACGAAAAAAAAAATCGACAAAGACAAAAATAAGGAAAAAAAAAAAGAGAAATAGAAGAGAAAAAAAAAGTGAAACGAAAAAGAAATCAAAATCGAAAAAAAACTAAAATGATTAAAAAAAAGCTAAAAAAAATAACAAAAAAAAAAGAGAAAAAGTTAGAGATATAAGAGAGAAAAATAAAGGGGATAAAGAACACTATTACTATTGTTGCTATCCAACATAATTTTTTAAAAATATTATTATTTAGCTTAATTATTTTATTTTATTTCGAAATCCTTATCCATTCACAAAGGAAAAAACAACAACAACAACAACAAAAAATCATGGAACGATGATTCATTTAAAGCTGTAGTTTTTATTTTATTTTTAATTTCAAGACACGATTCATTATCATTCAATAGTTAATTATTTTTTTAATTATCATAGAATTTATATGAGAGAACTCGATTTATATGAATAGAGAGTTGAACAGTTTAAATACAGCTATATGTGTTGCTCGAATACTTTTAAAATATTACCACATTTATATTAAATTCATTAAAAATATATATTGCTGAAAATTAGACACTCATCATCAATCTATATTTATATCTATAATCTATATTTATGATATATAATCTATATCTATAATATATTAAAAGTGTGAATGGTATTAGAAATGTTGATTGAACTTTTTACTCTTCATTAAAAGTCTCTGTTTTAGATAAAATCTTTTTTTAATTATTTTTTTCTAATATTTAAAAGCTAAAAATTAATTAAATATATTTATAGTAAAATCTTTTCTTATTAGTTATTTCCCTAAAAGAAAATGGTTTTGTTTTTATTTTTGGTGGGTCACTATTCTCCAAGAAAGGGTGGTTGACTTAAAAAAAGATTTTTTTTTTAAATTTTTGAGTACGTGATGTTTTTTAAAATAAAGAAAACAATTAAAACTTTGCCTAAATATATGAAAACAACTAAAACTTTGCCTAAAATATATAAAAATATAAAAATCCTATTGATATATTAGGCTTAATCTAACATAGTTCTTATTGTACTTGACATTTGCTTCTTTTTGTTTTCTTCTGGTATTTAAATTATACTCGAAGATGAAAAAAAATATCAATTTAGAAAAAGGATTAAGCCATTTACTTCTATAAATTGTTCTATTATTTCATGTTTATCATCAATTTTTTTTATGATATTTGAGAATTATATTTTTATTTAATTTATGTTTATATATATTTTGGTGTGTTGGTGGCATAAATATTCTTATAGCTACTATATCGATGTGGCCTATAATAGTTTTATCAATTTTATGTTTGTGTTCTAGATGAGTGTTCGGATGGATTTTGAGATTTTTTTGTATGAATGTTAGTTTTAATCGTATTGTTCTAATATCTCAATTATCATATTCTTTTGTTGTAGTTTCTATTTAATGACAACTAATATTTTTTTCATTAGTTTAAGAGTTCCGAATCAACTAAATTTGATTATAAGAAGATTTGAAAAATTTAGAAATAAATATAAACACGCCAGATAAGAAAAATTTAATAAGTACCAAATTTTAAAAAGTTTTACGTAATAAAAATGTAATCAATAATTTTGTAAAAGTTTGATTTTAAAAATGAGAAAAGATTTTAAATATAGGAAAAAATAATTGTACCACAAATATGATTCAAATTGATGTGTCTCTCTACTGCATGACAAACGCAAAAGTGATGATCCATCATTCACTTGAAACTTATGGTAAAATATATATGTGCTTACACTAAAATCTATGTTTATGTTTACTTTATTATATTAAGAGTAAATACATAATTACCCCACTGATGTTGGCTAAGATTTTTCAAAAAGACACTTAAACTTTGAATTCGACTTATTACCCCACGATTCTTCTTTATTCCTTTGTAAATACACAATTTTTCGCTGAATTTCAGTCATACCAAAGAGGGTGCAATGCACGCGCCAATCAGGTGTTGCTACGTGTAAATACGTTTAATTTCATTTTTTAATAAAAATTTTCTTTTAATTTTATTTATCAATTAATCAATTTTATTTTCTTCTTCTCCAATTCTCCATTAATTAATCTTCATATCTTCTTCCTTAATTCTCCATTAATCAATCTTCATTTCTTCTTCCCCAATTCTCCATTACCAGCCATTACTCTTTTTTTCTCTTCTTTTTCCCCAATTCTCCATTAAAGCTAGAAAATTTTAAAAATAAAATAAAATTCTCCTTAATGAATCGAACTAGTGGGATACAAAATCATGTATTGACTTTAATATCTTCTTTATTTGTTTAAAAGTTGTGAAATCAAGTTTTCTTTTTGTGATTAAATTTATTTTTCGTCTTCAACACCATTTACTTGAATCATAAAACTCCATTAATGGAGCTTTAATGGAGGAGTTGAAGAAGACAATGGTATTGAAATCTCATTACTTCGTACTATCTCATTACTCATTAGTACGGAGTAATTTCTTCCTCCTTCTTCTTCATCAATCTTCATTAATGGTTTATGAATATTTGACGGAAACTAAAAGTTTTAACTTCGGAGAAAATCGAGTGACACAATTAATGGAAAAGAAAAAGAAGAAGAAAAAGAAGAAGAAGAAGAAGGAAGTAGAAGAAGAAACGAAGGAAGAAGATGGAAAATGAAGAAAAAAAATGAAGAAGATGACAAATGAAGAAGATGGAAAATGAAGAAAAAAGAAATCTAAAATACAAAATTTAAAAAGTGGGTCCTTTTTATTACACGTGAAATATTTTAATTCGTTGGTTCAATTTTTTTTCCATTCACGCGCTTCAGGTGCGTGTAGACACGCAGGGTCAAAATTTTGATCAAAATGGTGCATTTACAACGGTTTAGGTAAGATTCGTGGGGTAATAGATCGAAAGTATAGTTTAAGTGTCTTTTTGAAATTTTCGGCCAATATCAGGAGGGGTAATTATGTATTTACTCTTATATTAAAGTGTGAAAGATTTCTGAAAAGTGATTTGAACTTTTTATACTTCATTAAAAATCTACTTAATAGATGAAATTATTTAACTTTAAATAATCGAACGTTACACGTGCGAGACACGTATCATTAAACTAATATTTTAAAAAAATCTGAGCTACATATATTTTAGGTGGGAACCGTGGAATAGATGCATTCCAAACAATGAAACCAAATACATTAGATGCCTTTTTGTCTCGTCGATCAGCCTAAACGAACAATCACTATTAAAACTATGAGAATACTACTATTACTATAATACATAAATATATATAATATGTTGACAATGTCAATAATATTGGAATTGGTTGATACTATGTAGTCGTTTGGTCATGAAAATTAAAATTTTTCGAAGTTGGAATTGAAATTGGAGTTGGAGTTGTGTTTGACCATGTCTTTTTTGATTATTTTTTTTTAACTTTTGAATTATTTTTTTTAAATATGATTTTGTGCCCAAACTTTTACAAACTATCAAAATCACTCAACTAAAATTTACCTACTAATGGAAAAAGAACACAATTAACCACTATTATAAAAATAATTACATATATATGACCATATTTAATGAATTTCAATTATGACATATATAATATTTACATTAATAGTCGTTTTCTCATATTTGAAAATTTTAAATATGGATGTTATATTAACAGATCACTGCTTTCTTTTTTTTAGGTAACAAATATTATCTTTTTAGGAATTTATTTAATTTATTTCCTTCATTTTCTGTTCCTAAAAAATAGGAAATGATGAGTTGTTATTAAATTTTAGGGTGCCGCTAATTTATTTCTTTAATTTTCTTATACATGAAATTTTTTACTGTGTGTGAATAAATTATTTCCATGTAAAACATGCTTTGCATATTTATGGTATATTGTATCATATACCATAAATATATAAATATGATTAGTATGCTTCTTTATACTTTGTATTTTTATATATGTGTGTATAAGGTATATACATGGTATAAACTTCATATATACCATACTTTGTATATTTATATTATAAATATGCTTAGTATGTTTCTTAATACTTTGTATATTTATATATGTGTATATGATATATACATGGTATAAACTTTATATATAACATACTTTGTATATTTCTATTATAAATATAATACTTTATATATTTATGGGTATAAATATAATACTTTATATATTTATGGGTATAAATATAAATTAACAGTAAAATAATATCTTAAATAAAGGAGAAAATTAAATAAGGAATAAAAATAATGATGAGAGAGAAAAAAAGATATATATTAATTAGGATAACATTAAGTTTGAAATTATAATTATCTTATTCTTTAAAACTGTTATATACGTAATATTGAGAGAGAAAAAAAGATATATATTAATTAGGATAACATTAAGTTTGAAATTATAATTATCTTATTCTTTAAAACTGCTATATACGTAATATTAAAAAAGCAATGTTATAAGGAGAGTTTTATGTAAAAATTTAAAAGATTGAGGTTATATGTAATAATAATAAAAGTTGAAAAATTGTGAAAACAACAAAAACCTGTTTTTCCATTTCAGATTTTTTTTTCGAAATTATTATCTATTTTCATGTCCAAACACCACAATTTTCAACTCCAAAATATTTTTTCGAAGAAAAGAAAAAAATTTTCATGGCCAAACGGGCCCTATATATATCAGCAAGAAAAAGAAAAGTAAGCGGCCGGCTGCTATTATAATATTAGTTTCATTTTTCTAGTTATAGCTTTCTGACTGTATCTAAAATTCCAATTGTAGATTTTGAGGATTTGGCTTAGTTAATTTCTAGAAACAGAAGACTAATATAATGAATATAAATCTTCTGATGAAGCTCTTGTCGTAATTAGCTTGTTCAGCAAGGTTTATTGCATGGATTGCTTATGATTAATCTCATCAAATTAAGGTACATATCTCTCTCTCACCCACACTAAATTCATGAAATGATATTCTTGAGTTTCTTGTTTAATCAACTTACATACACTGTCTTGTGTCAGAGTAAGTAACAGTAGTAACTTTTTGTACATCATCACTCTTCGGGTTACCATTAGTTACCATTCTAACTGATAATCTATCTTATTTTCCAACAGTAAATTAAAGACGAGACCTTGATAATTGGGTGAGCGAGATAAAACAAATAAGATTAATCCTGATGAGATATTGAGCCATGTTGATCTTGAATTATTGGTGTGGTTGGTACGAAGGAAAATGTTATTCATGAAAATACTTTTCTTGAAGATGTTTTTTCTAGGAAAATAAGTGAATTTCTAACTTATTTTTTTTGTGTTTGGTAAGTAACAAAAATATCATTCTAAAAGTATTTGTATATGATCCACACAGATACTATGAAGGTGGGAGTGTAGGCAGAGGGTGGGGTGATGGGGATGGATGCTATCGGGGTAGAGATGAAGATATGATGTGATGGAGAGTAAGGAGGACACGATCAATAATATGGAATGCCACTTGTGAAAAATAATTTTCAGAAAATCATTTTTCTTATTTTCAAGAAACATATTTTTTTAAATATTTTTTTTTTTTAATATTTTTAACCAACTAAACATAAAAATAGTAGAAAATATTTTTCTAAAGTTGTTTTCCTTCCTACAGAACACACCCTAAGCATGACAGGATGTTATATTAAGGCTGCATTTGTTTTTTTTTTTAAGATTCGGACGTCTGAATCTGAATGCACATTGTCTCTAGATTTGAAAACTGAATAATTAAGACTGTTTGTTTTTCAACATCTGAATGTACAATTTTTTTTTATTTGTATATATAATAAAATAAAAAAAATATATTTCAAATAAAAAACTAATTATCTATCAGAAAAGTATGTAATTTAATACAACAAAATTATTATTTAATTGAAAAAAATTATTTATGTTTGTTAGTGACAGTGGAGATGGTTTATAATGGTGGTTGCGGTGACAATGATTGATATTAGTGATTAGTAATGTTAGTGGTGATAGTTGTGATGGTTGATATTGTAGTGACTGTTATGGCGGTGGCGGTTGATAGTGGTGGTGGTGGTTGTGATGTGACGTTGCTTGATGTTAGTAGTTGGAAGTGTTGATTGTGATGGCTGAAAAATGAATGAATGATGGTTGACGATGTGTTGGTGCTAGTTGAAGATATTGTTAGTTGTGATAGTGGAGATGGTTGTTAGTAGAGATAAATTGTAGCGATAATAGTGATTGAAGTGATGGTAGAGGTGGCGTTATTAGTGACAATGGTGGTGGCCGCCGAAGAATGTGTGGAGATTGTGATGTACTAGTGGTAGTTAGCGGTGGTGCTACTTGTGATAGATGAGTTGGTCGATAGTAGGGATTGCCCGGTAGTCGTTGATGCTTGTGGTGCTGTTGACGGCGGTGGTGGCGTTAAATATAATTATAATTATAATAATAGAGGTAGTAGGTGTGTTAGCGGTTGACAATAGTGGTTGATAACAATATTTGTTGTTGATGATGGTTGTGATGGTAGAGATGGTTGGTGGTTGACAATGATGACGGTGGCAAAGGTGGTGACCGATAATTATGAATAGAATGACTGTGAATATTATCCAACACCAGAATATCTCTTCAGATCTATTAGGACTTGATTCTATATCTGAATGATTAAGACCTATTCAGACCTATTAGGAGCTAAAATCTTAATAAAAAACAAATGCATTTTATGGTCCGAAGTCTGAAACATTTTCAGACCTCCATTAAGTGCAAACAAATGAGCCCAAGTTTATGAACCTTGAGGATAAGCGGTTTAAAAGGTCCCTAATTAATTGGTTTAAGACTAAGTGCTATAGTTAATTCTGGTATATATGATCCTGAAATTATAATTGATTACAATATTGTAATTAGTTCTTTCCAATTTTTTGACAAATAAACAAGTAAAAACTTGAATTTTTGCTGAATATGCTAAAATAAAATATTGTTAAGGATGTTTTAATGAACTTATAATCGAACTCCTTATAATCTATTATTTCCTTTGATCTTCTTCTACCATTATATCCACAACTGCAGTACCAGAAGTGCGCTCAACTTTTTGATACTACTAGTTTTAATTTTTCAGCGTTGATTATCTGCACTAGCCTCATCTAAAGGTGTCAAATGAGAGGATTTAATTAAATTTGAGCAAGTTAAAATGAGTTGAAATAATAACTGATTTTGACTGATTAGGCTAAAATACGAGTCGTAACTCAATTCGTCTATTTTTATTAAGTTTTTAATTATTTTTTTAGTATACCTAATAAAACTTTTTTTTAATTATGACGATATAATAGCATATCAAATACTAAAATGTAATTTGAAAAATGTTTTGATAAGATTTTTAATGAGTCAATTTGAACAAAAATAACACCCTGATTTTATTGACTGAAATATACTAAGTTAATAAATAAGTGGGGAAATAACTCGCCCAACTCAGCAAAATTGGGCAGGTATGCTTACGTGGACTAATTTTGCCACCTCCAGACTTTGTACCATCTGATGAGAGAGATGGGAGGTGATAGCAGAGACAAATAAACAGATGGAGGAATGAAACTAATGACATCAATTTTTTTAAAAATGCTAGTACAATAAATTATGTCATTTGAAATGTCTATATTTATTTGTTTTTACAAAATAGTTGAAGAGTAGTATGAGAGTAGACACAAATTCCTTTCTCCAATTTTTTTTTTTTTAACTCACTTAGATAAGGAAAACAAAAAAATAACTATTGTCTTTTCTTTGCTATATATAGTTAAAAATATTGCTTTATTTCTCTTTGACTTTTCTATGTTGGAGATACAGTAAACTTAATATTAGTTGTAACTTGTTTAAGACAAATGCTATGCAATTTTGGAAAAACAACCTTTAACCAAACCTATTCCATTATATCCATTTCCATTATGTTGATTGTTAATTTTATTTTTTGTAAAGCATTAAAAGACATTGGTCCTAACCTTCATATAACTTTTAAACTCTAAACTATATTTGAAATATTTCTAGTAGTGAGTTTAGCTAACTACTCCTTTTATGAATTCAAGTTGTTTGACATTCTACCTGAATGTGGTTTGAGCAAAGTACTTGTTCTCATGCACTTGATACAGTCTTCAATGTTCTTTGAAGACACGAATTAGGATAGGTAGCCATGTGTTGTCTTACTGTCTGTTCATATTAGTAGTCGATAGTATTGCTCCTGTTGTTTCTTGTCTTTCGATATCTGTTACTTGTTACTGTATGGTGTTTCTTGTACCCCATTATTATATTGTTTTGTTGTAGTTTCCGTTCAGTTACTATATGTTATTTCTGTTGTTATCGATTGTTTCTTTTACTTCCTTTACTTCTTTTTCTTGAGCCGGGGTCGGAAACATCCTCTCTACCTCTGAGGTAGGGATAAGGTCTGCATACACTCTATCCTCCCTAGATTCCAATTTGTGTGACTACACTTGATATGTTGTTGTTGGTAGCTTTTAGCTTTCTCAATCTCATGTTTCTGATTTTTCCTGTTTCCCTTGTTAGTTGAAGTATCTCGATGGCGTTCTATTAAATTGAAACCTCGAACTGTGACTATATGTTTGATTGGTGAGCTCCACTTTGGGTGAAAAATGGCTGGAAATTACAGATTTGAAATGGATCAGGAAGACATAGTTAGGTTCTTGATCACTTCTGTAGATAGCTTCATTCAAGATAGGCTGATTGACAAGGAACAAAGAACATTACATAAAGAACAGTGTGCTGAGAGGTTAGCAGCTGAAGATGGGAGCTCCGATAAAGATTCAGAAGTTCGATACTCTGATCAAGCAGTTTTAGCCAATTTGGACTGGGGAATTGATGCCCTTGAAGAGGCAATCAATACATCAAACATTGAAACTAAGATGGCTAGACTAGATTATGCAGAAAAAATGCTGCAAGTGTGTGCTATGTTGGATTCTAGCCACGAAACTGCAGGGGTGCCTAATTTTTATCTCTCTGCTTGGGCTCATTTAAATCTTTCTTACTTATGGAAGTTGAGAAACCACGTTAACAATGCCGTACTTCATATCCTGGAGATGTTTACTGTTGACCCTTTCTTCTCACGGATAGATTTTGCACCTGAGCTTTGGAAATGTTTGTTTCTTCCACACATGAGCTCCATCGTTGGGTGGTACTCAGAGGAGAGACATCGGATCGTCATAGATGTCATTCCTGATTCCAGTGACTTGTCTTTCACTATGGATTTTGATCACGATTTTAATGAATCTTTGATATTCTCTGTAAGGCCTGATCAAGCCGAGAAAATGCAGAAATTCGAGCAGCTGTATGGACAATCATTGGATGACAATACAAGGCTTTATGCAAAATACTATAAGGACTGCATGAACTATGACTCGGCAACATCAAAGAAGGCAATTCCTCTGTTGCCAATCGCAGAGCCACCGATGACTCCACTGCATGAGGTACGCAGGTCAATACCTGATTATGTCAAATTTGGCCCAATCTTGCCAAAGAGTGCGGGTTTCTCTCATATTCTGAGAGCGAAGGAGAATGATGCAGAAGGAGCTTCAAGGTCAGCTCCGTTAACTAGTGGTTATTGAATGTTTGTTAGTTCTATCACCACAGTCTTTCTATATTTACAATTTTGTTATAGCTATGAGAACTGTAAAAGGAAAATGCCAAAATTTGTCTCTTATCCTTTGGATTTTAGCAGATCGAATATGACTTCTTCGTTGTCGGATAATCAGGAGGACTCCACGACTTGGGATCCACTAGTTAGTTTTTTCCCTTTAACTTTGCTACATCTTGCTATATTATGAATTATGATAATTTGGGGTACTGAGTTTATTCGAGTAAAGTATTACTCTTTCCTGTCATACTCAGAAAGGAATTCCTGAGGAGGATGAAGAAGATTATGACCCTGAGCCTCATGTACACATTGCATCAAATAAATGGAATCAAGAAAACAATTCATCCTATTGTGGTGGAGTCAATAAGGATGTAGAAGCCAGGTCCAAAGTCAAGCAAACTAATACAAACCATAGACAATCTCCTAAGGCCTTCCCTTCAGTGGACTCCCCTCAAGTGGAGTCCCCTAAAGTTCTTTCCCAAGAGCCTTCACCAAAAAGATCAGATACCCCCTCGAGAAAAGGTGTACCTGTGTTACGCCTCTTGTCTGGACGCGTTAAGGACTCCTCAATTTCTTCTTCTTTGCATTTGTCCCAAGAATTAAAAATTAGCTCAGCAGATTCAGATGAAGAAAGGACAGTATGTCTCAGATCCCCACTTAAATGATTTTTTCCTAATGGTTCCCAGACTTTAATCTATGGGACTGCAATGATAGTTGTTTACACATGCAGGAGCAGCATGAAACTGTCGGGGAAAAAAATGCTCGAAGGCTGAACCTTAACCAATCGTTAGAAAAAGGGTATGTCTATACAAGTCACTTTCTAGTTTCTAATATTGGAGGTGATTGACTTTTTCTAAATCTCTTTAATAATTACAGCTCTCCGAATAATAGCGATGAAGGAAGTAACAGTTGCATTTCTCTCCCATTGTCAGATAAGTCGACTGCTCCATCAAGGCCACCAAAAGATTTTGTCTGTCCAATAACTGGGCAAATATTCAATGACCCTGTCACCCTTGAAACTGGTCAAACATATGAAAGGAAAGCCATACAGGAATGGATAAAA
This sequence comes from Capsicum pubescens, assembly GCA_030864215.1. Lineage (NCBI taxonomy): Eukaryota > Viridiplantae > Streptophyta > Magnoliopsida > Solanales > Solanaceae > Capsicum > Capsicum pubescens. The sequence goes on along the minus strand of CM061541.1, from coordinate 81,082,107 downwards.
AGAGGTAATACAACGTGCCCCATTACAAGGCAGTCTTTATCTGCAGATACTCTACCTAAAACCAACTATGTCCTGAAGAGACTGATAACCTCTTGGAGGGAACAGCACCCTGACGTAGCTCAGGAGTTTTCATACTCTGAAACACCGCGAAGTTATTTAAGCATGCCCTCTTCAAGAGAGAGATCATCTGAATCTACTCCATCTCCGGCATTTAGTCATCCCAATCATAGGCGGATAGAGGAAATCGTCGAACAAAGGTCACGAAGATTTATGCGAGCAACTGTATCAATGTCACCTACAAGTGTAATTTCTGAAGCAGCAACTGAAGCAATCATCAATGGCTTAAAACCTTATGTTTCATGTCTGTGCACTTCAGAGGACTTACAAGAGTGTGAACAAGCCATATTGACTATAGCAAAGATATGGAATGACTTGAGAGCTGAATCTCAAGGAGTTCACTCCTATTTGTCTGCACCAACAATAGTGAATGGTTTTGTAGAGGTATTATCAGCTTCCATAAAGAGGGAAGTTTTACAGACGACAATTTATATTTTATCTGAGCTACTATATGTAGAGGATAGCATTACTGAGATCCTCACAAGTGTGGACTCGGATTTTGAGTGCCTAGCTACTTTATTGAAAGACGGTCTTCCTGAAGCAGCAGTTCTTATTTACCTACTCAGGCCATCATTCTCTCAACTTTCAGCTCGTAATTTTGTACCCTCTCTTACTCAGATTATATCAAATAGAAATGAGGATTCTAGTGATTTTGAGTTCAAAATAGGACCAAAGGAAGCTGCTGTTGTGCTGCTCGAACAGATTATTACTGGAGGAGGTGAGAGTGACCGATCATTCAATGCTATGCAGATTATATCAGGAAATGGTATTTCTGCCTTACTCAAGTGCCTAGAACATGAAAATGGAAGAGAGTCCATTGTATGCATACTTCTATTCTGTATTCGGGCTGATAAGAGTTGCAGAAATACAATAGCTAGTAGAATAGAGTTATCTCCTGTTCTTGAGTTGATTCACACAGGAAGTGATAGCGTGAAGGCCAGATGCATAGAACTTCTTTATGAGTTAGTTTTGTTAAGCAGGTATTTAAAACAAACATGACACTGTTCTTTCATAATTTAGCTTATAAAATCACTTTTGACTTGTTTAATGCCTGCTTATCTGGTTTTTGAAATTAAATTTCAAATATTGTACCCTATCTTTTGGTTATAATCATCCTAAACTGATTACTCTACGTTTGGACTCATAAAAGATGCTTGTTATTTATACTGTATTTCAGGAGAACATTGTGCAACCAGATTCTGCAGATAATTAAGGACGAGGGAGCATTTAGTACAATGCACACTCTTCTTGTCTGTCTACAGATGGCTTCAATGGAGCAGAAATCTACCATTGCTCCTCTTCTTCTGCAGCTTGACCTTCTGGTCTGTTCCATTGATTTTTGGAATATGTTTCAGCCACTATGTGTTAAATAAAAATTGATAAGAGGAATTTGATCCAGGTTGAGCCTCGAAAAATGAGCATGTACCGGGAAGAATCAATAGACGCATTGATTGAAGCACTTCACAAAAAAGAATTTCCTGCATCTCAGCTCAAGGCTCTTGATGGCTTGTTATCTCTTTCCGGGCATCTGACTAACTCCGGTAAGTCCTTCCTTGAAGCCCAGCTACTGAAGGCTGCAGGATTTAATCAACGGTATAATGCTATGATGAAAGAAGAGAAACAAAGAGCAGGTGAAAATGACATCACAAATACAATGGTATGAAGTTCTTCAGCTATTTAATTATTTTATAGCTTATTGTTTTGTAATTTTTGCAATTAGTTATCTTTACTGAACACGTGGTTTATAGGAAGAGGAAGAAAAAGCGCTGAGTTCTTGGGAAAATAGAATGGCTTTTGTTCTTTGCAATCATGAGAAAGGATTAATATTCAAAGCTTTAGAGGAATGCCTTAAGAGCACCTCCATGGAGATAGCAAAATCTTCATTTATTGTAGCCTCATGGCTAATTCACATGCTCTATAGTTTTCCTGATACTGGAATTAGGGATGTTGCTCGTAAGTCCTTGCTCGAGCAATTTATACAAATGCTGCAGTCAACAAAGAACCTCGAGGAAAAGATCTTGGCAGCTCTTGCTTTGAGAGGCTTTATTACTGATTTAGGTAAGGCTGGATTCGCTACTTAGCAAGTAGGTAAGAAACATTTGAAGATTTCACTCATAACTGGTGGTCGTTCATTATGTTATAAGGTGCACTTTGCGAACTGGCAATATATGCAAAATGTTTGTGCAAAAGCTTGAGGAAACTTAAAAAGTACTCTACAGTGGTTGGTGATATAATGAAAACCTTGATGAACTTGCCATGCATTGATGGTGTAAGTGATTTATATGCTAATAAGTAATTACCAACTACATAAGAAATGCATCTTTGAAGTGCTCTAATAGTTAGTACTGCAGGCAGAATTATGGCGCTATTCTGAATGTCCTGAGATGGACGTATCGCTGAATGGAGAAGTTCTTTGTCTGCTCCACATAAGAGGTCTGCTCATTAGCAGTCATTCCGATGGAACCATCAAGGTAAGGGACTTTCCTATTAAGCAGTCATAGTTCCTTTCATCTTCTGCTACATTTCTTTAACATGTACATCTTTTCTCTATTCAGGTCTGGGAAACTGGAAAAAGAGTTCTTAGGTTAATTCATGAAACTCGTGAGCATACCAAGGCAGTTACATGCCTTTATGTGTCATCTTCATGTGATAAATTGTATAGTGGTTCATTGGACAGAACAATCAGGGTGAGCTCTCCTTCTAGCAATAGGGAACAAGTGTTGTTTTACCATTATATGAAAATATAACCAAGTTTCAGGAAGGGGAGCCTTGGAGTAACTGGTAAAGTTGCTGCTATATAACCAGGAGGTCACGGGTTCAAGCCTTGGAAACAGCCTCTGGCAGAAATGCAAGGTAAGACTGCGTACAATACACCCTTGTGGTGGGGCTCTTCCCCGGACCCTGCGCATAGCGGAAACTTTAGTGCACCGGGCTGCCCTTTATCACCAAGTTTCAAGCCTAATATTTATCAGACAAAGTAGAAGAAGAAGCGATTTAGAAATCTTTAATTCTTAAAACTAATTGCTTGAGAAGGCAGAAAGCAAGTAACATAGCCTTGTAATCTCTCTCTTAAAAGAACCAGAGTTCAACTATGGATTTTAACAATACTACGAAGATCAAACCTTTTGCGATGATCCCTAAGAGAACGTTATCTCAATGTGCTGATATCTAAGTTAAAGGCTTCATTATTATTAGACATGCCCTCCTTAAAATTTTTGCAGGTTTGGGCTATCAATCAAGAGGAAATCCACTGTCTTCAGGTACATGATGTGAAAGAGCCGGTGTTTGAGTTGATAGCTAACACTCATTTTGCATGCTTCGCATCTCAAGCGACAGGAATCAAGGTCCGCAATCTGGATTTCTTTTAACACAAGTTTCTCTTGTCACGCAAGACTTGTTAATTTAAGACAACAATGAATGTCAGTAAACTAAATAACATATTTTTATTGAGACCTTAACCTAGTGCAGATGACTCATCAAACTTAAAAATTTTACAGGTTTATAATTGGTCAGGAGTTCCCAAGCATGTAAACTTTCAAAAATATGTCAAGTGCCTTGCCATTATGGGTGATAAGCTTTATTGCGGCTGCACAGGTTATAGTATCCAGGTAATACTTTTAAGCATTTCAGGTAAGTTATATAGGAAGGAGGAGAGGATTTTTTTCCCCTACATTTCTCTGTTGATGTCCCATTCTTGATTGAGACAAATGGCATGACGGTGAAATCAAATATTTTCAATTTTAGATTAAGATTGATAAGCATATTAAAACACATGGCAGGAAGTTGATTTAAGCTCTCAAACATCAACCACATTTTATGCTGGTGCCAAGAAGTTGTTGGGAAAACAGAACATCTATTCTCTCCAAGTTCAAAAGAATGTTGTCTTCGCTGGTGGTTCATTAGTTGATGGAATATCCGGCAAGGTAATACACATTTTCTCATTGATAGACATTTTACTTGCATAAAAACATTTGAGGATGACATGGTTTCTCTTTCTCGTCCAATAAATTGTTGGGTTCGAAATCGAGAGGGCGTCATGCGGAAGCTTAAAGTTTGCAAATCAAGACGATGATAATTCAGATGACAAATAAAGTATACTAAAAACACATATTATTGATATTATTTGGCCAACTGCCTACACATGAAAACTAATATTAAAGAAAACATAAAAATGTTGAGAGAAATTCTCCCCCAAGACTCATAAACGACTAAATTGTGGATGCTATTGTATTATGGTATGAGAACGGGGTTTCTATTTATATATGTCCAAAAACTTTCCTCCAAGACAGAGGTTTACCAAATGTGGAAGAGTTTTATATTTATCTTTTAGGAAAAGTAAAACTTTAATTTGGTAAGAAAATCCAGGCAAAAACCCTAACAAATCTCCCCTTTTGACTTGATTTTCTAACAAAATAATCTTGACCTCCCTTCTTCACACAATCTTCATATACCACTGCTGCTTACCATGATTAAAAGTTGATATGTGTTAAAAATTGGAGCCCTATGCGTTAGAAATAAAAGCATGAGTTGATATTATTGGAGCCCTATATTATAAGTGAACATGATTGAAAGTGAAACCTTGTGCATTGAAAGTGAGCACAAGTTAAAAGCGGAGCTCATGAATTAAATGTATATATGCATAAGTTGAAAGGAGCCCAGGCATAAAAGATAGCAAGAGTTGAAAGTTGGAGCTCATAATCATGGTTTGAAAATTGATTTTGGTTTTAAAGATGGATTAGCATCAAGATTTTTAAAAATTTGTTTGAAACTTTTCTCCATAGGTAGCTAGATAAAGATCTTCATTATCATTAAATTGATTGTAACTTCTATTTTAACATGTCCTCAATCTGAACCATCGAACCATTGAATCATAGGCTCTGATACCACTTGTTGGGTTCAAAATCAAGAGGGCGTCATGCGGAAGCTTAAAGTTTGTAAACCAAGACGGTAATAATTCAGATGACAAATAAAAATATAATAAAAAGACATATTATTAATATTATTTGGCCAACTGTCTACACATGAAAACTAATATTAAGAAAAATATAAAATTGTAAAATCTCCCCATAAACAACTCTTAAACGACTATATTGTGGATGCTATTGTGTTATGGTATGAGAAATCGGGTCTTCTATTTATAGATGTCCAAAACCTTTCCTCCAAGAAAAAGGTTTGCCAAATATGGAAGAGTAAGTAATTATGGTATTACTTTTGTTTTCATTTCAAGAAAAGTAAAACTTAAATTTGGTAAGAAAGTTAAGACAAAAACCATAACATAAAATGTGCTTGTGAAGGCATTTTCTCTCCCTAGCAAGGCGGTTATTGGAACATTTTCAACTGGTTCAGACATCCAACGACTAGCCGTAAACAATGATTTCATATTTTTCACCACAAAATCAGGCAACATAGAGGTATGGCAACAAGAAAGAGTTGCAAAGATGACTTCCATTAAGATGAGAAGTGTTGGCCAGAGTAGAATTACATCTTTAGCTGTGGATAAAGATGGAGAAATGATATTTACTGGTTCTACTGATGGAAAAATTCAGGTTAAATGTATATTTTAAGCTATGTTTGATCCCATTACCAGTTATTCTTAGTGATTAACTGTTTCATGGTGATTGCAGGTTTGGCGTTTGGACTAAGAAAAGGGAAAATTGCTCGGAACCGAAAATGTAACAATTTTTGAATACCTTATCTTACATTTTTATTATTCTATCTGATATTTCTTGTACCACCATATAACTTTCAAATATTCTCTCATTTCAGCTTTTATTTTTCCTGCTGAAATTAAAATGTAAAGGAGAAAGTTATCTTTTCTTTACAGTTAGATATTTTTGTTAGAAATACGTTTGTTAATGTGAAAATTGAGTGGGAGCTTACTACAATTCTTGATATATTGCATGACTTTTTATTTTATATTAGTACATTATATAAAGGAGGGTTTTGACATGTATGCTTGCTGTCAAATGAAATTTGTTTGAGGATAGTTTTGTTATTTCATGCGATATGATGATGAGTTTGTGCCACTTTATCATTCTCTTCCTCTTTATCATATCTGTGTTGTCTTCTCCATTATCTGCATCAATAAGTAATTAACAAAGCAAAAACAAATTTATCATTGGTGTGACTGCTCTTTGCCGGATATCTCCCTTTCCAGTTTTTGATTATAAATTTTATTCGTTGTGATAAAGTTTTCTTATTTTAAGGAATTGGATTTTCCTGGGTTAGTGAAATTAGCATTTGTGTTGTGAAAATTCGGTCTGTTTGGGAATTTTGAGTTGTTCTTTGCAATTGAGGTACTACGTTAGTGAAATTAGGGTTAGTGTTAGATCCTTCTCTTTTGATTTTGGGAGATTTGTAGTTTAGTTAGGGATGGTTTTGTTTTTTTGAGTGCTAAGGACATTTTCTTTGCTGAATTTTGTTGGTGGCTTTGGTTTTCTGAAAGTTGAGTAACTTTTACTGTTGAATTTTAATGATGGGTTTTGTTTTCGGAGAGTTGATTAGCTTTTATGGATCAATCTTGTTGATGGGTTTTGCTTTGGGAGTTTTGATGGTTGCTATAAATTGCAGTATTTGAATAAAATTGCTTTCTTTTCCTTGTTGAATTTTGCAGGTGAGTTTTGTTCTCCTGAGTGTTAAATAACTTTTGTTGCTGAATTTGTTGGTAGCTGTGGTCTTTGTAGTTTCACTAAAACGAATATCATTAGTGCTCCCTTTCTCCACAACTCCACAACTGGCCAAATGATTTTTGTCTATGTATTTAGAATGTTATAACCAAGACTTACATTTTCTGTATCTGATGGGATAGCAGTGTCCTGAGTCATCACATTTTTGTTTAAAGTTGTGTGGCTCTCTTCAAGATTGGATAGTGCTACCTAATGGCAGGTATAATGTTCTAAGTTAGAGGCCTATCTAAAATCGGTTCTCACCTCACCTCTAAAGTAGTGGTATAGGACCCCATATTTTGGGAATATACTGAATATGTTGCTGTAGCTATTAAAATTTTGAGAAAGAAAAATAAAACGAAATATATCTCCCCTTAATATATTTGATATAGGGAAATTTTATCCTCTATTTGTAATAAAGTAAAAATTATTTATAATTACTATGTATAAATACGTCCAGCATTCTCATATGGCGTCTCAGTTGCACAGTGTCATTGTGTGGGAGGAAAAGACATGAGAATAATGGAGATTCTAATTTTTTTACAAACATTTTATGCTATGTTTTATAATTTTTATATGTATGACATTAAAAGAACTTTATTAGACATCAATATATTCTAGGTCTGTCAATTTGGTTGTATCTTTGAGTTCTTTGAAACTTGTTGTCACGACCCGAGACTACCTCCTAGTCGTAACACGGTGCTTGAAACTACAAGTGATTCTAAGCTAACCCGTGTACTGGCATACTACTTGAGCAACTGGTTTATAATGTAAATAAAAGTTAAATTTATTGAGCTGAAGATAATCATGAGAAAATCTAAATGAATGTAATACTGATAAAGTTTACAACATGATAAAACTGAAGAAAAAATTTGAATTACATATCATGACTCTGACTGTCTATCTATGAAACCTCTACTGTAGTAACTGTAGGTGGCTGGGACATGCCTCCAACTATCACAAATCAATACATAAGAATAATAACAATACAATACATGAACTACAACTGACTAGAGTTCCCGAAATAAGAGAACTCATACCTGCTTGCTGAATGCTGAGAACTGTCTGACCCTGGTATATGGACTAGATCTGGTACCTATATCATGAAGGAATATAGCCACAAATGCATATATGTGGTCAGTACTTTAGAATGTACTAAGTATATGGGGACATGTACTAAGTCATGGAAATATTTAAAACAAACATGCTTTACAAATGAGGATATAAGTTATTTTCCGAAATGTACATTTAAAACATGGCTATACATGAAAACTGTAAGTCATAGAGAGATTTATAAAACATGAGCCAGAGATAATTCTATAAGCTGGGAAGTGGTAGAAACATGACTACTGTACGTAAATCTTATCTAAAGCAGAACATGCTGTAAAACTGAACTAAGGAACATGTCTGAATACTGAGCATGAAAACATGAAAATGTAAAATGAATGCAAGACCAAGTAAGGCATGTACTGACATGATCTCAATACTGAATAATATGTAAAATTGTCTGAATGAATAACTGGTAATTTGATTACTTGGCCAAGCAAACCTTAACTGATATAAACTGAGTAGTGACTGAAACTGTGGGAGCTATCATGTAACCAACATAAACTATGTGAGCTATTACGGAGTCCAACGTCTGACCCACGTTGAAGAGGGCTGTTCTGTTCTTGCCATCGGAGTAGAACCTGAACTGAAGTGATCACTAAATTGAGCCCATATTGGGCAAGGGGAAACACTCTCTGGCGAGGCCCCTAAACCTACAGTGGCATGTAGTTTTTGGTAAATAGGATATGCTGAATTCACACTCCTCTCTCGGTGCTAAATCCTACTCCCAACAGAAAGACACTGAAACACAAGCTGGTGCATGCATCGATAACTAATAAGCTCAGGTTATGGTATTTTTAAAACAATAGTGCATACAGAGTCTAAAGTAATTATGAACATGTAAAATGATGTACTTAACATGAAATAATACTGGTGGATTCACTATAAAAATGATGATCTGAATATGGTGATAAAATCATGGTTCAGACTAATTCAGACTAACTTGTTACTTGAAAGCAAAAACATGCAAAAATACATAGGTATCGAGTGTTCATAATCCTCAAGCACTGAATGATTATTTTAGATACGATAATGTCATAAAAAACATTTTTGTAAATCATAATTCATACACCCAGAACATATTATATTTCAATAACCTAATAAATTACATAAATCTGGACATGGGAATGAGTTAAACTTGGGAGAATATCATATTTATATAGTTTAAAGCATAAATTTGAGAATTGGACATGGTATTGACTAAGAATGACATGAGGGATTGAAATTGAAACACCCTAGGATTTGGCCCCTTGCAAAATTCCTTGGGTTTTGGACTTACTGAACTTGGTACAACTCAAGGGTACCAATGGTACCCTTGGATACGGGTTGGGGGTTGGCTTGATGTTTCACTCGTATATTGGACAGTAGGGTTGGATTGGTTACTTCCCAAGGTACAACCCAACAAGGTATGAGTTGTATAGAAGGATACGAGGGATGCAATGCCAAGTCGTATATTGCTTGTTGGTTGGTCATGTGGAATCTACCCAAGATACGGTTGATGGGTACAGTTTGGTATACCACTCATACCCTAAGGTACGAGTTAGGTTGGTATAGTCGTATAGGAACTAGTTTGTAGGGTCTTGGTGAGGTCTAGGGTACGATTTAGGGTACCACTCGGACCCTAGGGAACAAATAACATGGGTAAGTCGTACCCTTTAACATGGCTTATTTTTAGTTGTAAGCCAGGGGTAGTCCGAACATTTCCCACCTTCAAACCCTTATGTCCTCACGTTATATAAATATAACCTATGATGGCCTCTCATAACACTTGTTAAAGGATATGAACAGTCCAAATACTCTCTTTAAACACTCTCTTGGAGATTAGAGGCTAGGGTTTCTACAAGTGTTCCTCAAAGGGCTCAAGAGTCATGTTACTCTACGGAATCTTTTTGTATAAGGCATGTACTTCTTCCCTTATTGTTAGTTCCAACTAAAGGCATATTTTTTTATGTTTTAAACATGGATTATAAATCATAAACGGTGGATTTCAAAATCAATGTTGAGGGTCTTGATGCATATTGTTGGGTGTTGGTTTAAACTATGTTTTTACATATTTTTGGTAATGGTTTACACATATGGTTGTGTGTTGTGTATGGTTTAACAAATGGGTCTTGAGTAACCCTAATTATGATGGTTTATACTTTGGTTTTGGGGTTGGTAAAGGTATGCCCTCAACATGTTTGATAAAATGCCTAAAGGAATATTTTCACTCTATTGTTGAACTTTCATTTGAACTATTGCATGGTATGGTTTGGTAATGGAACCCTAAATAGATTTGGATGGTTTTGCATGGTGTAAATGGTTTGAATAGTATAAATGCTTTAAATGTTTGGAACGGTCTAAAATGGTTTAACTGATGTGAATGGTTTGGAATGGTTAAAAGGTAAGGTCTTGGTGGTTATTGTTAGTTTAAATGCAAACCTTACGGGGTATGTTGGAATCCCCCAAGTGAATAAAATAATAAAATTGGTTTGAATAGTGGTTATGGCTTAATTAAACATCCTTGTGGGGTACAATTTAATCCCCCAAGCAAACATAATGGAACACTTATGGGGTACATGGGACTCTACCAAGTTAACTTGGTAAATGGGTACACGGGAATCCCTTTACCTTAACAGGTTTGGCTAAGGACAATACTTGTAAGTTATAGTTGGTATGCCGATACCACTATTAATAGCCTTGGTAAATAATAAATGAAGTAATGGTTGGTTGGTTGGAAATGGTTTTTTAATTAGAAAATAATAGCTAGGGTGTGATAGCTAACCATGAAGGTGGGAGTTCAATGAACGAACACTGAAAACTCATGTTTGCCGACATGAGGGGTAGGGTATGGAGTACACTATACATATGTATCATGGGAGGAGGGTAAGGTTACATGAGAATCCCTTACTCTTATGGTATCTCCAGTTTATGTGGATACATGCATCGGGGCTTGTTCAGGGTTACACTGGATCTATATAGTCCATGGATGGTTAGGCTACACATACCTAGGTTAATGGTTTTAAAAACATGCTAAACCCGGTCGTCTTTCTCGGTATGGTTATATGTATGTATGGTTTGTATGCATAAGGATGGTTTACTTGGTTTTATTAAATGTTATTATTTTATCCCTATCCTGAGTACATGCTAGCTTTCGCCCACTAACCCATCGTCGGGAGGCTGTATTCCCACGTGATGCAGTAACTGACTATTTTACTCCTTCTTCTTAGTGATCGGATTCAGGATCATCTATTGGATTGAAGTGGTGATCTTTCATAGTTCAAAAGGCACCTATTTCATGTTATGGATTACTTTATGTACTTTTTCCTTTCATAAGACTTGGTTTATGGCTATGTCGGGGGCATGTCCCGACCAGGTACTCTTTGATTTAGTCTAGAGTCTTTGTATGGACAATTGTGGACTTAAGTATGGTATGGATTGGTTATGATTTATATATTATATACATTGGGTTATTATTTTTAGTTCGTTTAATGGTTTGGCATGGTTATTGGTTGGCTTGGATGGTTGGTTTCGGTTATTGGGTGGATATACTTGGTTGGATGGCCTCATATATAGGTTTATCCCAAAGTCACCACATTGTTAATACATTATCTTATTATATATTCGAAGTTCATCCGATTCAGGGTACATGTCGGTTGGTTGGGTTGGGTATCGGGGGTGGTCTCCGATCCTGGTTGGACTTGAGATTGCCTATTACGACAAGGCCTTGGTTTGGGTCATGTCAAGTTGGTATTAGAGCCTTAGGTTTTGGTGTTGTGGGGTGTCCATAAAGCCGCGTCGAGTAAAGTCTTGATTATGGGTATGTTGTGCACTATACTTATAATTAGGAGGCTACAAGACATTTAGACATATTTTACTTTATTGGTGTTCTGTGTTCGAGCTATGGAGTCTAAGGTCATGAACTCTTCTCTGAATCGTCTTTGGTTCCTCTCTTGGATTATGTTCGTTCAACGATCTAAGGTTCATGGAAATCACTTGTCTCACTCGAGGACAACATGGATGGATCTAGTCTAACTCATGGGGCATAGACTCAGCTAAAGGTCGCTGCTTCTGGTTTTCTAGTAGAGTCCTACCGATCTCCACTGACCCTATTTCGGTGTTTGGCTATCGTTCTCGGTTACCTCAGGAAGGGGGTTACCAATGCCGAGTTTCATCATTTTATTAACCTATTGACCCAGATAGTGACAACTCTGTCACGCCGGTCTGGTCTTATTAGTACGGGAGGAATAAGGCAAGGTCGAGAAATAGTTAAAGTAAGAGAGTCTAGGTTCTCTGAACAAAGGGTAGGCCAATGGTGTGGTGGTAAGTGGTCTAAGAGGAATAGTTGGGTGGGTCCTAACTCCTATTCTATGGCTTGTGCTCCCTACCTAAATCTATTTAGAGGTAGGTGTTTTCAGATTGGTAAATTCTTCTAAGGCACAAGGTTCCTAATCTCGGGCCAATGGGGTGCAATCTGCATCATCCTATCCTCTTTATAGATTTTATGGTTGGTCGCACCGTGGTTGTTACGAAGAAGGAATTGGTGTTTTTGTTGTGGTCAATTGGGTCATATGCAAAGGGAATGTTCTATAAGGATTGCCGCTTGGGAAAATAGGATATCTGTTGCTACTTTTGGCTTCAGCACTGGTCAGGATCACCTCAATGTTCTTACTATCCCTCAGGAGTCCGAGGCATCTTTTGATACCGATACTGGTATGTTGAAAACTCTTTTCTGTGTGGTGTGTATGGTTTACTTAGTTTGGGGTTCCCTTTCTTTTTTGGACCCATTTGTTATCGTGTATTTTGGTTTTAGTCCTAAGGTTGTTTCAAGCTCTTTTTTTTCTATCACTACCCCAGTAGGTGACTTTGCAATTACCAAAAAATCTATGGGGATGCATGGTATCCGTTGGTAATAAAAGGGTCTTGGTGGATTTATTTGACTCGCATATGGTGGATTTTTATGTAATTCGGGGAAATAAATTGGTTGCACTCGTGCTATTCATTATTAGGTGGTCGAATCCGTAAAAAGGTTGTCTTTAGGCTCCATTATGAGTTGTTTATGGGATGGGAGGATGGTTTTGTTCCCTAGATATTAAGGGAAAAGTTATATTATATCTTAGAACTCAGAGGTTGGTTTCAAAAGAGATATCTTTATTATTTGGTCCGGGTTAAAGATTTTAACTCGAAAGGTAGTTCTTTGCATTTGATTTCGGTGGTGAATGAATTTCCCAAGGTATTCTTGACGACCCTCATGGCATCTTTCTAATGGGAGGTCAATTTGGGACTGGTTTTATATCTGACATTTATCCAATTTCTATTCTTTCATTATAAAATGGTTTCGGTTGGGTTAAAAGAGCTTGAGGGTGATTAAAGAATCTCTTAGATAAATAGTTTTATCTGTCCCAGTGTTTTCCTTGTGAGGTGGACCATGTATGTGCATATTCTACATGGGGTGCTTTTTGGTAGTGTGTGGTGGTTGATGAATTCTAAATTTTATCCTAGGTGTTGATTTTGATAAAAAAAATATGTTAACTAGGGGATAGCAATATGGGCATGGAGGAGGTAAGTTGGTAGGTTGGATAAGGTTGCTGGAATGGTTAAGGTTGGTGGCTTGGGGAATATAATTGTGGTAAAGTGTGACATATAGGCCAGAAGTTCAGGTTGAACTAGTGGATTGGGGGTCTAGTTATTGGATGGGTTAGAGCATGGAGTTTGTATGACTATACTGGGCTTTAGGTAGCATTTGGTTAGTTGAGATTTTAGGTATAGAAAAATCAAGTGTCCTTGGTGCACATCCTTGGTGATACCTATTAGGGTGGGGTGTCGTGCTTATAGGTGTCATGGGATGAAGGTTGGTGGTTAATCTTAAGTTTTCTTTTTAATATGGACTTCAAGGGAAGGTCGGGTCGCATATTCTATTAATACTCTTCTATCACAGTTAAGAGAGTACTCTACTGGTGTTACGTGCATTCTTATAATGCTTATGCCCAAGGTTCACGTTTTGCATTCGCCTTGTTCCCTAGATATGAGTCTTGGCTCCACATTATATTACTCATGGTATATGTGGTTATGTTTCTTTCAATGTCCAGTTCTGAGAACTCCTTCTATGGTATGGTTTGGTCGGGTTGATTCTTTATAATGACCTAGGTGAATGTTATGGAGTACTTCGTGCCTATAATACCGTGTCTAGTTTTTGGGGTCTTACCTTGGGTGGCATGGATAAGTCTTATAATTTGGTTCCTTAAGCGATTCTTCTTGCGTTAGGATGGTAGTGGCATTGGAGGCATGGTGATGTTGTGAAATGGAAAATGAAGAAGTCCCTAAGTGGGGGAGAGTCTAAGGTGACTACCAGAGTTAAGGTTTTGGACGGTGAGGTAAGGGTGTTGTCATGATAAATGGTTAGAAAAGGGATAGGTGGTGGAGACCTTTGTGAAATATTAAATGGTGCTAGATCTTTTGAAGGATAGATCATACCTGTAATACCCTGTATCTTTTCCTAGCTTGAAATCATTTAAAAATGTTAGGATCTTTCTTTGAAAGATGAATCCACTTTTGTACACATGGTATTTTTAAGATTTTCACTTTTTGTCATGTGGGAAATTCAATAAGCTTTCCATCGATATAAAATTCGCCTAAATCCGATAACCAGGTAAGAAGTTATGACTATTTCAAGTTCCCGTCGTAAAACAACGCCATATTGGTCAGTGGTGCGCCGCGCCACAAGCTAAAATAGCAATTTTCCCTTTCCAGTGTTTCAGCGCAATTTCCTCTGTGTCGCGCCAAATTTCCAGGTCGCAAAAGAAGGGGCAACGCGATGGCTCCGCATCGCGCCATCCCTCAGTTTCCCAATTGTCAAATTCCAGTGACACGGCGCGATAGCGCCGCGTCGCGCCAGGGGTCCAATTCGGGAATTTTTTACTGAAATTACAAGACACGTCCAGGGTTAAAAGGGTCAATTTTCTACCCCTATTTAAGCCCTTTAACACGTGATTCAGTCACTTTTCACCCAAAATACACTCTCTTCTGTCAAAAACCACTCAAGAACAACCTAGGGCTTTTCATAAAAAATTCAGAATCAAGAATTTCCTTCGTCAATCTTCGTGTATTTACGAACCAAGGTATGCATAATGTTCATTCATGGACTCCTTTCATCCATGAATCCCAAGAATCCCAAGAATCCCTTTTCTAAATTCAATTTTATGGATTTTCTTATGAATTTCGTGATTGGGCTGCTCTTGTTCATGTGGATAGTGAGAAATTGAATTCTACTCCATGTTGGGTGATAAATTCTATGTAGGTTAAATTATTATAAATATAGATTCATGCAAAACTATGACTAAATCCTTGAATGATGAAATTAGAATCGAACCACGATGTTTAATTATTGTACAATGATGTTTATATGTACCATGCCTACAATATGTTCGATTAAATGCCTAGATGAAGGAAAAGTGCCCAACTAGCATGATACCATGAATTACCCATGTATGTACAAGTTATGCCTATCACATGTTTTGATGAAATGCTTCTATAAATGTATTGTGGATTATGATGTTAGTTATATGTTCAAGTAAGTTATGCTTGGTCAGTTTCCTTTCATCGAGTCCTAGGGGTACTCGTACCCAAAATATTAGCTGTGTGCCGAGATCCATGTCATGTTTTCAAGATACTCTCAGTCAAGCTATGAATCCTTAGACTTCAGACAGTCTTATGACTCAGGAAATTTCCATGATCTCATATACTCAGTCAGTTGTCAGATATCAGTAGTATTCCATCAGTCAACAGAATTCAGTAACTTAGCCCATGTTCAGTTCAGTAAATCATGTTCAGAGTCTATTCAGGTAGGAGTAGGAATTAGCACCGAGTGAATCCAAGGATGGGAACACACACTATCAGATGAGGGTGTGATTCTTAGAAGTCATCCCTGCATTCCAGAACTATGTAGCCAGCATAGGTTGAGACATCAACACTGTTCGATGAGGGTTGATGTGGTGGATAAACACTTTCAGATAAGGGCCCCACCATTCTCTTTTGGGGATAATATAATATGAGGGTCACCCACAACTTGTCCTTACCAGTGGCGCGGTATTGACACCCTTCCAATTCGGGTTACATATTTGACCCCAACTCAGCCATAATGGTATATTAGGGGCATATCGGTTAGATAACTACTTCCCACAGTTTCATGTTACAGAATTAGGACTGTCAGTCACAGTCAATCAGTCTCAGTAATAGAACTCAGATAGTTCTTCAGATTTTAGGACTGTCAGATATAGTCAACTCAGATACAGTACGGGACTCAGCTAGTTCCATTAGATTCAGGACTGTCAGATACAGTCACTCATGTTATCAGTTATATTAGTTATCAGTATGTCATGTTATCAGTATTCAGATTAAGTAATCATGTTATCATGGTATCAGTGTCAGTTATTATGTCTCATGCATGTATTCTCACGCTTATGATAGTCAATCTGCTATTATTATTGTTTATGCATATGAACCCCGTGCATTCAACCTACCTCACATGCATACCAATACATTCAAAGTGCTGACGCATTTGCGCTATGGTGTCTTACACCATAGGTTTAGAAACACGAGCTCCAGAGCATCAGTAGATTCCAGTCTCAGCTGTCAGAGTTAGCAGTGAGTCCTCATATTTCGAGGACATGATCCTCACTTTATTATCTCAGTAATTGGTTTATTAGTTGGAGTTAGTTGGGGACATGTCAAATCAACTCCTTATTCAGAAAATCACGTTTTAGAGGCTTTCCAGACTACAATATGTTCAGATAACATATTTTAGTTGTTTTGGGTATTTTATACCCCTACCAGATGTTACATTTTTATCAGATACTATGTCTCAGTTTTGAACCTTATGGCCTTTCAGTTTATATTTCCGCATTATAAAGTATTTTATGCAGTATACAGGTACATATATCAGTCATGGGTTATCTTGTGGTCCTTCAGGGTCATGAGTACCGTGTAACATTCCGGGTATCAGATTTGGGGCGTTACAAATTTTGTATCAGAGCCTAAGGTTCAATAGAGTCCTAGGAAATCTGAAAGCCGCATCTATTAAAGTTTTGTACATGAGTGTGTTGCGCGCCATATTTATGTACAAGAGGCTATAAGATGTTTTAGGAACAGTTTCCCCTCTTTTAGTATTCATGTCATGCCAGTGAGCATAATATCAAGTCAATCTCTTAGTCTAATCCTTTTCTCCCTTTCTTCTACAGAACATGCCTCCTAAAAGAAGAAACGAGAATCAACCAGCCCCTCATCCCAAAGAACCTTTGGGCGAACATATTTCTTATGCAGAGTTCTGAGCTGCATTCACTACTCTTGCTAACTCAGTTGCTACTTAGAATGAATGAACAGTTGTCGTTCTGGACAATGCAATGGCCAATTTAACTGCAGCCAGGATTCGTGATTTCACCCGAATGAATCCTCCATCCTTTCTCTGGTCTAAGTCAGATGAGGACCCTCAGGAATTCCTAGATCAGGTGCAGAAGGTTACTGACATAATGGGGGTTACTTCTAGTGAGAGTGATGAGATAGTTGTATATCAGTTGTAGGATATTTCTCATACTTGGTTTAAATAGTTGTCACGTCCCAAAATCCCATCGGGCCGGACTGGCACCCGAAGTCGAGAAGGCCTGGGAGAACCCGTTCAAATACCTGTACTTTCACTTACATGTCACCAAAAATTTGAACAGCACTTCGTTACATATAGAAGGATCTAATTATCTGTATCAGCACAACGCGTATAAATATATATATATATATATATAATACTTGGCCGTCGGGGCCACCACATATACAGATATAACATCACTATATAAACTTCCATGACTTTACCCTTCCTTATGTCTACAAAGCCTCTAGGATATACATGACATAACTAGGGTCGGGACAAACCCCCGCCCACACATAACTCCTGTACAATAGCAAAACATAAGGAACCGACTCGGAAAGCTCCGAAGCAAACTGGAGCTCACCAACAATAGCTGTGTGACCTGGCTCCTACTTGTGCGGTGTATGAGCTGAGGTACCTGTGCCTGCAGCATGAAATGCAGGTCCCCGTGGGGGACGTCAGTACGAAATATGTACAGAGTATGTAAAGCTGTAGATAATCACATATGATATAGGAGCTCAATAGAAATCAGAAACAAGTGAATAAAGCGTAATAGGAGTGGACCACACTTACTAGAACCTGTGACAACTTGTACATTGCATTTATTCAATCACTTTACCTTCGTTCTTATCATCTTTGTAATCATTACTGTACTGTACTGTGACCATTAGGCTGCCTCCAGTACATATCAACTGGGATCGACCCATGCTAGGCTTATGCCCCTGGGATACCACCCATAAACACATAAATAGGGATCGACCCATGCTAGGCTTATGCCCCTGGGATACCACCCGATAAGAGAGAACTTCCATCACTTAGTTCAATTAATCTTTGAGGTTGTTATTTCGGCCGCCACCACATTTTTGAGACTTTGAAACAATTATACATCAATAGGAGACATATAAATAGACCATCAATGCAATAACAATGAAGTAAGAACTCATTGGCATATCAATGAAGTGTTTTGGAGTCATCAATGCCATAACAATAAAGTAGGAACTTATTGGTATATCAACAATGTGTTTCAGAATCATCAATATCACAACAATGAAATAGGAGCCTTTTGGTATATCAATGAAACATTTTGACACTTTATAGGATGGAAACAACTTCGTTGGTAACGTAGAACAATACATGTTTTTGGACAACCTCGGAATCTTACTTGATGGAACATTGGTGTTTTCATGTCAAAGAACATTGTTAGAGTATGCTTTACATACCTCGTCGTAGATTCGGATACCAATTCAACACAACTTCCCGCCTTTACAAATCACTTATCTACAATGAAATGTTTGGCATCTAGTATTAGCAACCCAACACAACAATTCTCTTCCATAATTCCATATAACCAATGTTTGCAAAGCATTCCAAAAACCAACTTGAACAATAGATTTATGTGTATATATATATATATATAATCATCATTTCAATACCACATCATCAAACCAAATCCCTTCACAATTCAACATAATCCAACCATGCACAAGAATAATCCAACATCATTTCCAATCATCTTTCAACAACAATCAAATAACACACTTCTTATGCTCACATGCATATATATACACATCCATATAAATAACACCAACATAATTTACATCCTTACCATAAAATGGCCCTTTTGATTTCGAAGTCCTGTTGGGACAAATAAGGGGTACTTCTCGAAGCCCTCGAGACGGTGAACACAACTACGGAATCAATTTGGATTTTCTACGGTTGAATCACAAGATAATTGGAGTTGAAATTAGGCTAGGGTTCCTTATTCTTCAATAATTGGATGATGAATGATGGATATTAGGCTAAGTATATGTATATAATGACCAATTTTCGTCCATGAGGTGATGGAAAATGACCATATTGCCCTTAAAAATTTAAGTAAATCCGAATCTGTCCATGGTGGACTGTTTTGATAGGCTAAAGTAAATCGACCATAACTCTTTGATCCGATATTGGATTTGAGTGAAATTGGTATCGTTAGATAGATAATTCAAAGGGATTTAATTTCATATAAAGTAGGCCACCCAGTTCGTCCTGTACAAGGAGTTATGATCGTTTGAAGTTGACCCTAAAAAACTGTTTTGAGAGGCTGAAGTAAAACGAGTATAACTCCTTACTCAGACGTTGGATTTGGATGAAACCAATTGCATTGGAAAGAAGACTCAAATATATTTCTTTTGATAGGTTGTATCTCTCCCAGTTCATTATATTAAGGGAGTTATGATCGTTCAAAGTTGACCCAAAAAACTGGCAGGCCTCAGTAGTTTGTGTGCAGGAAATTTTCCTGCACATTTACTATTCACCATATCCCGGCCACCGTTTTATAGTTTCGAACGTGCTCGATTATATCCGAAACTTATCCATTTTTGGAAATCTTTATATCGTTGGAAATATTATTCAATAACCTTCGTATGGAACCATCGACGGGCAAATTACGGTATAAATAAAATAAAAAAATTAATTCCATATAAATAAGACCAATACACGTACTTGAATACGCCAATACATGTACTTGAATACGGGGTGTTACATCCTTCCCCCCTTTAGGACATTCGTCCTCGAATGTTAGCGTAGTTATTCAACCAAAACAAGTTCAAGTCCACCATTAACATTCACATCATCACATAAATACTATGCATATATAAACAAAAACTTACTTGTTAATGTTCTAACTCCGTTTCTTGAACTTACTCTTCATCTTTGAACAAATGAGGGTACTTAGATTTCATTGCTTCCTCAGCTTCCCATGTAATCTCTTCCCTTTGTTGATTTCTCCAAAGTACTTTCACCGATGCTACTTCTTTATTTCTCATCTTCTTAACTTGACGATCTAATATAGCAATAGGCATCTCCTCATAGGTAAGATCTTCTGTTACTTGCACATCTTCAGTAGAAGTAATAAGGGACGGATCTCCGATGCACTTTCGAAGCATCGATACATGAAATACTGGATGCACTGATGAGAGTTCCTGGGGTAGCTCTAATTCATAAGCAACTTGCCCACATCTTCGAATAATCTTATACGGGCCTATATATCGTGGACTCAACTTTCCTTTCTTGCCAAATCTCATCACCCCTTTCATTGGCGATACCTTCAAAAATACCCAATCGCCTAACGAAAACTCTAGCCCTCTTCTTCTACTATCCGCATATGACTTGTGTCGACTTTGGGCTGTTTTCAACCATTGCTGAATCACCTTGACTTTTTCTATGGCTTGATACACAAGATACGGTCCGAACATAAGAGTTTCACCCGCTTCGAACCATCCTATTGGTGATCTACACTTCCTCCCATATAAACCTTCATATGGTGCCATTTTGATACTTGAATGATAGCTATTATTGTAGGCAAACTCAATAAGAGGTAAATGGTCATCCCAGATACCTTTAAAATCTATAACACATGCTCGTAGCATATCTTCAAGTGTTTGAATGGTGCGCTCTGCTTGTCCATCCGTCTGAGGGTGAAAAGCTGTACTCAGATTCACTTGTGTTCCCAAACTCCGTTGGAAAGACTTCCAAAAGTTTGCGGTAAATTGAGTTCCCCGATCCGATATAATAGAAGTTGGCACTCCATATAATCGGACTATTTCCTTAACATACAGCTTCGAATATTCTTCAACTGTGTAAGTGGTCTTAACGGGTAAGAAATGTGCGGATTTAGTAAGCCTATCCACAATCACCCATATAGAATCAAATTTCCGAGCTGTACGAGGCAAACCTGTAACAAAATCCATGTTGATCATGTCCCACTTCCAAATTGGAAGATCTATGCATTGCATATAGCCTCCGGGTTTTTGGTGCTCAAATTTAACTCTTTGACAATTTGGACATTCAACTACAAATTCTGCAATGCTCTTCTTCATGTCATTCCACCAATACATATCTTTCAAATCTTGATACATTTTGGTTGATCCTGGATGAATGGAATACCTTGAAAAATGTGCCTCTGTCATAATCTTCTTTCTTAGCCCGTCTATATCCGGCACACACAATCGGTTTTGGCACTGAAGTACTCCTCGCGTAAGCTCAAATGCCTTGGTCGCACCACTCTGAACGTTCTCCTTAAGATGTAATAAAATAGGGTCTGCATATTGCTTCTCTTTCACAATAGGCAATCGCTCTCAAATTCATCCTAAGTCATCAGTTCCAACTTCTTCGTTAGCTATTACTCCAGTTCCTAAGTTCAGAGAGGGTAACAAACATAGAGCGCCAGGCTCTAAGTCTCAGGGCAGTGTTAGCAATGCTCGAACTAATCCCTTTTGTCAGACTTATGGTAAGAACCACAAGGGTATGTGCAGAGCTGGTAGCAATGTCTGTTTCGGTTGTGGAAAGCCAGGCCACAGAGTTAGAGACTTCCCTCAGTCAGGTTATCAGAGTCATCTCTGCTCCTCAACTCAGTTCGGTCGCCCAAATCAGCAGGGTGCCACCTCCAATGCTACTAGTGGGCAATGCCCAATCAGACTCTATGTTCTCCAGTCCCGGCAAGATCAGGAAAATTCTCCTGATATGGTTAATGGTACATTATGGATCTTTTATGTGCATGTTTACGCTTTACTAGATCCAGGTATTTCTTTGTCTTTTGTAACTCCCTATATAGCAGTTGATTTCGGAGTCAGTCCCAAAATTCTAGCAGAGTCCTTTTCAGTCTCTACCCCAGTGGGTAAAACCATCATAGCCCAGTGGGTATATAGGAACTTCTCGATTATGATATTTTAGAAAGTCACTTCAGCAGATCTAGTCGAATTAGAGATGACTGATTTTGATGTCATTCTCGGCATGGATTGGCTTCATTCCTTCTATGCCACAGTTGACTGCAGAAACAGGATAGTCCAATTTCAGTTCCTAAATGAACCCATCCTTGAGTGGAAGGGTAGTGTATCCGCTTTTAGGGGTCAACTTGTTTCCTACCTTCGGGCAAGGGAAATGATATCTAAGGGATGTGTTTATCATCTTATTCCTGTTAAGGATTCCAGTTTCGAAACTCCCAGTATTGAATCCATTCCAGTTGTGAATGAATATTCAGATGTCTTTCCCAAAGATCTTCCAGGAATTCCTCCCGAAAGGGAAATAGACTTCGGCATTGATCTTCTTCCAGATACTCAGCCTATCTCTATTCTGCCATATAGAATGGCACCAGAAGAACTCAAAGAATTGAAAGAATAGTTGAAGGATATCCTATATAAGGGATTCATCAAGCCCAACATTTCCTCGTGGGGCGCACTAGTATTATTCGTGAGCAAAAAAGATAGTTCTCTCAGAATGTGCATAGACTACCGTCAACTTAGTAAGGTCATGGTCAAGAAAAAGTATCCTCTTCCCAGAATCGATGACTTGTTTGACCAATTTCAAGGTGCAGTTATTTCTCTAAGATAAACCTCAGATCCGGCTATCATCAGCTCAGAGTCAGAGAATGTGACATTCCGAAAACAGATTTCCGTACTTAGTATGGTCACTTCAAATTCCTAGTCATGTCATTTGGTCTTACCAATGCCCCAGTAGCTTTTATGGACTTGATGAACTGCGTGTTCAAATAGTACTTGGACATGTTCGTCATAGTCTTAATAGATGATATTCTGGTCTATTCCCGCAGTGTGCGAGATCATGCAGACCATATCAGAATAGTACTTTAGACTCTCACAGATCATCAGCTATTCGCCAAATCCAGTAAGTGCGAATTTTGGCTAAGGTCAGTAGAATTCCTTGGTCATATCATTTTGGGTGATGGCATTAGAGTAGATCCTCAAAAGACCGAATTGGTAAGAAACTAGCCTAGACCCGTCTCTCCATCAGATATCAAGAGTTTTTTGGGTTTGGCTGGCTATTACAGATGGTTTGTTGAGGGATTTTCTTCTATTGCATCCCCTATGTCCAGATTGACTCATAAGAAAATCAAGTTTCAGTGGTCAGATCCTTGCGAGATGAGTTTTCAAGAGTTGAAGACTCGACTCACCTCAACTCCAGTTTTAGTTCTTCCAGATGGTCCAGATGGGTTCGTAGTGTATTGTGATGCATCCAGAGTTGGTTTAGGTTGTGTCCTCTTACAGTTGGTAAGGTCATAGCCTACGCATCCATACAACTTAAACCTCATGAGAATAATTATCCTACTCATGATCTTTAGTTAGTAGCCGTAGTATTTGCCTTAAAGATTTGGAGGCATTATCTATAAGGTGTTCATGTAGATGTGTTCATAGATCATAAGAGTCTTCAGTATGTCTTTTCTCAGAAAGATCTCAATTTTCATCAGAGAAGGTGGTTAGAGCTCATGAAAAATTATAACATGAGTGTCCTCTATCATCCGGGCAAGGCCAATGTAGTGGACAACTCTCTCAGTAGATTGTCTATGGGTAGTGTTTCTCATATGGATGGCAATAAGAAGAAGTTAGATCAGTAAGTACATCAGCTTGCTACACTAGGCGTTCGCTTAGTCTATACAGATGAGGGTGATATATGGGTTCAGAGTAGTTCAGAATCATCTCTAGTTTCCAAGGTAAAAGAAAAGCAAGATAGAGATCCCAGCCTTGTCAAGTTGAAAGAGTCAGTTCAAGATCATAAAGTAGAGGTTTTCTCCCTAGGGGGATGGTGTTTTGCATTGTCAAGGTCATCTCTGTGTTCTAGGTGTTGATGAATTAAGGTGGCAAATTCTTGCAGAAGCGCATGGTGTGTGCTACTCTATTCATCTAGGGGCCACAAAGATGTACCGCGACTTGTGGAAAGTCTATTGGTGGAGTGAGATGAAGAGAGATATTACAGAGTTTATGGCTAAGTGTTCTACATGTCAGCAGGTTAAGATAGAGCATCAGAAGCCTAGTGGTCCTATGTAGGATATCATTATTCCTACTTGGAAGGGGGAAGAAGTGAACATGGACTTCGTGATGGGTTTACCTCGAACTCGTCATCAGCATGATTCAGTTTGGGTCATTGTAGATAGGATGCCCAAATCAACCCATTTCCTTCCAGTTCATACTTCTTATTCAGCCGAGGATTATGCCATATTCTACATTAGGGAGTTGGTTAGATTACACGGTATTTCATTATGTATTATCTCAGATATAGGTACCCAGTTCACCTCTCACTTCTAGAAATCATTCCAAAAGGGTCTTGGTACCAAGTTTATCTCAGTACAACCTTTCATCCCCAGACAGATGGTCAAGCAGAAAGGACCATTCAGAATTTAGAAGATATGCTACGGGCGTGTGCAATTGATTTCAAGGGTAGTTGTGATTACCACTTGCCTTTGATTGAGTTTGCATACAACAACAACTATTATTTTAGTATTCAGATGGCTCCATTCAAAGCTCTCTATGGTAGGAGATATAGATCTACAATCGGTTGGTTCGAAGTTAGTGAGGCCTTAATCATAGGGCCTGACCTAGTATTCGATGCCTTAGAAAAAGTCCAGTTGATTAGAGAAAGACTCCGGGCTGCTCAGAGCCGACAGAAGTCTTATGCAGATGTTCGTAGAAAAAATCTCGCATTCGAGATTGGTGACTGTGTCTATCTAAAGATCTCTCCCATGAAGGGAGTAAAGTGATTTGTCAAGAAAGGGAAACTCAGTCCCCGATATGTCGGTCCCTTTAAGATTCCCAGTCGATTCGGCAAGGTAGCTTATGAGATCGAATTGCCTTCAGATCTAGCCTCAGTTCATCTAGTCTTCCATGTCTCTTTGCTCAAGAATTGCATAGGTGACCCAACAGTTGTAGTCCCTATTCAGAGTATTGATGTTCAGAACAGTCTCTCTTATGAGGAAATTCCAGTCAAAATCCTAGACTATCAGACTCGTAGACTGAGGAACAAAGAAGCCCCTCTGGTTAAAGTTCTTTGGTGAAATCAGTCTATCGAGGGAGCTACTTAGGAAGCAGAAGCATACATACGTACCAAGTATACTTACCTCTTCTCCGCCAACTCAGATCAAGCTTAAGGTAACAGTCCTCCTTAAGCTTACTCAGTTTCATGTTCAGTGTTCATCACAAACTTGGTATCAAGTACCATTGCATATTCAGTCATACATTTATGTATCAGTTTAGTTATATAATTATGCATCAGACATACATTCTCATTGTGAAAAACTTAGTTCCTCATAACACTCAATCATGCATTCATGAATCAGTTACGCATGCATCAGGTATGCGTGTCCAGCATGATATATTCAGTTATCAGTCATGTCAGTCATGAGATCATGTTTTAGTTATTCATGTTCAGTATGTATGTCAGTTTATGTTCTTCCCCTCACTCTCAGTTTCATTTGAGGATGAATGTTCTCAAGGGGGAGATATTGTAATACCCCATACCTTTTCCTAGCTTGAAATCCTCTAAAAAATGTTATGAGATTTTTTTGAAAGATGAATCCACTTTTGTACAGGTGGTATTTTTAAGATTTTCACTTTGTGTCATGTGGGAAATTCAATAAGCTTTCCATCGATATAAAATTTGCCTAAATCCGGTAATCAGGTAAGAAGTTATGGCTATTTTAAGTTCCCGTCGTAAAACAGTGCCATATTGGTCAGTGGCACACCGCGCCACAAGCTAAAGTGACAATTTTCCTTTTCTAGTATCTCAGTACAATTTTCTTTGCGTCGCACCAAAGTTCCAGGTCACAAAAGAAGGGGCAACGCAATGGCTCCGCGTCGCGCCATCCCTCAGTTTCCTAATTGTCAAATTCCAGTCGCGTCGCGTTGCGCCAGGGGTCCAATTCGGGAAATTTTTACTAAAATTATAAGACACATTCAGGGTTAAAAGGGTCAATTTTCCACCCCTATTTAATCCCTTTAACACGTGATTCAACCACTTTTCACCCAAAATACACTCTCTTCTCCCAAAAACCTCTCAAGAACAACCTAGGGCTTTTCATAGAAGATTCAGAATCAAGAATTTCCTTCGTCAATTTTTGTGTATTTACGAACCAAGGTATGTATAGTGTTCATTCATGGACTCCTTTCGTCCATGAAGCCCAAGAATCTCTTTTCTAAATTCAATTTTATGGATTTTCCTATGAATTTCGTGATTGGGTTGCTCTTGTTCATGTGGATAATGAGAAATTGAATTCTACTCCATGTTGGGTGATAAATTCTATGTGGGTTAAATTATTATAGATATAGATTCATGCAAACCTATGACTAAACCCTTAAATGATGAAATTAGAATTGAACCATGATGTTTAATTATTGTACAATGATGTTTACATATACCATGCCTACAATATGTTTGATTAAATGCCTAGATGAAGGAAAAGTGCCTAACTAGCATGATACCATGAAATCCCCATGTATGTACAAATTATGCCTATCACATGTTTTGATGAAATGCTTCTATAAATGTATTATGGATTATTATGTTAGTTATATGTTCAAGTAAGTTATGCTTGGTCAGTTTCCTTCCATCGAGACTTGGGGGTACTCGTACCTGAAACATTAGCTATGTGCCTAGAGCCATGTCATGTTTTCAGGATACTCTCAGTCAAGCTATGAATCCTTAGACTTCAAACAGTCTTATGACTTAGGAAATCTCCATGATCTCATAAACTCAATCAATTGTCAGATATCAGTAGTATTCCATCAGTTAATGGAATTCAGTAACTCAACCCATGTTCAGTTTAGTAAATCATGTTCAGAGTCTATTCAGGTGGGAGTAGAAATTAACACCGAGTGAACCCAAGGATGGGAACACACACTATCAGATGAGGGTGTGATTCTTAGAAGTCATCCTTGCATTCCAGAACTATGTAGTCAGCATAGGTTGAGACATCAACACTGTCCGATAAGGGTTGACGAAGTGGATAAACACTGTCAGATAAGGGCCCCACCATTCTCTTTTGGGGAGACTATCAGATCAGGGTCACCCACAGCTTGTCCTTACCAGTGGTGCGGTATTGACACCCTTCTAATTGGGGTTACAGATTGGACCCCAACTCAGCCATAATGGCATATTAGGGGCATGTCGGTTAGATAACTACTTCCCACAGTTTTATATTACAAAATCAAGACTGTCAGACACAGTCAATCAGTCTCAGTAATAGAACTCAGATAGTTCTTCAGATTTCAGGACTGTCAGATACAGTTAAATCAGATACAATATGGGACTCAGCTAGTTTCATTAGATTCAGGACTGTCAGATACAATCACTCATGTTATTATTTATATTAGTTATCAGTATGTCATGTTATCAGTATTCAGATTCAGTAATCATGTTATCATGGTATCAGTGTCAGTTATTATATCTCATGAATGTATTCTCACGCTAATGATAGTCAGTCTACTATTGTTATTGTTCATGCATATGAACCCCATGCATTCAACCTACCTCACATGCATACCAGTACATTCAACGTACTGACACATTTGCGCTATGGTATCTTATACCATAGGTTCAGAGACACGAGCTCTTGAGCATCAGTATATTCCAGTCTCAGCTGTTAGAGTTAGTAGTGAGTCCTCATCTTTTGAGGACATGATCATCATTTTATTATCTCAGTAATTAGTTTATTAGTTAGAGTTAGATAGGGACATATCCCATCAACTTCTTATTCAGACAGTCACATTTTAGAGGCTTTTCAGACTACAATATATTTAGATAGCTTATATTTTAGTTGTTTTAGGTATTTCCTACCCCTCCCAGATGTTACATTTTTATCAGATACTATGTCTCAGTTTTGAACCTTATGACCTTTCAGTTTATGTTTCCGTATTATACAGTATATTATGCAGTATATAGGTACAAATATCAGTCATGGGTTAGCTTGTGGTCCTTCGAGGTCATAAGCACCGTGTAGCATTCCGGGTATCAGATTTGAGGTATTACAATACCACAGGTATATAAGCGATAGGTTTGAATGTTGTGATTGGTAGATATACACCAATAGTAGTGGTGGGTACTTGAGAGATATTATAAGACATGGTTTTCTATGAATTGATTTCATGGCATAGTAGTTGTATGGTTTTGGGTGTTCAATTATAGGTTGGGACTTTTGGTTATAATGGTTGGTTATGGTTTTCCCATATCCTTTACTTGTGTTTCCATATTATAATGGTGATGGAGGCTTTGAATAGATGTAAGGAGTAGGGCCCGATGGCCGAAGTTAACTCCCTTTAGCTTTGGACAGGCTTGAACACAAAAATGGTTAAAGTTAGACTCAAGCTCTCGTAGTGATGTGTCTCGATAAATTCTAAGTTGAATTAGACTTTCTCTCCAGCATTATCCCACTCATTCGGTAATCTATGTGTTATTTGGAGGTAAGGTATGGATGGTTCTTGGTTGGTTTGTTTCTTTGGGTGGTATTGGTATCTCGGTTTCCTTGTTCTTTAAGGAGGTCCCGATGAGGATTCTTGGATCGATAAGTTTGCCGGTTGCAAATAAGAGGTGTGGCTTTGGAAAAGGTTCTATGGTGAAACCAAAATTCTAAGAAAGCCATCTGGGATGCGGAGGGGGACATAGAGTCCAAGTATCCACGTTGGTTTTTGTTCTAAAAATTCATGCATAAGGTATGTGTTCTTCAGAACATCTTTCTTTTCTAATTTGGTTAAGATAAGGAATGGTTCCTCTTATATCTTTGTTTTCTAACTTAGTTCGAGGTCGAAATTGAGGTGTTGGGGTATAAATCGTGTTTCAGTTATGTGATGATCTTATCATCTTAGATTATGTCTTTGTCTTCTATTTTGGTTGAGGAAAAGTTTGATGGGTGTTAATATGTTACCTCATGCTTGTTCTTTCCATTACCAGTTATTCGATGACGAATGATCCTAGTGGGGGAGACTGAAATATCCTAGGTTTTGGTCCCTTGCAAAATTCCTTGGGTTTTGGACTTACTGGACTTGGTACGACTCAGGGGTACCAATCGTAACCTTGTATATGGGTTGGGGTTAGTTTGATGGCTCACTCATACATTGGAAAGTAGAGTTGTCTTGGTTATTTCCCAAGGTACGACTCAATAAGGTACGAGTCGTACAAAAAGATATGAGGGATTCAATGCCAAGTTGTATGTTGCTTATTGGTTGGTCTTGTGGAATCTACCCAAGATATGATTGGTGGGTACATTTTGGTGTACTCTCATACCCTAAGATACAATTTAGGTTGATATAGTCGTATAGGAACCAATCTATAGGGTCATGGTGAGGTCTAGGGTACGAGTTAGGGTACCACTCATACCCTAGGGTACGGATGACATGGGTAAGTCGTACCTTTTAATGTTGATTGTTTTTAGTTATAAGTCGGGGTTATTCCGTACATTTCCCACCTCACGTTATATAAATATAACCCTTGGTGGCCTCTTATAACACCTGTTAAACGATACAAACACTCCAAATACTCTCTTTAAACACTCTCTTGGAGATTGTAGGCTAGGGTTTCTACAAGTGTTCCTCAAAGGGCTCAAGAGTTATGTTACTCTCCGTAATCTTCTTGTATAAGGCATTTACTTATTCCCTCATTGTTACTTACAACTAAAGGCATGTTTTATTTTGTTTTAAACATGGATTATGAATCATAAATGGTGGATTTCAAAATTAATGTTGGGGGTCTTGATGCATATTGTTGGGTGTTGGTTTAAACTATATTTTATATGTTTTTGGTAATGGTTTTCACATGTGGGTGTGTGTTGGTTATGGTTTAAAAAATAAGTCTTGAGTAACCCTAATTATGATGGTTTATACTTTGATCTTAGGCTTGGTAAAGCTATGCCCCCAATATGTTCGATAAAATGCCTAAAGGAATGTTTTCACTCTATTGTTGAACTTTCATTGGAACTATTGCATGGTATGGTTTGGTGATGGAACCCTAAATGGATTTGGATGGTTTTTCATGGTGTAAATGGTTTGAATGGTATAAATGCTTTAAATGTTCGGAATAGTCTCAGATGGTTTAAATGGTGTGAATGGTTTGGAATGGTTAAAGGGTAAGGGCTTGGTGGTTATAGTTGGCTTAAATGAAAACCTTGCAGGGTATGTTGGAATCCCCTAAGTGAATGAACTAATGAAATTGGTTCAAATAATGGTTATGCCCTAATTTAACATCCTAGTGGGGTACAATGTAATCCCCCAAGCAAACATAGTGGAACACTTGTAGGGTACATGGGACTCCCCCAAGTTAACTTGGTAAATGGGTACACGGGAATCCCTTTACCTTAAAAGGTTTGGATAAGGACATTACTTTTAAGTAATAGTCGGTATGATGATACCACTATTAATAGCCTTGGTAAATAATAAATGGAGTAATGGATTGGTTGGTTGGAAATAGGTTTAATTGGGCAATAATGACGGGGTGTGAGAGCTAACGGTGAAGGTGGGAGTTAAATGAACGAACACTAAAAACTCATGTTTTATGATATGAGGGGTAGGTCATGGCGACCCTTTTATGATACTACGAGGTACATAAAAATCCTCTAAGTACACTGTACATATGTATCAAGGGGGGTAAGGGTACTCGAGAATCCTTTACTCTTATGGTATCTCTGGGTTGTGCAGATACATGCATCGAGGACTGTTTAAGGGGTTACACTGGACCTATATAGCCTGTGTGTGGTTAAGGACGGTTAAGCCACACACACCTGGGTTAATGGTTTTAAATGCATGCTAAACCCAGTTCCCTTTCCCGGCATGGTTATATATAAATGTCTATATGGATTGTAAGCATATGTATTGTTTACTTGGTTTTATTTAATGTCATTATTTTATCCTTATCCTGATTACATGATGGTGTTCACCCGCTAACCTATCCTTGGGAGGCTGTATCCCTATGTGATCCAGGAACCGATAATTCTACTCCTCCTGCTTAGTGATCGAATTCGAGATCAACTATTGGATTTAAGTGGTGAGCTTTCATAGTTCGGAAGGCATCTATTTTATGTTATGGATTACTTTATGTACTTTTGTCTTTCATAAGAATTGATTTATGGTTATGTCGGGGGCATGTACGGACTAGGTACTCTCCGATTTGGTCTAGAGGCTTTATATGGACAACTGTCGACTTAAGTATGGTATGGATTGGTTATGATTTATATATTATATACATTTGGTTATTATTTTGATTTCGGTTTATGGTTTGGCATGGTTATTGGTTATCTTGGATGGTTGGTTTCGATTGTTAAGTGGATAGACTTGGTTGGGCTGGCCTCGGATATAGGCTTATCCCAAAGTCACCACATTTTTAATACATTGTCTTGTTATCTGTTCGGAGTTCATATAATTCAGGGAATATGTTGGTCGGTTGGGTTGGGTATCGAGGGTGGTCTCCAGCCCCTGTTGGACTTGAGATTGCTTATTACGACAAGGCCACGGTTTGGGTCATGTTGGAAACTCATAACATGAAATAACTTATTCACATGGAAACACATGTTGACATAGCTTGACTTCAAATTACTAAGAAAACATGGATTAATGATTCACATGGATAATTTCAAAAATGAAGATTAAAAATTCATACTTGATCAAAAAGGGGATTTTGGGACTCAATAGGTGGAAGGAACTCATTGATGAATACCCTATATACCTGATTATAAAAGCCTTGAATGAATTTCTTGGAATTGGGCTTTAACTTGGATAACCTTAGTTTAGTTGCCTCGGAGAAAAGAAAAAATGGCCCCTTTTGATTTATCTAAGTGGAGTTATGGTTGAATCATGGATTTGGGGGATTTTGACTTTTTATTCGGCCTTAAAACAACTTAAACGATGTAGTTTTGGGGTCAAAAGAGTGGGAAAAGACCAAAAAACCCCTTAGGAATCATCTGTAAAACATCTGGAAGCCATCCCAACGATTTAGGTCATGACTCGTAAGGTCTGGTTATGAGTCGTGGCTTGAGTCGTAGTAAGAAACCCATTTTCAGCCTTTACTACCCAAATTATGACTCCCTCCTAGCAACTCGTAATTAGACATTATGAGTCATAGTCCGGATAGCTTTACAGTGCTTCAGTATTTTCGCAATAACATTTCACCCTGATATCGAATTAAGGCAAAATTGGTATCATTAGAAAACTAATTCAATTATATATCTGTTAGTGGGTCTTGTGATCAGAAATTCTTAGTAGAACAAAGTTATGCTAGTTTGAAGTTGACCATTATAATATAAATTCCAAGAATTTAATCGCTAAGGGATGTTTAAATTTGTCTATAAGCTAGGATCTATTTGAGGTCTTAATATATATATATTTAAGTCGCTAATAAAACGACCAAAATATGAGGCTTGATTCTTGGATCCTTTACTGGTCAGGCTACGGGTTTACTCCACAATTCGTAATATTATTCTACGAGTCGTATGATGGACTCGTAACCACTGTAACAGATTCTTGGATGAGATTTATTGTGACTACGATTACTCGTAACGACTCATAAGGTTTGATTATGGTTAGTCACATGATACATAACCACTGGCAACTAATTGACATTTTGAAGGAAAATTGCATAACTTCTTGCCACGATATCAAATCGAGGCGAGAGCATTGGGAAGCTAACTTCATGGACTATCTTTTGAGAGATTTAGAACATGAAATATTGGGGTAGTACAATATCTCCCCCTTTGGATCATTCATCCCCGAATGATACTGACTTGACTAAAATACTAAGAAAAGGCTGAGATGATGCACTAAACACTTACGAGCTGAATCATGAATTAATATCTGAATCTGAAACTGATGCATGATCCATAGACTGAGATGAATTCATTAGTGCATGCTGTGATAGATTGAAAATCTGGGAACCCACTGGTACTATCTAGCTGAATTCTAAAGTTAGATAACCAACGTGATATTGTTTTCTAAATCTGGGTATCTCATGAGATAAGCATATTCATGAATCATTAGATAGTAAGACTAGATGAAAAGATGGAAAATTATAAAAGATTATCTGTCTGATTGCTAAACTGAATTACTGGCCATACAAACTAACTCATACTGAAAGGTTATACTCAACTGGAGTATTCCTGGCACAAATGGCTATTTAGAACAGTAAAATGATATCTGATGATATAAAATTTCTAAGAGTCACTTGAAAAAGAATATTTGCTACATTCAACACTCCTTGCCAGAGGTTCTAACATTAGGGAGAAAGGAATTTTGGCCATGATATTAATAAGATGTCTGAATGAGGAATCACCACGTGGATACAACTCTAAAACATGGAATGTAGGCATATAAAACATAAGCTGGGATGGAACTACTATGCCTTAGGCAATGAAATTGCTAACTTCCAAGATTAACTACACTTCTCAAATACTCCCTTAACTACACTTTATGTGACACCACTTTTAATCTTCATATGGGTACTGATAACTCCCTCTACCAGTATCTGAGTAGAACTAAATTCTCGCGCCATGTTCAAGCCAAACTCGATATCACAAGGTATAACACATAACACCATAATACCAGTCTAAACCATAAATTCAATACTCTATGAGTTTTCATAGCTCTCATATCAAGAATAATCCTTCTTACCACTCCAACAACTAACTTCAACCTCTTACTAGGAATTCACTAGTGCACAATGCATTTATCCACTTATATACAAACGTGACATTCAAGCCTATCACTATAACCACGTATGAACTTTTAAGCAACCAACCTCTCTAGGAATTTCCCATATTCTATAATACCTCCATCAATAACATCTTTCATGTACTATCCCCAAGAAAATGCACCTATAGTTCTCAACTGACTTGACATATGCCAAAAGATTTGCCTCAATATTTCTTCACACTTATAGCCTTAGATAAAATAAGCACACAACAATCTTTTCCTAATAAGGAACATTTACTCTCGCCCATCTAAAATATTGTTCATACATTTTCATCACCACTATCTTTACATAAGGAGAGTCTAGTGAAAGGTTAGAACATGAGGACCTGAAGCATGAAAGAATATTATACGTAACCTTGACACTTAACTGAGGCCTGAGGAATATAGTATCGAAGGCATGGATTCATTAAAGAGATCTAAATTGAGGACATGCATGCTATAATGCGAATTTCACAGGTCATTAAGGGTGCACCATAAGTTATGGGAACTGAGCATATTGTAAAGCATGAGTACATGAGTCATGAGCTGCATGAACTAAGTTTGGAGTTTATAAATTCATAGAGTAAGAGTAGTGCTTCTGAGTGAACTAAAACTCCTTTTACTTAGAACCAGGAGAGCACATGAATCTATGGAAAGTGCATGAACATGAGCTATGATCATGGAGCTGACTTGTAAGGTATGAGTAGATTTCATGATTACTGAAGTAAAAAAATTTGCACTAAGATAAGAATGGGTCGGGTATCTTCCTTTACTACTGTTGTTGTACAATATAGTGGCATCATTACCAAAATCTGAGAGCCTAACTCGATTCCTCGTTCTATCATCTCCCCCTTAGATTTAAGTCATCATTATAAGTCTATAGACCCCTATAATAAACTCTAAACTGAACTGCAACCACCAAACTCTAGAGTCCAAGCTATAACAATGAACATAATTAATAAACTCACCCTAAAAGACTATACCTAAAAGTGTAAAACCCATTGCTAGTACTTTCTTCCTAGATAGAATTCTTAAATTTTTATAGCCCCATTAATTATCACATAATAACTTAAACACTTACTAACTTAGAATCTTCGGGAGTATATCCATACCTTAATTTCATACCATCTAGAGTTTCAAACTCTTCTTTCTATTATCTCAATCATCCAAAAATTCAAACTTAGATTTTAACAACATGGATATCCATAGAATATCTCATACACTAATACCCACTTATTACTACTGTTTATGAATTATGAAACACTAATCCATAAAATTTTTTATGAATATACTCAACCTTAACAAGCTTCTATCATTGTGGTCACTACCTAATTTCTATCACGACTGAAGCATTAACATACTCTAAATCTCCCATAACTGAAAAATTTCTCTCAAAGTGCTATCAAACAAACAAAACAACACCCTTCTAACTTTATTGATACATAATCTACTAAATTTAGATAAACACTATCCCAACTTTACTTCTACTAAACTTCTAAGTTCATGCTTCTAACTCTAGATCATATGCTGTTATGGGATTCTAAGAAAGGATTTGAGAGCACACTTAACTTTATCTTAATTCATGATTTTTATGAATATGAATGAAGTCTTTCAAAATTTGGAAATTAAAGGCACTGATGGGATCATTTTAAGCCCACATGCAATCTCATGATGATTTACGGAGGTTTTCTGAGAAAACTCTATCTGTAGGAATTTAAGTTTGACTATTTCTGTTACCTCAAAACTAAGACAGAGTTGGAACGAATAAAGTAATGTAAGAATCTATACAAGTTTATTAGAGGACATCTCTACAGCATGATATGAGATATGAAAGATATGAAATATTTATTAAATACCCTGTAGCTTTTCAAAGAAAAGTACAGATGTCTTCGCACCATTTTGCAAGACTCTATTAGACACGACTTCATAGAAACCCTAGGATACTTGAACCTTGGTCTCTGAAACTAAGTTTGTCATGACCAGAGAGTACCCTCTAGTCATAACACGGTGCTTGGAACCACAAGTGATCCCTAGCTAACCCATGTACTGGCATACTACTTGAACAACTGATTTATAATGTAAATAAAAGTTAAATTTGCTGAGCGAAAGCATAATCATGAGAAAATCTAAATAAATGTAATACTGATAAGTTTACAACATGATAAACCTGAAGAAAGAACTTAAATTACATATCATGACTATGACTGACAATCTATGAATCCTCTACAATACTGGCTGTAGGTGGATGGGACATGCTTCCAACTATTACAAACAAATACATAAGAATAATAACAATACAGTACATGAACTATAACTAATTGGAGTTCCCAAAATAGGAGAACTCATCACCTGTTGGTGTTGGCTGAATGCTGAGAACTGTCTGACCCTAGTGTATGGACTACATCTGATATCAACATTATGAAAGAATATATCCACAAATGCATATATGTGGTTGATACTTTAGAATGTACTGAGTATATGGGGACATGCACTAAGTCATGGATATATTTAAAACAAACATGCTTTACAACTGAAGAATAAGTTATTTGCTGAAACATACATTTAATACATAGCTATACGTGAAAACTGTAAGTCATAGAGAGATTTATAAATTATGAGCCAAAAACAATTCTGTAAGCTGAGAACTGGTAGAAACATGAATACTGTATGTAAATATCATTTAAAGTTGAGCATGCTGTAAAACTAAATCGAGGATCATATATTAATACCGATCATGAAAACTTGAACATGTAAGATAAAAGAAAGACCAAGTATGGCTTATACTGACATGATCTGAATACTGAATAATCTATAAAACTGTCTGACTAAATAACTGGTAATCGAATTACTTGGACAAGTAAAACTAAACTAATATAAACTGAGTACTAACTAAAACTGTGGGGGCTATCATGTAACTGACATTAATCAAGTGAGCTATCATGGAGTCCAATATCTAACCCACGTTGAGGAGGGCTATTCTATCCTTGCCATTAGAGTAGAACCTGAACTGGAGTGATCACTAAACTGAGATCATATTAGGCAAGGGGAAACACTCACTGGCGAGGCCCCAAACCTATGATGGCACGTAGTTTCTAGGAAAAAGGATGTGCTGAACCCACACATCCCTCTCGGTGCTAAATCCTACTCCCAACTAAAAGACACTAAAACATAAGTTGGTGCATGTACTGATAACCGATAAGCTCATGTCCTGGTATTTTGGAGACAATAGTGCATGAAATGTCTGAATTAATCATAAACATGTAAACTGATATACTTTACATGAAATAATACTGGTGGGTTCACTATAAAAGTGGTGATCTAAATATGGCGATAAAATTATGATTCAGACTAACTTGTTACTTGAAAACAAAAATATGCAAAAACACATAGGTATCAGGTGTTCATAACCTTCCATCACTAAATGATTATTTTAAATACAATAACATCTTCAAAAAAACATTGATAGTAAATAATAATTCATAGACCCAAAACATATTTCATTTCAATAACCTGATAAATTACATGAATCTGGATATGGGAATGAGTTAAACTTGGGAGAATATCATATTTATATAGTTTAAAGCATAAATTTGAGAATTGGATATGGTATTGACTAAACATGACGGGGGGGGGGGGGATTGAAATTCATGACATAAAATAACTTAATTCATATGGAAACACATGTTGACATGGCTTGAATTCAAATTACTAAGAAAACATGGATTAAATTCATGATTTACAAGGATAAATTACTAAAAGAAGATTAAAAATTCATAATTGACAAAAAAAGGATTTTGTGTCACGACCCGAGGCTACCCCTTAGTCGCAAAACCAGTGGTTATGATCACAGGTGACCACAAGCTAACCCATGAGTTGGTATATGCTGTGAGGACTGAATAAATATGAACATAACACCTGTGTGGAAGATAATTGAGAAGGAAAATATAAATTTGAATACTGAAATACTAAATCAATCATAAGTCTGTAATATTTGATAAAAACTAAAAGTAACTGACTGACTGTCTAGCTGACTATCTGAATGTGTGAAAGCCTCTAAACTGACTGAGGAGTTGATGGGATAGACCCCCAACTAACTCTGACTGACTGAATAAAATGAAATATATGAACAACTGAATAAACATAATATGCCCTTGATGGATGAAGACTCACCACTATGACTTCTGGATTACACTGAGCTGTCTAACTATGGTCGAGAGACTGTGCATCTAAACCTATGATATAAGACATTATAGTGCAAAGAAGAGTATGTGGTTAGTACTTTGAATTTACTAGTATATAAGATAAGGTCAGGATGAAATACATGGGGTATTATGCATATGAAATAAGGACTAACTGAATAACATGAGATAACTGAACATAAATGCATGAACTGTAATATCTAAGAATTTAAGACCAAGCATAAACATATTTCTTAAATAATCTGTAAACTAAAAGACTGAAATATGATAAATGAATAACTGAGAATTTGTATGCTTTGGTCAGGCAAACCTGAACTAAAACTGTACTAAATACTGTACTGAGACTGTGGGAGGTATCATTGAACTGACATGCCCCTAATCTGAACTAATCGGGGTTGAACCTATAACCTAGTTTGTAGGGTGTCAGTACTGTGCCACGGGTACTAATACTGGCTGTGTGGATCCACCAAAATAGTGTCCTGAAGGACTAGGGAGTCACCCTTAACTGTCAAGCTCACTAAATATATATGTGTCACCCTGAACTGGGAGGTAAACACTTAGTCAACCCTCAACTGGAAGGTAGACACTTAGTCAACCCTCAACTGGAAGGTAGGCATCTCTAACCTACACTGGCTATGCAGTTCTGTAACTCAAGGATTGCTACTAAGGGTCACACCCTCTACTATCAGGTGATCCCTCATCCCTGAGTTCTCTTGGTGCTAAATCCTACTCCCAACTAAATTGACACTGATACTGGAATGGACTGAACTAGATTGAACATTATTACGTAACTCATAGTGCTCATCATGATCATAAACAAGTAAGTATACTGATAAGAGTTATGGATTAATTGTCTAAGTACTTGAAAATCTAAATTTATGTAAAACACATAGGTATTAGGTGTTCATAACCCACCAACACCGAATGCCATGAGTATGCGATACCAAACTTAAAATACAGTAATATGTGATTATGGTTCAAAGACCCAAATATGAAATCTCATCAAAACATGTGAAAATCATACACTTAAACATGAGTATATCTTAATCAAGAGGAAACAATAGAATTTTATGGCTAAACACATGACTTGAGGATTCATCCTAAAACCAATTGAACATGACATGGAAATTCCAATATTCAAACATGATGTGGTTTATTCTACTTGAAAATAGTTGTAACTATAATGTGTAATTGAATTAACAAGAGATTCATGGAATTAGTTCAACTTGAACATTTAAAACTCATAATTTAAAAAATCAAAAAGGGTAATTAGACTCCATGGGTGAAAGGAACCCATGGATGAACATCACATATACCTCACTAGATGAATTCCTAAAGATTATTGGGAATTTCTTGAGGTATAAAAATTAAATTCCTTGATTGCTCATGAAAGAGTTAGTGTTTGTTCTTGAGGAAAGGGATGCTTCTTTGGAGAGAATTTGTGATAAAAAGAGTAAATAGTGCTCTTTAGGAACCTAAATTTCATGTTATGGATGATTTGGGTAAAGGGGAAATGATCCAAATTCCTTTAAATGATGAGGAACAAAAGCTGGACAAAAAAGGAAGGAGAGACGCGAGTTCTGGAACATCAGACTAGAGCGGGCGGTATGGGCTGTAGAGCATTGCACTGGGAGGTGCAATGCAGGTTCCGAAGTGGTTCACTAGGGGAGCGACGTGGGATAATCTCAGTGGTGCTACAACCTTGGTTCTCTAAACTTGCCCTTACGCTCGTCCAAAAATTTTGAGACTCAGTTGAGATTTACTTTTAACTACCCTAATTATGAAGCAACTCAAAATCAATGTCCTGAGTTTAGAAAGGTCAAAAATAAAATCATCAAAGTTTAGGGGTCTTAGAAACGACTAAGTCCTAACACTTAGTGAAACTTTCAAGTCTTGGACCCCTTAAAAATGCAACTAAGAGCTAAAATGAGCTAAGACTGTACGGGGTATTACAATATCTCCCCCTTGGGAACATTCATCCTCGAATGAGACTGGTTTAGCTGAGAGTACTGAAGTGAAACACCCAAGAATGTGGGCTTGCAATAATTTTTGGTTGAATAGCAATGATTATGATATGTGTGTTGTGTTTTTATCCTTATTGTGTGTTATTTCAACTTGTTTCAAGACTTCTTAGGTGCATATTGGGGTGTTAACTTGAATCTATACTCACCTATCCATGTGGTAAAGAATTGAAACACTTAGACTTGAACCCTTGAAGAAGACAACAACCTCTTTGATATCTTTGGAGTGGATATGGTTGGGGGTACTTGTAATACCCCACATTTCAGACTAGGATGAAAATCCGTCATTCCTATGTGTAGACGTTTCAAAAGCCTTGAATCCTATGTAAATTTAGTGTGTTAATAAATTATTTAGTGTGGGAATCTATTTGAGCATGAATTTATATCATAGAGGTTCCCTAACTCAAGTACAAGTTGAAAGCTTTCCTATCGTTCAAGTTTTAGTGAGCGTCAAAACTTGGGTCAAATTCAATCGACCATAACTCATTGTATATGATGAACTGAGTGTCTTACTATATATCAAATGAAATCTCTTTGAATTATCATTCCAACTATACTAATTTTACCTAAATCCAATATTGGAGAAAGGAGTTATGCCCATTTTACTCTGGCATGTCAGGCTGGTAAACCCAGTGACGACATTTTGTGATAAGCCGTCACACCCGTGATGGCCTATCACCAATGTCGTTAGCCCTGGGCAGATTTTCACCCCCAGTGATGATATTTTGTGACAAGCCATTACGCCCGTGATGGCCTATCACTAATGTCGTCAACCTTAACCAGAAAACCAAGATTTCACCTTTTTGTGATGATAATTCGTGACTACCTATCACCAGTATGACGGCTTATCACGAATGCCGTCAGCTATTTTTTTCCAGAAATCGAGGGACATTTTTGCAAGGGAATTTTTGTATTTTCCTTCACTTCCCATGACTTATAACCCTGAAGGAGCGTATTATCTTTCATTCTCTTTAGTTAAACATCTCAAAAAGCTCTCTCATACACTCTCAACGATAAAATTAGGGTTTTTTATCAAGATCATCTCATCAAGAGCAAGCCTAAGGATTTCTTCAAGAACCATAAAAAACACTAGATCTCTTTCAAGATCAAGCTTTAAGGTATGTGTAGTGTTCATCCACGGATCCTTTTCATCCGTGGAGTTCAAGAATCAATCTTTAAATACTAAACTATGATTGTTTCATGGTGATATGATTCTATACATGTTGGGGGTTGTTATTTATGTTGTAAAGTAGTATTTTGATGTATTTTCATAGAGATTATGATCATGTTAGTTGGAACTCATGAATTTGAGTGGTTTAATATGGTGAAACTTATGAATATACCTATGCCTTAAAGAGTGCATGGAAGGCGTTTGATAAAATGCCTAAGGAACTAGAAATCATGCAATATAGCTAAATTGTGACTAAGTGAAGGATTCATGATATGACCCTATGTTCCAATGACTTTCATGTTGATGTTGTGTCATGTAAATATTGTTGGATTGTTCATGAACTAGTCTTATGAGATTATGCCATACTTACTTGCAAAGATCCTACTTATGTAAAAGATGTATGATAACCATGTACTTCATGAAATTCCCTAAGTTATGATAATATGGATTGTTGATGTTTGTCATGCATTCAAGAAAGTCATATTTGTCAGTTTCCTTCCATTGAGTCCCGGGGGTACTTGTACCCGAAAAATATAGCTGTGTGCCTAGAGACATGTTATGTATTCACGATACTCTCAGGCAAGCCATGTTCCAAAGAATTCAGTTAGTCATGTGACTCAGAAAAGTTCAGTAACTCAGTCAATCTTAGTTAAACTCAGTACTCAGTGATATTGGAAACTATAGAAATCTCCATAATTCAGTACTCTCAAAAATCTCACGAGCTCAGTACTCAGTAAGATCATTAATCTCATGAACTCAGTTAGCTACCAGATATTAGTAGTACTCCGTCAGTCATCGGAATCCAGTAAACTCAGTTTAGCTCTACTAAACAATCCCACTAACATTAGTTCACTTAATCAGTTCAGTTCAATAAATTAGTACAGTTTAGTCAATCAGCCCAGTCAGTTAAATCATGTTCAGTCTCTTCAGATGGGAGTAGAAGTTAGCACCGAGTGAACCCAAGGATGGGGACTCACTTGTTCTATGAGGGTGTAATTCTTAGCAGTCATCCTTGCATTCCAGAACTATGTAGCCATCATAGGTTGAGACATCGCAGCCTATTATATGAGGGTAGATTAGGTGTCTTAATCTGTTATATGAGGGTTCCCACTATTCTCACTTGAGTTACCTATTATATGAGGGTTGCTCATACGTTGTCCTTACCAGTGGCGCGGTATTGACAACCTTCTAGTCAGGGCAGAGATTGGACCCCAGCTTATCCATAATGGTACATATGGGGCATGTTGGTTGAACAACTACCTTCCGCAGTTTCAGTCTCAGTCTCAGTAAAAGAACTCAGATAGTTCTTCATATTTCAGTATACCAGGACTGTCAGATACAGTCAACTCAGATATAGTACGGGACTCAGATAGTTCCATCAGATTCAAGACTGTCTGATACAGTCACTCATGTTATCAGTAATTAGTATCAGGGCTATCAGATATAGTCACTCATGCTATCAGTACTCAGTGTTAGGACTGTTAGACACAGTCAATCAGACCAGTTCTTCATAATTCGAACTGTCAAAAATAGTCATTTATCTATTCAGTATCTCAGTATCAGTACACTCATGTTGTCAATATTCAGACTCAGTAGTCAGTATCTCCACGAGTTCAATTATAGTTGCTTATGCATGTATGTATTCTCACGTTCATATCAGTCAGTATTGTTCATGCATATAACCCTTTGCATTTAGCCTACCTTACTTATATACTTAGTATATTCAGATGTACTGACATATCTGCACTATGGTGATTTCTCTTATGTTACACCATAGGTTCAGAGGCACGAGCTCCAGATCAGCAGTAGCATTCCAGTGTTTAGAGTTTGCAGTGAGTCCTTCCCATTCAAGGACGATATGATAATTACTTCCTTTACTATTTTGGTTCAGTCTCTAGATGGAGTTAGTTGGGGACATGTCCCATCAACTCCTTATTCAGACAGTTTATAGGCTTTCCTGACTATAGCATGTCAGACAGTTATTTCAAATTTGTTTTGGTATTGTTATACCATTTTCAAACATTGTCTTATCAGATATTTTATTTAGATTTGAACCTTATGTCCATTTAGTACATGTTTCTGCATTTTCATCTTATATTATGCAGTGTACAGGTATA
The DNA here is from genome assembly GCA_030864215.1 of Capsicum pubescens. Taxonomy (NCBI): domain Eukaryota; kingdom Viridiplantae; phylum Streptophyta; class Magnoliopsida; order Solanales; family Solanaceae; genus Capsicum; species Capsicum pubescens. The sequence goes on along the minus strand of CM061541.1, from coordinate 81,038,625 downwards.
GATATCAGTTATGGATTAGCTTGTGGTCCTTTGGGGTCATGAACACCGTGTAGCATTCCGATTCAGAAAATCGAGGTGTTACAAACTTGGTATCAGAGCCTATGGTTCATTAGAGTCCTAGGAAGTATGAAAGCCGCATCTAGTAGAGTCTTGTACATGCATGTGTTGTGCACCACACTTATGTGTAGGAGGCTATGAGGTGTTTTAGGAACAGTTTCCCTTCTTTCATGTCTTAGATCGTGCTATAGTAAGGTTCTCTAAGAAACTTTTGTAGATTCTCATCATGCTTCACTCTTGTAAATTCCACCTTACTTTCAAGGTAACAGAAACAGTGAAGCTCAAGTCCTAAAGATAGGGCTTTCTCAGACAGTATCCCATCAGTTAAGTTATGTTCCAAAGTTGTATGGATCTCATTCATGATCATGAGAACTCGTTCTCAAACCTAGATTAAGATATGCCATCAGATCCTTTCTCAAAATCCTATGATAGCATGTGACCCAGAGTTAGAAACATGAACCCAGGAGTTTAGCAGTAGATAAGTTGGGATACGATATCCAGATTGAATAGATTATGTATTCATGGGGATAGTTTTGCTATCATGAATCAGTAGTCTTGAACAGTGGGAGTTAGAAATTTAAGTTTATTGACTTGAAATTAGACATGAAGGTATGGATGTGATATTAGTAGTATGTGAGAAAACAGAGGCAGATGGTGTGTTTAGTAAGGCGAGCATGTGTTGATCAGAGTGTAAGTATGTGATGATGATTTCAGTGCAGTTCAGATATTAGTTTAGTATTCACAGACTTATGATGATGGATTAAAGACAAAGGGGAGATGGTAGATCAAGTACCCAAGTTAGGCTCTCAGATTTCAGTAGTAGTGCCAGTATGTACAGAAAAATAATTAGGGAGGGCGATTCCCGACCCATCCTTATCTCAACATAAAGCTTCGTACTTCAGTCAGCATAGTACCTTTGTATGCTTTATGTCTCAGATTCCATGGATATAGCTTATGTTCACACGTATTCCATAGAATTGTATGTGCTTTCAGTTCCCAGAATAGGAAGTTCAGTTCTAGATCACTCAGTGTTACAAATCATGTTCCATAAACTCAGAAATTCTAGACTCAGGTCATGCTGCTCATGACTCATGTACACGTATCATGCTCCCCAGTATACTCAGTTTCCAAGACTCATGCTATGCCCCCACTGATAAGATAAACTTAGACTATATCATGTATATACTCAGTTCAGACCTTTTTGGTAAATCCATGTAGTTGATATTCTATTCCTCAGGTTTCAGTCATGTGTCAAGTTCAGTCAGTATCCATTCATGTTTCAGGTTCTCCTGATTTAACCCTACATGAGCTCTCTTTATGATAATGGTGTAGTATTGAGAAATTGCTTAGATGAGAGAGAGTTAATGTTTTATGTTAAGAGCAGATTATTGTGTGCATGTTTTATATGAGGGTGTTGATATGAAGATAGGCTTCAATATCCTGTTAGTATGCAAGCAAAGGGCTAGAAAGAGGTAGTACTTAGAAATTGGATTTTTTTTTTCAGAGTGTGAATGTATATTCAGATCCTTGACTTATGTCAGCCTTCATGCTGCTACTATCATAACTCAATTTCCATCTCAGTTACAGTTTTAGTACTCAACACTCAATAATTAGTGCTCAGTCTTAGAATTAAGCACTTCAGTATCAGTCAAAACCTCAGTTTCAGTATTCAGTTATCGGCACCCAGCATTTAGTTCCAGTATGGATCCCAGTTACAGTCTTAAGTTATAGTGTCAGCTTTAGATCTGTATTTAGCTCAGAAATTCAGTTTAGCTTTAGACTTGCTTGACCATAGCATACAGTTATCAGTTACTCAGTTATAAGTATTCCAATACCTCAGTCTATGAAATGTTTCCAAATCATGTAATATGCTTGGTCCTGCATTTTCAGACAATATAGCTTTCATGAAATCCATGATCAGTTACCTCATGTTACTCAGTCAGTCCCTTCTCATATGCATAATACTTTATGGCCTCAGCCCAGCTACTCAGATTAAGTACAATTTAGTCTTGCATACCCAACATTCAGTTACCAGTTACTTAGTTAATCAGATAAGTCAGTATGTCTATGCATTCGTGCATCACACTTCAGTTTTAGATCTCAGATAATCAGTCAAGATTTTTTACCTAGGTGCCTTGTGCATCACCTCAACTTCCTCAATATCTTAGCAAGATCAGTCCAGTATCCTTCAAGGGATATAGTGCCCCAAGGGGGAGATACACTATAGCCCCCAAACTTCCTTGATTTAGACATGTCATTTTCTTTGATGAATCTATCTTAGAGAAAGTGTTACTTATGATCCGACCCTCTAGCTTTAAAACTCAGTAGTAAGCCATGTACTCAATGGCTCAGTGTAGCCACGATATGATACTCTGTCCATGTCATGCATTAGAGGCTCAGTTCAGTTCATGTATCATGTTCCAAACTCAGTTATGTTATTATGTCTCCACTCATGCATATTGAGTAATCAATCTCAGACTCATAGGTATTTTTAATTCATGGTAGCAGTCTTCTTTAAGCTTACTCATTCTCATGTTCAAATTTTAGTACAAACTTGGTATTCCTCTCCATGCTTAGTTCCCAATTCAAACTTGGTAGATTTACTATTGCATATTCATTTGCATGATCATAAGCCAGTTCAGTTATATATTCGCGCATCAGATATGCATGATCAGCTTATCAGTACTCTCCCTCATGTACTTATAAATCAGTTATGCATGCATCAGATATGCATGTTCAGTATGATATGTTCAGCTTATCAATCATGTCAGCCAAGAAATCATGATCAGTCGTTCATGCTCTATATCCACATCAGTTGTCTTTTCTATTATCTCATCCAGTCTCATTCGAGGATGAATGTTCCCAAGGGAGAGATATTGTAATACCCCACATTTTGGACTAGGATGAAAATCCATCATTCCTATGCGTAGACATTTCAAAAGCCTGAAATCCTATGTAAATTTAGTGTGTTAATCAATTATGTAGTGTGGGAATCTATTTGAGCATGAATTTAGATCATATAAGTTCCCTAACTCAAGTACAAGTTGAAAGCTTTCAGATCGTTCTAGTTTTAGTGAGCGTCAAAACTTGGGTCAAATTCAATTGACCATAAATCATTGTATATGACTAACTGGGTGTATTACTATATATCAAATGAAAGATCTTTGAATTATCTTTCCAAAGATACAAATTTAGCCTAAATCTGATATTGTATCAAGGAGTTATGCCCAGTTTACTCCAGCATATCAGGCTGGGAAACCCAGTGACGATATTTTGTGACAAGCTGTCACGCCCGTGACGGCCTATCACCAATGTCGTCAGCCCTGGGCAGATTTTCACCCCCAGTGACTACATTTTGTGACAAGCCATCACGCCCGTGATGGCCTATCACCAATGTCGTCAATCATAACCAGAAAACCAAGATTTCACCTTTTTGTGACAACAATTCGTGACGACCTATCACCAGTATGACGGCTTGTCACGAATGTCGTCAGTTATTTTTGTTTACAGCAATTGAGGGACGTTTTTGTAAGGGTATTTTGGTCTTTTCCTTTACTTCCCATGACTTATAACCCTCAAGGAGCATATTATCTTTCTTTCTCTTTAGTTAAACATCTCAAAAATCTCTCTCATACACTCTCAACCACAAGATTAAGGTTTTCTCTCAAGATCATCTCATCAAGAGCAAGCCTAAGGATTTCTTCAAGAACTTTCAAAAACATTAGATCTCTTTCAAGATCAAGCTTTAAGGTATGTGTAGTGTTCATCCACGGATCCCTTTCATCCGTGGAGTTCAAGAATCAATCTTTAAATACTAAACTATGATTGTTTCATGGTGATATGATTCTATACATGTTGGGGGTTGTTATTTATGTTGTAAAGTAGTATTTTGATGTATTTTCATAGAGATTATGATCATGTTAGTTGGAACTCATGAATTTGAGTGGTTTAATATGGTGAAACTTATGAATATACCTATGCCTTAAAGAGTGCATGGAAGGTGTTTGATAAAATGCCTAAGAAACTAGAAATCATGCAATATAGCTAAATTGTGACTAAGTGAAGGATTCATCATATGCCCCTATGTTCCAATGACTTTCATGTTGATGTTGTGTCTTGTAAATTTTGTTGGATTGTTCATGAACTAGTCTTATGAGATTATTCCATACTTACTTGCAAAGATCCTACTTATGTAAAAGATGTATGATAACCATGTACTTCATGAAATTCCTTAAGTTATGATATTATGGATTATTGATGTTGGTCATGCATTCAAGAAAGTCATGTTTGTCAGTTTCCTTCCATCGAGTCCGGGGGGTACTTGTACCCAAAAAATATAGCTGTGTACCTAGAGACATGTCATGTATTCATGATACTCTCAGTCAAGCGATGTTTCAAAGAATTCAGTTAGTCATGTGACTCAGGAAAATTCAGTAACTCAGTCAATCTCAGTTAAATTCAGTTAATCTCAGTTAATCTCAGTACTCAGTGATATCGGAAACTTCAGAAATCTCCATAATTCAGTACTCTCAGAAATCTCATGAACTCAGTACTCAGTAAGATCAGTAATCTCAAGAACTCAGTTAGCTACCAGATATCAGTAGTACTCCATCAGAGATTGGACCCCAGTTTAGCCATAATGGCACATATGGGGCATGTCGGTTGAAAAACTACCTCCCACAGTTTTAGTCTCAGTCTTAGTAAAAGAACTCAGATAGTTCTTTAGATTTCAGTATACCAGGACTGTCAGATATAGTCAACTCAAATGCAATATGGGACTCAGATAGTTCTATCAGATTAAGGAATGTTTGATACAGTTACTCATGTTATCAGTAATCAATATCAGGGCTATCAGATATAGTAACTCATGCTATCAGTACTTAGTGTCAGGACTGTTAGACACAGTCAATCAGACCAGTTCTTCATAATTTGAACTATCATAAATAGTCATTTATCTATTCAGTATCTCAGTATCAGTACACTCATGTTGTCAATATTCAGACACAGTAGTCAGTATCTCCATGAGTTTAGTTATAGTTGCTTATGCATGTATGTATTCTCATGTTCATATCAGTTAGTATTGTTCATGCATATAACCCTTTGTATTTAGCCTACCTTACTCGTATACTCTGTACATTCAGATGTACTGATGCATTTGTGCTATGGTGATTTCTCTTATGTTACACCATAGGTTCAGAGGCACGAGCTCCTGATTAGCAGTAGCATTCCAGTGTCCAGAGTTTATAGTGAGTCCTCATTCAAGGACGATATGATTATTGCTTCATTTACTATTTTAGTTCAGCCGCTAGATGGAGTTAGTTGGGGACATGTACCATCAACTCCTTATTCATACAGTTTAGAGGCTTTCTAGACTATAGCATTTCAGACAGTTATTTCAGATTTATTTTGGTATTATTATACCATTTTCAGACATTGTCTTATCAGATGTTTTATTCAGATTTGAACCTTATGGCCATTCAGTACATGTTTCCGCATTTTCATGTTATATCATGTAGTGTACAGGTATAGATATCAATCATGGGTTAGCTTGTGGTCTTTTGGGGTCATAAGCACCGTGTAGCATTCCTATTCAAAAAATTGGGGTGTTATAGTACTTGAGTCGTACACTAGGTCACACTCGTACCCACCATGGCCTACACTTTTATATACTAGATAGTATTTTAGGTTATTATACTGTCCACCATACGACAAGGTCATCCCTTGGTTGTAACCATGCTTATGATTCGTATACTAGTCAACCATATAGAGTAAAGTCTCAAACCTAGAGTGGACTATTTTGGTCACGACTTGAGCTCACGATTGGAGGGTGAGTCATACCCTTGGTTATGACTCAAAGGTACCTTTTCATAGCCACAACAGTGTGGTTAACCTAGGGGAAGCCTTGGGTACGAGTTAGGGTACCACTTGTACCCTAGGTTACGTTTACCAAGTGAACTATGAGAGGGAGTCGTACCCCTACACGTGTGTGTTTTCCAGATTTTAACCAAGGACATTTTGTCCATTTATCTTGACTAAAAACCTAGTTACTTGACCTATATAAGGCATATTATCCTCCCTAGTCTTCATATTACAAGACCAAAACATCCTAATCACTCTAAAGGCTCTTGGAAGCAAGATTGGAGGCTAGAGTTTAGAGGTGTTCATCTAGTGGAAAGAAGGAGTCAAGATTATTGGCGTGTCATCTTGTTTAAGGCATGTATATCTTAACCTCTTTAAATAAATCTAAACCCATGTATTTCACACTTGAATTAGTAAGTGTACATGGTGGTTTTGAATCAAATGAAAAGGGTTTTACAACCTAACAATGAATAATGATGATACTTGTGCTAAAATATGTTATTGATGGTAGATTGCATATGTGGATGCTTGTTGTATGTTTTTAACATGAGGGTCTTTAGTAGTCTTAGTCTTGATGATATCTACCATGAAAATGACCTTGATATAAGTATGCACAAAAGGTGTTTGTGAAAATGTCTAAGTGAAATGCCTAGTTACATGTGGGTGATGTATTGAGTTAGGGCAATGGCCTAATGAGCACGAATGATTGATAAATGGTATGTTAACGTTATTGTGAACCATGTATTATGTATTTGGTGATATTTTTATATCAATGACTAATAAATATAATAAGGGATTGAAACCCTAGACATAATAATGGACTTATTGCGTGTGTTGAGCCTAAATAGGGTAAGAATGTGGTGAAAACTTGCTAATGAATTGTGAATGGATATGTGGGTCTTGGTGACCATAAATGTAATTAATGATGGGTTGAGTCAAGGCATGTGTCCTATTGAAATGATCAATGGTTAAATAGTTGTGTGATGATCAAATGTGCATCTATTGAATTGGGCTAGTGGACATAAATGAGTCTTGATAATGCCTAAATGGATATGAATATTTGTAGATGGTTGGTTAAGGCCTTTTTGTCCATGTATTGAGTTATAATAATCGTGAATTCTTGGAAATGGTTGATAAGAACCTTGTTAAGCATGTAATAGGTTAGCTTTTGTCTTAAATGGGGCAATGACCCTTTTTGTATGAATGTTTGTTAATTGGTATTGTGTTGGTGTGGTAGCCATGTAATTTGTTAAACTATGACCATGTTGGTTTGATAGATAAAAAGAAGGGTTCAATTCCATAAAGTTTGAACTTGAATTGTGTATGGAACCAAGTATGGTAAAAATTTGATATATGTTGTTAATGACATGTAAATAATTTGTGTGGGTCTTAAGGACCACAAATTGAATTGTATGATGAATTAAATGAAGGCATCAGTCTATTGAAATTATTGATCAATGAAGGCTCCTATGGAGACCATGTGTTCATGTATAATGTTGGCTTGGTCAAGTGAGCCAAAGCCCTTAAATGTGATATGAATTGTATGAATGTTAATGCATGAACTAATGGGTCAAGAGTTCAAATGTCGACTAATAATGGTGATGATATGACTAGTGGTTCGATCCCCTAGTCTGATGAGATAGCTTGTGGTTCATTCCCTCGTCCAATGAAATGACTAGTGGTTCGAGTCCCTAGTCCGATGAGATGGCTAGTGGTTTGAGTCCCTCGCCCAATGAAATAATTAGTGGTTCGAGTCCCTAGTCCGACGAGATGGCTTGTGGTTCAAGTCCTTTGCCCAATTAAATGACTTGTGGTTTGAGTCCCTATTCCAATAAAATGGCTTGTGGTTTGAGTCCCTTGCCTAAAGATATCTCTTGATGTTAAAATACCCTATTGAATGTGTAAGCATGCGATTAGAGTTCCATGCCCACTTAAATGTGTAAGCATGCGATTAGAGTTCCATGCTTACTTGAATATGTATGCATGTGATTGAGTTCCATGCGCGGTTAAATATGTGATTATGTGATTAGAGTTCCATGCTCGGTTAAATATATGATTATGTGATTAGAGTTCCATGCCTAAGTGAATATGTGAGCATGCCCTTGTATTAATAGATGACTACGTGGTTGTAGTCCCTTTTCTTGATGAAGTATAACCATGGATGAAGTACCTTGTCTAATGATATGTGACTATGGTTAAAGTCTTATGCCTAAGGAGGTTGCTATGAAACTTACTGGAATGTAGGATTCCTCCACTTTGTGTCATATTATTGAAGAAATTGAGAATGTTGTTAAGTCTTGATAACTTGATTGTCATGTGATATACTATGTGTAAGAATAAATGTGTGAGTAGGATTGAATATGATATATGTTGACTTGTTATTGAATGATGATATTATTTTATCCTTATCCTTGAGTTACATGCTAGCGCTCCAATCGCTAACCGTCTCCGGATGCTACTTCCCCACGTGACGTAGGCATAAAAAAATCTTCTTCTTCTTCTTCTTCTTCTTCTTCTTCTTCTATGCAGTGATCAGGTGTTCGAGTGGATTCGTGCATTGACCTTGAAGTGGTGAACTTCCATTCTCCAGAAGACCTACCTTTCATAGTCATTTTACTTTATGTCATTGACTTATATTGGTTTGGTACTTGGCTATTGTCGGGGGCATTTTCCGACATATCTTTGACTCAGTTGTTTAGAGGTTTTGTGGATGACTGTGGACTTGGGCGTATTGGCTAGACTGTTGTTATTAATAAAATGGTAGATATTATCTAGCATTGGTTATAGACTTATATTTTCTCTATTCTTATTTTATGGTTGGGATTTCTCCAACCCGTGTGGATGTTTGTTGATGATTAGGTTGGGTTACGAGGTGATCTCTGGTACGTGTACGCTCAAGGTACCCATATGACATGGCCAGAAGTTCGGGGTTTGTCACAAAGTAACTGAGATAATATACTGAATATGCATGATTGGAAACATGATTACATAACTGAGTCTGAAACATGATACATGAACTGAACTGAATATATGCAATGACATGAAATGGATTACATAGATGAAACTGAGAATGGGAGAGAGCCAATTTAAAGAAAATTGTTACCTCAAATTGAATCTGAGTTCACAGAGAAAAGGTAAGGGTACTTGGTTTGCATATCCGCTTCTGCTTCCTAAGTGGCTCCCTCAACGGACTAATTCCGGCAAAGAACATTGACCAAGGGAACTTCTTTGTTCCTTAGTCTACGAACTTGATGATCAAGGATCTCAATTGGGATTTCTTCGTAAGAGAGATTATCCTGAATATCTATGCTTTCTAATGGGACAACAACAACTAAATCACCATTACACTTCTTCAACAGGGAAACATGAAACACTGGATGCACTGAGGCTAAATTTGCAGGCAACTCAAGCTCATAAGCCTTCTTTCCAAAAAGACTCAAGATTTTAAACGGGCTAATATATCAGGAACTGAGCTTTCCCTTCTTGTCAAATCTATTCACTCCCTTCATGGGTGAGATTTTCAAATAAACCAAATCACCAACCTCAGACTCAAGATCTCTTCTCCTCACATCTGTAAAGGATTTCTGACGGCTTTGGGTTGTCGTCAGCCTCTCTCGAATCAACTGAACTGTCTTCATCACATCAAACACTGTATCTGTCCCTATCATAGCAGCTTCACCTACCTTAAACCAACCAATAGGGGATCTACATCTCCTTTCATAAAGAGCCTCAAATGGAGCCATTTGAATACTGGAGTGATAACTGTTGTTATAGGAAAACTCAATCAAAAGTAAGTGATCATCCCAGCTACCTCTAAAGTCAATAATACATGCTCTCAAAATGTCCTCTAAGGTCTTAATGGTCCTCTCTGCCTGACTATCTATCTGAGGATGAATGTTATACTGAGATGAACTTGGTTACCAAGACCTTTCTGAAAAGCCTTCGAAAAGTGAGAGGTAAATTGAGTACCTCTATCTGATATGATAGACAACGAACTCCCATGCAACCTAACCAACTCTCTATGATAGATCCTGGAATAATCATCAGATGAGTAAGAAGTATGAACTAGCAGGAAATGAGCTGATTTGGTCATTCTATCTACAATGACCCATATCTAATTATGCTGACGACACGTGCAAGGCAACCCTATCACAAAATCCATGTTCACTACCTCCCACTTCCAAGTGGGGACACTGAACTCCTATAATATGCCAGTAGGCCTTTGGTGTTCAACCTTAACCTGCTGATAACTAGAACACTTAGCTACAAACTCTGCAATATCCCTCTTCATACAACTATACCAATAGATTTCTTACAATTTATGATACAACTTAGTGGCTCCTAGATGGATAGAGTATCGCACACTATGCTCTTCTACAAGTATTCGCTGTCTTAAGTCATCAACACATGGAACACATAATCCACCCTAACAACAAAGTACACCTTCCCTTTGGGAGAAGACCTTCACCTTTTGATCTCTAACCGACTCCTTCAAGTTAACCAAACTACGATATTTGTCTTGATTTTATTTTACGCAACCAAGGAAAATTTTTAACCATTCTAAACCCATACACTACCTTCTGTTGAATCAACCAACCAGACACCTAATATAGCAAGCTGATGAACCTCACTGACTAACTTCTTTTTATGCTCCTCAACATAAGAAACACTACCCATACACAACTTGCTCAGGGCATCTGCCACCATATTGGCTTTGCCCAGATGATACAACATACTCATATCATAATCTTTCAACAACTCAAGCCACCTTCTCTGAAAAAGATACAAATATTTCTGCGAGAAAACATACTGCAAACTCTTATGGCCAGTGAACACATCCACATGAACCCAATAAAGGTAATGTCTCCATATCTTCAAAGAAAACACAACAACTGCCAACTCAAGATCATGGGTAGGATAATTCTTTTCATGGGGATTAAGATGTCTAGAGGCATAGGATATGACCTTACCTCTTTGTATCAACAGACAACCAAGACCAACTCTGAAAGCATCACAGTAAACCATAAATCCATCTGAACCATCTGGCAAAGTCAAAACTAGGGCTGAAGTGAGACGAGTCTTCAGCTCTTGAAAACTTTTCTCACAAAAATCTGACCACTAGAATTTGACTTTCTTCTAAGTTAATCAAGACATGGGGGATGCAATAGAATAAAACACCTTAAAAAATTATATGTAATAGCTAGCCAAGCCTAAGAAACTCCTGATATCTGATAGAGAGATGGGTCTAGGCCAGTTTCTTACTGCTTTGGTCTTCTGAGGGTCGACTCTAATGCCATCACTGGAAATAATATGGCCAAGTAAAGCTACTGATCTTAGCCAAAATTCGCACTTAATAAATTTGGCGAACAACTGATGAGCTCTAAGAGTCTTTAACACAATTGTCAGATGGTCTGCATGATCATTCTCGCTAGGGGAATAAACAAGAATATCATCAATAAAGACTATGACGAACATGTCCAAGTACTACTTGAACACCCTATTTATCAAGTCCATGAAATCTACAGGGGCATTCATTAGTCCAAAGAACATAACTAAGGATTTGAAGTGACCATACCGAGTTCTGAAGGCTATCTTCAAAATTTCACATTCTCTGACTCTAAGTTGATGATAGTCGAATTTGAGGTCTATCTTAGAGAAATAACTGGCACCCTAAAAATGGTCGAACAAGTCATCAATTTTGGGGAGAAGTTACTTATTCTTGATCATGACTTTGTTTAACTGATAGTAATCAATACACATTCTGAGAGAACCATTTTTCTTATGCACGAAAAAAACTAGAGCTCCCCAAAGGGAAATACTAGGCCTGATGAAACCCTTATTTGGGAGTTATTTCAACTGCTCTTTCAACTCCTTAAGCCCAGTTGGAGCCATTCTGTAGGGTGGAATAGAGAGAGCATGGGTATCTGGAAGAAGATCTATTCTGAAGTCAATTTCACTTTTGGGAGAAACTCTGAGAAGGTCTTCAGGGAACATATCTAGAAATTCCCTTACCACTGAAACTGACTCAACACTTGGAGTCTCAGAACTAAAGTCTTTGACTCAAACAAGATGATAAACACACCCCTTAGAAATTATTTTTCTTGCTTTAAGATAGGAAATGATTTGACCCTTAGGCACAGAGGTACTACCCCTCCATTCAATGACTGGTTCATTAGGAAACTAAAACTGAACAACTCTATTTCTACAATCAACTAAGGCATAACATGAGTGTAGCCAATCTATGCCGAGAATGACATCAAAATCAGTCATCTCTAACTCTACAAGATCCACTGAGGTAACTCTCTGGGATATTATAACCGGGTAGCTCCTATATACCTACCTGGCTACATTGAAGCTACCTACTAGAGTAGATACTGAGAAAGGTTCTCCTAAATATTTGGTACTGTCACTAAAATTGACATCTATATGAGTAGTTACAAAAAAGAGTGAAGCTCCAGGATCTAATAAAACATAAACATGGAGATAGAACACTTGTAATTTACCTGTAACCATATCAGGATAAATCTCCTGATCCTGTCAAGTATGGAGGGCATACAACTTATTCTAATGATGCCCACTAGTTGCACTGGAAGCGACACCTTATTGAGTTAGGCGACCAACTGGAACTGGAGGACGATTAGGTTGACCCTGCTAGCCAGCCTTTGGGCAATCTATGAATTTGTGCTTGTCTTGACACATCCAAAACACACATCATAATGTATTTACACATACCCTGATGATTCCTGCTGCACTTCCCACAAAGCAGATTAGTATGAACATTGTTTACACTACCCTAGGACTTAGAGCCTGGCGTTCTATCCCAACTATCTTGCCTGAACTTAGGCACTGGCACACTAGCTGAAGATGGGGATAGGGGGTGAAGACTTCTTAAAAATCTGAGAATGGTTACTACCCTCTAACCTTGGCTGTGAAAAGTTAAAACTACCCATTCTGGCCCTCTTATTCTTTTTTTTTCTTAAGCTTCTCTTTCTCAATCTGCTGATCATGAACTATAATTCTAGTTATGTCTATATAATTAATCAAAATTATGGTCCTACACTCCTTGACCACACTATCAGATACCCCAGATACAAATTTACTCATTCTAGACTTGTTATTAGACACCATCAAAAGAGCATACCTCGCAAACTGAGTAAGCTGAAGTGAGTATTCATTCACACTTATACTACCCTTCTTCAATTTAATTAACTCCTGAATCTTAGCCTCCATAAACTCTAACGGGAAGAACCTATCTAGAAAATTCATGGAAAACTCCTCTCACTCTACTGGCCCTGCCTTAGCACCCTAATCCTCCTTCCGGTGCTTATACAAGGTGTAAGCTACATCCTACAACTGATATGCAACCAACTTTGCACTCTAACCCAAAGTGAAACCCATATTATTATTCACTTTCTGGACCATATTAAGAAACTCATATGGATCCTCCTCAGACTTGGATCCCAAAAACAAAGGAGGATTCATTTGGGTAAAGTCCTGAATCCTAGACACAACTGTATTTTTCACTAGATTAGATGGGGAAATAGCATGCTGATTGTTCTGAGAAGCTATTGAATAAGCTAAGGTGGTGAAAACAGCTTTAAATTTGGCATGAGAGACATGTTCATTCAGGGGATCTTCCTGAACATGTAGTGATGCGGGCTGATTCCCATTCCTTCTTTCGTTGTTTCTTTTTGGAGGAATTATCTATAAACAGAATAAAGGATAAGTAAGAAAGAGAGTTTAAATAGAGATCATTCTTACTCGCATGGCAAGAATAGTGAAAGAAGGGAAATATTTCCTAAAATGTCTTGTAGCCTCTTGTTCATAAGTGTGGCATGCTTCACACCTATGCATAAAACTCTAATTAACACAGTTTTTAGACTCCCTATGACACTTTAAAACTCTGGAATCTGATACCAAGTTTTGTCATGATTCGAGGCTACCCCTTAGTCGCAATAATGGTGCTTACGATTAAATGTGACCACAAGATAACCCATAAGATGGTATCTACTGTGAGCACTGAATAAATATAAACATAACACCTATGTGGAAGATAAACTAATATGGAAAATATAAATTAAAATATTGAAATACCAAATCAATTATAAGTTTGAAACATCTGATAAAAACTGAAAGCGACTGACTGACTGTCTAACTGATTGTCTAAATGTCTGAAAGCCTCTAAACTGACAGAGGAGTTGTTGGTACATACCCCAACTAACTCCAACTAAATAAAATAAAATACTAGAAGAACTGAATAAACATAATATGTCCTTGATGGATGAGGACTCACCACTACTACTACTGGATTACACTGAGCTGTCTAATAACGGTTGGGAAACTGTGTGTTCGAACTTATGATATAAGACATCATAGAACAAAGAAGAGTATATGGTCAGTACTTTGAATGTATTTGTATATGAGATGAGGTTAGGATGATATACATGGGGTACTGTGTATATGAAATAAGGAATAATTGAATAGCATGAGATAACTGAACATGAATGCATAAAAACTATAGCATCTGAGAATGCAAGACCAAGCATAAACATATATCTAAAATAATCTGTAAACTGAATGATTGAAATCTGATAACTGAATAACAGAGAGTCTGTATGCTTTAGTTAGGCAAACCAGAACTAAAACTATACTATATACTATTGTGAGACTGTGGGAGGTATCATCTAACCAACATGCCCCAATATGAGCTAATTGAGGTCCAACCTATAACCTAGTTGGAAGGGTGTAAGTATCATGCCATGAGTACTAACACTGGATATGAGGAACCACTAAATTGGTGTCCGAAAGGACTAAGGAGTCACCCTCAACTGGAAGGCACTCTAAAGAGATATGTGTCATTCTCAACTGGCAGGTAGACACTTAGTCAACCCTCAATTGGCAGGTATACATCTTTAACCTACGCTGTCTACATAGTTCTATAGCTTGGGGATTGGTACAAAGGATCATACCCTCTATTGTCAGGTGAGCCCTCATCCCTGAGTTTGTTCAGTGCTAAATCCTACTCCCAACTAAACTGAAATTGATACTGGAATGGACTGAACTAGACTAAAAATTATTACATAACTGATGGTGCTCATCATGATCATAAACATATAAGTATACTGATAAGAGTTATGGATTAACTGTTTGAGTACTTGAAAATCTAAATTCACGTAAACACAGGTATCAGATGTTCATAACCCACCAACATCGAATGAACATGAGTATGCAATATCAAACTTGAAACATAGTAATACGTGATTATGGTTCAAAGACCCAAACATGACATCTCATCAAAATATATAAAAATCATACACTTAAACATGAGTATATCTTAAACATGGGGAAATAATAGGATTTTATGGCTATACTTGTGACTTGAGGATTTATCCTGAAATGAATTGAACATGACATGGAAATTCCAATACTCAAACATGATACGGTTCATTCTACTTGAAAATACTTGTAACTATAACTTGTAATTGAATTAACAAGATATTCATGGAATTTGTTCAACTTGAACATTTAAAACTCATAATTTAAATCACTAAAAAAGGTTCTTGGACTCCATGGGTGAAAGGAAACCATGGATGAATATAACACATACCTCACTAGATGAATTCCTAAAGATTCTTGAGAATTTCTTGAGGTTTGAAGCTTGAATTCCTTAATTTCTTGTGAAAGAGTTAGTGTTTGCTCCCGAGGGAAGGGATGCTTCTTTTGATAGAATTTGTGATTAAAAGAGCATATAATTCTCTTTAGGAACCTAAATATTGTGTTATAGATGAGTTGGGTGAAGGGGAAATAACCCAAAAGCCCTTAAATGAGAAGGAACAAAAGTTGGACAAAAAGGAGAGAGGGCGACACGGGCTCTGAAGTACCAAACTAGTATGGGCGATGCGGGCTCTGGAGTGATGCACTAAGAGGCACTGTGTGGACTTTTGAGTATTTCACTGGGGTCGTGGTGTGGGCTAATCCCGGTGGTGCTACTGCCTTGGTTCTCCAAACATGCCATTACGCTCGTCCAAAAATTCCAAAACTCACCCGAGACGTACTTTTAACTACACCAATCATAAATCAACTCAAAATCAATGTCCCGAGGTTAGGAAGGTCAAAAATAATATTATCAAAGTTTAGGGGTCTTAGAAATGACTAAGTCCAAACACTTAAGTGAAAATTTCAAGTCTTGGACCCCTTAAACATGTAACTAAGAGCTGACATGAGCTAGGAATTTTATGAGTTATTATATTTTGGGACTCAATGGGTGGAACGAACCCATATATGAATACCATACATACCTAATTATAGAAGCATTGGATGGATTTCTTGGAATAGGCTTGAACTTGAAGAACCCTAGTTGCCTTGGAGAAGAGAAAATACCCCTTTTGATTTATCTAAGTGGATTTATGGTTGAATCATGGATTTAAGGGATTTTGACTTTTATTCAGCCTTAAAATAGCTTAAATGACGTAGTTTTGGGGTTAAAAGAGTGGGAAAAGACCAAAAAATCACTCATGAATCTTATGGAAAATGTCTAGAAGTCGTCCCAATGACTTAGGTCATGACTCGTAAGGTATGGTTATGAGTCGTGGCTTGAGTCTTAGTCAAAAACCTATTTTCGACCTTTACTACCCAATTACGGCTCCCTCCTAGCAACTCGTAATGAGACATTGCGAGTCGTAGCCTCAACAACTTTGACAGTGCTTCAGTATTTTGGCTCTAACTTTTCACCTCGATAACAGATTAGGGAGAAATTGGTATCATTGGAAAGATAATTCAATTATATATTTATTGATGGGTCTTGATCTCAAAAATTCATAGTAGAACAAATGTTACACTTGTTTGAAGGTGTCTATAGTTATATACATCCCAAGAATTTAATCACTAAGGGATGTTTTGACTTGTCTATAAGTTAGGAGATATTTGAGGTCTTAATATATATTTAAGTCACTAGTAAAACCACAAAAACATGAGGCTTGATTCTTGGATCCTTTACTAGTCAGGCTACGGGTCCCCACTATGATTTCTAATATCAGACTATGACTCATGTGCTGGACTCGTAACCATTCGAACGGATTCTTGGTTGAGAACTATTGTGACTACAATTACTCATAACAATTTGTAAGGTGTAATTATGGTTCTTCACATGAGTCATAACCACTGGCAACTGATTGACACTTAAAAGGAAAATTGCATAACTTCTTGCCACGAGATTAGATCGAGGCGAGATTTACGGGGTTGGAAAGATAACTTCATGGGCTATATTTTGAGAGATTTAGATTATGAAATCTCGGTTTATTAAACTTGTATAGGTCTTTTAGAATAATTTTGTATAAAGCAATTTAGGATGTCCAAAGGGGAAGTATTTTGAGCGTACGAGGAAATTTTAACTGTCTTTTTTTCTCTCCATCTTCGTAGGAGATCAATAGTGTTCTCACCGACATTCTAGTGTGACTTGAATTCTCAACCTACCAATCGATGATGGAGACACTCAAACCTTTAGAAATCCTTACTTTTTATTTTTTGAATGACATATAAAACTTAAATGATTAAAAGTTATAGAAGTATGCTAACTCCTCTCCCCCTCCTTTGGTTTATATTTTCTGAATATGTATTAGCTTGGGTCAAATTGTTTTTAAGTGAACTATCATATTCAAATTTTGAAATATTTGGTGGGTTTATAATGAGATTATTATATTATTGAAACATAAAGATGCTTAGCTTAATGCAAAGTACTCAACTTTTGTTTAATTTAATGTTTAGAGTTTTTAGCTTTAGTGAGTTTAGCAGGTGTATATGGGATACAAGAGGTTGGTAATCTTGTAATTTTTCAAATAAGTTTGATTGGTTAACATTCAAATAAATCGGTAGATATGTACATATTACTCACTAAAGAACGATACTTTTGTTATTTTTGAAGTAGCAAAATTTAGAATCTTTAGTAATGGGCATAGTGGCTGATGTCTTAATAGAGAGTAGACATACTTTTTTTTTTGCTATCTTTTCCATTGAGAATTGGTTACTCATAGTTTTTTAGTATGTCATGTCATGCTTCCCTCTGGAAGGTATAGTTTTCTATTATATTTGTTTTACTACATCTTGTCTTGTATGTTTACTTTCTTACTGTCCTACTATTGCTTATGCCATCATGACTATTGTGTTTTTATTTTTTTTGAACCAAGGGTCTTTCAAAAATATCTTCTTTATCCGATTAGGTAGATTGTTATCCTCCTCAAACCATACTTGTGAGACTATACTTGGTATGATGTTATTTTGGTGCTACAAAATGACCAGATTTTTCTTTTTTACCACCCAT
Source organism: Capsicum pubescens (assembly GCA_030864215.1). Lineage (NCBI taxonomy): Eukaryota > Viridiplantae > Streptophyta > Magnoliopsida > Solanales > Solanaceae > Capsicum > Capsicum pubescens. The sequence goes on along the minus strand of CM061541.1, from coordinate 81,020,393 downwards.
CTCCTTGTTATTTGAAGAAAACTCTCCACTTTCATTGTTATTTTATCACAAAAAATAGATATGTAATAAGATATCTAGTGTTTCAGTACGATTTCAAATAATGGCCCTGAACTCAAGTTGATTTTATTTTTTCTCTTACTCAAAGAAGAGCCATCAATTATTTGACTTGGCCATTCTAAGCCCATATATGTAGGAGCTACTTTTGGTTTTATCGATGTGGCTCCTTATGCTGTTAGCCATACCAAAAATAATACTTTCCTATTTCATATTTTGGTTTGAGTCAGTTGTGTCAAAATTTGTTTGTGCCTACTTTAGCTAATTCCACGAATACCTATTGTATTTACAATTTTTGGTTTCTGGTTGAGCTTTTATTATGTGTTGATCTTTAATTTTTACTTGTGTTATCCTATTTGTGCTTTAAGTTTTGGTGCTGCATCTCTTTATTTGTGCAGTGTTTCACTTACCAAGTATTATTCCTGTTATCAAATTTATATTTGATTTTGTGCCTTCGTATATTTTAGTAAATAATATTTTAAATATGCCTGCCCATGTGACACAGTATTAAGAAATCAATATTACAATCTCAAATTAAAATAAACAAATACATTTATGCTTTGCAAAAGCACACGAGGATAAAAAATTTAGACGTCATAAACTATACAAAACAATGCAATGCGATATGAAAGAAGTTTTATTAGCTAAAACGCAAAGTAATAAAGCTGCATTAAGAATTCGACAATTTGGAACCACCTCCACTAATTTAAATAATCAATAATTTCTTCTGCTAATAGATTCATTACCTCAATCTAAACGAGGCTCAACATCAAATACTGCAGAACAATATATTAACTACTTAATAATAACACAACCATCCACAAGTTATGTTCTTTAAGAATTTATTTCCAAAGTTGGTTAACATATTTCAGTCTTACTAATCATGTTGCTTCACATACTAATTGGAATACAATTAGGTCATATCTTGTTATACTCCATTCTCTCTAAGTCACTATAGAACTTATGACTCATCCCTCAAGTCGTCAAGAATCATCATGAGTCATATGATTCAATCGTAACCAAGACAATATTAAATGATTGAAGTTTCTGGTCACTTGACAACTTGACCCTAGAAGTCGTTACTAGATATGATGAGTCATATAGTGAGGGTCGTAAGGTCAGAAATGTTGGTTCTCTAATTTTCTATTTAAGTTATGAGTGGTTGCTACAAGTCATGGTTACATGATATGAGTCATAAGATACGACTCGTGTCCAAACCAGTGCATGCTCTTCTTATCTAGGATTACATGGTACTAGGATTACGTGTTATTTGGTCTGCTCATAACCAAATGTTATGACTCATGAGATAACTCATGGCGTTTGATGGTTAAGTTTCTATAAGTTCGATAGCCGAGTTTCGATAAGTTCAGTTGAGGGGCCTTTTGGTCTTTTACCCTCTTAAAACTTCATACCCATGACTTGTAACTTAAGAGAGGCATTATTTTTCTCTATTCTTAGTCAATTAAAAAAAGTTCTTATCCTCCCATTCCCAAGAACAACAAGGCTAAGGTTTCTTCCACAAGGACATCTCTCAAGTCTCTAAGTTTAGATTCTCTTTACAGGTCAAGTTATGTGGGGTTTTCAACAAGGGTACTCTTTCATCCTTGTGTCCAAAATATTTGATCTATAAAGTTGAATTTATATGATTTAATTAGGGTTCATACCCAAATTCTCATATTTTGAAGTATAACATTATCATCTGATTGAAGGATTTAAGTGCGTAAGAATTTTCATATATTTATATTTTGAATTACTAGATTTCTGTTATTATTTAAATTTCATCAATTTGACTTGAATTTTGATGAAAGATTTCTGTGTAAGCATTGATCATGATATTTTGTTATAAGTTCTATGAAATGAAGTATGAAAGGAAAGGATTAAGCATAAGCATTGAGTTTACAAGAAACCTAAGTTTTTAAGCTTCAGTTACATTTACTATAGGTTCAGATTAATCATTTGATATAAGATAAGCCTTGAAATCCATAGTGTTCTTTCTGGTTATGATTACGTAAAGAGAAACATAATTGGTTTTAAGTCTATAAACCCTTATGCTATTTTTTATGGTGGATTTATTAAGTATGATCATATATATATTATTAGGAGTAGTATTAAGCACTAAGAAGGGAATGTGGATGAGCATATCTTAAATTCTTGGAAACTATGAGCCACCGTAGGTGTAAGTCCCAATATGGATTAAGTTCAGTGATGACTTAAGTTAAGGTCCTAGTCCAATGGAAAAGGTAGGAAAGATCTCCCCAACGTGGGTAAGACGTTTTACTACATGATAGCTCACATGGTTTATGTCGGTTAGAAGAATCTCCCACAAGAATGACTAGCAATAAATATTTTAGAAACTAAGTGTAATGACTCACTAAGTTTATTAAACATACTTTATTAGTCATGTTTTATGATCATAAAGTTTTTAGATTTACTCAAGTCCAAAGTGAGTCTTCTACACTTAGCATGCATGGTTTCAAAGTGTATATTTATAAAATCAGTTTCTATTTTATTTGTGTATTACCCCCATATACTCAATATATTCCAAAGCACTGACCCATATATATATGTCTATGTGCTACATTATCTTATAATGTAGGTTTTAGTGTTTGTTTCCAGTAGCACGATTAACCACGGGCATCACTTTCTGCATCCCAACATTTGGTGGATCCTCATAGTCCGAGGATGCAGCTCATCATATTTTTGGTCGTTGATAAAAGTTACTTTAGTTACTTGATTTCAAACTTCATTTGGATTAGCTGGGGTCTGTCCTAGTGGCTCTCAAGTTAGTAGTAGAGTCTTATCAAACTACGTGTCTTTCAGTTTAAAGAGTTTGTTTGTGACTCAAGACTTCAAGTTGAGTATAAGGTTTTTAGTTTCTCCTCCCATATTCATATGTAAGTGTTTGTTCACTTTTTATAAGAGTATCAAATTATATAAATGTCAAGGGTTAGCATAAGTCTATTATAGTCATAGGTACTATGTGACGTTCAAGGGGTACTCCTGGGTTGTTACAACTTGTTATTAGAGTCTAAGGTTTTAAAGAGTCCTAGGGATTTAGAAAAGTTGTGTTATGTAGTGTCTTGATCATAAGTGTGAAGCAGGCCACATTTATGAGAAAGAGTCTATGGAACGAGTTAGGAATCATCATTTCTTTTTGATCTATCATGCTTGAAGTTATCACTATCTACTCTAATTAGTGCATTCACATGACAGAATATGCCTCCTCTCCGAGCTGACGCCCACAGAAATAATGATCAACCACTACTATATGCAGGCCCTCTTGATGAAAATATCTCTCATGCTGAATTTTGGGTTGCTTTACAAGCATTGCTCAAGATGTGAATACTAATTTTCAGGAAAACCAATAGGCAATAGTCCCACTTCAGCAAAATAGTAACTTAGCTGCAACCAGGATTCAGTTTTTTATAAGGATGAGTCCATCTGAGTTCCATGAGTCAAAGGTGGATGAGGATCCTTAGCTTTTTATTGATGAGGTGAGAAAAATTACTCAGATCATGCATGTTATTGAAGAGGAGAGTGTGAAGCTGAAGAATGTTGCTTATAATTGGGTCATTATATGAAAAGATGGTAGGGGTGAGAATAACTCCTATAAGTTGGCAAGTGTTTTAGAGTGCTTTTCTAGACAGGTTCTTTCCTCATAAGATGAGAGAGTACAAGGTGGAGGAGTTTATGAATCTGAGACAGGGCTCGATGACAGTGAAAAAATGCTGCCTTAAGTTCACTCAACTAGCTAAGTATTCCTAGAGTTGTTATCTGACTATAGTGCTTGTATGAGTAAATTTGTTATCGGGGTACCATATTTGGTGGTAAAAAAGTGTTGGACTTCCATATTGATTGGAGATATGGATATTGCTCGGTTGATGATGCATATATAACAGATTTAGGCTTAGAAGTTTAAAAAAAGAGAGAAGAGGAATAAGAAAGCTAGGACTTGACAATTTGAGTACAGTTAACAAAGGTATGGAAGGGGAAATCGTTCATAGTTTCAGGGCCACTCATCACTGCATGCACCATCCCCATCCAGTTCTTCTACACCCAGGACAAGACAAGAGTAGTGGGGCAAGACTTTAATTTCCAGGTCTCAAATAGTGTGGTCGGAACGCCTAATTATCAACATATTCTAAGTGTGGTAGGAACCATCCTGGTGAGTGTTTGATGGGTAAAGGGGGTTGCTATGGTTGTGACAAGTTGGTCCACAGGATCAAGGAGTGTCCATATGCTAAGTAAGGAAGTAGATATGTTCGTCCTCAGGATCAGGCTACAAATTCAGTGGCTCAGCCAGGACGCCCAGTCCCTCCACAAGGTGCATTGTCTAGTACCGATGGTGGTCAGCCCCATAATCAGTTCTATGCTTTGCCTTCTCGCCATAAGTAAGAGAGTTCACCAAATATTATCACTGGTATGCTTCATGATTTTCACCTTGATTTATATGTGTTGCTAGACCTAGGGTCAAAACTCTCTTATGTAACTTCGCTTGTTGCTATAAATTTTAAGGTAAGCTCTAAAAATCTTGTTAAGCTCTTCCCAGTATCTACTGTAGTGGGTGACCAAGTTATTGCTAGGAGAGTCTATAAGAAGTGTCCTATTACCATTCTCTATAAAGTCACCCTAGTTGATTTAATGAAGCTAGAGATGATAGATTTCGATGTCATTTTGGGCATAAATTGGATCCATTAATGCTATGCATTAATAAATTGTCGCACCCACATAGTGAAGTTTCAATTTCCTGATGAGATAGTTTTTTAGTGAGAGGGTAGTTCTATGTCTCCCAAAGGTGGTTTCATCTCCTATCTTAAGGCTAGAAAGTTAATATTAAAAAGGTGTATTTGCCATTTAGTTTGAGTCAAAGATATTAAGTCTGAAACCCGATAGTTCAATCAGTCTGAGTAGTCAATGAGTTCTTAGAGGTCATTCTCAAAGATTTGCCAGGGGTACCTCCAGACAGAGAAATAGAGTTTGGTAGTGATCTCCTTCCAAATACGCAACCCATTTCTATCCCTCCATATCGTATGGTTCTGGACGAACTTAAAAAGTTAAAGGATTAACTTAAGGATATCTTAGATAAGGGTTTCATCAGACCTAATATTTTTTTATGGGGCACAACAATGTTATTTGTGCGTACGAAAGATGGAAATCTCAGAATGTGCATATAATATAATAACTAAACAAAGTTAACATTAAGAACAAGTACCCCATTCAACAAATTAATGATCTGTTCGATCAACTTCAGGGTGCCCGGTGGTTTTCCAAGATTGACCTTAGGTCAGGGTACCACTAGTTGAAATTCAGGGAGCCCGACATTCCGAATATGGGTTTCTTAACAAGGTAAGGTCATTTTGAGTTTGTGATTATTTCGTTTGGACTAACAAATGTTCCTGCATCCTTTATGGACTTGATAAATAGGGTCTTCAAGCAGTACTTGGATATGTTTGTCATCTTCTTTATAGATGACATACTGGTTTATTCTTGGAGTGAGGAGGAACATGCAAATCATTTGAGGATAGTGCTTCAAACCCTTAAGGACCATCAACTATATGCAAAGTTTAGTAAGTGTGAATTTTGGTTGGAGTCTGTTATCTTCTTGGGACACGTCATTTCAGGGGATGGTGTTTATATGGACCCTCAGAAGAGTAATGTAGTGAAGCACTGGACTAGACCCATTACTTCATAAAACATTAGAAGCTTTTTGGGTTTGGCTGGGTAATATAGGAGATTTGTGTAAGGGTTTTCCTCCATAGCCGCACCATTGAATAAGCTGACACAAAATAAGGTGAAGTTTGTATGGTCAGATAAATGTGAGGAAAGTTTCCAAGAATTAAAGAATAGATTGACTTCGACACCAGTGTTAGTTCTGCCAGAGGGGTTAGATGGATTCATAGTGTATTGTGATGATTCTAGAGTTGGGTTAGGCCGTGTATTGATGTAAAATAGGAGAGTAATAGATTATGCCTCCAGGAAACTTAAGTAGCATAAAAAGAACTATCCAACCTATGATTTGGAGTTACCTGCTGGGGTTTTTACTATGAAGATTTGAAGGCACTATCTTTATGGTGTGCATGTTGATGTTTTCACTGACCATAAAAGTATTCGGTATATAGTTTCTCAAAGAGAGATAAATCTTCATCAAAGAAGGTGGTTGGAGTTATTGAAAGATTATGACATAAATGTGCTTTATCATTCGAGTAAGGCTAACATGGTGGCAGATACACTAAGTAGGTTGTCTATGGGTAGTTTGTCTTATATGAAAGAGAAAGAATGGGAGTTGGCTGAAGAAGTGTATAGGTTGGCCCATTTGAGAGTATGCTAGCTTCACACAGATGATGGGGCAGTAGTGGTTTAGAACGGTTTGGAATCATCTTTGGTAGTGGAAGTAAAAGAGAAATAGCTACGGATCCCATACTTAGCCAACTATTAGAATTAGTCTAGCAGTAGAAGGTCGAGGTTTTCTCTAAAGGGGTAGATGGTGTACTTTGCTATCAAGGTAGGATTTGTGTTGGACATATAGATGGGTTAAGGGAAAGGATACAAGCCGAGGCTCATGGTTTGATGTATTTTATTCATCCTACTGCTACTAAGATGTACTGTGATTTATGAGAGATTTGTTGGTGGAATGGTATTAAGAGGGACATAGCTGAGTTTGTAGCCAGGTTCCCCAATTGTATGCAAGTTAAGGTTGAACATTTGAGGCCAGGTGTTATGATATAGGAGGTCAATATCCCTACTTAGAAGTGGGAAGAAGAGAATATGGATTTCATCACAGGGTTGCCTCATACAAGACATCAACATGATTCGTAGTCGATATAATAACCAAATCGGCTCATTTACTACCTGTTAAGACTTTATATACGGTGAAAGATTATGCCAAGATGTATATTCGTGAGTTATTAAGGCTTCATGGGATACCCTTGTCCATTATTTCATACAAAGGCACACAATTCACTTCTCAGTTTTGGCAATTGTTTCAAAAAGGCCTTGGCACAAAAGTTAACCATAGTAGTGCTTTTCATCCGCAGACCGATGGTATGGATGAATGCATAATTCATAAATTAGAATACATTCTAAGAGCATGTATTTTAGACTTTAAAGGAAGTTTTAGACATTATGATAATTTACCTTTGATAGAGTTTGCTTATAATAATAGTTACCATGCAAGCATTCATATGACTCTATTTGAAGCATTGTACGAACGTAGGTACTGATCACCCATAGAATGGTTCAAGGTTGGTGAAAAGGTGTTGATAGGGATAGATTATATTCTTGAAGCAATGAAAAAGGTTCAGTTGATTCGCGAAAGACTAAAGAATTCTTAGAGCCATCAGAAATCTATGCAGATATTAGGAGGAGAAAGCTCAAGTTTGAAATGAGAGATTGAGTATTCTTGAAAGTGTAGCCTATGAAGGTATTGATGAGGTTTGGAAACAAAGGAAAGCTAGTCCCCGATTTGTTGGACCGTATGAGATAATAAAACTTGTAGAAGAGGTCTCTTACGAATTGGACATTTCCCAAGAGTTAGCTGCAATTCAATTAGTTTTCCATGTTTTGATGCTTATGAAGTGCATTGGAAATCCATCCTAATTAGTTCCCCTAGAGAGTATTAGGGTCAAATATAACTTGTCATATGAAGAGATTCCTGTCAAGATACTTGATAGGAAGGTCTGAAGACTAAAAAATAAAGATGTGGTGTCAGGAGAGGTTGTTTAAGGGAACTAACTGGTCAAAGGGGCCACTTGGAAAGATAAAGCTGAGATGATGACAAAGTACCCTTATCTCTTTTCTTTCGATTCATTTCTAATCAAAGGTAAATTGTTATTTCCAGCAAATTCTTTCTCTTTAAGTCTGCTTAAGTTTTCCTATATCGTATCATGTGTTTGTGGGTTTTAAAATCCTAGTGATAATTTATAATTTTGATTGTAAGATCAGTGTGGGGAATTTGATTCTGTTCTAAGATCCCTATCCAAGTTGAGTTTTATTCGAGGATGAATATTTCCAATGGGGAGATATTCTTATACCCCGTGCTCTCAAGTCACTGTAGAACTTATGACTCATCCCTCAATTCGTCAAGACTCATCATGAGTTGTATGATGGAATTGTAACCAAGACAATGTGAAATGATTAAAGTTATGGTCACTTGATGACTCGACCCTAAGAGTCGTTACTAGATGTTACGAGTCATATAGTGAGGATCGTAAGGTCAACAATATTGGTTCTCTAAGTTTTTGTCAAAGTTATGAGTGGTTGCTATAAGTCTTGGTGACATGTTACGAGTCATAAGATATGACTTGTATCCAGACCAGTGTGTACTCTCTTTGTTTTTGCCAAGGTTACGTGTTACTAGGTATGCTCATAACCAGATGTTAAGAGTCATGAGATGACTCGTGACGACTGACGGTCGAGTTTCTATAAGTTCAGTTGAGGGGTCGTTTTGTATTTTCCTCTCTTAAAACTTCCAACCCACGACTTTTAACTTAAGAGAGGCATTATTTTCCTCTATTATCAGTCAATTAACATTACTTCTTATCCTCCCATTCTCAATAACACAAGGCTAGGGTTTCTTCCATAAGGATATCTCTCAAGTCTCTAAGTTCAGATTCTCTTTACAGGTCAAGTAAATTCAGATATGTGGGGTTTTGGACAAGCGTACTCTTTCATCCTTGTGCCCAAAAAAATTTGATCTTTAAAGTTAAATTTACATGATTTAATTAGGGTTCAGACCCAAGTTCTGATCCTTTGAAGTATAATATTATCATATGATTTAAGGATTTAAGTGCATAAGAGTTTTCATATATTCATGTTTTGAATTGCAAGATTTCTGTTATGAATCTAAATTTCATTAGTTTAACTTGAATTTTGATGAAAGATTTCTATGTAGGCATTGATCATGAACTTTTGTTATAAGTTCTATGAAAGAAAGTATGAAAGGAGAGGCTTAAGCCTAAGCACTGAGTTTACAAGAAACCTAAGTTTTTAAGCTTCAGTTATATGTACTAAAGCCTGATTAAAGTTCATCTTGATCATTTGACATAAGATAAGACTTGAAATCCACAAGTATTCTTACTAGTTATGATTAAGTAAAGAGAAACATAATTGGTTTTCAGTCTATAAACCCTTATGCTATTTTTTAAGGTGAATTTCTTAAGTATGAGCATATATATATTTTTGGAAGTAGTATTTAGCACCGAGAAAGGAATGTGGATGAGCGTATCCTAAATTACTAGAAACTATGATCCACCGTAGGTTTAAGTCCTAATATGGGTTAAGTTCAGTGATCACTTAAGTTAAGGTCCTATTCCGATGACAAGGGTAGAACAACTCTCCCTAACTTGGGTAAGACTAGGATGAAAGATGGTGGGATTCGGGGATGGCCCCTCATGGATGCTTTGAAAGTTTTCCAACTTTCTTATTAGGATATTTCATTTTCTACACGCGTGCGGTCTCCTACAAAGATAGGGATTGGACCCCATGATAGCTCACATGGTTTATATCGGTTAGAAGAATCTCCCACAAGAAAGACTAAAAGTAAAGATTTTTAAAACTAAGTGTAATGACTCACTAAGTTTATTCAACATGCTTTATTACTCATGTTTTATGATTATATAGTTTTCAGATTTACTCAAGTCCAAATTGAGTCTTCTACACTTAGCATGTATGGTTTAAAAGTGTATATGTATAAAATTAATTTATGTTTTACTTGTGCATTCAGCCCCATATACTCAGTATATTCCAAAGTACTTAACCACGTATATATGTATATGTGCTACATTGTCTTATAATGTAGGTTTTGGTGTTTGTTTCCAGTCTCATGATTGACCATGGGCATCACTTCCTACATCCTGACTTTTGGTGAGTCCTCATAGTCTGAGGATCCAGCTCATCATATTCTTGGTCTTTGATGAAAGTTACTTTATTTACTTGATTTTATACTTCATACGGGTTAGCTGGAATCTGTCCTAGTGGCTCTCTAATTACTAGTAGAGGCTTGTCAGACTACGTGCCTTTCAGTTTAAAGAGTTTGTTTATGACTTCAAGTTGAGTATAAGGTTTTTAGTTGCTCCTCCCATATTCATATGTATGTGTTAGTTCACTTTTTATAAGAGTATCAAATTATATAGATGTCAAGGGTTAGCTTAGGGATATTGTAGTCCTAAGCACCGTGTGACATCCAGGGGTACTCTTAGGGCGTTACATATCTTTACTATATATGATGAATCAAAGGCCTTTCTTCTTTACTTCTCCGTGCTCTCTATTTTGCATGAGGAGTCGACAACTGCATGTTTCTACGGTTAGAATAAAACATCTTTTTCTTCTTGCTCTACTTTTTGAGACCAGAGAAGGTCACATTACGTCTTTTTAAAGAGCTTCCCTTGTTTACAAAATATTTCTATCATTAGACATTCATTTTGTTAAACATCATATTGCATGATCAAGTTTTTCATTTCCATATACAAATTGCTCATTAAAATACTAACCCTTTTCAATTTTGCTATGCAACAGGTTTCAACTATATAGTTACGCCTCTCAACTCTTAAGCTAAGGATATATTGTATTTTGTTATCTATGAAAATAAAATGTATGTAACCCCTTGTAAAACTTGATTCCTTAACAAATATCATAAAGTAAATAGTTTTTTTTACACATTGATGCATTGCAGCTAATTCTTCTTTACATGCACCATGTTGGACGACTCCCTTCCCCCTAGTATATTAGAAACGTCGATTGTGACATGTATGTTTAATGTAAAATTTTTTAAAAATAAGAAATATTTTGGTCATTGGAATGTATTGAGTAGATATGAAAAGATAACTTTACATTTTGACAGCTGTCACGTTTATGCACGTGTCAAGTGTGGAAAATACAACAAAAATGGGAAGTTTCGGTTCTTGGACAGCTTCATTTTATTTCAAAGCGCTCTTCTCCCTTTATTTGCCGTATTGAGCATTACCATCTCTCTAAACCTCAAATTAAAATAATCAATCCCGTCAAAACCAAGTTCGAGCGACCCATTTGATAGCAAAACAAACCCGAGCAAATTTTAAAACCCAGGTGAAGGAATGCTTGATGGCCGGAAGGAATCCATCAGAGATGGGTGTTTCAGAGTATTGGTGGTTGGATTTCGAGGGATGAAGGCGAGAGTGGGTTTTTCCAGTGGAGAAACAGATAGATGAAGTGTTCTGGTTGGAGCCAGAACTAGTTCAACAGAGGGAATTCGAGAAGAGTTGTTACTTACTGGTTGCTATTCACTTGAAAATTAATGGTAGAGGGCGGTTTTAATGGTGTTTTCCGATGAGAAAATTGGAGCCAAAAAGGAGTGTTGTTGCTGATTGTTATTGGTTATGGTTGTTAATTGTAGAAATTATTAAAAATGGGTACAGTGTTGTTGTTAGTGGAATCGAATTGTGGAGAAGATCATGATACATTCATGGAAGCTCCTCCCTCCTGTTTTCATCTCCCTTTTCATGTGTATATTACTTTTGTGGGTGGTTGTTATCTTGTGAAAGAGAAAACGTGAAATCCGAGGAGAGAGGTGAGGTGTTGTGTGTATTGTTTTGTTGTATTAGGTGGGGTTCATGAGAGATTAAGTTGATTAGTGTGTGTGTGGGTGCCATAGCTATCAAATTTTAGTGGACAAGATAGAAATAAAAATAAATCAACACGAAAACATTTTTTAGATCAATGAAATTGCACAATTGACATAATTTGATTTGTCACCATTTTTTAAACTGAATTGAAGGCTAACTAAAACTAACACAATAAAATGAATTATGAAGTTTGGGAGGATCAAAATTAAGTGTCTACAATTTTTAATACATTTTTTTCGATCAATTTAAATGACACTGATATAATTTTGAAAGTAAATTAAAATTTTTATGTCGTTCTACTACTTTAAGTTGTTAATTATTATGAATTATAGTAATTTTTACATAAATTATTTTTAAATATATAACAAATTAAAAAGAAAAGAGAGGCAAATGAATGACGAATGAAATTATGTCAAGACATGTTGACGTGTTATCTGCTTGGGTGCAATTTATTGGCCCCTTCCCGTTTTATAAGTAAGTAGAATAAATATACTATAAATTGTGAAATGAAAATATATCAAGATTGAAAGGCAAGTTCTGATACATCACATAAAATTGTGTATAAGAAATAATGTTAGCATAACTAATATCAGTTATACTAATACAAGTATTATTAATACAATCACTACTAATACATTCTATTCAACATTATCTTTATACACTCTACCAGACAACCCTTAAGTTCCAATAGAACGAACATATAAAAAAACAAAGTTCAGTAAAACATCTACATAAGTATGTTTTATCGTGTTCTGAAAGTCAACTAACTTAAATTAATATGAAATATGGTAGCTTATTATTTTCTTTTTTATATAATTTTTAAAACACTTAAAATTTAAATTTAAAATATTAATTTAATTAAACTTTAAAGAACAAGTTGACAAATGAAAGATAAGGAGAAAATGAAAGTAAATGTTGTTTATGCTAGCTTAGTGTGGGAGTATAGTGCAATTTTGGGTTATTAGTTGTAAGCCATATGTGATGTGATATGCAATGACTAGATAACCCTTTATCTTTTTCAATAATTATTTTTTATTATATATGACAGGTGTCAAGTCTTACGTATCAATTTTAATCTCACGTTTTCTACTTAAGTATCAAATCTAGTCATATGATTAAAGATCCGAAAATCAAAATGCACTGAATTTTGTTATTTATATGAATAGGTTATACATATTTATCTTGTGAGACTTGGCTCCTTGGAAATACTATCAAGTATTTAATATGTTTTGAGTATTCATGTTTTGCAACTTATAATTTGAATTGACATCAATCTAACTTAACGTACATAGATATCTTAACATTGGACCCGTGCTGACACGAGCCATGCTCTTCTAGTAATAACACAAGAGGTGAAATTATGTTATAACTAATTTTTGTCTAAGCGATGGACCAAGTTACTTTATTCATTTCATATGACTACTTTGCTAATGTAAATAAGAGTAAAGTACGACATATTTTTTTTATGTGGAAATCATGAAACTCACAAGAGTGAAAAATAACGATCTATACTTTTGCAGGATATGTCCCGAGCTTCATTAAACAGTGAGTTCAATAAAATTCAGATTACGAGAATTGCAATCTAAGAACTAACTCTAATCCCTGATACAAAAATCTACTCAAGCTATTGAGTTTCCTCCGAGTTACCTTAACTTGGAGTTTAGTATTTCAATGGTCTTACCTAAAACAATGCTTCTAAGAAAGCTAAAAATAGGTACAACCCAATCGTAATTCTAATATAAGATTTCTAGACTTGAACACTGTGAGACATGAGCATGAAACATGTTCTTCAATTCGATCCTTTGTATCAGATCACACTTAGTCAGTTAGAATTCCATAAAATATGTTTTTGCCTATTTTCTTGATTTCTCCCTTTCTTTCAGTAGGAGTGTGTAATCTTGTTGCGTTCTTTCGTACATGCAAGTATACTTGTTCATACAAGTAATAAATGATGTAAGTCTAGATATCATACCTACAGAGATTTGATGAATTGAAGTTCTAATTTGAATTCTTATTCGAGCTATTCAATAGGAGACCAATAATAAATAGTGATTTGTGTGTTTCAAAAGTAAATAAAAACAATTATAGTCAAGTTGTGGATTTGTTGTGATGCAATTCAGATTTGAGAAAAGATCTATGGCTGTGGTATTTTGACATCTATCTTAGCTATCCAATCATACACCTAATTTGATTTTTCGAGTTATTGGTTGCAGGTTAATTTTTGCTTTATTGAATGTTTTTTCAACAACTCTAAGCCTACACGACTAAACGCCTACATTTTTATGGTCATCACTCATCGGTTAATAGTAATGTGCATAAAGATATCATCTCAACTAAGTTAGGTCACAAAGTATATTTCTATCCTCAATGACGAATCAATTTGCTTTTCCTATAAGGTCCACAAACTAGCCTTACTTTCTCTCTTTGCACTTGTCATTCTCTTTTTCAAGGCCAATAAACAAGCCCTATATAATATTCGCAAGGTGATCAATCAAACGAATAATTGAAAGCAAGAAGAAATAAATAACTTAATAGATGGAAATAGAAATAACTAATATGATATTCAAGCCACAACTTTTAGGTTCAACCACAACCCTAAAAATTTAAGGGGTTTAGCTACTCGTGAATCTCTTTGGAAGATTTCATGAGTTTACAAGGTAAAAATCAGATATAAGATAAAAAAAATAAATTAAACCTTGTTTTGAGATTTGACCTAGCTTTTTCCTTCCCCAAATCAGTTCTTTTTCATAAAAAAAATTAGAGGGGGATTACTATAGAATTAAGGAACCCGTAGAATGTCAAAAATCCAATCGTATTAGAAAAGATCCCGACTCATGCCACAACCCCAAAAGCAAGTTGTGGTGTAAGGAACAACTAAAAATCCTGAAAGCTGCTCAAAGTGCACCACTCCTTTCTTCAGGGGTGTGGAGGAATCTGTAATTTTTCATAGAAAAATAAAAAGTCATGCCACTGCTTGCTTTGTATCAGTGGAGCAGTGCCTCATTTCGTTTTGTGATGTGGTGTAACGTTGATTCTTCCTTCATTTTTTATGCTCTTTTTCTTCTTGTTTAATCTCCAAATAGATAAATACATTAATATATAAGAAAATCATGAAGCACAAGTATAAACATCATTTAAGCTCAAGACAACATCAAAAAGAAAACAAATGTTAAGCAAAAAATGATAAAATAATGTGATTTTTAGCCTCGAGTCAACACCCACACTTAAAATTTTGCTCGTCCTCAAGTAATATATAGATTCATGAATTACAAAATACTACAACTACACTAATTCAAACAAGATTAATCAATTTAAGACTACAACAACTATAAAAAACGACAAGTTCTTGTTAAGCAAATTTCAACCCCATTCAACACATTTAAACTACTGCTTCAAGAACTTCTAACCTCAAGAGCCAACTCTATGATATTAGTAAACTAATATAATTCACTACCAATAGATCAAACATTTCATCTATGTTTCTTCAATCATGTGCACTCACAACAAGAGATTTATCCATATTCAAACACACGTATACAAATTAACACAAGAATAGGTATAGGACTAGGATTTTTCTCACTCTGTCAAAGAATTTCATATGAAATATATAATGAACCATAATCTTGCCCTTAATTTACTGTTCAACTAATATAAGAACATAGAAATTTAAGATTAGGTAGGACTTTTCGGATTGTAACATAGGCTAAGGGACGGGTAGGCATTATTTTGGCTGATATGGTGACCAACTTTACTAAGTAATTTAATACATCACAAATTTTTCATTATTTGCATGATTTTTAATCAACCAAATATTTCTTCTACTCTTCTACTCGTAGATTTCTTTATTTTTCCATCTCTTTAAGCAAGTGCACATGCCGCTAATAAGGAGTACTCAATTATCAAACACTTCTTTTTCACTTTTCCTTTGTATTTTTCTAATCCCTACCAATAGAATATGAATTTTTTAGATCACTTGCACCATTAGACTTTTCTACAGGTTTCTTACCTTAATTATCTCCCTTCTCTCAATTCTCACTCCTTTTAAATCTTATTTATTAATTAAAGTGCTTAGCAGTTTTGAATCAAATTAAAGGTCTATTGAGAGAGAAGGATTAATCTTCATATGTGGTTATCAAAGAAAATATTAAAGGCTCAATGGGGATAACTATGATCATTAATTGTAGGTTGGTAAAGCAAAATAATAAAAAAGTAGGCTAATCAAAGAAACAACCACATCATCTCCAAAATTTAATATTCTTCATTTTATTTTTCAAACACATAAAAAACTTCTAGATATCAATATGAAAGCATGGAATATCAAAAAACATCTAACACACATGACACAAATTCAACTTAAGAAGAATCCATACAGTCTCTCAATCAAGCAAACAACAAGAATTCAAATTTAAGCTAAAAATTAAATATGGGTCAAGTAAAAGAGCTTAGGTGTTTTAAAAGAAGTCATTCATTTTTTCATAGCATGCTCAAATTTAAAACCAACTAACATAATTCAATTCATGTGCAACAACTAAAAGAGCACCTCACATTCTTTTGGTCCTAAGGACTCTCTAACTCTTAATGTTTAACTCTCCCCTCAAGACAATCGTCAATCATTCATCACTGCAAAAAGTCATTCTACCTAAAAGTAAAAAAATATTTTAAAAATAAAAAATAGTCAGTTCAAAGGGTTTTCCCTTGAAAAAAAACTAAAAAGAAAAATCAAGGGGTGAGCAAAGTATGCTCTACTACATAGGTAAAAAGCTAACAACCAATACAAACTATTCTAATCTAGAAAACTAAAAAAAAATGTTTGTGTTTTTTGAATTTAAAATTATTTTATTCATGATTTTCAACTTAAGTAAGTAACTAAAAAAAAGAAACTCCTATAACATAGTTCACCTTTACCAAAATACCGAAAGAATCTCACCCCACCTTAGAGTCATGCTTTGTCTCCAAAGCATTAAAAAAAATAAATCAGTGGTTAGAAATACTCCCCAAGGCCCGTTAGGGACTACCTAGTTGCATGTCTTCTTTTAGACTTTCATCAAAATGGGTGAATGACACCACACTTATGCTTCATCCATGCCTCTTATCTTCAAAATTTGGGTAATTAGGCTTCCTCAATGCTGCATAAATAAAAATACATAGTGACACTATAAATATAAAACTACACTATTACAACTTGAGTTTCCTCTCAAATAATGCCTAATTTAACATCGTGGCATGATGCAAGTCATAGATTGACTGAATTCTCTCAAACTTTTCCTCCCCTATGATACAACTTCAACCTCTTCTTCACTCTAGAAGGATCACAATTATCATTCATTCTATTTGCCTTTAGATATTTCACTTTTTTTGAGCCTACACTCTTCCACCCCTCACTTATCATTGACCACCTCTATGATTGTACACAAGTATCTAGTGTGAAAAAGTAGGGAGGGACTTATGTATTTTAAATGTTGCCTCCTCATCATGGAACCTCATATTAAGATATCCTTTTTCGTACATAAATCAAGGATCCACCAACGGATAAGAATGGGCATCTCAAAATAACCGGTACCTGCTCATCTGCTTTAAAATCTAAAATAATAAAGTCAACAGGAATCACGAACTTACCTAACTTGATGAGCACATCTTCAGTCACTTCTTCCAGTTGCAAATAAGAGCGATCTTCCAAATTTAAAGTGATAGTAGTTAAGTATGACTTTCTAAAACCAAGTGTATGAAACAAAGATAAATGCATTAGGTTTATACTTACCCCAAAATAACAAAATTTAAGCCCAACCTCATCTTTACCAATTTATAAGAGGAGGGTGAAACTCCTAGGATCTCTATGTTTCTTAGAAAGCTTGCTTAATATCATTGAATTACACTCTTCAGTGAGTGTAACAGTCTCAAATTTTATATGTCTTCTCTTTCCAGCCACCACTTCTCTTAGTTATTTGAAATATTTGGGTATGTCCCTCGTAGCATCAATCAAAGGAATATTGATGTGAAGTTGCTTAAAGATATCCAAAAACTTCTTAAAATTTACATTCTCTCTACTTTTCTGGAATCTCTATGGAAATAGTGGCGGAGGTCTCTTAACTATAATCTCAATTTGCATAACAACCTCTTTATCTCTTCTTTCCTCTTGCATAGGTCGTAACTATAAAGTTGGTGTTGGGATCAACCTTTGTAGGAAAGAAGGTGGATGCTTGTAGTTGTCCCAGTTAATTACTCTTCTCTTTGGAGGCTCTACATATGAAAACTCTACACTTGCCTCTTGAACTATCTATTTAGGAGCCTCTTCGACTAACTTTCTTCTATTCCTTAATGTAATTATAATTACCTGTTTTGGACTATTTTGTGTATCACTCGGTAGTGTACCTATAGGTATTGTATATTGCAATGAAGCTATTTGGCGTACTTGATGTTCATGTTCATGAATGGACTTTTGTATTTTGGCCATAGATGAGATTATTGTCCCATAAATTGCTTAATTATTTGTTCTAAAAAATTGTTCACCTGTGGAGCTTACTATGTATGTTATTGTGTTTGGTCCTATTGATTTCCATAGCAAGAGAAGTTTGGGTGGTTTATATAATTCAATTGCCCCACATAATAAATAGATTTTGTATTCAAATGACATCTAGAGTAGGTATGATTCTCACCATACTTTTCACAAAACAAAGCAGTCGCCTGAACCTATTATACTTGTTGAACTTCACTTACACTTGGAGCTAATAAACTCTGCTTCATTAATGCACACAACTTCCCAAAATTACCCCAAATAACTGACACATCATCCATTTCTAACTTATCAGGTATTTTTTGTATAGAAGTGAACACTCCTCTGAGCTCTAAATAGTCTCTATGACATGCAAACATAAAATTAAGCACTACCTCTATTTTATCATATTTCTTGCACAAAATTTTCCTTTGAACTATAGCATTTAATAAGGACTTAGATTCTAGCTTCAAACCTTTAATAAAATTGAGCCCAATAGTCTCTTTTGGTTGATGGTGGTGGGGTAAATCTCTCAAGTATCTCTTGTATCTCTTCTAAGCTTGGGAAGAGATTTACATCTTTTTGAAAAGATCCAAAAATTCTTCCTTTGGGCTATTTTATATCTTCTAAACGATAAGAATCTATAGAGAAATTTTGAGACAAAGTATCCCAAGACCTGATAGACCTTGTCAGTTCATTCTGCAACCATTGACTTACTTTCCCAGTCGGTGATAAGGGGAACAATGTTAACTTCATATATTTTGAAAATAGAAGTTATCACTCAACTCAGTTAACTTAGCAGGTGCTTATGCGATTCTTCATATGGTTTACCCTCATATTGCCAAGTGTTTTGCACTAGTCACACCGTTCCTTCTTTAAGCTCAAAATTTTTGATAATATTCTAGTTCACCATAGCTCTGAAGACATTTTTTTTGATTTTCCTTTGCAAAATTTAACACCACAACATTTGGTGCAGGATGGGGATGGATTGTATCCCTATCTACCACATCACTTGATGTGTCTTGCGGAATTGGATCATTCAACTTATCACCCATAGCTCTCAACCCCCTGTTTGCAATAAATTTTAAAAGAGATGAGAATTAATTAACCACAACCAAAGATAAATATAAGAAAAAGTAATTTTTATTAATAAATTTTGTGAGTACAATTCTGTAACTCTCTTGATTCTTCTTACCTAAACTTAGAAATTATTCAAGGATCTTCAGTTGTGTGTTTCTCAAATCATTAGATAAGTTAGACTCCTAGAGATGTATTTCAATCATCAGGAATGTTGGAAAGTATTTTTTCTCTTTGAAAAAATCTCCGAAAAGAACTCCATTGATTGCTCCATAAAAGAACTTAATAGTCAATGACGATGGTGCTCCAATGCTTGTTGAAGTCTTTTTAGAATGTCCTTAGAATATTATATTACCCCTATTTATAGTTGTAGTGAGTAGGCCAGGTTTTTTGTGATTGGCTGAAATATGTCATTTTTACACTTGGAGGCTTTTGACTGGTAATTGAATTTGAATGAGATTTCCACATCATTTGGACATGTGGAGTCATCTCGTTGGTCTTGAATTTTACGAAGATTCCAAGTCACGCTAATATGTGGCATGGGTTTAGACTTGAAGGTGTAATAGACCATGGTCTTGAATTTAATAAAATGGACTAATTAATTTTTAAGTCCCAAATTAATTAATCGACCCAAATGATCATGAATTAAACCCAAATATTGTATAAATTGAACCCGTGAATTTTATATATCTACGAATTCCCCTTACTTTGAGACTTGTTAATGTGAAGGCTTGCTGAAACTTGGCAATGAGACTTAAAGTACTCATGAGTTTGTTTTCCATTTTCTGACTTCAAAGGTACTTATTTCTCATTGGTGCATTATAGTTAGACCAATACTTACGAGTGGTCTAACTAAAAGTTCCTTTGTGAACTTTCACGTCATGAAAGTCCTCCCTAAAGCAACAAATGATTTCTTTGTAGTGATTCTCATTTATCATCCACAATCAAGTACAAACCTGATATTATTTCAAGTGGATGAATAAAATGACCATACCAATGACCAACTTGATTGTTTTACTTTTCTTGGATAAGTATGAACATGAGAAATCATCACCTTAATTTTTATTTAAGTTATTCTTACTGGCAAAACAATGTGATACTCTCTATGTATTTGAATTAGAAGGATCAATATAATAACCCTCACTTGGAAAACCCTAGTACACGTACGAAGTAAAAAAATGACTTGAACTTTTGTACAAAAAAAAGAATATTAACTTTTGATGATAGGCGAATTTACACGCCTATAGCACTATATTTTGCCCATATTTTAGCCTAGTTTTGAGAACAAATTATATATTTCATGCACTTTTAGTCCATTTTCCTGTAAGTGAGCTAACGAACATGATTAGCAAAGTTTCAGGTATAAATGATGCAGAATTCAGCATTTCATGGATAACTTGACGCCAAAGAAAGCTTCACGAAAGGAGAAAAGCCAATCTTGGACGCCAAGGACTAAAGATGGCGCATGGAAATTCTGTCCCGGGCTAAAACAACATTTCTGAAGACTTTGGGGACTAGCAGTAACTTATTAGGATTAGGATAATGATACATTAACCTAGTACAATTGGGTTAAGTATTACATTAACTTGTTAGGATTAGGATAATGATACATTAACCTAGTACAATTGGGTTAAGTATTTCATTAGCTTAGTAGGATTTGGTTAAGCATTTCATTAGCTTAGTAGGAATAGGATATGGGTATTATAAATACCCTATCTTGCTAGAGATTTTAGGACATCTTCTTACATTCAATTCTATTCTATTCTACTTCTAAGACATTCTAGTTCTAAACAATCATTCTTCCATTAATTCTATTTTCTTCTTCTATTCATCTATTCTTAAATTCCACAACAAGAGAAACGTTACTTTGCTAAGGGATTCACGCCTAACGCCTACCACTCCATTACAAACGTGAAATCTTTATTGTGGTATAACAACAATGTCAATTGTGATTTCCTTCGCACTCATGGGTAACTAAACTTCTCTGTTGGGGTTATGGAAGCCGAATGAGATACTATCTATTGCTGTGAGTTTGTGAGTTCGTGACACGTATGCTGCTTATATCATTATTCTCTTCATCTTAATCTAAATTCTTTGTGGTTGCAAATGCAAGAATACGCCAGTATAACATTTATCTTGTTTGAAAGAAAGGTTATCTGTCTGGAAAAGAGATAATGTCAAGGTAGTAGGGTCCCATCCCCTATTAAAAAGTTAGTGCCGTAACTGGATTAACCTCTTGGAGAATTCGTACCATTAGACATGCTTTAAGCTCGAAAGAGTTAAAGTGAAATAATCCTCGAATAGGTCAAAAGACGCCTGGATTTACCATCGAATACAATTCTCTATAAGCACATGCATGTCTGAATTCCGCATACTCATAGCCAATAGAGACGTATAACTCAGAAGGTGGACATAACCCCAACTCCTCAATTCTCATTGTTTACATATTACAAAACATTCGTTCTTTTTACTTTGCTATTTTCAGTTTTTGCTTTAATAATTTGGTTACACATTACAAACCCCCCTTCTTACGAGACTTGCACTAAAAGTCTAGTAATCGTTGCTTACTTGTTGACCAAGCTATTCCCTGTGGGATCGATACCCAACCCAGGTTGGGTTCTATATTTGACAACGACCGCTTACACTCTTACGAGAGCTGTAGTTTGAGCGTTATCAAAAATTGGCGACGTTGCCGGGGAATACAAGTGTCAATTAAGTTCGTAATAATTACTAGACCCTTTGGTCAAAGATTCTCGTACTTTTACTTTTACTTTTTGTTTTTGTTTACTGCAGGTTTTTATTCAGTGCATGCCCCATACCCGAAGTTCTGGTCAACCATTATTACCTATCAATCCTGAACCACAACGTATTCGCAGAATGGAGGCACAACACGCAATTGAAAGGATGGATGCTCAACAGGAACAGGCGAGATTAGCTGCGCTAGCCGCCCCTCAAGTGCATCAATAGAATATTGATAACCCTGGGCGAGCAACAAATCCTGACGATGAAGATCTAGGTGATGACTAGCTACTAAACCCTAGGCATGCCGCTGAGATCGCAACACCTGCCAACAGAAGAGATCGTCAAGCTAGGTTTAGGCCTGAACGCCAAGCTATGCAACCAGCTTTTGACGATGATGATGATGATCTTGATGGAGCCGGAGCCACATAAGCCATTATTCCTCCACCATTGGCACCCGGAGCCAAGTTCAACATCACGAGCACCATGATTCAGTTATTGCAACTCAAGGGATTATTTGGTGGACTAGCAGGCGATGATCCGAATATGCATCTCATCAACTTTATTTCTACATACAAGTCGTTTGACAATCCTGGAGTTGGTCAGAATGCAATTCGGTTACGCTTATTTCCATTGTCTCTGTCTGAGGAGGCAACTCTATGGTTGAATGGGCTGACTCCTGATTCTATTACAAATTGGAGGCAATTGAGAGACGCTTTCCTAGAAAGATTCTTTCCGCCATCCAAAAGAGCATAAATGAGAGATGAAATCCACAACTTTCGTCAGCTTCCAACTGAAGCCCTTCATGAAACATGGGAGAGGTTCAAAATGAAGCTAATGAGGTGCCCAAACCATCACATGACTAATGTTCACCTAATGGAGATACTTTACAGAGCCTTGAATTCAATAACTAAACCAGTTGTGGATAATGCGTCTGGAGGATCATTTATGGATCTCACCTTTGGTAAGGCAAGCAATATGCTAGATCGTATGACGAAGCAAAGTAGATCTTGGCATACCAGGGATTCTGAGGTAGCAAGCCCCACTTTATCTATAGGCATGACTGCAGACCAAAGGAGAAGAGAAGAAGAACGTGATCAAGATATGGCGCACATGAAGACACAAGTGGATCTTCTTAAAAAGCATCTATTATCAGGGAAGACCAAAAAAGTCAAAGCCATTGCGTCAAAAGGAAGAGACGAATCTGATTCGGAAGAAGAAGCCAACTACTTAAACAATCAGGGGGGTTTCCGAGGTAATACCCAAGGAAACCAAGGTCAAAACTATTATGATAAATATGGAAACAAGGACCAAGGTAGTTGGAAGAACAAGAATGACAAAAGTGGTTTGTATGTTCCCCCTGGAAGACGTGACGCCACCACATCTAGTTCTGGAAGTATGGAAGACATGATGGCTAAACTACTGAAAGGAGTGGAAGAAACTAGCGCGGGAGTAACGGAGGTAATAAATGATTTGTCCTCTATGAAGCAATTAGTTGATTCACATTCCACTTCAATCAAGCAAATAGAGCAGCAATTGAGCCAACTTTCAGCAGCACTCAATCAAAGAAAGGCTGGCACTTTACCTAGCGACACTGTGCAAAATCCAAGGAATGAGGGATCATGCATGGCTATTACTACTTGAAGTGGTAAGGTGCTGGAAACTTCAGAAAAAGGCAAGCAAGTGGTTGACGAAGAAGCGGAAATTGATGATAAGGCAAAAGGGGAAGATGCCGCAGCAGCCGATCCTAACGTCCTTAACGTCACTCCTCACGACGTGCAGCCTGGAAAAGCTGAAAAACGGAAGCAAGAGGAGAAGAAAGCCGTGGAGAGAACAATTCCATACCCACCACCACCTTTTCCCCAAAGATTGAAGAAGGTAGCGGATGATACGAAGTTCAGCAAATTCATGACTATGTTAAAGCAGCTGACCATTAATGTTCCATTGGTGGAAGCACTTGAACAAATGCCTGGGTATGCGAAATTTATGAAGGATCTTTTGACAAAGAAGCGGGCAGCAAGTTATGAGTTGAAAGATGATGTCCATCACTACAGCGCAATCGCTACCCGATTAATAGTTCAGAAGAAGGCTGACCCCGGAGCTTTCACTATTCCTTGCACCGTTGGATCTTTGAATTTTGCCAAAGCATTATGTGATTTAGGAGCCAGCATCAATTTGATGCCATTATCTATCTATAAAAAGTTGGGGTTGGGTGATCCTACTCCAACCAATATGAGGCTCGTCATGGCGGATAGGTCGGTAAAACGACCTGTTGGTATCCTATGTGATGTCTTGGTAAAGGTTTCTTCATTTATCTTTCCAGCAGACTTTGTTATTTTGGATTGTGAAGCGGACTTAGAGGTTCCCATAATCTTGGGACGCCCTTTCCTTGCAACGGGAAGTGTTCTTATTGACATGAGAGCTAATGAGCTTTTATTTCGGTTGAATGACGAAGTGGTACGCTTTGATATATGAAAAGCAATGAAGCAGCCCAGCGATATGAATGTGTTCTCTGTAGCTGATGTTCATCATGAGGATAAGAAAGCATTATCTGTAGAGAAACAACTTACTGTTGAGCCATTGTCTGCTGCGCCACTGAATGTTGAGCATGAGGACGATGAAGATTATGAAGAACTTATGGGTGCTCTAATAGAAATAGAGTCATATTCCCATACTCCTAAGCAACCGGACCATGATCTTAAGAATCAACCGTCACCAACAGCGAAGACTTCCCTTGAAGAGCCACCAATGCTAGAATCGAAAGAGCTCCCCGATTATCTAAGGTATGTGTTCTTGGAAAGTATAAATATACTTCCGGTGAGTGCGGATGATTTAAGTAAACAGCACGTAGAGGCTCTCATCTATGCTCTGAAGAGATACATGAGAGCTATGGGTTGGACTATTGATGATATAATTGGTATCCCTCCTGGGATAGGCATGCATAAGGGTCATCTCGAAGAAGATTGCATGCCTACAAGTAAGCCTCATTATCGTCTGAATCCATTCAGAAAACGATCAACCATCTATCTCAATGAAGTCTAAGTAATCGAGATAGCTATGTCGTGCCGTGATAATAAATCAAGCGCTAGATGGGAGGCAACCCATCGTTTATCGTTTTTCATTTTTTTGTCTTTCTTTTATTCTAGTACGTGTTTCGTTTTTGATAAATAAAAATCCAAAAATAAGAGTCGTGCCACGACCAAAACTAAGGCGCTTAATGGGAGGCAACCCATCGTACTAATCGTTTTCATTGGTTTTGAGCGAATGTAGGTGCAAGAGGTATAAAACGAGGAGATCGATTTCAGATGCGATTTGGACGTATGGCATGGTAAAGGTGGTAAGTTAGGAATTAAGATGCATAAGGCTATGGATTGAGCATTGCTCATGAAAAAATAGGCATCGAGCAAGGCTAGTCCTAGGTAAAACTAGGCCGCGAATAAGGCAAAGCCTATACTATAGCCCAAGGTCTCGGAATCTAGTGTGCTATAGCATAGGCGCCGCCCATGCTCAAGTATGCCATAGCATAGGCGCCGCCTATGCCAAAGCATTTTGTCTATGAATCTCATAGGCCATGCTAAAGGCGCCGCCTATGGTCACTAAAGGCATTGCACTAGGCACCGCCTATGCTCACCATAGGCTTTGCATTAGGCGCCTCCTATGCCAAGCATAGGCAAAGCTAAAGGCGCCGCCTATGGTCACTTTTTGTCTCCAAAACCGATTTTAAATGGGTCAAAACCCGACCCATTCTTTTCCTATATAAAGGAGACTTAGTATTGAGGCACAAACACATTGAAAACCTAACATAGGCGCCGCACATAGCATCCAAATCTTCTAAAACCTTTTTCTCTTCCACTTCACAAGAACATCTCCAAAGGCTTCAATCACGTAAGTACTCTTGTGTTCTTCATCTATTTTTCGTAAGTACTACGTTACTATGTCTATTATGAATTGCTAAATCTTGAAGAAGTATTGGAGATGTGAATGTGTTTGAATTGTTGATACACAACCAAGTGAGTGAACATATACGTTAGGATGATCTTAACTTGTTTCCGACTTCAATTCGATTTTGATGCATTGTCATACTACTTGCGGAATTGCTATAGTCATGAACATTGCATACTCTTGTCACTTGAATACTTACATGTTGGGATGTCTCTCTCATCGGAATAAGACTTATAGTTGCCTACCGACATAGGAGATTGTGATTATTGATAGAAACTATACCATGATGTAATCCCTATGTAGAAGTCTTGATATACCTAACATGAAAGTGTTGCAAAGATTGCAAGAAGTGTTACATATCTGAATTTCTTGTTGGAATATAGCCCCTAAAACGTATGTCGATGAAGTCTGAGTAATCGACCACTTTCACTTCACTAGTCTGTACCAACAAACTAAGTGTGGGGTGGTGCCACTACTGCTTGTTTATAGATTGTATCCATCGAGATGATGCTAACATGAACATTGTTTTAAGTCTCAGGTACAATGGCACCCAAAGCAAGACAAGGAAAAGATAAGGCTACCACTTCACAAAAAGGCAAGAAAAAAGGCCGAAAAGAGCAAGGAGAACCCTCCTCGCTGCAAATACCTTGACTCACTCTTGGAATTAAGTGGGATACTTATGAGGAACTTCTGAGGATGACGACTCTGATGATGATTCCGATGCAAGGGGTATGACCCCAGACATAGAGGATGAGTCCAACTAATCAGATTCTTCTTATTTATTTTTCACTGAGGGCAGTGTGTCCCGTCTAAGTGTGGGGTGCTGGTATTTGCATGCTGTACTTCTCTATCCACATTTGCATTTATTTATGTTTGTGTGTTTTTTTAGTAGTTAATTGTTTTTTTTCAGTAGTTAAATTTTTTTTTTTAACTTAGCATCGCATGAAATTATTCTAATAGGCAGCATGAGATTATGACAAGAGTTTGTACTAAAATCATGACTATTGAGACGTTTAGGCTCTAATTGTGACTCACTATGTGATATTGTTTGGTTTAATTCCTTCATCTGTTGGGTCAAGAGTCTATACTACTCCCAATAAAGTCGACTATGTGCCTTGTGTGTGTGAGATAATAGTATATTCTGTGCTTGTGGCTGATGCTAGAACTTAGCTGGTATGTATGTAAAGCGAAAATAAAGAGTGCAAGTCTAGGAGATGATTTAGGCATTTCTTTGGTAACCTATGATTATTTACCTTTTTTTTACCTACCCATGGACATTATCCTAGTCAACCCCTTTTGAGCCTTTAGCCTATTTTCTTTGACAACCTCATATGAAAGCCTAATCCATTTTTTCAAGACCATAATTTGATCCAAATTCCTAAGTGTTTTAAAGTGTAAAGTCATGTGACAAAATAAGAGGAAATTGGGTGAGTATGATGCTTTAGAATGCATTGGTGCTTGAAATTGCTATGAAAAAGAAGTTCTATCATAAGAGGTATGTTATGAAAAGAAAAAGGAAGAAAAAACTGAAAAGTTAGTCATGTTTAAAATCGAAAAACAAAAGAGGAGAAAAAGGGCGGTAGAATAAATGAAAGAAAGGTTGTTAGAAAGAAAAGTGTTAATGACACAATGTGATGTATTAAAGCGCTTAGGAACATAGTCACTATTTCTGGCCAAAATAGTCCTACCCGTCCCTTAGCCTACATTACAACCATCAAAAGACCTATTTGATTCTAAGCTTAGCATTCTGACATTTAGTGGAGCATTACACTAAGGGAAAGCCTATGGTCATCAGTTGCTGCATATGAATTCTTTGTGAGAGTGAGAGCAAGGATATTTTGATACCCATGTTTGAAAAATATGCTATACTTGTGAGTGATTATGGGTAATATATTGTGAGACACACATGGTTGATGAGTTTTGGGTAGTTGTGTATGATTCTTTGTGCCTTAACTTTTGAATATGAGTTGACCACCATCACGAGTCTATGTTGGAGGCTAAATGGTCTCTACTAATGATCGGAAAACTACTCTTTGTTGATAATTATTGTGCTTGTCTTGACGAATATTTTATGTTGTTGCTGTGAAACCCTAAGTTGATGTTTAGAGGGACATGATATTTTGTTCGAGGACGAACAAAGCTTTAAGTGTGGGGTGTTGATGATAGGCGAATTTACACGCCTATAACACTATATTTTGCCCATATTTTAGCCTAGTTTTGAGAACAAATTATATATTCCATGCACTTTTAGTCCATTTTTCTGTAAGTGAGCTAACAAACATGATTAGCAAAGTTTCAGGTATAAATGATGCAGAATTCAGCATTTCATGGATAACTTGACGCCAAAGAAAGCTTCACGAAAGGAGAAAAGCCAATCTTGGATGCCAAGGACTAAAGATGGCGCATGGAAATTCTGTCCCGGGCTAAAACAACATTTCTGAAGACTTTGGGGACTAGCAGTAACTTATTAGGATTAGGATAATGATACATTAACCTAGTACAATTGGGTTAAGTATTACATTTGCTTGTTAGGATTAGGATAATGATACATTAACCTAGTACAATTGGGTTAAGTATTTCATTAGCTTAGTAGGATTTGGTTAAGCATTTCATTAGCTTAGTAGGAATAGGATATGGGTATTATAAATACCCTATCTTGCTAGAGATTTTAGGACATCTTCTTACATTCAATTCTATTCTATTCTACTTCTAAGACATTCTAGTTCTAAACAATCATTTTTCCATTAATTCTATTTTCTTCTTCTATTCATCTATTCTTAAATTCCACAACAAGAGAAACGTTACTTTGCTAAGGGATTCACGCCTAACGCCTACCACACCATTACAAACGTGAAATCTTTATTGTGGTATAACAACAATGTCAATTGTGATTTCCTTCGCACTCATGGGTAACTAAACTTCTCTGTTGGGGTTATGGAAGCCGAATGAGATACTATCTATTGCTGTGAGTTTGTGAGTTCGTGACACGTATGCTGCTTATATCATTATTCTTTTCATCTTAATCTAAATTCTTTGTGGTTGCAAACGCAAGAATACGCCAGTATAACATTTAACTTGTTTGAAAGAAAGGTTATCTATCTGGAAAAGAGATAATGTCAAGGTAGTAGGGTCCCATCCCCTATTAAAAAGTTAGTGCCGTAACTGGATTAACCTCTTGGAGAATTCGTACCGTTAGACACGCTTTAATCTCGAAAGAGTTAAAGTGAAATAATCCTCGAATAGGTCAAAAGACGCCTGGATTTACCATCGAATACAATTCTCTATAAGCACATGTAATCCTGAATTCCGCATACTCATAACCAATAGAGACGTATAACTCAGAAGGTGGACATAACCCTAACTCCTCAATTCTCATTGTTTACATATTACAAAACATTCGTTCTTTTTACTTTACTATTTTCAGTTTTTGCTTTAATAATTTGGTTACACATTACAAACCCCCCTTCTTACGAGACTTGCACTAAAAGTCTAGTAATCATTGCTTACTTGTTGACCAAGCTATTCCCTGTGGGATCGATACCCAACCCAGTTTGGGTTCTATATTTGACAACGACCGCTTACACTCTTACGAGAGCTGTAGTTTGAGCGTTATCAAAAATTGGCGCCGTTGCCGGGGAATACAAGTGTCAATTAAGTTCGTAATAATTACTAGACCCTTTGGTCAAAGATTCTCGTACTTTTACTTTTACTTTTTGTTTTTGTTTACTGCAGGTTTTGTATTCAGTGCATGCCCCATACCCGAAGTTCTGGTCAACCGTTATTACCTATCAATCCTGAACCACAACGTATTCGCAGAATGGAGGCACAACACGCAATTGAAAGGATGGCTGCTCAACAGGAACATGCAAGATTAGCTGCGCTAGCCGCCCCTCAAGTGCATCAATAGAATATTGATAACCCTGGGCGAGCAATAAATCCTGACGATGAAGATCTAGGTGATGACGAGCTACTAAACCCTAGGCATGCCGCTGAGATCGCAACACCTGCCAACAGAAGAGATCGTCAAGCTAGGTTTAGGCCTGAACGCCAAGCTATGCAACCAGCTTTTGACGATGATGATGATGATCTTGATGGAGCCGGAGCCACAGGAGCCATTATTCCTCCACCATTGGCACCCGGAGCCAAGTTCAACATCACGAGCACCATGATTCAGTTATTGCAACTCAAGGGATTATTTGGTGGACTAGCAGGCGATGATCCGAATATGCATCTCATCAACTTTATTTCTACATGCAAGTCGTTTGACAATCCTGGAGTTGGTCAGAATGCAATTCGGTTACGCTTATTTCCATTGTCTCTGTCTGAGGAGGAAACTCTATGGTTGAATGGGCTGACTCCTGATTCTATTACAAATTGGAGGCAATTGAGAGACGCTTTCCTAGAAAGATTCTTTCCTCCATCCAAAAGAGCACAAATGAGAGATGAAATCAACAACTTTCGTCAGCTTCCAACTGAATCCCTTCATGAAACATGGGAGAGGTTCAAAACGAAGCTAATGAGGTGCCCAAACCATCACATGACTAATGTTCACCTAATGGAGATACTTTACAGAGCCTTGAATTCAATAACTAAACCAGTTGTGGATAATGCGGCTGGAGGATCATTTATGGATCTCACCTTTGGTCAGGCAAGTAATATGCTAGATCGTATGACGAAGCAAAGTAGAGCTTGGCATACCAGGGATTCTGAGGTAGCAAGCCCCACTTTATCTATAGGCATGACTGCAGACCAAAGGAGAAGAGAAGAAGAACGTGATCAAGATATGGCTCACATGAAGACACAAGTGGATCTTCTTACAAAGCATCTATTATCAGGGAAGACCAAAAAAGTCAAAGCCATTGCGTCAAAAGGAAGAGACGAATCTGATTCGGAAGAAGAAGCCAACTACTTAAACAATCAGGGGGGTTTCCGAGGTAATACCCAAGGAAACCAAGGTCGGAACTATTATGATAAATATGGAAACAAGGACCAAGGTAGTTGGAAGAACAAGAATGACAAAAGTGGTTTGTATGTTCCCCCTGGAAGACGTGACGCCACCACATCTAGTTCTGGAAGTATGGAAGACATGATGGCTAAACTACTGAAAGGAGTGGAAGCAACTAGCGCGGGAGTAACGGAGGTAATAAATGATTTGTCCTCTATGAAGCCATTAGTTGATTCACATTCCACTTCAATCAAGAAAATAGAGCAGCAATTGAGCCAACTTTCAGCAGCACTCAATCAAAGAAAGGCTGGCACTTTACCTAGCGACACTGTGCAAAATCCAAGGAATGAGGGATCATGCATGGCTATTACTACTTGAAGTGGTAAGGTGCTGGAAACTTCAGAAAAAGGCAAGCAAGCGGTTGACGAAGAAGCGAAAATTGATGATAAGGCGAAAGGGGAAGATGCCGCAGCAGCCGATCCTAACGTCCTTAACGTCACTCCTCACGACGTGCAGCCTGGAAAAGCTGAAAAACGGAAGCAAGAGGAGAAGAAAGCCGTGGAGAGAACAATTCCATACCCACCACCACCTTTTCCCCAAAGATTAAAGAAGGTAACGGATGATACGAAGTTCAGCAAATTCATGACTATGTTAAAGCAGCTGACCATTAATGTTCCATTGGTGGAAGCACTTGAGCAAATGCCTGGGTATGCGAAATTTATGAAGGATCTTTTGACAAAGAAGCGGACAGCAAGTTATGAGTTGAAAGATGATGTTCATCACTGCAGCGCAATCGCTACCCGATTAATAGTTCAGAAGAAGGCTGACCCCGGAGCTTTCACTATTCCTTGCACCGTTGGATCTTTGAATTTGCCAAAGCATTATGTGATTTAGGAGCCAACATCAATTTGATGCCATTATCTATCTATAAAAAGTTGGGGTTGGGTGATCCTACTCCATCCAATATGAGGCTCGTCATGGCGGATAGGTCGGTAAAACGACCTGTTGGTATCCTATACTTCGAGTTTGTTTAATTTCTAGGCTACGAAATCACTGAATTTGATTATATTCAGTAACGTAGGCCTCTATCGTATCATAAAGTGCTTTCTTAGGTAGCTTTAAATTTCATAGCAGCTTACTGCCTTTTGCTCACTCAGATTTGCACGATTGTAATATGAAACCCGTGTCTCAGTATAGAAAAATTTAAATCACAAGTTAACTGAAACAACCAATTGTAACTTAGCAAAAAAATTGCAATCGAGTTTCCCCTGTGTTGCAATAGTAGTTTTTTTTAAATCAATTTTAGGTTTTCTTGTTTTTGATTTCACTAAGCTTATATGTTCACAAAGATCGATCTCTATTTTTTTCAAGAATGGTGTGGTGTTATCTTGATTCCTAGAAATGACTTATTTCAATAATCGTAAAACCCCATACCCTTGCCCTGAGATCGTGGATAGCAGACAAACTTAGCATGCCAAATATCTTACCTTAAAAGTTTATCCTCTAATGATTGGCCCCTTCCCACTTGTTAGAAAATGACTGGACGATTTACTCCATCTCATAGAAAGGTCGACACCAAAAATAAAGGATGTCATGGACAATTTCTCAAGCAAAATTATGATTGAAAAAGTTCTCTTCATGAAGTCTTCTGCCTATTAAAATATTATTGCTGCAAGTTCTCTTATTTACAACGAGAGCCTTAGCAGTTGGCGTGTTCCTCCCTCTGAATTTGGTGAAGTTTTGTATACATCTTGTTATTAGGAATGGATAAAATACATTCTTTCCCACAACATGGAGGTTTTGGAGTTCAACAAGACTTATGATGCTATCTTTGCTTCGGTGTTCAGATATGACCATAGCAAGAAAGTGCTCCAAACCTTCTATGAAAATTGGGGCCCATCTACTAATACAGTTTCTACTCACATTGGAGGCCTTTATGGGACTTGAGAAACAGCAGAGGCCTTCATGTTAATGGGATATTTTATGATGAAGTTATTCCATCGACTAAGGAGTTAACACATGTAGATGACCAGGGGAAAATTTTCTCCTTAGAAACTGCTCATACTTATTTTCGGCATTCTACTATCTTAAAAAGGTATCATCGATGACGTCTCTTTTCTTTGTTGCACTAAGTTCTGCTTTCGAGGCAAGAAAATATGTTGAGCCTTTACAAAATTCATTTGAAAATTGGATGAAGCCAAGGATGAATCATGATCCTTTAGGAAATATTGACATGAACTTTTTACCATGAATCATAGAGGAGAATGCCCCTTTTGTCGAGCTAGGTGTGGAAGAATCACTAAGGGATAAAACTTATTTGGATTCTTTCCTTGCATGTTGGCTCTATAAATTTTTACTCCCCAACAAGAAGACTGGTTGTATTCCTTCTAGCATCTTTAAAGTTGCAAGCTTGATGGCTCATAGAGAAAATTTTCCTTTGACAATTCCAGTTCTTGCATGCATCTATCACAACCTTAGGGAGATTTCCATATCTTCAAACTTAGGATCCTGCAATGTGCCTTTTCCTATCCATTATATTTATGGATGTATAGGTGAGTATTTAAAACTTTATCATGTTAGCCATCTGCAACTAGGCGTGCAAATATGGCCGATTTCAAGAGAAAGATGGAAAAACAATTTGACCTAGTTGATGTTCGCAAGTTATTTCAACAAGTCAATGTAAATAAGCTTCCTTATTTGGCCTTGCTACAAGGAAAAGAGGTGCATATTAATGATAATGACAAACTGTCATATTCTTGGAGTGATTTCTTTATAGGCCTTCATTTAAGTTTTATCACTATTATGCATAATAATAATCTTATTGTGGAACCTTATAGTCCTCATCCATTTAGCCGACAATTTGGATTTTGTCAAGATGTTCCCGTTGTTCTGATGGAGAACCATTTTGATGGTTTGCTGCTATTTTTGGTGCAGCTCTGGGATTTTTGTGTTCGCCTTGGAAGCTTGTCAAAGCTCAACATACCAATGCGTACATTAGATAATGGACCTTTATGACCTGTGAGTACTTAGATTGGTGGTCAGCTCATCAAGATACCGTGTTAATACAAAGTACTCATATTATTTTAAGAGGTCAGAGAAAGGATGATACTCCCTCATCAACCAAAGGAGACCAACTTTAGCTGGATGGATAAGACAAGCTTTCTCACTTTTCAAAGTCCAAGGTGACAACGAGTAATCCTCCGCCATCTATCAAAGTTGTTCCCAAATCTAATAATATGAAGGGAAAGGATACACACGTGGAAAAAGGAGTTAAGAGTCCCTCATCATCCCCAAGGCATCAACTATCACCACTTTTGAAGTGATCTACATTATTCATAAAAGAATGCAATCTTCCAGCCAGTTAGACAATGGTATTGAAAAGTCACTAGGCATTATGACATTTTGTAGTGACGCATCCAAACCACCTATTTCACTAAATGGGTCTTCCATTACTAGTGTCGTCTTTAGCTCCAATGAAAGTAATGCTAGCAAAGAATCATACTAGAAGCATTTGAAGAAAAACATAAGGACTTAAGTGATTAATGTTGTGAGTTTGCCAATTTGGACTCCATAAGTTTTGATACCTCTATATTTGAAGATGGTTTTCT
Organism: Capsicum pubescens; assembly: GCA_030864215.1. Classification (NCBI taxonomy): domain Eukaryota; kingdom Viridiplantae; phylum Streptophyta; class Magnoliopsida; order Solanales; family Solanaceae; genus Capsicum; species Capsicum pubescens. The sequence continues at coordinate 80,985,941 of CM061541.1, read as the reverse complement.
TGGTTCAACAATGCCCTTGGATAGTTTGGCACATCAGGTAAAATAATTATTTCTTTAATATACCACCCAACTTGCCTCTTTTCTCGACATTGACTCCATTTTTTCAGTTGGGTCTTATGGTAGTTTCCAGTAACATATTTGATGATGATGGGTGATGATTATGTCACAAGCCAGAATCCCTCCAATATAATAAAGATTCCACATCTTTTGCTTGATGACATCAAGCTGCAAATAAGGGTCCATTGACAAAGTTGTCAAAAAATCTTAAACCTTTCCAACGTATTTTAACTACTGATACGATGGTTGGAGTAAATCATAATGGATGTTCAAACATCTTCAAAGATTTTTTCCGGCCGTTGCAATAGATTGTCTTAATTTTTAAACCATAAGAGGCCATTCAACTTTCAACTTTTCTTATATTTTTGGAATGTAGCGTACTTGTGTGAATGTATTACACAATTCTCTACCAAATCCTCAAAAAGCCTCAAAGAGTTAGGAAAAGGTATTGTGATGATTCTTAAAGGACCTTGTGAGGTCAACATCATCGACCTTTCTTCTTTGGAGGTTCTACTTAAAGATTTTTTCAACAAGCATGGAAATTATGATTGCAAACTTGTCTAGTTCTCAGAAGATAACTAGAGATTCTAATCAATAGTTGCTTTTTGCTGCACAACAAAGCCTTTATACTACAGATGAAGAAAAATTCACGATGGACAGGCATCTAGGAGAGCTTCAAAAAGTCCTTGAGAGAGCTAAAAAAGAGCTAGAAGCCTAGACTTCTAAGAAGAAGAAGACCATCTTACTTATTGAAGAGCATCAAAAGAAATTATCCATAAATCAAGAGAGTATCACCAACGTTGTAGAGGAGTATCACGCCCTTGGGAAAATCATCCCATTGTCTGAAACAGAAACAGAAGAACTAGCCAAACTAAAGGAGGTAATTGAGACAAGTCACAAACAGATCCTTATCCATAGGCTTTTCCCTTGATTTTTTTTGTATAAGAATTTTTTCTTTCATTTTTATTCCATTTTTTGAGTATTTTTATGATGTAGTGGTAGTCTCTCTTAAGATACAAAAGTGAAGCTTTATTTTAATGCTTCTTGTGCCATGCCATTTTTTTTCAAATCTTACACGCCAAGCAAATTTTATTTGCCTTCTCCGACCCATATGTGTTGATATTCATGACATGAGATAAATGAATTAAAATTATGAGACAATTGCTTCGTTGGAATGGAAATTAAAAAAAAATACAACATGTATAAAAATCATGGCCAAAAGATTTTTGCACTTGAGCAAATTTTTTATAAAGGACTTAGCTCGAATTCTGCCTCGCACAACTTCTTCAGCTTTGAACATTTATGGTTAAAAATTCTTAACTCAGATTAGGAGTACTGAAACCATGAAATTCTTATTTCATTGAAAATATAACTCATGGAACTAAAATTTATGCAAAAATCATGACCATAAGTTCTCCGGACTGTACTTATTTCATTTTCAAACTTGGCTCAAAATTATTATCTTTTTTCGCTCAATTTTTCAGCCTTGCACGTCTGTGGTAGAAAATTCATAACATGGAGTAAGTGTGTCAAAATCATGATATTCTTGATACTATAGGAAGATAACTTATAGAACTACAATGTATGTAAAAATCACGATCATAACATCTCCATATTTGTAGAGATTTCATTTCAAACTCAGCTAAAATTTTGTCTCACATTCTTTTGCAAGTTTGCACATCTATGATGGAAAATTCATAACGTAGGTTAGGAGTGAATATACCATGAAAGTCTTGTTCCTTTGAAAACATAAATGTGTGTAAAATCAATATCAGAATCATTTTAGATTTGTACAAATTTCATTTCAAACTCAGCTCAAATTCCGCCTCACTTTTTTTATGTTTGGATGTCTATGGTGTAAAATCCATAAATTGTGTGTAGGAGTGATGAAATCATGAGTTTATTATTTTTTGTGAAGATAGAACCAAGAAATTTAGTATGTGTGAAAATAAAAGTAAAACTAATTCCGGATTGATGGAAATAATTTTTTTATTTGACCATATGTCTGGAATGCCAATTTCACAACTTTGTACACCACATTTCTATCTTGAGCTTGGAGTGTTCAAATCGTGAACCATTTGATCCTATAGAAACATGACTTTAAGGATGACACCCACGCCAAAGATGTGAGGTTAATTCAATCAAGATAAATTTTAGAAGTTGGTAAGGAACTATTTGATGCTTCCTGATCGGTTGAGGTTTTAGTGAGCAATACATGGTGCATATCCTCTTATGGCTTGGCAACAAGAAACTTGGATAAAAATTTGGGCATATCCCCTTAAGGCTTGGCATAGAAAAATCTTTGCATCGGGGCGAATAAGTTTATAGAGCATCCAACCTTCAGTATTTGACATGACAAAAATCGTTCTTGCTACTTGGAAAAGAATAATTTGAAATGAAGTATCATTGGTTGACAATAAACTTTATCTAGTTTGAGAAGATTTGTGGAGCAAAAGACATTTATATTAAAGCTCATTATACTTTTAGCTTCACCATTTCAACACAAACAAGTAAAGTTTAGATCAGCTAGACAATCGCTCGTCCTTCATTCCTACTCTTAAGCGTGCCAAAGAGTATCCCAGTATGACAATGTTGGTAAAGATGCTCCTAATTTTTAGTAAATACTTGAAGCATCAATGAATAACACAAAATTGTCACTCTATCACAATCCAAATATGGCTTCATGAGTGTGATAAATTTGCGCCTGCCGTTACATGAACTTGACAGATCTATACCCTTGCAACAAAAAATTTATATCTCAAGCTAAAAGTATCAAAATGACAAGACAACTGTCATTTCTGAAAGTAAATTTCTATAACTGAAACATGTATGAAATAAAGTCCTAATCCAATTGTATATGTATATTTTTTTGACAATGATCCAGCCATTTATCAAGCATGCTCTCTATGTTTGTGCACTCTCATAGGGAATTTCATGTCCCTAGTTGAAACTGTCTGAATTACAAGTCATTTGATCCAACAATAATGGAATTCTACAGTCTGTCGTATATCAAAATTTCAAATCAAATTCCCTTTGAATTGATCATATTAATTTTTGAAGTTGATTTCTAAATCTAACATGTTTGTTTTGTAACTTTGAGTGGTATTAGTAGAAAATTCATACCTCGCCGTAGGAGCCTTTGAATCATGTGCCATTTTTTTAATTGAAAAGAGGACTACAGGAAATCTAATACCTATAAAAGTCATTGTCAAGACCTTTACTAATTTTTACAAACATTCCTTTGAAGTTAGATCAGATTCAGCCTTGCTTAACTTTTCTCCTTTGCACATTTGTGGCGAATTCGACGGAGTAAAATCTAATTTATGTGCTATCTATGCCTCCTCAAAAAGTTATCGTAATGATCAACCAATGGCACAAACTCTTTTTTTGAACGCATGTGGCTGAACCTAGAGTAAATACTCCAATGATCAAGTCATGATGTTATTCAGGAAGATGAGTTATATTTTTTTTCGTCCTAAATTTTTCCTAGGCTTCCTCTTTCGAGGTTTTCAACCTAGCAGACTTTTTACCTTTTTTCACTATTTTTGTAAACTAATATCTCTTAGGCAGCCTCTTTCGAGGTTTTCAACCTAACAGACTATTTTTTTCATTATATTTTTTTGTCCTAATTTTTTATTAGGCCACCTTTTTTGAGGTTTTCAACTCAATGGACTATTTTTTTGGGCCGTACATATTTTATTCTCTTGCTGGCCAGGAGTAACATACAGTTTTAGGTTTGTGCCTTAAGGAGTGTATGTAACCTTCATAGGAAGTACTGCTTCAAAAACTTTCTATTGATTGGACCAATTCTTAAACCATATTGTTTGATAATTTTATAAGATCCACTTGAATATGCTTATTTCACAACATGTGTCCCATCCTATTTTGATATAAACTTGGCACCGATGTATTTATTGAGGATTATGGGTCTTCGAACTGCTAAGGCTAAGTCTTCTACTTGAAATGATCATGGTCGCATCCTCTTGTTCAAAACACTAGCAAGTTGAACTTGATGCCACTCCAACCTTTATTATGTATCTAATCTTTTCTCTTCGAATGCCTCTAACTCTGCTAGACGAAGTTGAGCGTTATTTTCACTTGTAAGTTTTCCTTGGATTGCTATTCACAATGATGAAATATGTTGCTCCAATGGAAATACTGTTTTTATGCCATGAGCCAATGAATATGGAGTCACTTGTGTAGAAGTTCTTAAGGTTGTTTGATATGCCCATAAAGCTTCACCGATCCTCTCATGGCAGTCCTTTTTATTTCTTCCAAAAACTTCCTTCAGTATGTTACCAAGTGTCTTGTTAAAAGATTCGACAAGACCATTGGAAAGTGCATTGTACATTGAATACTTGTGCTGCTTAAAATTGAACTTCTCGTACAAAATCATCATAAGATTATTGTTGAAGGGCATTTCATTATAAATAACTATACCTTTTGGTATGTCATTTGAAAAAAAATTATGTTTTATTTGATAAAATCAACAACATTTTCCTTTTTACTTCTTATAATGGCACAACTTCAGATCATCTTGAGAAATAATCAGTAGCAACCAAGATGTATATTTGCCCTTTTGATGACTTTGGAAGAGGTCCAATAACATCAAGTTCCCATGCATTGAAAGGACATGAGACTATAGTTGAATGAAAAGGCTCTGGAGACTGATGGATGTAATTATCATGGAATTGACATACTTGACACCTTTTGGCATGCTTTGGACAGTCCATCACCATTGTTGGCCAATAGTATCCTATCATCTTAATGCAAAAATAAAGTTTAGGCCCTTATTGGTCTACTTCATATGTGCCAGAATGTGAGTCCTCTATTATTTGTTGAGCTTGTTCTTTGTCAAGACACCACAAGGATAATCCCTTATAAGAATGATGAGACAATATTTCCTTATGGAAGATGAATCATGATGCCATTTTCTTAATGTTTGCTCTTTCACGTAGATCCTTAAGAAACCTTCCATGTTTGAGATACTCAATCAGTGTTTTTTTTAATTTTCTTCTTCAACCACTCAAATAGACGTTTGGTGTATTTTATTTATTTGAAGATCGAGACAACCAGAATAATCCACCATTGACATACTTGCATCTTTATTGACTCAATTTCTCTAAGTGTCATTGTTGTGTCTAGGTTAGCTAGAACATCCGCCATGTAATTTTCTTCTTTTGGGACGTGGTTTAGGAACTCCTGATCAAACCTTTCAAGCAGAAAGGTAGCATATTAATGATGTCTAAGAAACACCTTCTTTTAGATGATGATACGGCCGCTGTTAAGATATAGTAACCCAACTAAGGTTGGGGTCGAATCCCAAGAAAGCACATGGAATCATAGTTATCAGCAGTTGTAGTCTACGGGTAGTACTGAAAAGTAAATGAGGGAATTTGTTTGTAGTAGTCTCGAGCAAAGAACAATATTAAATTTGGTTGAAATCTGTTATAGGAAAACACTAGGATTGCGTTCCTTCTGGATTCTCAACTCTATAGGTTTATTGTGCTATGTTGAACCAACCCAATATCTTGCATGCGGAATTAGTAATTATGTACCTTCTACAGTCTTTTGGATTAGTAGAAGGATTTCACCCTTTACCTTTTGAGTCTCACGATGTCCATCACTAACCCTTATCATGATTCCAATTAACTATTACCTTTTGAGTCTCTAGTTATTAGATGAAAACTAACAGTCATTCACTATATTCCATTATGTGCCAATGGATCGACAATTAACTCCCAAATTACTATTGTTATTATCTTTTCCTAGTCACTTCTCCTCTTTTGGAGCAAGTAGTAATATCTAGGTTGGATCCTAAAATTTGTAACCACTACGAAAACTATTATAATGAAGATAATGCAATGTACGCCATGGCTATTGGTTCAATTCAATAATCACACTTCCCCTACTTTGTCAATCAGCCAGGATTTACACAACCCTAGCTATGGGTTTTTAGCTGCTGATACTTGTGAAAAAATCAATAACATTTATTACTGAAGGCTTAGATGAACTCACAATAATCAGATGAATAAAAACCCAAAATCGTAAATTGAATAATCAATCAAAGTCAATACAGAGAAATCCCAAGATCAAAGATGGATCTTGAAATAAGAATATGTTTGTGAATATCAAAAGTGTGTAACCTCTACTAAAAAGTACATAAGGGGTACTTATAGTACAAGAGAAAACACTAAAAAACAAAGGCTAAAAGAAATAGGAGAAAATAGGGTCAGTGGCCACCCACTCTCTGTACTTACAGTCTGGCAGGGCGCAGGTGGTACCTGCGGTCTTGCATAAGGTGTAGGTGCAGATTGCAGGTCGTGGATGGACAATTTCCTGCAAGTCAGCTTTCAGTATTTTGGGATTCTTGGCACCCTCTTTGTCTACATGCGGTCCATAGGTGTACATGCAGTTCGTAGGTCAACTTAGTTGTTGCCGAGAGTTTGCTTCTCTGCTCTTCTTTGATTCTTGAACATGCATTGATCATGATCAAGTCAAAAAATAACCTAAATAGCCATAATTGCTTCAAAAGTGGACAAAAACAACTTTTTCACCTTTTCACGAAATTATCATCCAAAACATGGTTTCCTGCAAAAAATACCCAAAACAGATCATATCTAACAAAAAGGCCTTAGAAACTTGCATATTTAGAATGTGCTATATTTCTATAACACATCAACACCCTTAACTTAGAATGTTTTCATGTCCTCAGTCAACAAAAACACAACAAAACAAAAACGATGCTTAACTAAGAGTATCTAAGCTATTCAAGGCCATCAGTCACCATATTAAGTTCAAATCACAACATCCCCCTGCAATCTTAATTTTCAAAACCAACTGTGTATGAACATGAAACACAACAGGATGACACAATGGGATCAAGGTATGGAAAGTACAACAACAACAACAACAAACCCAGTGTATTTCCACCAAGTGGGGTCTGCGGGGGGTAGAATGTACGCAGTCCATACCACTACCTCCAAAGAAGTAGAGAGGTTGTTTTCGACAGACCCTAGGCTCAAGATAAAGAAAATTTTCAAGGTCATAGTAATACATGAAACCGAAAGAGTAGCATAACCGAAATAATAAATAATAAATAGTAAAATATAAAAATAAGAGAGACACAAAAACAAATGAGCAATATGAAAATAAAAGGTAGGAAATAAAGAGTAAGAAAAGGACACCCACCTAGCAATAGCATATACTAGCGGCTCCTACCAAAGGTCACGATCCTAGGATTACTAACCTGACGGCACCAGAGCTCCCTAACTATTAGTTACAACCCATACGCACACTATCCCTCTACCTTTATCCGTGACGTCCATACCTTCCTATCTAGGATCATGTCCTCAGTAAGCTGTAACAGCTCTAAGTCATTTCTAATCACCTTTCTCTAGTACTTCTTCGACCAACCTCTACTCCTTCTGAAACTATCCAAAGCTAGCCTCTCACACCTATGAACTAGGGCATCCATTCCCCTCCTTATCACATGCCCAAACCATCTCAACCTTTCTTCCCGCATCTTGTCATCCACCAAAGACACTCCCACCTTCTCTCGGATGATCTCATTCCTAACTCTACCCCCTCTAGTAATTCTACACACCCAACACAACATTCTCAATTTCATGACCTTCAATTTTTGAATGTGGCAGTTCTTGACTGGCCAACACTCCACACCATACAGTATGGCCGGATGGACTGCCACTCTGTAGAACTTGCCTTTAAGCTTTAAGGGAATTTTTTTTATCAACAACACTCCCAAGGCGAGCCTCTATTTCATCTAATCTGCTCTGATATGCTTAGATACATCCTCATCAATCTCACCAGTCCCCTGAATTATTGACCCAAGATACTTGAAAATCTCCCTGTTACACACAACTTGGGAATCCAACCTCACCACCACTTCGTCCTCCTGCTTCAAGTCACTAAACTTGTATTTCATATACTCCGTCTTGGACCTACTCAACTTGAACCCCTTAGATTCAAGGGTTTGCCTCCAGACCTCCAATTTTTCATTCACTCCGCCCGTATCTCATCAATCAACACTACATCATCTGCAAATAACATAGCAACAAAAAACCATTCATATATACAAATTACACTACCCAAAATAAGAAAATAGCTAGCAACATGGCTCAAGTGACCTCATAATAAGGATGTCCCCCTCGCTTATATAAAATAATGCATGTCAATGCAGGGACGGTCAAGAGACACTTACGCTCAACAAAGAAGTTCCAATCAATGCATGTCAAATACCATAGTCTTGCCCTTATTTTCATTACCTTAGCATGTAGATAGTCAAGTTAGGATCATTATAGGACTTTTCTCAGCTTGTAATGTAGGCTTGGGGGATGGTATGGTACATATGGACATTTATAGTGACTAAACCTCCTTGGCACTATGCTAACTTTGGGGTCCCACTTACTAGCCAATTTCCTTATTATTCTACCTTATTTCTCCCTTTTTATTTTTTATTGCACATTCAGGTTGAGTGTAGTTTTTTTTTCTTTTTTTTTTTTGATTTTTCATAATTTTTCTTTTTTTTATTTCTTTTTTTTTCTACTACATTCAACCCTACTAACGTTTTCTCTTATTTTACCACTTCTTCATACCCATTTTATAATACGCACCCCTATGATAACCACCCCTAACTTAGGCATTTTTCTTGTATTGAGGTGCATACCATCGAGGAACAGGGCTAAAACTAGTTAGTTGTACTCTAAATAGGAAGGTGAATGGTGAAAATAAGAAAAAATAGGTTTTAAGGCTCAAAATAGGGATCAAGGGATACAATTAGTTCATGGAAGGTCATTACGGCAAAAGTGGACTAAAATAAAAAATGGCCTATGATCCTTTCCTACCCGACTATCCTTTAACCTAGGCAAGACTAACCCAACAAGTTTTGAATTTAATATACAAAGGGAACTAGGTAGTATGTCACACCCACCTAGAACAAAGTCAATATTACCAACTACTACCTATCCAGTTCATGTAATTTTCAGCAAATAGTTATCATGTCCCTAATACTAGTGCCATAAAAAGATCTACAAAGTTCGCACATCTATATCAACATAGTTCCAATTTTTTTTTTTGGAGGGGTATTAAGAATCCATCAAACCATGACTACTGCCCTAAATGCTTAAAAATCTCCTAATTATACAAAACAATACAAAACAAAACACAATACGCCTAAATATGATGGCTTTACTAGGAACACGACTATGAGGAAAAGTGGCACGACAACAAAAACCCCAAGAGGACCTCAAGACCCACAAGCAACCCCATCCCCAAATAAAATTCATGCATTGTCCCCAATGAATCAAACCAAAATATGAGAGTTAGGAACATACCTGTGGCACCATAGATGCGAAGATCCAATGTTAACCACACAATGCAAATAAAAATAACAAAATACCTTGGGCTGCCTCCCAAGAAGTTCCTGATTTACTATCATGACACAACTCAACTCCCTTGTCTACTCAAACTTCACCAAGGTCCATATTAACACAAATACTAACTTCTTCCAAGTTTCCCATGTAGCGTTTCACACGCTGCCCGTTCACTTTAAACGAGAAGTCACCATCATATTTTACCTTAATAGAAGCATATGGGAACGCCTTAACCACAGTGAATGGTCTAGTCTATCTTGACTTTAGCTTTCTCTAAAACAAGCATAGTCTCAAATTGTATAGCAAGACCAAATCATCGAGTTTGAACATTCTCTTCTCAATCTTCTTGTCATGGTACAACTTCATTCTCTCTTTGTATATGGCTGAGCTTTTATAAGCATGAAGTCGGAATTCATCCATGTCATTTACCTTGCTCATCCTTAAGTTTGTTGCATCACGCCATTCAAAATTTAGCCTTTTCAATACCCAAAATGCCTTATGCTCCAACTCAATCGATAAATGGCATACTTTGAAATATACAAGCTGATATGAAGAGGCACCTATAAGAGTATTATAATCTATCTAGTAGTCCCACAATGCATTAACTAGATTTCTAGATCAGTCAGTCCTATTGGCATTCATAGCCTTCACCAATATGGACTTTATCTCTCTATTGGAGACTTCCACTTGCCCGCTAGTCTGTGGATGCTAAGGTATTTCCACCTTATGCCTCACACCATATCTATCAAGAAGGGCCTTGAACAATCGATTATGGAAGTTAGAACCACCATCACTAATAATTACATATGGAGTACCAAATCTGGAAAAAATATTTCTCTTTAGAAAAATAGTGACACTTCTACCTTTGTTATTTGGAAGTGAAACTGCCTACACCTATTTGGATCATAGTCGACCGCTACCAGAATATACCTCATGCCATAGTAGTTCACAAATAGATTCATGAAATTAATTTCCCACACATTAAATAGCTCCAACTCCAAGATAGGTGTCATGGGGAGTTGATTGTGTCGAGAAATATTGCCTTGATTCTGACATTGATCACAGACCTGTGGAAAATCATGATCATCCTTATATATTATAGGCCAGTAAAACCCACATTGTAAAATTTTATGGGCTATCCATAAACCACTGTGATGTCCACTAACTAGTGATGAATGATAAGCCTCTAGAATGTTCATCATATCCACCTCTTATATATATTTTCAAAGTACTCCATTGGCACAAACCCTGAATAAATATGGCTCATCCCAGAAGAATTTTCTTTCCTTATGCATAAACCTCTGTCACTACTGGAAGGATAAATCTTCTAGAATGAGATCACTTACCAAGTAGTTGGCCAAATTAGCAAACCAATGGATCAAATCATGCGATGCCTCTAACACACGCTCATTTGGAAAATAATCATCTATATTAAGATCATCCCTTAGCTTCTGGATCATCTTTTTTTTAAGTATGGATAAGTGGTCGGTGACTTGATTCTCTTTTTCTTTTCGATCCTTGACCTCAAAATCAAACTCTTACAGCAAGGGTACCTAATGAATCAGTCGAGGTTTGGCATATTTATTTGTTAACAAGTACCTCAACGATGTATGGTCAGTATGAACTATCACCTTGATCCCAATCAAGTAGGACCAAAAATTCTCAAAAGCGAAAACCACCACAAGTAACTCTTGCTCTGTAACAATATAATTTTTCTATTTGGGGTTTAGAGTTTTATTGGCATAATAGACGGGGTGGAAGATTTTATCTCTTATTTATCTTAAGACAGCACCCAAGGCCACTCTATTTGCATTATACATCACCTTAAAAGGTGCAGACCAATCTGGTGACACAATAATAGGTGCCGAAATCAACCGCTCCTTCAGGCATTTGAAAGCCTTGAGCCACTCATCATCAATTACAAACTTCACCTCCTTCTCTAAAAGTTTGCATAAGAGGGCTACAATTTTAGAGAAGTCCTTAATGAATCTTTTATAGAAACTTGCGTTACCCAAAAAGCTTTATATACCTCTGACAGATACCGGCGGTGGCAATTTCTCAATCACTTCTATTTTTGCTTTGTCCACCTCAATGCCATATTTGGACATCTTATTCCCTAGAACTATGCTTTCTCTTACCATAAGCGATATTTTTCCTAATTTAGCACCAGATTGCACTATTCATATATCTACAGTGCACTAGCCAGATGGTCTAAACAACTATTGAAAGAATAAATGACCACTAAAAAGTAATCCATGAATACCTTGATCATAACCTCCACCTTAATAGAGAATATGGATATCATACTTTTCTAAAAAGTGGCAGGTGCATTGCAAAGTCCAAAAGGCATCCTCTTGAATGCAAAGGTCCCATAGGGGAAAGTAAAGGTAGTCTTTTCTGGTCTTGGGGGCAATCATGATTTGATTGTATTCTAAATACCAGGCAAGAAAATAGTACCAACCCCTACCTGTAAGTCTGTCCAATATCTGATCCATGAACAACATCTACAAGTGGTCCTTTTGTGTCCACTTGTTCAGCCTTCTATAATCCATACACACTCCCCATCCGGTCACTAGCATCTTGGTACTAACTTATTCTTTTTATTTAGAACCACTGTGATTCCCCCTTTCTTTGTCACGTATTGAACCAAGCTAACCCACTTGCTGTCTGTAATGGGAAAAACTACCCCAATATCTAACCACTTTATGATCTCCTTTTTCACCACTTCTTATATATGAGGGTTTAGTCGTCTCTGATGCTCAATACTGGGAATGTTGTCTGACTCAAGATGTATCTTATATATGTATATACCTGATGGGATCCCTACAATGTCTATAATGTCCCATGCAATAACTCTCTTAAATTTTTGTAATACTAATATCAAAGACGCCACCTATGCTCCTGCCAAATTTGCTGCAATAATCACTGATAAGGTATTGTTGGTCCCCAAGAATGTATACTACAAGTGAGGAGGGAGGACCTTTAATTCTAATCTGGTGGTTCTTTAATCGATGGTCTTGCAGGTAGTGTGGTTCTGTTCTTTAAGTTCCTTCTTAGGACCATACTTGTAAGATCCTGTGCCATGTAGGACACTAGCCATCTCATCATATTTAGCTATTCCACCACTCTCAAAGTTCATGACCATGGCTAATGATTCTACCCCTATTCGTTCCTCAATAATAATAATAACTATTATCATTTCATCATCTACCTCATCTATCACTTCCATAACTTTCATGTCATCTGATTGTTGAACTGCCATGCATATATTCAATAGAACCTACATGTCGTTCCACTTGAAAGTAATCTCTTCTAAGTCCATGTAAATCAATATTCTACCAGTAGATAAGAAGAGTCTACCCAATATGATTGGCGAATAGGTATCCACTTTATAGTCTAGAATCATAAAATCTTCCAGGTATGTGAATTGTGCTACTCTTATAGATAAGTAAGCCATCAACAACCTTGTAGATGTAGGTTTGAGTTCTCCTAATCCCATCACCTTGTATATTACCAGTGGCATAACATTTATTCCTGCTCCCAAATCATATAGGGCTTGGTTAATCTCATACGACCCAATAAAACATGGGATGATCACTACACCTGGATCCCCTTTCTTTTTAACTATAATTATGTGAAAATTTGAGCTAAATTCATTAACTATGTTTTGGAGCTCTTCTCAAATACAGTCATCATCACAATTGCTATCAAAAATATCATCAATATAGGTCATCTTCTTAAGATTTACCTCAGGCAGTTCTTCAGCATCACCATCCTTCTACTTTGGATCATCCATCGTAGGCAAATAGTGCTCGTTAGGTTAACAGTCATCCCTAGTATCAATATCCATACATTAAACAGGTGTCAGAGTATTCTGAACACTATCATCAGGTACTGCTTCTAACTGTTTCTCTGCCAAGGTAATAGAGATTTGCCTATACTATGCTCCAACTGCCTAATAGCAATTTCATGTGACTCAAACTTCTGGGCTAATCTTGAAATTTCAGCTTTTAGTGAATGTAAGAAATCCGTTTGCCTCTCTTGCCCCTTTATTAACATGGTCAACATATCTTCTATTCTAGACTCTACCTTACGTCTGCCAGGTGAAATGTACTTATCTCTCTTATTATGACAATTTCGACCTTGATTTCCTTACCCATAGGATCGAAAACCCACCAACTACTAGTCCACACACTTTGCCTTATCAGATATCCAAAACTCATGCACATTATAAGAATTGATGGTTGTAAATTGTTTGACCAACTCACAAATTTTCATTTGTAAAATAAAATATCTTGAGCTACAATGTCCTCCACTACCTTCTGTGCACTGGAAGCTCCAATGTCATAGATATCTAAGCTCTGTCAACCTCCTAAGTTTTCCACCCTATGTTAGTTAATGAGATCTGATCCATAATACCAGTAGCTATCTCCCATCACAATCTCATAAAGTGTCCTAAAAAATAGTGTCTGCCATTACTCAGGAACTGGTAGTCAGGGCACTATAGAATTTTTTGATATACTTGTCCCTGATATCCAATAGTTGGGAACCATGCTAAGCCTCTTCTTGAAATAGAACCATGCCTCATACATAAACTCTGACTGCAACTGCCTAAAATTGTAAATCTCATCCTTAAGCTAAAATACCTTTAATGGAGGAAAGAACCTATTCAAGAATTTTCTGCGTAGCTCCCTCCATGTAGTAATTGACCCTCTTAGCAGTTCCCTAAGCCAGAATGATGCTTCTCTAGTAACTGAGAAAGGCAACAACCTTAGTCTCAGTACTTCCTGATCTACCCATGTTATGGTATATGAAGTGCAGATCCCAGTAAAATTTGCCAGCGGCATGTTTACGTCATCTGTAAGCAACCCTGCAAATAAACCCTTCAAGTACAAGAGATGGATCATAGAACTGGAGATATTGAATTTTACATTAGGAGGTAAAGCAGGAAGGATAGTGTCTCCTGTATCAGCCAAATCTTAGTATCCTAAATCTTCTACATAATTAACATATGGCTGAATAAATTGATACACTGGGATCATTTGTGGTCAACCTCTGTTCTAATTTCCACCGAGTGCTGATCGGTAGTCTACTGTCTGTTTCTTAATGCCATCCTGAACTTCATCTGTAGAGAGATTGTCCCTCTTTGGCTCTGCCATCCTACTGTGTGATTGTAGGATCTTCTATGAAATTAGTAGGAGTAAGGGATTGCCTCTACTCCATATGCTAGGCATACATCTATATATTCCTAACTAAGAATAAAATAAAAAACCCCAAAACTGCAATGACTTTAATCCATAAATCAACACCGTGATCCCTGACAACGACACCATTTTCTTGATGACGTCCAAGCAAAATCTCCATTTAAATGATGATACGATCACTATCAAGATATAGTAACCCAGCTAAGGTTGGGTCGAATCCCAAGGGAATATATGGAATTACAGTTATCAATAGTTGTAGTCTACGGGTCTTACTAAAAAGTAAATGAGAGAATTTGTTTGTAGTAGTCTCGAGAAAAGAACAATATTAATTTTCATTGAAATTAGTTATAGGGGAACAATAGGATTGTGTTCCTCCTAGCTTGTCAACTCTGCAGGTTTATCGTGCTATGTTGAACCAACCCAATACCTTGCATGCAAAATCAATAAGTTATGTATCTTCTACAATCTTTTGGATAAGTAGAAGGATTTTACCCTTTACCTTTTGAGTCTCAGGATGTCGCATCGCTAACCCTTATCTTGATCCCATTTTACTATTACCATTTGAGTATCTAGTTATTAGATAAAAGTTAACGATCATAGATAAAAGTTATTGATCATTCACTATATTTCATTGTGTGGCAATAGATAAATAATTAACTCCCTAATTACTATTGTCATTATCTTTCCCTAGTCACTGCTCCTCTTTTTGAGTAAGTAGCAATATCTAAGCAGGATACTAACAGTTGCAACTGCTAAGAGAACTATTATAATGAAGATAATGTAATGCACTCCATGGGTATTAGTTTAATTCAACAATCACACTTTCCCTACTTTGTCAATTAGCCAGGGTTTGCACAACCCTAGCTATGAGTTTTTAGTGGCTCATACTTGTGAAAAAATCAATAACATTCATGATTGATGGCTTAGATGAAGTCACAATAAATAGATAAATAAAAACCTAGAACTGTAAACTGAATAATCAATAAAAGTCAATACAGAGAAATCCCAAGATCAAAGATGGATCTTGAAATCAGAATATGTTTGTCAATATCAAAAGTGTGTAACCTCTACCAAAAAGTACATAAGTGGTTTTTATAGTACAAGAGAAATCCCTAAAAATAAAGCTTGGATGAAATAGGAGAAAACAAGGTTGGTGGCCACTTGCTCTCTGTATCTGTGGTCTAGTAGGGCACAAGTGGCACCTGTGGTCTGGCACAGGTCACAGGTATATACCACAGGTTGCGGATGGACATATTTTTGTAGTTAGCTCTCAGGATTTTGGAATTGGCACCCGCTTTGTCTATATGCGGTCCATAGGTGTACATGCATTCTGCAGGTCAACTTAGTAGGTGCTGGGAGTCAGTTTTTCATCTCTTCTTTGATTCTCGAACATGCATTGATCATGATTAAGCCAAAAAACATCCCAAATATCCATAATCTCTCCAAAAGTGGCCCAAAACACCTTTTTCCATTTTTCATGAACTTATCATCCAAAATATGGTTTTCTACAAAACATACACAAAACATATCATATCTAACAAAAAAGGCTTTAGAAACTTGATATTTTCCCCGTTTTAAGGATTAAAAGTGCTATATTTTTATAGAACATCACATATTTGTGGTATGGTAAAAGATCTTCTTTCTTCACCTCGTAACTCCTCGAGAATTGATTTGCGATCAACTTAGTGTCACCATAGATATCCAATTATGGAATCTTTATATCTGATGCCATTTTAAGGCCAAAAACTAAAGCTTGGTACTCTAAAATATTATTGGAACATGTTTCACCCAAAATAAATAAAAATGGCAACATCAACCTTTTTGGTGATATCAACACGTTGCTTCCCCTTACACCATCTTGACGCGTAGATCCATAAAAAAAATTGTACATATTGGTAGTTCATCAGTAAATTCTTTATTAAGAAACTCATATGGAATCTCCCACTCTACTGGAAAAGGGTGATCAGCTGTAAGACCCCTCAAAGTTTCAACAATATTATTTTTGACCCTCCCACAATTATAATGCCAATTTTGACTTTAATTATGTTTAGGGATGTTAAAAGGGTGTTTTAGAAAAGTTTTAGAATTTTTGGAAGTGGTTTGGGGTCATTTTAGAACTTCGAGGCTGTGAGCCTCCATGATATTAGTGTGTATAGAGGTTAGCCTCTGTGATAAGGCCGTGGCTCGGAGGCCACCCTATGCGATAGCGACGTGCTATATTGCTGTTTAAATTTTGTCCAGTCTTTATTTCACTCACTTAGGTGAGGGGCTTTAGGTCTTTTTACCCCTTGTATGACCATTAAACAAAAAAACCCCATTCCCTTAAGCTTTTGAAGATAAAATCATTCTCTTTCTCTCTCAAACTTAAAACCCAAGAACATTCAAGGGGTTTTCCAGTGAATTCATTATTCAGGCTGAAAACTTTGAATTATTTTCAATTCCTTATATATTTTAGGCATGTATCTCATTCCCCAACTTTAATTTTATATTGTGGCATTTATTTACTCATTATCCAAGAGGGTTAAATTGTTGCATTTGAAATTGGATTGAGGGGTTTTGATTGGTATCACTTGAATTAATTTTCTCATATTTTAAATTGATGATTTATGTTTTTGGACTAATTGGGTCCATTGTTATGGAAATTGGAATGGGGAATATGGTTTCCCCAAATTTATGACTTTTTGTCTTGTTAATGGTATCAACCCTAACCCAATTTGTAAATTTGGTTTTTGAACATAGATAATTGCATAATTTAACTTATTTAATAACCCAATGCATTGCATTAATGGATAATTGGTTAAAATGGATCTAAAAAGCCCTTGGTGGCCCTGGTTTTGATTTTAAATAGAACTTGTGAGTTGAATGGTTACGTGGATTGGTTTTGAATGATTATATGAGCTTGCAATCATAATTGGTATGATGATACCAAGTGGTAATGTCACGAATTGAGGCTACCCCTTAGTCATAACAATGGTGCTTACGACCGGCCACAAGTGACTACAAGCTAACCCATGAGCTGGTACCTGGTGTGAACACTGAGTAAATTAGTAATAAAACAACATGTGTAGAAGATAAGCTGATAAGATAGTGTAAATCTAAATACTAAAATACATAAAATGATATGTCTGAAATATCTTATAAATACTAAAAAAACTGACTGACTTTCTGAAAGCCTCTAAACCTTATTAGGAGTTGATGGGACAACCCCCAACTAACTTTGACTGATTGAACACAAGGGAATACTAAAACAAATGAGAAAAAGATATCATGTCCTTGATGGATGAGTACTAACCACTACTGCTTCTGGGAAATGCTGAGCTATCTAAGAACGATTGGGAAACTGAGCGTCTGAACCTATGTTATAAGACAACATAGCGCAAAGCAAAGTATGCGGTCAGTACTTTGAATGTACTGGTATGTAAGATAAGGACTAACTAAAAAGCATAAGATAACTGAACATGAATGCATGCATATGTAAAGTCTGAGAATGCAAGACCAAGTATAATCATGAACTGAAGTAATCTGTGTAACTGAATGACTAATATTTGAATAACTGAATATTGATTTATGAATAACTGATATCTGTATACTTGGTCATGCTAATCTGAACTGAGAAAGTGGGAGGCATCATATAACCTACATGCCCAATTTGAGCTAATCGGAGTCCATCCTATAACCCCAATTGGAAGGTTGTAGGTATCGTTCCACGGGTACTAACACTGGCTTGGTGGATCCATTAAACTAGAGTCCCAAAGGACCAAGGAGTCACCCTTTACTGGCAGGTGCTCTTATGAGATATGTGTCAACACTCAAGTGGTAAGAATACATTTCAAAATTACGTTGGCTACGTAGTTCTGGAACTCAGGGACTGCTACTAAAGGTCACACCCTCTACTAGAAGGTAAAGCCCCATCCCTGGGTTCGCTCGGTGCTAAATCCTACTCCCAACTTAACTGACACTAGTACTGAACTTAACTAGTTTCAACTGAATATTTATTTTTGATAGTGCTCATCAAGATCACAAATATCTGAATATAATGACACTATTCATGGCTTAACTGACTCATTACTTGAGATTCTGAAATCATGTAAAGAACATAGGTTTTGGGTGTTCATAACCCGCCAACACTGAATGATCATAAAATACGATATCAAAGCTTGAAAACTATAATATAGAATCATGGTTCAAAGAACCAATGCATAAATATTTCCCCAAACAAGTGAGAAATATGAACTTGAAAATGGGAATGTATTAAACATGAGAAAACAACATGATTACATGGTTAAATTCATAATGTGATATTGTAACAAAAAATTCACTTGAATATGACATGGAAAACTGATATTTAAAGCATGCAATAAGCCAATGTTTCATGGGATCATACGTGGACATGAATTGAGTTCAAATTACTAAGAAAAAACATGAATTACCCTATCTTGAACATATGGAACTCCATAATAAAAGATGAACCGATACTTTAATCATAGAGATGGTTTTTGGGCTCAATAGGTGAAAGAGATCCATTGATGAATACCCCACACACCTCAATAGTTAGGTTCTTGAAGATTTCTTGGACTTGGGAGTTTGAACTCTTGGATTCTTGGGGAAAAGAGCTTGGATTTTGTTCTTGGGAAGGATGAGGGTTTCTTGAGAGTAATTTTGAGAGAAAGGAGCAAATAACACCGCTATGGATTTCCTTAATCGAGTTATGGATGATTTAGGTTGAGGGAAAAGACTTAATTTCCCCTTGATTTCATTAATCAAGGAGCTGAACGTAGGGCACCAATATGTCGCATCCCTTCCTCTAAGGGATAGAGCAACATGTTGCATCACTTACTCAAGGGAAATGGCAATACACCGTGGCCCAGTCACCATGGGAGCAACCAATGCATCATGGTATAATCTTGAGGGCTCCCTATTCAGGTATCCAAACACACCCCAAACCCCATCTAAAATTCCCAAAATTCTCCTGAGACATACTTCTAACCTCCCTAAACATGTACCAACTCATAAACCAACATCCCAGGGTCGGGAAGGCCAAAATAGAAATCCGTAAAGTGTTGGGGTCTTAAAAATGACTAAGTCCTCAATACTTAGTGAAATTTTCAAGCCTTGGAGCCCTTTAGGCATGAGACTACAACTGAACCAAGCTTAGAATCTTAAGGGGTATTATAATATCTCCCCCTTGGGAATATTCATCCTCGAATGAGACTGGTTAGACTAAGAATACTATGGCAACTGAGATCATATACTGAACATGCATGACTTGGAAAAAGACTACATAACTAGGTCTAAAGAATGATACATAAACTGAACTAATTTCGTGGATACATGCAATTACATGAGAATGGTTACATAGCAGATATAGAGAATGGAAAAGAGTCAGTGTAATTAAAATCATTACGTCCAGCTGAATCTGAATTTGTGAAGAAGAGATAATGGTTCTTGGCTCACATATCTGCCTCTGCTTCCCAATTAGCTCCCTCGACAAACTGATTCCACCATAGAACTTTAACCAAGGAATTTTTTTATTCCTTAGCCTACAAATCTGGCGATCAAGGATCTCAACTGGGACTTCTTCGTAGGAAAGGATATCGTTAACTTCCACACTTTATAAAGGAAAAATAAAAACTAAATCACCAATGCATTTCTTTAACAAAGAAACATAGAACACCGGATGTACTGATGCCAAATCTGTAGGCAACTCAAGCTCATAAGCTACCTTTCCAAAATGGTTCAAGATTCTATATAGGACAACATAGAAGGGAATGAACTTCCCCTTTTTGCCAAATCTCTCCACTCCTTTTATAGGCAAAATCTTCAAAAAGACCAAGTCTCTAACCTCAAGCTTAAGATCCCTTCTCCTCACGTCTGCATAAGATTTTTGATAAATTTGGGCTATCTTCAGCCTCTCTTGAATTAACTGAACTTTATCCATCACCTCAAATACTGAATCTGTCCCTATCAAAGCAGCCTTACCTACTTTAAACCAACCAATAGGAGATATACATCTCCTTTCATAAAGAGCCTCAAATTGAAGCCATCTAAATACCAGAGTGATAATAATTTTTTTTAAGCAAATTCAATCAAAGGTAAATGGTCATCCTAACTACCTTTAAAGTCAATAACATAGGCCCTTAATATGTCCTCTAAAGTTTAATGGTTCATTTTGCTTGACCATCTGTCTGAGGATGAAAAGCTATACTGAGATGAACTTGGGTACCAAAACCCTTCTGAAAAGCCTTCCAAAAGTAAGAGGTAAACTGAGTACCCCTAGCTTAAATGATAGACAATGGGATCCCGTGCAACTTTACCAACTCTTTAAGATAGAGTCTAGCATAGTCCTTGGTTGAATACAACGTATGAACTAGTAAGAAATAGGCTGAATTGGTCATCCTATCTTTAATGACCTAAATCGAATCATGCTGACAATAAATATGAGGTAGCCCTGTCACAAAATCCATGTTCACCGCTTCCACTACCAAGTGGGGATGCTAAACTCCTATAACATACTACTAGGCCTTTGGTGTTCAACTTTGACCAGCTGATAATTTGAACACTTAGCCATAAACTTTGCAATGTCCTTCTTCATACCATTCCACTAATAGATTTCTCGTAAATCATGGTACATCTTAGTGGCTCCTGGATGAATAGAGCACCACACACCATGCACTTCTTCTAAAATTCACTATCTCAAACCATCAACACACGGAACACATAACCTACCCTGACAACGAAGTACACCATCTCTACCTTGGTAGAAAACCTCCACCTTCAAATCTCTAACTGCCTTCTGCAACATAACCAAAATGGGATCCCTATCTTGTTTTTCTTTCACTTTGGTAACCAATGAAAATTCTGAACCATTTTGAACCCATATACTACCTTCAACCAAATCAACCAACCGAACACCTAATCTAACAAGCCGATGAACCTCTCATACTAACTTCTTTTTGTATCCCTCAACAAGAGAAATACTACCCATACACAACCTACTAAGGGCATCTACCACTATATTGGCCTTGCCTAGATTATACAACACACTCATATAAATGATCATTTAACAACTCTATCCACCTTTTCTGACAAAGATTCAGATCTTTCTTGGTTAACACATACTATAAACTTTTGTGATTAGTGAATACATCAACATGAACCCCATAGAGATAATGCCTCAAATTTTTAAGGCAAAAACAACAGCTGCCAACTCAAGATCATGGGTGGGATAATTATTTTCATGGGGTTTAAGCTTCTTAGAGGCATAGGCTATGACCTTACCTCGCTATATCAACCCACAACCAAGAATGAAACCACAAGCATCACAATAAACTACAAACCCATTTGAACCATCTGCCAAAGTCACGACTGGGGCAAAAGTAAGTCGAGTCTTTAACTCTTGGAAACACTTCTCGCATGAATCTGACCACTAAAAATTGACCTTATTTTGAGTTAATCGAGACATGGGGAAAGAAATATAAGAAAAACCTTCAACAAACCTCCTGTAATAGACATCCAAACCCAAGAAACTCCTGACATCTGATGCAAAGATAGGTCTAGTCCAGTTTCTCACTGCTTTGGTCTTTTGAGGGTCAACTCAGATGCCATCACTGGAAACTATATGGACAAGGAAAGCTACCGATCTTAGCCAAAATTTGCCCTTACTAAACTTAACAAATAACTAATGATATCTAAGGGTATGCAATATGAATCTCAGATGATTTGCATGATCATTCTCATTACGGGAATAGACAAGGATCAATGAAGACTATGATAAACATTTCCAAGTACTGATTGAACACCCTATTCATCAAGTCCAAGAAAGCTTCAGGGGCATTTGTTATTCCGAAGAATATAACCACAAATTCAAAGTGACCATACCCAGTTTTGAAAGCTATCTTCGAAATGTCACATTATCTGACTCTAAACTGATGATAGCTGGATCTAAGGTCTATTTAAAGAGAAATAAATGGCACCCTAAAGTTGGTTGAATAAGTCATCAATTCTGCGGAGTGCATACTTATTCTTGATTGTGACTTTATTCAACTAACGATAGTCGATGTACATTATGAGAGAACCATCTTTCTTATGCATGAATAGAACTGGAGCGCCCCATGGAGAAACACTAGGCTTGATGAAACCCTTATATAAGAGATCTTTTAACTATTTTTTCAATTCCTTAAGCTTAGTTAGAGCCATTCTATAAGGTGGAATAGATATAGGTTGGGTGTCTAGAAGAAGATCTATTCTGAAGTCGATTTGGAGAAACTCTAAGAAGATCTTCAGGGAACATAAATAGTAATTCATTTACTATTGGAACTGACTCAAGACTTAGAGTTTTAGAATTGGAGTCCTTGACTCAGACAAAATGGTAAATACACCCCTTGGATATCATATTTCTTGCTCTAAGATAGGAAACAAACTGACCTTTAGGCACTGAAGTACTACCTCTCTATTTAATAATTGATTCATTAGGAAACTAAAACTGAATGACTCTATTTCTATAGTAAACTAAGGCATAGAGTTACGTGGAGCCAATCCATACTGAGAATGACATCAAAATCATCCATCTTTAACTCCATTAGATAAACTGAAGTGAATTTCCGAGATACTATGACCGTGCAATTCCTATATACCATCTGGCTATAATAGATTTAACCACTAGGTAGGCACTGAGAAAGGATCTGCTAATATTTTAAGACTAACACCGATGTTGACATCTATATAAAAAGTCACCAAAGAAAGTGAAGCTCCTAGGTCTAATAAAACATAAATATGAAGGTGAAAGACCTGTAACATACCTACAACTACATCAGGAGAACTTTCTTGGTCATGCTGAGTCTAGAAAGCATACAATTCATTCTAGCGTTGCCCACTGGTTGCACTGGAAGTGGTACCTTGCTGAGGCAAGCGATCGGCTGGTGCTAAAGATTGATTATGTTGGCCCTGTTGACCGGCAATCCCTGAACCTATGGCCTGGCTTGCTATATACAAAACACAAATCACTACCAGATTTACACTCACCATAATAATTTCGACCATATTTCCTCCTGAGCGGATTTGTACAACCACTATTCACACTACCCTAAACTTAGAGCCTGGCGTCGTATCTCGACTATCTTGTCTAAACTTAGGCACTGGCGCACTAGCTGAAGATGGAGCTGGGGCTAAAAATTTCTGATAGAACTAAGAACGGTTATCGTCTTCTGACCTTGCCTGAGAAAAGTTGAAACTACCCGTTCTGGCTTTCTTATTCTCTCTTCCCTTCTCCTTACGCTTCTCCACCTCAATCTTCTGAGCATGCACCTTAAGTCTAGATAGGTATATCTCTTTAATCAACATGGAGGTCCTACACTCCTTGACTACACTATTAGATACACCAGACACAAACTTACTCATCTTGGACCTAGAATCAACCTCCATAATCGAAGAAAACCTCGCCAACTAAGTAAACTTGAGTGAGTACTCCTTCACGCTCATACTACCCTGCTTCAAGTTGATAAACTCCCAAACCTTAGCTTCTATCAACTATAGGGGAAAACCTATCTAAGAAAGCTGTGGCAAACTCTTCCCACTTTATAGGACCTGCCGCAATACCTTGGTCCACCTTCTTCTACTTAACCCAATATGAGGTACACCCTGCAATTGATATGCATCCAACTCCGCACTATCACTCAAAGTTTTGCCCATGATATTGTCACTTTCTTCACCATGTCCAGAAACTCCTGCGGATCCTCCTCAGACTTGGATCTATAAAACAGAGAGGGATTTATTCTAGTGAAATCCCAAATTCAAACTGCAACTGTATTTGCCACTAGGTTGGCTAGGGCAACAACTTGCTCATTTTTTTGAGTAGATACAAAATGGTATAAGGCTATGAAAGCGACCTTAAATTTGGTATGAGAGATATACTCATTCAAGGGATCTTCTTGAACATGTGGTGGGGTGGGATGATCCCCATTCCTTCTTCTGTTGTTTCTTCTGGAAGGCATTATCTTTAAACACAATGAAGGATAAGTTAGAAAGAGAAATTAAACAGAGATCATGCTTTTTCAAATGACATAAATATTAAAAGAAGGGAGACTTTCCTAAAATGGCTCGTATCCTTTTGCCTATAAGTGTGGCACGCTTCACACCCATGCACAAGACTCTATTCAATGTGGCTTTCAGATACCTTAGGACACCTTAAAACCTTAGGCTCTAATACCAAGTTTTGTCATGACCCAATGTCATGCCTCAAATCCTATTGGGGTAGATAGGTACTAATATCCATGAAGGCCCAAGAGAACCAATCCATGACCTTGTACTCCTTATGTATGTAACTATAATAACCAAAGGATATATAATGCATTGATGAGAAATAAATGATATACCCAAAACTATATATATACCAGACTTGGCAGTTGGGTTCATAACATCTAAAAGATAAGACACTATCATGCTTAACTTTACATTGGTCTACAAAGCCTTTAAAAGATACATAGATATCTGGTTAAGGTCGGGACAAACCCCCTCCTTACTCTTGACTACTGTACAATACCAAAATATATAAAATAGACTTAAAAAGCCCCAAATCAATCTGGAGCTCACCAATAGATACTGGATATCCTGGGCTCCTATTGAGAAGGTGTATTTTCTGAAGCATCTTTGCCTGTAGAATGAAATACAGGTCCCCCAATAAGGGGCATCAGTACGAAAGTATATACTGGATATGTAAGGATAAAAGTAACCACACATAATATATGAGCTCAACTAAAATCAGATATAAGTGTACAAATAGTGCCAGTAGACCACCTTTATATATACTTGTAGGGTTAGGTACATTACATTTATTTCTTCATTTTACCGTTCTTACTATATAATCTTTAAAGTCATATAATACAAATGACCAGATGATCAGTGGTAAATAGACAAATTGGGATAGGCCCATACTAGGCTTACACCCCTAAGCTTCCACCCATACATAAACATTGGGATCGGCCCATGCTAGGCTTATGCCCCTAAGCTTCCACCCACATATAAATTATCGAGATCAGCCCATGCTAAGATTATGCCTCTAAGTTGCCACTCATTTAATACATATTTGTATAACTTAATTTATTTAGCCTTTGAGATTGTTACTTTGGTGGTCATAACATTATGGTACCTTGAAACAATAATATACCAATAAGAGACATGTAAATAGGCACTTACTGCAACAGCAATGAGGTAGGGAGATATTGGCACACAAATGAAGTGTTTAGGAGATGAAAATAACACATGAGACTTATTTGATTAAATGGAGAACTCCTAAAATTTTCTAGTGAAAATAGACATGCAGGCTTAATAATAGGCATGTATTGAGGTATTTTAACACGTTAGAGAGTGGGAACAAGGTCATTGGCTACATGGGATATAATATGCTGCTATTATGTATCACTTGTTATAGGATAACCTTAGGAGCTTACTTGATGGACCAAATGTTCAATTTCATGCCAAAGAGTACAAAATAGAGTATGCCTTACATACCTAGTCATACAACTCCAATACTAACCTAACTTGACTTCCCTACCTTTGAATTACTTCTAAAATAAAATATAAGGTAAACTAATATTAGCAACCAACCAACACATTTGAGCTATTTAACTTCATTAAAACAGTAGCCGGTAAGTAAGCCCTTAATTTATTAATCAAGGGTGTTATATTAACCTTTTTCTTCTCCAATTACATCCATATACCATACACGTTCTAATAATATTCACCAAAAACACCTTGGCCTCATTACACTCTCTAAATAATATGCAAAACAAATTGGGTAGTAAACATACACAATAATTAGTTCAGTGGTATACCGCCACACCCTTTTTCTATATTTTAATTCAAACTATTCAAACTTTTATCCAACATCAACCTGGAAGCCCATAACATATACATACAAAACAATCCACAAAATAGCCCCAAATCCCTTTTATTGTAGCAATCAATTATTGAACTCATCACCTCTTGAGTTCTGAATAACAACACATCCGTAATTCTCTCTCAAATTTATATATAAGGAGAACAAAATAGAGAAGTCACCTTACCTCAATTCTGCAACTTATTCTTTTAATTTGAACTCCTCAAGAACTTCAATTTCACTTTCCTTCATACTTTAAACCAAAGAAGAAAAGAGATCTCTTAATAACAAAGAAAAAATAAGCAGTTAGCTTACTTTATATTCTGCCATGGACTTAAAATTAAGCATGAATAGAATGTTTTCCTAATATTCTATGGGTGAATTATGCTAAACCTTAAGTGTTATCACTTACCTTGACCTGCAAAGGTTGGGGTTTCTCCAAGAACCCTAAATGGAAATATAGGGCTTCTCCTAGTTGCTTAAAAGAAAGTAGTGAGAATTTGTGAAGTATAACCTTTTTTATGACTTAAGAATGAGGGAAAATGACCAGCAACTTGGTCTTATAAAGGCCCTATTTTTTGACATCCATTTAGCTGCATTTTGGACCTCAAATTTGGTCAAATTGGTCCAAGTAGGTGATGCACCTACGTAAAGAGATTAAGCTGCTCAAAAGGGTCAAAGTAGGTGATGCACCTACTTTCTTAATTTCTTAGTTGGGCTCAATTACATTTGGACCTTGGCAGATTTGTGTGTTGGACTATTTCTCCACTTTTCTTCCTCTTTTATTAAATTTAGGACCAAATGAGTACATTAGTATAGGCCCAAATCTGATCCATAGCCACGGGTCCATTAACTTGGTCCAAATAGCTTAAGTAGGTTACTCACCTACTAGATTAACTAAGTCAAGAAAGCACCTCAATATTTAATTCCATTTCCAGCTCCTAATACCTTTAATCTAACTTACAACTTGTACACATTTGGTCACTTTAAAATTTAGATTCAACTACCGGCTTATGATTCCAAGTTAAATAGTTGTATCGATGTTAGCTTGGCCGCATCACCTTAAAATGTATGGTCAGCATCTAGCATTGCATCTACACTATTAATACTCGCATAACAAATATCATCCATTACCTATACCACAAGGCTATACCAAGTTACATATAAATAGAAAAAGTACATGCAACGTACGGGGTGTTACACCCGATGCTACCCCCTAGTCGCGACAACAATGCTTATGGAAACAAGTGACTATAAGCTAACCCATGAGCTGGTACTTGATGTGAGCATTAAGTAAAATAGTAGTAAAACAACACGCATGAAAGATAAACTGATAAAATACTGTAAATCCAAATACTGAAATACATAAAATGACATATCTGAAATATCTTATAAATACTGAAAAAAACTATCTGACTATCTAAATGATTATTTAAAAGCCTCTAAATCTCATGAGGAGTTGATGTTACAAAACCCCAATAAACTTTTACTGACTGAAAATAAGGGAATACTGAAATAAATAAGAAAAACATATCATGTCCTTGATGGATGAGCACTTACCACTACTGGTGCTGGGAAACACTGAGCTATCTAAGAACAGTTGGGAAATTAAGCATCCAAATCTATGATATAAGACAACATAGTGCAAATAAAAGTATGCGGTCAGTACTTTGAATGTACTGGTATGTAAGATAAGGACTAATTGAAAAGCATAAGATAACAAAACATGAATGCATGCACATGTAAAGTCTGAGAATACAAGACCAAGCATAATCATGAACTGAAGTATTCTGTGTAAATAAATAACTAATATCTGAATAACTAAATACTAATTTCTATATAACTGATATCTGTATACTTGGTAATTCAAATCTGAACTGACTACACTGAATACTGACTGAGACTTTGGGAGGTATCATATAATTGATATGCCCAAATTTTAGCTAATTGGGGTCCAACCTATAACCCCAGTTGGAAGGGTGTCAGTACCGTGCCATGGGTACTAACATTGGCCGTGTGGATCCACTAAACTAGTGTCCCAAAGGACTAAGGAGTCATCCTCTACTAGCAGGTGCTCTCATGAGATATGTGTCAACCCTCAACCGGTAGAAAGACATCTCAAACCTACGCTGGCTACATAGTTGTGGAACTCAGGGACTGCTACTAAAGGTCACACCCTTTACTGATAGGTGAGCCCCCATCCCTGGGTTTTCTCGGTGCTAAATCCTACTCCCAACTGAACTGACACTAGTACTGAACTAAACTAGTTTCAACTAAACATTTATTTTTGATAGTGCTCATCAAGATCATAAATATTTGAGTATAACTATACTATTCATGGATTAACTGACTCATTTTGAAATCATGTAAAGCACATAGGTATCGACTGTTCATAACCCGCCAACATTGAATGAACGTAAAATAAGATTTCAAAGCTTGAAAACTGTAATATAGAATCATGGTTCAAAGGCCTAAAACATAAATATTTCCCCAAACAAGTGAGAAGCATGCACTTGAACATGGGAATGTATTAAACATGAGAAAAAAATTGATTACATGGATAAATTCATAATTTTATATTGTAACAAGAAATTCACTTGAATATGACATGAAAAAATAAAATTTAAAGCATGAAATAACCCAACTTTTCATGGGATCATATGTGGATATGAGTTGAGTTCAAATTACTAAGGGAAAACATGAATTATCCATATTGAACATATAAAATTCCCTAATAAAATAAGAACCCATACTTTAATCAAAGAGAAAGTTTTTGGCATCAATGGGTGAAAGAGACCCATTGATGAATACCGCACATACCTTAATAATTTGGTTCTTAAAGATTTCTTAAACTTAGGAGTTTGAACTCTAGGATTCTTGGGGGAAAAGATCTTGGATTTTGTTATTGGGAAGGAGGATGGTTTCTTGAGAGTAATTTTGAGAGAAAGAGGCAAATAATGCCCCTATGGATGCCCCTAATCGTGTAATGGATGATTTAGGTTAAGGGAAAGGACTCAATTTCCCCTTAATTTCATTAATTAAGGAGATGAATGTAGGGTACCAATGTACCGCATCCCTTGCTTTGAGGAAGAGAGCAACGTGCCGTGTCACTTTCTGCAAGGGTGAGAGCAACGCACCACATACCCAGTAACCATGAGAGCAACCAATGCACTGTGGGCTTATCGTGAGGGATCACTATTTCAGCTATCCAAACATGCCTCGAACCCCTCCCAAAAATCCCAAAACTCTCCCGAGACAGAGTGCTAACCTCCCTAAATATGTACCAACTCAAAAACCAATATCCTAGGGTTGGGAAGGCCAAAACAAAAAATCGTAAAGTTTAGGGGTCTTAAAAATGACCAAGTCCTCAATACTTAGCAAAATTTTTAAGCCTTGGACCCCTTTAGAAATTCAACTACAACTGAACCGAACTTACTATCTTATGGGGAATTACAATTAAATGCCTTAATATAAGAATCTTGGGTTAATGGTTGGGATTATGTGCAAACTATTTTAAATTGGGCTTAAATAGAATTGTGTAGCTCATCGTGAAGGTATAGTCCTGGGGGGACTAACATTGGAAACTACATTTTCTGATGTGAGGGTTTATATATCCGCGTACTTAGTTTATACATTATATTTTGAAATAGATAAAGCCTTGTTGTGTTTAGCCCTTCCTTTGAATTCCTTGGTTCATGCGGTTAACACGCATTGGGGCCTTTAAGCAAGGGGATCTGAACCCATATATCTCGTGGGTGCCTTTAGGATGGAGTGAGATTCATAGTTTACGTTAATGGTTTAAACTCATATGTTCATGATCCTTGTCCCTATCCTAATATCCTATTTATGTATCTATAACTATTATGTATATGGTTTTGAATGGTGTTTGGCATTGATATTATTTTATCACTTTCCCTAAGTTACATGTTAGTGCTTATCCCACTGACCGTCCCTGGATGCTACATAATTTCATGATGTAGGGTTCAAAGAGTTTTTCTATTACTCCTGTGTAGCGTTAGGTAGATGAGTACTATTGTGGATTTGCTATGAAGTAGTGAGCTTTCATATTTCAGAAGGCATGGTCATTTCACTAGTTCATTACTATTATAGTATTTTGGATTTCCTTTTTGGTCATAGCCAGGGGAATGTCCCGAGTCAATTGTTATTCTGATTTTAGAGGCTTTTGTGGACAAGTGTGGGTTGGATTGTTTTTTTTTACTCTTAGAACTTTCATTTGACTTATTTATCTTTTATTACTATCCTTATTGTCTTCCTCTTTATTATTATTACTGTTCTCTTGAGTCTAGGCTAAGGGGGTGGTCTCCGATCCATAGTGGGCTTGAGATACTCATCACAGCTAGGCCCTAGTTCAGGTAGTGACAAGCTTGGTATCAGAGCACGATTTAAGATCTTTGTATGTCCATAAAGCTGTGCCGAGTAGAGTTCTTTTATGGGTGTGTAGCGCACCACACTTATAAGGGGGAGGCTACAAGGCATTTTGGAATGTTTCCCTTTCTTGTGTTCTATTTTAAGTTATAGAGTCTAGTTGTCTTAAAACTTCTCAAGCTTCTGGCTTACTTATATTTCAGATCATGCCTTCCCAAAGATCTGATGTTCATAGAAACTCTGCTAGACCCTTTATCCTACGTAAGGAAAATACAGAGGGAACTTTCCCTATTTATAGGGTGTAGACCTTATCTAGGGTCCCTATTTCTAATTGTACTAATTCATGTGGAGTTCTACTGATCCCTACTACTCCTCTTCAGGCTTCCTGGGATAATGATACTCATGACTAGATTCCATAGGGAGATATTTCTAATGCAGAGTTCCGTCAGTCTATTCATATGCTTACTTAGTTGGTGTCCTCACAGTTTCATCAATCTGAATGTGTTGGTTCTATTTCCCATTCATCTAAGGTTACTCGGGTTATCGAATTTTTAAGGTTGAATCCCCCAACCATTACAGGTTATAAGGTTGAGGAGGATTCTCAGGGGTTTATTAATGAGATGGAGAAGATTTTTAGGGTGATGCATGATACTAATTCTGAGGGTGTAGAGTTTTCTACTTATTAATTAAAAGATAAAGTTTATCAATTTTATAAGGAATAGGAATTAGTGAGGGTTGATGACGCTGAACAGGAAGCGTGGGATGAGTTTTTGGGTGCCTTTCTTGATCCTTCTTTCCCAAGGAGTTGAGAAAAGCTAAGGCACAAGAGTTTGTGAACTTGAAGTAGGGGGATAAAAATATGAAAGAGTATGCTTCAAAATATTAGTAGTTGTTCTGCTATGCTCTGGAGTTAGTGAAACACCTGGGCTTTAGAACTTAGGAAAAGTCTCTTGAATGGTGCATTCAGACCAAGGTACAATTAGGTATGTCACTCGTACCCTTTGGTATGAGTCGTACCCTCTTTCCTCTCCTCTCTCATAACTTAAGAAACCTAGGAGGGTAACATACTGTCTATAATATGACTTGGCGTCTCCTTAGTCATTCAATAAGGTATGAGTCATACCTAGGTGAGTCATAAGGTGCTTCACACTTGTTCAAAAGTGGACTATTTTTTATACGGGTCATGGGAACGACTTAGGGTCCAATTCATACCCTTTGGATATGACTCAAGGGTGTTTAATCATACCTTAAACAGTATATGGGTCCTAGGAGAAGCCTAGGGTATGAGTTAAGGTGCCACTCGTATCCTAGGGTACGATTTCTTAAGTGAGCCATATCCAAGGACGGGTTTATTTTATAGATTTTAACTAAGGTCCCTACGGACATTTACTAACCCCAAAACCCTAAGTTCCCTCACTATATAAATTTATATGGCCTCCTAAAATACATTTTGAGTGGATCAAACATCCAAAATACTCTCTCGAACACTTTAGAAGATTTAGAGGCTAGGGTTTCAAGGGAGTTCATCTTGGGAGCAAGAGGAGTCAAGTTTTTCTTGGTGGATCATCTTGTTTAAGGCATGTATCTCTCTCCCTTACTAAATAACTCAAAAACTATGTATTTCACACTTGGATTAGTAAGTGTACATCGTGATTTTGAACTCAAATGAAAAGGGTTTTTGTTGTTAAATGATGAATAATTTTTTCTATTGCTTAGACTTGTGATTATATATGATATTGGTGGTGGTTTTAATATGTGAGTGATTTCTGTATGTGGTTTAACAAATGGGTCCTTATTAACCCTAATATTAATGAATTCTACCATGAACTTGGCCTTGATAAAGGTATGCAAACAAGGTATTTGTGAAAATATCTAAATAAAATATCTAGTCACATGTTAATGGTGTATTGAACTATGGTATTGGTATAGTGAACATGAATGGGATATGATATTGTTACAATAAATGTGAATACGTGAAAGTGGTTGGTAAAGTCATTGTTGGCCGTTTATTGACTCATGATAAACATGAATCCTTGGTAAATGGTTGGTATGAACTTTGTTAATCATGTAATAAGTTAATTGATGACGTTAGATGGTGCGAAGACCCAATAAGTATGAATGGTTGATAAATAGTATTGTAATGATATTGTTAGCCATGTAATAAGTTAAATTATTTCCATGTTGGTTTATGGCTAAGAATGGGTCTATTTTCTTAAACATGAACTTGAATTATGTGAAACTAAAGTGTGGTATAGAAAGGCTAATGAAGCTTGAATGGATTTTAAGGGTCTTGATGATTATAATTTGAATTGAATGATGATTTGAATGGAGGAATTGGCCTAATAAAGTGGTTAATTGGATGAATACTCCTATGAAGACCTTAGGGTCCCATATGGTGTTGATATGGGTAAATGTTTCAAGCCCTTAAAATGTGAAATAGATTGAATAGATATTAATGCATGAGCTAAAAAGGGTTCATAGTTCAAATGTCGTCTAATAATGGCAATGAAATGACTAGTTGTTTGAGTCCCTAGTCAGATTAATTTCTTTTGGTTTGAGTCCCTCGCCCAATGAAATGACTTATGGTTAGAGTCCCTAGTCTGATGAATGACTAGTGGTTTGAGTCCCTAGTCTAATGAATCGCTTGTGGTTCGAGTCCCTCACCTAATGGAATGACTAGTGGTTTGAGTCCCTAGTCCAATGAATGTTTTGTGGTTCGAGTCCCTTTCCCTATAGAATGACTAGTGGTTCAAGTCCCTACTCCAATGAATGTCGTTTGGTTCGAGTCCCTTGCCTAATGAATTTGGTTGAATTCATTAAGTTGGTTTGAGGTTCGGATCCCTTTGATTAATGTAATAGAGAAGTCTAATGTCTAGAATTCATAAGGTGAAAGGTTGAAAATTTTTCACTCCATGTCTCATGAATGAATGCTTTAAGAATGATTTCTATGACTCTTTCCATGACTTGGTATGCTATATTTAAACATGTGTACATGTCTCTTCATATATGCCTATGCTAATGTAAATATGATTTCATATGATGGTTTGACTTGGATTGAACTAATGCGCTATTTTATCTTTATCCTCAAGATACATGCTAGCGCTCTAACTACTAACCATCTCTGGATGCTATGTCCCCATGCGACAGAGGTTTCAGAGTTTATTCTTCTTATTTTTCTATGCTGATACAAGTGTTCGGGCAGATTGTGTGTTGACATTGAAGTGGTCCGTTTCCATTCTCTAGAAGGCATATATTTTATCATCTTTTACTTTAAGTTGTAGACTTTATTTATTTTGACTTAGTGTTGTCTATTGTCGGGGCATATCCCGATATATTTTAGACATTGGATTTGTAGAGGTTTTGTAGATGACTGTGGACTTGGGTTTATTGTCTAGATTGTTGCCATTAATAAAATGTTACATATTGTCTAAGTATTGACTATTAGCTTTATTTTTTTGCTACTTTGATATTTGGTCGGAGTTCATCCAATACTTATGAATTGAATAGATCATTAGGTAGGTTGATGGGGTAATTTTTATTCCAAGTTGGGCTTGAGATGCCCACACGACATGGCCAGATTTAAGGCATGCCAAGTTGGTATCAAAGCCTAGGTTCATGGTCAGTTGGGAGTCCACAAAGTAGTGTTAAGTAGAGTCTCTTTTATGGATGTTTAGTGAGACACACTTATAAAAGCGGGTCTATGAGATATTTAGGAATGTTTCCCTTTCCTGTGTTTTAATTTCAAGCTATATTGAGTCTATGGTTTTGGATTCTTCTAATCTTTGCTTGTGCATTTTTTAGATCATGTATCCAAAAATATCTGATATTCACGCTAGCTCTTCTATCCCAACTGAGGGAAATATGGACAAAGCTTGTCTAATTTCAAGGATTCAGACCTGGTCAAGGGTCGTGATATCTGACTATTCTTGAGAGGTTCCTCCTGTTCTAGTCATCTCAAAGTGTCGGGTTCTGTCCCTCCTTTGCTCTATTGGCTCAAGTTGGTGGAAAGTGGCCCAAGAGAAAGTATTGGGTGGGTCTTAGCCTCCATTTTGCGGCTAGTACTCCCAACCTAAACCCATTGGGAGGCGGGCATTTTCAAATTGCTAATGCTCGTAGGGCATAAGGTGCCCAACATCAGGATAGAGGGTCCCAATCCTCATTCACCTATCCTCTTTGTCAGTTTTACAGTCGATCATACTGTGGTGGTTGCGAGAAAATAAAGAATCAGTGTTTTAAATATGGCCTATTGGGTCACATGCAATGGTAGTATCCGTTAATGATTACTGCTTGGGAAAAAAGGGTATCGGTTGCCACTTCTCTAGATCTTGCACCTAAGGGTGCCAATTTTATCTCCAATTTTAGTTCGGACCGTCTTAATGATCTTACTATCCCTGGAGATATTGAGGTACCTTCTGATGCTGACATGGGTATGTTGAAACTTCTCTCTTGTGATGTGTATTGTATGCTTAATCCAGGCTCAACTCTTTTTTATGTGACCCTGTATTTGACTATGCATCTTGGGTTTGGTCCTGAGAGCCTCTTAGTTCTCTTTTTCTATTTCTACCCCAGTAGGAGACTCTGTGGTTGTAAAGAGAGTCTATAGGGAGGTGTGGTATCTGTTGTTGGTAGAAAAGCTCTTGTAGACATGATAGAGTTGGGCAGAGTTGATTTTGATATTGACCTG
The DNA here is from genome assembly GCA_030864215.1 of Capsicum pubescens. Lineage (NCBI taxonomy): Eukaryota > Viridiplantae > Streptophyta > Magnoliopsida > Solanales > Solanaceae > Capsicum > Capsicum pubescens. The sequence continues at coordinate 80,950,346 of CM061541.1, read as the reverse complement.
GGGATGGATTAGTTGCATTCATGTTATGCTTCCTTAGATTTTTGACTCGTAGGGCTATGCCCATATTTTCCTAATGAGCCGATCATTGTATGGGAAAGTGGTTCTTTGGTGCATAAAGAGAGATTTATTTCGTATCTTAGATTCCATAAGTAAATCTGAAAAGGGCGTTTGTATAGTTTGGTCCGAGTTAAAGGTGCTAACACAGAAGGTTCTTCCCTAGAGATCATTCCCATGGTCAATAAGTTTCCTGATGTTTTCCCCCGTAATCCTTCCGATATTCCTCTCGATACAGAAATCAATTTTGGGGTTGATTTTTTTCTGGACATTCGTCTTAGTGTGTATCCTTGAAGTGCTCCCGTGTTGTTCATGCACAAGAAGGATGGCTTCATTCGTATGTGAACTGATTATTGTCCATGGAAAAAATCAACCATAAGTAATAAGAATCCTCTCCCTAGAAGCGATGATTTGTTTGATAAAATTCAAGGTTCGAAGTGTTTCTCTAAAATTGATCTTAGGTCGGGTTATCATCAACATAAGGTTGGGGAAACGGATATCCCTAAGGCTGTCTTTAGAATTCGGTATGGTCACTATGAGTTCTTAGTCATGTCCTTTAGTGTAACGCCCTGAGTCTGTACCCCATATTCTACACTATGCTCATAATCCCAAAGGACCACAAGCTAACCCATGACTGGTACCTGTTGTAATAACTAAATAGTAATACTGTAATTATGCAGAAATTAGGCGGAAACTTGCCATAAGGTTCAAATCTGAAATAAATACTGAAATTGAACATCTGTCTGAAAATACTCTAGTCTGAGAAGCCTCTACTATCTGAACATGGAGTTGATGGGACAAGTCCCCAACTAACTCTGACTACTAAAATAAACTAAGATACCAAAATAAAAATCATATCCTCGAACTATGATAACTCACCACTAACTCTGACTGCTGAAAATCTAAACTGCTAAGTATGATCGGGAGCCCGTACATTTGAACCAACAATATAAAATATCAAAGCACAAAAGAAAAGTATGTGTCAGTACTTTGAATGTACTGGTATGCTAAGTGAGGTAGGCTGATATGCATGGGTTCATATGCATGAACAAATACTGACTGAGTAACATGAACATAACTGAATGAGGGTACATGAATGAATACGTAGACTATTCCTAAGATCGTCATAACACTAGATATTGAGTTTTGAATACTGAGTTACTGATATCTGAATTTAGTGATACTGAATTACTGATAACTGAGTGACTGTTTTTGACAGTCCTAATTCTGTAGAACTGAACAGAGTTCTATACTGAGCTGGGTGACTGTGTCTGACAGTCCTGAATTTGTAGAACTAAACTGAGTTCTTTACTGAGGCTGAATATGAAACTGAAATTGTGGGAGGTAATCATCTAACCGACATACCCCTTCTCTGAATAGATTGGGGTCCAACATGTAACCTCAGTTGGAAGGGTGTCAGTACCGTTCCATGGGTAAAGATAAACTGTGAGTTAACCTTATCTAACAGGAAGCTCTTTCGTTAACCCTCTCATGCAGGAAAACTCATATGAGATATATCAACCCTAGTCTGGAAGGAAGATACCTCAACCTACGCTGGCTACCTATTTCTATAACGTAGGGACTGCTACTAAGGGTCAAACCATATACTGGTAGGAATGCCCCCATCCGTGGGTTCGCTCAGTGCTGAATCCTACTCCCAACTGAATAGACACTGAGCTACTTTCTAGTCTGTACTAGGCTTGACTAAGCTGTTACTGATTGTAATGTCTAACTGAACTGAACTGAGTCCACTGAGTTCCGTTAATTGATGGAGTACTACTAAATCCTATTAACTGACTGATAACTACGGAGTTCTGTTAACTGACTGAGTTTACTGAGGCCTGAACTTAATACTGTACTGGAACTACGACTATTTTCTGAGTACTACTGTTCGTGACACTACTGAGGCTTTTTCATAAATACGGTAGCTCTAGATAAACAACTAAGTTTTCGGGTATTGAATATCCCAGGACTCGATAGCATGAAAAGTAAATCATAACATAGACTTGAAAAGCATAACCACGTGCACTTGTTCATAACTCATTCATAGAGATATTTTATCAAACACTTGCATGATATAACTTGCACATAAGCTAGCATGACATGATTTTCCCCGTTTTAGTTCACATGAGCAATTTATCAAGAACTTGGAGAACACAATCTATGCACATGATACAAAACGACTTGTAGGCGTCATAACTTCAATTCCAATTTCACACATTCAAGGGTTTAACATGAATCCGCATGATACTGCACATATATCAATTAACTGCACATGAAACTTGAAGTGAAACATGGATTTAGAACCCCAATTAATCATTATCATCACGAATATAATCAAACCCAATATGAAATTTATGAAATCAATACACTTGAAGTTTAGAAATAGTTTCTTCGACTCCAAGGGTGGGAGGAACACTTGGATGAACACTTCACATACCTTAACAACCAAATTCTGAAAGATTGATGGTCTGTTCTTGAGCCTTGAATTGAATTTGAATTCTCCTAGGGTTTGTTCTTTAGATCAACTTGTGAAGAATGAATAGTTTTTGCTATTAGAAGGGTTTAATCTTGTGTTTTGGGGATGATAGACATGGGAAAAAGACCTAATTACCCCTGAGGACACGACTTTTTAATGACTAAAAACTGACCTAGTGATGCACAGACAAACGCGACGCATCATTGGCATCGATGCGATGGCCAATGCACCGCATTGGTTCACTGGAATTTGCACTGGGAGCTAGAGAAAAATATTCATCAACATGATGGGCGACACAACGCGTTGATATCGCATCGATCCACTGGTTTGAGCTTTCAAATGTGATCCAAACTAAGTTTGAAAAATCCAAAACTTGTCCGGGAATACCCACTGACATTCTTGATCATGATTCAACCTAAAAATCATTAATTTAAGGTCATAAAGGTCACGAAATAGAGTCTCTAACTTACAAAGACTAAAATAATACTAAGTATGAATACTTAGCTAAAATTTTCTATGTCTGGGACCCCTTAACAAGCTTAAAGGACTGAGTTAAGCTAAGAATTTTGTGGGGTCTTACAAAATATCCCCCTTGGAAACATTTATCCACGAATGGGACTAATGAGGCTAGGAATACAGACAGACTGAACTTGTTTATTGGACATGCATGACTGCAATATGACTTTATGACTGACACTATTTATATATTGAAATTTCTTACTGAACATGCATATCTAATGCTTGAGTACTTGGCTGAACATGATTCATGAATGCGTGATTGGAATTGCTGATAAGCTGAGTTTTTCATGATGAACATGCACATCTGAAGCATTAATACATAACTAAAAAATGCAATGGTAACTGATATCGAATCTATCAAAGGGAAATCTGAGTATGGAATAGAGTAAGTTCAAGGGAAAACTGTTACCTTGGGTTGAGTTTGAATTTACGGAGAAGAGGTGAGGATACTTGGTCTGTATGTCTACTTCTGCTTCCCAAGTAGCTTCCTCGACAGACTGATTCCGTTAAAGAACTTTGACTAGAGGGACTTCTTTGTTCCCCAGTCTGCGGATTTGATAATCAAGGATTTTGACTAGAATTTCCTTATAAGAGAGGCTATTCCGAATGTCTATACTCCCTACAAGGACTACAACTACTGGGTAACCTATGCATTTCTTTAGAAAGGAGACATGGAATCCTGAATGGACTAAATCTAGATCTGAAGACAACTCAAGCTCGTAAACTACCTTTCCAAAATGGTTGAGAATTCAGTAAGGACCGACAAATCGAGGACTGAGATTTTCCCTTCTTGCCTAACTTCTTCACTCCTTTCGTGGGTGAGAATTTCACAAACACAAACTCACCGATCTCAACTCGAGATTTTTTACTGAACACGCATGAACGGGATCATGAGAACATAACTAAGCCTGAAACGTGATACATGAACTGAATATCATGAACTAAACTATGCCTCTTGAATACATGGCTTACGACTGAAATTGGAACTTAAGGGTCTACTCATGAGTACCCATTATTCTAAACTGGATTCATTGTGTTAAGAGAAACTGGGAGGTTTAGTACATGAAAGCTCGGGGGTTATGGTGTATCTCCCTCTTAGGAAATTATGTCCCTTGAAGAATACTGACTTGGCTTAGATACTGAGGAAAAACTGGGATGATTCATAGGGTACCTCCGAACAGAGTCATGACTAAATATCTGGGATCTGAAACTAGGATATGATACATGAACTGAGCTGAACACGCAACTACCTGGTTGCTCCATCTTGGAATAGTTACATTCATGAGGGTTCGGATAGTGCGACTAGATGGAAATATGGGGAACCGAACCGAACCGAACTTGTCTACCTAGCTGCTAAACTGAATTATTGGCTTACGAAATAGATCATGCTAAAAACTAATACTTTACTGGAGCATTTCCTTGACACTCTTTCTATAGAGTTCTAGTGACTTTAGGAAGCAAGGATTCTTGGCATGGTCTGAATAAGAAATCACATCCTGGCTAAAATTTTGTAATAAGAGGAGAGGCCTACAAATCATCATCTATGATAGAGTGACTAAGACTTATGCGTTACAACTATAAATTTTCAAGCTTAAACATATTCCTCAGATACTCTCTCAACTATACTTTCCACCCCATTACGACACTTCACTTGAGACTACTATAAAATATTCACATGGGCATTGAGCATGAAAGCATAAACATACTAACTTGTCTGATTAATTGAATGGATGATAGCTGAATACTGGTCATGTAAGATTGAACTGTACTTAGTCTGGACTGAAACTGTAGAGTATTTTATGTATGAGGTAAAGGCTGACTGAGCAACATGAGGTACTGAGCATGAATATGTGAAGACTGTATTATTTGAGAATACAAGACCAAGCATATAACATGATTCCAAAATAGTCAATAAACTCAGGTATTGAAATACTGATAACTGAATAACTGATAACTGTACTCTATGGTCAAGTAAATGTGAAACTGAACTGAGTTGCTCATCTGATTACTGGATTTGGACTGTGATTGAGACTGTAACTAAGATGGTAATTGAGCCTGTAACTGAGATTGTAATTGAGACTCATAATGGAACTCAATGCTGGGTTCTAATAACTACGCGATAGAGACTGATATCAATCGTGGGTCTGAATAGACACACTCTGCATTTTCTCAACTTCTCATCTCATGAAAAATCCCGATTCCCCCTTTCCTTCAGCAACTAAATACAACTTCTTGCTAGCCATTTACCTATACACTAACCTGACATTCAAGAATGTCTTCATGACTACAGCCTCGTGTATAACAAGTATGCAAAAGTGTTTCCTTAACATGAAATTTTAATTCTCTCCCATCTAAGCAATCACTCATCACTATAAAATTTCATAAGGAGAGTTCACTAAAGGGTTAAAACATGAGGACCTAAAGCATGAATGAACATTATACAAAATTTGACACCTAACTGAGGCCTGAGAAAGAGAATGTCAACATCATAGATTCACCAAGAGACATAAACTGAGGATACGCGTGAAATAATTTGAATTTAGCTGATCGTTAGGGGTATAGAATGAGTCATGGGAACTAAACATAGTGTAAAGCATAACAAAGTACATAAGTCATGAGCTGCATGACCTAAGTCTAGAGTTTCTGTATTTATGGAACATAATTCATAACAATGAGTGAACTTGCACTCCTTATACTAGGAACTGTAAGCGTGCATGATTGCTAATGTGCATGAGTATAAGTTATCATCATAGAGCTAACATGTAAGATATGAACAGATATCATAATAACTGATGGGTTTTAAGAGTCTGGAATATGATTCTGAGATGATCTGCGTGATCATTCTCTCTACGAAAATAGGCAAGATTGTTATTAATGAAGGTTATTACGAATATGTCCAAGTACTTCTTGAACACACGGTTCATCAAGTCCACGAAAGCTACTGGGGAATTGGAAAGACCAAATGACATGACTAAGAATTTGAAGTGACAAAATTGAGTTCTAAAAACTGTCTTTGGAATGTCATCGTATCTAACTCTGAGCTGATGATAGCCTGATCTGAGGTCTATCTTAGAAAAATAACTGGCACCCTAAAGTTGGTCAAACAACTCATCGATTGTTAGAGGTGGATACTTGTTCTTGACCATGACTTTATTTAGCTGACGGTTGTTAATGCACCTCCTGAGAGAACCGTCTTTCTTACACATGAATAGAATTGGTGCACCCTATAGGGACATACTGGGTCTGATGAATCCCTTATCTAGGAGATCTTTCAACTGTTCTTTTAATTCCTTGAGTTTTTTTGGTGCCATTCTATATTGTAGAATAGAAATGGGCTGAGTGTCTAGAAGAAGGTCTATTCCGAAGTCGATTTCCCTTTCGGGAGGAACTCCGGGAAGATCTTCGAGAAACATGTTTGGGAATTCACATGCTGCTAATACTAACTCAAGAGTAAGGGTTTCAAATCTAGAGTGTTGGACTCAAACGAGATGGTAGACACATCCCTTATATCATTTTACTTGCCCTAAGATAAGAAACAAGCTGACCTCTAAGTGCTGAAGAACTACCCCTCTATTCTAGGATGGGTTTATTCAGAAATTGAAATTGGACAATTCTATTTCTGCAGTCGACTGAGGAATAGCAGGAATGAAGCCAATACATTCCAAGAATGACATCAAAATTGGTCATCTTTAATTCGAGTAAGTCTGCTGAAGTGACTTTCTGAGATACCATAACTGGACAGTTCCTGTATACCCGTCGGGCTATGATAGATTTACCCACTAGGTTAGAGACTGAGAAAGGCTTTGCTAGGATTTTGGGACTGACTCTAAAATTAGCAGCTATATATAGAGTTACAAAGGACAAAGAAGCTCCTGGATCTAGCAAAGCATGAGCATGTAAATGGTAAACTTGTAACATACCAGTGACCACATTAGGAGAACTTTCTTGATCTTGTCGGGACTAAAGTGGATAAAGCCTATTTGGGCATTGCCCACTGGTGGCACTGGAGGAGACACCCTGCTGATTCGGGCGACCGGACTGAGCTGGGGGACGATTATGCTGACTCTGCGAATCCAATTGAGGACAATATCTAACTCTGTAGCCTGTCTTGCCATACCCGAAACACACATCACTGCTATCTCTACAGATACTCTGGTGGTTTCTTCCGCACTTCTTGAAAAGAGGATTTGTTCGGCCACTTTTTGTCCTAGTCATTCTGGCCCTCTTATTTTTTCTCCCCTCTTTCCTATGCCTCTTCTCCTTACTCTGTGGAGTATGATCCATATGCCTTGATAGGATAATAGCCAACTGATTGTTCTAAGTAGCTACTGAATAAGCTATGGCAGAGAAAGCAACTCTAAATTTAGAGTGGTTGACATGCTTATTCAGGGGATCTTCCTGAACGGGTGAAGGGGCTAGCTAATTTTCATTACTTCTCTTATTAGCTTCTCTAGAAGGCATGTTATAGAAGAATAAAAAAGATATAAATTACACTGAGAGTTTAACTTAAGCTCATGCTCACCACGATATGAATACTGAAGAAAGTGAAACTTTTCCTAAATTCCTTATAGCTTCTTATCCATGAGTGTGGCACGCTACACACGCATGCACAAGACTCTAATAGACATGAATTTTAGACTTCCTAGGACTCTTTTGAAATGCCTTAAGTCTATACCCTGGATGCTACACGATGCTCATAATCCTGAAGGACCACAAGCTAACCCATGATTGGTACCTTCTACAATAACTGAATAGTAATACTATATTTATGCAAAAAATATTCAGAAAATTACCATAAGGTTCAAATTTGAAATAAATACTAAAACTTAACATTTGTCTAAAAATACTCTAGTCTGAGAAGCCTCTAATGTCTGAACACGAGGTTGATGAGACAAGTCCCCAACTAACTCCGACTACTAAAATAAACTAAGATACCAAAATAAAAATCATATCCTTGAACTATGAGGACTCACCACTAACTCTGACTGCTGAAACTCTGAACTGCTAAGTATGATCGGGAGCCTGTGCATCTGAACCTATGATATAAAATATTATAGTGCTAAAGAAAAGTATGCGTCAGTACTTTAAATGTACTGGTATTCTAAGTGAGGTAGGCTGATATGTATGGGTTCATATGCATGACCAAATACTGACTGAGTAACATGAACATAACTGAATGAGAGTACATGTATGAATACGTAAACTGTTACTGAGATCATGATAACACTGGATACTGAGTTCTGAATACTGATTTACTGATATCTGACTTTACTGATACTGCATTACTGATAACGGAGTGACTATTTCTGACAGTCCTAATTCTGTAGAACTGAACTAAGTTCTATACTGAGCTGGGTGACTGTGTCTGACAGTCCTAAATCTGTAGAACTAAACTAAGTTCTATACTGAGGCTGAATATGAAACTGAAACTATGGGAGGTAATTATCTAACTAATATGACCCTTCTCTAAATAGATTGGGGTCCAACCTGTAACCTAAGTTGGAAGGGTGTCAGTACTATGCCATAGGTAAAGACAAACTGTGAGTTAACCCTCTTTGACAGGAAGCTCTTTCATTAACCCTTGCTTGTAGAAAAACTCATATGAGATATATGAACCCTAGTCTGGTAGGAGATACCTCAAACTACGCTGGCTATGTAGTTTTGTAATGTAGGGACTTCTACTAAGGGTCATACCATATGCTGGCAGGAATGCCCCCATCCCTGGGTTCGCTCGGTGCTGAATCCTACTCCTAACTGAATAGACACTGAACTTCTTTCTAGTCTGTACTAGGATTGACTGAGCTGTTACTGATTGTACTATCTAATTAAAATGAACTGATTCCACTGAGTTTCATTAATTAATAAAGTACTACTGAATCCTATTAACTGAGTGAATACTATAGAGTTTTGTTAACTGACTGAGTTTATAGAGGCCTGAACTAAATACTGTACTAGAACTACGACTGTTTTCTGAGTACTATTATTCGTGACACTACTGAGGCTGTTCCATAAATACTATAGCTCTAGATAAATAGCTAAGTTTTCAGGTATTGAATACCCCTAGGATTTGATAGCATGAAAAGTAAATCATAACATAGACTTGAAAAGCATAACAATGTGCACTTACTCATAACTCATTCATAGAGATATTTTATCAAACACTTGCATGATATAACTTGCACATAAGCTAGCATGAGATGATTTTCCCCCTTTTAGTTCACATGTGCAATTTATCAAGCACTTGGAGGACACAATCTATGCACATGATACAAAATGATATATAGGCATCATAACTTCAATTCCAATTTCACACATTCAAGGGTTTAAAATGAATTCACATGATACTACACATATATCAATTAACTCCACATGAAACTTGAAGTGAAACATGGATTTAGAATCCTAATTAATCATTATCATCACGAATATAATCAAACCCAACATGGAATTCATGAAATCAATACACTTGAAGTTTAGAAATAGTTTCTTGGACTCCAAGGGTGGAAATAACCCTTGGATGAACACTTTACATACCTTAACAACCAAATTCTGAAAGATTGATGGTAAGTTCTAAAGCCTTGAATTGAATTTGAAATCTCCTAGGGTTTGTTCTTGAGAGCAACTTGTGAAGAATGAATAGTTTTTGCTCTTAGAAGGGTTTAATTTCATATTTTGGGGTTGATAGACGTGGAAAAAAAGACATAATTACCCCTGAGGATGTGGCTTTTTAATGACTAAAAACTGAGCTAGCGATGCGCAGACCGACGTGCCGCGTCATTGGCATCGACGCGATGGCCAATGCACCACATCGAGTCCACATTGGTACACCAGAATTTTCATTGTGAGCTGGAGTAAAATATTCATTAACGCAATGGGTGATGCGGCGCATTGAGATTGCATCGATCCACTGGTTTGAGCTTTCAAATATGATCCAAACAAAGTCTGAAAAATCTAAAACTTGTCCGATAACACCCACTAACATTCCTGATCATGATTCAACATAAAACTCATTACTTTTAGGTCATAAAGGTCATGAAGTAGAGTTTCTGTAATACCCCAGAAAATTTTCTTCGTAAAGATTTTGTGAGAAACGTATCGAGTTCTACGCTTTAGAGCGATCCATAATTTTTTTATGTAGTATTTCAAAGACATTGACCTACCATTGCGTAGAGTATCAAATAAACTTTCCAACAATATGTAGATCATCGAAAACGAACACTCGAGCGATGAGTTACAACCATTCCAATCGAACTACGACCATTCCGATCGAACTGTGAACAGTAAAACATGCAGGAAAAAGTACTGAGGCCTGGCGTATTTTTGCTCCAACTTTAAATGATCATAACTCCTTATACATAATGATATGGGTGATCTACTATATATCAACGGAAATTTCTGCGAGTCCTCTTTTCGATGAAATTGGTTTCATCCAAATTTTCTATTGGAGCAAAAAGTTATGGTCGATCTACTTCAGCCTATCAAAAGTGATTTTTTGGGTCAACTTCAAATGATCATAACTCCTCGTACACAATGATATGGGTGAGATACTATATATCAACGAAAATATATGAGAGTCCTCTTTCTAATGAAATTGGTTTCATCCAATTTGGATATCGGAGTAAAACGTTATGGTTGATCTACTTCAGACTATCAAAACAGTCCACCAAAGGACAGATTCGAGAATTATTTGATTTTTAAGGGCATTTTGGTCATTATGCCTTCACTTCATGGACGAAAATTGTCCATTTATACCTATATTGAGCCATAAAATTCATGTTCTTCCATCAAAAATATTGAGAGAACTAAACCCTAGGTCCATTTTGAGCTCCAAATATCTTCCAATTTCACCGTAGAAATTCAAATTTGATCCGATAATCGAACTCATCATCTCGAGACCTTCGAGGAGCACCCCTTATTTGTGTGAACAGGATTCCGTAATCAAGAAGTCAATTTCAAGGTATGTGGGGTTCTGAACAAAAGCAATCTTCTGTTCTTGTGCCCAAAGCTTTAATTTTATTATGGTTTTACATGATTTTGCAAGTGAGATTATGTCTAAATAATTCGATTATGAGATTATGATGATTGAATGAATAAACTTTGATTTATATGATTATCTCAATATTTTCATGATATAATTTAATAATTTTCATTGCGAATTACACACTTTACCATGAGGTGGTATTTTGAATGATTTTGGAACGTATGTCGAGATGATATTTTGGAATAATATTTTGAGATATGTGTCAAGCTTTATGCTTCCCAACGATGATTTGAATTATTGAATATATATATATTTGAGACATGAGATGTCTTGATATCTATAATTGTAAATTTCATATTTTTATTTTGAATGATTTTGAGATTTATGTTGAAATGGTATTCTGGAATGATTTTGAGATTTATGATAAGCTTAAAGCTTCTTTATGACGAAATTGAATCATTGAGCATATTGAGTTATAACATTTGAGATGTTACCATGAGTCTTGATATTTTCTAAAAAATATTGATGTTGTCATGACTTGATAAATTATTACATTTTGACATTTAAAAAGGTTGAGTTCTATTATTGAAATTTCATGATATTCGAAAATGGGCATACACTTAAATTACTTTATGAAGGATTTATAAGACTTTGAATTTTTTTCCAATATGGATATACATGATTACTTCATTACTCTACTTCTTAAATTGAGAATTTATGCTATGAATTGTATACTACTATAATGAATTGATATTTCTAAAGGCTTTCGAGATAAAAGTCGTGATTTGAGTTGTACTACGAGATATGTATTCTTATTATGAATTGAAGGTCTCAAGTGCTTTTCAAAAGCTGTTGTCATGATTTAATTGTCGAATTGAAAGAATAATCATTTGAGTACATTGACCTTGAACTCGCAGAGTCGAGATGATTTTGACTATGAGAAAGATTGATTTTGATATAGATGTTGAGATGAATTTTGGTATTTTTTTTTGGATGATTTTGATGAGTTGAATTGTTGAAAATATTACGTATTGAGTCTTCACATCCTTGTCCAAATGTCGAGTCGGTTATGGTTCAATGCATTGATACCTTGTTGATGTTGAAAAGGATTGAAATGTTTTAAGTCGAAGTTGGATTGAAATGTTTTAAGTCGAAGTTGGGGTTAGGAATCCACAAATTATTGATGAATTATAAATTGAGATATTTGATTTGGTCTTTATGATAGACTCTTGTGATGATGATGGTGGATTTCCTAACGCGTTCTGAGCTTATCGGGGAGTAGTCCTTAGCACCGAGAGGGAAATTTGGTATTTCCCCAAACCTATGTACCACCATAGGGTTGTTTGATGATGATATTATTGGCCAGAGATCCCTATTATGATTATTGCTGTTTTAAGGTCGTACTCCCTGGCAAAGAGTATGACGCTCCCGCCAATGGGGGTTTCAAACATTGGTATTCCACGTAGCTCATGTGGGGTTGTCGGTTATAGGAAACTCCCCTGTCCATAAAAGTCATGTTTCTTTAATTACCGAGTCACTTCGAGATTTGAGTCAAAGAGTTGAGATATTATGATGAATTATGATTACCTATGATGAATTTTGACGATATGATAATTTATGATGATTTATCATAATTTATGATTTTTGATGATTTACATGGATTATGAGATTTTACCATTTGAACTATTTATTATGAAAATATGAAGAGTATGATTTGATATAACTCAATCCAAGTGAGTCATCATTGTCTGTATGCATGTTTTTATGAAATTGATGATGCTATTTAAAGTGTTGCATGCACCCCCACATACTCAGTACATTCTCTTTGTGTTGTCCCTTATTTACTATTCTATTCAGTTACAGTTTCCGATCAGCAGGTAAAGAGTCCTCACAGTTCAGTGACTTGGGTCGGTTATTTCAGTTTGGAGCATTGTATCTTCTTTCGTCTGTAGTATTAAGTGTGGTAGTTGGGAGTCATAACTTGACTATGTACATACAATACTAGTAGAGGATTCATAGACAGTAGTAGTGGTTGATATATTCAGTCTCCTTCTTGTATATGTATATGTGTTAGTAGAATTGTCATTTTGTAATTTCAATATTGTACTAAACAGATTCTGTATTGAGATATTTTCAGCTTCATTCTCTCAGAATTATGTGTTAATTAGTTGCTTTTGAGTTATACCGATGAAAAGGGTTAGCTTGGGGTCACTTGTGACCCTAAGCACCGTGTGGCGTCTCGGAGCTCAATTTTCTAGGCGTTACAAACTTGTTATTAGAGTACAAAGTTCAAGTGTCCTAGGGTATCTATGAAGCCATGTCTAGTAGAGTCTTTCGGAACGGTACGAAGACGTCTGTACTTTTCTTTGAGAGGCTATAAGGCATTCAGGAAAGGTTGTTGTTCTTTCAAGTCTTGAATTGTGCAATAAGTTTAAACCAGATAAGCTACCAAATTTCTTTTCAGGATCTATAAGTGATAGTTTGTACTTTTCTATCTGTGTTATTCTTGAGATAGTATGAGTAGCAAGTCCCGGTTCTTTCCCTGATAATGTTTTCAGACTGATTAGCAAAATGTTTTAGAAGTCTCATAAAAGTGGCTTCAGAAGAGCCTCCCAGTGTGTTATAAGTTCCTGAAGTTTCATGTTATGTCCTCTTCTTTATGACTTGTTCAGCTAAGACTGAGTGGATGCGTACTCCTTGATCATCGAATATGGTATGCCAAGTTCCTATCTCCCATAATCTTGCTATCATCATGCTGTTGAAAAAAATAAATAAAAAAATGAAAGTCTAGTGAAGCCGTGTGGGGCTGTTTCGATTCACTAGCACAACTGTTTTGTTATTCACCTCAAACTTTTTTTCAAAACTCATATTCAAAGCCTAGTGGATCCGTGTGCGGCCTATTTCGATCCACTAGCAACTTGTAGTTCATCTTGTTCCTTGTGCTGGCTGAAAATGTGGGATTTGGAGGTGTAGTAGTAAGAAGGATGGTAAGTGTGATTTGTTGAGCATAAGTATAACGGAATCTATTTTTGCATACATTTGGGGTTAATAGGGAGTGATATATCCTTGTGTGTCAATTTTGTGATGTAGTTTGTTCGAGGTATGAAATGGGTGTTGATGGTATTTGTATGTCAGAGAGTATAGGTTAGTAATGGAAGTACTCGGTGGGTGAGTGTTGTTAAATTATGCCGTTGCCGGGTTGCAAGAGGAAGTTAAGTTAAGACATAGAGAGCTATGAACTAAGTTAAGTTGTGTATGAAGGATAGATACTAGTGACGGGTGAAAGAAGGATGTGTTAATGGATTGTGAATAAGATAAGCTATATGATTATGACCAATTATTATTGTTATGAAGTTTAAATGGGCTAGCATTTGTTGAGTATTGTTTTATAGTTTCTAAGTGGAAATTTCGTGCAAAAAGTTTTAAGTTATATTGTGTGCTAAAAGTTAAGTTTGAATGATTGGTGATCGTGAAGGTGACTGTGACGATTTCTTGATTAATGGTATTAGTTGTTAGGAAGTGATCTAGTAGGCTTGAATAGTGGATATAAGAGCCTAAGTTTGGTTGATTCATGATTAAGTTTGATGTTGTATTTATGATGAGAAAGTTCACCCAAGATATTATGGGACTGCTTCAATTTTGAGGATTAGTGTATGACTGTAATGGTTCAGCTTCTTAGATATGATTTTGATTCTTATGGTTTAGAAATATAAGTTTACAAGCGTGATTTTAATAAGCGATGACAGAGGTAGTGTGGTCCATTAAGGATGAGAAAAATTTGAGTTGAGCGTTAGACTCTAAGATTGAAATTCCGAAGTTGAGATGAAAGCATTGAAGCTCTAGATGGTGTATACTCTGACTATCTGGTTGCTTATGCGGATTTGAGATTAGAAAGTGTGCAAGTGTTAGGTGTTGATTATTGGGGTTATAGAAGGATAGGTGGTAATTCGAGAAGTTGTGTGAGGATGTGGTTATATGCTTTCTGAGGTAGTCATTTGGGTGAAGTTTTATGGTTTGTGTGTGTGATTATGTATCAGACTCTCGAGTGAAGTGACTTTAGTTTAGATTAAAGTGTATAGTGTGTTACTGACCTAGAGCGATGGCTTAAGTCTAAGGGGGAGATGATAGATCAAGTAACCGAGTTAAGTGTTCAGATTCCAATAGTGGTAAGAAAGGGGTTTTGCTCGACCCATTCCTATTTCAATTCTTTCAGTTATTCCAGGGCCTACTCCTGCTTTACACTTCAGTTCCATGATCATAATTCGAGTTCGTGCATGTCATAAAGGACCATGTTCTCTCTCAGTTCCCAATACGTGGGGTTTCAGATTATTTTTTTGTGGTGGAATTATATTCCATAAGTTATGAATTCCAAATCTTAAGTTATGTGGCTAGTAATCGAGGTACTCTAGCCTTACCCTATGCTCTATTTGAGAAATAAAGCATTTCTGTTAATGATCAATGAAAGTTTAGATTCATATCGTGCATATTCCCAAATCAAATTTCTTTGCCAAGTTCATGATGTTAAATCTTCTATTCCTTACACCTTGGTGAATGTAAAGTTATTCAGGGTATCTAGTCATATTTTAGACCAACATGTTCTATCCCTTTGATAACTTCTTTCGTAGGGTGAGTGAGTGATGATGAATGGTTGGTTATATGGAAAAATACGTATTTGTTGTGGATAAGGGTGTTGGTGAATAGTTATCTAGATAGAAGAGAGAAAATGTTTCCTTATCTTGGATAGAAAGGTGTATGCTTATTTTGAGCTAAGTGGTAATGTGAAGTAAGATTGAGATTAAGCTTTCATGTATATTGTGGTTCGTTGAAGTTTTAAGTGGTTATCTTGAGGGATTGTGGTGTATATGTTTCAGATTCTGGAAGCTAGTTATGCTTTTGTTTTCTAAGTATTCCAGCTCAGTCAATCAAAATCGTATAGTGTACCTTCTCATTTATCATTTCATCATGTTATCCAAGGATCTTAGGAATGAAATCATTGCCATATGGAGCATCTCAGTAGTTACGAGTATACCTCTGTTCGTGCGTCATGCATATGAGCTAATTCATAGGTGCCCCGTGCACAGTCTTACTGACCCTGTGAAATAAGTGTTGTAGAGGAACATAGAGTCCCAAGGGGGAGATACCACGTGACTTCTTAAAGCTTCAGTGTTTTAAACACATCTAGTTCATGCTCAAGTTCTCATTACGAGCCTTGAATTGGCTATTGTTGCATACGCATTCATACATTCCAGAGTCAGTTCAGCTAGATAGTTATGTGTCAGATATGCATGTTCAGTATGAGGACTAGGAAACTGTAATTCCAATCGTGCCGATATGTCTCATATGTTCGCGTCCCTTAAGAAGGTCAGTTGATCAGTACTTTTATCCTATCAAGAAGAATTCAAGGACGAATGTTTCCAAGGGGGAGATAATGTAATACCCCAAAAAATTTTCTTCGTAAAGATTTCGTGAGAAACGTATCGAGTTATATGCTTTAGAGCGATCCATAAATTTTGTGTAGTATTTCTAAGACGTTGACCTACCATTGCGTAGAGTATCGAATAAGATTTCTAACGATATGTAGATCATCAAAAATGGACACTCGAGTGATGAGTTACAACCATTACGATCGAACTACGACCATTCCGATCGAACTGTGAACAATAAAACGTGCAGGAAAAAGTACTGAGGCCTGGTGTATTTTTTCTCCAAATTTAAATGATAATAAATCCTTGTACATAATAATCTGGGTGATCTACTATATATCAACGGAAAGCTCTGCGAGTTCTCTTTCCGATGAAATTAGTTTCATCTAATTTGTCTATCGGAGCAAAAAGTTATAGTCGATCTACTTCAGCCTATCAAAAGTGAATTTTTGGTTCAACTTCAAATGATCATAACTCCTCGTACACAATGATCTGGGTGAGATACTATACATAAATGGAAATATATGAGAGTCCTCTTTCTAATGAAATTGGTTTCATCCAATTTGGATATCGGAGTAAAACGTTATGGTTGATCTACTTCAGACTATCAAAACAGTCCACCAAAGGACAGATTCGAGAATTATTTGATTTTTAAGGGCATTTTGGTCATTATACCTTCACTTCATGGACGAAAATTATCCATTTATACCTATATTGAGCCATAAAATTCATGTTCTACCATAAAAAATATTGAGAGAACTAAACCCTAGGTCCATTTTGAGCTCCAAATATCTTCCAATTTCACCGTAGAAATTCAAATTTGATCCGATAATCGAACTCATCATCTCGAGACCTTCGAGGAGCACCCCTTATTTGTGTGAATAGGATTCCGTAATCAAGAAGTCAATTTCAAGGTATGTGGGGTTTTGAACAAGAGCAATCTTCTGTTCTTGTGCACAAAGCTTTAATTTTATTATGGTTTTACATGATTTTGCAAGTGAGATTATGTCTAAATAATTTGATTATGAGATTATGATGATTGAATGCATAAACTTTGATTTATATGATTATCTCAATGTTTTCATGGTATGATTTTATAATTATCATTGCGAATTACACACTTTTACCACGAGGTGGTATTTTGAATGATTTTGGGACGTATGTAGAGATGGTATTTTGGAATAATATTTTGAGATATGTGTCAAGCTTTATACTTCCCAATGACGATTTGAATTATTGAATATATATATATATTTGAGACATGAGATGTCTTGATATCTATAATTGTAAATTTCATATTTTTATTTTGAATGATTTCGAGATATATGTTGAAATGGTATTTTGGAATGATTTTGAGATTTATGATAAGCTTAAAGCTTCTTTATGATGAAATTGAATCATTGAGCATATTGAGATATAACATTTGACATGTTACCATGAGTCTTGATATTTTCTCAAAAATATTGATGTTGTCATGACTTGATAAATTGTTACATTTTGACATTTAAAAAGGTTGAGTTCTATTATTGAAATTTCATGATATTCGAAAATGGGTATACACTCAAATTACTTTATGAAGGATTTATAAGATTTTGAATTTTTTTTCAAATATGGATATACATGATTACTTCATTACTCTACTTCAGAAATTGAGAATTTATGCTATGAATTGCATACTACTACAATGAATTGATATTTCTAAAGGCTTTCGAGATAAAAGTCGTGATTTGAGTTGTACTACGGGATATGTATTCTTATTATGAATTGAAGGTCTTAAGTGCTTTTCAAAAGCTGTTGTCATGATTTAATTATCGAATTGAAAGAATAATCATTTGAGTACATTGATCTTGAACTCGCAGAGTCGAGATGATTTTGACTATGAGAAAGATTGATTTTGATAGAGATGTTGAGATGAATTTTGGTATTTTTTTTTCGGATGATTTTGATAAGTTGAATTGTTGAAAATATTACGTATTGAGTCTTCACATCCTTGTCCAAATGTTGAGTCGGTTATGGTTCAATGCATTGATACCTTGTTGATGTTGAAAAAGATTGAGATATTTTAAGTCAAAGTTGAGGTTAGGAATCCACAAATTGTTGATGAATTATAAATTGAGATATTTGATTTGGTCTTTATGATGGACCCTTGTGATGATGATGGTGGATTTCCTAACACGTTCTGAGCTTATCGGGGAGTAGTACTTAGCACCGAGAGAGAAATTTGGTATTTTCCCAAACCTATGTGCCACCGTAGGGTTGTTTGATGATGATATTATTGGCCAGAGAGCCCGATTATGATTATTACAGTTTTAAGGTTGTACTCCCTGGCAAATAGTATGACGCTCCCGCCAACGGGGGTTTCAAACGTTGGTATTCCACGTAGCTCACGTGGGGTTGTCGGTTATAGGAAACTCCCCTATCTATAAAAGTCATGTTTCTTGAATTACCGAGTCACTCCGAGATTTGGGTCAAAGAGTTGAGATATTCTGATGAATTATGATTACCTATGATGAATTTTAACGATATGATAATTTATGATGATTTATCATAATTTATGATTTTTGATGATTTACATGGATTATGAGATTTTACCATTTGAACTATTTATTAAGAAAGTATGAAGAGTATGATTTGATATAACTCAAGCAAAGTGAGTCATCATTGTCTGTATGCATGTTTTCATGAAATTGATGATGTTATTTAAAGTGTTGCATGCACCCCCACATACTCAGTACATTCTCGTTGTGCTGACCCTCATTTACTATTCTATTCAGTTGCAGTTTTCGGTCAGCAGGTAAAGAGTCCTCACAGTTCAGGGACTTGGGTTGGTTATTTCAATTTGGAGCATTGTATCTTCTTTCATTGGTCGTATTGAGTGTGGTAGTTGGGAGTCATGACCCGATTATGTACAGACAATACTAGTAGAGGCTTCATAGACAGTAGTAGTGGTTGATGTATTCAGTCTCCTTCTTGTATATGTATATGTGTTAGTAGAATTGTCATCTTGTAATTCCAATATTGTACTGAACAAATTCTGTATTGAGACATTTTCAGCTTTATTCTCTCAAAATTCTGTTTTAATCAGTTGCTTTTGAGTTATACCGATGAAAAGGGTTAGCTTAAGGTCACTTGTGACCCAAAGCACCGTGTGGCATCTCGGAGCTCGATTTTCGGGGAGCTACAGTTTCTAACTTACGAAGGCTAAAATAACACTAAGTATGAATACTTAGCTAAACTCTTCTAAGTCCGGGACCCCTTAACAAACTTAAAGGACTGAGTTAAGCTAAGGATTTTATGGGGTCTTACATTTGGGCTGGACAATTCCCCCATGAAGTTCTTTGATTTGATGAATATGGAGGTGGAATGGGGGATTGATCTTGTTTTGGATGCTTGTCCAACTCTTATTCCTCCTTTATAGAATGGTTTTGGGTAGAGGAATACCAAGTGTCCCTAGTGTACCTCCCCGGTGATACCCATTAGAGCGAATTATTGTGCTTATTAGCGCAATGGGAAAAAGGTCAAAGATTGATCTTAAATTTTCTTTTAGCGGTGGTCCCCAATAAAAGGTTGAGATGTGTACTCTAGTGATTCTCTCCTATCTCAATCGAGAGGGTGCTCTATTAGTGTGGAATGCATTCTATTAGAACTTACGCCTAAGGTTCGTATGTTGTATATGTTTTGTATTCTGGATATAAGTCTTGACCTTACATTACGTTACCAATGGTAGATACGGTGGTGTGTCATTTGGTGTCCAGTCCTAAGGACTCTTCCTTTGGCATGTTATGTTCGGATGGGTCTCACTTATGACCTAGGTGGTTTCTATGAAACCCTTTGTGCCTTTGGTGTTTTGTCCTGTTATTGGGATCTCTATCTTGCATTGAGTGGAATGGATAATTCTTGTACTTTGGTTCCTTGATGATTTTCTTATGCTAGGATGGTAGTGTCTTAGAGAACGTGGTGATGTTTTGAAATGGAGAAATGCAAAAGCCCCTAAGTGGGGGGAATTCTAGGGTGACTTATAGAACTAAGGTTTTGGAAAGGACTAAAGAGTGAAAAACTTTGTGAAAATGATAGAGGGTGCTAGATCTTAGGAAGGATAGATCATACAGTGGGTATAAAATCGGTAGTCTTGAATGATGTAGTTGGTAGATATACCAATAGTTGTGTTGGGTGCTTAAGAGATTTGGGAAGGCATATGCATAAATTGTTTTATGGCATAGTTGTGTTGTGGTTTTGAATTTTCAATCATATGTTGGTGATTTTGGATATAATAGTTGGTTATAGTTTTCCTATGCCATCTACTTGTGATTCACATATGATAATAGTAATGGAGCAGAGTACTATTGGGGATGGATGTAAGGAATATAGCCCGGTGGTTTAATTTAACTCCTTTTATCTTTGAATAGGCTTGAACATGGAAGTGGTGCTGCATAGATAGACTCAAGCACTCATAGTGGTATGTCTCTAAGAAGCTATAAGTTGCACCAGACTTTCTCTCTAGTGTTGGCATGGTTATTTTTTAGGCGTGTATGGTGGGAAGTGTCGACCTCCTATTGGGTGGTAGAAAGTTTGTGAGGGTAAGTTACTCGACCCCTATTTTATTCACAGATACTTAGAAAAGGTTCAGGTGATTCATAAGAGGTTGAAAACCACTTAAAGTCGCAAAAAGTCCTATGCAGATGTGAGTTAATAAGATTTAGGGTTTAGCATTCGTGATTGGGTATTCTTGAAGGTGTCTCCTATAAAGGGAGTGACGTGGTTTGGTAAAAGGGGGAAGCTTAGTCCCTTTATGTTGGTCCCTATTTCTATTTGATTTTGAAAAAGATTGGCAATGTTGCCTATGAGTTGGAGTTTCCTTCTAAATTGAACTCCATCTCCATGGCTTTCCATGTCTTTATATTGCGAAGATGTGTGGGTGACCCTTCCTTGATTGTTCCCTGGGAGGATGTTGGCATTTCAGACTCTTTTTCCTATGAGAAGATCTCGGTGAGGATCTTAGATTATTAAGTTTGCCGGTTGCAAATGAAAGAAGTGGTGTTGGTGAAGGTTCTATGGAGGAACCAATAGTTCGAGGAAGCTACTTGGGAGGTGGAGGAGGACATGAAGTCCAAGTATCCACATTCATTTCCCATTATAGAAAATTATGATCGAGCTATGTGTTAATCTTTTTGATTTGATATATGTCTTTGGTAGACAATGGGTTAAAGTCCCTAAGCTTCGAATTGATCAGGTGTTTTTAACAAAATGATGGGTTTGAATCTCAAAGATATTAAAATGAATAGTCGATCGATGATGATCATAATGTGTGTTGTATCCTTGTTGTATGCTTTGTTCTAACTTGCTTAAAGGTTGGTTTGATGGATGATAATGTGTTAACTTGTGTTTATGTTTCCTTACCCGTCATTTGCGGGCGGATGATCCAAGTGAGGCAAAATTGAAATAACTAGGCTTTTGATCTTAGGAATAGTCTCTTGAATGGTGCATTATGACCAAGGTACGGTTAGGTGTGTCACTTATACCCTTGGGTACGAGTCGTAACCTCTATCACTTTCCCCCTTGTACCTTGATTAGCCTAGGAGGGTAACATACTGTCCTCAATACGACTTGACCTCTCCTTAGTCGTACACTAAAGTACGAGTCGTACCTAGGTGAGTCGTAAGGTGCTTAGCACTTGATCAAAAGTGGACTATTTTTGGTATGTTTCGTGGGTATGGTTTAGGGTTCAAGTCGTACCCTTTGGATACAACTCAAGGGTGTGTAGTCATACCCTAACCAGTATATGGGACCTAGGTGAAGCCTAAGGTATGAGTTAGGGTGTTACTCATACCCCAGGGTACGGTTCCTTAAGTGAGTCGTACCCAAGGACGAGCACATTTTCTAGATTTTAACTAAGCGCCCTATGGTCATTTTCTAACCCCCAAAACCTAAGTCCCCTCACTATATAAATGTATATAGCCTCCTAAAATAAATTTTGAGTGGATCAAACATCCAAAACACCCTCTCAAACACTTTGGAAGATTTGAGGCTAGGGTTTCAAGGGAGTTCATTTTGGGGGCAAGAGGAGTCAAGTTTTTGTTGGTGGATTATCTTGTTTAAGGCATGTATCTCTCTTCCTTGCTAAAAACCTCAAAAACTATGTATTTCACACTTGGATTAGTAAGTGTACATGGTGATTTTGAAATCAAATAAAAAGGTTTTTTTATTAAATGATGAATAATGTTTTCTCTTGCTTAGACTTGTGATTATATATGATATTGGTGGTGGTTTGCATATGTGGGTGTTTGTCGTATGTGGTTTAACAAATGGGTCTTGATTAACCCTAATATTAATGAATTCTACCATGAACTTGGCCTTGATAAAGGTATGTGCACACAAGGTGTTTGTGAAAATGTCTAAGTGAAATGTCTAGTTACATATTAATGGCGTATTCAACTATGTTGTTGGTCTAGTGAACATGAATAGGATATGATATTGTTACAATGAATGTGAATACTTGATAAGTGGTTGGTGAATGCATTGCTATCAATGTATTGAGTCATAATGAATATGAATGCTTGGTAAATGGTTGGTAAGAACTTTGTTAATCAAGTAATGGAATAATTGATGACTTTAGATGGTACAATGGCCTAATAAATATGAATAGTTGATAAATGGTATTGTAATGATATTGTTATTCATGTAATTAGTTTAATAATGACCATGTTATTTGATGGCTATGAAAGGGGTCCATTTTCATAAACGTGAACTTGAATTATGTGTGGAACTAAAGTGTGGTATAAAAAGGCTAATGAAGCTTGAATGGATTGTAATGGTCTTGATGACTATAATTTGAATAGAATCAAGACATTGGCCTAATAAAGTGGTTAGTCGATGAATACTCTTAAGAAGACCTTTGGGTCCCATATAGTGTTGATGTGGGTAAATGGTTCGAGCTCTAAAATATGAATTAGATAGAATGGATGTTAATTTATGAGCTAAAAGGGGTTAAGAGTTCAAATGTCATCTAATAATGGCTCTGAAATGATTATTGGTTTGAGTCTCTAGTCCGATAAATGGCTTGTAGTTCGAGTTCCTCGTCCAATAAAATGACTAGTGGTTTGAGTCCCTAGTCCGATGAATGAATAGTTGTTTGATTCCCTAGTCCTATGAATGGCTTATGGTTTGAGTCCCTCATGCAATGGAATGACTAGTGGTTCGAGTCTCTAGACCAATGAATGGATCATGGTTCGAGTCCCTTGCCTAATGAATTTGGTTGAATTGGTTGAGTTGGTTTGAGGTTCGGATCCCCTTGACTAATGTAATAGAGAAGTCTAATGTTCTAGAATTGGTATGGTGAAAGGTTGAATGTTCTTCATTCCATTTCTCATGAATGAATGCTTTAAGAATGATTTCTATGACTCTTTCCATGACTTGGTATGCTATATTTAAACATGTGTACATATATCTTTATATATGCGTATGCTAATGTAAATGTGATTTCATATGATGGTTTGACTTGGATTGAACTAATGTGATGTTTGACCCTTATCCTTGAGATACATGCTAATGCTCCACCCACGAACCATCTACGGATGCTATGTCCCCATACAACATAGGTTTTAGAGCTTCTAGTTCTTTTTTTATATACAGTGATCAAGTGTTTGGGCGGATCGTGTGTTGACATAGAAGTGGTGAGCTTTCATTCTCCGGAAAGCATATATTTCATAGTCTTTTACTTTAAGTCATAGACTTGATTTATTTTGACTTAGTGTTGGCTATTGCCGGGGCATGTCCCGACATATTTTAGACTTCGAATTTGTAGAGGTTTTGTGGATGACTGTGGACTTGGGTTTATTGGCTAGATTGTTGCCATTAATAAAATGTAAGATATTCTCTAACTATTGACTATTAGCTTTATTTTCTGCTACTTTGCTATTCGGTCAGAGTTCATCCGACACTTATGAATTGAATAGATGGTTAGGGTGGGTTGATGGGGCGATCTTTGGTCCAAGTTGGACTTGAGATGCCCACATGACATGGTCAATTTTTGGGCGTGTCACGTTGGTATCAGAACCTAGGTTCATGGTCAGCTGGGAGTCCATATAGCCGTGTCAAGTAGAGTTTCTTTTATGGGTGTGTAGGGCGCCACACTTATAAAAGAGGGTCTATAAGACATTTAGGAATGTTTTCCTTTCTTGTGTTTCAATCTCAAGCTATATAGAGTCTATGGTCTTGGATTCCTCTGATATTTTCTTGCTCATCTTTCAGATCATATATCCAAAAAGATTTGATGTTCAGGCTACCTCTTTTGTCCCGACTGAGGGAAATATGGACAAAGCTCATCCAATTTCTGGGATTTAGACTCGGTCAAGGATTGTGACATCTGACTTTCCTTGAGGGGTTCCACCTATTCCTACTAACACTACTTTTGGGGGTGACACTTCTCCTTAGTCACCTCAAAATGTTGGGTTCCATCGCTCCTTTTCTCTGTTAGCTCAGGTTGGTGGAAAGTGGTCCAAGAGAAAGTATTGGATGGGTCCTAGCCTCTATTCTGAGGCTAGTGCTCCATACCCAAACCCATTGGGAGGTGGGTATTTTCATATTGGTAATGCTCGTAGGGCATAAAGTGCCTAACATCAGGACAGAGGGGCCTAATCCTTATTCACCTATCTCCTTATCAGTTTTACGGTTGTTCACACCGTGGTGGTTACAAGGAAGGAAAGAATTAGTGTTTTAAATGTGGTCAATTAGGTCACATGCAACAAAACTGTCCCATAATAATTGTCGCTTGGGCAAAAAGGGTATCGGTTTCCACTTCTCTAGCTCTTGCACCTAGGGGTTCCACTTCTAGCTCCAATATTTGTTGGGACCATCTCAATGATCTTACTATCCTTCGAGAGCCCAAGACACCTTCTAATGCTGACATTGGTATGTTGAAACTTCTCTCTCATGATGTGTATTATTTTCTTGACCCAGGATCTACTCTTTATTATATGACCTCATATGTGACTGTGCATCTTGGGTTTTCATCCTGAGAGTCTCTCAGTTCTCTTTATCTATTTCTACCCTGGTAGGAGACTCTGTGGTTGTTAAGAGGTCTATAGAGGGTGTGTGGTATCTGTTATTGGGAGAAAATCTCTTGTAGATTTGATAGAGTTATGCGTGGTTGATTTTGATGTGGTCCTGGGGATAGATTGGTTGCATTCATGTTATGATTCCTTAGATTATGTGACCCGTAGGGTCATGTTCATGCTTCCCTAATGAGCCAGTCATTGTATGGGAAAGTGGTTCTTTGGTGCATAAAGGGAGATTCATCTCGTATCTTAGGGTTCATAAGTTAATATCGAAAGGGTATTTGTATAGTTTGGTCCGAGTTAAAGGTTCTAACTCGGAAGGTTCTTCTCTAGATCCCTCTCCCGTGGTCAATAAGTTTCCCAATATTTTTCCCGGTGATCCTTTCGGTATTCCTCCCGATAGGGAAATTGATTTTGGGGTTGATCTTATTCCGGACACTCATCCTAGTGTGTCTCCTTGAAGTGCTCTCGTGTTGTTCATGTGCAAGAAGGATGGATTCCTTCGTATGTGCACTATTCATTGTCCGTGGAACAAAGCAACCATAAGTAATAAGATCTTCTCCCTAGAATCAACGATATGCTTGATAAAATTCAAGGTGCGAAGTGTTTCTCTAAAATTGATCTTAGGTCGGATTATCATCAACTTAAGGTTGGGGAAGAGGATATCCCTAAGGCATCCTTTAGAACTCGGTATGGTCACTATGAGTTCTTAGTCATGTACTTTGGGTTGACCAATTCCCCCGTGAAATTCTTCGATTTGATGAATAGGGAGGTTGAGTGGGGGATTGGTCTTGTTTCAGATGCTTGTCCAACTCTTATTCCTCCTTTATAGAATGGTTTTGGGTAGATAACAGAGGGCACCAATAGCATAAGTGCTAGACCTCTCTTAGCTTCCCGAGTTTGCCACTCTTATCTAGTAAGCGAAATCTGGTCTAGGATATCCGAAGCTACCTCCCAGCATTGTCTCATAAAATCTCCTCAAGAGATGGTTCCGTCATAGCTCTGGAACTGATGTTTAGGGCTCTGAAGTATATCTCCAATAAAATCGTCCCTAAATTCAATGGTCGGGCACCATACTTAGCTTTTTCTTGAACCCTAACCAAGCCTCATTCATAGACTTATACTACAACTACCTAAAATTACAAATCTCAACCTTAAGCTATAACATCCTGGATGGAGGAAGAACTGATTCATGAATTGCTTGTGAACTCATTCCACATAGTGATAGATCCCCTTGGGAGTTCCCCTAACCATAAAGATGCTACTCCTATAAGTGAGAGAGGGAAAAAACTCAGTCTAAGAGCCTCCTGATTCATGCCTGGGTTTGAGTACAAACTGTAGATCCCAATGAAATTTGCAAGGTATGCGTCATCAGTAGGAAAACTCTCAAATACACCCTTCAGGTATAAAATCAGAAGCAATGTACTTGTTATGTCAAACTTTATGCCTGGGGGGAAAATAAGAGGAATGATATCTCCCATCTCTGTTGGCTTAACATACCCTAGATCCTCTTTAGCATCCTCATATGGCTGCAAATATTAGTATGTAGTGATCACTTGAGCACAACCACCCCTAACTCTATTTTGAATAACCATCGAGTGCATCTCGGAGATCTACTTTCAGTGTCTACACAACAAGCTTTACCTACCAAGCTATATGCTGAACATATTCTTCCCTTCTCTAGTTAGAAGCTTGTGCTAAAAACACCTCTGTCTGCTATTCAACAATGTCCTGTACTCCTTCAGGGGGATGGGGAGGCACCTAATGTGTATTATCTAGAACCCCTTTATGAATATCATCTCTCTTCGACTCTGTCATCCTACTAGGAATTTGTAGGATCCTCTCTAGATTCGGATTGAGTGGGAGTAAGGGATTGCCTCTACTCTGTGTGCTAGGAATACACCGGCGTATACCCAACTAAGAATAAGAACAAAAATACTCAAAAACTGCAACAACTTCAATTCAAAACTCAACATCGTATTCCCAAGAAATGGCGCCAAAATTTTGATAACGCTTAAGCTACACCTTCAATTTGAAGATAATGTGGTCATTGTCAAATATAGTAACCCAACAAAGGTTGGGGTCGAATCTCAAGGAAATACGTGGAATTGTGTCTCTTAACTGCTTTAATCAACGGGCCGAACTAGCAAAGTAAATTGGGGGATTTTAATGCTAATATTGAACAAGTACAAAATATCAATATTAGTCATAATTAGTCATAGGTGAACACTAGGATTGTGTTTCCCCTGGCTACTCAATTCAGTAGTCTTATTATGATTTACTAAACCAACCTGATTCCTTGCATGCATAATTTGATAAATTATGTACCATCAACTATAATTTGGACTAGTTGATGGATTTCACCCTTTATATTTTGAGTCTCAGAATGTTGCCTTACTAACCCTTATCCTTGATCCCAATTAACTATTACCTTTTGGGTCCCTAGTTATTAGATGATAATTAACGATCTTACTTAGATAATACCTATAAGCGTGGGTATTGGTTCGGAACAACATAACAGTTCCCCTACTTCATCAATCCGCCAGGGTTTTAGCCGTTCATGCTTGTGACATAATCAACAATATTCATTATTGAAAGCATTAGATGAAATCACAATATTCACATTCGAAAATACAAAACTTCAATTGAATTATCAACCAAAATTAATAAAAACTAATTCCAAGATCAAATTTGGATCTCAGAATCATAATATATGTTTGTGACTATAAAGAATGCATAACTCCTACTAAAAACACATAAATGGTATTTATAGTACATGAGAAAACCCTATATACGGTCCATATGTGGACCCAAGTAAGTGCCAAAAAATTTTCCTGCACTATTCACTCTCTGGATTTTTGACTTCTAGCACTTACCTTACCCATTTGCAGTCTACAAGTACTATATACGGTCTGCAAGTAGGCACAGGTAAGTGCCAAAATTTTCCTTTAGCTTTTGCACTGTGTGGATCTTCAACTTTGGCACTTACCTTAGCCACATACGGACTGCAAGTTCTACATACGGTCTGCAAGTGGATATAGGTAAGGTCTAGGTTTTCAAATTCCTATAACCAAGCTTCTAGACTTCAAGTTCTGGTACATGCTTTGTTCATACACACTCAATAAATGCCATAAATGCCCAAAAATGCTCAAGTAAGTAGTCAAAAACTCCATTTTTTATATTTTCTTGAACTTAGCATCCAAAACCTATTTTCCTACAAAATATACCCAAAACACATCATATCTAAAAAAACAACCTAAGAAATTTGCATATTTTTATTATTTTAAGCATCGAAAGTGCTATATTTCTATAGCACATCAGTCGGCTGACTAACTTAGGAGTACATCTATTGGACTTTAAGGATGGAAGAGTGATTGTGAAAGAAGTGGTTAAATTATCTCTAGGTGATAAGGTGAAGAAGAAGCATGTTTTGAATCCCATACATATACAAATTAAGGAAGATATTGGTCAGCAAAAGGTTTTGGCTTTTGAGATTGGGGGAGATGTCATCTTGAGGTATAAATGGAGGTTGTGTGTTCCTAATGTTGATGAGTTAAGGGACAAATTTTATCTGAGGTTAATGAGTTCAGATATATATTTCATCTGGGCTCAACTAAGATGTATCATGTCTTGAAGGAAATCTATTGGTGGAATAATATAAAGAGAGATATGGCAAATTTCATGGCTAAATATATAGTTTGTCAGCATGTCAAGGATTAACACTTGAGGCCTGGTGGCATGTCTCAAGAGATAGATTTTCCCATGTGGAAGTGGGGGATGATCAATAGGGATTTCATTATAGGTCTTCCACAATCTAGCAACTAGTATGATTCTATTTGGGTTATTATAGATAGAATGACTAAGTCTGCTAATTTCTTGCCTATGAGGACTAGCTATCCAGAGGAGGATTACGGTATGTTATTTATTCAGGAGATTGTAAAGTTTCATGGTGTGCCGGTGTCCATTATTTTAGATCGAGGTACATAGTTTTTGTAACGCCCTGATTCTGTACCTCGGACGCTACACGGTGCTCATAATCCTGAAGGACCACATGCTAACCCATGACTGGTACCTACTGCAATAACTGAATAGTAATACTGCAAATATGTAGAAATTAGGTGAAAAACATTCCATAAGGTTCAATACTGTAATAAAATTGAATACGGTTTAACAAATACCAAATCTAATACATCTGTCTGAAAATACTCTAGTGTGAAAAAGCCTCTAAACTATCTAAAATATGAAGTTGATGGGACAAGTCCATAACTAACACCAAACTACTGAAATAATCATCATGTCCTCGAACTAAGAGGACTCACCACTAACTCTGTCAGCTGAATATCTGAAGTAATAAGTATGATCTGTATCCCACACGTCTTGACCTATGATATAAAGTATCATAGCACAAAAGAAAGGTATGCATCAGTACTTTGAATGTACTAGTATGCAAAGTGAGGTAGGATGAAATGCATGAGTTCATATGAATAAACAACACTGATTGAATGACATGAATATAACTGAATAAGAGTACATTCATGAATACGTAAACTGTAACTGAGATCGTGATAACACTGGATACTGAGTTCTGAATTACTGATTTACTAATATCTGAGTTTATTGACACTGTGTAGCTTATAACTGAGTGACTATATCTGGAAGTCTTGATTTTGTGAAATTATACTAAGTTCTGTATTGAACTGAGTGACTGTATCTGACAGTCCTAATTTCTGTAGAACTGAACTAAGTTCTATACCGAGACTGGAACTGAAACTGAGACTGTGGGAGGTAATCATCTAACCAACATGGCCTTTTCTGAATAGATTGGGGTCCAACCTGTAACCCCAACTGGAAGGGTGTCAGTACCGTGCCACAGGTAAAGACAACTATGAGTTAATCCTCTCTGACAGGAAGCTCTTTCGTCAACCCTCGCTGGCAGGAAAACTCATACCCTAATTTGGTAGGAGGATATCTCAACCTACGCTAGCTATGTATTTCTTTAATGTAGGAATTTCTACTAAGGGTCAAACCCTCTGCTGGCAGGAATGCCCCCATCCCTGGCTAACTCAGCGCTGAATCCTACTCCCACCTGAATTGACACTGAACTGATTTCTAGTTTATCTAGGCTTGACTGAACTGTTACTAATTATACTGTCTAACTGAACTAAACTGAGTTCACTGAGTTTCATTAACTGATGGAATACTACTGAATTCTATTAATTGGCTGAATTTACTGAGGTCCAAACTGAATACTAAACTGAACTGGACTGATACTTAGTCTACTGAGATTTTCTTGAGTTCTATAACTGACTGAGAGTACTACTAATCATGACATGACTGATACTATCCTGAGACTGACCATGGATCTAGGTAATCAGCTAAATTGTTGGGTATTAAATACCCCTAGGACTCGATAGCATAAATTATAAGACATGGCACAATCTTGAAACATGATAAATAACTACTTGATCATTATTCATTCATTGGGACATTCTAGCAAACACTTGCATGACATGAACTTGAATTCATGCTAACATGATATAATTTCATTATTTAATTCTCATGAACAACTCATCAAACACTTGGAAGTCATTGTATATGCACATAGTACTAATCAACACATGATCATCACAATTTCAAGTCTTTAACATGAATTCACATGATACTACATACATAATAGTTGTGTTTACATAAATCTTGCACTTAATCATGGAATAGAAATCTAATCAACATTATAATCATGAATAATCTTGAATCCAAATCATGGTAAGCATGCAATCAAGCTACTTGAATTTTAAAAGAGTTTCTTGGACCCCAAGGGTGGAAGGAACCCTTGGATGAACACTTGACATACCTTGGTTGCTAAATTCTTAAAGAAAATAGTGAAACCTTGAGCCATGGCTTTGAAATTAAATCACCTAGGGTTCTTATTCTTGAGCAATTTGAGAGAAAGTGAGTATATTTTGCTCAATGAGGGCCGAATCTCGTGTTTTAGGGATGAATAGGAGTGGGTAAAAGACCCAAATACCCCCCAAGGATGCGGATTTTTAATGATTGAAAACCAAACTATCGATGTGCAGACCGACGTGCCGTGTCGTTGGGATCAATGTGATTGCCAATGCACCGCATTAAGTCCACATTGGTTTAGTGGAATTTTCCACTGGAAGCCAAGGAAAAATATTGATCAACATGATGACTGACGGCTGCGCTGAGATTGCGTCAATGTACTATTTTGGATTCCCAAACATGGTTCAAATGAGATCCAAAAAATATGAAACTCATTCGGGAGCACCTACTGACATTACTGATCATGATTTAACCTAAATATTGACATCTTAAGGCCATAAGAGTCGTGAAATAAGTTACCAACTTACAAAGGCCAAAATAATACTAAGTCTGAATACTTAGCTAGAATTTTCTAAGTCTGGGACCCCTTAGAAAGCTTAAAAGACTGAGTTGAGCTTAGGATTGTATGGGGTTTTACAATATCTCCCCCTTGGAAACATTCGTTATCGAATGATATTGATTAAACTGAGAATACTGATAGATTGAACTTAGACACTGAACATGCACAACTGAAGCATGATTTCATGATTGAAATTATTGATATACTGAATTATCATACTGAACATGCATATCTGATGCATGAGTATATAGATGAACATGTTTCTTGTATGCATGACTTGGATTACTAATAAGCTGGGCTTATATACTGGACATGCATGTATGATGCATGAGTACATGAATGATCTGATTTGTGAATGCATGATTGAGTATGCAACGTTAATTGATACCAAGTTGGTAGCTATATCTGAACATGAGACTGAGTAAATTCAAAGGAAAACTATTACCTTGGGCTGATTCTGAGTCTGCGGAGAAAAGGTGAGGATACTTGGTCCGCATGTCTACTTCTACTTCCCAAGTAGCTCCCTTAACGGACTGATTCCACCAAAGTACTTTGACTAGAGGGACTTCTTTTTTCCTCAGTCTGTAAATCTGATAATCAAGGATTTCAATGGGAGTTTCTTCATAAGAGAGGCTGTTCTGAATATCTATGCCATCTATAGGGACTACGACTGCTGGGTCACCAATGCATTTCTTAAGCAAGGAGACATGGAACGCTGGATGCACTGAAGCTAAGTCGGAAGGCAACTCAAGCTCGTAAGCTACCTTTCGGAAATAGTTAAGAATTTAGTAAGGACCGACATATCAGGGACTGAGTTTCCCTTCTTACCAAACCTATTTACTCCTTTTATAGGAGATATTTTAAAATACACAAAATCCCCAATCTCGAACTCGAGATCCTTTCTGCGTACATCTACATATGATTTTTGTTGGCTATAAGTTGTCTTAAGCCTTTCCCTGATCAACTGAAATTTCTCTAAGGTATCAAATACCAAGTCAGGCCCTACCACTGCGGCCTCACCCACTTTAAACCAACCCATGGGAGATCTACACCTCCTCCCATAAAGCACCTCAAACGGAGCCATTTGAATGCTGGAATGATAGCTGTTGTTATATGAAAATTCATTGAAAGGCAAGTGGTCATCCTAACTACCTTTAAAGCCTATCACAAATTCTCGTAGCATAACTTCTAAAGTCTGAATGGTCCTTTCTGCTTGACCATCTGTCTGAGAATGAATGGGTGTACTGAGGTGAACTCAGGTACAAAGACCCCTTTAGAATGCCTTCCAAAAATGAGAGGTGAACTGGGTACCTCTAATTGAGATAATGGACAATGGAACACTGAGAAATCTGACCAACTCCCTAATGTAGAGTTTGGCATAATCCTTAGTTGAATAAGAGATATGGTCTGGTAGGAAATGAGCTGATTTGGTCATCCTATCTATAATGACCCAAACTAAATCATGTTGACGATGGGTACGAGGCAAACCCATCACAAATTCCATGTTCACTTCTTCCCATTTATAGGTGGGAATACTAAACTCCTGCATGGACCCACTTGGCTTCTGATGCTTGATCTTATCCTGCTAATATGTTGACCACTTGGCCACAAACTCTGAAATATCTCTCTTCATCCCACTCCACCAATAAATCTCCCATAAATCACGGTATATCTTAGTGCTCCCTGGATGAATAGAGTAGCACACACAATGCACTTCTATAAGAATTCACTGTCTCAAATCATCTAAACCTGGCACACATAGCTAACCCTGGCAACGCAACACACCATCTCCCCCTTGGGAGAAAACCTATACCTTCTGATCTTTGACTAATTCCTTTAACTTAGCTAGACTGGGATCCCTATCCTTCTTTTTGTTTACCTCGGAAAACAGGAATGATTCTGAGCTACTCTGCACCCATACACTACCTTCTGAAAAATCAACTAAGCAAACACCTAGTCGAGCAAGCTGATGAACTTCCTAAGCTAATTTTTTCTTACCATCTTCCACATGAGCAACACTACCCATAGACATACTACTGAGAGAAACAACCACTACATTGGATTTACCCAAATAATACAAGATGCTCATGTCATAGTCTTTCAACAACTCCAACTACCTTATCTGGTGGAGGTTTAGGTCTTTCTGAGATAACACATACTGCAGGCTCTTATGGTTTGTGAAAACATCAATGTTCATACCATACAAATAGTGCCTCTAAATCTTAAAGGAAAATACTATTGCTACTAACTCAAGATCATGAATATGATAGTTCTTTTCATGGGGATTAAGCTGTCTAGAGGCGTAGTCTATGACCTTACCTCTCTGCATCAAAACACACCCTAAATCAACTCTGGAGGCATCACAATATACCACAAAACTATCTAAACCATCTGGTAAGGTCAAAACTAGAGCTGTAGTGAGTCGAGTCTTCAACTCCTAAAAACTCTTTTCACAAGAATCTGACCACTGGAATTTGACTTTTTTTGAGTCAATCTGGACATAGGGGATGTAATAGATGAAAATCTCTTAAAAACCCATCGGTAAAATCCAGTCAAGCCCAAGAAACTCCTAATATCTAATGGAGAGATAGGTCTAGCCTAGTTTCTCACTGCTTTGGTCTTTTGGGGATCAACTCTAATGCCATCACTGGAAACGATATGGCCAAGGAAGGCTACTGACCTTAGCCAAAATTCACACTTACTGAATTTAGTGAATAGCTTATGGTTTCTGAGAGTCTACAATACTATTCTGAGATGATCTTCATGATCATGCTCAATGCGGGAGTAGACAAGAATGCCATCTATGAAGACTATGATGAACATGTCCAAGTACTACTTGAACACATGATTCATCAAGTCTATGAAAGCTACTGGGGCATTGGTAAGACCAAAGGACATGACTAAGAATTCAAAGTGACCATACCGAGTTCTGAAGGCTATTTTTAGGATGTCACATTCTCTGACTCTGAGCTGATGATAGCTCGATCTGAGGTCTATCTTGGAGAAGTAACTGGCACCCTGAAGTTGGTCAAACAATTCATCGATTCTGGGAAGTGGATACTCGTTCATCGATTCTGGGAAGTGGATACTTGTTCTTGACCGTGACTTTATTTAGCTGACGATAGTCAATATACATTCTAAGAGAACCGTCTTTCTTATGCATGAATAAAATTGGTAGGCCCCATGGGACATACTAGGTCTGATGAATCCCTTATTTAGGAGGTCCTTTAACTTTCTTTTAATTCTCTGAGTTCTACAAGAACCATTCTACATGGCATATTATATATGGGTTGAGTATCTGGAATAAGGTCTATTCCAATGTCGATTTCCCTTTCGGGAGGAACTATGGGAAGATATTCGGGAAACACATCTGGGAATTCACATGCTACTGACACTAATTCAAGAGTAGGGGTTTCTGAACTAGAATCCTGTACTCGAACTAAATAGTAGACACATCCCTTAAATATCATTTTTCTTGCCCGAAGGTAAAAAACAAGTTGACCCCTAAGTGCTGGAGTACTACCCTTCTATTCTAGGATGGGCTCATTCAGAAACTAAAACTGGACAATTCTATTTTTGCAGTAGACTGAGGAATAGTAGGAATAAAGCCAATCCATGTAGAGAATGACATTAAAATCAGTTATCTCTAATTTGACTAAGTCTACTGAAGTGACTTTCTGAGATATCATAATCGGACAATTTTTGTATACCCGCCGGGCTAAGATAGATTTACCCACTGGGGTAGAGACTAAGAAAGGCTTTGCTAGGATTTCGGGACTGACTCCTAAGTCAAAAGCTATATAAGGAGTAACAAAGAACAACGAAGCTCCTGGATCTAGCAAAGAAAAAACATGCAAATGATAAAATTGTAACATACTAGTGACCACATCAGGAGAACTCTCCTGATCCTGTTGGGACTAAAGTGCATATAGTCTATTTGGGTGCTACCCACTTGGGGCATTGGATGCGACACTCTGCTGATTTGGGCGACCAAACTGAGCTGGGGTACGATTATGCTGACTCTAAGAACCTACCTGAGTACACTATCTGACCCTGTGGTCTGGCTTGCCATATCCTAAATACACATCACTGCCATCTCTGCAGATACCCTGGTGGTTTCTTCCATACTTTTGACAAAGGGGATTGGTTTGGGCACTGCTAATACTACCCTAGGGTTTAGGGACTGATGCCCTATCTCTATTACCATCTCTAAATTTTGACATAGGAGAACTGGCTGAGGACGGAGATGGAACTAAGGATTTCGGGTAGAACTGAGAACGATTCCTACCCACTGACTTAGGCTGAACGAAGTTGAAACTAATTGTTCTCGCTCTTTTTTTCTCCCTCTCATTCTTTTTATTCATATCCTCCTCTATCAGCTGAGCATGGACCATGATCCTGGATATTTCCATTTACTTAATCAACATTGCGATCCTACACTCCTTGACCACACTATTAGACACGCCAGACACAAAGTTACTTATCATAGATTTGCTATCTTCTACCACGTAATGAGCGTATCTGGCTAATTTTGTAAACTTAAGAGAATACTCTTGTTCCATCATGTTGCCATGTTTTAATTTATAAACTCCAAAGCCTTTACTTTCCTCAACTCTAGCGGGAAGAACCTATCTAGAAAAGCAATAACAAACTTCTCTCATTCTATAGGCCCTGCATATGCGACCCTTTGTGCTTTTCACTGATTAAACAATGAGTATGCCACATACTGTAACTGATATGTGACCAACTCAGTGCTCTCAACAATTGTCACTGTCATAATATCTATAACTTTCTACACCTGATCAAGAAACTCCTGAGGGTCCTCATCTGACTTAGACCGAGTAAAAGATGGAGGGTTCATTCAGGTGAAATCCTGAATCCTAGTTATAGCAGTATTGGCCACTGGGTTGGCTGGAACAACAGTTGAACATTCATTATGGGCTACCATAGAATGATCTAGGGTGGTGAAAACTGCTCTGAATTCAGTATAGGATATATGTTCGTCCAGAGGATCTGGCTGGATGGGCTAGGGTCCTGACTGGTCTCTCGTTCCTCTTCCCTTAGTCCTCTTTGGAGGTATATTCTATAAATAGACGAGAAATTTGGATTAGATAGGGAGTTTAACTGGAGCTCATGCTCTCTCGCATGACATGAATACTGAAATAAGGGAAACTTTTCCTAAAACACCTCGCAGCCTCCTGTCCATAAGTGTAGTGTGCTATACACCCATACACAAGATTCTACTAGATGTGGATTTCAGACTTCCTAGGACTCTGTTTAACCTTAGGCTCTGATACCAAGTTTGTAATGCCCCAAGTCTGTACCCCAAACGCTACACAGTGCTCATAATCCCAAAGGACCACAACATAACCCATGACTGGTACTTACTAATTAATACTAAGTTTGAATACTTAGCTAGAATTTTCTAAGTTTGGGACCCCTTAGCAAGCTTAAAAGACTGAGTTGATCTTAGGATTTTATGGGGTCTTATAGTTTTCTTTTTTACTTTTGGCATTTATTTTTAAAAGTTTTTGGCACTCAAGTGAACCTTAGCATAGATTTCCACCCTCAAATGGATGGACAAGTAAAACGTACTATTCATACCTTGAAGGATATGCTAAGGGAATATGTGATTGATTTGAAGGAAAGTTGGGTGGATTATTTGCCTCTTATTGAGTTTGCATACCATTCCAGCATTCAGATGGCTCCTTTTGAGGCTTTTTATGGTAGGAGGTGCAAGTCTCTTATTAGGAGGTTTGAGGCAGTTGAGACTAGGTTTTTTGTTCTTGACTTGGTTAACCAAGCCATGGAGAAGGTGAAGGTGATTAGATTAAGACTTAAGACTACCTAAAGTTTCCAAAAGTCTCATGTGGATATAAGGTGAAGGGAGTTGGAAGTTTCAGTAAGTGATTGGGTATTCTTAAAGGTGTCTCCTATGAAAGGAGTCATGATTTTTTGAAAGAAGGGGAGGCTCAGTTCCCATTACATTGGTCCATATCAGGTTGTAAGAAGGACTGAGAAAGTTGCTTATGAGTTAACCAATAAGTTTGGATTTTATTCACCCTATTTTCTATGTGTCTATGAAATAGTGTGTGGGTGATCCTTCCTTGATAGTGGCAGTTGAGGATATTGGTGTTATGGATTCCTTGTCTTATAAGGAGGTACTAGTTCAGATATTGTATAGAGAAGTTTTTATATTATGGATGAAGGATGTATCTTCGGTGAAATCCCTTTGGAGAAATCAAAAGGTGGAAGAAGCTACATGGGAAGATGAAGAAGATATGAAGGACAAATACCTATTCTTATTCCCTGTGTCGGATGAGAGTTCTTGAGGTATGAGTTTCATTTTCCTCTTGTCCCATTTTGAAATTTTTTCTTTGATTTTGGTGTATTCTTGCTAATGTAGTGCTAAAAATATCCTAAATCCACATTTGGGGATGAATGATCCTAAGGGGAGGGGGTAATATAAGACCCTTCAAAATTTCAATGATTTTTTTTTTACCCTTCCGCATTCGTAATCTCAATTTTTTCTTTGAGCTATTTTTAGGGCTGTTAAAAGGGTAATTTGAAATTTTTGGAAAGGGTTCAAGGTCATTTTGGAACTCTGAAGTAGTGAGCCTCTACGATTGTCACGATCGGAGGTGGCCCCCTAGTCATAACCTGGTGCTTTGAACCACAAGTGATCCAAAGTTAACCCATGTACTTGCATACTACTTGAGCAACTGGTTTACAATGTAAGTAAAAGCTAAATTTGCTGAGAGAAAGCATATTGATGAGAAAATCTAAATAAATAAGATACTGTAATGTTTACATCATGATAAGTTGGAAGAAAGAACTTGAATTACATGAATGACTCTGACTAACTATCTATACTATACTGACTATAGATAGCTGGGACATGCCTCCAACTACCACTAATCAATTCTTATGGATAATAAAAAACAACACATGAACTACAATGGACTGGAGTCCCCAAAATAAAAGAACTCATCACCTGCTGGATGAATGCTAAGAACCGTCTGACCCTGGAGTATGGGCTACTTCTAGTACCTCAATTATGAAGGAATGTAGCCACAAACGCATATATGTGGTCATTACTTTGGAATGTACTGAGTATATGGGGATATGCACTAAATTATTGAATTATTTAAAATATGCTTTTTAACTGAGGATATAAGTTTTTTGTTGAAACATACATTTAAAACATGGTTATACGTGAAAACTGTAAATCATAGTGAAGTTTTAAAATCATGAGCTGAAGATGATTCTGTAAGCTGGAAAGTGTTAGAAATATGAATATTGTATGTAAATCTCATGTAAAGATAGATATGTCATAAAATATTACTGAGGATCATGTATGACTACCGAGCATGAAAAATTAATGCAAGACCAACTAAAGCATGCACTGACATGATGTGCATAGTGAATAATCTTTAAACTATCTGACTAAATAATTTGTAATCTGATTACTTGGTCAAACAAAAATGAACTGATGTAAACTAAGTACTAACTGAAATTGTGGGAGCTATAATGTAACCAACATGCCTCAATTTGAGCTAATCGGGGTCCAACCTTTAACCCTAGATGGAAGGGGGTCAAGACTTTCCACTGGTACTAATACATGGCTGTGTGGATTCACTAACCTGGTGTCCCAAAGGACTAGGGTGTCACCCTCTACTGGAAGGTGCTTCTAAGAAAATGTTAACCCTTTACTGGAAGGAAGACCTCTCAAAACTCGCGCTAGCTACGTAGTTTTGGAACTCAGGGACTGCTACTTAAGGTCACACCCTCTACTAGGAGGTGAGTCCCTATCCCTGGGTTCACTCCATTCTAAATCCTACTCCCAACTAAACTGACACAAAACATAACTGATACATGCACTGATAACTGATTTGCTCATATAAGGTATTCTGAAAAATACAATGCAAGTATAATCTGAAGTAACCATGAATATGGAAACTGATGTATTTAACATGAAATAATATTGGTGAGTTCATTATAAAAATAATGATCTTAATATTGTGATAAAATCATGATTCTGACTGAGTTGTTACTTGAAACTCTGAAACAAGAGTAAACACATAGGTATCAGATATTCATAACCCACCAGGACTGAATGATATACAAATAAGATAATATCCCTTAAACATTAGTAGAAATTGATAAATTCAGAGTCCCAAAACATAATGCATTTCAATGAACAAAAGATGTACATGAATTTGAACATGGGGATGAATTAAACTTGGGAGGATATCATGTTCACATGGTTTAATACATAAATTTGAGAATTTAAAACATGATATTGACTAAACGTGACTGGGTGTTTGAAACTTCAAGTGTATAGGAGCATGAATCATATGGGTTAGAACTATTAGCATGGCTTGAATGTAAATTAATGAGGGAATATGTATAATTTCATAATTTCATTGAATATTACATGGTTAATTTAAATTCAAAGCATGAAATAACCTAATTTACATGGAACACACATTGAAATGGCTTGAATTTATATTTATGGAGGAAAGCATGGATTAATTCATATTGAATACATATATTTTCTTCAAAATAGGAGAAATTCAAAGTTTAAACCAAAAAGGGGATTTTTGGGCTCAATGGGTGGAAGGAACCCATTAATGAATACCCCACATACTTGATTATAGAAGACTTGGGTGAATTTCTTAGAATTGGGCTTGAACTTGAAGAACCCTAGTTGCCTTGGAGAAGGGAGAAAACCACCCCTTTGGATTTATCTAAGTGGAACTATGCTTGAATAAAGTATTTGTTTTTTTTTGGATTTTACTAAGCCATAAAATAGCTTAAACGACATAGTTTTGGGGTTAAAAGAGTGGGAAGATACCAAAAAACCCCTTAGGAACCGTCTAGAAATTGCTTGGAAGCCGTCCCGACGAGTTCGGCCACAACTAGTAAGGTCTGGGTACGATTCATGTCTTGAGTTGTCACAAGGAACCTAGATTTCGACCCCTACTTTTGTGGTTAAGAGTCCTCCTGAAAACTCGTATGGTCTTCTTATGAGTCGTCATCGGGAGTTGTAACTAGCGGCAGCTTTGATAGTGCTTTAGTAATTTGGCCATAACATTTCACCCCAATATCGAATTAAGGAAAAATTGACAACGTTGGAAAGCTAATTCTATTATATAACTGCTGTTGTGTTGTGAGATCAGAATACTAAGTAGGCCAAAAGTTATTCTTGTTTGAATCTCACTATAGTTATATTCTTCATAAGAACTTAACCCCTAAGGGATGT
Source organism: Capsicum pubescens (assembly GCA_030864215.1). Classification (NCBI taxonomy): domain Eukaryota; kingdom Viridiplantae; phylum Streptophyta; class Magnoliopsida; order Solanales; family Solanaceae; genus Capsicum; species Capsicum pubescens. The sequence goes on along the minus strand of CM061541.1, from coordinate 80,909,169 downwards.
TTCGACTTGTTTATAAGTTAGGAGCTAATTGGGGTCTTAATATATGTTTGAGTCGCTTCTAAAACTACAAAAACTCGAGGTTTGATTCTTATATCCTTTATTGGTCAGGCCACGAGTCGTGATAACGACGTCTAATGTCTGGATACAAGCAGTACACTAGACTTATAACCACTAGGTTGAATTTTTTGATTATACACTGTTGTGACTATGAATCCTTCCATACGATTCATAGACACTGAATATGGGTCATAGTAAAGATTCGTAGTTACTTGGTTAAATATTAGGAAATTTACTGGAGTGACTATGACTTACTCATGATGACTAGTCACGAATGGTTACGACTCGTTACCTTGAGTCATAATAATAATAGTGAATCGGGCCATTAAGGGAAATCTTCTGTAGCTTCTTTCCATGACATCAGATTAAGACAAGGCTTTAAGCATCGAAAAGATAACTTCGTGGTTTATATTTTAAGAGGCTTAGAACATGAAAATAGGAGGTATTACAATATCCCCCCTTTGGGATCATTCATCCCCGAATGATACTAACTTGGCTGAAATAATAAGGAAAGGCTAAGCTGATATATGGAACAATTACAAGCTTAATCATGATTTAATATGTAAATCTGAAAGTGATGCATGATGCATGGTCTGAGTTGAATTTGTAACTTCCATGGATGAATGTATCTTACCTCATGGAATATCCATATTCATGAAACTTTGGATAGTAAGACTAGATAAAAAGATGAAATATCATAGGAGCTTATCTGTTTGATTGCTAACTGAATTGTTGGCTATACCAACTGAATCATATTGAAAGTTTATACTCAATTGGAGTATTTCTTCAACACTCTTTGCAAGAAGTTCTAATAACATTAGGGAGAAAGAAATTTTGGGCATGATCTGAATAAGATATCTGACTAAGGAATCACAACAAGACTACAACTCTATAACATGGAATATAGGCCTATAAAACATAAGGTAGGATAGAATTACAAGGCCTTAGGCAACACAACTGCTAACTTTTACGATTTCCCACACTTCTCAAATACTCCCTCAACTATGCTCGTCCCCTTAAATACCATGCTCATTTGATGCATCTTATAATGCTCTCATGGGTTCATATAACTACTCTAGCCAAATTCTGAGTTGAACTGCATGCTCTCACCATGTTCAAACCTAACTCATAATCACAAGGTAAGAAATATAACACCGTAATACTAGTCTAAACCATAAACTTGATACCCGATGCGTGTTTCACATCTTTTATCTAAAGAATAATTTCTCTTGCCATTTCAACAACTAAATTCAATTATTTAATAGGAATTCACTAGCGCATAAGCCACCTATCCATTTATATACCAACATGACATTAACACCAATCATTATAGACATCTATGAGCTTCTAGGCAACAAGCCCACCAAAGCATCATTCCTAGATTCTATAATACATTTATCAATAAAGACTTCCATGCACTATTCCTAAGAAGAGAAACATGAAATTATTAGCTAATCATAAGCTTTGTCTCAATATTCCTTCACACTTATAGCCTTAGAAAAAACAAGCACACAATAATCCTTCCTCAACAAGAATCATTTACCCTCTTCTATCTAAACAATTGTCCATCACTACCTATTTTTACATAAGGAGAGGTCACTGGATGGTTAGAACATGAGGACCTGGAGCATAAAAGAACACTATGTATAACTTTAACACTTAAATGAGGCCTGAGGAATAGAATATCAAAGCCATGAATTCATTCACAAGATCAAAACTAAGTACATACATGACATAATCTGAAGTTTCGCTGATCATTAAGAGTGTAGCATGAGTATCTATAACTTAACATATTGTAACGCTTGGGTACATGCGTCATGAGATACATTACCTAAGTTAAGAGTTCATAAATTCATGGAATGTGGTTTGTACTGCTGAGTGATCTGGAACTCCTCGTACTAGACATTGAGAGTATACATGATTCTATAGAAAATACACGAAGATGAGCTATGATCATAGAGTTGACTTGTAAGGCATGAGTAGATGTCGTGATGGCTGAAGAGAAAAAAATTTCACTAGGATAAGATTGGGTCAGGTATCTTCCGCCCCTACTGCTATTCTACAATATACTGGCATCACTACCAAAATCTAAGAGCCTGACTTGGTTCTTTATTCTATCATCTCCCCCTTAGATTTAATCCATCATATGATAACTTAACACTTACTAACTTAGAATCTTCAAGAGTATCACCATACCATGAGTTTACACCATCTAGAATTTCAATTCTTCTTTCTATTAGATCAATCATCCAAGTTTTCAAACTTATATTCTAACACTTATCATGGAATTCCCAAACTTGTTAATGAACTATGATAGCTTCCTTCATAAACTACTAATATCACATCTCTAAACTTGTATTTTTCCTTAAACCATGATCTAACCCATGATATAACCCATAACTTAGCTGGTAAGAACATCATATAATACATAGCCTCATTCACACTTAACAACTCAAGGGTACAATCTAAGCACACATACTATTAAAACTTAGAAATAATACAATCCCATATCACCTTGGGTACACCTTTAGATCATACACACATCATCATACTTAATTTCAGATCAATAAACTTAAATTCTTACACACACTATTTCAAGCCTACTAGTTCACTTTTCAAACAGCTAGTCCCAATAGATAAGAAATCTACTAAATCCAGATAAACACTATCCCACTTTAATGTTGTTAAACTTCTAGGTTCATGCTTCTAACTCTATATCATATGCTTTCATAGAATTCTGAGAAGTGATTTGAGGAAACATATGACTTTGGCTTAGTGCATGATTTTCATAAACATGGATGAAATCTTTCAAACTTTGGAAAATAAAGGAATTAATAGGAGATTGTCTAAGAAAACTCTATCAGTGGGAATTCAAGCTTGACCATTTTTGATAACTTAAGAATAAGGTAGAGTTAGCATGAATGGAGCAAGACGAAAATCTGAATAAGCTTCTTAGAGAACATCTCTAAAGCACAATCTGAGATATGAAAGAAGGATACATTTCTAAAATTCCCTATAGCCTCTCAAAGAAAAGTACAGAGGTCTCCATACCATTCCACAAGATTCTACTAGACACGGCTTCATAGACACCCTAGGAAACTTGAACTCTAGGCTCTGATACTAAGTTTGTCATGATAGAGGTTGCCCCCTAGTCGTAAAATAGTGCTTAGAACCATAAGTGATCCCAAGCTAAGCCATGTACTGCCATACTGCTTGAGCAACTGGTTTACAATGTAAATAAAAGCTAAAGTTGTTGAGCGGAAGCATAGTCACAAGATAATCTAAAAAAATAAGATATTGTAATAGTTTACATCACGATAAATCTGAAGAAAGAACTTGAATTATATGAATGACTCTAACTGACTATCTATGAAGACTCTACTATATTGACTATAGATAGCTGGAACATGCCTCCAACTTCAACTAATCATTACACATGGATAATCAAAATACAACATATGAACTGCAATGGACTGGAGTCCCCGAAATAAGACAACGCATCACCTACTGGTTGAATGCTGAGAACTATCTGGACTTAGTGTGTGGACTACATATTGTACCTACATTATGAAGTAATATAGACACAAACACATATATGTAGTTAGTACTTTAGAATGTACTGAGTATATGGGGATATGCACTCAATCATGGAAATATTTAAAACATACTTTTTAACTGAGGACATAAGTTATTTGCTGAAACATAGATTTAAAACATGGATATATGTAAAAACTTTAAGTCATAGTGGAGTTTTTAAATCATAAGTTGAAGACGATTCTATAAGCTGGGAAGCATTAGAAACATGAATGTTGTATGTAAATATCATGTAAAGTTGTACATGCCATAAAGTTGTAATTAGGATCATTTATGAATACCAAGCATGAAAAATAAATGAAAGATCAAGAAAAGCATGCACTGCCATGATTATTGAATAATCTATAAAACTATCTAACTAAATAACTAATAATCTGATTCCTTGGTCAAGCAAAACTAAACTGATGTAAACTGAGTACTGACTGAAATTATGGGAGAGATTATGTAATCGACATACCCTAATTTGAGATAATCGGGGTCAAAACATTAACCCCAGTTGGAAGGGTATCAGTACCTTGCCACAGGTACTAACACATGGCTGTGTGGATCAACTAATTTGATGTCCTAAAGTACTAGGGTTTCACCCCCTACTGGCAGGTTCCCCTAATAAAATGTCAACCTTTTACTGGAAGGAAGACCTCTCGAAACCTACGTTGGCTACATAATTCTAGAACTCAGGGACTATTCCTAAAGGGCACACCCTTTACTGTAAGGTGAGTCCCCATTCCTGGGTTCACTCGGTGCTAAATTGATAACGCCCAAACTACAGCTCTCGTAAGAGTGTAAGCGGTCGCTGTCAAATATAGAACTCAACTGGGTTGGGTGTCGAATCCCACAGGGAATACTTGGTCACTAAGTGTTGCAATTATTAATAGACTATTGATCGAAAATTCAACGGAAAAGGGGGGATTGGGTTTGGCGTGAATTAATACTATGGAAGTAAAAATGGAATGCTTGATTTAGTAAGATTTAATCACAGAGAAAAATAAGTTAGGGTTATGTCCACCTTATGAGTTCTACGTATCTATTAACTATGAGTAATGCAGAATTCAGACATGCATGCACTTATAGAGATTTGTATTCTAATGGTAAATCCTAGTATTTCTCAACCATCAAGGATTATTTCACTTTAACTCTCTCGAGCTTAAAGTGTATAACTAACGGTACAAATTCTCCAAGAAGTTAACCCAGTTACGGCACTAACGTGTAAATAGGGGTTGGTAGCCCTATTTCCTTGTCACACTCTCTTTTCCAAACATGTAACATTTCTCTCGAACAAGTTAATGCTATAATGGCGTATTCTATATGTTTGCAATCACAAGAATGTAATTAAGATGAAGAGAGTAATGATATAAGTAGCATACGTATCAAGAATTCACAAACTCATAGTAATAGATAGTATATCATAAGGCTTCCATAACCCTAACAGAGAAGTTTAGCTACTCATGATTACAACGGAAATCACAATAGACATCATCATCGTACCAAAGCTAGAATAATCTCACGATGGGGATAGATTTTTGAGTCTAAAGGAAATCACGTTGAGCTCCTCAAACCATTCCTCATAGCTTTTGCGTTTTTTTCTCTGTTAAAGTCGAATGAAAATAACAAAATAGAATATCGAATAATGAAAAGCTTCAATGCTGAAAAATTCAGCAAAATAGGGTTTTTATAACATCCTTGTCCTATTCCTACTAAGTTACTGCTGATCCCCAAGTCTTTAGAAATACTATTTTTGCCCAGGACAAGTTCTCCATGCATCACTTTCAGTCCATAAGCTTCCAAAAGCTGCCTTCCCTCTTATGTGAAGTTTCCCTTGCTACCAAAAGGTCCATAAAGTGCTGAAATCTTCATCATTAATACCTGAAAACATGCTAATCACGTTGGTTAGCTCACTTACAGGAAAATGGACTAAAAATGCAGGAATTATATATTTTGTCCTTAAAACTTAGCTAAAATATGGGTAAATTATGGTGCTTTAGGCGTGTAAATACGCCTATCATCAACACCCCACACTTAAAGCTTTGTTCGTCCTCGAACAAAATATTACGTCCATGCAATCATCTACTTAGAATGTCACAGCAACAACATAAAATGTTCAACAAGACAGGCACGACAATTATTAACAAAGAGTAGTTTTCTTGTTCACTACTAGAAACAATTCAACCTCCAACATAGACTTGTGATGATGGTTAATTCGTATCCACAAGTTATGTCACAAAGAATCATATAACACTACCCAACAATCATCAACCATGTGTGTCTCACACAAGATATCACCCATAATCACTCATAAGTTTTGCATTTTTCAAAACATGGGTACAAGATTCTCCTTGATCTCACTCTCACAAAGAATTCATATGTTGCAACTGATGACCATAGGATTGCCCTTAGTGTAATGCTCCACTAATATCAGAATGCTAAGCTTAGGATCAAGTAGGTCTTTACAGGTTGTAATGTAGGCTAAGGGACAAGTAGGACTATTTTGGCCAGAAATAGTGACTATGTTCCCTAAGCGCTTTAATACACTACGTTATGTCATTAACACTCTCTTTTAAACAATCCTTCTACCTTTCTTTTCATCTAACATCCCTTTTCACCTATTTTGTTATTCAATTATAACACCTCTATGATAGCCACTCTTTTTCACAACAATTTCAAGTACCAATACACTCTGAGGCATCACTCTCACCCAATTTCCTCTTATTTTGTCACATAACTCTACAATTTAAAGCGCTTAGGAATTTGGATCAAATTATGGTCTTAAAAAAATGGATTAGGCTACATATGAGGCTGTCAAAGAAAATAGCTAAAGGCTCAAAGGGTTCACTAGGATAATGTACAAAGGTAGGTAAAAAGAAGGTAAACAATTATAGGCTGCCAAAGAAATGCCTAAATCATCTCCTAAACTCACACTCTTTATTTCGCTTTACACACACACCAGGCAAGTTCTAGCATCAGTCACAACACAGAATATATTATAACCTCACATACACAAGGCACATGGTCAACTTTATTGGGAGAAGTATAGACTCTTAACCCAACAGATCAATGAATTAAACCACACAATGAGTCATACGTAGAGCCTAAATGTCTCAATAGTAATGATTTAGCACAAACTCTTGTTATACTACCATGCCTTCTATCAGAACAATTTCATGCAAAATCTAAAAAAAAATCTAGAATTTAAACTAACTAATTACGACTAATTAAAACAAACAAGAACTAGAATAAATGTAAATGCAGACAAAGAAGTGTAGCATACAAATACCAGCACCCCACACTTAGACGGGACACACTGCCCTCAATGGAAAATAAATAAGAAAAACCTGATTAGTCGGACTCCTCCTCTATGTCTGGGGTCATACCCCTTGCATCGGAATCATCATCAGAGTCGTCGTCATCAGATTTCTCCTCTACGTCTGAGTCTGGCATTCGGCGATCATTATTGGTTGGCACGTCATCATCAAGAGGTTCCTCGAAATATACACCTACTCCGTACATAGACCTCGCATGCTCATTCATTGGGTAGTCATAATCCAATTGTTGGAGCTCTACAACAGTTGGAACACGACCCCCTCTCATCATGGTGAACCTCGTCATGCCATATAAATGGCGGAAGAAGCTTTCGTTGCGAGCATGTCTTTCTGCAGTGGTCAGGTTGACGCCATGCATAGATTCAGCATCTTTCACCTTTGTGATGTCAACTTTCTTTGGGTTGTGTGGAAGCTTATGATATGCAGGTTCCTCTTCGATGTCCTCCTTCCTCAATATTGCAGTCAATAGATTGCCAAAGCTGAAGTGGGACCTCTTGTGCAGCCTAGCCTTACGCATTGAAGATCGAATAATCGCCCCAATGTTGATGGGGGTGTTCGTCATCAAAGCGTACACCAAGCACACTCTATCACATGTGATCTTTGTGTACTGTGTTCCTGGAATCAAGCAAGAGTTGACCATCCGCAACCATATCCGAGCTTCTCTGTTCAAAGAAGCATATATGAAGGTATTGTGCCGACCGGTATCCTTGTGATGACTCCAACGTGCCATTAATCTTGTTCCGCACAGTGTGTGTCTGATTGCCCTGTACGGAGGTCTGTTATAAATCTCCTTGAGCGGTGATGGATCTACAGATGGCAAACCCAGAAAAGAGTTGAAGAACTCTGCATTTAGTTGCAAGACTTGGCCCCGAATCTTTACTTCACTCCCTGTAGTCTTTGGGGACCAATTGGAATAGAATTCTTGCGTTAGATCAAGATTGCACTCTCCCATATCTCGGAAAATGAAATCAAAATGTAGCACCATTATTTTAGCCCAAATACGAGGTTCTCTCTTTGCTAGGCTCTCTTTTTGTATTAACTCCACGTGAACATATTTTTTCACTTTGTTGTTCTTGTACCACTCCTTTCCTTCCTCCTCTAGGACCTATTTTATCCCAAACATGCGGCGAGGTATTTACAGCGAGGAGGATTCAGCTTGCTCTTTTCTTCCCCTTTTTTGACCTTTCTGTGAGGTGGACGCTTTTTTTTTCCTGGTCGACTTTTTGGTTCCATTGTGCCTGAGATTAAAATAAAGTCATGTTAGCTTCATCTCGATAGATACAATCGACAAACAAATAGTAGTGGCACCACCCCACACTTAATTTGTGGTGACAAACTAATTAAGTGAACGATGTCGATTACTCAGACTTCATCGCGATACATTTAGGTGTTATGTTCCAATAATATATTCAGCGCAGTCATACTTTTCATGTCATCTTCACTATCCTTTTCAACTCTATTTCATATAAACTTGACCATACTGTATGGTTTGGATTAATGCACTTTTGGAACAAGACTACTACGTAGAGATCGAATCAAGTTTATGGCATAGAAATAATCACAACATCTCATGCTTGTATTCAGTCATGATCTTTATCTCGATGAACGAGCCTTTCAAAACATTCCAACATTCGACTTACACGATTATGTGATTAGCTTTACCATTTCAATTCCGCAAAAAGATGACAGTGTATAACAACCAAAATACAAATCGGAACAAAATTTAGAATACCCATACGTATTCTTTCACTCAACTAGATGTATCAATACAAACCAACTACATTCAAATCACCAACACTACTTCAAGATTTAACAAATCATTATAGGCGTAGTATTGTAATAACTACAGAATATAAAAGAATTACTTACTTGGTGATGGCCTCGGAAGATGATCTTGCAAGGTTAGAAGAGCAAAAAGAAAAATTTTGAGAGATTTGGAGAGTAAAGGCGGCGCCTAGGTTGAGCAAATAAGTGTGTTTTGTTCTCATATTGAAGTTTTATTTATAGGACAAGGCTTGGGTCGGGTTTGACCCATTTAAAATTGGATTAGGAGACCAAAAAGTAAGCATAGGCGGCGCCTATGCTATGGCATTGTAGATTCAGAGAGCTTAGGCCATAGCATAGGCCTTGCCTTCTTCGTGGCCTAGATTTACATAGGCCTTGCCTTGTTCGTTCCCTAGATTTGCATAGGCAATGCCTAACCAATAGCCTTTATTTCTTTATTCCAAACTTACCACCTTCAACATTATACAATTCCAAATTAAAATTTGGGCTAGATCTCCTCCTTTATACGTCTTACACCTACACTTACTAAAAAACAACAAAAATAATTAGAACGATGGGTTGCCTCCCACCAAGCACCTTAGTTTTGGTCGTGGCTCGACTCTTCTTTTTGGATTTTTATTTAACAAAAACAAACTCTTAGTAAAACAAAATGATTAAAAACGATGGGTTGCCTCCCATGTAGCGCTTGATTTATTGTCGCGGCACGACATAGTTACCTCGATTACTTAGACTTCGTCGAGATAGATGGTGCATCATTTTCTGAATGGATTCAGACGACGCTGATGCTTACTTGTAGGCATGCAATCTTCTTCGAGATGACTCTTGTGCATACATATCCCAGGAGGGATACCAATTATATCATCAATAGTCCAACCCATAGCTCTATTGTACCTCTTCAGAGTAGAGATGAGAGCCTCTACGTGCTGTTCACCTAAATCAGCCGCAATACTCACCAGAAGTGTATTTCCACTTCCCAAGAACGCATACCTTAGGTGACGGGGGAGCTCTTTCGATTCTAGCACTGGTGGCTCTTCAATGGAAGTCTTCGCTGTTGGTGAAGGTCGATTCCTAAGATCAAGGTCCAGCTTCTTAGTATCATGAGAATAGGACTTTATTCCTGTTAGAGCACAAACAGTTTCTTCATATTCTTCAACATCCTCATGCTCAAAATTCAATAGCACAACAGGCAATGGCTCAACAGTAAGCTGCTTCTCTACAGATAATTCTTTCTCATCCTCATAGTAAACATCAACTATAGAGAACACATCCATATCTCTAGGCTGCTTCATCGATTTGCATACATCAAAACAGACTACTTCTTCATTCAGCCGAAATAAAAGTTCATTAGCTCTTAAATCAATCAGCACACTTCCAGTTGCGAGGAAAGGACGCCCCAAGATTATGGGAACTTCAGAATCTACCTCGCAATCCAAAATAACCAAGTCTGCAGGAAAGATGAAGGTGGAAACCTTCACCAACACTTCATATAAGATACCAATAGGCCGTTTTATCGACCTATCTGCCATCACGAGCCGCATATTGGTTGGTGTAGGATCGCCCAACCCCAACTTTCTGTAAACGGATAACGGCATCAAATTGATGCTAGCCCCCAGATCTCACAACGCCTTAGCAAAATCCAACGATCCAATCGTGCAAGGAATAGTGAAAGCACCAGGATCTGCCTTCTTCTGTACTAAAGACCTCGTGGCAATTGCACTGCAATGATGAACATTATCTGTCAGCTCATAGCTTACTGTCCGCTTCTTTGTCAAAAGGTCCTTCATGAATTTAGCATACCCAGGCATCTGTTCTAGTGCCTCTACCAACGGAACATTAATAGTCATCTGCTTCAACATGGTCATGAATTTACTGAACCTGGTGTCATCATCTTTCTTCTTCAGTCTCTGCGGAAAAGGTGGTGGTGGAAGGGGAATCATTTTCTTCACCACTTCCTCTTTATCTTGCTTCCGATTATCAACCTTTACAGGAGTGTCATCAGCCTTCTTCTTTAGTCTCTAAGGAAAAGGTGGTGGTGGAAGAGGAATCGTTTTCTCCACCACTTCCTTTTTATCTTGCTTCCGACTGTTGGTCTTTTCAGGCTGCAGGCGTCTAGGGGTAATGTCAGGAACACTATCTTCAGCTTCTACAGAATCATCACAATCTGCATCATCAACATTCTCTGCTATATCATCAACCATCTTATTGTCCTTGGATGGATTTTCCAACACTTTACCACTTCGGGTAATAATAGCCATACATGATCCGTCGTTCCTTGGGTTTTGCACAGTGTCGCTAGGTAACGTTCCAGCCTTTCTTTGGTTGAATGCCGCCGATAGTTGACTAAATTTTTGCTCCAGTTATTTTATTGCAGTAGAATGTGAGTCAACCAATTGGTTTATTGAAGACAAATCATTCTTCACCTCAGTAACGCCTATATTGGTTGTCTCCACCCCTTTCAACATCTTAGCCATCATATCATCCATGGACATCTTTCCAGAGCCATACGCCACAGCCTCACGGTTCAGAAGGAACATACAAACCACTCCTATCAGTCTTATTCTTCTAACCACCTTGATCACGGTCCTTGTATCCAGATTTATCATAATAGTTCCGACCTTGGTTTCCTTGGGCATTTCTTCAGAAACCCCCCTGATTATTCAAGTAGTTCACTTCTTCCTCAGAGTCGGATTCTTCTCTTCCCTGTGATACGACGGCCTTAACCTTTTTGGTCTTCCCTGATAATAAGTGCTTGGTAAGAAGATCCATCTTCGTTTTCATGTGAGCCATATCTTGGTCACGTTTCTCTTATCTACGCCTATGGTCTGCAGTCAAGCCAATAGATATGGTAGAGCTTGCTACCTCAGAATCCCTGGTATGCCAAGCTCTACTCTGCTTTGTCATACGATCTAGCATATCACTTGCCTCAAGAAAAGTAAGGTCCATGAATGACCCACCTGCAGCATTATCAACCACTGGCTTTGTCACCGAGTTCAAAGCCCTATATAATATTTCCATAAAGTGGATATTCGTCATCTGATGGTTTGGGCACCGCATAAGATTCTTCTTGAACCTCTTCCATGTTTCATGGAGAGCTTCAGTTGGAAGCTGTCAGAAATTACTGATCTCATCTCTCAACTGTGCTCTCTTGGATGGCAGAAAGAATTTTTCTAGGAAAACGTCTTTCAGTTGCCTCCAATTAGTAATAGAATCAAGAGTTAGCCCGTTCAGCCATAGAGTACCCTCACCAAACAGAGACAATGGAAATAAGCACAGCCGAATTGCATTCTGCCCAACTCCTGGATTGTCAAACCACTTGCATATTGAAATAAAATTGACCAGATGCATATTCGGGTCATCGCCTGCAAGTCCACCAAATAAACCTTTGAGCTGCAATAGCTGAATCATGGTGCTAGTGATATTGAACTTGGCTCTAGGTGCCAAGGGCGGAGGAATAATAGCCCCTGTGGCACCAGCTCCATCAAGATCGTTATCATCATCATCAAAAGGAGCCTGCACAACTCGGCGTTCAGGTCTCATTTTAACTTGATAATCTCTCCTGTTCACAGGTGCTGCCACCTCATCTGCACGCCGTGGATTAAGTAACTCATCATCACCTAGGTCCTCATCATCAGGATTTGTTGCCCGACCTGGGTTATCAATATTCTGTTGATGCACTTGAGCAGCTGCCAACGCAGCTAATCTAGCCTTCTCCTGTTGAGCAGCCCTTCTTTCAATGTCACATTGTGCATCCATTCTGCCAATAAGTTGAGGTTCAGGATTTATGGGTAATAAAGGTTGACCTGAACTTCGAGTGTTTGGCATACGCTCAAACAAACCTGAATAAAACAAAAACAACAAACAAAAAGTAAAATTCGAGAATCTTTGACCAAAGGGTCTAGTAACTATCACAAACATAGTTGACAACCGTATTCCCCGGCAACGGTGCCAAAATTTGATAACGCCCAAACTACAGGTCTCGTAAGAGTGTAAGCGGTCGCTGTCAAATATAGAACCCAACTGGGTTGGGTGTCGAATCCCACAGGGAATACTTGGTCACTAAGTGTTGCAATTATTAATAGACTATTGATTGAAAATTCCACGAAAAAGGAGGGATTGGGTTTGTCGTGAATTAATACTATGGAAGTAAAAACGGAATGCTTGATTTAGTAAGATTTAATCACAGAGAAAAATAAGTTAGGGTTATGTCCACCTTATGAGTTCTACGTATCTATTAACTATGAGTAATGCGGAATTCAGACATGCATGCACTTATAGAGATTTGTATTCTAATGGTAAATCCTAGTGTTTCTCAACCATCAAGGATTATTTCACTTTAACTCTCTCGAGCTTAAAGTGTATAACTAACGGTACAAATTCTCCAAGAAGTTAACCCAATTACGGCACTAACGTGTAAATAGGGGTTGGTAGCCCTATTTCCTTGTCACACTCTCTTTTCCAAACATGTAACTTTTCTCTCGAACAAGTTAATGCTATAATGGCGTATTCTATATGTTTGCAACCACAAGAATGTAATTAATATGAAGAGAGTAATGATATAAGTAGCATACGTATCAAGAATTCACAAACTCATAGTAATAGATAGTATATCATAAGGATTCCATAACCCTAACAGAGAAGTTTAGCTACTCATGATTACAACGGAAATCACAATAGACATCATCATCATACCAAAGCTAGAATAATCTCACGATGGGGATAGATTTTTGCGTCTAAAGGAAATCACGTTGAGCTCCTCAAACCGTTCCTCGTAGCTTTTGCGTTTTTTTCTCTGTAAAAGTCGAATGAAAATAACAAAATAGAATATCGAATAATGAAAAGCTTCAATGCTGAAAAATTCAGCAAAATAGGGTTTTTATAACATCCTTGTCCTATTCCTACTAAGTTACTGCTGATCCCCAAGTCTTTAGAAATACTTTTTTTGCCCGGGACAAGTTCTCCATGCATCACTTTCAGTCCATAAGCTTCCAAAAGTTTCCTTCCCTCTTATGTGAAGTTTCCCTTGCTACCAAAAGGTCCACAAAGTGCTGAAATCTTCATCATTAATACCTGAAAACATGCTAATCACGTTGGTTAGCTCACTTACAGGAAAATGGACTAAAAATGCAGGAATTATATATTTTGTCCTTAAAACTTAGCTAAAATATGGGTAAATTATGGTTCTTTAGGCGTGTACATACGCCTATCATCATAAATCCTACTCCCAACTGAACTGGCACAAAAGATAAATGATACATGCACTGATAACTGATTTTCTCATATAAGGTATTCTAAAAAAAGTAGTGCATGTATAATCTGAAGTAACCATGAACGTGTAAACTGATGTATTTAACATGAATTAATACTAGTGAGTCATTATAAAAATGATGATCTCAATATAGTGAGAAAATCATGATTTTGACAAACTGGTTACTTGAATCTCTAAAACAAGAGTAAACATATAGGTATCGGGTATTTATAACCCACCAACACTTAATGATATAAAAATAAGATAATATCACTTAAAACATTAGTAGAAATTCATAAATTCAGAGTCCCAAAATATAATACATTTCAATGAACGAATGAGGTACATGAATTCGAACATTGAGATGAATTGAATTTTGGAGGAAATCATGCTCACATAGTTTAATACATAAATTTGAGAATTTAATGTGATGTTGACTAAATGCGACATGAGGGTTTGAAACTTGAAGTATATAGGAGCATGAGTCACATGGGTTAGAACTATTAGCATGGATTGAACGTAAATTAATGAGGCAACATGTATAATTTCATTGAATATTACATGGGTACTTGAAATTCAAAGCATGAAATAACTTAATTTACATGGAACACACATTAACATGGCTTGAATTTAGAGTTACGAAGGAAAGCATGGATTAATTCATATTGAGCATGTCTATTTTCATCAAAAAAGAAGAAATTCATATTTTAAACTAAAAAGGAGATTTTTGGGCTCAATGGGTGGAAGGAAGCCATCGATGAATACCCCACATACCTGATTATAGAATCCTTGGGTGTGTTTCTTGTAATTGGGCTTGAACTTGAAGAACCCAAGTTGCCTTAGAGAAGAGAGAAAATGCCCTTTGGATTTTTCTACGTGGATTTATGATTGAATGATGTATTTGGGGGATTTTTGGATTTTATTAAGCCTTAAAATAGATTACAAGACATATTTTTGAGGTTAAAAGAGTGGGAAATACAAAAAAACCCTTAGGAACCGTCTAAAAATTGCCTGGAAGCCATCCAGATGAGTTTGGCCACGAATCGTAAGGTCTAGGAATGAGTCGTTCCTTGAATCATAATTAGGAACCCAGATTTTGACCCTTACTATAATGGATATGACTCCTCCTGAAAACTCGATGGTCTGGTTATGAGTCATCATCAGGAGTCATAACCAATAGCAACTTTGATAGTGCTTGAGTAATTTGGCCATAATTTTTCACCTCTATGTCGAATTAAGTCAAAATTGGTTTTGTTGGGAATCTAATTGAATTATTTATCTGTTGGTGGGTTGTGAGACCAGAAATACATAGTAGACCAAAAGTTATGCTTGTTTGAATCTGAATATAGTCATATCCTTCATAAGAACTTTATCGCTAAGGGATGTTTCGACTTGTCTATAAGTTAGGAGGTATTTGCGGTCTTAATATATGTTTGATTCACTTGTAAAACTACCAAAACATAAGGTTTGATTCTTGTATCCTTTACTGTTCAGGCTACGAGTCATCATAACAACTCATAATGTCTGTATATGAGTCGTATACTGGACTCGTAATCACTGGGTTGAATTTTTGGATTATATATAATTGTGACAATGAATCCTTCCATATGATTCATAGACACTAATTACAGATCATAGTGAAGAGTTTTAGTTACATGGTTAAAGCTGAGGAAATTTACTGGAGTGACTACGACTCATCACGAGTGGTTACGACTCTTTACCTTGAGTCGTAATCATGATAGTGAATCAATCCATTAAGGTAAATCTTCTGTAGCTTCTTACCATGATATCAAATTAAGACAAGTCTTTAAGCATTGGAAAAATAATTTAATGGAGAGGTTTAGAGTATGAAAATTTGAGGTATTACAATATCTCCCTCTTGGGATGATTCATCCCTGAATGATACTGACTTGGCTGTAATACTAAGGAAAGGATGAGTTGATGTACGAAAAACTTACGAGCAGAATCATGGCTTAATATCTGAATCTAAAACTGATGCATGATACATGGTCTGAGTTAAATTCATAATTTTCATGGATGCATGTATTTTACCCCATGGAATAGCCTTGTTCATGAAACTTCGGATAGTAAGACCAGATGAAAAGATGAAATATCATAGGAGCTTATCTATTTGATTGCTAAACTAAATTGCTGGATATACAGACTGAATCATACTAAAAGTTTATACTCAACTAGAGTTTTTCTTCAATACTCTTTGAAAGAAGTTCTAATAACATTAGGGAGAAAGAAATTTTGGGCATGATCTAAATAAGATATCTAACTAAGGAATCACAACATGATTACAACCTATAACTTGGAATATAGGCCTATAAAATATAAGCTAGGATATAATTACTAGGCCTTAGGTAATGCAACTTCTAACTTCTAAGATTACCCACATTTCTAAATACTCCCTCAACTATAATCTTCCCCTTAAATACCATGATCGTTCAATGCAACTTATAACTCTCTCATGGGTACATATAACTTCTCTAGCCATAGTCTGATTTGAACTACATGTTCTCACTATGTTCAAGCCTAACTCAAAATCACAAAGTACAACACATAACACCGTAATACTAATCTAAACCAAGAACTTGATACCCCATGCTTGTTTCACATCTTTCATTTCAAGAATAATTCCTCTTGCCACTTCAATAACTAAATTCAATCACTTACTAGGAATTCATTAGCACACAATGCACCCATCCACTTATATACCAACATTACATTCAAGCCTATCATATATGTGAACTTCTAGGAAACAAGCCCACCAAAGCATCTTTCTCAGATTCTCTAATACCTCTATCAACAACAACTTTCATGCACTATCCACAATAAGACACACATGAAATTATCAGCTAACCATGACATGACATAAACCATAAGCTTTGCCTCAATCTACCTTCATACTTAAAGCCTTAGAAAAAATAAGCATACAACAATTCTTCCTCAACAAGAATCATTTACCCTCTCCCATCTAAACAATTATCTATCACCACTATTTTTACATAAGGAAAGGTCACTGAAAGGTTAGAACATGAGGACCTTAAGCATAAAAGAATACTATGTATAACTTTAACACTTAAATGAGACCTGAGGAATAGAATATAAAATGCATAAATTCATTAACGAAATAAAAAATGAGGACATACATGACATAATTTAAAGTTTTACTGATCATAAAGAGTCTAGCATGAGTATCTGGATGTAATACCCCATATTAGTCTTAGTTCAGTTAAGCTTATAGTGTATGCATAAGAGTCTTAAAGCTTGAAATTTTAGCTTTGTTAGGGACTTAGCCTTATTTTTGACCTCTTAAATTTGAGGATTTTTAGACTAACCCTCCTTACCCCAAGACGTAAGTTTTTGAGTTAATTCATGTTCAGGGGTGTAAGGGGCATGTCCTGTGGAAGTTTCAAATTTGTCGGATGAAGATTGAGGCATATTTGGATTTTAGTTCCAGAGCCTCACCACAATTATGTGCATCACGATGGTATATCGATGAGGCCTTTGAAGCATCACGGTGGCCCTCAAATTAGTGTTCCTATTATGAATTTAAATTCTTAAGGGGCAGTCTTGTCTTTTTCCATCACTCCAATTTGTAAAATCATGAGATTTAGCTTCATTTAGGGCATTATATGCCAAAATTCTCCAAATTTACTCTAAAAAACAAACCCTAATCATTCCCCCAAGTTCAACATTCCCCTTTTTTTCACTTCGAGAAAACTCAAGAATTCAAGCTTCACCATCCAAGAACTTTCAGGAAAGTTGTTCTCTTTTAAGATTTTGGTATCAAAGGTATGTGTGATGTTCATCTATGGTTTCCTTCACCATGGAGTCCAATAATCCCTTTTTAAATGCTAAATTATGAGCTTTCCATTTTTTAAATGAATTATCTCCATGAATTTCTTGTTATTTTGATTTCCAGTTAAGATTATAATTGTTTTCAAGTGGAATGGATGATAATATGTTTTGGATGTTGAAGTTCCTATGTCATGTTCATTAAATTTAGGATAAATACTTAGATTATGGTTTTTTTTTCATATAATTATGTTGTATCACCATGTTTAAAAGCATACCCATGTTAAAGACTTAATCCCCATGCATTTTATGAAATGCCAAAGAGAATGAATCCCCACTATGGTCTTACGAAGCTTTTGCATGCCTTTGTTGTTATTTGATTTCAGTGTTGGGGTTGTGAATACCCAAAAATTATCTGTTTACATAGTCTCAGTATACTCAGAATGATTTCAGATATAATCTCAGTACATTATGAATGATTTCAGATATATCATGAGAATTATTAGCTCAGTTAGTTATCATAGGAAGTTAAACTTAGAACAGTTCAGAAATCAGTGTCAGTTCAGTTGGGAGTAGGATTTAGCACCGAGTAAGTGTAGGGATAATGGTTTTCCCGTTAGTTAGGCAGAGTCATTAGTAACAGTCCATGTATTCCAGAACTACATAGACAACATAGGGTATGAGGAGTCATCCATCAGTATTGGCTTGACTTCCTCCCAAGGTCATCAATCAATTAAGGCTTAACTTCTTCTAGGGGTCATCTATCAGTTTAGGCTTGACTCTCTAGTCCTTCAGTACACCAGTAGTGGATCCACACAGCTAGCATTAGTACCCATGGCATAGTATTAACATCCTTCCACCTGGGGTTATAGGTTAGACCTTGATTAGCTCATATTTGGGCATATTTGTTAGATGATACCTCCCACAGTCTCAGTACAGTATTCAGTATAGTTTTAGTTCAGGTTTTCTTGACCAAAGCATATAGATTTTCAGATATTCAATTATCAGATTTTAGTATTTTAGTTTTAGACTATTTCAGTATCATGTTATATGCTTGGTCATGCATTCTTTGATTTACAGCTTTCACACATATTATGCATCAGTTATCTCATATTATTCAGTCAGTCATTATCTTATGCTACTCAGTCAGTCAGTATTTGATACACGTAAACCTATGCATTTTAACCTAACCTCATCTCTTGTACCAGTACATTCAAAGTATTGATCGCATGTATTATCTTTGCACTATGATATATAATATCATTGGTTCAGACGCTCAGTTTCCTAACCCCGCTTAGATAGTCCAACTAGCCAACATCAACAATAGTGGCGAGTCCTCATGTTTCGAGAACCTGTTATGTTATTTTAGTCTTTTCATATTTCATTTCAGTTAGATAGTATGGAGTTAGTTTGGGCCTAGCCCATCAACTCTCTTTTTAGTCAGTTAGAAGCTTTCAGACATTTTAGACAGTCAGATAGTTTGTCAGTCTTATCAGTCAAATTTTTAGGATTTTTGCATATGTTTCATACTTATGGATTCAGATGACTTGTTTTCAGTATTTAAACCTTCTGGCGTATTCAGTTGATTACTACACATGTCTTTTATTATCAATTTTTACTTGGTGCTCACAGCAGGTACCAGCTCATGGGTTAGTTTATGGTCATTGGTGATCGTAAGAACCGTGTGGTATCCAGGGTGTATTTTTGGGGAGTTACAAACTTGGTAGTAGATCCTAATTTTTCATAGTGTCATAGGGAGTATGAAAGCCATATTGAGTAGAGTCTTGTGTATGGGTGTGAAATGTGCCACACTTATGGACAAGTGGCTAAAGATGTTTTAGGAAAAGTTTCCCTTCTTTTAGTTTTCATGTTGTGCGAAAGAGAATGAGCTCTGTTTAAACCCTCTTTATAATGTGTTCTTCCTTCCATTTAAAGAAAATGCCTCCTAGAAAGAACAACAGAAGAAGAAATAGAAATTAGTCCGCACCTCCGCTTATTCAGGAAGATCCACTGACTGAGCATGTCTCTCACGCTGAATTCAGAGCTGCCTTCACTACCTTATCTCACTCAATAGATTCTTAGAAAAACTAGTAGACTACTGTCCCATCTAATTCAGTGTCTAATATAGTTGCAGCTAGGATTCAGGACTTCAACCGAATAAACCATTCCTTTATTTTTGGTATCCAAGTCTGATGAGGATCCGCAGGAATTTCTTAACATGGTTCAAAAGGTCACTAATATCATGGTTTTCACATCTAGTAAGAGTGCATAATTGGCTTCTTACCAGTTGCAGGATATAGCTCATACCTATTATAAGTAGTAGAAGGAGGATAGTGGCACAGATGCAGGGCCTGTAGTGTAGTAGAAGTTTGCCACAACCTTTTTAGATAGATTTTTACCTTTGGAGTTAAGGGAAACTAAGGTTCTAGAGTTTATTAATATGAAGTAGGGTAGTATGAGTGTGAAGGAGTATTTTCTTAAGTTTACTCAATTGGCGAGGTATGCTCCTTCGGTGGTGAATGATAATAGGTCTAGAATGAGTAAGTTTGTGTCTGGCATATCTGATAGTGTGGTCAAAGAGTGTAGGAATTCAATGTTGATTAAGGATATGGACATATCTAGGCTCATTATCTAGGCTTAATAAATTAAAGAAAAGAAACTTAAGGAGAAAGAGAGGGCCAGAATAGGTAGCTTTAATTTTTATCAGCTGAGGTCAGAGAGTGGTAATCGTCCTCAATTTCATTAGAATTTTTCAGCCCAAGCTCCATCTTCAGCTAGTGTCCCAGTACCAAAGTTCAGGAATGATAATCGGGATAGGGCACCAGGCTCTAAGTCCCAGGGCAGTGTAAACAGTGGTCGAACTAACCTACTTTGCCAGAAATATGGTAGAAATCATCAGGGTAAGTGTAGAGATGGCAGTGATGTGTGTTTTGGGTATGGTAATCTAGGACATAGGATCCGGGAGTGTTGAGTAGTTTCTCAAAGGGGAAGAAAATTTCACCAGCAGGGCCAGTCCAATCTGTCATTAGCTCCAGCAGTTCGCTCGACTCAGCAGAGCGCTACTTCTAGTGCTACCATTAGATAGCCCCAAAATATTCTATATGCAATTCAGTCCCGATAGGATCAGGAATGTTCTCTTGATGTGGTTACGGGTACGTTACAGGTCTTTCACCTTTATATTTATGCTTTATTAGACCTTGGAGCTTCTCTCTCCTTTGTAACCCCCTATATATCTATAAATTTTAGACTTAGTCCCGAATTTTTAACAAAACCCTTCTCAGTGTCTATCCCAGTAGGTGTCTCTATTGTAGCCAGGAATGTATACAGGAACTTTTCGATCACAATATCCTAAAAAGTTACCTCAGTTGATCTTGTACAGTTAGAGATGACTGATTTTGATGTCATTCTCATCATGGATTGACTCCTATCATTCTATGCTTTAGTTTACTGTAGAAACAGAGTCGTTCAGTTTCAATTTCCTTCTGAACCCTTTATTGAATGAAGGGGCATTACTTCAATACTTAGGGGTTAAATTGTTTCATATCTTAAGGCAAGAAAAATGATTTCTAAGGGGTGCATGTACCATCCTATTCTAGTCAAAGAATCTAGTTCTGAGACTCCGAATCTTGAGTCAGTTTTACTAGTGAGGAAATTTCCAGATGTGTTTCCTGAAGATCTCCCTGGAGTTCCTCCCAAAAGGGAAATTGACTTCAGAATAGATCTCCTTCTAGATATCTAGCCTATCTCTATTCTACCCTACAGAATGGCTCCAGATGAGATAAAAGAGTTAAAAGAGCAGTTGAAAGGTCTCTTTTAAGTTGATGATTTACGTTTTAAATTTATGGTTTTTGGACTGAATGGATGCATTGTTGTGAGAATTGGAATGGGGAATATAGGTTTCCCTAAATTGATTACATTTTGTCTTGGTAATGGCATCAACTCAAACCCACGTTGTTAATTTGTTTTTTGAACATGATAATTGCATAATTTAACTTACTTATGAACCCATTGCATTGCATTAATGGATAATTGGTTAAAACATATTTGAAAGGCCCTTGGTTACCCTGGTTTGGATTTAAATAGAACTTGGGAATCGTATGGTTACATAGATTAGTTTGGCATGATTATATGATCTTGCAAGCATAATTGGTATGATGATACCAAGTGGTAAATGCCTTAATAAAAAACACATGGCTTAATGGTTGGGATTATGTGAAAACTATTTTCAATTAGGCTTAAAGGAAATTGTGTAACTAACCATGAAGGTGTAGTCCCGAGAGGACTAACATCGAAAACCATATTTGCAGATGTGGGGGTCTATATGACCATGTGCTTGGTTCACACATTATATTTTGGAATGGCTAGATCCTTGGTATCTTTAGCCCTTCCTTTAAATTCCTTGGTTTGTGTGGCTAACATGCACTAAGGCCCTTTTAGTAGGTGGAGCTTAACCAATATAGCCCATGGGTGCCTTTAAGATAGAGAAAAGAACATAGTTTGGGTTAGTGGTTTAAACTTACATGTTCATGACCCTTGTCCTTATCCTGACATCCTATATATGTATATATATTTAATTTGAATATGTTTTACTGATTTATGGCATTGAAATTATTTTATCACTTTTCTTGAGTTACATACAGTGATTATCCTACTGACCGTCCCTAGATGCTATATCATTTCATGATGTAGGGTCTAAAGGGTTTTCTGTTGCTTTTGTACAATATTAGGTGGGTGAGTACTCATGTGGTTTTGCTGTAAAGTGCTGAGCTTTCATCTTTTGGAAGACCTGGTCATTTACATAGTTTCAATATTATTCTAGTATTTTGGATTTCCTTTTTGGTCATAGTTAGGGGTATGTCCCGCACTACCAGAAATTAGATCTATGGTGATGGTTACAAAACCGTTGCAATAGATCAAAAAACCATTGCCATAGACTTATCGCAATGGTTCTACAAGCGTCCCATAGGTGGGCGTTGCAATAGGTCTATTGCAACGGTTTCTGCAACTGTTGTCAAAAACGTCGCTATAGGTAGAGCTATGGTGACGGTTTTAGGCAACTGTCGCCATAGATAGACCTATTGCGACGGTTATTTTTTGACTTATTGAGACGCCTATTTTCATCTATTGCAACGGTTACAAACCGTCAAATTAGAAGCTATTGTAACGGTTACTAACTGTTGCAATTGCAGCTATTGTGACGCTTTTGTTGTTCTATTGCAACGCTTTTTGACTACCTATTACAACTATTTCATTACTTATTGGAACGCTTATTTTCATCTATTGCAACAATTACGAACCGTTGCAATAAACTCTATTGCAACGATTACGAACCGTTGCCATAGGATCTATTACAACGCTTTTGTTATCTTATTGTAACACTTTATAAATTATAACACAATATATACACATCACAAAATAAAATCATTTATTAATAATCTCATAATTCAAAATATTCAACAAGATAGTAATTTAAACCCAAAAGTAAAATGTAATCAAGTCCAAATGATTAGTTAAGTTTTTACATACTATCAAGTTCAAGTCACGATAAGTTTCAAAAAATTCAATACAAAACTATTGATATTAGAGCATTTATCCACAACCCAAAAATCTTCTCAAGTAAGGTCAATGTCTTCATCATTTTCTTCTTCTCTTTCTTCATTTTGGATACCTATATAAAAAGAGAACAAATAATATAAATTAGCACTTAAATGACAACATAAAAAGGACTATATTGATGACAATATTGATCCCTACAGTTTTAGTCCTTCGGACAGACAAGAAATCAGAGATGCTTTGAGGATAAAGCAGAACCATAGATTGAAATATATTACATTCATGTAAGAACAAACTTTCAAGTAGAGGACATTTTGAGATGAAGCAACTTGTGAAATGTTCCTCTTTTGTCCCACTGAATTCAATGGGAAGACACAATCACATTCAACTCATATAATTATTATAGAGAAGCTTTACGTTATCAACAAGAAAGCAAAAATGAACAAACTAGAAGCTAACGACAGAATCTCAAAGAAGCAAAAAGCGAAATAACTACACATGTGAGCAACAGAAAGATACTCATATCAAGAAATATATCCTGGGAGTTGGTAGAATGTTTGTTTTGCAAGTAAGACAACACGTCAAAACTATATACTTACACTCTGCAGATTAAATTACGTTCCAAAAATCTTGTTAACATGAGTTAAAAATAGGAACCAGTACCAAAAGAAGCACACCACAAATGGAAAATAAAAATCACAATCCTAAGATGTGAAGACACTGTAGTAGAAAACTGCAGCTTTTTATACAAGAAAACTGCAGCTTCATGTCAATAATGATTAAAGCAATCTAAATATTAGGAAAAAGAATTGCAGTACTTTCATATCACACAGACATTTAAAAATGAGCACGGTTATTCAAGTGGTTCCGAAGTTAGGAATCAGTGCAGGAGAAACTATGCATAAAGCAGCGGGATACTTCGACAAACGTACACAAGAAAATCATAACTAGCATCTTTACCACCACCCCATCCCCCAATATTCTCGCTTATCTAATGGTCATAAAGTGATGTTGAATGATTTTCAAATGGAATTTAACATGTCCCATGTGTATGCACACAGTTCTCCCTGTCTGTACATTTATTAGAGCACATCAGATTTTTTTTTCTTTTCTATTTCAGACTCTTTTTCATTTACGATGGTTCAAAATAGTTATCAGAATAAAAAATCCATCTAATTCAAGGTAATTCCAGCATAACTGCTCATATGAACGTGTATATTTAGGCGCGGAAAATAGACCAATCCATAAGAGAATATCTCACTAATATCCACAACTAAACCATTTACAAAGAACAACAGATATAGCTGCTGAATACATACCGCATAAAGGAAGACAATATTAGAAATACCAACATAGGAACACTAAACAGTACCAACACAAAAATCCTAGCACCAAACCATAAGAAAGAAACAATCTTTCTTCTAATCCACTACCCATAATCCACCAAACACAAAAAATCCCACACCTTCACCATAAGAAAGAAATAATCTTTCTTCTAAGCCACCATCCATATAATTCACCAGAAACAAGCGCAACCACAATTCAAAACACTCAACACCATCAAAACATACCCAGTATACTCCAAAATAGCATCAAAATATACCCAGTATACTCAACAACATTAAAACATATCCAGTATCTAAAACAATCTTCATTGTTACTACCAACAGATCAAGAAACAAAAACTAACCTTGATTGTTACTACCAACAGATGGACGATTTATTGGTTGATTAGCAAGTGCTTTTCCTGACAAATGAACATTTAATCCTAGAGCAGTAGAGCCCTCCCACTTCCCAGAACAAGTGCAGGTAGGATCCAACAGTAGAGCACAATACGGCCTAGAAGAGAGTACGATACACCTATATTATCATCAAACAAATTCAATTGCTTATAAGAATATTCAAAAACAACTTCCAAGACTGAATATGGATCCAGTCTTCATTTACAACAATAATTTAAAATCTTCTGAGATTCCAAATTCATTATCAATAGGGGAGAATTAAGAAAATCAAGAATGTTGCCTTATTTCTTATTGAACACACTGACTATCACTATCCACAATACTCCAAGAACCAAAATTAATTGGTCAGTACTTCATCTGCAAGTACTTTTATCCCGCTTGGAGCTCAATCAAATGTATCACCTTCTTTGGACTAATTTACTTAAGTTCCTTTTCTATTTTCTATGTCCTAACTCTATTTTTTTGCTTTTGTTCATTTCCAATAATATCTAAACTAGGTTGGATGATCTTCAGCTTTAGGCATAATATTTTAAACTCTAAGCCAATTCAGAGGGCCCAACATTGCAATTCTAGCCCTCAACTAACTTAAACAGAATGAGGTATTAAGATCAGTAAAAGGTAGTACAAAGTATTATCCACAGGTTCAAATGAACCCAATAACTTTTGCTAGGACCACGTACTACTAGTCTCAGGAATTCATTAGATATGTTTGAATATTTAATGGTGAAATCTAGTAACTAAGATGAACTATTGGGTTAGGTGACAAATCAAGACCTATAAACTTCAAATCCTATTTCCAGTAACTAAGATGGGCTATTGGGTTAGGTGACAAATTCAAAAACTATAAACTTCAAATCCTATTGCCATATATATTTATGCATATAATACTTGAAGCAGAATCATAAGCATGACAAAGTCGAATATATTTGCAGCAGAATTCCAGTTTTACATCTATACTTTGACAGTACGATAAGTCCAAAATCCATATTACTGGAGCAATGGTGTTCTTTTATTACTAGAGAAATGGTCTTGGAGGGTACTAACAGAAGATAACACCCGAACAGAAATTAAGTTCCATCACCAGTGAATTTGCGGTTATACAATTTGACAGTCAAGTTAAGCCTAAAATTCATATTAACAGAGTAATTGAGTCATAGCCTCCTAACAGAACATTCCATCCAGAAAAGAAAGAAATTTCATCTTAAACAACACGCAAAAACATTCCAAGAAATCTAGCATGCTCAGTACCAATATGAATATCACGCTTTCTTTTACATACTGAATTACCAGAGAAAGTATTTTTGCTTTTCAATTTCTTTCTTTCTTTTGCATTAAGTTTTCTTCTTTTTTCTCATGCATGTCTGTCTATGAGAACTTGTAAATTGGTCAAAATGCTAGCTTATAAATTTCATCATGAAATTACAACAGAAAGTGAAAACAAAGGCAAGTTTTTAATAGCAGAACCAGAACATACTTTTGATGGGCTCCACCTGGACGACTGGGTTCAAGTTTTATCCGCTTTCCAGTTATGTCACTACGATTTAATTCTTTAAGAGTTGCATCAGCTGCTCTTACATCATAGAATTTGATGAACTTATGATGGCGTTTATGTGGCATTTCTCTGATCTGCATTTTACATACAATATGATTTAGTAGAGCTTAAAAGTTCTAGAATTTCAGAGAGATAGAAGAACAACAAAATAATATAGCATTAACAGTGAACGATTAAGTAAACGTGATACCTCCTTGACTTCCCCATATGGTCCAAAGATTTGTCGAAGATCCTCATTGGATACTGAAGGATCCAAGTTGAACACGACAAGAGTTCCTTGGTTAATATCTTTCTCTGATGGATTTTCCTGGATGCAGCAATAAACATTAGTTAGAATTGTCCTTCCATGTTCTCATGTCTACATAATATGGATTCAAACCTTAGGAATAGAAAAATGAATGTTGAGCTTTATTCGTCTCAAGTTCTTATTTTGTACAGCATGCATTGCAATTTGAGCAACTCGGATGTCATAGTAAGATATCATCACAAAGCCCTTATGCTTGCATGTAGTATACAGGGTTCTGATAACACCAAATTTCTTCAAAAAAGATATAGTAATACTAGGTTAGATATCTCCCTACAACATCAATTCAAATCAAGGACTCCAGCGACAAAAGAAGTGAAAACCCTCTTTATAAATTAACAGACAAACACAAAGCAGAGACACAGAAAAAGAGATGGGAAACAGGTTCAGAAAACAGAAGCATCGGTTGAATATAATACACAGAGGCTAAAGTAGAAGATCACTGGTCAAATGCTTCAACTTCTTTTTGTTAGTCAAAAGAACAAGAAGATAAATAAATAAGCACCCAATCTAACTGGAATAAGGTTCAGTCATTTGTTTTTATTCTGTCTTAATTCCATTCGAGCAAAATGTATGACACCTCTAAGACCGGTAATAGGTGATCAGAGAAGCCAGATCAGGAAGAAAGGCACCCGATGCACAAATCATAAACCTCAAGGGGTGTGGTGTAAACAACCTACCCTGATACAAGCATTAGTGGCCTCTTCCACAGCTCAAACCCTTGACCTATAGGTCACATAGAGACAAGTTTACTGTTTAAGCATATGAAGTCATCCGATAGAATATATCCCTAGCACAAACAGAATGAACAAGCATGACTACAAAATAAAAAGCCATGAGAAACATGATTCAAAAAGGGTAAGTATCAAAACTAAAATGTTAAGTGCTATCCATTGTGATTTTCCTAACAACACCAGATAGAACTCATTCAATAAGAAAATCTTGCTCAATAAATATGTATTAATTTATATAGAAGAGCTACATATTAAGAAAGGTCTTTTCGAGCAGTTACATGTCGTAAAAAGTCCAGCGCAAAACTTCCTTAGAACCTGAAAGAATGAAAAAAGAAAATTAGTACATTCATCTTTGTAGCTGGAAATGAGTCATTCACATCGGTATTTTAGCATATATTAATTAACAAACAAAATATCTATCCTCAGACGTTTCAACAAAAGTACAAAGCGACATGAAAAATTAGTAAATTAGCATTACTAGTAACAAAAGTACAAACTGACATGTATAATTAGTATAATAGCGTTAAGAGTAACTAAAGTACAAACTGACATAAATAGTTCATATAATACAATTAAGTTTCAAAACTTGCAGAAATTAGAGGTTCTAAAGTACTAGATTTCATCAGTAAATTTCTTTTGTTCTTTTGAAAGGGGCCAGGGTTGTGGGGTCTCTGTCTGTCTGTGTGTGTTTGTGTGTGTATGTGTGTTTTAGGGGAAGCAAACAAACCAAAGAATGTTCATCAACCTTACTTTGATGACAGTCCAAGATCATTGCCACCTGACTGGAAAACTTGTTTCAGAGAATCCTTGAAAACATTATGACCAAAACTTTCTTCCAGAACAACTAGTCCACCAGTTTTCTCACTTGCAACTTTAATTTCAGCAAGGCCAACCTAGCATATAACAGATTCCATATAAGTAGAGAGAACCAGCCATACAAAAAATAGCAACAGGTCACAAGGTGAGAACTATCGTGTCTGATCATCTAAATAAAACCAATAAATAAATGAGAAGATATGGTATATATCTATCCCGATCACCAAAAACCTGGTTGCAATAAACTGGACTTGTCCATCCTTTAGCACTAAATCAGACATTTACCCTGCCAGTATTGCCCAAGTCAGATTGACACTTTTGAGTATCTTATTTTGTTACCTCCCAATAGAACAAATATATGGTAACACTCTACCCATAAACCATAAGTAGATAGGAAAATATCACCTATAGTATTTTGATGCCATAAGAATTTGAACCTTCCAAAAAATTAGTTTCTTACGTTATAACACAATAAAAACCAAAGCTCAATGTTTGTTCTCAATAAAGATAAAACAAACTTATAACACCCCTAACATACCTGAAATGGATATCTTAAAAGAATGGCTGCCAGCTTAGAAGAAGCTCCTACTGTTGCATAGTTAATTGAATTATGTGAAAGAAATGAAAGAGAAAATACTGAGACGTAATGTTCTCATTATAATTAGAATTAAAGTGATCAACTTTCTAAACAAGCATGGATATAAAACTTAACTATATATCTTATCTAGGTTGCTTAGACTCTTCAAAAATGTGAAACAACAATAACAACATCAATGAACACAAGTAGCATAACTAGAACTTTCATCATGGGAAATTCCATCACCATTTGTGCACTTATTAATGTTGGACTCAAAATTATATTGTTTGAAGTTTACATGATGTTGTTATCATATTGAAAATGTTCGTTCTCCTAATAGACTTAGCGTAACGCATAAAAAAATACTCAAACATAGATATGCACCAATAAAACACCCTTAATAGCATGGGACTTGTATGTAGAAAAAAAATAAGGATTAGGGGTGATTGAATACATAAACTAGAATGAACATGAACTCTGCTTCCTAAACTCAACTTTCCAATACAAAAACAAACAAACAAATCAATACCAATTATCAAATTAATCAAAATCCAGCTAAATTAAACACCAAATTATCTCATCACTTTCCCCAATAAATCAACAGGAATAAAACTCACACTTTATAATTGATTAAAACTCAAACTAAAATCAGAATTCAAACCCACATTTTGTAATTGATTAAAACTAAAACTCAAAGCAAAATTCAAACTCAAATCAGAATCAGATCCAGAAGCTGTCATCACTTGATGAGACATCTTCACTAGCATTTTAACAGCCCCACTACAAACGGAAACTAGAAAGTCCTTCACATTGGATTGATTCTTTGGATTGGTCAACCCAAAAAACAAATCATCATATACGTTTATATGCATTGTTTTGTTGAGGTAAAATACAACAGCAGTGCTCACAAATGTCTGCATACAATCAACAATCATTAATTTATATCTATCAGTACAAACCACATCAATCCATCTCGGCACTTATGATGAATTTTCCTTCATATACGGGACCACAGACTGGAAATTCCCATTCAACCCCTCATCCGACCCACTATTCGAATAGAAACCCATAACCAAGTTCCTTGCAAAGCTACTAACAACAACAGAAACAAATCCAGTCTAACCAGCACTCATCATTTTATCCATATCAACAAAGCTTGAACCATGCACCTCTTCAATCTCACTCTTATTTTTACTCTCATACCCCCTTAATATCCCAATTGTTAGAGCCAGCAAAACTTTAACCATAAAATTGGTAAATTTCTCAGATCTTGCAATTTTAGGTTACTGTTTCAAACTCCTAGGAAGTTCATCAGAATCAGACTGCAAAAACTCCTTTAAATCCTTAGACATAACACTAATAGCTTTAGAAGAATCAGAAACCATTTAAGACATTGTGATAAAAACTCCCAACAGCCTCATGACCCTCTTTAAACAAAACTCCTTAAATCTCAAATTAAGAAAAAATTGAATCTTTATCTACCCACAATTTAGAAACCCAAAAAGCATACCAAATTCAAGAAAATACAGAATACCCACAATTAAAATTAGAGAAATTAATAGCAAATATAGCTGAAATACCGAACACCCACTAGTAAGTAATCTCACAAGATCTATACACAATTAGTGAAAACCCCACAAATGAAGTAGGAAAAATGAAGGTCCAAAAAACGTAAATTTCCATTAATCACAAAAATCAAACGAACAAACTTACCTGAAACCAAATTAGCCCTAATCGCAAATTGCCTCAGAACTATGTTCTTTCCCTTTTCTTTTTTCCCCTAATCGCAATTGCAGCTCACCACCGGCACTGGCACCTCATGAAATCTTGAAATTTCACTTTTACAGCCTTCATTTATATTGAAATGTTTAAGCAGTGACCAGTACTGGATTGGAGTAGAGGCAGCGTTGAGATGTTTTATTAATAAAATATTTTATTTTTGGTGGACAGAATAAAATTGGCAGTGAAAATGGAGGGAATAAAATTATAAGTATTTCAATATCTTATTTCATTTACCTATTGCAATGCTTAATGTCAAAAGCGATGGTTATAGGGTTAAATTATAACTAATAGAAAAATTATTTTTGGCATCGCTTGAAAGCGTTGCAATAGACCACTTATTGCAACACTGTGTTAACCTTCGCCAAAAAAATTTGTTGCAGTAGGGGGTAATTTCTTGTAGTGGGACGACTCAGTTGGTATTCTAGTTTTAGAGGCTTTTCTAGGCAAGTGTGGGTTGGATTGTTGGTTTGGACTCTTAGAACTTTCATTTGACTTATTTATCTTTTATTACTATACTGATTGGCTTTAGATTTATTGTTATTATTGTTCTCTTAAGGTTAGGCTAAGGGGATGGCCTTCGGTCCATAGTGGGATTGAGATACCTATCATAGCCACACCCCGGTACGGGTCATGGAATCGATGAGCAAATTGGTATATTCTTTCCCTTTCATAGCCTTTTAAGGTATGTAATGATCTCATATTGGTTAAATAATATACACTATCTTGCTAGACATCTGTAATACCTCACAATTTTTCCTAGCTTAAATTCATCCCTGGAGTGTTAAGGGATATCTTCCAAAACAAATACTATTTATTTGGTAGGGAATTCCTTATATTTGGACTTCCTATTATGTAGTAAATTGAATTAGCTTTCCAGAGATATTAGATTTGCCTAAATATAATAACTGAGTAAGAAGTTATGGCTATTTTAAGTTTCTGTCATAAAACACAGTCGTTTGGACCCTTAGCGCATCGCGGATCAGTGTAAATTTCCAATTGTCCTATTCCAGTGACCCTCCGCAATACTACCGCATTGTGGAGAGGGTCAATTTCCCGTTTATTAATTTCTTGAGGTCAAGCGCGATAATGGCGCATCGCGTCATGTGCCAAAATGGAATTCCAAAGGGGCATCGCAATGTCTCCGCATCACGAAGTCTACCCAATTTCCATTCATCAATTTTTAGTAAGCCGCCACAACAGTGGCGCGTCGTGGAGGCCACCAAGATTGGGAAAATGAACGTTTTCCAGTTTCGTATAAAAGTTTAAAAGGGGTATTTTGATAATTCTCCAACCCTTAATCCATCCAAAAATAAAAGATTAATCATATTTGAGAGAACTTTATGCTTTATTCACCATTCTCTATTAATCAAAACCCCAAGGCTCATACTTCCTTCCCAAGAAATCCAAAATTTCTCCATTAATTCTCCAAGACTCTTCAAGATTGAGAATTTTCAATTCAAGAACTCTAAAGTCATCTCCAAAACATCAATTGAGATCCAAGATTCAAGTTCTAGCATCTAGATCATCAAATTAAGGTATGTGGGATTTTGAACAAGGATAATTCTATCATCCTTGTGCCCAAAACTTTATTTTAATTACAAATTTACTGCAATTTATGAGATTTCCCATGAAATTTAAGTTAGGGTTTATACCAATTATTATTATTTGCAAGATTATGAGATTTTCCATGATTTAGAAGTTGAATTACATGACTTTATTCATTTTTCTATACATTGAGCAGTAATTTTTAGATTTTATGATGAATTATAAATGTTTACATTATCATGCATGAATTTTTAGATGTTTTAACATGAGATTGATGCATGGGTCGTTAGGCCCCAATTTAACATTGTTATTTCAAGATTATTTGTGCTATGAGCACCCTCAGATAAGAATACTCACAGATTTTGACAAAGATTTGACCTTTTGATCCTAAGCTAAGATAAAGAATCCACGTGTTCAGATAACTGGAGATTTAAAGAAAGAAAATCATAATTGGTTTTCTTGTAAGCCCTTGTGCTATTTTTGAAGTAGATTTCTTAAGCTTTTGAGCATAAGAATGGGAGTATTATTTAACCAAGATGGGTAGGTTACTACAGTTTCAGACCCCAGAACTACGTGCCAATGTAGGATTCAAATTTATTCCCACTTTAATGTGGATGACTCAGATTGTGATCACTAAGATAGAAGTTCTATTCTGATGGCAAGGGTAGAATAGACCTACCTAATGGGGGCCAGACGCGAGACTCTATGGATGCTCACATGGTGTATGTCGATTAGAAAAACCTCCCAAAATATGTTCCCTACTCTTCAACAGTCTATTGATTTAAAGCTTTAAGATAAGAGCATATGTTTTAGAAGTTATGGTTTTAGGATTCTGAAGCTTTAAGATAAAGTATGTTACAGATTTTAGGACTAAGTCTAATGGCTCACCAGATTTACGTTATATGTTTTATAATTTAAGATTTATGATCTTCAGATTTTAGATTACTCAAGCCTGTGTGAGTCATTTACATTTAGCATACATAATTTTATAAACTGTGATGATATTGTTTACGTATTGCATGCACCCGCATATACTCAGTACATCCTCAAATTACTAATCCACATATATGTCTATGTTCTACATTATCTCATAATGTAGGTTTAGGTGCTTAGTCTC
The DNA here is from genome assembly GCA_030864215.1 of Capsicum pubescens. Classification (NCBI taxonomy): domain Eukaryota; kingdom Viridiplantae; phylum Streptophyta; class Magnoliopsida; order Solanales; family Solanaceae; genus Capsicum; species Capsicum pubescens. The sequence goes on along the minus strand of CM061541.1, from coordinate 80,875,645 downwards.
AACAGCGTGAGTGATTCCCGAGCATCTCATCTACATCCCTGCAGTTGGTGAGTCCTCTTAGTTAGGAGACTTAGTTATTCATACTTTTATTTTATTAGTAGATATTCCTTTATTAATTTTAGACAGTTTGAGTCAGCTGGGGGCCTGTCCCAGTGACTATCTAGATTCAGATAGTAGAGGCTTATCGGACTACTAGATCCAGTTTTAGACATTTGATTCAGAATTCAGATTTTTCTGTATTGTTTTACCCAGACCTCTAGCATATTTCAGCTATAATTTTCTGCATTATTATGATTTCATATTCTTATTTCCCCTATGTTAAGATCTAGACTTAGTAAAAAGTAGCCAGGGTTAGCTCAGGACTACTTGTAGTTTGGAGCACCGTGTGGCATCCCGAGAACTAGATTTTGGGGCGTTACAAACTTGGTATTAGAGCCTAAGGTTTAGAGAGTCCTAGGGAGTAAGACATGCTATGTTACATAGAGTCTTAATCATCGATGTGAAGCACACCACTTCTATGAGCAAGAGGCTATGGAACGTTTTAGGAAATCATCTCTTATTTATGATCTATCGTGCATTCATTGTCTCTATCAGCTTCTAACTCGTGCTTTCACATGATAGAAAATGCCTCCTCGTCAAGCTAACGCCCGCAGAAATAATAACCAGCCACCTCAGCCTGCAAATTCTTTGAACGAATAAGTCACATGCAGAGTTTTAGGCTGCCTTTCAGGTGCTAGCCCAAGCTGTGATAGTTAATGTTCAGGGAAACCGTCAGGCTGCAATCCCATCTCAACAGGATGGGGAATTAGCCGCATCCAGAATTTGAGATTTTACGAGGATGAACTCGCCAGAATTCTTTGGGTCAAAAGAAGATGAGGACCCATAACTTTATCTAGATGAGGTGAAGAATATCACCTAAATTATGCATGTTTCTAAAGAGAAAAGTATAGAATTAGCATCCTATAGGATGAAGGATGTTGCTTATGATTGGGTGGTGATGTGGAAATAAAGTAGAGGAGAGAATGCAGCTCCCATGACTTGGTAGATATTTCAGGATATATTCTTAGATAAGTTCTTCCCACATGAGATGAGGGAAGCTAAGATAGAAGATTTCATGAACCTGAGGCAGGGCTCAATGACAGTGAAAAAACATTGCCTCAAGTTCAACCAGTTGTCTAAATATGCCCCTGAACAGATGGCTGACCCTAGGTCAAGCATGAGTAAGTTTATGATCGATGTGTTCGAGTTGGTGGTTAAGGAGTGTACGACTTCTATGCTTATTGGAGACATGGATCTTCCTAGATTGATGATGCATGCTCAGCAGATTGAGGTAAAAAAGGGGAAAGAAAGAGAGAGAAAATAAGAGGGCTAGAATAGGGTAGTTTGATCATGGTCAGAATAGGTCTGGAGGAGGAAATTGTTTGCAGTTTTAGAATCATTCATCTATGCCTGCACCTTCCTCATCCAGTGATCCTGTACCCAGAAATAGGCAAGAATAGTGGGGTAAGTCTTCTATGTCCAAATCTCAGAATAGTATGAGTGGGAAGCCTAATCATCCCCCATGCGCTAAGTATGGTAAGAATCATAGAGGTGAATGTATATGGTGCCAGAAGGGTTGTTATGGTTGTGTCCAGCAGGGTCACGAAATCGAAGAGTGCCCATATACTAGACGAGGTAATAGAGATGTTTGTCCTCAGACTCAGGCTAATAGTGCACCAGCTCCTCTAGGTCTCCCAACTCCTCCTGAGGGTGCATTATCCAGTACTGGTGGCGGTCAGCACTAGAATCGATTTTATGCCTTATCGTCCCATCAGGAGTAGAAGGATTCACCCGATGTTGTGACCGGTATACTTCGTGTCTTTTATTTTGATGTTTATGTGTTGTTAGACCCTGGTTTGAGTTTCTCTTATATGACCCCGTTACTTGCTGTGAATTTTGAGATAAATTCTGAAAAGATCCCCGAGCCTCTCTTGGTTTCTATGCCAGTAGGAGAGTCAGTTGTTTCTAAGCAAATCTATAAGAAGTGTCCTATCACTGTCCTTCATAAAGTCATATTAGCAGACTTGATAGAGTTAGATATGGTTGATTTTTATCTTATTCTTGGTATGAATTAGCCCTATTCCTGTTATGCTTCTATAGTTTGTCGCACCCATGTGGTGAAATTTTAGTTCCCAGATGAGCCAATCTTTGAGTGGTCGAGTAATTCAGTGTCTCCCAAGAGTCACTTCATATCTTTCCTTAAGGTAAGAAAGTTCATATCCAAAAGTTGTATTTACCACCTAGTTCAAGTTAAGGACACTAAGTCTAAGATTCCAACAATACAGTTCATCGGAGTGGTCAATGAGTTTCTTGATGTTTTTCCTGAAGATCTCCCAGGGGTACCTCCCGATAGAGAGATAGAATTCGGTATTGACCTTCTCCCAGATACTCAGCCTATTTATATACCTCCTTATCATATGTCTCCCGCAGAGCTTAAGGAGTAGAAGGAGCAACTCAAAGATCTTCTAGATAAAGGCTTCATAAGGCCTAGTGTTTCTCCATGGGGCACTCCCGTCCTATTCGTGCAAAAGAAAGATGGTTCTTTGCATACGTGCATCTACTATCGTCAGCTAAATAAAGTTACAATCAAGAACAAGTATCCTCTTCCTAGAATTTATGACTTATTTGATCAACTCCAAGGTGCAAGTTATTTCTCAAAGATATACCTTAGATCCGGTTATCATCAGCTTAAAGTAAGGGAATGTGATATTACAAAAATAACTTTTAGAAACCATTATGGTCATTTTGAGTTTCTAGTCATGTGTTTTGGGCTAACCAATGCCCCAATAGCTTTCATGGACCTCATGAATCGAGTGTTCAAGTAGTATCTAGACATGTTTGTCATAGTATTCATAGATGATATCCTTGTGTACTCCCGTAGTGAGGATGACCATGTAGATCATCTTAAAGTTATCTTGCAAACTCTTTGAGACCATCAAATGTTCACCAAATTCAGCAAGTTTGAATTTTGGCTAAGATCAATAGCCTTTCTCAGTCATATTGTCTCCACCGATGGCAATAGAGTCAACCCCCAAAAGACAAAAGCCGTAAGGAATTGGCCTAGACCTATCTCTTCGTTATACATTAGGAGTTTCTTGGATCTAGCTGGTTATTACCACCGTTTTGTTGAAGGTTTCTCTTCTATCGCATCTCCCATGTCTAGATTGACCCAAAAGAAAGTTAAGTTTGTATGGTCAGCTTCCTGCGAGAGGAATTTTCAGGAGTTGAAGACTCTACTCACTTCAGCCCCAGTTCTAGCATTACTTGATAGAACAAATGGCTTTGTTGTTTATTGAGATACCTCTAGAGTTGGTTTGGGTTGTGTGTTGATACAGAGAGGTAAGTTCATAGCCTATGCCTCTAGATAGTTGAAGCTTCATAAAAAGAATTACCCAACCCATGATCTCAAATTAGCTACTGTGGTGTTTGCTTTGAAAATCTAGAGATATTATCTGTATGGTGTGCATGTTGATGTGTTCATGGACCATAAAATTTTTTAGTATGTGCTTTCTCAGAGGGAGTTGAATCTCCATCAGAGAAGGTGGTTGGAGTTATTGAAGGATTATAACATGAGTATGTTGTATCATTCGAGCAAGGCCAATGTAGTGGCAGATGCTCTTAGTAGGTTATCTATGGGCAGTGTTGCTCATATGGAGAATAATAAGAAAGAGTTATCTCAAGAAGTTCATCGTTTGGACAGATTAGGTGTTAGGTTGTTTGATTCAGCTGAAGAAAATGTTTGGGTTCAGAGTAGTTCCAAATCTTCTCTAGTTTCAGAAGTGAAGGAGAAACAGTATAAGGATTCTAGTTTGGTCAAACTGAAGGAGTTGGTTAAAGACCAAAAAGTAGAGGTTTTCTCCCAAGGGGGAGATGGTGTGTTAAAATTACCAGAATAGATTATGTGTGCCTTGTGTTGATGAGTTGATATAGAGAATTATGGTTGAGGTGCATGGTGCACATTATTCTATCCATCCAGGAGCTACCAAGATGTACCGTGACTTGTGGGAAATCTATTGGTGGAGTGGAATGAAGAGTCATATAGCGAAGTTTGTAGCAAAGTGTGCAACTTGTCAACAGGTTAAGGGGGAACACCAAAGACCTGGTGGTACATTGCAAGAGTTTGGTATCCTCACTTAGAAATGGGAAGGGGTGAATATGGATTTCGTGACTGGTCTACGCCAATCGCGACATCATCATGATTCGATTTGGGTTATTATAGACAGATTGACTAAGTCAGCTCATTTTCTTCCAGTTCATACGTCCTATACAATTGAGGATTATGCTAATTTGTATATTCGAGAGTTAGTTAGATTGCATGGGGTTCCCTTGTCTATCATCTCAAATAGGGCTACTAAGTTTACTTTCCAGTTTTGGAGAGATTTTTAGAAGGGTCTTGGTACCCAAGTCCATTTTAGCTCAGCTTTCCACCCTCAGACAGATGGTTAAGTAGAGAGGACCATCCAAACTCTAGAAGTTATGTTAAAGGCATGTGCTTTTGATTTCAAGGGTAGTTGGGATGAGCATTTGCCATTGATTCAGTTTGCTTATAATAATAGTTATCATTCTAGCATTCAAATGGCTCCATTTAAGGTTCTTTATGAGAGGAGATGTAGATCATCCATAGGTTGGTTCGAGATGGGTGAGGCCGCTTTTCTTGGGCCTGATGCAGTGTTTAAAGCTATGGAAAAAGTTAAGTTGATTAGAGAAAGATTGAAAATAACCTAGAGTCATCAGAAATCCTATGCGGATGTGAGAAGAAGGGACCTCGAGTTTGAGGTTGGTGATCTAGTGTATCTAAATATTTCACCCATAAAAGGGGTGAAGAGATTTGGAAAGAAGGGATAGCTTAGTCCCTGATATGTTGGACCTTTTATAATTATGAGTCATGTTGGGAAAGTAGCTTATGATCTTGATTTTCCCGTAGACTTGTCATCCATTCATCCTGTGTTTCACGTCTCTGTGGTTAAGAAGAGTATCGGGGACTCCACTATTGTAGTTTCTTTAGAAAGCTAAGATATTTAGAATATTCTTTCTTACGAAGAGATTCTAGTTGAGATTTTAGATCATCAGATCCATAGACTAAGGAACAAAGAAGTTCTCTTGGTTAAAGTTCTTTGGCGGAAATTGTCTGTTGAGGGCACCACTTGGGAAACAAACTAAGATATGTGAGCCAAGTACCCTCATCTTTTCTCTGCAAACTCAGATGTAGCCGAAGGTAACACTCTTCCTTGATTTAATTCTTTTCTAATAATACGTTACATTCATAAATATAGTTGTCCTCATGTAAGTTCATGCACTCTTAGATTACTCAGAAACTCAGAATGATTTAGATTCAGACTCGCAGTTTATTTTAGTTGTGCATGCTATCTTATATTCTCAGATTCCTAAAATATTTTAGCTTAACTAGCCACATTCGAGGATGAATGTTTCCCAGGGAAAGATATTGTAATACCCTACGATTTTTCCTAGCTTAAATTCATCCCTAAAGTGTTAAGGGATAGCTTCCAAAATAAATACTATTTATTTGGTATGGAATTACTTAGATTTGGACTTTTCATTGCTTAGGAAATTGAATTAGCTTTCCAGCGATATAAGATTTGTCTAAATCCGATAATCGAGTAAGAAGTTATGGCTATTTTAAGTTCCTGTCGTAAAACACCATCGTTTGGACCCTTAGCGCATCATGGATCAGTGTAAATTTCCAATTTTCCCATTCGAGTGGCCCTCCATGATATTGACATATCGCAGAGAGGGTTAATTTCTCGTTTGTCAATTTCTGGAGATCCAGCGTGATAATGGCGTGTCGCGTCATGTGCCAAAATGGCATTCCAAAGGGGCACCGCGATGTCTCCATGTCGCGGAGTCTACCCAATTTCCATTCGTCGATTTCCAGTAAGCCACCGCGATAGTGGCGCGTCGTGGCAGCCACCCAGATCGGGAAAATATAGGCTTTCCAATTTCGTATAAAAGTTTAAAAGGGGTATTTTGGTAGTTCTCCAAACCCCAATCCATCCAAAAACAAAATATTAATCATATTTGAGAGCAGTTTATGCTTTATTCATCAATCTCTCTTAAACAAAACCCTAAGTCTCATACTTCCTCCCCAAGAAATTCAAAATTTCTCCATTAATTCTCCAAGACTCTTCAAGATTGAGAATTTCCAATTCAAGAACTCTAAGAAGTCATCTCCAAAACATCAATTAAGATCCAAGATTCAAGTTCTAGCAGCTAAATCATCAAATTAAGGTATGTGGGGTTTTGAACACGGATAATTCTTTCATCCTTGTGCCCAAAACTTTATTTTAATTACAAATTTACTGCAATTTATGAGATTTCCCATGAAATTAAAGTTAGAGTTTATATCTATTATTATTATTTGCAAGATAATGAGATTCCCCATGATTTAGAAGTTGAATTACCTGACTTTATTCATATTTCTATGCATTGTGCAGTAATTTCCAGATTTTATGATGAATTATAAGTGTTTACATTATCAAGCATGAATTGTTAGATGTTTTAACATGAGATTGATGCAAGGTTCATTAGGCCCCAATTTAAGATTGTTATTTCAAGATTATTTGTGCTATGAGCACCCTCAGCTAAGATTACTCGCAGATTTTGACAAAGATTTGACCTTTTGGTCTTAAGCTAAGATAAAGAATCCACTTGTTCAGATAACTTAAGATTTAAAGAAAGAAAAACATAATTGGTTTTCTTGTAAAACCTTGTGCTATTTTTGAAGTAGATTAAGATTTTGAGCATAAGAATGAGAGTAGTATTTATCACCAAGATGGGTAGGTTACTACGGTTTTAGGCCCCAAAACTACGTGCCAACGTAGGATTTAGATTTATTCCCACTTCTATGTGGATGACTCAGATTGTGATCACTAAGATAGAAGTTCTATTCTGATGGCAAGGGTAGAACAGCCCTACCTAACGGGGGCCAGACGTGGGACTCTATGGATTCTCACATGGTGTATGTCGGTTAAAAGAACCTCCCAAAATATTTCCCCTACTCTTCAACAGTCTATTGATTTAAAGTTTTAAGATAAGAGCATATGTTTTAGAAGTTATAGTTTTAAGATTGTTAAGCTTTAAGATAAAGTATGTTACAGATTTTAGGACTAAGTGTAATGGCTTACCAGATTTACATTATATGTTTTATCATTTGTGATTTATGATCTTAAGATTTCAGATTAGTCTAGCTTGTGTGACTCATTTACATTTAACATGTATAATTTTATAAACTGTGATGATATTGTTTACTTATTGCATGCACCCCCATATACTCAGTACATCCTCAAAGTACTGATCTACATATATGTCTATGTGCTACATTATCTCATAATGTAGGTTCAGGTGCTCAGTCTCAGCAGCGTGAGTGATTCCCAAGCATCTCATCTACATCCCTGCAGTTGGTGAGTCCTCTTAGTTTGGGCACTTAGTTATTCATACTTTTATTTTATTAGTAGATGTTCCTTTATTCATTTCAGAAAGTTTGAGTCAACTTGGGGCCTGTCCCAGTGACTATCTAGATTTAGATAGTAGAGGCTTGTTGGACTACTAGATCTAGTTTTAGACATTTGATTCAGAATTCGGATTTTTCTGTATTATTTTACCAAGACTTCTGGCATATTTCAGATAAGATTTTCCACATTATTATGATTTCATATTCATATTTCCCCTATGTTGGGATCTAGACTTAGTAGAAAACAGCCAGGGTTAGCTCAGGACTACTTGTAGTTTGGAGCACCATGTTGTGTCTCGAGAACTAGATTTTGGGGCATTACAACATCTTGAGAGAATTGGATGAGTTATTACAAACTTCATGAGATCATCTTGGGAAATTATCTGTATGATGTATGCTTCAAAATAATGTCTTAATTTCTTTATTGCATAAAGAAAAGCTAAGCTCATCTTCTTAATAGGCATATAATTCAAATTAGCTCCTATCAAGGTTCCACTTATATAATACAGTGCTTGTTCCTTCTTAGCTTCATTCTATTAAGCAAGAAGTGCTCCAAGTGAGCGCTCTTATGATGTAATGTAGAGTATTAATGGCCTCCTAGGAGTTGGTTTCCCTAATACAGGTGGATTCAATAACTATTTATTTATTTATGCTTTTAACATATTTAGACTTGATTAGACCCAATGGAAAGGGGAATCTTTCTTCATTAAATAGATGAAGTGTTGACATTGTCTAGTCAAGTTAGAGATGAACCTCCGAATGAATGCCAAATTTCCTTGTAAACTATGAAGTCTCTCAATTTCTTTGGTTCAAGCATTTTTTTGAATTGCAGCAATCGTTGTAGGATCAACTATAATTCCATGGTTAAACATAATAAAGAAAATAAACTTTCCTAAAGTAACTCCATATGCGCATTTGAGTGGGTTCATTTTTAAGTTAAATTTTCTTAACCTCTCAAAAACAATCAGAAGGTCTTTAAGATGGTCGTCCCAACACTTTGTATTTACCACCAATTCATCGACGTAACATTCCACCCTCTTATGTAATATTCCATTAAAAAAAATTTCATTGCAAGTTGGGGAACCCATATTATTTAGACCATAAGGCATCACTTATGGCAATATATCCTTTTTGGAGTTCAAAAGGCAATGCATTTTTCATCTTTTGGAGACATTATATTTTGATTATATCCGAAAGATGAATCCATAAATGTCATAGCTTTATATCCAGTTGTCACATCAACTATGATCTCTATGATTGGTTTTGGGAAATCATCTTTCAGAAATGCCTTGTTCAAGTCTCAAAAAATAATGCAGGCACGTATTTGATCATTCTTCTTTTTGAAAGGTATAATGCTTGAGATCTATGATGGGTATTTTACTTCTCAGATAAATCTAGATTCGATGAGCTTATTAATCTCTACATAATTAAATTTGTTTTACCAATTCAGGGCAAAACACTCGTTGTGACTGCTTTATAGGAAGTGCCCCTTTTTTTATCCCAAAATAATGTAAAGCTACCCTAGGAGTAAGTCTTGGTATTTCTTTGTATGACCAGTAAAAGTTATCTTTATACTCTAATAATAGCTTTAAGTAGTCCATCTCTTCTTGCGATGTAAGAAGTTCGGTAATGAAGGTTGGGCATGGATCTTCACGAGTATCCAAATTAAGTTCTATGAGTTCATAAATGGTTGATTATATGTCATCCTCTAGTTGGGGTAGAGCATCTTGAACATCATCAAGGTGTTGACTTTCTTTTACAGTTATGTGATAAAATGATTGTACAAAGTTTTAATCTTCACTTTGACTTCCTTCGGAGGTTGTGATGGCTTTTTCTTTCTTTTTTTCCTTCACAAAACTGATTAGTGAAAACAATGGTTCTTTTTTTCACTTTTAATAAACCATTTTTGGTGATTGACAACGTAAGTTTTCTCTTCATACATGATGGGAAAATACTATGAATGTCTTTGTCATCAATTCCTTCACAAAAATCTTGTTTTTCCTTCTCTAGCAACCTCTTTTTTGATAATGACTTTCATACGGTTCCCAAGAGATGAAAGGAAGAAGTTTTTGAGGTGTTAACCTGTCCTTCATTTTTTTAGAGGCTCTACTTTTTTCCTAGCATTCCAATCATTCAAATACAGAGATATGAAGTGTCAATCTTCGTATGTGTTCAAACACAAAATTCATTTTGGTGTTTTCAAATCCTTAGATTCCTTGGTTTTTGCTACTGAGTTATAATGTGATGAAGTTATTTTCTGGCTATTCTTAGTAGAAATTCGAAGAGGCTCTGGTAATTTGAACACTAGACCAAACTTAGGAATGGAGACATAATGCATTTTTTTTCTCAACTTTATTTGGGAGACTATAAGACCCCACATCTTTTCACTAGTGACATCTTCTTTGATCTCACCTAGCCTTGCTGAATTGGAGAAGTCTTAACCTAATTTTTCTAGTAGCGCAAAAACCTTTTCATAAAAATGCCCTTTTATCTTATCAGCCAAAGTATTACTTTATAAAGAATCAAGAGTGATGTATGGCACTTATACAATTGGGAAAATCATAATCTCCTTCAAATCTAAGAATGCTTTGTGTCTCATTTCTTTCCTTGAAAGGTGGACTAGCTGAGTACATACTTCTAGCAAGGGTTGTCTATCTTTTCTATGCTCAAGTGGGATATAGCGAAAATTTAGATGCTCCTCATTCATCTTTTTCTGCATGTCTCTTTCAAGTGATGAAAGCCTAGTGGAGAATTTTTTAGTTCTCTCCTTAGACATCTTAGCAATAGCCCTTTGAAAATCCCCTTCTTCTTTTAAAACAACATTAGTTAGGTTTCCAAGATTTGTTTTCTTCATATCTAATTCATAAGAATCTAAGTAAAATCTTATGTCTGCAAAGTAAGACTCTGTCTTAGTGAAAAGATTGATATCCACATCATTTTTGACTATTTACCATCCTCCATACACTTTATGCATTTATGAAAAGTAGATGACACCACTTCATTTTCATGAATACAGGGACGTCTAAGATGTAAGTTGTATGATGTTTTGGCATTTATAACATGAATCAAAGTGTTTGATTTTATGTTGCAAATGGAAAATGCTACACGAATCTTTCCCATGGCTTATTGTCCTTCTTTATTGAAACCTTGAATCGTTATGTTTCTTTTGGAAAGTTCATCAATAGAGATTCTTATATCTTTGAGCATTGTCTTTGGTATGATATTAAATATCAAACCATCATTCATCAGTATGAGATTGAGATGTATTTATTGAATAGCTCAATGACAAACAAAGGTCTATCATATAGTTTAGACCCTAAAAAAATCATCATTTGTGAAGGAAATTATAGAAAAACATGGCGCAACTTCTCTATTAGCCTGATATTCTCATGTTATTATTGTACAATACTCATATTTGCTTTTCTTTATTTCCCCTGTGTTGGAAATTACATATGTGACACCAATTTGACTTTCTTCAAGGATTTTTTCTAGAAAGAACTCATACAATGTAATAGGCCTTCGAACCTTCTATGACATGGAGCCATCAATTTTCTTTCTAGTATCAAAATTAACACTTTTTAATGGTAATAGTTGCTCTATGTTACTCCTTATTATTTTTGGCTTTGGAAGTCGTATCCTTAGATCCGCTTGATGTCTCATTTTCTTATGAGAAACCAAGGTCCAACCACCACCATCATTATCTTTAGAGTTGTTGCCTGTCCCTAGTGAATCGTTAAGAGTTTTCCTTGGAAAATCCACTTCAACCATCTTGAAACTCGCAAATTCTAAGAATATTGAGATTGGCATAGTTCAATACATTGAACACTTTTTTTTCTTTGGAACAATACTATCATGATTTTCTTCTGCTATTTCATCCATGTTAATGATGATTTTCTTTCACTCACTAGCATCATGATTCCCCCTTCAAGACGAAGCACTTTCTGTTGGGTGGCCAATGACGCGATGAAACTTGAAGTATTTAGGATCATTGACCTTATTTATTTCCTCCAATATTTTTTATTTCCTTCACTCACTATCATCATGATTCCCTCCTTTAAGATGAAGCACTTTTCTGTTGGGTGGCCAATGACGCGATGAAACTTACAGTATTTGGGTTCATTGACCTTATCTATTTTCTCCGACCTTTTTGATTCAGGAAGTTCAATGATTTTCTTTTCTAGCAATTCATCTATTATCATAGGTACGTCTGAATCTAGAAAGGGTAAACCTTTGCCCTTACTCTTTCAAGGCTGGACGAGGTTTATCCTCCCTTGGATATTACCTCAAGGGTTCATCTTTTTTGGCCCTTTGCATAGGTGCGACACTCACAAAAGTTGCTTTCACCACTATGGATTCTTTAGTATGGATCTTTGATGTCATATCTTCTTGAACTCCTTTTATTTCTTAGAATCAACAAAATAAGACACCTTCCCATGACTTGTGATGTTCAATTCCATTCCATGCGCTCATGCAGAAAGTTCTTCAAATATTCATAGTTTTATTCCTTTAGTATCTACAAAAGGCCCTAATGCATTCCTTGAATGCACATTTTTAGATCAGATATTTCAGAAAGGCGGTCTTTGTAGTCCAAACTCAATGATCTCTATCGATTGATGTAATCCATTATAGGCTCATCCTTTCTTTGCTTAGTACCAGTCAACTCTATCATGCACACAATTTGTTAAGTTTTATAAAATTAATTAATAAATCTCTTCTTGAGCTGCTCCCAACTATCAATTGACTCATGATCAAAGATGATATACCAGCCGAATGCATTCCCTTTCTACAAATAAAAAAACTATTTTACCAAGAGGTCATCATGTGTTCCAGAGTTGCTACAAGTTTTGACAAAGTGGGAAATGTGTTTCCTCGCGTTTATCTTGCCATTAAATTATTGCAACTTTGGTGGTGGATAGTTCGTTGGCACGGGTAGACAATTAATCCATCTTGTTTTAGTCTTAGATTAATACAATAAACTTTGTGATGCTTTGCCATATTGAGCTCTGATGGTGCTAGTTATCATGTCTTGCAACTCCTTTGAAATTTAGACTTAGCAAGTGATTTCTCAACATTCTTGTTTTATGGAGTAAAATAAGTGGATAAAATGGGGATATGATTGGACTCTCAGGTTCGAAGGCCTCCAATTTATTCATGAGTTAAGCGATATGAAGATTTTTATCGTAAACAGGCTTCTTCAATATTTCAATGGTTTGATCCATCATTGTGAATTTCTTGTCCATGTCGGTTGATTTAAACATTAAAACATTGACCTTCGTTAAAATTGGAGAATCCATTGAATCTTCAGATTCACCAAAGTTGGAGTCAATTTGAGAAATTATCCAAAGAATATGGGTTCAATATTGCCCCCAGGGGTTGCAGTTATAGCTGCCATATGAGAGTTGTTTTTTACCATCTCCAAAGAGGTGAAGTGTTAAGATCCATAAAATCCACTAGTCTTGAACTTTTGTCGAGTAATTGGCCCAACACGAATGAGGTCGGCAGATGCGCAGTAGTAAAATCCTTTTATGTAACATCATTTATTTTTCAAAGTCCATTGTAATAGTTGAATTTGTAGTTTTTGATTTGCAGAAGGAAGAGATAAAGAGAAGAAATAGTCGTCCGACTTGGCATGTCAAAAAAAATTCGCAACAAATTTGTAAAGCATAAAAATTTAATGGAAACCAAAGATAGATAAAAGAAAAGGTAATTTTATTAATGAATTTTGTGAGTACAATTCTATAACTCTCCCGATTCTCCACTTCTGCACTTAGAAATGATCGGAGGATCTTCAAGAGTATGTTTCCTGAATTTTGGGATGATATGGACTCCTAGAGATGTATTTCAATCGCCAAAAATGTTGAAAAGTGTTTTGTCTCTTTGAAAAAATTTCCGAGAAGAACGTCATTGATTGTTTCTTGAATGAACTTAATCGTCAATGTTGATGTTGCTCCAATGCTTGTCGAACTCTTTTTAGAATGTCCTTAGAATGTTATTTTAACCTACTATTTATAGTTGTATAGATTAGGCCAGGTTGCTTGTGAATGGCCAAAATATGTCATTTTGACACTTGGTGGCTTTTGAATGATTCTTGAATTTGAATGAGATTTCTACATCATTTAGACATATGGCATCATCTCTTAGGTCTTGAATTTGACGAGGACGCCAAGTCACTCGGATGCCTGACATAGTTTTGGAGTTAAAGGTATAATGGATCATGGTCTTGAATTTAATAAAATAGACTAATTAATTTTAAAGGTCTAAATTAATTGATAAACCCAAATTATCATGAATTAAACTCAAATTTTGTATGAATTTAACTCGTTAAACTTTATATGTCTACACCCTCCAAAGTATGTTCAAGCTCGTGGTAAATTGGAATCAAGGAATTTCCTTGACTCTTGGTGTTTAGCATAAACTAAACTATACCCTGAAAGAAACAAAAACAATAATAATAGTGAAATTTGAATAATTCGACAAAAACTCAAAATAGTATCAATTATAACAAATCAGATCCCGGGCAACAACACCAAAAATTTATTGCGTCATTTCACACAAGCAAGTGTACGTGGTCATACAAGTAATAAAGGATGTAAGTTTAGATATCGTACACATAGGAATTTGTTGAATTGAAGTTCTACTTTGAATTCTTATTCGAGTTATTCAATAGGATACCAATAATAAATAGTGATTTGTATATTTCAAAAGTAAATAAAACAATTATAGTCAAGTTGTAGATTTGTTATGTCCATTTATATTTGTGAAAAGATCTAGTGTTGCGGCATTTTGACATTTAGTTGAGCTATTCAGTCATACACCTAATTTGATTTCCTGAGTTATTAGTTGCAGGCTAATTTTATCTCTATTGAGCATTTTCCAACAACTCTAAGTCTACTCGACTATCCCCAACGCCTACATTTTTGTGGTCATCGTTAATATTGAAGTTCATAAAGACATCGTCTATATCAACTAAGCTAGGTTACAAGGTCTATTTCTATCCTTAATAATAAGGTTCACAAATTAGCCCCATTTCATCTTTTAACACTTGGTGTTCCATTTTTCAAGTCCAATAAAAAAGCCCAAGATAATATTCAAAAGTTGATCAATGAAACGAATAATTGAAAGTAAGAATAAATAAATGACAAAATAAATGAAAATCTAAATAGGTAATATGATATTCAAGCCACAACATTCATGTTCAATCACTACCCTATAAATATAAGAGATTTATCTATTCATGAATCTCTGTGTATGAAGAGATTTCATGAATTTATAAGGCAAAAGTCAATAATAAAATTAAAAAAAATTAAACCTTGTTCTTGAGATTTACCCTAGGTTTTGCCTTCTCTAAATCAAGTCTTTTTCATAAAAAAAATAAAAAATAGAGGACACTTTATATAGATTTTAGGAACTCTTAAAATGTCAAAAGCCAATCCCAATCTATTTAGGAGAGGTCCCAACTCGCTCCACAGTCCAAAAAATGAGTTGTGGAGGAAGAAACAACTAAAATTCGTGAAAGCTACACAAAATTGCGCCACTCCTTGCTTTAGGGGGTGTGGCGCAAGCTACAATTTTTCATAGAATAAATAAAAGTCACACCACTGCTTGCTTTGCAGCAGTGGCTCAAGGCCTTCCTCCATTTGCCATTTTTCGCTCGTTTTGTGATTCTTCCTTGGTTCCTTGATTCCTTGGTGCTATTTTTCTTCTTGTTCAAGTTCAAAATACCTCAATACACTACTATATAAGCAAATTATGAAACACAAGTGTAAATTACACCATTTATACTCGAAACAACACCAAAAAGAGAATAAATGTGAGGCAAAAAGGGTAAAATAACATAGTTTTTAGTCTCGCATCAAGTCTCTATAATTTTAAGTCTGCATACATATATATAACCTTGTAAAAACAAATGTTTAGTATAATAAGAACTCTGAGATCTTGTACACGACGTCTTTATCTATATAAAGAGACTCCTTCATTATAATAGTCCTACGTCAGGCTATATTATTGAATGGAACAAGAAGCTGCTTACCTGCTTCATTTTCCTTCATTTATTATAGTATGTTTGTTCCATGCTTATGCATTTGGTCTGGTCCATTTATTTGGCCAAAATCATTTTATCAATTATCAAAACGTAATAAATCCAATAAATTTTTCTGTTTTGATGATGACAAATCCATGCCCTTTTTGTCCTCGTTATCTATAATCTATAATAAATTAAAAGTGTGAAGGGCCTTAGAAATGTTGTTTACACTTTTTGTCGTTCAAATTGATGTATCTCTCTTAGCCTCTGATAGCAAGAGAAAGAGGTACTGCATGACAAACACAAAAATGATGATTCATCAAGCACTTGAAACTTCTGGTGGTAAAATATACATGTGCTTACACTAAAATATATGATTATGTTTCAATTATTATATTAAAATGTGAAGAATCTTTTAAAAGTGATTTAAACTTTTAAATTTCATTAAAAATCTCAGCAATAGATAAAATCATTTAATTTTAAATAATCAAACGTTACACGAACAATTAAACTAGTAACTATGTAACAGAATAGACTAGAATAATGAGTTAGAAATATTACATAATATACATCTTTTTTCCTTTTGGCATCGTCGAAAAAACTTGTGCCATTTTTAACAAAGACCAGTTCAATGTCTAGCGAATATACTACCCATAGCCGCTGGGTTTTCACAAATACATTTATAATAAAATAAAAATGCCTCAATTATATATTTTAGGATATTAGTCAAGTAAGATAAACACATCAATTAAGAAGAGAAGCTGATTGTTTCCATTAGTAGCAAGCGTACATTGGACCACCACTCTATTTGTTTATTTGCAAATCAAAGCTTGAGAGTTAGTGGTCCTCTCTTGATTAAGTTCTGCCTGTAGATTGAATATTTCTTACATTTGATGCGTGAAAACGAACTTTTTTTTTGAGTAACCAACTTTACATTGGAGTTGAGAGCGCAATAAATTGTATCCCTACATTTATGTAGGGGTGTCAATGATATGGTTCAATATGTTATTCTATAAAATTAATATCTGTTAACTTTCAATTATTTTATTTTGTGTAATCAAAATTAGACTTTTCGAAACCGTCTCATCACATCAGTTTCTTTTCAATATTAATATTATTCAGTTAATTTTTGATATTTTTGTAAAACGTCATGTAACATCCACAAGTAGAAGTTAGAATACATGTGCATACTTATGTAAGACTTGGCCAAAACTCTGTAAACCTTTTAACTGTTTGAAATGTGATGAATCAATGGAATATGAAAGATGACAAGACTAGATATTTATTCCATTATTTTATAGTAGTGTAAACTCAATTTGAACAAAGTAAAAAAAAATATTTAGATCAGATAGATGGAACAAAATAATCAAGATGGGACTCAGAACTATCAAGATTAATATCCAATAAGAGAAACTAAAACCATACAAGAGGAATTACACTTAATATCTTTTAATGTGTTATTAAAGATCATTGGAATACCTTTTACCTTACTACCCAAGATACTAGAACTACTACTTTAGTTTCAATACCAGTAACATAATAGGTTTTGAAGTTGGTGTGTTGCTTCATAATTATCTGTTGGCCGGTTTGTAGTTTTTTTCATCGCCCCCAAGTCCAAGGTGAAAATTTTAATGTTTCATTGTATTTAAACATAATATAAAATATAGTTACTCGTATACATTTATTTGGTATGATTTTATATTTTTAATTTATTTTTTTAGAAATTAAAATGTACTAAACTATTCTGTACGGTTATATATTTATATAGAAACTGATATTTTATTCTTAAAAATTGGTCGGTTCATCAATTAAGTTAAATTTTTAAAGATCGTTTACACCCCTACATTTCTGCTCTAAAATAAGATTAATGAACCATTGATATGCCCTTTGGATCAAATTTTTCACGACTCAATTTCTCAGCTCATGATGGCACCTACTGTGACCCTCCAGTAGGTAAGCCAATCCGTAGTTCAGAATTACTAGTAATGGACTACCAAGAGAAATGAAGAAAGAATGCGAAATAAATGTAATAAAAGACTGAAATACATTAAATAGTCCCAAAACCTAGTATAATCAGTACAAGAGTTTCTAATATAATAAGACTACAAAAAGAAGTGCTAAATGAATATACTTATGCAACCCATCTCTGAATACAACATAGAGATTAGTCTAGTACATAAGAGGGAGAATAGTAATACTCCAAATGCTAGGAACTCACCCTATGTCTTCGAACCATAGCTGCTCTACACGACACACACCACAACAGCAAGAACCCGTACAATGATCTGCAGGCTAAAAAAATGTATATGAGTACCAAATATATGATAATCAGTAGGCAACTACCAACTGAGCTCCAAAGATAATGCAAATATAAATGACATGCAAGCATGAATGTAAACTACACACAAATATTCAGGAAACTAACATAGCTAAGCTAAGGAGATGATAAGGATAAACTATCTTATTCCATCCATACTTTGTGACCTAAACACTACACCGTATATTGCTAACCAATTATACAAATTGAGAGCAGAAGAAGGATATAGTAGTATACAAGGCCAAGAGAGGGATATATAACATGAATAAATGAAGGGAGGGATATAAGGTAATACCATAACTATATATATATAGTTATATATATAATTATATATATATATATATATATATACTACAACAAGGCTATCCCGAAGTTACAACCTAAAGTAGTCATGCTAGCATTTTGAGTCCTCTTCATCATAGTAGGAACTAGTGCTAACATAATCAGGATCTCAACCCATAAAATCCAACCATGGGATAATCATGCATAATAAAATAACAATAAGAGAAAGGAATCATAACCATACCTCAATACTCAGTAGTAGTTCAATAATTAACCTATCATGAACTAACAATAATAAAAATAATACAATAAAGTAATCGGCTAGTCCGGACAAACAATACCTAAACCAGACCCGATAACCTAAAAGTTCCAATCAACACTGATGTATGAGCTAATGCTAACACATTTGAGGCTTTTAACTAGAAATAATTGTAAAGTCTTAAGCAACTTTTGTCATTTTTGATTGCTTTCTCTTTGATAATGCAGGAAATCAAGATGCAAGAAAAGTAAAGACAATAAGAGTAAAAGAGGTGAATTTAGAACAAGTGTCCATAAAAGTGTAGTTGACGACTTGTCTGATAAGTCATCAAATTTGTGATAAGTTATCAGAGTCATCGTCAGTTGTAGACAGTGTGAGGAAATTAGAGCAGAAGTGTGACGACATCTCTGATAAGTCGTCACAATTCTGATAAACCATCGAGAATACCATCAGCCTAAGGCAGTACATGAGATTTGAAGTGAAGAAGTGACGACATCTTTGATAAGTCATCACAATTCTGATAAACCGTCAAAAGTTACCATCAGCCTAAGGCAGATATCATCAAACTTGGAGGAGGAGCTGACAATAATGTCTGATAAGTCGTCAGACTCCTGATAAGGCATCACACTTCATCATCAGTTGTCCGAGAAAAAGTTATATTCTATGATTTGATTCCAAATTTAGCTTTTGGTATTTAAGGGAAAGTTCTTAGGTTTTATTGGGGGGACATTCATCTTGAACTTCACAGACTTACACTATTTTCTCCCTAGTTTTCTCTGTAACTTTACAATTAACTTTTGAGTGATTGCGGGAACATATTGATAATTTCTTTGTAATTATTGTTTTTATTGGTAGAAAACAATAGATCTAGCCTTATGTTTGTTTGCTTGAATCGAGAAATAAACTAAAGGTAGTGAAATATCAACGAGGATTTGGGAAGGTTAATTTTTAATCTAATGATTAATGTTGTAACAAGATTAATCAACTCTAGATAAAATCAGTGTGAATAGAAGGTTTTCCTAAGTTTGAGAGAATTAGGGAGCACAACATCTGGTAGGTTGAGAAACACTTAGATGGACCATCGATACTGATAATTTGGTGTTTCCCACAAGTCATGAGAATCCAGTACTACAACGATTATTTAATGAGGGGTTAGTAATCATAGTGATCATAACCCTAATTTCTCTCTATCATTGATTTGAACCATTGAAATTTTAGCTTTGAGTTCTGAAGCAAGTCGAAACTTGTATCAACCATTTAAAAACCCCATTTTATCTTTTCGTATCATTTTTTTGAAGTTAACTTGTAGCTATAGTTTCAAATTAGTTTAATCGCCACTCACATTGTTCCTCGTGGATTCGACCCCGACTCTAAAATTGGGTAATTATATTGATGATGACCGCCTTACACTAGATTGACGTGTAACTTGAGCGTTATCTAAAATGGCGCCGTTGCCGGGGAACAATTTAGCATATTGAGTTGGTTTAGAATTTTAGCTTACTTGCTTGAATTCAAACTTGTAAATATTTATTTATAATTTTCTTTTATTTCTTGTGTTAGGTAGATTTTTATTTTAGTTTATTTATTATTATGGAATCTTGGAATGAATGTGAGTTTTATGGTTGGAAATCCTACCTTGATGATCCATGTCCATATTATGAAGGACCTCACTTTTGGAAAGATTGTAGATATGCTCCTCGGAGAGAGATGTGTGCACCATCTCCATCCTACTGGGAGGATGATTGATCTTTATGTGGTGGTCAAGATGGACATTGGAGGGATTGTTCAAATGCCCCCTCCCCCCATTATGCTAACCCAAATTCTAGTTCTTCTTATGATTTTAATAGGTCTTACGGTCAAGAACAGGAAGAACGAAGCACCAGAACGAGTCACATTGAAGCTATGTTTCAATAAACTTTGGATAGCCAGGAAGAAATGCTTCAAGACATGAGGGAATTTAAAGAGGAAAGAGGAAAGAAAAAGGATAGAGGGGATGGATATAGAGGTCAATCATTCAAAGCACTTTTCAACATTATGTTTAGATGATATCTTATCTGTGGAATTATTTAAAATAATAGAAGAGTGTGAATATAGGAGCAAGAATCCTATATTAATGTTGATCTTGATGATGAGAAACCCTTGGTGATTTCCCAACCAACAGAACCAACCATGAGAGATGATGCCAAGATTGAGGAAATGGTGCTAGAGGAAAAAGAAGAAACCAAGCCAATCTCTTATAAAGACTCTAGCCCGATTTAGGGTGAAGAGGTCGAGAAGGATGCAACTTTAAAATTAGGGAGAAGACCTCATGTCACGACCCGAGCCTAGGCCCTAGCCGTGACGAGCATCCCGAACCATGAAGGCCCGGAACACCCATTCTCTATCTGGTTATCATGCACAACATTCATAATCATAATAAAATGCGGAATTGAAACTGAGTATGGAAAACATGGTCAAGTCCTGCAATATTTCTGAATAATACTATCTGACATCAGTCTGCGAAATCTCTACTAAGAACATAAACATCTTTCTGAAAAAAAACTGGGACAAGGCCCCCAGTAAACGAAAAACATAATAAATAAGATAATGTCTCACATGATTAGGCCTTCCGAATAATAGAAGGCTCACCACTGTGAGATCAAGTCTGCAAATCCGAGAATGTCTACTGAGTAGCTGGATCCCTAGACTGTGCCTCAGAACCTGGAAGGAGGGGGGGTCAGCACAAAAGTACTGGCACGCGAAGCAATCCAAAAGTAGTATAATAGAATATATATATATATATATTAAGGGAAAGCAATTTTTCATCAAGACATCATGTATAAAACTGTTTCTGAAAAATACATGGGCACTTTTTGAAAACATGCAACCTGTCTGTTCATTTCAAATCATGATCTGTGTTTTACTTCTGAGTTAGGTGGTATTCCCCTACAAGTCTGAATATTCCACGGGCTGTATGGAATCCGCCATTGACTCGGCAGGGAAGCCCCCAACCTAAGTGTGCCGCAAGGGTTGGAGTATCTGAGTCTGATACGCCACAGGATATTTAAGTCAGCGCATAATAATATACCCGGGTCGGCAAACCACGGTTTTAGGCAAAGAGTTGTCTGAAACTCCCGCCTTCTTCAGGGAACCACCTAAGATCTCTTTATGCCCTATTTTAGCCTTTTCTGAACATGTATCATTCTGAAATTTCTAAATCATGAGAGTCTGATAAAAATCTGATTTCTGAACTAGTCTGTGTCTGTTATGGCATTTGTCTGAGTTGGTATCGTCATACCAAGACTTGCAAGTCCTATTTCTGAGCCATAATGTATTAAGCAAGAGCTTTCATTCAAAACATAGTTTAGACCACCAAAACATGTAATTTGGATTAAAGATGTCATGTTCCGAAACTCAAGTCAAATCCATGCAAAACTTTCATCAAACATATGGTGGTCATGTGCATTTTTGGCAAAACCATGCATTCTTTCATTACATGCATATTCAACATTCACAACCCTCTCTTTCGTGTTCAAAATATTGTATATTACGTGAAACATGGAAAATTTTACATTAAGAGAGAGGTTTCATGAAAATCATGCTCTAAATTCATATTTCAGGACAAACGCATATATATATATACATATAACTTTCAAATCACTTTGGGGGAAAGCCAAAAGGCCAAAACAATATCATTAAAGCTTCTGAAACATGAGTATGTACATGAATTTGAAAACCCAATTCTTAAAACATGATTTCTATGCTCATGAGATTTTAGGAAAACTCCGCGTACCTTATTCTCCATGAATTTTTGGTGTCTATCGAAGCCTACGTCGAGAGGATTCCGAATCTGTAATTTGTTTCACGAAGAAGTTTCGGAATGATCGATCCTTCAAGCTTATTTTCTCAAACCCTAGTTGCTCCTTCTCTTAAGTTCTTGAAGGATTAGATTTTTGGGATTTTATAGGAGGCTTCAATGTTGTTAATAGGCCCAAATCCGTTTAGGAGTGGGTAAGGACGATTTTGGGTTTTGTAAGGACTAACTTGCACTTAAAGTAACTCAAAACGGAGTGTTTTCGTCACCTGAAACCATAACTATGCGCTGCCCTTTGCATTGCCTGAATTTACATAGGCGCCGCCCTATGCATCGCCTATATTTGCATAGGCGACACATTCAACTTTGAAAGGCCATAACTTCTTCACCGGGTGTCCGTTTTAGGCGAATTTGGTATCGTTGGAAAGATTATTCAATTATCTACAATTTGGTATATAGTAGGTGACCCAGTTAATCATATACAATGATTTATGGTCAATAGAATTTGACACAAATTACAACGTCCACTAAAACTTAATCGATCGAAATAGTTTTAACTCGTCCTTGAGTTGAAGGACTTCTATGGTCTAAATTCATGCTCAAATGGATTCACATACTACAAACTTGATTAACATGCCAAATTGGCATAGGATTTAAGACTCGGGGATTATCAACGCATCAGAGTCATAGATTTTATTCTAGCCCGAAATGCGGGGCGTTACATTATCCCCCCCTTGGGATCATTCATCCCCGAATGATGACGCGGAAATAGTCACGCACGATTTCAAACAGATTCATACATAGAAGGAAACATAAAAGCAAGAATTGTACCTTTCAATTCGTCTCTTGCTGATTCAAATAGGCTCGGGTATCTCACTTTCATGTCATGCTCCGACTCCCAAGTTGCTTCTTCAACTTTCTGATTTCGCCATAACACTTTAACTGAGACTATCTCTTTACTCCTCAATTTTCTCACTTGTCGATCTAGGATTCCCACGGGCTCTTCCTCATAAGACAAGGAATCGCTCACCTTGATTTCATCAATGGGCACCACCAAAGAGTGATCTCCGATGCACTTCTTCAACATGGATATGTGGAATACTGGATGAACAGAACCCAAACTTACAGGCAATTCTAATTCATACGCAACTCCACCTATTCTTCTTATAATCTGATACGGGACTATATAGCGAGGACTTAGCTTACCCCTCTTCCCGAAATGCATAACCCCCTTCATGGGAGAAACTTTGAGGAAAACCCAATCTCCAATCTCAAACTCTAACTCTCTTTTTCTGACGTCGGCATAGGATTTCTGACGACTCTGAGCTGCCTTTAGTCGTTCCCTAATGAGTTTCACATCCTCCATTGCTTGATGAACAAGATCAGGCCCATACATCTGCATCTCACCTACTTCATACCAGCCTATTGGAGACCTACATCTCCTACCATACAATGCCTCAAAAGGTGTCATCTTAATACTAGAGTGGAAGATGTTGTTGTAGGCAAACTCTATCAGTGGCAAGTGATCAACCCAACAACCTTTAAAGTATATCACACAGTCCCTCAACATGTCCTCCAGGGTCTGGATGGTGCGTTCAGCTTGCCCATCAGTTTGAGGGTGGAATGTTGTACTTACGTTCACCTGGGTACCTGAACCTTTCTGAAACGATCTCCAAAACTGAGAAGAAAACTGCGTACCTCGTTCGGATATGATGGAGACAGGCGCTCCATGCAAACGGACAATTTCTGCAATGAACAGCTTGGCATAATCTTCCCCCGAATAGTTAGTCCTGCCAGGCAGAAAGTGAGTTGACTTGGTCAGCCTATCTACAATCACCCATATAGAGTCATACTGATTTCGGGACTTCGGAAGTCCTGTAATAAAGTCTATATTGATCATTTCCCACTTCCACAAGGGCAACGCTATTTCTTGGGAAGTACCTCCTGGCCTCAAATGTTCTACTTTCACTTGTTGGCAATTCAAGCACTTAGAAACAAAGTTAGCCACATCTCGCTTCATATTATTCCACCAAAACATAGATTTCAAATCATGGTACATCTTAGTAGAACCAGGATGAACAACATACCTCGAGGTGTGAGCTTCATCAAGAATTCTTTCTCGAAGCCCGTCGACATTCGGAACACATAATCTACCCTGAAACCTCAGGATGCCATCACCATCAATTTCAAAAGACATCACCTTCTGTTGACCCACATCTTTCTTGATTTGCATCAAGATGGGATCTTCAACCTGCTTCTCCTTCACTTCAGCACAAAGGGATGACTTCGCTAACTCATGAACAACTACCCCTCTATTTTCAGAATCTAACAGTCGCACTCCCATATTCGCAAGGCGGTGAATATCCTTCACTATCTCCTTCTTTTATTCTTCTACATGAGAAAGGCTGCCCATAGACAACCTGCTGAGGGCGTCGGCCACAACATTTGCCTTGCCCGGATGGTAATGCAGGCTCATATCATAGTCTTTCAGGAGTTCCAACCACCGCCTCTGCCTGAGATTCAATTCTTTCTGTGAGAAGACATACTGCAGACTCTTGTGATCAGTGAAGATATAAACATGAACACCGTACAAGTAGTGCCGCCAAATATTAAGGGCAAACACTACAGCCGCTAACTCCAAATCAAGAGTAGGGTAGTTCCG
This sequence comes from Capsicum pubescens, assembly GCA_030864215.1. Lineage (NCBI taxonomy): Eukaryota > Viridiplantae > Streptophyta > Magnoliopsida > Solanales > Solanaceae > Capsicum > Capsicum pubescens. The sequence continues at coordinate 80,850,805 of CM061541.1, read as the reverse complement.
CTCGTGCACCTTTAAATGCCTAGATGCATAAGCTACTACCTTACCATGTTGCATCAAAACGCAGCCAAGTCCTACACGGGATGCATCACAGTAAACCACAAAACCATCAACACCCTCGGGAAGAGTCAAAACAGGTGTAGTGGTCAGTCTGTCATTCAACTTCTCAAAACTATTTTCGCATAAATCAGACCACACAAACTTTACCTTTTTCTGAGTCAGTTTAGTGAGCGGAGCCGCTATGGACGAAAAACCCTCTACGAATCTTCTGTAATAACCTGCCAAACCCAAGAAGCTCCGAATATCGGTTGGAGTCGTGGGTCTGGGCCATCTTCTCACTGCCTCAACTTTCTGGGGATCCACTCTAATCCCGTCACTGGACACAATATGCCCTAAGAAGGCAATAGCATCTAACCAGAACTCACACTTGGAAAATTTGGCATACAACCGATGATCCTTGAGGGTCTGAAGAATGATTCGGAGGTGATCGGCATGATCCTCCTTACTCTTAGAATAAATCAGAATATCATCAATAAATACAATGACAAACGAGTCAAGAAACTGACGGAAAACTCTGTTCATAAGATCCATGAAGGCTGCAGGGGCATTAGTTAACCCGAAGGACATGACGAGAAACTCATAGTGACCATATCGGGTTCAGAAAGCTGTTTTGGGAATGTCTGTCTCCCTAACTTTCAACTGATGATAGCCCGAACGAAGGTCTATTTTTGAAAAACATCTAGCACCCTGAAGCTGGTCAAATAGATCATCAATCCTCAAAAGAGGATATTTGTTTTTAATTGTGACCTTGTTCAACTGACGGTAATCTATGCACATACGAAGGGAACCGTCTTTCTTACACACGAAAAGTACAGGTGCACCCCAAGGAGATACACCGGGGCGTATAAATCCCTTATCTAGGAGGTCTGCTAGCTGCTCTTTCAACTCCTTTAGTTCTGCGGGAGCCATTCTATATGGCGGAATAGACATGGGACGGGTATCTGGCAACACATCAATACCAAACTCTATCTCCCTATCAGGGGGTACCCCTGGGAGATCTTCGGGAAAGACTTCTAGAAATTCATTCACCACAGGGACAGACTGAAAAGGAGGATTTTCAACTTTAGAGTCCTTGACTCGAATAAGGTGATACAAGCAACCCTTAGAAATGAGTTTTTGGGCTCTAACATAAGCTATAAAGTGCCCATTGGGTGCTAAAGAATGTCCCTCCCATTCTATCATTGGTTCATTCGGGAAAGAAAAGGTAACTCTACGGGTCCTACAATCCAATATGGCATAGCATGAATGGAGCCAATCCATCCCTAAGATAGCATCAAATGCAACCATGTCCAACTCTATAAGGTCTGCCACCGTATCCCGACTAACAATAGTCACCACACAACCCCTATATACCTTTCTAGCAACAACAGAATCCCCCACCGGAGTAGAAACAGAAAAAGGTTCAGAAATCACACTGGGCTCAAACCCGAAACCAACAGCCACATAAGGGGTCACATAGGATAAGGTGGATCCGGGATCAAGTAACACACTGACATCACGGGAAAAGATTTGTAACGTATCGGTAACAACATCTGGGGAAGCTTCCGCCTCCTGGCGGTTGGTCAAGGCATATAACCGGTTGCGACTGTTCCCGGCAGCTGATGTGGCGCCCTTCTGAGATGGGGATGGCACTGTGGAATTTCCCTGAAACTCTGCACCACCAGAACTCCTCCTAGCAGATGGACAGTCCCTCTGAAAATGGCCTGACTGACCACATGAATAACATACAAGTGTGCCCAACTAACATTTCCCCGGATGATTCTTACCACAATTTTCACATCGCGAGTAAGTGCGATGCTGTTGAGCCACACTACCCTGCGATTGAGTATCTGGTGCTCTAGATCCATGAGGAGTATGAAAGCTCTGAGTCTGTCTATTTGCAGGGGGTCTGGGCGCTGGGGCGCTGGCCGCTGACTGTGTATTATTCCAAAACCTCGTCTTCTTCGACCATCTATTTCCCCAATTACCACTATGCGGCTAACTCTGGTGCCGATCCGCAGATTTGACTCTCTTGGCCTGTCTGTCCTTCTCTCTAGATTCAGCGATCTTTCTCTTCTTCTCTTCCACCTGCTGCATGTGGACTGTCAGTCTAGCAAATTCTAACTCCCTATTCAGCATTGCCCCCTGGCACTCAAGTATCAGGTTATCAGCAAGGCCGAATGCAAATTTCCTCATCCAGGCTCTCATATTGCTAGTCAATTCTGGTGCATAGCGGGCTAGTTGATTAAACTTCAAAGTGTACTCCTGTACACTCATACTGCCCTGCTTCAGATTCATGAACTCTTCTGCTTTGGCCTCCCTCAACTCTAGAGGAAAGAATCTGTCAAGGAAAGCTTCTACAAACTCACCCCAAACTGTGAGCTCAGCACTCTCACCTTTTGCATTTTCCCAGTCTGCATACCAATGATTTGCAACATCCTTAAGCTGATAAGTTTCCAATTCCACTTCTTCAATCTCATCTACATGCATTACCTTAAAGATCTTCTCCATCTCATCCACGAACTCCTATGGATCTTCCTCCACTTTTGTACCAGTGAACTTAGGTGGATTCATCTTTATGAAATGCTCGACTCTAGTAGCCTCAGATGTAACGGATTTAGACCCAATATCTTCCGATCGTTGAGCTTGGTTAGCTACCAGTTGTGTCAGCATATGGATAGACCGCCTGAACTCTGCATTTGAGATATCTCTCTGAGCAGTTGGTGGACGGTTGACATTAGTCCGCGGAGCCCGAGGTGGAATGGTTGGAACTGGAGGGACTCCCGGAGTAGGGACAGGTTCTGGCATGGAAGCTCTATTACGGGTCCGCATCCCATGGGTGGGACGGACCACATCTGCCTGAGCACTCTGATCGATGTTGTGACGGGGAGGCATAGTCGTGTTTCACTGTAATACAAGAGATCATTGATTAGGGGACAGTTTAGACTCTGAAGCACGAACTAAATCACAAAGAAGGGAAACATTCCTAAACTCCTAGTAGCCTCCTGTTTATAAGTGTGGCGCGCTACACACCCATAAACAAGACTCTACCCGAAGCGATTTCGCAGACACCCTGGGACCATGAACCGAGCTCTGATACCAAGTTTGTTACGACCCGAGCCTAGGCCCTAGCCGTGATGAGCATCCCGAACCATGAAGGCCCGGAACACCTATTCTCTATCTGGTTATCACGCACAATATTCATAATCATAATAAAATGCGGAATTGAAACTGAGTATGGAAAACATGGTCAAGTCCTGCAATATTTCTGAATAATACTATCTGACATCAGTCTGCGAAATCTCTACTAAGAACATAAACATCTTTCTGAAAAGAAACAGGGACAAGGCCCCCAGTAAACCAAAAACATAATAAATAAGATAATGTCTGACATAATTAGGCCTTCCGAATAATAGAAGGCTCACCACTGTGAGATCAAGTCTGCAAATCCGAGAATGTCTACTGAGTAGCTGGATCCCTAGACTGTGCCTCAGAACCTGGAAGGAAGGGGGGTCAGCACAAAAGTACTGGCACGCGAAGCAATCCAAAAGTAGTATAATAGAATATATATATATATTAAGGGAAAGCAATTTTTCATCAAGACATCATGTATAAAACTGTTTCTGAAAAATACATGGGCACTTTCTGAAAACATGCAACCTGTCTGTTCATTTCAAATCATGATCTGTGTTTTACTTCTGAGTTAGGTGGTATTCCCCTACAAGTCTGAATATTCCACGGGCTGTATGGAATCCGCCATTGACTCGGCGGGGAAGCCCCCAACCTAAGTGTGCCGCAAGGGTTGGAGTGTCTGAGTCTGATACGCCACAGGATATTTAAGTCAGCGCATAATAATATACCCGGGTCGGCAAACCACGGTTTTAGGCAAAGAGTTGTCTGTAACTCCCGCCTTCTTCAGGGAACCAACTAAGATCTCTTTATGCCCTATTTTAGCCTTTTCTAAACATGTATCATTCTGAAATTTCTAAATCATGAGAGTCTGATAAAAATCTGATTTCTGAACTAGTCTGTGTCTGTTATGGCATTTGTCTGAGTTGGTATCGTCATACCAAGACTTGCAAGTCCTATTTCTGATCCATAATGTATTAAGCAAGAGCTTTCATTCAAAACATAGTTTAGACCACCAAAATATGTAATTTGGATTAAAGATATCATGTTCCAAAACTCAAGTCAAATCCATACAAAACTTTCATCAAACATATGGTGGTCATGTGCATTTTTGGCAAAACCATGCATTCTTTCATTACGTGCATATTCAACATTCACAACCCTCTCTTTCGTGTTCAAAATATTGTATATTACGTTAAACATGGAAAAATTTACATTAAGAGAGAGGTTTCATGAAAATCATGCTCTAAATTCATATTTCAGGACAAACGCATATATATATATACATATAACTTTCAAATCACTTTGGGGGAAAGCTAAAAGGCCAAAACAATATCATTAAAGCTTCTAAAACATGAGTATGTACATGAATTCGAAAAACCAATTCTTAAAACATGATTTCTATGCCCATGAGATTTTAGGAAAACCCCGTGTACCTTATTCTCCACGAATTTTTGGTGTCTATCGAAGCCTACGTCGAGAGGATTCTGAATCTGTAATTTGTTTCACGAAGAAGTTTCGGAATGATCGGTCTTTCAAGCTTATTTTCTCAAACCCTAGTTGCTCCTTCTCTTACGTTCTTGAAGGATTAGATTTTTGGGATTTTATACGAGGCTTCAATGTTGTTAATAGGCCCAAATCCGTTTAGGAGTGGGTAAGGACGATTTTGGGTTTTGTAAGGACTAACTTGCACTTAAAGTAACTCAAAACGAAGTGTTTTCGTCACCTGAAACCATAACTATGCGCCGCCCTTTGCATTGCCTGAATTTACATAGGCGCCGCCCTATGCATCGCCCATATTTGCATAGGCGCCGCCCTATGCATCGCCTATATGTGCATAGGCGACACATTCAACTTTGAAAGGCCATAACTTCTTCACCGGGTGTCCGTTTTAGGCGAATTTGGTATCGTTGGAAAGCTTATTCAATTATCTATAATTTGGTATATAGTAGGAGACCCAGTTCATCATATACAATGAGTTATAGTCAATAGAATTTGATACAAATTACAACATCCACTAAAACTTAATTGATCGAAATAGTTTTAACTCGTCCTTGAGTTGAAGGACTTCTATGGTCTAAATTCATGCTCAAATGGATTCACATACTACAAACTTGATTAACATGCCAAATTGGCATAGGATTTAAATATCGGGGATTATCAACGCATCAGAGTCATATATTTTATTCTAGCCCGAAATGTGGGGCGTTACACCTCACTCGAATCACTTTTCAACATTATGCTTAGTGGATGTGATGAAAGTCGAATCACCCAAGAAAATGATGAATTTTGGAAATAAGGATGAAAATTCCTACATTTTGGAGTTTGTCTTTCTGAAAGGGTATAATACAACCCCAATCTTGAAGGCCAAGAAGCTTAAATATCAATGTCCATTTAGTGTCCTTTTAAGATTCTCACTGTTGCCAAATGAGCCCACATGAAAGTTCGATGCAAAATTGGGCAAGCGGTTTAAGTCTTTGAAGTGGCGTGATAGAACTTTCCTTATCATTCTCTAATATTTACCCAACGTACCTAAAAGATGTAAAGATCGAAAGATGGGCCGACGAGTCAAATCGTCTAAGTGGAAGGATAAAGGATGAAGCACTTTCAAGGTATCTTGATGAATTCTAAGTAGTCAAGATAACCTAGTCATGACGTGACATTAAATCAGGCTTTACTTGGGAGGCAATCCAAGGCATTTTATTATTTGTATTTGTATTTGTATTATGTGATTGACATCAGATCTCTGCACCTATGGTTCCACAGGTATGTTTCTAACTCTCTTGTTTTAGTTGGATGCATTGGGGACAATGTATGATTTTAAATTGAGGGTAAGACTACTTGTGGGTGTTGATGTCCTCTTGGGGTTTTTGTTGTCGTGCCTCTTTTCCCTAGAGTCTTGTTCCTAGTAGATCCAGTATGTTTAGGCGTACTGTATTTTTTTGTGATGTGTTGTGGTTAATTGGGATAAAAATAAGTATCTGGGGCAGTTGACATATTTTTTTATTGATTTTTGGGAATGATAAATACCTCTCCAATTGTCTATTTTGTAACTGTGTGATGTGCATCTATATGCGACTACTGTGAATCTTTTTATGGTATTGGTATTAGGGACATGATAATCGTTGCTAATAATTGCATGAACCAGATAGGTAGTAGCTTGAGATGTACCTTTGTGCCATATGTGTGAGATACTACCAAGTTCCCGTTGTGTGTTAAATCCAGAACTTGTTCGGTTGGTCTTGCCTTAGTTGTAGGAGAGTGGTTAGGCAAGGATCATAGGCCATTTTTTATATTAGTCCACTTTTAGCCTAAATGACCTTCCATGTTTGAATAATATCCCTTGATCCTGATTTTGAGACTGAATGCCTATATATTTTTTTTGTTATACCTATCACTTTCCCACTTGTATCATAATGAACCTATTTTGGCCTTGGTCCTCCTTGGGTATTGTTCACTTTGACTTAGGTAAATCGCCTAAGTTGAGGGTGAATATCATAGGGGTGCGTTATGTAAAGTGAGTATGAAGAAGGGTAAAATAAAATTAAAAAAATGCAAGGTTGGGTGTGGTAGAAAAAGAATAATAAAAGAAAAATTATGAAAAAGAGAAAATGAAAGACTAAAGGACCAGCATCCAGCCTGAATTGCTTAAATAAAGAAAGGGAAAAATAAGTTAAAGGTTGATAAGTGAGACCCCAAAAATAGGGTAGTGCCAAGGAGGCTTAGTCACTTTAAATATCCTTGTGTATCATACTAGCCCCAATCCTACATTACAAAATGAAGAAAAGTCCTATAGTGATCCTAGCTTAACTGTCTGAAAGCCTCGGTGATGAAAATAAGGGCAAGCTTATGGTATTTGGCATACATTGACTGGAACTTCTTTATGAGAGTGAGTGTATCTTGATCGTCCTTGCATTTATGTTCTTGATTTCGTATATAAGTGAAGAGGGACTTCTTTGTTGTAAGGGCATATCGGTTGCATTGCTAGTTGCTTACTTGATTGGGTAGTATAACTTGTACATATGCATGGTTATTATTGCTAATTTGATGCCATATCTTGATTCTTCTATGTCACATTGTTGATCTTTATTGATATACACAATTGGGTTTTAAGGTGATTGAAATGGGAGAGGGTAATGTGTTTTGAGAAAAAATTGATAATCAACTGTCGTAGGTATTTTATGTTTCTCTTGATTAAACATCATAGTATGGTGTTATGTAGTTGCTTGAGGACAAGCAATGGTTTTAAGTTGAGGGTGCTGATGTGCTAGCCTTCTGTTAGCACATTTAAGACTTTTAACTTGAAATAACTGTAAGTTCTTAAGTAATTACTGTTGTTGTTTTATTATATTTCATGTTATTTTGTAGGAAAGTCAAGATGCATGAACATATATGAAAGCTACGTTAAGAAGGATGATTTTTTGTGAACGAGGATTTGGGAAGGTTAATTTTTCATATAATGATTAAAGTTGTAACAAGATTAATCAACTCGAGATAAAATTAGTATGAATAGAAGGGTGTCCTAAGTTCGAGAGAATTAGGGAGAACAACATCTAGGTAGGTTGAGAAACACTTAGATGGACTATCGATACTGATAATTTGGTGTTTCCCACAAGTCATGAGAATTCAGTACTACAACTATTATTTAATGAGGGGTTAATAATCATAGTGATCATAACCCTAGTTTCTCTCTATCATAGATTTGAACCATTGAAATTTTAACTTTGAGTTCTGAAGTAAGTCGAAACTTTTATCAACCATTAAAAAACCCCCCATTTTATCTTTTCGTATCATTTGTTTGAAGTTAACTTGTAGCTATAGTTTCAAATTAGTTTAATCGTCACTCACATTGTTCCTCATGGATTCGACCCCAACTCCAAAGTTGGGTAATTATATTGATGACGACCACCTTGCACTAAGTTGATGTGTAAGTTGAGTGTTATCAAGCACACAAGTACACTGCAAACAATACTCATCACTTATACCTATGCAACCCTTCATAAGGCTGATAGATATAGGCGCATACTGATGATAGGCAATGCACATGCAAGGATGAATGCAAGTATTATCCACACTACTACAACCAAACCAAGTACCATAATGTAATATAGTTTATACATATCTTCTAGCTCAATGACTCGAAAGGTAGGACCTACGGCAACTTATCATCTCCAACATGATAGTTCACGGACAAAAGGGCCCCTAAGGATTTTAGGAGTATCCATGTACACCGACCCTATCTAGGATTTTGAATACTCATCATCATCATCAACCTACTTCATCCAGTACCGAAGAGATGTGTGTGTATATGTATACATATGTATATTCCTATACATATCTATATATACATATGTATATGTATATGTATATACATATACACATATACATATATATATATATACATACATATACATATATATATATACATATATATATGTATATATAAACACACACAAGTGTACGAACGTGAACCGTGGCTAAAAAAGTAAGTCCATAAATATATTTTTTGGGGTAAACTCTGGGACTAAACCGCTATATAAGGGTAGAAAGGGCCAGAGTCCCTCTCGACCAAAGTAAATATTAGTAGTACAATCATGGAGTGGAGACTATCTCGGTCAAATTTTTAAAACATCATTTTTAGTCTCCGAATCTCATAAGTCATTCTTTAAAGTAGTACGATTCTCATTATAAAAGATTTTATTTTAAAGTGAAAGGTGGGAATAAATCTCTTTTTAGGAAAATCAACAGTAAAACCATATCTTTAGTTGGAATCATACCATTAAGTGATCATGAATATATCAAATCCATACATGCCATCACCATTGTAAGTATCAAAACATCTATAGACTATGGAAACATCTATAGACTATGGACACATCCTATACAAGGATAAATCACTTCTCGAAATCCAAATAATATCATAATCACGACCTTGGGCCCAATAATGTATATAACTGGCATAACCATATTATCATTAGGGAAACCAACATAGCCCATCACATAAGGTAGTAAACCTTATACTAAAGGATTATTAGCCTCAACTATGCCTAATATGCTAGAAACTTAAGGTAATAGGATCCTAGAAGCACAATACGCATTTCATCTGAAGGGTCGGTTCACCTTTCTAGTCCTCAACTCATAAATTAGGCTAAGTCGCGGTGGTTTACCCATAAACACATCATAACATCCTTATCAAATATGTAACATATATAATAAACTATCTCATAAAGGGGAGTAGATAAAATGCTATATGCAGATTTTATGATGAGCAACTAACTGCAAGGGACCAGGTCCTTGGATGTTCATGGTATAGTACAGCTGGCACGCGTGTTTGCATAGTTTTGTCCTCTTGTGTAACGGAATTGCAGGTGTTGCTTGTACCAATTAGGACACCTGGTCTAATGAGATTTTAGCCATAATCATCACTCAGCTATAAAAAGAAAAAGAGGCTTCTTTATCAAATGATTTTTGCAAATATTTCGGAGAGCTAAAGAGAGAAGAAAAGGTAAGAACTCAGAAATTCAACATTGCTAACATTCCTAGTGAGTGTGAGAGCTTAAGTAGAAATTGTTCTTGAGGGCAAATTCCGATTTGTAATTGAACTACTTATGCTATAAGAGTAGTGTTTTCTTTTGTTGAGAGAAGTGCTTAGGTAGAGTTGCCTAAGCTTGTTGTTGGTTAGAGTTAACTAGTTTTTTAGGTAAACTTGGCAGAGGTGTCAAGGTGTGCTTTTAATAGAGGTATTGCAAGCAGAAGAAACCTATAGTTAGGTTCACATTCGAGTCTATAATCAAGAGTTTGGCTATAGTGGACTGTTTTGATCGTTACCAGGGCAAGCCGTGATTTTTCCTTCCTTGAGCAAGGGGGTTTTCACGTTAAATCCTGTGGTCTTTACCTTTTTTGCACTGGTTTGTGAATCCTGGTGATTTACTATTTCAGTGCCTGTGATTGTCTTTACAGGACCTGGTCCCTTACTGTGTCGTGCAACCGCCAAAGGTTTCAACAATTGGTATTAGAGCCAGGTCACTCTAAAAGGTTCACACGTAGAGTGTCTTGGTTAGCATAGGTGCTCTACTAAACCTGAAAGAAGGGCAATCTACCACTAGACCACCAAGATTTAATGAACACTACTATGGATGGTTGAAAACCAGAATGTTTGACTTCATTATAGCCGAGGATAGCGAGAATATGGACATAATTATTAGTGGTCCTTATGTGTCTGCTGATAAGACCAGACCCGGGGACTTGTCATAATAGGCGTCCTAATTTCGATAGGGACTGGATACCACCCTCATTACCTAACCCAACCTCTAGTCGTCTTCCCTAAGCTGGCTGATTTTAAGCATTTAACAAGATAGCGTACCTATCCAATCTACAAACTTTGGGATAGGTCTATTACCGAGACAGACCCAACCTAGTCCAGTCGTTCGAACCCAACCAATATCCAAACCAACAAAACTATAACCATATGAGTTTCATAGCAATTATATATAATTCCAAAATAAAAAAGAATGGAACAGTGAAAAATTTGGCCCTACAGTATCATCCCTAATACCTATACCAATGCTAAGGCTGACAGCAACATTGATCCCGCCCATTAAAACCTATAGTAGTTTCACAAAAGCCTCTAACCAAAAGAATATAAAAATCTGGTTTAGACAATGCCCCCAACCATAGCCAAAACCAATTTCCATAAATAAACTAAAGTATAAAATAACATCGATGAAATGGAGCCATTTAGAAAGATGGAAGCTCACCACTTCAATCAAGTAGCTGATCCCGAGTGTCTGATAGCTAAGCAGGATAAGTAGAATGGACGGTTCTTGCATTGCATGGAGATACTGCAGTCCAAAGATGGGTTAGCGAGTGAATGCTAGCATGAACTCAGGATAAGGATAAAATAATGCTAACTAGTAAAACTAGGTAAACCAATCTTATGCATACAAACCATACATATATATATAACCATGACGGGAAAGGGAACCAGGTCTACCATGCATTTAAAACCATTAACCTAGGTATGTGAAGCTTAACCGTCCTTAACCACCCATAGGCTATATGCATCCAATGTAACCCCCGAAATGGCCCTGATGCATATATCCACACGAATCGAAGATACCATATGTACAATGTACTTAGACAAATCCCGCGTACCTCATAATATCATAAAAGGGTCACCATGCCCTACCCCTTATGTCGGCAAACATGAATTTCCAGTTTTCATTCATTGAACTCCTATTTTCATGGTTATCTATCACACCCCACTATTATTACCCATTTAAAATCATTTCCAACTAATCAATCCATTATTTTGTTTATCATTTACCAAGGCTATTAATAATGGGATTGACATACCGACTATAACTTGCAAGTATTGTCCTTAGCCAAACCCTTTACGGTAAAGGAATTTCCGTGTAACCATTTACTAAGTTAACTTGGGGGAGTCCCATTTACCACACAAGTTGTTTATTAATGTGTTTACTTGGGGGATTCTATTGTACCCCACAGGGAGTTCAATTAACCCTAACCATGATTTCCAAACAATTCCATTTTAACTATTCCAAACCATTTAGTTATTTAGGGTTCCATCGCCAAGTTTAAACAATACAATAGTTCCATTAAAATCCAACAATGTAGTGAAAACATTCTCATAGGCATTTTATCAAACATATTGGGGACATAGTATTTCCAAAACCAAAGCCAATTACCAAATAACCATTCCCAAATAACAAATTAGCCAAAACTACCATTAAAGAATATAAAAGCATAATTAAAACATAGGAAAACCATAACTAAGCATTCATAACCAAAACCCTAAAATTATATTTGAAAATAAAAAAACCACATAATAATCAAACAATGAAAACATTGTATAAAACAATGCCTTTAGTTGGAACTAATAATAAGGGAAGAGAACATACCTTAAACCAAGAAGATGATGGAGAGAAATCACCAACACAAGCCCTAAAATAATCCTTAAGATGAAACCCTAGCCTTCCTTTAGGTAAAAGCTTTAAAAAGAATTGTAGAGTGCTTACGAGAAGTTTCTAAGTGTTAATGAATAGAATAATAGGGAAAATAACCTCCCAATAGAAATATAAGTCATGGGGTTTTATTAGGTTAAGTAGGGAAATGTCTGGATTACCCTCACTAAAACTTTTAAAAATCTCGTTAGGTGGGTACGACTATCCATACTAGTCTTACAATCCAATACGAGTGGTACCTACCACTCATACCCAAGGCCATCTCTCTTGGACCCAACACTGTCCAAGGTACGATGCACCCCAAACCATGTTGTATCCAAGTATACAACTAGTACCCATGAGCCGTACCCCTGTCAGAATAGAATCCCAATAGGATTGAATACAGACCACCATCGAGTCCATGGTATGACTTGTACCCTGGCTTACGGCTCATGGTGAGCCACTCGTACTCAGATCCAACTTAACTTACCAAGTCTAAGACTAAGTGAAGTAACCAAACAACCCTTATCAATCGATACAACTCGTACCCATTCCAGAAACCAAATCCAACCCACCAACTAGCACTGGTCACTATACAACTAACCTATACCACTCGTATTCTAGTGTACGAGTCATTTCCCCTAGTCGTATCCTATCCAGAGACCAAAAATCAAGGAAATTTTCCAAGGGTCAAAAACCCAGGGTGTTTTAGTCTCCTCCACTAGGAACATTTATCCCCGAATGAGAGACAAGGTAGGGTAACCACATACACGATTCATTTGCATTACTAAACATCAATCCAACCCTTGACCAAGTTAGGAAACATAGATGCAAAGATATTAATCTTTCATTTTAAAAACTCATAAAATAAAGATGTGTTTAAGAATATATTCCTTCCATATGAATCCCAGGAACAGAAAACAGATGTGGATACTTGTGCTTCATGTCCTCCTCCGCTTCCCATGTAGACTTTTCCACCTTGTAGTTCCACCATAGAATGTTAACCGAGGCTACATTATTGGTCCGTAACCAACGAACCTGCCTATCCAAGATCTCAACTGGAATCTCTTCATAAGACAGAGAATCTAAGATACCCAAGCCCTCCAAGGGAACCACCGAAGAAGGATCACCAAGACACTTCCTTAATATGGAGACATGAAATACTGAATGAATGGAGATCAAGCTAGAAGGCAACTCCAATTCATAAGTAGCATCACAAACCCTCTGTAAAATCATATAAGGACCAACAAACCAGTGTTTGAGCTTTCCTTTCTTACCAAACTGGCTTACTTCCTTCATGGGAGATACCTTTAGGAACACCTTGTCCCCAACCTCAAACTCTAAATATCTACACCTTACATCCGTATAGGACTTTTGGTGAATTTGGGAAGCCTTAATCTTATCTCAAATCACCTTCACCTTTTCCATAGCCTGATAAACCAAATTCGGACCAAACATATCTGCCTCACTAAGCTCGAACCAACCAATAGAAGATTTATACCTCTTACTATATAGTACCTCAAAAGGTGCCATCCCAATACTAGAATAATAGCTATTATTGTAAGCAAACTGTAACAAAGGTAGATGCCCAACCCAATTGCCACCATAATTAATCATACATGCCTGAATCATATCCTCCAATGTCTGAATTGTGTTTTCTGCTTGCCCATCCATCTGAGGATGAAAAACATTAATTAGAATCACCTTATTACCCAACCCTTTTGAAAACACTACCAGAAATGAGATAAAAACTGTGTACCACGTTCAGATATAATCAAAACAGGTACCACATGCAGCTTCATAATCTCTAAAAGATATAACTTTGCATAATCCTCTACCAAAAATATACTCCTCACCAGCAAGAAGTGAACAGACTTCGTTATCCTATCCACAATGACCTAAATTGAATCGAATTGGTTTCGCGATTAAGGAAAACCGGTAATGAAATCCATATTGATCACCTCCCATTTTCACTCAGGCAAATAAATTTCTTGATACAACCCTCCATGCCTCATTTTCTCAACTTTAACTTATTGATACACCATGCACTTGGCTACAAAATCAGCCACATCCCTTTTTATACCATTCCACTAATATATCTCTTTGAGATCATAATACATCTTCGTAGAACTGGGATGAACAACATAGCGTGATTCATGCACGTCAACCAAGATCCTTTGTCACAACCCATCGACATTACAGACACACAACCTCCCTTGGTACCATAAAGTACCGTCACCATTGATCTCGAATACCATTACCTTTTTCCCACCTAAATCACTCTTGATTTTTATCAAGATAAGATTTAACACTTGCTTCACCTTAATATCTGCATTGAGAGATGATCTAACCATTTCTTGTACCAACACACGACCATCCTCGAAGTCCAAGAGATGAACTCCAAGATTAGCCAAGCAGTGAATATCCTTCACCAATTCTCGCTTCTCCTTATCCACATGAGCTAAAATCTCCATGGATAACCTACTAAGAGTATCAACAACCACGTTAGATTTACCTGGCTAGTAGAGAAGACTCATATTATAGTCCTTGAAAAGCTTTAACTATCTCCTCTACCTGAGAATAAGCTCCTTCTGAGTGAACATACTGCAGAGACTTATGATCAGAAAAGACGTCTACATACACTCCATAAAAATAATGCCGCCATATTTTCAAAGAAAAAACCGCCGACAATAACTCCAAATCATGAGTAAGATAATTCCTCCCATGCACCTTTAACTGCCTGGAAGCATAGGCAATCACCTTCCCATGCTGCATCAAAAGACAACCAAGTCCAACCCTAGATGCATCATAATAAACCACAAATCCCTCATTACCTTTAGTCAATGTCAAAACCAGAGACGAAGTTAGCTTATCCTTAAGCTTCTCAAAACTCCTTTCACATGGTTCCGACCAAGAAAATTTTACTTTCTTCTGACTTAACTTAGTCAAAGGAGCCACTATCAAAGAAAAGCTTTCCACAAACCGTCTATAATACCCAGTCAAACCTAAAAGGCTCCGAATATCAGTTGGAGTCGTGGGTCTAGGCCATCTTTTCACCATCCTAACCTTTTGAGGATCCACCATGATCCCCTTACTAGAAATAATATGATAAAGACAAGTTACAACTTTCAACCAAAACTCATACTTGGAAAATTTGGCATACAACTGTTGTTACTTCAAGGTCCTCAACACCACAAACAGGTGATTGGCATGATCTACCTCACTTTTAGAATACACTAAGATGTTATCAATGAACACAATGACAAGAAGATCCAAGAACTGCCTGGAAAATCTATTCATCAAATCCATTAATGCCACAAAGGTATTAGTTAAGCCAAATAACATAACCAAGATTTCAAAGTGCCTATACTGAATACGTAAAGCCATCTTAGGGATATCCTCCTCCCTAATCTTAAGCTGATGATACCCAGACTGAAGGTCTATCTTAGAAAAGAACTTGGCACCTTGCAACTGATCAAATAAAGTCATTTATCCTTGGAAAAGGATACTTATTCTTAACCGCTACTTCAAATATCGATAGTCAATGCACATCTGAAGGGAACCATCCTTCTTACTCACGAACAACACCAGTTCACCCCACAGGGATACACTAGGTCGAGTAAAACCCTTACCTAAAAGATTCTTAAGTTGCTCCTTGATGTCCTCAACTCATCCAGAGCCATTCAATAAGGAGGAATAAATATTGGATGAGTGTACAGAACCACATCAATACCAAACTCAATTTCTTATCTGGAGGAACCCCAGGAAGATCATCTTAAAAAACCTTAGGAAACTCACTTACCACCGAAACCGAGTAAAAAGAAGGAACCTCCAATTTAGAATCTTTAAATTATACCAAGTGATAAACACACCCTTTGTAGATTAATCTTCGATCTCTAAGATAAGAAATAAACCTCCTCTAAGAGGTAAGGAACTACCCTTCTACTCTATAAAACGTTCACTTGGGAACCTAAACACAACCTTACGAGTTTAATAATCTAAGGATGCGTAACAAGAGTGTAACTAATCCATCTCCAGAATAATATCAAAATCCACCATATCCAGCTCAAACAGATCTACCAAGGTCTGTTTGCTACCAAGAGATACCATACAATCCCTATAGACTCCTTTAGCAATAATTGAGTCATCTACTGGGTAGAAATAGGAAAAAAATTTGAAACAACTTCAGGATCAAAACCAAAAGACAGCTATATATGGGGTCACATAGGAAAGAGTGGACCCCAGATCAAGTAGGTAATACACGTCATGAGAAAAGAGTTGTAATGTACTAGTTACGACATTAGGTGATGCCTCAGATTCCTATTGATATGTAAGAGCATACAACCTATTTCGGACAATGCCGATACTAGAAGTAAGAGAAGACGCAAAAGCGACACCACAAGGTGCAGGAGCAAATGATGAAGTAATCAAAGCCTTGACCTCTTTTGAAGCATCCTTACCAACCAAATAGTTTCTTAGTATATGTCTTGGCTGACCATATTTAAAACTTCAGTCCCTCCTTTCATCATAAAAGCCCCAATAAAGACGAACACAAAACCGACAAAGAGGACACAAAGAAGCCCATTATGCCCCACTCGCATGAGATTAGGCACCCTGGGCCCAGAAATTATCACCACTTTACTGACGCCCATCACCCAACTGCTTCGAGTAAGGATTGCTAGAAGTAAGAAAGGAACTATAACTCCCCCACTTCTTTTTTGGCCATTTGTTGTCATTCCGGTCACACTGATGACGAGCACTACCCCTGCTCAGAGAACCTGGTCCTCTCACTCTGTCTTTCCCCAAACACTTCCTGTTTCCTCTTCTCATTCTCTACCTACTATATGTGGACAACCAAGCTTAAAATATTTATATCCTTAATCAGAAAAGCAGTCAGAAGTCTTGATTTCAAGGATTAAATGCCTAGGTAACCCAGAATTGAACTTTCTCATCCTCGCCCTCGTATCATCCACCAAATCCAAAGAATACCTTGACAGCTGATGAAATTTCAAGGCATATTCCTTGACAGATATTTTTCCCTGCTTAAGATTCACAAACTCCTCCACTTTTGCTTCTCTCAACTCCTGAGGAAAGAAGCAATCCAAGAACTCATTAGAAAAGGCCTCCCACAAAGACAACTCATCCATATCACCTCTATCCCTATCCCACTCCTCATACTATTGGTACGCAATATCTTAGAGTTGATAAGCTGCAAAATTCACCCCTTCCACATTAGTGGCCTCCATCACTCTAAATATCTTTTCTATTTCATCTAAGAAACCTTGCGGATCCTCTTCTACCTTTACACTAATAAAAGTAGGAGAATTCATTTTTATGAACTGCTCAACCCTTTGGCCTCAACAGATAGAACACAAGATGCATTCCGCTTAGCCTGAGCAGCAACCAACTAAGCAATAGTATGAATAAATTGATAAAATTTTGCATTAGTCACCTCACCTTGAAGAGGACTAGTAGAAACCAGATAAACTCCAAAACAATCAAGGATAGGACCGTGAGATCGAGTACGAACTCTATGTGTAGGGCATACTCCATCAATATTATCCCCAGATGGGACAGAAGGATTTTTTTATGTTCCAGATCGTTAGGCATGATTTGAAAAGCAAACAAACAAGGATTAGAGGAAATTCCAGGACTTACACTCCAAGATTGAAAATTGAATACCAAGAAAGTGAGATATTCCTAAATGTTCTGTAGCTTTTCTCTTATGAGTGTGGCACGTTACACACTCCTAAAAGAGACTCTACTAAACACAGCTTTATGGGCACTCAATTGACCATGAAACTAAAGCTCTGATACCAACTTTACCCGACCCAAAACGAGGCCTTGTTGTAATGGGTGTCCCAAGTCTGATCGAGACCGGAGACCACCCCCGTTACCCAGCCCAACCTCCAGTCATCTTCTTTGAGTTGGCTGAATTTCAAGTATATAACAAGATAGCATAACTATCCAATCTATAAACTCTTGGATAGGTCTATTATTGAGACCGTCCCAACTGAGTCCAATCGTTTGAACCCAACCAATAGACAAACCAAAAAAACCATAACCATATCAGTTCCATAATAATTATATATAATCCCAAAATAAAATAGGATGGGAAAGTTAGAAATTTAGACCTAAGGTATCATCCCCAATACCAATACAAATGATAAGGCTGACACCAATACCGATCCCGCTCATACCAACCCATAGTAGTTCCATAAAAGCCTATAACCTAAAGAATATCAAAATTAAGTTGGGTCACGCCGCCAACCATAGACAAAACCAATATCCATAAATAAATAAAAGTATAAAATAACATCCATTAAATGGAGATTTCCAAAAAGATGGAAGCTCGCTACTTTAATCCAGTAGTTGATCCTGAATGTTCGATAGTTAAGTAGAAGGAGTAGAATGATTGATTCTGGCATCGTGTGGGGATACAACTGCCCAAAGATGGGTTAGCGGGTGAACTATCATATGAACTCAAGATAAGGATAAAATAAAGCCAACCATAAAAACCAAGTAAACCAACCATATGCATACAAACCATACATATATATATAATAATACCGGGAAAGAGAATTGGGTTTAGTATGCATTTAAAAACATTAACCTAGATATATGAAGCTTAACCGTCCTTAACCACCCACGAGCTATATGGGTCCAGTGTAACCCCTTAAACAAGCCTTGATGCGTGTAGTTGTATGAACTAAAGATTCCATAAGAGTAAGGGATTCCTAAGTACCTCCACCCTCCATGATACATATGTACAATGTACATAGAGGACTCTCGTGTACCTCATAGTATCATAAAAGGGTCGCCATACCCTACCTCTCATGACGGCAAACATGAGTTTCTAGTGTTCGATCATTGAACTCCTACTTTCACGGTCAGTTATCATACCCCGCCATTATTGCTCAATTAAAACCATTTCCAACCAACAAATCCATTATTCCATTAATCATTTACCAAGGCTATTAATAGTGGCATAATCATACCGACTAAAACTTAAAAGTATTATACTTAGACAAACCTTTTAAGGTAAAGGGATTCTTGTGTACCCATTTACTAAGTTAACTTAGAGGAGTCCCATGTACCCCACAAGTGTTTCATTATTATGTTTGCTTGGGGAAGTCCCATGTACCCCACAAGTTGTTCATTAATATATTTACTTGGGGGATTACATTGTACCCCACAAGGAGTTCAATTAACCATAACCATGACCACTAAACCATTTCATTTATACCATTCCAAACTATTTAGCCATTTAGGGTTCCATTACAAAGTTTAAATAATGAAATAGTTCCATTAAAATCCAACAATATAGTGAAAATGTTCCCATAAGCATTTTATCAAACATATTAGGGCATAATAGTTCCAAAACCAAAGCCAACTATGAAATAACCATTCCAATTTAACCAATTATACAAAACCACCATTAAAACATATGAAATCATAATTAAAACATGGGAAAACCATAACCAAGCATTTATAACCAAAAACCCCAAATTAGATTTGAAAATCCAAAACCACACAATAATCAAACTATGAAAACATTGTATAAAACAATGTCTTTAGTTGGAATTAACAGTGAAAGAAGAGAACATGCCTTAAACCAAAAAGATGATGGAGAAAAATCACCACCACAAGGCCCAAAGTAATCCTTAAGAAGAAACCCTAGCCTTTCCTTACCTAAAAGCTTTAGAGAGAATTGTAGAGTGTTTAAGAGAAGTTTGTAAGTATTAATAAATATAATAATAGGGAAAATAACCTCCCAATAGGAATATAAGTTGTGGGGCCTTATTATTTTAAGTGGTTAAATGCCCAGATTACCCTCACTTAAGCTCTCAAAAATCCCCTCAGGTAGGTACGACTATCCATAGCAGTTGTACCCTCCAATATGAGTGGTACACACTACTCGTACCCAAGGCCATCTCCCTTAGAACCAATACTATCGAAGGTATGGCTCACCCCAAACCATGTCATATCCAAGTATACGATTAGTACCCATGATTCGTACACCTGGCAGAATAGAATCCTAAGAGGATTGAACAGTGACCACAATACGAGTCCATGGTATGACTCGTACCCTGGCTTACGACTCATTGTGAGCCACTCAAACTCAGATCCAACTTAAGTTACCATTTTTAAGACTAAGTAAAGTAATCAAATAACCTATATCCACCAATACTACTCGTACCACCCAATTTGTACCCATTTTAGAAAACAAACCTAACCTACCAACCAATACTGGTCAGTATACAACTAAACCATACCACTCGTATCCTAGTGTATGAGTCATTTCTCCTAGTCGTATCCTATCTAGAGGCCAGAAATCTAGGACAATTTCCAAAGGCCAGAAACCCAGGTGGCTTCACCTGCTAAAGAAGTAAAAAGAGAGAGGTTATAGGGATGGTTGTTAAAAGTAAAGGAGAGGACAATAATAAAGATAGGAAAAATATTGAAAATAATTACAAGGCTAAGAAATTGTTAGTCTATGGCATTGGTATTGATGAATACAATAGGATCTCAGCTTGTGAAAATGCAAAAAAGATCTGAGATTGCTTGAGGACAGCTCAAGAAGTCACCACTGATGTGAAGGATTAAAAAGTGGACATGCTGACTACTCTGTATGAATCCTTCTCCATAAAAGAAGGATAAACAATCCAAGAAATGCATACAAGGTTCACTTCTATCACAAATGAGCTTTACTGCTTGGGTAAAGTGATTCCCTTGTACAAGCAAGTGAGAAGAATTCTTGGTGTTCTGCCTAAGTCCTAGGAAAGCAAAGTGGATTCCATACCTAAAGAAAAGAACCTTAATACCCTAACCATGGATGAAATCATTGGATCTAAAGACTCATGATCTCAAGATGCTGCAAGGGCTGGAAAAAAAAGAAGTAAAAATATAAAAATCCCTAGATTTGAAGGCTTATAAATATGATCCTGTTGATTATGAAGACACTGATGTTGTCTATTTCGCAAATTGGATTGTTAGAGCCATGAAAAAAAGTGGTTAGTTCCAAAGAAGAGAATGAAATGTTGAAGTGTGTCACAAATATGGAAATCCTGATCATTTCATCAAGGACTATCCCATGCACAAAATGGATCATCAGGATTATCTCAAGGCTACAGGTAACAAAGAAAAGATTAAGGACCAGGTCCCTGACAATTAAAGAAGGAAGGCTACCACTTATTATGCAGTAAAGCAAGATCGGGCAGCATGGGGAGATTCCTCTAGTGAACTATATGAGGATAAAAGGTCTAGAGATGTGTATATGCTAGTAGTGGAAGATAGTCTAGTTATCTATGATTCCTTATTTTCGTTCATGGCTAATACAGATGATAAAGAAAAAGATGAGGTAAATCTTTTTTATATAAAGGAAAATCTAGAAAACTATTCTTCTAGAAAGATAAAGAAGCTTGTTAGTATGTTGATTGATTTTGTATGTGAATTAAATATTGAGAAAATTGCTCTAGAGGATAAAGTAGAGAATTAAGAGCTTGAATTGATTTCCTTGACCCTCCAGATATCTAAAACTGAAGAAATGGTTACTAAATTAAAATCTAAAAATCTAAGGTGATGAGCCAACTGGAGATGGTGAGTGACTTAGATGGCAAGGGAAAGAGAGAAAATTCAAAGCTTTAAATTGATCTTGAAAAGAAATTAAAGGGGTCTCAAAAACACCTTATGTCTGTACTTCACAAAAATGATGAGTTAGAAAGAGAACTTGTTTGTCTAATAGAAGAACATAACAAATCTCTTAAATGGACTACATCTTCATAGATCCTTTCTAAGCTGACCATTCAAGGTGGAAATAATGGTAGCGGCTTGGTTATCAAGGAGAATCACAATCTCTTCGATCAAAAGGAAAAGCAAATCATGGTACAAAAAATAGGAATCACAAGCATCTGTGTACTTATTGTTGAATAGATGAATACTTGAAAAGAAAATTTCAATATTGGCTAAAAGATAAAATGAGCAGTACTAAATACATTAAGCAAGAAAATTCCTATCTGATGGATTTCAAACCCTCGAAAAATGTGAAGAAAATCTCTCTACCTAGATGGTCCAAGAAAGATTTGATCACACCACTATCTTCCTAATAGGAACTCAAACTCAAATGGGTTTCTAAATCTAACAAGTGATCATGATTCTAGGCAGGAGATAGGGGATTGTAGTTAGGGATGGTTATATGACAATGTATGAGAAAGACTCAATACTGAAAGGTCTGACTGTGTTCTCTTTCTCAAGACACTTCAGGTAAAGGTGTCTTATCATGAAATATTGATTTCAAGGACCTGGTCCTTGGATTATCTAAGCGAGAATACTCTGATGAATAAACTAAAAAGGGAGGAATCCTTTGGATTCCAAAATTGTCTATGTTTAGGAGATATGTATCCTTGATAAGGTAAGTGCAGTTTGGTCTAACTTAGTCTCATAACCTTGCAGGTATACATCCATGGGGACAGCTATGGGAGAAAATAGTTGAAGCAAACATAAGTTGAGAATTCACTCAAATAAAAGAGGGACCATATCCTTTATCTCAGGTTAGTACCATTACAGGATACTTCAATAATATTAAAATATTGTTTGAAAGGCCATATGTTCTCTTATTTCTATATATAAGTCATCAACTCCCTTGTAAAATGAAGTCTTAATTATTAAGACCAGACATGTCATTTTAGATGGAGCATCTTTCAATGACAATGGTCTCTTCTCTAAACTTACTAAAATCAATCTCTTTCACATTCTTCTTCAACTAATTCAGTTTCTCTTCTGAAATTGATCATCTACTATGAACCAAACTGGTTCCTTACCCTCACTTTCCTTTTTACAAAATCAAATAGCTTATATATCTACTTCCACACTCCCTGCTAAACACTTTAAAGCAGATAAAGTCCAGATGAACCACCTTAACATTCAATAATTGAATACTCTGATCTATCATTAACTAAAGCAAACACTTTATTGAGCTTCCAACAAGAACCTAAGCTAACCCTTTCTTCCTCAGAAAATCAAAAACCTGTAAATATGTCAATCCCCATAACTTTCTCCTCTACTTTAGAAATTTTTGGTCAACCGTTTATGGTAGATAATTCAAGTCAAAGTCTTGGTTCACGCATTGACCAAAAATCTTTTCAACCCAAAATTCCCTCTTTGTTAAAAGCCCCCAAACCACTTGTAGAATCTCAAAACCTTATTTTGACTGATGAACCTAACAAAAATGGATTTTCTAAATTCCCACGGGTACCTAGTTCTGCTACTTCCTGAGATTTAAACCCAATTTTTCTCAAATTATTTGGTGAAAAATACCAGTTCAAAGGGTTGATGTTTCTTGTAATGAGAACTAGGTAGATGATAACCTACTTCTACTTACATATGATACCTCAGTCAGCATAGAAGAATAGGTAATAGGAGAAATAAATAAAGTATATAAAGGAAATAAAGTATTATCAACTCCAAATAAGGAGGGTGAGGAGGTTGAGGATAAAATGCTCTTGAGATGGACTGTGAAGAAACAAAGGGGGTTAGAGGCAAGAAAATTATGTTGAATTCTGAGATAAAAGTGGCAA
Source organism: Capsicum pubescens (assembly GCA_030864215.1). Lineage (NCBI taxonomy): Eukaryota > Viridiplantae > Streptophyta > Magnoliopsida > Solanales > Solanaceae > Capsicum > Capsicum pubescens. Next base: position 80,827,101 of record CM061541.1, on the reverse strand, counting down.
AATATTGGTCTACCAATAAACAAAGAAGACCTAGAAAAACTATTTTAGTTGAGAAAAAAGAAAATATTTAAGTAGTTAAGGTTGGAAAGGAGAAAGATATTGTTGCAGATGTTTCTGAAGAAGTTGAGAAAAGAAAGATGAAAGTTCATATTACTGGAAGAACCAGGTCCTTCAGTTCAAAAGCTGGCAATCCTGTTGAGATAAGGCATAAAAATATAGCAGTAAAAGGGAAGAAATTACTGAGGGACCTGGTCCATAGAGAAAAGAAACTGTTGTTAAAGACGTGGGTACTAGTCCAAGAAAAAGAAAACAGGAGCAAAGAGGAAAGGATGTGGCTAGAGAACAAAGAAATAAAATACTAAAAACATAGAGAGTCCTTTTAGGAAGAGTTGTTGATCTGAAAAGGTATGAGAAACCTGGGATGATTGAATTGGTTAAATATGTCAAGCATCAAGGGTGGTTAAACTTATTTGAGGAATCAGTACCCATAGTCTTTGAGAATGAGGTCAGAGAATTTTACTACACTATGGAATTCTCAAAAGATGGGCTAAGCATGTCTGACTAGGTTTAAGGAAAGTCTATCTATTTGGATGAATAAGCACTGGAAATTTTTTTGGAGATACAAGTTATTGGAGTTAGGACTGTTGCAAACAACAGTCCACAACTGAGTTTATAATTAATTCCTCCAAGGTAGGTGCAACATCTATAGCAACTGTGAAAAGAAATTCCGGATATGTGAGTTTCAACTGGTATTTGAATTCATCAACAAAGTCCTACTGCCAAGATCTAGGAAGACTACCATTATATATGGGTCTGATCTATTCTTGATAGAATGCCAGAGTAGTTTTAAATTGATCAGCCTGCCTGCTATTATGATTGAACATATGAGAAAGTAATTCTTGAGAAATAAGAGAGACATAGAGTGCCCTATGTGTACTTGATGAATAGGGTCTTTGATAATTTTGGAGTAGTTGAAACTAGAGGAATTCCTAGAATATCCAAACAAAAGTTCACTCTAACCACTTTGGTAGAAAATGAGTGCATGGAAAGAAAAATGGGAACTGTGTCCCAAGTATCTGAACTTTTGGCTGCTCAAGAAAGTTTAGCCAAAGAAATGGAGGAAGGAAAGATCAAGTTAGATACAAAAGATGCTGAGATAATGTACAAAAGGTTGAAAATCAGCAGGCAGCTTCTGAGGGACCAGGCTCTTCTGAAGCACTTATATCAGAAAATGCAGAACTCCATCTGAAAGTGGGAAAACTGACTAGTGAAGTTAATGAATTAAAAGCAGAATTATCGAAACTCACTAAGTAGTTACTGGATGCCCATGCTGTAGAAAATGCTAGAATAAAAATGTTGATTAAGTCCCTTTTCCCTAAGCTTCCTTCCTCCCGAGTCTTACTATTCCTATTCTCTTACTCAAATGTGTGTCAGTTCCACTCTTTGTTATCATATAGCTTTAAGGACAATTATTTTTGTTGATTGTTTTAGTATACTGAATTGGTACTTAACTAAGTAACAATGAATGGATTTTGATTTGTGCGCTTAATCTGTTCTCTCTTATAAATTATTTTTCATATTAGTGTTGCCCTAGTGGCCATGAGTTAACTAATCTATACTTGCTTTACTCGTCATTTACTGTTATTGCTTTTCAATTATGCCAAAATGGGGGAAAATCTCATGTGATAGGGACCAGGTACCATATGATGTGTTGATTTGTAGATATAGTGAGATGGAATATTGATAGAAAGAATGGCATAGTGATAGGGAGAACTAACTAAATGAAAGACTTGATGAGTTGATAACAAGGGACTGGGTCATTGTCTTGCATGATGATAAGGGGAACATTTATCTTCAGAGTGGTAATCACACTGATTAAATATAATGGATGTTCTCCAAGTTGTATGGCTGGTTTGTCATCTTTAAAGAGGGGAAAAATTGCTATATGTAGTTTCGATGATGAGCAGCTAACTATAAGAGACCAGATCCCTAGATGTTCATGGTATAGTACAGCTGGCACGTGTGTCTGCATAGTTTTGTCCTCTTGTGTAACAAGCTTGTAGGTGTTTCTTGTACCAATTAGGACACCTGGTCCTATGAAATTTCAGCCCTAATCATCACTCAGCTTTAAAAAGAATAAGAGGCTTCTTCATCAAATGGTTTTTAAAAATATTGGAGAGCTAAAAAGAGAAGAAAAGGCAAAAAAACCTTAGAAATTCAACATTTCTCAAGTTCCTTGTGAGTGTGAGAGCTTAAATAGAAATAGTTCTTGAGACAAAATACTGATTTCTAATTGAACTACTCATGCTATAAGAGTAGTGTTTTTTTTTGTTGAGAGAAGTGCTTAGGTAGAGTTTCCAAAGCTTATTGTTGGTTAGAGTTAACATATTTTTAAGGGAAACTTGGCAGAGGTGTCAAGGTGTGCTTGTAATAGAGGTATTGAAAGCAGGAGGAACCTGAGTTCGGTTCACAGTTGAGTTTGTAATCAAGAGTTTGGTTATAGTGGACTGTTTTGGTGCTTGTGAGGGAAATCCGTGGTTTTTCCTTCCTTGAGCAAAGGGGATTCCATGTTAAATCCTGTGTTTTTTACCTTTCTCGCACTGGTTTATAATCCCTGGTGATTTACTATTTTAGTGCCTGTGATTGACATTGAGGGACTTAGTCCCTTACTGTGTGGTGCAACCTCCAAAGGTTTCAACATAAAAGTCCATCTTGATGTCAAATAACAAGTCCTCAAATCATTTGCTTTTGCTTTATAATCCTGAAATACCTTCACTCTATCAAAATAGTAATCTATACATTGTTAGGAGCATAAAAATACCATCTGATATATTAAAGGTTGGGTCAAAATTTGGATCAAGAATGAGCCAACGAGACGCGAACATGGAATTCAAAATTAAATCTATCACGAGGTCTCTTGAAGGTTAAGGAATGTGTACTCAAAAGTTGAGCAGAAATGGAGCGTAAATCGGGCGTCAAATCAACCCCCTTAAATTTTAGGAATTTAAGGTCTAATTTATAAGAATTTACCATGAATTAGGATAGAAATTGAAGGGAAAATTAATAAGAAATGACCAAGAAGTGTTGGGCTAGCTTATCTTAGCTTCAATGGATGATTTCCTACTTTTTCCTCTCTTTGAGCTATCAAATAAGTGTGAAAATATTGGAAAATTGGGTGGAGGAAGGGGGATAAAAGCCACCTAGGGCCACTAAGTGGTCACCCAGACTCTTAAGCAACAACTAATTAAGCGGCTCATCGATCGCTTACTCGATCTAGCACTGTGGGTCGGGCATCGCTTAAGCAATGCCTAGACCAATTAAGCGAAGTTGGCTTATGGGGACATTGATTGCTTAAGCGTCCCTTGAACAAATGGTCAAGATTACTTAAGCGATTGCAACCTGATGGAAGCATCATATTTTCTAAGTCCAATATGGACTCCTACCGAGTTCTCGAAATTCGTTCAAAACCCTATGCATGCAAACCAACTATGCCACCATACCAAATTCAGTGTTTGAGACTCAATGAAACTATCAAAACTTTTATTCGAGATTGTTTTGACTAAATGTGGGTCCCATACCAAGAATTCCTCTTTTCATATAATCTACCCAATAGCCCAAAATGAGTCTAGAGGTTGTGGGACTTGAACCAAGGGTTCCTCTAGCCTAAAATTAACATTCTAGAGCTGATGGCGTATCTGAATTCACATCCGAGGTCATCTACTAAGAGTTTTGGTTTGAGACCAAATCATAAACAATGAAAGTTCCAAAATAAGAAAATGATCCTAAAATCCAAATAAACTGTCGAATAGCCGAACCGATAGTTCTGGCAAGTCATAAATGACCAATATCCAGTGTGAGAAGGTGAAATTCTAGAGATGCACACAAATTGAGAAAATGACTTAAAGGGTCATTACAATATCCACTATTAAAAGAACTTTCATCCGCAGAAGTCAATGGATAGAAGAAGTATGAAAACTCAAAGGGAAAAGGTACTAGGCCCGCATGTGAATTCGAGGAGGACTCCCCAAAATAACCTCCAAGAAGAGACAACACTTCCGAGGGATTTTGCCATAAGTATCCCTTTTTACACCAACTTTCTTTCTTCCCTTCTCAAACAACCAAACCTCAACCTCAACCACCAACTGGACTCTAACTGAACCAAGGAAGGCTAATGCACACAAATCCAAACCACAACACATTGATACTACACCGATACAACACAACCAAATAAAGTCTCATCCAAGTAAAAGGAAAAACAAGGCATGAGTCATGCAACAAACTCCTAAACCCAAACATAACCTTCTTTTGCCTTTCCAAACTTGCTATCCACTCCAAATCATGCAGATAGTCACTCTAGTCCTGTCCATGCAATCCTATCACAGTAAACTAGAACAGCGAAAGTTGATCTACCCGAAATCCATAATGGAAAGCATGAGACTAATCCCATTAGGTGTTACATGGGCACACAAATGGAGGTAACCAAGGTCTATAATCCATTCCACTACTACAAATGGTCTAGATGAGCATCGAAACTAAAAGCCAAAAATTTGAAGCACAACCATTCACCACTAAATGATCCACTTAAGGATATCTACCAACCAAGGATAAAGCCATGCTTAATAAGACCCATGCATACTACTCTTGCTAAGGAAATTATCCAAAATTCCCAGCAATAACTAAAATCTGAGGTCAAAGCTAAAGGAATCAAAATGTGCCAATGGACTACCATCTGAACGCCTATCATCCACAATCCATCTGAACTAAAGAAGACCAAATAGCTAGACATGAAGCATGCTTAGACATCCTATAGATGAAATTGCAACTACGACAAATCTGGTAACGAAGGATGAACCCAAGTTGTACCACTTCCCACTAAAATCTCAACACTAAAGTTGAACAGCTTGATCTTCACTGCCAACCCAAACCTATAGATATGTAAGAATCCATACTCCAAATTTATCATAACATCCAAATCGCCATTCAAGGCATAAAATTCAAAACTAAGCTAACGAGTTTGATCTAAGACCAAATACCCAAATCAACCTTAGCATCCAAATCAGACATATCCTTATTGGATCATGCCAGAGCCAAAACTGAAATGTAGTGGAAGAACAAAATAGCAATGGAGGATAAATCACTAGCTGAAAATACAAGCAAATAATTCCATATCTGGTGGAGGGCATGAACCACCAAAGCATGCTCGAGAACTCACCAAGGCTGCAAACCACACTAATAATAGCCAAAACTCTATCAACTCAGAGAAATGCAACCTTAGCTGGAAAATAGTAAATTAAATAATCTACCTTGACAATGAATACTTAATTTACAAAATTGGAAATGGTCACAGAAAAGATCACCAATCTACAACTCTCTAACTACACTTGGAGAAAGAACCATATTGTGGCAAGAACGGAGTACCCAACCCCATACTAATACTAAGATTAAATCTATCACTAAGAGGCGAACCCAATAAACCTAAAAGTAGAATCCAAAACCTATAAAATCAATATCAAAACCACTACCGGGTGTTGAAATAGTCAAATTGAAAGAATGAACCCCAAACTGGTCAACCTAAAAAATAGGTTGCACAACCCAATCACGAACTCTAAAACTATAAAAAAACCATGGAAGGTCAACTTACCTTTGCTACCATAATCCAGTCCAAAATTGATCTAGAATACCCAAAAAAAGAGGAAAATTACCAACCTCACCTTTTTACAAGAAAAAAATATCTAACCAAGCTAGCCGCGCAAACCAACGAACAAGAACCACAAAGAAGGGAGTTCTAACTAAATAATACTTGTATAGTCGTCTACCAAGAAAGGATCGATAAACATCAAATAATGACAATAATAATAACAATGTATACATAACACTATAATGAGTAGGTGGTACAAAAGGAAGAAAGCAAGTACTACTCTAGGGTTATAAGAAGGCTAAAATGCGAAGGTAAATGAGGCTCGAACCCAAAAGATACAACTATAGGGAAATATCAATGTTGATCTACCCCATCCACTACTAAAGGAAATAATCTACAAGGGTAGTCATATAATCATGACCTCTTACCAAGGCACCCAACAACCAATATAAATCTACCAAGGCATACAATTATCGATGGGCACGAGAACCCCGATACATATAAATAAAAAAGGTAAAGAAAGGAAATAAAATTAAACCTATCATGGAGGAATCCAAAGTCACATGCTTGGCATGCCCAAAGGAGTAAGAATCTGAGTGGGTCCAAACTCGAACTGAGCGTTTCAATCAATAACTGAGGTTCTAAGTACATTACCTTTAATTGAAGATGACACATCACTACGAGACTAATTTGAATGAGTTTAGTGACTAATGATCCCATGCCAGGAACACTCTCTAGACCACTGATTAATCTCTCTACAATCGTAGCAAACCCCTGAAGCCCTAACCTGGTGAGAAATATGAGTTGACCCCAACTGGATGACTAACTAATGCTGAGGGTACTCCATACTGAATGGACATCCTCTCTATAATCATAAAATACCTAAAGCACTAGGCTGGTGAGGAACATATGTTAACTCTGTCTAGGAAACTAGCTCACATTTGGGGCACTCTCTAGACCAATGTCCAATCACACCCAAACCACGATAAGCTTCTAAAATACTTTGAGGTGTTGTCACTAATATAGAATGGTCGTTATAGCCTAAAGACCTATATCGACTACTCTGCAAGGTTTAATAAGAACTTTGCCTGTTGTGATCACCACGACTAATCTAAGAGCCACCTATAGTACAAAATAATACTTGTGTAGAACTGATAGGACAAAAGTGAAGCTGACCTCTACTACGAGAATCCTCACTCTCTAATGAAATACCAATAGCATTGTACTAATGACATGGCCTCTTATCGACACCTCTATAAATCTCAATGTATGTTATGTTTATGGACCTTGCGTGATAACCAACCAGAGAAAAGAAAGACCTAGCTACTATCAAGTGCTCTGATGCCAGATAGAGTGGCAGTGCTAAACTCTCTAATAAATTCATGCAAAATGTAATGATCTAATAGATATGTTATAGCAATATGTCTGCCCTACTAAAGAAATCTAATATTATACTCTAAAATCGATAAGGAACCTTGTTGAACACCATCAAACCTAACTCTGGCCTAATAACTACTAAAAGGACTGGATGTCATCCCTAGATGTGAGGTATTCATAATAAGTCTCAAAATCCCCAATACCAAATCTCAAAAGGCTGAAGTGGTCACAAACCCTACTAGAGCTAGATCTTCAACATCCATCTTAACACCCTAGTCTGTTGTTGTACTGAAGCCCTGGGAATATATGCCAAAGTCTCATCCACTTCTATCGACATCATTGCGTCACCCATCTGGAATAGAATAGAGCTAAAGAACGTGCTTGAGGCTCATAGAAATATGGACAGACGGCAAGGAGTAAAGAATAAAATTTCCTAAGAATTCCTTGTAAACTCTCGAAGATAGGCTACAAATGTCTCCACACCGACACACAAGAATCTACTAGACACTTAGCTCTTCTACCAACACATCAGTAACCTGACTCTGATACTAATTTTTCATGACCCAATTATCAAGTCATAATAGCACCTACTATGACTTACCATAGGTAAGCCAACCCATAGTCTAGAACTACTAGTAGCGAACTACCAAGAGAAGAGAAGGAAAAATTCCGAATAAATGTAATAAATGAATGAAATACATAAGATAGTCCCAAAACTTAGTTAAATCAGAATCAAAGATTCTAATATAATAAAAATTCAAAATGAAGTGCAAAATGAATATACTGATACAACTGTTTTCTGAATACAACATAGAGATTAGTCTAATATATAAGATAAAAATAGCAATACTCCAAACTCTAGGAGCTCACCCTACGTCCCTGAACCATATCTTCTCTGCACAATATATACCACAATAACGAGAACTGGTACTATGATTTGTAAGTTGTAGAAGTGTAGTATGAGTACAAAACACATGGTACTCAGTAGGTAACTGTTGACTGAGCTCTAAATATAATGCAAATATAAATGACATGCAAGCCAAAATGTAAACTATGCCTAAATATCAAGGAAACTAACATAGCAAAGGTAAGAAGATGATAAGGATAAAATATGTTATTTTATCCATACTCTGGGACCTAAGCACTATACTATATATCGCCGACAAATTATAAAAATAGAGATCAAAGAAAGGATATAGTGGTATACAAAGCCATGGAAAGGATATACAACATGAATAAATGAAGGAAGGGATATATGATAATACCAGAACTACATCTAGATATATATACACATACATAGTACAACAAGGCTAACCCAAAGGTACAACCTAATGTAGTAATGCTAGCATTTTTAGGCCTCCTAATCATAGTAAGACCTAGTGCTAACATAACCAGGGTCTCAAACCATAATATATAACCATGGAATAATCATGCGTAATAAAATAACCTTAAGAGAAAGGAATCTAAACCATACCTCAAACCTTAGTACTAGTCCAATAATCAACCTATCATGAACTAAACATTATAAAAATAATACAATAAAGAAATTGGCTGGTCTATACAAATAATACATAAACCGAGCCCCATAACCCAAAAGGTCCAATCAATATAAAAATACATCACAAGTAATATTCATCAGCTATACCTATGAAAAACTCATAAGGCTTATAAATATATGTGCATACTGGTGATAGGAAATGAGTATGTAAGGATGAATGCAATTATTCTCTACACTACTATACTATACCAAGTATCATAATATAACCCAGTGTATACACCTCCTCTAGCTCGACGACTTTCAAGGACGGGCCTACGACGACTTCTTTTATCTAGCATGAAGGCTCAAGGATAACAGTTCCCATAGGAGGTTTGAAAGTACCTATATACATCAACCTAGTTTTGATTTAGGATTCTAATACTCATCATCATCATCAACCTACTCTGCCCAATGTTACAAAGATATATATATATATGTAAGTGAATAGACATAAATTATGGCTCAAAGAGTGTAAGTCCATAAATGCACTAGGGTAAACTCTAGGACTAAATTTCCATAAAAGGGTAGAAAGGGTTGGAGTCTCTCTTGATTGAAGTAAAAAAGTAGTTGTAAAATCATGGACCAAAGTCTATCTCAGTCAAATCTCTAAAACATCATTTTTAGTTTTGAAAGCTCATAAGTCATTCATTAAAGTGGTATAATTCCTATTATAAAAGAGTTTATTTTAAAGTAAAAGGTGGGAATAAATCCCCTTTTAGGAATAACAATAGTAAAACTATATCATTAGTTGGATTTGTATGATTAAGTGAGCATGAGTATACTGAATCTATACATACCATCACTAGTATTTAAGTAATATAATTGTAAGCATCAAAACATCTATCGACTATAGCCATATACTTTACAAGGATAAATTTGTTGCATCCTAGCACACACACAAGTGTAAGTGGTCTCTCAAGTAGTAAAATGACAAGCCAAATATTGATACCATCAAGAGTTGTGCTTGTAAATAATCTAATTCTAGTGTTACTACAAAGATCAAATAAGTGCAAGAGTAACTTATAACGTTTGAGATTTGAAAACTTTAAGTAACCGTAAACAATGTGATAATATAAAGTGTTGGAGAAAATAATGGGGTAGAATCCAAGGTCTAGGCACTACAAATAATCCAACTTAGCTATACAATTTCATTTTTTAGTCAATTATCTTAGTTGTTTCTTCACGAGGTTTATAACATGGTTATGGTCTTCCGAGCCTCTAATCTTCTATCTAAGTTAGCCACACAACTACATAATTGAGCAGAGATGTAAGGCTTAATTTAAGCATATTTATTGAGTGAAAAATTCTAAATTGATAATTTGGTCATCTCATAGTGATTACAAATCCAAAAGCAACTATTTTAATCTTTGTTTTGTTTCATAAAAATCCATGTTCGACATCCCCCCGGTTGTGTGTCAGGGTTCTATTAGTTATGCATCGACAGGGATTATTTCTTATGCTCAGTCTAGGAGACTTATATCATGGGTTGCAAGTTTTATCTTTATTATATTCATGATGTTTGTGTGGAGAGTCCTTCACTTAATTCTGCTCCTATAGTTTGTGATTTTCCTGATGTCTTTCCTACTGATCTACCTGGACTTCCTCTTAATCATGATATTGAGTTTTTTATTGATCATGAGTCAAGCACCTTAACTATTTATATGGAACTTGTCAAGCTAAAAAAACTAAATTCTTAACGTTAAGACCTTCTAGGTAAGGGTTTTATTTGGTTGAGTATGTCCTCTTCGGGTGCTCCTTTCTTGTTCATGATAAAGAAGAATGGTTCTATATGTATACACATAGATTACTGGTAGCTAAATTAGGTGATAGTGAAGAACAGGTATCATATACCTCATATTAATGACTTGTTTGACCAACTTTAGTACGTTGCAGTGTTCCTAAGATTAACTTAAGATTAAATTACCATCAATTGAGGATTTAGACTAAGAAAATCCCAAAACATCCATAAGGACTCGCTATGGTCATTATGAGTTCCTGGTGATGCCTTTTGGGTTGACTAATGCCCTAGTTGCATTCATGGATTTGATGAACTGCGTGTTCAAACACTATTTGGAATCCTTCATGATTGTGTTCATCAATTACATTCTTATGTATTTGAGGAGTAGGGAGGAACATGAGCAATATTTGAGGATTATGCTCCAGACTTTAAAAGATCATAGGCTTTTTTGTCAAATTATCAAAGTGAGAGTTTTGGCTCGAGTTTGTTACATTCCTAGGACATATGGTGTCTAAGGATGGGATTATGATGGATCCAATAAAGATCGAGGCTATCATGATTGGGATATGCCTACATCTCCCTCCTAGGTTCCTAGCTTTATTTGGTCGGTTGGTTACTATAGGCGGATCATTGAGATTTTTGCTACTATTGCAATGCCAATTACTAGACTGACTCAGAAGGAGGTTCTTTTCTAGTGGTCTGAGAAGTGTGAGTTGATCTTTTGAAAGTTCAAGAATTTTCTTACTTCAACTCTAATATTGGCTCTTCTTATTAAGGAAGAGGGGTTTACTGTATATTGTGATGCTTTTGATGTTGGTTTGGGGTGTGTTTTGATGCATCTACATTCCTAGGACATATGGTGTCTAAGGATGGGATTATGGTGGATCCAGTAAAGATCGAGGCTATCATGATTGGGATATACTTATATCTCCCTCTTAGGTTCCTAGCTTTATTTGGTCGGTTGGTTACTACAGGTCGTTCATTGAGTGTTTTGCTACTATTGCAACGCCGATGACTAGACTGACTCAGAAGGAGGTTCTTTTCCAGCAGTCTGAGAAGTGCAAGTTGATCTTTTGAAGGTTCAAGAATTTTCTTACTTACTAAAATCTATGAATGAAAGATGATGAAATTCCCAAGCCTTCTGGGGGATGGAATATCACCACTTCTCCCCAACATAACAAACCGAGATGACCAAACTACCTCTGAGTAGGAAAAGTAAAAGTAGCTCCAATGCCTGCATCACGTGGGGATACAACGTTCGGAGACAGTTAGTAGGATGAACACTAGCATGCAACTCAGGTATAAGGATAATATAATACCATGAACAATAGTTCAAAATCATTGAAATCCAATTCACATAATTAAATGCATATCCATACATGTATATTACATGTCGGGATAGGGAACCAGGCTTAGAATGCTCACTAAAACTTTAGCCTGGATTGTGTATCTCATCCATCATAATATACAAAGGCACCCACAGGCTATATGGGCCCATCTCTCCCCCAGCTGGTAGGTCCCCGTTGCATGTGGCAACACAAACTAGAGGGTATATATGCACTATAAAGGACTCGAACCTCCCGATATATTAAGGTGACACGAGCACCAAATCATGTAATAAGATATGAGGGACTCGAACCTCCTAATAATATAATAATAATAATAAGGGGGACTTGAACCTCCCGATCTTATAGACTCCCGCATCGGCAACCGCAGTTTCCAACATTGGTCCATCGGGACCTCCACTTTCATGACTTAGTTACACAACCACTATTAAAGACCAATTAAAACAAATATCACACATGCCTATTCATTGAACCACATTACACATTGTTGGTATCATCATACAAACTCTAGATGCAAGGTAACAAAAACATACCAATAATTATATCACATGGGGAATTCACAACCCTCTTGGTTCAATTAAGCATTAGCTTGGGGAGTTACACAACCTCATAAGGTTCAATTCAAAATCATAATGCAATAGTTCTAGGATAATTCAAATTCCCCCATTTCTAATAACTAAAAACCGATTTCACAATATGGGGTTGGGGTCATAACCACTTCAAAAGTCATAAGATTGGGGAAAATCACAATTCACTAGTTCATTCACCATACCCATGCACTGACAAGTTCAAAACCATAATTAAAGCATGGATAATCATATGTAATCCATGGTAAAACATTATTCAACAACAAGCATTCAAAACCCTCAACCCTTGATTTCAAACCAACACAAATATCTCATGAACAATATTTTAAAACATATGTTTTCTTATAAATTAACAATGCAAGAAGAGTAACATGCCTAAAATACTAAGTTTTACGAAAGGAATTCAACCCTGGAGACCTTGGATGACCAACTTCTTTGGAACCCTAAGTATGGCTGCTAGAGAGAATTTGAGAGGGCTTTTGAGGTTTTTGAGTACATTAAGGATGAAATATAGCCCTCTTAAGTGCTTTATGTACGTGGGGTTTTAATTTGGTAATGAGAGAATTGTCCAAAGTGCCCTCAATTTAAAAATTAAAAGTAGTGGACAGTGACTACGGGTCACTATACGACTCTTAAGGACACATTACAACTTATCACAAGGAGTCGTAGTCAAGACAGAACCACCAAAACCCCATACTAGTCTACCTATGATTTATACCACTGAATCATGAATTATAGACACACTGAATGACTCGTTACCACTTCTCATAGTCAAGACAACAATGAATTTGGGAAGACACACTGGACACCCTACGATTGGGATATAACGACTTGTCATGAGTCTTTACGGCTCAAGGCCTCAAGTCATAATAAATATAGTTTCTTAGGCCAAACTTTTTGGAAACCTTACGACTTGGTCCTTAAGACCCGTAAGAAGTCTTGATGACTAGGTGAGAGCTACTAGCACTTACCCTACTTCGTCAATCATCCAAGGTTTCCACAACCCTGGCTAAGGGTTTTTTATCCGCTCATGTTTTTGAAGTAATCAACAACATTCATGATTGAAAGCATACTATGAACTCACAATAATCACAAGTAAAAACCCAAAAATTTAACTAAATTAATGAACCGAAATCAATACAAGAGAATTCAAAGATCAAAATCAAATCTCAGAATCAAAGTATTTTTTTATGTATCAAAAATGCATCACTTCTAAAAAAACACATAAGGTATCAGGAACTGAACCATGGCCTAGGCGTGATGACTATCTCAAGTCCCATATGGACCGGAGATCACCCCTGTACTAACCAAACAAAACACAACATCCCCCAATGTTAGATGAATTTCAAACACATAACAAGATAGAATGCCACAAGATTAAGGAAAGTCAAAAAATGTCTATAACCAACGATCGATGACTAGCCAAACAACTGACCAACATCAGCCAAACCAGTCTTAGTCTGTACATATCCCCAACTCTGATAGATGACTTTGAGAATGAAAATGATAATGAAAGTATCTATCAATTCAAATCTAAGATTGAAAGCTGGTGAAATTCCTAAGACTTTTGGGGGATGGAATCTCACCATTTTACCATAATACAACAAATCAAGCCAACTTACCAAACTCTGCACAGGAAAAGTAGAAGTAGCTCTTGTGCTTGCATCGCTTGGGGATATAATATCCAGAGACAGTTAGTGGGTTAACACTAGCATGTAACTTAGGGATAAGGATAATATAATGTGATGATCAAAACTTCATAATCATTCCAAACCAATACATAATCAAATGCATATCCATACATATATATCACATGTCGGGATAGGGAACAAAGCTTAACACTCTATTTAAAACCTTAGCCTGGATTGTATAGTTCAACCGTCATAACATACAAAGGGACCCATAGGCTTTATGGGCCTCGATGTTCCCAAGATAGTAGGTCCCCAGTACGTGTGGCCGCACAAACCAAAGGGTATACATATCCACCATGGAGGAATCAAACCTCCCAGCATATTACGATGACATGAGCACCAAATCATGTAATAAGATACGGGGGACTCGAACCTCCTAATCATATGATAATAATAATAAGGGGGAATCAAACCTCCCGATCATGTAGACCCCCGCATCAGCAACCGTAGTTTCCAGCATTGATCCATCGGGACCTCCACTTTCATGACTCAGCTACACAACCCTTATTAAAGCCAAATTAAAATAAGTATCATACATTCCCGTTCATTGAACCACATTACCCATTATGGAATATATTGTTGGTATCATCATGCAACCTACACTTGCAGGGTAACAACAACATGCCAATAATTACATCACTTAAGGGAATTCACAACCCCATTGGTTCAATTATACATTATCTTGGGGAACTACATAACCCCACAAGGCTCAATTCAAAATCATAATGCAATAGTTCAAGGATAATTCAAATTTCCACATTTCTCATAATAAAAAACTAATTTCACAATATGGGGTAAGGGTGATAACCACTTCAAAAGTCATAAGTTTGGGGAAAATCACAATTCCCTAGTTTATTCACAATACCCATGCACCCACAAGTTCAAAACCATAATTAATGAATAAATAATCATATGTAAATCATGGGAAAACATTGTTCAACAACAAGAATTCAAAACCCTCAACCCTTAATTTTAAACCAACATAAATATCACATGAACAATACTGTAGAACATATGCTTTCTTATAAATTAACAATAAGGGAAGAGTAATGTAACGCCCCGAGTTTGTACCCCAGATGCTACACAGTGCTCATAATCCTGATGGATCATAAGATAACCCATGACTGGTACCTACTACAATAACTGAACAATAATACTGAATAATATGATGAATTAGGAAGAATATGCCATAAGGTTCAATTTGTAAATAATACTGAAAGATACTGAATGCGATATTAAATACCAAAAATAAAAGACAATTAAAATTTGAATATCTGTCTGAAATACTCTAGTCTGGGAAGCCTCTAACTTTCTGAACTGTGGAGTTGATGGGACAAGGCACCAACTAACTTCGTCTACTGATATAAACTAAAATACTATAAATAGTAATCATATCCTCAAACTATAAGGACTCACCACTATACTAAATACTAAAAGTCTGGTCTACTGAGGGTGCTTTAGAGCTTGTGCATTGGAACCTATGATATAAGACATCATAGCACAAAAAGCATGCATCCGTACTTTGAATGTACTGGTATGCTCAGTGAGGTAGGTTGAAATACATGGGTTCATATGCATGGACAATAATAACTAAATAACATAAGAATGACTGAGTAAGAGTACATGCATGAATACATAGACTGTAACTGAGATCGTGATAACACCGAACACTTAGTCTGAATACTGATCAACTGATTTACTAGATAACTGATACAGTATAACTGATAACTTGGTGATTATATCTGACAGTCTTGAATTCTAGGGAACTATACTGAGTTCCATACTAAGACGAGTGACTATGTCTGATAGTCCTGAATCTGTAGAACTGGACTGAGTTCTATTCTAATATTGAGACTAAAACTGAGACTGTGGGATGTAATCATCTAACCGACATACCCCCTCTCTAACTGATTTGGGATCTAACCTGTAACCCCAGTTGGAAGGGTGTCAATATCGTGTAATGGGTAAGGATAAGTTGCGAGTTAACCCTCTCTGACAGAAAGCTCTTTCGTCAACCCTCACTGGCAGGATAACTCGAATGAGAAGTATCAACCCTCATAATGTATGGCAGGAAGATATCTCAACCTATGTTGACTACGTAGTTCTGTAATGTAGGGATTACTACTAAGGGTCAAACCCTCTGCTGACAGGAATGCCCCCATCCCTAGGTTAACTCGATGCTCAATCCTACTGCCAGCTGAATAGACACTGAACTGATTTATAGTTTGTACTAGGCTGGACTGAATGATTACTAAGATTACTATTTAGTTGAGCTGAACTGAGTTCACTGAGTTTCGTTGACTTACAAAATACTAATGAATTTTGTTAACTGATAGAGTTTACTAAGGTCTGAACTGAATACTGAGTTAGACTAAAATATTACTAACTCTACTGAGTTTTCCTGAGTTTTGTAACTGACTGAGAGTACTACTGATCGTGACGCGACTGATACTATTCTATGACTGACCATGGCTCTAGGTAATCAACTAAATTACCGGGTACAAGTACCCCCAGGACTTGATAGCATAATTTAAGAGACATGGCATAAACATGAAACATGTAGACTATAAACTTGATCAGCATTTATTCATTGGGGCATTTTAACAAACACTTGCATGATTATATTCTTTTAATAGTTCATATGAAAAATTTATCAAACATTTGGTAGGCATAGAACATGCTCATAACACTAATCAACATGTGAACACACAATTCAATCATCAAATTCACAATTGGAAGGCTTTAACATGATTTCACATGGTAAGACATATAAATTAATAAACTCTACATGAAACTTAGCATAACTCATGGATTTGATACTCAAATAATCATTATAAACACGAATATTATCAAACCCATCATGGTATTCATGAAATTCATATACTTGAAGTATAAAAACTAATTCTTGGACTCCAAAGGTGGAAGAGACCCCTGGATGAACACTTCACATACCTTTATTGAAGAATTTCTGAAAGTTTATGATTGAATCTTGAGTTCTTAATTTGAAATTGGCACACCTAGGGTTTTGTTATTGAGCTAATTAGAGAATGAATGAGTATATTTGCTCTTTAAAGGGCTTAATTTCATGTTTTGGGGGATGAAGGATATGGGGAAAAAACCCAAATACTCCTAAGAACACAGTCTTTTAATTACTAAGAACTGGGCTACAACGTGCAGGTTGACGCGACGCGTCGATGGCATTAGTGCGATAGTCAATGCATCTCGTCATGTTCACGTCGATTAACTGGAATTAGATGCTGGTAGTTGGGGAAAATATTAATCAACGCGACCGTCAACGTGGCTTGCCAAGATCACGTTGATCCACTATTTTGGGATTCCAAAGGAGCTTCAAATAGTCTGAAAAATTTGAATCTAATCTGGGAACACCTACAGACCTTTCTGATCATGAATAAACCTAAACATCAACATTTAATGGACGTAAAGGTTGCGAAACAAGATTTCCAACCTTTGTAGGATAAAATGACACTAAGCCTGAGTACTTAGCTAAAATATTCTAAGTCTGGGACCCCTTGACAAAACTAAAGGACTGAATTAAGCTTAGGATTTTTCGGGGTCTTACATTATCTCCCCTTTGGGAACATTCATCCTTGAATGAGACTGCTGAGACTGAGAATACAGAGAGACTGACTTACTTACTAGACATGAACATCTGGAACAAGACTATATTACTTATATTATTGGTATTCTGATTTATCATACTGAACATGCATATCTAATGCATAGATATAGCTGAACATAATTCATGAAAGCATGACTGGAATTACCGATAAACTAAATCTATATACTGAACATGCATATCTGATGCAAGGAAACATGATTGAACTGGCTTATGAATGTATAACTGAACATGCAATGGTAACTAATACCAAGTTTATAACTGAAATCCATACATGAAACTGATTAAGCTTAAGGAAAAGTATTACCTTGAGCTGAGTTTGGATTAGTGGAGAATATATGAGGATACTTGGTGCGCATTTCTGCTTCTGCTTCCCCAGTAGCTCCCTCAACGGACTGATTCTGCCAAAGAACTTTGACTAGAGGAACTTTTTTGATCCTCAGTCTACAAATCTAATAGTCAAGGATTTCGACTGGGGTCTCTTCATAAGAGAGGTTGCTCTGAATATCTATGCCCTCGATAGGGACTACGACTAATGGGTGATGATAGGCGTATCTGTTGATGAAGACAAGAGGAACATGATCAAGATATGGAGCACATGAAAACACAGATGAATCTTCTTACCAAGCATTTATTATCAGGGAAGACCGAAAAAGTAAAAGCGGTTGCGTCAAAAAGAAGAGATGAATCCGATTCTGAGGAAGAAGCCAACTACTTGAATAATCAGGGGGGTTTTTGAGGCAATGCCCAAGGAAACCAAGGTCGGATATATTATGATAAATCTGGATACAAGGACCGCGATCAAGGTAGTTGGAAAAACAATACCAACAGGAGTGGTTTGTATGTTCCTCCTGGAAGACGTGACGCCGCTGCATCTGGTTCTGGAAATATGTCCATGGAAGATATGATGGCTAAGCTGCTGAAAGGAGTAGAGGCAACCAGCACAGGAGTAACTGAGGTAATAAATGATCTGTCCTCAATAAAGCAATTGGTTGACTCGCATTCCACTTCAATAAAACAGCTGGAGCAATAATTGAGTCAATTATTTGCGGCATTCAACCAAAGAAAGGATGGAACACTACCCAGCGATACGGTGCAAAACCCAAGGAATGACGGATCATGCATAGCTATTACTACCCGGGGTGGTAAAGTGTTGGAAAATCCATCCAAGGACAAGCAGGTGGTTGATGATATAGCGGATAATGTTATTGATGCAGAATGTGAAGAGGCCAAAGAAGCTGAAGAGTGTGTTCATGACGTCACCCCAAGATGTTTGCAGCTTGAAAAGATTGATAGTTGGAAGCAAGGTAAAAAGAAAGTGGTGGAGAAAACTATTCCTCTTCCACCACCACCTTTTCCGCAGAGACTGAAGAAGAAAGCTGATGATACCAGGTTCTGTAAATTCATGACCATGTTGAAGCAGCTGACTATTAATGTTTCGTTGGTGGAGGCGCTGGAACAGATGCCTGGGTATGCTAAATTCATGAAGGACCTTTTGACAAAGAAGTGGGCACTAAGCTATGAGCCGGCAGATAATATTCATCATTGCAGTGCAATTGCCACAAGGTCCTTAGTACAGAAGAAGGCAGACCCTGGTGCTTTCACTATTCCTTGCACGGTTGGATCTATGAATTTTGCTAAGGCATTGTGAGATTTGGGAGCTAGCATCAATTTGATGCCACTATCCGTCTACAGAAAGTTGGGGTTGGGCGACCCTACACCAACCAATATGCGGCTCGTGATGGCAGATAGGTCGGTAAAACGACCTGTGGGTATCTTGAATGATGTGTTGGTGAAGGTGTCTACCTTTATTTTTCCTGCAGACTTTGTGATTTTGGATTGCGAGGTGGATTCTGAAGTTCCCATAATCTTGGGACATCCTTTCCTTGCAACAGGAAGTATGCTTATTGACATGAGAGCTAATGAGCTTTTATTTCGGTTGAATGACGAAGTGGTCCACTTTGATATATGCAAAGAAATGAAGCAGCCCAGTGATATGAATGTATTCTCCGTAGCTGATGTTCATTATGAGGATAAGAAAGCATTATCTGTAGAGAAACAGCTTACTGTTGAGCCATTGTCTGCTGCACTGCTGAATGTTGAGCATGAGGACGATGAAGATTATAAAGAAACTATGTGTGCTCTAATAGAAATAGGTTCCTATTCTCATACTCCTAAGCAGCCGGACCTTGATCTTAAGAATCAACCGTTACCAACAGCGAAGACTTCCATTGAAGAGCCCCCAGTGCTAGAATCGATAGAGCTCCCCAATTATCTAAGGTATGCGTTCTTGGGAAGTGGAAATACACTTCCAGTGAGTGTGGCGGATGATTTAAGTGAACAGCACGTAGAGGCTCTCATCTCTGCTCTGAAGAGATACAAGAGAGCTATGGGTTGGACTATTGATGATATAATTGGTATCCCTCCTGGGATATGTATGCACAAGAGTTATATCGAAGAAGATTGCATGCCTACAAGTAAGCATCAGCGTCGTCTGAATCCATTCAGAAAACGATGCCCCATCTATCTCGATGAAGTCTAAGTAATCGAGATAGCTATGTCGTGCCGCGATAATAAATCAAGCGCTTGGTGGGAGGCAACCCATCATTTTTAATTGTTTTGTTTTCTTAAGATTTTATCGAGCCACGACCAAAACTAAGGCGCTTGGTGAGAAGCAACCCATCGTTCTAATCGTTTTTGTTGTTTTTGAGTAAATGTAGGTGCAAGAGGTGTAAAGGAGGAGATTGGTTTCAAATTTTGATTTGGAAGTATTGCATGTCGAAGGTGGTAAGTTAGGAATGAAGAAGCAAAAGGCTATGGGTTAGGCATTGCCTATGAAAATATAGGCAAAGAACAAGGCAAGGCCTATGTAAATCTAGGCCACGAATAAGGCAAGGCCTATGCTATGGAATAAGCTCTCGGATTCTAGAGTGCCATAACATAGGCGCCGCCTATGCAAAAGTCTTATGCTCAACTAGGAAAAGCATTAGGCATGGCCTATGCTATGGCCTTCTGCTCAACTAGGCAAAGCTAAAGGCGCCGCCTTTGCCTCCCAAAACTCTCAAAACTTTTATTTTTGCTCTTTTAACTTTGCAAGAACATATTCCGAGGACATCAACCAAGTAAGTACTTCTTTGTTCTTCTTTTATATTCCGTAAGTACTACAATACTATGCCTATAATAAGTTGTTAAATCGTGAAGTAGTGTTGGTGATTTGAATGTGGTTGATACAACTAAGTGAGTGAAAGATTACGTATGGATGCTCTTGACTTGTTTCCAACTTGTATTTGATTTTGATACACTGTCATACTTTTACGAAATCGACATGGTCAAGATAATTGCATAATCTTGTAACTTGAAAGATTACATGTTGAAATGACTTGTTCATTGAGATGAAAATCATGGGTGACTACAAACATGCGATGTTGTGATTATTTCTATGCCATAAATTGATACGATATCTATGTAGTAGTTTTGTTCAAAAGATGCATTAGTCCAAACACGAAAGCATTGTCAAGATTGCATAACGTTAAGAGGACATGAAAGTATGACTGTGCTGAACATATTGTTGGAACATATCACCTAAATGTATGTCGATGAAGTCTGAGTAATCGATATCATTCACTTAATTAGTTTGTGTCAACAAATTAAGTGTGGGGTGGTGCCACTATTGTCTGTTTGTCAATTGAATCTTTCGAGATAAAGCTAACATGACTTTATTGAGATCTCAGGTAGAATGGCACCAAAAGCACGACAAGCAAAAGACAAAGCAACCACCTCACAGAAAGGTCAGAAAAGGGGAAGAAAAGAGCAAGCTGAATCCTCCTCTCTGCAAATACCTCAAATGACGATGTGAAGGACAACTCTGGTAATGACGACTCTGATGATGATTCCGACGCAGGGGGTTTGACCCCATACTTAGAAAAGGAGTCCGACTAATCAGGTTTTCCTTACTTATTTCCACTGAGGGCAGTGTGTCCCGTCTAAGTGTGGGGTGAGGGTATTTGTATGCTGTAGCGTACTTCTTTTCCTGCATTTATTCTCATTTGTAGTTAAATTTTTTGATTTTTAGATTTTTTTTAGATTTTGCATGAAATTGTTCTGATAGGCGGCATGGTATTATGACAAGAGTTTGTGCTAAAATCATTGCTATTGAGACGTTTAGGCTCCAAGTGTGACTCACTGTGTGATATTTGTGTGGTTTAATTCATTCATCTGTTGGGTCAAGAGTCTATACTGCTCCCAATAAAGTTAACCATGTGCCTTGTGTGTGTGAGGTTATAGTATATTCTATGTTTGTGGCTGATGCTAGAACTTGTCCGGTGTGTGTGTAAAGCGAAATAAAGAGTGTGAGTTTAGCAGATGATTTAGGCATTTCTTTGGCAACCTGTAATTGTTTACCTTCGTTTTACCTACCCGTAGACATTATCCTAGTCAACCATTTTGAGCCTTTAAGCCTATTTTCTTTGACAGCCTCATATGTAAGCCTAATCCATTTTTTCAAGACCTTAATTTGATCCAAATTCCTAAGCGCTTTAAATTCTAAAGTCATGTGACAAAATAAGAGGAAATTGGGTGAGAGTGATGCCTTAAAGTGAATTGGTACTTGAATTTGTTATGAAAAAAAAAGAGTGGCTATCATAGAGGTGTGTTATTAAAAAAAAGAGAAAAGAAAAGAAAAAGAAATAGAAAAACAAAAAGATAAATTGTGTTTATGATTAAATAAAAAGATAGTTATGCTTGAATGGCAAAATAGGTGAAAAGGGGTGATAGATGAAAGAAAGGTAGCAGGGTTGATTAAAAGAGAAAGTTAATGGCATAATGTGATGTATTAAAGCGCTTAGGAACATAGTCACTATTTCTGGCCAAAATAGTCCTACCCGTCCCTTAGCCTACATTACAACCTGTAAAGACCTATTTGATCCTAAGCTTAGCATTCTGATATTAGTAGAGCATTACACTAAGGGCAAGCCTATGGCCATCAGTTGCAAACATATGAATTCTTTGTGAGAGTGAGAGCAAGGATAATATTATACCCATGCTTCACGAAAGAAGGAAAGGAGAGCTTGGACGCCTAGGGACTAAAAGTGACGCATGGAAAACCTGTCTCGGGCAAAAACACCATTTCTAAAGACTTTGGGGATCAGCAGTAACTTAGTAGGATTAGGATAATGATGCAGTAACCTAGTAGGACTAGGATAAGTAATGCAGTAGCTTAGTAGGAATAGGATATGGGTGTTATAAATACCCTATTTTGCTGGAGATTTTTATTATTCCCATCCATCCACCATCCATCCATCCATCAAAACAATTCTCCACCACCCTCATCCCTATTCTATCCTTCCCCTTTTTCTTCATTAATTCATTGTTGACATTTATTTTCATATATTCGACTTTTAATTTTTACAACAAGAGAAAAGCTATTTGCAAGGAATTCACGTGAGATTTTTATGATGATAATGTCTATTGTGTTTTCCGTTGCACTCATGCGTAGCTAAACTTCTCTGTTGGGGTTATGGAAGCCTTATGAGATACTATCTATTGCTATGATTTTGTGAATTCTTGACACGTATGCTGCTTATATCATTACTCTCTTCATCTTAATCTAAATTCTTGTGGTTGCAAACACATAGAATACGCCAGTATAGCATTAACTTGTTCGAAAGAAAAGTTATATGTCTGGAAAAGAGATAATGTCAAGGTAATAGGGCACCAAGCCCTGTTAAAAAGTTAGTGTCGTAACTGGATTAACCTCTTGGAGAATATGTACCGTTAGATACGTTTTAAGCTCGAAAGAGTTAAAGTGAAATAATCCTTGATGGTCGAAAGACGCCTGAATTTACCATAGAATACAATTCTCTATAAGCACATGCATGTCTGAATTCCGCATAACTCATAGCCAATAGAGACGTATAACTCATAAGGTGGATATAACCCCAACTCTCAATTCTCATTGGTTAAACATCTTACTAAACATTCTTTCTTTTTACTTTGCTATTTTCCGTTTTTACTTTGTTACATTATTGCACGTTACAATCCCCCCTTTTACGAAACTTTCACCAAAAGTCTATTAATCTTTTCTTACTTAGTGACCAAGTATTCTCTGTGGAATTCGACACCCAACCCAGTTGGGTTCTATATTTGACAACGACCGCTTACACTCTTACGAGAGCTGTAGTTTGAGCGTTATCAATGGGTCACCTATGCATTTCTTTAGCAAGGAGACATGGAACACTGGATGAACTAAAGATAAATCTGAAGGTAACTCAAGCTCATAAGCTACCTTTACAAAACGGCTGAGAATTCAGTAATGACCGACATATCGAGGACTGAGTTTCCATTTCTTGACAAAATGATTCACTCTTTTCATAGGAGATATCTTCAAGTATATGTAGTCACTAATATCAAACTCTAGATCCTTTTTGCGCACATCTGCGTATGATTTTTGTTAGCTCTGAGCTATCTTAAGCCTTTCCCTAATCAATTTGACCTTCTCTAAGGTATCAAACACTAAGTCAGGCTCTACCACTGCGGCCTCACCTACTTCAAACCAACTAATGGAAGAGCTACACCTCCTCCCATAAAGTGCCTCAAACAGAGCCATTTAAATACTAGAGTGATAGTTGTTGTTATATGCTAACTCAATCAAAGGAAAGTGGTCATCCCAACTACTTTTAAAGTCTATCACACATACTCGTAGCATATCTTCTAAGGTCTGAATGGTCCTTTCTGCTTGACCATCTATCTTAAGATGAAAGGTTGTACTGAGATAAACTCGGGTACCAAGACCCTTTTGGAATGCTTTCCAGAAATGAGAGGTGAACTGGGTACCTCTATCTGAGATAATGGACAATGGAACACCGTGCAATCTGACTAACTCCCTAATATAGATTTTAGCATCATCCCCGGTTGAATAGGAGGTATAAACTGGAAGGAAATGAGTAGATTTGGTTATCCTATCTACAATGACCCAAACTGAATCATGCTGACGATGAGTACGAAGCAAACCCATCACAAAGTCCATGTTCACTTCTTCCCATTTCTAGGTAGGAATACTGAACTCCTACATGGACCCACTAGGCTTCTGATGCTTAATCTTAACCTACTGACATATTGAGCACTTAGTCACAAACTCTGCAATGTCTTTTTTTATCCCACTCTACCAATAGATCTCCTGCAAATCATAGTACATCTTCGTATCCCCTGGATAAATAGAGTAACGCGCACCATGCACTTCTGCAAGAATTCGCTGCCTTAAGTGATCTATACCTAGCAGACATAGATAATCCTGACAACGTAATACACTATCTCCCCCTTAGGGAAAACCTCTACTTTCTGATTTTCGACTGATTCCTTCAACTGGACTAGACTGGGATCCCTATCCTGCTTTTCCTTCACTTCAAAAACTAGGGATGATTCTAAGCTACTCTGCACCCACACACTACCTTCTACTAAATCGACTAAGAGAACACTTAGTCGGTTTAGCTACTTCTTGGGATAACTTCTTCTTACCGTCCTCAACATGGGCAATACTACCCATAGACATTCTATTGAGAGCGTCAACCACTACATTAGCCTTGCCCGGATGATACAAAACACTCATGTCATAGTCTTTCATCAATTCCAACCACCTTCTCTGACGGAGATTGAGGTCTTTCTGAGAGAACACATATGCAGGCTCTTATGATCAGTGAACACATAAATATGCACACCATACAAGTAATTCCTCCAAATTTTTAAGGCAAAAACTACTGCTGCTAGCTCAAGATCATAAGTAGGATAGTTCTTCTCATGGGGCTTAATTTTTCTAGATGCATAGTCTATGAACTTACCTCTTTGCATCAAGACACAATCCAATTACATTCTGGAAGTGTCACAATACATAACAAAACCGTTGGAACCATCTGGTAGGGTCAAAACTAAAGCTGTGGTGAGTCGAGTCTTCAACTCCTAAAAAATCTTCTCATAAGAATCTGATTACTGGAACTTGACTTTATTCTGAGTTAATTTGGACATAGGGGATGCAATAGATGAAAATCCCTCAACAAACCATCAGTAATAGCCAGTCAAACCCAAGAAACTAGTGATATCTGACGGAGAGATGGGCCTGGGCCACTTTCTCACTGTTTTGGTCTTTTGGGGATCAACTCTAATTCCATCACCGGAAATTATATGGCCATGGAATGCTACTGACCTTAGCTAAAATTTGCACTTACTGAATTTGGCGAATAGCTGATGGTTTCTGAGTGTCTAGAATACCATTCTGAGATGGTCTATATGATCATGCTCACTACAAGAGTAAACAAGGATATCATCTATGAAGACTATGATGAACATGTCCAAATACTGCTTGAACACATGGTTCATCAAGTCTATGAAAGTTTCTGGGGCATAGGTAAGACCAAAGGACATGAGTAAGAATTCAAAGTGACCATACCGAGTTTAGAAAGCTATTTTTGGGATGTAACTTTCCCTGACTCTGAGCTGATGATAGACTGATCTGAGGTCTATCTTAGATAAATAACTGGCACCCTAAAGTTGGTCAAACAAGTCATTAATTTTAGGGAGTGGATACTTGTTCTTGACCGTAACTTTATTCAACTGGCGGTAATCTATGCATATTTTGAGAGAACTATTTTTCTTATGCACGAATAATACTGGTGCGCCCTATGGGGACACACTAGGTCTAATGAGTCCCTTATCTAAGAGATACTTTAACTGTTCCTTTAATTCTCTGAGTTCTATTAGAGCCATTCTATATGGCGGGATAGATATGGGCTGAGTATTTGGGAGAAGATCGATTTTGAAATCAATTTCCCTTTTGGGAAAAATTCCGAGAAGATATTCAGGAAACACATCTGGGAATTCACATGCTACTGACACTAAGTCAAGAGTAGGGATTGCTAAACTAGAGTCCTGGACTCAAACGAGATGGTAGACACATCCCTTAGATATCATCTTTCTAGCCTGAAGGTAAGAAATAAGTTAACCTCTAAGTGCTGAAGTACTACCCTTTGACTCTAGGATGAGTTCTTTCGGAAACTAAAATTGGACAATTCTATTTCTGCAGTCAACTGAGGCATAGAAGGAATGAAGACAATACATGCCGAGAATGACATCGAAATCAATCATCTTTAATTCAACTAAATTTGTTGAAGTGAATTTCTGAGATATCATAACCGAATAGTTCCTGTATACCTGTCGAGCTATGATAGGTTCACCCACTGGTGTAGAAACTAAGAAGGGCTCTGCTAGAATTTCAGGACTAACTTCGGAATCAACTGCTATATATGGAGTAACAAAAGAAAAAGAAGCTCCTAGATCTAGCAAAGCATAAACATACAAATGGAAAACTTGTAATGTACCAGTGACCATATCAGGAGAACTTTCCTAATACTATTGGGATTGAAGATCATACCGTCTGTTTGGGCATTTCCCACTGGTGGCACTAGAAGAGGCACCCAACTGATTCAGGCGACCAGACTGAGCTGGGGGATGGTTATGTTGACTCTGCAAACCCACCTGAGGACACTATCTGATACTATGGCCTGGCATACCACATTCAAAACACACATTGCTACCATCTCTATAGATACCCTGGTGTTTTCTTCTACACTTCTTGCAAAGGGGATTGGTTTGGGCACTGCTAACACAACCCTTGGGCTTAGGGCCTGATGCCCTGTCTCGATTGCCATCTCTGAATTTTGGCACTAGAGCACTAGCTAAGAAAGGAGATGGAACTGAGGATTTCGGGTGGAACTGAGATGATTCCCACCCTCTGACTTAGGTTGAGTAAAATTGAAGTTACCTATTCTTGCTCTCTTATTCTTCCTCTCTTTTTCTTTATTATTGGCCTCCTCTATCTACTGAGCATGGACCATAAGCCTGACTATGTCCATATCCTTAATTAGCATTACGGTCCTACACTCTTTGACCACATTGCTAGACACCCCTGACATGAACTTACTCATCTTTGCTTTGCTATCTGTTACAACATATGGGGCATATCTAGCTAACTGAGTAAACTTAAGAGAATACTCTTGCACCATCATATTGCCCTGCTTCAGGTTTATGAACTCCAAAACCTTCTCTTTCCTTAACTCTAGCAGAAAGAACCTATCCAGAAAAGCAACGGTAAACTCCTCTCATTCTATAGACCCTGCATCTGTGTCCCTCTCTGCCTTCAACTATTTGAACCATGAGTGATCCACATCCTGTAAATGATATGCGGCTAACTTAGCACTCTCAAAAGTAGTCACCCCCATGATATCAATAACTTTTTGCACCTGATCAAGAAATAACTAAGGGTTCTGATCTGACTTAGACCCTATGAACGATGAAGGGTTCATTCGGGTGAAGTCCCGAATCCTTGTAGCAGTAGTATTGGCCACTGGGTTAGCCAGAACCACAGTTAGACATTCATTCTGGGCTACCACAGAATGAGCTAAGGTGGTGAAGGATGCACTGAACTCTGTGTGGGAGACATGCTCGCCCAAAGGATCTGGATGGATTGGCCAAGGGGCTGACTGATCTTCCGTTCCTCTTCCCTGAGTCCTTTTTGGAGGCCTATTCTGTAAATAAAAGAGAAAATAGGATTAGAAAGAGAGTGTAACTAAAGCTCATGCTCACTCACACGATATGAATACTGAAAGAAGGGAAACTGTTCCTAAAACATCGTATAGCCTCTTGTCCATAAGTGTGGCGCGCAACACACCCATGCAAAATACTCTACTAGATATGGTTTCCAGACTTCCTAGGACTCTATTGAACATTAGGCTTTGATACCAAGTTTGTAATGCCCCAAGTTTGTACCCCGAACGCTACACGGTGCTCATAATCCTGAGGGACAACAAGCTAACCCATAACTGGTACCTACTGCAATAACTAAACAATAATACTAAATAATATGCGGAATTAGGTGGAAACATGCCATAAGGTTCAATCTGTAAATAATAATGAATGCAGTAATACATACTGAAACTAAAAAAAAACTGAAATCTGAATAACTGTCTGAAATACTCTAGTCTGGGAAGCCTCTAACTGTCTGAACTGTGGAGTTGATGGGACAAGGCACCAACTAACGTAAACTAAAATACTATAAATAGTAATCATTTCATTGAACTATAAGGACTCACCACTATGCTGAATGCTGAAATTCTGGTCTACTAAGGGTGCTCTGGAGCTCATGCATCAGAACCTATGATATAAGACATCATAGCGTAAAAAGTATGCATCAGTAATTTGAATGTATTGGTATGGTCATTGAGGTAGGCTGAAATGCATGGGTTCATAAGCATTAACAATAATAACTGAATAACATGAGTATAACTGAGTAAGAGTACATGCATGAATACATAGACTATAACTAAGATCGTGATAACACCAAACACTTAGTCTGAATACTGATCAACTGATTTACTGGATAACTGATACTGTATAACTGATGATTGGGTGACTGTATCTGACAGTCTTGAATTCTGGAGAACTATACTAAGTTCTGTACTGAGCTGAGTGACTATGTTTGATAGTCCTGAATCTGTAAAACTGGACTAGTTCTATTCTGAGACTAAGACTGAAACTGAGATTGTGGGAGGTAATCATCTAACCGGCATGCCTCTTCTCTAACTGATTTGGGGTCCAACCTGTAACCCCAGTTGGAAGGGTGTCAATACCGTGTCACGGGTAAGGACAAGTTGTAAGTTAACACTCTCTGATAGTAAGCTCTTTCATCAACCCTCGCTGGCAGGATAACTTGAATGAGAAGTATCAACCCTCATAATGTCTGGCAGGAAGATATCTCAACCTACGTTGGCTACATATTTTTGTAATGCAGGGATTGCTACTAAGGGTCAAACCCTCAGCTGACAGGAATTCCCCTATCCCTGGGTTAACTCAGTGCTGAATCCTACTCCCAACTGAATAGACACTGAACTGATTTATAGTTTGTACTAGGCTGGACTGAATGATTACTAAGATTACTATTTAGTTGAGTTGAACTGAGTTCACTGAGTTTCGTTGACTTACAGAATACTAATGAATTTTGTTAACTGATAGAGTTTACTAAGGTCTGAACTGAATACTGAGTTAGAATGAAATATTGTTGACTCTACTGAGTTTTCTTGAGTTCTGTAACTGACTGAGAGTACTACTAATCGTGATGTGACTGATACTGTCCTATGACTGACCATGGCTCTAGGTAATCAGCTAAATTATTGGGTACAAGTACCCTAGGACTCGATAGCATAATTTAAGAGACATGGCATAAACATGAAACATATAAACTATAAACTTGATAATCATTTATTCATTGGGGAATTTTAACAAACACCTGCATGATTTCATTCTCTTAATAATTCATATGAACAATTTATCAAACACTTGGAAGGCATAGAATATGCGGATAACACTAATCAGCATGTGAGCACACAATTCAATCATCAAATTCATAATTGGAAGGCTTTAACATGATTTCACATGGTAAGACATATAAATTAATAAACTCCACATGAAACTTAGTATAACTCATGGATTTGATACTCAAATAATTATTATAAACATGAATATTATCAAACCCATCATGGTATTCTTGAAATTCATATACTTGAAGTTTAAAAACTGATTCTTGGACTCCAAGGGTGGAAGAGACCCTTGGTTGAACACTTCACATACCTTTATCGAAGAATTTCTGAAAGTTTATGGTTGAATCTTGAGTTCTTGATTTGAAATTTGAACACCTAGGGTTTTATTCTTGAGCTAATTGGAGAATGAATGAGCATATTTGCTCTCCAAAGGGCTTAAGTTCGTGTTTTGGGTGTTGAAGGACGTGGGGAAAAGGCCTAAATACCACCAAGAATGCGGTCTTTTAATGACTAGAAATTGGGCTACCGACGCGCAGGTCGACGCAATACGTCGATGGTATCGACGCGATAGCCAATGCGTCATGCCATGTTCACATCGATTCACTGGAATTGGATGCTGGTAGCTAGGGAAATCATTAATCAACGCGATAGTAGATGCGGTGTGCCAAGATCGCGTTGATCCACTATTTTGGGATTCCAAAGGAGCTTTAAACGAAGTCTAAAAATTTGAAACTTGTCCGAGAACACCTACGGGCATTCCTAATCATGAAACAACCTAAACATCAATATTTAATGGACGTAAAGGTCGCGCAATAAGATTTCCAACCCTCATAGGCTAAAATGACACTAAGTCTGAGTACTTAGCTAAAATATTCTAAGTCTGAGACCCCTTGACAAGCCTAAAGGACTGAATTATGCTTATTATTTTGCGGGGTCTTACAAGTAACATGCGTGAAATACTAAGTTTTACGGACGAAACTCAACCCTAAGGCCCTTGGATGACCTATTTCTTGAAAACACTAGGTATGACTGCTTGAGAGAATTTGATAGAGCATTTGAAGTGTTTGAGTACATTAATGATGAAATAAAACCCCTTAGGTGATTTATGGATGAGGGTTTTTGATTGGGTAAGGAGAGAATTCTCCAAAGTGCCCTCAATTTAAAAGATAAAATTTAGTCTTCAGTGACTATCGGTCACTATACGACTCGTAAGGACATATTACGATTCGTCACAAAGAGTCGTAGTTAAGACAGAACCACCAAAACCCTACACTGGCCTAGCTATGATTCATACCACTAACTCGTCACCACTTCTCATACTCAAGACAATAACAAATTTTATATGACACTCTGGACACCCTACGATAAGGACATAATGACTCGTCATAAGTCTTTACGACTCGTGGCCTCAAGTCCTAATGTAGACAGTGTCTTAGGCCAAACATTTTGGACACCTTATGACTTGGTCCTTACGACCCGTAAGAAGTCTTGATGACTATCTGAGAGCCACTCGTACTCAAAGAAGAACACTAAGCCACTTGTTCTTATTAAGTTATGACCTATTACCTGTGACTCAACATGACTCTGTACGATTCGTCAGAGGAGTCATCATCGGGATAGTGAGGATAAAATTTTAGAAATTTTCAAGAAACAAAAACCGGGGAGTTACCTTTAACAAAAAGGCATTTATTAGCATGATTTGACTCCACATGCCACTACTTTTACCTTTAACAAAGACAAAAAACAAAGATGTGAAGGAATACATATACCTCAAGTAGAATTATATGAAACGGGGAATAAGAATAGATACTTGGACTTTATGTCCTCTTTGGCTTCCCAAGTAGCTTCCTCAACCTCTTGGTTCCTCCAAAGAACCTTTACCGAAGCCACATCCTTAGTCCACAACCAACCGACTTGCCAATCCAAAATCTCAACTGAGACCTATTAATAGGATAAGGAATTCAAAATACCAACCTTTTCCAAAGAAACAACCATCTAAGGATCACCCACGCACTTCCTCAACATCAAAACATGAAACATCGGGTGAATGGAACTCAAGCTGGAAGGAAACTCTAATTCATATGCAACATTACCAACCCTCTTCAAAACCAAGTACGGACCAACATAATGGGGACTGAGCTTTCCCTTCTTACCAAACCACATCACTCCCTTCATGGGAGGCACCTTTAGGAACACCCAATCACCAACAATGAACTCCAACTCTGTTCGCCTTACATCTGCGTAGGACTTTAGGCGACTTTGGGCGGCCTTAAGCCTATCAAAAATCACCGTCACCTTCTTCATGGATTGGTCAACCAAATCAGGGCCAAACAACTTATTATCAACAACCTCAAACCACCCAATAGGAGATCTATACCACCTACTATATAAGGCCTCGAACGGAGCCATACAAATGCTAGAGTGATAATTGTTGCTGTAGGCAAATTCTATAAAAGGCAAGTAATCAACCCAACTACCACCAAAATTAAAATAAAAATCCCAAAGCATATCTTCCAACACCAGAATAGTCCTTTCCCCTTGCCCATCCGTCTGCGGGTGGAAAGAGGTACTGAAGGTCTCCTTAGTCCCCAAGCCTCTCTAGAATGACCTCCATAAGTGAGATGAGAATTGGGTACCCTGATCAGATATAATAGTGACTGGAGTACCATACAACT
Organism: Capsicum pubescens; assembly: GCA_030864215.1. Lineage (NCBI taxonomy): Eukaryota > Viridiplantae > Streptophyta > Magnoliopsida > Solanales > Solanaceae > Capsicum > Capsicum pubescens. Next base: position 80,794,516 of record CM061541.1, on the reverse strand, counting down.
TCATGATCTCTTCAATGAACAACTTCGAAAAATCCTCAAAAGAGAAATTAGTCTTCACTGGTGAGAAATGAGTAGACTTAGTCATCCTATCCATAATGACCCAAATTGAATCAAACTGTTGGCAAAACTATGGAAGACCAGTAACAAAATACATATTAATTATCTCTAATTTCTACATTACCAATTCAATCTCTTGATTCAACCCATCGGTCCTCAAGTGCTCCACATTTACTTGCTGACATACTATGCACTTAGCTACAAAATTTGCTATATCTTTCTTCATATTATTCCACTAATAAATTTACTTAAGACTATGATACATTTTTGTTGAACCAGTATGAATAGTATAACGCTACTTATGATATTCGGCCAAAATCCTTCTTCACAACCCATCAGCATCGGGAACACATGATCTACCTTGGTACCTAAAGATACCATCACCACCAATCTCAAAAACCATCACTTTATTCCTACCTACATCATTATTTATTTACATCAAAATAGTATCTAAAACCTTCTTCACCTTTACCTCAGCACCAAGAGATACTTTCCGACCTCTTGAACAATCACACCACCTTCCTCAGAATCCAAGAGACGGACTCTAAGATTAGCCAAACGGTGAATGTTTTTCACCAAATCTTGCTTCTTCTCATCCACATAATACAAGATTCCCATGGACTACATGCTAAGGGAATCAACAACCATGTTAGCTTTACCTAGATAATAGTGGAGACTCATGTCATAGTCCTTTAGAAACTTAAGACACCTTTTTTGCCTGATATTTAGCTCTTTTTGAGTGAACACATACTATAAGATCTTATGATCTGAAAAGATATCAAGATGGACCCTATACAAATAATGTTGCCAGATCTTTAGTAAAAACACCACAGCTAACAATTCTAGATCATAAGTCAGATAATTCTTCTCATTAACTTTCAATTGTCTATAAGCATATGAAACCACCTTGCCATGATGCATCAACACACAACCCAATCCTACACGGGACGCATCTTAATAGACAACAAAACCATTAGTTCCCTTAGGCAGAGTAAAGACCAGAGCCAAAGTCAACTTATACTTTAGCTTTTCAAAACTACTCTCACAAGCATCAATCCATAAGAATTTCACCTTCTTCTAAGTCAACTTAGTCAATAGGGAAGAAATAAAAGAGAAACAATCCACAAACCTTCTATAATATCTGTCTAAACCCAAGAAGCTTCGAATATCGGTTGGAGCCATTGGTCTAGACCACTTCTTAACCACCAAAACCTTATGTGGATCCACCATGATCCCTTTACTAGAAACAACATAACCCAGATAAGCCACAACATTAACCATAACTCACACTTAGAAAACTTTGCATACAAACGTTGATCCTTTAGGGTCTATAGAACAAGGCGAAGGTGATCAGCATGATCTTCCTTGATCTTTGAATATATCAAAATATCATTAATAAAGACAATGATAAATAAGTCCAAATATTAATGGAAAACCTAATTCATAAGGTTCATAAATGTTGTTGGGCATTGGTCAAACCAAAGAAAATCACCAAATACACAAAATGACCATACCGAGTTCGGAAGGCATTCTTAAGGATATACGCCTCCCCAATCATCAACTAATGGTAAGCCGATCGAAGATCAATCCTAGAAAAGGACTTAGCACCCTGAAGCTGATCGAACAAATCATTAATCCTTGAAAGTGGGTACTTATTATTCATGGTTACTTTATTCAATTGGCGGTAATTAATAAACAATTAAAGGGAACTATCCTTATTACACATGAAAGAACAGGAGCCCTCCACGGAGACACACTAGGGCAGATAAAACCCTTGTTAAGAAGATCTTTCAACTGCCTCTTAAGTTCGTTCAATTCAGTCGGAGCTATACTATAAGGAGGAATAGAGATAAGGCGAGTGTCTGGAAGAAGATCAATCCCAAAATCGATTTCCCTATTGGGAGAAATACTAGGAAGATCATCAGAAAACACCTCAGGAAACTCATAGACCACGAGGATAGTCTACACGGAAGGACCTTTGGATATAGAATACTTAACATGTACTAAGTGATAGAGGCACCCTTTAGAAATCAATTTTTGGGATCTAAGATACAAGATGAACCTTTACTTAGGAACTATAGAACTACCTTTCCACACAATTACCATCTCACTAGGTAAATGGAAACTGAACCTTTGGGTCCGACAATTAAGAAACGCTAGAACGAATATAACCAATCCATCCCTAAAATCACATCAAAGCCTAACATGTCAAAATCTATTAGATCTACCAATATCTCTCTATCATAGGCTGATACTACACAGCCCTATAGACCCTTCTATCCAAAATAGAGTCACCCACCAGGGTGGACATAAAAAAGGGGTCCAAAATACATTCAAATCAAAACCAAAATAGATTGCCACATAAGGGGTCACATTAGAAAGAGTAGACCCAGGATCAAATGTACAATATACATCATGCGAAAAGAGTTTATACATACCAATAATAATATTGAGGGATGCCTTAGAATCCTGGTGGGTGGCAAGAGCATACAGACAGTTTTGACTAGTGCCAAAGCCATAAGCAGAAGTAACACCTTTTGGTGCGGGATATGTTGAAGAAGCAACATGAATTATATTTTATCTAGAAGCAACCTTAGAAGTTCAATCACTTTGCATATGACCAATCTTACCACATTTAAAGCACGTGTTCCTCCCTTCCTCACAAACACCACGGTGCACCTGACCACAAATCTTCAAGGAGGATGCGACAGAGTTGACTGAGCCCTACTAGACTGGGACTGGCCTGGGGTGCTCTAAACCCACTATTATGCTGAAAACAATGATCACCCAATGACTTTGGGAAAGGAGCACTAGCCTTAGAGTAGGGACCAAAATTTCCCCACTTCATCATAGACCACTTTCCTCTATCTTTACCACTTTGCTGCTGACCTCCACCCTAATTCGAATAGTAAAAATTCTTATTTACCTTTCACTCATATCCATTTTCTTTTTTTTCTTCTTTCACTTGTTTCATATACACCATAAGTCTAGAGATATCCATATCCTTTTTAAATAATGCAACCTTGCTCTCCAAGATCAACTCACGGGAAAACCCCAAAGAAGAATTCCTCATTCTATCCCTCATGATAAACACCAATTTAGGAGCATAACGAAAAAATGATAAAACTTCAAGGCATACTCTTTTACTGACATCCTTTCTTGCTTCAAATTTATGAACTCCTCAGCCTTCACCTCTCTCAACTCCTAAGAAAAGAAGCGATCAAGAAAAGCACTATGGAAGTCATCCCATAATGAACACTCAACATTCTTGGTGATGCCCAAGCTATACCTCCACTTTGAAGATGATGCGGTCGCTGTCAAATACAGAAACCCAACAAAGGTTGGGGTCGAATCCTAAAGGAATACATTGAATTATTTTCTCAGCTATTGTAATCAATGGATAGAACTAGAAAAGTAAATGGGGGGTTGAGTAGAAATATTGAAAAAGTAGCTAATATCAACTTTGGTTGTAATCAGTCGCAGGTGAACATTAGGATTATGTTCCTCCTAGATTCTGAACCCCATAGGCTTATGTACCTTCTAAAGCCTTTTGGACGAGAAGAAGTATTTCACCCTTTGTCTTTTGAGTCTCAGGATTTCGCCTTACTAACCCTTATCTTGATCCTGGTAAAAGAGTGGATAAATCATGAATCAAAATCAAACTCACTCAATTTTCTAAAATATCATATGTCGTTCAAAAAGCTCATAAACCATTAAATAAGGTGGTATGATTCTTTCTATAAAAGAATTTGTTTAAAAGTGAAAAGTGAGTGGTAATCTCTTTCTATCAGATAGTAGTAGTAAAATCATGATTTCTGTTGAAATCCTACCACTAAATATGCATGAATGCACTGAGGGTATGCATGTTATCACCAGTATTCAAACAGCACAATCATAAGTATCTAAATAACCATAGACTAAGGTTACGTCCTTCATAAATATAACATATAAAGGCCGGGTCAAAGTTTGGGTCACGAACAAGCCTGTAGGGACAGAAAATAGAATCCAAAATTAAATATTTCATGAGATTACTCAAAGAAAAATAATTGTGTGCTTAAGAGTTTAGCACAAATAATGCATAAATCAGAGCCAAATAATACCCTAAGGTCTAAGGATTTAAGGACCTAATTTCTAAGAATTTATAATGAATAGAATGGAATTTGATGGGGAAAATAATAAAAAATTACCAAGGAATGTTAGGCTAACTTACCTCAGCTCCAACGAATGATTCCCCACTCTTTTCCTAAAAATAGTGGAAAATAATGGAGAAAATGAGGGGAAAATTACACAAAAAAGGGGATTTAAAAATTCCTAGGTACTGCTAAAGCGTTCAGTTGTCACTTAAGAGGCTACTTCAAAAGTGGAACAAGTCTGCTAAAATTGCCAGGCATTGAAATACATGCGCTGCTAAAGCAGTCTTCTGGCCATTAAAGTAATGTTTTCTTAAGCAGTCCTTAACCGCTAAAGTGAACCTCAACCAAATGACCAAGGCCACTAAATTGGCTCAGGGCCGTTAAAGTTACTGCTGCTAAAGCGGTCAAACCATATATCAAGCACCAAATTTCAGCTAATTCCAAATGGACTATGACCGAGTGCTCGGAATTTATTTGGAACCCTTTGTGGTGCAGATGAAGTATGCTACCACACCAAATTTGACATTTTCAACTCAATAGAACCATTAAAACATTCATTCAAGATTATTTTTACTTAATATGGGGCCCACACCTATAGTTCTATTTTTCATAGAATCCACCCAATATTCCAAATGAGTCCAAAAGCCTTGGGACCTAAATAAAGAGTCACCCTAGCCTAAGATAAATATTTTAGAGTTTTTAGTTTTGTTAAAATTCTCAGCCGAAGTAGTTAATAAGAGTTTTAGTCCGAGACCAATTCCTTAATAATGAAATCTCTAAAAGAAAAAAATGAGCTTAAATTCCAAATGAATAGCTCGATAAACACATGGATAGTTTTGGAAAGTCTTAAATAACCTATAGCCATTGTGGGAAGGCTCAAATAGTTAAAAATATGTGTAATCATGGAAATGACCTAAAGGGTCATTACATGAGTTAATAAGAATCCTTTCTATTCTTAAGGTTGGTTTGTGACTCTTGAAAAGTGATTGATCAAATTAAAAAGCAACTTCAGTTGTATATTTGATTGGTTGAAAGATAATATGTGTGAGATATTTGAGTGGTACTATCCAAGAATAAAAGTGTTTAAATACGAGTGATAGTGAAGATTTTTATTTTTAATCTTGTTTACTAATTTTATAGATACTTTTGGAGTTAAAGTATGCCATTTATAGCTTCAAATCCTTTTGATGATGACATGAAAAATTATGTTTGTAGTGATGATGATGGAGATTATGGAGTCTATGAAAATAGTCATGATCATGAGATATATGGAGATAAAATCTACTACTTCGAAGGTGAATATGAGATAAATAACATTCATAAATCTTATTATGAAGACAACAGAGTAAAAGAACCTTATAGTGATTATTATGGTGTTGATGGAGAATATGAGGGCCCTCACACTACCCACTATGAGTATGAAGATGGCTTTATGTATAATTCTTCATCTTACTTACCTTATGAGCCTTGTGATGAAGATTTCCATAAAATAAATATGGTGATGTAGATAGTAGATATTTGTATGTTTTGTTTTATAGTACTTCTTATCCTAGTCAATGTGGTATGTGTGGGTATGTTGGTACTTCTTAAAATGATATATCTTATGCTTAGTGTCCTAATGCCAATGTGTCATGTTCTAAATATGAAAATGGAGTTAGAGATAGGATGGAAGAATCACAAAGTCTTGAAAGTAGAGAAAATTCAATGTTTCAAGATTGGGATGACCCAAAGAGGTAAACTCTTGAAATCAAAGTGAGCATTTATGGTTATTTAGGAAATGTGATTTTAGTTGATTATCATAGTTATACCAACTCCATTACCCCATATGTGGTTTAAAGGTTAGGAATACCTTATGTGATGAGACAAAACCTTATTTTATTCAAAAGGGGTATTGGGTTGATAGATATGTGAAGGTACTTTTTTACTTGGTGAATACCAAGAGGATATTTGGTATGATGTGGTTCCTAAAGATACTTGTCACATATGCTTAGAAAATTCTTGGTTTCAAAGGAATAAGGTTTTTTACAAGAAAAAACAGTATAAATATGTAATGGAAAAAAAGAAAAGATTCTTTTTCCACCTCTTTCTCCTCTCCAAGAAAATTTGGATACTTATTCAAACTTTCTCTATAAATGTGACAGACAAAATATTGAGAGGAGTAAGGGAGCGTGAAGTGGCAACTCTAGAGTGGAAAAAGAAAAGGATCTGAGGAGTAAAAAAGAGTTGCCACAAAACTAAGATAACCTCTTTATTGTTCTTCTTTTTGTAAGAATTTTTATGTAGGTACAAGCATGGTAATTTAAGAAATATGAGTTCTAAAAAAGGAGCACTTTTGAGGATTTTAAGAATGTGTTACTTTATTGGATCGAGAGGATTAGTTTGTCTAAAGATATGAGAGTTGATGCTTCTGTCCAAGGTAAAGAAATTCCCTTTTGTGATCCTCAAGGTACAATAGCTAAGATTGATACTTTTAATATTTTAAATGAACAATGTGTGAGTGATAGATTATCTTTAGGTCATCTTAATAAATTTTTGTCACATTGTGATAATGTCTGTGTTGAGAGTGTTCATACACTACTTTATCCTATTGATGACCTAATTGATTCTCATTGTAAGATAAATTTGTGCCCATCTAGTTTTGACACTTGTGACTTTTATGATAGCACATTCTCATGTGATTCTTTGCCATGTTTTGATAATATGCTCATTGATAATGTGGATCCACTAGTTGATCCTATTGATGAACAGATTGTTCTTTTAGTAAGATTAATTTGTGTCCACATAGTGTTGATACATGTGCTTTCGATAATATTTCATTATCAATTGATATTTGTACTGATCAACTAGGTTTTATGTGTGGTACACTACTTGAGGGATCTTTGATGTGTTTATTGAGCCTCAAGTTAGTGGGAATGTTGATGAAGTTGATCAATTGAGTAGGAGTGACTCATTGAGCATATATTTTGTTTAGAATCCTATTGATTGTTTACTCATAGATATCATGTTCTTGAAGGTGATTCAAACAATGATAATTTCCTTTTTGAGAGTGAAATTACATGTTTTAATTTTTCTTTATGGAGTGATCATTCTCTCTTTAAGTATAATATCTTCTTGGAAAATTATGAGATCACTCCTAGTAAAGTTCCTAGTGGTGTGAACCATGATATTAGTATAGTTCTTAAGGTTTATACTCTTTATGATAACCCATTATGGTGTGAAGATATTCATCTCAAAGATGGAAGCCTCTTCTTGGAATATGAAAGTAGTCTTTTGGGAAAGGATTGTGAGGAGGATGAAGGTGGTATTTTCTTTTCCACTACTTCTTAATCTTTGTGTGTCCTAGTTTTTGATGGTATGATCAATGATTTTGAGTTTAACAGTGATCTTGCATATGAGAACACCTCGGATGAAGTGAGGTTGTTGTCTTGTATGATGATTAATATAGTAGTAACATTTCATTTCTTGCATGTGATTATTATTAGGTATTCTTATTTGATCTTATGGTCTTTAATGAAATATATTTGCTAACTTATGTGGACTATCATGTGTTACTTAACTTAAAAAGAAATTTGTGCTTGTGTAAATGTAAAATCAAGGAGGACTTACATATGTGGCTGCCTAAACACCATGGTTATTTTATTCATCCCTTCGTCAATGTTTTCTATATATCCAAGCATCTCTTATTTTGTTGGGTTATAAACCCTTTCTGGCTCATTTTTATGCTTGGTTATATATTAAATGTGTCTACCCTTGGCATTGTGATAGAATTGTTATTTCTAACACTATCCCTCATGCCATGAGGATCTTGTTGTTGCTTGTTTACCCTATCGTTTTTCTAGGTTTGGATTTGAGGATGAATCTTTTTCATGAAATGAAGAGTGATGCAAGTCATTCTTCATCAATATCGTGGAATGAAGAATTGAAGCTCAAGAATATGCTTAAGTGGACGTATAAGAAAGAAAGGTGAAAAGGGAAGAAAGAGGCTATGAATGAAAAAGTGGATGTTTTTGACATTCAAGTTTTATGCTAAAGAAGACCTTATTTCATTAAGTATATTTTTGTAACTACTAGTGTATGCTATAAATAAACTAGTGTAGGCTATAAATAAGTTAGAATAACTCATTTTAGAGGTAGACTATATTGATGTGTTGAATTGATGATTGAAAAACTCTTGAGAGAGTTGAGGCTAAGGCCACAGTTGCTAGGAAATATTGATGGAATTTCTTGCTTGAGCATATCATTCCTCTTGAGGGTGTCTCAATAGTATAGATGGTTGTATGGATTTTTCTTAATAGGAGGTCTTGGTTTTCTTATAGCCTCGGTTGCCTATTAAATCCTTACTTGTGTCTTGATTTTATAGATTTTGTACTTTTTAGACTTTGTATTTGAGGATATTGGTTTTGATATAGCCATTGTTCTCATTTTATTTACATTTTGTGTCGATCTTATATAAAAAATATTTTTGGCCGGTAATAATTCTAAAAAATACTACCAATTCACCAATAAAACCTCTCACACCTGATAATACAAGGGAATCCATAAAAAAGCTACTAAACATCGTCAACATATTTAGCATTAGAATAACTATATCTTTAATTTCGTGTTGTTAGATTTTAGGGGCTCTAATTAGCTTCTACATATTCCATCTCATATCACTAATTCTAATAGTCTCATTAGATTTGGAATGTCGATTTTAGGATAGGGGGACCCTTGGTTCGGGTTCCAAGGCTTCCAAACTTATTTTAGGCAATTGGGTGATTTTTGGATAAAATGGTTCCTTGGGTGTGGAACTAACTTCTATCGAAACAACCTCGGATGGGAATTTTGATGGCGCCATTGAGTTTGAAATTTTGAATTTGGTAGTTTAGCATAGTTTGTTTGCATTTAAGATATTATAAACAAATCCTGAGGGACCGATCGAAACATTTGCAACTTGCTTAAGTTGCTGGTGCATCAACACCTGGTGCAGGACAAAAATGGCCTTTGCATTCACGTGAACTTGTTCACAATCTCAAAGGTAAAAGATGTTCAACTTCCTAGTTGCATTCCAAATTCAAGTTCATAAAGAGTAGTCCATCCTGGCTAGTCTAGCCTCCTTCATCACAATCACGGTAGATTAATCACATTTGTGGAGATTTATTCGAGCAAGTTCCAGTATTAGTGATCATGTTGGGACTATGTTGGTACTGTCTGAGCTTTGATTTATACCTAATTTTATCTAAAAAAGGCCTAAGTAACAACATATTTTCATCATTTTAAGCATCGAAAGTTATATGAAATCAAAGCACATCAACACCCTCAACATAGAGTAACACAACATAACAAAACAACACAACAACGCTTAATTAGGAGAAACCTAATCTATCTACGACAGTCAATCATCAACTTTAAGCTTAAAACATTCCCCTCTTAAATTTTAACACTTCAACACCAATTGTGTGTATCAATGCAGCATAACAATGTGACACAAAGGAAAAAATATATATGGCATTTCATTAGTAACAAACAACCATGCATATGTACAAGTTTCACTTACCCAAACAAGTAAGCAGCTAACAACACAACCCATGTGCCCTCATAGCAAAGACATCCCTATCACTCATATGAAATAATGCATATTAATGCAGGGAATATCAGGAGACACTCACACTCACAAATAAGTTCCAATCAATGAGCACAGAATACCATAGGCTTGCCTTTATTTTCTTTATCTCAGCTTTTAAACAGTCGAGTTAGGATCACTATCAGACTTTTTTGGCTTGTAATGTAGGTGTGGGGGCTAGTATGGTACATATGGACATATTTAGTGACTAAACCTCCTTAGCACTGCACTTACTTTTGGGGTCCACTTAACAACCAATCTTCTTTTATTCCACCCTTATTTCACCCTTTTTTGTTCTTTTATTGCATATTCAGATTGGGTGTGGTTTCTTTTATTCTTTCTTTTTCTCTTTTTAAATTTTTCTGTTCTTTTTTTATTCTTTTCTGCTTTTATACCACACCCACACCCACTTTCTTTTCTTTTATTTACCCTTCTTCATACCTACTTCACATTACACACCCCTAGGATAGCCACCCTCAACTTAGGTGATTTGCCTGAGTTGAAGTGCTTAATGTCCAAAGAGGACCAAGGCCGAAACAGGTTCATTATATTCAAAATGGGAAGGTGAAAGGTGTAATAAGAAAATTGGTCTATACAAGCTCAAAACAGGGATAAATACTTATTCATTTTTGGAAGGTCATTTAAGAAAAAAATGGTTCAAGAATGACCTATGATCCTTTCCTAACCGACTATCCTACAACCTAGGCAAGAGTAACCGGGCAAGTTCTGAATTCAACACACCTAGGGAACAAAGTAGTATCTCACACACATGGAACAGGGTTGCATCACAAGCTACTACATATCCAGTTCATGCAATTGTTGGCTATGATTATTGTGTCCCTAATTTTAATGCCATAAAGAGATTCGTTCACATATATATACACATCACATAGTTCAAGAATAATTTCTTTTTAGGGGGGGTATCATTTTTTTGAAAAATTCAAAACAAAGTACATCAACATCCATAAATACTCAAAAATTTCCTAGTTACTTAAAAACACAACACAATACGAAAGTAAACACAATACAAAATAGTATTTCCCTAGACATACCTGTCCTACAACTATATCGCCGCCGACAGGAAAAAAAATGACAATAAAACCCCATGACAGCTATGGTATACCCCACCCCTAACTAAAACATTACACAATGTTCCCAGTACATAACAATAATCTAAAACAAGGTAATAGGGACAGATCTAGGATGGACTAGGTGTTTGTGTTATGCTCGTCCCCTTCCGGGGGTATCTCAACTGGCGGAGGCAGCGGTGGTTACGGTGCTCTACTAGAAGATGCCCCTGAAGCTATCTTAGCATGCCTTCACCTATCAAAAGTTGCAGACTCTGTCACGCCTCGACCCTTGGGCCTAGCCGTGACGGGTATCTCAAGCCCACTATGGTCCAAAGACCACTCCCATAGCCTATCCAAATCAAACATAGTCCAAATAATAACAAATCTGAAGACAACCAGAGGATAAAAATAAAATAGTTAATGTAACTCAAGAATAAGCTCTGGGAGTCAACAACACCATCCAACCCACATATCTCTACAAAATCCTCTAAACCAATCTGAATATCAAACTAGGTCAGGATATGCCCCTGACCATGGCAGCAATAATGACAATGATAATATTAGTGTGAACTTTTCAATTCTATAATATGGAAAGAAACTGATGGAATGATCAAGCTTTATGTAAGATGGAAGCTCACCACTTCACTGCAAACCACCCGACGAATTAAACCACCTAATACTGTACAAGGGTAAAAAAAATGTCTTCGGACCTACATTATAAAAAAAAAAAAAAAAAGTAGCATTCTAGGATGGTTAGCAGGGTGAGCGCTAATATGTAGCTTAGGATAGGGATACAATAATGCCATTTAAAAATCAAGTCCAAACTCTGTGTATATGCTAACATACATGCATACATATATAAAGATAAGATACTGGGATTGGGAATAAGGTTTAGCATGGGGTTTAAAATCATTAACCTGGACTGTGTAGCTCTAACCATCCTAAAAACACCCATGGGTTATATGGGTATGGCTTCCCCTACTAAAAGGGCCCCAGTGCATTTTAGCCACAGAAACCAGAGAAGTCCAAGAAAAGCCCAGGGAATCCAGGACCCTATGCTAATCCAAAGTGTGTGTGTATATATATATATATAGTGAGAACTATGCACATGGTCATGAAGACCCCCACACCAGCAAATGTGGTTTCTAATATCGGTCTCCATGGGACCTCCACCTTCCACGATGAGATATACAATGCCCTTTAAGCCTAATTAAAACACTTGCACACAAATACATCTGTTTAACTAAGAACCATTTATTACGGAATTCACCATTGGTATAGTCGTACCACTATTCTTGCAAGCTTATTGAATCATGCCATTCAAATTATCCACCAACTTGGGGGAATCCACAACCGCCAAGCTCCTAATTTAAAACCAAATCATAGCCACTAAGGCCTCACAAGGTGAATGGCCTCAGTGGTCGAGCGACCAGGCATGAAACCGAACTGATTCTCAGAGATCATCATGATCCTCCTCATCCTCAACTCTACCACAATTTCCCAAACCTCTATAGTATGACTCAACAACTTAATACCTCTCTAGTTGTTACAACTCTGAATGTCTCCCTTGTTCTTATACACTAGAATCATCATGCTCTACCTCCATGCTTCAGGCATCTTAGCAGCTCTAAAAATAATATTAAACAACCTTGTCAACCACTCCAGACCTTCCCTGCTAGTGCTCTTCCAAAAGTCTACTGGAATCTCATTTGGCCCCGTCGCCCTACCCCGCCGTATCCTGAGAATAGCTCCCTTGACCTCCTCAACCTCGATACGCCTACAATAACTATAATAACGACCCTTCTCAGATATCTCCAAGTCTCCCAACATAGAACCTTTGTCTCCCTTGTTGTTCAAAAGTTTATAAAAATAGGACTGCCACATATCCTTAATGAGGGCATCCTCAACCAACACTATACCATCCTATCTTTTGATGCACTTTACTTGGTCAAGGTTACGAGCCCTCCGCTCTCTGTCCTTGGCCATCCTATACAACTTCTTATCTCTGTCTTTCTCCTCTAAAGCTACATACAAACTCTCAAAAGTTGTTGTCTTAGCCGTTGTAACTGTTAACTTAGCCTCTCTTATAGAAACCTTATACTCATCCTTATTCTTCTGTCTTTCCTCATCATTCTTGCTCCCAACCAACTTAGCATAAGCCACCTTCTTAGACTCCACATTTCTCTTGACCTCTTCGTTCCACTACCAGTCTCCTCAATGTTTTCCAGATCGACCTCTCAAGACACCTAACACCTCTCTAGCGGTCTCCCTAATGTAATTGGAAGTCATCTCCCATATATTATCCACCCCCCTCTACTCTTCCAAGCCCCCTACACTTCAACTTCTCTTCTATCTCTAAAGCACTAGCCAAAGTTAGGCTCCCCTACTTAATCCTGGGTTGCGCCTCCTTACTTTTCTTCTTTTTTCCCTTATTGATAACTAAGTCCATCACCAACAACCTATGTTGAGTCGAGAGATTCTCACTAAGTATGACTTTACAGTCTTTACATAATGTTCTAGCCCCTTTTCTAAGAAGCAAAAGTCTATCTGAGTCTTGGAAACTGAACTACTAAATGTAATAAGGTGATCCTTATTCTTTGGAAAGCTCAAATTTGCTATCCACAACGCAAAAGCCCTAGAAAAATTCAACAGAAAAGTTCCTTCTTCATTCCGCTCACTAGAACCGAAACTGCCATAATTGTCATATAAGTAGCCAAAAACACATTTTTCATCTTTTTGACGAACTTAGCATCAAAAACATAGTTTCCTACAAAACATACCCTAAATGTATCATATCTAAGAAAACAACCTTAGAAACTTGCATATTTTTCTCATTTTGAGCATCGAAAGTGCTATATTTCTATAGCACATCAATCGTCACCACTAGATTGTTCCCACTCTTCATACCATTGGTAGGCTACATCCTACAAATAATAAGCTGCAAACTCTACACCGTCCACATTAGTAGCATACATCTCACGGAAAATCTTTCCAATCTTATCAATAAAATTTTAAGGATCTTCCTAAACCTTAGAACTAGTGAAAGTAGGAGGAGTCAACCTCATGAATTGGACAACTCTAGTGGTTTTGTAGGATGGGGAAACAGAAGCAACCCTCTTAGTCTGGGAGGCCTCCAACTGGGTAAGCAAATGAATCGACTAGCGAAACATAGCATTAAATATGCTAGCCTGGGTGCCTGAGAAGGGATAGAGGGAACTGGTTGAGCTCCCTTAGAGAAATCAGAAGTAGCGACCCTAGATCGGGTCTAAACTCTTGGAGTTAGATGAGCTCTATCCACATTGGCCTCAGACAGGACAGAGGGGTTTCCACAAATATTAGATTTTCTTGAAGGCATGATCTGAAAAGCAAACTTATGAGAATTAGAGAAGACTCAAGACCTTAAACTCTATACTTTGAAAATAGAAAAAGAAGAAAAGGGAAACATTCCTAAATTTCTCGTAGTCTCTCCCTTATAAGTGTGGGGCACTACATACCTACCAAAGGCACATTAATAGTCAGCTGCTTCAACATGGTCATGAATTTACTGAACCTGGTGTCATCAGCCTTCTTCTTCAGTCTCTGACGAAAAGGTGGTGGTGGATTTGGAAGAGTTTTCTCCACCACTTCCTTTTTATTTTGCTTCCCATTATCAATCTTTTCAGACTGCTGACATCTAGGTGTAGTATCATGAACGTTCTCATTCTGATTTTCAGCTTCTACAGAATCATCACAATCTGCTTCAATAACATTCTCTTCTATATTATCAACCACCGGCTTGCCTTTGGATGGATTTTCCAACACCTTACCACTCCTGGTAGTAATAGCCAAACATGATCCATCATTCCTTGGATTTTGCACAGTGTCACTAGGTAAAGTGCCAGCTTTTCTTTGATTGAATGCCGCTGATAGTTGACTCATTTGTTGTTCCAGCTGTTTTATTACAGTGGAATGTGAGTCAACCAATTGATTTATTGAGGACAAATCATTTTTTAACTCAGTTACTCCCGTGTTGGTTGCCTCCACTCCTTTCAACAGCTTAGCCATCATGACCTCCATGGACATCTTCCCAGAGCCAGATGCAGCAGCTTCATGATTTCCAGGAGGAACATACAAACCACTCCTGTCGGTCTTATTCTTCCAACTCCCTTGGTCTCGGTCCTTGTATCCGGATTTTTCATAATAGTTCCGACCTTGGTTTCCTTGGACATTGCCTCGGAAACCCCCCTGATTATTCAAGTAATTAGCTTCCTCCTCAGAATCAGAGTCATCTCTTCCCTGTGATATAATAGCTTTGACCTTTTCTGTCTTCCCTGATAATAAATGCTTGGTAAGAAGGTCCATCTGTGTTTTCATATGAGTCATATCCTGGTCACGTTCCTCTTCTCTTCGCCTCTGTTCTGCCGTCATGCCAATAGATACAGTAGAGCTTGCTACCTCAAAATCCCTGGTATGCCAAGATCTACTCTGCTTTATCATACGATCAAGCATATCACATGCCTCAATTAAATTAAAGTCCATGAATGACCCACCCGCAGCATTATCAACCACTGGCTTAGTCACTGAGTTCAAAGCCCTATATAATATTTCCATCAAGTGGATATTTGTCATCTGATAATTTGGGCACCGCATAAGCTTTTTCTTGAACCTCTCCCATGTTTCGTGGAGAGCTTCAATTGGAAGCTGTCAAAAATTACTTATCTCATCTACTAATTGTGCTCTCTTAGATAGCGAAAAGAATCATTCTAGGAAAGCGTCTTTCAGTTGTCTCCAATTGGTAATAGAGTGAGGAGTTAGCCCATTTAACCATAAAGTTGCCTCTCCAGATAGAGACAATGGAAATAAGCGCAGCCGGATCGCATTCTGTCCAACTCCTGGATTGTCAAACGACTTGCATGTTGAGATAAAATTAATCAGATGCATATTCGGATCGTCGCCTGCAAGTCCACCAAATAACCCCTTGAGTTGCAATAGCTGGATCATGGTGCTAGTGATATTGAACTTGGCTCCGGGTGCCAAGGGCGGAGGAATAATAGCCCATGTGGCACCAGCCCCATCCAAATCGTCATCATCATCATCAAAAGGAACCTGCACAGCTCGGCGTTCAGTTCTCATTCTAGCTTGACGATCTCTATTGACATTCCTGTTCATAGGTGCAGCCACATCATTTGCACGCCTTGGATTTAATAACTCATCATCACCCAGGTCCTCATCATCAAGATTTGTTGCCACCTGGGTTATCAGCATTCTGTTGATCTACTTGCGCAGCTGCCAATGCTGCTAATCTAGCCTGCTCCTGTTGAGTAGCCATCCTTTCAAGGTTTCGTTGTGCATCCATTCTGCCAATAAGATGTGGTTC
Source organism: Capsicum pubescens (assembly GCA_030864215.1). Lineage (NCBI taxonomy): Eukaryota > Viridiplantae > Streptophyta > Magnoliopsida > Solanales > Solanaceae > Capsicum > Capsicum pubescens. The sequence continues at coordinate 80,778,298 of CM061541.1, read as the reverse complement.
AGGATTTATAGGTAATAAGGGCTGACCAGAACTTCGTGTATTTGGCATGCACTCCACTAAACCTGAACAAAACAAAAACAACAAATAAAAAGTAAAATTTGAGAATCTTTGACCAAAGGGTCTATTAACTATCACAAACTTAGTTGACAACCGTATTCCCCGGCAACGGTGCCAAAATTTGATACGCCCAAATTATCACTCTCGTTGGAAAGTGTAAGTGGTCGCTGTCAAATATAGAACCCAACTGGGTTGGGTATCGAATCCCACAGGGAATACTATGGTCACTAAGTATTGCGATTATTATTAGACTGTTGATCGAAGGTTCCAAGATAAGGGGGTTTTGGTTTAAGTGCACAATAATACTATTAGTGTAACGAATGAGACGATATAAGTAATAAGATTTGATCACAGAGGATGATAAGTTAGGGTTATGTCCACCTTGTAGTTTCTACTTCTCTTTTAACAATGAGTAATGCGGAGTTTATACATGCATGCACTTATAGAGAGTCGTATTCTAATTCTAAATCCAAGTGTTTTTCAACCATCAAGGATTTATTCACCTTAGCTCTCTCGAACCTAAAGTGTACAACAAATGGTACGAATTCTCCAAGAAGTTAATCCTGCTAGGGCATTAACATGTAAAATAGAGGTTGGAAACCCTATTTTCTCGTCACACTCTCTTTTCCAAACAGTAATTTTTCTATCGAACAAATTATTGTTATAATGGCGCATTCTCTATGTTTGCAACCACGAGAATTCAATTATAATGAAGAGAGTAATGATATAAGTGCATTACACATCATAAATTCACAAACCCATAGCAATAGAGAGTATACTACAAGGTTTCCATAACCCTAACAGATAAGTTTAGCTACTCATGAATACAACGGAAATCAAAATAGACATAATCATCATACCAAAACTTAGAACAATCTCGGCGATGGAGATGACTAGCGACAAAAAGAGAGGAACGTATTTCTCTCTCTCCGTTGCTCAAGCTAAGCCGTTTTCTGCTTTCAAAAATATTACAGAATCTGAATTATGAATAATGGCTGAAAATTCAGCAATAAGGTTTTTAATAACAACCTTCTCTACTAAGTTGCTACTGCATCCTTAACTATTTAAAAATGTTGAGTTTGCCCAGGAAAAAGTTCTCATGCATCACATTTCGTCCAAAAGTTGCTTCCCTTTTATGTGAAGTTTTCCTTTGCTGTCCACAGGTCCCCAAAGTGCTGAAATCTTCCGCATTAGTACCTGAAAAGCATGCTAATCACATAGGTCAGCTCACTTAATTGAAAGTAGACTAAAAGTGCAGGAATTATGTATTTTATCCTCAAAACTTAGCTAAAACATGGGTAAGTTATGGTGCTTAGACGTATAAATACGCCCAACATCAGTTTCACCAAAATTTAGGAACAAAAATAGCTCATGATTTCTTCGAAAGTCGTTCTTTAAAATCAATCATTATGAACTACAAGTGGCCTGAATTTTTAGGTAACCTGAGATATGTAGGAAGCCCAATATTGGGGTCTGTCTATAACTCCCAGAACTCGTGCAAAAATCTACTCCGTTTTGAGAAACGAATTTGTGATCGGACGTAAATTAGGAACATCGCTTTATCCAGGGTTACTTGCATTCACCCTATCCAAAGGGAGAGGGTAGTTGTTGACACCTAATTTTTACCCTCCATGACTAAGTTTAATTCAGATTTTCTTCGATTTTAAATAAAATTAAAATATTTACTTTACCAAATTAATTCCTTCTAAAAAGATTCATTTGTATAATTTTATTTTAAGTAGTGGTTATACATTTTGTATTTATACATGATAGTATAATTCTATTTCTTAAATAATTATTTTTACAAAAAATTGAATTTTAATTAAGGACTACCTTGAAAAATCATTTAAATGGGCAAAGTCTTAATTTAAATATATTTTTATTGTCAAAAATAATTTATTCGAACAGATATTTGTTTTATTTTGTTAAACCAAGAAGCTCCGAATGAAACCGGTTTATAATTCGTATCAAATTTTATTATAATTTTAGTTGATTTATTGAATTTGATTATAATTGATTTCAATCTGGTGACAATTGCAATGCAATTGACCTATTGATATTTCAATATGATTTGAATTTAAATAAACTTGACTGAAATTACAATTTAGTACTATTTATTAAATAAATTAGTCCTAAATACTAATTAATCTAACCCCACCAGGCCCAAAATTCCAGCAGCCCCTTCCCATTTTGGACCATTTCTGTCTGGCCCAAACAACCAGCCCACTTTCTTTAATCAAAATGACTCAACCCGATCTATTCCAACACATTCTTAATACCATGTTCTACCTCATATCACCGTACAATCCAATATGCGAACAACAGTCAGCAGCAGCACGTACAACCCAACTTTAACAATAAATAACAACGTTATCAACAATAATCACAACACATACAACCATCAACAACAACAACGTCAATAGCGACAATGTTGTACAAGCAACAATAACAATAATCTGACCCAAATTCGATAATAATGCTTCAACAACAATAGAGTAAAATCCATAAACTCAGTTAACCTAGCCTTTGCCATCAATTTTACTCTTTTACCCTATTATAAAGCCATTTTGGCTAAAATTTCATAGACTTTTCCTTGATCAGGTCATGTTCACCGCTCATTTGGCAAGAAGCCAACGGATACATAATCCTCTCTGCCTGTGGATTTGAATTTTCTCAAGAAAATTAACTCCAATTCAAATTTCAAATCTGGAAAACCCTGATTCTTTCTCCTATAAATATAGGTTGAAGGAAAATGGAAGAAGAGGAATACTTGGGAAAAAACTTGAGGGTTCTGGAGGTGCACTCCTCTAACCCTACATAACCAAGATATCTTAGAATACTCTTAAAAAATCATTGAAGTTGTTGAACTTCGATAAGTCTAATAGGAACTTCGGTGGTGAAATCCATTCAATCAAAAAGTTTGTCGTTTCGGTTCTTTCCCCTAAAAAGTATAAATAAATCAGAGCCCAATTGGGGTTCGTCAGTCTTGTATTTCTCCAATGGTCCATTGAGTCCCAGTCTGCCATTATGTCCGAGCCTTCTCCCAATCCAAAAGATGGACTATAACCGATGAGAGACAAAGTTGTATACACAAATATACAATAATGTACTGAGGAAACATGGTGGGAAATGAGAAAGGGAAGCTAGTAATATAGGTGGAGGACTAAAAAAGTATGTATACGACTTAAATATAGTCGTATATACATTGGATATTCAAGAAATGAGAAGAATAAAACTATGATATACAACTGATATACTATTTGCTTAAGTGGACTTAAAGTCCATAATTCAAAGCCCAAAGATGGGAAACTTTATTGATGAACCAATTATGGTCCCAACTTTAATTCTTGTGTTCATTTTTATACCTGAAATTTATCTTTGCTTATTTGTATTAACTAACCTTCTAATCAATTAATCTAGATAAATTCCCTAAAGTATTGTCATTTTATTTTATCTTAGTTTTCCTTTACTTGGTTCATAATATTTTCACCTAATTTATCTCATCTAAAACGGATTAAATTGGATCCTTTAATTTTTCTCTTTAGAGATTAAGTATTTTATCTCAAAATGACATTCGTTTTGTTCATATAACTAATAGTCGATTTGGATTAAAGTAACTCTTTTCAAACTCAAGAAACTAAATTTCTTGTAAAATTTTAACTTTCCATAATTAATAAGATATTCTTAATTTAGTATTCTCTTGTATTTTCTTTCCTTAGTGTAGGGCTTTAGTGTAGGTCTTGGAAAATACATTGAAACTAAGGTCATCTTTGAGTGTGGAATCACTCTTGTTGACATTTTGGCAAGAAAGGTTGGGTGCTTGAGGAGTTGATCCCTTTGTGTCCACCTAAGAGTATCGTGTTATCCTCCATTGGTGTTTTGTGTCTTGGTGTTTGATACACAACTTAGTGCTATTCATTGGTGTAGGCGTATGTCTCACTACTATCCCTTTTACTTTAATACATTTTCTCTTCTTTTGTGTTCAATCCATGTGTTCTCTTCTTCATCTACTCTTCTTTAGTTGCTGATTTTTGTTTTCTTAGTGTGTCTTCACATTTTTGTTCATGTTCTAGGTTAGATCTTATATCAACTCATGCTATGCGTTAGTTGGATGTAGAAATAGAGTCGTTCAGTTTCAGTTTCCTAATGAACCAGTTATTGAATAGAGAGGTCATACTTCCGTGCCTAAAGGTCAGTTTGTTTCCTATCTTAGAGCAAGAAAGATGATATCTAAGAGGTGTACCATCTTGTTTGAGTCAAGGACTCTATTTCTAAAACTTTGAATCTTAAGTCAGTTCCATTAGTAAATGAATTCCCAGATGTGTTCCCTGAAGATCTTTCCAGAGTTCCTCCTGAGAGGGAAATCGACTTTTGAATATATCTTCTTCCAGACACTCAGCCTATCTCTATTCCACCCTACAGAATGGCTCCAGCTGGGCTTAAGGAATTGAAGGAACAATTAAAAAATCTCTTAGATAAGGGTTTCATTAGGCCTAGTGTTTCTCCAAGAGGCGTTCCAGTTCTATTCGTGAGTAAGAAAGAAAGTTCTCTCAAAATGTGCATCGACTACCGTTAGTTGAATAAAGTCACAATCAAGAATAAGTATCCACTCCCCAGAATTGATGACTTGTTTGACCAACTTCAGAGTGCCAGTTATTTCTCTAAGATATACCTCAGATCCGGTTATTATCAGCTTACTGTCATAGAATATGACATTTCGAAGACAACTTTCAAAACTCGGTATGTACACTTTGAATTTCTGTTTATGTCCTTTGGACTAACAAATTCCCTTGCATCTTTCATGGACCTGATGAATAGGGTGTTCAAGTAATACTTGGACATGTTCATCATAGTCTTTATTAATGATATCCTTGTCTATTCCCGTAATGAGAATAAACATGCAAATCATGTTAGAGTCCTATTGCAGACCCTTAGAGATCATGAGTTATTCGCTAAGTTCAGTAAGTGTAAATTTTTGCTAAGATCAGTAGCTTTCTTTCTCCATATAGTTTCTAGTGATGGCATTCGAGTAGTCCCTCAAAAGACCAAAGTAGTAGGAAATTGGCCCAGACCCATCTCTCTATCAGATATCAGGAGTTTTTTGGGTTTGACTGGCTTTTATAGGTGGTTTGGTGAAGGGTTTTGTTCTATTGCTTCCCTCATGTCCCAATTGACTCAGAAGAAGGTTAATTTTCAGTGGTTAGATTCATGCAAGAATAGTTTTTAGGAGTTGAAGACTCGACTAACTTTCACCCAATCTTGACTTTGTCAGATGGTTCAGATAGGTTTGTAGTTTATTATGATGCTTCTAGAGTCTTTCTTGGTTGTGTGTTGATGCTGAGAGTTAAGTTCATGGAGTATGCCTCTAGGCAGCTTAAGCACCATAAAAAAAATTATCCCACCCATGATCTTGAGTTGGTATATGTTATTTTTGCCTTGAAAATTTTGAGGCATTATCTTTATGGGGTTCATATTGATGTGCTCACTGATCATAAAAGTTTATAGTAGATGTTCACGCAGAAAGATCTAAAACTTATTAAGAGAAGGTGGCTAAAGTTATTAATAGATTATGATATGAGTGTGTTGTATCATCCGGGCAAGGCCAATGTAGTGGCAGATGCCCTTAGTAGGTTGTCCATGGGTAGTTTAGCTCTTGTTGAGGGAGACAAGAAGAAGTTATTCCGAGAGGTTCATCAACTTGCTAGATTAGTTGTTCAGTTGGTTAATTCAGCTGAAGGTAGTATATAGGTTCAGAATGGTTCAGAATCTTTATTGGTTACCGGACTGAAAGAAAAACAAGATAAGGATCCCAGTTTGGTTAAGTTGGCAGAGGTAGTTAGAGTTCATAAGGTGGAGGTTTTCTCCCAAGGGAGATACACCCCACACTTAAAGCTTTGTTCGTCCTCGAACAAAATATCATGTCCATCTAAACATCTACTTAGGGTTTCACAGCAACAACACAAAATATTTGTCAAGACAGGCACGACAATCATTAACAAAGAGTAGTTTTCTAATCACTTCTAGAAATAATTCAGCCTTCAACATAGACTCGTGATGATGGTTAATTCTTATCCAAAAGTTAAGGCACAAAGAATCATATACGACTTACCCAAAACTCATCAACCATGTGTGTCTCACATAAGATATTGCCCATAATCACTCACAAGTATTGCATTTTTCAGAACATGGGTATAAGATTATCCTTGCTCTCACTCTCACAAAGAATTCATATGTTGTAACTGATGACCATAGGCTTTCCCTTAGTGTAATGCTCTACTAATATCAGAATGTTAAGCTTAGGATCAAATAGGTCTTTACAGGTTGTAATGTAGGCTAAGGGACGGGTAGGACTATTTTGGCCAGAAATAGTGACTATGTTCCTAAGAGCTTTAATACATCACATTATGCCATTAACACTCTCTTTTAATCAACCCTGCTACCTTTCTTTCATCTATCACCCCTTTTCACCTATTTTGTCATTCAAGCATAACTATCTTTTTATTTAATCATAAACACAATTTTTCCTTTTGTTTTTCTATTTCTTTTTCTTTTCTTTTCTTTTTTTTATAACACACCTCTATGATAGCCACTCTTTTTCATAACAAATTCAAGTACCAATACACTCTAAGGCATCACTCTCACCCAATTTCCTCTTATTTTGTCACATGACTTCACAACTTAAAGGGCTTAGGAATTTGGATCAAATTATGGTCTTGAAAAAAATAGATTAGGCTTACATATGAGGCTGTCAAAGAAAATAGGCTTAAAGGCTCAAAAGGGTTGACTAGGATAATGTCCACGGGTAGGTAAAACGAAGGTAAACAATTACAGGTTGCCAAAGAAATGCCTAAATCATCTCCTAAACTCACACTCTTTATTTCGCTTCACACACACACCAGGCAAGTTCTAGCATCAGCCACAAACATAGAATATACTATATCCTCACACACACAAGGCACATAGTCGACTTTATTGGGAGTAGTATAGACTCTTGACCCAACAGATGAAGGAACTGAACCACACAATTATCACATAGTGAGTCACAATTAGAGCCTAAACATCTCAATTGTAATGATTTTAGCACAAACTCTTGTTATAATACCATGCTGCCCCTCAGAACAATTTCATGCAAAGTTAAAAAAAATTTAAAAAATTTAACTACTAACAAACAAAACAAACAAACATAGATAGATGCAAATGCAGATAAAGAAGTAAAGCATACAAATACCAGCACTCCACACTTAGACGGGACACACTGCCCTCAGTGGAAAATAAATAAGAAGAACCTGGTTAGTCGGACTCCTCTTCTATGTCTGGGGTCGTACCCCCTGCGTCGGAATCATCGTCAGAGTCGTCATCCTCAGAAGTTCCTCATAAGTACCCCACTTGATTCCAAGAGTGCGTTGAGGTATTTGCAGCACGGAGGATTCACCTTGCTCTTTTCGTCCCCTTTTCTGGCCTTTTTGTGAAGTGGTTGCTTTTTCTTTTCCTTGTCGTCCTTTTTGTGCCATTCTACCTGAGATCTCAATAAAGTCATGTTAGCTTTATCTCGGAAGATTCAATCGACAAACAGACAATAGTGGCACCACCCCACACTTAATTTGTTGACACAAACTAATTAAGTGAATGATGTCGATTACTCAGACTTCATCGACATACATTTAGGTGATATGTTCCAACAATATGTTCAGCACAGTCATACTTTTATGTCCTCTTAACGTTATGCAATCTTGACAATGCTTTCGTGTTTGGACTAATGCATCTTTTGAACAAAACTACTACATAGATATCGTATCAATTTATGGCATAGAAATAATCACAACATCGCATGTTTGTAGTCACCCATGATTTTCATCTCAATGAAAAAGTCATTTCAACATGTAAGCTTTCAAGTTACAAGATTATGCAATTATCTTGACTATGTCGATTTCGCAAAAGTATGACAGTGTATCAAAATCAAATACAAGTTGGAAATAAGTCAAGAGCATCCATACATATTCTTTCACTCACTTAGTTGTATCAACCACATTCAAATCACCAACACTACTTCACGATTTAACAACTTATTATAGGCGTAGTATTGTAATACTTACGTAATATAAAAGAAGAGAAAAGAAGTACTTACTTTGTTGATGGCCTCGGAATATGTTGTTACAAAGTTAAAAGAGCAAAAATAAAAGTTTTGAGAGTTTTGGGAGGCAAAGGCGGCGTCTGCCGCCTTTAGCTTTGCCTAGTTGAGCAGAAGGCCATAGCATAGGCCATGCCTAATGCTTTTCCTAGTTGAGCAGAAGGCCATAGCATAGGCCATGCCTAATGCTTTGCCTAGTTGAGCAGAAGGCTTTTGCATAGGCGGCGCCTATGCTATGGCATTGTTGAGCATAGGCGGCGCCTATGCTATGGCACTCTAGAATCCGAGAGCTTATGCCATAGCATAGGCCTTGCCTTATTCATGGCCTAGATTTACATAGGCCTTGCCTTGTTCTTTGCCTATATTTTCATAGGCAATGCCTAACCCATAGCCTTTTGATTCTTCATTCCTAACTTACCACCTTCGACATGCAATACTTCTAAATCAAAATTTGAGACCAATCTCCTCTTTTACACCTCTTGCACCTACATTTACTCAAAAACAACAAAAATGATTAGAACGATGGGTTGCATCCCACCAAGCGCCTTAGTTTTGGTCGTGGCTCGACAAAATCCTAGGAAAACAAAAACAACAAGAACAATTAAAAACAATGGGTTGCCTCCCACCAAGCGCTTGATTTATTGTCGCGGCACGACATAGTTATCTCGATTACTTAGACTTCACCGAGATATTTGGTGCATCATTTTCTGAATGGATTCAGACGATGCTGATGCTTCATTGTGGGCACGCAATATTCTTCGAGATGCATATGGTGCATACATATCCCAGGTGGGATACCAATTATATCATCAATAGTCCAACCCATAGCTCTCTTGTATCTCTTCATAGCAGAGATAAGAGCCTCTACGTGCTATTCACTTAAATCATCCGCCACACTCACCGGAAGTATATTTCCACTTCTCAAGCATGCATACCTTAGATAATTGGGGAGCTCTTTCTATTCTAGCACTGAGGGCTCTTCAATGGAAGTCTTCGCTGTTGGTGACGGTTGATTCTTAAGATCAAGGTCCGGCTATTTAGGAGTATGAGAATAGGACCCTATTTCTGTTAGAGCACACATAGTTTCTTCATAATCTTCATCATCCTTATGCTCAACATTCAACAGCGCAGCAGACAATGTCTCAACAGTAAGCTGTTTCTCTACAGATAATGCTTTCTTATCCTCATAATGAACATCAGCTACAGAGAACATATTCATATCGCTGGGATGCTTCATTGCTTTGCATATATCAATGCAGACCACTTCGTCATTCAACCGAAATAAAAGCTCATTAGCTCTCATGTCAATAAGCACACTTCCTGTTGCAAGGAAAGGACGTCCCAAGATTATGGGAACTTCAGAATCCACCTCGCAATCCAAAATCACAAAGTCTGCAGAAAAAATGAAGGTAGACACCTTCACCAACACATCACTCAAGATACCCACAGGTTATTTTACCGACCTATCTGCCATCACGAGCCGCATATTAGTTGGTGTAGGGTCGCCCAACCCCAACTTTTTATAGACGGATAGTGGCATCAAATTGATGCTAGCTCCCAAATCGCACAATGCCTTAGCAAAATTCATAGATCCAACCGTGCAAGGAATAGTGAAAGCACCAGGGTCTGCCTTCTTCTGTACTAAGGATCTGTTAGCGATTGCACTGCAATGATGAACAATATCCGTCAACTCATAACTTGCTGCCCGCTTCTTTTTCAAAAGATCTTTCATAAATTTTGCGTACCCAGGCATTTGTTCCAGTGGCTCGACCAAAGAAACATTAATAGTTAGCTGCTTCAACATAGTCATAAACTTATTGAACCTGGTATCGTCAGCTTTCTTCTTCAATCTCTGAGGAAAAGGTGGTGGTGGAAGGGGAATAGTTTTCTCCACCACTTTCTTATTACCTTGCTTCCAACTATCATTCTTTTCAGGCTGCAAACGTCTAGAGGTGACGTCATGAACACACTCTTCAGCTTCTTCGGCCTCTTCACATTCTGCATCAATAACATTATCTCTATATCATCAACCACCTGTTTGTCCTTGGATGGATTTTCCAACACTTTACCACTCCGGGTAGTAATAGCCATGCATGATCCGTCATTCCTTGGGTTTTGCACCGTATCGCTGGGTAGTGTTCTAGCCTTTCTTTTGTTGAATGCCGCAGATAATTGACTCAATTGTTGCTCCAGCTATTTTATTAAAATGGAATGCGAGTCAACCAATTACTTCATTGAGGACAGATCATTTATTACCTCAGTTACTCCTGTGCTGGTTGCCTCTACTCCTTTCAACAGCTTAGCCATCATATCATCCATGGACATCTTTCCATAGCCAGACGCCACAGCCTCACGGTTTCCAGGAGGAACATACAAACCACTCCTGTCAGTCTAATTCTTCCAACTACCTTGATCACGGTCCTTGTATCCTGATTTATCATAATAGTTCCGACCTTGGTTTTCTTGGGCTTTGCCTCGGAAACCCTCCTGATTATTCTAGTAGTTAGCTTCTTCCTCAAAATCAGATTCATCTCTTCCATGTGCTACAACGGCCTTAACTTTTTCAGTCTTCCCTGATAATAAATGCTTGGTAAGAAGATCTATCTGCGTTTTCATGTGCGCCATATCTTGATCACGTTTCTGTTGTCTACGTCTCTGCTCTGCAGTCATTCCAACAGATACGGTAGAGCTTGCTACCTCAGAATCCCTGGTATGCCAAGCTCTACTCTGCTTTGTCATACGATCTAGCATATCACTTGCCTCAAGAAAAGTAAGGTCCATGAATGACCCTCCTGCAGCATTATCAACCACTGGCTTAGTCACTGAATTCAAAGACCTTTATAATATCTCCATCAAGTTGACATTGGTCATATGATGATTTGGGAACCGCATAAGCTTCTTTTTGAACCTCTCCCATGTTTCGTGGAGAGCTTCAGTTGGAAGCTGTCAAAAATTGTTGATCTCATCTCTTAATTGGGCTCTCTTGGATGGCGGAAAGAATCTTTCTAGGAAAGCGTCTTTCAGTTGCCTCCAATTAGTAATAGAATCAGGAGTTAGCCCGTTCAACCATAGAGTTGCCTCCCCAGACAGAGACAATGGAAATAAGCGCAGCCGAATTGCATTCTGCCCAACTCCTGGATTATCAAACGACTTACATGTAGAGATAAAGTTGACCAGATGCATATTCGGATCATCACCTGCAAGTCCACCAAATAGTCCCTTGAGCTGCAATAACTGAATCATGGTGCTAGTGATATTGAACTTGGCTCCGGGTGCCAAGGGCGGTGGAATAATAGCCCCTGTGGCACCAGCTCCATCAAGATCATCATCATCATCATCAAAAGGAGCCTGCACAGCTCGGTGTTCAGGTCTCATTCTAGATTGACGATCTCTCCTGTTCACAGGCGCTGCTACCTCATCTGCACGCCGTGGATTAAGTAACTCATCATCACCCAGGTCCTCATCATCAGGATTTGTTTCCCGAACTGGGTTATCAATATTCTGTTGATACACTTGAGCAGCTGCCAGTGCAGCTAGTCTAGCCTGCTCCTGTTGAGCCGCCCTTCTGTCAATGTCACGTTGTGCATCCATTCTACCAATAAGTTGTGGTTCAGGGTTTATGGGTAATAATGGTTGACCAGAACTTCGAGTATTTGGCATGCACTGAACAAAACCTGCAGAAAACAAAAACAACAACTAAAAGTAAAGTACGAGAATCTTTTACCAAAGGGTCTAGTAACAATCACAAACTTAGTTGACAACCGTATTCCCCGGCAACGGCGCCAATTTTTGATAACGCTCAAACTACATCTCTCGTAAGAGTGTAAGCGGTCGTTGTCAAATATATAACCCAACTGGGTTGGGTATCGATCCCACAGAGAATAGCCGGTCACTAAGTAAGCAAAGATTATTAGACTTTTGGTGCAAGTCTCGTAAAAGGGGGGATTTTGTAGCGTGCAATAATGTAACAAAATAGTAGAGTAAAAACGGAAAATAGCAAAGTAAAAAGGAAAGAATGTTCAGTAAGATGTTTAACCAATGAGAATTGAGAGTTGGGGTTATGTCCACCTTATGAGTTATACGTCTCTATTGGCTATGAGTTATGCGGAATTCAGACATGCATGTGCTTATAGAGAATTGTATTCTATGGTAAATCCAGGCGTCTTTCGACCATCAAGGATTATTTCACTTTAACTCTTTCGAGCTTAAAGCATGTCTAACGGTACAAATTCTCTAAGAGGTTAATCCAGTTACGGCACTAACTTTTTAACAGGGGTTGGTGCCCTATTACCGTGACATTATCTCTTTTCCAGACATATAACTTTTTTTTCGAACAAGTTAATGCTATACTGGCGTATTCTATGTGTTTGCAACCACAAGAATTTGCATTAAGATGAAGAGAATAATGATATAAGCAGCATACGTGTCACAAATTCACAAACTCATAGCAATAGATAGTATCTCATAAGGCTTCCATAACCCCAACAGAGAAGTTTAGCTATTCATGAGTGCAACGGAAATCACAATAGACTTTATCATTATACCAAAATAAAGATCTCACGTGTAGTAGGGTTTGGTATGGCGTTAGGCGTGAATTCCCCTTTAGAATAGCGGTTCTCTTGTTGTGGAAATTAAGAATTGAATGGATGAAGAGAAAGTAATTAATTGAAAGAGAATTATTTTCGGAACTCAAGAATGAATAAAAATCTCTAGAAAAATAGGGTATTTATAACACCCATATCCTATTCCTACTAGGCTACTGCATTACTTAACCTAATCCTACTAGGTTAATGCATTATTATCCTAATCCTAATAAGTTACTGCTGATCCCCAAAGTTTTTGGAAATGCTATTTTTGCCCGGGACAGATATTCCATGCGTCACTTTTGGTCCTTGGCGTCCAAGCTTTCCCTTCCTTCTTTCGTGAAGCTTCCTTGGGCGTCAAGTTATCCATAAAATGCTGAAATCTGCATCATTTATACCTGAAAACTTTCTAATCACGTTTGTTAGCTCGCTTACAGGAAAAAGGACTAAAAGTGCATGAATTATATATTTTGTCCTCAAAACTTAGCTAAAATATGGGTCAATTATAGTACTTTAGGCGTGTAAATACGCCTATCATCAAGATGGTATACTTCGTTGCCAGGGTAAGTTATGTGTTCTATGAGTTGATGGTTTGAGACAACTAATTTTAGCAAAAGTGCATGGTGCGCGATACTCTATTCATCCAGGAGCCACTAATATTTACCGTGATTTACGGGAAATCTATTTAAGGAATGGTATGAAGAAGGACATTGCAGAGTTTGTGGCTAAATGTTTAAATTTTCAACAGGTCAAAGTTGAACACCAAAGTCCTAGGAGTACATTGTAGGAGTTTAGCATCCCCACTTGGAAGTGAAAAGTGGTGAACATGGATTTTGTGACAGGGTTGCCTCATACGTGTCAACAACATGATTCGATTTAGGTCGTTTTAGATAGGATGACCAACTCAGCCCATTTTTTGGCAGTTCATATGTCATATTCAACTGAAGACTATACTATACTCTATCTCAAAGAGTTGGTTAAGTTGCATGGAATCCTATTGTCTATCATTTTAGATAGGGGTACTCAGTTTACCTCTCACTTTTGGAAGGAATTTTAGAAGAGTCTTGGTACCCAAGTTCATATCAGTACAACTTTTCATCCTCATATAGATGGTTAAGTGGAACGGACCATTCAAACTTATGAGGACATGTTGAGGGCCTGTGTTATTGACTTTAAAGGTAGTTGGGACGACCATTTACCTTTGATTGAGTTTCCTTACAATAATAGTAATCACTCCAGTATTCAGATGGCTCCATTTAAAGCTCTCTATAAAAGGAGATGTAGATCTCTTATTGGTTGGTTTGAGGCAGATGAGGCTACTTTGATAGGGCCAGATTCAGTGTTTAAGGTGATGAAGAAAGTTTAGTTAATTCAAGAGAGGCTGAAGACAACCCAAAACCGTCAGAAATCTTATGCAGACGTGAGGAGAAGGGATCTTGAGTTTGAGGTTGGTGACGATCTATATGAAGACTTTGCCTATGAAGGGAGTGAAGATATTTGGAAAGAAGGGGAAGCTTAGTCCCCACTATGATGACCCATAAAGAATCTTGAACTATTTTAGGAAAGTAGGTTATGAAATTGATTTGCCTGCAGATTTGGCATCAGTACATTCAGTGTTCCATGTTTCTTTGTTAAAGAAATGCATTAGTGATTCAGTTTTTGTTATTCCTTTAGAAAGTGTAGAAGTTAAGGATAGACTTTACTACGAAGAAGCCCTAGTTAAGATCCTTGATTACCAGATTTATAGGCTAAGGAATAAAGAAGTTTCCTTGGTTAAAGTACTATGGCGGAATCAGTCTGTCAAGGGAGCTTCTTAGGAAGAAGGGGCAGATATGTGACCCAAGTACTCTTATCTCTTCTCCGCAAACTCAGATTTAGTTGGAGGTAACAATTTTAATTAGATTGACTCTTTTTAGTTCTCTGTTTTTCCTATATAACCATTCTTATGTCATTGCATGCATCCACAAAATTAGTTCAGTTCATGTATCATGCTACAAACTCAGTTATGTAGCCATGTTCCAAGTCATGCATATTCAGTATATGATCTCATTTGCCTTAGCATTATTAGTCTAACCAGTCTCATTAGAGGATGAATGTTTCCAAAGGGAATATATTGTAATACCCCGTAAGATTCTAAGCTTGGTTCAGTTGTAGTCACATGCCTAAAAGGGTCAAAGGCTTGATAATTTCACTAAGTATTGAGGACTTAGTGATTTGGTACATGTTTATGAGTTGGTACATATTTAGGGAGGTTAGAAGTATGTCTCAGGAGAGTTTGGGGATTTTCATATGGGGTTCGGGGCATTTTGGATAGCTAAAATAGTGAGCCCTCACGATAAGCTCGCAACGCGTTAGTTTCTCCCATGGTGACTGGGTCTACAGTGCGTTGCTCTCTCCCTCAGAGAAAGTGACACGGTGCATTTCTCTCTCCCCTGTAGCAAGGGACCCGGCGCATTGGGGCCCTATGTTCAGCTCCTAGATTAATGAAATCAAGGGGAAATTGAGTCTTTTCCCTCAACCTAAATCGTCCATAACACAATTGGGTGCATCCATAGGGGCGTTATTTTCCACTTTCTTTAAAAATTACTCTAATGAAACCCTAAACCTTCCCAAGAAAAAAATCCAAGCTCTTTTCCCCAAGAATACAAGAGTTCAAACTCCCATGTCCAAGAAATCTTCAAGAACCTAACTATTGAGGTATGTGGGGTATTCATCAATGGGTCTCTTTCACCCATTGAGCCCAAAAACCTTCTCATTGATTAAAGTATAGGTTCTTGTTTTATTATGGAGTTTTATATGTTCAAGATGGGGTAATTTATGGTTTTCCTTAGCAATTTGAACTCAATTCATGTCCACGTATGATCTTGATGAGCACTATCAGAAATAAATGTTTAGTTGAAACTATTTCAGTTTAGTACTAGTGTCAGTTCAGTTGGGAGTAGGATTTAGCACCGAGCGAACCCAGAGATAGGGGCCCACCTGCCAGTAGAGGGTGTGACTTTTAGTAGCATTCCATGAGTTTTTGAACTACTTTGTCAGCGTAGGTTTGAGATGTCTTCCAGCTAGTTAAGAGTTGACACATATCTTATGAGAGCACCTGCTAGTAGAGGGTGACTCTTTAGTCCTTCGGGACACCAGTTTAGTGGTTCCACATAGCCAGTGTTAGTACCCATGGCATGCTATCGACAACCTTCCAACTAGGGTTATAGGTTGGATCGTGATTAACTTAGATTGGGGCATGTCGGTTACATGAGACCTCCCATAGTCTCAATCAGTATTCAGAGTACGTTAGTTCAGGTTTGCATGATCAAGTATACAGCTATTAGTTATTTAAAAATCAGTATTCAGTTATTCAGATATTAGTTATTCAGTTACACAAATTACTTTAGTTTATGATTGTGCTTGGTCTTGCATTCTCAAACCTTACATGTGCATTCATTCATGTTCAGTTATATTATGCTTTTTAGTTAGCCCTTATCTCACATACCAGGCTGCATACTTTTCTTTGCATATGTTGTCTTATAACATAGGTTCGGACGCTCAGTTTCCCAACCATTCTTAGATAGCTCAGTGTTTCCCAAAAGTAGTAGTGGTGAGTCCTCATCCATCGAGGACATGATATGTTTTCTTCATTTATTTTAGTATTATCTTGTGTTCAGTCAGTTGGAGTTAGTTGGGGTTTGTCCCATCAAATCCTTCTGATGTTTAGAGGCTTTCAGACAATCAATTAGACAGTCAGTCAACAAGTTTTTCATTATTTATAAGATATTTTAGACATGTCATTTTACGTATTTTAGTATTTTGATTTACAGTATCTTATCAGCTTATCTTCTGCATGTGTTGTTTTATTACTCTTTTACTTAGTGCTCACAAAAGGTACCAGCTCATGGGTTAGCTTGTGGTCACTTGTGGCCGTAAGCACCGTTGTCGCGATTAGGGGGTATCCTCTGGTCATGACAATACTTGGTGAGTCCTCATCCATCGAGGACATGAGGGGTTAGACTCTGGTCTTTGCACTATGTTGTCTTATAACATAGATTCGGACGCTCAGTTTCTCGATCCTTCTTAGACAACTCAGCATTTCCCAGTAGCAGTAGTGGTGAGTCCTCATCCATCGAGGACATGATATGTTTTTCTCATTTATTTTAGTATTCCCTTGTGTTCAGTCAATCAGAGTTATTTGGGGATTTATCCCATCAACTCCTTATGTGGTTTAGAGGCTTTTAAACAATCAGTTAGACAGTTAGTCAGTCAGTTTTTTTTGTATTTATAAGATATTTTAGACATGTCATTTTACGTATTTCATTATTTAGATTTACAGTATCCTATCAACTTATTTTCCGCACGTTCTATTTTATTACTATTTTACTTAGTGCTCACAGCAGGTGCCTTCTCATAGGTTAGCTTGTGGTCACTTGTGGCCGTAAGCACCATTTTCGTGATTTGGGGTTGCCTAGGGTCATGACAATAGTAATGCTTCGAACGTTAGGAGCTCACCCTAAATCTCCAATCCATAGCAGCTTTGCAGGATGCATACACAAATAGCGAGAACTCGTACTATGATCTGCAGGCTACAGAAGTGTAGTATGAGTAATAAATACGTGGTACTGAGTAGGATACTACCAACTAAGCTCCAATGATAATATAAGTACAAATAACATGCAAAGAAGGAATATAAACTACAAGAAACTATCCAGGAAGCTAACATGACAAAGGTAGAGAAGCAGTAAGGATAAACAATCTTATTCTGACAGTATTCAGGATCCAAAGTACTATACTATATATCACTAGCCAATATACAAATAAAGAGTGAAAGAAGGACTTATAGTTATATACAAGGCCAAGGAATACATGTACAATATAGATAAACAAGGGAAGAAAGGGATATATGGTAATACCATAGCTAGATATATGTATATACATGTAGATATACAAGACTAACTCAATGGTAACAACCTAAGGTAGCAAACCTAACCTCTCCAGGGAATCCTAACAAAGAAAAACTAATGCTAGCATGATCTAGGCATATAGTCAATATTCTAACCATGAATACACTATCTATAATGCAATTTACCATTAAAAGAGAGGAATTAGAATCATACCTCCAGCCACAGTACCATTCCATAATCAGCCTACCACGAACTAACCATAATAACAACAATAAAGTAACTGGTTAGTCCGAACAAGTAATACCTAACCGTGGCCTCATCACCTCAAAAGGTTCAATCAACACTAAACAAACAACAATCATAGTCTATACCTATGCAACTCCCCCATAAGGCCGATAGATATAAGCACCAGACAACATACTAGTGATAGGAAATGTATATTAATTAATGAATACAGAGTAAATCCATAGTACCATAATCAATCCAAGTGCCATAATGTATTAAGTGTATACACCTCCTCTAGCTCAACAAGTCATAAAGGAATGACCTATGAGGATATCTGTTCTCTAGCATGATGACTCACAAATGAAGGAGCCCCTAAGGGATTCGAGAATATCTGTATACACTTACTTGGTCTCGATCCAAGATTTCCAATCATCACCATCATTAATCTAATCTATCCAATATTGGATAGATAAATATATATAATAAGTTCCCAAACTCAAATCATGGCTAAAAGATTGTAGGTTTGTAAATTCATTGCCCGAGATCAACTCCATAACTAAATAAGTCACAGAGTAGAAAGGGTCGGCATCACTCTCTATTGAAGTAAACAATAGTGGTAAAAGAGTGGATAAATCAAGGACCAAAATTGATCTCGATATATTTTCTGAAACATCATCTTTTGTTCCAAAAGATCCTAAACCATTAAGGCAGTATGATTCCCACCATAAGAGAATCCGTTTAATAGTGAAAAGTGGGAGATAATCCTTTTTTATAAAACAGTAGTAAAATCATGGTTTCTGTTTGAATCATGCCACTAAATGAGCATTAATGCACGAGAGTATGCACGCCATCACCCGTATTTAAACAACAAAACCATAAGCATCTAAATGTTCATGGACTAAGGCTACATCCTTTATAAGTATAGAATACTCACCTTGAGTCCAGCTAGTATCCTAGCCATGAACTCAGGCCCAACAATATATAACTAGCATAAAGGTAATACTGTAATTTGGGAACTATGATCCAATTCACTAAGCGAATAGTAAACCGTATACTAAAGGATACTTATCATAAACTATGGTCAACATTCTTATGTTCTATGGTGATAGGAACCTATCGTCACAACAACTATTTCATCTTAAGGGTCAATTTACCTTTCTATCCCCAAACTCCTACATTAGGTTAAGTCTTAATATTATAATTATAAACATGTCCTATCATACCCACCTAGTGTGAAATCTGCACTACATATTATCTCATGAAGAAAACTAGATCGAAGCCTACCTCATTGTCGAACTGCAAGTCTTGAGTCATCCACAAATTGCTCATTTTTTCTCCACGATCCTGAAACACCGCCACATTATCAAAATTGTAACCTACCGTCAATAGGAGTAAAACTAGACCCATATTTCTATCTAAAAGGTTGGGTCAAGAATGGGCCCACAAGGCCCACAAAGAGAATTCAAAATTGAATTTGTTATGAAGTCCCTCAAAGGATAAGAATTGTGTGCTCAAGAGTTTAGCACAAATAATGCATAAATCGGGGCCCAAATTAGCACCTATGGTCCAAGGATTTAAAGATCGAACTTTTAAATATTTAGAATAAAATATGATGGAATTTGATGGGAAAAATAATAAGAAATAACCAAGGAGTGTTTGGCTAACTTACCTTAGCTTCAATGAATGATATCCCACTCTTTCCTTTTCTTTAAGCTTTGAAAATTATGGGAAATGATGGAGAACATTAGGGAAAAAATGAATGAAGAAAGGGGGATTAACAATCCCCAGGTGCTGCTAAAATGGTCACTTGTCCACTTATGTGGCTACCACTTAAGCGGTATAAGTCCGCTAAAGCAGCAAGGCAATGGAATTCATGCACTTCTAAAGTGGTCTCCTTCCTGCTAAAGTGATATCTGCTTAAGCGGTTCTTGACCGCTAAACAAAACCTAAGCCAAATGGCCAAGGCCACTAAAGTAACTGCTAACCAAATATCAGGCACCAGATTTTGGCTAAGTCCAAATAGCCTCCGATCGAGTGTTCGAATTAGTGTGAAACCCCATGTGCATGAATAAACTATGATACCATACTAAATTCAACATTCTAGACTCAATAGTATCATCAAGACTTTCATCCAAGATCATTTTAACTAAATATGAGGCCTACCCCTATAGTTCTATTTTCCATAGAATCCACCCAATGGCCCAAAATGTGTCTGAAAGCCTTGGGACCTGAACCAAGGATCCCTTTAACATAAAATCAACACTTTGAGTTGATAACATTGTTGGAATTATCATCCTAGGTCATTCACTAGAGGTTTTGTTCTGAGATTAAACTGCAAAAGCTCCAAAATAGGGAAATGAGCCTAAAACCCAAATGAACTACGTAATAACTGGATTAACAGTTATGGCAAGTCATAAATAACCTATAGCTATCGTGGGAAGGGTCAAAATGCTAGAAATGCATATAAGTTAAGGAAATGACCTAGAGGGTCATTACAATATCCACTACTAAAAAGACTTTCATCCTCAAAATTCAATGGATACAAAAGCATGAAAGCTCGAAGGGACGAGGTACTGGACCCACATTCTCAAGAAAGACTCCTCAAATAACCTCTAAGAAGAAATAATGTTTCCAAGGGATTTTACTATAGTTGTTCCTTTTTCAACCAACTTCCTTACTTTCTTTTCCAAACAACCAAAACTCAACCTCAACAACCAACTAGCCTCCAACGGAACCATGAATGGATGATGCATGAAAATCTAAGCCACAACACTCTGAGATAACACTGATATAAGAACAACAAATCAAGACTCAACAAGGCTAAAGGTAATTCAAAGCCTTGGTTATGCGACCAATTCTAATATTCAAATCTAACCTTTTTTTGCCTTTCCAAAGTTGTTATCTACTCCAAACCACATAGAAATTCATTCGAATCCTGCCTGTACAAACAAATCATACTAACCTCGAAGGACAAGGGCTGATGCACCAAAAATACTTAATGGTAAGCATATATATAAGTCAATAAAATGCTACATAGGCATATAAATGGTGATAACCAATGTCTACAATCTATTCCAAAGCTGCTATCTGATTTGGAGGACTCTCGAAATTTAGATGAAAAGTCCACAGTATGAACACTTAAAATTAAATGGTCCCCTCCAAGGTGTCCCACCAAATTAGGATGAAACCACGCTAAGCTTAACTTGAGCACTGTACTTCTGCTGAGAAGATGATTCCAAAATTTTGGCAAAAACTAAGAACCAAGTCCAAAAGTGGAAAAAACCATCATCAAGTGCCAACGAGATATCATATGAACACTAATCAACCATATTATATCTGAACCAAAAAAGACCAAACAGGTAGATAAAGAGTAGGCTTATTCAACACTAGGATTCTCATCTGACACAAATCTGGAAATAGAGGCTGCAATGAAGCTACTCAATTCAAAACAACTTCAACACTTAAGTCAAATTAGTGGATCCCAATTACAAAAATTAATCCATCAATGAGTAAGTATCCAAATGCCAAAATCCCTCATTACCCTCAAGCCTCCCTTCAAAAGAGCCAAAATTCCAACACTTGAGCCAAAAAGTCTGAACTAAGGCTAAATACCCAAATTGACCTTACATTTATAAACCAGGAGTATCCCCCAACGACCCTTGTAAGAATGAAACTATAATGTCACTGAAGAATATAACCACAACTAGGGAACACCACCAGCCAAAGACATAAGCAATAAACCCCATATCTACTAGAGGGCATGAATCATCAAAGCATACCTAGGAACTCACCAAGGCTGCGCACCATACTAGTGATAACCAAAACTCTACTAACCCAAAAAAATCCAAGCTTACCTGGAAAATGGTCAATCCAATACTTTATCTCAATAACAAATACCCATAGGCACATATCACCAAAGGAGAAGCACTTCACTAAGTCTTAATAGGCCGAACAAATGCCAAAATAAGGATTTCCAAAATCCACCCATGTAAAAATTCTTAACCTAATTAAACCATAATCACATTGCCGAAGAATAGAGTACCAATAACAACATCAATTCCAAGATCAAGACCACTATGAAAAATAAACCAAGCAAATCAAGATAACGAATTCCCAATTAGCCAATTTATGATGCGGTCAAAGGAAAAGATCACCCATCTTCGCTTCCCTCCACTTCACTAGAACAAGAACCACATCATGGAAAGAATGAAATATCTAACTCCATACCTATACTAAAATCTCAGCAAACCATAAGGTGGGTCCTAGAATCTCAAACTTAGGAGTAGGCAATATAACCTAATTGCCAACTCTAGAACCATGGAAGGCCAACCTACTTTTGCTTCATATCCCACTAAAAACCAACCTAATATCACCAATAGAAAAAGAAAATGACCAACCTCACCTTGCTAAAAGAGAGAAAAATGTCCCATAGGTTAGCCGCCTAGGCTAATTAACAAAAATCGCAAGGAAGGAAAAACTAGATTACACTAGTCTAGTTATCTATCAAGTAAGGATCAATCAATGTCAAACAATGCCAATAATAATAATATCAATATAAAAATTAGTATACGGAGTTGGTGGTACCAAAATGAAATTGACAATAAGTACCACTACAGGGTCATAAGAAGTCCAATATGCTATGATAGATGAGACTCATATTGAAATGCTACACCCCTAGGGAAATATCAATACTTATCCACTCTAACCACTACCAAATAAACTATCTACAGGGATAGTAACATAATCATGAAATCTACACCAATGCACACTTCTTAAAATAATGGCCAATCCTACTATAACCAAAACAAGCTCCTACAGTACTCTAAGGTACTGCATCCATTGATCTAGAATGGTGCCATAGCCTAAAGATCCATATCAAATACACCACAAGGTCTGATGAGAACTCTGCTCACCGTAAGCACCACAACTAATAAGAGAGACACCTATAATCTGTAATTCTACCTATGTGAAACTGATAGGCTACAAGTGAAGTTGATCTCCACCCAGAGGATCTTCACTCTTGAATAGAATACCAAAAACACTATAATAATGACATGGACATTTACCACCACCTCTATATATCCTAATAAATGCTCACTCTCTGGCCCTATATGATCAACAACTCAAGGGAAGAAAAACCCAATTGTTATGAAATGCGTTGATACCAAATAGAGTGACAAAGTTAATCCTTTAGAAAATCAATGCACTATCTTATGCTCTGAAGGATGTAGCATAGAAGTATGTTTGGCCCACTCAAGGAACTAAATCTTATACTCTAAAACCAACAAGGAACCTTTTAAACACTAATAAACCCAACTCTAGCCTGAGAACTTCTTGATGTATCAGATATATTTTCTAGTAATGAGGTATATGTAAAAAATCTCAGAATCCCTAATGCTTAATCTTAAAAGGCTGAAGCAATCATAAACTCTGCTAAAGCCTGAGCTGGCCCCATATCCTCTGACTGACGCTGAAGATCTTTGGTATTAATCTCTGACTCCCTAGCCTAATATTGAGCTAAAACTTTAGCAACACGTGCGTAAGTTTTGTTCGTATCTATTGATAACCTTGTACCATTCGTAGCATAGAATAAAGTCTAATAACATACTAGAGACTCATACAAATATAGATACACGACAAAGAGTCAAGAATAGAATTTCTTAAGAATGTCCTATAACCTCACAAAGATAAGATATAGATGTCTTTATACTGATCTGCAATACTCTACTAGACACTTAGATTTTACCAACACACTGATAAACCTAGGCTCAGATACAAATTTGTCATGACCCAATTTCTTGGGTCATGATAGAACCTACTAAAACCCACTAGTAAGTAAGCACATCCATAGTCTAAAACTATTAGTAAAGGATGATCAAAAGAAAATAATAAAATAATAAAATAAATATAAATAGGCTAATATATATTAAGAAACCCTAAGACCTAGTAAAGTTTGTACAAGAGCTTCTAATGCAATAAGATTACAAAGACAAATACTGAATAAATATATATGTACGACCCATCTCTAAATACAACATAGAGATTAGTCAAATCCATAAGAGGAAGAGTAGTGCTAATTCAAACATCAGGAGCTCACCATAAATATCCAATACATAGCTACTCCATATGATACACACACCAACGCTAAGAACTCATACTATGATCTACAGGTTATAAAAGTATAGTATGACTACCAAGTATGTGGTACTCAGTAGGAAATTATAGACTGAGCTCCAAAGATAATGTTAGTATTAATAATATGTAAAGCATGAATATAAACTACAGGCAACTATCTAAAAAGCTAACATGAGAAAGATAGAGAAGTAGTAGGGATAAACTATCCTATTCTAGCAGTATTTAGGAACAAAAGCACTATACAGTATATCAATAGCCAATATACAAATAAAGAGTGGAAGAAGGATTTATAATAGTACACAAGGATAGGAATACATAGACAATATGTACAAATAAGGAAAGAGTAGGATATACATTAATACCATAGCTACATATATGCATATACATATACATATATAAGACTAAGTCAAAGGTAATAACCTAAGGTAGCCAACCTAACCTCTCAAAGGAATCCTGACCAAGGAAAAGCTAATGCTACCAGGATTTAGGCCTCTAGAAAAAAATTCTAACCTTGAATACACTGTCCATTATATAATTAACTATAAAAAGAGGATTTGAATCAGACCTCCAGCCTTAGTATCAATCATAATCAGTCTTCTATGAATGAACATTAATAAAAATAATACAGTAATAAGCTAGTACGAACAAACAATATTGAATCAGGGCAAGGTTCAGTCAACCTCAGCAAATAGCAACCATAGCCTATACCTATACAACCCCCCAAAAGGTTGATAGATATAAGCACTAAAAACAAACTGGTGATAGGTAATCTATATAAATAATAAAGGTAAAGGTAATCCATAGTACCATAACCTATCTAAGTTCCATAACATACTAAGTATATACACCCCCTCCAGCTCAACACCTTGCAAAGGCGGAACCTATGACGAATTCTCTTCTCAGCATGATAACTCATAAACAAAAGGGGCCTAGGGGATTTTGAAATATTTATATACACTACCTGGTCCTAATTCAGGATTTCTAACTCTCCATCTAGTATCATATATATACACACACACACCTATATATATATAAATAAAAGTAAGGACTCGAACCATGGCTAAAAAAGTGTAAGTCAATACATCTATTACCCTAGATCATCTTCGAAAATAAATAGTATCACAGAGTAGAAAGGGTCGGAATGTATCTTGACTGAAGTAAACAATAGTGGTAAAAGAGTGGATAAATCATGAATCAAAATCAAACTCACTCAATTTTCTAAAATATCATATGTCGTTCCAAAAGCTCATAAACCATTAAATAAGGTGGTATGATTCTTTCTATAAAAGAATTTGTTTAAAAGTGAAAAGTGAGTGGTAATCTCTTTCTATCAGATAGTAGTAGTAAAATCATGATTTTAGTTGGAATCCTACCACTAAATATGCATGAATGCACCGAGGGTATGCATGCTATCACCAGTATTCAAACAGCACAATCATAAGTATCTAAATAACCATAGGCTAAGGCTACGTCCTTCATAAATATAACATATAAAGGCCAGGTCAAAGTTTGGGTCACGAACAAGCCTGTAGGGCCAGAAAATAGAATCCAAAATTAAATATTTCATGAGATTACTCAAAGGAAAATAATTGTGTGCTCAAGAGTTTAGCACAAATGATGCATAAATCAGAGCCAAATAAGACCTTAAGGTCTAAGGATTTAAGGACCTAATTTCTAAGAATTTACAATGAATAGAATGGAATTTGATGGGGAAAATAATAAAAAATTACCAATAAGTGTTAGGCTAACTTACCTCAGCTCCAACGAATGATTCCCCACTCTTTTCCTAAAAATAGTGGAAAATAATGGAGAAAATAAGGGGAAAATTACACACAAAAGGGGATTTAAAAATTCCCAGGTACTGCTAAAGCGGTCAGTTGTAACTTAAAAGGCTACTTCTAAAGTGGAACAAGTCTGCTAAAATTGCCAGGTATTGAAATACATGCGCTTCTAAAGCAGTCTTCTGGCCATTAAAGTAATATTTTCTTAAGCAGTCCTTAACCGCTAAAGTGAACCTCAGCCAAATGACCAAGGCCACTAAAGTGGTTCAGGTCCGTTAAAGTTACTACTGCTAAAGCGGTCAAACCATATATCAAGCACCAAATTTAGGCTAATTCCAAATGGACTATGACCGAGTGCTCAAAATTTATTTGGAACCCTTTATGGAGCAGATGAAGTATGCTACCACACCAAATTTGACATTTTCAACTCAATAGAACCATTAAAACATTCATTCAAGATTATTTTTACTAAATATGAGGCCCACACCTATAGCTCTATTTTTCATAGAATCCACCCAATATCCTAAATGAGTCCGAAAGCCTTGGGACCTAAATAAAGAGTCACCCTAGCCTAAGATAAATATTTTAGAGTTTTTAGTTTTGTTAAAATTCTCATCCGAAGTAGTTAATAGGAGTTTTAGTCCGAGACCAATTCCTTAATAATGAAATATCTAAAAGAAAAAAATGAGCCTAAATCCCAAATGAATAGCTCGATAAACACATGGATAGTTTTGGAAAGTCTTAAATAATCTATAGCCATTATGGGAAGGCTCAAATAGTTAAAAATAAGTGTAATCATGGAAATGACCTAGAGGGTCATTACATTAGTTAATAAGAATCCTTTCTATTCTTAAGGTTGGTTTGTGACTCTTGAAAAGTGATTGATCAAATTAAAAAACAACTTCAGTTATATATTTGATTGGTTGAAAGATAATATGTGTGAGATATTTGAGTGGTGCTATCCAAGAATAAAAAAGTTTAAATACGAGTGATAGTGAAGATTTTTATTTTTAATCTTGTTTTCTCATTTTGTAGATACTTTTGGAGTTAAAGTATGCCATTCATAGCTTCAAATCCTTTTGATGATGACATGAAAAATTATGTTTGTAGTAATGATGATGGAGATTATGGAGTCTATGAAAATAGTCATGATGATGAGACATATGGATATAAAAGCTACTACTTCGAAGGTGAATATGAGATAAATAACACTCATAAATCTTATTATAAAGACAACAGAGTAAAAGAACCTTATAGTGATTATTATGGAGTTGATGGAGAATATGAGGGCCCTCACACTACCCACTATGAGTATGAAGATGGATTGATGTATAATTCTTCATCTTACTTACCTTATGAGCCTTGTGATGAAGATTTCCATAAAATAAATATGATGATGTAGATAGTAGATATTTGTATGTTTTGTTTTATAGTACTTCTTATCCTAGTCAATGTGGTATGTGTGGGTATGTTGGTACTTCTTAAAATGCTATATCTTATGATTAATGTCCTAATGCCAATGTGTCATGTTCTAAATATGAAAATGGAGTTAGAGATAGGATGGAAGAATCACAAAGTCTTGAAAGTAGAGAAAATTCAATGTTTCAAGATTGCGATAACCCAAAGAGGTAAACTCATGAAATAAAAGTGTGCATTTATAGTTATTTAGGAAATATGACTTTATTTGATGATCATAGTTATACCAACACCATTACCCCATATGTGGTTTAAAGGTTAGGAATACCTTATGTGATAATACAAAACCTTATTTTATTCAAAAGGGTTATTGGGTTGATAGATATGTGAAGGTACTTTTTTACTTGGTGAATACCAAGAGGAGATTTGGTATGATGTGTTTCCTAAAGAGACTTGTCACATGTGCTTAGAAAATTCTTGGTTTCAAAGGAATAAGGTTTTTTACAAGAAAAAATGGTATAAATATGTAATGGAAAAAAAAAGATTCTTTTTCCACCTCTTTCTCCTCTCCAAGAAAATTTGGGTACTTATTCAAACTTTCTCTATAAATGTGACAGACAAAAGATTGAGAGGACTAAGGGAGCGTGAAGTGGCAACTCTAGAGTGGAAAAAGGAAAGGATCTGTGGAGTAAAAAAGAGTTGCCACAAAACTAAGATAACCTCTTTATTGTTCTTCTTTTTGTAAGAATTTTTATGTAGGTACAAGCATGGTAATTGAAGAAACAAGAGTTCTAAAAAAGGAGCACGTTTGAGGATTTCAAGAATGTGTTACTTTATTGGATCGAGAGGATTAGCTTGTCTAAAGATATGAGAGTTGAAGCTTCTGTCCAAGGTAAAGAAATTCCCTTTTGTGAGCCTCAAGGTACAATATCTAAGATTGATACTTTTAATATTTTAAATGAACAATGTGTGAGTAATAGATTATCTTTAGGTCATCTTAATAAATTTTTGTCACATTGTGATAATGTCTGTGTTGAGAGTGTTCATACACTACTTTATCCTATTGATGACCTAATTGATTCTCATTGTAAGATAAATTTGTGCCCATCTAGTTTTGACACTTGTGACTTTTATGATAGCACATTCTCATGTGATTCTTTGCCATGTTTTGATAATATGCTCATTGATAATATGGATCCACTAGTTGATCCTATTGATGAACAAATTGTTCTTTTAGTAAGATTAATTTGTGTCCACATAGTGTTGATACATGTGCTTTCGATGATATTTCATTATCAATTGATATTTGGATTGATCAACTAGGTTTTATGTGTGGTACACTACTTAAGGGATCTTTGATGTGTTTATTGAGCCTCAAGTTAGTGGGAATGTTGATGAAGTTGATCAATTGAGTAGGAGTGACTCATTGAGCTTATATTTTGTTTAGAATCCTATTGATTGTTTACTCATAGATATCATGTTCTTGAAGGTGATTCTAACAATGATAATTGCCTTTTTTAGAGTGAAATTACATGTTTTAATTTTTCTTTGTGGAGTGATCATTCTCTCTTTAAGTATAATATCTTCTTGGAAAATTATGAGATCACTCCTAGTAAAGTTCCTAGTGGTGTGAACCATGATATTAGTATAGTTCTTAAGATTTATACTCTTTATGATAACCCATTATGGTGTGAAGATATTCATCTCAAAGATGGAAGCCTCTTCTTGGAATATGAAAGTAGTCTTTTGGGAAAGGATTGTGAGGAGGATGAAGGTGGTATTTGTTTTTCCACTACTTCTTAATCTTTGTGTGTCCTAGTTTTTGATGGTATGATCATTGATTTTGAGTTTAACAGTGATCTTGCATATGAGAACATCTTGGATGAAGTTGTTTTGTGGGATATTTTTCTTTACTATCTATTTGCATATGATGATACTCATGTTTGTGTGTAGAGTGTATGATATCTTCACAGGAGTAACAACTAGGAAAATAGGTGTTTATTTGATCCCATTTTATGTTATCTTTATCCATTTAATCCCAGTGATCGTTGTCATTGTGACGTAATGAATGTCCGTAAAGGCAAGCCTAGTATGAGTGAGGTTGTTGTCTTGTATGATGATTAGTATAGTAGTAACATTATCTTTCTTGCATGTGATTATTATTAGGTATTCTTATTTGATCTTATGGTCTTCAATGAAATATATTTGCCAACTTATGTGGACTATCATGTGTTACTTAACTTAAAAAGAAATTTGCGCTTGTGTAAATGTAAAATCAGGGAGGACTTACATATGTGGTTGCCTAAACACCATGGTTATTTTATTCATCCCTTCGTCAATGTTTTCTATATATCCAAGCATCTCTTATTTTGTTGGGTTATAAACCCTTTCTGGCTTATTTTTATGCTTGGTTATATATTAAATGTGTCTACCCTTGGCATTGTGATAGAATTGTTATTTCTAACACTAACCCTCATGCCATGAGGATCTTGTTGTTGCTTGTTTACCCTATCATTTTGCTAGGTTTGTATTTGAGGATGAATCCTTTTTAAGAAAAGAAGAAAGAAACAATTCATTCTTCATCAATATCGTGGAATGAAGAATTGAATCTCAAGAATATGCTTAAGTGGATATATAAGGAAGAAAGGTGAAAAAGGAAGAAAGAGGCTATGAATGAAAGAGGCTATGAATGAAAAAGTGGATGTTTTTGACATTCAAGTTTCATGCTAAAGAAGACCTTATTTCATTAAGTATATTTTTGTAACTACTAGTGTATGCTATAAATAAACTAGTGTAGGCTATAAATAAGTTAGAATAACTCATTTTAGAGGTAGACTATATTGATGTGTTGAATTGATGATTGAAAAACTCTTGAGAGAGTTGAGGCTAAGGCCACAGTTGCTAGGAAATATTGATGGAATTTCTTGCTTGAGCATATCATTCCTCTTGAGGGTGTCTCAATAGTATAGATGGTTGTATGGATTTTTCTTAATAGGAGGTCTTGGTTTTCTTATAGCCTCAGTTGCCTATTAAATCCTTACTTGTGTCTTGATTTTATAGATTTTGTACTCTTTAGACTTTGTATTTGAGGATATTGGTTTTGATATAGCCATTGTTCTCATTTTATTTACATTTTGTGTCGATCTTATATAAAAAATATTTTTGGCCGGTAATAATTCTAAAAAATACTACCAATTCACCAATAAAACCTCTCACACCTGATAATACAAGGGAATCCATAAAAAAGCTACTAAACATCGTCAACATATTTAGCATTAGAATAACTGTATCTTTAATTTCGTGTTGTTAGATTTTAGGGGCTCTAATTAGCTTCTACATATTCCATCTCATATCACTAATTCTAATAGTCTCATTAGATTTGGAATGTCGATTTTAGGATAGGGGGACCCTTGGTTCGGGTTCCAAGGATTCCAAACTTATTTTGGGCAATTGGCTGATTTTTGGATAAAATGGTTCCTTGGGTATGGAACTAACTTTTATCGAAACAACCTCGGATGGGAATTTTTATGGCACCATTGAGTTTGAAATTTTGAATTTGGTAGTTTAGCATAGTTTGTTTGCATTTAAGAGATTATAAACAAATCCTGAGGGACCAATCGAAACATTTGCAACTTGCTTAAGTTGTTGGTGCATCAACACCTGGTGCAGGCCAAAAATGGCCTTTGCATTCACGTGAACTTGTTCACAATCTCAAAGGTAAAAGATGTTCAACTTCCTAGTTGCAGTCCAAATTCATGTTCATAAAGAGTAGGCCATCCTGGCCTGTCTAGCCTTCTTCATCACAATCACGGTAGATTAATCACATTTGTGGAGGTTTATTCGAGCCAGTTCCAGTATTAGTGATCATGTTGGGACTATGTTGGTACTGTCTGAGCTTTGATTTATACCTAATTTTATCTAAAAAGGGCCTAAGTAACAACATATTTTCATCATTTTAAGCATCGAAAGTTATATGAAATCAAAGCACATCAACACCCTCAACATAGAGTAACACAACATAACAAAACAACACAACAACGCTTAATTAGGAGAAACCTAATCTATCTACGACAGTCAATCATCAACTTTAAGCTTAAAACATTCCCCTCTTAAATTTTAACACTTCAACACCAATTGTGCGTATCAATGCAGCATAACAATGTGACACAAAAGAAAAAATATATATGGCATTTCATTAGTAACAAACAACCATGCATATGTACAAGTTTCACTTACCCAAACAAGTAAGCAGCTAACAACACAACCCATGTGCCCTCATAGCAAAGACATCCCAATCACTCATATGAAATAATGCATATTAATGCAGGGAATATCAGGAGACACTCACACTCACAAATAAGTTCCAATCAATGAGCACAGAATACCATAGGCTTGCCCTTAGTTTCTTTATCTTAGCTTTTAAACAGTCGAGTTAGGATCACTATCAGACTTTTTTGGCTTGTAATGTAGGTGTGGGGGCTAGTATGGTACATATGGACATTTTTAGTGACTAAACCTCCTTAGAACTGCACTTACTTTTGGGGTCCACTTAACAACCAATCTTCTTTTATTCCACCCTTATTTCACCCATTTTGTTCTTTTATAGCATATTCAGATTGGGTGTGGTTTCTTTTATTCTTTCCTTTTCTCTTTTTAAATTTTTCTGTTCTTTTTTTATTCTTTTCTGCTTTTATACCACACCCACACCCACTTTCTTTTCTTTTATTTACCCTTCTTCATACCTACTTCACATTACGCACCCCTAGGATAGCCACCCTCAACTTAGGTGATTTGCCTGAGTTGAAGTGCTTAATGTCCAAAGAGGACCAGGGCCGAAACAGGTTCATTATATTCAAAATGGGAAAGTGAAAGGTGTAATAAGAAAATTGGTCTATACAAGCTCAAAACAGGGATAAATACTTATTCATTTTTGGAAGGTCATTTAAGAAAAAAATGGTTCAAGAATGACCTATGATCCTTTCCTAACCGACTATCCTACAACCTAGGCAAGAGTAATCGGGCAAGTTCTGAATTCAACACACCTAGGGAACAAAGTAGTATCTCACACACATGGAACAGGGTTGCATCACAAGATACTACATATCCAGTTCATGCAATTGTTGGCTATGATTATTGTGTCCCTAATTTTAATGCCATAAAGAGATTCGTTCACATATATATACACATCACATAGTTCAAGAATAATTTTTTTTAGGGGGGATATCATTTTTTTGAAAAATTCAAAACAAAGTACATCAACTTCCATTAATACTCAAAAATTTCCTAGTTAATTAAAAACACAACACAATACGAAAGTAAACACAATACAAAATAGTATTTCCCTAGACATACCTGTCCTCCTACAACTATATCGCCGCCGACAGGAAAAAAAACGACAATAAAACCCCACGACAGCTATGGTATACAACACCCCCAACTAAAACATTACACAATGTTCCCAGTACATAACAATAATCTAAAACAAGGTAATGGGGACAGATCTAGGATGCACTAGGTATCTGTGTCATGCTCGTCCCCTTCCGGGGGTATCTCAACTGGCGGAGGCAGTGGTGGTTACGGTGCTCTACTAGAAGATGCCCCTGAAGCTATCTTAGCATGCCTCTACCTATCAAAAGTTGCAGACTCTGTCACACCTCGACCCTTGGTCCTAGCCGTGACGGGTATCTCAAGCCCACTATGGTCTAAAGACCACTCCCATAGCCTATCCAAATCAATCATAGTCCAAATAATAACAAATCTGAAGACAACCAGAGGATAAAAATAAAATAGTTAATGTAACTCAATGATAAGCTCTGGGAGTCAACAACACCATCCAACCCACATATCTCTACAAAATCCTCTAAACCAATCTGAATATCAAACTAGGTCAGGATATGCCCCTGACCATGACAGCAACAATGACAATGATAATGTTAATGTGAACTTTTCAATTCTAAAATATGGAAAGAAACTAATGGAATGATCAAAATTTCTGTAAGATGGAAGCTCACCACTTCACTGCAAACCACCCGACGAATTAAACCACCTAATACTGTACAGGGGTAAAAAAAATATCTTCGGACCCACATTATAAAAAAAGAAGTAGAATTCTAGGATGGTTAGCAGGGTGAGCGCTAATATATAGCTTAGGATAGGGATAAAATAATTCCATTTAAAAATCAAGTCCAAACTCTGTGTATATGTTAACATACATGCATATATATATAACGATAAGATACTGGGTAAGGGAATAAGGTTTAGCATGGGGTTTAAAATCATTAACCTGGACTGTGTAGCTCTAACCATCCTAAAAACACCCATGGGTTATATGGGTCTGGCTTCCCCCACTAAAAGGTCCCCAGTGCATTTTAGCCATAGAAACCAGAGAAGTCCAAGGAAAGTGCAGGGAATCCAGGACCCTATGCTAATCCAAAGTGTGTATATATATATATAGTGAGAACTATGCACATGGTCATGAAGACCCCCACACCAGCAAACGTGATTTCCAATATCGGTCTCCATGGGACCTCCACCTTCCACGATGAGATATACAATGCCCTTTAAGCCCAATTAAAACACTTGCACACAAATACATCTGTTTAACTAAGAACCATTTATTACGGAATTCACCATTGGTATAGTCGTACCACTATTCTTGCAAGCTTATTGAATCATGCCATTCAAATTATCCACCAACTTGGGGGAATCCACAACCGCCAAGCTCCTAATTTAAAACCAAATCATAGCCACTAAGGCCTTTCAAAATCATTTACATTCCATTAACCTTTTATGCAAAGCAATAGTTTCAGAAATGGTTAATTTATGTATATAACCATGTTTCAAAGATAATTTTTTAAAGGTAGATTGAGCTTATTACAAATTCCAATACCAAAAATCCATATAATTCGTGGGAATCCACGACCCCTGCTCCATTATTCATAAATTTAGGGGAATACACTACCCACATTCTATTACCCATACCCATGCACCCAATGAGTTCCAAAATCCATCAATAAAGCATAAACAGATGCATGTAAGCAATAGGAATACTGCTCAAACAATAATCACTCAAAACCCTCATCCCAAATTCCAAAATCAAACATTAAAACAATAGGAATAACAAACCATTGCATTCCAAAATAAAATAAAAGTTTAAAGGAAGAGATACATTCCTGAAATACCAAGAATTTTGAGTAAAAAGCACACTTTGATCCCTAGATGACCAACCCTTAGAAACCTTAGCTTTGCTCTTGACTTAGGAATATAAGTGAGAAGATAGTATATTTGACTTGTTAAGATAATGAGAAAGGGACCCTAGGGTGCTTTATAGTCATGGGTTTTAATTAGGTATTGAAGGAAATTACCAGAGTGCCCTTAATAAAAAGTAGAAAAACTGTCACTAATGACTATGGGTCACATCACGACTCGTGGTCACTGATCACGAGTAATCACCGAGACTTATTATAGCCTGGGAAAGAACTCAGGGCCTTCTTACTGGTTTGGTCACGAGTCCCACCCTACAATTAATGACCTCACCCTTCAACTAGTGGATTCTAGTCATTTTCTTGACAGCAACCAGGGGCCATTTCACTATTAAGGTCACGAGTCCTTCACCACTGCTCATGGCATTACCTTATGAATTATAGTATTCCAGTTGTGATTATGCCAGAAAATTAGGGAAACCTTCTTGGTAAGACCACGATTATCTCTATACGACTCATGACGAGTCTTCATAACTCGTCACCTGAGTCGTGACCTAAGCATTATGCACAATCACTGGGAAAATTTCAGAGTTCAAAACCTGGGGTATTTCATTACCCCCCAACCTCACCAAAGATCATTTTCCCCGAATGAGGAGTTAAGGAAGCCTTTCGCACAAATACAAGACAAAAAGCAACCAAAAAAATAAACAACACCCAAAAAATTTATTAGAATAAGAGAAGTGCATATCTTACACATGTTCATCAAAACTAGAGAACACTAATGAATACTTGGCCTTCATATCCTCTTAATCTTACCAAGTAGCTTTCTCCACCTTTTGATTTTTCCAAGGAACCTTTATCAAAACGACATCCTTAGTCCTCAATCGGTGAACTTGACAATCCAAAATCTCAATCGAGTTTTCCTCATAAAGCAAGGAATCTGAAATACCAATATTCTCAATAGGAAAAATTAGAGAAGGATCACCCACACACTTCTTCTACATTGACACATGGAAAATTGGATGAATGAAACTCAGACTCGTAGGCAAATCCAACTCATAGGCAACCTTACCCACTCTCTTCAAAATCAGATACGAACCAACATAATCGAGGCTAAGATTCCCCTTCATCCAAAAACTCATCACTCCATTCATAGGAGATACTTTAAAAAACACTCAATCATCTACATCAAACTCTAACTCCCTTCACCTCACATAAGCATAAGACTTTTGGTGACTTTGAGCCGTCATAAGTCTATTCCTAATTACCTTCAACTTCTCCATGGCTTAGTGAACTAAGTCAGGACCAAACAACCTAGTCTTACCAACCTCAAACCACCCAATAAGAGACCTACACCTCCTACTATATAGAGCCTCGAATGGAGCTATCCCAATACTAAAGTTACAACTATTATTATATGCAAACTCGATAAAAGGTAAGTGGTCCACCTAACTTTCCTTAAAGTAAATCACACAAGCCCTTAGCATATCCTCCAAAGTCTAAATAGTTCATTCTTCTTGTCCATTCATTTGAGGGTAAAAATGGTGCTAAGGTTTACTTTGATCCCAAACCTCTCTGAAATGAATGTCAAAAGTGAGAAGAGAATTGCATACCTCAATACGAGATAATTGACACTGGTACTCCATCCAATCTGAATATCTCCTCAATAAACAACTTATCATAATCCTCTCCAGAGTAGGTAGTCCTTATAGGCAAGAAATAAGCAAACCTAGTCAGCCTATCCACAATGACCCAAATTTAAACATACTGATTACGAGACTGCAAAAGAATCATAAAAAAGTTCATATTGATTATCTCCCACTTCCACATAGGCAACTCAATCTCTTGAGACATGCCACCTAGCCGCAAGTGATCAACCTTCATTTGCTAACAAACCATGCACTTAGCCAAGAAGTTAGACACATCCCTCTTCATATTGTTCCACCAATAAATCTCTTTCAAATCATTATACATCTTTGTTGAACCTGGATGAACTGTATACCTCAACTTATGAGCCTCAGTTAAAACCCTCTCTCATCGCCTTTCAACATCAGGAACACATAACCTACCTTAGTACCGCAGGATATCATCACCACCAATCTCAAAGTCCATAAATATTTTCTTCCCTACACCATCCTTAATCTGTATAAGTATGGCATCCAATGATTGATTTTCCTTCACCTCAGCACTGAGAGATGAATTAACCACTTCATGAATAATAGCCCCTTTATCCTTAAAGTCTAACAGATAAACACCAAAATTAGCCAACCAGTGAATATCCTTCACCAATTCCCATTTTTCTCATCCATATGAGATAAGCTCCCCATAGACAACCTGTGAAGAGTATCAATAACCATATTAGCTTTACCTGGATGGTAGAGAAGAATCATATCATAGTCCTTAAGCATATCAAGCCATTATCTCTGTCGAAGATTCAACTCCTTCTGAGTAAATAGATACTATAGGCTTTTATGATTTGAATAGATGTCTACATGCACCCCATACAAATAACGGTGCCAAATATTTTAAGAAAGAACCTTAGTTGCTAACTCTAAATCATGAGTCGGATAATTACTTTCATAAACCTTAAGCTACCTATAAGCACAAGCCAAAATCTTACCATGTTGCATCAAGAAACAACCTAGTCCCACATGGGTGCATCATAATACACCACAAATCTATTCGTACCCTCGAGCAAGGTCAGAACTGGTGTCAAAGTCAGCTTATTCTTCAACTTCTCAAAACTACCCTCACAAGCCTCGGACCACAAGTTAACTTAGTCAGTGGATCAATAATAGAAGAAAAACTCTCCACAAACCTCCTATAATAACTAGCCAAGCCCAAGAAGCTCCAAATATCGATTGGAGTCATAGATCTAGGCCACCTTTTTACTACCTCAACTTTTTGTATATCCACACTAATACCCTCACTTGAAATAACATGCCCAAGAAAGGTTTATTCATTCATCCAAAACTCACACTTAAATAAGCATTTAGCACTTTGAAGCTGGTCAAAGAGATCATCAATCCTAGGAAAAGGGTACTTATTCTTCACCGTAACCTTATTCAACTGTCGGTAATCTATATACATCCAAAGAGACCCATCTTTGTTATGCATGAAAAGCATATGATCACCCCATGAAGAAATACTAGGTCAAATAAAACCCTTATCAAGGAGATCCTTTAACTGCTCTTCAAGCTTCTTTAACACAGTCGGAGCCTTTCTTTAAGGAGGAAAGGATATAGGATGGGTATCCACTAGAAGATCAATCCCAAAGTAAATTTCCCTATTAGGAGGAATGGTAGGAAGATCCTTGGGAAACACTTCAGGAAAATCGTTCACTATGGGGATATATTGCAAAGAGGGAACCTCAGAACTATAATCTTTAACTCGAACTAGATGATATACACACCCCATGGAAATCAACTTCTGAGCCCTAAGATAAGAAATAAACCTTACTTTTGGAACTAAGGAACTTCCCTCCCATTTGATTACCAATTCATTAGGAAATTGGGAGTTGACCTTATGGGTCCTATAATCCAAAGAAGCGTAATATGAATAAAGCTAATCCATCCCCAAAATGACATCAAAATCCACCATGTCCAACTCTATCGAATCCACCAAGGTCTCCGTATGAAAGATGGACACCATAAAACCCCTATAGACCTTTCTAACCATAATATAAATCAAAATACACAGCCACATAAGGGGTTACATAAAATAAAATAAACCCTGGATCAAGCAAAAAATACACATCATAAGAGAGGAGTTATAACATACCAGTGACAATGTTAGGAGATATCTCAGATTCCTAGCGAGTAGCAAAAACATGGAGTGTATTCCAACTAGTGTTGGTACCAAAAGTAGCACCCTTTGGTGCTAAAATTTAAAGATGTGGAGACCAAAACTTTATTAGCCCCAGTGGCTACATTAGCCATAGGGAAATAATGTTGTATGGGACCAAGCTGACCATAGTTAAAGCACCAATTTTATATCTCATCAAATTACCCTCGATGAAGCAGACTAAAAATTTTACAAGGAAGATATAGTGTGGTTGGCTGAGTTTCACTAGATTAAGTATAGGCACCCTCTTCCTTAACGCCACTATTATCTTAAAAATGAAGATTACCTGAGGGCTTAGGATAAGGAGCACTAGCCGATGAATATGAACCAAAATTTCCCTAAGTCTTTATATTGCTCCACTACCTACCATTTTTTTACTATTCTACTAACTTGCACCCTTCTCTAAATACCTGAACTTCTTACTCTACTTTTCCCTAATCTTTTCATGTCTCTTCTTTTCATTCTCCACTAGCTGCATACACACCACCAGTCTTGATATATCCATGTCATTATTCAGCATAACAGCCTTACACTTTAATACTAAGTCATGGGACAACCCAAAAGCAAATTTTCTTATCTTCTCCCATATAGATGACCCCAAATCCAGAGCATAATGAGACAACTATTGAAATTTCAAGGTATATTCCTTCACACTCATATTAACTTGCCTTAGATTTACAAACTTCTCTACCTTCCCCCCCCCCTCAACTTTTAAGGAAAGAAACTATCAAGTAATGAACTAGAAAACTCCTTCCATATGCCTGCCCAGTATTCTCTCTGCTCAACTCGTCCCACTTCTCATACCACTAATATGCCATATCTTTCCACTAATATACAATAAACTCAACACCTTCTATATCAGTAGCATGCATTACCCTAAATATCTCCTTCATCTCGTTAATGAATACTTGAGGATCTTTATCAACCTTAGATCTACTAAAGTTTATGGGATTCAATCACATGTATTGGCCAACTCTAGTGACCTCAGAAGAAGGATCAACAAAACAAACACGATCTGACCAAAAAAATTGAGAGGTCACAACTGATAAAGCAAATGAATGGACTGATAGAACTCTGCATTAGGGATGTTACCTTGAGGCACTGGGGCATGAGCATTATTAGCCCGGGAAACCCAAGGAGGCATAGTAGGAACTAGGGGAACTCCACAAGGGGAAGTACAATTAGGAGCAGGGACCCTAGACTGGGTTTGTATTCTATACACAAGGTTATTTCCATCCATATTATCCTCAAGTAGGATAGAGGATCCGACAAAATTTCTACAAACATCAGATCTTTGAGGAGGCATGATCTTAAACATGAGTAAATTAAAGTTAAGGAAATTGAAGACACTAGACTCTATAGCCCGAAATAGAACATAAGAAAGGGAAACATTTCTAAATACCTTGTAGCGTTCCACTTATAATTGTGGCGTACTACACACCCATAAAAGAGACTCTACTCGATAAGGCTTTATGGACACCTAGCGACCATGAACCTAGGCTCTAATACCATGTTTTTCACGACCTGACCCCCGAGCCTATCCATGATGGGTATCTCAAGCCCACCATGGGCCAAAGACCACACTAATAGCCTATCCAAACCAAACATAGTCCAAATTATAACAAAGTAGAAGATAACCAAAGGATAAAGATAAAACAATTAATGTAACTTAAGAATAAGGTCTAAGAGTCAACAACACCATCCGACCGACCCATATCCATAAAAGCCTCTAAACCAATCCGAATATCAAATTAGGTTGGGACATACCCCAGACCATGACAATGACAATGACAATGCTAATGATAATGTGAACTCTTCAAGTCTAAAATATAGAAAGAAATCGACGGAATGACCAATATTTTTCGAAGATGGAAGCTCACTACTTCACCGTAAACCCCCAACAAACTGGACCACCTAACGCTGCATAGGGGTAAGAAGTGTTCTCAGATCCTACATTATGAAACAATATAGCGTCCTAGGGTGGTTAGCGAGATGAGCACTAGCATGTAACTAGGGATAGGGATTAAATAATGCCATTTCAAAATCAAGTCCAAACTCAGTATACATGTTCACATAAATACATTCATACATAAATATAAGATGATGGGATAGGAAACAAAGTTTATCATGAGGTTTAAAATTATTAACCTTGATTGTGTAGCTCTAACATTCCTAAAAAAAACCACAAGCTATATGGGTCTGGCTCCTCCCATCAAAAGGGGCCCAGTGGGTGTTAGCTGCACGAACCAGAGAAATCGAAAGACAGGCCAGGGAATCCACGACTCCATTCCAATCTAAAGTATATGTGTGTGTATATATCAAGTGTAAACTATGCACATGGTTATAAAGACCCCACGCCGGCAAAAGTGGTTTCTAGTATTGGTCCCCCCGGGATCTCCACCTTCTATGGAGAGATACACAACCCCTTTAAACCCAATTGAATCACTTGCACACAAACCTACCCATTTAACTAAGAAATAATTATAAGGCATTCACCGTTGGTATCGTCATACCACTATGCTTACAAGATTATAGAATCATGTCATTCTAATTATCCACCAACTTGGGGGAATCCACGACCCTCAAGCTCTAATTTTAAACCAAATCATGGCCATTAATGCCTTTCAAAAACATTTATATTCCATTAACCTTTTATGCAATGCAATAGTTTCAAAAATGGTTAATATATAAATATTTCCATGTTTTGAAGCCAATTTTATAAAGATGGGTTGAGGTTAATACTAATTCCAATACAAAAAATCCATACAATTTGGGGAAATCCATGACCCCCATTGCATTATTCATAAATTTAGGGGAATCCATAACCCCCATTCCATTATCCATACCCACTCACCCAATGAGTTTCAAAATCCATCAATAAAGACTAAACAAATACATGTACACCATAGGAATACCACTCAAATAATAATAATTTAAACCCTCAACCCAAATTCCAAAACCAAACATTAAAACCTTAGAAATAACAAAACATTGCATGCCAAAATAAAATACAATTTTAGGGAAAGAGATACATGCCTGAAAATACCAAGAATTTGGAGAAGAAGGCACACTTTGATCCCTAGATGACCAACCCTTAGAAACCCTAGCTTTGTTCTTGACTTGGGAATTTGAGAGAAAAGAGAGTGTATTTGACTTGTTAATATAATGAGATAGTAACCCCTAGGGTTCTTTTTAGTCATGGTTTATAATTGAGGATGAAAGAAAATCAACCCACTGCCCCTAATTAAAATGTTGGAAAAAATTTTGCCATGACTATAGATCATATCATGACTCATGGTCACTGATCATAAGTCGTCACAGAGACTCGTAGCCTGGGAAAGAACTTAATGCCTTCTTACTGGTTGGTCATGAGTCCCACCCTATGATTCATTACCTTGCCCTATGACTTGTGGAGTCTAGTTGTTTCCAAGACAACAAGCTTGGGCCATCTAACTGTTAAGGTCATGAGTCCCTCACTATTGACTCGCGACATTACCTTATGAATTGTAGGATTCTAGTCGTGACCATGCCAAAAAATTAGGGAAACCTTACTAGTTAGACCAGGATTATCTCTGTATAACTCGT
Organism: Capsicum pubescens; assembly: GCA_030864215.1. Classification (NCBI taxonomy): domain Eukaryota; kingdom Viridiplantae; phylum Streptophyta; class Magnoliopsida; order Solanales; family Solanaceae; genus Capsicum; species Capsicum pubescens. The sequence goes on along the minus strand of CM061541.1, from coordinate 80,736,454 downwards.
GGGGAGTCTTCATGACTCGTCACCTGAGTTATAACCTGAGCAGTAAGAATAATCATTAAGAAAAATTCAAAGTCCAAAACCTAGGGTATTACAGAATCCTTGAACCATGAGTGGCCCTTTTCATGGCCTCATCAAATGTCATGTCGGGATCCTATAGATCTTTCTCTCTACCTCTATTGGTCTTAAATACAGGGATCAATTCCTCATCCCCCACAAACAAATCAAGATTTCTAGGGCTGCACAGCGCTACCAGTTAGTAAATGAAGGAATAATAGAAAGGATGTGTAGAATCTAGCTCTCAATAAGAGAGTGTACCTCTGCTTGCTCTGCAGCTACCTCCTCCCAAATCTTACCTAAATTAGGATCTTTTAAGGTGATAAACCAATCAAATACCTATCTCTTAAAAGCATCAATATAGGCATTTTACTCAGAAGTGAACTATAACATCTCATCCCAAAGTGTAGCCCATATCCTAGTCTCAGCAGTCTCAGATATTGTCTGGACCCAAGGCCCGATCTGCCCATATAAAGATGCAAGCTCAGCCTTAACATGCTCAAGCCAGGTGATAGTAACATCCTAGCGCTCTACTAAGTGTTGTAGAAACTCTCATGGTATGACTATCAAACCTGTGGTAGAAATTATAGTAGAGAGATAAGGAGACACAAAAGATACCTCAACCGACTCTGAAGTAGAGGCTAGGGCTGAAGTACACATTGATGGGGCCTCCTATCTCAGAATACTTATATCGGGCATATATTTATGCTCATATATCTCAAAATTAGAAACAACTCCCGCATTATCAACCTCTATATCTAGCCTATCAATATGCTCTGTCTAAACTGATGGCCCCTCAAACTGGACTAGATTCATTGTTGGAGGTGCACAAACTCTCTGGCAAGGACAGAATTTGCCGAATCCTTAATCATACTCATCGATGAAATGTTCATTACCTATAATCTACTATCAATATCTGGGATCTCAAAAACTCCCGCCTTATCACATAACTATTGAATGAGGCAAGGGAAGGGTATGGTAGTCAAATCCCAATAATGACCCTTCAGGTAATTTTCAATATTTCTAGTTATTTTTGTCGTTAAAGCTTTCCTATAGATTCCCTATGTATGACTTCTTGGGACTAAAAGTATGATTACGAGGAAATTCATTTGTTTTTTAGAGAAAATATCCTATTTTTTAAAGTCTTGGCTGGTTCTAAATAGCCACCCGGTGAAAACTATAACTAAATAATTTTGAATGCAAATTCTCATTATTTCATCAGCTTCAAAATATCAATTTTAGGATAGGTAGACCTTTGGTTTGGGTCCTGAGGCATCGAGACTCATTTTGACCTATTGGTTAGAAAGTTGAGAAAATAAAAAATGGGTGTGGGACCTACTTTTTGTTGAAATGACCTTGGATGGAAATTTTAACTATTCTATTGGGTCCAAAACATCGAATTTAGTATGGTTACATAGTTCATTTGCTTATACGGGATTCTGGATAAATCCTGAGGGCTTAGCAATCGTGGTGCCAAGGTCGCGATTGCGATACTCTTAGCAGTCATAAGGTACCGCAATTGCGGTACATATTATTTTGATCATAACTCACCCTGACAGCCTAAAGATATGGCAATCGCGAGGTGTCAAGTTATGATGGAGATATTCGAGCAACTCGAAAGGGTATAAATACCCTATTTTAATATTTTTTGCCATTCCTTCACCTATTCTCCTGAGACTAAAACCCTAAGTAGTGGATTTCTTAGAATTAAGGCTCGTACGTGATTTGGGAGCATGTCTAACACTTATTTTCATAATTCTCCTTTGATTTGTGGTAACATTTCACCCTTTTCATGGTAAAAATTTTCATTTCCTGCTCAAAAATCCCAAAACATTGGAGGCTTGATTTTACCTCCAAATCAACTCAAACTTCACTCATTTTTTAGGGAAATGTCTCCTTGGGCATGAGGGAATATTAGGTTTGTTTTAGAAATGTAATATTTTGTAAATAGGACCCATATAGGATTTTGGTGTAATTTTTGAACTCAAAGCACAATAGTGCAATATGGGTATCAATATTCTCGTATTGATGAATAGTATGTGAATTTGATAGTTTGGCATTTTGTGAAATCTTCTTAGAAGAGAAAAATGGTAATTTAGCGGATCTTTTAAGCTTTTCTCAGCATCCAAGTAGGCTAGGTCTTACCCATTGTTAGATTGAGCTAATTCATTGTATTTTTATGATATTGTATTAGATTCAGGATGGGTTTTAGGTGTTGGTATGATGAATTAAACTACTTGGGTTAGTTCGATCATTTAGGATGGAAACCGTAAATTAGGAATAATTGACCTAGTTGCTCATATTTTAGGTAAATTTCCTATCTTAGAGCTAATTAAGGCCTTTTAACATCTAAAAGTGGATTTAGATACCTTAAGCCTAGTTTGGGTAGAATTTTCCTAAAATGGAACTCGAGGATTAGAATTGGGCTCTTAACCAACCTTAGGATAAGATACATATAAGCACTTATGGATCATTACATTCTTTTTTTTTTGTAAATTTTAGGGGCTGAGCATCACCACCAGGCCTTATCATTATTCGAAATTCTGTACAAATGGAAGGGGGCATAACCTGACCTCCAGCAGTTAGATACAATTTAACAAATCAATGTACATTTGAAATGTGAACATGTAAGACTATGTAGTAGAGTATGGTGTGTACTATACAAGTATGATGAGACTCTATACATTGTATTACTATAGGGTTTTTAAGTCATTTGAGCCTCCTTCTCTTGAAGCTTGGAATGCCCAACTTGTCCATCTAAATGTATCCAAGTACTTTTGGTGGGAGTTAATTACTGTGGAAATACTGCTGGGGATTGTCGGAGCTATGACTGATCTTGAATAATATGCTTGTTAGACTCTGGGAAATTCTTTTTGAGGTACTATTGAGAAACTTTGACATTTGATGGTTATGTTGATTGATGTGAGGGTTGATTCCCATTGATTATGCTTTACTTATTCTATTGATGGTACTATTTATTATATTGATATATTTATATTTACCTATTCCAGTACGGAGGATGGTTATGATATTAATGAAATTTACCCGTTTTAAGTTTGTAGGATGGTTACGACATTGATGAATACCCGTTTTGAGTCTGGAGGATGATTATGACATTAATAATATATTTACTGGTTCAAGTTTGGATATTGATTATATTTACTGATTCAAGTCTGAGTATACATATTATGCTATGATGATATACTTATTATGATATGATGATATTAGGGTGTGAGTTTGAAAATAGTGATTCTGGTTAAGTCTGAAAATAAGGAAATGGTTAGGATGTGGCATGATATGAATGGATTCTAGTGGTATATTGAGAATTGAGAGATGATGGTGGTTCGGGTTGTATTATCTTATTTGTATCAACCAAGCTTATAGGGTCTTGTATTGGATTATTTACTTTCCACTAATTAGCTTATGGGAGCCATTTTGTAGTTACTATCGCATGTGATGTTTGTTACATTATTATTTTGGTCTGTCTACTTATTTATGCATAACGACATTGGAATTGATTCAGGTATGTCCCTACCTTGACTTAGTTACATATCTTACATTTTATCATATTTATATCCTAATTTAACTCTGTTGGTTGATGATGCCTACTGAGTACCCATGATTCAGGTATGTCTCTACCTTTTTGGTGTATATTTGAGTACTAGTTATCATTGTTGATCGATGTTCATGCTATGTTGACTTTTCAGACATAGGGTGAGCTCTTGGAGTCGGAATCACCTATTTCCTTTTATCTTTTATTTTTAGTCTTTAGTTTTATTATATGATTATGTAGACAATTATAAGATTTGGGTTGTATTATTGTTACTAGATGCTCTTGTACTAGCTCTACCAGTTCGTGGGATAGATTTTTATACTATTAATATACCCATATCTATTTACCTTGTTAAAATATAAGATGTGTTGTTGATTTTTTGCCTTGTTGGACATACTCCACCAAGTTAACCCATTGCATTTAGCTCCGGGTTAAAGTTTGGCTTACCTAATGGAAGGATTTAGTAGGTACCATCATGATAGGTAAATTGAGTTATGACAAATTGGTATTAGAGCCTAGGTTTCATCAGGATTATTGGTATAAAAGCAAGTGTCTAGCATAGTCCTGCGAATCAGAATAATGATGCTCGTTTCTTATCTTCGACAGGATATGGGACATTCTTAGGATCTCTTCACTTCTTTCACACATTTTGTACAAAGAGTTTGAGTTAGTTATAGAACATTTCTTTGTTTTGACTATTTCACAGATGTCTGGGACACGTGCTACCGCTATACAAAGTAAGGGTCCCAAGAATAAGCCTAGGGATCATAGTTCTATTTATAGATGACCCAGAGGTTTTTGATATCCTAGAGATGTGTCCCTAACTAGGGGATAGGATAGGGGCCTTCACCGAACCCTATTCTCTCTCCTAAGCTAGAGATTTTTCTGCCCCAGCCAGCAAAGGGTCGGGGACCAGCCTAGGCTCCACCAGGGTTTATTTCTTCTTCAGTGCTCAAGATGCTTTGGTTTAGATTTTAGGGATAGTTGGTGGTGCCCCAGCCAGCGGTGGGACAAAGATCAGCCTATATTCGACCAGGGTATTTTTCTTCTTTAGTGCTCAAAGATGCTTTAGTTTAGCTTTTGGGGATAGTTGGTGGTGCGACATCTAGTAGTGCATATTCTAAAGATTAGGGTGGTATTAAGGCGGGGTCTAAGCCTATAGCTGCGTCTCCCAGAGTTGAGGTCCCTCTTGCACCGCCGGTTGCTCAGCTGGTAGTTTCTCAGCCAGTGGTTGGCCAACTTGCTTTGTCTATTGAGGAGCAAAAGATATTGGTTAGATTCTTGAGATTGGCTCTGCCTAGGTTTTCTAATGCTCAGGGCGAGGATGCATATAAATTTCTGATCGCTTATGAGGATAGACTCCATAGTTTAGGCTTTGTTGAGACTCGTAGTATGGATTACATTATATTTAAGTTATACTTGGCAGCTCGACTTTGGTGGAAAGGTTATATGTATTCTAGACCAGCTGGATATTCTTTGTGTATATTGACTTAGTTCTCTGAGATGTTCTTGGTGAAGTACATGCCTCGCAGCCTTAATGATTATCTAAGATATCAGTTTTCTAGATTGGAGCAGGGCTACATGATAATTTTGGTGTATAAGGCTTGTTTTCATGAGTTGGATAGGCATGCTACTTTTATTCTGTACACTGAGTATGACAGTGTTCGTTGCATTGTTCGAGGATTGATACTTCCTCTTCACATATCTACACAAAGCTTTGTTGTTGTGAGTAGGTCTTTTGCTGAGATTTTGGATCTTGCTCATGTGATGGAGGAGATGAATTGTGAGGCACAAGGGGGCAATGATAAGATACCTAGATATCAAGGAAGTTTTAGTGGGAGCCGTAGTAGTTCTCGATTTAGGAGTAGTAGTTCTCATGATGGGTATCCTTCGCATCTATCTTATCAGCCTTAGATTTAGCCTTGTCTATTGATTCAGGAAGCTCTCTAGATTACTTATGAAGGTCAGTCCAGTTCTAGTGATCGCCTTGGTTAGGTTAGCAACTGGTCTTTGAGGTGTTTGTCTTCCATCTATTCTAGTCGTGGTGCTTACTCTGGGTCGACCGAATCTGTTGGTTCTAGTTCAGCTTAGGGAGTATGTTATAGTTGTAGATCTTTTATTCATTATTCTCAAGAGTGACCTAGTTATGGGGCGATTGTTACTTTATCTTAGAGTGTTTCTTTTAATAGAGCAGTTCATCCTTTAGCTAGAGATGGTTTTCAAGGTTGTAAGGGTAGTTCTCAGGGTGCTTGAGGAGGTTATCAGGCAAGCAGGACAGAAGGTCAATTAGGAGCCTAGACGGGCGGCGAGAGTGGTTAGTTATATGTTATACCTACTACACTCAAGGCTGAGTCTTAGGATATTGTTATTACATGTATGATTTTGGTGTGTCCTTAGTTGGTCCTTGCTTTATTTTCTTTGGGATCCACTTATTTTTATGTTTATACTTATTATGCTCCATGGTTAGAGTTATCTTGGGATTTATTATTTATGTCATTCAGTGTATATACTCTCGTGGATGATTCTTTAGCAGTGGATTAGGTTTTCTGATCATGTGTTATGAGGGTTAGAGATGTTGATATTTATGTTGATCTTATTATTCTGGATGTGTTGGATTTTGATGTAATTTTAGGCATAAACTTGTTATTCTACTATATTATGGTCATGGATTGTTTTACCAAAACCGTTACCTTAGCCAAGACCGATATACCTCCAATCATATAATAGGGAGCAGTTAGCTATGAGCCGATGGGGATTATTTCTTATGTTCGTTCTAGGAGACTTATTTTGAGGGGTTGCAAGTCTTATCTTGCTTATATTTATGATATTAGTATGGAGAGTCCGTCGCTTGACTCTGTTCCTATAGTTTGTGAGTTTTCTGATGTGTTCCCTACCGACTTGCCTGGTATTCTGCCTATCATTGAGATTAAGTTTGCTATTAATCTTGAGCCTGGAACCCAACCTATTTCTATGGAACCTTACTATATAGTTTTTGTCGAGCTTAAAGAGCTAAATTCTCAACTTTGGGATCTTCTTAGTAAGGGTTTTATTAGATCCAGTGTGTCTTCTTGGGGAGCTCCAGTGTTGTTTGTGAAGAAGAAAGATGGTTCTATGTGTATGTGTATTGATTTTAAGCAGCTTAGTAAGGTGAAAGTTAAGAACCATTATCTGATGCCTCGCATTGATGATTTGTTTGACCAGTTTAATGGTGTGACAATATTTTCTAAGATTGATTTGAGATTTAGCTACCATCAGTTGAGGATTAAGGTTGAGTATATCCCAAAGACAACCTTTAGGACCTGTTATGGTCAGTATGAGTACTTGGTGATGTCATTTAGGTTGACTAATGCACCGAGTGTTTAGTCCTTAGTTGGATTCCTTCGTGATTATGCTCATTGATGATATCCTTATGTATTCAATGAGTAAGGAAGAGCATGTGCAATATTTGAGGATTGTGCTCCAGACTTTGAGAGATCATATACTTTTTGCCAAATTCTCTAAGTGTGAGTTTTTACTTGAGTCAATGACATTCCTTGGACATGTGGTATCTAAGGATGGTATTATGCTAGAGCCAACTAAGACTGAGGTAATTCATGATTGGGCTAGACCTATATCTCTGATTGAGGTTTGTAGTTTTACTGTTTTGGATGGTTATTATAGATGATTCATTGAGGGTTTTGCTATAATTTTGGTGCCTTTGACTAGATTGACTTGGGAGGAGGTTCCTTTATGATAATCTGAGGAGTGTGAGTTGAGCTTTGGAAAGCTCAAGGACTTTCTCACTTCAACTCCTATTCCAGCTCTTCCTATTGAGGGTGAGGGATTCAACGTGTATTGTGATGCTTTTGGTGTTGGTCTAGGTTGTGATTTGATGCAGTAAGGTCGTGTTATTTCTTATTCTTTGAGATATCTTAAGGTTCATGAGTGCAACTACCCCATTCATGATTTGGAGTAGGCGGCAGTAGTTTCCATGCTTAATATTTAGAGACATTATCTTTATGACATGGATTGTCATATTTTCACCAATCACCACAGTCTTCATTATTTTATAACTCAGAGATATCTTAATTCGAGACAACATAGATGGATGGAGTTGCTTAAGGATTATGATATCTCCATCTTGTATCATCCGGACAAGGCTAATGTAGTAGCGGATGCCTTGAGATGAAATATAGGGAGTATGGGTAGCTTGACTTATATTTTAATTTCTCAGAGGTCATTTGCATAGGATATTCAGTCCTTAGCCAACTTGATGGTTCGTCTTGATATTTTGGACCATCAGATAATTCTTGCTAGTGTTGAGGCGAGGTCTTTAATTTTTTAGCAAATTCGGGATCATCAGTTTGAGAATAGTATGCTTTATTTCCTTCGTGCTTTGGTGCTGAGTAGTGAGTCCAAGAGGATCACCATAGATTCTAAGGGTGTTTTTAGATTTTATAGCCACATTTGTGTTCTGAGGATTGATTACTTGATTCATTTGATTTTGTATGGGGCTCACATTTCTAGGTATTCTATTCACCCGGGTACATCTAAGATGCATAGAGATTTTAGACAACATTATTGGGGGAGTGGCATGAAGAAATACATGGGGACTTTATAGCTCGTTGCCTTTTTTATCAATAGGTGAAGGCCAAGCATCAATGACTAGGTGGATTGACTCAGAGATTGCCCATTCTCGAGTGAAAAAAAGAGCGGATTACCACAGATACGGTTAGTGGTCTGCCTCATACTTCTTATGGTTCCAATGGTATTTGGTTCAACATCGATCGATTGACCAAGTTGCATATTTCATTCCTGTTTAGATGTCCTTTAGTGCTGAGAGGTTAGCCCATACCTATGTGCGTGAGATAGTCCGATTGTATGGTGTACCCATATTTATCATTTTAGACTGGGGTTTCATTTACACGTCTACCTTTTAGAGAGCTTTCCAGGGGGAACTGGGTACTCAGGTGGATCTGAATACAACCTTTTATCGACAGATTGATGGCCAGTCTGAGCGGACCTTTAAAGTGCTTGAGGATATGCTCCGAGTATGTGTTATGGATTTTGGAGGCCAGTGGGACGAGCACTTAGCCTTCACAGAGTTCGATTATGATAACAGTTATCATTCAAGTATTGAGATGGCATCTTTTGAGGCTTCGTATGGTAGGAGGTATCATTCTTCTATTGAATGGTTGGAGACTATCAAGATTAGACCATGTGGTACTGATTTGCTTCAGGAGCATTGGATAGAGTCAGGGTGATTCAAGACAGGTTGAGAGTAGCTTTGAGTAGGCAGAAGGCCTATGTAGACCGTAGGCTCCGTGTCTTGAGATTTGGAGTTGGTGATTGAGTATTTCTCTATGTGTCGCCCATGAAGGATGTGATGAGATTTGGGAGGAAGGGCAAGCTCAGCCCCGGATTTATTAGACCGCTCTAGATTCTCCGCAAAGTTAGTGAGGTGGCTTATGAGTTAGCTTTACCTTCATATTTTGTTGTTGTCCATCGAGTTTACCATGTTTCTATGTTGTGATGATACTTTCTTGATCCATCTCATGTGCTTACATGGGACTTAGTCTAGTTGGATTAGCATTTGACCTTTGTGAAGGAGTTGGTGCTCATTTTGGCTAGTGATGTTAGGCGGTTGCGCTAAGGAGATTCCGGTAGTTAAGGTTCAGTGGAGGCACCGCTAAGTAGAGGAGGCTACTTGGGAGATCGCCCAGTAGAGGAGGCTACTTGGGTGATCGAGAGCCATATATGGACACAGTAGTCTCACCTATTCAAGACTTTAGGTATATCAAAATCCTTAACTTTGGCAGATGAAAGTTCCTTTAGTAGTGTATTTGTCATGACTCGATTTACGATTCATGATGGCACCTACTAATTCCCACTTGTAGGTAAGCTGAACTATAGCCCAGAGCTAAACACAATGGGTTAACTTGGTGGAAAATGCCCAATAAGGCAAGAATCAACAACATATCTTGTATTTTAAGAAGGTAATATAAATAGATAAGGGTAAATCAACAGTACAGAAATCCATCTCATGGCCTGGTAGAGCTAGTAAAAGAGTATTTGGTAATAATAATAATACAAGCCAAGTCTTAAAATAGTCCACATAATCTTATTTTGAAAATAAAGACTAGACATGAAAGATAGAAGGAAATAGGTAACTTGGACACCAAGAGCTCACCCTATCTCCGAATAATCAACACAGTATGATCATCGATAATTGATGGCAACTAGTACTCAGATCTGCACCAAAAAGGTACAAAAGTATAGTACGAGTAGAAAAACCATGGGTACTTAGTAGGCATCATCAGTCGACTGAGCTAAACATGATATAAATATGATAAAATGTAAGATAATGTAACTATATCAAGGTAGAGACATGCCTGAAACAATTCCAACGTTGTTGCGCATAAATAAGTAGATAGACCAAAATAATTATGTAACAAGACATAACAAATCAACACATGCGATAGTAACTACAAAATTGTCCCCTATAAGCCAATTACTTAGAAAGTAAATAATCCAACACAAGCCCTCATAAGCCTGATGGATACAAAAAAAATAATACAACTCGAACCACCATAATCTCTAAATTCTCAATATACCACTAGAATCTATTCATATCATGCCACATCCTAACCATTTCCTCATTTTAAAACTTAGCCAGAATTACTATTTTCAAACTCACACCTGATATCGCCATATAAAAATAAGTATATCACCATAACATAATATCTATATATGGACTTAAATGGGCAAATATAATCAATAGCCGGACTTGAATTGGCAAATATATAATCAATGTCATAATCATCCTCCGGACTTAGACTGGATAAAATTCATCAATATCATAACCATCCTCCTGACTCAAACTAGGAAAATATCATCAATATCATAACTATCCTTTGGACTCAAATAGGTAACTATAAATATTATCAATATAATCAATAGTAACATCAATAGCATAAGTAATAGCATAATCAATAGGCATCAACACGCACATTAACCAACATAACCATCAAGGATCAAAGTTTCTAAATATTACCTCAACAAGCATTTTCCAGAGTCTAACAAACGTATAATGGTCTACAAGAGCTAGCAAGTATCTTAGCCTAAGGTGGGTTAAGACACCACTTCTAATCCTTGATTCCATTTTAGGAAAATTCTATCGAACTAGGCTTAAGGTATCTAAATCCACTTTTAGATGTTAGGCAAGCCTTAATTAGCCATAAGATAAGAAATTTACCTAAAATATGAGCAACTAGGTCAATTATGCCTAATTTATGATTTTTGAATAGCCTAAACGGCCCAACTAACCCAAGCATTTTAATTCATCATACCAATTCCTAAACCCCATCCCGAATCTAACACAATATCATAAAAAAACTATGAACTAGCGCAATATAACAAGGGGTAAAACCTAGCGCATCTAGATTCCGAAGAAAGCTCAAAAGATCCATTAAATCACCGTTTTGTCCTCCAAGAAGCTTCTGCAAGATGACAAGCTATAAAACTCACATTCTACTCATCAATACGATAATAACGATACCCCAATTGCACTATCATGTTTTGAAACTATTGTGCTTTGGGTCTAAAAGTCACACCAAAATCCCATATGGGTCCTATTTATCGAAAATCATGTTTTCAAAACCAACCCAATGTTCCCTAATGCTCAAGAAGTCATTTCCCTCAAAAAATGGGTAAAATTTGAGCTAATTTAAGGAAAAAATCAAGCCTTACAAGGTTTTGGAATTTTTAAACAAGCAATGGAAAATTCTACCATGAAAAGGGTGAATTCTTACCACAAGTCGAAGGAGAATCACAAAAAAAAGTGTTAGAAAAGCTCCCAAATCATACATGAGCCTCAATTCCAAGCTATCTCGCAAGTTAGGGTTTTGGTCTCAATAGAATGGATTAATGAATGACAAAAACTGATTAAAATGGAGTGTTTATACCCTTTCCATGTGCTCAAGAATCCCTATCACGATGTGACATGTCGCGATCGCCATATCTTGAGGTTGTTAGGGTGAGTTATTAGTGCAACATATGTACCATGATCGCATTGCTAGTGACTGCCAAGGGTATCATAATCACGACCCCTAGCACCACGATAGCGATGCACCAGATACAACTAAGACTTGGATATCCGTCAAGCCCTTGGGATTCATTTGGAATCTCGTATAGGCGAATGAACTATGTCAACATACAAAATTGCACATTTTGGACCCAATAGAATAGTCAAAATTTCTATCCGAGGTCATTTCGACAAAAGGTGGATCCCACACCCAATTTTCATTTTCTCAACTTTCCGACTAATAGGTCAAAATAATCCTCGGTTCCTTGAGAACTAAGAAAAAGGTCCACCTAGCCTAAAATCAACATTCTAGAACTACTGGAATAGTTAGAATTTGAACTTGAGATCATTTAACTGAATTTCTCACTCAGTGGCCATTTGGAATCAATGAAGACTTCAAAAGAGAGAACTAGCTCTAAAAACCAAACAAACTTCTTGGTAACCGTACTATTAGTCCCAACAAGTCATAAATGACTTGGGGTAGATATAGTAAAGCTTTAATAGCAAAAATAAGTAAAAATATGGAAAATGACCTGAAGGGTCAATACAATCACCAAATGTTCTCTCATGTAGCTCATATCTGATAACTAATGCAAAGTTGACCTCATATCTATCTATCAAACTCATTATCAATACCGCTCAATCCCATGTTAATAGGTTGTCTGCAGTAGTCAAAAATAACCTAAAATAAACTACGATCCACCAAAACTTTGCGGTAAAATTCAAAGTCATTTTCTTAATCTTCCTTTTTTCCTCCATTCAGGGGGAATCATCTCTCAAATTAAAAATAAAGTTGGTTATCCATCTTACAAAATCTAGCCTCTGTATCTTATGGTCTGCATCCCTCATCTCCATTCTATCCCATGCAAACCTCAATCTCTGGTCACACTCAGTAGTATAAATTGCGGCTACATAATAAGGCTCAGAAATAACTCGGCAGATGGTCGCCACTAAAATATCAACCTTAACCCCTCTCACCAAAGTAGATGCTAGTTGGGGTTATGTTGTACCTCTATTGCCTTTGGGTTTTGTCAAAGTAATTATGGTGGCATAAGATGCATAAAACTCACAAACCAAAGCCTGATTGTAGGAACCCTAGGGTCTAGTCATCCACCTTAGTTGGTATCTATCAAAAGTGGCCCACAGGTTTGGTGCCCCTACTATACCCGATAATTCGATCCTTATATCATCCCAAATATACCTATTAGGTCTACCTGCCTTGGTAATAAAATTATCCCAGTCATAAATCACCTGCATGTTTTCCACACACCACATCAGGTTTACCTCAATAATAGGCACTACCGATGTATGTGTGTACTCTGAAGCAATGTCAATCTGCGGAACGTTGGGAGGCTATGGATCCTGTGTAGGGATCTCTGTGGATGGTACTATAGATGAGGTCACCTGATGTGAGGCCTGAGTTGTACCCTCCTTAGACTTGGGTACTGCTGATGCAGACTGATCCTGTAACCCCTCCTCAGACTTGGGGGTCCTATGTAGTTTTCTCCTTTACTGTATCAAACTCACCCTTCTCCTTAAAAGCCTCATCTCTCTCCTCATACTGGGAGAGTATGGGAATTAAAGTCTCGCCGACTTTATCCAAGGCCTAGGAATTATTCAACTGGCAACTATCTAAACCCTAGCCTGTGAAGATATAAGTCACGTGCCCCACTGAGTTTGTGCTAAGAGTTGTATACCGAGAATGGCTCTAATATTGGTCTTAATTGACTTCTACTTCTAGCCCCTTGTCTATGGGGTTGAAGGTCTATTTGGGATGACTGGGTAATCCTCTACTAATTCATTGTGCTCGGGGGATTTATCTCGGTGTCTTGATCTTCCTGTCCTTTTTGTCGTAGTCTTTGGTACCATAGTACCTAAAAAAAGTGTTAGTACCTGAAAGAGAATAAGGGATTGCAAAATTAAAAGAAAAATCAAAATTAGTAAACTTTAATTTTTTTTTCCAAATTTTACATCCCTCTATAGTGAATTTTAGCCTATTCCAATCCAATATTACATATACACTTTGTATCCATTTTCAAAAAACAGGCAAGGCACATAAGCTTTTGGGTTTTGTCAACCTTTTCAACTTCTACTTCTATTTGGTTCGTGGTCACAGGGTTTTAATTCAAGAGAAATGCACCAATTTTAATTTGTTTATTATTCTAGGCCCCTACCAACAACATTATTGAGTTTCACATAATTGTCAAGCATATTCAAGCATCAACTCATGTTTCTTTCTTAATATTCCATTCTAGTACTTATAGGATCCAAGAAGTTTACCTTGATTTTGAAACATGGAAACAGGAACTTGAATAAATGTAGAAACCCTAGCCTTAGTGAGTGAGTATGAGAACAAGTGATGGACTGAGGGATGAGTCTTGCCTTTTATAGAATTTGAGAAGAAGTTGGAAAGTTTAAATTATAGAGGGAGTTGGAAATTTGAGGATTATGGGGCTAATGAACCAGTTTATAAGCTTTTAAAACTGATGGTAGGTTGGTTTTGGTATAGATAGGGTCAGGTTAGGCCCAATTTTTAAAAAATTGGGCCCAAAAATTTGGGTCACTTATGCACTACCTACGAGGCGTAGGTGGCACCTACGACCCGTACGTGATTAAATTTTTTGCACTTTCCCTGTCCTTTGAACTTTTAGTTCTAACACTTATTACACTACTTACGAGGTCGTAAGTGGTACTTATGACACCATAAGTAGGTTAAGTTAAGAAATTCCTCTAAATTTCCTTTTGACTTTTATTGCACAACTTACCTGGCTCGAGTAGGACTTATGACCTCTATGAGTTGGTCAATAAGTCCCCTTACCTAGAATATTCTGAATTAAGCAATGATTTACCATGTTCCAGGTTATTTCTCATACTATAGACCTATAAAAAAAGAAAACCAACATGAATAATAAAATAGTAGGTTGCCTCTCACCTAGTGCTCGATTTAACATTGTGTCACAATGTGGGTACCTTTATTACTTAGTATTCATCAAGGTAACCAAAGAAGTGCCCTCCCAAGTAATCAATATAATGTATTACCGACACCACCCTCATGTCGGTTGGCTGCTTCATGGTTCTGCGTACATTGAATGTGACCTCATCATCATTCAATCTGAACTTGAGCTCTTCTTTCTCCATATCTACCATTTCTCTACCCTTAGCCATGTATGGTCTTCCTAAGATTATGGGCATCTCAAAGTTAACTTTACAATACAAGATAACAAAGTCTTCCGAAATAATAAAGTTGTCTATTTTCACCAAAACATCGAACGATATGCCCATAGGCTTCTTCACTATATGGTCTGCCATCAACAACTGCATAGTCATAAGTTCTGGAGGGCTCAAGCCTAACTATTTGGAAACTAGCAGCGACATCAAATTAATGTTGGATCCTAAGTCACACATTGCTCTGGAAAACCTAGATGCCCCAATGGTGCATGGGATCGTGATTGCTCTGGGATCACCCTTCTTTTGATCCAGAGATCGAGAAGTGATCACACTATAATGGCGCAACCCAAAAACATCCTCAAAAATTATTGGTCACTTCTTCATCACCAATTCTTCATAAACTTGGCATATCTAGGCATTTGCTCAAGAGCCTTAAGAAGAGGAATGTTCAGACTCAACTCCTTAAGCATGGCAATGAACTTCTTGTACTTCCTATCTTCTTTCTTTTGCTTCAACCTTTGAGAAAAAGGTGGGGGATGTCGTGAAATTGTCTTCATTGTGTGCTAATCAACATTTCCATTACATTTGTCCTTCTCAGCATTATAATCAAAATTGGTAGCCTTTTCCGACTCTACTTCAAGTATTTCATCAATCTCAACACTATTATTTCTCTGCTCATCAACAGTAGGCATAAGGGGATCAATAGTTGTCTTATGAATCTGAGTGGTAATGGATATTTAATGACCTCCATTTTTAGGATTCTAAACTGTATTTCTTGAAAGGATGCCCGGCTGCCTCTGGTTCAAGGTTGCAGATATTTGTCCAAACTGTTGTTCAAATTGCTTTATCTTAGTAACATGCGACTCAACCTTTTGGGTCAATCCTAAGATGTCTTCCTTAATCTCCTTAAGAAAATTTTCCTAATTTTCCTAACCCTTTACTAGCTTGGACAACATAGCCTCCATCCTCAAATCTGTGTCATGACTGCCTGGTGGTGGAACATATGCACCTCTCTTCTCCTTGTAATCATCATTTCTTCACTAGTCACCACCACACTCTCTACTCTGATCTATATAACTATCCCTGTAGTAGTTCCAACCTTGGTTTCCTTGCCTAGAGTTCCAAGTTTCTTGGTTAAGCCCTTGTCCCTTGGCTTAGAAACTCGTCAACTCTCAATCAAGATACTTTGTCTATTCTTCTAAGTCAGAATCATATGATCTAGATTCTTTTTCCTGTGAGCCTATTGTATTTACCTTCTCAGAATTCATAGTCATAAACTGCTTTGTTAGCAACCCAATATCTGTTCTAAGTTGTGCAACCTCTTGCATCACTTAATCATCCACTACTCTGTGGTCGTTAAAAACCCCAGTGGAATAAATGTAGCTTTTCTCTCCACTCCCCGAGTATGCCATCCTCAGTTTGAGAGAGAGATCTGGTCTAAAATCTTTGATGTCACTTCCCAATGAAGACGTATGAATGCTCCACCAGTAATAGTATCTTCCATAGCTCTGAATTGGAATTCAGGGCTCGATAGCATATTTCAAGAAAATTTTTCCCTAAAATTCTATGATTAGGCACCATGATTAACTTCTTCTTAAGATGGAACCACGCCTCATACATCGACTCAGAATGTAACTGCCTAAAGTTATATATCTCATATTTTAACTGCAATATTCTAGACGGAGGAAAGAAATGGTCTAAAAAATGCCTCCGTAATTTATTACAAGTAGTGATTAATCCTAGAGAAAGTTCCCCCCAACCATAATAAAGCTTTAACTATCAAAGAAAAATAGAACAACCTTTGCCTCGGTGCTTCCTGATCTACCTAAGGTATAGTGTATGAAGTGTAGATACCAATAAAGTTTGTGAGATGCATGTTTGCATCCTCAGTTGGCAAGCCCACAAATATTCCTTTCGAATTCAATAGCAGGATCATAACACTAGTAATGTCGAACTTCACACCCGGTGGAAAAGTAGAAAAAATGATAGCTCTTGTCGTGGTAGGCTCAACGTATACCATGTCGTCATCTGGATCATCATATGGTGTCCAGTACTAATAGGCTAGGATTACTTGAGCTTTGCCTCTTCTATATCCATCTCAATTTTTTCCGAGGTCTACTTCATGATCTACTGCTTGTATTGGCATCGCCAGCTCTTCCTCATGAGCTATATGATGTGCCTCTTCTTCCTTTCTCGCATTAGCAATATTTTCTTCTGCTAGTAATTTATTAGTGGTGCGATTAATCTTATAGTGAACTATATCAGGAGTAGGGGTAGGTAAGCCATGTGAGTCATCCCAAACCCCTTTAAGATCAATTTTTTTCATGTTCTATTATCGTACGAGTTAGTTGTAGAATTCTCTCTGATTCTGGATTAAGTGGGAGTACGGGATTTTCTCTACTTCGTGTGTTAGGCATACACTAGTGTACACCCAACTAAAAAACAAAAAAAAATCCCAAAAACTTTAACAACTTCAATCAATAACTCACAACTGTATTCCCAACACCTAAATGTTGATATCACCTAAGGCTACAACTCTAATTGCAGATAAAGCGGTCGAACAAAAATATAGTAACTCAACTAGGTTGGGGTCTAACCCACAGGGAATACGTGGAACTATATCTTAAACATGCTGAACTCAATGGGCAGTACAGAAAAGTAAAGGGGAAATTTCGATATGAACAATAAGCAGTAACAAAACTCGAATGCTTTTGGTTGTGATCACTCAAAAATGAACACTAGGATTGTGTTCCCCCTGGTTTCTAACTCTGTAGGCTTATCGTGTTCAACCCAACTATCACACTATTATGCATGTAGAATCTGACAAGTTATGTATTACCAAGAGCCTCTCGACATACTTTGGTGAATTTCACTCATCTCTTCTCGGTCTCAGAGTGTCACATTACTAACCCTTGCCTTGGGTCCAAATTTCAACTATCTCCTCTCGATCTCTACTTGATTAGATGGAGATAATTATCTTAAGTAGATGAAGATGATTAGCTTATATCAATAATTAACTCCAAATTACTTTTGTGATCTCCTTTTCCCAATCTCTACCTCTCTATCAGGTTCTTAGTAAATACATGTGGTATCCTAATATTTGCAATTGTTAAGAAGTCAATAAGAGCAAACAAAACAACAATACACTGCAACAACAATGAGTTAGAATAATTTCTTACTTTCCATACTTTGTTAATCTGCCAGGGTTCCTACAACCCTAGATAAGGGAATTAGCCACTCATCATTGTGAAACAATCAATAAAATTCATAACTAAAAGCATAAAATCAATCTCACAAGAGGTTACGAAGAAAACCCAAAGTCTCAAATTGAATAATCAACAAAAATCAAGAACAAAATAATTCCAAGATCAAAATCAAATCTCAGAATTAAATATATGTTTGCCAGTGTTAAGAGTGCATAAAATAAATAAAAATGTCAAAAGGAAATTTATAGAATACATGAAAACCCTAAGAAATCAATTGAAAACAAAGATGGAAAACTAGAGTCGGTAGCCACCTACGGAGATACTTACGGGTTGTAGGTGGCACCTACGAACCATAGGTAGAACCTACGAGTCGTAGGTTCCCTTCGTAGGTAGTAGGTCCCTTATCTTCTCTACCACTTATTCTAGAACCTACACCATAAAGGTACCTACGGGCCATAGGTGCACTCATAGGTGGTCAAAAACTTCAATCCTTTTTAGCTTCGAAAACCTAGTTTCCTACAAAACAAAATACAAAACATATCATATATAACAAAACAACCTAAGTAACAACATATTTTCATCGTTGTAAGCATCGAAAGTACTATGAAACTATAGCACATCAAGGGCCCTTTTAGGTAGAATTTGACCTCATTTTCCCTTGTATTAGTCCATGCTTATTCGTTAGGTCTAGTCTTAGTAATTTTAGTGCCTTGGTATAGGATTGAAAAGTATTAAACTAGATTTGGGTAGGTGCTTGCCTTAGGTTGGATTTTTGGGACTGAATGTGGGCTCAATTAGCCATTCTTTAGGTAGAATGCCTAGAATAGCCCCTTGTTGGCTGAAATTACCTCTTTTGGCTTAATATTGAATTTTAGTTTGACTTAGTCAGTTTATTGAGACCTAACTAGTCTTAGGACCCATGGTAAGAGTAGTATTTTACCTTAAAACATATCCTTGTGCTTAATGACTAAAATTTATATCACTTATAAACTTGACTACCTGACTAGGAAATTTATGGCTACTTGAACTCAAGAGAAATTAAAATCTTGGATCATTAATACCTTTAGCCTATTTATCCATTTTGATATGAGTCTGACACCTAGAAGATCTCTTATTACTTATCAAATTGGGTTCAACCTCGATATTTTACTATTATGGTACTGTTCTCTAGCTTCAGATCAAGTTTTGAATTGATGATCTAAACGTAGCATTTTACTATTAAGATACTATTTTTTAATTCCAATTTGAGTTTAACATTTATGATCTATTTAGCTATCGATCTGGTATTGAGAACCAGCTAAGGAATGGTAAGACCCGAGTTATGACTAGGAAGGAGCATTCACTAGGGTTACTATGCATTGGCTAGCATTATGCTTACTATTGTTGTTATTATGTCATCATGTTAGTGTTACTCTTTGCTTGTACCCATTGAGCTTATGGAGGATTAGTTGGGTTATTTTCTTCTTGTTTGTGTCTTCTAGTCTTATGGGGGCCAGTTAGGTTATAGTTAGATTTTATTTCCATTTTGAGTTATTATCTCGGGGGACCAATTAGGTTATAGTTAGATTTTATTTTCATTTTTGAGTTATTATCTCATGTGTCACCTCTGTTTGGTATGATCTATTATCTTTCATTTATATTCTTTATTCCTGAGTTTAGTTTACATTCTTGTATTTTATTATATTTTTACTATGATTTAACTCAGTCGGCCTATGATGCCTTTATTTTTTTTAATTAATAAATTTAAAATTATATGTGAATTATACATAATCAATAATTGACAATATATTCTCCCCTTTTAACAATGTTTCCTGTTTTATTTCAGATGAAAGTATTTGCTATCGAATGAAGTACCGAAAATACAAAAGTTTATCTCGCCAGAAGAATCAAGGTTTATACTAGGGGAATGATGATTTTCATTTTGATTGCCACACGTTTTACTCTTTTCAAAGGTATTCGGTAGTTTTATTGAGTTTTTTAAGGAAACACTATTGTATTCTTTTGTTTATAAAATTTGCAAGATTATTTCTTTATAAAAATCTATTAATCAGGCTATAGATTGAGTTGAAATCAATTGTTTACAATCTATATTGTATTAAGTTGTTTACAGTGACTTCAAGTTGTTCATAATCGATGATTAATCAATTGTTTATAATCTATTGAAATATCTTTTGTCCTATATTTTAATTGTTTTTGCTTCGTTAATGGTTTTTGTATTTAAAAATTTGACCATTAATTTTGTTACGATGTTATCCACTCAGTTGATAATTGTAAGAGATCAGTTGTGTTTTCATGTCATTTCAAATTTACTGAAGAAATTATATTGTGGTTATTTTGTAAAAAAGAGTACTTAGAAGAATGTCGGACGTACCAGACATAGTCGGAATATATCATAGTTGTTAAGTTCATTGAAAATTATTACACATATTATGCAACAACACCCTATATAAACTTTTGGAGAATTACATGAAAGAACGAGAAATTTATAATTTCATATATATATATATATATATATAATATGAAAATTATTTTCTAATAGTTAGGATTTTGTAATTAGCTAAAGCTATAGCATTAGATCTTTAATCTTTGTAAAATGTCAGAATGTTTAGTATTTTAGAACTTTAAGAAGTGTTGTCTATAGTAGAGTTTGTTTTAAATAAAAGCCAAAAAGTTTAATCAAATTTTTTTTTTTTGGAAACTCCAGGAAAACCCGCAGCCGCTACACCCTCTGCCACAGCCTCTGCCCTTCGGGTGAGCACTCTGTGGTAAGCACTGTGTGTGTACTGGGTAAACTCCTCACTATACAATAGCTCACAAACCACACAAGAGATGTAAACTGCATAAGATAAACCCCGTGCAACTAGCTCGATTGAGAAGGCATTAGGGGTGGATCGAACCGGCGGTGGATCAAAATTTTCAAGGGTAATTATGTTGTTTATATTCTAAGTGATTTAATAAAATTAAACTCATTAAAGTGAGGTACACGCGTGAGGTGTGTACACCTAAATTAGTATATTTAAATATACGAAAAACATACTATAGATCCCAATAATAAACAGTCAAAAAGATTTTTAAAAGCAAATTTAAAAATTTGGTTAATTTTTTGTTGATTAACTATCTAAATTCCTTCCATATTAAGTAAATTTAGACTGAGGGAGTACATTTTCAATAATTTATATATTTGCAAATTCTCTGAAAAGTACTATAAATCAGAATGACCAACTATTTAAATAATTTTAAGTAAATTTATTAAATTATGGTAAAAAAAAATTGAGTTACTCTCAAAATTTTATTTGTATCACGTAAGTTCAAACAAGTGAGTGAAATATATTGGGCTCATACTAGCACGGTCTCCTACCTCTAGTTTAGAAAGATACAATGCAATGCGACAAAAGATTATGCACTGAATAATTATCTATAAGTATCAACATTGTATAAATAGTTTAATTGCACGTGCCTCACACATGTAATCTTTGATTATTTAAAATTAGACGATTTTATCTATTGTGAAGATTTTTAATAAAGTGCAAAAAGTTCAAATCATTTCTCAAAAATCATTCACACTTTAATATAATAATGTAAGCATAACATATATTTTATTGTAAGCACATATATATTTTACTGCCAAAAGTTTCAAGTAGTTAATGGATCATCACTTTTGCGTTTGTCATGCAATACCTCTTTTCCTTTCTGCTAGAGGCTAAGAGATACTATCGATTTGAATCATATTTGTTGTACGATTATTTTTAAAAAAAATTCTATATTTAAAACCTTTCCTTATTTTTAAATTTAAATCTTTAGAAAATCTTTGATTACTTACTTAAAAATTCGGTACTTCTTATATTTTTCTTATTTTAACGTTTTCATATTTATTTCTAGATTTGTCAAATCTTCTTAAAATCAATTTTAGTTTATTTAGAATTATTAAACTAATGAAAAATGTATTAGTTTTCATTAATTCTAATGACTTCTAATAAGGAAAGATTTTACAATAAATATTTAATTAATTTCCAACTCTTAAATTGTAGACATGTAATTTTGTCTCTCCTGAACATTACACTGTCAAAATTCACTCCATTTACCGTATAGTTACCATACACACTCACTCATTTAATACTTTCACCACAAGAATCGAAATAACAAATCCAACA
This sequence comes from Capsicum pubescens, assembly GCA_030864215.1. Classification (NCBI taxonomy): domain Eukaryota; kingdom Viridiplantae; phylum Streptophyta; class Magnoliopsida; order Solanales; family Solanaceae; genus Capsicum; species Capsicum pubescens. Next base: position 80,714,260 of record CM061541.1, on the reverse strand, counting down.
AATTTATTACAACTTTGGACACCTCACCCTAACAAAAATAACAACTTCCTACCCTACCCACGTGCCCCCTACCTCCTTAACCCCTAACACGTTTTCCCTCATCAAAAATATCTATGACAGAATATATACTCATGCATCTATCACACACACAAGACACTCATCGACACACTACACATATACACACACCTTACAGAAAAGGGAATGGATAGACATACATACACAGATCTCACCAAAAAGGAGATAGATACACATCCATATACATATACAAACAAAGATGAGAAAAGGGGAAAGGGTTGAACGGGAGTGAAGTAAGGAGTCTATGAGAGCAAAAAATTGAGAAAGAGGTACTTCTTCGGCGGGTTTTTGCCTGAAAGTCATCGAATCGCCACCAGAAACATCAAAATTGACGGTTTGGCTAGTATTCCGGTGAAATTAGGCGAAAAACAGTATCACTAGCTTCATTCCGATCCAAAATCATGCTAAAATCTATTATCTCCCTAATTTAAGTTTAAATTCGATCGGAAAATATTAGTCCCGGCCACCAAATCATCTCAATCGACCGTTTTAAGCTGACTCGAGCAAAGTCTCGCTGAAAATTGTCAAACAGGGGTTCTGGTTTTCTCTTTTGAAGCTTCAATTTTGGTTTTGGGTTTTATCTGCTCTACGTTGAGTTTTGATTCGAATTGGATTTCGGGTTTATTGCTTTTGAGCTGGTTCATAATTGATTTGGGAGTCGAGATTTTTGTATCCATTGGGATTTATGGGACAACTTTTATTCTCTTCGTAAATTGCTCGAAAATATTCAAAAGGTCTAATTCTTTAATACTTGTTCTTTATTTTTTATCTTAATTTGTGGGTTTGATGTTGTGATTATGGGTTTGATTATGACGTTTGGGTTCCTTTTTGTGAATGTTTGGTGATTGAATAATCGATCATGGTATAAGTTGATCTTAATATGAATGGATAACTATTTTCATATGAAAATTTATTGGTTAAAAGGAAATTCGGGGAGGGGTTAATTGTGATAAAGTGAATTTGGATTAATTTTGATTCATTGATTATGTTGAATTTGATAGAATCATGATAAACTAATATGAGTAGGCAAATGGTAGGTTGGGTAATCAAAACATAAGGATTATGGATTGTTGAACATTTAAATGTGTTGAATGACCTTTATTTCATCGCATCTAAACTCCTATACTCATTTGGTAGGGGAATGCCCCCAGGAAAAATTATATTTGTTATCAAGGAATGCCCCGCGATATTTTGTACTTGAAATACCAATCATGATCAAGGCCCGAGGCATCGGGTAAAGCATAGTATAGGACAGATAGAATAGTTTAGGTTTTAATTTCAACATTTTCATTTCAGTTTGTAATAAATTGGATTGGACATTAACTTTTTTTATTTTTGTTTGTTTCATTTGTGTGTTTTATGTGGTTTATTCATTTCATCATATGGTACTAGCCGATATACTAAATGAAGCGACCGGGGTCAAACCACGGATCAAGGGGTGCCTAACACCTTCTCCTCGGTCAATAGAATTCCTTAACCGGAATCTCTGTCCGTGGATCAGTTTTCAAAGAGTCAAAAAAAAATTTGGAAAAGAATTTTCAAAGGTGACTTGGCACATCTGATTATGCCAAGTGGCGCCTTTGAAATTTTGATTATTAAAAGTCCTTTTTGGAATAAATTGTTTTGTTTTTGTCACATTAATAATAAAATCTTTTTCATACGTAAAACTTAAATCTTTTTGTTTAAAAAAAAGAGGTGTGACATCTCTGGAGATTCTGCTGGGGACATTCCAAATTCGAGCTTTATTTTGAGTTGTATCGGCTTAGTTTGACACTATAGTTGTATGAACATTTTGTTTGTGTTATTATTTGTGTTATTATTTTATCATTGTTGGATGCCTATGTGCTCTTTGTTTACAGTTTTTCTCTTATGTGTTACCGCTTTATATCTGATATCATGTACATAACCGAGTCATTTCTTTCGAAACAAGTTTCGTAGTATGTGTGTACACGATCTTTAGTTGAGTCTCCCTTATTTTTGGAGGGAGAGACGTCGGGTGTATGGAGTGGGTGGAAAGATCTCATAGCCACTATCGATCATACGCTCCCCCAAACAACCTTGTTAGTGGACCCCAACCTAGGTCAGCCTTTAGGTCATGCTTATATGCATCATGTTGAGACCTAGCAGGACCTACTTGGTCCTTTGTAGGAGACTCAACTTAAAGCATCCTTACATGCTAATTGTTTCATCTTTGAGGGTAACAGAGTCATTTAACGGACTGATTTGGGGAATAAAATATGCTAGAATTAAAGAAAAGTGTGTAGGCAAGGAAAGGTCAAAAAAAGAGAGAAGAAAAAGGTAAATCAAACAAGAGTGTCATAGTTTTATTTAGAGTTCTTCATGGCTTTTGTTTTTCACCATCCAAAAATTCAAAAAGATACTTACTTTTTGAACTCATTTGTCAAAAACAATAACACCAAAAATATTTTTCTCTTTAGCAAAGCTATCATAATTCAAAATTTTCAAAAAAAAAGATTTTTTTAAAATAGGAGCTTTTTATAAAAGAAAATTAAAAAATGGTAGAAGTTTTGTCCATTTCATATGACAAAAATACCAAAAAAAATTTCTTTTTATGCTTGTTGGTGTCATTTTTTATGGTAAGTTTCAATTTGAAAACTCAAAAAAAAAAAAAATTATTGATGTTTTTCATCTCTTGTCTATAGTCGTGTCTCTCAAGTCAAGGTTTAGTCAATTATTTAACCTTTAATTCTCCAATCTAACGAACTACTCATACCTAATTCTCATCCTTCAGGATAGGATACGTAGGCAACCTTCGGTGGGTTTGGTAATCTTTTAATTTGATCATTGTCTTAGTCCAAGTCTAGGGCCATCTCTTTTTACTCAGTCAATTGTTGTCAATGATCATAGCCAAATAGGCTGAGTTATCCAAATAGTTTCATTTAGTGGATTTTGATTTGTAAATCAGTTTATCCCATATGTCATGTGACACTTCTCCACATTAAAATCCCGAGGGTGGGGAATTCTTTCTCTTTTATTGAATTTGAGTGGTAAGTCTTGTATATTATTATAGGATGGAGTCAACCACGAGATATAGAGTTTAGATGGTTTCCAAGGTCCCTAAAAAGTTAATCAAGTGGTAGGGTACGTTCAACTACTCTTAAGTAACACGAGTTACAGAAAGTATTGGGAAATCTTGTGGCGTTCCTCCATATCATACCCCATCTAGATATGATAGAGGCTATGTCAACCTTTTGGTATCCTAATAGTTTGGTGTTTAGGTTTGGAAGTTGTGAAATGATGCCTACTCTGGCAGAAATATCTGGTTTGTTTCGGTTGTCTTATATCGGTCTAGAGATGATCTGAGCTCGGAATCATTCTAGCATGAGATTTCTATAGGGTTGTGGGTTGAATAGTAGTAATAAGCATTTTGGATGCCTCCATAAATCATGGATTTCCTTAGACTACTTATTCACTAGGTTTGGATTCTTGGAAGGTTTTGATTTTTTTAGGATAAATTTTATATGACTAAGAAGAGTTGGGGAAGGAAGCGTCTTGAAGTCTTCACCCTTTCTTTGTTAGGAACTTTAGTGTTCCCACTAGAAAAAATACGTGTTAATACTCATTTGAAATTGGTAGTGATGGCCTTATTTCATTAGGAGAAAGAAGATGAGGTCACTATCGTACCTATGATTTCAGTGGAAATGTATAAGGCCTTAATTGAAGTAAAAGGGGGGATGTGGTTTTTTGAATCAAGTAATCTAGTATTGCAACTATGGATGATGGAGCATTTGCATGCTCCTTCTTTGATTAAATCAGATGTGGTTGATCGTTGTTTTTCTAATCGAGTGAAATCCTTGGAAAAGAGAATGCGCTTTGATAAATTCTCATTGCCTGTTGGAGTCAATGCTTGGATTGAATTTCTCAAATCAAGAACATATGACAATATCCTATGGACCTATCTATGACTTCACCCAAAAATAATCTTGGTTGGATGTAGCATGCAACTCATTCTTGTTTTGATGGGGCTTAATTGTACCAGACCATATACTCTTTTTAGGGTAATGCATCAGTTGGGTAGAATGCAAGATATTCCACCAATAATGGATCTTCAAAAAGATGTTGAGTACTTTAGGAATCAAGCCAAGGGTGAGATTAAATATGAGCAGTTCTGACATAATACAATGTGGCAGGGCATGGATACTCTTAGGGGAGGTTCAGATAATCCAAGATACACTTAGAGATATGGTATTTGACTATAATCCATATCTCGGGGTGTCAGTAGTCCATTACCAGTGCAACTTAGATGAAGAATACTGGAAACATGAATAGTTTATGACCATGATGATTAATATACGGGGGCCAAAGTGAAGTCATTGAGAGTTCAGTTTTCAGGTTTGCTCATAACAGTGGAAGGGTATCCGAAAAATCTTTTCAGGTGTACTCCCCAAGAGGCAGGAGCATGTGCCAGAAGCTTCCTCCCAAATATCAAAGTGGCATTGCAGGGTATGTTACAAAATTTGAGTGGGAAAGTAAGAACTTCATAGATAAGTTCAAATCAACCAGGGTCGTCACGCGGCGCAGCAGTTTAAAGGGGCATTTCCTATCTTTTATTTAGTTTGAGTCCTTTGTTTTTTTATCAATGTATTGTTGTGTCTTTTTAGGTCATTGCCCAGTTTGTTTCAACTTTGGAATTTTCATTATGAATGTTACGTATGTTTCCTGTTGGTCTAGAGTATTGTTCATTTTTTACATGATTAGTATCGAGTTTTCTTAATCTCGGAGTCTGCTTGAGTTGTTTCTTCTATTGAAAAAATCTAGTACAACATGATACGTAGGCATACTTCCTGAACTACGTATCAAAAATCATCAACTCTTTGGTATTTATGCATACTAGGCAACATGATACGTAGGCATACTTCCTGAACTACACAAGATCTAATTCACGTACAACATGATACGTAGGCAACATACTTTTAGGTTCGATCTAATCATTTTGTTTCTTCGTTTTCTTTTTTTTACTCAATTTCCTCTTTTAAACAAAGCAAAAGCCATAAAGAATGTTAAAAAGAAATTAAAATAGCGAGAGAAGAAAAGAGAAAGAAAGAATAGTGAGAGAAAAAAAAAAGGAGAAGAGATTGATGCAAAGAAAAGAAAAGAGAGGGCAAGAAGTAGAAAAAATTAATAAAGCGTAATAGGAGGGTAAGAAGAAGTAAGTGTAAAGAAAAGATCGGGATGATATTAAAATGGCCTTATTACCCTCAAAGGCAGATAGAAATGCGCATGAATCTAGGACAAATATTCAATGTGATTTTCATGCTTGTTGTGTGACCTACTCCTAATGGGTTTTGCCTTTGATGAGCATGTTCTTTCATATAAAAGCATTTGGTTTGTATCACTCTGGCTAGTCATCCTTACTTCACCAGATCAAAAGTATAGCTTGCCATGGACAACAAAGAGGTAGAAAATTTGCTCATTGACCTAAACCAGAGTCTTTGGCAAGGGGGTTTAGAATATAATGAGGAGATATTGAGACTCATACAACAACTGGAAGATATGCACTGAGCATGGGCCAGTGTCATACCTTATTTTCCATACCTGGATGATCTCGAAAACACTTCTAATTACACGTCATTGTCTCAAGCGTAGTTTTCTGGTCCCACTGATACGCCCCAGCACACACTAGGATTCATGCCATGTCAGTACTATCCCAGCCCATCAAGTGTGCCCTTGGAAGTTCCACAACAAAGGCCAATGCACATACAGCACCACCTGGGGAACCTGTGTTTATGGCTCCGCCACTACCTAATCTCCTACTTATGTTGTTCGTCCAATAATCATGCTCCCTCAATCTGCTAATAAGCCAGTATTGAAGATTTTGGATGATCGTTATTATGCCTCGGAGCTTACTTTGAAGATGAATGATTCGTATGGGTACAATCAACTACTTGTATTTCTATTCGATATAGAGAAGCCTGTCATAACAGAAGAACAAGAGGGGATGGTGCAAAAATTGAAGAGTTTATAATAAGCCATGAGGAACTTGCAGGGACTTGGGGGTTATAAAATTTTCTCATATAAAGATCTATGCATGTTTCCAGGTGTTAATCTTTCTCTTGGCTTTAAGATGCCGAAGTATGAGAAGTATGATGGACACGGAGATCTGATTGCATATTTGAGGCATTATTGTAACCGATTAAGGGGTGCTAGAGGAAAAAAAGAATTACTCATGGCTTATTTCGGTGAGAGCCCTTTGAGTCTAGCCTCAGAGTGGTTTGTGGTAGTACATCGACAAGTGGAATAGTTGTTATGACCTAGCTAATGAATTCGTGTAATAATTTAAGTACAACGTAGAGCTGGTTCCTGATGAGAAATCTCTAACAAATATGAAGAAGAAGAGTACTGAAAGCTTCAACTAATATGAAGAAGAAGAGTACTGAAAGCTTCAGGGAGTACGCGATAAGGTAGCGTGAATAGGCTGTTGGGGTAAAACATCTGATGAAAGAGAGTAAATTAGTAGAGGTTTTCATTGAGGCACAAGATGAGACCTATTTCCAACACTTGCTTCCAGTGATAGGTAAGTCATTTTTTTAAGCCTTCAAAATGGGAAAAATAATAGAAGAGGGGATTAAGACCGGACGAATCGTGAGCTTTTCCGCATTAAAGGCTACTACCCAAGCAATTCAGAGTGGTTTTGGAACTTTCAAAGGGAAAAAGAGGAGGATGTAGAGACTATTGTAGCTGGACCACATGCATATCTGAAAAGACTGCCTCGCCCATATCCCCAATCTAAAGCCCAAGTCTATACCCAATCTCAATATATGCCCCTATCATTACTACCCTCTGCAAATCCCACTGTATTCCATTCCACCACCCCTATACCTAGTATATAGCACACAACCATATGTTCAAACCCCTTCTTACCCATAATGGTGTGCACCAACTTCTCAAAATCGTCCTTCGACTCCACAAAATTATCAAAACTCTTCTAAATTTTATTTCTGACCAAGGCCTGAGTTTAAAAAAAGGAAAGGCAGTCAATATAATTTCACCCCAATCGAGGAGTCGTATAATAGTTTATTTTAGAGCTGAGAAATATGGTCTTGAGCCTAATTCAAGGAAATCTTTCTAATCCACCTCAAATTAATCTTCATTATTCTCTAAGATGCGCATATTATTCTGATATACCATGGCATGATATAGAAAGATATTGTTATTTGAAGAGAGTATTTCAGGATTTGATCGACACAAATTAGATTATGATATAAGCCTCGGAGGTTCCAAACATCAACCAAAATCTATTATCGGTACATGCTAAAACGAACATGTTGGAGTTGATATATGATGGTAAAGAGTCTATGATGTCTTACAATCTTATTGTCAGGATCCAAACTAATGAGGAAAAATTGGTGAATATTTAAGATTCGATAATGGCGATGTCATTGAGCCAAAAAGAAATGGTAGAAAATAAATTCCTAGCAAATGTGAAGAAACCTGTGATCATTATAAAAGGAGTTGAAAAAACTAGTGGTCTAAGTTAGGACAAACCCAAGCTAACGGTAGTACGAGCTCTGAGAAAGCCTATTTTGACTATAAAAGGAGTACTTGCAACACCTATTATCATCAATTTGGTGACCCAACTCCCACTAGTCGATACTAAAAAGGTCCTTTGGGATTATAAGCAGACTATGATGACTTATCAGGGGAAGAAAATTATAGATGAAGTAAATGAAGTAGGGGTTTGACGCATTCAAGAAGGTGTTTTGTTCCAGAAGGTTTGAGGAAGTCCAATCCAATGACGAATGATCAATCATATTTCAAAATGTCTGTCATCGAGGAAGAAGTAGAAGAGTTCTTAAAGAAGATGAAATTGCCAGAATATTCCATCATAGATCAATTGAGGAAGACTCATGCTTAAATCTCCTTTCTTTCTCTGATGTTGCATTCTAATAAACATCATAATGTTATACTAAAGGTGTATAATGAATATAATGTCCCTAGAGAAATTATGTTGAATCTATTGGTCAAAATTATTGGAAAGATCTACGAGTTAAACAGGATCAGCTTTTCTGATGATGAATTTCCTGTAGAAGGTACGAGGCGTAATCGGGGCCTTTACATTACTGTGAAGTGTGAAAATTTCTATGTCACTCATATCATGATTGATGGAGGTTCTGGGACTAATATTTGACCTCTGTATACTTTGCAAAAGTTGAACATTGACACCAAGAGGATTCAACCCAACAATGTATGTGTCAGAGCTTTTGATGGAGTAAAAACAGATTCCATTGGTGAAATAGAGCTAATGTTAACTATAGGGACTGTTGAATTTTCCATAGAATTTCAAGTGTTGAATATTGACGCCTTTTGCAATTTGTTATTGGGAAGACCATGGGTTTAAAGTTTACACAAAATGGTCAAATTTGAGAGCGACAAACAAGAAATTGTTGTTCATGGTGAAGGGGACTTATCTATGTACAAAGATTATTCTATTTCCTCTATTGAGACAGGTGATGCAGCTAGAGCACCAATTTATCAGGCTTCTAAGACGGTTACTGTTGAGCAAATGCTCGAGGGGAATCTTATTCCAAGGCCACAAATGCCCTCTGCATCTGTTATATTCATGAATGAAATGTTAAATCATGGTTTTAAACTAGGAAAAGGTTTAGGGACGTCTTTACAAGGTAAGGATAATCTAGTATACCTACGTGAGAACTTTGGTACCTTTGGTTTACGGTACAAACCTACTTTTGAAGATAGAAAGAGGGCTAAAAAGCAGAATAAAGATTCATGGGTACTTACCAATCCAATACCGCTACTCGATGAGTCCTTTATCAAAGTCGATGTTGTTAAGTCTTCCATATTATTTGTCATAGAGACAATGAATGATGACGATGCAGATTTAATCACCTCTTTTTAAAACTTGTTTATTAAAGCTGATATAGTTAAAATTGGGAAAGGTACTAGCAATACAGATGTGTAGTTTATTGGCCCTGATGTCCAGCTCAACAATTGGGAAGTCACTCCTCTCCCCATAAGAAGGGTGTTTTGATAGTTTGTTTTATTTTTCTTTTTGTTTATTCGAGTTATTTCAGTGTTGTGATTCAGAATTTATCTTGTTTATGTTCTGATATCATTTATGTCTAAACCCTCCTATCTTTCCCTTTTAATGAAATACAGTGTCCTTTTTTGTTCTTGTGTCTAATATATTTTGTTTGTCTTTTTCTTTATACAGTTCTCTTTATGCTGATTCTGGTGATATGACATGCATGCAGAATTTTTAGACTGATCTTAAAATCCATTCTAATCAAGATATAATAAAGCAAAAAGTGGAATATGATGAAGAAGAGGCATTAGAAGAAATAAGGAAAGAGTTGAAACAATTTGAAGACACAAATCCTAATTTGAATGAAACTGAGCCAATTAATCTTGGAGATCAAGGAGATGTTAGGGAAAATAAAATAAGGGTACATGTTGTGCCACAATTAAAAGAGGGAATGATTCAACCGTTAATTAATTATAAAGAACGTTTTGCATGGTCTTATGATGATATGCCTGGTTTAAGCACTGAATTAGTGGCTCATAAATTACCAACTCATCCTGCATTTTCTCCTATCAAACATAAGTAGGGAAAGTTTAAAACTAATGTAATTATGAAAATTAAAGAGGAAATCATGAAACAACTTGAAGCCAAAGTCATTTGAGTGGTTCGTTATCCTACTTGGTTGTCCAATGTTGTTCCTGCCCCAAAGAAAGATGGCAAGATTCGAGTATGTGTTGATTATCTAGATTTGAACAAATCAAGTCCGAAGAATGATTTTTCACTGCCAAATATCCATATTTTTCTAGATAATTGCACTAAACATAAGGTAGAATCTTTTGTGGATTGCTATGTTGGGTACCACCAAATCATTATAGATGATGATGACACAGAAAAGACATCTTTTATCACATTGTAGGGAACTTATTATTATCGAGTGATGTTGTTCGGTTTGAAGAATGATGGAGTAACATAAATGAGAGTAATGACCACTATATTTCATGATATGATGCATAAGGAAATTGAAGTCTATGTAGATGATGTGATTATTAAGTCAAAGAATCAGGCTGAGTATGTTAAAGATCTAACAAAGTTCTTTGAGAGGCTTCGTAGGTATAATCTCAAACTCAAGCCGACAAAATGTGTATTTAGAGTTCCATCTGGAAAGCTGTTGGGGTTCGTAGTCAGCCGTCGGAGCATTGAATTAGATCCTTCAAAGATTAAAGTCATTCAGGATTTGCCGCTGCCCAGAAATAGAACAGAGGTGATGAATTTTCTTGGTATATTGAACTACATCAGTAGGTTCATTGCTCAACTCACAACTACTTGTGAGCCTATTTTCAAGTTGTTGTAGAAGAGTGATGCAATTGAGTGGACTGAGGAATGTCAGGAAGCGTTCAATAAAATCAAAAGATATTTGTCAAATCCACCTGTACTGGTACTACCTGAGCCTAGTAGGCCTTTGATTTTGTACTTATCAATTATGGATAATTCCTTCGGTTGTGTATTGGGTCAACATGATATCACAGGCAAAAAGGAGCAAGCTATCTATTATCTTATCAAGAAGGTCACAACGTATGAAGCCAAGTATACCCTTCTTGAAAGGACGTGTTGTGACCTAACTTGGATAACACAGAAGTTAAAGCATTATCTTTCGTCCTAAACTACTTATCTCATCTCCTACATGGATCTATTTAAGTATATTTTTCAAAATCCTATACCAACAGGTCGACTGAAAAAGTGGAAAATATTGCTTACTGAGTTTGACATTATATATATGACTCGAACCACCATGAAAGCCCAAACTTTGGAAGATCAGCTTGATGAGAACCCCATTGACAAATATTATAAACCATTGAAGACATATTTCCCTAATGAAGAAGTGTTGTGTATTGATGGAGTTATTATAGATACTGATCCAGGTGGGAAGTTGTTCATTGATAGAGTTGTTAACATGAAAGGAGTCAAAATAGATGCAGTTCTTATCTCTAAATTGGGGCAACATTTCCCAGTAACAAGGCAACTTTGATTTTATTATACCAACAACATGGCGGAATATGAAGTTTGCATTCTGGGGATGAGGCTAGCTATATACATGATAGTCCAGGAATTATTAGTATTGGGGGACTCAGACTTGATTATCCATCGAATTCAAGGCAATTGGGAGTCACAGGATTTAAAGTTCATACTGTATCGATAATTCTTAGAAAATCTATGTCAACGGTTCGTCTCAGTAAAATTTAGGCATATTCCAAGAATTCGCAATGAGATTGTTGATGCTTTAGCCACTTTGTCTTTGATGCTCCAAGATCATGATAAGGCTTACATCGATCTGGTGCATATACAGAGTTGTGACCATCATTTTTATTATAATACAGTTGAAGAAGAACTCAACGACGAACCTTGGTTCATTGATATCAAGTGATACATTCAGTCGGGAGAATACCTAAAAACATGCCACCAGTGATCAAAAGAGGATTGTTAGGCATTTGACTAGTGAATTTTTCTTAAGTGGCAGAATCTTGTACAAGAAAACCCCTTATCTAGGAATCTTGAGGTGTGTATATGCAAAACAAGCTTCAGAAATCATGGTTGAAATACATTCCGAAGTATGCGGGCCGCATATGAATGGTGAGGTCTTGTCAAAGAAGATACTTTGAGTGGGTAATTATTTGCTCACTATGGATAGGAATTCTATTTGTTTTGTTTGAAAGTGTCATCAATGTTAGGTACACGGTGATCTGATACATTCTCCTCCTGCTAAGTTGCACATAATATCTGCTCCATGGCCTTTTGTAGCTTGGGGGATAGACATGATTGGACTGATCGAACCAAAAGTATCAAACACATATAGATTTATTTTGGTGGCCATTGATTATTTTACAAAGTTGTTAGAAGTGGAAACTTTCAAGTCAGTAATAAACAAGGTAGTGGTAGATTTTGTTCGTGCTAAGATAATTTGTAGATTTGGCATTCCAAAGGTGATCATCACAGATAATGCTGTCAACCTCAATAGTCATTTGATGCAAGAGGTGTGCCAACAGTTCAAAATTGCACATCAAAATTCCACTCCATATCATCCAAAGGCAAATGGCGCCATAGAATCTGACAACAAGAATATCAAGAAGATACTATGAAAAATGATACATGGGTCTAGACAATAGTATAAGAAGTTTCCATTTGCATTACTAGGTTATCGTACTAATGTTCGCACTTCAACAGGGGAAACTTCATATTTATTAGTGTACGGGACAGAAGCGATCATACCTGTGAAAGTTGAAATTCCATCTCTTTGAGTCATTGTGGAAGAAGAGATTGATGATGATCAGTAGATCAAAACCCAATTGGAGCAATTAAGTTTGATTGCTGAAAAAAAACTAACATCAGTGTGTCATGGACAATTATATCAAAAGAGAATGGCCCAATCCTACAACATAAAGGTGCATCATAGATGTTTTCAAGTCGGGCAATTAGTATTGAAGTACATCCTTCCTCATTAGATCGGAGCTAAAGGCAATTTCTCCCCAAATTGGCAAGGTCCCTTCATTGTAAGATAAGTGTTACCCAATGAAGCTTTATATTTGACAGATGTAGAAGGAAAAATGGCAGAAACAGTTGTTAATATCGATGCAGTTAAAAGATATTGTGTATGATCTTTACCCTTCATTACTTCTATTGCATGTTTAGTACTTGCATTTTTAAATATTGATATGATGAAAATATTTTATTCTGCTATCCCAATGTTATTTCATCCTTTGTTTACCTTTTTGAGCTTGGGTCTAATTTTTCTTTGATATCCCTCTTTTGGAATCAAATTGAGTAAAAAGATAAAGTGTCAAAAAGAACAATTTATTCAAAAGAAAGTGAAAGTAAAAGAAAAATCAAACAAAACAAAGAACAAGCTGTCAGACCTACGTGTGACCTGATTCTCCTCTCTCATGGGTGAGATATGTAGGTTGCCCTACTCTAGGCTCGATCTAACCAAATAAACAATTTAAAATTACCTAGTTAAAAGAAACTGGGGTATGAATTAATCTCCTTTGTTTGAGTCGATTCCAAAAGTTGTAAGTCCCACCCCACTTCAGGTGTCATTTGAGCCTCCTTCCATCCTTTCTTTCTAACTCTATCCAAAAGTCAAGTTACAATCAAAGAAAGACCTTCAGATCAATCTTTGAGAATTTTGAGGCTAAACATGTGATGGATATAGGACAATCTTTTCGCATTATATTTTCTGCATCATCATAGGGAAACTTGAGGAACAAAATGAGAGTCTTATTGGTGAAAACCATCATGGGCACCGTAAGGCGATAGAAAGTTGAGGAAATAAAAATGAGAGTCTTATTGGTGAAAAACTTCATAGTCATCATAGGAGATGGTGAGTTTGAGAGAATAAAATGAGAGACTTATTGGTGAAAACCCTCACTGGTACCGTAAGGCGATGGTGAGTTTGAGAGAAATAAAATGAGAGCGTCTTATTGGTGAAAACCTTTATGGGAACCGTAAGGCGTGGAGAGTTGAGGGAAATAAAAATGAGAGAGACTTATTGGTGAAAACCCTCACACGCACCGTAAGGTGATGGTGAGTTTAAGAGGAATAAACAGGAGAGAGGCTTATTTGCGAAAACACTCAAGGCATCACTAATTGGGGAGGCATATAAGTTCAATGGGTTTGAAGAAGCGACTCAGTTGCAAGGGCATTAACTCAACAACAGATGATGAAGTTTTGGGGGAAAGATTAGGTAGCTTAATCCAAAATGCATGTTAGAATCATTGGAGTTGGTTGTCGTATTCAGTTAATTTTTTCTTTTGTCATTTTGAAAGAGGGACATTGTTTTTTTTCTTTCTTTTACATGTTCATATATTTGTCTTTTTATGTTATTTATCAAAAAAATCACCATGGTTTCTTTACATCTTTGAGTTAAGTCTATGTCAAAACAAAAGAGAAGGGATTTGAAAATTGGCTACCAGTCTCCTTAATTGCATGAAGAAAGAACCAGGGCCAGCACATGAAATGAGCATGCTCATAAATCAAAGCAAAGCAAGAAATTTTATCAACCGACAGGTTGTTTGATTCGTAGAATTATTAGGTTTCAAAAGGTGCATCTCAGAGGCATGGTAAAATAGAAATTTGATGTTTTAATCAAATTTATTTCCCTTAATCTGTGTTTGGGTCAATGATGCGATAAGATGGGGGAAAATGTCAGCAATCTAAAACAAAGATGTAGGGAACGAGAGCTGGAGCAGATGCATAGAAAGCCAAATGCTGCAAGCCACCACTAAGTTTTTAACTGACAAATTTTTCTTTGATGAAACAAGGGCAAAGTTCTGTTCATTAAGTTCATCTACCTTTGGGGAAGCATATCTGTTAGTTGTCGTACTGATCAGGACCCTCTAGAAAAGAGGATTCTATTTTTGAAAAAAAATAAAAAAATGAAATATTGCTCTATCATAATCTTTGTTTGGGATAATTTTTGTCTAGTTTTGACCTTAGTTTCAGGAGACTGCCTAGAAAACACGGTAATGAAATTGAAAGTCAGGAGCCCGCCTGAAGAACAGGATCATGAAATTAAAAGTCATGAGCCCTCCTGGAGAATAGGGTGATGAAATTACAAGTCAGGAGCCCACCTGGAGAACAGAGTGATGAAATTAAAAATTAGGATACCGCTGGGAGAATAGGGTGATGAAATTGCAAGTCACGAGCCCACCTAAAGAACAGGGTGATAAAATTGAAAGTTTGGAGCCCGCCTAGAGAATAGGGTGATGAAATTGCAAGACATGAGCCCGCCTGAAGAAAAGGGTGATGAAATTACAAGTCAGGAGACCGCCTAGAGAATGGGGTGATAAAAGTGAAAGTCAAGAGCTCGCCTGAAGAACAGGGTAAAAAATGGAAAGTCAGAAGCCCACCTAAAGAACAGGGTGATGAAATTGCAAGTCAGAAGCCCAACTAAAGAATAGGGTGATAAAATTGCAAGTCAGGAGCCTGCCTGAAAATAGGGTGATGAAATTTCAAGTCAGGAGCCCATCTGGAGAACGGGGTGATGAAATTGAAAGTTAAGAGCCCGCCTGGAGAATAGGCTGATAAAATTATAAGTCAGGAGCCCGCCTAGAGAACAAGGTGATGAAATTGAAAGTCAGGAGCCCGCTTGAAGAAAAAAGTGATGAAATTGCAATTCAGAAGCCCACTTGGAGAATAGGGTAATGAAATTGAAAGTCAGGAGCCCTCCTGGAGAACAGGGTGATAAATTTGCAGGTCAGGAGCTCGCTTGGAGAACAGGTTGATGAAATTGAAATTTAGGAGACCACCTAAAGAATAAGGTAAAAAATTGAAAGTCAGGAGCCCACCTGAAGAATAGGGTGATGAAATTGAAAGTCAGGAGCCTGCCTGAAGAATAGGGTGATTAAATTGAAATTCACGAGCCCGCCTAAAGAACATGGTGATGAAATTGAAAGTCAGGATCCCTTCTGAAGAATAGGGTGAAGAAATTGAAAGTCAGGAGCCCATCTAAAGAATAGTGTGATGAAATTAAAATTTAGGAACTCGCCTGAAGAATAGGGTGAAGATATTGAAAGTCAACAAATTGAAAAAATAGCAAGTTCGGAGCCCGCCTGGAGAACAAGGTGAACAAATTAAAAATTCAAGCAATGAGGTGAAGAAATTAAAAGTCAAGATTGTAAGTCGGGAGTTTTCCCGGAGAACAGAGTAAGGATATTGCAAGTCAGGAGCCCGCCAGGAGAATAGGGTAACGAAATAGCAAATCAATAGCCAAGGAAAGTTGCATAGACAGAACTTTGTATTTTCATTTATATTCTTAACTTGTAATTTTTATTTTTTTGGTGTAATGACAGATCTGCCGACCAGAACCTCGACTAGCCTCACTTGACTCTACAACTTGGTATGGCCTCTTTCCTTGTCAACCCTAGAGCTACATGTGACTTGACTCCCACATAATTTGAGATAGGTAGAATGCCCAAAATCGAGACTCGGTTGCCTGCCCAAAATCGAGACTCGGTTGCCTTTTTCCTTTTGTTTCTTTGTTAAATGGTGGGAACAAAATTCTGTCTTGTTGTCTACTTTTTTTGTATAAAAACACTTTGTGTTTGCATCCAAAGAGGGGCATGATGTAGACACGTAATTTTGTCCCTCCCGAACATCACACTATCAAAATTCACTCTATTTACCATATCGATACCATACACACTCTCCCATTTAATACTTTCACTACAAAAATCCAAATAACAAATCTAACAAATTCATAACAACTTTGGACACCTCACCATAACAAAAATAACAACTTCCTACCGTACCCCCTACCCCTACCCACGTGACGTCCTACCCCCTTAATCCCTAACATGTTTTCCCTCACCAAAAATATCCATTATAGAATATATGCTCACACATCTCACACACAGAGGACACTCATCAACACACTACACATATACACACACACCTTACAGAAAGTAGAACGGATAGACATACATACACAGATCTCACAAAAAAGGAGATAGATACACATCCATATACGTATATAAACAAAGATGGGAAAAGGGGAAAAGGGTTAAACGGGAGTGAAGTTAGGAGTCAGTGAGAGCAAAAAATCGAGAAAGGGGTACTTCTCCGATGGGTTTTCACCTGAAAGCCGCCGGAATCGCCATCAGAAATATCAAAAGTCACGACTTGGCTATTATTTCGGTTAAACCAGCCAGAAAATAGTACACTAGCTTTATTCTAATCAAAAATCACGCCAAAAGCTATTCTCTCCCTATTTTCAGTTTAAATTCCATCAAAAAATGTTAGTTCCAACCACCAAATCGTTTAAATAAATCATTTTAAGTTGACTCCGGCAACTTGCCAGAAATTTTCATACGAGGGTTCTGGTTTTCTCTTTTGAAGCTTGGATATTGCTTTCGGGTTTCAACTATTCTTTGTGGAGTTTTGATTCGAATTGAATTTCAGGTTTTATCGTATTTGAGATGGTACATAATTGATTTGGGAGTCGAGATTTTTATATTCGTCGAGATTTTTGGGACAACTATTATTTTCTTCCTAAATCACTCAAAAATATTCAAATGGTCCAATTTTGTAACTCTTTCTCTTTATTTTTTATCTTAATTTGTTGGTTTGATGTTGTGATTATGGGTTTGATTATTACGTTTGAGTGCCTTTTTGTGAATGTTTGGTGATTGAATAATCAATCATGGTATAAGTTGATGTTATTATGAATAGATAACTATTTTCATGTGAAAATTTGCGGGTTAAAAAAGAAATTCGGGGAGGGATTAATCGTGATAAAGTGAATTTGGATTAATTTTGATTCATTGATGATGTTGAATGTGATAGAATCATGATAAATCAAAATGAGTAGGCAAATGGTAGGTCGGGTAGGCAAACCATAAGGATTATGGATTGTTGAACGTTTGAATGTATTGAATGACCTTTATTTCATCGCATCTAAACTCCTTGTACTCATTTGGCTGGGGAATGCCCCCAAGAAAATTCTATTTGTTACTGGGGAATGCCCCACAATATTTTGTACTCGAAAGACGGATCGTGATCAAGGCCCGAGGAATCGGGTAAAGCATAGTGTAGGATAGATAGAATAGGTTAGATTTTAATATTAGTATTTTCATTTCGGTTTGTAATAAATTGGACTGGACATTAACTTTTTTATTTTCGTTTGTTTGGTTTGTGTGTTTTCTATGGTTTATTCACTTGATAGTGTGGTACTATCCGATATACTCAACGAAGTGATCGTGGTCAAACCACGGGGTCGAGGGGTGCCTAACACCTTCCCCTAGGTCAACAGAATTCCTTAATCGAAATCTCGGTCCGTAGATCAGTTTTGAAAGAGTCAAAAAATTATTTTGAAAAAAGATTTTCAAAGGTGACTTGGCACACCCGATTATGCCAAGTGGCAACTCTGAATTTTGATTGTTAAAAGTCCTTTTTGGAACCAATTATTTTCTTTTTGTCACATTAATAATTAAACTCTTTTCAAACGTAAAACTTAAATCTTTTTGTTAAAAAAGGGGGTGTGACATAAATATTAAAAAAATCTTAAGTACGGAAAATTTTGAAAAGATAATTTCGTCTAAAGAAGAGACTTTTAATGAAGGGAAAAAAGTTCAAACAATATTTCTAAGGCCCTTCACACTTTTAATATACTATATATTACCTTTGGTACATAGTTATACATGATTATACATTATATATATATATACAATATTGATAGAATACATATATTATATAATTATTTATATAATAGTGATGCGTTACTATACATACATGTGGTCGTTTTGTTGAAATTATTTTGGTCATCTGTACAGTTATGCAAGAAGCTCAATTATTTATTCTTTGGTATTATCTAGCTGAAATTAATATGACATTGTAAATAAATAGCACTCCTCCATTTTGAAAAGAATATCCTTTTTGACTTGATATAGAGTTTTAAAAAAGAATATTTTTGAATCTAATGGCCTTAAACCATAGATATGACATTGTATCAGAAGCCCTTCAATTTTGTGGTCTTAGACATTCTATGTGGAAAATTGAAATTAAAGAGTTGCTAAAAAAAAGGTCATTTTTTTTAAATGGACTTAAAAAAAGTAGGTCATTCTTTTTAAAATGAGGGGAGTACAATTTGGGTGAATTTCTTTTACAACTTATTTAGAATTTGGATGGTTGTTATCTATTGTATTATTTGTATAAATATAAACTTTATTTTAATTATTATTTGAATTTTACCGTGTTTGTATCGTTAAATTAACTGTGAGGTAACAACAAAACGTCTCATTTTATGTAGTGATCAAACTTAGTGTGATTGTGCCATTACTTATATTTATTTTCTTATTTGTCTTTAACTCAACAACAACAATAACATAACCAGTGTATTCCCACATAGTGGGGAGGGTAGAGTGTATGCAGACCATACCACTACCTCAGGTGAAGTAGAGAGGCTGTTTTCGATAGATCTCTGGCTGAGGACCAATAACAGTATAAAA
Source organism: Capsicum pubescens (assembly GCA_030864215.1). Lineage (NCBI taxonomy): Eukaryota > Viridiplantae > Streptophyta > Magnoliopsida > Solanales > Solanaceae > Capsicum > Capsicum pubescens. Next base: position 80,695,189 of record CM061541.1, on the reverse strand, counting down.
AACACAAAACATAATGTATATAAACTAGTACAATATGCAAAATAAACTAACACTGCTAGCCACAAGATAATACTAAAACCATTTATCTGAAACCACAAACATCACTCAACACCACGAATAAGAAACTTCCGACACAAATAAAGAATGCTCCCCTACTATTACCGACGCACTCCCAGCCCTTAACTCTCTACCCTAATTCTCGTCATCTGCAACTTCCTATCAAGGGTCATATCCTCTGTAAGTTGAAACTACTTCATATCCTGCCTAATCACCTCCCTCCAATATTTCTTTGGCCTACTTTTACCCTTCCTAAAACCATCCATAGCCAGTGTCTCACACCTCCGCACTGAAGCATCAGAGCTGCCCTCATCATGTTTCCGAACCAACGTAATCTTACTTCCCGCATTTTGTCCTCCACCAAAGCCACTCCCACCTTCGCCTGAATAATCTCATTCCTCACCCTATCTTTCCTGGTATGTCCACACATCCATCGCAACATCCTCATCTCTGCCACCTTTAAATTTTGGATGTGAGAGTTCTTAACTAGTCAACACTCTTCTCCATACAATATAGCCGGTCCGAGTGCCACTCTGTAGAACTTACCTTTAATCTTCGGGGCACCTTCCTATCGTATAAAACTCCCAAAGCAAGCCTCCATTTTAACTACCCTTCCCCAAAAAGATGTGTCACATCTTCGTCAATCTCACCATTGCCCTGAATCATAGACCTAGATACTTGAAACTCTCCTTTTTTTGGATGGACTGAGAGTCCAGCTTCACCACCACATCATCCTGCAGCAACACATTACTAAACTTACACTCCAAGTACTTTGTCTTGGTCCTGCTCAACCGAAAACCTTTAGACTCAAGGGTCTGTCTTGTTTTGCCCCTTTTTCGATTCTAAAGGGTTTGGAAAATATTATTTTTGACCTTTTAAACTATTCTAAAACTTTAAAGAAAATTTGGAACAATTTAAGAAATTACAGAGTCGCCACTTAATTTTTGAGAAAATATCAAGAAAACTAAAAATATTTCTTAAAAGATTCGAAATAGAAAAAATCTTTTAAGTTTAGAAATTCTGAGTAAGCGGATCCTATTAATACTCTTGGAAGGTTGTTCAGGCACCAAGAGTATCCGCTAACTTGCGGTTATCCGAACTATTTGAAAATAACTTTTTTGACTAAATTTAAAAAGGAAAATTATTTTTTTTGAAAAGAAAATGATTAAGGAAAATTGTCTTCAAGATTTGTGCAAAACAAATTCTGACGACTTAGCAGGGATTTTAACTAAGTCTAAGAAAACTAAGAACAATTAGCATAAAAAAGGGAAAGGGGGAGATGAAAGGACTTATGCCATTAGGCCCAAATCATAAACCCCATCCTATGGTAATTTGGGCTTTTGACCAATCTCCACCTGTCCTAATCTAAATACTTGGGCTTTTGGCCCATAACTTGTCCTAAGCTAGTTTTCGGATATTTGAGACCCCAAATTCACTTCACCTGTATTAAATTATAACTTTGGCTTCGAGGCCCAAATAAATGAATTAATAAATGAATTAATAATTGAGTAAACAAATAAATAAAAATAAGGCAACAATAAAAATTGAGAGTTTTTAAATCTCTTAGTAACCTCATCAATGGGGTTTCACCCATTTTCTTTCTTCTTTTATCTTCTTGCACTCGCACACCGTATAATCGACTTTGGGTTTAAAACTTCAAACTTGACTCAGAGAGATGGGCCTCATTGTCCCATTACGAAACGCAAGAGCAAAAGAGTCCATTTGGACTCCAAAACAGATTCATGCAAAGGATAAGATAAAATAAAAAATAATTAATATGTATTCGAAGATTCTGAACTTAATAAATAAATGCTAAGATGGAAAAAGTAGCATTCTCAAGCATAAAGAAATGGTAAGCTATGATATTAAAGCAAGTCAAATTATCCAACGGAAAGGAAATTAACACATCTCCTAAACAATCTTACAAGAAATTAAACCTAGCACAATATAATTAACTAGCCTTTGAAAAAAAGACATGAATCCACAAGCATAATTGCTTAAAATTTGGACAAATAGATTAACACATATTTGCTCTAAATACTATGATGAAGTCTAAGGCATGTTTTCATTAAACAAAGAAAAAAGAAGAATGTGCAAGAGATGAGAAAATAACACTCCAATTATGAAATACAAGACATACTAATGCAACAACACTTTTTAATACAAAGTGGATCAATCAACATATCTATATCTTAGAAAAAAAATAAAATCACTATAGCATATGAATAAAAATAGGACGTCTAAATGAATAAAAACACTTTAAGAAGTAAACCAATAAGCGAAGTAAAGTAAATAACATCTATTAAACATATTTGAGAGATAATATTCGAAGACAAGATAGGACAAATAGTAAAAGATTAATTCTAAGAAAAAGTGTCCAATTATGGCAACTCCTATTTTAGTTCTACACTATTTCAACAAAAATTATAACCCCAACAACTTTTAAATCTAAACAAGAGGAAATCAAAGATAATTTTGACCACGAAAATGAGTAACTCACTACTTCAAATTGAGAAATAATTTCACAGACCCTTAACAATAGTAACCATTCATTTTCGACACAAAGGAAATAACTTTACATACTACAAGCAAACATATCCACCAATAACGAATTTAAACAAAGCATGAGCATGCATTTTAAGCAAAGATCAAAACTTTACCCATAATAATCAAAGAATAAAGCCAAAAACCAAAAAAATCAATATTAACTATTCTTTTCAACATAAAGGAAACAACTTTACATTCTAAGAACAAACATATACGCCAACGATGAATTTAAACAAAGCATGAGTACATATTTTAAGCAAAGATCAAAACTTTACCCATAATAAAAAAAATAAAGCCAAAAGACGAAACAATCAATATTAAATATTTTTTTCAAGATAAAGGAAACAACTTTACATGCTAAAAATAAGCATATACGCCAACAATGAATTTAATCAAAGCAAGAGTACATATTTTAAGCAAAGATCAAAACTTTACCCATAATAATCAAAGAATAAAGCAGAAAATATGTTCAACTATTGCTAGCTCAATTTTTATACCATGAATATGAAAATAGCCATAATATCGATACCATAACATCCTATGACCTTCAAGGTCATCTACAGCAAACAATCCCAATAAATAAAATTACAACTATGAACTACGAAGAAGAAAACAATAATAAAACTAAAAAATTACAACTATGAACTACGAAGAAGAAAAGGATAAAGAAGAAAACAATAATAAAACTAAACAATTACAACCACGAACTACGAGGAAGAAAAAGATGAAAAAAAATGATAAAAAGGGGGAAAGGTGTGTTTACCTTTTTTGGGGCAAAAAAACGAAACTACAAGCTTTCTTCGGAGTCTTCATCACCACAGAAAAATGTTCAACTCGAGAAATTCAATTAGCCCGTGGATTTCATGAAAAAGAAAAAAAATTACTTTAAAAAAAAATACTTCTTTGCTCAAAGCTTTTTTTTTCAACCTTGAGACTTGTCTTTCTACCAAAATAGTGGTAGTATTAACAAGAAAGGATGGGGATTCCCTTTTTTTCATCCACCAATGTGAGAGAAAAGTATTTATAGGAAAGAATGAGGATTCAATTCTTTTCATCTACCAATGTGGGAGAAAGAATTTTGGGGCATTTTTGGAATTTTAAAATTAAAGATAAGGTGGGGTGGAAGATAAGGTGGGGAGAAATTGTACAATGTAGTACAATTTTTGAATTTCAAAAATTGAAAAAAGGACTTTCAGGGGGAATTGTACAATCTAGTACAAATTTTGAATTTCAAATTTGAGTTTTGGGATTTGAAATTATTTTTTGTGGGAATTGGGTAGAAGTTATGAGAGTTTTTGAGAATTTTGGGGTTATTTAAAATATAATCCCAATTGGGATTTAAAATTTAGTCATATTTATTTAATTTTGAGTAAATTAAAAATTAATTGACGGATTGCATTGCAATTATGACCAATTTGATTGCAATTATGGTCAAATCTAATAGATTGGCTAAATTAAATTGAAATTCGATACGAATTAATACTTTCTTTAATCCCGAGCTTCTTGATTTAATAAAACCAAACATATATTCATCCAAATAAATTATTTATGAGAGTAAATTATATTTAAATCAAGACTTTATCCGTTTGAATTAATTTTCAAGCTTATCTCCGTAAAAGCTCAAACTTTGATAAAAATATTCATTCAAGTAACAAAATTTATGCAATCTCGTATACGTGAGTACAAAAAATGTATAATCATCACTTAAATGAAAAAATTAACGTAAATAAATATTTTAGACCACATTTATCCGGATGAAATAAATATTTCACTTTTATTTAAAGTTGAAGAAACCCAGGATTAAATTTAATCGTGGAGGGCAAAAATTAGTAGTCAATATTTCTCCAAATCTCCAACTTATCATTAACTCCTCCCCGAGTACGTCTATCAGTACCATATCATCAGCGAATAACATACACCAAGGCACTTCCCCTTGAATACGCCGCGCAAAACATCTATCACCAAGGAAAATAAAAAAAGAGTAAGAGTCGATCCCTGGTGCAACCCCATTAAAATAGGGAAGTGCTCTGAATCTCCACCTTCCGTCCTCACCCGAGTCTTTGCGCCATCATACATGTCCTGAATCGACCTAATGTACACCACGAGCACCCCTCTAGCCTCCAAGCAGCTTCACAGAATCTCCCTGGGAACTCTATCATATGCCTTCTCAAGATTATTAAACACTATGTGCAAGTCCTTCTTCCTCTCCCAAAATTGCTCCACTAACCACCTAACAAGGTGAATTGCCGTAGTAGTCGAGCGACCTAGAATGAAACCAAAATGATTCTTAGAGATAGCCACGATCCTTCTCAGTCTCAACTCGACAACCTTCATAATACGACTCAACAACTTAATACCTCTATAGTTGTTGAAACTTTGTATATCTCCCTTATTCTTATACAATGGAATCATAGTACTCCACCTCCATGCTTCAGGCATCTTCGCTACCCTAAAAATGATGTTAAACAACCTTGTCAACCACTCCAAACCTGCCCCATCAGTACTCTTTCAAAAATTCACCAAAATCTCATTTGGCCCCGCGCCCTACCCCAACACATCCTACGAATAGCCCATTTGACCTCATCAACCTTGATACACCTACAATAACCGTAATCGCGACACTCCCTCCAAGTCCCCCACTACAAACCTTTATCCCCCTCGTTGTTCAAAATTTTAAAATAGGACTGCCACATCTTCATTATGAGGGCGTCCTCTACCAACACTGTACCATCCTCTCCTTTGATGCACTTCACTTGTTCAAGGTCACGAGCTCTCCGTTCACTGGCCTTGGCAAGACTATACAAATTTTTATCCCTACCTTTCTTCTCTAAAGCCGCATACAAGCTCTCAAAAGTTGTCGTCTTTGACACCATAACCGCTAACTTAGCCTCTCTTCTAGCAACCTTATACTCCTCCTTATTCCTCTGCCTCTCTTCATCATCCTTACTCTTAATCAACTTAGCAAAGTCCACCTTCTTAGATTCGACTTTCCTCTTAACCTCTTCATTCTACCACTATTCCCCTCAATGTTTTCCAAGACGACCTCTTGAGATACTCAACACCTCTCTAGCAATCTCCCTAATACAACTGCCCATCGTTTCCCACATACTATCCACATCCCCTATACTCTCCCAAGCCTCCCTACTCCTTAACATCTTCCCCATCTCCAAAGCACTAGCCAAAGTCAAGCTAGCCCACTTAATCCTAGGCTGAGCCTCCACACTCCTCTTCTTTCTACCTTTATTGATCACCAAGTCAATCACTAACAACCTATGTTGAGTCGAAAGATGGTTGCTAGGTATGACTCTACAATCTTTACATAGCACTCTATCACTCTTCCTATGGAGCAAAAAGTCTATCTGAGTCTTGTCCACTGAACTATGAAGCATAATAAGGTGATCCACCTTCTTCGAAAAGCTCAAATTCGCTATCCACAATCCAAAATCCCTAGAAAAATCCAAAAGAGAAACTCCTCCTTCATTCTGTTCCCCATAACTAAAACCGCCATGCACATCATCATAACATCTCGACAAAGACCCAATATGCCCATTGAAATCTCCTCCCACAAGAAGCTTCTCAGTGTTTGGGTCGCACCTCACCACCTCATCTAAAACCTCCCAAAAACCCTTCTTCTTCTCCTCGTCCACTATTTGTGGAGCATAGGCACTAATAACGTTCACCGTAGACCCTCTCATGAACAACTTAATAGATATCAACCTATCACTGACTCTCTTAACCTCTTCCACCTGTTCCCTAAGGTCTTCATCTACTAAGATACCTACTTTATTTCTATGTCTCACGCTACCCGAGTATCAGGACTTATAACCATACATATATCTCACCATAGTACCTACCTATTTGGTTTCCTGGACACATGTTATACTAACCCTCCTCTTTCTAAGAATCTTCACCAGTTCTATTGACTTATCTTAAAGATACACTAGGTTACAAGACCCAACTCTCAACCTAGACACACCCTTATCCCACCTAGCCCTACTACCCCTCACCCCCAACCCCCAAATCGAACCTAGACGCATCCCCTAGCCCGACCCCAACCTATGACATGACCCTAGTCCACTATCTATCACCCCAACCACTACTCAAGTAGATACAATAGAAGAAAATAAAGAAAATGATTTAAAAACATGTGACGAGCAAAAAGTAGAGATAAGAACAGCTAAGTAAGCAAACACAACCATTAAGCAGGCTTGATTCTCACAAGCAATAATAAGTACTATACTATCTACCACAAATAACATATGAAGTATTCTCACAGGAGTGATCACGAAAACCACACAGGAAATCAAGATAAAAAGGATAGGAAGCCTATACTAAATAAACTAGAGAAGAATAAACTATAGAAGACTGAAACGAGTGGACCTGATACTGTGAGAAGACGCAGTGGAGGCTATTTTCTTGATCGTGTTGTCAAATTATGAAAAATTGATGTAGAAATTGGTCACCAAAATTTATTCCTGTTGTTGTTACTCTACTACTAGTTCTGTGTGCCTGTAATTGGTTGTTGGAGATTGTGCTAGTTGCCAGAAAATGAGTTGGTCGTCGAAATCTTGATGTCGCCACCTGTAATGCTAGATCTTGACTTGTAGTACCTGAAAATGGTTATAAAGGCAAGAGAAGAGAGCTGAAATAAGGAAAACAACGGCAATCCGTTTTTGCCAGAAACTGACACCGCTCGCCGAAAGTTGTTGGGTCGCCGAAAAGTCACTAGTGGCACGGCAGCGAATGTTTCCAAGTCGTCCTTCTTGGAAATTTCCTTGCTTGGGTTCTTTTGCAGAAGTATGAGATGCAAGAATCTCTATTTTCTTTACCTTATACTTGATAATTTTGTTTTATCTTTTACCTTAAAGTCTTTCTACTTCTCAAGGTATAATAACAGACCGAGAGGCTCGACTAGAAGGTCTTTTACAGTAGCTTTACCCCATACTTTAATAGCAGATTTATTTTAAAATTATTGATATATGACATTCTGTAATGATGAAAAATAATATAACAATCCAACATTGTATTTATTAACATAATACAATACAATACTACAATACAAACATTATAAAACAATGCAAGGCCTCATTTATTTACATCTAATGAAGGTCTGAATCAGAATTAATTTAGTTCATTTATTTTCATTAAGATATAATCACTTAATTGGTCTGAATAGGTCTTAATCATTAAGATCTTCAATAAAATCTTAATATCAGTAAGATGTATTGTTATGTGGATAACTTTCATAACAACTCTATCCATAATCACTAGCCACCGCCACTAACCACCTCTGCCATCACAATTACCACCATCATTGACAACTACCATGACCGACATACACCACTAGCACCATCCACTTCTCCCATCACAACCACCAATGAAAACCACTACCACTACCAATCACTATTGTTAGTCGCTACCACGCCTACCGCCCCCATCATTATAGTTATGCACATTGCTAAATGCCACTGCCTCTACCACCTTCACCACCACTATTAAGCACTATTATCACTGTAATCAATCTCTATGACCAATCACCACCGCCATCACAACTAGTACCATTGCTAATGTCGCAATCCAATTTTTTAGGTCGTGATAGCACCTATCATATGCCACCAATAAGTAAGCCAACCTATTATCTGAAACAATTAATGAACTAATAAGAAAGGTATAAGCAAAGATAAATAGCAATAAGAAAAAAAAGCAAGAAGAAAGTAAATATATCCCCAAAATCTGATGAATCGGCATATGAGATTCTAATACAACAGGAGTACAAAGTAAAATACAAAGTAAACATATACAAAGACGTCTCTAAAATATAAAAATAGAGATTAGTCTAACAATAAGAGGGAGAACATGAATAACTCCAAACGACAGGAGGTCACCCCGAATATCCTATATATGACTTCTCTGGAAGATGCACACATCAATGGCGAGAATTCATACTATAATCCATAGGGTGCGGAACTGTAGTATGAGTATCAAAATAAGGTACTCAGCAGGCATCGACCGACTGAGCTCCAAAGACAATGGAAGTATAAATAATCGATAAAGCAGTAATATAGACTACAAATCTATCTAAGAAATGACACATAATAATATTAAAGGAAAAAAAAAGGAAAATTATCAAACCTACAAGTAATTTGGGATGAGGCTATACCAGTAATAGTGGTAAGTTATCATATACTATCCGTAATCAGAAACGAAGGCATAGACCCATAAGTAGGAAGTCAATGGATGATAGTATAGTGAAGGAAGGGTTATACAATGTACAATAGAAGTACAAAGAAAAAGATATCCAAGAGGTACATAATAGTAATATGAATAAAAGTTGTGTGTATGTGTGTGTATATATATATATATACATATATATACACATATATGATATATTAAGAAGGGAATCGATCATATATCATAAGATAAGCTAAATTGAAAGTGCTAACCAAAAGAAGTTGGTCTTATACCCCAAATATCACAAGGATTACGACATCAAGAAAGGGGTTGACTCTAGTATAATAGGGCTTTAATCAAAATACACCTATCCATAAAGTGGCTTAATAATAATAAATCTTACCATAATAAGAGGGAAAGGATCAGAAACATATCGATAACCTTGAGAGTCAGTCCATAACCAGTCTGCCATAAACCATATGAAAAATATCCATGCAATAATATAACCGGCTATCCCAAACAAATAATAACCTAATCGGGCCTCCATAATCCTAAAAGGTACAATCAATCACTCAAAAAACAACAACCATAACCTATACTTACGCAACCCCTTCATAAAATAATTGGTTCACGTGCCAAATAGTTATACTAGTGATAGGTGATGCATGTGAAAGAAAGAAAACCATGAAAAAAACCTAATGAATAAAGATAAGCCAATTACCATATCAAACATAAGTGTATTCACCTCCTTCAGCTCAATAACTCGCACAGGCAGGACCAACGATGACCATCCTCCTTCGACACTGTGGCTTACAGATAGAGGGGCCCTTAGGGGACTCGAAATATCCATATACATTGCTTGGTCCTGAACCAAGACTTCCATAATCCATATCTATAACAGTAACAATAACGAGAATTAGAATCAAACCAAAAAAAGTGAATGCTAACAAAAGGCAAGATGATCTATAACACTACACCAGAACACCCAAATTATAATCAAAGATAGTACCTGACTCAAACTGAAACTCAGAGTAGCTAAAAAAAACTAGGATAAGTGATCCCATAAGAAGACAAACTCGACCATAAACTAATGTCGAACTCATATTACACTCGTAAGCATGGCATAACTAGCAATAATTGTATGTCAGTAATCCAGGGGTCCTAAGCCCATCACCAATCCATCTATTTAGTAAATTTCAGTCTCGGGTGGTCAATTCTTCTAAGGCCAGGTGGGTTGAAATTACTAGGTCAAAGATCAGTTACTACTTTTCCGAATGGTAATAAAGTTAAGTAGGTGTGAAATCAAGTGTAAGTCATTCTACACCCAAGATAATAGCCTATGGAAGTATTTATAAGACTATCTAAGCCTAAATAAGAGTCATTTAAAGAATTCTATCTAGAAGGGATAGAGGGATCGACTACCAGACCCTGATAACCCAACCTAATGCAAATACCTACCCAAACCCAGGTGAATATTTCTTAATCCATACCAAAGAACTACAAGAGATAAGTATGGTTCTAAAAGTAGACCATATACTAACCTGAAAATACGGATAATGCATTCATGCCACCACTAGTATCCAAACAAAGCAAGCGCAAACATTCAAATATCTATAAACTAAGCCACAACTCTTTTAAATCATAAAGAACTAACTTGGTATCCATGGTTTTGTAACCAAGTCTTTGATCTTAATAAGGTAATGTATAGAACAATAAGAGTATATAAGTATATAAAGGAAGTCAGAAGCAAAATTAATAAGAGACATCATTCTACCGTGTGAATTTAACCGAGAAAAATCATTGAAATGGATAAGCACTACTCCAAATCCTACAATAAGGATTGTCAGTGGTAACCTAAGATCGTCTACTTAAATAATCAGCCTTAACAATATGCAAAAGCTATGGTAGGTATTCTAGGTTAAGACTCAATTTACAATTCTATACCAAATCCCCTAAATAGTCCAAACACAAATACAACAAATCTTATCTTATAACCTCCACCTAGCATGCAATCAATACAATACATAGTCTTAAAGAGAAGAGTACATCGAAGCCTACCTTGATGCCAAACTACAGTGTCAAACTATCCACAAATTGCCCATCTCCACTCCTCGATCCTTGAATGTTGTCACACTATAAAAATCATAATATTTACATTTAAATGAGTAAAGTGAGACCCATATTACATTATAGAAGTTTGGGTCAAAAATAGACTTGTGGGGCCCACAAATGGAATTCAAAAATTAAATTCGTCATGAGGTCCCTGACAAGGAACTCATGCCCAAAGATTGAGCATAAATAGAGTCTCAATTGGGGCTTCAATCAGCACTAAGAGATAAGGAAAAACAAGGATGAAATCAAGAATTTAAATGAAAAATTATGGTGAAACTTACGAAATAATGATGGAAAAAGGATTACTAGAACCCCACTCGAACCCAGCTTCCATTGACCAATTCCTACAAGTTTCTCGAGCTCATAGGCCTAAAATGGAGGAAAAGAGTTGAGAAAATGAATAAAAAATTCATGGAGAAAAGGTTTTAAGGACCCAATAGTGAACACTTAAGTGGTCACTTTGATACTAAAGCAGCTATGGCTAAAGCGGCATTTGAATACTAAAGATACGGGTAAGGAGATGAGAGAAACTGCTTAAGCGGCACCCTGGTCACTAATGTGGACATAAAATAGCTAAAGCAACCCTTAGTAGGGTATCCACGACTGCTAAAATGGCATAAGGTTGCTAAAAAAACTACCGATAAAGTAGTTCCTAGATGGCTTTTGAGGTTGCATCAAATACCCGATATTAGAATTATCACCAAGTTTAAATAGACTATGATAGGGTGCTCGAGATTTATTTAAAACACCATGCATGCAAACAAACTGTGCTACCATATCAAATTCGGCATTTCAGATACAATGAAACGAATAAAATTTCTATATAAGGTCATTTTGATAACAAGTGGGCTCCACACTCACTATTTAATTTTCAACAAATCTACCCAATAGTCCAAAATGAGTCTAAAAGCCTCGCGACCCGGACCAAGGATCTCCTAGCCTAAAATTAGTATTCTGGAGCTAACGATGTTGTTGGAATTCCCATTCACGACTATTTACTAGGTGTTTTAGTCCAAGACCAACTTACCAACCTCAAAAGCTACAAAATGGGGAAAAGATATTAAAACCAAACAAACTACTCCAAAACCAAACCATCAATTTTGACAAGTCATAAATGACTGGTAGATACTATGGGAAGGCATGAGATGCCAAAAATATGCAAAAACAAGAAAATGGCTTGAAAGGTCATAAAAATATCCACTACCAAAAGAACTTTCATCCGTAAAAGTCAAAGGTTAAAATAATCCTGAAAGCTCTAAAGGATGCGGTACTTGGCCCGCATACCCCGAAAAAGATTCCCCAAATAACCTCTAAACTCACCAACACTTTTAAGGGATTTTGCTTTTTGGATCACATTCTTTACTTTTTTAAGTAACCACAAACCCATACAAATTAATCAACTGGATGCTAAATGAAATGAGCTTGACTGAAGCAAACTAACCCAAAGTACAACATACAAACATTACACCAATATAAGCACAACCATGTAGATATTCAACTAGGCTAAGGACAACCCAAAGCATGAATCATACAACCAACTCCAAACTCCAAATCTAGCATTTTCTTACCTTTTCAAACTTGTTTTCTGCTCTAAACTAGATAGAGTCTCTCCACTATTATCCAAGTCATGGGAACACAATTAGTGGTGATCAATGTTTATGATCTCTATTAAAGCTACTGACTGGTCTGGATGACCCTCAAAAGAAATAGGCATGAGTCCGAAGAACAACCCTCAAAATTAAATGATCCACTTTAGAATGTCTCACCAACTATAGGTGAAACCATACTAAGCCAAACTCAAGTACACGTCCTCCGCTGAGTAGACAATTAAAATCTAATAAAAATTGAGAACCAAGTTTAAAAGCAGTAGAAACCAATATTGTGTGCCAGTAGACCATCTTTCTAACTTCTATATATGTCAAATCCTCTTAACTGAAGGAAACTAAAGTGATATGAGGCGACAAATCCTAGTTAACCTATCAATGAAGCCTCGATTGAATCAAACTTTGAAACCGAGGTTACCATATCATTATGTAGTCCATATCTATAATCTCAATAGTAAATTTGAACTAATCAATCTCAACTATCCAAATTAATCCTATTGACAAATAAGTATCCATGTACCAAAATTTATCATAACTCTCAAGTTGTTATTCGAAAGAGTAAAAAATCACAACTGGAGCCAATAAAACTTCAAGGAGGTCAAATAGCTAGATCAATCTCATTACCAGAAATAAAGCATATATCTAATAGTTCCCACAAGGGCTGAAACTAAAATTACTAAAGAACATTACCACAACTCAGGCAACCCATAGGGTAAATATACGAGCAATCAAATCCATATCTTCTGAGAGCATAACACACTAAGGCATAACTAAGAACTCGTTATAACTGTAAAGAGTACTAGTGGTAGCTAAGTCTTGAGCAACTCCAAGAATATAAAATCTTAGCATGAATTGGTCCAACCAATACTCAATCTATGGCATCGAAATCTCAGTCCCAGAAGACACATACTTAGGTTATCATCGGCTGAATACAAGAATATATCACCAAGTTGAAGCATTCCACAAAGTCATAATAGGACGAATGAATATAGAATTGAAGGTTTTTGAAATTACCTATTTAAACTAGCCTTAACTCAACTAAACCATGAACCACACTACAGAGAGAACAAAGTACCCAACACAACACCAATACCAAGGTCAAGATCACTACTAAGAGACAAACTAGACAAATAAGAAGGGCAAGCCTCAACTTATTAATGTTTAGGGTGGGATATAGAAAAGATCACCAAAGCTAGAATCACAACCAAAACCATAGAAGTCCAAACCTTCCTTTACTTTCACAATCCACTCAATAGTCTACTTTACTCACAAAAAAAAAAAAAAACTATTCACCTAATGTAATAACAACAAAAATAGCAATACCAGCATAAAATGCATAAGGCATAAAACAAAAGACAACCAGTATGATTCTAAGATCATAACAAGATCACAATTCCAGAAAGGGACTTTAACACAAAAAATACTCTAAGGAAAAACACAACCAAAACCAATTCACTTAATCCACTACTAAATAAAATTATCTACAGGGTTATTCAAATATGCATAAATCTACACAAAGGCTTAACACAATTCATATGGTAATATTAATACATATAGCCACTGTTAGGTCATATTCCTGGCATGCACAAAGAAGTCATGTCCTGGAATGCATGAAAAAGTATGAATTAAAATATGTCTGACCTCATAATTAGCATCTAATTAACCAACTGAAAGACGTGCACTACCTTTTGCAGAAGGTGTTGCATCCCTTAATGGTTGATCTGGAAACACTGATTTCCCAATAATCCTATGTTGAGAACACTCTATGGACTAATGACTGGTATCTCCTTAATCACGACAAACTCCTAAGGCTTTAACTTACTAAGAAACATGAGTTGGCCCCAGCTAGCTGACCAACGCAAATTTGGGGTACTCATTAGACTATTAAATAGTCTCTCCACAATCAAAATATACCCCCAAAACTCTTTGACTCTTTGAACCTAATGATTTAGAATGGTTGCCACAGCTTGAAGACCTAGATCAAGAGCCCCATAAAGCTTTACTAGAACTTTATCCACTGTAACCACCATGAAATATATAAGATCCACCAATAATTTAAAGTGTTACCTATACAGTCCTAATAGGCTCCAAGTGATGCTAGCCCCTACTGTGAAGATCCCTACCTCCATACCAAATACCATAAAAACTAAACTACTAACATGGTTTCATACTGCCACCTATATATGTCTTAATATATACTATTTAGTATCCTTGCATGATTAACAACCAAAAATAAGGTAGACCCAGCTAATATCAAATGCTCCAACATCGAGCAGAGTTTTAGAGTTAATCGTTGGATATATCCATGAACATCTCATGATCTATATAAAATAACATAGAAGTATGTCTTTCCAACTCAAGAAACCCAATATCATACTCTAAATTTAATAAACAACCCAACTGAATACAAAAAAAAACAACTATAGCCTGAGAATCACTCGATGAACTAGACACCACCACTAATTGTAATGTATTCTTGAAAAGGCTCAAAATCCCTAACATGGTATCCTGAAAGGCTAAGGCGGTCGCAAACTCTGCCGAAGCCTTAGATAGCATCAGACCCTCTGGATGACTCTGAAAATCCTTGATACTAGGCCCTAACTCCCTGGTCTACTCTGAAAAATCCTTGATACAAAGCTCTAACTCCCTAGTCTAGCTCTAAACTAAATTATTGGAAATAGACACTGACAATCTTATAAGAGTTGGAGTAGTACTTATCTTATTTGATGATTTTCCTAAATTAAATTCACTTGATAGAAGCATGTCTCTTGTTGGTTCTGCTTCTGACTTTTAATATATGCTTATACACTCTTATTGTTCCATATATGACCTTATTAGATCCGAGGCCTTGGTTATGATACCATGGACACTAGGTGTATTCTTTATGGTTAAAAAGAGTTGTGGCTTAGTTTATAGATATTTCGGTACTTACTTTTCTTTGTTTAGATATTGGTGGTGGCATTCATGCATTATCTACATTATCATGCTAGATATTGGTGGTGGTATGCATGTATTGTCTACATTATCATGCTTACTTTAGCCGATTAAGACCCCTTTTGCTAGAATTTGGACCCATTTTTTTCTCAGGTTAGTATATGGTCTACCTTTATAACTAGACTTAGCCCTTTTAGTGCCTTGTATGGGATTGAGAAACTTTTGCCTATGTTTGGGCAAGTATTTGCTTTAGGTTGGATTATCAGGATCTGGTATAAATCCTACTATCCTTTCTATATAGAATGCTTTGAATGACTATTTTTTAGGCTTATATGGGCTTATGCCTACTTTCTTAGGCTATTACCTTGGGTGTGGGATGACGTAGAATTGACTGCATACCTACTTAGCTTCATTACCATTGGAAAGGATAGTAACTAATCTTCTACTGAACCTTTTCAACCTAGTAATTACAACCCATCTGGACTTAGAAGATTTGACCACCTGAGATTGAATGTTACTAAATAGATATATGGGTGATAGTGATAAGATTAGGACCCCTGGATTACCGCTTGTTATGTTATGCTTATGAATCTGACATAAGTTTGGCATCAATTTATAGTCGAGTTTGGCTTCTTATGGGATGACCTATCCTAGCCTCTATTGGTTACTTTGAGTTTTGGTTTGAGTTTGACATTTGTCTTTGATTACAATTTGGGTATCCTGATGTACAATTATGGATCATCTAGCCTCTTGTTATTATTTATTTGTTTCGATTCAATTCTGCTTCTCATTATAGCTACTGTTATGGATATAGATTATAGAATTCCTGGTTTAGGATCAAGAAGTTTATATGGATATCTTGAGTCCCCTATTGGACCCCTCCACCTGTAAGCCATAGTGCCTGAGGTGGATGGTTATTGTAAGTCTAATTCTTGGCTCAAAATTCTATAATTTATTATGGGTATCATTATACTTGTATAAGTTATAGATTATGATTTCAATAGCATGACAACATTCAGGGATTGAGGAGTAGAGATGAGTAGTTTATGGATAGTTAGACATTGTAGTTCAACATTATGATAGGCTTTAGTCTACTTTTCTCTGTGAAACTATTCATTATATTGATTGTGTTCTAGTTGGTGGTTATGAAAATAGATTAGGTCTAGTTGTATTAGTATTTGGACTATTTAGAGGATTTGGTATATAATTGTAAATTGAACCCTAGCCTAGAATACACACCACAACTTTAGCATACCATTAAACCTAATTATTTATGTCTATGACCTTAGGTTGGATGGTGAACCTTTCAGATCATACCTTCAATTAGTTCTTACATAGGGAGGATCTTGTACCACTATCTATATACCCAATTTTTATCATAAGATAGATGATCGTGCATATTCGCATCCGTAGTTAGATCAAGTATTATCAAAAAAAGAACCTGAGTGGTTGAAAAATTACTAAGGCTTCCCTATCCCTAGTGGAAATATTTTGGTGGGGATTAGTGAGGTTCAGATTGATGTTGACTGCAGGTGATAACAATTTATGTGATGATCGTATAGTATTGGTTGCGATCTTAATGTTTGGATTCAAGCTAAACTTTGGGGAGATAATAACATATGAGATAAAAAAAATAGGGCTACAAAGCCAGACACGCCATACCTACAAAGCCAGATTTCTAATGGCAGATTACATTCTGAAGAAGATTTGGGTATCTTATGTGATGTGTTAGTGAAGGTAACTTATTTTATATTTACATATGACTTCGTGATTCTTGATTATGAAGTTGACTTATAGGTTTTCATCATATTAGTAAGGCCTTTCCTCGTTGATGGAAGGACATTTGTTGACATGGAAATGGGGCAGATGTAAGTTTGGTTGAATGATAATAAAGTTACTTTCAATGTATGTCAGTCCAAGAAACAACCAAAGGACATGTGCATGATTTTGGTTATTGACGCCATAGACTTTGAGGGGCTGATAGTTCCTATTGAGGAGAGACTTGGCATTGAGGCACTTGCAACAGTGATAATAAATTTAGACAGTGATGGTATTAATGAGTATGATAAGATAGTTACCGTACTTATTGGTAGGGGTTCTTATACTTATCCATCGAAGAAGTTGGATCTTGATTTAAATAATAAAATAACCTCATCATATAAACCATATATTGAGGAGCCTCCTATTTTGGAGCTCAAGACATTTCCTTCTCATTTACGTTATGTGTTTTAGGGGGATAACAATACTTCGTCGGTCACCGTTATAGTTGATTTATTGTAATGGCGGGTTAAGGCCTTAGTATTTGTGTTGAAGAGGTTCAAAAGGGTCATTGGAAGGTTCGTTACTAACATTATTAAAATTCCACTTGGAATTTGCACACACAAAATCCATCTTAAGCTAGATTACATGAAAACTAACGTAGATTGAACCTGCCAATGCAAGAGGTTGTTAAGAAAGAGATTATTAAGTGGTTAGATGCAGGAGTGGTTTATCTTACTGGTAACAGTAAATGGGTAAGCCCAGTTTGATGTGGGCCAAAGAAAGGCAAAAATTTTATGGTTCCTAATGAGAATAATGAACTAATCCCTATGAGACCAGTCACCGGGTGGCCTTTTTGCATGAATTATAAAAAGTTAAGCTCATAGTCCCAGAAGGATCACTTTCCTATGCCCTTTATGGATCAGATGTTAGACCATTTCACTGGTAAGGGATAGTATGTTTTCTAGATGGTTATTCAAGATATAATCAGATCTCAATTTCCCCTGAAGACCAAGAGAATACCACTTTCACCCATTCGTATGGGAAGTTCGCTTGTAAAAGGATGTTGTTTGATCTATGCAATGCTACCACCACTTTCTAGCATTGTATGATGTCCATCTTTCCTAACATGGTAGAAGACACTATTAAGGTTTTTATGGATGACTTTTCAGTTGTAGAGGATTCATTTGATGATAGAGACCAAACTACAGAAATATGAAACAAACACACAAACTAAAGAAATGACAAAATTAAAATACGAAAAGTAAAAGGATAAAAGGATATATGATAGAAAAATAGATAGATTGACACAATGAAAGGAATTAAAACAAAACAAAGGGTATATTAAACCCTCAATCCTCAATCAATTAAGTCAAACAAAGCACCTAATCTCTAACGTTGACCACAAAGGAATTGAAATACCCTTACAACCAACATTTCTAAACAAGCATCAACAAATGCTTTTTCAAGCATCCACTCACTCTCTCAAGAGTTCTCATACCATCATGATAAAAAAACTAAGGGAATAAGCTAGATCCAAATTATTTATAGTTTAGAATAATTATTACACATTTATGGCCCAAAAGTGACCCCACTACAAGAAAAGGCGCACTAGGGGTTGTTTTTATCCGCTCTTGAAATGCTAGAGCGGATCAAAGGTAGATCCAAAGTTCCTTGGGCACATATCACTTACAAAGGTCTTTTGAGACCCATTTTGCACTCCTTCAACCTCATCAAAGTCCTTTTATCCTCCTTAATAGTAATCTTTATCCATGTGGCATGTTTTAATAGCACTAAGGAGTCATCAAGAACCTTGAGCATCATACGTATCCCATCCAAAGGTCTGAAGGAAATTTACTTGTATTATCCTCCCCTTCTTGAAAAGGATTCGACCTCAAATCCAAACCTTGCAAAACAAAAGGAAGGACAAACAAATGCAACATCCTTATGACATAAGGGTTAGGGTTAGCACAAATAATCATATAATTTTGCAAAGGTTGCACACCCTTAAGATATAACCAAGGATCCTTTGTTTTAATCATGAAAAGCTTATTAAAAAGATTACAAACGAATTGGATACAATAAATATAAACAGATAACAAAACCACAAAGGTCATAATAGCCTAAAAAGTCCAAGAAGGTGAGACTACATTTATATTAGGAGCCAAAGACACAATTGATTTATTATATCTTCAAGATACCACACCCAAAATGGTACCACCAATGGTTCAAAAATCCACAAGGGTTTTGAAGGGTCAAAGATGTGAATGACCCATAAAGCATTATTACTCAACCAACTAGACCATTCAACAAGTTTCCTACTTCCCATTAAAATATTTCAACGACTAGCATGGACATCATCATAGGTAAAAAGGTAGTATAGAAAGGAATAAAGCATAAAGACATCATCCAAGGTGCAAATGTCTATAAAAAATCCACTTGGTTCAAAAGATTTAGCGCATAATGCTCACAAGGATGGAATAAAAACATTCAAGAACATATAACATTTCCCTTACAAACAACTCTCTAAGGAGAGAGATTTCATCAATGGAGCCATAATACTGGGAAGAATAGGGATCCTACTAGAAACCATAACAAACAAAAATAATTAGTTCTACTAAGGATTTGGGTTCTCTCTAGTTGTGGTGGTGGACATGCTCCCACGAGCCCTATAAGATACTTCAAATTGTCTAACCCTATGAAGGTGGCAAGAAGTCTTTAACATCCATGGACTCTTCCATAAACAAGTAATCAACTTAGAATCCACAAGTTATGGTCCATACAACTTAAGTACAAGTGTGTCAAAAAAGGATGCAACTATATAAGCAACAACCCAAAGAGACTGAAACATTTTTCCTAGGATTCTCAAGAATAAAATCACCTTTAAGAAAGGGGTCACCATTTGCAAATAACTCACAAAAAAGGGTATCACATAAGTGGAATTCAAACAGTGTTTTCAAGAGGAAACTCTCTCCTTGAAGTAGTGAAAACTTGGTCAAGTAGGTAGATACCCAATGTTGAACTCTCTTGAATCTTTTCTTTACTCCCCTTCATTAAAGAACATTTAACTTTGTTAGAAATGCCTCCCATTCACAACTTGGGTCTATCAAGTAGATTGTAAGTCCCCAACAAAGATTTCCATCATAGGGTAGGTTACCAACATCCTCAATCAAACTTCGTTTGTCATATTGTCCAAGCACCAAGTTGGGTGTATAAACGTCGCTATATTCCAATAGGTCACTGGTGTCAAATGAGAGAAGTAGATAAGAACATGGGTCAAGGCAATACCACTTTTACCAAAGGTTCCATTCTCATAATTGGACTTACCTCTATATGATCATTGTCAATTTCATAAGAAAAGAAAGGGTAGAGAAAGATGTCTCGCAAGGTAACTTCAATTAAGGTATCCTCATGCATATACTCACTATTAGATTTAAGATCATCACCATGAGTATTCTCATTAATAGGGACACACAAAGTAGAAGAAGAAGCAATTTCCAAACAATTAACATCTTTTCTTTCAAGGAAAAAATCTCAAGTAGACACATACCACCATTAACATCAAAGGAATCATAACTCACGTCTCCAAAAGAATCTAGCAATTCATCCCAATATTTATCAACAAGAGTGGGGTATCATACAAAGGATCACAACCAAAATTATTTTTACAAGAACAATCAGTAATTGAGTTTCTCAAACATTTAAGTAAATCCAAGTTATCATCGCCCAAATGATCATTCTTTTTCAAAAGTAAGAGATCACTATCAAGAATTGGATAGTTAGCATAATCTTCACTCAATCCTATATTATTAAAGTTTCAAGAAACAGGATAATATGTGAATCTTAAGCACGCCATCTTTTCTTTTAAACACAGCACATTGCACATCACTAGGTGTCATGTAAGGAGTGATCTCACTATATACAGACAAGACATCTTTCTTTAAGAAGGGATCACTATTCAAACATAAAGAGTTTAAGCATGCAAGTTCACTCTCAAGAAGATACATTTATTTTTCACAACATTTTAATTCACGTGATCAACATTATCAACACCATCACTAACTTGAGACTCATCAAGCACACCACACACATGCTCAAGTAGTGGACTACACTCACTAGTAAGTTGAGCATTATATGTCTCTTCACTAGTTGTTGGAAATGCGCATGCCAACCTAGACTCACCTTGATTTTCATAAGGGTCAACTAGTATGTTATTACTCTCATCACTTGACAATAGGACCTTATTCAACTCACAAGTGCTAGCACTGGGTGGACACAAATTGATCTTACTAGAAGAAGTAATTCGGTCATCTAGAGGATCAACTAGTGCTTGCGTGCCAATAACAAGAACTTGATCATCATTCAACTTAGCAACGCCAAGAGTATCAAAAGGGAAAACTCAGGCAGATCTTTTTTAGGCAAACTACCAGCTACACTCATTTGGCTACTAACCACATCATGACATTATAGGTTTAGAGAAGTGTAAAAAATAGCAATTTACCTTGTATCTTACATGAAGTATGATATTCACCTTGGTATCCATCATGGGAGCTCATTTTCTTCTTTGGGAAGCTCTCATCACAAGGGAATTTTGCAAGTCTATTCCCTTGAGTGATCTCTTTATCACTCATATCGAAGTTAGAATTCAAAGACAAGAACTTCATTAGATCATCAAGCATATGTTCACATGGAGATCTTCTTGGATCCTCCTTTGGAAGTTATGTTCCTGAACCTACACATAAGAAGGGTTGATACTAGGTAAAATACTAGTGTCATGGTTAGTGTGTGACAAGGGGTTTGTGTTGACAAGTCCCATAATTAAGTGTTCCTTTTTCATACCTTTAAATCAACTACTTGGCTTATTATTCTTAGTCAAGTCTTTCTTGTCTTTGATCCATGTCTATCTTTTCTTGTTCAAAGGATAATTCCCTTTCTCACTTCTCAATTTACTCCTTCTTTATTACTTCCTGAAATCCGCTCATGATCTCATATTCCCTACTCACCTGCTTATCATTCCCTTCTAAGATCATCAAGTTTGGCTTATGGGTTGGGGTATCTTAAATTTTCTTTATGGAATAAGGGACTTCTCTATGCTTGTTAATTTACCTTCCATGTTTGATATACTATATATCATGGAAGTTACATGACCTTCTATTGAAGTTATATGACCTTCTATACTTCCCAATATATTGTCTATGTTCTCAACCTTTTCCAATATAGCTTTCACCATGTCTCTTCTAATGGGATTTTGAGTGTCTTGTTCCATAGACATTGAACTTAGCAATTAATCACTAAACAAAGAAAACAACAATATTAGCATTAGCAAAACAAAAACTCACAATCACTTATGTTTACACACCTCTGATTGTCGCACAATTGGATAGGATAATGTTGAAAATTGTTTATACTTCGATAGTCCATAAGGTATCAATTGCTACTTGTGGACGAAATGGATTTATGTTTGAAATGACTCAAAGAAAATATGTACGAACTTGAGTCATGAATCTATTATGAATTAAAAACTAGAAAAGCTCAAAAGAAATAGGACGAAGAAAAAAATAAACTCAATCACTAATCACAACTAAGTAGGCTAATTACTAATTGTTAATTAGTATTTAGAATCAAAGTAAATATGAATAAGAATCAAGAATTGAAACTAGATAGATCAAACCTGAGCATAAAATGAATTATGAATCTTTGAAATGTGGTTTTTTTTAGATCCACCAAAACAGCTTGATCGCACACTAATGCATGTCAAATGCTAGAGAGGCTATTTTGACCTGCTTGAGCAGGTCCAAAGCATCTCAGGGGTAGACCAGGTGGATAAGGCACTGGTTTTACCTACCTTTGACCTGCTGCAGCAGCTCCAATAAACCCCAAATGCAGGTCCAAGGTAGATCAGCTGAAACAACTCACTAGGGAAAAATTATACTTTATTGTGGTCCTTTTTTGTCCTCTTCTCTTTGAATATTCTTTGGATCTTCAAAGGTGATTTTACTAAAACATTTTGCACACCTTTTCTTTCTCTTTTTAGGATAAAACAACCACTTTTTGATGAAAATCCATCATGAAGATTTGAATCTTTTTAAGAACACAAAAATTGCCAACTTCTTCACCTTAGCTCAGAATGAGTTGAAATTTTAACTCTAGGCATTTTTTAGCCTTCTAACTCATTCCAAACATCAATTAGCTCAAATTGCTCACCAAAACTTTATATAATGCAACACTCTTCAATTTTCTTCAAACCAAGCCTTCAACAATGATAGATACTCAAAATTGCTCTCATTTAGCTCATTTAATTTCTAGACTCCTATAGTATTAGAGAACAAGAAAAATACTAGAAATGAAAGATAAAACTAAAATCAAAGTGTCAACTTCTGACCTAACTCTAAAAATATGAATACTAAATTTTTGGGGGGATTTTTTATTTTTCAAGACGACTAGACCTAAGATTAACTTTGTAGGAATGAAATAAGCTCGACTAGGACACTAAATGATAGGAGATAAAATTATGGAAACAATAAGCTAACACAAAAACTAAAGAAATGACAAAACTGAAATACAAAAAGCAAAAGGATAAAAGGATAGATCATAGAAAGATATATAGATTAACACAATGAAATAAATTGAAAGAAAACAAAGGGTATATTAAACCCTTAATCCTCAATTTATTAATTCAAACAAAGAACCTAATCTCTTACATTGACCGAAAGGAATCGAAATGCCCTTACAACTATTGTTTCTAAACAAACGTCAACAAATACTTTTCCTAGCATTCAATCACTCTCTCAAGAGTTCTCATATCATCGTGATCAAAACAAAACTAAGAAAATAAGCTATCTCCCAAGTATTTATAGTTTAGGCTAATTATTACACATTTAGGGCCCAAAAGTGACCCTATTGAAAGAAAAGGCCAACTAAGGGATATTTTGATGTGTTCTTGAAATGCTAGAGTGAATCAAAGGTGGATCCAAAGCGCCTTGGGCGCATGTCCCTTCCAAGGGGCTTTCGAGCCCCGTTTTGCACTTCGTCAAACTCGTCAAAGTCCTTTGACCCTCCTTAATGGTAATTCATCCATATGGCATATTTTAATAGCACTAAGGAGTCTTCAAGTATCTCGAGCATCATACGTATCCCATCAAAAGTTCTAAGGATAATTTGGCTAGTATTATTTGATGATTGCTTGGCATACCTTGCCAATGTTCTTAAAAGATACAAGGAATATAACTTAATGCTAAACTTGGAGAAGTGTCATTTCATGGTTAAAGAAGGAATAGTGCTTGGTCATAAAATTTCTAAGAAGGAGATTGAAGTCGATAAGGCAAAGATTGAGGAGATTGAGAAGTTTCCTCCACTAATTTTTGTGAAGGCCATTCATAGTTTCTTGGGTCGTACGGGTTTTTATAGATGACTCATCATGGACTTCTCTAAAATTGCTAATCCATTATCCAAGCTGTTCGAAAAGGATGTGAAATTTGTATGTGATGAAGCCTTTCTAAAAGAATTTGAATGCCTAAAATAAAAGTTAATTTCAACCCCTATTATTATGTATCCAGATTGGACCTTTCCATTTGAAGTGATGTCAATGCTTGTAGAGTGGCGCTAGGAGAAATCCTAGCCAAAAGGAGAGATAAAATAATACACCCGATCTACTATTCTAGCAAAGAACTTAATCATGCTCAAAATAATTACATTGTGACTGGACAAGAGTTGTTTGTTGTTGTGTTTGCATTTGAAAAATTCTAGTCTTACTTATTGGCACCAAATTCATAGTGCATACTGACCATGCAGCCCTTAGATATCTTATGGAAAAGAAATATGCAAAGTCGAGGTTGATTACATGGGTACTTTTATTATAGGAATTTGATTTTGAGGTGAAGGATTGAAAGGGAACTGGAAATTAGGTAGTCGATCATTTAAAATGCCTTGAGAAGGAGGCATTGTTAAAACTAGGGGTGAGCTTGAAATTGATGATACTTTTCTAGATGAATAAGGCTTGGAAGTATCACAAGACTTAATCCCTTTATTTATTTATTTCACAAATTATTTGGCAAGTGATTTGGTTCTAGAAGATATGAATTTTAGTAGAAAAAGTGGTTCATACATGAGGTAAGGAAGTTATTTTGGTACGATCTATTTTTATTTTGGGTCTATGCAGATTAGTAATTTAGAGATGTATTCCTGAGGTGGAGATGATGAGTATCTTGGAAGCATACCACTCCTCGCCAGTTAGAGGTAACCAAAAAGGTATGAGGCCAATGTATATGATCTTGCAATATGGTTACTATTGGACTACGATATACAAAGATTGTCGTGATTATTCTAGGGCTTGTGACAAATGTCAAAGGCAAGGGAAAATCTCGCACAAACATAAAATTCCAATGACGACTATCCTTCAGCTTGAGTTATTTGATTTATAGGTATAGACTTCATGGACCCATTTGTTAGCTCAAATGGAATGAAGAACATCATGGTGGTTGTTGACTATGTTTCTAAGTAGGTGGAAGCAATTTCACTTGCGAACAATGAAGGTAAGAGTGTTACAATGTTTCTAAAGAAGAATAATTTTTTCAAGATTTAGGATGCCCCAAGCTATCATTAGTGATGGCAGTTCACACTTCTGTAACCATCTTTTTAAAGATATTCTTGATAAATATTGTGTAAAACATAAGATTGTAACACCTTAACACCCATAGAAAAGTGGGCAGGTTAAGATCTCAAATCGGGAGATAAGTCTATTTTAGTGAAGACTGTGAACATTAATCGAATAGACTAGGCTAGAAGGCTAGATCATGCATTGTGGGCCTACCGGACAGCCTACAAGACTCCTATAGGTGCATCTTTATATCAGCTTGTATATGACAAAGCATGCTATCTGACAGTCGAACTTGAATACAAGGCGTTGTGGGCATTGAAGAGGCTAAATCTTTAATGGAGTGATAACTACAAAATTAAGATTAGAGTAGATAAATGAAATGGACAAGTTCTGTCTTTGTTCCTATGAAAAATCAGCCTTACACAAGGAAAAAATAAAGTTGTACCATGATCGAAAGATCAAGCAAAGAGAATTCCAACCCAGTGATTTGGTCTTGCTTTATAATTCGAGACTCTGTTTGTTTCCTGGCAAGCTAAAATCCAAATGGTCTAGACCATTCACTATGGTGAGAGTTTTTTCTGCATAGTGCAATTGCACTTCAAGGATATGAAATTAACACATTCAAAGTAAATGGCCAACGTGTCAAGCACTATGTAGGAACCACTAGGGAAATAAGGTCATATGAAAGATTGAACCTTGACAAAGTCTAAGTAGTCAAGAAAGTTGGATCATACTACAACGTTAATTCAAGCACTTCCTAGGAGGCAACCCATAGGCTAGTTGGTGAAGTATGAGTAACCAACTTAGTCATGTCGTGCTTTAATGTTAAATCAAGCATTGTTAGAAATGAAACCCATGTTTTATACTTTAATATTTATAGGGTAATATTTGTTATTGGTGCAGGAAAACATAGGAAAAAAAAGGGTATTGAACTGAACTCCAGACTGAACCCACAAAAGGAAGTGTACAATTGTACCAATAACATACGATCGTGGGTTCAGTTGCCTAATGGGAGTTCTTCATGATGAAAATTTAGGAGTCATCTCACGATTGGGAATCAAGATCCCACCTAGATTGTATAATCGTGGTCTTAATCATCTGATTTACTCCTATTGATCAATTAATTGGACACTTAACCTATGATTTTAATTTACGATCATGGTTACATATCACAATCGTCCTTAAGCTTCATAGGTTCTTAAGTAAGTTTTCATAAATCACCATTGTATAAAAGGAATGCATGATCATGTAGTTGAACCACGATCATATATTAATGTCATTTGAAGAGCCCTTCAGTTAAAATGTAATCGACCCAAGTAGACCTAATAATTTACCTTAACGTATAAAAAAGTTGCACCCTTCACCCAGTTTTGTTTATTCTGCCTTTCAAATTGTCACATCCTGATTTACGAGTCATGATGGC
This sequence comes from Capsicum pubescens, assembly GCA_030864215.1. Taxonomy (NCBI): domain Eukaryota; kingdom Viridiplantae; phylum Streptophyta; class Magnoliopsida; order Solanales; family Solanaceae; genus Capsicum; species Capsicum pubescens. The sequence continues at coordinate 80,667,987 of CM061541.1, read as the reverse complement.
ACCTACTAAATCCCGCTATTACGTAAGCCAAACCATAACCTTGAGCGAACACAATGGGTTAATTTGGTAGGAAATTCCCAACATAGAAGAATTTCAAGAACACAATATATAAATAAGCAAGGTGTTCTAAATATATAAAAGAGTCAATACAAGATACCATCTCACGATCTGATAGAGCCAGTACAAGATAATCTAATAACAATAATACAACTTCAAATGTTTAGAATATAAAATATAGACGGAAATGGGCGACTCAAACTCCTGGTGGCTGACAAACAATGTCTCTCTAATTTTTTAATCACATTTGCATTTCCATCAAAAAATAAACACCAACGGTAATAAAAATTTCCATCTTGAAAATTTATGATTATTTTGGGTCAACTTTGTTGAGTTCAACGTCTCCTTTTTTTTTCTTCAAAGCTTCAATTGCATTTCAACGGGAATTTGGGAGAGATGGTAGACAAAATGAATTTTCTTAGGAATTGAAAAATTATTGACATGTGACATTTTTTAATTTGTTCTACAGTAAATCACGTTATTTGTGTGGAACACAAATCTAGGCTGAAATTTAGTTAAAATAGTTTATTAAAAATGGTTTTTGTATTGGGCTCACAACAAAATTTGACACCAACACAAAATGGGATCAAACGTGAAAGATTATCATAAGTTGTAACCCTAAACCCTAATATCAGCGGTAACCCTAGATTTTCCTCGGTTGATAGACGGCTCCAGTATGACCGGTCCGGCTATGGGTCAGTCTACAACGACTGAACAACTTTTTTCATTTACATCTCCAACTTTGTTCCCAGAATTATATCCTCCCAAGTCACCTTCTAAATCCGCTTTGCCTATACAGATGGAGAATTTGCCTACTAATGAGATTACAATGGGCCAGTCATCTGATAATACAGAAGGAAAACAGACTAAATTTGTTGATTTGCTTAAACCTGAGATACATTCTAAACAGCTTAACAAAGATGTATCAATTACAATGATGGTATTCCAAGAATCTTTTGGACAGAAGATGAGGTGAAAAAAATGAACATTATTGAGGATCTTCAACTTGCAGTAATAGGCAAATTTTTCTATGGTTGGCCAGAACTGGAGGCCCTGCGAATTCAAATTCCAAAACAGTGTCACATTAAAGGAGAACGCAAAATTGGTCTCTTAAGACAGATACATATATTGATGAGATATTCAAGAATGGAGGATTTTATAAATATAATGTCAAAGAATGTTTATTACATCACTGCTAAGGATGGTCTTGCTTATCAGATGCGCCCACTGATATATGACACCAACTTTAATCCTGATGAAGAAACTACACAAGCAATAGCATGGATATCTTTTCCATATTTATTACCTACTTTCTTTGTAAAGGAATCCCTTTTCTCACTGGCATCAGCGGTTGGGAAGCTAGTCCAATTAAATCAAGCTACTATTAATAAGATAAGACCAAGTTGTGCTAGAGTCAAAGTTCAAGTGGATTTAGCTTCTTAATTACCTGATTATGTGGAGATAGAAGTAATAAATCATAAAACAAAGGAAGCTAAAGTTAAAAAAGTTGCCATTCAATATGATTTTATGCCTAAATATTGTCATACTTAGAAGTACAAGGTCACGCTGAAATTGAATGTAGAATTGCATCCTGAGTTGAAGCCCAAGAGAGAGGATAAAGAACAATATGAAGAACATAATAACAGGTTAATGTAGGAAGAAGAAGGAATTCAAAGGAGGTATAAAAATGGGAGAGTGGTATATGCAAAATGGAATCTTAACAGTAGGAGATTCAAACTGGAGAAATGCACCATTAAAATGATTAATAATCAAGATATTATGAATGAAGACAAGAATGGTATTGCTACAGCTAATACTTTTGATGTGTTACAAAGGAGTCAACCTGATGATAATGGGGTTAATGGGCAACATCTTGCTGCACAGCAGAATTCACAACCTGCAAGTTTAAAAGAGGATCGGAAAGAGGAATTGGAGAATAAGGATAGTTATGTTATATTAATTCAACATGCAGGAAAGGTGAATGAGCAAAATTAATTTATACACATACCATTACTCCATGCAGAAGCAGATAATATGTCTATTGAAGAGTTGCAGAGAAACAGATAACAAAATTGTTCCACCGATCAATTTAGACAATATTAACATGATATCTCAAGGAGTAGAAGATGAAAGTCACATTTTAGCACAAGCTACCTATCATGAACCATTGCAGATTGATATATTTATGAAAATTCAAAATAATGAACATGTTGTAGGTTCTTATCCAGAAGTATCAGATAGAGCTTTATTACTCTTAAATACTACAAGACAGTAACAAGGAAGTTCACAAGAGGTATCAACAATATGTATGAAAACAAGTCCTATTAAAACTCTGCATTAGTTAGTATCTTATCAGCAAATTTCTGAAGTGAAAAAAATGGAAGAAGGAGGCTCCGTGTCATCAGGAGACGATTTGGAAGTAGTAGGAAATTCACAAATTGAAGAGTAGGTGTATAATGAGGTTGGGTTATCGCCAAAATCAATCAAAAGTAAGAATAAAGGCAAGAATACTGTGAAACAAAGGGCTACTGTGGTGAATCGTAAAAAAAGTGTTAAATCCAAATCCAAATGACAATGAAAGCATAATTTTGGAATGTGAGGTCTGTAAAAACTCAGAATTCTTTCCATAGAGTTCAAATGTTACACAAGCATCATAAACTTTTCATTATAACATTGATGGAACCTTTTCAAGGTAGTAATCAAATTCAAAAATATAAAAGAAAGTTGGGAATGCCATATGCTAACTACAATCAGAATGGGAAGACATGGATTTTCATTAAATGATAATATTAATGTGAATATTTTATCAGATACAGAACAACAGTTGACTTGCAGTTGAATTTTCTGGAATCTGGTAGACAATTGGTGAATAATGTGGTTTATGCTAAATGTGATCATTAGGAGAGGCTTGATTTATAGGATAACATATATTTTGTATATTTGAATAATTCATTACCTTGGTTGATAGAGGATGATTTAATGTCATTCTAAGTGATGAGGAGAAGATAGGGGATCTTCTAGTGTATCCACAAGAATATGAGGATTTTGCTTTTTGTATAAATTCTGGTGATCTTATGAAATTTAATTTCGAAGGCAATCCTTTTACTTAGAGGAATGGCGGGATTAATAATGAATGTATATTTAAGAGATTGGATAGGATGCTTGGTAATCAGGAGTTCGTGGGTATATTTGGAACAATTGAGGTGGAACATTTAGCCAAAACAGGATCTGATCATGCTCCGCATCTACTATCTTGTGGAAATCATTCTAATGATATTAGAAGATCTTTCAGATTTCTCAATTTCTGGACAGAAAGGGAAGAGTTTTTACAAATTGTTTTTAAGAATTGAATTTCTAATGAAGAATGGGATATCTTTATAAATTTAAATCAGAAATTGAAGAAGACTAAAGCTGCTCTAGCTAAGTGGAGTAAAGCAAGTTTTGGGGATATTTTTAAACAGTTGCAAATCAAGGAGGAGATTGTTAGAGTGAAAAAAGAGTTGTTTGAAGAAAATCCCTCACAGAGAATAGAATGGTGCTTCAAAGAGCTCAAGCAGAATTGAAGAAATATATTCATTTTGAAGAAGAGTTTTGGAAGAAACCTGGGTTTCCATGATTTTCAGAAGGGGAAAAGAACACAAAATTCTTTCATAGTTTGGCCAAAGGAAGAAAAAAGAGGTTAAATATTCAAATAATAAAAGGGGCAGATGGATAGTGGATTGAAGAGGCTGATATGATTGCAAATGAAGTTGTTGCTTTCTTTCATAAATAGTTTTCTGGAAGAAGCAATGATGCAGAATTGACTTTGCTGGAATTGAGGTAAATGATATTATCAATGCTCATCCCACATTGGAAGATGTAAAACTAGTGGTCTTTGAATTGAATGGTAAAAATGAATGTGGGCCAGATAGTTTTACAGGGTTGTTTTTCCAAAAATAATGGGACATAGTTGGAATGGATGTATGAAAAGTGGTCACTGCATTCTACGAAGGATGTAAACTTCCAAAATCTATTACTCACACTAATGTGGTTCTTTTACCAAAAAAGTATATTGTACAATCCTTTTCTGATATGTGGCCAATTAGTTGAGTAATTTCTTAAATAAGATGATTTCTAGGGTTTTACATGATAGACTTGAAGGGATCTTGCCCTTGCTTATATCTAGAAATCAGTCTGATTTCATGAAGGGGAGAAATATTACAGAAAATGTGCTTCTAGCTTAAGAAATCATATCAGATATTAGGCTTAGAGGAAAACCTTCCAATGTGGTGATTAAACTAGACATGGCTAAAGCCCATGATAGATTGGAGTGGCAAATTTTAATAAAGGTTTTGGAGAAAATAGGTTTTGATTCTAAAGTGGTGGATAAAATTTAGAGACTAGTAGCTAATAATTGGTTTTCTGTACTCATAAATGGTCAGGCTCATGGATTTTTCCATTCTACTAGAAGAGTAAAGCAAGGAGATCCTCTATCTCCTGCTTGATTCATATTGGCGGCAGAAGAGCTTTCTAGATCTTTGAATTCATTATTTTATAATCCAAGTTATAGATGTTATGGGATGCTTAAGCGGAGTGAAGATATTAACCATCTGGCTTATGCAGATGATACTGTTATTTTTTATTCTACTGATATAACTTTTTTGCAGATGACTATGAAGATTCTTAGGGATTATGAAAGCCAATCTGGCCAATTAACCAGTAAAGCAATTTTTTTTTTCTATGTTTATCATAAGGCAGCCCATTCAGATATCCGAACAGTTGAAGAATTTACTGGCTTTGCTAGAGGAAGGTTCCCTTTAATCTACCTTGGATATCCTATAGGTCATGCAAAGAAGAAAAAGGTTTATTTTTCTTAACTGTTAAAGAAAGTGCAGAACAAGCTCCAAGCATGGAAAGGGAAGATGTTATCTTTTGAGGGTAAGGCAGTTCTAATTCAGAGTGTGCTTTGTAGTATTCCAATCTATTTATTGTCTACTATAATACCTCCTAAATGTGTCCATAATGATTTTCACAAGCTATTTGCACGATTCTTATGGAACTTTAAGGAGGTTGGTAGAAACAGGCATTGGGTGGCTTGGAATGATATTTGTAGGCCCAAGAAAGGAGGTTTGGGATTTAGATCCCTTCTTGATATTTCTAGGGCACTCTTTTCTAAACTATGTGGATATTCAAAACTCAGAAAACTTTATGGACCAACTTTATGTGGAACAAATATTGCAAAAAATAAAGACCTCAGATGGTGGACTGGAGAGGTGGATCCTTAATTTGGAAGAATGTGCTTGAAGCTAGAGATCTATTTGATCAGAAAATATGGTGGGAACCCAAATATGGTCAAACCATGCTCTTCACTACTATTTACCCATTGATAGACACAAGAATTATCAAATTGAAGAAGTGAATCAATTGTGTAACTTGGATGGATGGAATGTTGAAATGCTGAAAATTTTGGTGATGTGGTTGCAGATCATATTGTTCATAATATCAGTTGTGTAACAGAATCAAATAATTGGGATAAGGCTTGGTGGATGTTGACAACTTCTGGGAAATTTTCTCTAAAATCTGCATGGAAAAATATTAAGAAGAAGAGTGATATTTCTAGAACTTTAAACAATTATGGATAAAAGGAATACCTTTGAAGGTATCTTTTTTTTGTGAAGGTTGTGGAAGAAGAGAAATCCTATTGGGGAGGTGCTTATCAGTAATAAAATTTGTGATAGTGTGGTATGTTGTTGTTGTGAAGGGAATGTTCAAGAATCAATTGTACACTTATTCATGGAACGTAGAGTCTCTAAAGAATTGTGGAAATATTTTGCTGCAATTGCTGGAATAACAAGTCCTTTTCTACAAATTAAAGGCAGTGTTTTCAAATGGTGGAATTTCAATACAATTTCAAAAATCAAACATATTTTTAAGGTGTCCCTTTGTTTATACTATAGTAGATCTGGAAAAGAAAAAAATGTGTTAAAACATGGAGGTAAAATGTCATTTTATAGTATGAAGATGGAAATCACCAAAAACTTGGTTTGTCTAGCCAAGGTGTTGTTTCCATCGCTCAAGAACATACCTAATTCATGGGTGGAATTGGTAAGATTTTTATCTGCATATAGGACTATCCTAAGAAGCACAGTGGCTAACTGGGAACTTCCTAATAGTGCACAGTACAAATGTAACTCTGATGGAGCTGTTAAGGGTAATCCGGGCCCTCGTTCAATAGCCTTTTGCATTAGAAATCATCAAGGGGACTTAATTGTGGTTGAAGCACGAAGAGTCAGTGATACAACAAATCTGATAGCTGAATTAGTTGCATTAAGGTTGGGTTTAGAAGTTTGTGTTAAACAACAATTGTTACCACTAATTTTTGAAACTGATTCATTGTCTGTTCAGAAGATCCTAACTAGACAATGAGAGATACCTTGGTGCATTTATACAGAGATAAGGAAGATTTTTTAACTAATAAAAGGAAGGGAGGTGGAAGTTAAACACACATTCAGAGAAGGAAATCAAATAGCAGATTTTTTAGCTATGTTTTCTCTTTTGCAGGTATAGATGTTATAACCTTTTCTGATTTTTAGACAATTACCAGGTGAAGCTAAGACTATATCAAATATGGATAAAGCTCAAATCTCCAATTTGAGACTAAAGATGATGCAAAATGAAGATTTCATGGTTGACTAATCTATCAAAAAGAAGGATAAACAGAATCAGAAGTTAGAGATACATAAACAAAATCCAAATTAGGGTTTGCTTGAGGCAATTCGATGAGAATACAAGCACAACATCAGTGGTGTGGTTCATCCAACACAATCTCACAGAAAATGACAACAACGCAAAGCACTTCAACAAGCGTACAAGCAATAAGGAAACATCAGAATACATGCAAGGAGGAAACAACAGTATACAACATGCATTTCAATAACTCAAGGTATTTCAAGTTTCAGAACTTACAGGAATTAAATATCAAAGATTGCATACAACTTTACTCATTTAGACAGTGGTATCAGCTGCGATACGAGCTCAATCTGTCAAAAGGGTAAAAGGGTGTGAGGAATTGATATTTTCTTCTGAATAAGGCATTGATTCAATAGGAAAGACACTTATCTGGTTAGAGAAGCTCAAATCGATTGTTAGGTGAGTTGAAGAAGCCTTCACTTGGATCGATTTCATGATGTTCGTGAGAATTTGGAATGTTAACAGTGAAATTCACCAAAACTCATCTTCGTACATCGATTGTCAGCTACAATAGCCTGATAAACTCTTCAATCAGCTGCTGCACTTGATTTGGAAACCATATCGATGTAAATGAAGGCTCTGATGAAGAAGGTCAATCTGAATTAGCTCCAAATGATTTTACTTTACCTTTTTTGACTTCATTTTTCTTGTGTCTATCGGGTTTCTAGAATTGTCTTAGGATATTTTTTGCTCTTTTATTTTAATTTGGATGGGCTGTACCCGATTTGGGTGTATGAGCTCAAACAATTTTTTTGTACAGACTTTGTTTCTTTTATTACCAATAGAAGGCCTTTTGGCCATTCAATTAAAAAAAATAAAATAATGGTCTTTGTAACTTTTGTGAGCTAACATGACGCCGCATATTTAAGGTGCATTTTTAGTAAATTCGAGACTACTTCGATGCTGTTTTTTTTACTCAAAAAGCTATTCAGATTTAGAAACAAACACATTAATCTTCGAGGTGTAACTTAAATTCACACATGCTAATATTAATGAAAATAAATTAGTGGGTGGTTGGATGGATTTATATTTGATCAAAATAATTTTGAAGTTATTTTTTATTTTTTTAAATATTTGACAAGTTTTAAAATTGCTTAAAAAAAACTAAAATTTGCTTTTTATAAGCCAAAAACTAAAAGCTTCAATTCCCAATTTTTTTTGGCTTATATAAATCATTGTATTTTGACCAATTAAAAGACATTTTTGTCCCTCAAAATTTTTCCTTATTCCAAAATTACCCTTGTATAGCTATATCAATACTTCTTTTACATGAAACTTCTAATTTATGAAATATGAATTTTTATATATTATTCTCCTTCTTTAATATATCTTTTAAATTTGGACAATTATTATTGTACAGCATATGAATTTCTCTAATAAAAAAATAACGGGTCAAAATCATTTTCCCTCCCCAACTTTGTCTTAAAAATCAAACTTCTCCTCAACTTTGAACAATAATCATACTCCCCTTTATCCTAATTGACTTTTTAAAATTCCTATTTTACCCTTTATCACCAATTTTTTTATTCTTTTTTTAAACTTCTTTAAAATCATCATATTTTCATTTTAAAAAAAATTCATATAACAAATTTTTCATAAAAACATAAACATTATTCATATAACAAAATTTTCATAAAAACATAAACATTATCTTCGAGAAAAAAAAAGTAAGAAATATATAAGCTAATGATGATCTTTATGAAGTAAATTAGCATAATAAGAAAATTAGTTTTATTAATAATAATCAAAACTATAATATTTATTTTAACAAGTGAAAATAATAAGTACTACTAAGAAAATAATAAGTACTACTAATTTTATAAACATATTTCAATGTAGAAAATACAAATAATAAATGAAAGAGCTAAGCCTCTAGTACTACCCCGAACTATGGTCAAAGTTGTTACGACACACTCCAACTTCATAGGGGTCCTATTATCCCCTGAACTCAAATTTAGCGTATTTTTATCTTTTTTTATGCTAATGTGACACCTTTATTACATAAAATGGAGCTCATATCGAAGGTGTGACGCCATCTAAAACGATTGACAAAAGGTATCACGTTAGCTAAAATGATTGACAAAAATGCGCTAAAATTTAGTTTAAGGGGTAATAGGACCCCTGTGAAGTTGACGTGTGTCGTAGAAAATTTGGTCATAGTTCGAGGATACTAGATGTTTTTCTGAATAAAAATAAGGTCAAATTTTAAAGATTATATTTATTTATATAAATTATAAAATATGTAATACTCTATTAATGGCAATCACAGCTTATTTACTGATATAGACAATAGATAATATCGTTTTTTATCACTTGATCCTCATGCTAAAAATAAATGTTTTAGTTTATCTGCTCAATTTGTGAAATCAAGAGAATTGTATTATGTTTTTTTTCTACCCTTTAGTGTTAAATAACTATATAAAGTAACAATATAGACAAATTTAAAATTTCAAATTATCATTAATAAGATTAATTTAGCAAAATATACCTCTAAGTAAAATTTTCTTAAGGATTGTGTTATATCAACAAAAAGTTAAGTAATCCAAAACGAATTTAGTAAGAGAGTGATAAAACACGAAAATATACGCACATGCATGTACATACATATGTATATAATATACACACTTAGGGATGGGTTGTTTGGAAACAAGTTATTCCGGGATTAGTTATTACAAAATAAGTTGTACTAGCATGTATGTATGATAACTTATCTCATCACTGTGGTATAAATGGTGCGATAAATAATTTTGAGACTACCTAATACATCTAATTAAACGCAGGATAAATAATCATAAACTTTATCTCTGAATTATTATAATTATACCTCACACCAAATGACTTTTTAATACATATAATACTAAAATAACGATCTTAAAAAATAACATTGAATTTCGTGATAAATTTATAAAACGTAGTAATTTGCGTATAAAGTTAATAAACTTAAATAAAATGCTACAAATATCTATGTTAAAAAAATATTCATTACATATAATATAAAAAGTTATTAAATAAATATAGAATTAAAATTATAAGGACAAAATGGACATTGCATGGGATAAAGGGGGAGTATGATTATTGTTCAATGTTGAGGGGGGGAGTTTGATTTTTTAATCAAAGTTGGGGGTGAAAATGATTTTCACCCAAAAATAACTCACCAATCAAAATATATGGAGAATGCTTATTGAAGATATACAACTTCATGGACGATTAGTGAATGATCCATCTATATTTCATGACGCAACATTCGTATTCACTAATGTTTTAATAGTGATAGTTATTACTCAATCAACGAGTAATATATGTTCTAATTAAGAGTCTTTTTATCAAACAAATAGTATCATTTGTGATCAACTATTTATCTATTAATTTAATTATAATGACTAGTAACATATATATTTTGCTTAATGATTTAAACTCTTTTAACAAAAAAAAAGTTTTTTAGCGCACAAATTAATAGTCATTCATGAAAATATTTTATATATATATTAAAATATATATTAATTTGAATTTGAATTATTTTAGAAATAAAAATTAATAATAATCAACTCTATATATTGTCAACAGCTTTAAGAGTATTTCAGACATTTTGACCCAAAAAAAGTGCTCAAAAGCACTTGTTTACCAAACACATCAATAAGTTTTTTTTAGTTTCGGCACTTTTATCCAAACACTTAACTGTTTATTTTTAAAATAAGTTTAACACTTTCAAAAACACTTTTGAAAAGTCATTTTTTCCAGCCTATCCAAACGGGCCCTTAGTCTTTAATAGTAATGTAATCCAAACGGGAGCATCTCCTCTTCAGTACACAAACTGTCCAGTTTGTCCAGTGGAGTGCTAATTTGTTGACAGTTGCCCACTAATAAATCTAACGGGTAGTAATTAATTAATTCAAAAAGCTTTTTAAACCATGGTTAAATCAAAGTATCAGTTATATATTTTACGAAAAAGGTACAAATATACCCTTGAACTTTGATAAATGGTACATATATACCCTCCGTTATAATTTAGGTACAAATATACCCCCGCCGTTAATGATTTGGTACATATATACCCTTCTCATTAACGACATGCCACGTGTCGCGATTCTAACAAGTTATCCATTTTTATTTACGAAAAAGGTACAAATATATCCTCGAACTTTGATAAATGGTACATATATACCATCTGTTATACTTTAGATACAAATATACCCCCACCGTTAATGATTTGGTACATATATACCTTCTCATTAACGGCGTACCACGTGTCGCGATCCTAGTAATTTATCCATTTTTATTTATTTTATTCCCAAATAATTAATCCATCCTAATTAAAAATTTATTACCTGACCCATTCCACCCCAATCCGACCCGATCCAAACTGAAGCGTCACGCGTGTACGCCTAAAGCTTCTAAGAGCTGCAAAAGCAAACAAGGCAACTAATGCTGCCAAAATATTTATGCGAGAAAATTCTTACTTCATGATGACTCTTGGAGGTTATAGCGTAGTAAGGAATCAGATTCTGGTGAGGTTAAATTGAATGTGTCGATTTTTTTCCTCTGTAAATTATTCTGTATGTCAATGTATTCATACTCATGCATATTAATCTTTCATTCTTCTTGATGCATACTTCAAAACTCATCACAATTTGCAGATTATATTAGTTGACTTTGTGTGAGAGTATATGCCAAAGACTTCAGGTGTAATTGAACTTCAAGATTCTAATGGAAATAAGTAGAATGTCTGTTGCATCAGGAGAAAAATGCGGATGATTTTATGCAAAGAATGGTCAAAAATTGTTAGGGATATCGGCTTAGTGGTAAGAGACGCGTTTGTAGGGTTAAAATGCCTTCAAATCTGGTTTGTCGCTGTCATTTGCATCAATTCTGAGTCTCAGAAGCTTTTGGCATAAACGCGTCTCTTAGAAGCTTTAATTTGGATCGGATCGGGTTGGAATGTAATGGATCGGGGAGTGGATTTTTAATTAGAGTGGATTAATTATATGAGGGTAAAATAAATAAAAATGGGTAAATTGCTAGGATCATGACACGTGGCACGTCGTTAGTTAGGAGGGCCTATATGTACCAAATCATTAACGGCAGGGGTATATTTGTACCCAAAGTATGACGGAGGGTATATATGTACCATTTATCAAAGTTTAGGGGTATATTTGTACCTTTTCCGTATAAAAATGGGCAAATGGCTAGGATCGTGATACGTGGCAAGCATTAGTTAGGAGGGTATATTTGTACCAAATCATTAACGGCAGGGGTATATTTGTACCGAAAGCATGACGAAGGGTATATATGTATCATTTATCAAAGTTCAGGGGTATATTTGTATCTTTTTCGTATATTTTATTTGTTTGCCTTATCAGCAACGTTAGTGGAAATAATCTTGCTCAAGTTAGTTAATTTTTCTTTATCTGGAATGCTAGTATCAGGTTTGGCTTAATATCAGTTTGGCAAAATTAAGGTAATCCGTGAATGGTGCTAATTTTTGAGAAAAAGTTGCAAAAAAATGGACTTCTGTTGGAAAATATTTTCAGTTGGAAAAAGTTTTTCTTGCCATGAAAAAAATATTTCAAGGGAGAATGATACAACACTCACAAATAGAGAAACCAAATCATTCACAAGGCTCAACAACAGAAGATCAGTTTAAGAATAATTTTATCTTCTCGGAAAGAAGTGGCGACACAAAATCAGGTTATTCGTTTCTTTACACTTTTCTTATAGTTGTAATTGTCAATGTATAGCTGATGTCAATGTATAAAAAGTGTCCATCATATGTTTGATAAATGCCTTAACTAGTTGAAGAATAATTTTATTTTCTCAAAAAGAAGTGACAACACAAAATCAGGTTATTCGTTGCTTTACACTCTTCTTATAGCTACAATTATCAATGTATAGCTGCATCTGTCAATGTATAAAAAGTGTCCATCATATGTTTGATAAAATGCCTTAATTGGACCTTTATAGTAATTTTAAGTATGAAACATAGAGTTGTCGTTTAATTCCCCAACTCACCTTATAATTTTTCTAAATGTAGTGTGATTCATTATTTGAACTTGTTATATAGTTAATTTTTAAAAATTTCACATTATGGTTCTTTTTAAACTATAGAATTTACTGATTATTCTCTTAGTTATATTCTTTGTATTTTAGATTTATCGACATTGGATCTAGTGAGTCCCAAAGTGGATGTAATGTGCCTATAAAACTTGGGGAGTTTGATTCGGATGAACATGCATATGAATACTATAATCAATACACAGGTGTAATTGGTTTTAGTATTAGGAAAGAATATGCTAACAAAAACAGAATCCAAGGATATGTGACTTTAAGAAAATTGACATGTTATAAAGAAGGGTATAGAAACAAAGACAAAAGAGATACACCGATTCAAAAAAAGAGAAATGAAACTAGAACGGGTGCTTAGCTCATATTATTGTTAGTCGCCAGTCAAATGGAATGTTTCGCATCACTTCGTTTGAAGAGAAACATAATCATCCTCTTGTTCCTTCTTCTTTGGCTCATATGTTGCCCTCACAAAGAAAGATAAAAGTTGCTCAAGCATATGAAATTGACTTATTAGATGATTTAGGGATGTCACACCCTTTTTTCTGCTCGAGCCTTCGAGTCGAAGGGTTTTTCCAATTAAAGTGACGGTTTTGAATAGAGATTATTTTAGTTATAGAGTTGTCACTTGGAATTGAGTTATGGTGTTCCAAGTCACCTTATTGAATCTCTAATCAAAAGGAAATTACTCTTTATTTTGGTCTGCGAAAATAAAAGACCGGATAAGGAATTCTGTTGACCAAGAAAAAGGTGTGAAGCACCCCTCGAGCCCCGTGGTTCTAGCACGGTCGCTTTTATTAACTTATCTTAACTTAAACTATTCTGAAAAATTATGTTAAAGCCTAAAATTGCTCATTTTTATTATTCTAAAACTTGTGTATTATCTTATATTAAATAAATTGTGTAAAAATTAATTTTTGAAAAATATATGCCAAGGTACATTATAGCATCCTTGAATTTTAAAATGTCTCGGAAAGATGCGTATGCCGCATTCTTAATCGAGACAAGTATTTTTAAATAATTAACGTGATATAATATATAACAAGGACATAACTTTAATTTACCCTTAATTATTGTTAGTGGAAGAATAATAAAGTCTTCTCCGTAGGACTGACTAGATTTAATTTATATTTTTGTTAAAGGATGTAGCCATACACAAAAACTTTGTAATTATGAAATAAATTAAGAAACGTAATCGCAGGAATGACTAAAGTATAATTAATTATAATGGCAAAAGAATTGATGAACTTTTAACTAAGGGATATTTAATTTAAAAATATAATAGAAGACACGGCCAACACATATTAAATGTACCTAAATTGATTTAATATCAAATTAACATGTTTAGAATTATTAGAACTCTATCAAGATGATATTTCTAAATTGCTTATAAGCCATAAGAACAAAACAGTACTTTTAACACACAAATAAGTTTCAACTTAATAAAACATAACCGAAAAAAATTCTTCTATTCGACGAATTAAATTTAAAAAAAAAAAGAATCATTTAATATTCACTGGGCCATTTCAATAGCTTAAAAAAAAACTATCACGTTAATTTTTTAAATATTCAAACCTTGAACCTAACCATTATTCTAACATTTAATACTAAAATTCTAACTATGTTTATTTTATATTAACTTAAAACTCAAAATATGATGGGTTTTTTTAGACAATAATTCATTTATTCAAAATCCATGAACAACCAACCTATATTCTTAACATGATGTGTTTTTCATTTTGGTTTTTACATGCATGCATGCATGAGTCATTAATTGTGGTCTATAACATAACTACATATTAATTAATTGCATGTCAACTAACATAATTTTACATATTAAAACACCAATAACTTTTAAATATTATCTCATTTAAAATTTAAAACCAATCTAATCAATCATTATTTTTTTACAATAAATAAATTATAAATAGAGACGTAGGGCGCGAACTACACAAAAAAAATGATAAAACTACACATTAAATAATATAGAAGCCATTGAAATAACTTCATTCATGTTTCGAAACTTATAAAATAAATTGTACAAGATGAGATAAAAACTCGTACGACAAATTAAATCAAGCATCAAAACAAGATATCCTCACCGAAAACTCGAACGAAGACCCAACCTCAATTCTCCAAATTTAAAGAACTCTCTCCCCGGTTGTTTTTCTTCCAATCTTGTTTTGCCTTTTTCTTTTCTTTTTCTCCCTTCACTGTTTTCCTTGTTTTTTGTTTACTCCCTTTGTTTTTCTTTGACTTTTTGTCTAAGTTTTTGATTGATGTCTCCCTTTTTTTGTTGTTATCTCTCACAGTTTTCTTGTTGATTTTTTCTTCCGTGTCTTCAAGTTTTGTGTCTGAATGTATATTTTCTGTGTTGTCTTGTATGTGTAATATAGTGTGTAGGAAGGGTTGAGAAGTTGAGGGAATTAAGGAGGTTGAGAGAAATGTGGGGGTGGTTGGGTATTTTAGGATAAGAAAAAATTTCAAATTTTAAATCTCTTTATTTTTTAAAAGATAATAATAATAATAATAAATAAAAATAATAAATAATTAAATAATAATAATAATAATAATAACTAATTAATTTTTATATTTAAGAAAATACAATAAAAGCTTAGAAATAGTTAAAAATAAATATAATTAAGAGAGTACTAAAACTACTAATTTATTTGTTTAAAATTAAAAAAAAAAATATTTCTAAATTTTTTGTATTATTTTTTTTAAATAGAATAAAATAAAAATAAAACATCTCAAAAATAAAATTTATTTTTTTAACTAAAAATTTATTAAAATAAAATAAGAACTCAAATAATATTAGACCAAATATAAATATTTAATATCGAATAATATATATATTAAACTCGGAGAGGGTCAAAATCACATGTCTACATTTTGCCCCTCTTTGTTTGAAATCTCGAAGAGTTTTCATACAAAGAAGTATACAAAAAGATGATTTTTGACTCTCCGATTATTCTAAAAGTAAAGATAAAATAAAATAAAAGATGTGATCGAGTCCTGATTTTGGACCGCCTACATATCCCAAGTTTTAAGGGAATCAGGTCACATGTAGTTCAATGAGGTAAAATGGTGAGACAATGAGTTAGAGTTCGAGTCAGGTTCCGTCGAGTTTTCGGTTTACGCCATTCTGTTTTTACATTGAACTAAATGATAGTAAAAGAAAAAAAAATGAAGATACAAGTGAAAGATCCTATCTATGCTGCTTTTTTGGAATCTTGACTTGAATCTTCCTGACTTCTCAAATGGTGAGATAGTCATTATCCCGAGTTGAACTTGATACATGAAATGTTCCTCATCGTTGGCTTTTGGCATTAGAGGGGAACTTAATTGATTTATTCTTCAGATTTTCTTCTGGCTTGGACTTGAAAATCTTCACCCTATTCTTCAGGCGAGCTCCTGACTTGCAACTGATAATGTTCACCCTATTCTTCAGGCGGGCTCCTGGACTTACAAATTCTTCACCCTATTCTTCAGGTGGGCTCCTGGCTTGTTGTTTCTTCGCCCTATTCTTTAGGTGAGCTCCTGGACTTCTTTTTTTCTTCACCCTGTTCTTCAGGCGGGCTCCTGGACTTACAATTTCTCCACCCTGTTCTTCAGGCGGGCTCCTGGACTTATAATTTCTTCATTTTCAAATATGTTCCTGAACTCAAAATAAAAAGTGAAACAGAAAAATAACATCTCATCCTTCAGGAGGGTCCTGTGAATAAAATAAATTTACATTCTTCAGGAGGGTCCTGAGCAAAAAGTAAAATTCAATGAACACAAATAAAATTTTTGCCCCAGTTTGTACTTAGAAAATGACTCAACTAAGAGTTATGTCTTATAGGAATCAAGAAGAATGACTCGACTAAAAGGTAAGTCTTATAGGAATCAAGGAGAATGACTCGACTAAAAGGTACGTCTTATATAAATCAAAGGGGATAATTTGACTAAAAGGTACGTCTAATAGGAATCAAAGGGGATGACTCGACTAAAAGGTACGTATTATAGAAATCAAGGGAATGACTCGACTAAAAGGTACATCTTATAAGAATCAAGAAAATGACTCAACTAAAGGTACGTCTTATAGGAATCAAGGGGATGACTCAACTAAAAGGTACGTCTTATAGGAATCAAGGGAATGACTCGACTAAAAGGTACGTCTTATAGAAATCATGAGGAGTGACTCGACTAAAAGGTTCGTCTTATAGGGATCAAGGGGATGACTTGACTAAAAGGTACGTCTTATAGGAATCAAGGACATGACTTGACTAAAAGGTTCGTCTTATAAAAATCAAGGGGAATGACTCGACTAAAAGATACGTCTTATAGAAATCAAGGGAGTGACTAAACTAAAAAGTACGTCTTATAAAAATCAAGGGGATGACTCGACTAAAAGGTTCGTCTTATAGGAATCAACGGGAAATGACTAGACTAAAAGGTACGTCTTATAAGAATCAAGGGGAATGACTCGACTAAAAGGTACGTCTTATAGGAATCAAAGGGAATAACTCGACTAAAAGGTACGTCGACTCGACTAAAAGGTACATCTTATAGGAATCAAGGGAAATGACTCGACTAAAAGGTACGTCTTATAGGAATCAAGGTTCAATTTAAGAAGTATATCACCTAGCAATTGAAAACAGAAATATCTGGACAAAGAAGTATGCCTCCGAGGGATATAGGATGATGAATTTTTACCATAATTTGATATCAAACCTGTGCAACAACATTGCTTTCTGCATTTGTGGAAATGAGGCATTGCAGCCCTTGATATTTATGCTCTAAAGTCCTTGATTTGAAGGTAACATGTTTCCTGTTTTACCAAAGAAAACTTGTGAGTTCAAAAATATGGTGGCAAGTTTGTGGCTTTAGCTTCTGTGACAATCACTCTTGCCTTCATCGCATTTAACCTTACTTCCAACTATTAGCATCTGTCACCAACTTACTACATCTTTGACCCAAACTCAGATTATTAGAAGTGACTCTGAAACAAACACAGTATCTCTGCTTTGCCATACTCCTCGAATAAACTCTTTGAACCTTGGTATTTTCATGAGTTCCCAGACTTGTCTGTTGACAAAACTTTTCTGCATGTTTTATTTCGGCTCACAATCATGTCTCTTTCATGTATTGTCTTTTTATCTTGCTTTGTGCAATTGAAGAAGCTGGTATCCAGTTTTTAAATCTTTTCTCACTTGTTATGACACGAACTCGACTCAAAAACACGAGAAAAATGACAATAATTTTTATTTGATGACAAAGATACCAAAAAACTAAAATAGAAAAATAAAAATAAAAGGGAAAAACAATAGGCATCTTTTTTTTAAACAACAGAAGAAAACTTATTTGAGTGTGGTAGTCGATTCCAACAATCATGACATGCATTTTGAATCAAACAACCTGATCTATCCACACTAATCATTACAACTCTTGTTTACTTATTGAGTTTGAGATGGAATCAATCTTGAATATGCTCCCTCTAGATCACAATCCTCCTTCGGCTAGTGACACCTCAATGGATTTTTGTCAATGCCTATCTCATTATTTTTTTTCAGCTCATTGGAGCCTTATGGTGCCCAAAAGGGTTTTCACGAATAAGACTCTCTCATTTTTACTCATTCATTTTTTTCATCATTCTTTTTTTTTTTGAAAAATAATGCCCAACATACGAAACATCATGTACCCATAACATGTTTTGCCTTGACATTCTTAAAGATCAATCTGAAGGTCTTTCTTTGGTTGTAACTTGGTTTTTGGAAAAGGTTAGAAAGAAAGGGAGGCATGAGGCTCAAAATTTATATAATATTGGGTGAAACATACAACTTTGGGAATCGACTCTTTTAAAGAAATAAACTTTGTCCCAGTTTCATTTCATTCTGGGTAATTTGAATTTTCTTTTGGTTGGACCGAACCCCAGAGTAGGGTTGTCTACGTATCTTTTCATAACAAGAATCAGGTCAAACGTAGTTCAGAAATCTTGTTCTTTTGCTTGATTTTCTTTTTTTATTGACTTTTCTCTCTCTTTTTTTGAGAGAGAGAGATATTTTTCCCGATTCTATTTTTTCTTGACATTTTTTTGACTCTATTCTTTTTCTTGACACTTTTCTTTTTTGGATTTTTTTTTCAGACTCTATTTTGATTTTAAAAGAGGGATATAAAAGAAATAAAACAAAAGTTCAAAAGGGATAATAAAGGATGACACAATATTTGGATAACAAAATGAAATGCCTTCGTCATATCAATCCTTAAAAACGTAAGTACATAACATGCAATCTATGAATGAAATATGAAGATCATACGCATCTTTTCAATATTGACTGTGACTAAGCACATGCACGTGTGTCACTTCTTTTAAACTTGTAAACCATACAGGTCTACTTGTATTGTACTTTCCTCACAACAGATGACTCTTTTTTTAGCTAACTTTCTTTTGTTTCTTCTGACAATAAAAACTATATATTCTCTGATTGATCTCTTTTCAAATCTCTACAATCTTCAATACTATGATCCCGAGCATCAGAATGATACGCACATCGTGCATTAGGATCAAAATTTCTTGAACGGGGATTAAGAGTATGCCCAAGGAGAGGAGTAATCATACCCTCCTGTACCAATCTCTGAAATAAACTGGCATATGACTCTCCAATTGGTGTGAAGTTATCTCTCAACTTCTGTCTCATTTCATTATTTGGCTTGGATCGAAAATTGGGCCTAGAAAGGCTTTGGTATATTTGTGGAATTGGAGGATGACTCTGAGGAGTTGGTGTGTGTCATTGTGGGTAAGATGGGGGTTGAACACGTGGCTGTGCATTATACACTGGATATAGAGGTGGGGGACTGGAGTATAGTGAACTTTGGGAGTGATTATGTGGAGCTTGAGCATGAAATTGGGCTTGAACTTGAGAGCAGCGACGACGTGTTCCTCTTGACCATTTTCTCTTTCCAACTACAATAGTAGATGCATCTTCCTCATTATTATTCTCCCCAACACTTATTGAACCCTTTTGAATTGCTTGAGTATTTTCTTTTAATATTGCAAAACTTATAATGCGACCGGACTTAATTCCATCCTCTATCATCTCTCCCATTTTGAGGACCTCAATAAATGGCTTGCCTAACGCAGGTAACAAGTGTTAATAATATGTTTCGTCCTGTGCTTGAATAAACACATCTACTATCTTGCTTTCTTTCATTGGCGGTTTCACCCTAGCCGCTTGTTCACGCCATTTAATCGCATACACCCTAAAATTTTCATTGTTTTTCTTCTTGATATTAGTCAGGGATTTCTCATCAGGAATCAGCTCGACATTATACTGAAATTATTGCACGAATTCGTTAGCCAAGTCATTTCAGCTACTCCACTTGTCGATGTCTTGATCCACAAACCACTCTAAGGCTAGACTTGAAAGGCTCTCACCGAAATAAGCCATGAGTAATTCTTCTTTACCTCCGACACCTCTTAATTGGTTACAATAACACCTCAAGTGTGTTACTGGATCACCATGCCCTTCGTACTTGTCAAACTTTGGCATTTTGAACACTGGTGGCAAATGAACGTCAGGAAACATACATAAATCTTTGTACAAAACACTTTCTGGTCCTCATAATCCTTGCATATTTCTCATACTCTGCTCCAAGCTTCTTACTTTCCTAGCCATCTTCTCTTGTTCCTCATTCTTAATAATTTTCTCAATCACGATAGGAGGATCGTGTTGATGAGCATGATAATGTGGATTTTGGGGTTTGAAAGTCATTTCAGGAGGATACAAAAGATCATGACTTGGTTCCCCTATATTCTTCTGTGTTGTCGATTGAAGGCCCGCAGTAGCTGGTGCTACAGAAGTGAAAAACAGGTTATTTATGACAGACGGATTTGGTGGGCGCATGGTAGGAGTACCAACAACGCCAAACACATTAGCATATAGGCCGAGACTAGACGGGTAAAATGGATCGTTATTTTGAGCTTGAGCAGGATTTGGATTGTTCGTATTCGAAAGTCCAGGGATTGATGAAGGTGGGGCTTGTCCATTCAACCAAGTTGGTACATTTTCATTATCTGTTGTTTCAATAACTTAATCTCTTCCATTGATACTAATTCTTGCGAAATCAACTGATTTTGCTCCTCCTCACTGTCAGACCCTATACCCTCTTTGTGGGTAATTTTTCCTTTTCCCTTGTATCTGGTGTTGTACGGATGTGATGCCAGTTTAAACCACAAACCAACCACCAACTACTTTATTTTTCTGTGACCAAGTAGCAAACGGATGAGTGTTACATATTTAACACATTATAATGCCACGCTGTACGTCGTGCTTCTATATGTATTTTCCAACCTACATGGGAGGTTTTTTGTTTCATCCCGGCTTTTCTAGGCGCACTCTTTTTTTCAAAAAGTTATGATTGGACCCTTTGAAGGGTTGCCTACGTATCATGCCAGGACATGAATCAGATCTTGCGTAGCTCGGGAAGCTAGAGATATGAAGAAACACATTTTTCTTTTAATTTGAGAAATGAGAAATATTTTATTTTTTGAATTCATTAATAATGATAAAACACATTTTATTTTCAAAAATAAATTAATTTATTTTTATATACAGATCAAAAAATCTCTTCTTTATTTGTTTAGAAGGAAACACAAATATATTTTTTTCTTTAAAATTACCGAATCCATGAAGGACTACCTACGTATCTCATCAATGTGAGAATTAGGTATGCGTAGTTCGTGAATTATACGTCGTACAAAACTCAGCCTCCAGACCCCTAAAGGTTCACGGTTGTTAAGATTTATATATATTTTGTTTTGTAAAAACTTAGCCTCATGATCCCTAAAGATTCAGGGCTATTGAGATATATAAAAACTAAACTTGAGGATTAGAAAATAATTATAAAAGTAATCATATTTTCAAAATATTCGCCGATAAATCTATGAATAATTTTTCAAAAGATAGGGTCGTATCCTGGGAAGGACTTCCTACGTATCCCACTAAAATGTGAGAATCAGACCCTCGTAGTTCGTAAAACTATGTTACTAAATTTTTTTCTTTCTTTTAAAAATATTTTTTTTCTTTTTTTTTTAAATGATTCACTAAATGTGAGGATAATTTAATCTCTTACATTTTAAAGTTGCCTAAAGTCGGTCAACAAACAAACAACCTTCCAAACAAATGTCAAAGAGCACGTAAGATGTACATGTTGGTCTTTATAAAGTAGATCACCTGTCCTAGACAGACCCGACCCCTGTGCCGAGTCCCGTTAAGTCAAATGCATATGATGCAAATAAAGCAACACCTAATAGGGATAACCAGATTCTGAGTTTTCAGTTCTTCTAAGTTTAAGCCTAATAGAGATAGGTGTCTAGACTGACTTACCCGAGCGGACACTCGAGCCGTGGAGGGACAACTTGGTCGGTAGCAGGGCAACACCGCCTTCATTGCCGATCCGAACCCCGCCTAACATGTGTGACTATAATCCTTCATCAGGTGCCTTGACACTCCGACTATCTCAAAAAGAAAGTAGGATGCATGCGCTGCATCCTTCTATCCTATTTCAGAGACTCAGAGGGGGTGCGCAAGAGAAGACAGTATATAATACAGTTCAATCAATATCAAAGCAGTAAATAAGTGTCAAGTAGAACATAAGTCCAACAAACACAATATCAACAATTATTAAAGCAAGTATAAGTCAATATAAAAAGCTCGAATTCTTATGAGTCCCCAGCAGAGTCGCCAGAGATATCACACCCCTTTTTTCGCTCGAGCCTTCGAGTCGAAAGATTTTTCCAATTAAAGTGACGGTTTTGAATAGGGATTATTTTAGTTATAGAGTCGCCACTTGGAATTGAGTTATGGTGTTCCAAGTCACCTTAATGAATCCCTAATCAAAAGGAAATGACTCTTTATTTTGGTCTGCGAAAACAAAAAACCGGGTAAGGAATTCTGTTGACCGAGGGGAAGGTGTGAGGCACCCGTCGAGTCCCTTGGTTCTAGCACGGTCACTTTTATTGACTTATCTTAACTTAAACTATTCTGATAAATTATGTTAAAGCCTAAAATTGTTCATTTTTATTATTCTAAAACTTGTGTATTATCTTATATTAAATAAATTGTGTGAAAATTAATTTTTTAAAAATATATGTCAAGGTACATTATAGTATCCTTGAATTTTAAAATGTCTCGGAAAGATGCGTATGTCGCATTCTTAATCGAGATAAGTATTTTTAAACAATTAACGTGATATAATATATAACAAGGACATAACTTTAATTAGTGAAAGAATAATAAAGTCTTCTCCGTAGGACTGACTAGATTTGATTTATATTTTTGTTAAAGGATGTAGCCATACACAAAAAAATTATAATTATGAAATAAATTAAGGAACGTAATCGCAGGCATGACTAAAGTATAATTAATTATAATGGCAAAAGAATTGATGAACTTTTAACTAAGGGATATTTAATTTAAAAATATAATAGAAGACACGGACAACACATATTAAATGTACCTAAATTGATTTAATATCAAATTAACATGGTTAGAATTATTAGAACTCTATCAAGATGATATTTCTAAATTGCTTATAATCCATAAGAACAAAACAGTACTTTTAACACACAAATAAGCTTCAACATAATAAAACATAACCGAAAAAATTTCTTCTATTCGACGAATTAAATTTCAAAAAAATAAATAAAAAACATTTAATATCCACTGGGCCATTTCAATAGCTTAAAAAAAAAACTATCACGTTAATTTTTCAAATATTCAAACCTTGAACCTAACCATTATTCTAACATTTAATACGAAAATTTTAACTATGTTTATTTTACATTAACTTAAAACTCAAAATATGATGGTTGTTTTTTAGACAATAATTCATTTATTCAAAATCCATGAACAAACAACCTATACTCTTAACATGATGTGTATTTCATTTTGTTTTTTACATGCATGCATGCAGATGCATGAGTCATTAATTGTGGTCTATAACATAACTACATATTAATTAATTGCATGTCAACTAACACAATTTTACATATTAAAACACCAATAACTTTTAAAAAGTATCTCATTTAAAATTTAAAATCAATCTAATCAATCATTATTTTTTTACAACAAATAAATTATAAATAGAGACATAGGGCACGGACTACATAAAAAAAATGACAAAACTTAAATAATATAGAAGCCATTGAAATAACTTCATTCATGCTTTGATTCCATAACGAAACTTTATAAAATAAATTATACAAGATGAGATAAAAACCTGTACAACAAATTAAATCAAGTATCGAAGCAAGATATCCTCACCGAAAACTCGAACGAAGACCCGACCTCAATTCTCCAAATTTAAAGAACTCTCTCCCCGGTTGTTCTTCTTCCAATTTTGTTTTGCCTTTTTCTTTTCTTTTTCTCCCTTCACTGTTTTCCTTGTTTTTTTGTTTACTCCCTTTATTTTTCTTTAACTTTTTGTCTAAGTTTTTGGTTGGTGTCTTCCTCTTTTGTTGTTGTCTCTCACAGTTTTCTTGTTGATTTTTTCTTCCGTGTCTTCAAGTTTTATGTCTGAATGTATGTTTTCTGTGTTGTCTTGTGTGTGTAATATAGTGTGTAGGAGGAGTTGGGAAGTTGAGGGAGTTAAGGGGGTTGAGAGAAATGTGGGGGTGGTTGGGTAGTTTAGGATAAGAAGAAACTTTAAATTTTAAATCTTTTTTTTTAAAGACAATAATAATAAATAAATAAAATAATAATAATATAATAATAAAAATAATATAATAATAACTAATTAATTTTTATATTTAATAAAATATAATAAAAGCTTAGAATTAGTTAAAAATAAATATAATTAAGAGAGTACTAAAACTACTAATTTATTTGTTTAAAATTTAAAAAGAAAATATTTTTAAATTTTTTGTATTTTTTTAAATATAATAAAATAAAAATAAAACATCTCAAAATAAAATTTAATTATTTTTTAACTAAAAATTTATTAAAATAAAATAAGAATTCAAATAATATTAGACCAAATATAAATAGTTAATATCGAAAAATATATATATTAAACTCGAGGAGGGTCAAAATCATGTGTCTACAAGGGATACGTCCTAAAGCTTCATTTGATTATTCTGTTGGTAAATTGGAGGGCAATCTTTTCTAGGTTACACAAAGAGTGATCAGAAAAATTATCTTCGGGATAAAAGAAAAGATAGTTTGAAACGTGGAGTGGCTCGTAGTTTGATTAATTATTTTGAGAAAAGAATATTAGATGACCCTGCTTTTTGTTATTCTTTACAATTAGATGATGATGGTTTGATAGCGAATATATTTTGGGCCGATGCAAAGATGATAAGAGATTTTAAGATTTATGGAGATATTGTGTCTTTTGACACGACATATAGAACAAATAAAGAGCATCGACCTTTGGCATTGTTTGTTGGTTTGAATAATCATAGGAAAATAGTTATATTTGGAGCAACCCTTTTATATGAAGAATCAACTGAATCGTTTGAATGGCTTTTTAATGCATTCTTTAGGATTATGTCTGCAGATAAACCACAAATAATTTTTACTGGTCAAGATCTTGCAATAGCTGCTGCTATCTCATTGGTAATACCACAAACATATTATCGTCTTTGTATATGGCACTTGGAAAAAATGCATTTAAACATCTTAATCATATCTTTAGAGCTAATGAGTTATTTCTGAGAGATTTTAGCAAATTACTTTATGATTATGAGTATGAGAAGGATTTTTAAGTACGTGGAAGAAAATGCTTGAGAAATATGATCTTAAGGATAATAATTGGTTGAAAAATGCGTTTGCAATAAGGGAGAAATGGTCCATGACATATGGGAGAAATACATTCTCAGCAGGTATGCGAAACACGTAATTAAGTGAAAGCTTTAATGCATCTTTAAGGGGATATTTAAAATCTGATTTGGATATTGTTCAGTTTTTTAAACATTTTCAAAGATTAGTTGATGATAAACGTGTGAATGAGAATAAGTCAAATTTTGACATGACTAAAAAAATACCTAATTTAAAGGTTAAACTTTCTTTACTGATTCACGCTAGGAAAGTGTACACCCGAATTATATTTGACATATTTTAAAATGAATGGGAAAGATCATTACTGATTTCAATAAAGGATTGTTATGACGAAGGAGAAGTGTGTACCTATAGTGTTAGCAGTCTTGGAAGTGTTAAGAAGCATGTTGTAACAGTTAAGCAGTTAGTAACTCATGTTTCTTGCAGTTGTAAATTATTTAAATTTTTGGGTATATTGTGTAGACATGCTTTGAAGATCCTGGACATACTGAATATAAAGAATATGATTCATGTACATTACATATTAAAGAGGTGGACCAAAGATGCTACGAACATAAATGAGATGGATGTCAGTCTAGTTGAAAAAGACATTGATCCGAAAGTTGAAGTTACCTCAAGGTATAGACATTTATGTCATACTTTTGTTCAAATTTCAAGTGAAGCTTCAGAATCCAAAGAAGGATATGAATTGGCTGTAAAAGGTGCGAATGAGATAATTTTCAAGTTAAAAGATATTAAGAGGATGAATGAATCGGCAGAAAAGTTGGCTACAAGGAATATTATTCAAAACGAATCGAGTGAAATAATATTTATTGACAATACAAACTTCACAAAGGTGACTGGGCTGAAAAGAAATGAACCAACTCATCGTTGTAATACTCGGCCAAAGAGTTTTATGGAAAAATCCAAGAAGAAAAATAAGACTTCATTGCTATCTTCTCAATGTCAAACTAGCAAGCAGTTAGTGTAAGCATAAAACGGATTATATAAACTTAAATAATCTTATACATAAACAATCCTATCCATAATCCTTTGTATTATTCAGGAACGTTGAACTTAAGGATTTTCATATACACATAATAACAGTAATTCAATAAAGAATTACTTACCTGAATTCTCCATGGTTTTAGCGGAAGCAAAA
Source organism: Capsicum pubescens (assembly GCA_030864215.1). NCBI lineage: Eukaryota > Viridiplantae > Streptophyta > Magnoliopsida > Solanales > Solanaceae > Capsicum > Capsicum pubescens. Next base: position 80,641,182 of record CM061541.1, on the reverse strand, counting down.
GCGTAATAGCAGAAGCACTGAATTGTTTCTCTCTCTTTACCTTACTTTCAGAATAATTGTGATGGAGCTTATTCTTCTTTTGGCAGAGAGAAGACCCCTTTTATAATGGGAATAGTCAGTTATGTTTTCACGTTCCATCAACATGATTGGTGGATATAATCATTATCCTACTAGGAGTCTGTAATTGTGGATACAATCCTACTAGGAGTCAGTAATTATCCTACTAGGTAACTTTCCATATAGATTAAGGATTTAACTTATTCAATTATTATTAAACCAATAAACAAATTAATTATGTGGGCCATAGAAATTTACATTCTCCCTCTTGGCACACACAATGTTAATTTAATGGTTTAATAGGTACGTCAATCATGTGCACTATTAACGTTAAATCCAACATCATTTGTCATCGTTAAATAAATCAACTAAAATGAGTCATGGCGGTTGTACGTCCCTTTACTTGACATAGTTCCTTCCATGTACTACATTATTAGTCTATTACCTAACATAACCTTTCAAATACATAATGGGTCCAACGATAATACTTAGAATCCTTTATCTAAGTCAGAACCTGTCATCATTATTCACAATATTATGTATACAAGAGAAAACAGGTAACAACAGAAATATATATAATTTGAGCTCAAAGTGTCAATTACATAAACATAATAAAGTCTTTACATAAAATTATTCATTGCTATCAATAAGACCCATCCTTTCAACATGTTCAATAAATATTTTGGGCGGTAATCCTTTCGTCAAAGTATCAACAATCATAAGCTTAGTGCTAATATGTTCAATTGACACTTTATGTTTCTGGACTTCTTCTTTAACCGAAAAGTATTTCAATTCCATATGCTTAGCACCTTTGGAATACTTATCGTTCTTAGAGAAGAAAACTGCGGCGGTATTATCACAATAAATTTTCAGCGACCTGGCTATATTATCGACTAGTCAAAGTCCTGAAATAAAATTCCGCAGCCAATTAGCCTGGACTGTGACCTCAAAGCATGCCACAAACTTAGCTTCCATAATGGATGCAGCTATAACAGACTGTTTCACACTCTTCCATGATATTGCTCCTCCACCTAACAAAAACAAATATCCAAATATGGATTTTCTTGTATCCACACAACCAGCATAATCTGAATCTAAATATCCAACCACATCTAGATGATCAGATCTTCTATAAGTGAGCATATGATCTTTCGTTCCTTGTAAGTATCGTAATACTTTCTTTACAGCCTTTCAGTGATCCATTTTAGGATTACTTTGATATCGACCCAGCATTCCAATAACAAAACTGATGTCTAGTCTTGTACATGTTTGGGCATACATAAGACTCCCAACTATTGATGCATAAGGAATATCTTTCATTTACTTTCGTTCCAAGTTATTCTTTGGACATGGATTGAGACTAAACTTATCTCCTTTCTGAATTGGAACAGGACTTAATGAGTTTTATTCTAAATCTCTCTAATACTTTATTAATATAGGTTTTCTGAGACAATCCCAACAGTCCTTGTGATCTATCTCGAAATATTTCTATTCCAATCACATAGGATGCCTCACCCATATCTTTCATTTCAAAGTTATTAGAGAGATATTTCTTGGTATCATACAACAAACCAAGATCATTAGTAGCCAGCAAGATGTCATCAACATATAAGACTAACATAATAAACTTACTCCAACTGACCTTCAGATATATACACCGATCAACAGTGTTTTCTTTAAATCCAAAGGTGACAATCATTTCATTAAACTTAAGATACCATTGTCGGGAAGCTTGTTTAAGTCCGTATATTGACTTCTTAAGTTTACGCACCATGTGTTCCTTTCCTTTAATAGAAAACCCATCAGGTTTATTCATATAAACTTCTTCCTCCAAATTTCCATTTAGAAAAGTCGTTTTCATATCCATTTGATGTAGCTCTAAGTCATAATGAGCTACCAAAGCCATTATAATTCTGAGTGAATCTTTTCTAGAGACAGATGAAAACGTCTCTTTATAGTCAATGCCATTCTTTTGAGTGAAACCTTTGGCAACGATTCTGGCCTTGTGACGTTCGATGTTGCTATTTGAGTCGCGTTTGGTCTTAAAGACCCATTTACACCCAACTCTTTTGCAACCTTCGAGTAATTCAACAAGGTCCCAAACTTCATTTTGTTCCATAGATTTTAACTTATCTTTCATAGCATTTATCCATTTATCAGAATTATTGCTTTCAATGGCTTGTGAAAATAAAACTGGATCATCATCAATTCCCAAGTCTATTTTTGACTTATGTAGATATACCAAATAATCATCAGAAATAACAGATCTTCTTTTTCTTTGAGATCTTCTTGATGCTACTTCTTGTGGTTCATCTACTACAGGTTCATCAATTATGGCTTCATTAGTAGGACTATTAATTTGTTGTTCTTGTTGATTACTTTGTTGTACAACATCTTCAGGAACAACAAATTTAAAAGAAGTACAGGGTAGAGGAATTCGTACTCTAACTTCTTTAATTTCCACATTACGTGGTTCTTCACTCCTACTAACTTCACCATTCTCAATGAATCTAGCGTTTCCAGTTTCAACTATTCTCGTACTATGATTAAGACAGTAAAATCTATACCCCTTTGATTTTTCTGGATAACCAATGAAGAAACCAGTGATTGTTCTTGAATCCAGTTTCTTTTCTTGTGGATTATAAACTCTAACTTCTACCGAGCAACCCCAAACATGCAGGTGCCTCAAACTAGGTTTCCTACCAGTCCACAGTTCAAAAAGTGTCTTTGGGGTTGCTTTACTAGGAACCCTATTTAGCAAGTAAACGACAGTCCTTAAAGCATACATCCATAACAAAGGAGGTAAAGATGAATTACTTAACATACTCTTAACCATATCCATTAATGTACGACTACGCCTTTCTGCCACACCATTTTATTGTGGTGTACCAGGCATTGTGTATTGAGCACATATGCCACACTTTTCGAGGAATTTAGCAAATGGACTTGGGTGTTGTCCACTTTTATCATATCTTCCATAATATTCACCACCTCTATCAGACCTGATTATTTTCACCTTTCTATCTAGTTGTCTTTCAACCTCAGTAATAAATACCTCTAAGGCATTAATCGCTTGAGATTTTTCATGCAACAAATAGATATATCCATAACGTGAAAAGTCATCAATAAAAGTGATAAAATATTTTTCTTTATTGAAAGATGTGATATTAAAATGACCACATATATCAGTGTGTATAATTTCAAGAAGCTGTGTGCATCTTGTGGCTCCTTTCTTTGTGTGTTTTGTTTGTTTTTCTTTAATACAATCTACACAAATATTAAGGTTAGTAAAATCTAAATTTGGAAGAATTTCATTCTTAACTATTCTTTCCAGTCTTTCTTTAGATATGTGACGTAAACGTTTATGCCACAAGTAAGAGAATTGTTCATTCACCAAACTTCATTTGGTTCCAACATTATGATGTAGAGTTAAGAGTGTTTCGGCAAACAGATTATCAAGATTCAGTTTGTATAAATTATCACAAAGAATACCAGTACCAATGAGATAATTATTCTAAAACAAACTAAAATATCCATTACCAAAATTAAAAGAATATCCAGTCTTATCCAACTTAGACAATGAAACTAAATTTCTCGAAAGAGAAGGAACATAAAAAGTTTCAACTAAATCTAAGTGACGTCCAGTATCGAGAATAAGACGATAAGTCCCAATACCTTCAACTGGAGCCTTCACTCTATTCCCCATGTAAATAAATCTTTCATTCTTGTTTATGGTTTGGATTGTAAGGAATCCCTGCATAGTATTAGAAACATGAACAGTACAACCAGAGTAAATCCACCAAGTATTATAAGAAACTTCAGTTAAGTTTGATTTGAGACATGTAAAAGCACAAGGCTTACCTTTCTTCTCAAACCATGCCTTACGTTTCAGGCAATCTTTCTGAAAGTGTCCAGATTTTCCACAGAAATGACATTTTCCATTCTTGTTCCCTTTCTTATGTACTTGAGATGAGGACTGATTAACATTAAGTTGCTTCTGTTGTCCCTTACCATGTTTCTTTTCTTTCTTTTCAGCTCCTTGATGATTTACAAAGTTAATGGAGTGGGTTCCTTGATTCTTAAGCCTTGTTTCATCTTGAACTAGCATACCATGCAATTCATGCACGTTCCATTTGTCTTTCATGGTATTGTAGTTCATTTGAAAAGGACCATACTCAGACGGTAATGAATTGATAATGAACTGGACAAGGAAATTCTGTTCCACTTCCATTCCCAATGACTTAAGTCTTGTTGCTATATTTGTCATTTCAATGACATGCTCATGCATAGTACGCGAACCATCAAACTTCATGGTGGTCAAAGTACCCATTAGTGTCCCAGCAAGAGACTTATCAGCAGTTTGGGAAGACTCTTCCACAAGTTTCAGAAGCTCTTTACACTTTCAGTTTTGGGAAGAGTAATCTTAATGTTGCCCGCAATATTCATTCGCATGAACATTAGGCTTAATCTATTGGATCGATCCCAGTGCTTATAATAGGACTTTTCTTTATCACTGCTAGCTTCAGTAATAACAGTTGGCTTTTCAGAGTAAAGTGCAGCATCAAGATCTAAAACTCCAAGATAGAATTTGATCTGTTCGCACCAATCTGAAAAGTGAAGTCCATTAAAAGTCGTAACAGAGGCAGAGTGCGAATGAAGGGCAAGTGCTGAAAATAGAATATGCTCATTTGTTAATGCTTTGAGTTATCGGATTAAACACATTATTAAATTCAGAAATAATTTACTTAAATGTATATTGATGTTCTCCTTTGGGCGAAACATCAAAATACAACTTTAAACATAATGAAGCTTAAAATATATTTAACACAAAATGATAATATTTAATGCATCAATTAATAATATTTATCATCTTTGGATAAATAAATAAAACTAACGATACATCAAAATTATCTCATTAATATTTATTGGTCATACGAACAAACAATCAACCTTTGGGTGATCCACAAATGTCTTATGACCAAAAATTTAATTTACCCATAATTAATAGATCAATTATAAGCATCAAGATTAATGGGTAATTAATTTAAACTTTAACCTTTATTTTGGAATTAATTTCATAAAGATTCGACCACTTTGGTGATTAATGAATCTTACATATATGATTCCAAGTTATATTAAGAAACAATAAATTTTATTATTGCATACTACAACGTTCTAACAACAAAGAGTTGTTTCTTTAATATTTAAAATAACAAAGATTAAACTCATGTTATTTTAAATAGAATCAATTATAGTAATATCAATATTTCAAATTTCGTTATTCAATAATTGTGAAATTTCTAACAAACATAATTAAAATTCACAAGATCTGGAGAAACATTAATTTTAATGAAAAATCACTTGTTCCGAAAACCTGGCTCTGATACCACATGTAAGCATAAAACAGATTATATAAACTTAAACAATCTTATACATAAACAATTCTATCCATAATTCTTTGTATTATTCAGGAACGTTGAACTTAATGATTTTCACATACACATAATAACAGTAATTCAATAAAGAATTACTTACCTGAATTCTCCGTGGTTTTAGCGGAAGCAACAGCGTAATAGCAGAAGCACTGAATTGTTTCTCTCTCTTTACCTTACTTTCAGAATAATTGTGATAGAGCTTATTCTTCTTTTGGCAGAGAGAGGACCTCTTTTATAATGGGAATAATCAGTTATGTTTTCACGTTCCATCAACATGATTGGTGGATACAATCATTATCCTACTAAGAGTCAGTAATTGTGGATACAATCCTACTAGGAGTCAGTAATTATCCTATTAGGTAACTTTCCATATAGATTAAGGATTTAACTTATTCAATTATTATTAAACCAATAAATAAATTAATTATGTGGGTCATAGAAATTTACAGTTAGATGACCTTCCAAATCTTCAGGTCTCATGTTCGCCTTTATCTAACACTTCAAATGCTATGCTATGTCACGACATTTTATATTTTCTTTTGAAAATAGTCTCTCTATCTCTCCGATATGCGTAAACTTTACCCTCCGCATCCCTTGTTTGTGAAATTTTACTAGAAATATTATTGTTGTATAACGTAAAAGAATCATGTTATCTTTTAATTGATAGGGTGTGACAGAAAGAAGTTTTCCTTCATGGTGCTCTTCACACTTATCTCAAGAATCATCTGTTGGAAGTTTGACTCAACTCTTAAGAGTAATTGAAAAACACATTTACTACTTCACATATGTATATCTTTTTCTAGTAAGTAATGTTATTCGTCATAAGATGTTGTTTATATCAATTGCAGGATGTTTCTTTTCCCAATTCAAACAACTATTATCAATATTGATTGTGGTAAATTCGTAAAAGCAGAGACTATATAGTGATTTTTGTCTGGAGTAGTAGGTTGGTTCAGTTCGGGCTTTGTATTCGAGCGCAATTGACATTGACTTCTATGAGTTGAATTTTTTTCACCTTTTTTGCATTAAGAGGTTGTAATCCACATGTGGATGTTGGAATTTGTTTTGTTCAGTAGCTTTATGTCTTTTGTTTTGTGACAATCTGGTGTTTGTTATTATGAATTATGTTGACAATTTTAATATGATCGAGGTTCTGGTTATTATTTCTTAATGCAACAATGAAGAAAATATTTATTTCAACATAATTTGTAATGTAATTCATGAGTATTAGCCTCATAGGATGTCTCGAGAGAGAGCCAAATGTGCGGCACTGCCGCCAGCTCAAGAGAATATTGAGAAGTTAGAAAAGGTTGTAAAACAGGGAAATTACTATGGAGCTCAACAGATGTTCAAGTCTATTAACGCCAGATATGTGTCTTCTGAGAGGTACTCTGAAGCCTTGAAAATCTGGTAAGGAATGTTGCATATGGATCAATGATGTTACTTGCATAACCTAAGTTGCCTTGACGATTATTTGGATTCATGTCTGGCTTGTGTTTTTTTAACTCATTAGTTTCAGTTGTTTGATATTTGTGTTGAATGTTGGCTCAGTTGTGTGCGCCTTCTCACAGAAGTTCTTATGGGTATTATAAGTATTTTTCTCGATATATCTTTTATTATGCTTAAGAGAATATGTCTGATATTTGTCTCTAATCTATTGTCTTATGGATACGTAGATTAGTTCTGCAGTCGTTCTAGTACAACAGTATAATGACCTATTTTTCTGCTAAAAGTTGTCAGTATGAGCCTTTATTGTATTCACTTTTACGTTTGTTTAGTTTGATGGAAGAATACATCAGTCTCCTTTCTAGAAAATGAGAGCTATCAATAATAAGCTAGACTGTAAGCATATTATGAGAGTCCGTCAGATTAGGAAGCAATCTCACTTTCCTTTCTTGCAATGATTTATAGATAGCCAAATGTGTAAGGCTGAGATGCACATCTAAAAACTATGATCTATAAACTGTAGTAGCAAACACAACACGGATTTGTAAGTCACATTTATCAAATATGATTTATGTGTCACATTAAGCGTTGTATTAGAATATAATGTGTAAATTTATCAAGTATATTGTTTCATTGTCATCACATAATGTCACTGATAAGGAGTCTGAAGAATAAACATGTATGGGGTCGTTTGGCTGGAAAACAAGTTATCTCGAGATTATTAATCTAGAGTTTAGCTATTTCGAGATTATTAATCCCACCCTCAAGGCGTAATAAGAAAAATGCTACAATCTTGGGATAAGAAAAATACTACAATCTCAGAATAATTAATTTGAAAGAATTGGAATATGGGTTGAAGCTTAGGTGAAAATAATGAATAAAAGAAGACCATTAAAATTAAAAAATAAATCATCAAAGTAAGGTAGCATAATCTGTAAAGTGGATTTCATAGCTAATCTGATGATCGAAAGATCAAAGTTTTACTGAAAATCTGTGAAATAATCTGATAATAGGATTCCAGATAAAGAAAAATTAACTAACTTGAGCAAGATTCTTGCCACTAACGTTGTTGATAAGGCAAACAAATAAAATATATAACTGATACTTTGATTTAACCATGGTTTAAAAAGCTTTTTGAATTAATTAATTACTAGCCTTAGATTTATTAGTGGACAGCTGTCAGCAGATTAACACTCCACTTGACAAACTGGATAGTTTGTTTACTAGAGAGTAGGGGTAGGCATTCGGTATTCGATTCGGTATTTTCATAATTCGAGTTCGATAATTCGATAATCAGTATTTGAAGGTAGATACCAAATACCATACCATTAAACTTCGGTTCGATAATTCAGTAATCGGTAAATAAAATTTTGGTTCGGTACGGAATTCGGTATTACCATATTAAAGTTGGACATGCTTGTAGTGATCCTATTTGGTGATAATATTGGTGATTTTCAACCAATATTTTGAGAAAAAATTAATTTTATTTGGTAGTTTTACACCTCTGAATACACAATTTTACCCTAGAAAAAATAATTTTATTTGATCTTGTTACACGTTGATACGTGTGGCTCAATTAATGAAACACCTTAAAACCTATGTTATTGTAGTTTGATCCAACTCCAACAATGGGAGAACTAGATGTAACACGAATAACATTTACATCAAACTATATGTAACACGAATTGAATGTAATGAACTGGATGTAAATGTGATGTAAAGTCATAATATTACTGCAATATATGTTATGTTCTCTGTCAAGTGCTGAGTTTTGCTTCCATCCACTGTTGACATGTGAACACAAGGATTAAGAAGGTTTGATTAAGTCCTGTTGGTTCAAGCCATATTCCGACCTATGTTAGGAACATTAGAGTTGGACAAGTACAACCAACAATGGTGTTATGTATCATGTCATCAAGACTTTTTTTTTTGTTATTCCTTTCCACGCCCTGATTTTCAGTCTTAGCATGATATTTTCGTCAAAAGTTGTCATATGTTGGTTGCAAGAAAATCTGCAGTGTAAAGTTAAGAGTCTACTTTATTACTATGTTTAACGGTTCAAAATTTGCTTGAGCAGTATTCACACAAGTATGTGGCCTTTGGAATGTGGATTAGGTATGTGGCCTATGAATCACTTAACTATAATTGGATATTCGAAAAATACCAAATACCAAACGGTAATAATATATTTTACCAATCTCGAACCCAAATACCATAATTTTAAAATTTTACTCCAAAATACCAAATTATCAAATACCATTACCAATTTTTTTGATTCATTTACTAATTCAATTTTTGGTATTTTATGCCCCAACCAGTGTAAATGTTGTTTTTCTTCTAAATTGGACTCCTCGGTTGTACGGCAAAATGGACAGTGACTGAAAGGGAATTCTTTTTGTTCCTTAATGATCAATCGAAAGCACCCTGAAAATGAAACAAGAGTTAGCGTAAATTCATGGTTGTTGCTGTTTAGATGAGTGAACTAGTCATGGGTTACTTGTGGCCATGTTTAGTTTTGATTCTGCTTCTTCTTCATATTTGTGATTTGGGTTATGCAGCGTCCTTAATCCAAGATTCATATGTTTCTGCAATTGGTGACCCTGGAATGAAAAACCCAAATGCTAGATTTGCATTTGAAGCCTGGAATTTCTGCAATGAAGTTGGAAGTGAGGCTCCCAATATGGGTAGCCCCAGGCTTGCTGATTGTGCCGATCTTCACTGTTCTCCTTCTGTCACAGGTTTACACTAGTTATTTACTGTGTTATGACACGTGTATTGCACACAACACCTGATAACAAAAACTTTCACATCTAAAAATTTTTAACTTTTCAATTTTTATTCTTTATATTTTAGTTTTATAAGGGTGATGTTTGGGAGAGCTTGCGACCTCCACTATTCACCAGCTACATTCTACCTCCTATAACTGTGAACATAGTTTTCATTAATTGCTCACACCCTTGGGGTGCTATATTAAGTAGTTTAGTGGCGCATCTTGGCTCGATTCTCACAACCACCCATCAGTAAAGATCTTCGTTTCTTTGGTCCAATAAAAAGAATCAAAGTGTCCCTTTCACTGACGATTTGTGTTTTTAAAGGAGGCAGTTTACAAAATTTAAATTGGAAATATAGAGGAAGCATGTATCTGTTGATGTTAATTTTTTTCTCTAGAAATAAATGAGTTGATTGAAGCATCATGATGTTGATTCATATGGCATTAAGAACTCCTAATCATTGTTTAGAAGATCATTTTGTGTCTTTTTAAGTGGTGGAGAATGGTAATATATCATGCACAAGGCATATGGGTGTGCAATTGATTGACTACCTGGTGGTTATGACAAAGATGTTGGAAAGACAAAATACTGGTAAACAAAGTTGCTGTAAGGAAAAACTCTTGAATTCGTAGTGTACTCCCCAAATATGCGTTCAGCGTAACTCCATGAGTTTGTATGAGGTTGATGTTGTATTACGTCTTGAAGTTGGCCCTATTTACTAGATTGATAGCATGGCTGATACATAAGTTGATACCGAAGTTGGTTTGATTATGTTTTCTGATTCAGTAGATTATACATCGGAGGATAATTGTAGAGTTGAGAGGCTTTTGGAGTTAACACTGAACACAGTATATCTTTAATATCAAGACTACTGATATTAAATAATGAATTTACTTGAACAGTTCCTTTGTTGAACCATGAGAGCTATGACTGTTAGTTTCTTCGTTATTGTGTTACAAGTTAATGTGCCAATTCCTTAACTTGTCAAGGTTACTAATAAGTTGGCTTAAAGATTGGTGAGTTTATGGGTCATTCTACTGGAAACTTGATGTGGTCTAGATTTAACCTTTGGATCCGTAATTTATTGCAAGATGGAAAATTTATTCCTGGGGATATCCGAGTAAAAGACTGGATGAGCCATGAAGTGTGATCCAGAGCTGCAAATTATGGAGAAATACGTGTCAATATTTGAATCTCTATGTTGTTGTGGCATCTTGTAGTAAAACAAATTTGATGTTATTTATCCAAATCGGGATGGACATTTTGCTGGAATTTGTATTGTCATACCTCAGACTGATCACAAAAAGTCGTGACACATCAGATTTCAAGAAGCTTTGATACTGGTCCAAGCTGTTACCGTCATAACTCCATTGTTGCCGTCTGTTGAGTGTCAGTGGGGTTGAAAGGAACATTGAATCTGATTTAGTTTCCCTATCTACTAACCATCATTACTACTACTTTCAACATGAACAGTCTAATCTTCCCTCGAAGTGTCTATCCTTCTCTGCTCTTCCTTTTCTTTTTCCTTTTCTAGATGTAGTACTTTTGTTGTACAATCTGATTCCCCCGGTTAAGATAAAGCAGAAAGATTTGATAGGATATTATTTGAATTTTGATGAACTCATTTACATGAATCATAGACTTAATGCCTTGTGTAAATGCTAGCATCGAACATCTTTATGATCTGCCCACCTCTTATTGGGTTTGCTTTTATGGTGAGGTCACCAATATATTCCAGGCGGTCCGCTTCTTCAAAAACGGAACACTTGTAAAGTACACCACAAAGTGACGGAAGTAGACAATAGATTAGGAGTTGGAGATAAAATTCCAGATGGGAGTTATAAAGCTGACACGAATCCTGATCTTTATGCTGTGGAAAAGGAGTGGTATCTTGGTTCACTTTGTGAAGTGCATGATTCTGCTGACCCATGGTATTATTGGATGATAATGCTTAAAAATGGAAATTTTGACAAGAACACGACTCTTTGTCCTGAAAATGGTAGGAAAGTTTCTAAGATAGTGACGGGTAGAACTTTTCCATGTTTTGGCGAGGGCTGCATGAATCAGCCACTTGTCTACCATAACTACTCAAGGATAGTCTACGGGGAGCATTCATCTTTGATCGGAGGCTTCTATGGAACATATGATCTTGATGCCAATTTAACTGCCGGTGTAGAAGGAAGATCTTTTTTTTCAGTTTCATGGCGGAAGAATTTAAGCACGGGTAGTTGGATTATCTCAAATAAATTGACGACATCGTCCAAGTATCCATGGCTTATGTTGTATCTAAGATCAGATGCAGCAGAAGGGTTTAATGGAGGATATCACTATAGTGGCCGTGGAATTATGAATAAGGTTTGTGACAACAATTTTCTTCCCAATGAAATCTCTTACTAAATAAATGTGCAAATTTACTCATTTAAAAAAATATTACATCGTTAATTTTACTAAATAAAGGAACTGAATATTCCTGCTGTCCACTCTCGAAATTAAGAATTACATCCTTTCTTCCCTGTTTTTCTTGGTTGTTCCTATTTACCTCTTGTAAGAGCAGAACAAGTTATGTGTGGGTTAGGTAGGTGCAAGTCATGGGTTTGTTAACCTGGTATTTAAGTAAATGGGGGGGAGGGGGGGGGGGGCATTCATCTATGAGTGTTGAACCATGTGCTACTAGTCCATGTGTATTTTTCTGGTTTCAAAAAGATTAACTATAAAAATTGTGAACTAAATTTATATTTTGTTTCATCATCATGGATGATTATTATGGACAGGGTACCAGTCTCATGCTGTAATTTTTTCTCACTTTCAGATGGAATAAGAGCTGTAAGTTTATATTTAAGCAAATTCCTTTTTCTTTTCCCCTTGCAGCTTCCGGAGTCACCGAACTTCAAGGTAAAGTTCACCCTTGAAGTTATACAAGGAGGAGGCTCCAATAGCCAGTTTTATCTTCTCGACATCGGAAGCTGCTTGAAAAATAGTGGAGATCCATGTGATGGAGATGTTTTAACAGATGTGACGAGGTACAGTGAGATGATCATCAATCCAGCAACCACAAATTGGTGTCGTCCTGATAACCTCGTGTCCTGTCCACCCTACCACATTAGCCCTAGTGGGGAGGTAGTATACAGAAATGACACTTCTCGGTTCCCATACTCTGCTTATCATCTATACTGTGCTCCTGGAAATGCAAATTATTTAGAGAAACCATATGATATCTGTGACCCATACAGCAATCCACAAGCTCAAGAACTGATACAAATCCTGCCACATCCTGAGTGGGCCGTGCATGGTTATCCTTCAATACAAGGAGAGGGGTGGATTGGGGATGCTAGGAGTTGGGAGCTTGATGTAGGAGCATTATCTAATCGGTTATACTTTTACCAGGTAACCTTAATTCTTGCATAATCTTCTCTGTGGATTCTGTGGAAGGGAGTGCCGTTTTCTTTGTGCTGCTGCTGAATTGTCCGGTGCTTTCACTTAGTAGGTGACATGGATTTTGGATGATATATTTGGTTGTTTGTGCTGCTTATATCCAATGTTTTTGGAGCTCAACTGTTTTTTACTTTGATTTTGACTCTGTGAAACTAGGAACCTAAAACTCAATCCTATAAGGGTTTTCATGGTCAAAACGGTTCTACTGTATTTAATTTTGAGAAACCTATTAACCTACAAAGATTTGAGACATCTTAATGCTTGATAACAACATAGCATGTATTCAGATTTAAATTTAGATTGTCACAACCCGAATTCTCAAGTCATGATGACACCTACTTTAACGCACCAGTAGGTAAGCCAAACCATAGCCCGGGACGACGAGTAATGGGCTAAATGACAGAAGTTAAAAGAAAACATAATTTAGACATTCAATAGAAGTACTAAGTAGTGGAATATATAAGTAGGATCAATACAGAACGTCAAGAAAAAGGAGAAAATGTGCAAAAGAGTATCCCACGACCTTACTAGGTCGGTACAAGAGCCACTAAATTCGAAAAAAATAGAGTACTAGATAGTATCTAATATACATGTAGTCTCGAAAAGGTAAAGACTCTAAAATAGCAGAAGGAGAGAGGATCAACTTCGGCACTGAAAGATCACCCTATCTTTGAATCTCCAAAAGCAAGCCTGAATGAAGCGTCAATGGCGGTACCTCTTACTCGGATTTGCATCAGAAAATGATGCAGAAATGTAGTATGAGTACCAAAAGCAGCGGGTACTCAGTAGGCATCATTGGTCGACTGAGCTAAATTACAAAATAAGGCTAAATCTGAAAATAAAATTCCAAACCAGGATAAAGCGGTAAATAGGCAGAATAACTAACTCAAAGTAAAAGTAGTCTAACTACCACCTAACTAGGTCCCCATAAGCCCAGAAGGCACAAACAAGAGAGAAATAACCCGTCCGAGCCCCCAGAAGCCCTACGGATGCAAATAAGGAGGAAATACCGACAATAGTAATCTTAAAGTGTGCCCACATGCGACAACATACCTGAAACTCCTTTCGAACCATAAATGGCGGACTCAAATCGAAACTGGAAATAATATCATCATAATAAGGTGCCGCATATAGATTATAAATGCCGGACTTGAACTAGAACTGGTAATTAAGTGCCATGCAGTAAATATATCATAAATGAACCCAGTACAATAAGTAACGAGGAAACTACCAATCGCCTGACTTGAACCGGAACTTGATAAATAAGCCAAGTATCATAATGTTCCAAGGTCATAAGTTTCCTTCAACTTCACTTAGTAGGCGTTTGACCATGAAATCTAAAATTTTTTGATGTTGGAGTTGAAGTTGGAGTTGGAATTGTGTTTGGGCATGTCTTTTTGAAAGATTTTTTTAGACTTTTGAAAAGTCTTTAAATATAATCCTATACCCTCAACTTTTTAAAACTATCAAAATCACCCAACTAACTAATTTACCTACTAACATACAACCAATTGTGATTCTTAAAGCTAGTTTAAAGTCTTTAAAACTATTATAGCGAGATGGAGTACTTTATATATGGTACTGAAACTATAATACTCAATTAAGAGATGAAAAGTCCATGTATAATAGTTATTTTTGTAAAAAGAACAGCTAACCGAATTCAATGATGAGAACGATCCAAATAATTTTTGTTTTTGTGTAACCCCTTTTGTAACACCAGTTAACCAAATAACTAGGGGTGGCAATTTCAGCCCATATTTATGAAAAGAGTCCATTTAATCCATATTTATTGAATTGGATCACTCATATTTCAAATGAGTAAATATGAGTTTCAACTCATTTTAAAAGCTCATACAAATATGGATAAAATGGGTAAAATATGGGTATCCATTTAAACAGAGAGATCACCCAACTATGCTTAAAATTTTAGTTTTGTTTTCTTTTCCAATTTTTTTTTCTTTTTATATTTTTCCTTCTTTTGTCCTTTAATTTTTTTTTTCTTTTTGACTTGCACCGGGTGTCCGCACAGGCCCTCGGCAAGGAGTTTCCCGCAAATGCACCACGGGTAATTCAGGGTTTCGCCCAGTCCGATGGCCCTCAGAAATTGTTTGCACCCAATGGGTATCGAACTTGAGACCTTGAAAGGGAGCACCCTGAAGAAAAAATTGAAGGAAAAAAAAGAAAAGAAAAATACAAAAAAAAGCGTAAAAGAAAAAAAGAATGAAAAAAGAGAAAAGGAAAAAGGAAAAAAAAAGAGAAATGATGGTGAATACAAATACAATGAGCGGTTATGATTTTTTCGCCATCATTCATGATTTGTACTTGACTTAGTCATGTTCTTCAAAAATATAAAAAAATATAAACTATAAAATACAACCAAAAAGTGAGAAAGAAAAAAAAGTAAAAAGAAAAAAAGAAAAAAAGAAAACTAAAAAGGAAAAAGAAAAAAGGAAAAAAAGTAGAAGCTAGAGATAGAAGGGAGGAAAAAAAAAGAAATAGAGGCCACAGATAAGAGAGAAAAAAGAAACTAAAAAAAAAAAAAAAGAAACGGAGAAAAAAGATAAAGACAAGCTATGAATTGTATTTTTGAAAGTTAGGCTAAAAACACTCTCATTTGGCTGAAATCTAACGCGAATACGAAGGCCTTCTCTCGAACGCTATGACCACGTGTAGGCCATTTTTGGCTTGCACCAACAAACTTAGCTAAGTGCCAAGTTTGCGCTTAGCCAAGTTTGTGATCGGACCCTCAGGATTCATTCAGAATCTCATGAATACAAAAAAAGTATTCTACTCTACTAAATTCAATATTCCGAACTCAACGGGGCTATCAAAATTTCCATTTGAGTTTGTTTCGATTGAATGTGGGTCCCATACCCAAAGGACCGTTTTAACCAAATTCCATCCAATAGCCCAGAACGAGCTCGAAAGCCTCGAGATCTGAATCAAGGGTCCTCCTAGCCTAAAATCAATGTTTCAGAGCTAATGGAACTGTTAGAAGTGGCATCGGGGATCGTTTGACTGAAGTTTGGGTCTGATGTTGATTTCTTAACAACGAAAGATCCAAAACAAGGAATTGACTCTCAAAACCAAATGAACTATCCGGTGACCGAACTGCCAGTCCCAACAAGTCATAATTGACTTGGGGCAGCTATGGGAAAGCTCTAAACGTAAAAAAGGCACGGAACTGAGGTTCATTACAATATCCACTACTAAAACGACTTTTGTCTGCGAAAGTAAAGGATCAAGATATACCTAAAGGCTGGAGATATTGGGTCTGCATCTCACTCTCAATCTCCCAGGTAGCCTCCTCGACTGGACGACGTCTCCACTGAACTTTAACCACTGGAATCTTTCTAGAACGTAATCGTCTGACATCCCTGGCCAATATAGAAACTGGTTCCTCCACAAAGGTCAACCTCTTGTCCAACTGAATTGAGTCTCAATGAAGCACGTGAGACTCATCTGGAATGTAGCGCAGCAACATAGATACATGGAAAACTGAATGATCGGCAAAAAAGTCTGGGGCAAGGTCAACTTATAAGCTACCTCTCCAACTATTCGAAGTATCTCAAATGACTCGATATACTTGGGGCTGAGCTTGCCCTTCTTCTCGAGCCTCATCACGCCCTTCATGGGCAATACTCAAAGGAAAACCCGATCACTAACTCCATACTTCAAGGCACGAAGCCTACGGTCAACATAACTCTTCTGCCTATTTTGAACTGCCCATAGCTTGTTTTGAATCACTCGAACCCCATCTAAAGACTCACGAAGCAAGTCGGTACCACGGGGACTAACCTCGAAAGACTCAAACCAACCAATCGGAGATCGACTACGCCTACTATATAGGGCCTCGAATGGAGCCATTTTAATGCTCGAATGGTAGCTATTATTATAAGCAAACTCCGCTAAGACTAAATGCTGCTCCTACTGACCTCCAAAATCCGTAACACATGTGCGGAGCATATCCTCCAAAACCTGAATTGTCCGCTCTTACTGCCCTTCGGTTTGGGGGTGGAAAATGGTGCTAAGATCAACTTAAGTACCCAACTCCTCCTGAAGCTAGAAGTTAACACTGAGCTTCTATCTGAGATAATAGACACGGGTACTCTATGAAGGCGAACTATCTCTCGAACATAGATGCGGGCTAACCTCTCGACACTGAAGGAAATTTGAATAGAGATGAAATGAGCAGATTTGGTCAATCGATCTACAATGACCCAAATGCTGAACCACGAGAAGCGAGGTAACCCACTCACAAAGTCCACAGTAGCCCGCTCCTACTTCCACCTAGGAATGGGTAGTCTCTGAAGCCAGCCACTAAGTCTCTGATGCTCGGTCTTAACCTGCTGACAACATAAACAACGAGCCTTAAAGTCCGCTACATCCTTTTTATACATTCCACCAGTAATGCTGCCTCAAATCTCTATACATCTTAGTTGTCCTAGGGTGAATAGAATATCTGGAGCTATGAGCCCCTCGAAGAATCAACTGAATCAAGTCTCCAACCCTCAGAACACAAATACGACCAAATCTCGACATGCTTTCAGAATCTAAGGTAGCCTTACTGGACTCGCCTCTCATTACCTGATCACGAATACCACAAAGTCTACTATCCTTAAACTGACAATTCTGAATCTGCTAATACAAGTTAGACCTAGCCTCAACACTGGCACGAATCCTCCCGAGGTCTGAAATATTAAGCCAGACCATTAAGTTGGCTAAGGACTGAATGTCCAAAGCCAATGGATGCTCAGAAATTGAAATGAAGGCTAAGCTACCATACTAACCGCCTTTTGGCTCAAGGCGTCCGCTTCCACATTCGCCTTACCCGAATGGTATAAAATGGAGATATCATAGTCTTTTAGCAACTCAATCCACCTGCGCTGTCTCGAATTAAGCTCTCTCTGAGTCATAATGTACTAAAGACCACGACGATCGGTAAATATCTCGCAACGATCACCATACAAGTAATGCCCCCAAACCTTAAGCACGAAAACTACCATCACCAACTCCAAATCATGAGTGGGGTAGTTGCGCTTATGCACCTTCAGCTGCCTCGGCACATGTGCAACAACTTGGCCCTGTTGCATCAGAACACAATCCAAGCCAACACCAGAAGCATCACAATACACATCGAATCCCTCGCCCTCAACTGGAAGAGTCAATATAAGGGCTAAAATGAGCAAGCCCTTGAGCTTCCGAAAGCTCGCCTCACACTCTCTGGACCACTGAAATGGGACTTCATTCCTGGTCAGTCTAGTCGTAGGTGCGGCAATAGTAGTGAATCCTTCGACAAACCGTCTATAGTAGTCTCCTAAACCAATAAAATTGCGAACTTCGATCGGAGATGTACGTTTGGCCCAATCATGAATAACCTCAATCCTTCGCTCGGATCTACCATAATCCCATCCTTAAACACCACATGTCCTAGGAATGTCTCAAACTCTAGCTAGAACTCGCACTTTGAGAATTTCGAAGAAAGCCTTTGATCTCTTAAAGTGTGGAGCAGAGTCGTCAATGCTGCTCATGCTCCTCCCTACTCCTCGAATACACCAGTATATCATCAATGAAGACTACCACAAAGGAATCCAAATAACGCTTGAAAACGTGATTCATCAAGTTCATGAATGCTGTCGGGGCATTGATCAACCCAAAAGACATCATCAGGAACTCATAATGGCCATAATGAGTTTCAAAGGCTTTCTTAGGGATGTCCTTTGTCCGAATCATCAACTAATAGTAACCGACTCTTAAGTCAATCTTAGAAAACACAGCCGCACCCTGAAGCTGATCAAATAAATCGATACGGGGCGTAGGATGCTTATTCTTCACTATAACCTTATTCAACTGCCTGTAGTACATACACATACAGATAGAACCATTTTTTTTCTTCACGAACAAGACAAGAGCACCCCAAGGCGTTACACTAAGCCTAATGAAATCATTACTCTCCTTAAGTTCGATAGGAGCCATACCGTAAGGTGCCATGAAGATAGGTCGGGTGTCCGGCTCAAGGTCAATATCAAACTAAATATCACGCTCATAAGGAAGGCAAGGTAGGTCGGTACAGAAAACGCCAGGGAACCATAAACAATAGGAACAAAATCAAGCAAATGATTCGCTGCACTAACATCACAAACATAACCAAAAGAAGACTTACAAACTCTGGGTACCAGTCTCCTAACCCTAATATACGAAATAATCCCCGTCGGTGCGTGGCTGAAAGAACCCTGCCACACAACCGGGGATATGCTAGGCATGGCTAAGGTAATGGTCTTGGCAAAACAATCCAAGATCGCATGGTAGGGGGATAACCGGTCCATGCCCAGAATTACGTCAAAATTAACTATGATTAGCACAATAAGGTCAGCCTGAGTGTCATACTCTTGAACTGTCATAATGTAAGATCTATAGATCAGATTCACTACTAAAGAATCACCCACTGGAGTAGCTACACATAATGACACAGATAAAGGCTCCCAACACAACTCTAATCGCGGTGCATAATAAGCAGAAACATTTGAATAAGTGAATCCCGGATCAAACAAAGCAGTAGCTGGCCAATGACATACTGAAATTATTCCTATAATAGCAACAACAACATCTAAAGACTTTACCTCCGGCCGACCAGGTACCACATACAAATGACCCCGTCTGCCTACGGACTAGGTACCTGACTAACCACCTGTCACCTTCTCTAGAACCCTAGGGATCACCCCTGTGACCCTGTGCACCCCTTCTAGTTGGAGGCGACACTGATCTAATCAGCTGAACACTTTGCGCTACAGGCTAAATCATCCTACACCGGGGACACTCTCTTGAGAAATAACCGACGGCCCCACAATCATAGCATGACCCGGGCACTCTACTTTGTCCAGTAGGTCCGGCTGACCCAAAATGGCCAACAGGGGCCGAAGACCCTGACTGTGCACCCCTCAAAGACAGACCACTGCTTCGGTCACTGAAGTCACTGTAACCGGGTTGACCCCATCAGAAATGAAGTGTTGCCTAAATGGGTGTACTAGACTGACCCTGGTGCTGATAAGACTGACGCGGGGGTACCTCTCCTGAAATCCTCTGTCTCTGAACTGTGAGCCACTGTGGCTCCCATTATAACTGCCCGGTGACGCGACCTCTTATAACTGCCCCCTTGGGCCTCGCGATCCATCTTCTCAATTGTGTAGGCATGATCAACAATCTCAGTAAAGGACTTCCCTGGAGTCACCAAACCCTGAGTAGCTCTGTGGAGTGGTAGCCTCAACCCTCTAACAAAACATCGAATCCTCTCGTACTCTGTACGCAGAATCATGGTGGCATGTCTGGCTAGCTTGTCAAATCTTGCCTCATACTCGGCCACAGTCATAGAACCCTATCTCAATCCAGTAAACTCTCATCCCTGAGGCAATCGTGCATGCTGCGAGGCATAAACATCCCAAGAAAGCCTCAGAGAACTGAGTCCAAGTCATAGGTGGAGATCCAATTAGCCTGGAATCAAGATAACTGCTGCATCATTGCCTAGTTGCTCTGTCTAGCTGGTAAGTAGTAAAATTCACTCCATGCGACTTAATCAACCCCAAATTACGGAGTCTTTCCTCACAACTAGTCAGAAACTCAAAAGCATCCTCGCCTGGGCCCCTAAGGTGGAGTTAATCTCATAAATCGACCCAACATCTTCTGCTTCTTGACGGTCATAACTGGCTGAGCTACTGTCGGCTTTGGAACTACCAATGTTGGAGGATCTTTTACTGTGGGAGCCGCAACGCAGGTTGCGCCCCTACATTAGTACCACTCAGATCCGCTGACTGAGCACCATAAAACAGTGGACCACCTACCAATCCCAATAGCTGAAGCAAGGCATCTCTGACAATTAAGGAAGAAATAAACCCTGGTAGGGCCTGGGTTGCCCCTCGACCCACCAGCAGCTAAGGCGGCTGAACCTCAGGAGTTACCTTTTACTCGGGAGCAATAATAGATCTGGTGAAGGCTTCCTGTCCTGACCCCTAGAGGTGGTGCTGTAGCTCTAGCCTGGCCTCGACCTATTGGTCGACCGCGACCTCTAACAGGTGCCCTAGCTCCAGGCTTTAGGTCTTTATCCCCGATCGTCGTAGCTTGCGTCCTAGCCATCTACGAAAGAGTGAAACAAATAAGAATTTAGAAACCAACACGCACTCATTGCAGGAATTGGACAAAGTGAGATTTTCCTAAGAATATCCTCTAGCCTCCCGAAGGTAGAATACGGATGTCATTGTATCGATCCGCGGGACTCTACTAGACACTTGCTCCTGTACCAACAATACCAGTGAACCTAGACTTGGATACCAATTTTTCACGACTCGATTTTTCAAGTCATGATGACACCTACTTTAACCCACCAGGTAAGCCAAACTATAGCCCGGAACGACGACTAATGGGCTAAATGAGGGAAGATAAAAGAAAATATAATTTAGACATGCAATAGAAGTACTGAGTAGCGGAATATATAAGTAAGAGCATACAAAACATCAAGAAAAAAGAGAATTGTGCAAGAGTATCCTTTGACCTAGTAAAGTCTATACAAGAGCCACTCAATTCAAATAATAGAGTACTAGACGGTATCAAATATACATGTAGCCTCGGAAAAGTAAAGACTATCTAAAACAACAATAGGAGAGAGGATCAGTTTCAGCTATGAAAGCTCACCCTATCTCGAATCTCCAAAAGCAAGCCTGAATGGAGCGTCATCGTACGGTAACTCATACTCGGCTTTGTATCAGAAAAAGACGCAGAAGTGTAGTATGAGTACCAAAGCAACGGGTACTCAGTAGGCATCATCGATCGACTGAGCTAAATTACAATAAAAGTATAATAAAGTGCAAGAATGTAAACTAAAGTCACGGTGAATGCCAAATTTGAAATAAAATTCCAAGTCAGGATAAAGCGGTAAATAGGCAGAATAATTAACTCAAAGTAAAAGCAGTCTAACTACCACCTAATTGGCCCTCATAAGCCTAGAAGGCACAAACAAGAGAGAAATAACCCGATAGAGCCCCTACAAGCCCCGCGAATGCAAACAAGGAGGAAATACCGACAATAGTAATCTTAAAGTGTGGCCTATATGTGATAACATGCCTGGAACTCCTTTCGACCCATAAATGTCGGACTCGAACAAGAATTGGAAAGTATCATCATAATAAGGTGCCGCATATAGATCATAGATGTGGGACTGGAACCGAAACTAGTAATTAAGTGTCATGTAGTAAATATGTCATAAATGAACCCAGTACGATAAGTAACGATGGAGCTACCAATCTCCAGATTTGAACCAGAACTTGATAAATAAGCAAGTATCATAATGTTCCAAGGTCATAAGTTTCCTTCAACTTCACTCTGTATGAACACCTAAGTAATAGGGTCAATCAATAAGAGAAACGATATTAACCACCAAGTCTAGATGTACAGTCTGAAAGGCCGAAAGGTTACTTTATCCGGAATAGTAAGGCTAACCGAAGTTCATTAGATTGCCTAAGTCATCCCAAGGTTTAATATTCAATCTAAGTTGATAGCTTAAGTTTCTCAAGTCTACAAGGAGCTAAACTAAGCATACTACCTAAAGGAAGGCCGACGGGACCCGCTACTAGCCTCGAAAATTACCACTAAGGCAAGTAGCTACCCAAACCTAGGCTAAGACTTTATAATTTCATCCCAAGGTACTAAGTTAAAACTAGTCTTAGGGTATCAACCTAATCCAATAAAAATGTAGATAGGCCGAAATCTACCCAAAAGGGCTCTCTAATTGGTTAAATAATCAATAATTACTAAAGTTATCAACCAAGTTGTAAATATCCACTTAAATCTAGCATAATACTACACTAATATCATAATAAAGCTCAATCTAAGAGAGGGATAAACCTAGTCTATGTGAACGTCGCTGAAAGCTAGAGGAGGTCCACTACTCTGGAGCTTTTACCTTCCGCGAAGCCTCCGAATGCTACCACGCTATCAAATGATAGTCTATGCATTACAACGAGAATAATGATACCTATATTGCATGTAAATGCTCTGGGTAAAAGGTCAAACTAAAAATCTCACGTGGAGATCGCTAGCTAAATCATACATTTGAAATCGTCAACACGTCCCTCTAAACTCGAGGGTTATTTATTCCCCAAAATGTGTGAAATTCGAGCATCAATGAACCCCCAAGTCAGCCCTAACGTAAACTAGTGGTTTAAAGTTAATCGGAGAATTAAGCTAGAAATTAAATGGAAACTTACGAAAATAAAGGTGAGAAAATAACTCCAATGACTTCTTCAATTCACCCCAACACCCAATGATTGATCTCCACAATTTCTTAGCTCTCTAGGGCTTTTATGGTAGTTGGACTTGAGAAAAAATAGAAGAGAATTGGGTTCCACAACTTTAAATGATGCTGGGGTCCTTCATCGTGATCGCGGGGACCCCTTCACGAACGCGACCTCTGACCTGACTAACCCTTCGTTAACGCGATTGGTCCACCGCGATCGCGAAGGAGGAAACTTGGTCCCGTTGGAAGATTACTCTTCGTGAACGCAAAGGCCTTCTTGCAAACGCAAAGGCCATTATTGGCCTGTAGCAACAAACTTGGCTACGTCCCAAGTTTGCGGTCGGACCGTCGAAATTCGTTCGGGATTCTGTGAATGCAAATGAACTATGTTACCCTATCAAATTCGACATTTCAAACTTAATGGCGCGTCGACATCGAAATTTCCATCCGAGGTCGTTTTGATTGAATGTGGGTCGCACACCCAAAAGGCTGTTTTAACCAAATTCCATCCAATAGCCGAGAACGAGTCCGGAAACCTCGTGATTCAAACCAAGGGTCCCCCTACCCTAAAATCGACGTTCCGGAGCTAATGGAATTGTCAAATGGACAGCCGGTACCGTTTGACTGAAGTTTAGGTCCGATACACATTTCTTAACAATGAAAGCTCCAAAACATGGAATTGACTCTAAAAACCAGAGGAACTGCCGGGCGACCAAACTGGCAGTCCCAGCCAATCATAAATGACTTGGGGCAGCTATGGAAAAGCTCTAAACGTCAAAAGGGCACGGAAGCGCAGGTCATTACATAGATGCATTTTGTTTTGTACTTGTGAATTAATAAGTTAATCCTGACCCAATTCATCAGATGCATACAAAGGCGGAAACAAAATTTGAACTTGATGGGTTCAACTTTTATATTCTCAACCACTCAACCCATTGCACTTATGGGTCTGAAACTGATGAAGTGTCGGTGGATTTTTCACACACATTAATGATACACACACAGTGGAAAAGATATTGAGTTCAGCTGAACCCATTTGAAGTATATTGCATCTGCTCGTGTGTATAGATTAATGGCAGATATACACTGCTGCAGTACGCTGGTACACGATCTGTTGCGGATATTCGGAGACAATTGATTCTACTGATCTTACTTACACAGGATCCAGGAACCAAACCAGCAACCCGTGTGTGGTCTTCACTTAATGTTGGTACGGAAATATATGTTAGCAGTCAAGGGGCTACAGCTGAATGGACTGTCAGTGATTTTGATGTATTGATTCCTGAAGATGATAAAAGTGATGTTAGGGCAGTCCTGTAACACCTGTTGTTTGTTTTTCTCCTATTAAAAATAGTGTCACTTCTAACAATTTTCTTTTTCGCTTGTTTGTATGTAGACACACATTCTAGTATATCTACTTTTGGCTTTGTGTTCGCCGTTATTGTTTAGTGTGGCGAAGTAGCAAAACTAGCCTCAGTGAGACATGCGAGGGTTCATTTCCTCCTAACCGGTTGCTCAACGCTTAATTTTTCAGTTTTATGCCTTGCTTGAAAGTTGGACCATTTCATTATGTGTCCTATTACAGGAGCAGACGTATTGGTCAGTCAAGTCTGCCATTATGATCCCTTCCAGCCTCTGTGACTCATTAGTATGCAATAAAGATTTTTACTGCTACTTGTCTATTCTCATATATGACTGCAGAATCAGTACTTTAATATATTTCTCTTTTTTTTCTTGTTTATAGGCCCGTGTTGAGCATGGCCAACATGCTAAGATTATATTTTTTGAATTATTATGAAAGCAGTGAAATAAATCTTCATAATTAAGTATTGATTTGTTTTTATATATAGTATGAGTGTATTTAAGAATTTAATCGCAGTTTATATTTTTCCTGAAGCTTTACTGCTAAAATTTAGATCTTTCATTAAGTTTTCAGCAAATATATTTATGCATGAAGTAACGCAAAAAAGTAAATTGTTTTACCCTGTGTTCTTAACTTCTTGTTTGTCTGAATCTGAATAGAAGAGACATAAAATATTTTATTGTAATATTAAGAGCTATAATGTCATAAAAGCAGACAAATAATACATTAAAATATGACATTTATTTACATGCAAATCACTGAAATCAATTTTGAAGCCATGGCGATGCCAAACTATTAGCTATTGAACTATAAGGCTACATGATGGAGGCAACTATATACTCTCTTCGTTTCAACCTAAGTGTTTTTTAGTCTTTTTATTTTGTTTCTAAATAAATGATTTTTAGATAATTAATGATGTTTTTTTGACTTTATTTTAAAGAAAAATAAAAAGAATTTTACATAATAAAAAAATTACTAAAGAGTTGCGTTATTTTTAAGCTACTAGTTTAGGTGTACGCGCTTCGCGCGTGTATCTATAACCTGTAAACTGCAACAAAATAATACGATCATGAAGATATCAAAACAATATAATTAAATCTAACTTTTACACAAAAATTTTCTCAAAGCCGGCCGACACTCATCTACCACCTCTAAACTATAACAAAATAATACGACAATAGAGATATCAAAATAATACAACTAAACTTTACTTTTACACAATAAAATAAAATAAAATAAAGATATAAAAACAATACAATTAAACTTAACCTTTGCCAAAAGAAATTTCTCAAAGTCGATCGACATTTATCTACCACTTGTAAATTCATCTACGACATGTAAAGTACAACAAAATAATACAATAGTGATCACCAAGCTTCAGTTTCGATGAAAATAATATTTGTTTGAGCGAAAATTGTGACACTAAAGAATGACTTGAATGAAAACAAAGAAAATATAAATATACACACATTGAATTCTATTATGTTGACAAAAATAGTGAAGAAGTTGAGGGTTAGAAAATTAAGCATCCACCAGTCTAGACATGCAACCGAATCAAGTTAGATGAGCATCAATCATATATTTTTCAATAAGTAAATTAGTTTCTTCTCTAGTTTAACGTGCATCTAAATATTTATAGAAGTATTTCCTTAATAGAGTCCTATTTTATGTTGATAAAAATAGTGAAGAAGTTGAGGGTTAGAAAATTAAGCATCCACCAATCTAGACATGCAACCGAATCAAGTTAGATGGACATCAATCATATATTTTTCAATAAGAAAATTAATTTCTTCTCTAGTTTTAACATGCATCTAAATATTTATAGAAATATTTTCTTAATAAAGTCCTATTTTAGGAGTATAGTGAAAAATATTAATTAATTCTCTTTTCATATTTTTTAGGAGTCTCATATATTTTAAGAGTCTAGTTAATATAATAAAAATAATTAAATAATAAATTAAAGAAAATAAAGGATAAAAAAAATTACTCATTTAATTGGTTATAAACCTATCCCAATTTTGATTTCTTCTATAATAGGAAATTAGTGCATAAACATGTATTTAGTTTTAAAATTTTTCATTCTTCTCTTACCATATATTTTAATACTCTTAACTCGTAATTTTAATAATATTTATCATAAATTTTATTATTATCATATATTTTAGGACTTCATAGTTTTTAAAACTTACCATATATTTTAGGACTCTTACTATGAAATATTATAGATATATATAATTAAATAATAATTTTTAAAAAATTGTAAAATGACAATTTTATCTAAAACAGATACTTTAAATGAAGGGCAAAAAGTTCAAATCACTTTTCTAATGGTCTTCACACTTTTAATATATACTAGTTTAGGTGTACGCGCCTCGCGCGTGTACCTCACTTTATTGAGTTCAAACGTTGCACTAAATAAGATATTTGTTTTTGTAATAAAGGAATATAATAATTAAATTCAACATCTTTTGGAGATTTAATTAATTAAACCTAACCTTTATCAAAAATTTTTGTCAAAGCCGATCGACATTCATCTACCACGTGCAAACTGCAACAAAATAATACGATGATAGAAACATCAAAATAATATAATTAAATCTAACATTTACACAACAAATTTCTCAAAGTCGTCTGACACTCATCTAGCACCTGTGAACTATAACAAAATAATACGATAATAGAGATATCAAAATAATACAACTAAACTTAACCTTTACACAAAAAGATTCTCAAAACAGAGATATAAATACAATACAATTAAACCTAACCTTTATCTGAAAAAAATCCTCAAAGCCGATCATCTACCGCATGTAAATTCATCTACCACCTATAAGTTTATCTACGACGTGTAAACTATAAATATATCTTGATTAATAAATAAACATGCCTATTATACTATAAATATATAATTATTGAATTAAAATTCTACTTTTAGATCTTTTAATTTTATTTTTGGATAAAATTATATGATATCATTAGAATTTAATTCAGTTAGTACTTTTCTAAAAGCTAGATTGTTAATTTAACTAAATCTCCTAATATCTCACGTGGATAAAAGAAAAAAAAAGAAACTCGTATACAATTAGAACGGCTAACCAATTTCTTATGATGAAATATAATCCAAAGAATTTGGTCAAAATTGTAAATAAGTTAATTTTAAATTATTTATTGTATATAAGTCATTATAAAAAAATCACAAAAAACATCGTCTAACAAAAATACATGATAATTTATTTTTATAACATAAACAATATACAAAAATTTTAGAAAACTTACTTCAAATCACAAGAAAATTTGTCTCTTCAATCATAAATACTATTAATATTTCACTAAAAACTTCTCAATTAACAATTGTCTATCACGAATACATGATAATTTATTATTATAAACTTCAAGAACATACTAATTAAAATTTTAAAAAACTTACCTCAAATCACAAGCAAATTTATTTCTTTAATCATAGATATTATCAAGATTGTAAATATCAAAAACAAAATTTTTAAAAAACATACCTTAAATCACAATGAAATTTATGAACAACAATAATAAAGAAAAAAATTATTTAAGAACTATATTATGGACGTATTATTGTAGAAAGGAAGAATTCTCAATTTATAAGAAATTTTAGGTTTAGTTTACTTTACTTCTTTGTCAATTCAATTTTTATTTATTTAATGTAAATCTTTTTGTTTTTATGTTTTGTTTTATTTTTCTTTTTTCTTTCTTTTTTTTTTTTTTCCTTTTTGCCTTCACACGTTTTCTTTTTCTTTTTTCCTTTTCAATTCAATTAAATTTTCTTTCCAATTATGTATTTTCCTTTTTTTGTTCTCTTTTTTTGCTTTGGACCTTCTTTTTCTTATTCTTTTCAATTCAAATCAACATTATTTTTTATTTATTTAATTTATTAATAAATTACATATAAGGTAAGATTTGAATTGATTTAGAACTTTCTTTCCTAACTCATATAAGGATTTTAATTAATTTCAAATTTCTAATATTAATAATAACTAAATAATAATTTGAGAAAAATAGTAAAAAGACGATTTTGTCTAAAGAGGAGACTTTTAATGAAGAGCAAAAAATTCAAATCACTTTTCTAAAGGTCTTCACACTTTTAATATATTATATATATAGATATATAGATAGATAGATATATACAAAGTAGCCTTTTAAAGAGTATCTAAGTTAATAAAGTCATTTTTTGAGAAAGAGAGTGTACATATATATGACGAGCATATTGTTTTTAGAAAGCAGAGGCGAATCCAGGATTTGAAGTTTGGGGTGCACCAGTATTGTCAAAGGCGCGCATAAGTTCTGAATAAAGACTCAAATTTGTGTTGATCACTCGCCTCGTTTAATGTGCAGTTTAGGTTCTAATTTATAAGATATACTTTCAATGGGGCTTTTCTGGAGATACGAACACTAAACAATTGATATTTCACTTAATAAAAAAAAAACAATTTCTGTGTTTATATATTTGTCATTCATGCTAATATTATTAGTCTTGAACTAGACATATATTTATATTTTTTCTCCTTTATGCTTATTTTTGTTAAATCTCACGCTTTATTTATAATTTGTGCTTAAATATAATGGACCTTGAAGCTTTTTTTTTGCCTTTTTTTGCTTTTGCTAAGGCGATGAGAATTGTCTTTAAAACTAGAACTTGGTTGAGGAGAATAATATCTATCCATTTCAAATTTTCAATTCACAAGAATCAATAACAAATTCCTACAAAATAAAAAATTCACCGAGAATATAAATAAAATTAATTATTTATTTTTAATCAAAGTCCATAAACTTAAATAGAAGCAAGAAAAAAAATACAAATAAATTTTACACACTAACTTTCAAGCAACAAATAAATATTAAAAGCATTTATGATTTAAC
Source organism: Capsicum pubescens (assembly GCA_030864215.1). Classification (NCBI taxonomy): domain Eukaryota; kingdom Viridiplantae; phylum Streptophyta; class Magnoliopsida; order Solanales; family Solanaceae; genus Capsicum; species Capsicum pubescens. The sequence continues at coordinate 80,611,506 of CM061541.1, read as the reverse complement.
ATTATCCAAAGTTAAATAAAAAAATAAAAAAACAAAAGGAAGAGATGTATACCTGTTAGGGTCAAATGGAGAATTGAAATTGTAATTCTAGTTTTCACTTTCCAGGGAGTTTGGCTTTTGGGGGAATTTGGGAAATACAGAATAGGGCTTGAAATTTAGGGGAGTCAAATGAGAATTGAAATTGTTCCTTGTAATTCTAGTTTCCACTTTCGGTGCTGTGGGGCCAGCTGAGCTGGTGGCAATTAAATGTTACTATGCTAGGTAAATGAAAAAAAAGGGGCATTCATCAAGAATCAAACCCGCAACGCCGGGGCCCAAAGGATGCTAGCATATGAGTTCAGAACCAGTGCACTCAGACATTTTTTGTTATTGAGGGTGCACAATTATATATATTAACTCTTTAGTAGGATATCTATACATATACATACAATTTTTTTAAAAAAGTTACTGGGTGCACGTGCACCCTCGACTAATCACGTGGGTCCGCCTCTGTTAGAAAGAAGAGATTATTAGCTGACAGCTCAAGCATGTAGCTGGTGATTATCATGCCTGCTTCAAGCTGTTTGCTTATGGTTGAGGGCATTTTTATAATTTTATATTTTTTGTTTTAATTTAATTATTTTATTTTTATTTTTAATTTGTTATATATTTAAAAAATTAAGTAAAAAATATCATATAATTACAATAATTAATAATTTCAATTATTTGGATACACAAAAAATTATTAACTCAAAATTTTATCAGTACATCATAAATTGAGATATATAAATTTGATTTTTTTATGAAAAGTAATATAAATCACAATTAGAATCAAATTAAAACATATTTGAAAGATGTATAAAAAATTATTTGACTTTCCAAATTCCTTTAAAGTTATATAAATGGAGATAGACGGAATAATATATATTACTTGAAAATTACGTAAAAATTAACATCTAAAATTATATAACAAATTTGATTGATTTTCTCAAACATTCTATAAGTGTCAAATAAATGGAGACGAAAATTATAACATATAATATCTGAAAATTATGTAAAACAATAAATCAATCATTAATAACTTAAAATATTTTAAAATCATACAAAATATTTGATTGACCTTCTAAATTTAATCTGTGCCATGTATAAGTGGGAGTGTAAGCACCTCATGGTAAACATACTTGCCGACCATGAGGGCACTTTGGGAGTTTACAGGAATTATTGCTTAAAGAGTTCTGTACATTGCATCTTTTAGAGTTGCATTTTTGTCTTCATTTACAAAAAAAAAATAAAAAATCAAATGTCTTTTCCATATATATTCAAACAAAGAGCACAAACATTTTTGATGTAGTGATTTTTTTGGGTTGTGATGAACAGAAAAAAGATATCCAAACAAAGAATTAGAAGAAGTGAATAGGGCCAGTTGGCCCAAAGCTTCCAGCGTTTCCCCACAAGTCAAGTCGAGAGCAACCATAGTTAAACTGTATAACTATAATCAAACAATGAATACAATTTATTAAATATAGACTTAGTTATACGGATCCATGTTATCATGACATGTTCAGTCATTTGGGGTCGTTTGGTTTGTGGGACTAAAGTTAATCATTTCAGAATAAAATAATAATTTCGAGATAAAAATTTAAATTACTCGTTTGGTTGTAAATATTTGAGATAATTTATCCCGGGATTAATAATTAATCTCGGGATAAGTTATTCAGCCAATTAGTGGGATAACAATCTCAAGACTATTTTTCTTTGGTATAAAATTATACAATGACTAAAATACCCTCAAAACCTATGATTTCATTTCACACATCTATATATATATACTAGTATTTTAATTATGAATTTTAATAAAAGTTAAATACTTAATAATTTTGACATATATTTTATATTTACATTAAAAACTTATTAGTAATATATAATAATTTATCAAAAATTTAAATCTAAAATTCAAAATTCTTATTCCATCATTATCTCCAATTATCCGCTTTCATTGACCCGCCTCACATAAAAATATCAACACCATTGTTGAATTATGTATTTAAATTAAATAGTTTTCTAATCACTTTAAAATTGATATGGCATATATAAAATGAATTTTAATATATTATATGTGTGATATGTGTTTAAATAAAATGAAATAAACAATAAATCCTCTTTTACTTTAACAAACTTATGTTGGAAGTTTTTATTTCAAACTAAATAAGATGTAGTACGATTTTTTTTAAACACATACGGCATAATCATGGAAAGGCACACACAAAAAAATTAAAGCTAAATAAGATGAAAGTTTTATTTTTAAAATACACACGATAATTAAAAATGTGCACACACAAAAAAATTAAGCTAAATAAGATGAAAATTTTATTTTTAAGAATAAATATTTAAAGCTTGAAAAGAAATTATATAAAAAAGAGTTAAATAAGATAGAAGATATGTTTGTAATCACTTAATTTATGCTTAGAAATTATACCATGCATATTACTTTGAATACAACAAACCAAAACTTAATAAAAAATAATCTCATCATAACTAATTCCATCATAATTTATTTTCAAACCAAACGCCCCTTAATAGTCTACTGAGTTGATCATATTACCAAAGTATACGGGAAAACTAAGGTAATAGAGTGAAAAATTAAGCAAGGGCAAAAATACAATGGCCAAAAGTAGGATGCTTGATGGGACTAAGTTGACTTATATGGAAAAGACATTTGATTTTGTTGTGAATGAACTATGAAGACAAAAATATAGCTTTGAAATCTGCAATGTATAGAACTCTTTAAGCAATATTTTCTGTAAACTTCCAAAGTGTCCTCATGGTCGGCAAGCATGTTGGCCATGAAGTGCTTACACTCTCACTTACCCAACATTGTAGAAGCTATAAATTAACTTTCATCAACTTTGTTAATATGAACAGCGGAGAAGGCAAGATGACGCATACAAATAGTTATCAAATCAACTATAGACAGCACTTCATAGTAATTATTTTATATTATTTACATAAATTTAAGAACAAAATAGCCACTCACGAATGTTGCGTACTTGCCAAATGATACAACCTCTACATTCGTGAGGAGCATCATCTATATAATGCTTTTATAAGAACAAAATTATCCTACTTACATAAAATTGAAAAAAATATCTAATCTTGGGTATGATGTGGTTGCAAAGTGTCATTTTCTTATTTACAATGATGTATCGTTCGAGTTATGAATAGTCTTTCCAATAAGAGCCCTTCACAGAAAGCACCCGCAGAATTACAACATAAATGTAAATACTCATATGATCAATCATAGTTTCCCCTCTACTATTAAAAATAGTTCATTGTCCTTTCTTTATACTATCTCTCTATATGCCCTAATATTATAATAATGATCTGTACATGCCTTTAAATGTTACAAAAAAAAGGGCTTAAATTTGTCCTTCCTCTTCGAACCCCATCTATTTTAGCCAAAATAACATGTCAACTCTTTCTATTTCACTCTTTTTCATCTTAGAATTTACTTGTTTTTTATGTATCAGAAATGATCGAGCAAAATAGATATGATAATAGAGGTAAAATTACCTCTATTGTCAAGCATATTGCATTTTCCTCCGTTTAAAAGATATTTAGATCCTCAAGCTTCAAGCTTCGCTATAATAAGTATTCTAGGAGGTATCTCAACGACACATACATTACGCAATAAATGGGTGTGACGTTACTATTAGCTCATAATGAGCAACACGGGCTAGAACCATCTAATCCTCATTTGTTCTTAGCACAAAAGATTGATGAACGCAGTAGAAATCAAATAGGTACTTAAAAAATTGAAATTCACTCATTTGAGTATAAGATAATAATAATAACACATTTACTTAACATCAACAGATATGAATCTCGTGTCAAATATAATAATGAACTATGAGGTATCTAGGTCATATGAAAAGTTTATTTTATAACTTATAAAGACGAAACTTGAGCACATGACCCCCAAAAAACATAGATCAACATGGAAAGAATGATTACTACGATTTGAGACTTGAAACTAAGAATTTGACAAATAAGTTCTACAAGCTTATTTGCATAGTCAATGTTAAATAGTTCCCTTTAATTTATGTAGGACATCTCTTGAATTTATTCAGCCCAAAGCAAAATAAAACTAAACAAATAAATTTCAGCTTCTTGGTATTGTTTGGCATCGTCTTCTAAGGATCTTCTTCCTGTTGTCCCTTTTCTATTACTGCACTTTAGCATTCAGTAGTATTACTTAGCAAGACCCACTTCATGCCAACAACACTAAATTACGCTCCTCATTTGATAAGTGAAATGACAGTGCAAAAATCGATGACCAATAGCTTAAACAAGCTTTTCAAATAAAATTGCCTATTGCACAATACTTTTTTTTTCTATCATGATTTTATAACATAGCATATATATTATTTATCAATATTACAAAGTAGGAGTAAAAAATTATACCTTTTCAGCTCCCAAATGATAAAAGTATGACCTTAGGATACAGAAAATCAAGTCTAGTGAATAATTTGTGATCAGTAGATCAAAGAGTGATATATATATATATATATCAGTGCGTTCTCTTCAACTTTTCTTCAAAGGTAAGCCTTTTTTGTTCGAAATCATATAAAGACAATTCCCACTTGATATAACTATTTATGCAAGCATTTTACGGTTAAGAATATGCAGTATTTACAAAAAGTATTCGGTTATTGGAGAAAAATCAATATACTTCTAATGTCGAATCAGGATCAACTAGGACAAAAATAAAACTTTGGGTTTATGACTTACGCCTTACCATTGCGTTACTCTATCACTAAGTTAAAAGGGCGTTTTTTTATTTAATTTTGAAATTATTCACTATGTGGATAAAATATCTATATGTACATATATATTATAAACAATTTGCTTTATTTTCAATTAGGCCTTGATCTAGCTCCTTTAGTACTTATTACTTCTTTGGTAGCTCAATACATGTATTCTTTATCTGCCTATGCATTTATAGCACAAGACTTCACAACTCAAGCTGCATTATATATCCACCACCAATATATCACAAGATCCATCATGACGAGAGATTTTGCTCATGGAGCTCTATATATATGTGTGTGTGTGTGTGTGTCTCTCTCTCTCTCTCTCTCTATATATATACATATATATATATATATATAATACAAGCATGTGGAAACAGAACAACTTATAAGACTTTACTATTTCATGAAAGTGTTTTTGAATATATTTCTCCAGTACTATGATTTTCGCTCCTATTAAGCTTATATTTGTCGTTTTTCTTTCTCCACATACATTCTATGAGCTACACTTCTATTATTTTTTAAAATGATCTGGCGTATGGTCATTAGACCATCCCAACATGGGTGCCATAGAGGATCGTTCGCAGCTCCAACCATTGTTGGGATGGTCTAATGACCAGACTCCAGATCTTTTTAAGAAATAGTAGAAGTGTAGCTCATAGAAAACATGTGGAGAAAGAAAAATGATAAATATAAGCTCAATAGGAGCGAAAATCATAGTACTGGAGAAATATATTCAGAAACACTTTCATGAAATAGCAAAGTCCTATAAGTTGTTCTGTTTTTACATGCCTGTATTTTAGTTGGTCTGATAATATTTTTGACAATGTTGGAGTAACCGGATACAATCAACCAAGCCAAGCAAGCTAGGAAAAGATAAAGCATATATATGGAGTACATTTTAGTATAGTATAGGAAAGTAATTAAAGGAGAAACGCTAATTTTGAGGAAATTGTGCATAACACAAACTTGCATAGAGACTTAAAAAGCAGCTATATGCCTTAAAATGACATCTACTAACTTTATATGATAAAAATTTGATCGTTTTAAAAGTCACTTGCACAAAGTAATGTAGCATAAATACTTGTCTTTGCATATTCAATATGCAAATGAACAACTTAAAAGAGAAAAGAAAAGCTAAATGAAGATGAAGAAAAGGACTGATTGCAGATTACATAGCTATGTTGTATCAAACTTGACAATAACTAACAGAAGCTAGTGTAATTTCATTTAATGAAAACAACTAGAATTTTCATTCTATTATGTCTACTACTTTTTTGATCCAATATTATATACGTAAACTTTTTCTTTCTTCAATTTTTTTTCGTTTACATTGATTTATCTTTTCATCTCCATCGAGTTTATATCTTATAAATCGCAACTCTCATAATTACATTTATTGGTATCTAACTTTTAATCTCAAATTAGACGGAGCAAGTTATATAAACACTTTGTAGCCGTAAAGGTCAATTCAGATCAATTTCATTCCATTACTAAATAATTTAAGTCAAATTAAGGTTCTTTAGAACTAAATCCCCACACTTATCTAAATTTTTATGTATTCTTTACTTATTGTATTTGGCTCTTAGTTAAATCTGAATTGACTTCGAGTTTTAGATTAATTTGACTGCCTTCGATGAGATTTTGATTCATTTAGTCCCTTTTGATTATGTTCAAACATAATTTATAACATCTAAGAAACATGGGTGCATATAAAAGTCTACATAAAACACAACTAAATCATTTCAAGCAACCTTCCTTCATTTTATTCTCTATGGGATAGTTTGGTTAAGGATTAGGTGAGCTACCGCATTGTCCAACAACCTTTCTTAATTTGCCTTCCACTTTTTAAGGTATTTTTTTTATCACATATTACTCTAGTGGAATTCCTCTTTTCAACCATCCTACTGTAACATTATGTGTTAAATTTTCATTCACATGTCATTCTCCAGGAAGATTGATAATAGATATCTCTATTTTCTTCATTTAAGCACTATAATCTCGTTTATTCTTTACTTTTCAGGTAACGTGTTCTTGTGTAAGTATATTGTGAAATATAAAAATGTTCTATAAACGTATGCATGTTATCATCCATTTATCCTCTAGGATTATTTTAGGGGAATATCTTGCTGAAAGGCTTTAGGCAAGAGTACAAGAAGAGATAAATAAGTATAAATATAATCATCCATTTATCCTGTAGGGTTACTTTAGAGGAATGTCTTTCTGAAATACTTTTGTCAAGAGTACAAGTAGAGGTAAACAAGTATAGATATAAAAATCATCTATCTTCGTATGTCGCTTGAACTCTTAAAAAATATCATTAGGTGCATGCTGGATCCTCTAAAGATGATATATTTTTTGAAGAGTCCGACCAACATAGGTGTTTTCTACAAAAAATGCTATATAGGCACACACACGTACACATAAAAATAGATTAAATGGCTGCACATGCATAAAGAAAATAATCCAGTGACCTTCAAAATCATAATCTACCACCATGTACACAGGCTAAACTTTCCATGATGTGAATTGAATGACCCATATATCATACTAAAACACCTTTTATGTGGATACTTAAAACTATATCAATAACAGAAGAAACTACAATATTTATTTTATACCATATCCTTATTGAAAATACCAGTTCATATACTCGTCATCACGACTTTTAAAAACACATCTATAACCTCCATATTTATCCATTTACACGTAAACATGATGGAAGAACAATATACTCTAGATTTTAAGATAACTCGTATGACCTAATATGTTCATGGTTACAAAGGAAAAGATCAAACAGGGTTACGCCATCCAGTCTGATTTAATTTGGATGACCTATTCGCTCCCCATAGTAATTTTTTAATGAATGTCTTCAAATATTATAGAAACAGTTTGAGTATTAGGATTAAATTATAAGAATGATCATGGTTAAATTAGTGTACCTTATAATATAACTTACTTGACATTAAATCTAGATTTCTTAGCACCCTTCAACTTTGTATCAAGAGGCATTGTCAGAATTCTGAATTTAAGAATTGCGCAATCTCCACATTTCACAGTTCAATAATTTGAGTTTTGCAATTTGTCACCAGTTACCTCAACCACCACCCAAAGTTTCTGAAAATAGATACGAAAAAGCTAAAGCTGTTAGTTTTATCAAAGATAAACGAGATGGAAACTGTGTGAGACCAAATCACAAAAAATTGGAGAAGAAGAGTAAAGAATAATGTAGAAGCAGGATAAGAGATAAAGAAAAACACAGAAGAGAAAAGAAATGACTCGTAGTCGTGACTCTAGATGTTTCTTATTCAACTATGCAGGGTAAATACCATTAATGTTAACTTTAGTTATAATATTGCTCTTGGTCATTTCATTCTTCTAGCTTCTTTATAATAGAAAAAAAATTGACATTTCAGTTTTAATGTTATCTTAATTTTTTTACATCTTGTAGAAATTCTGTCAATTGACTACATGAGACCATTACTTTCACTATCCGAACTTCATAAAGTGGAGATTTTCCACCTGCCAAAAAGGATTCAGTAGGAATTGAGTTGTCAAAAAATAGAATCACTATACTATGCTACATCTATAGCAAAAGGTTTTGTACATCATACTGAAAGCAAATATATTTTGAAAGTATTCTTTGATGAAAAAATTACATAATAGAGTAACATTTATTGAAAATCCTTGGTAGGACCTTTTTACTTGTAAATATTCTTAATTAAGAACTATTTCAAACATGAAAAATAAATTCAATCAAATATATGATTTTTAAGGCAGATATTTAGTCACCGTAAAGAACATAAATTAAATTCATGGGTAAGAAATTGAGCAAAGCTTTTTAAAGAAATATTTTTTTAGAGTTTACCCGACATTGTGTACTTAACAGGTGAGTCTGCAGCACAGTTGCTTTATAATCCTCATAAAGATGCAGAATATGTCAAAAAATGAGATGTTGCAAGTGAAACATTGTTATGATGAAATGATCTATTAAGATTAAAATTCTTATAAGCAAAACTCAAAAATTTCATATGACAAGAGTTATATATACAAGTTAAAAAAAAATTTGGCCTAAAATGAAAATAGCTACTGACCTTTGCTGACGCACATCTTGATCGTATGGTGTTAGATTTCAACAGTGGTTCTGGCAGATTCATTCGAGGTGGATAGCTACAACTTTTTTGAGGCAATAAAATTGATAAAGTATACAATATCAAGAAAAAAAATAAACTAACAAATAATTAAATCATAAATTATTTATGGTGAAGCAATGCATAAAAAATTAAGAACATAGAAATATAAAGAATAGTCAAAGAGGTAAGAAGTAAAATCGCAAGCAATAAAAATAGAATAAGAAAAAGCAAAGCATGAAAGAGAGAGTACTCACCGAAGCACACAAAGGAACAAAGAAAGCTTGATGATGAGAGTGAAGAAAGTTCTAGTCTAGAGGAAGAAAACATAGATGAGTATCAGCAAAATAATTGTCGGTTTAATTCCACAAATAAAAATACGTGTGTGATATTAAGATGGTAAAAAGATAGCTACACCCTTGATCGTTCATATGCTCATGCTTCTATATAGTAAAAACTAGATAATGAAGAATCCGTTTACGACCTCAATATTACAATCTTAAATATATATATAAGTATTTAATAAATTTTTCAAAATAGATTTTTAGTATTTTTAAATGAACACGATAGAAAATGATAGTAGAGATCAAAGTTTATAATAAAATATATTTACTATTTTTATAAAACGAAATAATAACGTATTATTTATTTAAATTGTCCTAATTAACATTAAAATAGCATATGCTTCAATTTATACTTTAACGTCAATTGAAACATATTCTGTTGAATTAAAAAATCAATTTTAATGTTTTTCTTTTTCTTTTTTGACTTTATTTGAAAATTATATAAGAGAAAAAATTAAAATTATGAGTATTAATATATTAATAAATTAATAAATTTTATAGAATCATAAGAACAATAAATGATAGTAATCCATGTATAAATTAATTTTGAATATATTTAAATACATTTTATAGGTGTTTAACAAACGAAATTAACGACTTACTTGATGAACATTATAATCAATCATATATATCATTACAAAGTGATAAAGGAGTAAAAAAAAAATGACTTTACATCTTGTTTTAGATTATATGTCTTATATGTATAATGTAATTACCTAATAAACAAATGAGACTAGCTGCATATGAAGATTCTTACAATTGAACTGAAAGTGTCTATTAAAACACTTTATTATGAGCTGAGATATTTGACTCAAACATTGTTAGTGTGATAAAATATTTTTTTTCTTTTTCCTTTTAGAATGATATATTATTGCTAAGTTCTTTTACCGTTTGTACAAGGTTAATTAAAAGATTGTATATACAATCTCAAATTATAATTTTATTTTCTTTAAAAAAATTTATTTAGAGTTAAATTTTAAAATTTCTTATGGATATTCTTTTAAGTATTCAATATTTATCGTTTCATATCAAATTAAGTTTTTGGCAACTCTTATTACTTCACAACGATAGTTATTTTACCGATGATTAGTACTATTTATTGTTGTTATGACTCATAATATATTTTAAAGGAGGAATCAATAATCGATATTTACACGATCTTACTATTTTGATTATTTAAATATTACGAATCAGTATACGCTTTCTTATTTTTTGAATATTTTTTTTAATTTACTTCATAATAAACGTGACATAATGACTGAAAGTTTAACTACGATACAATAAATTCAACACCAAATGGAGTTGTAGCTCCATTTGAAACTCAATACATGAAGAAAATAATGAAAAAAACATGCTATAACTGAGTTCTTATATGGGATATACTTGTAATTTTATTACTTTATTTCATATTTGTATTTATCAATGTTAATACGCTTTTTAATTCTTCAATTTTTTTTATTTAAATAGTATTCAACTTAAATTCATTTACTTCTCCACTAGCCAAAAATTAAGACGTTCAAATAATGATCAATGTAATAGTTCATGTTTTGTTTTCAAAAAGGTTCATTATTAAATTTGCTATAATCATAAAGTTTGGGAAAACTCAAATTCTCAAATATAATATATTCATGAAATTTGTTAATATTTTGCTAAAAGAGATAGTTTAGTTAAAAATAAACTCATTTTTCTTATTCTTATTTAGCGCAAAATATGGGAGTACTAGAATTATGCATTAATTCATAATTTGAAAACTAAACTAAGTAATCTACTATACTTAATTAAATTTAACTTGAAATTTGCTTATCAAACTCATATATAGTTGTTGAGTTGTATTTAAGTTAGTTTTAACTGCTTAATACAAAATAAAGTACAGACTTAATTTTTGCTTAAATAAAGAACTATAGTATAAAATTTTGTGAGCTTTTCTAGTTTACTTAGATTTCATTAATTAGATCTGATCCATTTAATTTATCATATTATCTTCATTTATATGCTATAAAAGAATATAAAAAAAAATCTTTATTACATTAACCTTCTTTATTATTTGATCACAATTAGTAATATCTTATATCATATTTATTTATTTTTATATTATTAGAACAAAATTACAAGTGAAAAAAATATTAATGAATTATATTTTAATTTTTAAAATAGTAAATATGTAAATATATTTAATCACTTCTAGTAAACATGATAAATAGAATAAAATATGAAGGAATATTAAAATACATCAACTAGATTAGATCTAATCCTATTTTAAGAAATTTAAAATAGAGTGTCTATTTTTAGAAAGAATATTTATAGAAAAATAAGATGATAGAGTACATAGTATAATAGAGATGTATATACAAGGAGAGGCCAATAAGTTTAAGGCCTTGATTTTTGGATGACTATTTACAAAGATAAGATCCCACTTTAATAGGTGTCACAAATCATATTTTATACTCTTTCCACATGGCCATCACATTTACTTCTACTTGAATGGCTTTTTTGGAAATTCATAACTTGCACTTTACAATGTACAACTATTTTAAGTTGTACCTTTTGTTATTGAACAAATATGCCTTTGATCGTTCTTGAACTTGTCTTTTTATATAAAACTAGATAGCTATGTTCGTGCTCTACACGGGCCCAACGTACACCTAACATGAGGTTGGTATTGTCATATTTTAACTATGTTGTGATGCAGATTGATTTTCTTTCAAGCATGAGTCAAAATTATCGAGTATAGACATCACTTAAAAATCTGCATAAGATATAATGAAATATCACAGTTTAGAGAAAGATAAATGGTTCTTATATCCTATCATTTTAGCATTCTTTAGACAAGTCTAGTCGTTCAAACACTAAATAAATTTTTAGATCTACAATAAAATTCACATTTAGCAAAGTACTCGCATCATATTTCTCTTTGATTTGTCAATATATTTATCGTCTAAAAATAATAAAATACCAAGTTGTAGTTCCCTTCGTTACCTCAATATTATAAACATTTTAAAATAATTGTTACGTCAATTATAAAATGATGCTTATTGATCAACAAAGAGCACTCTAGTATATACATACCTATATGTTTTGTTTTGCTTAAAATTTGAAACAATGTTTTCTTTTTTGCGGTGATATACATTATTCAAAAGTAAAAATAGTGACATTCACATATCATAGTGACTGTTGCCTATTTTCATTGACACATATACAATTTATAAATTCTACAATAGCGAATGTATTTTTGCTGCTGTGATCGGTCTCTTGACATTCACGATCAAACACCTGTTAAATTGGATTTAATGATTAAATTAGTTTAAAAGTTTAAAATTTGCGTATAAAACAAAATCCTTCAGTGAAGAAATGTATCTCTTTCCATCCATGATTGTCGTTACGCTTGAAGGATGTGTTGGAATTCCATTCAGTACAAGATATTGATAAGACTTTTTTATGCAAAGAAACCAACACAAAAGATATCAGGATAAAAGTTGCAATAATATAAGTTGTTGTGGAATTAGAATGAAAATCCATTTGTAAATTGAAAGAATTACATCGTAGGTAGTACTAATGAATAAGTACTTGTGACATTAGTAATACTGTAGGTATCTCTTTCTCTTGAAAATTTTCGTACTCTCTTATGTGGTCTCTATAGGCTATGTTGCGCTGACTCAATGTAGGAGGGTATGTGTAGAATTCTCCAAAATTAGTGTATTTTGAAGAATTCGGCACGAATACAACAACATTTTTGAAAAGTTCGAGCGACTTAGCTTGTAGGTAGTTATATTGGAACTCCCTATGTAGTCATTTGCTCCATCCCAATATGTATTTGTTGTTACATGAACTATATCATATTCTCAAGTACTTCCAGCACTATACTATGAATAACAAAATGTAGAAATTACTCGTAATTATTGGAGGAAAGCTCATGCAAGATAAAAAAAACAAGAACTGATCAACCATGTGACAACAAAAACTGGCAGGAGGAGTTGCAATAGGCTCAGTAATATATAAAACTACTTAGGCTGCTACAATTTACTTTCTTTGGCAGGAAAGAAATGGAAGGTTATTATTTCAGAATAAAATTATAAAAAGAGATGGTGATAATGCGACAGATCATTCAGGAGGTTTATCGTAGGGTCAGTCTTGTCTCAAAATTCGCACAATATGCTATCAAGTTGGATTTCTATCTCACTCATTGCTAGACAATAAGTGATTTGAGGTGTAATAGCTCTTCTGGTAGGACTCATTTGAGGCATGTAACTGGTTTATGTTGGACAATGTATTCTCTACCTTTCTTGAGATGTACAACTCATCCTACTGATAAATAGGATATTTATTTGTAACACAGTCCATTTGCCAGTTAGTTGTCACCAATTTACTACTAATTGTATTGCTAGTTGAATCACTTTACTTATTCACCTTGGCCTAAACTGTCACAGGTGAAAAGAACACCTACCTAAAAAATGTAGCACCGTGCATCAGTTGCTGCAATGATAGACATACTTGTAGGCCACGTGCATAGATAAATCGACTCCTGCCCTACAGAGAATACTTAAACATTCAAAGCAACATTCATATTTTATCTAAAAAATCGAAGAACTATGATACTCAATCAACCATAGCACTTTATTTTTAAATAAATTAATACTAAGCCATTCCACTCTATTAGTTCCTCATAATCATATTCCTGTTGCTCAATCGAACCACTTTTATCCCATTTTTAGTTACATAGATGTACAGTAAACTGAAATTCTTACCCAACAAATGAGTTAATAGAAGTTAACTATCAAAAGATAACAAAAAAACAACATATGAAACTTCCGCTTTGAATGAGTTTTTGGTTATTATATTTTCAAAAATCATACCACGTTGGCTAAATGAGCAGTCTCTGATCTTCATGTATTTATTCACTTTGCAATATTTGAAGTAGGTTGATCTAATTCATAAACGTTACAACAACAACAATAATAACATACCCAATATAATCCCACAAATTGAGAAATTTACAAACTTGAAAAGAAAAGGCGACATAAATTTTAAAATAGTATGGAAACAACATTTAGATGTTCAATTTGTTGCTATCATCTTCACAAATCAATATACATAGGTGTATCTGTTCATCCAACAACATTAAAAATTGATGTATTCATCAATTACTGTTGAAATTAAAGTAGCAGAGAGTAAATTGCAAAACTCCTGTTAGTTATCAGAATTCGTCAGCGAGATCAATAGAACTCTTCAATACCTATGTTTTCTTATTCTGACGAGCTTCTCAACCAGTTAACGGTGTAGTTATAATAAATAGTTAAAATAGTTATTAGGTAATAACTATTTATTTTTATATAATGTATTTTGTGAATATTATTGATTGAATTAATTTTCATTTTTATCTTTTTAACTTAAGATGTTTTATTAATTCATATTCTAAATTAGATATTATCGTAATTAAATTATCTAGTGTTCTAGGATCCTCGTTAGTATTATGTAATCTAGGTATAAACTATATAGTTTATTTTCGATTTCTTTTAATGATTTATTCTTTTTGTAAGATGTATCCATTAATTTATGTAATTATTAAATGCTTTGTAATAATGTTTATTAACTGTTTTTCTTCGTTCTTGTATCTTTTATTTCCGTATATCTTATTAACATTTTTAATTTTACTAATATTCATATTTTTGGGGGTGATTAAATGATAGTTGATTAAATGCTTTGTTAATATAGCACAAATAGAGTAGATTATTATACATTTACTTTAGAAGAATAAAATGATAAACTACGAATATCTAAAATACTGGGAACAAGAAATGGAAGAAATAAGATTAACAGAAAACCTTATAAAAACGAATTTAATTGAATATTTTAAAACAAAAGATATAGAATATTTAGAAATGCTTTGCTTCAACGCATGAAGTCTTGCTTCTCTTTTGCCTCCGTTGGCTTCTATTTATAATGAAAAAGTTTCTCTAATTTTACACGTTTCTAAAACTTTTTACAAAAAGTCTTCTACCTAACCTACTTTACTATACAAAAGTCTTTCTAAAAAGATAAAATCTATTAATGCTTAGACTAATAGTCAAACTATACAATAGTTTCTAATAATTTACGTAAAGAAAATTGTGAAAGTTTGTTACATGTCGCTTTCACAATTTAATATCTTGTCTTTTATCTCTATTATTTTGCTCCGTAGCTATCTTTTTTGTCGTATGCTGTTTTTCTATCTTCTTTTCAGTGTAGCATCACATTTGGAATAAAGTTGTGCTTGTCACTACATCTGCTGCATATGTGGTCTTTGTATTTTTTGCCAACTTTTTCACAAAATTGATCCATATCTTCTTCTGAAATAATTTTCTTACTGATAGATCTCGTTAATGGTTGTTCTTCTGGTCTGAGGAGTGTTAATCCCCATTTTCTAAGTTCTTCCATGTCATGGTCTCTAACTTCTTTGCAAGTTGAATAAATCAATACTTGATTCCTTGAATTATATAGCCAAACTGGCTTTTTATTTGAATAATTATTAAATAACTCTGATAATATATTGCTTATTCCAATAACTCTTTTGTTGCGGTAAAATGCTGGTATCTGCGTTTTTGGTATATCAGTCTGTTCACATATTTCTTCCGGAATAATATAATCTCTGGTCATACCCATTTTGACCACATTAATAGTCTGTTTAATTTCGTCAAATAATATTTCTGCTGGTGCGGAATAGAATCGAACATAAAATAATTATCCGATTGTAATTCTCTTGTAAGTCATAAATTCTTTGTGAATTTCTGGAATTCCTGCTAACTTCTTCTCCATCGGTTTTGTAAAGCGTAGATAATAATCCATAATAGTAACATGATTTAATAAAATTTGGGCTTGTACCTGGTAAGGCAATAAGTTTATTGTAATTTTGGCATTTCTGGGTAATATATCCTTTTTGTTGTGCGGCTAGCTCTTCACTTTGAATAGGTTTGGTATTTAATAAGGTTTGTAAGGTGTGTATGTTGTCAATGTATTTACGAGAAGAATAATTGTGTATATGTTTTTCTTGGTTAAGTGATTCAGAATAGGTATGTATCTGGGGAGGAGCAAATGCTTCTAAATTTTGTATATTTGGTGTATATGGTTTTGAAAATATTTGGCTAAGGTTATAATTCGTTTTCTTTGGTATTCTAGGTCTATTTTGAGTGACTATATTTTTCCCTTTAGATGTGCCTGCACCTGTAATTGAAGTTTCGTCAGTAATTTGAGTTTTAAGGTGTTTCTCATCGTCACCTTCTAAGTCTAGTTTTTTAATGTGCTCTTCCTGCACAGTATCTTATATTTTATAGTTCTCGACTTGTACTTTTACATTTGTAACTTCAGTAGTTAGTGTAATAACTCGTTCTTGTAATAACTCCATTTGATTAAACATTTGGAGCAATAAATCAGTCTGGGTATCTTTGGCATCAGCCTCTTCCATTGATAAATCAGTTTGAGTAGCTTTGTCTTGATAAGTAATCTGCAATGATATTTTTGTTAGTATTGATTACTTCAATTGTAAATGTAAAATTTAGTATATTTAATACTAGTTTCCGAATTTCCTTTGTCGTAACTGAATTTTGTATTTTTCTTGTTAGCCACCATCGTACCTGTGTATTATCTGTTCTAACAATAAACTTGTTATACACGATATATGGTTCAAATGCTATTAAAGATTTATATAAAGAACATAATTCTTTTCTATTTATTTCCCATTTCATTTCTATTTCGTTAAACGTTCCTGAATAATATCTACAATGATATTCTAATTTTTCTTCTTCATACCTATATTTGAGTAATCCTCCATAACTATATTCACTTGCATCAACTTCTACTATATATGTAAATTTTTTATTTTCATCTGAAATTGTAATTTTGATAATTCTTTACAAAGTAATTTTATTTTTTGTACCTGTTTTTTGTCTTCTTCATTATATCTATATTCTACATCTTTTTTTATTTTTTTCTGTAATGATTTTAAGTTTTCTGCTAATTTTGGAATATATTCTCTTACTTGGTTTACTAATCCTAAAAATGATTGTAATTTCTTTTTTGTATCTAATTCTTCTTCTGAATTTATTATTTTTGGGACTATATGTTGTTGCATTTTGACTGCACTTTTATCTATTTGTATTCCTAAAAATTCTATCTGATTTTTCATAATTTCTG
Organism: Capsicum pubescens; assembly: GCA_030864215.1. Classification (NCBI taxonomy): domain Eukaryota; kingdom Viridiplantae; phylum Streptophyta; class Magnoliopsida; order Solanales; family Solanaceae; genus Capsicum; species Capsicum pubescens. The sequence goes on along the minus strand of CM061541.1, from coordinate 80,594,082 downwards.
CTTTCTTCTCACTTGAACTTATTCCTGATTTTTCTATTATATATGTAAATTGTTCTAATAATTTTAAATGTTCTTCTTTAGTTTTTGTATATAATAATATATCATCTATGTATACTATACAATTAGGTAATTGTTTAAAATAACTATCCATAAAATGTTGATATCTACCTGGTGCATTTTTATATCCAAATGGTAGTACATTCCATTCATAAAATCCTTGTGGTACCGTAAATGCGGTTAATTCCTTAGATTCTTCTTCTAACTTTAAATGGTAAAATTCTGATTTACAATCAAATTTACTAAAATAATTATATCCTTGTATTTGTCTTATTTTTAATATCTTGTTTGGTATTGGGTAATTATAAGTCATTGTTTTTGCATTTAAATTTCTATAATCAATAACCATCCTACTTTTTCCTCTTTTTTGTTCACTGTGTTTATTTACTATAAATGCTGGACTATTATGTTTACTATTACTTTTTCGTATATATTGTTTTACTAATAATTCATCTATATGCATTTTAAATTCTTTTAAATCATCAAAATTATATGTTAATGGTTTATGGGTTATTATGCTATTTTTATCTATTAATTCGATTTTTATAGTGGTTTTATGTTTTTCCCATCCTTTTATTGGATTTTCACTATATAATTGTTCTAATTTTTTCTTAATTATTTCTATCTTATTTATTGAAAATATAGTTATTTCCTTTTTATTTATTGAAAATACGACCAGTTCTATTGTATCTGCAGTATTTTTTATATTTTCTAATTTTTGTGTAATTTTTTCACTTCCTTCTATCCAATCAGTTTTCTTTCTTATTTTATTAGTAACTCTTTTTGCTCTTACTTTCTGTTTACATGGTGTTGTAAACCACCAATCTGTTCTAGTTATTATATGTGGGTATAATTTATCTAAAAACGACATTCCTAAAAGTATATCTTTTGATGTTAGCTCATAATTATAGATTTCTTCTATTGTTAATATTTTATCCCATACTTGTGTTTTTACATTTTTAGCTTTATAAGTAATTAAGCTTCCTTCGTTATTAAATCCTTTAACTATTATTGGTGTTTTTAATTTATCCCATTTACTTTTTGGTAAACAATTATATCTACATAAATTAGCTTCTGCTCCTGTATCTATCATAGACGTATAATATCTACTGTAATATCCTTCTACTACTATCTTCATTAATACATATATTTTCATATCATGTTAAAGCTTTTCTTAAGAATAATTTTTCTCTATTATATGTTATAGATAATTGTGTATGTTCTATATTGTATGGTTTTACTTGTTCTAGCCATTTAATTTCTAAATATTATGTCTGTTTTTTGCATTTCTTCCTTTATTTCAAATTCTATTTTCATTTTTCTAACTCCAATTGTTATTTTTTTTTTTGCTATATTTTTAGTGTTTATTAAGCTTCTTGGTAGATCTGGGCATATATTATTATCAGATTTTATTTTTTCATTTTTTACTAGATATTTTGCTATATAATTTTCTTCTTGTGTTGTATTTAAGAGTATTAAATATTTCTTTTCATTTATTGTTCCTGTTATGTAATATTGGTTTAAATTAACTATTGAACTTGTTTCATAACTTGTTCTTTTTTATGAACTTGATGATTCTGTTTTTTCATAAGCTATTCTTTTTGTTGTACTTATTCTATCATTTATTATTTCTAAATCTTCTTCTATGTCTATATTTTTGTAACTATAATCATTATTATCAATTGTTTTTACGAATTGTTCAAAAGGACTTTCTATTTGTATTTTATTAATTTTATTTTTTCCTGTTATTTTGTGTTTTGTAGTTAATACATATAGATTTTTACATCTTGCTGTAAATATTTTACTTCCTGGGGTTAGTTCTATTCCTGATATTTTCCAATATAATACTAATGATTTATCTATATTTTTATCTGTTATTGCTACTGAATAATTTGCACTTATTATAAATTTAAATTTTTGGTATATTAAATTTTCTTTTATGACAGTTATTATACTTTTTTCTATTGGTCTTATAATTCTATCATATGCTAAATATAATTCTATTGGTGTATCTATTCCTTCTCTAAAACATGCTTTTATTAATATCTCTGTACCTCCAAGGTGTACATATTTTATTGGGTCTCTACTTTTTATATCGTTTATTTCTTTATTAATTATCCTTTTTGTTACTAGTGGTATACTAGCTTTACCTTTTGCATATCTGCAGTCTATTACATGTTCTTTTTGGCTTACTACATAATATTCTTCCTTTTTCCTAGTAAATATATTTTTTATTATTGGTATTTTAAATATTTTTCTACACTTAAGTCTAACTCTTTTCCTTTTATTTCATAAAATATATTATTATCAAATATTATTTTTTGATCTGTTCCTTCGTCATTTAAATATTCTTCTTTTGTTATTATTTTTATATCTTCTTCAGTCATTTGGTTTATTTGTATATCTTCTTCAGTCATTTAATTCGTCTAATTCACTATCTATTTCATTATCTGTTTCATTCTCTGAAATTTCATATATACTATCCTCACTTTCTAATTCATAATCTATATAATCTATCTGCATATATTTTGTATTTTCTATTTTTATTTCTGATATTTGTTTAAATTTTGGGTTTTTAGGTAATTTACAATCTCTAACTAAATGTCCTAATTTTCCACAATTATAACAAGTACATTCTTTTATAGATTTCTTTTTCCTATATGGTCTCTTATGTTTATAATTTTTTACATAATATTTTTTTCTTGGTTTCTTATACTTATATTTTGATTTTTTGTATTTCTTATATTTCTTATGCCCTTTTCTTTTCTTATAATATCTTTCTTCGCATCCAAATTGAGGTGCTATTTTATCTTTGCAACATGCTAAATTTCTTATTAATGTTTTTTCCATTTTTATTTCTTCTCTATATTTTTCACATAGGTTTCTATACCATTGTTGTAAAATTTTTATTCTTGCTCCTAGAGTATCTACTATTTTTGCTTCATCCCAACTCTTTATTATTTTTGAACTAAATGGTTCAGGTAATTTACTAAAATATAATTTTCTTATTTCTTTACTTTCTTCTGTATTATATGCTCCTTTATAATAATATTCTTTAAATGCGCAAGTATATTCATCTATGTAGCACATATTACATATTGCTAATTTTAACAGTAAATTTCTATTTGTATCTTTCTGTTCATTTTGTTCTTCTTCTGTTGTTGTCATGCTACTAAATTCGTCTTTTATAACTGTTTCATATTTTTTGAATAATTCTATAGGTGTTAATTTAGTTGTAGTTGTTGATGATGTTCCTTCTGTAAGTTTGTCAGTTCTTAATACTCTTTTACTATTTTCAGTTAGATTTAAAAAACATAATTTCACTGTTCCTATTAGTGTTCTTTCTATATATTCTGGTGCATCTGTTATATTTATATTATTATCTAATAATTGTTTTGTCATATATCCTATCCATAATTGTATTATTTTTTCTGTATTTATTACACAATCTAAGTCTAAAAAGTTATAATTTTTATTAACTATTTGTTTTGGTGTCCATTTGTCATATTCATTTTTTAGATTATATCTTTTAAACTTATTCTTATAATATGTAGGTTTTCTTATTTCTGATGTTCTAGGTATTATATTTTCATCTTCTTTTTTATCAAGAGTGTTTATTTCCGTGTTTATATTTTCTAAGTTTTCTTCATTAATTAATTCTTATTTTTCATTGATTTCTAAATTTTTTGTATTTGTTAAGATTTCTGTATATGTTTCACTATCTTCCGAATCATAATTATCTGTTTCTTCATCATCTATTGTATTAGTTTCTAATTCCTTGGTTTCTATTTCTTTATTGTTTATTTCTAATTTTTCTTTAAATTGATTTATCTCATTTAATAATTTTTGTTTTTTATCTTTTTCTTTCTGTCTTTTTTCATACAGATCTTTTAGCATTTGTAGTTCTTTTTCTAATTCAACAATCATACTATTTTTAGTTTCTTCTATTTTTCGTATTTCTTCTGTAGTTTGTTGTTTTATTTTTTCTATTTCCTTTTTTCTATCTATTTCTTCGTTTTCTTTTTCTATTCTCACCATACCTGTCAATTTATCTTCTAATTTTAATTCTTCTTTTTCTAACATTAAATATAAATGTTCACCTATTTTCTTATACCTTCTACCTAAATTAGAAAATACTATTTTTATTTTTAATCCTTCGTGATTTTCATATGTTTTTTTAGTCTATTATAAATTCTTCTTTGTTCATTTTATTTAATTGTGAATAAATCATGTTGGTATGTATATTCTAGACTACCTATTGTTGATTCTAAATTTGATATCTCTTCTTTTTGTGCATTTATTGAGTTTTTACTAACTCCGACAATTATGTTATATTGTAGTTTTCTATCCTTATTTTTAATTCTTTACGTTTTTCAGATATTATTTGCTTTGATTCTTTATATTTTTGTACGTTGTTCATTTAAATAATATTTTGGGGAATATCTAAATCTAGTTTTATCAAATAAATCATAATTAATAAATTAATCAAGTAAATCCATATATATACGACTTCCGTATTTTTTAAATAACAAGGCTCTGATACCAATCCATATATATTTTTTCCATTGAAATATACCTGTTTTTAAATAAATAAGCAAAATATTTGTTGTGGACAAGAGAGAGATTTTTTGCTTCAACGCATGAAGACTTGCTTCTCTTCTGCCTCCGATGCCTTCTATTTATAATGAAAAAGTTTTTCTAATTTTACATGTTTCTAAAACTTTTTACAAAAAGTCTTCTACCTAACCTACTTTACTATACAAATTTTTTTCTGTCATAAATGTTTATTTACTTTTTTTAATTAAATATTATTAATTTTTTTAATATGTAAATAATATATAATAATTAATTAAAGATATATAGTAAAATCACGGAATGAATAAACAGCAAGCAAACATGACAACTGGTAGACAGCTTGCTTACTCGCTCTTCTTGTAGTAAAAAGTAATAAAAGTAGTAGATAGCAGATATGCTTGCAACCAGACTTTCAGAAGCATCAGCGCCTGCTCTCTGAAAGACTAAAACAGGGGGACAAACCATGTTAATAATACTCGTCCACTAGTGTGGTTAAAATCACGCTGAAGTTCGGTGCAACACAGGTGGGTCGATTCACCTATTTAAATGGTACTCCTGTACACACACCAAGTTCATTAGGCGAGTACCTCATTATTCATGTTCTCCAACCAAACAATAGTTTCAATTTTCAACTAGGAGAGTACCATATATGGTTTTTATGAGAGTGACTAGACTAGGGAATATAGGAAGTTTGTGTAAGAATACTAACCTGAATCAGAAATTTAAACTGATTTTTGAAATTAATTGACATGATCTTTTCTTCATATGTTCCAAATAATTGTAGTTTTATCAGTTTATTTGTTCAAATAATTGTTTCTTTTTACGTTTATAGTTAACTTTTCTTGCACTAGGTATAGGTATTTTTTATTTTTTTTTATTAGCACCTTTCTTCACTGAAGTCACGTTCATTGCAACATCGTACTTAAAACTCTACTTGGTGTTCCCATGCTTTTCGCCTTTGATAACAGTGACTCTTTCCGGTGTCAAGTCTACACTTTGATAGTCTAACACGCAGTGTATTCTTGTTGCCTTGTCACTGTTCTTTCTCAGTTTTCTTTTCATGTATCAGTCAAGTGTGAATTCCTTTCTTGAATCAATACTCAAATCTCAATGATCTAGTACCACTACACAGATATACTGGAAGAGAAAGTCTGATACTACTAGGGTGACAATAGGGCGGGCGGGCGGGAGGGGCAGATTGAAATGATATTTTTTAAAATCTAAGGCGGGGCGGGTTGTGTGTTTTCTCCAAACTGATTTTATGGAAATCACTGTAGGTAGTTCTTTGCATTATTTTGCACTTATTATCTTTATCCTTTTCTCTTTCATTGGTTTTCATTTTTTTATAATTTCTTATTCTCTTAGCTTCATTTATGTGGCACCTTTAGGAGATTCAACTAAATTTTATTCGATTATAACTTTTTTATACATATCTTTTAAATATTTGTATTGTCAATTATAGTGACCTGTATTATATGTTAATTTTATTTCAAAGCAAAGACTATAAAAAGATTATTTTTGATAGTCCTTCGACTTAAGAAAAAGTATATCAAAAAGGATATTATAAAAAATATAACAAAGCATACTAAAAAATAAATAAATTAAAAGGAAACAACTATAATAAAATAGTATCTCAAAATTTCAGTTTGGTGTCTATCAAGTGAAGTGATATATGGTATGAAATGAAATGTGAAAATTATCTTATATGTACTTATCAGATTGTTTATTGCAATTTATAATATATATATTTTTTGTAAATATTGAATTGTTATAATTACAAGTTGTAGCAGTTTTATAATTTTTTATTAAAACAGTTTTTGATTAAAATTTTTTATTAGTTATATATTAATTAAATCACTATTAAATATTTGTGTTTATTCTTTTCCACTCATCTCAATTATTGTGTTGATAATTAGTAGAGGAGTAAAATCTGAATAATAAATTATTTTTATATATTTACATTTCTTGCCTTTTCCGTAAACGTCACATTAATTTACTTTCCCAAGTAAACACACCTTTTCTATTTTCTTTGAAATTTTCTTTTTATTAATATACTATCTTCCTTAATTAATTTACTTTTACTCTCATTTTTTCGCTGAGTTCTTTGACTTTGATTTATAAAAATAATATAAAATCTTATAAAGTTTAGTGCATGAAAATGATACAAAATCTGCTAATGAGGAATGATATAATAAATTATACTGAAATTAGTTTATATAAATCCATTTCATTTTTAAAAGGCAGAACCTATCGACAGACAACTAAAGTTTCAGGAGTCGTTCATTTTTGACACCTCAAGTAACATCCAAATGTGTCATTCTAGCACATTTTTGACAATCAGCAAAAATATATGATTGTGTGCACTACACGCACTATGACTTGTAAAAGTGGCCAATAATAATAGGACATTTGACATTCTTATTAATATAATTTTTAAATAATTAATTTAAATTAAAAAATTATAAATTAAATAATTAGTTTAATTTAACTTAACTTAAATTAAACCCACCCCATCCACCCCCTCAACCCAATCGCCCAAATCATCTTCTGCAGCACCCATCCTCACCTCTCCACCCTCCACCCTCACTTCCCACCACCTCCCCAATTGTCTTCTCTAATCTCTCAACCTCCAATTACTTGTTGAATCCCCGTCCCCATTATTAGTGAATGAATTCTCAAAAGAAATCTTCGCGAGCCTATCAACTCCAAATAGAAGGAATTAATTTCACTCTCATTAATTAACGGAAGAAAATGAAGAATCAAAAATGAAAGTTGAAGATTTTTTCACAAAATAAAAAAGATGACATGGGATAAAGACAAATGAATTAATTTCGTTCTCATTAATCAATTGGTTGATGTATATTTTTACAAATGGAAGCTGAGGAATTATGGAAAGTCATGGGAGAAAGAATGGTGGAAGGAGGAGAAAGAAAGATGAATTATGAAAAAATCGAAGCTGAAGAAATTAATTTCATTTTAATTAATTAATTGGTTGATGTTCATTTCAAAAATGAAAGCTGAAGGAATTAATTTCATTCTTATTAATCAATTGGTTGATGTTCATTTTCAAAAATGGAAGTTGAAGTATTATGTAAAGCCATGGGAGAAAGAATGGTGGAAGGAGGAGAAAGAAAAATAAAAAAATTATAAAAATATTCCTCAAACGCGCTCAAAATGTGAGTAGCACACGTGCAGTATGACTCAACAAAAAGTGCCAAAATGACACATTTGAATTCTAGTTGAGGTGCCAAAAATGAACACCGTCTACTTTAGGTGCTAAAGTGAAAGATCGCTGAAACTTTAGGCGCCTGTCGATGGGTTCCTCCTTTTCAAAATGATATTTCTTATCGGGGTATTAATGTATGTGATTCATATTAAAACTACGATAAAAAAAAATGTATTTTTTATTTGCATTTGTTTGAAAACTAGGTTTATATCTATTACATACACAAATTCTTTATGTCCAATTACATTACATTTAGTTTTTCTAATCAAGATTAAACCATGTTATATACCAATATCATATACAAAATCTAACATATATATGAAATGTGTATGAAATAAATATATAAACTGATATATATAAATTGTGATAATTTAGATGATACCAATTTATATACTCATTCCTTATCTTTTTGAATCAATATCCATGAAAAATTTCTTAACCGAGATTTTTCTAAAACCAATGAGAAGATAAGGTTACTATAATTTGGATGCTGAAGAATTGATCAAGAACTGAAAGAAATTATGAAGAGAAATTCATGAAGAGAAGATTATCACATACTATTAATTACTGTATTTTTCGGAGGATTTCAATTAATTTCTAGTAAATATATATGTGGAAAAAGTATAATAAAATAGAATGAAAAAAAGGGAGATAGAATCATGTATAGGAGAAGAGGGAGCGATAATTATAGCATTATATGGGAGAAAATAAAGGAAAGAAAGAATTTGGATGGAAGAGAATTTTTTTTCTTTAAGGATGATTTTTTTTTTTTAAAACCATTATTTTTTTCTTTATTTTTTAATTTTTTAAAGTTATTATTAATTACAATCTAAAAATTATTACTATGACTTTTAATATACAATCTAAGGTTGTATATTTTAATTTTTTTCCCAACGAAATTGAAGAGGCAAGAACAACTATTCCGATTTGTACACTAATTACTAGGATAAGAATTAACATTCACTAATTTGAACAATCAACATAAAGAACTAACAAGCAGAAGCTCTAAAGAATCAAAAGGAGTCAAACTTTAATGTTAATTAAATTGTGGACTTCGTATAAGTTATTCTATTATCAATTGTAGTCTTTTATATTTTTATTCTGTACCATATTTTAAAACACTATCTTACACCAAATTGTATTTGTCCAAACAAAGTTTTCGTAAGATTGTCAATCATATAAATTTTAAATAAGTATGAGAATACTAAAATAAAAAAAAACCACATCTCATATAAATAAAGATTTGAGTTTCGTCAGATAAAGAATTTACCAAGCAGAAAAAATAGTAATGTTATATTAAACTTTTGTTTTGGGGGAGAGGGGGGAAGGGGTGATTGTCCTTGTGGGGCGGGTTGAAATTTTTGCGAGTTAAGCCTCAACCCGGTCCATTTCCATCCCTAAATACTATAAAAATTTCAGAGGAAACTTATCTCGAGATAAATATCTTAATATCAACCTAATTTTTGATAACTGAGAAATCTCCAAGGAAAAATAGTGCATGGTTTTGAAAACCCATGAATAATGAGTCTGCTCTCTAGCTAGCCTTCTCTGTTTAAATAGTAGAATTTTTTTTTAATGTTGGAGGGTTCAAAAGCGTGGCATGTGCTAGCCCCCACACATCATAAGATGCCCTGCACTTTACGTTTCAGTTTCATTTTTACGAAAATAGTTTAATCTATTTGCGTATCCTTTAAGCAGTCATAAAAAAATGTGATATGATCTCGCAGATTAAATCATTATCTATATATGCATACAAATACAAATATTTTCTCAAATTAACCCCATAACGAGTTTAGCTTAGAGATTATAATTTTTTTAATTGCTCAGCTAGTTGATTATAAACTCCACTAAATTTTAAAAGAAAATATTCAAATTTAAAGAGTGTCTATTAATAGAACCCACAATATATTAAAATAATCAAATATAGCTTTAGTAAATACTTAAAATATAAAAATAATTATCATCTAGTAATTCAAAATTATCTAAAAAAAATCAAATTGCCAACGAGAAGAAGCAATCATTCCACAGTACAGGCATGACAACATTTAGAGTCTTATTTTCAGAAGAAACTATTAACATCCATAGATGTCGATAAATGCGAAAGAAAAATTGAAGAAAACTCAAGAAGATAATAGATGAAGAGAGAGAAAAAAATAAAGAGAAAAGAAAAAGACTATTCTTTTTTACTGTCTGTTACAGAAAAATATCTGCAGCTATTTATATTTATAATGTATAAATATTGATCAAGTTGGGTCATTAATGGCACCGAGTTGCCCCGTTGATGATTGGACCTTAATGTTGACCCGACTATCACCCCCCTCAAGCTGGAGGGTGGGAACACACCTATCTGGCAGAGAGCAGCAGAGTGAACAACACCTGAAAAAGGTTTAGTCATAATACCAGCTAAATGGTTAGAAATTGAAACAAATTGTAACGAAACCAAACCAAAATTAAGGCAATCTCGAATGAAATGACAGTTAACTTTGATGTGCTTAGTACGCTCGTGAAATACCAAATTCTTGGCAATAATTAAGGCAGCCTGATTATCACAAAATATGAGAACGGGAGCAGTGATAGGTACCTAAGATCACCCAATAGACAAACTAGCCAAGAAACTTTAGAAACAAATTCGATCCCGATATTCATCCGTCACCGAAGATAAAGAAATTGTAGGCTACTTTTGCTCTTCCAAGAAATAGGACTACCAACAAGAGTAATAAAGAAGCCCACCACTAAGAGATAAGAATCAACATAACCATCCTAATCAGAGTCAGAATAAGCCATAAGAGAGAAATCCAAAGAGCTGGTCAATAAAATCCCTTGACTAAGATCATTAAGCAAATAACAGAGAACATGGAGAACAACCAACATATGAGTAACCTAAGGCTGTTGTAGAAATTGGCTCAAATGTCGAACGAAAAAAGCAATGTCGAGACGAGTGTGCTGTAAGAAATTGAGTTTGCCAACCAAATGTCTATATAGACTAGGATAAAAAACAGGTGCACCCATGTCAACAGTCAGCTTTATAGATGAATCCAAAGGAGCCACGACAAGAGAAAAATAGTCATAATTGAATTTAGTAAGGAGGTCAATGGTGTATTTGCGTTGGCTCATGACATAGCCTTGAACAGTAGATGTAACCTCCAAACTCAAAAAATAATGCACTGTACCCAAGTCCTTGGTCTTGAACTGTTGATCTAAAAAGGACATGAAGGAAACCATTTTGACAAGGTCATACCCAGGAAGAAGGATGTCACCAACATATATTGCCAGGAGGACAGTAAAACCAAAAACAAATTTGGAAAATAGTGAGTAGTCATTTTTGCTGGACTGATAGCCTTTGGAAAGGAAAACCTCGAAAGGCTTAGAAAACCATTATCGAGAAGCTTGACGAAGACCATATAAAGATTTATGAAGCTTATATACCAAGGGAGGAGTGGAAGGATTGACCTTAAGACCTTGAGGAACTTTCATGTATACTTACTCATAGAGGTCACTATGCAAAAATGCATTGTTGACGCCCAATTGGAAAATAGTCCAATCGTGTTTGGCAACAACAGTGAGCAAATATTTAATGGTAGTGAATTTAATAATAGGGGAAAAAGTCTCCATAAAGTAAATTCCTTCCTTTTGAGTATCGCCCCGAATAACCAAATGAACTTTGTAATGCTCTACAGAACCATCAAATTTACGCTTGACCTTGTACACCCATTTATAAGGGACAACTTTCTTGTTAGGAGGACGTGAGACAAGGTCCCAAGTATTATTAACAACAATGGTCTCAAATTCATTGGACATGGCTTTCTGCCAAGCAGGGTTCGAAACCGTTTGCTAAAAATACTAAGGTTTAAGAATGTGAGTTTTAAGAGAAAGAGGTTTGGAGAGAAAAGGTAAAGCAGCAGGAAGAACTGAAGAACAATGGAAATAAGAGAGAAAAGAAGGTTTGATAATGGGTCGGCAAGATCTGGTAGTTGAGGGAGGGACTACCAGGTTAAGAGGGGAAGGAATAAATGAAGAAACTAGAATTGTGGGAGAGACAACAGGAAAAAGAGCAATAGGAATAGAGGTGGGATATAAAGGAGGAGGATTATCAAAGGAAAGAGGGGCACAATCAACAAAGGGAGATAATGAATTAAGAAATAGTGGAGGATAAGGAGAGTGTGTAGATGGAAATACATGTTCAAGGAGCACAACATCCCTTGAGAAGAAAATTGTGAAATTTTAAAGAGAGAGGTGCTTATACCAATTTTTAACAGTGGGATACCCTAAAATAAAGAGGGAATAGATCTTGATTGGAATTTGTCTCGACCAAACTTTAGAGTGGTGGTAAAACACAAACAACCAAAGGATCTAATGTGATCATAGGATGGACCAAAGTCATGTAGTTTTCAAAAGGAGAGATGTTGTTTAAAATAGAAGAAGGATTTTTTTTATCAAGTATATGGTAGTTAGAACACATTCACCCCAATAATAAATTAGGAGTTTAAATTGGAATAAAAGAGTCCTTGAGACTTTCAAAAGATGTTTATATTTTCTTTCCACAACTCTATTTTGTTGGAGAGTATGTGGGATGACGGTTTGATGGAGAATGCCTTGACTGGAGAAAAATTTAGTGGTAGCAGCATTAGCCCTAAGTTCAAAAGAATTATCCGACCCAAATAATTGTATAAAAGTATGAAAATGGACTTTGACCATGGTGGTGAATGCTTTAAGGATAGTAAGAGCATTACTTTTAAAAAAAAAGTAGATGAGTCCATGTGGACCTAGTAAAATCATCCACTAAAGTAAGAAGATATCTAAAACCATTGTAAGTCTTAGTGTTATAAGGACTCTAAATGTCAATATGGACTGATTGGAAAGGGGTAGAGGTGTGGATGCCACTTTTATGGAAAAGAAGTCTCCTTGTCTTGCCATGTGATAAATTTGGCATATAAAGGGTTGCTTGGCAGAAACTTTAGTAGATAAAGAAGGTATGTATTGTATTTTATGATAAGTAATGTAGCCCAATCTTTGATACCAGTTTTATTACTAGTGGAAACAGAATTACTAATATTAAATGGATTACAAGGAGGAGAACAATTAGTACCAGTAGTAAATGGATGAGTAGTATCTAAAGGCACAACACTAGAACTGTCAAAAATGGAAATAGGAATGAAAAATTACAAGGAAAATCAAGAAACAAATTAGCATTAGGATGAAAATTGTATAGTCTGCCTGTAGCCTTATCAATCACCAATGGCCTCTTCAGAGAAAGACACTGTAATAAATAGTGAGATTTGGTAAGAATAGCCATGACATTCAGTTGAGAAATAAGCTGATGAAGGGATATTAAATTGAAATAAAATAAAGGAATAAGAAGTACATTAAGAAGGAAAATATCATTGCTAGGAACTAAATTTCCAGTGGATAAAACTTTAATTCTATACCCATTGGAAAGAGTAACAAAAAAGGGCTTAGACAAAGGATTAAGATTTTTAAAGTAAATGCTTGTGGAGATTCATATTGTTGGTAGCTCCTGAATCTAGAATCTAGGGGTTAACATCCAAATGTGAAGAAGCATAAATATGAGAATCCACAGAATTAACAACATATGCAGTAAAAAAACTTGCAAAATGAGCAAAAGTAGAAGTATCTACTGGAAATCTTTTAGCATTATACCCTAGAAATATCTGGCACTTTGAAATAGAGTTTGAAAGTGATCATATTGTTATTTATTGATTCCATGAGTGAAATTCTCAGTAGGAGGTGGTGTAGAAGGCAAAATTACAGGAGATGATAGAATTTTAGCTTGGGCAAAGAAAGCAGACTTTTTGCTCATGATGAACTTAAAGTTTGCGGGATAACCAAAAAGTCTATAACATTTCTCTGTAGTATGTCTAGATCTTTTGAAATAGTTAAAAAATAAGCTACCTCCAGCTGAGTTAGGTGTGGGAAGAATGGGCCTTTTTGAATCTAGTAATGGAGATACTTAAGTTGCTGGTCTTTGAGGGTTGAAATTAACCATCTAAGAATATTTTCTATAAGGAGCAGGTGAAGAGTTAGATGAAAAAACAGTACAGGCCCCAGAAAAACTAGGAGGAGGTGGTATATTCTCTCTTTGACTCTCATCTTATTGAAGGAGAGAATATACTTTACTAATGAGTGGAAGAAGATTCATCATCAATACACTATTCTTGACAGTAGAAAAAGAATCATTTATGCCGCTGAGAAATTGAAGAAGTTGTTGATCCTCTATGAAATTCTGTAGAGCACCACAAGTGCATATAGGACCAACATAGGCATAACTAAGTTCATTTCATAACGTCCTAAGTTTGGTATAATATGTAGCAATATCAGAAAATCCTTGAGTGGTAGAGCTAATATCTCTTTGAAGTTGACTATACTTAGAGCTATTAGATTGGACTAATCTATCATTTATATCTTCCCCATACTTCTTTAGCAGTTTTAAGGCTCATAACACTAATTGCAATATCCCTAGAAAGTGAGTTAATTATCCAAGCCTTCACTATATCATTACATCTTTCCTAGTATGGAAAATAAGGGGAATTAGGAGTAGGTTTAGGGTTTCTCCCATTTAAAAGTCCTAATTTGTTTTTATAGGATAATGAGGTTAACATGCTATTTATCCACAACACAAAACCAACTCATGAGAAAGGTACTGCTACCATTTGGCTTCCAGGGTTATTATAAGGATGGACGTAAAAGAGATGAGAAGGGTCAAGTGAGAATGGATTAAAACTAAAAATCCCATTCATAGAGAAGTACTTGGATGACTATCCATGACAGGAAACCAATATCACCAATTTCAACCAAATAATCCAACAAAAGAGAAAAGTAAACAAACAATACACTATCTACACGGAAAATGCACACGAAATCGGTTGAGGTATGCTAGATTACTCAATTTCACATGAAGAATAAACCACTTCACACAAAGACTATAGTAAATCTCAATGATATGAGATACAAAAACAACTTTATCGATCTCCTTCAAAACCTGAAGGAGTAAAGGCCTTTGAAACAGAATTACCACTAATTTCTTTCTAAACCCAAAGGAGCAAAGGTCACCATAACTGCAATGTCACTATAAGCGAAATATATCTTAGCCTCAGTCGATCATTTTTGATGAAGTTGAAAACTCTGGCTACCAGCAACACCAAACCAAAAAACAACCCCTAATGTCAGAGAGTTTCTAACTAGAAACAACTCCGGTGGATTCACCATTTATGGGTATTATCAAAAGATACATCGTGACGAGAACAAGAAAAATCCTTGTTCCAATACCATGTTAAAATCCATAGATGTCGATAAATGTGGAATAAAAATTAAAGAAAACTCTAGAAGATTATAGACGAAGAGAGAGAAAAAGTAATGAGGAGAGAAAAAGACTTTACTCTTGTCTTATTGTCTTTTATAGAAAAATATTTACAACTATTTATATTTACGTTGTATAAGTATTAATCAAGTTGGGAAATTAATAGCACTGAGTTGCGCCTTTGATGATTGGGCCTCAATGTTGACCCTGCTAACAGAAATCTCCAAGATTGGTTAGGGACATTGGAGACCTACCACTTGGATGGATGTTCAGACAAAATCCTATGGGGTAACTGTAATAAAGGTGAATATAATGTCAAGGAACTACATATGATAGAATGCTCTCAGAATGGTTTACTTGGAGATTGGCCTTCCAAATATGTAGAGAACTAGAAAACTCTCAAAATCACCTATTTTTTATAATGATTCTAGTTAGAGGTGACTAAAATCAATATCAAAATATGGAATCAAACAAAAAAATTAGGGTATAGTTGAGAAAGATGAGATAAGAAGTAAAGAAAGAAAGACTCAAATGAACAACAATTTAATCAAGGGAGAAAAGAACTCAATAATATTAAGGGATAGTTAAGAAATATGAGATGAGAAGTGAAGAAAGAATGAATCAATTGAACAAAAATTAAATCAAGAAAGAAAAGAACTCAATAATATGCACGAAAAAACAAATTGAATTCATAATATGATAACTCGATGCTCAATCAAGCAATGAAAAGAATACAAACAATTTGGGAAGCCACCCTAATCACTCGATCTAAGATAGAAATTGGAAGTAGACCTAATTACTACTCTAACATAGAGAAACTAAATATAAAGACTATTTAAGATAATTCAATCATCAAAACTCTAAGTGAAGAAAATGTCTAAGGCAACTATTTATTGTCCTTGCCTTTTCACAGCCCTAAAGTGACTATTTATAGAGAAACTAAATATCAAGACTATTTAAGACAATTCAATCATCAAAACTCTAAGTGAAGAAAATGTCTAAGGCAACTATTTATAGTCCTTGCCTTTTCACAGCCCTAAAGTGACTATTTTAGTTGTAACCCACAAAGGCCCTTCTTGATTGTCCAAATAATATCTTGATCGCTCATGGCCCTTTGTTTTTATGCTTCATGGATTACTATGATCTCCAAGCTATCATACATATTTGGAAGCCCTCAAAATATGCTTGAAGCTACCCATGCTCGTATCATCCTCACCTTCTTCAAAAGAATTCATCCTCAAATCCAAACCTTACAAAATATGAAAAGGACAAAAAAAAGATATCCTCATAACATGAGGGTTAACACAAAGTTTGTCAATCATATCAACTTACCAAGGAGGATGAAATACCCAAGAATGAGGCTTTGCAAATTTTTTTTGTAGATTGGCGATGGTCACGTATGTATTGTATCCTTGTTGTATGTTGTTTATAACTTGTGTAAAGGTTCCCATGATGCGTGTTGATGTGTTAAATTGTGTATATGCTTGATTTACCCTTCATTCATGAAAAAAATAATCCTAAAAAAGGAAGAAGTTAAGTACCTAGACGTGAACCCTTAAGAAAACATCAACTTTTGATGCCTCTGGAGTGGATACGGTTAGGGCTACTTGAGTCGTACCCTAGGTCATGACTCGTACCCATCATGCCCTTCTATTTCATATCCTAATTAGTATATTAAGGTAACATACTCTCCTCCATATGACAAGGTCATTCCTTGTTCGTAACCAAGCTTACGAGTCGCATACTAGCCAACCATCTAGAGTAAAGTCTCGAACATAGAGTAGACTATTTTGTTCGCGAGTGGAGATCATTATTGGAGGGTGAGTCATACACTTGGTTTCAACTCAAAGGCCCATTTTAGTACCCAAAACAATGTGGTTTGCCTAGGAGAAGACTAGGGTACGAGTTAGGGTACCACTTGTACCCTAGGTCATGATTGCCATAGGACCTGTATGGGAGAGTTGCACGTGTGGACTATCCAGCTTTTAACCAAGGAACTTTTGGTTTTCCATTGCCTAAAACCCTAAACCCTATCTCTATATAAGGTATAATATCCTCCTAAGTCTTCATATGAAAAACTTAAACATTCCAAAACACTCTAAAGGCTCTTGGAAGCAGGATTGGAGGCTAGGGTTTGAAGGTGTTCATCTTGTGACAAGAAATAGAGTCAAGATTATTGGTGTGTCATATTGTTTAAGCATTTATCTCTTTCCATATTTAAAAAACTCTAAACCCATGTATTTCACACTTGGATTAGTAAGTGTACATGGTGGTTTTGAATCAAATGAAAAAGGTTTTGTTACCTAAGAATGAATAATGATGAATCTTGCATATGTTTATGTTGATAAATGTTATGGATAGTAGATTGCATATGTGGGTAATTTTTTCATGTTGTTTAACATGAGGGTCTTGAGAAACCCTAGTTCTAATGGTTTCTACCATGAAAATGACCTTGTTAAAGGTATGCACACAAGGTTTTTGTAAAAATATCTAAGTGAAATGACTAGTTACATGTTGATAGTATATTGAGTTAGGGAAATGGACCAAATGAGCATGATTGATTGATAAATGATGTTGTAAAAATATTATGAGCCATGTATGGTGTAATTGATGATATTTTTAGGTTAATGACTAATAAGGGGTTAATACCCTAAGCATAAAAATGAACTTGATGTGTGTGTTAGGCCTAAATTTGGTAAGAAGGTGGTGTATGCTTGCTAATGAAAAATGAATAGTTTGTGTGTGTCATGACGACCATAATTTGAATTGTGTGATGAAATGAGTTAAGACATTGGACTATTGAAATGGTTGAGCAGTGAAGGCCGCCTTAAGGGCCATATAATCATGTAAAGTATTGAATTTGGTTAAATGTGTTAAAGACCTTATGTGTGGAATTGAATGTATATGAATGCTTCGTAAATGGTTGGTAAAGACACATAATAACTAAATACATATCCTCAATGATGTCTCAACTAAATAGTCATTGTCCCTAAAGTATGAACTCAAATTATATTTGAATAAAAAGTGTGTATAAGGTTAATAAGTATGAATGATTATTGGTAGGATTCTTGATGAACAAGAATAAACTTGCATTGTGTTATGAATTAAGGCCTTGGGCCTAACCATATGAGCAATAGCCAGATGGTCCAGGAGAGATCATGTGATGGTATATGGTGTTGATGTGTATCCTTGATGGATTGAATGCCTCGAGGTTAGTTGAGTTCTTATGTGATGAATTGAATAGGCTCTAGTATGTGTGTAAATGCATATTGGTTCGTAGTCCAAGTCCGCTAATCATATAAGGCGTGTTGGTTTATAGTCCAAGTCCACTTATCATATAAGTCATATTAGTTTGTGGTCCAAGTCCACTTACCACATAAGGCGTGTTGGTTTGTGGACCAAGTACGCTTACCATATAAGGTGTATTAGTTTGTGGTCCAAGTCTGCTTACCATATAAGGAGTGTTGGTTTATGGTCCAAGTCCACTTACCATATAAGGAGTGATGGTTCGTGGTCTAAGTCCGCTTACTATCAAGGCGTATTGGTTTGTGGCCTAAGTTCGCTTACCAAATAAGGCGTGTTGGTTCATGGTCCAAGTCTTCTTACTATGTAGAGCATGTTGGTTTGTGGTCTAAGTCTACTTTCCATATAAGATATTTTGGCTCGAGGCTTATATCCTCTTGCCTATTATAGCGTAAAGGATTCTATGTGCCTAAAATATAAGTGTGAAAGGTTGGTAGTCCTTCACCCCTTTCTCATGAAGGAATATGTCATAAATACATATTACGACTTATTTCATGATTTGACTTGTTGTGTCACTACATATATATGTGTTTTCCATATGCCTATTCTTATGTAAATGTGATTGCATATGATGGATTGACATGGATTGATCAAATATACTATTTTCTCCTTACCCTTGAGTTACATGCTAGCGTTCTAACCTCTAACTGTCCTCTAAAGCTACGTTCCCACATGACGTAGGGCTCGAAGCTTCTTCTTTTCTTCCCGTATATTGATTGGGTGATCAAAGGAGATCATGCATTAACTTTAAGTTGCGAGCTTCCTTTCTTCGAAAGACATTCATCTTTTGGTCTCTTATCTTTAAACTTAGTCTATTTTGGACTTAGTTTGCATATTGTCGGGGGCTTGGCCCAATATATACTTTTATTGGCATCAGTTTTTGTATATAGGCATTGTGAATGGATGTGGACTTAGGTATATTATCCATTTGAAAGATCTAATGAAATGTATAGACATATCTAAGCTATGATTTATATCGTGTTCTCGCAATCTTATCTTATGGATTTGATTTTCTTCGACTCCTATGATATGATGAGGTATTTGGGATGGGTTATCAGGGCAACCTTCGATTCATGTGAGCTTGAGGTGCCCATTTGACATAACCCAAAGTTCGGGTTGTGTCAAGTTAATAGTAGAGCCTAGGTTCATGGTCAGTTGGGTGTTCACAATGCTGTATCAAATAGAGTCTCTTTTATGGGTGTGAAGTGTGCCACACTTATAAAGGAGGGCTATGAGATATTTTAGGAATGTTTTCCTTTCTTGTGTTTCAATCTCAAGCTATAGAGTCTAAGGTGTTGGATTTCTCTAATTCTTGTTTGCTATTTTTCAGATCATGTTGCCAAGGATATTTGATACTTAGGCAAACACTTCTTTCCCGGCTGGGGATAATGTGGATGGATTTCATTCAACTTTAAAGGTTCAGACCCGGGCTAGGGATACGACATCTGACCATCTTCATGGGGTTCCACCTGCCCCCACTAATCTTGACTATGAGAGTGACCTCCCTCCTCAGTCACCTTAAGAGAATGCTATAAATGCAGGGTTTCGTTACTCCATTAACCTTCTGACCTAATTGGTAGCTTCTCAATTTAGGCGTGGTGCCTCTTTTGCTCCATCCTTTGAGGCCACAAGGGTTGGCATATTCATAAAGTTTCACCCTCCTACGGTTAAGGGTGTGAAAGTGTAGGAAGAGCCTCAAAGTTTCACTGATAAAATAGAGAAGATCTTTCAGATTATGCATTGTCGGAGGTTGAGGGTGTCGAGTTTGCTTCCTACCAATTGAAGGATTTAGTGTACCAATGGTACAAATAGTGGGAGATGTCTATAGGTATGGGTGCTAGACCAGCTGAGTGGGAAGATTTCACTAGTGCCTTCCTTGACCGCTTCTTTTCTCAAGTGTTGAGGGAAGCAAAAGTGAAATAGTTTGTGAATTTGAGGCAAGGTAGGATGTCCGTTAAGGAGTATGCCTTGAGATTCCATCAATTTTCAAGGTATTCCCCTGAGATGGTGACTAGCATAACAACTAGGATACATAAATTTGTTTTGGGATTGTCTCTCACATTGGTCCTTGATAGTAAGGTGGTCTTGTAGGTTAATGACATAAATATCTCTAGGTTGGTTGTGTATATGCAATAAGTGGAAGAATAGAAAAAGAAATAGGGTGAGATTAGTGAGAGGCAAGGTAAAAGGTCTTGATTATCTGAGCTAAGTTATTGCCAACAGTCTAGTGATAGGTTGTCTAAGAGAAAGAACTGGGTGAGTGGTGATTCTCAGGCTAGTGGGGCCCATTCAAAGCCGACCTACCCTCCTTGTAAATTCTGTGGTCAGAATCAACGTGGTAAGTGCAAGAAGGGGAAGAACAAATATTTCTATAATGGTTAAATTGGGAATATGCAGCGCCAGTGCCCCTCTCGAGTGGATGCTCGGGCTGTCAGAGGCCCTATTGTTACTTCCTTCACTCCTGCACCTAAGGGTTCTATCTCTGTTTCTATTTCTAGTATCGGTGCTGGCCAGAGTTGCTTGTCCGCACTTTCTACTCTCCAAGGGTTCGAGGCATCTCCAAATGTTGTTATTGGTATGTTGAAAAACTCCTTCTCTATGTTATGTATGCTTTATGCTTTGCTTGGTATGTTGGATCTCATTGGTGATTGTGTATTTTAATTTGGTTCCAAGTCATTTGGGCTTCGTTCTCTATTTCTATATCGATAAAAGACTCCGTGGTTGTATGAAGTCTATCGAGTGTGTGTGAAAATTATTGGTAATAAAGAAATTCCTATTGATTGATAGAAGTAAACATAATTGTGTTTGATGTCAGTTGGGTGTGAATCGATTACGTTCGTGCTATGTGTCCTTAGATTGTTGGGTCCCTAATGTCGTGCCTTCCCTAATGGGTTTGCCATTGTATAGAAAGAAGGTCCCTTGAGTGACTAAAGGGATGGTTCTACCTATAAGATTTCAAGTTGAATTGAACTTTCCCCCTAGCATGAACCTCGTTCATTCGGTGTTCCATGTCCTCGTATTGAGAAAGTACGTATGTGATCCCTTTATTGGTCATTCCCTTTGAAGACATTGGTATTTTGGGGTTCCTTGTCTTATGAGGAAATCCAGGTGAGAATCTTAGGTTGGTAAGTTTGCTGGTTTCAAATGAAAGAGGTGGCTTCGGTGATGGTTCTATGGAGGAACCAATAGTCTGAGGAAGATACTTGGGAGGCGGAAGAGGATGTAAAGTCCAAGTACTTGCAATTGTGTTTCATTTCGGGAACTCATGATTGAGATGTGTGTTTGTATTCCTGACTTGGTCTATGTCTTCGATAGGCAATTGAAGTCCCTGAAACTTGTGATTGATTTATTCCTCTCTTAGACAGGGGATTCGAGTTCCCAATGCTTGAGTTACTTTATATCTTTGAAAGTCGGAGGGTTTAATCCCTTAAACTTTGAGTTGATTAAGTGTTTTTGATAAATTGTGGGATGGAATGACAAGGATATTGAAACGAAGTGATTGATCGATAATGACCATGATATGTGTTGGATTGTACCCTTTTCCTCAATTGTGTGAAGATTATTTTGATGAGTTCTAATGTGTTAAATTAAGAATTATCTTGTCTTAACCATCATTCACGAAAGAATGATCCTAAGTGATGGAGAGTGAAACACCCAAGAATGTGGCCTTGCAAAAATTTTTGGTTGATCGGATGGTCATGATATGTGTTGTGTTGTGTTGTATCCTTGTTGTGTGTTATTTTTAGCATGTGTAAGGGTTACCATGAGGCATGATGATGTGTTAACTTGTGTATATGCTTGATTTACCCTTACTTCATGGAAAAATTATCCCAAGCGGGGGAAGAAGTGAAGCACCTAGACTTGAACCCTTGAGAAAACATCAACTTTTGATACCTCTGGACTGGATACGGTTGGAGGTACTTAAGTCGTACCCTAGGTCACGACTTGTACCCATCATGCCTTATTCTTTCATATTATATAAAGTATATTAAGATAACATACTGTCCTCCATACGACAAGATCATTCCTTGGTCATAACTAAACTTACGAGTCGTATACTAGCCAACCGTATAGAGTAAAGTCTAGAACCTAGAGTGGACTTTTTAGGTCATGAGTTGAGCGCACAATTGGAGGGTGAGTCGTACCTTTGGTTATGACTCAAAGGCCATTTTTTTACCCACAACCATGTGGTTTTCATAGGATAAGGCTAGGGTACGAGTTAGGGTACCAATCGTACCTTGGGTCACGATTGCCATAGGACCCGTATGGGGGAGTCGTACCCCTGCACGTATGGACTGTCCAGCTTTTAACCAAGGAACTTTCCGTCATTTCCCTTACCTAAAACCCTAAACCCTCTATCTATATAAGTCCTAGTAGCCTCCTAAGTCTTCATTTGCAAGACTTAAACATTCCAAAACACTCTAAAGGCTCTTGGAAGCAAGATTGGAGGCTAGGGTTTGAAGGTATTCATCTTGTGGCAAGAAAGAAAGTCAAGATTATTGGTGTGTCATTTTGTTTGAGGTATGTATATCTTCCTCTATTTAAATAACTGTAAACCCATGTATTTCACACTCCATTAGTAAGTGTACATGGTGGTTCTGAATCAAATGAAAAAGGTTTTGTTACCTAATAATGAATAATGATGAATCTTGCTTATGTTTGTGTTGATAAATGTTATAGATGGTATATTGCATATGTGGGTACTTTTTGCATGTTTTTTAACATGAGGGTCTTGAGGAACCCTAGTTATAATGATTTCTACCATGAAAATGACCTTGTTAAAGGCATGCATACAAGGTGTTTATGAAAATGTCTAAGTGAAATGACAAGTTACATGTCGATAGTATATTGAGTTGTTATTAGACTGTTGATTGAAGTTTCCTGAGCAAAAAAGGGGTTTTTGATTTATCAATTGTACAAAAATGCTTGTCACAGAAAGTAATCCACTTGTTGGTTGTATTAAAAAGAATAATTCAGTAAAAGTAATCAAACTAGAGTTATGGTTACCAAGTTAGTTAAGCAGCTAGGGTTGTGAACTATTTTGAATTCCCTATGAACAATTCTAATAGCAAGAGTAATTGAATTCTATGGTCTACTCATTAGTTTCTCAACCTAAATGAGTAATTTTATCCCTTAATTCTTTCAAACTAAGAAACATATTATTTGTTCAACTATATTATCATATGGGTTGATCCGGTTAAGGCATCTACCCTCTATACAAAGGTTAAATCCTGTAGATTTGTGTAAACCCTTTCTTTTTCCAACAAACACTTTTTCGTTCGAACAAGTGATGTTCTTGGGCTCACTTTTCAAGTTTGCAACCAAGAAAATTCATTAAAGTGAAGAAGGGTTTATGCAACATCGATTAATCATGGTAATCTACTAGATTCACAACCCAACTAAGCTTTTCATATCAAGGCTCCCATAACCCTAGTTATGGGAGCTTAGCAACACATCTCCATCGTAGAAAGAGAAGAAATCATTGTGTTATTCATGAATTAATTCAATATTTACTTACAAAGGTTACAAGAATTTGTTCTTTAATCTTCAATAGAGATGGAATGATTAGATCCCAGATTTGCTTAATTCCCCCCAAAATACTAGGTTACGAAGAGTTTCTCTTGAGATTGAAAAATTGATAAAGGATAAAAAAAATAGAGATAAAAATAATGATCTCTATAATAAAACCTAAAACTGGTATTTATATGTTCCCAGGTGAAAAGAATCTAAAATTCAAATTCAGAGAACCGCGTCCAAACTGACGGTCAAATTGGTGGTCCTTCGAGGGGTTGACGGTCCATCATTTGGTCTGTCGCTGCTGATCCTGGATAGTCATATTCTAGATAAGGCTGACAGCCAATCTGGTGGTCCGTCGCAGATCTAACGGTCCACCATTTGGTCCGTCATTGGGTCTTTCAGGAGTCAATGTTCTGGATAAGACTGATGGCCAAGCTGGTGGTCCATCGAAGATCTGACGGTCCACCATTTGGTCCATCGCTGAGAGTTTTGAAACCTTGGGTTCTTCCTAAGACTTGACGGTAAGGTTGGTGGTCCATTGAAGGTGTGACGGTCCACCATTTCAATCATTAGAAGCACTTTTCTGCCACTTTCCAGAGTTTTTTCCTTAAGCTAACTCCTTGCCCTGTAACACTAAAAACCAGCATCAAATACAACCTTGGTTGCTTGAAAACATCCAATTTTCCCAAGAAAAGATGCAAAATGTTTCGTCAAAAGCCGAAACATCAACACCCTCAACTTAAGATCATTGCTTGTCCTCAAGCTACTCAGCACCTAATTGTGAACATGAATAATATCATGACAAGTAACCAACTAATGAATCATTTTATCGCAATCATTCACTCATTATTTCACTCACATGAATTTAACACATCTGTCTCTACACCTAGCATTGATTATAATTCAGTACACACACATGGATGTTATGTCCCACTAAGAAAAACAAACTGAAGTAAAACTCCAGTTGCCCTCACAACAAAGAAGTCCACCCCTCATTATATTATGTGGACACAGTTTAAGCTCTTACACTCACAAAAAAGTTATAAGCATAGTCCAAGTGCCAATAGGCTTTCCCTTTCCATACGACTCACCCTCAAAGTTGATTCGCTATGATCAAACAGGCCTTTTCTAGGATTGCAATGAGGCTTCAGGCTAGATGAGGATGCGCTTTTGGGTAAAGTGACTCATAAAGACTCAACTCGCCTTGCTCTAGTATCTTTGAAATCTCAATCTGCTATTTTAAACAGCTTGCTTTAACTCTCCATTATTCACTTCTATTTTTTTTGAATGGGATTAGCCACCCTCAACTTATGCTGATGTACCCAACTAAGGTGCACAATAACTTTGACAGATCAGAGCCAAATAGCTTTAACTAGGTTCTAAACCAACTTTACACCGGGCACTTTCATTTTGACAATAGCCACCCTCAATTTAGGTGTATTGCCTAAATTAAGGTGCACAATACCTAATTTTTGGTTAGGGCCAGAGTTGAACTTGAATGATAAAGTCTTACAGAGAGTTAATTAAAATTATTGTTCAAGAATAAAACTACTAAAAGCTCTAAATGGGTTCATGTGAGGGAGCAATCATTTTGGCGGGGTTAATTATTTAGACTAAGCAGACTGAATGTACAAGGAGGCCTACCTTCCTATCCTAGTGAATCAGCTAGAAGATAGTATTAATGACTATGGCAAGTTCTAGGTATTAGACTATGTAAGAACTGGAGATAAATCCTCACACACATAGTGGCGACTGAGTTAAACTTCTTCTGCTGCTCTTAGGATTTCCATTACATAATTCATGCACCTCTTTCATGTTAATACCAAATGCAGACTATCTGAAGGTTATGCACACATGCTACGTGATTAGAGTAAATAATTACACATTCATGCTCATAGTGTTATGCCAACATCATTCATTATTCATATCTACAAAATGATACTGAAATAGGGAAAATTTTTATAAATAACATTAAATGCAGAAATAAAAACACCCTAGACATGCCGATTCTACTAGATAGCACATGGAGGGAAAAAATATCGTCAACACAACCCACCATGGTACAAGTACAAGTATAAGTACACCACCCCCTCAGAAAAATAGATGTATTGTCCTCAAAACATTGATTTAAAGTACACGTGGTTTTACTTATTTTGCCTCTTATTCATCTGAGGCATCTGTGAAGTGTGACGAGTCTCCTGCGTCCTCACCTGATGTAATGTTGGCCCCTATGGTGGTAGGGGCTCTTACAACCTCACCCTCCAAGATTGGAGGAATCGTCTCTCGAACAGATCGTGTACTGTGCCCCTTTGCTGGGGCAGCGCTAGTGGATACCCCTGCTGCTTCGTCTTCTTCTTTATTTCTCCTCTTTTCTTCATCCTTCAGTAACTTCTTCTGAGCCCTCTTAATATCATGCCATTCTTGTTGTTCTGATGTCATTTCTTCTCTCTTCCTCTTCTTTGCTTCTTTCCTTACAACTTTTTCATCCATTTGCTTCTTTCCTTTGGTCTTCACTGGTCTGCCCATCAAGTCCACTATACCTTCATCAACATCACTTTCCACCAAGGTTGGGTTGAAAATAGGTTTCTATGGCTACTTATTCTTCAGCTCTGCAATGTCCGCCTTTGCCTATTCAAATTCAGCCATCAGCTTGGCAAAATTGGGGATTGACAGTGAATCGAGCCTTTTGTTTATATGAAGTTCCATGGTATCCATCCTATCCTTAATTGTTTGGTATGGACGAATCGCATCAGCCACAATTTCATTAACAAAAGGCTTAAAGTCTGCAGCCCACTTATCTAGCGTTCTCTGAAACCTCTTTTACGTCTTGATAGACTTAGCAAAGTTTTCTGGTGTGAACCTGTACTCTGTGAAATTTTCTCCACCTATAGATTGTGCGGAACTTGACCCTGCATATGTGCCTTGGGGTACGAACTCAGGTGGAACATAGGTGGTAATAGGAAAAGGCATATTTATGGGGATCTCTGTAGTATCAAGAGCTGGTGCAGATTGAATCTGGTAAGCTGGAGGCTTTGTGACACATATCTCGAATTTTGAGTCGTCTTTCGACTTCTCAATGTCTTGTTTGTGTGCAGCCTGGATTTCATTGTCTACTCCACGAATCAAGGGCACACAAGCCTATCTGCATAAAGATGTGATTAAGCACGGAAATAGCAATACACTGGAAACTTTTTGGGCCCTCACAAATATCTCATCTGCAATTATCTGGCCAACGTCAACTTGAATTCCTGAGATCAAGCTTGCAACCAACACAACTTTGTGTTTATCCAAGTTTCCATCCCCTTTTGTTGGCATTAACCTCAAACAAACAACAGCCCACCAGAATTTAGCCTTAAAACTAATGGAATATTTTTCAATACGCTTTCGTGAGTTGGTCAACCAAGAGGGGTTACCATCCTCAGTAAAAAAGAAAGCTACCCAGTGACTTTGAGTGGAAGCATTTCTCAATCTGTACTCAAGATCAGGTACAACAAGCGGGGCATCGTACTCTGGTCCAAATAACATCCTATTGATTGTTTGGGCTGAAATATCAATAGTAACTCCTCGGACAGGTACAGACTCTCTGTTAGGCAAATTTATAATTGATGTACCCTTTGGGCAATCCTATTCTACCAGTGCAAGATAATTTGCAAATAATTCTCTTACCTAATTCGGTTGATAGGCTCCCGGTGGCTGGCTCATCCATGCTAGGTCATACTCGTTAAAATGGCATTCCAACTCAGGATATTCATGTAAGTCCTTTGTCACAATCTGATGCTCTTCCGCAAATGACCTTTTGATCCCTCTCGCAGTGGGTGTTAACCCATCATAGAACTTCTCACGTGCTCCTTCTATCTGCCATATAATTGCCTCCCAAACTTGAGGATCCTTTCATCTGACAACATTAGCATCTTCAGGTTCGGTTTCTATGTTCTCTGCTTCAGCGTGCCCTTCTACATTGGCATACTTAGTTTCAATATCAGCAGGTTCAGGTGGAGTGACATCAACTGCGGCCTCATCTGTGCTTGAACTGGTACTGCTATTACTATCCTCACTCTTCTCTTAAGACTGGGAGAGTGGGGGATTTTCCCTTCCACTTTGTATGGTGTTGTATCCTGATGCATGTTTACCGCCACCCCTTTGAGATCCTCCTCCTCTGTTTACTGGTAGTTTGGGAGCCATAACACCTTGGTTTTGCAGTAATCTACTTGCTTGGAACTTCAGGGGCAAAAATTAACTTAGAACTTTAGCACTTCTTTCACTCTTTATTTGAGATGAAGAAAGGGAGAGATTGAGTTTGATTAAATAAGGGAAGTTGAAGGAGATGATGAGTCTTAGATGGAAGAACTCCCTTCAGATTCTTTTAATCCTAAGGTAGTGGAACAGTTAAAGTACGTAAAATGGTTAAATTGAATATGACCACTCAATTTTATCCTTAACACTCGATTGGGTCAATTACAGAGCACTTAAGAAAAACACAGATTTAACCCGCCCTAATTTGGAATTAGGGTTAAAACGACGACGATCCTGACGGTCCATCATCTGTATGATGGAACACCACCCCGACCGTCACTACTTACTAATATTTTGGTAGTTCTTCTTCATTGTGACGTCAGTGAAATTTTGATGGTCCACCAGTCTAACCGTCAAACCTTACCAGAACGTAGGTCACCCATCTTGAGTTTGACGATTGATTTGATGGCCCACCAATATTGTAACGTCCCACTATTTTTACCGTCAGCTCAATCCAATGAATAAACTTTCTTGCCTTTTTTTGACGGTTGAAGTGGTGGTCCATCAGATGACTGATGGTCCACCAAATTAGCCGTAAATTTTATTCTAGTATCTCAGATTTGTGTCCTATCTTCAACTGTATCCCTCTTTCCCTTGTTTTACTGCATTTTTGGTCCTGCACACTCCACAAACACATCAAAAATGCAAAACCACATAACATGAACTCTAACTATGGTTACAACAACAATTTATGGGTTGCCTCCGACTAGCGCCCAATTTATTATTGCGGCATGACTCAGATATCTCAATTACTCAGACTTCATCGAGATAGAAGATATCAATACTTTTTATCGAGTCTTTTGGACCAATATAAAGTTTGATTCGTTGCCTGTTAAATTTGAAGACACTTCCATCTTTATTTTCAAGTTCCACTACTCCAGATGAGTAGACTTGACTGACTTTAAATGGTCCTGACCACTTGGACTTGAGTTTACCTGGAAACAATTTGAGTCTGGAGTTGAATAGAATCACCAAATCACCTTTCTAGAAATCCCTACTTTTAATCCTTCGATCATGGTACTTCTTCATCTTCTCTTTGTAAAGATCTACCCTTTCATATGCCCCGAGACGGAATTCATCCATCTTATTTAGTTGCCCTAATCTTAGCACTGCTGCCTCCTTCCAATTGAGATTTAACCTTTTGAGAGCCCACAAAGCCTTGTGTTCCAGACCGATCGATAAATGACATGCTTTTCCATAGACTAACTGATATGGTGACATACCAATTGGTGTCTTAAAAGCAGTCCGATACGCCCACAAAGCCTCATCTAGCTTTCGAGACCAATCTTGCCTATTAACGTTCACTGTTATGGCTAGGATGGCTTTAATCTCCTGATTCGACACCTCCACTTGCCCACTAGTCTGTGGGTGGTATGGAGTTACTACTCTATGCTGTTTTACCCCATATTTCACCAAAGCCGTCCAAAGTACTTTGTTGCAGAAATGAGATCCTCCATCGCTTATAATAGTACGTGGTACTCCAAAGCGAGAGAAGATGTTCTTCTTGATAAATGCCACAAATCTCTTCCCTTCGTTATCAAACAAGGAAACGGCTTCGACCTATTTCGACACATAATCCACAACAACTAAATTGTACTTCATTCCATACGAGCTTACAAAAGGGCCCATGAAATCGATGCCGCTGATGTCAAACAATTCTATTTCAAGCATCTTAGTCAAAGGCATCTTATGCCTCTTGGAGATCGGCCCCTGTCTCTGACATTAGTCACACTTTATCACAAACTCATGAGCATCCTTGAATAACGTTGGCCAATAGTAGCCACTCTGCAACACCTTTCTAGCCGTTCAGTCACCTGCATGGTGACCTCCAACTGGGGAAGCATGACATGCTTCCAATATGCACAATACATACACTTCTGGCACACATCTTATAATGTTGTCAGCACATCGCCAAAAAAGATACGGCTCATCCCATAAGTAGAGTGTTACATCATGAAGGAATTTCTTTTTTTGATGGAAAGAAAGATTTTCCGAAATGATCTCTCTCAGCACATTATTTGCAAAATCAGCATACCATGGCACTTTCTCCATAGTAGCAGCTAAGATCTCCTCATCAGGAAATGCATCATTTATCTCAACTTCCTCACCAGCTACTTGCTCACCTTCCATACTAGATAGATGATCTGTAATATGATTTTCGCAACCCTTCCTATCTTTGACTTCAAAGTCAAATTCTTAGAACAGCAACACCCATCTAATTAACCTTGGTTTTGTGTCCTTTTTATCCATCAAATACCTTAAGGCTGCGTGGTCAGTTTGGACCACCATCTTGGTCCCTAGAAGATAGGCTCAAAATTTCTCGAAAGCATAGACTACAGTAAGGAGTTCCTGTTCGGTTACGGTGTAGTTCTTCTGAGCTCTATTTAGTGCTTTGCTGGTATAATAAATCGGGTGAAACAATTTTTCCTTCTTCTGTCCCAACACTGATCCAAGGGCAACACCGCTTGCATCACATACGATCTTAAATAGTTTTGACCAATCTGGTGTGACCATAATAGGGGCCTCAATCAGCTTCTCTTTAGGGCATTTGAATGCCTTTATACAACCATCATCAAAGATAAACTTAGTCTCCTTCTCTAAGAGTTTGCAAAGTGGATTTGCAATCTTGGAGAAGTCCTTTATAAACCTCCAATAAAAGCCAGTATGTCCAAGGAAACTACGCACTCCCTGCACTAAAATGGGGGGGTGGTAGCTTCTCAACAACCTCAACCTTGGCTCGATCAACTTCAATCCCATTTACTGAAATATTATGCCCGAGAAAAATGCCCTCCTTCACCATAAAGTGATATTTTTCCCAATTAAGCACAAGGTTGAATGCCACACACCGCTGCAAGACTCTACTCAGGTTCACTAAACATTACTCAAACGAATCTCCTACCACAGAAAAGTCATCCATGAACACCTCCAGGGTGCCTTCAACCATATCTGAAAAAATAGACATCACACACCATTGAAAGGTAGCAGGGGCATTACATAACCCAAATGGAATCCTTTTAAATACGAAAGTTCCATATGGGTATGTAAATGTTGTTTTCTCCCGATCTTCCAGAGCAATGCATATCTAATTATATCTAGAATAGCCATCCAAGAAGCAATACTACTCCATTCATACCAATCGATCGAGCATTTGATCCATGAAGGGCATCGGGAAGTGGTCTTTCAAAGTCCATGAATTTAGTTTGCGGTAGTCCATGTAAACTCTCCACCCAATCATAGGTCTGAGTGGAATCAATTCATTCCGTTTATTTACAGCAACAGTCATGCCCTCTTTCTTGGACACACATTGAACTGGGCTTACCCATTTACTGTCGAAAATAGGATAAACCACCCCTGTGTCCAACCACTTAATAATTTACTTCTTAACCATTCTTGCATTGGTGGGTTAAGACAA
Organism: Capsicum pubescens; assembly: GCA_030864215.1. Taxonomy (NCBI): domain Eukaryota; kingdom Viridiplantae; phylum Streptophyta; class Magnoliopsida; order Solanales; family Solanaceae; genus Capsicum; species Capsicum pubescens. Next base: position 80,562,384 of record CM061541.1, on the reverse strand, counting down.
CGTTGGTGCTCGATGGTTGGAGTATAATATTCTTTAAGTTGTATCTTAGGAGTGCAGATGCTAGGGGGAATGCTAATAATATCTGCAATAGTCCACCCTATTGCTCTCTTGTACCTATAAAGTACCGAAATAAGTGCTTCCACCTGCTGTTTGCCCAAGTCAGCTGCAATAATAATAGGTAGCATGTTTCCATTGCCCAGAAACACGTACCTTAGATGCCCTGGTAGTTCTTTCAATTCCAACACCGCTGGCTCTTCAATAGATGGTTTAGCCAGTGGTGTTGGTTGATTAGCAAGATTGATATCTAATTTCATAGGAGCATACGAGTATAAACCTATTCTTGTCAAAGCACAAACAGTCTCATCGTACTCCTCAATGTCTTTACGATTAAAATTTATCAGCACTGCGGCTAGAGGCTCTACAACAAACTTCTCCTCTATTGGCGCCTCCTTCTCATCCTCATAATATACATCAATAATTGAGAACACACTCATTTATTTATACTGCTTCATTGATTGACATACATCAAATTGCACCACTTCATTATTCAGCCTAAATAAGAGCTCATTAGCTCGCAGATCAATCAATACACTTCCAGTTACGAGGAAATGTCTGCCCAAGAATATGGGTACCTTGAAGTCCACCTCGTAATCCAGAATTACGAAATCCATAAGAAATATGAAGCTAGCCACCTTCACCAACACATCATACAAAATACCAATAGGTTATTTTACCGACCTATCTGCAATCAAAAGTCACATATTGGTGGGTGTGGGATCTCCCAAACCCAACTTTTTATAAACATCCAGCGACATCAGATTGATGCTCGCTCCCAGATCACATAAGTCCTTAGAAATTTCTAGAGACCCAATCATATAAGGAATAGTAAATGCCCCTGAATTTGCTTTTTTTTGGACCAAGGACCTTGTAGAAATAGCACTGTAATGATGGAGATTATCCGCCGGTTTGTAACTCACCGCTCTTATCTTCGTCATAAGATCCTTCATAAATTTAGCATATCCCAACATTTGTTCAAGTACCTCTACCAAATGAACATTTATAGTCAGCTGCTTCAATATTTCCATGAATTTACTAAACTTCGTATCATCAGCCTTCTTTTTCAATCTCTGTGGAAAATAAGGTAGTGGTTTTGGGAGAGTATTAACCATTACTTCCTTTTCCTTCTCTTTCTCTTTTTCCAATTCATCAACTTGCTTATGATTAGAAGGGATATCAATATCATCCAGCTTCTTAGACTCTACTGGATTACCTTCATCAAGATCAACATCTTCCTCAATCACCTTATTATTTATAGCTTTGCCCAATGAAAGGCCTGATAAAACCTTACCACTCAGTGTGGTAATAGACATGCACAAATCATCATTCTGAGGGTTCTAAATTGTATCTCTTGGTAGCGTTCCACTCTTTCTCTGATTCAATGTTGTAGAGAGTTGGTTCATTTGCTGTTCCAACAGTTTGATTGAAGTGGAGTGCAAGTTTACCAACTAACTTATAAAGGACAAAACAGTCTTCATGGTAGTCACCCCAGAGTTGGTAGCCTCAACTCCTTTTAACAGTTTCTCCATCATGTCCTCCATGGATATCTTTATAGAGCTAGTTGCAGCATTATATGTGCTTCCTAGAGGTATATACGACCCACTTCTATCATTCTTTCTCTTCTAGTTTCCTTGATCCCTCTACTTATATCCAGCCTTGTCATAATAAGTCCAACCTTGATTTCCTTGGATATTGCCTTGAAAACCCCCTGGTTATTCAAATAATTTGCCTCTTCTTCTGAATCAGAATCATCTCTACCATGGGACGTAATAGCCTTTACTTTTTTAGTCTTTACGGATAATAAGTGCTAGGTCAACAAATCCATTTGCATCTTCAAATGTGCCAAATCTTGATCACGTTCTTCCTCCTTCTTACGTTGTTCTGCAGTCATACCAACTGAAATAGTAGGGCTTGCTACCATAGAATCTCTGGTATGCCAAGCTCTATTTCGTTTGGTCGTTCGATCAAGCATCTCTAAGGCCTCTTGAAAAGTGAGATCCATAAATGATCCCCCTGCAGCATTATCAGCAACTGGTTTTATAATAGAGTTCAAAGCCCGATAAAGAGTCTCCATCAGATAAATATCCGTCATATTATGGTTTGGGCGCTGTATCAACTTCTTCTTAAACCTTTCCCAAGTTTCATGAAGAGCTTCAGTTGGGAGCTATCTAAAATTACTGATCTCATCCCTCAACTGTACCCTCCTGGAGGGCAGAAAGAACCTTTCTTGGAAAGCCTCCTTCAACAGCTTCCAGTTGGTTATAGAATTGGGCGTCAGTTCGTTAAGCCACAATGTTGCCTCCCCATATAGAGACAATGGAAATTACCTTAAGCGAATAGCATTCTGACCTACACCTGGATTATCAAAATTTTTGCAAATGGTGATAAAATTCACCAAATGCATGTTAGGGGCATCTCCTAGCAGACCGCCGCATAACCCCTTCAGATGCAGGAGTTGGATCATCGTACTGGTGATATTGAATTTTACTCCAGGTGATAGAGGTGGAGGAATAATAGCTCCAGTCTCTTCTGCTTCATCCATTCCATCATCATCGTCATTGAGATCATACTGAATAGGTTGGTGGTCCTGTCTTCCCCTGAAAGGGTGATTTTGATATACATTGCGATTCATAAGTGCAGCTACATTCCCAGCACGCCTTAGGTTTATAGGATCAAATAAGTCATCATCTCCCAGGTCCTCATCATTAGGATTTGGCACCCGACCTGGGTTTTTAGCATTTTGCTGATTTACTTGAGCATTAGCCAAAGCGACTAATCTTTCTGCCTCTTGTGGATCAGCCATTCTACCTATCAATTGAGGCTTCAGATGAATTAATAATGGTGCACCTGATCTCCGTGTATTGTGCATACACACTTATCAACCTGCACAAACAAAAACAACAAATAAAAGTAAAACTTTAGGACACTTTGACCAAATGGTCGATTAACAATCACAAACTTAATTGACAACTGTATTCCTCGGTAATGGCGCCAAAATTTGATACGCCCAAATTACAACCTTCTTATGAAAGTGTAAGCGGTCGCTATAAAATATAGAACCCAACTGGGTTGGGTATTGAATCCCATAGGGAATACTATTTCACTAAGTCTTGTGGCTGTTATTAGACTGTTGATCGAAGGTTCCTGAGAAAAAAGTTTTTTTTGATTTATCAATTGTAAAAAAATGCTTATCATAGAAAGTAATCCACTTGTTGGTTGTATTAAAAAGAATAATTCAGTAAAAGTACTCAATCTAGAGTTATGGTTACCAAGATAGTTAAGCAGCTAGGGTTGTGAACTATTTTGAATTCCCTATGAACAATTCTAATTGCAAGAGTAGTAGAATTCTATGGTTTACTCATTAGTTTCTTAACCTAAATGAGTAATTTTATCCCTTAATTCTTTCAAAGATAAGGAACATATTATTTGTTCAACTCTATTATCACATGGGTTGATCCGGTTAAGGCATCTACCCTCTATCCAAAGGTTAAATCCTTTTGATTTGTGTAAACCCTTTCTTTTCCCCACAAACACTTTTCCATTCGAACAAGTGATGTTATTGGGATCACTTTTCATGTTTGCAACCAAGAAAAGTCATTAAAGTGAAGAAAGGTTTATGCAACATCGATTAATCATGGGATTCTACTAGATTCACAACCCAACTAAGCTTTTCACATCAAGGCTCCCATAACCCTAGTTATGAGAGCTTAGCCACACATCTCCATTATAGAAAGAGAAGAAATCATTGTGTTATTCATGAATTAATTCAAGATTTACTTACAAAGGTTACAAGGATTTGTTATGCAATCTTTAATTGAGATGGAATGATTAGATCCTAGATTTGCTTAATTCCCCCCAAAATACTAGGTTACGAAGAGTTTCTCTAGAGATTGAAAAATTGATAAAGGATAAAAAAATAAATATAAAAATAATGATCTCTATAATATAACCTAAAATTGGTATTTATACGTTCCCATGTGAAAAGAATCTAAAATTCAAATTCAGAGAACTGCGTCCAAATTGACATCCAAATTGGTGGTCCGTCAAGGGGTTGACGGTCCACCATTTGGTCTGTCATTGCTGATCCTTGATAGTCACATTATGGATAAGGCTGACGGCCTATCTGGTGGTCTGTCGTAGATCTGAAGGTCCACCATTTGGTCCATCACTGAGTCTTTCAGGAGGCAATGTTCTTGATAAGACTGACGACCAAGTTGGTGGTCCGTCGCAGATCTAGGGGTCCACCATTTGGTCTGTTGTTAAGAGTTCTAAGACCTTGGGTTCTTCCTGAGACTTGACGGTAAGGTTGGTGGTCCATCGAAGGTGTGACGGTCCACCATTTCAACCGTTAGAAGCACTTTTCTGCCACTTTCCAGAGTCTTTTCCTTCAACTAACTCCTTGCCCTGAAACACTAAAAACCAGCATCAAATACAACCTTGGTTGCTTGAAAACATCCTATTTTCCCACGAAAAGATGCAAAATATTCCATCAAAAGCCAGAACATCAATGGTACATCGGTTGACCTGCTGTGAAGTTGTGAGCCTCTATCTTTCGAAAGGCCCAACCATTTAATTATTTTTTATGTTGACTTAGTTTTTTATTTTGGATTCTTTTTAGTAATAGTCGGGGGCATGTTCTGACTTAGTTGGTATTTCTTGTTTAGAGGCTTTTATGGACAATATTATGGATGACTGGTTATTATATTTAGACTCTTAGATTTCATTTGATTTATCTATCTTTATTTCTATTTTTGTTGGCTTCCACTGTATTCATTTATTATACTCTAGAGGTTAGGCTAAGGCGGTGGTCTATGGTCCACCCTGGATAGGCTTGAGATACTCATCACGACTAGGCGCTGGTTCGGGTCATGACAAGCTTGATATCAGAGCTATGTTCAAGGTTGCTGGGTGTCTACAAATCTGTGTCGAGTAAAGTCCCTTTTATCGATGTATAGCACACCACACTTATAAAGGTGATGCAACAAGGCATTTAAGCATGTTTTCTTTCTTGTGTTCTATTTAAGTCTATAGATTTTTAGTTGTCATAAAACTTCTCTAACTCCTAGATTTCTTGCATTTTAGATCATTCCTCCCTAAAGATCTGACGGCCATAGCAACTTTGCTAGAACTCTGTTGATGTTGGATGTATTATGCACTTTAGTGTTGCTTCCCTAACTCATTTAGCCTTGTTTTGAGGACTTCTTGAGTTATTTATGTGTTAATAATAATATAAATAAGTATCCAAGTGTTTTCAAACAAGTTTGGGTTCAATTGGATCATTTAGAGTTCAACCGAGAAAACTAATTTTACTAGCTTGAGCTAGGTGTGGTTCTATTCTATAATGATGGATTATAATATGTTGAATGAGTTCCTAAATGCTTTATGTCTAATTACATGTTTAACAACTTGATTATAATTTTCAAAGTGCAAGTGAATTAATCCAAGAGTCAAAACATGAAGTAAAAGATCAATGTGGGCAAGCCTAGTCTTATCTCGTGTTTTTAGTTCATCGTTATGAATGTTTTGTTGTTTTGAGATATAATCCTTGGTTTTTGATCATGTAGGATGTTTGGTGAGTTAATTATTGTGATATATTGATGAAATACAAGATGTAAACCAAATGAAAACAATACCAAAAGGCAAGGGATGGAAGGAGGAACACTTAGAAAAATATAGGCGTCAAGAGGCGATTTCTAGTGAGTCTACGCGTTTGGGCCACAATGCGTCACTCCCACCATGAGATATCCAACGACCCTCTCTAATATCTCCACAATATATACAATGTGATGCTCCAATCCCTCCAGTAGGCTTGACCAATGCGACGCGTTGCAAATCCCACACACGGCCAAATTGGCATGTCTATAAATATGACTTTGTGTACTTGTTGGGAACACTTTAAGACGTCTTTGGTAGATTGAGGAGGCTTATTCACACATTTTTTAGGGTTTATATTCTATAAATTTAGTTTTTAATAGATTTAATCATGTATTCAAGTATTTGGATTATGATTATGTCGATTACAGGCTAAACGCCCCCTTTCCGGGGTTAAGGCCAAGAACATGTTTGCTATCATTATGAATTGAATTTGTTTGGATTGATTATCATATTTTGTTGTTTATTTATCCTTATTTTAAATATTTTGAGTATTTTTAATCCTTAGAATATATATATTGTCGACCTTTTGATCTCGAGAGGGGGGATAAGAAGATAGAACACGGGGATGAATAGAGTAAAGTTCTTATTCTTTTATAAAATAAGGAATTTGAATTAGTATCTAGGACAGGGATGTACCTAGAAGCCTTTCTTGGTCCACATGTAGGATGATAGCTTCATGCATCTAATTGGATTATTATATCCCCGCTCAATCATATTGTTGTAATATCCAAGTTAGGTAGACAATTAGAGGTCAGAAGATAATGATCATACGATAAACCCTACGACTCAATAACCAAGTTATGTAATCTAACGAATGAAGTTCAATAGCATAGTATGATTTTTCGAAGTGCCTTAAACCTGGACTTTCCTCGATTGTTTGTCTCAAGTCTTTACTTTATGCACTGTTTACTTTACTTTTAGTTTATCAATTTCAAAACTCTTTTGGTTATGCTTGCACTAAGTTAATCTTAATAGTGAACTAGAATTTGATAGTTTCTTTACACTAGTTCCTGTGGTATCGATACTTGGCTTATGAAAAGGCCACTATATTACTTGGTAAGAGCACGAACACTTGTGTGTGCACTTGGGTGCAACACTTATTTGGTGCCGTTGCTAGGGACTTATAAATTGGCAACTATTTTTGTTTTAGTTTTACATTTTAGATTTCTTTGGTGCTTTACAGTTTGCATTGGTTTTGTATTTGCAGGAAACAGGTTTTCAGGCTAGTAAGCTGGCAAGGGATAGGGGTTTGGTTGAACCAAGCCCCGAATTCAAGCAATGCTTCCATCAACAAAGGAGAGAAACAATTCTTCTCCACCGTATTTTGCAAATTGAAGAAGATCAAGACAATCTTTCCCTCATAGATGAAGAACAACCAGCCCGCAGGACAATTAGAGAAGTGATAATCCTACTTCCAATAAATTTGACCTCCCCTTTTCAGAAATCGATTATTGGAGGTAATTTTAAGTTGAAGCAGAATATGGTACAACTTCTGATCAGTAGTAGACAGTTTATCGGGCTTATGTATAAAGATTCACAACTCCACCTATGGAACATGTTGGAGATCAGTTACACATTCATCCGTACGGGTGTGTCAACTAACTATGTTAGGCTGGCACTATTCCCCTTTTCACTGTTGGGGGAAGCGAAGAAGTAGTTGAATGTTGAGCTGGCAAATTCAATCACAACCTGGGATGACTTAGCTCAGAGATTCCACATTCGATTCTTCCCCTTTGGCATGACTGAAAGACTTCACAGTGAGATTGTATGCTTCAAACAAAAGCCTGATGAGAATTTATATCATGTTTGGGAGAGCTTGAAGGCTCTTCTTCGAGATTGTCCACACCATCAATAGTTTGATGAGGTATTAGCTCACACTTTTATTGAGGCACTTGACCATAAAACAAAAATTTTGCTAGATTTAGCTGTAGGTGGTCAAGCTCTAGAGATGACGTATGATGAGCTGCATACTTTGTTGAATTGGATTGCTCAAGGGAATCATGAATGGCATTCTAACTCAAGAAATACGAGGAAGAAGGTTGCAGGTGTGTTAGAGATGGATTAGTTTACTGCCTTATCCGCTCAGCTTGCTGCTCTACAGAATCAAATAAGATGTATCAAGTTAGGGATTGTACAGACTGTAGCCACAGTTAATACAATTCAATAGACTACTGGTTGGTGTGAGGTTTGTGGTAACAGTGGGCATTTAATGACTATGTGTGCTACAAATACTAAGTCTGTGATGTTTGTGGGCAATGCTCAAAGGCCAAATTATGGGAATGGCTACAATTAAAAGTGGCAGACTCAGCCACTAAATACCCTATGAAACACCCAACAACAACAATTTCAGTAGCAGCAAGTTTAGAATAATCAGGCCATAACCCAGAATAGCAATGTGAAGGAGATGATGAAGCAAATTTTGGATACTCAAGCACAATTGGAAGAAGATATAAAGTGCCAACAAGCAACTACAAGGGGTTTGGAGTTGCAAATTAGTCAGTTTACAAAGGCACAAAATACCAGGCCTCTAGCCGGTTTGCCAAGTGATACTAAAAATCCCAAACAAGTAATGACAATTACTTTATGGAGTGGTAGATAGCTTAATAAATGACCTCCAAAGAAAACCAAGGAGGTAAATACAGAAGAGATTTCCCCACTAGTATCTGACCAGGTTGCTAAAAATTTGAGAAAGTCTGAGTACTTGAAAGCAAAAGTTGCTAAAGAGGTGAAAAAGATACCACCACTACCTTTCCACCCAAAATATATAAAGAAAAATGAGGATGCATGCTTCAAGAAGTTCTTTGACACATTTATAGAGCTGCACATTAACTTATGTATTTTAGATGTTATGTAGGGAATGCCCAAGTACACTAAGTACTTGAAGAATGTGATCACTAAAAAAGTTAAGTTGTAGGATGTTACGATAGTAGCACTTACTGAGGAGTGTAGTTCTGTAGTGATGCTGAAGATGCCATAAAAACTCAAAGATTCTGGAAGTTTCACTCTCACCATTCAAATTGGCAGCAGTAAGGTAATTCATGTACTGAGTGATTTGGGGGCAAGTGTTAATTTGACGCCCTTTTCCTTACTCAACACCTTTGGCCTAGGGAAGTAAAGATCGAGCTTCGTGATACTCCAGTTGGATAATCAGACCTTATCACATCCCGAAAGAATTATAGAAGATGTTCTAATCAAGGTTAGTGATTTTATTATCCCTGCTGACTTTATTGTTTTAGATTTTTAGGATGACGAAAGAGTACCAGTCATCTTGGGATGTCTATTTTTAGTGATGGGAGGAGCGTTGATTGATATGAGAGAGGGCACGCTCATAATGAGGTTGGATGATGAAGAGGCAATTTTTAAAGTGTACAAACTGCTCAAGACACTTTCCCACAACAAATATTTGTGCATGATTACAGTGATTAAAGGAGATAAGTTGGGGTGGTGGAAGGTATTCCACAAAAAAACCTCTTTGAACTTCCTCACTGAGCAGCCCAAGCCTCTAATACCTAAGCCCGACATAATGCAAATTGATGAGCCTGGAAAGGCTAAAGTTGAGAAAACTATTGACCTTGAGAGTTCACACTCAAGAGGTCAGAAACGAATAAGAAAATGGCATCTTAGTGTGAGAAAAAGAATGAAGGAATATGGATAAGTCTTAGATTGGGTCGTGCCATGATACTAAATTAGGAACTGCTTTGGAGGCAACCCAAGATAAGGTAGGTTTTATTTTTTGTATTTTATTTTTTTACTTCACTAGTTTTTGTTTTTGTTGAGTCATAGGTTGATGGGAAGTCTTAGTACCAAAAAATTTAAGCTAAGGAGCATGGCGAAGATTAAGTGTGGGGTCCCCGAACCCTCTTGATGTATAAAGATGATACTAGCTAGGTCTATAGGTCTCAGGGAGTATTTCTATCTCTGCTATTAAGTATACTTTGGGGACAAAGTAGATTTTTAAGTGTGGGGTGAGAAAATTCCCATTTTTAGGATAAATTTAAATTTTTTTGTGTTAGGAGTAAGTGAGATGTTCTTATTGGTGCTATATTTGACTGCATCATGCAAGTGTTTTGATAGTAAAAAGCTTGTATATTGTGTGAATTACCACTTTTGAGACTCCTAGGCTCTTGATTATGACTGCTGTACTTGTTGGCTTAAAGTTAAATTCATGTGATTATTTAGGTGAGAGCGTATTATGATCCTACTTGAGTTGAACATGTGCTATGCGAGTGTGAGTTGATGTATATTTCTTGTTGCATGTGATGTCTAGAACTTGCCTGGTGTATGTGTAAATCAAAATAAAGAGTGTGGGTTTAAGAGATGATATAGGCATTTCTTTGATAGCCGTGTTTCATACCTTTTTTTGAACGAACCTTGTGCATAATCCTAGTTATCCCTATTGATCCTTTAGATTCTTCTTTGGTAGACTTATATGTAGCCTAATACCCTTCTATGATTGACCTTAATTTGATCCAAGCTCTTAAGCGCTTAAGTGTAAACTTAATTAAGTTAAGGAGTTAAAAATTCAAGTAGGAGAAATGTGAAATTAAAGCCCCAAAGTGATAGTTATTGGTGTGTAAAAATTATTATGTTGTGGTTGGGAGTTAGAGAAATTTATGCTAAAGAAATTCCCTTTCTTAGCCTAGTCATGTTACAATGAACTTGTTTTGGCCCTGGTCCTCCTTGGATATTGTGCACCTCAACTAAGAAAATTACTTAAGTTGAGGGAGCCTATCATAGAGGTGCGTAACATATAATGGGTGTGAAGAAGGGTAAAATTAAATGATGTATACATAGAATACTCCCGCCATAATATATGTGAATGAGCTCAATGAGATAGGGCAAAACAAAAGATGTGGGTAGACAAAAGTGGTGTAAGTTGGTTGTTAGAGATTGGTCTTAATTAAAAAATATGATGGATTGAAGCGCTTAGGGAAGATAGTCACTATTCTTGGCCAAAATAGTTCCTACCCGTCTCTTAGCCTACATTACAACTAGACCTATTTAACCCTAAGCTTTAACATTCTGATATTAGTTAAGTACTACACCAAGGGCTAGCTTATGGTTCATTATGTGTAACTTGTGATTTCTTTGTGAGAGTGAGCAAAATTTAATTCTTGTACCTATTGTGTTATAAATTGCATTATTGTGAGTAATTATGGGTAACTCTCTTGTTGTGAGGGAACATGTTTGATGATAGTTGGGTGAATTTTATGATGTCCTTGATTGAACAATGTGCATGAGTCTGCTAACCAGGTTAGTCAATTCTTGAGGCTAGGATATTTTGGAGTAGTGTTCTTGAACTATCAATTGTGTACATAACATGCTTAGTGTAGAAAATTGCATTCTGTGTAGTACTAGCTTGAGTGTCTTGGTTTTAGTATCCTCATCTTATGATTCTTATAGTAAAGAGCTGTTCGAGGATGAACAAGGCTTTAGGTGTGGGGTGGTGATGTTGGGTGTATATACTCTTTAATGTTGCTTTCCTAGCTCATTTAGTCTTGTTTTAAGGACTTCTTGAGTTATTTATGTGCTTATAATGATATAAATAAGTATCTAAGTGTTTAAGTAGTGAATTACAATGTGTAAAGGTGTTTTCAAACAAGTTTGGGTTCAATTGGATCATTTAGAGTTCAACCGAGAAAACTAGTTTTACTATCTTGAGCTAGGTGTAGTTCTAGTATATCGTGATGGATCAAATGTGTTGAATGAGTTACTAATGTCTTTAATGTGTAATTACATATGTAAAAACTCGATTATAATGTTCAAAGTGCAAGTGAGTTAAGCCAAGAGTCAAAACGCGAAGTAAAAGATCAATGTGGGCAAGTCTAGTCTTAGCTAATGTTTTTAGTTCATCGTTATGAATGTTTTGTTGTTTTGTGGCCTAATATTTGGTGTTTGATCATGTATGATGACCGGTGAGTTGATTATGGTGATATATTTATGAAATATATGTTGTAAACCAAAGGAAATAAACACCAAAAGGCAAGGGATGTCAAGAGGCAATTTCCAGTAAGCCTACACATTTGGGATGCAATGTGACACTCCCTATAAGAGATATACAACGAACCTAGATGATCTCTTAATGAGATATCCAATGCAATGCACCACTCCCTACAGTAGTCTTGACCAACGCGGCGGTTGTAAATCCCCCACATGGCCAAATTGGCATGTCTATAAATTGGACTTTGTGTACTTGTTGGGAATACTTTTGGATGTCTTTGGGAGATTGAGGAGGCTGCTGCACACTTCGTTTAGAGTTTATATTATTTAACTTTAGTTTTTAATAGATTTAATCATGTATTCATGTATTTGGATTATGATTATGTCGATTAGAGGCTAAACGCTCCCTTTCCGGGGTTAAGGCCAAGAATATGTTTGCTATCATTATGAATTGAATTTGTTTGGATTTTTTATCATATTTGTTTGTTTATTTATCCTTTTTCGAACTATTTTAAGGATTCACAACCCTTAGAATATATATTGTTGACTTTATGATCTCGGAAAGAGGAATAGGAAGATAAAACGTAGGGATAAATAGAGTAAGGTTCTTATTATTTTATAAAATAAGGAATTTGAATTAGTATCTAGGATAGGGATGTACCTAGAATCCTTTCTTGGTTCACATGTAGGATGATAGCTTCATGCATCTAATTAGATTATTATATCCCCTCTCAACGATGTAGTTGTAAAGTCTATGTCAGGTAGACGATTAAAGGTCAGGAGATCATGATCATACGACAAACCCTATGAATCAATAACCAAGATAAGAAATCTAACAAATGAAGTTCAATAGCATAGTATGATTGTTGCCTTGACCCTAGGCTTTTCTCCATTGATTGTCTCAAGTCTTTACTTTATGGACTATTTACTTTACTTTTAGTTTATCAATTTCAAAACTCTTTTGGTTACGCTTGCACTAAGTTAATTTTAATAGTGAACAAAAATTTGATAGTTTTTTAACACTATTCCCTGTGGGATTGATTCTTGGCTTGTGAAAGGGATACTATATTACTTGGTGAGACCACGTACACTTGCGTGTGTGCTTGGGCACAACATCTATCCTACCTGAGGAAATGTAGAGGGAACTCACCTTGATTATGTAGTGTAGACTCGGTATAAGGTCCCTTTTCCTGATTGTGCCGCTCTACGTGGGTTTCCACCGGTTCCTACTAGTCCTCCTCGGGCTTTTTGAGATGGTGATACTCATGCTAAGCCATCTTAGGGAGATATCTATAAAGTGGAGTTCCGTCAGTCCATTCATAGGGTTATTCAATTGGTGGCACTATAGTTTTGTTGGTCTGATCATACTAGTTTTGTTATTAGTTCATCTAAAGTCACTTGGGCTGGCCAGTTTATGAGGCTGAATCCCCCAACCTTTATAGGATCTACGTTAAAGGAGGATCCTCAGGGGTTCATTGATTATATGGAGAATATTTTCAAGGTTATGCATGATACTGATTCTGAACGTGTATAGTTTGCCGCGTATCAGTTTAAGGATGTGGCTTACTAATGGTATGGTGAGTGGGAAGTTATGAGGGGTCATGATGCTAAATCTGCAGTGTGGGATAAGTTTTCAAGAGATTTTCTTGATCACTTATTTCTTCAGGAGTTGAGGGAGGCTAAGGCAGAAGAGTTTATGAATTTGAGGTAGGGAAAGATGAGTGTTAAGGAGTATGATCTAAAGTTCCAATAGTTGTCTTGTTATGCTCTAGAGTTAGTGTCTAATATGAGGTCAAAAATGAGGAAGTTTGCTTTTAGTTTGTCCCGTGATTTGGTGTTGGAGTGTAAGCTGCTATGTTAAATAATGATATGTTCATATCCCGACTGGTGGTTTATATGCAACAAGTGGAGGATGAGAAAAAAGGCAGGTAGAGATGGAGAGAAAGAATAAGAAGTTTAGATATTGTAAGACCTCGTTAGATCCAAGCTTAATTTAGCTCCCCGTAATATGTAAAAGGGGCCCAAGAGTTAGAAAATTTCACTAAGTGTTAGGGCTTAGTCATTTCCAAAGTGCCTTAAACTTTGATGAATTTATTTTTGACCTTTTCGGCCTTAGAATGTCGATTTTAAAATTGATTCATGATCGGGGATGTCAAAGGTGCCTCTTTGGTGATTTTTGGAATTTTTGGACGAGCGTAAGGGCATGTTTGGATTTCCAAAATAGTAGCAGCACCGAGATAAGCCCATGGCACATGCTCCATTTCACCCCTGGGTGTCCCTGCGTTATAGCTCGCGGCACGCGGTCTAGTCCGGCTAACCAGAGCCCGCGAAGCGTGATCCCTCGCGCGCCCTTAAATTCTATCTTTCAGTCACATTTTTACAAGGGAATTTGGATCTTTTCCCTTCACCCATTTGGTCCATAACATGGGATTAAGGGTCCCCAAAGGCAAAATTAATCATTCAATTCTGAATTCTCTCAAAAGAAAACAATCCTCTCTCAGAACAAACCCTAGCTTCTTCAAAATTCAAGCTCAAGGTTTCAAGAAACCACCAAGAACTTTCAAGAATTCTTTAATTAAGGAATGTGTGATGTTCATTCATGGGACCTTTTCATCCATGTAATCCAGAATCCATTTTTAAGATTTAAATCATGAATTTACATGTTTACAACAAATTATCTCCATGAATCCATATGAATTTTGATTTTTACATGATGTTTACAAGTAATTATTGTTGAGATTAAACCTTACACGATGGAATAATGATGTTTTCATGTTAAATCCCTAATTTATGGTTTAGTATTATAACCATGTGATTACTACATGTTTTAAACTATTCCCATGCTTTAGTTCATGACCCCTATGTGTTTGATGAAATGTCTAAGAGATAGTTTTGAACAATGATCCCTATTATGCTTATTTCTAAAGGTGTTCATGTGTTTCTATTGTTATTTCTATCGAGTCCTGGGGGTTATGAAGACCTGAAAATTTAGTTGTTTACTTAGTCTTAGTATTTTCAGAATATTTTTGGATATGTAAGGGCACTGTCAGTCAGCCAGTTGTCATATTCAGTTAAACTTAGTTTAGTCCAGCAATCAGTGTCTTTTAGTAGTAGTCCCTATATTCCAAAACCACGTAGCCAGTGTGGGTTATGAGGAATCACCCAACATCTTAGGCTTGACTTCCTCCCAAGGGTTACCCATCAGTTTAGGCTTGACTCTGCCCAGGGATCACCCATCAGTTTAGGCTTGATACCTTAGCTCTTTAGAATCTTAGTGGATCAACGTAGCCATGTGTTAGTATCCGTGGCATGGTACTAGCACCCTTCTACTGGGGTCATAGTTTGGACTCCTACCAGCTTAGATTTGGGGCATGTCGGTTAGATGATACCTCTCACAGTCTCATTCCAGTATTAAGTATTATTCAGTCCAGGTTTGCATTGACCATAACATACAGTTATTAGTTATTCAATTATCAGATTTTAGTTTACAGACTATTTTAGAATTATGTTATATGCTTGGTCATGTTTTCACAGATTTTTCAACAGTCACACATTCATATCAGTTATTTAGTTACTTCATGATATTTGTTCAGTCAGTTATTACTCATGCACATAACCTATGCATATCAACCTAACCTCGTCTAGCATACCAGTACATTCAAAGTACTGATCACATATTCGTTTCTTGCGCTATGATGTCTTATATGATAGGTTCAAATGATCAGGTTCCCAACCATACTTAGACATTCCAGCACATCAATAGGAATAGCTGAGGTGAGTCCTTAATATCAAGGACCATTTATGTTTATTTCAGTCTTTCAGTTCAGTAGTCAGTCGGAGTTAGTTGGGGACTTTTCCCATCAACTCCTTAGTCAATTTAGAGGTATTCTGATTCTCCAGATAGTCAGTTAGTTTGTCAGTTCTATCAGTCAGATTTAAGCATTTTTGCATATGTTTTATTTTTGTCGATTTAGTTGTATGGTTTTTAGAACTTAAAACTATATGGCATTTTTTTCAGCTAATTTTGGCATAGGTCATTATTATCAGTTTTATTTATTGCTCACAGTAGGTACCAGCTCATGGGTTAGCTTGTGGTTACTTGTGATCGTAAGCATCGTGTGGCATCTAAGGTGTACTCCCGAGCCATTACAAACTTGGTATCGGAGACTAAGGTTTTAAAGTGTCTTAGGGAGTTTAAAAGCTGCGTTGAGTAGAGCCTTGTGAATGGGTGTGAAGGGCAACACACTTATGAACAAGAGGCTACAAGACGTTTTAGGAATTTTTTCACTTCATTCAGTATTCATGTCGTGCGAATAAGCATGAACCCAATTTAATCTCTCTTTCTAATTCAATCATTCTTATATTTATAGAATATACCTCCCAAAAATACTAATGGAAGAAAAAACAAAAATTAGCCTGTACTTTCACCTGTTTAGGAAGATCCCTTGAATGAGCATGTCTCTCATGCCGAGTTTAGAGCTGCATTAACTAATTTATCCCATTCAGTAGCAACTCAGAACAATCATCCAGCTACTATTCTAGCCAAACCTGTGACTAATACTACCATAGCCAGGATTCGGGATTTCACCCGAATGAATCCTCCTTTGTTTTTGAGATCCAAGTCTGATGAGGATCCACAGAAGTTCCTTGACATAGTTCAGAAGGTAATAAATATTATGGGCGTGACTTCTAGTGAAAGTGTAGAGTTTGCTGCTTACCAGTTGTAGGATGTAGCTCACACCAAGTTTAAGTAGTGGAAGAAGGATAAAGGCACAGATACAGGGCCTATAGGGTGGGAGGAGTTTGTTACAACTATTTTAGATAGATTACTTACATTAGAGTTTAGAGAAGCTAAGGTGTTGGAGTTTATTAATTTGGAGTAGGGTAATATGAGTGTGAAAGAGTATTCTCTTAAGTTTACTCAGCTGGCGAGGTATGATCCTTATGTGGTGTCTGATAATCGGTCTAGAATGAGTAAGTTCATGTCTGGCATATCTAATAGTGTGGTTAAGGAGTGTAGGACTGCAATGTTAATTAAGGAGATGGACATATCTAGGCTTGTGGTCCATGATCAACAGATTGAGGAGTAGAAGTTTAAGAAGAAAGAGACGGAGAATAAGAGAGCCAAAATAGGTAGTTTCAGTTTTGCTCAGTCGAAGTTAGAGGGTGGTAACCGTTCTCAGTTTCAACAAAATTTTTCTACCCCATCTTTATCTTCAGCTAGTGCTCCAGTGCCAAAGTTTAGGAATGACAATCATGATAGGGCACCAGGCTATAAGCCCCAGGGTAGTGTAAATAGTGGTCGTACTAATCCTCTTTGCCAGAAATATGGTAGGAATCATCAGGGTGTATGTAGAACTGACAATGATGTATGTTTTAGACATGGAAAAAAGGCCACAGGTTCAAAGAGTGTCAATTAGTTTCTCTAAGGGGAAGAAACTTGTACCAACAGGGCCAGTCCAACTAGTCATCAGCTCCAGTAGGTCACCAGACTCAATAGGGCGCTGCTTCCAGTGCCACCAGTGGACTGTGACAAAATAGGCTTTATACACTTCAGTCTCAGTAGAATTAAGAAAGTTCTCCTGATTTGTTTAGTGGTACGTTATAGGTCTTTCACCTCTATGTTTATGCTTTATTAGACCTAGAACTTCTGTTTATTTTGTAACCCCTTATATAGCTGTTAATTTCGGTGTCAACCCCGAGTCTTTAGAGAAACCCTTTTTAGTGACTACCCCAATAGGTGTCTTTATTATAGCCAAGCAGGTATACAGGAACTGTCCGGTCATAATATCCTTGAAAGTCACCCTAGTTGACCTCGTTGAGTTAGAGATGACAGATTTTGATGTCATTCTTGGAATGGATTAGCTCCACTCATGTTATGCTACAGTTGATTGAATAAATAGAATTATTCAGTTTTAGTTTCCCAATGAGCCAGTCCTTG
Organism: Capsicum pubescens; assembly: GCA_030864215.1. Taxonomy (NCBI): domain Eukaryota; kingdom Viridiplantae; phylum Streptophyta; class Magnoliopsida; order Solanales; family Solanaceae; genus Capsicum; species Capsicum pubescens. The sequence goes on along the minus strand of CM061541.1, from coordinate 80,544,791 downwards.
AATGGAGGAGTAGTACTTCAACACTTAGGGGTTAAATTGTTTCATACCTTAAGGCAAGAAAAATTATTTACAAGGGTTGTTTTTACCATCTTGTTCGAGTCAAGGACTCTAATTCTGAGGTCCCAAGTCTCGAGTCAGTTTCAATAGTAAGGGAATTTCTATATGTATTCCCTGAAGATATTCCTGGAGTTCCTCCCGAAAAAGAAATTGACTTCGAAATAGACATCCTTCCAGATACCTAGCCTATCTCTATTCTGTCATACAAAATGAGTCCAACAGAGCTTAGGGAGTTGAAATTATAGTTGAAAGATCTCTTAGATAAAAGATTTATAAGGCCCAGTGTTTCCCCATGGAGGGCTCTTATCCTTTTCGTGCGAAAGAAAAATTATTCACTCAGAATGTACATTGATTATCGTCAGTTGAACAAAGTCATAATTAAGAATAAGTATCCACTCCCCAGAATTGATGACTTGTTCGACCAACTTAAGGGTGCCAGTATTTTTCTCTAAGATAGACCTCAGATTCGGCTATCATAAGCTCAAATTCAGAGAGTGTGACATTCTAAAATAGCTTTCAAAAGTTTGGATGGATTTTATCAATGGTTTCTTGAAGGGTTTTCATTTATTGCGTCCCCCATGTCTATATTGGCCCAAAATAAGTCATGTTTCAGTGGTCAGATTCTTGTGAGAAAAGTTTACAGGAGTTAAGGACTCGACTCACCTCAGCCCCAGTTTTGGCGTTGCTAGATGATTCAGATGGGTTTATTATTTACTGTGATTCTTCCAGAGTTTTTCTTTGTAGTGTGTTGATGAAAAAAGGTAATGTCATAGCTTATGTCTCTAGATATTTTCAGCCCCATGAAAAGAATTATCCTACCCATTATCTTGAGTTAGCAGCTGTTGTGTTTGCCTTGAAATTTTGAAGGCACTATCAATATGAGGTGCATGTTTATGTGCTTATGGATCATAAAAGTATGCAGTATGTGTTTTCGTAGAAATATCTGATCTTCGTCAGAGAAGGTGGTTGGAATTATTGAAAGACTATGATATGAGTGTTTTATATTACCTGAGCTAGACCAATGTAGTGATAGTTGCCCTTAGTATATTTTATGGGTAGTGTTGCTTATGTTGAGGATGATAAGAAGAAGTTAGTCAGGGAGGTTCATCAACTTGCTAGACTAGGTATTCATTTGGTTGATTCAACTGAGGGTAGTGTATGGGTTTAGAATAGTTTAGAATTTTCTTTGGTTGCCGAAGTGAAAGAAAAGCAAGATAGGGATCCCAGTCTAGTTAAGTTGAAAGAGTCAGTTAGAGATCAGAAAGTAGAGGTTTTCTCCTAAGGGGGAGATGTCGTATTACGGTGTTAGGGTGGGCTGTGTGTGCCGTGTGTTGATGGGTTAAGATAATGAATTTTAGCAAAAGCTCATGGTGCGCGTTATTCTATTCACCTAGGGGCCACTAAGATGTACTGTGATTTACAAAAGATCTATTGGTGGAGTGGTATGAAGAGAAATATTGCTGAGTTTGTAGCTAAGTGCTCTAACTGTCAGCAGGTTAAGGTTGAGAACCAAAGTCCTAGTAACACTATGCAGGATTTCAACATCCCTACTTGGTAGTGGGAAGAGATGAACATGGAATTTGTGATAGGGTTGCCCCTTACACGTCATCATAATGATTCGATATGGGTTATCTTTGATAGAATGACCAAGTCAGCTTATTTTTTGCCAGTTCATACTTCTTATTCATTCTAGGAGTATGCCAAGATTACCTAAGAGAGTTGGTTAGGTTGCATGGAGTGCCATTTTCCATTATTTCAGATAGAGGTACTTAGTTTACCTCTCACTTTTGGAAAGCCTTTTAGAAGGGTCTTGGTACCCAAGTTCATCTTAGTACAGCCTTTCACCCTCAGATAGATGTCAAACAGAGAGGACCATTCAGACCTTAAAGGACATGTTAAGTGTATATGTTATTGACTTTAAGGGTAGTTGGGATAATCACTTGCCTTTGATCGAGTTTTCCTACAATAACAGTTATCATTCCAGTATTCAGATGTCTTCGTTTGAGGTTCTCTATGGGAAGAGATGTATATCTCCTATTGGTTGGTTTGAGGTGGGTGAGACTGTGTTGATAGGGCCTGATTTAGTGTTTGGTGCATTAGAGAAAGTTTAGTTGGTCAAGGAGAGGCTTAAGATATCTCAAGGCCATCAAAAATCCTATGCAAATATGTGTAAGAGAGATCTTGAGTTTGCAGTTAGGCATATAGTGTATTTGAAAATCTCTCCCATGAAGGGAGTGAAGAGATTTAGTAAGAAGGGGAAACTCAGTCCTTGATATGTTGTCCTTTACAGGATCTTGAGTCCTTATGGGAAGGTGGCGTATGAGCTTGAGTTACTTGCAGATTTGGAATTAGTACACCCAGTCTTCCGTGTCTCCTTGTTGAAGAAGTGTAATGATAACCCAACTATAGTTGTTCCTTTAGAAATCATAGATGTTCAGAACAGTATTTCATACGAAGAAATTGCAGTCGAGATCCTTGATCATCAAATTCATAGACTAAGGAACAAAGAAGTTCCCTTGGTCAAAGTTCTTTAGCAGAATCAGTCCGTTGAGGGAGCCACTTGGGAAGCAAAAGCAGACATGCGAACCAAGTACCCTCATCTTTTCTCCGCAAACTCAGACTTAACTTAAGGTAATAATTTTCCTTAGATTATATTTTTCCCAGTCTCAGTTCTAGCCATATGATTGTCTTCATGTCATTGCATGCATTCACAAATCCGTTCTGTCATTCATCATATCTCAGACTCAGTTATGTAATCAAGTTTTCAGTTATGCTTATTCAACATGTAATCCCAATGCTTAAGTACTCTCAGTTTAATCAATCTCATTCAAGGATGAATGTTCTCAAGGGGGAGATATTGTAAGACCCTATAAGATCCTAGCTCAATTTAGCTCCCCGTTGTATGTAAAATGGGTCAAAGAGTTAGAAAATTTCACTAAGTGTTAGGACTTAATCATTTCCTAAGCCCCTTAGACTTTAATGAATTTATTTTTGACCTTCCCGACCTTAGAATGTCAATTTTAAAGTTGATTCATGATCGGGGATGTCAAAGGTGCCTCTCGGGTGATTTTTGGAATTTTCGGATGAGCGTAAGGGCATGTTTAGATTTCCAAAATAGTAGCAGCACTAAGATAAGCCCATGGCATGCGCTCCATTTCACCCCTAGGGGTGCCCGCATTATAGACCATGGTCCAGTCCGGCAGATCAGAGCCTGCGGTGTGTGCTCCATTGCACGACCTTAAATTCCAGCTTTTAGTCACGTTTTTCCAAGGGAATTTGGGTCTTCTCCCTTCACCCATTTGGTCCATAACATGGGATTAAGGGTCCCAAAAGGAAAAATTGATCATTCTATTCACAATTCTCTCAAAAGAAAACAATCCTCTCTCAAGAAAACCCCCTAGCCTCTTCAAAATTCAAGGTCAAAGCTTCAATAAAACACCAAGAACTTTCATGAATTCTTCACTTAAGGTATGTGTGATGTTCATTCATGGGTCCTTTCACCCATGGAGTTCATGAATTCATTTTTAATATTTAAATCATGAATTTACATGTTTACAATGAATTATCTACATGAATCCATATGAATTTCGGTTTTTACATAATGTTTACAAGTAATTTATGTTGAGATTAAACCTTACGCAATGGAATAATGATGTTTTCATGTTAAATCCCTAATTTATGGTCTAGTATTGTATCCATATGATTACTACATGTTTTAAAATATTCCCTCGCTTTAGTTTACGACCCCCATGTGTTTGATAAAATGTCTAAGAGATAGTTTTGAACAATGATCCCTATTATGGTTATTTCTAAAGGTGTTCATGTGTTTCTATTGTTATTGCTATAGAGTCTTGGGGGTTATAAATACCTGAAAACATAATTGTTTACTTAGTCTTAGTATTTTTAGAATATTTTTGGATATGTAAGGGCACTATCAGTCAGTCAGTTATCATATTCAATTAAACGTAGTTCAGTCCAGTAATTAGTGTCTTTCAGTTAGGAGTAGGATTTAGCACCGAGCGAATGTAGGAAATCGGCTTCCCCGTCAATTAGGCAAAGTCGTTAGTAGCAATCCCTGTATTCCAGAACCATATAGACAACATGGGTTATGAGGAGTCACCCGTAAGTTTAGGCTTGACTACCTCCCAGGGGTCACCCGTCAGTTTATACTTGACTCCGCACAGGGATCACCCATCAGTTTAGGCTTGATACCTTGGTTCTTCAGTAGCTTAGTAGATCCACGTAGCTATGTTTTAGTACTCGTGGAATGGTACTAGCACCCTTCCAACTGGGGTCACAGGTTAGACCCTATCAGCTCAGATTTAAGCATGTCAGTTAGATGATACCTCCCACAGTCTCAGTCCAGTATTCAGTATAATTCAGTTCAGGTTTGTATTGACCATAACATTCAATTATTAGTTATTTAGTTATCAAATTTCAGTATTTTAGTTTACAGACTATTTCAGAATTATGTTATATGCTTGGTCATGCCTTCACAGATTTTTATAGCATTCATACATTCATATCAGTTATTTAGTTACTTCATGCTATTCGTTCAGTCAGTTATTACTCATGCGCATAACCTATACATATCAGCCTAACCTAATATAGCATACCAATACATTCAAACTACTGATCGCATACCTATTTCTTGCGCTATGATGTCTTATATCATAGGTTTAGATACTTAGGTTCCTGACTGTACTTAGACATTCTAGTGCATTAGCAACAACAATAACAATAGTGGTGAGTCCTCATATAGTGAGGACTATTTATGCTTATTTCAGTTTTTTAGTTTAGTAGTCAGTCAGAGTTAGTTGGAGGCTTATCCCATCAACTCCTCAGTCAGTTTAGAGGCCTTTAGACACTTCAGACAGTCAGTTAGTTTGTCAGTTCTATCAGTCAGATTTAAGTATTTAGGCATATGTTTCAGTTTTATGGATTTAGTTGTATTGTTTTCAGAAGTAAAAACTTTATGGCATTTTTAGCTAATTTTCGCACATGTTATTGTTATCAGTTTTATTCAGTGCTCACAGTAGGTACTAGCTTATGGGTTAGCTTGTGATCACTTGTAATCGTAAACACCATCTCCAAGGTGTACTCCCAAGGCGTCATAGATATTCAAAAAAAGGTACAGGTCAGTAGAATAGTGTGAGAGATGGTAGATAGTGGACTAAGAAGAAGAATTTGGGAAATTCTTATTCGACAGCTAATGCTCCTTATCCTAAGACATCTGGTGGTCGTCATTTTAGGCTATTAGTCAAAGTCACAGGGTGCCCAGTGTCAAGTTAGTGGTGCTTAGTCATCTCTACCGCACCCTTATTTCCAATTTTATGGGCATCTTCATCATGGGTATTATGAGGAGGGGAGGAATTTGTGTTTTAGTTATGGTCAGCCTGGTCATCTGCAGTGAAATTTTCTGCTAGCTAAAGTTTCCACTAAAGCTAATAAGGTTCTGGTTACCACTTCTTTAGCTCCTGCACATAAGGGTGCTACTTCAAGTACCAGTAATGGCTGGAATTGCCTCTATGCACTTGCTACTCATTAGGAATCTGAAGTTTGTCTAGAAGTTTTCACTGGCATGTTACCACCCTTTTCTCGTGATGTTTATTTTTTTTCTTGATATGGGTTCTACCCTATCTTATTTGACCTCTTATGATGATGTACACTTTTGTTTTAGTCCTAAAAATATTTTTAACCCCTTTTCTGTGTTTACTTTGGTGGGTGATTCTATAGTTGCTAGAAAAATCTATAGGGGTTGCGTGGTGTGCATCTTTCATAGGGAGACATTGGTGGATTTGATAGGACTTGATATAGTGAATTTTGATGTAGTCTTGGGGATAGATCGACTACATTTGTACTATATTTCTATAGATTGTAGGACCTAAAAAATCAGCTTCCATTTTCCTAATGAACCTATGATTGAATGGGAGGGGAGTTCCTTGTGCCCAAAGGGAGATTTATTTCTTATCTTAAATCTCAGAAAATGATTTCTAAAGGGTATCTGTATCATATAGTTTGGGTTAAGTAAACTCTGAGGGTTCCTCTTTGAAATCTATCCTTGTGGTTAGTGAGTTTCCTAAAGTTTTCCTATATGGCCTTCCCAAAGTTCCTCCCGATAGGGAAATGGATTTTGGGATTTATATTCTACCAAATACCTATCCTATTTCTATTACTCCTTATTGGATGGCTTCTGCTGAACTAAAGGAGCAAGAAAAGGATCTTCTTGATAAGGTTTTTATTTGTCCTAGTGTTTCTTCCTGGATTACTCCTGTACTTTTATGCAAAAAAAAGATGGGTCTCTTTGGATACGTATAGACTATCATCAGCTAAATAAGGTTACAGTGAAATATAAGTATCCTTTTCCTAGGATTGATGACCTTTTTGATCAGCTTCAGGGTGCTAGATGTTTATCTAAGATTATCTTCGTTCAGGCTATCACTAGTTGAAAATTAGGGAGGTAGATATTCGCAAGACTACTTTTCAAACCCGGTATAAACTTTTTGAGTTTTTGGTTATGTCATTTGGATTGGCTAATGCTCCGACCACTTTCATGGATCTTATAATTAGGTTTTCAGGTAGTTTTTAGATTTGTTTATTATAGTATTCATTGATGGCATCCTGGTGTACTCTAAAAATGAGTAGGATCATTCTATTTACCTTCAAATTATGTTACAAACTCTAAAGAACCAGAAGTTATATGCAAAAATTTTTAAGTGTCAATTTTGGCTAAGTGTTGTGACTTTTCTTGTCCATATTATTTCTAGTGAAGGGATCAAGGTAGATCCACAAAAAGTTGAGGCAGTTAAGAAGTGGCCTAGACCAATCAACATTAGGAGCTTTTTGGGCTTGGCTGGGTATTATAGGATATTTTTGGAGAGATTCTTATATATTGATGCTCTGTTGATGAAGTTAACACAAAAAAAGTTAAGTTTTTGTAGTCTGATGCTACTGAGGGTAATTATGAAGAAGCTGAAGGATAAGTTGACTTCTGCTCCTGTTTTGACCCTACCCAAGGGTACTGAGGGGTTTGTTGTGTATTATGATTCGCCTCATATGGGTCTGGGTTTTGTTTTAATGAAACACGGTAAGGTTATGGGCTATGCTTCCAAGAAACTTAAGGTTCATGAGAGAAATTATTTAACTCATGATCTATAGTTAGTGACCGTGGCCTTTGCTGTGAAAATCTAGCTCCATTATCTATATGGGGTGCATGTGGATATCTATTTAAAACATAAGAACTTGCAGTATGTGTTTAGATAGAAGGAATTGAATCTCAGGTAGAGGCAGTGACTCGAATTGCTTAAGGATTATGATATGAGCCTTCACTACCATATAGGTAAAGCTAATGCGGTTGCTAATATGCTTAGTAGATTGTCTATGGGAATCTTATCTTACGTTGATGAGGATAAAAGACGATTGGTGAAAGATATTCATAGGTTGAATAACTTTGGAGGTCATCTCTTAAACTATAAGGATGAAAGAGTGATTATTTATGAAGTTGCTAAAGCATCTCTTTGTGTTGAGGTGAAAGAGAAATAGGCTTTGTATCCCATTCTTATGTAGATTAAGGATGGTATGGGTCATAAAAAGGTTATGGCTTTTGAGATTGAGGGAGATGGAATTCTAAGGTATCAAGGAAGGTTGTGTGTCCCTGATGTTAATGGGTTACATGAAAAGATTTTGACTGAGGCTCATGAGTCCAGAAATACTGTTCATCTGAGTTGAACTAAGATGTATCATAACTTGAAGGAAATCTACTAGTGGAATAATATGAAGAGAGATGTGGCAAACTTTATGTCTAAGTGTACTATTTATCAACAAGTCAAGGTTTAGCTTTTAAGGCATGGTGGTATGTCTCAACAAATAGAGTTGCCCATGTGGAAGTGGGAGGTGGTTAATATGAACTTTTTATGGGTCTTCCATGGTCTCGCAATCAATATGATTCTATTTGGGTCATTGTGGATAGTATGAATAAGTCTACTCACTTTTTCTTGTAAGGACTAACTACTTAGGAGAGGATTATGCTAAGTTGTTCATTCAAGAGAAATTCAAGTTGTATGGGTCACCAATGTCCATCATCTCAGACCGAGATATGCAATTTTCTTATTATTTTTGGTATTCATTTCAGAAAGGTTTGGGTACTTTGGTGAACCTTAGCATCACTTTCTACCCTTAAATGGATGGACAAGCGGAGTATATTATTTATACTTTAGAGGATATGCTAAGGGCCTGTGTGATTGATTTTAAGGGAATTTAGGTTGACCATTTGCCTCTTATTGAGTATGCTTACAACAATAGTTATTATTCTAAAATTCAAATGGCTCCTTTTGAGGCTCTTTATGGTAGAATCTATAGGTCTCCTATTGGGTGGTTCGAGGTAGGTAAAACTAGGTTGTTTGGTCCTAACTTGATTCACCAACCCATGGAGAAGGTGAAAAGATTGGAGAACGACTTACAACAACTCAAAGTCACCAAAAGTCTTATGCGGACGTGAGGCTAAGGGAGTTGGAGTTTGAAGTGAGTTATTGGGTATTCTTGAAGGTTTATCCTATGAAAGAAGTCATGAGGTTTGGGAAGAAGAGGGATTTCTGTCCTTGTTACCTTGACCCATATCAAATTTAAAGGAGAATTTGGAATGTCACTTATGAATTAGATTTACCGGTGAGTTTGGTTTTAATTCATCCTATTTTTTATGTGTCTATGTTGAAAAATTATGTGGGTGATCCTTCTTTGATAGTGCCTGTCAAGGATGTTGGTGTTAAGGATTCTTTGTCTTATGAAAAAGTCCTGATTGAGATATTAGATAGGCAAGTTTGTAGATGGAGTAGAAATGATGTATCTTTAGTGAAGGTTCTTTGGAGAAACCAAAATGTGAATGAATCTACATGGGAAGATGAGGATGATATGGGAGACAAGTACCCATTCTTCTTCCGAATGCTAGATGAAAATTCTTAAGGTATGATTTCCATTTGCCCTCCTATAACATTTCAAATTTGTCCTCGGATTCTACTATGTTATTTCCATTACCGAGCTAAAGATGTCCTAACTCCGCATTTGAGGTCGAATGATCCAATGAGGGGGATGCCATAAGACCTCGTAAAAATTTCAACCATTTTATTTGACCCTCCCATGTACGTAATATCAATTTTGGACTTGAATTATGATTAGGGATGCTAAAAAGGTAATTCGGAAATGTTTTGGAATTTTTGAAAGGGGTCTGGGGCCATTTTGGGACCTCGAGGTAGTAAGCCTTTGTGATAGTGGTGTGATACACCACTTAGCCTCCGCGATAATGGCACGGAATAGAGGCTAAGCTCTATGATAACGGTGTATCACACTGCTATATAATTTTCATTCAGTTTTTGTTTTTTCCACGTGGGGTGAGGGGATTTTGGTATTTTTGCCCCTTCATCAAATTTTAAACATCCAATTGACCTTTTTTATTTAGTTTTAAAAGATAAAACACTACTATTCTCTTCTTTAACTCCTAAACCAAGAAAGCTCAAGGGTTTTATAAGGAATTCACCATTCAAGCTCCAAACTTTGAATCTCTTCAATTTCTTGTTTATTTCAGGCATGTTTCTCTTTCCTTAACTTGAATTTTATATTGTGGCATTTATTTAATCATTATTCGTGTGATCTGAATTGATGGATTTTAACTTGGGTTGAGGGCTTTTGATTGATTATTACTTGAATTATTTTTCCATATTTTAAATGTGTATTTCACACTTTAATTGATGGCTTTAGGTCTGAATGAATGCATTGTTATGGAGATAAATGGATAACAATGGTTTTTGAATTCCCTTAGTAGCCATGGTGTTGGATTTTAAATGGAACTTGGAATTTTAGTTGTTATATGGACTGATTTGGCATAATTAAATTAGCTTGCAAGCATATTGGTATGACGATACCATGTTGGAAAATGCTTTAATAAAGACTCCTTGGTTAATGGTTGGATTTATGTGAAAACTTTTTAATTTGGGCTTAAAAGGAATTGTGTAGCTCATAGTGAAGGCATAGTCCTGGGGTGACCAACACCGAAAACCACGTTTACTAGCGTGGAGGTCTATATGACCCTATATTTGGATACACATTATATTTTGGATTGCTATATCCTTGGTATCTTTAGCCTTTCCTCGATTCATATGGTTAACACGTACTAGGATCCTTCTAGTAGGGGAGGTGAACCCATATAACCCGTGGGTGCCTTTAGGATGGAGCAAGCTACATCCTTTAGATTAATGGTTTTAAATCCCATGTTCATGACCTTTGTCCCTTTCCTGACATCCTAGTTATATGTATATCTAAATGTTATGCATGTGATTTTTACTGATTTTTGTAAATGACATTACTTTATCCCTTTTCACTGAGTTACATGCAGTGCTTGCCCCACTGAACATCCCTGGATGCTGAATCATTTCATGAAATAGGGTTTAAGGGATTTTAAATTACCTCTGTGCAACATTAGATGGTGTGGTACATTGGTTGATCTGCTGTGAAGTGGTGAGCTTTTATATTCTGGAAGGCCCGGTCATTTCATTGTTTTTAGTTTTGACTTTGTTGTTCATTTTGGATTTTTTTTGTCATAGTCAGGGGCATGTCCCAACTTAGTTGATATTTTTGGTTTAGAGGATTTTATGGACAATATTGGGATAACTGGTTGATTTTTTTAGACTCTTAGATTTTATTTAATTCATCTATTTTTATTACTATTTTGGTTGGCTTCCACTGTATTTATTTATTTTGCTTTGGAGGTTAGGCTAAGAAGGGGGTGGTCTCCTGCCCAGGGTGGGCTTCAGATACCCTTCATGACTAGGCCCTAGTTCGGGTCATGACAAGTTGTCACATATCTCACCATCACTCCTTTCAATCTTTTGTCTCTTAATTTTACTGGAGTTAGGACAAGTGTAAGACCCCACAAAATCCTAAGCTTAACTCAATCTGTTAAAGCTTGAAAAGAGGTCCAAGACTTAGAAATTCTAGCTAACTGTTTACACCTAGAATTATTTTAGCCTTCATTATTTCACGATCTTATTTTATAACCCTTATGACCTTAAAATATCGATCCTTGGATTGAATAATGATAAGGTGTGTCAATAGGTTACTTCGGGTGAGTTTCAGATGTTTTGGACCTCGTTTGAATCATATTCAAGTGTCCAAAATAGTGGGTCGACGCGATCTCGACGGGTCGTATCTCCCATCGCATCGATGGATAATTTTCCCTAGCTTTCAGTGCAATTCCTGTAACCAATGCAAACTAGATGCGGCGCGTTGGTCATCGCGTTGATGCCATCGATGTGGTGTGTCTCTCACCGCATCAGTAGGGTCATTTTTATTCATTAAAAGTCCGCATCTAGAGGGGTATTTGGGTTATTTTCTCACCCTTAATGAATCTCAAAAACACGAGATTAACCTACTCTAAAGGAAAAATCTCTCATTCTCTAAAAAATTTACTCAAGAACAAACCCTAGGATATTCAATTTTCAAGACCAATCTTCAAGAACACATCATTAATCTTCACAAATTTACTTACCAACTTATGTTAGGTGTTCATCCAAGGGTTTCCTTCCACCCTTGGAGTTCAAGAACCTTTTTTAAAATTTCATGAAGATTGCTTTCATGAATTCCATGTTGAGTTAAGTTATATTAATGATTATGATTTTATTTCGGTTCTAATCCATGATTAATTTCAAAATTCATGTGAATTAAATAGCATGTGTGTAATTTGATGTAGTTTCATATTGGAATACCTTGAATTTGAGAGTTTGGAATTGTGATCATGATGCTTGCATGTTGACTTGTATTATGTGCATAAACTATGCCCCCAAGTGTTTGATATAATGTTCATGAGAGTTGAATAGTGAATCATTACATAATAGTATGTGTGCAAGTTCATACCATGCAAGTGTTTCCTAAAATGCCTCAATGAATGAATTGTGACAAAGTGACTAGTTATCATGTTTTTGAGATTGTGCTATGTTTTTAATTTCTATGCTATCGAGTCCTGGGGTATCTAATACCCGATAATCTAGCTGCTACCTAGCTTTACAGTAGTTTCAGGATAGTCTTAGTGATGTCATGTACAGTAATACTCAGTCAGTAACAGAACTCAGTATACTCAGTCAGTAACAGAATTCAGTATATTCAGTCAGTTAACAGAACTTAGTGAACTCAGTCCAGTTTAGTTAGATAGCATGATCGGTAAAAGTTCAGTCAAGCCTAGTATAGTCTAGAAATTAGTTTAGTGTCTATTCAGTTGGGAGTAGGAATCAACACCGAGAGATCCCAGGGATGTGGACATTCCTGTCAGTAAAAAATGTTTGACTCTTAGTAGCAGTCCCTGCATTACAGAACTACATAGCCAGTGTAGGTTGAGATATCTTCCTGCCAGTCTAGGGTTGATACATCTCGTATGAGTTTTCCTGCTAGTGAGGGTTTACAAAAGGGCTTCCTGCTAGAGAGGGTTAACTCATATGCATTGTTAGTATCCCTTGGCAAGGTGCTAACACCCTTCCAACTGGGGTCACAGGTTGGACCCCGACTCAATTCATAATCGGGGTTTGTCGGTTAGAAGAACACTCCCACAATTTTAGTTTTAGTTTTTGACTCTGTATAAAACCTCAGTTCTGTATCAGAATTAGGACTGTCAGATACAGTAACCCAACTTAGTTTAGAACTTAGTTCAATTCTACTGAATTACGACTGTAAAAAATAGTCACTCTGTTAATAGTAGTACAGTATCAGTAAACTCAGATATTAGTCATTCAGTTTTCAGAATTCATTATCCAGTATTAAATGTGATCTCAGTTATAGTATACATAGTTATGTGCATAACATTGCATAATCAACATTTTGCAGCAGTTTCAGATATTCATGTACTTGTACTCAGTTATATTCATGATTTCTCAGCCAGTTACTGTTCATGCATATGAACCCCTGCATTCACCCTTAACTCACCTAGCATAGTAGTACATTAAAAGTAATGACACATACCTTTCTTTTATGCTATGATGTCTTATATCATAGGTTCCGACGCACGGGCTCCTGACCGTACCTAGCATCCCAGATTATTAGCAGTAGATTTAGTGGTGAGTCCTCATAGTTTGAGGATAGAGTACTATTTTAGTTATCAGTACTTCAGTAGTCGGAGTTAGTTAGGGGCTTGTCCCATTAACTCCATATTCAGACAGTTCAGTTAGAGGCTCTTCCGACTATATTATTTTAGACAGTTGTTCAGTTTTCAGTATTTATTTATCAGTATTCAGTGTTTGTTTCCAGTTATGAACTTTATGGTAGATTCAGCCTAATTTTTGCATTATTATAGAGTTATTATTACTATGTGATTGCAGCAGGTACCAGTCATGGGTTAGCTTGTGGCCCTTTGGGATTATAAGCACCGTGTGACCTCTAGGGTGTAGACTCGTGGAGTTACAAACTTGGTATCAGAGCTTAAGGTTCAACAGAGTCCTAGAAAGTCTGAAATCCACATCAAGTAGAGTCTTGTGCATGGGTGTGTAGCGCGCCATACTTATAAACAAGAGGCTATGAGGTGTTTTTGGAAATTTTTCCCTTCTTTCAGTATTCATATCGTGCGAGTGAGCATGAGCTCAAGTTAAACTCCCAGTCTAATTCTTTTTACCTTTAGTTTACAAAATATGCCTCCAAAAAGGAACAACGAAAGAAGAACAGAAAACCAACCAATACCTCCGCCCATTCAGGCAGATCCCATGGACGAGCATGTCTCCAATGTAGAATTCAGAGTAGCTTTTACCACTCTAGTTCATTCTTCGGCAGCCCAGAATGAACGCCCAGCTGCCATTCTGGCCAACCTAGTGGCCAATACTATTGCAGCTAGAATTTGGGACTTCACTCGAATGAACCCTCCATTATTTATCGTGTCTAAGTCTGATGAGGACCCACAGGAATTCCTTGATCAGGTACAGAAAGTCATAGATATTATGAGGGTGATTGTGAGTGAGAGTGCTGAGTTGGCCGTATATTAGTTACAGGATATGGCTCACTCATAGTTCAAGAAATAGAAAGCAGAGAGGGCCACAAATTTAGGGCTTGTAGAATGGGAGGAGTTTGCCACTATTTTTTTGGATAGGTTCTTCCCACTGGAGTTGAGGGAAACAACATTTTTGGAGTTCATTAATCTAAATCAAGGCAACATGACAGTGAAAGAGTATTCTCTCAAGTTTACTCATTTAGCCAGATATGCCCCTCATGTGGTAGCAGATAGTAGATCTAAGATGAGTAAGTTTGTGTCTGGGGTGTCTAACAGTGTGGTAAAGGAGTGTAGAACCACAATGCTGATTAAGGAGATGGACATATCCAGGCTCATGGTCCATGCTCAACAGATAGAGGAGGCTAAGAATAAAAAGAAGGAGAGGGAAAATAAGAGAGCTAGAATAAGTAGCTTCAACTTCACTCAGCCTAAGTTAGAGGGTGGAAATCGTTCTCAGTTCCACTCAAATTATTCAGTTCCATCTCTATCCTTAGCCAATGCTCCAGTGCCAAAATTCAAAGATGACAATAAAGATAGAGAACCAGGCCCTAAACCTCAGGGTAGTGTTAGCAGTGCCCGAACAAATCTCCTTTGCCAGAAGCATGGCAGAAACCACCAGGGTGTCTGTAGGGCTGGCAGTGATGTATGTTTTGGATGTAGTGATAACGCTCAAATTACACTCTTGAATGAGTGTAAGTGATCATTGTCAATATAAAACCCAACTAGGTTGGGGTAGAATCCCACAGGGAATAGGGTGTGAACATCAATTTATTTATGAAATACTTTATTGATAGTTTACCGTTTCCAAAAGATGGGGGTTTAAGGTTCGCAGTGAATCATTTTTCACTTTCTGAACTTTAGTGTTGTAATCAATATAAATAGGAAACCAGAGCTATGTTCACCAAGGGTTTTGGAAATTGACAGATACTAGGTAATGCTAGAGATTCTTGGAATGAGTAGAACAACAGAATATCCCAGATGATTATACTATCTGACTTATCTCTCGACTTCACCAGACAATTTATTATCTAATTCTCTCAAACTTAGATAACTTATCTATTTCCAATAGGATGTTATCTCAGGTAGATTAATCCAGTTACGACATTAATCATTAAACAGAAGGTTGGTAGCTTCCAAGTCCCTGTTGATAATTCACGTCCTCTAGTCTATTTCTGCGTTAGAAGCAAATAAAACCTAAGGAATAACCTAATGTTTGCAACCACTAGATTTTAGTTAAAACAACAGAATTTCAAGATGTTTTACTACTCTTTTAATTAGTTAAACACCTAGTATCATATCAAACCCTAATCCGTGGATCCCATAACTCCGACTAATGAAATTAGCCGCTCATGATTTGATGAACGAAATAACAAGTTGAATTCATGATTATAATGATAAACTTACGAATGGATAGAAAATAACAAGTAGTTCCTCCGATTTAATCACAAGGTAGAAACCCGAAAAATAGTTGATACGAAAACACAAGAATATTTTATAAAAGAGAGCAAAAATACGTGTCTCTCCTATTAGAGTTGATGTCTGATAGATGAATTCTGAATGAATTAAAAAAATCCTAAAAGATGCTATTTATACTAAAGCCTAATTAAGGAAATAAAATAACAAAATTAATAAAATTGTTTGGAATAGGTGACGCCCAGTCTGACGCCGTGTCAAGAAGTTGACGCCCTATCATGAATAGCATCAGAGAGGCTTCAGTTATCTTCAGGTTCTGTCTTAGGCTGACGATGTGGATGACGCCGCATCAAGGATATGACAACGTATCACCAACGTCGTCAGATATCTTCTTCGCATGCTAACTTTTTGCTTAAGGCTGACACCATTCTTGACGCCTTATCAAGACTTTGACGCCACATCACCAGCATCATCAGAACTGCTCCTAAAACTGCAACTCCCTAGTTAAGGCTTACGCCAATGCTGATAGGCTATCACGAGGTTGACGACTTATCATGGAGGTCGTCAGCCATGTTTTCTTTTATTTTTCTCAGATTTTCAACTCTTTTGCTCCATTATTATTTATTCTCATTTCTTCAGCCTTTTTCTGCAATATCATGAGCAAACACATCAAAACAACAAGAGTTGTTTCAAAATTCAAAATTATTTTGAGCTAAAAAGCATTAAATATGTTAGCTTTTACTCACACATCATGTAGCAAGCCAGGCCACAGGGTTAGAGAGTGTCCTCAGGTGGGTTCGCAGAGTTAGGATAATCATCCTTTAGGTGAGTTCGGTTGCTCGAATCAGAAGGGTGACACTTCTAGTGTCACCTGTGGGCAACATAAAAATAGGTTTTATGTACTTCAATCCTGACAGGATCAGGAAAGTTCTTCTGATGTGGTCATTGGTATGTTACAAGTTTATCATTTGCGCATTTATGCTTTGCTAGATATAGGAGCTTCTTTGTCCTTTGTAACTCCTTATATAGCTGTTGACTTTGGAGTCAGTCCCGAAATCCTAGTACAACCCTTCTCAGTCTTTACCCCAGTAGGTAAATCTATCATAGCCCAACAGGTATACAAAAACTGTCCGATTATGGTATCTTAGAAAGTCACGTCAGCAGACTTAGTAGAATTAGAGATGATAGATTTTGATCTCATTCTCAGCATGAACGTGCTTTATTCATGTTATGCTTTAGTTGACTGCAGAAGTAGAGTTGTCCATTTTCAATTTCCGAATGAACCTGTCCTTGAGTAGAGGGGTAGTACTTCAGCACTTAGAGGTTAACTTATTTCCTACCTAAGGGCGAGAAAAATAATAACTAAGAGGTGTGTCTATCATTTTGTTTGAGTTAATGACTCTAGTTCAGAGACCCCTAATCTTGAGTTAGTTCTAGTAGTATGTGAATTCCCAGATGTATTTCCCGAAGATCATACTGGAGTCCCTCCCAATCATTAAATTGACTTCAGAATAGACCTTCTTCCCGATACTCAGTCTATCTTTATACCTCCATGTATAATGGATCCAGCAAAACTCTAAGAATTAAAAGAACAGTTGAAGGTTCTCCTAGATAAAAGGTTCATCAGACCCAGCGTATCCCCTTGGGGTGTACCGGTTCTATTCGTGCGTAATAAAAATGGTTCTCTTAGAATGTGTATAGACTACTGTCAATTAAATAAAGTCATGATCAAGACTAAGTATCCACTTCCCAGAATTGATGACTAGTTTGACCAACTTCAGGGTGCCGGTTGCTTTTCTAAGATAGACCTCAGATCAGGCTATCATCAGCTCAAAGTCAAAGAATGTGACATTTCGAAAATAGCTTTTAGAACACGGTATGGTACTTCAAATTCTTAGTCATGTAATTTAGTTTTACCAATTCTTCAGCATCCTTCAAGGACTTGATGAACCGCGTGTTCAAGCAGTACTTGGACATATTAGTCATAGTCTTCATTGATGACATTCTTGTCTACTTCCGCAGTGAACATGATCATGCGGATCATCTCAGAATAGTATTACAACCTCTCAAAGCCCATCAGTTGCTCGCCAAATTCATTAAGTGCGAATTTTGGCTAAGGTCAGTAGCTTTTCTTGGTCATATAGTTTTCGGTGATGGCATTAAAGTTGATCCTCAAAAGACTGAAGCAGTGAGAAACTTGCCCAGACCTATCTCTCTATAAGATATCAGGAGTTTCTTGGGTTTGGCTGGCTATTACCGCTGGTTTCTTGAAGGATTTTCGTCCATTGAATCCCCATGTCCAATTGACTCAGAAGAAAGTCAAGTTCAGTGGTTAGAGTCTTATGTGAAGAGTTTTCAGGAGTTAAAGACTCAGCTTGCTACAACCCCAGTTTTGACTTTACCAGATGATTCAAATGGATTTGTTGTGTATTATGATGATTCCAGAGTTAGTTTGGGGTGTGTTTTGATACAGAGAGGTGATAACGCTCAATCAATAGCTCTCGTAGAAGTGTAAAGCGGTCGTTAGCAAATATAGAACCCAACCTGGGTTGGGTGTCGATCCCACAGGGAATAGCTTGGCCAACAAGTAAGCAAGATTACTAAACTTTTGGTGCAAGTCTCGTAAAACGGGGGGATTGTAATGTGTCACCAAAACAATTAAATAAAAACTGAAAATAGCAAAGTAAAAGAGAAAGATTGTTACGTAAGTTGTAAACAATGAGAATTGAGGCGTTGGGGTTATGTCCGCCTTCTGAGGTATACGTCTCTATTGGCTATGAGTGTGTAGAATTCTGACATGCAACTGCTTATAGAGAATTGTATTCGATGGTAAATCCAGGCGTCTTTCGACCTATTCGAGGATTATTTCACTTTAACTCTTTCGAGCTTAAAGCGTGTCTAACGGTACGAATTCTCTAAGAGGTTAGTCCAGTTACGGCACTAGCTTTTTAGTAGGGAATTTTAGGGGGTGACCCTACTACCTTGACATTATCTCTTTTCCAGAAAAATAACCTTTCTTTCGAACAAGTTAAATGTTATACTGGCGTATTCTTGCGTTTGCAACCACAAAGAATGTAGACTAAGATGAAGAGAATAATGATATAAGCAGTATACGTGTCGCGAACTCACAACCTCACAGCAATAGATAGTATCTCATACGGCTTCCATAGCCCCAACAGTGAAGTTTAGTTACCCATGAATGCGAATGAGATCACGATTGACATTGTTGTTATACCACAAGATTGAGTAATTTCGTGTAGCTTAGGTGGTAGGCGTGAGGCGTGAATTCCTAGGCAAAGTAACGATTCTCTGGTTGTGGAATTTAAGAATAGAAGAGTAGAAGAAGAAAAATAGAATTAATGGAAGAATTAGAAGATGTAAGAAGATGATGTTAAAAGTAGAATGAGAGTTGTAATTCCGAGTTGTAAAATCTCTAGCAAAATAGGGTATTTATAATAGCCATATCCTAATCCTATTAGATAAATAAAATATCTAACCAAATCCTACTAGGCTAATGTAATACTTAACCCAATTGTACTAGGTTAATGTAACATTATCATAATCCAAATAAACTAATGAAATACATAACCCAATTGTACTAGGTTAATGTAACATTATCATAATCCAACTAAGTTACTTCAAATCCCCAAAGTCTTCAGAAATGCTGTTTTAGCCCGGGACAGATTTTCCATGCAGCAGTTTTGGTCCTTAGGCGTGTAAACACCCTTCCCTTCCTTCGTGAGCTTTCTTTTGCATCAAGTAAGCCATAAAATGCTGAATTCTGCATCATTTATACCTGAAACTTTACTAATCATGTTCGTTAGCTCATTTACAGGAAAAAGGACTAAAAGTGCATGAAATATATACTTTGTTCTCAAAACTAGGCTAAAATATGGGCAAAATATATTGATATAGGCGTGTAAATTCGCCTATCATCAACACCCCACACTTAAAGCTTTGTTCGTCCTCGAACAAAATATCATGTCCCTCTAAACATCAACTCAGGGTTTCACAGCAACAACACAAAATATTCGTCAAGACAAGCACAACAATTATCAACAAAGTGTAGTTTTTCGATCATTAGTAGAAACAGTTTAACTTCTAGCATAGACTCGTGATGGTGGTCAACTCATATTCAAAAGTTAAGGCACAAAGAATCATACACAACTACCCAAAACTCATCATCCATGTGTGTCTCACAATATATTACCCATAATCACTCTCAAGTATAGCATATTTTTCAAACATGGGTATCAAAATATCCTTGCTCTCACTCTCACAAAGAATTCATATGTAGCAACTGATGACCATGGGCTTGCCCTTAGTGTAATGCTCCACTAAATGTCAGAATTCTAAACTTAGAATCAAATAGGTCTTTTGATGGTTGTAATGTAGGCTAAGGGACGGGTAGGACTATTTTGGCCAGAAATAGTGACTATGTTCCTAAGCGCTTTAATACATCACATTGTATCATTAACACTTTTCTTTCAAACAACCTTTCTACTTTCTTTTATTCTACCACTCTTTTTCACCTCTTTTGTTTTTCAATTTTAAACATAACTAACTTTTCAGTTTTTCTTTCCTTTTTCTTTTGATAACATACCTCTTATGATAACACTTTCTTTTTCATACTCATTCAAACACCAATGCATTCTAAAGCATCATACTCACCCAATTTCCTCTTATTTTGTCACATGACTTTTTCACTTTAAAGCACTTAGGAATTTGGATCAAATTATGGTCTTGAAAAAATGGATTAGGCTTACATACGAGGTTTGTCAAAGAAAATAGGATAAAGGCTCAAAAGGGTTTAACTAGGATGATGTCCATGGGTAGGTAAAAAGAAGGTAAATAATCATAGGTTGCCAAAGAAATGCCTAAATCATCTCCTAGACTTACACTCCTTATTTTCGCTTTACATACATACCAGGCAAGTTCTAGCATCAGCCATAAGCACAGAATATACTATTAGCTCACACACACAAGGCACATGGTCGACTTTATTGAGAGTAGTATAGACTCTTGTCCCAATAGGTGAAGGAATTAAACCAAACAATATCACATAGTGAGTCACAATTAGAGCCTAAATGTCTCAATAGTCATGATTTTAGCACAAACTCTTGTCATAATTTCATGCTCCCTATCAAAATAATTTCATGTGAAGCTAAAAAAAATTTTACTACTAAAAAACTTAAAAAAATGAAAAACGAAACAAAAACAAAGCAAACAAACATAGATGCGAGTAGAGAAGTATAGCATGCAATACCACCACCCCACACTTATTCGGGACACTGTCCTCAGTGGAAAATATATACGAATAACCTGGTCAGTCGAACTCGTCCTCAATGTCGGGGGTCATACCCCCTTCGTCGGAGTCGTCGTCGTCAGAATTCTCCTCCATGTCAGAGTCTGGCATTCGTTGATCATCATCGGTTGGCACGTCGTCATCGAGAGGTTCCTCAAAGTATGTACCTACTCCGCACATCTCCCATGCATGAATATTCATTGGATAGTCATGGTCCAGCTGTTGGAGCTCTGCAGCAGTGGGAACACGACCTCCACTCATCATTGTAAACCTCATCATGCCGTACATATGGCGGGAGAAACTCTCATCCCGAGCATGTCTCTCTGCCGTAGTAAGGTTGATGCCATGTGTTGATTCAGCATCTTTGACCTTTGTGAGGTCAACCTTCTTCGGATTGTGTGGGAGTTTATGGTCAGCTGGTTCCTCTTCGATGTCTTCATTCCTCAAGATTGCAGTCAACAGATTTCCGAAGCTGAAATGGGATCGCTTGTGTTGCCTAGCCTTCCGCATTGTAGATTGGATGATTACCCCAATGTTGATAGGGATATTCATCATCATTGCGTATACCAATAACACTCTATCTCTTGTTATTTTTGTGTATTACGTCCCTGGAATGAGGCAACAGTTGATCATGCGCAACCATATCCTTGCTTCCCTATTCAAAGAAGCATATGGGAAAGTGTTGTGTCGACCAATGTCCTTGTGTCTACTCCAGCGTGCCATGGATCTTGTTCCACAGAGTGTGTGTTGAATTTCTCTATAAGGAGGTCTACTGTACAGCTCTTTGAATGGTGCTGGATTGACTGAAGGCAAGCCAAGAAAGGAGTTGAAGAAATCCGCATTGAGTTGTAACACCTGGCCCCGAATCTTGACTTCGCTGCCTGTGGTTTTCGGCGACCAGTTGGCATAAAATTCTCTTGTCAAATCAAGATTACATTCTCCCATGTCGCGAAAGATGAAATCCAGATTTAATGCCATGATCTTCGCCAACATGCGCGGCTCCTTCTTCGCTAGGCTTTCCTTGTTTATCACGTCGACATGAACATATTTTCTTTCCTTGTTGTTCCTATACCATTCCTTGGCTTCCTCCTTAAGAACCCATTTTATTCCAAACATTCGGTGTGGTAGTTGCATTGAGGATGATTCTCCTTGCTTCTTGCGGCCTCTTTTCTTGCCCTTTTGGGAAGTGGTAACCTTCTCCTTGCCTTGTCTCGCTTTGGGTGCCATTGTACCTGAGACTTGAAATAGAGTTCACGTTAGCATAATCTCAATGGATACAATCTATACATAAACAGTAGGGGTACCACCCCACACTTAGTTTGTTGATACGAATTAGTGAAGTGAAAGTGGTCGATTACTCAGACTTCATCGACATACGTTTTAGGGGCTATATTCCAACAAGAAATTCAGAGATGTATCACTTCTTGCAACCTTTTCAATACTTTCATGTTAGGTATATCAAGACTTCTACATAGGGATTACATCATGGTATAGTTTCTATCAATAATCACAATCGCCTATGTCGGTGGGCAACTATAAGTCTTATTCCGATGAACGGGACATTCTAACATGTAAGTATTCAAGTGACAAGAGTATGCAATGTTCATGACTGTAGCAATTCTGCAAATTGTATAACAATGCTATTAAAACCAAATTCAAGTCGGAAACAAGTCAAGATTTTCCTACATATATGTTTACTCACATGATTTTGTACCAACGATCAAAACACATGAACATCACCAATCAATCTTATATGATGTAGCAATTTATAATAGACATAGCAACGTAGTACTTACGAGAAATAAATGAAGAATAAGAGAGTACTTACTTGGTTGAAGCTTTTGGAGATGGTTTTGTGAATCGGAAGAGCAAAAAGAAAAATTTTGGGATGGTTTGGAGAGGGAATGCAGCGCCTTTAGGTTAATTTCTAGTGTGGTTATGTTTCAAGACTAAGTCCCCTTTATATAGGAAGAGAATGGGCCGGGTTTTGACCCATTTACAATCGGTTTTGGAGACAAAAATGCTACATATGCGGCGCATAATGCTTGGCATAGTCATAGTATATACGACGCATAGTCTATGGCATTTAGGGACATATGCGCCGCATAGTCTATGGAATATGAAATCCTGAGACCTAATACTATAGCATAGGCGGCGCATAGTGTATAGCACACTTAGGACTGGGCAGCGCATAGTGTATAGCACACTAGATTCCGAGACCTTAGGCTATAGGATAGGTTGTGCATCGTTCGTGGCCTAGTTTTACCTAGGCCTATCCTTCCTCGATGCCTAGTTTGGCATGAGCAATGCTCAATCCATAGCATTATGCATCACTATTCCTAACTTACCAACTTTACCATACAATGCGTCCAAATCGTCAATTGAAATCAATCTCCTCGTTGAATACCTTTTGCACCTATTTTTGCTTAAAACCAAATGAAAACGATTAGTACGATGGGTTGCCTCCCACCAAGCGCCTTAGTTTTGGTCGTGACACGACTCTTATTTTTGGATTTTCATTATCAAAAGCAAAACAAGTAAAAAAGAACGAAATGAAAAAATGAAAAAACGATAAACGATAAACGATAAACGATGGGTTGCCTCCCATCTAGCGCTTGATTTATTGTCGCGGCACGACATAGTTACCTCAAGTACTTAGACTTCGTCGAGATAGATGGTGGATCATTTTCTGAATGGATTCAGACGACAATGAGGCTTACTTGTAGGCATGGAATCTTCTTTGAGATGACCCTTGTGCATGCCTATCCCAGGAGGGATACCAATTATATCATCAATAGTCCAACCCATAACTTTCATGTATCTCTTAAGAGCAGAGATGAGAGCCTCTACGTGCTGTTTACTTAAATCATTCGCACTCACCGGAAGTATATTTATACTTTCCAAGAACACATACCTTAGATAATCGGGGAGCTCTTTCGATTCTAGCATTGGTGGCTCTTCAATAGATGGCTTGGCTGGTGGTGTGGGTCGATTTTTGAGATCGAGGTCCAGCTTCTTGGGAGTATGGCGATATGTCCCTAACCCTGATAGAGCACAAATAGCTTCTTCACAATTTTCAGCATCCTTACTCTCTTCATTCATGAGCACAACCGCCACTAGGTCATCAATAATTTTCTCTTCTTCAAGTAGTTCTTTCTCATCATCATCATCCATCGAGAATACGTTCAGCTCTTTGGGTTGCTTCATTGATTTGCACACATCAAAACAAACTATTTCGTCATTTATTCGGAATGAGAACTCATTAGCTCTCAAATCAATAAGCACGCTTCCTGTAGCAAGGAAAGGGCATCCCAAGATTATGGGAACCTCTGAGTCCGCTTCACAATCCAAAATAACAAAGTCTGCTGGAAAGATGAATGAAGAAACCTTTACCAAGACATCACATAGGATACCAACAGGTCATTTTACTGACCTATCCGCCATGACGAGCCTCATATTGGTTGGAGTAGGATCACCCAACCCCAACTTTTTATAGATAGATAATGGCATCAAGTTGATGCTGGCTCCTAAATCACATAATGCTTTGGCAAAGTTCAAAGATCCAACGGTGCAAGGAATAGTGAAAGCTCCGGGGTCAGCCTTCTTCTGAACTATTGATCGGGTAGCGATTGCGCTGCAGTGATGGACATCATCTTTCAACTCATAACTTGCTGCCCGCTTCTTTGTCAAAATATCCTTCATAAATTTTGCATACCCAGGCATTTGTTCAAGTGATTCCACCAATGGAACATTAATGGTCAGCTGCTTTAACATAGTCATGAATTTGCTGAACTTAGTGTCATCCGCCACCTTCTTCAGTCTTTGGGGAAAAGGTGGTGGTGGGTATGGAAGTGTTCTCTCCACGGTTTTCTTCTCCTCTTGCTTCTGTTTTTCCATTTTTTCAGGCTGCACGTCACTGGGCGTGACGTCCTTGACGTCAGGACTGGTTGTTGCGGCATCTTCTCCTTTTGCGTTATTATCTATGTCCGCAACTTCGTCAGCCACTTGCTTGCCTTTTGCTTAAGGTTCCAGCACCTTACCACTTCTGGTAGTGATGGCCATGCATGACCCATCATTCCTTGGGTTTTGCACAGTATCGCTAGGTAAAGTGCCAGCCTTTCTTTGATTGAGTACTGCTGAAAGTTGGCTCAATTACTGCTCTATTTGCTTGATTGAGGTGGAATGAGAATCAACTAGTTGTTTCATGAAGGACAAATCATTAATTACCTCAGTAACTCCCGCGCTCGTTGCTTCCACCCCTTTCAATAATTTAGCCATCATGTCTCCCATACTTCCAGAATTAGATGTGGTGGTATCACGTCTACCACGGGGAACATATACACCACTCTTTTCATTGTTTTTTCTCCAACTACCTTGGTCCTTGTTTCCAGAATTATCATAATAGTTCCGACCTTGGTTTCCTTGGGTATTACCTCGGAAACCCCCCTGATTGTTCAAGTAGTTGGCCTCCTCTTCCGAATCAGATTTGTCTCTTCCTTTTAGCGCTACAACTTTCACTTTTTCGGTCTTCCCTGATAATAAATGCATTGTCAGAAGATCCACTTGCGTTTTCATGTGCGCTAAATCTTGATCACGTTCTTCTTGTCTTCTTCTTTGGTCTGCAGTCATGCCTATAGATAAAGTGGGGCTTGCTACCTCGGAATCCCTGGTATGCCAAGCTCTACGTTGTTTCGTCATGCGATCTAACATATTGCTTGCTTGACCAAAGGTGAGATCCATAAAGGATCCTCCAGCTGCGTTATCCACCACTGGCTTAGTTATTGAATTCAAGGCTCTATACAATATCTCCATGAGGTGAACATTAGTCATGTGATGGTTTGGGCATCTCGCTAGCTTTGTCTTGAACCTCTCCCATGTTTCATGAAGAGATTCAGTGGGAAGCTGACGAAAGTTTCTGATTTCATCTCTCAATTGTGCCCTTTTGGAAGGCGGAAAGAATCTTTCTAGGAAAGCGTCTCTCAATTGCCTCCAATTTGTAATTGAATCAGGAGTCAGCCCATTCAACCATAGTGTTGCCTCCCCAGACAAAGACAATGGAAATAGACGTAATCGAATTGCATTCTGACCAACACTAGGATTGTCAAAAGACTTGCATGTAGAAATAAAGTTGATGAGATGCATATTCGAATCATCGCCTGCTAGTCCACCAAACAATCCCTTGAGTTGCAATAACTGAATCATGGTGCTTGTGATGTTGAACTTGGCTCCGGGCGCTAATGGTGGGGGAATAATAGCTCCTGTGGCTCCGGCTCCTTCAAGATCATCATTATCATCGTCGAAAGCTGGTTGCATGGGTTGCCGATCATACCTAAACCGAGCTTGTCGACCTCTTCTGTTGGAAGGTGTTGTGATTTCAGCATCATGCCTTGGGTTTAGTAATTCGTCGTCACCTAAATCCTCATCGTCAGGATTTGTTGCTCGTGAAGGGTTATCAATGTTCTGCTGTTGAACCTGGGCTGCGGCAAGGGCAGCCAATCTTGCTTGTTCCTGTTGAGCAGCCATCCTTGCGATTTCAGATTGTGCTTCCATTCTATCAATGCGTTGTGGTTCAGGATTGATTGGTAATAATGGTTGACCAGAACTTCGAGTATGGGGCATGCACTAAAATAAAAACCTGCAGTAGACAAAAACAAAAACTAAACGTAAAAGTACGAGAATCTTTGACCAAAGGGTCTAGTAATTATCACGAACTTGATTGACACTTGTATTCCCCGGCAACGACGCCAATTTTTGATAACGCTCAATCTACAGCTCTCGTAGGAGTGTAAAGCGGTCGTTAGCAAATATAGAACCCAACCTGGGTTGGGTGTGGATCCCACAGGAAATAGCTTGGCCAACAAGTAAGCAAGATTACTAAACTTTTGGTGCAAGTCTCGTAAAACGGGGGGATTGTAATGTGTCACCAAAACAATTAAATAAAAACTGAAAATAGCAAAGTAAAAGAGAAAGATTGTTACGTAAGTTGTAAACAATGAGAATTGAGGCGTTGGGGTTATGTCCGCCTTCTGAGGTATACGTCTCTATTGGCTATGAGTGTGTAGAATTCTGACATGCAACTGCTTATAGAGAATTGTATTCGATGGTAAATCCAGGCGTCTTTCGACCTATTCGAGGATAATTTCACTTTAACTCTTTCGAGCTTAAAGCGTGTCTAACGGTACGAATTCTCTAAGAGGTTAGTCCAGTTATGGCACTAGCTTTTTAGTAGGGAATTTTAGGGGGTGACCCTACTACCTTGACATTATCTCTTTTCCAGACAAATAACCTTTCTTTCGAACAAGTTAAATGTTATACTGGCGTATTCTTGCATTTGCAACCACAAAGAATGTAGACTAAGATGAAGAGAATAATGATATAAGCAGTATACGTGTCGCGAACTCACAACCTCACAACAATAGATAGTATCTCATACGGCTTCCATAGCCCCAACAGAGAAGTTTAGTTACCCATGAATGCGAATGAGATCACGATTGACATTGTTGTTATACCACAAGATTGAGTAATTTCGTGTAGCTTAGGTGGTAGGCGTGAGGCGTGAATTCCTAGGCAAAGTAACGATTCTCTGGTTGTGGAATTTAAGAATAGAAGAGTAGAAGAAGAAAAATAGAATTAATGGAAGAATTAGAAGATGTAAGAAGATGATGTTAAAAGTAGAATGAGAGTTGTAATTCCGAGTTGTAAAATCTCTAGCAAAATAGGGTATTTATAATAGCCATATCCTAATCCTATTAGATAAATAAAATATCTAACCAAATCCTACTAGGCTAATGTAATACTTAACCCAATTGTACTAGGTTAATGTAACATTATCATAATCCAAATAAACTAATGAAATACATAACCCAATTATACTAGGTTAATGTAACATTATCATAATCCAACTAAGTTACTGCAAATCCCCAAAGTCTTCAAAAATGCTGTTTTAGCCCGGGACAGATTTTCTATGCAACAGTTTTGGTCCTTAGGCGTGTAAACTCCCTTCCCTTCCTTTGTGAGCTTTCTTTTGCGTCAAGTAAGCCATAAAATGCTGAATTCTGCATCATTTATACCTGAAACTTTACTAATCATGTTCGTTAGCTTATTTACAGGAAAAAGGACTAAAAGTGCATGAAATATATACTTTGTTCTCAAAACTAGGCTAAAATATGGGCAAAATATATTGATATAGGCGTGTAAATTCGCCTATCATCAAGAGCTGAGGTCATAGCCTATGCCTCTAGATAGCTTAATCCTCATGAAAAGAATTACCCCACTCATGATCTTGAGTTAGCAGCTGTCATGTTTGCCTTAAAGATTTGAAGGCATTATTCGTATGGGGTACATATGGATGTGTTTACAGAACACAAGAGCCTCCAGTATGTGTTTTCTTAGAAATACCTGAACCCACATTAGAGAAGGTGGTTAAAGTTATTGATAGAATATGACATGAGTGTTCTGTATCATCTAGGCAAGGCCAATGTGGTGGCTGATGCCCTCAGTAGGATTTCTATGGGTAGTGTTGCTCACGTGGAGGATGGTAACAAGAAGTTAATTCAGGAAGTTCATCAGCTTTCCTGACTAGGTGTTCGCTTATTTGATACAACATAGGGTAGAGTATGGGTGCAGAATAGTCCAAAATCCTTTTTGGTTTCTAAGGTAAAAGAAAAGCAGAATAGATATCCCAGTGTTATTAAACTAAAAGAGTCAGTCAGAGATCAGAAAATAGAGGTTTTCTCCCAAAAGGGAGATGGTGTGTTACTCTACCAGGGTAGACTATATGTTCCATATATCGATGACGTGAGATAGAGGATTCTTGCAGAGTCACATGGAGCACGTTACTCGATTCATCCCGGGGCCACTAAGATGTACCGCAATTTGCGGGAGGTTTATTGGTGGAGTGGGATAAATAGAGATATTGCAGAGTTTGTGGCTAAGTGCTCTACATGTCATAAGGTTAAGATTGAGCATCAAAAGCCTAGTGGGTCTATGCAAGAGTTTAGTATTCCCACATGGAAATGGGAGGAAGTGAACATGGATTTTGTGACGGGTTTGCTCCTTACTCACCACTAATATGATTTGATTTGGGTCATAGTAGATATGATAACCAAATCAGCTCATTTCTTACTAGTTCATACCTCTTATTCAGCCGAGGATTATTCCAAACTCTATGTTAGAGAGTTGGTCATTTTGCACGGAGTTCCATTGTCCATCATTTTAAATAGAGGTACGCAGTTCACCTCTTATTTTTGGAAAGCCTTCCAAAAGGGTCTTGGTACCCAAGTTTACCTCAGTACAACCTTTCACCCTTAGACAGATGGTCAAGAAGAAAGGACCATCCAGACTCTAGAAGATATGTTAAGAGCATGTGCCATTGACTTTAAGGGAAGTTGGTATGACCACTTTCCTTTGATTGAGTTTGCATATAATAACAGTTATTATTCCAACATTCAGATGGCTCCGTTTGAGGCACTCTATGGGAGGAGATGTAGATTCCCCATTGGTTGGTTTGAAGTGGGTGAGGCCGCAGTGATAGGTCCTGACTTGGTATTTGATGCCTTAGAAAATGTTTAGTTGATCAAGGAATGGCTCAAGACAACTCAGAGCCGACAGAAATCATATGCTGATGTGCGAAGAAATGATCCCGATTTTGAGATTGGTGATTTTATGTATTTGATAATCTCTTCTATGAAGGGAGTGAAGCGGTTTGGCAAGAAGGGGAAACTTAGTCCCCGATATGTCGGTCCTTACTGAATTCTCAACTATTTCGAAAAGGTAACTTACGAGCTTAAGTTACCTTCAGACTTAGCTTTAGTGCACCTAGTATTTTATGTCTCCTTGCTAAAGAAGTGCATAGGTGACCCAACAATTGTAGTCCCGACAGAGGGCATTGATGTATAGAACAACCTCTCTTATGAGGAAATATCTGTCAAAATTCTTGATTTTCAAGTTCGCAGACTAAGGAACAAAGTGGTTCCTCTAGTCAAAGTTCTTTGGTCGAATTAGTCTGCTGAGGGAGTTACTTGAGAAGTAGAAGAAGATATACGAACCAAGTATCGTCACCTGTTCTCTGCAAACTCAGACTCAGCTCAAGGTAACAGTTTTCCTTGAATTTATTCAGTTCTATGCTCAAATTACCTTTATAACTCTGTATCAGTTCAGCTGCATAGCATTCTCATATCATGCATACCTTCATAAAATAGCTCAGTCATGTGTCATATCTTCAAAACTCAATCATGCTGCAGTTATGCATGTCAGTATGATAGTTTAGTATATTAGTAGATTCAGTCATGAAATCATGCTTCAATTGTGCTTGATCAGTATGAAAATTCAGTCTATTAGTATTCTCAGCTTAGTTAGTCTCATTCGAGAATGAATGTTCCTAAGAGGGAGATTTTGTAAGACCCCACAAAATCCTAAGCTTAACTCAGTCTGTTAAAACTTGAAAAGAGGTCCAAGACTTAGAAATTTCAGCTAAGTGTTTACACCTAGAATTATTTTTGCCTTCATAATTTGTCGATCTTATTTTACGATCCTTATGACCTTAAAATATCGATATTTGGATTGAATCATGACCAGTGTATCAATAGGCTACTTCGGATGAGTTTCAGATTTTTTGGACCTCGTTTAAATCATATTCAAGTGGCCAAAATAGTGGATCGATGCGATCTCGACGCGTCGCGTTGCCCATCGTGTCGAGGATTATTTTTCCCTAGCTTTCAGTGCAATTCCAGTGAACCAACGCGAACTTGATGCGGTGTGTTGGTCATTGCATTAATTCCATCGACGCGGTGCGTCGCTCACCGCATCACTGGGCTCATTTTTAGTCATTAAAACTCCGCGTCCAGAGGGGTATTTGGGTCATTTTCCAACCCTTAATCAGCCAAAAAAATATGATATTAACCTACTCTAAAGGAAAAATATCTCATTCTCTCTCAAATTTACTCAATAACAAACCCTAGGGCATTCAAATTTCAAGACCAATCTTCAAGAACACTCCATCAATCTTCACGAATTTACTTACCAAGGTATGTTGGGTGTTCATCCAAGGGTTTCCTTCCACCCTTGGAGTTCAAGAGCCTCTTTTATAATTTAAAGATGATTGCTTTCATGAATTCTATGCTGAGTTAAATTGTATTCATGATTGTAATTTTATTTGGGTTCTAATCCATGATTAATTACAAAATTCATATGAATTAAATAGCATGTGTGTAGTTTTATGTAGTTTCAAGTTGGAAAACCTTAAATTTGTGAGTTTGGAATTGTGATCATGATGCTTCCATGTTGACTAGTATTATGTGCATAAACTATGCCCCCAAGTGTTTGATATAATGTTCATGAGAGTTGAATAGTGAATCGTGACATAATAGTATGTGTACAAGTTTATGCCATGCAAGGGTTTGCTAGAATGCCTCAATGAATGAATTATGACAAAGTGACTAGTTATCATGATTAAAGATTGTGTTATGTTTATACTATCTATGCTATCGAGTCCTGGGGGTATCTAATACCCAATAATCTAGCTGCTACCTAGATTTACAGTAGTTTCAGGATAGTCTCAGTGATGTCACGTACAGTAGTACTCAGTCAGTAACAAAACTCAGTATACTCACTCAGTAACAGAACTTAGTATATTCAGTCTGTTAACAGAACTCAGTATACTTAGTCAGTAACATAACTCAGTATATTCAGTCTGTTAATAGAACTCAGTGAACTCAATCCAATTTAGTTGGACAACACGATTAGTAATAGTTCAGTCAAGCCTAGTACAGTCTAGAAATCAGTTCAGTATCTATTTACTTGGGAGTATGAATCAAGACCGAGCGAACCCAGGGATGGAGGCATTCTTATCAGTAAAAAGGGTTTGACTCTTAGTAGCAGTCCCTGCGTTACAGAACTATGTAACCAGCGTAGGTTGAGATATCTTCCTTCCATTCTAGGGTTGATACATCTCGTACGAGTACAACAAGGATTGACGAAAGGGCTTCCCTCCAAAGAGGGTTAGCTGATAGCCATTGTTAGTATCCCTTGGCAAGGTGCTAATACCCTTTCAACTAGGGTCACAGGTTAGATCCCAACTCAGTTTATAATCTGGGTATGTCAGTTAGATGAACACTCCCACAGTTTTAGTTTTGGTTTCAGACTCAGTATAAAGCCCCAGTTCAGTATCAGAATCAGGACTGTCAGATACAGTTACCCAACTAGGTTTAGAACTTATTTCAGTTCTACAAAATCAGGACTGTCAAAAATAGTCACTCAGTTAACTGTAATACAGTATCAGTAAACTTAGATATCAGTCATTCAGTTTTCAAAACTCATTATCCACCATTAAATGTGATCTTAGTTACAGTATAAGTAGTTATGTGCATAGCGTTGCATAATCAACATTTTACAATAGTTTTAGATATACATGTACTTACACTCAGTTATATTCATGATTTCTCAGCTAGTTACTGTTCATGTATATGAACCCCAGCATTCAACCTTACCTCACCTAGCATACCAGTATATTCAAAGTACTGACGTATACCTTTATTTTCCACTATGATGTCTTATATCATAGGGTTCGATGCACGGACTCCTGACTATACCTAGCATCCCAGATTATCAATAGAAGATTTAGTAGTGAGTCCTCATATTTAGAGGAAAGATTACTATTTCAGTTATCAGTACTTCAATAGTTGGAGTTTGTTGAGGGCTTGTACCATCAACTCCATATTCAGACAGTTCAGTTAGAGGCTCTTCAGACTAGATTATTTCAGATAATTTTTTAGTTTTCAGTATTTATTTATCACTATTCAGTGTTTGTTTTTAGTTATGAACCTTATAGCAGATTCAGCCTAATTTCTGCATTATTACAGAGTTATTATAATTCAATGATTATAGCATGTACCAGCCATTGGTTAGCTTGTGGTTCTTGGAGATTATGAGCACTATGTGACGTCTGGGGTGCATATTCGGGGTGTTACAACAAGTGCTAAGAATTCCTTGTGAAGGGTTTGAACATTCCTTCACCTCTAACTTCCACTTAGGTTTCCTAGTAGTAGCCTTCATTTTATTCATTGGATCCTCTTCAAGCACGCTTCCACGAGGAGTAGCTTATTTTGCTTTTGACTCTTTGGTATTAAGTTTGGAGATCATTTAAGAGATCTTGTCAAGAGTTATAAACATGGAAGAAAATAATTTATTCACCCTAAAAGTACTAGGATCCTCAATTGGGAGTGGTTTACTTGTAGCTTTTTTTTTAAGAAACCTCCTCTCCAGGTCATTCACATATTGCAACAATGAATCCCCCTAAATCTATAGTTTAATAATCCTCCAACCCTTCCTCCTACAACATTACCATACAAAAAATTATTTACACTGTAATAAGAATAAGAAGTACAAGTTTTTCCTTTATAAGAAGAAGAGAATGTTTTTCGACTATGGTCAATATGATGTCTTAAAATTGGTTCCACCCAAACATCTATACCCCCTAGACTAGAATAGAAAGTAGAGCATGATGAGGAAGGTAATTCATCCCCACAACTTCCGCTTGCACAAGATGAGGAAGGTAATTTATCCCCATAACTCCTTCTTCTATGACAATCCTCTTTAAAGAGCTCATAAGATATATGGGTGAAAGAATTGTATCTCACATCGCCTTCATCACCATGGCGTGTAATATGAGATCCCCCACACCCTTAATTTTCACTATCAAATTCATTATAAGATACTTCTACTCCTTTATGTTTATAAAAAAAAGCCATAAGACCCATTTATTTAACATTCATATCTGGAGAAGTAGTTCTCACAACCATATTGCTCATCATCACATTCATAGCCTTCATAGGATTCACCATTGTAATTTTGAGCTTCATTAGTTTTCTCACAAGAACTCAAAGAGCCCTCATGTGGCTTATTATCACTATACTTATAGTCTATGTTGCTACAAGCATAGTCACTAATGTCATCTCCACAATAATTCGAGGCTATGTATATCTCCCTTATATCACCTTTTGTACCTAAAAAACTAGAAAATAAATTAGTAATAAAAGCTTCATGTCACTCTTTATATGCATTCTTAACTCACCTTTTATGGCTTCTTTCCAAATGGATAGTGTTATTAGCTTGCTCGACAATTTAAGGTTATATATGCTTTTGAGGAATGAATCTTGTGATTCTTGAAAGAACGAGGATTCAATTAAAACTAACAAACTTGAATATAAAAGATTAGCAACGAAATAAAAAGTAAAAAGCGCACAAAGAACAACACATAAAAAATCTAACTCAAAGAACTTGAAAATATTTAGTAGGGTAATCTACTAATTGAAATCAAGTTATGAAGAAAAAGAAAGGTAAAATTAATAAAACAAAACTAATATACCCAGATTAGGATTTTAAAAAATACTTTGAAGGAAATTGGATTGAATCCATGAGAAAATGCTCCAAAAAGGTGGAGAAATCCAAAAGGACGCTTGAGGAAGCTTTCAAGAAATTGTACCCTTGTACTTCCTTGTCCTTTACCCATTTGGAATATTCCCTTTTGTAATACTCCCAAATGCTTTTATTTTCTCTTTATTTTGGATCAAAATCCGCTCTTCTTTATATTTATTCTTGAAGATATGAATATATGAATATCATAGAGAACACCAAGGATATTGACAAACTTAAAAAATTCACAACTTCTTTAATTTTAGCTCCGATTAGCACAAAATTCGAAACCCAATTTCCTTTTATATGGAGAAAAAATGCCAATTACTTTGAAGCCCCGATTACTAGATAAGATATTCAAATTTTCAGAAACATTTCCTACATCTTCAAGTCATGAAGAACACTTTGAACATGAAGAACTCCTAAAAATCACAAATCTCTCAATTTAGCTCGCAATTGCACAAAATTTTAAATTTAGGCTCCTGTTAATGTGGGAAGCAAACACTAATACTTTTTAGCCATCAATTTCAAGTCAAAATGTTCAGATTTTAAAATTCATTTGAAATATTTTTCAAGTCACGAAGAATACCATGATCAAGACGAACACCAAATTAAAGCCCATTGATTTTTTTTCATCGTTTATGCTCAAATTTAAAATTCAAGCTCCAAATGATTAGGAGAAACAACTTTATTATAAATCAACACCCAATTTAGCCTAGATCTAATAATCAACTTCTTCAAGATCGAGGGTCAACAATGGTGAAATACTTAAATCAACTCCAAATCAAACCAAATTCATATTCGAAGTGAGGTAGAGAACAAATCCCAATCACTTTTGACCCTTGATTTCCACCCAAAAGCTTCATATCTAAGAACCTACTTTAAAATCTTCAACTCAACAATGGTACAAGGCTAAAACAACTCGAAATGACTTGAGATGCCTTATTAATATTATGCCCCCAAGATGTGAGATGCTTATTGATATTATGCCTCCTAGATGTGAGATGCCTTATA
Organism: Capsicum pubescens; assembly: GCA_030864215.1. Classification (NCBI taxonomy): domain Eukaryota; kingdom Viridiplantae; phylum Streptophyta; class Magnoliopsida; order Solanales; family Solanaceae; genus Capsicum; species Capsicum pubescens. The sequence continues at coordinate 80,509,581 of CM061541.1, read as the reverse complement.
TATGTGTGATACCTTATTAATATTATGCCTTTTAGATGTGAGATTTTTATTGATATTATGCCTCCTAGATGTGAGATGCCTCTTAGAGGTGATTTATGACCTATAGATATGATATGCCTCATAGATACAATTGATAACCTTTAGAGATCACATGCCTCATAGTTATGCTATGGCTTATAGATACAAGATGACTTACAAATATGATTATTGATATGAGTTTTGGATAACTGTGTGGGCCTAAGGTTATGATTATGATGTTGTAACTATTTTGGATAAATTATTAATCCCAACTCCATATTATGATATAGGTTGGAAATTCATGAAGCGTTTATCCTTGTAAAGGATGCGGTTGTAGTTTATGAATATATTGATGCTTATGATTCCATGGTTTGAATATTGGTGATGTAAAGCATAGATTCAGTACATTCATGATCATTAAATCAGTAAATGATGTGATTCTAGCTAAAATATGATCTTATTATTGTTTTACCTTAGTAAGGACTCAAACCCACTTTTCACCTTAAAAATGGATTTTTTCATAACAATAACTGCCTGTCTTAATGAATAAATTATGTGTAAGAGATTAATAGTGACATTTTAAAGATTTGACAGAGATAGTTTCTAGTCTATGATTTAATACTACTAATTATTCTGGTCGTGAGAGACTCCCACCCTATCTACACTTTTACAATGATTTTTCACTCTGGGCAATGGATTTATAGATTTACACACTTTATATCCATGACTTAAGTTTATGAACCTATTATATATCTCTATACAGCTCTCTCTAATATGGGAAAGAGGAAGATAACGTATTAATGATATAAATTCTGGGTAAAACACGAGGGTATATTATAGTATTGACCTTATATATATATTTTGATGATTATGATGATATGATTATATACCTAGAAAGGCCTAAAGATGATTATGATGATATACTTATATACCCGGTAAGGCTAGAGGATGATTATAATAATATACTTATACACTCTGCAAGGCCGGAAGATGATTATGATGATATGTTTATATACCCGGCAAGGATGAAAGATGATTATGATGATATTATTATATACCCAACAAGGCAGGAGAATGATTATGATGATATATTTATATACCCGGCAAGGATGAAAGATGATTATGATGATATGATTATATACCCAACAAGGCAGGAGGATGATTATGATGATATTCTTATATATTCTGTAAGACTGGATGATCATTATGGTGATATGCTTATATACCCGACAAGGTCGGAGAATGATTATGATACTGATTATATATCCAGTTCAAGTCTAGATGATGATTGTGTTATGGATTATATACTTTTCATTCTTTCTTGCATGTGCATTGCCTATCACTATTATGTGCCTACATCAATCAGCCTTATGGGGGGTTGCATATGTTTGGGTGATGATTATGCCTTGTGGTGTATTGCATGTTGATTGAACTTTCTAACACTAGGGAGGTGGGGGTACGTGAAAGGCTCAGCTAGTATTGTTTTTTCAGACTAGCCGATTATTCATGTTGTCATTGATATTGTTATGAACATTGTTATGGCTAGTTTGTGACAGATTAGTTACTGATTTAGTATCAATATTTGAGGTATGATTCTTGAACTTCTATCTTATGATTTCTTTATTATGAATTAACTCATGATTAGATGTTTGTATTAGAAACCCTGAGTATACTAGCACTAGTTACTGCTATGATTATGAGGTCTTAAAATGCTAATTCAATAATTTAGGTTATAATTTGAGTTGACCTTTTTTATGTTTATACATACGTATATCTAGCTATATGTCGCTATGGAATTACTGTATATCCCTTCTCCCCTTCATTTATTTAGACTGTATATTTATTCCTTGTCCTTGTATACTGTTATATATCCTTCTTTTGCCCTTTATTCGTATATTGGCCAATGATAAATGGTATAATATTGAGATTCCTGTGTATGGATGGAGTAGTATAGTTCATCATTGATACTTTCTTAGCATTATTATGCTAGTTTCTAAGTTGTGAGTAGAATAGTTACCCTTACTATCTCACTAGCTTTATCATGTGATTGCTGGACATTTGGGTGTAGTTCTATTTTTATTTATATGTCGTATATATCTACATTATCTTTGGAGCTGAGTTGACAATTGTCTAAAGAGTACCACATGTTTGGAATTCATACTACACTTCTGTAGCCTGTAGATCATAGTTTAGGTTATCCCCGATGTTGTGTGCATCAATCAAACCAACCATGGTTCGAAGACATAGGAACATAGGGTGAGCTCCTGACATATGAAGTATTACCTTTCTCCCTATTATCTGCTATACTAGTCTCTATGTTGTATTCTGATATGAGTTATAATAGTGTAATTCCCTTGGTATTTCTTTTTTTTTTTTACTTGATCTGTGGTGGATTTATGCACTTCAGTGTTTTTATTCGAGCTTAATTAGTCTTGTTTTGAGGATTTCTCTTGTTCTAAATGAGTAAATATTTATATAATTTAGAATATAAGTGTTAAATTACTTGATTGTAATGTTTAAGGTGTGCTTCAAATAAGTTTGGAATCTATTTGGTCACTTAGAGTTTAGACGAGAAAACTAGTGTTACTAGCTTGAGCTATGTGTTGTTCTAGTTTATCTCGATGGATTCTAGTGTGAGTAATGAGTTACTAAGGGTATAAGGGTGTAAATATGTGTTTAATTACTTGTTTGTATTGTTTAATGTTCAACTGAAACAAGCCAAGAGACAAAACGCTAAGTTAAATATCAAAAGGACAAAACTTGTATTTTTAACTTAAGTTACTAGTTCATCGTCTTGGATTGTATGTTGTTTTGAAATTTATTTCGTGGTGTTTGATTAGATAGGATGATTGTTTAGTTGATAATTATGTTATATGGATGATTCACAAGATTTAAATCAATTAGAAATATCACCACAAAGCTTGGAATGGAACGACAAACACTTGACAAAAAATGGACATTTTGGAGTCATTGGCATGCCACGGACCTTAGGCACCACTTTAGGGCCATGAAAAAGACTTATGAGAATCCTAAATGACTAATTACAGTATAAAACTACAATTATATCATTCCACATACCCTATACATCGCAATAAGGGCGTGGAAAGACCCTAAGTCAAAATCGACTACTTTGATCCTACGATTAATAGGACACTTAGTTGTTATGTTTGACACCTTGGAAGACCTTGGTTCTTGAAGGTAAGATGTATAGCACTTCAATTAGGGTTTTTTTTTTACCATTACATTGGCTTTTTCCTTAATTTTAACATGTATTCATTCATTGTGATTACGGTCATATCCATGATCGGCTTAATACCCTTTTTTCCCGGGTTAAGGCCAAGAACATGAGTGCTATGGTTAGGAATTGATTTAGTTTATTTTTTTATAATGTTTTGTTGTTTTTTAATCCTTTTTATCACTATTTTAAGAATTTTTTACCCTTATAATACATGTATAATCATTTTGTGAACTTGGGAGGAGGAACAAGAGGATAGAACGTGGGATAGATAGATAGAATAGTAGTCTTCGAATTGAATAGTTATAATTTGCATATAGTATAGAAATATACCTTTTTAATCTATTTGGTTCAAGTATAAGATGAAATATGAATTTATTTTACTTATTTCTTGCATCCCCGCTCAATAATGGAGTTGTGGGGCTAAGTAAGATAATTGACTAGAGGTTCAGAAGGCCATATTCATAGTATGAACCTCGTGAACCAACAAAAAATACAATCAACCTAACCAATGGAGTTTATATCATAGTATGACTATTTTCAGTGCCTTATCCTTGGGTTTCTCCCTATAACTATTCAAACCTTTAATTTACCGCATCGTTTAATTTACATTAAGTTATAACTTTTAAACTTTTTTGGTTATGTTTGCACTGATTTAATCTTAATAGTGGGACTAGTATTGTATAGTTGTTAACACAAGTCTCTAAGGGATCAATACTTGGGTTGTAAAACGCCAATATATTACTTGGTGAGATCACGTACACTTGCGTGTACGGCTGGGCGCAATAATACTCTTATTATATTTGAATCTCTTGTGCTAATACCACTAGGTTTTGGAACTATATTATGAATTTGATCTTTTAATACATCTATTTCACATTCTTTCCTTTATCTCTTTATTTAGTCTGCTACTAGCTATTCCAGACTGCGGGTTTAGGTTGCCTACTAGTGGGTTATAGTAGGTGTCATTATGACATAATAAATTGAGTCGTGATAAATTGGTATCATATTCAGGTTAACCAGTGTATTAGTACAATAGCTAGTGTTTAGTATTGTCATACAAATCGGTGCCGAGAAGTCTATAACCTATCTTCGGAATGCTATAGGGATATTCTTAGGAAATCTAAATTTGAACTCCTTGTTGTGTGTTCGCATTTCTATAAGCCTCGAGAATATTCTTTGACTCTCTTCTATCCCAAATAGATGATGCGAGATGGTCGATAGATGCATACAAGACTTTGACATGTGCTTTTAGAGCTTCAGTACAATATTGAACCAGAGAATCAAGGATGGGTATTGAAGATCTTAAACATCATCCAAAGGATTTGGGGCCAACTAAGGCTTTAATAGTGCTAATAATTACTTCATACCTTAGAGGTTCAGCATTGCAAATCCTGAGCATATTGTAAAACCCACATAGTTAGGGATGACATCTAGATTATTGAGTAGTTCTTAGACCAGAGTTGTATTTATTGGTGTTCATCAGGGTTCTTTTATGAGATTGGGTTTATCGAGTGTGCCAGTCATATTCCTATGCTATATTCTTTTGAGAAGGCATGGTGTATGGATTTATTAGAGGATTAGCATTGCCACTTTGTTTGGCATTGGATCACTTAATAGTAGTTGGGTCTTTCTTCTCTCAGGTAGTGGATTATGTGAGGGCCACAAAGATGGAATATATTGTGACTTATACGGATGGCGGCATGAGGCCAAGCCATTAGTATAATGCTATTGGTATTTCATCTAGGAGTGAGGACTCTTCTAGTGGAGATCAACTTCACTTGCATCCTATTATCTCTACGCAAGTAGTATTTTAGACTCTGAGTAGTTTTCAGGCTAGTCATGGTAATCATAGTGGGTAGAGTTCTTGTCAAACCTTGCAGAGATTTTGGTATGGGTCTTCAAGCCATGGCAGTCATTCTGGATATGCAGGTACATTATCTCAAAGTATTTTAGGAGAATGTTTTGGTTATGGTGATATGGAACACTATTCCAGAGAGTGCCCTAAACGTGAGTTAGTTGTTCAGATAGAGTTACTATATATTCCTTTATAGCCTAGTGTTCATAAGGTAGGCTATGATAGTGAGAAGGATGATCATGGTAGTAGAGAGTTCTCTCAGTGTTAGTTGGCCATCCATTTGAGGTTCAATTTGTGTTTCTCTTTAGGTTAGGGCTTTATGAGTTTTATACAATGATAGAGAGATTGGTCACTAGTCTAGAGAGTGTCCCCTTCATGGAATTGCTAGTTAGTCAGCTCATTCAGATTAGCCTCGTGATGATTATGGCACTTTTATTTTGAGATAGTGCGCTTGGTACCTCAGTTGATAATTCAGTTGGTCAGTCTAAGTTTTAACCCATTTAGATTTTTTTCTCTCGTAGACTCATCAAGCATGTGATTGCGGATTTCACCATGATAGGTGTTCTTTTATTTACCTGTATTTGACCTTTTTTCATTGCATGTGTTGAGGTCTTTATAACCATTTATGTTTATATGCCTTAATGAGTTCATATTGGTTTTTGTGTTCCTTGTTATTGAATTCATGCTTATATAACTACCCCTGTGGTTTATTTCTTTTACTAGTTGATGGAGTAGATCTGTATTGATATTTTTTCCCTGTGGGTGTAGTATTTGGGTTTGAATCCCCTTTATCTTGGCATATTGGCCTTGTGGACCTTGAGTGGTACTTGCCATTGATTTTCATTATGGTACCGCCTGTACATTATATTGATATTTTTATTGTTTTTGTTATTGATATTATTTGATGTAATTGATCTTTGTTGGGTAGTTTCTTAGACTAGTGTTATCTAGTTCGAAATCCATTTATTTTTGGTTCCTATTCTATGGCTTGAGCATCTATAGCCCGTTTTGATGTTTTCTTCCCTATAGCGAGGCGAGGTTGATTATTTTTCTCTTTTGTTGGCTGTGCTAGACTTATTATTGAATGAATTATGGTATCGAAGGTAAGTTGACCTTCTATGGTTTTGTATGTTTCTAGAGTTGGAAATTTAGTTATATTATCGTTCTTGAGTTTGGGATCCTTAGACTTGCCTCTTGGGTTATGAAGGTTGTTGCATTGGCTATCCTTTTCTATGTAGCTTGTCTTTGAGATTGACCAGTTTGGGGTTCGTTCTTTATTGTGTCTATTTTATTTCCTGATAGTGGTTTGATATTAATGTCGGAAGGTCTTGGATTCATCTCATAGATTTGTTGGGTTTGTCTCCTAGTATTGGTTTACCCTCATTATTGGTGTAGAGTTGGATTCCCCATTCACACCATGATGCGGTTCTCGTTCTAGTGGAGTTAGAGAGTTGGAGACATGCAATAGTTCCTGTGGTTGCTACTTATGTTGGACAATTGGAAATTCTTTATCTTGAGTTGTTTATTTCATTTTGTGTTAGTGGTCTTGACGTTGGCATTGGTGTCGAGATTGGTGAATTCTTTCTCTATGATGTGATTCATGAATTGATCGAGTTATGATTGTCCTATATGGACAGATTTATAAAATCCACATTCTAGAGTTTGTTAGTCCTATTAAGATAATGGTGAACTACTTCTCCTTAGTAATATGTGCCTATGACTATTCTTTGCCGAGATAGAGTGTTGGATTAATTAGTTGTTGGCTAAAGTTGCATTTCTTTGAATTGCTAGAGTTTTTGCCATTACTAGTATGGTTTCCATCCTTGGGGAGCTTTTGAGCATATTTTGATAGTTCATGCCTTCAGCAAATATGGAGTTGAGTTCCTGTGTTTTCAGCCGGTGAATTACCCTCTATTATAATTTTGTTCTTTAGCTGTGTTTTAATTTTGGCTCGGCATGATTTAGCATATATGTGTATGATTTGGAAAATATGGTAAATATTAGTATTTGACTTTAGTTTGGAGTTTGTTGGCTCTATTTTGGATTTGACGCTTTCGGATGACGATTTTGAAGTTATGATAGAGTTGGAGTATGAATGCCTACTCTTCTTCAGGTTTAGTTTGGGTAGTTGAGATCGAATGATTTAGCCTTGGTGTTGAGGTTTTAGCTAGGAGTTGTAGAGCTTGAGTTCAAACTTTGTTTTAGATTTATCTCAGTTTGAATTTTATTTATAGGTTGGTTGATCCTTCTTTATGGGTACTTTTTGGTCTTCTCGACTATGGATGGATTATAGTTGATAAGTGTTCTAATGATAGCCCATGGACCCTGTATTGGTTCCTTCAGCTTTGACCGAGGTTCTTAAGTTTTCTTTGGGATTTTCTGATGATATACTCAGTGGGATTAGTACACTTGAGTTGGAATTAGTATGGCTTCATTATTTATTGATGGGACATCCTGGAGTAGATCATTTAGTGATGAGAAGTTATGCTTTAGGCTTCAGGGTTTTACTTTTGATTACCATCCAAACTAGTTGTAGAATTAGCATAGATTACATTCTTTGATTATCTTTATTGGTGTACCCAGATAGAGCCCTATGGGCTTCTTCTCATGTTTGTCATGTAGACTTTTAGTGGATCATCTTCAAATCTTTGTGTTCTCTGTGATAAGATTGCATGGAAAAGACTCTCATGACATTTCTCTTGGTTTGGAGTGGATAACGGGTGTGGAATGGTAAAGTTAGGTTATATTGGATTTGGAGTAAGTTTTATGACTCATGCCTTAGGTTGGTTTGGCTTGGATGAGCCTTTGTTGATTTGTGCGGGTATCGAGATGATATTAGTGTGTTGTGGTTTAGATTTGCATGCATCAACCTTTTTCGGTTCAGTTGGAGGCCAGTTGGTGGTTGAAGTTGAGTTTTGGTTGTTTGGAAGTGAAGTGAAAGAGCTGGTTGAAAAAGAGATACCTGTGGCAAAATCCATTGGAAGTGTTCTCTCTTCGTGGAGGCTATCTGAGAAGTTATGCTTAGATCATATGGGCCCAATACCTCATCCTTTCGAGCTTTTAAGATCTTCCTATCCATTGACTTTCGTGGATGAAAGTTCTTTTAGTAATGGATATTGTAATGACCCTCTCGGTAATTTCCTTGATTTATGTGTATTTCTAAAGTTTTGAGCTGTCCCACAGTAGCTATAGGTCATTTATGACTTGCCAAAACTATCAATTTAGAGATCGGATAGCTCATTTGGATTTTGTCTCATTTCTCTATTTTGGAGCTTTCGCTGATTAGGATTTGGTCTCGGATCGAAACTCCTAGTAGATGGCCTTGGATGAGATTCTGACTGAGCCAACAACTTCAGAATGTTAATTTTAGGCTAGGTAAACCTTTTGTTTGGGTCCTGTTGCACCCGAGCTCCTTTCGACCAATTGGTTGGAAATTTGGGAAATTTGAAATTTAGTGTGGGACCCATATTTGATTGAAACAACCTTGGATGAAAAATTCGATTGAGCAATTGAATCCGAAACGTTAAATTTAGTGTGGTTACATAGTTTGTTTGCATATATAGGATTTTGAATAAATCCCGAGGGATTGATGGAAACTTGGAAAATTTCCAAGTTTTAGCTATCAACTGGCGTGGCATTGATTGCCCGCCAAGGGCAGCGATCGCGGTACCCTTGGCAGGGAGATAGTGAGATTGTCATTGTCTTGTCGCGATCGCGACTTAATATGCAGTCGCTAGGTTAGTGCGATCATATACATACTGGTCGCGATAATAACTATTGATTACCTGGTCTTGGTATATAAAGCCCCAATTACCATAATTTTAGCTCATTCTTCACCCATTTCTTGAGAGAGAAGGCCCTAAAAGGGAGGCAAAGCTTGGGATTAAGCTAGTAAAATTTTTGGGGAGCTTGTTTATCCATTATTCCATGATTTACCTTTGAATTCATGGTAAGTTTCCCTCAATTTCATGATAAATTTTTAAAAATTAGGGCGTTGAATTCTTAAACTTTGAGGTTCGATTTGAGACCCATATTATGTTCTATTTGCGCTTAACTTTTGGGCACAACTTCCTTGTCCTTCGAGGGACCTCGTGGTGGATAAAATTTTTGAATTTCATTAATAAGCCCCGCATGCCCGTTCTTGACCTGAACCTTAATATGGCAATATGGGTCTTGTTTTACTCCTAATAACATGTAGATTATGATTTTGATAGCGTAGCAACATTTTATGGTTGTGGAGTAAAGATGGAAGTTTTATGGTTAATTCAAGAATTTGCAATTCGGCTTTGAGGTGGGCTTCTATCTACTCTTCTTTGTAAGATGACCTGTGTTATATAGTTCATGTGAATGCGAATGCTAAGATTAATTATGGGTAGAACACTGTGACTTCACCTTGATTATTTAAATTTGGGAATTATAATGACCCTTCAGGTCATTTTCTATAGTTATGTTTATCTTCACAAATTTGAGCTTCTCCATCTTCCCCAAGTCATTTATGACTTGCTAGGACCGACGATTCGGCTACCGGGCAGTTTTTTTGGTTTTTAAAACCAATTCTCTATTTAGAAGTCTTTGCTGATTCCAAATGGCCACCGAGCAAAAAATTCAGTGAAACGATCTCGAATGCAATTCTGACTTCACCAATAGATCCATAATATCAACTTTAGTCTAGGTAAACCTTTGGTTCGAGTCTCAATTCTCCGTGCTCATTTCAACCTTTGGTTGGAAAGTTGAAAATTGGAAAGAATAGGTGTGGGACCCATATTTGGTTGAAACAACCTCGAATTGAAAATTTGACCTTGTCATCGCGTCTGTAATGTCAATTTTATACTAGGGGGACCATTGGTCAGGTTCCAAGGCTCCCGAACTTATTTTGGGATATTGAGCAGATTATATAAAAAATTCTGAAACTATAGGTGTGGGTGCCACATTTTACCTAAGCAATCTCGGATGAAAGTTTTGACGACTCCAATGGATATGGAATGTAGTTTACACTCAAAATTCACAATTAGCTCATGTTCTTTAGATTTTGGATGAGTTATGAGGGTTATAAACTTATTTTTGATTTTACTGTCATCTAGTGTAACTATGATAGTGGAAAATAAAGTGGATAGCGGTAGCGCAATTGCGACCCATAAGACCGTGATTGCGATGCCTCCTTACCTGTAGGGGCTATATAAAGATCCCAAGATGCTTTTGGGGCAGATACCCTTCATCATTTAGACCTAGAAACCCCAAAATGAGTGTAATAACTCAAAATTGGTCATGGTGGGTGACTTGGAAGCTTGACTATCATCTTTTATCGTGTTTATCTTTAAATTAAGGTAAAATCCTTCGAATTCATGCTTGAATTTTCTAGTTTTGATTGAAAACCCAAATTTTTCTTAGGTCTTGATTTTAGCCCAAAGTTTGCTTTATTTTCACCCATTTCTTGAGGGTTATGATTTCTTATTTATGTGTGAATATTGGGTTAGCCTCAGAAACTTATTTTTTGTATGTCAGCTCCACTTGGAGTCTTGGTGTCGTATTTGGACTTGAGCATAATAGTGCAATATAGGCATGATTAGACTCGTATTGATGAGTATATTATGATTTTGATAGTGTGATGACATTTTCAAGATTGTAAAGTGAAGACGAGAATGCAGTGCATGAAGTGAGGTTTTGCAGTTTGGCCTTGAAGTAGGCTTCTGTCTACTTTTCTCCACAGATGATGTGTGATATGTATTGTGTGTGTATATGGATGTTAGGCTTGAGTATGAGTAGGATGACTTGGCCTCAATTATTAATTTTTGGAGTTTAGATGAGGGCTTGGGACCCGTAAAATGGAATGTTTATACCCCTTTTGAATCCTATTGCTTTCCCTCTCTAGTTTAGATTAGTTGTAGTATGGCTATGATGTAAACCTATGTTTGGGATATGGTTTTAGCATTTGAAGCATGATTTGTTTATTTGACCTTATTAGGATAGTGTGGTGGTCTTAAAATCGTAAGTTGGGTAAAGTTGACATGAGTACCCTTGTTTCTAGTCGAAGTTGCAATCTTAGGCTTGAATGTGGCTTATTTGATATCTTGAAGTTGGACTAGATACCTCAGCCTAGTTTGGGGCATGGTATGCCTAATTATGGAAATTGAGGATTAGAAGAGGGATCGTCCGACCCACTTAGGCCTAAACTTGTGTTAAGCCTTGTGGAATTAGTTGCGGATATTAGACATAGCTGAGGCTAGTAAACCTTAGAATAAGATTACTTTGTGACTTGGTAACTTGTATTGATATTCCCGAATTGTGTCTCTTAAGTTATAGTTATGATACTTCTTGTGGAAGTGATATTGGGCATTTAGAGATGACATTCCTCTTAGATAAATTATGTGGCCTATAGAGATGCTATTTCCTCTTAGACTTGATGATTGGCCTTTAGAGATGCTATTTCCTCTTAGACTTGATAATTGGCCTATAGAGATGACTATGTGACTTGATGATTGGCCTATAAAGTTGCTATTTACCTTTAGTTATGATTATTGGACCTATAAAGACGACATTCTTCTTAGATATGACAATTGGATGAGAGAGGTGATACTCCTCATAAGTCATTCTGTATGACCTATTGATAGGAGATATCTTAAGTATGATTATATGTTTATTGGTATTATTCCTCCTAGATATGAGATGCCTCCTATGTGAGAGATGATTTCATGCTTATTGATATTATGCCTCCTATATGCGAGATGCATCTTATATGTGAGATGATTTGAGATATGTTACCTCTTATAAATATGATTGTTGATATACATTTGGATATGTATATGGGCCGAAGGTCGTGATTATGATATCGTGATTATTACAGACATATTATTGTCCTGAGGGCAGTGTTATGATATTGATTGGATATTCAATAAGCGTTTATCTTTGTAAAGGATGCAATTTTAGTTTATGAATATGAATATCTATTTGTATACACATCTCTCCAGTATGGGGTGGAGGAAGATGCGGTATGGCTCTTATTATTCCACATATTGAATACTGGTGATGGCATGCATAGATTTAACACTTTTATGATTATTATATTGGTAATTGATGTGATTCTATCTGGAATACAATCTTATGGCTGTTCTTCCTAATTAAGGGTTAAGCTAAGTGGTAGCTAGATGTCTTTTAGGTGACTATAATACTTGATGGTTAGAAATCTAATGTACTAGTTAATGAAACTTACTTAGTTATGATATGGTTGCTAGCGATGATTGATATGTGGCTAATAATGATTTTGAGTTTTGTGTAGGTGGAGATTAGTTGATATTGATGACTAAGCTTATGATGTCGAATAGTTGATAATAGAGGATTAGTTGGTAAATGATGGTTAGCTAATGAATGATGTTAGTTAATAAGGAATGGTTTGATGATAAATGGTAATTTATTAACTACTAATGATTATTGGATATAGGATGATTAGTTTATAATTATGAATAGTGGATAAATGACGATTATGGTCTAGTGATGAATCTTGACTAGATGTTAGGTATTGTCTATTTAATAGTTAATGGTTAGTTGCTATCCCATGAATAAGGATTATGTGAAGGATAATTTTAGGCTAATAATTAGCGGTCATGTGATGACTAGAAAATTAGTGATTTAATATTGATAAACACTAGTTAGCTAATAATGTGTAGGGGGGAGTATTGAAAAGGTAGATATTTTTATGATGGAACAATTATGACTATGAGAATACTAATAGGCTTGTAGATTTATCCTCCTTTTTGCCACGACTTGAGACCGTGCGCCTATTATATATCTATAAATATATGTGTATTGATTTATATGATATATTGTTACTCGGCAAGGCCCGAGGATACTATGATGATATATCGAAACCCAACAAGGTCAGAGAATACTGTCATGATACATTGATACCTAACGAGGCTGGAGGATACTGTGATGATATATTGCTACCCGACAAGGCCAAATATTAATTATGATGATGATGGATATGATGATGACAGTTATGATAGAGATGGTCATGATGAGTTGTGATATTGATTTGTGTACCTTACATTCACTCCTACATGCGCATCGCCTATCACTAGTATGAACTTATGTCTATCAGCTAGTATAGGATGACTGCATAGAGATAAGTGATAAATATGCCTTGTGTTGTTGTATGTTGATTGAACCTTCTAACCCTGAGGTGGTGGAGGGTACTTATAGGCTTGGCTCAATATTTGGTTGTTCGGAGTAGCCAATTATTCATGATGTTATTGATATTGTCATTAACATTATTATGATCATTTTTATGGCTAGCTTATGATAGATTGGTCATTGATCCGGTATTGGGATTTGAGGTATGTCTTCAGACTCTTTTATCTTATGATTGCATTCCTATGCATGATTATTTTATGTCTAGCCATATGGATTTGAAACCCTGAGTATAATAGTATTTAAATCTTGATAATATTATAAAGAGGTCTAATATTGATGATATAATGACATAGATTATGCTTTGTGATGACCTCACATCTATTTGTATATATATATATAGCTATATGAAGTTATGGTACTATCGTATATCCCTCCTTTAGTTGTTCATTTTAAATAGTCATTTCTTTGCCTTGTATATTACTATATGTCTTTGTTTTGCCCTTTATTCGTACATTAGCTTGGGATATACACTAAAGTATTGATGCAGATTGAATGCATCCGTAATAGGATATTTCACTTTGATACTTCCTTAATCTTATTATGTTAGACTCTTTCACCTGAATAAGATAGTTGTCCCTTATTAATCTCATTGACTTGTTATATGATTTCTGGACTCTTGGGTGTAGTTTTCATTCTGTTTATATGTTATATATGTCTACTTTATCTTAGGAGCTCATTTAGCAGTTGCCTACTGATTACCATTCGTTTGGTACTCATACTACACTTCTACAGCTTGTAGATCATAGTACGAGTTATCTCCGTTGATGTGTGTATCATGCAGAGAAACCATGGGTCAGATACTTAGAGTGAGCTCCTGACATTTGGAGTATTACTTATATCTCTCTTAGGTATTAGACTAGTCTCTTAGTTGTATTCGGAGATAAGTTGTATTACTATATTCTCATGATATTTCAATTTTATACTCTTATTATATTAGAAGCTCTTGTACCGATACCACCAGGTTTTGGGATTTTATTATGAATAAATCTTCATCTTATTTTTTTTGCATTCTTTTTCTTATATTGTTGAGTAGTCCGTTACTAGACATTTTGGACTACGATTTGGCATCCCTACCGGTGGGTATGATCGACGCCATCATGACCTAAGAAATTGGGTCGTGACAAATTGGTATCAGAGCCTAGGTTTCATTAATGTATTAGTACAAGAGCAAGTGTTTAGTAGAGTCCTGCGGATGGTGCGGAGACATTTGTAACCTATCTTTGGGAGGCTATAGGGATATTTTAGGAAATTCACTTATTAACTCCTTATCATGTGTCTGCATTTCTATGGACCTCAAACACATTCTTTGACTCTATTCTAGCCCTGAAGGATGATGCGATATTGTCTATAAATGAGAACGAGATTTTAACACGCATTTCTAGAGTTTTAGAACATCATCAATCTAGAGAGTCAGAGATGGATATCAATGATCTTTAGCGGCATCTAAAAAGGATTTGGACCAGCTTATGCTTCAGTAAAGCTCATGCTACTTCATCCTTTGAGGCTCAACATTGGGAATACAAGTCATGTTGTAGATCTTTCTCAGCCAGGAAAGACATTTCATTCATCGAGCAGTTCGTAGACAAAAATTGGGTTTGTTGGTATTTATCAGGGTTCCTTACCAATTTTAAGCACGAGATTAGATTTCTCATATGGTCCAAGCATTTTCCTATGCTATATCTTTTTGAGCAAGAAGATATTAGTGCATGGATGTGTTAGAGGGTTAGTATTGTCGTGCAGTTTGGCATCGAAGAACTGGATAGCAACTGAGTCTTCTTTTCTTCAGGATTTTAATTATGAGAGGACCATAGAGATCACAAGTATTAAGACTTATGGAAATAGTAGCAAGAGGCATGCCATAATATAGTGCTATTAATATTCTATCCTAGAGTGAGGTTTTCTGGTTGAGTTTAACTTCACATGCATCCCATTGACTCTGCACAGACAGTATTCTATACTATGAGTTGTTCTCAGATTATTTATGGTGATCATAGTGGAAAGAGTCTCCATCTGACTTGTGGAGTGTGGTATGGTTCTTCGGGCCATGGTGACCATTTTGGATTATGAGGGGTAGTAACTCAAAGTACTCTAGGATATTATTTTGGTTGTGTCTTGATGAGACAATGGTACAAAGAATGCCCCAGGTATGAGATAGATGATTAGCTAGAGTTGGCACGTATTCCCCGCTAGCCTTAAGTTTCTGAGACAGGCTGTGATTTTGAAAGTATGGATAAAATTTTGCAGATTTCACTCAGCGTCAGTTGGACAATCATTTGGGCCCAGTTTGTATTCTCACCATATTGATGCTTTATGAGTTTCTACGACTGCAGATAAAACAACTACTAGTCTAGAGAGTGTCACCGACATGAGATTTCCTGTCATTCAGTTTATTCAAATCAGCCTCATGATATTATGGCATCTTCAGTTAGAGATAGCATGTGTGGCACCTCAACTGATGATTCAGTCGATCGATTTGAGTTGGATCCATTCAAATTTATTTTCCCTATGCCCTTAGGCATGTGATTGCGGATGTCACCATGATTGGTAAGCTTAAATTTTATGCATTTATCTCTTATTCTATGTATTAGGGTTTTAACACCCATTGATGATTGTATACCTTGATAAATTAATATCGTTCATTAGGTGCCTTATTATTGAATTCATTATTATGTTACTACTCCGTGGTTCATTTCCTTTAGTAATAGATGGAGTAGATCTGTATTGACATTTTCCCCTATGGGTTTGATTTTGGGTTTGAGTCCTATTTATCTTGGCACATTGGCCCTATTATGGCCCTTGAGTGGTACATGATATTGATATTCATTTTGGTACCGCCTATTCAGTATATTGATATTGATATTTCTTTTTCTATTGCTACCACTGTTTGAGGTTATTGATATTACCTGATATTATTACTTAATGAATTTAATCCTTGCTGGGTAGCTGTATAGACTAGTGTTATCTAGTTAAACTTTTATTTTCTTGTGATATTATTTGGTGCCTTGAGTAGATATAGCCCGATTTGGTGATTTCTTTCCACTAGTGTGGCGAGGTTGATTGTGTTCCCTCTTGGTTAGTTGTATTAGATTGATTCGGGCATGTGCTATGGTATCAAAGGTAAGTTAACCTTTCATAGTTATTTGTGGTTTTAGAGTCAGCAATTTAGTTATGTTGCCTGCTTTTGAGTCTGAGATCCTTAGACTTGCCTCCTAGGTTGCGAAGGATTTTTTTTGGTTATCCCTTTTGGTATAGCCCATTTGTGAGATTTACCAGTTTAAGGTATGTTCTTCATTTGTGGCTATTTCATCGTCCAATGGTGATTTTGATATTGATGTTAAGATGTCATAGATTTATCTCATAGGTATGATGGGTTCGTTCCCTGGGGATGGTTTTCCCTATTGTTAGTGTGGAGATTGGATACTTCTTAGTTATTGTGATATGGTTTTTTCTAGTATAATTGGAAAGTTATAGGCAAGGTGGCCTTTTCTGTGATCGCTTCTTGAGTTGGAAAATTAGAAATTCCTTATCTCGAGTTGTTGACTTTTTGGTGGTCGTTGTGACTTTGACCTTGGTTTTAAGATTGGTATACTTCTTCTTCGAGATGTGATTATGGGTGGATTTGGGAAATCCCCATTTTAGTGTTTGATCGGCCTAATGAGGTTTAGTGGAGTATTTCTCCTTGGTGATATGTACTTGTGGCTATTTCTTGCTGAGAGGGAGTTTTGGATTTGTTAGTTTCTGGCTTAAGTTGCATTTTTCTGAGTTGCCAGAGTTTTCGCCATTTCTGTATGTTTTTTAGCCTTGAAGATTTTGAGTATGCTTGGATAGTTCATTCCCTCCAGCATCTATGGAGTGGTTTATAATCATACTCAGCTAGTGGTTTATTCTTTGGTATGACTCTTATTTTGCTGCTATATTTTGTTCCCTCCAGTCGATATAGAGTTGGCTGCTTGTGTTATTAGTCAGTGGTTATCCCTGTAATTATTGTTATCCTTCATATATGTCCCAATAGTGGCTTGGTATGATTTATCTTGGATATGTCAGATTTGGATTCTAGAGTTGATCTGAGATAGTTGACATTAATTTATTCTTATTGGCTCAGTTTTGGATTTGAATCCTTGGAATGGAGATTTGGAAGTATGATAGATTTGGAGCATTAATGCCTACCCATTATTTGTTTTGGTTTGGATATTTGAGACCAAGTGATTCAGCCTTGGTATTGAGATTTTAGCTTGGTGTTGTAGAGCTTATGTGCAACTCTTGTTTTAGACTTGTCCTAGTTCAGATTTTATATATAGTCTGGTTGAGCCCACTCTATGGTTGCCTATTCGGTCTTCTGGGCTTCGGTTGGACCATAGTTTATGAGTGATCAGATAATAAACCATGGCCCCCATATTTGTTACATCAATTTTGACCTCGAGTTTTAATTTTGTTTGGGAATGGATGATCTACTCAATGGGTGTATAATGCTCAAGTTGGATTCAGTATGGATTCATTCTCGGTGGATAAGACATCCTAGAGTGGAATATTCAGCGATAAGTAGTTATACTTAGGATTTAGAGATTTCAATTTGATTTTCATCCGGACTGGTTGCAGTATTGGGATGGATTACATTCCTTGATTATCTCCATTTGTATGCCCAGATACTGCCTTATGAGCTTATTCTCATGTTTGCCTTATGGACTTTCACTAGGTCAGCTCTAGTTCTTTGAGTTCTCCATGATAAGACTGCATGGATAAGAATCAAGTGATTTTCCTTCTTGATCGGAATCGAAAGCATGTGCAAAATGGTAAAAGAAGGTTATTTTTGGATTTGGAGTCGATTTAATGACTCATGTCATGGTTTGTTTTGGGCTTGGATGAGCCCTTATTGATTTATGCAGATATTGAGATGGTATCAACGTGTTGTGATTCAGATGTTCGTGTATCAACCTTTTTGGTTTAGTTTAAGGCCAGTTAGCAGTTAAGTTGAGTTTTGGCTATTTTGGAAGTAGAATAGAAGTGCTGGTTAAAAAAAGGATACTTGTGGCGAAATCCCTTAGAAGTGTTTTCTCTCCGTTGAGGTTACTTAGTAAGTCATGCTTGGTGCATGCGAGCCCAATACCTCATCCTTTTGAGCTTTTAGGATTCTTTCTATCCATTGACTTTTAAGGACGAAAGCTCTTTTAGTAATGGTGGATATTGTAATGATCCTTTAGGTCATTTTACATATTTATGCTTATCTTCACCATCTGAGATTCTCCATAGCTTCCCCAAGTTATTTATGACTTGACGAGACCGACAGTTTGGTTACCGGGTAGTTCATTTGATTTTTAGAAACAATTCCATATTTAGAAGTCTTCGCTGGTTCCAAATGGCCATCAAGCAAAAACTTTAGTGAAACAATCTCGGATGCAAATTCCAACTGCGCCAACAAATTCAAAATATCGATTTTAGTCTAGGTAGACCTTTGGTTAGGGTACCAATGCACCTGAGCTCATTTTGACCTATTAGACAGAAAGTTAAAAATCGAAAAGAATGGGTGTGAGACCCACATTTGGTCGAAACAACCTCTTATTGAAAATTCAACTTTGTCATCACGTATGGAACGTCAATTTTAGGCAGGGGGCCCTTGGTCAGGTCCCAAGGCTCCCAGACTTATTTTGGGCTATTGAGCGGATTTTATTAGAAATGATGAAACTATAGGTGTCGGCCCCACTTTTTGCCTAAATAATCTTGGATTAAAGTTTTGATGATTCCAATGGATTTGGAATGTGGTTTACACTCAAAATTCACTATTGGATCATGTTCTTTAGATTTTGGATGAGTTCCGAGGGTCAAAAACTTCTTTTTGATTTTGCTGTCATTTGGTGCAATCGTGATCGCGGCAAATAGTGTAGCGATCGCTGCCCGTAGGACCACGATAGTGATGTCTCCTTACCTGTAGGGGTTATATAAAGACCCCAAGATATTTTTTGGGCATTTCACCTTTATCATTTAGACCTAGAAACCCCAAAATAAATATAATAACTCAAAATTGGTCATGGTGGGTGACTTGGGAGCTTGACTATCATCTTTTATCGCGATTATTTTCAAATATAATGTAAGCATCCTTTGAATTCATGCTTGAATTTCCTAGTTTGGACCCAAAACCCCAATTTATCTTAGGGCTTAATTTTAGCCCAAAGTATGCTTAATTTTCACCATTTCTTGAGGGTTATGGTTCCTTGTTCATGTGTGAACATTGGGTTGGACTCGGAAACTCATTTTTTGTATGTCGGACCCACTTGGGGTTTTGGTGTTGTATTTGGACCAGAGCATAATAGTGCAATATGTATTTCATTAGACTCGTATTGATAAGTAGATTATGGTTTTGATAGAGTGATGGCATTTTGAGAATTGTAAAGTAAAGACGAGCATGCAGTGCTTGAAGTGAGGTTTTACGATTTGGTCTTGAGGTAGGCTTCTGTCTATTTTTTTCCATAGATGATGTGTGATATATTTTGTGTGTGGATATGGATGTTATACTTGATTATGTGTAGGATGACTAGGCCTAGATTGTTGATGTTTGGAGTTTAGATGAGGGCTTGGGACCCGTAAAATGGCATGTTTATACCCCTTTATATTCCTATTACTTTCCCTCTCTTGTTTAGATTACTTGTAGTGTGGTTATGATATAAACCTACGTTTGGGATATGGTTTTAGCATTTTAATCATGATTTGTATATTTGACCTTATTGGGCTAATGTGGTGGTCTTGAAATCTTAAGTTGGGTAGAGTTGACTTGAGTACCCTTGTTTCTAGTCGAAGTTGTAATCTTAGGCTTGAATGTGGCTTATTTGACATTTAGTAGTTGAACTAGATACCTTATCCTAGTTTGGGGTATGGTGTTCCTAATTATGGAAATTGAGGATTTGAAGTGGGATCGTCTATCCCACTTAGGCCTAAACTTGTGTTAAGCCTTGTGGACTTAGTTGTGGATGTTAGACATATATGAGGATAGTAAAATTTAGAATAATATTACTTAGTGACTTGGTAACTTGTATTGATGTTCCCGAATTGTGGATTTTGAGTTATAGTTATGATACTTCTTGTGGAAGTGATATTGGGCATTTAAAGATGACAGTCTTTTTAGTTACGCTATGTGGACTATAGAGATGCTATTTTCACTTACACTTGATGATTGACCTATAGAGATGTTATTTCCTCTTAGACTTGATGATTGGCCTATTGAGATGATATTTACTCTTAGACTTGATGATTGGCATATAGAGTTGCTATTTTCTTTTAGTTATAATTATTGAACCTATAAAGACGACATTCTTCTTAGATATGACAATTGGCCTAGAGAGGTGATATTCCTCATAAGACATGCTATATGACCTATTGACATGACATATCTTAGAGATGATTATATACTTATTGATATTATTCCTCCTAAATATGAGATGCCTCTTATGTGAGAGATGATTTCATGCTTATTGATATTATTCCTCCTATATGCAAGATGCCCCTATATGTGAGATGATTAGAGATATGTTATGGATTATAAATATGATTATTGATATACATTCGGATATGTATATGGGATGAAGGCTGCTATTATAATATTGTGAGTATTCAAACAAATTATTGGGCCGTGGGCCATCTTATGATATTGAATGGATATCTGATATATGTTTATCTTTGTAAAGGATGTGGTTATAGTTTATGAATATGAATATATGTTTGTATACACATCTCTCTAGTATGGGATAGAGAAAGATACGGTATGACGCTTATTATTCCAGAGATTGAATACTGGTGATGTCATGCATAGATTTGGAACTTTTATGATTATTATATTGGTAATTGATGTGATTCTATCTTAAAAATGATATTATGACTGCTTTTCCTAATTAAGGTTAAGTTAAGTGGTTTCTAGATGTCTTTTAGGTGACTATAGTACTTGATGGCCAGGAATCTAATGTACTAGTTAATGAATCTTACTTAGTTGTGATATGGTTTCTAGCGATGATACATGGCTAATAATAATGTCGAGTTTAGCGTAGATGAAGATTAGTTGATATTGATGATAAAGTTTATGATGTCGAATAGTTGATAAACGAGGTTTAGTTGGTAAATACTGGTTAGTTAATGAATGATGTTAGTTAATAAAGAATGGTTAGATGATAAATGTTAATTTGTTGACTACTAATGATTATCAGATATAGGATGATTAGTTGATAATGATGAATAGTGGAAAATGGTGATTGTGGTCTAGTGATGAATCTTGACTAGATGTTAGGTATTGGCTATTTAATAATAAATAGTTAGTTGCTATCCCATGAATAAGGATTATGTGAAGGATAATTTTAGAATAATAATTAGCGGTCGTGTGATGACTAGGAAATTAGTGATTTAATAGTGATAAGCGTTGGTTAGCTAATAACGTGTAGCGGGGAAGAATGACAAGGAAGATATTTTTATGATGGAACAATTATGACTACGAGTATGCTAACATGCTTGTAGATTTATCCTTCTTTTTGCCACGTCTTGATCCTGTTTACCTATTATATGTCTATAAATATATGTGAATTGATGTTTATGATCTATTGATACCCGACAAAGCCGGAAGATACTGTGATGATATACTGATACTCGAAAAGGCCGAAGGATATTGTGATAATATATTGATACCCGGTGAGGCCGGAGAATACTATGATGATATATTGATACCCAATAAGGCCAAAGGTTGATTATGATGTTGATTGACATGATGATGACAGTTATGATAGAGATGGCCATGATGAGTTGGGATACTGATTGTGTACCTTGCATTCATTATTGCATGCACATCACCTAGCACCAGTATGCACCTATGTCTATCAGCCGGTATGGGATAGTTCCATAAATATGAGTGATGAATATACCTTGTATTGTTGTATGCTGATTGAACCTTTTGATCCTGGGGCGGGAGGGGGGGGGGGTACGCATAGGCTCGGCTAGGTATTTGGTTGTCCTGCGTAGCTAGTTATTCATAATGTTATTGATATTGTTATTATCATTGTTATGATCATTATTATGGCTAGCTTATGACAGATTTATTGATCAGGTATCGGGATTTGAGGTATGTCTTCGGGCTCTTCTATCTTATGATTACATCCCTATGCACGATTATTTCATGTCTAGACATGTGGATTTGAAACCCTGAGTAGATAGTATTTAAATCCTAATAATATTATAATGAGGTATTAGAATGAGGATATGCTGATAGAGGTTATGCTTTGTGATAGCCTCATGTTTATTTGCATATATATCTATATATCTATATATATGTATCTATATAAAGTTATGGTACCATCGTATATCCCTCCTTTCATTATTCATATTGTATGGTCGTTTCTTCACCTTGAATATTACAATATATATTTCTTTTGCCCTTTATTCATAGATTGGCCTGAGATATACAATATAGTATTGATGTAGATTGAAAGAAAATGGAATAGGATATTTCACCTTGATACTTCCTTAATCTTATTATGGTAGACTCTTGGACATAAACATGATAGTTCTCCCTTATTGTTCTCATTGATTTGTTATATGATTTTTGGTCTCTTGGGTGTAGTTTCCATTTTGTTTATATGTTGTATGTATCTGCTTTATCTTTTGAGCTCATTTAGTAGTTGCCTACTGAGTACCATTCATTTAGTACTCATACTACACTTCTGCAGCCTACAAATCACAATATAAGTTATTTCCATTGATATGTGCATCGTACGGAGTAGCCATGGGTCGTAGACTTAGAGTGAGCTCCTACGTTTGGAGTATTACTTATCTCTCTCTTATGTATTAGACTAGTCTCAAAGTTATATTCGGAGATAAGTTTTTAATACTGTATTACTCTTGATATTTCACTTTTGTACTCTTATTATATTAGAAGCTCTTGTATTAATACCACTAGGTTTTGGGATTTTATTATGTATTAATCTTCATCTCAATTATTCCGCATTTTTTTCTTATATT
Source organism: Capsicum pubescens (assembly GCA_030864215.1). Lineage (NCBI taxonomy): Eukaryota > Viridiplantae > Streptophyta > Magnoliopsida > Solanales > Solanaceae > Capsicum > Capsicum pubescens. Next base: position 80,486,299 of record CM061541.1, on the reverse strand, counting down.
GTTGAATAGTCCATTACTAGCCGTTCTAGACTACAGGTTGGCTTTCCTACTGATGGGTTATGGTAAGTGCCACTGTGACCTAAGAAATAGGGTCATGACAGGAATTTGAAGAGGGATTAAACCCGTAAGGAGAAATACTTGTTATATTTTTAGAACCCCATTATCTTCTTCATAGATTGAGATAATTCATGTAATGGATATGATATGATGCTAGGTTTGGGATGTGTTTTAAGTGTTTGAAACGTGGTTAGTATGATTAATCTTATTTGGACTATTTTAGTGATCCTGAAATCGTAATTTAGGAGGAGTTGAATTAATTTCTCATGTTCTAGGTGGAATTCCTATCTTAGGATTAAATATGGCTTATGTACCTTTAATATATTAATATAGACACCTTAGACTAGTTCGGAGTAGAATTTGACTAAATATGAAATTTGAGGATTAGAAGTGGGTTCCTTCGGCTCATCTTAGGCCAAGACTTGGGTTAGCCTTTGTGGACTTATGACAATATATTAGGCCTAGTTGAGACTATTGAACCTTTAGTATAAGGTTACTTTGTGACTTGGTTAATGATGATGGCTTTCCTAGATTATGATTAAGGGCTTGTAGCTGTGATATGGCTTCCGGACTTGACTTATGATAGGGTCCATCGACATGCATAATAATATAAGCATAAGCATAGTTATGATATATGACCTATAGATATGAGGTGACTTATAGATGTGAAATGCCTTATAGTTATGAGCTATGACTTATTAATATTATGCTTCCTTGATGTGAGATGACTTATTGATATTATGCCTCCTAGATTTGAGATGCTAATTGATATTATGCCTCCTAAATGTGAGATGCCTTATTGATATTATGCATCTTAGAAGTGAGATGCCTTCCTGATATTATCCCTCCTAGATGTTTGATGCTTATTGATATTATACCTCCTAGATGTGAGATGCCTTATTGATATTTTGCCTCCTAGATGTGAGATATTTATTAATATTATGCCTCCTAGATGTGAGATGCCTCTTAGAAATGATTTATGGCCTATAGATATGATATGCCGCATAGATATGATTGATAACCTATAGAGATGATATTTCTCATAGTTATGCTATGGCTTATAGATACGACATGGCTTACAAATATGATTATTGATATGATTATCAGATACGTATGTGGGACTGAGTCCGTGATTATGATGTTGTAACTATTTCGAACACATTATTAGGCCAAGGCCGTGTTATGATATAGTTCAGACATCTGGGAAGTGTTTATCACTATAAGGAATACAATTGTAGTTTATGAATATGTTGATGCTTATGGTTTTGTTGTTTGAATACTAGTGATGGCATGCATAGATTCGGTGCATTCCTGATCATTAAATCGGTAAATGATGCGATTCTAGATAAAATATGATCTTATTACTATTTTTCCTAAATATAGATTAAAGCCTACTTTTCACCTTAAAAATGGATTTCTTCATAGCAATAACTGCTTGTCTTAATGAATAACTTATGTGTAAGAGATTAATAATGATATTTTAAAAATTTGACTGAGATAGATTCTGGTCTATGATTTGATACTACTAATTACTCTGTTCGTGAGAGATGTTGACCCTTTCTATACTTTTATAATGATTTAGTCCCGAAGTTTACACTAGGCAAAGGATTTATAGATTTACACTATTTTTTCCCAAGGTTCCGTGGGCCTATTATATATCTACAAATCTCTCCAATATGGGACGGAGGAAGATGGTGTATGGATTGTATAAATTTTTAGTAAAACCCAACTATAGATTATAGTATTGACGTTATATATATGTGTTGATGATTATGATGATATGCTTATATACTCGACAAGGCCGAAGGATGATTATGATGATATGCTTATATATCCAGCAAGGCTGGATGATGATTATGACGATATGCTTATATACCTGGCAAGGCAGGAGGATGATTATTATGATATATTTATATACTTGGCAAAGCTGGAGGGTGATTATGATGATCTGCTTATATACCTGGCAAGGCAGGAGGATGATTATGATGATATGCTATTATACCCGGTTAGGTCGGAAGATGATTATAATGATATCCTTATCTACCAAAAAAGGCAGAAGGATAATTGTGATACTGATTATATACCATGTTCGCAACAAATTTTCATCGACACTGAAAATTAACTGCAAGCAAAGATAAAATAAACAAAAAGAATAATTTTATATAAATAAATTTTGCGGGTACAATTCTGTTATTCTCACAATTCTTCTCTCTTAAGTTTTTCCGTGATTCGAGGGCCGTTACAGCATGATTCTCGAATGTAGGATGATTTGAGCGTCCTAGAAAAGTATTTTGATCTTCAGGAATTATCTGACAACACTTCATCTTGTCGAGTTGATCTCCGGGCAGAACTCCGTTAGTCAATTCGTTGAAGAGCTGTGTAGTCAATGCAGAAGTTTCCTCCAATGCTTGCAGAATGTCCTCCTTTTTCTTTTCTTCCCTTAGAATGTTATGTTACCCCCTATTTATAGTTGTGGGGGTAGGCCTAGTTGCTTGTGATTGACCAAAACATGTCACTTTGACACTTGGCACCTTTTGACTGGTTGTTGAATTTGAATGAGATTTCCACATTATTTTTCCATATGGCGGTGTCTCATTGGTTTTGGATTTGACTGGGATGCCACGTCACTTTATGAGTTTGGGCTTCAAAGTGAGATGGACCTTGATGAAGAATAAAATAGACTTATTATTTTTTTTTAGCCTAAAATAAGTTTAAACCCAATAACATATGGCTCAAATTCAAATTTTATATGAATTTGATCCAATAAATTTTATGTGTCTACAGATGCCCCCTACTTCAAGGTTTGACGACGTATAGGCTTTCTGAAACTTGGCGGTGAGACTTGATGTACTCATGAATGTGTTTTCATTCTCGTGATTTAAAATGTATTTGTTTCTCCCAATGTTGATCATGCTAAATTGAAGCATCATGCGTTTGGTACCGACACTTATCACCAGATTGAAGTTTCACGTAGTTGGCATCAATACGCAAAGAACCGAGAAGCTTTATCCGGTCAACACTGTAGATGTGTTACATCTTTTGTGTAGGTTTATGCAAATGGTCTTGATGTCAGACCAAAAAGGTCGACATGATTGATGTTGAACCATTTAGTGCATTACTTCCTTACTGCTTGATAAGAAAGTGACTTGGAATGATCTGATTTTATCCTTGATGATGCTGAAAGTTTTCCATTTTAGCTTTAGTGAGCATGTACTTGGTGTCATTTTTGCGACCTTGTGATGATGAAGTTCTGAGTGTCTGCAGTCTGTGCCTCTCATCCGTAGGGCCGACGATAAAGAGGCTTCGAGTGAGAGCATCCCATTCTTTTCAAGGAGCACGTAGGTGGTGCCATCAAGCTTGATAATATTGACACAGGGAGTAGCCTTTACTGACTTTGGTGAGCAATTACTAGGCACACGTCCACAAAAATATTTATTCTCCGATGGGAGAACAAAAATATGAGTTGTTTGATTCATAAAAAATGGAATTCAATGTCCTATTTATCAATTTTACGCAGCGTCACGATAAATTCCATGTTTTGATGTAGGAGTATCAAAATCAGGAGTTGTTTTTTTTGTGTTAGAAACTAGACTCATAGAGCTATCTCTTACGCAGGAATCGCAATCAGATTACATCCAAATCGTCCCAGATATTGCTCCAAAAATAGCCTTCTAATCTTGGTTTGCTGTTTATTTCAACTTTGCCCAGCATCACGATAAATTCCATATCTTGCGTGGACATATCGAAATTATGTTCCATTTTATTGCATTGGAAAGTAGATTCGCAGAGCTACATATCACGCGGAAACCATAGTTAGATTTCATCTGAATCTCTTTAGATTTTGCTCCAAAAATAGCCTTCTAATCTTGGTTCGCTGGTTATTTTAGCTTTGCGCAGTGTCACGATAAATTCCATATCTTGACGTGAAAGTTTCAGAATTAGGTTCCATTTTTTGCATTGGAAAATAGAATCGCAGAGCTAAATTTCACTTGTAAACCACAATTAGTTTGCATCCTAATCGTCCCAGATATTGCTCCAAAAATAGCCTTCTAATCTTGGTTCGCTGGTTATTTTAGCTTTGCGCAGCGTCACGATAAATTCCATATCTTGACGTGGAAGTATCAAAATCAGGTTCCATTTTTTGCATTGGTAAGTATACTCACAGATCTATGTTAAGTGTGAAATCCATCATCATAAAACCTTAATATTTTCTCAGGTACTTTTCTAAACTTGCAGCCTAAATCTTGTGATATTCTATTTCTCCTCAGATTTTGGATACTTCATGAATTTCATCATCTACTTTAAGTTTTGGACCGCATCACTTCTGCAATATGTTGAAGGCCATACTAGAGCAATATTCAATGTACCACAAGTCTTTTTCTTGTCGAGAAGACTTTATTGCTTGGTAGATAATGAAGAATCCTTTTGCTTTAAGACAACACCTTCAAAGGAATCCAAATATGCATTCAAGCTTCATACTTTTCCTTCCTTCTTTTTTGAGAGCTGTTCACAGTTTAGACTCATGCGGGCCAGGAGTAACATGCAGTTTAAGCTTATGCCTTAAGGTGCGTTTTGACTTGCAGTTTAGGCTCGTGCATCGAGGAGCATCTTGACGTGCAGTTTAGGCTCGTGCATCGAAGTGCATTTTGGGGAGGAATTCTTGTAATGTTACTTTCCTTTCAACCCTTTGTAATGGAGTATTCTTTCACTGCAGTTTGGTATTTATTTCCCCCATTTGTTGAAGCAGATTTGCACTTGATCTTGTGTTCGACTTTTGGAAGTTGTAGTTTAGAAGTCCTTTGACATTTTCTTCTTTTGCAAGTGGTCGATGTCCAAGTATCACCCTTCTTGATATTGGAGAAGTTATTTTGCATGGATTTTCCCATTGTTTTCTTCAAGGCTGGAACCCCAAATGGATCAAAGCTCCTAAATTGTAGCATGATGATTTCTACAACTTTTGATTATTCCACAGAGCGCATGGCTTGTAGAGCTTTTGAAATTGAACCTTTCATATGGTGCAGTTTGGCACTAACATGATTTGTGTCAACTGTATCGCCTTTATCAATGATGATCTTTCCCTCTTGCATTAATGTCATGATCTTTTCCTTCAGGATGAAGCATTTTGTGGTGTGATGACCAACAATGCGGTGAAATTTGCAGTATTTAGGATCATCGAATTTGTTTGATTCTTTGGGATGCTTTGACTAAGGAAGTTCAATGACTTCTTTAGCTAACAACTCATCAAGAATTTTAGGAACAACAGAGTCAGGAAAAGGATATACCCTTGATTGTAACTCTTTCAAGGTTGGTTGATTTTTCACCTCTCACATTTGTTGATTTGGAGCTTCCTCTTTAAACTTTTGTCTTGTAGGAGACTTCGTAAAATTCATAATTGTTGTCATAGGTTCCCTAATTTGGTTTTCATATAAGTCTTCAAATTTCGTGACTTTCTTCCTAGGATAAAAGATAGGTGATGCCATTCTATGACTTGAAATACTTAGATCCATTTCATGAGTGTGCATAGATAATTCTTCAAAAGTTCAAGGCTTAATTCCTTGGAGGATATATTCAAGGCCCCAACGCATCTCTTGAATGAAAAATTCAACCGCGGAAGTTTCAGAAAGTTGATCCTTGCAATCAAAGCTCAATGTTTGCCAGCAATTTATGTAATCCAGTACAGGTTCATCTTTCCTTTGCCTTTTATTTGTCAACTCTATCGTGCTGATCATATAATGGGTACTGTAGAAGGATTTAAGAACTGACTTTCTGGTTGCTCCCAACAATCAATTGATCCAGACTCCAAGTCTGTGTACCAATCAAAAGCGTTGCCTTTCAAGGAGCGAACAAATTGCTAGATCAGAAGATCGCCATGTGTACCAGCACTACTATAAGTCTTAATGAAATGAGCGATGTGTTGCCTTGGATTTTTCTTTCCATCAAATTGTTGAAACTTTGGCGGTTGATATCCAATTGGTATTGGTAAGCCCTCGATTCCCTTAAAATATGGCTTTGAGTATCCTACGAAACTTTATGACGGACCGCCATATTGTGCCTTGATGGTGTTTACAATCATATCTTACAGTTGTTGAACTGTTAGAGTAGCCACTGAAGTGGATCGATCATCGCAGTAATTGTCACTTGTCTTAATGATAGATTCACCATCAACTTTTTCTTGCGGTGTTAGAATATAATTTGACTCCCCAGGATTGTAGAGATCTAACTTGCTCATAAGTCGGGCGATTTGGTGATCTTTCTCATCAACAGACTTCTTCAAGGCTTCAATGGTTTTCTCCATCATTGCAAACTTCTCATCCAAGTCAATTGCATCAACCATGAAGGTGTTGACTTTCATTGAAGTTGGAGAATTCATTAAGTTTTCAGGTTCTCCAAAGTTGCAACCAGTTTCAGACGGTTCATCTGATAAAATAGATGCAAAGTTGCCCCCAGGGGTTGTAGTTACTGCCAAAATTTGAGATTTTCTTCTTTTTGTAATCTCCAAAATGGTGAAGTATTGGGATCCATCCAAAGCACAAGCGTTGAGATTGTGTCGATTGATTGGGCCAATAAGTTTGATCTTAGTAGATGTGGCAGTAGTAGACTTCTTGCATGAAACTTCATTGATTTTTCTAAAGTCCTTTGTAGTAGTTGAATATGTGATTTCCTTTGACTTGTAGGAGGAAGAGATGAAGAGAAGAACTGGTCCCACTGGGCGTGACAATTTGTTTGCAAAAAATTTTCGTAGACGCTGAAAATTAACTGCAAGCAAAAATAAAATAAACAAAAAGAATAATTTTATATAAATAAATTTTGTGGGTACAATTCTGTTATTCTCTTGATTCTTCTCTCCAAAGATTTTTTGTGATTCGAGGGCCTTTGCAGCGTGATTCTTGAATGTAGGATGATTTGGCCTCCTAGAAATGTGTTTGGATCTCCAGGAATTGTCTGATAGCACTTTGTTTTGTCGAGTTTATCTCCGGGCAGAAATCTGTTAGTCAATTCATTGAAGAGCTGTGTAGTTAATGCTGAAGCTTCCTCCAATGCTTGTAGAATGTCCTTTTTTTTCTTTTTTTCCCCCTTAGAATGTTATGTTATCCCTTATTTATAGTTGTGGGGGTAGGCCTAGTTGCTTGTGATTGACCGAAACAAGTCACTTTGACACTTGACACCTTTTGACTGGTTGTTGAATTTGAATGATATTTCCACATCATTTGTACATATGGAGGCGTCTCATTGGTTTTGGATTTGACTGGGATGCCACGTCACTTGATGAGTTTGGACTTCAAAGTGAGTTGAACCTTGATGAAGAATAAAATATGCTTATTATTTTTTTTAGCCCAAAATAAGTTTAAACCCAATAACATATGGCTCAAATTCAAATTTTATATGAATTTGATCTAATAAATTTTATGTGTTTACAGATGCCCCCTACTTCAAGATTGGTCGACGTGTAGGCTTGCCGAAACTTGGCGACAAGACTTGAAGTACTCATGAATGTGTTTTCATTCTCGTGATTTTAAAGGTATTTGTTTCTCCCAATGTTGATTATGCCAAATTGAAGCATCGTGCGTTTGGTACCGACACTTATCGCCAGATTGAAGTTTCACATAGTTGGCATCAATCCGCAAAGAACCAAGAAGCTTCATCCGGTCAACACTGTAGATGTGTTACATCTTCATTTTTTTGTGCAGGTTTATGCAAATGGTCTTGATGTAGGACCAAAAAGGTTGACATGATTGATGTTGAACCATTTTGTGCACTACTTCCTTACTGCTTGATAAGAAAGTGACTTGGAATGATCTGATTTTATCCTTGACGACGCTGAAAGTTTTCCATTTTAGCTTTAGTGAGCATGTACTTGGTGTCATTCTTGTGACCTTGTGATGATGAAGTTCTGAGTGTCTGCAGTCCATCGTTGCAAAGAAAGCATTGGTGCATCTCATCCATGGGGCTCGGCGATAAAGAGGCTTTGAGTGAGAGCATCCCATTCTTTTCAAGGAGCACGTACGTGGTGCCATCCAGCTTGATAATATTGACACAGGGAGTAGCCTTTTCTGACTTTGGTGAGAAAGTACTAGGCACACGTCCACAAAAATATTTATTCTCCGATGGGAGAACCAAAATATGAGTTGTTTGATTCATAAAAAATGGAATTCAATGTCCTATTTTATCAGTTTTGCGCAGCGTCACGATAAATTCCATATTTTGATTTAGGAGTATCGAAATCAGGAGCCATTTTTTTATTTGCATTAGAAACTAGATTTGTAGAGATACATCTTACATGGGAATCACAATCAGATTGCATCCGAATCGTCCCAGATATTGCTCCAAAAACAGCCTTCTAATCTTGGTTCGCTGGTTATTTCAGCTTTGCGCAGCGTCATGATAAATTCCATATCTTGATGTGGAAGTATCGGAATCAGTTTCTATTTTTTGCATTGGAAAGTAGATTTGCAGAGCTATGTCTCACAAGAAACCATAATTAGATTGCATCTGAAGCATCCCAGATATTGCTCTAAAATCATCCTTCTAATCTTTGTTCGCTGGTTATTTCAGCTTTGCGTAGTGTCACGATAAATTCAATATCTTGACGTGAAAGTATCGAAATCAGGTTCTATTTTTTGTATTGGAAAATATAATCACAGAGAGACATCTCATTTGGAAACCACAATTAGGTTGCATTCGAATCATCCTAGATATTGCTCCAAAAATAGCCTTCTAATCTTGGTTCGTTGGTTATTTCAGCTTTGCGCAGCGTCCGATAAATTCCATATCTTGATGTGGAAGTATCGGAATCAGGTTCCATTTTTTGCATTGGTAAGTAGAATCACAGATCTACGTTAAGCGTGAAATCCATTATCATATAAAATTAATATTTTCTCAGGTACTTTTCTAAAGTTGCAGCCTCATTGTTGTGATATTCTATTTCTCCTCAGACTTTGGATACTTCATGAATTTCATCATCTACTTCAAGTTTTGGGCCGCATCACTTCTGCAATATGTTGAAGGATAGACTAGAGCAATATTCAAAGTACCACAAGTATTTTTCTTGTCAAGAAGACTTTATTGCTTGGGAGATAATGAAGAATCCTTTTGCTTTAAGACGACATCTTCAAAGGACTCCAACTATGCATTCAAACTTCATATAGAGAATCCATGGTTCGAAGACATAGGGTGAGCTCCTGACATTCATAGTATTACCTTCCTCCCTCCTATAAAGTAGATTAGTCTCTATGTTTTATTCGGAGATGAGTGTAACAGTGTAATTCCCTTGGTATTTCATTTTTGTACTTGATCTGAGGTGGATTTATGCACCTCTGTGATGTTATCCAAGCTTAATTAGTCTTATTTTGAGGATATATCTTGTTCTTAATGAGTAAATATTGATATAATTGAGCATATGAGTGTTATAATACTTTACTATAATGTTTAAGGTGTGTTTCAAACAAGATTGGGATCAATTTGGTCACTTAGAGTATAGACGAGAAAACTAGTGTTACTAGCTTGAGCTATGTGTTGTTCTAGTTCATCTCGATGGATTCTAGTATGAATAATGAGTTACTAAGGGTATATTAAATGTTTAATATGTGTGTATTGACCTTTTTATATTGTTTAAGGTTCAATTGAAATAATCCAAGAGACAAAACACTAAGTTAAAGATCAAAAGGACAAAAGTAGTACTCTTAGCTTAAGTTACTAGTTCATCATCTTGGATTGTATGTTATTTTGAGATATAATTCATGGTATTTTATGTAATAGGGTTCTTGGTGATTTTATCAGAATTATATATGTTTTATACAATAGTTTTATATCAATTAGAAAAATCACCACAAATCTTGGAATGGATGGATAGACACTTGGGATAAGACTTGACCAAATATGGACGTTTTGGAGTCATTGGCATGCCATGGACCTTCGAAACCACGTTAGGTCTATGCCACAGACTTGGGAGCATAATAAATGACCAATCCAGTAGCTCACTATGATTATGGCATGCCACGGACCCTAGACACCGTGATAAGGGTGTGGCATGACCCTAAGTCAAAATCGACAGCTTTGGACCTATAATAAATAGGACACTTAGTTGTTATGTTTGACACTTGTATGACCTTGGGACTTGAAGGGAGGTTGGATAACACTTCAATTAGGAATTATCTTCCATTAATTTTTTTTATTATGGATTTTAACATTTATTCATTCGTTGTGATTACGTTTATGTCCATGATCTGCTAAACACCCTTTTCCGGAATTAAGGCCAAGAACTGAGTATTATGGTTAGGAATTGATTTTTTTTTATCATACATGGTTTTTTTAATCCCTTTTATCACTATTTTAGAGATTTCTACCCTTAGAATACATGTATAATGACCTTGTGAACCCAGGAGGAAGAACAAGAGGATAAAATGTAGGATAGATAGAATAAAATTGTAATCTTCTAATTGAATAGAGTTATATTTGGAATTTAGGATAGGAATATACTTATGTGCTTTATTTGGTTCAAGTACGGGATAAAATATGAATGTATTTGACTTAGTTCTTGCATCCCTACTCAATGGTGCAGTTGTGGGGCTAAGTTAGATAATTAACTAGAGGTTTGGAAGGACAGAGTCATAGTATGAACTTTGTGTAAAAAAAGCCATGATAGTCAACCTAACCTACAAAGTTTATAGCATAGTATGATTGTTTGTATTCCCTTAGCCCTGGGTTTCTCTCCATAACTATTCAAACCTTAACTTTACCGCATTGTTTAGTTAACATTAAGTTATAACTTTCAAACTCCTGTGGTTATGTTTGCACTGATTTAATCTAAATAGTTGGACTAGTCTTGGATAGTTGTTAACACAAGTAATAGAAAGATCACTGCTTAGCTTGTAAAAGACCACTATATCACTTAGTGAGACCATGTACACTTGTATGTACGCTTGGGTGCAACAATACTCTGATAATATTAGAATATCTTATACTAATACCACAAAGTTTTGGGACTATATTATGTATTTGATATTTTATTATATTTATTTTGGATTCTTTCCTTCATTTCTTTGGGTAGTTTGTTACTGGCCATTTCGGACTACGGGTTTTGCTCGCCTACTGGTGGGTTATATTAGGTGTCATCATGACCAAGGAAATTGGTTCATGACAAATTGGTATTAGAGCTATCTTTACCAGTGTATTAGTACAAGAAGTAGTGTTTTTTAGAGTCCGGCATATTGGCGTAGAGACGTCCATAACCTATCTTCGGGAGGATGCATGGACATTCTTAGGAAATCCATTTCTTGACTCCTTATTTTGTGTCTGCATTGCTGTGAGCCTCAAGAAAATTCTTTATCTCTATTCTGTCCCAAATGGATGATGCGAGATGGTTGATATATTTGGTCGAGACTTTGATATGTGTTTTTCGAGCTTTAGCGCAGAGTTAGACCAGAGAGTCAAGGAAGGATATTGAAGATCTTCAGTGTTAGCCAAAGGATTTGGGGCCAATAAAATCTCTAGTAGAGCTCATCACTACTCCATTCCTCTGAGGTTTAGCATTGGGGACCTTGAGACTATTGTAGACCCCTCACAGTTAGGGATGAAATTTGGATCATCGAACAGTTCTTAGACCAGAGTTAGGTATATTGGTGTTCACCAGGGTTCTTTATAAGTTTTTGAGTATAATATTGGGTTTTGGAGTGGGTCAGGCATATTCCTATACTATATCCTACTGAGTAGGACATGGTGCATGGATTTATTAGATGACTAGCATTGCCACTCTATTTAATGTTGTAGCACTTGATAGCAGTTGTGTCTTCCTTCTCTCATGTTGTAGATTATATGAAGGACATAGAGAGATTATGTATTGAGACTTTTGGAGGTGACAACATGTAACGCTCCGAGTGTGTACCCCGGATTCTATACGGTGCTCATAATCCCAAAGGACCTCAAGCAAACCCATGACTGATACCTGCTGCAATAACTGAATAATAATGTTGTAAATATGCGAAAATTAGGCCGAAATTTTCCATAAGGTTCAATACTGAAATAATACGGAATACGGTATAACAATACCCAAACTGAAATATCTGTCTGAAAATACTCTAGTCTGGAAAGCCTCTAAACTGTATGAAATAGGAAGGTGATGGGACAAGTCCCCAACTAACTCCAAACTACTAAAATAACTGAAATGCTAAAGTAATAATCATGTCCTCAAACTATGAGGACTCACCACTAACTCTAACTGTTGAAAATTTGTAACTTCTAGGGATGATCGGGAGTCCCTGTGCTTGAACCTATGATATAAGACATCATAGCGCAAAAGAAAGGTATTCATCAGTACTTTGAATGTACTGTTATGAAAAGTAAGGTAGGCTAAAATGCGTGCGTTCATATGCATGAAAAATACTAACTGAATGACATGAACATAACTGAATAAGAGTACATACGTAAATACGAATATGGTAACTAAGGTCTTGATAACAATTGCTACTAAGTCTGAATACTGATTAACTGATATCAGAGTATACTGATATTGAATTACTGATTACTGAATTACTATATCTGTCAATCTTGATCGGTGGAACTATACTGAGTTTTGTACTAAATAGAGAGACTATATCTGACAGTCTTGAATCTGTAGAACTGAACTAAGTTCGATTAGGAGACTGGAACTGAAACTGAGACTGTGGGAGGTAATCATCTAACCGACATTCCCCTTTCTGAATAGATTGGGGTCCAAAATATATCCCCAGTTGTAAGGGTGTCAGTACCATGCCATGGGTAAAGATAACTGTGAATTAACCCTCTCTGACAGGAAGCTCTTTCATAAACCTTCGCTGGCAGGAAAACTCATACGAGATGTATCAACCCTCATAATATCTGGCAGAAAGATATCTCAACCTACACTGTCTATGTAGTTCTGTAATGCAGGGATTGCTACTAAAGGTCAAACCCTCTGCTGGAAGGAATGCGCCCATCCCTAGGTTAACTCGGTACTGAATCCTACTCCCAATTGAATAGACAATGAACTGATTTCTAGTTCATACTAGGCTTGACTGAACTGTTACTGATTATACTGTCTAACTGAACTGAACTAAGTTCACTACGTTTTATTGACTAATGAAATACTACTGAATTCTGTTAACTGGATGAATTTACTGAGGTCTGAATTGAATACTGAACTGGACTGGACTGATACTGAGTCTATTAAGTTTTTCTTGAGTTCTATAACTGATTGAGAGTACAACTGATCATGACATGACTGATACTATCTTAAGACAGACCATGGCTCTAGGTAATCAGCTAAATTATCGAGTATTAAAAACCCAGGACTCGATAGCATAAATTATTAGACATGGCACAATCTTGAAACCTGATAAACAACTACTTTCTCATCATTCATTCATTGGGACATTTGGCAAACACTTGCATGACATATACTTGAAAACATGCTAACATGATATAATTTCATTATTTAATTCTCATGAACAACTCATCAAACACTTGGAAACCATCGTATGTGCACATAGTACAAATCAACACATGAACATCATAATTTCAAGGTTTTACCATGAATTCACATGATACTACATACATAATAGTTATTTTTTCATAAATCTTGCACTTAATCATGGAATAGAAATCCAATAAATATTATAATCATGAATACACTTGAATCCAAATCATGGAAAACATGAAATCAATATACTTGAAGTTTAAAAGAGTTTCTTGGACTCCAAGGGTGGAAGGAACCCTTGGATGAACACTTGACATACCTTAGTGCCTGAATTCTAAAAGATTGGTGGTGGTTTCTTGAGTTCTTAATTTGAAATTGATACACCTAGGGTTTCTGTTCTTGAGAAATTTGAGAATAATGAATGAATTTAGCCTCTAAAGAGGCTTAATCTCATGCTTTGGGGGATGATAAATGTGGGAAAAAGACCACATTACAACTGAGGACGCGACTTTTTAATGACTGAAAACTAGACTATCGATGTGCAGACCGATGCACCACGCTATTGGCATCGACATGATAGGCAATACGCCATATCAAGTCTGCGTTGGTTTACTAAAAATTTCCACTGGTAGCTAAGGAAAATATTAATCGACACGATGGCTGTCGCGCCGCATCGTGATCGTATCGATACAGTTTTGGATTCCCAAATATGGTCCAAATAAGGTCTGAAAAATACAAAACTCATTTGAGAATACCTACTGACATTCCTAATCATGAATTAACCCAAAGATTGACATTTTAAGGTCATAGAGGTTGTGAAATAGAGATGTCAACTTACGAAGGGAAAAATAACACTAAGTTTGAATACTTAGATAAAATTTTCTACGTCTGGGACCCCTTAGCAAGCTTAAAAGACTGAGTTAAGCTTATGATTTTTTTGCGGGGTCTTATAATATCTCCCCTTTGGGAACATTCATCCTCGAATGAGACTGATTAAATGGAGAATACTGATAGACTGGACTTAGACACTAAATATGCACAACTGAAGCATGATTTCATGACTGAAATTATTGGTATACTGAATTATCATACTGAAATGCATATCTGATGCATGAGTACCTAGCTGAACATGATTCATAAATGCATGACTGGGATTACTGATAAGCTGAACTTATATACTGGATGTCTGATGCATGAGTACATGACTGAACTGATTTGTGAATGGATGACTGTGTATGCAACATCAATTGATACCGAGTTGGTAGCTATATCTGAATATGAGACTGAGTAAATTAAAAGGAATTTTTTTACCTTGGGCCGAGTCTGAGTTTGTGGAGAAGAGGTGAGGATACTTGGTTTTCATATCTACTTCTGCTTCCCTAGTAGCTCCCTCAACGGACTAATTCTGCCAAAGAACTTTGACTAGAGAAACTTCTTTGTTCCTCTGTCTGTGAATATGATAGTCAAGGATTTTGAATGGGACCTCTTCATAAGAGAGACTGTTCTGAATATCTAGGCCCTCTATAGGGACTACAGCTGTTGGGTCACGTACGCACTTCTTAAGAAAGGAGATATGAAACACTGGATGCACTGAGACTAAATCTGAAGGCAACTCAAGCTCGTAAGCTACCTTTTTTGAAACGACTGAGAATTTGGTAAGGACCGATATGTCAGGGACTAAGCTTCCCCTTCTTGTCAAACTTGTTCACTCCTTTCATAGGAGAGATTTTCAAGAATACAAAATCACCGATCATCTACTCGAGATCATTTACTAAATATGCATGAATAGGAACATGAGAATATAACTGAGCCTGAAATGTGATATAGGAACTGAATATCATGAACGGAATAGAGCCTCTAAATACATGGCTTACAGTTTCTATTGGAACTTGTGTGTCCACCTATGAGTACCCACTACTCCAAACTGGATTCATTATGTGAAGAGAATATGGAAGGTTTAGGTCATTAAAGCTCGGGGATTATAGTGCATCTCCCCCTGGGGGCATTATGTCCCTTGAAGAATGCTGACTTAGCTGAGATACTAAGGAAAAACTGAGATGATGGACAAGGCACCCACGAAATGAATCGTGACTGCATATCGGGAATCTAAAACTGAGGCATGACCCCTAAACTGAGCTGAACTCGCAACCACATGGTTGCTCGATCTTAGAATAGTTACATTTATGAGATTTCGGATAGTGTGACTAGATGGAAAGATGGGAAACCCAACCATACGAACATTGTCCCCTAACTGCTAAACTGAATTGCTGATTTTTGCGGACTAACTTAGGCTGAAAACTTATATTCGACTGGAGCCTTTCTTTGGAAAACTTTCTATAGAGTTCTAGTGGCTATAGGGAGCAAGGAAATCTTGGTGTGGTCTGAATAAGACATCTGAATAAGAAATCACCACGTGGCTGCAATTCTGTAATATGGATCAAGGCCTACAAAATGTCATCTAAGATAGAGTCACTAAGCCTTATCACTGCAACTACTAACTTGCAATCTTAGCCACGTTTCTTGACTATTCCCTCAATTAGAATTTCTACTTCAACACTGCATGCATTCCACTTGAGGCTACTGAAAATATTCACATGGGCACTGAGCATGAATACATAAACGTACTAACTTATCTGATTAACTGAGTGGTTGATAACTAATACTGGTCATGTAGGATTGAACTATACTTAGCTTGGACTGAAGCTGCATAGTATTATGCATATGCAGTAAGGACTGACTAAGTAACATGAGATAACTGAGCATGAATTTGTGAAAACTGTATTATTTGAGAATGCAAGACCAAGCGTATAACATGATTCTAAAATAGTCTATAAACTAAGGTACTAAAATACTAATACCTGAATAACTGCTAACTGTACACTATGGTCAAGCAAATTTTCAACAAAACTGAGTTACTGATCTGATTATTGGACCAGGACAGTGACTGAGGCTATAACTAAGACTGCAACTGAGACTGTACTGGAACTGAATACTGGGTTCTGATAACTCTACCTGTCGAGGTTTGATCTGGACTAAATTTTCCTACTATGTTCAAGCCTACTCAAATCTCCAAAATGTATTTAGCCACTTACACATCAACATGTCACTCAAGCCTATCTTCATAACTACAGCCTCATGTAAAACTAACACGCAATAATCTTTTCTTAACATAAAACATTTACTCTCTCCTTTTCAAGCAACTGCTCATTACTACATCATTTCATAAGATGAGCTCATTGAAGGTTAAAACACGAGGACCTGAAGCATGAATGGCATTAGAACAAACTTGACACTTAACTGAGGCCAGAGGAATAGGACATCAACATCCTGGATTTTATCGAGAAATCTAAAATATGGATTTACATGACGATATCTGAATTTAGCTGATCATTAGTATTATAACGTAAGTCATGGAACCGAGCATACTACAAGACCTAACATAAGTACATGAGTCATGAACTGCATGACCTGATCTTGGAGTTTCTGTGTTCATGGAACATGATGCGTAATACTGCGTGACCTAGAACTCTTTATACTAGGAATTGTAAGCATGCATGATTTTCGATGATGTGCTCCAATACAATCTATGATCATAGGGATGACATGTAAGGAATAAGTAGATATCATGATAGCTGAAGTATGAAATTTTGCACCAAGGTAAGGACGGGTTAGGCATCATGCCTTCCCACTGCTTTTCTAAACATACAAACATTACTATTAAAATCTGAAAGCCTGACTTGGTTATTTGTTCTACCATCTCCCCCTTAGCTTAAAGCTATTATTCTAAGTTTATGAATAACTTAATAAGCTCTAAACCAAACTGAAACCACGCTACTCTAAAGTCTGAGATATAACAATACCCATAAACACTCAAATCATTCTAAAGGAATATACCTGATAATGTAAGGTCCACTGCTAGGAATATCTTTCGATACATAATTCTTAGCTTTCTATTGCCCCAACAATTATCATGTAGCAACCTCAATACTGACTAACTTAGAATTCTCTACTCTTCTTTTTACTAGTTTAATCAAGAGATTCAAAGATAATCAACTAAAACTGAGGTACTTCCCCTTCATCCAAAGACTGGTCCCTCAGGAAACTAAACGGGATGACTCTATTACTAAAATCAATTGAAGGGATTTTCTGAAATACTATAACCGAGCAATTTCTGTATACTCATCTGGATAGAATAGATCTACCTACTGGGGGAAGTACTAAGAAAAGTTTTGTTAAGATTTCTAATCTGACTTGAAAGTTGACTGCTATGTAAGGAGTTACAAATGACTAAGAAGCTCTGAGATCTAACAAGGCATATGCATATAAATGGAAGATTTGTAATGTACCAGTGACCACATCAGGAGAACTTTACTGATCTTGTCGAGACTGAAGCGTATGAAGCCTATTTGGGTGCTCCCCACTGGTGGTACTGAAAGTGTCACCTTACTGATTCGAGAGACCAAACTGAGCTAAAGGACAGTCGAACTGACTCTGTTGGCATAAATCCTTTCCCCGCTGAGCCACTACTCTAAATTCCCATATCCTATGGCCTGGATTACCACATCCAAAACATAAATACTTGTCATCTCTAACCCTCCCTTGTGGTTCTTACCATATCCCCCGTAAAGCAAATTAGTACGAACACCCTTTTTCCTTTCTTGCGACTTAGAGCCTGATGCCTCATTTCAACTGTCATTCTTAAACTTAAAAACTGGCACCTTGATTAAAGGGGAAACTAAGGCTGAGAATCTTTGATGGAATTGGGAGAATTTACTACCCCCTGATCTTGGTTTAGAATTTTTATTCTAACCTTCTTATTCTTCCTACGCTCCCCTCCCTCACCCTACTGAGGGCAAGTTAATAACCTAGATAGGAAAATAATCTTTAAATTATTCTGAGCAATAAATTAATAAGCCAATATAGTGAAAGTAACTCTGAATTCAGCGTGAGAGACATGCTCATTCAGGGGATCTGCTGAATGGGTGAAAAAGCTGGCCGATTTTCATCTCTTCTTCCGTTAGTTTTTTTAGAAGGCATGTTCTGGAAGCATAAGGAAGAGATGAATTAGACGGAGAGTTTAACTAGAGCTCATGCTCACTTGCATGATATGAATACAGAAAGATGGGGAACTTTTCCTAATTCATCTCGTAGCCTCCTATCCATAAGTGTGGCATGCAACACACCCATGTAAAAGATTATACTAGATGCGGCTTTCAAACTTCCTAGGACTCTGTTGAACCTTAGGCTCTGACACCAAGTTATTAACGCACTGAGTCTGTACCTCGAACGCTACACGGTGCTCATAATCCCAAAGGACCAAAAGCTAACCCATGACTCATACCTGCTGCAATAAATGAATAATAATGCTGTAAATTTGTATAAATTAGGAGGTAACTTCCCATAAGGTTCAATACTAAAATAAAATTGAATACAATATAAAAATACCAAAATTGAAACATCTTTCTGAAAATACTCTAGTCTGGAAAGCCTCTAAACTGTCTGAAATAGGGAGTTTATGGGACATGTCCCTAACTAACTCTGAACTACTAAAATAACTGAAATATTTAAGTAATAATTATGTCCTGAAATTATGAGGACTCACTACTAACTCTGACTACTAAAAATCTATAACTTCTAGGGATGATCGGGAGCCCGTGCGTCTGAACCTATGATATAAAACATCATAGCACAAAATAAAGGTAGGCGTTAGTACTTTGAATGTACTGGTATGCAAAGTGAGGTAGGCTGAAATGTGTGGGGTCATATGCATGACCAATACTGACTGAATGAGATGAATATAACTAAATAAGAGTACATGCATGAATACATATATGATAACTGACACCGTGATAACAATGGATAGTAAGTCTGAATACTGATTAACTAATATTTGAGTATACTAATTTTGAATTACTGCTAACTGAATAACTATATCTATTAATTTTGATTCTGTGGAACTATATTGAGTTTCGTACTGAATGAAATGACTTTATCTGACAGTCCCGAATCTGTAAAACTAAACTGAATTCTATTCTAATACTGGAACTAAAACTGAGATTATGGGAGGTAATCATCTAACCGATATACCCTTTTATGAATAGATTGGGGTCCAACCTGTAATCCCAGTTGTAAAGGTATCAGTACCATGCCACGGGTAAAGATAACTATGAGTTAACCCTCTCTGACAGGAAGCTCTTTCATCAACCCTTGCTGGTAGAAAAAATCGTACGAGATGTATCAACCCTCATAATATCTGACAGGAAGATATCTCAACCTATGATGGCTACGTAGTTCTATAGCATAGGGATTTCTATTAAGGGTCAAATCCTCTGCTGGCAGGAATGCCCCCATCCCTGGGTTAACTCTATGCTGAATCCTACTCTCAACTGAATAGACACTTAACTAATTTTTAGTTCATACTAGGCTTGACTTAACTGTTACTGATTATACTATTTAACTGAACTGAACTGAGTTCACTGAGTTCTATTAATTGATGGAATACTACTGAATTTTGTTAACTGGTAGAATTTACTGAGGTCTGAACTTAATACTGAACTGGACTAGATTGATATTGAGTCTATTGAGTTTTCCTGAGTTCTGTAACTGATTGAGAGCACTATTGATTGTGACCTAACTGATACTATCCTGAGACTGACCATGTCTCTAGGTAATCAGCTAAATTGTCGGGTATTAAATACCCCCAGGACTCGATAGCATAAATTCTAAGACAAGGCGCAATCTTGAAATATGATAAATAACTACTTGCTCATCATTCATTCATTGGGACATTCTGGCAAATAGTTGCATGACATGAACTTGAATACATGCTAACATGATATAATTTCATTAATTAATTCTCATGAATAACTCATCAAACACTTGAAAAGCATTGTATGTGCACATAGTTCAAATCAACACATGAACATCACAATTTCAAGGCTTTACCATGAATTCATATGATACTACATACATAATAGTTGTTTTACATAAATCTTGCACTTAATCATGGAATAAAAATTCAATCAATGTTATAATCATGAATACATTTGAATACAAATCATGGAAAGCATGAAATCAAGCTACTTGAAGTTTAAAAGAGCTTCTTGAAATCCAAGGGTGGAAGGAACCCTTGGATGAAAACTTGGCATACCTTAGTGCCTAAATTCTAAAAGATTAGTAGTGGTTTCTTTAGTTTTTGATTTGAAATTGACCCCCCTAGGTTTTTTTTTTCTTGATAAATTTGAGAATAATGAATGAATTTAGCCTCTAAAGGGGCTTAATCTCTTATTTTGGGGCTGATAAATATGGGAAAAAGACCCTATTACCTTTGAGGACACGACTTTTTAATGACTAAAAACTAAACTATCGACACTCAAACCGACGCATCGCGTCATTGACATCAATGCAATAGCTAATGTATCACGTCGATTCCACATCGGTTCACTGGAAAATTCCATTGGGACCCAAGGAAAATATTGATCGACGTAATGGCCAATGCACCGCACTGAGATCACATCGATGCACTATTTTGGATTCCCAAACGTGGTTCAAATGAGGTCCAAAAAATATAAAACTCATCCGAGAATACCTACTGACATTCCTGATCATGAATTAAACCAAAGATTGACATTTTAAGGTCACAGATATCATGAAATAGAGTTACCACTTTATTAAGGCCAAAATGACACTTATTTTGAATTCTTAGCTAAAATTTCCTAAGTCTGGGACCCCTTAGCAAGCTTAAAAGACTGATTCAAGCTTAGGATTTTTTGTGGGGTCTTACACAGCAAGAGGCCATGCCATTAATATAATGCTATTTGTATTTCATCTGGGTGTGAGAACCCTTTCGGTGGGAGATCAACTTCACTTGCAGCCTATTAGATCCACACAGGTAGTATTTAAGACTATGAGTGGTTCTCAAATTAGTCATGGTGATAATAGTGGGGAGAGTTCTTGTCAGACCTTGCAAAGTTTTTGGTATGTGTCTTCAATACATGGCGGCCATTATGGATCGGTAGGGGCATCAACTTAGAGTATTTCAAGAGCTTATTTAGTTGTGATGAGATGGGACATTGATCCATAGAGTGCCCCAGACATGAGTTGGCTGTTCAAATAGAGTTAGTATATATTCCCCGCTAGCCTAGAGTTCTTAAGGTAGGCTATGGTTGTGGGAATGATGATCATGGTTGTAGAGAGTGCTCTCAGCATCAGTTGGCCAGCCATTTGATGCTTAATTTATGTTTCTCACCTTGTTAGGATTCAGGAGTTTTCTACTACTAAAGAGAGACTAGTCACTAGTCTAGAGAGTCCCCATCATGGGATTGCTAGTTATTTAACTTATTAAGATCAGCCTTGTGATGATTGTGGAATTTTTGGTTGGATATAGTGCACTTATAACCTCAGTTGATAATTCAGTTGGTCGGTTCAAGTTTAGACCTGTTCAGATTTATTCTTCTATAGACCCATCATGCACGTGATTGCAAATTTAACCATGATTGGTTTTCTTTTATTTCTCCATATTTTCCCCTTTTCACTGTGCTTATTGGGGTTTTTGTACCCATTGAAGATTATATGTCTTGATAAGTTAATATTTATTATCTTGTGCCATGTTATTGAATTCATGATTATATGACAACCCCCATGATTATTTCTTTTAGTAGTGGATGATGTAGATCTTTATTGATATTTTCACCTTATGGGTGTAACATTTAGGTTTGAATCCCCTTTTTCTTGGGACATTAGCCTTATTATGGCCCGTGAGTGGTACTTGCTATTGATTTTTTTATTTTGGTACCGCCTGCTCATTATATTGATGTTTCTATTGCCAAGTTATTGATATTATTTGGTTTAATTGATCCTCGCTGGGTAGCTATTTAAACTAGTGTTATTTAGTTAGAGTTCCATTCTTTGCAGTTCTTATTTGGTGGCTAGAGAAGCTATATCCTAATTTGATGATTTCTTCCCTATAGCGAGGCGATGTTGATTGGTTTTCTCTTTTGTTGGTTGTGCTTGACTGATTGTGGAATAAATTATGGTATTGAAGGTAAATTGACCTTTTGTGGTTATGCATGGTTCTAAAGTTAGAAATTTAGTTATATTATCGTTCTTGAATTTGGGATCTTTAGACTTGCCTCCTGGTTATGAAGGTTATTACATTGGCTACCCCTTTTTATGTAGCTTGTTCTTGAGATTTACTAGTTTGGGGTTCATTCTTTATTTGTGTCTATTTCATTGCCCGATAGTGGTTTGATATTGATGTCAGGAGGTCTTGGATTTATCTCATAGATTTATTGGGTTAGTCTCCTAGTATTGGTTTACTCTTTTTATTGGTGTCAAGTCGGAACCATTCTCATCATGATGTGATTCTAGTTCTAGCGGAGTGAGAGAGTTAGAGACATGTGATAGTTCATATGGCTGCTTCTTAAGTTGGAAAATTTGAAATTCTTTATCTTGAGTTATTGGTTTATTTTTTGGTAGTGGTCTTGACTTTGGCATTGATTTTGAGATTGGTGCATTCTTCCTCGATGATGTGATTCACGGATTCATCGAGTTATGATTGTCCTAAATGGTTGAATTTAAAAAATACCCATTTCAAAGTTTGTTAGGACTAATAAGATTTGGTGAAGTGCTTCTTCTCAATAATTTGTGCCTATGACTATTCTTTTGTCAAGATAAAGTGTTGGATTGATTAGTTTTTGGCTAAAGTTGCATTTCTATCAGTTGCTAGAGTTTTTTCCATTAATAGTGTTGTTTGCAGCCTCATGGAGTTTTTGAGCATGTTTTGGTAATTCATACCTCCACCGATATGGAGTTGATTTCCTATTTTTTTAGCCGGTGATTTACCCTTTTTGTGATTTTGTTCTTCAGATATGTTTTAATTTTGGCTTGGCATGATTTAGCATAGATGTGTATGATTTGGACAATATGGTCAATATGAATATTTAACTTTATATTTTTTGGCTCAATTTTGGATTTGATGCCTTGGGATAGCGATTTGGAAGTTATGATAGAGTTGGAGTATGAATGACTACTCGTCTTCATATTTGGTTTGGGTAGTTAAGATCGACCAATTCATCCTTGGTGTTGAGATTTTAGCTTGGTATTGTAGAGCGTGAGTGCAACCTTTGTTTTAGATTTATCTTAGTTGAGATTTCATTTATAGGTTGGTTGATCCTGCTCCGTGGTTACCTATTCGGTCTTCTCGATTTCAGATGGATTATAGTTGATAAGTGCTCGAATGATAGCCCATGGATCTGATATTGGTTCCTTTATCTTACGCCATGGGTCTTCAGTTTTCTTTGGGAATTTTGGATGATATACTCGGTGGGAGTATTATAATTGAGTTCGATTCAGTATGGTTTCATTCTCGATTGATGGGACATCCTAGAGCGGTTCATTTATTGGTGAGTAGTTATTCTTTAGACTTCTAGATTTCAATTTTGATTACCATCAAGACTAGTTATAACATTGACATAGATTGCATTACTTGGTTATCTCCATTGATGTTCCCAGATAGCGCTTTATAGGCTTATTCTCATGTTTATCATATGGAATTTTTGTGGATCAACTTTAGTTCCTTGAGTTTTCTATGATAAAATTGCATGGAAAAGACTCTAGTGACACTCCTCCAGGTTTGGAGTGGATAACGGGTGTGGAATTGTAAAGGAAGGTGATATTTGGATTTGGAATCAATTGAATGACTCATGCCTTGGGTTCGTTTTGGATTAGGTGAGCCTTTGTTGATTTGTGGGGGTTTTGATATGGTATCAGTGTGTCATGGTTTGGATTTACATTCATCAACCTTTTTTGGTTCAGTTGGAGGCTAGTTGGTGAATAAAGTTGAGTTTTGGTTGTTTGGAAGTGAAATGTGAGAGCAGGTTGAAAAAGAGATACCTGTGGAAAAATCCCTTAGAAGTATTCTCTCTTCATAGAGGTTATCTAAAAACTCTTTAGGGTTTTCTATCCATTGATTTTTCTGGACTAAAGTCCTTTTAGTAGTATATATTGTAATAACCCTCTAGGTTATTTCCTTGACTTGCATCTATTTCCAGTGTTTTGAGCATTCCCATAGTGTCTATAAGTCATTTATGAATTAGCAAAACTATCGGTTTGGCAATCGGATAGTTCATTTGTATTTTAGGCTCATTTCCCTATTTTTAGAGCTTTTACTAGTTAGGATTCGGTCTTGGACCAAAAATCCTAGTAGATAAAGGAGAATTCTGACTGTGCCAGCAGCTCCAGAATGTCGATTTTAGGCTAGGTATACCTTTGGTTAGGGTCCTGATGAACCCGGGCTTATTTTGACCTATTGGTTGGAAAGTTGAGAAATTGGAAATTTAGGTGTGGGACTCATATTTGATCACAATGAACTCATATGGAAAATTAAATTACGCCATTGAATCTAGAATGTCGAATTTAGTATGGTTACATAGATCATTTGCATATATGGGATTCTGAATGAATCTCAAGGGATTGCCGAAAACTTGTAAGATTTTCATGTTTCAGCTGTCAAGTGGTGTGGTAGTGATCGCCAGCCAAGGGACACAATTGCGGTACCCTTGGCAGAGAGATATTATGATCACCATAGCCTTTCCATGATCATGACTAAATTTGTAGTCGCGAAGTTGGTGTGATTGCACAACTACTGGTCGCGGTAGCTACTGCAGATTACCTGGTATAGGTATGTAAAGCCTCTTTTACCCTGATTTTAGCTCATTCTTCACCCATTTTTGAGATATAAAACCCTAAAAGGGAGGCAAAGCTTGGGATTAAGCTTGTAGATGATTTGGGGTGCTTATTTATCCATTATTCTGTGATTTCCCATCGAATTCATGGTAAGTTTTCTCCAATTTCTTGATAAATTCTTAGAAATTTAGGCTTTGAATTCTTAAACTTTGAGGGTTGATTTAAGACCCAAATTGTGTTTCGTTTGTGCTCAACTTTTGGGCATAACTTCCATGTCCTTCAAGGGACCTCAAGATGGTTTTAATTTTTGAATTTTGTTAACGAGCCCCAGGCTTGTTCTTGACCCAAAATTTGACAGGATCCTTAATATGGATATAGGACTTGTTTTACTCCTAATAATGTGTAGATTACAATTTAGATAGCATAGCAGCATTTCGAGGCTGTGGAGTGAAGATGAACATTTTATGGATGATTCAAGGATTTATGGTTCAGCTTTAAGTTAGGCTTCTGTCTACTCTTATCTGTATGATGATGTGTGTTATATATTGTATGTGAATTTTAATGATAAGATTTATTATTTGTATAACACCATGACTTAGCCTTGATTATTTAAGTTTGGGAATTTGATAAGAGATTTGACCCGTAAGGAGAATTACTAGTTATAATTCTAGAACCCTATTTTCTTCTTTATAGATTGACCTAATTCGTATAATGGATATGATATGATGCTAGGTTTGGGATGTGGTTTAAGTGTTGGAAATGTGGTCAGTATGATTAACCTTATTTGGACTATTTTAGTGATCTTAAAATCATAAGTTAGGTTGAGTTGACTTAATTGTTAATGTTCTAGGTGGAATTACTATCTTAGGATTAATTATGGATAATGTATCATCTAGAAAGCAATATAGATACCTTAGCCTAGTCCGGGGTAGAATTTGACTAAATATGGAATTCAAGGATTAGAAGTGGGTTCCTCCAACCCACCTTAGTCCAAGACTTTTATTATCCTTTATGGACTTATGGTCGTGTATTAGGTCTAGTTGAGACTATTAAACCTTTATGATAAGATTACTTTGTGACTTGGTGAATGATAATGGTTTTTTTGGATTATGATTAAGGGCTTGTAGCTGTGTTATGGCTTTTGGACTTGATTTATGATAAGGTCCATAGACATGCATAATAATATAGGAATAAATATAGTTATAATATATAACCTATAGATATGAGGTGCCTTATATATGTGATATGCCTCATAGTTATGAGCTATTCCTTATTGATATTATTCCTCCTAGATGTGCGATGCCTTATTGATATTATGCCTCCTAGATGTGAGATGCCTATTGATAGTAAGCCTCCTAGATGTGAGTTGCCTTATTGATATTATGTCTCCGATATATGTGATGCCTTATTGATATTATGCCTCCTAGATGTGAGAAGCTTATTGATATTATGCCTCGGAGATGTGAGATGCCTCTTAGAGATGATTTATGGCCTATAGATATGATATACCTCATAGATATGATTGATAGCGTATTGAGATGATATGACTCATAGTTATGCTATGGATAATATATACGAGATGACTTACAAGTATTATTATTGATATGAGTTTTGAATGCATTTGTGGAACTGAGGTCGTTATTATGATGTTGTAACTATTGCGGACACATTATAGAGACCAAGGCCTTGTTGTGATACAGATCTGACATCCAGGAAATATTTATCCTTGTAAAAGATGTGGGTTTAGTTGATGAATATATTGATGCTTATGGTTTAATTGTTTGAATACTAGTGATGACATGTACAGATTTGATTCATTCATGATCATTAAATTGGTAAATGATACGGTTCTAGCTAAAATATGATCTTATTACTGTTTTAACTAAATACTAGTTAAAGCCTACTTTTCACCTCAAAAATGTATTTCTTCATAACAGTAACTGTTTGTCTTAGTGAATAACTTATATGTAAGAGATTAATAATGATGTTTTAAGGATTTGATAGAGACAGATTCCAGTCTATGATTTGCTACTATAAATTACTTTGGTCGTGAGAGATTCTGACATTTTCTATACTTTTATAATAATTTAGTCCAGAAGTTCACACTAAGTCCATGCACTTATTATATATCTATATACATATCTCTCCGGTATGGGATGGAGGAAGATGGTGTATTGATGATATAAATCCAGGCAAAACCTAATGGGAGATTATAGTATTGACATTATATGTATGATTATGATGATATGCTTATATACCCGACAAGGACGAAAGATGATTATAATGATATGCTTATATATCAGGCAAAGCTGAAGGATAATTATGATGATATGCTTATATACCTGGGGGATGATTACGATGATATGTTTATATTCTCGGTAAGGGTCAAAGGTAATTATGATGATATGTTTATATTTCGGGCAAGGCAAGAGGATGATTATGATGATATACTTATATACATGACAAGGCCGGAGGATGATTATGATGATATTCTTATATACTCTACAAGATCAGAGGATAATTGTGATATTGATTATATACCTGGTTTGATTTCGTAGGATGATTGTGATATGGATTATATACTTTGTATTTATTATTGCATGCATATTGCATATAACCTGTTAGTATCTATATCTATCAGCCTTATGTGGGGTTGTATAGGTATGGGTGATGATTATTCCTTGTGGTGTGTTGTCTATTAATTAAACCGTCTGAGCCTAGGGTGGTGGTGGTTTGTGAATGGCTCGAATAGGTATTGATTATTCGGACCAGTCGATTACTCACATTGTCATTGATATTGTTATTATTATTGTTATGATCATTATTATGGTTAGTTTTAGAAAGATTGATTATTGATTCTGTATTGATATTTGAGGAATAATTCTAGCTTTTCTATTTTACTATTTCATGATTAAGCATTAACTAATGATTAAATGTATGGATTAGAAACCCCGAGTATACTAGCACTAGTTCTTTCTATGATTATGAGGTCTTAAAATGCTAGTCCGATGATTTAGGATATTTTTCAAGTTGACCTTGTTTATGTAAATATATATATGTTTATCTGGCTATATGTCGCTATGGTATTACTGTATTTCCGTTCTTTCCCTTATTTATTCAGATTGTATATTCATTCCTCGACCTTGTATACTGTTAGATATCCTTTATTCGCCCTTTATACGTATATTGGCTGGTGATATACTGTATAGTATTGAAATTCCTGAGTATGGATGGAGTAGGATAGTTCATCCTTGATACTTCCTTAGCCTTATTATGCTAGTTTCTTAGCAATGAGTAGAATAGTTTCCCTTACTATCTCACTAACCTTATCATGTGATTGTTGGACATTTGAGTGTAGTTCCTTTTCTATTTATATGTTGTAATATATGCATTATTGTTGGATCCCAGTCGACAGTTGCCTACTGAGTACCATGTGTTTGGTACTCATACTACACTTCTGCAACCAACAGATCATAGTACGGGTTATCATCGATGTTGTGTGCGTCGTGCAGAGCAGCTATGGTTCCTAGACTGAGGGTGAGATCCTGATGTTTAGAGTATTACCTTTCTCCCTCTTATGTACTAGACCAGTCATGAGTTGTAACAATGTAATTCCCTTAGTATTTCATTTTTCTATTTGATCCGAGATGGATTTATGCATCTCAGTGTTGTTATCCAAGCTTAACTAGTCTTGTTTGAGGATTTATCTTGTGCTTAATGAGTAAATATTGATATAATTGAGCATCTAAGTGTTTAAATACTTGATTATAAAGTTTAAGGTGTGTTTCAAACAAGTTTGGAATTAATTTGGTCACTTAGTGTTAGACAAGAAAATTAGTGTTACTAGCTTGAGCAATGTGTTGTTCTAGTTCATCTTGATGGATTATAGTGTGAGTAATGAGTTACTAAAGGTATAAGTGCGTAATTATGTGTGGAGTGACTTGTTTTTACTGTTTAAGGTTCAATTGAAACAAGCTAATAGACAAAACACTAAGTTAAAGATCAAAAGGACAAAACTAGTACTCTTAGCTTAAGTTACTAGTTCATCGTCTTGGATTGTATGTTATTTTGAGCACTAATTCGTGGTGTTTGATTCTATAGGATGCTTGTTGAGTTTATAATGATGATATTTGGATGATAATAATTCTGTAAATAAATTAGAAACATCACCACAAATCTTGGAATGGATGGACAGACACTTGGGACAAGACTTGACCAAAAATGGACGTTTTGGAATCATTGGCATGCTACAGACCTTAGGCACTGCGTTATGGCCATGCCATAGACTTGGGAGCATGCTAAATTACTAATTCCAGTATATCACCATGGTTAGGACATGCCATGTTCCCTATACACCGCGATAAGGCATGGTACAACCCTAAGTCATAATCGGCAGCTTTGGTCCTACAATAATTAGGACACTTAGTTGTTATGTTTAACACCTTTGATGACCTTGGGACTTGAATGGATACTGGAGAACACTTCAATTAGGGTTTTTCTTCAATTATTGTTTTTTTTTATAGATTTTAACATGTATTCATTCGTTGTGATTATGATTATGTCCATAAAAGATGCCTTTAGTTGGAACTAACAATGAAGGAGGAGTAACATGCCTTAGATTAAGAAGATTATGGAGAGAAATCACCCTTGTAAGTCCGAAATTGATCCTATTGATGAAACCCTATCCTTTCTTAACCCAAGAGTCTTAGAGGAAACTTGAGAAAGTTTCTAAGTGTTTAAGATTAGAATATTAGGGTAAATGATGCCCCAAGAGTCATATAAGTAGTGGGGCCTTAAGGGGTTAAGAGGAGAAATGTCCAGATTACCCCTAACTTAAACTGCATAAAAAATCCCATGGGAGGGTACATCTCCACCATATCACCCGAACCCTATCATACGAGTGGTATCCACCACTAGTACCCCAGGCATCCTTTGGACCTTCAATACAATCATACGACCACCAAGAACCAATAATACCAAGCATACGACACGTACCCTTTACCCATGCCTTAGGCAAAATCAAGAGAGGTTGATACTGTCCAATATACGAGTTGGACCATACCACTTGTAACCTATCTCATGACTTATGGTGAGCCTCTCATACTCAGATCCAAGTTAAGTTACTAAGTTTCCGATTAAGTGAAGGAAAACCTAACCCTACGACCTGTCACACATCATACGACTCATACTCACCCAAGTCATACCCATTCCAGAAACTCAGCCACCTAACAACACCAACACTGGACAACATACGGCTGGGTCTCCTAACCCTTACCCTTACTATATGACTAGTATGGTAAGTTGTATGATGTACGGAAATTCCAAACCCCGGGAAATTTCTAAGGACCAAAACCCTGGGTGTTTCAATATCCCCTACTAGGATTATTCATCCCCAAATGACGAACAAGGTAGTACAAGCACGAGTTATACCCCAACATAACCATTCCAACCTTTAACTAAGTTAGAAAATAATGATCCAATAAAATCAACCTTTCCTTTAAATATGTTTGAAAATAAAGATATTATAAAGAACACATACCTTCTGCATGAATATCCTGAGAAGAAAACAAATGTGGATACTCTGGCGTCATGTCCTCTTCCACTTACCAAGTAGCTTCTTCCACCTTATGGTTTCGCCATCGAACCTTAACCGAATCTATATCCTTGGTCTGCAACTGAAGAACCTTCCGATCCAAGATCTCAACTGGGATTTCTTCATAAGACAGATAATCTGAGATACCCAATCCTCCCAAAGGAATAACCGATGAAGGATCACTTAGATACTTCTTCAACATGGAGACATGGAATACCGGATGAATGGAGCTCAAACTAGAAGGAAGCTCCAATTTATACGCCACACTACTAAACCTCCTCAAAACCATATAAAGACCGACATACCGAGGACTAAGCTTCCCTATTTTCCCAAACTGTATTACTCCCTTCATGGGAGATATTTTTAGGAAGACCCAATCCCCAACTCAAACTCTAAGTCCCTATGCCTTTCATCTACATAGGACTTTTAGTAATTTTGGGTAGCCTTATGCCTATCCGAATCACCTTTACCTTCTTTCTAGCTTAATAAAATAAATTTGGGTCAAACATATCTACCTCACCAAGCTCGAACCACTCTATAGAAGATCTACCCCTTCTATCATACAATGCTTCAAAATGGGCCATCCCAATGCTAGAATGATAGCTATTGTTGTCAGTAAAATCTACAAGATATAATCAATTATACATGCACGAAACATATCTTCTAATGTCTGAAAAGTTTATTTTACTTTGCCCATCCATTTGTGGGTGAAAAGTAGTTCCTAGTCTAACTTTAGTACCCAACCCCTTATGAAATGACCATCAAAAGTGAGATAAAAACTACTTACCACGATCAGAGATAATCAAAATAGGTACCTCATGAAGCTTCACAACCTCATGAATATACAACTTCATATAATCCTCAGTGAAAAAGTTAGTCCTTACTAACAAGAATTTGTCATCCTATCTATGATGACCCAAACTGAATTAAATTTGTTTAGAGACCGAGGAAGACCTGTAAAGAAATCAATATTGATAACCTCTCATTTCTATTCAGACAATTCAATCTCCTAATACCAGCTTCTAGGTCGCATGTGCTTAAAAACTTTCATTTGTTGACACACCAAACATTTTGCCACAAAATGTAGGACCCTATAAAATGCTTAGCTTAATTCAGTTCTTTAAGCTTGTTA
Source organism: Capsicum pubescens (assembly GCA_030864215.1). Lineage (NCBI taxonomy): Eukaryota > Viridiplantae > Streptophyta > Magnoliopsida > Solanales > Solanaceae > Capsicum > Capsicum pubescens. The sequence goes on along the minus strand of CM061541.1, from coordinate 80,454,403 downwards.
AGGGGTCCAAGACTTAGAATTTTTTTTTCTAGCTAAGTATTCAGACTTAGTATTATTTTAGCCATCAAAAGTTGGCAATCTTATTTCGTGACCTTTACATCTATTAAATGTTGATATTTGAGTTAATTCATGATCAGGAATGTCAATAGGTGTTACTGAACAAGTTTTAGATTTTTCAGACTTCGTTTGAAGAACCTTTGGAATCCTAAACCAGTGAATCAACGCGATCTTAATGCATCGCGTCGATAAATGTTTTCCCCAGCTCTCAGCATCTAACTCTAGTGAACTGACGCAGACTCAACGTGGGGCGTTAGCTATTGAGTCGATGCCAATGATGCAACACATTGATGGTTCAGTTTACAGTCATTAAAAAGTTGCATCCTTAGGGTTAATTAAGTCCTTTTTCCACGTTCTTAAACCCCCATAACACAAAATTTAGCCCTCTTTTAGCAAGTTATATTCACTCTTTAACAAAATTTTTCAAGAACAAAAACCCTAGGTGAATTAAATTCAAATTCAAGGCTTAAGATTGCATGGTTAGTTTTTCAGAATTCACCAACAAAGGTATGTGAAGTGTTCATTCAAGGGTCTCTTTCACCCTTGGAGTCAAAGAAACTATTTTTTTTAACTTCTAGTTTATGGATTTCATGAATTCTATGTTGGGTTTGATTATGTTCATGTTTATAATGTTAATTGGGGTTATAATCCATGTTTTATGATACATTTCATGTGATGTTAATTGATATGCATATAATATCATGAGGATCCATGTAAAACCCTTGAAATTGTCAATGGGAATTTGAATTATAATGTCTACTTGTCGTTTAGTGTTATGTGTATATGTATGGTCACCAAGTGCTTGATGAATTGTTCATGTTAACTAATAAGGGAAAGAAATCATGTCATGCTAGCTTACTTGCAAATTATACTATGCAAGAGTTTGATAAGATGTCTCTATAGATGCATTATGAATTTAATATGCACGATTATGCTAAGCAAGATCATGTATTTTTAATTTTCAGGCTATCGAGTCCTGGGGTTATTTAATACCTGAAAATTTAGTTATTTTCCTAGAGCCAGTGTCAGTTACAAAATAATTCCAGTCACGTCATGATCTTAGTACTCTCACTCAGTTAAAGGACTCAGGAAAACTGAGTAGAAGCATTATTAGTCCAATCTAGTCCAGTATTCAGTTCAGACCTCAGTCAGCTAACAAAACTTAGTAGTATTCCATTAGTCCACGAAATCCAGTAAACTCAATTCTATTCATTTAAATAGTACGATCAGTAATAGTTCACTCAAGCCTAGTATGAACTAGGTAATCAGTTTAGTATCTATTCAGTTGGGAGTAGGATTCAGCACTGAGTGAACCAAAGGATGGGGGCTCACCTGCCAGTAGAGGGTATGGTCCTTAGAAGTAATCCTTGTGTTCTAGAACTACGTAGACAATGTAGATTGAGATATCTCCCTGCAAAACTAAGGTTGATATATCTCATTTGAGTTTTCCTACCAACGAGGGTTGACATAAGAGCTTCCTGTCAGAGAGGGTTAACTCACAACTTGTCCTTACCTGTGGAACAACATTAACACCCTTCCAACTGGGGTTACAGGTTGGACCCCAAATCAGTTAGAGAAGGGGCATGTCAGTTAGATGATTACTTCCCACAGTCTCAGTCTAAGATTCAATCTCAGTACAGTTCCACAGATTCAGGACTGTCAGATATAGTCATTTATTTATCAGTAATTCAGTATCAGTATACATAGATACCAGTTAATCAGTATTCAGATTCAGTATTATGTGTTATCATGATTTCAGTTACAGTATATGTATTAATGCATGTACTCTCATTCAGTCATATTCATGATATCCAGTTAGTATTGTTCATGCATATGAACCCATGTATTTTAGCCTACCTTACTGAGCATAACAGTACATTCGAAGTACTGACGCATTCCTTTCTTTTGTGCTATGATGTCTTATATCATAGGTTCATATGCACGGGATCCTGAGCACCCTTAGCAGCTTAGATTCTCAGCAGACAAAGTTAATGGTGAGTCCTTATAGTTCGAGGACATGATTGTTTTTTAACATTTCAATTCATTTTCAGTAGTCGGAGTTAGTTGGGGGCTTATCCCATTAACTCCATAGTTCAGACAGTTTAGAGGTTTTTCTGACGAGTATTTTCAGTCAGTTTTTTAGTTTTCAATATTGATGTTCAGTTTTGGTATTTTGATACCGTAAACAGTCATTATTTCATATTTGAACCTTATGGAAATTTTTTTCCTATTTTCGCAAAGTTACAGTATTATTATTTAGTTAATGCAGCAGGTACTTGTCATGGGTTAGTTTGTGGTCCTTCAGGATTATGAGCACCGTGTAGCATTCGGGGTAGAGACTCGGGGCATTACAAATTTGGTATCAGAGCTTAAGGTTCAACAGAGTCCAAGGAAATCTAAAATCCGCATCTAGTAGAGTCTTGTGCATGGGTGTGTTGCCCGCCACACTTATGGATAGGAGGCTACGAGATATTTTAGGAAAAATTTCCTATCTTTCAGTATTCATGTTGTGGAAGTGAGCATGAGCTCCAGTTAAATTCTTAGTCTAATCCTTTCTCTTCTATTTATAAAATATGCCTCTAAAAAGGACTAAGGGAAGAGGAACGGATGACCAGCCAAAACCTTATCCTATTTAGGCATATCCCCTGGATGAGTATGTCTCTCATGCAAAATTCAGGGCTGTATTCACCACTCTAGCCAATTCAGTCGCAACTTAGAATGAATATCCAACTACTGTTCTGACCAACCTAGTGTCCAATACTACTGCAGCCATGATTCGGGACTTCACTCGAATGAATCCTCCATTATTCTCAGGTTTTAAGTCTGAAGAGAATCCGCAGGAGTTCCTTGATCAGGTTCAGAAAGTCACAGATATCATGGGAGTGACTTCCAGTGAGAGTTCTGAGTTAGCCATCTACCAGCTACAAAATATAGCCCATACATGGTTTAAGTAGTGGAAGGTAGATAGGGGTGTAGATGCAGAGCCCATAGAATAGGAAGAGTTTGCTATGACCTTCTTAGATAGATTCTTTCCCTTAGAGTTGAAAGTATCCAAGGTGTTAGAGTTCATAAATATCAGGAAAGGTAGTGTGAGTATGAAAGAGTATTCCCTCAAGTTTACTCAGTTAACCAGGTATGCTCCCCATATAGTAACAGACAATAGATCCAAAATGAGTAAGTGTGTGTCTGGGGTATCGGGTAGAGTAATTAAGGAGTGCAGGACTATGATGTTGATTAGGGAGATGGACATATCTAGGCTTATGGTATATGCTCAACATATCGAGTAATAGAAACTTATGAAGCAAGAGAGAGAAAATAAGAAATCCAGAATGGGTAACTTTAGTTTTGCCCAGCCAAGGTCATAGAGTGGTCACCGTTCTCGGTTTAGTCAGAAGTTTTTAGTCCTAGTTCCATATTTAGCTAATACACCAATACCAAGGTTCAGGAATAATAGTCATAATGGGGCGCCAGGCTTAAAAACCCAGAGTAGTGCAAGTGGTATTCGTACTGATCTGCTTTGCGAAGAATGTGGTAAGAATCATAAGGGTATGTGTAGAACCGACAGTGATGTGTGTTTTGGATGTGGCGAGTCAGGTTATAGAGTCCAAGACTGTCCTAAGGCTAGTCTATGAAGTTAGCACAATCTTCGTTCAACTCAGTCCGATTGCTCGAATCAACAGGGTGCCACTACCAGTGCCGCTAGTGGGTAGCGTCCAAATTGACTTTATGCACTTCAATCCAGGAAAAATTAGGAAAGTTCCCCAGATGCAGTCACTGGTACATTATAGACCTCCTATTTATATATTTATGTCTCATCAGATCCCAGAGCTTCGCTGTCTTTTATAACTCTTTGCATAGCAATTAACTTTAAAGTTAGACCAAATATTAACAAAACCTTTCTCAACCTCCACCCCAGTGGGTCAGTCTATCATAGCCTGATGGGTATAAAGGAACTGCCCGGTTATGATATCTCGGAAGTCAGGCTTCCAAATTTCAGTAGTAATATTAGTATGTGTAGAAAAGTAATGGGTGGGAATGATGCCCAACCCATATTTACCTCAGTTCAAAGATTTGTACTTCAGTCATCATGATACCTCTGCATGCTTTATGTCTCAGCTCTATGAACATAACTTATATTTAAGAACTTTCATAGAATCATGTGCATTTACAGTTGTTAGTATGAGGAGTTCTAGTTCACTAAGTAGTACGAATTATGTTCCATGAACACGGAAACTCCAAACTTAAGTCATCCAGCTTATGACTTCTGTACTCATGCCTTACAGTGTGTTCAATCCCAGTTACCGCCTGAATCGTAGTCTTTGTTATAGTCTCCATCTCAGTCCAGTAATCAGATTAGAAACTAAGTCCAGTTTTATGTTTTCTCGACCAGAGCGTACAATTATCAGTACTCAGTTATTAGTATTTCAGTACCTTAGTTTACAGAATATTTCAAAACTATGTTATACACTTGGTCTTGCATTCTCAAATAATACAGCTATCATGAATTCATGCTCAGTTATCTTATATTACCCAGTCAGTCCTTACCTCGTATACATGATATTCTACAGTTTCAGTCCAGTTATTCAGACTAAGTACAGTTTAGTGTTGCAGGACTAGTATTCAGCTATCAATCATTCAGTTAATCATATAAGTTAGTATGCTTATACATTCGTGCACAGTGCCCATATGAATATTTTTTAGTAGTCCCAAGTGAAGTGTCGTACTAAGGTGGAGAGTATAGTTGAGAGAGTATTCAAGGGATATGTCTAAGCTTAAAAATTTGTAGTTGTAGTGCATAAGTCTTAGTCACTCTATCTTAGATAATGATTCATCTCGCCTCATATTACAGAATTCTAGCCACGTTGTGATGTCTTATTCAGACAATGCCAAGCTTTCCTTGCTAGAAACTCAATAAAAAGAGTGTCAGAGAAAAGCTTCAGTTGAGAATAAGTTTTCAATATGAGTTAGTACGTAAAGCCAGTAATTTAGTTTAGCAGTCAGATGGATAAATTCGTGTGGTGTGGTTTTCCATTTTTCCATCTGGTCGCACTATCCAAAGTCTCATGAATGTAACTATTCTAAGATGGAACAACCAGGTAGTTGCGTGTTCAGCTCAGTTCATGTATCATGTCTCAATTTTAGGCCCCAGATATTCAGTCACAATTCAGTTCGTAGGTGCCTTGTGCATCGCCCCATGTTTCCTTGGTATCTCAAACAAGTCAGTATTCTTTGAGGGATTTAATGTCCAAAGGGGGAGATGCACTATAACCCTAAGCATTCATGTCCTAAACCTCCCAGTCTGTAACAAATCCAATTTTGAGTAGTGGGTACTCATAAATTGACCCTCAAGTTCCAATCTCAGCCGTAAGCCACGTATTCAAGGGGCTCAGTTCAGTTCACAATATTTAGTTCATGTATCACGTTCCAGTCTCAGTCCTGTTTTCATATTCCCATTCATGCGTACTCCAAAAATGATCTTGGGTTCATCAGTGTTTTTCAGTTTAAGAAATAGTTTTTCCTTGAACTTACTTAGTTCCATGTTCAGATTACCTTTACAATCTTGGTATCAGTTATCGTTGCATATTCATTCATGCATTCATGATTCAGTTCAATTATGTATTCATGCATCAGATATGCATGTTCAGATTGATAAAATTCAGCTTATAAAAACCCCAGTCATGCATTCACGAATCAGATCAGTCTTGTACCCATGCATCAAATATACATGTTCAGTATGAAAACTCAGTATATTAGTAGTTTCAGTGGTGTAATCATATTTCAGATGTTCATGTTCAGAAAGTAAGTTCAGTCTACCTGTATTCTCAACTTAGTCAGTCTCATTTGAGGACAAATGTTCCCATGGAGGAGATAATGTAACACCCCACAAAAAACTTTGCTCAATTCAGTCCTTTAAGGTTGTGAAGGGATCCCAGACTAAGAAAAAAAATTCTAGCTAAGTATTTAGACTTAGTGTTATTTTAGCCTTCGAAAGTTGGCAATCTTATTTCGCGACTTTTACGTTCATTAAATATTGATGTTTGAGTTAATTAATGATCAGGAATGTCAATAGGTGTTCCCGAACTAGTTTCAGATTTTTTGAACTTCATTTGAAGAACCTTATCCTAAACCAGTGAATCAACACGATCTTGACGCATCGCATTGACTATCGAATTGATAAATGTTTTCCCCAGCTCCCAACGTCTAATTCCAGTGAGCTGTCATGGACTCAACGCAGTGCGTTGGCTATCACATCGATGCCAATGACGTAGCGCTTCATTCTGCGCGTTGATGGTTTGGTTTATAGTTATTAATAAGCCGCTTCCTCAGGGTTAATTAAGTCTTTTTCCCACGTCCTTTAGCCCCCATAACACGAAATATAGCCCTCTTTTAGAAAGTTATATTCTTTCTTTCACAAAATTGCTCAAGAACAAAAACCCTAGGTGAATTAAATTCAAATTCAAGGCTCAAGATTCCATCGTTAATTTTCCAAAATTCACCTACTAAGGTATGTGAAGTGTTCATCCAAGGGTCCCTTTCACCCTTGGAGTCCAAGAAACTATTTTTTTAACTTCAAGTTTATGGGTTTCATGAATTTCATGTTGGGTTTGATTATGTTTATAATTATAATGATTAATTGAGATTCTAATCCATGTTTTATGATACGTTTCATGTGAGGTTAATTGATATGTATGTAATATCATGAGGATCCATGTAAAACCCTTGAAATCGTCAAGAGGGATTTGAATTATGATGTCTACTTGTTGTTTAGTGTTATATGTATATGTATGCTCACCATGTGCTTGATGAATTGTTCATGTGAACTAATAAGGGAAATAAATCATGTCATGCTAGCTTATTTGCAAGTTATACCTTGCAAGAGTCGATAAGATGTCTCTATAGATGCATTATGAATTCAATGTGCATGTTTATGCTAAGCAAGATCATGTGATGCTTTATTTTTATGCTATCAAGTCCTGGGGGTATTTAATACCCGACAATTTAGTTGTTTTCCTAGAGCTAGTGTCAGTTACAGAATAATCTCATTCACGTCACAATCTTAGTACTCTCAGTCAGTTACAGGACTCAAGAAAACTCAGTACACACAGTATTAGTTCATTCTAGTCCAATATTCAGTTCAGACCTCAATAAGCTCAATCAGCTAACAAAACTTAGTATTTTGGAAGTCCACTAAATCCACTAAACTCAGTTCAGTTCTGTTAAATAGTACGATCAGTAATAGTTCAGTCAAACCTAGTATGAACTAGGAAATCAGTTCAGTGTCTATTCAGTTGGGAGTAAGATTCAGCACCGAGTGAACCCAAGGATGGGGGCTCACCTTCCAGTAGAGGGTATGGTTCTTAGAAGCAATCCTTGCATTCCAGAACTATGTAACCAGCGTAGTTTGAGATATCTCCCTGCTAGACTAGGGTTGATATATGTCATTTGAGTTTTTCTACAAGCGAAGGTAGACGGAAGAGCTTTCTGCCAGAGATGGTTAACTTATAGCTTGTCCATACCCGTGGTACTGTATTGACACCCTTCCAAATGGGGTTACCTCAAATCAGTTAGATAAGGGGTATGTCGATTAGATGATTACTTCCCATAGTCTTAGTCTTAGATTCAGTCTCAGTATAGAACTCAATATAGTTCCACAGACTTAGGACTGTCAGATACAGTCATTCTATTATCAATAATTCAGTATCAATATTCTCAGATACTAGTTAATTAGTATTCAGATTCAGTATTCAGTGTTATCATGATTTCAGTTACAATATACGTATTAATGCATGCATTCTCATTTAGTCATATTCATGATATTCAGTTAGTATTGTTCATGCATATGAACCCATGAATTTCAGCCTATCTCACTGAGCATACCAGTACATTCGAAGTACTGACGTATGGCTTTCTTTTGTGCTATGATGTCTTATATCATAGGTTCAGATGCATGGGCTCCCGAGCACCCTTAGCAGCTCAAATTCTCAGCAAACAAAGTTAGTGATGAGTCCTTATAGTTCAAGGACATGATTGTTTTTTTGCATTTCAGTTCATTTTTAGTAGTCGGAGTTAGTTGGGGGCTTGTCCCATCACCTCCACAATTCAGACTATTTAGAGTCTTTTCAGACTAGAATATTTTGAGATAGTTATTCAGTTTTCAGTATTGATGTTCAGTTTTAGTATTTTGATACCATAAACAGTCGTTATTTTAGATTTAAAGCTTGTGGAATTTTTTTTCCTATTTTCGCAAAGTTACAGTATTATCATTCAGTAACGCAACAGGTACCATTCATGGGTTAGCTTGTGGTCCTTGGAGATTATGAGCACCATTTAGTATCCGGGGTACAGACTCGGGGTGTTACATAAAATCATCCACATCTTTCTTCAGACCATTCCACCAATACAACTCATTGAGATAATGATACATTTTATTTTAATTGGGATGAACAACATAACGTGATTCATGTTCCTCAGCCAATATCCTTTCTCTCAAACCATCGACATCAGGAACACACAACCTCCATTGGTACCACAAGGTACCATCACCACTGATCTCAAATACCATTACCTTTTTCTGACCTAGATCACCCTTGATTTTTATCAAGATAGGATCTAGTATTTTCTTCTCTTTGATCTCCGCACCAAGATATGACCGGACCAATTCTCGTACCAACACATCACTATTCTCATAGTCCAAAAGGAGAACTCCAAGTTTAGACAAGCGGTGAATATCCTTCACCAACTTCCATCTCTCCTTATCCACATGAGCTAGACTCCCTATGGACAACCTACTAAGAGCATCAACAAAAATATTAGCCTTGCCTAGATGGTAGTGAAGACTCATTTTAGAATCCTTGAAAAGCTCAAGCCATCTTCTCTGCTTGAGATTAATCTTTTTCTGAGTGAAGACATACAACAAACTCTTATGATCAGAGAAGATGTCCACGTGCACTCCATATAAATAGTTCCACCATATTTTCAACGCAAACACCACTACTAAAAGCTCTAAATCATTATTCAGATAGTTCCTCTAATGTACCTTAAACTTCCTTAAAGAATAGGCTATTACCTTCTCATTCTGCATTAAAACACAACCAAGTCCCACTCGAGATGCATCATAATAAACTAAAAACCCCTCATTTCCTTCAGGTAAAGTCAAGACCAGAGTCAAAGTTAGCTTATTCTTTAGCTTCTCAAAAATGCCCTCACAAGCATCCGACCAAGAGAACTTTACCTTCTTTTGAGTCAATGGGACAACTATTATTAGGAAGTTTTCTATAAATCTCCTATAGTACCCAACAAAACCCAAAAATCTCTGAATGTCAGATGGAGTCATGGGTTTAGGCCACCTCTTAACCACCACCACTTTTTTTGGATCCATCATGATCCCCTCCATAGAAATAATATAACCCAAAAAAGTGACATCGTTCAACTAGAATTCACATTTTGAGAATTTGGCATACAACTGCAACTCTTTAAAAGTCTGCAATACCACACAAAGGTGATTTGCATGATCCATCTCACTCTTAGAGTACACCAAAATGTCATCAATGAACACAGTGGCAAAAAGATCAAGAAACTAATGAAAAACCCTATTCATCAAATCCATAAATTCCACCAGGGAACTGTTCAAACAAATTTACATAACCAAGAACTCAAAGTGCCCATTCTGGGTACAAAATACCATCTTAGGATATCCAAATCCCTAATCTTAAGCTGATGATACCCAGAACGAAGATCTATCTTAGAAAAGAATTTGGCACCTTGCAACTGATCAAATAAGTCATATATCCTTGGAAGAAGTTACTTGTTCTTGATCGTCACCTTATTCAGCTGCCTATAGTCAATATAGATCTGAAGGGAACCATGCTTATTACATAGGAATAACATCGGTGCACCCTACGAGGATACACTAGGACAGATGAAACCCTTATCTAAAAGATCCTTAAGTTGCTTCTTGAGTTCCCTCAACTCATTCAGAACCATTATATAAGGCAGAATAGATATTAGACGGTATTCTAGAACCAAATCAATCCCAAAATCATTCTCTCTATCCGGAGGAACAATAGGAAGATCATTCATAAAGACCTTAGAAAATTCATTTACCACCGGAACCAAATATATAGAAGGACCTTCTGAGTTAGAGTCTTTAACCTGGAATAGATTATGGAGACACCCTTTTGATATTAACCTCCAAGCTCTAAGATATGAGATAAATCTCCCCTTAATAGCTAAGGAACCACCCTCCCATTTAATAATAGATTGACTAGGTAACTTAAAGACAACTTTACGGGTCCGACAATCTATGTATGCGTAGCACGAGTGTAACCAATCCTTCCCAAAGATAACATCATAATCAACCATATCTAGTTCAAAAAAATCTACCAAAGTCTCCTTACTACCAATAAATACCACCCCCCTTATGGACTCTTTTAGCCACCTAAGAGTTACCTACCAGGGTAGAAATAGAAAAAGAATCCAAAATAACCTTAGGATTAAAACCAAAATACACAACAACATATGGGGTCACATAAAAGAGAGTGGACCCCAGATTAAGTAAATAATACACGTTACGAGAAAAGAGTTATAACACACCAGCCATGATATCAGGCGGTGACTATGAATTCTGTCTGGACGCCAGAGCATATAACTTATTTTTGCCTGTGCCGATATCAAAAGTAAAACAGTTGCAAAAGTAGCACCCCTGGGTACAGGAGCAGATGAGAAGGCCATCGGAACCTTGTTCACTCCCGAAGCACCCTTACCAATCGGACAGTTTCTAAGTATATGGCCTAGTTAAACATATTTAAAATACCTATCCCTCCTCTCATCATAAGAGTCTTAATGTAACTAACCATATAGCCTACAAGGAGGAAATTACAAAGCCGACTGAGCCCCACTAGCCTAAGATTGGGCACCCTATGCCCTGAAGTTGTCACCACCCTATTAACGCCTATCACCCATCTTCTTTGAGTAATAAGAACTAGTTGTGGAGAAAGAATTAGAACTCCCCTACTTATTTTAGCCACTTACCACCATCTCAACCACTTTATCGTTGACCACCCTGCTCAAAGAACCTAAACTTCTTACCTTGCCTTTCCTCTATTTTAGACTTCTTTTTCTTATCCTTTCTCACTTATTGTATATGAACAACCAACCTAGATATATCAATATCCTTGATCAGCAACATAGTCTTGCTGTCAAAAATTAACTCACGAGACAGTCCCAAAGCAAACTTTCTCATTCTGGCCCTTATATCAGACATCAATTCTGGAGCATACCTAGACAACTAGTGAAATTTAAAGGTATATTGTTTGACCAACATCTTTCCCTATTTCAGATTAACAAGTTCCTTCGCCTTCACTTCCCTCAACTCCTGAGGAAATAAAAGGTCAAGAAAAGAATTAGAGAAAGTCATCCATAGAGAAGACTCATCAACCTTACCCTTTGCCTGAAATACCTAGGTATTAAACCATTGAAAAATATCTTTATTATTGTGTCTCTAAGTTGGGTTCAATTAGGATCTTGAGTCATACCCAAGGATACGGGTCGTACCCACCTTACCCTTCCACTCTCATACCTTAATAAGTCTAAGAGGGTAACATACTATCCACTATATGACATGGTATGCCCTTATCTTAACCACTGCATACGATTCATATGCAACTTAATCATATGGAGTAAGGACCTAATTCAAATTGGACTATTTTCTATAGGGTTGGTCTATATGTGTTAGGGGTTTAGTCGTACCCTTTGGTTATAACTCAAGGGTGTCCACTCATACCCATAATAGTATGGTTGACCTAGAAGAAGCCAAGGGTATGAGTTATGGTACCACTCATACCCTAGGGTACGATTACTAAGGGAGTCATATAGGGGAGTCGTACCCCTGGACGAGGTCATTTTTCTAGCTTTTAACTAAGGGACTGGTGGTCATTTCCCATCCTAAAACCCTAAACCCTTTCACTATATAAGTGTTTGTAGCTTTCTAAGCATCTATTTGGATGAATCGAACATCCTAAACTCTCTCTAAAGCTCATCTTTGAAGGATTTCAGGCTAGGGTTTCAAAGGTGCTCATCTAGTGTCAAGGAAGATTTAATATTCTTGGTGATTAAAGTTGTTTTTTGGCATTCACCTCTTACCCTTGTTTAATAACTCTACAACCCATGTATTTCACACTTGGAGTAGTAAGTGTACATGGTGGTTTTGAATCAAATGAAAAGGGTTTTGTTACCTAATAATGAATAACGATAATTCTTGCTTATACTTGTGTATATACATGTTATTGATGGTATATTTCTTTTGTGGGCGCTTGTTATATGTGGTTTAATATGAGGGTCTGGAGTAACCTTAATCTTGATGATTTCTACCACGAAAATTGCCTTGTTGAAGGTATGCACTTAAGGTGTTTGTGAAATTATCTAACAGAGTTATCTAGTCATGTATTGGTGATGTATTAAATTAGGGAAGTATCCAAAGGAGTATTAATGATTGATATATAATATGTTAAAGGTATTATGAGCCATGTATTGTGAATTGATGATCTTGTTGGTTAATGGATAACAAGCGGTTAAAGTCCCTTAACATAAAAAAGGAACTTGAATTGTGTGTTAAACTAAGATATGGAAGAATGTGATGTGTGTTTGCTAATGAAATTTTAATATAATGTGAGGGTCTTGATGACCATAAAATGAATGGCATGATAAAATGAATTGAGGAATTGGCCTATTGAAATGGCTGAGCAATGAAGGCTCCTATGAGGATCATGTGGTTATGTAAAGTGTTGAATTTGCTAAATAGGTTAAAGTCCTTAAATGTTGTGTTGAATGTATGGTGATTTATGAGAAAATGATTAGAGTCCCAATGTCGACTATGATGGTTGTGACGGCTTGAGGTTAGAGTCCCTTGCCTTACAAAATAGATTAAGGTTAGAGTCCCATTCCTTATGAAATTGTTTGAGGTTAGAGTCCCTATCCTTAAGAAATAGCTTGAGGTTAGAGTACCTTGCCTAATGAAATCACTTGTAGTTAAAGTACCTTACACAATGAGATCTCATGAGGTCAAAGTACCTCGCCCAATAAATGGGCTTGGGGTTAGAGTCCCTTATTAAATAGGGCATAAGGTTAGAGTTGGTTGCCCAATGTGTGAGCATTTGGTTAAAGTCCCATACCTAATTTATTGTGGGAGCATGTGGTTAGAGTCCCATGGCTAATCAAATATGTGAGCATGTTGTTAGAGTACCTTTCTTCAATGGATATATATATGTGGTTAGAGTACTTTACTTGATGTGCGTGTATAAGGTTAAAGTCCTTGGTCTAAATAATACGTGAATATGGTTCAATATCCTATGTTTAAGAGAATTGTTGAGTCTAAAGAGGGGTTGGAGTCCCCCATTTCGTTCCTAATGAATGAATGCTTTGAGAATAATATTGATCCTTGAGTACTTGTTTGACATGTGATACATCTATATGCATAGATATAATAATCAAATATGATGTATTTTCTTGTTGTTAAATAATGATGCAATTTTATCTTTATCCTTGAGTTAAATGCTCGAGTTCCTGCCGCTAACCATCTTCAAACGCTATGTCTACACGCGATATAGGAACCGAAGCATCTACTTCTTTTCTTGCATTATGATTAGACGATCAAGCAGTTCGTGCATTGACTTTGGAGTGGTAAGATTTCTTTATTCATAAGACTTTCATCCTTAGTCCCCTATCCTTAGACTTAGTCTTATTTTGACTTGGTTTGGCTATTGTCGGGGGCTTGTCCCGACATATACTTTTCTAAACTTCGGTTGTATAGAGGTGTTGTGGATGATCGTGAACTTGGGAATATTGGTTAGTTAATTAATCTAATAAAGTTCTTAGACATGTTTAAGTTGTGACTTATATTATGTTTTTCTGCTATATTATCATATAGTCTGATTCTATTCGACCCTTGTGAATTATATTGATGACTAGGTTGGGTTATTGGGGTGATCTCTAGTTCATGTGAGCTTGGGGTGCCCAAATGACATAGCCTAGTGTTGGGCCGTGTCAAGTTGGCATTAGAGCCTAGGGTCATTGTCATTTGGGTGCCCACAATACCGTGTCGAGTAGTGTCTCTTTTATGAGTGTGAAGTGATCCACACTTATAAAAAGGAGCTATGAAATATTTTAGGAAATATCTCCCTTTATTGTGTTTCAATATCAAGCTATAGAGTCTAAGGTATTGGATTGCTCTTATTTTTATTTGCTATCTTTCAGATCATGCCTCCAAGGCGATTTCAGACTCAGGCAAACCCTTTTGAGGGCCCTATAGACGAAGATCATCCAACTTCTAGAGTTCAAACCCGATCTAGGGCTGCGGCATCCAACTATATTTGTGGGATTCCATTTCTCCCCACCAATTTATATTATAAGAGTGCTCCCCCTATTCTGTCACCTCAAAGGGATGCGACTAATGTCGGGTTTCATCCTTCTATCAACCTCTTGACTCAATAGGTAGCCTCACAATCATATGTGGTGCTTCGGCTACTATTTTTTATGATGCCACAAGAATTGGCTAATTTATGAGGTTGAGCCCTCCTATGTTCTCTAGTATGAAGGTTGAGGAAGACCCTCAAGGCTTCACTGATAAAATAGAGTAGATCTTCCAAATCATTCATGTTTTGGAGGTCGAGGACTTTAAGTTTGCTTTCTACCAATTGAAAGATGTAGCATAATAATGGTACAAAGGGTGGGAGTTGTCTAGAGGTGTTGAATCTAGTCCCGCCTTATGGAAAGTTTTCTTCGAGGCCTTCTTAGACCACTTTCTTCCTTGAGAGTTGAGGAAGGAAAATGCAGAAGAGTTTGTAAACTTGAAGAAAGAGAGGATATTCGTTCAAGATTATGACTTGAAATTTCATCAATTGTCAAGGTATGCTCCCGATATGGTTCATAACATGAGGGCTAGAATGCATAAATTTGTCTCGGGATTGTCTCGTGCATTAGTCCTTAAAAGTAAGGTAGCCTTGTTGATTGAAAACATGGATATCTCTAGATTGATTGTGTATATGCAACAAGTGGAAGAAGAGAAAAAGAAATAAGTTGAGCTGAGTGAGAGGCAAGGAAACAAATTTAGGCCTTTTGATTGTAGTGGTAGAGATGGTGGCAAGTGGCCATGAAAGACGTGTGGGAGTTCGAGTTCATTCTCCTCATCTAGTGTTCTCTCTCCTTACTCAATTTTTTTGAGTGGTCATCAATCTTAGTTTAGTAGCAGGTCCCAGGCACAGAGTGCCCGATTCTAGGCTAGTAGTGCCTAGTTGGCTCCACCCTACCCTTCTTGAAGATTTTGTGATCAGCGTTAACGTGGTCAGTATGAGAAAGGGTGAGACAGATATTTCCATTATGGTTAGATTGGGAACATCCAATGTGATTAACCTTCTCTAGAAGCTCATTGGGATAGTAGGACCTCTATTTCTACTCCATCTCCTTCCGTACCCAAGGGTGCTATGCCTGCCCCTGCTTCTATTTCTGGCACTAGTGTTAGCCGAAACCACTTGTATGAACTTACTAATCACCAGGATTTTGAGTCATCTACCGATGTTGTCACGGGTATGTTGAGACTTTTCTTTTGTGATGTGTATTATTTGCTTAATCCAAGGTCTTTTTTTTCTTATGTGACCCCATATGTGGATTTGCATCTTAATTGAGGTCTGGAGAGTTTGTCAGTTCCTTTTTCTATTTCTACCCTGATGGGAGACTCTGTGGTTATTACAAGAGTCTATATGGGCTTGTGATATCTATCGGTGGTAGATATACTCTTATAGGCTTGCTAAAATTAGACATGGTCAATTTCAATGTCATTCTGAGGATGGATTGGTTGAACTCTTGCTATGCTTCCTTAGATTGTTAGACCCGTAGGGTCACTTTTAAATTCCCTAATAAGCTGGTCATTGTATGGGAAAGTGGTTCCTTAGCGCCTAAGGGAAGGTTCAATTCTTATCTTAAAGCCTGAAGGTTTATTTCGAAGGGTAGTTTGTATCATTTGGTTTTTGAGTTAAAGATTCTAACTCGAAAGAGCCTTCTCTAGAATCCGTTCCCATGGTTAACAAGTTTCCCAATGTTCTTTTTAGTGTTTCTCCTGATAGAAAAATTAATTTTAGGATTGATCTTGTTTCGGACACTCGTTTGATTTCTATCCCTCCTTATAGAATGGATCCGGTAGAGCTAAAAAATCTTAAGAAGCAATTGAAAGGCCTCTTATATAAAGGATTTATCCATCCTAGTATGTCTCCATAAGGTGCTCCTATGTTGTTCATGTGCAAGAAGGATGGTTCCCTTCATATGTGCATTGATTATCATCAATTGAACAAAGTGACCATAAAAAATAAGTATCCTCTTCCTAGGATCGATGATTTATTTGATCAACTTAAGGGTGTGAAGTGTTTCTCTAAGATTGATCTTAAATCGGGTTATCACTAGCTTAATATTAGGAATGAAGGTCACTATGAGTTTCTTGTCATGTCATTTGGGTTAACTAATACCCTGGTGGCATTTATAGACTTTATGAATAGGGTATTCCATCCGTTCTTGGACATATTTGTCATTGTCTTCATTGATGATATCTTAGTGTATTCTAAGAGTGAGGCAGATCATGTAGATCACCTCTATGTTGTGTTGCAAACTTTGAAGGATTATCATTTGAATGCCAAGTTTTCTAAGTGTGAGTTTTTTTTAAAGAAGTAGATTTTCTTAGTCATGTAATCTCTAGTAAAAGGATCATGGTAGATCTCTAAATGGTCGCGGAGGTTATGAAGTGGCCTAGACCTACGACTCCAATCGATATCTGGAGCTTCTTGGGTCTAGCCTATTACTAGAGAAGGTTTGTGGAGAGTTTCTCTACTTTAGCTTCCCTATTGACCAAGTTGACCCCCCAAAAGGTCAAATTCTTGTGGTCAGATGCGTGTGAGGGTAGTTTTGAGAATTTGAAAGATAAATTAACTTCGGTTCTAGTTTTTACCTTACCCGAGAGTAGTGATGGTTTCATGGTTTATTGTGATGCTTTCCGTGTTGGTCTTGGTTGCATATTGATGCAACATGGTAGGGTGGTGGCCTATGCTTCAAGGCAATTGAAACTTCATGAGAAGAACTAGCCTACTCATGAATTAAAGTTATTAATCGTGGTCTTTACTTTGATGATTTGGAGACATTATCTCTATGGTGTTTATGTTGATATATTCTCTGACCATTAGAGCCTCCAATATGTGTTTACTCAAAAGGATTTGAATCTTTGGCAATTAAGGTGGCCAAGCTATTAAAAGACTATTATATGAGTCTTCATTACCATCCCAATAAGGCGAATGTAGTCACCGATTCTCTTAGCTGTGTGTCCATGGGAAGTTTGGCCTGTATAGATGAGGATAAGCGGGAATTGGTGAAGGATGTTTGCTGTTTGGCATATCTTGAAGTTCGACTTGCGGACTCTGAGGATTGTAGTATGTTTGTGCATCCGGTCTCTCAATTATCTTTTGTTGTCGAGATAAAAGAGAAGCAAGTATTGGATCCTAACTTGATAAAGATCAAGAGTAATATGGTTCAACATAAAGCCGAAGACTTTGTGATTGGTAGTGATGGTATCTTGAGATTCCAATGTAGGCTATGTGTTCCCGAAGTTGATGGATTGAGGGAAAAGGTCATGACCGAGGCTTATGGAGCCTGTTCTGCTATTCATCCTGAGTCTACCAAGATGTATCATGACCTTAGAGATTTCTACTGGTGGGGTAATATGAAGCAAGATGTGGCTAGATATGTGTCCAAGTGTATGGTATGTCAACAAGTAAATGTTGAGCACATGAGGCCCGGTGGTTTGTACCAAGAAATTGTGTTACCTGAGTAGAAGTGGGAGGCAATTAATAGGAATTTCATTACCGGTCTCCCTAGAGATCGAAATCAATGTGATTCAATTTGGGTCATCATTGATAGAATGAACAAGTCCATCCATTTTTTGCCAGTGAGAACTAATTTCTTGGCGGAAGATTACACTAAGTTGTATCTTGAGAATGCATGGTGCTCTGGCTTCTATTATCTTTGATCGTGGTCCTTCATTTTCATCCCACTTTTGGAAGTCGTTCCAAACAGGTTTAAGAACTAAGCTATGCCTTAGTACCTCTTTTCACCCATAAATGGATGGATAAGAGGAGAGAACTATCCAAATATTAAAGGATGTATTACGGGCTTGTGTAATCGATTATGGTGGTAGTTAGTATGATGACTTTTCTTTGATTGAATTTGCCTATAATAATAGTTACCACTCTAGTATTGGCATATTGCCTTTTAAGTCATTGTATGATAGGAGGTATTGATCTCCTATTGGGTTGTAGAAAGTTGGCGAGGGTAAGTTTCTTGGACCCAATTAAGTTCACCAAGCCTTAGAGAAGGTAAAAGGTGATCCGTGATAGATTGAAAACTTCTCAAAGTCACCAAAAGTCCTATGTGGAAGTGAGGCATAGGGACTTAGAGTTTTGTGTTGTCGATTGGATATTCCTGAAGGTGTCTCCCATGAAGGGAGTGATATATTTTGGTAAAAAGGGGAAGCTTAGTTCCCAGTATATTGGTCCCTATTTGATTTTGAAAAGGGTTGACAATGTTTCCTATGAGTTAGAGTTGCCTTCTAGTATGAGCTTCATTCAACCGGTTTTCCATGTCTCTAGGTTACAGAAATATGTGGGTGATCCTTCGTTGGTTGTTCCCTTGGGGAATGTTGATATCTCAGACTCTTTTTCCTATAAGGAGATCCTGGTGAGGATCTTAGATCCACAAGTTCGTCGGTTGCGAACAAAAGAAGTGGCTTCTATGAAGGTTCTATGGAGGAACTAAAAGTTTGAGAAATCTACTTAGGAGGCGGAATAGTACATGAAGTCCAAGTACTTACATTTGTTTCCCATTCTGGAAGCATGTGATGAAGGAATGCGTTAAATCTCCTTTCTTGAATTATGCGTTTGATAGACAATGGGTTGAAGTCCCAAATATTTCAAATTGAGTTATGTCTTGTTTGTATAATGTGGATTGTGTCTTGTTAGACCATGGGTTCAAATCCATAGTGCTTTAAGTTTATTTATATCCTTTAAAGTTGATGGGTGTAAGTCCCTAAGTTGTGAAAAGAGTAAGAGTTCAATACGTAATGTGGGCTTGAGTCCTAAAACTAATGAAATGAAATAGATGATTGATAAGGGTTGGTTGTATGCATGTTGATGTGTTAAATGATGTTTATGCTTGCCTTACCCCTCTTTCAAGGACGAATGATTCGAGTGAGGGAGAATTGAAACACCTAGGTCTTGAAACATTGAAAAATGACTTTAGATTTGTGTCTCTGAGTTGGGTACGATTAGGATCTTGAATCGTACCCATGGATACAAGTCGTACCTACCTTGACCTCCCCCTCTTGTACCTTGAGTAGTCTAAGAGGGTAACATATTATCCACTATATTACATGGTCTCCCCTTAGTCGTAACCAATGCATACGAGTCATTTGCAACTCAATCTTATAGAGTGAAAACCTAACTCGAAGTGAACTATTTTCTATACGATTGGTCTGTATGAGTTAGGGGTTCATTCATACCCTTTGGTTACGACTCAAGGGTGTACACTCATACCCTTAACAGTATGGTTGACCTAGGAGAAGTCTAGGGTACCACTCGTACCATAGGGTACGATTACTAAGGGAGTCGTATTGGGGAGTCATACCCCTGGATGAGGTCATTTTTTCATCTTTTAACTAAGGGCCTCGTGGTCATTTCCCATGCCTAAAACTCTAAATCATTTCACTATATAAGTTGTGTGTATCCTTTTAAACATCCATTTGGATGAAACAAACACCCTAAATACTCTCTCAAGCTCATCTTTGAAGGATTGGAGGCTAGGGTTTCAAGGGTGCCCATCTAGTGTCAAGGAAGAGTCAATATTCTTGGTGATTCAAGTTCTTTAAGGTATGTATCTATTACCTTTGTTTAATAACTCTAAAACCCATGTATTTCACACTTGGATTAGTAAGTGTACAGAGGGGTTTTGAATCAAATAAAAAGGGTTTTGTTACCTAATAATGAATAATGATGATTCTTGCTTGTACTTGTGATTATACATGTTATTGATGGTAGATTGCTTATATGGGTTGTTGTTGTATATGGTTTAACATAAGTATCTTGAGTAACCCTAATCTTGATGATTTCTACCATTAAAATAGCCTTGTTAAAGGTATGCACATAAGGTGTTTGTGAAAATATCTAAGAAAATTGTCTAGTCATATGTTGGATATGTATTGAACAACAACAGTGGACCAAGGAGCACGAATGATTGATATATTATATGTTAAAAGTATTGTGAGCCATGCATTATTAATTGAGGACCTTGTTGGTTAATGGATAACAAGGGGTTAAAGACCCTAAACATAAAAAAGGAACTTAAATTGCGTGTTAAGCTAAGATGTGGTAAGAATGTGATGTTTGTTTGCTAATGAAATATGAATAAAATGTGAGAGTCTTGATGACCATAAAATGAATGGTATGATAAAATGAATTGAGGAATTATCCTATTGAAATGGTTGAGCAGTGAAGGCTCCCATGAGGACCATGTGGCTATGTAAAGTGTTGAATTAGCTAAGTGGGTTAAAGTACTTAAATATTGTATTGAATGTATGGTGATGTATGAGCAAAGGGTTAGAATCCAAATGTTGACTATGATAGGTGTGACGGCTTGAGGTTAGAGTCCATTGCCTTATGAGATGGTTTGAGGTTAGAGTCCCTTGCCTTATGAAATTTTTTGAGGTTAGAGTCCATTGCCTGAAGAAATGGCTTGAGGTTAGAGTACCTTGCCTAATGAAATCGGTTGTAGTTAAAGTACCTTGCGCAATGAGATCTCATGATCTTAAAGTACCTTACCCAATAAATGGGCTTGGGGTTAGAGTCCCTTATTAAATGGGGCGTGAGGTTAGAGTTGCTTTCCCAATGTGTGAGCATGTGGTTAGAGTTCCATGCCTAATTGAATGTGTGAGCATGTGGTTAGAGTCCCATGCCTAATCGAATGTGTCAGCATGCAGTTATTTTACCTTGCTTCAACGGATATGTATGTGGTTAGAGTCCTTTACTTGATGAGTGTGTATAAGGTTAAAGTCCATAGTCTAAATTATATGTGAATGTGGTCGAATGTCTTATGTTTAATGAGAATTGTTGAATCTAAAGTGTAGTGGGTTGGAGTCCCCTATTTCTTGCCTAATGAATGAATGCTTTGAGAATAATGTTGAGCCTTGAGTACTTGTTTGGCATGTGATACATCTATATGCATGCATATAATAATAAAATATGATATATTGACTTGTTTTTAAATGATGATGCTATTTTATCCTTATCCTTGAGTTAAATGCTAGCGTTCCTACCGCTAACCCTCTTCAAACGCTATGTCCACATGCGACATAGGTACCGAAGCATCTACTTCTTTTCCTGCACAATGATTAGATGATCAAATGGTTCGTGCATTGACTTTGGAGTGGTGAAATTTCTTTCATCGGAATATTTCATCCTTAGTCCCCTATCCTTAGACTTAGTCTTATTTCGACTTGGTTTGGCTATTGTTGGGGGCTTGTCCCGACATATACTTTTCTAAACTCCGGTTGTATTGAGATATTGTGGATGACTGTGGACTTGGGAATATTGGTCAGCTGATAAATCAAATGAAGTGCTTAGACATGTTTAAGTTATGACATATTATGTTTTTCTACTATCTTATCATATAGTCGGATTCCACCCGACCCTTGTGATTTATATTGATAACTAGGTTGGGTTATTGGAAAGACCTCGATTTATGTGAGCTTGGGGTGACCATATGACATGGACCAAAGTTGGGGTGTCATTGCCTGATCCTATTCCTAGTACCATTCGTACGCCACATCCTTTAGCTGGTAGGCAGCAAAATTCACCCCTTTCACATTCGTGGCCTACATCACCCTGAAGATCTTTTCCATTTAATCTAGAAAACCATAAGGATTCTCCACCACCATAACTCCAGCAAAAGTTGGAGGACTCAACCTAATGTACTGGACAACCCTTGTGGCCTCAGAATATGCAACACCAGATGGACCACACTCAGCTTGAGAAGCTACAAACTGAGAAATCACATGGTTTACTGACGAAACTCTGCATTCGCTACGTCTTCCTGAGGAGTACTGGAATTGGAACCCCAGAGAAATCAGGGATTGGATCCTTAGAATGAGTATGGATCCCCTAAGTAGAATGTGCCCCATCAATATTGTCCCTAGTTGTGATAGAGGGGTTTTCATGCACTTCAGATCATAGAGGCATGATCTGAAAAGTGAACAAATGGAATTAGAGGAGATTCCAGGACTTAGACTCCATGAATAAAAATAGAATACAAAGAAGAGAAAAATTTCCTAAATACCTTGTAGCATCTCTTTTATGAGTGTGGCACACTACACATCCTTAAAAGGGACTCTACCCGACATATCTTTGTGGACTCCCAATTGAACATGAACCTAAGGCTCTAATACCAACTTGACATGACCCGAACCAGGGTCTTGTCATAATGAGCATCCCAAGTTTAACTAGGACTGGGAACCATCCACGTTGCCCAACCCAATCTCCAAATATGCATACCCTGAGTCGTATGAATTTCGAATTAATAAGAAGATAGCATTTATTACAATTCCAAACTATGGGATAGATCCATGACCATGACCAACCCAACCAAGTCCACCCATCTATTATCCAACCAATAACTAAGACCGAATAATACCGTAAACTAATCCGTACATCCCATATAAAATGAGTTCCATTATAAATATATATAATACCAAAACATAAAAGGTTGGAACAATCATAAGTATAGTCAAACAACATCTCCCCAATACCAATTCCAATACTAAGGTTGACACCACTGCCGACACCGCCCATACCGACCAATAGTAGTTCCACAAAGCCTCTAACAAAAAGTAAAGCAATATCCAGTGGGGACATGCCCCCAACTATAGCCAAAACCAAAGTATATGAAATAAACAAAATATGGAAAAATATCCATGACATGAAATAGAGCCTTTCGGAGTATGGAAGTTCACCACTTCAATCCAATCGAGCTGATCTCAAATCCAATCACTAAGTAGGAGGAGTAGAATGGTCGATTCCTACATCAAGTGGGGATATAACCGCCCGAAGATGGGTTAGTAGGTAAAGACTAGCATACACTCATGATAAGACTAAGATAATACCAACCTTTTATAAAAAGTAAACCAACCATATGCATTCACATCCATCCATATATATATAAATATAAATATAAATATATATATATATATATCCATGCTGGGAAAGGGAATCCGATTTAGCATGCATTTAAAACCATTAACCTGGGTATGTGTAGCTTAGCCATCCTAGAACCACCCATGTACTATTTTGTCCTGTGTAACCCCCTGAACAGGCCCTGATACATGTATCTGCACGAACCAAAAATACCATAAGAGTAGGGGATTCCCAAGTATCCTTTGATCTCTATGATACATATGTACAAGTGTACTTAGGGGATTCTTGTGTACCCCATAAGTATCATATATGGATGCCATGACCAATCCTCATGCCGGCTAAAATGAGTTTCCATTGTCCGTCCATTGGTTCACGATGACCCAAATCGAATCATATTGATTCCGATGACCCAAACATAAGTAACATCCTATCCACGATGACCCAAATTGAATCATATTGATTCCGAAACCGAGGAAGACCAGTAACGAAGTCCATATTGATCACTTCCTATTTCCACTCGGGCAAATCAATTTCTTGATACAACCCTCCTGGCCTCATGTGCTCAACCTTAACCTGTTGATATGCACTGGGCCACAAAATGATCCACATCCCTATTTATACCATTCATCAATATATCTCCTTGAGATCATGATACATCTTAGTCAAGTGGGGATGAAAAACATATCATGATTCATGCGCCTCTTCCAAAATCCTTTGTTGCAAATCATCGACATAAGGGACACACAACTTTCCTTGGTACCATAAAGTACCATCACCACTAATATCAAATACCACTACCTTTTTCCCACTATCACTCTTGATTTTCATCAAGATAGGATCTAGAACTTATTTCTCTTTAATCTCTTCACCAAGAGATAATCGAACCACTTCTTAAACCATCACACCACCATTCTTGCAGTCCAAGAGGCGAACTCCAAGATTAGCAAAGCGGTGAATATCCTTTACCAATTCCCGATTTAATTGTCCACATGATCCAAAATCCCTATAGATAACCTGCTAAGAGAATCGGCAACCACGTTAGCCTTACCTGGGTGATAATGAAAACTCATATCATAGTCCTTGAGAAGCTCAAGCTATCTCTTCTACCAAAGATTATGTTCCTTCTGAGTGAACACATACTGTAGACTCTTATGATCATAAAATATATCCACGTGCACACCATACAAATAATGTTGCCATATTTTCAAAGAAAGCACAATCGCCAACATCTCCAAATCATGAGTACGATAATTCCTCTTTGCACTTTCAACTGCCTGGAAGCATAGGAAATCACCTTCCTATGCTGCAACAAAATACAACCAAGACCTACCCAATAATATAAAGAACAAACCTATAAAGAAGCTAAAAAACAAAAACACACAAGTTAGAAGGGAGATAAAGGAGAGATGACACACGGATTCAACAAGCCACACACGAATTCATCAACAATAAGAGAAAAAGTGCATAAATATAAATAATAGTAGTGAGAGATACACCTACACCAATGAATAGCACCAAGGTGTGTATCAAACACTAAGACACACAAAAAAAATGGAGGATAACATCACACTCTTAGGTAGAAAAAAAGGGATCAACTCTTCAAGCCCCGACATTTCTTGCCAAAATGTCAACTCAAGTGAATCCACACTCAAGCTAACCCTAGTTTCAATGTCTTTTCAAAGACCTACACTATAATAGGTTTTCCAATCCCTACACTAAGAAAAAAAATACAATATGAGTTATCTCAATTATTCATCAAAGCTAATGAAAAGTAAAGGCCTAATTGTCTATTTATAGTTATTACACACAAACACTAAAATACCTTAATGAAGGGTGCTCCTTTGGAGTATAAAAGAGGAGTCTCAAAAGACCATAATACCCCTAAGTTGAGGTGCATTTGGAGTTTATCCAAGGCTGTCTTGGAGTATATTCAAGGTCCCTCTTCACATTTTAGCAAGTACACTCCCTTGGATGAATGCACAATACTCTCACAAGCCTCCATCTTCATAAATGGCGCCTTGTCTGTTTGGACTTGATGAATAAAGCCTTTCCAATGCTCTCAAAACCGAGGATGGTTCATTCTTTAAGGCTTATGGTTATAGAGTTAGCATCAAGGCAAGAATTCAAGAAACCTTCCACACACGGGTTTGCTTTATTTCTTGCTCATAACGGGCCTTTCTTGCATATTCTTGTGCCCTTGGGGTGACCAAGTCTTGATCTTCTAGGTGTCGGCCTCAAAAGAAGTCATCAAAAGATAAGACGGCCATTTGACTTGTATCCTCTTCCCTTTCTTGAAAAGGATTCAACCTCGAATCCAAATTTAGAAGAACCAAAAAGAGGACAAATAAATACAAACTCCTTATGGCATGAGGGTTAGGATTAGTGCAATAATTTATATGAGCAAGCCAAGGGGGTACACATTTTAAATACAACAAGCAATTCTTTGTTTTTTTTCATGAAGCACTTAGTATAAGAATCACAAAGGACAAGTCTAAGGTAAATATCAAGGAAAAATGAATACAAGCCAAGACAATTCCTTCCCCACCTCTCTAGTGCACCGAGATCAAATGGATGAAGTAGCCAAGGATATAAGACAAGGTTACTCATTCCTTTTACTAGGGAATCATACTAATAATCAACCAAAGAATTTGATTTTAAGGTAAGACTAACATTCAAGAATAAGGATCTACGGCCTAGAAGACTTCCCTCAATAAGATGCATTCCATCTTACACATCTTCACTAGTTGTTGGCAACTCACAAACCAATGTAGACTTACCTTGATTTTCACAAGGGTCAACTAGTGTGTGAATACTCTTGTCACTTGGTAATGGAACTTTATTCAAGTTATAAGTTCTAGCACTAGATGTACACAAATCATTCTTAAGAAAAGAATTGATTTTGTCATCTAAAGGATCAATTAGTGCTTACATACTTACAACAAGAGTTTCGTCCTTATGCATCCTAACAACACCAAGAGTATCACAAAATTAAGATTCATACACTTCTACACTAAGAAAATACGAAACAACACCAATTTGGCCACTACTATCCACATCACAAGAATTCAAGTTTCTAGGAGTGTAGAAGATAGCATTGTTACCTTGTAGATCATAGGATGTGTGTTCTTCACTTGGTTTTGAACCATGGAAGCCCTCATGTTCCACATCACAATGGAATATGTCAAGATTTTCCCTTGGATTCATTTCTTCAACACTTTTCCCAAGATTGGAACTATCGGCCAAGGGTTCCATTAACTCATCAACCATGGGTGCATGTGGAGCTCCTTTTTTATTCTTCTTTGAGATTATATGATCTTGAACCTTCACATAAGAAGAATCAATGCTAGGCAAAATTCTAGAGCTTGGGTTAGTTAGTAACAAGGGTTCTTTGTGGACAAGACCCACAATCAAGCATTTCTTTCCCTTTCCAACTTCTCTACCCATGGTTTCCCTTTCCCTTTCCCTCTTTTCTTCACATTCTTCTTGTACCTCACCATCAAATTTCTCTCCATATTAAGGCTTGTCCACATTCTCCTTGGATTCTAATTCTCCCTATTCTTCTACTTGGATGGGGAAATTTCGGTTTAGTGAAGCTTAGAAAGGAGGTATTGGATTTTGTGGAGTGTAGGGTCTTTGGACTTGAGGTGTTTGTACTTGTGAAGGTAAGACCTTTGGTCAAGTGGGTTTGGAACTTGGTAGTTTGGGTTTTGTAGAGGTTTTGGTGGACATAGTCTATTAACATCCTCTTTCATTCTAATCATGTCACCCTTCATTGATCCCGAATCACCCTTAATTAATGTTATATCCTCTTTCATTGTTCCAATAATTGATTGCATCAACTTTATTTCACGGTCAAGGAAGTCAAGTTGAGCAAAAAATGCATTAGCAAGACGATTTACCAAAGTTTGGGAAGTAGTACCCTCGAATTCCATATCTTAAATACCTAAAATCAGAAAAGAACAAAATCCTACAAAACAAACAAAGATGTTAGTTCAAAAAGAAAGCCACACCACTCTAACACTCGGTTCTTACCTCACACTTGGTATCACAAGTGTTGAATCTTTGACATGTACTTGGCAAGTGAGTGAGGGATAATTCTACTTGGTCTAGAATCAATTTTGTTTGAGACGAATCAAAGAAAAATATCTTTTGGACTTGAACCATCAAGATACTACGAGTTACAAAACGAACAAAGCACACAAAGCAACGTTGACACGAAAAAAAGGACTCTAAAGTGATTATCAACCAAGTAGGTAGTTACTAGTTTGATAATTAGTGATAAAATCAACACAAAAGAAACTAGAAACAACAAATTGAAACTTACAAATTTAAATTAGATCTCAATTCGGTTGCTCATACAAGTGATGATGTGGTACTATGAGATTGGTTGTCAATTTTGCAAAATTTTCCAATTTTCAAACTTTGTGTTTCGGCAAAGGATCAACTTAAGAGAGTGTTTTGAATGAAATTGGGAAAAAATGGAGGGTTTGGAGCCTTTTTTTCAAGTTCAAATGGATTTGAAATCAATTGCCCCCCCCACTTGTACTTTCAATTGTACTTTGATGTTCTCTTGTCTCCTCTTCCTTTTGGAAGACTTAGAATATTCTAGGGAATATTCTTTGTACAAACAAATTGTACACTCTTTTTTTTTATTTTTGTAGATATAACACCCTTTTTGACTATTCTTCTTCAACAAGATATGAAGATGGTGAAGAATAATATGAATATTCAAGAGTTGACCAAAGTTTGACCACAAGGCAAATGAACCCTAACTTCAAATTTTCTATTAGATCTAGGTTCCCTTTGCCAATACAACCACAACCAACAACAAATTAGCAACAACACGCCACAAACAAGATGTTCAAAATAATATCCCACCTCAAAAAACTTCAAACACACCTCAACAATGGTGAAATGACTCAAAATCAATCGAATCTTGCTCCAAACTTAGATCTACTCCTTACATGCCATGGAGCAAGGATCTAGCACTAGAAACTATCAAAACAAGCTAAAAATTAGTAAATCTAGGTTTTAATTTTTGGATCTACTACTACCAAAAACGAGATTCACCTTGTTTTGTGTTTTTTTTTTAACTCTAGACTCTTTTTTTGTAAAAAATTTCTTAGATCCAAGACTTAGAGTTGTGGGAACAACTCTAATACATGGCTCTTGATACTAAATGATACAAATAACAAACCTAAAAAGAAGGTAAAACCCGAAAACACACAAAATAGAAGGGAGATAAAGGAGAGATGATACACGGATTCAACAAGCCACACACGGATTTAACTATAAGAAGAGAAAAAATGCATAAATGTAAAGGATACTAGTGAGACATACACCTACACCAATGAATAGCACCAAGGTGTGTATCAAACACTAAGACACATAACACCAATGGAAAATAACACCACACTCTTAGGTGGACACAAAGGGATCAACTCCTCAAGCCCACACCTTTTTTTTTTTTACCAAAATGTCAACTCAAGTGAATCCACACTCAAGTTAACCCTAATTTCAATGTCTTTTCCAAGACCTACATTGCAATAGCTTTTCCAAGCCCTACAATAAGGAAAGAAAATAAAATATGAGTTCTCTCAATAATTCAATAAAGATAATGAATGAAAAGTAAAGGCCTAATTGTCTATTTATAGTTATTACACACAAAGACTAAAATAACCTTAATGAAGGGTGCTTCTTTGGAGTGTAAAAGACAAGTCTCAAAAGACCAAAATACCCCTAAGTTGAGGTGCCTTTAGAGTGTATCCAAGGATGACTTGGATTATATTCAAGGACCCTCTTCACATTTTAGAAATTACACTCCCTTGGAAGAATGCACAATACTCTCACAAGCCTTCATCTTCATAAATGGCGCCTTGTGTGTTTGGACTTGATGAATGGCTCCTCTTCAATGCTTTCAAAATCAAGGATGGTACATTCTTCAAGGCTTATGGTTCTCGGGTTTTCATCAATGCAAGCATCCTAGCAACCTTCTACACATGGGATTGCTCTATGTGTTGTTCAAAATGGGCCTTCCTTGCATTTTCTTGTGCCCTCAGGGTAACCAAGTCTTGAGGTTTTAGGTGTTGGCCTACAAATAAGTCATCAAAATATAAGGAGGCCATTTGAATTTTATAACCTACCCAAGATGCATCATAATAAACCACGAACACATCATTGCCTTCCAACAAAGTTCGAATTAGGTCAAAAGTTAACATATCCTGAAACTTCTCGAAACTCCCTTTACAAGCATCAGATCAAGAAAACTTGACCTTCTTCTGAGTCAACTTAGTCAAAGGAGCAGCTATCGAAGAAAAGCTTTCCATAAACCGCCTATAATACTTGGCTAAACCCAAGTAGCTCTGAATGTCTGATGGAGTCGATGGTCTAGGCCACCTCTTTACCACAATAATCTTTTATATTTCCACCATGATTCTCTCACTAGAAATAATATGACCTAAGAAAGTTACAATATTAAACCAAAACCCTTACTTAGAGAACTTGGCATACAACTGATGTTCTTTTAAGTTCGGCAACACAACACGGAGGTAATTATCATGATTCACCTCATTCTTTTAATAAACCAAAATGTTATCAATAAATACAATAACGAAGAGATCTAAATACTGATGGAAAACTCTGTTCTTCAGATCCATAAATTTCGCTTGAGCATTAGTCATCCCAAATGACATAACCAAAAACTCAATGTTCCCATACCAAGTATGAAAAGCCATCTTAGTGATATCCACCTCCCTAATCTTTTACTAATGGTACCCAGACAAAATATCTATATTATAAAAGAACTTGGCACCTTGCAACTGATCAAACAGATTATCTATCCTTGGAAGAGGATACTTGTTCTTGATCGTCTCCTTGTTCAACTACCTATAGTCAATGCACATCCGAAGGGAACCATCCTTCTTGCGCACAAAAAACAATGGTGCACCCTATTGGGATACACTAGGATGAAAAAATCCCTTATCCAGAAGATCCTTAAGTTGCTCCTTGAGTGTCCTCCACTCAGTCGGAGCCATCCTATATGGAGAAATAAAAATTGGATGAGTGTCCAAAACTAGATCAATACCAAACTCTATTTCCTTATCCGGAGGAACACCAAGAAGATCATTCGGAAAGACCTATGGAAACTCATTAACCATTGGAACTGACTGGAAAGAAGGACCTTCTAAGTTAGAATCTTTAACCTGGACCAAGTGGTAAAGACAACCTTTGGAGATTAACCTCTGAGATTTAAGATAAGAAATAAACCTTCCCTAGGAGCTAAATAACAACCCTCCTATTCAATAACCGGCTCACTAAGGAACCTAAAGATAACCCAATAGGTCTGACAATCCAAGGATGCGTAACGAGAGTGCAACCTATTCATACCCAGAATAACATCAAAATCCACCACACCTAACTCGAAAAATATCCACTAAGTTCTGCTTGCTGCCCATAGATACCACACCCCCTATACACTCTCTTAGCAATAACCGAGTCACCTATTGGGGTAGAAATAGAAAAAGGATCTGAAATAACTTTTGAATTAAAACCAAAAGATACAGCCACATAAGAATTCATATAGGAGAGAGTGGACCTCTGGTCAAGCAAATAATATATGTCACAAGAAAAAAGTTGTAACGTACCAGTAACGACATCAGGTGATGCCTCAAATTCCTGTCGGGAGGCCAAAGAATACAACCTGTTTTGACCAACACTAGAACCAAGAGCAATAACAAAAGTCGATACCATAACACCAGTTGTAGGAGAAAAAAATGAAGCCACGGGAATCTTATTCTCCACCATAACAACCTTATTAATTAGACAATCCCCGAGCCGATAGCCTGCCTGACCATACTTGAAGCATTTTCCCCTTTCTTCATCACAATAACCCCAATAAGGAAGACCACAGAACCAGCAAAGAGGGCATGAAG
The DNA here is from genome assembly GCA_030864215.1 of Capsicum pubescens. Lineage (NCBI taxonomy): Eukaryota > Viridiplantae > Streptophyta > Magnoliopsida > Solanales > Solanaceae > Capsicum > Capsicum pubescens. The sequence goes on along the minus strand of CM061541.1, from coordinate 80,423,148 downwards.
AAACTGACTGACCTCCACTTGCCTGAGATTGGGCTCCCTGGGCTCAAAAACTATCACCACCTTGATGAATCCTATCGCCCGACTGGAAAAGAGAAATAGAAGATGAGAAGGAACCAGAACTCCCCCACTTCTTTTTCTGCCATTTACCACCATCCCGACCACCCTGAGACTTAGAATCTTCCTGGTAAAAAAACCTGCTCCTGTTACCCTACCAATCTCCAAACTCTGCCTATTTTCTCTTCTCATCCTCTACCTGCTACATATGAATAGTTAATCTAGAGATGTCCATATCTTTAATTATCATGGCAGTCTTGCCCTCCAAAATCAAATCTCGATTTAACACAGAAGTGAACTTCCTTATTCTTTCTCGTATGTCAACCACTAAATCAGGAGCATACCTTGACAATTGGTGAAACTTCAAGGCATATTCCTTGACAGAAATCCTCCCCTTCTTGAGGTTCATTAACTCCTCCATCTTTTCTTCCCTTAACTCTTGGGGAAAGAATAAATCTCAGAAGGCCTTAGAGAAAATATCCCACTAGACTGATTCTTCCATATCACCCCTATCCCTTTCCTACTCTTTATACCACTAATATGTAACATCTTTGAGCTGATAAGCTATAACGTTCACCCCTCTAGATTGGTAGTCAGCATCACCCAAAATATCTTTTCCATTTCATCCAAGAATCCTTGTGGATCCTCATCCACCTTCACTTCAGAAAAGGTGGGAGGACCCATCTTCATAAATTGGACAACCATTGTAGTCTTAGTAAGCAAAGCATCAGTCGCTCCTCGCTCAGCTTGAGCAACAACCATCAGAGCAACAACCATCAGAGCAATAACATGAATAGATTGACAGAATTTTGCATTAGTCACCTCGCTTTGAGGAAGACTAGTAGCAACTGATGGAACTCCAAAACTATAAGGGATAGGACCATGAGATCAAAGATGAACCCCAGAAGTAGGATGCACCCCTTCAGCATTACCCCCAAATGGGATAGAGGAATTTTCTTGTGTTATAGATCTACGAGGCATGATCTGAAAGACGAAAAAATAAGAATTAAAAAAGATTCTAGGACTAAGACTCTAAGCTATAAAATAGAATACCAAGAAAGTGAGACATTCCTAAATGCATTGTAGCCTCTTCCTTATGAGTGTGGTACGCTACACACCCCTAAAAGAGACTCTACTCGACACAGTTTTGTGGACTCCCAATTGACCATGAACCTAGGCTCTGATACCAACTTGATATGACCTACTCGGGGGCCTGGTCGTAATGGGCATCCCAAGTTCGACCGGTATCGGAGACCACCCCTATTACCCAACCCAACCACCAACTATTTGCTCTAAGTTGGCTAAATTTTGAGCATGTAACAAAATAGTGTAACAACTCACATAAAGATTCTGGGATAAGATCATAACAATGATCGATCTTACTAAGTCCAACCATCCTATACCAACAATCTAACCATACCAAAAAAAGGGCCATAAACCAGGCCATAACCAAAGATGTTCCAAAACACAATACAACTAATCCCAAAATGAAATATGATGGAACAGTGAGAAATTATGTCCGATGATGCCAACCTTAATACCAATACCAATGGTAAGGGCTGATATCTAAACCAATCCCACCCATTCTAACCTATACTAGTACCACAAAGACTCTAATTAAAAGAGTAATAAAATTTAGTTGGGACATGCCTCCAACCATGGCCAAAATCAATATCCAAAATAAAATTAATCTGTCTAGAAATATCCATAACATGACATGGAGCCTTCCAAAAGGATGGAATCTCACTACTTTAGTCCAAATACTGATCCCCGAGTCAACCACTATATAGGAGGAGTAGAATGGTCGGTTCCTACATAGTGTGGTTATACAGTCGCCAATATATCGGTTGGCGGGTGAACGCTAGCATGATCTCAGGATAAGGATAAAATAGTGCCATTTATAAAACTAAGTAAAACCATCCATATGCACACAAACATACCTACCTACCTACATATATACATACATACATATATATAATTGTGCCGAGTATAGCATGCATTTAAAACCTTTACTTGGGCTGTGTAGCTTTGCTGTCCTAAACCACCCATGAGCTATATGGGTTCAGCTCCCCCTACTGAAAGGGCCCCTGTATGTGAAACCGCATGACTAGGGAATAAAACCTGGGATGACTCGTACATCCCCCAAAATATAGAGTGACATCATTCGCACGATCACCAAGACCAATCTCTCATCGGCAAATATGAGTTTCTAGTTTCGGTCCCCCGAGACCTCCACCTTTCCACTGCTTTGCTACATATCCCACCATTATTGCCCAATTAAAACCATTACCAAGAAACCAACCAATCCAATTACCATCTATTAACCAAGGCCATTTAGTGATGGTATCTTCATACTCACCATACTTGCGCGTACTATCAATAGCCAACCATATATAGGATTAAGGAGACTTCCAAGTACCCTTCAATTTACCATTTTAAACTACTTGGGGATTTCATGTACCCCACAAGCATAACCATTTAGATATTTAACTTTACAAGATATTTAAACCATGCATAATTCTTTTACCAAGTTTTAAAACAAGCAAGAGTTCCATTAAAATACTCAATGGGAATGAAAACATTATTATAAGCATTTTGTCAAACACATTAGGAGCATAATATAACTAAAACCAATTCTAATTACCAATAAACCATTCTCATGCAATCCAATTATCCAAAACCACCATTAATGCACATAAAGCATAATTAAAACCACAGAAAACCATAATCAACCATTTAATATCAAAACGCCTAATTCATATTTGAAAATGAAAATCACAAAATCAATGAAGTCATGAAAACATTCATAAAACCATGCTTCTAGTTAAAATTAACAATGAGGGAAGAGAATATGCCTAAACAATATTTCTAGTTAAAATTAACAATGAGGAAAAAGAACATTCCTTAAACCAAGATGATAATGGAAAGACATCACCAAGACAAGCCCCAAATCAATCCTCTAGTTGAAACCCTAGCTTCGCTTTCCCAAAAGCTTTTGAGAGAATTATAGAGTGTTTAGAAGAGTTTCTAAGTGTTAATGAATGGAATAATTGGGTAACTAACCTTCCAAGTAGGTTAGAAGTCATGAGACCTTATTAGGTAAGTAGGGAAATATCTAGAATACCCCCACTTAAGTGAATAAAATCTCATCCCAGGGGTACAACTGACCCTCACAAGTCATACCCTCCAATACGAGTGGTACCCATCACTCACATCCTAGACTCAACCTTTGGATCAAATATTGTCCAACATATGACTCATCCAACCAAGTCATATCCAAAGTATACGATTTTTATCCTTCATCCGTATCCTTGGCAGATTTAAATCCAAGGAAGATTTAGACACTGTCTACCATACGAATTTTGAGTACGACTCGTACCCTGGCTTACGGCTCATGGTGAGCCACTAATACTCATATCCAAGCTAAGTAACCAAGTCTAAGATTAAGTTAAGGAACCAAATAATATATAACCATCAATATGACTCATACCCCTAAGTCGTATCCATTTCAGTAACCAAAATCCATCCCACCAACCAACACTGGTCAGTATACGAAAGGACCTTACCATCCGTACCCCAACACATGGCTTGTACACTTGAGTCGTATTGGGTCTAGAGACCAGAATTCTAGAAAATTTTCTGAGGGTCAAGATCCATGGTGTTATAAAAGTTTTATTTAAATCTACTAATTATGATTATGCATTTTGTATTCATAGTTTAAGTTGTTTGTCAAATTTTAATGACCCCTTTTTTATGCAAGCACGATTCTAAGATATAAATTAATGAAGTTCCTTTATTAATGTTGTGATTTGTTTCATATGTTGTTCTATTTTGTTTGAATTTTAAATCTATAATGCTTGGAGCTCTATTCATTCAAATGTGATTAGCTGTAATTTTAGCTTGTATCCCTGAGTTGCACGTTTTAGGAGAATTATGTACACCTTAAATCATATACTATGTTCTGAATAAACATACAAGTAGCAGAGAATAATTTCTTTACAGGTTAATCTTACAATTAAAAGGTCTGAAAGTTACTCATATAAGCAAATACAAACAACAATATAGTTATTTAACTTTTTCGTACCATCTGCTCAGTAAAAGAATACAGTATCACATTGTTTTACATATGATGCACCTAACAACCCTTCCTTTATCATTCCTTTGGCATCGATGGCACATATTGGATCCAGTCTCATTTTCTTGTAATGTTTGGTTAAAAAAATTATAATTATGACAAATACATGAAATGATCATCTATTACATGTAAGTAATGAGATGATAAATATTTTCTTATATTTTCATCTATCCTCTTTTTGTTGGGCTACTACATTGCATTATTATGCATAGATCATTTTCAAAATTTGATTCTTTCACTTTCAAATCAATAGTAGTATATAAATCTCGTAAAAGACACTGAGTATCATACATAATTTAGGAAAAATTCTATATATACTACATTTGTAGCTTCATTTTTATATGTTGATCTTCATTATAAACCAATATCTTTAATCCATTTCTACTTGTCACCCTGGAAAGAGATACATACATTTGTCCATGTGTAAATATTGGTTTCTTAAAAAATAATTCCATGTGAAACAGAGACTGTCCTTGATTCTTATTGATCGTCAAGATAAATAAAATAGTAATTGAAAATTGTCTTCTTTGAAGCTTAAATAGAATTCTAGCCTCGTATGGTGTTAAATTCATTCATGGAATAAACACTTTCTGTCCAACCTTCTGTCCAAATAATACTTTGACTTTAATTTCCTGATTTCCAAGTTTAGTAACTATCAATCTTGTTCCATTACACAATATTATTGATTGATCAATATTTCTTAATAACATAACAAGAACCCCAATCTTTAAAGTGATAGCATGATTTAGATCTCTACAACATTTAATAGTATTCAAAAAAATTTGTGTGTACATGTTCCAAAAATAAATAAGTATGATCAGAGTAGCAAATTTTATTCAAACTCAAATATGATTTCTCTAGATTATGATTGAGGAAAATCATATATGGAATTATTAATTCCACCATATCAAGTATTAAAGAAAGAATAGCTATTTGATGCAGGTTTCCTAGATCATTACAGTGCTTGATGAAATTTGAATACATACTTTCGACAGTAGCTTATATTGAATCAAAAGACTCATTTATTAGAAAATCATTTGGTATAAGAACTTTTTCAATTCTATCAAATGAACTTCCAATTCTATTATCGCCAACAACCAAAATTCAATTAGAAAAATCTTTCAACTCATCCAGATGTGTACCTATCTCATTACCTTGCAATCTCATATCCTTTATTATTCTCGGTAGTTTACAATGAGGCCATAAATATAAATAACTGAGAGTTGCATTAACAATATCTTAGCTAGTACCTTCTGAGTTATTATTCACAACTATTATTATCTTCTTATACACTGACTTTTATTTGTCAAATTCTTAATCAATTGTTGATGTTCCACTGCCAAAGTATGTCTATTGTAACACATTTTATCATAAATTAATCTATTGTTGTTGTCAACCTATTTCTCATAATGAATAGGCATCAACATTGTTGGAAAATCAAGAGAACTTCTTCAACAACCTTTTAAATGTTTTTTATTTTTTGCAAACAATGATTTTTTAGATCATCACCAGTCAGGTTAGCTTCTGAGATTACATAAAAATCATATTAAAAATATTTACAATAAATATAAAAGTTTTGTTTAAAAATAGTCAGTGAAATATGTGATCAATGAAACCTTTAATTAGTTAATGCATAAGTGTATACTATTATTTGTCATCAAATGTATGCTAATGAAATAAAATATATTATTTTTATATGAGGATTAAAAAATTTAAAGCATTGTTTAAGTACCTAGGTTATCTAAAACTCTTCTTTCGTTAGGAAGGATATTTTTTCTGATAGTAGATGCCATATTTCTTGCAAAATAATTTCTGAATGTGACATTAAATTTGATAAAAGTAGCATAGTAAATAACTATCGTAAATATGATGAAATTTTCAGTAACTTGCTTCTACTTTAGCATTCACATATTCTTTGTCATTGTCTAATAAATCTAGAGCATAACAAGCATCTTTAAAATTCTTATGAACACAACCATTGATATTTCTGAGATCCTCATAGGATTATAGACCTTTAATAACATTCAACAACAATCTAAGGTAATTGCTCACTAGATCCTGGAGGAACAAAGAAAATTTTGCCAATAGAAAAGGAAAAAGTTTTTCTTTTTTCCCATTTCTTTGATTCTTGCTTCCGTACAAACTTTAGAGGGAATTCTACATTGCTAGTTATCTTGCTCGAGGAAATTCACTATTTACCTCAAATCATTTTAAAATACTGATTCTTTTATTGATGGTCTGTTGACTACTGTATTAATCGAATCATCATTTGAAAAAATGACATTTTGATTGCCATCTAGATAAAAGTATAACCTTTCTACAAGTTGTTATCTTTGAAGGATTGGGAATTTTAAAATTCTCCAAGCTGCTTTACATGGTGATATGTACCGACAATCACAATACATATTTTTTTCATTAGTAACTCTTGAGTCATCAATATTTCCACATTAAGAAAAAGCAGCGGTGACATGATCATGTCCTTTAATAAAATACTTAAATAAGTCTTCGATAGATCTTGATTGGTTGGACTATTCCACATAATATGTGCATCATATTTTAATAAAAAAAATCTGTTGTGTGGCACAACATATCTATTTTCAAAATCAATACCTTCTCTCTTAGTTGATCTACCATGATCCCTTCTACTATAAATAGGATATCCTTCTTCATCAATCGAAGTAGATTCAATAAACTTTTTTGAAAAATGCTTTTTAAATTTGCCATTTTTCATGTAAGAAGAAGATTTCATTATAGAACCACATGATCCATGCATCATGAAATTTTTAACATCCGCATAGTAAAGAGGATCAATTAATTTATCAAGAAATTTTGCTGAAAAAATTTCATCAATATCGACAACATTTGGACATTTATTATTGAGAAACAGTAGTATATGTACATGAGGCAATCCACTCTTTTGATTTTCAACCATATAAATCACTGTATAAAAAGATATATTAGATAAGTAATAATATTTTTATGTCGATAATCATAATATTAACTTATAATAATTAAAAGGGATATGTAATAATTGTAATACAACATAAACTTTGTACCTACCATTACTTCTCCAAAAACTTTATTGTCTCACAGATCCTTTGTCAACTGATCTAGTTTGATTTTGAAAATCCTCATTAAAATATCTGGTCGATCTTTTGGAGACAATCCCCTACACTTCATAAATCTAGTTACCTCTGGTCATTTTGAATTACAAATAAATATGATGAAGAGATCAGGGTATCTAATCCATTTGAAAATTTCCCTGAAATCCTAATAATTTTGCAATATTTAATGTGTCCCTCCAGTGAATGAGGAAAAGAGTATAATTCTTTGTCCTTGAGAAGAAGGTTATGTGTCTCATCTTAAACAACTCTTTTTAACACTTTATAAAAGTGTGATCTCGACTTTTTTTTATCGGGCCTGGTAAAATTCAATCTAAGATTCCATCATTGTAAATTCATCAACAAATAATTGCTGAAATTATCATTTAGATAATACAATTATTAGAACTTCATGCTTCTTTTGTTGAGTTTTGTATGAGAAGCATTCACGACAGCTTACACACTTTCTTCCACCACATAATTCATTATTAATATTTAAAGGTAAAGGTAGAGAATATTTGTCATGGTACGAACTAGGGCCTGACCATAACGGGTATCTCAAGTCCACCGGGGACCAGAGACCACACCTTTTCACCTAACCAAACAACACAATATCCTTAACATTGGATGAATTTCAAATATATAAAAAGATAGAACAAGATAATATTAAAGAATAAGAGATAAGTCTATGACCAATAATCTATAACAAGACAAAAAAACCAATCAATATCACCCAAGTCCACAATAATCCAACCAAGCCTTCTTAAAAAAGAACCAAAACCCAGTCTTGGTCGGGACATGTCCCCGGCTCTAACAAATGATAATGACAATGATAATGCTAAAGATAATGAAAACTCTCAATTCTAATCTATAATAAAAATGTATGAAATGTCCAAGATTTCCAAAGAATGAAAGCTCACTACTTCACCACAACGAATCGACAAACCGAGTCGATCTACCTAACTCTACAAAGAAAAAATAGAGGTATCCCCGGTACCTGCATCACATGGCAATACAACGTCCGAAGATGGTTAGCGGTTGGAGTGCTAGCATTAAACTTAGGGATAGGGGATAAAATAATACCATGAAAATAAATTCATAACCAGTACAAAATCTACTACACATAATTATATGCAAATCATATATATATACATACACATATATATACATACACACATATATATATACATATATATATATACACATACATCATGTGCTAGGGTAGAGAATAAGGCTTAGCATGCACTTTAAGACTTTAACCTGGGTCGTGTAGCTCAACCATAATAATGTAAGAAGGCACCCATGGGCTATATAGGCACAACTCTTCCCCTGTTGGTAGGGCCTAGTGCGTGAGGCTGCAGGAACCAGAGTGTATACATATACACTTTGGTGGACTCAGACCTCCTGGCATATCGAGGTGACTTGAGCATCCAATAATGTGATATAACATAGAGGACCCGAACCTCCTAATCATATGATAATAAAAGGGGGGACTCAAACCACTGGTCATTTATACCCCCACATCTACAACCGCAGTTCCCAGTAGAGATCCCTCTGCACCTTCACTTTCATAACTCAACTATAAAACCCTCGTTAAACCCTAATTAAAACAATTATCACACATTCTAATTTATTGAATCATGACACACATTTAGGCATACATTATTGGTATCGTCATACAAACTATACTTACAAGGTAACATCAATATGCCAAATAATTATCATCACTTGGGGAATTCACAAAAGCCCCTTGGTTCATTATATATTATCTTGGGGAATTACACAGCCCATAAGGTTTAATTCAAAATCATTATTCTTCAATAACCTTTCACATCATGCAATAATTCAAGAGTAGTTCAATATGCATACTTCTCATATTCAAAACCTATTTCACAATATGGGGTTGAGGTCATAACCACTTCAAAAGTCACAAGCTTGGGGAATCACAATCTCCTTGTTTATTCACCGTATCCATGCACCTCATACGTTCAAAACCAAAATTAAAGAATGAACAATCATACGTAAACCATAGAAAAGCACTGTTCAACAACAAGCATTCTAAATCCTCAACCCATGTTTCAAAACCATTATCAATACCAAATGAAAAACACTTTAAAACATATGATTTTTACAAATTATCAATTAGAAAAAAGTAACATGCCTGAAATATCCAAGTTTATAGAGAGAACTCAACTCCTGAGCCCTTGGATGACCTATTTCTTAAAAACCCTAAGTATTGCTGCTTGAGAGACTTAAGATTTAGAAGTGTTTAAGTATGTTATGAATGAGAAATAATCCCCCCTTATGTGCTTTATGAATGTGGGGTTTTAATTGGGTGAGAAGAGAATTGTCCAAAGTACCCTTAATTTTAAAACTAAAATTTAGTCATCGTCGGGTCACTATACGACTCATGGAGACTCATTACGACTCATTACCATGAGTCATAGCCAAGATTGTTTCTATGGTACCCACACACTGTTGACCCTATGACTCAACTGATTAGACTCATACTGGGACCTTATAATTTATTGGGTCCAATCATTTTCAATACAAACCTATTTGAGGTAACCACTGGACATCCTACGCTTTGCACCCAATGACTCATAACGAATCCTTACGACTCTTAGTGATCCACTCATACTCAGAGCAAAACTTAGTCACACACTTACTATTAATGTTACGATTCAAGCATACCGACTCGTCAAGACACCATACAACTCGTAGGGTAAGTCATAGTCAGGACAAAATTTTAGAAATTTTCAAGGACTAAAAACTCAGGGTGTTACATACTCTCTCCGTTAGGATCATTCATCCTTGAATAATAGGAAAAATCATTTGTTTTCACTATTTGACTCTAGAATAACAACACTTACCTTTAAAAAAAATGAAAACAAAGATGTCAAAGAATACACATACCTCCAGCATGATTTTCCAAAGTAGGGAAAAATAATAGATACTTGGACTTCATGTCCTCCTTGGTTTCCCACGTAGCTTCTTCAACTTTTTGGTTTTTAGAAAGAACCTTTACCGATGCCACATCATTTGTCCACAACCGATGAAGTTGTCAATCTAAAATCTCAATCGGGACTTCCTCATAGGTTAAGGAATCTGAAATACCCACCTCCTTCAAAGTAACAACCTTTGAAGGATTACCCATGCACTTTCTAAACATCAAAACATGAAACATCGGATGAATGGAGCTCAAAATAGAAGGAAACTCCAATTCATATGCAACATTACCAATCCTCTTCAAAATCAAGTAAGGACCAACATAATGGGGACTGAGTTTCCCCTTCTTACAAAACTACATCACTCCTTTCATGGGAGATACCGTCAAGAATACCCAATCACCAACACTGAACTCCAAGTCCCTTCGTCTCATATTTGCATAGGACTTTTGGCAACTTTAAGTCTATCTCGAATCACCTTTAACTTCTCCATGCCTTAGTGAGCCAAATAAGGGCTAAATAACTTATTTTCACCAACCTCAAATCGCCCAATAGGGACCTATATCTCTTACCATATAAGGCCTCAAATGGGTCCATAACAATGATAGGGTGATAACTATTGTTATAGGCAAATTCTATGATAGGAAAGTGGTCAACCCAACTACCATCATAATCAATTACATAAGCCTGAAGTATATCTTCCATGGTATGAATTGTTCTTTCTACTTGACTATCCATCTGTGCGTGAAAAGTGGTACTAAGGTTTACCGTAGTCCCCAAAACTCGTTGTAACGACCTCTAAAAGTGAGATGAGAGCTGAGCAACCTGATCAGAAATGATGGAAACCGGAGTACCATGCAACTTCACAATCTCTATACTGAAAAACCTGGAATAATCCTTAGTACAGAAATTGATCCTCACTTGCAAAAAGTGAGAAGACTTAGTCATCTTATCAAATTGAATCAAATTGGTGGCGTGACCATGAAAGACCGGTAATAAAATCCATATTAATTACTTCCCATTTCTACACCAGCAACTCAATTTCTTGAGCCAACCCACCGGGTCTTAAGTGCTCCACCTTCACTTGGTTACACACCATGCACTTCGCCATAAAATTTACCATATTCCACTTCATATTATTCCACCAATGAATCTCCTTAAGATCAAGATATATTTTTGTCAAACCAGGATTAATAGTATAATATGACTCATGATCTTCAATCATAATTCTTCCTTACAACCCATTAATATCAAGAATGAACAACCTCCCTTAGTACCTAAAGCTACCATCAACACCAATATTGAAGACCATCACCTTCTGCCTACCTATATAATTCTTGATTTTTATCAAGATAGGATCCAATATCTATTTCTCCTTTACCTCAATACCAAAAGATGATTTTGCTACCTCTTGAACAGTCACACCACCATTTTTGGTGTCCAAAATATGAATACCAAGATTATCTAAATGGTGAATATCCTTCACCAAATTATACTTTTCCTCATCTACGTGAGATATGATTCCTATGGACAACCTGCTAAGAGCAGCAACAACTACATTATCTTTATCTAGATAATAGTGAAGGCTCATGTCATAGTCCTTGAGAAACTCAAGCCACCTTATTTGCCTGATATTTAGCTCCTTCTTAGTGAACTCATATTGCAGGATCTTATGACAAAAATAAATATCAACATAGACCCCATAAAAATAATGCCACCAGATTTTTAATGAAAACACCATAGCTAATAATTTTAAATCATGAGTCGGATAATTATTTTCATGAACTTTCAAATATATCTAATAATACACAACCACATTGCCATGCTTCATCAAAATATAACCCAGTCTGTAATACCCCATGTATTGAAGCCACTGTCCAACATACGACTCATTCCCGTGAGTCGTACATACTTTATATGAGTCATATATAGTGAGTTGTACCCATGGAAATAAGGGGTGATTTATGTTCTATTCAAGTTATGATTTAAACCATAGAGTTATCAAGTATAGTATGAGTCATATAAAGTGAAGTCATGGGTTTAGAAGTGTAACCTTCCTAAGATTCTGTCCAAGTTACGAGTTGGGGGATACAAGTCGTATAGAGATGTTACTAGTCATAGGTTTAGACTCGTAGGTTGACTAGTGTATACCCACTTAGATCTTGCCAAGCTTACAATTCAGGAGGCCTAGTTGTACCTCCACCATATGAGTCACATAGTTGACTCATGAAGACAGACGATTAATTTTTGTGAAGTTCAGTTAAAAGGACTTTTGGTATTTTCCCCTCTTATAACTCCCAACCCATGACTTATAACCCTAGAGGAGCATTATTTTTATCTACTTTTAATCAATTTAAAATATCATCTCTCCTTTCATATTCAAGATCATCAAGATTAGGGTTTCTCTTACCAAGTCATTTTTCAGGTCTCACAGTTCAAGCATTCTTCCTAAGTCAAGCAATTCCAGGTATATGGGTTTATGAACAAGGATAATCTTTCATTTTGTGAAAAAAAATGATTTTAAGATTGAATTTTCTCATTTTGAATTAGCTCTTATACCCAAATAACCATATCCTTGAAGTATGACATTACCATGTGATAAAAAGTTTTAAGTGTATCAAGGTTTACATATATTCATATTTTGACTTGTAAGATTTACATTGTGATTTGAATTTCATTATCTTGCCTAGGATATTGTTTAAGGATTAGCATAATATTTTGTTATGAAACAAAGCATGAATTCCATCTCCTAAGTACAAGTACTGAGTTTACAAGAAGTTTATGCTCTTAAGTTCCATTGATATGTGTTATAACATGATTTAAAGAAAAGCTTGATCTTTTGATCTAAAGATAAGACATGGAATCCACAAATGTTGATCTTGATTATTATTTAAAGTAAAGAGAAGCATAACTAGTTTTGATTCTATAAATCCTTATGGTATTTTAAGGAATGATTTCTTAAGTATGAGCGTATAAGTATTCTGGGAGTAGTATTTTGTACCGAGAAGGGAATGCGGATGAGCATATCCCAAATACTAAAAACTATGAGCCACCATTGGTTAAGCTTTTCCCTAATATGGATGAAGTTTAGCGACTACTTAAGTTAAGGTTCTATTCTGATGGCAAGGGTAGAACATCTCCCCATTGTGGGTAAGATGTTTGACTCCATGGTAGATCATATGGTTTATGTTAGTTAGAAGAATCTCCTATAAGAAATAATAGAAGTAAAGATTTTAGAAACAGATTTTAGAAACAAAGTGTTATGGCTCACTAAGCTTATCCATGTTTTATGATCTTGTAGTCTTCAATTTTACTCAAGTCGAAGGTGATTCATTTATGCTTAGGATGCATTATTTAAAAGTTTATATATATATATTTATTTAGTTCTTGTTTTACTTATTTATTCACCCCCATATACTCATACATTCCAGAAGTGCTGACCCACATATATGTCTATGTGCTACATTGTTTTATAATATAGGTTTTGGTGCTCATTTCCAGCAACACGATTAACTACGGTCATCATCACCTCCATCCCAAATTTTGGTGATTCCTCATAGTCTGAGAACCCACCTTATCAGACTATTGTTTATTTATAAAAGTACTTCAATTATTTTATTTCTATTTAAGTTTGGGTCAGCTCGAGTCTATCCCAGTAGCTCTCTAGTTAGTAGTATAGGCTTGTCAGGCAGTGTATATTTTAAGTTCAGGAGTTTGTTTAAGATTTACAAAGTTAAAGATTTTTATTAAGGCATGGATTGTTTACCTTCAGTTTCTATATATGTTAGTTCACTTTTCATATGAGTTTCCAGCTTAATAGATACCATAGATTAGCTTGGGGATATTTATAGTATTAAGCTCTGTGTGACGTCTAGGGGGTATTTATGGGATATTACAAACTTCATATCTGAGTATAAGGTTTACAAAAGTCCTAGGGCATTATACAAGTCATGTTACGTAGAGTCTTGACCATGAATGTGAATCGCACCATATTTATGAGCCAAAGGCTATGAAACGAGTTAGGAATCATCATTTCTTTCATTATCTATCATGCTTATAGTTGTCTCTATCTGCCTTAACTAATGCTATTATGTGACAGAATATGCCTTCTCGCCGAGCCAAAACAGTAATCAACCAGCCCTGTATGCAGATCCCTTGAATAACAACACATCTCATGATGAATTTTAGGTTGCCTTTCAAGGATTGGACCAAGCTATGTATGACAATGTTTAGGGAAACCAACAGTCAACAATCCCACTTTAGGAAAATAGAAGTTTAGCTGCATCTAATATTTGGGACTTTATGAGGATGAATCCACCTGAGTTCTATAGATCAAAGGTGGATGGGGACCCTCAATTCTTTATTGATGAGGTGATAAAGATTAATCAAATTATGCATGTTACTAAAGAGGATAGTTTAGAGTTGGCATCCTATAGGCTGAAGGATGTTGCTTATGATTGGGTTGTTATGTGGATGGAAGGTAGGGGCGAGAATGTAGCTCCTATGAGTTGGAAGGTGTTTCAAAATGCTTTTCTAGATAGGTTCTTTCCATGTGAGATGAGGAAGGATAAGGTGGAGCAGTTCATAAACCTGAGGCAGGGCTCTATGATAGTGAAGGAGTACTAGCTTTAGTTCACTCAGTTATCTAAGTATTCTCCTGAGTTTTTATCTGACTCTAAAGCTTGTATGAGTAAGTTTGTTACTGAGGAGTATGATTTGGTGGTTAAGGAGAGTAGGACTACCATGTTGATTGGGGATATGGATATTGCTAGATTGATAACTCATGCTAAGCAGATTAAGGCAGAGAATCAGAAGGAAAGAGAGAAGAGAAACAAGAGGGCGAGGACTAGAAAATTTGAGTATAGCTAGCCAAGGTTTGGAGGGGTAAGCCGTTCATAGTTTTAGGGTTACTCATCAATTCCTAACCCACCTTTATCCAGTTCTCCTACACCCAGGACTCGGCAGGAGCAGTGGTGCAGGACTTTAAATTCTAGATCTCAAAACGGTTTAGTTAGGAGGCCTAGTTACCTGATATATGAAAAGTATAGAAGGACCCATCCTAGTGAATATTTGATGGGAAAAGAGGGTTTTTATGGTTGTGGAAAGTTGGTCCTTAGGATTAAGAAGTGCCCATATGCTAAGCAGAGAAATTGGGATATTTTTCCTCCGACTCAGGGTACTAATCGATTAGCTCATCTAGGCTGCCTAGTTCCTCCACAGGGTGTGTTATCTTGTATCAGTGATGGTTAGTGTCATAATTGTTTCTATGCTTTACCATTCAATTAGGAGTAGAAAAGTTCATCGAATTTTGTCACTAGTATGCTACATGTCTTTCACCTTAATGTGTATGTGTTGTTAGACCCAGGTTTAAATCTCTCTTATGTAACTTCATTGGTTGCTGTAAATATTTGGTAGGCCCTAAAAATATCTCTAAGTCCTTCTCATTTCTACCCCAGTGGGTGAGTTAGTTGGTGCTAGGCGAGTCTATAAGGAGTTGTTGGTAAGTGAGTCTATTGGGAGTGTCCTATTACTGTCCTCTATAAGATCACACTAGCGGACCTAATAGATTTAGAGATAGTATATTCGATGTTATTCTAGGCATACATTAGCTCCATTTATTCTATGCATCAATAAATTGTTGCACCTGCATGGTGAAGTTTTAGTTACCTGGGGAGGCAATTTTCTAATAGGAGGGTAGTTCTATGTGTCCCCAAGGTCATTTCATCCCTTATCTTAAGGCCAGAAAGTTAATATTAAAAGGGTGTATCTACCATTTAGTTTGAGTTAAAGATACTCAGTTTCAAGTCTCGATAGTTCAATCAGTCCAGGAAGTAAATGAGTTTTTGAAGGTTTCCCCCAAAGATCTGCTAGGGGTACCTCTATAAAAAGAAATAGAATTTGGCATTGATCTTCTTCTTGATACTCAGCCCATCTCTATCCATCCATATCGCACGGATCTAACTAAACTTAAGGAGTTAAAGAGGCAGCTTAAAGACCTCTTAGATAAAGGTTGATCAGACCCAATGTTTCTTCACGGGGTGCTTTGATCCTTTTAGTGCATAAGAAAGATGGCACTCTCAGAATGTGTATAGATTATAGAAAACTCAAAAAGGTTACCATCAAGAATAATTATCCCATTCCTAGAATCGATAATTTGTTTAATCAGCTTCATGGTGTCCAATGGTTTTCCAAGATTGACCTTAGATTAGGATACCATTAGTTGAAAGTCAGGGAGCAAGACATTTTGAAAACAGCTTTCCATACAAGGTACGACCATTTCGAGTTTGTGTTTATATAAATTGGACTGAAAAATGCTCCTGCAGCCTTTATGGATTTGATGATCAGGCATGGACCCCTGCCTCAGGTTCATGAACTCATCTATTTTTGCCTTTCTTACTTTACAAGGAAAGAACCTATCTAGAAAGATACTCTAAAATACTTTCCAACTTATAGGTATCACATCACCACCCCTGCCATCCTTCCACATGGTAACCCAATCATAAGCAATATCCTTTAATCGATAAGATTCCATCTCCACACTTTACTCTTCAGTAACATACATAATTTACATAATTTTTTTCACCCCATCAATGAAGAACTGGGATCCACAATCACCTTTGAACCAAAGAATTTAGGTGTGTTCATCCTTATAAAGTCCTTAATTTTGGCTGCAGCTAAGGTACCATTCTACTGGAGTAGGAATGTTGTTGGCAGATGTCCCTGAACATTTGCATTCATAGCCTGAGCTAACATTTGGAACGCAACCCTAAACTTAGCTTGTGAAACACTTTTATTTAGATGGTCTGCAGGTGGTAGTGGGGTTGGATGATCCCCATTTCTATGTGTGTAAGCTCTGTAATGAGGCATTATCTATCATGCGAAATCATGAATTTGAGAATTTATAGATAACCTAAAAGAACAATGGAGATCATGAAAGAAGGGATAATTCCTATTACGCACCATAGCCTCTTGCTCATAGGTGTAGTGCACTTCATACTCATAATAAAGACTCTACGTAACACAACTTGTTAGACTCCCTAGGACACTTTACAACCTTAGGCTCTGATACTAAGTTTAATACACCCAAAGAACACCCCCTTGGCGTTACACGGTGTTTGAGACTACGAAGAGTCCCAAGCTAACCCATGATATATAATTGGAACTGATCTCATAGAAAGGTAAACTAAGATATACACAACAGCCGAAAGAAACCAAGTTTAAAATTTCCTTTTTAAATCTTACAACATAGAAATCCCCATAAAAATCTCTTCAACTAAAATAAACGTTGTCTGACAAGCCCCTAATATTATAACTGAAAAGTCACTGGGATAGACCTTAACTAACCTATAAAGGAAATAAAATAACTACAGAATATCCATAAAGTCAAAAACTCTAATAGACTAGGTTCTCGGACCATGAGAACTCACCAAGTATCCAGATGTAGGAGATAATGCCCGCAATTAATCGTGCTACTGAGAACTAGCACCAGAACTTATATTATAAGACAATGTAACACATAGACAAATATGTGGTCCAGTACTTCTGGAATGTACTGAGTAAATAGGGGTGAATTGTAAGACCCTGCAAATTCCTATGCTCAGCTCAGTCTTTTAATCTTGCTAAAGGGTCCTAGACTTAGAAAATTTTAGCTAAGTATTCAGACTTAGTATTATTTTGGCCGTCGTAAGTTGGCAACTCTATTTCATGACTCTTATGACCTTAAAGTATCTTTAGATTGATTCATGATCAGGAATGTCAGTAGGTATTACCAGACGAGTTTCATATTTTTTAAACCTCTTTCGAACCATGTTTGGGAATCAAAAATAGTGCATCGATATGATCTCAGCATGTCAGCCATCGCATCGATCAATATTTTTCTTAGCTCCTAGTGGAAATTTCTAGTGAACCGATGCAGACTCGATGCGGTATGTTGGCTATCGCGTCGATGTTAACGACATGGCGCGTTGATCTGTGATTCGATAGTTCAGTTTTCAGTCATTAAAAAATTGCATTCTCAGGGGTAATAAGGTCTTTTTCTCACATTTACCATCCAACAAAACATGGGATTAAGCCCCTTTAGTGGCTAAATTCATTCATTATTCTTAAATTTCTCAAGAATAGAAATCTTTGGGGGATCAATTTCAAATCAAGAACTCAAGAAACCACCACCAATCTTTCAGAATTCAGGCACTAAGGTATGTTAAGTGTTCATCCAAGGGTATCCTTCCACCCTTGGAGCCCAACAAACTATTTTAAATTTAAGTTAATTGATTTCATGGATTTCTTGTTTAATCTTGAATGTATTCATGATTATGATGTTAGTGGTGATCTAACTCCATGATTTGTCCCTAGTTTCATGCAAACTAGTTAATATTGAATTGAACTTTTTGAACTTCATGTTAAACTCTTGAGTTGCAACTTGAATGTAGAATTCATGATAGTACTACATGTGTATTGATATGTGAAATACCCATGCTTCTCAAGTGTTTGTCAAAATGCCTATGTTAATTGACTAGCTCAACCATAGCATGCTATTATGTGAATTTAATCTTGCACATGCCCAATGTATTTCAAGTGTTTGATAAAAATGCCTAAGTGAATGTATTGTTAGTAAGCTAGTACCATTTTGCCACTAAAGTCATGCAGTGATTTTCTTTTCATGCTATTGAGTCCTGGGAATATTTAATACCCAACAATTTAGCTGTATGCCTAGAGCCAATACCAGTTATAGAATAGTATTTAGCCATGTCATGGATAGTAGAATTCAGTCAGTTACAGAACTCAGGGAAACTCAGTAGTACTCAGTCAGTTAATAGAATTCATTAGTATTTCATCAGTCCACAAAAATCAGTGAACTCAGTTCAGTTCAGTTAAATAGTATGATCAGTAACAGTTAAATCCAGTTTAGAATAGTTTAGAAATTAGTCCAGGGTCTATTTAGTTAGACGTAGGATTCAGCACCGAGTGAACCCAAGGATGTGGATTCACCTGCTAGTAGAGGGTGTGATCCTTAGAAGAAGTTCTTGTGTTCCAAAACTACGTACCCAGCATAGGTTGAGACTTTAACCTACCAGTTGATGGTTAATGAGGTGATCTACCTATCAGTTGAGGGTACCACCATTCTCGTTCAGAGAACCTGCCAGATGAGGGTGACTCATCTTGTGTTTACTCGTGGTATGGTATGGTCACCCTTCCAACTGGGGTTACAGGTTGGACCCTGATTAATTCATAGAGGGGCATATCGGTTAGATGATTACCTCCTATAATATCAGTCTCAGTTCCAATCTCAGTATAGAACTTAGTTCAATTCTACAAATTCAGGACTGTTAGATACAGTCACTCAGCTCAGTACAAAACTTAGCACAGTTCCATATTCAGGACTATCAGATATAATTACTAAGTTATCAGTAATTCGGTATTAGTAGACTCAGATATCAGTTAATCAGTATTCAGACTCAATATCCAGTGTTATAACGATCTCAATTACAGTTTACGTAGTCATGTATGTACTCTCATTCAGTTACATTTAATATTATTTAGTCAGTATTGTTCATGCATATGAACCCATACATTTCAGCCTACCTCGCTTTGCATACCAGTACATTCAAAGTACTGACGCATAACTTTCTTTTGTTCTATGATTTTTATATCATAGGTTCAGACGCACGGTCTCCCAAACATCCCTAGAAGTTATATATTTTTAGTAGTCAGAGTTAGTGGTGAGTCCTCATAGTTCAAGGACATGATTATTACTTAAATATTTCAATTATTTTAGTAGTTTGAAGTTAGTTGGAGACTTGTCCCATCAACTCCCTATTTCAGACAGTTTAGAGACTTTCCAGACTAGAGTATTTTCAGACAGATGTTTTGGTTTTGGTATTTTTATACCGTATTCAATTTTATTTTAGTATTGAACTTTATGGTAAGTTTCTTCCTAATTTTTTCTTATTTACAACATTATTATTCAGCTATTGCAGTAGGTACCAGTCATGGGTTAGCTTATATTCTTTTAAGATTATGAGCACCGTGTAGCGTCCGAGGTACAGACTCGAGGTGTCATAAACTTAGTATCTGAGCCTAAGATTAAATAGAGTCCTAGGAAGTCTAAAAGCCAGATCTAATAGAATCTTTTGTATGGGTGTGTAGCGCTCACACTTATGGACAGGATGCTGCGAGGTGTTTTAGGAAAAGTTTCCCTTCTTTCTGTATTAATGTCATGCGGGTGAGTATGAGCTCTAGTTAAACTCCCTATCTAATCTAAATTTCCCTTTCACTTACAGAATATACCTCTAAAGATAACTAAGGAAAGAGGACCGGGAGACCATCCAGAATCCCAACCCATCTAGCCAGATCCTCTGGACGAATACATCTCCCACGCTGAATTCATAGTAGCTTTCACCACCCTAGATCATTCTATGGAAGCCTAGAATGAATGCCCTACTTCTGTTCTGACCAACCAAGTGGCCAATACTGCTGCTTCCAATATTTGGGATTTCAACCGAATGAACCCTCAATCTTTTACTAGGTCTAAGTCAGATGAGGACTCTCAGGAGTTTCTTGATCAGGTGCAAAAAGTTACTGATATTATGGGGTGACCGCTATTGAGAGCATTGAGTTGGACGCATATCAGTTGCAGGATTTGTCCCACTCATGGTTCAAACAATGGAAAGCAGGAAGGGCCGCCAATGCAGGGTCTATAGAATGGGAGAAGTTTGCTACTGCTTTTCTGGATAGGTTCTTCCCATTGGAGTTGAGGGTAGTGAAGGTTTTAGAGTTTATAAATTTGAAGCAGGGAAATATGATAGTGAAAGAGTATTCTCTCAAGTTTACTCAATTAGCCAGATATGCTCCTTATGCGGTAGCAAAGAGCAGATCTAAGATGAGTAAGTATGTGTCTGGTGTGTCTAATGGTATGGTCAAGGAGTGTAGGACCATAATGCTGATTAAGAAGATGGACATATCTAGGATTATGATCCATGCTCAGCAGATAGAGAAGTCTAAGAATAGGGAGAAGAGAGAGAGAATAAGAGAGCAAGAACAAGTAGTTTCAGCTTTGCTTAGCTTAAGTCAGAGAGTGGTACTTGTTCTCAATTTCACTCGAAATCCTTAGTTCCAGCTCTGTCCTCAGCCAGTACTCATATGCCGAAATTCATAGATAGTAATAGGGATAGTGAACTAGGATCTAAACGCCAGGGTAGTGTCAGCATCGCCCGAACCAAAACCCTTTATGAGAAATATGGCAGAAACCACTAGGGTATCTGTAGAGCGAGCAGTGATGTGTGTTTTAGGTATGGAAATCCAGGCCACAGAGTCAGAGATTGTCCCCAATCAGGTTCTCAGGGTCAGTATAACTTTCCTCCATCTCAATTTGGTCACCCTAATCAGTAGGGTGCCACTTCCAATGCCGCCAGTGGGCAGCGCCAAAATAAACTTTATGCTCTTCAGTCTTGACAGGATCAGGAAAGTTCTCCTAATGTGTTCAATGGTAGGTTGCAAGTTTTTCATTTACATTTTTATGCTTTGCTAGATCTAGGAGCTTCATTTTCCTTTGTTACTCTATATATAGCCGTTGATTTTGGAGTCAGTCCCAAAATTCTAGCAGAGCTTTTCTTAGTCTCTACCCCAGTGGGTAAATCTAACATAGCATGGCAGGTATATAGGAATTGTCCAGTTATGATATCTCAGAAAGTCACTTCAGCAGACTTAGTCAAATTAGAGATGACTGATTTTGATGTCATTCTCTGTATGGATTGGCTTTATTCTTGCTATGCCTCAGTCGACTGTAGAAATAGAATTATCCAGTTTTAGTTTCCCCATGA
This sequence comes from Capsicum pubescens, assembly GCA_030864215.1. Classification (NCBI taxonomy): domain Eukaryota; kingdom Viridiplantae; phylum Streptophyta; class Magnoliopsida; order Solanales; family Solanaceae; genus Capsicum; species Capsicum pubescens. The sequence goes on along the minus strand of CM061541.1, from coordinate 80,401,091 downwards.
GCCCATCCTATAATGGAGGGGTAGTATTTCAGCACTTAGGGGTCAGCTTGTTTCTTACCTTTGGGCAAGAAAAATGATATCTAAGAGATGTGTCTATCATCTTATTCAAGTCCAGGACTCTAGTTCAGAAACCCCTACTCTTGAATTAGTGTTAGTAGCATATGAATTCCTAGATGTGTTTCCCAAAGATTTTCTCAGAGTTCCTCCCAAAAGGGAAATTGACTTTGGAATAGAGCTTCTTTCAGATATTTTGCCCATATCTATTGCACCATACAGAATGGCACCTGCAGAACTCAGAGAATTAAAAGAATAGTTAAAATATCTCCTAGATAAAGGATTTATTAGACCCAGTGTGTCCCTGTGGGGCGCACCAATTTTATTTTTACATAAGAAAGACGGTTCTCTCAGAATGTGTATTGACTATCATCAACTAAATAAATTCACGGTCAAGAAAAAGTATCTACTTCTCAGAATCGATGACTTTTTTGACCAACTTCAGGATGCCAGTTACTTTTCTGAGATAGACCTCAGATCAGGCTATCATCAACTCAGAGTCAAAGAATGTGACATCCTAAAGACATCCTTCAGAACTCGGTATGGTCACTTCAAATTCTTAGTCATGTACTTTGGTCTTACCAATGCCCCAGCAGCTTTCATGGACTTGATGAATCATGTGTTCAAGCAGTACTTGGACATATTCACCATAGTCTTCATAGATGACATTCTTGTCTACTTTCACAGTGAGTTTGATCATATAGACTATCTCAGAATAGTATTGCAGGCTCTCAAAAAACATCAGCTATTTTCCAAATTCAGTAAGTGGGAATTTTGGCTAAGGTTAGTAGTCTTTCTTGGCCATATCATTCTCGGTGATGGCATTAGAGTTGATCCCCAAAAGATCAAAGTAGTGAGAAACTAGCCTATACCCATCTCTCTATTAGATATTAGGTGTTTCTTGGGCTTGGCTAGCTATTACCGATGGTTTGTTGAGGGATATTTATCTATTGCATCCCCTATGTCATGATTGACTCAGAAAAAAGTCAAATTCTAGTGGTCAGATTCATGTGAGAAGAGTTTTTAGGAGTTGAAGACTCGACTCACTACAACTTAAGTTTTGACCCTGCTAGATAGTTCGAACGACTTTGTTGTGTATTGTGATTCTTCCAGAGTTGGTTTGGGATGTGTTTTAATGCAGAGAGAAAAGGTCATAGAGTACGCCTCTAGATAGCTTAAACCCTATGAAAAGAACTATCCTACTCATGATCTTGAGTTAGCAGCAGTAGTATTTGCCTTAAAGATTTGGAGGCACTATTTGTATGGTGTGCACATTGATGTGTTAGGAGACCATAAGATCCTGCAATATGTGTTTTCTCAGAATGACCTAAACCTCTATCAGAGAAGGTGGTTGGAGTTGTTGAAAGATTACGACATGAGCATCCTGTATCATCCAGGTAAATCCAATGTAGTGGTTGATGCTCTCAATAAGATGTCCATGGGTAGTGTTGCTCATATGGAGGATGGTAAGAAAAATTAAGTTCAAGAAGTTCATCAGCTTGCCCGACTTGGTGTTCTCTTAGTCGATTCAGTAGAAGGCAGTGTATGGGTGAAGTGTAGTTTAGAATCATTCTTAGTTTCTGAGGTTAAGGAAAAGTAGGATAGGGATCCCAGTCTAGCTAAGTTAAAGTAATCAGTCAGAGATCAGAAGGTGGAGGTTTTCTCCCAAGGGGGAGATGATGTGTTACGCTGCTAGGGTCAGCTATGTGTGCCAAGTATATATGATTTGAGACAACTAATTCTTTCAGAAGCGCATGTTATACACTACTCTATTCATACAGGGGCTACTAAGATATACTGTGATTTGTAGGAGATCTATTAGTGGTGTGGGATGAATAGACACATTGCAGAGTTTGTGGTTAGGTGCTCAACATATCAGCAGGTTAAGATTAAGCATCAGAAGCCTAGTGGGTCCATGCAGGAGTTTAGCATTCCCACCTTGAAATGGGAAGAAGTGAACATGGACTTTGTGACGGGTTTGCCTCTTACTCATCGTCAGAATAATTTAGTTTGGGTCATTGTAGACAGGATGACCAAATCAGCTCATTTCCTACCAATCCATACCGCATATTCAGTCGAGGATTAAACCAAACTCTATATCAAGAAGTTGGTCAGATTGCACGGTGTTCTGTTGTCCATTATCTCAGATAGAGATACCCAGTTTACCTCCCATTTTTGGAAGGCATTCCAAAAGGGTCTTGGTACCCGAGTTCACCTTATAACTACCTTTCATCCTCAGACAGATGTTCAAGTAGAAAGGACTATTTAGACTTTAGAAGATATGCCGCGAGCATGTGCGATAAACTTGAAAGGTAGTTGGGATGAACACTTGACTTTGATTGAATTTGCATGTAACAACAACTATCATTCCAACATTTAGATAACTCTATTTGAGGTACTTTATGGAAGGAGGTGTAGATCTCCCATTAGTTGGTTTGAAGTGGGTGAGGCTATGGTTCTAGGGCCTGAGTTGGTATTTGATACCTTAGATAAATTTTAGTTGATCAGGGAAAGGCTTAAGACAACTCAGAGACGACAAAAATCATACGCAGATGTACGCAGAAAGGATATTGAGTTTGAGATTGGTGATTTTGTTTTTTTTTAAAATCTCTCCTATGAAAGGAGTGAAGAGGTTTGGCAATAAGGGGAAAGTCAGTCCCCTATATGTCGATCCTTACCGAATTCTTAGCCGTTTCAGAAAAGTAGCTTCCGAGCTTAAGTTGCCTTTAGACTTAGCTTTAGTGCATCCAGTGTTCCATGTCTCCTTGCTTAAGAAATGCATAGGTGACCTAGCAGTCGTAGTCCCTATAGAGGGCATAGATATTTAGAACAACCTCTCATATGAAGAGATTCCAGTCAAAATCCTTGATTATCAGATTCACAGACTGAGGAACAAAGAAGTCAATTTAGTCAAAGTACTTTGGCAGAATTAGTCCATGGAGGGAGCTACTTTTGAAGAAGAAGCAGACATACAAACCAAGTATCCTTACCTTTTCTCTATAAAATCAGACTCAGCCTAAGGTAACAGTTTTTCTTTGAATTTTCTTAGTCTCATATTCAGATATAGCTACCAACTTGGTATCAATTAACGTTGCATACTCAGTAATGCATTCACAAATCAGTTGTCATGTACTCATGCATCAGACATGCATGTTCAATATATATAAACTCAGCTTATCAGTAATCACTGTCATGCATTCATGAATCATGTTCAACTATGTACTTATGCATCAGATATGTATATTCAGTATGATAATTCAGTATATCAGTAATTTCAGTCCTAAAATCATGCTTCAGTTGTGCATATCCAGTGTATAAATCCAGTCTAACATTATTCTCAATTTAATCAGTCTCATTTGAGGATAAATGTTCCCAAGGGGGTGAATTGTAATACCTCAGAAAATCCTAAGCTTAACTCAGTCTTTTAAGCTTTCTAAGGGGTCCCAGACTTAGAAAATTTTAGCTAAGTATTCAGACTTAGTATTATTTTGGCCTTCATAAGTTGGAAACTCTATTTCACAACTCTTATGACCTTAAAGTATTGATCTTTAGATTGATTCATGATTAGGAATGTTAGTAGGTATTTCCGGATGAGTTTAGTATTTTTCAAACCTTGTTTGAACTATGTTTGGGAATCCAAAAGAGTGCATCGATGCAATCATGGTGCGATGCGTCAGCCAACGTGTCGATCAATATTTTCCTTAGCTCCTAGTGGAAATTTCCAGTGAACTAACACGGACTTGATGCGGTGTGTTGGATATCGCGTCGATGCCAACGACGTGGTGCGTCGATGCCAACGATGTGGTGCGTCGATGCCAACGACGTGGTGCGTCGATCTGCATGTTGATAGTTTAGTTTTCAGTTATTAAAAAGGCGCATCCTCAGGGGTAATAGGGTCTTTTCCCACATTTATCAACCCCCAAAACATGAGATTATGCCCCTTTAGAGGCTAAATTCATTCATTATACTCGAATTTCTCAAGAACAGAAACCCTAGGGGGATCAATTTTAAATCAAGAACTCAAGAAACCACCACCTATCTTTCAGAATTTAGGCACTAAGGTATGTGAAGTGTTCATCCAAGGGTATCCTTCCACCTTTGGAGTCCAAGAAACTCTTTTAAAATTTAAGTTAATTGATTTCATGGATTTCTTATTTGATCTTGAATGTATTCATGATTATGATGTTAATGGTGATCTAACTTCATAATTTATCCCACGTTTCATGCAAACTAGTTAATTTTGAATTGAACTTTGAGAACTTCGTGCTAAAATCTTGAGTTACAACTTGAATGTAGAATTCATGATAGTACTACATGTGTATTGATATGTTAAATACCCATGCTTCTCAAGTGTTTGTCAAAATGCCTATGTTAATTGACTAGACCAAGCATAACATGCTATTATGTGAATTTAATCTTGCACATGCGCAATGAATATTAAGTGTTTGACAGAAATGCCTAAGTGAATGTATTGTTAGTAAGCTAGTACCATTCTACCACTAAAGTCATGCAGTGATTTGCTTTTCATGCTATTGAGTCTCAGGCGTATTTAATACCCGACAATTTAGCTGTATACCTAGAGCCAATGTCAATTATAGAATAGTATTTATCCATGTCACGGCCAATAGAATTCAGTTAGTTATAGAACTCAGGGAAACTCAATTGTACTCAGTCAGTTAACAAACTTTAGTAGTATTCCGTCCATCCACAAAACTAAATGAACTTATTTTAGTTCAGTTAAATAGTATGATCAGTAATAGTTTAGTCTAGCTTAGAACAATTTAGAAATTAGTCCAGCATCTATTCAGTTGCGAGTAGGATTTAACACCGAGTGAACCCAAGGATGGGGACTCACCTGCTAGTAGAGGGTGTGATCCTTTGAAGCAGTCCTTATGTTCAATAACTATATAGCCAACATAGGTGAAGACATCAACCTGCCAGTTTAGGGTTGACGAGGTAATCTACCTGTCATTTGAGAGTACCACCATTCTCATTCAGAGCACCTGCCAGATGAGGGTGACTCAACTTATCTTTACCCATGGCATGATACCCTTTTAACTGGGGTTACAGGTTGAAACCCAATCAGTTCAGAGAGGGGCATGTCTATTAGATGATTACCTCCTATAGTCTCAGTCTCAGTTCCAATCTCAGTATAGAACTCAGTTCAGTTCTACATATTCAGGACTGTCAGATACAATCACTCTGCTCAGTATAGAACTCAGCATAGTTCCATATTCAGTACTGTCAGATATAGTTACTTAGTTATCAATAATTCAGTATCAGTAGACTTAGATATTAGTTAATCAGTATTCAGACTCAGTATCCAGTGTTATCACGATCTCAAATACAGTTTACATAGTCATGCATGTACTCTCATTTAGTTACATTTCATGTTATTTAGCCAATATTGTTCATGCATATGATCCCATACATATCAGCCTACCTCACTTTGCATACCAGTACATTCAAAGTATTGACGCATACCTTTATTTTTCACTATGATGTTTTATATCATAGGTTTAGATGCACGAACTCCCAATCATCCCTAGCAGTTACAAATTTTCAACAGTCAGAGTTAGTGGTGAGTCCTTATAGTTTGAGGACATGATTATTACTTCATCATTTTAGTCATTTTAGTAGTTTGGATTTATTTGGGGACTTGTCCCATCAACTTCATATTTCAGATAGTTTAGAGGCTTTTTAGACTAGAGTATTTTTAGACAGATGTTTTAGTTTTGGTATTGTTATACCGTATTCAATTTTATTTCAGCATTGAACTTTTGGGAAGTTTCTGCCTAATTTTTGCATATTTACAGCATTATTATTTAGGTATTGCAGTAGGTACCAGACATGGGTTAGCTTGTGGTCCTTTGAGATTATGAGCACCGTGTAGAGTCCGGGGTACAGACTCAGCGCATTACATGAACGCATAAGTAAGTCAGAACTGAATAAGCATTCAAATCATGCATGCTTAGTGTACATAGACTCACCTTGGACATGAATAAAACTCATAAAACATGAATGATAAAGAATAATGTATAATCTTAGTGAGTAATTACACTTTTCTAAAATCTTCACTTTTGTTATTTTTAGTGGGAGATTTTTATAACCGACATAAACCATATGAGATATCATGGAGTCCAATGTCATACCCATGTTGGGGAAAGTTTTCCTACCCTTTCTATTGGAGTAGAACCTTAACTTAAGTGATCACTAAACTTCATCCATATTTGGAAAAAAAGACACTCTCTGGAGAGGTCCCTTAAACCAACGGTGGCTCATAGTTTCCGAGAAATAGGATTCTCTAAACCCATATTTCCCTTTTCGGTGCTAAATACAACTCCCAAAATATATACTTATATGCTCATACTTATGAAATACACCTTAAAACATCATATGGGTTTATAAATTAGAAAAAAACCAACTATGCTTCTTTTACTTAAATCATGCTCATAGGGTAAAGTTGTGGATTTCAAATCTAAAAAATGATCATAACATCAAGAATAAACTTTAACCAAGTTCCAATACTTGTAAATTAAGCTTATAATCTTAAACTTCTTGGGACTCAACAACTTATACATAAGTCTTTAAATTCATGCATTCTTTCATAGAAACTTATGGAAAAATATTCTGCTCAATACTCAAATTGGAATCTTTAATCAATTCGTCAAAATCCAAGTCAAAATAATACCAAAATAGCAATCATGCAAGTAAAAAAATGAATAAAGAAAAATTCTTATGCACTTTAAACTTTAAATCACATGATATTGTCATAATTGTAAGAATATGAAAATTGGGTATGAACCCTAATGGAAAACACATAATTTCAACTTTAAAATAAAAGTTTTTGGGCACAAGGATAAAAGAGTATCCTCGCTCAACCCTACATACCTGGATTTGCTTGACTACCTTGGAGGGAACTTAGACTTGGGGACTTGAGAAGTTAATTTAAAGAAGAAACCCTAGCATTGTTGTCGTTGAGAGTAGGAGAGAAAGGACATTATTAACTGATTGAGAATAGGGGAAAATAACACCTCTTTTATGTTTAAGTCATGGGTAGGGAGTTTAAATAGGATAAAAGACCTAATGACCCTTTAACTAAATATATAGAGACTAGTCCGCCAGTCATTACCGTATGACTCTTGACGTCTGGCTATGAGTCATCCTAGTGACTCGTAGTCTTAGCAATAACAAGAAGGGTAGTCACTATTCTGGCTATGATTCATACCCAACGACTCATATTCAGCCACTATGACCCATAACAACAAATTGTAGCTGGAGCAAAAACTTAGGGGTTCTATACTGTTGACACTATGAATCTCACTCTACGACTTATAATCCCTCGTAACGACCATAGGGTCGAGTTGTCATGTGACCATAAATATTTGGCTTACCCACTGAGCTGACTACGATTGGACCACACAATTTTTATAGTCTCACTAAGACTTATTTAGTATGATTCATAATAAAAATAGAACCTCAACCATTCCACACTATCTCGACTATGATTTAATCTTACGACTCATAATGATTCTTCACGACTTGTAGAGTGAGTCGTAGGTTCCACAGTGAACATAAGGACACAAGGTATTATATCACAATCCCATTGTTTATTCTCCATAATCATGCATCCCACACATTCAAAACAAAAATTAAAGCATGAACAATGATATGCAAACCTTGGAAAAATATTGTTCAATAACAAGCATTCAAAATCCTCAACCCGTGTTTCAAAACTATCATCAGTACTATATGAAAAACTCTTTAAAATATATGCTTTTAAAATATTAGCAATTAAGAAAGAGTAACATGCTTGAAATATCCAAGTTTATTGAGAGAATTCAACCCTTGAGTCCTTGGATGACCTACTTATTGAAAACCCTACGTATGATTGCTTGAGAGACTTGGGAGGGTTTTAGAAGTGTTTGAGTACATTTTGAAAGAGAAATTACCCCCTTAAGTTATTTATGAACGTGGGGTTTTAATTTTGTAAGAAGAAAATTATTCAAAGTGACCTCAATTTAAAAACTAAAATTTAGTCGTTAGTGACTACGGGTCACTACACGATTCGTAGAGACTCATTATAACACATTACAAAGTAGTAGACAAGACAGTTTCAAGGGCACCCACACACTATTGACCCTATGACTCAACTAATTCAACTCGTAATGGGGCCTTTCAACTCATAGGGTCCAATCATAGTTAATACAGAACCCATTTGGGGTATATAATAAACATCCTATAATTTGCGCCCAATGACTCGTAACAATTCCTTACGACTCTATAATACCTCATACTTTTCTAACTCAGTTCAACACTTATTGTATGAGGGTTCCTATATATAACCTTCAGTATACTTAGAATTTTCTATTTTAAGATCCATCAAGGTGTGAAAAATTCAATCAGCTTTCCAACGATATAAATTTTACCTTAATCCGATAACCGGGTAAGAAGTTATGGCAAATTTAGTTTTAGGCACTAGCCCAATGTGATTGTACCGTGTCGCGATGGAAAGCCAAATGAAACTCATCAATTTCCAGTGAATCATCATGATAGTACTGCATCACGGAGATGTTCCAGTTCCCAATTGGCATTTTCCATTGAATCACGACGATTGTACCATGTCACGGTGAAGTTCCAGTTCCTAATTGGCATTTTCTAGTGAAGCACCGCAATAAGCATCACATCGCGGAGGAGTTTCAGTTCACACTCATCAATTTCTAGTGATGCAACGCGATACCACCGCGTCTCGCCAAAGTGCATTTTTGCACTTGTCCGTGGAAATACACTTTCATCCAAATTCCAGTGGCTCACTGTGATGGCACTGCGTCGCGATGATGGACGAAATTGGGATTTTCAGTGAAAAAAATTTAATTCTTTCCAGGGGTAATTGGGTCTTTTGTCATGACCCTAACCATCCCAGAACATAAGATTAATGCCCTAATAGCCTAATTAATTATTACTTTGATAGAATGTTAAAATGAATTGAGTAGTGTAATCATTACATGTTAGCATGTGTTATCATTCATGTACAAGTTCATGAGCCCCAAGTGTTTGACAAAATGTCTCAGTGATTGAATTGTGGACAATTGATTATTTCTATGCTTTCAAGATTTGCTATGTTTTATCTATTATATATCAACTCTTGGGGGTATTTTTTACGTAAAATCTATTTTTTTTACTTAGTTGCAGTAGCTATAGAATAGTCCAAGTAAAGGTCAAGAACAGTAGTACTTAGTCAGTTAACAGAAATAAGTGAACTCAGTCTAGTACAGTCAGTCAACATGATCAGTGTAAGTTCAGTCAAGCCTAGTACGATCTAGTAAACAGTTCAGTGTCGAATAAGTTGTTAGTAGGATTCAGCACCAAGCGAACCCAGGTATGGGGACATTCCTTCCAGCAGAGGGTTTGACCCTTAGTAGCAGTCCATGTGTTATAGAACTACATAGCCAGCATAAGGTAAGTCATCCTTATTCCGAACTAGGGTTAACATAATCATATATATACTTCATGGGTCTTTATGTCAGATTAGGGTTGACCCAGCATTGTTAGTATCCCATGGCAAGGTGCTAACACCCTTCCAGCTAGGGTCACAGGTTGGACCCTAAAATTAGTTTATAATAGGGTATGTCGGTTAGATGAACACTCTCACAGTTACAGTTTCAGTCTTACTATTCATTAAAGACTCAGACAGTTTTATAGAACCATGGCTATCAGTTATTAGTTACTCAGCCATCAGAATTAAGCACTAAATGTTAGTATGAATCTCAGATACACGATGTATATCTATATATGTAGTATAGCATGTTCAGTGTGTTCTATAAATATAGCATTGTATGTACTCTCATCCAGTTACTTCATGATGTTCATTCAGTTAGTTATCAGTGATGCCTATGAACCCATGTATATCAACATATCAACATTACCAGACTTAGCATACCAGTACATTCCATGTACTGACGTATACTTTTTCTTTGAGCTATGATGTCTCATTTCATTACTTTGGACGCTCAGGTTCCTAACTATACTTAGCAACTCAGGTTATCAGCATCAGTTATAGTGGTGAGTTCTTATATTTTGAGGACAGAGTTTACTTATTTCAATATTTTAGCATTTCGATAGTTATTTTCATTAGAGTTAGTTGGGGGGTTTTCCCATCAACTTTATATTCAGACAGTTAGAGTCTTTCAGACTAGCATTGACAGTTATTCAGTTTTAAGATGTTATTATCAGTTCTACTTAGTTACTATTATTTTAGTATTTTGAGAACCTTATGGCATTTTTAGATTTGTTCTGCATATATATTTTAGTATTGTATTCAGTTCTCACAGCAGGTACCAGTCATGGATTAGCTTATGGTCCTTAGGGGTTGTAAGAACCGTATGAAACCCAGGGTGCAGTCTTGGGGTGTTACAAACTTTGGATCAGAGCCTAAGGTTCTAAAGAGTCGTAGGGAGTCTGAAAGACGCGTCAAGTAGCGTCTTGTGCATGTGTGTATAGCACACCACACTTATGGGAAAGAGGCTATGAGGCATTTTAGGAAAAAGTTCCCTTTTTTCAGTGTTAATATCGTGTTAGTGAGCATGAACTCAAGTTAAACTCTTTGTCTAATCCAATTTTTCCTTCTATTTACAGAACATGCCTCCCAAAAAGACCAATAGAAGAAGGACTGGGAATCAACCAACACCTCCGCCTATTCAGGAAGATCCCCTAAATAAGCACGTTTCTCAGGCAGAATATAGAGCAGTTTTCACCACTCTAGCCCATTCTATGGTAGCTCAAATTGAACACCCAACCACTATTTAGGCCGAACCCAGTGGATAATACTACTGCAGCTATAATTAAAGACTTCTCCCGAATGAACCCTCTTTCATTTATAGGGTCTAACTCTGAAGAGGGCCTGCATGATTTACTTGACATGGTGCAAAAGGTAACAGACATTATGGGGGTAACCGCTAGTAAGAGTCCTGAGTTGGCTACCTATAAGTTGTAGGATGTGACTCATATATGGTTTAAGTAGTGGAAGATAGATAGGGGTGCATATGCAGGGTCTATAGAATAGGAGGAGTTCGATACTGCCTTTCTGGATAGGTTTTTCCTATTGGAGTTGAGGGAAGATAAGGTTTTAGAGTTCATTAACTTGAAGTCGTGAAGCATGGCAGTGAAGAAGTATTCTCTCAAGTTTACTCATTTGTCCAGGTATGCTCCCCATATGGTAGCTGATAGCAGGTCTAAGATAAGCAAGTTCATGTCTGGTGTATTTGATAATGTTGTCAAGGAGTATAGGACTGCAATGCCGATTAAGAAGATGGGCTTGTCTAGGTTGATGATCCATGCTGAATAGATTGAAATACAAAAGACTAAGGAGAAAGAAAGGGAAAATAATAGGTCTAGAACAGGTAGCTGTAACATTACTTAGCCTAAGTCAGAGGGTGGTAATCGTCCTCAATTCTGCCTAAAATCTTCAGTCCCAGCTCCATCCTTACCTAGTGCATCGGTGCCTATAGTCAAAAATATTAATATGGATAGGGAGCCAGGATCTAAATATTAGGGTAGTGTTAGCAGTGCTCGAACAAATCCTCTATGCCTGAAATATGGCAGAAAGCATCAGGGTATCCGCAGGGCTGGGAGAGACGTGTGTTTTAAGTGTGTTAAACCAGGTCATAGAATCAGAGAGTGTACTCAGGTGGGTTCACAAAGTCAACATAATTATCCCATAGCTCAGTCCAATCTTCCATCTCAGCAGGGTGCCACTTATAGTTCCACCAGTGGGTAACGCCCAAATAGGCTTTATGCACTCCAGTCCAACAGGATCAGGAAAGTTCTCCTGATGTGATCACTGGTATGTTACAAGTTTACCATTTACACATTTATGCTTTGTTAGATCCAGGAGCTTCTCTATATTTTATAACCCCTTATATAGCTGTCAACTTCGAAGCCAGTTCCAAAATCCTAACAGGGACATTCTAAATCTCTACCCTAGTGGGTAAGTCTATCATTGCCTGGCAGGCATACAAGAACTGTCTGATTATGGGGTCTCAGAAAGTTACTTCAGCAAACTTAGTAGAGTTAGAGATGACGGATTTTGACATCATTCTCGGCATGGATTGGCTCTATTCATGCTATGCCTCAGTTGATTATAGAAACAGAGTTTTCTATTTTTAATTCCCAAAAAAACCTATCCTAGAATGGAGGGTAGTATCACAACGCTTAAGGGTCAACTTATTTCATACCATAGAGCTAGAAAAATCATATCCAAGGGGTGTGTCTATCATTTGGTGGGAGTCAAAGACTATTTTTGAGACTCCTAATTTTGAGTCTGCACCAGTCGCAAGTGAATTTCTAGAAGTGTTTCTCGAAGATCTCCCTGGAGTACCTCCCGAAGAGGAAATTAACTTTGAAATAGACTTTTTTCCCGATACTCAGCCCATCTCTACTCCACCATATAGAATGGCTCCATCCTAACCTTATGAGTTGAAAGAGCAGTCAAAGTACCTCTTCGATAAAGGGTTCATCAGGCCCAGCATATCCTCTCTGGGTGCACCAGTTATATTCGTGCGAAAGAAAGATGGTTACCTTAGAATGTGTATAGACTACCGTTAGTTGAAAAAAGTCACAGTCAAGAATAAGTATCGACTTCCTAGAATCTATGACTTGTTTGACCAACTTTAGGGTGCCAGTTACTTTTTTAAGATAGACCTTAGATCAGGCTATCATCAGCTCAGAGTTAATGAATGTGACATTCCAAAAATAGCTTTTAGAACCCAGTATGGTCACTTCAAGTTTCTAGTCATGTCATTTGGTCTAACCAATGCCCTAGAAGCTATCATGGACTTGATGAACTGTATGTTAAAGCAGTACTTGGACATGTTTGTCATATTCTTCATCGATGACATTCTTTTCTACTCCAGCAGTGACAATGAGCATGCAGACCACCTCAGTATAGTATTGTAGACTCTTAGATCTCATCAGTTGTTTGGTAAATTTAGTAAGTTCTAATCTTTTCTAATATCAGTAGATTTCCTTAGATATATTATTTCCCATGATGGCATTAGAGTTGATTCTCAAAAGGTCAAGGTGGTGAGAAACTAGTCCAAACCTATCTCTCCTTTAGATATTAGGAGTGTCTTGGGTTTGGATGGCTATTATCGGTGGTTTGTTGAAGAATTTTTCTCTATTGCATCCCCTATGTATAGATTAACTTAGAAGAAAGTTATGTTTCAGTGGTCAGATTCTTGTGAGTAGATTTTTTAGGAGTTGAAGACTAAACTCACTATAGCCCCAATTTTGACATTATCAGATAGTTTAGATGGGTTTGTTGTGTACTATGATTCTTTTAGAGTTAGGTTGGGATATGTTTTAATGAATAAAGGTAAGGTTGTGGCCTATGAATCTAGACAGCTTAATCCCCATGAAAAGAATTATCCCATCCATGATCTTGAATTAGCAGCAGTTGTGTTTGCCTTAAATATTTGGAGGTACTATTTGTATGGTGTGCATGTTGGTGTGTTCAAAGACCACAAAATCCTGCAGTATGTATTTTCTTAGAAAGACTTGAACTTGCATCAGATAAGGTGGTTAGAGTTGTTCAAATACTATGACATGAGTGTTCTGTATTATCCCGGCAAGGCCAATGTAGTGGAAGATGCCCTTAAGAAGTTGTCCATAGGTAGTTTTGCTCACGTTAAGGATGGTAAGAAGAAGTTAGTTCAGGAAGTTCATCATCTTGCTAGACTGAGTTATTTACTAAAGATGTGCATAGGTGACCCAGTAGTTGTAGTCTCTATAAAGAGTGTAGATGTTCAAAATAGTCTCTCATATAAGAAAGTCCCAGTCAAAATCCTTGATCGACAGATTCATAGACTAAGGAACAAAGAAGTTTCTTCGGTCAAAGTCCTTTGGTAGAACCAGTCCGTTGAGGGAGCTACTTAGGAAGAAGAAGCAGATATGCGGACCAAGTACCCTTATCTCTTCCCCACAAACTCAGATTCAACTTAAGGTAACAATCTTCTTAAAAATTCTCTTTTCCATGCACAGTTTCAGCTGCATATCATTCTTATATCATTCGTACATTCATGAATTAGTTCAGTCATGTAATCATGCTTCAATTGTACAAGTTCAGTGTGTAAACTTATTTCATCAGTATTTTAAACTTAAATAGACTCATTCGAGGATGAATGTTTCCAAGGGGGAGATATTATAATACCCCATACTTTCCTAACTCAGTTTAGCTCTTATTGTATGAGGGTTCCTATATATAAACTTTAGTATACTTCTAATTTTCAATTTTAAGACCCATCATGGAGTGGAAAATTCAATCAGCTTTCCAACGATTTAAATTTCACCTTAATCCAATTACCGGGTAAGAAGTTATGGCGAATTAGTTTCAAGCAGTAACCCAAGGAGATTGTACCGCATCGCGGTGGAAGGACAAATGGCACTCATCAGTTTCTAGTGAATCATTACAATTGTACTACATCACGGTGAAGTTCCAGTTCCCAATTGACATTTTCCAGTGAATCACAACGATTGTACCGCATCGCGATGAAGTTCCAGTTCCCAATTAGCATTTTCCAATGAAGCACTATGATAAGCATCGCGTTGCAGAGGAGTGCCAGTTCATACTCGTTAATTTTCAGTGATACAAAATGATACCACTGCATCGCACCAAAGCATATTTTCGCACTTGTCCGTGAAAATACACTTTCATCCAAATTCTAGTCGCTCACCACGATGGCACCATGTCACGGTGATGGCTAAAATTAGGATATTTAGTGACAAAATATTAATTCTTTTTTGGGACAGTTGGGTTTTTTTCCATGACCCTAATCAGTATAGAACACAAGATTAATGTCATAATATCCTAATTAATCATTATTTTATTCAATTTCCTCAAATCAAGAACATTCTCTCTAGAATAGAAAACCTTACCCTTCAAGATTCAAGGTTAATTCCCAAGAAAAATCCCAAAAAACTTTAAGAATTCAACTACTTAGTTATGTTAGGTGTTAATCCTCGGGTTTCCTTTCACCCTTGGAGTTGAAGAACTCTTTTTAAAACTACAAGCTTTCAGCTTCATGATTTACAGGCGCAAATTTGGTTGTATTCATGTTTGTGTTGTTGTATAGGCTTTCAATTCAAGATTTATTTATAAGTTTCATTAACATAAGATATCATGTATGTTGATTGACGTAATTCCCATGCCAAAACCCTTGAAATTGCTAGTTTAAGTTGTAGTCATGATGCTTATATTTTGTTCATTATCATGTGCATTAATTATGCTCCCCAAGTGTTTGATAAAATGTCCATGTGAAGTGACTAGTGTAATCATGACATATTAGCATGTTTTTTCATTCATGTACAAGTTCATGACCCCCAAGTGTTTGACAAAATATCTCAGTGACTGAATTGTGGACAATTAGCAATTGCTACGCTTTCAAGATATGTTATGTTTTATCTATTATATATCGAGTCCTGGGGGTATTTATTTCCTAAAATATAGATGTTTACTCAGTTACAGTAGTTATAGACTAGTCCCAGTAAAGGTCAAGAATAGTAGTACTCAGTCAGTTAACAGAGCTCAGTGATCTCAGTCCAGTACAGTCAGTCAACACGATTAATATTAGTTCAGTCAAGCCTAGTACAGTCTAGTAATTAGTTCAGTATCGATTCAGTTGGGAGTAGGATTTAGCTCCGAGAAAACCCATGGATGGGGTCATTCTTATCAGCAGAGGGTTTGACCCTTAGTAGCCAACGTAGGGTAAGTTGTCCTCCTGCCAGACAAGGGTTAACGCAATCATATATATACTGTATAAGTCTTCCTACCAGATTATGGTTGACCCAGCATTGTTAGTATCCCGTGGCAAGGTGCTAACACCCTTCCAACTGGGGCCATAGGTTGGACCCCAAAATTAGTCTATATAAGGGTATGTCGATTAGATGAACATTCCCACAGTTATAGTTTGAGTCTCAGTATTTATTTAAGAACTCATACAATTCTACAAAACCATGGCTATCAGTTATCAATTACTCAACCATTAGAATTCAGCACCCAGTTTCAGTATGAATCTCAAATACACGATATATAAATCTATATGTACAGTATAGCATATTCAGTAAATATAGTTTTGCATGTACATTTATCTAGTTACTTCATGATGTTCATTCAGTCAATTATCAGCTCATGCCTATGAACCCATGTATATCAACCTTACCTCACTTAGCATACCAATAAATTCCACAGACTAATGCATACTCTTTATTTGTGCTATGATGTTTCATATCATAGGTTCAGATGCTCAGGATCTTGATCGTACTTTGTAGCTCAGGCTATCAACAATAGTTATAGTGGTGAGTCTTTATATATCGAGGATAGAGTTTACTTATTTCAGTATTTTAGCATTTCAGTAGTTATTTCTGTTGGAGTTAGTTGGGGGTTTGTCCCATCAACTCCATAATCAGACAGTTAGAGTCTTTCAGACTAACATAGACAATATTCAGTTTTTAGATGTTACTATCAGTTCTACTCTATTACTATTATTTCACTATTTTGAGAACCTTATGGCATTTTCAAATTTATTTGGCATATATATTTCAGTATTGTATTCAGTGCTGACAGAAGGTACCAGTCATGGGTTAGCTTATGGTCCTTTAGGGTCGTAAGCACCGTGTGATGCCCAGGGTAAAGTCTCGAGGTGTTACAAACTTAGTATCAGATCTTAAGGTTCTAAAGAGTTCAAGGGAGTCTGAACATCACGTCAAGTTGAGTCTCGTGCATGGGTGTGTAGAGTCCCACATTTATGGGCAAGAGGTTATGAGGCATTTTAAAAAAAGATCCCTTCTTTCAGTGTTCATATCATGTGAATGAGCATGAACTCATGTTAAACTATATATCTAATCTAATTTTTCCTTTCATTTACAGAACATGCCTCCTAAAAAGACCAACAGAAGAATTGAGAACCAACCAGCACCTCTGCCCATTTAGGAAGATCCCCTAAATAAGCATGTTTCTTACACATAATTCAGAGAAACTTTCACCACTCTAGCCCATTCTGTGGCAGCTCAAAATAAATGTACAGCAGTTGTTCAGGCTAACCCAATGGCCAATACTGTTGTATCTAGAATTCAAGACTTTACCCAAATAACCCTCCTTAATTTTTAGGGTCTAAGTCTGAAGAGAACCCACAGGAATTCCTTGACATGGTGCAGAAGGTAACAAACATTATAGGGGTAATCTCTAGTGAGAGTGATGAGTTGTCTTCTTATCATTTTCAAGATGTGACTCATACATGGTTTAAGTAGTGGAAGGTAGATAGGGGAGCAGATACGGGCCAATAGAATGGGAGAAGTTCATTACTGCCTTTATAGATAGGTTTTTACCATTGGAGTTGAGGGAAGATAAGGTTTTAGAGTTCATTAAGTTGAAGCGGGGCAGCATGACAATGGGGTATTCTCTTAAGTTTACTCAGTTGGCCAGGTATGATCCCCATGTGGTAACTGACAGCAGGTCTAAGATGAGAAAGTTCGTGTCTAGTTTGTCTGATAGTGTTGTCAAGAAGTGTAGGACCACAATGATGATTAAGGAGATAGACTTGGCTAGGTTGATGGTCCATGCTCAACTTATAGAGAAATAGAAGACTATGAAGAAAGAGAGGGAAAATAATAGGGGTAGAATAGGTAGCTTCAACTTCACTCAGCCTAGGTCAGAGGGTGGTAATCGTCCTCAATTTTTCCCAAAATCTTCAGTTCTAGCTCTGTCTTCAGCCAGTGCTACGATGCCTAAATTTAGAAATGGTAATAAGTATAGGGTGCCAGGATCTAAATCTCAGGGTAGTGTTAGTAGTGCTCAAACAAATCCTCTTTGTCAGAAATATGGGGGAAATTATCAGGGTATCTGCTGGGATGGAAACAACATCTATTTTATGTGTGGTAAACCAGGTAATAGAATCAAAGAGTTTCGTCGGTAGATTCATAGAGTCAACATGATCTTCCCCTAGCTCAGTCCGATCACCCGTCTCAGCACGGTGCCGCTTCCAGTGCCACTAGAGAGCAATGTCCAAATTGGCTCTATGTACTCTAGTCCCGACAGGATCAGGAAAGTTCTCCTGATGTGGTCACTGGTACCTTATAAGTTTACTATTTACATGTTTATGCTTTGTTAGATCCAGGAGATTCTCTATTTTTTGTAACCCCTTATATAGCTGTCAACTTCAAAGTCAGTCCTAAAATCATAACAGAGCCTTTCTCAGTCTTTACCCCAGTGGATAAGTCTATCATAGCCCGATGAGTATATAGGAACTGTCCGGTTATGGTGTCTCAGAAAGTTACTTCAGCAAACTTAGTAGAGTTAGAGATGATGGATTTTGATGTCATTCTTAGCATGGATTGGATTCAATCATGTTATACCTCAGTTGATTATAGAAATTGAGTTATCTGTTTTTAGCTCTCGAACAAACCTATCCTTGAATAGAGGGGTAGTATGATGTGTGCACAATTGCTAACACATTTAAGGCCTTTAGCCTTGAATAATTGCAAGGCCTTAAGCAACTTTTGTCATTTTTTGATGTGTTTATGTTGATTTTACAGATTAAGCTAATGGGATGGAGAACTAATAAGAATGGAGGCAAAGAAGTTGAAATTTGGTGAAATCTAAAAAAAGGTGTGGCTGACGACATCTGTGATAAGTCGACAGCCCCGTGATAGGCTACCACAGTTGCATCAAACTTAACCAGGGAGTTGGCATGAAGTAAATGTTATGACAACATCTGTTGATAAGATGTCAAAAGTATGAAATCCGTCAAGGATACCGTCAACCTTAACCAGAGAATGGGAATTGCTGTAAAGCTATGATGGCGTATCGTGATAAGGCGTCAGAGTTATGACAAGCCGTTAGAATCACCGTCAACCTTAGGCAGAAATTATCAAAATGGAAGAGGAGCAGACGACATCCATGACACGCCGTCAGACTCCTGATAGGCCGTCATGATCGTCGTCAGCCTGAGACAGTAAAAGCCAAACTTAAGGAGAATTTAACGACGTTCGTGATAGGCCGTCAGGCCCCTAATAGGCCGTCACGGGTGCCATCATCTATTTTGAGGAAAATATGAAATTTTTAATTTTATTTCCTTATTTAGGGTTTACTATTTAAAGCATTGTTTGAGGGTTTTTATTGATAGGAAATTATGGAGCTATCCATTGACATATTGAAAATATATGATTTTTTTTCTCTCTCTCTCTCTCAGAATAATATTTTAGAGTTTTGCCTTGTGATTCAATTACAAGAACACTTTTGATTTCCTTCATTCGTGTAAGTTAATCTTTCCACTTATAAAATCAAAGTGTGTGCTTATTTCTTGCATCATGAGTAACTAAACACTCTTAACCTGGATTATGGAATCTAGGATTAGGTCATGATAAGGTGTTAATTAATTACTCAAGGTTTAATAAGTGTTAGGATTTCTTGGTAATTATGAGATTAGAATTTATGTCTGTTGGTTGCAAATAATAGGCGTACCTACCATGGTTTGCTTGAGAAAGAAATCATAAATAGTAGGAAGTGAATTATCAACAGGGACTCGGAAAAGGTACGTTTAATAATCAGCATTGTAACAAGGTTGATTAACCTGAGGTAAAATCTGGGCAGTGAGTTGCAATTCCCTAAGTCCGAGAGGATTAGGAAATTAGACGCTCGAATAGGTCAAGAGACATTTGAGCATATCATCGATAAAGATAGATTGTCATCCTAACCACCATGAGAACCTTGAGTTAATGGTAGCATCTGTCATGTTCCGTAAGCCCTAGTGAACATAATCCTTGTTATCTCATAAAATCTTGGTTACAAACTTTAAGCTCAGCGTGATAGACAATTTTCTACAAAACTAAAACCCCCATTTCAGGAAACAGTAAACTACCAGTGAATTAAATCATAAACAACTTGAGTTCACACCTTATTCCTTATGGGATTCGACCCCAACCTAGTTGGGTTTTATATTGACAACGATCGGTTACACCCATTCAAGAGTATAATTTGAGTGTTATAAAAAATGGCACCGTTTTCGGGGAATACAGTTGTAAACTGAAGGTTTGTGTGCGCTAATTTTCTGTTAGTTAAGTTTTCTAGATTTACGTTTTTTTGTTGTTTTTGTTTATTTGTAGGATTTTTATAGGGTACGCCAAGCACCACTCAATCAGGACCTCTACCGCATAAGCAGAATGATAGAATAGTCGCTGCAGTATGAGTTTGATGATGACAATGTTGATGGAGCAGGTGCAACAGGTGCAATCATTCCTACATTGTTGGCACCTGGAGCAAAGTTTAATATTACAAGCATGATGCTCCAACTCCTAAATCTGAAGGGGTTGTTTGGAGGCCTTCCTGGGGATGATCCCAACCTGCATTTGGTGAATTTTGTCACCATTTGCACATCTTTTGATAACCCAGGAATGATCCAGAACGCTATCCAGTTGAGGCTATTCCCGTTGTCTCTGTTTGGGGAGGCAACATTGTGGCTAAATGAGATAACACCTGATTTTATAACCAACTAGAGAAAGTTGAAATGAGCTTTCCTAGAAAGATTCTTTCGGCCTTCCAGGAGGGTACAGTTGAGGGATGAGATCAGCAATTTTAGACAGCTCCCGACGAGGCCTTGCATGAAATTTGGGAGAGGTTTAAGAAGAAGCTGACATAGTGTTCAACCACAACATGACAGACATACATTTTATGGAGACTTTATACAGGGCTCTTAACTTTGTAACAAGTCCAATTGTAGATAACGCCACTGGTGGTTTATTTGTTGATCTCTCTTTTCGAGATGCTGCAGATATGCTGAATTAGATGACCAAACGGAGTCAGGCTTGGTACACCAGGGATTCTGTGGTGACAAGCCCTACTATTCCTATAGGAATAACTATTGAACAACATAGGAGATATAAGGAGAGGGATCAAGATATGGCCCATCTAAAGACTCAGATGGACCATCTCACCAAGCACTTATTATCGGGAAACATGGAGAAAGTAAAGGTTGTGATTTCTTACGACCAAGTTGATGTAGAGCCTGAAGAAGAGGCTAATTATGTTAATAATCAGGGGGTTTTCTGAGGCAATAACTATAGAAATCAAGGTTGGAACATATATGACAAAACTGGTTACAGAGATTGGGAGCAGGGAAACTAAAGAAGCAACAATGACAGAAGAGGGCTATATGCTCCTTCTAAAAATTGGGAAACTACTGCAACTAGCTCGGGGAAGATATCTATGGAGGATATGATGGAAAAACTATTGAAGATAGTTGAGGCTACCAAATCAGGGGTACTTATTATGAAGAGTGAATTTTCTATTCTGAGTCAGTTGGTTAGTTTACACTCAACTTCAATCAAGTAGTTGGAGCAGCAGATGAGCCAACTTTTTGCAACACTGAACCAGGGAATGAGTGAAAATCTACCTAGTGAAATAGTTCAAAGTCAGCAGACTGATGGCTCATGTCTGGCGATTACCATTAAGAGTGGTAAGATCTTATCTAGCCCTTCTGTGGGCAAGTCTGTGAACAATGAGGTAGTTGCGGATGAACTAGAAGAAAACAACCAGTGGAGTTTGAAAAAATGAATAGCTCTGTTGATGCATCGGAGAAGGTGAAGAAGAAAGAAGAGGAAGTGGTGTTGAAAACCATCCCAAGACCACCATATCCCTTTCCTCAATGATTAAGGAAGAAGGTCGATGATGCCAAATTCATCAAGTTCATGGTACTGCTCAAGCAATTGACAATAAATGTGCCTTTGATTGAGGCACTTAAGAAAATGCCAGGATATGCAAAATTCATGAAGGACCTTGTTACCAAGAAATAAGCAGTGAGTTGCGAATTGGAGGCAGATCTCCACACCTGTGTGATTTGGGAGCAAGCGTTAATTTGATGGCATTGACTATTTATAAAATGTTGGGTCTGGTGAATCCCACACCCACCAACATGAGACTTATGATGGCAGATAGGTCAGTAAAATGACTTTTTGGCATTCTGTATGATGTGTTGGTAAAGGTTTCCAATTTCATATTCCCTGCAGACTTCGTCATTCTGGACTGCGAGGTGGACTTTGAGGTGCCCATAATCTTGGGTCGACCTTTTCTCACAATCGGAAGTGTGTTGATCAATTTGAGAGCGAATGAGCTCCTATTCAGGGTGAACGATGAAGTGGTACAGTTTGATGTTAGAAAATCAATGAAACAATATGAGGAAATAAGTGTGTTCTCAGTAGTTGATGTGCATTTTGAGGATGAAAAGGACGTGCCCATAACTAAACAACTTGATATCGAACCTTTGTCCGCGGTAATGATGAACTATGATAGTGAAGGCATTGAGGAGTATGAAGAGGCATTTTGTGCCTTGACTGGCATGGGGTCATACTCTTATGCTCCTAAAAAACTGGTCCTTGACCTTGCTAATCAACCAACACCACCCGCCAAGCCATCTATTGAAGAACCCCCAATGTTGGAGTTGAAAGAGTTGCCTGGACAATTACGATATGTTTTTATGGGTAAGGGGAACACGCTACCTATTATTATTGCAGTTGATTTAGAAGAACAATAGGTGAATGCACTTATTTTAGTACTTTATAAGCACAAAAGAGCAATCGGATGGACCATTGCAGATATTATTGGTATTCCCCTGGCATCTACACGCATAAAATTCAACTTGAGGAAGATTGTATTTCGACCATAGAGCATCAGTGTCGTCTTAACCCACCAATGCAAGAGGTGGTTAAGAAGGAGATTATTAAGTAGTTGGATGCATGAGTGGTTTACCCTATTTCTGACAGCAAGTGGGTGAGCCCAGTTCAATGTGTGCCCAAAAAGGGGGTATGACGGTGGTTGCTAATGAAAAGAATGAGTTGCTTCCACTCAGTCCAGTAACTAGGTGGAGAGTTTGCATGAACCACTGCAAGATAAACTCTTGGACTCTGAAGAACCACTTCCCAATACTTTTTATGGATTAAATGCTTGATCGATTAGTCGGTAGGGGGTGGTATTGCTTCTTGGATGGTTATTATTGATATAACCAAATCTGCATTGCTCCTGAAGATTAGGAGAAGATGACATTCACATGCCCATATGGCACCTTTACATTTAAAAGGATGCCATTTGGGCTATGCAATGCATCCACCACTTTTCAATTGTGCATGATGTCTATCTTCTCTGATATGGTGAAAGACACCATAGAGGTATTCATGGATGATTTCTCTGTGGTGGGTGATTTATTTGAAATATGTCTAGAGAATCTATCTGTGGCCTTACAAAGATGTGTTGAATTTAACCTAGTGCTTAACTGGGGAAAATGCCATTTCATAGAAAGCAGGAAATCATTCTTGGCCACAAAATTTCCAACAAAGGATTGAAGTTGATCGAGCAAAGATAGAATTTATCAAGAAACTACCATCTCCCATTTCAGAGAAGGGAGTGTGTAGTTTTCTTGGTCATGCAGGCTTTTATCGTAGATTCATAAAAGATTTCTCAAAGGTTGCAAATCTACTTTGCAAGCTTCTAGAGAAGAAAATGAATTTTTTCTCCGATGATGAGTGCTTGAAGGCATTTAAGTGCCTTAAAAAGAAGCTGATTGAGGCTCCTATTGTTATTGCTCCCAACTGGGAAAAACTATTTGAGATAATGTGTGATGCGAGAGGTGTTGCCTTGGAAGCTGTATTGGGACAAAAGAGGGATAAACTATTTTATCTGATATATTACGCCAGCAAATCACTGAATAGAGCACAAAAGAATTACACCATCACTAAACAAGAACTTCTAGCGGTGGTGTATGCTTTCGAGAAGGTTAGAGATTATCTGCTTGGGACCAAAGTGGTGGTCCATACTAACCATGCTGCCTTGAGGTATTTGATGGCTAAGAAGGATGCAAAACCAAGGCTTATTGGATATGTATTATTACTGCAAGAATTTGATTTCGAGGTTATAGATAGGAAAGGTTATGAAAATCAGGTTGCAGATCACCTATCTAGAATGGAAGGTGAACAAAAAGAGGGTGATGAAGCAAATATAAATGATGTATTTCCTGATGAAGAGATCTTGGCAGCTGATCTGGAAAAATTGCCTTGGTATACGGATTATGCAAATTATGTTGTGAGTGAGGTCATCCCAAAAATCTTTCTTTCTACCAAAGAAAGAAATTCTTGCATGATGTAACACATTACTTCTAGGAGAAACCTTACCTTTTTTGGCGATGTGCAGATAATATCATACGGAGATGCGTACCAAAAGTAGATGTATTATGCATACTGGAAGCATGTCATACTTCCCCAGTTAGGGGTCACCATGCGGGTGACCGAATGACCAGAAAGGTGTTGCAGAGTGGCTATTATTGGCCAATATTGTTTAAGGATGCCCATGAGTTTATGCTAAAATATGACCAGTGTCAGAGGCAGGGGTCAATCTCAAAAAGACATGAGATGCCCTTGACTAAGATGCTTGAATTGGAGTTATTTGATGTCTGGGGCATTGATTTCATGGGGTCGTTTGTAAGCTCATACAGAATGAAATACATTTTAGTTGTTGTTGACTGCGTCTCTAAGTGGTTTGAAGCTGTGGCCTTGGCTAATAACGAAGGAAAGAGGGTTGTTTCTTTTCTCAAAAAGAACATCTTCTCTCACTTTAGAGTACCACGTACTATCATAGGCGATGGAGGATCTCATTTTTGCAACAAATTGTTTTGAGCAGCTTTGGCAAAATATGGAGTGAAACAAGACAGAGTGGCTACTCCATACCACCCACAAACTAGTGGGCAGGTGGAGGTGTCGAATCGTGAAGTAAAAGCCATCCTATCCAAAACAGTGATTGCTAGCCGGAATGACTGGTCTCGAAAGCTTGATGACGCATTGTGGGCATACCGGACTGCTTTCAAGACACCCATTGGCATGTCACCATTTCAACTGGTCTATGGTAAAGCTTACCACTTGCCAATAGAGCTGGAACATAAAGCTTTATGGGCACTCAAAAGGTTGAATTTGAATTGGAAAAAAACAGCAGAGATGAGGCTGGGGCAACTGAATGAGATAGATAAATTCTGCCTCACGACATATGAACAAGTAGATCTGTATAAAGAAAAGATAAAAAAGTGCCATGATTGGAGAATAGAGAAATGAGAATTCAAAAAAGGGGGACTTGGTGCTTCTGTTTAATTCCAGACTCAAATAGTTCCTGGGTAAGCTGAAATCTAAGTGGTCGGGCCCTTTTAAGGTTGTCAAGTCTACTCATCTGGAGTAGTGGAACTCGAAAACGAAGATGGCAGTACCTTTAAGGTAAATAGGCAATGGGTCAAGCTTAATATTGTCCCAAAGGAATAAGTGAAAAACATCACCATTATCTAACTCGATGAAGTCTGAGGTAATCGAGATACCTGAATCGTTCCGCGATGTTAAATTAGGCGCTGCATGGGAGGCAACCCATGATCCCCAAGATCGATCCAGTCCAGGTATACTCTAACTCTTAGTGTAGTTTTGATTTAATTCTAAGTTGAGGATGTAAGGTAGCCTATTATTGTAACATATTATGGTAACTATGAGAAATACAAGCACAAAAGGCAGTGATATGTTCGCGATCGACTTTTGGACACCTCTCCAATACCTTGTTTGATAAATAGTGTGGATTACATTTACTTGTGACCATTGTGAATCTTGTTGTGGCAATAGTTATAGCTGCTTGATGATCATTGCTAAACAATTGCATGAACTAGATAAGTGGTGGTCTGTGATATACTTGTGTGCCAGGTGTGTGTGAGCTACTACTTGTTTTCCTCTGTATGCTAAAGCCAGAACTTGCCTGGTTGGTCTTACCATGGTCTTAGGACAGGAGTTAGGACAGGACCATAGGCCGTTGTTGATTAAACCACTTTTAGCCTAAACATCCTTCCCTGTATGCATAACACCCCTTGATCCCTATTTAGAGCCTAAATTGACTATTTCTTTTATATGACACCTTTTACCTTCTTGTTTATACCACAATAAACCTATTGATCCCTGGCCTTCATTGGACACTGATCACCTTGACCTAGGCAAACAGCCTATCTTAAGGGTGGCTATCATAGGGGTACATGGTGTAAGATGAGTATGAAGAAGGGTGGAATAAGAGAGAAAAAATAAAAGCTGGGTTCTAAGGATAAAAAGGGAAGCAGCACCCAACTTGAATATGGACGATCAAGAAAGAGGATAATAAGTGAGCCCCCAGAAAATAGTGTAGTGTCAAGGAGGCATAGTTACTCTAAATGACCTTGAATATCATACCATCCCCAAACCACGTTACAAGCCTAAAAGAAGTCCTATAGTGATTCTAGATGGCCTATCTGAGGATTTTGGTAACGAAAATAAGGGCAAGCCTATGGTACTTGGCATACACTGACTAGGACTTCCTTTTAAGAGTGAGAGTCTTTTGATGACCCTATAATTGCAGTTTTGGATTTCTTATATGAGAAGATGGGGATTTTTTTGTTGTGAGAGCACACTGGAATTGTTGCTAGCTACTTGCTTGTTTAGATAGTGTGGCATTGATATGTGAATGGTTGTTACGGCTAATATTGATGTTGCCGCTTGATTCCTTTGTGTTACAGTACTGTTTTTCAATGATATGCACAGTTGGTATTAGTTGGTTTGGCAATGAAGGGATAACTTTGTGTTGAGCTTAAATGAAAAATTGGCTGCTGAATGTGCTATGTGTTCTCTTAGTTGAATTAAGTTGCTTGAGGACAAGCAATTGTTTTAAGTTGAGGGTGTTGATGTGTGCTCAATTGCTAACATATTTAAGGCCTTTAACCTAGAATAATTACGAGGCCTTAAGCAACTTTTGTCATTTTTTGATGTGTTTATGTTAATTTTATAGATTAAGCTAAAGGGATAGAGAACCAACAAGAATAGAGGAAAAGAAGTTGAAATCTGGAGAAATCTGAAAAAAGGTGTGGCTGACGACATTGTGATAAGTCGTCAGCCCCATGATAGGCTATTATATTTGCCGTCAAATGTAACCAGGGAGTTGGCATGAAGTAAATGTTATGATGACATCTGTTGATAAGACGTCAAAAGTGTGATAAACCGTCAGGGATACCGTCAACCTTAACCAGAGAATGGGAATTGTTGTAAAGTTGTGACGGCGTATTGTGATAAGGCCTTAGAGTTGTGACAAGCCGTTGGAATCACTGTCAACCTTAGGCAGAAATTATCAAAATAGAAGAGGAGCTGACGAAATCCATGACACTCCGTTAGACTCCTGATAGGCTGTCATGATCGTCGTCCGCCTGAGACAGGAAAAGCCAAACTTAGACTCCTGATAGGCTGTCATGATCATTGTCCGCCTGAGATAGGAAAAGCCAAACTTAAGGAGAATCTGATGACATCCATGATAGGCCGTCAGGCCCCTGATCGGCCGTCACGGGCTCCGTTGTCTATTCTGAGAAAAATCTGAATTTTTTAATTTTATTTCCTTATTTAGGGTTTACTATTTAAAGCCTTGTTTGAGGTTTTTTATTTATAGGAAATTATGGAGCTATCCATTGACATATTGACAATATACGATTTTTTCTCTCTCTCTCTCGAAGAACAATATTTTAGAGTTTTGCCTTGTGATTCAATTACAAGAACACTTTTGATTTCCTTCATTCTTTTAATTTAATCTTTTTAGTTATGAATTCAAATTATGTGCTTATTTCTTGCATCATGAGTAACTAAACACTCTTAACCTGGATTATGGAATCTAGGGTTAGGTCATGATAAGGTGTTAATTAATTACTCAAGGTTTAATAAGTGTTAGGATTTCTTGGTAATTCTGAGATTATAATTTATGTATGTTGGTTGTAAACAATAGGCGTACCTACTTTGATTTGCTTGATAAGGAAATCATAAATAGTAGGAAGTGAATTATCAACAGGAACTCGGAAAGGCTTCGTTTAATACTCAGCATTGTAACAAGATTGATTAACCTGAGGTAAAATCTGGGCAGTGAGTTGCGATTCCCTAAGTCCGAAAGGATTAGGAAATTAGACGCTTGAATTTGTCGAGAGACATTTGAGAATATCATCGATAAAGATAGCTTGTCATCCTAACCACCATGATAACCTTGAGTTAATGGTAGCATCTGTCATGTTCCGTAAGCCCTAGTGAACATAATCCTGGTTATCTCATAAAATCTTGGTTACAAACATTAAGTTCAACGTGATAAACAATGTTCTACAAAACTAAAACCCCCATTTAAGGAAATGGTAAACTACCAGTGAATTAAATCGTAAACATCTTAAGTTCACACCCTATTCCCTATGGGATTCGACCTCAACCTAGTTGGGTTTTATATTTACAATGATCGCTTACACCCATTCAAAAGTGTAATTTGAGAGTTATCATAGTACCACAACGGCTAAGGGTCAACTTGTTTCATACCTTAGAGTGAGAAAAATAATATCCAAGGGGTGTGTCTATTTTTGAGACTCCTAATCTTGAGTCAGTTCCAGCCGCAAGTGAATTTCTAGATATATTTCCTGAGGATCTCCCCAGAGTTTCTCCCAAAAGGGAAATTGACTTTGGAATAGACCTTCTTCCTGATACTCAGCTCATCTCTTCTCTGCACCATACAGAATGGCTTCAGCCAAACTTAAAGAGTTTAAAGAACAGTTAGAGGACCTCTTAGACAAAGGGTTCATCAGGCCCAGCGTATCCCCTCAGGGTGCACCTATTCTATTCGTGCGGAATAAAGATGGTTCTCTTAGAATGTGTCTAGACTACCGTCATTTGAACAAAGTCACAGTCAAGAATAAGTATCCACTTTCTGGAATCGATGACTTATTTTACCAATTTTAGGGTACCTGTTAATTTTTTAAGATAGACCTTAGATCAGGTTATTATTACCTCAGAGCCAGAGAATATGATATTTTGAAAACATCTTTCGGAACCCCATATGGTCAATTCAAGTTTCTAGTTATGCCATTTGGTTATACCAATTCCTTAACAGCTATCATGGACTTGATGAACCGCATGTTCAAGCATTACTTGGATATGTTCGTCATAGTCTTCATCGATGACATTCTTGTTTACTCCAGCAGTGAAAATGATCATGCAAACTACCTCAGAATAGTATTGCAGACTCTTAGAGCCCATCAGTTGTTCACTAAATTCAGTAAGTGTGAATTTTGGATAAGATCAGTAGCTTTTCTTGTCCATATTATTTTCAATGATGGATTTAGAGTCGATTCTCAAATGATCAAGGCGGCGAGAAACTAGCCCAGACCCATCTCTCCATCAGATATCAGGAGTTTCTTGGGTATGGCTGGTTATTACTGACAGTTTATTGAAGTATTTTCATCTATTGCATCCCCTATGTAAAGATTAACTCAAAAGTAATTTAAGTTTCAGTGGTCAGATTCTTATGAGAAGAGTTTGCAGGAGTTGAAGACTAGACTCACTACAGCCCCAGTTTTGACATTGCCAGATAGTTCAGATAGGTTTTTTTTTGTGTATTGTGATGCTTCTAGAGTTGGGTTGGGATGTGTTTTAATGTAGAGGGGGTAAGGTTATGGCCTATTCCTCTAGACATCTTAAGCTCCATGAACAGAATTATCCCACCCATGATCTTGAATTAGTAGCTGTTGTATTTTCCTTAAATATTTGGAGGCACTATTTGTATGGGGTGCATGTTGATGTGTTCAAAGACCATAAAAGCCTACAGTATGTACTTTCTCAGAAAGACTTGAACTTACATCAGAGAAAGTGGCTAGAGTTATTGAAAGACTATGACATGAGTGTTCTATATCATCTCGGCAAGGCCAATATAATGGTAGATGCCCTCAGTAGGTTGTCCATGGGTAGTGTTACTCATGTTGAGGATGGTAAGAAGAAGTTAGTTAAGGTAGTTAGTCATCTTGACAGACTACGTATCCGTTTGGTTAATTCGGCTGAGGGTAGTGTTTGGGTGCAGAATAGTTTAAAGTTTTCATTAGTTTTTGAGGCAAAAGGGAAGCAGGATAGGGATCCCAGCGTATTTAAGTTAAAAGAGTCAGTCAGAGACCAAAAAGCAGAGGTTTTCTCCCAAGGGGGAGATGGTGTGTTGTGTTGCCAGGTTAGGCTATGTGTGCCATAAGTGGATGGCATAAGACAATAAATTCTTGATGAAGCACATGTTGCACGTTACTCTATTCATCCAGGGGCTACTAAGATATAGCGCGACTTGCAGGAAGTCTATTAGTTGAGTGGGATGAAGAGAGATATTGTAGAGTTTATAGCTAAGTGCTTAATGTGTCAACAAGTTAAGATTGAACATAAAAAACCTAGTGGGTCCATGCAGGAGTTTAGTATTCCCACTTGGAAATGAGAGGAAGTGAACATGAATTTTGTGACGGGCTTGCCTTGTACTCATCGTCAGCATGATTCGATTTAGGTCATTAAGGATAGGATGTCCAAATCAGCCCATTTCTTTCCAGTTCATACGTCCTATTCAGCCAAGGACTATGCCAGGATCTATATCAGAGAGTTGGTTAGGCTAGACAGTGTCCCATTGTCTATTATTTCAGATAGAGGTATGCAGTTCACCTTTCACTTTTGGAAATCCTTCCAAAAAGGTCTTAGTTCCTAAGTCCACCTCAGTAGAACCTTTCACCCTCAGATAAATAGTCAAGCAGAAAGGACCATTCAGACTCTTGAGGCTATGTTGAGAGCTTGTGTAGTTGACTTTAAGGGTAGTTGGGATGACCACTTACCTTTGATTGAGTTTGCATATAATAACAGCTATCATTCTAGTATTTAGATGGCTCTATTTTAGGCTTTTTATGGGAGAAGATATAGATCTCTCATTGGTTGGTTTGAGGTAGGTGAGGCCGCAATAGTGGGGCCTGACTTGGTGTTTGATGCTTTAGAGAAAGTACAATTTATCTGGGAGAGACTTAAGACAGCCTAGAGCTGATAGAAATCTTATGCAGATATGAGAAAGAAAGATATGGAATTTAAGATTAGTGATTATGTGTATTTGAAAATCTCTCCCATGATGGGGGTGAAGAGATTTGGTAAGAAGGGGAAACTTAGTCCCTGATATGTTGGTCCTTATAAGATTCTGAGTCATTTTGGTAAGGTAGATTACGAGCTTGAGTTACCTGCAAACTTAGCATCAGTGCATCTAGTGTATCATGTCTCCTTGCTAAAGAGGTGCATAGGTGAGCTATCAGATGTAGTCCCTATAGAGAGTGTAGATGTTCAAAACAGTCTCTCTTATGAGAAAGTCCCAGTCGAAATCCTTGATCGTCAGATTTGCAGACTAAGGAACAAAGAATTTCCTTTGGTCAAAGCCCTTTGGCGGAACCAGTCCGTTAAGGGATCCACTTGGAAAGCAAAATCAGATATGCGGACCAAGTACCTTCATATCTTCTCCGCAAACTCATATTAAACTTAAGGTATCAATCTTCTTAAAATTTCTCTTTTCCATACTCAGTTCCAGTTGCATATCATTCTTATGTCAGTCATACATACATGAATTAGTTCAGTCATGTAAGCATGCTTCAGTTGTGCATGTTCAGTGTATAAACTCAGTTCATCAGTATTTTCTGCTTAAACAGACTCATTCGAGGACGAATATTCCCAAGGGGGAGATATTATAATACCCCGTACTTTCCTAACTCAGTTTGTCTCTTATTATATGAGGGTTCCTATATATAACCTTCAGTATACTTAGAATTTTCAAGTTTAAAACCCATCAAGGTGTGAAAATTCAATCATCTTTCCAACAATAAAAATTTCACCTTAATCCTATAATCGGGTAAGATGTTATGGAGAATTTAGTTTCAGGCAGTAGCCCAATGCGATTGTACCATGTCGTGGTGGTAGGTCGAAAGGAACTCGTCAGTTTCAGTGAATCACCATAATTATACTACATCACAGTCAAGTTCCAGTTCCCAATTGGCATTTTCCAGCGAATCACCATGATAGTACCGCATCACAGTGAAGTTCTAGCTCCTAATTAGCATTTTCCAGTGATGCACCGCGATAAGTATCGTGTCGCAGAGGAGTGAAAGTTCTCACTCATCAATTTCCAGTGATGCAATGTGATACCATTGTGTCATGCCAAAGAGTATTTTCACACTTGTCTATGGCTAACCACGATGGCACCGCGTCACGGTGATCGCCGAAACTGAGATTTTAAATAACAAAAATTTAATTCTTAATAGGGGCAGTTGGGTATTTTTTTCATGACCCTAATCAGTCCAGAATACTAGATTAATGCCCTAATAGCCTAATGAATCATTATTTTATTCAATTCCCTTAAATCAAGAACATTTTCTCTCAAATAGAAGACCTTAGACTTCAAGATTCAAGGTCAATTCCCAAGAAAAATTCCAAGAAACTTTAAGAATTCAACTACTCAGGTATGTTAGGTGTTCATCCTTGGGTTTCCTTCCACCCTTGGAGTTCAAGTTTTAAAACTACAAGCTTTCAGTTTCATGATTTACATGCACAAATTGAGTTGTATTCATGTTTGTGTTGTTTTATAGGTTTTCAATTATAGATTTAATTATAAGTTTCATGAACCTAAGATAACATGTATATTGATGATGTAATTCCCATGCCAAAACCCTTGAAATTACAAGTTTAAGTTGTAGTCATGATGCTCATGTGTTGTTCATTATCATATGCACTAATTATGCTCCCCAAGTATTTGTGCAATACCCCGTATTTTCCTAGAATAATCTAAGTCCTAATACATGAGTATTCATATATGAAATTTTTGAAACACTCAGTATATTTTAGTTTAGTGCCTGCCATTGCATAGAAAATTCAATTAGCTTTCCAACGATATAAATTTGCCCAAATCTGATAACTGGGTAAGAAGTTATGGGGATTTAAAGTTTTAGTCATTAAACACCATCATTTTAAATCTAGAGCGTCGCATATCCAACATAAATTATGATTTTCAATTTCCAGTGAAGCTCCACAAAACCACCATATCGCGCCGTCAGCCAAAATCCAATTATCCTTTTCCAGTGTCTTGTCGCGATAATGGCGCATCGCGCCAAGGGTGAATTTTAGAATTAAAAGGGCACCACCATTCCTCCACATCGCTCCAAGCCCTTAGTTCCCAGTTGTCAAATTCTAGTGACACGACGTGATAGCTCCGCGTCGCACCAAGGGTGAAAATCAGGAATTTTTCCAGTTTTGGGATTTTAAGTTCCAGGGGTCGTTTGGTCTTTTATCATGACCTCAAATCCGCCTAAACAAAGGATTTAACCCTAAGAGAGAATTATTTGCTCACTTTGTCATTATTCTCTCAAATTAAAATCAACTCTCTTTAAGAACAAGAAATCCTAGCTCTTAAGAATCAAGATCAAATCTTAAGAACTCGCCATCAATCATTCCAAATTCATTATCCCAGGTATGTTAGATGTTCATCTATGGGTTCCTTTCATCCATGGATTCCAAGTATCCAAATTAAATTGTAAAATCATGATCTTTTCAAGTTATATTGATTTAAAATTAGGATTAAACCATGAATTTCCATGAATCTTGTTCTATACGTGTTTTAGCGAAATTGATGTCTATTACTACATTCCATATGTTTGAATATTATTGTCCACTGATTTAATTCATGATTTGTGATAATGATGTTGAATTTGTACTTTACTAGAAGCTTTAAACTAATTTTCATGCTCTATATACACCATGCATATCAAGTGTTTGCTAAAATGCTTACAAGAATGATTATTTAATAAAAGCCTTCATGCTATATCCTCCAAGCTTTAGTGTCATTTTACTATTATTGCTTTTGAGTCCTGGGGGTATTAAATACCCAAAAATCATAATTGTTTACTTAGTCTCATCTCAGTATCTTCAGAGTAACTTCAGAATACATCATGGGCATTACTAGATCAGTTAGTTAAACTTAGAAATAGTCAGTAACTCAGTGTCATTCAGTTGGGAGTAAGATTTAGCACGAAGTGAGTGTAGGGATGGTGGCTTCCCCATCAGATAGGCGGAGTCTCTAGTAGAAGTCCCTAAACTCCAGAACTACGTAGCCAGTGTAGGATATGATAAGTCACCCATCAGAATAGGCTTGACTATCTCGCAGGGGTCACCCATCAGATTAGGCTTAACTCTCTTCTTCCTTCGGGATAATACAGTATACCAGAATAGTAGATCCACATAGACAGCGTTAGTACCCGTGACATGGTATTAAAACCATTTTAACTGGGGTCATAGGTTGTACCCCAATTAACTCAGATTAGGGCATATCGGTTAGATGATAACTCCCACAATCTCAAATATAGTCTCAGTTACAGTCCCAGTTCAGTTATTCAGTCTTAGTGTTGTTTGACCAAAGTATACAAATTTTAGTTATTTTAGTTTACAAATTTTACTTAGTTCATGTTATATGCTTGGTCATGTATCCTCATTAGCAACAGATTTTCACGTATCTTCAGTATTTATAGATTTTCATGCCAACTCAGTATTTATAGATTTCCACATATTCCCAGTATCTACATATTTCATGCTCTCTATTCAGTACACCATGCTTTACATGCATATTCAGTTAATTATTCATTCTATTCATAAAACCATGCATATCAGCCTACCTCATTTAGCATACCAGTACATTCAAAGTACTGATCGCATACCTTTTCTTTTGCTCTACGATGTATTATATCATAGGTTCTGACGCTTAGTTCCCGGCTCGTGATTAGACTTATCAATTCCTTAGCAGTAGCAGTGGTGACTCCTCATACTTTGAGGACAAACTTACTTTATTTCATGTATCAATTTAGTAGTTAGTTGGGGCATGTCCCATCAACTCAAATTCATTCAGTTTTAGAGGCTTATCAGACATTAGAGTCAGTTATTAAGTATTCAGACATTACAATTAGTTATCAAGTTTATCAGTATTTTATCAAATTTAGTAAGTTTTTTCTATAGACTCATATTGTAGTTTTGAATTCATTTATTAAAACCTTATGGAATGCCATTATTCTTTCGTATTTATGATCATGTTATCCAGTGCTCATAGCAGGTACCAGCTAATGGGTTATCTTGTCATCTCTCAGAATTGTAAGCACTGTGTGATACCCAGGGTGTGCTCTTGGGTAATTACAGTTTGATAGAATGTCCATGTGAATTGATTAGTGTATTCATGGCATGTTATCATATGTTCATATTCATGTACAAGTTCATGACCCCCAAGTGGTTGACAAAATGTCTTAGTGATTGAATTGTGGACAATTGACTATTGCTATGCTTTCAAGATTTGTTATGTTTAATCTATTATCTATCGAGTCCTGGGGTATTTATTACCTAAAATTTAGATGTTTAATTAGTTTCAATAGTTATAGACTAGTTCTAGTAAAGGTCAAGAACAGTAGTCTCAGTCAGTTAATAGAACTCAGAGAACTCAGTCCAGTACAGTCAGTCAACATGATTAGTGTCAGTTCAGTCAAGCCTAGTAAAGTCTAGTAATCAATTTAGTATCGATTAAGTTGGGAGTAGGATTTAGCACCAAGAAAACCTAGGATGGGGGCATTCCTACCAGCAGAGGTTTTGACCCTTAGTAGCAGTCCCTAAGTTATAGAACTACGTACCCAACGTAGGGTAAGTCGTCCTCCTACCAGACTAGGGTTGACGCAATCATATAGATACTTTATGAGTCTTTCTTCCATATTAGGGTTGACCCAGCATTGTTAGTATCTCGTGGCAAGGTGCTAACACCCTTCCAACTAAGGTCACAGGTTGGACACCAAAATCAGTATATATCGGGGCATGTCGATTAGATGAACACCTCCACAGTTATAGTTTCAATCTCAGTATTTAGTAAAGAACTCAAACAGTTCTACAGAACCATGGCTATCAGTTATCAGTTACTCAACCATCAGAATTGAGCACTCAATTTTAGTATGAATCTCAGATACACAATGTATATATATATGCACAGTATTGCATGTTTATTATATTCAATAAATACAGTTTTGCATATACTCTCATCCCAGTTACTTTATGATTTTCATTCAATCAGTTATTAGCTCATGCCTATGAACCCATGTATATCAACCTTACCTCAATTAGCATAACAGTACATTCCACGTACTAACACATACTCTTTTTTTGCACTACGATGTCTCATATAATAGGTTCAGACGCTCAGGTTCCTAATTGTACGTAGCAGCTTAGGCTACCAGCATCAGTTATAGTGGCGAATCCTCATCTTTCGAGGACAAAGTTTACTTATTTCAGTATTTCAGCAGTTTATTAGTTATTTCTATTGGAGTTAGTTGGAGGTTTGTCCTATCAACTCCATATTCAAACAGTTAGAGGTTTTTAGACTAGAATATACAATTATTCAATTTTCAGAAGTTATTATCAGTTCTACTTGGTTAGTATTATTTTACTATTTTAAGAACCATATGGCATTTTTAGATTTCTTTCACATATATATTTCAGTATTATATTCAGTGCTCACAGCAGGTAGCAGTCATGGGTTAGCTTATGGTCCTTTAGGGTTGTAAGCACCGTGTGATGTCCAGGATGCAGTCTCGGGGCATTACAGAATCTTAGTGAGCCACTCATACTCAAAATAGAACTTGTCACACACTTACTGGTTAGGTTACGATTTGATTCCAACTACTCGTCAAGACACCCTACGACTTATAGATTGAGTCATAGTCAGGACAGTGAGGATAAATTTCAAAAATTTTCAAGGATAAAAAACCTAGGGTGTTACAGTATTGTAAACCCAAATATGATGCATTCAATTCATTTATTCTTTGAAGTTGTCCAGATTGACTTTCAATAACAATATATCTGTCAGACCTTGTTGGTTCAAAATCACGAACAACCAAAGTAGCTAGATCTAAAACTGATTGTAAGTTATATCTTCTTCCACTAGAGCCCCATTTGCCTATCAATCTAAGATGCAAATTTAATTTTTATTTTCTTA
The DNA here is from genome assembly GCA_030864215.1 of Capsicum pubescens. Lineage (NCBI taxonomy): Eukaryota > Viridiplantae > Streptophyta > Magnoliopsida > Solanales > Solanaceae > Capsicum > Capsicum pubescens. The sequence goes on along the minus strand of CM061541.1, from coordinate 80,364,109 downwards.
GAATCTATTTCTGAACATTCTAAATGATTTTGCTAGCATATTGTGTTCATCTAGCATTTTCTTAACATCATTCATGATTTTAGCGTGAATTTTATTGTTACTTTCACCATGACTATAAAAAAATAATTATGAAGTAAACTAAAATCATGATTCTTTTCTAAAAGTATAATCAAATATTTTATTGAGTAACAACTCATCTTATATCATGAATTCTATTGGTCGCATCATTTTTTATATCATAAATAAATAATTGTGTAAATCTTGGAGAAGATCACTTAGTCTGTATTAAGATTTCTATTTTATGATAATTCTGCCCAGACAATCTAAATGTCCTTGGTCCCTTTGTTTGGCTAACAGATGTATCGATTTTTCCTCCGATTGTTCTAAAAGAAAATATGTAATTATATGTTCGAATATTCTCTTAGAAATGATTACTTTTTCTATTTACATAAAATTTGAGTTTTTTTAAAATTATATATTCACAAGTTATGTTGTTGCTTTATTTGACCAATCATGAATATATTTACCTAATTCAAGAAATAATTCCTTTAGAACACAAGGAGGTTCTTTTAGATTTGGAAGCTTAATATTTCCACCACCATAACACAAAGTGAATAATGACTTTTTATTTTAATACTTCTTCTCAATTTTTTCCTCATACCAGTTGTAAGCCCCGCAGTATTTATATTCATATGTAAGATCTCCTATGTCTCAAGAATCAAATATTGTTTAAATATAATAAATATAAATACAGTCATCATACTTATTGTTAACAAAGGACACAATATATTATATAGGTAAATGTAATAAATAATATACTGACCTTCATTATTAGTTACCCATTCTTTGGTTATATCCACTACAAATAATGATGATAAAATAATAAATTTATAAGATAATTGTATTAAGTTTCTTAATACAGTTTAACAATATCTATTGTTGTTAGGTATCAATCTACATACCTTCAAACATATCTTCATCTACATATTCATCAAGAAATTGTTGGTTTGAGAGAACATATCCTTGATGTATGAATATTAAAATTAAATAATGAAGTTTTATTTTAGAGACTGAATTATTGTGTTCTTTTAATAAAATACCTGGTATATCAACATGTTGCACATTCTAATTAGTTGAATAAGTATTCTCATCCACCACTAGTCCTTTACCCCTAGAATATCTTATAGTTGAAGATGAACTACTCTCAAAATCTGTCGTATACAAATAAACGTTGAATGGCTTGGTTGCCATACCAATACTATCAATGTCGTTATGAAGTTAAGTGTTTGATGCTTATTTTTTATTTAAATGTATTGAATTTGTATTTTTGTGAATAAATGTGCCTTTAATTTCTCTTGATTTGTGCATATGAAGTGAAAATGTATTGAAATCTATCATAATCTAATATAAAATAAGAAAATACTTTACAATTTAGAAATAAATTTTTAGCTATAGGGTTTAACTTATTAAATTCTAATATTATGTTTCTTAATATGTATATTCTTTTCAAATATGAAGAAGTATGTAACTTTATGGTAAAAGAGTGCATATCTTAGAAGTACTGAAGAAGAAATATAAAATGTATGATAAAAACAGAGGATCCAAGTTCATACCATTGTTATCTTCAAAATATTTTCCTCATCTTTTATTCCTCAGTAAGCATATTTTTTTCTTGCAAGTTTCTTTTGAGTTTCCGTGACAAAGTGAATGTTTACTATATTTTTTTGAAAAGAAATTTAGTACTGGAAAAATAAAAGCATTTGAGTAAATTTCAGATTATGACTTTTTTATTATTTAAATTCTCTTTAAGTTGTTAGCAGTTACATCAACTTTAATTGAATAAAATTTTATTTTGGTTTGACTGATTCTATACATTGGTGTATTATTTTTTAGAACTATATAGCCGATGAATGAAAAAGCCAGTATCATAACATATTTTATAGGTTCTTATTACTAATTCCTTGTTGGTGTCGATCGATTTTTTGATTCTTCATACCCTAGTAAGCTAACCTTTTTCTTTGTTTTCTCCTTTTATTTAGCTTCATCATTTGAATTATTTGCATGGTTTCAAAGAATTTGCTCTGTAATTTCTCAATGTCCAACACAAATAAGTTTACCCCATGATTGCTATACCAGTTCTCAAGGGTCCTTCCATACACCTTGCAATATGTTCTTTAAGAATGGTGAATCAGTATTTAATGTAATATTTTGGCAAGTGACTTCTTATTAAATCAAGAGTATCCCAAATAATTAATTAAATACAAAATAAATGGAAAAATAACTAATAGCGAAAAGTAAAGTGAAGTCAAATTTGAAAAGTTCTATCTAGATTATCACTTTAATTCACTCTTTGAATTCAATCAATCCTTGGCGACTGTTCCATAGGAGATGATTCTCCGATCTAATGTCAATTTTTGTATTTTGTCTCCAATATTATGGTCTCTGTGATGTTTAGTAAGCTTTTCTCCTCTTTTATTTTTGTTGATTTGAATGTTTCTAAGAACTGAGTTTAATGCAACCGAGTGTCAAGAAAATAACTTGAAGTACCAAAGATATCCTTTTCATTATGACCCTTGAAAAAGATATTTTCCACCTTTATTGTTTATTCATCTGCATATATCGGTGTCCCTAAATAACTCCCAATCCTACTAAGGGAATTCATGCCCCAACAATTCAATGGTTGATTAGACAAACCCCCCACCCCACCCCATCCCAAATAGGTATAGTTGTTAGGATCTCATTATTAAAAATAAAAATCTTCCTCTAATACTTTAGTGATTATAGGCATATTATTTATCGTATGAGGCCCTCCGATGAGAACCTCATTTCTTACATTTAAGCTAGTGAAATTGATCACAAATACCCATTGTTATGATAGTACATTCAGGTTTTGCTACAAAATTTCAATTAGCACTGATGAGTCTTTCAAGAGTTTCAAATGATCGTGAGTCTCCTATGACATATAGGATAATAACGGTCTTTCATTTCTCAAATGTATTCTGATAAAAATGCAAATAGGTAAACTAGATATCCATAGACACTTTATTCAATAATGTAGGTAAGACTGAGTAGCACTTGCATGAACCTTAACCTTTCTAAACAATAATATATGTGATAAATGTGATTTTGTTATAATCATGAGAGTTGTCACAATAAATATTCATGTTAACAATTTATAGAAAAAAAGGAAGCACATATGAATTCTATGTGAGATCTCTGAATACCCCTAATCTTGCTCCCTGTACCTATCTAAATAATTAATAATTTAGATTATTGAAATTTACATCAAGAAATAACTGCATATAATGCTCCATACGACATAGATTTATAGAAATATAATCATGTTCATGGTACATTAGCATTTTGCCATCAAACATTTTAACTGGTATTAATAGAGATAAATGTCTTATAAACTATTAAATCTTCAAAAAATTAGAAACTGCAAGATATGAGTTTAGAGATAAGTGGCCATTTTTTACTATCTATTTTGTTATTCCATGACTTTAGTCTACTACAAAAATTAACTCTTTCATCTCATTTTATTTATTTAGTTTTGATTTGACACGGAGTCTAAGAAACTAATGAAGAGTTTTGAATCTTGTGATCTTAAACTAAAGATACGTAGAACGTACCGAAATATCTTTTAATCTAATGGTTTTAAATATGTGATGTGAAATATTGAAACTAAAGAGTTACCATAAAATAAAAAATATTTATTTTGAAATGGACTGAAAAAGAAAGTAAGACAATCAAATTGAAATGGATAGAGTACATTTTAATAGGGAGGAAAGTTATTAGGTCTCAAATTCAGATCCAAAGAAAAAATCTATATGTGGTTTCTTTCAATTTGTCTACTGTATAGAGTTACCTCTCACCATTTTTAGGTGGAAGATAGCAGGTGTAGGTAGAATTAGAACTGCATGCAACCTAGCTCGAATTAGTATTGCCCTTCTTGATTTTATTTTTCATCAAATTGCTCAGTTCCTTTTTGATGTTACTTAAAGCCTTCTTCTCGAAAGAAGAATTGGAAGAAAGTGATCGGCAACTTCTTCTCCTAGATATAGAAGAAGAAGGTGATAATTTCTTTTTGAAATTATCACTTGAACCTCTAGCAATATTTTTTTTAACAAATGTTGAATTGAAAATGTTACCCATTTTAAAAAATGTTATGTACTTACTACTATTTACAAAGTCTTTGTAAGTATAGACTTTATAAGTGGTTAAAAGAGATAGTGAAACGAAATTATAGTTAGGAAAGAATATGATTCCCTTGATTACCCTACAAAAAAGTGGAAACCATTGGATTAGATTGGTAGAGCCAAAAGAGTACGTAAGACATAATAATTGTATGCTTTGAAGGTAAAATGATTCCTGCATCACCCCACATAATAGTTTCCACGAAACTACACTACTTAACGTGTGATAATGCTCTTGTTCTAGATAAATTCTTATCCATAGATGAGAATTGAAATATTTTAATGAAGATTGATACCACTAAGGAATGAATGTGCTTGTAAACGTCTGCACTATAAATTTTACTGATCTACTTTCATAGGGTATCATGTTCATGGAAGTTTCATTAATGAATAAACTTTGTCCAATGGGGCAACATAGTCATAGATGGTCTGAAGTTTAATTTTTTGTTGAATAATAAAAACTCTTCAACGAAGAAATTCCTCCTATGTTTTCAGTTAGGGATGCTGCCTTGTCATTTTTCAGTACTTTGTAGCACTATCAGATTCACCGTCAGATTTACTTAAGATAGTGTCATCAATGCCGAATTTATGTATGCTGGATCTTTCTTACAATGATCTTTGACTGAAGTTATTTGACAAATTATATTTGTTAGTCCATAGTCTTATGATTTTCTCTTTGTAAATGTGATGAATAAATCAAGCAGATCTTCAACCAAATTTGTGGTAATACATTTATTTTTTTAAAAAAAAATTCTTATTATTATTTTTCACATCTTACTCTCATTTTTATTTTGATTATGTACAACATTTGTTCATATACTTAAAGTATCTGAAAATGAGGAGTGATGGAGGACATTGGATATGGTTATGCCCACTTCCTACATTTTGGGTAAAAAATATATGTCTAGGTAAATATGCTATTTTTGATGTTAAGTTTCTGTAAACTATGATTGAATAATACAAAATTATAAACAAAATATGAAACAACAACAAACATTTACCATTACTTGGTACAAATATCTAATATAGTACTTGTTTATAACTGAAAGATCTTGTAAACAGTACATGAACTTAGGTTATACTATAATAAAAATAAACTGAAATTAAAATTTGTAGAAAAGTAAATATAGTTGACCATGGAGTTTCCACATCATTTTTTCTTCTTAATGACTTTACGAATTTTGTTGGTGGATTGTTTGTCATCGCATTCATCATCATATTCCTAAATTAAAAATTTCCCTATAGATCTACTTCTCTTGGAAGACTATTTTTCTATCAAATCAACGCTGACTTTTGTTAGAGATGATCCACATCCCAAAAAAATTTCTTGATGGGAGTCTATAAAAGATTGCACAGTGTAAATTTGTGTCAAGTTAAATTCAAATAATTATAATATGATACTATATTATGCATTTTAATTTCCATAAATTCCTTTATAATATATTATGTAAAAGCAAAAACATATTTTTAATAATTATGACTCTCATTTCTCTGTGTAAAGATAAATAATGATTAATTCATAACTGGTGGTTAGTTGATAAATAGTAATTAGTTGATAAATGATGGATAATGGATAAACGGTGGATATGGGGTGTCATGACATGACTGAATTATAGTTGTATCATGAGAGTTGATAAATGACAATGGTGTTAATACTATCTTGTTGGTACTTTTCAGGCTTATGGAGGCTTGCGATGGGTTATTTACTTTTCTACACTAATTGGCTTATGGGGGCCAATTTTTTAGTTATGATTGCATGTATTGATGTTTTATGTTACGTTATGTTAGTATTCTGGTTCACTGCATGGGGATTTTGGGGTGGTTATCAGGTTTGCATCTTTATCATGACATAATTATGTTATCTTGCATTTTATAATACTTATATCATGATTTAGCTTAGTCGGCCAATGATGCCTACTGAGTACTCATGGTTTGGTACTTATACTATACTTCTATACCTTTCTGGTGCAGATTTGAGTACTAGTTTCCACCATTGATCGATATTTATATTATGTTTATTTTTGAAGATAGGGTGAGCTCCTGGAGTCAGAGTTGCCCATTTCCTTCTATCTTACTAATGTTTAGTCTTTAGTTCTGAGGAAGATGATATTGACTATTTTAGATACTTAGGTTGTATTTATAGTGGCTTTTGTATTGGCTCTACCAGGTTGTGGGATGGTATCTATATGTTTACTATTTTTTTATCTATTTCTAATACCTTGTTATTTACAGGTTGCACTTGTTGTTATTTTCCTTGTTGGGCATTTTTCATCAAGTAAACCCATCGTATTTAGCTCTGGGTTACTATTTGGCTTACCTACTGGCGGTATAGTGTAGGTGTCATCAGGACTCATAAATTAGGTCATGATAGAAACTCCTAGTTTGTGTCTAAAAAGGGTTATATCTTTTATTTTTACTTATTTTATGATAGAAAAGAGATGCCTTTATTATTTGGCTTATGTGTGTGATATCATTTTTTATTTACCACCTCCTTTGAATTCTCTGAGAGTTGTTAGAGAGGTCATGGATGTGTTTTATATGGACTTAACTAGTGTTCCTTCATATAGGGGTATTGATTTTTCTATTGATGTGGCATAGGTCACTAAGCCCATTTTCATTTCCCCTTATAGGTTGGCACTGAGAAAGTTGAAGGAATTAAAGGAGCTATTGCAAGATTTGTTGAGTTTTATAGACCAGATATGTCTCCTTGGGGTGCTCATGTATTATTTATGAAAAAGAAAAATGAATTAATACGTATGTGTATTGATTATCAAAATTGAACAAACTGAATGTCAAGAACATGCATCCTCTTCCGCATATCAATGATTCATTTGATAAGGTCAAGGTGTGTCATTATTTTCTAAGATCAACTTAAGATCTAGTTACTATTAGGTAAGGATTAAGGCTTTAGATATTTCAAAGATAGATTTTCAGATGTGGTATAGCCATTATGGGTTTAAGATATGCCTTTTGGGTTGACTAATGCCCCGACAAAATTTATGAGGGTGATGAACAGAGTATTTCAACCTTATATTAATTCTTTTTGTGATTGTGCTCATCGATGATATCTTCATTTATTCTAATAATGAGGCTGAGCATGTGAGGCATTTAAGAGTCATACTTCAAACATTAAAAGTTGAGTAGTTGTATGCCAAGTTATCCAAACACTAGTTTTTGTTGGATTTTTTTTTCATCTTGGGTTATGGGGTAACCAAGGATGTATCATGGTAGATTTGGCCAAGGTGGTGGAAGTGCGTGATTGGGCTACACATACTTGTGCTACTGATATTTGGAATTTTGTTGGGTTAGCAGTGCCACGACGCAATCCCATCGTGAGTGGCACCCACACTACTCACCCGTGGGAGAACCAAGAACCCAGAAACAATAATCAAAACTTAGAATAAAACATGAAACTACCTCAATAAATAAGTATCAATGTCTAAATGAGTAAGTATAAGTACAACCTATAGAAAAACCATTGTACTTAATCAAGAAAATATCCCTCTGACCCGAAAGTCATTGTACCAAAACTACTAAGAGTATCAGGAAACAAAGGGATGCAACCCCAAAACTAGTAATAAACCATAATCTAGAGTAAAGAACTATGTCAACTGAGAGAGATTCCATAGTATTCCAGAACACGTTGCTCACCATGAAATCTGGAACATAGCTGCTAGAATCAAAGGTGATGTCTGATAGGAGCCGTTGGAATATTTTTTGCACTCATAAAAGTAAATAAATGTGTAGTATCAACATACAAGAACAATAGTATACTGGTAGGGTCATTTGTTCAACAGATGAAAATATGAACACATAACTAAAATATAGTACAACTAATCAATCCATGCTCAACACATACACATTCAGCATATAAACAACAACAGTTAAGGTTAAGCAACAATCGACATGTTATCACCAAGTCAAGTATAGTCAATATAAGTCAAACAAATCAAGAAAACTTATTAAGCACAGAAACATAATTTTCTAGTTCATTCATGGAACAAACAAACTCACTTGACCCTCGTACATACATGCTAAGGGAATATCAATCACCCTCTAGCCATGAACTACAGGGGACAATTACCGTCTATGTACTAAATTCACGAGCCAAGTGTTTACCAACTCTTTTTCACTAATAACCCGTGAGAATGTTCCAAATATCAAAACATTCAACAATTAGAAACAAGCTCGGTCAATTCATTAAGCAAGTAAGCATTTCATTGATCATACCAAGAAAAATACATTAACCAATCATACTACAAAGTAGTTAACATGCACATATAATACAATTTTGATTAACTTCAATACCTTCACCAACCTCGAATCAAGTTTGCACAACCCTCTAAGCCGGAGCCTTGTCTTTTTGTTCAATTCACGTTTTCTCATGGTATTAATCACGAATAAAAATACATACATTGAGAAATAACCTAACATAGAGGGATTCACAACACATATCCAACTCCTAAAACCAAGTTCATGATCATTCCCTTCCCGTCCTAGGGCTTCTTTGCCCTAGTTTACTTAAAACTACTAATTTCCTAGATAAATTAGGAAATTAATGAAAAAACAAGGGTAATTAAGCATTAATCAAACTTAAACCATTAGTTTACCCTTTAATTCCCCACTTGCCCCATCAATTTACCAAATTTATTCCTAAAACCCTCCCCGAACTCCATGAATTAGTGATTCTAAGGCTTAATCATTAATAATGAGTTAACGAAAATGAATTACTTACCTTAACGAAGCCAAACAATGATTTTTTGATGAAATTCTCCCTTGTTCTCCCTTCCTTAGGAAAAAAATGAGTTTAGAAATAGTAAAATATTTTTGAGAAATATTACATATATCTACAGTTTTCACTGCTATAGCGGTATTCGACCATGATAGTGGTATTGATCGCTTTGGCCACTGCTATAGTGGTAATTTTATCGCTACAGTGCTCCTTGCTATTGTGGTGTACCAACCATTGTAGTTGTGTTGATGGGATATAATGTCCATCTTCAATCAAAAATCCTATTTTTTTACAACACACCTTAATCCTGGGGTATTACAAACAATGCCCTTTATTCTAAGATTAATTTTGGGAATTCTACTTACCCAAATTTGATTCTATAAAATCCTATGGATCACTTACCATATTAGCTAACTAAATTCATGCCAAATTCACACGGTTGGTCTAAATCAGTACCAAATTAGCTAGACCATAGTCACCCCAAAATTGGTCGAAACTAGCCTAGCCTAAATTTTATAACTTCCAAACCGAAAGGAATTGGGACTTGGTATTTTAAATGCAGAACTCCAACATAAAGACAAAGAACCTGGTATTTACCCATCGTTCATCCCAAAATGACCATACTATAAAAATAAGCTAAACAAGGAGGAATAAGAGTACCTGCATCCTTAAACAATTAAGGGTACTTGTCCGGACTAGAGACCACCCCCGTAACATAACCTCAAGAGCACAACAATAATAATAAAGCACAAGGAAATAAAGAGAGTAACAAAAGAAAAATATAGCAAGCAAAAGTGCTAAGAATCCAAAATCAACAATCCAACCCATACTTGTCCACAAAATCTTCTAAAACCATAATAACATATAAGTCGGGACATGCCCCCGACTATAACCAAAAAGGATAAAAAAGTACTATAACAATGAAGGAAAAATAATGAAATGAAAAGTCCATTCAAAGTATAGAGGCTCACCACTTCACAACAACTCAATTAACGTGATCAACTACTTAACGATTCACAAGAGCAATGAAAAAATCTTTGGACCTTACATCATGAAACTATGTAGCATCCTAGGATAGTCTATGGGATAAGCACTGGTATAAATCTTAGGGAAAGTAATAAAATAATGTCATGCCCGAAATTAAACAAAACCCCATGCACACATTCAAATATACATATATAAGATGTCGAGATAGGGTAAGGGTCATGAATATTAGACTTTAAAACCATTAACCTAGACTGTGTAACTCAATTCGTCCTAAAGGAACCCATGGGCTATATGGGTTCAGCTCCACCTTCTAAAAGGGACACAGTGTGTGTTAGCCGCACAAACTAAGAAAAATCAAGGAAAAACTAGAGCTACCAAAGTCATAGTCGTCCCAAATATATTTATATATCAAGCACACGGTCATATACACCCCAAACACCGGAAAACATAGGTTTCAGTGTTCAATCCCCTAGTACTTACTCCTTCACAATGAGCTACACAACCCCCTTTAATCCCAAATTAAAATCACCTTGCACATAATTCCAACCATTAACTCAGGATGCATTCATTAAGGCATTTAACACTTGGTTTCATAGTACCAATATGCTTACAAGCTAAATTAAACATGTCAACCCAATCCGCATAACCACATTAACTCCCAAGTTCCATTTAAAATCAAAATCATGGCCACCAAGGCCATCCAAATCCATTTTTATATCCATTTATCCATCAATGTAATGCATGAGTTTCAAAACAAGTTTAACCTTGCAATTTTCCATATTCAAGGTCAAGTTTACAAAGTGGGTTGAGGTTAATGCCAATTTCAATCTAAGATTCATCCAATTTGGGGAAATTCATGCCCCCCATTCTAATCATTTAAATAATGCATCAATTCAATCTTATGAAATTAATTTAAATCATGAATAATCAATTTAAATCACGGGATAAGTAATTCAGTCAGTAACGACAAAAATCCCTCAACCTAAATCCAAAATCCACAATTTAAATCACAAAAAATCCATTCAATTAATGCCACAATGTAAAATTCAAGTTTAGGGAAGAGAAACATGCCTAAAATACACAAGAAATTCAAGTCAAATTTGAAGTTTGGAGCCCAGATAACGAACGCACTATAAAACCCTTGAATGTTCTTGGGTTTTGAGTTTGAGAGAGAAAAGGAATTATTTGGTTTTCCAAAATAGAAGGAAATGGGGTTATTTTATGTTATAAGGTTGTACAAGGTGTAAAATATCACAAGCCCCTCACCTCAAGTGAAAAAATCAAAAACTGGATGAAATTAAAATAACAGCATGGCACTCCAATATTGGGGAGATTAGCCTTCATGTCACGCCAATATCGTAGAGGTTAACCTCCGTGACACGGCCTTATTGCAGACCCTCACTACTTCAAGGTCCCAAAATGACCTCGATCCCTTTTGAAAAATAAAAAACTTTCCCAAAATACCCTTTTAACATCCCTAAACATAATTCAATTCAAAAATTGGCATTACGCACGTGGGAGGGCCAAAATAAAATGATCAAAATTTTAAGGGGTCTTAAATTATCCCACCTTAGGATCTTTCTTTCCTGAATGGTGAGTTAGGATACTTTTAGCATGAGAATAGACAAAATAAACTAGAATCAATTGACAAACTTGGAAAGTATCTTGAGGAAAACAAAACTCATACCTTAAGCACTTTCATCCAACACAGGGAACAAGAATAGGTACTTGGCCTTCATATCATCCTTAGTTTCCCATGTAGCCTCTTCTACCTTTTGATTTCTCCAATGAACCTTTACCAAGGATATATCTCTTGTCCTTAATCTATGAACTTGTCTATCCAATATCTCAACCGAGACATCCTCATAAGACAAAGAGTTCGTAACACCAACATCCTCAATAGGAAATATCAAAACTCATGGGGAAATTCAACTCTTAAGAAACATTCCAAATACTTCTTACAATATAATATAGATCAACATGATGGGGACCGAACTTTTCCTTATTCCCAAACCTCATTGCCTCTTTCATAAGAGACATCTTCAAGAACACCCAATCACTTACTTCAAACTCCAAATACCTCTGCCTCACATCCGCATAAGACTTTTGGCAACTCTGAGAAGTCTTAAGTCTTTCTCTAATCAGTTTCACCTTCTCCATGGCTTGGCAAACCAAGTCAGGACCAATTAACCTAGTCCTACCTACCTCAAACTACCCAATTGGAGACCTACACCTTCTACAATAAGAGGCCTCAAAAGGAAACATTTGAATGCTAAAATGATAATTGTTATTATATATAAACTTAATAAGAGGTAAATGTTCAACCCAACAATCCTTAAAGTCAATCACACAGTCCCTTAGCATATCCTACAAAGTCTAGTTAGTTTTCTCCGTTTGTCCATCCGTTTGAGGGTGGAAAGCGATGTTAAGGTTTACCTGAGTACCCAAACCTTTCAATCTGAAATAATGGACACTAACGCACCATGCAACTTCACAATCTCTTGAATGAATAACATAGCATAATCCTCTCCTGGGTAGTTAATTCCCATAGGCAAGAAGTGAGAAGACTTAGTTATTCTATCCACAATGACCCAAATAAAATCATACCAATTGTGAGACTGCGGAAGACTCATAATGAACTCTATATTGATCATCTCCAACTTTCATATGTGCAACTCTATCTCTTGAGACATACCACTAGGCCTCAAATGTTCAACCTTAACTTGCTGACAAACTATGTATTTAGCAACAAAATTTTCCATATCTCTCTTTATATTATTCCGCCGATAGATTTCCTTCAAGTCAATACATCTTAGTTAAGCCCGGATGAACTATATATCAGGAATCATGAGCCTCAGTCAAAAGACTTTCCTATATCCCATCAACATTAGGAACACACAACCTACTTAATACCTCAAGATGCAATCTCCCCCAATCTTGAAAACCAAAACTTTTTGCTTTCCCGTATCATTATTAATCTACATAAGTATAGGATCCAAAGCCTGTTTCTCTTCACCTCAGCACCAAGAGATGATTTGATCACTTCCTAAATAATTACTCCCCCATTCGCAAAGTCTAAAAGATGAAGTCCCAAATTAGCCAATAGGTGAATGTCTTTCACTAGTCCTCTTTTCTCCTCATCAATATGGGATGAGCTCCCCATAGACAACCTGCTAAGAGCATCAACAACAATATTAGCCTTAACTGGATTGTAGTAAAGGGTCATGTCATAATCCTTAATACTACAAAATGTTATGATTTTAATAGATATCTACATTACTCCATATAGATAATGGCACCAGATCTTCAAAGCAAAAACTGCAGTCGTCAACTATAGATCGTGAGTTAGGTAATTCCTCTCGTGAACCTTAAGTTGCTTAGAAGCATAGGATATAACCTTACCATACTGCATCAAAACACAACTCATTCCCACATGAGATGTATCACAATATACAATAAACCCATTTGTACCCTCGACAGGGTCAAAGCTAGCACAGAAGTCAACTTATCCTTTAAATTCTCAAAACTACCCTCACAAGCATTAGACCATAAAACATAACCTTTTTCTGAGTTAACTTCGTTAATGGAGAAGCAATAGATGAGAAACACTCCATAAACCTCTTATAAGACCCAACCAAGCCCTAGAAGGTCCTAATATCGATTAGAGTCGTGGGTTTAGGCCATCTTTAACTACCTTAACTTTATGAGGATCCACTTTGATCCACTCACTAGAAATAATATGCCCCGGAAAGGTCACAATATTAAGCCAGAACTCACACTTAGAAAATATTGCATAAAACTTCTGGTCCGTAAGAGTCTAAAATATAATTTGGAGATGATTGGTATGATCCTCCTCACTATTAGAGTACACCAAGATGTCATCAATGTAGACTATAACAAAAAAATCTAGAAACAGCCTAAAAACTCAATTCACAAGATCCATGAATGCAGCCGGAGTATTAGTTAACCCAAATGACATAACCAGAAACTCGTAATGGCCATACCAAGTTTAAAAAATAGTCTTGGGAATATCAACCTCTTTAATTTTCAATTGATGATAGCCCAAACAAAGACCAATCTTAGAGAAACACCTAGCACCCTAAAGCTGGTAAAAAAGATCATCAATCCTACAAAGAGAAAACTTAGTCTTCACTAGAACCTTATTCCGGTGATGATAGTCTATACACATCCAAAGAGACCCATCTTTCTTTCACATGAAAAGTATAGGAGCACCCCATGGAGAGACACTAGGAAAAATGATACTCTTATCAAGAAGATCCTTTAATCATTCCTTTAGCTTCTTTAGTTCAGCTGGAACCATTTTATTAAGAGGAATAGAAATAGGATGGGTATTCAGTAAAAGATCTATCCCAAAATCTATTTCCCTGTAAGGAGGAATTCCAGGAAGATCATTGGGAATGACTTTAGGAAATACACTAACCACAAGAACAGATTGCAAAGAAGGACCTTCAGAGTTAGAATCCTTATCCCGAACTAAATGGTACAAATATCCCTTTGAAATCATTTTCTGAGCTCTAAGATAGGAAATAAACCTCCATTTGGGCACTAGGAAAATCCTCTTCCGTTCTAATACCAGCTCACTAGGAAAGTGAAACTGAAGCTTCGGGTCCTATAATCTATAGAAGCACAACATGAATGATGCCAATCCATCTCGAAGATAATATAAAAATCCATCATATCGAATTCTATTAAGTCCACCAATGACTCTCTATGAAAGATAGACACCACACAACCCTTATAGATTTTTATAGCAATAATAGAATCATCCACTAGAGAAGAAATAGAAAAGAGGTTAGAAATATTTTTAGGACCAAAACCAAAATGTACATCCACATAAGAAGTCACATAAAAAGGGGTAGAACTCGAATCAAGCAAACAATAAACATCACGAGAAAAAAGCTATAACCTACTCGTAACAACATCTGGGGATACCTCAGATTCTTGGCAAGTAGCAAGTGCATAGGACAATTTCGGCTAGTGCCAGTACCAGAAGTAGTGGCCTTTGGCATAGGAGCTGAAGATATGGCAATCAAAACTTTATTAGTCCAGTGGCAACCCTGGCTGAAGGACAATCTTGTTGCACATGAAAAAATAACCATAATTATAACATTTATTTCTCGCCTCCTTATAATATCCACGGTGATTTTTCCTACAAAAATGCCAAGGAGGATAAGGTGGGGTAGACTGAGCTCCACTAGCCTACGACTGGGCACCTTGAGCCTTAGGACCACTGCTAACCAAAAAACAATGATCACCTGAAGTCTTAGGATAAGGAGCACTGGTAGACGAATATGAATTTCCCTAGTTCTATGAGTCCACTGTCTACCATCTGTTTCACTATTCGGTTTATTCACACCCTTCTCTAAGTATCTAAAGTTCTTATTCTTCCTCTTTCCCATCTCTGCCTATTTTTTTTTTCTTATTCTTATCCTGCTGCATATAAACCACCATCCTGGAGATGTCTATATCATTATTCAATGTCGCATCCTTACATTCCAACACCAAATGATGGGACAAACTAAAAGCAAACTTTCTCATTTTAGACTTCATATTAGACATTAACTCCAACACATAATGAAACATTTATTGAAACTTCAGAGCATACTCCTTGACACTCATCTTACCCTACTTTAAGTTCACAAACTCTTGATCCTTATCTTCTCTCAACTCCCAAAGAAAGAAGTAATCAAGAAAATAACTTGAAAAGTCATCGCACACAGCCTACTCAGCATCATCACCCCTTATTACATCCTATTCCTAATACCACTAGAAAACAATATCTTTTAACTTATACACAGCAAAATCCACACCCTCTAAATCAGTAGCATACATCGCCCAAAATATTTTCTTTATCTCATCAATAAACCCTTGTGGATCCTCCTCAACCTTAGAACCTATAAAGGCTGGGGTATTAAACCTTATAAACTAGACAAACTAAGTGACCTCAGATGAATGAGAAACAAAACCAACATAAGTAGACTGGCAAGACTGCAATGCTAGCAACTGAGTAAGAAAATGAATAGACTAACGAAACTCTGTATAAGAGATATCTCCTTGAGGCGATTGAGCATAAGTTCCACCAGTCTAAGAAGCTCGAGGAGGACTAGTAAGGACTGGTGAAAATCCACGTGGAGCGGTAAAATCAGGAGCAGGGACCCTAGACCAGGTCTGCACTCTATAAGCAGGGTGATTCCCCTTCATATTCTCCTCAAGTAGAACAGCTTTCCCAACAAATTTTATATGAATGTTAGATCTTTAGGGAGGCATGATGTGAAATATGAGTAAGTCATAAGTTTGAAAAGTTTCATAACACAAGACTCTATAGCCTAAAATAGAACACAAGAAAGGGAAATCTTTCTAAATGACTTGTAGCCTTCCCCTTATAAGTGTGGAGAACCACAACTATAAGAAGGACTCCACTCGATAAAGCTTTATGGACACCCAACAACCCTAAATCGTTCCCTAATACCAAGCTTGTTACGATGCACACCAGGGCCAAGTCGTGACGGGTATCTCAAGCCCTCCATGGATTGGAGATCACCCCTTAACCTAACCTCAAGAGCAACAAAGTAATAATAGTAAAGAAGAAGCTGATAAATATAGTAAAAAAAACAAAAAATATACCAAGCTAGAATTTTAAGAAACCAAAACCAACAATCCAACCTACACTTGTCCACAAAAGCTTCTAAAACCAAAATAACATCTAAGTCCTGACATGCTCTCGACTATGACAAAAAGGATCAAAAAGTACTATGACAATAAAGGAAAAATATTAAAATGACAAGGTCGTTAGAAGGATGGAGGCTCACCACTTCACAACAACTCAACGGAAGTGCTCGACCACCTAACACTGCATAGGAGCAACAGAAAAGTCTTTAGACCCTACATTATTAAATCATGTAGCATCCTAGGATTGTCGGAGGTATAATCACTAGCATGTAACTTAGGGAAAGTGATGAAATAATGCCATGTCCAAAATCAGCCAAAACCACATGCACACATTTATATATATACATATATAAGATGCTGAGATAGGGTAAGGATCATGAACATGAGAGTTTAAAATTATTAACCTGGACTGTGTAGCTCGATCCATCCTAAAGGAACCTATGGGATATAAAGGTTCAACTCAACCTGCTGAAAAGGCCCAATGCATGTTAGCTGCAAGAACTGTAAGAAAATCTAGGGAAAACTAAAGTGTGCATCAAACACTCGGTCATATAGACCCCCAACACTAGAAAATGTGGTTTCCAATGTTCGTCCCCCCCCCGGACTTACACCTTCATAATAAGCTACACAACACCCTTTAAGGCAAAATTAAAATCACTTTGCACATAATTCCAACCATTAACCAAGGAGTTATTAATAAGGCATTTCCCAATTTGTATCATCGTACCAATATTTTTGCAAACTAAATTAAACATGCCAAACCAATCCACATAACCTCATTGACTCCTAAGTTTCATTTAAAATCCAATCCTTGACCATCAAGGTCATCCAAATCTATTTTTATATCCATTTATCCATTAATACAATGCATTGGTTTTTAAAATAAGTTAAATCATACAATTTTCCATATTCAAGATCAAGTTTATAAGGTGGGTTAAGGTTAATGCCAATTCCAAGCAAAAATTCATCCAATTTGGGAAAATCTATGTCCGTCATTCCATTAATTAAAATAATGCATCAATATAGTCCCAAAAACATCAATTTAAAGCATGAATAAATCAATTTAAAACACGGAATAATAATTCAGTTAGTAAGAGCCAAAACCCCTTAACCCAATTCCAAAATCCACAATTTAAATAACATGCAATACATTTAATTAATTCCACAATGTCAAATTGAAGTTTAGGAAAGAGAAACATGCCTAAAATACTTCAGAAATTGAAGTCAAATTCGTAGTTTAGATCCCAAATGATGAATACAATATAAAACTCTTGAATGTTCTTTGATTTTGAGTTTGAATGAGAAAGAGAATGATTTGATCTTTGAAAACTAAAGGAAATGGGGTTATTTTATGTTATAAGATCATACAAGGTGTAAAAAGACCAAAAGCACCTCACCCCAAGTAAAAATAAAAAACTGGATGAAATTAAAACACTGGCGTGGAACGCTAATATAACAGAGGTTAGCCTCTATGCCATGCCAATATCATGGAGGTTCACCTTTGTGACACAACCTTATTATGGACCCTCACAATCTCGGGGTCCCAAAATGACCTTGAACCCCGTTCAAAAAATCAAAAAGTTTTCCAAAATACTCTTTTAACAGCCCTAATGATAATTCAAGTCAAAAATTGGCATTACGCACACGGGATGGTTAAAATAAAATGATCAAAATTTTAAGGTGTCTTACATTTACTTTTGTATGACATAGATGTATGTTGTAGTGTGCAAGGGTGACTTGAAATAGGAACAAAGGAGATGAAAAGTGGGCAAAAATAAGAAATCACAAATTAAAGAACGGGCCTTGGAATGACTTGATGGTTTAGGGTGTCCATTATTGAAAACTATAGAGGAAACCCAAAATTTCCTATAGGAAATTATGGAGAATTTCATTGACCATAAAATCCAATCATTATCAGTGGAATCCTTCATTGTCTAAAACCAAAAGTGCAAGTTCTTAGGTCCAAGTTCATGATTGATAGAATTTCCTTACTACCAAAGCACGGTCTATGAAGACAAACGTGGAAAATTTAGACCAAAATAGGAAAATACCACTGATCTATGAACCAAATGATGCAACATGCCTCACTTACTCATACTATAGTTTGTACCTTCATGGATCCCGTGTAAATAACCATGGGACCACTTGTTTAGGTTTTCTATATCGTGAAAGTGGTCGTGGTTATCTACGTGTGAATTTTTAACTAAATTAATAGACCTAACCCAACTCTTCACTTTTTACCTATTTGCCCTAAATTCAGTTACCAGTTTCGAATATGAGCAAATAAAGTTGTATACTACTTTGTTCTCTCCATATCTACCACTTAAATTTAAATTCCTAAAATTTCACCTCATAATCACTCTCTCTTAGTTTATTGCCTTACACAGTATAAAATCCCTCATCACATAGACATGCCATAAATCCATCATCCATTAGAATCAAGAACCTATCCAAATTGGTTAGGTGTCCAACTTCATATTTTCAAGATTGTTCTTCATATTTTATACCTAAGGGTTCATAATTCTGTGCATAAATTGATTTTTTGAACTCTAGGATTACATGTTATTTTTAGGAATTTCAAATTGTACTACATTGTAAGAAATCAAGTTGAGGTATTGGTTGAAATTGTTAAATTGTTCATTATTTTATAATCTTGTGTTGATGTTGGCCTTGAGTATTTATACCCATTGAGTCGATGAGAATTATGATATAAGTTTACTTCAAAAACAAAGTAAGGAATGTTTTGGAAACCAAAACTCTCAATGATCTTGATTGTTAATATTATGGGAAGTTTGAGTAACCTATTGTTCTTTAATGTATTATTTGCAATTCTTATGAACTTTATTTATGCTTGAACTAATTATGAGATACCAAAGGTTGGCTTGTTCAACCTATGTTGAGACTTACAACCAATGAAGATCTTTCTACGGTTTGTGAAATTAAGCATAAAATCAAAATATCAAGTTTTCGAGCATAAAACTTTGATGTTTACCACTGATAGTAATCATAGTTTATTTCACAATCCTTGGACTTAGTTCATGAGCCATGTACTCAAATGTCATTTTTTCAATAATGTCAACCATTGAATGTGGAACCACGATTGATAGAACAAACATGTGCTTTAAATTTACGAAGCATAAAGTCAATCATGGTTACATGGACAGAAATATTAAAATCACTGACTTACTTCTACAATTGAACTCATGAACCATAGTATAGTTTCATGGTTTGTCAACTCACACATAGAATCATAGTAATCACTTCTATATACACTATTTTTCTTTCATGGATTAGTTTATGGACCGCTATTTCATTTCAGATCCTCGAACTATAAAAATCAAAAATATTTCTCTTTGTTTTGATTCTGTTCTTGAATACTTACTTTTATGCCCACAGGTATGATTCTGCCTTGATCTTATTCTACAAGAGGTGGTGGGAAAACACCCACCAAGTAAGGCCAAGGTAGAGAGGATTCCATCTATGTTAGGATGAGTCTTAAGATAAGGATCACCATTAACTTCAGCATCGCACTACGAGGCAAATGACTCAACATAAACAAATACTTCTTCCACATTCCAAAGAGCGAATGGATTCGTCTACTTCAAATAATAAGAAATCTAATAATGTTGGGAATAGAACCAAGGGTAGTAAAAATTCTATAGCTTAGAGTTTAAGTACATAGAAAGATGAATCAACTAGTGTGACCTCTTTTCTAAAAATAGAAGGCAAACTGAGATACGCAGAAAATTGGCCTAGTTTAGATTAGACATCCACTAGCAGTTCCCTTGATTAGGGTTGTATACTATTTGTATATGGCTCATATATAGAAGAGAAATATAACTAGGAATATCTTTTAAATAATGTGGATCTGTTCAGCCAATTGAAATGATTTTTCTAACATTAAAGTAAAGTTTTATCTTATTAACAAGGGTGGTGAGAAGAAGTTTGGAATAGTTGAGTTCCAAGATATCTAAAGAGTTTTATGATGCTTATACCACTACTTTGGTAAATTCATGAAGAAGGGCCAGTTAGTGAATGGGACACCCTTAGACTTTCAACATATATGGTGCAAGCAGGTGGACATCTTAGACCATACCATTTAAAGATTTTTATTTGGTCCCCAGTATAAATAGTTGATAAACAAAATAGAATATAAGTACAAGTTAAGAACCTTCAGTGATAAGAGAAAGCAAGTTGACACTAAGAAGCAGAATGGTTGACTCTAATAACTTTTCAAAGTGACTACAGATAAGGAGCAAACATGGTTTAAGGATGAGAATGACAACATCACCAAGGCCTCTTTGAGTTTTATACCAAAGTCTTGATGGGACATGGTACATCTTTATCTATACCCTAGTATAGTTGAGAATACTCAAACTTTTGAGGGACATTCTCATATCCAGGCTCATGTTGAGGTGTGAAATCCATATAGATCGATGTATTATAGAACAGATTCGCGAGCCTACAATGAGATATGGAACCTTTTACCCATTTCTACACTGTGTAGCTCAGTTCTGTAGAATAGACAACATACCTACTGTAACGCCCCGAAAATGGGTTCCGGAGCATCACACGGTGCTTAAGGCTACAAGTAGCCCCAAGCTAACCCTTTGAGCCTATTTCATTCAGTTCAACACAAATCAACGGGGTTTCCATAAATAACCCTCAAAATATCATCAGAGTAATAATAATTCACCAATAAAAAGAAAATGTTGAAAACATCAAAATACGACTGATTCGTCAACTCCCAACATCTAAGCTAGTCTGACAAGCCTCTAAGAAAATTAATAAAACCAGCGAGCCATTGGGACATGCCCCAACTGACTCATACTCAGTTATCAAATGTAAACAATTCTGTGAAACCAACATCAGACATCACGTCCTCGAAACATGAGGACTCACCACAATAGAGGATGTAGAACAGTGTGCCCGAGGAATCACTGTCCAACCTGGGACTGAGCACCTGAACCTACATTCCGAGAAAATGCAGCCCACATCCAAAGATGTGGGTCAGTACCATGGAAAGGAAACGAGTATATGGGGGTGTATGCAGTTTTATAAACATCATCATCATAAATATTTATAAGAAATATGCATGATATATGAAAGACTCACATTGCTCGAAGAAAATCATCATAATCATGAGAGGATGAAATAAGTATAATAACACATGTGAGTCATCATATAATTTGTCAATCACTTTCAGTTCATCAAGAATATCAATTCTCATAATGTAAATATCATTTAAATCTTTTGAAAGAATAACTTTCACAATTCCACTTTCAAATAACTTCACCATTCACCATAGACACAAGGAAACACACACACACTGGGAGATCCTATAACCGACATAAACTATGTGAGCTACATGGAGTCCAACGTACAACCCACGTTGGGGAGAGCCGTCCTATCCTTCCCATCGGAGTAGGACTATCGATATCAAATCCACACAAACTAGTGATCACTATATAAATCAGCCTCAGTCTCACTCCTACGGGGGCACGTAGTTCTAGGAAAGTAAGGTCACTTTATACCTCCCACTCGGTGCTAAAAATTTCTCCCGGACTTAGCTCAGATCATTTCAAATACAATCCACAATAAAATAATTTCAGTAATATATAAATATACATCGGGAGCCATCATGCTTACCATTTATCAAAATCAACCACGTTGTGGATTTCTTTCACACTCGAGTTCAAAAAAACTCCATTAAGACCAAAAGGTCAAATCATTCAAAACATATCAAATATTCAACATCGACGTGCTTATAACACATATTTTCTCAAAAACACAATTTCAAATGGAGTTCACGACCCAAATATCAAAATCATGATATATATCGTTCAAGATTCATGCTTTATATTACCACACATGTAAATCCATCTTTCAAAATCATAAACATCAAAATTTCATAATAATCATCATAAGATATGGGTTCATGTTTGAAGTTCATAAAAATCATGCCTTTGTAAAGAAAATTACTTTTGGGCACAAGAACGAAAGAGAGTTCTTATTGAAAAACCCCACATACCTCAAAGGATGAACTTCAAGAATGACTTCCCGAGAAAAGGAGTGATCTTCACAAATTTTTGGGTTCCCCACGTAGCCCTTGCGATAAGGATTCCGAATATATAACTATCTTGGAGAGGAGATGAACGATTCACGAACTACTTTGGTTTTTCTATGAAAACCCTAACCTTTGTTCTTGGTGTTCTTGAGGGAAAATATTGATATTTTGGACTTGATGTAGTTTAATCACGTGATATAACACTTAACACATCATTTAAACCAAAGTTGAATCGGATTGGACTAGGAAATATTGGCCGGGAGCGATAAGGCAGGCGGCGCCTGGCTTTTAGCGCTGCAATCCAAACACGACCTAGGCTCGTCTAAAAATTCCGAAACTCACCCGAAACATCCTACGACCTTGACCCATCGCAACACAACAAAAATTTAGGAAAATGAATGTCGGGAAGGTCACAAAATAATTCATCGAAGATTCAAGGATGAAAATAAAACTAAGTGTATAAACAAGGCTAAACACTTGGTCAAATTTTGATGTTTTTATCACACTTAGCTCATTCCAAAGGCTTTAAAAATGCGGAAAATTTCTGGGGTCTTACATTATCTCCCCCTTGGGAATATTCGTCCCCGAATGATGCTAGATATGTCAAGATTAGATAGGGAATAGAGCATACAGCTGAAACCATTCATTAGACTCATCACCACATCGTTTCTCACTCCGAATACAATATAGAATGCATAAATTCAAGAAACTTCAGTTGAACACACAAGAAATAACAGTTGAACTGCTGTAACTTTTATCAAAAGTGCATGATTTAGGAAAGAACGGTACCTTCAGTTTGATCGGAGTTCGCGGAAAATAGGTGCGGGTACTTGGATCGCATATCCGCCTCAGCTTCCCAAGTTGCACCCTCAACAGATTGGTTTCGCCACAACACCTTGAACAAGGGAACTTCTTTGTTCCTTAGCCTTCGGACACTGAAATCAAGAATCTCAACAGGAATCTCATCAAAAGAAAGATTTTCTTGACTGTCAGCATTCACAGAGGAATCCACTACCACAGCATCGTTAATATGCTTTCTAAGCATGGAGACATGGAATATTGGATGAACTGAGGACAACTCGGAAGGCAACTCGACCTTATAAGTTACCTTACTAACACGGCAAAGAATTTTGTAAGGACCAACATAACGGGGACTAAGCTTCCCCTTCTTTCCGAATCTCTTCACCCCCCCTCATGGGTGAAATTTTTAGATACACAAGGTCACCAACTTCAAACTCAAGGTCTCTCCTTCTAACATCCGCATATGACTTCTGAAGACTCTGAGCAGTTTTCAACCTTTCCCTAATCAACTTAACTTTTTCCATAGCCTCGAATATTGAATCAGGACCACTCACAGCCATTTCACCCACCTCAAACCAACCTATGAGTGATCTACACTTCCTCCCATATAAGGCCTCAAATGGAGCCATGCCAATACTAGAGTGAAAGATGTTATTATAAGCAAATTCTATCAGCGGTAAGTGATCATCCCAACTTCCCTTAAAGTCAAGTGCACACGCTATCAATATATCTTCTAAGGTCTGGATGGTTCGCTCAGCCTGACCATCGGTCTGCGGATGAAAAGAAGAACTCAAAAGCACTTGGGTACCAAGACCCTTCTGAAAAGCTTTCCAAAATTGTGAAGTGAACTGAGTACCCCTATCCGAAATGATAGACAAGGGAACTCCATGCAGTCTGACTAACTCTCGGATATACAATCTAGCATAATCCTCAGCAGTATATGAAGTATGAACAGGCAAGAAATAAACAGACTTAGTCAATCTATCAACCACAACCCAAATGGAATCATGATGGCGTCGGGAAAGAGGTAAACCAGTCACGAAATCCATATTTATCTCTTCCCACTTCCAGGTAGGAATGCTAAACTCTTGCATCATACCACCAGGTCTTTGGTGTTCAACCTTAACCTGTTGGCTCATTGCACACTTAGCCACAAATGTTGCTATATCTTTCTTCATGCCACTCCACCAATAGATTTCCCACAAGTTGTGGTATATCTTGATGGCACCAGGATGAATAGAATATCGCGCCCCATGCGCTTCAGCCATAATTCTCTGTCTCAGATCATCAACATTTGGGACACACAATCTACCCTGCAATCTCAACACACCATCTTCCCCTTGGGAGAAAACCTCTACTTTTTGGTCCTTGACTGACTCCTTCAGTCTGACCAAACTAACATCTAAGTCTTGCTTCTCTTTCACTTCCGAAACCAAGGAGGATTCGGAACTACTCTGAACCCCTATACTACCTTCATCAGAATCAAACAACCTAACTCCCAGTCTAGCCAAACGATGCACATCACGAGCCAACTTTTTCTTACCTTCTACCACATGTGAAATACTACCCATAGACACTCTACTTAGGGAATCTTCCATAACATTGGCCTTGCCCGGGTGGTACAACACACTCATATCATAGTCCTTTAACAATTCTAACCATCGTCTCTGCCTAAGATTCAATTCTCTCTGGGTAAACACATACTGCAGACTCTTATGATCAGTGAAAACATCAACATGGACACCATACAAATAGTGTC
Organism: Capsicum pubescens; assembly: GCA_030864215.1. Lineage (NCBI taxonomy): Eukaryota > Viridiplantae > Streptophyta > Magnoliopsida > Solanales > Solanaceae > Capsicum > Capsicum pubescens. The sequence goes on along the minus strand of CM061541.1, from coordinate 80,338,877 downwards.
TCTAGATTTTCAAAGCAAACACAATAGCAGCCAACTCAAGGTCATGGGTGGGGTAATTTTTCTCATGGGGTTTCAACTGTCTAGAAGCATACGCTATCACCTTACCCTTCTGCATCAACACATAACCCAAACAAACTCTAAAAGCATCACAGTACACCACAAAACCATCAACACCATTAGGTAAAGTCAAAACAGGGGTTGTAGTGAGTCGAGTCTTCAACTCCTGAAAACTCTTCTCACAAGATTCGGACCACAAGAACTTCACTTTCTTTTGGGTAAACCGAGTCATAGGAGACGTTATAGAGGAGAAACCCTTAACAAAATAGTAGTAATAGCCAGCTAAACCCAAGAAACTTCGGATATCAGTTGGAGAAATAGGTCTAGGCCAATTTCTAACAGCTTCGGTCTTTTGGGGATCAACTCTAATACCTTCGGAAGAAATGATATGACCCAGAAAAGCAATAGACCTTAGCCAAAACTCACACTTACTGAATTCGGCAAATAACTTGTGATCTCTAAGGGTTTGCAAGACAGTTCGGAGATGATCAGAATGTTCACCCTCACTACGGGAGTACACCAGTATATCATCTATAAACATAATGACAAACATATCCAGATATGGTCTGAACACTCGATTCATGAGGTCCATGAAAGCTGCTGGGGCATTAGTTATCCCGAAAGACATTACAAAAAACTCAAAGTGACCATAACGAGTTCAGAAAGCGGTTTTTGGGATGTCACACTCCCTAACTTTGAGTTGATGATAGCCAAAACGAAGGCCTATCTTTGAGAAGTAACTTGCACCTTGCAATTGGTCAAACAAATTATCTATTCTCGGAAGGGGGTACTTATTTTTTACGGTGACTTTATTCAATTGGCGGTAATCAATGCACATACGCAAAGAGCCATCTTTCTTTCTCAGTAACAACACAGGAGCACCCCAAGGAGAAACACTGGGTCTTATGAAACCCTTATCTAGTAGATCTTGAGTTGCTCTTTCAACTCCTTAAGTTCTGCAGGGGCCATACGATAAGGAGGAATAGAAATGGGTTGAGTATCGGGAAGAAGATCAATCCCGAACTCTATCTCTCTATCAGGAGGTATCCATGGGAGATCATCCGGAAAGACATCAGAAAACTCATTAACGACGTTAACAGACTGGAGAGTTGAAGTCTCAGACTTAGTGTCTTTGACTCTAACCAAATGGTAAATACACCCCTTGGAAATAAACCTTCTAGCTTTGAGGTAAGAGATAAAATGACTCTTGGGTGACACAGAATTCCCAGACCACTCAAACACGGATGCACCCTAAAACTGAAACTTGACCATTCGGGTCCGACAATCAATAGAGGCATAAGAAGAATACAGCCAGTCCATACCCAGAATCACATCAAAATCCACCATATCTAACTCAATCAGATCAGCCAACATGACTCTATGAAGAACAGTAACAGGACACTTTTTATACACTTTCTGGGCAACAATCGAATCACCCACTAGGGTAGAAACTAGGATAGGCTCAAGAATAATCTCAGGACTCATTTCAAAATTCACAGCAATCAAAGGTGTAACATATGAGAAACTGGATCCAGGATCCAACAAAGCATACACATCAAACTAAATTATTCAAAGCATACCAGTAACAACATCGGGAGAGTCCTCCTGTTCCTGGCGGGACGGTAAAGCATAGAATCTATTCTGGTGTTGCCCTCCAGCATTGCTTGAAGAGGCGCCCTGAGCTGGGGCTAGGCGAGTTGCTAGAACTGGAGCACTAACAGTCTGAGTCTGGGTCTGAAGGCGATAATCACGATGCCCTTGTCCATTCTGTGGACAATCTCTAACTCTGTGACCCATGTCACCACACCAAAAACAACCTCTTTTCTCACCCCAACACTCACCCGAATGAGCCCTACCACACTTAGGACATAGGGGATGATTTGTCTTACTACCAACACTGTACAGGAACCTGGATGCATATGACCTGTTACCTTTCTCCTACCTACCTCTAGGCACGGAAGCACTAGCAGATGACAGTGCTGGCATAGATGAACGGTCCTGATACTGAGGGAGACTCACTCCCTGCATTCTAGTCTGACCCTTTCTGTGCTGCTCGGACCTAGCTCTCTTATTCTCTCTCATTCTATCTCTCTCCTTAATCTTGTATGCCTCAATCTGTTGGGCATTAGTCATCAGCCTAAAAAGGTTCATCTCACTATTCAGCATAGTAGACCTACACTCCTTAACCACATAACTAGATACTTCAGTCACAAACTTACCATACTAGCCCAATTATCAGCCACTAAGTCAGGAGCATACTTGGCCAACTGATTGAACTTTAGACAGTACTCCCTAACAGTCATAGAGCCCTGTCGCAGGTTCATAAACTCTTTCACTTTTGCCTCCCTCATCTCCAAAGGGAAAAACTTATCCAGGAATGCATCCTGGAACTCTTCCCAAGTCATAGGGACAGCTCCCTCACCTCTACCTTTCCTCCAAGCAACAACCCAGTCAGAAGCAAGGTCTTTTAACCTATACGCAGTCAACTCCACACTATGTTCCTCAGATACATGCATCACCTAAGTAATCTTCCTCACCTTCTCTAAAAACAACTGTGGATCCTCATCAGACTTGGACCTATAGAATTCCTGCGGATTCATCCGCATGAAGTCATGGATCCTGGAAATAGATGAATCACCTCCCTGCTGCTATGGAGCCGGGGCCGGGTTGGCCTGAACATTTGAAGTAACAGCTTGGGCCAGCGCCTGAAAGGCTGCCCGAAATTCAGCATGAGACACATTTTTATTCAATGGGTCAGCGGGTTAAGGTTGCTGACCATCATTATTTCTTCTAGCTCGACATGGAGGCAAATTTCTGAAAGAGGAGAGCATGATTTAATAGCAGAGAGAGACACTTTAAGCACGATAGACTTCTTAAAGAAAGAATCACACTTTCCCTAAAACATCTCATAGCCTCTTGCTCATAGATGTGGTGCGCTACACACCGATGATCAAGACTCTACTTAATGCGGCTTGTCAGACTCCCTAGGACTCCTTAAACCTTAGGCTCTGATACCAAGTTTGTAACGCCTCGAAAATGGGTTCCAGAGCGTCACACGGTGCTTAAGGCTACAAGTATCCCCAAGCTAACCCTTTGAGCCTATTTCATTCAGTTCAACACAAATCAACGGGGTTTCCATAAATAACCCTCAAAATATCATCAGAGTAATAATAATTCACCAATAAAAAGGAAATCTTGAAAACATCAAAATACGACTGATTCGTTAATTCCCAACATCTAAGCTAGTCTGACAAGCCTCTAAGAAAATCAATAAAACCAGCGAGCCATTGGAACATGCCCCAATTGACACATACTCAGTTATCAAATGTAAACAATTTTGTGAAACCAACATCAGACATCACATCATCGGAACATAGGGACATACCACAATAGAGAATGTAGAACAGCGTGCCCGAAGAATCACTGTCGAACCTGGCACTGAGCACCTGAACCTACATTCTGAGAAAATGCAGCCCACATTCGAAGATGTGGGTCAGTACCATGGAAAAGAACCGAGTATATGAGGATGTATGCAGTTTTATAAACATCATCATCATAAATATTTATAAGAAATATGCATGATATATAAAGACTCATATAGCCCGAAGAAAATCATCATAATCATGAGAGGATGAAATAAGTATAATAACACATGTGAGTCATCATATAATTTGTCAATCACTTTCAGTTCATCAAGAATATCAATTCTCATAATGTAAATATCATTTAAATCTTCTTAAATAATAACTTTCACAATTCCACTTTCAAATCACTTCACCATTCACCATAGACACAAGGAAACACACACACACTGGGAGATCCTATTACCGACATAAACCATGTGAGCTACATGGAGTCCAACGTACAACCTACGTTGGGAAGAGTCGTCCTATCCTTGCCATCGGAGTAGGAGTATCTATATCAAATCCATACAAACTAGTGATCACTATATAAATTAGCCTCAGGCTCACTCCTACGGGGGCACATAGTTCTAGGGAAGTAAGGTCACTTTATACCTCCCACTCGGTGCTAAAGATTTCTCCCGGACATAGCTCAGATCATTTCAAATACAATCCACAATAAAATAATTTAAGTAATATATAAATATACAATGGGAGCCATCATGCTTTCCATTTATCAAAATCAACCACGTTGTGGATTTCTTTCACACTCGAGTTCAAAACAACTCCATTAAGACCAAAAGGTCAAATCATTCAAAACATCTCAAATATTCAACATCGACGTGCTTATAACACACATTTTCTCAAAAACACAATTTCAAATGGGGTTCACGACCCAAATATCAAAATCATGATAAATATCGTTCAAGATTCATGATTTATATCACCACACATGTAAATTCATCTTTCAAATTCATAAACATCAAGATTTCATAATAATCATCATAAGATATGGGTTCATGCTTCAAGTTCATAAAAATCAAATAAAAATCATGACTTTGTAAATAAAATTACTTTTGGGCACAAGAACGAAAGAGAGGTCTTGTTGAAAAAACCCGCATACCTCAAAGGATGAACTTCAAGAATGACTTCCCAAGAAAAGGAGTGATCTTCGTGAATTTTTGGGTTCCTCATGTAGCCCTTGTGATAAGGATTCTGAATATATAACTATCTTGGAGAGGAGATGAATAATTCACGAACTACTTTGGTTATTCTATGAAAACCCTAACCTTTGTTCTTGGTGTTCTTGAGGGAAAATATTGATATTTTGGACTTAATGTGGTTTAATCCCGTAATATAACACTTAACACATCATTTAAACCAAAGTTGAATCGAATTGGACTATGAAATATTGGTCGGGCGCGATAAGGCAGGTGGCGCCTAGCTTTTAGTGCTGCAATCTAAACACGACCTAGGCTTGTCTAAAAATCTTGAAACTCACCTGAAATATCCTACGACCTTGCCCCATCGCAACGCAACAAAAATCTCAGAAAATAAATGTCGGGAAGGTCACGAAATAATTAATCGAAGATTCAAGGATGAAAATAAAAAAAAGTGTAGAAACAAGGCTAAACAGTTAGTCAAATTTTGATATTTTTATCACACTTAGTTCATTCCAAAGGCTTTAAAAATGCAGAAAATTTCCTGGGTCTTACTCCTACATTCTCCCATATTGAATAGATGATAGTGATTATCTATATTGAGGATGTTATATTACTTTTGGATGAGGCAAACCAGTTGCTAAGGATAATCCATAATATTCTTTTTATTCCAAGGGAGTAGTGTTAGAGGAGATATTAGATGAGACTACACAGGTTGATATACTTACACTGATAGATAATGTGGTCTTTACCATTTGATACACTGACCAATTTGGCTAGTACTAATTCAACTGCCACGAGAGCCTTAACTACCTCTACTACATACCCTCTGGTTTTATTTTTAGCACTTACACTCATATAAGATAGTATTATATCCATCGTAATGTGGACCTATTAAGGAGAGAAGAAAATTAAACTACTCACTCAGAAACTTAAGCCATATCTAGAAAACTCTATAGTTGTTAAGTTATTCTACTAAAGGAGTCCTTGGATGATTCTATTTGGATGATGAATGGATGAATGGATGAATTAATAGGATTATGGATTATGTAATCTAGTGACTAAGCAAATTTTAGGCCCCTAATTTTATAAAATTCTTCACTAAGATGGCATAGTATTGTTCAGAGATAGAAGCACTAAAGGCTCTCTATGTGCATATAGTGGATGTGCTAATTTTTATGACACTTGTAGAGCCTGAGAAGGAGCAACAATTCTATAGTATGTTTGAGGATTTACCCATGTGTTACATGAGAAAGAGAGTGAGAGAAAAGTATGATGATGAGGTTATTTATAAGTATAAAAGAAATAATGAGGGAAAATTGTAGTTATTGGAGGCTAGACAACACTCTATGGATGTATATAAATTAGTAAAGGCTCGACATCACTCTCTGGATGACAATCAATTTATAAAGGAGGAAAAATGGGCCCAATCTAGTATAATGAAAACTATCTTAGCACATACAAGTGTTGGGGTTCTTAGAGATGATGACCCTTCAGTTGTGTCTTGACAATTAAGTCTACCACCTACCGGCATTGTTATCATTGATGACATTATTTTTTGTGTTGGGTCTCTACCTATAGCTCCAAATTTGATAATAGGCACCCAAACCTAAGGCACCAAAGGTAAGTTCTTGACTTCCATGCTTTTATTTATTACATTAGGGACAATGCATGTTTTTAAGTAGAGGTGGGGTTGTCTGTGTCTGTGTATCCCCCCACAAGTTTTTCTTACCATGTTTCCTTTCCCAAGGGTATTTTAAATTTTTTTGAACTAGAATGTCTAGTTTTTTATGTCTTATTTTATGTTTTTTTATTAGGAGGTTTGAAAAATAGGAATACTTCAAGTGGTAAAAATATAGAACTTGAGACATTAAAAACATCCATGTTTGACAAATTAATTGAGAAAATAGATAACCCTCCAAAGTTGTGATGCACTATTTTGATATGTTGACCTATATGGATCTTTGCATGAAATTTTATGTGTATCAATGGAATGAACATTGATTAAGCTAGTGCATGAATTGAATAACTGGTAGTTGATAATGGGACTCCAAGCTATGTGTATGTGAGATGTCTTATTAAATTCTTACTTTGTGAGTACAATTTAAAACTCTTTGTTAGTCTTTCTAAAGTATCATGACTTTAGTTTCAACCCTAGAAGTAACATAGTTTAGGAACCATAAGTGGAACCAAACTAAACCATTATACTAGCATGATTCATGAGCAGCTAAAGAGTTAAAAATAATACTTTGTGAAAGGCTAAGTATGATAAAATGGGAAAAATAAAAATTTAACTAAATGTTCAAAAAGTTAATACAACAATTGTATCATGAAGTGAGTAAAAAAGAAATAAACTAAATACAACTTCGAATTAATTTCTATAAAGACACTAGAAATACTGAGTAAAGTTAGCCAGGACATGACCTCTTGTTATCACTAATCAATATATGTGAACTGAAAAGACTGCCATAACTACTAATTGACTGGAATTCTCAAATAAAGAGAACTCATCGCCTTCTGACTAAGTTGTGATCTGGCTGACCATGATCCGATGTGCTAAAACTTATACTATCATAAATAAAATATTCTATAGTACTTTGAACATGCTGAGCATGTGAGATATTCACTAGTCAATAAAAACACTTAAAACATGCTTTAAAATTGAGGAAATAAAATATTTTCTAAAATATGAATTTAAATAATATTTGTACTGAAAAGTTGTGAGATATAATGAAATCTCTAAACCATGAGCTAAATAATTTTTGAAAATTGACAGCTTTAAAAGCATAATATTTCATGTGATTTAAACTTAATGTACAAACTTATTGCAAAGTGATGAACTGTAGAACAATGACCCTATATAAAATACATATATACTAATATGCAAGAATAATATGAAAAGTCATAGTATCAAGGCCAGGAAAATTAAATTGAGATCATTTAGAAATATTTAGTTTGAGACTATGAGAGAGCCTATTAACTGACATAAATCATGTGAGTTAAATATGGAGTCCAATGTATACATCCTATTGAAAGGCCGAATATATCTTTTGATGTGTCGTGGTTTCATGGTACATTCAATGCTTGAAATGGTAAAAATATGCATTAACTTAGGTTTTTTCATTAGATATGATGTGTGTTTTATATGTGTTACATGTAAATTAGGTTGGAATTGGAGTTTGACTTAAAAAGGAGGAAAAAGCTCTGAAAGGTTAAAGTACTGGTCAGACTATGAGTTTTTAAGCCATCTTATGACTCATAGCCAGACTTCTGAGGTTACCAGTGGCAAAATCTAAGCTGAAGGAGCTAAGTAAATACTAATCATGACTCATAAGAAGTGACTACGAGTCATGATGTGCAATCATAATGAGCATGGTGTAAAAAACACATGAAGATGGATAAAATTGGCACCAGCGGTAATGAGTAAATATCACAAGTTTTAAGGATTGATTATGACTCGTGGTGAGGAGTCATACTATTAACATACTTAGAAATCCTGTAAGAGAATATTCACTAGAGTGACTACGATGATAAAAGATCTACTATAGAAGGAAACAAGTCGTGACCAGTCCGAAGACTCATTTATAGAGGTGTGACCACTACCAATATAGTTTTCCTTATTTGATTTGATTAGGTCTCCTTTGTTATTTTAAAACTCTATAAATACCCTTTGGGTATTTACAGATTTTTTAGATTTTCTACATACTTCCACATACTTTGAGACTTGATACTTTGTTCTTGGTTTTTTTAGTTTCGTAATCAATTAGAGATTTTGGATTTTATTCTTTTCATTCTTGTACAATTGATTCAATGTTTTCTTCTTTGAATTCCTTATATAATTGTATAACCATGAGCGGATAAATTTCTTGACTAGGGTTATAGGAACCCTGGAGCATTAATAATGTAGGGGAAGTGGGATATTCATCTAGATTGTTGTGACTGCATGTATTGTAATAAAATTCTTATTAATTGTCTCCTAAGCTACTTAGAATCTTGGAAATTGCTTGTATTTGAGATCATCCTCACAAGGGAGTTTGCTGCGGGATTTTGCATGTACTTTTAGAGGTTGGGATCATAATGGGATAGTGCATGTTCTTCCAATTGGGGGTGGGGGCATACTGCATAGTCATTGCAGGTTGTTGTTGTCGTGTTTCTTTTCCCATCGACTGCGGTTTGAATTCAGAACTGCAATGTTTAGGTTAAATGTGTGTTTTGTTTTCTGTTCGTGTTTTGTGATGTTTTGTGTGATGTTTAATTAGGAAAAAAAATTGTACCCAAGGTAGTTGACGCATTTTGAGTGAATATGCTGAAATTATTTTGAATTTGCTTGAGAAAATGGTACCCCTCTTAAATATTTGAGTATAACTCTATAATATGTGTATACGTGTGACCACTATGAATTTTGTAATTACATTAGAATTAGGGACGTAATAACTATGGTGAAAAATTGAATGAATTGATAGGGAGTAACTAGCAATGTGTGTGTGAGGCATTACCTAGTTCCCTGAGCGTATGGAATCCAAAACATGACCGGTTGGTCTTACTTAGGTCGTAATTTAGTCGCTTAGGAAAGGATCATAGGCCATTTTTCAAAGCAGTCCACTTTAGCCTAAAATAATTAACCAAATGTAATAAATATCCCTTAATCCCAAATTTGAGCCTTAATATACATATTTTTTTGTTTACACGGATTCATCTTCCTATTTTTAACTACAATAAATGTATTTTGGCCCTTGTCCTCCTTGGACACTGTACTGCTCAACTCAGGAAAATCACCATTAAGGGTGGCATATCAGGGTGCATAGTCTAAAGTGGGTATGAAGAAAAGGTGTAGATAGAAAAATAAAGTAGGGTTGGGTGTGGCAAGAGAAATAATTTTAAAAGGAAAAAAAATCAAAAGAAACTAAGGATTTGAAAAAATAAGAAAAAAAAAGGAATAAAAGAAACCACACCCAACCTGAATAAGCAGAAAATAAATAAAAAGGGAGAAATAAGGGTGGATTAAAAGATAAGACGGTTAGCTGAGTGGACCCCAATGTATTCATAGTACCAAGGAGAATAAGTCACTAAAAATTTCAAATATACCATACCAGCCCCCAAGCCTATGTTACAAGCCAGATTAAGTCCTATAGTGATCCTAACCCGACTGTCCAAAAACTCAAGTAAAGAAAATAAGGACAAGCCTATGTCATTCTGTACACTTTAATTCAAACTTCTTTGTGACTGTAGCATCTCTTGAATGTCTCTGTAGTAAAATGTTGATTTAATTGAGCGAGGGACTTCTTTGACTGTAAGGGTACATGGGTTGCGTTGTTAGATTTCTTACCTGTTCGGGTACTGTAACTTAGATATTCCTAGTTGTTCATTGCTAATGTAATTCCATAACTTGATTCCTGTATGTCACATTGTTGTACCTGATCAATATACATAGTTGAGTTTTTGCGAAAGTAAAAATAAGTGGAGGGTAATGTGTTATAAGCAAGGATTGATAAGTCGACTGCCAAAGGTATCTTAGGATCTTTGTAATTAAGCATCGTTTGTGTTTTTCGTTTTATGTTTTTTCCCAAGGACATGAAAATATTTTAAGTTGAGGGTGTTGATATGTTGTGGTTTCATGGCACATTCGATGCATAAAACGGTGAAAATATGCATTAACTTAGATTGTTTCATCAGATATGATGTATGTTTTATGTGTGTTGAAGGTAAATTAGGTTAAAAGTGGTGTTTGATAGAAAAAAGCTCTAAAAGGTTAAAGTATTGGTCAGGATACAAGTCATTAAGTCACCTTACGATCGTAGCCAGACTCATAAGGTTACCAGTGGCAAAAGTTGGGTTGAAGGAGCAAAGTAAAGACTGACCACTACTCATAGGGAGTGACTACGAGTTTTGGTGTACAATCATACTGAGTACAGTGGACAAAAATCATGAAGATGGATAAAAGAGGCTCTAATGGTAACGATTGAAGACCATGAGTCGTAAGGACTGATTAGGACTCGTGGCAAGGTGTCATCTTGAAAACAGACTGGGAAGTCTAGAAAGAAAAAATTCACTGGAGTGACTGATAACACTCAACTTACACTGATATTTTGATGCAAGGCAGTCATTGGTAATAGAAATCCAAAAAAAGTTGGGTCAAATCCATAAGTAACCATGTGAGTGGTAATCGAGTAAGTTCAAAATGAAAGTTACTTTCTAAATTCAAATATGGGATAACAATATTTGGGGGGTTTGAATGTTTTTGATAATGTCACACTTTTAGGGATTCTAGAAGACTAATTCGAGGCTAACAATAATTAGAGTATAATCAATTAGGAATGGATCTTGGTGTTATGCCATTCTAGATGTGAATTTACACATTGGTAATTGAGAATTTTTCCAAATTTAGCTAGGCGTTGTGGGTAGGCCAGATTTAAGGTATTAGTGCTAGTGTTTCAACAAAACACTAAATTTCACTCATGGCTTCTTTCAAATACATCATGAGCGTAACAAAATACCAAATCCAATACCTCATACTAGCATCCTTATTTCAAAGATGATGTTTATGAACATAGAAAATCCATACAACAACCCTATTTCTAAGATAGTGCCAGGACTCAAGCTAATTCAAGGTGTAGTTCACTATTACTCATCACTCATAGCCCTCTTTCACGGATGATATGAGATCGAAGTCAATTGAGGTTTTCACCAACAATTCTCAATTTAAACCTACGATAATAGCAAAACCACAACAAATAGATAATTAGTAGATAAATAAAAAACACCCAAGCACAAATCACAACCTATCCAAGAATAACCCCAAGAGGAAGAACTTGATATTCATAAAGATAAAAAAGTAAAGATAGACCAAAATTTCCACGTAATTGATCCATGAAAGATAAAGATAATGTAAATCCAAACTTTAAATTCCAATAAACCTTCAATGGAAATTGCTAATCCTTAACTTAGGAGTTACGCTAAGGTCTTCTTAGCTCAAGAGTAGTACAAAAATGTTGCAAGCCCCCCTAGAGATGATAAATTGATGATGGGTAAAGATGGATAAAAGATATATAATCTTCTTATCTTGTGAAAGGGTTTAACCCATTAATATTTTGGGACTCAACTCTATGAAATTACAATCTTACCCCTTAACTTTTTTTTTCGGCCAATTATGATCTCTATCTATTGGTCGCTATCACGACTCCTGCGATCGCTGGTGGTCACAATATGATCGCAACCCTCAAGCCACGATCGTGGTATCTGAGGGTTGATCTCTGGTCCTGATTTTCAACTCTTACAGATTTTGGTCATGTTCATTCCTTTTCAGCATCGTTTCAACTCTTTTTCAACCAATTACCAATGAACACACAAACCATGGGATTCAATACATAATAATTAAGATTTATCTTCATATACCTAATTATTTCATCATAGTGTGCGTGAATTTGGATGTAAAAAAGTGGCAAATTTTCCACTCATCAGCACCCCCAACTTAAAACTTTGCTTTTCCTCAAGCAACACTACTCCATATTCAATGAGACTACTAAATTATAAGTCCATTCATTTGACCAAATGATCACATTGACTTCGAACTCGATTAGCCCCTCAAAATCAAGCACATTTTCAAGGATGCACAAGAATTTTAAGAACAACAAATCAACAACCACTAACTCTATAGAAGTAACTCTCTATCAGTAGTGACTCAACCACACGTTTTTGCCTCATTTTTGGAAGATGATAACTTCTCCCACCATAACTATACCACATACCTCCACATGAAAAGAAGTCCCAACATATTGTAACGACCCAAAATCACCTCTCGGGATGTCACACGATGATTAGGGCTCAAGTAGCCCTAAGATAACTCTTTAAGCCTATCACTTCTCATAATAACTCATTCATGAAGAAATATACAAAACGCTGGCACTGTCATATCAAATAAAAGGAAATACAAAGATAACACTCAGTCCAAACAACCACAATACTAGAAATCTCAACACAACCACAGTCTGATAACTAGTCTGACAAAGCCTCTACTACTCTATGAACTCGAGAGTCGTTGGGGAAGGTCCCCGACTGACTCAAACTGAACTGAAAGTAATGACATAAACACTCTAGTATTGAAATATCTAAAGATAGGCCCTCGAACCAAGAGGACTCACCACTGGAGAAATGTAGACAAAGGTACTCGGGAATCACTGACGAGGTTGGGACTGAGCACCTAAACCTACATTATAAGATAATATAGCACATAGACGTATATGTGGATCAGCACTTGGGAATGTACTGAGTATATGGGGGTGTATGCATTTACATAAAACAATATCAATACTCTTTAATCAAATCATGCATGCAAATAGAAATGACTCACGTGGCTTGAATAAGTCTAAAATGTAAAGCTCATAAATCATGTAGAATAAAGCATGTAACACAAATCTCGTGAGTCATTATACTTTGGCTTTAAAATCTATAATCTCCTCTTATTCTCATTACTAATAGGATGAAGGAAGCTTTAAACAATACTTTCAACTCATGCATATATCTCATGGAGAGTAAAACTTCTTTATTGCTTAATAACTTATAACTCTTTTGAACTCAAACACTTGGAACTCGAAATCATATGACTTTGGTTTAAAAACTGATGATCAACTCTTATTAGTAGAGAAAACTATTTCCTTCTTTGGAAAATACTTAAAAGAAGTTCATTCATTTTAGAAAATATCGCATCTCAAACTTTAGGGAAAACATTCTATCTCAATGGAAAATACCTTTGTTTTAGGGAGGTTCTGTTAACCGACATAAACCATGCGAGCTACATGGAGTCCAACGTCTTGTCCTCCTAAGAAAAAAAACCTCACATTGGGAAGAGGAATCATACTCTTTCCAAGGAGTATAACCTCAACTCAGTGATCACTTATCTCGACCTCGGGCCCAATCATCTCGGCCTCAGGCCCAAAATGTCAAACCTATGGTGGCACGTAGTTCTGGGCTAACAAACCGTGGTAACTTACCCAACTCGGTGCTAAATACTACTCCCTTTAGTTTATCTCGCTAATCTCATGAAAATCCACTTTTAAAATAATCTCATGGTTCGTAAAAATCCAACAATCAAATCTGTAATCTTAAGTGGTAGAGTGGATTTCAAAACTCTATGACCATTAGGTCAAAACATTTCTCAATAATCTCAAAATACTCAAATCATGGGTGCTTATAGCACAAAAGTTCATCAAATTGCAAGTCTCAAGTAGGGCTTAATGACCCATAATTCAATCTCAAGTTAAAACTCATTAAAATGCATATTAGATAGCATATAGATTCATAAATCATATAGAAATCTGGAATTCACAGCAATTTAGCTCTTAATCTCAACATACCCATATACTTTAATATCTCAAACATTTCAACTATTAACTTTTCAAGGATTAAAATCATGGGGTATAGACCCAGCTGCAATTTCTCAAGAAAACATATAAAATCATGCCATTAGACTCTCAATTTATGGGGAAACATCAAAAGCTTGCGACCAATAATAATGGGTGGAAAACCCCAATTCAATTTCATGTAAAATCTCATAAATTACAGAAAATTATAGTTGAAATAAGCCTTTGGGAACAAGGGTGAAAAGATTACCCTTGTTCAAAACCCCACATACCTTAGACTATGAAATTGGATGAACAAGCTTTCTTCAACTCTTCTTCTTACTCTTGAGAAAGGGTTCTTTCAACACTTGAACTTGGGGAACTTAAATCTCAACTCAATTTATTGAATCTATGGGGAGTTCTTGGATTTCTTGGAGAAGGGTTTTAGATTTGATCTTGAGGGAAAAACCCCAGCTCTCTTGTGCTTGGATGATGAATGACGCTATTTTTTTTATTTGGAATTTATCAGGGTATAAAAGAGTGGAAAGACCAAAAAGCCCTTTTAAAAATGAGTTAAAAATACTGAACGGGGGCTGTGACGGTCAGAGCGATGGTCCATCGCTAGCCTGACGGTCCGTCGCTAGCCTGACGGTCCGTCGGATCATCCATCGCATGTCGGTTAGAAAAAGAACACACTGCCTCGATGTGAAGGTCAAAGTGATAGTCCATCACAGTCTTGACGATTCGTCGGATCGTCCATTGCACGTTGTCCAGGATGATACCACACTGCCTCAGTGGCAACGGTCCATTACAGCCTTGACGGTTCGTCTTCCTGGCCGTCGCAATTAGGCCAGAACAGGGAGTTAATACCTTGGTTGTGAAAGTCCAAGTGACGTTCCATCGCACACTCGACGGTCTGTCGGATCGTCCGTCACACCTGGGCGGTTCCAATAACTCTCAGTAAAACGACCATAACTTCTCACCCGGACGCCGGATTTGGACAAAATTGGTATCGGTAGAAAACTAATTCAATTATCTACATGAAAAAAAGTCAAATTTAAGAAAATTCTATATGGTTTAAATACCAATCACTGGGGAATTCTCTTCTCAATCTTTTAGGGCCTAAATTACCCTTCACTTGACACACTCCAAGGCTCAGACTACGAGGGAACTTTGTAGGGTCTTATACACATTATAGTATATTTCACGAAACAAGGGACTAAATCACAAGCACTCGCTCTCACAAGGAATCTCTTAATGCAAATAAGTATCATGCCATATGTTTTCCCTTATTTTCAATCGCCACTAACTTGAAGACACATGGTTGGAGATCTCGAAGGACTTTTTCAAACTTGTAATGTTGGCTTGCGAATGGGTAGGATAAATATTTGGCATCAAAGTGAATACACTCTGCTTGAAATCTGCATAGTACAATATTTAATTTGACTTTGGTTCATGGGCCACTTTGTTACTTTCAAGCTCATATATGCACCTACTTCTACTACCTTGATTCACCCATCTTTTGAAAGCATTTTCTTCTAATCTCTTTTCTTTGTATAATTCATGTATTTCTTTCCTTTATTGAATCCTTTCTTTTTCCTATTCATTTTTTGATTGTTTAGATCTTAGGGACTCACTTATAACCCCTTGGCCCAAAGTTACCTCTTTCGAGATTCACCACCCCTAACTTAGGATTTTAGACTCGAGTTGTACTTTTAAGTTCAAAGAGGGTAGGGTTTAAAAGAGGGATATAGTTCAAATATCTCATGGATTGTAATGTGGTTGCCAAATAAAGGTTTAAAGACTCAAAATGGGTGACTAGGGATACTATCTATGTATGGGTAGACTCTTTAGGCTGAAATGGGTCAACAAAGAAGGCCTACGATCATTTCACCAACCATGCATAGTCAAAATTATCTTTCAAAGACCAATAGCACAAGTTCTAGAAAACGCAAGTAAGCATGAGAATAAATCAACTACACTCAGCATACATGGCATGCAAACTTTTCAAGGAGGATCAATTGCATTTCCTTTTAAAGGCAAAAGGAGTTATTTACAACACACTACATACTAATGAATTTGGAATCACCAAATGAGGGTAATGCATTGTTATAATATTATTCATGTCTATTTCTTGATTTTCACAAAAAAATTTGGATGGATGGGGATGTGTGTTTCGTATTTCACCACGCAATATGGCTATTGCTAGCACAAAATCAAGTTGTTATCTTATATTTAGGCTCCCACATGGGCATACCATATGGATACATAGACCTTTCCATAGGAATAACAATAATCCCAAATCTATAATTCCACGGGTACTCAGACTTCACCTGCATCTATGGCTCAAAACCCCAACACGATGATTTTTCCTTAAGAATGTAGTCACTCAATCTATCACAGGGAAAGGTTGGTCCATCATCTTTATTAAAAAGGGGATTAAGAAATATAAAAAGATAATGCAACAAGAAATTTACAAAGTTTCTATAGTTGGTGTGAACAAGAACTTGAAGGCTTGAGGTGTCCTCACAGCATATCATAAATGCATAAGAAGCGAAAAAGGGGCTCCCTTAAGCTGCAACATGGGTTGAAATTTGCTACACAACTGCCATCGTGATAGGCTGAGTTGCGAATGCGTGACCTCGATCGCGATATTTGAGGCTAATTTTCCCCTGTTTTGCCCTATTTTTTCTGCATGGCTTCCAACTTCCCAACTCAGTTTCCCCTTGATATTTAGAAATCCAATTTTTCTAACACCTGCAAAGCATCAAAACTAAGTGAATTTCTTAAAGATAAATGAAATAAACATGTAACCAATGAGCTTTCTCCCATCAAGTGCCTTAGTTAAAGTCGCGTTACGGCCTCTTTTGACTATCATTTATGTCACCACTTAGAGGATTTGAATTGTTGGCCTAACTTTCGATCCATATTTCTTTGAGGTACTTTGGGCAAAGGTAAGGGCACAATGATACATATTCTATATTGATACTTTGAAAACTTGAATCTTTTACCCAACTTCACATCAAACTTCTGAATAGGCTCGTTGGGTATTGGTGAGAATATCAATTGATGACTAGTTAAAAATCAGATTTTGAACTTCTTGGACTTAAAGTAAGGGACATCATTTCACACTTTTGGAATGAAAAACTCCAAAATATAATGATTTTTCACCTCATCTCCAAAGTTCATCACTTTCTTGGGTGGTTCAACTTTCATCACATCCACTAAGCATAATGTTGAAAAGTGATTAGAATGTGGTCATCTTTATAATTCAAGATTTGCATTCTTCTTGACATTCTGACCCTGAAATGGAATAGAGTCTTCACAAAAGATTTTCTTGGCTTTTCCATCAACTATAGTACCATTTCCTCAATTTTGGCATCCTTTATTATTTTTTGCTCAGTTTGTTGGTAAATCACCAAGAATTCTTCAACATCAAGCTCAAAATCATCCATATGGCTTGATATCTTTTCTTAATAAACCTCATTTGGAACATTTGGCATATTCATGGTACTTTAAAGAACAAACTCGTCACCCACTTCTTCTTCCTTTTCACTTTTTTTTCAATTGACGCTATGGATTGATGCAAGAGATGCACATTCTCCCCCATTGTAATCACCTGATCCAAGATATTTAGAAGCATTGATTCAATACTATTGTATCCCACACGTTGTTCTTCATTTATCACATCATGAGACCTATCAAATTCATAAGAAGAACAAGCATTTTTGTTAGCATAATTAGGGGAGGTGGCATTTGGACAATCACTCCAATGTTCATCTCAACCACCACATTAAGAATAATCATACTCCCAATAGGATCGAGATGGTGCACACACCTCTTTCCCGGGAGAATATTTATGATTTGACCAAAATTGGGGTCAACCATATTATGGACATAGATCATCAAGATAAGATTTGCAACCACTAAACTCACATTCATTCCAACATGCCATAGTGACAAGAAAATAAAAACAAAAATCTACCTAACACAAGAAATAAAAGAAAATTATAAACGCATATTCACACGTTTGAATCAAAGAAAGTATGCTAAAATTCCAAACTAACCCAATACGCCAAATTATTCTCTGGCAACGGCACCATTTTTTATAACGCACAACTTACAATGATATTTTGATGCAGAGCAGTCGTCGTCAATATAAACCCAACAAAAGTCGGGGTCAAATCCATGAGGAATGATGTGAATGGTGTTCGAGGAAGTTTGAAATGAAATTTACTAGCTAAATTTAAATATGGGGCACAAATATTTGGGGGTTTTGAACGTTTTTTAAAATATCAAAATTTTAGGGCTTCCAGAAAACTAACTTGACGCTAAGAATAATTAGAGTATAATCAATTAGCAATGGATCTTTAAGTGATGTCATTCTAGGTGTAAATTTATATATGGGTAATTGAGAATTTTTTCAAATTTATCTAAGAGTCGTAGGTAGGATAGATTTTAAGGTATTAGTGTTATTCTATCAACAAACCACTAAATTTCTCTCATGGATTCTTTTAAATACATTATGATCATGACAAAAACATCAATCCAATACCTCATACTAGCATCCTTATTTCTAAAATGATGCTTATAAACATAGAAAATCCATACAACATCCCTATTTCTAAGATAATACCATGAGTTGAGCTAATTCAAGATGTAGTTCACTATTATTCATCACTCATATGCCTCTTTCAAGGATGAAATGAGATCCATGTCAATTGGGGTTTTCACCCACAATTCTAAATTCAAAACTAGGGTAATAGCAAAACCCACAACAAATAGCTAATTAAGTAGATAAATAAACAACACCAAAACACAAATCACAACATATCCAAACATAACCCCAAGAGGAAGAACTATCTACTCATAAAGATAAAAGTAAGGATATACCAAAATTTTCAACAAATTAATCCATTAAAGATAAAGAGAATATAAATTCAAACTTTAAATTCCGATAAACCTTCAATGGAGTTTGCAAATCCTTCACTTAGGAGTTACTCTAAGGTCTTTTTAGCTTAAGAACAGTACAAAAATATTCCAATCCCCCCTATATATGATAAATTGATGATGGGTAAAGATGGATAATTCTTTCCTCTTGTTTAAGTGTTTAACCCCTTAAGATTTTGGGACTCAGCTTTGTGAAATACCAATCTTACCCCTGAACTTTTTTTGGCCAATCGGAATAAACATATGTTATCCACGATGGATACTCCCTCAATTGTGGTAGTATCATCACAATCGTCATGATGTAACTTGGCTGCAAATTGCAATCGCGACCCTTAGTCCACAATCACGGTACCTGAGAGTTGATCCCTTGTCCTGATTTTCAGCTTTTATAGATTTTGGTCTTTTTCTTTATTTTATCAGAATTGCTTCGACTCCTCTTCAACCGATTTTTGGTGAACTCATAAACCATGAGATTCACTACATTTTAATAAATATTTAGCCTCATAAACACAATTATTTCATTGTAGTATGCATCAATTTGGATGTAAATAAGTAAAAAAATTGCCAGTCATCAGTGACTATGACTAGCAGCCTACGAATCGTAAGGACACATGATGAGTCATGACAACTAAAGATAGAAAAGATCTACGACGACAAGAAAAGAGTCATGACCAGTCCTAACAACTCATTGCCATAGGCATGACCACTACCAACATTATTTTCCTTATTTGATTTGGTTAGGTTTTATTTGTTATTTTGACACAATATAAATACCCTTGGGTACATTTGTAATAGTTTGCGTACTTTTGATATTTTTCTACATACTTTCACGTACTTTTCTACTTGATACTTTGTTCTTGGTTTTTTGGTTTCATAATCAATTGGAGATTTTGCACTTTATTCTTTTCATACTTATGCAATTGATTTAGTGTTTTTTTTTTTTGAATTTCTTGGATTTTTGCAATCTATGAGTGGCTAAATTCCTTAACTAGGGTGGTAGGAACCCTTGTGGATTACAACGTAGAGAAAGTAGAAGATTCATCTATATTATTATGACTGCATGTATTGTAATCTTCCTTGTATTACTTGTCTCCTAAGCTACTATAGAAGCTTGAAAATTGTCTATATTTAAGATCATCCTCACAAGGGAGTTCGATATTGGGAAAAAGGGGTTACGATATTGATTCAAGGCTATCAACTCTCTTCTAATCAACTTGAGGCTCAAAAGTTAATAGTTGTACTGGGGTCAAGGAAAAGGAATAGTAAGGAGACTCCCTGAGACTCAAAAGGTGAAAGGTGAGATTTATCAACGCATTCACAAGATAGTTGATAATATATAGCTTGTCAGACTTTACATGCAGAGAAGTGGGATAGGTGAATTGAACACAAAAACTTATGGAGTTAGAATCTAGGTGGAATGTAATCCTAGTGTTTGTCTTCTATTATTTACAACCTCAAGTACTCAAGTTCAATTATGTGTTACTGTGACTTTTAAATCCCCCCAATTAAATTGTTGCATTGCCCGTGGTTTTATCAAGTTTAAGATATAATATCACGCATTCCCTGTGGGTTCAACCCCAACCTGTTTGGGTTACTAAATATGACATTGCCCATAACATACTTATTTATAGGTTATTTTTGGGTGACATCAGCTTTCAAGGGAATAAAGACATGGTTGTCATGATTATTAAGTTGATGCCTAGCTGGAAGGGCTAAACAAACCTAGGTGGCACATAGTTCTAGGATATGAGTCTACCGAACCAAACTATAATTTGATTTTAAGTACTAGTCTTGTACTGTTTATGCTGGTATCTCATAAAAACTAACTAAAAACTGAATCAAGATGGACTCTATGTGAAAGTATCTTAAAAGTATGACTAATCAAAAATTCTATAAATCTATGAATGAAACTAATTATATCTTTTTATGCTAAAATCATTATATATCAGGATCGTGTGTTCATAACACACTAAGCTTTATGATTGAAAATAGACAAAATTACATGGGGATGCAGTAAAATTATTGGGACCAGTAAAATCATGAAATATGAAATCAAATACAAGTTCCTTAAAATCATGTTGATATTCAAATCATATAGAATATTATCATACTGAATATAAACCCAATGAAAGCATGCCATGTCAAACTAATATAAACAAAAATCCATTAAATCTTGCAGAATTCATTCCAAAAGAATTTGAAGCCTATGAAATCTACATAATTCTTTAACTATTAGAATAAATAAGTTAAATCCATGGAAATCATGAAAAATGAATTTGAATGAGAGCTTTAATAATAAATAATATTAGGCAACTGAAATTAAGAAAAAATCATAATTGATTCTGACTATATCACGAGTTTATAAAACCATAACTATAATTCTTAGTTAAAACTAGGTTTAGGACATAAGGGCTTAAGTAATCCATTATTGAATACCTATATAACTGATTATTGAAAATTTTTACACTAATGTTCGGAGAATTTGAGGTTGAAGATGAACTCTAGGTTCTAGCTTGTGAGACAGACTTGAATCACTTCTTTTCTAATTTAGAATGAACTTGGAGAAAATAAGTATGGATTTAGGGTGATTGAGTGGATTTATCCTTCTCTTAAAAGGTTAAATGATATAGTTTTGGTGTTAAGAGAGGAAAATACCAAAAAACCCTTTTACAATCCTCAGAACAATTATTAGTGTCGGTCCCAATGACTCACATGATTACTCATCATGTCAGGGAATGATTCATGGATTTATTCATCTTCTAGGACCTATTTTTTTCTTCCCCCTATAGTCCCTATGAGTCAGATGAATGATCCATAGCTTCATCCAATGACTCATAGTGTGAGTCGTAATCATTGATAATTTATACAGTACTCCACTAAAATATCCATATATTTTTCCTCCATAAGTAGATTGACAAATTATTGGTGGTGTTTGAAATAAGATTAAGTATCTTTAGTTTGGTAAGTATTAGTCCACCTAACACTTCATATACTAGAAACAAATATTAATTCAAGTTTAATCAAGAATATTCTTATACTAAACCTTGGTCGGAAAAGTTTTCAATTCAACTAGGTTTTAGGGACTTCTTATGACCTTAAATAACTTCCAATACTATCATTATACTTATATATATGTTGGTCATTGACATGTCATGGGATTTGGAAAATATTATTTTCAATGACTGTAAAAACTTGATAGGCACTCTACGAGTCATATGATGACTAATAGGTGGAAACTATGACTCGTGGCCTCCACTCATTTCCATAGGGATAAACTTTCATCCTTCTGGATCAGTATGACTCACTTAATGAGTTAATGTAACTAACAACGACTCATTTCCTAAGTAATTATACGAAGAATGTTATAGTTTCCATTCTAGGTGTAAAATGGATTTTTAGGAATTTTTGGGTGTTACAATATCTCACCCTTAGGACCGTTCATCGTCAAATAAATACTAAGGTTGGACTAAAAGGGGGTGAACTTACAAGCACTAGTTGACTGATTGCTGAAACTGAATAACTAACATGATAAATGATTTTTGAATCTAGTTATCTGTCATGGTTGGGACTGATTTAGGTTGGGATAAAGGGCTTAACTAAATTTACACATAGCATGAATGCATATAAGGAATCACATGGAATAGGAATAGACATAAAACCTAAGAAGAGTAAGACTAGACGAAAGCATGGGAAACCACTAGAATTGTCTGTCTAGTTTCTAAACTAAATTACTAGAAACAAGGATTAATTCATATGAGAGTGTACAAGGATTGATTCATTCTGAGATTTTAGAACTAAGATGATGCATTCCTAACATTAACTTACACATAAAATCACAAAATTATTGACAATAGATTGTAAGTTTCTAAGAGTAATTTAGATAGGAATGAATCCTTCAACATTCTGTGTCAGAAGGTCTCAGAAAATTAGGGGGAATGACTAGAAGGTTTGATATGTGTAAGATATCTGAATTGAGGTTCCAATATGATTTGAGTGTCCTAGTCTGCAGATATTAGCTTATAAAATAGGAATAACTTAGAGTTTTACATGAGACATGTTTGATCTGAAGTCATATATCATTTAATAGGAGCATCTTGGGCTAAAAGTAAGAATAGTACTACTATGACTTAAGCAATCTGACTACTAACTTCCGAACCTAACAACATTTCTCATTAATGCTCCTTTTTACAAGGCACCATACTTAACTGGCTGAAAGTTCTAATTTTCTTGGGTTACCCAACATCTTGTTGCCAAAGGCTAAGTCTATTCTATGATGTTACTTTATTTAAGCCTAACTCACATAGATACAAGGCTCTATCAATAAAAAGACTTTACTGGTGTTAACTATGGGAATCTATATTCTATGTCCTCTAAGAGTTATTATTCTGTAAAAAAAATATGGGAATTTATACTCTATGTCCACTCAGAGAAATCATTCTCAGAAATACAACTTCTTGCCGCCTTAAACAATCTACCTTAAGTCCTAATCAAGGAATCACTAACCACCAAAAGTCATTATCCATAAGTATATCAATAAATTATTCAAGTCTATTACTCAACAACCACCAACATCACCATCAAATAATAATAAGGGTCACAAAAGAACTAGAACATGATGGTCTTGAAAAAAAGGGATACTGCAAAATCTTGACAAAAGGATCTTTATAACTTCAGCACATAACTTAGGCTTTAGGAATAAAGTATAATATGGAAGAAATTGTTTAAAAGATCTTATCTGAGAGAATACATGTCGTAGTGTGATCTCACTAGTCATTATGAATATATGTCATGGGCACCGCAAACTAAGAATACTATAAAACATGATTCCATAAGTAATGATTTGTATGACATGGGAATGGAATTTATTAATTCATTGATTCATCGATTATGATTCAGACTATTGAGTGAGCTATTACTCCCCATAATAGGAATGAAAATGGACATACATCAGTATGAATTAAATGAATTTTAGTTATGATTATGGCACTGACATGTAAGGCATGAATAGAGTGTCGTGAAGACTAACGCTCAAGGATTATACTGAGACAAGACTAGGTTAGGTCTATTCCTCCTCCTAGATCAGTTATAAAATACACTAGCATTACTACTAGAATCTCCAAACCTAACTTGGTTCCTTATCCTATCCTCTCTCCCTTAGATCAAAAACCATTATTCTAAGTGTGTGGACCTCTTCAATAATCTCTAAAATTAAACTATAATCACTTTACACTAGTGGTTGAGGTATAACTATACAAAAGTACTAAACACATCATGAAAGACTATATACATAACATAAGCTCTTGTTGATACCTCCTTCTAAGATTATACTCTTAACTTTATCCTCTATAATAATCATACTATCATAACTTATGAGTACTAAGCACAAACTCATAATGCTTACTAACTTAGTATCTTATAAAGTAACCATGAGTACATACTTTTTCCTTCTAGAATTCAAAATATTTTCTATTTATTAGCCTAATTTTCCATAATTTAAACTTAGATTCTAACACTGAACATAGATAGCCACACAACTTGTATACTCTAGACCAACTTTCCACTGTTGGATAGAATTTAGGAAACACTAGTCCACTTAAAATTTTATGAACAATCAATCTTAACCACCTTCTCTATCTAACTTCATTCTATAAGAAAAATTCAATTCATGATCTTACTATAGTTCATTATTCCTTATTATGTATCTCTTCCCAAAATAGGCTCCATAACATTTAAATAATCATGTGCCTATTCTTAAACTCATAAGATGCTATCGAAAATATACACATCTTTTATCCATTCTATAGCTTCTACACTTCTAGACTCCTACTTCTAACTCTAGGGTCATTCTGCCATAGGGTTCTATGTAGAAGATTTGAGAATAAATCTTACTTTAGCTCAACACATGATTTACATGAACAAGAGTGAATTACTTCAAATTTCTAAACTTAGAGACACTATTAGGATCCCCTCAGGCCTTAGTGTTTCCTCATAACTATTTATGGGCTCTATCTGAGAGAACTTTATCAGTACAAATTTAAGCTTGATTACTTCTATTTCATTGAGAATGAGACATAGTTATAAGAAATAGAGAACTATTTGGATATGTGTAAATTTCTTAGAGAACATCACTACTATATGATCTTAGATATAAAAGAAGGGAAACATTTCCTAAGTGTCCTACAACATTTGAAAAGTATAAATGTCATGACCTAAAAACTAAGGGTCATGATGGCACTTGTCGCAGTGAACCTTGACAAGTAAGCCAATCACCCAAACTAATATGAAATGAGAAAATATCACCAAATCCCAAGGCAAGGCTTCTAGAATAAAGTCAAACCACACAAATAAAGTAATAATGAAAAAGAACATAACAATAATACCAAAAGTCACCCAAAATCTGGTGTCACAGTTTAAAAACCACCTAAGTAAATCACGAAATCAAAATTTACAACTGATAGTCTAAAAGATCATAATCTATCTTAGAATACAAAGATGAGACTAAAATAAACAAAAGGAGGTAGTAGATCAACTCTGGTAGCATAGACCGATTAGTATCTCATAAATACTCTAACACCACCTGAATCAACTATCATGTAGTGTACTTGTACCTGAATCTACATCGAAAGAGAATTGTATGAATGAAGGTCATGGTAGGGATGAGTATGATCCACTTGTACTCAGTAGGTATCATAGGCCGGCGGAGCAAAGTTGAAAATAAAAAATATAAATACAAACTATGGGCTTGTCGCCTGCAATCAGAAAATGTCCCAAATGGTAGCCTACAATATCTCCACTAATAGTTCTAAAATATAAAAATATAACAAGTACAAGTACGAGAAAATAACACAAGTAGATAGACATCAAATCAAGCATAGAAATACAATACCAAAAGAATGCAAAGTATTATATACAATAAAGAAGAAGATGATGATAATGTGATCACGAGGTTGTCCCACAACCTCTGCATACACTTACCAAGTAGTGCTCCTTAGATAGGACCCATGGGGGGTTCGTCAACCCTATACAATCCTATATCCATAACTCTTCTCCAACACATACATCAACAGAGGATTTTAAAAGATATCTCATTTTCTATCAGAAAAAGCCAGTATTTCCATGGTGGTACCAATGTTTCATGAATGTATATGTTACACTGATGTAATGTTCAAAAGCAACCAAAATGATAATTTTCAATTCCAATTAATATACAAAGCACGTGAGACAAAATTTACTCAATAAGCCAAACATCCATGATCCAACTTAATCCATGTACGAAAAAAAAATATACTATAATATGCCATTGATACCACATAAATTCTGACATAGACAATTTCCACCAACAGAAAACAACAAAATATAAATATAAGGCTAATAACATCATATAAGACCCCACACAATTATATAAAGCAAAAAATATCTCAAATCCACCAAATAATAACAATACATGCCCCCATATGGACAAAAAATAGTAGTAATAATATTTTTATGATTGGTTCCCTTACCCATAACATGCTTTTGTACTACTATTAATACCTAGTCCAGTCTGAAGAAAGTTAAGCTATAACCTACCTAGAAAGAAGAAAACTCAGCCTGAAAGACTTTAATCACGAAACCTTCCCTTCATGAACGGCCTCAAAATCAACTAAAACATACAAATATAAAATCTATGCATCAAAAAAATCTAATGATACCCATATTGCCTATTTTTGAGTTGGGGTCAAAACAAACCCTGGATTGGATTTAAAAAAAAAAGGTAAAACTAGAATTTAGTTCAAAAATATATTACTCATGATTAAAGGGACCCATTGAATAAGACCCAAGTAAAAATGGGTTAAAATTGGGTTTTAATTGAAGAATTACTAATTTAGGCCTTTCGAGACAAAATCCCCAAATTTCACATTTGAAATCGATTTTCAATTGGATTTTAGATGACAAGAATCAAAGAGAAATAATTAAAATAGGAATTTGAAACTTACCCAAGCTTGAAAATGGAAGAAATCACCCAAATATTCTAAAATCCAAAGCTCCAAGTATCAAAAATATTGAAAAAAATGAGAAAAGGGGGTATTTATATACAAGGTGTTGCTAAAGCGAGCCCTGGGCTGCTTTACCAACCAACACTAAAGTTTCACAGTACTTGTGTTATGCTGGCAGGCTACTTAAAAGGACCCTAGGTCACATTAACGGTCAGTGTAAAAGTTCCTAGGTGACCGCTAAAGCGTCCAAAGGGTCACTATAGCGATCACACCAGCTTTCATACACTGGTTGTGAAGATTTGTTTTCACGGACCCCTATGGATTTATTCAAAATCCCAAGAATGCAAATGAATTATGCTAACCTATCAAATTCTACCCTTCAGACTCAATGTTGATATCAAATCTTTAAAAAAATATATTATTTTCACAAAAATTAACCCTCGAGCCTAAGTTATATGTCCTATCATGGAATGTGTACTGTCATTAAGTTGAATCTGTCCACATGCTTCATTCGTTCTCTTGCTCATGTAGCCCTTTCATTTGATATCATTACTATGTATTTTTCCATCATATACTATATAAAGTCCATATCTCTTGGTTTGATGAGTTAAATGAATATACTTGATATGTGTTTCATCGTGTCACATAAGCTTCTAAGAACTACATTGGTGTGACAGCTGTTTCCCATGTCTTTTTTACAGCCTTAAGTACATATTTACACATATCCAACTATGGTATGTTGTCCCAAAGATAAATACACTATGACAACAAAAATAAAAATCATAAAGATTATAGATATGATGTAAAGAAAATATGATTATATGGGTGGTACAGAGGTAAAACCCTAGCATTGGTCAATCCTAAATCTTGGACTTATGGGTGGTATGTCAGGTATGGAAGTAACAACTAGCATGGTTAGATCCAAATATTACTAGTGCTATCCCAGGAATGAAAGAAAAGCCTAGCATGGGTCGATCCTGATTTGTGTATTAATAAAGAATGTATCCTAGGGGTATAATGCCTAGCATGGGTCATCCTTTTTTACCGATGATCAGTTGATCATATGTATCACATGGCTTATAAAGATTAAAAAGCAAATAAGTGTACAGAAAAAATTTAATGCATATGATTCCACAAGTGTAAGTAAAGGTGGTTTTTTATCCTTACATGTATGTTGATCTATTGACACCCTATTTCATTGAGCTTTTTTTTTACATATGATTATTTTATGTCTTACATATTTTGTACATTATTTTTTACAGACAACCCTTATGAGAGACATATATTTCATGTTACGGGCACATGCTTTCTACTAGAAGATCCCCCTCATTAAAGCAGAAGATACTCAGCAGTTGTAGGCTAGCTCCATGTTGATTTGGGATTCTTTAACATATATATTTTGATAATGGTGTAGTTTTGGATCCTATTAGAGGCTTTTTAGAATTGTAAAGGTGTCATATGTATTTATATTTTTATTTTCCACTTGTGCTGATTTGCTTGTTCACAAATGTTGTATGTATAAGCTTTTTATTCAAAATCCTATTTGTATAGAAATATTTTTTCTCACCATGGGTCATTCGTACAACATGCGCTCATATGGTGCTTGTCCACCTCAGTAGGGATTAGGGGATGACATAACATTGGAGAAACCATAAAAACTAAGGACCAGCCTAATGGTCTACTCAATGATTCCCGAAAGAAGGTCAGATATGGCAAAATTCTAAGATAATCTCATGTCCATCCCAAAACCCCTACCCCATATATAGGTTAAACTCTACTAAATCTCATAGAGAAAAGTGGATTAGAAGGTAGACTATAGCCTATATGGAATTCAAACGGCAGCCACGAACTGACCCCGAGCCGCTCGCCCTCTCCATACGAACCCAAAAATTTTCCACAATATCTTAAACACAAGTTACAAGTCAATACGAACAAAATAAGACCAATAATGTAATTATATATTCCTAGAAAAAAATGGGGTCAAAAAATAGGCCATGGGACCTACTGTTACAATTTTAAAATTGAACTCATCACTAGATCCCTCACAACATCAAGACAACACGCTCAAAATTTAAGCATGAATGGATTTTAAATCAAAGGTCAAAATAGCCCCACATGCTAAAGAAATTAAGAACCCAAAATCAGGAATTCAAACAGAATCGAGGTGGATTTAAATGAGAAAATAAATGGTAAAAGGCCAAGAAAGGTGGTCACCCGATACTTAAATCCTTGTTCTTCCTCGAACAACTCTTTACTAGAAGCATTATAAAAAGAGAAGACTCCACACTTCTACTACAAGCAAGACACTCAATCTAGTACTATAATGACTACATAGAATGCAAGTCCTTATACTAAGCATGTCATACACAATTGGAAGTTGAAGAACACTACTCTAAAACATCCTAGCCTCAAGAATTGACTCACCAAGTTGGCAAACTCATACATATTTCTCAATCAAAGACATCATTCAAATCACCTAACTACCATCAAATATGTACCTTCACCCCAAGAGAGTTACCTATAACCACTCACATAGATGCAATTTATCACAAAATGGGTATAAGTATCAAGTTACACTCCCTCTCACAAAGAATTCACATGGTACACAAGTTAACCTATAGGATTTCCATTAGTTCTGTACTACACTAATATCAGAATGATGAAGCTTAGGATCATATAGGTCTTTAAGGGTTGTAATGTAGGCTAAGGAACAGGTAAGAACTATTTTGGCCACGAATAGTGACTATCTTCCCTAAGTACTTTAATACATCACAATTTTCATTCAATTCACCTCCAACAACCAATTTCCACCACTTCGGTCTACCCATATCTTTTGATTTTCTCCATCTCATTAAGCTTACTCATATACAATATGGGAGAGAGTATTGTCTATTAATACATAATTTAATTTTTTTAGCATAAATTTCTTTCACTCCCAACCCTAACATATTAATTGTACACACCAATAACTATTACTTTGGGGCTTCAATTTCACCTTTTCCTACTTGAATTTAAAACTTCTTAACTCAACTGAATTTCAACTAAAGTGCTTAGGAGCTTTAGATAAAATTACGGTCAATCAAAGAAAGGATTAGACTACATATTAGGCCTCCAAAGAAACTAAGCTAAATGCCCAATGGGGTTAACTAGGGTTATGTACAAGGGAAGGTAAAAGAGGATATGAAACATGAATGTCAAAGAAATGCCTATATCATCTCCTAAACCCACACTCTTTATTTTGCTTTGCATACACACCGGGAAAGTTCTAGACATCAAGTTTAACAAGGAATACACAAAACCTCTCACACATATGGCACATGATTAACTCAAGCAGGATCATCATAGACTCTCAACCAAATAATAGGATGAACTCAAAACATTAACCCAAAAAGTACACGAGTCATAAACTAGAGCCTAGGAGTCTCAAAAGTAGTAATTCACACCATCAACATGCTTTTTACATTCCAAAAAACTTGCATCATGCAATCACATATAGCACCAACAAGAATATCTTACTTATTCTAACACAAAAAAATTTAAAATTACTCCTATCCCATGGGAATTTCCCCACCCCACACTTAAAAATCTACTTTGTCCCCAAAGTATACTTCAAGGTAGAGATAGAAATACTCCATGAGGCCTCTAAGACTAGCTTGTAGCATCTTTATACATCAAGAGGGTCCGGGGACCCAAAGACTTAGTCTTCGCTATGCCTTATAGCTCAAGTTCTCAATTCTCAGACATCCCATCAACCTGTGGCCCGACAAAAAAACAACTAAGTGAAGTAAAAACTAATATACAAAAAAGAAAACCTACCTTAACTTGGGATGCCTCCCAAGCAGCGCCTAATTTAGTGTTGCGGCACGACCTACATTAAATTTTTCCTCCACTTTGAGGATATGCATTCTACCCCCAACCTCGCATCAATATTTTTGCTTTTCTCATAGGGTGGTGGTATAAAGATTAAGGAACCAAGTAATGGATGGAGAATGGTAAACCACTTGGCCTTGAAATGAGGCATGTTTGGTGTTGTTTGTCTTGTGTAAATTTAAGAATATAGGATTCTTGTTCCTCATCTTCACACTCTTCCACTACTTCAGATGACTCTAAAGACATTTCATCATCTAAACATAATGTAGAAAAGTTCTTTGAATGAGACCCAACTAATCCCACTTCCAAATTTACATGCTCCATAATACACTCACTCTTATTCACTTTCTCAATATAAGTCTCAAGAAATTCTTGAGGCTGAAATTCTTTCGCCCGCTCTATAGATAGGCTAGTATCCACCTCATATTATGAAGGTCCCAACCATATGCTTCCATTAAATTCTAGAAAAATACTCTCCCAAATGGGTTCCTCCACAAAAATAACAAGAATCATCATTACTCAAAAACCATCTATCCCAGGCTAACATACCAAGAAGTGTGACAAAAAAGTAAAGAAAACTAAAAATAAGTAAAAAAACACTAAACTATGTATAACTCCATATAGAAAAACTAAAAATAATATAGTTTCCTATTTACAAGTAACTGTCAATGGTGCCAAGAACTTGTTGCGCACAAGCACACATGCAAGTGTACGTGGTCTCACCAAGTAATACAGTGCCCTTAAATAAAGATGAATATCGATCCCACAGATACTTGGGTTGAAAACTATCTAATTCTAATTCACTATTGAGATTAATTTAGTGCAAACGTAGCCAAAATAATTTGAGAGTTATAAACTGAAAGTAAAGTAACCAATGCGGTAAAGTAAAGTTATTCGACAATCAATTAGGTGAAACCAAGAATTAAGGCTCTGTAAACTATCATACTATGCTATTAAGTTTCATTGATTAGGTTACTTATCTTGGTTATTGAATCACGGAGTTGATATTATGATCATTGTCTCTCGAGCCTCTAATCACCTGTCTAACTTAGATCCACAGCTACATCGTTGAGCAGGAATATGAGAGCTAAGATAAATTCATTTATATTTCATCCCATAATGAACTAAATAGGTCATGTAGGTATATTTCTATCCTAATTTCAAATTACAATCTCGTTTTGTAGAATATTGTAATCCTACTCTATGCATCCCTACGTACGATCTTCTTGTTCCTCCTCTTGGGCTCACAAGTTGACTATGGATGTATTCTAAGGGTAGATAATCCTTAAAATAGTTATAACAAGGATAAATAAATAGACAATATTATAAAAATCAAAATAAAATTAATTCATAGCAATAGTGTTCATGTTCTTGGCCATAACCCCTAAAAGGGGGCTTTTAGCCGCTTATGGACATAACTGTAATCACGATAGATAAATACATGATAAAACCCATAAAAAAACTAAAGTAAAGAAATAAAAACCCTAATTAAAGTGTTTTAAACCCTCCCTCCAAGTTTCCAAGTCATCTAAGGTTTTTAGCATCATGCACAAGTGTCCTATTTAAAAGAGGGCAAAACTAGCCGAAAATAGCATGCCTCCTCATTACGCCTCTTATCGCGGTACCTAGGGTGTGCTAAACGCCCTAATATTAGATACACACTGTTTTAGGTCCCTAAGTAATCCTAAAATATATGGCACATTCCCCATAGAAGTGGCTTGGGTCCGCAATGCACCAATGACTCCCAAAGTGTGATTTTTACTTCAAGACTTATCTCGTGCTATTGTCCATCTATTTCAAGCCTTGTGGTGTTGTTTTCAATTGATTTCCAGATTGTGTATCATACAATATCATCATAATTATAATCTAAACAAGAATACTATTAAATTAAACACCAGTAATTAGATCAAAACAACACAATATCCAAGATGGTGAACTAGAAACTTAAGCTAAGAATGTTAGTTTTGTCCTTTTGATCTTTAACTTAGTTTTGACTCTTGGATCGACTCAATTGCACTTTAAACACTATAAAAAAGTTTTTACACAAATTATTAAACAATTATACCATTAGGAACTCATTACATACACTAGGGTCCATCAGGATCAACTAGAACAACACGTAGCTCAAGCTAGTAACACTAGTTTTCTCGTCTAAACTCTAAGTGACCAATTTTAGTCCTAACTTGTTTGAAAAATACTGTACATATTGTAATCGAGTACTTTAACACTTATATTCTCATTTATATTATTATTAACACATTAAGCACACAAAAAGTCCTTAAAACAAAGCTAAATAAGCTTGGATTACAACTCTGAGATGCATAAATCCACCTTAGATCAGGTGGAAGTATCATATCTGAGCTTATATGAAAGAAATTCCACAATTTCCAAGCTTCAATGTGGAATAATGGAGGTTAAGCTCGAGAAAAGTGGGGTAAAAGTTAAAGTACAACTCTCTCTCTCTCTATATATATATATATATATATGTATGTATGTATATGTATATGTATATGTATATGTATATGTATATGTATATGTATATGTATATGTATATGTATATGTATATGTATATGTATATGTATATGTATATGTATATGTATATGTATATGTATATGTATATGTATATGTATATGTATATGTATATGTATATGTATATGTATATGTATATGTATATGTATATGTATATGTATATGTATATGTATATGTATATGTATATGTATATGTATATGTATATGTATATGTATATGTATATGCATATGTATATGCATATGTATATGTATATGTATATGTATATGTATATATATGGATGTATATGTAGAGCTTATACTTAATTAGAGTATTTCTTTAACACTTTTTGTAAGAAGTTCTAATAAAATTTAGGTATCAAAGAATCTTGGACATGATCTGAATACATTATCGAAAAAAGGAATCAAAACATAGATACAGCTCTATAATATGGACCATAGCCATATAACTCATAAGCTAGGATAGAATTACTAGTCCTTAGGCATTACAACTTCTTACTTTCAATATGAGCAACACTTCTCAAATACTCCTTCAACTATGTCATTCCACTTAAATACCATACTAATTGATTCAACTTATAATTCTCACATGGGCATTGATAAAACCATCTACTAAAGTCTAAATTGAACTAAATCCTTTCACCATGATTAAGCCTAACTCAAAATCACAAGGATCAACACGCCATACCCTAATACTAGGCTAAACCATATGATTAAATCATCTATATCTTTTTAGAGCTCACACACTAAGTATAACATGCCTTACCACTTCAATGACTAACTCGGAACTCTTACTACGGATTCACTAGCACACATTACATCCATCAACTTATATGCCCTCCTGACATTCAAGCCTATCACTATAACTACATAAGAGCTTCTTGGAACCCAATCCACTTAAAAACTTTTCTCCTATTATCTAATGCCTTCATGAATAACAACTTTAATGCACTATGCTTAAAAAGACATACCCAAAATTCTCAACTAACCATGACATGTATCAAATACTTGGCCTCAATCTTAATTCATACTTATAGCCTTAGCTAAAATGGGCATACAATGATCTTTTGTCAACAAAAAATATTTACTCTCTCCCATCTAAACAACTAATATTCATCACTATCTTGACATAAGGAAAGGTCACTGAAAGGTTAGAACATAAAGACCTAAAACATGAAGGGATACTAAGCATAACAGGACACTTTACTAAAGCCTGAGGAATAAAGTACCAAAATCATGGATTTACCGAGGAGATCTAAACTGGGGGCATACATGACATAAACTGAATATCACTAGGATCATGAGTTTCTGAGAACTAATCATACTCTTAAACATGAGTTCATACTTATCATAATCTATTCAACATGAGGATGGAGTTCATAGATTTCTGAGGAATGACTCGAATCACAGAGAGAAGTTGTTACTTACTAAAAGTAGAGAATGGACTTGAGTACGCATGATATGTATAAGCATTGGCCTTTTGGCATGCATCTATCACACAAGACATGGACTTGGTGTGATAATGACTGAAATTCAGGGAATACTCTAGCGTAAGAAGGGATCATTATTTTATCACAACTTTTATTGATATGTATCATAATCTAATTCTCAAAAATTGATTTGGTTCTTCACTCTACCATCTCCCCCTTGGATCAAAGATGATATTCTAAGATGATGGGTCGACTCCATATCCTCAAAATTGAGCCAAAAAAAAATTCTCTAACGGTCTACACATAAAATGCTAAACTCAAATGAATAAACTATATTTCGAACATACTGACTTTATTCTTGAACAACCCTTTTATATACCATCGTTAACTTTTTAGCTTCAATAGTCATCATAATAGACTTACACTCTATTAACTCTACAAGCATACCTGCCTTACTAAATACATAATCATAACCTACTAAGATCATACTTCTATACTTACATTCTCTCCAAACCATAATAATCAAATTCATACTTAAAAGATTCAACACTACCTATCCAAAAATCCTCAATTTAGCTTTTAAGAACACCATGTACTATATAACTAGCCTTCTTCCACTTAATAACTCCAGGGTACTACTAACCACGCATAACACTTAATAAACATCAAAAATAATAAAGCCCCATATCACCTTGGGAAATCCTCTACATCATACCTACAACATCATGCTAAATCTTATATCAATAAACTTAAATTCTTGTACTCACTGTTTCAAGCCTATTGGTTCACCTCTATAAAACTAACATCACTAACTAAGCAATCATTACTTCCACCTTTATGATCATCCACTGTTCAAACTTAGTGTCTAGTGCTAGACATGATTAACAACCCAACCTCGCATACTATTCTTACTTGGAAGCTGTTAAATAACATATCAAGAAACACTAGTCCACTGGAACTTCATGACAACAACAATCAGTCATAATCATATAATATACCTTATTTAAAAATATCCTAGCACATCCTCCTTCTACACATTATGACTATTTTCCCATCTATACACCTAAATTACTTTCATAGCTCTATATGTTTCAACTAAACTCCTTTTTACAACCTCAGGGGAAACCTAAATTAACAATACTCAACCACCAAATACTTTTATTAATATCTTATACTTTTCTAACATAACAAATATCATCAATAACTCTTTTCATACTTCAAGTAATCAATAATTCACCTTAACTAATAACTTTTTCTCTACCTTTCTCTAAACTAACACACAAGGATATATCACTTCACTACTAACTTAATCATATGCAAAAGTTTAGCTACATATATTCAATCAATCGCCCTCACCACCTTTCTTGTCACCATACTTCTAAACCCATACTTTCAACTATAAGAAGGTTCTACTACTTATAAATCATATAACTCTAGGTCATAAATTCCCTCGAATGAGAACACTATTTAACAATCTAGATTCATACTTTCTCCATTTATGAGCACTATTTTTATTAAAAGAATAATGAGGAATGTGAATATATATCTCACTCTGTCTTAACTAAATGACTCATGATGATAAGGAAATAACTTTCAACTTGAGGAACTTATAGCACACTAACGAGCTCCTCTCACGCCCCTTGCATGACTTCTGAAATTACTGATAGTAAATCTGAGAGCGTTATCTTGGGAGGAATTGGAATCTAGTACTATGTTATCTCAGAAATTCATAGATGGAGAATTTAGGGGTAACACACAAATCAATAGAATTTTCTAAAAGAAAAACTTTACAACACTATCTAGAATATGAAATAAAAGAGACATTTCTTAAATGCCCTATAGCCTCTCCAAGAAAAGTACAGACGTCTCCATACCATACCGCAAGACTCTACTAGACACGGCTTCACAGACACCCTAGGACACTTGAACTCTGTGATCTAATACAAAGTTTATAATGACCTGAAACTACCCCCTAGTCGTTATACTGTGCTTAGGACCACAAGTTATCCCAAGATAACCTCTATACTGGCATAACTCATAAGCAACTGAATAAAATACATAAATCTGAAGAAAAATGTAGAAAATAAATCTTTTCTGAACTTGATCAATATAAAGCTACATTAAGATGAATACAACTCTGTTTATACAAAATAAAACTGAAACTGAATACATCAACTTTACTGACTGTCTATGAAGCCTCTGTTGTACTGACTATAGATAGCTAGGACGTGACTCCAACTACCACTAATCAATATATATGAGTAGGAAAATAAAGTACATGAATAACATCAAACTGAAGTCCCAATAGTAGGAGGACTCATCATCTGCGGGCCAAAATTTGAAACTGTCTTATTATTATGTGCATGCTACAACTGGTACCTATATTATTAAACAATGTAGCACATAGATGTATATATGGATTAGTACTTTTGGAATGTACTGAGCATGTGGGGGTGAATGCATACATAAAATCGTATCTCAATGCTCAAATAAACTTATAAAATAATGTATGCTAAGTGTAAATGACTCACATTGACTTGAATAAATAAAAGATAAAAATCATAAATCATGAGAAACAAAGCATACTATATAAATCTTGTGAGTCATAACACTTAGTTCTAAAAGTTGTACTTTTACTCATTCTATTTGTGGAATAAGTAGGAATAAAGGTAAATCTATTTTCAAATCATGTAGTCTAAGTGTAAAAGGACTCACCTTTATCATCTATAAACTGAAAGCTAAAATATCACAGCTAATGTCTTATGTAAAATAATATCTGAGTAAAATTGTGAGCCTTTACACTTAGTTTCTAAAACTTGTTCTTTTATTCTCTTTAGGAGTTAGGAATTAGGGACTTTGGGAGGTTCTTTTAACCGAAATACACCATGTGATCCATCATGGAGTCCAACATCATGTTCCCCTAACAGGAAAACCTCACATTGGGGAGAGGTGTTAGACTTTTGCCAAGGAGTATAACCTTGTCTTAATGATCACAATCTTAGCCCACTATGGGCATTTTAATCTAAAGTCTACGAGGGCACGTAGTTCTGGGGAATGAGACCTTGGAATCATACCCAACTCGGTGCTAAATACTACTCCTAATTTTTTGCTTAGAACTTTAAGAAATCCACCTTAAAATAGCACAAGAGTTTGTAATGAAAATCAATTATGCTTCTCTTCTTTAAATCTCAAATTGTATGAACAATGTGGATTACTTATCTTAACTTAGGATCAAAAGATCAAGTTTCTTTCGTAAACCTTGATAAACAATTTATAAGAGAGGCTCAAAATCATGATCTTGTTAAGATATTAATACTTCAAACTTAGGGCTTTAAAACCCATGCTTTTAAACTCATACAAATTCATGGCAAAACATCATGCCCAATATACTTCTTGGAATACTTTAATAATATCAAGGTAATGAAATCAAACTCATAATATCATGCTTAAAACTCAATTGAAAATCTGTAAAATCATATCACACGCATAAAGATGTGAAAATAGACATGCAATTTAGCATTTAATTCACTTGTAACATCATAATCTTCAAATAATAATAATTGGGTATGAACCCTAATTTGAAAAATATGAAATATTAAATAAATATCAAGTTTTTGGCCCAAGTATGAAAGAAGTATCCTTGTTCATAACCCCACATACCTTAATATCGACGAAATTATTGAAAGATTGGACCTTCAAGCTTGATTGTGCAACCCTAGTTGTTTTTCTCCTCTTGAGCTCTTAGATGATGATATTATGATGTTAATAGGGTTAAAATGTGTTTAGGATTTATAAAACTTGTGTAGTTATGTTTTTGAATGTTTAAGAGATGTCAAATGACTTAGTTTCCCTCGGAATAACTCAAAAATGAAATGTCTAGGTCGTTGTGACTTGGGGTTTGCATCACACAAGCAACTTTAAG
Source organism: Capsicum pubescens (assembly GCA_030864215.1). Taxonomy (NCBI): domain Eukaryota; kingdom Viridiplantae; phylum Streptophyta; class Magnoliopsida; order Solanales; family Solanaceae; genus Capsicum; species Capsicum pubescens. The sequence continues at coordinate 80,300,251 of CM061541.1, read as the reverse complement.
GTTTGCGTTGAACTCCCTATGGTAAAATTTAAAGTTTATGTCGTACTCCCTATGGAAAATCCTTTCCATTGAACGTTTGCGATTGTTAGGCGTCGCACACCCCTTTACAAAGCCATAACTTTTCGCTCGGGTGCCGGATTAAGGCAAAATTTGTATCATTGGAAAGCTTATTTGATTATATATAATTTGGTGTGTATTAACCTGAAAAATTACACATAAACATAAATTTATACTCGTTCAAAGCTGACCCTTGTGGAATTAAACACCAAAATTTGGTCGAATCAAAGGCTCTTAGCTCAACTTGGCTCTAAGCGATTTTTATGAGCATTCTTCACCTACTAGACACTTCACACACTAGGATTATTATCATTAAACTTATATTCACATTAGAATTATTTTTATTAGGGCTTATACATATAATAACAACGGATAAAATTCTAGCAAAAAAAAATACGGGGCATTACATCATCAATGTGTAAGTTTCTGTTAACTTTGACCAACAGGAAATACTTATTGAGTTTCTCTCACATTTTTTCCTCACATCATATTGGTGAGAGTGGAATGAACAGTAGGCATGGTCTTGCCTGTTAGCTAGGTTGGAAACATATCTCATTTAGTTTTTCCTCATACCAAATCTTCTACTACTATCCTCTACATGTGTGTACCAATCAGTAATGGAATCAAACACAACATGGGACACTGTATTATTTCTGTACTTCTAGGTTTATCAGTATCTTGGGATAATGATTTCGATATAAAGGACTTAGTTTTATTATTTTGACAATAAGATGTCAAAATAATTGAGATGTAAGGCTCACAGATTGGTTCTACACTTTGGCTGTCACATTTTATTTATTCAAATAATTAAAAATTAAAGTACTTTAACATGTCTTTTTTCAACGTGCTCTTAAATGTTGTCCGTGTCCAACCTGCTCTTAAATGTTGTCCATCTCCAACCTTCTCTTAAGTATTATGTCATTAGGGGTAGATAACTGTTATTATCTTGTAATTAATCTCATATGATGTTTGATTGTTGGGTGAATATCCATTATGTTAGGCATGAAATCATTGTATATGTTATCTTTTTAATTAAAAAATAATATGAAATCATTGTATATTTAATTTTTCCAATTAATAAAGGCATGAAATCACTATATATGTTATCTTTTCAAAGTAAGAGGCATGGAATCACCATAATGAACTGATTATAGGAAATATAAATGAATCTTGTTAGTTGTCGCAATAAATGTGATGTAAAGGTTAGCCTTACGTCACGAGTCAAATCCTACCAAAAACAAACAACCAAGTATTTAAGTGGGGATGGGTTGAGGGAAAATCCATTATCTCTACTGAGTTTCAACGATCACTGGCTATCAAGATTTATAGGTTATAAAAAAAGTGTCCTTCTATCCCGCATGTCACCAATCAAAGAATACAAAAAAAACACCATTAAAAATTGAATCCTATTAAGTTTCTTCTTGACTTGCATGTCATTACTATTGAAGTTATTTTAACTTCTCAACAAGGAGGTATTGGTTTCTTCATTTTATTATTTTTATAAGGTAACCTCTATTCGTTTGATGATTTACTTGGCCAAAATATATTTTACCACCACTGATGAAATAAAACTATTCTTCTCTAACTTTTGCATGGGTTGCTAGTTAAGATTCTAGTCACATTAGGTGCTATCAAATCTCACCACTTTTGGTTAGAAGTGGAGAACCTTCAGTCTTCAGGAAGCAATTTAGAATATTTTAATTTGTGTAGAAATGGTTTTCTTTTCTAAACACTAACTGCAAAAGGTTAATATTGATTGCAACTATAATAAAATAGGGGACATCCATTCAATAAATTGTCTTTCTAATCTTTTCTAATAAAAATACAAAGAAATAGTCTTTTGAAAATGGATTACTCAGGTAAGCATTGAATCAGACTCTCTTAGTTCAATTAAGAGATTAAGGACAGAATTTGAATTTTTATGGGATGTGAAAGATAATTTTTTCTTAAGAATGCAGATGGCATAAATGAACAACAAGATGGCTTCAGGAAAAGAATACACCAGATGAACAACTTGATAACATAGGAAAGCAGATAAAGATCAATATCATCTTCAATGATGCTCTTTTCTTATCTTCAAACATCTTAGTATCAACAATAAAGGTTCGGAATTCATGGCCTAACTTCCGTTTTAAACCAAAAAAGTGGTGTTATAGATTATTACAGTTTATTTTCCTTTTTATCAAATTTTGCTGTAAATAAGTAAATCACTTGTAATATTTTTCAATAACTTCTACTCAGAAGTTATGGAACAACTCCCAATAGTTTGTCCATCTATATAACACCGAATCTAAACTTCAGTCATGAAAGAGGTCCTTCCAAATTTTTTTTAGTGAATTTCATCCTTTATGACTCCAAGATGGGATATAATGAGTATAAGGGTATGGAAGATGTTTGTGCTAAAGATGACAAGAAATCGAGGCTGGAAGTAAAATATGTTTATGGAATTAACATATCTCTTACATTAATATATCATGTTCTCTTATAAAGAGAAAAAAGTCAATGATCTTATTGATTTTTCTTAGTTTGATAATCTGAATCTAGTATATCCTGGGATATTATGGATACTTCTGATCAAGTCAAACAACAATTAGTTATTTGGTGTCTTAATTCTATATGTTAACCTTTAATTTTGTATGAGGGATAAAGAATAATAATCATGAGATAAAATAGAGGATTGTATAACCCTATGTTCCACTAAAGTATTAGTCAGTTCAGGAATTATCTATACCATCATTCATACCATAGTGATGGAATATGTGGGATAACTAATCTCATGCCATTCCAAGTTGAGGCATGAATTATTTTTTCATAGTTTAGGAAGATCTTATGATTTCTATGGTTTAAATGGACACCAATTGACATGGGGTTCTATCAATATTAATATCAGTTTTTATGACAACATTTATGCCTTTGTAAATTGTTGCACTAGAGGAGGTGTATACACTTGTGTTGGATATGATACTTAGTTTATCTTGCTTCATCTGGTTCTTTTATGATTTTTTTTATTTGCATGCAATTCCTATCACTAGTATAATTGTTTGGCACGTATATCTATAATTCTTATAGGGGATTGTTGTAACAACCTACCACACTAGTAATATTACCTATTTTAGGCCTAGACCTGCACGTCTTTAAAATGTGTCACTAGAGTAAGAGACCTGTTTACTTATATACCCAACATCTCTCCTGTATTTTGAAAATGAGGAACTCTTTATGTTAAGTTGTGGTGTTACATATATCCCCTCTTACAGACTCAGTATCCTAGATGAGTATGCCTCATCGAATTGAATTTGTCTAGACTTAGGACAGAGGTTTGCCCCCCTTACTGAGATTTGCCTAAACTTTTTTTTTGAATCTAGACCTCATCGATAAGGCTGACACAGGATTGGCTCTAATACCATTTATAACAACCCACACCAGTAGTGATATTGTCCTACTCAAGGCCCTAGACCCGCACAACTTTAAAATGCATCACAAGAGTTAAAGTTTTGTATACTTATATACTCAATATTCCTCCTAGTTTTTACGGATGTGGGACTCCTTATCTTAAGTTGGGGTGTTACAGTTGTAAAGTATAGGTTATGGTTGTGGTTTATTAAGTGATTCATTATAACTTTTGGGATTATGGAGGTTCGATTAGGTTATTATTTTTCTAGGCTAGCTGATTATATTATTACATCGTTATTTTTCAATGGTTCATGGCAGGCTGGTTATAGACTGGCACCTGAGATTAGCAATACATTTCTGATCCTTTCCCTCTTATTATGGTAAGATTTATTATTATTAACCCATTTTATTAATATGTGTATTCCTATTAGACACCCTAGTTATGATAGTGTTAGATCCGTTCTTAATGTTGTATCCTTGTGAGATTTAGGTTCTTATACCAGCTCCCTTTTATTAACACTTTCGATTTAGCTTATCTTATGATATATGACCGGTTTCCTTTGTAATATTATCATGTATATACCCTATCATCATATGACTATGATGTGTCTCTTGTATATCCTTTCCTTCTTACTTCTATTGTACATTATATATCCCTTCCTTTACTTTATGATCATACATTGACTATCTACTTATGACACTATGCTTTTATTCCTGATTACTGGTAGTATATAATAACTTACCGCTATTACTAGTATAGCTTTGTCCTAGATTACTTGTAGGGTTTATTGCTTACCCTTACTTTTTCTTTAGTATTATTATGTGTCGTTTCTTAGATATATGCATGTTGTCTATATTCTTGCTTTACATATTATTTATACTTACATTATCTTTGAATCTAAGTCGGTTGATGCCTACTGAGTAGCTCATGTTGGTACTCATACTATACTTTTGCACCTTGCAGATTGTAGTTCGAGTTTTACCATTGATATGTGCGTCGTTTGGTGCAGATGTTGCGCCCAAGCACACATGCAAGTATACAAGGTCTACCCAAGTAATATAGTGTCCTTATAAAAGCCAATTATCTATCTCACAAGGACTTGTGTTACACAACTATCCAATTCTAGCTTTACTACTCAGATTAAACGAGAGCTAACGTAACCACAAGTAATTGAAAGTTAATGACTAAAAGTAAACTTAAATAATGCGTTCAAATAGAGGTTTGGACAATAATGGAGTGAAACCCAAGGTCAAGGAACTACGAATAATTCTACTTATCTTTATGACTTCATTGGTTTAGTTAATTATCTTGATTGTTGGTTCACGGGATTGATTATATGATTACAGTCTTTCGAACAAAACCAATCGAATAGAACTTCGTAGGGCTGACTATCCTTCAGTAGGCAGCTACTAGCGTGGCTGATTTGGATACGGATTTATATAAGAGGAAAATATCCAGTACCATCAATACATGCAAAGGATGGAAAGAGACTATATCTAACTTAGCCTTACAACTACATCATTAATCGGGGATGCAAGTACTAATCTAAATGCATTTGTATTTCTTCCCGTATATAAACCAAATATGGTGAATTAGGTGTATTCCTATCCTAAATGCAATCATAACTTCAATACAATGAACTATTACGATCCTATTCCACCTATCCTATGTTCTATTCTATCGTTCCTCCTTCCAAAATACCGGTAGAATTATACATTTATTTTAAGGATCGATAATCCATTATGATAGTAAATAACAAGGATACATGAACAGCCAACAATGATAATAATAGTAATAAACAACTCAATTACTAAGCAAAAGTAATCATGGTCTTGTCCTTAACCCTGGTTGAGGGTGTTTAGCCACTCATGGACTTACAAAGAATCGTACTAATCGAATTCATCTAATAATCCAAAAGAAAACTAAATTAGAAGAATAAAACCCCTAATTTCAGACTTCTCAATTGTTTTTCAATGACCAAGGTCATCCTAGGTGAATACAAAACAATTGAAGTGTCCTATTCATACTAGGACCAAGTTGTCGATTTTGATCTAGTCTCCGTGCCACGCCCCTATCGCGTTGCTTATCCAGCATGGCATGCCAAAAATATGAAGGTCTACTGGTTTGGAAAATTTCATTTGCATGCAAGGGCGTGTCACTCCCTTAGAGGTGGCTAGGCAGCTTGGCACGTCTCCAAGTCCAAAAATTCCAGATTTTGACATCGAATACTTCATGCGCTTGGTTGTTTGTTCCTTGCTTCATGGTTGTATTTCCTCTTCCAAAACTGCTTGTATATCTTCTGTACATCAAATTAATCATCAAACCAAGATTCCCTTTAACATAAAATACCATGAATTAGAACTTATAACACCATAGAATCACACAAGACGAACTAGAATGGCACATAGCTCAAGCTAAGAGTACTAGTTTTCTCATTTGAATTCTAATTGAAAGTTTTACTTCTAACTTTGATTTGAACACACCTTAAACATTATAAACACATACCTCAACACTTATATGCTCCTTATTATCAAGATTAACTCATTACACATATAAGAAGTTCTCAAAACCAAGCTAATTATGCGTAGATAACAACACTTAGGTGCATAAACCCCCCTAAGATCATCACCCCACGTTTAAAGCCTTGTCCGTCATCGAAAAACTCTTTAACTTAAGTACAATAATCAAGAAAGACTTCAACATTACTAATACAAGCGAGACAATCAAGCTAGTACTACAATGACTACACAACTAGCAAGTTTTACACTAAGCATGTTATATACACTTGAAAGCTCATAAACACTACTCCAAAACATCCTAGCCTCAAGAATTGAATCACCAAGTAGGAAAGATCATACATATTACTTAATAATAGAGATCATATAAGTCACCAAACTTTCATAAAACATGTTCCCTAACCACAATAGAGTTACCCATAATCACTCACATAAATGTAATTTATTATAGGAATGGTTATAAGAATCAAATTACGTTCACTCTCACAAAAAATTCACAAGTTACACAAGATGAACCATAGGTTTTCCCTTAGTTTAATACTCTACTAATATCATAATATTCAGACTTAGGATCAAATAGGACTTGAAAGGTTGTAATGTAGGCTAAGGGACGGGCAAGGACTATTTTGGCCAGGAATAGTGACTATCTTCCCTAAGCGCTTTACTAAATCACATTTAACATTGAAAACTTCTATAAAAAAAAAAAACTTCTACCACCTATACCTTCACACATCTCTTTTATTTTTCCCCATCACATTAATCTAGTTTACCACTATTATGGAGGGAGTATTCTTCATCATCTAATGATCAAATTCAACATAATTTTTTTTTCTTTTTATTATTCAACTCCCACACCTAGGGTGGGCATGGTACAGTATATACCGAATACCATACCAAAATTGAATTATTTTACACTAAGGTATGGATATTATGATATTTGGTAGGAGTTTTAAATTATTTTGGTATTTGGTACGGTGTTTGGTATTTATCCAATAAATATCAAAATATCGTATACCTCACCGAAGTTTTTAATAATATATAAAACCCATTTATTTTATTTTTAGTATTATTAAATGTATTTATATATCATCCATTAGCCAACTGACATAAAAGTAACTTTTATTCAGAAATAAATTTTTTGGGAAACTTATTATTTAGAAGTACTATGCTTAAGTTTAGGTAATGTTGTTCAAAGTTTGCATCTTGGACTACTCCATCGTGATTGAAATATTATTTTTGTGTAATTGATTAACAAAGATAGTTGTTAGTCTGATATGATTGAGATATTTTTATAGTTTAAAGTTATTGTTTTTCTTATATGAATATATGTAAGTCAATCAAATAAAGTATGGTTACCAAATTACCATATCTTAAAATACCAAAACCGAACTTAAAAATACCAAACCATACCAAACTAATTTGATATGGTAATGGTATTGTTATTTTAGATACCAAAAATTGAAGTTAACATACTAAATTTTAAAATACCGTACCATACCATGCCCACCCCTGCCTACACCCACATATCAACTTTTTCACACCAATAGCTACTTTTTTGGGGCTTTACTTTCACCTCTTTACTTCTTATTTTCTTACTCCTTAACCTTAATCATTTTTCACTCAAGCACTTAGGAGCTTTGGATCAAATTAAGGTCAATCAAAAGAATGAGAATAGGCGAATTATGAGGTTACCTAATAATAGGCTAAAGGCTCAATATGGTTAAGTAAGATTATGCACAAGGGTAGATAAAAGAGTGTATGAAACATGGTTGTCAAAGAAATTCCCATATCGTCTCCTAAACTCACTTTTTATTTTTCTTTACATACACACCAGGAAAGCTCTAGACATCATTATGCAATAAGGAATACAATAAAAGCCTCACTCACACTTGGCACATGCACAAATCGAATAAGATCATTATAGACTCTCAACCAAATAATTGCATGAATACAGAATTACGCCTACAATGTACATGAGTCATACACATGAGCCTAGGTGTCTTAATGGTAGTCATTCACAGATTTAACATTCTTTTACATACAAACAACTTGTGTCATGCAATCACACATAGAAACTAGCAAGAACATCCAGTTATTCCTAACACAAAAAATTGAAATTACTACTAAAAAGAAAAGGGATACCCCATGGAAAATAACCAAAAAGAACAACCACGTGATAGGTGAAGTGTGCACCTACTAGAATGACACCAACAACTGAAAACTAACAAAACGAAAATCTTTTTATAATTTTTTAAAAATTTATCCAAAATCTAGAAAACAACTAAAATTAAAATCCTATAGCATCACTTCACCCAAAACCATGGAAAATTCCCCACCCCACACTTAAAAACATACTTTGTTCCTAAAGTATACTCAAAAGTAAGGATAGAAATACTTCCTGAGGCCTCTAGGCCTAGATAGTAACATCTTTAATCATTAGTGACATCGGATGGACCCCACACCCAATCTTTGCATACTCCTTAGCTCAGGTTTCTAGTACTCAGACTTTTCATCAACCCGTGACTCAACAAAAAGAAAAACTATATTAAGTAAAAATGATAAAAATAAAAATAGAATACCTACCTTAACTTGGGTTGCCTCCCAAGCAGCGCCTGATTTAGTGTCGTGGCATGACCCATATTACTATATTAACCAAATCCTTTCATCCTCTTTCTCCTACTCAGAGACCATTTTCCCACTCATTTCTGACCTCTTGAGTGGATACTCTATAAGTTTAAATTTTCTCAGCAATATCCTTTTTAGGCTCCTCAATCATCATAACTTTGGGATACATGGTATCTTGGGAAACCCCATGATAAAGTTCAAAGTGGTCTTTGGTGGTTTTGACTCTACCACTCCGCATTCATCCACTTCCATCACCGTAATCATATACAAATCTTTATAGTGGGAAGGTGGATTGAGTGGCTTGTAGACTTTAAAGACCACCTCTCCATCATCCAATTTCATCTTGAGAGTACCTTCTCTCATATATATCAGCTCTCTTCTCATCTCTAAGAATGGATATCCTAAGATGATCGACACCCTTTTATCTGCATCATAGTCAAGAATAATAAAGTTAGCAAGGATAAAAACTTACCAACCTTAATGAGCATATTTTCTATGTTTTATTTGGGTTTGACTTTGGTTTCTTATGGCATCTAGAGAACCACAGAGAGTGACCACAGCTTTCCCAAACTCAAAGTATTGAATACTAATAGGGGCATCAAGTTTATACTTGCCCCTAAATCACTAGAGCATGGACCACATCACTATCGTCATTTGTACGAGGAGGGTGAAACTCTGTGGGTCCTTTAACTTCTTGGGCATCTTTTTCATCACCACCAAACTACACTCCTCAGTAAGTGCCATTGTCTCAATATCTTGTAGCTTTATTTTGTTAGTCACCACATCCTTTATGTAACTACCCGAGACTACACCCTAGTCATCACACGGTGCTTAGGACCACAAGTGATCCCAAGCTAACCCTTCCTAATGGCATAACTTGTGAGAAACTGAATAAAATACATATTTCGAAAATAAATAAGTGAAAGATAAATCGTTAGCTGAATAACTTCAAAAATAAACTATTGAAACAATTACAACTCTGCTAATACAAACAAAACTGGAATTAAATACATTAACTCTACTGATTGTCTATGAAGCCTCTACTAGTATTGACTATAGGTAGTCGGGACATGACCCCCGACTATCACTAATGAATACGATTGAATAAAGAAAATAAAATGCTACATAAACTCTGATTGACTCGAGCCCTTGAATCAAAAGGACTCACCACCTGTTGGCTGGAAGTTGCAAACTGTATAAATAGGATATGAGTGCTATAAGTTGTACCTACATTATTAAAAAATATTGCACATAGACATAGATGTGAATCAATACTTTTGGAATGTACTGAGCATATGGGGGTGAATGCATAAGTACAACAATAATGCAAAAACTCAACCAAACTTTCAAAACTACATGATAAATGTGAGTGACTCACCTTGGCTTGAATAATCAAAACTGACAAATCATAAGTAATGAGTAATAAAGTATAAAAGAAATTCCTGCGAGCCACCAAACTTGGTTCTAATAAAACTGTACTTTGATTTTCTTTTTCAAATCATGCAGGACAAGTGAAAAAGGCTCACCATTATCAATCTTAAAATTTAAAGCTGAAATCTGATAACTGAAGTCTTAGGTAAGACAATAACTAAGTAAATTTGTGAGCCTTTACACTTAGTTTTCTCAAAATTATTTTGACACTTTGTTTTAGGATTTAGGGACTTCGAGAGGTTCCTATAACCAACATACACCATGTGAGCTATCAAGATGTCCAACATCATGTTCCTCTAAGGGGAAAACCTCACGTTGGGGAGAGGTGTCATACCCTTGACAAGAAGTATAACCTTATCTTAAGTGATCACTGACTTAGCCCACTATAGGCACTTAATCTTAATTCTACGGTGGCACATAGTTCTGGGGCATGAGACCTTGGAAACATACCCAACTCGATGCTAAATACTACTCCCATTCTTTTTCTCAGAACTTTAGGAAATCCACCTTAAAATAGCATAAGGGTTTATAATGAAAACCAATTATGTTTCTCTTTCTTTAAATCTCAAACTATATGAACAATGTGGATTCCTTATCTTAGCTTATGATCAAAAGATCAATTTCTTTCTTAAATCTTGGCAAACAACTTATAAAATAGGCTTAAAATCATAATCTTCTTGAAATATCAATACTTAGACTTAAGGCTTAAAACCCATGCTTTAAACTCATGAAAATTCATGGATAATGTCATGCTCAATATACCTCTTGAAATACTTCAACAATATTAAGATAATGAAATCAAGAATCACAATATCATGCTTAAAACTCAATTGAAAATCTGAAAAATCATATCACACGCATAAAGATGTAAAAATAGACATGCAATTCAATATTTAAATCACTTGTAACATCATAATCTTCAAATAATGATAATTGGGTATGAATCCTAATTGTCAAAATATCAAATCTTATATAAATATCAAGTTTTGGGCACAAGGATTAAAGGAGTATCCTTGTTCATAACCCCACATACCTTATTAGGCCTAATTGATGTAGAAACTTGACTTTGAACTCTTAAAGATGTTCTTGAAGGCTTCTTCTTGAAGTTCTTGTACTTAGAAACTTAGATAATTGACTTCCTTGAAGAAGGAGTAATGGAACTTTTTGTGTTCTTGAGAGGAGGTTAGGGTTTTCTTGAAGAAGGGCTTGAATCTTGTTCTTGGAAAAAGGGGAGGGTTTACATGAGATTTTGATGATGAAAAGTGGGCAAATAGTGCCCTTTTGGGTGTATTAATTCGTGTTTGGACGGTTGGGGTTAAGGGAAATGGACTAAACTGCCCCTTGACCTCTTTTTCTCATAGAAATCAACATCGTGTCATGAACCCTAGTTGGGTTAAGCATCCCTCGCGATGCAGGTCTATTGCGACCCCTTACTCCCCCTTGCGGAAAAATCCATAACTTCTTACTTGGGTGTCGGATTAAGGCAAAATTGATATAGTTGGAAATCTAACTCAATTATCTACAATTTGGTGGGTCTTGAGCTAAAAAATTTCATGTAGATCAAAAGTTATACACGTTCAAAGTATACCCTTGTAGAATTGAATACAAAACTTTGGACGAATCAAAGACTCTTAGCTCAACTTTGTTATAAGTGATTCCTATGAACATTTTATACTTTGAAAGCGCTTCACACACTAGGATAAATATCATGACATATGACTTTTTTCAGGGTAAGAAGGGGTAAAGAAAATGCCTTGAGCCAATGTTCAAAATTCAAAAGTAAATCATAGGATTATAGTTTACACACGTAAGAATGACACTTCAAAGTCTAGCCTAAAATATATGGGGTGTTACACTTTAAGTACTTAGCATACTTCAGCATACCCTGTAACCGTCTCAATAGCCTTTCTAAGCCTTTGAAGAAATATTGGTTGTGGTTTTTCATGCACTTTCTCAATAGCCTTTGCTTTCGAATACTTAAAATTTCTCAAATTATCAGCATCTTTACTCGTAGCCTATTGTGGAACCAACTCTACCCATATATCTAGATTTTTCTTAAGAGGTCTGTCATTAATCTCTTCACCACTCATCAAGGAGATTTCCATTACTTGTTTTGGGTGTTATACATCACTTAGAAATCTACCTTGGGTCCTGGTGTTCTACGCTTGAGCTAGCTACACCAACTACTGCTCTAACTACTTCTGAGCCACTTGCTGATTTTTTATCTTAGCAACCATTTTCTCTTGATTGGCCAGAATCTTCTTCAAAGTTTTCTCATTATTGTTGGCCTATGTGTTGTGTTGTGTTGCTGCTACTGAAACTGCTGATATTGCCCCTTGAGTAATTAGGTTGACTCTGCCACTTGTGGTTGCAAGTATTATCATTAGTACCTTTTTTTACATTGCCTACAAAGTTTGATTTGCTTCACACAAGTCTGCAGAGTGACTACTATTGCCATAAATCTCACACCATGATGGATCCTGTTGTACCACATTCACCTGAGTTTGATATTGTTGCACACCTTACTTGATAAAATATGTCATCATATGATTCTAAAGAGCAGACAATTAGGAGGCAAAGGTTTTGACACTATCAAGTTTAAGCATACCTACAGACTTTTTCACTGCACCTCTAGATATGTCAGTAAGGATTTCCTAGAGAAATGCGGTTCAAAAAGGTATAAAGCTCATTATATATTTTCTCGAAAGCCTAACCACTTGCAGCTAAATCTAGTAAAATTTTGTATTATGGACAAGAACTTCAACAAAGGTGTGAGCTAATACTTCATTGGGACTGTAGTTGATGTGGACAGTCTCAAGAAGAGATTTGAACCTTTCCCAAGCATGATATAGATTTTAATCTGGTTTTTTCTTGAAGCTCAAAATCTCACTACATAATCTCGCAGTCTTGTTGGATGAAAAGAAATAGATGAGGAATTTCTGGGACAAATCATCCTATGTAGTGATGGAACCTGTCGGCTTAGCATTCAACCACTTCTTTGCTTCCCCCAAAAGTGAGAGAGAAAAGAGTGGCAACCTCATATAATCAGTGGATACTCCAGCAGGAATAAATGTGTCACTGATCTCCAAGAAATCCTATAAGTGAACCTATGGATCTTCATGTGATAGCTTGTGAACTGACTACTGTTGTGTGAAAGTTACACCATGTTCTACTTCAGCTCAAATCTACCTCCAGATGTCGATCTGCGAATAACAGAGGTAACATTGGTCGCAAGTGGGACTACCACTTTGCAAACTGTCCTGTGGTTTGGTGGATCCTCAGCCATAGGGAAGAAATAGCCTCTTCTTGATGAATTTGAGGTATTCAGTATAGAAGTACTGCTTTTCTCCTCAACTGGTGTAAGTGTTGCTCAGGTTTGGGATATGGCTCAACCAACTCCCTATCATTTGCTAGCTTACTAGTTTTTTAAATCTGTATCTGAAAATTCAGAAGCTAAGATCAAGTAACTTGCACTTATGAAATAAAAAAGAAAAATAAAAACTAAGACATTTCCAATTTACAAGTCCTCGGCAATGGTGCCAAAAATTTATTATGCCCAAGCTCACATGTAAGTATAAGACCCAAGTAATACTATGGAATTATAAAAGCAAAGTATCGATCACACTGGGACTTGTGTTAAACAACTATCTAATTTTAGATTTACAACTCAGATTAAACAAGTGTTGACATAACCATAAGTAATTGAAAGTAAAGAACTAAAAGAAAACTTAAAAAATGAAATAAAATAGAGGTTTGGACATTAATGGAGAGAACCCCAAGTCCAAGGCACTATGAACAATCCTACTTAGCCTTATAACTTTGTTGGTTTAGTAAATTATCTTGGTTGCTAGTTCATGGGGTTGATTATATGATTACGGTCTTTTGAACCTCAAGTCAACTATCTAACTTAGCCTTAAAACTACATCGTTAAGTGGGGATGCAAGTACTAAGCTAAACACATTTGTATTTCTTCATTTCTATTAACCAAATAGGGAAAATTAGGTATATTCATATCCTAAATGAAATCATAACTTCAATTCAATGAACAATTACGATCCTATCCCACCTATCCCGCATTTTATTCTATTATTCCTCCTTCCAGAATCCCGATAGAATTATCCATTTATTCTAAGGATCAAAAACCCATAAGACAGTAAATAATAAGGATGCATGAACAACCAACAATGATAATAATAATAATAATAATAACCAACTCAATTACTAAGAAAAAGTAATCATATTCTTGGCCTTAACCTCGGGTGAGGGTGTTTAGCCACTCATGGACTTACAAAGAATCATAATGATGAAATCCATGTAATAATCCAAAAAAAAACAAAATTAGAAGAATAAAAACTCTAATTTCATCCTTCTAAATCGTGTTCAATTCCCTAAGATCGTCCAAGGTGAATACAAAACTATTGAAGTGTCCTATTTATACTAGGACCAAGTTACCAATTTTGACCTAGCCTCCGTGCCACGCCCATATTGCGCTACATAGGCAACATGGCATGCCAAAAATATAGAGGGATACTGCTTTAAACAATTTCCTTTCCATACAAGGGTGTGTCACACCCTTATAAAGGTGGCTAGGCTGCGTGGTATGCCCTTATGTCCACAAATTCCATATTTTGACATCGAATACTCCATGCATTTGGTTCTTTGTTCCTTGCTTCGTGCTTGTATTTCATCTTCCAAAATAGCTTATGTATCATCATAACATCAACTTAATCAGCACACCAAGCTTCCCTATTATAAAAAACACCACAAATTAGAACATACAACAACATAGAATTACACAAGACGAACTAGAATGGCACATAGCTCAAGCTAAGAGTACTAGTTTTCTCATTTGAATTCTAATAGAATGTTTTACTTTTAACTTTGATTTGAACACACCTTAAACATTATAAACACATACTTCAACAGTTATATAATCATTATTATCAAGATTAACTCATTACGCACATAAGAAGTCCTTAAAACCAAGCTAATTAAGCATAGATAACAATTCTTAGGTGCATAAATCCACCTAAGATCAGCAGCCATGGATTAGAGACTTGGGGTGAGCTCCTGATGCTTGGAGTTATTCCCGTTCTCCCTCTTATTATTAGAATAATCTTTATTTTGTATTTCAGAGATGGGGTTGTATATATTTACTCAATATTTTACTTTGTACTCATGTTGTATTAGAAGCTCCTATGCCAACTTCAACAGATTTTGGGGATGTATTTACTTTCTTCTTACCTTCTTTATCATTTCTATTTAGATTTGTGTATGCCTTTCTTATTAGTTTGTTACTAGTTATTCCAAACTATGGGTTGTCTTACCTACTGGTGGGATATGATAAGTGTCATCATGATTTGTTAAATTGGGTTGTGACAGTTTAGTATCAAAGACTAGATTTACCGGTGTTGTTGGTACAAGAGAAAAATGCCTAGTAGAGTCCCGCAGATCGGTACGATGATGTCCATATCCTATCTTTAGGAGGCTATAGGGCATCCTTAGGAAATTCTAATTCTTGATTCTTTATCGTGTGGCTTGACTTCTATGAACTTCTAAGTACCGCTTTTGACTCCACTCTTTCTTATATGTACCACCAATCGTCTCTCAATACCTTTTGGTGAATTTCACTCATCTTCTCTCGGTCTTTAAGTGTCATTACAAAAGTATTGGGATCTCTACAGTGGCCCTTAGATAGTTATGTGGGAGACTTCTTAGTTTTCCCACTTTTACAACACTCTCAGTTTTTTAAACAACACAGATTCAACACATCACGACAATCCCATAAATGGAGTTCTACAAACTAATTTCTCATTCTAAAAGTTTCTATCAATCAATATATCTCTTATCTATTACGTTATAACCACAAAACCCTAAAATATTACATTATGAAACACAAACAATCCCTATATCACATAAAAATTCTGAGATTTTAACAACTCTCGTACTAGAGAAAACTCTATCCGAGCACTTACACTGAAAATGATGCTATAATGATAGATTGGGCCATTATAAAGCGTAATCGAGAAAGTTCTAGATTGTACACACAACATAAGAGCTAACCAAAATAACCCAAAAACACATGATACTTGGTCTCATTATCAACTACTAGATTTTATGTTCATAAACTACCTTAAGAGACATTTGTCCCACCAACATATAATGTTAAAAACTGAGCCATGAGGTCAATATATTGAAATAGTGAAGCTCAAACAATAATTTAGAGGGGTATCTATTTTCAAACATGAATACTCAATTATGCTAGTTGCTATATTTTTGACTTCCCTATGTCATATTTTTCTTCCACATAATTACAAAATAAAAGATAAAATCTAATCTAAACATATTGGTGCAATAGAAATAAAATATCCTCAAGAAAAGAACACAAGAAAAAAAAAATATGAGAACAAACACAAGCCCAACTACACTAAAAAGTTATGCTTTGTCACCAAAGCACTAAAAATATGAAACCATGGAAAGCAAAAATAGTGGTGCCTCCAGTGCATGGGGTTGAACTTAGGGTTGTAGGTGCAGCCTCAGTAGTAACAACTTATGCAGTACTAGTGACTGGCACAATAAAATTTAAAGGCTCGACTATCGACTTTGGAGTCATGGTCTCTAGTGAATATGGCGTCCACAAGAACCATGCTCAAAAAAGCTCTAACCTATCCAACCATATGAGTGTCAACCCTAAAGCATCATATAGCTTTCTATATCTCTTTCTCTTTCAACTTTTGCACTCTCGTAATAATGCCCTAATCATGAATAACCATCTTTCTAGTCCTCTTTTCTATATCTTGTGGGGTGTATCCTCTAGTAGGCTAAACAAGGGCTACTCATCCTCCATCTCTTCTTGTAATACCCCGTATTTCCCTAGCTTAATTTAACTCTTAGTACATGAGTATTCATATATAAAAATTTTAAAATACTCAGTATTTTTCAGTGTAGATCTTACCATTACGTGGGAAATTCAGTTAGCTTTCCAATGATATAAAATTCGCCCAAATTAGATACTCAGGTGAGAAGTTGTAGCATGTTTTGTAAAACAGTATGCCAAATTGGCAATCAGCGCGTCGCAGAGCCAGGCCAAATGGTAATTTTCAATCCACTGAGCCTCCGCAACTATGGCATGTTGCGCCAAGACTTATTTTCACAATTGTCCTTTGCCCAGTGAATCCACGCGATAAGCCCGCGTCGCGGTGAACTTCCAGGTCTCATCCAATGTGGAACTGCGATTCCACATCATCGTGCCACCGATCATTTTACCAGTTGTCAATTTCCATAGATACGGCATGATAGCACCGCGTCACGCCAAGGTCCCAGATCGGGTTTTTCAGTTATAAAATTTTAAGTCATTCCAGGGGTATCTGGGTCTTTTTCCACAACCCTAATCAGTACTAAACACGAGATTAATGCCCTAAATAGCCTATTATATCATTATTTCCTCACTTTCTCTTTAAATTAAAAGCATTCTCTCTCAAAGGGCAAAACCCTAGCTTCAATAAATCAAGAACAAACTTAAGAAATCCAAGAACCTTCAAGGATTAACATTCCAAGGTATGTTAGGTGTTCATCTATGGGTTCCTTTCATCCATAGAGTCCAAGAATCCATTTTAAAACTACAAGTTTATAGAATTATGATTTCCATGCTTGAAATTGATTGTATTCATGTTCATGATAGTAATTGGGTTTCAATTCATGATTAATTATAACTTTCCATGAAATTAAAATAGTTTATGTGATGAATTATATGAATTGTATGCTAAACCCTTGAATTTGCAATTGAGTATTGTATTCATGATGTTCATGTGTTGGCCATTGTCTTGTAAAATAATCCATGCTCCCCCAAGTGTTTGCTTAAATGCCTATGTGAAGTAAATAGTGGAATCATGACATGTCATTGTATGGTCCTAATCATGTACAAGTTATGCTCTACAAGTGTTTGATAAAATGTCTCTAAAAATGAATTATGAACAAATGGACATTGTTATGCTTTTCAAGATCATGCTATGCTTTACTGTCATGCTATCGAGTCCTGGGGGTATCTAATACCCAAAAAATCTAGCTGATTACCTAGAGCTACAGTAGTTATAGAATAGTCTTAGTAAGGTCACGATCAGTAGTACTCAGTCAGTTACATAACACAGTGAAACTCGGTATCAGTCCAGTTCAACTCAGTATAATAATCAGTATCTTCAATTGGGAGTAGGGTTCAGCACTGAGTGAACCCAAGGATGGGGGCTCACCTGCCAGTAGAGGGTGTGGTTCTTAGAAGCAGTCCTTGCATTCCAGAATTACGTAGCTAGCATAGGTTGAGACATCAACCTGCCAGTTAAGGGTTGATGAGATGTTTTAACCTCCCAGTTGAGGGTACCACCGTTCTCATTCAGAGCACCTACCTGATAAGGGTGACTCTTCAGTTGTCTTTACCCATGGAACGGTATTGACATCCTTCCAATTAGGGTAACAGGTTGGACCCCAGTTACCTTATTTGGGGCATGTCGGTTAGATGATTACTTCCCACAGTCTCAGTTTCAGTCTCAGTATAGAACTCGGTTTAGTTCTACAAAATCAGGACTGTCAGACACAATCACTCAGTTGTCAATAATTCAGTTATTTGTAATCTCAGATGTCAGTTACTCAGTATTAGAAATTAGTTCTCAGCTTTAGTAAAAGCTCAGATACAGTATACACTTATATGCACAGTATTGCATACTCAGTATTTTACAGTAGTTTCAGTTAACCATGTGCTCATACTTAGTTATTCCATATCATTTAGTCAGTTATTGTTCATGTATATGAACACTTCCATTCAACCTTACCTTATCTAGCATACTAGTATATTCCATGTACTGATGCATACTCTTTCTTTGCGCTATAATGTCTTATATCATAGGTTCGTACGCTCAGGTTCCCGACCACGCATAGACAGATTCAGACTCAGCCAGCAATGTCAGATTTAGTAGTGATTCCTCATCTATCGAGGATATATTTTATTTAAGTATTTTAGTAGTTATAATTAGTTGGGGGCTTGATCTATCAACTCTATTTTCAGACAGTTCAGTTAGAGGCTTTCTAGACTAGACTTTCAGACAGTATTCAGTTTTGCAGATTACTATTACAGTTGATATTCTTTACCAGTATTTTAGATTTTGAACCTTGTGGAATTTCAGCCTATTTTTCTGCATTATTTCAGTATTATTATTCAGTGCTCACAGCAGATATCAGTCATGGGTTAGCTTGTGATCCTTCAGGGTTGTAAGCACCATGTAGCGTATGTGGTACAGACTCGGGACATTATATTTCTAGTAAAGTCGTGGAAGGTATATTAAAAAGAGAAACTGTGTGACACTATAATGTTTCTCATGCATCATCCACACAGACTTAATTGGTAGACCAAATACAATAACTATAGATTTCTAAATAATAGCTATAGTTTTTGAGCTAGTAAACTAATCTACCTTTCATCCCTCTCAATATTAGTCTCTTTTATATAAGCGAATAGGCAGTAGTTAATATTAAGAGGAGAACGGCAGCAGTAGATGGGTCACCCATAAGAGCTATGATAGTGTCAACCCTTATGGTTGGTGGGTAAGAAGGTATGGCATCCCTATCCCTTGTAAGTATTGGCATATCATCTAACTCACTTTCATCAAGTAGATCTTCTAAAAGTACACCCCCTAATAAAAAGGACCGAGTCTTTTCTTGGAAAGAGGGTTTGACACTTCATAAATCTCAATAATGTCCTAAATGTACATGACCTGCTCTATCTAATCCACACCAATAATGTAGGCACTAGGGTCTCTCTGTATAACTAGGCTATTATATAGGGGCATCGAATGAAGGGCCTATACTATAGTGCTTGATATATGATCTCCACGACAATGATGTAGGAAAAATTAACATCAAACCTCAGCATGAGACATGCATTAAGACAATCCAATCTAGAGTGGGAGTATTATTAACATCTATATTAATCAAGCATAACCTCACTACTACCCACCAAAACTTAATAGTGAGACTATATGTAGCTTTTGAGATAGAGGTTGGGTAATCTTCCAAACAAGTCGGTTCATTATCTATAAGCACTGATGCAAACTAGCCAGTCTGCCTCCCTTTATTGATCAAATAAACCTACTTCTTTCTATTATTGATTGTACTTATACTGTGTCCATATTCTACTGTATTACCTGGTGCCTCATAATTAGGACCAAACAAGAACCTCTGGATAGTGCACTCAGAAATACCAATAGTCCTTTCATAAACTTGCACACTCTCTAGAGGTGGCTACCTTTCACTAAACTGCCCTTTTCCTATAGATTAACCAAAATAGTTGCACATACAACATAAAACACGTGGATCATCACTAGACTATAGTCATCAGAGGGTCAACTCATCAACCCACCTTTTAGTGCTCAAATAGGGCCTTGTTCTCCATCTTAATCGAGTGGAAGGAGTGGATCCATACATTTTCAAGGATGTTCCTTTTGATGTTTCCTTTCTACGTAGATACAAAAACTATATAGAAAATTTCATGCATGCCCTTGATCATTCACCAAAATCCTAGTCTAAATTGGACAGATTTGTCCCTTATCATAATTTAACTCTTTTTTTAAAAGAAAATATCTCAACATCGGACTAATTCTTCTCATCATTTGAACTATCATCTCCAAAACCACTAGAACTCATAGTTCAGGATCTATCATTATCAAAGCACCTATCACTGGGCCTACTTACACTAGAAGAAGTAGAGGCATACCATCCATCTTTAGATTAGACAGAGATTGTTTGTTATTGGCATATTTTTTTGCCTCGAGTGTGAGGCTGCAACTATTGTTCTTCATCCACATCCACAGAATAGGTACCTCTCACAAGTAGGAGGTGGCATCTATAGATCTTCCCACCTATCTGGGTGTTGTTTCCATATCTTTATATTTGGAACTTAGGTGACATAGTACTTATGAGACACACTTTTTATTACATTAGAACTATAGTACAAAGCATTTTTTGTTTTTCATGGATCTTGAAATAAACTAACGATCCATGAACTAAATTTTTAATAAGGATATAGTGTACACACAGAGAACAGATAGATTTTTACAAATGAGTCAACAAATTATAAATCCAAACCATGGTCTGTAAACTTAACTGTGGACTTGAGTTAGTGATAAATATTTTTCTTCCCAAGAAGTCACTGTTGAATTCTCAGACTATATTTTGAAAGTACGATCCATCCTGTTAACCATGAATACACATCTAAGAAATGATATTTGAGATAAAAATGATGGTTGGTTTCATGAACTCTAATCTAGTTCCATATTAATGAAATCAGTTGTGATTTCTAAATAGTATGAATATTTCATTTGATATTTCAAAACTTGATCTTTTCATCCAATACTTAAGGTCACAAGTCCTTCATACTCCTAGTACTCTTATTCTTTTTCTAGAGGTTCCTCTGCCGACCTTACTAGGTCATAGAATTCTTTCTCTTTTTCTTATTTATCTCTAGTTATTTTCTCATCCCTGTATTTCATTGCTGGTAATCTAATTGCTTACTTAATTCTGGTGTTAGGTCATCCAAAAGAGGGAGAGTTTCAAGTATCTTGGGTCTATGATTCAAGGGAATAGTGAGATTGATGAGGATGTCACACCATGTATTGGTATAGCATGGTTGAAATGGAGGCTTGTCTTGGGAGTTTTGTGTGATAAAAAGGTGCCTCCTAAGCTTAAAGGTAAGTTCTACAGAGTGGTAGTCCAACCATCTATGTTTTACGAAGTGGAGTGTTGACCAGTTAAGAACTTCCACATCCAAAAGTTAAAAGTGATAGAGATGAGGCTATTGCGATAGATATCTGGACTTACCAGGAGAGATAGTGTTAAGAATGAGACTATTTAGAAGAAAGTAGGAGTGGCTTAGGTGGAGGACAAGATGCAAAAAGTAAGGTTGTGTTTGTTCGGACATGTGATGAGAAAGGACACAGATGCTCCAGTTTAGATATATGGGAGGCTGACTATGGATAGTTTTTGGTGGGATAGAGGTAGGCCAAAGGAATATTAGAAGAAGGTGACTAGGCAGGACATAGAGCAATAGTATCTTATAGACATGACCCTTGATAGGAAGGTGTGGATGATGCAGATTACGGTAGAGAGCTAGTAGGTAGGAGTACATTTGTAATAGTAGAAAAGAGTGTTATGTTTGTATTTGTGCCTATAGTGTCTAGTATCCTCTTAGTCATGGTGTTGGGGTAATTTCTATGATTTCGTATATCTAGTTTATAATGTTACTTTGTGGGTGTCTTGTTTTCTTTACTGTCAAGTGGTGTGATATTCCTTATTATTGTTTACTTTTATGTTTTTTGTTTGTTATATTTGTTATCTGTACTAAGACGGGGGTCTATCGTAAACAACCTCTCTACTTTATCGAAAGTAGTGGTATAGACTTCATACATTTTACCCTCCCTAGACCTTACTTTGTGGGAATTCACTGGTATGTTGTTGTTATTGTATTCTACTTTATACGAACTAGCCCATTATTTTTCATTCTAAGCTATGGTTTGTCTTACTTACTGATGGGTTAAAGTAGGTGTCATCGTGTCTTATTAAATTGGGTTGTGACAAACTTTTCTCAAAG
Organism: Capsicum pubescens; assembly: GCA_030864215.1. Classification (NCBI taxonomy): domain Eukaryota; kingdom Viridiplantae; phylum Streptophyta; class Magnoliopsida; order Solanales; family Solanaceae; genus Capsicum; species Capsicum pubescens. Next base: position 80,277,600 of record CM061541.1, on the reverse strand, counting down.
CTTAGGTTTAATTGTATCACTGGTACAAGAGCAAGTGTCTAGTATAATGACACATATCAGAATGATGACATCGTTTCTTATCTTCAGGGGGATATAGGACATTTTTAGGAGATCTTCACTTTCTTCATTCATTTTTTGGTACAAGTCTGAGTCAGTTTTAAAAATTCACTCTGTTTCACTCTTTAGCAGATGGCTAGGATGCAAGCTACTGCTACTAAAGATGAGGACCCTAAGTCAACGACTAAGGATCCTTCTGGAGGTCGTGTTCAACCTAGTGGTCGAGGGTAGGCGAGAGATACAACTCTAACTAGAGGTACAGATACAGAGCCTTTACCAGACCCTATTCCTGCTCTCGTACCATAGATTCCTTTACCCCAACCTGTAGTAGGCCAGGTGACAGTCTAGGCTCCAGTAAGGTTTATTTCTTCATTGCTGCTTAGAGATGATTTAATTTAGTTATTAGGTTTGGTTGGTGGTGTACTATCTGATGATACTCAGTCTACAGATCAGAGTAGTACAAATGTAGGGGAATAACCAATAGCTTCAGACCCCAGATTTAAGATCCCTCAAGCATCGGTAGTTGCTCAATCAATAGTCATCTAGTGTGCTATGTTCGTTCAGGACCAGAAGATATTGGGAAAATTTTTAAGACTGACTCCACCTAGGTTTTCTAGGGAACCAATGGAGATTTATTTTAGGTTTTGACTATCTGTAAGAATAGGATCCATTAGTCCTAATTGAGACTCGTGGCATTGATTACACTACTTTCTAGATAGATATAGCAGCTAGACATTGGTAGAGAGGTTATCTTGATTCCAGGCCAGCTAGATATTCTCCTTTGACATGGACTCAATTCTCCAAGGTTTTCTTTGAGAAATATATGAATTGTAGCCTTAAAAATGCTCGAGAGATCAGTTCTCGAGATTGGAATAGGGTTTTATGACCATTTTGGGGTATGAGGCATGGCTCTATGAGTTAGTTAGGCATGCTACAACTATTTTACCAATTGAGTATGAGAAGATTTGGTGTTTTGTTTGGGGACTAATACTTTCTCTTTACATGTCCATTCAAAGGTTGGTTGCCTTTGGCAGGCCTTTTATAAAGGTCTCTTATTATGCTCAAACCATGAAGGAGATGCATTGCTAGGCCTAAGGTGGCAGTGACAAGAGACTGCCTTACCAGGGTAGTTTTAGTGAGAGACGAAGTGACTTATAGTTCAGAGGCATAGGTTCTTAAGGTGGATACCCTCTACATCAGTCTTATTATCATCAAGGTCTGTCTAGTAGTCCCGTTCATGCCGCACTTTATATTACTGATGGGGTCATCCCAGTTATAGTGATCATCCTAGGCAAAGCAATGATGAGTCTTTGAGTGGTGCACATTCTGGGTTTTTTAGTCGAGGTGGCTATTCTAGGCTAGCTAGATCTTCTGGGAAGAGTACAAAGCCTAGTGCGTGTTCTGATTTTGGATCCTTTAACCATTATTCTATAGAGTTTCCACAGTGTGGGACAGTTGTACCTGTAGCACATAGTGTTCCACTAATTACGGAAATGCCACCCCAACTAGATATGGCATGCAAGGTCGTTAGGGTGGTCCCTAGGGTTTTAGAGGAGGTCCTCATGTAGGTAGGATAGGTGATTAGTCAAGCACCAAAATACATCACATCTAACAAAAACACCTAATACTTGCATAATTTTTGTAACTCTTGTGAAATAGTTACATCATGTTCTGTTTAAGCTTAAATCTACCTCCAGGTTCTGGTCTATGGATGGCGAAGGTAACAACGATTGTGAGTAGGGTTGTCACTTCACATACTGTTCTGCGGGCTGGTGGATCTTCAGCCATTGGTGCAGGAATAGCTTTCTCTTGTTGAATCTGCGATATGCGATAGAGAAGTACTGTGTCTCTCATTAGCTAATGTAAGTGTCACTCAGGTTCAGGATATGGGTCACCCCAAATACCTTTCCCTTACCATCTTACTTAGGCTTCAAACCTGAACCTGCTAATTCAGAAGCTAAGATCATGTTGCTAGGACTTAAGAAATCAAATAGCCAAATTAAAAGTAAGACAGTTTCCAATTTTCATGTCTTCGGCAATGGTGCTAAAAACTTGTTACATCCTAGCGCACACGTAATGTACATGGTCTCCCAAGTAGTAAAATGGACTTTAAAATCCAAGTATCGATCCTATAGGTACTTGTGATAATCAACAATCTAATTCTAATATTACTATGAAGATCAAACAAGTGCAAGAGTAACCTATAACGTTTGAGATTTGAAACTTTAAGTAACCATAAATAATGTGATAATATAAAGTGTTGGAGATAATAATGGGGTAGAATATATGCTCTAGGCACTACAATCCTACTTATCTATACAATTTCATTGGTTTGGTTAATTATCTTGGTTGTTAATTCACGGGTTTGAAAACTTGATTATGATTTTCTGAGCCTCTAATCATCTATCTAACTTAGCCTCACAACTACATCATTGAGCGGGGATGTGAGAACTAAGTTAAACGCATTTATATTTCATTTTGTATATGAACCAAATGGGTTGAATTAGGTATATTTCTATCCTAAATTCATGTCTAAGATCCCACTACATACATCCCATATTCTAATCTATTGTTCCTCCTTCCGGGCTTACAATAGAAATATAGATTTATCCTAAGGGACATGAATCCATAGAATAGTTATAAAAAGGATATATTAACAACCAATCATGATAATAAACATAAACCAACTCAAATATAAGCTTTATTACTCATGTTCTTGGCCTAAACCCTAGACGAGGGTGTTTAACCACTCATGGATTTACAACGAAACACAAGATTAAATTCATATATATAACCAAAAGTAAACTAAAGGAAATATTAAGAACCCTAATATAAGCCTCCTAACGTGTATTTTCAAACACAGAGGTCGTCCAAGATGTCTATAATAAGATGGAAGCATCCTATTTATAGTTGGACCCAAGTGTCCACTTTGAAATCAAGGGTGTGCCACGCCAATGGAGATCTACGATTAGGGGATTGGCACACCATTATCATGGATTCTTACTGTTTTATGACATCTTATTTTTTGTTCAAGGTCATGGCACACCCTTATCTAAGAGGCTAGAGGGCGTGGCATGCCTTAGTGCTCAGAAATTCCAAATTTTGTCCATGTTTGCTCCATCCATTTGGCCTTGAGTTCCTTACTTCGTGGTTGTTTTTCCAACATCATAAGACCTTCTTTTTCTCCTGAACATCACTCTTAACATCTGAAATGGACTCCTATAACATAAAACACCATGAATTAGAGCTTAACACACTATAGAATCCATCAAGATAAACTAGAACAACACATAGCTCAAGCTAGTAACAACAGTTTTCTGGTCTAAACTCTAAGTGGTTGTTTAGGTTAGAAATTTGTTTTAAACATACCTTGAATATCACAAACAATTACTTTGCCACATAGGTTCTCAATTATATAAATATCAACTCATTATGCACACAACAAGTCCACAAAACTAGGCTAAACAAGCGTAGAGTATGACACTTAGGCGCATAAATACACCTAAGATCAAAATCACTTCTCGAAATCCAACTAATATCATAATCACAGTCTTGGGCCCAATAATGTATATAACCAGCATAACCATATCATCATTCAAGATACAAACATAATCCACTACGTAAGGTAGTAACCTTATACTAAAGGGTTATTAGTCTCAACTATGCCTAATATGCTAGCAACCTAGGGTAATAGGATCCTAGAAGCATAATACGCATTTCATCTTAAGGTTCGGTTTACCCTTTTAGTCCCCAAACTTAAAAATTAGGCTAAGTCACGATGGCCTACCCATAATCATATCCTAACATTCATATTGAACATGTAACATGTATAATACACTATCTCATAAAGTAGAGTAGAGAGAAGCCTACCTCCTGCCAAACCGCAAGTCCTCGAATCATTAGCTTTTGCTCCAAGATCATAAAATACTGCCACACCATCAAACTAGTAATCTACATGACCCATATTGTTGTTTTAAGGGTCGTGTCAAAATTCGAGTCAAGAACAGGACCACAGGCCTACAAATGGAATTTAAAATTGAATCTTTCATGAGGTCTCTCAAAGAACAAGGAATGTCTTCTCAAAAGTTGAGCACAAATGGAGCATAAATTGGGTCTCAAATCAACCCTTAAAGTTTGAAATTTAAGATCTTATTTCTAAGAATTTATCATGAATTAAGATGGAAATTAAAGAGAAAATTAATGAAAAATGACCAAGGAGTGTTAGGTTATCTTACCTTAGCTTCAATGGATGATCTTATACTTTTCCCTCTCTTTGATATCTTAAATTGATGTGAAAATGGTGGAAGAAATGGTGGAAAATCTGGTGGATGAAAGGGGATAAAAGACACCAAGTACTGCTTAAGCAGCCACCCAGTCCCTTAAGTGGCTCTTCAATCGCTTACATAATCTGGAATTGTGGGTCGGGTATCTCTTAAGAGATGCCTAGGTCACTTAAGCGATGTCCTTTTAAGCAGACATTGATCATTTAAGCAGTTGCATCATTAATGTAACACCCCACATTTTTTAGCTAGAATTCAAATCATTACTCTTATGCGTACAGACTTGAACCCAATTATTATATGTATATACATGTGTGATTATCAAATATATTATGTGGGGTTATCTTTTTACATTGATCGAGGTCATAAAATCCTCCTAACTCAAAGACGAGTTAAGGGTTATTCTATCGATAGAGTTTTGACAAATGATCCAACAAGGGTCAACTTTAAACGAGTGTATCTCCCATCATATGCCGATTCAGGTGTCCTACTATATACCAAAAGAAATATCTTTGAATCTTCTTTCCAATGCATTTGGTTTCACCTTAATCCAATATCGGAGTGGAAAGTTATGCTCATTTTACCTCAGCATGTTCGTCTATCATCAAGGTGACGACTTGAGGTGATAAGCCGTCAACTAAGTGATGACTTATCAGCCAAGTCTTCAACCTTAACTAGAATATTATCAACTTCAGCTACAAAGTGATGACTTGAGGTGATAAGTCATCAACTAAGTGAAGACTTATCAACCAAGTCATCACCCATAACCATCTCAGCTACAAAAGTGACGACTTGAGTTGATAAGCCATCAACTAGTTGATAAGTTATTAATTCAAGTCATCAACTAAAAATTTTAGCAACTCTTATTTAACTTCGGAGGGGTATTTTGGTCTTTTACTCACCTCAAAACCTACCCCTCCCACGACTTATAACCCTCAAGGGGTGTTTTCTCCTATTTCATTATTTAAACATCTCAAAATCCTCTCATACACTCTCAATAACAAGATTAGAATTTCCTATCAAGATCATCTCCCAAGAACAAGATTCAAGCCCTTCCTTCAAGAAAACCAAAAAATTTTGCTTCCCAATCCAAGAATGGTCAAGAAAAGTTAATTCTCTTTCAAGATTAAAGCTTTAAGGTATGTGTGATGTTCATTCATGGGTTGTGTGATGTTCATTCATGAGTTCTTTTCACCCATGGAGTCCAAGAATCCATTTTCAGGTTTAAAATTATGATCTTTATATGTTATTATGAAATATATCCATGAATCCTTATGAATTTCGATTTTTATATCATGTTTACAAATTATTTCCGTTGGAATTAGCCCTTGACACGTTTGAGGATGATATTCGCATGTTAAATCCTTAACCCATGATTTTCATATTGCAATTATGTTATTATCACATGATTTAACTATTCACATACTTTAACTCATGACCTCCATGTGTTTGATGAAATGCTTAAGTGAATAATTGTGAACAATGATTTCCTTCTATGGTTTCAAAGCTTCATGTGTCCCTGTTATTATTGTTATCGAGTCCTGGGGGTTATGACTACCCAAAATTTAGTTGTTTACTCAGTCTCAATATTCTCAGAATGGTTTCAGACATATATGAGCATTATCAGTTCAGTCAGTTATCATGTCAGTCAAACCTAGATCAGTTCAGTAATCCGAGTCAGTTTCTTCTTCAGTTAAACTTAGTTCAGTCCCTAATCAGTCTTATTCAGTTGGGAGTAGGATTTAGCACCGAGTGAACCTAAGGAGGGGGGCTCACCCGTTAGCTAGGATTGGGTCCTTAAAAGCAATCCCTAAGTTCCAGAACTATGTAGCTACCATAGGTTATGAGATGTCACCCGCCAGTTTAGGACTGACATTCTCAGGGATCACCCGCCAGTTTAGGACTGATCTTAGAGGTCACCCGCCAGATTAGGACTGACTCCACAGCCATTGTTAGTAACTGTGGCACGGTACTCGCACCTTTCCCACTAGGGTCACAGGTTGAACCCCGATCATCTCAGACTGTGGCATGTTGGTAAGATGATACCTCCCACAGTTTCAGTTTCAGTATTCAGTACAGAATTCAGTTCAGTTTTGCTTGACCATAGCATATAGTTTATCAGTATTCAGTTACTAGATTTCAGTACTTCAGTTTACAGACTATTTCAGAATCATGTTATATGTTTGGTCATGCATTCTCAAATTTTACAGGATTCACATATTCATATCAGTTATCTCATGATGTTCAGTCAGTCTTTATTTTACTTTATGCACATAAATCATGCATATCAACCTAACCTCATCACTCATACCAATACATTCAAAGTACTAATCGCATACGTTTTCTTTGCGCTATGATGTCTTATATCATAGGTATGCTCAGTTTTCTGACTGTGCTTAGACAGACTAGATTATTAGCAGCAGCAGTAGTGAGTCATCATATTTCGAGGACATGATTTCTTTATTTTAGTTTATCTTAGTAGTTCAGTATTTCTTTTCAGTCGGAGTTAGTTGGGGGTTTGTCCCATCAGCTCCACAGTCAGTCAGTTTTAGAGTCTTTCGGACATACAGACAGTTGGTCGGTTTATCAGTTATTTTTTTTAAACAGTCTTTTCAGTATGTCATTAGGCGTTCAGATTCATGATTCAGTATGTTAAAAACTTATCGTGTTTTTCAGTAAATTTCCACACGTCTTATGCTATCAGTTTTATAGAGTGCTCACAGCAGGTACCAGGCCATGGGTTAGCTTGTGGTTTTTCGGTACCGTAAGCACCGTGTGACGACCAGGGTGTATTTCTGGATCGTTACAATCAACCTGATGCATTAGATTTTCAAAGTCCAAAATAGACTCCGATCGTATGCTTGGGATTCATTCGGAACCCCATGCCTGTAAACGAACTTGCTATCATACCAAATTCGATGTTTCAGACTCAATGAAAGCATCAAAACTTCCATCCGATATTGTTTCAACTAAATGTAGGACCCACATCTATAGTTTCATTTTTCATACAATCCGCCCAATATCCCAAAACGAGTTTAGAAGCCTCGGGACCTGAACCAAGGGTCCCCCTATCCTAAAATCAATATTTCAAAACTAATAGCGCTGTGAAAATTCTTCTCCGAGGTTATCTACTAGGAGTTTTGGCCCGTGACCAAATCCTGAACAACAAAAGGTTCAAAACAGAGAAATGAGCCTAAAATCCAAACGAACTATCTGATAACCAAATCGATAGTTTCGGCAAGTCATTAATAACAAGTAGCTGCTGTGAAAAAAGCTCAAAATACTAAAAATACATGCAAATCAAATAAATGACCTGAAAGTTCATTACAAACTACTAACCAATTTGACAACTTGGACAATACAAAATTAATGCCTAGGTGTGGTGGAATGGATAAGAGATCCCTCTACTTAAATTAATAGCCTTGATTTCTAATTCTAAGAAGAGAGAACTTTAAAGTAGAGAGTGATTCCCCTTCGAATTTCGACCCCAAATGGAAAACTCCAAAGTAGGAAGCAAATGAATTAGCGGACAATGAAATATTATAATAAATAAAAAATAAAGAAAAACATATGAAATTACAACAGAGATATTGTTATGAATGTATTTACATTGTAGTGAATGTTTATCAAGATCTATTAAGATCTAGTTGATATCTATCAAGATTTGAAGTATTTGTCTTATAGTCAGAAACTAGGAGTATTTTCTCCTATAAATAAAGGAGTTTTATTCATCGTATTCTTAATTTGATTATTTTTTATTGTTAGAGAGAAATAAAGAAGTCTCCTCTCTTCTTTCTATTTATTCTTGTTGTTCTTTCTTTATATATCATAACACGTTATCAGCACGAGTCTCTAATTTTCCTTAATAGAATTTAGTCTTATTGACGCCACTCGTTGCCTTTCCAAAGATTAAGTATGTATCCTTTCAAGTCATAAATAATAAGGATGCAATGGTAGTAGGCTAATTTTAGTGGCAATGGTTAGTGGGCTAATTATAATGCTACGGTAAGGGAAATTAAAAAAAAAAAAAAGAATATTCTTGGGATCTTGAATATTAGTGGTATTTGAAGAATTTGATTTGCATGAGTTTCCCGTGAAGAAGATAAAATTATCACATAAATCGAGTACTGTGGTTAATTTTAAAGAGTAAAGATCTCTTCATGGTTATGATTTTCTACATCTCAATTTATTGATTTTTTATATCTCAATTTACTTTAGAGAACTTCAGCGGAGTCCATAATAATTCTACAACCACTAGAATTTATTATATATATATATATATATATATATATATATATATATATATATATATATATATATATTACGCTACTAAATATTCGGTTTTTGAATATATATTTGATTTATTGTTTGATTGACTGAATTTTATAACATTGAAAAGGCAAGACATTATGTTACAGTTCTGATGCACCATAATGATAAGGTGTTAGGTTCAAGTCCTCTGATTTATGCCTAAGGCGCCTTTATATGGATAAGACATTGAGTTTGAATCTCAATGCACCATATCGATGATATTATGATGGCTAAGGCAAACATGTATGTGTATTTGGTGAAAAGTCATCAAACCTGTCTCATTAAATATGCTACATTCCATCAAGTGAATGTGATATGCTCCATTCCATGAAGTGAATATGGTAGCAATATATGATAAGTTTAAAAGATGACAATTTGCTCCATTCTAGAAGTGAATGTGGTAGCAATATATGATATACTCTCAAAGATATATATGCCTCGATATACTTCTGAAGTAGCAACATCATGAAAGAGGTTATAAGCTATCAAAATTTGATAGATTTAAGGCATAATTATATTTCATTCCTAAGGAATGAGAATTTTGATTGTTTCAATGCAAACGTGCACTTGATTGTGATGGTATCACAACTCATCTTTGAAAGAGGCAGAATAACCGAGAAGAGTTATTACGAAATCTACTTCCGAAGTAGTAAATCTGAAATTTATTCATGTCATAGTAAATCTAAAATTTACTAAAGCAAAAGCACATATCGTGGTAAACTTGAAGTTTACTAGATTAAAAGTTCATAAATTGACATAAATGATTGCGACATCCCAAAGCTGTACATACTGAGTATTAAACATATATTGAAGAATTTGAAAATTCTTCATGAACTTTAATGTTGCTTGTTCTCATGATACGTTGGTTGAACCAACTAATTTTGGGATTGAATTTCTTAAAATCTGAAAAGTATAAAAGATGAATAACGGCCCGTTCACCTATCATGTTGTTTTATCCCTCTTCGGATTTTATTTTAAAGAAAATGATTTTGACCTTTTCAAACTATTTCAAAAGATTCAAAAGAATGTCGACATAATTTTGAAAGATTTTACAGAGTCGCCACTTGATTTTATAGAAAATATCAAGAAAACTTAAAAAAATTTCAAAGATTCAAAAACAGAAATAAACCTTTGAAATAAGAGAAACTGAGTAAGGGTTCAATTAACGCCCTAAGATGATTTTTAAGGCACTTAGGAGCGTCCATTTTAAAACGGTTCACCAAAAGACTTATTTTTTGACTAACTTAAAAATGTGACTAACTTTACAAAAAGGTCGACTTTAAAATACTAAAATTATACACCCTCCGTCCCATTTTATGTGTCGCCATTTGACCGGGCACGGAATTTAAGAAATAAGGAAAGACTTGATAATATTTACCAAATTGTCCTTTATAAAAAAATATGCTACTATCATTTTTTTAATTAAGTAGGTCCAATAAGGATAAAAGTGTAATTGTGTTTTTAAATATTTACCAAATAAGGTAACATGACATTCTTTTTGGAACGGACTAAATAGGAAATAATGACACATAAAATGGGTCGGAGGGAGTATATTTTACTCAAAATTGACATTTGTTCATTCAAATGAGCAATAGTCTACTTAAATTAGAAAGGAAGATACAACATGTTCAACTTATTAATTTTGAAAAAACTATTCCGCCATATTTATGATTAAATTTTGAAAAAAAATGTTGCAAAAATTCTACTTGAGAAAATATTTTCTTAATTCGTAATTATTTTCTCAGAAAGGATAAGAAACATCTTACTTGAATTAAAAAGAGAACCTATCTAGACTAGGTGACACATTTGAATTTAATAAGTTGATTCTTGTGGTTATTTACTATCATTTGTTGTCATAAAAATGATCATATTGTTATGGAAAACACTTTGAAAAATATACATTAAAAATATTTTATCGATTTGCCGCAAGTTAGAATTTACGAGAAAAATTAAATTTTTGAGTTTGAAGAAAATTATTTTTACCCAAGTAGACTATTAGTTACATGAATAAAACGAATGCTATTTCGGAAACGAAGTGTTTAATTTTTTGAAGACTTAGTTTTAGGAAGAAAGAATCGAAAGGCACATTTTAATCCATTTAGACGAGATCCCAACTTCACCTCCTTGGGTTCCACTGTGTATCCCCAGTATACTATAGTATATCAGTGTATACAGCCTTAATTCTTGTCCTTTGGTTCCTTTTGAAACTTTGGCATGGGGTTTGACTCGACGGATATGCAAGGGGGAGTCCGTTTGGACTCATCAGGGTGTCACGTGTAACAACAAAGAAAAAGGATTAGTGAATGCTCAAGAGAAGAAGGGTGGAATATTCAATAGATTAGAATAACTATTAGTTAAACAATTACTATTTATACTACATCATATTTGCAACAATCCGTAGATAGCAAGGAATATGGAATGGAATCATGAATTAATTGCACTCTTATGCCAATAGCAGCCCATAACAGCGACTTTGGTAGAGTACTTCGAGGAATATCACAATAAACTAGAAGCATATGTTGGGAGCAATAAATCAAAATACATAATAGAAGAAGCACTGTATGTTGTGAGCATGGGAACTAATGATTTCACAGAGAATTATTATTCATCAACAAGCCCACGGGAGTTGCAGTAAATGATAGAACAATTTCAAGGCTTCATTATTGAACTTGCAGAGAACTTTATTAAACAAATTTATCAACTTGGAGCTAGGAAAATATTATTTACTGGACTTCCTCCAATGGGTTGTTTACCTTTGGAAAGAGCAGTAGATTATGCAAACAGAGTCAGTTCGTATAGATTCGACTCTAAAATGGCTAAAACAATTGAGCTAGTAAATGCCAAGGCTTTTAAACATATGCAAAATGTATGCTGCAAAATATAGTACTAATATATACATATGGGAATGGAAGCAAAATTACCATATTCGTTAGGCTTAAGAGAAAATGATACTCCGGACCTTTCTTATATATATATATATAAACAAGTTTCAGAACATAAAGGGAGAGTCAAAATCTTTTCACTGCTATATTTTTTTGGGGAATTTTTGGTGTCCAACAAAACTTTAAGCGAGACACATTGACTGTAAACGGAATTCTAACATATTTACAAACTAGTGAAAATTAAAGAAAAGAACAAGATCATTACAAAATAAACACATAACGAAACAACCAAATTGTAAAACAAAGAAGTAATTTTAAATTTTTTTACAGAGTTGCCACTTGATTTTATAGAAAATATCAAGAAAACTTAAAAAAAATTCAAGGATTTAAAAACAGAAATAAACCTTTGAAATAAGAGAAACTGAGTAAGGATTCAATTAACGCCCTAAGAAGATTTTTAAGGCGCACTTAGGAGCGTCCGTTTTAAAATGGTTCACCAAAAGATTTATTTTTTGACTAACATAAAAAAATGACTAACTTTACAAAAAAGTTGACTATAAAATACTAAAATTATATATTTTACTCAAAATTGGCATTTGTTCATTCAAATGAGCAATAATCTACTTAAATTAGAAAGGAAGCTACAACATGTTCTACTTATTAATTTTGAGAAAACTATTCTGCCATATTTATGGTTAAATTTGAAAAAAAATGTTGCAAAAATTCTACTTGGGAAAATATTTTCTTAATTCGTAATTATTTTCTAAGAAATGATATGAAACATCTTGAATTAAAAAGAGAAACTATCTAGACTAGGTGACACATTTGAATTTAATAAGTTGATTTTTATGGTTATTTACTATCATTTATTGTCATAAAAATGGTCATTTTGTAATGGAAAACACTTTTGAAAAATATCAGGTTAAAAATATTTTATCGATTTGCCGCAAGTTAGAATTTACGAGAAAAATTAACTTTTTGAGTTTGAAAACAATTATTTTTACCCAAGTAGACTATTAGTTACATGAATAAAACGATTGCCATTTTGGAAACGAAGTGTTTAATTTTTTAAACACTTAGTTTTAGGAAGAAAGAATCGAAAGACACACTTTAATCCATTTAGACGAGATAAATCAAGTATGAAAATTGAAATAAAATAAAATAGCAACAATGTGGGGAAACACTAGATTAATTAATTAAAGTTAGCAGAAATAAACAATTATAAATAAGAGAACAAGAGTTTAAAAGTTAGAATTGGGCCTTTTTCGGCCCATCAGTGGGCTGCCCAGTTTTGGGCTTCCCATCTTATGGACTTTAAGTCCATTTCCCTGCAATGTATATCAGCTGTATACTGACTGTATATCAGTTCGCTACTGCTGCGTTTTTGTGTATATCTGGTGTATATATATGACCAGATATTAGTCATATATGCATGTTTTCCCGTCCTCCACACATATCCCAACTTCACCTCCTCGGTTTCCACTGTGTATCCCCAGTGTACTATAGTACATCAGTGTATACAGCCTTAATTCTTGTCCTTTGGTTCCTTTTGAAACTTTGGCATGGGGTTTGACTCGACGGATATGCAAGGGGGAGTCCGTTTGGACTCATCGGGGTGTCACATGTAACAACAAAGAAAAAGGATTAGTGAATGCTCAAGAGAAGAAGGGTGGAATATTCAATAGACTAGAATAACTATTAGTTAAACAATTACTATTTATACTACATCATATTTGCAACAATCCGTAGATAGCAAGGAATATGGAATGGAATCATGAATTAATTGCACTCTTATGCCAATAGCAGCCCATAACAGCGACTTTGGTAGAGTACTTCGAGGAATATCAGAATAAACTAGAAGCATACGTTGGGAGCAATAAATCAAAATACATAATAGACGAAGCACTGTATGTTATGAGCATGGGAACTAATGATTTCATAGAGAATTATTATTCATCAACAAGCTCACGAGAGTTGCAGTACACGATAGAACATTTTCAAGGCTTTATTATTGAACTTGCAGAGAACTTTATTAAACAAATTTATCAACTTGGAGCTAGGAAAATATTATTTACTGGACTTCCTCCAATGGGTTGTTTACCTTTGGGAAGAGCAGTAGATTATGCAAACAGAGTCGGTTCGTATAGATTCAACTCTAAAATGGCTAAAACAATTGAGCTAGTAAATGCCAAGGCTTTTAAACATATGCAAAATGTATGCTGCAAAATATAGTACTAATATACATATGGGAATGGAAGCAAAATTACCATATTCGTTAGGCTTAAGAGAAAATGCTACTCCGGACCTTTCTTATATATATATATAAAAGGAGTCTTAGCATACGCTCCGCGTGTACTTTACTTTAATGAGTTTAATTTTATAAAATCACTTTGATGTCTATTTTTTGGCGAGAACAAGTTTGTGTTTAACTAATAAATTTAGAAACCACTTTGAAGCAACTATTAGTATTTGACTAAGTTTTTAAAGTGCTTTTAAATGTATTTTTCGCAAAATGCTTTTATATACATTCTTTATGTTTTTATAATAGTAGAAGTTAAATCTCGTTTTGTCTATTAGATTTATTTTAATCCAATCACTCGTGCTTGGACCTAAGGTATTTCCAAACATATAGTTAATGTAATGCATTATATAACCACAATGTCTTTCACATTAGTTAATCTAGGACTTTATAATTAATTAATTTTTTATTTTTTATTTTTTATTTTTTTTATTTAAATTAGTTTTTTGATGTGTGATTTAAGATAGATTACAATTTCATGTAAATGATAAATATGATTAATTGAGTAGCAACTTAACAATTTAAACTCAAACTAACAACAAATTTTTCTAACCAGTAAAAAGAAAAAGTCAAAAATTGGCTTCATAATCCTTTGCATGAGGTATTAACATACGTTATAATTTAATACATGTCTGCACCCATAAAAAGCTTCAATCGTTCTATTAACCAAGCACAAAAAAATATAAATATTTTTGTTCATACGAAAATAAATCTGAAAATCACAAAATTGAAGATCCAGCCACAAAAATTATAGCTCTAATTCATAAAGTTCTACAATAAAAAATATACTCATAAACCTAGTAAATTGTTGAACTTAAAGTTGAAATAACACGACGTTATGCAACGCTTACATTACAAACATTCATAAAATAAGATTACAAAGAAAATTATAACAAAAACATTATAAGATTTAATTGCTTTAATCAAGTGACCTACATATTGAAAAATTAATATTACAAATATAAAACCTAGAGAGAATAATCTCTCCAAAACAAAACTCTTTACTCGTGGATGCTATTATATTATTTGTAGCAACAAAATATCCTCAATTTATAGAAGTCCAAATTTTTTTCCTCCAATAAAGGGTTAATCAAATATGGAAGAAATATTTTCAAAAAAAAAAAAAGAATTCCATAAAAAAAGATTTAATTATGATAGAAAATTTGAGCAAATTTTAATAAAAAAAGAAAAACTCTTAAACTTGGAAAAAAAACGTGATAATCAATGTTTATTAAAAATTAAAGTTTTGTTTAAAACCTTTCTTGATTAGAAAGTCCATAAACTCCAAAAGGAAATATTTATGATGTACAATTAATTAATATGACTTTGAAAAGAAAACAAATTGAGTAATATTTTAAATTTATCATATATTAATCAAAGTTTTTTTAAAAACCTTCCTTGATTACAAGGTTCATAAACTCCAAAAACAAATATTTGTAATGTACGGTTAATTAATTAATAATTAGTTTAAAGCATTTGTAATGTACGGTTAATTAATTAATAATTAGTTTAAAGCATTTGTAATGTACGATTAATTAATTAATTAATTAATAATTTAGGACTCTTTAGATCCTTAATAATTAATTAATAATTGAATGAAATAGGTGAAAAAATAATTTTGTCTATTATGAAGTATTTTTTAATAAAGACAAAAAATTCAAATTACTTTTACTTTTAATCTTATAACACTTTTAATAGATTATAGATATAGATGATAGACATAAATAAGTTTCGGAACATAAAGAGAGTCAAAATCTTTTCACTGCTATACAAAACTTCAAGCGAGACACATTGACTGTTAACGGAATTCTAACATATTTACAAACTAGTGAAAATTAAAGAAAAGAACAAGATCATTACAGAATAAACACATAACGAAACAACCAAATTGTAAAACAAAGAAGTAGTCAGCAGCACGTTTCGCGCAACAGAACTTCGATCACACAAACATATCCCAAAATTATTCCAGCAACACCATCCAAACAATTAAAACCTTATGGAGATTCAACCAATCCCGGCCACAACGTGACTCATAACAGTGTAAAAAAAAATAGTGTAAAGAGAATGGAGCCTTACCGACTTTCGGGCAGCGATACCGGGACGCCGAAATGAGCAAGACGACTTCGGGATCGAATTTCGAACTAAAGTTTTGCCGGAGTTTAGGATGACCTCGACGGTCTTATGAGAATTTCGGCTTCTTGAGGTTAAAGGCAAGCACCTTCAGAACCCCCAATTTTTCCCCAAAATTCTCTCTTCTCACCCTTGAACCTTGCAATCTATTTATAGGGGAAGCTAGGTTTTAAAAGTGCGGACTTCAAATTGAAAATCTTAACTCTGTTTCTAAAATTTTTTTGATATTCATAGTGAGACAAAGGCCATTAATGACCTTTGTACTAAGAATCAGTAAAGGGTAAAGAAAAGAGCCGTTTGGCTTTGCTTGGTCAAAGAAACGAATTGATTTTTTCCCCAAATCAGTGAATCCCAAGCTGGAAAAGATGAAAGCTCTCTAGTTTTTGGCCGATTTGGGATTTTGCTGTTGAATTGTTGAACGCCGTTGTCGTCGTTACAGCGTTGATGTCGCTGTTGACGGGTGTGAATTGCCGTTGTCGTTGGTAAATTGTTGTTCTGTTTGTACGCGGCTTCTGTTGTTGTTTGTGCGTATTGTACGCTGTTAGGATTGTCGTTGTTGTGTTGGGAACGTACACCGGTCAAGGGGAAAAAAAGAGGAGTTGGGTCGGAGCGAGTCTTTAGGCTGGGACGGTATGTTGCCATTTTTCTTGGGCTGCTCTTGTGGCCCAAGATAAAAATGGAAAGGGTCTAAAATTGGTCATTTACAAAATGGCCAAATTTGATCAGGAATTGAAGATTTAGCTATTTATTGAATAGCTAAAGATTGAAGATTTAGCCAATCATTCAAATTTTAGCCTAATTAAAAATTCAATTGACCAATTGTATTGCAATTATGGATGAATTGATTTTAATTTAACAAATTGGCTAAATTGAAATATAATTTTGAAATAAATTAACTAATTTAATCTCGAGCTTCTTGATTTGATAAAATCAAATAAATATTTTCTAAATAAATTACTTTTGAGACTAAATTATATTCAAATCAAAATTTTAATCTTTTGAATTAATTTTCAAGATAACCCTCGATAAAATCCGATTTTAGTAAAGTAGTTATTCAAGTAACAAAATTATATGATCTCGTATAAATGCAAGAAGGTATAATCACTACTTAAAATTACAAAATTACCTATATATATATATATATATATAGTAAAAAATTTATCCGATAAAATAAATATTTTAATTTTATTTAAAAATTGAAGAAACTCGGAGTTAAACTTAATCGTGGAGGGTAAAAATTAGGTGTCAACACATGTGATCTATTAAGATACATCAATAACATGATCCCTATTTATATTTATTGTCAACCTGCAGTTTAACATTTATAAAATTGCTTGTTCAATAAAATTGACTCAAGAGCATAATTTCCAGATTATGTAATCAAGACAATTCATCTTGATGATGATTGTTTGGTATTTAATAGCTAAACCATTGCTAATGAGAATAAAGCTTCATGTGTTGGTCTGAAATATGATATGTTGCATACAATAGCACTTGAATGCATTAGACCAATAAATTATGATTAATTTCTACTCAAAGTTGGTTCTGAGCTAAGAACCACACGTTGTCCATTTAATAGTTTTATTGTGAGGTATACAATTAATGAATATACCATAATGCACAAAGATGGATTCCTCAAAAAAGATGGAAGATGTATGTTAGTTTTCCTAACATAATGAGGAGATTATAAGCAGCTATGAAATATTTTAGGAATTATCATCAGATTCTCATTCGAAAGATAATTCAAATCAAATGTCGAAAGCATCTCATATTAAGCTGCAAGTGCTCATATTTTGTGTCCCAAAAGAACAAAATCTATGCATGCGTGAAGCGTGGTAGACCGATCGGTTCCAAATGAAACAATTCTTGAAAAATAAAAAGCAAATAATCATAATAAGAAGGAAATATGCTCTTGAAGGGCCAACGACATAACACTTCATGAAACCTTAGGAGAGGTTCAGGTACCTGAAAATAATAAAGTGATGAGATCTCAAAATGATGTCGCACTGTGAATCGATACAAAATGATATATCATCAATATCTTTGACACAATATTGTGAAAGATTATGAAGACCTGAATTCTACATTTATTTAAGCATGCTGACATAGAAGTATTTATCAAGTGACATGAAAGGGTGCATCTTGGTAAGTGAAAACTTATTTGATTTGCACTCCACACACTTGAAGATGTCACACATGAAATATTAAATATTGTCACTTGACAAATAATATCTTGCAAATACTATAAGGCCTGATATAACCTTTTCGATTAATTTGTTAGTAAGTTATAGTTTTGCTCCTAATAGGAGACATCGAAATGGGATCAAACACATGTTCTTATATTATTCTAAAGAATGCAGTCTCGATCTTATTGATTATGTTGATGTTGGGCATTTAATTAACCCGCATAAATCTTGATCTCAAACAAGCTATGTGTTCATATGTGGGAATATTGTCATACCTTGGAGATATACAAAGCAGTCTATCGTACCCACTTCATTGAACCATGATGAGATAATAGTTATTGATGAAGTTAGTCAAGAATGTATATGATTGAGGTTCGTGATACATCTCATTCGAGAAAAATATGGTTTGAAATGTGATAATGCACCCACAATTTTATACAGAGATAATGCAATATACATAGCACATCTTAATGGAGGATTCATAAAAGGAGATAGAACGAAGCACACTTCATCAAAGTTTTTCTATACACATGATCTACAAAAGAATGGTGATATTCACATGCAACAGATTCGTTCAAGTGATAATGTGATTAATTTATTCGCCAAGTCTCTTCCAACTGCAACTTTCAAGAAAATGATGCACAAGATCGGAATGAAAAAGTTCATTGATGTTCTCATAGGGGGAGAAAATACGCGTTGTACTCTTTTTTTCTTTTCAAGGTTTTGTCCTACTGAGTTTTTCTTGTAAGGTTTTTAATGAGGCAGTCGGAATGCGTATCATTAGAGATGTATACTTTTTTTCCTTCATTAGATTTTTTTTTCCATTAGATTTTTTCTAGTAAGGTTTTAACGAGACACATTATCTATCAATTAGACATTCAAAGGGATTGTTATGAATGTATTTACATTGTAGTGAATGTCTATCAAGATCTAGTTGATATCAATCAGGATTTGAAGTATCTGTCTTTTAATCAGAAACTAGGAGTATTTTTCCCTATAAATGAGTGATTTTATTCATTATATTCTCAATCTAATGATCTTTTATTCTTAGAGAGAAATAGAAAAGTCTTCTCTCTATTTATTTTTGTTGTTCTTACTTTATATTTCCTAACAAATATAATAATATTTTTAATGGTGTATTCCTTTCATTTCATAGTTTTTAATCTGAATTATACTCCATTACCCCCAAATAAGAAATTATAAGCCCCATAGTAATACCTAGACTGATAAGTTGCGACTACAGAAGTATCAGGTGGAAACTTTTGGCTCTCTCTTTCATACACAACTTGGCGCATATGACCAGTAGAGTTTGGATAGTCAATTGAAAATAAACCATTTCCCATTTGAGGGCCCAACGGCTGACCTACTGCCGTGAACACCTCACCTCCATATCGGGCACGCGTCGCACCATTTCTCATATCGTTGAAAAGGCTGGATGGCCAATCCAACCTCCGTAGTAAACCACAATTGAAGCCAAAAATCTGTATCATAAAGTTTATAACTAATTAATAAAGTAAATATGGTAATTGTATTTATGCTAGGTATATAGTTATAATAATTAGGAAAAGAAATTATTGTGGTCCTATTAGTATAAGAAAACAATAATATGCAAATTACAAAGTCTAAAATGAACATGTAAAAGTGAATGAGGAGAGTATATAACAAATCGTTTTTTCTACTCTTTTTGTTTTACTATTACAAAGAACATATATGCATAATGTACTTAACAAAAACAATTAGTTTCAGAAAAATACCAAAGCATAAAATACTTACTGTCCAGTAGGTATATAACCGAGTCAGCTGGTCACCGTACAGTTCTGGATGTACCTACAAAAATGAATTATAAAAGTAAAATGTTTTACTTAAATTTTGTACTAGTAGAAAAAAAGAGGTATACTATTAAAAATAAATTAAGGTGATAAGAGAAGGCTGGTCAATAATTGTTAAAAGTAGATTCGTAATTTTTATACACGTTTAAGTGTTCTATATTCTGGGTGATATGATTCATTCAGATAATAACTATTCAACAAAATGAGACTATTAACTATTTTATGAAAAATGAAGAATATGATTTAACTAACAATCCACCCGGCTTGTTTCATCTCGATTCCGTTTTCAAGATACATGGAAGCAGCACTATATTGGCCAGGTCCATTTACACGTGGATTATATAAAGTCACGGTAATTGAAGCACCAGAGAAACTCCCTATTTGTGAAGGTGGTATAATGCTTATTCCTGCAAATTGAAATAATAATTAGTAATGATACTATTAATAATATTGAGATAAAAGATGTACTCTAATTTAATATAAAGTTAGCTACTCTTAATTTAATCTCACGAAGAAGTGTCAAGTTCCAAGTTGATTTTACTATTCTAAAAAAATCCATTAGAGGAAAAATTTCCTTTTACCAATTATTTCTCCTCTTTAATTCTTTGTTGAAAGAAAAGAAAAAGGGGTATGATAAAGATGGATGAGCATCTGAAACTTTCCTTCCAAAGGTATCTTCTTTACTGTTTTATTTTCTACAATGATGTTATACCTTTAATTTATATGCATGTCGGGCAGTGGCGGATCTACATAGGGTTCGGGGGATTCATCCAAACCCCCTTCGTTGGAAAACTATACTATTTTTACATGGTAATTTTTTTTTTTATGTATAAATAGTAGAGGTTGAACCCCTTCGACTAGTCCATATATGTACTACTGAACCCCTCACTGAAAATTCTATCCGCCCCTGATGTCGGGTGTCTTACTACATATATTTATCTCATTTCAACATATGAACGTATCCAGCAAAACTTATTCAAATAAAGAGAAACAATCTTTTTTAGTTATTTTTAGGATTTGAACTCTGATCCTTCATTTTCATCGCACGTTAATTGACTGATAGATGTTATAGTCTAAGTCCACTTATTGTCCTCTTTGACTCGATTCCTATGAGCCTCAGTTATATACTCTTAGCCTTTCATTCAAAGATGCCTCAATAATTGAATCCTAAACTTGCTTATATACTATTGCAATGAAGGATTTTCTTAAAGAAAAAGCTCAATGAACTCCCTTCCAACTTCAGTTATCATCAATTTACTATTTGCCTCTAGTAAATACAAATAGTACGGAGATAAATTTAGACTATAAAAACTAAACACTTACATCGCTAATACCACCAATGAGGGATTCATTTGCCAAGTTCATGGAGGCATATTTAGCTCTTCGTCCTTCTTCCTTTGTCATTCTTCGAGTAGGGATAGTCCCAATTGGACAACCTTTTTTATTCAACCAATACTTTTCTGGCTTAAAACCAATAGATTCCTTCTTTTGTGGTTGCAAATCTCTCTTTTTTTGGTAAACTGGTTGCAAATCTCTCGATCTTTGTCTTTCTAGCGCCTTTGCAATGCTCCTCTGTTTTTAATATTAGTAAAATATATTAAATTTGTATGAAAGTAGGATAAGTAACATTGGGTTCAAAATCGAGGGCCTCCGGAAGTTAATAATTTACAAATCATTAGATGATACATCAGATGACAAAGAAAAAATATACTAAAAATCATATTTTTAATATGATTTGATCAAACGACCTACATATTAAAAATAATATTGAAAAACGTAAAACGAAAATCTCACCCTAAACAAGACTATTAAAGGATTACATTATGAATGATATTCGTGTTATTATATGAGAAGAGATGATCTAAGAGGTTACTCAAATATGAAAAAGTTTGATATGTTCCTTTCATAAAAAATAAAAATAATTACGGTATTAATTTTATTTTTCTTTCAAAAAAAGTAAAATTTAAACTTGGTAAAAAAATCAGGGCAAAAACCCCTAACAAATCTCTCCTTTTTTGCTTGATTTTCTTGATATAATTGATTCACATTTTCCGCGTGCATGATCTTTGTTCTTTACATAATTTTCATCACTGTTGTTTTCCATGGTTAAAAATAAGATCTAAAATATTATGATTAAAAGTGGGTTAAAAATAAATATTTTATTTTTATTTTTAAAGATGCAACAACATGAATGTGGAAATATGTTTAAAACTTCTTTTCCACATATAGTTGGACAAAAGATCTTCATTATCACTAAATTGATTAGAACAACCCTGAACTTGTCTTCAACCTCGTTTCACCAAACCACTGGATCTTTGAACCATAGGCTTTGATACCACTTGTTGGTTTTGAAAACGAGAGGATGTCATGCGGAAGCGAATAGTTTGCAAACCATTAGATGATAAATCAGACGACAAAGAAAAAACATACTAAAAACATATTATTAATATGATTTGGTCAAACAGCCTACACATTAAAAATAATATTGAAAAAACTTAAAATCTTTTGGGAGAAAATTTCCCCCTAAACAAGACGCTTAAAGGACTACATTGTGAATGATATTCGTGCTATTGTATGAGAAGAGAAGATCTTCTATTTATAGAGTTTCAAAACCTTTTTTTTAGAAAAAGGTTAGTCAAATATGTACATGTTTTATATGTTTTTTTCAGAAAAAATAAAAGTAATTATGATATTATTTTTATCTTTCTTTCAAGGAAAGTAAAACTTAAACTTGACAAGAAAATCAGGGCAAAAACAATAACAAATAATTAGTCACAATTCACAATTAGTTTATTTAATAGTCGTTTGGTCATGAAAATCTTTTACCTTTTTTTCAAAAAATTATTTCACTTTAGTAAGATAAGTGAAAACAATGTGTTTGACCATGAGAATTCTAAATACAATTTGAAATTGTATTTGAAAAAGTAAAAACTTGGCCTTTTTACTTTTTTCACTAATACTCCCTCTGTCTCATTTTAGCCGTCTCAAATTTCCTAACTTGGTGTCCCATTTTACTTGTCATTTTTTACTTATCAAGACAAGACAATTTTTTTTCCCATATTTTACCCTTTGCATTAATTACTTTTTCTTTCAATTAAAATGTAAATATCATTTAATAGGAGTACTATGGTATACTAGCCATATTATTTATTATTTTTCTTGATAGCTGTGTCATCCCAATTTGGGACGAGTAAAATGGGACGGAGGGAGTACTTCTCTAACAAAATTTTAAAAACAATTTTAATTTATATTTATGACCAAACAATTGCAACTTCAACTTTAACTTCAACTTCAACTCCAACTCCAAAAAATTATAATTTTGATGGTCAAACAGAGCGTTAGAGTGAGCGTGGCATATATTATGTGTGTGCAAATTTCTACCGATTCTTTTTCTTCAAGTGTTCTTTTACGAAATTTACAAGATAATTTCATGATAAAACAAAGGGAACAAAATTGAAATACAAAATAGCAAGAAACTTATTGAATCGTGTTTCCTAAAAGAAGTAAATAAACAACGAAAAGGAAGTAACAAATTTGTTACACCTTAATTCTTTCTCTGCCCGGTATCTGATGCAAAATACTTGATTGCTTATAGATATCCACACAATCATAAATATCTCCATGAATAGTCGGTATAAAATGAATTTCACTTCAATTATTATTAAAATAAATAAATACAAGAAGTGCAAACAAATTTTTAAAACTTCAAATATCAAGAAAAATTAAGAAATTATACCTCAGCCGTAGAGTTTGCTCTTCCACTAGACCCAAGTCCTTCAATCACAATGATGTTCCAAACTAAAATTATGAAGCAAGTAGTTTTTACTCTCAATGCCATTGAAACAATTCACCCTTACTTATCATTTTTGAACGTACTTACTACGTATAGTGCAAAAAGAAATCATTTGTTTTGGATAATTGTCCCAAATCTTACAGATTTGGTAAAAATTTAAAAGCAATTAATCTGTTAAAGATTATTACTAATATTTTTCTTTATCAAGACAACCAATTATTTTCTTTGATTAACCAACTTATGATATTTCCAATATAATAAAGTGTGTTTTTGAAAATAGCCGTAAATGATAAAAGAGTACTCTCTTGTTGTCTGTCAAGTTTATCTGAATTAAAATTAGGAGTTTTTGATTATTATTTTAAGTTTATTCATGCCTTAAAATATAGTGTCTCTTCATTTGACGAATCTTTATTTTATTTATGTGTCATTTCCTCATAGTTAAAAGTATTTGTAGTCTTCAAGAATAGTTATTGTTGGTGCATTTTATTATTAAAATAAAAATATTAAAGTGCATGACAATTAGTAGGCATAAAGTGAAGAAAGTGATGTCATTATTTCTGTAACTCACCCCCACATTATATTTTTATGTTAGTGGGTATGAATTGTGATAAAGATGACTATAAGTTCTTGTAACTCATATGACTATTAGTTCTTGCAACTCTCAAGGTCATTAGTTCTTGTAACTCCATGACCATTACTTTCATGTAACTTATGTAACATCAAGACTATTCATCTACCAACATTACTACCCCTCATTCATCATATTCATTACATGAAAGAATTCTACAACTATAAATAGTGATGGTTCTTCCTTTGTGTTGAGAGATTATGTACAAGAAAATATGATAAGTGTGAAAAGATTATAGTATATAGTAGTGAAAGTGAGAGTTGAGACAAAGAAAATATTTTAAGACTTTAACTATATTCACTATACAAAGAGAGTAAATAAATATTGAAGGAAGATGTTCTTATGATGGAGTTTTGAACTCTTCAACTAATTCGGAGTTGTTTGAGTTGTACAGCGTTGATAGGCTGTTGTATCCTGGAGGGGACAATTCAAGAGATTACTGCTAGATCGGTGTAGATTATGTCGCAGTGGACTTGAATCTCCTTAAAGAAAGCGAGATATCCGCGCCTCAGCCAAAAAGAAGATGATCTTATTTTCTTCATTTTTTTTTGTTCATTTTATTTCAACTGTGACAATTATTATAATTTGTGGTATATTATACCAATAATTTTAAGGAGATTCATGTTTTGTCACAGTTTGAAAAAATGCGGATATCAAGATGGAGATCTCAACATCCCTAGTCTCTTTAAGAGATGAAGGGTTAAACATCTTATATTTCCTCAATTCAAGTGACGGAAAGGTAAAAAAATTTCTACTTGTTGTGGAAGAAAGGTAAAAAATCTTCTACCTAATATTTTTAATGAAAAAAATGATACTACTTTTCATGATCATAAAGTGGTATTCAA
Organism: Capsicum pubescens; assembly: GCA_030864215.1. Classification (NCBI taxonomy): domain Eukaryota; kingdom Viridiplantae; phylum Streptophyta; class Magnoliopsida; order Solanales; family Solanaceae; genus Capsicum; species Capsicum pubescens. The sequence goes on along the minus strand of CM061541.1, from coordinate 80,252,360 downwards.
AATCTTGAAATAGTGGGAGCTAATGAAATGAGAAAAAATCACCACAAAATTATGATATTTGCATTTTTGAGAATGAGTTAAAAAAAAGTATTATAAGTGCATAATTATTGTTGGAGTAAATCATATGTCATTATTAATTTGCATATGACTTGATGTCTTTATATTTGGCTCAAACATGTTATCAAAGAAAGAATAAAAATATATTGAGTAGCCATTTGACATCAAATATTTGGGTGAGATAAATTCATTCTTGGAATGAAAAATACCTAAATTATGTGATGAACTTTTCCTTGACATATCACATTATGGTGAAAAAGAAAAATTGTGAAATACACATTGTTGATTATATGAGCCATGCAACTTCTTTTGATTCAAATATGTGATAGTGATGTGGAAAAAAAAGGAGTTTACTAGCTTAATAAAGTATGAGACATGTGGCTAGTTCCACTTGACTGAAATTGTGTAAAAGTATTTAAGAAGGTTATTACAAGCTAATTGAGTATATTTACTTAAAAATTATGGCTTGTTTTATTAAAATAAATCCTGTTGTACTTAAAAGTGTTTTTAATGCAAAATGAAGAAAAAAAAACTTGGTGCTATTTGTTAAAATGAAAAAACAAATGTTAACTCTAATATGGAGGTTGAACTAATTATTTTAGTCTCAACTAGTGAAAAAGTAAATTGATCAATCACTTTATTTTGAGAAATTAATTTATCTAGTTTTGAGTTATTGTGATAGCACCAATATTATTGATAAAGTTTGAAGCTGTTATTACAACAGTAAATTCAGATTCGTGAGAATAAAATAATATTGTGTAATTATATTTGACAAGTGGTACCACTAACATTGATGTATGTCAAATTATGTGATTATCTTGCAGATAAATTAAGCAAGGCCTTGCAAGATAAAGGGTCTGAATCACGTTGAGGGAGAGGAAGAAAGCCTATAAAAATTATGAGTCATATATGAGGAAATCCAACCTGGGGACTAGAGATCCTATAACCAGGTTCAATGGGAAAAATGAATCATATGATGACTTGGTGTGAGATGCACTGTTATTTAATCCTTTCTATGGTGTAAGTGCATTTGTTCCTGTAATGAATTATGAAGGTTGAGTCTAAGAACTCTTAATGAAATTTTGTATCTCTTATGAGTGGGGTGTCGAAATTACAGGACCACCCTTGACAGATTTTACCTATGTGAGTGTGAAAGTAGGCCACTTCCTATAAGAATACGACTTATTCTAAAAAACACTCATTAAAAATCGAGATAGCATATGACCGTAATGTGCTGGCTATTAAAGCTTATGTCAACACCTTGATTGTTGTGTGTAAGCAGTACTACTTTATTTCCCCTAAGAAGTCATAGTTCAAGTCTGAGACCACTACTGACTCTGGAGTAAAGTTTATTGTTTTACTAAGTGGAGGTTCAATGCAGAGCACACCTTCATTATGCACAATAGTCTCCCTTCAATTAAACTGGTGATAACTCTCTTATTTTAATATTAAAATGAGTGGGGAAATATTAGTGCATTTTATTATTAAAATAAAAATATTAAAGTGCATGACAATTAGTAGGCATAAAGTGAAGAAAGTGATGTCATTATTCTTGTAACTCACCCCCACATTATATTTTTGTGTTAGTGGGTATGAATTGTGATAAAGATGACTATAAGTTCTTGTAACTCATATGATCATTAGTTCTTGTAACTCTCAAGGTCATTAGTTCTTGTAACTCCATGTCTATTACTTTCATGTAACTTATGTAACATCAAGACTATTCATCTACCTACATTACTATCCCTTATTCATCATATTCATTACATGGAAGAATTTTACAACTATAAATAGTGATGGTTCTTCCTTTGTGTTGAGAGATTATGTACAATAAAATATGATAAGTGTGAAAAAGATTATAGTATATAGTAGTGAAAGAGAGAGTTGAGACAAAAAAAATATTCTAAATCTTTAACTATATTGTAATACCCCGTACCTTTTCTAGCTAAAATTCACCCCAAGAATGTTAAAGAATAGCTTTCAAAATGGATGATAATTATTTTGTGTAAAATTTCCCAGATTTGGACTTTTCATGGTGTGAGAAATTGATTAAAATTTCCATCGATACCAAATTCGCCCAATTCCGATACTCGGAGAAGGAGTTATGGCACTTTTAGGTTGGCAGTGTGTCACCTGGATCCTTAGCGCATCGCGGAGATGAGAAAATTCACATTTGTCAATTTTTAGTGGCCCTCCGCGATAGTGGCACATCATGGAGAGAGCCAAATCCTCAATTGTCCGATTTCAGTAAAGGTCCGCGATAGTGGCGCGTCACGTCGAGTTTTCAGGTCCCATCCAAGGTGGCAACGCGATACCTCCGCGTCGTACCACCAAGCATTTTCCCATTGACATTTTTCAGTGGCTTGGCGCGACAGTGGCGCGTCGTGCCAAGGCCAAAAATTGAAACCCCAGCTCATTTTTCCAGTTTTATTTAGGAGTTAAAGGGAGGTATTTTGGACTTTTCTTCAACCCCCAATCCGTCCAAACACATGATTAAAACCTTTTAGAAGCATTATATGCCAAGTTTCATCAAAATTACTCTCATCCAAAATCCTAGGCTTCAACATTTATCTCCAAGAAACTCAAGATTCCACCATCCTTTTTCCAAATTGTTTTAAGATTTAAGATCCCTAGACCAAGAGCTTCAAAAATCTTCATTCAAGAGCACAAATAGTATCTCAAAAAGCAAGCTTATTCATTTAGTTCATCATCTAAGGTATATGGAATTTCAACAAGGACAATTCTTTCGTTCCTGAGCACAAAATTATGTTTTAAAGCAAATTTCTTATGTTTGAGATTGGGTTTATACCCAAAAGTATCTTATTGATGACTTTGAGCATGGTATTATTGAATTACGAAATTTCACGTTTGTTTTGAGTTAAAAAATGCTTCTTTATGATTTTGAATACCATGAGTATGTTATGAGATATTGATTTCGGATTTTCGATTGAGTTTAAGCATATATTTGTGATTCTTGATTTTAGTATTTTGATATGGTTGAAGTGTTTTCAAGAAAACCTGTTGAGCATGATGATTTACTATGAAATTTCATGAGTTTGAGACATGAGTTATTAGACCCTAATTTAAGCATTTATATTTCAAGAACTTGTGCTTTGAGCACCCTGAGATTAGTATATTTTGAGTTGAATAAAAAGTATTTGATCTTCGGATCCCCAGTTGAGTTTTAGAATGAACTTTTCAGAGTTTATTTCAGATTACAGTTATATATATAATTGGTTTACATTATAAATCATGAGATTATTTTTAAAAGTGGATTTCCAAGGAGACGAGCGTAGCAAATAAAAAGGGAGTAGTATTTAGCACCAAGTTGGATATTTTTCCAAGGTTTCATACCCCAGAACTACGTGCCACCGTAGAATTGAGATTAAAGTGCCCACAGAGGCAGATATAGTGATCACTTAAGCTGAGGTTATACTCCCTGACAAGAGTATGACACCTCTCCCCAACGGGAGATTTCCTTCTTAGGAGGACGATACGTTGGACTCCATGTAGCTCGCATGGTTTATGTCGGTTAAGAGAACCTCCCTGCTAGTCTAAAATAATGAATAACTTTTCAGATAAAGTATTTTCCTTAAAGTTTTAAAGCTTATAGACTATAAATTTTAGAACAAAAAAGCTTTTAGAGACTAAGTGTTACGACTCACAAGAATTAGATTGCATGTTTTGCTATTCATGCTTTATACTTTCAGATTTCAGATATCTAAAGCCTATGTGAGTCATTTACATTTAGCATGCATTATTTTATAAACTTAGATGATATTGTTTACTTGTTGCATACACCCCCATATACTCAGTACATCCTTAAAGTACTGATCCACATAGATGTCTATGTGCTACATTGTCTCATAATGTAGGTTCAGGTGGTCAGTCTCGGCAGCGTGAGTGATTTTCGAGTACCTCATCCACATTCCTGCAGCTGGTGAGTCCTCATAGTTCGGGGACTTAGTATTCAGATTTCTAGTTTCATTAGTAGATGTTTTTTTTCTCATTATTCATTCCAGACATTTTGAGTCAGCTGGGGGCCTGTCCCAGTGGCTCTCTAGATTCAGTCATTAGAGGCTTGTCGGAATACTAGTTTCAGTTATAGACTATGAGTCAGCATTCAGATTTTCTTTTCAGTATTGCTTTACTAAGACTTGAGAGATTGAGATGTTTTAGATAAGTATTCCACAGTTATTATGATTTTGTAATTATATTTCCTTACTTTGAGATTCAGAGTTAGTAGAAAGCAGCCAGGTTTAACTCAGGACTACTCGTAGTTTGGAGCACCGCGTGACATCCCGGGAACTAGATTTCGGGGCGTTACATATATTCACTATACAAAGAGAGTAAATATATGTTGAAGGAAGGTGTTCTTATGATGGAGCTTTGAACTCTTCAACTAATCTGGAGTTGTTTGAGTTGTACATCGTTGATGGGCTGTTGTATCCTAGAGGGGACAAGTCAAGAGATTACTGCTGGATCGGTGTAGATTATGCTGCAGTGGGTTTGAATCTCCTTAAAGAAAGCGAGATATCCGCGTCTCAGCCAAGAAGAAGATGATCTTATTTTCTTCATTTTTTTTGTTTATTTTATTTCAACTGTGACAATTATTGTAATTTGTGGTATATTACACCAACAGTTATTATTAAAAGTGAAATGAGAGAACTAACTAATTTTGTCTTGAACTTCTGAAATAGTAAATAATTTGAGACGAGATTTTTAGAAAGCACAAAACTTAATTTGAGACGGAGAACTACGTACTAACGTAGTCCAACCTATTTGAGTTGCCTTTTAAACATTCCGATGCCAAATGTATTCATGTTAAGAGTCCGTTGAGATCAGCTAATGGCAAATAAGTGATAGTAAATTTTAAGTATTAAAATTTGTTTCATAAATAATTAGTTATAAACGATGATGTTGAAAATATTATACTACAATACCTGAGAAAGTAATGCACATATGCAAGAAGAATTTTGAAAGCAATGACGAAAAAGAAGGATGCATTTTGAGGGCTTTCTGGCCGGCCAGTAGGCTTTATAGCGTCGTTAGAAGCGGGAGACTAAAGAATGGCGGCCAGAAGAATCATGAATAACATCATTTTGCCTTTATTTTCTTCCTTCGACCTTAATATTGCATTTTTTTTTTGTTTTTACATATGTACGTTTTTAAACTTTGTATCATATTTTTTTGTTGAATTATACGAATTTACCATCAGTAAGGGATCAGGTCCCTTGAGAATATTTGATAACAAAATAAATAAACTAAAATAAAATTTGTAGAAACAAATAACACAAGAAATTTTACGTGAAAATCTCCTTTCTTAAGGGAGGCAAAATCACGACCTGTCCTCGCAGTATTTCTCCAAACTCCACTATAATCAAGCAACCAACTGATTGCAGACTGCAAACTCAGGAAGGATTTAACACTAAATCTTACACTTGTAACACCTCTATATTACAATCAAATGCAACAACTCTAGCACACCTCTACCAACCAACTAGCTCTAGTCGATGGATGCTAGGTAACTCTACCTAAGCATATTCAAGAAGGATTGTTATTCATAATAACAAGAGTTAACTATTATTTTTGAATTAGACTCAAAGACTCAAGAATAAAAAGAATGAAAGCTATCAGGTCCTTAAAGAGGGTAACTTTCTATTTCTTGAATGAGAGCAGCTTTGCATTTTTGAAAAAAATCTGATTTGTGCAAAATTAGGTCTTTGATTTGTCAAATCTTTGCTTATATATGATGAGGAACAAGTCGAATGAGATTTTCATTGGACCGGCCAGGTATCCCCGAATTGTTCGTTGCTCAACGACGCAGTAATCATACTAAAAAATAAATTAGTTCAAGGTGCAGCAGTGTACAACTGTCCAGTGACATTATCTATGAAATCAATCTTGCAACAGATTTGGTTCCTAAGTATATTGGAAGTCATCATCTGTAACAACCCTTTAAGTCGTTTTGTGATTTTTTTTATTTTAACCCCCTCATAGTTTTTAGACGTAAATTATGACTTACAGGGATGGATAGTGTCGATTCTTGAGGTGTTCAGAGGTGATTTAAGTCATTATTTGGGTTCTTGAGTTTTAATAAAGTGAAGCCCCATCACGGTCAACCTTTGATTGAGACAACCTCGGATTAGCGTTGTAATGTTTTCAATATGTCCGAAATGAACTTTTTAGTTAATATACATATTTAATTTATTTTCTCGAGGTTCCGAATAAATTTTAATAATTTATTTAAAATTTTAATTATTTTAGATAATTAACTTAATTAGAAATTTATGGATCAAAGTCATAATATATTCACTTATGTAGCCAATACAAGGATAAATATAAGTTAGTAGGGTTATCACAACACAGTTAGCAATTCCTGTTTCTCAATCTGGAGTTTGAAAGTGGAGGCACCGTAGCCTAACTCACGATTTTAATTCATTGAATTGATATATATATATATATATATATATATATATAGAAAATTAGTTATTGATAGCATGTAATGTAAAATCACTGTAACCAGTGACTTTAGTTTCAAATGAATCAATAATTGACGAGACTAAGGGCTAATCATTAGTGGTAATAGGTTGAATTATTGTCACATCTTTACATTATAAGAATTGACTAGATATTGTAGCCCGTGTCAGCACAGGCCCAACATATGTTATTTAGTTACTTCACTTTATATAGCATATATAGCATTTGTAGTGTCAATCAAATTTTTATTAATATAAATATTAAATAATTTAAGTTGTTAATCATTGTTATTTATAGTACCTTTTATGTAATTTAGTAATTTATGTTACTCGCTTTGTCCCAATTTTAGAATTTAGAGAGTCAATCAATTTTTTACTAATATATTTTTTAAAATATTTTAAATTGTTAATCGTTGTGATTTTAGTATCTTTTAATGTAATTTCAAATAATTTATGTTACTTGTTTTATCGCAATCTATGTGACACTATTAGAATTTCAAAAGTCAATCATATTTTTTACTATATGTTTTTAAAATATTATAAGATGTTAGTAGTTATGACTTATAATTATTTTTTTTGCATAATTTTTAAATATATAATATTTTACAAAAATAAAATAAACAAAGTACTAAATTTTTAAAATACGTTAAATTCGAAAACACCATTTGGATCAACAAATTACTAAATTAATAATATTAAAACATGCAAATTATAAAATGCCAAAACTACCCCGAATTTATATGACACAAATATAATTTAGATAATCAATCATATTTTTAATATGTCTTTGAATATTTTAAATTTCTAGCTATTGTAATTTATAATATTTTTTTATGTAATTTTCAAATTATATATGTTACTCTCCTTATCCAAATTTTTGTGGCATTGATAGTCAATTATATTCTTATAATAATTTAAGTTTTTAATTATTATGATTTATAATACTTTTTCTTCTATTTCAATTTAAGTGACACTGAAATAAATTTGAGAGTCAATCAAATTTTATGATTGAAGCAGCGAAGCGGATATGTCCTAAATGACTTATAATACCTAATTAGAAGTGATATAGCAAATTTACTATAGTAAAATATTTGTGAAAAAAATTTAAATGAGTCTCATATAAGATGTCATGTTTATTTAAAACATCAAGAATTGATTTATCATTTTATGTCAATTTTTTTTAAAAATATTATTAATTTTTTAATACCTAAATGACTTATAATAATTAATTAGGGGTAATATAGTAAAATTATGGTTGAAACAGCTGAAGTAGGCATGTCATAAATGTCTATTTTACCTTATTTTTATTAAATATTATTAATTTTCTTATACGTAAATGTCTTACAATAATTAATTAGGGGTAGTATAGTAAAATCATGGAGCAAACATACATGTGAAATTTTTTTAAATGAGTCTCATATAAGATTTCCTATTTATTTTGAACCATCAAGAATTAATTTATTATTTATGTTTATTTTATTATTTATTAAATATTATGAATTTTTTAATACCTAGATGACTTATAATAATTAATTAGAGTGATATAATAAAATTATGATTAAAGCAACTGAAATAGACGTCATAAATGTCTATTTTACCTTTTTTTAATTAAATATTTTTTTATATGTAAATGACTTAAAATAATTTATTAGGGATAATATAGTAAAATTACGGAGCAGGTAAAGCAGGTGAAGAAGCAGGCATGTTGACGAACAACTGCCTGCTTCTTCACAATTATTAATAGTTAATTAGAGTGATATAATAAAATTACGATTAAAGCAGCTGAAATAGACATGTTATAAATGTCTATTTTACCTTTTTTTAATTAAATATCATTATTATTTTTTATATGTAAATGACTTAAAATAATTAATTACGGATAATATAGTAAAATTATGGAGCAGGTAAAGCAGGTGAAGAGGTAGACATGTTAACGAACAACTGCCTGTTTCTTCACACTTATTAATAGTAGTAATATGTAATGTAACTAACTCTATTGGAATTGTGAATTCGAATTTATAATGGAACGAAGTTTTATTGATAACAACCAACGATTACAATCAACGAATAAGGAAACACTAAGCTATACTTCACTGTGAATCTGTAACTTCCACCATGGATACATGTAGTAAAACTTAGAATGAAGTAATGAAAGAGAAGATAGAGTAGAAGAGAAAGAAGAAGGTTCTAGAAGATTAGACAAGGAGAATTTTGATCAAATTCATAACTGGCGATCTTAATTTCTGTTAAGGCTATTTATAGAATTGGTTGACTTGGTGCTGAGCTGACTGCCTTAATAATTGGGCTAATCTCAACCGTTGTTTTATTATTATCTCCACCGTTCCTTGTAAAATATCTGCTGATCCCATTTTTATTTTTCATGATTATTCAATTGGCGGATGCAGACATAACAACTTTGGGTCATTACAATCCTTCCCGCTTGAAATTGACCTTGTCCTCAAGGTCAAGGATGATGCCTTCGACCGTGATAATGGTTGATTCTTTAGTCTGCAACAGAGAGAATTGAATACCCATAAAATTTCCAGTGCCAATTACAGTAATTCAAACGGCTGAGCTCTTCAATTGAAGCATTTTCAAGCTGATGATTGAGTAGGTTGGAAAAATTTGCTCTTCCTTGGCTGAATTTGTAGCATTTCTGGAAATTAACACAATTATTGTCCTGCCAACAGTTTCAACACCAAGATCTAATAGGGTGACATCAACCACTAGCAATTCTTGAACATTTTCATCTCCATTACCAATCAGGATTACGCCTAGAACTGTTGTACCACAATACGTATTATCATCCATATTTATACTCACGTAGAGCTTATTCTCATCGACGTAATCTTTCAAGAGATGCTGAATTATTGGGATTCTAATTGATCTGCTAATGAGAACCACTTCCTGTATTTGAACATTATCTACCTTCGCCTCATTCAAACACTTCCCCACAGACTCCATACTCTTAAACAATATGCTCATCCATAACTCCTCAAATCGATCTCGAGTAATAATAACATAAAATTCTATTCCCTTAAACAAGGAATCCACTTCAGTAGTGGTTTGAGTAGTAGATCATAAAGTTCTCTTAGCCCCATTACAAATAATTCTTGATCTTCTCAAAGCTCTAGCATTCCCAATTAAATCCCTTATGTGCTATCTCCAAAATTCAACACTGATTTTTGAGACAACACTAGTATTCATGCCTACAACTTTTTCTTTCTTGCCTCCAGTATCAGCTTTACCACCATAAGAATGCTTCTCAATAGTCATTATGAGCCGTGGAAAGGTGTTAGTAACTTGCTTGAGCAGCACCAAAATGCATTTTGTGACTCCCTCGCAGATTGCAGCAATATCTGATCCAGTCAGTCTCTTTAACTGATACAAAATCTCAAATTCCCTCATCGTGACATAACTTAGTGACTAGTTTTGAGCACCAACATCTAATAACATAAATCTAAACTTAATAAGGTCCTTATAGCTGAAACTAGATGTGTCAAAAACAGTACCTCTGGCATGATATTTTAGGAGGGTTCCACCAGGATCAAATGGCAATGGTAAGAAATTATGCATTATAAGAACTCTCCTTGTCTTTGAAACAATCTGTTGCATCAGTCCAATAATTTGGTTATACAACACACCCTTGTGATCCACATTTACAATTAGCATTTCCTTAAAGCTTTAGGATATGCACATGACAACATACACAGTAACCCTTGAGACCATGGAATTATGCAACAAAACTAGAGTAGGAACACACATTACAGAAGTTACACAACCTTCAATAATAATATTTTCCTGCCCGATAACTACACCAACTAATAAGAATCTATCAGTTAAGCTTCCCACATCACCAATGTCCGCTGTATTCACTAGGAGCAATGCAATTATCGAATTTTCAGGGACAAGCTGAATTTCCTTCTTGAACTTCCCACCCATACAGAAGATTTTTCCATTTAGAATTCCTTTATTATGAAATCCATAAAAATGTAAAACAACTACATCTTCTACGATGAACCTGTTAGAACTTGTTATTTTAATTTTCATATTAGATAGGATAACCTTCATTTCTGCCATTTTTTTGATTTTGTAAAGGTGTCAGGAACTTGGATGATGCCTCCACATATATATTTCGCTCTCGCTTTGTATTTTTTGACTGCTCTGGTGTGGCTTCAATAGAAATAATTTTGGTGGTATTCTCCCATGCCTCAACTATGATACCATTAGTCCATTCACTACATTTTCCATGAGACATACACCCTCACTAGGTTTATCCCTTGGCTCAGAAGCTTCAACACCTCCAGTTTGAATTATTGTTGATTCATTCTCGTCCCAATCCTCTGATTTCATAGCAACTGAGTTTACCCTATCAAGGAAAGCCCAGAAAATCTGCCCATTATCAACCCAATAACAAATGTATAAACCCAAAGCATGTGGAAGACCAGAAGTTGTATGAGGACCACAAACTTCTACAAAAATATCCCTCTCCAGCTTCATATCAGATAGCTTGTAACCAAGCTCCATGTCAAGCTTATGTTCCATGTTTTTAAATCTAAGTACCTCAATAGAAATCATCCAAGGTGTAGACTCAAGGTGGGTCATGACACTTTAAGCACTGGACAGATCATTGCAACCCATCAATTTTGGTATTATATCCTCAACAACAAGAACATAAAGTCGTGAATTCAGATGTGAGTTCACGATCTCAGTCTCCGTGGTGGTCGTATTGGGGATGGAGTGGACTTTAACTAGAACTTCAGATTTGACCCATTGAGGACATTCGTCAAATATCTGGTTCGCATTATATTTTGAATCAACTTCAGATTTGACCCATTGAGGACATTCGTCAAACATCTGGTTCACATTATATTTTGAATTAACTTTACTGCTATTTTCAATCATCAGCAGTTCAGCCATTTCATGGTCATCTGAAACCACCTCAACTTGGTTGTCCTCTTCATTCATTTTCCCCAAACAGACATCAAGACAAAAACAACATTACCAGTCGATACTATATATGCAATCCTCATACCACCTTTGAGTTTTCCTGAGTCATGTAACTGACTGAATTCTACTGATCATGGCATGACTGAGATTATCATGAAACTGACACTGGCTCTAGGCACACAGCTAAATTATTGGGTATAAATACCCCTAGGACTCGATAGCATAAAATTAATTCATGGCACAAGTTCAAAGCACAACAATGGCCACACATACATTCATAATTTATTGACTAAGACATTTCATCAAACACTTGACATGCATTAACTTGTACATGAATGGGGATTTCATACTATTGTACTATAATGGCATTTTTTCCTTAACATAGGCATTTAATCAAACACATGGGGAGCATACTTTGGTTATACCATCATCAATGCATCTAATTATCATGGTTGCATAAATAAATTTATAATTTGAAGGGTTTATCCTTAATATTATGCAAATCATCACACACTAGGATCAATCATTGGAACATGTAATTTAAAACATGAATCAAAATCCCACAACAACATGGACATGAATTTCAATACAATTAAATTATGAACATTCATAAATACACAAATCTAGGATTTTCAAAAGAGATTCTTGAGCTTCATGGGTAAAAGGGACCCATAAATCAACACTTGACATACCTTGATTGTGAGTTTCTTGAAGTTCTTAGACTTGAAGAACTTGAATCTCTTAGTTTCTTGAAGAAAGGTTGGGATCTTATTCTTGGGGTTTGATCTTTGAGAGAAACCCTACTTTGATATTGTAGATAAATAATGAAGTTATGAGCCCTGGTATCGTATAATTAGGTGATAAAAAGGATGGAAAAGACCCAAACACCCCTATAAAAATGGTTTTAAATTGCTGAACGGGATCTGCGATGGCTTGAGCGATGGTCCGTCGCTGGCTCGATGGCCCGTTAACCTTCCCATCGTACTAGGTCAGAATGTGATCTTTCTGCCTTGGTTGCAATGGTTTGCGCGACGGTCCGTCGCTTGCTCAACTGTCCGTTGGCCATTCCATCGTGCCTGTACAGAAAGTCGACTCACTGCCTCCGCTGCGATGATTTGGGCGATGGCCCGTCGCTAGATTGATGGTCCGTCGGCCCTTTCCGTCGCACCTGGGCAGTTCAGACTGCTTTCTGTATTTCAGCCATAACTTTCTACCCCGATATCGGATTTAGGAAAATTTGGTATCGATGGAAAGCTTATTCAATTTTCCACACAACAAAAAGTCAAAATCTTAAAGATTCCCCATGTATAAAAATGGATTCATCCTTTAAAGCAAGTCCTTAACATTTTTGGGATGATTTTTAAGCTTGGTAGAAGTGCGGGAAATTATAGAAATATTCATTTCCTTCTCTCACTCTTATATTTCAATACTGACCCGTAACTTGAGATGCGAAAATTCTTATTTTTTTCTCTCACAGATAGTGAGGACTCAGACATCTCAGGATAATGGTCAGGAGCCTCTGCCATCTCTCAAGCCAATCACCTAAGATGGAATGTACAGATGAGGAGGGCGACTTGGTAGGGTAGAGGTCATGGTAGAGAGAGCTCGAGGAGCCACTCATATTCCTGATAACGCGGGGTCTTTTAAGGTTGTGTTCGGGGAAGGTGATGATGATATTCAGTTTCTAGCTGATGAGATAGGCCCAGGTCAGGCACCACCAGGGTTTGTTGCTACACCAATTCTTCAGGATACCTTGATTAAAGTGTTGGGTGTTTTGAAGACTATAGCTCAATAAGAAAGATCACTTGGTACGCCATAGGGTTTACAAGTTAGGATGGAGGCATAGACCTCAGATCAATAGCCCATTCCAATTTATTAGGGTCCAGTGGTTCAACTAGAATTGAGGTATGATAGTATGCCTTTACCAGGGGTTGGAGCTATCGGTGGGTTTAAGGAAGTTATGTCCTATGAGGAGCAACGACGGTTTGAGAAGTTTAGAAAGATGGATCCACCGTAGTTTCAGGGTGATCAGTATGAGGATGCTTATGAGTTTCTAGTTAGTTACAATGAGAGGCTTTAGAGTATGGGATTATTTGACTCCCATGGGGTTGATTATACTACCTTACAGATGAGTGGTCCCGCTAAGCAGTGGTGGCACTCCTATATCGATTTTGGGCAAGTAGGTTGTAATACCCCAAAAAATCCAAACTACTATTAGAGCCATGTACCAAGCTCATGCATAGTACATCATGGTTATTTTATAGTTTTATGAGTAATTTAGATGTATATTAAGGATTCAAATAACTCCCAGCTATCAGACGAATCAAAACATTTCTTACCGATTGAATTCTTGAGAAGGATATTGGTATAGTCAACTTCAAACAAGAATATCTCTCATCATACTTGGAATTTTTGAGATCATGACCTATCAAAATATAGATAATTTAATTATCTTTCCAATGATACCAATTTCTCCTAAATACGATATCGAAGCAAAGAGTTATTCCTATTTTACTCCAGCATGTCAGGCTGTAAACAGTGTGACGATATTCGTGGTAGCTTACCACATTTATGACGCCCTATCACGAAGGTCATCAGCCTTAGGCAAAAACCATCTCCTAAGTGACGAAATTAGTGGTAGCTTACCACATTTGTGACGCCCTATCACGAAGGTCGTCGTCCTTAGGCAGAAATCATCTCCTAAGTGACGACATTCGTGGTAGCTTACCACATTTGTGATGCCCTATCACGAAGGTCGTCAGCCTTAGGCAAAAACCAGCTACTAAGTGAAGACATTTGTGGTAGCTTACCATATTTGTGATGCCCTATCATGAAGGTCGTCAGCCTTAGGCAGAAACCAGCTCCTAAGTGACGACATTCGTGTAGCTTACCACATTTGTGATGCCCTATCACGAAGGTCGTCAGCCTTAGGCAGAATCCAGCTTCTGTGTGATGACATTTTTTAGGGCCTGTCACATTTTTGACACCTTGTCATAAATGTCGTCAGGCTTAGGCAGAAACCATCAATTCCAGCTCCTGTGTGACGACATTTTTGACGGCTTGTCACATTTTTGACGCCTTGTCACAAATATCGCCAGCTATGATTTTCAGCAACTGGAAATTTATTTCATAAGGGTATTTTGGTCATTTCCTTTACCTTCCATGACTTATAACCCTAAAGAGTCATAATTTTTCCCATTTTTCTTCAGTTAAGCATCTCAAAAACCCTCTCTTACGCTCTCAACCACAAGATTAGGGTTTCCATCAAACTCATCTCTCAAAAGCAAGATTCAAGCCTTTTTCCAAGATAATTGAGAATTAAGTTTCCCAAATCCAAGAACTCTCCAGCAAATCATCAAGGTTTCCTTTCTAAGGTATGCGTAGTGTTCATCTATGGATCCAATCCGTTCATAGAGCTCAAGAACCATGTTTTAAATACTATTTTATGAACTTTTTGTGGTGATATGAGCGTGTACATGTTGATGATTGTTGTTTAAGTTTCAAGATGATATCTAGAGGTGTTTTCATGGAATATATATGCTTGTTAGTTGAAAACTTTGAACCTTAGATGGTATAGAATGGTACAAGTTATGAAACACACCTATGCCTTAAAGAATGCATGCAAGGTGTTCGATAAAATGCTTAGGATGCTAGAAATTCATGTTTATATGGTTCCATGATGTCTAAATGACAAGTCCATGTTAGATATATACTTTAATATGAATTCTATGCTTTTCATGTGTTGCTATTGTTGTGGTATGAAGCATGTATGATAATGGAGATATACAATATGCACACGGAATATAACTATGCACTCCCTACCATGCTTAATATGTTGAGTAACTACATGATGTATAATATCCCCTATTTATGATAATGTGAATTGTGGACTCCAATCTTATGATCAAGTCAGTTATGTTGTGTCAGTTTTCTTCCATCGAGTCCTGGGGGTATTCGTACCCGAAAACTATAGCTGTGTGCCTAAAGCTATGTCATATTTCACGATATACAAAATCAAGCCATGATTCAGTAGAATTCAGTCAGTCATGTGACTCAGGAAAACTCAGTAATCTCAGTAGTTCAGTAATCTCAGTACTCAGTAATATCTATAACCTCAGTATTCAAAGTCAATCTCAGTAACTTCAGTACCCTCAACCAGTCCTCAGAACTCAGTACATTCCGTCAGTCATCGGAATCCAGTAAACTTAGTTTAGCTCCGCTAAACAATACCACTAGTATCAATCTAGTTAATCAGTATCAGTTTAGCTAATCAGTTCAGTTCAGCCCAGTTATTTAGTTCAGTGTCTTTCAGATGGGAGTAGGATTCCACACCGAGTGATCCTAGGGATGGGGACTCACCCGCTAGATTAGGACTGAGATCCTTAGAAGCAATCCCTAAGTTCTAGAACTATATAGCCAGCATAGGTTAAGATATTGCAGCCTTTTATATGAGGGTAGATGAGTTGGCTTAACCTATTATATGAGGGTTCCCACCGTTCTCACTAGAGTTACCTGTTATATGAGGGTTGCTCACATATTGTCCTTACCAGTGGCGTGGTATTGACACCCTTCCAGTCAGGGCAGAGATTTGACCCCAGTTAGCTTAGCTTGGGGCATGTCGGTTAGATGAATACATCCCACAGTTTCAGTTACAGAATCAGGGCTTTCAGATACAGTCAACTCAACTTAGTAGTACAGATTCAGTACTGTTAGATACAGTCAATGCTTATCATTGTAAATAGACTTAAAGATCACCCATTAGCTAGGACTGATCTCAACTATGATTAATCAGTATCAGAATTATTAGATTTAAAGATCACCCGCTAGATAAGACTGATCTCAGACTAAGTCAAATCATCCTTATTATCGATATACTCATGATCACCTGCTAGATAGGACTGATCTCAGATTTAGTTACTCTAGGTAGAACGGAACTTATATAGTTCCATCAGAACTTAGAATGTCAGATACAGTCGCTCAGTATCAGTTACATCGGTTAGGCCGATCATCACTGTTATATCAGTTATATCAGTTTTCTGAACTCATGTATCAGTTATATCAGTTATCAGAATTCATGATATCAGTATTCAACTTCAGGACTGTCAGACACAGTCAACCAAACCAGTTTTTTATAATTTGAACTGTCAGAAATAGTCATTCATCTATTTAGTATCTCAGTATCAGTACACTCATGTTGTCAGTATTCAGATTCAGTAGTCAGTATCTCCACGAGTTCATTTACAGTTATGTATGCTTGTATGTATTCTCACGTTCATATTAGTCAGTATTGTTCATGCATATAACCATTTGCATCTAGCCTACCTCACTCGTATACTCAATATATTCAGACGTACTGAAGCATTTGTGCTATGGTGCTTTCTCTTATGTTACACCATAGGTTCAGAGGTACGAGATCCAGATTAGCAGTAACATTTCAGTGTTCAGAGTTTGCAGTGAGTCCTTCTCATTTGAGGATAATATGATTATTGCTATATTTACTATTCAGTTGCTAGATGGAGTTAGTTGGAGACATGTTTCTTCAACTCCTTGTTCAAACAGTTTAGAGGCTTTCAGACTACATCATGTCAGACAGTTATTACAGTTTTGTTTTGGTATTATTATACCCTTTTCAGACATTTTGTTATCAGACGTTTATTCAGTTCGAACCTTATGGCCTTTCATGTTCATATTTTTGCATTTTATGATATATTATGCAGTATACAGGTACAAATATCAGTCATGGGTTAGCTTGTGGTCCTTTGAGGTCATGAGAACCGTGTAGCATTACGGTTTAGAAAATCGGGGTGTTACATAGGTTCTCCATCAATAACTTGGGCTATGTTTGCACAGGCTTTCTTGACCAATTCATCCCTTGTAGCTTGAGGGAGGAGAGTAGGAACCAGTTTGAGAATTTAACGCAGGAGGGTATTTCTATGGCTGATTATGAGATTCAATTTTATACTTTGTTTCGTTATGCTATGGTGATATTTCCAGAAGAGGACGAGATGATTAATAGGTTTATGAGAGGTTTGACACATAGGATCAGAGAGACCGTGTTTGCTGTAGTTGAATCAACTAAGGATTTTTAGTTGATGCATCGTGGGGGATTTGAGAGATAAGAGGTCCCACACTTTAGGTCAATTCAGTAGTACCTCTTCTGGAGGTAGGGGTTCATTCAGAAAAGATTTTTCCCCCATTATGGTAGGCTAATTCAGGACGCGATGCAGACATCAAAGGGTGGACATTTAGGTCGGGGTTGTTATAGTTTGAGACAAGTTTCACGAGTTCATCTTAGTGGTTTTCAAGCCATGGTGGCCATCCCTAATATTTCGGTTATTTTTGATAGTTGATGGCTCTTTTTCTCGATAGCCCACAAGGATCGAAGATCACCTCCTACATCTAACCAACCCACACACAACACTTCTAAAGTTGAAAAAATTCCAAACACATAACAAGATAGCGTGTAATAGATAAAAAAAGTTTAATACATATCCATAACCAATCACCAACGACCGGCCAAATGACCGACCGACGCCACCCGCTAACCACAGTAGTCTAAAACAAAGCCTTCTAAACAATGATCCAAAATTGAATACCAATAAGATGTCGGGATTTCCCTCAAAGATATCCAAAAACTAAATCTAAAGAAATAGTCAAAATATAAAAGAAACCATAATCATAAAATAGGGTCTTCCGAGATATAAAATCTTACCACTTTAATTTAACTCGCTAGCTGATCCCGAATCTAAGTCACTGAGCAAGAGATTTGGAAGTATGACTAGTGCCTGCATCGCGTGGGAATACAACCTCTGAAGACGGTTAGTGGTTGGAGCGCTATCATGAAACTCAGGGATAGAGGAACAAAATAATGCCATAATAATAGTTCAAAACCAGTACAACATCCAATGCATTATAACATATGGAGTACATGTATGTGTATATAATATCATATGTGGGGGTAGGGAACAAGGCTTAGCATAAACTTCGAAAACCTTAACCTGGGTTATGAAGCGTTACCCTTATAAATCCACCCACGGGCTATATGGGTCTAGTGTTACCTCCTGGATGGTCCCAGTGCGTGTTAGCCGCACGAATCAGAGATGTCATAAATGATCGGGTATTCTCCTATACCCTTCATCCTCTATGATACATATATACATATATTCACTTGGTGGAATTCCTTTGTACCACTCAAGCACTTGGTCATCAAGACCAACCCTCATGTCGGCAAACATAAGTTTCCAGTATTAGTCCTTCAGACTCATACCTTCAGAGCTAGCAAGCACAACCCCCATTATTGCCCAATTTAAAACATTTAACACATAACCCAACAACCAATTCTAGGAGTCAATTATTGAGGCATTATTAAGTGGCATCGTCATACTGACTATAGCTTGCAAGTAATGTCATTTAGCTAATACTTAGAGATTCCCGTGTACCCCACGGACTCCAATATAAAAATAACTTGGAGGATTCCCGTGTACCCACAAGGTTTTCAAGAAAATTATCGTCCAATTAACTAATTGAGTCATGCATTAATGTTAAGAAATAAATCAAATCAAGTGATAATGCATTTTCTAAAACCAATTATGTGAGTCAGTTGAGGTTGTTACCAATTTCCATACCAAACCAAATAATTTGGGGATTCCTTTGTACCACTATTACCATAATTTATCAATTCATGGATTCCGTTATACCTATGTCCATCCACCATTCCCATGCACCCAAAGAATTTACCAACCATTAATTTAATCAAAGTAATTTCATAAATATCATAGAAGAAACATTTAAACAATTTGCATTCAAAACCCTCGACCCATAGTTCAAAACCCAACATCAAAATCATATAAACCTTATCCAAATCATGCCGTTAAGAAAGTACAAGTATAGGGAAAGAGTAAAATGTATTAAATACCAAGAAATTTGGGGAAGAAAGCACCTTTGGAACTCTAGATGACCACCTCACTAGGAACCTTAGATTTAACTTGAATGAAAAATTTTAGAGAGTATTTGGGAGTATATGATAGACAATAGTAGGATAATCAAATCCCAAAGATGATTTTAAGTAGTGAGGTCTAAAGGGTTAAAGTAGAAAATGTCTAAAGTGCCCTTAGCTAAAAAGTTGAAAAAGTGTTGCCTTTGGCTACGAGTCACCCATCGACTTGTAACCTCTCCTTACGATTCATCACCATGAGTTATAACTAAAGCAGTCCCCAGGACCCCTCTTCTATTGTTGACCCTACGACTCATCGAACCAACTCGTTAAGTGACCCTACGACTCATAGGGTCCAAATTGTAGTTAGAGCAAAACCAAATTGGGTGAACACTGGACATCCTGTGATTTGATCATTACGACTCATTATGAGTCTTTACTACTTATGACCTAAAGTCATAATAAAGATAGTGTCTTAGGCTAAACTTACTGGACACCTTACGACTAAGGTCACCTAACCCATCAAGACACTCTATGACTCATAGGGTGAGTCGTATCTAAGGTAGTGAGCTCAAAACCTAAAAATTTTTCAAAGGCCAAAATTTGAGTGTTTTAGATGTGGTTGGTTATATCACCTTAACTCTTCCACAAATACTAGTCTACCTATCGAGCTAACTAAGTTGCCTATTATTGAACACGATGATAATGACCAAAAAGTGACTAAGGATGCTAAAAAGAATAAAGTTAAGTATGTTGATCTTATTAAATATGATATCGAGGCACAAAATGGTAAAAAATGTGAATAAATTGATATGAAACAAGTAAAGTTCAATGATGGAGTTTCTCGGGTATCATGGACAAAAGAAGAGGTAAAATAGATGAATATCATTGAAAAAAGGTTTTGTACAGACCGACTCAGAGGATTTGAGAATTGAAATTCCTAGGCAATGCAAAATGAAGGGGGAATACAAAATATGCCTTCTCAGACATAGACATATATTGATAATATTTAGTGGATATGATTTTATCAATATGATGTAAAGGAATGTTTATGACATAATAGCTAAGGATGGACTGGCATACCAAATAACCACTTATTTATGATACCAACTTTAAGTTGGAAGAAGAAATAACTCAGGCCATGACTTGAATTCTCTTTCCTGATTTATTGCCTACGTTTCTTGTCAAGGATTATATTTTCTCCCAAGCAGCGCCAGTAGGAAAGCCATTCCAGTAGACATGGATACAATCAATAAGACTCAACCAAGTTGTGTAAGGGTCAATGTTCAAGTGGATTTAGCATCATAGTTACCTAATTATGTAGAGCCAAAAATAATTAGTACTAAAAATAATGAAGTAAGGGTTAAGAAAGTGAAAATCCAATATGATGTGATGTCAAAGTACTGTAATAAATTAAAATTACAAGGCCATGATGAAGCAGAATATAGAAGCCTACACCCTGAATTAAAAAAGAGTATAGAGAAAGATAGATTAGAGGAAGAAGTGAGCAAAAAAAGAAAATAAATTTATAGTTGTTCAAGGAAGGTATATCAATGGTAAGGTTGCTCTTGCCATGTGGAACCCAACTAGTAGGAGATTTAAACTTGACAAAGGTGCTATAAAGTTGATAAGTGACAATGAGGAAAGAACCAACACAAGCAAAGAAATTAACACGTCTAATGCATTTAATGTGTTATAGCAAGATGATATAGGGGAGGTAAAAGAGAGTCCTAATAAATTTTGCAACAAAGAGGAGTTGAATAGTAAGATAGATTCTAATCCTCGTAATGAGAAAACAATTGAAGATATGGTGCACGAAAATGACATTCAAATGTTGGTCGAGAAATAAATCCTAAAATTAGATTATCGAATGCCAGATATGAGGGGTGAAAATTCAAAGAGGGGTGCTATACAAGTTCAACATAAAAACATTATTCAAGAGGAATAAAAAAAATTAAATAGGTACAAATACAGATGCAATAATGGAAAGAATTGCAATGACAATGACAGTAATTTCAGTTGCAGTTAAGGAATCTAGGAAGATAGTTTTTGCAACCTTGTGTAGTCGTGAAAAATCTATGTTGATGTACATAGAGCAGATATAATAGTCATCTACAACCAACAATCCAATGATGAATGAAATAGATGCTTAGTTAAAGGACATCAAACATGAACTTGCATAAGCTATATATTAGGAGATTTTACAGATTGATAACTCACGAGAATTTTCTACTACTGAACACTTTAGGATCGGAACATATGGCACCCCAGGAACTGGTTACAACCTATACAAAATTAATTTCTATTAAAACATTACATGACCTAGAAACACATGAGATAGATGTAGAGGTAAATAGTCTAAAAAGGTTCTTATCAGATTGAGCAGATAGAAGATAAATGTGAAGCAGAGAATATGCTGAATGAGGAACAAGTGTTTAAGAAGGCTGGAATTTTATTTTAAACAGATATAAAGAACAATAGAGGTAGAAACAAGGGAGAATCACTGCCCACAAGGGTAAATCCTAATAGGAGTGCAAAGTTTTGTTCTAAATAATGATGAAAACACTATTTTGAAATATGAGGCATGTGAGGACCCACAATTCATTTCACAGAATTCAAATGCTACACAGACATCACAAGTTCTCCATTGTTGCATTGATAAAGCCTTTTTAATTATTTAAATAAATTCAAAAATACAAGAAGAAATTGGGCATGCAATATGTAAATTACAATTAAAATTTTAAGATATGGATTTTCATTCAGGATCATATTCGGGTAGATGTTATTTTTAACTTTGAGTTGTAACTTACTTTAAGTGTTGCACTTTGAGAAAACTAATCATACTATGATTACAACTTTGGTGCATGCAAAGTGTGATCTCAGGAGAGAATAAGTTTATGGAATGACATTTATTCTCTATATATAATACATAAGACTGAAAATAAAAGGCCTTCCTGTGTACCCTCATAAATATGTAGACTTTGCTTTTTGTGTTAAACCTGTGAATTCTTTGATATCAATTTCAAAGGCAGCTCTTTCACATGGTGGAATGGTAGGACTGACAATGAGTATTTCGTCATAAAGGTAGAAAGGCTGCTAGTGAATCAAGATTTTTTGGGCATATTTGGGTTGGTGGAGATGGAGCACTTAGCTAGAACTAGTTTGAATCATGCACCTTTAATGCTTTCTTATGGGAATCAATCTACTATTATGAGAGGACCATTTAATTTTCTCATTGTTTGGACGAAAAAGATGATTTTCATGAGGTTGTGAGATCAAATTGAGTGTCTAGTGAGGATATAGATATTTTTTATCAACTTAAGCTAGAATTGAAGAAGATCAAGACGACTTTGATTAGTTGAAGCAAGGAGAGATTTGGGGACATCTTCAAGCAATTAATAATCAGAAAGAAAATAGTCAAATTAAAAGGAAGAGTTATTAAATAAAATCCACCTATTGTCAATAGAACAGTTCTTCATAAGGATCAATCTGAATTGAAGTAATATATTCATTATGGGGAAGAGTTCTGGAGACAAAAAACAGGTTTACAGTGGTTTTCAGAAGGAGACAAACCACCAAGTTTTTTAATAGTCTAGTAAATAAAAGAAAGAGGAGATCAATTAATAAAATTATAAAATCTGATAGACAATGGATTGAAGGTGTTGAATGGGTGGCTGTTGAAGCTCTGTCATTCTATTAAGATCACTTTTCAAGTACTGGTTGTGATATAAAATGTACATTGCTTACGCATATTCCTACCGTGGTGTCTACAGAATCCAACAATGTTATTAATGCCCATCCAATAAGAGAGAAAGTAAAAAAGGTGGTGTTTGAATTGAATGAAAATAGTGCAAGTAGTTCGAATGGTTTTACATGTCACTTTTTCCAACATTATAGCGATACTGTGGGAAATGATCTTGTTAAAGTAGTGCCTACATTTTTTGTGGGAAGAACACTTTTCAAATCTATTATTCACACTAATTTGGTCCTAATATCTAAAAAAATAGTGTAAAATCTTTCTGATATGAGGCCAATTAGCTTGAGTAACTTTTTGAATAAAGTTATCTCTAGGGTTCTTCATAATAGGTTAAAAGTGTTGTTACCTATACTTATATCCAAGAACCAGGCAGGTTTTGTTAATGGGTTGAGTATCACTAAAAATATACTTATTACTGAAGAGATTATATCAGACATCAGACTTAGAGAAAAACCCGCTAATGTTCTGATCAAGCTAGACAAAGTGAAGGCCTATGACAGAGTAGACCGATAGTTTCTTATGCAAATTTTAGAAAAGATAGGTCTTGATAGAGGGGTGGTAGATAAAGTTTGGAGATTAGTGGATAACAATTGGTATTCAATCCTTATAAATGATCATGCTCATGGTTTATTCCATTTCACTAAGAGTGTAAAGCAAGGATATCCTTTATCCCCACCTTTATTCAGTTTATCTGCAGAAGTTCTATCAAGAGCACTTAATTCTTTGTTCTATGAAAAATATTTTAATTTTGTGGTATGATTACGTTGAGTGAAAATATCAATCATCTAGAATATGTTGATGATATCATCATTTTTATTTCTGTTGATAGAGTTTCATTGGATTTAATGACGGAAATTATCAAGGGTTATGTGAAACAACCTGATTAGATAATTAACAAAGATAAGAGTGCCTTCCTTATATATCATAAGACTGCACATACTCACATTAAAGAAGTGGAGGAAAGCACTAGTTTATCTATAGGAAAATTCTCTTTGATGTACCTAGGTTTTCCAATGGTCATGTTTAGAAGAAAAAGATCCATTTTTATAAATTAATGAAGAAGGTACAATAAACTGCAAGTTTGAAAAGGGAAGATGCTTTCTTTTGGAGGCAAGGCTGTTTCAATTAATATTATTCTTGATAGTATTTTTATTTATTTATTGTCTATTATTAATCCTCAAAAATATATGATTCTTGATCTACATTAAATTTTTGCTAGATTTCTATAGAATTTCAGGGAGGTATGCAACAACAAGAACTGGGTGGCATGGAATGATATTTGCAGACCTAAAGATGAAGGAGATTTAGATTTTAGATCCTTGTTTGATGTGTATAAAGCATTATTTTCTAAATTGCGGTGGATCTTTAGAACCCAAAATATTTATGGACCAACTGCATGTAGAATAAATATTGCAAGAAGGTGAGACCACAACTCGTGTAATGGAAAAAATAAACTTTGACTTAGAAAAATATTCTTGAGGCTAGAGATATCTTTGACCAAAAGATATGATAGGAATCAAAATTGGGTACTCAAATGTCTAGTATGACAACTGGACCCAGTTGTGTATCCTCAACTACTCTTTACCCATCACCGTTGATAATAACAACCAATTAGAAGAGGTGAGCCAACTTTCTACAGATGGTGACTAGAATCTTTAAGTGTTATATAATAGATTTAATGAAGAGGTTTGTAGTCATGTCACTAATCATGTGATCTATGAAGAAAATCCTGTGCAATGGAACAAGGCATAGTGGATGTTAAATGCCTATGAAAAGTTCATTGTCGGTTCTGCTTAGGACCATGTAAAGCAAAAAGTTGAAAACCAACTGAATTTTAAAATCATTTAGATGAAAGAAATACCCTTTAAGGTATCATAGTTCTTGTGGGGACTATGAAAAAAGAGGCTACCTATAGGAGAAATCCTCATCAGGAATAGAATCACTGTAATGTAGAGTGTTATTGCTGCGAGGATGGAGTGCAGGAATCTATTAACAATTTGTTTATGTATTGTAGGGTTTCTAGCAACTTATGGACATATTTTGCAACCATTGCAGGTGTTTATGGCCCTTTTATATGGATTAAAGATACTGTATTTAAATGGTGGAATGGCACTACTGCTTTAAATCTTCAACTTGTATATAAAGTTGTTCCTATGTTTATATTATAGCGGGCTTGGAAAAGAAGAAACACCATAAAACATGGAGGAAAGAAATCTTATTTTAGCATGAGAATGGAGATAACCGAGAATCTTGTATATCAGGCTAAATATCAGTTACCATGGCAAATTAATATTCCTGAGTCTTGATCTAGTAAGGCTTGTGATTGAATATACACCTAGAATAGGGTGTTTAATAGTATGCTGAAAATTTCCTAGAAAAAGTCAATTTAAATGTAATTCTATTAAAGCATTGAAAGTAAATTCGAGTTCTATTTTAATTGAATTCTATATAAGAGGTGATATGGGTAATTTGATCTATGTTGAGAGGAGAAGAATTGAAGATACTACAAATTTGTGGCTGGAGTTGTGTCCCTGAGGATGGGACTAGAATGTTGTAGAAATAACAATGTTCTACTTGAGAGCCTAGAAACGAATTCCTTAGTAGTTTAGAAAATATTGGATAAGTACTAGAAAATACGATAGTGTGTAGCAGTGGAGATAAGAAGAATACAATCACTTATGAAGGAGGTGGATGTGATGGTGGAACACACATTCAAAAAAGGGAACATGGTATCTAATTTTATTGCTAAAAAGATTTTATGTTTTGTCGGTATAGATAGAATAGTTAATTCTACTTTTCAAGAACTATCTAGGAAATTTAAAGTTCTATTGAACATGGACAAATCACAAATACCTAATCTTAGAATTAAAAAGTTCAAAAATGAAGATTTTAATTTTAAAGAAAGATAGTGGCAACATATAATTTCAACTAACTAAAATGGATTCAGCAACTCAAGAAATACCAAACATGATGCAGTGCAGATGAAAATATACAGAAACAGTGCAAAATCAAAGAATAAAGGATGCAAAGAATAAAAGTTTGCAATAAGCTACATCAGTCATGACATAAACAAACATAAACTATCACAGTTATAACAAGGGGAGAGGAACAAATTCTCGATGACTATAAGAGAAGACATAGGTGCAAGCAGAATATCAAATAGATCAATCAGAAAGGAGTTTTAGAAACACAATTTTGGAGCATACCTGAAACGATTAATGATGGATCCACAGTTTTCAATATCTTAGGTAGTGGTATCCGCTCCTTATTGATATCAACTTGTCAAGAGAAAGAAAATATGATGAAATTGACAACTACTTTCAGGTATTCATAGTAAAGGGTTAGAGGATAGACACTTATATTTGTACAAGAGCTCAGATATATGGTTTCCTGAGGTGAAGAAGTCTTCGATTGAGTTGATTTTATGACATTTGTGAGACAATGTAAATGCCTTGAGTGAAAACACCCAAAACTTTGCTATGTCTATGAGTTTAAACTTCTATTGTTATTCTTAGTACTTTATTTTATTTTAATTTTTAATTATTTTTTATTTGACCCAAAGGTTTGTCCAACCCATATTGCTCAAGCTTCACGGGCCAACAGATTTATTTGGGATGAGCTAAAAAGCCATGTTCTTAAATAGGTTGTAAAAATCTTAACCTAACTCTATCAAAATACAAACTGGGCTGGATCTGCCCAACGGACCTGGCCCATTTTGATGGCTCTAAGGAAACACAACTATAAGGCACAAAATACTTGACCTTGATCTTGCCAAAGTTGAAAATAAATTAATAATTAGTCCTTAGGGTAATGCAAGGTGACACTCGAGCTGGTATCTTCTCCAGTATGGTAGTAGGAGAAACCTCAGCTATAATACAGAGTTTCTACTTTCTAAAGAAATAGATTGTAAGATTATAAATTGATGGTCGTTGAACTTGAATGGGAAAGTGGGGTGAGAGTGGTGGGTTGTTCATTGAGGACAATCCATCATGTAACTAGAGGAGAATGTCAGAGACTGAATTAACGTGAGTTTAGCATATAACTATCGATAAACATATGGACTAAAGGGTAATGATACAAATGAGTGATTTTCAAATTCTTGATAAGGAGTCATAGAGGGATCAAATAAAAAATGCAATATCTTGATAGCTAGATTTAGACTATAACACCTAAAAGTTAATAAAAGTACGATAAAAATAAAAGTAGCAGAGTTCAAATTCTAGCTATAACTAAAAAGACTAATTTCTTTTTATCTGAGTGATTCTTTATATCCCCTTAGTTTGTCTATTCTATCCATGATGAATTAAAAGAGAGAAATAATTAGAAAAGGGAATTCTTTCTTAATGAAATGTTTTACAAGGGTGAAATCAACTTATAACTTGGCGCTTGCTCATAAGATTGAATTAAGAGTAGCTAAATTTATGTTAATGAAAAGAAAAACAAAGTATAGCTATATCTCAATTGTTATTTGTTAATGTTACACTTTGATTAGTATTTCAGTTTACAGGAATAAGCGTTGTACCACTTTTAAAAATGGCGAGATCTTTAGGTCTCTCAACTTTCGTGACATTGAATAATCCAAGACGAAATGAACCCGGTCAGTACAGTGCTGCTTCCAAATATCTTGAAAGAGAAATTAAGAGGATTCAAGCAGGGTGGATTGTAATTGCAGCTATATCATCATATTCTCCTTTTTTTATAATTATGATTCATAACATCATTTTGTTGAATATTTATTACTTCCTTCATTCTTAAATAAGTGGTATTTAATTTTTTTTTTGTTCCTAAATAAGTGATTGTTTAGATAATCAAGAAAAAATTAAACATTTTTTCAGTTTTACCCTTTTATAAATAAATTTTATTTTACATAATCAATAGACTATTTATTAAAAAGTTATATTATTTTTAAAGTATTTATTAAGAGTAAGTTAGTAAAAGTATTCTTAGTTTTATAAAAATGAATAATTTATGCACAAACAAAACACTACTTATTTAGGAAGGGGGGAATTTATAAAATGATTCGTATCACCCACAATATAGAACACTTAACATGTATAAAATTACTAGTATAGTGTACGTGTTTTGCACGTGTATTTTATGTTAATTGATAAAATTATATATACATGAAAAATAATATTACTAAAAAGTAGCAATCAAGATTAAAATAAATGTTATATCTACTTAAATGATATAAATAAATATTTAATTTCAACAAAAAATATATATTTAATTCCCCTTCTTCGGTATGGAACATTGACCTTTTATTTAATAGAAGCGTTCAAGTGCTTGTACTAAATCATCTTAATCTTCTTAGAAGATAACAAATTAGTGAAACTCGGAATTATTGAGTCCCAGAGTGATATTAATTGTATTTACGTCTGCCATAACCTAAAGAAATTATTTGACTCTTGGCTCAAAATAAAAGTATTCGACATAGGAATGTAAGAAAATAAGACCTTTTTAGTTCGTTTCAAAATGAATAATTTTTTTTGAAAATACTTTAATTTTAATTTCTTACATGACACATTTAAAACACAAGATTAAAGAACATTTTGATACATTTGACATAACTTTAATTTAAGATCACAAAATTCCAATATCTTCTTTAATATCTTAAATTCCGTTATCAAGTCAAAATAAGTCAATTTTTAGATGGAGCAAGTATATCATGTTCAAGGATAATTCTTACTCCTACTATAATTTAAAGTTGTCCTAATCCACCAAGGAATGAGTGATGTAGCTTAGAGTTGTTTTTCCTGAACATGCCAATAGCTCATTTTTACCTATTTGGAATAACCATCTATCAAATTAAATTCATTCAATCGTTTGATACGAAAAAATAAATCATGACTCTAGGAATTTTTCCGATCATATATATATTAGATATATAAAAATGAAAATAATTTTTCTAACACAAATTAAATATTTTTTAATAACACATATAAATTTAAATTCAATCGTATTCTTTTGCAATACAAATTCATCATCAAATCCACTTCTAGGGAAGAATATCAATTAATCACTCTTTTAGATACCAATTCTTTCAAGTAATCTTACCCTTTTAGACATCAATGCCTTCGAGCAATGTTTGAATCCCAAAGCTATCATGCATTTAAAACAGTAGTAGTAAAAGATAAGTAAAAGTTGTAAGATAAGAAAAATATCTATGATGATATACTGAACGAAAGGTCATCTGTGTGTTAAAAAAATGTTCATCACGTTTCTTATAGAAATTTTAATTGTACATACATAGTAAGCACAAAGAATAAAATAACATGCACATAGTGTCACAACCCAAACTAGGGCCTGGCCATGACGGATATCCCGAATTAAGAAGGCCCGGGCGTCCTACTCTATCTGATAATCATGCAAAACATTAACGTGATAAAAGAAGATGCGGAAATATAATCAGATACGGAAACATGGTCATACTCTGGATTAAGATTAACAATAAGGAATGAAATTCGAAAATCACTAACAACATATGGAACAGTCTGCAAAATCTCTACTACATGATCTAAAGATAATTGTCTGAAAAGCTGGGACAAGGCCCTCAGTAGACCAAAACCATAACTGATAATAAATGTCTGAAAATAACTAGGCCTTCTGAAATATAGAAGGCTCACCGACTAGACCCTGCACTTTTGTCTGAAGAAATCTACAGCTTATCAGGACCCTTAGATTGTGCCTCAAAACCTGGAAGTTAAGGGGGGTCAATACAGATGTACTGGTACGCAGAGCAATCCAAAATAAAGCTTTTAATATAAATAAAATAGTTGAGAGCTAGTCATAAAACATCACATACAATATAAATTTCAAAACACATGGGCATTTTGATAATCATAAAAACCTTTCTGTCAGTGCAATTTCTGATCTTCGTATTACTTCTGAGTTAGGTGGTACACCCCTACAAGTCTAAAACCCCACGGGAAATATGGAGTCCGTCATTGACTAGGCGGGGAAGCCCCCAACCCAAGTGTGCCACAAGGGTTGGAGTGTCTAAGTCTAATACGCCACAGGGCACTAGGCCAACGTAATATAATGTACCCAAATCGACAAATCACGGTTTTGGGGAAAGAGTTGTCTGAAACTCGTGCCTTCTTCGGGGGACCACCTAACATCTCTTTGTGCCCAATTTTATCCAATTCTAACACATATCATTCTAAAATCTTAAGTCATGAAAATCTGGTTTCTAAGCTTGTCTGAGTCTATTTTTGCATTGTCTATTTTTGGTATCGTCATACCAAAACTTGCAAGTCGTAATTCTGATCCATAATGCCATAAGCATGATCTTTTCATTAAAACATAGTTCAGACCACCCAAACATGCAATTCGCATAAGAGATTTCATGTTCCGAAAACATAAGTCAAAGCTATGCAAAAGTTCTCATCCTTACAATAAACAAGTGGTGGTCACGTAATCTTTAACAAACCATGCAACTCTTTTCATTATATGATTATTTTCAACATTCATCAACATAAACAATCCTCTATCTTTTGGAATCAAAATCATAATCAAAATATAACATTATTTAAGACATTTCATAACATGCTTTTCAAGATGCATTCAAACGATTTTATAGTATATCATAAGTAAATGAAGATTATCACAAGAGAGGGATTTTTTTCATGAATCATGCTCCCACTTCAATTATCAACCTTAAAACACATGCTTACATATATATAAAATTTCAAATCAATTTTGGGGGAAGGCCTAAAGGCCAAAACAATATCTTCAATGCTTCTAAAACATGAATATATTCATAAATTAGAAACCTTTTTCTTAAAACCATGATTTCTATGCCCATGATATTTTAGGAAAACCCCGCGTACCTCAATCTCAGAAAATAATAGATGATTCATGATGCCTACAACGTGGGGATTCCAATTCTCTAATTATCTTCTAAAATCCACGGTTTAATCTTGAGTTATTTGAGATTCTTGTTTGAAACCCTAGAGAGTGTTCTTGATGGTTTTTGATGAAAATATCAATAATAAGGTAATTTGGGATTAAAATCCCGTGTTTAAGCTGATAAGGGGGTGGAAAATACCTAATGTACTCTTAATGAGACGGAATAAAAATATAACTGGGAGCCTGATTTTATGGGCCACCACGATGCACCACAATCGCGGTGGCTCACTGGAAATTGACGAATGAGATTCTTAGGGTCACCGCGACACGGAGCCATCGCATTGTCCCACTGGTTGGGACTTGGAGCTTCAGCGCGATGCACCACAATCTCACTAGGCTACTGAAATTTGACAATTGCTAAATAGACCCACTCCGCGATGCGCCAACCACCAAAATGACTGTGTTTTAGGATTAGGACTTAAATTAGTCATAACTTCTTGTCCGGGTATCGGATTTGGGTGAATCTTATATCGACGGAAAGCTCATTCAATTTTCCACGTGATAAAAATTCAAAATTATGGAAATTATATATGGTTTAAACTTTACTTATTTTTGAAACCAAAAATGAGACTAAGTCTCTTTGACACTATTCTAGTCATTTAACTCTAAGAGTATATTATCACGAGCTAACACATGGATGATTTTTTTGCGGGGTGTTACATTATCCCCTCTTGGGATCATTCGTCCCCGAATGATGACGCACAACACAAACATGCATGATTTAAAGTACACTAAGGCCATAAAACAATAAGACAAGGATTGTACCTTCTATTTCTTCATTCACCGGATCAAATAAATCTGGGTATCTATCTCTCATGTCATTTTCTGATTCCCAAGTTGCTTTCTCAACTTTTTGATTTTTTCGCAACACTTTGACTGAGGCTATTTCTTTGCTCTTTAGTTTCCTAACTTGGCAATCCAATACTGCCATGGGATCTTGTTCATAGGATAAGAAGTCTTTCACTTTGACCTCCTCTACAGGTAACACAAATGAATGGTCTCTAATATATTTCTTTAACATGGATATGTGAAATACCGGATGAATAGAACCCAAACTTGGCGGCAACGCTAACTCATACGCAACCCCACCTATCCTTCTCAAAATCTGGTATGGCCCTATATAGCGAGGACTCAGCTTATCTTTCTTCCCAAATCGCATAACTTCCTTCATAGGGGAGACTTTGAGAAACACCCAATCACCAACCTCAAACTCTAAGTCTTTTCTCCTAACATCGGCATAGGATTTTTGTCTACACTGGGCAGTTTTAAGTCGTTCTCTAATAATTTTCACATCCTCCATCGCCTAATGAACAAGATCCATCCCGAACAACTGAGTCTCACCTACTTTATACCACCCTATCGGTGATCTACATCTTCTCCCATACAAAGCTTCAAACGGAGCCATCTTAATACTGGCATGGTAGCTGTTATTATAAACGAACTCTATTAACAGCAAGTGATCTACCCAGCTACCTTTGAAGTCAATTACACAAGCCCTCAACATATCCTTAAGGGTCTGAATGGTGCGCTCAGCTTGCCCATCAGTCTGATGGTGGAAAGCAGTACTTAGGTTACCTTGGGTACCTAAACCCCTTTAAAAAGACCTCCAAAACTATGAAGAGAATTGCGTACCTCTGTCAGATATGATGGATACAGGTGCCCCATGCAAACGGACTATCT
Source organism: Capsicum pubescens (assembly GCA_030864215.1). Classification (NCBI taxonomy): domain Eukaryota; kingdom Viridiplantae; phylum Streptophyta; class Magnoliopsida; order Solanales; family Solanaceae; genus Capsicum; species Capsicum pubescens. The sequence goes on along the minus strand of CM061541.1, from coordinate 80,219,593 downwards.
CCTCAATGTATATCTTGGCATAATCAGCTCCTGAAAAGTTGGTCCTCACAAGCAGAAAGTGAGCTGACTTGATCAGCCGATACCCAATTACCCAAATAGAATCATACTAATTTTGGGACCTCAGAAGTCCCGTAATGAAATTCATATTGATCATTTCCCATTTCCATAAAGTCAAAACAATCTCTTGGGAAGTACCACCAGGCCTCATATACTCTACCTTAACTTGTTGACAATTCAAACACTTGGCAACATAGTTAGCCACATTGCGTTTCATATTATTCCACCAATAAATGGTTTTCAGATCATGATACATATTGGTAGAGCTTGGGTGAACAACATACCTCGAAGTGTGAGCTTCATCAAGTATTATTTTCCATAGACCATCTACATTTGGCACACATAATCTACCTTGATATCTCAAAATACCATCACCACCTATTTCAAAAGACATCACCCTCTGTTGACCCACATCTTTCTTGATCTACATCAAGATAGGATCTTCGATCTGCTTCTCTTTAACTTCAGCACAAAGGAATGATTTAGCTATCTCATGAATAACTACTCCCCTATCTTCAAAATCTAAGAGTCACACTACAAGATTTGAAAGTCGGTGAATATCCTTCACAATCTCTTTTTTCCTTTCTTCAACATGAGCAAGGTATCCCATTGACAACCTGCTAAGGGCGTCGGCTACCACATTTGCTTGCCTGGATGATAGTGCAGGCTCATGTCATAATCCTTTAGCAATTCTATCCAGCGCCTTTGCCTGAGGTTCAATTCTTTCTGCGAGAAAACATACTGTAAACTCTTATGATCGGTGAAAATATCAACATGCACCCCATAAAGATAATGCCACCAGATTTTAAGCGCAAACACCACAACCTCTAACTTCAAGTCATGGGTGGGGTAATTTCGCTCATGCACCTTCAACTGCCTGGATACATAAGACACCACCTTATCGTGCTGCATAAGTACACACCCAAGTCCCACACGGGATGCATCACAGTACACAACAAAACCCTCTGTGCCTTTCGGAAGAGTCAGAACAGGTGCTGTAGTTAATTTGTCTTTCAACTTCTCAAAACTACTCTCACAGGAGTCAGACCACACAAACTTTACCTTTTTCTGGGTTAACTTAGTAAGTGGAGCAGCTATGGAAGAAAATATTTCTACGAATCTTCTGTAATACCTTGCCAAACCCAAGAAGCTCCGAATGTCGGTTGGAGTCGTGGGTCTGGGCCATTTTCTCACTGCCTCAACCTTTTGGGGATCCACCCTAATCCCATCACTAGACACAATATGCCCCAAGAAAGCAATAACACTTAGCCAGAATTCACATTTGGAAAATTTCGCATACAACTTATGATTTTTAAGAGTCCGAAGGATGATTCAGAGGTGATTGGCATGGTCCTCCTCACTCTTGGAATAAATCAGAATATCATCAATGAAAACTATAACAAACAAATCTAGAAATTGATGTAACACCCTATTCATAAGATCCATGAAGGCTACAGGGGCGTTAGTCAACCCAAAGGACATGACTAGGAATTCGTAATGACCGTATCTGGTTTGGAAGGCTGTTTTAGGAATGTCTGACTCTCTAACTTTCAAATGATGGTATCCCGAATGAAGGTCTATCTTTGAACAATATTTTGCACCCTGAAGTTGGTTAAAGAGATCATTAATCCTAGGAAGAGGATATTTATTTTTAACAGTGACCTTATTTAGCTGGCAGTAATCTATACACATACGTAGGGAACCATCTTTTTTTCGCACGAAGAGTACAGGTGCACCCCACGAAGAAACAGTGGGACGTATAAAACCTTTGTCTAGAAGGTATACTAGCTGTTCTTTCAGCTCTTTCAGTTTTGTAGGAGCCATTCTATATGGCGGAATAGAAATGGGATAGGAGTTTGGCAACAAATCAATACCAAAATCTATCTCCCTATCAGGTGGTATTCCTAGGAGATCATCTGGAAAGACTTCTGAAAACTCATTTACCACTGGGACTGACTGGAGAGGAAGACTTTCGGCATTAAAATCTTTAACCCGAATAAGAGGATACAAACAACCTTTGGAGATAAGTTTACGGGCTCTGAGATAAGATATAAAGTTCTCTCTAGATGCTAAAGAATTCCTCTCCCATTCAGTTACTGGTTCATTCAGAAAAGAAAAGGTGACTTTTCGGGTTCTACAATTTAATGTGGCATAGCACGAATGAAGATAGTCCATCCCTAGGATAGCATCAAAATCAATCATATCTAAGTCTATGAGGTCTGCCATGATATCCTGACCATAAAAAATCACCACACAATTTCTATACACTCTCCTAGCCATAACAGAATAACCCATCAGAGTGGAAACAAAAAAAGGTTCTAAAATTTCATCGGGCTCAAACCCAAAACTGACAGCAACATAAGGGGTTACATAGGATAAGGTAGACCCGGGATCAACTAATACATAAGCATCACTGGAAAATATTTGTAACATATCAGTGACTACGTCTGGTGAGGCTTCCGCCTCCTGGAGGTTGGACAAAGCATACAACTGGTTGCGACCACTCCCGGCAGCTGAGGTGGCACCCTTTTAGGGCGGTGGTAGTGCAGAAGAATTTGCCTGTGACTTAGCTCCACCAATATTCCTCCTAGCGGAGGGACAATCTCTCTGAAAGTAACCGGACTGACCACATGAATAACACTCCAGCATGCCCAACTGACACCTCCCTAGGTGTTGCTTTCCACAAGTCTCACACCGTGGAAAAGGATGATACTGCTGATCCACACTGCCCTATGGCTGAGTATCCTGAGCTCTGGGTCCATGAATAGTCTAAAAACTTTGAGATCGTCTATCAACTGGGGGTCTGGGCGCTGTGGCGCTAGCTGCATACTGTGCATTACTCCAAAACTTTTTCTTTTGTCATCTATTCCCCTAATTACCATTCTGTGTCTGATTGTGGTTCTGATCCGCTGTTCTGGCTCTCTTTGCCTGTTTGTCCTTCTCTCTAGACTCAACGATTCTATTTTTCTGCTCCTCTACCTGCTGCATATGCACTGACAGCCTAGAGAAGTCCATGTCCCTGTTTAGCATAGCCCCCTTACATTCAAGCACTAAGTCATCCGAAAGGCCAGATGCAAATTTTCTCATTCGAGCTCTCATATTACCAGCCATCTCCGAAGCATAATGAGCCAGTTGGTTGAAATTCAGAGTGTACTCCTTGACACTCATTTTTCCTTGTTTAAGGTTCATAAACTCCTCGTCTTTGGCCTCTCTCAACTCAAGGGGAAAGAACCGATCAAGGAAGGCTTTCACGAACTCGCCCCATACCGTGGTCTCAGCACTCTCACCTTTAGAATCTTTCCACTCATTATACCACTGGTTTGCAACTTCTTTAAGCTGGTAAGCTGCCAATTCCACCCCTTCTACCTCATCTATATGCATCACCTTGAAGATCTTCTCTATCTCATCCACAAACTCCTGTGGATCCTCCTCTACTTTGGTGCCCGAAAACTTAGTTAGGTTCATTCTCATGAACTGAACCACCCTAGTAGCCTCAGATGTGATCGATGCAGACCCAATATCTTTTGACCGTTGAGTCTGTTTGGCTACCAACTGAGCAAGCATGTGAATGGACTGTCTGAATTCTACATTCGATATGTCCCTCTGAGAATACTGGGGACGATTAACATTTCTTCTTGGAGCTCGAGGAGGACTGGTCAAGACTGGAGGTACTCCCAAAGTAGGAACAGGTTCACGGGTGTGCGCTCTATTACGGGTCCGCATCCCATGGATGGGGCGAAATTCATCATCCTGAGTATTTTGATTGTTGGAGCGATGAGGAGGCATGACTGTTTTCTAAAATACAATAGATCACTGATTAGGGGACAATTCTAATTCAGACTCTAACGTACGAACTAAATCACAAAGAGGGGAAACACTTTCCTAAACTCCTAGTAGCCTCCTGCTTATAAGTGTGGCATGCTACACACCCATAAATAAGACTCTACCCGATGCAATATCGCAGACACCCTGGGACCATAAACCGTGCTCTGATACCCAATTTGTTATGACCCAAACTAAGGCCTGGCCATGATTGACATCCTGAACCAAGAAGGCCCGGGCGTCCTACTCTATCTGGTAATCATGCACAACATTCACATGATAAAAAAAGATGCGGAAATATAATCTGATACGAAAACATGGTCATACTCTGGATTAAGTTTAACAATAAGGAATGAAATCCGAAAATCACTAACAATATCTGGAATAGTCTGCAAAATCTCTACTACATGATCTAAAGATAACTGTCTGAAAAGCTGGGACAAGGCCCCCTGTAGACCAAAACCATAACTGATAATAAATGTCTGAAAATAACTAGGCCTTCTGAAATATAGAAGGCTCACCGACTAGACCCTACATTTCTGTCTGAAAAAATTTACTGCTTATCAGGACCCCTAGACTGTGCCTCAGAACCTGGAAGGTAGGGGGGTCAATACGGATGTACCGGTATACATAGCAATCCAAAATAAAGCTTTTAATATAAATAAAATACTTGAGAGCTAGTCAATAAACATCACATACGATATAAATTCCAAAACACATGGGCATTTTGATAATCATAAAACCCTTTTTGTCAGTACAATTTCATATTACTTCTGAGTTAGGTGGTACACCCCTACAAGTCTAAAACCCCACGGGCTATATGGAGTCCGCCATTGACTCGGCGGGAAAGATCCCAACCCAAGTGTGCCGCAAGGGTTGGACTGTCTAAGTCTAATACGCCATAGGGCACTAGGCCAGCATAATATAATGTACCCAAATCGACAAATCACAGTTTTGGGCAAAAAGTTGTCTGAAATTCATGCTTTCTTCGGGGGACCACCTAACATATCTTTGTGCCCAATTTTATCCATTTCTAACACATATTATTCTAAAATCATAAGTCATGAAAATCTAGTTTCTAAGCTTTTCTGAGTCTATTATGGCATTGTCTATTTTTGGTATCATCATACCAAGACTTGCAAGTCGTAATTCTGAGCCATAATGCAATAAGCATGATTTTTTATTAAAACATAGTTCAGACCACCCAAACATGTAATTCACATAAGAGATTTCATGTTCCAAAAACATAAGTCAAAGTTATGCAAAAGTTCTCATACTTTCAATAAACAAGTGGTGGTCATGTAATCTTTAACAAACCGTGCAACTCTTTTCATTATATGATTATGTTCAACATTCATCAACATAAACAACCCTCTCTCTTTTGGAATCAAAATCATAATCTAAATATAACATTATTCAAGACATTTCATAACATGCTTTTCAAGATGCATTCAAACTATTTCATAGTATATCATAAGTAAATGAAAATCATCACAAGAGAGGGATTTTTTTCATGAATCATGCTCTCAATTCAATTATCAACCTTAAAACACATGCTTACATATATATAAGATTTCAAATCAATTTTAGGGAAAGGCCTAAAGGGCAAAGCAATATCTTCAACGCTTCTAAAATATGAATATATTCATAAACTGAAACCCTTTTCTTAAAAACATTACTTCTATGCCCATGAGATTTTAGGAAAACCCCGCGTACCTCAATCTCATAATAGATGATTCATGAAGACTACAACATGGGGATTCCAACTCTATAATTATATTCTAAAATCCACGGTTGAATCTTGAGTTATTTGGGATTCTTGTTTGAAACCCTAGAGCGTGTTCTTGATAGTTTTTGATGAAAATCTCAATAATGAGGTCATTTGGGATTAAAATCTCGTGTTTAAGCTGATAAGAGGGTGGAAAATACCCAATGTACCCTTAATGAGATGGAATAAAAATATAACTGGGAGCTCAATTTTATGGGCCATCGCGACGCTCCACAATCACGGTGGCTCACTAGAAATTGACGAATGGGATTCTTAGGGTCTCCGCGACGTAGATCCATCGCGTTGTCCCACTGCTTGGGACCTGAAGCTTCAGCGCGACGCGCCACAATTGCGCTAGGCTACTGGAATTTGACAATTTCTAAATAGACCCACTCTGTGATGTGCCAAGCACCAAAATGACGGTGTTTTACGATTAGGACTTAAATTAGCCATAACTTCTTGCCCGGGTATTGGATTTGGGTGAATCTTATATTGACGGAAAGCTCATTAAATTTCCCACATGATAAAAAGTGGAAATTAGAAAAATTATATATGGTTTAAACTTTACTCATTTGGAAGCCAAAAATGAGACTAAGTCTCTTTGACACTATTCTAGTCATTTAACTCTAAGAGCCTATTACCACGAGCTAACGCATGGATAATTTTTTTGCGGGGTGTTATACATAGCAAATTATAATTAAAACCACAAAATACTTAAAGCAAGCACACATATAAACACACAATAATTGAGAATACGACAAATATACTCATCAAAGTATATGGATCAGTGAGGATTAATTTAAAGTAGATATTGATAGATATGGTAGCTAGCAATGTCGTAATTTTTGTCCTAGAGTTGTTTGACTTTATTTTTTCAAAAAACAAAAACATATAAATACTGCAATGCCCCTAGAACTTACAATTAATTCTAAAACATACATGTCAAAGTTGAAGTTGAGTTACCTTATCCAAAATTATTGCCTTCGATAATTTCTTTATTTTCGTTTTCTCCGTCTTCATCGTGGTCTCCATTTATAAATATAAACGTCATCATTAACACTTTCCAATTGTAAATAAAAAGTGAATCAACATAAAAAAAACTTTAAATTAAAGATCTTTAAAATTTATAAAAATCTTTTTGACTCCAAGATTCTCATTCTGTAGTAACTATTCGATGTATGATTTCAAAACTATAAATCGTGATATATGAGGTTAAATTTAAGCTACAGAGAAAGAAAATAAATCCAAGAATAAAAAATGTCTTGCGTAAGTAGCAAGGTCCCGAACATGATCTATTTACAAGAAAGTTACAACTACAAGATGAATGACTCTTTAAATTATATTTATAATACTATCCCAATCGCCCTCCCTCAATCTGAAGTGGAGGAACGAACATGAAGATTGACAAGAAACTCCTTGAAATTTGTAATAGAGACTGCTTTAGTTAAAATATCTACATTTGCTGTGAGTTAGGAACATGAGAAACAGTAAGGTCACCCCGCTAATCTTCTTACGGATAAAATGATAGTCTAAAGCAATGTGTGTTGATCTGGGGTAGAAGACTGGATTATGTGCAAGATGGATGACCCCAACACTATCATATTTTGCAAGTATAAGAGTGTGAATATTAACACCCAAGTCCCATAGGAGAAATTGTAACCATATATGTAAGATCCCATAAAATTTGAACGAATTTATTTTTGACCTTTACGCTTACGTAATGTCAATTTTTAACTTGAATTATGATTAGGATTGTTAAAAAGGTATTTTGGAAAAGTTTCAGAATTTTCAAAAAGGATTCAGGGCCAATTTGAGACCCCGAGGCATTAAGCCTCCACGATAGTGGCGTTCCACGCCACTTAGCCTCTGCGATAAGGGCATGGCATGGAGGCTAAGCTCCACGATTGAGGCGTGCCACGCCACTTTATATTTTTCATCCAATTTTTATTTTTTTCACTTGAGGTGAGGAGGTTTTGGTCCTTTTCCCCCTTAAACGACTTTTAAACATCCAATTGACCTTTTCCTTCAATTTCCAAAGATCAAACTTCACTTTTTTCTTCTTTAACTCCCAACCCAAGAAAGTTTGAGGGTTTTACATAGAATTCATCGTCCAAAATCCAAATGTTGATTTCTTTTCAATTTTTTCTATATTTCAGGTGTGTTTTTTATTCCTTAACTTGAATTTTATATTATGGCACTTATTTATTCAATAATCATATGTTTTAATTGGTTGGTTTAAAATTGGGTTGAGTGATTTTGATTATTATTACTTGAGTTACTTTTGTCATGTTTTAAATAGATTATTCATTCTTTAATTGGTGATTTTTGGAACTGAATCAGTGCATTATGATATTGATTGGAATGGGTGACTTGAGTTTCCCCAAATTAATGAAATTTTGGTTTGATAATGGCATTAACCTCCACCCACTTTAAAATCTTAGTTTTGAACATGGATTCTTTCTTGTTTTAACTTATCCTTTAAAAATATTGCATTCCATTAAAGGATAAATGGATAAGAATGATTTTAGTATGTCCTTGGTGGCCATGGTTATGGAATTTTAATGGAAATTGCGAGTCTAATGGTTAAACGGTTTGGACTGGCATAAATGGACTTAGCTTGCAAACATGTTGGTATGATGATACTATGTTGGTAAATGCCTTAATAAAGACTCCTTAGTTAATGGTTGGGTTTATGTGCAAATTATTTTAATTTGGGTTTAATTGTGTAGCTCACCATAAAGGTTTAGTCCCGGGGGGACCAACATTGAAAATCACTCTTGCCAGTGTGGGGATCTATATGACCATATGTTTGGATACACATTATATTTTTAATGGATATCACCTTGGTGTATATAATCTTTCCTCGGTTCATGGGGCTAACATGCACTGGGGCCTTCCAGCAGGAGAAGCTAGACCCATATCGCCCGTGGGTGCCTATAGAAGTGAGCTACACAGTTTAGGCTAATGGTTTATACTCATATATTCATGCCCCATGTCCCTATCCTGGCATCCTATGTGTATATATATATATATAAATGTTATATATGCGGTTTTGACTAGTTTTTGGCAATGACTTTATTTTATTCCTTTCCCCGAAGTTATTTACCCGTGCTAGCCCCACTAACCATCCCTGGATGCTGCATCATTTCATAATATAAGGTCTGAGGGCTTTTCTATTACCCCTATTATAAGACCCCATAAGATCCTAACTTAATTCAGCTCACCATATTAAGCTAAAGGTGTTAAAGAATAAGAAAATTTCACTAAGTGTTAGGAATTAGTCATTTCTAAAACTCCTAAACTTTGATGATTTTATTTTTGACCTTGCCAATATTGAAAAGTTAATTTTTAAGTTGATTCATGATCGGGGATTTCAAAGGTACATCTCGGGTGGGTTTTGGAATTTCCGGACGAGCGTAAAGGCATGTTTGGAAGTCCAAAACAATAGACCCCCCGGAATGGGCCCCCAGCGTGGGGCTTGGTCCGCTATTGGGGGTGCCCACGGCAGAGCCCATAGCGTGGGGCTTAGACCATCGGTCTAGAGCCTGCGGTGCTTGACTCATCATCCATCCCTTAATTTCCAGCTTTCAGTTACATTTTTCCAAGGGCAATTGGGTCTTCTACCTTTACCCAATTGGTCTATAACATGGGATTAAGGGTCCCAAAAGGCAAAATTTATCATTCTATTCTCAATTCTCTCAAAAGAAAACAATCCTTTCTTAAGAACAAACCCTAACCTCTTAAAAAATTCAAGCTCAAACTTCAATAAATCACCAAGAACCTTCACGAGTTCTTCAATTAAGGTATGTGTGATGTTCATTCAGGGGTCCTTTTCACCCATGGAGCCCAAGAATCCCTTTTCAAGTTTGAATTTATGATTTTTACATGTTATTATGAATTATCTTCTTGAGGTTATTATGAAGTTTGATTACAAACTATGTTTCCATGTGTTTTCATTGGAACCTTGTCACATTTGAAGGTTAATATTCACATGATTAATTTTTAACCCATGATTTTTGTGTTGTAATTATGTTAGTATCACATGTTTTAACTATTCCCATGCTCAAGTCTATGAATATCAAGTGTTTGATGAAATGCTTAAATGATTGGGTTTTTGAATAATGATTCGTTATTATGTTTTTTGAAGCTTTAGCATGTGGTCCTATTGTTATTGAGTCCTGAGGGTTATGAATTCCCAAAAATTAGCTGTTTTACTTAGTCTCAGTATTTTTAGAATATTTTTAGATATGTATGAGCATTATCAGTTCAGCCAGTTATTATAATTAGTTAAACTTAGATCAGTTCAATAATCCGAGTTAGTTTAGTTGTGAGTTGGATTTTGCACCGAGAGAACCCAGGGATGGGAGCTCACCTGTCTTTTGAGGGTGTGACTCTTAGTAGTAATCTTTGCGTTCCAAAACTACGTAGCCAGCGTAGGTTTGAGATGTTAACCTGCCAGTTGAGAGTTGACACATATCTCACCAGGGCACCTACCAGTAGAGGGTGACTCTTTAGTCCTTAGGGACTTTACTTTAGTGGTTCCACACAACCAGTGTTAGTACCCGTGGCATAGTACTAACACCCTTTCAATTGGGGTCACAGGTTGGACCCCAAATAGCTCTTTGGGGTATGTCGGTAAGATGATAGCTACCACAGTCTTAGTACAGTATTCAGTTTAGAACTCAGTTTAATTTTTTTTGACCATAGTATACAGTTATCGGTTATTCAACTATTAGTATCTTAGTATTTCAGTTTACAAACTAATTCAGAATCAGGTTATATGCTTGGTCATGCATTTTCAGATTTAATAGTATTTAGGTATTTGAACTCAGTCATCTAATGTTATTCGTTCAGTCATTATCTCATGCACATAAGCTTATGCATTTCAGATTAACCTCATCTCGCATACAAGTACATTTGAAGTACTGATCGCATACATTTTCTTTACACTATGATGTTGTATATAATGGGTTTGGACGCTCGTTGCCTAACCACGCTTAGCCAGATTAGCCTATCAATAGCCGTGGTGAGTCCTCATATCTCAAGGACCATTTATGATTATTTTAGTATATCAGTATTTAGTTTTAGTAATTATTTAGAGTTAGCCGTGGAGGATTTCAGACAACCAGTTAGATTATCAATTTTTATCAATTTTCAGACAGTTGTTTTCGGACTTATGATTTAGAAATGTTCCTAGTATTTAAAAACTTATGACATTTTTTAGTTAATTTCTGCATATGTTCTTTTGTTATCAGTTTTATTCGGTGCTCACAATAGGTACGAGCTATGGATTAGCTTGGGGTCACTAGTGACCGTAAGCGTCGTGTGGCATCTAGGGTATACTCCCAGGGAATTACAAACTTGGTATCAGAGTCTAAGGTTTTACAGTATCCTACGGAGTCTAAAATTAGCATTAAGTAGAGTCTTGTGCATGTGTGTAAAGAGCACCACACTTATGGACAAGAGGCTACAAGATGTTCTTAGGAAAAGTTTCCCTTCTTTTAGTATTCATGTCATGCCAATGTGCATGAGCCCTATTTAAACTCTCTTTCTAATTGAATTTTCTTTCTGTTTATAGAATATGCCTCCTAGAAAGACTAACAAAAGAAGAAACAAAAATCAACCTGCACCTCCGCCCATTCAGGAAGATCCCCTGAATGATCATATTTTTCAGGTCGAGTTTAGAGCTACATTTACTACTTTAGCCCAATTAGAAGCAGCTCATAATAATTAGTCATCTGCTATTCCAGCCAACCCAGTGGCTAATACTGCTATATCCAGGATTTAGGATTTCACCTGAATGAATCCTCCTTTGTTTTTGGGATCCAAGTCTGATGAAGATCCGCATGAGTTCCTTGACATGGTTCAGAAGGTAACAAATATTATGGGTGAGAATTCGAGAGTGTAGAGTTGGCTTCTTACCAGTTGCAGGATATAGCTTACACCTGGTTTAAGAAGTAGAAAAGGGATAAAGGCATAGATATAGGGCCAGTAGAATGGGAGGAGTTTTCTACGACCTTATTGGATAGGTTTTTCCCTTTGGAGTTAAGAAAATCTAAGGTGCAGGATTTTATTAAATTAAAGAAGGGGAACATGAGTGTAAAAGAGTATTCGCTTAAATTTGCTCTGCTAGCCAGGTATGCTCCTAATGTGGTATCTAATAACAGGTCTAGGATGAGTAACTTTGTCTCTGGTGTAGCTGATAACGTGGTTAAGGAGTGTAGGACAACAATGTTGATTAAGAAGATGGACTTGTCTAGGTTGATGGTCTATGCTCAGTAAATTAAGAAGCAGAAGGCTAAGAGAGAAAGGGAGAGCAAGAGGGCTAGGACAGGTAGTTTCAAATTGGCTCAGTCGAGGTCGGAAGATTGTAACCATCCTTAATTCCATCAGAAATCTTCAGCTCTATCTCTGTCTTCAGCTAGTTCACCTGTGCCAAAGTTCAAAAATAATAATCGGTATAGGGCTCCAGGCTGTAAGTCCCAAGGTAGTGTGAACAGTGGCCACACTAATCTTCTTTGCTCAAAATATGGTAAAAATTATTAGGGTGGTAGAGCCAGTACTAATGTGTGTTTTGGGTGTGGAAAGCCAGGCCATAGAGTCAGGGATTGCCTAAAGAGTGGTCAGCAGGGTTAGTCCAGCCGCCCCCAGTTCCATTTGGTCACCCGACTCAGCAGGGGGCCATTTCCAGTGCAACCAGTGGTCAGCGCCCAAACCGATTGTATGCACTTCAGTCTGACAGGATTTAGAAAATTCTCCTTATTTAGTTACGGGTACGTTGCAAGTATTTTATTTACATGTTTATGCTTTGTTAGATCCCAAGGCTTCACTTTCACTTGTAACCTCTTATATAGCCATCAACTTCGGAGTCAATCCCGAAACCTTAGCAGAACCCTTCTCAGTGTCTACCCCAGTAAGTGTCTCTATTGTATCCAGGCAGGTATACAGGAACTATCCGGTCATAATATCCCATAAAGTCACTTTAATTAATCTTATATAGTTAGAGATGACTGATTTTGATGTCATTCTCGGCATAGATTGGCTCCATTCATGCTATGCTTTGGTTGACTATAGAAACAAAGTCTTTTAGTTTCAGTTTCCAGGTGAACCAGTGATTGAATAGAAAGGTAGTACCTCAGCACTTAGGGGTCATCTTGTTTTGTACCTTAGAGTCTGAAAAATGATATCCAAGGGGTATGTTTACCATCTTGTTTGAGTTAAAGACTCTAATTCTGAGACTCCCAATATTGAGTCAGTTTCAGTAGTGAGGGAATTTCTAGATGTGTTCTATGAAGACCTTCTCAGAGTTCCTCCCGAAAGGGAGATCAATTCTTATATAGATGTTATTCTAAATACCTAACCTATCTCTATTCTGCCCTATAGAATGGCTCCAGCTGAGCTTAGAGAATTGAAAAAACAGTTGAATAACCTCCTAAATAAGGGATTTATCAGGCCAGTGTATCCCTATGGGGAGATCTAGTCCTTTTTGTGCATAAAAAGATGGTTCTATCAGAACGTGCATCAATTACTGTTAGTTGAACAAAGTCACCATTAAGAATAAGTATCACTTCACAGAATTGATAACTTGTTCGATAAACTTTAGGGTGCCAGTTCCTTCTCTAAGATAAACCTCAGATCCAGCTATCATCAGCTCAGAGTCAGAGAATATGACATTTTGAAAATAGATTTCAGGACTCGATATGGTCACTTTGAATTTCTAGTTATGTCCTTTGGACTAAAAAAATCCCCAAAAACTTTTGTGGACTTGATGAACTGAGTGTTCAAATGGTATTTTGATATGTTCATTATAGTCTTCATTAATGATATTTTTATCTATTCCCGTAGTGAAAATGATCATGCATACCATCTAAGAATAGTATTGCAGAATCTTAGAGCCCATCATCTATTCGCTAAATTTAGTAAGTGAGAGTTTTAGCTAAGATCAGTATCTTTTCTTTGCCATATTATTTCTGGTGATGGCATTAGAATTTATCCTTAAAATACCAAAGTAGTGAGAAACTTTCCCAAACCCATTTCTCCATCAGATATCAAAAGTTTCTTAGGTTTGGCTGGCTATTACATATGCTTTATTGAAGGGTTTTTTGTCTATTGTGTCCCCTATATCTAGATTGACTCAGAAGAAAGTCATGTTTTAGTGGTCATATTTCTGTGAGAAGTGTTTTCAAGAGTTGAAGACTCGACTCACCTCAGCCCCAGTCTTGACTTTACCAGATGGTTTAGAGGGATTATTTGAGTACTGTGATGCTTTCAGAGTTGTCTTGGGTGATGTTTTGATGCAGAGAGGTAAGGTCATAGCCTATGCCTCTAGATAGCTTAAACCCCATGAAAAGAATTATCCTATCTATGATCTTGAGTTAGCAGCTGTTATGTTTTCCTCAAAGATTTGGAGGCATTATCTTTATGGGGTGCATGTTGATGTGTTCACGGATCATAAAAGTTTACAGTATGTATTTTTATAGAAGGATTTGAATCTTTGTCAAAGAAGGTGGTTAGAATTGTTAAAAGACTATAACATGAGTGTTTTGTATCACTCGAGCAAGGTCAATGTAGTGACATATGCCCTTAGTAGATTGCCTATGGGTAGTATGGCTCATGTTGAGAAAGATAAGAAAAAGTTATTTAAAGAGGTTCATCATCTTTCTAGACTAAGTGTTCATTTGGTTGATTCAGTTGAGGGTAGTGTATGGGTTTAGAATAGCTCAGAATCTTTATTGGTTGCTGAAGTGAAGGAGAAGCAAGATAGGGATCCCAACCTAGTTAAGTTGAAGAAGTCAGTCAGAGATCAGAAAGTATAGGTTTTGTCCCAAAGGGGAGATATTGTGTTGCAATGTCAGGGTAGGCTATGTGTGTCATGTGTTTATGTCTTGATAGAACGGATTCTAGATGAAGCACATGGTGTGCATTACTCTATTTATCCAGGATCCACTAAGATGTACAGTGATTTACGGTAAATTTATTGGTTGAGTGGTATGAAGAGGGACATTGCAGAGATTATAGCTAAGTGCTTTAACTGTCAGTAGGTTAAGGTTGAGCACCAAAGGCCTAGTGTCACTATGGTGGAGTTTATCATTCTTACTTGGAAGTGGGAAGAGGAGAACATAGATTTTTAAATAGGGTTGCCCCGTTCGCGTTGTCACCATGATTCGATATGGGGTATTGTAGACTGAATGACCAAATCAGCCTATTTCCACCCAGTTCATAGTTTTAGCTGAGGATTATGAAAAACTCTATCTTAGAGAGTTGGTTAGGTTGAATGGAGTCCCGTTGTCTATCATTTCAGATAGAGGTACTCAGATTTACCTCTCATTTTTGGAAAGCTTTTCAGAAGTGTCTTGGTACCCAAGTTTATCTCAGTACAACATTTTACCCTGATACAGATAGTGAAGGAGAGAGGACCATTCATACCTTAGAGGATATGTTGAGAGAATGTGTCATCGACTTTAAGGATAGTTGGGATGATCATTTACCATTGATAGAGTTTGCCTACAATAATAGTTATCACTATAGTATTTAGATGGCTTCGTTTGAGGCTCTCTATAGGAGGAGATGTAGATATCCTATTTTTTTAGGGAGGCGAGACTGCATTGATAGGTCCTGATTCAGTGTTTGAGGAATTAGAGAAAGTAAAGTTAATCCGGGAGAGGCTTAAGACAGCCCAAAGTCGTCAGAAATCTTATGCATATGTCGTAGGAGAGATTTAGAGTTTGAATTTGGGGATTTGGTGTATTTGAAAATATCTCCCATGAAGGGAGTGAAGAGATTTGGCAAGAAGGGAAAACTCAGTCCCCGATATGTTGGTCCTAACAGAATCTTAAGCTATTTTGGAAAAGTTGCATATGAGCATGAGTTGCCTGCAGATTTGGAATCCATTCATTTAGTGTTCCATGTTTCTCTGTTAAGGAAAGGTATTGGTGACCTAACAGTAGTTGCTCCTTAGAAAGTATAGATGTACATGATAGCCTTTCATACGAAAAAATCCAGTCGAGATCCTAGATTGTCAGATTCACAGACTAAGGAACAGAGAAGTTCCCTTGGTCAAAGTTGTTTGGCGGAATCAGTTCATTGATGGAGCCACTTGGGAAGCAAAAATAGATATGAAAACCAAGTACCCTCATCTTTTCTCCTTGAACTCATAATCTACTTAAGGTAGTGATCTTCCCCAGATTGACTCTTTTTAGTTCTCAGTTTTAGCTAAGTAATCCATTTCATGGCATTGCATGCATTCATGAATTAGTTTAGTCATTCATCATGTTTTAGACTCAGTCATGTGGTCATGTTCTCTATTATACATATTCGGTATGTGATCTTAGTTTCTCAATGTTCTCAGCTTAATCAATCTCATTCGAGGATGAATCTTCTCAAGGGGGAGATATTGTAAGACCCCATAAGATCCTAGATCAATTCAGCTTACTATAGTATGTTAAAGGGGTCAAAGACTTAGAAAATTTAACCAAGTGTTAGGACCTAGTCATTTCAAAAGCTCCTAAACTTTGATGATTTTATTTTTGACCTTCTTAGTGTTTCTTTTGGATTCTATCTATCATAGTCGGGGGCATGTCCCGACTTAGTTGGAATTTCTTATTTAGAGGCTTTTGTGGATAGTATTAGGTTGATTATTTGTTTTGTTTAGACTCTTAAATTTGATTTAATTCCTCTATCATTATTACTAATTTGGTTGGCTTCCGCTGTATTCATTTATTGTGCTTTGGAGGTTTGTCTAAGGGGGTGGTCTCCGATCCATGGTGGGCTTGAGATACCCCGTCATGACTAGGCCCTAGTTTGGGTCGTGAAAAGCTTGGTACCAAATCATAGTTTAGGGTCGCTGGGTGTCTCCAAATCTATGTCGAGTAGAGTCCCTTTTTTGGGTGTGTAGCGTACCACACTTATGAGGGGGAGGCTATAAGGCATTGAGGATTGTTTCCCCATTATAGAGTCTAGCTATCACGAAACTTCTCTAATTTTTAACTTACTTGCATTTCTTATCATGCCTCTTTGAAGATCTGACGGTTGTAGAAACTTTACTGGAACCTCTATCAAACCTAAGGAAATTGTGCAGGGAACTCGCCCTGCTTATGAAGTACATACCTAGTCTATGGTCCCTGCTTCTGATAGTACCGCTCCCCGTGGAGTTCCATCAATTCATACTAGTCCTTCTTAGGCTGGTGATACTCAAGATCAGTCACCTCAGGGAGATATTTAATATATAAAGTTTCATCAGTCTATTCATATGTTTTCGCAACTTGTGGCATCACAGTCTCATCAGTCTAATCATGTTGGTTCTATTGTTAGTTCATTTGAGGTTATATGGGTTGTCAAGTTTATGAGGTTGAATCCCCTAAACTTTACAAGATCTAAGGTTGCGGAGGATTCTCAGGGGCTTATTGACGAGATAGAGAAGATCTTTAGGGTGTTGATGCCACTGACTTAGAGGGTGTGGAGTTTGCTTTATATCAGTTGAAATATATATCTTATCAATGATATGAGGAGTAGGAAGTGATGAGGGGTGATGATGTTGAACAGTCAATATGGGTTGAGTTTTCAGGTGCTTTTCTGAATCACTTCTTTCCTCGAGAGTTGAGGGAGGCTAAGGCTGAAGAGTTTGTGAATTTAAAATAAGGTAAGATGAGTGTTAAGGATTATGCTCTAAAGTGCCAACAGCTGTCTCGTTATCGTCTAGAATTGGTATCTAATATGAGGTCCAAAATAGGGAAGTTTGCTTCTAAGTTGTCCTATAATTTGGTGTTAGAGTGTAAGGTTGTGATACTGAATAATGATATGGATATATTGAGGCTAGTGGCTTATATGCAACAGGTAAAGGATGAGAAAAACAAGTAGGTAGAGATGGGGAAAAGGCAGAGCAAGAAATTTATATATACAGAGCATGAGCAAATCAGCAGAACAGTGAGAGAGAAGGTAGGAAGTGGACCAAAAAATGAATTAGGGAAGTTCATATTCATCAGCCAGTGCTATATATCCTAAAATTTTAGGCGACCGTCATTTTCAGGCTAGTAGTGGTCCTAAGGAACGGGTTGCCCAGTCTTAGGCTAGTGGAGCTCAGTCAACCCCAGCCTATCCCCCTTGATAATTTTGTAGACAACTTCGTCGTAGGTATTGTGAGGAGTGGAGTAATTTGTGCTTGAATTATGGTCATCCTGGTCCCGTGTAGTGAAATTAACCCGTAGCTAAAGTTGCCACTGGAGCTAATAAGGACCCGATCGCCACTTCTTTGGCTCCTTCACCTAGGAACGCTTCTTCAAGAACCAGTAAAGGCTGAAATCGCCTATGTACGCTTGATACTCATCAGGAATCTAAGTCATCCCCTAATGTTGTTACTGGTATGTAACATCTCTTCTCTCGTGATGTTTATTATTTACTTGATCCAGGTTCTACCCTATCTTATATGACCCCTTATGTGGCTGTACACTTTGGTTTTGGTCCTAAAAATATTTCAGATATCTTTTCTATCTCTACTCTAGTTAGTGATTCTATTGTTGCTAAAAAATCTATAGGGGTTGTATAGTGTCCATCTTCTATAGGGAGACATTGGTGGATTTGATAGAACTTGATATGGTGATTTTTGATGTAATATTGGGGATGGATCGGCTTCATTCGTGTTATTCTTCTCTGGATTATGGACCCAAAAGGTTAGTTTTGATTTTCTTAATGAACCCGTGATTGAATGGGAGGGGAGTTCCTTAGAACCTAAAGGGATGTTTATTTCTTATCTTAGAGCTCGAAAGTTCATTTCCAAGGGGTATTTGTACAATTTATTTTGGGTTAAAGATTCTAACTCTGAGAGTCCCTCTTGGTAGTCTGTCTCTGTGGTTAATAAGTTTTCTGAAGTTTTCCCCGATGATTTTCCTAGAATTCCTCCTGATAGGGAAATAGATTCTGGGATTGATCTTCTACCGGATACACATCCCATTTCCATTCCTCCTTATAGGACGGACTTGACTGAACTAAAGAAACTTAAGGGTATGTTAAAAGATCTTCTTGATAAGGGTTCCATCTGTCCTAGTGTTTCTCTGTGGGGTGCTCCTGTGCTTTTCGTGCGAAAGAAATATACGTCTCTTTGGATGTGTATAGACTATCATCAGTTTAATAAGGTTACAGTGAAAAATAAGTACCCTCTTCCTACGATTAATGACCCTTTCAATCAAACCCAATCCACAGTAATATCCACAAAGCCACTACAAACTCAAAAATAATCTAGGTCGGGACATGCCCTCGACTCTGAAAATGACAATGACAATGCTAATGTTAATGTGAACTATTTAATTATAGTTTAAGAAAGGAAACCGATGGAATGATCAAGTCTCCCAGAGAATGGAAGCTCACCATTTCACCATAAATGATCGATGAACCAAGCCGATCCACATAACTTTTCACAAGAAAAGTAAAAGTATCTTCGGTGCCTACATCGCATGGGGATACAACACCCAAAGATGGTCCGTGGGTTGAGGAATAGCATGTAACTTAGGGATAAAGGATAATATAATGCCAAGTCAAATCCAATTCAAAACCATATGAACATCATCACATACATACATAATTAACATGTTGGGGTAGGAAACAAGGCTTAGCATGAAGTAAAACATTATCCTAGACTATGAGGCTTAACCATCATAAAAGGCACCCACAGGCTATATGGGTTCAGCTTCCTCTATTGAAAGGTCCCCAG
The DNA here is from genome assembly GCA_030864215.1 of Capsicum pubescens. NCBI lineage: Eukaryota > Viridiplantae > Streptophyta > Magnoliopsida > Solanales > Solanaceae > Capsicum > Capsicum pubescens. The sequence continues at coordinate 80,200,244 of CM061541.1, read as the reverse complement.
TGCGTGTAAGTCGCACAAACCAAAAAAAATGAGGGAAAGATAAAGCCATAAAAGCAACTTTCTATCCAAAAATATATATATCAAGTGTGACACATGCACACGGTCATCAAGACAAAACTGCACATCGGCAAACATGAGTTTTTAGTATAAGTCATTCAAGACCCACACTTTCACGACTTCGCTACATAACCCCTATTAACCCCAATTTAAAGCAAGTTTCACATAACCCATTTATTTACATAAGAATCAACCGTTAAGGCACACTATGGGTATCGTCATACCCTTACACTTTCAAGCTTATCTCTATGCCATAACAATCTCATTAACTTGGGGGAATGCCTCGACCCCCTTTGTTTGTTAAATCAAAATATAGCCAACTAGATCTTCACAATCCATGCTTGTTGTTTATTTATTTATGAAATGCAATAATGTAGGTGAGTAAGTCAAACCAAGTGACAATTTCACAATTCATAAGCATTTACACAAGTGGGCTAAGGGAATACAACCATTCAAAATCAATTCCAAGTTTAAAACATCAATTTGGGGATACCTTGACCCCCATTCAAAATCCCACACCCATGCACTGCATTAGTTCAAAACATCAATTTCAAAGCATGGGTAACTCATCAAAACCATGGGAAAACAATTTGAGGATCAGTCATTGTAAAACCCTAACTACATGAAAACCCACATTTAAATCCATACAATTAACTATTTAAAACACATGTTTTTCATGAAATAAGAGTTGGGGAAGAGTAACATGGATGAAACACTATGATTTTTGGAGAGAATCAACCCTTGATCCCTTGGATGACCCACTTCTTGGAAACCTCAAGTATCTTGACCTTGGAGAATTTAGAGAGTTTGAGAGATTGATCTGAGTGATAAAGTATTGAAAATAACAACCCAAAGATGTTTTATAGTTGTAGGTATTAAGTGTGTAAAGAGAAAAATGTCCAAAGTTCCCTTAACTTAAAAGCTGAAAAATTATCGCTAGTGACTACGAGTCACTATATAACTTATAAGTATATAACTTATAAGGACACCTAAGGCTCATCACCACGAGTTGTAGTTGGTACAGTAGCTGAAGGACCTCCCTTTGGTAACCCTACGACTCCCACCCAATGACTCGTTAAGAGATGCTATGGCTCGTTGGGCCCAATTCGTAGTCAAGATAGAATTCCTTGGGCATCTCACTGGTTTGGCTATGAATGGAACTTTAAGACTCATTTTGAGTCTTTATGACTCTTAGCCCTTAGTTATAGTCATGAAAGACACTCCAGGACAAGATAGGATATGATTTGGGTCCCTAAGACCAGTAATGACATGTTACGACTCGTTAGGAGAGTCACAATTTGAGTAGTGAGTCTTAATCTCAGAAATTTTTAGGGACCACAATCCGGGGTGTTTCATTCTCCCTCCCATGGGGGTCATTCATACCTGAATGACGGGACAAGGCTTTCATTAGCACGATTTGACTCCGAACCCAACCACACTTATCTTTAACTAAGACAGAAAACAAAGATAACAAGGAAATCACAATTTCCTTTACCAAAGCCAGAAAACAAAGATGTTAAGGAATACATATACCTTAGGCACGAGTACCCAAATGGGAAACAAGAATGGATATTGGGACTTTTGGTTCCTCCATATAACCTTTACCAAATCCACATCCTTCACTATCAACCGACGGACTTGCCGATCCAAAATCTCAATCGAAACCTCCTCATATAATAAGGAATCTAAAACATCAATGCTCTCCAAAGAAACAACCAAGGAAGGATCACCAATGCACTTCTTCAACATTGAAACATGGAACACCGGATAGATAGATCCCAAACTCGAAGGCAATTCCAACTCATAAGCCACATTGGACACTCATCTCAAAATATGATATGGACCCACATAACGGGGGCTGAGCTTCCCTTTCTTCGTAAACCGCATCACTCCTTTCATAGAAAACGCTTTTAAGAACACCAAATCATCCATATCAAACTCCAAATCCCTTCACCTTATATCTTCATAGGACTTTTGGTGACTTTGGATGGTGTTAAACCTACCCCGAATCACCTTCACCTTCTCCATAGCATGGTGAACCATGTCGGGACCATACAACCTATTCTTACCACCCAATAGGAGACCTATACCTCCTATCATAAAAATCCTCGAACAAAGCCATCCTAATGCTAGAATGACAACTATTGTTATTTGCAAACTCTATGAGAGACAAATGGTCAACCCAACAAACACCAAAATTGATCACATAAGACCTTATTATATCCTCCAAAGTATGAATCATCCTTTCCAACTATCCATCCATTTGAGGGTGGAAAGCAGTGCTAAGGTTTACCTTAGTTCCCATGTAACTCAATTTCTTGAGACAAGCCACTAGGACTTAAGTGCTCAACTTTCACTTGTTGACACACCATGCACTTAGCCACAAAATTAGCCATATCCCACTTTATTTTATTCCACCAATTGATCTCCTTCAAATCACAGTACATCTTTATTGAATTGGGATGAACAGTGTATTTCAACTCATGAGCTTCACCCAATATCCTCTCTCATAGCCCATCTATATTGGGAACACATGATCTACCTTGGTACCACAAGACACCATCACCACCAATCTGAAAAGCCATCATCTTATGGTGACACAGATCATCCTTGATTTGCATTTAGATAGGGTCCAAGACCTGTTTCTCCTTTACCTTAGCATTAAGAGATGACTTTACCACCTCTTGCACAATCACAACACCATCCTTAGGGTCCAACAAAAGAACTCCAAGATTATCCAAATGGTGAATATCCTTTACCAACCCTCACTTATCCTCATCAATATGAGATAAGCTTCCCATAAATAACCTGCTAAAAGCATTAGCAACCACGTTAATTTTACCTGGATGATAATGAAGACTCATGTCGTAATTCTTGAGTAACTCAAGCTATTTTCTCTGCCTGATATTCAACTTTTTTTGGGTGACAACATACTGTAAACTCTTATGGTCTGAGAAGATATCGACATGAACCCCATACAAATAGTGACACCAAATCTTCAAAGCAAGCACAACAGCAAACAGTTCCAAATCATGAGTTAGATAGTTCTTCTCATGCATCTTTAACTGCCTAGAAGCATATGTAACTACCTTGCCGTGCTGCATCAACATACAACCCAATCCCACCCAGGATGGATCATAATAAACAACAAAACTATTGGTACTCTCGGGTAGAGTAAAAACCAGAGCCGAAGTAGCTTATCCTTTAACTTCTTAAAACTATCCTCATAAACATCAGTCTATATAAAATTTACATTCTTCTGAGTCAACTTAGTCAATGTGGAAGCATTAGAAGAAAAACTTTCCACAAACCTTCTATGATAACTGGCTAAACCTAAGAAGCTTCGAATATCAGTTGTAGTCGTGGATCTAGGCCACTTCTTAACCACCATGAATTTTTGTGGATCCACCCTGATCCCCTCACTAGAAATAATAAGATCCATAAAAGTAACAACATTCAACTAGAACTCACACTTCAAAAACTTTGTATTCAACTACGTGGAGTTGATCGACATGGTCCACCTCACTCTTGGAATACACCAAAATATAATCAATAAATACAATTACGAACAAATTCAAGAACTGATAGAAAACCCAATTCATAATATCCATGAATGCCATCGGGGCATTAGTCAAACCAAAGGACATCACCAAAAACTTAAAATGGCTATATTGGGTTTGAAAAGCAGTCTTAGGGATATCCATCACCCTAATCTTCAACTGATGGTAACCCAATTGAAGATTAATCTTAGAAAAGTACTTAGCACCCTGAAGTTGACCAAAGATATCATCAATACTAGGAAGCAATTACTTATTCTTCACAATTACCCTAATTAATTGGCGGTAATCTATACACAACCGAAGGGACCCATCCTTCTTATGCACGAAGAGAAATGGAGGAGAAATAATAGAGAGAATAAATTTCTTATCTGGAATATGTAAAACTACTCCTTAAGTTATTTTAACTCATCTGAAGCCATTCCTTAGGGAGGGATAAAGATAGGATGAGTGTCCAGAAGAAGGTCAATCTAAAAATCAATTTCCCTATCGGGAGGAACACCGAGAATATTATTAGGAAACACCTTGAGAAACTTACAAACCATAGGGACAAATTGCAACGAAGGACCTTCGAATCTAGAATCCTTAACATGGATTAAATGGTAGAGACACCCCTTGGAAATCAGCCTCCAAGCTCTAAGATACGAAATAAACCTTCCCTTAGGCACTAGGGAACTCCCTTCCCATTCAATCAATGGTACATTCAGGAATCAAAAACTGACCCTTCGGGTACGACAATCAAAAGAGTCATAGCACGAGTGCAACCAATCTATTCCAAAGATCATATCAAAATCTAACATATCCAACTTAATCAGATGCACCAAGGTCTCCCTACCACAGACCGATATCTCACAACCCCTATAGAACCTTTTACCCACAAAAGAGTCACCACACCGGGTAGACACAGAAAATGGATTTGTAATATACTCAAGAACAAAACCAAAATGAATAGCCATATTATAGCTCCCCAAATCTGGTACCCAAAATGCTACACGGTGCTCATGACCCCGAAGGACCACAAACTAACCCAGACTGATATCTATACCTGTACACTACATAATATGACATAATAATGCAGAAACATGCACTGAAAGTCCATAAGGTTCAATACTGAACATGATCTGAATGATATAACATCTGTGTGGTATAATAGAATACCCAAAACAAAACTAAAAATACTGAAGTCTGAAACATGATAGTCTAGAAAGCCTCTAACTGACTGAACTACCTGAGTAAAGAGTTGATGGGACATGTACCAAACTAACTCAAACTAATAGATTAATTACTGATATAATGGGGAAATAATCATGTCCTCGAAAGATGAGGTTTCCCTTTTAACTCTGTCTGTGGATATATGGAATCTACTATTGCTCTGGAGCTCGTGCCTATGAACTTATGGTATAAGACACCATAGCGCAAATGTGTTAGTACTTTGAATATACTGATATGCATGTGAGGTAGGCTGAATGCATGTGGTTCATATGCATGAACAATAATAATAATTGACTAACTATCATGAGCATGAGAATACATGCATGAGACATAACAACTGACACTTATATTGTGATAAAATGATTACTAAATCTTAATATAACTGATAACATGAGTGACTATATCTGACAGTCCTGAATCTGATGGTACTATCTGAGTTCCATTCTATATCTGAGTTAATTGTATCTGACAGTCCTAAAATCTACAAAACTATCTAAGTTCTATTACTGAGACTGATTGACTTTATCTAACAGTCCTAATTCTATAACATGAAACTGTGGGAAATAGTTATCTAACCGGCATACCCCAAATAATGCATTATAGCTAAATTGGGGTCCAATCTATGCCCTGATTAGAAGGGTGTCAATACTTCACCACTGGTAAGGACAACATGTGAGTGACCCTAATATAACAGGTAACTCTAGTGAGAACGGTGGGAACCCTCATATAGCAGACTAAGCCACCTCATCTACCCTTATATAGTAGGATATGATATCTCAACCTATGCTGGCTACATAGTTCTTGAATGCAAGGATTGCTTCTAAGAATCACACCCTCATATAACAAGTGAGTTCCCATCCTTGGGTTCGCTCGATGCTAATTTCTACTCCCATCTAAATAGACACTAAACATGATTTAATGAAATGAACATGGACTGAATTACTGAATTCCGTTGACTGATGGAATACTACTAATATCTGACAACTGACTGAGTTCATGAGATCATGGAGATTTTCTGAGTTATAAAACTATCTAAAGTCTAAGGATCATAGCTTAACTGAGAGTATCGTGAAAACATAACATGGCTCTAGGCACAAAACTAATATTTCGGGTACAAATACCCCCAGGACTCGATGGAAGGAAAACTGACCAAGCATAACTTACTTGAGCATATAACTAGCATCATAATCAATAATATATTTATAGAAGCATTCCGTCACAACAAGTAATAGGCATAACTTGTACATACATGGGGATTTCATGATATCATACTAGTTGGGCATTGTTCATTCATCTAGTCATTTAAGCAAACACATGGTAGGCATAGTACATGTAGACAATATTATACAATAATTAATCATCATGATTCATCTTTAATTCCATCATCTAGGGTTTATTCATAGGTTCAAATAAATATACATTTATACAAATCAATTCCACATAAAATTGATCACCCAACATGGATTTGGATTCAATTGATCATTCTCAACATAAACAAAACAAACCCGACATAAAATTCATAAAGAAATCCATAAACTTAACCTTAGAAAAGAGATTCTTGGGCTTCATGGACGAAAGGAGTTCATGAATAAATACTATGCATACCTTAGTTCATGATTTTGTGAAGATTGACAGTGAAAATTTCTTGGAATTAGATCTTCTATGAAAACCCTAGCTTATTCTTGAGAGGTTTTTAAGAGAAGAGAGTGTATTTTGGGTGAAAAGTGATTGAATCACATGTTAAAGAGCTTAAATAGGGGTGGGAAGTTGACCCTTTTAACCCTGGATGAGTCATTTAATTTTAGTAAAATTTTCCCAAACTGAAACCCTAGAGCGACGCGGCACTATTGCGCCATTTCACTGGAATTTGACAATTGAGAAACTGAGGAATGGCGCGACATGGATCTATCGTGTTGCCCCTTCTTTTGTGACCTAGAACTTTGGCACGACGCGGAGAAAATCGCGCTAAGACACTGGAAAAGGACAATTCTGAATTCGGGCCATGGCGCGACTTGCCATAATTGCGTACCCCTACTAGAATTTGCCAAACACCATTTCATCTTGTGGTGCAGTGCACCACTGACTGATATGGCGCTGTTTTACGATGGGAACTTAAAATAGTTGCAACTTCTGACTCGATTATTGGATTTGGGCGAATCTTATATCGATGGAAAGCTTATTGAATTTCCCACTTGAAAAAAAGAGAAAATCTTGAAGATTCCTCATAGAATAACCGTCATTCAATTTAAAAGCTAATACTAGACATTCTTGAGATGAAATTAGCTAGGAAAAGTATGGCATATTACACATATGGGGTATCATATAAGAAAGGGGTAGATCTGAGATCAAGTAGATAGTATACATCATGAGAGAAAAGTTTTAGCATACCGATAAAAACATTTGGAGATGCCTCAGTGTCCTGACAGGTGTCAAGAGAATATAGGTGATTCCATTTTGTGTCAGAGCTAGAAGTAGCACTCTTTGGTGTAGGATTTGAAGAAGCAACAATCGGGACCTTATTAGCCCCTATAGCAACATTGCTTGAGGGATAGTTTCTCTGAAAGTGGACAGGTTGGCCACATTTGAAACACTTATTCCTCTCCTCATCATAAAAGCCATGGTGCAACTGTCCATAAAATCTATAACGAGGATGAGATGGAGTTGACTGGGCCTCACTGGCCTGAGATAGGTCACCTTGTGCCTTAAACCCACTGTTGCTCTAGAAATGGCGATCACTGGATGGATCAGGATATGGAGAACTAGCTATAGAATAATAACCAGAATTACCCTTCTTCTTCTTAGACCACTGTCTGCCATCTCTACCACTATTCTGTTATCCATAACCTTACTCAGAATACTAAGTTTTTACTTTGCCTCTCCCCTAATTCAGCTAATTTTTTCTTTTTATCATCCACCTACTATATATAAATTATAGGCTTAGAGATATTTATGTCACTGTTTAGCAAGGTGTCCTTGCAAACCAACATCAAGTCTTGAGACAAGCCCGAAGCAAACTTCCTCATCTTATCCCTTATACAAGACACTATCTCAGGAGCATAACGGGACAACTGATGAATTTTCAAGGCATACTCCTTTACAGATATCTTGCCTTACTTCAAATTCAAAAACTCTTCAGCTTTTGCCTTCCTCAACTCTTGAGGAAAGAAGTGATCAAGAATTGCACAAAAAAACTGTCCCATAGTGCCAACTTTGCATCATCACCCCTAGACTGGTCCCACTCCTCATACCACTGATACGCCACATCCTTCAGTTGATATGCAATGAATTCCACACCCTCAAAATTAGAAGCACGTATTATATGGAAAATATTCTCCGTATTATCTATGAAACCTTAAGGATCTTCCTAAATTTTAGAATAATTAAAGGTCGAAGGATTCATCCTCATACACTACTCAACCCTAGTGTCCATAGAAGAACTCACCACAGCACCATTAGGATCCAACTAACATGACTGAGATGTCACAAATTGGGTCAGCAGATGAATTGAATGGTGGAACTCAATATTAGTTATATCTTCTAGAGGCGATCGAGCAGGAGTATCACTAGCGGGAGAAGTATTAGTAGGCAATGGTTGAAATACATTAGGGAAATCAAAATAAGCGACCCTAGATCAGGTCTGAACTCCATAAGTAGGGTGAGCCCCATCCATATTATCCTCAAGTAGGATAGAGAAGTTTTCACAAGCATCAAATCTTCTGGGAGGCATGATTAAAAAGTGAACAAATGGGAATTAAAGGAGATTTAAACACCTTAGACTCTACAAACCAAAAGACTCTACAACCCAAAAGTAGATTACAAGGAAGAAAAACATTCATAAACTCCTTGTAGACTCTCCCTTAAATGTATGGCATGCTACACACCCATAAAATAGACTCAAATTTATAGAGCTTTGTGGGCACCCAATGACAACAAGACTAGGCTCTGATATTGTAATACCCCATATATTTCTAAGCTAGAAAATGAACCATTATTCCAATGTATGAAACCTTCTATCTTGTGATTCATATTTGAGTACATGACATACAATAAGTATGCTAGTGAGAAGATATCTTATGATGTATTAAGCATGTTCATAAGAGTAACTTAGAGTAAGGTAAGCTAAGAGCTTTTGAATTCATCAAGTTTTAGTGTTTGACTTTGCAAGAGTCATCTTTGAACGAGAATAACTTGATGTATATGTGGTAATTTGGAAGATTTAGGCCCAAAAAATTGTAGAGAATCGAATAAGCTTTCCAAAGATACTAATTTTACCTAAATTCGACACTCGAGCAAAAAGTTATGGCTTTGCAAAGTGGAGTGCGTCGCCTAACAAATCGCCTAAGGCTACTGAGATGGTTATGCCATAGGTTATGCAACCCATAACCAAACTTATGCCATAAGTTGTGTGACGCACAACCTATCATAGGCGATAAGTTGTGCGTTGCGCAACCTAGCTTACGCGATAAGTTGTGCACCACATATCTTATGGCCCAAGTAACGTAAACACCCCCGTTTTGAGTTATTTTAATGGCAGAATGTGTATTTTCCACCCCGATTTAAGCCTATAACACAGAATTTAGCCCTAATTCAACCAAAATATAGTAACTTCTCTCAAAATTCTCTCAAGAACAAGTTAGGGTTCTTAATTGGGGATTCAAATTCAAGAAAATTCCACCGTAAATCTTCATAGAATCATGTACTAAGGTATGGATAGTGTTCATTCATGGATTCCTTTCATCCATGAAGCCCAAGAATCAAGCTTTAAACTATGGATTATGATATTCATGCTATGGGTTGATTATGTTCATGTGGTTTTTGTTGTATGATTCTCTAGTTGGAATCTTTATGTGCTTTTATGAAAATATGTTAGAATGTGAGTTGAAAACAATGCATTTTAGTTGGTTATGATATGTTAATTTAATGATTATGCCATGTGATAAGTCATGAAACCTAAGTGTTTGATAAAATGCCTAAGAGACTAGAAATTATGTAATATTGCTTAATTGTGATTTATGTGATGGATTCATATTTATCCTTATGTTCAAATGACTCCCATGCTGTTGATGTGCAATGTAGATGTTTGTTGGAATGCTCTTGATGTTAGAGTATGCCATTTTGACATTGAGTATATGCATTCCTACCATGTACAAGATTATGATAACCATGTACTTCATGAAATCCCCAACTTATTGTATTATGGATTATTGATGTTGGTCATGTATTCAAGAATGTCATGCCTTGTTAGTTTCCTTTTATCGAGTCCTGGGGGTACTTGTACCCAATAATTTAGCTGTGTGCCTAGAGCTAGTGTCATGTTTTCATGTTATCCTCAATCAATCCATGTTCAGTAGAATTCAGTCAGTCATGTGACTCAGGAAAACTCAGTAAACTCAGTAATCCCAGTAATCTCAGAAAGCTCAGTAATTCAGTAATATCAGTAGTATTTCATCAGTCAACAGACCTCAATGAACTCTATCCAGTTTAGTTCAGTTAATTATGTTCTGTGTCTATTTAGATGGGAGTAGGATTTAGCATCGAGTGAACCCAAGGATGAGGACATACACTGACAGTTGAGGGTGTGATTCTTAGAAGCATATCCTTGCATTCCAAAACTATGTAGCCAGCATAGGTTGATACATCAACACTGACAGATGAGGGTTGATGAGGTCGATAAACATTGTATGATGAGGGTCCCACCATTCTTTTTAGGGACACTTCCAGATTAGGGTCACCCATAACTTATTTTTACAAGTTGTGTGACATTGACACCCTTCCAATTGTTGTTATAGATTGGACCCCAACTTATCTATAATGCATTATTTGGGGCATGTAGGTTAGATGACTACTTCCCATAGTCTCAGTCTCAGTAAAAGAACTTAGATAGTTTTTCAGATTTAAGGACTGTCAGATACAGTCAACTCAACACTGTACGAAACTCAGCTAGTTCTATCAGAAGCTAGACTGTTAGATACAATCTCTCAATATCAGTTATATCAGTTATCAGTAACTCATGTTATCAGTAATCAGACTCAGTAGTCAGTACCTTCACAAATTCAATTGCACTCTCTTATTCATGCATGTATTCTCATATTCATGTTATATAGTCAGTTAGCATTGTTCATGCATTTGAACCTTTTGCATTCAGCCTACCTCATATGCATACCAGTACATTCAATCGTACTGACGCATTTGCATTATGGTGTTTTATTCTATACCATAGGTTTAGAAGCACGAGCTCTAGAGCATCAGTAGCATTTCGGTTTCAACAGTCGGAGTTAGCAGTGAGTCCTCATCCTTCGAGGACATGATCATTACTTTATTTATTTATTACTTAGTTTATTTTAGTAGTTGGAGTTAGTTGGGGACATGTCCCATCAACTTCTTATTCAGACAGTTCAGTTTTAGAGGCTTTTCAGACTATAGTATGTTCAGATAGTTTTGTTTCAATTTGTTTTGGTATTGATATACCGTACTTTCAGATGTTATGTTTTATCACTTTTGAACCTTATGGACTTTCTTCCTTTATTTCTACATTTATACAACATATTATGTAGTGTTCAGGTACAGATATCAGTCATGGGTTAACTTGTGGTCCTTCAGGTTCATGAGCACCGTGTAGCATTCCAGATACCAGATTCGAGGCATTACAAACTTAGTATCAAAGCCTAAGGTTCAATATTGTCCTAGGAAGTCTGAAAGCTACATCTAGTTGAGTCTTGTACATGGGTGTGTTGCGCACCACATTTATGTGCCAGAGGCTATAAGATGTTTTAGGAACAGTTTCCCTTCTTTCTGTATTTATGTTGTGCCTGTGAGCATGAGCTCAAATTTAACCCTCGATCTAATCTGTTTCTCCCTTTCGTTTTTAGATCATGCCTCCCAAAAGGGCTAACAAAAAAAGAATCGAGAATCAGTCAGCACCACAGCCCATCCAGGTAGATTCCGTAGATGAGCATGTCATTTATGGTGATTTCAAAACTGACTCCCTTACTTTATCTTACTCAATAGTAGCTCAGTGTAATCTGCAGGGCCAAGATGAGTAAGTTTGTTTTTGGGGTGAATGATAGTATGGTCAATGAGTGCAGGTCTGCGATGTTTAATAGTGACATGAACATAGCTAGGCTTATGACCCATGCTCAGCAAATAGAAGAGCAAAAGATTAAGCTGAGGGAGAAGCAGAATAAGAGAGAAAGGATAGGTAGTTTCAACTTTGCTCAGCCTAAATCAGAAGGAGGGAGTCGTTCTTAATTCCATCCTAAGTCATTCATTCCAGCTCCTTTTTCAGCTAGTGATCTAGTGGTGAAAGTCAGAGATGACAATATAGATAGGGCGCCAGGCTCTAAGTCTCAGGGTAGTGTCAACAATGCTCGAACTAATCCCTTTTTTCATACTTGTGGGAAGAACTATAAGGGTGTTTGTAGAGTTGGCGGCGATATCTATTTTGGATATGGAAATCTAGGCCACATAGTCAGGGATTATCCCAGTCAGGTTATCAGGGTTAGCAGAATCGTTCCTCAGCCCAGTCCGATCGCCCAAATAATCAGGGTTCTACTTTCAATGCTACTAGTGGGCAACGTCCAAACAGACTTTATGCTTTCCAGTCTCGGTAAGATCAGGAAAATTCTCCTGATGTGGTTACTGGTATGTTACAAATCTTTCACTTACATGTTTACGCTTTTCTAGATCCAGGAGCTTTCTTGTCTTTCGTTACTCCTTACATAGCTGGTGATTTTAGATTCAGTCCTGAAATTCTAGCAGAGCCCTTTTTAGTCTCTACCCCAGTGGGAAAAACTATCATAGCCCGGTGGGTATACAAGAACTGTTCGATTATGATATTTCAGATAGTCACCTCAGCAGACTTAGTCGAATTAGAGATGACTGATTTTGATGTCATTCTCAGCATGGATTGGCTTCATTCCTGCTATGCCATGGTCGACTACAGAAATAGAGTTGTCCAGTTCCTATTTATGAATGAACCTGTCCTAGAATGGAGGGGTAGTACTTCAGCTTTCAGAGGTCAGCTTGTTCCCTACCTTCGGGCAAGTAAAATGATATATAAAGGATGTGTTTATCATCTTGTTCATGTTATTGACTCTAGATCTGAGACTCCTAGTCTTGAATCAGTCCCAGTTATGAATGAATATTCAGATGTCTTTCTCAAAGATCTTTTAGGAATTCCTCCCGAAAGGAAAATAGACTTCGACATTGATCTTCTTACAGATACTCAACCTATATCTATTTTTCCATACAGAATGACACCAACAGAACTCAGAGAATTGAAAGAGCAGTTGAAGGATCTCTTAGATAAGGGATTCATCAGACCCAGCATATCCTCGTGGGGTACACCAGTCTTATTCGTGCGCAAGAAAGATAGTTCTCTCAAAATGTGCATTGATTACCATCATCTCAATAAAGTCACGATCAAGAACAAGTATCCACTTCCCCAAATTGACGACTTGTTTGACCAACTTTAGGGTGCCAGTTATTTCTAAAAAAAAATCCTTAGATCAGGCTATCATCAGCTCAGAGTCAGAGAATATGACATTCCAAAAATAGCCTTCTATACTCGGCATGGTTACTTTGAATTCCTAGTCATGTCCTTTGGTCTTACCAATACCCTAGTAGCTTTCATGGACTTGATAAACCGTGTGTTCAAATAGTACTTGGACATGTTCATCATAGTCTTCATAGATGATATTCTGGTCTATTTCTGTAGTGAGCGTGATTATGCAGACCATCTCAGAAGCGTGGTTTAGACTCTCAGAGATCATCAGCTATTCGCCAATTTCAGTAAGTGCGAGTTTTGGCTAAGGTCAGTAGCATTCCTTGGTCATATAGTTTTTGGTGATGGCATTAAGGTTGATCCTCAAAAGAATGAAGAAGTAAGAAATTGGCCCAAACCTGTCTCTCCATTAGATATCAAGATTTTCTTGGGTTTGGCTGGCTATTATAGACGGTTTGTTAAGGGATTTTCTTCTATCGCATCCTATATGTCTAGATTGACTCAGAACAAAGTCAAGTTTCAGTGGTCAGATCCTTGCGAGAAGAGTTTTCAGGAGTTAAAGACTCGACTCACCTCAGCTCTAGTTTTGGCTCTTCCAGATGGTTTAGATGGGTTCGTAGTGTATTGTGATGCATCCAAAGTAGGTTTGGATTGTTTCCTCATGCAATATGGTATGGTCATAGCCTACGCCTCTATATATCTTAAACCCCATAAGAAGAATTATCTGACTCATGATATTGAGTTAGTAGCCGTAGTATTTGCCTTAAATATTTGGAGGCATTATCTATATGGAGTTCATATAGATATATTCACCGATCATAAGAGCCTTTAGTACGTCTTTTCCCAGAAAGATTTCAATCTTCGTCAGAAGAGGTGGTTAGATCTCTTGAAAGATTATTACATGAGTGTCCTTTATCATCTGGGCAAGGCCAACAGAGTGGATGATGCTCTCAATAGACTGTCTATGGGTAGTGTTGCTCATGTTGTGGACAGTAAGAAGAAGTTAGATCAGGAAGTCCATCAACTTACAAGACTAGATGTTCTCTTAGTCGATACAGAAGATGGTGATATATCGGTTCAGAGTAGTTTAAAATCATCTCTAGTTTTTGAGGTAAAAGAAAAGCAGGATAGAGATCCCAGCCTTGTCAAGTTGAAAGAGTCAGTCAAGGACCAAAAAGTAGAGGTTTTCTACCAAGGGGGAGATGGTGTGTTATGTTGTCAGGGTCGTCTTTGCGTGCCAGGTGTAGATGACTTGAGGCAAAAAACTCTTGCAGAAGTGCATGGTACATGCTACTCTATTCATCTAGGGACCACTAAGATGTATCGCGACTTGCAGGAGATCTATTGGTGGAGTGGGATGAAGAAAGATATTGCAGAGTTTGTGGCTAAGTGCTCTACTGTCATCAGGTTAAGATAGAGCATCAGAAGCCTAGTGGGACCATGCAGGAGTTCACTATTCCTACATGGAAGTGGGAAGAAGTGAACATGGACTTTGTGATGGGTTTACCTCGTACTCGTCATTAGAATGATTCAGTTTGGGTCCTTGTATATAGGATGACCAAATTAGCTCATTTCCTTCTAGTTCATACCTTTTATTCAGCTAAGGATTAAACCAAACTCTACATCAGACAGCTGGTTAGATTATACGGTATTCCACTATCTATTATCTCAGATAGAGGTACCTAGTTCACCTCTTATTTCTAGAAAGCATTCCAAAAGGGTCTTGGTACCCAAAATCATCTCAGTACAACCTTTCATCCTCAGACATATGGTCAAGCGGAAAGGACCATTTAGAATTTAGAAGATATGCTAAGGGCGTATGCAATTAATTTCAAAGGTAGTTGGGATGACCACTTTTCTTTGATTGAGTTTACATACAATAACAACTATCATTCTAGTATTCAAATGGCTCTATTCAAAGCTCTCTATGGTCAGAGATACAAATCTCCAGTCGGTTGGTTCAAAGTTAGTGAGGCCTCAGTTATAGGGCCTGACTTAGTATTCGATGCCTTAGAAAAAGTCCAGTTGATCAGAGAAAGTCTCTGGGCTGCTCAAAACCGCCAGAAGTCTTATGAAGATATGCGCAGAAAGGATCTTGAGTTTGAGATTAGTGATTATGTCTATCTAAAGATCTCTCCCATGAAGGGAGTGAAGCGGTTTGGTAAGAAGGGAAAGCTCATTCCCGGATATGTTGATCCCTTCAAAATTCTTAGTTGTTTTGTCAAGGTAGCTTATAACCTCGAGTTGCCTTCAGATCTAGCCTCAGTTCATCCAGTCTTCTATGTCTCTTTGCTCAAGAAGTGCATAGGTGACCCAGCAGTTGTAGTCCCTATTCAGGGCATAGATGGTCAGAACAACCTCTCTTATAAAGATATTATAGTTGAAATTTTAGACTATCAGACTCGCCGATTGAGGAACAAAGAAGGCCCTCAAGTTAAAGTTCTTTGGCGGAATCAGTCCGTTGAGGGAGATACTTGGGAGGAAGAAGCATATATGCGAACCAAGTATTCTCACCTCTTCTCCACTAACTCAGACTCAACTCAAGGTAACAGTTCTTCTTAAGCTTTTCAGTTTCATGTTCAGATTTCAGTTACAAGCTTGGTATTCAGTTCATATTCAGATCCCCATTATAAATTTGGTATTAATTACCATTGAATGTTCAATCAAGCATTCAAGAGTCAGTTCAGTTAAGTATTCATGCATTAGACATGCATGTTCAGTAAAAGTAGCTCAGCTTATCAATAATTTCAGTCATGCTTTCATGAGGAACAACTCAGTCAGCTATCCATGCACCAGACATGCATATTCAGTATGAGATTTTAGTATACCTGTAGTTCCAATCATATAGCTATATTTTTTATGTTCACGCCCCTTAAGTAAGTCCTGTCCATCAGTATTCTTAGTCTAGTCAGTATCATTCGAGGACGAATGTTCCCAAGGGTGAGATATTGTAATACCCCATATATTTCTAAGCTAGAAAATGAACCATTGTTCCTACGTATGAAACCTCCTATCCTGTGATTCATATTTGAGTACATGACTTACAATGAGTATCCTAGTTAGAAGAGAGCTTATGATGTGTTAAGCGTGTTCATAAGAGTCACTTAGAGTAAGGAAAGCTAAGAGCTTTTGAATTAATCAAGTTTTAGTGTTTGAATTTGCAAGAGTCATCTTTGAACGAGAATAACTTGATGTATATATTTTGGAAGATTTATACCCACCAAATTGTAGAGAATCGAATTAGCTTTCCAATGATAATAATTTTACCAAAATCCGACACCTGAGAAAGAAGTTATGGTTTCTAAAGTGGAGTGTGTCGCCTAACAAATCGCCTAAGGCTACTGGAATGGTTATGACATAAGTTGTGCAACACACAACCTAACTTATTCCATAAGTTGTATGATGCACAACCTAACTTAGGTGATAAGTTGTGCGCCACACAACCTAGCTTACGCGATAAGTTGTGCGTCGCATATCTTATGGCCCAAGTGACGTAAACACCCCCGTTTTGAGTTATTTTATGGGGAAAATGGGTATTTTCCACCCCTATATAATCCTATAACATGGGATTTAGCCCCAATTCAACCAAAATATAGTAACTTCTCTCAAAATTCTCTCAAGAACAAGTTAGGGTTCTCAATTGGGGATTCAAATTCAAGAAAATTCCACCATAAATCTTCGTAGAATCATGTACTAAGGAATGTATAGTGTTCATTCATGGATTTCTTTCAAACACGAAGCCCAAAATCAAGTTTTAAACTATGGATTATGATATTTATGCTATGAGTTGATTATGTTCATGTGGTTGTTGTTATATGATTCCCAAGTTGGAATCTTTATGTGTTTTTATGAAAATATGTTAGCATGTAAGTTGAAAACCATGAATTTTAGTTGGTTATGATATGTTAATTTGATGATTATGTCATGCCTTAAGTCATGCAACCTAAGTGTTTGATAAAATTCCTAAGAGACTAGAAATTATGTAATATAGCTCAATTGTGATTTATGTGATGGATTCATATTTTACCCTTATGTTCAAATGACTCCCATGCTATTGATGTGCAATGTAGATGTTTGTTGGAATGCTCATGATGTTAGAGTATGAAATTTTGACATTGAGTATATGCATTCCTACCATGTACAAGATTATGATAACCATGTACTTCATGAAATTCCCAACTTATTGTATTATGCATTGTTGATGTTGGTCATGTATTCAAGAATGTCATGCCTTGTTAGTTTCCTTCTATCGAGTCCTGGGGGTACTTGTACCCAATAATTTAGCTGTGTTCCTAGAGCCAGTGTCATGTTTTCACGTTATCCTCAATCAAGCCATGTTCAGTAGAATTCAGTCAGTCATGTGACTCAGGAAAACTTAGTAAACTCAGTAATCCCAGTAATCTCAGAAAGCTCAGTAATTCAGTAATCTCAGTAGTATTTCGCCAGTCAACAAAACTCAATGAACTTAGTCAAGTTCAGTTCAGTTAATTATGTTTAGTGTCTATTTAGATGGGAGTAGGATTTAGCACCGAGTGAACCCAAGGATGAGGACACACACTGACAGTTGAGGGTGTGATTCTTAGAAGCATATCCCTGCATTCCAAAACTTTGTAGCCTGCATAGGTTGAGACATCAACAGTGATAGATGAGGGTTGATAAGGTGGATAAACACTGTCTGATGAGGGTCCCACCATTCTTTTTTGGGGACACTACCAGATTAGGGTCACCCATAACTTATTTTTACAAGTTGTGCGACATTGACACCCTTCTAATTGGGGTTACAGATTGGACCCCAACTCATCTATAATGTGTTATTTGGGGCATTCCGGTTAGATGACTACTTCCCATAGTCTCAGTAAAAGAACTCAGATAGTTTTTCAGATTTAAGGACTGTCAGATACAGTCAACTCAGTACAATACATAATTTAGCTAGTTTCATCAGAACCTAGTCTGTCAGATACAGTTGCCCAGTATCAGATATATCAGTTATCAGCAACTCATGTTATCAGTAATCAGACTCAGTAGTCATTACTATTATGAATTTAATTACAGTCAATTATTCATGCATGTATTCTCATATTCATGTAATATAGTTAGTTAGCATTGTTCATGCATTTGAACCCTTTGCATTCGCCTACCTCACATGCACACCAGTACATTCAATCATACTAGCGCATTTTCATTATGGTATTTTATTTTATACCATAGATTCAAAAGCACGAGCTTTAGAGCATCAATAGCATTCCAGTTTCACCAGTTAGAGTTAGCAGTGAGTCCTCATCCTTTGAGAACATGATCATTACTTTATTTCTTCATTAATTAGTTTATTTCAGTAGGTGGAGTTAGTTGGGGATAGTCCTATTAACTCCTTATTCAGACAATTCAGTTTTAAAGTCATTTTAGACTACAGTATGTTCAGACAGTTTTGTTTTAGTTTGTTTTGGTATTGATATACCGTACTTTCAGATGTTACGTTTTATCATTTTTGAACCTTATGAACTTTCAGCCTTTATTTACACATTTATACAATATATTATGTAGTGTTCAAGTACAAATATCAGTCATGGGTTAGATTTGGGTTGTTACAGATATTAACTTTGTCACAACTCAAACCAGGGCCTAGCCGTGATCAGTATCTCAAGTCCATCGAGGACTGGAGACCACCCCCTTTTGCCTCTTAGAAGCGGCTGAAATCGAAACATATAACAAGATATAAGGGTAATAAACTCAAAGACAACTAAGGATGTCAACATCAAACCTAATCCATATTAATATCCATAAAGCCCTTACGAACCCAAAACAATCTAGGTCGGGACATGCCCCCAACTCTGATAATGAAAATGACAATAAGAATGATAATATTAATGTTAACTCTTTAATTCTATTTTATAAAAGGAAATTGATGGAATGATCAATTATTCTAGATAATGGAAGCTCAACCATATCAAAATCCACATTTAAATCCATAAAATTAACTATCTAAACACATATTTTTGTTGAAATAAGAATTAGGGAATTGTAGCATTCCTAAAACACCAAGATTTATGAAGAAAAATCAACCCTTGAGACCTTAGATGACCCACTTCTTAAAAACCCTAAGTATCTTGACCCTGGAGAATTTAGAGAGTTTGAGAGAATGATCTAAGCGCTAAAGTTTCGAAAATAACATCCCAAGGGTGTTTTATGGTTGTGGGAATTAAGTGGATACAGAGGTAAATGCCTAAAGTTCCCTTAACTTAAAAGCTGAAAAATTGTCGCTAGTGACTACAAGTCACTATTCAACTTATAAGGACTCCTAAGGCTCATCACCATGAGTTGTAGTTGGGACAGTCGATAAAGGACCCCCTTCCCTCTCTGGTAACACTACGACTCCCACTCTACGACTCATTAAGATACGCTATGATTCATAGGGTCCAAGTTGTAGTCAAGATAGAATACTTTGGGCATCACACTTATTTGGCTACAGATGGGATTTTTTCACTCGTTTTAAGTCTTTACGACTCATAGCCCTTAGTCATTGTCATGACTAAAACTACAGGCCAACATACTAGCTAGGCTATGATTTGGGTCCCTACGACCCGTAGTGACATGTTATGACTTATTAGGAGAGTCTTAGTCTGGGCAGTGATTTTAAAACTCAGAAATTTTCAGGAAGCTCAATCTGGGGTATTTCATTCTCCCCCCTTAGGATCTTTCATCCCTGAATGATAGGACAAGCCTCTCATTAGCACGATTTGACTCCGAACACAAACACACTTACCTTTAACAAAGACAAAAAACAAAGATAATAGGGAAATCATAATTTTCTTTAACAAAGTTAGAAAACAAAGGTGTTAAGAAATACGCATACCTCACACACGATTACCTAAAAAGGGAAACAAGAACAGATATTTGTACTTCATGTCCTCTTCGACTTTCCAAGTAGCTTCTTCACACTTTTGGTTCCTCCATTGAACCTTTACCAAAACCACATCCTTTGCTCTCAACCGACAAACTTGCTAATCTAAAATTTTATTCGGGACATCCTCATATGATAAGGAATCCGAAACATCACGGCTCCCCAAAGGAACAACTAAGGAAGTATCACCCACACACTTCTTCCACATCGACACATGGAAGATTGGATGGATAGATCCCAAACTCAAAGTCAATACACAAAGCCTCTACAAATCCAAAAATAATCTAGGTCGAGACATGCCCCCAACTCTGACAATGACAATGATAATGACAATGATAATGTTAATGAGAACTCTTTAAATCTAGTTTATGAAAGGAAATCGATGGAATGATCTAGTCTTTTAGAGAAAGAAAGCTTACAACTTTACCACAAATTATCAATAAACCAAGCTAATCCACTTAACCCTGTGTAGGAAAATTAGAAGTATCTTCGGTGCTTGTATCGCATAGGGATATAGAGTTCAGAGACGGTTAGTGGTTTGATCACTAACATATAACTCAGGTATATGTGATAATATAATGTCAATTCAAATCATAATGTACATAATTAAAACCCATGTGAAAATCATCATGTACATACATAATTAATATGCCGCGATAGGAAACAAAGCTTAGCATGAAGTAAAACATTATCTTGGACTATGTAGCGTAACTATCATAAAAGGCACCCAAGAGCTATATTGGTTCAGATAACTATGTTGAAAGGGTATTACATCTTGTTTTGATGATGAGAAGCTGACAAGGGACCAAGTCCCTGGGTTGTCATTGAAAAATATAATTGTCATAAGGTCTGCGCAGTTTTGTCTTCTAGTGTAACAAATTACGCAGGTAAGCTTGTACCATTCAGGATACTTGGTCTAATAATATTTATACCCTAATCATTATCTTACTATAAAAGAAAAAGAATGCTTCTTAATTAGATGGTTATTGTAATTTGATTATCAAGAAGAAAATTTGTAAAAACTCAACTTTGCAATAGTGCTCAAGTTCTTGATTTTCTTATGTACTGAAAAAGAGTGTGAGTTCTTTAGTCGAGTCTTGATTTGTAATTGAATTACTAATGTAATAAGAGTAATGTCATCTTGTGTTATTGAGAGTGCTTAGGTACAGCTACCTGAGTTCAATATTGGTTAGAGTTAATTAGTATTGTGGTGTGTTCTTGGCAGAGATGTCAAGGTAAACTTGTAATAAAGTTATTACAAGCAGGTAAAGCCTAGATTTAGGAGTGTTCTTGGAAGAGTTGTCAAGGTAAGCTCATAGTAGAGTTATTACAAGCTGGTGGAGCCTAGAGTTAGGTTCAAATCAAATCTGTAATCAAGAGACTGATTATAGTGAATTATTGAAGTGCCTGTAAGGGCAAGTCGCAGTTTTCCTCCCTTGAGCAAGGAGGTTTTCATGTTAAATCCTTGTGTTTTTAAATTCCTGGTAAGTTTTAGCTTTCTTACATATTTTGTATGGTATTACCTGTAACTAACTCTAAGGGACTTGGTCCCTCATAGTGTGGTACAAGCCCCATATTTCAATAATTGGTATTAGAGTAGAAAAACTCTAAATGGTTCACACCTAGGGTAATTTGGTTATCATGGCTGCTCCACCGAGTCTGGAAGAAGGGTAATCTACCCCTAGATAAGATAACAAGGAAGGAAAAAGTGAAAAATCTCTGGCTTTAAAGGATTCAAGATCTGATTCTAGTGAAAAAGACTTTGGTGTTGCCTATATAGAAAAAAGAAGTGTTAAATCTATCAAGAAAAAGGGTCAGTCTCAAAGAAAAGGAAGTAGAAGCAAAAAGAGTGGCAATGTGGAAGTCTATCACAAATATGGAAGTCCTGACCATTTCATTACAGATTGTCCACTGCACAAAATAGATTATCAGTAATATCTCAAGACTGGAGATAACAAAGGAAAGAACAAGGACCATGTCCTTGTAAAATCAAGAAGAAAAACTTTAGCTACTTATGCAGTTAGGATGACTCTAGTAGTGTGGAGAGAGTCCTCTAGTGAATTTGATAAAGCTGAGAAGGCTGAAGATGTGTCCATGTTGTATGTGGAGAAATGCAAAGTTACCTATGATTCATTGGTTTCTTTCATGGCAAACACTAAAGATAAATAAGAAAATAAGATAGGAAGAGGGGAGTGCAGTCAGAACTGGTTCATGGATAGCAGATGTTCAAAACATATGACAGGGAGGACTGACTGCTTTATTTCTCTCAAAACACTTCAAGGTGGAGGTATTTCATTTGGAAATTGCAAAAAAGGTTATATTCATGGTGTGGGTAAGATTGGAAAATCATCTGATCAAGCAATAGAAGCTGTGTACTATGTGAATAGACTCAAGTACAATCTTCTAAGTGATTCTCAAATCTGTGATAAAGTCAATGAGGTTAAATTTTCAGTTGATGGATGCACTGTGTCAAGATTCAAATTGGGGAAAGTTCTTATCAAATCCAAGATAATAAAAAACATATACGTGGATGATTTGGAGTGTGTGGCTGATGGAGAATTAACTTGCTTAAGTGTTCAAAGTAAAGATGCTGAAATATGGCACAGAAGGTTGAGACATGTAAGTTCCTCTTTGCTAAACAAGTTGATTTCAAGGGACCTGGTCCATGGAATGCCAAAAATGAAATTTACATACAATAAGGTATGTAATACTTGTGTCAAGGGCAAATAAACCAGGTCTTCCTTTAAGCTAAAGAAGCAGGTGAGTACTTTTAGACCTCTATAGATATTGCATATGGATCTATGTGGACCTGTTAAAGTCTAAAGTAAAGGAGGAAAAAAGTATGTATTGATGATTGTATATGTCTACTCAAGGTTCACCTGGACAATGTTTTTGAGAACAAAATATGAAACGTATGAGGTTCTGGTTACCTTCGCCAAGAAAATCCAAATGAAGCTAAATTGTGAGATTGCTCAATTCAGATCTGATCATGGAACTGAATTTGAAAACTCCCAAGTTGTAGGATTCTGTGTTGAAAATGGAATAAGTCATAACTTCTCTTCTCCAAGGACTCCTCAACAAAATGGAGTATTTTAAAGAAAGAATAAAACCCTTATAAAGATTGCCAGGACCATGATGATTGATAATGGACTTCCAAAGAACTTTTGGGCTGAAGCTGTAAATATTGCATGCAATGTGACAAATAGGTGCTTGATTAAATCACTCCTATACAAGACCCCATATGCGCTTGTGTTTAATATAAATCCTAAGCTGGCCTACTTCAGACCTTTTGGGTGCAAATGTTTTATTTTAAACAATGGAAAGAATGATCTAGGAAAGTTTGACTCTAAAAGTCATAAAGTAGTATTTGTGGGCTATTTATTAACAAGCAAAGAATACAGAGTTCTCGACAAAAGAACTTTGTGTGTAAAGAAAGTGTGCATGTCATCTTTGATGAGTCAATAAAGATATTGAATCTAGGTGATGGTGAAGAATCAGTAATTGAAGAACTCATTCATTTTCAAAAAGATGATATTACTGATGATGATAGTCAAGAGGTAAATGATGTATATGATAATTATGGGAGCGATGGTGGTTTTGGGTCTCAGTCATAGAACCCAGCTCTAGTTGAAGAACATCAAGAAGGATTCAGTCAAACTCCTTAGGGACCTAGTCCTAGTGGAGCTAATCTCAAAAGATCAAAATGGAGGGACATATCTTCTCATCCACTTGAGAATCTGACAATACCTTTAGAATCTGGAGTTCAACCAAAAGCTTAATCTAGAAATTCCATGGCTTTATCAGCATTCCTATTCTAAATTAAACCAAAAAATATAAAAGAAGCTCTGAAAGATGATGACTGGATTAATGCAATGCAGGAGGAGGTTCAGCTATTTAAAAGAAGTAAAGTGTAGCACCTGGTCCCCAGACCTATTGACAAAAAAATCATTGAGACTAAGTGGATGTACAGAAACAAGAAGGATGAACAAGAAACTATTAATAAAAATAAAGCAAGGCAAGTTGTTCAAGGGTATAACTAAGAGAAAGGAATTAATTATGATGAGACTTTTGTCCCTGTAGAAAGACTATAGGGTATCAAGATTCTTATTGTCTTTGCTGCCTATATGGGATTCAAACTCTTCCAAATAGATGTCAAAAGTGCATTTCTAAATAGAAACTTACAGGAGGAAGTATATGCCAAACAACCACCAGGTTTTAAAGATATAAATTTTCCTTATCATGTATTCAAATTGGACAAAGCTCTCTATAGGTTGAAACAAGCTCCTAGGGCTTGATATGGGAGACTCTTAAAGTTTATTCTAGAAAATGGCTTTAAAAGAGGGAAAATTGACAATACTCTCTTCCTAAAGTTCAGAGGTAGTAGCTTACTGATTGTTCAAGTTTATGTTGATGATATTATATTTGTAGCTACTTCTGAATCCCTATGTGAAGAGTTTGGAAAGATAATAAAGAGTGTGTTTGAAATTAGCATGATGGGAAAACTAAGTTTTTTATTAGGTTTGCGGATCAAGAAAACTCCTCAAGGGACAATGATCTGTCAAGAGAAGTACATCAAGTAACTACTGAAGAAATAAAACATGGGAGATGCCAAGCTAATTGAAACTCCAATTGGAACTAGCTCCAAGATGGATAATGATGAATTTGGTCCCTCAGTTAATGAGACCATGTATAGAGGGATTATTGGATCCTTACTATATCTCCCTACAAGTAGGCTAGAAATTGTGTTTAGTGTGGGAATGTGTGCAAGATTTTAAGCCTCTCTTAAAAAGTCTCATTTGAAAACTGTAAAAAGAATTCTCAGGTACCTAAAAGGTACTGGGGACCTGGTCCTATGTTATCCTTTTAGAGATAGCTTTGATCTGGTAGGATATACAGATGCTGATTATACTAGATATCTGGTGGATAGAGAAAGTACCTCAGGAATGGATTATTTTCTAGGATCTTCCTTAGTCTCCTGGTGGATAGAAAAAGTACCTCAGTTGCTTTATCTACAGCTGAAACTGAGTATGTGGCTGCAGCTTCTTGTTGTGCTCAATTATTATTGATCAAACTACAACTGAAGGACTTTTGGATTATCTCAGACACTATCCCTATGATGTGTGATAACACAAGTTCTCTCAATATGGATAAGAATCTAGTGAAGCATAAGAGGACCAAGCACATTAATGTCAGACATCACTTTCTGAGAGATAATGTTCAGAAGAGAGTTATTTACATAAAGTTTTGCAAGACTGAGGATCAAATAGTAGACATCTTCATTAAATTTCTTCATAAGGAACAATTTGTGAAGAACAAGATGAGATTGGGACTAATCAAAATCACCTGACCTATCAGACGAACCAGTTGTTCTCCCTAAAAATGCCTATGATCAGGAGACATACATCCTTGATAGAATATGTAATTATTGGTCTAACTCAATATCATACCTTTGCAGGTATACACCCATAGGAACAACTTTGGAGGAGGACAAATGTGACATTCACTAAGTGAACATTCACTCAAGAAAGAAAGGGACTTGGTCCCATCTCTCAGGTTAGTATCATGAATGTGAAAACTATTTTGTTCTATTAGATATAGTCGCGTCCTCTCTCTCTTCTTGTGTAAGAAAATTGTCTTATTCTTAAAAAAAAAGATGATTCACCCCTTTAAATATGGCTATACCCATTCCTTTTCTTATAAAAAAGCAAAGTCCAATCATAAATAGTTTTCCTATGGAAAAGATCTACAAATGGCTACAAATTCTCTATTTTTGTGTCTTTTTAAAGGAAATAGAGCTTAACATTAATAAGAGTTCTCTCTTAAATCCTCTTAAATAACAACCTTCGTCTCCTACTCTTCTAAAGCTAAAACCCTTCCTCACTCAAATTAATGATAAAGAATCATCCTTGGGCCCTCAAAATTTTTCTGATAATATATTGATGGATGATGCCTGGGTTGATGAAAATCTTAACTTGCTATCAAATAGCCCAGGAAAGAGCATATTTGGCCGTAAGAAATAAAATATTTGTAAAACATTAGGAAATTCAAGATAAAAGTCTGGAAGTTTTACTGAAAAGCAGCAGACTCCTGAGGGACCTAGTCCTAAAAAGAGGAAAGTGGCTGAAAGGGAATCTGTGATTACTTATTCTAGATGGAAAAATGGGGAGAGAAGTAAGGTTGTACCCAAGGAAGTTATAAACAGGTTCTTGAGATATCAAAAGGTTCTAACTTGAAGGATTTTTGATTCAAGTGTGTTAACAAAATCAGGTATGATGGAATTAGTTGAACTCGTTAAACATCAAGGATGGCTCCATCTTATGAACGGACCCATTTTGACAGTCTTTGATAAGGTAGTGAGGGAATTCTATTCCACATTAGAATTTTTTGAAGACAAATTGAGATTGACTAATAAAGTTCAAGGAAAGAAGCTAAATTTTGATATTGCATTACTCGGAAGAATTCTGGATGTTCCTATAAGTAGTGTGAAGACTGTCTCAAAGAAATAACCCTCGATAGAGTTTTTATCAAATGCATCAAAAGTCAAAGTAAAATTTGTGGCTGTAGTGAATACAAGAGTGAGTTGCAATTAGTGTTTGATTTTGTTAACAAAATAATTCTGCCCAGATCTCAAAAGATGAACACTACTTCAACTAATGATTTGTATATAATAGAGTGCCTTAGCAGTTTTGAGTTTATTAGTTTACCTGTATTAATGATGGAACACATTCATAAGATTATTCTTGGAAAAAATAAAAAAACATGGCATGCCTTATGGATACTGGTTGAAAAAATGTTTGATAATTTTAGTATTGTCTGTGAGAACGAAACTCATAGAACTATGTCACAAATATTTGGTATGAAGACACTGGTCAAAATTGAGTGTGTGAAGAAGAAATCAGATAATATTTCTTAGGGAGAGCTTAGTAAGGAAATAGAAGAACTGAAGTTCAACTCAGCTACCTAGGATGAAGAAATTAACAAACTCCAAGTGACAATTCAGCATCATTCCAAAAGAAACCCATGTATCTCTGAAGTGCTTAGTACTGAGAATACTGAACTGAAGAAGAGAGTAGAAATCTTAACTATGAAGTCCTTAGCTTGAATTCATAGATAAGACATCTAACCAAGGAATTGTTGCACTGTCATGCTATAGAGAACAATAACATGACTCTACTTCTCCAGATCCTTTTCCCAAATCCTTTACCCATTACTCTTTCTTGATTCCTATGGCTTTTCTATTGAACATTTAAATAATGCACTACAATGATACTTAACTTTCGAAAATGATTGAATCTCAGTTTGTGTGTTTCATCTATCTCTTCCTTAGTTTTAAAGTTGTTCTTCATGTTAGTGTTACCCCAGTGGAAATGAGTTAACTAACTTGTGTTTATTTTATTCTTGGTTTACTATATTGTAATACCCCGAGATTCTAACCAATAGTGCAACTATGAATCAAGCTCATGAGAAATAAATTATAGTTCTTTGTCTGTTTTATGATCAAAGGTGATGTGTATTAAGTCCTCAAATATGTCCTAGAGATTAGGTGAATCAAAATATTCCTTACCGATTGAATTCTTTGGAAGGATATTGCTATATTCAACTTCAAATGATCATATCTCTCTTTATAGTACGAATTATTGATATCATGACCTACCAAAATATAGATAATTTAATTATCTTTCCAACGATACTAATTTCGCCAAAATCCGGTATCGGGGCAAAGATTTATGCCCATTTTACTTCAGCATATCAGGCTGGAAAACTGAGTGACGACATTCGTGATAAGCTGTCACAAGCGTGACGACTTATCAACAATGTCGTCAGCCTTAGGAAGATTTCCTCCCCAAGTGACGACATTTTGTGATAAGTTGTCACGAGTGTGATGGCTTATCACCAATGTCGTCAACCTTAACCAGAAAATCATAAATTCCACCCTTTTGTGATGATATTTTGTGATGACTTATCACCAGTTTGACGACTTGTCACGAATGTCGTCAGCTATTTTTTCAGCAATTAAGGGACATTTTTTCAAGGGTATTTTGGTATTTTCTCATCTTTTCAAAGCCTCTATAAATATGAGAATCCTCATCCAAACCCTAATTTCTCAATTTTTTCTTCCAATTCTCTTAAGAAAAATATATCTAGAGTTTCATCAAGAATATTAATCTTCCAAAAATCATCCATAAATCTGTAAGATTTCTTCAAGAACTAAGTTCCTCATAGTGTGGGCTTCAAGAATTATTTGTTACAAGTGCAGATAGAGTCTCAAGCACTAGAGTTCATCCAATTTCAAAGATTAAGGTATGTGGGATTTTGAACAAGAGCAATCCTTTCGTTCTTGTTCCCAAAACTTTGATTTCCATTATGGATTTACATGATTTTGCAAGTGAGTTTATACCCAAATTACTTCATCATGAGACTATGAGAATATAAATTGTTCAGGCTTTGTTATACATCATTATTTTACAATTCCCAAGTTATGACTTGATATTTAATATTGTGAATTTCATATTTCTACCATGAGTTGATATTTCAAGTGCTTTTAATATATGTGTCAAACTTTAAGCTTCCTTATGAAAAATTGGATTATTGAGTATATTGATTCATGAGATTGAGTTGTTACAATGAGTCTTGATATTTCCTCAAAGTTATTGATGTTGTCATGATTTAATTAACTAATACATCTTGATGTTGAGAAAGATTGTTTGAAATTGAGTCGAGTTAGGAATCCACAATTGTTTTGATTTAAAGATGAGAAATATTTATGATTTGGTCTCTATGGTAGACCCTTGAGTTGATTAAGGTGGATTTCCTAATGCGTTCTGAGCTTAAGTCCGGAAGTAGTATTTAGCACCAAGCGGGAAGTGCGGGTTTAGCGCATCCTACTTCCCCAGAACTACGTGCCATCATAGGATTAAGATTAAGGGCCAAAGGCCAAGACAGTAATCACTAAAGTTAAGGTTCTACTCCGATGGCAAGGATAGAACAGCTCTCCCCAACATGGGCAAGACATTGGACTCCATGTAAGCTCACATGGCTTATGTCGGTTACAAGAAACTCCCAAGTCCATAATAGTCCAAGTTTCATGAGTTACCGCATCACTCTAAGTCATGAGTCAAAGAGTTTTAGTTGATTCCAATGGTTTATGAGATTTAAGAAGCATGTCTTATTATTGATGATTTATGGAAACTATGTTTCAGGTAATTCAAGCGAAGAGAGTCATTAGTGTCAGTATGCATGATTTTCTTATACAATTATGATATTATTTAAAATGTTGCCTGCACCCCCACATACTCAGTACATTCCCAAGTACTGATTCACATACTCTTCTGTGTTCTATACTCCCTCATGATGTAGGTTCAGGTGCTCAATCTCAGCGACGATAGTGATTTTCGAGTACCTCCATCTATATTCCTGCAGTTGGTAAGTCTTCAAGGTTCGAGGACCTATGTCCCTGACTTTTGATTTTACTAGCAGATGATTACTTTTTTTCAGTTCAGTATGAGTCAGTCGGGGATCTGTCCCAATGGCTCCTCAATCTTATATAGTAGAGGCTTGGTTAGACTAAAGTAAAGTGTCAGTATGCACAGAATTTTAGTATTTGGATTGTACAGGCTAGTTTTCTATCTTATTCCAGTATGTTCATGATATGTCATTCTCTCTTATTTTAGCATGACTATTATCAAAGTGAGTTCTAGAAGTGATGATAGGCTTAGAGGGTTAGCTTAAGGCTGCGTGTGGCCTTAAGCACCGTGTGACATCTCGGGATGGGATCTTGGGGCGTTACATATATCTATTTTTCAATGTTGTCAAAGAGGGGAATACTGAATTTATGTGGTAGGGACTAAGGTGTGTATGATGCAAAATGTGTTAGCATAATATGCTAGGAGCAGGTACAAAGAAGGTGCATATATGTTGAATACAAATGCAAGGATGGTAAAGCAATAGTGGCTTATTGACAGGGAGAAAAATGTTCCAATATACATTGATGAGTGCAATTATATTGACATGGGGAATATTGAAATGCAAAGAATGGGTTGAGTTTTTTATGTCAAATAAAAATAAGGGACTAGGTACCTAAGTTAACATATTTACTAGGAGAAGTTTTATGCATGATAATAGGTGGAACATTCACTAATAGTAGTGGTAATCACTCCAACTGCATAAGGTGAATGAGTTTGATACTACAAAGATCTATGGTTATGTTCTGTGGTTTGTCATCATCAAAAGGGGAGGGGGGATTGCTATATCTTGTTTTGATGATGAGTAGCTGACAACAAGGGACCAAGTTTCTGGGTCGTCATTGAAAAATACAGTTATCACAAGGTTTGTGCAGTTTTGTCTTCTAGTGTCAAAAACTACGCATGTAATCTTGTACCCTTCAGGACACTTGGCCCAATCAAATTTCTACCCTAATCACTATCCCACTGTAAAAGGTAAAGAATGATTCTCAATTAGATGGTTTTTGTAATCTGATTATTCAAGCAAACAATTAACAAAAACTCAACTATGCAATAGTGATTAAGTTCTTCATTTTGTTATGTACTGAAAGAGAGTGTGAGTTCTTCAGTTGAGTCTTTATTTGTAATTGAATTACTCACGTTATAAGAGTAATGTCATCCTATATTCTTGAGAGTGCTTAGGTAGAGCTACTTGAGTTTAATAATGGTTAGAGTTAATCAGTATTGAGGTATGTTCTTGGCAGAGTTGTTAAGGTGGACTTGTTATAGAGTTATTACAAGTAGGTGAAGCCTAGAGTTAGGCATGTTCTTGGCAGAGTTATCAAGGTAAGCTTGTAGTAGAATTATTAAAAGATGGTGGAGCCTATAGTTAGGTTCAAATCAAATATGTAATCAAGAGGTTGATTATAGTGAATTGTTGAAGTGCTTGAAGTTATGGTTTTCCTCCCTTGAGCAGGGGGTTTCCTTGTTAAATCCTTTTGTTTTAATTTTCTGCAATGTTTTAGCTTTCTTTCATTTTTTCTGTGGTATTGCCTATAACTGACTCAAAGGGACCTGGTCCCTTATAGTGTGGTTCAAGCCCCACATTTCAACAAAAGGCCCCAGTGCGTGTTGGCCTTACGAACCAAAGAAAAAAATAAGGGAAAGCTAAATCTATCAAGGCAACTAGACATCCCAAAAATATATATCAAGTGTGACACATGCCCATGGTCCTCAAGACCAAACCTCACATCGACAAACATGAGTTTCTAGTATAAGTCATTCGAGACCCACACCTTCATGGCTTTCCTACATAACCCCCATTAAGGCCAATTTAAAGAAAGTTTCACATAACCCATTTATTTACCCAAGAATCAACCATTAAGGCACACCATGGGTATCATCATACCTTTACACTTGCAAGCTTATTCCTATACCATAAAAATTACATTAACTTGGGGAAATGCCTCGACCCCTTTGTTCATTAAATAAAAACATAGGCAACAAGGACGTCAAAATCCATGTTCATTATTTAACCATTTATGCAATGCAATAATATTGGTGAGTAAGTCAAACCAAGTGATAATTTCACAATTCAAAGACATTTACACAAGTAGGTTAAGAAAACACAACCATTCAAAACCAATTCCAAGTTTAAAACATCAATTTAGGGGAATACCTTGTCCTCATTCCAAATCCCACACCCATGTACCCCATTAGTTCAAAATATCAATTTTAAAGCATTAGTAACTCATCAAAACCATAGGAATACAATTCAAGGATCAATCATTCTAAAACCCTCAACCATATCAAAACCTATATTTAAATCCATAAAATTAACTATTTAAATCACATGTTTTTCATGAAATAAGAGTTTCAAAAGAGTAACATGCCTGAAACACTAAGATTTATGGAGAGAAATCAACCCTTAAGCCCTTAGATGATCCACTTCTTAGAAACCCTAAGTATCTTGACCTTGGAGAATTTAGAGAGTTTGAGAGAGTCATCTAAGTGATAAAGTGTTGAAAATAATGTTCCAAAGATGATTTATGATCATGGGTATTAAGTGGGTAAATAGGGAAATGTCCAAAGTGGCCTCAACTTAAAAGCTGAAAAATTGTCGCCAATGACTACGAGTCACTATACGTCTCAAAAGGACTCACTATGGCACATCACCATAAGATGTAGTCGAGATAATAGCTGAGGGATCACTTCTCCTCCCTCTGATAACCCTACGACTCCCACCCTATGACTCTTTAAGAGGCGCTACGACTAGTAGGGTCCAAGTCATAGTGAAGACATGATACTTTGGGTATCAGACTGGTTTGTCTTTGGATGGGACTTTACGACTCCTTTTGAGTCTTTAAGACTCGTAGCCCTTAGTCTTAGTCATGATATAAAATCAATCCAATATACTATAACAGCTACAATTTGGGTCCCAAGACACGTAATGAAATGTTACGACTCATTAGGAAAGTCATAGTCTAGGCAGTGAGTCTAAAAGAACACAATCTGGGGTGTTTCAATTCCCACAATCATGACTGCGACAATGACAATAATAATGTTAATATGAACTTTTCATTGTAAAATATGGAAAGATACCGATGGAATGGCCAAGATTTTTGAAAGATGGAAGCTTACCACTTCACCGCAAACCCGATATATGACTGGACTACCTAACACTACACAAACCAATAGAAGAATCCCCAAGGACCCTATATCATGAAAGGATGTAGTGTTTGGGGATGATTAACGAGTTGATATATAACATGTAACTCAGGTTAAGGGATAAAATAATGTCATTTTCTAAAATGGAACCAAATCTCAATGTACATGTTCACATACATGTGCATATATATATATTATCAGATGTTCGGATAGGGTACAGGGTTTAAGCATGAGATTTAAAACCATTAACCTAGACTGTGTAGCATCAAACCATCCTAAGGGCACCCACGGGCTATATGGGTCCAGCTCCCCCCACCGAAAGGGCTCCAGTTTTTTTTAGCCACACGAACCAGAGAAATCCAAGAAAAGGCAATGGAATCCATGTCCCTAGCCATTCAAAAGTATATATGTATAGTGTGAACTATATATACAATTATAAGGACCCCCACGCTGACAAACGTGATTTCTAGTATTGGTCCTTCCGGGATCTCCACCTTCCATGGTGAGATACACTAATCCCTTTAAGCCCATTTTAAAATATTTACACATAACCCATCTATTTAATTAGGAACCATTTATTAAGGTATTCATTATTGGTATCACCATACCTATGAGCCTGCAAGCTTATAAAATCATGCCATTTCAATCATCTACCAACTTGAGGGAATCCATGATCCCTAAGATCCAATTTAAAATCACATCATGCCATTAAGGCCTTTCAAAACCATTTATATTTCATCAATATTTTATGTCATGCGATAGTTTCAAAAATGGTAAAATTATGCATATAGCCATGTATCAAATCCAATTTCATAAGGTGGGTTGAGGTTATTACCAATTCCAATACCTAAAATCCATAAAATTTGGGGGAATCCACGACCCCCATTCCATTATCCATACCCATGCACTGAATGAGTTCCAAAATTCTTCAATAAAACATAAACAAATACATGTAAACCATGAAAATACTATTTGGACAATAACCATCCAAAACCCTCAACCCAAATTTCAAAACAAAACATTAAAACCTTATGAATACCAAACCATTGCATGCCAAGATAAAAATACAAGTTTAAGGGAAGAGATGCATGCCTGAAAACATTAAGAATTTGGAGAAAAAACCACACTTTGAGTCCTAGATGACCAACCCTTAGAAACCCTAGCTTTGTTCTTGACTAGGGAACTTAAGAAAGAAAAGAGTTGTTTTTTATTTGGTAAGGGATGAAAATAAAACCCTTTTGATTTTTTATGGTCGTGAGTAATAGTTGGAGATGAAAGGAAATGACCAGAGTGCACCTAATTAAAATGCAAGAAAAACTGTTGCCATTGGCTACGAGTCACATCACGAATCGTGGTCACTAATTATGAGTCGTCACCAAGGCTCATAGCCTGGGCAAAAACTCAGGGCCTCCTTACTGGTTTGGCCATGAGTCCCACCCTATGACTCGTGACCTTCCCCTACAACTCGTGGAGTCTAGTTGTTACTAAGACAACAAACTTGGTCCATATCACTATTAAGGTCATGAGTCCCTTACCACGACTCGTGACACTTCCTTACGACTTGTATGATCTCAGTCGTGACCATGACAAAAACTTAGGAAAATCTTACTAGTTAGACTATGATTATCTCTATATGAATCATGATGAGTCTTCATAACTCATTACTTGAGTAGTACCCTAAGCAGTAAGCACAATTACAGAGAAATATTTAGAGTTTAAAACTTGAGGTATTAAAATAAACTTTATGATATAGATTTTTATCTTCAATTGTGGTCTACTGTAGATGTTGGATTTTGGTCACTCGGATTTTTTAAAGACATGAGACATGGTGGGAAAGGTACATGATATGGAGGGGAGGTATTTATGCTGGGAGGTCAGTTGGTGGGTCCTCAAATAGGAGATGGTCGACACGATTTTGGCCCAAGCTACTTGTCATATACGTTAAGTTGTGAATGAAGGAGATATTCAAGAATTTCCACCTGATGCTTCTATAGTCATCAATCCAGATATCTCCATGCAGGATTTGAGTAAAATTCCTTAGATGACTCGTGGGCTTATAATTTTATATTAAGGGGTGATGGTATTGATAATTGCATTGAACCTCTGACATAAATCATATTACAAATTATGAAATGATAACGTAACTCAAAATCTTTATATATCTCATGCAATTTTCTATTTTTTCTCATTTTTTGATTAACTATCTTGTAACACCCTGCACTTTTGATCTGAAGTTTGAACCATCTTTTCTATGTGTATAGACCCGAACCCAATGATTATTTGTTAATATATTTGTGATGATCAATCCAATAGTGTGTGAATACCTTTGAATATGAATTGAGGTCACAAAAATCCCCAAACTCAAAGACGAGTTGAAAACTCTTTTATCGATTAAGTTTTGATGAACGTCTAAACTTGGGTCAAATTCCATCGATCATAACTTCTTGTATATAATGATTTAGAGTGCCTACTATATATCAAATGAAAGTTATTTGAGTCTTCTTTCCAACTCAACAGTTTTCACCTTAATTCGATATCTGAGAGAAAAGTTATGCTTATTTTACTTCATTATGTTTTTTAGTCAACAAAGTGATGACCTGAGTTGATACACCATCACCTAAGTGATGACCTATCAGTCAAGTCGTCACCCTAAAATAGTGAGCCATTAAAATCAGCTTCTAAGTGATGACTTGAGTTGATAGGCCATCACCTAAGTGATGACCTATCAGCCCAAGTCGTCAACCAAGACCAGTAACTCATAAAAATTAGCTTCTAAGTGATGACTTGGTGTGATAGGTAATCACTTGGTTGATGACCTATCAACCAAGGTCATCGCCCTTGAAAATTCAAAACTTTATTCTTGAATCCGAAGGGGTATTTGGGTTTTTTCCCTCAATTCCCACGACTTAAATCACACATTTAACACTATTAAGTGATAAAATATTAGTTTCTCAACATATCAAATCCTCTCCACTCTCAAGAACAAGATAGAAACTAGGGTTTTCTTCAAGATCAAGATTCAAACTCTTAAGTCCAAGATTTCCAAGAAACAAATCAAGATTCGAGTTCTACTCTTTAAACTAAGTAATCTAAGGTACGTGGGATTTTCCTAAACTACAAGGGCATCTAATGAAATGGTTTTGATAATGTTTAAAGGTTGAGAAATCATTAAATTGCATTGGGTTTAGAATTTCATTTACAATTGTGCATTGTAAAATTCTTTTTATGATAATATTTTGGTCTTAAGGCCTTCTCCTAAATTAGATTTGTACTTGTATATAAGTATGTATGCATTTTTGAGTTCTAATATTTAATTGAGAGCATGAACAATTAAAATCTTTCTCTTGTTGTAAAGCCTCTTATTTTCACGTGTTATGAATTATTCAATTTCATATTGAGAAGCATGATTCAAATGTCTTTACTATCATTTAAGCCTTGATTTTGGATATAAACTGAAGAGAGGGTGATTCTTGTTAATATAAATGAAAAGTGGTGATTCAAAGAGATTGCATGGTTTGTTACAAAATACTTGACCACCACATGATTTTTGAAATGTTGAAAACAGAGAATCCCTACATAGTTTGAAATATGAATCCTCTTGTACCATTTGAATGATTTGGTGGTCCAAACACTTTTTTTTGAATAAAAGTATTGTAACATGATACTATATGGCTTATACATATGACTTGCAAGTCTTGGTATGACGATACCAAAATCAGACAATGCCATAATAGACTTAGAAAAGAATAGAAGTTGGATTTTAATTAAATTTTCAAAAAATTGAGTTTTGAATGATGCATGTTCAGAAAAGGTTAAAAATGGGCTTAAGAGATGTTAGGTGGTTACCCAAAGAAGGCACGAGTTCAGAAAACTCATTGCCCGAAACCGTGTTTTGCTGATACGGGTTATTAGGTCCCCTAGAGGGATTATACGCTAGCCTAGTGCCATGTGGTGTATCAGACTCAAACACTCCAACCCTTGCGACAAACTTGGGTTGGGGGCTTACCCGCCGAGTCAATGACGGATTCCATATAACCTATGGAATATCAGACTTGTAGGGTATACCACCTAGCTCGAAAGTAATACAAAGAGTGAGTCGTGGTTAAAGAAATGTTTCAAAGTCTTTGAAGTATGCCCATGTGTTTTCATTTATTATATGTAAAATGTTTTTTGAATTGCTCTCACTTATGTTATATATAAATACTTTATTTTGGATTGCTCTGCGTACCAGTACATCTGTATTGACCCCCTATATTTTTGGATATCACGCTCAGTCTCGGGGCTTGCTAATTCATTGATTGACTGGTTAGAGATTTGCAGTTGGTGAGCCTCTCTTACTCCGGAAGGCCTAATGTATAAGTCATTGTTATTTTATTTTGATTCATGGTCTGACTTGGGGCCCTGTTCCAATCTTCAGACAGAGATTATTTTTAGTTAGTAGAGATTTCGTAGGCTAGTGTTAGATGTTTTTGATCTTTATGAACTCTTTTCAGTATTGAGTAGTTTGAAATAAAAGTTGACCATGATTCCATTTTTGAATGTATTTCTGCATTTTCTCTTAGTATATGAATGGTGTATATGATTGCAAGTTAGAAGGGGAACTTGGGACTTCATGGTTTGAGATGTCTGTCATGGCTAGGTCTTCAGTTTGGGTCGTGAAAAACTTTGTATCATAGCACGGTTCATGGTCCTAGGGTGTGTGCAAAATTATGTCTTGTAGAGTCTTGCTTTTGGGTGTGTTGTTCACCACACTTTTAATCAGGAGGCTACCAGGCATTTAGGAATTATTTCTTATTCTTTCATACTCTAGTTCGTGCTATAACGTCATCCATAAGAAAGTTATCCAAATTTGTTTCTTTTCTAAAATCATAGGTCATGCCTCATTGTCGAGGCGATGCAATTCTAAGAGTCTAGATCCCCCAGCCAGATGGTTCTCTCTTATTGAGTTATCCATAAAGTTATGAGATAGCACAAGGACTTGAGAGGAGTCCATTAGTGCTTCAAGGTGTATTGATTCAAGTTTATACCTTTATCTTGATGAAATCATGCTTTTTAGCCTAAAGTACGAAGTGTATTCAGTTTTTTTTATAAAATTCTTGTTACAGATGTCATGTATAAGGGTAATGATGTGTAGCAGAATATTGAAGATGTATTTCTACCCGAGTAGTAGTATATGTTAATGTATCATGACCTACCGGTAGTGAGATAGTCCAAAAGTTAGTGACGTGAAGTCACAAGGTTAGAAGTGAGAGTGAGGGTGACTTTTGTATAAATAAGTAGATTTAGTTGTTTAACTATTGATTGAGGGATGGTTTGCTATTTTATAGTGGTAGACTAATATGGTAGCAATGTTTGTAGATTATATGGTAGTCTGTGAAGGAATTGGCAGGATATGATCTTTATTTATTTAAATTAAGGAAGGATCCTAGAGTGTATAGTTATGGTGGTTATAGAAATCAATTAAAAGTTATGAATGGAAAGAGGTAGACTAGTTAATAAGTTATGTGTAGAGACTCGTTGGTATTTATAGAATTTGATGATAGTGAGAATGTATACTTGGGTAAGTTAGTATGATGTGAGAAATTAGAATATTTTTATAAGATTGAAATGGGTTATATTATAAGGTTAAGATGACTATCCCTATTACGTGTCTTTACCCCTTTGATTGTGTTTTCTTTAGTAGTTGTAAACTAGTACTATGTGAGAATGTAGGTAGTGGAATTTGAGGTGAAGTTGTAATTTCATGGAGGGGGTGTGATTATAGGTAGTAGCTAGGTGAAATGAAGTATTTTGGGTTGATTTCCCTATTTGATGGATTAGTATAGTATGTGGCATGCTTTGTTGGTGGTACAAGATTGACGTTAGACAATAGGCTTGAACGTTAGATGTGAAGTGTGGTGGTAAGAGCAGTAACTTAAGATTAATGATGCATGTTTTGTTAGAATTAATTAACAATCTTGACGTGTGTGTGAAATGGCCTAGGTTGATAATTTATGAATAGTTTAAGTGGTAACCGTGAGGTATATGTATACATGAGGACTAGTGTTAAAATGATGAATTGTGGTTGTATCATTAAGTGGATAAGAACGTGAGTATAAGGGAATAAATTGAACCCCAGGTAGCAGGTTGTTAGATAAAGTTTTATGTGTATAAGTGTTTGGTGTACCTAGTCTGTGTTCCTAAAATTTGTAGTATGGTGACATTTGGGGAATACTAAGGAGTTGTTGTATGGTGTTCGTTATAGCAGAATTAAGAAAATATAGGTAGGCAATTTGTGCCTTTTGTATAGTTTCACAAATTTTGTTTAAGTTGTAAGTTGTGTGATTAGAGGTGTATAGCTAGCATTCTAAGGAATTGAAGATAGAGTGTTAAGTGTTTAGAAGTGTGGGTGTCTATTCCTATGATGATGGTAGTCGTAAGTTAATGACCTTGGGGGTTGGAGAAAATTACTATTTAGTCTCCCTGGAAGGGGGAGCTTCTAGAAAGAATTTAGTATCGTATATTTATTTATTTAGGGGAGTTTGTGTTCATGTGTATATTGATACACCTTTGTGATAAGGAGTGTGGATGCATACACTCATAAGAGTGGGAGTTGTAGAGTGATGGCTATAGAGGTTAGTAAAAGTTAAGAGTAGCATTTTTTTGGAAAGCAAGGCCTTTAGAGTATAGTTCATTAGGGAGAGTTAAGAGTTTAACTTTATGATGATGTCTCGTTTGCATTGAGAGTTGTGGCTTTAGATTTTTGATGTGAGGTTATGTCTGCAAGTCTAGGGGTGTGACTTTGGTCTAAGGGAGAGATGATGAATTAAAGTAGTTCTCGAATTTTTCTTGTGGTGTTAAGTTTCAAGTAAGAATCACGATAAATCAATTTCTATTCATGCAAGCTCCTCCTACTTCAAATTGAATGGATATCTACCAATGTCTTATGTATTTAAGTCCTACCTATGTCTAAGGTTTGAGCTCTCTATGTAACTCATGTCATGTTTCGGCCTCAAAACTAGAAGTAATAATATCCCTCAGTGATCCAATATTCAAGATCTATGTTATGTTGCTCATGATCCATAAAAGTCCATGTCTCGCATGATGCTTGATTCGAAGAAACTATGCTTTCCATACGTTACCGATTCATTTTATGTCGGGATTAGTCAACGTGATAAAGTTTATGCTAACTCATGAAAAATTTCAGCTCTTTAAATAGGGATCAATCGCTTCAAGTGGAAAATCCTTGTCTTAGTTGTTAACTACATATTTTTCGGCTTTATCACATATACCTCATGATAGGTGCATCCATGTTTCTCATTGTGGTCTGTCCTAAGGAAACCATGTTGTGTTGTTTTCGTGCCAAATGATTCTTTACTTTTGATCCAAACACTTGATATATGAATCACTTCGTGTCTATTCTATCGCACCTTCACCTCATGTCGCTCCTTGAGTAGTGCAATATGTATAAGTTATGGTTTTATAAGTGTTACTTCCATTCATGATGCTTATACTCGGGTTCCTCAATGACCTTCCATATGTTAGTATAATGGTGGTTGTGGAAGTGTAGTAGTGTGTTAGGTGTGGGAGTAGATGTTTTTAAAGGTGAAAAAAATTTGATATGATTCCAGAGCTAAGGTTATAAGTGAAACGGAAAAGAAGGAGATGAACTTTTATTGTGTGAAATAGCTAAGAAGGAGAAATGTGGAAAAAATATTTCTGAGAATGATTTAAATTGTAGATCTTAGTGGAGAGATTCATGTAGTGAGTGTAGTAATGATTAGGCTTAAATGTTCTGATTGTTGAAAACACAAACCAATGCACTGTATAGTTAGTACTCTTTGATTTAAAACTTGAGTGTGTTTGGAAGTAGTGGTAAGGTAAAGTAATCCATTTAAAGGGATATGAAATATGGAGTCCCATAACTTAAACTAGCACCTCTTTTCTCCGAGTTAGGCTTCAACATAGGAGTATTATACAGTGAGACTCAAACTCGTGCGGTTAGATGTGTATTGGGAGAACTGTAAGTTGGAAATGATGAGGCATGCAATTTATTGTTTGGGGCGTAGACAAGTAGTGTCTCTAAGTTTAAGTCCTTTTGTTGTATCTTGTAAGATGGAGAATGTTTCTATTCTTATGTCCCACGAGAATCTCATCTCATGTCTTGTACCAATCTTAATCAGGCCGGGGATTCTTAGGAAAATTCATGTCTTACAATGTTTTGATCATGTGCCATAAAACAAATACCAAGATCATGTCGACGTCAAGTTTTTTATCTCATATTTCGTGCTTACTCGTTTCCCTAGGGGTTATCATGAAGCTCGTTGTCTACCTTCGCATATTTTGTTGAGAAAAAATATTCAATGCGATGTTACATTCTTTATTATACACTTTTAGATCTTCAAAAAGTGCCTACCCATCATTCAGGGATGAATGATCACAAGGGGGAGATAATGTAACACTCCGCACTTTTGAGCTAAAGTTTGAACCGTTCTTTCTATGCGTATAGACCCGAACCCAATGATTCTTTGTTAATATATGTATGATGATCAATACTATAGCATGTGAGTACCTTTGAATATGAATTGAGGTCACAAAAATTCTTAAACTCAAAGACGAGTTGAAAACTCTTCTATCGATTAAGTTTTGATGAATGTCTAAACTTGAGTCAACTTCCATCGATTATAAATTCATGTATATAATGAGTTAGAGGTCCTACTATATATCAAATGAAAGGTATTTGAGTCTTCTTTTTAACGCAACTGGTTTCACCTTTATCATATTTCAGAGAGAAAAGTTATGCTCATTTTACTTCAGCATATTTGTCTGTCAACAAAGTGACGACCTAAGTTGATAGACTATCACCTAAGTGACGACCTATAAGTCAAGTAGTCACCCCAAAACAGTGAGACATTAAAATCAGCTTCTAAGTGAAGACCTAAGTTGATAGGCCATCACCTAAGTGATGATCTATCAGCCCAAGTCGTCACCCAAGACCAGTAGCTCATAAAAATCAGATTTTGAGTGACGACTAGGTGTGATAGGTCATCACTTGGTTGACGACCTATCAATCAAGGTCATCACCCTTGAAAATTCAGAAATTTCTACTTGAATCCATAGGGGTATTTTGTTTTATCCCTCAACTCCCATGACTTAAATCACGCATTAAACCCTATTAAGTGATAAAATATCAGTTTCTCAACATATCAAATCCTCTCCACTCTCAAGAACAAGATAGAAACTAGGGTTTCCTTCAAGAAAAAGAATCAAACTCTTAAGTCCAAGATTTCCAAGAAATAAATCAAGATTCGAGTTCTACTCCTTAAACTAAGTAATCTAAGGTATGTGAAGTTTTTCTAAACTACATGGGCATGGTGAAATCGTTTTGATAATGTTTAAAGGTTGAGAAATCATGAAATTGCAATGGGTTTTGAATTTATATTTACAGTTGTGCATTGTAAAATCCTTTTTATGATAATGTTTTTGTGTTGAGGACTTCCCATAAATTAGATTTGTACTTTTATATAAGTATGCATGCACTTTTGAGTTCTAATATTGAATTGAGAGCATGAACAATTAAAATCCCTCTCTTGTTGTAAAACCTCTTGTTTTCACATGTTATGAATTATTTAATTGCATATTGAGAAGCATGATTAAAATGTCTTTACTATCGTTTAAGCCTTGATTTCGAATATGAACTGAAGAAAGGGTGATTTTTGTTAATATAAATGAAAAGTGGTGATTCAAAGAGATTGCATGGTTTGTTACAAAATACTTGGCCATCACATGTGTGTTGAAATGTTGAAAAGAAAGAATCCCTACATAGTTTGAAATATGAATCCTATTGTACCGTTTGAATGATTTGGTGGTCCAAACACTTTTTTTTGAATGAAAGTATTATAACATGATACTATATGGCTTATACATATGACTTGAAAGTCTTGGTATGACGATACCAAAATCAGACAATGCCATAACAGACTTAGAACAAAATAGAAGTCAGTTTCAATTAAATTTTTAGAAATATGAGTTTTGAAAGATGCATGTTCAGAAAAGGTTAAAAATATGCTTAAGAGATGTTAGGTGGTTAGCGAAGAAGGCACGAGTTCAGAAAAATCATTGCCCGAAATCGTGTTTTGCCGATACGGGTTATTATGTCCCCCATAAGGATTATACACTAGCCTAGTGCCCTGTGACGTATCAGACTAAGACACTCCAACCCTTGCGGAAAACTTGGGTTGAGCGCTTACCTTCCGAGTCAATGGCGGATTTCATATAGCCCGTGGAATAACAGACTCGTAGGGTATACCACCTAGCTCAGAAGTAAGACAAAGAGTGAGTTGTGGTTTAAAAAAAATGTTTCAAAGTTTTTGAAATGTGCCCATGTGTTTTCATATATTATATGTAATATGTTTTATGAATTGCTCTCACTTATGTTATATATAAATACATTATTTTGGATTGCTCTGCGTACCAGTACATCTATATTGACCCCCTATATTTAAGGATCTCAGACTCAGTCCCGGGAGCCCGCTAAGCTGTAGATTGATTGGTCAGAGATTTGCAGTTTGTGAGCCTCCCTTATTCCGAAAGACCTAATGTATAAGTCATTGTTATTTAATTTTGATTCATGGTCCGATTGGGGGCCTTGTCCCAGTCTTCAGTCAGAGGTTATATTCAGTTTGTAGAGATTCGCAGACTAGTGTTAGATGTTTTTGATCTTTATGAACTCATTTCAATATTGAGTAGTTTGAAATAAAAGTTGACCATGATTCCGTTTTGTTATGTATTTCCTCATTTCATTTTAGTATATGAATGGTGTATATGACTGCAAGTTAGAAGGGGCACTCGGATCTTCATGGTTCGGGATGTCCGTCACGGCCAGGACCTCAGTTCGAGTAGTGACATATATGAGGTCTTGAACTAATAAATTTGAATTTATTCCGTGTAAAATCCATACTATCCCTTATTATAGAGTTCCTCCATCCTCATGCCTCGAATCTAAAATCTCTAATTTAACATGGAAGATTCCCATGAATTTTACATCTTTCCATGGTGAATTCACATTCGCCCAATCATGGTTTGTAGTTGACTAGTTGGTTCAAAATGCCTGATCAAATGTTCATTAATTTTAAATTAAGAAAAATAAACGTTATTATATCATCTCCATATCAACATAATCTATCCTAATTTTTGGGGTACCCGCATAATTTATGCTAATCAATGAAATTGAATAGAATATCCATTTGGGCAAAACCCAATTATAGAAAATGAAATTAAAGGTATGTTTGAAAACTCACCTAGTTAATTACTTCACCTAATTGCAAAATACAATAATTATAAAGATTTATTTTTTTGTCATTACATAAGTATAGTGTAATTACAAATATAATGTTTGGTGTACATGTGTAGTTAATTACATTGTAAGATCCTTCAAATTCTAAAAATAAA
The DNA here is from genome assembly GCA_030864215.1 of Capsicum pubescens. Taxonomy (NCBI): domain Eukaryota; kingdom Viridiplantae; phylum Streptophyta; class Magnoliopsida; order Solanales; family Solanaceae; genus Capsicum; species Capsicum pubescens. The sequence goes on along the minus strand of CM061541.1, from coordinate 80,155,979 downwards.
AATTAATTATACAAATTTAAATGTTAATGTTTGACAAATATATTTTTATATAACAAATATCACTAAATTTAATCTATTACTAGGTATTTAAAATACATACTATAATTATGGATTTGTATAAAAAGTAATTGATATTCAATTTTAGTTGGTATATGGGACAAGCGTCTATGTTGGCAAGGCATCTCTAGGAGAGTAATGTAATGGAGTAATGAATTGGCATGGGCATGCTGCCAGGTGAAAGGACGAGGTGCTGGAGAGGAAACTTACAAAATGGTGTTAGCTGGATGTGTATCATGTGTGGCAAGAGAGAAATATGAGAATTTTTCAATCCAAGAAGCGACAACCTGATCAGTTTGTAAGGGAATTAATTCAAGAAATCTGCTATAAAGGAAGATTGAATAGGAAGCTAGTGAAGAAATTTAATAACATGAATTTTTATCCTTAATTTGTCCTCTTTGTTTATGTGGTGTAGCAGCTTTGGTGAGTAATGTAGTCTATTGGAAGGATAGATGTAGCTAAGTAAAAGAACTGCTCAGATTTGGGAGAAAATTGAAGGAAAGGTGTCATTTAAGTCTTGAATGAAGGATTGGTGATATTGACCAACTTAAAAGGTCAAACATAATTAGAAAACTTGATTAAGTTAATTGTGAACTTGATTAATATTTTCAAAACTTTTTAATCTTTTCAAAAATACAAATCAACTCACACCCCTCTCCTCTCCAAATCAACCGTCTCTCCCCTCTCTCTTGACAGTTTCTCTCAACTTCTCCCAACCAACAGTTCTGCAACTTTCTCCCTTCAATCCCCGGCGACTTCAACCTCTGGCGATAAATAGTTGGGCTTCGAGTTTCTTTTCGACTTTCAATCGTCAGTCGACGTGACAATCTTGCTTTTCGGCCATAACAGCTTTGAGTTCTTCATCGTTCCTTTTCTTCTTTCATAGAAAAAAATTTATGTCTTTTTAGTTTTGAAGAAAAAAAGGAACTTGAGTCAACTTCTCTTCTAATATTGGTTAACAATTTCAATATTTGTTGCTTTAATTTGAAATGCGGTCTAAAATAACCTTAATTTTTGATATTTTTTCTCTTCTCTTCTCTTCTCTTTTCAAAGTGAAATTTAATTTTTTGTTGTTTATTGCATTTTTTAAAGTTTAATTTTTGTTGTTTGTGTTTGTAGAAACAAAACAACAATGTTGGTGTTTTTGGTGTTGCACCCGTTGCTGGGTTGATTTGTTCTTGTTCTTGGTAAAATGGTGTATTGATATTAAATGTTGATATTGTTGTTCAGTTGGATAAAATCTTGCTATTGTTTTTTTTTCAACAGATTAACCAGCTGATCCAACAGATTAACCATATGATGCAAAAGATTAACCATCTGATGTAACAGATTTACCATCTGATGCAACAGAAGAACCATCGAATTAAAAATCTAGTGCAATATTTTAACCATACGATGCAACAGATTTACCATCTGATGCAACAGAGGAACCATCGAATAAAAAATTTAATGCAATAGATTAACCACATGATGTAACAAATTAACCATCTGATGCAATAGATTAACCATCTAATGCAATAAATTTACCATTTGATGCAACAGAGGAACCATCGGATTAAAAATCTAATACAACATATTAACCATCTGATGCAACGGATTTACTATTTTATAAAACAGGGGAACATCGAATTAAAAATCTAATGCAACATATTAACTATCTGACGCAATAGATTAACCATCGGATGCAACAAATTTACCATCTGATACAATAGAGAAACCATCGTATTAAAAATCTAATACAACAGATTAACCATCTGATGCAATATATTTACCATCGGATTAACCATCTGATGCAATAGATGAACCATCTATTGGATAAAATCCTATCATCAATTCCAACAGGACGACATGTCCAAGACTTAATTTTTCCAACTGATCATTCATCTATTGCTATAGATGATCCTTCTATTGGGAGAAATCTAAATAATATTGACAGTTGATAACAGTTTCAATAGATCACTCATATGTTGCAATAGATGTTTGATCTGTTGCACAGACCAGTCATCTGTTTCAATAGATGAGTGATTTATTGGAACTGTTTCCAACAGGATTCTCATTCGGTCCAACAGGTTATTTATATGTTGCTGTAAATAATATAACTGGTGCAACAAATGTATGATCTGTTAGAACTGTTAGCTTACTATTGTACATGTTAGATTTAATGTTATCATTTTTTTAACGATGCATTAATTAATTATAATATTTTTATTTTCCTAGATTTTTAGATAATATAGATCCCCAAAGAAAAGAAACAGAATCAAGTCTAAGTAAAGGAACAGGTGAAGCAGCTAGGCTACATCCACCACTCTATGAGCTTTCTTTACAAGAAATATCTTAATCAAAAGCAGAAGATTATGAACATCGGGATGAGGAATTTTTCAAAAAAGATGACCCAAATGCTAATAGCCCTTCCACTGAAGAGTCGGTCAAAACCTTCAACTAGCTATCCTGTGAGAATATAGTGCGATGTTGCCACCAATTTAACTAGTGATTTCGTGGTTAAATTAGCCATGGGAAAATCTTTCAACACCTTCAGAAAAATACTTCGAGAACAAAAATTGGATGCTTATTTCAGGGCAAAATATTTTAGAAAATATCTTGATTTGCTGGAAGACAACAATGCTCGTTTTCAAATGAAAATGGTATATGATCTTCTCAAGCGTAGGTTTATGTATGAAAATAAAGATAAGATGGATGAGGTGTGGATAAATTATTATGGCATGCATGTTTGTTTTGGATAGAAGGATTTGCTATAGTTACTGAACTAAAATGTTATCCTCCTTCTCCTTCTCAAGTTATACCTATTCTAACCCCAAAAAAGCACCCCGCACGCCTACAAAAAAGCAAAGTCAAAGTCAAAGGCAAGTCAAGTGACTGTGATGACTTGGTGTCCCTTGTTGGTCCAATCCTTAAAAATCAAAATTTAATAGAAACGTTGAAAGGTAAAAGACTTTCAAAGAAGCACAAGCAATTACTTTGCTTGGTTTGGTTTGGTTTGGTTTGTACATAATACTCTTTGGGCGACATTAACAACAACATACCACTTGATTTAATAAAGCTCTCTAGGGATCTTGAGGCATTTAACAACTATCCTTGGGGTTATGAAAGCTTCAAAATGACTGTCAAATATTTGTTGACTCCGTTAACGCCAAAGAAAGTCAACTTATATAGCTTTCCATGGACTTTTATGGTAAATATTTCTTTTATTATGATTCATTTTTATTTTATTGAATAATATTTTTGATTTAATGGAATTATTTTATAGGCTTGGGCATTTGAAGTCATTCCTTATTTGAGAAAACAAGTGAACTACCAAGAAGAATTTTTATGTCCAAGAATCCTGAGATGGTTGTCAGCCAAAACTGATAAAAATACAAAATTTCTTGATCTCTTAAACACCCCAAAGGATGCAGCAAGTCTAATTCTAATAAAGTTTTTATTTTAATTAATAATTTTTTTGAATGATCTAATCATCATTTAATATATGTATTGATTTATTTTAGATTATGAATCCGTCGCTTGTTCCGACCAATCGAGAGTTGAAGATGTCATTTTTTCTTAATTTACGATATGTACAAATATTATCGGACCCTAAGGTCATTGACAGAATAAAAAAGGAATTATTTGGAGCAACAACCATCACAAGAAAAATAATTTTGGAGGGTGAACATATTATTATTGATGGTGTTAGTGGTGATGGAGTTGTTGGTGGTGGTAGTAGTGCTGTTTTTGGGGATAATGATGCTCCTCTTACAGTTTTTTAAATATCATACCATTATGAGTATGATCATACTGGTTCTACAAATTTTTTCCCTCATAGCGAATGTTCTGCTTGCAAATGTCAAGACTACAAGGTGAAACATGATGGAGTGATTAATGTTATTAATGCATTAACTTCTTTTGTAAAGGAATTAATATCTGAGAGTGGTGTCATTCCATCAAAGAGGATTTCATATCCATCTACTAGATTAGAGATTAAGGCTAAGAGGAGAAGGAAAGTAATTTCCAATGCATTATCATTCATCCAAAAAAGTGAAATTGCAACTCCTCTGTCTTTATGTTGCATTATTGAGCAATGTACAAGGGCCACAAGAGAGCAGCATGAGCTAAAGAAAGTGAATATATATCATTAGTTACAGCTAACAAACAGACACGTATATATTTCAATAGATGACACATTTGCTGAAAATTATCAAACAGATATTTACATCTGTTGCAACAGTTGACTAACCTGTTGCAGCAGATGCAGTATATGTTGCAACATATATCTCATCTATTTTAGCAAGTAAAATATCTCTTTGTACTATTTTTATTTGTACCAACAGATGACCCATCTGCTGCAATAGATGGGTCATCTGTTGGAAAAAATTAAATCAATACTTCCTACGATTTTAGTTTTTCCGAACAGATGACTTATATGTTACAACAGATGGGTCATCCATTGGAAATATCATACAGGTCCTTCTCATGTTTTAATTTGTCCCAACAGATGATTCATTTTTTGAAATAGATAGATAATCTATTTGGGACAATTTAAAACAAGAGGAAGACCTGTTTGATTTGCTAAAATAGATGAGTTATCCTTTTCCATTTTTTTATATCTCTGTGATTAGAGTTGACAATTTTGGATTTCCAGGAGGATGTCATAGTAGAAGCTACTGCTGAATAGCATTGAAAATATGCTACTCTTTTATGTAAATACGGAGAATCAAAAGTGCAGATATCGTACGCAAGCGACATTAAAGATCCACGACGACCAAAGTCAAATTCCATAGCACCCAATAAAGAATAACTTGTCCATATTGAGTAGATATTTATAGTTTGGGTCTGTCAAAGTAATAATCTCACCTCTCCTTAGGAATTATTGGCATCAAAACTTGAATTATTAATTTATTTATTGAGATATGTACCCATAATAATTTTTTTACATTTCATTTATTTGTTGATTTACTTTATGTAATTTTTGTAGGCTTCGATTTATTTTATTTTGTCTATGAATTTTATTTTATCCTTAGATTTGAACTTATTAATTGAAATAGAAACTAGATTTAAATATTGCAACAGATAAGGTATCTATTGAAATAGATGACATATCTATTGAAAAATATTAAATAGATTTAGACATATGTTGGAACATGTAGCTCATCTATTGAAAATTATCAAACTAGTCTTTCCACTGTTCCAACAGATAGACTTAGATATAAACATCTGTTTAATGCAATAGATGACCAACCTATTACAACAGACAAACTATCTGTCAGAAAAAATAGACTATCTGTTACAACAGTTAGACATTTTGTTGCATTATAAAAAAAACAATTTTCATCAAATATAAGAAATTGTTACTACATGAAAAGTGAAGTGACTTTAAATAAAGAGTTGTCATTGTGTTTGTGTTTCTACATCATCTTTTTTTGTACACAGGCTCAGCATTTAGTTAGTACCCCATATGCCTAGACCTCTTGCATCCTTGCCACAGTGTTGTGGCATAAAAAGTTTGTTGGATTGGACATTTCTAGGTTGTTCAGCAAATATTCGATGTGTGCAAGCGCGTATGACCCACATGCGACATAGATTTCATTTTTTGGAAGGTCATTGTCCTTGTTTTGACCTTTAAAATCTCATGTTTGCTTCAACAGTTTCACTAGAAAGTGATTCATTAGTCCACTCTGCCTCAACAAGTTGGGGAACAATGCCAACAGTGGATGCATCTTGGTAAAAAAATCTGCCCCGTCGAAGGCAGGCAAGTTGCAGTCATAAACAGTAACACCTCAAATCTGGTACCCGAAATGCTACATGGTTCTCATGACCCCGAAGGACCACAAGCTAACCCATGACTGATATCTGTACCTGTATACTGCATGATATACTGTATAAATGCGGAAACATGAACTGAAAGGCCATAAGGTTCAAATATATAACATAACTGATAAATCATAACATATGGATGGGGTATGAAATACCAAAAATACTGAAATAACTATCTGAACATGATAGTCTAAAAAACCTCTAACTGAATTAACTGTCTAAATAAGGAGTTGATGGGACTTGTCCCCAACTAACTCCAACTAATAAATTAATTAATGAGATGATAAAATAATGATAATGTCCTCGAAAGATGAGGACTCATTTCTACTCTAACTGCTGAGACTGGGATGCTACTGATTTTCTAGAGCTTATGCTTTTGAACCTATGGTATAAGACACCATAGCGCAAATGCGTCAGTACTTTGAATGTACTGGTATGCATGTGAGGTAGGTTGAATGCATAGGGTTTACATGCATGATCTATACTAACTGACTGAATAATATGAATGTGAGAATACATGCATGAATACCTAATAACTGTAACTAGGGTTGTGATAACATTATTACTGAGTCTGAGTACTGATAACATAAGAGACTGATAATTGTATAACTGAAATAACTAATACTGAGCGGTTGTATCTGACAGTCTAATTTCTGATGGAACTTGCTGAGTTTCGTACTATTTTGAGTTGACTATATCTGACAGTCCTAAATTCTGTAACTGAAACTATGGGAAGTAGTCATCTAACTAACATGCTCTTAATACGCCATTATGGCTGAGTTAGGGTCCAATCTGTAACCCCAATTGGAAGGGTGTCAATACTGCGCCACTGGTAAGGACAATCTGTGAGTAATCCTCATATAACAGGTAACTCTAGTGAGAATGGTGGGATCCCTCATATAACAGGTTAATCCACCTCATAGACCCTCATATAATAGGCTATGATTTAGTGAAGATTGACGGAGAGACTATCTTGAAATTAAATCCCCAATTGAAACCCTAGCTTGTTCATGAGAAAAATTGAGAGAAACTAGTTTATTTTGGGTGAAGAATAACTAAATCACGTTTTATAGGACTTAAATAGGGGTGGGAAATTGACCCTTTTAACCTTGGACGCGTCTTTTAATTTGGTGAAAATTTCCCGAACTGGACCCTACGCGATGCGGCACTGTCGTGCCGTGTCACTGGAATTTGACAATTAGGAAATAGGGGAATGGCGCGATGAAGAGTCATAGCGTTGCCACTTCATTTGCAACCTGGAAGTTTGGTGTGACGCGCCACTATCGCAGACCCCTATTGAAATTTGACAAATGCCATTTTCTCTTGTGGCGCGGCGCGCCACGGACTAATATGGCATTGTTTTACCATGGAAACTTGAAATAGTCATAACTTTTTATCAGTTTATTAAATTTCGGTAAATCTTATATCGATGGAAATCTTATTGAATTTTCCACATGACAAAAAGTGAAAATCTTAAAAATTCCCCATGGAATAAATATCATTCAATTTAGAAGATAATACTAGACATTCTTGGGATAAAATTAGTTCGAAAACTTTGGGGTATTACAATATCTCCCCCTTGGGAACATTCGTCCTCAAATGAGACTGACTGAGATGGGAGAAATGATAAGCTGAAGTACATACTAACCATGAACAACTGAAGCATGACTGGCATGTCTGAGATTTATACTGAGCATGCATATTTGATGTATGATTTCATGACTTAACTAACTCATGAACACATTACTGATATTTTTGATAACTAATTTCTCACTAGGAGAATGCATGTCTGATGCATAAACACATGACTAATATGATGCATGAGCATATGACTGGATATGCAATGGTACTTATTACCAACTTGAAAAATGGAATCCTATACATGAGATAGATACCAAGTTGTAACTGAAATTTTGACATGAAAAGTAAAAAGCTTAAGGAGAACTGTTACCTTGAGCTTGATCTGAGTTAGCGGGGAAAAGGTGAGGATACTTGGTTTGCATATATGCTTCTGCTTCCCAAGTATCTCCCTCAATGGAATGATTCCGCCAAAGAACTTTGACTAGAGGGACTTTTTTATTCCTCAGTCACGAGTCTGATAGTCTAGAATTTCGACTGGAATATCCTCATAAGAGAGGCTATTCTGAACATCTATGCTCTAAATAAGAACTACAACTGCTGGTTCACCTATGCTCTTTTTGATCAAAGAGACATGGAAGACTGGATGAACTGAGGCTAGATTAGAAGGAAATTCGAGCTCATAAGCTACCTTGCCAAAGCGACTGAGAATTTTGAAGGGACCAACATATCGGGGACTGAGCTTTCCCTTCTTACCGAACCTCTTCACTTCTTTCATGGGAGAGATATTTAGGTAGACATAGTCACCACTATTGAACTTTAGATCCTTTCTACGCATATCTGCATAAGACTTCTATCGATTTTGAGCAGCCCGAAGTCTTTCTCTGATCAACTGGACTTTTTCTAAGGCATTGAATACTAAGTCAGGACCTATAACTGAGGCCTCACTAACTTCGAACCAACCGACTGGAGATCTGTATCTCCTACCATAGAGAGCTTCGAACGGAGCTATCTTAATACTGGAATGATAGTTGTTGTTGTATGCAAACTCAATCAAAGGAAAGTGGTCATCCCAACTACCCTTGAAATCAATTGCACACGCTCGCAGCATATCTTCTAGAGTTTGAATGGTACTTTCTCCTTGACCATCTGTCTGAGGATGAAAGGTTGTACTGAGATGAATTTAGGTACCAAGATTCTTTTGGAATACTTTCCAGAAATGAGAGGTGAACTGAGTACCCCTGTCTGAAATAATGGATAATGGAATACCGTGTAATCTGACCAACTCCCTGATGTAGAGTTTTGCATAATCCTCGGCTAAATAAGAGGTATGGACTGGAAAGAAATGAGTTGATTTGGACATTCTGTCTACAATGACCCAAACTGAATAATGTTGGCGATGAGTTCGAGGCAAAACCATCACAAAGTCCATGTTCACTTATTCATACTTTCAAGTAGGAATATTGAACTCCTGCATGGACCCACTAGTCTTTTTATGCTCTATCTTAACCTTCTGACATGTAGAGAACTTAGCCATAAATTAGGCAATATCTTTCTTTATCCCACTCCACTAATAGATCTCCCTCGAGTCACGGTATATCTTTGTGGCCCTTGGATGAATAGAGTAGCGTGCACCATGCGCTTCTGCAAAAATTCGCTGCCTCAAGTCATCTACACCTGGAACACACAGGCGACCCTGACAATGCAATACACCATCTCTTCCTTGGGAGAAAAATTCTATTTTTTTATCCTTGATTGACTCTTTCAACTTGACTAAACTGGGGTCTCTATCTTGCTTTTCTTTCACCTTGGAAACTAGAGATAATTCTGAACTACTCTGAACCCATATGTCACCCTTCTCTATATCAACTAAGTGAACACCTAGTATGGCAAGCTAATGGACTTCCTGAGATAACTTCTGCTTACTGTCCTCAACATGAGCAATGCTACCCATAGACAGTCTACTGAGAGAATTGGCCACTACGTTGGCCTTGCCCGGATGATAAAGGACACTCATGTCATAATCGTTCAAGAGCTCTAACCACCTTCTCTGATGAAGATTGAGATCTTTCTGAGAAAAAACATACTAAAGGCTTTTATGATCTGCGAACACATCTACATGAACACCGTATAGATAATGCCTCCAAATTTTTAAGGCAAAGACTACGGCTGCTAACTCAAGATCATGAGTATGATAATTTTTCTTATGAGATTTAAGTTTTCTGGAGGCGTAGGCTATGACCTTACCATGCTGCATGAGGACATAACCCAAACCTACTCGGGATGCATCACAATACACTACAAAACCATCTGGAAGTGCTAGGACTGGAGCTGAGGTGAGTTGAGTCTTCAACTCCAGAAAACTCTTCTTGCAAGGATCTAACCACTTAAACTTGACTTTTTTCTGAGTCAATCTGGACATAGGAGATGCAATAGAAGAAAATCCCTCAACAAACCTCCTGTAATAGCCAGCCAAACTTAAGAAACTCTCGATATCTAATAGAGCTATAGGTCTAGACCAGTTTCTTACCGCTTCGATCTTTTGAGGATTTACTCTAATGTCATCACCTGAAATGATATGGCCAAGGAAAGCTACAGACCTTAGCCAAAATTAGTACTTACTAAATTTGGTAAACAACTGATGATATCTGATAGTCTGAAGTACGATTCTGAGATGGTCTGCATGATTACTCTCACTGCGGGAATAGACTAGAATATCATCTATAAAGACTATAACGAACATGTCCAAGTACTACTTGAACACATGGTTAATCAAGTCCAGGAAAACTGTTGGGGCATTAGTAAGACCAAAGGACATGACTAGGAATTTGAAGTGACCATACTGAGTACGGAAAGCTATTTTTGGAATGTAACATTCTCTGACTCTGAGCTGATGATAGCCGAATCCGAGGCCTATCTTAGAGAAATAACTGCCACCCTAAAGTTGGTCAAATAAGTTGTCGATTCTAGGAAGAGGATACTTGTTCTTGACCATGATCTTATTGAGTTGACGGTAGTCTACACACATCCTAAGAGAACCATCTTTCTTGCGCATGAATAATAGTGGAGCACCCCACGGGGAAACGCTGGGTCTGATGAATGCTTTATCTTAGAGATCCTTCAACTATTCTTTCATTTTTTTAAGTTCTACTGGTGCCATCCTGTATGGCAGAATAGATATAGGCTGAGTATTTGTAAGAAGATCAATGCCGAAGTCTATTTCCCTTTCGGGAAGAATTCCTGGAAGATGTTCAAGAAAGACATCTGAATATTCATTCACGACTGGGATTAAAGAAAGACTGGGAGTTTTAGAACTAGTGTACTTAACTCAAACAAGATGATAGACACATCCCTTAGATATCATTTTCCTTTTCTGAAGGTAGGAAATAAGCTGACCTCTGAAAGAGGATACACTACCCTTCCACTCTAGGATACGTTCATTCAGAAACTGGAACTAGACTATTTTATTTTTGTATTTGACTATGGAATAGCAGGAATGAAGCCAATCCATGCCAAGAATGACATCAAAATTAGCTATATCTAATTTGACTAAGTTTGTTGAGGTGACTTTCTGAAATATCATAACCAAGCAGTTCCTGTATACCTACCGGGTTATGATGGTTTTACCCACTAGGGTAGAGACTGAAAAGGGCTCTGCTAGAATTTAAGGACTGACTTTGAAATCAACTGCTATATAGGGAGTAAGAAAAGACAAGGAAGCTCTTGGATCTAGCAAAGCGTAAATATGCAAGTGAAAGATCTGTAATGTACCAGTAACCATATCAGGAGAATTTTCCTGATTTTACTGGGACTGGAGAGCATAAAGTTGATTTGGGTATTGCCCACTAGTATTACTGGAAGTGGCACCCTGCTGATTTGGACAATCGGGACTGAGCTGAGGAACGGTTCTACTAACCCTGAGGACCTGGCTAAGGACAGTCTCTGAATTTGTGGCCTGGCTTGCCACACCCAAAATAAATACCACTACCCACTCTACAAATACCCTGATGGTGTTTGCCATAAGTCTGGCAAAGAGGATAGGTACGGGCACTACTAACACTACCCCGAGACTTAGAGCATGGCACTCTATCTTTATTACCATCCCTGAACTTAAGAGTTGGAGCACTAGCTGAAGAAGGAGATGGAACTGATGACTTAGGACAAAACTGAGAACGATTTCCTTCTTTTTATTTGGGATGAGCAAAGTTGAAACTACCTGTCCTTGCTCTCTTCTTCTGCTTCTCCCTCATCTTAATCTTTTTCTCTTCTTTCTGTTGAGAATGAGTCATAAGCCTGTCTATGTTTATGTCACTCTTCAACATCGCAGACCTACACTCGTTTACCATACTATCATTCACCCCAGAAACAAACTTACTCATCTTGTCCCTGCTTTCTGCAACCATATGAGGAGCATATCTGGTTAATTGAGTAAACTTAAGAGAATACTCTTTCACCATCATGTTTCCCGGCCTGAGGTTGATGAATTATAACACCTTGGCTTCTCTCAACTCTAGGGGAAAGAACCTCTCTAAAAATGTGGTGACAAACTCCTCCCACTTAATAGGCCCTACATCATCTGGCCTTTCTGACTTTCACTGTTTAAACCAAGTGTGAGCAACATCCTGCAACTGATATGCAGCTAGCTCAACACTCTCAATAGCTGACACCCCTATAACGTCGGTAACCTTCTGAACCTGATCGATGAATTCCTGAGGGTCCTCATCTGACTTAGACCCAAGAAAGGATGGAGGATTCATTTGGGTGAAGTCCCGAATCCTAGATGGAGCTGAATTGTCCACTGGGTTGGCCGGAACGACAACTGGTCATTCATTCTGAGCAGTAACTGACTGAGCAAGAGTAGTGAATACAACTCTAAACTCTGCATGAGAAACAGGTTTGCCCAAAGGTTCTTCGGGCTGAGAGGCTGACTGATTCCCATTTCTTCTTTTAGGAGGCATGTTCTGTAGAAGAAATGGAGAAATGGATTAGACTGATAGATTGACCTGAGATTATGCTCACTGGCTTGACATGAATACTGAAAAAAGGGAAACTGTTCCTAAAACATCTCATAGCCTTCTGCACATAAATGTGGCGCGCAACACACCCATGTACAAGACTCTACTAGATGCGACTTTCAGACTTCCTAGGACTCTATTGAACCTGGCTCCAATACCAAGTTTTTAATCCCCGAATCTGGTACCCGGAATGCTACACGGTGCTCATGACCCCGAAGGACCACAAGTTAACCCATGACTGATATTTGTTCCTATATATACTGTATAAATGCAGAAACATGAACTGAAAGGCCATAAGGTTCAAATCTATAACATAACTGATAAATCATAACATATGGATGGGGTATGAAATACCCAAAACACTTAAATAACTGTTTGAACATGATGTTCTGAAAAACCTCTAACTAACTGAACTGTTTGAATAAAGAGTTGATGGGACATGTCCCCAACAAACACCAACTAATAAATTAATTAATGAGATGATAAAATAATAATAATGTCCTCGAAATATGAGGACTCACTGCTACTCTGACTGCTGAGATTGGGATGCTAATGATTCTCAAAATCTTGTGCTTCTGACCCTATGGTATAAGACACCATAGCACAAATATGTCAGTACTTTGAATGTACTGGTATGCATGTAAGGTAGGCTAAATACAAAGGGTTTACATGCATGATCTCTACTAACTGGCTGAATAATATGAATGTGAGAATACATGCATGAATACATAATAACTGTAACTAAGGTCATGATAACATGATTACTGAGTTTGAGTACTGATAACATGAGACACTGATAACTGTATAACTAAAATAACTGATACTGAGCAACTGTATCTGACAGTCTAGTTTCTGATGGAACTAGCTGAGTTCCGTACTGTTCTGAGTTGACTGTATCTGACAGTCTTAAATTCTGTAACTGAAACTGTGAGAAGTATTCATCTAAATGACATGCCCCCAATACACCATTATAGCTGAGTTGGGGTCCAATCTGTAACCCTAATTAGAAGGGTATCAATACTGCGCCACTGGTAAGGACAATCGATAAGTAAAACTCATATAACAGGTAACTCAAGTGAGAATGGTGGGAACCCTCATATAACAGGTGAAGCCACCTCATCTACCCTCATATAACAGGCTATGATGTCTCAACCTATGCTGTCTACGTAGTTCTGGAATGTAAGGATTGCTTCTAAGAATCACACCCTCATATGACAGGTGAGTTCCCATCCTTGGGTTCACTAGGTGCTAATTCCTACTCCCATCTGAATAGACACTGATCATGGATTACTGAACTGAACTGTACTAAATTAACTAAGTTTCATTGACTGACGGAATAGTACTGAGATTATTGAATTTTTGAGATTTCCTGAGTCACATGACTGACTGAGTTCTATGGATCATGGCTTGACTGAGGGCATCGTGAAAACATGATACTAAATCTAGGTACACAACTATATTTTTTGGGTACAAGTACCCCCCGGACTCGATGGAAGGAAACATAAAAGGCATGACATTCTTGAATACATGACTAACATAAAAAATCCATAATACAATAATTGAAGATATTTCATAGGCATTTGATTATCATAGCTTGGTAAGTGAATAAGATAGAATGTATACATAACATAATTTCATATGGCTAACTCATGAGAAATCCGACAAATAATTTCAATTCAAAAGAATAGCATGGAAGTCATTTTGGATCACAATTAAGCTATAGTGCATAATTTCTATCCTCCTAGGCATTTTATCAAACACCTTGCATGCACCCTTAGGGCATAGGCCTAATCATCAAATTGACACATTATAACTAATTCAATTTATGTATTTCACTCACTTGCTAATGTAGTTTCATGAAAAACACATAAATATTCCAACTTGGGAATCATATAACAAGATAAACATGGTTACAACCAACCCACAACATAAATATCATGATTCATAATTTAAAATAGGGTTCTTGAGCTTTATGGATGAATGAAATCCATAAATTAATACAACATAGACCTTAGTTCTTGATTTAACGAAGATTGACGGGGAGACTTTCTTGAAATTGAATCCACAATTGAAACCCTAGCTTGTTCTTGAGAAAAATTGAGAGAAACTAGTTTATTTTGGGTGAAAAATAGCTAAATCACATGTTATAGGACTTAAATAGGGGTGGGAAATTGACCCTTTTAACCCTAGACGAGTATTTTAATTTGGTAAAAATTTCCCGAACTGAACCCCTGGTGCGACGCGGCGCTATCGCGCCGTGTCATTGGAATTTGACAATTGGGAAATAGTGGAATATCGTGACATGGAGCCATCGTGTTGCCACTTTATTTATGACCTGGAAGTTTGACACGACATGCTACTATCGCGGACCCTTACTGGAATTTGACAAATGCCATTTTCTCTTGTGGCGCGGCGCGCCATGACTAATATGGTGCTGTTTTACGACGGGAACTTAAAATAGTCATAACTTCTTACTCGGTTATCGTATTTAGGAAAATCTTATATTGATGGAAATCTTATTGAATTTCCCACATGAAGAAAAGTGAAAATCTTAAAAATTCCTCATGGAATAAACATCATTCAATTTAGAAGATAATACTAGACATTCTTGGGACGAAATTAGTTAGAAAACTTCAGGGTACTACATAAACCTTCATCATTCCCTCCTCAAGCAGTATCTCAATAGACAACAAATGTTTTTCCTCTATGTTCATGACTGCAAGAATCCTCTTTGCATTAGTCCAGTCCTTGCCATGTGGATATTGTTTCTTTCCTCTAACATAATTATTCATATCTTTATCCCATTAGAATCCAGAAATCAACAAATCAAATCTAGGGCCATCTAGAGTTGACTCTAGCTTAATGAGTTCAGCGTACCTATCCTTGATATTATTGTAAAAGTTAAGGTCCGTTATCCTATCGGCAGCATCATAAGCTTCCAGTTACGCTAATTGCCTGCCCCTCACGAGGCAGAGAATTTTCTCAACCTACTTTGATGTGAGAAGATAATTTTTAAATAGGTTTGTAATTTTTTCAAAGAAAAACAAAGTGGAAATACGCAACGGATGGTCTATCTATTACAGAGGGTTATCTGAATTTGTTAACAAATTACCCATCTAACGTAACTTATGCAACAGATGGCTAATCTATTGCAATAAAATCACTTCCAGTTGCACCAAAATACCCAGATGTTACATCAGATGACACATCTATTTTGTAGCTTCTTCTTTATGGAGTAGAATATAAGGCTAGGTCAGGAAAAATAAACTTACCTTGTCCACGTACCACTGATGCATATCTGTCATATTCTTAAAGTATTGGGGGGGAAGGTTTGCATGGTGAATTTTTTTATGCATTTCTTGGAATTCATGGTCTTACGCAGAGTAACCATCTATTTGGAGTCAAGTTCCGTGTATATGTACACCCTCTTAAATGATCTTTAAACTTAAACATCTTTTGGAGAGGAAGGAGTTGCAATTTTTTTTTGGTTTCATTATTGAAGGTCTATGTCTAATTGCTCTTTGTTCTTCCTAACTGCCACTATTGGAGTGTATGTCTCCCTCACCTTCCTGGATAGTATGATAGCCCTCTTGTATTTTAATTCCTCGATAGCTTTAGCGATAGCCTTTACTTTTTCAAAGAGTTTATCCTATTTATCCATGCACTCTTTGCATTTGCAATAAGAACATGAGGGTGAAGAGGGGTGAGAGATACCACTGTAAGGGTGGGAGGGACTGGTGTAAGGTCAAGAGGGACCTATGTAAGGGGTGTTTTCAAATATATATATATATTTTTAGCATCAACATGCTCATCATTACAACTGGCAGAAGCATTGTAATGCCCCGAGATCCCATCCCGAGATATCACACGGTGCTTATGACCCCTAAGGACCACAAGCTAAACCTTTACTGATATCTGTACCTGTATACTGCATAAAATCTAAAATAAATGAGAAAACTAGCCATAAGGTTCAACACATCTATGAATACTCATACTACAAACAACGGAATACTAATACATCCGTCTGAAAAGCCTCTAAACTATCTAAACTGTAGAGTTGATGGGACAGGTCCCCAACTAACTCCGTCAACTAAAAATAAACAAAGTCTGAAGCAATAATAGTAAACTGAAATTCTTCCTCGAAAGAAGAGGACTCACTTCTACTGCTGCTGATTGAGACTGAACTGCTGAGGATACTTTGGATCCTAGGCCTCTGAACCTATGGTGTCAAATAAAACACCATAGCGCAAATGCGTCAGTATAAGAATGTACCGAGTATGTAGACGAGATAGGCTAATGCAAGGGCTCATGCATGCACAATAACTAAAATGAATAATCCTAAAGATGTTGCATGAGAACACATACATGAATGCACAAAACATGAACACAATCATCGCAACTCTAGATACTGAAACTCGGATACCACCTTACTGCAGCTGAACTCACTACCAAAACTGAGATACTGAATCACTGACTCATCTAATACTGATAACTGAGGATCTGGATATATTTACATCAAGGATTGAACTCTGAGCTTACTATTTTTGACTAACAAAATTAAAGATCAACTTTTCTAACAGATTATTCTGGAGCGATTCTAAATGATAAGAAGTATGATCATTTCCGAATCTGACAACATGAATACTTGATAGAATCTGAGATGGAGATCACGCCTCTCTAATGGGAGATCTCTAGATATGATAATAAGAATACTCAACATGGTCTGAGACTGAGATCAACTTTTCTAACCGATTGCTTTGGAAGCTTTATCAATGATAAGAAATATGATTATATATCTGAATCTGACGACAAGAATATTCAATAGAAATATGATACTGTGATCAAGCCTGTCTGGCGGTATATCTCTGAATATGATATCAAACAATTATATATGAGACCAAGCCTATCTGACGGGATAGTCCATAAATCAATGGAACTATCTGAGTTCCTCATAAAGATAGATAACTGTATCTAACAGTCCTGACTTCTGAAGATTGATTCTGAAACTGAGACTGAATCTGAAACTGAAACTGTGGGAAGTAGTCATCTAACCGACATGCCCCAACCTACCATAGGTAGGTTCCAACATCAACCCCCGATTGGGAGGGTACCAATACCGTACCACGGGTAAAGACATTATCTTTTCTCTAAGGTCAGGCTCTCTAGCGGTGACCATCAACAGGACGTCAAGCTTGCTTAACAGGTGACTCTTTTTCCTATGCTGGCTACACAGTTTTGGAACGCAAGGATTGCTTCTAAGAATCACAACCTCTACTAGCAGGTGAGTTCCCATCCTTAGGTTCGCTCGGTGCTGAATCCTACTCCCAACTGAAAGACACTGATCTAATTTTTAGACTGAACTTAGACTGAGCTGAATCTGATACTGATCATATTTCTTAAAAGATATGACTGAGTTACACTGAGATTACTTAGTTCCATATCTGTCAGAAAAGATATCGAATCATGGTATCTGACTGATGGTACATAGCTTGAATAGATTACTCGAATCGCTTATGAGATTAGAATTGCATCACTTGAATACTATTAAATCTGAGCTGATTACAGTACTGAGGCTAGATTACTAGCGATACAGAGATTACAGAGATAATTGAGATTACTGAGCTTTCTTAAGTTCTGCACTTGTCTGAGGATACAGAGTTCTATAATTCACTGAGTTCTGAGAATCATGGCCGATTGGAATTATCGAGAAACTGACACAGGCTCTAGACAACAACTCTATTGTCAGGTATAAATACCCTCAGGACTCGATGACATAAAAGTAAAGCATAATCGTTCATTCATATCACGTTCATTCATATATCATCACAATCATTCATGCATCATCACAATCATCAAAGCATTTTCATAGTCGTCGAGGGGTCAGTTTAGGCATCTCAGAATCATAATCATATAATAACTTAGGGGAAAACATGCTACTAGATCGTACTTTATTCAACAAGGTCTTATATCAAGTACTTCATACCTATATCAGTCTTGACATGTATTTGGATATCAAATGGCTTGGGGAAACTTCATACTATCACGTCATAACTTACTTGCTAACCACTTGGCATATATTAAAAGCTTAACATATATCAAGAGCACATAATTGGGGAATTTATTACTATCACCTCTCCACTTGTTCACTAAGATCCTTCAACAAAACACTAGACATGCACGGGTTCACCCTTATTTGAGAATGTCCTACTACCATGGAATAATTCATTCACTTGGGCGTTTTATCAAACACTAAGCACAAACTAACTCACAATTTGGGTTTCCTATTCAACATACTATAATGGACCTTACGTTTCACCTAAGCTCTTTATCAAACCTATGGGGGACATGCTTCACTTATTCAACAATTTCTACACCCAAAAGTCATGAGCACATCACATAGAAAACAACTTCAAGAAGGTCTATCACAAACATTACATGAATTCCACATACTAGGGTCAAATCTCATAAATTTTGTAGGCAAACATAAATCAAAACTCAAAAATACAATAAACATCAATTTAAACTCATACAAATCATTAACAACTCATAAACATAAAAAAATCTTTTAGTTTTAAAAAGGGTTCTTGAGCTTCTTGGATGAAAGGGACCCAAGAATCAACATCTACATACCTTAATCTTTGAAATAGGATGAATTCTAATGCTTGAGACTCAATCCTCACTTGTAATAAATAATTCTCGAAGCCCACACTATGAGGAACTTAATTCTTGAAAAAATCTTGAAGAATTTATGGATGATTTTTGGAAGATTAGGGTTCTTGATGAAACCCTAGTTATTTTCCCTTGAGAGAATTTGAAAGAGAAAAATGATGAAATTAGGGTTTTGGAAGAGGTTTTCCATATTTATAGAGGCTTCCAAAAGGTGGGGAAAGACCAAAATACCCTTGCAAAAATGTTCTAAAATTGCTGAAAAAATATTACTGACGACATCCGTGACAAGCTGTCAGGCCCGTGACGGGCCATCATGAATTGTCATCACAAAAAGGGTGGATTTTTTGACTTTCTTCCTTAAGGTGACGATATTTTGTGACAGACCGTCAGGCTTATGATAAGTCATCACAAAAGGTCGTCACGGATTTTCTAGGCTGACATGCTGGAGTAAAATAAGCATAACTCTTTCATACGATATCGGTTTTGGACGAAATTAGTATCATTGGAAAGATAATTCAAAGATTTTTCATTTGATATATAGTAGGTCCTCTAATTCGATATATACAAGTAGTTATGGTCGATTGAAATTGACCCAAATTTTGACGGTCACGTAAACTTGAACGATAGGAAAGGTTTTAACTCGTCCATGAGTTAGGGGACCTCTATGATCTTAATTCATGATCAAATTGATTCCCACACAATTCAAAGTATTTCATACTTAGGAGGATATTTCTGAAATATTTAGACTCAGATTTTTGCTTTACCAAAATAAACTCTAAGGCTCAGACTGGAAGAGAATTTTGCGGGGCATTACAAGCATGGCTGCCACCAACATCAAAAACTCCACCAGAAAAACCCCCAAAAGCATCACCCAGATCTGTTGTAGCAGGTTGGTCATGAAGAGCCTCAACATTAGGCTGACCTTGCCTAACTGCTCTTCTTATAGATGTTGTTCCAGCCAATTCCTTCTTTATTAACTTCAGTGTTGGGTCTGCTATTATATCAACAAGGCCTAGATTAATAAAAGAATTCATCCCCTACTCCTGCTCAGTAGGCAAGATCCATGGATGCACAACCTATAAAAAAAATAGATACATTTAAATAATATAATAATTTGCAGTCAGTTGGGTTACATGTTAACACACTCTCAACTTATGCAACAGATGATATTTTTATCTGAACAGATGATTCATATATGGCAATAGATTAACCATCTGTTGCATCAGATTACCCATCTATTGTGTTGGCACCTAATTTTTGCCCTCCACGACTATGTTTATTTTCGAGTTTCTTAGATTTTTTAATAAAATTACAACATTTATTTTATCTGAATGAAAAACTTTTTAAAGTATTTATTTAGGTAAATTTTTCATTTTAAGTAGCAATTATATCTTATCGTATTCAGTTATATGAAATTTTATAATTTTACTACTTAAATATTTATTTTACGAAAAAATAAATTTTAATCTAGGCTTATCTTGAAAATAAATTCAAATGATTAAAATCTTAATTTAAATATAATTTATTCTCAAAAAATTATTTGAATAAATATGTGTTTGATTTTATTAAATTAAGATGCTTGGAATTAAAAGAAGTATTAATTCATATCGAATTTTAATTTAATTTAGTCAATTTATTAGATTTGGTCATAATTAAAATCAAATTGGCCATAATTGCAATGCAATCCGCCAATTGATTTTTAATTTGGTCAAAATAAATAAATTTGGCAAAATTTTAAACTCCATTGGGGTTATATTTTAAATAACCCCCAAATTCCCAAAAACTCACATAACTTCTACCCAATTTTCTCCAAAAATAATTTAAAAAATTGTAATACATTGTACAATTCCCTCCTCAACCTTGTCCTTTTTCTAATTTTAAAATTCAAAAATTATACTACATTGTATAATTTCTCACTACATTATCTTCTACCTGACCTTATCTTTAATTTTAAAATTCCAAAAATACCCCTCAATGGCTTTTCTCCCACATTGGTGGATGACAAGAAATAAATTCTCATTCTTCCAATAAATACTTTACTCCCACATTAATGGAGGAAAGAAATAAAATTTCATTCTCTCCTATAAATACCACCACTACTTTTGTAGAAAGAGGGGTTGAAAAGTAAGAAAAAAAAAGGCTAGAAAGGTGAAAAATCCTTTTGAGCAAAATAGTTATTTTTATTTAGTAAAAAATTTTGTTTCATAGAGTTGGTCAGCTAATTAAAATTTTTGAGTTGCCAACGATGTTTTTCTGTGGTGGTTGATTTTGACGAAGCTCGTTATCTCATTTTTCTGCCCCCAAAAAGGTAAGCACTTCTTTTCTTTTTTTAGTTTTATTATCTTTTTCTTCTTCATCTTTTTCTTCTTCGTAGTTCGTAGTTATAATTTTGTTTGCTGGGATTGTTTATTGTAGATGGCCTTGAAGTCCATAGGACGTTGTGGTAGCGATATTTTAATTATTTTTATGTTCATGATATAAAAATGAGCTAGGCAATAGTTGTACGTGCTTTTTTTGACTTTATTCGTTGATTATTATAGATAAGGTTTCAATATTTGCTTAAAAGATGTACTTATGCTTTGTTTAAACTCATTGTTGGTGGATATGTTTATTTTTAGCATGTAAATTTATTTTTTTTATGTTGAAAAAAATATTTAATATTGATTGTTTCACATTTTCACCTTATTCTTTGATTATTTTGGATAAAGTTTAGATCTTTGCTTGAAAAATATACTCATGTCTTGCTTAAACTCATTATTGGTGGATATGTTTGTTTTTAGCATGTAAAGTTATTTTTTTATGTTGAAAATAATTTAATATTGATTATTTTGCCTTTTGACCTTATTCTTTGATTATTTTGGATAAAGTTTAGATCTTTGCTTGAAAAACATACCCAGGTCTTGTTTAAACTCGTTGTTGGTAGATATGTTTGTTTTTAGTATGTAAAGTTATTTCCTTTATGTTGGAAAGAATAGTTAATATTGATTGTTTTGCCTTTTGACTTTATTCTTTGATTGTTATGTATAAAGTTTTGATTTTTGCTCAAAAGACGAACGCATGCCTTGTTTAAATTCATTGTTAGAGGATATGTTTGTTTTAGCATGTAAAGTTGTTTCTTTTATGTTGAAAAAATAGTAATTATTATTTGTTTCGCCTTAATAAAAATAGTAATTAGTTAAGTCAAGAATTTGTCATTTGTTTGCTAATTATTTTAACGGATTTCAAAATCCTTATATAAGAGATGAAGTGATAGCTTTATTTTCATCCAAGATGTTTATTCCTCTTTTATTCGCATGTTGTCTTGTCAAAATGATGAGAAAGTTTGTATTTTTGTGGTTAAATAGAATTATTTGGATATTTTTGAATCATGCATAGTAAGATCGTTGAACGATATTTAACTTTTAGAGATGCTAAACTTTTATTCTTATTTTCTTACTAAGGATTGTTATATGTGCTCTTTGTGTGTGTAAGGACTTGATTTATGTCTCTCTTTTATTCATAATATCAAAAGAGAATCACCAATGTCTTAGAAATATAAACCATAAGTCGTTACACGTTTTTTCATAAAATATTGGTTGTAATTTGGATGTATGAATTTTTATTAATATCGTCTTAATTGAAATTTAAATATTCTTTTTCTTGAAAAGTTAACATTTATTTTCTTTTGTTATATGAATTAGTGTCTATGTTTGTTCAATTTTAGAAGTCATCTGTATTTTTCTTGTTGGCTCATCCCTTTACTTTCGGAAGCTTACGTTGTTTGTTTCTCTCATTAATTCATTGAATATGGCCTTCTTCCTTTTACCTTTATTCATTCTTAATATGAACATAAATAATGAGGCATGCAAGTGGATGTCTTTTCTTTGCATTTTATCTATTGACTCTCACTCTTATTATACGTGTGCAAGTGTGCATATCATTGTAATTCAAAAATTGATTCTTGGTATTTTCTTTCTCTTTGAAATATGTAACTATTATGACTTGAACGTATATTAATTTCTTTATCTTTTATTTGCATGCAAAAAGTATCTCTAGTCCAAATGGACTCCTCTCCTCTTGCATTTCATAATGGGTCAATGAGGCTCACGTCTTCGAGTCAAGTCTGAAGTTTAAACCCAAGGTCCACTACATGGCGTGCGGGTGCTAGAAGATAGACAGAGAAGGAAAATGGGTCAAAACTCATTGATGAGGTCACTAAAAGTCTTGATTTTTATTATTGTCTTCTTTTTAATTATTCATTTAGTTATTTATTTATTCATTCATTTGGGCCTCGAAGCCAAAGTTGTATTTTAATACAAGTGAGGTAGATTTTGGGCCTCAAATGTCCGAAAACTAGCTTAGGATAGGTTGTGGGCCGAAAACCCAATATTTAGATTAAGACATGTACAAGTGAGCCAAAAGCCTAATTAGATTAGGACAGAGTCTATTGATTTGGACCCAATGGCCTAAGTCTTTTATTTTCTCCCCTTCTTCTTTTACATGCTTTGTTATTAATTTGTTTAGACTTAGTTAAAATTCCCACTAAGTCGACCAAATCTATTTTACTCAAGTCTTTTCCTAAAATCAATTACTCTTCAACGATCAATCTTTCTTTCTGAAATTAGTCAAAAGATATTTTCAAACAGTCGGAATAACTGCAAGTTAGCGGATACTCTTGGTGCCTTAACAACCTTCCAAGAGTATTAGGAACCGCTTACTCAGAATCTTCAAACTAAAATAAATTTTTTTTTAATCGTTTAAGTTACCTTCAAAGGTTTTCTTAATTTCTTTTCAAATAAATTAAGTGGAGACTCTCAAAAGTCAAAATTTCTGCAAAACAGAAATGGCGACGCTGCTAGGGATTCTAACTAAGTTCTAACCAAATGTTTGATTAAATTTCTTTACTAACTGTTTAAATTGCCTACGTGTTTATGTGTTTCAATTTTTGCAAAATTTAATTATTGCATCTCATAGCATAATCCCGCTTTATTATTAAATTATTTTGGGGTTTCGCGAATGTCCCTGCCCCTATTGTTCAACTCCAAATTAAGTGTTGGAAATACGACGGTTTATTAGCACATGAGGCGTATGATGTCTATTCATATTTCCAAATCCAAGTCTTCTTCTTGGGAACCTGGTTCCAACCCACTATAGATACCCAGGATAGAGCTAAACCAAAACCCTTTTAGGCATAAGCCTAGGACGATCCAATATCCAAAGGGGGTATGGGGCCCATTAGAAAACTTACCCTGTGTCTATTGATTTTAAGTCAATTATAGACGTATCATATTTATGTGTTGAAGAAATATATGTTTATTTAATCCAATCCATTATCCTTTGGGGGTCGGGAGAAAGCTTACTTTGCTTACTTTCGTGTAAGGATGCCTCAATCATACACTAATTGAGGGAGGAATTGAATCAAGCCAAGCAAGAAATTGATTGACTTCGACGGTTGCATCTATGACACAACTATACAAAAATTGCTTGATCATCAACGGATATTGCCAATGACAAGAAGTGGACAAAGCTAAGAGGGCGAAGGCCGATAGAAGAGCATTCAGGAGCTAGTATTTCCTATCCTCTGCGCTGGACGTTATTTTTTTTCTCATGTTATTTTTCCTTTCCCTAAGATTGTATTTCTTTTGTGCAACTTTTGTAGGAATTTATGCAATTTATGTATACCTATGAAGGTTTTCGGGGGATAATGGATTGTTTTTAAAAATCATATACTCCCTTCAAATACGTTAAGCCAACCCTTGGCTCAAAAGGGTCACCCAATTAGGATGCACGTTTATTACAATATGTTCGTGTGGTATAACTGCTTATGTGCTTATATTTTCTATGTTCATTCAAATCAAAGGTGAATTAATCCAATCTCATTTTCCACAGAGCATCTCTAGGCAGAAATATACTCCACTATACAAAAGATTGACCGAACATACTCTAAGTCTCTCAGAAAAGTATGCAATCATTCTTAAAATTCCCTAAATGTTCACTACCATTTCCGGAAGGTTGACTGTTGACTCAGAAGAAGACATTATATGTTTGAACTATGTAGGGCCTGATTTCTCCTCCGTGAGATATGTAGGCATCCTTTCGTCCCGGCCCATGTCTTCAAAAGCTCTATCGTCCTCCACTTTTTTGAAAGAAGTAATTAGGCAGGAAAGTAGAAAAGTTGAGCCTCCCTGATAAATTCCACCTATCCATATCATTGAGAAAAATTCTATTCATTGAAATTCTCGAGTCATCATTACTTCATGGATCAATTCGCATGAGATGAGAAACAACTCTATGTGTTTATTTCCTACCTTATCATCTTGCTTTGCTTATTACTAACGGAATCTAGCATGCCAGCCTTTGAGTTATTTTTACATTTCATGTAATAAAAACTACTTTGTGTTGGCACAAAATGGCCCTACTTCACCAGATCACCAAATTTTGCCTTCCACGACTAAGTTTATTTTCGAGTTTCTTCAATTTTTGAATAATATTACAACATTTATTTTATCTGAATAAAAAGCTTTACAAAGTATTTATTTAGGTAAATTTATCATTTTAAGTAGCGATTATATATTATCATATTCAATTATACAAAATTTTATAATTTTATTACTTAAATATTTATTTTACAAAAAATCAGATTTTAATCAAGGCTTATCTTGAAAATAAATTCAAATGATTAAAATCTTGATTTAAATATTATTTATTCTCAAAAATAATTTATTTGAATAAATATGTGTTTGATTTTATTAAATGAAGAACCTCGAAATTAAAAAGAAGTATTAATTCGTATCGAATTTTAATTTAATTTAGTTTATCTATTAGATTTGGCCATAATTGCAATGCAATCCACCAATTGATTTTTAATTTGGTCAAAATAAATAAATTTCACTAAATTTTAAATTCCATTGGGGTTATATTTTAAATAACCCCCAAATTCCCAAAAACTCACATACCTTCTACCCAATTTTCACCAAAAATAATTTCAAAAATTATACTACATTGTATAATTCCCCTCTCAACCTTGTCCTTTTCCTAATTTTAAAATTCAAAAATTGTACTACATTGTATAACTTTCCACCATATTATCTTCCACCTCTCTTTATCTTTAATTTTAAAGTTCCAAAATCACCCCTAAATGGCTTTTCTCCCACATTGATGGATGACAAGAAATAAATCTTCATTCTTTCCTATAAATACTTTTCTCCCACATTGATGGAGAAAAAGAAATAAAACTCCATTCTCTCGTATAAATACTACCACTACTTTGGTAGAAAGGGGGCTTGAAAAGTAAGAAAAAAAAAGGCTAGAAAGGTGAAGAAAAAAAGAGGCTAGAAAGGTGAAAAATCCTTTTGAGCAAAATAATTATTTTTATTTAGTAAAAAAATTTGTTTCATAGAGTTGGTCAGCTAATCAAATTTTTCGAGTTGCCGGCGATGTTTTTCTATGGTAGTTGATTTCGACGAAGCTCGTAGTCTCATTTAGCTGCCCCCAAAAAGGTAAACACACCCTTTTTTTAGTTTTATTATCGTTTTCTTCTTCATATTTTTCTTCTTCGTAGTTCGTAGTTATAATTTTGATTTGTTGGGATTATTTGTTGTACATGGCCTTGAAGGCCAAAGGACGTTGTGGCATCGATATTTTAGTTATTTTTATGCTCATGGTATAAAACTGAGCTAGCAATAGTTTTACTAACCCATGAGCTAGTACCTTTTGTGAGCACTGAGTATAATAGCAACAAAATACATATACGGAAGATATACTGAGAAACATAGTCATGCCAATCAGATACTGAAAGTATAATTGTCAAATTTAAAACAACTGATAATATTGAAAGGTTTGGTAACTGAATAACCATATAACTGACTGTCTGATTGTCTGAAAAGACTTTAACTGACTGGTTGTGGAGTTGATGGGAAAACCCCCCCAACTAACTCCAACTGACTGAAATAGAGGAATATTGAAATAACTGAGTGAAAGATAAACTTGTCCTCGAAAGATGAGGACTCACCACTGTTGTTGTTGTTGTTGTTGTAATGCTGAACTATCTAAGCGTGGTCAGGAAACAATGCATCCGAACCTATGATATAAGATATCATAGCACGAAGAAAGTATGTAGTCAGTACTTTGAATGTATTGGTATATGAGATAAGGTTAGGCTGAAATACATGGGTTAACTGTGCATAAAGTATTGGTTGACTTATTAATATAAGATAACTAAGTAAGTATGCATGAAAACTAAAATACTGAGAATGCAAGACCAAGCATATATATATTTCTGAAATAATTTGTAAACTGAAATACTGAAATTTAACAACTGAATAGTTGAGAATCTATATGCTTTGGTCAAGCAGGCCTGAACTGAAACTATACTGAATATTGTACTGAGACTGTGGGAGCTATCTATAACCGACATGCCCTAAATTTATTGTTGGGGTCCAACCTGTAACCCCAGTTGGAAGGATGTCAGTACCGTGCCACGGGTACTAACGCTGGTTGTGTAGATCCACTAATATGATGTCCCAAAGGACTTGGGTGTCATGCCTAACTGAAAGGGGACCCCTCAAAGTCTACAGTGGCGCCGTAGGTATTGAACTTAGGGACTGCTACTAACGTCTCATGCCTAACTGACAGTGGAGACAAGTACCTCATGCCTAACTGATAGGGGATACGCTATCCCTACGTTCACTCGGTGCTAAGTTTTACTCCCAACTGAAAGATACTGATTCTGAACTGAACTAAACGCAACTAAGAGTTATTATATAATTGATAATGCTCATCATGAATATGAATAGCTGAGTATACTGATAAAGTTCATGCATTGACTGTATGAATACTTGAAAAGGTGAATTTATATAAATCACATAAGTATCGGGTGTTCATAACCCACAGACACTAAAAGAAATTAACAATAATGCCATATAAAAGTTGTAAAACCATATTACGGGATCATATTTAAAAAACCCAACACTTAGGTATTTCATCAAACACATGAGAATCGTGAATTCAAACATGGGAATGGGTAAATCGTGTGATAGTAACATAATTACAATACTAAAACCACGAGTTAAGGATTTAACATGAAAATTTCATCATTTAAATATGTAAAGGCTCATTCCATCAAAACACTTGTAAACACAATACATAAATCGAAATTCATAAGTACTTCATCGAGATAATTCATCATAAACATGTAAAATTAATCATTTATAACTTAAAAATGGATTCTTGGACTCCATGGGTAAAAAGGCCCATGGATGAACATCACACATACCTTAAACCCTTAATCTTGAAAGAAAAATACTAATCTTAAAGCTTTCTTGAAGGTTCTGGGATTTTGGAAATTTGAATTCTTGGTTTCCTTGGAGAGGAAAAAATGGAATTTGATGATCTTGATGAAAAAATTGGGTTTACTTTAAGAGAAAATTGGAGAAGATGGGCAAATAATGCCCTAACTGATGTTTTAATTCGTGTTTTTATGAATTGATTTGATGGGAAAAGTCATAACTACCCCTAAGGAGATTAAATTCGCAACTGGAACGTGGTTTAATGGGTCACGCAATGCGACAAAAAGTCCATCACTATCGTGGTGAGCTGCTGGAATCAAAATCCAAACACGACCCAATCCTCGTTCGAAAAATCTAAAACTTCCCCAAGATATGCTCCTTTCACCCCTGAACATGAATTAACTCAAAAACCTACATCTAGGGGTTGGGATGTCCAATTAAAAAATCCTCGAATTTAAGAGGCCAAAATCAAGACTAAGTCCCCAACACTTAGTGAAATGTTCAGGCTTTATGCCTCTTATGCATGCAACTAGGAGCTGAACTAAGCTAAGTATAATATGGGGTATTACAATATCTCCCCCTTGGGAAAATTCATCCTCAAATGAGACTGATTAAGCTAGACTACTGGGGAAAACTGAAATCACATACTAAACATGCATAACTGAAAACAGGATTACATGACTGAGTCTGAAACATGCTACATGACTGAACTGAATTTTTGAATGCATGCAAAGACATGAGAATGATTATATAGCTGGGACTGAGAATGGGAAAAGAGTGAATCTAAGAAGAACGGTTACCTTAAGCTAAGTCTGAGTTTGCAGAGAAAAGATGAGGGTACTTGGTACATGTATCTGTTTCTGCTTTCCTAGTGGCTCCCTCAACAGACTGATTCCTCCAAAGAACTTTAACCAAAGTAATTCTTTGTTCTTTAGTCTACGAATCTGACGATCAAGGATCTCAACTGGGATTTCTTCATAAGAAAGGCTATCCTGAACATCTGTGCTTTGTAAAGTAACTACAACAGCTAGATCACTAATACACATCCTTAACAAGGAAACGTGAAACACTGGATGCAGTGATGTCAAATCTACAGGCAACTCATGCTCATAAGTTACCTTTCCTAAATGACTCAAAATTCTGTAAGGGCCAACATCTCAGGGACTAAGCTTCCCCTTCTTACCAAATCTCTTCACTCCCTTCATGGGCGAGATTTTCAAGTACACCAAATTTTTAACTTCAAACTCAAGATCCCTTCTCCTAATGTCTGCATATAATATTTGATGACTTTGGGTTGTCTTAAGCCTCTCCCTAATCAACTGAACCTTTTCTATTCCATCAAACATCGAATATGGTCCCATAAAAGCAGACTCACTTATCTCAAACCAACCAATAGGATATCTACATCTTCTCCCATAGAGAGCCTCAAAAGAAGCCATCTGGATACTGGAGTGATAATTGTTATTGTAGACTAACTCGACCAAAGGTAAGTGATTATACCAACTACCCTTGAAATAAAGAACACACGCCCTCAATATATCCTCTAGGGTTTGAATGGACCTCTCAACCTGACCGTCTGTCTGAGGATGAAAATTTGTACTGAGATGAACTTGGGTACCAAGACCCTTCTGAAATATTTTCCAAAAGTGAAAGGTAAACTGAGTACCTCTATCTGAAATAATTAACAATGAGACTCTATACAACCCAACCAACACTCTAATATAGAGATTGGTGTAATCCTCGGCTGAATAAAAAGTATGAACTGGCAAGAAATGGGTTGATTTGCTCATTCAGTCTACAATAACCCATATCAAATCACGCTGATGACGCATACGAGGAAAACTCATCACAAAATCTAGGTTTACCTTTTCCCATTTCTAAGTAGGAAAATTGAATTCCTACATTGTACTACTAGGCCTCTGGTGCTCATCCTTAACCTGTTGATAATTAGAACACTTAGCTACAAACTCTACAATATTCCTCTTCATACAGCTCCACCAATAGATTTCTTGCAAGTCATGGTACATCTTAGTGGCTCCTGGATGCAAGGAGTAACGTGCACCTTGCGCTTCAACCAAAATTCACTATCTTAAACCATCAACACATGGCACACACAACCTACCCTGACATCACAACACACCATCTCCCCCTTGGGAGAAAACCTCTACTTTCTGATCTGTAACTGATTCCTTCAACTTAACCAAATTGGAATCCCTATCTTGCTTTTCTTTCAATTTGGCAACCAAAGAAGATTCTGAACCATTCTGATGTCATTTACTACCCTCAGCTGAAACAACCAACCGAACACCTAGTCTAGTAAGTTAATGAACCTCTATGACTAGCTTTCTCTTATCATTCTCAACATGAGCAACACTACACATAGACAATCTACTAAGGGTGTCTGCCACCACATTGGCCTTGCCCAGATGATACAATACACTTATATCATAGTCTTTTAACAGCTCAAGCCACCTTCTCTAATAATAATTTAAATCCTTTTGCAAAAACACATACTATAAACATTTGTGATCCGTGAACACATCAACATGAACTCCATAAAGATAATGCCTCCAAATTTTCAAGGCAAAAACAACGGATGCCAACTCAAGATCATGGGTAGAGTATTTATTTTCATGGGGCTTAAGCTGTTTAGAGGCATAGCTATGACCTTACCTCTCTAAATCAACACACAATCAAGACCAACTCTAGAAGTATCACAGTAAACAACAAATCCATCTGAACCATCTGGCAAAGTCATGACTGGGGATGAGGTGAGTCTAGTCTTCAACTCCTGAAAACTCTTTTCATAAGAATCAGACCACTGAAACTTGAATTTTTCTTGAGTCAATCGAGGAATGAGGGATGCAATAGCCGAAAACTCTTCAAAAAACCATCGGTAATAGCCAGCCAAATCCAAGAAACTTATGATATCTGATAGAGAGATGGGTCTGGACCCATTTTTCAGGACTTTGATCTTTTAAGGGTCAACTCTAATTCCATCCCCAAAAATAATATGGCCAAGAAAAGCTAGTGATCTTAGCCAAAATTCGCACTTACTAAATTTGGCAAACAACTGATGAGTTCTAAGAGTCTGCAATACAATTCTGAGATGGTATGCATTATCATTTTCTGTACAGTGGTAGATGAGAATATCATCAATAAAGACGATGACGAACATGTCTACGTACTACTTGAAAACTCTTTTTATTAAGTCCATTAAAGATTTTGGGGAATTCGTTAGTCCAAAAGACATAACTAAAAATTTAAAGTGACCATACCGGGTTCTGAAGGCTGTCTTCGAAATATCATAGTCTCTGACTCTGAGCTGATGATAGTCGGATCTGAGGTTTATCTTAGAGAAATAACAGGCACCCTAAATTTGGTCAAATAAGTCATCAATCCTAGGGAGTGGGTACTTATTCTTGATTGTGACTTTGTTCAACTAACAGTAATCGATGCACATTCTGAGAGAACCATCTTTCTTACGCACTAAAAGGATTAGAGCACCCCATGGGGAAACACTGGGCCTGATGAATCCCTTATCTAAGAGATCTTTCAACTGTTCTTTCAACTCTTTGAGCTCAGCTGGAGCCATTCTACAGAGTGGAATGGATATAGGTCGGGTATCTAGAAGGAGATCTATTCTGAAGTCAATTTCCCTTTTAGAAGAAACTCCGAGAAGATCTTCAGGGAACATATTTGGAAATTCCCTTACTGCAGAAACTGACTCAAGACTTGGGGTCTCATAACTAGAGTCTTTAACTCGAACAAGATGGTACATGCACCTCTTAGATATTATTTTCTTGCCTTAATATATGACCAAATTTTCCCCCTAAGCAGTAAAGTATTACCTATCCATTCAATAACTGGTTCATTAGGAAACTAAAACTGAACGACTCTATTTCTGCTATCAACTGAGGCATAACATGAGTAGAGCTAATCAATATCGAGAATGGCATCAAAATCAATCATCTCTAACACCACAAAGTCAACTGAGGTAACTTTCTGGGATATTGTGACCTGACAGTTCCTGTATACCTGTTTGGCTACAATAGAGACACCTACTGGAGTGGAAACTGAGAAGGGTTCTCTAAAGATTCAGGACTGATACCAAAGTCGACCGCTATATAGGGCATTACAAAAGAGAGAGAAGCTCCAGGATCTAATAAAGAATAAACACGAAGGTGAAAGACATGTAACATACCCGTAACCATATTAGGAGAACTTTTTTTATCCTATCGAGACTGAAGTACATACAACCTATTCTGGCGTTGTCCACTGGTGCCACTAGAAGTAGCACACTATTGGGTCAGACAACCTGCTGCCACTGCTAAAAAAGTTAGTGTGACCCTGTTGGCGATCATTCCTACCCTTCCACATACTTGTAGGACACTCTCTCATCCTGTGGCGTGGCTTGCCACCTCTAAAACATACTTCACTAACAGTTCTACACACACCCTAATGATTTCTTCCACACTTCCCACAGAGTGGATTAGCAGAACCACTCTTTATGCTACCCTGAGATTTAGAGTCTGGTGCTCTATCCCGATTATTATTCCTGAACTTTGGTACTGGTCCACTAACTGAAGATGGAGCTGGGGCTGAAGATTTCTGATGGAACTGAGAATGGTTACCATTTTTTGACTTTGGCTAAGTAAAGTTAAAGCTACCTGTTCTAGCTCTCTTATTCTCTCTCTCTTTTTCTCCTTGCGCTTCTCTTCCTTAATCTGTTAAGCATGAACCATCAGTCTAGATAGGTCTATCTCCTTAATCAACATAGTAGTCCTACACTCTTCAAACATACTATCAGCTATACCAAAAACAAACTTACTCATTCGATACCTATTATCAGCCACCATCAAAGGAGCATACCTCGCCAACATCGATGGAGCATACCTCGCCAACTGAGTGAACTTAAGTGAGTATTCCTTCACACTTATACTACCCTGCTTTAAATTAATGAACTCTTGAACCTTATCTTTCCTCAACTATAACATAAAGAACCTGTCTAGGAAGGCCATGGAAAACTTCTCGCACTCAACAGGCATTGCCTCTACATAACTATTACCTTTTCACTGCTTATACCAGGCGTGAGCTACATCCTGCAACTGATAGACAGCCAACTCTTCACTATCACTTAAAGTGACACCCATGATATCAGTCACCTTCTGAACCATATCAAGAAATTCCTGTGAATCCTCCTCAAACTTAGATCCCCAAAACAAAGGAAGATTCATTCGGGTGAAATTCTGAATCCAAGTTGCAGCTGCTTTTGCCACTGGATTAGCTAGGGAAACAGCTTGTTGATTATTCTGAGTAGCTACTGAATGATCTAGGGTAGTGAATATAGCCTTGAACTCAGCATGAGAGATGTGCTCATTTAGGGATCTTCCTGAACAGGCAAAGGTGCAGGCTGATTTCTATTTCTTCTCTCATTTTTTCTTTTGGGATGTATTGTTTGTAAACTAAAGGAAGAATAAGTCAAAAAGAGAGTTTTAAATAGAGCTTATGCTCATTCACATGACATGAGTACTGAAAGAAAGGAAACTTTTCCTAAAACATCTTGTAGCCTCTTGTCCATAAGTGTGGCACGATTCACACCCATGCACAAGACTCTACTCAATGCGGATATTTAAATACCCTAGGACACTATAAAACCTTAGGCTCTGATACCAAGTTTTTTCATGACCCGAGGCTACCTCCTAGTCGTGACAACGGTGCTTATGGTCACAAGTGACCATAAGATAACTCATGAGTTGGTACCTGCTGTGAGCACTGATTATAATAGTAACAAAACATATATGCGAAAGATATATTGAGAAACATAGTCATGCCAATCTGAATACTGAAAGTATAACTGTCAAGTTTAAAACAACTGATAATATAGAAAGGTCTAGTAACTGAATAACTATCTAATTGACTGTCTGATTGTTTCAAAGCCTCTAACTAACTAACTAACTATGGATTTGATGGGACAAACCCCCAACTAACTCCAACTGACTAAATAGCGAAATACTAAAATAACTGAATGAAAGATAAACTTTTCCTCAAAAGATGACGACTCACTGTTGTTGCTGTTATAATACTAAACTATCTT
Source organism: Capsicum pubescens (assembly GCA_030864215.1). Taxonomy (NCBI): domain Eukaryota; kingdom Viridiplantae; phylum Streptophyta; class Magnoliopsida; order Solanales; family Solanaceae; genus Capsicum; species Capsicum pubescens. The sequence continues at coordinate 80,121,489 of CM061541.1, read as the reverse complement.
AGCGTAGTCAGGAAACTATGCGTCCGAACCTATGATATAAGACATCATAGCGCAAAGACAGCATGAGGTCAGTACTTTAAATGTAGTAGTATATGAGATGAGGTTAGGCTAAAATACATGGGTTAACTATGTATAAAGTAATGGTTGACTAACTAATATGAGATAACTGAGTAAGCATGCATGAAAACTGAAATACTAAGAATGCAAGACCAAGTATATATATATTTTTAAAATAAATTGTAAAATGAAATACTGAAATATGATAGCTGAATAGCTAAAAATCTATATGCTTTGGTCAAGCAGACCTGAACTGAAACTATACTGAATACTGTACTAAGACTGTGAGAGCTAGCTAAAACCGACATACCCCAAATTTATTGTTGGGGTCCAACTTGTAAACCCAGTTGGAAGGATGTTAGTACCGTGCCATAAGTTCTAATGTTGGTTGTGTGAATCCACTAATGTGATGTCCCAAAGGACTTAGGTGTCATGCCTAACTAACGGGGGACCCATCAAAGTATACAGTGGCGCCGTAGTTATTGAACTTAGGGACTGCTACTAATATTTCATGCCTAACTGGAGGGGGAGACAAGTGCCTCATGCCTAACTAACGGGAGAGACTCCATCCCTACATTCACTCAAAGCTAAGTTTTACTCCTAACTTAAAGACACTGATTTTGAACTGAACTAAACTCAACTGAGAGTTATTCTATAACTGATAGTGCTCATCATAAATATGAATATCTGTGTATACTGATAAAATTCATGGATTAACTATCTGAATACTTGAAAAAATAAATTTATATAAATCACATAGGTATCACGTGTTCAAAACCCACCAACACTGAATGAAATTAACAATAATGCCATATAAAATTTGTAAAACCATAGTAGGGGATCATAGTTCAAAAACCCAACACTTAGGCATTTCATCAAACATATGAGAATCGTGAATTTAAGCATGGGGATGGTTAAATCGTGTGATAATAACATAATTACAATACTAAAACCATGAGTTAGGGATTTAACGTGAAAATTTTATCATTTAAACATGTAAAGGCTCATTCCATCAAAACACTTGTAAACACAATACATAAATCAAAATTCATAAGAGCTTTATGTAGATAATTCATCAAAAACATGTAAGATTCATCATTTCAAACATAACAATGGATTCTTGGACTCTATGGGTGAAAAGGGCCCATGGGTGAACATCACACATACGTTAAACCCTTAAGCTTGAAAGAAGAATACCAATCTTGTAGCTTTCTTGAAGGAACTTGGATTTTGGAAGCTTGAATTATTGGTTTCCTTGGAAAGGAAGGAATGGAATTTGATGATCTTGGGGGAAAAGTTGGGTTTGCTTTGAGAGAAAATTGGAGAAGATGGGCAAATAATACTGTAACTGACGTTTTAATTCATGTTTTTACGAATTGATTTGATGGGAAAAGACATAACTGCCCCTCAAGAGATTAAATTTGAAACTGGAATTCAATTTTATGGGTCACCGCAATGAGATGAGGAGTCTATCACTATATGGACCACGACACGATTCTATCGCGGTAAGCTACTGGAATCAAAATCCAAATAGGACCTAATCCTTGTCCAAAAAATCCAAAACTTCCCCGAGACATACTCCTTACACCCCTGAATATGAATTAACTCAAAAACCTATATCTCAGGATCGAGAAGTCCAATTTAAAAATCCTCAAAGTTAAGAGGCCCAAAATAAGACTAAGTCCCCAACACTTAGTGAAATTTTTAGGCTTTAACCCACTTATGCATGCAACTAGGAGCTGAACTAAGCTAAGTATAATATGGGTTATTACACAACCCATCTATTTTTTTTGTCCGTTTATTGGTTTTGGTTTGTGGTCGCTTGGAAAATGCCTTCCCTTTATTTGATGGTGGTGGTTTTGTTGTCCTAATTGCCTTGGACTTTTTGCGGGGGTGTTTTCTTGATGAGAGGTTCTTTTGGATGATCGCATCTCAAGCCTATCACTATGGCAAACTCTACCACGTCAAAACAAATCGGCATGCCATTGTAGTTGATCCAAATTTCATCCATCTTCTTGCCCTCCTCCTTCTATTCTTTATCATCCCCTACGTACTTAATCCTGCACTTTAGAAGACCATATACCATGCTCATTTGGAAACGGGAATTGTTGTCCTCAGACAGCTCAAAAAAGTGTACAAAATAGCTTTTATTAAAAGTTCATCTATTTTTTCCTCCTTCATTGTTTTCCTAAAAATTTTCCCCAACTAAGATTTAAGTACAAAATCACCAGTTAAATCTATAGGGTAATCTATCGGCATCTCAACTTGAAACCTGTCAATACTAATTGTTTTAAAAGGATTATGCTGAGATTTCGTTTTTAATTCACATCCTATTAATGATGCATTATCATTATTTTGATCATCATCCTCTTTCTAACTTTCTACTTTCTCTTCTTTTTCTTCATCCTTACTTTTATTTTTATCATCACCCTCTACAGACCCTTCTCCACCTCTCGCAATATCATTTTTATATCTTTCATCTATTTTACTTTTCCCTAAATGAGATTGTTCAGGAAGCTCCTCCGAATCCATTTGTACTCTAGCTTTTTTTGGTAGGCGGTCAGAAGTTGATCCACTTTCACTTTTTTTTTCCTTTGGGAGACATGTTTTACCTACAAATAACAGAAAAATAAAAAATACATTACAATTGATGTCTGCATAAATTTAAAAAAACGGTAAGACAAATTTCAATAAATTTTTATATGCCACATTACAAAAAAAATTGTAACGCCCCGAATCTGGTATTCAGAACGCTACACGGTGCTCATGATCCTGAAAGACCACAAGCTAACCCATGGCTGATATTTGTATCTGTACACTGCATAATATACTATATAAATGCGGAAACATGAACTGAAAGGCCTTAAGGTTCAAAACTAAAACATAACTGATAAATCATAACATATGGATGGGGTATGAAATACCCAAATACTAAAATAACTATCCGAACATGATAGTCTGAAAAGCCTCTAACTGACTGAACTGTCTGAATAAGGAGTTGATGGGGCATGTCCCCAACTAACTCCAACTAATAAATTAATTAATGAGATAATAAAGAATGGTTATGTCCTCGAAGGATAAGGATTCACTGCTATCTCTGACTGCTGAGACTGGAATGCTACTGATGCTCTAAATCTCGTGCTTCTGAACCTATGGTATAAAACACCATAGCGCAAATGCATCAGTACTTTGAATGTACTGGTATGCATGGAAGGTAGGATGAATACAAAGGGTTCACATGCATGAACTATACTAACTGACTGGACAACATGAATGTGAGAATACATGCATGAATACATAATAACATAATTGAGTTCGTGATAACATGATTATTGAATCTGAGTACTGATACCATGAGATACTGATAACTATATAACTAAAATAACTGATACTGAGCGACTGTATCTGACAGTCTTGTTTTTTATAGAACTAGCTGAGTTCCATACTGTTATGAGTCGATTGTTTCTGACAGTCCTGAATTCTGTAGAACTATCTGAGTTCTATTACTGAGACTGAATGACTGTATCTGACAGTCCTATTTTTGAAACTGAAACTGTGGGAAGTAGTTATCTAACTAACATGCTCCTAATATGCCATTATGGCTGAGTTGGGGTCCAATCTGTAACCCCAATTGGAAGGGTGTCAAAACCGGGCCACTAGTAAGGACAATCTGTGAGTAACCCTCATATAACAGGTAACTCTAGTGAGAACGGTGGAAACCTTTACATAACGGGTTAAGCTACGGCATCTACCCTCATATAGCAGGCTATGATGTCTCAACCTACACTGGCTACGTAGTTTGGAATACAAGGATTACTTTTAAGAATTGCACCCTCATATAACAGGTGAGTTCTCATCCTTGGGTTCACTCGCTGTTAATTCCTACTCCAATCTGAATAGACACTGAACATGGATTACTGAACTGATTTAACTGAGTTCCGTTGACTAACAGAATAGTATTGAGATTACTGTATTACTGAAATTTCCTGAGTCACATGACTGACTGAGTTCTATGGATCATGGCTTGACTGAGGATATTGTAAAAACATGACACTGACTCTAGGCACACAGCTATATTTTTTGGGTACAAGTACCCCCAGGACTCCATGGAAAGAAACTAACAAAGCATGAATTTCTTGAGTACATGACTAACATTAGCAACCCATAATTCATTAAGTAAGATATTTCATCAAACATTTGGCATGCATAAACTTGTACATGAATGGGGATTTCATATTATCATACTAGTATGGCACTTTTCTTTCACATAAGCATTTAATCAAACACATGGGGTGCATGCTTTGGTCATAAAATCATCAACACATCTAATAATCATGGATACATCAATCAACTTGTAATTTGAAGTGGAGTTATCATGGTTATTATGCAAACCATCACATACTTGGGTCAATCATTGGAAAATATAATTTAAAACATGAATCAAAACCACACAGCACCATGGACATGAATTTCAATTCAATTTAAATCATGAATATTCACAAATACCCAAATCTTGGATTTTAAAATAGATTCTTGAGCTTCATGGGTGAAAGGGACCCATGAATCAACACATGACATACCTGGGTTGTGATTTCTTAAAGATTGATGGAGGAAAACTTGAATTGTTGACTTAGAATTAAACACCTAGGGTTTTCTTGTTCTTGAGGATAAATCTTGGAGAGAAGCCCTAATTTGATATTGTAAAAGAATAATGAACTTATGAGTTATGGTCGGGCATAATTAGGGGTTAAATCGGATGGAAAAAGACCCAAATACCCTTTTAAAAACATCTGTAAAATAACTGAATGGGATCTGTAATGGCTCGTGCGATGGTCTGTCACAGGCTCGATGGTCCGTCGTGTCGGTCGTCGTACGTGGACCAAGAAAAGAACTCACTGCCTAAGTAGCAAAGGCTTGGGCGATGATCTATCGCAAGTTCGACGGTTCGTCAACCTGTCCATCGCACATTTTCCATAAGGTTACCGTACTTTCTTCGTTGCGACGGTCTAGGTGACGGTCAGTCAACTTGTCCATCGCACTTGGGCGATTCTAACAGCTCTGAGTAAAACGTCCATAACTTTTTACTCTGATACCGGATATGGAAGAAATTGGTATCGTTGGAAAGCTAATTCAATTTCCCACATGATAGAAAGTGAAAATCTTAAAAATTTCACGTTTACAAAAATGGATTTATATTTCAAAGTAAGTTTTTAACATTCTTGGGATGATTTCAAGCTAGGTAGAGGTACAGGGTATTACAATATCTCCCCATTGAGAACTTTTGTCCTCGAATGAGACTGACTGAGAGGGGATTAGATAAACCGACGTACATAATGAACATAATCAATTGGAACATGATCTCATGACTGTCATGACTGATAACTTAGTATATCATACTGATCATGCATATTTGATGCATGTATAACTGATTCATGAATGCATGACTGAGTGTTCAAATAAACTAAGGTTCTCACAATAAGAATACATATCTAATGTATGATTATATAACTGAATTGACGTATGAATGCATGACTAAATATGCAATGTTATTTAATACCAAGTTTATAATGGAATTCTAAACATGACATGGATGCCAAGCTTGTAACTGAAATCTGAACATGAAACTGAAAAGCTTAAGGAGAATTGTTACCCTGAGCTTGATCTGAGTTGGCAGAGAAGAGGTGAGAATACTTGTTACGCATGTCTTCTTTTGCTTCCCAAGTAGCTCCCTCAACGGACTGATTTCGCCAAAGAACTTTGACTAGAGGGACTTCTTTGTTCCTCAGTCTACGAGTCTGATAGTCTAGGATTTTGACCGGATCTCTTCATAAGAGAGGCTATTTTGAACATCTGTGCTCTGAATAGGGACTACAACTACAAGGTCACCTATGCACTTCTTGAACAAAGAGACATGGAAGACTAGATAAACTGAGGCTAGATCTGAAGGCGATTCAAGCTCATAAGCTACCTTGCCGAATCGACTGAGAATATTGAAGGGACCGACATATCGAGGACTGAGCTTTCCCTTCTTGTCGAATGTCTTCACACCCTTCATGGGAGAGATCTTTAGATAGACATAGTCACCAATCTCGAACTCTAGATCCTTTTTGCGCACATCTGCATAAGACTTCTGTCGGCTCTAAGCATCCCAAAGTCTTTCTCTGATCAACTGGACTTTCTCTAAGGCATCGAATACTAAGTCAGGCCCTATAACTAAGGCCTCACTAACTTCGAAACAAACGATTGGATATTTGTATCTCCTACCATAGAGAACTTTAAATAGAGCCATTCGAATACTGGAATGATAGTTATTGTTGTATCAATTGCATACGCTCGCAGTATATCTTCTAGAGTCTAAATGGTCCTTTCTGCTTGACCATCTATCTGAGGATGAAAGGATGTACTGAGATGAATTTGGGTACCAAGACCCTTTTGGAATACTTTCCAGAAATGAGAGGTGAACTGGGTACCTCTGTCTGAGATAATAGATAAAGAAACACCGTGCAATCTAACCAACTCTCAGATGAAGAGTTTGGCATAATCCTAGGTTGAATAAGAGGAATGGACTGGAAGAAAAATGAGCTAACTTGGTCATTCGGTCTACAATGACCCAAACTGAATCATGCTGGCAACGAGTACGAGGCAAACCTGTCAAGAAGTCCATGTTCACTTTTTTCCACTTCCAAGTAGGAATATTGAACTCCTTCATGGATCCACTAGGCTTCTGATGCTCTATTTTAACCTGTTGACATGTAGAGCACTTAGCCACTAACTCTGCAATATCACTCTTCATCCCACTCCACCAATAGATTTCCCGCAAGTCTTGGTACATTTTTGTGGCCCCTGGATGAATAGAGTAGCATGCACCATACACTTCTGCAAGAATTTTCTACCTTAAGTCATCTACACCTGAAATACACAAACGACCCTGACAATGCAAAACACCATCTTCCCCTTTGGAGAAAACCTCTACTTTCTGATCTTTGACTAACTTTTTCAATTTGACAAGGCTGGGGTCTGTATCTTGCTTTTCTTTTACCTCGCAAACTAGAGATGATTTTGAACTACTCTGAACCCATATGTCACCCTCCTCTTTGTCGACTAAGCGAACACCTAGTCTGATAAGCTGATGGATTTCCTTAGCTAGCTTCCTCTTACTGTCCTCAACATTAGCAATACTACCCATAGATAGTCTACTGAGAGCGTCGGCCACTACATTGGCCTTGCCCGAATAATAAAGGACACTCATGTCGTAATCTTTCAAGAGCTCTAACCACCTTCTCTGAAAAAGATTGAGATCTTTCTGAGAAAAGACATACTGAAGGCTCTTATGATCTGTGAACACATCCACATGAACTCTATATAGGTAATGCCTCCAAATCTTTAAGGCAAATACTACGGCTGTTAACTCAAGATCATTAGTCGGATAATTCTTATCATGGTGTTTGAGATGCCTGGAGGCGTAGGCTATGACCTTACCATGCTGCATAAGGACACAACGCAAACCTACTCTAGATGCATCACAATACACCATGAACCCATCTGAACCATTTAGAAGATCTAAGACTGGGGTTGAGGTGAGACAGATTTTCAACTCCTAAAAACTCTTCTCGCAAGGATCTGACCACTAAAACTTGACTTTCTTCTAAGTTAACCTGGACATAGGGGATGCAATAGAAGAAAATCCCTCAACAAACCATTTGTAATAGCCGTCCAAACCCAAGAAACTCCTGATATCTGATGGAGAGACAGGGTGAGGCTAGTTTCTTACTGCTTTGGTCTTTTAAGGATCTACTTTAATGCTATCACCTGAAATGATATGGCCAAGGAATGCTACTAACCTTAGCCAAAGTTCGCACTTACTGAATTTGGCGAACAACTGATGATCTTTGAGAGTCTGAAGTACGATTCATAGATGGTCTGCATGATCACGCTCACTGCGGGAATAGACTAGAATATCATCTATAAAGACTATGACGAACATGTCCAAGTACTACTTGAACACACGGTTCATCAAGTCCATGAAAGTTGCTGGGGCATTGGTAAGACCAAAGGACATGACTAGGAATTAGAAGTGACCATAACGAGTATGGAAGGCTATTTTTGGAATGTCACAGTCTCTAACTCTGAGTTAATGATAGTTGAATCTGAGGTCTATCTTAGAGAAATAGCTGGCACCCTGAAGTTGGTCAAACAAGTCATCGATTCTGGTAAGAGGATACTTATTCTTGACCGTGACTTTATTAAGCTGACAGTAGTCAATACACATTATGAGAGAACTATCTTTCTTGTGCACGAATAAAACTGTTGCACCCTACAGGGAAACACTGGGTCTGATGAATCCCTTGTCTAAGAGATCCTTCAACTGTTTTTTCAATTCTCTGAGTTTTGCTGGTGCCATTCTGTATGGCGGAATAGATATAGGTTGAGTATCTGGAAGAAAATCAATACCGAAGCCTATATCTCTTTCAGAAAGAATTCCTGGAAGATCTTCGGGAAAGACATCTGAATATTCATTCACAACTGAGACTGAATCAAGATTAGGAGTTTTAGAACTAGTGTCCTTAACTCGAATAAGATAATAGAAACATCCCTTAGCAGTCTTCTTTAAGAATCAAGACTAAATCAAGACTAACCTCTGAAGGCTGAAGTACTACCCCTTCACTCTAGGACAGGTTCATTCAAAAACAAAAACTGGACTATTCTATTTCTGCAGTCGACTGTGGCATAGAAGGAATGAAGCCAATCCATGCCAAGAATGACATCAAAATCAGTCATCTCTAATTCAACTAAGTCTGCTGAAGTAACTTTCTAAAATATCAAAATTGGGCAATTCCTGTATACCCATCGGGCTATGATAGTTTTACCCACTGGGGTAGAGACTGAAAAGGACTCTGTTAGAATTTTGGGACTGGTTCTGAAATCGTCTACTATATATGGAGTCACAAAAGACAAAGAAGCTCCTGGATCTAGCAAAGCGTAAATATGCACATGAAAGATCTATAACATACCAGTAACCACATCAGGAGCATTTTCCTGATCTTGCTGGGACTGGAGAGCATAAAGTCTATTTGGGCATTGCCCACTAGTAGCACTGGAATTGGCACCCTACTGATTTGGGCGACCGGACTGAGCTGAGGAACGTTCTGTTGATCCTGAGGACAGTCTCTGACTCTGTGGTCAAGCTTTCCACATCCGAAACAAATACCGCTGCCAACTCTACAAATACCCTAATGGTGCTATCCATAAGTCTGGCAAAGAGGATAGGTGCCGGAACTACTAACACTACCCTGAAACTTAGAGCCTGGCGCTCCATCTTTGTTACCATCCCTGAACTTAGGAGCTGGTGCACTAGCTGAAGAAGGAGCTGGAACTGATGAATTAGGAAGAAACTGAGAACGGTTTTCTCCTTCTAATTTGGGTTGAGCAAAGTTGAAACTATCTGTCCTTGCTCTCTTATTTTACTTCTCCCTCACCTTAATCTTCTGATCTTCTATCCACTGAGCATGAGTCATGATCCTGGCTAAAGTCATGTCACTATTCAACATCGCAGACCTACACTCATTGACCATACTATCATTCACCCCAGAAACAAACTTACTCATCTTAGCCTTGCTATCTGTAACCACATGAGGAGCATGTCTATCTAATTGAGTAAACTTAAGAGAAAACTCTTTCACCATCATATTGCCCTGCCTGAGGTCAATGAATTCTAACACCTTAGCCTCTCTCAGATCTTGGGGAAAGAATCTATCTAAGAATGCAGTGACAAACTCCTCCCACTCAATAGGCCCTAAATCATCTGTCCTTTCTGACTTACACTGCTTGTACCAAGTGTGAGCAATATCCTACAACTGATATGCAGCAACCTCAACACTCTCAACAGAAGTAACCCCCATGATGTCGGTAACTTTATGAACTTGATCGATGAATTCCTGAGGGTCCTCATCTGACTTAGACCTAAAAAAGAATGGAGGATTCATTCGGGTGAAGTCCCGAATCCTGGTTGCAGCTGAATTAGCAACTGGGTTGACCGGAACGACAGCTGGTTGTTCATTCTGAGTAGCAACTGAATGAGCAAGAGTAGTGAATACAGCTCTGAACTCTGCATGAGAAACATGTTTGCCCAAAGGATTTTCGGACTGAGAGGCTGGCTGATTCTCGTTTCTTCTCTTAAGAGGCATGTTCTGTAGGAGAAAATGGAGAAACAGATTAGACTGAGAGATTAGATTGAGATTATGCTCACTAGCACGACATGACTACTGAAAAAAGGGAAACTGTTCCTAAAACATCTCATAGCCTTATGCATATAAATGTGGCGCGCAACACACCCATGTATAAGACTCTACTAGATGCGGCTTTCAGACTTCCTAGGACTCTATTGAACCTTAGGCTCTGATACCAATTTTGTAACGCCCCGAATCTAGTACCCGAAATGCTACACAGTTCTCACGACCCCGAAGTACCACAATCTAACCCATGACTGATATCTCTAACTGAATACTGCATAATATACTGTATAAATGTAGAAACATGAACTTAAAGGCCTTAACGTTAAAAACTGAAACAGAAATGATAAATCATAACATATGGATGGGGTATGAAATACCCAAACACGACCAATACCACCACCACCACCAGCCACTACAAACACCATTAATATCAGCACCATACCAACACCAACACCAACACCAATAGCCACCACAAACACCACCAATACTAACACCACCAATACCAATGCCGCCAACACCAACACCAACACCAATGCCACTAATACTAATACTAAAACCAACACCAACAATAATGCCACCAACACCACCACACCACCACCAACACCACTTACACCACTACTAATGCCACCAATATCACCACCAATACCACCAATACTAATCCCAACACCAATTGAAATTAGCAATGCCACCAATACCAAAACCAAGACTACCAACACCACCACCAATTCCACCAACACCACTAATACCACCACCAATGCCACTAAGACCAGCAACACCACCTCGAAGACCACCAATGACACTATGAAGACCACGAAGACCACCACCAACATCCACCAACAATACCACAAAAACCATCTAATAATACCACTACATTCAATGGAATACTTCGATAAAAATAAGGGTTTTCTCAGGTTCTTCCTATGATTTTATCGTCAAAACTCAAAATTGTTAACCCATTCTCAAAGATAACACAACTAAAAGTATTCTTTTTCATCATTAACTAAAAATCTATAATTTTTAGAAAAAAAATAAATGTAGAACTCTTCTCAAACTTTGTTACCTATGAAATAGTGAAAACGATGGATACAAGGAAGAATAAAGTCAAAAATAACAACTATGTGGACAGAAATGGGAAGAAAATCGATCTGTTATGAAGGTTTGAGCAATATAATAAGAAATTCTTATTTTTATTATTGAGAGAGAAAGAAAAGAGTGAGAACTTGAGATTTCAAATGATGAAATATTTTTCCCATAAATGGATAATTTGTCTGGGTTAATTTGTATCTTGAAAAAGAATAACAAGTTTTAAAAATGTTAATTTAATCTGAATTCATCTTCATTAAGTTTTTAAAAGAGATAAATTTTAACTGTTTCATTATAATAATTATATTAAGTTCAACTCAGATTGATCGATTGATGACTCGGGTCAGGAAGAACGCAATACCAATATCATGCAATTGCAACGACTCAATTGACATTATAGTTGACCCTGTGAACTCATCACTAGTTCTAGATAAATCAATTTAGGTATTTCAAATAATAGGCTAACCTGAATCATTTCAACTCAGATTGATTGGATGACGACTCAGGTCAGGAAGAATGCAATACCAACATCATGCAATTGCAATGACTCAACTAAAACTATAGTTGACCCTGTGAACTCATTCAAATAATTAGATAATATGAATCATTTCAAGTCAGATTGATCGATTGATGACTCAAGTCAAGAAGAACGCAATACCAACATCATGCAATTGCAATAACAAAATTAAAATTGTAGATGAACCTGTGAACTCATCCCTAGTTCTAGCTAAATCAATTTAGGTATTTCAAATAATAAGATAATATGAATTATTTCAACTCAAATTGATCGATTGACGACTCAAGTTAGGAGGAATGTAATACCAACATCATGCAATTGCAATGACTCAATTGAAACTATCATTGACCCTGTGAACTCATCCCTAGTTATAGATAAATCAATTTAGGTATTTCAAATAATAAGCAAATAAGAATCATTTCAACTCAGATTAATCGATTGATAACTCAGGTCAGGAGAAATATAATACCAATCTCACGAAATTGCAATGACTCAATTGAAAATGTAGTTGACCCTATGAACTCATCCCTAGTTATATATAAATCAATTTAGGTATTTCAAATAATAATCTAATATGAATTATTTTAACTCAGATTGATCGATTGATGACTCAGGTCATGAGAAACGCAATACCAACATCATGCAATTGCAATGACTTAATTGAAACTGTTGTTGACCCCGTAAACTCATGCCTAGATATATTTAAATCAATTTAGGTATTTCGAATAATAAACTAATATGAATCATTTCAACTCAGATTGATCGGTTGATGAATCAGGTTAGGAGGGACGTAATACCAACATTATGTAATTGCAACAATTCAATTGAAACTGTAGTTGACCCTATGAACTCATCCCTAGTTATAGATAAATCAATTTAGGTATTTCAAATAATAATCTAATATGAATCGTTTCAACTCAAATTGATTAATTAATAACTCGGGTCTGGAGGAACGCAATACCAACATCATGCAATTGCAATGACTCAATTGAAACTATAGTTGACCCTGTGAACTCATCCTTAGTTATAGATAAATCAATTTAGGTATCTCAAATAATAACCTAATATGAATTATTTTAACTCAGATTGATCGATTGATGACTTAGGTTAGGAGGAATGCAATACCAACATTATGCAATTGCAGTAAATCAATTGAAATTATAGTTGAACCTGTGAAATAATCCCTAGTTCTAGATAAATAAATTTAGGTATTTTAAATAATAAGATAATATGAATCATTTCAACTCAGATTGATTAATGACTTAGGTCTAGAGGAACACAATACTAGCATCATGCAATTGTAACGACTTAATTGATACTATAGTTGACCCTGTGAACTCATCCCTAGTTCTAGATAAATCAATTCAGGTATTTCAAATAATAAGCTAATGCGAATAATTTAAAATCAGATTGATTGGTTGACAACTCAAATTAGGAGAAACATAATACCAACACCATGCAATTGCAACGACTCAATTGAAACTATAGTTGACCCTGTGAACTCATCCCTAGTTCTAGCTAAATCAATTAAAATTGTAATTAAAACTATAACTCAATTAAAATTATATAAAAATAGATGTTCAACATACTGCAATAGATGACTTATCTATTGGAAATTATCAAACAGATAAATAAAACTATTACAACAGATTACCTATCTTTTATAAATTATCAAATAGATGTTGCCATCTTTGCGACAAATAACTGAGATATTGGAAATTTTCAAACTGAAATTGACATCTGTTGCAACAGATGACTTATATGTTTTAAGATATTTTTTTATTTTAAAACAATTTTTTGTATGAGATAAAAAAAGATAAAATACTAAGGCAGTGAAAAATATTTCTCGAATAACTCAAAAATCTCCTCCTTGAGTAGTCTTATCTTGTCTTTTCAATGTCACCGTCTCCTCATGCCCCTCAAATTTATTAATGAATATTTAAAGCCAATCTCTAGAATTATCTCTCCTTCAGTCGTAAATTAATTCATCTCTCTTTTTTCTCTTTCTCTCTTCTTAAAGGTAATCACAACCGTCTCCTTTTTTCTCTTTGTTTTCGCTTTTCTCTCCTTTTTTGCATGAGGATCCTTTCGGGTCTCAACTGATCTATATCTTTTCTCCAACTAAAATGGGTGTTTTGATCCCTTTGCTTTTTTGACATTAGAGATATGGTTCACTAATGCTCTTTCCTTCTCATCTTTTTTTTTGTATGTTATTTAAATTAGATATTTACATCTGTTATTTTTATTTATTTATCCATTACCCATATCCTATTTATTGAGAAAATATAAAAGCCTTGTTGGCAGTATCATTTTTTATATCATTTTTTTGTTTCTTTGTTATTGTTGGTGGTGGTGGCGGTGGTTGTGGTGGAACATATGGTGTTGGAATATGTGGTTTTTATGTTGTTGATGGTGTTGGAACATATGGTGTTATTTATTTATTGTTGATGTTGGTGGTGGTGTTGGTGGTATTGAAATAGATTCCCTAACTGTTGCAACAAACGAATTAGCTACTGGAATAGACGGAGCAACTGTTGGAAGAAATCAAAACTGTACCAAGGCTGGTTTGATTTATTCCAACATATGACCCATCTGTTGTAACATGTCAGATATCTATTGCCATATATGCATCGCCTGTTGCAACAAATGACTCATCTATTGAATAGATAGAGAATCTATTGCAACAGTGGGTCATCTGTTGGAACACTTGTTGTAATGCGTTGTAATCATTCAATTTTGTGTTACCTTTTTTCTAAAATTATGAAGACATCAATTGTAATGTTTTTTTTGTTCTTCTCTTGTTTGACATCAATTTTTTTCTCATATTTGTAGATAAAATAAAGTGAAAGTGGATCAACTTTTGCCTAACCAACATAAAAGGCTAGAGTAAAGATGGGTTCAGAGGAATAAGTTGCTTACAGATAGAACCACATCATATGTGGGAGGTATGTATTAATGATCTTGTTATTGTGAAAACACATATAGAGTACACCAATTTTGTGAATAAAGTTTTTTACCGATCAGGCATTAATCATTCAAAGATGATATTGCATTTTACAGTTAAGATTGATAGGTTTCAACTGATAAGGACGAGGTACCAAGTAGGTGGTGTCGATACCCTATTGCAGTTTAATGATAGTTTTGCATATGTTTAAGGGTTCAATGGACTTTTGAAAGGCCTCAAAATCCTCGCACTGCATCAACCAAGAATGAAAATCAATATAGTTATTACCCTCATCCAAATTTATATGGCTGGGTTGCTCGGGGTGACATTTATACAATAGAAGGTGCTTGGGAGAATATCTGTGAGGGAAATGGGAGGTGTTGAAAACCATATATTAACTCAGACCTTATTGAAAAAGAAATATAGGGTATCAAAGAACCTGTAGTGAATCTGGCTGATGAATTTGGCATGAAAAATGAAAAAAATGAATGAGCTAAAAAAATAAAAGTGTATCCAGAAATGAAAATCCATTATTCGATTTTGAAAAAAAAAATGGTGAAGTGGACTAGAGTTGTGCACTTTGTTGGGAAACTACGCCTAGCTATCACAGACTGAGTGATGACTTACAAAGCACAAGATCAGAACTCTAAGGTTGCAGCTTTACAAGCACTGAGGGTGGTAAGATGGTTAGTCAGGAATGGAACTTGAACCAACAACTCCTAAAGTAAAAATAAGGGATCAAGCCAAGGTGGAAATTTTTGAAGTTAAACTTGCATCCCAGGCCTTCTGTTTGTGGTTCTGGTTAGGTCAAAGACAGTGTAAACAATAAGGCACGTGATTTCTACCCGACTTTAGACCTTTTTATTTCTAGTGTCATTGATCTGATCATAACCACAAACAGAAGGCATGGGATGTAAGTTAGACTTTAAAAATTGACACCTACGCTTCTCTTATTATTACTTTAGGAGTTGTTGGTTTAAGTTTCATTCTTGACTGAAAATCTTACCAATCCTCGATGCTCGCCAACATATTTCCATAGAGTTCTGATCCTGTGCTTTGTGGTTCTTCATTCAATCCATGCTAGCTAGTCGCAGTTCCCTAGAAAAGTGTTCAGCTCCAATCTACTTTACCATTTTTCTTTTCAACAACGACAGACGGATTTTAATTTTAGGACACACTTTCATATTTCCAACTCATTCAGTTTTTTTATCTTTCAAGTCAACTTCATTGGCCAGATTGGGTAGAAGTTCCTTACTTGTTGCCCTATATTTCCTATAAAATAAGGTTTAAGATGATATATCATCTTCTCCACCTTCTCTTTTCCACACAGGTATTCTCCCAAGCACCTTCTGATGTAAAATAGTCTCCTCGAGCAACCCATCCATATGAATTTGGACCAGGGGAATTTTTATTGGTTTTCCATTCTTGTTTACTGTAGTGGGGGGCTTTGAAGGTTTTCTCAAAGTAATTGCACCCTTAAAGTGTAATGCCCCAGAAATGCACCCTGGATGCCACACGATGCTTATGATCATAAGTGACCCCAAGCTAACCCATGAGCTGGTACCTACTAAGAGCACTGAATAAAACTGATAACAAAAGAACATGCGCGAAAATTAACTAAAAAATGCCATGAGGTTTTAAATACTGGAAATATTTATAAATCATAAGTCTGAAAACAACTGTCTGAAAAGTGATAAAAACTAATAATCTAACTGACTATCTGAAATGTCTGAAAGCCTCTAAGACTGACAGAAAAAACAAAGGGTTGATGGGACAGGACCCAACTAACTCCAAATAACTACTAAAACTAAATATTTATAAACTGAAATAAATATAAATATTCCTCGATATATGAGGAATCACCATTGTTGCTGATAAGCTGATCGAGCTAAGTGTGGTCAAGAAACTAAGCATCCAAATCTATGATATAAGACATCATTGCACAAAGAAAACTTATGCGATTAGTAATTTTAATGTACTAGTATACGAGATAAGGTTAGGCAAAAATGCATAGGCATAACTGCATGAGATAATGATTGAACGAATAGCATGATATGACTAAGTTCAAATGCACAAGAACTATAAAATCTGAGAATGCATGACCAAGCATATAATCTGATTCTGAATTAGTTTGTAAACTGAAATACTGAGATACTGATAGCTGAATAACTAATAACTATATGCTATGGTCAAACAAAACTAAACTGAGTTCTGAATTGAATACTGGACTGAAACTGTAGTAGCTATCATTTAGTCGACATACCCAAAAGAGCAAATTAGGGTCCAACCTGTGACCTCAGTTGGTAGGGTATTAGTACCATGCCATGGGTACTAACACTTGCTGTGTCGATCCACTAAATTTAAGTTCCAAAGGACTAAAGAGTCACCCTCTACTGGCAGGTGCCCTGGTGAGATATGTGTCAACCCTCAACTAGCAAGTGAACATCTTAAACCTATGTTGGTTACATAGTTCTGGAATGCAGGGATTGCTACTAAGAGTCACACCCTCAGCTGATAGGTGAGATCATATCCCTGGGTTTGCTCGGTGATAAATCCTACTCTCAATTGAACAGACTCGAATTACTGAACTGATCTAAGTTTAACTGATTATGATAACTGAGTGAACTAATAATGCTCATACGTATCTGAAAACATTCTGAAAATACTGAGATTAAGTAAAACAACTAAGTTTCGTGTATTCATAACCCCCATGACTCAATAGAAATAACAGTAGGACCACATGATAAAGCTTCAAAAACATAATAAGGGATCATTATTCAAAAACCCAATCATTTAAGTATTTCATCAAACACTTGATATCCTAAGCCGGTGGTAATGATGCATGGAGAACCAAGCATAATATGGAAAGCTTCAGAAGTAAAAAATATGATAATTTAGGAGAATTTACAATTTGCTATTATGGGTAAATTCTCCTATAGGAAACCTGATGTGATTAAATTAAGAAAGGTGATTCCAAATCAGTGTGGGAGCAAAGGTGATTGCACAATTAGAGTCCTTGATAAAAGGAATATATTGATAAGGTTGAATCAGATAGAAGATTATGTGAAGTTGTTATCAACCATTGCCTACTACATCAAGGCTAAGGGCAGTTTATGGCAGATGAGAACACTTAAGTGGGATCCGTGGTTCGAGTCTGATATTGAAACCACAATTGGGGTTGAATAGATCTCATTACCTAATTTACCTCCTAACTTATTTGCAAAAGAGGATATTTTCTCAATTGCCTCAGCAGTAGGTAAGCCCTTATCACTTGATATGGCTACCAAAAATCATACAAGACCAAGTTGTGCACAAGTTAAGATAGAAATGAATTTGGTAGCTAAATTACCACATAGGGTCAAGATTAATGAGGAGAATAATATCACGGGGGAAGTAAAGTCAAAGTAGATACATATTCAGTATGACCATAAGCTGAAATATTATAAAGAGTGCTGTCTGTAGGGATATGATGAGGAGTCTTGTTGGAATATTCACCCAAAATTGTTTGAGCAAGAACAAAAGCAAAGGGCAGACAAAATAAATGAGGGGCGGGATAATAAGGTCAATGCAGAAGGGACAAAACAAGGAGCAGAAGTAGGAGAGGAGAAAAATATTCATCAGCGGAAGTTAAGAAAGAATAAATATAAAAAGGATAAGTTTAGACACTTAGTAGGAGAGGTTCACAAGCAGGATGAAATTAAGACTTCAAATGTTTTTGATGTCTTGGAACAAAGTAAAGTAGAAGGGAAACAAACTCAAACAAAGGAAAGTACAAAGGACTGGGTCACTAAAACTTTTGGAGAAAAAGTAATAGACGAAGCAACAGAACAAATTATCAATATAGGGGATACCACTGATCAAAATTAGAAGGACAGTAGTAGCAAAGAAGATAAGAAGCAGGTAAAAAAAGCAAGTAAACACAACAAAGAACTAGAGGGGGACCAAAAGCAGCATATTTAGGATTTAGCAAAGCAGCAGAATGAGATAAGGATCTTATGGTTTTGGAGAAAGAGGGAAATGGAAAGCATCGAGTAATTTTTGGAGAATATTGTGCCATTAGCAATTAAAGAAGGGAATATGATGGATAATGTAAATAAACAACATGAATATATGGATGATGTAGATTTACGGGATAATATTGATAATGCAGCAATTACAGGAGATTTATTTCTAAAGCAGGTGGAGTCTATTAAAACTAAATAAGGAATACACAAAAAAATGAAGGAATACAAATACTACAAATGCTACTGTAGCAGAAAATTCAATATGGACAAGGAGCAATGCCACTAAATCTATTTCCAAATGAATGCTCTAATTTGGAACATCGGATCTGTGAATACACAGAAAGCATTTACAAGATTAATAACAATGCACAAGAGATATTATTTTGGTTTCATTGGTCTTATGGAGAATTTTCAGGAAAGTCATAGCATACAGGATTATAGAAGAAGACTTGGGATGCAGCATGCAATAGCAAACACTTCAAGAAAAATTTGGGCCTTCATAGACTCAAATATGACTTGCAGTGTAATTACTGATGAAGAATAGCAAATTACTGTCAAGATGGAGAATCAACAAGCTGGAGTATCAGTGATAGTGACCTTAGTGTATGCAAAATATAGTCAGAATGAGTGGCTAAGATTGTGGGAAGCTCTAGAAGAAATAATCATTAACATGCAGGAGGCATGATTGGTGGGTGGTGATTTTAATATCATAAGAAGTAATGAGAAGAAATTAGGAAGCCTGCCAGTTACTTTAGAAGAAACAGATGACTTCAATCAATGTATAAACATTTGTAATTTAGAAAAAGCAGTGTTCAAGGGTAGTAAATTCACTTGGTGGAATGGAAGAATTGATGGTGAGTGCATTTTTAAAAGGTTGGATAGAGTTCTTGTCAATCACAAATGGCAAGGATTATTTCCAATTAGTGAGGTAAAGAATTTCGTAAGAAGTGGCTCGGATCATGCACCTTTACTGGTGCAATGCAATACAATTCATGAGAAGTTGGTAAAACTATTTAGATTTCTCAATTTTGGCTGAAAGAAGAGTCTTGTATAGAGGTTATCAAACAAAACTAGAATGTTGATATAGAGAGGAACCCTTTCAACATTTTTCATCAAAAGTTAAAGAAAACTAAAGCAGCATTGACTCAGTAGGGTAAGCAAACTTTTCGAAATATTCTTCAAGAGATTGCTACACTTGAATAAGTTATAAAGGTGAGGGAAAAGCAATTTGAGGAGGATCCTACAGGGGTGAACAGATCTAATATCTTTAAATCATAAGATGAACTAGTTGTGCAATTAAAAGGGGGAAAAGATTTTTGGAGGCGGAAGGCAGGCTTTGAATGGTTCAAGAAAGGTGAAAAAAACACTAAGTTCTTTCATGCTATGGTAAGAGGAAGAAGATCAAGGCTCAAGATTCAAAGGATTTAGAATGAGTAAGGAGATTGGCTTGATAATTAAGATGACATTGCAGAGGCTACAACTCACTCTTATTAGAATTAGTTTCAAAAATAGGAAGATGAAGATGATTTCACAATGCTGGATGGGTTGCCAAGGGTAGTAACTAAAGATCACAATGAGAAGTTGAAAAGTATTCCAACCATTGAGGAAGTGAAAATGACAGTCATGGGTCTGAATAAAGACAAAGCAGCTGGTCCTGATGGTATGAAAGGTGTTTTGTTTCAGGATGCTTGGAATATATTATTAAATGATTTATATCAAATAATAATAGTTTTTTTCTGTGGGTATGAACTTCCTAGATTTATCACACATACTAATTTGGTGCTTTTACCAAAAAACCTAGTGGTAAATACATTCTCAGACTTAAGACCTATATCTTTTAGCAATTTTGTGAATAAGATTTTTTCAAGAATTATTCATGAAAGGATAAAGAGGTTGTTACTAGATATTATATCTGAGGAACAGGTAGGCTTTGTTCAGGGGAGGAGCATAGCTGAGAATATATTAGTGGTTCAAGAGATAGTTTCAAAAATCAGAAAAAGGGGTAAAATTCCTAATCTGGTAATAAAGTTGGATATGATGAAGACATATGATAGAGTTGAGTGGTTATTTTTGACTAAAGTGTTAAGAAAGATAGGTTTCTGTGAAGAAATTATTGACATGATTTTCAAATTATTGTCTAATAATTGGTATTCTATTCTGCTCAATGGGCAGCCTAAGGGTTTTTTTAAGTCCTCAAAGGGTCTTAAACAAGGAGATCCATTGTCACCAACTTTATTTATTACTGCAGATGAAGTTTTATCTAGAAGTTTGAAGGAGTTGATAGAAAGAAAGGACTTTAAGTTATTTGATATGTCTAGAGGTAGTCCAAAAATCAATCATCTTGCATTTGCAGATGATATGATTATTATGTGTAAAGATGAGTTGAACACATTGCAGTTAGTGACGTCAAGATTGGACAAGTATGAGAAGGTTTTAGGTCAAAAGATCAACACAGAAAAAAGTGCTTTGTATATGCATAATAGGGTATCTAATGGAGTAGTGGTTATGCGTAACTACTTAGGATGTCCTATTTTCTACATGCGGAATAAGAAAGTTTATTATCAGCAGTTAATGAACAAAATAAGTAAAAAAATGAAAGCGTGGAAAGGTAAACTCTTGTCTTTTGGGGGAAGAGTTGTTTTAATCAATCATGTTTTGCAGAGTATTCCCATTCATTGTTTATAAGTGATGAATCCACCAAAAATGTAATAACTGCAATTCAGAAAAACTTTGCAAAAATATTTTGGAGTAGTATTGTGGGAGGTAAGGGTAGACACTGGGTTTCTTGGTCTAAACTATGTTTGCCAGTAGAGGAAGGGGGACTGGGTTTTAGATTGTTGTAAGATGTCTCCACAGCATTGTTCTGCAAATTATGATAGAATTTTAGGACCAGGAAAATTGTGTGGAGTGAGTATATGATGAATAAATACTGTAGGAAATATCATCCAAAGGAAATTTTACGGAGAACGGAAGGGGGTTCCCAAGTTTGGAAGAAAATTTTACAAGTGAGGGACCACACAGATCATCTCATAATTTAGAGCCTCAATGAAGGAGATGCTCATATATGGTATGATAATTAGAGTGGCATAGGGGATTTATACTCAGTAATGCAGGACAGCAGAGAATGGGATGACAGCTATAAGCAAGTCAAAGATTTGGTGGTGAATGGACAATGAAATGATGTTGTACTAGCAGAGTTATTTACAGATGATATTGTGGAGCATATAAAGTAAAAGGTGAAACCACCTCATCAGTCAGGTCAAGGTGACAAAGTAGTACGGAGCATAGATACAAAAGGAAAATTAATTGTGAAATCATCTTGGCAGTTTGTGAGGCACAGAGAAAACAATACTGAATTCTACAAGCAGCTTTGGATAAAAGGGTTGCCACTGAAAATATTTTTATTCATATGGAGAATGTGGAGAGGTCAAATTGCAGTAGATGAAACTATTAGAAGATGGGGAGTGGAGGGACCTTTCAGATGTTGATGTTGCCAAATCCCAACACAAGAGACTATGTCTCATTTGTTGTTGAGTTCCCATATAGCTAACAGGACTTGGTCCTACTTTTCTTCTTTTGTAGGTATAAACATTCAAGGAATGAGCCTAAGGAATAACATTTGTTCTTGGTGGGAAGCACCAGTCAAGGCAAGGAAGAAAGTATACTATAAAGCAATTCTAGGACTTATTATGTGGGGGTTGTGGAGGAGAATAAATTCTCTAAAACATGATGGTAAAGGAATAGCACAACAACGGTTGATATTTAATATGACTAGGCATCTCAGAATGTTGCTTAAAGTCAGAAAGCCAGCATCGGAGTTTCTACATGAATGGCCTGATATTTTAAAGTAATTCAGTCAATTAAAGCCTAAAATATCAGCTATACCAGTTCTATGGGAGGCACCATCATAGGATTGGGTCAAGTATAATACTGATGGGGTATCTAAAGGGAACCCAGGAAGAAGTTCATGGGTATTTTGTTTAAGGGATATAAATGGAGATCTATTACATGCATAAGAGGCTGCTATAGAAGACACTAATTCCATGGAGGCCGAGGCAATGGCTATTCTACAAGCAACAATACATTATAATAATACAGAGCAGAAGAACGTAATCATTCAAATAGATTCATTGCTCATGCAAAAGCTTTTAACAAAGGAATGGGAAATGCCATGGCAAATACCAGATAAGATCAATCACATATGACAGCTTCTAATAACAAAACAAGTGCAGATACAACATATTTACAAAGAGGGCAACCAATTAGCAGATTTTCTTGCTAATTTTGCACTAGAGCAGCACTTCACATTCACAAGTTTCAGTCAACTACCAACTGCAGGTAGGATGATCTAAACAGTGATAAACAATAGTGTCCTTACTTAAGAATAGTAGTAGTTAAAAAAACTAGTAAGGCTAATGAAAAGAGGTGTACATACTACTAATATATAAGTAGAACACCTATACAAAAACAAAAAATGCATAGTTAGCCTATCTACACCAGCCAACAAAAAGCATTCTTAGTAGATTTGGGGGTCACTTGGTCATATCCTCAATGCATGCGACTAAAGAAATTGGTTACACCCAATTATTTGTGGGTCTGAGCATCTCTCAATCTCCATCCCTTCCATAACTACAAATCCATAAAGATATAGTTAGAGGTATAGTCAGGTCAAATTGTTGAACATAGTGGAAGAAGCATGGTACCTGGATGTAAAATCAATTCTCAGTGGACAAGACCCAGATGTTTAGCACCAAAAATCATTATGTACTCCCTTACTCTGAGGAATTCAGCTAAAATGGAACAAAGAAACTCAAATGCAAGCAATGGAGTAAGATCTAAAGGTAAATCATACAAGAATAAGGAAGGATTGAACTTACTCTTGCAAGATGGATAAGAATCTGAGCTTATCCAACCACGGTATGGTGTTTATCACCCACAGGAGAAGCATTTCAAAGTGAAGATTCCCAAAAGCAAACATGATGGAGGCGGTGGACACTTACTGAGAATGGAGCTGCTCTTAGCTCAATTTAGAAACCCTACCCCCTTTTTATTAATTTCTTTAATGGACCGGGTCAATTTGTTTGGGCCGTTCCATCTGATATATGTATGTATTTATTTGAATGGGTTGGGCCATTCTTTGTGGATTGTGTTAATTTATTAATAAAATTTAAAATTTAACCAAAAAAAAACTTGATATTCATAGACTTGAGCATGGGAATAGTTAAAACATCTAACACTAACATAATTACAAAACAAAAATCATGGGTTAAAGATTAATCATGTGAATATCATCCTTGAAACGTGACAAGGGCTAATTCAAATGAAAACACATTGAAACATAGTTTGAAATCAAAGTTCATAATCACTTCAAGAAGATAATTCATAATAACATGTAAAAATCATAACTTCAAACTTGAAAATGGACTCTTGAGCTCCATAGGTGAAAAGGACCCATGAATGAACATCACGCATACCTTAATTAAAGAATTTGTGAAGGTTTTTGGTGATTTCTTGAAGTTTGAGCTTGAACCTTGATGAGGGTAGGGTTTTTTCTTAAGGGAGAATTGCATTTTTTTGAGAGAATTATGAATAGAATGATCATTTTTTCCTTTCGAGCCCTTAATCTCATTTTATAGACCAATTGAGTAAAGGGAAAAGACCCAATTTCCCTTGGAAAAATGTGGCTGGAAGCTGAAAATTAAGGGGGACTGCGATGGAGCACGCGCCGCGGGATCTGGTCCATTGGACAGGAGCACGCGTTGTCGGCTCTTCTACGGGCACCCCTACCAGTGGACTCGGGCGCGCGACACGGGCTTATCCCGGTGGTGCTACTATTTTGGACTTCCAAACATGCCCTTCCGCTCGTCCAAAAATTTCAAAACTCACCCGAGATGTACCTCTGATACCCCTGATCAAGAATCAACTTAAAACTTAACTTTTCGAAGTTGGAAAGGTCGAAAATAAAATTATCAAAGTTTAGGATCTTTATAAATGACTAAGTCCTAACACTTAGTGAAATTTTCTTAAGTCTTTGACCCCTTAAACATACTATGGTGAGCTGAATTGAGCTAGGATCTTAAAGGGGTCTTACAATAGCTTCCCATTGAGAACAGTCATCCTCGAATGAAACTGATTAAGATAAGAAAACTGAGAAACTGAGATCGCACACTAAATATGTATAACTGAGAACATTACCACATTACTGTGTATGAAACATGATGAATGACTGAACTGATTCATGAATGCATGCAATGACATGAATTGGATTACTTAGCAGAAACTGAGAACTGAAAAGAGTCAATCTGGGGAAAATCGTTACCTTAAGATAATTCTGAGTTCTCAGAGAAAAGATGAGGGTTATATTGTGTTTGGACTAATATTCTA
Organism: Capsicum pubescens; assembly: GCA_030864215.1. Taxonomy (NCBI): domain Eukaryota; kingdom Viridiplantae; phylum Streptophyta; class Magnoliopsida; order Solanales; family Solanaceae; genus Capsicum; species Capsicum pubescens. The sequence continues at coordinate 80,096,268 of CM061541.1, read as the reverse complement.
TTTATTTGACTAATTAAATTCTTCAATTTAATTATCAAACAATAAAAACAATTAATTCCTTAACAAACATCGAACACTTATTAGTGTGCGACCTCATAGGTTCAAAACGAAGCCGGTAGTAAATTGATCATATCAATCTACTAATCAAGGTTGGCATCTAGCAACACTCCTTAATGACTGGATAGCATAATGTGTACAATTTATTCACAATAACCTATAGAAGAATAATGTAGTATTTCCTTTTGTCCTTATAACTTTGATCACCCTAGGATATGGTCTAACTCTCAAATCTCAATAAATGATCAACTATGTGTACATGTTAGAATGTAATCGACTATTGAGTGATCCAATAAAATCTTTTTTCCTTTATTCAATCGCACTGGCCTAGGCCTTGATTAGTCGTTTATAATAGATGACTACATAGAGCTTAAACTCATTATTAAGAGTTGACAGATTCCATCTTGCATCATTTAGTAATTTGACAAGCAGTTAACATACCCAACACCTTTCAACCATTTCTGTATGGGCATAGGTGCCAGGTATTAAAGTATATTAAATAACGTGTTAATTACTATGATGATCTCAAGTCAAATGAAACCCTTACATCACATTCTTCAAGATAATATCCTAGTAATGGGTTATGGTAATTGTAACCATTAGGAATTCTCTAGTGATATGTTTAATGATCATATCTCCATATATCATCTATGTATATAACTTAGTAAATGAGATTAACTAAACTTTATCTTATCAAGACCACCTCATACATATTTATCTAACATGATCATTAATATCCTAATTATTAATCCTACGATCAAGAACAAATTAAGATTAAGTTATAAGAAACAAGACTTTCTCATTACCAAGATCTCCATCATAATGTCAAGTTTTAAAACTCAATCAAGGACCTCATCATACTAATCAAATAATTTGATATAACTATACAAAAGAATGTTAGATGTCATATATTTATATCAAATAACTATTTTAGGGTATGTGCATTGCACGTGTACCTAGCGTTTTCAATCATAATCTAAACAAATCTAAATTGACACAAATCCTACTATTTTTTGCTATTTCATGACTTTTATTTTATATTTCTTGAAAAAAAATATTTGAAAACAATCATAAACCACGTCTAAGAAAAAATTAGTGTTTTGAATGGATCAAAATCATCTATAAATCGATTAAAAAGCATCTGAGCTGCATTTTGACGCATTTATCAACGAACTTGGTCAGGAGTAAAAATCTTTTATAAAAGATCATGTGAAAAATTGTGTTGTGGTAGGTACAGTTCAACAGTTGGTAGCTTGTCCTTGTGTTTTGTTAAGAAAATGTATTGAGATCAAACAATTATTATTTTTATGCAAGAAGTACAAATTCAGTAAAATAAAAATATGTCAAAATAGAAGCATAGTACTTAATTTTATTATTTTAAAACAAACCAAGATGAAAAAAAATAGAAAAAGTCTTTAGATATTAGCGTTGAAAAAGAATAATGTGGAATGGATTATAGTTATATTGGTTCAAATAATTTAGTTGAATAAAGAAAGGATTCCTATAAGTTAATTTTAAAGTCTAAAAAAATTAAATATATTTCAAATAAAGAAAGAGTTAAGTAGCATTATTTTAGTCAATTTTAAAATCTAGAAAAGAAAAGTACAAAAAAGAAATAATTTCTACCGAACATTCATTTATATACTCCATGTAAAGTTGTACAACATAAGACAAGAAAAATCATAGGTGAAAGAGTAGGTCTGGAAATGTGATTCCATAGGTGTTATTAGTAACTTTATTCATATTTTACCGAGTATAATTGAGATAATAACCACAAATAGTAATCACGGTTTACAAAGTAATATTTACCTAATTACTATCTGTAGATTCTCTCCCTCATTGATCGTCATCAGTGGCACTTGAGGATATGTTCCCACCTAACCATCTCTTAGATCGGCTCGAGGTTAGCTGGTCTGTGAGGAATCTTATTTCAGTTGTTGTGGATCAACAAAATAAATTAAAACAAAAAAAATAATTGCGTAGGAGAGAATCATATGAAATAACATAAATTTGTCGAGAGTTGATTCACAAAATTGAAAAAATAATATAGATGAAGAAATATACATAATAACTTTAAAAATATTTGTTTAACTTAAATCAGATATAAGGACACAAACATATGTATATACACAACTAAAAGTTAGTCATCACCGGCAGGATTTTCGTGTCCATCTAATGCACAATAGATTTAAAGAAAAAAACAATTTAAACACAAGTTTGAAATAATAGCTTCATTGTTTCAAAATGGATACCAACAACAAATATGGAAAGTTTAAACAAGAAGTTTAAACCATGTCATCATGAAAGATTTAATTTGTAGATCTATTGTATAACTTGTGCACCCACTATTCCTACTAACTCATTCATGTGTGTCTTCATCGAGTCACTATTGGATCTCACTAATCTTTCTAATTTCACCATCTAGTCGATAATTAAGCATTTGACTTTTGTTTGAAATATAAAAAGACTTGAATATTGTAAAATTGGTTTGCGCCTTCACATCTGAATATCTTTTTGCTTTTAATTTACACAAATAATTTTCGAGTGTCAAAACTGTTGTCTTAAAAATTTCCAATTTTCTCTAATTGTTCTATGTAATTGTGCTTGTATCCTCCTATTTTTTATCGTAAATGTTGTCACACCACTTTTTATCGAAAAAGAATTTTTTAAACTTCGAAAAGGATTTTTATTAATAAAGTGACTAAAAGGAAGATTTTTTGAAAAATAATTTTTTAATTAAACTCCAGAGTCACCACTTGGCATTGTTTGGCGTGCCGTCACCTTTTTAAATTCCCTTTTCAAAAATAGTTGACTCTTTAAACTGATCCACAAAAGAAAATTTCATTTAAGGTATTCTGTTGACCAAAAAGAAGGAGTTAGGAACCCCTCGATCCTGTGGTTCGATCATGATAGCTCCGTAAGGTTATATCAGCTAATGTGACACTGTCAGATGATAAGCTCGTAAAGAAACACATACGCAAACAAACAAACAAACAAAGTCTCAAAAAAATAATGTCCAGTCCAATTAATACAGTTTCAAAAATGGAAAACTACTGAAATGAGAACCTAAACTAGGCTCTACCCGATGCCACGGGCTTGATCACGAACATCCTCCACGCACATAATACTTTGGGACATTCTCCGATAAATAAATACAATTTATCTCGAGGTATTTTCCAGAAAAATGAATACATTTGAGTGGATGCGATAAACTAAATCAATTTAATCATTCAATAATCCACCATTTCTAAAATTTGCCTACCCAACCAACCATTTGCCTACTAATTTTGACCAAAATATGATACTATCATTCTCCGGATGAATCTAAATTACGACATTATGAAATAATCTATGAAATTAACAATTTTAAATATCCTTTTTCCCAAAATTCAACTTAACGCAAATTTGAGAAACTTTAACAATTAACAACATGAATCATGAGTTAAGACTAAGACAATCAAAGCCAAATCAACAAATCCAAAAAACGAATATTTCAATCGAGATTAAGAACACACAATTCAATAAAACCCTTATAACTATATGACTAAAGAGATAAAGATAGGATGGGACCTCAAATTAATAACATGGAGTGTAAAAGAAAACCCAAATCTAAAGTTTTAGGAAGAAATCACTGAACCCTGATAGAATCTCTAACCTAACTTTCAAACCTTATAAATCGGAGTCGAACGAACTAAATCAGTCACTACTGAATCCCACAGACTTAAAGATCAATGAAAACTGATCATCAAATAGGTAGTCCATCAGTATTTTGAATTATTTTCTAGTTGATTTTGGAGTATATTAGAGTCGAGTTACTATTTTAGTCTCATCTAAGCCTCGGTGAGCTTAGGCAATGACCGAAAATGGAGTAAATGATCCAGTTTACTGTGACAGTGATGTGTTTCGATGAGGACTCATCAAAAAAGTCTACTTTGCCATCTGTTTTCCCCCTTTCTTTCTTCTTTTTCTCTTTCTCGTCCTCTTTCTCTGTATTTTCTCTATTTCTACACCAATTTATCTTTGTTTCCTTTTATCTACTCTTTTCTTTCTCGCAGATTTTCAATGTTCTTTTTCTTCTATTTTTCTCACTTTTTCAATTTGTATTTTACTCCCAATTCTTCTCCTAAATATGTATGTGGGTGTGTTAATGGAATAGTGAGAGAGAAAATGGTGTATTATTGTTGTTGGTTGAAGAAAATCCTTAGGACTTTCTCCTCTTTTACCTTTCTATTTCTCTCCATTACTCACTCTCTTCATTCACTCTTTCTCCTTTCTCTGTGTGTATTATTGTGCATATGAGTATAAAGTCTTGGAATATGTATGTATTTTGTTATGGGTTTATTGTTGGGTGTGTGTATCTATCCCCTGTATAGTATGATACAGTGTGTGTATATGTTGGGTAGAGGAAAGGTAAAGGGGTAGTGAGGTTGTTATTTTTGTTATGGGTTTTGTTATTATCTGATACAGGTAGAAAATGTGTGAAAGGGGTTGTTATTTTAGTTTTCTTATGGAGGGGTTATCAAATGGGGTGGGGTTCATGGTAAGGTGGGGGAAATGGGTAAATTTGACTTTTAGGAGGGTCAAGTTTATATGTCTACATCATGCCATCTTTGGTTGTAAGCATAAAGTGTTTTCAGATAAAAAAAGTAGACAACGATATAGAATTTGACCCGATCATTATTCAAACGAAAGAAATAGATAGATAGAGTGAAACCGAGTCTATATCGGGCATCCTACCTATCCCAGATTGTGTGGGAGTCAGGTCACATGTAGTTTCTAGGGTTGAAAAAGAGAGGGACTATACCGAGTTGTAAGTTCAAGTGAGGTCCTGTCGATGTTTCGATCCACGACTCTGTCATCACATCAAAATAAAAATTACAAATTTTAAAGTAAATAAAATTACAAAAATTTTATCTATGCAGCTTTTCCTGATTCTTGATTTGAATCTTCAATGCTTTCTCAAGTGATAAAACATCTTCTTCTCTTTGGATTGAGCTTGAAAATATATTCTTTCTCCATGAAAAATTTGGTATTGGAGACTAACTTGAAAATTAACCATGTTCTGTAGGTGAAACTTCTGACCCTGAACTTGAACTTGAAAATCTTAACCCAATTCTTCAGGCGGGTTCCTGACTTGTAATTTTAAATTCTTCTCCCGTATTCTCCAAGCGGGCTCCTGACTTGCCATTTCTTTACCCTATTCTCCAGGCAGACTCCAGACTAGCAATTATTTCACCCTGCTCTCCAAGCAGGCTCCTGACTTTTAATTTCTTCACCTTATTCTCCATACGGGCTCCAGACTTGTAATTTATTCACCCTATTCTCTGGGCGAACTCCTAACTTACAATTTCTTCACCCTGTTCTCCAAGTGGGCTCCTGACTTGTCATTTATTTACCCTATTCTCCAGGAAGGCTCCAAACTTGTTTTTTCTTTGCTTTATTCTCAGGGCAGGATCCTGACTTATAATTTTTCCACAATTTCTTCACTCTATTCTCCAGGCGGGATCCTGACTTACAATTTCTTCACCCTGTTCTCCAAGTGGGATCCTGACTTACATTTTTCCACCCTGTTCTCCAGGCAGTCTCCTAACTTGCTATTTCTTCACCCTGATCTCTGGCGGGCTCCTGACTTTAAGTTTCCTTACCTTGTTCTCTAGGTGGACTCCTGACTTGTATTTTTCTCATTGTGCTCTCCAAGCGGACTCCTAACTTTTAATTTCCTTACCCTATTCTCCAGGTGGGCTCCTGGCTTGCTATTTCCTCACTCTGTTCTGCAGGCAGACTCCTGACTTAAAATTTCCTCACTTTGTTCTCCAGGAGGGCTCCTAACTTACAATTTCCTCACCTTGTTCTCCAGGCGGGCTCCTGACTTGCTATTTCTTCACCCTGTTCTCCAGGCGGTCTCCTGAACTCAAAGTCAAAACTAGAATAAAAGTTATCTCAAACAAAGATTATGATTAAAAAAATTCCATTTTTTCAAAAAATAAAGTCTCATTTTCTAGGAGAGTTCTTAACTTAAAAGTAAAGTTTCAAGCAACATGAATTAAATTTTTACCCCAGTTTCATCAGAAAAATTTTGTGAGTGTCAAACCAAATCACCACTACTTGCAAAATGCATAATACAAAGGAGAATCAAAACTTTGACCAACAAATGCATCTCTTGAGGATAAAACTAAATGACCAATACCAACAAGTGTGTCTACTAAGAATAAAAGTGAGAGGTTTTGACTAAATAGTGCTTTTAATATTAACAACTCAAATTATTAAGTGCACCTCCTAGACATAAAACATGAAAGACCCAAATTAGAAAATATGTCTCTTAGGGATACAGGATGATGAGTTTAAGCATAACTCTGACTAACAAACATGTGAAATAATATTTTCTCTTGCATTTATAGAAGTGGGGAATTACACCTCTTGATATTTGTGCTTTAAAGCCTTTGATTTGAAGGTAACATGTGTTCCTACTTCATACAAAAAAAACTAGTGAGTATAAAAATATGGTGGTTGATTTATGGCTTTAGCTTTCGGCACAATCACTCTCGCATTTGTCACATTTTTTATCTTACTTCCAACTATTGGCGTATGTATTGACTTGCTGCACATTGATCCTAACTCAGATTATATGACTCTGAAGCAAACATAGTATCTCTATCATATAGTATCTCTAAACAAAAATCCATTGAAACTTTGTTTTATCATAAGTTCACAACCCGCCAGTTGATGAAAATTCCTCGAACACCTTGCTTCGCTTTGTATCATGCCATTTTTATGTTCTAGCTTTTGTCTTGCTTTGTATAGTTGAAGAAGTTGATGGTAAGTTTTGAAATCCTTCCTTACTTGTTTTGACATGGATTTGATTCAAAGACACGAGAAAAATGACAATGTTTTTCCATTTGGATAACAGACTGAAGAGAACAAAAATAGAAATATAGAGAAGAAAGAAAAGACAATAAATGTCCCATTTTTAAAACAAAGAAAGGAAAAACTTATCGTAGTACGATAGCTAGCTATAATAATTATGAAATGCATTTTAGATTAAGCAGCCTGATCTTTTAATCCAAACTTTTTACCTATTGTTGTTGAATTAATTACCCTAAAACTGAGTTACTTCCTTAAGACCATTGCATTTATAGTCTTCATTCGGCTAGTGACATCCTGATGAATTTTCACCAATAAACCTATCTTATTTTTATTTCTCTCAGCTCATCATGGTCTTACGATACTCATGGGAATTTTTCACCAACAATACTCTCTCATTTTTATTTTCCTCAGCACACCATCACTTTACAAGTTCCGTGAGGGTTTTCACCAATGAGATTCACTCATTTCCATTCCTCTCAGCTCACCATCTCCTTACAGTGCCCATGAAGGTTTTCTTATAAGACTGTCTCATTTATATTTCTCTTATATTTTTCTATGATGATGAAGAAAACTAGTGCCAAAAATAATGTCATATATCCATTATATTTTAGCCTTAAAATTCTCAAAGATTGATCTGAAGGTCTTTCTTTGATTGTAACGTGGCTTTTGGATGTGGTAAGAAATAAAGGATGGCATGAGGCTCAAACGACACTTCAAACTGGTGAGATTTACAACTTTCAGAATCGAATCAAAAAATGAAAATTAACCCATGTCCTAGTTTATTTAACTGGGTGACTTAAAATTGTTTATTTGGTTGGACTGAACCCCAGAGTAGGATTGCCTATGTATCTTATCATAGCAAGAATCAGGTCAAACATAATTTAGACAACTTGTTCTTTTGGTTGATTTTGATTTCTTTTATTTTTAACTTTTTTTCTTTTATTTGACTCTTTTCTTTGGACTTTTTCTGACTTTATTTTCTTACCACTCTTATCTCTTTTTTTTTCTTTTTGATACAGTTTTTTCTCTCATTTTTTAAAAAAACTTTTCTGACTCTTTTCTTTTGCTCGACATTTTTCTTTTGAACTTTGCTGACTCTATCTTGATTCCAAAAGTGGAGTACGAAAGAAATTAGAACTAAAGCTCAAAAAGGATAAACAAAGGAATACACATTGTTTAGATAGAAAAATGAAATGCCTTCGTTATATCAATATTTAAAAATGCAAGAACATAATATGTAATATGAAAATGGAAAATGAAGATCATTTATGATATTTTTTCACAACACTAATTTCAACTGAGCAAATGTTTCATTTCTTCTTCCGCACTTGTCAAACATACAACTCCAACTTTGTTCTACAAGCCACACATCAGATGACTCATATTTTAGTGGAGCAAATTTTCCTTCTGTTTATCTTGATAGAGAAGATTGTTCATCCACTGTTTGATCCAATTCAAAATATTTAAGATATACCATTCAATTGATGACTGAGTTATTCTTGTGATTCTCAAAGTAATTGCCTCAATCTATTCAAGTGAGGTTTCAACTTAGTCACCCAACTTCTAAAAACTTTACTTATTTTATCATATTTATCTTTTCTATATATGATTCAATATTTCATGAGTGGATTAGATTTTATGATCCGACCAAAAGTTTTTCAAGCATGTCATATCACTAGAACCAAAATAAAATGAAGAGTGTAAAGAAGATAAACAAAATAATATAAAATAAAAGGCAAAAAAGGGACACTAAATTCTGTTGAAAGGAAATATAGAAGGGTTTGAACATAAACGACAAAGAAACAAAAAGAGATAGATCTCAAACTATAATTCTGAAATAATTCATATAACAGAAAGGAAAATGAAACAAACTACCAACAATCCTTCCTATTAAAGGGAGGAGTGACTTTCCAATTGCTGAGCTTGACATCTTAGCCACTGACTTGCACATCATCATGACTAAAGCTTTCACCATTTTCCATGTCTTGCACCATAACCGATTTATCTTGAATCAGGCTTTCTATTTCTCTTTTTAAAGTACGACAATCTTCAATACTGTAATCCTGAACATCAAAATAATATGCATATCATACATTAGGGTAAAAATTTCTTGAATATGGGTCGAGAGTATACCTAAGGAGAGAATAATCATGCCCCACATTCACAATTACAAAAATAAATTTGTATAGGATTCCCTAATTTATGTGAAATTACCCCTTGGCTTGTTTCTCTTGACAAACTATGGCCTGGTTATATCTTGGATTTAGGGGTACCTTGATAAATATGTGAGGATTAAGGACAACTTTGAGGGTTGGTGCATGCTATTACGGATGAGAAGATGGATAAGTATATAGTTTTGCATGGTTCAAATGATACTGAGGAAGAGGAATGGAATATTTTAGATTTCAAAAAGAGGAACATTGTTGCAGATGAGTATATGGATCTGACATATTGACTCAGGATTGAGGCTGATAGTATTGGTGATTTGGACCTCTCGAGCTCTGTTGTAGACCCAGCAAAACAATAGTTAAATTTTCCTTCTTATTTTCTTCAGATCTCCTCAATTGATTGCAATATTGTTCCAAGTGTTTCATAGAATCCTCGTGCCCATTATGCTACTCAAATTTTAAGATCTCAAAGCTATGAAAAAGGTTAATACTTGAGAAATACCCCAGATCTTATATGACATATCTTCTTAATCCGCAAGTCCCGGGGAATTTTTCATAGCCTTTTCTACACTCTTTATTTTTCTAGCCATTTTTTTTGCTCTTCTATCATGCCAAGCTTTTTGGTAAGAAATCTTAGTGGTTCAATTAAATTAGATGTAGGATCAAGAGTATAGCAGTGATCATCAAGAGTATTGAACATAGATTCACTAGCATACTAGTAAAACACAACCGTTGGGTAGACATCCAAGGTGGGAGCCTCAGTAGAGGGTTGAGCAAAAAGAATGGTAGGTGATGTAGTAAATGTGGTAGGTTTGTACTAAGGAGCTAGGAAATGAGTGGTAAAAGCATTAGGATGTTGTTGGAGTAGAGTAAATTCTGATACATTTCTGGTGCATCAATAGTAGGAAATTGAGTTTATGAAATTGGTGAAAAACTAAAGATATTTGTAGGTTCATTACAGGGGAATGGAGAGGGAGGCAACCCATTGGCCCAAGTTTGTTGCATTCTGTCATTTGTTGTCTTAGTCCCAAAATATCTTTCTTTAAACTCTCATTCTCTTAACTTTTTGTCCGATCCATGATAACACTCTTAATATCCTTGTTGGACATAACTAACTTTTTCTTGGACTTGGTGTAATATGGAGGATCAACCAGAAAGCTACAAACCAATCACCTTAAAATAACTGAATAATAGAGATAACAAATGCGTTAGAGTTCAACACTTTCTCAAAAACTTTTTCCTGACTTTTTTTTTTTAAAGATCACCGAATCCTTAAAGGACACATCTATATATCACCCACAAGAAAGAAGAATCAGATATGCATAGTTCGTGAAGTCTTGGCACAAAATGGACAATCAAACCTCTCTTTCTTTTTTGTTTTGCTTTTTTCTTGAAATCTTAGAGGAAAAAAATAATAAAGTTTCAAAAGTAGATGAAATTTTTTTAAAATTGTTCAGCTTTAAATCTCCTATGCAAAATGAAACCTATGATTATCAAAGAAAATTTCTTTTTGTATTTTCATATGAAAAGATACAAGGCTCAACTAATCCAAAAAGAACAGTAAATAATATTTTTTCTTTACAAAAGATATTTACAAAATCTTTTTAAATTTTTTATTTTGAATTTCATACAAAAATAAACCTAAAATTATTAGTAAAAATCTTTTGTATTTTTCAGATAAAGCAACAGTTAACAACTAATCTAAAATGAAGAGCAAACAAAATATTTTTTTCTTTTATTATTATTTACAAAAGATATTGGCAAAATTCTTTTTGAGTTTTTGATTTTGATTTTATACACAAATAAAACCTAAAGGTATTAAAGGAAATTTTTTTTGTATTTTTCTTTTTTACAGACGTAGGTGAAACACCAAATTGAATGAAATATGAAGAAAATCTTTTTAATTTTTTTAAAAAAGATCACCGAATCCAAAAAGGGTTGTGCGTAGTTCATCCAGATTGGACAACTAAATAAACTCTAATAGACTGGACCATAACTTGAGGAACACGACCATCTTTATTGAGTTTTCGATTTGAACTTCATATAAAGATGGCACCAACAAATATGAGAAGAATTTTTTTTTATATTTTCAGATGAAATTTTTTAAAAATAAAGTACCACCACAAATAAAATTTTCAACGTAGAAAAATATAAAGACACTAAAAGAAAAAATCTTTTTGGCATTTTTCTTATATGAAATGTATAAAACTTCAAAAAAAAATATTTTAAATTTTCCAATATAGAAATGTATAGATCTCCTACAAAATAAAAAAAATTCAAAATTTTCAAGTTATAAATGTGAGCTGAAGGAAAGTAAAGGAAAAATATTTTTGATGTTTTATTTTTTGAGAAAATGCGTGCAAAAGGTAAAGAAAATCTTTTTGAAATTTTAATTATGAAAAAAGAAGTCATTGAGAACTCCTATAATGTAATACCTCGAGTTTTCATGTTCTAAACCTGTCAAAGGGATTGTCCATTTAATTATCTTTCCAAAGCCACAAGTCTTGCCTCGATCCGACATCATGGAAAAAAGTTATGGAAATTTTTAATCTAGAAGTCTGTCAGTTGTCAATGATCACAACTCAGTTGACGACCTATAACCAGACCTTACGAGTCGTTACAAGGAGTCATAGTCACAGCAGTAAGGGTCCCAATTTTCAGCCCAGTGACCACGACTCAACTCCACGATTCGTAATCAGATATTACTAGTCATGGGTAGGGACTCGTAGTCTCAACAGTGTTCAACCCAGAATCCTTACCAGTAGTTATGATTCCAGCCTACAACTCATAGTCAGACATTACGAGTCATTGTATGGACCCGTATCTTGACCAATGTATGATCCAAGGACCCAACCTCAGCTACAACTTCACCCAACGACTCATAGTTAGTCATAATGAGTTGTTAGGTGGCAAGTCATGGTCAAAACAGAATGAACCCAGGATCCCAAGATCCCAGGCTACGACTCAGACAACGACTCATAACCAGTCGTAACGAGTGATGAGGTGAGCCATAACAATTAGGAGCGAGTTTTCCTTCACGTTTTTTCATGGACTTTTAGGTCTTTTCCCACTCACTTAAAAGCCAAACCCATGTCGTTTTGGCTTTCCAAGGGGTGGTATAAAATACCCAAAAGCCCCAAATTCATCAGTTAACTATATTCCACCCAAAAGAGATAAAAGAGATAATTTTACCATCTTCCAAAAATAGACTAGGGTTTCTCAAAAGTAAGATCAATTACAAGGAATTTCACAAGGCCTTTACTGTCAGGTATGTGGGATATTCATCAGTGGGTCCCTACCGCCCATTGAGTCCCAAGAAACTCTCTTTTATCTGCAAGTGTAGAACTATTTTCCCTTTTATGGAGTTCCAAGTTATCTATAAATTTAATGAATCTTCTCTCAATTATTTCGATTATGAACCATGAAAATATACTCCCTAATGAGAAATTGTGTTTTCATATGTTTGATAATGCACATAACTACATCATGACTAGTTATTGAAGTATTCATTCATGATTTTCTGCACCATGGTAGTCCCATAATTACCATGATCGGCTTACAGTATTTAGTGTTGATGGGTTGTGAACACCCGGCACCCAAATATTCATGCATATTTTAGATTTTCAAGTCATAAATCATTCAAATCATGATTACATCCCTATATTCAGATTATGATATTTATGTTGAGAGCATTCATCAGTTGTGAATTATGTCACATTTTTATCAGTATCAGTGTCAGTTCAGTTGGGAGTAAGACTTAGCACCGAGCGAACCTAGGGATGAAGTCTCACCTGCCAGTAGAGGACTGGGACCTTTAGTAGAAGTCCCTAAGTTCTAGAACTACATTGTCAGCAGAGGTTATGAGAGGTCACCTGCCAGTTTATGATTGACGCTCTCTTAGGGTTCACTCTCCAGTAGAGGACTGAAACCCTAGTCCTTAGGGATACCAATTTAGTGGATCCACATAGCCAGTATTGGTACCCTTAGCAAGGTACATACACCCTTCTAACTGGAGTTACAGGTTGGACCCCGATTAGCTCAGATTAGGGCATGTCGGTTAAATGTTAGCTCCCACAATTTTAGTTCAATATTCATATTATATCAGTTCAGGTTTGCATGACCAAGTGTCCATATATTAGTTATTTAGTTATTCAGATCATTTCAGTATATGTTTATGTTTAGTCTTGTATTCATTTTTTTATACTCATGCATTTATTCTATGTACCTATATGTATATCAGCTAGACCTTATCCTGCATCTAGTAAATTCAAAGTACTGACCACATAATATTTTTTGCGCTATGTTGTCTTATAACATACGTTAGGATGCTTAGTTCCAAATTCGCACGTAGTTTATACCAGTATAACTCAGTTGCAGCATTGGTGAGTCCTCATCATCCAAGGACTAGTTATATTATTTATCATGTTTTCTAGTATTTCTGTTTATGCTATTTCAGCAGTCAGAGTTAGTTGGGGACCTGTCCCAACAACTCATCATATTTAGAGGCTTTCAGACAGTCAAACAGTTAATTATGTTTTTAAGCTATGTGTTTCAGACCCCTTTGTTATGGATTTGATTACTCATATATTTGATTAAATGACTTTCACACAGCATTTTATTATCTCCCTCTAAGTATTTATAGCTTATGTCAGTTCATGGTTAACTTGGGGTCACTTATGGCCTTAAGCCATGTGTTACAACTAGGGGTAGTCTTGGGTCGTGACATATAAACTATGGAACTATTTTTCTTTCTTTTCTTTTTTTGACTCTAACTTTGACTTATTTTTTACTTGTGACCTTTTCTTGCGAAAACACACTATTTCCCTCAATTTAAGCTTATACTTCCCAAAATTAGTCTGTAAAATAACTTTTTTACTCACAAAGATGCAATAAATAGAACATAGAGATGCTTAGGGGAAAGTCTCCTACAAAATACCAAATGAGTCCCACTGGGTATTAATCATGAATTAAATAAGAATGACCTAAAGGCCGACCTAGGCTGGTGTAATACCCCGCTCGTTCCTTAAGCTTAAATCTGTCTTTTGAGTGGATAGGGGTGGCTTCTAAAGTGATTGATATTTGTAATGTGTTATATTTCTCTAATTTCTAACTTCTATCATGTACAGCATTTAATAAGCTTTCCATCGATACCAATTTCATCGAAGTCCGACATCGGACGAGGAGGTTATAACCGTTTTACTGAGCGTTGTCGGAATCGCCCAGGTTTGACGGTCGATCTGGTGGACCGTCAAGTCCTTAGTGGACCGTCAATCATCCCATCAAACCAAGTCAGAGACTTTCTTTTCCGTCTATCATTCAACGGCCAAAATGGAGAACCGCCAAAAATTTGACGGACCATCAAGTCGAGGCAGAATGTCCCATTTTTGGCCCCTGAGTGACGGATGATCTGGTGGACCGTTAGTTTCCTGACGGATCGTCACTTCAACCATCACGTCTAGGAAGAATGTCCCAATTTTGGCACTCGAGTGATGGACGATCTGGTGAACCGTCAGTTCCTCTGACGGACCATCAGTTCGACTGTCACAGACCCAATCGATAATTTTTAACTCATATTTTTAGGGGCATTTTGGTCATTTCTACCCATTTTGGTCTTGTATATATATATATATATACAAGCAGATGAGAAAACCTTATTTTCTCTTATTTCTCTCCCAAGAAATATCTAGAAGCTAGGGTTTCTCTCCAACCCAAAATCCAATCTTCTTCCAAGAAAACTTAAGAATCTTCCATAGAGTTTCAAAGTGGTTCAAGAATCAAGCTCTTCCGGTCAAAGGCTTTAAGAACCCTAATTCAAGATGTAAGAAGGAGTCAAAAACAAGTCTCTTCATCTTAAATTCCTAATCCAAGGTATGTGGGGTTTGAACAAGAACACTCTTTTTGTTCTTGTGCCCAAAGATTAACTTTTATTATTTATTTCCATGAAATTGCAAAGTGGGTTTACACCCAAATTACTTTATTAATGATTTTATAAGATTTGAGTTGTTCAAGTTTGATATACATGACTATTTCATCATTTTATTTGTTAAATTGAGAACTTACGCCATGAGTTATATATTGTTACCATGAATTGATGATTTCTAAGTGATTTAAGATAGGTGTCATGATTTAAGCTTTTTCTATGAGAAGTTTGATTATTGAATATATTGACATTTAAGCTTGAGAGTCAAGAATGGGCTCTTTGATGTTTTCCTGAAGTTCCGATATTTGATATGATTTAATGAGCGAGTACATTTGAGGTTGAGAAAGATTGCTTTAAATTTGATTCAAGTTAGGAATCCACTAATTGTTTATGATTTGTAAATGAGATATTTATGATTTGGTCTCTATGATAGATCCTTGAGTTGATTAAGGTAGATTTCCTAACGCGTTTTGAGCTTAATTTTGGGAGTAGTATTTAGCATCGATCGGTAAATATGGTATTTCCCCAAAACTACGTGCCACCATAGGATTAAGATTAAGGGACAAAGTCCAAGATAGTGATCACTAAAGTTAAGGTTCTACTCCAATGGCAAGGATAGAATAGCTCTCCCCAATATGGGTAAGATGTTGGACTCCATATAAGCTCACATGATTTATGTCGGTTATAAGAAACTCCCAAGTCTATAATAGTCCAAGTTTCATGAGTTACCGAGTCACTCTAAATGTTGAGTTGAAGAGTTTGAGCTGACCATGATGATTTATGAGATTTATAATGCTTGTAGTACTATTAATGATTTACAAGGAATATATTTCAATTAATTCAAGCGAAGAGAGTCATTATTGTTAGCATGCATGATTTTCTTATATATTTATGATATATTTTTTTAATGTTGCATACACCCTCTCATACTCAGTACATTCCCAAGTACTGATTCACATACTTTTATGTGTTCTATATTCCCTCGTGATGTAGGTTTCGGTGCTCAGTCTCAGTAGCGACAGTGATTTTTGAGTACCTTCATCTACATTTTTGCAGTTAGTGAGTCCTCATATTTCGAGGACGTAGGTCCCTGATTTTTCCCATGTTGGTTGATGGTTGTTTCCTTTCAGTTCAGTGCGAGTCAGTTGGGGACCTGTCTCAATGGCTCCTCAGTCTTATGTAGTAGAGGCTTTTTCAAACTAGAGTACCAATATGTATTGAAGTATTATGATTTACAGGATAGTATTTTTTGTATTCTAGTATGTTCATGACATGATTATTCTTCCTTATTATAGCGTCATGATCATCATAGTGAGTTATAGAAGTGAAGACAGGCTTAGAGGGTTAGCTTAAGGCCATGTGTGGCCTTAAGCACCGTGTGACGTCCCAGAATGGGATCTTGGGGCGTTACAAGCTTGGTATCAGAGCCTAAGGTTCAAAGAGTCCTAGGGAGTATGACAAGCCGCGTTACGTAGAACCTTGATCATCGGTGTGTAGTGCGCCACACCTATGATCAAGAGGCTACGGGTTGTTTTATGAAAAAGTCATTTCGTTCTTTCAGATGTTAATCGTAACTACAACTATTTCTCTCTGCTATTAATTCATGCCCTCTTCTGACAAAAAATGCCTCCTCGTAGAGCTTATAGAAATAACGAACGACCTCAACCCGTTGATCCTTTAAATGAGATGGTGACTCATGCCAAATTCTGGGTAGTTTTTCAGGCGCTAGCCCAGGCGGTTATCGTCAATGCTCAGGCCAATGTTCAGGCCGCAGTTCCACCTCCGCAAAAAGGCAGCTCGAGTTCACGATTTTATGCGGATGAATCCGCCAGAGTTTTATGGGTCAAGGGCAGGTGAGGACCCACTGATGTATCTTGATGAGGTGAAGAAGATCACCAAAATTATGCATGTAACAGAATAAGAAAGCGTGGAGTTAGCTTCCTATCGCTTGAAAGATGTTGCTTATGATTGGGTGTAGATATGGAGGAAGAGTAGATGGGAGGATGCCGCTCCCATGACTTGGAAGTTGTTCCAGGATGCATTCTTAGACAGTTTCTTTCCCTCGGAGTTGCGGGAAGCAAAACTAGAAGAATTTATGAACTTGAGACAAGGCTCCATGACAGTTAAGGAGTATTGTCTTAAACTCAACCAGTTATTAAAGTATGCTCCCGTTATGATGGTTGATTCTCGAACCAGTATAAGTAAGTTTCTGACTGGCGTATCGAGTTATATGGTTAAAGAGTGTAGATTCTCTATGCTCAATAGGGACATAGATCTTTCTAGATTAATGATACATGCTCAGCAGATTGAGGTGGACAAGATGAAGGGGAGAGAGAGAGAGTGAGAGGGAATAAGAGATTTAGATCAGAGCAGTAGGGGTATAGTCAGACTAGATTTTTTGGAGGAATTCGCCCTCAATTCTAGAGCCGTTCTTTTGTGCTAGTTCCCTCATCAGCTAGTGTTCCCATACCTAAAGTTAAACAGGAGCAGGGTAATAGGCCTACTGTGTCCAGGTCTCAGGACAGTGTGAGTAATAGACCTAACTATCCCTCATGTGCTAAGTGTGGTAGGACGCATCTCGGAGAGTGTATGGCTGAACAAAGAGGTTGTTTTAGTTGTGGAAAGTTGGGCCACAGACTCAGAGATTATCCATATACTAAACAGGGGAGCCATGATGTTCCTCCCCAGAGTCAGGCTATTAGTGCTCTATCCCCTTTAGTTCGTCCTACTCCTCCTTAGGGTGCCTCATCTAGTACTATCAATGGTCAGTGCCAAAATCATTTTTATGCTATACCACCCCGCCAGGAGTAGAAGGATTCACCAGATGTTGTTACTGGTACGCTCTGTGTATTTTATTTTGATGTGTGTGTGCTGATAGACCCTGGGTCAAGTCTTTCTTATGTGACTCCGTTGGTGGCTGTGAATTTTGGGATCAAGGCTAAAATAATTTCTGAACCTTTTCTACTTTCTACCCCCGTAGGTGAATCTATTGTTGCTAAGAAAGTATATAAGAAGTGTCCTATCATTATCCTTAATAGAGTCGTGTTTGCAGACTTGATTGAGTTAGACATGGTTGATTTTGACATTATTCTAGGTATGGATTGGCTTCACTCTTGTTATGCATCTATAGACTGTCGTACCCATGTATTCAAGTTTCAGTTTCCCAACGAGTCAGCTTTTGAGTGGTCCGAAAATTCTGTAGCTCCCAAGAGCCATTTTATATCTTACCTTAAATCCAGGAAATTGATATCTAAGGATTGTATCTATCATTTGGTTTGAGTTAAAGACACTGAGTCCGAGACTCTAACTATTCATTCTATTAGTATTGTCAATAAGTTTCTTGATGTTTTTTTGGAAGATCTCCCAGGGGTACCTCCCGATAGAGAGATAGAATTTAGGATTGATCTTCTTCCCAATACGCAGCCTATTTCTATTTCTCCGTATCGTATGTACCCCACAGAACTTCAGGAGTTAAAAGAGCAACTCAGAGATCTTCTAGATAAGGGTTTATAAGTCCCAGTGTGTCTCCGTGGGGCTCACCCATTCTATTCGTGCGAAAGAAAGATGGTTCATTATGCATGTGCATCGACTATCGTCAGCTCAACAAGGTCATAGTCAAGAACAAGTACCTTTTTCCTAGGATTGATGACCTGTTTGATCAGCTGCAAGGTGCTAGTTATTTCTCAAAAATAGATTTGAGATCTGGTTATCACCAACTTAAAGTCAGAGAGTGTGATATTCCAAAGACAGATTTTCACACCCATTATGGCCATTTTGAGTTCCTGGTCATGTCCTTCAGACTAACAAATGGCCCGGCAGCTTTTATAGACCTCATGAATTGGGTGTTCAGACAGTACCTAGATATGTTTGTTATTGTGTTCATAGATGATATTCTTGTATACTCTCGAAGTAAGAACGACTATACAGATCATCTGTGAATAGTCTTGCAAACCCTTAGAGATCATCAACTATTTTCCAAATTTAGCAAGTGTGAATTTTGGCTAAGGTCAGTTGCTTTTCTAGGTCATATTGTTTCTTCTGAAGGTATTTGAGTTGATCCTCAAAAGGTAGAAGCTGTGAAAATTGGCCTAGACCTATTTCCCCATCCGACATTAGGAGTTTCTTGGGTCTAGCTGGCTACTACCATCATTTTATTGAAGGTTTCTCTTCCATTGCTGCTCCTTTGACCCGGTTAACCCAGAAGAAAGCTAAATTCCAGTGGTCGAATTCTTACGAGAAGAGTTTTTGGGAGTTGAAGACTCGACTCACTTCAGCCCCTTTGTTGACCCTGCCTAATGGTGTGGAGGATTTTGTGGTATATTGTGATGCTTGTAGGGTTGGTTTGGGTTGCGTGCTGATGCATAAAGGTAAGGTTATAGCCTATGCCTCCCGATAGTTGAAAACGCATGAGAAGTATTAACCAACCCATGATCTCGAGTTAGCTGCAATGGTTTGTGCCTTAAAAATCTGGAGACACTATTTGTACGGTGTTCATGTTGATGTCTTTACGGATCACAAGAGTTTGCAGTATGTGTTTACTCAGAGAGAGTTGAATCTTTGACAGAGGCGATGGTTAGAATTGCTAAAGGACTATGATATGAATGTACTGTATCACCCGGGCAAGGCCAATGTAGTGGCAGATGCCCTTAGTAGGTCGTCCTTAGGTAGTGTAGCACATGTCGATAAAGATAGGAAGGATTTAGCTCATAAAGTGCATTGTCTAGCTAGGTTGGGAGTTAGATTACTTGATTTAGCTGAGGGTAATGTTTGGGTCCAGAGTAGTTCCGAATCTTCTCTAGTTTCGAAAGTAAAGGAGAAGCAAGATATGGATCCTCGTTTGATCGAACTGAAAGATTCAATTAAAGACCAAAAGGTGGAGGTTTTCTCCCAAGGGGGAGATGGGGTATTGAGATTTCAGAATAGATTGTGTATGCCTGATGTTGATGAACTGAGGCAGAGGATTATGGCTGAAGCGCATGGCGCACGGCATTCAATTCATCCCGATGCTACCAAGATGTACCACGATTTGTGGGAAATCTATTGGTGGAATGGTATGAATAAGGATATAGTGAAGTCCGTAGAGTAGTATTCAACTTGACAACAGGTGAAAATAGAGCACCAAAGACCCAATGGAATAATGTAAGAATTCAGTATTCCTACTTGGAAGTGGGAGAAAATGAATATGGATTTTGTGATCGGTTTTCCTCTCTCTTGTCGTCATCATGATTTTATTTGGGTCGTTATAAACATGTTGACTAAGTCCGCACATTTCCTGCCAGTACTTACATCTTTCACCGCTGAGGACTATGCTAAGTTGTACCTCTGAGAGTTAGTCAAGTTGCATGGATTTCCGTTGTCTATCATCTCCAATAGAGGTACTCAATTTACTTCTCAGTTTTGGAGAGACTTCTAGAAGGGTCTTGGCACTCAAGTTCATCTTAGCTCTGCTTTTCATCCGCAGACAGACGGTCAGGCTGAGAGGACTATCCAGACTTTAAAGGATATGTTGAGAGCATGTGTTCTTGATTTCAAATGGAGTTGAGATGAACATTTGCCATTGATTGAATTTGCATATAACAACAGTTTTCATGCTAGCATTGGAATGTCTCCATTTAAGGCTTTGTATGGCTGGAGGTGTAGATCACCTATAGGTTGGTTTGAAGTAGGTGAGGCTACCGTGATTGGACCTGATGCTGTGTTTGAGGCTATGGAGAAATTTAAGTCGATTCAGGAGAGGTTAAAGACAGCCCAGAGTCGTCAAAATTCATATGTAGATGTGAGAAAAAGAGCTCTTGAGTTTGAAGTTGATGATTTGGTGTAGTTGAAAATTTCGACCATGAAAGGGGTGAAAGATTTGGAAAGAAAGAAAAGCTTAGTCCCCGTTATGTTGGCCCTTATAGAGTGTTGAATTGTGTTGGGAAAGCAGCTTATGAGATTGAGTTGCCTGCAGAGTTGTCAATTGTCCACCCTGTCTTCCACGTTTCAATGCTCAAGAAGCACATTGGTGACTCTGTTGTTTTTTATCCGTCAGAAAACTTTGATGTGCAGGATAGCCTTTCGTATGATGAATTTTCGGTCGAGATCCTATATTTCCAAGTCCGTAGACTAAGGAACAAGAAAGTTCCCTTGGTCAAAGTTCTGTGGTGAAATCAATCAGTTGAGGGCACTACTTGGGAAGCTGAAGCAGACATGCGAGCCAAGTACCCCCATCTTTTCTCCGCGAGTCCAAATCAAGCCGAAGGTACTATTCTTTCTCAATTCAGTTTCCTTCTAAACTAGTGTATCAGCATATGATTACTCTCTCTATGATTCGTGCATTCAGTGAAGTACTCAAAAGTTTAGAGTAAAGTAAGCCCTTTGAGTGAGTCTTTCCAGCTATGCGTCCTCATTTTTTCTTTTTCTTGACCTATCTGGCAACATTCGAGGATTAATGTTTCTAAGGGGGAGATATTGTAATACCCCAATCGTTCCTTAAGCCTAAATCTATCTTTTAAGTGGATAGGGGTGGCTTCCAAAGTGATTGATGTTTATACTGTGTTGTATTTCTCTAATTTCTACTTTCTATCATGTAGAGCATTGAATAAGCTTTCCATCGATACCAATTTTATCAAAGTCCGACATCGAACGAGGAGGTTATTACCGTTTTAATGAGCATTGTTGGAATCACCCAGGTTTGACGGTCGATCTGGTGGACCGTCAAGTCTTTGGTGGACCGCCGATCGTCCCGTCAAACCAAGTCAGTGACTTCCTTTTTTGTCTATCGTGTGACGTCCAAAATGGAGGACCAACAAAAATTTGACGGACCATCAAGGGGACCGTCAAGTCGAGGCAGAATGTCCCATTTCTGGCCCCCGAGTGACGGACGATCTGGTGGACCATCAGTCTCCTGACGGATCATCACTTCGATCATCACGTCGAGGTAGAATGTCCCAGTTTTGGCACTCGAGTGACGGACGATCTGGTGGACCGTCAATTCCTTTGACGGACCGTCAGTTCGATCGTCACAGGCCCGATCAATAATTTTTAACTCAGATTTTTAGGGGCATTTTGGTCATTTCTGCCCATTTTGGTCTTGTATATATATATATCCAAGCAGATGAGAAAACCTTATTTTCTCTTATTTCTCTCCCAAGAAATATCTAGAAGCTAGGGTTTCTCTCCAACCCAAAATCCAATCTTCTTCCAAGAAAATTTAAGAATCTTCCATAGAGTTTCAAAGTGGTTCAAGAATCAAGCTCTTCCGGTCAAAGGCTTTAAGAACCCTAATTCAAGATGTAAGAAGGAGTCAAAAACAAGTCTCTTCATCTTAAATTCCTAATCCAAGGTATGTGGGGTTTGAACATGAACACTCTTTTCGTTCTTGTGCTCAAAGATTTAATTTTTATTATTTATTTCCATGAAATTGCAAAGTGGGTTTACACCCAAATTACTTTATTAATGATTTTATGAGATTTGAGTTATTCAAGTTTGATATACATGATTATTTCATCATCTTATTTCTTAAATTGAGAAATTATGCCATGAGTTGCTTATTGTTACCATGAATTGATGATTTCTAAGTGATTTAAGATAGGTGTCATAATTTAACCTTTTTCTATGAGAAGTTTGATTATTGAATATATTGATATTTAAGCTTGAGAGTCAAAAATGGGCTCTTTGATATTTTCCTGAAGTTTCGATATTTGATATTATTTAATGAGCGAGTATATTTGAGGTTGAGAAAGATTGCTTTAAGTTTGAGTCGAGTTAGGAATCCACAAGTTGTTTATGATTTGTAAATGAGATATTTATGATTTGGTCTCTATGATAGACCCTTGAGTTGATTAAGGTGGATTTCCTAACGCGTTCTGAGCTTAAGTCTGGGAGTAGTATTTAGCATCGAGCGGGAAATATGGTATTTCCCCAGAACTACGTGCCACCGTAGGATTAAGATTAAGGGCCAAAGTACAAGACAGTGATCACTAAAGTTAAGGTTCTACTCCAATGGCAAGGATAGAACAGCTCTCCCCAACGTGGGCAAAACGTTGGACTCCATGTAAGCTCACATGGTTTATGTCGGTTATAAGAAACTCCCGAGTCTTTAATAGTCCAAGTTTCATGAGTTACCGAGTCACTCTAAGTCTTGAGTTGAAGAGTTTGAGATGACCATAATGATTTATGAGATTTATAATGCGTGTATTACTATTGATGATTTACAAGGAATATATTTTAATTAATTCAAGCGAAGAGAGTCATTATTGTTAGCATGCATGATTTTCTTATATATTTATGATATTGTTTTTTTTAATATTGCATACACCCCTCCCCCCCATACTTAGTACATTCTCAAGTATTGATTCACATACTTTCTGTGTACTATATTTCCTTGTGATATAGGTTCCAGTGATCTGTCTCAGCAGCAACAGTGATCATTGAGTACCTTCATCTACATTTCTACAGTTGGTGAGTCCTCATGTTTCGAGGACCTAGGTCCCTGATTTTTATCATGTTGGTTGATGGTTCTTTCCTTTAAGTTCAGTGCGAGTCAGTTGGGGACCTGTCCTAATGGCTCATCAGTCTTATGTAGTAGAGGCTTTGTCAGACTAGAGTACCAGTATGTATAGAACTGCAGTATTATGATTATACAGGAAAGTATTTCTTTGTATTCCAGTATGTTCATGACATGATTATTCTTCCTTATTACAGCATCATTATCATCATAGTGAGTTATAGAAGTGAAGACAGACTTAGAGGGTTAGCTTAAGGCCACGTGTGGCCTTAAGCACCGTGTGACTTCCCGAGATGGGATCTTAGGGCGTTACAGCTGGGGTTAAACTAACAAGGCTGTTCAGGGGAGAGTATGGTTAATGGTAGTTGTGATTGTTTCCACCTACTCCATACCAGCCGATGGATCCCTTCCTAAAATAAGTGAGGCACACATCGTGTACTGTAAGACTTGTTACAAGAGAAATGACTCAGGATAATGCATATGATGATAGATATAAAGAGGTAATAGATAAAGAAAGTTGTAAACAAATAACACGCAGGTATCCAACAATGATAAATAATAACCCAAATAAAATGTATATACAGATATAGTGTCACACTAAGTCGATAAAAGTTAATAATGAAGCTCAAATTTTAAAAAAATCTCTAGTATAGTCTCCCAGAACTGCCACACCCTTTTTTTACCGAAAAAGAATTTTTTGAAGTTCAAAAAGGGATTTTATTGTCAAAGTGACAAAAAAGAAGAATGTTTTGAAAAAGGATTTTTCAATTAAACTCCAGGGTAGCCACTTGGAATTGTTTGGTATGTTAAGTCACCTTTTTAAATTCCCTTTTCAAAAATAGTTATCTTTAAATTGATCCACAAACTGAAATTCTGGTTAAGGAATTTTATTGATCGAGGGGAAGGTGGTAGGAAACCCTCGATCCCATGGTTCAACCACGGTTTCTCCATTAGTTTATATCGGCTAATATAACACTATGAGATGATAAATTTGTGAAGAAACACATACGCAAACAAACAAACAAACATACAATCAAACTCCCAAAAAATAATATTCAATCCAATTAATACAGTCCAAAAATGAAAAAGGACTAAAATGAGAACCGAAACTAATCTAAAAAACCCTAAATTATGCTTTACCCAACGTATTGGCCTTAATCACAAACATCCTCTAGGTACATGATACTTCGGGAAATTCTCTGATGAATAAATATAATTTATCTCGAGGCATTAGCTGACAAAATGAATACATTTTAATAGATGTGATAGATGAAATCAACTTAATCATTCAATAGTCCACAATTCCTAAAATTTGCCTACCCAACTTTCTATTTGCCTACTAATTTTGAACTAATCATGTTACTATTATAAGACCCTGGGTTTTTGGTCCCTTGATCTTTGAACTTACTTTTCTCACTACGACTCACAGTAGGGTGTTATTGCGGGTCTAAGGGACCCAATTGTAGCTTGTCTAGTATGTTGTCATGGATTTTTTGTCTTGAATACGACTTGGACCCTACAAGTCGTGGGTTGAGTCATAGGGTGAGAATTATAGAAAAACCAATATACTATCCTAAATTTCCTGTTTTGGCTGCAACTAACATGATAAGAGTCGTAAAGACTGGATACAAGTCGTATGGTACGTTTCGTAACCATACCAATGTGGTGTGACCCTAGATAGTGTATAGACTACAATTAGACCAAATGACTCATAGGGTGACCCTACGAGTCGTGAGGTCACTCGTAGCGACTGGGAGTCGGTTTTCAATATTTTAATTAAAGTCATCCTGGTACTTTCCATCCTAACCCACTTAGCCCCCCATGACTTAAAACCCTCTTTGGTACTTCATTAGCATACTATTTATAATCAAAAAACTCTCTCAAACTCTCTAAATTCTTTTAAGAAAGTTACTTAGGGTTTACAGGAAGTTGATCAATCAAAGCTCCCAAGGGAAAATTCTCTCCATAACTCTTGATATTTCAAGCATGTTACTCTTCCCCATCTATTACTTTATAAAAATAACTATTTTAAATAGTTATCCATGTGTTTTTTAAGGTGGTTTTGGAAAATGGATTGAGGGTTTTGAGTGATTGTTGTTTATGTGACGTTTCATGTTTACATATCCATTATTTATGTTTAAATAGTTCTTTTGAAATCAATTTGATACATGGGTATGGTGAATAAACTAGGGGGTTATGATTTTCCTAAATTTTATGAATATTTACTATTGAATTGGTAACAACCCCAACCCAAATTTTGTGGAGGTTGTTTTGAGCATTAGTATAATTACATTGAACTATTTTCAAAATAATTTCATGATATAAAGAGATTATTGAAACATGATGGTTGATTTAATAAACAAAGAGAGTTGGTGTTCCCCCACTTTGTATTAATGAACAAAGGGGGTTTTTCTCCTAAGTTAATGTAATTGATTTGGCATGTTGATGATACATTGCAAGTGTAGTTGGTAAGACAATACCGACAGTGTGTTCCTAAATTTGTATTATGGTTCAATGATTGGGCATGTGTGATAAATGTTTTAATGGGGCTTAAAAGAGGGTTGTGTAGCTAGATCATGAAAGTGGAGGTCCCGAGGGACCAATACTGGAAGCCGCATTTGTCGGTGCGGGAGTCAAAATGGCCTAGGGTTCAAGTCCCTCACTTATTACCAAGTGGTTTGAGTCGACCTTATTATTATGATTGGGAGGTTATAGTCCGACGTATTACATTACATAATTGGGTGTTTAAGTTACCTTAGTATATGATTGGGAGGTTCGAGTCCTCCATGCTCATATATGAGATTATTATATAATTCATGCATCTACAGGTATTGGGTCCCGACCAGGGGGTCAGACTTGTAGTCTATATAGCCCGTAGCTACTATCATATAACAATTAAGCTACACAATCCTGGATAAAGTTTTAAAGTGTATGTTAAGCCTTGTTCCCTATCCCAGCATATTATATAAGTGTATATATATATGTATACACACATGTATGTGAACATGTACATTGAGTTGAACTGAATTTTGAATTGTCATTACTTTATCCTTATCCCTGAATTACATGCTAGTGCTCAACCCACTAACTGTCAATGGATCGACTCAGTTTGTCGATTGTTTACGGTGAAGTGGTGAGCTTCCATTCTCCAGAAGACTTGATCATTCCATCAGTTTTCTTTCATAAACTAGAATTAAAGAGTTCACATTAACACTATCATTGTCATTGTCATTTTCAAAGTCTGGGGCATATCCTGACACCTTATTGATTTCAGTTGTTAAAAAGCTTTATGGATTACTGTGGACTTGGGTAGTGGTGTTGTTTGTTTTAATTGGTTAAAAAATATTGATTAAGACATATCTTAAATTCTTTGAGCTTATTTTATTCTATCTTGTTATATATTTGGAATTCAGTCAATGTTGGGGGTATTGTGTCCCGTTTGGTTAAGAGCAGGGGGGGTCTCTGGTCCTTGTTAGACTTGAGATGCCCATCACGACCAGGCCCTATTTTGGGTTATAACAAAGATGGTATCAGAGCCTAGGTTTGGTGTCATTGGGTGTCTACAAAGCTGTGTCAAGTAGAGTCTTTTTATGGGTATGTAGCGTACCTTACTTATTAGGGAGAGGCTATAAGACATTTAGAAATGTTTTCTTTCTTGTTGTTCTATTTTATGATATAGAGTCTAAGATCCTGAAATCTTCTCTAATTCTTGTATGTTCACTTTTCAGATCATGCCTCCAGAAGATTTGATGCTTGCAAAAACTCTTTTGTCTCATTTAAGGACAATATTGATAGATATCATGCTATTTATGGATTTCATACCCATTCTAGAGCTCCAGCTCCTGATTGTACTACCTCACGTGGAGTTTCATCGGTTCCTCTTAGCCCTCCTCGGATACGTCAAGCTGATGTGTCTAATGCTGAGTTTTCCTAGTCAATCTATTTTTTACCCAGTTGGTGGCCTCTCAAACTGATCGTATTACTTCTGTTGCTCTAGTTTTTAAGGTCACTAGAGTTAGCTAATTTATGAGGTTGAGTTCTCCAACTTTGATGAGTTTAAAGGTTGAGGAAGATCCTCAAAGTTTTATTGATGAGATAGAGAAGATTTCCTGTGTTATGCATGCTACTGATGTGGAGGGTGTGGATTTCACTGCTTATCAGTTGAAGGATATAGCGTATCAGTGGTATAAGAAGTAGGACCAGTCTAGGGGCAATGATACTATGTCTGCTTCGTGGGATGAATTCTCTAGTTCTTTTCTTTATCGCTTCTTTCCTCAGGAGTTTAGGAAGATGAGGGTTGAGGAATTCATGAATTTGAAGCAAGGTAGGATGAAAGTAAAAGAGTATGCCTTGAAGTTTCATCAGTTGTTGTGTTATGCTCCTGAGTTAGTAACTAGCATGATGGCTAGAATAATGAAATTTTATTTTGGGTTGTCTCGTGATTTGATTTTGGAGATAAAGGACGCCCTATTGAACATGGATATGGATATCTCTAGACTTATTGTATATGCAACAAGTGAAAGAGGAAAAGAAGAAGCAAGCAGAGATGAGTGAAATTCAAAATAAGAAGTTTCGATATTTAGACCAGAGTAGAGGCCAGCAGCAGAGTGGTAGAGATGGTGGAAAATAGTCTAAGAATATGTGGGGAAATTCTAGTTCCTATTTTAAGACTAGTGCTCCATATCCTAAGTCATTCGATGATCACCGTTTTTAGAGCAATAGTGGATTCAGGGCACAGGGTGCCCAGTCTCAGGCTAGTGGAGCTCATTCATCCCCATCTTATCCCCCTTGCCATTTTGTGGGCAGGTGCATCACAAATTTTGTAAGAAAGGAGGAATAAGCGCTTTAAGTGTGGTCAATTGGGCCACCTGCAGCAGGATTATCCATCAGTTAGGGTTGATACTGGGACTAATAAGGTTCTGGTTTCCACATCTTTAGCTCCTACATAAAAGGGTGGGAATTTTGGCTCCAACACTAGTCGGAACCGTCTCTATGATCTTGCCACTCATCAGGAATCTAAAGTTTCTCTTGATGTTCTCACTGGTATGTTACAACTCTTTTCCTGTGATGTGTATTGTCTGCTTGATCTAGGTTCTACTCTTTCTTATGTGACCCCATATGTGGCTATTAATTTTGGTTTTGGTCCTGATTGTATTCCTGATCCTTTCTCTGTGTCTACCCCAATAGGTGACTCTATGGTGGCTAAAAGGGTTTATAGGGGTTATGCGGTATCTATTTGTGGTAGGGAGACCTTGATAGATTTAATAGAGTTGGATATGTTATATTTGGATGTTATCTTAGGGATGGATTGGTTGCATTCGTATTATGTCTCTCTTAATTGTCGGACACATAAGGTCATTTTCAAATTTTCGAATGAGCCAGTTATGGAATAGGAAGGGAGTTCCCTAGTGACTTATAAAAGGTTTATATCTTATCTTAGAGCCCAAAAATTAATTTCCAAGAGGTGTTTATACCATTTAGTGCACGTTAAAGATTCTAGATTCGAGGGTCCTTCATTGTAATTTGTTCCCGTGATTTTTGAATTTCCCAAAGTGTTTTGTAATGAACTTCCTAGTGTTCCTCCCGATAGGGAAATGGATTTTAGGATTGATCTTCTTTTGGATACCCGCCCTATCTTTATCCCTCTTTACAGAATGGCTCTGGCTGAGTCGAAGAAACTCAAGGAGTAGTTGAAAGGTCTTCTTAATAAGGGTTTAATTCATCCTAGTGTATCTCCATGGGGTGCTCCTGTGTTGTTCATTTGTAAGAAGAATGGATTCCTTTGAATGCGCATAGATTACCACTAGTTAAATAAGGTAACGAGAAAGAATAAATAGCCTTTTTCGAGTATTGATGATCTTTTTGACCAACTTTAGGAAACTAAGTACTTTTCTAAGATTGATTTTCAATTAGGTTATCATCAGCTGAAGATTAGGGAGGTGGATATCCCTAAGACTGCTTTCTGAACCCAATATGGTCATTTTGAGTTCTTGGTGATGTCCTTCGATTTCACAAGTGCCCCAGCGACATTTATTGATCTTCAGAACCGGGTACTCCATTATTTTCTGGACTTATTTATCATCGTGTTTATTAATGACATCCTGGTTTTTTGTAAGAGTGAAGCGGATCATGCCGATCACCTCCGTATAGTTTTGCAGACCCTTAAGGCTCAGCGATTGTATGCTAAACTCTCTAAAGGTGAGTTATATTTGAATGCACTAACTTATTTGGGTCATGTTGTTTCTAGTGAGGGTATAATGGTGGATCCATAGAAAGGTAAAGTGGTTATGAAGTGGTCGAGACCTACGACTCTAACCAATATTCAAAACTTTTTGGGTTTAGCTGGGTACTATAGGCGATTCGTGAAAAGGTTTTCTTTGATTGTTTCTCCATTGACGAAGTTGACCCAAAAAAGGTAAAGTTTTCGTGGTCCGATAGTTGTGAGGGCAGCATTAAGAAGTTAGATAATAAGTTGACTTCGGCTCTGATTTTAACCCTACCTGAGGGTACCTAGGGTTTTGTGGTTTATTGTGATGTGTCGCATGTGGGACTGGGTTGTGTGTTGATGCAGCATGGTAAGGTTGTAGCCTATGCTTCTAAATAATTAAAAGTTTATGAGAAAAATTACTCAACGTATGACTTAGAACTGTTAGTTATGGTCGTTGCTTTGAAGATTTGGCGCCATAATTTGTATGGGGTTCATGTTGATATCTATTCAGACTATTAAGAGTTTGCAATATGTGTTCACCCAGAAGGAGTTGAATCTCAGGCAGAGGAGGTAGCTTGAGTTGCTCAAGCACTATGATATGAGTCTTTACTATTACCCAGGTAAAGCTTATGTGGTTGTTGATGCTTTTAGTAGGTTATCTATGGGAAGCTTATCTTATGTGGAGGAGGAAAAGTGAGAGTTAGTGAAGGATACTCACAGATTGTCTAATCTTTTAGCTCATCTTTTGGACTCTAAGGATGGTGGTGTGATGGTGCAAGGAGTGGTAAAGTGATTTATTTGTGCTGAGGTGAAAGAGAAGTGGGTTTTGGATTCTATCTTGATGTGGATTAAGGGTGATGTGGGCCAGCAAAAAGTGATGGTTTTTAAGATTGGTGGTGATGGTATATTGAGGTATCAAGGTAGGTTATGTGTTCCTAATGTTGATGGGCAGTGAGAGTGGATCTTGGTTGAGGCTCATAAGTCGAGGTACACTGTTCATCCTAGTTCGATGAAAATGTAAGATGATTTGAAAGAGATCTATTGGTGGAATAACATGAAGTGGGATATAGTTAATTTTTTAGCCAAGTGTATGGTTTGTCAACAAGTGAAGGCGGAGCACTTGAAACCTAGTGGGTTGTCTCAAGAGATTGAGTTGCCCGAATAGAAGTGGGAAGCAATTAATATGGTTTCGTTACTGGTCTATCGCGGTCCTGCCATCAATTTGATTTGATTTGGGTAATCGTGGATAGGATAACTAAGTCTACTCATTTCTTACATGTCAGGATTAATTACTCTGCTGGGGATTATGCAAAGTTGTTCATTTAAGAAATCGCTAAGTTACATGGTGCACTCGTTTCTATTATATTTGATCGCGGTTCTTAGTTCTCCTCGTATTTTTGGCATTCTTTTCAGAGAGGTTTGGGTACTAAGGTGAACCTTAGCACCGTTTTCCACCCTTAGACGGATGGACAAGCAGAGAGGACCATTCACACATTGAAGGATATGCCCAGATCCTGTGTGATCAATTTTGGTGGTAGTTGGGTTGATCATATGCCCATCATTGAGTTTGCATATAATAATAGCTACCACTCTAGCATTGGGATGGCTCCGTTTGAGGATTTTTATGGTAGGAGATGTTTTTCTCATATTGGGTGGTTTGAAGTTGGTGAGGCTGGGTTATTTGGTCCTGATTTGGTTCATCGGGCTATGGAGAAGGTGAAGGTGATTCGGTATAGGCTTAAGACCGTCCAAAGTTGCCAAAAGTCTTATGCAGATGTGAAATAAAGGGAGTTGAAATTTGAAGTTGGCGATTGGGTTTTCTTGAAGGTGTCTCCCATAAAGGGAGTGATGTCGTTTGGAAAGAAGAGGAAGCTTAGTCCCCGTTATGTAGGCCCTTATTTGATTTTAAAGAGAGTGAGCAATGAGGCTTATAAATTAGAATTGCCTCGATTTTGCGTTCTATTGAACCGGTTTTTCATGTTTCAATGTTGAGGAAGTGCGTGGGTGATCCTTCTTTGGTGGTTCCATTGTAAAGTGTGGGTGTTTCAGATTCCTTGTCTGATGAGAAAGTCCCGATAGAGATCTTGGATCAGAAAGTACGTCGGTTGTAAACAAAGGACGTGGCTTCAGTAAAGGTTCTATGGAGAAACCAAAAAGGTTTAAGAGGCCACTTGGGAAGCTGGAGAGGACATGAAGTCCAAGTATCCATTCTTGTTCCCCTTTCTGGATAATCGTGCTTGAGGTATGCGTTATTCTTAATATCTTTGTTTTCTGACTCTGTTGAAACAAATTGTGATTTCCTTGATATCTTTGTTTTCTGTCTTTGTTAAAGGTAAGAATGGGTGTGTTTCTGTGTTAAATCGTGCTAAGAGATACCTTGTCTCATTATTCAAGAATGAATGATCCTGGGGGGCAGGAGAATGCAATACCCCGGGTTTTTGGTCCCTTGAAATTTCTTGATCTTTGAACTTACTGTCCTTACTATGACTCATCCTGCGAGTCGTAGGGTGTCATTGCGAGTCTTAGGGGCCCAATCGTAGCTTGGACAGTATGTTGTTCTGGAGTTTTTGTCTTGACTACGACTTGGACCCTACAAGTCATAGGGTCTCGTAATGAGTCGTAGGGTGTAAATCGAAGGGAAACCAGTGTATTATCCTAAAGTTCCATTTGTGACTGTGACTAGTATGTTATGAGTCGTAAGGACTGCATACGAGTCGTAAGGTGCGACTCGTAACCAGATCAGTGTAGAGTGACCCTGGACACTATCCAAACTACAACTATACTAAACAAGTTATACGGGTGACCCTACGAGTCGTGAGGCCACCCATAGTGACTTGGCATCGGTTTTTAGACTTTTAATTAAGGGCATTCTGGTAATTTCCTCCTACCTCACTTAGCCCCCACGACTTAAAACCTTTTTAGGGATTTCATTAGTATACTACTCACAATTAAAACACTCTCTCAAACTCTCTAAATTCTCTCAAGTAAGATACTTAGGGTTTACAATAAGTTGATCTATTAGAGCTCCCAAAGGAAAATTCTTTCCATAACTCTTGATATTTCAGGCATGTTACTCTTCTCCAACTATTACTTTGTAAAAGAATGTGTTTTAAATAGTTATCCATGTGGTTTTAAAGGTGATTTTGGAACATAGATTGAGGGTTTTGAATGATTGTTGTTTATGTGATGTTTCATGTTTACATATGCATTATTTATGTTTAAATCGTGGTTTTGAAATCAATTTGATGCATGTGTATGGTGAATAAACTAGGGGATTGTGATTTTCCTAAATTTTATGAATATTTTACAATTGAATTGGTAATAACCCCAACCCAAATTTTGTGAAAGTTGGTTTGAGCATGAGTATAATTGCACCGAACTATTTTTGAAACAATTTTATGATATAAGGAGGTTATTGAGACATGATGGTTAATTTAATGAATAAAGGGAGTCGATGTTCCCCCACCTTATATTAATGAACAAAGAGAGTTGTTCTCCCAAGTTAATGGAATTAATTTGACATATTGATGATACCTTGCAAGTGTAGTTGCTATGACGATACCGATAGTGTATGCCTAAACGTGTATTATGGTTCAATGATTGGGAATGTATGATAAATATTTTAATGGGGCTTAAAAAGGATTGTGTAGCTAGGTCGTGAAAGTAGAGGTCCCGAGGCACCAATACTAGAAACCGTGTTTGCCGGCGCGGGGGTTGAAATGACCTGGGGTTTGGATTTCTCTCACTTTTGACTAGGCGGTTCGAGTCCACCTTATTATTATGATTGGTAGGTTCGAGTCCCCCATATTACATTACATGATTGGGTGCTTAAGTCACCTTAGTATATGATTGGAAGGTTCTAGCCCCCCCTGCATATATATGAGATTATTCTCCAATGCGTACAGCACTGGGACTCGACTATGGGGTGAGAGTTAGGGCCTATATAGCCCATGGGTACTATTATATGACGATTAAGCTACACAATCCAAGATAATTTTTAAAGTGCATGTTAAGACTTGTTCCCTATCCCAACATATTATATATATATATATTTGTATGTATGTGTATATATATATATATATTATGATTGGGAGGTCCGAGTCCCCCATATTACATTACATGATCAGGTGCTTAAGTCACCTTAGTATATAATTGGAAGGTTCGAGTCCCTCGTGCATATATATGAGATTATTCTTCAATGCGTATAGCACTGGGGCTCGACTAGGAGGTGAGAGTTGGGGCCCATATAGCCTGTGGGTACTATTATATGACGATTAAGCTACACAATCCAAGATAAAGTTTTAAAGTGCATGTTAAGCCTTGTTCCCTATCCCAGCATGTTATATAAGTATGTATGTATATATATATATATACACGTGTGTGTGTGTATGCACACATGTATGTAAACATGTGCATTGAGTTAAACTGATTTTTGAATTGTTACTTTATCCTTATCCCTGAGTTACATGCTAGTGCTCAACTCACTAACAGTCTCCGGACGTTGTATCCCCACGTGATGCAGGCACCAGAGATACTTTTACTTTTTTTGTGCAGTGTTGGGTGGATCAGTTTGGTTTGTCAGTCATTTGCGGTGAAGTAGTGAGCTTTCATTTTATGAAAGACTTGATCATGCCATCCGTTTTCTTTCATAAACTAGAGTTGAAGAGTTCACATTATCATTGTCATTGTCAGAGTCGAGGGCATGTCCTGACACCTTATTGATTTTGATTATTAGAAGGCTTTGTGGATTACTGTGGACTTGGGTAGTGGTGTTGGTTGTTTTGTTTTTTTAGCAGTTATCGGTTATAGACATGTCTTAAATTCTTTGAGCTTATCTTATGCTATCTTGTTATATGTTCGGAATTTATTCACTATTGTGGGGGAAGGGGGTATTATATCCTGTTTGGTTAGGAGTAGAGGGTGGTCTCTGGTCCTTGTTGGACTTGAGATGCCGGTCACGGCTAGGCCCTAGTTCGGGTCATGACAACTATCAAATAAGAATGAATCTAAATTACGGCATTACAAAATAAATATACAGATTTAACAATTTCCAATTTCTCATTTCCCAATATTCAACTTAATGCAAGATACTTTAACAAATAACAACATGAATCATGAGTTAATACTAAAACAATCAAAGCCAAATCAACATGTCCACAACACAAATATTTTAATCGATATTAAAACACATTATCCAACAAAACACTTATAGCAATATGACTAAAGAGATAAAAGATAGGATCGGACCTCAAATTAATTTCACAGAGTGTCGAAAAAAACTCAAATCTGAATTTTTAGAAGAAATCGTAGAACCTCGATAGAACCTCTAACCCAAATTTTAAATCCAATACACCAGAGTCAAACAAACTAAATCGATTGCCACTAAATCCCATAGAATTTAAGCTTAATGAAAAACTGATCAAAAAATAGGTAGTTTGTCGGTATTTTGAATCCTTTTCTAGTGAATTTTGGAGAGTATTAGTGTTGGGTTACTATTTTTGTCTTGTCGAAGCTCCGGCGATCTTAGGTGTGACAAAAAAAGGAGAAAACAATCCATTTTACCGTGACAGTGATATTTTTTGTCAAGGACTCGCCGTAAAAGTCTGCTTTACCATCTTTTTTCCTCTTTCTTTATCTTTTATCTCTTTCTCGCCTTCTTTCTCTATATTCTCTCTATATGTCCACCGACCTCTCTCTATTTCCCTCTATCTACTCTTTTCTTTCTGCTTTACCATCTGTTTTCCTCTTTCTTTATCTTTTATCCCTTTCTCGCCTTCTTTCTCTATATTCTCTCTATATGTCTACCGGCCTCTCTCTGTTTCCCTCTATCTACTCCTTTCTTTCTCAACGATTTTACTGTTCTCTTCCTTTCGTCTTTCTTACTTTTTTCAGTATGTATTTTACTCCCAATTCTCTTCCTAAATCTGTATGAGGATGTTTTAATGGAATAGTGAGGGAAAAAATGGTGTATTATTGTTGCTGGTTGAAGAAAATCCTCAGGCCTTTCTCCCCTTTTTCCTTTCTATTTCTCTTTGTTTCTCACTCTCTCAGTTCACTTGTTCTCCTCTCTGTGTGTATTATTGTACATGTGAGTATAAAGTGTATGAATGTGTATATATTCTGTTATGGTTTTGTTGCCGGTTGTGTGTATCTATCCCTCGTATAGTGTGATGTAGTGTGTGTATATCTGGGATAGAGAAAAAGAGAGGGGGCGGTAAGGTTGTTATTTTTGTTGTGGTTTTTGTTATTATTTGATACGGATAGAAATGAGTGAAAGGGGTTGTTGTTTTTGTTTTCTTATGGAGGGATTATAAAATAGAGTGGGGTGTATGGTAAGGTGAGGGAAATGGATAAATTTGACTTTTGGGAGGGTCAAATTTACGTGTCTACAAATTTGAGCATATAATTTGTATGCATTGTAATCGTGTGTGCGTGCATGAATATTACCTACCAACATAGTTGTAGCAACTGTTCTCCTAAAAATTATCGATTCACTCTAATTATTGCCTACTATCGTCGGAAACAACCGGTTCTACTGAAGTAACTACGCATGACTTTGTATCTACAACTTGAAGATATTCATATATTCTCCTAAAAATTGCTGATTCACTCTAATTATTGCCTACCATCATAAAAAACAACTGGTTCTACTGAAGTAACTACTCCTGACTTTGTATCTACAAATTGAAGATATTCATACACGCATAAGCTATGTAATTATGCGTATATCCTCCTTTTTTTATCCGTGAATGGGAGCATATATTTTGTGTTTGCGTAACGGTGTGCGTGATAATTCTCTTAATATTTAAAATTGATGTCTAATTCATTCCATATATTTTAGGAATCCTTAATTTTATATTTTCCTTTTACCATATATTGTTGGAGTTAATTTTTCTCAGTTTAGAAGTCCTTTCTCTCAATAAGCAGATGTATCACGTATGTTATTTCAAAGTTTAATTAGAATATTACTTAAATAGTATTGTAGAATATTATATATATATATGAAAAAATTCTAATTAACTTAAAAGTGTCAATTATTATAATTTCTTACCTTGATCAAACAAGGACTTTAATTAGTTCAAAATTTTAAATATTAGATAATAATAAAATTATAATTATTTAAGGAAAAAGTAAAAAAAAAAAAATTCACTTGTGAAAATTTAACTTGATTCATTAAAGGACCATCCATGGTCGCTTTTCGGTAGTCGCAAAACTGTCCTTTTTTAATAATGAATGTGGTATTTCAAAACTCACCATTATTTTTTTTTCAAAAAAAAACACAAAATATTTTACTAAAAATTATATAAATACACAATTTATGTTTTCAATATTACAAAAAAATTCAACTCCCTAAATATATTACAAAAATCCCACATATACATAGAATGCTATGTATATGTCGGCTATATTATGTATATTAATAGGAAGAGAGAGTAAATTAATTAAAAAAGTGAAAGAAAGTATAATTACTTTTAAAAAATTGGTATTTATGTTATTTATACAATATTTTATACATACATATTATGAGTGGTGAAAAACACTTGATGAAACAAATTCTATTTAGCGTAGATTATTTTAAAATTTTGTACATTAATGTTAGAGGCAGAATGCATGTATATGAGGGTATTGTAATCTTTATAATTAATTTTTTTTATTTAAAATAACCTTTATAATTATATAAAAAATGTTTTGGTCCTTTAATATTTTCATTTGGATCAAGGTACAACTTTTACGAAAAAATATTTTTTAAAAAAATTGACTCATGTTTTCCAAAACAATGGTCGTCCATTGTTGCTTTATTTGTATTCAATAATCTCTCTCTCTCTATATATATATGAGAGAAAAGACATCTTTTCACTCCTAAACTTGTCCTTCAAACTCACTTTATCACTTAAACTTAACTTCTGGTTATTTATCTCCCTTAACATCTTTAAAGTGTATTTGTTTGACCCCTAAAACTGACGTGACATTTTTTTTTAAAAAAAAGGCGCATTTGTTTATTAAAAAGGAAAAAAAAACGCATTTTTTTAATTAAAACAGATATTATCTCACTTTTTATTTTAATATACATTAAAAAAAATATTCTTCTTCTTCAATGCCCCCACCCCCCTCATGGCAACCCACACCCACACCCTACACTCTTTTCTTCTCCAATTGATCAAGAACAACAATACTCATTTTCTTTAAACCGTCAATTCCTCCATTAACAATCTCATCCATTTTCTTCAACCACTAATTTCTCCATTAACAACCTCACCCATTTTCTTCAACCATTAATTCCCCCATTAACAACTTCACCCATTTTCTTCAACCATTAATTTCCCCATTAACAATCTCACACACATTCTCCATCAACACTTTCAAGATGGTAATTAATCGGACACAAGATGTAATAATTCAACATTCTTATACCAAAAAAAAATCATCCTTCAGCTGAAAACTTTAAAAAAAAATGGAGTTTTTATTTTGCTTTTTTTTTTTTTTTGAAAACCATAATTAACAAACTATGTATTGGTCTGAGATCATCATAGCGATTATGTTGTTTCAAAATCAAATCTTCAGTCCTCACAATCAAAATTATATTTGCAATTTATTCACTATGCTTGCGTATTGGTCTGAGATCATCATAGCGATTATGTTGTTTCAAAATCAAATCTTCAGTCCTCACAATCAAAATTATATTTGCAATTTATTCACTATGCTTGCTTTGGTCCAAGACTATGGAAGAAGAAGACCCACCTGTCTTCTTAAAAAAAATGAAGTTATTTTTTTTTTACTTTATTTTTTTTTTAAAAAAAATGATTGAGATTCAATTGAAAAACTAGGGGGGTGGGGGGTGGAAGAAGGGGAAGGGGGGCTTGCGTTTGCAGGGTAGGGAGTGGGGGTGAGGGCTGGAAGAGGAGAAAACGTAGAGAGGGCGGGGTGGGGGTGTGAAAAAAAAAAAAGAAAATGGGGGGTAGGGGTGCCTTTTTTATTTAATATATATATATATATATATATATATATACATAGTACATACATATTTTTTATTTTTATTTTTTAAAAATATATAAAAATAATGTATGGGAGATTAATTTTTTTTAGAAAAATAGTAATTTCTTACGTGGCAGTGACGTGGCTTCGACGTGGCAGTGACGTGGCAGTGACGTGGCATTGATGTGTAGGCAAGTGTAATACATTTTCCGTTGTGAGAGTGGTATTCAGTTTTGAGGGGTAAAAATAATACATTTTAAAGATGTTAAAGGAGATAAATAAATAAAAATTTAGTTTAAGTATTAAAGTGAGTTGAGAGAACAAGTTTAGAGGAATCAATAGCATGCCTCACTGATCATCAAAAGGATTTATCTTTTTTTGAATTTTTTTCAACTTCAATTACTATTTTCTTTTAATTCTATTCATTTAATTAATTACGATTTTCATTAATTACTGTTTAGTAACCCCCCACACACGTTGCAGCAAAACATTGAATCGTATCGCTTCAAATCAAACCATCCGACTTTCTCTTTTCCGTCACAAATAACTTTATCCTTCTCAAAAATTCTACTATAAAATTGAATGGTTTGCGGTCAACATACCTCTGAAAAGTTCTATAGTGACAACAGACGCTCTTATGTGTTCTTCTAAATTGTTGTTGTTTGTTCTGATTCTTTAATCAGGTATGCCTAATTTTGTTTTTTTGTAATCTAATGGGGTTTGCCTAATTACTATTATTTGTTCTGATTTTCTAATGGATTTTGCTCAATTATTTATTCTTATGCTCTAATGGGTTTTGGCTAATTAGTGTTATTTCTTCTGATTTTCTAATGCGATTTATGGTTCTATTTGTATATGCTATTTAGGACGTGTTAAAGGGGATTTCTAAGCGAGAGAAATGGGATTTGAAGGACTTGACAGCTTTCAAATTGGATGCCAAGAACTTCAAGTTGGAACTTTAAGGAAATATGAGTTTTGGGTCCGGATTGGGATGAAGGAATTCGTATTCGTTATGGAAGATGAAATATCCCAGTGGAAAAGCCTTCAGTTTCATGACAAGAATGAGTCTGACTTTGACTCTTTGTTTAAAGAGATTGATTCTAAGGCCACTCTTGATGTACTACAAATTCAAGGGTCATTCGAATTGTATGTTACCGGAGATGCCCACCACTCCTTGACCTTCTTCTCTGTACGTGTACCTTGACCTTCTCTGTATGTGTATCTTTTTTTTTATTTTTTGTTAACATATATCCCCAAATTCTTTGTTTGTAGTTGTACATTTTGCTAACTATACCTAATATTTTCTCTGTAGATGACCTTTGCTTTTCATTTAATGTTGTTTCCATTTAAATTTCTATTTGGATATAATTGGATGTATATGTGGATGCACCTGAAAAGAGGTACTGGTGCACCACTTCAGCTCGAGTTTGATGCATATAGTTGAAACTTTTAAATACACATGCACAATAATAAGGCATATTCATTATTACAAAGGGTAGTGGGTAGCAGCTTTGTCGATATGATTGAACAGCTCATCTGTAGTCTATATATATAGTATGAAAATGTAAACTTGCACTCATTGTTATAAAGGAATAGTGGTACTTGACACTTTCTGAAATGAAATCGTCGATCACTTTCTAACATGAAATCATCGGCCCAAGTGATCAAATTGGTTGCAAAAATTCAGTTTGTGTTGTAATTGAACTGTGGAGCAATCTTAAAGATTCAATACTTGGTTATTGATCCTTAATGTTGGAGTCTCTGGTTTAATAGACAGCTAGATTAAGAAAATATTCTCCCATCACCTTAGTCCATTAGGCTTATTATTTGCATTTGTAAAGCCAAATTCACCATGTAGTTTTCAAGATTCTTTGCATATTTATGAAGTGCTAACTCACTTGATGTTTCAGCATATTTAGGTGATAGTATACTCATATTCTCATACTTTTCTAATTTTCAGTTGTTTACGTGCATGCTTCATTTGAGTTCAATATTTGCATTCTGAAAAATTTTGGTGTAAAGCAAGAGAGATTCTGATCCTTGCGTTGGTATTCTTTTATGTTTTTCTTTCACTTCTTTTCAATTTTGCTTCTCACTTTAGGTATGAATCATGGCGAGAAAAAGGATGCAAGAGTTTACTTTAATAAATCCTCGGGGACAACTGGCTAGGAGTAACATTTCAAGCCAAGTAAGAGGATTTGGGTTCTAAAAATCTGCTATATATGTCTGGTCGAATCCTTTATATTGTACTTCTGTCGTTAAGATTATTTCCTAAGGTAGAGTTATTGCTGATATGTGCTATTGAATAAGACTAAATAAATAGTAATAACAACAACAATCTCTTACGTGATTTTTCCTCTGAATTTCACCTTAGTTCCTTTCTCCTGCTGATGCTTTTCCACAAAACCTTAGAGAGTTTACCTTCAAGTAAAATTTCTTGTAGTAGAAGGATTTGAGCATTATGGATTTTAAGTAGCCCAAACTCGAGGCTGTTAAATTAGCATATGGTTCCAGCAAAGCCAATGACTAGGAAGGATTTCCTTGCTTAAAGTCTTGCAACTGAAAGGTTTGACCGTTTGTACTGAAGAGCATATGGTGATAACTTTTCATGACTTGAACGACATTGATGAAGCTATTATCAAGATGGTTATCTAGGATATCTATTTTAGAGGAAATAGACAGTCAAAATTGACAGAGAGTATAAAACCTAAATTTTTATCCTTTGTAATGATCAAGTTTAGAAGTTAAGTTAGCTGCTGGTAGTACTCGTGAAGGTGTAAGGCTAATTTGTCTAATATTAGTGGTATTTTTGTGTTGTATATCTTATAACTATTGCCTTAGGTTTAGAAAATCTCCTACCTTGGTTTGGAAGGTCTTTTACCTATATGTTAATTAGATGTTTCTCTCCAATACATAAATCTTGATAACATAGTCAGTATTTATTTCATTAAATGATAGGAGTAATATTGGAAGTACATGATAAACTTCTCTCAAGTAATTTGAAATAAATATTTCTTTGCAAGGGAGTCAAGCAAAATGAAACGGAGGGAGAACTACCTAAGAAGGCTTAGAGAAATACTCTCGCTAACGCGACCTTCGTTCTGCTAACAATGAAAGATAATAAATTTTAATTCTAATAGAAATATTTACTTTTATTATTTCATCAGTCCATAAAATTAATTTTTACGAGTACATATGAGATATATTTATATTTTTTTATCTCGGTTGAATCTATATATATATATATATATATATATATATATATATATATATATTTATTCTTATGATCGCGCGAAGCGCAAGGAGATTCACTGGTTTATTTATAATACTAGAAAGGTGGGGGTATTCACTGCACAGAAACTGAAATTATCACAATTACTGCAAAACTTTACATTAGGTAAGCTTTATTTTAATTCTTGCACAGTCCCAAAACAACATAAGAAATTTATTAGGAGAAACATTCGTAAAGAATTAGAATTGAAGTAACAATCCTTCCTATTTTGAAGAAAAACACAAATGATCAAATAAATTGATTAATCTTACAAACAAAAAATAGAGGATTTGGATAAAGAGTGAAAAAGGAGCGAACTTTAACATAGGAGAAGGTATCGCCAGTAGAAAATCCAAAAATTTCTCAAAGCCTCGTTGAATCCCTTAATCTAATCTTTACATAAAAAATTTTAAACTATAAAAGATCATTTAGTAGAGTGTATAAGATAATACTAAATAGGTTGTACTAGTAATGCTGAGATTAGTAGTGCAGGGATTAGCAATACTGAGATTAGTAATACTAAAATTATTTTTTATACAACATTTGATTTGATGTATTGAAAACAATATGTATTGTTATATTTTAAAAAAATATATTGTTTATTTACAAAAATACCCTCAACATATTATAACTTTGTGTATTTTCTTTGCAAAATTTTA
Source organism: Capsicum pubescens (assembly GCA_030864215.1). Classification (NCBI taxonomy): domain Eukaryota; kingdom Viridiplantae; phylum Streptophyta; class Magnoliopsida; order Solanales; family Solanaceae; genus Capsicum; species Capsicum pubescens. The sequence goes on along the minus strand of CM061541.1, from coordinate 80,053,660 downwards.
TTACTATTTTTAAAAAAATTAACAACATAACTAATTATTTACTTTGAAATTTTAAGATTTAATCATTCACTCGCAATTTTTTTTTTGTTGTTATCTTTTCTTTATTTGTTCATCATTTGTTTGTTCTTCCCACTTTGCGGTGTTCTTAAGTTGGAGGGAGATACGTGTAACTTTTGAATGAGACAATAGAATCATTATTAACATAAATTTATGTTCCGTAGAGTGTTAAAGGTAAGTAGAAAAATTATTTTTATTTATGAATATCCTATTTACAAAATTAAAGCTTGTAGGCAATCATGCAATTTGTTTTCGGATTTTGACCATTAAGTATTTTTTTAAGTTAATGGAGTAGTTTTTTTATGACAAATTATTTGGAGGGATATTATTATCTTGATAAATTGAAAAGAAGTAACTCACATTGAATAAGTTGAAATAAATTTAGAAAAAAAAAATTAAAGAAATTTGAGGGCATTTTTGTCCTTACACATTTAATGGATTACTAATCCTATCAAATTGGGAGTATTAGTTATACACCCTATAATACCATGTAGGGTGTATAACTAATCCATGTATTAGTTATGCATTGCTTCAAAATTGTTATTAAATAATTTCACCATTTAATCCATAAATTATGAAAATAATCTATCCTACCAAACGGGTTCTAAGAGTTTAATCGAATTATATTTATAACATACACATATGAACAAGTCTTAGCTACGTTATTAGTATAATTCGATTGAACCCAACAAAAAATATTGTTTTAGCAAACTAAACAGGTAGAAGAACAATACGATTAAACTTAACCATTTTATTAGAAAATATCAGAACAATATGATTAAACGAACTATTATTGGAAAAAATTCCTCAAAGCCTAACCGATCATTCATCTACCACTTATATTAAGCGGAAAAAACAATAAATAGTAACAGAACAAAAACTACAACAAAATAGATGATAGAAAAATACGATTATACTTATCCTTTACACGAAAAGTTTTTCAAATCCGACTGAATATTCTTCAATAATATAGGCTTGAAATTTATAAAATTGTTATAGACCTCAAATTCAAAGATCATAAAAAATAGCTATAAATTAATATCTATCAAAATTCATAGACCTAACAAGAATATAGCAAAAGTGTCGTGACAGCTGAACGTAATTATTTTTCTCAAGTCAATTAGTATAATATAGATTATAGATAGTCTAAATCTAATTAAGACACAATAATACTAATTATTTTTCTTAGGTCAATTAGTATATACAGATTATAGATAGTCTAAATCTAATAAAGAGACAATAATACTCTTTACCTATGGTATACTAGTCAGCTTACGCCGTGCTACGCATGACCCAATGTTGATCCTTAAAAATTCTACGTTATGTACAATTCTATTATTTAGTTAAAACTTTTATTTGTTTGGTTGATAAATTCTAAGGTAGACATATATTATTATATTTAGATTGATGAAATTTGTATAATAATATTTTAAGTTGTTCAAACTTTTGTGTCATTGATAGTCAATTATATTTTTTAAATAATTTATTTTTTAATTATTGTAATTTATAATATTTTTTCTTCTATTCTACTAATTAAAAGTAACATAGTAAAATTATTATAACAAATACTTGTGAAATTTTTTTAAGTGGTCACATATAAGACGTTAAGTTAATTTAAAAAATCAAAAAATAATTTATATTTTTTAAGTGGTCACATATAAGACGTCAAGTTAATTTAAAACATCAAAAAATAATTTATCATTTTATGTCTACTTTATCTTTTTTTATTAAATATTATTAATTTTTTAATACTTAAATGACTTATAAAAACATCAAAAAATAATTTATTATTTTACATCTATTTTTTCTTTTCGTATTAAATATTATTAATTTTTTAATACTTAAATGACTTATAATAATTAATTATTAGTGAAATACTAAAATAAGCTGCTGAAACATTCATGTCATAAATGTCTATTTTAAATTTTTTATTAAATATTTTAAATTTTTTAATACGTAACTTATAATAATTAATTAGAGATAATAGAGTAAAATCACAGTTGAAGAAGCTGAAGCAGGCATGTCGATCATGAGCAGCCTGCTTCAGCTGCTTATTGTGACTTTTAATATAGTAGACTAGATACTGTAGCCCGTGCCAGCACGGGCCAACATATATTATTTACGTTATCTCAATTTATGTAGCACAAATAGCATTTGGAGTGTCAATCAAATTTTTATTAATATAAATTTTTAAATAACTTAAGTTGCTAATCATTGTGATTTATAGTATCTTTTATGTAATAGTGAGTCGGTAAAAAAAATTTTACTGATATATTTTTTAAAATATTTTAAGTTGTTAATCTTTGTAATTTTAGTATCTTTTAATGTAATTTCAAATAATTTATGTTACTTGCTTTATCGCAACTTATGTGACACTATTAGAATTTCAAAAGTCAATCATATTTTTTATTATATGTTCTTAAAATATTATAAGATGTTAATAGTTATGACTTATAATTACTTTTTTGCATAATTTTTAAATATATAATATTTTACCAAAATAAAGTAAATAAATTAAAATAAACAAAGTACTAAATTTTTAAAACATTTTAAATTCGAAAACATCATTTGGATCAACAAATTACTAAATTAAAATAATAAAACATGTAAATTATAAAATGTCAAAACTATCCCGAATTTACGTGACACAAATATAATTTAGATAACCAATCAAATTCTTATTATGTTTTGAAATATTTTAAATTGTTAGCTATTGTAATTTATAATATTTTTTTATGTAATTTTCAAATAATATATGTTACTCTCCTTATCCAATTTTTGTGGCATTGATATTCAATTATATTCTTAAAATAATTTAAGTTTTTAATTATTATGATTTATAATACTTTTTCTTCTATTCCAGTTTAAGTAGCATTGAAATAAATTTGAGAGTCTACCAAATTTTATGATTGAAGCAACGAAATGGATATGTCCTAAATGACTTATAATACCTAATTAGAAGTGATATAGCAAAATTACTATAAGAAAATATTTGTGAAAAAAAAATTAAATGAGTCTCATATAAGATCTCAAGTTAATTTAAAATATCAAGAATTAATTTATTATTTTATGTCAATTTTATGTTTATTAAATATTATTAAATTTTTAATACCTAAATGACTTATAATAATTAATTAGAGGTGATATATTAAAATTACAATTGAAGCAACTGAAGTAGACATGTCATAAATGTCTATTTTACCTTTTTTTTTATTAAATATTATTAATTTTCTTATATGTAAATGTCTTACAATAATTAATTAGGGGTAATATAGTAAAATCATGGAGCAAACATACTTGTGAATTTTTTTAAATAAGTCTCATATAAGATGTCCTATTAATTTAAAACATCGAGAATTGATTTATCATTTATATCTATTTTATTATTTATTAAATATTATTAATTTTTTAATACCTAGATGACTTATAATAATTAATTTGAGGTGATATAATAAAACCACAATTGAAGCAGCTGAAATAGACATGCCATAAATGTCTATTTTACCTTTTTTTAATTAAGTATTATTAATTTTCTTATATATAAATGACTTAAAATAATTAATTAGGAATAATATAATAAAATCGCAGAGCAACTGAAATAGGTTAAGAAGCAGGTATGTTGACGAAGAGCTGTCTGCTTCTTCACTCTTATTAATAGTAGTAATATATTTACAAAGTGGGCATCGTGCATATAGATTCTAGTAAATAGAGCCTCTAATTTTGTATTAATTTTAAAGTGAAACAACTTAAGTGTTATAAATGTATTTACATTTTAAAGAATGTCTATCAAGATCTATCAAGATCTACTTTGATATTTATTAGCATTTGAAACATCTCAGACTAGGAGTAAATTTTTCCTATAAATAGAAGGCTTCCTTCATTGTAAATTACCCCTCAAGAATCCCTCAAGAGAAGAAATAAGAATATTCTCTCTATTGTCTCTACTCTTCTTCTTTATTCTTTATTAGTTTATAACACGTTATCAGTATGAGATTCTGTCAAAGAAAGTGAGATTATAAATCTGAAGGATTTCAAGGTTAGTAATTCTTTATGTTATCTTTCTTTTGCTACTACTAATATAATTATTATTGGATTTGAGGAAAAATAATTGGTTTGGAACCATTTATATTTTAAATTTATTCCTCAAGAATAATATTATCAAAAAGGATGATAATATGTTGGGTTCAAGTCCCATCGATTCATGTCTAAGACGCTTTTATATGGATAAGATGTTGAGTTTGAATCTTAATACATCATATTGATGATATTATGATGGCTAAGGCAAAATAATGGGTGTTTAATGAAAAGTCATGAAATTCGACCCATTGAATATGCTCTATTCTATGAAGTGAATGTGGTAGCAATATATGATAAGTCTGAAATATGACTACTTACTTCATTCTTGAGGTGTATGTGGTAGCAATGCATAATATGTCTGAAAGAAGACAAGTGATTGAATGCATGAATATACGTGTGGAGGGACAATATGATAATGATTATAAAAAATGATGATATTTTCACACACGTATATGATTATAAGATATACTAGAGAAAAATTCTTTGCATCATATGTATGCCTCGATTTGCTTCTGAAGTAGCAAAATCTTGAAAAAGGTTATAAGCTATCATAATTTGATAGGCTTTAAGGAACAATTATATTCCATTCCTGGGGAATGAGAAACTTATTAATGCAAATGTGCACTTGATTGTGATTGTATCACAACTCACCTTCGAAAGAGGTTGAATAATTTTGAAATCTACTTCTGAAGTAGTAAATCTGAAATTTATTCATATAATAGTAAATCTAAAATTTACTAAAGCAAAAACACATATCATGGTAAACTTGGAGTTTACTACATTAAAAGTTCGTAAGTTGACATGAACGATTGTGATATCCCGAAGATGTGCATACTGAGTATTGAACATACATTGAAGAATTAGAAAATTCTTCATGAACTTTAATGTTGCTTGTTCTCATGATAAGTTGGTTGGACCAACTAATTTTTGGATTGGATCCCTCAAAATCTGAAAAGAATAAAAGGTGAATATGTGCCCGTTCACCTATCATGTGATAGGTTGAAAAGATGCGTCAATAAGATGATCGCATGTACATTCATGGTCAACCTACGTTGGGCATTCATAAAGTTACTTGTTCAATATAAATTGAGCATAATTTTCAAATTGTATAATCAAGATAATTCATCTTAATGATGATGGTTTAGCATTGAATGTCTTCCATAAATAGTTGAACCATTAATAATGAGATCAAAGTTTCATGTATTGGTATGAAATATGATATATTGCATACAATAGCACTTGTATGCATTAGACCAATATATTATGATTATTTCTTCCCTCTAAATTAGTTCAAGGTCAGGAACCAACTATTCCATCTAATAGTTTTGATGTGCGGTATGATTAATAAATATACCATGATGCACAAAGATGGATTCCTCAAAGAAGATCGAGGATGTATGTTAGTTTTCCTAACATAAGGGGGAGATTATAAGAAGCTATAAAATATGTTAGGAATTATCATCAGATCCTCATTCAAAAGATAATTCAAGTCAAATGCCGAAAGCATCTCATATTTAGCTGCAAGTGCTCCTATTTTGTGTCCTTAAAGGATAAATTCTATGCATGAGTGAAGCATGATTGACCAATCGGTTCCAAATAAAATAATTCTTGAAAAGGATAAGGAGCAAATAATCATGATGAGAAGGCAACGTGCTCTTGAAGAGCCTATGACATAGCACTTCATGAAACCTTATGAGAGGTTTAGGTACCTGAAAATAATGAAGTGATGAGATCTCAAAATGTTATGTCGCATTGTGAATCGATACAAAATGAAAAATCATCGACGATATCTTTGATACAATATTGGCGCAATATTATAAAAGATTATGAGGATCTGAATTCTACGTTAATTTAAGCATGCTGGCATAGAAATATTTATCAAGTGACCTGAAAGGATGCATTTTGGTAAGCGTAAAACTTATTTGATTTGCAGTCCAGACACTTGAAGATGTCACACTTGACATGTTGGATATTGTTACTTGACAAACATCCATATGAAAATCTCTAAAGGATTCAAAATGTCTGAAGCATATAAAGTTTCTGGAAAACTTTTTATTATACTTTTTATTATCTTCATAAGATATAATTTGATGATTTGAGTATCATTGAAACTCATGGAGAGTTTTCAAAAACAATAAAATATTTGCTTAAATGAGAAACATGCGAAAATTGAATAAGGATCCATTTCGACCTCAAGAAAAGAATGAGGAAGTCCTTGGTTATGAAGTACCATATCTTAGTGCAATTAATGCACTAATGTATCTTGCAAATACTATAAGGCCTGATATAGCCTTTTTTTTTAGTTAATTTGTTAGCAAGTTTGCAGTCCCGATCTTATTGGTCTTGCTGATTTTGGATACTTATCTAACCTACATAAAGCTCGGTCTCAAATAGGCTATGTGTTCATATGTGGTGGTACTGCAATATCTTGGAGGTATACAAAGTAGTCTATCATAACCACTTCATCTAATCATGCTGAGATAATAACTATTCATGTAGCAAGCCGAGAATGTATATGGTTGAGCTCTATGATACATCTCATTCGAGAAAAATGTGGTGTGAAACATGACAATAATCTACCCACAATTTTATACGGAGCTAATACATCATGCATTGCACATCTTAATGGAGGATTCATAAAAAGAGATAGAACGAAGCACACTTCATCAAAGTTTTTCTACATACATGAGCTACAAAAGAATGGTGATATCAACATGCAACAGATTCGTTCAAGTGAAAATGTGGTTGATTTATTCACCAAGTCTTCTCCAATTACAACTTTTAAGAAGATCGTGCATAAGATCGGGATACAAAGGTTCAAGGATGTTCTCATTAGGGGAAGTTAATACGCGTTGTGCTCTTTTTCCCTTACGAGGGTTTGTCTCACTGGGTTTTCCCTGTAAGGTTTTTAATGAGGCAGTCGATATACGTATTGTTAGAAATGTATACTCTTTTTCCTAAGACGCCTTTATATGGATAAGACGTTGAGATTGGATCTCAATGCATGTATTGATGATATTATGATGGCTAAGATAAAATAATGGGTATTTGATGAAAAGTCATGAAATATATCCCATTGATATGCTCTATTCCCTGATTTGAATGTGGTAGCAATAAATCATATGTATGCCTCAATTTGCTTTTGTAGTAGCTATCATAATTCGATACGCTTAAGGCATGATTATATTTCATTCCTGGAGAATGAGAAGCTTATTAATGCAAACATGCACTTGATTGTGATGGTATCACAACTCACCTCCGAATGAGGCAGAATAACTGAGAAGAGTTATTTTGAAATCTACTTCTAAAGTAGTAAATCTGAAATTTATTCATGTAATAGTAAATCTGAAATTTACTAAAGAAAAAAGTACATGTCATGGTAAACTTGGAGTTTACTAGAATAAAAGTTAATAAATTGATATAAACGATTGTGACATCTCGAAGATGTGATTATTGAATATTAGACATGTATTGAAGAACTAGAAGATTCTTCGAGAATTGTTTATGTCGCTTTTTCTCATGATAAGTTGGTTGGACCAACTAATGTTGGGATTGAATTCCTTAAATCTGGAAAATATAAAAGGTGAATATGGGCCCGTTCACCTATCATGTGATATGTTGAAAAGATGCATCAATAAGATGATCACATGTACATTCATTGTCAACCTGCAGTTTGACATTCATAAAGTTGCTTGCTCAATAAAATTGAGTTAAGAACATAATTTTCAGATTGTGCAATCAAGAAAGTTATCTTGATGATGATGGTTTGGCATTGAATGCCTTCGATAAATAGTTAAACCATCGCTAATGAGAACAAAGCTTCATGTGTTGGTCTGAAATATGATATGTTGCATACAATAACACTTGTATGCATTAGACTAATAAATTATGATTATTTCTTCCCCCTCAATTGGTTCAAAGTCATGAACTAATTATTCCATCTAATAGTTTTGATGTGCGGTATACGATTAATGAATATATCATGATGCACAAAGATGGATTCCTCAAAGAAGATAGAGGATGTATGTTAGTTTTCCTAACATAAAGGGGAGATTATAAGTAGCTATGAAATATGTTAGAATTATCTCCATATCCTCATTCAAAAGATAATTCAAATCAAATGCCAAAAACATTTCATATTTAAGCTGCAAGTGCTCCTATTTTGTGTCCATGAAGGACAAAGTCTATGCATGCGTGAAGCGTGACAGACCAATCGGTTCCAAATGAAATAATCCTTGAAAAGAATAAGGAGAAAATAATCATAATAGGAAGGCAATGTCTACTATATAATACTTCATGAAACCTTATGAGAGATTCAGGTACCTAAAAATAATGAAGTGATGAGATCTCAAAATGTTATGTCACATTGTGAACCGATACAAAATGATATATCATCAATATCTTTGATACAATATTGGCGCAATAGTATGAAAAATTACGAGGATCTTAATTCTGCGTTAATTTAAGCATGCTGACGTAGAAACATTTATTAAGTGACATGAAAGGATGCATCTTGGTAAGTATAAACCTATTTGATTTGCAGTCCAGATATTTGACGATGTCACTCATGAAATGTTGAATATTGTCACTTGACAAAACTTATGTGAAAAACTTTTAAGGATTCAAAATGCTTGAAACATATAAAAGTTTTTGGGAAACTTATTTATAATCCTTATATTGTATAAGCTTATAGCTTGAAAATCATTGGAACTCTTGGAGAGTTTTCAAAGCAATAGATTATTTGCTGAAATTCGAAATATTTCAAATTGGATTGGTTATGAAGTACCATATCTTAGTGCAATTGATGCACTCATGTACCTTGCAAATACTACAAGGCCTATAGCCTTTTCGGTTAATATGTTAGCAAGGTATATTTCTACTCCTACTAGAAGACATCGAAATGGGATAAGATACATGAGCTTATTTTATTCTAAAGATTGCAGTCCCGATCTTGCTGGTCATGCTGATGTTGGGTACTCATCTAACCCGTATAAATCTCGGTCTCAAACATGCAATGTGTTCACATATGGGGATACTGCCATATTCTGGAGATATACAAAGTAGTCTATCATAGCTATCTCATCGAACCATGCGAGGTTATAGTTATTCATGAAGCAAACTGACAGTGTGTGTGGTTGAGGTCCACGATACATCTCATTCCTGAAAAATATGATTTGAAATATGATAAAGTTCCCATGAATTTTATGAAGAAAATGCATCATGCATAATACAACTAGATTATTTTAGCATGACTTAATATTTTTAAGTTATGATTATTTTTATTATAAATTATTAATATGCAATATTTATTTTATATGATTTTATTATTATTTTGATTGAATATTTTATAGTCATAAATTATTTTATATGTGTTATTTTCTAAAAGAAAAATCTAAGATAGTTATATCTTGATAGGACTAAAGAAATATTTTAAGCACAAGTTAATTATATGTTTGTATGAAGCCTTCAATTGAAAAAAAAAAACTCGAAAACCCTGAAAAAAAGTAAAGCACCAAAGAAAATCGAGGTTGAAAATTTGAATTTTATTGGTTTGTTTTGGTCTATAGATTTAAAAAACCCACACAAATGATTTGAATTGGTATTTAAAAAATTTGTACCAATCCAACAGGCGACGGACCTAGGATTTAAGGATCGTGGGTGATTAAAAAATTAAAAAGCTGAAAAAGATAAAAAAATTGCACCCAACCAACTTTTTGTTTTAATGGGTATTTTTATATATTTTATACCTATTTTCGTATATTTTCACATATAATTATATCAATTTCACATCGAGTTTAATGAGTTTCGGATCACTTCAAAAATCAAGTAGAATCGCCCCTGCAACCCGGTCATGCACAACCCTAGGTGTGCATTCGTTTTTTGGGTTTTGTTTCTATTATTTGATTTGATTTTTTTATTTTGAAAAAGTGCAAAACAATCCAAATCAAAATAAATTTGATTTGGTTTAATTTTTTCTCTTTTTGATTTAATTATTCAATTATGTCAATAATTAATAACATAATTAGAAAGTTATCTTGGCATACTTGAAAAAAATAAAAATTATATATAAATATAATATTGAATTTGTTAAATATACTTTTTAATATATGTCACGAATAAAACTTTAAAACACAATCTAATAGCTCTGACCGAAGGTGATAAACTCAAACTTAGCTCAAAGCTGCACATTTACTACACATATTGATTCGAGTTTTTCCGATTTCTCAGTTTTATTTTCTAAATTTGAAACCAATTGAAAAACCATAAAAAAGTAAACTCTTAATCTGAAATCAAACAAAATAAAAAATTCAATCCAATTAAAATTTGATTTGATTTAATTCGAATGATGCACAATTTCTAGACAAATTCATAAAATTAGTTGGAAAATATTTTTATTGGAGATATTAATGTTTAGATTTATATTAATTAAATGAAAATTTTAGATTGTGAATAGGTGCGAAGGATGCGGAGGTGAAGGGGCAATTGAATGTCCGGGATGTAAGGTACTCCTAACACTAGGTGTATTTGGCTAGCTTGGTGTTTTTATGTGTTTTTTTTTTCTCTTTCTATAATTACTAAACATTTTAAAAAAATAAATTGTTTTTGAGTGATTTTCATAAATTAGAAAAAAAGCAAATTCCTGTCATTGATATTTGGTGAATTTGTAGGTTCACACCAATGAAACCCTCCAATAAGTCAATTGATCAAACACAAATTACTTATTTAATATTAATAAAATTAAAGTGATTTTCAAATTAATTAATCAAACAGAAGGTACTATTTACTTATTCTGTCGCTTAAAAGAATTATCTGCAAATTTTGTCATTGAGCTTGAAAATTTGTCCGGGGTCAATTTCTATTTCTTTTGGTAGTAATAAATCCTCTGAATTACATCGGTAAAATGAAAAGGCAAACAACAAAAATAGGCCAGTTTGGCAATTGATATTTTTCTCTTTTTTATTCAGAAAATTCTTTCGTACTTGAAAATTATGGTGTTTGGCTATGAAACTTTGAAAAATAATTTCGGAATAAAATTCCAAAAATAGAAAATAACTTTTTGTTGTTTTTCCTTTTTTCCACTTCTAATTTCAACTTTCATTATTATTACATATAACCTCAATCTTTAAATTTTTACACAAACCCCTCTTATTAATTAAATTCCGTAATTTTTTTAAAAGACCAAATTCAATAAAATAATTAATTCAAGTGAAACTAATTAGGAATTTTCACCAACAAATTTAAGAATATATAAAATATATTTATATCTATCTATCATATTTATCAAAATATATTTTTCTCTATTTAATCGATTATGGTTAAATAAATTTATTTAGCTTGTGCTTGTGATATTTTTATTCAAATTTTAGAAGAATAACAATCATAATAATTAGTTTGTTGTTAATTATTTTATTTCTCAACATTTGGTTGTATATTAGTAGGCAAATTAGTATTTGGATGATTTTGATAATTTTTAAAAGTTGAGGGCATAAAATCATATTTAAAAAAGATTTTTCAAAAGTCTAAAATTTTTGTTTTTCAAAAAGACATGGTCAAACACAACCCAACTTGATCTTCAACTCCAACTCCAACTCCAATTTCGGACAAAAGTAATTTTCATGACCAAATGACTACATAAACTTTTGTTTTCTTTTGGTAGCGATAAATCCTCTGTCTTGGTTCAGGGAACAGGAAAGAATAAGAAGAATGGGAATATTTTTGAAAGATGGAAGTAAGTTTTCCTTTCCAAAGTGGAAAAACAAAAATCTGTACATACCAAATTTTGTTGAGCTTAAAATCTTGATAAACATATAAGAATAAACTTTTGAGCTTAAAATCCTGATAAACATACATAAATTTTGTAGGTGTTTTGATTGCCAAGGATTTGGGTTGAAGAGTTGTCCGGTTTGTGGAAAAGGAGGACTTACTCCAGAACAACGTGGGGAAAGATAAATATAGGTGTAGATTCAATTCCCAATTTTCCTCTGTTTTCGTTCCAGATTAATGTGATGAGGAAACCTGTCTTAATTTCAAGTGTCGTCGTACCAATAGTTATTGCAACTTCAGTGCCATTAGATTAATCAATTAATTATTTATATCTGTGGGGGATTTTTTCCTCATTTTCTTATTAAATTTAAGTTTTATTTAAAATAAAATAAAATATCATTATAATTATTTTAATTTTTTTTAAAAGAAAAATATAAAACTCTTTCATATTTAGTTAACTCTTTCTTGAAGAAAAAATATTGTACCTCTATAAATTAAAAATTTATCTTCTAATAGCATAACGCAATAACATCGATAATGTAGTCGTTAAAAGAGTCTTGTTTATGAAATTCTCTCCCAATAAATTTTAAACATTTTGATTTAGTTTTAATATGTACTAATTGGCCAAATCATAATCAATAATATGTTTTTAGTATTATTTTGTGTCATCTGATATATCGCCACCATGAGTTGCAACTATTAGCTTACACATGATATCTTCTTCATTTCGAACCAAACAAGTGGTATTAGAGTCTATGGTTCAATGGTCCATTGATTCAGATTGATTCAAGTTAAGATTAATTTGCAACTAATTTGACGATAATGAAGGTTATTTTCTGTAAAAAAAAAAAAAAGTTAAAGAAAATTACATATGAAGACATTTGTCAGTCATATTTTCAACATTATTATAACTTTAAAAATAAAACTCGCATGCAAAACAACAGTGATGAAGATTATGTGAAGAATGAAGATAATGCATATGCAAAAAATGAATCGAGTTTTGTCAAGAAAATTCAGCCGAAAGGGAAGACTTGTTTGGATTTTTGTCCTAATTTTCTCAAAAAATTCAAGTTTTATTTTTTCGGAAGGAAAGTAAAAGTATTACTATAATTATTTTTACTTTTTCAATAAGTAAAATACAAAACTCCTTCATATTTGACTAAACTCTTTCTTGGAGAAAGAGTTTTGTACCTCTATAAATTGAAGATACCTCTTCTCACAACATAATATAATAACATCTACAATGTAGTTGTTAAAAGAGTCTTGTTTAGGAGGGGATTTTGTCTCTATATATTTTAATCTTTTTGATTTAGTTTTAAAATTCAGATCAATTGGCCAAATCATATTCAATAATATATTTTTAATATATTTTTTCTGTCATGTGATTTATCACAACTATGAGTTACAACTATTAGCTTCAACACGATGCTCTCTCGATTTCGAACTCAACAATATATCATATACCTCCTCCATTTCAAAATAGTTGGTCCTTGTGGATTTGAAAGAAAATATTTATAGGAGCTTATTTTATCAAATTAGCTTTATTAATCATGCTTTCAAAATATAAAATTGAGTATATATATTTTGTGTAGTCATTCAATGAAAAGAGTGGTATTTTGGGTTCGAAATCGAGAGGGCGTCATGCCGAAGCTTAAAATTTGCAAATCATGTGACGATAATTCAGATGACACATAAAATAATACAAAAAAACTATATTATTGATATGGTTTGGACAATTGACCTACATATTAAAATTAATATTAAAGAAAATATAAAAACTGTTTGGGAGAAAATCTCCCCCTAAACAAGACTCTTAAATTTAAAGGACTACATAGAGTTTCAAAACTTTTCCTCCAAGAAAGAGGTTTGTCAAATATGAATTTTTTTTATATTTTATTTTCATGAAAAGTAAAAGTATTTATGGTTACTTTTATTTTCCTTACAAGAAAATAAGGGCAAAAACCCTAACATGATAAAAAAAAATTATTTTATAAATACGACAACTAAATTAAAACAAATATTTTTATCAAGAGGTCAATTATTTTGAAAGGCAAGGAGTAAGAAATAAATTTGGCTAAGGTGGTTGATTAAACATTTAAAACTTAGACGCATCCGGTGTATACATCAAGTCAATATATGCATGACATGTGTTTGAATTTAGAGTTCATGTTACTTAACCATGATTAATTATCAAGTATTTTACTTAATTAAATCACTTGATCATGGTAAAGAACATTAATTTAATGTATACACCGAGTGCGTGTAAGTTTTTACCCTATCCAACCATTGGAGATCTTATAAGAAGGATAATTCCATTCACATTAATAAAAATCATCTGAGCCAATTTAAACTTAGGCATTTATTGCATTAATAAACTTCATTGAGTCTCAAACAGTGGACATTTTATTATGAGGATCATGCAATTTATGGTACTCCAATGCACTTGAGAATCATCCTCTCGGAAGAGTTTGCAATCCACATTGGCAGAGTAACAGTTGACGCATATTGGACTAATTTTCTCATCACCAGACGATCGGCAAGTCAAACAGGCCACTTGAGGGTCGCACCCACGTGCACAAATCTTGGACTCTGCTTATCCCTCCTTGCTAATTTCCAACAGAATCTTTTATTTTTTGGTAAACCCAACAGAATCATTCCTAGCGTGCAGCAAAATAAATAAACGTATATTATTTGTTTATTTTATGTACTATATACCTACTACAAAGTGAGGATAAGCAGCTGAACCAGGCAATTTGTGGATGACATGCCAGATTCAGCAGCTTTAACGATGATTTTATTATATTATTCATAATTAATTATTATAAGTTATTTTCGTATTAAAAAATTAATAATATTTCATTTTTAAAATAAAGTAAATATTTATTACGTGTCTGCTTCAACTGTTTCAACCGTAATTTTACTATATAATTCCTAATTAATTATTATAAGTTATTTATGTATTAGAAAATTAATAATATATAATTAAAAAAAAAGTAAATAGATATTTATGACATGCTTGTTTCAGCTACTTCAACCGTGATTTTACTATATTATTCCTAATTAATTATTATAAGTCATTTACGCATTAAAAATTAATAATATTTAATTAAAAAATATAATAAACATTTATGAAATATCTACTTCAATTGCTTCAATTGTGATTTTATTATATCACCCCTAATTAATTATTATAGATCATCTAAGCATTAAAAAATTGATAATATTTCATAAAAAAAAAGATAAAATAGATAAATTCTAAGTTAACTCTTGATGTTTTAAATGAATTTGACAACTAATATGTAGTCCACTTAAAAAAATTCCCACAAGTACTTTTTATAGTAACTTTACTATATCACTTCTAATTAGTTAATCTTTGATGTTTTAAATTAACTTGATGACTTATACGGGATCCACTTTAAAAAAAATTCACAAGTAACTTTTATAATAATTTTATTATATCACTTCTAGATAGTTATTATAAGTCATTGAAGTATTAGATAATTAATTATTATAAGTCATTTACGTATTAAAAAATTAATATTATTTAATTAAAACAAGTAAAATAAATATTTATGACATAGCTGTTTCAGCTGCTTCAATCATGATTTTACTATATCATCCCTAATTAATTATATAAGTCATTTATGTATTAGAAAATTAATAATATATAATAAAAAAAGTAAAATAAATATTTATGACATGCCTGCTTCAGTTGCTTCAATCGTGATTTTACTATATCATTCCTAATTAATTGTTATAAGTCATTTACGTATTAGAAAATTAATAATATTTAATTAAAAAATACAATAGACATTTATGACATGCTTGCTTCAGCTACTTCAATCGTGATTTTACAATATCATACCTAATTAATTATTATAGATCATCTAACCATTCAAAAATTGATAATATTTCATTAAAAGGATAAAGTAGACACAAAATTATAAGTTAACACTTGATGTTTTAAATTAACTGGACGACTTATATGGAGTCCACTTAAATTTTTTTCCACAAATACTTTTTATAGTAATTTTATCATATCGCTTCTAATTAGTTAACCATTGATGTTTTAAATTAACTTGACGACTTATACGGGGTTCACTTAAAAAAATTTCACAAGTAACTTTTATAGTAATTTTATTCTATCTATTCTAACTAGTCATTATAAGTTATTTAAGTATTAGATTATAAATAATATTTAATAACAAGGATAAAATAGATTAAAAAATTAAAAATTAAAAATTAAAAATAATCGAATAAAGTACTTTGCAATAGTAATATCTCTGTCAAAAAAAGGTATGAAAGTAGTACACCTATTGAGATCTAAATAATTAGATTCAAACAAAAAATTAAATACACAGTTACGATGTAGATCTGAGTGATTAAAATATCAATTTTTATTAGGTACAATTAAATGAAGCATAAAATACATAAATAAGGAAATTAAATTTTAATTCTTTTAACAAAATTTTTGTTTCGGTGATCGACATGCTTGTCGACCAGTATTTGCTCCGTAATTTTACTATATCACCCTTAATTATTATATGTCATTTACGTATTAGAAAATTAATAATAATTACTAAAATAAATAAGTAAAATAGACATTTATAACATGTCTGCTTCAGCTGCTTCAACTATAATTTACTACATCACCTCTAATTATAAATCATTTAAATATTAAAAAGTTAATAAATTTGATAAAAAAAAGTTAAATAGACATACAATAATTAATTAACTCTTTATGTTTTAAATGAACTTGACATCTTATATGAGGTTCATTTAAATTATTTTTATAGCAATTTTATTACATCACTTCTAATTAGTTATTATAAGTCATTTAAGACATGTCTGCTTCGCTATTTCAATCTTGATATTTGATTAACTTACAATTATATCGGTGTCACTTAAAGTAGAATAAAAGAAAAAATATTATAAATTAAAATAATTAAAAACTTTAATTATTTAAATTCTTTAATAATAACAATTAATTTCACTGCTTTTATAATACTTTTAAAAATTAAAACTTAGCATGTTAGCACGAGCCTATCACCACTAGTATAAAATACAAACCATGATTAATTTCATCGAATCTACATAATCCACTATGAAACGACATATTCAATGTAATTTTACAAGGTTTGAAAAGGATGGTGTATGTACGCAGACCTTATCCCTACACCTGAAATGGTAACGACTGTGTTTGAAAGATTCTCATAGCAAAGTAAATAATAGAAATAATGAAGAACAAATTATCAACAATAGCAAATAATACGATAACTTGGATCAATGCAGAAAAACATTATATAGAACTAATGAAGTAGATGCATTACCAGAGAAAAGCATCAACGCTCTCGAAGAATGGTAAGATGTTATCATTTTTAATGATACCATTATCACTTCTTCAGCAAAAATTAAGAGCAAGGACACCAATTTTATAAGCAGCGATGTTTCTCTTGAATTGTATGTCCTCATTAGTTACTTTGTACATGAAAGGTGTTATCCTGTTTAGCTATTTATAGAAAAAATTTCAATAAAAAAGCAACTGGTTAAGTTTTGCTCTTTCAATTATTCTATATTCAAATAAATAATGGTGTCGTTGCAAATATGGACCAAGATCTAATTGTTTGAATGGACTATATATTGAAATATTTTGTGTCCTTTGGCAGAATTGTTATATAAGATCATTAAAGGTTTAGCTTAGTCGCAACTTGATCAAAGGAACTCAACTTGATCAAAGGAACTCTCTTGTATCTTGATCTTATCTATATCACATCTTGATCTTATCTATATCACATAGCAATAAATAAAAATAGTTAAAAAATAATAAAATAAGTTAGATGGTATCAGATGTAAGATCGTTTTACCCCGCACTTTTAAGAATGTTTGAAAAAAATGTTCAAATATTTCGTTTAACATTCAAAAATTTATTAAGAATATTAGTTTGATATTGATACATTTTTAGAATGGCTCTAAGGTTCAGAAATAATTGGCAGAAATGGTGTTCAAATATCTCAATGTTTGTTCTTTTTATATGATGACTAAACTTTCATCTAAAATGGACTTATATTCTGAACGATTATAACAACAGAATTATTATTTGAGTGATAAATTAAAATATTTAAGGATATACATATTTTATGTTAAATATAGTTAGTGAACTATCTAAATTAAAAAAATCATAAAAACATTCCTAAACTTATCAGTCTAATTTACATTAGACTTTTAACTTAACATACATTTATTTACCCCATAACAATTTTAAATTGAATTAAAATCACCCATGTCACATTTTTCTTTAAAAAAAGAAGAAAAAGGAGCGTGTATTTTATTTTTAAAAAAGAGATGGTCCAACTTTTATTTTATAATATATATATATATATATAAAGAGATGGTCCAACTTTTATTTTATAATATATATATATATATATATATATATATATATATATATATATATATATGCACCTTGAGCTTTGTGGGGGTCCTATAACCGCCTAGACTATTTTTTACCATATTTAACTGGTATATATTTTCCCTTTATCAAATATTTTTTCTTACACGCTCAATGTGCATGAAATACACGAAGTGGTCCAAGTGACCAAATATATGCCAATTAAATATGATAAAAAATAATCTAGGAGGGTCATG
The DNA here is from genome assembly GCA_030864215.1 of Capsicum pubescens. NCBI lineage: Eukaryota > Viridiplantae > Streptophyta > Magnoliopsida > Solanales > Solanaceae > Capsicum > Capsicum pubescens. The sequence goes on along the minus strand of CM061541.1, from coordinate 80,035,117 downwards.
CGACCCCCGCAAAGTTCAGAATGCGTAACTGCAAATTTCGCCAAAGTATAGATATTTTTCACATTCTCACCCTCAACCCTTTTTCCTCATCCTTACCCCTCGTCCCTCACCCTCACTCTCAACCTTTCTTCTGATTATTCTTCTTACACCCCGACCTCAATCCCCTTTCTCATTCTTCTAATCCTCCATCTCCATTTCATTGCACTTCATTCATTTCTTCAAGAAAGAAAAAAGTACGTATGAAAAAGTTGTGAATTTTAACACATTTTTTTTTTCAAAATCCATTATTGAGAAGAAGAAAGGAGAAAAAACGTATAATCAATTTAATTTTTCACAAGTCAAATAATTTCCTCAATTTTACAATCTCCAAAAGTTCTAATTGTGATCCAAATTTCATAAGTCCAACAACAGTTTGTTTTGCCTGAATTCAGATCCAATTTACTTACCCTTTAAAGAGGAGAATCTATTGAACTTTACTGTTTGTATTGTAAAATCTATGATTTTTGATTCCTCTACTGAATTTCATATGCATTGATGAAGACCGTGCGTTCGGAAACTTGTCACAAAATCTTGAATTGTCGTCGAAATTGAATTTGAGTCTTCAAGAATTGGATGTTTGAGTAGTTGTTAGTTGTCCATCTTTTTCTTGGATCTCTTCTCAAGCATTTGCTTTAAAAATTCCTTGCTTGTAAAGACTGGAATTTTGAAATTTTTGGAGATTCCCCAGAAAATGAAAAAATGCAATTCTGTAGAGTAATGAAGCTGTGTTTGTCATATTGGTCCATGGTGATCTATCCGTGGCCATTTCAATAATTGTACATCCCAATACCAGCAAGAAGACAACAAAAAGGAAAGATATATCTATTCTTTCAACCGAGATTTGAAGGGAAAAAAATGAGCTACCACTGTATAGGTCGGAAAGAATAATTCTGGAAAGGGAGCCTTTCAATGTATGATTTCGTTCACTAAATTACTTATGTGATTTTTCAAGGAAAATTATCTCACCAATAGAACAGAAAAAGGGATAACAACCATAGAATATCCCAATGCCCATATATGAGCAATGTTGAAAATGACAGATGAGGGGGAGGGGGGAGATAATATTTTTTAATATATATATATATATATATACATATATATACATATACATATACATACATGAGAACTATTTTATAATTTTTTTGCATGATTTTGATGTGGCATTGACATGACGCTGATGTGTGGGCGCGTGTAGTACACTCTCCATTATGAGAGTGGCATTGTATCTTTAGGTAGTATTTAATGCACTCTAAAATTATTAAGAGGAGATAAATAATTATCAGTGAGGTTAAAAGGTTAAAGTAAGTTAAGTGGATAAGTTCATGGCTATTTTGATGACTTTACTCTTTTAAAAAAGATGTAGCGATAAAAAAGATATTGTGATAAAATTTAATAACAAAAAGTTAAATTTAGCATAAAACAATCTATTAACAAAACTTATCCAACAAACTAAAATAATTAGGGATAACTACATATCTTAGCAAACATAGGCTACCAATTACCCTATTTAGCCTAAGTTTCAATTAATTACAATTCATAGCCATCTCTTGCCTATCAATTATTCCTAATTACAATTCATAATCTCTCTCATGTATTTTCTCTCCTTTTCTATTTTCTATTATTCTCCTTTTTTTTCCTTTTTCAATTTTTCCTTTTTTTTTTGTTGATTTCTCTTTCTTTTTTTCACTTTTTTCTTTTTCATTTTTTCTCCTTTTTTTTTCTTTGTATTTTTCTCTATTTTCTATTGCTCTCCTTATTTTTTTTGTATTTTTTCTCTTCTTTTTTCTCTCTCATTTTTCTCCTTCTTTCTTTCTTTCTTTCTTTCTTTCTTTCTTTCTTTCTTTCTTTCTTTCTTTCTTTCTTTCTTTCTTTCTTTCTTTTTTCCTTTTCATTTTTCTCCTTCTTTGCATTTATACGAGCTAACAAGCACAAATACAAGTGCGAACTATCAATACAAATACAAATACAAATGCAAACTATAACATACAAATACAAGTGCGAACTATAAAATACAAATATAAATGCGAACTATAATATACAAATATAAGTGCGAACTATAAAATACAAATACAAATACAAATGCGAACTATAACATACAAATACAAGTGCGAACTATCATTTGTATTTTTTATTTATTGAAAAGGAACGATTGATTTTTTTCCTACGAATACTTGTTTGTATAATTAATACGAGTTGTATTTATTGATACAAATAAATACAATTCATATTTCTATACAAATACAGTATAGACAAATACAATTTGTAAAATTATTTATTTTATTCATTTGTAGTTGTATTTGCATCAAGTGATATTTGTTTATTTACAAATATGAATGATAATTTTGATATACAAATACAAAACGGTACATTTGTATCAAATGATACATTACATATTTATATATTTTAAAATCAAGAAAATACAATTAATGCATTTACTTGTTTGTATACAAATACAAATGATAAATTGTACATAGTCACGGCTAAATACAATATGCAATCAACTTACAAATATAAATACAAAATAATTCTTTAAAAATAAAAAGGTATCGACAAAAATAGAATACAAATACAAGTATAATCAAAATATAATATAAATATACAAACACAATAAAATCATAACATAAACATAATCCAATATAATATGCAGTCAATTATAAAATACAAATACTGAGGTAATTCAAGAGGGATATTGTCTTACCAGGGAACAACAGATGTGCTTAATCCAGAAGGTAACGACTGAGAAGGTACAGGCTGCAATCAAGCAAATGCCAAAGGAGAAAGCTCCTGGAGTTGATGGTTTTCCTATTGAATTCTTCACCACCTGTTGGGAAGAGGTACAAACTGATCTTTTAGATGTAGTATTTCACTTTTTCAACAGTAGTGTCATGGATTAAAAAGTCAACTGTACTTCTGTAACTTTGATCCCTAAAGTGCCCTCCCTTACTCATGTAAAAGATTACAGACCAATTGCATGTTGCACAACTGTGTATAAGATAATCACTAAGGTGCTTACTAGAAGATTAAAGACCGTGATAGGGGATTTGATAGGAGATGCACAATCAACCTTTATAGAAGGTAGAAACATTACAGATAACATCATATTTGCTCATGAATTATTCAAAGGCTACAACAGGAAGGGCATATCCCCAAGATGTGTCCTAAAAGCAGACATCAGGAAAGCATATAATTCACTAGATTGGTCTTACTTGAAGAGACTATTGATGGGGATAGGATTTTCTAGTAAATTTGTAGGTTGGATAATGACATGTATCACCACTGTCTCATATTCCTTAACAATTAATGGTGGCCTCACTGAATCATTCCAAGGCAAAAAGGGTATAAGGCAAGGTGACCCAATGTCACCTTACCTATTTGTACTTTCTATGGATTACTTGAACAAGTTGCTGAAACAGCTGGGCAGGAATAAGAATTTCAACTTCCACCCAAGATGCAAGAAGGTGGGGGCTATACATATTTTCTTTACTGATGACTTACTAATGTTCTGCAAAGCTGAGATAGGGTCTATTAGGCTCCTTAATCAGAATTTCAGGAAGTTCTCTCAAGTGTCAGGACTACAGGTGAATGTAGATTAGAGTTCACTATATCTAGCTGGCATCTCAGAAAGTTTAAAGCATGAAATACTAGAGAAAATAGGTTATACTGTTGGAACCTTCCCATTAAAGTACTTGGGTATACCTCTTGCCTCTAGGAATCTATCCATTGCCCTTTGCTGGCCATTGGTTGAGAAGATAACATAAAAAATTACTTGTTGGTATGAAAAATCGCTAAGCTATGCAGGAAGGATTTAACTAATCAAGGCAGTGATTTTGGGGATGCATGCATACTGGGCACAAGTATTTTTGATCCTTAAGAAAGTATTAAAAGGTATTGAAACTATATGTAGAACCTTCTTGCTGACTAGCAAGACTGAAATCTCCAAAAAAACACTTGTCTCATGGAAGAGAGTGTGCTTACACAGAGTGCAGGGGGCCTAAATGTAATCAACCTATACATGTGGAACAAAGCTGCAATAACAAATCATCTATAGGCAGTAGCAATGAAAACAACTGTCTGTGGATTTAATGGATTCACACTTTCTATATAAAGCAACAGGATCTGGAACACATGCCCCTACCTCAGAATATTTCTTGGGTAGTCGGGAAGATTTTGAACACCAGGAAATTGATAATGGAGTCACAACAACTGTAGGGCCACTTAGTGGACAGGTTAATACTATCGCAGAGAGGAGAGAAATTCAGCATCAAGAAACTGTACTTACTGCAGATTCCTCATTATCCCAGAGTGTCATGGAAGAAACTGATCTTACAGGCTCACATACAGCCAAGTCACAAATTCAATTTGTGGCTAGCTTTACAACACAGATTAGTAACAGTGGAGAGGCTACAAAAGATAGGCATCCAAGTTCCTAAATCGTGTGTCTTCTGTGGTGCAGCAGATGAATTATTTGATCACCTGTTCTTTGAATGCAGTATCAAAAAGGACATCTGGAGAAGAGTGCTTAGGTGGCTGGGATAGACAAGAACTATTGGCAGCTGGAATTCAGAGGTACAATGGGTGATGACAGGGTTGAAGGCTAAAGAAGGATTCAGGGAAGTAGTTGCAGCAGCTTTCAGCAAGATGATTTACTCCATATGGACAACCAGGAATAACCTCAAATTTCAGCAGAGACTGCATTCTAGTGATCATATTCGTAAAGATATAGCATTACATATACATACAAAAAGAAATTATGTAATTAAGTGGCACAAGTACTTACAGAGACTTAATTCATATCCTTGATGTACTTGTTGATAGCTAGGTATAATGTATGTAAGAAAGCAGCAATAGGAAGTGAGAGGTGATTGGTCAGCAATTATCTGGTATTATAATGAATATTTTTGGTGAAATGAAAAATTCGTTAACCAAAAAAAATACAAATACAAAACAGTTCTTTAAATACAAGTGCGAATTATATAAAATATAAATGATGGTGCAAACTAACAAATATAAATACAAGTGTGAACTATAAAATACAAATGTAGCTGTATCAATGAATATAAAATATAAATAATGGTGTGACTACAAATACGATAAATAATTATGGTATCTATGTTATCATCCATGACTTGTGCTAGACTAGTCATTTTTTCAAAAATACAAAAAATATAAAATAGAACCAAAAAAATGATAAAGAAAATAAGTACAAAATTTAAAACAAAAAAAATCAAAGAAAAGGGATAAATAGAAGTTAGAGAATAAAGAAAGAAAAAAATAAAAAAAGAAAAAAATAGAAAAAAGAAGAAAAAAACGGCAAAACACGAAAAATAAAAAAATAAAAAAAATAATGGTAGTGTTTTTAGTGAGAGTAAATATGTAGTGTATTTATGGTTTTATGAATACAGATCACTGAGTGAGAGTGAATACAACGGCTAAAAATCGAATACAACGGCTATAAATGGTAGTTATGTAAAATGTACCTATGTAAGGGGGATTTATAGCAAAGTGCCGCTATTTCTGATAGATCTCCAAATAATTACTCAGATATAATTTTTGATTTTGATGCATAAATGGTAAAGTATTTGAATAATTGACTATCAATCATCAAATTTTAACATCTGGATACTAAAAAAAAATTCAATTTACTAAATTATTGAATTCCCAAGTATTTCAACTTCATCGCATTAGTTTGAATGCAATTTTCTCATGCATATTGTTCATTATCTAAGAATGTTCAACTGTTTAGCTAGGTTCGTTTGTTTTCTCCAATGTTTCTTCTTCTTGTTGTCCTTCTTGAGATGTACCAAATTGATTAAACAAGTCATCATTGGTGTGTTCCTTCTTAATAAAATTATAAGATTTGAATATTGCTAAATTATAGAGTCATCTTGTCCAATATAGAAAATCTGGCTTTCTAGAACTCTATAAGAATGTTTAATAACATCCCTAAGTTGTTGTAAGGGCTTAATTTTGTGAATTTTTTATTTCTTATATTTTGATTATTTTACCCCTCTCTGTGGTTGCTACGTGATACTTTTGGGGTGTGGGGATAGTTGACATATTTTTCAATACATTACGGTGCGATTTTGTACGAGTTTGTATTTTTAGAGGTTAAAAAGGCATTATAGTTGACTTTGGTAAATATTTGTTATACTATGTGTCGGATGGAAAAATGTACTACGCCATCCAATCCGAAACATCGATTTTAGATTAGTAGAATGATTGGTTTTAATATATGGCTTTTATATCTAATTTTGATCCTCAATTCGAAAAGTTGTGAAATTGAGTCTTGGGATCAATTTTGTGAAAACAACCTCTTTTTGAAAATCTGATATCGCCATTCAGTTCGAAACATTGAATTTAGTATAGTAGCATATCTCGTTTGCATTCTATGGATTCCAAATAAATCCCAAGGGTCCTATCACAGACTTGGAAAAAAACTACATGTTTGCTGTATAGCACCAATTGATGCAGTCGCTTAAGTAACCAGCTGAAGTGCCCCCAGTCGCTTAAGTGACCACCCATCGCTTAATCGGGTATCACTTAAGTGATAGGAAGGTATCTTAAGCGAAGTCAGCTAAGGTAGCCTAGTGGCTTGAGTGATGATCGCTTAAGCGACCATTTAGCCGCATAAACGATCACAATTGGGTCACCATACAAAAATTAATTTTCTCCGCCTTTTCTTTCATTTTTGAGACTATGAACTTTTAGTTTTAGAGTGTTGGGAGATATTTTTCAAGCTTGGGTAATCTCCAAATCACTATGTCAATTATTTTACTTCAATTCTCTCCATCTAAAACTCGTTAATTTGTGATTTCAAAAGTGAAATTTGAAGATTTTGGCCCGAAAGGCCTAAAATATTTTTTCTTCAATATAAATCTTATTTTTAACCCGCTTTCACATGGGTTTTCTTCTATGGATTTCTTTAATCACAGATAATGCATTTTTGAACAAACATTTTGGTTTTATCGTTTCTTTTCTGAAAATCCATTTTGGAGGTCCGTTTTGATCTCGACTAAAAAAATAAGCAATATGGGTATCATTGATTTTCTTTTAAGCGTAAATTCTATATTTTCATGTTTTAGTTGATTTCGGGGCTATTCAAGAGGGGAAAATCTTTGCGTGAAGGGATATTGATTTGATTTTCAGTGTCACGAGGTAAGTTATGGCTTAACTTTTTTTAGACTGGATTGAGGAGTTAATAATTATATAAAAGAATGTTATGGACATGGTAATAATCATAAAACTAATATTATTACTGTTGTGTGCCCGTGTGGGGACTTACGTTCTTATTATTGGTGATCTAAGATTATATATGCTATGTGTGGCCCGTGTGGGGGTCTTGTCTGATATTGTTGTCCTTGTGAATATCCTTGGTTGCTTTCCTCATGATAAAAAATGCCTAAGTTGAGTTTAATGTGATATTAACAATGTCCTATTTACATATTTCGCTCTAATGATACATGGCTTATATTGCATCATGGATGATTGACATAGTGAGTGAATTTTTAGCTCACGTGTGTAAGTATTGACTATGTTTAAGATCTTTATACTTATTTGGTTGTGAGCATTACATTCTCATATCATACATATATTTATGAGATATTAGTACCATTATGGTGATACTGGGTTTTGACAGAAATGAGAAACTTTTACAAAATCCTTTGCCGTAGCCCACGAGTTAGAGAGGAGATATGGATATTGACACTGATATTGAATATTGATATTGTATATGAGTTGCGAACCCCCTATAAGTCTTACCTAGAAGAACATATGCTTAGTAGGTGTATACGGAGGTTATGTAATAACCTCAATCATATCACATCGTCATCATTATCACTCTCATTGCATCTCATCCATTTATGCACCCTCAGTGTTGTGCTTATATATTTTATCTGATGCATGCGCTTTTATGCTTCTTTTACGTACCTATTCTCTTCTTTATATGCTATATTTAGAACTATTAGTGGAGACGGTGTGAGCTACCGTCTGATACATTTTCTGTTTGCAGGTGACGTGATCATAGTGTGTATTTATATGCTTTATTTTTACTTTGCTCAGTCAGTCTATGATACCTACTGAGTATAAGTAGACTATACTCATTCATACCATGTACTTTTGGTGCAGATCTAGTATGAGTGGGTCGTGCGACAGCTGAGTTCGGACGGTGATTTGATATATTCAAGGTAGTGGCCGCCCTATACTTCTAGAGTTGACCTCTTGCTCCATCCTATCTAGTTTATGTCTTCTTTTGTATTCGGAGACAAACTTGAGTTCCTTTCTGGATTAGCAGTTGAATTTTCAACATTCAAATTATATGTAGATTGTTCTTACACTGTGACACCAGGTTTGGGATGAATTATGGTATTACTGTGATTTAGACTTCCACTATCTTTATGAATGTATGGTTTAACTTTGTTCTGGAAGTCTTACCTTGAGATTTGTGTTATGATTTTCATTTACATATCAATTTAGATAATTGACTTACTTGTCAAGGCTTAGTCGCGATAAGTGTCATCATAACCTGAGCTTTTTGATCGTAACAGTTGTGCATGTGCATGATTAAAATTTCCTCATGACATACCTGATGACAATAATCTCCTAACCAATATTCTAATATTACGATATGGTATTAGAAATTCTCGAGTATTAAAATCTGTTTTATCACATAGATAACATTTATATCACATTAAAATAAAAAAATTTAGGTTGTCATATTGAAAAGCTAAATAATTAGTTTAATTGTTTAAAGTGTAAGACTTACTAGATAGAGAAAATGGAAAGGTCATTATCTGAAAAAGATTAATTTTTATTAGAACACGTGCATCATGTACTACTACCCCTTTCCTATTCAACATAAACATAAGTAAAGACCATATTGAGTCATATACTGCCAGAATATTTTGATAGCATTTACATTTTTCCTTCCTCTGTAAATAATATGTTGATTAGCAAGACGACTATATTTATTAATGTCTTATCTAAGTGCACCTATTACTTTTTACCAGTAGATAAGTTTGTGTCAACATAATGAAAAAATATTTCTCCTAAATTCTATAATGATAATTTTAAAATAATACCTTAAAATTCTTCGTAATCTATTATGAACACCAGAAATATTCATATTATAATCAAATATTATTGGTGGGATCGTTTCTTTTGCAAACTTCACCATTGGGTTAGGAACCTCATGAAAATACTTAGATATGAACTATTTGCAAAAAATGTTGAAATCATCTCATGATAACAACACAATCCTTTTTTATTTACCATCATAGTTATAAAACTTGCTATCTTTCCTTTGATAGATATATATTTTATATAGTGAGGCATCCATTGAATCTAAAATATTGACGTAGCTTAACTTGACATGTGCATCAATTTTATGCATTATTGTCATGACCCAAATCTACCGTGAATGACACCCACACTAACTTCCGGTGGGAGAACCAACTTTTCTAGTTAATCAATTCAATACTTCATCAAAAATTAGGCAATTCATTAAAAAATCAGCAATTTGATAGCTAATATCCAAAGTAATAATAAGGAAAATAAGAAATCTAACAAATCTCCTAGAATTTGAAAGTCATTGTATCAAAGCACTAATAAGTATCAACAAACGGGTTCAACTCAAAAATAATTGACTTGTCTAAGTCCGAAACAATGGACCAAAAACTAAATGAATATCTCAGGGCAGCCCAAAAGATGTAGCTCACCCTTAAGTTTGAACACTATTTGAATCACTGCTGAGGTCTCAAAACAATCGCCAAAATACGCTCTGCACTCAACAAAAAGAAGAGCACAAGTAGTATCAGTACACAAGAAAATAATGATGTATTGATAGAGTCATCCACCAAGCCAAAATGATAAATCAAAACACATAATCATAACTTAGTAAAACAAGACAATACATGAGTACATACAATGAAACCTTACTTCATGTTCATAACACTAAACCTTTTTCAATAAAATTGTGGAGATAAGTCAATATGAGTCAACATGAGTAACAAACCAAGTCAAGTCAAGTCCACCAATAAGACCCCAAGTCAACAACCATGACCCAACAAATAGATCAATCATGCCACAATTAACAAGTAAGTAGACATATAAAATTATGCAACATCTTACATTTAACCCGAACCACGCAAGGTATCCATAAGAACAACCATAAGGCAATTATCATACAATTCGGTTTACATAGAGAAACCACTTTTAGAAAATAAGTACATTAAACCAGTTTACTCAAGGAATTAATAAAACAAGTCATCACTTAAACCTGATCTACTCAAGGAATTAATATAACAGTAAACACATAATTCTCGATTCACTCAAGAAACTGTCACGCTCATCAATACCTTGTACATATATGCTAAGGGTCTTACGGTTTTCCACTAGTCATGACATGTAGGGAACGAGCTCTTGCCCATGCACCAATCCCAACATCAAGTGACTAGAAAACTTTTACCAACTAAATCTATTGAAGATTTTCAAATATTGATACATCCCACAATAATGATAGATGTCACAACAATCACAACCATATTGATGACAAAAACAATACTTGTAAAGACCAATAATCTTTTATATAAGTTTATTGCATGAGATTAACACTTAGGATATCAAACAATTAATTACTTTTCTTAAACATGCATTGTACAAGTAATACGAAGAAATAGTTAGCATGCACACATAAAACTTGAGCCTTCCCCTTTCTTACAACCTCAACCCGATTGCGGTCTAACAGCTTGAATATAATACATAATCAATGAATGACCTACTACCACGACCCAATTTATGAGTCATGATGTCACCTACTAAATCTCGCCCATAGGTAAGCTAAACCCTAACCTAGGGCTGAACACAATGGGTTAATTTGGTGGAAAATCCCCAACTTAGGCAAAAATTAAAAAAATAATTGATAAATAGGAAAATATCATTCGACATAGATAAAGATAGTCCATACAAGACACCATCCCATGACCTGGTAGATCCAGTACACGAGCATCTAACAACAATTATACAACTTAAATGTTTAGAACAACCAACACCATCTGTCTTGATAACTAAAGACTGAATATCAAAAGATAGAAGGAAATAGGTGACTCTGACTCCAAGAACTAACCCTATCTCCAAAAATATCAACACAACATGATAAAAAATTACCGACGACAGCTAGTACTCGAATCTGCATAAAAAAAGTAAGAAGTGCAGTATAAGTACCAAAACAACGGGTACTCAGTAGACATCATTGGTTGACTGAGCTAAATCATGATATAAGTATGATAAAATGAAAGATAACATAACTAAGTCAAGGTATAGACAAATTTAAAATAACTCCAACATCGTTGTGCATAGATAAGTAAATAAATCAGAATAATAACATAACATAAAACATCAACACATAAAGTCATACCTATAAAGTTGCTCCCACATGCCAATTGGGCGAAAAAGTAAATAACTCACACAAACCCCCATATGCATGAATAGTACACTCAAGGATAGAATAGAGAAAACATCCAACGTTATAACTAACCTTCATCGTCATTTAACCATCACTCCACAAATTATCGTCATTCAACCATTTACTAATATTTCATAAATTTTTCCATCATATAGTAAGCTTATCATCATTATACACTAGTCACCGTTAATCAACTAACCATCATTGGTCAACTAGTCATTTTACCACTAGGATCCATTTATGTCATACCACATTATAACCATTTCCTCATTTTTTCAACTTAGCCAAATTGCTACTTCCAATCTCACACCCCGATATCATTAATCATAAAAAGTATATGATCATAGAATAATATAAATATCCAAACTCAAATTGATAAATATAATCAATAGCCAGATTTAAATCAATAAATAATCAATAGCCAAACTCGAACCGATAATTATAATCAATAGTCGGACTTGAATCGGTAAAAAATCTACAGCCGGACTTGAACCGATAAATATAATTAATAGTGCCATACTCATCCTCCAAACTCGAATCGGGTATATATATAGTATCATAAATAGTATCATTAATAGCATAATAATAGCATAAATTAAAGGATTCCACCCTCACATTAACTAACATAACCATCAATTATCAAGATTTCTCAATATTACCTTAATACACATTTCTAAGAGTCTCATACGCGTAAAAAGGTTTTACCAAAGCTAACATGTGTCATAGCCTAAAGTGGGTTAAGAGTCCACTTCTAACCCTTGAGTTCCATTTTTGGAAAATTCTACCTGAACTAGGCTTAAGGTATCTAAATCTAATTTTAGATGTTAAATAAGCGAAAATTAATCCTACGGTAGAGATTCTTCCCAAACACATTAACTAAGTCAAATGAAAACTAAGGCAACCTTCATTAGTTTAACCAACTAAGGCCAATCTTACTCTAAGAATGAGTGACTAAAGAATTTTTACCTAATTTGAGTAATCGAAGGCATTCTCACGCTAAACATGAGATATAAAGTCCATTTCACCTAAGGCATAAGGAAATAAGCTAAGTATTTCAACACTACGATTTCAAAATGGCCTAAATAGTCCAACTAACCGAAGTCTTGCATTTCACCAATCCAACACCTAAAATCTATCCCAAATCTAACACATTATCATAAGAATACTATGAAATAGCTCAATCTAACAAAGGATAAACCTAGCCTACCGTGACGCCTAGGAAAGCTCAACGAACCACTAAACCACTACTTTTCCTTTTCGAGAAGCTTCCTCAAGATGCCAAGCTATCAAAAATACAATCTACTCATCAATAAATGAATATCAATACCCATATTGCACCATTGTGTTCAGGTCCAAATATCACATAAAACCCCCCACGCGTGTCCCACTTACGAAAACTACATTTTCGAAACCAATCCAATGTTCTTACATTCTCAAGGAATTATTACCCTAAAAATAGGTGAAAAACAAGATAAATTGGGGCTAAAATCAAGCCCTCAATGTCTAGGGGTTTTGAGCAAGATATCACTAAAATCCACAAAGAAAAGGGTGAATTCTTACCTCAAATCGAAAGATAATCGCAAAAATAAATATTAATTAAGCTCCCAAGTCACCCAGAAGTCTAAATTTTAAGATATCTCACTCTTATGGTTTTTGATCTCAAGAGAATGGGTGAAGAATGAGCAAAATCAGGCAAAAGGGGTAAATTTATACCCTTTCCAGGTTCTCGGGTCTCGCTATCGCAACCCAAGCTCTGCGATCGCGGTATCTCTCCTCCACCACACGTGTCACGATTGCGATACCCTTTTTGTGATCACAACATCTCCTATGCTTAGTGTGTTGCGATCGCGGCCAAAATCACCACTATCGCAGTGCTCCAAATACAGTAGTGGACTTGGAAATTGCAAGTCCCCAACAAGACCTCGGGATTCATCCAGAATATCGTTTATGCAAATGAATTATGTAACCATACCAAATTCAATATTTCAAACTCAATGTCGCAATCTAATTTTTCATCCGATGTTGTTTTGAACAAATGTGAGTCCCACACCCACATTTCATTTTCTTAACTTTTCGACCAATAGGTTGAAATTGTCCTGGGTGCCTCGAGACCTGAACCAAAGGTCCACCTAGCCTAAAATCAATATTTCAGAGCTGCTGGCATAGTCAAAATTTGTATTTGAGGTTATTTTACTAAAGTTTTTGTCTGGTGTCCATTTGGAACCAGTGAAGATTTCAAAATAGGGAGTAGTATCTATAAACCTAATGAACTACCCAGTAACCGAACTGTCAGTTCCAACAATTCATAAATAACTTAGGGAAGCTATAGAAAGGCGCTAATGGTGAAAATAAGTAGAAATACGGAAAATAACCTGAAGGGTCATTATAATATCCACTAATAAAGGAACTTTCATCTGTGAAAGTTAAGGATTAGAATAACCTGAAGTCTTGAGCAGGTGAGAATACTGGGTCCGCATCTCACTCTTGATCTCCCAAGAGGCCTCCTCTACTGGGCGGTGCCTCCACTGAAGCTTAACTGTAGGAATATCTCTAGCGCGCAACCGCCTGACATCACTAGCCTATATGAGCACCGCTTCCTACACGAAGGTCAAACGCTCGTCCAACTAGACCAAGTCCCATCTAAGCACATGAGACAAATTAGGGATGTATTACCACTACATGGAAACATGGAAAATTGTAAGAACAAAGAAAAAATCTGGAGGTAAGGCTAACTCATAATCCACCTCACCAACTGTACGAAGAGTCTCAAAAGGTCCAATATATCTGGGACTGAGCTTTCCCTTCTTCTAGAACCTCATCATACCTTTCATGGGTGATATAAAGAGGAATACATGATCACCAAATTCAAATTTCAAGGCACGAAGCCTGCGGTCTGCATAGGCCTTCTGCCTACTCTAAGCCACTGTTAACCTCTCCCGAATCACCCTGACTCTATCCAACGAATCTTGAAGAAAATCAGTACCACGGGGCCTAACCTTAAAAGTCTCATACCATCCAATTTGAGAATGGCATATCCAACCTTACAAAGCCTCAAAAAGTGCCATCTCAATACTTGAAAGATAGCTGTCATTATATGAAAACTCTGCCCAGGATAATGCTGCTCCCACTGACCTCCAAACTTCATAACACAGGCTCAGAGTATATCCTCAAGAACCTGAATAGTCTGCTCTGACTAACCATCTATTTGCGAATGAAAGGTTGTACTAAGATCCACCTGAGTGTCTAACTCCTCCTGAAATGGTCTCCCGAATCTTAAAATAAACACATAACCACAATCTGAAATGATAGAAGTGGGCACACCATGCAAATAGACTATCTCCCGAACATAGATATGGGCTAACCTCTTAGCACTGAAGGATATCAAAATAGGAATGAAATGTGCTGACTTGGTCAAACGATCTACAATGACCCAAATACCATTGAACAACGGGAAGTGATAGGCAAACCATTAATAAAATCCATGGTAATCCACTCCCGTTTCTACTCGGGAATGGGTAAGCTCTGAGTCTTACCACCTGGTCGTTGATGCTCGGCCTTTACTTGCTGACAACATAGGCAATAAGCTAAAGAGTCTGCCACATCTCTCTTCATACCATTCCACTAATAATGCATAGGCCTTCTGCCTAATCTGAGCCACTCTCAACCTCTCCTGAATCACCTCGATTCTATCCAATGACTCCTAAAGCAAATCAGTACCACAGGGCCTAACCTTGAAAGACTCAAACCATCCAACTGGAGAATGACATCTTCTACCATACAAAGCCTCAAAAGGTTCCATCTCAATACTCGAATTCTAGTTTTTATTATATGCAAACTCTACCAAGGCTCAGTGCTCCTCCCACTGACCTCCAAAATTTGTAACATATGCTTAGAATATATCCTCAAGAACCTAAATAGTCTTCTCTGACTGACCATCTGTCTGCGAATAAAAGGTTGTACTAAGATCTACCTGAGTGATCAAATCCTCCTAAAATTCTCTCTAAAATCTCAAAGTGAACATAGAACCACGGTTTGAAATGATAGAAATGGGCACACCATGCAAACAAACTATCTCTTAAACATGGATATGGGCAAACCTCTTAGCACTAAAGGACATCATAATAGAAATGAAATATGCTGACTTAGTCAAATGATCTACATGGACCCAAATACCATCAAAACCACGGGAATTAAGAGGCAAACCACTAGCAAAATCCATGGTAATATGCTCCCATTTCTACTCGATAATGGGCAACCTCTGAGTTAAACCATCTGGTTGTTGATGCTCGGCCTTTACCTGATGATAATATAGGCAACGAGCTACAAAGTTTTCCATATCTCTCTTCATACCACTCCACCAATAATGCTATCTCAAATATATATATATATTATGGATGTATTGGTATGAATAAAATATCTATAGCTGTGAGCCTCATACAAAATCAACTGAATCAAATCATCAATCCTCGAAACACAAATGTGGCTATCAAATCTCAAAACACCTTCAGAAACTATAGTGTTCCCTTTGGACTCACCACTCCACACCTAATCATAAAAGAAGTAAAGTTTTCTATCCTCAAACTATCGATCTCAAATCTACTCAAATCGTGAGGACCTCACCTTCACGTTAGCCAAAATACTCCTAGGATATGAAATATCTATAAGAACTATCAAGTTGGCTAAGGATCGAATGTCTCATGCCAACAACCTCTGAGAAATCATAATACAAGCCAAGGTACCCATACTCACTACCTTCTGACTTAAGGCATCTGCTACCACTTTTGCCTTGCCCAGATGATACAAGATGGAAATATCATAGTCCTTAAGCAACTCCATCCATCTACGTTGTCTATCATTAGGCTCTCTCTGGGTCATAAGATAATGAAGGATGAGATGATTAGTGAAAACCTCAAAATGCAAACGATAAGGACAGTGCCTCCAAAATTTTATATGTGAAAACTACCACTGCCAACTACAGATCATGACTGGGGTAGTTACGCTCGTGCACCTTAAGCTATCTAGAAGTATAAGCAATAACACGACTTAGCTGCATCAATACATAACCCAAACCAATATTATAAGCATCACAAAATATAATGAATCCTGTACTCTCAATAGAAAGAGCTTAAATAAGAGCTGAAGTGAGAAAATCCTTGAGATTTCAAAAGCTTGACTCACACTCCCCGGACCATAAAAAAGGAACCTCTTCTCAAGTCAATCTGGTTATAGGAGCCAAAATAGTAGCAAAACCCTTAATAACATGTCTATAATAATCGGCCAAACCAATGAAACTATGAGCCTCAGTCGGAGATATAGGTCTAGCCCA
Organism: Capsicum pubescens; assembly: GCA_030864215.1. Taxonomy (NCBI): domain Eukaryota; kingdom Viridiplantae; phylum Streptophyta; class Magnoliopsida; order Solanales; family Solanaceae; genus Capsicum; species Capsicum pubescens. Next base: position 80,018,294 of record CM061541.1, on the reverse strand, counting down.
ATTATGAATCACCTTAATCATAGTTGGGTCTACCATAATCCCATCCTTAGACACCACATGTCTAAGGAATATCACCGATTAAAGCCAAAACTCACAACTAGAGAACTTGGCAAAAAGTACATGATTTGTCAAAGTCCAGAGCACAATCCTTAATATTGTGCATACTCTTTCATACAAAAGGAAGTCGTCGATGAATGCAATCACAAAGGGATCCAAATAAGTCCTGAATACTCAGTTTATCAAATTGATGAACGTGGCTAGGGTATTAGTCAACCTAATTGACATCACTAAGAACTCATAATGAGTATAACAGGTCCTAAAGGCTGTCTTTGGGACATCCTCAGCCCAAATCCTGAATTGATGGTAACCAGATCTCAAATTAATTTTAGAAAACATTGCCGCACCTTGAATTTGGTCAAACAAATCATTAATGCGAGGCATAGGATAATGGTTATTCACCGTCACTTTATTAAGCTGCCTATAATCAATATGCAAATGCATGGAGCCATCTTCCTTCTTCACAAACAATATTGGAGCTCCCCAAGAAGACATGTTCGATCTAATAAAACCCTTAACCAAAAGATCCTAAAGCTGAGAATTCAGCTCCTTAAGCTCGGCATGAGCCATATGTAAGGTGCCAAACTCGAGATCAATAGAAAACTCGATCTCACAGATAGGGGGAATACCAGACAGGTTGGTAGAAAACACATCAAGAAACTCACAAACTACAAAAACAGAGTCACGATGGTCTCTCTACACTAGTATCACAAATATAAGTGAGATAAGACTCACAATCCCTCAAAATAAGCCACCTAGCATGAACATAAGAAATAATTCCCATAAGCTCACGACTAATCTCTCCCTGCCACACAGCTGCAGGTACGCCAGTCATAGCTAAGGTAACAGCCTTGGCAAAATAATCCATGACTGTATGATAGTGAGATAACCAGTCCATGCCCAGAATCATATCAAAATCCACCATATCCAGAATAATAAGATCAACATAAGTATCAACATCTCTAACAGTCACAACAAACGATTTGAAAACTTGATCCACTACTAAAGAATCACCCACGAGAGTAGATACACGCAATAACACAGATAATAATTCACAAAATAACTCTAACCATGGTGCATAATAAGAAAAAATATAAGAATAAGTGTATCCCAAATCAAATGAAGTAAGGGCCGACTGGAGACACTCCATAATTGTATTTGTAACAACAATATCTTTAGTCTCAGCCTCGGGTTTTGCAGGTACTGCATACAACTTCCCGCCACTTGGCTGGGCACCTAACTGACCTCTTATCCTGCCTGCCTAAGAACCTCATCAAGTACACTGTAAACCACCCCTGTGATCATTAGAACCACCTCTAACCGAGGGATAAATTGCTCTAATAGGGGAAACACCTTGAGATAAAACAATAATCGCCCTACGAATAGTGCACTCTCAAGAATAATAACCAAAAGATCCATAATGATAATAGGCTCCCTAAGATGAACCAGAACTAATAGATCCAACAAACTCAAAATAACCACCACGACTAGAATGACCGGAAGATGAACCCTTTGAAGACTGATCACCACCTTGACCAGGGAAGTGTCTGGCACTAGACTGACCTCCGTTAGTAATACGAAGAGCTACATGAATAGATTGACTCGACTGACTCTGAGTCTGATAGGATGGATGCAGAGAATACCCACTATGAGAACTACAACCCCTTAGTCAAGAGCTACGATGACTCACATTAAAACTACCCTGATATCTAGGCCTAATATTATTGCCTCTTTTAGCTTTATGATGCATCTCCTTCATCAATTGAGCGTGATCTAACACCTCAGAAAAGGACCCACCCATAACAACTAAAACCTAAGTAGACATACGAATGGGAATTCCCAACTTTCTAATAAAAAACAAACTCTCTCATACTCAGTGTCTAAAATAGAAGTAATATGTTTATCCAACTTGTGAAAATGAGCTTCATACTCAACAACTGTCATAAAGCCCTGCTCCAACCTTATAAACTGATCTCTCAGATGATCCCTAAGGCTGTGAGGCATATACTTCCGAAGAATATCTAAGAGAATTGAGCCCCATTTCAAAAGAGAAGATCTGCGTGTTCTAGAATCCATATAACCTCTCCAACTAAAATGTGGTGTAATCTATACCATGCATCTCAACAAGGCCCAAATTATGGAGCCTATACTCACAAGAAATCAGGAACTTATATGCATCCTTTCTCGGTGAACCAAAAAATCAAAGTGGATCTAATCTCAAGAATCTACCCAACATCTTCTACTCCTTGGAAGACATAGCAGGCTGAGAAACCCATGGTAGAGCAACTAATGGATGAGAAACTATCGATACAGGAGGAACCTCAACTCTAGCAGCTGCAGCTATAGGATACACCCCTACCTCAGTACCACTCTGTTCTATAGACTTTGTACCATAATATGACACACCACTAATTTACCTCAAAAGCTAAACCACTACATCTCTGAGTAATAAAGAAGAAATAAGTGGAGTTTGGATTGGTCCCTGCCCCACTACTGGCTAGGGCGGAAGAATTTTTAATTCAGGAGAAAGAATAAGACTTGAGAAAGACAGTCTATCCTGGCCCCTATCTGGGGATACATCACACAGCTGTCCATGACCTCTAGGTCATCCATGAATCAGAATAGGATCCTTAGGCTTGGTCTCAAGAGCTTTATCTCATGTAGCGGTAGCACGTGTCTTGGCCATCTGTAAAAAAGTGAAATCACATCTCAGACTCTTAGCAAAATATGAGTGAAAGAAGTGATGAACTCATAAGAATGCCCCATATCCTCTCGAAGATAGGAAATGGAAATCATCATTCCGATCCCTAGGACTCTACTAGACACTTGCTCTTGTACCAACAATACCGATAAAACCTAGCTCCGATACTAATTTGTCACGACCTAATTTATAAGTCATGATGACACCTACTAAACCCCTCATGTAGGTAAGCCAAACCATAACCCGTAGCTGAATATAATGGATTAATTTGGTGGAATATGCCTAACTTAGGTGAAAATCAACAACTTAATTGATAAATAGGATAAAAATATTCGATATAGATAAAGATGGTCCATACAAGACACCATCCTATGACCTGGTAGAGCCAATACAAGAGCATCTAATCACAATAATACAACTCAAATGTATAGAACAGTTGCAATATCTATATCGATAACTAAAGATTGAATATCAAAATATAGAAGGAAATAGGTGACTCTGACTCTAAGAGCTCTCCTAATCTCTGAAAATATCAACATAGTAGAATCAATGATCAACGATGACAACTAGTAATTAGATCTTCACCAAAAAGGTACCAAAGTATAGTATGAGTACCAAAATAATGGGTACTCAGTAGGTATCATCGGCCGACTGAGCTAAATCATGATTTAAGTATAATAAAATGCAAGACAACACAACTAGGTCAAGGTATTGACAAACTTGAAATAACTCCAACATGACTATGAATAGATAAGTGAATAAATTAGAATAATAACATAACAAAAATCATCAACACATACAATCATAACTACAAAATTAGATTCCATACGCCAATTAGTGTGAAAAAGTAAATAACTCATCACAAACCTCCATATGCCTGGAAAATGTACTCAAGGATCGAATAGAGCAAACATCCAACATTATAACTAAACTTCATCGTCATTTAACCATCACACCATAAATTATTATCATTTATCCATTTACTAATATTGCATAAATTTTACCATCCTATAACAAACTTATTATCATTATATACTAGTCACCGTTATTCAACTAACCATTAATGACATCCAAACAACACCTTATTTTAGATGATGGTACGATCACTGTCAAGATATAGTAATCCAACTAAGTTTGGGGTCGAATCCCAAGGGAATACGTGGAATTACAATTATCATCAATTGTAGTCTACGGGCAGTATTGGAAAGTAATTGGGGGGATTTGATTAAAGTAATCTTGAGAAAGTAAAAATAATAACTTTGGTTATAATCAGTTGTAGGTGAACACTAGGATTTTGTTTCCCCTTGGCTTCTCAACTCTGTAGGTTTATCGTGCTATGTTGAACCAACCCAATACCTTGCGTGAAAAATTGATAAGTTATGTACCTTCTACAGTCTTTTGGATGAGTAGAAGGATTTCACCCTTTAACTTTTGAGTCTCAGGATGTCGCATTACTAACCCTTAACTTGATCCCAGTTAAGTATTACCTTTTGAGTCTCTAGTTATTAGATGAAAGCTAACCATCTTACTTAGATATTACCTAGAAGCATGGATTGATAGTTAAACCTCATATCTTTTCCTAGTTACTTGTAATACCCCACAAAATCCTCTTCCAGTCTGAGCCTTAGAGTGTATTTGGTAAAGCAAAAATCTGAGTCAAATGTTTTAGAAATATCTTTCCAAGTATGAAATACTTTGAATCATGTGGAATTACCCTAAGTTCTTTTTTTTTCATGTATAGCATTGAATAATCTTTCCATCGATACCAAATTCACCCAATTCGGACACTCGGGTGAAGAGTAGACCCATTTTAGTAAGACAGTGTGTCACCTGGCATTCTGGCACGTCGCGGAGCTGGCAGTCGCCAAATTTCAGTGGACCTTCGCGATTCCTCAGCGTCTCGGTGAAGTTTCAGTTCGTAACAAGTTGCCAAAATGATCCCCACCACATCGCGCCATTGAGCAATTTCCCAATTGTACAAATCCAGCGAAGGACTGCGATCCCGACACGATGCGCCAGGGCCAAAAAATTGGGATTTTCCAGTTTAAAATCTCCAAGGGCTTTTTGGTCTTTTCACCTTATCCCCACCCTCTATATATACCCGGTTAATGGCTTTCAGCCCTCATTTTCTCTTTCTCCCCCCAAAACTAGGGTTTCCAAATTCCAAAATCCTCTCTCCTTCTTCCATAAATTAAGAGAGATCAAGAGAGAATAAAGAGAAACCAAGAAGTCTTTAGAAGGCTTTCAAGAAAAGAGTTTCCACAAGGTATGTAGATGTTGATTCTTGGGTCCTTTTCATCCAAGAAGCTCAAGTACCCTTTACTAAATCTTAAAGAATTTATGTTTATGAATTTTAATGATTCTTGTGAGTTGAAATTGATGTTTTGCTATGGTTGAGTTGGGATTCATGTTTGTTTGCAAGATTATCAAGCCTTGGCCCTAGTATGTGGTATTTATGTGGTAAATAGATTGCGTTCTTATTGTTGATGTTGAATGATTTCCAAGATGGAATATTTACATGGTTTGTATGAATCTATGAGATTATGTGAGTTGGAAACATGTAAAATTGGTTGATTAGGGTGAGTATGTCGATGAATAAACCTATGCCTAAGTTGTGAATGTAAGGTTTTCGATGAAATATCTAAGATACTAGAAATCAAGTATTATAGTTAAATAGTGAGACTAGATGGATGGATGGATGGCATATTGTTATCCCTTTCATGGATAAGACTTTGAGAACTATGTGTATCATGAAATGACCAAGTGAACGAATTACTGCACAATAGTAACAAATCCCCAAGTAAGTACTCTTTGATATATGACAAGCTTCCCATATATGCCAAGTGGTTAGCAAGTAAGTTATGACATAATAGTGTAAAGTTTCTCCAAATTATGTGATATCCGAATATACAGTAAGATTGATATAGGTATGAAGTACTTGATAGAAGTCCTTGTTGAATGAGGTATAATCTAATATCATGTCTACCCTAGGCTAGTACATGATGGTGAACTGATGTTGATGATCCTTGAATGTTTGAAGTGACCTTTTGGTGATTGTGACGATACATGAATTGTTGTAATGATGAATGAATTCTTGAAATGATTAAAGAATGATTATGTTTTACTTTTATGTTATCGAGTCCTGGGGGTGTTTATACTCGACAATAGAGCTATTTTCTAAAGCCTGTTTCAGTTTCATGATAATTCCAGTCGAGCCCTGATTCTCAGAACTCAGTGAACAACATAAACTCTATATCCTCAGATAGTTATAGAACTTGATAAATCTCAGAAATCTCTGTTATCTCGATATTCTCTGTATTAATAGTAATCTAGCCTTAGTATTGTACTTAACTCAGATCTTGTAGTATTCTAGTGTTCAGCTCGGCCTCGGTAATGACCGAGTAATCTATTCAAATTTTGTATCATCAGCCAGATACCGTGATACAGTAGTATACCGTCAGATACGAAACCATGTGAATTCATCTTAACTCAGTCGAATCATTTGAGAAATATGATCAATGTCAGATTCAACCCAGTTTGTGTTCAGCTGAAAGTTCAGTTTAGAGTCCTTCAATTGGGAGTAGAATCTAGCACCGAGCGAGAGAAGGGATAGCGATTTCTCCCATCAGAGAGAGAGTGGACATAGTCGTTAGTATTAATCCCTGAACTCCAAAATTGCGCAGCCAATGTAGGATACAAGAGTCCCCGTCAGTAGAGTCTGTCACCGTAAGAGAGGTTGACTATTATATTGCCTTAGGTCAGCTTCCTGCGAGGGTCATCCCGTCAGAGAGGCTTGACTAGAGAGTGAGTCTTTAACTGTGGCACGGTATTGACGCCCTTCCATCTGGGGGCATAGGTTGGACCCCACCTGTGGTAGGTCGGGGTATGTCGGTTAAGTAACTACTTCCCACAATTTCAGTTTCAGTATCAATTTTTAGAAATCAGGACTGTCAAATACAGTCATCTATCATTCTAAGGAACTCAGATAGTTCCATTGATTCAGGGACCTTCCCGACAAATAGGCTTGGTCATATATATAGTTGTTTGATATCATATTCAGAGATAAGCCGCCAGATAGGCTTGATTCACAGTCTTAGATTCTGTTAGGTATCCTTGTTGTCAGATTCTGATATAATCATATTTCTTATCATTGATAATAGTTTCTGAATATCATCCGTTATAAAGGTTGATCTCTAATCCTGTCAGTCGAAAGTAGTAAGCTCAGAATTCATTCCTTGACGTAAGTGCATCCAGATTCTCTGTTATCAGTATCAGATGAGTCAGTGATTTAGTATCTCAGTGTCAGTAGTGAGTTCAGTCTGCAGTAAAGTGGTATTCGAGTTTCAGTACCTAGTTATGATGATTGTGTTTATGGTCTGTACATTCATGTATGTGTTCTCGTGTGGCATTTTCATGATTATTCAGTAGATATTATGCACGCATGAGCCTTTGCATTTAGCCTTACCTCGTCTACATACTAAGTACATTCTTATACTGATGCATTTGCGCTATGGTGTTTTATTTGGCACCATAGGTTCAGAGGCATAGGATCTAGAGTATCCTTAGCAGTTCAACCCAGTCAGCAGCAGTAGCAGTGAGTCATCTTCTTTCGAGGATAAAATATTAGTTGATTATTATTGCATTAAATTTTGTTTATATTTATTTCAGTTGACGGAGTTAGTTAGGGACCTGTCCCATCAACTCCACGATTCAGACAGTTTGAGTCTTTTCAAATGGATGTATTGGAATTTAGTTTTCAGTTTTGAGTATGTATAGATGTGTTGAACCTTATGGCTAGTCTCCATATTTATTTCAAATTTTATGTAGTGTACAGGTACAAATATCAGTAAAGGGTTAGCTTGTGGTCCTTTGGGGCCATAAGCACAGTGTGACGTCCTGGGATGGGATCTCGAGTCGTTACAAACTTGGTATCAGAGCCTAAGGTTCAATAGTGTCCTTGGTAGTCTGAAAACCCGCATCTAGTAGAGTCTTTTTCATGGGTGTGTAGCGCGCCACATTTATGTACAAGAGGCTATGGGATGTTCTTAGGAGCAATTTCCCTTTTTTTCAGTGATCATGTCATGCGAATGAGCATGAGCTTAAGTTGATCCTCAGTCTAATCTATTTCTTTCTTCCAATTATAGAGTATGCCTCCTCGCAAAGATTTTGTCCATAGGGTTGATGACCAGCCCCCACAGCCGGTAGATTCTGAGAATGAGAGTGTGTCACACGCAGAGTTTCGGGAAGTTTTTCAGGCGCTAGACCAAGCTGTGACTAATGTTCAGAGAAACCGTCAGGCTACAATCCTACCTCATTAAGATGGGAATACTACCGCAGCTAGGGTTAGAAGTTTCATGAAAATAAACCCACTAGAATTCTTTAGGTCAGTAGTAGATGAGGTTTCATAGTCCTATTTAGAAGAGGTGAAGAAGATCACCTAGATTATGCATATTTTTTAGGAGAAGAGTGTGGAGTTAGCATCGTATAGGCTGAAGGATATTTCTCATGATTGGGTAGTGATGTGGGAGAAGAGTAGAGGGGAGGATGCAGCTCTTGTGACTTGGTTAGAGTTTTAGAGTGCCTTTTTGGATAGGTTTTTTCCCCTAGAGATGAGAGAGGCTAAGGTAGAAGAGTTCAAGAACCTAAGGCAAGGTTCCATGACCGTGAAAGAGTATTGTCTTAAGTTCAACCAATTAGCTAAGTATGCTCCTGACTTGGTAGCTGACCCTAGAGCGAGTATGAGTAAGTTTTTATCTGGGGTGTCAAGTTATATAATGAAAGAGTGTAGAGATGCTATGATCAGTAGAGATATGGACCTTTCTAGGAAAATGATACATACGCAGTAGATTGAGGTTGATAAGATGAAAGAGAGAGAGAGAGTGTGAGCAAAAGAGCCAAGACAGGTAGTTGTGGTTTCTCTTAGTTAGGGTCCTAAAGTGGTAGTCATTCTCGGCATGATCAGAGATTTATAGTTCCTGCTCCATATTCAGCTAGTGTGCTCGCACCTGTATTTGGGGGTGTCAGTTCTGATGGAGCGCCAAGATCCAAAGCCCAGAGTAGTGCTAGTGGTGTTCATACCCATCCGCTTTGTAGAGAGTGTGGCAAAAGCCAAAAAGGTGTGTGTAGAGCCGGTAGTGATGTGTGCTTTGGGTGTGGTGAGCTCGCCCATAGAATGCGAGATTGTAGAGTGCTGACTCAGAAGGGTAGAATCCGTGTGCGTCAGGCTCTCCTTGATCAGGAAGATTCCCCGAACTAGACTCGGGTATACTATGAGCCTTTTATCCTTGTGACATGCATTGTTAGAGCCTTTTCTCCTATTTTGAGATTTATATGGCAGCATGAGTCATGTATGAGTTTTAGATTTTAGTCGGTCAATTATGACCCAGTCCGTAGGTGCCCCATGCGCCACCCCAGTATTTCAGCGAAGTGTATTTGGAGGGACATAGAGTCCCAAGGGGGAGATGCCCTACAGTATTATGATGTTGCATGTCATTAGATTCGTCCAGATGCATATTCAGATTTTCTTTATGAAGTTAACATCAGTTGTCATTGCATTGTCAGTCGTGCCTTTGAAATTCAGTTCAGTCAGTTTTGTTAGACATTCATGCATTAGATAAGCACGTTCTGTAGAAAGAGTTCAGCTTGTCGGTGTGTTCAGCTATGCATTTATGAGATCATTCCAGTTATGAGTCCATGCATCAGATATGCATGTGTTATTATGAGAATTCAGTTATGAGTATCTTCAGTCGAGTATTTCATGTGTCAGATATACAAGTCTAGTGTGAGCACTCAGTATGTCAGTCATTCCAGTTGCATAAACATGTCTTGTAATAAACACGTCAGTTTCACGATAATTCCAGTCGAGCCCTGATTCTCAGAACTCAGTGAACTACAGAAACTCTATATCCTCAGACAGTTACAGAACTTGAGAAATCTCAGAAATCTCTGTTATCTCGGTATTCTCTGTATCACTAGTAATTTAGCCTTAGTGGTGTACTTAACTCAGATCTTGTAGTATTCCAGTGTTTAGTTCTGGCCTCGGTAATAACGGAGTAATCTATTCAAATTTTGTATCATCAGTCAAATATCGTGATTCAATAGTATTCCGTCAGATACGGAACCATGTAAATTCACCTTAACTCAGTCGAATCATTTGAGAAATATGATCAGCGTCAGATTCAGCCCAGTTTGTGTTCAGTTGAAAGTTCAGTTTAGAGTCCTTCAGTCGGGAGTAGAAACTAGCACCGAGCAAGGAAAGGGATGGCGATTCCTTCCATCAGAGAGAGAGAGAGGCCAGAGTCGTTAGTAGTAATCCTTGAACTCCAGAACTGCGTAGCCAGTGTAGGATACAAGAGTCCCCATCAGTAGAGGCTGTCACCGTAAGAGAGGTTGACTATTATATTATCTCAGGTCAGGTTCCTGCTAGGGTCATAACGTTAGAGAGGCTTGACCAGAGAGTGAGTCTTTACCCGTGGTATGGTATTGACTCCCTTTCATTTGGGGTCATAGGTTGGACCCCACCTATGGTAGGTCGGGGCATGTCGGTTAAGTAACTACTTCCCATAATTTTAGCTTCAGTATCAATCTTTAGAAATCAAGACTATCAGATATAGTCATTTATCATTATGAGGAACTCAGATAGTTCCATTGATTCAGGGACCATCCTGATAGATAGGCTTGGTCACATATACAGTTGTTTGATATCATATTCAGAGATAAGCCGCTAGATAGGCTTGATTCATAGTCTCAGATTCTTTTGGGTATCCTTGTTAGATTTTGATGTAATCATATTTCTTATCATTGATAATAGTTTCTGAATATCATCCGTTATAAAGGTTGATCTCTAATCTTGTCAGTCGAAAGCAGTAAGATTAGAATTCAGTCCTTGATGTAAGTGTATCCAGATTCTCAGTTATCAGTATCAGATGAGTCAGTGATTTAGTATCTCAGTGTCAGTAGTGAGTTCAGTCTGCAGTAAAGTGGTATTCGAGTTTCCGTACCTAGTTGTAATGATTGTGTTTATGGTCTGTGCATTCATGTATATGTTCTCGTGCGATATTTTCATGATTATTCAGTAGATATTGTGCACGCATGAGCCTTTGCATTTATCCTTACCTCGTCTACATACTCAGTACATTCTTGTACTGACGCATTTGCGCTATGGTGTTTTATTTGTCACCATAGGTTCAGAGGCATAGGATCTAGATTATCATTAGCAGTTCAACCCAGTCAGCAGTAGTAGCAGTGAGTCCTCTTCTTTAGAGGATGAAATATCAGTTGATTATTATTGCATCGGATTTTCTTTATATTTATTTCAGTTGACGAAGTTAGTTGGGGACCTGTCCCATCAACTCCACAGTTCAGACAGTTAGAGGCTTTTCAAATGGATGTATTGGAATTTAGTTTTCAGTTTGAGTATGTATAGATGTGTTGAACCATATGGCTAGTTTCCGCATTTATTTTAAATTTTATGTAGTGTACAGGTACAAATATTAGTAATGGGTTAGCTTGTGGTCCTTCGGGGTCATAAGCTCCATGTGACATCTTGGGATGGGATCTCGGGTCGTTACATTACTAATCCTCTTTTGGAGTAAGTAGCAATATCTAGGCGGGATCCTAACATTTGCAACTGCTAAGACACCTATTATACTGAAGATAATGCAATATATGCCATAGGTATTGGTTCCTCTCAACAATCACACTTCCCCTGCTTCATCAATCACCCAGGGTTTGCTCAACCCTAACTATGGGTGTTTAGTCACTCATGCTTGTGAAGAAATCAATAACATTCATAATTAAGAGCTTAGATGAAATCATAATGATAAGATGAATAAAAACCCAAAACCGTAACTTGATTAATCAACTGAAGTTAATACAAGAGAATCCCAATATCAAAGACGGTTTTTGAAATCAAAATATGTTTTTGAGTATCAAAAGTGTGTAACTCCTACTAAAAAGTACATAAAGGGTATTTATAGTACATAAGAAAACCCTAAAAACAAAGCCCGAATGAAATAGGAGCAAACAGGGTCGGTGGTCACATGTGGTCTGCACCTGCGGTTTAGTTACGGGAGCAGGTTGTACTTGTGTTCTAGTTTCGACCGCAGGTACGAACCGCATGTACCGGATGGGAAAAAATCCTGCAAGTCAGGTCATGGGATTTTGTTCTTCCGGCACCTACTTTGTCTACCTGTGGTCTGTATTCCTACCTGCAATTCGTGGGTTAACTTATTAAGTGCTGAGAGTTAGGTTTTCAGATCTTCTTTGATTCTTGAACATGCTTTGATCACGATCAAGCTAGAAAACATCCCGATCATCCATAATGCTCCAAAAAGTAGCCAAAAACACCTTTTTTCACCCTTTTCACAAACTTAGCATCCAAAACATGGTTTCCTGCGAAACATTTCCAAAACAGATCATATCTAACAAAAAGGCCTCAGAAATTTGCATATTTTCCTTGTTTTAAGAATCAAAAGTGATATATTTCTATATCATATCAACTATTATTTGTCAACTAGTCATCTTACCACTAGGATCCATTTATGCATGCCACATTATAACCATTTCCTTATTTTTATGACTTTGCCAAATTGCTATTTCTAATCTCACACCCCGATATCGTTAATCATAAAATTTTTATCATCATAGCATATATGTATATCTAGACTTGAACCGGTACATATAATCAATAGGCGGACTTGAACTGGTAAATAATAAATAGCCAGACTCAAAGAGGTAATTATAATCAATAGTCAAGCTTGAGCCGGTAAATAATCAATAGCCAGACTAGAATCAGTAAATATAATCAATAGTGTCATACTCATCATCCAGACTCAAATCGGGTGCATATATATATATATATATGTTCAACATCATAAATAGTATCATCGATAGCATAAATAATAGCGTAAATAAAAGGCGTCCACCCTCACATTAATTAACATAACCATCAAGTATTAAGATTTCTCAATATTACCTCAATACACATTTCTAAGAGTCTAATAAGCATAAAAGGTTTTACCAAAGCTAACATGTGTCATAGCCTAAAATAGGTTAAGAGTCCACTTCTACTCCTCAAATTCCATTTTTGAAAAATTCTACCCGAACTAGGCTTAAGGTATCTAAATCTAATTTTAGATGTTAAACAAGCCACAATTAGTCCCACGGTAGAGATTCTTCCTAAACACATTAACTAAGTAAAATGGACACTAAGGCAACCTCATTAGTGTAAGAGACTAAGGCGAATCATACCCTAAGCATGAGTGACTAAAGAATTTTTACCTAATTTGAGTAATCTAAGGCATTCTCATGCTAAGCATGATAAATAAAGTCCAATTCACTTAAGGCATAAGGAAACAAGCTAATTGTTTCAACTTTATGGTTTCAAAATAGCCTAAATGGTCCAACTAACCTAAGTCTTGCATTTCATCAACCCAACATCTAAAACCCATTCCAAATATAATAAAATATCATAATAATACTATGAAGTATCTCAATCTAACGAGGGATAAACCTAGCCTACCTCGACGCCGAAGAAAGCTCAACGAATCGCTAAACCACCACTTTTTTCTTTCGAGATGCCTCCTCAAGATCCCAAACTATCAAAAAAAATTTATACTCATCGATACGAGAATAAAAATACCCATATTGTACCATTGTTCTTTGGGTCAAAATACCACATCAAAATCTCCATGTAGGTGCCACTTACTGAAACCACATTTTCGAAACCAATCCAACATTCTTACATGCTCAAGGAATCATTACCCTAAAAAATGGCTAAAAATAAAGATAAATTGGTGCTAAAATTGAGCCCTCAAGATCTTGGGGTTTTGAGCAAGAAATCACTAAAATTCACTAAGAAAAGGGTGAATTCTTACCTCAAATCGAAAGATAATCGCGAAAATAAATGTTAATCATGCTACCAAGTCATCCACAAGTATAAATTTTAATATATCTCACTCTTTAAGGTATTTTTATCTCAAGTGAATGGGTGAAGAATGATCAAAATTGGGCAAAAAGTGTTAATTAATATCCTTTGCAGACTCTCAGGTCTCGCTATATAGACCCGAGCTCCGCGATCATGATATCTCTCCTCTACCACATGTGTTGCAATTGTAATACCTCTTTTGTGACTGGAAGATCTCCTCTGCTTAGTGAGTTGTAATCACTGCCAAAATCACCGCTATTGTGGTGCACCATATACAGTAGTAGACTGGGAAATTTCCATGTCCCTGCCAAGCTCTTGGGATTCATCCAAAATACCGTATACATAAATGAGCTATTTAACCACCCCAAATTTGACTCTTAGGCTCAATGGCGCAATCGGATTTTTCATCCGAGGTTGTTTTGACCAAATGTGGGACCCACACCCATATTTCATTTTCTTAACTTTCTGACCAATAGGTCGAAATGAGCCTGGGTGCCTTAGGACCTGATATGTGAGCAAAAGCTAACATAATTAATGCTTTTTAGCTTAAATAATTGTGAATTCTAAAGTAACTCTTGTTGTTTTGATGTGTTTGCTCATGATATTACAGAAAAAGGCTGAAGGAATGAGAATAAACAATAATGGAGCAAAAAAGTTGAAAATCTGAGAAAAATAGAAGAAATTATGGCTGACGACCTCTGTGATAAGTCGTCAGCCTCGTGATAGCCTATCAACATTGGCGTCAGCCTTAACTAGGAAGTTACAGTTTGAGGAGCAATTCTGACGATGCCGGTGAAGTGGCGTAAAAGTCGTGATAAGGCGTCAAGAATGGTGTAAGCCTTAAGCAGAAAGTTAGCATGGGAAGAAGATATCTGACGACGTTGGTGATACGCCATCAGATCCATCATGCGGAGTCATCTACATCGTCAGCCTAAGACAGAACCTGAAGGCAACTGAAGTCTCTCTGACGCCATTCGTGATAGGGCGTCAACTTCTTGACGCGGCGTCAGCCTGGTCGTCACCTATTCCGAACAATTTTATTAATTTTGTTATTTTATTTCCTTAATTAGGCTTTAGTATAAATAGAATCTTTTAGGGTTTTTGATTAATTCATAATTCATCTATCTGAACAATTTTACTGGGGGCGGAAAAGGAGAGAAACCTCTCATTGAGGGTTCCTAACATTATTGTAAACATCTTTCATTTGAAAATTGATTGTGGGTATGATTTATTACTTATTCTTGATTATGAATTCAATACATATTATTGATCTTTGTATCATAAATAACTAATTTTCTTTACTTGAGTTATGGGAATCTTGATGTGAATACTAATTTGGGTTGTGAATCTAATGTATGTCCATAAGAAATTGATGTTGTATAAAACTTTCTTTATTTTAATGATCTTTGTTGGCTGCAACTTAATAGAGTCAGCACTACAAACATCACTTGTCTCAGAGGAAAGTGTTTGTTAGGTTACTTCAATGAAACAATTACTTGTTCGAGAGGAAAGTGCTTGTCGAGCAATGTAACGATCTCTCTTATTTGTAACTTGAAAGGTGATCCCAAGAACATCACTTGTCCAAGAGAAAAGTATATGTGGGAAAAGAAAGAGTTTACATGGACTCGAAAGATTTTAGTCTTTAGTTTAATGGAAAATGCCTTAACCGGATTTGCCTACATGAGAACATAGTTGAATAGCAAAGACATCCTTTAAGTTTGAGAGAATTAACGGATACACTACCTACTGAGGTCGAGAGATGAATGGGTAAATAATAGGATTCAACTCTTCTTGCAATTGAAGTGTCAATTGGAACTCTAAAGTGATTTGCAACCCAACCTATGTAAGCATCTTGGTAACCATAACTCTAGTGTCCCATAACATTGTTAAATCGAAGTGTTTATCAACTTTTGTTTAACCATTTAAAACCCCCAAATTTTATCTTTTTTCTATCATTTGTTTAAATTCAACTTGTAGCTGTAGTTTCAAATTAGTTTGATCGCAAGTCACATTGTTCCTCGTGGATTTGACCCCGACTCCAAATTTGGGTAAATATATTGATGACGACCGCCTTACACTAATTTGAGGTGTACGTTGAACGTTATAAAAAATGGCGCCATTGCTGGGGAACAATTTGGCGTATTGAGTTGGTTTGGAATTTTAGCTTACTTGCTTGAATTCAAACTTGTATATATTTGTTTTTAGTTTCTTTTATTTCTTGTGTTAGGTAGATTTTTATTCTAATTTACTTATTACTATGGCATCTTTGAATGAACATGAGTTTGGTTGTTGGAAATCGTATCTTGATGATCCATGTTCATATTATAATGGACCTCACTTTTGGCAAGATTGTAAATATGCTCCTCGGAGAGAGATATGTGCACCATCTCCAGCCTATTGGGAGTATAATTGTTCTTTATGTTGTGGTCAAGATGGACATTGGAGTGATTTCCCAAATTCCCCTTCCCCCTATTGCGCTAACCCAGGTTCTCGTTTTTTTTATGAGTATAATAAGTCTTATGGTCAAGAAAAGGAAGAACAAAGCACTAGAAAGAGTGACATTGAAGCTATGCTTCAACTAATGTTGGATCATACAAACACAATGAATGATACCATATATGACATACGTTAAGACATTAGGGTATTTAATGAGGGAATAGAAAGGATAGAAGAGATGGATATCAAGGTCAATCATCCAAAACACTTTTCTACATTGTGGTTAGATGATATCTTGTATGTGGAATCATTTAACATAATGGATGAGTGTGAAGATGAGGAGAAAGAACCCAATATCGATATTGTGCTTGATGTTGAGCAGACCTTGGCGATTTCCCAACCAACTGAACCAACCATGAGGGATGAAGCCAAGATTAAGGAAATGGTGCTAGAGGCAAAAGAAGAAAACAAGCCAATCTCTTATGAAGATTTTAGCCCAATTCAAAGTGAAAATGTTAAGAAGATGAATAAAAGTGAGTGTGTAGAGGATAGTGTAAATTTTGACGTAGGATTTATTGGGCCACACTCAAAGCATTTTTCCACATTATGTTTAGATGATATCTTGTCTGTGGAATCATCTAAACTAGTGGAAGACTGTGAAGATGAGGAACAAGAATCCTATATTCTTTATTTTACACTTGATAAACAACATAAAAACACACCTCACTTTAAGGTCGAGTTGTTTACCATGCATCATTCATTACTCGGCTTCTTAATCTTTGTACCCCCTCCCTATGAGCGAGGCAAGAAGATGGACTCTAAGTTGGGGGTGAAATTCATATCCTCAAGGTGGAGGAAAAAACTGAGTTGGGTCGTGTCGCGACGTTAAACTAGGTGCTTCTTGGGAGGTAACCTAAGGTAATTTGTTGTTTGTATTCATATTATGTGATTGACATCAGATCTTCGTACCCATGGTGCCACAGGTATGTTTCTAACTCTCTTGTTTTGATTTGACATGTTTGGAACAATGCATGATATTAAGTTGAGGGTGGGGATACTTGTGGGTGTTGATGTCCTCCTGGGGTTTTTGTTGTCGTGCCTCTTTTCCTAAGAGTCTTGTTCCTAGTAGAGCCGACATGTTTAGTCGTATTATGGTTGTTTTATGATGTGTTGTGGTTAACTGGAGAAAAATAAGTATCTAGAGCATTTGACATATTTTTGTTGATTTTTAAGACTGATAAACACCTCTCTATTGGTATTTTTTATAACTATGTGATATGCATTCATATGTGGCTACTGTGAATCTTTTTATGGCATTAGTACTAGGGACATGATAATCACTGCTAACAATTGCATGAACCGAATGGGTAGTAGCTTGTGATGTACCATTATGCCATGTGTGTGTGAGGTCTTACTCAATTCCCTGTGTGTGTTGAATCTAAAACTTTCCCGGTTAGTCCTACCTTGGTTAAAAGATAGGGGTTAGGAAAGGATCATAGGCCGTTTTGATTTTTAAGTCACTTTTTTTCCTAAATAACCTTCCATGTATGCATGATATCTCTTGATCCCTATTTTGAGCTTGAATTGACCATTTCTTTCTATGATACCTATCACCTTCCCGTTTAGATCATAATGAACCTGTTTTGGCCCTGGTCCTCCTTGGACACTGTGCACCTAGACTTAGGTAAACAACCTAAGTTGAGGGTGGTTATCATAGGGGTACGTGATGTAAAGTGCGTATGAAGAAAGGTAGAATAAAAGGAAAAGAATAAGTGAAAAAGATTAAAAAGTTGGGTGGTGTGGAAGAAGAATAAGAAAATAAAAAGAATGACAAAGAAAAGTCATATCCATCCTGAATAATGTGTGATCAAGAAAAAGAGAAAAAGAAGAAAAAGGTTAATAAGTGAACCCCAAAAGTTAAGGTAGTGCCAAGGAGTCTTAGTCACTCTAAATTCCATTGAATATCATACCAGCCCTTAGCCTACATTACTAGCCGAAGAAAAGACCTATAGTGATCCTAACTTATCTGTCTGGACACCTTGGTAATGAAAATAAGGGCAAGCATATGGTATTTGACATGCATTGATTGGAATTTCTTTCTGAGAGTGAGTGACTCTTGACCGTCCCTGCATTTACATGCTTGAGTTCATATATGAGTGAGGAGGGACTTCTTTATTGTAAGGGCACATCGATTGCATTGCTAGCTGTTTACTTATTTGGGTAGTGTAACTTGTACACATGCATGGTTATTGTTGCTGAATTGATGTCATATCTTGATTCCTTTGGGTCACATTGTTAATCTTCATGGATATGCACAATTGGATTTATAAGTAATTGAACGTGGGGAGTGGCATGAGTTTTGTGCTAAACTTGATAATCAACTGTGATAGGTATCTTATGTGTCTCTTGGTTAAGCATCGTAGTATGGTGTTATGTAGTTGCTTGAGGATAAGCAATTGTTTTAAGTTGAGGATGTTGATGTGTGAGCAAAAGCTAACACATTTAATGCTTTTTAGCTTAAAATAATTGTGAATTCTGAAGTAACTCTTGTTGTTTAGATGTGTTTGCTCATGATATTGCAGAAAAAGGATGAAGAAATGAGAATAAACAATAATGGAGAAAAAAAGTTTAAAATCTAAGCAAAATAGAAGAAAACATGGCTGACGACCTCCGTGATAAGTCGTCAGCCTCATGATAGCCTATCAATATTGGCGTCATCCTTAAACAGGGAGTTGCAGTTTGAGGAGCAGTTCTGACGACGTTGGTGATGTAGCATCAAAGTCGTGATAAGGCTTCAAGAATGACGTCAGCCTTAAGCAGAAAGTTAGCATGGGAAGAAGATATCTGACGACGTTGGTGATACACCATCAGATCCATCACGCGGCGTCATCCACATCGTTAGCCTAAGACAGAACCTGAAGGCAACTGAAGCCTCTCTTACGCCATCTGTGATAGGGCGTCAGCTTCTTGATGCGGCATCAGCCTGGGCGTCACCTATTCCGAACAATTTTATTAATTTTGTTATTTTATTTCCTTAATTAGGCTTTAGTATAAATAACATCTTTTAGGGTTTTTGATTCATTCATAATTCATCTATCTGAATAATTTTACTAGGGGCAGAAAAGGAGAGAAACCTCTCATTGAGGGTTCCTAACATTCTTGTAAACATCTTTCATTTGAAGATTGAATGTGGGTATGATTTATTACTTATTCTTGATTATGAATTCAATACATATTGTTCATCTTTGTATCATAAATAGCTAATTTTCTTTACTTGAGTTATGGGAACCTTGATGTGAATACTAATTTGGGTTGTGAATCTAATGTATGTCCATAAGAAATTGATGTTGTATAAACCTTTCTTTATTTTAATGATCTTTCTTGGCTGCAACTTAATAGAGTCAGCACTACAAACATCACTTGTCTCAGAAAAAAGTGTTTGTTAGGTTACTTCAATGAAACAATCACTTGTCCGAGAGGAAAGTGCTTGTCCAGCAATGTAACGATCTCTCTTAGTTGCAACTTGAAAGGTGAGCCCAAGAACATCACTTGTCCGAGAGGAAAGTATATGTGGGAAAAGAAAGAGTTTACATGGACTCGAAAGATTTTAGTCTTTAGTTTAATGGAAAATGCCTTAACCGGATTCGCCTACATGAGAACATAGTTTAATAGCAAACACATCCTTTAAGTTTGAGAGAATTAACGGATACACTACCTACTGAGGTCGAGAGACGAATGGGTAAATAATAGGATTCAACTCTTCTTGCAATTGAAGTGTCAATTGGAACTCTAAAGTGATTTGCAACCCAACCTATGTAAGCATCTTGGTAACCATAACTCTAGTGTCCCATAACATTGTTAAATCGTAGTGTTTATCAACTTTTGTTTAACCATTTAAAACCCCCAAAATTTATCTTTTTTTCTATCATTTGTTTAAATTCAACTTGTAGCTGTAGTTTCAAATTAGTTTGATCGCCAGTCACATTATTCCTCATGGATTTGACCTCGACTCCAAAGTTGGGTAAATATATTGACGACGACCACCTTACACTAATTTGAGGTGTAAGTTGAGCGTTATCAGGACCCGAATCAAAGGTTCAGTTATCCTAAAATTGACATTTTGGAGTTGCTAGCGTGGTCAAAATTTCCATTCGAGGTTTTTTTACTGAAGGTTTTTCGTGGTAGCCATTTGAAACCAATGAATACATCAAAACATGGAATAGGCTCTAAAAATTAAATGAACTGCCTGATAATCAAATAGTCAGTTCCAGCAAGTCATAAATGGCTTGGGGTAGCTATGAAAATAGCAAAAATAAGTGGAAATATAAAAAATGAAATGAAGGGTCACTACACTTTTAACATCAAGAATAATAAACAAATCCCCAACCCTAAGGCTAATTTCATGATCATTTCTTCAATTCTAGGATTTTGCATCATAAATTAATCTTAAACCTACCAATTTCATGGTTACATAATTAAATTATAGTCATGCAACATTAAATTATTTTTAAACCAAATCGCAAAGGTTGTACACTTAATTTGCCCTATTGCACCAGAAAAATTAACAAAGTTAAGCTAAATCCTCCCCAAAACCCCTAAACTAGTTATTTTGACGTTTAAAAGATTAAAAAACTAGTTAATGTAAGTTATTAACTTACCTTTATGAAGAAATTTTGTAGAAAATTAGCCAAAATCGCTCAAAATTACTTAAGTGTTCCCCAAAATGAGTTTAGAAATAATAAATTATTTTTGGGATAATGTAACACCTCGGGTTTTGGTCCTTGGAAAATTCCTTGATTTTGAGCTTACTGCCCAACCTACGACCCAGCTGACGATTTAAGGTGTCATTACGGGTCCTAAGATGCCAAATCGTAGGGTGGTCAGTGTGTTACCTATAGTCTCTGACTTGAGTAAGACTAGGACGTAACGAGTTATATGGACTCTTTACGAGTCGTAGGGTTCTTTCCATAGCCAAACTAATCTAATGGTCCCTTATTTCTGATTTGCCTATGATTGAACTTCATGATTAGTAAGTTCTAAGAGTGAGTCATAGTGTACGACTTATAGTCAGATTAGTGTGGGTGCCATATGCTACTGTCCAGACTGCGACTCATGATGGCTAGTCATAACGTGTCCTCACGTGTCGTAGGGTGACATGTCGTCGAGGGTGATAAATTTTCACCTTTTAATTAAGGGTACTTTATACATTTCCCTCTTTCCCACACTTAGACCCCACGTCCGTAAAATAACAAAACGGGGTTATTTCCATCTTTTAACAAATCAAAACATACTGCCTACTCTCTCAGATTCTCCAAAGCAAGAACAAGCTAGGGTTTCTAAAGGTTGGCCATTCAAGCTTCAACTGTTATCTTCTTTCCATAATTCTTGATTATCTAAGGCATATTACTCTTCCCCAAAATTTATTTTGTTAAAAACATGCGTTTGTAATTGTTATTCATGTGATTTAATTGTATTTTATGAATGCGGGTTAAGGGCTTTAGAGTCCCAATGAATGAATTGTTTTTTCCCACAACTTTTATGAATAATTAATGGTTTGAATTTATGGTTTTGAACTATTTGGGGTGCATGAGTGTGGATAATTGGAATGGGGGTCGTGGATTCCCTAAAAATTGATGGTTTTGAGTATTGTAATTGGTATAACCTCAACCCAATCTTGTATATCGATACCAACAGTGTGTACCTTAATGGATAATCATGGTTCAATAAACATAAATGTATAAATATTTTAATTGGGATTAAAAAAGGTTGTGTAGCTAGCTGTGAAGGTAGAGGTTTCGAAGGACTGATACTAGAAACTCACGTTTGCTGGCATTAGGGTTGGTCTTGATGACTGTGTGCTTGTGTCACACTATACAATATTTTTATCATGGATTGTGAAGGGTCTTGGATTCCCCAACCTCTATGATATCTCTGGTTCATGCGGCTAACACGCACTGGGGCCTATCCAACAAGGAGGATGGACCAATATAGCCCATGGATGTTTTTATAACGGTTAAGCAACACCGTCTAGGATAATATTTTTAATCTCATGCTAGACCTTGTTCCTTATCCTAGCACCTCAAATATATGTATGTATGTATGTATACAGACATGTACATTGAGTTTGGACTTGATTTTGAATCGGCCTTATTTTATCCCTACCCTAAGTTACATGCAAACACTCACCATGCTAACCGTCTCTAGATGTTGTAATCGCACGCGATACAAAAACTGTAGACATTTTTTCTTTTCCTGCACAGTGATTGGTGATTCTTGGATTGTTCATGAGTCAGTATGAAGTGGTGAGCCTCCTTCTTCTAAAAGGCCTGTTACTTTTTGGTTTAGTTTATGTCATAGACTGTTTCTTTGGTTTCCTTTTGGATACATTTTGGATATGGTCAGGGGCATGTCCCGAATAGGTGGTCTTTGGTTATTAGAGGCTTTATGGATTATTGTGGATTCGAATGGTTGTTGAGATTCTTATATTCCTTGATGAGATAGTTGAGTTATCGATCTTGTTATATGTTCAAAACTCAGCTCTATCTTGATATATGTTTGAAATTCATCCGCTGCTAGTTGTATTGTGTTCTTTTTGACTAGGCAAAAGGGGTGGGCTGCCGAACTCAGCGTACTTGAGATACCTATCATGGACAAGCCCTAGTTTGGGCTGTGACATGTAATTTATGCATCAAACAATGATTACCCCAGTATAATGATCCGATCCGGCTATAGAGGCATCACTATAGCGAAAGCCATCCTCTATAGCAGAATTGACCGACTTTGACTCCTAATATAGATGTAGCCCCATAGAGACCCACCACCCGCTATAGGGGGTGGTGAGGCATAAACTCATGATTTCTTCTAGTTTTCCTTATTTTGCAATGCACCTTCAAACCATGACATCCTAAACTAACCCCTGTACATTAAGTCCTATATCGAGAGTTCTACTTACCCGAATTCACTTTTGAAAAATCCTACATATTTTGTATTGTCTTAGCTAACATAAGAGCATACTAAAATTTATTATATTTATCCAATCCATTAATGAATTACCCTAGACCACACCTCGCTCAGATTTTATCCAAGACTAGCCTAGCCTAAATTTTTTTAACTTTTAATTTGGAAAAAATCTTAACCCAAATTTTTGCACATTATACTTATACGTAACAACAGAAAGGGTCATTACAATAGATACCCCATTTTCCCATCATTTATATTTGATTTATAAAACCATAAAAATAAGCCACATCAAGAAAAGAAAGAGTATTTGTATCCTCAAATAAGTAAGGGTACTTGTTATGTAGGTCCATATCAATTTTCCAAGTAACTTCGTTAACTGGACGATGCTTCCATTGTACCTTTATCAATCAAATCTCCTTTGTCCTAAACTTTTAGATATCTTGATCTAGAATATCCGCTGACTCTTCTTTGTAGGAAAGATCCTTATGTAGCAATACTAAATCCCACTTGATAATATAATCCACATCCCTATGGTATCCCTTAAGAATAGATACATGGAACACTAAATGGACCCCCGACAAGCTTGGTAGTAATGCCAACCTATACGCTACCAGACTCACAACATCAAGAACCTCAAATGATTTGATATACCAAAGGTTAATATTACCCTTCCTACCAAACTACTTGACTTCCTTTAGATGAGATACCTTTAACAAAATTTGTTCACCCACTTTGAATGATATATCCTCCACCTTGTGGTCTGCGTACTCCTTTTACATACTCTGGGTTGCCTATAACTTGGTTTGGATGAACCTTACCTATTTATGAGCATTCTTCACCAATTAAATACCCAAGTGCTTACAATTACCAACCTCAAACCATCGTATGGGTGATCTACACCTTCTCCCATAGAGTGTTTTGAATGGATCCATGTCAATGCTAGAGTGATAACTGTTCTTGTATGAATACTCCCACAATGACAAGAACTTATCCCAATAACCACCAAAGTCAATGATGTATGCCCTCATCATGTTATAAAGAGCCTGAATGTTCCTCTCCGACTGTCCATCAGTTTGAGGATTAAAGGCCATGCAAAAAGAAAGTTGGGTGCCCAAATCCTCATTTAGACTATTCCAAAATTTAAAAGTGTACAACATACCTCTATATAAAATGATGGAAAGTGGCACTCTATGTAACCTCACTATCTCCATGATGTAGATCTTGGCTAACTTCTTGTAGTTGTTTTCCATATACACTGATTTGGTTAGACTGCCAACTATGACCAAAATCAAGTCATGTTGCTCCAAGGTTCTTGGAAGACCTACTATGAAGTCCATAGCTACCCCTTCGTACTTCTACTGGGGAATAGGCATCCACTGAAGTAAACCCACAGGCCTTGGATGCTTATACTTCAACTTCTGACAATTATGGCATCTAGGCAAATACTCCATTATATCTATTTTCATCTTGATCCATAATAAAGTTGTCTTAAGTTATGGTACATCTTGGTTGCGCTGAAATGAATAAAATATTAAGATACATGAGCTTTTGCAAGAAAACCTAGAATTAAATCACCAATATGGGGCACCACTTGTGTTCCCTCACCATCAATACCCTACATATATAAAGTGTGGTCTCAGAAGTGGGGCACCACAAGTGTTCCCCACCATTAATACCCTACATATATCAAGTAAGGAATCAAAAAATTTGCCACGTACTACCTTTTTCCAATGTTTGTTCAACTTCTCATCTTCAAATTGTTTGGCATTGATCTAATCAAGGAACATTAACCTTACCTACATAATACCCAACAATCCACTTCTTTCAAAAACACCAAAATACATAGATAAAGATGCTAGAGTCTAAAAATCTCTAGCCAAGGGTCGCCTTGACACTCTCAAACAAGCCAGACTATACAAACTTACTATTTTCCAGCTCAATGCGCCTGCTCAACATTGTCCTTACTCAAATAATATTTGATGGTCACATCATAGTCCTTTAACAATTCCATCCATCTTTTATTCCTCAAATTCAAATCCCATTACAGAAACACATGCTACAAACTATGATGGTTTG
Source organism: Capsicum pubescens (assembly GCA_030864215.1). Taxonomy (NCBI): domain Eukaryota; kingdom Viridiplantae; phylum Streptophyta; class Magnoliopsida; order Solanales; family Solanaceae; genus Capsicum; species Capsicum pubescens. Next base: position 79,993,137 of record CM061541.1, on the reverse strand, counting down.
TAAACACCTCAACTTGACCTCATAGAGATAGTGTCTCCAAATCGTAAGTGCAAAGACTACTACAACCAACTCCAAGTCATAGGGTGGGTAATTTTTCTCATGAGGCTTCAATTGTTTTAAAGTATAAAAAATTACATTACTGTCCTGCATCAACATTGCACCCAAACCAGAAAGTGAAGCATCACAAAATATAATGAGATCTTTACCTTCTACTGGTATGGAAAGAATAGGGTCTGTAATCAAAAGTGTATTGAGATTTTGAAAGATCTCCTAACACTTATCTGACCAAACAAATGACACATCTTTCTAGGTCAAACTTGTCCAGTGAGCAGTAATTGATGAAAAATTCTTGAAAAACCTACGATAATAACCATCAAGACCCACAAAACTTACAACCTCAATCATTGAGCTAGGCCAAACCCAAATCTTAAGATACTTAATCTTCTGGGATCTACCATCACTCCCTTTTATAAATCACAAGCCTGCGAAGGCAACCTAAGATGATAAAAAATTGCATTTCAAGAACTTAACATATAATTACTTTTCCTTCAAAATTCCCAACACAATGGGAAAATAGCATACATGTTCCTCCTTACTCTTGGGGTAAACTAGAATATCATCAACAAAACAAGTACAAAATAATTCAAGAAAGACATAAAAATATTTTTCATCGAGCTCATGAATGCTATCGGCGCATTAGTCAATTTGAATGACATCACCAATAACTCATAGTGCCCATACCGAGTCCTGAAGGTTGTCTTAGGTAAATCCTTAGGCCGAATCTCTAACTGATGACCCAATCTCAAGTTTATCTTAGAGAAATGGAAGAACCCTACAATTAGTTAAGAAGATCATCCATTCAGGGTAAGGTTTTTCTTAACGAACAACATTAGAGCACCCCAAGGAGAAGCATTAGGATGAATAAATCTCTTATCAAGAAATTACTGCAACTGAGTGAGTTCTCTTAACTTAGTTGGAGTTCTTCAAGAGGGAGGGATAGAAATTAGGTGAAGGGCCAACTTTAAATCAATACAGAAGTCAATGCCCCGACTTGAGGCATACCAGACAAATCTGTGGGAAACACCTACTAAAATTCCGACACCACAAGGATAGACACTCAATAGAAGAAGATTTTACACTAACATCTGGGAGATGGTCTAGAAAAGACGCACACCCTTTACCAACAAACTTATTATCTCAAATATAAGATATATTCTTCACAGGGGTGTAGGCTTGTACAAGCATTACCACTGTAACTTATCCATTTTAGTCATCTCTAGGGTTACTGTCTAACATTATAATTTAAAAAACATGATACAGAGATAGCCAAGTCATACTAGGATAATGACAATGTCAATAATATCCAAGATTATCAAATCTACCTAACTTTAGAAACCCATGAACAAGTTAGAACATGCATAATACACACGGGTAATTACCACAAAGTCTCCATTTGGAGTAGATACATAAACATGGGAGTTAAGTATATCACAAAACAAGTCTAATTCCAAGGAAAATCTAATAAATACATAAGAATAACGGGACTCAAATCAAATAAAATAGTAGTCATCCGGTCATAAAAGAGAATAGTACTATAATAATGGTATCAGATGCCTCAACCTTGGTTTTTCTCAAGAAGGCATAACCGTGAGCTCAATCATCAAGATGAGAAACCTCCTTAACAGGTTGCATTCGACCATTCCCTGCCTTTCTATTACCTCAATTTCCACTCTGACCTCCCTGATTATTACCCCACCCACCTTGTGGATGACCTTTACCATTACCATTACCTCTACCAGCAGGAACCACAACCTTAGGCTACTGCTGGCCTTGTAACCCAACATGTTTTTTAGGACACTCCCTCTTGAATTTCCCCACTATTCCACAAGTATAACAACCTCACTAAAAAAAGACATATTGGTTGAAGAATTAAAAGCCCCTGGGACTTTAGCAATTGAGGCCTTATGAATAACCCCTGACTGACCACCCGTAGCAACTACTAGAGCTGACTAAATAGGGCAAGTCAAATAAGTGTATTGGCTATGCCCCCTAGAATAAGAACCATACGATTCCCATACTTCTTTGCTAACACCTTGGGCTGGCCAACTTGATTACCCCTTCTACCTTTTTCATATAATCAACAACCTCACTAAAGGTTTTCCCTATAGAAGTCAAATGAATAGACAAAAGTTGCAAGATAGTGTTTAGGCCCTTCACAAACAATCGAATCCTCTCCTCTCTATTCCAAGTAACTGAGTAACATACTGGGAAAAAGCATGAAACTGGGCCTCATAGGTCGTAACAGACATATTACGGTATGCAACTGAGCCCATGTCAATGGAGGAAAAAAACACGTCCTTCTTGTTGTCACAAAGAATATGGGTACATACTTCTCCAAAATTAGGGTATGCAACTAAGCCTAAGTCAATGGAGGCAATACTCATGACCAACACTCCATATACTCTCTCCACCACTGCTTGACATCAACTTGAAGATGAAAAGTAACAAACTCAACATCATGTTGCTCAACAATACTTATTTTGTAAAACCTTTCATAATAATCAACAATGAACTCAAATAAATCCTCCATCTTAGAGCCAACAAAAATAAGAGGTTTTATCTTCAGGAACTTGGTCAACATGTCATGATCAGTCTAGACCTTTATAGGACCTAACACCAATAAGGAAAGATCTCTTTCTCTAAAGCCTTACCCATTCTAGGAGATATTGTATTAGTCAGCTAAACATTCATAACTAATAAGTAGTCGTAGCAGAAAGGGCCCTAGTACCAGCCAATCTACTAAAAAAAGAGTGCACATGTTGAATCATTTCAGAAGACATAAGGAAGTGATGTACCTACAAATGGAACCACCTTCTCCTGCTCCATGAAATCCTCATCCATCTTGTTATCCTCCTTATAATAATCTTAGGGTAGGGAAGGAGTCACTGATTTCTAATGAGGCTGATCAGCTGTTGCTCGAGCTCCACGCCTAACGGGTGTTGCTCTTTTTCTTCCTCTTTCCTGCCTCTTTCACGGCCTCATCCCTAAATAGTTAATTTTATATCTAGAGTTGTTGGTGTGAGGGTTACGACTATGGCTCCATTCGTACAAGTATTAACCATTTGGAAAGAAAAAATGAAAAAAGGCCAGATTTCACTTTTTATCACTAAATACTTATTGGAATCAAGTCATAACATGAAAAATAAAAGAAATGATAATTTTCTAAAGTCCTAAAGACTCTAGAAGAAAAGTACAAATGTCTCCGTACCATTCCGCAAGACTACTAAACCCATTTTGGTACAATGAGATCAACAAACCTAGGGCTCTAATACCAACTTTGTCATGATCCAAACCTGTCATGAGTGGCACCCACACTAACCCCCAATAAGAGAACCAAATTTCCCAGTTAATCAATCCAACGCTTAGCCAAAACTTTGGCAACTAACCCATGATCATTAAGAAAACCATAGTTTAAGAGCTAAAAACCAAAGTAATAATATGGATAATACAAAATCTAACAAATCCCTGAGAATCTGCAAGTCATTATACCAAAATGCTAATAAGTATCAACAAACAGATTCAACCCAAAAAAAACTAAACTATCTAAGTCCAAAATAGTGGAACAGAAATTGAGTGAAGAACTCATGGCATCTCAAAAGATGTAGCTCACCTTTGAGTTCAAACACTAACTAAATCACAATTAAGGTCTCAAAATAATCATCAAAATATGCTCTTATTTCAAAAAAGTGGAGCACGTGTAGTATCTGTACAATATTAAAATAATGATGTACTGTTAGGGTCATCAACCAACCCAAAATGAGAAAGAAGAACACAAAACCTTCAATTTGTAAAATAATACAATCCATGAACACCTGCTATGTAACCTTACTTTAAGTTCATGGCACTTAACCTTTTCAACAACATTATGGAGATAAGTCAATATAAGTCCACATGAATAAAAAACCAAGTCAAGTTATGTCCACCAACAAGACTACAAGTCAACAACCATGACCTAGCAACTAGATCAATCATGTCTCAGTTACACAAGTAAGTAGACACATAGATTTATGCAACATTACATTTAATCAGGACCACACAAGGATCTCTAAGAAAAACCATAAGGAAATTATCATAAAATCTAGTTTACATAAAAAACCATCTTTAGCAAATAATTACATTAACCCATTCACTTAAGAAACCAATGCAATAATTCAACACTTAAACCCGATCTACTCACCAATAAACACATAATTCTCAGCTCACACAAGGAATTGTCACACTCACCAATACATTGTACATACATACTACGGGTCTTATTTGCCCACTACCATGACCTGCAGGGGATGATCTTTTGTCCATGTACCACATTTCAGACATCAAGTTCCTGCTAACCTTATACTATCCAAATCCTATAAAGATGTCCAAATACTTGTACATCCCATAATAATGACAGATATCACAACACTCATAACCACAATAACAAAAACAACACTTGGCTAAACTAACAAGCTTTCATATAAGTTCATTGGTTTAATAAACACTTAAGATATTAAACAATCATTCACTTTTCTTGAACACGCATTGTAAAAGCAAATAGAAGTAATAGTTATCATGCACACATAAATCCTATTGGGTTTCAACTACATTAAACCCTCACCTACCTAAATCCAAGCCTAAAATGCTCTTACAAACTTGAGACTTCCTTTTTTCATACAACCTTGGTGTCACGACCTGGTTTCATGTGTCATGATGTTACCTACTTTAATCCATTAGTAGGTAACACCAACCATAGCCTACAATAATAAGTAATGGGTTAGTTGGTTGAAAGTAGAGTAAATACCAAAATTATGCAAGTAATTAGATTTAAAACCATAAAATAAAAGAACGATAGTACAACTAGAGATAAATAAAGAAAAGAGTAGATATATTCCATGACCTGGTAAGGTTGGTACAAGAGTATCTAGCAAAAGAGTAAGAGTACTAGTAGTATAAAATATACAATAGTCTCAAACGGAAAGACCATCCAAAAAAAATAAGGAGAGAAAGTCATCTCTGACTTTGAACGGTCACCCTATCTTCAAACTCTGACAAACACTAGTATGATTGTCAACGGTGGTAGCTAGTACTAGGATCTGTATCATAAGAAGATGCAGAAGTGTAGTATGAGTACCAAAACAATGAGTTCTCAGTATGCATCATCACTCAACTGAGTTAAATCATAATAAAAGTATATCAAGATGCGAGATATTAAACTAAAGTCAAAAAATGGGACAAACTTGAATTGATGCTCCACATATGGGAAATATATAACCGAGTGAATAATATCAACAACAAAACAACTAACTATATCCTAACTGGGTCCCCATAAGCCCAAAAGGTGCAAAAAAGAGTAGATAATCCATCTGAGCACATATAAGCCCAGTGAATGCAATCAAGAAAGAAAAACTGACAATAATAATCCCAAAGTATCCAAAGCTCAAAACCATAACTGTGGAATCTCCCATTCAATAAACACAGAACCCAATTAGTTCCTTAATCATTGTAAGTAACCCCTCAATGTTGTACTCGAACTAGAAATAGTATCTTAATTACCAAACTTGAATTAGAACTATTTTCATTAGTTACAGAATCGAACTGATCATAATATCATAATTACCAAACTCAAACCGATCTTACTATAAATTTATGGTACAAGTATAGTCAAAATCCAAAAAATGTCCAAATCCTTCTTAAGGCTTTAAAATATAAATAAGATAATAAAAAAGGGCTTCTTAGGTCTACAAGAAGCTAATTACAACGTTGACCTAAAGTGGGTCAGATGAGCTTACTTCTAACCCCGAAAGTCCATTCTAAGGCAGTTTCCACCCTAATATTGACTACGGTTACAAATTCCCGATACAAGGTGCTAAATAAGTCTCATTAAGTCCTAAGGTAGCCATTCAATCCAATGAATTGATAGATTTGTCAAATTTGCCAAAATATGGCTCATTAACTGGTTGCATAACCCAAATTTTTCTAAATATACAATCAATTCATAATTTCCCAACCCAAAACTAGCATAATATCATAACGATACTATAATAAATCTCAATCTATGAGAAGAGTAAGTCTAGCCTACATAGACACAAAAGAATGCCCGTTTAAGTCTGCTAAGTTGGATATTTTTTCTTTTGAGAAGCCTCTACAAAATATAATGCTATCAGGAAGGTGATCTTAACATTAATACGAGAATAATGATACCCATATTACATGTTAATTCTTTGATTCCAAAATAGAGTCAAAATCCCATGTGGGGCCTATATATGAAATCACAATTTTGAAACCATCAGCACACCGCTCTATGCTCAATGATCATACCCTCAAGAATGAGTAAATTTTGATGTCAAATGATACCAAAATCAACCCATCAAGGAACTAGGGGCTTAAAACTAAATCTGCGAATTGAGTCAAGAATTAGATGGAAAGCTACAAGGATTATGATGAGGAAATGGCTTTCTTAAGATCACAAACACCCCACAATCACCCAAGGATCAATCTTTTAATTTTCTAAGCTCTCTAGGGTTTTGATGGAATTGTAGCTTGAGAATAATGAGAGAAAAATAGGTGAAGGGTAAAATCCATGCCTCTACGATTATCAATTAAGAAACCATTTGAACATTTCAGCATTCTCCACTAAAGCAACATATGGTCGCTTAAGAGACCCTTTCCCTAGACTTATCTCTGCTAATGCAGAAAATACATTGCTGAAGCAACGTCTGCTAAAATGGTTAGGTCTCTGCTAAAGTGACTAGTTAGGGACCCAACTTGGTTGCTACAACGACTCTCTTGGCCACTTAAGTGACCACCACTTAAGCTACTAAATGTCTGCTTAGATGACTAAACCAACTGAGTCCATGCACCAGATAAAACTTAGTTTTAGCCAAGTTTCCATCGACCCCTCAAGATTTGTTCAAAATCACGTAAATGCAAACTAACTATACTACTACCTATCAAATTTGATATTCTAGACTCAACGGTGCTATTGGAATTTTCAACTTGAGTTTTTTGGTAGAATATGGACCCCAAACCCAAAGTTCACTTTTACAAACAATTATCCAATAATTACAAAAAATTATCCAATAGATTCCCCTAGCCAAAAACTGATGTTCCAAAGATTATGGAACTGTCAGAATTAGCATTCAAGGTTGTTAATCTAAGTTAATGCCCGATAGCCAATCCGTGCCAGAAAAGACTTCAAAATAGGGAATTAGCTAAAAGCAATGAAATGTCTGGTAATCAAACTATCTGCTCCAGCAAGTCTCACATGACTTAGGGTGGCTTTAAGAAATCTCTAAACAGCAAAAAGGGTAAAAATATAAAAAATGACCTAGAGGATCATTATAATATCCACTACTAAAAGGACTTCATTTGCAAAAGTAATGGTTAAGATGTACCTGAAGTTTCAAAAAGGTTAGGATATTGGGCCCGCATCTCGCTCTTGATCTCCTAAGTAGCCTCCTCTACTGGGCGATCACTGCATTGAACCTTAACTACTGGAATCTCTCTAGAGCATAATCTCCTGACATCCCTGTTTAATATGAGAACTGGCTCCTCCACAAAGGTCAATCTCTTATCCAACTAAAATGAGTCCCATCGAAGCACATGTGACTCAACAGGTATGTTATGCCATAACTTAGAAATATGAAAAACTTGATGAAAAACCACAAAATTAGGGGCTAGGCTTGCTTATATGCCACCTCTACAACTATGGAAAGTATCTTAAAAAGCCCAATATATCTGGGGATGAGCTTTTCTTTCCTCCCAAACGTCATCACACCCTTCATAAGTGATACTCAAATAAACACTCGATCTCCAACTCTTAACCACAAGACTCAAAGTCTATGATCAGCATAAGCCTTCTGCCAACCCTGAAATGCCCTTGGAATATCCTGAATCACTCGATATATATCTAATGACTTCTAAAGTAAGTCAGTACCACAAGGCAAACCTCAGAGATCTCAAACCACCCTATTGGATATCGACAGTGCCTTAAATGGTATCATCTTAATGTTCAAATGATAGCTATTATTATTGGCGAATACTAAAAATGTTAAGTGTTGCTCCCACTAACCTCCAAAGTCCATAATACAAGCTCGAAGCACATCCTCGAGAATCTAAATAGTCCACTCCAACTGCTTATTGATCTAAGGGTGAAAAGTGATGTTAAGGTGATCTTTAGTACTCAACTCCTCATGAGAAGTCCTCTAGAATCTAGATGTGAATACTGATCCCCTTTCTGAAATAATTGATATATGTACTCCATGCAGGCAAACTATCTTATGAACAATGATAAGGGTGAACCTCTCAAAACTAAAGGATGTCTGAATAGAAAAAAAATGTGCTGATTTGGTCAACCAATCTATAATGACCCAAATGCCATCAGAACCATGAGAAGTTTGAGGCAAACCACTAATAATGTCCATGGTGATCCACTCCCACTTCCACTCAGGAATGGGAAATCTTTGAATCAGACTGCGAGACCTCTGATGCTTGGACTTCACCTACTGACAACATGAGCAACAAGCTACAAAGTCCACTATATCTCTCTTCATATCACTCCACCAGTAGTGTACCTCTAATCTCTATACATCTTACCTATCCCAGGGAGAATAAAGTAGATAGAGCTGTGAGCCCTATGTAATATCAACTGAATCAAGTATCTATCTCTCATAATACAAATACTTCCATCATACCTTAAAATACCCTTAGAATCCATGGTATCCCTCTTGGACTCACCCCCCAGCATCAGATCATAGAAGACACAAAGTCTACTATCCTCAAATTAATAACTCTAAATCTGCTAAAATAAAGTCGACTGAGCCTCAACACTAGAAAGGATCCTTCTTGAGTATGAAATATTAAGTCAAACCATCAAGTTGGATAAGGACTGGATATCCCATGCCAGTAGCTACTTTGAAACAAAAATAAAAGCCATGCTACCCATATTTACCTTATTTTGGCTTGAGGCATCTGCTACCATATTTGCCTTGCCTGGATGGTATAGAATAGTGATGTCATAATCCTTTAGAAACTCCATCCATCTGTGTTTTCTCAAATTAAGCTCTCTTTGAGTCATAAGGTATTGAAGACTATGGTGATCAGTGTAGATCTCATAATGGATACCATACAATTAATGCCTCCAAATCATAAGCGTAAAAACTACCATCGCCAACTCTAAGTCATAAATGGTCTAGTTGCGTTCATGAACCTTCAGTTACCTCAATGCATAAGTAATAACTCAGCCTTGCTGTATCAAAACACAATCTAAATCAACACCAAAAGTGTCACAATATATGCTAAACCCTTCACTCTAAATAGGAAGAGTCAATATAAGAGCTGAAGTAAGAAAATCCTTGAGCTTCTAAAAGTTTGACTCAAACTCCCCAGATCACTAGAAAAGAACCTCCTTCTAGGTAAATCTAGTCATCAACACTACAATATCAAGTCAAACCATTAAGTTGGCAAAGGACTAGATGTCCCATGCCAATTTCTGGTTAGAAACTAAAATAAAATCTAAGCTACCCATATTCATTGCCTTCTAGCTTAAGGCATCCACTACTATATTTGCCTTGCTCAAATTGTATAGAATAGAGATGTCATAATGCTTCTACATTTCTATTCATTTGTGTTGTCTTGAATTAAGATCTCTCTGAGTCATAAAGTGTTGAAGACTATAGTGATTTGTGTTGATCTCACAATGGATGCCGTATAAATAATTCCTCCAAATCTTAATCACAAAAACTATCACCGCCAACTCTAAGTCATGAGTGCATTAGTTGTGCTCACGAACCTTCAGCTGTCTCACCTAATATGAAATAACACAATCTTGATGTATCAAAACACAACTAAAACCAACACTAGAAGCATCATAATATATGATAAACCCCTCGACCTCTACAGTAATAGTTAATATAGAAGATAAAGTAAGAAAATCATCAAGCATCCAAAAGGTTGACTCGCACTCCTCAAACCATTGGAAAGGAACTTCTTTCTAAGTCAATCTAGTCATTGATGCTGAAATAGTAGGAAAACCCTGAACAAACCACCTATAGTATCTTTCCAAACCAATAAAGGTATGAACCTCAAATAGAGATGTAAGTCTGTCCCAATCATGAATAGCCTCAATCTTTGTTGGATCAACCATAATCCCATCCTTAGACACCACATATTCTATGAATATAACAGACTTGATCCAGAACCTGCACTTTAAGAATTTGGAAAAAAGCCTAGGATTTCTCAAAGTTTGGAGCACAATCCTTCAATGCTACTCATGCTCCTCCCTACTCCTCGAATACACAAGAATGTCATTGATGAACATAATTATGAAAGATTCCAAATAAGGTCTAAACATGGATTAAATAAATCCATGAACGTGACTGAAGCATTGGTCAATCGAAAGACATCACCAGGAACTCATAATGGCCATAGCAAGTCATGAAGGCTATCTTTGGGATGTCCTTAGCCCTAATCCTCAACTGATGGTAATTGAATACCAAGTAGATATTAGGAAACACTACTGCTCCTTGAAGCCAGTCAAATAAGTCATTAATATGAGTCACATGATACCTATTCACACTGTCACCTCATTCAACTATCTGTAATTGATGCACATACGCATTGAACCTTTTTTTCTTTATGAACAAGATATGAGCACCCAATGGTGACACACTCGATCTAGTGAAACCCTTATATAGGAGATACTAAACCTAAGAATTCAACTCTTTAAGCTTAGAAAGAGCCAAACAGTAAGGCACCACAAAAATAGGCCTAGTGCTCGGCTTGAGATCAATATTAAACTTAATATCATGCTTAGGAGGAACGCTAGGTATATCGGCTGGAAAAAGGTTAAGAAAATTATGGACTATTGGAACAGAATCAAGCAAAGGACTCTCCATAATGACATCACAAATATAAGAAAGGTAAGACTCGCAACCTTATGATATATGTCTCTTATCTAAAATATAATAAATAATCCCCATCGGTGTGCTACTAATAGATCCCTGCCACACGGCCGGAGGTATGTTTGGCAAAATAATCCAAGATTTAATGATGGTGGGATAACCAGTCTATGCCTAAAATCACATCAAAGTTCATGATATTTAACACAATATATCAGCTTGAGTATCAAACTCTTGAACAGTCACACTACATGATTTATAAGCCTAATACACTACTGAAAAATCACCCATAGGAGTAGATACACATAATGTCATAAATAAACAATCCTAATACAACTCCAATTGCAGTGCATAATAAGAAATTACATATGAATAGGTGGATCCTGGATCAAATAAATCAAAAGCCAATGGAAGGCACACTAAGATCATCCCCGTAATAACAACATCTAAAGACTCTAGGTACTATATAAAAATGACATTGCTCGTGACCTAGCTGGGCCACTAACCGACCAACCCTCTTGCCTGCATTAGGACCTCCTTGAGAAATCTAGGGACCATCCTAATGACCCTACATACCACTTATATCAGGGATAACACTGCCTTAATTGGTGAAACACTCTGTGTTATAGGTATAACTACCCCACACTGGGGACATTCTCTAGAATAATGGCCGAAGGCCCCACAATCATAATACACCCCTAGTACTATACTCTGCCTAAAGATTTGGCAAACCTAGAATAGCCACCTCAGCTAGAACCTAGAATGTGTGCCTCTTGAAGGCTAATGATTGCTTTGGCCAAGATAATCACTATAATTGGGCTGACCCCATCAATAATTTGATGTGTGACATGAACAAGCCTACTAGAATAACTCTAATGCTGATAAGACTAACACGGATGGTACCTAACCTAAAAACCTCTACCTTTAAATCATGATCCACTTTAACTCCCACTAATCTACCTTGGTAACATGGTCTTTTATCGATGCCCCCTTAGGCCGCATGATGTATCTCCTCTATGAAATGAGCATAATCAAAACCCTTAATAAAAGACCGATCAGCAACAACCAAACTTTGAGTATCCATGTGAAGAAGATGTCTCAGCCCCCGAATGAAACTCTAAATCCACTCATATTTGATCAGTAAGATAGCTATAACATGCCCGACTAACTTATAGAATTGAGCCTCATATACTAGGACAATCATAGAAGCCTACTCTAATATTGGGAACTAATCTCTCAAATGCTTTCTAAGGTTACGAGGCATATACTTCTCTAAGAAAACCTCGGAGAATTGAGTCCATCTTAAAAGAGGATATCCTTCTGGCCTGGAATCAAGATAACCTCTCAACTAATGTCTAGCTTACAGGTTCAACTAAAATGTATTATAGTAAACACCATGATTTCTAACTAGGAATAATTATGGACTCTATCCTTATGAGCAGTCAAGAAACCCAAACGCACTCTCTCCCGGTACCCCAAAAAACCTAAGTGAAGTCAATCTTAGAAATCTGCCCAATATCTTCTACTCCTTAATAAACATAGTAGGCTGAGTGACTATCAATTGAGTAACTACCAGTGCTGGAGGGATCTTAATGCTTGGGGCAGTATCTACATGTTGTACTTCTGGCTCTATTCCACTCTGATCCACAAAGTAAGTACCATCAGATGGTGCACCACCAACCAAACCCAGTAACTAAACTAAACCATCTTTAAGCAGTTATGAAGGAATAAACTCCAATGGAGCTTGGGATGTCTCTGACTCGCCACTGGCTGGGGTTGGGGAATCTTTGGCGTGGGAGAAAGAACTAGATTTATTGAAGGTTTTCTATCTAGACTACAAGATGAGGCTTCAACACTCGCCTGCCTTCGATCTCTGGAAGGATCCTTAATCTCAGACTCGAGGTCCTTATCTCCAATATAAGTAGTTCACGTGTTTACCATCTGCGAAAGAGTTAAAAAGGTGATTTTTTTAAAATCTTCTTAGACTCATAACATGAAATAAATAAAGAAAGTGAAGATCTCCTAAGAATGTGTTGCAGCCTCCTGAGGATAGAAAATGGATGTTATTTTATAGATCCGCAAGACTCTACTAGTCACATGCTCTTGAACCAACAATACCAGTAAACCTAGGCAATGATAACAATTTGTCACAATCCTATTTCATGAGTCATAATGGAACCTACTTTAATCCACCAAAAGGTAAGCCAAACTGTAGCCTGGAATGACAAGTAATGGGCTACCTGGTAAAAAGTATAGTAAATACCAAAATTATGCAAGTAATTAAATTACAGACCATAAAATATAAGAACAATATCACAACTGGAGGTAAATAAGGAAAAGAGTAAAAATATCCCATGACCTAGTAAGGTCAGTACAAGAGCCTCTAGAAAATGAATAACAGTACTAGTAGCATCAAATATACAATAGTCTCAAATATAAAAAACTATCAAAAATAGAAGAAGGAGAGAAAGTCAGCTCCGGCTCTGAAAGCTCACCCTTTCACCAAAATCTACCCAATATTAGTATAAAATCAACAACAGTTGCTAGTACTCGGATCTGCATAAAAAAATGCCGAAGTGTGGTATAAGTACCAAAACATGGGTACTCAATACGCGTCATCGATCAACTAACCTAAATCATAATAGAAGTACAATAAGATATGAGATAGTAAACTAAAGTAAAGAAAAGGGACAAACCTAGAATAATGCTCCACATACTAAAAATAAATAATCAAGTGAATAATAACAATAGATAACTAACTATAGCCTAACTGGGCCCCCATAAGCCCAGAACACACAAATAAGAGTAAATAATACAATTTACTGAGCCCCCATAAGCCTGATGGATGCAATCGAAAAACGAATACTGACAATAATAATCTTAAAGAATCCAAACCTCTAACCGTAATCATGGAATCACCCATACTATAATCTTTAGACATGAATCAATTCCTTAATCATTATAAGTAACACTCAATGTTGGACACAAATCAATAATAGTATCTTAAATGCTGAAATTGAACCAGAATTAGTTTCATAGGTGCTGGACTCGAATTGTTCTTAATATCATAATTGCCGGATTGGACCGGTCTTAATGTAAATTAGTGGTACAAATCTAGTCAAAAGACAAAAAATGTCTAATTTCTCCCTAAGACTCAAGAATATAAATAAAATGACAGTTGAGGGACTCTTAGGTATACAATGAGCTAATTATAATATTGACCTAAACTAGGTTGGAAGGGCTCACTTATAACCTCAAAAGTCCATTCTAAGGAAATTTTTATCCCAAGCTAGACTAAGGTTCCAAAGTCTTGCTACAAGGTACTAATAAGTCTCATTAAGTCCAAACATAGCATTGCATAGGTTGAATTTCCTAAATACGACTCACTAACTGGATAAATAACCTAAATTTTGCTAAATATAGTCATAATTTCCCAACCTAAGATGAGTATAACATCATACTGATACCATAATAAAGATCAATCTATTAGGAGAGTAAGACTAGTCTACTTGGAAGTCGAAGAATGTGCGCTAAGGTCTGCTAAATTAGAGATTTTCCCTTTTGAGAAGCCGCTACACAATGCCACTCTATCAAAAAGGCGATCTATATATTACTACGAGAATAATGATACCTATATTGTATTTTAATTCTTTAGGTTCAAAATCAAGTCAAAATCCCATGTGGGACCTATATATGGAATCATAATTTTGAAACCATCAACACGTCCCTCTATACTCAAGGATCATTTACCCTCAAGAATGAGTAAATTACAAGATTAAATGATACCAAAATCAACCCATCAAGGAACTAGGGATTTAAGACTAAATTGGACAACTAAAACAAGAATTTGATTGAAACTTACAAGGATTATGATGAGAAAATAACTTTCCCAAGTGCGCTAACACCCCACGATCACCTAAGGATAAATCTCCTAATTTTATATGCTCTCTAGGGTTTTAATGGACTTGGAGCTTGAGAATAATAAGTCAAAAATGAGCGATGGGTTAAATAAATCCCCTTGCGGTTACCACTTAAGCAACCATTTGACCATTTAAGCATTTGTCACTAAAGCGACACATGTTCACTTAAGGAGTCTCGCCCCAGACTTATCTCCGCTAAAGCAGACAATACATTGCTTAAACAATGTTTACTAAATCGGTTAAGTCTCTGCAAAAGCATCTGGGGGGGCACCCAGCTTGGCTGCTAAAGCAACTCTCTTGGCCGATTAAGCGACCACCAAATAAGCGACCAAAGGTTCGCTTAAGCTGTTTCCCTAGTTGACACTTGGATTTTTTCATGTTTTCATCGACAACTCAAAATTTGTTCAGAATTCTATGAATACAAATGAACAATGCTACCTTATGAAATTAAACATTCCAGACTCAAAGTCACCATTCAAATTTTTATCTGGAGTCGTTTTGATTGAATGTGGGCCTCACAACTAAAGCCCAGTAGAGGTTATCAAAATTCATCTTATAACCTAAAATGAGTTTGAAAGCCTTGGGACCCAAACCAAAGGTCCCTAGCCTAAAATTGATGTCTCAGAGCTGATGGAACAATCAAAATCAACATATAAAGTTGTTAACTTGAAGTTAATACTCGATAGCCAAGCCTTACCAAAGAAGATTTCAAAATAAAAAATTGGTTCTATAAACCAAGCGAACTACCCGATAAGTAAACTGTCATTCTAGCAAGTTACAAATGACTTGGGGCATCTATAGGGAATCTCTAAATGGCAAAAAGGGTGAAATTATAGAAAATGACCTTGACAGTCATTACACTCAGCTTGATTATGGTCTAAAAGCATGAATGTAACAAATCATCAACAAAATGACCTACAACATCAATAATTATAGCCTAATCACAAACTTTAAGGCCAATTTCATGATCATTCTCACAATTCTAGGACTTTTCCACCATAAATTCACATTAAACCCACCAATTTTATGGTTATATAAGTGAGTTATAGTCATGCATGAGTAAATTATTAACTACAAACAAAAACCCAGAGTTTACACCTAAGTTACCCCATTGCACAAGAAAAATCAACTAGGTTAAACTATATCCTCAAAACCCATAAACTAGTGATTCTATGGTTTAGAAATCATAAAACTAGTTAATGAGAGTTATTAGCATTCCTTTAAGAACTTTAGTGGAAAATTACCCAAAATTTCCTAAACTTTCCAGATAATAATTTTATAAATAATACACTATTTTTGGTGTAATTTCTGCATTAAATAGCGATTACCCTACTATAGCGATCTGATTCTGATATAGAAGAAGGGATTAATCAACTTTGACTCTCGGTATAACAAGAATTTATCTATTATAACGGTTGCTTCATAGATACTAGCTACACAACATCCTCTATAGTGGGGTGGTGAGGTTAAAACTTAGGATTGCTATCAGTTATTCCTTTTTTGCAATGCATCTCAAACCATGATATCTCGGACTAACCCATTTATATCAAGTTCGATATCGGGAGTTCTACTTACCTGAATTCACTTCTAAAAAATCCTATAGATTTTTTATTGTCTTAGATAACATAAAAACACGCTAAACTTTATTACATTTACCTAATACATTTCTAGATTGTTTTATACCATACCTTACTCAAATTTCATTCAAGACTAGCCTAACATGAAATTTTTAACTCCCAATTCAGGGAAAATCTTAACCTAATTTTTTGCAAGTTAGACTTAACCATAATGATGGAAAAGGTCATTATAATTATCAATTAGACTGTAGTAACTCTCATAGTTATTTTTGAACTATTGATGTATTTTAATAACTTTACCATTCTACATAGTTGTTTCTTGATATATGTGGTCTACAAGTACGGTGACACAATTCTCAATATAATTGATAAAGTATTATGTGAGTTTGTTCTTTCAAAATATTTTGGAGTTGTCATGGTTGACTTTGATCTATATTTGGTGTCACTGAGGTTGTATGAGAATCTTTTCAATTTCTTAGTTCTGTAATATCATTTTTTGGGTTTGTAGGGCCTTTAGTTTTGGTCTCAAGACATGCAGATAGAATTTTGGTTGTTGATTGGAAAGTTAGAAGTTTAAGACATAGAGTTGAGTTTGGTAAACATTTGTTGAAAACGATCTCTCTTCGGTGATTTAATGATTCCATTAAGTCCTTAGCATACATGTGCAAAGTATTTATAAATGTGGTGGTTCCTTGAGTGGATTGGATTTATGATTACTATTATTGTTGTTGCTTATATTGGTTCCACGAGTGGATCAGGTTATATAATAGTAGTTGATTTAGGATTCATGTATGGTCTGGCTACTTGGCATATATTTAGGATCCCTGTGTGGTTCGATTACATGCATAAATTTGGGATCCTTGTATGGTCCAATTACTTGGCACATATTTGGGATCCTTATGTGGTTCGATTACTCGGTATATAATTAGGATCCTTGTGTGTCTCGGTTACTTGGTATATATTAAGGATCCTTATGTGGTTTGATTACTTAGCATGAATTTGAAATCTTTGTGGTCCAGTTTCTTAGCATATATTTTAGATCCTTATGTGGTCTTAAGATATTGGTATATATGAAAACCATATTTTCTATTAATGTCTACTTACTTATTTATTTGAGACAAGGTGTAATATATTATTGTGAGTCATGGTTGCATTGACTTGGATTATTATGGTTAGATATGGTTTGTTGATTGGGTTTGTTGTTGGTAGCCATGGTGTTGACTTGGTTTATTGTCTGTATTGACTTGTACTTAAATGAATTCTTGGTGTTGTTGTGAAAAGATAAGTGGTAAGACAGTAGAAGTAGTTATCAAGTGTTAATGGTTGTACTTGTTATAAGGTTATGGTTATTTGCCTTATTTATTATTGAGATTATTTGAGGTATAAGTGAAATACATAGGCTTACGATAACTATTGGGGCTTAATAAGTGAGAGTTATGACGAATGACACTTGATGTGAAGGGTGATGCATGATCAACGAGAATAAGAATGGAGATACTCTCAGGTAAAGAGAGATGTGAGGATAACATAAGTGGATGAAAGTGATATGAATTAAATTGTTATATAAGTTGTCATATTTTTTTTTTATGAATTTTATATTATGTTGATGGAATCTAACCTTGGTCAGGAGATGATACCTACCAGTACAAGTTGTTTGTACTAATACTACTCTTGTTATACCTTGTTTTGGGTATAGTCTTATTGTAGGATCAATAGGTGTTTCAAGTTTGACTGGATAGTGAACTCCGGAAGCTTCTTCTCCCCTTGTACCTCTTCTAAAAGTCTTGTCATGTTTTTTCTTTCATTATACTAGAAGCTCTTGTACTAAGTTAGACTAGTCCTTGGGAAGGTCTTAACTGTATTTAAAGTTGTATAAACTGGTTGTAATAATTAAGGTACTTTTTGATTCTTTTGAACTTCGGTATATGATTTGAATAGTCGGTGAGGGTTCTCCTATCTAGGTGGTTTAGAATAGGTGTCCACACGATCTGGTTAGTTGGGTCATGAAAATGCATGAAATACGATAATAAGAAATAACCCAATATACTAAATCCAAGCTCACAAAGCCATACTCAACTCCAAAACACTGCCAACAAATCCAAAATTCATTATTTTACTCAATTAGTTCAAATTTAGATCATAAAGGGATATACCATCAATATCAATACCTATCAAGTTCAATTGAACCACCAATCCACCTTTTACAACACAATCCAATAATCAAGAATAGACATGGATACAAATAAGTAAAATGTTCCATTTTAATATACAACGGTCCCCAAATAGATACTCGTTTCCTCATATTTATAAGATCTTCATTTCCGTTACTCCCATTATAAGAAAATAACACACAAGCTCTTCAAGAAAGAGTCAAAAAAGTCTCAACTTGTCTTAAAAGAAGATCTAAAAAATCAAATCAAAGTATTTCCCTTCCGAATATCTTTGAAAAAGTCCAATCTCACCAAATATTTACTATACATGAGAATACAAAAATAAATACACGTATATTTCTACATTCAAAATTCGAGTCTAAAATGTCAACCCAAAATTCAACTTTGAGCCCATAAGGGAACTATTAATGAAAAATCAATTACCCCTAACTTAAGGAGTTCAAATATTAATAATTTAAATACAAAATTGAAGTCGACCTTGAAATCTTCAAATTATTAATCTTTAACTTTATTAGGAAAATTCCTTTTTTTAAACCCCAAATTTTTAAGTTAAAAAAATAAGATTTACAGGTACAATCATAAAATTATTAGAGGGAATGACAAAATATTGGTTTAGAAACTTAACTAATGGTGAGATTTTGAAAATCCTCTTTGAAATCTCTCAAATCATGTTCCAAAGCTTCAAATATAGTGTATGGGGTTTTGTTTGAAGAAAGGACTAAAATAATCTATCCAGGTTGCCTCTTTTAATGCAATATTGATAGGTACACTCGCAATCATGAGTCTAACCTGACCCATACCATCACAATCGCAATGTCCCTTATCGTGAACATCTTAACAAATATCACCCCAACCTGGGTTGGCTAAATACCTTCTTTGTGAACATGACTTCCTCTATTACAATTGCGATGAACCATAAAATTTCTTCTCCGTGATCGTAAGAGGGTACTGCAAACAATATGATGGGCTAAAGTTGGACCAACAATAGTAACAGTATCTGAACGCTAGAACAAAAATTCCTCTGATAGACCCTTAGGATGCGTTAAGACCTCGTGAATCATCATGACCCAAAAACTAAAATTCTAGATGGCACTTGTCGTGTCAAGCCTTGAGAAGTAAGCAAATCACCCAAAATGATACGAAATGAGAAAACAACACCAAAACTCCCAAGGAAAGACTTCTAGAATGAAGTCAAACCACACATATACAATCATAGAGGAAACATACATAACAATGACGATACCATAAATAAGCCCAAAATCCAGTGTCACAGTGTAAGAACCAACTAAGTACATCTTGAAAGTCAAAATATACAATTGATAGTCCAAAAGAAACATAAATCTATCTCTAAATATGAAACAAGACATAAACTTATACGAAGGGGTAGGAGATCAATTCTAGAAGCATAGATCGACTGCTACCTCGAAAATACTCCAAGCACTACCCGAGATCACTACTGCGCGGTACACTTGTACCTAGATCTACACCAACAACGCACAATAGTGATGAGTACAGTCCTCTTGTACTCAGTATGTATCATATGCCTACTGAGAAAAGTAGAAAATAAAGTATATAAAATATACACTACGGGTATGTCAACTGCAAGAGGAAAATGTCCTAAACAGTAGCCTACACCGTCTCCACTAATAATTCCAAAAATCATGCACATATACCAAGTACAAATCCGGGGAAAAAACATAAAATAGATCGACATCAATAAAGAACCAAATACAATCATAGAAGATGCATAATGTATGGAATGCAATGGGAATAATAATGATGATGATGTGATATGTCTGTGGCTGTCGCAAACCTCTTTATATACCTACCAAGATCTGCTCTTGAGATAGGACCCATGGGGGGTTCACAACCCATATTCAATTCAACAACACATACCAATACCAATCCAATATCCATAACTCCTCTCCGGCACATGATCTTCAACAGAGGGTTTTTAAAGATGTCATATTTTCTGTCAGAAAAATCAGTATTTCCACAGTGTTATCAGTGCTTCATGAATGTATAAAAAAATAAGGATATAATTCTCATAACCAAACCAAATGAGAATTTCAAAAACCAATCAATATACCACGCACGTGAGCCAAAAATTCCCTCAATAAACCAACCATCCATGATCCAATGTAATCCATGTACTAGTATCGTAAGCTAGCAATAACATGTCATTGATACCATACAAATCCCAACTTAGGCAATTACCACCAAGAAGAAAATAACTTAATATATATAAATACCAGGTGAACGATATCATATAAGACCCCACACGATCACACGTAGCAAATATTATCTCAAACTACTGCTAACAATAATATAGACCCATGCACAAGCATAAAACAATAATAACACCATTTTCATGATTAGTTCACATACCCATCACATGCTTTTATATCAGTATTAGCTACCTAGACCAGTCCGAAGAAAGTAAAGTCATAATCTACCTTGAACGAAGAGAACCCAATCCAAAAGCCTTCATCACAGAGTCCTCCCCTCACCAATGACCTTAGAACCATTTATAACATACAAATATAGAATCTACACATCAAAATAAAACAACAATACCCATATTGCCTATTTTTTAGCCGGGAGTCAAAACAGACCCCCGAAATAGATTTTCAAATAAGAGGTGTAAAACCAAAATTTTTGTTCATAATACATTACCCATGATTCAAGAAAGTCATAGAAGAATACCAAAGTGAAAATGGTTTGAAATTGAGGTTTAAATTGAAGAAATACTAATTTAGCCCCCGGGCTAAAATCCACCAAATTTCACTCTGGAAATCAATTTTTAACAAGCTTTAGATGACAAGAATCAAATAAAATAATTGAAATAGGGATGTGAAGCTTACCCAATCTTGAAAATAGAAGAAATTGCCCCAAAACTCGAAAACCCGAAGCTCCAAGTCCCAAAAACTGGTGGAAAAGTTGAGAAAAAAGATTTATATATTGATCCAACACTGACCACTAAATCAAATAGATGTCCGCTTTAGCGGTATTTGGGTGAAAGGACAGTCAACTAAAGCGGACAAAGGCCACTTTATCGACCTCCGATAAAGTTAATGGGGCACCACTAAAGTGCCCTTGCCCAACTAAAGCTAGCCGTTAAAGCCATAAACTCACACATATCACACTAAAATGCATTGTGAATTATGCTAATCATTCCCATATCCCAGAAATACCATAAAGCAACCACGAGAATGGGTAAAATGGTCAAATCACATAGAAAATAATAACTCAAAAAAATAAAGGCATTATATTATCCACACTATTAATCTAGTTCTTTCTCAAACTATAGGTAAGGTAAAATACCTGAATTAACAAAAAGCTGGGATAACTACCACGCATATCGGCCTCAAAATCCCAAGTAGCCTCATATATAGGATGGTGTCTCCACTGGACCTTAACTGCCAGAATGTATCTAGAACACAATCGTCTAACATCCCTAGCTAGAATGGAGACATGCTCCTCAATAAAAGACAACCTCACATCTAGTTGCACTGAATCCCAACGAACAACATGAGACCATCTGCAATGTAGTGCCGAATCATGAAAACATGAAAAATTGGATGAACAGATGATAAATCTTGGGGAAATGCTAACTCATAAGCCACATCTCCAATAGTTTAAAGAATCTCAAATGGTCTATTATACAAAGGTCTAAGCTTGCCCCTCTTCCTAAACCACATCTTGCCCTTCACAGGCAAAACACGAAGGAAGGCTCTGCAACTAACATTAAATATCAATGCACGAAGTCTATGATATACATAACACTTTTGCCTACTCTGAACTACTCGAAGTCTATCCTGAATGCCCAAACTCTATCCAAAGACTCGTGAACTAAGTCTATAACTAACGATCTGATCTCATAAAGTCTTGAAAAGAGCCATCTCAATAATAGAATTGTAGCTATTATTATAAGAAAACTTCACCAAAGCTAGTTTTTTCTCCTACTGACCCCCAAAGTCCAAAACACAAGCTTGGAGTATATCCACCAAAATTTGAATAGTCCATTCTGATTGACCATCGGTCTAGGGGTGAAAAGTTGTGCTAAAATCAGCTCGGGTACCTAAGTCCTCCTAAAATGCCTTTCAAAAATAAGATGGGAGCACAAACCTGTATCTGAGATGATAGACACTGGTAGAAAATAAAGATAAATTATCTCACGAATATAGATATGACCCAACCTCTCAGCACTGAAAAAAAATCGACTAAGAATGGATTGAGCAGATTTGGTCAATTGATCCACAATAACCCAAACATTATCAGAACTATGAGAAGTATGAGGCAACCCAGTCGAGAAATCCATAGTGATCTATTCCCATTTACACTCGAGAATAGGAAACCTCTAAGGAAATCCACCAGGACTCAAATGCTCAGCTTCACCTGTTGGCAACATAAGCAACAAGTTACAAATCCACTACATCCTTTCTCATGCCACCCCACCAGTGTTGCTGTCTCAAATCATATATCTTAGTCATTCTCAGATGGATAGAATACTTAGAACAATGAGCCTCCTCTAATATTAATCTCACCTAATCACCCACTTCCGACATGCAAACTCAACCTCTAATACTCAAAACCCTATCCGAATCAAGTAAGGCTTCCTAGACTCACCACTCAACACCTTATCCTGAATCACTCTCAACCCAACCACATTAAACTGATGATCCTAGATTTACTCAATCAAAGAAGATCTACCCTTCATAAATGCAAAAACATGCCCAGGTGTCGAAATATTGAGCCTAACCATATGGTTAGTCAAAGACTGAACCTCTAGGGCTAAAGGCATCACCTGGGTCAAAAACTATGCCAAGCTACCCATGCTAGTAGACTTTTATCTCAAGGCATCCACAACCACAGTTTCCTTGCCAGGATGATAGAGAATAGTAAGGTCATAGTGTGTAAGCAACTCAAGTCAATGGTGCTACCTCATAGTAAGATCTTGCTGGGTGAAGAAAACTAAAGGCTATGATGATCTGAGAAGATCTCACAATAGACTCCATACGAATAGTGTCTCCATATATTTAAAGCAAAATCAATCGTGCACAACTCCAAATCTTTGGTAGGGTAATTCTTCTCATGGGGTTTCAATCGATCAGAAGCATACACAATCACCTTACCCTCTTGCATCAACACTGTACCTAATCTAATATCTGAAGCATCATAGAAGATGGTAAAACCCACGCCTCCTAGGGTTAAGTCAATGTAGGAGTTGAGGTCAACAAGTCCTTGTGCTTTTGAAAGCTTGCCTCACAAGCATCAAACCACTAAAATAAAATTTTCTTTTGAGTCAACTTTATCTATAGATCTGCAATCGATGAAAAACCCTCAATAAAGCGCCAATAGTAACTTGCTAAACTAATAAAACTCTGAATCTCAGTAGGAGAAATAGACCTATCCTAATTCTGAATTTTTGCAATCTTGGATGGATCAATCATAATAACATGCTTAGTCACCATATGACCCAAGAAAGAGATAGTCTCCAACCAAATTTCACACTTGAAGAACTTAGCATATAACGTCTCCTCTCTCAATCTCTGAAGTACAATTCACAAGTGCCCTCATGATAACAACCGGACAAATCACACCAATTATGTTACAATCCTAAAATTGACGTTTTGGATTTGCTTGTGCAGTTTGTTTTCCCATCCGATGTACAGAAAAATTAATGTATACCGAAGTCAATAATAAGGCCTTTTTAATCTTCAAAAATCACAAATCACACCAAAATGCATTCAAAATTGTGCCTATCATCCCTACACCCCAGAAATACAATAATGCAACCATGGGGAGAGGTAAAGATTTTATATTTTTTTCAGAAAAACTAGTATTTCCACGATGGTGCCAATGTTTCATAAATGTATATGATATGAGGATGTAATGATCGCAACCAACCAGAATGAAAATTTTCAAAATCTAACCAATATAGCTAGTATGTGAGCTAAAAATCCTCTCAATAAGCCAATCATCCATGATCCAATATAATCCATATACCAATGGAGTAAAATATACCGTAATATGCCATTTAATACCACATAATTCCTAATTTAGACTATTTCCACCAAGAAGAAACAACTAATTACATAAATACCATGCCAATAACATCATATAAGACCTCACACGATCATACATAACAAATAAAAGCTCGATACCACTAAATAACAACAACATAGGCCCTCATATGGGCACAAAAATGTAACATAGATCCATAATATGCTTTTATATCAATATTAACTACTCAGCCCAGTCTAAAGAAAGTTAAGTCATAACCTACCTCAAATATAGATAATTAGATTTAAAAGCCTTCAACACGGAACCTTTTCCTAACGAAGGGACTCAAAATCAACTAAAACATACAAATATAGAATCTACACGCCAAAAGGAAGCCAAGGATACCTATATTGCCTATTTTTAAGTTGGGGTCAAAACAGACCCAGTAATGGGTTTTTGAAAAAGAAGAGTAGAACTGAAAACTTAATTGAAATATATATTACCCATGATTCAAAGAAACTATAGGAGAAAATCCAACAGAAAACGGGTTGAAATAAGGGTTAAATCAAAGAAATATTAAACTTAGGCTTTTCTAAGCAAAAATCCCTAAATTCTATGTTTGAAATCGAGATTTAACATGCTTCAATTGACAAGAATAACAAAAAATAATTGAAGTAGGGATTTGGATCTTACCCAAGCTTGAAAAAGAATGAAATCGCCTAAAGGGGTATATATACCACCCAGGCATTGCTTAACTAATCACTGTATCGCTTAAGCGGCTATCGCTTAAGAGACTAAGTCTCGCTTTTGCGTTACCCGCCTGGTCCACGGGTCTCACTTAAGCGATCCCTTTGCCTCTTAAGCAGCAATTGCTTACACGATTATTTAATCGCTTACATGATATTCACTGCTGGCAGCCAGGTTTCTTAAGTGATCGACTGACCACTTAAGCGGCTGCACTAGCTGAGTGGTCCATCAACTAAAGACTTGGATTCCAAGTCTCTATGGAATCCTTGGAATTCATTCGGAATCCCGTATGTGCAAACAAACTATGTTACCCTATCAAATTAGATATTCCAGACTCAAATGACAATATCAGATTTTTGAAACAACATTGTTTTCACAAATGTGACCCCTAAGACCCAATTTCAAAACTTTCCAAACTTAGGGTCGAAATGAGATACAAAGGCCATAAAATCATACTAACCATGTTACCACCCTAAACTTAGCATTCCAGATCTGCTGACATAGTGTGTTTTGGTATCCGATGCCCAGAATAATAAATGTTGACTGAAGTCAATTAATAAGCTTTTTTTATCCTCCAAAAACATAAACTCGCACTAATCACATCGAAATACATTAGGAATCATGCTGATCATCCCCACACCCCAGAAATACAACAAAGCAACTATGGGGAATGGTAAAATGGCCAAATCACATAGAAATAAATAATCCCAAAAATTAAGTCATTATACTATCCATATAAGAAAATAGTTCGTACTCGAACTATAGGTAAGTAAAATACAAGAATCAGCAAAAAGTTGGGATAAAACCACACATATCAGAGTCAACCTCCCAAGTAGCCTCATATATAGGATAGTGTCTTCAATGGACCTTAACTCTCAGAATATCTCTAGAATGCAACTGTATAAAATCCCTAGCTAATATGAAGATAGCTCCTCACCAAAAGACAAACTCTCATCAAGATGCACAGAATCCCAATGAATGACATGAGACTCATCCTAAATGTAACACCGATGCATGGAAATATGAAAAAATGGATGAACAGTTGATAAATCTTGGGGCAATGCTAAATAATCCACATCCTCAGTAATTCAAAAAATGTCAAATGGTCCAATATACCTAGGGCTAAACTTATCTCTCTTTCCAAACCTTATCATGACCCTCATGAGAAAACACGAAGTGAGACTCGGTCAACAATATTAAATCTCAAGATAGGAATTCTACAATCTGCATAGCACTTTTTCCTGCTCTGAGTCATTCGTAGTCTATCCTGAATGACCAGAACTCTATCCAAGAACTCATGAAGCAAGTCCATACCTGAAGGTCTGATCTAAAAAACTACAAATGAACCAACTGGAGAGCAACAACTCCTACCTTACAAATCCTCGAAGGGATCTATCTCAATACAAGAATGGTAACTATTATTATGTGAAAACTTCACCAAACCTCAATGTTGCTCTTACTAACCCCCAAAGTCCAAAACACAAGTGCAGAGCATATCCTCCAAAAAAATCTAAATAGTCCATTCAGACAGACTGTCGATATGGGGATGAAAAGTTGTGTTAAGATCAACTTGAGTACCTAACTCCTCCTAAAAAGCCTTCCAAAAGTGAAATACAAACACTAAACCCCTATCTGAGATGATAGACACCGGTACACCATGAAGATAAACTATCTTCATAAATATAGATATGGGCCAACCTCTCAGCACAAAAAAAACCTGAACAAGAATAAAATGAGCAGATTTGGTTACTCGATCCATGATGAGCTAAACACTATCAGAACCAGGAGAAGTACGAGGCAACCAAGTTACAATATTTATTGTGATCTATTCGAATTTCCACTTGGGAATGGGTAACCTCTAAAGCCAACCATTTTGGCCTTAAATGCTCAGCCTTCACCTGCAGGAAACATAGGCAACGAGCCACAAATCTACTATATCTTTCTTTATGCCACCCCACTAGTAGTGTTGTCTCAAATCATGATACATCTTAGTCAGTTTTAGATGGATGGAATGCCTAGAACAATGAGCTTCCTCCAGTATTAATCATACCCAATCACCCACTTTTGATACTCAATCTCGACCCCCATTCCTCAAAAGTCTATTTGAATCAAGAGAGTCTTTCTTAGCCTTTCCACTCAACACCTTATATCGAATCACTCTCAACCCAAAATCATTAAACTAATAAGCCCAAATTATTTTTATCAAAGAAGATCTAGCCTCCACAAATGCTAAAACAAGCCCAGGTTTTAAAATATTGAGCTTAACTATCTAGTTCGACAAAGACTGAACCTCTAGGGATAAAGTCCTCTCCAGGATCAAAAGATGCACCAAAGTACCCATGCTAGTCAACTTTTGGGTTAAGGCATAAGTAACCACGTTTTCCTTACTTGAATGATAGAGAATAGTAAGGTCATAGTGTTAAAGAAATTCAAGCCAATGATGCAGCCTTCTATTAAGATCTAGCAGGGTAAAGAAATACTAAAGACTACGATGATCCATGAAGATATCACAATAGACTCCATACAAATAGTGTCTCCACATCTTCAAATAAAAAACTATCATGCACAACTCCAAATCGAGGGTATGGTAATTCTTCTCATGGGTTTTCAACCGATGAGAAGCATACACAATCACCTTACCCTCCTTCATCAACACAATACCTAATCCAACACTAAAAGTATCACAGAAGATTATAAAACTCACACCTTCCTTGGGAAAAGTCAATTTAGAAGTCGAAGTGAACAAATTCTTGAGCTTTTGAAAGCTCGCCAACAAGTATCAAACCTCTAAAATAAAATCTTCTTCTAATTCAACTTGATCAATAAAGTTGTAATCGATGAAAAACCCTCAAGAAAAAGCCGATAGTAACCTACTAAACCAACAAAACTCTGAATCTCGGTAGGAGAACTAGGCCTAGCCCAATTACGAACCGCTGCAATCTTGGTTGGATTGACCATAATAATATCCTTAGTCACCATATGATCCATAAAAGAGACAGAATTCTACCAAAACTCACACTTGGAGAACTTAACATACAACTTCTCCTTCCTCAATCTCTGAAGTACAATTCACAAGTGTTCCTCTTGATCGGTCTCATTCTTGGAATAAACTAAGATATCATCTATAAATACAATAACAAAGGAGTCAAGATACATTTGAAATACCTAATTTATCAACTCTACAAACATTTAGGGCATTGGTCAACCCAAAGGACATGACAATGAACTCATAATGACCGTATCGAGTCTAAAAGTTTATCTTCGGAACATCCAAAATTCAAATCCTTAAAGGTGATACCCGAACCTCAAATCAATCTTCAGAAACACCAAAGCACCCTAAAGCTGATCAAACAAATCTTTAATACGAGGAAAAGAATATTTATTCTTAACCATCACCTTGGTCAACTATCGATAATCAATACATATACTCATAGACCTATCCTTTTTCTTCATAAATAAGACAGGAGCACCCCAAGGTGACACTCTAGGTCAGATAAATTTATTTTCCTACAACTCCTGCATCTGATCCTTTAATTCGTTCAACTCTGCCGGGGCCATCCTAAAAAAAAATAGAGATGGGATTAGTGCTTGGCTCAATATCAATGGCAAAGTCAATATCATCATCAGAGCCATACCAGGAAATCCATAGGGAAAATATTTATGAACTCACGGACAATACGAACTAAATCCAATAAAGGCGGTGAATAAACACAAATATAAAGAATATGGGCCAAATAAGACAAATAACCCCTCTCTACCAAATAATGAGCCAGAAGAAAAGATATAACTCTCTTGGGACCCAAATAAAACAAATCCTTCTAGTCTACCCTCGGCACATCCGGTGGAGCTAAAGTAACGATCTTAACATAATTGTCTAGGAAAACATGATAAGGAGCTAACCAATCCATACCCAAGATGATGCCAAAATCTACCACGCCTAGGATAATTAGATTTACCCAAGTCACACAGCCCGTGAATGTCAGAACACAGGATCAATGCACCTGATCCACCACAACTGATTCTCCTATGGGGTACATACACGAATAGTCATGGAAAGAGGCTCACTAATAGAATCAAATCCCAAAGTAAAATATGCATACACATATGAGAAAGTTGACCTCAGATCAAATAACAGATGCAGATATGAAACAAATAGGGATGATATTTGTGATAACAAGATAATATTATCTAAAGCCTCTACCTCAGGTCTAGAGTGTATAGCATAGCAGTATCCATATCCACCACTTAACTGAGTAGCCCTATGATAACCACCACAGGAACTACTACATCTGTCTCACGTATCTCTAGAAGAACCTCTACCTCTTACTGTCGATATAAGAGTAGGCCTAAAGATACGATAAAGATAGTCCTTGGCCAAATGGCAAACCTCTTCACATGCATAGCAAACTATGCAGCCTGGCTCAATAGAGGAAGGAACGACTGAGCTAGATTGACCACCCAAAGGTACTGAACTAGAAGAACCACTACCTAAATCCTGTAAAGCTATTTGTATAGTCTACCATGATAACCACGAGAGCCTCTAAAATATCTTCCTTAAAGAGTGTGACCACTGAACTCACCCTGATGGTGCACCCTCTTAAAACCTTCTTGAGATGCTCGAAGAATAGAAAGTCATCCTTGCGTGATCTACTATACTCTAAAATGATACCCATAACACTACCATCTAAGCTGTAGCTAGATAAAGTGAAACATCTAACCTCTTTATGAACTTCTAAATCTTCTCAGACTCAATGGAAATACTAGCACAAGAATATATAGACAAGGCAAGAAAACGTGCCTCATACTCTACAATAGTCATGAAACCCTTCTCCAAATAATCAAACTTATCTCTCACCTGGTCCCTTAAACTAAAAGGAAAAAATCTATCCAAAACGGCCCCACCAAATTAATCCCAAGCCATCTTTGGCGAACCACGAGGTTTGCAACTAACAAGTGACCTTCACCAGTCTGTGGCTGCATCTCTCAACTGGTTAGTAGCGTGAGCAATCCCATGCGACTCTAGCGATCCAAGATAATGCAATTTCTCCCTTCAATTAATAAAGAACTCATAGTCATCTTCACCCACAACACCACTAAACCTGGGTAGACCCAAACGGGAGAATCTCTCAAATATCTTCTTATCCTCGAAAGACATAACTATACTCATAATAATAGGAGGCATAGTGAATCTAGATGGATAAGATGCTACCTGAAGGGTTAATATAGATAAAGGCTGAACTCCTAATCTTTGAATACCATACTTGGATACCGGCATAGAAAAAGAAACAACACTCGAAGTCTGTGGATTACCATAAGGAGATGTCGATA
This sequence comes from Capsicum pubescens, assembly GCA_030864215.1. Classification (NCBI taxonomy): domain Eukaryota; kingdom Viridiplantae; phylum Streptophyta; class Magnoliopsida; order Solanales; family Solanaceae; genus Capsicum; species Capsicum pubescens. The sequence continues at coordinate 79,962,451 of CM061541.1, read as the reverse complement.
CCATTGGAGAATCCACACTTGGAATAAGAGGAACACCATAGGTACATTCTAGTACTGGTAGAGGTACAATACTCAAAGCCGGAGTAACACTAGGTTCCTTCTAACGAGCACCCTCCAAACGTTAATAAATTAATTAATAATCCCTCTAAGAGGGGGTAGAATAACTCTGAGGGATTTTGGTGGCCTCTATATCTGTAACATGCTCAACCTAAGGCTCCGGGGAGAGCCCCTAGTACTACCTCTAGACAGGGCATATCCTTGTGCTCGTCCTCTAGCATAAACCCATCGACAATTCACAACTTGCTCCTTAGACTTGGTTCTCTCCTCAGATGATGGATCCGTATCTCTGACCTCACAAGATCTAGTCCTCACTTTCTACCCAAAAAAGAGTAGAACTTAATTTAGAATACCGAGAATGGAAAATCCTACATGATAAGGAACAAAATAAGAAAAGTTTCCTAAATATATCTTATATCCTCTTGAAGATAGGTGCGGGCGTCTACGTAATGATATGTGAGACTCTATTACACACCCAGTTCTTACACTGATGAGACCAATGAACCTAAGTACTCTGAAACTAATTTGTCATGATCCAAAAACCAAGGGTCATGATGACACTTGTTAAGATAAACCTTTATAAGTAAGCCAATCACCTAAACTATTACAAAATATGTAAACAATATCAAAATCCTAAGGCAAGACTAATAGAATGAAATCGAGTCACACAAATACAATAATAGCAGAAACATACATAACAAGGATACTAACAAATCACCCCAAAGTTTGGTGTCATAGTGTAAGAACCAACTAAGTACTTCTCAAAAGTAAAAATATACAACTGTTAGTCCAAAAAGGAACATAAAATATGACACTAAATACGAACCAAGACATAAACTATATACGAAGGGGCAAGAGGTTGATTCTAGAAGCATAGATCAATCGCTACCTTGGAAATACTCCAAGCATCATCCTAGATCAGCTACCATGTGGTGTACTCGTACCTGGATCTGCACCAAAAAGGCATAGTAGTGATGTGTACGATACACTTGTACTCATTATTTATCATAGGCCGACTGAGGAAAGTAGAAAATAAGTATATAAAATACACACTATGGGCATGTCACCTATAATTAGAAAATGTCCTAAATGCTATCCCATATTATCTCCACTAACAGTTCCCAAGATAATACATATACACCAAGTACAAATATGGAAAAAGAAATACAAAATAGATAGGCATCAATCAAGCACCAAATACAATTATAGAAGATGCATAATGTATAGGATGCAACGAGAATAATAATAATGATGAATATGTGATATGTCTGAGGTTGTCGCTCAACCTCTGTATAGACCTACTGAGCTCTACTCCCAAGGTAAGACCCATAGGGGATTTGAAACCTACATACAATCCAATAACCAATACCAATGCCAATCCAATATCCATAACTCCTCTCCGACACATAATCTTCAATATAGGTATTTTAAAGATGTCACATTTTCTGTCTGAAAAACTAGTACTTCTACAGTAATACCAATGCCTCATGAATATACATGATCTGAGGATGTAATGCTCACAACCAACCAGAATAAGAATTTCACTAACCAATATACCAAGCACGTGAGCCAAAAATCCACTCAATAAACTATCTTTAATCCAATATAATCCATGTACCAGTAGAGTAAAATATGCAATAATATGTCATTGATACCATATAAATACTAACTTAGGCAATTACCACCAAGAAGAGAACAACCAAATATAAATAAAATACCAAGCCAATAATATCATATAGGACCCTACACTGTCACATGTAGCAAACAATATCTCAAACTACCAATAACAACAACATAGGCCCCACACCAGCACCAAATAGTAAATACACAATTTTCATGATTAGTTCTCACACCCATAACATACTTTTATATCAGTATTAACTATCCTGCTTAATCTAAAGAAAGTTAAGCCATAACCTACCTTAAATGAAGAAAACCCAGTCCAAAATCCTTCAACACAGAGCCTTCCCCTTATGAATGTCCTCGGAACCAACTAAAACATGCAAATATTGAATCTACGTGTTAAAAGTAAACCAACAATATCCATATTACCTATTTCTGAGTCGAGATCAAAATGGACCCACAAAATGAGATTTTAAAAAGAAGTGTAAAACTAAAATTTTAGTTCATAAATACATTACCTATGATTCAAGGAAGCCATAGAAGAAAATCCAAGTTAAAACGAGTTGGAATTAGGGTTTAAATTTAAGAAATACTAATTTTGGCCTTCCAAGCTAAAATCCCCAAATTTCACTTTTGAAATTGAGTTTTAACAAGCTTTAATGACAGGAATTGAACAAAAATAATCAAAATAGGAATTTTGGAGATTACTCAAGCTTGAAAATGGTAGAAATTGCCCAGAAACTCTAAAACCCTAAGCTCAACATCTCAAAAAGGGATGAAACATTGAGAAAAAAATTTTATATATTGATCCAGCACTGACTTCTAAAGCGGATAAATGACCACTTTAGCGGTATTTGGTTGATAGGACAGTACACTAAAGCTGACGGCATCGGAAAAGTACCCTTGCCTAGGTGGAGTCGGCTGCTAAAATGGCCAGGTGACACTTTAGCGCCTACTGCTGAAGCAACCAAAATGACACTTTAGCGGCTGCACCAGCTGAATTTGGAGAATTCAAAGTCTCCACGAACCCCTTGGAATTCATTTGGAATCTCGTGAACGCGAATGAACTATGCTACCCTACCAAATTCAATGCTCCAAACTCAATGGACATATCAAATTTTCATAAAAATTAACATTTTCACAAAATTGACCACTAGACCTAATTTCACAACTTTCCAAACCGAGGGTCAAAATGAGATACCAAAGCCATAAAATTACTCCAACCATGTTACCAGCCTAAAATCGATGTTTTAGATTTGCTGGTGTAGTCGATTTTTTCATCTGATGCGTAGAATAACAAATGTTGATCAAAGTCAACTATAAAGCCTTTTTAACCTCCAAAAACCATAAACTCCCACAAATCACACTGTAATACATTTAGAACCATGCCAATCATCCCCACACCTCAGAAATACCACAAAGCTATCATGGGGAGGGATAAAATGGTCAAATCACATCGAAATAAATAATTCACAAAAATCATGTCATTACATGGATATAAACCAACTATTTTACTATCTTAAATTCGACATTCCAGACTCGAAGAAATAGTCTGATTTTCCAATGAAGATAGTTTTCAATGGATTTTGACCAAAGTCAACTCTAGGCCTTAACTTTCCAACATATTGTCTAAATGTTCAAAACTACACCAAAAGCCTTGGGAGCCAAACCAACTATGCTACTAACCTAAAATCATCATTTTAGAGTGATTGAACTATTTGAATTTCCATACGATGCTTGAATCTTCAAATGTTGACCAAATTCAACCATATCAACTGTTAAACCTTCCAAGATAAAAATTTCTCTTAAAACTCAACCAAACACCTTAGAAACTATGCCACCCTCTCCTACAAACTATAACACCAAAATACAACTACATGGAGGGGAAAAGTAGTCAAAATATGCAAAAAGCTAAAAATCACCACTAGGGTTATACACCATTCACTATTAAAACACATGCTCATCTTTGAACATAAGAGTAAGAAAGGTACCTGAACTACCCAAAATAATGAGATATCTACTCTGCATGTCTAACTCTATTACCCAAGTAGCCTCATTAATGGGATGATGCTTCCACAATCCTTCACTAAATTAAAATTCTTAGACATCAACTTCCTCGACCTCCTATCCAAAAGGGCTATTGGCTCCTTTTCAAAAGTCAAATTCAAATCCAAATTTGCAGATTTGCACCAAATCACATGAGAACCATTAGGATGATATTTCTTAAACATCAAAACATGAAAAATGGGATGCAGAGTTGAGAAACTTTGAGGTAAAGCCAACTTAGAGGCCACTTCTCCAACTCACCAAAGAATCTCAAAAGGTCTACTAAACATCAAAGTAATCTTTTCCATCTTTCTAAACCTCATCATACATTTCAGGGGTAATACCTTTAGCATGATCCATTCACTCTTTATAAATTCTAATTCATTAAATCTCCTATCAGTATAACAATTTTCTCTACTCTAGGTGACTAAAAGTCGATCCTAGATCAATTTCACCCTCTCCATAGAGGCCCACAATAAATCAATAACCCATGGTCTAAGCGGGGATCTAACCATCTAACTAGAGAGCTATAATTTCCCCCATACAAAGCCTCAAATAATGCCATATGAATGATAGTATGGTAACTATTGTTGTAAGCAAAATCTTTTAAAACCAAGGACTAGTATCAGTGACCACTAAAGTCAATCACATAATCCTAAAGGCATTTCCTCCAATACTTGAATAGTCTACTCCGAATGGCCATCTATCGAGGGTGAAATGATGTACTCAACTCTAATTTAGTGCCTAAATCTTGCTGCCTAGAGAACCATAAGTGCTATATAAATTGTGTATCTCTATCTAAAATGATGGAAATAGGCACACCATGTATCCAAACTAGCTCCCAAATGTTGATCTTCATTAACTTCTCTGCATCGTAGTTCACCTTCACTAGAATAAAATTAATTAAATTGGTCAATCTATCCATAATCACTCAAATTGAGTCAAACTTCCCCAACATCCGGGGAAAACTAACCATGAATTCCATAGTTATATGCTTTCACTTCCCTTAGATATTGGGATACTTTGAGTCAAAGCACACGATTTATGGTGCTCACACTTCACTCACTGACAATTTAAACACTAGCTGTTAACTTCATGATATCCCTCTTCATCCTACTCCACCAGTAATACCTCTTCAAATTTATATATATCTTCACCATACCTTAATGAATTCTATACCTCAAACTATGATCCTCATCCATGATCAACCTCATTAAGTCACAAACCCTTAGGAAAATAAATCCATCCCTTGATACTCAAAACAACCTCCAAATCAAGATTTGCTTTCTTGGCTTCACCTTTTAGCACTTCATCCTAAATAACACATAACTTCCATCCTTCAAATTTAATAAATTTGAGCTGCTCCAACACAAGGATCGTAACTCCGCACATGTAAAAACTCTACCCGACATAGAAATATTAAGTCACAACAAACTATTAGCCAACCTCTATAAATTCGTAGCCAAAGGACTCTCATCAAACACTAAAGGCAAGACTACTCATGCTCACTACCTTTCTACTCAAGGTATCCGCCAACACATTAGCCTTGCTCGGATGATAAAAATCACCATGTCATAATATTTCAACAACTCTAATCATCTATTAGGTCTTAAATTAAAATCCTTCTGGTTGAAAATGTACAAAAGACTATGATGAATGGTTAACACCTCACAATGAACAACATACAAATAATACCACTGCAACTTTAACAAAATCACTACTGCTTCCAACTTCATATAATGAATGTGGTGGTTTTTCTAGTAAGTCTTTAACTACCTCAAAGAATAAGCCATCACCTTCACTTTCAGCACCACAACCCCAGGGCCAACTCCCAAAGTGTCACAATAAACTATAAAGCTCTCACCCTTCAAAAGTAAGGTCAGAATAAGCACCAAAGATAATAAATGGCTTAAGCTTTTAGAAGCTTGCCTCACACTCATTAGACAACTAACAGAAATATTGTTCAGAGTCAATCTAGTTAAAAGAGATATAATAGAAATATTAGCAAGAAAACCCAACAAAAGTATGAATCTTAGTAGGTGAAGTAGGACTAGACCAATTCTGAACTTCCTAAACCTTGGCTATATCAATCATAATGCCATCTTTAGACACCACATGCCCTAAAATTTTAATGAAACTAAGACAAAACACACACTTTGAGATCTTAACATATAACTTCCCATACCTTAACCTCTGAATCACAATCCTCAAATGTTGTGTATGATTTGCCTTATTCTTGGAATACACTAAGATATCATCAATGAACACAATCATGAACGAATCACAATAAGGCTAAAACACTTCAATCATCAATTACTTAAATACCACTTTAGGTGATAAGTCAACCCAAATAACATAACCACATAGGAATCCCAATTCACTAAGGCTCCCATTATGCACAGGGTTCGGGAAAGGGCCCGACCACAAATATTTATTATACGTAGACTTACCTTGAATTTTTGCAAGATTAATTCCAAGGATTGAGGCCTTGAACTTCTGATCACAGGTAAAAAACTTTACCATTTACTCCAAATGACATAACAAAAACTCATAATGGCTATAATTAAGTCCTAAAATTCATCTTAGGAATGTTTGAGGCCATAAACCTTAACTGATGATGCCACGACCTTATTATTATATTAAAAAACATTGAGGCACCATAAATTTGATCAAAAAAATCATAAATATGTATAAGTGGATACTTATTTTATCTAATGTAGATTTATGCACCTTAGTGTTGCTATTCGGGCTTATTTAGCCTTATGTTGAGGACTTTTATTGTGCTTAATGAGTAATTCTTTTGATAATTGAGTATATAAGTGTTAACATACCAGAATATAATGTTTAAGGTGTGTTTAAAACAAGTTTGGAATTAATTTCATCACTTAGAGTTTAGATGAGAAAACTAGTGTTACTAGCTTGAGCTATGTGTTGTTCTAGTTGATCTCAATGGATTCAAGTGTGTGTAATGAGTTAATAAGGATATGATTGTGTAATTACATGTGTAATAATTTTTTTATATTGTTTCAGGTTAAACTAAAACAATCCAAGAGACAAAATAATTTGTTAAAGATCAAAAGGACAAAACTAGTATTCTTAGCTTAAGTTTCTAGTTTAACGTCTTGGATTGTATGTGGTTTTGAGCTCTAATTCGTGGTGTTTTATTAAATAGGATGATTGGTGAGTTTATAATGATGATATATGTATGATACAAAAGCTTTAAATTAAGTTAAAACATATACACAAGGCTTGGAATGGATGGACAAAAGTACGGGACAAGACTTGACCAAAAATGGACGTTTTGTAGTCATTGGCGTGCCATGGACCTTAGCCACCGCATTAGGGTCCGTGAAATTCTATTGGGGGAATAATAAATGACCTATAACAATGTTTCACCACAATATTCGTACGCTACGGACCCTAGGCACCGCGATAAAATCTGTGGCACATTGGCGTGTCAAAATCGGCAGTCTTGGTCCTACTATAAATAGGACACTTAAACATTATGTTACGCATATTGGACGATGTTGAAACTTTGAGGGAGGATGGAGAACACTTAAATTAGGGTTTTTATTCCATTACTTTTTTTTATGGATTTAAACATGTATTATATTATTACGATTATAGTTATGTCAATGAGCAGCTAAATACCCTTTTCCGAGGTTAAGGCCAAAAACATGATAACTATTGTAATGAATTGACTTGGTTTTGATTATTTATCATATTTGGTTGTTTATTTATCCTTTTTATCACTATTTTAAGGATTTTCTACCCTTATAATACAACCATAGTCATCTTGTGGCCCGAAAGGAGGAATAGGAGGATTGTACGTGGGGATAAATAAAATAGGATTGTAATCTTCTACATAATGGAGTTATAATTTATATTTAGGATAGGAATATACCTAAGTTCCCTAATTGGTTCACTTATAGGATGAAATATAAATGCATTTAAATTATTTGACACATCCCCACTAAATAATTTAGCTATTGGGCTAAGATAGATAGGTGATTAGAGGCTCGGAAGACCATAGTCACAATATAAACCCCGTTAACCAACAACCAAGATAAGTAACCTAACCAATGAAGTTAAATAGAATAGTATGATTGTTTGCAGAGCCTTAAAACTGGGTTTCTCCCCATTAATTGTCCAAGGATTTACAACATTGTTTAGTTTATAGTTACTTATAACTTTCAAACTCTTGTGGCTACGTTTGCACTGAATGGATCGTAATAGTGAACTAGAATTGGATAGTTGTCAACACAAGTCTCTGAGGGATCGATACTTGGATTTTAAAAGTATATTACTTAGTGAGACCACGTACACTTGCGTGTGAGCATGGGCATAACCTGTTAGATTAGGGTTGATGAGGTGGTTTAATCTGTCAGTTTAGGGTTCCCACCGTTCTTATTTTGAGTACCTGCCAGCTAAGGGTCACTCACAGCTGTCCTTACCAATGGCATGGTATTGACACCCTTTCAGTCGGGGTAGAGATTGGACCCCAACTTAGCTATATGCATTATTGGGGCATGTCGGTCAAACAACTACCTCCCATAGTTTTAGTCTCAGTCTCAGCAAAAGAACTCAGATAGTTCTTCAGATTTCAGTATTTTAGGACTGTCAGATACAGTTAATTTAGTTACAGTACAAAACTCAGGTAGTTCTATCAGATTCAGGACTTTCAGACATAACTACCCATGTTATCATGATTCCAGTATTATTAATGTTAGATATCAGTAAACCATGAATTAACGTACAGATCTAATTATCACGTATTCACGATTCCAGTTACTATGTATGCATATTTGCACTCTTATGTTCATATCAGTCAGTCAGTTCGCATCGTTCATGCATGTAAACCCATTTTTATTTAGCCTACCTCATTTGTATACTCTGTACTCCTAGTTGTACTGACGCAGTTGCGCTATGGTGCTTTCTTTCACTTTACACCATAGGTAAACAGATACGAGCTCCAGATCAGCAGTAGTAGTAGCATTCTATTCACAGAGTTGCAGTGAGTCCTCATTCATTCAAGGATGATATTATTTATTTCATTTATTAGTTCAGTTCAGTTTTGCTAGACGGAGTTAGTTGGAGACATATTCCTTCAACTCCTTATTCAGACAGTATTTAGAGGCTTTCAGATTTAGTTCAGGTTTGATTCAGATTTTAGTTGTTTTGGGTATTCGTTACCTCATATGGATGTTATGATTTGTCAGATATTCTATGCAGTTGAACTTTATGGCCTATTGTTCATGTTTTCCACATTATTACATCATATATTGCAGTGTATAGGTATAGATATCAGTCATGGGTTAGCTTGTGGTCCTTCAGGGTCATAAGCACCGTGTAGCGTTACGATTCAAAAAATTGAGGCATTACAAACTTGGTATCAGAGCCTAAGGTTCAATAGAGTCCTAGGAAGTCTGAAAGTCACATCTAGTAGAGTCTTGTGCATGTGTGTGTTGCGCGCCATATTTGTGTGCTAGAGCCTATAAGATATTTTAGGAACAATTTCCCTTCTTTCGGTATTCATATCATGCTAGTGAGCATAATCTTAAGTTAAACTCTCAGTGTAATTCGTTCTTCTCTTATTTCAGAATATGCCTCCAAAGAGAAGAAACCAGCCATCTCCTTAGCCCAAAGATCCTTTGGGCGAACATGTTTCTCATGCAGAGTTTAGGGTCGTATTCACCACACTTGCTCAGTCTGTGGCTGCCCAAAATGAACGACCACCAGTTATTCTGGCCAATCTAGTGGCCAACTCAGCCGCAACTAGGATTTGGGACTTCATCCGAATGAACCCTCCATCTTTCTTTGGGTCTAAGTCTGATGGAGACCCTCAAGAATTCATTGACCAAGTCCAGAAGGTCATAGACATCATGCGAGTTACTTCTTATCAGAGTGCCGAGTTAGTCGTATACCAGTTACAGGTTAACGTTCACACTTAGTACAAACAGTGGAAGTCTGAGAGGTTAGAAGATGTAGGTCCTATAGAGTGGGAAGAATTTGCCATGACTTTCTTAGATAGATTCTTTCCCTAAGAGCTGAGGGAGGCAAAAGTTCTAGAGTTCATTAACCTCAGGCAGGGAAATATGATGGTTAAGAAGTATTCTCTCAAATTTACTCAGCTAGCAAGATATACCCCTTATGTGGTTGTAGACAACAGGGATAAGATGAGCAAGTTCATGTCAGGGGTGAATAATAGCGTTGTAAATGAGTGTAGGTCTGCGATGCTGAACAGTGATATGACTTTAGCCAGGCTCATGAATAATGCTCAACAAATAGAGGAGAAGAAGATTAGGACTAGGGAGAGGTAGAACAAGATAGCAAGGTCAGGCAGTTTCAGTTTTGCTCAACCAAAATCAGAAGGAGGAAACCGTTCGTAGTTTCGTCCTAAGCCAGCAATTCCATGTCCTTCCTCCACCAGTGCCCCAGTGCCAAAATTCATAGACGGCAACAGAGATCGAGAACCAGGCTCTAAGTCTCAGGGCAGTGTCAGTAGTGCCCGAACTAATTCCCTGTGTCAGACTTATGGTAAGAACCACAAGGGTAGCTGTAGATTTGGTAGCAATGTTTGATTTGGTTATGTCAAGATAGGCCACAAGATTAGAGAGTATCCGCAGTCAGGTCTACAGGGTCAGTAGAATTACTGCACAACCCAGTCCGATCACCCAAATTAGCAGAGTACTGCTTCCAGTGCTACTAGTGGGCCACGTCCAAGCAGACTCTATGCTTTTTAGACCCGACAGGATTAAGAAAATTCTTCTAATGTCATTATTGGTACATTACAGATTTTCTATGTTCATGTTTATTCTTTGCTAACTCCAGGTGCATACTTATCTTTTGTTACTCCTTATATAGCAGGCGATTTTGGAATCAATCCTGAAATTTTAGCAGAGCCTTTTTCAGTCTCTACCCTAGTGGGTAAAACCATCATAGCTCAATGGGTATACAGGAATTGCTCGATTATGATATTTCAGAAAGCTACGTCAGCAGATTTAGTCAAGTTAGAGATAACTGATTTTAATGTCATTCTCGGCATGGATTGGCTTCATTCCTGCTATGCCACAATCGACTGTAGAACCAGGTTAGTTAAGTTTCAGTTCCCGAATGAGCCCATCCTAGAATGGAAGGGTAGTACTTAATCTTTTAGGGGCCAGCTTATTTCCTACCTTCGGGCAAGGAAAATGATTTCTAAGGGGTGTGTGTATCATCTTATGCAAGTTAAAGATTCCAGTTCTGAATCTCCTAGTTTTAAATCACTCCTAGTTGTAAATAAGTATTCAAATGTGTTTCTCGAAGATCTTCCAAGCATTCCTCCTGAAAGGGAAATAGACTTCGGCATTGATCTTCTTCCAGATACTCAACCTATTTCTATTTCGCCATACAGAATGGCACCAGCAGAACTCAAGGAACTGAAAGATCAGTTGAAGTATCTCTTAGATAAGGGATTCATCAGTCCCATTGTATCCCCATGGGGTGCACCAGTATTATTCATACGTAAGAAAGACAGTTCTCTCAGGATGTGTATTGATTACCATCAGCTTAACAAAGTTATGATCAAGAATAAATATCCTCTTTCCAGGATAGATGAATTGTTTGACTAACTTCAGGGATCCAGTTATTTCTCCAAGATATACCTCAGATCAGGATACCATCAACTCAGAATTAGAGAATGTGACATCCAGAAGACAACTTTTTGTACTCGGTATGGTTACTTTAAGTTTTTAGTTATGTCCTTTGGTCTTACCAATGCCCCAACCACTTTTATGGACTTGATGAACCGGGTGTTCAAGAAGTACTTGGACATGTTCATCATAGTCTTCATAGATGATATTCTAGTCTATTCCCGCACTGAGCGTGATCATTCAGACCATCTCAGAATTGTTCTTCAGACTCTTAGAGATCACCAGTTATTCGCTATATTTTGTAAGTGCGAGTTTTGGCTAAGATCAGTAGCATTCCTTAGCCATATTATTTCCGGTAATGGCATTAGAGTAGATCCTCAGAAGATCGAAGCGGTAAGAAACTGGACTTGCCCTATCTCTCCATTAGATATCAGGAGTTTCTTAGGATTGGCTGGCTATTACAGATGGTTTGTTGAGGGATTTTCTTCTATTGCATCCCCTATGTCCAGATTGACTCAGAAGAAGGTCAAGTTTCAGTGGTCAAATTCTTGTGATAAGAGTTTTCAAGATTTGAAGACTCGACTCACCTCACCTCCAGTTCTAGCTCTTTCAGATGGTTCAGACGGTTTTATAGTATATTGTGATACATCCAGAGTGAGTTTAGGTTGTGTCCTCATGCAGCATGGTAAGTTCATAGCCTACGCCTCCATACAGTTAAAGTCCCATGAGAAGAATTATCCTACTCATGATCTTGAGTTAGCAGCTGTAGTATTTTCCTTGAAGATTTGGAGGCATTATCTATATAGAGTTCATGTAGATGTCTTCACAGATCATAAGAGCCTCCAGTATGTCTTTTATCAGAAAGATATCAATCTTCATCAGAGAAGGTGGTTAGAGATTTTGAAAGATTATGACATGAGTGTCCTTTACTATCCGGACAAGGCCAACGTTATGGATGACGCTCTCAGTAGACTCTCAATAGGTAGTGTTTCTCACGTTGAGGATAGCAAAAAAAAGATGGTTCAGGAAATCCATTATCTTGCCAGACTAGGTGTTCGCTTAGTCGATTCTTCGGAGGGTGGTGTATGTGTTTAGAGTAGTTCAGAGTCATCTCTAGTTTTCGAGGTGAAACAAAAGCAAGACAGGGATCCTAGCCTTGTCAAGTTAAAAGAGTCAGTTCAGAATAAAAGAGTAGAGGTTTTCTCCCAAGGGGGAGATGAGGTTCTATGTTGTCAGGGTCGTCTGTGAGTTCTAGGTGTAAATGACTTAAAGCAGTGAATTTTTACAGAAGCGCATAGTGCACGATACTCTATTCATCCAGGGGCCACTAAGATGTACCGCGACCTGCGGGAAATCTTTTGGTGGAGTGGGATAAAGAGAGATGTTGCAGAGTTTGTGTCTAAGTACTCTATATGTCAGCAAGTTAAGATAGAGCATCAGAAGCCTAATGGACCCATGCAGGAGTTCACCATTCCTACTTGGAAGTGGGGAGAAATGAACATGGACTTCGTGACGGTTTTCCTCAAACTCATCATCAACACAATTCAGTTTGGGTTATTATAGACAGGATAACCAAGTCAGCTCATTTCCTTATAGTTCATACCTCTTATTCAGCCGAGGATTATGCCAAACTCTATATCTGGGAGTTGGTCAGATTACACAGTGTTTTATTATCTATTATTTTAGACAGAGGTACCTAGTTTACCTCTCATTTTTGGAAGGCATTCCAAAAAGGTCTTGGTACCTAAGTCCATCTCAGTACAACCTTTCATCCTCAGACAGATGGTCAAGTAGAAAGGACCATTTAGACTCTTAAAGATATGCAAAGGGCTTGTGCAATTGATTCCAATATTAAAATGGCTCCATTCGAAGCTCTCTATGGCAAGAGGTGTAGATCTCCAATTGGTTGGTTTGAAGTTAGTGAGGCCTCAGTCATAGGTCTTGACTTGGTTTTTGATGCCTTAGAGAAAGTTCTATTGACAGAGAGAGACTTTGAGCTGCTCAGAGCCGACAGAAGTCTTATGCTGATGTTCGTAGAAAGGATCTTGAGTTCAAGGTCGATGACTATGTCTATCTCAATATCTCTCCCATGAAGGGAGTAAAGAAGTTCGGCAAGAAAGGGAAACTCAGTCCCCGCTATATCGTTCCCTTTAGGATTCTCAGTTATTTAGGCAAGGTAGCTTATGAGCTTGAATTGCCTTCAGATTTAGCCTCAGTTCATCTGGTCTTCCATGTGTCCTTGCTCAATAAGTTCATAGGTGACCCAACAGTTGTAGTCCCTATTCAGAGCATTGATGTTCAGAACAGTCTCTCTTATGAAAAGATTTCAGTCAAAATCTTAGACTATAATACTCGTCGATTGAGGAACAAAGAGGTCCAACTAGTTAAGGTTCTTTGGCAAAATCAGTCCGTCGAGGGAGCTACTTGGTAAGCAGAAGCAGATATGTGCACCAAGTATCCTTACCTCTTCTCTGCCGATTCAGATCAAGCTCAAGGCAATAGTTTGCCTTAATATTATTAAGTTTCATATTCATTTCCCCATTATAAATGTTGTATCTACTACCATTTTATACTCTTTTATGCATTCATGTATCAGTTTAGTTATAAAATCATCCATCAGATATGCATTCTCGTCTTGAGAAACTCAGTTTATGAGAACACTCAGTCACACATTCATGTATCAGTTAGCCATGTATCAGATATGCATGAGTTCAGTATATTTAGCATATCAGTCATGAATTCATGTCTCAGTCACTTATGTTCATTTGTTATTTTCCCTCTTAGTCAATCTCATTCGAGGACGAATGTTCTCAAGGGGAGATATTGTAATACCCGTACTTATTCCTAGCTAGAAATCATCTCAAGGATGCTAGTACTTGCTTTGAAATACAAATATATTTTTTATACCCATGGTAGTTTTGAGATTTCAACTTTCTATCACGTGGGAAATTGAGTTAGCTTTCTAACGATATCAATTTTGTCCAAATCCGACACCAGACGAGGAAGTTATGGATACTTTACTCAAAACTAACCGAAACGTCCAGGTGCGACGTCCAAGTTGATGGAACGCCAGACAAGTGACGGACCGCCACTTTGACCGTCACAGCCAAGGCAGTAGGGCCATGTTCTGGATAAGGATTGAAGGACGAGTTGACGGACCGTCATCATGGCTGTCAACTCTTATCCAGTGAACCCCATTTTTGGTCCACCTATGACGGTCGAAATGACGGACCGTCAAGTTTCTGACGGACCGTCAGTCGGGTCATCACATGCCACGTTCAGTTTATTTCTAGGCCATTTTAACAGGGGTATTTTGGTCACTTTCTAATCGCCTATATATACCCAGATGAGTCTGAATTCAGCCATTTTGCTCATTATTATTTCACAAACAAAAACTAGGGTTTCTCTCTAAATTTACTCTCCAAGAACAAGGCCCAATATTTTTCAAAAAAAAAAAGGATTTCAAATCCTTCAAGTTCAAAAACATCAAGAACCTTGAGTCAGGTATGCGTAGTGTTCATCTATGGATCCATTTTATTCATAGAGCTTAAGAACCATATTTTAAATATTATTTTGTGATTTTCTTGTTGTGATATGAGCATGTACATGTTCATGATTATTGTTTAAGTTTCAAGATGATATCTAAAGGTGTTTTCATGAAGTATATGTGTTTGTTAGTTGAAACCCATGATCTTTGTGTGGCTTAATATGGTGAAATTCATGAACACACTTAAGCTAAAAGAATGCATGCAAAGTATTTGATAATATGCCTAGGATGATAGAATTCATGTCCCATGATTTAATAGTGCTTAAATGACAAGTCCATGCTCTATGCTTTACTATTTCCCATGAATTCCATGTGAGTGATATGCGTTGTTGTTGTGATATGGATTGACCATGATATTGAAGCTATACAAGTATATACATGTTGTATGAATTTTCCTTCCATGTATAAGATGTTTAGAACTATGCTTAGTGTGAAATCCCCTACTTTTGATATTGTAAATTGTGGACTCTACTCTTACGATCAAGTCAGTCATGTGTGTCAGTTCCTTCCATCGAGTCCTGGGGGTACTTGTACCTAAAAAAAAATATAGTTGTGTGCCTAGAGACATGTCATGTTATCATGATAATCTTAAAAAATCCATGATCTATAGAACTCAGTCGGTCATGTGACTAAGGAAACCTCTGAAATCTCATGATCTCAGTTAATTCTCAGATAGTAGTACTACTCTGTCAGTCAACGGAAGTCAGTTACTCAGTCCATGAACTGTCAGTTAAATCACATCCAGTCTCTTCAGATGGGAGTAGAAGTTAGCACCGAGTGAACCCAAGTATGGGAACTCACCTGCCAGTTTAGGGTTTGATTCTTAGTAATCATCCTTGTGTTACAGAACTACGTAGCCAGCGTAAGCTGAGACATCTTAACCTATTAGATTAGGGTTGATTAGGTAGCTTAATCTGTCAGTTTAGGGTTCCCACCATTCTTATTTTGAGTACCTTCCAGCTAAGGGTCAGTCATAGTTGTCCTTACCAGTGACGCAGTATTGACACCCTTCCAGTCGGGCCAGAGATTGGACCCCAACATAGCTATATGTGTTATTGGGGCATGTCGGTCAAAAAACTACCTCCCACAATTTAAGTCTCAGTCTCTGCAAAAGAACTCAGATAGTTCTTCAGATTTCAGCATTTCAGGACTATCAAATACAGCCAATTTAGTTGCAGTACGAAACTCAGGTAGTTCCATCAGATTCAGGAAGTACTATCAAGCACAGCCACCCATGTTAGCATGATTCCAGTATTATTCATGTTAGATATCAGTAAACCATGTATTAGCATACAAATCTAATTATCACGTATTCACGATTCCAGTTACTACGTATGCATGTTTTCACTCTTATGTTTATATCAGCCAGTCAGTTTACATCGTTCATACATGTAAACCCTTTTACATTTAGCCTACCTCACTCGTATACTTAGTAATCCCAGTTGTACTGACGCATTTGTGCTATGGTGCTTTCTTTTACGTTACTCTATAGGTTCACATATACGAGTTCCAGATCAACAGTAGTAGTAGCATTCCAGTCGCAGAGTTGCAGTGAGTCCTTATCCATTTGAGGATGATATTATTTATTTCATTTATTATTTCAATTCAGTGTTGCTAGACGAAGTTAGTTGGAGACATGTTCCTTCAACTCCTTATTCAGACAGTATTTAAAGGATTTCAGATTTAATTCAGATTTCAGTTATTTTGGGTATTCGTTACCCCATATGGATGTTATGATTTGTCAGATATTCTATGCAGTTGAACCTTATAGCTGAGGAAAATCTGATCTTAAATGGCACAGATATAAACAGACAGGAGTTTCATAGATTACAAGCTGAATACATTAGACATTTCAAGGTGGAGAATGCTATCCTAAGACAGAAGACTCACTTGCATTGATTAAAGTATGGAGATGCAAATTCCAGTTATTTTCATCCTATTATCAGAGGAAGAAGAAGAAGAATGTTTATTCACAAAGTTAAAAATGAAGATGGGGTATGGATTCAAGGGTATGATAAAATTGCTACTGCTACTTGTCAACATTTCTAGGATATTTTTATTGGAAAAACAGAACATATCCCAGAAGAAATGTTAGTTGTCATTCCTATAATGCTTTCAGATGCTCAGAATGAGGCTCTTTAAGAAATTCCTACTCTGGATAAACTAAAGACTGTAGTATTTTTAATGAATGCTCACTCAGCTGTTGGTCCTGATGGTATGAATGGAAGATTCTTTCAGTCCTTCTGGAATATCATTGGTATGGATCTGCTTCAACTAGTGATAGCTTTCTTTTGTGGTCACACTATGCCTAAATACTTCTCACACACTTTTTTGGTTCTCCTTCCTAAAGTTTCTTATCCCAACAAACTTTCTGAATATAGACCTATCAACCTGAGTTATTTCACTAATAAAGTCATTTCTAAACTCCTCTACCCCAAACTAGATCATATCCTTTCCACTCTCATTTTCAGTAACTAATTAGGCTTTGTGAGGGGTAGGAATATTGTTGAAAACATCATGCTTGCTCAGAAGATCATTAGTGGCATTAAGAAACCAACTGTGGGTGGAAATATGATCATAAAGTTGGACATGGCCAAGGCATATGACAGGGTGTCTTGGTCATATACTTATTTAGTTTTAAGAAGATTTGGTTTTGTTGAAATCTTTATTGACATGATTAGGAGAACTCTATCCTATAACTTCTACTCAGTTCTTGTAAATGGTACCAGACATGGGTTTTTCCACTTTACTAAGGGCTTGAAACAAGGTGATTCTCTCTCCCCCTACCTTATTTGTTCTTGGGGCTAAAGATGTTGTGTAGCTCCTGTTAGGTGTATCTCCTATTAACTATAGATGTTGTGATAATCCTGGATAGGATACCATCCCCCACATCTTTATAGAGGGATCATTTGCAGTTCACGTCTACCAGTATTTTTTATCCTTAATGGGAATTCTGCAAATGGTGGAAGTATAAATCTTCTAATAGTGCACAAAAATTGGTGTTTCAAGCCCTGCCAATTATTATTTGTTGGAACTTATGGAAATATAGATGTGTTGTCAAATATGGAGGGAAGCAGACCCAATTAGCTAGAGTGAAATTCCAAATTTACAAAAATATCTCTCATCTCTTATGCAGTGCATTCCCTTATATCCCCTGGCCTACTGGATGGATAAAATTGATAGCTTATGTTAAGAAATGCAAACAGGAAATAAAGGTCACATCTGTGTATTGGTCTAAACCACCATACCATATGGTCAAGCTAAATTCTGATGGTAGTGCAACCACAAATCCTGGAAGGATTAGAGCAGGGGGGTCGTAAGAGATTATAATGGTGATCTCATTTATCTATATGCTACACCACTAGGATAGGGAACCAACAATCAAGTAGAGGTGAAAGCTTCTATATGGAGACTCTCTTGGTGTTTGAACAATGGTATACAACAAGTTATGTTAGAGGTGGATTCGGAGCTCCTGGTCAGATGGATAAGAGAACAAATTCCAATCCCATGGAATCTATAACCTCTTGTGGAGTATTTACTCAAACTCATCTCTTAGTTTCAACTGTGTATTTACAGATATGTCTATAGGGAATCCAATTTTTTTGCAGATGCTTTATCAAAAGTGAGTCACCAAGCAGATCAGCCTCAACACTATTTTCACAATTCTCAACTTTCATCAGAAGTAGTAGGGTACTTCCAACTTGATAAAATGGGACTACCAAGTTTCAGAAGGAGGAAATTGAGTAAGCTGCAGGAACCACCTTAGTGATTTTACCTTGATAGAGATAACCAAAAAGTATATCTATAAAGTTGTATTAGTTTTACACATTCGAATATTGTTACCAATATTGAGGTCAGGTATATGTCCCGCTCATTGTACAGATTCTTTTGTTATTAATGATAAATCCTGGGGATGATGCTCAGCCCCTAAAAATTACATTAAAAAAGGCTCAACCTAGAAATCTTCATCAGTTGGGTTCTTTTTCTTCTTCACACGCGTCTCCTCGAATACCTCATCGAAGGATATCTTCCTACCCTTTTCTTTTTCCTGCATATGAAAAAATTATTAATCTTTAAATAATTAAAAATTTAAATAGAAACATTAAATTAAAACTGTAAAAGTTACATACCATTTTTTTCCTCCACAGTAATCATACAAACTGCACCCGCAGTATGTAGAGAGCCACCCTTGGATGATGCCCGAGCTTTCTTTCCTTTGTCCCTCAACAATTGGTATTCTTCGGTATTCCAATAGCAAATATACTGTTTCCATATGGATTCATCTATCCAGTCAGGTTGTACCAAGTTGGTTCTGGCATTATCCAATAGATTGTTAAATCTGGATCTAGCTCTTCTATAAAAAATTCTCCTTATAGCACATTCATTCACATCATCCCTCCAATAATATTTCTACAATAAAAATATAATAATCAATCTTTTGTTCTAACAATGTGTTAAGTAGTCGATAAGTTAAATGCTTACATAAAATTCTTTAAACATTCTTTATCTGTCATTTTTTGAAACCTTTTGCCAACTGGTCCAGTAACCGTTGAAGTGCCGACAAATGTATTTACTCGTAAGTTTTCAAACTCCAGCATCCGGCGTAAACCTACAACACAAGATCAAATAGTAATTTCATAGATCATAATAATATAGTAATGAAAAATTAATAATGTTATTATATTTAGAAATATTACCCTGTTCCATATGGAATAAGATAACGTCACCCATAATCATCTCTATCGCTAGGCTGTGGAGCAAGTGCTAGTGGATGCACTGGCATTGGCGGATCTAAAGCACCGGATGGAGTGCCTCCAGGATAAAGATCTGACAACCTAATAGACCCAGTAAAATCATTGTGCGAACTTGGGTGACTGCTACAGGAGGGTACAGATGATGGTAGATGTCCGGATATGCCAGCGGTCGTCCGATAGTACTGTGATGGCGGTGGCACAGTGACAGGAGCAGAATGAGTCAGTGTAGACCCATGAAGTGGACCCATATGCATAGGAGCAGGAACCGAATGCTGAGACAACCTAGAATATGAGGGTCATACTGGCGCGTCAGCAAATCAACCCTCAGATATATGAATACCTGTCGGTCGTCTATAAGGCGTAGGTTGTTTTTTCTTTTTTTGTTTTTGTAGGATCAACTTTTCCCTTACCTTTGTCACCTCTACCTGACATATAAATTATGTAAAGTTAACAAGTATTTAGTTCCTACAAAATGAATATATAAGAAAACATTCCAAGACACTAATTTCAAGTTACTAATTCACATTTCAAATCGCTCAAACAACATGAGATAGACAAGAATATTTTTATTACTATATAAATTATGGAAAAGTGAAAACAACAATCTTAAACAGTATATTACATATCAATCTTAAACAAGAAACATAAAGGTAAATATATAGTTCAAAGCATAAAGACATCAATACATAATAAATTCAACCTACACAAACTCATCCTCCTCTTCTGAAGACTCTCCACTAAACCATTCACACTCTTCTTCCTTATGTCTTACTCACTCAGCCTCTTCTTCCACAATATTAACTTCTTCAAATATATTTTTTTAGTGATTCAAACTATCCACTAAGTCAATGTCCATTAGCTGGTGATCAATCTGCATTTCATTTTGATACGCATTCTCTAGAATATTCTCAACTTCCACCCATCATATAAGCTTTGTAACAGATAAGGAGCATAATACACTTGTTTAGCATTTTGTGCTAGAACAAATGGATCATAAAAAGGATACGACCTATTGTGCTTTACTTAAATGATGTTATGGTCCTTATGTACTCTTGTGCTTGGATCAAACCACTTGCATTGAAAGAGAAAAAAAAATTATTAGGAAACCATCATACTCCAGTTCTAAGATCTTGTGTATGATGCCAAAGTAATCAACATCATCATCACCCTTAACCCAAACACCACTATTGTTTGTTTTCCTTGTTCTGGAGTGTTCTTTGGTGGAAAATTTAAACCCATTTACTGTGTAATAGGACATTGCATGAGCTTCAACTGGACCCAAAGAAATATCTCTCAAAAACTGATCGTATGCGGCTGCATTTGGTGACTGGTGTACCTAAAAATATTATACACACACACATATATATATATGTTAGTTGAGAAATGTGTAAATGTTTAAAATTTATAGAAATATTAATACACTTACGAACCTTATATGTAAACCATGTTTCAAAGGATACATACACTGGATTTTTGTGGAATTAAGTCTTAAATAAACTAAAGACCCAACATACGAAACACAATTAGTTTCCTTAAGGAAATGAGTAAATAAATAAGATATGTTAAAATTTTAATCTCCTTACTTCAGAAAGGGCTCAACTTCTGGGCAATTCAGCAAGACATACAAAGTTTCTGACTTACGCTCCATGGGAGTGAGCCGGCAAAATATGATCATTTTAGTCTTACAACCAGATTGATTGAAAATTGATATTAGTTGCAAATGAGGCTCATTCTCATCATTTTGATGATGATTCAGTCTATTTCTTGAACAAGCAACTTCATCACGAAAGTAGTATGAATAAAATTAAGACGTTTCTCTTACAAGATATGCCTTAACTATAGAGCCGTTCACCCTATGTTTGTTTTTGGGACCCCTTTCAAATTTTCCAATTGCCCTGCACAATCTTAAGATTAGATGTTTACTATATTAAAAAAAAGATATGAATGAATTTAAATATGTTGCAATTGATTACCGCTCGAATGGATACATCCACCTAGTTTGAACTGGACAGCCTAGCCGAGCTTCGTGCACAAGGGGAATTGGAAGATCTTTCACCACATAAAAGAATGTTGGCGGAAAAATCTTCTCCAACTTGTTGGTGATAACAATAATATTACTTTCCATTTGATCCGGATTTTCTTCTTTTAATGTGGTGGCACATAAGTCTTTGAAGAACAAACTAATCTCTGCTATTGGTTTCCATATGTTTTCAGGTAAACCAATAAAAGCAATTGGAAGTAACTGTTCCATGAAAATATGACAATCATGGCTTTTTATTTCATGCAAGATTCCTTGTGGCATATCAACCCTCTTTCCTAAATTGAGGCATATCCATTGGGCATCTTCAAACTTTGGACCCACTCACATATTTGATGCTTTTGGTCCAACTTAAATGTAAAACTAGCCTTGGGCTTAAGAACATTGCCATTGGGCCCCCTCCTGTAAGTGTAATTCTCTGCGTTTGGAATAGTCTGGTAAGTCAAGTCTGGCCTTAGTATTATCCTTTGTTTTGTCGGTGACATCCATAACTGTGTTGAACAAGTTATCAAAATAGTTTTTCTCAGCATGCATGACATCAATATTATTTTTAAGTAAATTATCCAGACAATATTCTAACTCCCAAAATATACTTTACTTAGTCCAGCTATGCGAAATGCCATATCTATCTAGCCTATAAAATGGCTCCTCGCTAACTTTAGGCAAATCCAGAACTATCTCCCACATGTCATGACCAGATAGCCTTGGAGGTGGACCATCATGTTCCCTTTTATTCTTTCTGAATGCATTTCTGAGTCTCCTAAATTCATGATCAGGTGCAAGAAACAACAATGACAATCAAACCATGAATTTTTCCTGTCATGTCTCAATGTGAAAGATTTTGTTTTTTCCATGCAGTATGGACAAGCCAACTTTCCAACTGTCATCCACCCAGAAAACATTCCATAAGCAGGAAAATCATTAACAGTGCACATTAGATATGCACGCAGATTGAAATTCTGTTTAAGTGAGATGTCCCAAGTTTCAACCCCCTCATGCCATAAAATTTAAAAGTTCATCGATCAAAGGTTGCAAGTATACATCTATTCCATTTTTTGGATTACGCGGTCTAGGAACAACATAATTTGGAAATATATAGGGACTAGTCATCAACATTTCAGGAGGAAGATTATTCGGGGTGATAAATATGGCCTACATGAATATGGCACCACACCAACTGAAATAGGAGAGAAGCCATCCACACATAATCCCAAACAAATATTTCGTGGCTCAGCTGCAAAATCTGGATAAGTTGCATCAAAATGCTTCCAAGCCTCTCTATCAGATGGATGACACATAACATCAGTGGGCCTTCTATTTTCACTATGTCATCTCATATAAGGAGCTGAGCTATTTGAAACATACAACCTCTTCAGCCTTGGTATTAGAGGTAAATAATGTATCGCCTTAATAGCAATTTAATTTCCACTACAGCCACGCTTATATCGAGGGTGCTGACAAAACTTAAAGGACTCTAGGTTAGCATTTTCCTTAAATTATAATATGCAGCCATTTTCAC
The DNA here is from genome assembly GCA_030864215.1 of Capsicum pubescens. Taxonomy (NCBI): domain Eukaryota; kingdom Viridiplantae; phylum Streptophyta; class Magnoliopsida; order Solanales; family Solanaceae; genus Capsicum; species Capsicum pubescens. The sequence goes on along the minus strand of CM061541.1, from coordinate 79,939,236 downwards.
AATAATCAATTCTAATCGAGGAGAGACCCACTTTGACACTAATCTTTTTGCCTTATAGAAAGAATCAGGAACGTCCAAGCCGGGGTCAACTAACTCTTTAATAAGGTCTATCATTGTGTCCATTCCTCCTTCAGTAATATTTTAGTCAGATCTAATACTTAATAATCTAATAGCAACAGACAAATGAGAGTTCAAACACCCATCAAACAAAGGATGACTAGCAACATGCAATTGTTCATAGAATTTTCCTGCTTCTCTATTAGGAACATCTTCGACATTTTCCCTAAAGTCACTCCCGTGTTGCATCCCAAAAGCATCGTGCACCATTTTTGTCATCCTAGTATCTTGATATTCATTATGCCCTACAGACCTACTACTTTGTCCAACAACAAAGTTATTTTGCCCAACATCACCATCAATAGCACGCAATCTTAAAAAGTCCTCATGAAACCCCCTTCTATAAAGATTTTCCTTCACAACTTCTTCTTTTAAAAGATTTATACCATCACATCTAGCACAAGAACAACGAATAGCCCAAAAACGTGACCAAACATCAAGTTTCTTAGTATGTTCAACAAATCGTTTGACACCTTTAACAAATTCCTCTCTAAAACCCATTCTATTTTTATTATTCTGTTAATATATCCAACTATAATCAGGTTCCATCTACACAATCAGTCTGATTCAACTAATTAGATCAAGTCACAAAAAGTTCACATTTCAAGTACCTAAATTCAAAATGAAAAAGTACCTACACTTTATCAGTTTCAAGTGATTAAGTCACCTATCAAGTCACCAAACTTAACTACATTCAAAACAATATTCACATTTCAAATACCTAAACTTCAATATTTTCAACTCACTAAGTCATCACCCAAGTCACCAAACTAACCACATTCAAAACAAAAATTCACCTTTAAAGTACCTACATTTAGTAAATTTCAAATGACTAAGTCACCTACCACGTCACCAAACTTAACTAAATTCAAAATAAAAAATTCACCTTTAAAGTACCTACACTTAGTAAATTTCAACTCACTAAGTCATCACCCAAGTCACCAACTAAACCACATTCAAAACAAAAAATTCACCTTTAAAGTACCTACACTTAATCAATTTCAAGTGACTTAGTCACCTACCAAGTCACCAAACTTAACTATATTCAAAACAAAAATTCACATTTTAAGTACCTAAACTTCAACATTTTCAACTGACTAAGTCATCACCCAAATCACCAAACTAAACCACAATCAAAATAAAAATTCACCTTTAAAGTACGTACACTTAGTAAATTTCAAGTGACTCAGTAAATTTCAAGTGACTAAGTCACCGACCAAGTCACCAAACTTAACTACATTCAGAATAAAAAATACTCCTTTAAAGTACCTACACTTAGTAAATTTCAACTCACTAAGTCATCACCCAAGTTACCAAAATAAACCACATTCAAACCAAAAAATTCACCTTTAAAGTACCTACAATTTATCAATTTCAAGTGACTAAGTCACCAACCAAGTCACCAAACTTAACTACATTCAAAATAAAAATTCACATTTCAAGTACCTAAACTTTAACATTTTCAACTCACTAAGTCATCACCCAAGTCACCAAACTAAACCACATTCAAAACAAAAATTCACCTTTAAAGCACATACACTTAGTAAATTTCAAGTGACTAAGTCACCTACCAAGTCACCAATAACTACATTCAAAACAAAAATTCACCTTTAAAGTACCTTTTGATACCTAATTTTTGCCCTCCGCGATTAAATTTAATCCTGGGTTTCTTCAATTTTTAACAAAAAGTAAAATATTTATTTCATTCGGATAAATGCTCTCTAGAATATTTATTTGGGTTAATTGCGTCATTTTAAGTGACATTATACATTTTCGTATTCACATATACGAGATCGTATAAATTTTGTTACCTAAATGAATATTTTAGCAAAATTGGACATTTATTTAGACTGAGCTTTAAAATTATTTCAAAAAGGATAAAATCTTGATTTAAATATAATTTGTTCTTGAAAATAATTTATTTGAAAAATATGTATTTAATTTTTATTAAATGAAGAAGCCAGGAATTAAACAAGGTATTAATTTGTATCAAATTTTGATTTAATTTAGTCAATTTATTAAGTTCGGTCATAATTGAAATCTATTGGCCACAATCACAATGCAATTGACCAATTTGATTCTTTAATTTGATCAAAATCTTAATCAAATTAGGGTAAATCCTAAATATTGGGGGTTATGTTTTAAATAACCCCCAAACCAACCCAATTCAACATCAGCACCATCCAGGCCCAATATTTTCATCACCAGCCGAATACCCTCATCAGGCCTAACACCGACCCGGATCAAGACCTTTAATTCCATTCTTCTCCTTCAAAACAACAACATCATCGACAACAATACAACACACCAAAACAACAACTTCAACATCGACCAACAACAATGACAATCTTTCCTCACGAACAACAAACCCAAACCTATACCCAATCACAATACCAAAATCGACACATCAACCCGAATTAAATCTCGACGACTCAAATTAAAATAACCACTAAATCCAAATCCAAAAACCTTTTCAAATTTTCAATGTTTGTACGATTCTCGTACAACATATAGCTGTCAAACCGCATCACCAAAAAGGAATTCCCAAAAAAAAACAAAATTACCCCCGTTGGCCTCTTTTCCCACATTGATTGAACACTAAATGAGGAGCCCAAATTTTCCTATAAAAGGGACACGGTAGATAGGAAGGAGACCAAGTCTAAAAAGAGGGAAAACCCATTTTTGAGCAAAATCAGTAAAAAATTTCATTTTTAGTAAAAAATTTAGCCGTCAATTGGTCGGAATTCTCGAAGGATCGACTTTCGGTGGTGGTGAAATCATACGTTAGCTCGAGGTTCCATTTTGCTTCTCTGAAAGAGGTAAACACCTCTTTTCGTTTTGATTTTTGTTATCAATTTTTTTCTTCTTTATAAATCTGTAGTCGTAAATGTTGTTTGCCGAGAATAAGTTGTTGTAAACGACCTAGAAGGCCATAGTCTCATTTGATAAAGATTGTGGCTTTCAACGTATTGATGCGTTAGCATATTTAGGTTTCTGATTTCTATTTATTTTCATAAAAGTTTGCAATTTTTTATTTTCCATCGGTGATCTTAGCTTTTTAGTTCTTTAAAGCTTGAATGTTGCTCCAAGTATATGTCTTTCTTGTTAATCCTCGATTCATGTTATCGGTGTTTCCACACGCTTGGTTTCTGATTGATTGAACATTGTTTAATATGGGATTAGATTAGTGTTTTTATCATGGTTGTTAGCCTACATGTTTAATTGAAAGATTTATTTGGTAAAGTTCACTTTTGGTGTTTTACTTTAAATGAAGACTGCGGTTTGAGTTTCTTTGGCCTTTAATGCTAATGTTAGAAAATAAACCATGACAAGGTCACCAATCCAATGACTCCTTAAAAATTATTTCGACTCTTGTAGATTTGTTCTAACAATGTCGAAAGAGGATAAGGATTAGAATGGTATGATCTCACATTTTTCTTCTCCGACAGATTGTCTGATTTTATCTTAAAAAAAATGTTTGTTGTAGTGTAGAATGTGCTTATTTTTTCATCTAAATCAAAGTCTCTTTTCAGGAAATAAAAGATAGAGTCTCTACACGCGCTTGGTATTCATATTGTTGAGTATAATTTATCGTGTCAAAATAGCGTGGTTGGCAATTGGAGTTAAATACTTTCGAGTACCATAGATCTTTTTAAAACAATCTGACTAGAACTTTACTCTTCCCTCTTCTGAAACTTTGCAGTAACTCTAAAGAAAATATAATAGTCACTTTATCTAGTGTGGATATGATGTTTACCTTTGTTAAATTATAGACATTTTTTCTCCTGGAGATGGGATCTTGCTAAATTTATGTCAATTGTCAATTCTTGTTTTTTAGGAGTTCAATTGGGTTTGTGGTCAGGTCCCTTTCCTCATTTATTCCTAACCTTCAAGTTTCTCTTGGACTGAATAAGTGTTAGTTTAAGATATTGAATATATTGTCGGATAAAAGTTTATTGCGAAGTTATCCTAGAAAAGCGTGATCTCTTGCAAATCTTTTGGTGCAAAAAATGTTAAAGAATCCAATATGAATGCATAAGATGGGGTAACCCCAGTTGGTGCGCATTTTATTTCTTCAAATTACAATAAATCAGTTTTTCCATGATACAGTATGTTTGAAATCATTAAGGTGCTTGATTATTTGAATATCCATTTTCCTTATCTTATTTTTATTATCCATTTTATTGTTGCTTGTCTTTGGTCCATTCATTTATTATTGAAATTTGGATTCCTTAAAATGGTCAATAGTAGAAGGATATCACGAGGTATCATTTTGGTATTCTTACTTTTAAAATTGGTTTTGAATAGGGTAGTATTTAAGTATCAGGTTTCTATTTACTTTTCCCTTTGCATTTTGGATATGTTTTGATTTCTTTTCTTTCTTCTGTTGCATGTGAATCCGCTTTGGAGTCCAAACGAGCTCCCTCTTTTTTGCATTTCATGACGGGCCAATAAGGCCTATCTTTTGAGTCGAATTTCGCAATTACTGCAAGACCGATTGACTTTTGGATAAAGAAGTTGATATTGATGGAAGAGGAAATTGGTTGATACCCATTGATGAAAATTTGTCAAACTTGTATTGTTTGTTTTATTATTTTGTTCTGCTTCTTTATCTATTTATTCATTCATTTGAGCCTCGAAGCCAAAGTTGTAATTTTAATACAGGTGAAGCAGATTTTGGGCCAAAAGGTCCAAAAAAATGGTTCAAGACAGGTTATGGGCTAAAAGCTCAATATTTAGATTAGGACAGGTGACGACGGGCCAAAAGCCCAAATGGATAGTTTAGGACAGTTGCAAGCGGGTTTGGGACCAAAAGCCTAATCTCATTTTTTACCTTTTCCTTTTCTATGTTTATTTGCTATTTGTACCTTCAAATTTAGTTAAATTCCTTACTAAGTCGTCAAATTGATTTTACACAAGTTTTGTCCTAAATCACTTTCTTTTAAAAATCAATCTTTTTAAATTTAGTCAAAAGATATTTTCAAATAGTCCGGATAACTGCAAGTTAGCGGACGTTTTAGGTGCCTTAAACTTTCTTAAAATGTTAATAGGAACCGCTTACTCAGAATCTTCAAATTTAAATGATTTTTTCTATTTTGGATCGTTTAAAGTATTTCATAAAGGTTTCTTAATTCCTTGTCAAAATTAATTGGCGACTCTAAAAGGTAAATTTTCGCAAAACAAAAATGACGATTCTGTTGGGGATTCTAACTAGGTTCTAACCAAATGTTTGATTTCATTTATTGACTAACTGTTTAAATAGCTTACGTATTTATGTGTTTCAATTTTGCAGAATTTAATTATTGCATTTCATGGCATGGTCTTGCATTGATTATTAATTTGTTTTGGGGTTTCACGGATGTCCCAGCCCCTATTGTTCACCTCTAAATCAAATTTTGGAAATACGACAGTTTACCGGCACGTTAGGCGGTCGGAGGCTGATTGTGTTTCCAAACTCAAGTTGTCCGCTTGGGAACATGTGTCCAAACCCACTCTAGACACCTAGGATATAGCAAAACCAAAATCATATTTTAGGTATGAGACTAGGACGACCCAATACCCGAGGGACTATTGGGCCCATTAGAAAACATGCCTTGCGTCTATTGACCCCGAGTTAATTACTGATGAATCATATTTATGTGTTGAAGAAGAATATATGTTTGTTTAATCCAATCCATTATCTTCTGGGGGTCGGGAAAAAAACTGGCTTTGCTTTCATGTAAGGATGTCTTAATCATACACCAATTGAGAGAGACATTGAAGCAAACTAAGAAAGAAATTGATCGATTTAGATGGTTGCATCTAAGGCAAAGCTATAAGGAAATAGCTTGATTATCAATGGATGTCGCCAATGACAAGAAGTGGACAAAGCTAAGAAGGCGAAGGCCGATAGAAGAAGCATTCAGGAGTTAGTATTTCCTATCCCCTGCGTGGGAGATCATTCATTTTCTCATGTGATTTCTATTTCCCTAAAGATTGTACCCCTTTTGTGCAACTTTTGTAGGCATTTATGCCATTTATGTATATCTATGAAATTGGGGGGATAATGGATTGGCTTTAAAAAAGACATATATTTTATTCAATGTTCGTTAGGCCTAAACCCTTGTCTCAAAAGGGTTACTTTAGTTAGGATACACGTTATTATAATGTTTTTATGCGATATAATTGCCTTATGTGTTTACGTGCGTTTATTTGAATCAAAGGCAAGTTTATCCACTATGCTCATGTGGATCAATTTGGCTATGACACAAATGACTCTACATGGTTATTTCTTGTCAAGTATCTTGCATTACTTATCACATATGGAAACTAACACATCTTTCTTTGAGTTATTTTACTTTATAGATAATAGAAAACTACTCCGTGTTGAAATAAGTTGGGAGAACATCCTTACTTCACTCGGTCAAAAGCACATAAGATCCCATCCCCTAATCATCATTCAAACATAACTGGAAGTGATGAAGAAAATGCATTGACCATCAGGGACAATGTAATAACGGAACAAAGTGAGATGATTGTTGAACTCGTGAGAAAATTGAAAATGCTTCAGGAGGAGATGAACCATACTTGAGACTTGGCTAACCTGGCCATCACTGTAAATGCTCCCACTCCAGAAGGACACGGGAATCCACTCCAATTCACTCTCCTCGGTACGCCTATTCTCGGGGACCATCCAAATAACATATCGTCCTCTTTCGCTCCTCAATTTATCCAAAACACCAATCGAGAAAATAACCCAGATGCTTACCATCTACAAAATATATCCCTAACCCCAGAAAATCCATTTCTAAATCCACAAGATTCATTTCTGAATCCCCAAAACCCATTTTCAAACCCACAAAACCCACTTCCAAATCCACAAAATTTTCTTCCAAATCTACAAAGTCCACACCCAAATCTACCAAATCTATCTCCGAATCCATAAAATTCATTTCCGAATCCACAAAATCCTTCCCAGATACCACCAAACTACTCTCAAATTCCACAAAACTTTTCCAATTTCCAAAATGTCCTCCCCACCTACCAACCAACCTTCTATCATCCTCAAAATCAAGCTACCCTTTTAAATCCTCATCATGTCATCATATCCCCTGACATCTATAATTCCTTTCCTAATCCCGAGATAGACCATTATGAGAAGAAGGAAAAAGACTGGAGGATCGAGCATGAAATGAAGTTGTTGGCTATGAATGAAGAGATTATGAGGATCAAGGAATCTCATGGGTGGGGAACAATGATGGTCTAGGTTACGATGATCTAAGTGTTCACCCTGGAGTAGATCTACCAGAAGGAAATAAGGTCCCTAAATTTGAAGTGTTCGACGGTACTAAAAATCCAATGGCCTATCTGAGGAGGTATTATGATCAAATGGTGGGGATAGGAAAAAATGAGGCATTATTGATGTGCCTGTTCATCCAAAGTCAAGAACTGAAAAGATAGACTAGTTGGAGGTCATTGGCTAAAGGTTTCCTTGATAGGTTTGCATTTAACATTGAAATAGTCACTGACCGATAATCATTAGACCGGATCAAGCAGAAGAATGATGAGTGTTTCCGAGACTATGCCTTCCATTGGAGGAAGGAAACTACCAAAGTACAACCCCCATGTATGAGAAGGAAATGGTATCAATTTTCTCTCGCACTCAGGAGGGAGAATTTTTCACTAATATGGTATCCGCAGTTAGGGAAACTTTTATAGATTTGGTAAAAATCAGGGAATCGCTAGAGGAAGGCATTCGAATGGAAAAGATTGTCAAAACCCCAACATCATCCGAATCTTCTGCATTCTCAAAGAAGAAAAGAGAGGATATGACTGCGGTCTCTACTAATTTTGTGGATAAATTAAAGAAGAAATTCAAGCCAAGGAATATTATTTCCTCACCTCCATCATCAAGTTTTCAGCTTGTATTATACGCCCAATCCCAATATTAAGCTCCGCTTCTAAATATTTTACCCCAGTACAAAGTTCCGCAGCCAAATTATCAGTCTCATGTTCAAGCTATTCTTCCAAACAACCAAATAAACATCCAAGCGCCTCCAAACTATCATCAAGTACCTCTTCTCGCTAATCAAATCAGTATGGCCCCCAACGTCTAAACCTTGAAAAAAGACCTCCCTAAAACTTCACGTAGCTGGCTGAAAGTTGCACCCAACTCTTTGGGAAATTGAAGGATGTCGATTATTTACAGCCTATCCAGCCAAAGCTTATCAATCCCAACTCCCAATTTTATCATGCCGATCAAAACTGTGCTTATCATTCAGGAGCGGTGGGGCACAAAACTGAGGATTGCGTTAGCTTAAAGCATAAGATTCAAGATCTGATTGATCAGAAGGTCATTACGCTTTAGTCGCTGGCACCAAACGTCAACAGTAATCCATTGCCTAATCACAAAGGAGTCACGGTTATTATGATCGAAATAGCAGTCGAATGGGTATCTAGCAAGACTATTACTTAGGAGGATTCGCAAAATTCCAAAAAAACAAAAAAATAGAAAAGATAGAGAAAGTCTTGCTTCTTTAAGTGTCTTGAGTAAGAATTTAGAAGAAATCATTGATCCCATTATGGTCCCAGAAAAAGCATCTAAGTATGGGTTGGATACCAGCCAACAGAGGAGGATAAGATTGAGGATAAGTCAAAGACGAGTCTGCACAGGCCTTTGTTGCTCTTGTACCAGTCATTTCTCATGCGTGATATGTCAAATAATGATGGCCTTGGGTATGGGATAGGAAATATTTTCGAGGGATGCAATGTTGTACCAGAAGATTTTTCGAAGTCCAGTGGCGTGAAGAAGGTTGCACCAAGAGAGGCTTTGCAAAATTGGACCTCCACTCCATTCATAACTCGTCCCCATCATGATAGATGAAAGGGAAATTACTAGTAGTTTTAAAAAATCGGTGATGATCTGGAGGAGGCCCCATGATCCACCTTTTTATATCCCAAATTTTCATTTTATTTTTTACAGCTTTAAAAAAGGCATAGGCCCGCATTTGTGAGGGTCATGAGCCATAGTTTTAATTTATTTTTAAAAAGGCCTCCCTTCATTTAAGAATTTATTTTTGAAATATGATTATATTATTATCTTGTTATCATCTAACTTGGTTTGTTTCAAAAGAGTTATTTAAAGCCTGCCAATATTATGTCATATCAAGGATTAGACGAACAAAGCGAGGGGAATGATGATGAATAGAAAATGTGATGAGTAGCAATTAGTGGAAGATATAGAGGAATTTGAAAACTAAAAGAAGACCACCTTGGAGGAGACCTAATCCTACCTGAGATTGATGGTCAAGACTTGACCAAACCAATCAATTTTGATGCGGTAAAGACATACTGTGTTTGAAAGATATTTTAGTTTTTATTTCCTTGGCTTATTTGTAATCGTCTTTATGATAGTATCTATTTTATAATGTGTAATTGCCTAGAATCCCTTTCTTATCATGTACGAACTATGTTTGACCTGAATTCCCAAGAAAGAGATATGTAGGTGGCCTATGTCGGCTTCGGTCAACCCCTTAGGAAAATTTATCCTTTTCTTTAATGTATAAACTATGTGATGGCCTGAATTCTCAAGAATGATATACGTAGGCGTCCTATGTCGGCTTCAGTCAACTCATTAAATTTTTCTATATATCTCTAGAGTAGTCCTGAACTACGTTTGACCTGATTCCTGCTTCAATGAGATACGTAGGCGCCCCAACGGCTCGGACATGTAACCCCAGAAAATGAAAATTGGGCCAAAATTTTTGAGAAGGAATCTCGAAAATTCACAAGAGAAAGATCATAATCCAACAAAGAGAACGAAGACTAACAAATACTTTAGATCCTCTCGAGTTGATATCATATCAAACAACTTTAAACTGGTTCAGAAATTTTGAGGAAGGCCTCAAAATTTCCTCCAAACACTGGGATATATTTCAAATTCCCCAGCACCAGAGGTCGAATTCAAACTTTTGAAGTCACTAGCTGCGACAAAGTCTAGGTAGACTCAATTTTTGGCTATGACAGAACTATTTGAACAACCCTCCAACAATGATGATGAGTTTTGGAAATCCTCCATTGGATATAGTCAAAACCAAGAGGAAGACGTTTGTTGAACTAGTACATGACATGACTGGCAGAGATTTTCTAAAGATTTTTAAAAACTTTCAAAACTATTTTCTAAAATTAAGACTACTTTCAAAAATCTATACAAATCTTTTACTTAGTGATTGCCTAGACGTCTATTGGAGAAAGGAGCCGGGGTGGAGGTACCAATATGATGGAGCACCTGAAAGATGGCGAGGAGCAAATGAAGGAGTGAAGAAGGTGAACACAGAGTAGTTTCAATCAAACTAATCATTTTTTTGTGGATGCAGGGATCAATACACAAAAATGAGAGTCTCTTTCAAAAAATCCCCGAGCAAGTTGGGAGCCACATTAGAGAATATGATGCTCGAGAAGGGTATTTTTGGGTAGCCCCAAAGACAGGTTAATACCCATTTGTTAAAGACCTTTTGAATTATCTATCTCATTTCTTGAGACCATGAAGGACAAACAAAGGTGCCTTATCTTCTTTATAAATATTGTATTTAGAATTGTTCTAAAAAATAGTCCCTAGCAAAAGAGACTTCATGTCTTCTGACTATCTACCTTGAGCACAGGTACACATATAAAACAAAAATTCAGACAAAAGGATTCAGGCGAAACCATCTTCATTGTCAAAAGGGCCATTCCATCTCATTCCATTGCCAAGAGGGCCATTTCATATCATCTTCATTAAATATCTGATGACGTGCGAGATATCATACGCTGGCTTCGAGGGTATCATCTATATTAAATATCTGATAACATGTGAGATATCATACACTAACATCGAGGGTATCATCTGCATTAAATATCTGATGACACGCGAGATATCATACGCTGGCATCGAGGGTATTATCTGTATTAAATATCTGATGATGTGAGAGATATCATAGACTGGCGTCGAGGGTATCATCTATATTAAATATATGATGACGCATGAGATATCATACGCTGGCATCGAGGGTATCATCTGCACTAAATATCTGATGACGCGTGAGATATCATATACTGGCGTCAAGGGTCTCATCATCTAATATCTCTTGACATGTGAGATATCATATGCTAGCATCGAGGATATCATCATCATCAATATTTGTTGACCTGCGAGATATCATACGCTGGCATCGAGGATATCATTAATATTTACTATCTGTTGACACGCGAGATATCATACACAAGCATCGAGGATATTTCATCTTGAGTCAGCATTTGAGTGCATCAGAAATACGTGATTCAAACTACACATGAGATTTCCTAGAAATTAATAATTTGAGGTTCATCTATATGTCATATTATTTAAAATACGATAGTGTGCAAGATTACCTCTGAGTTGATAGACCATAGGTCATCCGTAAGCCGCAACAACATCCTAACTGGATAGTGTGCAAGGTTACCCAAAAATAGATAGTCCAAAATTTATCCATAAGTCGCAACTAAATACTTACTGAAGAATATGCAAGATTATCAAATTGATAAGTCCAAGGGTTCTTTATAAGCCGCGTCATATCCAAGATCGATTATGTGCAGGATTACCTAAGGACTAGCAATTTAAGAGATATCTATAAGTCATATTGTATCCAAGGTCAGATGATGTGCAAGAATATCTGAGAACTAGCGATTGGAGGGATATTTGTAAGTCATCTCTTTTCCAAGGTTGGATAATGTGCAGGATTACCTAAAGGCTAGAAATTCAGAGGATATCTATAATTCGCCACATATCGAACATCAAATAATGTGCAAGATTATCCAAAGATTGTCAATTCAAGGGAAACTTATAAGTCGTATCGATACAAAAGATACACAAGACTTACCCGAGATAATATGGAAAGAATTATTGTCAATAACCGAAAAGGTTATAATTCCAACAATAAGCATTATAGGTGACCAAAAGGGTTGTTGCATCAACATAAGATTACACGATTGCAGGGACCATTCTACATAAAGTGTCGGCAGTTTCCAAAAGGAATACCCCACTTTGTGAACATATTCAATCGACAAATGAGATAATTATGCAACAACCAAGAGGGTTTTTATGTATGTTGTTCCAAGTTATTTCCTTCCAAATAGGTACACAAAAGGATGACTTCGCTTTTCAGGAAACAACCCACGTGGAGATATGGTAAAAGACCACAGACCACTTTCGTGAATTATGTTTAGCACTAACACTTTTGTTTAAAACATTGTCGAGAGAATCCTAGAGGATGAAAATCTCAAATCAAAACCACAAGTACGGACGACTCCAGATAGGACGCAGCACAACGTGGAACTCTTTCTTAGCAGTAAAATGGGACATAGTCTAAAGAGGGACGTCAAACTCTTTGGACGCGAGCTAAAATATGATCGCCACCACCATCCAACCATACCCCTATTAGAAGGAATGTGGTAATTTGGGATATTCTGGTTTCAGCTTCACCTTCAGGATATTTCTAAACTCATATCGAGGGTAAACTTCTCTTTCTTTCAAATTCGAGTGATAGGACACCAAGAGTTTTGGAAATTATGTCAAGGTAAGTTCTTACCTATGGATGTGAAGAGCTCCATATTCATGGTTAAGACATTACAAGCCTCTTTTTCATAACTCGAACAACTTGTCAATCATCCTGAGCCAAAGATCGTCTAAAATAAAATACTATCTTTTCTACCGATTGAGTCAAACTATAAGCAGTCTGATTCCCTGAGTCTCGGGGATATGTAGGTTGGGATCTATGTATAAAACTCGACTGCATTCCAACCTCCCCCCAAATCCCTCTATTCCCCAGCTTTTCAATTTTACCAAAAAAACTCCAAAATTGAGATAGCTGATGAATTTTTTGAAAATCATGCTTTAAATCAAGCTTTATGAACTACAAGTGGCCTGAATTATCATGAAACTTGAGATATGTAGGAAACCTGATACCGAGGTCCGGCCATAACTCCATGAAACTCGTGCGAAAGTCGACCTCTTTCAAATTCAAATTTTATGGTCGGACAAAAAATTAGGAACATCAACCTCCCTTTGCCTAGGGTTAATTGCATCCACCCTACCCAAAGGGAAGGGGAAGTTGTTGACACCTAATTTTTTCCCTCCGCGACTACATTTAATCCTAGATTTCTTCAATTTTTAATAAAAAGTAAAATATTTATTTCATCCGGATAAATGCTCTCTAGAATATTTATTCCGATTAATTACGTTATTTAAGTGACGACTATACATTTTCGTATTCACATATACGATATCTTATAAATTTTGTTACTTAAATGAATATTTTTATAAAATATTGGAATTTTATTTAGATTGAGCTTGAAAATTATTTCAAAAAAGGTAAAATCTTGATTTAAATATAATTTGTTCTTGAAAATAATTTATTTAGAAAATATGAATTTTATTTTTACTAAATGAAGAAGCTCGGGATTAAACAAGGTATTAATTCGTATCGAATTTTGATTTAATTCAGTCAATTTATTAAGTTCGGTCATAATTGAAATCGATTGGCCACAATCGCAATGCAATTGACCAATTTGATTTTTTAATTTGATCAAAACCTTAATCAAATTAGGCTAAATCCTAATATATTAGGGGTTATGTTTTAAATAACCTCCCAAACCAATCCAATTCAATATCAGCACCACCCAGATCCAATATTTTCATCACCATCCCAATACTATCATAGGCCCAACACGGAGGTTCTATTTTGCTACTCTGAAAGAGGTAAACACCACTTTCTGTTTTGATTTTTGTTATCATTTTTTTCCTTCTTTATAAATCCATAGTCGTAAATGTTGTTTGCTGGGAATAAGCTGTTGTAGACGGCCTTGAAGTCCATAGTCTCATGTGATAAAGATTGTGGCTTTCAACGTATTGATGTGTTAGCATATTTAGGTTTCTCGTTTCTATTTATTTTCGTAAAATTTTGCTATTTTTGATTTTCCATCAGTGATCTTAGCTTTTTAGTTCATTAAAGTTTGAATGTTGCTCCAAGTAAATGTCTTGCTTGTTAATCCTCGATTCATGTTATTGGTGTTTCCACACGCTTGGTTTCTGATTGATTGAACATTGTTTAATATGGGATTAGATTAGTGTTCTTATCATAGTTGTTAGCCTACATGTTTAATTGAAAGATTTATTTGGTAAAGTTCACTTTTGGTGTTTTGTTTTAAATGGAGACTATGGTTTGAGTTTCTTTGGCCTTTAATGCTAATGTTAGAAACTAAAACATGACAAGGTCACCAATCCAATGACTCCTTAAAAATTATTTCTACTCTTGTAGATCTATTCTAAGAATGTCGAAAGAGGATGTGGATTAGAATGGTGTGATCTCGCATTTTTCTTCTCCGACAGATTGTCTGATTTTCTCTTAAAAAAATATTTGTTTCAGTGTAGTATTTCATCTAAATCAAAGTCTCTTTTCGGGAAATAAAAGATAGAGTTTGTACACGCGTTTAGTATTCATATTGTTGAGTATAATTTATCGTGTCAAAATAGCATGGTTGGCATTTGGAGTTAAACACTTTCGAGTACCTTAGCTTTCTTTAAAGCAATCTGACTAGAGCTTTACTCCTCCCTCTTCCGAAACCTTGCAGTAACTCTTAAGCAAATATAATACTCATTTTATCTAGTGTGGATATGATTTTTACCTTTGTTAAATTATAGACATTTTGTCTCCTATAGATAGGATCTTGCTAAATTTATGTCAATTGTCAATTCTTGTGTTTTTAGAAGTTTAATTGGGTTTGTTGTCAGGTCCCTTTCTTCATTTATTCCTAACCTCAAGGTTCTCTTGAACTGCATCAGTGTTAGTTTGAGAGATGGAATATATTATCGGATAAAAATTTATTGCGAAGTTATGCTAGAAAAGTGTGATCTCTTGCAAATCTTTTGGTGCAAAAATTGTTAAAGAATCCAATATGAATGCATAAGATGGGGTAACCCCAGTTGGTGTGTATTTGATTCTTCAAATTGCAAAAAATCAGTTTTCCATCATACAGTATGTTTGAAATCATTAAGGTTCTTGATTCATTGAATATCCATTTTCCTTATCTTATTTTTATTATCCATTTCATTGTTGCTTGTATTTGGTCCATTCATTTATTTTTGAAATTTGGATGCCTTAAAATGGTCATTAGTAGAAGGATGTCACGAGGTATCATTTTAGTGTTCTTACTTTTAAATTGGTTTTGAATAGGGTAGTACTTAAGTATCAACTTTCTAATGTGTTGATTTACTTTTCCCTTTGCATTTCGGATATGTTTTGATTTATTTTCTTTCTTCTTTTGCATGTGAATCCACTTTGGAGTCCAAACGAGTTCCCTCCTTTTTGCATTTCATGACGGGCCAATAAGGCCCATCTTTTGAGTCGAGTTCCGCAATTACTGCGAGACCGATTGACTTTTGGATAAAGAAGTTGATATTGATGGAAAAGGAAAATAGGTTGATACCATTGATGAAAATTTGTCAAACTTGTATTGTTTGTTTTATTATTTTGTTCTGCTTCTTTATCTATTTATTCTTTCATTTGGGCCTTGAAGCCAAAGTTGTAATTTTAATACAGGTGAAGCGGATTTTGAGCCAAAAGGTCCAAAAAGATGGTTCAAGACAGGTTATGGGCTAAAAGCTCAATATTTAGATTAGGACAGGTGACGATGGGCCAAAAACCCAAATGTATAGTTTAGGACAGGTGCAAGCGGGTTTGGGACTAAAAGCCTAATCTCATTTTTTACCTTTTCCTTTTCTATGTTTATTTGCTATTTGTGCCTTTGAATTTAGTTAAATTTCCTACTAAGTCGTCAAATTGATTTTACACAAGTTTTGTCCTAAATCACTTTCTTTCAAAAATCAATCTTTTTAAAGTTAGTCAAAAGATATTTTCAAACAGTCCGGATAACCGCAAGTTAGAGGACATTTTAGGTGTCTTAAACTTTCTCAAAACGTTAATAGGAACCGCTTACTCAGAATCTTTAAATTTAAATAATTTTTCTTCATTTAAAATATTTCATAAAGATTTCTTAATTTCTTTTCAAAATTAAGTGGCGACTCTGAAAGGCAAATTTTCACAAAACAGTACCTAACTTGGTAAATTTCAACTCACTAAGTCATCACCCAAGTCACCAAACTCAACCACATTCAAAACAAAAAAAATTACCTTAAAAGTACCTACACTTTATCAATTTCAAGTGACTAAGTCACCTACCAAGTCACCAAACTTAACTACATTCAAAACAAAAATTCACCTTTAAAGTTCCTACACAACTCACTAAGTCACCAAACTTAATTACATTCAAAAAAAAAATCCACCTTTAAAATACCTACACTTCAACATTTTCAAGTCATTAAGTCACCTCCTAAAACAACAAAGTAAACTACCTTCAAAATGATAAATTCACATTTCAAAAACCTACACTTAATCAATTTCAACTCACTAAGTCACCACTCAAGTCACCAAAGTAAACCACATTCAAAATTATCAAGCATAGCAAAATTCACAATAAAAAGTGCACATATCAAGTACGCTTCAACAAAATTCAAAATAAAAGTTCACCTTCAAGCTAAGTAACTACACTTATTCACTTTCAAGCAACATATTCATTTATAGTTTAATAAGTCAAACAATTGAACAAGTGTAACAAAACAAATAAGTAGAGGCATCACATGTCCCTCTCACACCATATAATCATCACAAAATTAGCCTTCTACAACAAACAATCCCAAACTAAACTACATTTAAAGACTTTATTACAAGAAAATAGAGATCTTGAGCCAAGGGTCTATCAGAAACAACCTCTCTACTTCTTTGGAGTAGCGGTATGGACTGCATACATCTTACCCTCCCCAGACCCCATTTTATGGGATTACACTGAGTTTGTTGTTGTTGTTATTGTATTACAATAAAATAGAGAGAAATTAGCTTACCTTTGGTTGGCCTAAATTAAAGTGAAAGAGATAAGTGGTCACCGAATCTAGATTCAAATATGCTGGTAGCATAAATATACTAAATTAGGAGCAGAAGAATAATTTTCAACCTGTCATTCAAAACATAAACATTTAATAAACAGTATTCAAGCAGAAGAATAATTTTCAGCCGATAACATCTTCATCTCAAAAGTCTCTCAACTTCGTTGTATTCAAGGTATCTAACTATTTAGCAAGGAAAATAGTACAAACAAGCAAAACAAGAAAATCTACCTAAGGTCTTCTTAAAGAGAGACAAACTCACTCTGAGAAGAATCAGTAGACATAAACCAATATCTCATCAAAATGCACAACAGTATGCTATATGCTACACGTTTTCATAAGGAAGAGAGATATTAGCTGAGCTTTCATTTCATCCAGAGCAAACAAAACAACAAGAACCACATACCAAATACTTCAACTTTAAAGCACAAAACAAAAAAGTATGGTTTATTCCAAGGAAACACCACAGCCTCACAATATAGCCAAAAAACAAAAAACTACTATTTTTTTCTCTACAATACAAAGTTAACCAAAGCATAAAAAAAATAAGCTTTTATTGTACTTATTTTCTTCCACAAAAGATACCTACATACAAGACATAGTTGTTGTTCCAGACCTGAAGTTAAAAAAGAGTATAAAATTAAAAAAATCAATTCTCTTTTGGATCACTCTAAAAATTGTTTCTTTAAAAAACACCAGGTGGGGACAGTAGAGGAAGCTCCCCATTATCATATCCTAAAGCATTTCCAATAAAGCAGACAGGCGAAATGGTATTTTAATCCACAACAACAACAACATACCCATGAAACAAGTGGAGCCGGAGCAGTCGCCGGAGTAGATCGCGACAGCAGTAGAGTTTGTGTGTATGTATTTGTGTGTATGGAAGAGAGTGTGTGTATGTATTTGTGTTTGCCGTGTATAAGTGTTTTTGTGTGGTTAGTTGCTTAGTTTGGGTCAGGTCGGGTGCAGTGGGGTCGGGTTACTTCTTTTTAATTATTTTTTTAATTAACATTAAGCCGACCACATGTGGTCGGTTTTTTGGAAATATTTTTGAAAACTGACCACATGTGGTCAGTTTTTACAAAAATATTGATAAATTAAAATTTAATAAACTAAAATTAATAAATTAATGAATTAATAAATTAAAATTAATTTTTAACAAATTAATTTTTTAATAAATTCTATAATATTAATAACAATATCCAATTAATTTAATACAATGCGTATAAATATAAATCTTTTAATTAATTATTTTATCATCACATTAACATGGGTAGTATATTTCCTTAATCGTATAATAATATCAATGAATTTTTCAAATTAAGATAATTTTTTGTTTAATTAGATTTTAATTATGATATTATATATATATATATATACCTCGTAGTACAACTTGTTAATCAGATAAATTATCAATTGCTTGTCTTACATTATTACAACGTCAACAATATTTGTGTATCTACATTGACACAAAATAATATATCTATTTCTTCAATAGTATGATATCAATGTATTATTCAAAATATTTTGATATATAGATTCAGTTATCAAGCTTTCGATAACTGTATATGTAGCGTCACTACACGAGATATACACATATATACATATATTCAATTGTCTATCAGCTTTCAAATACGTACTATAAACATCACATTCAAGATTTTACTACCCCATAATAATATACAACGTATTTCACATATACTCAGATAATTATCGGTTAGTTTATCTTATGTCATTAATATACCTTCACTATATAGTATGTATATACTATATATATACCTATACATACATACACATATACACACTATCGACTATATCAAGTTCTAAATACATATTATATACATTGCATACGTACACGAGTATATTATCTAATAATATAATGCGGCGTATTTCATATACATACTCTGATGAGTGATCGATTAATTATATTTGATTAGCTTAATTATATTATACTAGGTTTTGACTACATCATTTATCAATCGATCACAATATCATACATACATACATACATACATACATATATATATATATATATATATATATATATATATATATATATATATATATATATATATATATATATATATGAACTCTTGAATGCATACTATATATATCACATCCACATGTATATTACCTTATAATAGAACACGTTCATTATATTCTGATGAATTATCGATTATATATTACATTATTATGACTGCAATAGTAACACAATGTCATTATCTCAACGGTATGATATATATATACACATATCCATTATACAAAAATTATGCATGTTTAACGTCATTTAACGTACATACAAAGGAAAATATTTATTTTATATATTGAAACATAAATAAAAGATAAAGATTATTTTAACGTAATTTATTTATTTTATTTGATATATTTTGTAGTGTAACTTTTTCACAAAATTTAAGATTGATTGATTTTTATTCTTATTATATTAGTTATTGACTACGTGTGGTCAGTGTAATTTCAAAAAATTATATATATATATATATATATATATATATATATATATATATATATATATATTAGATTATATATATAATTATTTTTTAATAAAAATAATATATATATATATATATAATTATTGCTTTCTAAAAATTATTTATTTTTAATTTTTTTTTAGTTCAAAAACCGACCACAAGTGGTCTGTTTTTAAAAATAATTTTCTTTTTATTTTAATAAAGCCCACCACAAGTGGTCGGTTTTTTAAAATAATTTTATTTTAATTAAAAAATCGACCACAAGTGGTCGGTTTTTAAAAATTATTTTATTTTTATTTTAATAAAAACCGAACACTAGTGGTCAGTTTTTAAAAATTATTTCTTTTTATTTTAATAAAAACCGACAACTAGTGGTCAGTTTTTAAAAATAATTTTCTTTTTTTATTTTAGTTAAAAACCGACCACTTGTCGGTTTTTAAAAATTATTTTCTTTTTTATTTTAATATAAACCGACCACTAGTGGTCGGTTTTTAAATTTTTTGTTTTATTTTAATTAAAAACCGACCACAAGTGGTTGTTTTTCTTTTTCTTTTTTTTTAAAATTTTTTTATTTGTAAAAGAATTAATAATTAATATAAAAATTATTGAAACGATTTTTTTGAAATTTTAAAATACAAAAGCAACAACAATTTTTTATTTTTTTTTTAAAAAACGACCATATATGGTCGGTTTTTTCCGATCATATTCCGTGGTCGATCTTTTGTTTTCGGAAATCCTGTATTTTTTAGTAGTGAATATCGAGGCTGCAGTCAATGTCTTTCACAACTAGAATTGATCTGTTCCCTGTGGAAAGTCGGACTCTCCCTAAGTTCTGAGTTTGTGCGTATATCAGTTATAAGCTCTAAATCATATACTATATCAAAGTTAAGGTAATTAGCCATAGCTGCTATCAAACTTGATTTTCCAGTCCCTGGAGGACCATACAACAAGTAGCCACATTTCCATGCTTTACCAACTTTCTTGTAAAAATCCCGTCTTTTCACAAACCTCTCCATGTCGCTCACAATCATTTCCTTGATATCTCTGTCCATGGCCAATGTGTCAAATGTTGCAGGATGAGCTAGCTTGATAGAAGTCCATGTATAAGCTCCCGAACTTATACGAGTATCTCATCCTCATGTGTTCACTATTCATAGTGAAAATTTGGAGCGTCTTCTTCTCTTCTTCCACCTTTTTTGACTCCTTGAGGACGAAAGGGAAATAGGATTCAGACACCATGGACCATGTTCTTGTATTTCTTGTGAAAAGAGAGCTCAAAGTAGGGATTTTCAGCTTGAGATGCCGATGATTGATCTGCAGCGTAATTGGTCCGCTTTGATTCAACATGCCTTGTCACTTGCCTCCATTTGAACATAACACCATTGAGCTTATCCAAACTGTTCAAGCTATCTGTTTTACTCTCTCAACAACTTGAGCACTTGGGGTTTTCTGGATCTTCTTATTTGATCTACATGATATTAGAGCCTATCTCATTTCAATTCTTGGTTTATTTATTACTGGATCTCTTATATTATATTGTCAATACTTCAATTGGTAGGTTTTAGTGTGGAAGGGGCCAGGTGTTTACTTGCATCCATAGGTGAAGTTATGGTCACCCTCATATAATTTTACTTATTTTATATTTTTTTTAAATTCTTTCTTGTTTTTTGTACGGACATTTTAAAACAATAGATAAGAACTGGGGAGTTTGAAAAATAATGGTTACTGAAAGCTAAGCAATTGAGGACAGATGAATTTTTATTTTTAAGGGAAAAGAGTTAAATTTACCTCTTACTTCAGAAATTGTTAAATATATTCTTCGTCATATTTTGAAGGCAAATTTACCTCACTATCATACTTTGGAGCCAAATTTAACTCCCTGCTTTAGAAAATTATCAAAATATATCATTCATCATACTTTGGAGCCAAATTTAGCCTCAATGTAATACTTTGGAGTCAAATTTATCCTCGTTGTTAAGAAAATTTTCAGATATACCATTTCTTTAATATAATAGTTCAAATCAACGTTAAATGCCTCCCTCTTTATAAATAAAATACATCACAATCTAACCCACCAAATACAACTCGAGCCACAAAAAATACACAAATAAATAATATACCCCTTAAGTTTTGTTGGTCAAAATTTTTCAACGAGATTAAGCCACTAGATATTTATTAGTGCATAGCTCATGAAAAATTGACCTGCAAAGAAATATATCCCTCTCAGTTCTTGAATCTACATCAATGCAAAACTCATGAAAAGTAGCACTAGGCGGTCAAATGCACTAGATTAGGCCCGCTGGATATTTCTCTAGATTATTGAGTTAGTAGGTCTCTGTGGGTCAATCTTGACATCTCTTTATTTATATGTCTTTATATGCAATTTAGTTCACAAATTTTTCATTATGTCAGTTTCTCAGAAACTTATTCACTGATTCTAGAATCTAAATTCACATTGAATTACATATCAAAATTTGAAATTTGAATATAACTGAACAGGAGTAGAGTTTGTAGTCGACATTTTCTCTAGTTTTATGCTTTGACGTTATCCCATTCCGTTTTACTTTTTGTTTGTTGAAAAAATTCGACCAACAGAATTGAGGAAGGGTATATTAGTTTGTGTACTTTTTGTGGTTCGGATCGAGCGAATTAGATTAGGTTGTGGTTTATTTTTTAAAAATTGGGCAACTTAACGTTGATTTGGACTTTTTTGTTAAAAGAATGGTACAAGTAAAAAGTTTCTTAACAACAAGGATAAATATGACTGCAAAGTATGATATCGAGGGTAAATTTGACCTCAAAGTATTGCGAAGGGTATATTTAGCTAATTTTCTAAAGTGGAGGGTTAAATTTGGCCCCAAAGTATGATAACAAAAGTAAATTTAACCCAAAAATATGACGAAAGATATATTTAATCAATTTTTAAAAAAAGTAGAGGATAATTTGACCCTTTTTCCTTTTTTTAAGCTGAAGAATATTGGCCGAATAAAAAATACCGTCTCTGTTCTACTAATGACATAAGAACAACTCCAAAGAGCCAAAGATGCTTCTCCAAGCTTGGCAAATGAATCCCTTACTAGCAATCCTACCATATAACTACTTATTTAATTACAATCTCTTGGCATATTTGTTAAAATAATATTTTTAGTCTATAAATTCAATTTCAGTTTGCAGAAATTGACATTAAAGCGTTTACAACAACAAATAGATTTATAGCCTATAGATATACCTCAAGGATCGTTACTTTGTTTAACCCAAAGTTAATGCGCTTGGCCAATAAACTGTATAAGAGCAATAATTAATTTTAGCTCGACTCATTTGTAGGAGAACTCTACCGCAACTATATTTCTTCAAAGTGGAGATGACAAATTTTGAGGAGATACACGCAATATGGCTTATAAGTTTTAATAAGTTCTTTTCACGTTTCAGTGACTAAATGTGGTAATTTTATTTTGGTTTCCTAGTTTAGCTACAGAATATTGGTACCATGCGGGGTATCAAACACCAAAAACAATCCCTTCACCTTGTACGTGAAACGGAACCCTCAGAAAACTGATTGTCTAATGAAACACTGATGCGACTCTTTTGTTGAATCTTAACATCAGCGAATTAGGAGGGGTATCTCGAAACAACGTTAACATGGGGGAATGGGTAATGGGGTACACTGCACGCACAGTTGCTCAAGATATTACTCAACTTGAAATTCAAGCTCTATTTATTGGACTGTAGCTGGCTATGGAGCATAATCTGAAACCTCTAGAAATAAATGTGGATGCGGAACATCTCACTACTATGCTAAATGTTGCAAATACAAATACTGACAGCTCTACACTCTTGTGTGATTACAGGCTGGGGCGGATCCACTTTGGTTTAAGTGGGTTCATATGAACCCAATTCGTCGAAAAATTACTCTGTATATATGTGTATATATAATCAGTTTTTACAAGTATAAAAGTATATATTTAATTTTGAATCCACTATGAACAAATGAAGTGGCTAGTCTAGTGGTTGTGTGTTCATATCTTGATACCTAGGTTGCAGGTCCAAAACCCCCCCCCCCTATAGCTTCAATCCTTTTTTTTTTTTAAACTTATAAGAATGAGTAAAGCTGTAAAGCCTTTACTTCTAACAGGTGAAGTTGCTAGTCCATTGGTCGTGTGTTCAAATCTTGATATCTGGGTCGCGGGTTTGAGCCCCTATAGCAGCATTTCTTTTTTACATATTGAACCCACTTGGTGAAAAGTCTGGGTTCGCCACTGTTTCCTACTACTACTTTTTTTCATACTTAATTTGTTTTCCTAAAATTTATTGAGGAGAAAAGACATGAGCTGACCATTTTCTAAAAAAATAGCCACAATTTGAAAAGGTGGACATCTGTAGCCAGTCGACTATTTTTAATTTTCTTTTTTAGCCATTTGGCCCAATTGGGCACATGCAGTCTCTATACTCAATTGATACACTTTTTGAATGCATGTAGAAACTATATAGAGTCGTATAAAATATGTATCTAAATAATAATTGTAGTTAAAATTGTATAGAATGTGTATAAAAATGTTGTAATTATTATATAGAATATGTATATGTATATAAGCTGTATCATTATTATATATAAATATATATCTTTAACAATTGTATTATATTAAAAGTATATGATATTGCATTTTATTGTATAAAAACTTACAAAACAAAACAAATAGTATGTTATTTTAATAATGTTGGTGAATGCAAAATAATTTTAAAAAAATTAATAATTACTCGATTGTTTAAAAAGAATTAAAAAGAGAATTTATTTCTTTCCACACACCCAAGCACCTCCTGGTTCCATTTCTTCAAGTTAAACATTAAAAGAAAAAAGGAAAAAAAATAGTGAAAAACAAACAAAAAAAAATATAGGAAGAAAGAGGAATGCAATATTCAAGGGACATTTTGGTGGAAATGACTACTATATGATAATATGAATTCAAGGGCCATTTTGATGGAAATACAATCGAGGTCCAACCTGTAACCCCAATTGGAACGCTGTCGGTACCGTGTCCCGAAGGACTAAAGAGTCACCCTCTATTGGCAGGTATTCTCATGAGATATGTGTCAACCCTCAACTGGTAGGAATATATCTCAAACCTATGCTGGCTACGTAGTTCTGGAACTCAAGGACTATTATAAAAGGTCACACCCTCTACTGAAAGGTGAACCCCCATCCCTAGGTTCGCTCAGTGCTAAATCCAACTCCCAACTGAACTTACACTAGTACTGAACTAGTTTCAACTGAACATTTATTTCTGATAGTGCTCTCAAGATCATAAATATCTAAGTATAATGATACTATTCATGGCTTAACTTACTAAATACTTGAGAATCAGAAATCATGTTAAGCACATAGGTATCGGGTGTTCATAACTTGCCAGTACTGAATGATCATAAATACAATAGCTTGAAAATTGTAATATAGAATCATGGTTCAAAGCCCAAAATATAAATATTTCCCCAAAGAAGTGAGAAGCATGAACTTGAATAATGGAATTATTAAACATGAGAAAACAACATGATTGCATGGCTAAATTCATAATTTCATATTGTAACAAGAAATTCACTTGAATATGACATGGGTAACTGAAATCTAAAGCATGTAATAACCCAATTTTTCATGGGATCATACGTGGACATGAATTAAGTTCAAATTACATAGGATTCTTATTCCTCATCTTCACACTTTTTCGCTATTTTAGATGATTCCACAGACAAGACATCATCTAAACATAATATGGAAAAGTTCTTTGAATAGGTCCCCACTAATCATACTTCTAAATTTACACTATCCTCAACACCCTCACTCGTATTCACCTTCTCAATTTCAGTCTCAAGAGAAAGATGACAACTAAGTGGATGTGATTCATATGGTGGTGGTGGCATCTCCTTAACAATTTTATCAATTTCTATTTTTGAGTACTCAGACTTCCTCGAATCATTAACAACTTTGTCTTCAATAGGTTGGGAAGTCAACTTTGCATCTACCTCCTTAGTTTTCTTTGGAGGTTCTTCATTGAGCTTTGTACCACTCCTTAAAGTGATTTCAATTACTTGTTCACTATCACTTGACAAATCACCTTGAGGTCTGGTATTATATACCTGTTGCACTTGACATATCTGCATCTCCATGTTCTTTATGGTAATCTACTGACTCTCTAGAATGGCCCCATTACTCTTCATATCTGCTAGCAATTGTGCTTAATTAGCTAGAAGTTGTCTCATCATCCCTTCTAAATTGCTAGTTTGAATCTGGGCCTGGTAACTCTGAAACTGCGGTTGCTGAAACTATTGCTGCTGATTGTAGGTGTTTATATAGTATTGACTTTGATCATAGCCCACAAACATTAATGAATCAGGGTTGAATGCACGCATATCTTCAGAATGACCACTATTACCATAAACCATACACCATAGAGAATCGTCATCACTCGAAAACCATCTATCCCAGGCTGTCATTTCAAGAAGTATGATAAAAGGAGAAATAAAAGAAAATAAAAAGAAACTAGAAATTAAAAACCATTTACAAAGCAATATAGAAAAACAAAAAATAAGATAGTTGCCTAGTTATAAGTCCCCGGCAATGGCGCCAAAAACTTGACAACGCCCAAGCATATACGCAAGTGTACGTGGTATTATCAAGTAGTAAAATGGCCTTCAATAAAGCCCAAGTATCGATCTCTCAGGGACTTGCATTGGCCACCTATCCAATTTTAGTTTAACCAATTGAAGAGAGTAGCAAATAGAGTTTTAAAGTTGTAAATTAAAACTAAACTAAACTAAACTAATGCAAAAAAAGTAATGACTTAGGAAAATCTATGGATAATAGCCCAGGGTTAAGGCTTACGAATAATCATACTATGTTGTTGAACACCATTCATTCGCTTGCTTATCTGGGTTGTTGATTCGTAAGGTTAATTACATGATCATGGTTTCCCAACCTCTAATCTTTTTCCTAAGTTGGACCTTACACCCACATCGTTGAGCGGGAATCTAATAATCCAATTAAGTGATTTAAAGCTATCATCCTACGTGTGACTCAAGTAAGACATCTAAGTACATCCCTGTTCTAGATGCTAATTCAAGTCTCTTATTTTATAAAGAAACGAGAACCTTACTTTGCTTATTCCCTTTTTCAATCGTCCTATTCCCTCTACTGAGTTCATAAGGTTGACAATGGATGTATTCTAAGGATCGTGAGTCCTCAAAATAGTTATAATAATAAAAAAAACAACCAATAATGATAAGTAACTCAACAAACTTAATCCAAAACAAAAGTAATCATGAATGTGGCCTTAACCTTGGATAGGAGTTTTAGACTTCAATGGAAATATTCACCATCTAATCCCTTGGATTGATGATATAAACCATGAAATAAACTAAATATAAGATAATAAAACCCTAAAAATAAGTTTTGGTAGTCTCCTTAATCCTCCAAGATGTCCAAAAGTATGTAAAAATGTGATACAACATGTATTTATAACATAGGAGTAAACCAAGTCCTAATAGAAGTCGATTTAGCTTGAAAATCCCAGATATGGAGTGGAGCATGCGCCGTACCCTCTATTCCTATGGAATGGAGCGTGTGTCGCATGCTAATCACTGCACTCTCTGAAAGTTATCTTCAGAAATTTTTCTAAGGCAAGGGAGCACCAAAATGAGCCCGCATCATGGGCTAATCGCCATTACGACCACCACGCGCTATTTGATTAATATTTTGGGCCTATTATGAATCCCTTGGAATTTTGAACATGTCCATTGTCCACTCCTACAGTCCACACACGCCCTAGACATTCCAGGGGTCCAAAAGTGCGTCAATCTGCATATTGTGCCTTCGTTGAGTCATTCTAAGCCTTTTTGAGTTGGTACCATTTTATTTGAAGCTTGTATATCCTTCATATATCATCATAATCCATTAAAAAAGAATACTATAGCATTAAACACAAAAATTTAAAGCTCAAATTAACACAACATCCAACACGACGAACTAGAAACACGAGCTAAGCATAGGCTAATTTCACTTTGATCTTTAACTCATTGTTTTGACCCTTGGATTGATCTAATTGACCCTTGATAATTATAAAAAAGTTTTTTCACATATAGTTACACATAAAAACCATTTGGAACACTTTAAACACACTAGAATCCGTCGGAATCAACTAGACAAGCACCTAGCTCAAGCTAGTAACACTAGTTTTTCGAGTTGAACTCTAAATAAATCTTTTAGGTACAAACTTGTTTGAAACTCACTCTTAACATCATAAACACATGATTTACCACATTGATACACATTTATATCATTATCAACCCATATATTACACGAATCACCCTCAAAACAAGGCTAAAAAGGCTAGAATAGTGACACTAGAATGAATAAATACATCCAACATCATTAAACTGGGTAGATAATTAGCAAACTGATATGTTTCATTTACCTTATTATTTAAATGTATCTATTATACTAGATATAACTTTCTTGAGCGTAGGTTATTAGGTTGTTATAGATAGTTAGTGTTGGTACTTCTCGCCACCTTCATGAATTAGGATTGGTTGACAATGTTGCTGAGTTCATGTGTTTTCATACTCATGCTTGTTATTTTTTACACGAGAGAAGTATATTTCACCCCCCCTGAACTTGTCGAGTTTTGTTCATGGTACACTTGAACTTTGACTTGTCCTAAGTACCCCCCCCCCTCCAGAACTTATTTTTTTAGTACTTCGCATGGCCCTTTTTGCTAATATGGCTAAATGTTTGGGTTTCACACTCCATCACGCGCGTGATGGAGTGATTTTTCAGTCAAATCAGCCTTTTTAATGGTTAAAAAATGAATAAAAATATTTTTTTTTTAATTTCTTCAAAAAACTCAATTATCCCTCTCACTATTTATTATCCCTCTTCCTCCATTACTTCCAATCTAAAAAAAAATTCATTCATTTATTAATTTTGTAAAACTCTAGTTTATCTCTTAATTAGTTTATGAAATAAAACTTTCATCTATTTATTAATTTTGTAAAAATTTTGTTTATTAATCTAAAAAGAATTTCATCCGTTTATTAATTCAATCTAAAACTCCAATTTTCATTTTTATGAAACTCCTTCAATTTTGTAATCTTAATTATATATATCATATGAGTTGTTGTAACTAAAGAAATGTACTAAATATCGAAGCAGATATTTTAAAAGATAATAACAAAATAAATACTAAAGAAAATAATACACATACTTATAATGAAGAGAATGTATTCATATTGATTATCAATTTTTAGTCCCTAACGATTTGATTTTCAATTTAACCGATAAGAAAATACTCATAAAATTTAAAAAGTAGTAACTAACATGAAAAGAAACTGAATCTTAGTTGCAACCAAAATTCTATTTATATATATGTGTGTGTGTGTGAGAGAGAGAGAGAGAGAGAGTGTGTATATATAGAGAATGTAAAATAATAATTTAGCATAAACTTATTGGGTTATCGGTTTACCTAATAACCCAGTAAAAAAATTAAAATCGAATCAATAACCCAATAATTTTTTTATATAAAATCATTAAAATTTGTTAACCCTATAATGATAAATCAATAACATTTTTGTCGATTTGATTTTTGTGCGTCCCTAACTTAAATTGTAATTTCTTACTCCGTTAATTATACTAAGAAACATATTTGTGCATGTGAGTCTCCTCAAAATCCTAATCGAAACACTAATCGGAAACTACTATAAAATACTAACCGAAAAAAATAATTTTATATTTTTAACACACACCAAAAAATAAAAAAATTTAGATAATAGCTTACTTGATCGACGAAAATTCAACTATTCACTATTTTGGAGTAGAGAAAAACTGAAAAATATAATTTTTTTAGAGAGAAATCGGATAATTATGGGTAGAAGAGGCTTACTTTTTTAATATAGGATAAATATAAGGGAAGTGGGTGGTATTTATCTATGTGGACAGCCACATCAGCGTTTTTTTCCACGTGTCCGTACGTGTATTACACACTGTGGATTTTCAGCAAAAAGGTGCCACACGACGTACTAAAAGAACAAGTTCGAGGGGGTACTTAGGACTAGTAAAAGTTCTGGTGTACCATGAATAAAACTCGACAAGTTCAGGGGGTAATGTATACTTCTCTCTTTTTGCACCTTATGTGTAGGTACTAAGCTAGTGCTCCTTAGGTATTGTTCTTGTGGTTTTATTGTAATTATTCTTTAGAGATTCTAAGGTTTCAACTACTAACTCTAGATATATTCAATTATCTATCCTATCCTAGTCTTATGCAACTTATTCACATTACAAACATTTTGGACTATTTCATTGTAGTTGTACTCTTAAAAGCTTGACTTGTGACTACCGAACCTTGGATAGTTTTGTTGACCCTTGATTTTTTTCTAATCACCTATTTTAGAGTTATTTTCTATTTTGATATTAATTTTTTTCTTCCAATCTTTAGTTATTTTAAAATATGTGTTGGGTTGAGTTTTAAGCTTACCTATTGTGGTCAGTATGATGGGTGCCATTATGACACTAATTTTGGGTCATGAAAAGTTGGTATTAGAGACCTAAGTTCATTGGTATCATAAATAAAAATTGAGTCTAGTTGAGTCTCGTGTATCTATGCAGAGATGTTCGTTATCTCTCTTTGAGAGGCAATGAGACTTTAGAAAATTTTTTGTTCCTCTTTCTTATCATATAAAATGACCCCTTCATTTTATTAGTAAGATTCTTATCTTATTCTCTCACAGACGATGAGAACTTGTATATTTTTAAGTGGTGGTCAGGAGCCTATTCCATCCCTCATAACTGCTTCCTATATTAGAACACATGGATTGGTAAAAATATGGTAGAGGCATTGATAGGGGTATAGATTAGGTTGTGCCTCAAATTTGTCTTAGGGTGGAGTACCCTGAGTTGAGTAAAAGGTAGATGATGTTCAGATTTTGGCTAATAGGGTGGACCCATGATTAGGCTTCACTAGGTTTTGTTGTTTCCCCAGTTCTCTAGGATACTTTGGATCATGTATTAGCCATTTTGGAGAGTTTGGTTTAGGGTGTTCGATTGATCGGTACTCTTCAAGGCTCTTAGACTAGAGTTAAGGCCTAAACTCCATACAAACAACCCATTCTAGTCTTTTCAATTCTAGAGGTACAACTAACTGCTAAATATGATTGCATGCCTTTACTTGGAGCTACAAATTGAGTTAGGTTTGCTATGTTAGCTGAGAATCATTATAAGTTTAAGATATTCAAAAATATAGACCCACACCAGTTTTAGGATGGCCAGAGTGAGAATGCATACAAGTTTATGGTTAATTTTCATGGGAGGCTTTAGAGTGTGGGTTTAGAAGAGTCCTATAGAGTGGATTATACAGCCTTGTATAAATGTCTCCCTGTTAAGCAGTGGTGGCACTTATATATTGACTCCAATACATGAGGTTCTCCTTCAATGAGTTGGGCTATATTTGTACATGCTTTTGTTGATAGATTCATTCCTCATAGCTTGAGGGGGGAGCATAGATACCTATTTGAGAACTTATAATAGGATAGTATCTTAGTGATTTAGTTTGAGACATAATTATATAAATTATCTTTTCATGCCATGGTAATTCTGTTGTATGAGACCAAGACGATTTAGAGAGTTGTGAGAGGTTTTGGCCCTTAAGATCAAATAAATGGTGTTTTTTATAGCCTATTCTAGAGACATTTTTCAAATGATAATTGAGAAAGCTAAGGAGTTTAAGATGATGCACCAGAAGGAGTATGAGGATCTGAGGGAGAAGAGGTTCCACACTTTAGGCTGGTTTAGTGGTACCTCATCTGAAGGTAGGGACTCTTTTAAGAGAGACTTTTGTCCTCAACATAATAGGCCAATTCATGTGGCTATACAGACGCCCAAGGGTGGCCATTTCAAATAAGGTTTGTAATGTCTAATGTGGACTTCTCATTGTTTATATCAGAGGTTATTAGATCGTGATGTCCATACTAAATATTTGGGGCCTTCTAAGTTGTTGATAGTCCCTAGATCTTTCTAGAAATATGGTAATCTAGAGCATCTCAAGAAGGATTATCCCAGACTTATAGGTAGGGGTCGATAGTAGGGTTCTCAAGTATTAGTCAGAGTAGTGGCACCCCTACCTAGCGGGCAGGGTAGTTCTTAGGGAGAGATACGCACCTCTAAACAATAAAAAAAGTGGTAGATGTGTTGTTCAGGTAGAAGGTGATAGGGCTTAGTGTTACACTTTTTTGGGTATGTTGAAAGTGGAGTCTTCAGATACGGTTATCATATGTGTCTCTCAGTATGCCATTATCTTTTTTAGTGTTATTTGATCCTGGTTTTACATTTTTCTATGTGATTACTTATTTTACATTAGATCTTGATGTTATATGTGAGTTCCTTACTATATCTATTTGGGTTGCTACCTAGATGGGTAATTTTTAGTAGTGGATCGTGTGTACTGACCATATGATATGACTATATTGGGGTATGATATTTGGGTATACTTGATTATTCTAAATATGATAGATTTTGACATAATTTTTATATGGATTATATTTCTCCATATCATGCTGCCTTTGATTATTATGTTAAAATAATCACCTTTTTTATGTCGGGTGTCTCGAGATTAGAGTGGAGGGTACTTCAAGATTGTACCCTAAGATGGTGATTTATTTTCTTTAGGCTTAATGGCTGATAACAAAGGGGTGTTTTATTATGTGGTTTATGATAGACATAATAGTGCAGCTGCACCTTTCTTAGAGTAAGCGAGGGTGGTTAGAGAGCTTATAGGCATATTTCCTACCAATCATTTGGTGTTCTCCTTATAGATATATTGATTTAGAGAAAAACACTAAGCATATTTCTATTCCTTGTTATAAAATGGTCTGATGGAGTTGAAGGAATTGAAGGACTTGTTGCAATATCTATTGATCAAGGGATTAATTAGGTTGATTATTTTTCCTTGGAGTGATCCTATTTTGTTTGTAAAGAAGAACATTGTGACTAAGCATATGTATATCAATTATCAATTGATGAACAAGGTGACTATCAAGAATAATGTTAAGATGTCTCAACCTACGCTGGCTACGTAGTTCTGGAACTCAAGGATGATTACTAAGAATCACACCCTAAACTGGCAGGTGAGTTCCCATCCTTGGGTTCACTCGGTGCTAACTTCTACTCCCATCTAAAGATACTGAACGTGATTTAACTGACGGTACATGGACTGAGTAACTGACTTCCGTTGACTGACGGAATAGTACTACTATCTGAGAATTAACTGAGATCATGAAATTTTTGAGGTTTCTTGAGTCACATGACTGACTGAGTTCTATAGATCATGGCTTGATTGAGATTATCGTGATAACATGACATGGCTCTAGGCACATAACTATATATTTTTTTCGGGTACAAGTACCCCAGGACTCGATGGAAGGAACTGACACACATGACTGACTTAATTGTAAGAGTAGAGTCCACAATTTACAATATCATAAGTAGGGGATTTCACACTAAGCATAGTTCTCAACATCTTATACATGGAAGGGAAATTCATACAACATGTATATACTTGCATAGCTTCAATACCATGGGCAATCCATATCACAACAACAACGCATATCACTCACATGGAATTCATGGGAAATCGTAAAGCATAGAGCATGGACATGTCATTTAAGCACTATTAAATCATGGGACATGAATTCTATCATCCTAGGCATATTATCAAACACTTTGCATGCATTCTTTTAGCTTAATGTGTTCATGAATTTCATCATATTAAGCCATACAAAGATCATGGGTTTCAACTAACAAACACATATACTTCATGAAAACACCTTTAGATATCATCTTGAAACTTAAACAACAATCATCAACATGTACATGCTCATATCACAACAAGACAATCACAAAATAATATTTAAAACATGGTTCTTCAGCTCTATGAATGAAATGGATCCATAGATGAACACTACGCATACCTGACTCAAGGTTCTTGATGTTTTTGAACTTGAAGGATTTGAAATCTTTTTTTTTTGTAGAAGAAGATTGGATCTTGTTCTTGGAGATTAAATTTAGAGAGAAACCCTAGTTTTTGTTTGTGAAATAATAATGAGCAAAATAGCTGAATTCGGACTCATCTGGGTATATATAGGCGAGTGGTAAGTGACTAAAATACCCTTGTTAAAATGGCCTGGAAATAAACTAAACGTGGCGTGTGACGACCCGATTGAAGGTCCGTCAGAAACTTGACGGTCCATCATTTCGACCGTCATACGTGGACCAGAAATGGGGTTCACTGGATAAGAGTTGACGGCCTGGATGACGGTTCGTCAAAAATCTGATGGTCCGTCAACTCGTCTGTCAATCCTTATCCAGAACGTAACCCTACTGCCTTGGCTGTGATGGTTAGAGTGGCGGTCCGTCAACTTGGACGTCGCACCTGGGCGTTTCGGTCAGTTCTGAGTAAAGCATCCATAACTTCCTCGTCTGGTGTCAGATTTGAACAAAATTGGTATCGTTAGAATGCTAACTCAATTTCCCACGTGATAGAAAGTTGAAATCTCAAAAATACCATGGGTACAAAAAAAATATTTGTATTTCAAAGCAAGTACTAGCATCCTTGAGATGATTTCTAGCTAGGAATAAGCACGGGTATTACACTAATCTTTTCCATATTCTATAATGAATGGCCCTTAGAATGGACCAAGTACATCTGGGGTCTTGAAAGCCCAGATCATTTAATCCACAAGCCTCAATCACCCCCAATAATTCTAAGCTCTTCCTCATGTCATATGGGATCCCTCCCAATTTTTCATCTTCTTTAGTAATTACATTGAAGTCACCAATCGTGCACCAAGGTAAAGATATTGCAGACAGTTGGACCATTTGATTCCATAGAGGTCTTCTAAGAGAATCTCTGCACTTGGCATAAACAAAGGTTACCAGATAAGGTTGTGCAAAAGCTGTCTATTTAAAAATCAAATTTTAAATTTATGAATCTTTTTCTCAAAGTTGATGTGATTCAAGTATAAGTACTTTAATATTTTTTGACTATTAATTTTAACTTTACTTTAAATATAGGAAAAATATATGTAGCTCCTTAGTGAGTTTTGTAGTAGTCAGCCTCCCGAAAGTCAGGGTGACCCAATACCCCAACATGTAGAGGAGGAGTTATGGGAATAAACTGTGGGTCCTGCAGTTAGAGTCCATTACTATGGATACCACAGAAATTATTTTGGCAAGAATGTTAGGTATTCGTCCGGTACTACATCGTATACCTCTTCAGTTGATAGAGAAACAATTGAATCACTAAAAAATATGGTTTCTAAACTCACTGGAGAGCTTGCTGAACAGAGAAAGGGTGCAGAAGAAAGAGGAGAAAATAGTATCACAAATCAGGATGCTGCAGGAGCAGTTCAACTCTTTTATTCAGTCTGCAGGGATTATTCCTCCATGTCCTGGTGATGCAGTTCGGGCTGCAAAAGGTCTAGGACCACTGGATGATATCAGCACAGAAGAGGATGTGAAAGACGAAGACGATGACGATGACGATGAAAATGAGTGGTAGTTTTTTGACTTTTGTATGTGTTGTAGTTTGAGTTTGGACATTTTTTAGTTGTTTTTACACTTTTTTATGTTTTGTTGTAGTTTTTACACTTTTACACTTTTGTTGGACATTTTGTATATGTTGTAGTAGAATTTTGTATGCTGTGTGGGAATACACTTGGATTATTGTTGTTGTTCTTGTTGTATTGTATGTTGTTTCATTTGTTGCTTTTTTATTTTTAAAAAAGAATTTTCTGAAAAAATCGACCACATGTTGTCGTTTTTTAAAAAAATTTGCAGAAAACTGACTACATGTGGTCGGTTTTTCTGGAAATTTTACAAAAAAAACCGACCACAAGTGGTCGGTTTTAAAATAAATAATTAATTTTAAAATAAAACCGACCACTTATCGTCGGTTTATTTTGAATTTTTTTATTTTTAAAATTATTTTCTTCTATTTTAATAAAATAATAATGAATTTTAAAAATATATATTTCAAAAAAAAAAACGACCGCACGTGGTCGATTTTTAAAAAGCTACCACACTTTTACCAACCACGCATTTTGATCGATTTTGTGATCGAAAATTCAAGAAAACCGACCACATGTGATCGGTTTTTGTGGTCGATTTTTAGTAGTGATTGAAGACCGAAAAGCAGAAGAACAGACTTTGAAGTCACTCAAATCTTATATAACCCAAGCACAAACTATAAATATTGTTAGGAAGCCAAAAGCTTAGGAGGTAATTTAAGTTTACCTTTCTCAAAACATCTTTTACTAGGTATATATATAGTCAGAGCACAAAACTTACGTGTTTTTATTAATTTTGTTCTTTATGGAATGTTGTTAGGTTACATTATCAGGGCCGCTAAACTTCATAGATGGGTTGTGGTCAACCCGTGGAAATGAAAGGATAATAGTATTCAAAACAAATCACAAAGACAGATTAGATCCTTCCTTATTGAGGCCAGGGCGAATGGACGGCACATCCACATGTCTTATTGCATACCTTACACTTTCCAGACATTAGTTTCAAATTATCTATTGAAATTGAGGATCATCCTCTTTTCTCTAAAATCTTCGATGTTTTAAATGAGGCAATGGTGACTCCTGCTGAAGTCGGTGAGCAATTACTGAGGAATGAAGGGGTCGAGACTGCTATGAGCAATCTCCTTGATTTTTTCCACGAGAAAATGAAAGAAGTCGATGAAATCAAGGCAAAAGGTCTGAAAAATGAACAAACCGAGGGAGAATTAGTTGACGAGATTTCTCAACAGTAATATAATTAAGAGTTAGTTTCTGGAAATTCTTTTTGTTTTAACTTTGATAATTGGAATGCATTTCGTTGAGAAAAACATCTACTACTATAGTGAAATAGAGTGCTCTCTATGATGTTTCGGCTATAAATATTAGCTTCTTTTATTAGTTGAAAAATATAAGTTCACTATCAGTTTTTCTCTAGTCGACTATACAAGTTTTAAAGCTCTTGCTAACTTTTTAGACGCATGCTATAGCAGGCGACAGGTGTTTTCTTCATAGTAGATTTTGTTGCTATCCATGTATATGCAAATAGTAAAGTAGAGTCTACTCCTAAGACACATCGAACCACTTAGAAATCTTTTCATGTGCAATCAAATATATAAGTTTCAGAAACTATTAAATCTCTCAATTGCTTTAATTTGAATTCAGAATGAATGAAGAAAATGATATCTGAAAAAGAGCTACAACACCATGAATTTGCAAGAACTAATATGATGTGGCTGTTGGGTTCAAGCTGTATGTATGAATGGAAAATGAAGGGAAAAACAGTGAAGGAAAATATAGTCACTAAAATGGAAAGTATACTCTTTTAATGGAAAGTTCACTAATTCTCTCACATTGGTGGAAGAAGAGAACTTTTAAGTGTTTATAATAAGGAATACTTACTTCACTTGGATAGTGAGGCAAGAGAAAGGTGGTACCTCGCGCCGTCATCATCGTCACTTGCTTGCCTTCGGATTTGAACTTGTCAAATGATTGATGAGATCTATTTTTTAGATAAAATTTATTTGAAACTTGATGAACAAGTGAAACTTTGATCCAAAGAATCTGATTTCACGCTGTTGGGCGATTGCGCGCGCACTTCAATAACCTGCGGACGTAGATGCAGCGCAGAAGCGACTTCGGATTTGGATTTGTCAAATGATTGATGAGATCTATTTTTTAGGCAAAATTTATTTGAAACTTGATGCAAAAACAATGGAATTTGAACAGTGTCACCTAGACTTAACATAATTTTTGATAGCAAAACACTCTTCATATTTTCAAAAACTCGTTGTGATCATTAGTTGTTGAGTGAGTTCGACGAATCCAACAATTTGAAATACCGCTATTGTTGGATTGAAAGTCATTTTATTCTGGGAGGAAAATTCCATAACCTCGGATACAGTGAGGGGAATTATTCTTTAAGGACATTCCGTGAAGCCGAGGGACTTGGATTTAAATTTCTGTTTCATCTTATTTTTGAAATTTAACACACTTCTTAGATAGATTATTCTTAATCCTGTGTTGAAGGTGTTAAGTAATTTCATAGGTGTTCTTGGTTTTACACTTGAACTTGTGTTGAAGTTATTGTGCCTAAATACAGATTCTTGTACCCGAAAACATTAAAAATAACCGTAGCTTCTTAATTTTGGATTGAGTTAAAAGCAGTATGTTCATTTGAACAGTTACCAGCACCCCCAAATACGAAATTATAATCCCAATAACCATCTCGAGCATTATGTGCATTTCCTTCACAGTAACACCTAGATTGATGAGTTTGAATCAACGATTCATCGGGTTGAAAGTCTTGATTATAGCCCACTCCATATAAGATTTGACGCATATGACAAGTGCTGTGCGGATAGGAGAGCCAAAATTGACCATTTCCCATGGGCGGACTCACTGTTTCGCCCGCTGGTGTATACGCCTTGCCTCCATATCGCACTGTCTGCGACCCATTTCTTAATGCTTTGAAAATGGTGTCGGGCCAAAATCCAATAACAAACATAGAGTGCAACTGAAGATAGTAGTCTGAAAATTTTTTAAAAACAAATAACGCCAGAGTTACAATTGGACATTAAAATTTCATTGAACTACATGAGAAATATTGCATTAGAAATATTTTCACCTAAAATGTCTCAAAATATATTTGCATCCATGTACTTAGTAAGTTTCAATATTAAGAAACAAAGAAGCTTCAATATTAATAAACAAAGGTCATATATAGTATAGAGAGAGAGAGAATTAAATAGGAAAGTTAGAGTTCATTTTTTAAAAATTGCTAAAACTTTGGGAACTTGCTATTGCATGTATAAGTTACCATATTATACCTTAAATTACTACTCAGAACCATCTCCTTTACTTCTCTGTATACTCTTTAGTTTCATTTTACTTGTCACAAATTTCGTAATTGTATTTTTATTTTTAATTGTCATTTTTACTTGTCACAAATATCCGAGTGAATTCCTCATATTGCCATTGAACTATTGATAATATCCCACAAAAGTTATTTTTATTTTTTTTAATGACAAAAATATCACTAAACTATTATTTTATCTCTTAGATTATCATCCTAATATTTTAAGCTACTAAACTCACTTAATTAAGTTTAAATATAAAAAAAAAATCATTAAACTATACCACCCAAATACATAACAAACAATGAGTAAAATATGAAAGCAAAGAATTCATCAAAGTGAATATATATTTTAAATAAACAAAAAATAGACATATTGAGATTTTTTTTTCTTTTTTTGAAACATATTGACATGTTTTTTTTAAAAAAACACATGAGATTTTATAGGACCATTTAAATGAAAAGTGGACACTCCCTCCATTTCATATTATTTATAAATTTTTTTCTTTACATGTTTCATTATGGAGTCGCAGTTTGAAGGTCATGAATTCTGAATTTTAATTTTTTATTTTTTTTGAATTAATGAGTTCTATATTATTAATATATATACATTCAATAAATTTTTAAAACATATATATTAAATTATCTTAGTTTATATTTTTCTTTTGTTCACTTATTTAAGAATGAGGGAGTATTATCTAATTTTTTTGTCCCGATATTCTAAGCTATTTGTCAGTTTATAAGACTAAAATTAAATTATTACTTATCTTTATATTAATTCTTTTTGAAATTATAAATATAATAAAGTTTCAAAAAAGTTCTTATATTGTTAATTTTATTATTTATAAGACACTGATAGAATCTAATAAAAAATTCTAAGGTAAATTATCCTTCTTATTTATAATTTTTTATGGGACGCATGAAAAATAAATAAATAATATTAAATGGAGAGAGTGACCCCTTAAAAATTTAAAAAAAAAATAGTCCTATATAATCTCATGTTTTAAAAAAAAAAAAAAACTAAAATTATTTTCACCATGTATAATTTATTTTTATTTAAAATCTATTTTATTTTGGTGGATTTTATTGCTTTTATATCAAAATTATTTTTTCTTATGTATTAAATGGTATAATTTAATGAATTTGTCATTAAATTTAAACTTAATTAAGTGAGTTTAGTAGCTTAAAATATTAGGATGACAATATAAGGATAAAGTAATAGTTCAGTGATGTTTTTGTCATTAAAAAAACAAATAACTTTTGTGGGATATTGTCAATTATTCAATGACAATACGACGAATTAACTCCAATTTTTTTAATTAAAATGTAAACATTATTTAATGGGGGTACTATGGTAAAGTAGTCATGTTATAATTATTTTTCTTAATCAATGTGTCAAGTCAAATTGTGATTAGTAAAATGGAACGGTGGGAGTACCTTTTGCAGCGAAAAAAATTAACTGATACTTCATCCATTCCTTTTTAGTTGTCACGTTTTGATTTTTAGAGTCAATTTGACTAATTTCTAAAGTTAAATTAGATTATATTAATTTGATATTTTAAAATTAAAATTTTAGATATGCAAAAATTATACAAAAAGTACTATAAATTATAATTTTTCTCATATCAATACGATGAAAAACTACATTTCAAATGTTGATCAAAATTACATTATTTGACCCTTATAAAGAAAAGAAAAATATGACAACTAAAAATTGACATAGGAAGTAAAATTATAAGGTAAATTTTAATTATAATGAATATGTGTGGTAATAATAGTTGGTCATCATACTCTGTAAATATATGGTAACAAGTAAGTTAACTTGATCCTTGTAGATCTGAATCTGCAATTCTGCAAAATCAGATTCTGATATAGAGACTTTTGGGAAAGCATAATCTATTGGTATTTCACTGCTAAGTTGAATAAATTCTGGACAAATATAGTTGTAACATCTAGTTTTCTGATGGGCATCTACCTATTTAATTCACAAAAGAAAAAAAAATATTACTCTATATGCTTTTGTAAAGATTTTTGTCGTTGAATTTATTTGTTTTTTCAAGAGATATATCGATTAATTCCTAACATACTTACAGTCCAATGGGTGTACAATCAAGTCCGTCCATCACCGTATAGTTTTGGATGTACCTAACCAAACAAACATCACTTCTAGAAATAAAAGTATTTCTTCTTGTATTTTAGGAAATCAAATTATCAAAAAGTACTTAATTAGATGCCAGAAAATAATTGCAACACTTACTCACCGATAAGTATTTCCGTTTTTTTAATTTCAAATCATGAAATCAATTGTTTTGAATAAGAAAAATTCAAATATGTTAATTTTCATGAATATATAACAAAAGCATATTAACTTACAATTCATCCGGCTTGTATCTCCTCGAAATTTGTGGTATTTATACTTTGAAGAAATATTGTTGCAGAACTGTACTGGCCATCTCCATTTACTTGTGGATTATACAAAGTAACGATGGTTGAGATACTAGTAAAATTATTTATTGCTGGAGATGTGTTTATGCTAATTCCTGCAAACTGATGTAGTTCTATATAAATTAATCAGAATAACTATTTAAAATTGAATTTGTTGACTGTTAATAATAATTCTAATAAATGTGTAAGACATTATTAAATAAGTAGTTACATCGATGATGTTTCCAGCAAGAGATTCATTTGCAAAGCTTAGGGGGGCATCTTTGGCTCCTTGGAGTTGTTCTTGTGTCATTCGCCGAATAGGAACAGTTCCAATTGGACAACCTTTTTTATTCAGCCAATACTCTTCTGCTGTAAAATAAATATTTTGATCCTTCTGCAGTTGCTTCGCATTTACTGATCTTTGTTTTTCTAGCTCCTTTGCAATTGTCATCTATCGTTTTGAAAATGATCATACGTGAAGAAAATGAGGAGGAATTTCAAAGAAAATACAAGTAAAATTATATTCTTGTAAACAGAAAATGTTACTGAAACATACATGCATGTAAGGATTATACATTAATAGTTAATTCGTGGCAGTTGCATCTCTATCTAGTCTTAATTATATTAAACGTGGATCAATGACAAGGGCAAGGTTACAACCAACAAGGAGTGATCAATTCAACACTTCCTCAAAAAATTATACTCCATATATATATAATATTATTTTTTATATTTATATATTAAATCTTCATTACTTTTAGCAAGATTTCTAACTTTACCATTGACTAGATCCTGATTTCACCATTGACTGGATATTTATATAAATCATTAAAGGCTAGTTTATTAAAAAACCAACTTTATATAAAGAAATAAATCTATTTATATAGTAACATAAGAGAATGTGCCGCTTCCACCACCAAAGTTGGCAACTTAATTAACAACCAACCTCTCCAGCACACCTAAATCTGCCAACTAAAACTTTGACAATATAATATGGAGTAACCAACAATGAATAAATCAAGAATTAATATGGAATTAACTCTAATATCATGTTGGATTAAAAAATTATCCGAAAAATTGAGTGAGACCCAGAAAATCCTAACTACCTAAGTCGGTGATAGAGTTAAAGAAATAGCTTGAATGGTTTGGGACATGATTCTTTGAATGGAAATCGAATCGTATAGACAATATGTACGCAGTTTTTGGATCTATTCCGGATCTGAGTATCTAACGTATACAGATAAAGTTCAACTCCCTTGAAATTAACAAAATAGACAAACATAGAGACCTATTTATAAAAGCTCCATTAACTTTAAAATAAATTACTCCCTCAATCCTATTTTACTCGTCCTAATTTGACATTGCACATTGATTAAGAAAAATAATTAATACATGACTATTTTACCATAGTACCCCTATTAGATAATGTTTACATTTTAATTTGAAGAAAAAATAATTAATACTAAAGGTAAAATAGAAAAAAAAAATCGTCTTATTTTGATTAATGAAAAATGACAACTAAAATGAGAAATCAAATTAGAAAATTTGAAACGAGTAAAATAGGATAGAGGAAGTTTAAAACATACAGGTGTGGTGTGTGTTTTAGGCATGTGTACCTCAGATATACAAATTTGAGTGTATCTAGAATTAAGTATCTGAGATTACATATATTGGATTGTGTATTTAGGCCTTAAAATATGTACATATCTACGTGTATTTGTGCGTAGATAACACTTTCAAAAATCATAAAGATACACAAAGTTTTCAGATCACAAAGATACACAAGGATACTGGAAGTCATAAAAATCACAAAGATACACGAAATCATAGAGATACACGATCATCACTATCGAATCCGTTTTCAAATCGACCCAGGGGCCAAAGTTCCTAGATCGGGTGCGTGAGTTTCTAATATATGTTCTTCTTCATCATATCCTCCTTACCAACGGCGAACAAACCTTTGTCATCTCTGAAATTAATGAAAAAATAATTTTTGTTCCACTTCTCAAAATGCAAATTCAGATCCTCTCCGGAGATTAATGGATTTTCGATGAGATCAAATCCATGAATTTTCAATAAGACCAGATCTATGTTCGCGACATGTGGGAGGAAAGATGACAGAGAGGGGAGATCTGTGAGGGATCTTCAGTTTGATGGTCGGGTTGTGATAGATCTATGAGGGAGGAGTGACTTGAAGAGAGAAGATCTAGTTGGTTGTTTCGCCGAATTCCGACATAAACGGACAAAAGAATTCACTGGAGCGCCAATGTGATGGTGGATCAGTGGTTTGGATTCACCTGAAGAAATGGGAAAAGAGGGTTGGCGGCTGATGGATACACATAATTTTGTGGATCTCAGATAATCTCGGAATTTGTATAGATATACTCTAATTTTATATTGTGTATCTGGACAATCACTTCGATATATTTAACAATTAAAGGTCAAAACCACTATATTTTTGATAGTTGATCATAATAAAATGACCCAATTAATTCGATATATCTAGTAATTAGGGGTCAAACATATTTCTGATGTTTTCCCATAATAAAATGGCCCAATCAGATAATTAGCCTAGTTTATAACTTGAACTCTAACCTATTTAGTAACATTTTTGGAGGACATCTTACATGAAACAGGAACTTATAAGTGAAAGAGGATCTCTATATTCCTTTAACGGCAATTACATGAAATTTTAAATTACTAGC
The DNA here is from genome assembly GCA_030864215.1 of Capsicum pubescens. NCBI lineage: Eukaryota > Viridiplantae > Streptophyta > Magnoliopsida > Solanales > Solanaceae > Capsicum > Capsicum pubescens. Next base: position 79,895,559 of record CM061541.1, on the reverse strand, counting down.
GCTTAATTCTCTTTTCAAAATGTTGGATATGTATAAATTATTAATTTAAAACTCAATAAAAAAGTATAATTCAAAAATTCATATGCTTGAAAACTTGATTCTGCCTCTGATGTAAATACAAAATACTGCAAACAACAGAAGTTTATGCTATTAGCTTTTGTTTCTCAAAAGAAGAGAAGAAAAAATATTTTAAAGTTGTATGAGTATAAATCTTGCACCTTGATTCTTTCTTTGTTCGATATTGAATGCAAAAGAGATGGTTGTTTATAAACATCCACACAATCATAAATATCTTCATGAATAGTCTGCAAACCTAAATTTATTTCACCAATAGATTATTCATTAAAAGGACAACATATAAACTTTGCTAATAATATCAAATATTAAACCTATAAAAATAAATATGTGACGACTATACCTCAATGACGACGTTTGCATCTCGACTAGACCTGTGTCCTTCAACCAAACAAAAGGCAATGTTGTTCCAAAATAAAATAATGAAGCATATAGTTGTTAATCTCAATACCATCTTTGTTTTTTCATTATATTTCCAAGATAACTTATACTCCCTCCGTCTCAAATTATCCGTCCCAAATTGAGATGACACGTTGATTAAGAAAAATAATTAATAACATAACTAATTTACCATAGTACCCCTATTAAATAATATTTACATTTTAATTTGAAGAAAAGGTAATTAATGCAAAGGGTAAAACATGAATTTTTTTTTTATCTCTTCTTGATTAATGAAAAAAGACAAGTAAAACGAGAAGTCAAATTAAGAAATTTGGGACGGGTAATTTGGGACGGAGGAATAGTGCAAGAGAAATGGTTCAATCTTGGAAAGCAAAAGAGAAATGGTTTAATCTTGGAAATTGGTTAATTATTTCGACAAACATGGTATCGAATCTAATTATTTAATGTAGGATTTATATGCATTTAATTCATTCAAATATTATGATTAATATTCTGAATCTGGACATTGTACAAGTATCCTTTTTGGTACTTTCTTTTGTTATTCTTATCTTATTTTGTTAACTTTATGATGTAAATACCTCTATTGTATAATGTCCTAATCTCTAAGGGGTTTGGATCACAAGTGACAAAAAAGTTTTAAAATGAGGTGTAGGTGACACAAGTCTTAATTATTAGTTGGAGGTGACAATTACTTTATTATGTATTAAGAAAGTTGGAAAAGTTTTAAAATAACCCACAAGTTTTTAAATTTACACTTTGATCCCAATGTATACCTAAAATAACAGGAAACGGAGGGAAAAAAGGCGTCTTTCTCTCTCTTCTCATCCATTGTTATTTTCTCTCTCTTAGCGATTTTTGTTGTTAATTGTTTCTGTTTCTGCTGCTTTATTCATCATTTTCTGCTTCATCTTCTTCTTGTCGACCATTTGTTGTTGTTGGTACAACGCCACTACTGCGATCTGACCAATTTCTTAGGTCAAATTTTGTTTACTACATCACTTTCCACTTTGGCATTACTTCATAGGTTACTTTGGTAAGTAAAATTATGATTTTTATTCGTATTTGTCATCTGGGTACACTTCTGTTTTTCTAACAATGGATAGAACTCCGATTATGAATCTAGCATAAGTGCCCACAATTTAAATAGATCAATCATTTGGTGCATCAGATGAGTAATCTGTTGCATCAGACTATTTATCTGTTGCATCATCGTATTATCTGTTGCATCAGACATATTATCTGTTGTATCAGGATGTTTATCTGTTGCACCAGAATAATTATCTGTTGCATCAAAATATTTATCTGTTGCACCAGACTAATTATCTGTTGCAACGAATGATTAATCTGTTTGAAACAACACAAATCAACCCCTGCCACAAACCCAACAGATAAATCTTGCTATTGCTACTGGATACTAAATTATTTCTTTTTACGTCGAATCGTCGAAATATTTGTTGAGAAGATAATAGACAGAATGAAAATTAAATATGGATTAAAACGTCAAAGATCAAACATAATTTATTTATTAAACAAATAAAAATACATATAATAAAGTAAAAGAAAAATAATAGTCTAATTATTATTATTATTATCAGCATCATCATTGTCAGCCGGCCAATCTTCAACCAGAAGTAGCAAGGCCCTCCTCAGCCTGCGTATCTCGCGGAGCATTCTTGATCTAACTCCTCCCAATTCCCATTGCAGATCACGAAGTTGATTCCGAAGTTTATTCACGGCGTCTTGCAGAAAAGCAACGTCCCACACTGGGTTAGCCATAATCTTATCTTCTAGAGTGAAATATGAAAGACGAGATGCAATAAATAAATAAAGTGTGTATTTGAATGAACGATTGAGTAAGAACAAACCTATTTATAGAGGATTAAATTTGAATGAGAGGCAAAAAGGTGCGACTATTCACCTCCATACATTAATTAAATTTTTGATTAAATTAAGAAAATAAATATTGTGATATAAGTCATGACTTTTCAGATTATTATTATTAATTAGTCTTTCGAAGAACCATTTTTATTGAGTTGTGGCAACAGATTCTATATTTGTTGCATCAGATAACACATCTGTGACAACAACTATATTATCTGTTGCAACAAATATAAAATATGTTGCATCAGATAACATATTTGTTGCAACTTATAATCTAACTGTTCACCTCCATTTATTAATTATATTTTTTATTAATGTGAAAAGTAATGAATTAATTAAATTAAGAAATATTGTGATAAGTCATGACTTTTCAGATTATTATTATTAATTAGTTCTTTCAAAAAACTGCTTTTATTGAGTTGTGACTCGATATAGGTTGCATCAGATAAATCATCTGTGACAACAGATATATCATCTGTTGCAACCATAGTGAACCTGTTGCATCAGATAATTTAATTGTTGCAACAAATAATCTACTTTTAAAAAAAAAACTATATCATCATACCATTAATCCAAATTTGCTTACTTTTTTATTTTATAAATAAAAAAAATAACTTTTCAAACTCCTTAATAAAATAATAATTATTTTATTATATAATAAATAATTAAAAAAATAAATTCAAAAACAAAAATGGTGAAAAGTCACGATCAGTTATTAAAATTATGGTTATAAATTATGTTAATTATTTATTTCCTTATTATTTATTTACGAAATATTTTTCATATTGAATAATCGGAACTCTGAGTCATGTCTTTCTCTTTTCACCCTCTCAATAACAACAATAGCCCTTTCTTTATTAATAACCTCCAGGTGCAACATATGATCGGTCTGTCGTAGCAGATTAACCTCTAACTGTTGACACAAATTGCTGCTCAATCCCTACCACCAAACGTTGACATGTTGAGAACAAGAAATAAACAGAATAATTATTATTAAATACTAAATAAGAATTAAAAATTCAAAGTCGACAACAAAATAAAATGAATGTTCATAGATTTTTGAATCCCTTAGGTAGATTTGATATACAAAAGTAGGAAAATAATCGCTAAAATAAAAAACATTACCTAATTATTATTAACTACTATTATTATTATTGTCAATCAGATATCTTTCATTCATCCGGCAGCCTTGCTCCGAAGTCAGCCAAATATCTCTTTGGAGTTCATCAATCAAACTGCCTTTGAAGTTCACGCAAGGACTCGATATGAATATTCTTGTACGAATCTGGATCATCCATATTTGTAAGAAGGGACCTATTTATAAATTATTGTATCTCAAAAAGAAAAGAAAATTGGTTTAAAATAAATCTAACAGATGGGTAATCTGTTACAAAATATATTCTTTCTATTAGATAACTTACAACATACTGGCAATTTTTTTGCAATAGATGTATATATCTGTTTAATTTCTGCAACAGGTTGATCACTGTCGTAACAGATGTCTTCAATTGATTGACAATATAAACAGATGTGTCATCTGTTGCAACAATCTAGTCATCTGTTTATTCAATTTAAGCCATAGATGGGCTAGGAAGAATAAGGTGCGTGCAGATGGATCCACTATCATATATGTGGGAGTTAAGTATGTATTATTGATAAGGTTACCAGGACAACACACACAAAGCACAATGTTTTAGTGAATGCAGTTTTTAACCGATTAGGCATTGATCATTCAAACAAGATCCTGCATTGTACCGTTAAGTTTGATGGGTTCAAAATTGATAAGGCTGAGGACCTCATGAAGATGGTGCAAATACCCTATTACGAATTACTGATGTTTGGTTCTCGTGTTTATGCGTGTCAAGTTTTGAGAAGGGATCAATATTTGTCGTCACTGCAGAGAACCAATAGCGATTGGACTTAACTTTAAATGTGCATTGGACCCTTAGAGAGCCCTTTAAGCCTCACACTGCATCAAACAAGAATGGAAAACCAATATAGTTATTGCCCTGACCAAAATTTATATGGTTGGGTTGCTCTCTCGAGTTGATGACTATATGCCAGAAGGTGCGGTAGGAGAATACTTTCGAGGGAAAATGGGTTGTTGATAGAAGACTATATCATCTGAGAGCTAATTGAAGAAGAGACACAGGGTAGAAAGTAACTTCTAACGAATCTGGCCGATGGAATTATCTTAACAGATGCGAAATTTGAATCAAGTGCAAATATAAAAGTGTATCCGGTAATGTAATTTCATCTGTTGTGTCTCTGAAATAAAAACAATGCACATGGACACTTTGCTAGGGAGCTGCATGGTCGGGATTATCACCTAGGTAGAAAATAGGAGAAGACCAACAAAGCAGCCTCACGGGTATCGAGGGTAGAAATAATGTTCAGCAAGTCTAGAAAACTTATGCCAACAACAACTGCAGTGAAAATAAGAAAACTACGTGAAGGCGGCAATTTTTGAATTTTAAATTTCATCCCATCTTCTTTTTTGTGTTTTCGATCAGGTCCACTGCCGTTGACTTGATCAGAACCACAAATGAGATTGAAAGAAAAATAGAGTATCATTGCTTCCTTAGAAATATGGTTATAGTTGATTGTGTTTTCTTGCCTTGACATGCTTTCAACATTCTTTGGAGAAGATCAGATGCTTGCTGTAGTAAGTGAATCCCGATAATTTTTATGCTTGCCTCCATCTTGTTGATTCTATATTCAAGCTGGTCGTTACCGTCTTTAAAGTTGGTAAGGAGTTCCTCGTCTCTTGTGAGCTCGATCAGGAACACTACCTTCAAAGTTGTGGCATTTTAGAAGCCTTTCAGAACACTTTCTCTTCAGAAGCTTTAAAGGATACATGGAGGGTCGCTGTATTTGTTTTAGATAAAAATGTGTTGATGCAAGTTGAAGATGTGGTCCCAACAGTTGAAAAACACACTTTTATTGAGCGTTGCTCCATGCATCTTGCTCAACCAATTTGATAAATTAGTAAGCATGGAGTTACGTAGCATGTGATTTAAACCGGCTCTACCAAGCCTATCAAATGTTACATAACTCCAACCTTATTACCCTATCAAAACAATATGCTCGAGTTAGTGCACATAGAAAAAAAGCCCAATCTGTCAGCCTTTCTGCTAATCACTCTTCTCCAATATAGATGACAAGATATCTTCTATGCAAAAGTCTACACCATCGCCAGACATGATTACCTAGGAACATGTCTAGCGACAGTGTAGACTTTTGTATAACAGATATCTTGTCATCTATATTGGAGAAGAGCAATCAGTAGAAAGCTGAGAGATTGAGCTCGTTCAATTTGTGCACTAACTCGGTCATATTTTTTTGATAGAGTAATGAGCTTAGAGTTACGTAATGTTTGATAGGCTTGGTAGAGCCGGTTTAGATCACATGCTACGTAACTCCATGCTTACTAATTTATCAAATCGGTTGAGCAAGATGTATGGAGCAACGCTAGATAAAAGTGTGTTGTTCAAATTTTGGGACCACATCTTCAACGTGCATCAACATATTTTGACCTAAAACAAACACAGAGACCCTCCATGTATCCTTTAAGGCTTCTGAAGAAAGTGTTCTGAAGGGCTTCTAGAATGCCACAACTTTGAAGGTAGTGTTCCTGATCAAGCTCACAAGAGACGAGGAACTCTTTACCAACTTCAAAGAGGGCAACGAATAACTTGAATACAAAATCAACAAGCTGGAGGCAAGCTTAAAAATTATCGGGAATCACATACTACAACAGCCATCTGATTTTCTCCAAGGAATGTTGAAAGCATGTCAAGGAAAGAAAACACAATCAATTATAACCATATTGCTAAGGAAGCAATGATACTCTATTTTCCTTTCAATCTCATTTGTGGTTCCGATTAGGTCAACGACAGTGGACCTGATCGAAAACACAAACAAGAAGGCATTGGATGAAATTTAAAATTTAGAAATTTTCCGCCTTCACTTAGATTCCTTGTTTTAACTACAGTAGTTGTTGGCATAAGTTTTCTTGACTTGTTGTACATCATTTCTACCCTCGATGCCCATGAGGCTTCTTTGTTGGTCTTATCCTATTTTCTATCTAGGTGATAATCCCGACCACGCAGCTCCCTAGCAAAGTATCCATCTGTATTGTTTTTCTTTCAGAGACACAACAGATGAAATTATATTACCGGATACACTTTCATATTTGCACTTGATTCAGATCTCGCATCTGTTAAGACAATTCCACCGGCCAGATTCATTAGAAGTTACTTTCTACCCTATGTCTCTTCTTTAATTAACTCTCAGATAATACAGTCTTCTATCAACCACCCATTTTTCTTCGAAAGCATTCTCCTACTGTACATTCTAGCATAAAATCATCACCCCGAGCGAGCAACCCATCCATATAAATTTTGGCCAGGGAAATAAATATAGTGTTTTTTCGTTCTTATTAGATACCGTGCTAAGCTTTGAATGCCCTCTAAGGGTCCAATGCACCCTAAAAGTTAGTCCATAGCTATTGAATCTCTTTACAATGACACAAAAATTAGATCCCTTTATAATGCTTGACAAAAAAACATGAGCAACAACCGACATTAAATCTTAACAAGCTATCAAAACCATATTCATGGTCCCTCAGCCTTATCAGTTCGGACCTACCAAACTTAACTGTAAAATTGCAGACATCTTGTTTGAACGATCTGTGACTAATCAGTAAAAACATCATTCACAAAATAGTGCACTCTATGTGTGTTTCCACGATAACATTATCAGTAATACATACCTCTCACATATGAAGTGGTTCCATCTACAAACATCTTATTCCTCTGATCCCATCTTTACTGCAGCCTCTTGATATAGTCCGTCAAAAGTTGATCAACTGTCAGTTCCTTATATCTATAAAGAAGAGGAAAAACATTGATGTAACAAAAAGAACATTGTCCATCTGTTGCATCAGATGTGGAGTCTATTGCAATAGATATGGAGTCTGTTGTAACAGATGTGGAGTCTGTTGTAAAAGATGTGGAGTCTGTTGCAACAGATGTGGAGTCTGTTGCAACAGATGTGGAGTCTGATGAAATACATCAAACCAACCTTTCTGGTGGTTTTATTTGTTCCAACAGTTTCTCCATCTGTTGCAACATCAACAACAACATAAACATCAACAAAAAAGAAATAACATTTGTTCCAACAACATCATCAACAACAAAGAAGCAACATCCTTTATGCCAGAACCATCAACAACACCACAAGTTCCAACAACGCCAACCCCACCAACAACATCAATAACTGCATCAACAATAATGAAACAAACAAAATACATACCAAAAAAATGATACTGCCAACAAGGCTTTTAAACTTCTCCCAACAGATGACTTTTTTCTCATAGTTTAATAAAAATTCTTGGATTGTTTATTCAACACTTACAAGTTTCTTAAATTTTTTTTAATAAATATGATATGGGTAAATAGTAATTAAATAAAAAAATAGATGTAAATAACATGCAAAGAAGAAGACGAGAATGAAAGAGAAATAATAAACCATACCTTAATATCAAAAAGGGGATCAAAATAGAAATTTAAGTTGAGGAAAGATATGGATGGGTTTAGATCCGAAAAGATCTATATAAAAAGAGAAGAGAAAAGAGAGAAAAAAGGCTGTGACCCTAAAGAGGAGAGAAAAAAAAGGTGAGAGTTGAATAAAATAAACTGCAGCTGAAGGAAGAGATGAGATAATTTATATAGATGTATTATGTATGTAGACGTGGTGGTTTTCAATATTCATTAATTAATATTAATTAATTTCATTAATAATTTGAGGGGCACGAGATAGACTAAGACTACTGACATTGAAAAGACAAGACAAGACTGCTCAATGAACTCACTTTTTGAGATATCCAAGAAATATTTTTTACCACCTTTAGTAGTAAGTACTACTACTTGATATTATCTACTCGGACCAAAAGCTTCTTGCTTTAAAATTAAAAGAGATAAAAAGATTTTCAAACAGATATGTCATCTGTTGCAACATATATAAATATATGTTTAAAAATCCGAACAACTCAGTCATCTGTTACAACAGATATAAATATTTTTTTGAAAATTTCCAACAGCTCAGTCATCTGTCACAACAGATGTAAATATCTATTTGATAATTAAATCAGATATATCATCTGTTGCAATATATATGTACCTGTTTAAAAAATTTCAATAGCTTAGTCGTTTGTTGCAACAGATTTCATAGCAATTGATTTAGGTGGAACTAGGGATGAATGAATGAGCTCTCAGGGTCAACTAAAAATCCAATCGAGTCTTTGAAATTGCATGGCATTGGTATTGCATTCATACCGACCCGAGTCGTCGATCGATCACTCTGAGTTGAAATAAGTTCTCATCAACTCAATATTAAGATAGTGATAGTACCTAAGTTAATTTAGGTGGAACTAGTGATGAATGAGTGAGCTCGCAGGGTCAACTACAAATCCAATCGAGTCTTTGCAATTGCATGGCGTTGGTATTGCGTTCATCCCGACCCGAGTCATCGATCGATCACCCTGAGTTGAAATAAGTTCTCATCAACTCAATGTTAGGATAATGATAGTACCTAAGTTTATTTGGGTGGAACTAGGGATAAATAAGTGAGCTCGCAGGTTTAACTACAAATCCAATTGAGTCTTTGCAATTGCATGGCATTGGTATTGCGTTCATCCCGACCCGAGTCGTCGATCGATCACTCTGAGTTGAAATGAGTTCTCATCAACTCAATGTTAGGATAGTGATAGTACCTAAGTTGATTTAGGTGGAACTAAGGATGAATGAGTGAGCTCGCAGGGTCAACTACAAATTTAATCGAGTCTTTGCAATTGCATGGCATTGGTATTGCGTTCATCCCGACCTGAGTCGTCGATCGATCACTCTGATTTAAAATGAGTTCTCGTCAACTCAATGTTAGGATAGTGATAGTACCTAAGTTGATTTAGGTGGAACTAGGGATGAATGAGTGAGCTCGCAGGGTTAACTACAAATCCAATCGAGTCTTTGCAATTGCATGGCGTTGGTATTGCGTTCATCCCGACCCGAGTCATCGATCGATCACTCTGAGTAGAATTGAGTTCTCATCAACTCAATGTTAGGATAGTGATAGTACCTAAGTTGATTTAGGTGGAACTAGGGATGAATGAGTGAGCTCGCAGGGTCAACTATAAATCCAATCGAGTCTTTGTAATTGCATGGCGTTGGTATTGCGTTCATCCTGACTCGAGTCATCGACCGATCACTCTGAGTTAAAATGAGTTCTCATCAACTCAATGTTAGGATAGTTATAGTACCTAAGTTGATTTAGGTGGAACTAGGGATGAATGAGTGAGCTCGCAGGGTTAACTACAAATCCAATCGAGTCTTTGCAATTACATGGCATTGGTATTGTGTTCATCCCAACCTGAGTCGTCGATCGATCACTTTGAGTAGAAATGCATTCTCATCAACTCAATGTTAGGATAGTGATAGTACCTAAGTTTATTTAGGTAGAACTAGGGATGAATGAATGAGCTCGCAGGGTCAACTACAAATCCAATCGAGTCTTTGTAATTGCATGGCGCTGGTATTGCGTTCATCCCGACCCGAGTCGTCGATCGATCACTCTGAGTAGAAATGAGTTCTCATCAACTCAATGTTTTAAAACTATATCTTTTAAATTTTTTAAAATTAATTAAGATCAATTCGGACCAAATTAGCAATTTCAAAACTTGTCATTCTTTTCCAAAATTACAAATCAACCCATACAAATCATCCATTTGCGCGAAAAACTTTTTATTTCAAATCTTAAGTTCTCTCTCTTCTCTCTCTCTCTCTCATGGTGTCCTCTCTTTCTCAATAATAAAAACAATACAAACAACAACTACTTAACATATTGCTCAACACTTCAAAATAGGTCGATTTTCTTCCCATTTACGACTACATATAGTTGTTTTTTTCGACTTCATTCCCACTTGTATTCGTTGTTTTCACCATCTTCGCATGTAACAGAGTTCGAGAAGAGTTCTACATTTGTTCTTTATTCTAAAAAATAGGATTTTTTGGTTAATGATAAAAAAAAAGACTTTTGGTTGTATTATCTTCGAGAATGGGATAACAATTTTGAGTTTTGATGCTAAAAAGGTAGAAAGCACCTGAGAAAACCCTAGTTTTTCTCTCAGTGTTTTGTTGACTATCGTGGTATTATTAGATGGTGTTTTTGGTGTTGTTGGTGGCTATTGTTGGTGGTGTTGGTATTTGTGTTTTTTGGCGGTGGTCTTGGTGTTGGTATTGGTGGCATTGGTGGTGGTCTTGGTGACATTGGTTATGGTGGTGGTGGTCCATCTGTTCCAATGGGTGAAAGATCTGTTGGGAGATATTAAATAGGTCTTCAAACAGATTCCCCATCTCTTCCAACTGATGGGTTATCCGTTGGAATATTTTCTTGTAATGTGGCAGAGAATAATTTATTAAAATTTCTCCACCTGTTGCAACAGGTGGAATATCTGTGGAGAGATATTAAATAGGTCTTCAAACATATTCGGGTTCTCCATCTATTCCAACAGATGGGTTGTTTGTTGGAGTATTTTTTTTTGGTTATGTGGTAAGAATAATTTATTGAAATTTGTCTCACCTTTTTAAAAAAAATTATGCAGACATCAAATGCAATGTACTTTTTGTTTTTCTTCTGTTTGTAGTTAAAAGATATCTCCCAAAAGAAAAGAAACAGAAAGTGGAGAAAGTGGATCAACTTTCGATCCCCAAACAAAAAAGGCTAGAGTACAGATAGATTCGGAGGAACTTCCAGAACAATCTCAGTCAGGGCAAAATGAAGCCGAGGAAAGTGATAACTCCTCCTCACCAATGGGGCGTGAAATAATATCAAAATTCCAGCATGATTCTGTCAAAACCATTAGTATTGACAAGTTTCGAGTTGCGATGCCGATGAATAACCCTAATGCAGTATTTGGTGATCTTGTACTTAAATTTTAATTGGGGAAACCTTTTGACGAACTTAGGAATATTATGAAGAAGGAAAACATAGACGGACTTTTTAAGAAGACCTTCTTTGCACACTTTCTTGAGTTGTCTGGGACCCGCCCTCTCCGTTTTCCAATGATAATGGTATACGACCTTCTCAAGCACAGGATCATGTATGCGGGGGATGATGTAGGTCCAAAGGAGGGCAGAAATAAGATGGATGAAGTCTGGATCAACTACTGTGGCATGCCGGTTTATTTTGGATTGAAAGAGTTTGCCATTGTGACGGGCTTGAGATGCGATTGTTCAGAAGAACCTGCCATCAAGAAAACACCCCACAAAGGGTCCAACAAACGCAAGAAAAAAAAAGGTTGTTGGGCATTGTTGGACCTAGCTACAAAATGAAGGATTTGATAGCGGATCTCAAGAATAAAGACATACCAAAGCACTACAGGGAGAAATTGTGCTTAGTGGTTGGTCTATTCTGTTTTATTGGCAAGAGACGTCAAGAAAGTCATAGAACGTGATTTGTTGGTTCTTGCTAATGATTTTAGGAGATTCAACGATTATCCCTGGGGCTACGACAACTACTACTTGACTGTTAAATATTTACTGAAAGAGCTAAAGCCAAAGCCGACCACATTATATGGATTTTGTTGGGATTTCATGGTAAAATTGATCACTATTTTTACTCATTCATTAATTTATATTGAATATACTTGTGACTTTTTTTTGCTTGCTTCCTGTTTACAATTTTTAGGCTTGGGCATGTGAAGTCATTCCTCCCCTCCGAAAGTATTTCACGGATTACCCGAATAAGGTTTCTCATCCAAGGATCCTTAGGTGGTTAGCTGCAGTAGAGAGCAGCAAAAAAAATATTAATGAGGCTGATCTCTTTAACCCTCCAGATGATGCAGTACGTCTTCTTTCAACTAAAATAATTTGCCTCAAAGAAAGATATACATCTGTTGCAAGAGATTACCCGTTAACTGCAATTGGTGCAATGGGTAATCTGTTGCAACAGACGATTCATATTTTGCAACAGATTAATCATATGTTGCTCTGTTCTCTGAACCCTACTGAACAGATTACCCATCTACTGTAAATTATGCAACATATGGGTATTCTGATGCAACATATTATCAATCTGTTTCAACATACAGATCAGTTATTGCGGTAGCTAGATTGTCTGTTGTATAAGTTGGCTATGTTAACATAACCCGAGCCCCATGTAACCCAACTGACTGCAAATTATTATTATATGATTTAAATTCCTCCTGTCATTTTTTTATAGGTTGTGCATCCTTGGATCGTGCCTACCATTGATGAGCTGGGGATGACTTCTTTTCTTACTCTGGATCTTGTTGATACAAAAGAAGACCCAACGGTGGAGTTAATAAAGAAGGAATTGGATGGAGCAACATCCATAAGAAGAGCAGTTAGGCAAGGTCAGTCTAATGTTGAAGCTCTTCATGACCTAACTCAAACTGCAACAGATCCGGGTGCTTCTTCTGGGGGTGTTGCTGGTGGAGTTGTTTGTGATGGTGGCAGCCATCCTGCTTCTGCTTCTGTTACCAGTCGTGATTATGAGCATGTTGGTGCTCAGCAAAAAATAAATATGTTTGAAAACACCCCTTGCACAGGTCCTCCCTTTCACCCCTACACCGGTCCCTCCCACCCTTACAGTGGTCCCTCTCACCTCTCCTCACCCTCATGTTCTCATTGCAAATGCAAAGTGTGCAAGGACAGAGAAGATGAAATCCTCGACAAGCTAGAGGCTATTGCTGAAGCTGTCGAGGAGTTGAAATCCAGGAGGGGTGTCATACCATCCAACGAGGTGAGGAAGCCATGCACTCCTACAGTGAAGGTTAGGAGGAAGAGAATAAAAATTAGAAAAATTCTCTCCGTTCTGAAATCAGCAAAAAATGCAACTCCCCTCACTCCAATAGTTGTTGAAGTTCAGGGGCCGCCAAAGAAGGTGGGCATATTTGCGGCGCTTGGCAAGGAGAAGAAGAAGGAACTGGAAGAATTTATCAAGATGAAGGTTAAAAAAGAATACACCATGCATTCATTTGCCGCCAAAGACTTCTCGAATATGACAAATATGTGCGTGTGGTACGAGGACAAGGTGAGTTTACTTTTGCTAACCTACCCTTCCAATCTACTCCATGAAGAAGAATCTACGCAACAGATGTGTAATCTATTGCAACAGCTTGGTATTTTGTTGAAACATAATATACATCTGTTGCATAAGTTGCGTTGGCTGGGTAATCTGTGAACTGATTTAGAGAACCCTCTGCATCGGATTCTTTCCACTGTGTTTTTTTTCTTTACAATTACTAACCTATTTAAAAATTATCTTCTTATACCACAGTATGTTGATGAAATTCTCTGCCTCATGAGGGGCAGGCAATTAGCATACCCAGATGCTTATGATGCTGCTGATAGGATAATGAACCTCAACTTCTACAATAATTTCAAAGATAGGTACGCTGATCTTCGTAATCTAGCTGATTCCGGTGGCCTGGGATTTGATCAGTTAGTTTCTACATTCCAATGGGATGAAGAAACGATTAAATATGTTAGAGGGAAGAGGCCATATCCACACGACAAGAGCTGGACCAAGGCAAAAAAAATCCTTGCAGTCATGAACGTGGATGTCACCCATTTTCTCACTGTTGAGATACTACTATACGAGGGAAATATTAAGGTTTATGACTGCAACTTACTTGTGTTCAGCGAGAAGATGTTTTTAACCCACATGCAGCCACTCTTGAAGTTGTTGCCCAAGTTTTTGACGCAGAGTAAGCCGATGGATCATTTGCCGGATGAAGTCTTGGTGAAGGAATCATGGATTTTTGAAGGTCGAAATAAGAACATCCAGCTCCCAAAAAATACAACCGGTGCAGCGTGTGGACCGTACTCACTTGCATACATGGAGTGTTTGCTGACCGACACACAAATAACCGGTGTGTGCGACACCATTGTGGGAAAAATGCAATGGGTCTGGGCATATGGGGTACTAACTAAATGGTTGGAGCCCGTGTATAAAAAAGAACATGTACAAAGATAGAGACGAACATGATAACAAATTTTCATTTCAAGCCAATTCACTATACATATAGGGGCAATAATTTTTATGTCTGGCAAAGTTGAATTTTTATAATGCAACAGATTTTATATCTATCATAACAGATATAGTATCTGTTGTGATAGATTGATTATCTGTTGGAATAGGTTGGTCATCTATTGCATTATGTAGATGTTCCCAATCTATCTGTCGCAACAATTTTATGATCTGTTGCAACATATAACTTATCTGTTGCAACAGATCGGTAATATGTTGGACAAATAAAAAAAGTAGGAAGACCTGTTATATAATTTCCAGCAGATGACCTACATGTTGCATCGCATGTTGCAACATATTTCTAAATATGTCTGATAAGATATGTCGTCTGTTGCAGCAGATGTATTATTTGTTGCGATATTTGAATCTAGTACTCTATTTCAATTAACATGTTTAAAACTCAGAATTAATTATATTCATAGACAGAATAAAATAAATCGAATCCTTCGGAAATTACATGAAATAAAATAACTCAACAAATAAATGAAATGTAAAAAAATCATTATGAGTACAAACGATCTACTCTATAAATAAATCAACAAGTTAAACCAAGGAGGATAGGTTATTACATTGATGGAATCAAGCTATAAAGATCTAACCAATAAGGACAAGTTTTTCTTCATCCAGTGTTGTGGAATTCGGCTTTGGTCGTCGTGGATCTTTAACGTCGGTTGCGTACGGCTTCTGAGCTTTTTCTTCTCCTTATTTCCATAAAAAGAGAAGCATATCTTTTGCGGAGTAATCTGGCATTCAGTCCATCATTTGGTACTTGTAATCCATCACTCAAATACTCGGCATAGGCGGCAACAAAAGGACCGCAATCCCTGCGTTGTAAAAAAATAGATAATCCATATCTTCAGTTCATGCAAGCGTTGTGAAATTTGTGAAATGAAACTAAATCATGACACTTAAACTTACAGGATACCAATGGTTTCTTGAGAAATTCCGTCAAGATATTGTACATCAAATGGATTACCCATTTTATCCCGATATGCTTCAATCGTCGACCAATCGGTACGAACCTTTTGATCCAAAAAGCCACTCATATAAAGGTAAGTAGGCAATATTTTGGCCAGCTTTTGTATCTCAGACGACGGCCCGAAACATCTCCTTCGTGACATCGAGTCATAAACTCGGATGCGCCTCTCTTTTAGAATGACGACAGCCAACACTCAATGGAATTCATCACCACAATTGATTGGGATGTACACTTCGTCGACCAAATGCCAAGGTAAGCTAGCCGGAATGCTAAAACCTTTGATAATGTTGATTAAGCATTTGTCATTTTAGGAAACTTCCAGCTGCTGTTGATAATACCTATCGTAGGCATTATTGATGTAAACTTTGTACAAATAATTGCTTGTTGTGTATCTGTATTATTCTTGTGTTTGCAACTTGGCCTTATTTCGGAGGTAGTAAAAAATGACATCGATGTGCTGTACATATTATCAAATATTTTGGATTACGTGACGAAAAAATCAAAATGAAGATGCAATTAAATAAAGCATTAATTAATAGTAATATGTATGGCCTTTAAACCCCATTATTCTAGCAAGTTTAGGGCTGTGACATCAAATAGAACCAATTCTTTATTCCGGAATGTGCAACAACAAAGTCGAACATATCAAAACTAAAACCCAATTCGTTCACTTTGTAGCGCTCGTCATTTTGTTTTCTACATGATGATTTATATGTGTTAATATCAGGTTCTTATAACAAGAATTGTATAAACCAATATCCATAAAATTGATTTATGTACCTATTGACATGATGCTTTAACAGCCCATCGGCAATCCATTCTAAATAGTCATTGATCAACTGTATTAGTTTTTTTGGAGCCTCTCCGAGATGTTGAACCCTTCAAACGGGTAATTCTTTCGTTCTCCCAAACTGACAGGCTCCACTTTTTCTTCATCATTGGAAGCAGTTGATGGATTATTAACTGTCATATTATGTTCTTCGGCAGTAGATATGACATCCACCTGGAAAGCCATAATTATTAACAGATTCGTTATCTGTTTCAACAGATGAGTCTTATGTTGCATCAGATGAATTATCTATTGGGATAAATTCGAATAAGTAAATCAGAGCAGTACGATAATTTCGAACAAATGACCCATCTGTTGCAACATAAGACTCATCTGTTGAAACAGATAATGAATCTAATGCAACAGGTTAGACAACAGTTGCAACAGATGTATACATCTGTTTGATAATTTTCAGCAGATGTATCGTCTGAACAAACAAATATATGCTTGTTTG
The DNA here is from genome assembly GCA_030864215.1 of Capsicum pubescens. Taxonomy (NCBI): domain Eukaryota; kingdom Viridiplantae; phylum Streptophyta; class Magnoliopsida; order Solanales; family Solanaceae; genus Capsicum; species Capsicum pubescens. The sequence continues at coordinate 79,878,828 of CM061541.1, read as the reverse complement.
TTTTTTTGGAATAGATGATGTACATTCACCTTCTTCTGCTCATGCTGCTCTTCTGTGGCCCTTGCACACTGAACATCGGTGCAAGACAAAGAAAGAGGTGTTGCAATCTTGCTTTTTTTTTATGATTGATGATGCCTTGGAAGTTTCTTTCCTTCTCCTCTTAGCCGCCTTGATCTCTAGTGGAGTGTCTGTATATGAAATCCTCTTTGATGGAATGACACCCCTCTTAGATGTCATTTCCTTTACAGAAGCAGTTAGTACATTAATAGCATTAATCACTCCATTGTGTTTTGCCTTGAAGTCTTGACATTTGCATGAAGAACATTCGCTAGATGCGGCAAAATCTGGAGAAAAATCTGTACAACCATTATGATCATAATCATAATGGCTTGTTGTTTCAAAAACTGTAAGAGGAGCATCATTAGCCCCACCCTCCAAAATTGTTTTTCTTGTGATGGTTGTTGCTCCAAATAATTCCATTTTTATTCCATCAATGACCTTAGGGTCCGATAAAGTTTGCACAGACCGTAAAGCAAGAAAAAATGGCATCTTCAACTCTCGGTTGGTCGGAACAAGCCACGGATGGACAATCTAAAATAAATCGATACATATATTAAGAATGATGATGAAATTATTTAATCATTAACTAAAATAAAAACTTGATTAGAATTGGACTTACTGCTTCCTTGGGGGGATTGAAAAGATCAAGAAATTTTGCATTTTTATCAGTTTTGGCCGACAACCATCTCAGAATTCTTGGACAGGAAACTTCTTCCTGGTAGTTCACTTGTTGTCTCAAATAAGGAATGACTTCAAATGCCCAAGCCTATAACATAACACCAATAAATCAAAAGCATTATTGAATAAAAAAATGCTGAATCATATCATGATAAAAGAAATATTTACCATGAAGGCCCATGGAAAACCATATAAGTTGACAGTTTTTGGCGTTAACGGAGTCAACAAATATTCGACAATCATTTTGAAGCTTTCATAACCCCAAGGATAGCTGTTAAATACCTCAAGATCCTCGGAGAGATTTATTAAACCGAGGCTTATGTTGTTGTTAACGTCTCTCGCCCAAAGAACATTATGTACAAACCAAACCAAGCACAATGATTGCTTGTGCTTCTTTGAAAGTCCTTTACCGTTCAACGCTTCAATCAGATTTTTGTTTTTGTAGCTTGGACCAACAATGGACACCAGGTCATCACGATCACTTGACTTGCCTTTTCCTTTTTTGGGTGTGCGGGGTGTTTTTTTTTGGGTCAGAGTAGGTATAACTTGAGAAGGAGAAGGAAGATAACATTTTAGTCCGGTAACTATGGCAAACTCCTCCCAACCAAAACAAACAGGCATGCCAAAGTAATTTATCCACACCTCATCCATCTTATCTATGTTTTCATACATAAATCTGTGCTTGAGAAAATCATATACCATTTTCATCTGGAAACGAGCATTGTTGTCCTCCGACAAATCAAGATATTTTCCAAAGCAGCTTTCGCTGAAATAAGAATTTAATTTTTATTCTCGAAGTATTTTTTTGAAGGTGTCGAAAGATTTTCACATGACTGACTTAACCATGAGATCACCCGTTAAATCTGTGGCACCATCGCACTACATTCTCACGGGGTAACGATCAATGCTGAAGGTTTTGACCAACTCTTCGACGGAAGGGCTATTAGAATTTGGATCATCTCTTAAGATTTCTCCTCCCCATGTTCATTATCTTCTGCTCCTGATTGAGTTAACGCTTGTAAAGCAAGCTCATAGAGTGGTGGATGTAGCTGAGCTGCTGCACTTGTTCCTTTACTTGGACTTGATTCGATTTCTTTTATTTTGAGAGCCATGTTATCTTAAATTAACAGGAACATAGCATAGATTATAATTGATTAATGCATAACAGTAATATAACAGTTCCAACAGACAACTAATCTGTTGCACCAGGTATGTTCTCTGTTGCAACATATAACCGACCTGTTGCAACGGATGAGTAATACATGGGAACCATAAAAACAGCACTATCTATTGCACCTGGTATTTTATCTGATGCAACATATAACTGACCTGTTGCAACAGATGAGTAATCCGTTGGAAGTAATAAAAATAGATCACTAATTTGTTGCACCAAGTATTTTATCTGTTGCAACATATAATCGACCTGTTGCAACGGATGAGTAAACCATTGAAAAGAATAAAAATGGATCACTAATCTGTTGCACCAGGTATGTTATCTGTTGCAACAGATAATCGACCTGTATGAGTAAATTATTGGAAAGAATAAAAACAGTCCTAATCTGTTGTAAAATGAAGAGTAAACCATTGGAAAAAATAAAAACAGATCACTAATCAATTATCTGTTGGATCAATATTGTTTAGATTTCTTCCAAACAAAAGAGTTGTCTGTCGCAACAGATGAATAATCTGTTAGATTGTTCACCTGTTGCATCAGATTTTCATAGTTGCATCATATTTTTAATTTGTTGCATCAGATTTTAAAATGAAGAGTAAATTGTTGGAAAGAATAAAAACAGATCACTAATCAGTTATCTGTTGGATTAATATTATTTAGATTTATTCCAAACAGAAGAGTCTTCTGTCGCAGCAGATGAATGATCTGTTAGATTGTTCACCTGTTGCATCATATTTTCATAGTTGCATCAGATTTTTAATCTGTTGCATCAGATTTTCATCTGTTGTATCATATGTTTCATCTATTACATCAGATGTTTCAACTGTTGCAATATCATTTCTACCAAGACAAACAACAAATCAACCCAGCAACACCAACATATCACACACACACATACACACTAAGAACATCAACTGTGACAAAAAATTTCCAACAAATTCGAATAAACAGTACGACAACGAGAAGAAGAAATGCAAAAATGCCAGAAATTAAGGTTTTATTTAGTCCATATTTCAATAACAGAAGAGTAGTTGGCTCAAGTTCCTCTGTTTCTTCATAATTTTTTACCTGTGAAAAAAGAAATTGGAGGACGAAGAACTCAAAGTTGTTGTCGCCGGAGAAGTATTCATGTCGATTGATGGTTGAAAGTCGAAAAGGAACTCGTCCGACTATTTGTCGCCGGAGGTTGAAGGGAGAAATTTTGCAGAACTGTTGGTTGGGAGAAGCTGGAGAGAGAGAGTGGTTTATTAGAATTGAAGAGGGGTGTGGGTTGGGTTGATTTGTATTTTTGAAAAGATTAGAAAGTTTTGAAAATATTAACAAATCCACAATTAACTTAATCAAGTTTTCTAATGATGTTTGACCCAATCTGTTGGTCAATGTCACCAATCCTTCATTCAAGACTTAAAAGACACCTTTCCTTCAATTTTCTCTAATCTCTAATCTCTCTCTCTCTCTTAATATATATATATATATATATATATATATATATATATATATATATGTTTAACCTCAAGTGCCTCACACGTGTAATATTTGATTATTTAAATTAAATAATTTTATCTATTGCGGAGATTTTTAATGAAGTGTAAAGGTTTAATTAATCACTTTTCAAAGATTTTTCACATGTTAATATAATAATGTAAACATAAATATATATTTTAATGTAAGTATATATATTTATTTTACCACCAGAAGTTTCAAGTTGTAGGCGAGTCATCACTTTTTCGTTTGTGATGCAGTACATCTTTCCATTGTTGTCGGAGGCTAAGATAAACACATCAATTTGAACCATATTTCTGGCACGATTATTTTTTTATTTTTTTATGTATTTAAAATCTTTTCTTATTTTTAAAGTTAAATCTTTACAAAATCATTAGTTATATTGTTCTTACGTACTTAAAACTTTTAAAATTTTGATACTACCTCAATTTTTCTTATTTTAACAGTTTTATATTTATTTTTAGATTTTTCAAATCTTTTTAAAATCAAATCTTGTTGATTTAGAATCCTTAAACTAATGGAAAAAATATTAGTTGTCATTAATTTTGATGACTTCTAATAAGAAAAAGTTTTATCATAAATATATTTAATTAATTTTCAAATCTTAAATATTAGAAAAAATAGTGAAAAGATGATTTTGTTTAAAACAAAGACTTTTTAATGAGGGGCAAAAAGTTAAAACAATATTTTCAAGACCCTTCACACTTTTACTATATATATATATATATACACCCATACATACATACTCCCTCCATTTCGTATTAATTGGCCCTATAGACTTGGTACACCCATTAAGAAAAATACTTACTAGGGGTCTATTTTACCCAATTAACCTTATTAGTTATACTTTAAAAATATAAATTTAAATATATACAACTTGTTTATTCATTTAATGATAAGAGTATTATTGGAAGAACATATTAAAATCCTCTTGATTTCATCAAAGAGATAACTAAATTAAAACCAATATTTTTATAAAGAGGGCCAACTAAAATAAAACGGAGGGAGTATATATAAAGGAAGGTTATGAGCAAGCTAGTGTGACTTGCTTCATTGGTCAATATTAGTATTTATCTTTTTTCTTAGAATTTTGAGGTTTTTTTTTCCTATATTTTGGTTCTAAAATTTTTCAAAATGAATAGAAAATATCTTCCTTTATTACAATTGTTATTTACTATATTCTTAAATTCTCTTTCTTACATTAGATATCTATGGTAGTAAATTCGTCCTTCCAAATGAAAGATAACCCCACATTGCAGTACCCGTTGTTGCTAACTTAAGTCTATTTGCAGAAAGAATCAAATCGATCAATCAATATCCATATATGCATATAAAGGAAGGTTAGGAGCTTGCTGATACCGCATGCTTCTCCTTTTTGTTTTAATTTTTTCTTTATTTTTTATTTATACTTTATTTATTTATTTATTTATTTATTATTTATTTATGGAAAAAGGCATAAATACCCCCCTGAACTTATCGTCAAGACTTAATTTAGCACTTTAATTTTATCGGTAATTATTTACCCCTCCTAAACAACTTTCGCTTGAATTATATTACCCCATTAAAAATTGACGTGGCCGAAAAAAAGATTAAAGCGCGTTTTGAATTAAAAAAAGTAAATTAAAAAAAAGTGGGGCCATTTTTAAAATTTTAACCACTAATATTTCTTCTTCACACTCCACTACCCCCCCTCTTCTTCTTCCTCAAACCCCACCACCCCTCCCTTCTAATTTTTTTTTTTTTTTTTTCCACTCTTATCAATCATTTTCAATAAATATCAAAATATATTCATGTGAATTTTTGTAATAACATCATCTTCTTACACATAAATCTTCAGAAAAATGCATTTTATTTTATCAAAACTTGTTTTCCTCAATAGCTAAATTAACTTCATAATTGTCCCATTCTTATTTTGATCGAACAAATTAAAATAAAAATCAAATTTCAACAATTTGAATTTACATATCAAGAAAAGAATGAGGTGGAGGTGGAATTGAAGGTTTTGTTCTTGTTATACAAGCAATACGTCCCCAATTTAGATCCCTACTGTATACAACAACCTGATTATTGAAAGAAAAGAATCAACAAAATGTACTTTCTAGACATCCCTAAGTAGATAAGCAAACTAATTCACTTCATACCTTGACAAGCGAAGATGAAGCTACTGAATGAGCAATCTTTGTTGCTTCAACTTCGTTATTAGCAGGGGTTGCAGGTTCAACAACGAGGAGAGGAGGGTGGGTTATCAATTACGTGGGGGTGCAGCAGTTGGTGGAGGGGGTGGGGGTGCAAAAGATTTCTTTGAAATATATATATACACACACACACACACACACACACACACACATACATACATACTAGTTTAGGTGTACGCGTCTTGCGCGTGTACCTCACTTTAATGAGGTTAAAACATTACATCAAATAGGATATTTTTTAAAATAATAAAGATGAATATAATAATTAAATTTAATATCTTTTGAGTATGTAAAGATGGAGAATTTATTAAACCTAATCTTTACCAAAAATAATTTTAAAAGTCGATTGACATTCATCTACTATTTGTAAATTGCAACAAAATAATACAACAATAGAGACATCAAAATAATACAATTAAATATAATCTTTACACGTATAAATTTTCTCAAAGACGTCTGTCACTCATCTACCACCTGTAAACAATAACAAAATAATACGATAATAGAGATATCAAAATAATACAAGGGATAATACCCACGAAAATACCAGAACTTTGACCGGATTATCAGTTGAGCATACTGAACTTTGCGGGGTCCTATTACCCCCCCAGACTTTTTTTTTTGTATTTTAATGATATATATATCTTCCACTTGGACAATTGCGTGTTAGACACGTGCATTGAGCGCGTGAAGGCGTTAAAAAATGTTATAAACTCATTTTTCTTGCCAAACAACCCCTAAATCTTCTAATTATTCAAAGTTTTTTATTTTTTATTTTTTTTCATTCTATCTTCCTCTTCTTTCTTACTCCTCTTCAACAATGGAGTCTTCAACAATGGTTGCTCCATTGTTGAATTAAAATTGAACACAATTACATCACACACATACACACCCAAATGAGTCATCTTCAACACACCCAAATTCAATTTGATACTTTGAATAATTTTAAATTCAAATTCAATTTCATATTGAATTCAAATTTGAAAGCTTGGAAGCAAATGTATATACTTGTTGTATACTTTTAGTGGCTCATGAATGATTTTGCATTACTACTAGCACTAATTTATACCATTGAATGTTTTCAGTTTTTTCTTCGATTTCGACATGACTTATGTGGGAGCTGGAATGATTTGTTCCCACATTGTGAACATAACGCAAAAGAGCTTGGTTCCCTTCAAGTTTACCACAGAGCAACATGAAGAGTCTAACCCTGCAAATCAGTTTCTAGTTTCCTGTTTTTTCATTTTCAGTTTTCATTTTCAGTTTCCAAATTTGAAGATTCCATTAATAAAAGTTTTCAATTTGAATTTGAAATTTAAGTTGGAATGGACTGGAGTCATTTGGAATTTGATTTGTAGGAGGAATTTTAGTTGTGGAATCTTTAATATGGTTATAATGGTGAAAAAATATTGAAAAGTGATAAAATGGAGAAGAAACAGTGCGTGTACCACACTTCCCAGCGTCAAAACTGGGTATAACTTTGCAGGGGGCAATTAATTCCACTTTAAAAAAGTCCGGGGGGGGGGGGGAGAATTAATTCCACTTAAAAAAGTATAGGTGTGTAATAGGACCCCCGCAAAGTTCAATATGCTCAACTGAAAATTTGGTTAAAGTTCAGGTATTTTCATGGGTATTATCCCATAATACAACTAAACATAACCTTTACATAAAAAAATTTCTCAAAGCCGACCAACATTTATTCATCACCTGTAAACAAAATAATACGATAAAAGTGATAGCAAAACAATACAATTAAGCTTAAATTTTACACACAAATTTTTTTTAAAGCCGATCAAGATTCATCAACGAACTGTAAACTATCACAAAATAACAAACTAATAGAGATATTACGATAGTACAATTAAATCTAACCTTTACCTAAAAAAAATTTCAAAGCCGACCCATATTGATCTGGTATCTGTAAATTAAAATAAAATAATAAGATAATAAGGATATCAAAACAATACAATTAAACTTGACCTTTATACAAGAATTTTTTCAAAGTCAACCGACATTCATCTACGACCTATAAACTATAAAAAAAATATAATAGTAATAACAAAGCTTCGATTTTGATCCAACTAATTCTTGTCTGAGCTAAAATTTTGACCCTAAAGAATGATTTTGAATGAAAACAAAGAAGATATATATATAAACACATGTTGAATTCTATTATGCTGACAAAAACAGTGAAGAAGTTGAGGGTTAGAAAATCAAGCATCCACCAATCTAGACATGCAATCAAATCAAGTTAGATTAGCATCAATCATATTCTCTCAATAGACAAATCGCTTTGTTCTCTAGTTTAACGTACGACTCAATATTTATAGAAGTATTTCCTTAATAGAGTCCTATTTTAGGAGTATTTTTCTAATTGAACAGTAGAAATTAATTATTTCTCTTACCATATATTTTAGGAGTTCCATATATTTTAGGAAGTCTAGTAGAAAGAAAAATATTAATTAATTCTCCTACCATATTTTTTAGGAGTCCTATATATTTTAGGAAGTCTAGTTAATATAATATAAAATAATTAAATAATAAATTTTAAAAAATAATGAAAAAACAGTTTTATCTAAAGAAGAGTCTTTTAATGAAGGGCAAAAAGCTCAAATCACTTTTATGGGACTTCACACTTTTAATATTATATATATATATATATATATATTATATTTTATATACATATATAGAATTATTTTTTAATTTGTTTTTTTGGTCTGACTTGTGTGGCAACGATGTGGCGCTGACTTGGGAAAGAGTATATTACACTCTCCACTGTGAGAGTGGAGTTAATTTTTGGGGTGGTATATAATTCACACAAAAGTTGTTTAGGGGGTAAATAATTACCGATAAAATTAAAGTGCTTAAGTAAATTTTGGCGACAAGTTCAGGGGGAAAATTATGTCTTTTTTTCTTTCTTTCTTTCTTTCTTTCTTTCTTTCTTTCTTTCTTTCTTTCTTTCTTTCTTTCTTTCTTTTCTTAGCCTTTTATTACATTAAATACACCTCACCCGTTAAGAATCAATGTTCCACTAACCTATTTCTCTCCTTTATAATACCCCATAATGGCAGCAATTAAACCAAACACTAAATTACGTTCAAGTCATTACCAAAAAAAAAATTCTTTAAAATCCTGAACTTACTAAAAATACATCTAAAACTGTCGAATAATTAATTTATTAAAATGGAAAACCTTTCATGCTCCAACACTGCATGTAAGTTTTCTATAACTCATGGCTTCTTATTTCCCATATATAATAAAGAGAAAAGTTATCTTGCTTACTTATAAAAGGATTGTGCCAAAGAGCGTTTGAGTCAACTTATGCTTGACAATCAATCTACATATATATATGAATGTATTGTTGTCTTGCTCGAAGACGCGTCCGAAAAGTTTGGGCCTATCAATATAATAGAGAAATACAAGTTTGTAGAGTAATAGACGACAACAAAAAATTTCGTACAATCCTTTCTTTAATTTTCTTTTGTTTTTTAATCCGATGTTTGATATTCGCATTGAGTCTGACTAATCAGAATTCACGTCACATATATAGAATCTTACTCCAGTGAAGCACTTTCTACCAAAGAATTTTTTCTATACGCAGGAGTCAACATCGAGATATATAAATAAGGAAAGAGAAATCTCATGCATCCAGTGAACCATAATTTGTGGTGGTACACAAAGAAACTTTATAATAGCATGTGGTTTTAAGCACTGCGCTTGAAGAACATAATCCTCTTCATAGGATTTACAAGATAGGGAAAAAGAATGTTGTGCCAAAGATTCACCATTGTTTTTAAAATTAAAAGTCCAACTAAGAAATTTATTGCATCAAAGCAAATAGATAAATATAAGCATGAGAAAAAAATATTCATGATAAAAGGTCTGACGATGAAATTAAAGATTATGAGCTTGATAGGTAGCGAAGGAGATTGTGTGATTTAACATTTTTTGTTCTGAAATTGTACATATAATATAGTTAACTAAAGGTTTATGATAGTTCTTTTTTATTCCTTTTCTTTTTTAGGACTACCTTATATAATATCTGTTGGGTTCATAGTGTGTTGAATGGAAAATGGAGAAATCAAGTGAAGGGAAGGAGACACCCAAATTGGAAAGTGTACTCTTTAAATTGGAAAGTTTACTCTTCTCCCACATTGGTGGAAGAAGAGAACTTTAAAGTGTTTATAAAGTGAAACACTTACTTCACATGGTAAGTGAGACAAGGAAATAGAGATGCCTCGCGCCGTCGTCGTTGCTCGCACGGATTTGGATTTGGATTTTTTGGACAAAGTTTATTTGACGAAAAGAAATCCAGACTGAAAATCAATCCGAAACAGTAATGCTCCATTAATTTATTATGCATGCAGTAACAGTGAACTGGTGCAACAGTTGCACTGGTTCGACTGAACTGATGCAACTCTTCAATTCGAAGTGATGCACTGTTTCACGAAATGATATAATGTTTCAGAAAAATTACTGCAATGGTTTAAGAAAACAGACGTGCATTTTCAGGAAAAGACACACACCTTTGAATTGAACCTCGGGTACAGTGAGGGGAATTATTTCCTTAAGGAAAGTCCGTGAATTCGGACGACTTGGCCTTAACAACTTTCTGTTTCATCTACTTTCTGAAAAAGAAAAAAAGAAAAGAAAATACACCTCTTTGAAAGATCATTTTGATCTTGTGTTTGTTCAACTTCTTTGTGTTCTTGTTCATACTTGAACTTAAGAGTTGAAGTTGTTATTCTATTATACAGATTCTACGTACCTGTATTGTCGGAGACAACAATCTTAAGGAAATAATCTACAGAATCTGTATAACTTGTTTTTGGAGATTAAAGCTTATGCTTTCTACTCCGTTTGAATTTAACTTGTGATTAGAAGACATAAAATCTTCACCAAAAGTTGAAGTTCACTCGATTGACGATTTGAAGTTATAAAAACTTCATCGTTAATTAGAAACAAGAAGGATAAGTTGTAAAGTTATTTAACTTTATTAGTAGTATTCTGAAAAATACTAATTTTTCTGTCTTGTGGTGACAGGAAAAAATGACAACTGAAAGTCAAATGATGGATGCGACAACGTCTATGGGGGAAACTAATATTGCCACATCAAGTCGCATAAATGCTCCACCAACGATGACCCCGGCGGAGAAGCCCAGAAAATTTTTTGGCATCGACTTCAAGCGGTGGCAACAAAAGATGTTCTTTTACCTCACCACGTTATGTCTACAACGGTTCACTAGCGAAGACGCTCCCGAGGTACCCGAGGGAACCTCGGACAAGGACCGCTTCGTTATTGTAGAAGCTTGGAAACATTTAGATTTCCTTTGCAGGAACTATATTCTGAGTGGTCTCCAAGATGACCTCTATAATGTCTATAGTGGAACCAAGACATCAAAAGAACTGTGGGAGGCACTTGAACGGAAATATAAAATGAAAGATGCGGGAATTAAGAAATTCCTTGTTGCACGATTCCTGGACTTCAAAATGATTGATAGCAAATCTGTTGTCTCTCAAGTACAGGAGTTGCAAGTCATCATACATGATCTCCTAGAAGAAGGTATAATTTTGAAAAATACCTTAGTTGAACAAATTAAAAATGTTCATAATACTCACATAAACTGTTTTGTAGGTTTAATTGTGAATGATGCTTTCCAAGTAGCAGCAATAGTTGAGAAGCTACCACCTTTGTGGAAAGACTTCAAAAACTACTTAAAGCATAAGCGCAAGGAGATGACCGTTGAAGATCTTATTGTCCGACTTCGTATTGAAGAAGACAATAAAGCTGCCGAAAAAAGGTCAAAGGGAAATTCTACAATGAGTGGAGCACATATTGTAGAAGATGGCCAAAACAACTTGAAGAAAAGAAAGAATGTTGAACATGGAAGCAATCATCCCAAGAAAAAGTTTAAGGGAAAGTGCTTCAACTGTGGAAAAGTTGGCCACAAATAAATAGACTGTCGAGCCCCAAAAAAAGGGAAGAAAAAGGACCAAGCGAATCTGATTGAGTCCAACAAGGATTATGACGACCTGTGTGCTATGTTCACGGAATGCAACATGGTCGACAATCCACGCGCTTGGTGGATGGATTCAGGGGCCATACGCCATGTCTGCGCAAGCAAAGAGTTGTTCTCGACATATGCTCCGGCTCAAGCGGAAGAAACAATTTACATGGCCAACTCCGCGACTGCTAAGGTGGAGGGAATAGGAAAAGTTTGCCTAAAGATGACATCCGGAAAGGTTTTGACACTGAATAATGTGTTATATGTTCCGGAGTTATGTAGGAACTTAATTTTTGTTTCACTCCTAGATAAAAACGGTTTCAAATGTGTAACCGTTTCTGGAAAAATAGTAGTTAGCAAAGGAGAAATGTATGTAGGAAAAGGCTATCTCGAGAAAGGCCTTTATAAGATGAATGTAATGACTGTTGAAATGAATAAACATTCAAATTCTTCTTACTTTCTTGAGTCTTATAATTTATGGCATGAACGTTTAGGCCATGTTAATTACAAAACATTACGAAAACTGATTAACTTAGAAGTTTTACCAAATTTTGAGTGCAATAAATCTAAGTGTCAAACGTGTGTAGAATCAAAGTATGCTAAGCATCCTTATAAGTCTGTTGAAAGGAATTCCAATCCCTTAGACTTAATACACACTGACATTTGTGATATGAAGTCAACACCATCACGTGGTGGAAAAAAGTATTTCATAACTTTTATTGACGATTGCACTAGATATTGTTATGTCTACTTGCTAAATAGTAAGGATGAAGCAATAGATGCGTTTAGGCAATATAAAACTGAAGTTGAAAATCAGTTAGACAAAAGGATCAAGATGATGAGAAGTGACAGGGGCGGAGAATATGAATCTTCCTTTGCGCAAATATGTGTAGAGAATGGAATAATCCATCAAACTACGACCCCGTATTCACCTCAATCTAATGGAATTGCGAAAAGGAAAAACCAAACTTTGAAGGAAATGATGAATGCCTTACTAATAAGTTTTGGTTTACCGCAAAACTTGTGGGGGGAGGCTATCCTTACGGCCAATCGTATACTCAATAGAGTTCCCCATAGTAAGACACAATCAATTCCTTACGAAAAATGGAAAGGAAGGAAACCCAACTTGAAATATTTCAAAGTGTGGGGGTGTCTAGCGAAGGTTCAAGTTCCTATACCTAAAAGGGTTAAGATAGGACCTAAAACGGTGGACTGCGTGTTCATAGGATATGCTAAAAGCAGTAAAGCATGTCGATTTTTGATTCATAAATCCGAACATCTGGATATAAATGAAAATACGGTAATTGAATCAGATAATGCTGAATTCTTTGAAAACATTTATCCGTATAAAACTAGACATGAATAGTCTAGTGGAGGATCTAAACGACCCCGAGATGAACCAAGTGAGAATGTACATAATGAAGAAAATCCAAGACGTAGTACACGTCAAAGAACGTCAACTTCGTTTGGATCGGATTTTGTAACATTTCTCTTAGAAAATGAGCCTCGAACGTTTAAAGAAGCGATGTCGTCATCAGACTCATCCTTTTGGAAAGAGGCAGTCAATAGTGAGATTGATTCAATCTTAAGTAACCATACGTAGGAATTGGTTGATCTTCCTCCAGGAAATAAACCTTTAGGTTCTAAATGGATCTTCAAAAGGAAAATGAAAACGGATGATACTATTGACAAATACAAGGCAAGACTTGTAGTAAAAGGCTTCAACCAAAAAGAAGGTCTTGATTACTTTGATACATACTCTCCAGTGACAAGGATAACCTCAATTCGAATGTTAATTGCCTTGGCGGCGGTATATGATCTTCAAATCCATCAAATGGATGTGAAAATCGCATTCCTAAACGGAGAATTGGAGGAAGAAATCTACATGGAACAACCTGAGGGTTTTGTGATTTCAGGAAAAGAAAATAAGGTATGTAAACTTGTTAAGTCACTTTATGGACTAAAACAAGCACCTAAGCAATGGCATGCAAAGTTTGACCAAACCATGTTGGCAAACGGATTCAAGATAAATGAATGTGATAAATGTGTATATATTAAGGACACACCAAATCACTAAGTCATTGTATGTTTATATGTGGATGATATGTTGATCATCAGTAGAGACATTTGTGACATAAATGCAACCAAACGAATGCTCGAGAGCAAGTTTGATATGAAAGACCTCGGAGTTGCAGATGTGATCTTAGGTATAAGAATCCATCGAACTCCACAAAGGTTAGCACTGTCACAGTCTCATTATATCGAAAAAGAACTTGACAAGTTCAAGTATATGGAATTCGATATTGCCAAGACTCTATTGGATGTGAACTTTGCACTTCGGAAAAATGAAGGTGAAAGTGATTCTCAATTGGAGTACGCAAGAGTATTGGGATGTTTAATGTATATAATGAATTGTACACGACCATACATAGCATGCACTATCAGTAAATTGAGTCGGTACATGAGTAATCCCAACAAAACTCACTGGATGGCAATGAAAAGAGTTTTGGGTTATCTTAAATACACTCAAGACTATGCTTTGCATTATAATAAATATCCCGCGGTACTTGAAGGATATAGTGATGCAAATTGGATCACCGGATCGAACGAAGTAAAGTCCACAAGTGGATATGTATTTACTATCGGTGGAGGAGCAGTTTCTTGGAAATCATCGAAACAGACTTGTATCGCTCGCTCTACAATGGAATCTGAATTTATCGCATTAGATAAAGCCGGTGAAGAAGCAGAATGACTCCGGAATTTCTTAGAAGATATTCCTTATTGGCCCAAGCCAGTGGCACCAGTATGTATACACTGTGATAGCCAAGCGGCAATAGGTAGGGCAGGGAGCATGATGTACATCGGTAAGTCTCGTCACATACGTCGAAGACATAATGCCGTTAGAGAACTTCTCTCTAGTGGAATTATCACTATAGACTATGTAAAGTCAAAGGATAATGTGTCGGATCCACTTACAAAAGGCCTATCTAGAGAAGGAGTAGAAAAGACATCCAAGGGAATGGGTTTAAGGCCTAGGACAAGTCAACATGGCGGTAACTCTACCTAGCATACTGGAGATCCCAAGAGCTAGGTTCAAGGAGATCAAACAAAGTTATGTCTGACAGGTTCAACATTGTCATTTACCCAACTCATTCTCATGATGTAGACAATGTATAGTAAACAAGAATAAGACTTAAGGTGAAAAGTCTTTTAATGATTATCTAAATTTGGCAGATTTGACCAAATAGTTCAATCTAAAGGATTGAAACGTTTAGAAATCACCTATGTGAGGGAGAAGTGGAAGCCGCTTCAAAGAGAATATTAGTAAAGGCCTATTCTCTAAGCTCTCATGAAAACCGGGACGTGTTCATGGCTGAAAAGAACAAAACCATAAGAACCATAAATGGTAAAAGGCTGGTTGTGTGACATGTGTTGTCTAGGTGTACATTAAAGATCGATGGTTCAAAGATATCAAATCTACCGATTGACCGAGTGCATCCGATACATGCTCACTACGGAAAGTTCAAAGGGAACCCACTTATCCAGATGCAATCAGTCTTTGCTTGATGATCACATACTGTCCGTAAACGTTTTACGAAAAAAAATAAATTGCCATTCCCCATTCATGTGGGGGATTGTTGGATTCATAGTGTGTTGAATGGAAAATGGAGAAATCAAGTGAAGGGAAGGAGACACCCAAATTGGAAAGTGTACTCTTTAAATTGGAAAGTTTACTCTTCTCCCACATTGGTGGAAGAAGAGAACTTTAAAGTGTTTATAAAGTGAAGCACTTACTTCACATGGTAAGTGAGGCAAGGAAATAGAGATGCCTCGTGCCGTCGTCGTCGTCGCTCGCTCGGCTCGGCTTCAGATTTGGATTTGGATTTGGTCAAATGATCGATCGATGAGATCTTTCTTTTTGGACAAAGTTTATTTGACGAAAAGAAATCCAGACTGAAAATCAATCCGAAACAATAATGCTCCATTAATTTATTATGCATGCAGTAACAGTGAACTGGTGCACTGTTACGAGTGAACAGTTGCACTGGTTCGACTGAACTGATGCAACTCTTCAATTCGAAGTGATGCACTGTTTCACGAAATGGTATAATGTTTCAGAAAAATTACTGCAATGGTTTAAGAAAATAGACGTGCATTTTCAGGAAAAAACACACACCTTTGAATTGAACCAATGCCACCTTTCTGAAAAGGTATGGTATGGCTATAAAAACCTGGTTTCACCCACAGGTTTTGAAAATCATTTTTCATATTACAAGCTTCTCTTCTTGTCTTAAAAATAATCTGAGTGTGATCATTCTAACCGTGAGTGTGTTCGAAGAATCCGCCTATTTGAGGTACCGCTATAGTCAGATTGAAGGCCATTTTATCCTGGGAGGAAGATTCCACAACCTCGGGTACAGTGAGGGGAATTATTTCCTTAAGGAACGTCCGTGAATTCGGACGACTTGGCCTTAACAACTTTTTGTTTCATCTACTTTCTGAAAAAGAAAAAAAAAAGAAAATACACCTCTTTGAAAGATAATTTTGATCTTGTGTTGAGGGTATTTGTTCAACTTCTTTGTGTTCTTGTTCATACTTGAACTTAAGAGTTGAAGTTGTTATTCTATTATACAGATTCTACGTACCCGTATTGTCAGAGACAACAATATCATCTATAATAAATTTATAAGTTGTGTACGGAATTGAGATGGCATAAGATGTAAGAAAAAGGAGAAAAATTTACGAAAAAATTGGAGCAAAATGAGGATTTTTCCCTTTGTAAGTGAATAATCAGGATAAATGGAGAAACAAAAATGACAAAAAACGGGGGAGTG
Organism: Capsicum pubescens; assembly: GCA_030864215.1. Classification (NCBI taxonomy): domain Eukaryota; kingdom Viridiplantae; phylum Streptophyta; class Magnoliopsida; order Solanales; family Solanaceae; genus Capsicum; species Capsicum pubescens. Next base: position 79,862,378 of record CM061541.1, on the reverse strand, counting down.
ATATAAAATTACATAAGAATGTAACAAAGAGTAAAAAGGTGCAACATGTATGAGTTTAATTCTCTCTTTCCTTGAATTAATCATGTAATAAGGAAAAAATATTATGGAGTAGACTTTTTTATATTAACATCTTCCAAGTATGACATGACTATTTGATGTAAAACGGAATACAAGATATATAGATTCAAGAGATAATCAAGAAATTGAGGGGGATAGGAAAGAAAAAAAAAAGAATCCCACAATTGAAGAAAATTAGAGATGAACAAATGTTGATTTGTAATTTTCTAAGTTGAACAATCAATTACATGATTAGTTCAAAGAAGAAGAGAATTGAACTTATACATGAATAATCTTTTCAAGAGAGATCAAATATAGAGACAAATAGATAAATCCATAAACTCACCTGAGAGTGTTCAACCTAAAAATATTGTCTACAGAAATAATCTTGCATCATATTCTATTTAATACCTCTAGGATAAGCTAAGATATAAAAATACATAAATGCCCTTAATTAAATGTGCATCATATTATGACTAAAAAGGATCCTAAAATATAATGTTAATCTTCTCTTGTGTTGATTCTTTGATCTTTACACTCTCTTGATACACTCCAAACTTTCGCCATCAAGTTAAAATCCTCCCATGCAATTAATACTTCTCGAACTTGCATCATTCTCCCCTTATTGAAAAGAATTCGACCTGGAATTCAAACCTTGCAAATCATAGAGGCGAGTTAGTACCCAAACTAAAAGATAATCTTCCAAATAAGTTACATACTACTCCTAAAAATATACACTTTTGTGATAGAGCCAAGAATCATAAAATCTCATAAAAATCAACTTTTCAAGCATAGTATCAATAACTTGACTCAAAAGTATACCACAATCATTAAAATGGTTAAGGAAACTAATAATTCTACACATTAGAACTTTCAAGTCAAAAATAGTTTCTTCAACAACTTGGACCAAATAATTTTTAATTCACAATTGAATTGTAATTTTCTAACCACATGATTAAGAGAACTAACAATAACATTCCCAAATCTTAAATATGAGTATGCATTTTCGGGATCAAATACAAAAATCAATCTCAAAACTTTCTTGTATTTTCCACTTAGTAACTCACAACATGAATCAAATAGCAATATTCAAGAATTCTCACTAATCACAACAAAGTTACTACCATAAAGGTCAAAAGCATAGAAACTTACCTTCATGGCTTTAGAAAGTCCAAAAATAAGTACTAGTCATTCAAACAAATCATTCTTGAATTTAGAAGACAAAGATACCTCAAATATTTTTGTATCCCAAGAAGATGCTCCCAAATACCTCACCTCATTGTAGATCCTCTCTTGATGGTATTTCACAAATAGATCAAGAATGTTAGTAAACTCATAAAAAGAAGAGTTGTCATATTTATGCCCATAGATATTTGGCAATGCTTTAAATAGATCATATTTATATTTTCTTCAAAAAGCATTTAAAAATTCAGCCCAAATTATATCCTCAAAGGTAAGATTAAAGTAAGTAAATAAATTTACACAAAAACTAGTATCTATCAATTCACTACTCCAATCACATGTGCCTCTCCCATTCTTTAAAAGATTTTCTTCAATTTTAGAGGACGCTTTAATACAAGAAGTACATTCAAGTTTCAACAAACAATTTGAGAGTTATCTAGCTAACATCCAAACAATTAACACCCTCAAACAAGTTACAATAATCAATTTTACAAGTCATGCACTCTTTAAATTTTAGATCATCACTTTTATCAAGTGCATATAAGTCAACAAGGAATGATCATTCAATTGAAAATCACCAAAAAGAGAATTTCCAAATTTTTTAAAATTTTGATATTCTTTAAGATGAAAAAGACTATCATCACATACCTCATGCTCCATTTCAAGAGTACTTCCACCAAGAATATTCATGTCCTTATGAGATAAAGAATTATTACAATAAAATCCACTTGCAAAGACACAATCATCATCAATCACATTTTTAGTGTTTTGAGTAGCTAAAAAAGAAATATATTCATCTTCATCACAAGAATTCAAGGAAACATCATATTTTTTTTCATATTTGACATAACACTAGCTTGAAATATTTTAAGCTCACAATCAATAACAATTTTAGTTCCGCAATCATATTCAACTAATGTATGATCATCATTCATTTGTCTATTGACACAAAGTAAAGAATCATCAGCCTCAGTAAAGATGGTCTAACATTCACACTCAAGTCACTATCAAGTTCATTTGAAGTAACTAAAGAGATAGAATTAGCCTTTTTACCTTAATGAACACTTAAAGAATCTTATTTACCTTGATTTTCTAAAGTTAATCTCACTTGCTCTCTTGAAGTAGTCCCAACTTGACTTGATTCTTTCGATTCTCGAATTTCTTTTCATGTTAAATCATTATTTTTGTGCTCTTCTTCAAGAATACTTATAAAAGAAGTGGAAGTACTAGAAGAAGAAAAATTCAAAAGGTTAGAGTTAGAATAAGAAAATCTCTCATTCACACTCTCTTGTTTTTCTATTATCTTATTTTTTTCTCTCACTTGCTTCACTCTTCTACTTTCCTTCGTGTGACAATTCATTTTTATTTTTCAACTATATTTTCTTTTGTGCTTGTAGCCACCCACTCACTCCATTCCAAATATCTTTTTTTTTCCTTTGAGTTTTCACTATTCACTCCCTCATTTCTCTTTTTATTTTCTCTCTCACTCATATCTTTAGGAGTGAAATAGGCTTCAAGGATCCCTTTTGAATCATTGGGATTACTCTTTACAATAATTTTCAACTTAGCATCACTAGAAGCTCTAAAGACTCTTCTTGAATTATTGAAATGACTTTGTACATTAAATTTCAAGTTAGTAGTCTTCACTTTCACTTTCTTGACTTCCTCTTTTGTTATTGAAGATTCCTTAATAGTCATATGAGTTAATACATGATTTCGTTCCATTGAGTCTACAACGAAAACTTTTTCAACTTTCTATCACACCAAAATTTATTACAATTGAACCAAGGAGCTCCTAAACGTACAAAACAAGTAGACAAAGGGTAGACATCACACCAAATAGCTCTTGATGGCTTCCATGGTAACAATGATCTTCACCTCTTTGTCAACCAACTTTCCATCAAATTTATATAGTGAACTTTTTTTATGACAAGGTATATCCAACGACTCAACCAAAGAAGGATTAATGAAATTGGTATAACATAATTTATCCACATCTAAAGTGCAACCAAATGTGCAACCACTTTCATATCTCTCCACAATGACTTCAAATTTAGTCAAACTTTCATTAGGCTCATTCTCTCTCTTTCTTCTTGAAGAACCACTATAATCATGAAAAACTTCACAATAACTTCTCCTAAAAGTAGAATTATAAGATGAAATTCTCCTTTCTCCATTGACATCCAAACCTCCATTGTAACTCCTTGAACCTATATAAGACATAATTAGGACAAAAAAAGTGGTTAGTTATGGACCTCAAAAGTCACTCCCTCACGTGTATAACTCAAATGATGGCACTCAAATTTTTCCGCTCGTGTATAGACTCAAAGATTGTAGGCTTTTAGGATCACATTTAAATGATCTCACCACTCAAGGGTTTTCCTTAAGCTCTTCATGGTTCTACAATCTTAAATAATTTCAAAATGAGCTTTCAAGTATCGGTCAGGAGAAGAGTTTGTGCCAATAACAAAAAAGGACAAAATGCACTAACGGACAAGGAATGAAATAAATACACAACGAAAACTAAAAGAGAAAAGTATGAAAGAAATTGACATAAAATGAAATAAGAATAAAAAAATAACTAGATAACACAAGTATAACTAATATTCAATATAATCTAGCTAAATAGATTGACATACAATATGATTTACTCATAAATCAAACAACTCAAAATTTTAGAGTTTGGAAAAAATTATCACTCGAAACAAGCTCAAAAAACCATATTCATCAAATCTATCAAAATCCAACTCAAATCAAGTTTATCCAATCAATGTGGGTCATTTTTAAGCATCACCCAAAGGTTTTCAAAGTAAGAAATCAACTTAAACTTCAAAATTCTACTAAAGTTCTCGCAAGAAAAAAAAGCTCAATTTTTTAATCCAAAATTGATCCCAAATTCGTCCTTAGATCCAAAAATTAAGATTTAATATAGTTTACCCATGATAAAACTAACTTAAATACAAAAGATGGAAATAAATTTGCACAAGAGATCTCAAAAACTTAAATTTTCACACATTAGAAAGTGCTGAAATTTCAGGTGTGAAATGAGAGGAAATGGGGCAAAATCAACTCCAAATCAACATTAAATACTCCCAAATTTGATATTCAAGAACTTTGAAATATTTCCAAAAAAATCCAACAATACATAATTGAAAATTTCTCCATTTTTCAATCAATTATTTTTTTTATTTTTTTTAATTTTCAGACGATACAAGCCAATGATTAAGAATTATAGGAACAATTCTTTAGCCTTGCTATGATACTAATTGATGTAAAATGGAACAAAATATATATATATTTAAGAGATAATCAAGAAATTGAGGGGAGATAGGAGGAAAGAAAGAATAATCCTACAATTGAAGTAAACTAGAGATGAACAAATGTTGATTTGTAATCCTCTAATTTGAACAAATAATTTCATGTTTAATTCAAGGGAGGAGTGAATTAAACTCATACATTAATAATCTTACCAAAAGATATTCAAGAGAGATTCGTTGTCGCGACAAATAGATAAACCTATAAATTCACCAAAGAGGGTTCAACCAAAAAATATTGTCTAAGGAAAAAATATTGTATCCTATTCTATTTATACCTCTAGGGTAAGCTAAGATATAAAAATACATAAATTCCGTTGATTAAATATGCATCATATTATAACCAAAAAAATCCTAAAATATAGTGTTAATCTTCTCTTGTGTTGATTCTTTAATTTTCACACTCATGATACACTATGAACTTTCGATGTCAGGTTGAAATCCTTCCATGCAATTAGCACTTTTCGAACTTGCATCACTATTTATAGTTGTAGTTTTCACGTGATTTTTGACCCTCCTTGGGTTTTAACTTATTTTTCGGTATTAAATATTTATATTTTCATCCGATATTTATTTTAGCTTTTATTTTATTTTTTATAAGTTTTAGATAAAAATAAATAAATAAATAAAGTTACATTTCGGAATATTTTTATTTTTTAAATTATTTATTTTTATATTTCTCTTTTAATTTTAATATATTTCTCTTTTAATTTTAATAAATAGGATAATAGTTTTAGTATTATCTTAATTATATTTATTTTAGGCTATTTATGAACTTTATTATATTTTTCTTAAGAAATAAAAATTAATTAGCTAATATTCTATTATTATTATTATTATTATTATTATTATCATTCTTCTATTATTATTATTATTATTATTATCATTCTTTGTTTTATATATTTTAAATTATAATTAAAAAAAAGGCATTATCCTAATAAAACTACCCAACCTCCCCCCACAATTCTATTTTCACTCAACTTCCCTTAACCTCTCTGACATATAACTCCCTCAACCCCCCCCCCCTCCCAACCCAACAAAAAAAAAGAAAAAAAACATACGGACATTGACAGAGAGAAAAAAACTCAAAGAGAAAAACAGACGGAGAGAAAAAGAGGACAGAGAGAAAAAATAGAGAAAAAAAGAGTGTGAAGTTGAATTCGGGTTTACGTTTGAGTTATCGGTGACGAGTTTGTGTTTTTCTTCTAATTAATTCATCACACAGGTTCCTATTTGATCTTATGTTATTTATTGTATAAATTTTATTAGGAACCAAAACATGAATGAAGTTGTTTAAATAATTTCATCTATTATTCAGTATGTGCTATCGATTTATTATGTGAATCTATTCGTTACCATGTGTGTGTATTTGGGTTACTGAGTACTTATATATTTGTACATCAATTCAGAATTTAGCATATTCTTTTGTTAGCTTATATTGTCGAATTTTTGATTGAGAATGCTCCATTTTTTCCATAGTCATATTGACACACACACACTCCACAAAACAATTCATGCACACCCACACAAAACACAGAGGGGTAACGAGAGTTGAAAGAGGAACATAGTTCGGGGTTTGTTACTATTTTGTTGACAGATTCGTCAGAAACGCATCAAACCATCCCTAAAATTCTATCAAACACACCAATAGAACTAAAAAATCGGTCAAAATCTGGACAGTCATGATTGCCCATTCAATGTTTTGGTGAAATCCACTAAAAACCATTTAAATTCAACCCAGTAGTCGATTTCGTCTATAACTCTCCATAAAATCCTAAAGTCACGCTACCCCGTTTTAGCCATTATCGCCATGATCGGCTAGATGAGGCCCCTCAAGTGAACCGCTACCATCAATCGGATCATGCACTGCCTCCTACTAGCCAAATATCTCTCTCTTCCCTATCTCCTTTTCCCTCTTTACGTCGCCAACCTTCATTACCATCGGCTTCCAGCGGATCTCAGCCGGCCAGCAGTCGACAACCAAGCCCGACCCATTTTTTTGATATTCTCTATTGTTGAGTTTACCGGAGCTCTGGCGAAGTGGAAAAAATAGTGAAATTAGTCTTACAAAAATAAATTAATTATAGTTTTAAATACAATAAATATTTGCTAATTTTTCTTGATTTTGGTGTTAGATCTCAAGTTTGATAGTTGCATTTCTTGATTTGTTTTACCAAGTTTTAAAAAAAGAGAAGTGGGGTTTCTTTTGAGAGTAGGTATTTTTTTTAATAATGTGAGTTAGGGTTTTTTTCCTCAGTTCATTTAGTGAACAGATCTTGTTTGAAAAGTTGAAAAAAAGAAATTAAGAGTCATGTTGAAGTCAGAGAGCAATTGAAGGAAAGTGAACTTTTGCTTTTTTATAGTTGTCATTTTGAGGAGAAAATCAATGCAATACCCCACATTAGCCTTAACTCAATTCAGCTCCTAGTGCATGTGTAAGAGGCTTAGAAATTGAAAAGTTGACTAAGTGTTGGAGACTTACTCTTATTTTGGCTTCTTAACTTTGATGAATTTTATTCCAACCTTTTCGACCTTAGAATGTCAATTTTTAAGTTGATTCATGATCGGGGTGGTCAATAGTACATCTCGGGTGAGTTTTAGAATTTTTGGACCAGAATAAGGGAGTGTTTGGACTTCTAAAACAGAAGCATCATACGATTAGCCCATGACGCCCCTTCTATTTCACCCCTGGGGAAAGCCCGCGATAGTTCCCACAATGCACGGTCTATTTCGGCGGACCAGAGCCCACGACGCACGCTCCATCATGCCCCGTGTATTTCTAGTTTTCAGTCACATTTTTCCGAGGGCATTTAGGTCCTTTTTTCTTCTCCCAACTGATCCAAAACATGGGATTTAGGGTCCCAAAAGCATAATTTACTTTCTCATTCTAAAAATTTCCCCAATTGAAAGCATTTTCTCTCAAGAACAAGCCCTAGCCCCTTTAACATTAAAGATTAATCTTAAAAAATTCATCAATTACTTTCTCAACTTCACCAACTAAGGTATGTTGATGTTCATCTATGAGCTCTTTTCACCCATGAAGTCCAAGAACCCAATTTCAAGTTTTAAAGCTATGGTTTTTACATGTTATCATGAATTTTAGCCATGAATTTCCATGAATCTCAATTTTATATCATGTTTACATATAATTGTTATTGTTATTAAACCCTACATATTTTGAATGGTGCTTGTTCGCTGATTTAAGCCTTAATTAATGATTTTAGTTTTACATGTTAAAACTATTCCCATGCTTAAGCCATGAATTTCAAGTGCTTGATGAAATGCCCAAGAGAATGAGTTTTGAATAAATGCTTACATGTCATATGCTCAAGGTTTTAGTGTGATCTTGTTGTGATCATTATCGATTCTGGGGGGTTTGAATACCCAAAACTTAGTTGCTTACCTAGTTTTTAGTATCTATAGAATGGCTTTAAAATAGTTATGAGCATTATCATTTCAGTCAGTTACCATAAACAGTAAAATATAGTTCAGTCCAGTGTCCAGGGTCTTTCAGTTGAGAGTAGGATTTAGCACCGAGCGAAACCACGGACGGGGGCTCACCTGCCAGTAGAGGGTGTGATCCTTAGTAGCAATTCTGGCTTTTTAGAACTACATAGCTAGTGTAGGTTTAGATGTTAACCTTCCAGTTGAGGGTTGACACATATCTCATTAGGGTACCTGCCAATTAAGGGTAACCTTTAGTTTTTTGGGACTCCAGTTTAGTGGATCCACACAACCAGTGTTAGTACCAATGGCATGGTACTGACACTCTTCCAACTACAGTAACAGGATGGACCCCAATTAGATCAATTGGGGCATGTCGGTTAGATAATAGCTCCCACAGTCTCAGTCCAGTATTTAGTTTAGTATTCAGTTTTAGTTTTGCTTGACCATAGCATATAGATATCTGTTATCCAGTTATCAATATTTCAATAGCTCAGTTTACAGACTATATCAGCATCATGTTTTATGCCTAGTCATGCATTCTCACTCTCTACAGTTTTTTATGCATTCTTACTCAGTATCTCATGCTATTCATCTAGTTAGTTATTACTTATCCACATGAACCCATGTATATTAGCCTAACATCATTTAGCATACCAATACATTCAAAGTACTGATTGCATACTCATTTTTTATGCTGTGATATTTAATATCATAGGTTCAGACGCTCAGGGACTGATCGCGCATAGACTTACCAGATTATCAGCAGTAGAGGTGGTGAGTCCTCATACTTCGAGGACATGGTTTATTTATTTCAATTTACCTTATCAGTTCAGTATTTCTATTCTGTCGGAGTTAGTTGGGGGTTTGTCCCATCAACTCCACATTCAGTCAGTTTAGAGGCTTTCAGGCTAGTACAGGCAGTTAGTAAGTTTTAAGTTGTTCTTATCATTCATTTTATTAGTATTGACAGTATGTTTTTAGACACTTAAAAACCATGATTCAATATTGATTTCATTTGTTAAAACCTTATGGCTTTTCTAGTTAAATTTCCACATAGGTTCTTTGTGATTTTAATCAGTGCTCAAAACAGGTATCAATTCATGTATTAGCTTGTGGTCCTTCGGGGCTGTAAGAACTGTGTGGAATCCAGGGTTTATTCTCTAGGAGTTACAATCAAATGGAGTGGAAAATACACCGGTTTCTTTATCTGTCTCAATTTATTGTCATTTAAGATGATTGATAAGCATCCACCTATTAATTTGATCTGGTTGGAGTTACTTAATTCTATGGATGCTTCCATTAGTTACCAGATGATTCTCTTATTTTTTTGGTGGGTCTATATATTATTTATTTAATTTTATTTAAATTATCAAACATAAAATATTTGATTGTTTTCTCATTCACGATGGGTTAGATCATAATATGATTAGACCATGTTATTTAATAGATTCTCTTATGTAGTTTTATTGTACTAATTAAGTGTAAGAAATTAAGTGAGATAGGAATAAGGGTAAAATGAATATGAAAAATTGTTCCGAATTTATAATGGAATAACCAACACCTTTAACGTTAGGTAAGTTTTAGGCATGTTTAAAATATTTGTCTCGCTTAAGAATGTGGTGTACACATCTTTATGAGACATTTAAAAATAATTTGAGATGCGATATCTCCCCTCGACAAAGACCGTCCTTAAATTAACTTCTACTAGCCTAATCCAAGTGGTATAGATAGATATCATTAGTACATTAAAATAAGCGAATCAAGGCCTACAAACAATTTAGCCAAAATTGTTTTAGTTAAGTATAAGTTGATAAAAGTGACTATGCTAGAACCACGTGACTCGAGGGGTGCCTCACACCCTCCCCCCGTTCTATAAAATTCCTTACTCGTTCTTCTATTTTCATAGACCAATAAAGAATCATTTCCTTTTGATTAAGGATTCAATTAGGTGACTTGTAACACCATAACTCAATTCCAAGTGTCGACTCTTAAAAATGATAAAAATAATCCCTATTCAAAATAGTTACTTTAATTGGAAAACCCTTCAACTTTGATTCATTGAATGAAAAAGGGTGTGACATCTCTGGACACTCTGCTGGGGACTAAGTAGAATTCAAGCTTTTGATGTTGAATTTACTTGCTTTAATTATTTTGATCTATTTATTGATTTGATATTGTTGAATTGTATTATAAACTGTCTTCACTGGAGTTACGCTACTTGGTGAAACATAAGAGAGTTTTGTCCTCAAATTTAATGAATCATTTTTCAAAGAAATTAAAATATATATAGTTTTTAAGGTCATCATGAACTAAGAGGGTCTGATTATCATTTTTTAGTGGGATACGAAGGGATTCCTTCCGGGATACTAAAATACATAGGTCTTGAACCATTGAGAAGACAATAACTTTTTGTGTCTCTGAATTGGGTACGACTAGAGCTTAAGTCTACCCTTGGTCACGACTCTTACCCACCTTGCCCTCCCCTTTTTTACCTTTATTAGTCCATGAGGGTAACTCACTATCCACTATACAACATGGTCTCTACTTGGTCGTAACCAATGCATATGAGTTGTATACTACTCAACCGTATATAATAAAGCCTCAAACAAGCAGACTATTTCTGTCATGGGTGAAGCTTACGAGTTAGGGGTGAGTCGTACCCTTTGGATATGACTCAAAGATATGTCCATTCGTACCAATAATAGTATGGTTGACCTAGGATAAGCCTAGGTTATGAGTTAGGGTACCACTCGTACCCTAGGGTATGATTGCTAAGGGAATCATATGGGGGAGTTGTACCCCTAGATGAGTGCACTTTTCAGTTTTTAACCAAGTGTTTTTTGGTCATTTCCCATTCCTAAAACCCTAAAATCTCTCCCTATATAAGTGTTTTTAGCCTCATAAACATCTATTTGGATGAATCAAACACCCTAAACATTCTCTCAAGCTCATCTTTGAAGGAATGAAGGCTAGGGTTTCAAGGGAGTTCATCTAGTGTCAAGGAAGAATCAAGATTGTTGGTGTGTTATCTTGTTTAAGGAATGTTCCTCTTTCCATTTATAAATAACTCTAAACCCATGTATTTCATACTTGGATTAGTAAGTGTACATGGTGGCTTTGAAATCAAATGAAAAGATTTTTGTTGCCTAATGATGAATAATGATGATTCTTGCTTAGACTTATATTTATACATGTTATTGATGGTAGATTTCATATATGGGTTATTGTTGTATGTGGTTTAACATAAGGGTCTTGAGTAACCCTAGTCTTGATGATTTCTTACATAAATATAACTTTGTTAAAGGTATGCACATAATGCACATAAGGTGTTTGTGAAAATGTCTAAGTGAATTGACTAGTTACATGTTGACAATATTGTGAACTAGGACAATGGCCCAATGAGTATGAATGATTGAGGATTGGTGTTGTAATGTTATTGTTAGCCATATTATGTGTTAAATTATGATCTTGATGGCATGATGGCTAAAGAGTGCCAAAGTCCCTAGACATATAATTAAATTGTAGTATGTGAATGCTAATGAAAGATACATGATTGAGTAAAGCCTTGATGACCATAAAATGATTTGTATGATGAATTGATTAAGGGCATTGGCCTATTGAAATGGTTGAGCAAGAAGGCTCCCATATATACCATGTGTTAATGTGTGGTATTGAATTGGCTAAATGGTTAAAGTCCTTGAGTGTGAATTGAATGTATGTTGATACATGGGCAAAGGGTTAAAGTCCCAATGTCACCTAATGATGGTTGTGATGAATTCAGGTTATAGTTTCTTGCCTTACGAAATGTCTTGAGGTTAAAGTCCCCTGTCCAATGAAAATACAAGGTTAAAGTCTGTTGCTTAAAGTGAGCTCTTGAGGTCAAAGTACCTCTCCTTATGAAGAGGCTTGTGGTTAAAGTCCAAGTGTGGCATGTGTTTAGATTCCCTTGTCTAATGAACGAGAATCAGGTTGAAGTCCCTTACCTAGATGAATGCATGTATGGTTAAAGTCCTTTGTTTAAATGAATGTATATGTGGTTAAGGTCTGTGATTAATGAGTATGTGTATGGATAAAGTTCCATGTCTAATGATAATGCGAATGTGATTAAAGTCCTTTTCTATTGAAAATGTTGAAGCTATAAGTGTGGAATGTCGTAGTCCTCTATTTCATGTATGATTAATGAATGCTTAAAAGTGTTGATAAGACTTGTACTCTTGTGGGGCATGTGATATACCTTTATGTATAGATAAGTGTATAAATGTGATACAATGTGATATATTGACTTTTTATTGAACGATGATGTTATTTGATTACTTATCCTTGAGTTATATGCTAGCATTCCAACCGCTAACCATCTCTGTGTGCTACATCCTTATGCGATTGTAATACCCCGTAATTCCCTAGATTAGATAAACTCTCAGTTCATGAGTTATTCAATATAAATTTTTCTAAATACTCAGTATTTTTTAGTTTAGATCTTACCAATGCGTAGGAAATTCAATCAGCTTTACAACGATATAAAGTTCACCCAAATTTGATACCCGGGTGAAAAGTTAGAGAATTTTTAGTAAAACAGCGTGCCAACTGGCACTTCAACGTGTCACGAAGTCCAATCTAATGGAAATGAACAATTTCCAGTATTGCTCTGCAATGTTGGCATATTGCGCCATGGACCCAGTTCACAGTTGTCCTTTTCTAATGTTCCAACGCGATGTCACCGCGTCACGACACCAGTCATTTTCATAATTGTCAGTTTCCAATGGCGCTCCACGATTGTACCGCATCGCACCATAGGTTAAATTCATAGTCGTCCTTCTTAAAGTAGTTTCTAGTGGATTCCAGTAGCATGGCGCGATAGCGCCGCGTCGCGCCAGCCTGCCAAATCGGGAAAATTTCAGTAATTCTGAGTTTTAAATTCCAAGGGCTTTTAAGTACTTCTCCCTTACCCCAGTCAGCTTTTAACACAAAATTGAACCCCTAAATAACCTATTGCTTCATTATTTTCTCACTTTCTTTCAAGAATAAAACATTCTCACTCAAAGAGGCAAAAACCCTAGTTCAAGAAATCGAGAACAAAGCTCAAGAATTCCTCCAAGAAACTTCAAGAAAGAATTTTCTAAGGTATGTTAGGTGTTCATCTATGGGCCCCTTTCACCCATAGAGTCCAAGAATACCTTTTTAATCATACAAGATCTCAGATATCATGTTCATGATATTAGTTAGGTTTTAATCCATGATTTAAGTGTAAGTTTCATGGAATTGAATAGCATGTGTGATGAATATGTGATTATATTGATAAACCCTTGAATTTAAAAAGTGATTAATGTATCTATGATGTTAATTTGGTTTTCAATCCATGATTATGATAAGATTCATGAAAATAGAATAGTATTTAGGGGGAATTATGTGAATTGCATATTGAACCCATGAAATTGCAAGTTTGGGCATTGTAGTTGCCGTGTTTATATGTTATCCATGATTATGTTCATTAAGTTATGCTCCCTAAGTGTTTGATAAAATGTCCATGTGAATTAAGTGATAAAATCATGATATGCTAGTATATGTACAAGCTTATGTCCTACAAGTGTTTGATAAAATGTCTCTATGGATGAATCATAAACAAGTGCACAATGTTATGTTATTCAAGATTATGCTATGCTTTACTTTTCATGCTATCGAGTCCTGGGGGTATTTAATACTCGATAATTTAACTGTTTACCTAGAGCGAGTGTCAGTTATAGAACTTAGTCAATTACAGAACTCAGGAAAACTCAGTGAAACTCAATATCAGTCCAATTCAGTTAGTTAACACGCTCAGTAACAGTTCAGTCAAGCCTAGTATAGTCTAGTGATCAGTTCAGTGTCTTCAATTGGGAGTAAGATTCAGCATCGAGCGAACCCAGGGATGGGGGAATTCCTGTTAGTATAGGGTTTGACCCTTAGTAGCAATCCCTGAGTTACAGAACTATGTAGCCAGTGTAGGTTTGAGATGTTTTCCTATTAGTTTAGGTTTGAAACATATCTCATGAGTCTTCCTGTTTGTTTAGGGTTGACAAGATGTCTTCCTGCTAGTTTAGGGTTAACACAACTATTGCTAGTACCCGTGGCACGGTATTAGCACCTTTTCAACTGGGGTCACAAGTTGGACCCTTATCAGCTCAGACTTGGGGCATGCCGGTTAGATGATTACCTCCCACAATTTCAATTTTAGTCTTTAGTTTAGAACTCAGTTCATTTTTACAGAATAAAAAATGTCAGACATGGTCAATTAGTATCAGTAACTCAGTTATCAGTAATCTCAAATTATCAGTTACCCAGTTATCAGAACTCAGTACTTAGCTTCAGAAAAGCTTATATATAGTATATATATCTATGTATGTCCACAATATTGCATACTCAGTGATTTCAGTAGTATCATTCATTTACGTACTCTTATATTTAGTCACTCTATATCATTCAATTAGTTACTGTTCATGTATATGAACTGTTGCATTCAGCCTTACCTCATTTAGTATACCAGTACATTCCACGTACCGATGCATATTCTTTTTTTGTGCTATGATGTCTCATATCATAGGTTCGGACGCTCAGGTAACCAACCGCGGTTAAACAGACCCAGTTAGCAGTCGCACCTTTAGTAGTGAGTCTTCATCTATTGAGCATATATTTTTATTTAAGTAGTTTCAGTATTTTAGTAGTTGGATTTAGTTTGGTGCTTGTCCCATTAACTCCACTTCCAGACAACTCAGTTAGAGGCTTTTCTGACTAGTTTTCAGTATTTTCAGATGTTATTTTAGTACTATACTTTATCAGTATTGTAGATGTTTTAAACCTTATGGCAATTCAGCCTATCTTTTGCATTTATTTCAGTATTATTATTCAGTGCTCACAGCAGATACTAGTCATGGGTTAGCTTGTGGTCCTTCGGGGTCGTAAGCACCGTGTAGCATCCGTGGTACAGATTCAAGGCGTTACAAACTTCCTATCAGTTCCTAAGGTACAACAGAGTCCTAGGTAGTCTGGAATCCACATCAAGTAGAGTTTTGTGCATGGGTGTGTAGCGCATCACACTTATGGACAAGAGGCTATAAGATGTTTTAGGAAAAGTTTCCTTTTCTTCAGTATTTATGTCGTGCGAGTGATCATGAGCTCAAGTTAAACTCTCAGTCTAATCCTCTTCTTCTTTTCATTTATAGAACATGCCTCCCAAAAGGACTAATAAAAGAAAAACCGAAAATCAGTCAGCACCTCAACCCGTTTAGGCAGATCCCCTGGATAAGTATGTCTCTTATGCAGAATTCAGAGTTGCATTAACTACTCTAGCCAATTCCATAGTAGCTCAGAATTAATGACCAGCTGCTATTCAGGCCAACCCAGTGGCCAATACTACTGCAGCCAAGATTCGGGACTTCGCTCGAATAAACCCTCCCCTATTCTTAGGATCTAAGTTAGAAAAAGATCCACAAGAGTTCCTTAATCAGGTTTAGAAAGTCACAAATATCATGGGATTTACTTCCAGTGAGAGTGCTGAGCTAGCTTCTTCTCAGCTACAAGATATATCTTATACGTGGTTTATGCAGTGAAAGGTAGATAGGGGCACAAATGCAGAGCCCATAGAGTGGGAAGAGTTTGCTACTGTTTTTCTAGATAGATTCTTTCCCTTAGAGCTGAGAGAAGCCAAGGTGTTAGAGTTCATTAATCTCAGGTAAGTCAGTATGAGTGTGAAAGAGTATTCCCTCAAATTTACTTAGTTAGCCAGGTATGCTTCCCATGTAGTAGCAGACAATAGGTCCAAAATGAGCAAGTTTGTATTTGGGGTGTTAGATAGTGTGGTTAAGAAGTGCAGAACAATGATGTTGATTAAAGAGATAGACACATCTAGGCTTATGTTCCATACTCAATAGATTAAGGAGCAAAAACTTAAGAAGAAGGGAAGAGAGAATTAGAGATCCAGAACGGGTAGCTTTAGTTTTGCTCAGCCTAAGTCAGGAGGCGGTAACCATTCCCAGTTTCATCCAAAATCTTCATTTCCATCTCCATCTTCAGCTAGTACGCCAGTACCAAAGTTCAAGAATGATCGTTGGGATGGGGCGCCAGGCTTTAAAACCCAGGTAGTGTGAGCAGTGGTCGTACCCATCCACTTTACAAAGAATGTGGTAGAAACCACCTAGGTGTCTGTAAAGCCGACAGTGATGTGTGTTTTGGATGTGGCGAGTCAGGTCACAGAGTCCGAGAATATCCTAAGGCTGGTCCACGAAGTCAACATAGGCATCCTCCAGTTCCATCCGATCACCCGACTCAGCATTGCGCCACTTCCAGTACCACTAGTGGTCAACACCAGAACAGGTTTTATACACTCCAATCTCACCATGAACATGGAATTTCTCCTAATATTGTTACAGGTACATTATGAGTCTTTCATCTTTATGTTTATGCCTTATTAGATCCTGAGGCTTTACTTTTTTTGTAACCCCTATATAGCTATCAACTTCAGTGTCAGACCCGAAATATTAGCAGAGCCTTCCTCAGTGTCTCCCCCCAGACTCTAGAATAAAGTGGTGACAGTTCAGTTTAGATTTAATGATTAAATGGTTCACAGTTTTAGAATAATAGCTTTAAGATAAAGGGGAGATGGTAGAACAAGTAACCAAGCCAAGCTTTTAGATTTTAGTAATAATGTCAGTATGTGTAGAAAAATCATTGGGAGAGGTTGACGCCCAACCCGTTCTTACCTCAGTGCAAAGTTTTGTACTTCAACTATCACGATATCTACTCATGCATTACATGTCAGCTCTATGATCATAGCTCATATTCGTGAACATAAGCGAGAATCATGTACTCTTCCAGTTCCTAGTATAAGGAGTTCTAGTTTACTCAGTATAATGAATCATGATCCATGAATACAGAAACTCCAACTCAGGTCATGCAGCTCATGACTCAGGTACTCATACCTCACAATATGCTCAGTTCCCATGACTCATGCTACTCTCTTAATGATCAGTTAAATTTAGACTATGTCATGTATATCCTCAGTTTAGACCCCTTGGCAAATTCATAATGTAGATATTCTATTC
Organism: Capsicum pubescens; assembly: GCA_030864215.1. NCBI lineage: Eukaryota > Viridiplantae > Streptophyta > Magnoliopsida > Solanales > Solanaceae > Capsicum > Capsicum pubescens. Next base: position 79,845,304 of record CM061541.1, on the reverse strand, counting down.
CTCAGGCCTTAGTAGGTAGGGTTATCAGTGCCCATATTACAGAATTTTAACAATGTTGTGATTTCTTATTCAGATGTCTTATTCAGAATATGCCAAGATTTCCTTTCTCCCTATAGTCATTAGAACCTTATAGAAAAAATGTCAAAGGAACGCTCTAGTCGAGTATAAGTTTTTAGCATGAGTTAGTCTGTACAACCAGCAATTCAGTTTAGCAGTCAGACAGACAAGTTCGTATATTTTTCCATCTTTCCACCCAATTGTCCTACCCGAAGTCTCACGAATATGATCATTCCAAGATAGAGAATCCTAGTAGTTATGAGTTCATCCCAGTTTATGTATCATGCCTCAGTTTTATATCCCAGATGTTCAGTCACGATTTAGTTCATAGGTTCCCCATGCATCATCTCAGCTTCTCCTTAGTATCTCAGCCAAGTCAGCATTCTTCGAGGGACATAGTGTCCCAAAGAGGAGATGCACTATAATCCTCGAGCTTTCATGCCCTAAACCTTTCAGTTTCTCTTCACGTAACGAATCTAGTTTGGAATAGTGGGTACCCATAAGTGGGCCCTCTCATTCCAATCTCAACTGTATGACCATTCCCAAGTCATGGCATGTATTCAAGAAAACCAGTTCAGTTCATGATAGTCAGTCCATGTATCATATTTCAGACTCAGTAATGTTCTCATGTTCCTGTTCATACGTGTCCAGTAAATGATCCCAGGTTCACCAGGATTCTTATCCTAAGGTAACAACCTTCCTTAGATTTTCTCAGTTTCATGTTTAGTTACCATTTTTAACTAGGTATCCCTTACCGTTGCATAATCAGTCATGAATTCATGAATCAGTTTAGTTATGTACTTATGCATCAGATATGCATATTCAATAAGGAAACTCAGTATGTCAATAGTCCAGTCGTGTAGTCATGATTCAATTGTTCATGTTCAGTATGTATACTCAGTCTATCAATAATTTTCAGCTTAATTAGTCTCATTCGAGGATGAATGTTCCCAAGGGGGAGATATTATAATACCCCGTAATTCCCTAGCTTAGATAAACTCTTAGTTCATGAGTTATTCAATATAAAATTTTCTAAATACTTATTATTTTTAATTTTAGATCTTACCAATTCGTAGGAAATTCAGTCATCTTTCCAACGATATAAAGTTCGCCCAAATCCGATACCCGGGGGAAGAGTTAGAACCATTTTAGTAAAAAAATGTACCAACTGGCACTTCAACCCATCGCGGAGGCCAGCCAAATGGCAATGGTCACTTTCCAGTGTTGCTCTAAGATGTTGGCACATCATGTCATGGACCCAATTCATAGTTGTCCTTTTCCAGTATTCAAACACGATGTCACCGCATCGTGCCACCAATCATTTTCATAATTGTCAATTTCCAGTGGTGCTCCGCGATTGTACCGCATCGCGCCATAGGTCAAATTCCTAGGTCCTTTTTAAAATAGTTTCCAGTGGATTCTAGTAGCATGGCACGATAGCGCTGTGTCGCGCTAGCCTGTCAAATCGGGAAAATTTTAGTAATTCCGAGTTTTAAATTCCAAGGGCCTTTAAGTACTTCTCCCTTACCCCAGTCAAATTTTAACACAAAATTGAACCCTTAAATAACCTATTTCCTTATTATTTTCTCACTTTCTCTCAAGAATAGAACATTCTCTCTCAAAGAGGCAAAAACCCTAGTTCAAGAAATCGAGAACAAAGCTCAAGAATTCCTCCAAGAACCTTCAAGAAAGAATCTTCTAAGGTATGTTAGGTGTTCATCTATGGGCCCCTTTCACCCATAGAGTCCAAGAATCCCTTTTTAATCATACAAGATCTCATATTTATGATTTCCATGTTTGAATTAGATTAAATTCATGTTCATGGTATTAGTTGGATTTCAATCCATAATTTAAGTGCAAGTTTCATGGAATTGAATAACATGTGTGATGAATATGTGATTATCTTGATAAACCCTTGAATTTACAAAGTAATTAATGTATCTATGATGTTAATTTGGTTTTCAATCCATGATTATTATAATATTCATGAAAATACAATATTATTTAGGGGTAATTATGTGAATTGCATGTTGAACCCATGAAATTGCAAGTTTGGGCATTGCAGTTACCATGTTTAAATGTTATCCATGATTATGTGCATTAAGTTATTATCCCAAAGTGTTTGATAGAATGTCTATGTGAATTAAGTGATGAAATCATGACATGTTAGTATATGTACAAGCTTATGCCCTACAAGTGTTTGATAAAATCTCTATGGATGAATCATAAACAAGTGAACAATGTTATGTTATTCCAGATTATGCTATGCTTTACTTTTCAAGCTATCAAATTTTGGGGGTATTTAATACCTGATAATTTAGCTATTTACCTAGAGCGAGTGTCAGTTACAAAACTCAATAGAACTCAGTTAGTTACAGAACTCAAGAAAATTCAGTGAAACTCAGTATCAGTCCAATCCAGTCTATTAACTCGCTCAGTAATAGTTCAGTCAAGCCTAGTATAGTCTAGTGATCAGTTCAGTGTCTTCAGTTGGGAGTAGGATTCAGCATCGAGAGAACCCAAGGATGGGGGTATTCCTGTTAGTATAGGGTTTAACCCTTAGTAGCAATCCCTGAGTTACAGAACTACGTAGCTAGCGTAGGTTTGAGATATTTTCCTATTTGTTTAGGGTTGACACATTTCTCATGAGTCTTTCTGTTAGTTTAGGGTTGACAAGATGTCTTCCTACTTATTTAGGGTTGACACAACTATTATTAGTACCCGTGGCATGGTATTAGCACCATTCTAACTGGGGTCATAAGTTAGACCCTTATCAGCTCAGACTTGGGGAATGCCGGTTAGATGATTACCTCCCACAGTTTTAGTTTTAGTCTTTAGTTTAGAACTCAGTTCAGTTTTATAGAATCAGGACTATCAGACTCAGTCAACCAGTATCACTAACTCAGTTATCAGTAATCTCAGATTATCAGTAACTCAGTTATTAGAACTCAGTACTTAGCTTCAGAAAAGCTCAGATACAATATATATATCTATGTGTGTCCATAGTATTGCATACTCAGTGATTTCAGTAGTATCAGTTATTCATGTACTCTTATATTCAGTCACTCTATATTATTCAGTCAGTTACTGTTCATGCATATGAACCCTAGCATTCATCCTTACCTTATCTAATATACTAGTACATTCCACGTACTGACGCATACTTTTTCTTTGCACTATGATGTCTCATATCATAGGTTCAGACACTCAGGTTCCCGACCGTGCTTAGACAGACCCAGTCAGCAGTCGCAACTTTAGTAGTGAGTCTTCATCTATTGATGATATGCTTTTATTTCAGTATTTTAGTAGTTTTAGTATTTCAATAGTTGGAGTTAGTTGGGGGCTTATCCCATCAACTCCACTTCCAGACAACTTATTTTGAGGCTTTTCAGACTTTTTTTCAGACAGTATTCAATAATTTCAGATGTTATTTCAGTACTATACTTTATCAGTATTTTAGATATTTTGAACTTTGTGGCAATTCAGCCTATGTTCCGCATTTATTTTAGTATTATTATTCAGTGCTCACAGGAGATATCAGTTATGGTTTAGCTTGTGGTCCTTCAGGGTCGTAACTACCACGTAGCATCGGGGTACAGATTTGGGGCAATACAGCGATTTAGGGGCCGAAGCTTCTTCTTCTTTTCCTGTGAAGTGACTTGGTGATTGAAGCAGTTCATGCATTGACTTGAAGAGGTAAGCTTCCTTACTTCAGAAGGAATTCACCTCTTGTTCTCTATCTTTAAACTTAGTCTCTTTAAAACTTGGTTGGCTATTGTGGCTTGTCCCGACATATACATTTGTTGACTTTGGTTTTGTATAGAGGCATTGTGAACAACTGTGAACTTGGTTAGTTATTATGATGAAATCTAATGTTGACTTATGTTATTATTTTTTCAAATATTGGCATATGAGTTGGATTTCTTTTAACTCCTACGGTATGATGAGATGTTTGGGTTGGGTTATCGGGGTGACCTCCAATTCAGGTGAGCTTGAGATGCCCATACGACATGGCTTGGAGTTCAGGTCGTGTTAGATACAACCCTGTCTTTCGAGAAATTATTCATAAATTTATTGGAAAATATTTTTAAAGTATGAGTACTTTCATAATTGCGAGAGGCCTGTTCTATGAACACCCCACCACTAAATGATTCACTTTTAAGTTCTCGCCTCCCACGAAGCTAGGGCAGCGATGCGAACGCTTGCGAGTGCATTAAGTAAATTAAGCATTTTTCTTATCCTTAAGTTTAATTTATATATATATATATATATCCCTAAATCTTTAGGTTTCATGAGGCTAGGTTTTTTCAAAAAAATAAAAATAAAATAAAAAAATATAAATCTTAACAGCCGTGAACCTCTAGGGGTCTTGAGGCTGAGTTTTGTACGACATATATAAAATGATTACATTTTTTAAAGATTGTTTTATTTTTATAGAATACTTAGATGTATTTTCTTCCAAATTTATGATTGAAATTATGTAGAGGTCTGTCATTTGCAAAATTTTCAGAAGGAGTTAATGATTGGAATAAGTATTTTTGTTCACTGTCACCAGATAAGATAACATGGAACTTTCCTTTGTTCCCTTGGAGGTAGGTCATATATAGATCCGTAATTTAATGTTTCTTGTTATTTATGGGCATTAGAGAGTTCTATGTCAGCTAGGTAGACATCAAATAATTCCCATAACAGAAAATATAAAAGAGTTTGTGTTTAAGGTTAGACCAGAGATTCCCCTTCGAGAGGGGTTGGCACAACAGATTTGGGATAGTTATCGTCTTATGGGAATTAAAACAATGGTCATAGAATATGAGAAAGGAGAAGTATACCCAGGATACTATGAATGGTTTGAGAAACAACCACCTCTACCATTGTGACCAGAAAGATCAATTATAGGACCCATAGATCAAGAGGCTACAATAAGGACTGGGATCGAGATGGCTATGCGAGAACATCATGATGCCAATCAAGCTTTGAGAGCAAAATTGGAGCATGATAATGCAACCTTGATTCAACAACGAGCAGATAAGGATGCAAGGAATAAGGTGAGAGTTAAGAAAGCATGATTGGAGGTAGAGAGGGATTATCAGTCCACTATTCAGGTGCTAAATGCTGATTTAGAATGAGTCAGGGAAAGAATTGAAGAACAACAGAGGTAATTTATTAAGGAGAAATCTAAGTCGGCATATATTAGGGTTGCACTTCGAGGAAAAATTAAGTTAACCACAACTAGGGGGTCATACGTTGCAGAACTTGACGGATCTCGCCGCCAACAGTTGCAAGAATTTAAAGAGAAGATACATATAGAATTTGATCAAGCAAGGTATCAGTGGATATGTGAAAGGGGAATACTACTAGAACAGCTAGAGGTAGATTCCGCTCGAGAGCAACGTGCAAAAGAGATAATTACCTCCCGTGATCATCAAGTCTAAGGATGGATTAGGCTTTCAGTTTCCTTCAAGGGAAGGTCCGTCTTATGGAAGAGCATACTATAAGAATGGGTTTAGAATACCAAGAGTTGAATCATGAATAATTTTTGGCGCAAGTACCATCTTTTGCCCAGCATCTCACTTCTTCATTGGAGGACATATACTTGGTTTTGGGAGGCTACATAAAGTCAAAATCTCCTTAATCAAGCATGTTGAGGTTGTGGAAATTAGTTGAAGACCTTTAAACACTGGAGTTTAGTTGTATTGATGGATAATTATTATTTTTATTGCATTATTTTAGTTTCAGTCTTAGAACTTCTTTTCTAGATTTTATGTCTTTCAATTAATCTTTTTTATAAGATTAGTTTTATTTATTAGATGTCAGTTGGTAGGTCTACTTTTAAGAGTTGTGTCATTTGTTCTATCGTATTTATATTTGAAAATTGTTGAATATAATGAAGTTGGACATTTATTTCTCTCTCTCTCTCTCTCTCTATATATATATATATATTACATATGTTTTACTTCGTTTACTCTATTTATTTTCTTTCAAACATATCATTTTGTTAAGTTTTTCTCGAACTATGCAAAAATCTGATTCATGCCCTGGCATGATACGAGGCAACCTTCCTAAGGGTTCGATAATTTTTTTTTTGAAAAAAGTGCACCTAGATAAGCCAGGATGAAATACCAAAGCCTTCCATGATCGGCTGAGAAATACATATAGAGGCATAACATACAATGTGTCATTATAATGTGTTAAATATGTAACACTCACCTATTTTCTACTTGGTACAAAAAATATAAAGTATTTGGTGGTTAGTTTGTGGTTTAAACTGGCATCTCATCCTTAAAACACAAGATACAATGGAAACAAAAATATGACCCACAAAAAGGGTGTAGAGTTTGACAATGAGGAAGATCAAAATCAGTTGATTCCATAAGAATTTGCATCAATGGAAAAAAATAGGTTGTTGAAACAATAGATAGTGGAGATGTATTAATCTTGGATGAATGGGCAAGCCCTGCCTTCCTCAATTCCTGGACTTTCAAATACGAACGATCAAAATTCCGTTCCAGCCTAAAATGTTGATCCACTTTATCCACCTGGATTTGGCCCATATGCTAATGTGTCTAGTATTGCTGGTACTTCTACCATACGCCCACTAAATGCATCTCTCACAAACAACCCAACTTTCATTCTTTTAGCACCAGCTAATGTAGTTCCTTAATCAACAATATAGAAGACTACAAGTGAACCAAGTCATGATCAGTTGTATTCTCCTGAATGACTTTCAAAACCTAAAATTCATAGTACGCTACTCATCAACATGGTTCTCCTATCGTGATTGAGAAGATTGTTAAGAATGATGAACAAGAAGAGATGGCCAGGAAAGTGAGAAGTTTGGAACAAAATATGAGGAATATGCAAGGACTAGGAGAGAAAAAGAGTGTTTCATACAAAGATCTGTGTATGTTTCCTGATGTCTATTTTCCGCTAGGATTTAAGAATCCTAAGTTTAAAAAGTACGAAGGCCATGGCATTCATGTGGCTTATTTGGAAAGGTTTTGTAATCAACTGAGAGTAGCAGGGGGAGAATTATTGATGACTTACTTTGGAGAAAGTCTAGCAGGGATAACTTCAGAATGGTTCATTGACTAAGATATTTCTCGTTGGCATATTTGGGATGACATGGCTCAGGATTTTTTCTAGAAATTTCAATATAATATTGATATAGTGTTGGATTGCACTACACTTGCCAACATGAGAAAAAATAGAACTAAAACTTTTCGAGAATATATTGTTAGATGATGGAGCAAACTGCAAAAGTCAGACCATCAATAAAAGAGTCGGAGATGATTGATATTTTCCTACAGGCGTAGGAACCTAACTATTTCCATTATTTGCTTTCTACTATTAGAAGTATATTTGCTGAGGTCATTAAGGCTGGCGAGATGGTACAGAATGGAATTAAGTCTGGAAAAATCATAATCCAAGATGCTTTGAAAGAAACAACGCAGACAATTCAAAATGGAGGATCTGTTGCTAATATTTTTCCTATGTCAACTTTGCAAAAATTAAATGTTAACATGGAAAGGATCCGACCTAATAATATTGTGTCAGAGGATTTGACAGAGCAAAAACAAATGTCATTGGTGAGATAGATCTTATACTGACAATAGGGCATATGGATTTTCCGTGGATTTTCAAGTGTTGAACATTGATACTTCATATAATATGTTATTAGGTAGGCCATAGGTTCATATGGATGGGGTAGTCCCATCTACGTTACACCAAATAGTCAAATTTGAAAATGACAGATAAGAAATAGTTGTTCATGGTAAAGGGGATTTTTTTCATGTATAAAGATTATTCAATCTTATCTATTGAGGATGATAATGCAGATAGAGCACCAATTTATCAAGTTCTTGAGGCGTTGGCTGTTGAGCAGATCCTTGAGGGAAATCTTATCGTAAGACCACAATTGTCCCCTCCATCTGTTATGGTAGTGAATAAAATGTTAAAGTATGGTTTTTAACTAAGGAAAGGTATTGGGATGTCTTTACAAGGCAAGACTCATCTAGTATACCTCCGTGAGAGCTTCAATACCTTTGGTTTGGGATACGATCCTACTTTTGAGGATAGAAAAAAGGATAATAAGCATAAGAAAGATTCATGGTCACTTACCAAGCCAATACCGCTACTCAAAGAGTTGTTCATCAAAATCGATGTTGTTGGGTCCTGTATATTACCTTCCATAAGGTCAATGAATGATGGTGATACAGAATTGATTGGACTTTTTTAGAATATATTTATTGAAGCTGATATGGTTGAAATTAGAGAAGGTACTAGTAATACAGATGTGTAGTTTATCGGCCTTGATATCCATCTCAACAAGTGGGAGGCCACTCCTCTCCCTACTATAAAGGAGTCTGGGTAGTTTGTTTGTTTTCTTTATGTAATTTGAATCATTCTAGGTCTATAATTTAGATCTTTATCTTATTGTTTTAAGGTTAAAACTCTTCTATCTTTACTTTTAATGAAATGTAGTTTCCCTTTGTTTTATTTTGAGTCTAATATTTACTTATTTATTTTCTATTAGACAGTTCTTTCTATGCCAATTCTAGTGATATGACATGCATGAATAATTGTCAGCTAGATCTTAAAACTTAATCTAATTATGAAATAAAGAATAAAGAAGTTGAATACGATGAAGAGGAAGTATTTGAGGAAATAAGCAAAGATTTCAAATCATTTAAGAATAAGTCAAACCCCAGTATGGATGAAACTGAGGCAATCAATCTAGGAGATCATGAAAATATTTGGGAGACTAAGATAAGTGTACATAATCGACCACAACAAAAGAAAGATATAATTGAATTCTTGCTTGATTAGAAAGATATCTTTGCATGGTCTTACGATGATATGCCTGGTTTGAGCACTGATTTGGTAGTTCATAAGTTGCCAACTAATCCTGCTTTTCCTCCTATCAAACAAAATTTAAGGAAGCTTAAAACTAACATGAGTGTAAAAATCAAAGAGGAAATTACAAAGCAACTTGAGGCTAAAGTCATTCGAGTGGCACAATATCCTACTTGGTTAGCAAATATTGTTCTCGTCAAAAAGAAAGATGGCAAAGTTTGGATATGTATTGATTGTGATCTAAATAAAGCAAGTCCGAAATATGATTTTTCACTTTCCAATATCCATATTATGTTGGTCAATTATGCCAAACATGAGCTTACATCTTTTGCGGATTGTTACCCGGGGTATCGCTAGATCATTATGGACCAAAAAGATGCAGAAAAGACATCATTTATCATATCATGAGGATATATTATTATAGAGTCATGCTATCTGGACTAAAGAATGCTGGGGCAACTTACATAAGGGTGATGACCACAATGTTTCATGACATGATGCATAAAGATATTGAAGTTTATGTGGATGATGTGATTATTAAGTCAAAAGAGCAGTACGAACATGTCAAGGATCTGAGAAAATTCTTCAAAAGCCTTCTCAGGTATAATCTCAAACTTAATCCATCAAAATATGTATTTGGATTCCTGTCTGGAAAGCTCTTGGGGTTTATAGTCAGTAAACATGATATTGAGTTAGATCTTTCGAAGATAAAAGTTATTCAAGAACTACATCCACCAAAGAACAAAATGGAAGTAATGAGCCTATTCAGAAGGTTGAATTATATCAGTAGATTCATTTCTTAACTTACAAAAACCTGCGAGGCAATCTTCAAGTTATTGAAAAAGAATGCTGAAGTCGAATGAAATGAAGAATGTCAAGAGGTATTTGACAAAGTCAAGAGATACTTGTCGAATCCACCAATTTTGGTTCCACCAGATCCAACTAGACCTTTGATATTGTACATATCTAGTTTAGACAACTCTTTCAGAAGTGTATTGGGTCAATATGATATCATGGGCAAAAAATTATAAGCTATCTACTACCTTAGAGAAAAGTTTTTCACTTACGAGGTTAAGTACACTCTTCTTGAAAAAACATGTAGCGCCTTGACTTGGGTGGCACAAAAATTGAAGCATTACCTTTCTTCTTACACTACTTACCTCATTTCCTGTATGGATCCCTTAAAGTACATTTTTCAGAAGCCTATGCCCACAGGAATACTCGTGAAATGGCAGATGCTGCTCAAAAAATATGATATTGTCTATGTCACACAAACTGCAATAAAAGCTCAAGTTTTAGTAGATCATTTGGCTGAAAATCCTATTATTGAGAGATATGATCCATTGAAGACTTATTTTTCGGATGAAGAGGTATTGTGTGTTGATGAGGTTATTTTTTATGATTGCCACTCAGATTGGAAATTTTTCTTTGATAGAGCTGCTAATGTAAAAAGAGTAGGGATATGAGCAGTTCTTATTTCTGAATTAGGACAATATTATCTTGTAACAACCCAACTTCGATTCTACTGTACCAATAATATGGTGGACTATGAAGCTTGCATTCTAGGTTTGAGACTAGCTGTTAACATGGGAATCCAAGAACTATTGGTGTTAGGAGACCCATACTTACTAGTCCACCAAATCCAAAGAGATTGGGAGACTCGATACTCAAAGCTTATACCGTATCAAATTTGTTTGCAAGATCTATGAGTAAAGTTCAAACATATTCCTAGAGTTCATAATGAGATTATTGATTCTTTGGAGACTTTATCTTCGATGCTCCAACATCCCGACAAGACTCATATTAACCCCTTCCATATACAGATCCATGATCAATATGCATATTGCAATGTGGTTGAAGAAGAACTTGATGGGGAGTCTTGGTTCCATGATATCAAAGAATATATTCTGGCTGGAAAATATCCAATACATATTGATGGTAACCAAAAGAGAACCATTCGACGACTGGCTAGCAAATTTTTCTTGAGTGGGAGAATCTTGTATAAGAGGACTCCAGATTTGGGACTTTTAAGATGTATAGATGCTAAAGAAGCATCAAATTTCATGACTGAATTAAATTCTGGGATTTGTGTATCGCATATGAACGGGTATGTTTTGGCAAAAAAAATACTTCGAGCAGGTTACAATTGGCTCACCATGGAGCTATATTCCATATGTTTCATTCGTAAGTGTCATGAATGGAAGGTACATGAGGACTTGATACATTCTCCTCCATCTGAGTTGAATACAGTGACTTTCCTATGGCCTTTCATAGCCTGGGGAATGTACATAATTGGACAAATTGAACCAAACGTGTAGAATGGACACAGGTTCATCTTGGTGGACATTAATTATTTCATAAAATGGGTGGCAGCAGTGAATTTCTAGTCAATAACTAAGAAAGCAGTGGTTAATTTTGTTCACTCTAGAATTATTTGTCAGTTTGACATTCCAAAGATAATTGTCACGGATAATACTGCAAATCTCAATAGTCATTTGATGCAAGAAGTGTATCAGCAATTTAAGATTATGCATCAGAATTCAACTCTTTATCGCCCAAAGGCGAACGGGGCCGTGGAAGCTTCCAACAAGAACCTAAAAAAAATACACCGCAAGATGGTGCAAGGTTTCCAACAATGGCATAAAAAGTCACCTTTTTCTTTATTGGGTTATCATACTACCATTTGGACTTCAGTTGGTGCAACTCCTTACTCGCTGGTATATGGAACTGAAGTAGTTATACTTGCAGAGATTGTGATTCCATCTCTTCGAGTAGTTGTGAAAGATAAAATTGATGATGATCAGTGGGTTAAAAATCGATTAGAGCAATTAAGCCTTGTTGATGAAAAAAGATTGATGTCGGTATGTCATGGCCAACTATACCAAAAGATAATGACAAGGGCGTATAATGAAAAGGTGCATCCCAGACATTTTGAAGCTGGTCAGTTAGTACTAAGACACATCCTTCCCCATCAGATTGAAGCCAAAGGTAAATTCTTCCCTAATTGGCAAGGTCCATTTTGGGTAAAAAGAGTGCTACCCAATGGTGCATTATATTTGACTGATGTAGATAGCAAAATGGAAGAAATGGTTGTCAATGTTGATGCAGTTAAAAGATATTATGTATGATATTTATGTACAATTATGTTATTTATGTTTTGTACTTGTATTTTAAAAGATTGAAATGAGGAAGGCATATTTTTTTGCTATCCAAATACTATATCAACCCTTGCTTACCTCCTTTGATCTTTGATTTGATTTTTCTTTCATACCCCTCTTTTGGAATCAAATTAAAGTAAAAATATCAAAAGAATTAAAAAAAACAATGATGAAAAAAAATCAAAAATCAAAATCAAGCAAAAGAATGACTAGCCTGAACTACGTTTGACCTAATTGTTGCTGCGACAAGATACGTAGGCAGCCCTACTCTGGGGCTCGGTCAAACCAAGTGAACATTCAAGTTACTCAGTATGAAATAAAACTGGGGAAAAATTATTTTCCTTAAGAGTCGATTCCAAAATTTGTATGCTTCACCCAGTGTCAAGTAAATTTTTGAGCCTCATGCCGCCCTTTTGTTTCTAACCCTATCCAAAATCCAAGTTACAACCAAAGATAGACCTTCAGATCAATCTTTGATAATTTTAAGGCTAAACATGTTATGGGTACATGACGTTTCATATTTTGGGCGTCGTTTTCCTTAAAAAGAGTCTTATTGGTGAAAACCCTCTCGGGCATCATAAGGTGACAGTAAGTTGTGAGATCAATAAAAATGAGAGAGTCTTATGGGTTAAAACCCTCATGGTTACCATAAGACGATAGTAACTTGAGAAAGAAATGAAAATGAGATAGGGTCATTGGCGAAAATCCATTAAGGTGCCACTAGCCTAAAAAGGATTGTAATCTAGAGGCGACAAGTTTAAGAGCGGTTTAATTTCAAATTCAATAAGTGGGAAAAAGTTTATAAATGATTAGTATGGATTGATCTGGTTGTTTAATTCAAAATGCATGTCATAATCACTGGAATCAGTTGCCACACCCAGATAAGTTTTTCTTTTTGACATTTTTGAAAAGGAGATGTCTATTGTCTTTATTTTCTTTTTATTGTTTATTTTTGTGTCTTTGTTGTCAACTGAAAAATCATTATCATCATCTTTTGCGTATTTTGAGTAAAATTCATGTCAAGACAAATGAGAAAGGACTTCAAAACTTTCTACCAACTCCTTCACTAGTACAAAGTGAGACAAAGGGCCACACATTTCAAAAATAAAGAATGGTACATAAAAATGCTTGTCATCCGACAGTTTTTGGACTCGTAGAAGTATAGAAGGTGTATTTGTAGTTAAACCTAGAGGAATTATGAAAGTGAAATATGATTTAAGTCAAAAGGTTTCAGTAGCCAGAATATAGAGTCAAGGTACAAGTCTACGATACTTATCAATAATTGAAATAGAGCTGAGTATGACATATACAAGAGCGGTCGCCTCAATACCAAAACTCCATAAACCAACCGACACATTTTTAAACTCACAATTTCTCTTTGTTTGAAACAGATATCAAATGTTTCTTTCACTTTAAAGTTTTCAAATAGAGGGTGCAATTCCACACTTCTGTCAATACAAAAATCAAGGTTACAACACAAGATGCTGGGTTATGGTCATAGCAAATGTTATTCTTTGAGAGATGTACTTACCAAAGTTATCAAAGTTTGATTCAACCTCTTTTCTGTACTTTTCAAAAGTTATGATATGGTGACACTCACAATTTTTTTTACTATAAACTGGGGCAAAAATTTTGTTTGTGTTTAATGGAATTTTACTTTATGCTCAGGACCCTCATGGAAAATGGTAATTTATTTCAGCTCAGGATCTTCCTAGATAATAGGAATTTACTTTTTGCTCAGGACCCTCCTGGAAAATGGAAATTTATTTTAGGTCAAGACCCTCCTAGATAATGGGAATTTACTTTCAGCTCAGGACCCTCCTGGATATGGGAATTTACTTTCTGCTCAGGACCCTCCTGGATAAAGGGTGTTTACTTTCTGCTCAGGACCCTCCTGGATAAAGGGTGTTTACTTACTGCTCAGGACCCTCCTGGATAAAGGGTGTTTACTTACTGCTCAGGACCCTCCTGAAAAATGGAAATTTATTTCAGCTCAAGACCCTCCTAGATAATGAGAATTTACTTTTAGCTCAGGACCCTCCTGGAAAATAGAAATTTATTTTAGCTCAGGACTCTCCCGGATAAAGGGAATTTACTTTCTACTCAGGACCCTCCTGGATAATGGGAATATACTTTATGCTCAGGAACCTTCTGGATAATGAGAATTACTTTATGTTCAGGATCCTCCTGGATAATGAGAATTTACTTTTTGCTAAGGACCCTCCTGGATAATGGAATTTTATTTTTCTATTTCACTATTTACTTTGAGTACGGAACATATTTGGAGAATCAAAATTATTTTTAGTTTTAGAGTCCAAGAACCCTCCTAAAGAACAGGGTAAAGAAATAACAAGTCAGGAACCCTCCTAAAGAACTGGGTGAAGAAATAACAAATCAGGAGCCTGTCTGAAGAACAGAGTGAAGAAATAACAAGTTAGGAACCCGCCTGAAAAATAGGGTAAAAAAGTAGCAAGTCAGGAGCCCGTCTGGAGAATGGGGTAAAGATTATCAGTTGCAAGTTTAGAAGCCCGCCTAAAGAATAGGGTAGAGATTTTTAAGGCCAAGTCAGAAGGATAAGTCAATTGTCAAGTTCCTCTCCAGTATCAAATGTCAACATGGAGAAACATCTCATTTTCCAAGTTCAACTCAAAATAATGATTATCTCACCATTTGAGAAGTCATGAAGATTCAAGTCAAGATTTCAGAAAAGCTGCATAGATCGGATCTTTCACCTGTATCTTCAATTTTTTCTATTCATTTAGATATAAATTAGAAGTTGTGAATTAGAGACTGGACAGTACTTGATTCAACCTCTAACTCATTATCTCATAATTTTACTTCTTTAAACTACACGCGACCTAATTCCTTTGTAACTCGGGATAGGTAGGAGGTCCAAAACCAGAACTTGGTCACATCTTTTATTTTATTTTATTTTTATACTCACTTTTCGACTAATCAGAGGGTCAAAACTCATCTCTTTGTCTACTTCTTTGTATGAAAACTCTTCGATATTTCAAACAAAAAGGGGAAAAACATAAACACGTGATTTTTGATCCTCCCTAGGTTTTAACTTATTTTTCGACATTAAATATTTATATTTTTGTCTGATATTTATTTTAGCTTTTATTTTTATTTTTTTTTATAAATTTCAGATGAAAATAAATAAAGTTACATTTTGGGATTTTTTTTTTTTTTTTATTTTTGTTTATAGAATAATACTAAAAATTCAAAAATATATTTCTCTTTTAATTTTAATAAATAGGCTAGTAGTTTTAGTATTATCTTAATTATATTTATTTTAGACTATTTATGAACTTTATTGTATTTTTTCTAAATAAAAATTAATTAGTTGATATTATTTTATTTTTATTATTATTTATTTTATATATTTTAAATTAAAATTTAAAAATAAAAATAAAAAAGGCATTATCCTAATAAAACTACCCAACCTCCCCCCACAATCCTCTTTTCACTCAACTTCCCTCAACTTCTCTAACATATAACTCCTTCACCACCACCACCACCCCAAAAAAAACATACGGACATTGACAGAGAGAAAAAAACACAAAGAGAAAAACAGATGGAGAGAAAAAACAGAGAAAAAGAGAAAAAAAATATGAAGTTGAATTCGGGTTTACGTTCGAGTTATCGATGACGAGTTCATATTTTTCTTCTACTTAACTCATCACACAAGTTCCTATTTGATCCTATGTTATTTATTGTATAAATTTTATTAGGAACCAAAACATGAATGAAGTTGTTTAAATAATTTAATCTATTATTTAGTATGTGCTATCAATTTATTATGTGACTATGTTCGTTACCATGTGTGTGAATTTGGGTTACTGAGTACTTATATATTTGTACATCAATTCAAAATTTAGCATATTCATTTGTCAGCCTATATTGTCGGATTTTTTATTGAGTACTTTAATTTTTCCACAGTTATATTGACACACACACTCCGCAGAACAATTCCTGCACACCCACACGAAACACATAGGGTTAGCGAGAGTTGAAAGAGAAACAAAGTCTGGGGTTTGTTACTATTTCATTGATGGATTAGTTAGAAATGCGTCAAACCATTCCCAAAATCCGGTCAAACACACCAGTTGAACCGAAAAAACTAATCAAAATCTGGGCAGTCGTGACTACCCATTCAGTGTTCCGACAAAATCCACCAAAAGAATAATTAAATTGACCCTAGTAGTCGATTCCAGCAATAAATTACAAGAAAATTCCAAATTCACGCTGCCCCATTTCAACCATCACCGCCATGACCGACTGGATGAAGCCCCTCCGGCGAACCGCCACCATCAGTCGAACCATAAACCGCCTCCCACTAGTCAAATCACTCTCTCTTTCCTATCTCTTCTTTCCTCTTTATGTTGCCAACCTTTATCACCGCCGACGAATTTCGACAAATCTTAGCCGGCCAGCAGTTGACCGCCAAGCCCAACCCATTTTCCCAATGTTCGCTATTGTCGAGTTTATCGGAGCTCCGACGAAGAGGAAAAAAGTGAAATTTAGTCTTAGAAAAATAAATTAATTATAGTTTAATTACAATAATTATTAGCTAATTTTTCTTGATTTTGGTGTTAGATCTCAAGTTTGATAGTTTCAATTCTCGATTTTTTTACCAAGTTAAAAAAGGGGATGTGGGGTTTTGTTTGGTGAATTTTGTTGGAGTGTTGGTAGTTTTTTTTTTTTTTTTTAATAATGTGAGTTAGGGTTTTTTTCCTCAGTTCATTTAGTGAGTAGATCTTGTTTGAAAAGTTGATAAAAAAAAAGACTAAGAGTCAAGTTGAAGTGATAGAGCAATTGAAGGAAAATGAACTTTTGCTTCTTTATAGTTGTCATTTTGAGGAGAAAATCAAATGGGGTGGAAAATACACTGCTTTCTTGATCTGTCTCAATTTATTGTCATTGAAGTTGATTGATAAGCATCCACCTATTAATTTAATTTGGTTGGAGTTATTTAATTATATGGTTGCTTCCATTAGCTACCAGTTGGTTCTTTTTTTTTTCGGCGGGTCTATATACTATTTATTTAATTTTATTTAAATTATTAAACATAAAATATTTGATTGTTTTCTCATTCACGATGGGTTAGATTGCAATATGATTAAACCATGTTATTTAATAGATTCTCTTATTGTAGTTTTATTGTACTAGTTAAGTATAAGAAATTAAGTGAGATAAGAATGAGGGTAAAATGAATAGGAAAAATTATTCTGAATTTATAATGGAATAACCAACGCCTTTAACGTTAGGCAAGTTTTAGGTATGTTTAAAATATTTGTCTCACTTAAGAATGCAGTGTACGTATCTTTATGAGAAATTTAAAAATAATTTGAGGATGCGATATTGCACCTCAACAAAGATCGTCCTTAAATTAACTTTTACTAGCCTAATCCAAGAGGTATATATAGATATCATTAATACATTAAAATGAGCAAATCAAGTCCTTTAAATAATTTATCCAAAATAGTTTTAGTTAAGTATAAGTTGATAAAAGCGACTGTGCTAGAACCATGGGACTCGAGGGATGCCTCACATCTTCCCATCGATCAACAGAATTCCTTACGCGGTCTTTTATTTTCGCAGACCAATAAATAGTCATTTCCTTTTGATTAGGGGTTTAATTAGGTGACTTGGAACACCATAAATCAATTCCAACTGACGACTCTGAAAAATGATAAAAATAATTCCTATTCATAACCGTTACTTTAATTGGAAAAATCCTTCGAATTCAATTCATTGAGAGGAAAAAGGGTGTGAGAATAGCCCAAAATGAAAACAAAATGAGAACTTATCCATTTCAAGGGGTGGAGGATGATTTGTATTTGAGCCTAACTATAAGTAAGACACATGACACCTCTATTAGACACATAGACATCTACCATGTTTCATAACACTCTCCATTGGATGTTCATGTAAAAAAAAAATTACTGAATGCTCATTTGAGTGCTGCCTCATTGAAAACCTTACTAGAAAAATTCAGTGGGATAAAATCATGGTTAATAAAAAAAGGTAATACTATGAGAAATTTTTTTATCTTTTAATTAATATTAGGGGCATTATGGTTTTTATACCCTAAATAGCCTTTTAGTCTGATATTTTTAACCCTATTTAGCCCTAAATCAGTGAGAATACCTTGAGTTATTTTCTCTTCTTTTGTCCTAAATCCTTAGGCAAAATTTTCAAGAAAAATCAATGCTTAGTATTTCCAAGCAAGATTTCGTCAAATCTTCTTCAAGTTTCTCGATTCCTCAAGTATGTACAACTATTCCATTCGTGTGGAAATCCATTCTTCCTACTACCCAAGTTATATTTTAAATTTACTCCACGAATCATGTTAGGGTTTTTAGGAGTTGAAATTCTTAATTTAAATTTTTTGTTTCTTGATGATATTCTTTGAACGTCTTATGATTTTTAGTAAGAACTCTATGAGAGTCTTTCCCTTGATTTGTTTCTCATTACATGTCCATTGAAATTTTAGGCAAAGACTACAAATTTTCTTAAAGTTATTGAGAAACCCATTTTATGACTTTTTAGATTATTGATAATGCAGAACTTACACCTCAATTTAGTGCAAGGCGGTCGTCGTCAATATATTTACCCAACTTTGAAGTCAGAGTCAAATCCACAGGGAACAATGTGAGTGACAATTAAACTAGTTTGAACCTAAAGCTACAAGTCAAATTCAAACAACTGGCACGAAAAGATAAATGGGGTTTTGAGTTTAACAAGTAATTGTTGGTCACCTTGGTTTCAGTTTGTAATCAAGAGTTTATGAAATAACCAGGATTATGTTCACTAGGGCTTACGGTACATGACAGATACTAAAATTTACTCAAGATTCTCATGGTAGTTAGAATGACAAGCTATCTTTATCGATGGTATGCTCAAATGTCTCTCAACCTATTCAAGTGTCTAATTCCCTAATCCTCTCGTACTTAGGGAATCGCTTATCGCTACATAGATTTTACCTCAAGTTAATCAACCTTGTTACAGTACTGATTATTAAATAAAGCTTTTCTGAGTCCCTGTTGATAACTCACTTCCTACTGTTTATGATTTCTTTCTCAAGCAAACCAAAGTAGGCACGCCTATTATTTGCAACCAACAGACATAAATTATAGTCTCAGAATTATCAAGAAGTCCTAACACCTATTAAACCTTGAGTATTTAACACCTTATCATGACCTAACCCAAGATCCCATAATCCAGGTTAATTGAATTTAGCCACTCATGATGTAACAAACGAAACACATAATTGAATTCATTATTTGAAAGATAAACTTACAGAGATGAAGAATAACTGGTTAATCGCAGATTAGATCACAAAGGAAATTCCAAAGTAATGATATTAATCTCTTCAAAGGATTTGTTTCTTCAAGCCAAGAAAATTAGAGAGAGAAAATATCAATGTGTTGTCTCACCCAAAACTAAAATGCGGCTCTCTCCCCTTCTGTGGAATAATAATCTTAGAAAACCCTCCTACAGGTCTTTAAATAGTCAACCCTAAATAAGGAAATAAAATTAAAATTTAAGATTTTCTTCGGGATGGGTGACAGCATTCTTGACGGCGCATCATAAGTATGACGACGTGTGCAGGATGCCCCTCAAAGTCTCCAGTGAATTACTATCTTCTGATTTTTCTGACGGCAAATCTGACGGCGTGTCAAATATGTGACGGCCCATGAAAAATGTCGTCACATCTTCACTGGAAATCAGCATAATCTGCCTCAGGTTAACGGCCACTTTGACAGCCCGTCCCATGCTTGACGGCTCTTCCAAAATGTCGTCACATTTCATCTCAATTCCTTAGGTTCTGTCTAAGTTTGACGACAACTTTGACATCCTGTCATATGTCTGACGGCGCTTCAGAAATGGAATCAACTTCAGTATAGCTCATTTGCACCAGATTTTAGCTAATTTATTCTTATTTTCTTTGGTTTCCTCCCCGATCACTTGTATCTGCATTAAAAAAATAAAATAACAAAAGTTGCTTAAGACTTCGCAATTATTTTGAGCTAAAAAGCATTAAATGTGTTAACTTTTGCTCACACATCAACACCCTCAACTTAAAACAATTGCTTGTCCTCAAGCAACAAACTACTAAGAGAATACAAAGAACATTCAACAGTCAACAACTATTTTAGCTCAAAACTCAGTTACCACCTCCAAGGTCAACTAATTTAAACTACTGTGTATCTTATTGAAAAGAAGCAATGTAACACAAAGGATTCTATCCATAGCATCAACTAAGTACCAACAATCATGCTTATATCAATATGACACTACCCAAACAAGTAAGTCACCTAGCAACATACTATTGTGCCCTCACAACAAAGAATTTCCCCTTTTTCTCTCACAATAGAAATCAAAGTATAAACTTGGGGATCATCACAAAAACACTCACTCTCATAATGAAGTTCAAACCAATGTATGCAAAATACCATATGCTTTCACTTATCTTCATTACCAAAGTGTCTAAACAGGTAAGCTAAGATCACTATAGGGCTTTCTTAGGCTTGTAACGTAGGCTAAGGGCTGGTATGATATTAGATGGAATTTAGAGTGACTAACCTCCTTGGCACTACCTTAACTTGTGGGATCCACTTATTAACCTCTTTTTATTTTCTTTTCTTTTTCTCTTTACCACACATTCAGAATGGGTGTAGTTTTTCTTTTTATTCAAACAAACTTCTTTTCTTGTTTTTTTCACCAACACCTAATTTTTTATTTCTTTTTCACTTATTTTTTTCATCTACTCTACCCTTCTTCATACCCAATTTACATCACCCACCCCTATGATAGCCACCCTCAACTTAGGTTGTTTGCCTAAGTCAAGGTGCACAATGTCCAAGGAGGACTAGGGCCAAAATAGGTTCATTATGATAAAACAGGGAAGGTGATAGGTATCATAGAAAGAAACTGGTCAATTCAGGCTCAAATAGGGATCAAGGGATATTATGCATTACAGGAATGTCATTTAGGCTAATAATGACTTAAATTCAAAAATGGTCTATGATCCTTTCCTAAACCCTACCTTTCAACTAAGGTAAGACGAACCCAGCAAGTTCTGGATTCGGCAGTACAAAGGGAACTCAGTAAAATCTCACACACACATGGCACACAGGTACATCACAAGCTATTACCTATTCAGTTCGTGCAATTGTTAGTAATGATTATCATGTCACTAGTACTAATGCCATAACAAGATGCACAGTGGTCACACATGAATGCTTGTCACACAGTTATAAAACAGATCATTGGAGAGGTGTTCAAAAAATCAACAAAAATATGTCAACTACCCCAGATACTTATTTTTCCCTTAATTAACCATAACACATCACAAAACAAACACAATACGCCTAAACATGTCGGTTCTACTAGGAACAAGACTCCGGGGAAAAGAGGCACGACAACAAAAACCCCAAGAGGACATCAATACCCACAAGTAGCCCCAATACACCCTCAACTTAAAATTATGCAATGTCCCCAATGCGTCAAACCAAAACGAGAGAGTTAGAAGCATACCTGTGGCACTATGGGTGCGAAGATTTGCCGTCAATCACATAATACGAATACAAACAACAAAATACCTTGGGTTGCCTCCTAAGAAGCGCCTAATTTAGTGTCGCGGCACAACTCAGTTATCTTGACTACTCAGACTTCGTCAAGATACCTTGTTGATAATTATTTATGTCTCCGCTTAGAGGATTTGAAACACCGACCCGACTTTTGATCAATACATCTTCGGGGTGTGTTGGGAAAATATGAGGGCATGATGAGGAATGTTCTATCACGCCACATTAAAGACTTGAACTGCTTGCCAAATTTTGTATCAAAGAACTGCTTGCCAAATTTTGCATCAAACTTTTATGTGGGCTCATTTGTCAACAGTGAGAATCTTAAACAACCACTAAATGGACATCGATCTTTAAGCTCATTGGCCTTCAATATTGGGGTTGTAGTATACCCTTTTCGAAGGACAAAATCCAAAATGTAAGAATCTTCCTCCTTATTTTCAAAATTCATCATTTGCTTGGGTGATTCAACTTTCATCACATCCACTAAGCATAATGTTGAAAAGTGATTCGAATGAGGACTAAGCCTCAATTTTTGAACAACTCTCCTATTAGTATTTTTTACCCTGAAATGGACTAGTGTCTTCACGAGGATTGTGCTTGATTCCTTCTTTTGACTCTAATATTATTTCGTCATCCTTGGCATCTTTATTCATGAATGGTTTGGTTGGTTGGGAAATCACCGAGGGTTTCTCAGCATCAAGATCATCATCAACATTGGATTATTGCTCTTCATCCTCACACTCTTCTATTATTTTAAATAATTCCACAGACAAGATATCATCTAAATATAATATAGAAAAGTGTTTTGGATGATTGACCTCGATATCCATCTCTTCTATCCTTTCTCTTTCCTCATTAAATGCCCTAATGTCTTGACGTATGTCACATATGGTATCATTCGTTGTGTCTATACGATCCAACATTAGTTGAAGCATAGCTTCAATATCACTCTTTCCAGTGCTTTGTTCTTCTTTTTTTTGACCTAAAGACCTGTCATACTCATAAGATAAACTAAAACTTGGGTTAGCGCAATAGTGGGAGATGGCATTTGGGCAATCACTCCAATTTCTATCTTGACCACCATATAAAGAACAATTATACTCCCGGTAGGATGGAGATGGTGCACACATCTCTCTCCGGGGAGCATATCTACAATCTTGCCAAAAATAGGGTCCATCGTAATATGGACATGGATCATCCAGATAAGATTTCCAACCATCATACTCACATTCATTCCATGATGCCATAGTAAGAAATAAACAAAAATAAAGAAAATATACCTAACACAAGAAACAAAGGAAATCACAAACAAATATTTACAAGTTTGAATTCAACCAAGTAAGATAAAATTCAAAACTAACTTAATACGCCAAATTGTTCCCCGACAACGACGCCATTTTTGATAACGCTCAAATTATACTCTTGAATGAGTGTAAGCAATCATTTTCAATATAAAATCCAACTAGGTTGGGGTTGAATCCCGCAGGGAATAAGGTGTGAACTTTAATTTGTTCAAGAAATACTTTACTGGTAGTTTACTGTTTCCGAAGATGGGGGTTTAAATTTTACAGAGATTCAATTTTCACTTTCAATATTTTAGTGTTGTAATCAATATAAATGAGAAACCATAGTTATGTTTACCATAGGTATTGGGAGTTAACAAATACTAGGTAATGCTTGGGATTCTTGGAGTAAGTAGAAATAGTAGAATATCCCAAACTATGATACTGTCTGACTTATCTCTCGACCTCACCAGACAATTTATTATCTAATTCTCTTGAACTTAGATAACTTATCTATTCCAATAGGATGTTATCTCAGGTAGATTAATCCAGTTACGACATCAATCATTAAACAGAAGGTTGGTAGCTTCCGAGTCCCTGTTGATAATTCACGTCCTCTAGTCTATTTCTCCATTAGAAGCAAATAAAACCTAAGGCATAATCTAATGTTTGTAACCACTAAATTTTAGTTAAAACAACAGAATTTCAAGATGTTCTACTACTCTTTGAATCCGTTAAATACCTAGCATCATATCAAATCCTAATCCATGGATCCCATAACTCCGGCTAATGGAATTAGCCGCTCATGATTTGATGAACGAAATAACAAGTTGAATTCATGATGATAAGGATAAACTTACGAATGGATGAAAAACAACAAGTAGTTTCTTCAATTTAATCACAAGGTGGAAAACCAAAAATAGTTGATAAGAAACAAGAAGAATAATTGATGAAAGAGAGCAATGTATGTCCCTCTCTTATCAGAGTTAATGTCTGATAGATAATGACTAATTCTCTTTAAAAACCCTAAAACAAGTCTTTAAATAGTCAAACCTAAATAAGGAAATAAAATTAAAGTTTCAGTTTTCTCTTTGGATTGGACAACGACGATCTTGATGGCGTGTCAGATGTCTGACAACGTGTGTGTGATGTCTTCAAAGGTTCTAGTGAATTGTTATCTTCTGACTCTTCAGACGGCAAACCTGATGGCGTGTCAAAATTTTAGACGGCGCGTGACAACTATCGTCACAACTTCATTGGAAATCAATATTCTCTGCTTTTGGTTGACGGAGATTTTGACGCCATGTCACATATTTGACGGCCCATCCTAAATGTCATCACATTTCATCACAGTTTCTCAGGTTCTTTCTAAGCTTGACGACAACTTTGACAGCCTGTCCCATGTATGACGACGCTTCAGAATTGGCGTCAGCTATACTTCAGCTTATTTACACCAGGTGTCAGCTGATTTATTCTTCTTTCCTTTGGTTTCCTCCCCGATCACTTGTATCTGCATTAACACACAAAAACGATCAAAAACAACAAAATTTGCTTAAGGCTTCGCAATTATTCAGAGTTAAAAGCTTCGAATGTGTTAGCATCGGCTCACACATCAACATTTTTTATAACGCTCAAATTACACTCTTGAATGGGTGTAAGCAATCGTTGTCAATATAAAATCCAACTAGGTTGGGGTCAAATCCCACTGGGAATAAGGTGTGAACTTCAATTTGTTCACAAAATACTTTATTGGTAGTTTACTGTTTCCGAAGATGGGGGTTTAAATTTCACAGAGAGTCAATTTTCACTTTCAATATTTTAGTGTTGTAATCAATATAAATGAGAAACCAGAGTTATGTTCACAATGGGTATTGGGAGTTAACAAATACTAGGTAATGCTTGGGATTCTTGGAGTAAGTAGAAACAACAGAATATCCCTGACTATGATACTGTCTGACTTATCTCTCGACCTCACCAGACATTTTATTATCTAATTCTCTCAAACTTAGATAACTTATCTATTTCCAATAGGATGTTATATCAGGTAGATTAATCCAGTTACGGCATCAATCATTAAACAGAAGGTTGGTAGCTTCCGAGTTCCTGTTGATAATTCAAGACCTCTAGTCTATTTCTCCGTTAGAAGGAAATAAAACCTAAGGCATAATCTAATGTTTGTAACCACTAAATTTCAGTTAAAACAACAGAATTTTAAGATATTCTACTACTCTTTTAATCCGTTAAACACCTAGCATCATATCAAACCCTAATCCATGGATCCCATAACTCCGATTAGCCTCTCATGATTTGATGAACAAAATAACAAGTTGAATTTATGATGATAAGGATAAACTTACTAATGGATGAAAAACAACAAGTAGTTCCTTTAATTTAATGACAAGGTGGAAAACCAAAAATAGTTGACAAGAAACAAGAAGAATAATTGATGAAATAGAGTAATATATGTCCCTCTCTTCTCTGAGTTAATGTCTGATAGATAATGAACAATTCTCTTTAAAAACCCTAAAACAAGTCTTTAAATAGTCAACCCTAAATAATGAAATAAAATTAAAGTTTTAGTTTTCTCTTCGGATTGGACGACGACGATCTTGATGGCGTGTCAGATGTCTGACGACGTGTGAGAGATTTCGTCAAAGGTTCCAGTGAATTATTATCTTTTGAATCTTCAGACGGAAAACCTGACGGTATGTCAAAATTCTTGACGGCGCGTGACAACTGCCGTCACAACTTCACTGGAAATCAACATTCTCTGCTTCTGGTTGACGGCGATTTTAACGTCATGTCACATACTTGACGGCCCGTCCTAAACGTCATCCTATTTCATCTTAGTTTCTCAGGTTTTGTCTAAGCTTGATGGCAACTTTGATAGCCTGTCCCATGTATGACGACGCTTCAGAATTGACGTCAGCTATACTTCAGCTTATTTACACCAGATGTCAGCTGATTTATTCTACTTTCCTTTGGTTTCCTCCCCGATCACTTGTATCTGCATTAACACACAAAAACGATCAAAAACAACAAAAGTTGCTTAAGGCTTCACAATTATTCAGAGTTAAAAGCTTCAAATGTGTTAGCATTGACTCACACATCAACACCCTCAACTTAGACAATTGTTTGTCCTCAAGCAACCAAAACATAACTAGGAGTAAACAAAGTACAATTCAGCAGCTAACTACTCTTATCAGTTCAGAATACATGCACGATCTCCATGATCAATCAAAATAAAATCAACTGTGTCTAATATTTAAAAACAACCATGTAACTCACAAGCATCTAGATATGGCAAAAATCTCAGCAATAACAACCTAGCACATACCCAAATTACATTCTCCGAACGAAGCAGTTAATAGCAACATACCTGGTGTGCCCTCACAACAAAGAAATCTCTTTTTCATTTAGATTTACATGTATTACATAGGGATGAACGTACGACTTACTCTTAGAATGAAGTTCCAATATTGCGCATCGAATGCCATAGGCTTACCCTTATAGTCAGTACCGAAGTCTTCAGATAAGTCAGTTAGGATCACTATAGGGCTTTTCTAAGCTTGTAACGTAGGCTCAAGGCTAGTATGATATTCATGGGTATTTCATAGTGACTACACCTCCTTGGCACTACATTAACTCATGGGGTTTCAACTTTTGATGTTCTTTGCTTCCCTCTTTTATTTGTTAAGCATTCTCAAGATGGGTGTTGTCTGTTCAAGCATTATATTAACTTTTTCAGTTTTCTATTTTTTTTTTCACTACACCCAACTTGTTGTTCATTTTCCTTCTTTTACCTCTCTTCATATTCATAATGCATCACGCACCCCTATAGTAGCCACCCTCAACTTAGGCTATTTGCCTAAGTCAAGGTGCACAGTGTCCAAGGAGGACCAGGGCTAAAACAGGTTCATTGTGATGTAATGGGAAGGTGAAAGGTGTATAAGAAAGAACTGGGCGATTTAGGCGCAAAAAGGTATCAAAGGATATTATTCACATTTGGACAGTCATTTAAGCTAAAATGGGTTAACATACAAAAACGACCTATGATCCTTTCCTAACGCCTATACTATACTATGATACGACAAATTGGCCAAGTTCTAGATTTAACGCATAATGGAAACTGAGTAAGACCTTACATGCACATGGCACACAAGTATATAACACATCACTACTCATCCATTTCATGCATTTATTTTCTATAGGTTATTTATTTGCCACGCTAGTTCCATAAATAGATACGCAGTGGTCACACTAGATGTACTTCACACAGTTCACAGCATATCAGACCACTGGAGAGGTACTCAAAATTCACAAAATGATCTAACTTTCTCAAGTATTTGCACTACTCCTAATTATCCACAGAACGTGTTACAATAACAATTTCCCTATACCCTCAACTTAAAATCAAGAAATAAAAAGCACCAAGGGTTAGGATATACCTGAAAACAGTCAATCCTGTGGGTCCTAGGTCTCCGACCCTGCCATCGCATCATCAGCTGTATTTTCCCCACTCGTAGCATCTGCCTTTGTAGTAGATGGATCCTGGCTCAATGAAGCACCTGCAGCTCTAGCTCTGATGGATGGTTCTTATTTCTCTGTGTTAGCCAGAGACTCTAGTCTTTCCCTTTTCAAGATCTCGTTCTCTGCCTTCTTCTTTGCTTTCTTTTTAGCCTTTCTCTCTTCTTAACTATCAGGCTCATCTCTTTTGCTTTTGCCTTTATTTTCCCCCTTTTTCTTCTTTTTCTTTGGGGAATCTACAATAAGATCAAGTATAGGAATGCCTTCCTCTACATCATGCATGGCTGATCCTGTTGGCACCATAATTTGGTGCTGCTGTAGTATCCCAACCTTAGCCTTCACCTTTTCTAATGCAGCCCTGAAAATAGTGAGATCAACATCTGTCATCTCTCTTACCCTAGCATCAAATCTGTTCTCAAGATCTGCCACCCTCCCAGGCAAGGTCATGAAAGGTTCTAGTGCAACATCGAGTGCAACTTTGACTGTTTTGTCTACAACAACAACAAATTTCTTGGAGAAGTCCTGTAGTTACACCTCGCACCAATTCGCTTGCCTGGCCACCTTCCTGATATCAATTGGCTGAAATGACGACCTTGTTGCTGATGGAGGAACTGAAGCAGTCGGCTCACTTTGAGGCACTGAACCTGCCTGAGTTGAATGTTCTAGTGGCGGTGGTGGTACATTTTCGGGGCTTTGCAACCCCACATCTGGTGCTGAAACAGTCTCGGTGACTGGAGGATCTGCTGCACCAACTGCATCTTGATCAAGTCGCAAGAACGGCCGAATTTTATTTTTGCTGATAGGGTTGTGAGTCTTCTTGGCATGTATCTCATCATCAATACCTAAAATCTCAGGTACATGATCTTCTTCACACAACCTAGTAATCAAACATGGGAATGAATATACAACATCAGGTCTTGCGAGTTGAATCTTGATCTCTTCTGCTATAATTTCTCCAAAATCAAAGGGGGTTCTATCTATCAATCTTGCAACCCATATTGCTCGATCATCCTCTAATATGTTTTCTCCCTCGGTGGGTATCATATTAATCCGTATTAAACCCCACCAAAATCTTGCCTCTGAATTTAGAGATGCTTTGGTAATCTTTTCTGTCGGATTATTCAACCACTCCGGTTCCCCATCTGCTATGAGAGTCACTTGCCACTTGTGCTGATTTTCCCGATGCTTCAACTGGGCATAAAATGTAGGTGAGGTAGCTCGTGGGACGAAGGATGTCCCATGTAAAAACCTGTTTATAGTGGCATCTGATACATCCACCCTCAATCCACGTACTGCAACTTTGGTCAGAAGAGGCTTATCTGAAGTTCTATCCCCTTCTTTGCACATATTTTCCACTGTAGCCTGGTAGTTCACGTATAACTCATGTACCAACAAAGGACAGTAAACACCGTTTCCCCTAGTAGTCCACTCCAGACCATACTCCTTGAGTTTATGCATCACCTCAGGTCATCTGATTAACCCTGTAGTGATAATCTTCTTCTTCTCTAGAATTAGCCTTCTGGAACTTCATCAATCTGTTTTACGAAGTCCATCCAAATAGATCGTTTCAGCCCCAAGGATTTTCCATGTCACATTGTTCCTAACCTCAGAATTTTTGCATTTCACCAAAGTTCCCCGTATTGGAGAATCCTTATCACCTTGCTTCTCCAAAGATGGTGATTCAGACTCAGTTTCTTCAGCTGCAGGCCTCTCAGAATCTTCAGTTTCAACTTCTTGTTCAGTGCTCTCAGACCCCTTCTCAGTGTGTTCTGATCCTTGTTCCTCCGAAGCTTGCTCAGATGAGGTTGTCACCTCAGTATCATCAGTATCCTCCACCTCAATAGGCTTAGGTGGAGGCAGAGTCTTTGGAATAGTCCTCTTTTTTTTCCATCTGAGAAAAGGCTCCTCGTCTTCATAATCAGAGTCCTTATTGACAAGTTGCCGAGGTACACTCTCTTTAGCTGCTTTCTTTGGTGTGGTTGGATTCTTCCTCTTGGGTGCCATGCTTAGTTCTATACAACGTAGAAATCCTTAATTAGTACTCATAATCAAAGAAGAAAAGAAGAAGGATCACCTCAGTTTAACATCAACACTATTTTAGTTCCCAGGTTTGACGACCTTTCTGATTTGCCGTCACAGGTGTGATGGCGCTTTAAAAGCGTCGTCAACCTTTTCCAGAATCTGAAAAATTTTCTTAGATTTTGATGGTATTTTTGAATGGTCTTCACATAGGTGCAAGGCCGTAAACATTGCCATCAGACAACATTATAACTTCTAACTTCTTTTTACTTGATTTTTATTCTACCATTATTCTCAATTTCAACTTAGGTCATTTTCTTTACTGAGATTTCCACAGAATTATAACACATTCTCCTACAAACCCTAGTTTTCTAAGGATCTTGAAGAATGTCAATGGGTTCATCCCACTCCTTTGAACCCAAGGTCTCTTATAGTTCACAATTGATCAAAAAAAGATGAAGTTGAAGTTTTTCTCATACCTGGATGTCGACACTTAGCCACTGTACTCTTAGCACCTAGACTTGTGAGTGAGAGATGAATGAGATGAGATAGGAAGAAGATTTATTGACTTAAATCTCAGGCTTCAACAAGGAAAGTCTTAAAATTTTGCCTTAGAAGGGATTAAATTTGAAAAAGAAAGGGAAATAACTCTCTAAGGAAAGAAAATCAAAACTAAAAGAGAAATATCTAAAGTAAGAGGGAATGTGAACAACTGTTATTGGTCCGGGTTAGCCCAAAATTTTTAAGCTGGGCTCAACTCATTTGATGGCATTTTTTACGGCGCGTCAGATACCAGACGGCGCTTCAAAATTGTCGCCAGCCTTAATAGAATGAGGCTTTGACTTGATTATTTTGACGCCATTTCTCACGGCTTGTCATACTTGTGACAACCTATTAAAATTGACGTCAACCTTCTCAAGCTGACTGAAATCAGTTCAGTTCCTTTGTACAACTCTTAGCTACAAAAATTAAAAACACAAGTGCAATTAAAACATTGGGTTGCCTCCCAAACAACGCCTGATTTAACGTCGCAGCACGACTTGATTATCTTGACTACTCGGACTTCATCAAGATACCATATCAATACCTCATTACCATTTTCCTGGAATACATCCACAACTGAGAAGATATTCATCTCCTCCAACTGCTTCATAGAAGGGTGCATTTTGAATCTGGCCTCCCTTTTTCCATACCTGAACTTTAGCTCATTGAGCTCCATATCAACCAATACTTTTACCGTGGCTAATAGTGGTCTACCCAAAATGATGGGTACCTCAAAATCAACATCACAATCCAATATCACAAAATCTGCAGGAAGAATAAAGTCATCCACCTTTACCGGTACATCATGCAATATACCAACTGGTCGTTTCACCGATCTGTCTGCCATTACAAGATGCATCGTTGAGGGGGTAGGTTCCCCCAATCCAAGTTTCTTGTATATATCAAGTGGCATCAGATTAATACTTGCTCATAAGTCACATTAAGCTTCGGTAAACTTCATGGATCCAAATGTGCACGGTATGGTAAATGCCCCAGGGTCAGGCTTTTTCTACTCTAAGGATTATGAAGAAACAACACTACAGTGGTGGATGTTGTCCACCGGCTCACAGCTTACCTTTCGCTTCTTTGTTAACAGTTCCTTTGTAAATTTAGCATAGTTCGGCATTTGCTCAAGTGCCTCCATCAATGGCACATTCACCGTCAGTTGTTTCATTATTTCCATGAATTCTCTAAAAAAAAATTATCTACTTTATTCTTTAATCTCTAAGGAAAGGGAGGTGGTGCTCTTGGAATTTCTTTCAATACTACTTCCCCTTTCTTTTCGTCTTCTTTCTTCGAAATATCAACAAAGCCATCCAGCTTCTCAGACTCCACTGGATTGCTTCTTTTTGACTCATCTACACTTACCTCCTTCTCCACTGCTTTGCCCATAGAAGGGCCAGATAACATCTTTCCACTCCGAGTGGTAATCGCCAAACAAGAGCCATCAGTCCGCGGGTTCTGAACCGTATCTCTAGGTAAAGTACCATTTTTTCTCTGGTTTAGAGTAGCCAAAAGTTGGCTCATCTGTTGCTCCAACTACTTAATAGAAGCAGAGTGTGAGCTAACCAACTGACTGAGGGTAGAAAATTCACTTTTCATAGTAGTTACGCCCGTGTTGGTAGCTTCAACTCCCTTCAACAGCTTTTCCATCATGTCCTCCATGGACATCTTGCCAGAACTAGTCGTTGCAGTATCTCAACTTCTAGGAGGACTATACAAACCACTCCTATCATTATTGTTTCTCTAATGTCCCTGCTCCCTATTTTTATAATCAGGCTTATCATAGAAATTCCGACCTTGGTTCCCTTGGCTATTGCCTCGGAAACCCCGCTGATTACTCACATAATTTGCCTCAGGATCAGCACCTGTAGACACAGTACCCTGAGATTCCATAGCCTTAACCATTTCAGTCTTTCCGGATAGCAAGTGCTTGGCCAGCAAGTCCATTTGCGTCTTCAAATGGGCCATGTCCTGATCTCACTCCTCATCTCTTCTACGCTGCTCCGCAGTAATACCACCAGCAACAGTTGGGCTAGACACTACAGAATCCCTAGTGTGCCAAGCTCGACTCTGCTTGGTCATTTTATTCAGCATGTCAGAAGCATCTAGAAAAGAGAGGTCAATGAACGAACCACCTGCAGCGTTGTCAACAATAGGATTCGTCATAGAGTTGAAAGATCTGTACAAAGTCTCTATCAAGTGCAGGTACGTCATATTGTGGTTCGGACAGTGTGCAAGTTTCTTCTTAAATTTTTCCCAGGTTTCGTGCAATGCTTCAGTTGGAAACTGTCTGAAGTTGCTAATTTCATCCCTCAACTGTACCCTTCTAGAGGGTGGAAAGAACCATTCTAGGAATGCATCTTTCAACTGACTCCAGTTGGTTATAGAGTCGGGCTCTAACTCATTCAACCATATTGTTGCCTCCCCAGACAGAGACAAAGGAAATAATCTCAACCTTATCGTATTCTGGCTCACTCCTGAATTGTCAAAGGATTTGCAAATGGTGATGAAGTTCACCAAATGCATGTTAGGATCATCACCAGGCAAGCCTCCAAATAACCCCTTCAGATTCAGGAGTTGGATCATAGTACTTGTTATGCTGAATTTTGTACCTGGTGCCAAAGGTGGAGGAATGATAGCACCCGTTGCACCATCTCCATCCATTCCTTCATCATCTTCATCATCCTTACATTACATAGGTTGTTTCCCATATCTTCCTCGAACTGGACGATTGCTGTTGACGTTTCGATGTACTAGTGCAACAACTTGCTCAACTCGCCTTGGATTTGAGGATTCAGCAATTCCTCATCACCTAAGTCTTCATCATCAGGGTTCTGGTGACGTGCTTGTTGACCCAAATTTTGAACATTCACCTGAGCCCTGGCCATAGCAGCTAGTCTTTCTGCTTCCTGTTGTTCAGCCATTCTTCCTATCAGTTGAGGTTCCGGATTAATTGGTAATAGTGGTTCTCCAAAACTTCTTGAGTTTGGCATAAACAACATAGTACCTACAATAAACAAAAACAACAAATAAATGTAAATCAAGGAAACTTAACTATCAACAAATTTTTGCGCACAAACTTTTAGTCTACAATCGTATTCCCCGGCAATGGTACCATTTTTTATAACGCTGAACTTACACCTCAATTTAGTGCAAGGAGGTTGTCGTCAATATATTTACCCAACTTTGGAGTCGGGGTCGAATCCACAGGGAACAATATGAGTGGCAATTAAACTAGTTTGAACCTAAAGCTATAAGTCAAATTCAAACAACTGGCACGAAAAGATAAATGGGGGTTTTGAGTTTAACAAGTAATTGTTGGTCACCTTGTTTTCAATTTGTAATCAAAAGTTTATGAAATAACCAGGATTATGTTCACTAGGGCTTACGGTACATGACAGATACTAAAATTTACTCAAGGTTCTCATGGTAGTTAGAATGACAAGCTATCTTTATTGATGGTATGCTCAAATGTCTCTCGACCTATTCAAGCGTCTAATTCCCTAATCCTCTCGGACTTAGGGAATCGCTTATCGCTACACAGATTTTACCTCAGGTTAATCAACCCTGTTCCAGCACTGATTATTAAACGAAGCCTTTATGAGTCCCTGTTGATAACTCACTTCCTACTGTTTATGATTTCTTTCTCAAGCAAACCAAAGTAGGCACGCCTATTGTTTGCAACCAATAGACATAAATTATAGTCTCAGAATTGTCAAGAAATCCTAACATCTATTAAACCTTGAGTATTTAACACCTTATCATGACCTAACCCTAGATCCCATAATCCAGGTTAATGGAATTTATCCATTCATGATGTAACGAACGAAACACATAATTGAATTCATGATTTGAAAGATAAACTTACAGAGATGAATAATAACTAGTGAATTGCAGATTAGATAACAAAGGAAATTCCAAAGTAATGATATTAATCTCTTCAAAGGATTTGCTTCTTCAAGCCAAGAATATTAGAGAGAAAATATCAATGTATTGTCTCACCAAAAACTCAAGTGCGACTCTCTCCCCTTTTGTGAAATAATAATCTTAGAAAACCTCCTACAGGTCTTTAAATAGTCAACCCTAAATAAGGAAATAAAATTAAAATTTAAGATTTTCTTCGGGATGGGTGACAGCATTCTTGACGGCGCATCATAAGTATGATGACGTGTGCAGGATGCCGTCAATGTCTCCAGTGAATTACTATCTTCTGATTTTTCTGACGACAAATCTGACGGCGTGTCAAATATGCGACGGCCCGTGAAAAATGTCATCACATCTTCACTGGAAATCAGCATAATCTGCCTCAGTTTGACGGCCACTTTGAAAGCCCATCCCATGCTTGATTGCACTTCCGAAACGTCGTCACATTTCATCTCAATTCCTCAGGTTCTATCTAAGTTTGACGACAACTTTGACATCCTGTCATATGTCTGACGACGCTTTAGAAATGGCGTCAACTTTAGTATAGCTCATTTGCATCAAATTTTAGCTGATTTATTCTTATTTTCTTTGGTTTCCTCCCCGATCACTTGTATCTGCATTAAAAAAATAAAACAATCAAAAAAACAACAAAAGTTGCTTAAGACTTCACAATTATTTTGAGCTAAAAATCATTAAATGTGTTAGCTTTTGCTCACACATCAATTATTCATGATTTTCTTATTCATTTTGTTTTACTGTTTTCAAGTATATGTTCATGAAAAAATTGTAAAAGATCTTTATGATATATCATGCCTCGAAAAGAGAATGAAGAAGCTTATCGTATCTCGAAAAGTTATAGTTAAGAAAAGTTAAAGAGAATTAGAGCCAAGTCTATCTCACACACACATACACACACACACATATATAAACACACGCATACACACACACAAACACTCTTGATATGATATTTTAAGCCAAGCATGACACACACGTACTCTTAATGTGATATTTTAAGCCAAGCATAATTTTTAGAAAGTATTCTTAAGACTACATTATGAGCAACTAGTATATTTTGGGAGGATTATTTAGCACCAAGTTGAAAAATTTGTAATAGATCTTTATGATATATCATGCCTCGAAAAGAGAATTAAGAAGCTTATCGTATCTCAGAAAGTTATAGTTAAGAAAAGTTAAAGAGGCTTATGCACACATACATACAGACATACACACACATATATATATATACACACACACACACATGATATGATACTTTAAGCCAAGCATGATTTTTAAAAAGTATTTTGAAGACTACATTATGAGCAACTAGTATGTTTTGGTAGGATTATTAAGCACCGAGTTGGGTATGAGTTCGAGGTCACATAACCCATAACTACGTTGCCACCGTAGGTTTGTGTAATACCCCATACTTTTTCCTAGCTTGAAATTATCTTAAGAATGTTAGAAACTTACTTTGAAAGATGAATCCACTTTTGTACATATGGTATTTTTAAGATTTTCATATTTTATCATATGGGAAATTGAATTAGCTTTCTAGAGATACAAATTTCATCAAAATCCAACATCGGAGGAGAAAGTTATGGCCAAAATATAGAAGGCAGTAAAACCACCTAGGTGTGACATTGAGTCCGACGAACCGTCAGACTAGCGACAGACCGTCGCTCATGCCTTCGCAAGGGAAACAGTGAGGCCACCTTCTGGATAAGGTGCGACAGACAGGTTGACACACCATCAAACTTGTGATGGACCTACGCCAAGCCATCACAGCCAAGGAAGTGAGACCTTATTCAGGTCCACGTGTGATGGTAGAAATGATGGACCGTCGCACGAGCCGTCGTAGGTCCCATTCAGTTATTTTTAGGTTTTTTTTAAAAGGGGAGTTTTTGGTCTTTTACCACCCGTTTATATACCCAATTATATCCGACCTTAGCTTACTTTGTTCATCATTCTTTCATAACAACAAAACTAGAGTTTTCTCTCTAACATTAATCTCCAAGAACAAAATCCAAATATTCTTCAAGAACTAAGATATTCAAATTCTTGTTCAAAAACTTCAAGAAACTCAACCCAGGTATGCATAGTGTTCATTCATAGACTTTTTCCATCCATGAAGCCCAAGAATCTCTTTTTAAAGTTTAAGTTTATGGATTTCCTTTATGAATTTCATGATTGGGCTGCTCTTGTTCATGTTGATAATGAGTAATTGAATTCTATTCCATGTTGAGGGATAAATTTTATGTGGATTTTATTAGTATAGATGTAGATTCATGTAAACCTATGATTAAACCCTTGAATGATGAAATTAGAATTGAATCATGATGTTTAATTGTTGTATAATGTTGCTTACACATACTATGCCTACCATGTGTTTGATTAAATGCCTTGATGAAGGAAAATGCCCAACTAGGATGATATCATGAAATCCCCAAGTATTTACAAGTTTATGCAGATCACATGTTATATGAAATGCTTCAATAAATGTATTATGGATTATGATGTTAGTGATGTGTTTAAGTAGGTCGTTCTTTGTTAGTTTTCTTCTATCGAGTCCTGGGGGTACTTGTTCCTAAAATATTAGTTGTGTGCCTAGATCTATGTCATGTTTTTACGATACTCTCAGTCAAGCTATGATCCTTAGACTTTAGACAGTCCTATGACTCAAGAAATCTCCATGATCTCATGAACTCATTCTGTTGTCAAATATCAATAGTATTCTGTCAGTCAACGGAAGTCAGTAACTCAGTCCATGCTCAGTTTCAAAAAAATCATGTTCAGAGTCTATTCAGATGGGATTAAGAATTAGCACCGAGTGAACCCAAGAATGGAAACATACACTATCAGATAAGGGTGTAATTCTTAGAAGTAACCCTTGCGTTCCAGAACTATGTAGACAGCATAGGTTGAGACATCATAGCCTACTATATGAGAGTAGATGAGGTGGCTTAACCTGCGATATAAGGGTTCCCACCGTTCTCACTAGAGTTATCTATTATATTGGGGTCACTCACATGTTGTCCTTACCAGTGGCACGGTATTGACACCCTTCCAATCAGGGAACAGATTGTACCCCAATTCAGCTATAATGCATCATTTGGGGCATATCGGTTAGATAACTACCTCCTACAGTCTCAATATCAGTCTCAGTAAAAGAACTCAGATAGTTCTTCAGAATTCAGGACTGTTAGATACAGTATAGAAATCAGCTAGTTCAATCAGATTCAGGACTGTTAGATACAGTCACTCATGTTATTAGTTATTAGAATTCAGTCATTAGTCATGTTAGTCATCAGCATACTCTTGTTATCACGATTTCAAAAATAGTTACTATGTATGGATACATGTATTCTCACGTTCATATTAGTTAGTTAGCTAGTATTGTTCATGTATATGAACCCCATGCATTCATCTTACCTCACATGCATACCAGTATATTCAAAGTACTGATGCATTTTCACTATGGTGTCTTATACCATAGGTTCAGAGACACGATCTCCAGAGCATCAGTAGATTCCAGATATCAGTAGTCAGAGTTAGCAGTGTGTCCTCATCCTTAGAGGACATGATTATTTCTCTATTATCTCATTAATTAGTTTATTAGTTAGAGCTAGTTGGGGACATGTCCCATCAAATCCTTACTCAGATAGTTCAGTCAGTTAGAGGCTTTCCAGACTATTATGTTCAGACAGTTATTTCAGTTGTTTTGGGTATTTCATACCCCGTTTAGACATTATGATTTACTTTAGTTATGTGAAACTTATGGCCTTTCAGTTCATGCTTCCGCATTATTCAGTATATTATGAAGTATCCAGGTACAGATATCAGTCATGGGTTAGCTTGTAGTCCTTCGGGGTCATGAGCATCATGTAACATTCCGGGTACCAGATTCGGGGCATTACAGTTTGCCTTCAGGCTAAGAGTTGGATCCATAAGTTTGTTTTGTCTTACTTCTTGGCAAGGTGTAGGATGACCCTTCTCAATGTGGGTAAAACATTGGACTTCATGTTGCTCACATGGTTTATATCGGTTAAGAGAAACTCCCCAAAAGTAAAACTTTTTTTTTAAATAATGTATGATTGATCAAGGCCACCAGTTTAAAGAGAATTTTAATTGAGCATTATTTTTAAGTTTTGTTGAGACTTTAATCATTCAGTTTTAGTTTTATGAACTTATTTTAGAAGATTTTTAGTTATTCACATTTTTAGTTATTCACATATATTTACAATTATATTATTCTTGTCTTATTTATCAGCTTTATTAGTCTCAGATATTAAAACTATATTTACCTTACTACTTTACATGACAGTACATTAATAGTACTGACGCATACTTCTTCTTCCTATATTGTTTCATAATGTAGATCCAGGTATTTCTTGTAGTTTCTTAGCTAAAAACTGCAAGTAGATTCCAATTAGTTGTTAGTGAGTCCTCATCCTTCGAGGGCAACTTATTCAGAGTTCTCATTCTATTTTAGTCCATTTTTGTTGTTTAGAGTTAGCTTGGGGGCTTATCCCAATGACTAATCAATATTACTAAAGGCTTCATAAACAATCAGGCAATTGTATCAAGACTTCAAATAATTTATTTTTCAGTCATAAAATTATTTCATTATTTATTTATAAAAGTGCAGCCCATGTCTCAACTTCCGCATTACTTTTCCGTTCAAGTTTTATGTTTTATGTCAAGCCAAGGGTTATCTTGGGTCACTCATGGTTCCACGTATCTTTCACATCCAGGGTATAGGCTTGGGGACTTATAAACTTGGTATCAGAGCACAGAGTTCAAGTCTCTTAGGGAGTCTATGAAGTAGTGCCAGTAGGATCTTATTTATGGTTGTGAGGGTCTCACTTCTATAAATGAGGGACTATGGACATCTAAGAAAAATTCCTTATTCTTTCTTACTCTAGATCATGCACTAAAGTAATTCACTAAGAAAATTATACAAGTTCATGCATTGCTCCAAGTTCATCGAACTACTCCTTATTTTTTTAGGTGGTAAAAGTAGAAGAGATCAAACTCTTATCAAGTTTTTTCCTCAGAAAAAGCCAATTGAAAATTAAGAGACTACACAAGGGCTTAATAAAACTCGTCAGTGTTTTTACGTCTATTGATTCAAAGGAGTTCACCCTTGTTCTTATGAATCATGCATTTAAAGCCAAATAAGATGAGTATTCATACCCTTCTTTCATTCTTGGTTTAGGAAACAACCTTAAGAGGGGAGAATATATGCATAGATTTTTAGATAGTAAAGTAACCTGAGAGATAGGGGTGATTGGGTGTTATGTTCCTAAGTATCACCTAAGGTGTAATAAGTGTGGTGAATATTTCATGGTAGTATTTAGAGGAGGAGTTATAGGTTATAGTGTTTTAGATCTTGTCATTGTGTTCGTATAGATCATGTATATGTTCTAATTGATGTATAAGGATGAATCTAGATTGCACCTAGTGACTTTGAAGGGAGAAAGAATCCTTTGGTATTTATAGAGATATGAAGTTAGTTTAGACAAATGATTGAACAAGTAATAGTGTGAGTGGAAGAAATTTATGCTTATAGACCGTAAGGTTAAGATTGATTATTTATCATGAGGTTGTAGAGGACTAGTATTTCTTGATTCTCATCTGGTAGTTGTAAGTACATAAAGTATGTGGGAGGTTGTGCAACCATTTAGTTGAGTGTTAGATTCTAAGTTTGAATTATGATTGATCACTGAGGTAGAAATAATATTTGTTTAGGGAAGTACTGAAGACTTTATGAAAGTACATCTAGTTGGTCTGATATGGCATGTGAAAGAGCTTTAGTTGATAATTTATAAGAAGTGAAAGTA
Source organism: Capsicum pubescens (assembly GCA_030864215.1). Lineage (NCBI taxonomy): Eukaryota > Viridiplantae > Streptophyta > Magnoliopsida > Solanales > Solanaceae > Capsicum > Capsicum pubescens. The sequence continues at coordinate 79,805,495 of CM061541.1, read as the reverse complement.
TGTAATCCTGATTTAGATGTGGACTAGAGTTGTATTAGTGAATTATGGCTAAGTCAATAGATAAAGAGGAGTCTTAGAATAAAGAGGGCTCTTAGTTTGTAAGTGTTATGTGTTCCTAATTAGTACCCTTGAGTTGCTAAGTGTAGAGGAGGACAATGTGTGCTACATGGAGTTCTTAAGAGTTACAGAGGGGGGATTGCAGATGAGTCATGTTAAAACTTTTAGAATAAGATTTGGTCTGTCATATGGGTGGCTAGAGTATTGGAAGTATGCTTTTGGTAAAACAATAAGAGTGTGAATCCCTTAGTGGTAATCTTACAGGTAAGAAGGAAGTTAAGAAAGAAATCAAACAAGAGAGAACTATATTATTTTCATGTGTAATTTTCAGGAGAGTTTATGCATTCTTGCGAATAGTGATACTCCGGCGATGCAGGATATTATGCTTATAGATTAGATTTAAGAATAGAAGCACAAGCCAGACTTAGTAGCTTTTGAGCTAAGGGGAGATGGTATTGGAGCACTTTTTCCATCTAATGATATAAGTGCAGAGAAAAAGTGAGATGAGGTTATTGTTATATGTAATTGTTATAAAGGGCTTTATGGTTTGACTCTGTGTTGACGTCCATGAAATGATTTTAGTAATAGACCTAAATATCATGTGAGGTGCATGTGGACTATTGAATTGTGTAGTCTTTGATGGAAGCTCGTGGGATAGCAATTCGAAGTAGTAAGAAGGAATAGAGAGCCTAGGGATGAAATTTTTTAGGTAGGCTTGAACATGTATTTAGACTTAGACTTTTGTAGTTTTTTGTATATTAATGAGAGTTAGAATTTATTAGAGATGAAGTATCGCGTCTGGAGGGAGGGACATAGTGGAGAAATGTTGATAAGCTTAAAGGTCGATAGATGTGTCGCTTAAGATAAGATCAATCCATTCTTATTCCATGGCATCATGTTTTATCCCATGTTTATTCAAGCCCCATATCTTATAATGCATGCAAACATGTCTTCCTAGCATTTTGTACATGAGGTTTCTCATGAGATCTTTATATTTATGAGTCATGAAAGGTTCCAAAATGAAGCTACACCATCTTTTCCTTCTTTGTAGAGCTTTAAAAAGGTTCATAGCCATCATTCAAGGATAAATGATCCCAAGGGAGAGATATTGTAACATTCTGAGAATTTTTTTTAGCTTTTAATTAATATTAGGGGCATTATGGTTTTAATACCCTAAATAACCTCGTAGTCTGATTATTTTACCCCTATTTTTCCTCAAATCAGTAAGAATTCCTTGAGTTATTTCCTCTTCTTCGTTCCCAAATCCTCAGGCTAAAATTTTAAGAAAAATCAAAGCTTAGGATCTCCAAGTAAAATTCTGTCAAATCTTTTCAAGTTTCTTGATTTCTCAAGTATGTAAAGTTATTCCTTTCATATGGAAACCCGTTCTCCCCACAACCCGAGTTATATTTTAATTTAAGCCATGAATCATGTTAGAGTTTTTAGGAGTTGAAATTCTTAATTTAGATTCTTGATTTCTTGATGATATTCTTTGAATATCCTATTATTTTTAGTAAAAACTCTATGAGTTTGGAGTCTTTCCCTTGATTTGATTCTCATTACATGTTCATTGAATTTCCAGGCAAAGTTAATGAATTTCCTTAAAGTTATTAAGAAACTCACTTCATGACTTGTTATATTATTCATTATTTCCATACATTTTAGTTTATAGTTTTCAAGTATATGTTCATGAAAAAATTTCAAAAGATCTTTATGATATACCATTCCTTAAAAACAGAATTAAGAAGCTTATCGTATCTCAAAAAGTTAAAGTTAAGAATAGTTAAAGAGAACTAGAGTCAAGCCTCACAAATATATATATACACACTCTTGATACGATGTATTAACTCAAGCATAATTTTTAGAAAGTATTTTTAAGACTACATTATGAGAAGCTAATATATTTTGGGCTCATTATTTAGCACTGAGTTGGGTATGAATCCGAGGTCACATGCCCCATAACTATATTTCCACCATAGGTTTGCCTTCGGGCTAAGAGTTGGATCCATAAGTTACATTTTGTCTTACACCATGGCAATGACGACTCTTCTCAATGTGGGAAAGATAATGGACTCCATTTTCTCACATGGTTTATGTCGGTTAAGAGAAACTCTCAAGAGAAAAACTTATTTATTTTAAGATATTGTATGATTGGTCAAGGCCACCAGTTTAAAGAGAATTTTAATAGAGCATTATTTTTAAGTTTCGTTGAGACTTTAGTCATTCAGTTTTAGTTTTATGAATATATTTTTAGAAGATTTTACTTATAACACATTAAGTTATAGCCTTCAAATTAGTGGTTCATATTTTTAGTTATTCAGCTCTATTTACGGTTATATTATTCATGTCTCAGTTATCATCTTTATTAGTCTCAGATATTAAAATTGTTGTTACTTTACTGCTTTACATGCCAGTACATTCAAAGTACTTATGCATACTTATTATACCTACATTATTTCATAATGTAGATCCAGGTATTTCTCATAGTTTCTTGGCTAGAAAGTGCAAGAAGAATAGTCAGTTGTTGGTGAGTCCTCATCTTTCGAGGTCAACTTATTCAGAGTTCTCATTCTATTTTAGTCCCTTAGTCCCTTGTTTATAGTTATATTGGGGGCTTGTTTCAATGACTAATCAATAATAGTAAAGGCTCATAGACAGTCCGACAGTTGTACCCAGACTTCAAATGATTTATTTCTCATCCATGAAATTATTTCATTAGTTATTTATAAAAGTGTAACCCATGTCTTAGTTTCCGCATTGCTTTACAATTCAAGTTTTATGTTTCATGCCAGGACAAAGGTTAGCTTAGGCCACTCATGGTTCCAAGTAATGTTTCATGTCCAAGGTGTAGGCTGGGGCATGAAAAAAGAGTACAATGTGTATTCCTACTTCTCCTGATAAAGACCTCAATTCAAGTGGTTCAGTCTTCGCATTCCAATTTTGTGTACCATCTTCTTAAGAGTTAAAGTTGGTAAAGATTTAGTTAACAAGTCAACTGGACTATCACTTGAACAGATTTATTGTACATCAATATCACCATTCTTCTGTAGATCATATGTGAAGAATAAATTTGGCAACATGTGATTTGGTTTATCTCCCTTTATAAAGCCTCCCTTTATAAAGCCTCCCTTTAATTGAGCGATCTCCCTTTATAAAGCCTCTCTTTAATTGAGCTATGCATATTGCATAGTCTTCTAATATGATTGTAAGTACCTTGCTATCAAACTTCATATCACATCTTTCTTTGATGAAATGTATCACTAATCTCAACCATATGAATTCTCTACTTGCTTCATGAATAGCCATTATCTCAATATGATTTGAAGAAGTAGCAATAATATATTGCTTCCTAGATCGCCATGATATAGCAGTACCTTTGTAGGTAAACATATAGCTTGTTTGAGATCGAGATTTATATGGGGCAGATAAATAACCTACATCTGCATGACCAACAAGATCTGTACTAGCTTTGTTAGTATAAAATAAACCCATATCAATAGTCCTTTTTAGATATCTCAATATATGGTTAACTCCATTCCAGTGTCTTTGCATAGAAGAAGGACTAGACCTTGCTATCAAATTAACAAAAAATATTATATTCGGTCTTGTAGGATTAGAAAGATACATACGTGCACCAATATCACTAAGATATGGTGCTTCGGGACCAAAAATCTCTTCACCTTCTCCTGGAGGTTGGACCAACTCTTTACTCACCTCAAGTGATTGTACAACCATTGGAGTACTTGATGGATATGCTTTTTCCATGTAAAATAGTTTCAAAACCTTCTCGGTATAGGTAGTTTGGTAGATGAAGTCCCCATATGATAAATGTTCAATCTGCAGACCAAGACAAAGTTTTTTCTGCCCAAGATCTTTTACTTCAAGTTCTTTCTTTAGATTTTCAATTTTCTCTTGGCCATTTTTGGGAGTTCCAATGAGTTTTATATCATCAACATACACAATGAGTATAACAAATTTTGAGGCTATTTTCTCAATGAAAATATAAGGAAAAATGACATCATTTATATAATCTTTATTTATCAAGTATTCACTTATGCGATTATACCACATACTCCCTAATTGTTTTAGACCTTATAACGATCTTTGTAATTTGATTGAATATAACTTTTGAGAATTTGAACTATATGCTTCAGGCATTTTTAATCCTTCTGGGATCCTCGTGTAAATTTCATTATCAAGTAAGACATAAAGATAAGATGTAACCACATCCATTAGATGAATTTCAAGATTTTCATGTACAGCTAGACCGATGAGGTAACGAAATAGTATGTGAATCCATAACAAGCAAATATATTTATTCATAGTAGACACCGGGTCTTTGAGAGAAACCTTGTGCAACAAGACGTGTCTTGTATCTTATAATTTTATTTCTTTTATGTACGAAGATCCATTTATGTTCTACTAATTTTACACTATCTGGGTTTAGACTACAGGTCTAAGAACCTCATGTTTAGGAAGTGGGATCAATTCTAATTGAATCGCCTCTTGCCATTTTGGCCAATTATTTCTTCGTCTATATTATTCGACAGATAGAGGTTCAAAACCTCATTGTCTTGCGTAATATTTAGTGTGACATGATATGTAAAAAATTTATCCACCGTAATTTTTGATCAATCTAAATTCACTTCATCACTAATAGGACTTACTAAAAGTTTTTCATTCACTTGAGTCTCAAGTTCACTGATTTCTTCATGAATATCAGGATTAATCAGATTTTGAGTCTCTTTATAAGAACCTTTTTAATGTTATTTTTACTTTTTTGGTGTGTATTTTTTTAATATTTTTATCCTTTGAACCCAATGGCCTCCCATGCTTCAGATGTGTTTGAGATTTAGAAGCTATAATTTTAGTAGATGGTCTTTTTGGGACTTCAATTCAGAAAGAAATAATCACCGTAGGGATATGTGATTTAGTTGTCTTTTTCAAATCAGTAAATGCATCTTGCATTTGATTTGCTAGTATATGTAAGTGAATGACCTTTTGGACCTCATTTTTATATATAGGCGTACGTGGATAAAAATGAGATAATGGTGAAACATTTTATACAATTTCTCTTTTAAGTTCATATTTCTCTCTCCTTAATTATGGGGAATTTATTTCATCAAATCGACAGTCTACAAATCGATTAGCAAACAATCTCCCATCAATGGTTAAACATAGAGAATTATGGAGGGTGACTCAAACCTATCATATATGTAATACCCGTGCTTTTTCATAGCTTGAAAATCATCTCAAGGATGTTAGAACTTTCTTTGAAATAAGAATTCATTCTTATACACGAAGTATTTCAATAATTTTCACTTCCTATCACGTGGGAAATTGAATAAGCTTTCCATCGATATATAATTCGCCCAAATCCGACACCCGGGCGAAGAGTTAGAGCCTTTATAGTGAGACAGTGTTTGACCTGAGCCTTCAACGCATCACGGAGGTAGCTCAAATGGAAATTGTCAATTTCCAGTGTTACTCCACGATATTGGTGCTTCGTGCCAAACTTCCAGGTCTTAGACAAGGTGGCAACGCGATAGCTCTGCGTCGCGCCACTGTGCAGCTTTCCAATTGTTAATTTCCAGTGACACGATGCGATAACGCTGCATCGCGCCAAGGGCCCAACTCGGGAAATTTTATGGAAAATTTAATGACGTGTCCAGGGTTAAAAGGGTCAACTTCCTACTCCTATATAATCCCTTTAACACGTGATTCAGCTACTTTTCACCCAAAACATATTAGTTTCTCTCAAGTTTATCTCAAGAACAAACTAGGGTTTCTATTGGGGATTCAAATTAAGGAAGATTTCACCATTAATCTTTACGAAATCATGATCTAAGGTATTCATAGTGTTCATTCATGGACTCCTTTCGTCCATGAAGTCCAAGAATCCTTTTTAACTACAAGTTAGGAATTTTCCTCATGTTTTCATGCTTTGTATGTTCTTTTTCATGTTGATAAATGACGAATTGATTTATATTCCATGATTTGATGATAAATTCCATGTGGGTTGATTAGTATAGATAAATATTTACGAAAATCTCATGACTAAAACCTTGTATGATGGAATTGGAATTGAAGCATGATGTTTAATTGTTGTATAATGTGATTTACATGTACTATGCCTACAATATGTTTGATTAAATGCCTAGATGAAGGAAATTTGCCTAACTAGCATGATATCATGAAAATCCCTATGTATGTACAAACTTATGCCTATTGGACGTTTGATGAAATGCTTCAATAAATGTATTGTGGTGATTATCATGTATTCAAGAATATCAAGTCATGTCAGTTTCCTTCCATCGAGTCCTGGGGGTCAGATCCATTAATGTTTTCACGATACTATCAATCAAACTATGAACTCTTAGACTTCAGATAGTCTTATGACTCAGGAAAAATCTCTATGATCTCATGACTCAGTCAGTTGTCAGATATCAGTAGTATTTCGTCAGTCACAGAAATTCAGTAACTCAGTCCATGCTCAGTTCAGTTCAATAAATCATGTTCAGTGTCCATTCAGATAGAAGTAGGAATTAACACTGAGTGAACCCAAGGATGGGAACTCACCTGTTATATGAAAGTGTGATTCCTAGAAGCAATCTTTGCATTCCAGAACTATGTAGCCAACATAGGTTGAGACATCTTAGTCTGCTATATAAGGGTAGATGAGGTGGCTTAACCTGTTATGTATGGGTTCCCACCGTTCTCACTAGAGTTACCTGTTATATGAGGGCTACTCACATGTTGTCCTTACCAGTGGCGCGGTATTGACACCCTTCCAATTAGGGCATAGATTGGACCCCAGCTCAGCTATCATAGCACCTTTAGGGCATATCGATTAGATTCTACTTCCCACAGTTTCATGTTATAGAATTAGGACTGTCAGATACAGTCAATCAGTCTCAGTAATAGAACTTAGATAGTTCTTCAGATTTTAGGACTGTCAGACACAATCAACTTAGATACAGTACGGAACTCAGATAGTTCCATCAGATTCAGGATTGTCAGCTACAGTCACCCACGTTATCAGTTATACTCAAATATAGTCACCCATGTTATCAGCATTATTCAGATATATTCCTTCATGTTATCAGTCATATCAGTTACTAGTATGTCACGTTATCAGTATATAGATTCAGAAATCATGAAATCACATTGTCAGTTCCAGTTATGTATTTATGCGTGTATTCTCACGTTTATGTTAAGCAGTCAGCTAGAATTATTCATGCATGTGAACTATTGCATATAGCCTACCTCATATGTATACTCGGTACATATGTACTGATGCATTCACGCTATGGTGCTTTCTTTTTATGTTACACCATAGTTTCAGAGACACGAGTTCCAAATCAGCAGTAGATTCTAGATTCAGCAGTCAGAGTAGAAGTAATTCCTCATCCTTTGAGGACATAATGATTTTCTAGTATCTCATTGATTAGATTATTAGTTGGGGTTAGTTGGGGACATGTCCCATCAACTCCGTAGTCAAATTCTTCAGACAGTAGAGGCTTCCAGGCTAGATGCAGACTAGATATAGACTATCATGTTCAGACTTCAGTATTTTTAGTTTTTTTTTGGTATTCTTTACCCCACACAGATGTAACGTTATTCATTTATGTTCAGGATCAAACCTTATGGACTTTCAGTGCATGTTTCCGCATTATTATGTTATCTTATGCAGTATACAGGTACAGATATCAGTCATGGGTTAGCCTGTGTTCCTTCAGGGTCATGACCATCATGTAGCATTCTGGTTCAGCAAATCGGGTCATTACAAACTTGGTATCAGAGCCTAAGGTTCAATATAGTCCGAGGAAGTCTGAAAGTTACATCTAGTAGAGTCTAGTGCATGGGTGTGTTGCGCGCCATATCTATGTACAAGAGGCTATGAGATGTTTTAGGAACAGTTTCCCTTCTTTCAGTATTCATGTCGTGCCAGTGAGCATAATCACAAGTTAGTCTCTCAGTCTAATCCGCCTCTTCTCTTTATTTCAGAACATGCCTCCTAAGAGAAGAAATCAGTCAGCCCCTCAGCCCGAAGAACCTTTGGGCTATCATGTTTCTCATGCGGAGTTCAGGAACACATTTACTACTCTAGCTCAATCAGTCGCTGCTTATAATGAACAGCAACAGTTATTCCGGCCAACCTAGTGGCCAACTCAGCTGCAGCGAGAATTAGAGACTTCACCCGAATGAATCCTCCAACCTTTCTTGGGTCTAAGGTAGATGAAGACCCTCAGGAATTCTTAGATCAAGTTCAAAAAGTGACAGACGCCATGGGGGTGACAAATTTTAAGAGTACTGAGCTAGCTGCATATCAGTTGCAGGATGTGGCTCATGCTTAGTTCAAACAGTGGAAGTCCGAAAGATCAGATGATGCAGGTCCTATAGAGTGGGAGGAGTTTGTCACTGCATTCTTAGACAGATTCTTTCCCCAAGAGCTTAGAGAAGACAAGGTGCTAGAGTTCATCAACCTCAGGCAGGGAAATATGACAGTGAAAGAGTATTCTTTTAAGTTTACTCAATTAGCCAGGTATGCCCCTCGTGTGGTTGCAGACAGTAGATCTAAGATGAGTAGGTTCTCTTTAGGGGTGAACGACAATGTGGTTAATGAGTGTAGATCCACCATGCTGAATAGTGACATGACCTTAGCTAGACTTATGACCCATGCTCAGTAGATAGAAGAACAGAAAATTAAGCAGAGGGAAAAGAAGAATAAGAGAACGAAGATAGGTAGTTTCAACTTCTCTCAGCCTAAGTCAGAAGGAGGAAATTGTTCCCAGTTTTGTCCTAAATCATCAGTTCCAGTCCCTCTACAGCCAGTGCTCCAGTTCCTAAGTTCAGAGAGGATAACATAGATAGAGCGCCAGGCTCTAAGACCCAGGGCAGTGTTAGTAATACCCGCACCTATCCTCTTTGCCAGACTTGCGGTAAGAATCATCAGGGTGTTTGTAGAGTGGGTAGTGGCATTTTTTTCAGTTGTGGCAAGCCAGGCCACAGAGTTAGAGATTGTCCTAAGTTAGGCCCTCGGGGTCAAAAGAATCGCTCCTCACCTAAGTTCGGTCACCCAAATCAACAGGGTGCCACTTCTAGTGCTACTAGCGGGCAACGCCCAAATTGTCTCTATGCTCTTCATACTCAACAAGATCAGGAAAAATCTTACTGGTACATTATAGATCTTTTATGTGCATGTTTACGCTTTGCTAGATCCAGGAGCTTCCTTATCTTTTGTTACTCCTTATATAGCATTTGATTTCAGAATCAGTCCCGAAATTCTAGCAGATCCCTTTTCAGTCTCTACCCCAGTGGGTAAAACTATCATAGCCCAGCGGGTATACAGGAACTGCCCGATTATGATATTTCAGAAAGTTACTTTAGCAGACTTAGTCAAATTAGAGATGACTAATTTTAATGTCATTCTCAGGATGGATTGGCTTCATTCCTTCTATGCCACAGTAGACTAAAGAAATAAATAGTTCAGTTTTAGTTCCCATATGAACCCGTCCTAGAGTGGAAGGGTAGTGTATCCGCTTTTAGAGGTCAGTTTGTTTTCTACCTTTGGTCAAGGAAAATGATATCTAAGGGATGTGTTATTATCTAGTTCATGTTAGAGATTCCAGTTCTGAGGCTCCCAGTCGCGAATCAGTCCCAGAAGTTAATGAATATTCAGATGTCTTTCCCGAAGATCTTCCAGGAATTCCTTTCAAAAGGGAAATAGACTTTGGTATTGATCTTTTTCCAGGCACTCAGCCTATCTCTATTCCACCATACAGAATGGCACCAGCAAAACTCTAGGAACTGAAAGAACAGTTGAAGTATATCTTAGATTAGGAATTCATCAGACCCAACATTTCCCAGTGGGGCGCACCAGTCTTATTCGTGCGCAAGAAAGAGGATTCTCTCAGAATGTGCATTGATTATCGTCAACTCAATAAGGTTATGGTCAAGAACAAGTATCCTCTTCCCAGAATCAATGACTTGTTTGACCAGCTTCAGGGTGCCAGTTATTTCTCTAAGATAGACCTCAGATCTGGCTATCATCAGCTCAGATTTAGAGAATGTCATATCCTGAAGACAGTTTTCCGTATGCGGTATGGTCACTTCAAATTTTTAGTTATGTCCTTTGGTCTTACTAACACCCCAGCCGCTTTCATGGACTTGATGAACCGCGTGTTCAAACAGTACTTGGAAATATTCGCCATAGTCTTCATAGATGATATTCTGATCTATTCCTGCACTGAGCGAGATCATGTAGACCATCTCAGAATAGTACTCCAGGCTCTCGGAAATCATCAGTTATTCGCCAAATTTAGTAAGTGTGAATTTTGGATAAGATTAGAAGCATTCCTTGGCCATATTATTTTCGGTGATGGCATTAGAGTAGATCCTCAAAAGACCGAAGCAGTAAGAAACTGGCCTCGTCTTGTTTCTCCATCAGATATTAGGAGTTTCTTGGGTTTGGCTGGCTATTACAGATAGTTTGTTGAAGGATTTTCTTCTATTGCATCTTCTATGTCCAGATTGACTCAGAAGAAGGTCAAGTTTCAATGGTCAGATTCATGCGAGAAGAGTTTTCAAGAATTAAAGACTCAACTCACCTTAGCTCTAATTCTAGCTCTTCCATATGGTTCAGACGGTTTTGTAGTATATTGTGATACATATAGAGTGGGTTTAGGTTGTGTCCTCATGTAGCATGGTAAGGTCATAGCCTATACCTCCAGACAGCTTAAACCCCATAAGAGGAATTATCCTACTCATGATTTTGAGTTAGCAGTCGTAGTCTTTGCCTTAATGATTTGGAGGCATTATCTCTAAGGAGTTCATGTAGATGTCTTCACAGATCATAAGAGCCTTAAGTATGTCTTTTCTCAAAAATATCTCAATATTCGTCAGAGAAGGTGGTTAGAGCTCTTAAAAGATTACGACATGAGTGTACTCTATCATCCAAGCAAGGCCAACGTAGTGGCCGACGCTCTCAGTAGACTTTCCATGGGTAGTATTTCTTATGTTGATGATAGTAAGAAGTAGTTAGTCCAAAACGTTCACCAGCTTTCCAAACTAGGCATTCGCTTAGTCGACTCTTCAGAGGGTGGTGTATGTGTTTGGATTAGTTCAGAATCATCTCTAGTTTTCGAGATGAAAGAAAAGAAAGATAAGGATCCTAGCCTTGTCAAGCTAAAAATGTCAGTTCAGAATCATAAAATAGAGGTTTTCTCCCAAGGGGGAGATGGCGTCCTCCGTTGTCAGGGTCGTTTTTGTGTTCCAGGTGTAGATGACATAAGGCAGCAAATTCTTGTAGAAATGCATGGTGAACGTTACTCTATTCATCCAGGGGCCACTAAGAAGTACCGTAATTTGTGGGAAATCTATTGGTGGAGTGGGATGAAAAGAAATGTTGCAGAGTTTGTGGCTAAGTGCTCTATATGTCAGCACGTTAAGATAGAGAATCAGAAGCCTAGTGGTCCTATGTAGGAGTTCAATATTCCTACTTGGAAGTGGGAAGTTGTGAACATGGACTTCGTGATGGGTTTGCCTCAAACTCGTCATCAGCATGATTCAGTCTGGGTCATTGTAGATAGAATGACTAAATCAGCTCTTTTCCTTCCAGTTCATACCTCTTATTCAGCCGAGGATTATTCCAAGCTCTATATCAAAGAGCTGGTCAGATTGCACGGTGTTCCGTTGATGATTATCTTAGACAGAGGTACCCAGTTCACCTCTTATTTTTGGAAAGCATTCTAAAATGGTCTTGGTACCCAATTCATCTCAGTACAACCTTTCATCCTCAAACAGATAGTCAAGTAGAAAGGACCATTCAGACGTTCGAAGATATGCTAAGGGCATGTGCAATTAATTTTAGGGGAAGTTGGGATGACCACTTTCCTTTGATTGAGTTTACATACAACAACAGCTATCATTCCAGTATTCAGATGGCTCTATTCGAAGCTCTCTATGGTAGGAGATGTAGATCTATGATCGGCTGGTTCAAAGTTAGTGAGGCCTCAATCATAGGTCCTGACTTAGTATTCGATGCCTTAGATAAAGTTTAGTTAATTAGAGAAAGACTCCAGGCAACTCAGAGCCGGCAGAAGTCTTATGCAAATGTTTGTAGAAAGGATCTCGAGTTTGAGATTGGTGATCATGTCTATTTCAAGATCTCTCCGATGAAGGGAGTGAAGAGATTCGAAAAAAAGGGAAAGCTCAATCCCTGATATATCGGTCCCTTCAAAATTCTCAGTCATTTTGGCAAGGTAGCTTATGAGCTCAAATTTCCTTCAGATCTAGCCTCAGTTCATCCAGTCTTTCATGTCTCTTTGCTCAAGAAGTGTATGGGTGACCCATCGGTCGTAGTCTCTATTCAGAGCATAGATGTTCAGAATAGCCTCTCTTATGAAGAGATTCCAATTGAAATCTTAGACTATCAGACTCATAGATTAAGGAATAAAGATGTCCCTCTGGTTAAATTTCTTTGGCGAAATCAGTCCGTCGAGGGAGCTACTTAGGCAGAAGAAGAAGATATGCATACCAAGTATCCTTACCTCTTCCCTGCCAACTCATATCAAGCTCAAGGTAACAGTTCTCCTTAAGTTTACTCGGTTTCATGATTAGTGTGCATCACTAACTTAGTATTCAGTATCATGCTCATGTTCCCATAATAATATTGGTATCAAGTACCACCGCATATTCAGTCATGCATTCATGTATCAGATCAGTTATATAGTTATGCATCAGACATGCATTCTCATTGTGAGAAAACTTAGTTCTTTAGAACTTTCAGTTATGCATTTATGAATCAGTTATGCATGCATCAGATATGCATGTTCAGTATGTTATGTTCAGCTTTTCAGTCACGTCCGTCATGAGACTATGTTCTACTTATTCATGTTCAGCTCATTGTTTCCCTTCTCAGTCAGTCTCATTTGAGGACAAATGTTCTCAAGGGGGAGATATTGTAATACCTGTGCTTTTTCTTATCTTGAAAATGATCTCAAGGATGTTAGAACTTTATTTGAAATAATAATTCATTCTTATACATGATGTATTTCCATAATTTTCACTTTCTAACACATGGAAAATTGAATAAGATTTCCATCAATATATAATTCGCCCAAATCCGACACCCGGGCGAAGAGTTAGAGCCTTTATAGTGAGACAGTGTTTGACCTGAGCCTTCAGCGCGTCGCGGAGGTAGCTCAAATGGAAATTGTCAATTTTTAGTGTTACTCTGCGATACTGGCATGTCACGCCAAACTTCCAGGTCGTATACAAGGTGTCAACGCGATAACTCTGCATCGTGCCACCGTGCAGTTTCCCAATTGTCAATTTCCAGTGACACGGCGCGATAACGCAGCGTCGCGCCAAGGGCCCAACTCAGGAAATATTACTAAAAATTTAATGACATGTCCAGGGTTAAAAGGGTCAACTTCTTACCCCTATATAATCCCTTTAACACGTGATTCAGCTACTTTTCACCCAAAATATATTAGTTTCTCTCAAGTTTATCTCAAGAACAAACTAGAGTTTCTATTGGGGATTCAAATTAAGGAAGATTTCACCATTAATCTTTATGAAATCATGATCTAAGGTATGCATAGTGTTCATTCATGGACTCCTTTCGTCCATGAAGTCCAAGAATCCTTTTTAACTACAAGTTAGGAATTTTCCTCATGTTTTCATGCTTTGTATGTTCTTTTTCATGTTGATAAATGACGAATTGATTTATATTCCATGATTTGATGATAAATTCCATGTGGGTTGATTAGTATAGATAAATATTTACGAAAATCTCATGACTAAAACCTTGTATGATGGAATTGGAATTGAAGCATGATGTTTAATTGTTGTATAATGTGATTTACATGTACTATGCCTACAATATGTTTGATTAAATGCCTAGATGAAGGAAATTTGCCTAACTAGCATGATATCATGAAAATCCCCATGTATGTACAAACTTATGCCTATTAGACGTTTGATGAAATGCTTCAATAAATGTATTGTGGTGATTATCATGTATTCAAGAATATCAAGTCATGTCAGTTTCCTTCCATCGAGTCCTGGGGGTCAGATCCATTAATGTTTTCACGATACTATCAGTCAAGCTATGAACTCTTAGACTTCAGATAGTCTTATGACTCAGGAAAAATCTCCATGATCTCATGACTCAGTCAGTTTTCAGATATCAGTAGTATTTCGTCAGTCACGGAAATTCAGTAACTCAGTCCATACTCAATTCAGTTCAATAAATCATGTTCAGTGTCCATTCAGATAGTCTGCTATATGAGGGTAGATGAGGTGGCTTAACCTGTTATGTAAGGGTTCCCACCGTTCTCGCTAGAGTTACCTGTTATATAAGGGTTACTCACATGTTTTCCTTACCAGTGACGCGGTATTGACACCCTTCCAATCAGGGCATAGATTGGACCCCAGCTCAGCTATCATAGCACCTTTGGGGCATGTCAGTTAGATACTACATCCCACAGTTTCATGTTACAGAATCAGGGCTGTCAGATACAGTCAATCAGTCTCAATAATAGAACTCTGATAGTTCTTCAGATTTCAGGACTATCAGACAGAGTCAACTCAGATACAGTACGGAACTCAGATAGTTCCATCAAATTCAAGATTGTCAGCTACTGTCACCCACGTTATCAGTTATAATCAGCTATAGTCACCCATGTTATCAGTATTATTCAGATATAGTCCTTTATGTTATCAGTCATATCAGTTACTAGTATGTCACATTATCAGTATACAGACTCAAAAATTAGGAAATCACGTTATCAGTTCCAGTTACGTATTTATGCATGTATTCTCACGTTTATGTTAGATAGTTAGTTAGCATTGTTCATGCATGTGAAAAATTGCATATAGCCTACCTCACATTTATACTCGGTACATATGTACTGACGTATTTGCGCTATGGTGCTTTCTTTTTATGTTACACCATAGTTTCAGAGACACGAGTTCCAGATCAGCAGTAAATTCCAGATTCAGCATTTAGAGTAGAAGTGAGTCCTCATCCTTCGAGGATATAATGATTTTCTAGTATCTCATTGATTAGCTTATTATATAGAGTTAGTTGGGGACATATCCCTCAACTCCTTATTCAGATTCTTCAGACAGTAGAGGCTTCTAGACTAGCTGCAGACTAGATACAGACTATCATGTTTAGACTTCAGTAATTTTTATTTTTTTTTGGGTATTCTATTATCCCACACAGATGTTACATTATTCATTTATGTTCATGATCAAACCTTATGGCCTTTCAATGCATGTTTCTATATTATTATGTTATCTTATGCAGTATACAAGTACAGATATCATTAATGGGTTAGCTTGTGGTCCTTCGGGGTCATGAGCACTGTGTAGCATTCTGGTTTAGCAAATCGAGTCGTTACAATATATTTCTAACCTTTTGTGAGGGCTCATGTTAGTACGCTATGGTGATGCAACTGACACATATATAACACATCCAAAAATTCATAAATGAGCAATATTTATTTTATGATCAAGGTCCGATTGTGATGGAGAGTACTTATTATAATGAGTTGGTCTGAGACAAACATGTGATATTGCATGAAAGAAAGAATGACCCCAAAAGTCATGGGAAATTTTGTTTTCATAATCAATGTTCTTGCTATCAATTGTAGTCGCTTAATAAATAACTCAGTAAGGTTATTTTGAGTATGAACAAGAGGGATGGCATGTTTAACTCATATCCCAACAGCTATATAGTAATCATCAAAGTCTTGGGATTTAAATTCTCCAGCATTGTCGAAGCGAATAACCTAAATAGGATAATCTAATAATTATTCCCTTAATTGTAATATTTGTGCCAATAATTTTGCAAATGAGGTTGTGAGATGATAAGTGACACACATGAGACCATCTTGATGATGTGTGTATTAGGACCATAAAATATCTAAATGACCACTGGATGGGTGAATAGGTCCACGTATATCCCCATGTATATGTTTCAGGAAAAGAGGGGATTCAACGCCAACTTTCAGTGTCAATTGTTTATTTATCAGTTTGTCTTGATAACAAGCAACACATTAAAATTCATTACTTGTAAGAATCTTAAGATTCTTTAACGGGTGCTCTTTTGGATTTTCAATGATTAGTCTCATCATTGTTGAGTTAGGGTGACTTATTCAATCACGCCAAATCACAAACATATTTAGATCAATAAACTTCTTGTTTATGATAGAGTGTGCTTCAATTGTACTAATTTTTGCATAATATAAGCCGAAAATAAAGTTGTTAATTTTTCTAGTATGCACATTCTTGGTATTGCCAAGATATTCAATATTCAGTTCGTTTTTTGTCTCAACATGATAACTATTTTGGTGTATATCTTTAAAACACAATAAATTTCTTGGGGATTTAGAAGAAAATAATGTATCTTCTATAACTAGTTTTGTCCCCTTAGGCAGAAATATAGTAGCTCTTCTGGAGCCTTCAATCAATTTTGAATTACCAGAGATTGTTGTAATTCTAATGAAACACGAGTCCTCTTTCCTTGAGGCATCCAAAACCGAAATTAGGGCTTAGATAAGTGTAGAATCACTTGTGTTTGCATTTGCTTGAAAGCATTGATGTTTGGGAGGTGGATTCCGATCTTGTGTCTTTGTAAGAGATAGGTTTATTGTTTTGTGTAGTTTTAAGGGTCCAAGAGTTACCATTCTTGGGTTCTTAACATTATACCTTCATGTGTTCTATCTATCTATCCTTTTTCTTTTGTAATCTTGTATCCGTTTTGTATCTTGTATTGTGAAGCCGTTTTTGTTGTTGCTGTTGTTCTTCTCAATGTTGTTTCATATTGTGTTGTTAACTTAGTTTGTTGTTGGCTGCAAAAGGTGTCAAACACCTAGTTATATTGTCCTTCTTGTATTTCATTCTTGAATCTGAGAGTGGTCTTCAAAAGGGTCCTCGATTCTTTGAATTTGTGGACTATTTTTTGAGTGTGTTTGGACTGTTTTGAGCCAATTCCGTGTGTTCCTTGGTTTTCTTGTATAATTTGGTATCAAATCCATCTTTGGTTTTGTTATTACAATACCAATCTTGGGCTTTCTTACTAAGAAAAAAAAAAAAGACGTGTTCTTGAGCTTGAGATCTTGGCCGAGAAGTTTAACTTGTTGTTGTTGTATCTTGGCCGAATGTTGTGTGTCTAGCTATAGGATTTATTTTGCTTGTTTTTTTTTTCAAGTGTTAGTATTCTTGTCTATTAACACTTTGAGTCGATCTAGATTTGAGCTTTAAAAAAATTGATGTTATTGTTGTGAACAAGACCATGGCCGTGTGTTGAAGTTGGTGTTCTTGGACGTGTGGACTTGTTGTTATAGTATTGGTTGGATGTTGTTGGTGTTTTTTTTCTCTTTATAAAGTTGTTGTTGAGTTCTTGACATTCATCACAACCTTCACCCTTGCTAAAACCGAAATACAACACCAAAAAGAACCTTGGCCGTGTGTTGACACTAAAATTGGTCGTGATGTGTGTTGATTTTTGCTGTGGGGTGGAAATTGTTATTGTGTTGTTGATGTGTTCTTGAATTTTGTTGTGATTTTCATCTTGTTCTTCATCTCACCTTAAAACTTAAGACAACCAAAGTGTAACATAGATTCAAAAAGGTGAACCTACAAGTTGTAAAGTTGTTTGTGA
Source organism: Capsicum pubescens (assembly GCA_030864215.1). NCBI lineage: Eukaryota > Viridiplantae > Streptophyta > Magnoliopsida > Solanales > Solanaceae > Capsicum > Capsicum pubescens. Next base: position 79,787,761 of record CM061541.1, on the reverse strand, counting down.
GAAGACTTGAGCCATCACTTTCTTGACTTAACATCTACTTTTCAACCACTTTTCTTATTTCAAGGGACCTTGTTTTGTGGGAATTGTACAAAGTCAAGTATTGCCTTTTGAAGATTAGACTTAAAGGATATTTAAGACATATACTTTCCCTCCAAAACCAATTGTTTCCATTACATAGTAACTAAAGTTTGTAAACTTCAACTAGTGACTAATTGTGGGGCCGTGACCAATGGTATGATGCTATTTCACCCAACTTAATGTTCACACGAAAATTTTAAGCTCAAAATTTTATCTTCTAGTTTCATTGTTTTGTTTCTTTAGTTTCGTTTGTTGATTCCATTACTAACTTACAAGCTAGTTTTAGATTGTAAGTTAGTTTTTAAACTTTCCTTTGTGTATACATTCCTTTGTGTGTCTTATCCTTTTGAGTCATTGTAATAATTGGTCCACCTCTTACTGCCTCACGGAGTATAAGCAATGTTACGACACTTGTGAGATCAAAGTGAGAAAAAAATCCGAGAGCCAAAACAATAGAGAGGGAGTGTGAGGACCATTCTTGTACAACTAACTTGTTTGTTGTTTTGCAGGTAACTTCTTGGCCATAATGGAAACCATTTTGGCCCTCCTTGATGCTTTGTGTTGATACCTTGCTAGGAAAAATACGGGTCTTAAAAAAATTGACTCGGATGTGGTAACTATGCGTGAGAGGTTGGATCGAATGGAGAGTCGAAGGAACTTTCGTGCTTTTACTCCCGAAACTTTACTTCCAATGACCAATCCTCTAAGACAACCACATAATACCACAAGCCAAGCTCCAAATAGCCCTCAAAATTGAGAAAAATATAGACCACTTCCCCCACAAGTTGATCAAGTCCAACAAAGAGGACTTGGAAGCCAATTTCCTCCCATCCAATCTCCACAACCGAAGCTCCACGTTACCAAATCGAGCCTCTCAACCAAAACTTCCCTTTCCAAAAACCGACACATCCAAGAAGAGGAACATGGTAGAGAAAAACATGAAGGATATGGAGTATACGATGATGCTTCTATGATAGAAGGAGACTTGAGTCGGATGAGATTGAAGTCCAATCTCAAGAGGGAGAGGAAGCCGAGGGTCAAAATAAAAATGTTGGATCCGAGACTTATTGTCATTATGCTCTCGGGTTTGGCTAGATTGTGGACTATTTTTGTGCATTTCTTTTGGGCTGTTTTTATCTCATTTTTTGATATGTTCCTTGTTATTATTGATCTCTCGGGATCTTCATATTTTGCGAACTGTTTTTGAGTTGGTTTCCTTTGAAGTGACCAATTGAATAAGGTGAAGCCGTGAATTTGTGGACAAATTCCTCTCAAGATGGAGAGGATGATACGGGAATAAACATGTATATGGATTTAGGAGAGTGCGTGTTGGACCCGATCCTTGGCACGTGCAATTGAAGTATAAAATATGCCCAAAATGCACCCAAATCAGCCCATGAATTACACTAGATGGGTGCCCACTCTTTGAAGAGCCTTTTGGTCATTTTAACTTATATTTTGTTATAGCTATGAAAGGCTTGTATTGTGAAGCCGTTTTTATTGTTGTTGTTGTTCTTCTCATTGTTATTTCATCTTGTGTTGTTAACTTAGTTTGTTGTTGACAGCAAAAGATGTCAAACACCTAGTTATATTGTCCTTCTTGTATTTCATTCTTGAATCTGAGAGTGGTCTTCAAAAGGGTCCTCGGTTCTTTGAATTAATGGACTGTTTTTGGAGTGTGTTTAGACTATTTTGAGCTAATTCTGTGTGTTTCTTGGTTTTTTTGTATCAGAAAAATCCCCAACTAACTTCGACTGACGAACATAAGGGAATACTGAAATAACTGAGAAAGCATATCATATCCTCGATGGCTGAGGACTCACCACTACTGTTGTTGGCAACATTGAGCAGTCTATGAACGGTCGATAAACTAAGCATCCGAACCTATGTTATAAGACAATAAAGCGCAAAGAAAAGTGTGTGATCAGTACTTTGAATGTACTGGTATGTGACATAAGGACTAACTGAGATGCATAAGATAACTAAACATGAATGCATGCACATGTAAAGTCTGAGAATGCAAGATCAAGCGTAAAACATATTTCTGACATGATATTTAATCTGAAAGAATGAAATTTGTATAATTAAACAACTGAGAATCTGTACACTTGGTCAAGAAAACCTGATCTGAGATACACTAAATACTGACTAAAATTATGGGAGGTATCATGTAACCGATAGCCCCAATCTGAGTTAATTGGGGTCCAACCTGTAACCCCAATTGGAAGAGTGTTAGTACCGTTCCACGGGTACTAACAATGGTTGTGTGGATACACTAAACTAGTGTCCTAAAGGACTAAGAATCCAACCTATACTGGCAGGTTCTCTTATGAGATATATATCAACCCTCAACTGGAAGGTAGACATCTCAAACCTACACTGGCTACGTAGTTCTATAACTAAGGGATTGCTACCAGGGGTCACATCCTCTACTAGAAGGTGATCCCCCATCCCTGGGTTCATTCGGTGCTAAATCCTACTCCCAACTGAACTGACATTTTTACTGAACTGAACTAAGTTTAACTAAATATTATTTCTGATAGTGCTCATCATGATTATATCAACTAAGTAAATAGTAATATTCATGGTTTAACTGAATCATTACTTGAAAATTTGAAATCATGTAAAATATAGAGGTATTGGGTGTTCATAACCTGGCAGCACTAAATGACCATAAAATACAATAACAAAGCTTAAAAACTGTAGTATGGAATCATGGTTCAAAGATCTAAGACATACACATTTCACCAAATAAGTGAGAAGCATGAACTTGAACATGGGACTGCATTAATCATGAGAAAACAACATCTTTACATGATTTAATTCATAACTTGAGGATTTAACACGAAATCAATTGAACATGACATGGGAATTCGAATTCAAAACATACAATAGCTTTATTCACTTGGAAACACTTATAGACATGGCTTGTAATTGAGCTAATAGAAAGTTTATGAATTATTTCATGAGTTTCATGGAGGATTTCACAAAATAGGAATAGATTCATACTTTTAAATAAGGATAGAGTTTTTGGGATCAATGGGTGAAAGGGACTAACTGATGAATACCCCACATACCTTAAAGTTCTTGGCTTGGTTAAGTAAACTTGACCATTGAGACTTGGGAGATGATCTTGAGAAGAAACCTTAATCTTCCTCTTGAGAATGAAAATGGGGATTTTGTGTTGTTTAATTGATGGAAAATAGAGGAAAAGTAATTCCCCTTGGGTTTAAATGTCGTGGGTTGGGATTTATAAGGGGAGAAAGGACCCAAAACCCTTAAAAACCTTCTGGGATTCATTTGGGAGCCGTCCCGACGTGTTTGGGTATGACTCGTATATTTTGGGTATTAGTCGTACCTTGAGTCGTCATTAGGAACCCAAATTTTGACCCCTAATATTGTGGGTATGAATCCTCCTGACGATGGTCTGGGTACGAGTCGTACCTTGAGTCGTATCCTAATGGCAACTTTGACAGTGCTTCAGTAATTTGACCATAACTTTTCACCCCGATATCGGATCAAGGCAAAATTGGTATAGTTGGAAAGCTAATTCAATTATATATCTATTGGTGGGTTTGTAGATCATAAATCATTAGTATAACAAAATTTATTCTTGTTTGAAGATGAATATAGTTATATACATCCCACTAATTTAATCGCTAACGAATGTTTTGACTTGTTCATGAGCTAGGAGCTCTTTGAGGACTTAATATATGTCTAAGTAACTTATAAAGCTATCAAAATATGAGGCTTGATTCTTAGATCCTTCATTAATCAGGATACAAGTCATAAATTATGACTCATAACAAGTCATACAACTAGCACTCATCCTCCCATAAGCTTGACAGAACTCGTCTCACCTCACACTGACTTGGTTACAACTTACCATGTACGACTTGTATGATTGCCTTATGAATTCCTAGGTTTAAGTCATACCTTAAGTAGAATATCACCCATCACACACTTTTATAGGTACGAGTTGAACATACTACTCAAAGGCATGAGTTGTATATTGTATAGTGACTTCAAAACATGATGTATTACAATATATCCCCCTTGGGAACATTCGTCCTCGAATGATACTAGTTAGGTTGAGAGTACTAAAGTAATTTTAGGCCATACACTGAATGTTCATAAACTTAAACGTGATTAAACACCTGATTCTGAGACATGAAATATGGACTAAACGGGTTTCGTGAAGACATGCAATGACATGAGAATGGTTACATAGTTGAAATAGAGATCGAAAAGAGTCAATTTAAAGAAATTTGTTACCTCAAGCTAAGTATGAAGTCATGGAGAATAGATGAGGGTACTTGACTCGCATATCTTCTTCTGCTTCCCAAGTACCTCCCTTAACAAACTGATTTTTCCATAGAACTTTCACCAAGGGAACCTCTTTGTTCCTCAACCTACGAGTCTGATGGTCAAGGATCTCAACTGGGATTTCTTAGTAGGAGACACTATCTTTCACCTCCACACTCTCTAAGGGCATGAATAAAGCTGGGGCACCAATACATTTCTTTAATAAAGAGACATGAAACACCGGATGCACTGATGCCAAATCTGCAGGCAACTCTAACTCATAAGCTATCTTCCTAAAATGGCTCAAGATTCTATATAGTCCAACATAGCGGGGACTGAGTTTCCTCTTCTTGCAAAATCTCTTCACTCCTTTCATAGGTGAAATCTTCAAATAAACTAAGTCACTAACATCAAACTCAAGATCTTTTCTCTTCACATTTGTATAAGATTTCTGACGACTTTGGGTTGTCTTCAGCCTCTCTTAAATTAACTGAACTTTCTTCATCACCTCAAACACTGAATCTAGACCTATCAAATCAGCCTCACCTGCTTTAAACCAACCAATAGGAGATCTATATCTCCTCCTATAGAGAGCCTCAAATGGAGCCATCTAAATACTGAAATGATAGTTGTTGTTGTAGGAAAACTTAATCAAAGGTAAGTGGTCATCCCAACTATCCTTAAAATCAATAACAAAAGCCCTCAATATGTCCTCTAAAGTCTGAATGGTCCTTTCTTCCCGACCATCTTCTTGGGGATGGAAAGTCGTACTGAGATGAACTTAGGTACCAAGACCTTTCTGGAAAGCCTTCCAAAAGTGAGAGGTAAATTGAGTACCTCTATCTAAAATGATAGACAATGGGACCCCATGCAATTTCACCAACTCCCTAATATAAATCCTGACATAATCCTCATCTGAATATAAAGTATGAACTGATAAGAAATTGGCGGACTTGGCTATTCTATCAATAATAACCCATATCAAAACATGTTGATGACGTGTACGAGGCACCCCTATCATAAAATCTATATTCACCATCTCCCACTTCTAAGTGGGGATGCTAAAATCCTGAAGTGTACCACTAGGCCTTTGGTTCTCAACCTTAACCTCCTGACAATTTGAACACTTAGCCACAAACTCTGTAAAATCCTTCTTCATGCCATTCCACCAATAGATTTCCCGCAAATTATGGTACATCTTAGTTGCTCCTGGGTGGATAGAGTGTCGCGCACCATGTTCCTAAGTTAATATTTGTTGTCTCAGACCATCAACACACAAAATACATAATCTGCCTTGGCAATAAAGCACGCCATCTCCCTCTTGGGAGAAAACCTCCACCTTCTGATCTCGAATTGCCTCCTTCAACTTAACCAAACTGGGATCCCTATCTTGTTTTTCCTTCACTTCGGAAACCATTGAAGATTCCAAACCATTCTAAACCCATATACTACCCTCATCTGAATCAACTAACCAAATACCTAATCTAGCAAGCTAATGAACCTCACGGACTAACTTTTTCTGATCTCCCTCAACATGAGCAACACTTTCCATATACAACCTACTAAGGGAATCCACCACTACATTATCCTTTCTTGGATGATACAACACACTCATATCATAATCTTTTAACAACTCAAGACATCTTCTCTGGTGAAGATTCAGATATTTCTACGTGAAAACATACTGTAAACTCTTTTGATATGTGAATACATCAACATGAAGCCTATAAAGATAGTACCTCCAAATCTTTAAGGCGAATACAACAGCTTCTAACTCAATATCATGGGTTGGATAATTCTTATCATGGGGCTTAAGCTGCCTAGAGGCATAGGCTATGACCTTACCTCTGTGCATTAACACACAACCAAGACCAACTCTAGAAGCATCACAGTAAACTACAAATCCATCTGAACCATCTGACAAAGTCAAGACTGGGGAAGAAGTGAGTCGAGTCCTCAACTCCTGAAAACTCTTCTTGCATGAATTAACCACTAAAAATTAACCTTCTTCTGAGTCAATTGAGACATTGGGGGAGCAATTTAATAAAACCCTTCAACAAACCATCTGTAATAGCCAGCCAAACCCAAGAAACTCTTGATATTTGATGGAGAGATAGGTCTAGGCCAGTTTCTCACTACTTTGGTCTTTTGAGGGTCAACACAGATGCCATCACCGGAAACTATATGGCCAAGGAAAGCAAATAATCTCATCCAAAATTCATACTTACTGAACTTAGCAAATAACTAATGATCTCTAAGGGTCTACAACACAGCCCTCAAACGATTTGCGTAGTCATTCTCATTATGGGAATAGACAAGGATGTCATCAATGAAGACTATGACAAACATGTCCAAGTACTCGTTGAACACCCTGTTCATCAAGTCCATGAAAGCTATAGGGGAATTTGTTATTCCAAAATATATAACTAGGAATTTAAAGTGACCATATCGAGTTCTAAAGGTTGTCTTCAGAATGTCATATTCTCTGACTCTGAGATGATGATAGTCGGATTTGAGGTCTATCTTAGAGAAATAACTAGCACCCTGAAGTTGGTTGAACAAGTCATAAATTCTGGGGAGTGGGTACTTATTCTTGATTTTGACTTTATTCAACTGACTATAGTCGATGCACATTCTGAGAATTTTCCTTCTTACGCACGAAAAGGACTAGAGCTCCCCATGGAGAAACACTCGACCTGATAAAACCCTTATCCAAGAGTTCTTTTAACTGTTCCTTCAATTCCTTAAGCTTAGCTAGATATATTTTATAGGGTGGAATAGAGATAGGCTAGGTGTCTGGATGGAGATCTATTTCGAAGTTGATTTCCTTCTCGAGAGGAACTTTGGAAAGATCTTCAGAAAACACATCTAGAAATTCATTTACTAATGGAACTAACTGAAGACTTGAAGGTTTGGAACTATAGTCCTTGAGTCGAACGAGATGGTAAATACACCCCTTGGATTTCATCTTTCTTTCTCTAAGATAGGAAACAAACCGACCCTTAGGCACTAAAGTACTACCTCTCCATTCAATAACTGGTCCATTAGCAAACTAAAATTAAACAACTTTATTTCTATAGCAAACTAAGGCATAGCATAAGTGGAACCAATCCATGCCGATAAATATATCAAAATCAGTTATCTATAACTCTACAAGATCAACTAAAGAGATTTTCTGAGATACTGAGATCGGTCAATTTTTGTATACTCATCTAGCTAAATAGATTTACCTAATGAGGTAGACACTGAGAAAGCATTTGCTAATATTTTGGGACTAACACCGAAGTTGTCTTCTATATAAAAAGTCATTAAATAAAGTGAATCTCCGAGGTCTAATAAAACATAAACATGAAAATGAAACACCTGTAACATACCCATAACCACATCTGGAGAACTTTCCTAATCACGCTGAGTCTAGAGAGCATACAATATATCCTAGAATTTTCCACTGGTTGCAATAGAAATGGTACCCTGCTAAGTTGGGTGACCAGCTGAAGCTAAAGAACGATTAGAGTGACCCTGCTGACCAGCCCTCGGGCAATCCCTGACCCTATGTCCTGGATTGCCAAATCAAAAAAACACATAACTACCATCTCTACACTCACACTGGTGATTCCTACCATATTTTCTACAAAGCAAATTTGTACGACTACTATTCATACTACCTTGGGACTTAGAGCCTGGCTCTTTATCCTAATTATCTTGCCTGAACTTACGCACTGGCGCACTAGATGAAGATGGAGTTGGGGCTGAAAATTTTTAATGGAATTGAGAACAGTTACCACCTTTTGATCTTGGAGGAGAAAAGTTAAAACTACCTATTTTGCCCTTCTTATTCTCTCTCCTTCTCCTTATGCTTCTCCTCCTCGATCTGTTGATCATGAACGATGAGTATAAATAAGTCCATATCCTTAATCAACATGCAGGTCCTACACTCCTTGACCATACTATCAGATAAACCAACCATAAATTTACTCATCTTTGACCTAGAGCCAGACACCATAGTCGGAGCATACCTTGCTAACTGAGTAAACTTGAGCAAGTACTCCTTCATGGTCTTACTACAATAATTCAAGTTGATGAACTCCTGAACCTTAGTTTCCCTTAACTCTAAGAGAAAGAACCTATCTAAGAAAGTTGTGGCACACTCTTCCCACTCTACAAGCCCTGCTTCAATACCTCAATCCTTCTTCCACTGCTTAAACCAGGTGTGAGATACACCCTGTAACTGATATGCAGCTAAGTTCTCACTCTCACTCAAAGTGGCTCCCATGATATTTGTCACTTTCTGCACAATGTCCAAAAACTCATGCGGATCCTCCTCAGACTTGGACCCAGAAAACAAAGGGGGATTCATCCGAGTTAAATCTTGAATCCTAATTGCAGTTGTATTTTCCACTAAATTATCTGGGGAAACAGCTTACTGGTTGTTCAGAGTAGCTACAGAATAGGATAAGGTAATGAAAGTGACCCTGAATTTGGCATGAGAGACATGGTCGTTCAGGGGATCTTCCTGAATAGGTGATAGTGCGGGATAATCCATGTTCCTACTTTCATTATTTTTTTGGAGGAATTATCTGTAAACAAAATGAAGAATGAGTTAGAAAAGGAATTCAATAGAGATCGTGCCCTTTCACATGACATGAATACTCAAAGAAGGGAAACTTTCCTAAAAATGTCTCGTAGCCTCTTGTCTATAAGTATGGTGCACTTCACACCCATGCATAAGACTCTACTCAACACGGCTTTCAGATACCCCTAGGACACTTTAAAACCTTAGGCTCTGATACCAAGTTTTATCACGACCCAAGGCTACCCCTAGTCATGACAATAGTGCTTACGGCCACAAGTGATAATAAGTTAACCCATAAATTGATACTTAATGTGAGAACTTGAGTAAAATAGTAATACAACACATGTACAGAAGATAAATTGATAAGATATTATAAATCTGAATAGTAGAATATGTAATAATGACATGTCTAAAATATCTGATAAAATACTAAAAACTAAACTGTCTGTCTAAAACAACTGATAAAAACCGATGAAACTGATTATCTGAAAGCCTCTAAACATCATAAGGAGTTAATGGGACAAACCAACAACTAACTCTGACTAACTAAACATAAGGGAATACTAACATAACTGAGAAAGCATATCATGTCCTCGAAGGATGAGAACTCACCACTACTACTACTAGGTAATGCTGAGCTGCCTAAGAACGATTGAGAAACTGAGCATTCAAACCTATGTTATATGACAACATAGAAAAAAGAAAAGTATGTGATCAGTACTTTAAATATACTGGTGTGTGAGATAAGGACTAACTGAGATACATAAGATAACTGAACATGAATGCATGCATATTTAAAGCCTGAGAATGAAAGACATAGCATAAAACATGAATCTGACATGATCTGTAATTTGAAAAACTAAAATCTGTATAACTAAACAACTAAGAATCTGTACACTTGGTCAAGCAAACCTGATCTAAGATATACTGAATACTAATTGAGGCTGTGGGGGTATCATGTAACTGACATGCCCCAATCTAAGATAATTGTTGTCCAGCCTGTAACCCCAGTTGGAAGTCTGTTAGTATCGTGCCACAGGTACTAACACTGGCTATGTGGATACATGAAACTAGTGTCTCAAAGAACTAAGGAGTCACCTTATACTGGAAGGTGCTCTTATGGGATATGTGTCAACCCTCAACTGGCAGGTGGATATCTCAAATCTATGTTGGCTACATAGTTCTATAACTCAGGGATTGCTACTATGGGTCACACACTCTACTGGCAGGAGAGCCCCCATACCTGGTTTGCTCGGTGCTAAATCCTACTCCCAACTGAACTGACACTGGTACTAAACTGAATATTATTTCTGATAGCGCTCATCATGATTATATCAATTGAGTAAATAGTAATATTCATGGTTTAACTGAATCATTACTTGAAAATATGAAATCATGTAAAACGCATAGGTATCGGGTGTTCATAACCCGCCAACACTAAATAACCATAAAATATGATAACAAAGCTTAAAAATTATAGTATGGAATCATGGTTCAAAAACCCAAAACATACACATTTCACCAAATAAGTGAGAAGCGAAACTTGAACATGGGAATGTGTTAATCATGAGAAAATAACATATTTACGTGGTTTAATTCATAACAAGAGTATTTAACATGAAATCAATTGAACATGACATGGGAATTGGAATTCAAAACATACAATAGCTTAATTCACTTGGTAACACTTATATTCATGGCTTGTAATTGAGCTAATAGAAAGTTAATGGATTATTTCGTGAGTTTCATGGAGGATTTCACAAAATAGGAATAGATTCATACTTTTAAATAAAGATATAGTTTTTGGGCTTAATGGGTGAAAGGGACCGATTGATAAATACCCCACATACCTTAGAGTTCTTGGCTTGGTGAAGTAAACTTAACCTTTGAGACTTAGGAGATGATCTTGAGAAGAAACCCTAATCTTGTTCTTGAGAATGGTAATAGGTACTTTGTATTATTTAATTGATGGAAAAGAGAGGAAAGTAATATCCCTTAGGGTTAAATGTCATGGGTTGGGAGTTATAGGGGGAGAAAAGACAAAAAAAAACCCTTAAAAACCTTCTGGAAATCATCTGGGAGCTATCCCAATGCGTTTGGGTATGACTCGAATGTTCTGGGTACAAGTCGCACCTTAAATCATCACCAGGAACCCAAATTTTGACCCCTACTATTGTGGGTACGACTCTCCCTGATGACTCGTATGGTCTGGGTATGAGTCGTACCTTGAATCTTACCTTACTGGCAGCTTTGATAGTGCTTCTGTAATTTAGCCATAACGTTTCACCCTGATATCGGATCAAGGAAAAATTGGTATTATTGGAAAGATAATTCAATTATATATCTATTGGTGGGTATTTAGATCATAAATTATTTGTATAACAAAAGTTATTCTCATTTGAAGATGGCTATAGTTATATACATCCCAAGAATTTAATCGTTGAGGAATGTTTTGACTAGTTCATGAGCTAGGAGCTATTTAAGGACTAAATATATATATAAGTAACTTATAAAGCTATCAAAACATGAGGCTTGATTTTTATATCCTTCATTGATCATGATACGACTCATAACTTACAACTCATAACAAGTCATATGACTAGCACTCATCCTCTCCTAAGCTTGTAACGCCCCAAGAGTACACCCTGGGCGTCACACAGTGCTTACAGTCTCGAGGGACCACAAGCTAACCCATAAGCTAGTACTTGCTGTGAAAACTGAATAATAATATCATATTTGCGGAAGAACAACTGATATGCCATAAGGTTTTATTACTGAATCAGTACTAAAATATGAATCTAGAGAGACAACTGTCTAAATCTGATAAAATAAAGATAATCTAAATAACTAACTATAATGTCTGAATACTGAATAACTGAATCTAATGTCTAAAAAGCCTCTAAACTATAAGACTGTGAGTTGATGGGACAGGCCCCAACTAACTCTCTTATCTACTAGATTGAAATCGTGATATAAAATAATTTGTCCTCGAATGATGAGGACTCGCCACTGTCACTGCTGATAATCTAAGAGTCTATGCATGATTTGGTTACTGAGCATCAAAACCTATGATATAATACATCATAGCGCAAAAAAAAAGCATGCGATCAGTACATTGAATGTACTGGTAGGCTAAATGAGATAGGCTGATATGCATGGTTTCATGAACAGAACTAATAATTAACTGAATATGCATGTAAAGCATGGAGTACTGAATAGAGAACATGGAATCTGTAGATTCTAAAAATATGGAGAATCTATAAATACTGAGTATGCATGGAAGTCTGTAAATACTGAAGATGCATGAAAATCTGTAGATACTGAGGATGTATGACCAAGCATATAACATGAATTGAGTAAAATCTATAAATACTGAAATACTAAAATAACTGAAATCTATATGCTTTGGTCAAACAACACTAAGACTGAATAACTAAACTAGGACTGTAACTGAGACTGTATCTAAGATTGTGGGAGGTATTATCTAACCGACATACCCCAATTTGAGCTAATCGGGATCCAACTTATAACCCCAGTTAGAAGGGTGTTAATACCATGTCATGGGTACTAACACTGGTTGTGTGGATCCACTATACTGATATAATGTCCAAAGGACTAAGGTGTCAAGTCTGAACTGACGGGTGACCCCTGCGAGATAGTCATGCCTAATCTGATGGGTGACTTCTCATATCCTACACTGGCTACGTAGTTCTGGAGTTTAGGGACTGCTACTAATGACTTTGCCTATCTGACAGGGAATATGTCATCCCTACACTCGCTCGGTGCTAAATCCTACTCCCAACTGAAATACTAGATTGTTCTGAGTTTGACTGACTGATATCTGACTATTCTGATAATGCTCATAGTATGTTCTGAAGACTATTCTGTAATATACTAAGACTAGACTAAATAAACAGCTAGGATATAAGGATATTCAATACCCCCCAGACTCAAAAAAACAATAGTAAAATGACACTAAAACTTTGAAGACATAACATGAAGGCTTTTATTAAATCGATCACTCTTGTAGGCATTTTATCAAACACTTGTACTTCATAGTTTAAAACAATCAAAGAAATGTCATGGAACTTATAGGAATAGAATAAATTAAACATAATAGATCTAAATCATTGTTTAATTCAATAAATAATTATATTAAAACATGGAGGATTGAATAATAATAATAATTTCATGGTAACATGGTAAAAAATCAATAGTACATGGAGATTCATGGATGAAATCATAATTTAAAATCAAATAACTTGAAAAGTTCAAAACTTTGTAATTTAAATAGGTTACTTAGACTCCATGGATGAAAGGAATCTATGGATGAACATCTAACATACCTTAATTTGATGAGTTCTTAGAGTTCTTGGAGAAATTCTTAGGATTGACCTTGATTCTTGAGAGTTAGGGTTCTTGTTCTTGAAGAGAGTTGATTTTAATTTTAGAGAATAATGCAAAGTGAGCAAATAATGCTCTCTTAGGGTTAAATCCCGTGTTAGGTGGATTTGAGGTCATGGAAAAAGACCAAACGGCCCTTGGAATTTAAAATCACAAAACAGGAAAAATTCCCCGATTTTCACCCTTGGCGGGACGCGCCACTATCGCTCCAAGACACTAGAATTGGACGATTGGGAAACTAGATGATGACGCTACATGGTAAGATTGTGGTCCCTCACTGGTTGGGACCTAGATGTTCTCCGCGATGCGGTGGAATCGCACTGGGACACTGGAAAGTGACAAATGCCAATTTGGCCTTTAGCGCGGCGCACCAGGATCGTGGATCAACACTGGAAATTGTTGATCGTCATTTAAACTGGCTCTGCGATGCGCTAAGAGTCAAAATGACGATGTTTAATGACTGAAACTTAAAATTGCCATAACATTTTACCCGATTATCGGATTTAGGCAAATTTAAAGCTAATTAAATTTTCTACACAATGGCAGGCTCTAAACTGAATAATACTGGGTGTTTCGAAAATTTATATATAAATACTCATGTATTGGGACTTATATCATGCTAGGAAACTATGGGGTATTACAATATCACCCCCTTGGGATCATTCATCCTCGAATGAGACTGGTGAAGTTGAGGGAAACTGAAGGACTGAGTTCACACTGAACATACATATCTGATGCATGGAATGCATGATTGAACTGACTTGTAAATTCATGACTGATATGAACATGATGTACAACTGAAACTAAGCATGTTAGAGAGAAATCTTAAGAAAATTGGTACCTTATACTGAATCTGGACTCGCGAAGAAAAAATGAGGGTACTTGGTCCGCATATCTGCCTCTGCTTCCCAAGTGGCTCCCTTAATGGGCTGATTCCGCCAAAGAACTTTGACTAGTGGAACCTCTTTGTTTCATAGCCTACGAACTTGATGATCAAGAATTTCGACTGGAACTTTCTCATAGGAAAGACCGTTCTGAACATCTACACTTTCTAAGGGAACAACTACAGTTGGATCGCTAAAACACTTCTTTAATAAAGAGACATGGAACACTGGATGTGCTGAAGTTAGATCTGAAGGAAACTCAAGCTCGTAAGCTACCTTTCTGAAATGACCGAGAATTATTAAGGGGCCTATATATCGGGGACTGAGTTTTCCTTTTTTGCCAAATCTTTTCACTCCCTTCATGGGAGATATTTTTAAGTACACAAAATCACCGACCTCAAACTCGAGATCCTTTATCCTCACATATGCATACGATTTTTGTCGACTCTGGGATATTCTAAGAATCTCTCTATTCAACTGAACCTTTTCTAAGGCATCAAAAACCAAGTCAAGCCCTACTACTACGGCCTCACTCACTTCAAACCAGCCAATTGGAGATCTACATCTCCTACCATAGAAAGCTTCAAATGGAGTTATTTGGATACTAAGATTATAGTTGTTATTGTATGGAAATTTAATCAAAGGCAAGTGTTTATCCCAACAACCCTTGAAATAAAAAACTCATGCTCTCAGCATATCCTCAAGAGTCTGAATGGTATTTTCTTCTTGGCCGTTTGTCTGAGGGTGGAAAGATATACTGAGGTGGACTTGGGTGCCAAGACCTTTTTAGAATGCCTTCTAGAAGTGAGAGGTAAACTGGGTACCTCTATCTAAGATAATAGATAAGGGAACACCATGAAACCTAACCAACTTTCTGAGATAGAGTTTGGCATAGTCCTCGGTTGAATAAGAGGCATGAACTGGCAGGAAATGAGTTGATTTGGTCATCCTGTCTATAATAACCCAAATAGAATCATGTTGATAATGGGTACGAGGCAAACCTATCACCAAATCCATATTCACTTCTTCCCATTTCCATTGTGGAATACTGAACTCTTGCATGAACCCACTAGGTCTCTAGTACTCGACCTTAACCTGCTGACACGCAGAGCATTTAGCTACAAACTCTGCAATATCTCCCTTCATCCCACTCCACTAATAGATCTCCCATAAATCACGGTACATCTTAGTGGCCCCTAGAGAAATAGAGTAGCGTGCACCATGCGCTTCTGCAAGAATTCGTTGCCTCAAATCATCTACACCAGGGACACACAATCTACCCTGATAATGCAATACACCATCTCTTCCTTGGGAAAAAACCTCCACTTTCTGATCTCTGACTGATTCTTTCAACTTAACTAGACTGGGATCTCTATCCTGCTTTTCTTCACCTCAAAAACTAGAGATAATTCAGTGCTACTCTGCACCCATACACTACCCTCTGCTGAGTCGACTAAGAGGACACCTAGTCGGGAAGGCAGATGAACTTTCAGAGCTAACTTCTTCTTACCATCCTCAACATGAGTAACACTACCCATAGACAGTCTACCGAGAGCATCAGCCACTACATTAGCCTTGCCCAAATGATACAGCACACTCATGCCATAATCTTTTAATAACTCTAACCACCTTCTCTGACGTAGATTCAAATCTTTTTGAGAGAACACATACTGAAGGCTTTTATGGTCAGTGAACACATCTACATGTACCCTATTCAAATAATGCCTCCAAATCTTTAAGGCAAACACGACAGCTTCTAGTTCAAGATCATGAGTAGGGTAATTCTTCTCATGGGGTTTAAGTTGTCTGGAGGCATAGGCTATGACTTTACCTCTCTGCATGAGGAAACAACCCAAACCTACTCTAGATGCATCACAGTACACAAAAAAACCATCTAAACCATTTGGCAGGGTAAGAACTGGGTTGAGGTGAGTCGAGTGTTCAACTCCTCAAAACTCTTCTCGCAGGAATCTGACCACTAAAACTTAACTTTCTTCTGCATCAATTTGGACATGGGGGATGCAATAGAAGAAAATCCTTCAATAAACCAATGGTAATAGCCAATTAAACCCAAGAAACTCCTGATGTCTGATAGAGAGATAGGTCTAGGACAATTTCTTACCGCCTCGATCTTTTGAGAATCAACACTAATGCTTTCACCAGAAATAATAGGGCCAAGGAAAGCTACTGATCTTAGCCAGAATTCACACTTATTGAATTTAGTGAACAACTAGTGAGCTCTAAGAGTCTGTAATACTATTCTGAGATGGTCTGCGTGATCATTTTTACTACGAGAATAAAAATAAATATCGTCGATGAAGACTATAACAAACATGTCCAAGTACTGCTTGAACACTCATCTCATCAAGTCTATGAAGGCTGCTAGGGAATTTGTAAGACCAAAGGACATGACTAGAAATTTAAAGTGACCATACCGAGTTCAGAAAGCTATTTTTGAAATGTCACATTCCCTGACCCTGAGCTGATGATAGCCTGATCTAAGGTCTATCTTTGAAAGAATCGTTGGCACCCTGAAGTTGGTCAAACAAGTCATCCATTCTAGGAAGTGGATACTTATTCTTGATTGTGACCTTGTTCAATTAATGGTAGTTAATACACATTCTGAGAGAACCCTTTTTCTCACGTACGAATAGAACAGGTTCTCCCCACGGAGAGATACTGGGTCTGATGAACCCCTTATCTTGGAGATCCTTTAACTGTTCTTTAAACTTCTTGAGTACTAGTAGAGATATTCTGTATGGAAAAATAGAGATAGGCTGAGTATCTGGAAGATGGTCTATTTTGAAGTCAATTTTCCCTTTGGGAGAAACTCTGGGAAGATCTTCAGAAAACACATCTGGAAATTCCCTGACCACTAAAACCGACTCGAGAGTTAGAGTTTCTAAGCTAGAGTCTTTAACTCAAACAAGATGGTAAATACACCCCTTGGATATCATTTTTCTCACTCTAAGGTATGAAATCAACTGACCCTTAAGAGTTGTAGTACTACCCCTTCCTTAAAGGACTGGTTCATTTAGGAACTAAAAATAAACTATTCTGTTTCTACAATCAACTGAGGAATAGCATGAGTGGATCCAATCCATGCCAAGAATGACATCAAAATCTTTCATCTATAACTCCAAAAGATCAACTGAGGTAACTTTCTGAGATATTTTGACCGGACAGTTTCTGTATACCTACTTGGCTGCAATGGAAACACCAACTGGGGTAGACACTGAAAAGGGCTCTGCTAGAGTTTTAGAACTGACTCTGAAATTGATGGCTATATATGGAGTTACAAAAGAAAGAAAAGCTCCAGGGTCTAGTAAAGCATAAATATGTAAGTGAAAGACCTGTAACGTACCAGTAACTACGTCATGAGAATTTTCCTGATCCTGGTGGGACTGAAAAGCATATAATCTGTTCGAACGCTGACCACTGGTAGCACTGGAAGTGGCACCCTGTTGAGTTGGGAAACAAAATAGAACAGTCGACTGATAGGACTAGCCCTATTGGCGCAAGTCCCTACCTTTCTAAGCAACTACCCAACACTCCTGAATTTAATGGCCTGTCTTGACATACCCGAAACACAAATCACTTCCCTCTCTACAATCTTCCTGATGGTTTCTTCTATATTTCTGGCATAGAGGGTTCATACGAGTACTGTTAACACTACCTTAGGACTTAGAGCTTACTGCCCTATCCCAATTATCATTTTTGAACTTAGGTACTGGGGTACTGGCTGAAGAGAGTGCTGGGGCTGAAGACCCTAGATAAAACTGAGGATGGTCACCACCTTCTGACCTTGGCTGACTGAAATTAAAACTACCCATTCTAGCCTTCTTGTTTCCTCTCTTTCTCTCTCTTCTTAATCGTTTGCTCCTCAATTTATTGAGCATGGACCATCATCCTAGACAAGTCCATTTCACTAATCAGCATTGCGGTCCTACACTCCTTGACCATACTATCAGACACTCCAGACACAAATTTGCTCATCTTAGATCTATTAACAGCTACCACATGAGGAGCATACCTAGCTAACTGAGTAAACTTTAGGGAATACTCGTTCATGCTCATGTTGCCTTGCCTCAAGTTAATAAATTCTAACACCTTGGCCTCTCTCAACTCTAATAGGAAGAATCTCTCTAAGAAAGTTGTGGCAAACTCTTCCCATTCTATAGGCCCTGCATCAACACCCCTATCTACATTCCACTACTTAAACCAAGTATGGGTTATATCCTGCAACTGATATACAGCCAACTCTGCACTCTCACTGGATGTCACAACCATAGCATCCATTACCTTTTGAACCATATCTAAGAATTTATGTGGATCCTCTTCGGACTTAGATCCCGTGAAGGAAGGAGGATTTATTCGGGTGAAGTCCCAAATTCTTGTTGCAGCAGTATTAGCCATTGGGTTGGCCGGAGCAGCAGTTGGTCATTCATTCTGTGCTGCTACAGAATTTTCTAGAGTAGTGAATACAGCTCTGAATTCTGTGTGAGATACATGCTCATCCAAAGGATCTGCCTAGATGGGCGGAGGTGTTGGCTGATTTCCTGCTTCTCTTCAATTATTCTTTTTGGGAGGCATGTTCTGTAAACGAAAGGAAGAAACAAATTAAACTGAGAGTTTAGCTTGAACTCATGCTCATTCACACAACATGAATACTAAAAGAAGAGAAACCTTTCCTAAACGCCTTGTAGCCTCTCGTCCATAAGTGTGGTGCGCTACACATCCATGCACAAGACTCTATTTGATGTGGATTTCAGACTTCCTAGGACACTTTACAACCTTAGACTCTAATACCAAGTTTGTAATGCCCCGAGAGTACACCCTGGGCATTACACGATGCTTACAGTCCCAAGGGACAACAAGCTAACCCATGAGCTGGTACCTGCTATGAACACTAAATAATAATATCATATTTGCAGAAGAACAACTAATATGCCATAAGGTTTTCTTACTAAATCAATACTGAAATATGAATCTAGAGAGACAACTGTCTAAATCTGATAAAATAAAGAAAATCTGACTAACTAATTATAATGTTTGTGTAACACCCCTAATCTGGTACCCGAAATGCTACACGGTGCTCATGACCCCGGAGGACCACAAGCTAACCCATGACTGATATTTGTACCTAAACACTGCATAATATACTGTATAATACAAAAATAAAGGTTGTAAGTCTATAAGGTTCAAAACTAATAAAACAAAACATAACATCTGGATGAGTATGAATACCCAAAATAACTGAAATAAATTATCTGAAACATGATATTCTGAAAAGCCTCTAGCTGTCTGAATAAGGAGTTGATGGGACATATTCCCAACTAACTCTAACTACTGTAATAGACTAAGTAATAATGAATTAAAGTAATGGTCATGTCCTCAAATGATGAGGACTCACTACTAAATCTGGAATGCTACTGATGCTCTGGAGCTAGTGCTTCTGAACCTATGGTATAAAACACCATAGCCTAAATGCATCAGTACGTTTGAATGTACTGGTATGAATGTGAGTTAGGCTGAATGCAAAGGGTTAACATGCATGAACTATACTAATTGACTAGATAACATGAACGTGAGAATGCATGTATGATTACATAATAACTGTAACTGAGTTCGTGATAACATAATTTTTGAGACTGAACTGCTAACATGAGATACTGATAACTGTATAACTGATACTGAGCTACTGTATTTGATAGTCTAGGTTCTGATAGAACTAGTTGAGTTCCATACTGTTCTGAGTTGACTATATCTGATATTCTAAGTTCTGATGGAACTAGCTGAGTTTCGTACTGTTCTGAGTTGACTGTATCTGACAGTCCTGAATTCTATAGAACTATTTGAGTTCTATTATTGAGACTGAGACTGAGACTATGGGAAGTAGTCATCTTACCAACATGCCCCTAATACACCATTATGGTTGAGTTGGGGTCCAATCTATAACCTCAATTAGAAGGGTGTCAATACCGCGCCACCGGTAACGACAAACTGTGAGTGACCCTCATATAACATATTACTCTAATAAGAATTGTAGGACACTCATATAATAGGTTAAGCCACCTTATCTTCCCTCATATAACAGGTTATGATGTCTCAACCTACGCTAGCTACGTAGTTCTGCAGTGCAAAGATTTCTTCTAAGAATCACACCCTCTAAATAACAGGTGAGTTCCCATCCTTGTACTCACTCGGTGCAAACTCCTACTCCCATCTAAAGAGACACTGAACATGATTAACTGAACTGAACTAGACTGAGTTTATGGAGTTTCGATAACTGATGGAATACTACTAAGATTACTGAATTACTGAGCTTTTTGAGATTTACTGGGATTACTGAGCTTACTGAATTTTTCCTGAGTCACATGACTAACTGAATTCTACTAAACATGGCTTGACTGAGGATATCATGAAAACAAGGCAATGGCTCTAGGAACACAGCTAAATTATCGGGTATTAAATACCCCCAGAACTCGATATCATAAAAGTAATTCATGGCATAAATTCTAAAGCACAACAATGGCTACAAACATATCCATAATCCATTGACTAAGACATTTCATCAAACACTTGACATGCATGAACTTGTATAAGAATGGGGATTTCATACTATCATACTAGTATGGCACTTTCCTTCCCATAGGCATTTAATCAAACACATAGTAAGCATAGTGTATGTAGACTACATTGCACCACAAGTAAACATCATGATTTAATTCTAGTTTAACAATTGAAGGGTTTAAAATATGGTTTCACATGAATCTACACATATAATAACTAATTCCACATAAAATTTATCACCAAACATGGATTAGAATTCAATTGGTCATTATCAACATGAACAAAAACAAACCCAACATGGAATTCATAAAAATCCTTATACGTGAACTTTGAAAAGAGATTCTTGGCTTCATGGATGAAAGGAGTCCATAAATGAACACTATGCATACCTGAGTTAATGAATCTAGAAGGATTGATGGAGAGTTTTTGTGATTTGGCCTTAGAATTTGAGATTTAGGGTTTTTGTTCTTGAGAGAGAGCAACTAAATTTGGGGAAAATAGAGTGAATAATGATATTCTTAGGTTATGTAGGGTTAAATTTTGTGTTTAGGGCTAAACTAAAATCATAGGAAAAGACCCATTTAACCCTCGACACGTTTTTTTTTAATTTTTTTATGAAAAATTTCCTGACCTAGACCCTTGGCGCAATGCAGCGCTATCGCGTCGTGTCACTGAAATTTGACAACTGCGAAATTGGACTATGGCGTGATGCGGGGATATCGCGGAGCTTTATTGAATTTTGACAATTGGGATTTGGGAGTCCTCCGCGATGTGGTGAAATCGCAGAGTCTTACTGGAAATTGACGAATGTTATTTTGTCTTATGGCGTGATGCGCCACTGACTGAGATGATAGTGTTTTATGACTAAAACTTGAATTAGTCATAACATCTTACCCGGTTATCAGATTTAGGCGAATCTTATATCGATGAGAAACTTATTAAATTTTCTATACAACAAAAAGTGAAAATCTTGAAAATACCATATGTATAAAAATGGATTCATTTTTAAAACAAGTCTTTGACATCTTTGGGATGAATTTAAGCTAAATAGAAATACGGGGTATTATAGTTTGAATACTTAATAACTGACTCTAATGTTTGAAAAGCCTCTAAACTGTAAGACTGTGGGTTGATGGGGCAGACCCCAACTAACTCCACTATCTACTAGACTAAAATCATGATATAAAATAATCTGTCCTCGAATAATGAGGACTCACCACTGTCACTGCTGATAATCTGAGAGTCTATGCACGATTCGATAACTGAGCGTCAGAATCTATGATATAATACATCATAGTACAAAAGAAAAAGTATGCGATCAGTACTTTGAGTGTACTGATATGCTAACTAAGGTAGGTTGATATGCATGGTTTCATAAACAGAACTAATAATTAACTAAATATATATGTAAAGCATGAAGTACTAAATAGCGAACATAGAATCTGTAGATACTGAAAATATGGAGAATCTGTAAATACTGAGTATGCATAAAAGTCTATAAATACTGAATGTGCATGAAAATCTGTAGACACTGAGGATGCATGACCAAGAATATAACATGAATTGAGTAAAATCTGTAAATACTAAAATACTGAAATAACTAAAATCTGTATGCTTTGGTCAAACAATACTAAGACTAAATAACTGAACTAGGACTCTAACTGAGACTGTATCTGAGATTGTGGGAGGTATCATCTAACCGACATGCCCTAATTTTAGCTAATCGGGGTCTAACCTGTAACCCCCATTGAAGGGTGTTAATACCATGCCACGGGTACAAACACTGGCTTTGTAGATCCACTATACTAATATAAAGTCCAAAGGACTAAGGGTATCAAGCCTGAAGTGATGGGTGACCCCTGCGAGATAGTCAAGCCTAATCTGACGGGTGACTTTTCATATCCTACACTGGATACGTAGTTCTAGAGTTTAGGGATTGCTACTAATGACTCTGCCTATCTGACAGGGAAGCCACCATCCCTACACTTGCTTGGTGCTAAATCCTACTCGCAATTAAAAGACGCTGAAATACTAGACTGTTCTGAGTTTAACTGACTAATATCTAACTATATTAATAATGCTCATAGTATGTTCTAAAGACTATTCTGTAATATACTGAGACTAGACTAAATAAACAGCTAGGGTTTTCAAGTATTCAATACCCCCAGGACTCAAAACAACAATAGTAAAATGACACTAAAACTTGGAAGACATAACATGGAGGCTTTTTTTAAATCAATCACTCTTGTAGGCATTTTATCAAACACTTGTACTTCATAGTTTAAGATAATCATAGAAATGTCATGGAACTTATAGGAATAGCATGAATTCAACATAATCGATCTAAATCACGGTTTAATTCAATAAATTATAATATTAAAACATGGAAGATTGAATAATAATAATAATTTCATGGTAACATGGTATAAAATCAATAGTACATGGAGATTCATGGATGAAATCATAATTTAAAATCAAATAACTTAAAAAGATCAAAACTTTGTAATTTAAATAGGTTACTTAGACTCCATGGATGAAAAGAATCCATGGATGAATATCTAGCATACCTTAATTTGACGAGTTCTTAGAGTTCTTGGAGAAATTCTTGGGATTGACCTTGTTTCTTGAGAGTTAGGGTTCTTGTTCTTGAAGAGAGTTGATTTTAATTTGAGAGAATAATGCAAAAGTGAGAAAATAATGCTCTCTTAGGGTTAAATCCCCTGTTTAGGCAGATTTGAGGTCACGGGAAAATACCAAACGGCCCTAGGAATTTAAAATTGCAAAACTGGAAAAATTCCCCGATTTTCACCCTTGGCACGATACGCCACTATTGAGCCAATCCACTAGAATTAGACGATTGGGAAACTGGATGATGGTGAGATGCAGTAAGATCGTGGTCCCTCACTGGTTAGGACCTGGAAGTTCTCCGCAATGCGGTGGAATTGCATTGGGACACTGGAAAGTGACAAATGCCAATTTGGCCTTTGGCGTGGCGCGCCAGGATCGCGGATCAATACTAGAAATTTCTGATCATCATTTAGACTGGCTCCACGACGCGCTGAGTCAAAATGATGGTGTTTAATGACTGAAACTTAAGATCGCCATAACTTTTTACCCGGTTATCGGATTTAGGCAAATTTTATATCGTTTGAAAGCTAATTAAATTTCCTATGCAATGGCAGGCTCTAAACTGGAAAATACTGAGTGTTTTAAAAATTTTATATATAAATACTCATGTATTGGGACTTAAATCATGCTATGAAAATACAGGGTATTACAAAGCTGGACAGAACTTATCCCACCTCACATTGACTTGGTTATGACTTACAATGTATGAATCGTATGATCACCTTATGACTTCCAAGGATTAAGTCATACCTTAAATAGAATATTACCCATCACACACTGTCATGGGTATGAGTTGAACATACGACTCGTATGATGTTCATACAACTCAAATGCATGAGTCGTATATTGTATAGTGACTTCAAAACACACAGTATTACAGTAGGGTTTGCGCGATATTGGTCAATAACAAATTCACGTTTAGATATATTTGACATTATTTTAAGAAAAGTAAATTCTTACCTTTATTATCATTGAAAATTCTTTGCTTAAGATGACAAAGACTCATGCTAATAACGTGGTATAAAATTACCTACGAAAGTAAAAAAAGAGTAAAAAAGTGCAATGTAATAAGAAAGAAATATGATGGGGTGGACTTTTTATATTAACATCTTCTAATTATGAAGGCTATTTATAGGCCAAATAAAAATAAAATGAGAACTTATTCATTTCAGGGGATGGAGGATGATTTGGATTTGAGCCTAACTAAGTAAGACACATAAAACCTATATTAGACACATGGACATCTACCACATTTCATTATAGGAGGGAATATTCCGTTCATATGGTCAAGATTTGTGTTCTATTTCAATTTGCTTTTCTATTTCTTAATTCTTAAATTAAGAAAATCATTTAAAGAGTTGTATATTTTAGGCTACATATATATAAATATATATATATATATATAAATATATATATATATATATATATAAATATATATATATATATATAAATATATATATATATATATATATATAAATATATATATATATATATATATACACACACAAAATTAGTAATTTCACCTAATATTAAATATTTGGTGAAGTTTAATATAATGATGAAAAATAGAGGATAACTGTATGTATGTAAATGTAAAAATCTATTAAGATATCAAGAAATATTAGATTTGAACCTATAATAAAATGAGTACAATCCTAAGAATTTTAAAGTTGATTTCATCAAATATAGGTTATATCTTCCTCCGATTGTTATTTTACTTTATATTTTCATAAGATTATGTTATGATATTAATTTTTTGCTTTATTTTTTAAATTGAAGTTCTATTTAATACCATAGAGTTGAAATTATAGACTTATATTTTAATTTATTTGTGCTTTGAATGACATTGAAGATATTTTATTTGTTGCAAATTTTGAAATTTTAATATTCAAAAATAAGAAGAAAAAAAGTATTTTATAACTTACATATGTGAATTTTTTTATTTAGTCTCCGCGCAAACCACGGTTCTATTTACTAGTGTATAATATCCTACTCTATAACATTGACCTTTATTCGTAAGCACTTAAGGGGGAGATAAATATAATCTTTACTAGGATGATAAAATTAGTCTTTTAAAGTATGATTAGTAAAATTGGACTACTAGTAAGTTTCACCATAATTCATGTTATGGTTAACATCCTTAGTAATTTTGTCAATTAACATTTCTCTATCTAAGTTCGACGTCTCTCTCTGACGTCCATCTCTCTCTCCCGGACGCTGACAGTTAAGTATGATTCCAACGTTCTTGCCAGCAATAGGTAGTACTCTCTTCAACCAATTTCTCTTTCACGTTTATTTACCTCTCCACCCTCTTCTCTGATGGTACCCCATATTTTTCAACGAGACCCAAACCTATTCCACTGTCAGAAGCATTATTCCGACGACGACGACCAAGAAGCAGTGGTTGGTTTTAAGATTTGACAGGCAAAAAGGTAAATCAGTTCAATTTTTTTGAAAGCCTCCGGTGAATCTACAATGGCAACATTCTGGCATTAGGTTTTTTGGCCTCTCACAGCATACTATTTTCGGCGATCAATTCTTTCTCCAACGTTTAAGCCTAGAGACATTATCATCATTAGGTAAAGATGAAAACAACAACATTTTGGCGAATAATTTCTTCACCAACTTATTGGAATCCAACAAAATGATCAAGAAAACATCCTTACTTCATCTTCTCACAGGATTAGATGTGCTCATTTCATCTCTTATAGTTTATCTGGTCTAGGTTCTTGACTATTTGGAGGTGGATATGTCATGTGTCTTTGATATCTATTTTTTAGTATATTCTCCTTTGATTTCTTATTTATTTATCTTGACTATTCTTGTGGGATTAATGTTCAAATTTATATTTTATCGCGTAGAAGTTAGTTGAGACTAGTATATATATTTACTGTGGTATGTGTTGATATTTTCTACTTGTGTTGGTGTTACTTTTGAAAGTTGATCGGAGTTATTATGACTAGTATAGTTTATATTATTGATTGTTGTTTGTCAAACTTGCATTACAGTCTATTGGTTCTATGTCCCTGGTTATACGTGGTTGTTTCTTGATGTTCCCTATTGATTTATCTCATTATTACCTTTGCGTCTTTTTAGTCTTTCCTATTTTCTTTTTAGCTCTACCTATTTTCTTGTATTTTTCTCTTCTCATATTAAGTGGTGATTATGTTAGTCAATGGTAGACTAGGGTGATGTTCAAGGTTGGGGTTGGGGTTATGATTAGTACTAGGGTCTAGAGTGAGGGAGGGGTCTGGGTATGGCTATGGGTTAGGGGTGGGTCAAGGATTGGGTTTGGAGTCAGAGGCAAGGAGTAGTAGGATTAGGTGTGGTAAGGGAGATTCCAAGTTGATAATTGGATCTTAGAACATAGGGACTCTTTAAGGTAAGTCCATAAAGATCGTGAAGATTCACAGAAAGATAAGGAGTAGTATAGCGTGTGTCCAGGAAATCAAATGGTTACGCTCTAAGGTGAGGGATGTGGATAGGTATAATTTTTGGTGAATAGCATAAGGCATATAAATAGGGTAGGTATCTTAGTAGATGAAGACCTTAGAGAGAAGGTGGTAGAGGTTAAGCAAGTTAACAATAGGTTGGTGTCGATTAGGTTAGTTATTGGAGGGTCTACTTTGATCGTTATTAGTGCCTACGCTCTGTAAGAGAATTGGATGAGGAGGGGGAGAAGAGAAACTTTTAGGAGGCTTTGGATAAGGTAGTAAGAGGTGTTACAAGCAAGGAGATACTTTCGTTGAAGGAGATTTTAATGGGCATATTGGGTCTTTACCGAGGGGTTATGATAATGTGCATGGAAATTTCAGTTTTAAGGAATGAAATAAAGTAGGAGCTTCTCTTTTGGATTTTGCTAGGGCTTTTGGGTTAGGGTGGTGCATTCAAGCTTCCTAAAGAGGGAGGTGCACCTTATTACCTTTCGTTGTTTGGTGACTAAGACCCAAATAGACTTTTTGCTTCTTAGGAAGGGTGATAGAGTGATTTGCAAAAATTTTAAGTTTAGACCTAGCGAGAATCTTTTGACTCAGCATCAGTCGTTGGTGATGGACTTAGTAATCAATAAAGGCAAAAAGAAAGTGAAACACCCTGGGTTTTGACCCTTAGAAAATTTCCTGGAGTTTTGGTCTTTGGACCTAATACAACTCATGGGTACAAGTCGTATGTTAGGGTACGAGTGGTATGGTCTGGTCGTATGCTGACCAGTGTTCATTGATGGGATGGATTTTGGTTTTTGGATTGGGTACAAATTAGGGATACGAGTCATATTAGTGGATACGAATTATTTGGTTCCTTTACTTAATCTGAAACTTGGTTACTTAGTTTGGATCTGTGTACGAGTGGCTCACCGTAAGCCGTAAGCTAGAGTACAAGTCCTACTTAGGACTCGTATGGTGGAGAATGTTCAATCCTCTTGGTATTTTATTCTTCTACGGATACGGATTGAAGGTAAGGATCGTATGTTGTGGTTACGACTTGGTTGGATGAGTCATATACTGGATAGTGTTTGGTCCAAGGGTTGAGGCTCAAGATATGAGTAGAGGGTACCGATCGTATCAGAGGGTACAACTCGTGAGGGTCAGTTGTATCCCTGTGACGGGAATTCTATGCAACTTAAGTGGGGGTATTCTGGACATTTCTCTACTTAACCTAATAAGTTCCCATGACTTCTAACCTACTTGGAAGGTTATTTACTCTATTATTTTATTCATTAACACCTAGAACTTCCTAAACACTCTAAAATTCTCTCAAGAGCTTTGGGCAAGAAAAGGGCTAGGGTTTCAACTTAAGGACTCATTTGGGGCTTGCTTGGTGAATTATCTCAATTATCTTTCTTGTATAAGGCATGTTCTCTTCCCTTATTGTTAATTTCAACTAAAAGTACGGTTTTACATAATGTTTTAATGGTTTTATTGATTGTAAGATTTTGGTTTTCAACTACGATTTGGGGGTTTTGATCATAAATGGTTGGTTATGGTTTCCCATGGTTTTAATTATGGTTTTATATGCATTAATGGTGGTTTTGAATTCTTGGTTGCATGGTAATTATTAATTGGACATTGGAATTGGTTTTGGTTATATTATGCCCCCAAAGGTGTTTGATAAAATGCTTATAAGGATATTTATATTGCATTGATTACTTTTAATCGAACTCTTGCTTATTTTAAACTTGGTAAAGAAAATCTAAATGGTTCAATGGTTTAAATGATCAAGGGCTTAATGGTAATGCTTGTGGGATACATTGGAATTCCCTAAGTGGTTTAATATGGTAATTTGAAGGGTATATGGTAAACCCTTAACCTAAATAGTTTGGCTATGGATAGTACTTGCAAGTTATGGTTGGTATGATGATACCACTACTAATGGCCTTGGTTAATAAATGGTTAATAGATTGGTTAGTTTCTTGGTAATAGTTTTAATTGGGCATAAAGAAGGTATGTGTATCCAAGCCGTGAAAGGTCGAGGTCTCGGGGGGGCCAAAATTGGAAACTCATATTTGCCAATATGAGGTTTGGTCTTGGTGACCGTGTGAATGATGTCACACTCTATATTTTAGGGGATGTACTAGTCATCCCAGGTTGTTTATTCTCTGGTCGTGCGGCTTCACGCACTGGGGCCCTTTCAACAGAGGGAGCTAAACCCATATAGCCTGTGGGTGGTTTAGGATGACAAAGCTAACATCCCAGGTTAAAGGTTTTAAATGAATGCTAAACTCAGTTCCCTTTCCTGGCATGGTTATATATATATGTATGGTGTATATGCATTATGGATGAGTTTACTTGGTTGTTTTATAAATAGCATTATTTTATCCTTACCCTGAGTTCATGCTAGCGTTCACCCGCTAACCCATCTACTGGTGGCGCTATACCCATGCTATGCAGGAACCAACCATTCTACTCTTCCTACATAATGATTTACTCAGGGATCAGCATTTGGACTAAAGTGGTGAGCTTTCATCCTTTTAGAAGGCTTTATTTCATGTTATGGACACTTTTAGACATTTTATTTTATTTATGGATATTGGATTTGTCCATGGTTGGGGGCATGTCCCAATCAGATATTTACTCTTTTTAGTTTGAGGCTTTGTGGTACTACTATGGGTTGGTATGGGCGGGATCAGTGTTGGTGTCAAACTTAGCATTGAAATAAGCTGGTGGGCTGACATCATTAGACATAATTTCCTACTGTTCCATCCTTTTTTATTTTGGGATTAAATATTAATATATTTTTTGGAACTTATTTGGTTGTGGCCTGGTTTATGGCCCTTGGGTTGGTATTGTCTTGGTTAGCTTGGTTGGTATGGTTTGGGTTTAACGGACGGGATCACTTGGTCGAGTTGGTCTAGGTATAGACTTATCCTAAAGTCATGACCTGTTCTTTGATGCTATTATATGCTCAAAATTCAGCACAACAAAGTAGACGTATGGTGGTTGGATTGGGTAGAGGGTGCAGTCTTTGGTCCTAGATGGACTTGGGTTGCCCATTACGACAAGGCCCTGGTTTGGGTCGTGTCAAAGATGATGGTGGAGGGTTGACCCAGGATTAAGTAGGGTAGCTTGACTTTGGCTCGTGCTTTAAAAATAGGGGAGAAGTTGTTGACTAGGGGGCTTGGGAGAGTAAAGGGGATATAGATAGCATGTGGGAGACAACTCCTAGTTGCATTAGGAAGACTGTTAGAGAGGTGTTGGGTGTCTTGAGAGGCTATTTTGGCGAGCATTGAGGGTACTGGTGATAGAATAAATAAGTTAAGAGGAAGGTAGAGAATAAAAAAGTGGCATATGCTAAGTTGGTTTAGAGAAAGTAGGATAAGGAGAGACAGACGAATAGGAAGGAGTATAAGGTAGATCAAAGAGAGGCTAACTTAGAGGTTACGATGGCTAAGACAACAACTTTTGAGAGCTTATATGCATCTTTAGAGGAGAAAGGGGGGGAATTTTTATAGTCATTCCAAGGCCAGGTAGTGGAGAGGTCATGACCTTGACCAAGTGAAGTGCATCAAAGAGAAGAATGGTACAGTGTTGGTTGAGGATGCCTGCATTAGGAAGAGGTAGCAATCCTATTTCCATACACTTTTGAACGATGAGGGGACAAAGATTTTGTGTTGGAGGAATTGGAGAACTTTGAGAGGTGTCACAATTATGGTTATTATCAGCATATTAAGGTCGAGGAGGTCACAGGGTCTATTCGCATGATGCATAGGGGTAGGGTGACTGGGCCAGGTGAGATTTTGGTGGATTTAGAAGAGGATGGGTCGGGCAGGTTTGGAGTAGCTGACGAAGTTGTTTAACATTATTTTTAGGGAGGAAAATATGCCTAAAGTTTGGAGGTAGAGTAAGATAATTTCATTATATAAGAACAAGGGGGCCATTCAGAATTGCAATAATTATAGGGGTATCAAGTTGTTAAGTCATACTATAAAGGTTTGAGAAATGGTAGTACAGTTGAGACTGGAGAGGATCGCGACTATTTTTTAGAATCAATTCAGTTTCATGCCAAGTCATTCAACTACTGAGGTTATTTACCTCGTGAGAAGATTAGTAGATAAATTTAGGAAGAGGAAGAAGGACTTGCACATGGTGTTCATTGACCTTGATAAGGCATATGACAAAGTCCTCAGAGAGATTCTGTGGAGGTGCTTGGAGGCTAGAGGGGTGCTCGTGGCATACGCTAGGTTGATTCAATACTTGTACGACAGCACGAAGACTCGTGTGAGGATAGTAGGTAGATATTCAAAGCACTTTCCTATTTTGACAAGGTTGCACTAAGAATCGACTTTAGCCTTTTTTTATTTACCTTGGTGGTGGATGTTTTGATGCACCGTATTTAAATAAAGGTGTTGTGGTGTATGTTATTTGAAGATGATGTGATATTAATTGACAAGACTCAGAGAGGAGTTATTAATAAGTTGGAGATTTGGAGACAGACCCTTAAGTCTAAAGGATTTTGGTTGAGCAGGACCAAGATGGAGTACTTGGAATGTAAGTTTTGTAATTTACCGCATGAGGCGGTCGTGGTAGTGGAGTTGGATTCTTAGGCTATTCAGAATAGAGACTTTCAAGTATTTGGGGTCTATGATTCAGGGGAATAATGAGATTGATGAGGAGTTCACACACCTTATTGGTGCAGGGTGGTTGAAATAGAGGCTCGCTTTAGAAGTATTATGTGATAAGAAGGTGCCTCTGAAGCTTAAAGGTAAGTTCTACAGAGTGAAAGTCTGACCAGATATGTTGTATAGAGCAGAGTGTTGGCCAGTTAAGAACTCCCACATCCAAAAGTTAAAGGTGATGAAGATGAGGATGTTGCAATATATGTATGGCCTTACTAGGAGAGATAGGGTTAGGGATAAGATTACTCAAGAGAAAGTGGTAGTGCTTTGGTAGAGGAAAATATGGGAAGAAGTGAGGTTGTATTGGTTCAGGCACATGATGAGAAGAGGCTTGAATGCTCCAGTACTGAGAGGTGAGAGGTTTTCTATAAATGGTTCTAAGCGGGGTAAAGGTAGGTCAGGGAAATATTAAAGGGAGGTAATTACGCATGATATGGAGTAGTTGCAGCTTATGGAGGACATGACCCTTTATAGGAAGGAGTGAAGTATGCGGACTAGGGTAAAAGGTTAGGGGTAGGAGTGTGATTGTAATAGTAGGGAAGAATACTTTGTTTGTGTCTAGATTTTCCTGTTTATGGTGTTTGAGTGATATCTATGATTTAAGATAGATAGTTTATAGTATTGTCTTAGGGTTGTATTGTTTCCTATATTAGCTAGAAGTGTTAGTTTATTTTGCGTACTGTATAGTTTATATGCTTTAATGTTTTTATGTTTGTTATACTATTATCTGTCCTGAGCCGGGGGTCTATCAGAAACAGCCTCTCTACTTCACCTGAGATAGTGGTATGGTCTACGTATACTTTACCCTCCCCAAATCCCACAATGTAGGAATACACTAAGTACGTTGTTGTTGTTGTTGTTGTTATTGTTCAATTCTTCAATTTTGGATGAGTTAATAATCATCTTATTTATTAGCCTAATCATTTTGACTCATAGTAAATTTCATTTAAAATTTAGTTGATTTGTACTAAATATTAATCTAAATTGACTCGTAAGAATTTTTCAAAATATTTTAATTATTTATGGTTTGATATAGTATAGATAAGAATAATTAAAAAAAGAATTTAATAGTGTATAATAATAAATAAATAAATTTTAAGAAATCAATAAGGAAATTAAATATTGTTGATAATTGGGCAGGTTGGTTATTATGCATTATTTAGCTCTTTTTGACTAAACTCATCTCAAACCAAATAATCTTTAGGCGATAATACTTGTTCGTGTAATAATTACGGCTAATAATACTTGTAGGAGATACACAAAGCAGGACATGAAGGGCAAGATTATGATTAACATGTTAACATTTTGTAACGACCTAAAATTTGATGAAATATGTAAAATTTATGATTTTTGTGTGATTTAATTATTTTACCCCTCTCTGTAGTTTTATTGTGGTATTTTTGGAGTGTGGGGGTGATTGGCATGATTCCTTATGCATTTTGGTACCATTTATGTGATATTGTGGTTTTTGGTAGCTTCGGGAGCCTTATTTTGGACTTTCGTGATTATCTTTTGATCTGTGCGATAAATAGTTGAACGGACTACGCGAGCAGATCCAAAACATCAATTTTAGGGTGGTAACATAGTGGTGCAGTTTTATGGCCTTTAAATCTCATTTTGACCCTCGATTTGAAAAATTATGATTTTGGATAACAGGGATTGACTTTGTGAAAATGATATTTTTTTGAAATTTTGAGATCATCATTGAGTCTTTAGCATCTAATTTAGTGTGGTTACTTAGTTATTTGGCATATATCGGATTTCGAACGAATCCCAGGCACCCCATTGAAGTCTGTTTTGGACTTAAAAGAATCTGGTGCACCAAGTTGCTGATTTGCACCTGGTAACCTGGTATGAGTATAAATAGCCCCCTTTTTGCCCTAATTTGCTCCTTTTTCATCTTCTCTCTTAAGAGATAAACCCTAAAATAGCATAAGAGCTTAAAAGTAAAACTTGTGGGTGCTTGGGAAGCTCAATTAACATCAATTTCTTGATTCTCTTATGGATTTAAAATGAGAATTCAGCTTTTTCTTTATCAAATTTCTTGATTAATTGTTCAAAAAACCCAAAACCTTATTACTTGATTTATTCCCAAATTTCACTTCTTTTCACTTAAATAATATTCCTAATCCTATAATTACTTTTTTTCTTTGATTTTATCTTCAAAACAACATAGATTCTTGATTTTAACATGGATTTCAAAGATTTTATCCGATAAAGCTTAAAAATAATTTTTCTTTAATTTAAACCTCATTTTTTACTTGATTTGACACTTGGATTTTCAGCTGTAGTTTTTTAAAAATATGAGGAACACATTTTTGAAGTAAAGTTATGATTTTGCCTTTTTTTTAAAACCCATTTCGGAGGTTCATTTTGACTCAATACAAAAGTAGGCCATATGGATATCGCTGACTTTTTTTGACACGTAGATTCTGTATTTCTTTGTTTTAGTTGATTTTGAGATCGTTCATGGAAAGTAAAGCCATGGGTTCAAAGTGAAGCCATGGGTTCAAAGTATAGCGGACCAATTTCGGCATTCGAGATAGGTTATGGCTTAACTCTTTCAAACTGGGATGGGTAGTAAATATTTGTACTAAATACATGAGTGTAAACTAATCATGAAAAATGGCTATCTATGTGTTGTGTCGTGTGGGGGCCTATATGTGAGGTATTATTAGAATTGAGATATTATGTGATATGTGTGACTGTGTGGGGTCCTATGTGATATTGATAGCCTTGAATGCATGTGAATAATAGTATTGTGTTGTTGAAATGCCTAATGTGGTGTCATTGGTGTATTGTGATTATATTCATACTTTATTGGCATATTAAACATGTGGAAATTCATGGATGGTGAAATAATGATTGGATATTGGCTTACATAGTTGTAAAAATGTATTATTGTGGTTAATTGTGGAAATGTATCATTTTGATTGGTTGTGGAAATACATCTTATGATTGGTTGTGAGTATTACATCCTCATACCATACTTATTCATGAAATAGCGATATCATCATGGCAATATCTGAGAAACACTGGCAACACCTTTTTAAAACCCTTTTTGACGGATGTTTTGGGGAGAAAATATTATAACAGCCTATAAACCCTTATCGAGGGATGTTCTAGGAAGGATATATGGAGATATGGATATATGGATTGTATATGGGTTGGAAACCCCCCCATGGGTCCCACGTCGAGAGGCTTGCCTCTGTAGGTGTATACGGAGGTTGTACGACAGCCTCGTGCATCCTCATCATCATCTTATGTATTTCACTTCTTTATTGTGTTTGTGTTGTGATTGAATTGCTATATTCACTTATCATACATTTATTTTTTATATTTTCATTAATTGTACCTAATTATCTTGTATATGCATGGTCTCCCTTGTTTCTACTTATATGTGAAATAATGTATATTGTGTTCTACCAGTTAGTGTTGTTGCTATATATGTGTTATATATATGTTAGAATTATTAGTTCAAGCGGTGTGTGCTACCGTTGTGGGACATATTCTAATTGCAGGTGACGTGCCCTTAGTGTGTATTTTGTATGCTTTATTTCTACTTTGCTTGGTTGGCTATGATACCTACTTAGTACAAGTGGATCGGACTCTCTCATACTTTACCCTTTCGATGCAGATAAAGGTTTGGGTGCACCTCAGACTGGTTGATTTTGAGTACTTTCAAATTACCTAAGGTAGCAGTTGAACATTCATATGTCTGAAGTTCACCCCTATATTTCTGTATTAGTTATGTCTTTATCAGTATACAAAGACAGTTATGGTTCCTTGTGGTTATTTTTTGATGTATTTGACTCATGGATTGTATTAGTAGTTCTTATACTATTGGCACCTGGTTTTGGGAGTTATGGCTGCGTTATTATGATTCTTTCCATATTCATTATATATGTATGGTTCGACTTTATTTTAAAAGCCTTACCTTAGGGTTATTATTATCTTTCCTTCTTTGTGTATTGGTTTGCGTGATAAGATTATTTGTCAAGGTTCATTGCGCTAAGTGCCATCATGACCTTTGGGATTTTAGGTTGTCACAAATTGGTATCAGAGCAGCCAAGTTTTCATTTGTCTCAATGGTGTAAGAACAGGATGTCTAATAGAGTCTAGTGGATCGCTACATTGATGTCTGTATCTATCTTCGAGAGGCTATATGATGTCTTTAGGAAACTTTTTTATTTATTCCTTATAGTGCAAAATTCTTGTAAAACTTATATTCTGAGTTGTGTTTTACTCTTTCTGTGCAAATGGTGTTGACTAGGTCCTGCAAGAGTAGAGATGCAGACCCTTCTCCGAGAGGGCAATCCTCGAGGCGTGGATAGACTCGGGAGAGAGGATGGGCCCATAGTTTATCCCTATCTAGAAGGAGTGCTAGGGGACTCTCCCTGAGCCTCGTGTTGAGTAAGTTGGGAGTGTGGGTTCTACTTTAGTTTATCAGACTTTGTTTGCCCCAATTTTAGAGGAATAATTGGTACAGTTATGATCCTTCTTGGAGAGTTCTCCTTTGGTTATGTTGGGTGTTCCTCCAGTTCAGAGAGTGGATCCTTCTGTGGCACCTGCTTCTGCTTTGGGTACTCCTCAGATACTGAGTACTATTCTTTCATTGGTGTCAACACTTGAGTATTTGGCACTGGGATCAGGGGTTCAGCTTTCATCCATGTTACCTCCTCAATTAGGATATTAGCCTATCAGACTTTCCATGTCTCCTCTTATTTCTAGTTTGATGATGGCTTATAAGGATCAAAAGAGATTCGAAAGATTTATCCGCTTAGGTCTTCCAAGATTTAGTGGTACAGGAGGCGAGGATTCCTATGAGTTTTTGATTGACTTTCGAGAGAATTTGCATAACTTAGGTTCACTTAAGTCTCATGGGGTGGCTTATACTACATATCAGTTGAGAGATTAGTGGAGATATTTTGTCGGTTGTAGTCCTGTTAATGCTCCTGAGTTATCATGGGATCAGTTTGTTAATGTTTTTCTGGAGAAATTTATGCCTTATAGTTTGAGAGATCGGATGCGTGATGAGTGTGATCATTTGGAGCAAGGCTCCATGACTGTTGCAGAGTAAGAGATGCATTTTCATGCCTTGTCCGCATATTTCTATGCTAATATTTCCACCGAGTCTTAAAAATTTAGAAGTTTGTGAAAGGTCTGGATGTCTTTCTTAGGTTAGATACGTCTCATATGGTTGTATTTAGGTCAAATTTTAAGAGTATCGTGGATCATGCCATGATGAAAGAGGGTATCCTTTGAGTATCTCAGGAAGGTACCAAGAGGGTGTGTCATTTTGGTGAGTTCAGAGGTCAGTTTTCTTGTGGTAGAGATTTTAGAGGTTCTCATGGATATTTGTGTAGGCCATTGCAGGCAATCTGGCAGAGTTCTTGTAATGCCCCGAGTCTATACCCTGGACGCTACACGGTGCTTACGACCCTAAAGG
Source organism: Capsicum pubescens (assembly GCA_030864215.1). NCBI lineage: Eukaryota > Viridiplantae > Streptophyta > Magnoliopsida > Solanales > Solanaceae > Capsicum > Capsicum pubescens. Next base: position 79,750,757 of record CM061541.1, on the reverse strand, counting down.
ACCACAACCTAACCCATGGATGATATCAGTTGTGAGCACAAAATAATAATACTATAATGATGCGGAAAATAGGTTGAGATGCCAAAAGGTTCAAAATTTGAAATACTGATAAAGAATATCAACTGTAATAATAATATGCAAAACTAAATATTGTCTGAAAATCTAGTCTGAAAAGCCTCTAACTGACTGTCTGAAAGTGGAGTTGATGTGACAAGCCCCCAACTAACTCCAACCACTAAAATACTGAATCTACTGAAAACTAAAATAATAGAATATCCTAGAATGATGAGGACTCACTACTAAATCTACTGTTGCTATCTGAATCTGTCTATGCGCGGTCAGGAACCTGAGAGTCAAACCTATGATATGAGACATCACAGTGCGAAGAAAGAGTATGCATCAGGACGTGAAATGTGGTGGTATGCTAGATGAGGTAAGGCTGAATGCAAGGGTTCATATGGATGAACAATAACTGACTGAAATGATATAGAGTAACTGAATGTGAAAGTACATGGATAACTGGAGCTGTTGTAAATACTGAGTAAGTAATACTATGCATATATATGTAAGAGTACTGTAACTGAGCTTATCTGAAGCTAAGTACTGAGTTCTAATACTGAGTAACTGTTAATCTGAGATTACTGATAATTGAGTTACTAATAGTGATTGACTGTGTCTGATAGTCTTGATTTTGTAGAACTGAACTAAGTTCTATACTGAAGACTGAAACTGAAACTATGGGAGGTAATCATCTAATCGATATGCCCTAAATAAGATAACTCAGTTGGGGTCCAATCTGTAACCCCAATTAGAAGGGTGTCAGTATCGTGCCATGGGTAAAGACAAGATGAAGAGATACCCTCATTTGGCAGGTACTCTAATGAGAACGGTGGAACCCTCATCTAGCAGGTTAAAAATACCTCATCAACCCTCAACTGGAAGGTTTGATGTCTCAACCTACGTTGGCTACGTATTTCTGGAATGAAAGGACTGTTTCTAAGGATCACACCCTCTACTAGCAGGTGAGCCCCCATCCTTGGGTTCACTCGGTGTTGAATCCTACTCCCAACTAAAAAGACACTAGACTGATTATACTGAACTGGACTGGACTGATACTGAGTTGTTACTGAGTTCTATAACTGATTATGTTTACTGAGTTCTATAACTGGATGAGTTCTATTGATCATGACATGATTGATACTATTCTATAACTGATACTGACTATAGGTAAACAGCTAGATTATCGGGTATTAAATACCCCCAGGACTCGATAGCATGAAAGATAAAGCATAGTACAATCTTGAAAGACATAACAATGTATACTTATCCATAATTCAATTCATTAAGTTCATGAAAGCTAATGGGAAATTAGTGAGAGCAAAGGACATGACTAGAAACTCGAAGTGACCATACCGAGTTTGGAAAGCTGATTTTGGAATGTCATACTCCCTGAATCTAAGCTAATGATAGCCTGATCTGAGGTCTATCTTAGAAAAGTAACTAGCACCCTGAAGTTGGTAAAACAAGTCACCAATTCTAGGAAGTAGGTATTTATTCTTGATTGTGACCTTTTTTAACTGATGGTAGTCTATACACATTCTGAGAGAACCATCTTTCTTTTATACGAATTAGACTGGTGCGCCCCATGGAGAAATATTGGGTCTTATGAATCCCTTATCTAGGAGATCCTTTAACTGTTCTTTTAACTCTCTGAGTTCAACTGGAGCCATTCTGTATAGCAGAATAGATATGGGTTGAGTATCTGGTAGAAGGTCTATTTCGAAGTCAATTTCCCTGACGGAAGGAACTCTAGGAAGATCTTGGGGAAACACATCTGAGATTTCATTTACTACTGGAACTGACTCAAGATTGGGAGTCTCTAAACTAGAGTCTTTGACTCACATAAGATGATAGACACATCCTTTGGATACCATTTTTCTCAGTTTAAGGTAAGAAATTAACTGACCCTTAAGTGTTGTAGTACTACCCCTCCATTTAAGGAATGCTTTATTTGGGAACTTAAAATGAACAATTTTTTATCTACAATCAACTGAGGCATATCATTAATGGAGACAATCTATGCCGAAAATGACATCAAAATCTTTCATCTCTAATTCTATTAGGTCTGCTAAAGTGACTTTCTGAGATATCATAACGGAACAGTTCGTGTATACCTACCTGGCTATGATAGATAGACCCACTGAAGTAGAGACTGAGAATGGTTCTATTAAGATCTCTGTTTTGACTTTGAAGTTGACTGCTATGTAAGGATTTACAAAAGATAATGAAGCTCCTGGATATAATAAGGCATAAACATGTAAATGGAAGATCTGTAATATACCAGTGACCATGTCAGGAGAACTTTCCTAATCTTTTCTAGAATGAATGGCTAGAGTAGTGAATGCAGCTCTGAATTTTGCATGAGAGACATGCTCATGTAAGGAATCTTCCTGAATGGGCCGAGGTGCTGACTGATTTCTGGTTCTTCATTCGTTAGTCTTTTTGGGAGGCATGTTCTGAAATGAAAGAAAAAAAGGGATTAGAATGAGAGTTTATCTTGAGCTCATGCTCATTCACACGATATGAATACTGAAAGAAGGGAAACTTTTCCTAAAACATCTCATAGCCTCATGTCCATAAGTGTGGCGCGCTATACACCCATCCAGAAGACTCTACTTGATGTGACTTTCAGACTATCTAGGACTCTATTAAACCTTAGGCTCTGATACCAAGTTTGTAATGCCCCAAGTCTGTACCCTGGATGCTACTGGTGCTTACGACCCCAAAAGACCACAAGCTAACCCATGGTTGATATCTACTGTGAGCACTAAAAATAATACTGTAGTGATGTGGAAAATAGGCTAAAATTCCATAAGGTTCAAAATCTGAAATACTGATAAAGAATATCAACTATAAAAATAATCTGCAAAACTGAATACTATCTGAAAATTTAGTTTGAAAAGCCTCTAACTGACTGTCTGAAAGTGGAGTTGATGTGACAAGCCCCCAACTAACTCCGACTACTGAAATACTGAATATACTAAAAACTAAAATAAAAGAATATCCTTGAGTGATGAGGACTCACTGCTAAATCTACTGTTGCTATCTGAATCTGTCTATGCGCGGTTAGGAACCTGAGCGTTCGAACCTATGATATGAGACATCATAGTGCAAAGAAAGAGTATGTGTCAATACGTGGAATATAGTGGTATGCTAGATGAGGTAAGGCTGAATGCAAGGGTTCATATGGATGAACAATAACTGACTGAAATGATATAGAGTAATTGAATGTGAAAGTACATGGATAACTGGAGCTGTTGTAAATACTTAGTAAGCAATACTATGCATATACATGTATGAGTACTGAAACTGAGTTTATCTAAGGTTAAGTACTGAGTTTTGATACTGAGTAACTGTTAATCTGAGATTACTGATAATTGAGTTACTGATATTGATTGACTGTGTTTGACAGTCCTAATTTTGTAAAACTGAACTAAGTTCTATACTGAAGACTAAAACTGAATCTGTGGGAGGTAATCATCTAACCGATATGCCCCAAATAAGATAATTAAGTTGGAGTCCAATCCGTAACCCTAATTAGAAGGGTGTCAGTACCGTGCCATGGGTAAATACAAGCTGAAGAGATACCCTTATTTGGCAGGTACTCTAATGAGAATAGTGGAACCCTCATCTGGTAGGTTAAAAATACCTCATCAACCCTCAACTGGCAGATTTGATGTCTCAACCTACGCTGGCTACGTATTTCTAGAATGAAAGGTCTGTTTCTAAGGGTCACACCCTGTACTAGCATGTGAGCCTCCATCTTTGGGTTCACTCGGTGTTGAATCCTACTCCGAACTAAATAGATACTGGACTGATTATACTAAACTAGACTGGACTGATACTGAGTTGTTACTGAGTTCTATAACTGACTGTGTTTACTGAGTTTTGTAACTGGTTGAGTTCTACTGATTATGACATGACTGATACTATTCTGTAACTGATACTGTCTCTAGGTAAACAGATAGATTGTCGGGTATTAAATACCCCCAGAACTTGATAGCATGAAAGATAAAGCATAGTACAATCTTGAAAGACATAACAATGTGTACTTGTCCATAATTCATTCATAGAGACATTTCATCAAACACTTGTAGGGTATAATCTTGTATATATACTAGCATGTCATGATTGCATCATTTAATTCACTTGGACATTCAATCAAACACTTGGGAAGCACAACTTAATACACATAATCATGAATAACATATAAACATTGCACTTCAATGCCCAAACTTGCAAATTAATGGATTTAACATGCAATTCGTATAATTCCCCAAAACTACTATTCTATGTTCATGAATCTTACCATAATAATGGATTAAAACATAAATTAACATTATAGACATGCGTACAATAAATTTCAAACATGGGAATTCACAATTCCATAAACTTGTAGTTTTTTAAAAAAAAAAATTGGACTCTATGGGTGAAAGGTGCCCATAGATGAACACCAAACATACTTGGATATTTCATTTCTTGAAGATTCTTGAAGGAAATTCTTAGGCTTGTTCTTGATTTCTTGAAGCTATGGTTTAGCCCATTGAGAGAGAATGCTTTTAATTTGGGGGAAAATTGATTAAGAATGACTTTAAAACATATTAGGGGTTAAAACCCATATCTGGGCATACTAAAATTATGGGAAAAGACTAGTTTAACCCTGGACGACATCTTAATTTTCGTCAAAATTTTTTGACCTGAGCCCCTGGCGCGACGTGGCGCTATCGCGTCATGTCACTAGAAATTGACAACTGGGAACTGGGGGCTTGGAGCAATGCGGTGGAATTGTAGTGCCCCTTTAATTTTGAATTTTGGACTCATCGCGATGAGGTGGGATCGTGTTGGAACACTGGAAGAGGACAATTTTGAAAATGTTGCTTGGAGTGATTTGCCATGATCGTGGAGGCTCACTGTATTTGACAATTGTCATTTGGTCCAGCTCTGTGACGCGCTGAAGTGCCTATTGGCACACTATTTTGCAAAAATGGCTCTAACTCTTCGCTCGGGTATCGAATTCGGGCAAATTTTATATCATTGGAAAGCTGACTGAATTTCCTATGCAATGGCAAAGTCTAAACTGAAAAATACTGAGTATTTCAAAATTCTTTTATATTGAAAAACTCTTGGGATGAGAGTTAATCTAAGCTAGGGAAATACGGGGTATTAGAATATCTCCCCCTTGGGAACATTCATCCTCGACTGAGACTGATCAAGCTAAGAAACACTGACAGCGTAAGCTTATTCACTGAACATGTATAATTGAAACATGACTACATGACTGAATTACTAACAAGCTGAGTTTCTATACTGAATATGCATATCTGATGCATGAGTGAATGAATGGAGCTACTGATAAGCTGAGTTTTCATACTGAACATGCATATCTCATGCATGAGTATATGGCTAAACTGATTCATGAATGTATGACTGAATATGCAATGGTAACTAAACTGTAGCATGGAACTTAATAAAGCTAAGGAATACTATTACCTTAAGTTGAATCTGATTTTACGGAGATGAGGTGAGGATACTTGGTCCGCATATCTGCTTCTGCTTCCTAAGTAGCTCCCTCAACGAACTGATTTCGTCAAAGAACTTTGACCAAGGGAATTTTTTTAGTCCTCAATCTACGAATTTGATGATCAAAGATCTGGATTGAAACCTCTTCAAAAGAGAGATTATTCTGAATATTAACATCCTCTATGGGAACCATGACTGCTGGGTCACCAATGCATATCTTTAGAAAGGATATATGAAATATTGGGTGTACTGAAGCTAATCTGAAGGCAACTCAAGCTCATAAGCTACCTTTCTCAAATGACTGAGAATTCTATAAGGACCGACAAATCGGTGACTGAACTTTCCCTTCTTGTTGAACTTCTTTACTCCCTTTATGGGAGATATTTTTAAAAATACAAAATCACCGATCTCAAACTCGAGATATTTTCTCCTCATATCTACATATGATTTCTGTCGGCTTTAGCTGCCCTAAGATTTCTCTCATCAACTGAACCTTCTCTAAGGCATCAAACACTAAGTTAGGCCCTACTACTGCGGCCTCACCTACCTCAAACCAACCAATTAAAGATCTACATCTCCTACCATAGAAAGACTCAAATGGAGCCATCTAAATATTAGAAAGATAGATGTTATTATATACGAATTCGATCAAAGGCAAGTGGTCATCCTAACTACCCTTAAAATTGACAACGCTTGCTCTTAGCATATCTTCTAGAGTCTGAATGGTCCTTTCTGCTTGACCATCTATCTGAGGGTAGAAGGATGTACTAAGGTGAACTTGGGTACCTAGACTCTTTTGGAACACTTTCCAAAAGTGAGAGGTAAACTGTGTACCTCTATCTGAGATGATAGACATTGGGACTCTGTGTAACCTGAACAACTCTCTGATATAGAGTTTTGCGTAGTCCTCAGCTGAATAGGAGGTATGAATTGGCAAGAAATGAGCTGATTTGGTCATCCTGTCTATGATAAGCCAAATAGAATCATGCAGACGACGAGTACGAGGTAAACCCATCACAAAGTCCATGTTCTCTTCTTCCTATTTCCATGTGGGAATACTGAACTCCTGCATGGACCCACTAGTTTTCCGATGCTCAATCTTCACTTGCTGATATGTAGAGAACTTAGCTACAAACTCTGCAATATCTCTCTTCATCCCACTCCACCAATAGATCTCCCACAAATTATGGTGCATCTCCATGGCCCCTGGATGAATCGAGTAACGCGTACCATGCGCTTCTGCAAGAATTTATTGTCTCAAGTCATCTACACCTGCCACACATAACCGACCCTGGCAACGCAACACACCATATACCCCATAGAAGAAAACCTTTACTTTCTATTCTCTGAATGACTCTTTCAACCTAACTAAACTGGGATCTCTATCATGCTTTTCCTTTACTTTGGAAACTAGAGATGATTCTTAACTATTTTGCACCCATACAATACCTTCTGCTGATTCGACTAAGCAGACAGCTAGTCTGGAAAGCTAATAAACTTCCTTAACTAATTTCTTCTTATCATCCTCATTTTGGGAAACACTACCCATAGACAACCTACTGAGAGCATCAGTCACTACATTGTCCTTGCCCGGATGATACAGAACGCTCATGTCATAATCTTTTAATAATTCTAACCACCTTCTCTGGTGCAAATTCAAATCTTTTTGAAAGAACACATACTCTAAGATTTTGTGATCAGTGAACACATCAACATGCACCCCATACAAGTAATTCCTCCAAATCTTCAAGGAAAACACTACAGCTACTAACTTAAGATCATGGGTAGGGTAATTCTTCTCATGGGGTTGAAGCTATTTGGAGGCATAGGCCTTGACCTTACCTCTCTTCATAAGGACATAACCCAAATCTACTCTAGATGCATCAAAGTACATAACAAACTCATCTGAACCATCTGGTAGAGTCAAAACTGGGGCTGAGGTTAGTCAAGTCTTCAACTCCTAAAAACTCTTCTCGCAGGAATCTGACCACTGAAACTTGACTTTCTTCTGAGACAATCTGGATATAGGGGATGCAATAGACAAAAATCCTTCAATAAACTGACAATAATAGCCAGCCAAACCCAAGAAACTCCTGATATCTGATGGAAAGATAGGTCTAGGCCAGTTTCTCACTGCTTTAGTATTTTGAGTATCAACTTTAATGCCATTATCGGAAACAATATGACTAAGAAACGCCACTAACCTTATCCAAAATTCTCACTTACTAAATTTGGTGAAGAACTGATAAGTTCTGAGAGTCTGAAGTATGATTCTGAGGTGATCTATGTGATCATTCTCGCTACGAGAATAAACAAGAATGTCATCGATAAAGACTATAATGACCATGTCTAAGTACCGCTTGAACACTCGATTCATTAAGTTCATAAAAACTGATGGGGCATTAGTGAGACCAAAGGATATGACTAGAAACTCGAAGTGACCATACCAAGTTTAGAAAGCTATTTTTGGAATGTCACACTCGTTGACTCTAAGCTAATGATAGCCTGATCTGAGGTCTATCTTAGAAAAGTAACTAGCACCTTGAAGCTGGTCAAATAAGTCATTAACTCTAGGAAGTAGATATTTATTCTTGATTGTGACCTTTTTTAACTGATAGTAGTCTATACATATTCTGAGAGAACTGTCTTTCTTTTATACGAATAAGACTAGTGTGCCCCTTGGAGAAATGTTAGGTATGATGAATCCCTTACCCAGGAGATCCTTTAAATGTTCTTTTAACTCTCTGAGTTCTGTTGGAGCTATTCTGTATGGCAAAATAGATATGGGCTGAGTATTTGGTAGAAGGTCTATTCTGAAGTCGATTTCCCTGATGGGAGGAACTCCAGGAAGATTTTCGGTAAATATATCTGAGAATCCATTTACTACTGGAACTGACTCAAGATTGGGAGTCTCTAAACTAGAGTCTTTGAATCACACAAGATGATAGACATATCCCTTGTATACCATTTTTCTCGCTCTAAGGTAAGAAATTAACTGACCCTTAAGCGTTGTAGTACTACCTCTCCATTCAACGACTGGTTTATTTGGGAATTGAAAATGAACAATTTTGTTTCTACAATCAACTGAGGCATAGCATAAATGGAGCCAATCCATGCTGAGAATGACATCAAAATCTGTCATCTCTAATTCTACTAGGTCTGCTGAAGTGACGTTTTGAGATATCATAAGCGGAAAGTTCTTGTATACCCACCTAGCTATGATAGACTGGCCCACTGGAGTAGAGACTGAGAATGGTTCTGTTAAGATCTATAGTTTGACTTTGAAGTTGACTACTATGTAAGGAGTTGCAAAAGACAATGAAGCTCCTGGATATAATAAGACATAAACATGTAAATGGAAAATCTATAATGTACTAGTGACCACATCATAAAGCCTATTTTGGCATTGCCTACTGGTGGCACTGGAAGTGGCACCCTACTGATTCGGGAGACCAGGCTGAGCTGAAGAACGATTATACTGACCCTACGAACCTGATTAAGGATAATCTCTAACTTTATGGCCTAGCTTTCCACACCTAAAACTAACATCACTGTCAGCTCTACAGATACTCTGATGGTTTCTAGCACATGTTTGACAAAGAGGATTTGTTCGAGCACTGCTAAAACTACCCTGAGATTTAGATCCTGGTGCCCTATCTTTGTTACCATTTCTGAACTTAGGGACAGGAGCACTGGCTAAGGATGGATCTAGAACTAAAGACTTTGGACAAAATTGGGAATGGTTATCGCCCTCTAACTTAGGCTGATTGAAATTAAAGTTAACTATTCTAGTTATTATGTTCTGCCTCTCTCTCTCTCCTTATCTTAGCATCTTCTATCTACTGAGCATGGACCATGAGCTTAGATATGTCTATCTCCTTACTCAACATGGTAGTTCTGCACTCCTTAACTCTACTATCTAACACCCCAGATACGAACTTGCTCATTCTGGACCTACTGTATGCTACTACATAGGGAGCATACCTGGCTAGCTGAGTAAACTTAAGGGAATACTCTTTCACACTCATACTACCTTGACTGAGATTAATGAACTCTAGCACCTTGGATTCTCTTATCTCTAAGGGTAAGAATCTATCTAGGAAGGCAATAGCAAACTTTTCCCATTCTATAGGCTCTGTATTTGTACCTCTGCTTACCTTTCACTTCTTAAACCACGTATGAGAAACATCTTGTAGGTGATGGGAATCTAACTCACCACTCTTACTGAATGTCACTCCCATTATGTCTATGATATTCTGAACCTGATCAAGGAACTCCAGTGGATCTTCTTCTGACTTAGATCCTGAGAATAGGGGAGGATTCATTCGAGTGAAGTCCCAGATCATTATTGCAACAGTATTAGTCACTGGATTAGCCTGAACAACTGTTGGCCATTCATTCTGAGCTGCTACAAAATTGGCTAGAGTAGTGAATACACTTTAAATTCTGCATGAGAGAAATGCTCATCCAGGGGATCTGCCTGAACGGGCCGAGGTGCTGACTGAATTCAAGTTCTTCTTTTGTTAGTCTTTTTGGAAGGCATGTTCTATAATGAAAGGAAGAAAGGGATTATACTGAGAGTTTATCTTGAGCTCATGCTCATTCGCATGACATGAATACAGAAAAAAGGGAAATTTTTCCTAAAACATCTCATAGTCTCCTATCCATAAGTGTGGCACGCCACACACCCATGCACAAGACTTTACTTGAGCGGCTTTCAGAGTCCTTAGGACTCTATTAAACCTTAGGCTCTGATACCAATTTTATAATGCCCCAAGCCTATACCCTGGACGCTACATGGTGCTTACAACATCGAAAGACCACAAGCTAACCCATGGCTGATATCTTCTGTGAGCACAAAAAAATAATATTGTAGTAATGTGGAAAATAGGCTGAAATGCCATAAGGTTCAAAATCTAAAATACTGATAAAGAATATCAACTATAATAATAATCTGCAGAACTGAATATTGTCTGAAAATCTAGTCTGAAAAACCTCTAACTAACTGTCTAAAAGTAGAGTTGATGGGACAAAACCCCAACTAACTCCGACTACTGAAATGTTGAATATACTAAAAATTGAAATAATAGAATATCCTCGAATGATGAGGACTCACTGCTAAATCTATTGCTTCTAGCTGAATTTGTCTAAGTGCAATCAAGAATCTGAGAGTCCGAACCTATGATATGAAACATCATAGTGTAAAGAAAGAGTATGCGTCAGTACGTGGAATATACTGGTATGCTAGATGAGGTAAGGCTGATTTCAAGGGTTCATAGGCATGAACAATAAGTAACTGAAATGATATAGAGTAATTGAATATGAAAGTACATGGATAACTAGAGCTGCTATAAATACTGAGTAAGCAATATTGTGCATATACATGTATGAGTACTGTAACTGAGCTTATCGAAAGCTAAGTACTGAGTTCTAATATTGAGTGACTGTTAATCTAAAATTACTAATAACTGAGTTATTGATACTGATTGACTGTGTCTAACAGTCTTGATTTTGTAAAACTAAACTAATTTCTATATTGAAGACTGAAACTGAAACTGTGGGAGGTAATTATCTAACCGGCATGCCCCAAAAAACATAACTGAGTTGGGGTCTAATCTGTAACCCTGATTAGAAGGGTGTCAGTACCACGCCACGGGTAAAGATAAGCTAAAGAGATACCCTCATCTAGCAAGTACTCTGATGAGAATAGTGGAACCCTCATCTGGCAGGTTAAAAACACCTCATCAACCCTCAACTAGCAGGTTTGATGTCTCAACCTACGTTGGATACGTAGTTTTGGAATACAAGGACTACTTCTAAGGATCACACCCTCTACTGGCAGGTGAGACCCCATCCTTGGGTTCACTCAGTGCTGAATCCTACTCCCAACCGAATAGACACTGGACTGATTATACTGAACTGTACTGGAATGATACTGAGTTGTTACTGAGTTCTATAACTGATTGAGTTTATTGAGTTTTGTAACTAGCTAAGTTCTACTAACGTGACATGACTGATACTATTATGTAACTGACATTGGCTCTAGGTAAACAGCTAGATTATCGGGTATTAAATACCCCCAGGACTTGATAGCATGAAAGATAAACCATAGTACAATATTAAAAGACATAACAATGTATACTTGTCCATAATTCACTCATAGAGACATTTCATCAAACACTTGTAGGGCATAAGCTTGTACATATACTAGCATGTCATGATTGCATTATTTAATTCACTTGGACATTCTATCAAACACTTGGAAAGCACAACTTAATACACATAATCATGGATAACATATAAACATTGCACTTCAATGCCCAAACTTGCAAATTCATGGGTTTAACATGCAATTCATATAATTCCTCGTAACTTCTATTCTATTTTCATGAATCTTATCATAATCATGGATTAAAACCCAAATTAACATCATAGACATGCGTACAATAAATTTCAGACATGGGAATTCACAATTCCATAAACTTGTAGTTTTTAAAAAAATGATTCTTGGACTCTATGGGTGAAAGGTACCCATAGATGAACACCTAACATACCTGGATATTTCAATTCATGAACATTCTTGAAAGAAATTCTTAGGCTTGTTCTTGATTTCTTGAAGTTGTGGTTTAGCCCTTCGAGAGAGAATGTTTTTAATTTGGGAAAAAATTGATTAAGAATGACTTTAAAATGTTTATAGGGGTTAAACCCCATATCTGGGTGTATTAAAATCATGGGAAAAGACTAGTTTAACCCTGAATGACATCTTAATTTTCATCAAAATTTTCTGACCTGAGCCCTTGGTGCGACGTGGCGTTATCGCGTCGTGTCGCTGTAAATTGACAATTGGGAACTGGGGGCTTGGCGCGATGTGGTGGAATCGTGGTGCCCCTTTTATTTTGAATTTTATACTCATCGCGACGTGGTGGGATCGTGTTGGAATGCTGAAAAGGGACAATTCTAAAAATGTTGCTTGGTACGATGCTCTGTAATCGCGGAGTCTCCCAGGATTTGACAATTCCCAATTGGTCCAGCTCCGCGACGCGCTAAAGTTCCAGTTGGCACACTATTTTACAAAAATGGCTCTAACTCTTTACCCGGGTATCGGATTTGGGTAAATTTTATATCATTGGAAAGATGATTGAATTTCCTAGGCAATGGAAGGATCCAAATTCAAAAATACTAAGTATTTAAAAATTCTTTTATATTAAATAACTACTGGGCTGAGAGTTAATCTAAGCTAGGAAAATATGGGGTATTACAGTTCTAGTGGTGGATCATCTAGTCCAGCAGTTCAGGATGGTTGTTTGAGACTAGTTGTACCTTTTTCTATTAAGTAGGTCTATAGTGGTTGCTATGTGAGTGATGAGTTTAGCCATCTGGCGAAGGACTGTCCCCGTCGTGTGATTAGAGCTACTTCTATTATAGCTATAAGGGATAGGAAAACTACTAAAGGTGCGAGAGGTAGGGGTAGTAGATCTTGTGGTGGGGGTTGTGGGGCCACTCAAGCCATTGGTGGTCATGAACTGTGTTACGCTATACCCGTCAAGCCAAAAGCAGAGGCATCTAATATTGTGATCAAGGTATCATCCCCATTTATTTCAGACTGGCATCTTTGTTATTTAATCCCAGATTGATTTTCTCCTATGTGTCTATGTATTTTTATTTGGGTTTAGATTCTGTTAGTTAGCCTCTCGTCATGTCTATTCATATATCTACCCATATATGAGATTTTTTAGTGGTTGATCGGGTACACCGATCTTGTGTTGTGACTTTCTCTGGCCGTGAGACTTGGGTAGGTTTACTTGTGTTAGATATGGCTAATTTTAATATTATTTTGGGTATAGATTGGTTGGATCCTTATCATAGTATCTTAGATTGCTTTACTAAGACTGTGACTTTAGCTTTGTCGGGTGTGCCAAGGATAGCTTAAAAGGGTGCACTTCATTCGAGACCCAAGAAGGTCATAGCTTATGGTCAGGCTCATAGATTTGTTGTGAAGGGATGTTTAGCTTATTTGGCTTATATTCAGGTTTTTAGTGTTGTTTTACCTCCTTCTTTGGATTTTGTTCATGTTGTCTGTGAGTTTATGAATGTGTTTTCTACAGATTTTCCTAGTATGCCTCTGGAGCGTGATATTGATTTTTCTATTGATGTTGAGCCAGGCACCAAGCCCATCCCTGTTCTTTCTTATAGGATGGACCCAACCGAGATGAAAGAATTGAAGGATCAGTTGCATAAGCTATTGGATAAGGGATTTATCCAACCTAATATATTACCTTGGGGTACGCCTGCCTTGTTTGTAAAGAAAAAGGATGGTTTTATGTGGATGTGTATTGATTATCAACAGTTGAATAAGTTGATAGTAAGAATAAGTATCTTGTTCTTCGTATTAATGATTTATTTGATCAACTTCAGGGTACTGCGGTGTTTTTGAAGATTAATTTAAGGTCCATTTATTACCAGTTGAGGATTAGAGTTTCAGATATTCCGAAGACAGTTTTTCAGACTCGATGTGGTCATTATGAGTTCTTTTTCATGTCTTTTAGGTTGACCAATGCCCCTGTTGTGTTCATGAAGTTGATGAACTGGGTATTTTGACCATATCTTGACTTCTTATTATTATATTTATAGATGATATCTTGGTGTATTCCAAGAGTGAGGCTGATCATGAGGAGCATTTGGGGATTCTGCTTCAGAAACTAGGGGGATGAGAAGTTGTTTGCCAAGTTTTCTAAGTGTAAGTTTTGGTTGGAGTCATTTTCTTTCTTGGTTCATGTGGTGACTAAGGAAGGTATTATGGTTGATTGATTATGGTTGATCCAGCCAAGGTTGCAGCAGTTCATGACTGGGCTAGACCTACTTCACCCATTAAGATTCAGAGTTTTGTTGGCTTGACTCCGTATTATCGATGTTTTCTTAAGGGGTTCTCTTCTATTGCAGCTCTTTTGACTAAATTGACTTAGAATAAGAATTCCTTTCAGTGGTTTGATCCTTATGAGGTGAGCTTCCAAAAGCTCAAGGTTTTGTTGACTTTATCCTCTATCTTGACTTTGCCCAAGGAGGGCGTGGGTTTACAGTGTTTTGTGATACTTCAGGTGTTGGATTGGGTGTTGTGTTGATATAGGATGGCAAGGTTATTTCTTATATGTCTTATCAATTGAATCCTCATGAGAGGTATTACCTTACCCATGATTTGGAGTTATGCGCGGTTGTATTTATGTTGAAGTTGTGGAGGCACTACTTGTATGGAGTTTGTTCTAAGATCTTCTCAGATTATCGTAGCCTTTAGTAATTCATCACCCACTGAAATCTTAATATGAGGCAGCGCCGCTGGCTTAAGTTGCTTAAGGACTATGACTTGACTATTCTCTACCATCTGGGAAAGGCTAATGTGGTTACGGATGCCTTAAGCCAAAAGTTAACTAGCATGGGTAGCTTGGCATTTCTTTTGACCTAAGAGAGTCCTTTAGCCTTAAAGGTTCAATCTCTAGCTAACCAGATGGTTAGGCTTGATATTTTGACATCTGGGTGTATTTTGGCATTTGTGGAGGCTAGATCTTCTTTGATGAAGAAGATTCGAGATCATTAGTTTGATGATGTTGCATTGAGGTTGATTTTAAATAAGGTGTTAAATTAGGAGGATAAGGAAGCCTAACTTGATTTGGATATAGTTTTGTAGATTGGAGGTCGAGTTTGTGTATCGAGAGTGGATGACTGGATTAGGTTGATCTTGGAAGAAGCCCATTGTTCCAGATATTCTTTCCATCCAGGTGTGACTAAGATGTATCGTGACTTGAGAAAGCACTACTAGTGGGGTGGTATGAGGTAAGATATAGCAAATTTTGTGGCTCGTTGCCTATGTTGTCAACAGGTGAAGGCCGAGCATATGAGACCTGGTGTTTTACTTCAGAGGTTATCCATTTTTGAGTGGAAGTGGGAAGGGATCACCATGGACTTTGTGACTAGTTTGCCTCATACATCTCATGGTTCTGACAATGTTTGGATCATCATGGATCGATTGACCAAGTCAGCTCATTTTATTCTGGTTGAAGTCTCATTCAGTGCTGAGAGGTTAGCCCACAGCTACAATCGTGATATTATGCCTCTGCATAGTATGTTAGTGTCTATTATCTCAGATCGAGGTTCAGCATGCACATCTCACTTGTGGAAGAATTTTTAGGATGAGTTGGGAACTCTGGTTGATCTTAGCACAACATTTCTCCCCCAGACTAATGGGCAGTCAGAGAAGACTATTCAGGTGTTAGAAGATATGCTCCGCGTATATGTGATGGATTTTGGTGGCTAATAGAAGCAGCATATGGCTTTAGCAGAGTCTGTATATAATAATAGTTATCATTCCAATATTGATATGTCTCCTTTTGAGGCTTTATATAGTAGGCATTGTCGCTCTCCAGTGGGTTGGTTTGATGTTTTAGAGATGAGACCTTGAGGTACAGACTTTTTTCATGAGTCTTTGGACAGAGTTTAGATTATTCAGAATAGACTTAGAGCAGCTCAGAGTAGGCAGAAGTGCAATGCAGATCGTAGGCTTCGTGCTTTGAGATTTGGTGTTGGAGATTATATTTTCTGTCAAGTTTTATCCATGAAAGGTGTGATGAGGTTTGGGAAGAGAGACAAGATTATCCCTAGGTATATTGGTCCATCTGTAAGAGGGGCAAGCTTAGACCCAAGTATATTGATCCATTTGAGATTCTTCGAATTGTTGGTGATGTGGCTTATGAGTTAGAATTTTTCCTCCAGATTTATCAGTTGTTCATCCATTTTTTCATGTTTTTATGCTTCACCATTACATTTTGAATGAGTCTCGTGTCATTTGTTGGGATTTGGTTCAGTTAGATGAGCGGTTGTCTTTTGTTAAGGAGTCGGCCTCCATTTTGGCTAGGGATGTTAGACGGTTGCGTGCTAGAGTTATCCCTGTTGTTAAAGTTTAATGGAGACATCGACCTATAGTGAGCTACTTGGGAGGTCAATTCTATTATGCGCAGTTCTTATCCCTAGCTCTTTATGGATTCAGGTATTTTTTTCCTTTAGTTAGAGGACGAACTAAATTTTTAGTGGTGGATGATGTAATGACCTAAATTTGATGAAATATGTGAAATTTATGATTTTGGTGTGATTTGACTATTTTACCCCTCCTCGTAGTTGCATTATGATATTTTTGGGGTATGGAGGTGATTAGCATGATTTTCTATGTATTTTGTTTTCATTTATGCAATATTGTGGATTTTGGTGGCTTCGAGAGCCTTATTTTGGACTTATGTGGTTATCTATTGATTTGTGTGATGGATGGCTGAACGGACTATGCAAGAAGATTCAAAACATTGATGTTAGGGAGGCAACATGGTTGGTGTAGTTTGACCGTCAGTTTGGAAAATTGTGATTTTGGATTTCCGAGGTTGACTTTCGTGAAATAATGTCTTTTTTTGAAATTTTGATATCGTCATTGAGTATGTAGCATCAAATTTAGTGTGGTTATATAGTTCGTTTGCGTATATCAAATTCTGAACGAATCCCAGGACCCCGTCGAGGTCCGTTTTACACTTAAAAAATCTAGTGCACCGGGTTTTTGGTGCAACCTGGACCACAATGAGTAAACTTATTTGGGGCATGCACTTTATGCCTTATGCACCTGGTAACTTGATATGAGTATAAATAGCCCTTTTTTACCTAAATTTGCTCATTTTTCATCTTGCCTCTTGAGGGCTAAACCCTAAAATAGTGTGAAATTTTAAAAGTGAAGCTTGTGGGTGCTTAGGAAGCTCGATTAACATCAATTTCTTGATTCTCTTATGGATTTAAAGTGATAATTTACCCTTTTATTTATCAAATTTCTTGATTAATTGTTCAAAAAAACCAAAACCTTATTACTTGATTTATCCCCAAATTTCACTCCTTTTCACTTGAATAATGTTCCTGATCCTATAATTACTTTTTTTCCTCGATTTCATCTTCAAACAACCTCGATTGTTTATTTTATAAAGATTTTATCCATTAAAGCTTAAAAATGATTTTTCTTTAAATTGAACCTCATTTTTTACTTGATTTGACATGGGTTTCAGTTGTAGGTTCCTAAAAATATGAGGAACACGTTTTTGAAGTTATGATTTTGCCCTTCTTTTTTAGAAACCCATTTTGGGAGTCAATTTTGATCTCGAACCAAAAGTAGGAAATTTAGGTATCGTTGATTTATTTTGACACGTAGATTCTATATTTCTTGGTTTTAGTTAATTTTGGGATCATTTGTGGACAGTAAGGTCATGGGTTCGAAGTGTAGCAGATCGGTTTTGGCATTTGAGGTAGGTTATCGGTTAACTCTTTCAGACTGGGATGGGTAGTAAATATTGGTACAAAATGCATTTAAGGGTAGGAACTAATAAATGAAAAGTGGTTATCTATGTGTTGTGCCCATGTGAGGGCCTATATGTAATGTAATTGTCGGAACTAGGATATTATGTGACATGTATGACTATGTGAGATACTATGTGATATTGATATCCTTGAATACATGTGAATAATTGTATTATATTGTTAAAAGTCTAATGTGGTACCATTGGTATATTGTGATTATATTCATACTTTATTGGTATATGAAACATGTGGAAATTCATGGATGGTGAAATAATGAGTAGATATTGGCTCACGTGGTTGTGAAATTACATCATGTGATTGGTTTTGAGCATTACATCCTCATACCATACAAATTCATGAAATATTGGTCCCCTGTGGCAATATCTGAGAAACATCGGCAGCACCTTTTTAAAACCCTCCCCGAGGGATGTGCTGGGGAGAAGATATTGTAACACCTTATAAAACCCTTCCCAAGGGATGTGTCAAGAAGGAGATATAGATATATGAATTTTATATGGGTTGACGAATCCCCCATCGGTCCCACGTCAGGAGGCTTGCCTCTGTGGGTGTATACGGAGGTTGTGTGACAGCCTCATTCATCATCATGAGCATCTTATACATTTCACTTCTTTATTATGTTTGTGTTGTAATAGAATTGCCATATTGATTTATCAAACATTTATTTCTTTTATTTTTCATTAATTGCATCTAACTATCTTATATATGCATGATCTCCCTTGTTTCAACTTGTATGTGATATAATATGTACTTGTGTTCTACCTGGTGGTGGTGTTGCATATATATGTTATAAATATGTTAGAATTATTAGTTCAAACAGTGTGGGTGATCGTTGTGGGATATTTTCTAGTTATAGGTGATGTGCCCTTAGTATGTATTTTGTATGCTTTATTTTTCACTTTGCTCGGTCGGCTATGATACCTACTGAGTGAGTACAAGTGGATCGTACTCCCTCCTACTTTACCCTTTCGATGCAGATTCAGATTCAGGTGTGCCTCAAATTGGTTGACTTTGGTCGCCTTCAGATTACCCAAGGTAGCGGTTGGACATACATACGTTCGAAGTTCACCCCTATCTTTCTTTATTAGTTGTGTATTTATTAGTATTTAGAGATAGTTGTGGTAATTTTTGATGTATTTGACTCATGGATTGTATTAGTAGTTCTTATATTGTTGAGACCTGGTTTTAGGAGTTATGGCTGCATTATTATGTTTCTTTCTGCATTTATTATACATGTATGGTTCGACTTCATTCTAGAAGTCTTACCTTTTGGCTATTATTGTCTTTTTCCTCTTTGTGTATTGGTTTGGGTGATAGGCTTACTTGTCAAGGTTCGTCGCGACAAGTGTCATCATGACCTTTGGGATTTTGGGTCATATCACATTTAGCTTGGCTTGTCATATCTTTATTTAACATCTCTTTCTATTGTTACCTTGCTCCATCGAACCCTTCTCAAAGTTGTTTATGTTTTTTTTATTTTCACTTTACAATATTCAACTTTATTTTAAGCTCTTTGCTCTTTTTCTTTCAAATTAGTGCCCTTTAAATCATATATTCTCTTTAAAAAATGCTAAGACACTATGATATTATCTTGAAAAATGAGATGTGAAAGTTTCCTTTGACCTGAGATCATCATAGTAATTAATAAGTTATTTATTATACTTTGATACCGCACACACATGTTCATACGAAAATGGTTGAAAGGATGTTAGGTATGATTAAATACTTGTAGAATTAATGATTGATGCAAGATGAAATCTGTCAACTCTTGGTAATGAGTTTAAGCTCACTGTTGTCATGCATTATATATGAATAATCAACAATCTTGGACAGGGCAATAAAATTAAAGAAGAAAGAATTTCTTGTGTAATTCAATAGTCGATAATCTTTCTTCTCAATTACCCAAGAGTATTTTTATTCTTATTCTTGCTAATTTAGTTGTACTTAATTCATTACTGGTAGTCAATGTGTACCACTGACATTCTCCTAAAATCATTCACACTTATTCTCACTAATTATGCATCATTCATCAAATGTCATCCATCATAACTCTCACTTATTTAGCTCCAATAGTTATTATTAGCCTATTTATTTCACTTACACCTCATTTGCTACCAATCAGCTATTTAACCCTCATCTCTATAGTCAAAAATCACATATTACAATTCCTTAACCACAATCCTAGGCAATAATAATATTAGGATTATGTAAGATAGATAGAACATACAATTCTCAATTTAATACATATATAGTTGTCAATTATATTTTCAACCATCACGTAAGTTTCCAAATCATCAAGTAGACATTAAGTAATCAAGTAAGCCAACGGATCATCAAGAAGATATTCAAATCATCAAGTAGAAATTCAAGTCATCCAGTAAGCTTTCAATTTATATTATCGCCCCAAGGATCGGCCTTCGTAAGGAATCATATAATATCTAGAAGTAATTGATCTATACAAGGAACCAAAGTACAATATCAGATAATCGGACCACACAAGGATCAAAATAAAATGTCAAGTAATTGAACTACACAAGTATCCAAATGTAATGTCAAATAACTAGACCATACAAGGATCCAAATATAATATCAAATAACCTGACCATGCAAGAATCCAAATATAATGATGCATAACTCGATCTAATTAAGGAATTGTCAAACTCTTCCTTATCACGTTGTACATACATGCTAAGAGATTTCTTACTGCCCATTAGTCATGACATGCAGAGGACGAGCTCAATCCATGTACCAATAGTGTCTGCCACCCTTATTACAAATCAAGTGTTATACAACCTCTATTTCAATGTCCCTAACCGTATCTCTCCTAAATTTCACCAATTCATTTACAATCAACCTTTATCGGTTCATCTTACAACAACAAAATAGTACCATAATAAATACAGGCATGTAGTATGTTAAAATCAACAACACTTTCCAAACATCAAGTCCCTTTTATCTATCACATTACAAATTTTCAGTTTATCACCTACAAAAATACCTCAAGGACAAATCAGCAGCTTATTTATTCAAGCATTATTAAAAAAAATCATCAACCACAAGTATGTTTGAATACCAGTCAACAAAATAATCAGTTAAGAGTATGCACACAACTAAATTGAGTCTAAGATCTAATTTTATAAATATACACATATATTCGTACTTTCACACGTCTACAATTCATCCCTAGATAAAACATCATCAACACCTCAACTTCCATCTTAATGTTATAACATAATTAAACTACCGTTAATATTCCACATACAATAGTAACCTTAGTTTTTTCATCTTACAACAAGTTATTCTATAGCGTCTAGCCAAGTCTTTCTCAATACTTATCATAGAACATTATTTCTTTTTTCCACTTCATACTCAACATGTTAGGTCAATTTACAGCAAGGAGAATGTGTAATTAGAACACACTACACACAAACTGATTACTATTTTTATTAACTCGAAGTTATATTTTACAACACAACATGAAAGTCATAAAAATAAATGTCACATCTCAAAGGATTCATAAATAAGCATATTACAATACGTATTAGATCTTTATAACATTAGTTTCATATTTTATCCATCCAAACATCATGCCCGAAGGTCTAAGCATGCATTCTTTCATCAATTTTACACATTGTATATGTTTAGATAATCTGAGTCTACTACTCATAAGCCATAATCTACCTCGATCGAAGATCTTTGAACAAGCAAGTCACACCAAGGTTGGTCTTTTCTTTCCTTCATGACTTAGAACGTCAATCATCTAGTAATCAAGCAATTATAAGAGTAATTAATTAGTTACTCTTCAAATAAATACTTTGAAAATTTAACCCACTAACTCAATATTTATTCATAGTATGTAATATTACCCAATGGTTAATTAACCATTAACTAGTTCTATCATACTCAACTCATCTCCATTGATGGAGTTTTAAAGCTAAAGATCCTATCTTTATTGAATTCAAGGTCCCTGCTTTCAAAGTTCTTGTTTTAGAATAACAAATTTGTTGTAGGGGTCGTTATTTAACAGTCAAGAAGTAATTCAAAGAGATATTACACATACTCATATGTTTTTCTCATAATATCATAAACCTAAGGTTCCAGACCCTAATAGTTCCTTCATACTGCCTCATTTAATGATTCTAGAAGAAGAACAGATTAATACATGTTAAAAGGGAGAAAAAATCTTACCTCAACAAAGAACATTTACCCTAGAACTTGGAAAATGGCCCCTCTAGGATTGTAGAATGAGTTTTTTGAGTTCTGGAATTGAAACCCAGTAGATTTAGTCATATATACTGCCCAAACCTTGCTATAGTGGCTCAAATCCTACTATAGCAGTTTGATCCCGCTATAGTGGTCTCAGTTTTTCAGTACGTACAGTCTTCAGTAAAATAGTTATAACTTTTTACTCTGAAAGTGGATCAATAAACTATCGATGGCATTGGAAAAAAGACCCAGGGGTATTTAATTTGATTGGTATTGGGCCCTATAATCTTTATATTCTAGGAGTACTCACTGTAAGTTGATTTTAATTTTAATTTAGCTTGAAACTTAATCAGTAAAGAAACTTCTAACTTAACTTTGTACTAGGGGTTTTCTAGGACCTTAGTTCATACCTAATGCACTTTCACACTAAGAAATTGTTGTTAATACTCATGAACAAATAAATATCATGGGATTCAGGTCTATCTATATACATTGAAAAGCTCAAATCTTAGCTTGAAAACTTGAGGTGGTACAATGAACAAAGTACTTGCTATTTTGAATTAAAAATCGTATCAAAGAATGAAAATTACAAACTTTCATGCCTTTACCGTAGATAATTCATTAATGATGGAAAAGGTTATCACAAAAAGAAGTAAAATTAAAACCCAAAATCCAAAATAATACTCTGATACCATAACTAAAAAAAATACAATAACCAATACAATCTTAAGTTTAGTAGTCATGGGTATAAGCCTCTAAATACAAGAGTAATACAACCAAAGGTCCGTAAAATCTAAATTCTTAAGAACAGCATAAATGGGTTGACTGGAATCAACAGCCACTACCTCACAAATATCTGCAAGTATCACCAGCACAACATCAATTAATATCCAAGAACTACTGGATCGATACTTGCACATAGGGTGCAAAAAATAGTAAGTGAGTACTACAGGTACACAACAGCATTTCAACCAAAGCTAATTCAATTGGATAACAAGAAGTCAGCAAACCAACCATCCAAAACAACCAAATAACCTGTACTCAAGAAATCCACCTAGCCTATCATTATATATATATATATCTATACATGTGTGTATATATATTATATATGTGCGTATGTATATATATACACACATACATACACACACACACATATATATATATATATATATAAATTATATATATACATACATACATATATATAACCAGAGTCTAGTTCATCACAACTAATTTAACCAAGCACAGATATTAAGTAAACAAGGAAGACAATTCACATCAAGAGAATAATAACATGTGTCAAGTACAACACCCACTCATCATATCAAATATGTCAACCAAATGGATATGATGAGTATGGTGCATGTTATGCAAATCAATAGGGAATATAATGATTATGTGTTTTGTGCATGTCTACGCTACCTACATACTTCCATCGCATTAGTATAGCTAGTTAGGACCTGTGATAGACTCACTAAGTTCATATACACCCTTCAGATCTACCTCTAGGGCCATAAAATAAATAATCAATATCAACTCAATTCGAATCTACCCCAAGTAGCCTTTGATACTGATATCCTTTTCTAAATATAAGAGATAATCACTTACAGTACATGACTATCAATGCCTTACCACACGATCGAAGGGGTATCAGATATGGCTAAGGTAACGATTTTGGTAAAGCAGTTCAAGATAATATAATAAGGAGATAACAAATCCACGCCCAGAATTGTATTGAAATAATTCATATCTAAGATAATCAGGTCTACCCAAGTGTCATACCCATCGAACAGTCATTACACAGCACCAATATATCTGATCCACTATTAAAGAATCACCTTCTATGAGAGTAGCTACACACATCGGCACATGTAAAAGCTCACAAAACAAACTTTAATGAGTAAAAAGGTATGCAAACACATATGAATAAAATGAACCCAGATCCAATAACACAGACGTTGGATTACAACAAATTAAAATCATACCTGCAATGATGACATCTGAGACCTCTACCTTTGGCCTTCACAAAAAGGCATATGAATATCTATTCCCATCCTCGAACTGAGTCTACCTGACTGAGAACAACTTCTAGCACCCTAGGGACCACCCTTGCCACCCTAAGCATCACCCTTGGTCGGTGGTAATAGATACCTAGGGGCCTAAATTTGCTAACTCGACTATCTACCAAGCCCAAGTTTGGGCACTCTCTAAAACAATTCCTAAGCTCACTACATATGCTTACCTTTGTCGGCCCTACCCTAGTAAGAATACCTAGCTGAACCAGAATGATCACCACAACCTAATGAACAGAATGTGAACCCTATGATATATGAACAGAGTTCTGACCATTGTGACAGCTATAACCCATCTGACCCTCATTTGTAATCTAAAGTGTAGTTTAAAGGACTACTAATTTATAATCTTAAGTGTAGTTTAAAGGCCTACTAGGTTGAAAATATTGCAGCTAATAATCTCAACTAGGAAAGCTTATACCCTTTGACTGAGTGCCTCAAGATTTAGTTGACTAGATAACTATTATAAAACTCATTTGAATGCCTCAAGACTCATACCAATAGTCTTACTTAAAATTACATTCAGAACTAACACCACTAGAATTCCTATACGAGCTCCACTTCTACTAATGTTGACTAAAGTCAACTATATCAACTTTCTAACCTTTTAAAATAAAAAACTTACATAATACTAAACCAACTACCTCAGAAATCATGTCACCCACTTTTACATACGACAGATGCCATAATACAACTACTAGGAGGGGTAAGACAGTCAAAATGCATCAAAAATTGAAAATCATAATGAGGATTATTACATTATCCACCACATAACCATCCATTAGTCCTCGAATGAGCAAGAAAAATACCAAGACTGTCGAGAAACTGTAGATACCTAAAGTAGATCTTATAAAAATGATTTCAAGTAAAGTTACATTTGTAATACCTCTTATTCACCCTAACTTTCAAAATACTCCCTTATTTTTAACTCTAAGACTGCATCTCTAGCATCCAAAAACAAAACTTCCCCAAAATTGACTTTTATATATTTAAACTATCTATAAATGCAATAACAAAATTGACCGTAGTCATAGTTTTAAAGATAACCAATTCACTAAAATCCATCATACTTACCACAAGTCGATAATTGAAGCCAAAATTTAGTGCCAAGTCTGAACGAACAAAATACGAGGACCTTACAAATTTTCTATTTACACTTCCAAAACTTTCATCAGAACCAAAAGTCCTTTGAAAACATATTGTCACTCTCTACAATTCTGAATCATGACTTTACTTTTTTCCAAAAGAGAAAATGGTCTAAGACCCCCCCCCCCCTCCAATCTATATTCTAAATCCCAACTACACACTTTAACTTCAAGAGAGTCCTATGACCCTCCTGAACTATTTAAAATTAAAATTATTACACCCTTAAAGATTGGCGTGGCAAAGAGAGTGTATTTCACTCTCTTTGAAAGAGTAAGCACCAAAAATTTTAAGACTTTATTGTTAATATTTCTTTTATACAATAAATTTATATATATATATATATATATCATTCTAATTACTATTATATTTTTTATTATTAATTTTCTTTTTCTTCCCTCCACCATATCCAAAATCTCTCTACCACCATCCCACCAATGTCGTCGCCGCAGCTATCACCATCTCCACCAGATCCACCATTTGACCACTTCTTCACCTTCCTTCATTTTTCTCCCCATATAAATCTCAACCTTTTCTCTTTTTTCATTGTCCAAATTCCCCAAAATCTTTTCTAAATTTCAAGAATTAAGAATCTAACATCAAAAAATCTAAAATCTTTAAGACAACATTGTATTATTAATATCATGTTATCTTTCACCACACTTCAATCCAAACTAATTCTCTAATTTGAAATGTTGATCTCATCTCACCCACTACCATCACCCCATTAGTCGTCGTCACAAACACCATTTTTGTTTCTCTTCTTTATCACAAGTCAAACGATTTAGTTATTCACTCCACTAGATTTTATCAGATAATATAAATTGAGTGATGATTCAAGAATCTTGATATTTTGTTTGGCAGGAATGATGAAATTTTGATCTGGGTTTGTAAAATTAAACCTGGTGGAAGATAAGAGGAAAGAACAATTTAAAAAAATAAAAAATAAAATTAACGGGTCAAAACGTGTGAGTTTCACCGTTCAATAAAGATGTGGTTATGGCTTTTTAGAGGTGTAATAATTTTAATTTTAAACAGTTCAGGGGGTGTAGGACTCCCTTGAAGTTGGAGTGTGTAGTTGGAATTTTGAGTATAGGTTGGCGGGTCTTAAACCATTTTGGTCTTTCCAACAAAGAAAAACCTACTTGTTTGTTTGGCCATGAAAATCAAAAACATATTTACTTTATTTAAAATTTTTGAAAGTTGGAGTTGGAATTGTATTTAACCACGGTATTTGAAATTAATATTTAGAAGTCAAATATATAGATTTCAAATATATATATATATATATATGCAATATAATTTAAATGGGTTATTTAATGAAAATAAAAACTTTAGAGTTCTTTAAAAGAAAAGTCAAAAAAGTGAAACCAAATAAAGTGAAAATACCTCTTGAGGTGTTTTTCAAAATTTCAAATATATCTTCAAGTTATATTTGATATCTTTATATCCAGGGGCGGATCTATGTGTATGGGTGAGGGTGCCACGACACCCGGTAACCTCGACTGAAACTTTGTATATATATGTATATACACAGAAGAAATGAGATATAGATTAAGCTTGCCACCCTTAAGATCAAGCAGTTAGATAGCACTAGTGGCAAAGGGAGTTCCCTGCCACCCAGCTGATCCGAGTTCAAATCCCTCCTGGTGCACGTTGTATTTTTTTATGCTTTTCCTTGCTTAGGAAGGGCTTCAACCCTCTTTCTTCACTCATTCATTGTTTCGCCTTTTTCATTGATTTTTCTTTTTTAGTTCTATTCTATACTAATTCAAATTGTTGTGTTAATTAATTCTTAATTTTTAAATTTTCTTTTTTGTTAATTACTATTAATCTCTTGTTACAAGTATTAAGTGTATCCCATATCAATGAACAAATAAAAATATATAAAAATAGTAAATTGTTTTAAAAATTTAAGTTTTTAAAAATGATTTATTATCATGCTAAAGTTTTTTTAAATTTAAAGATCTGTTTAATCTTTCATCAAAGTTCACGCTAAGTGAAGATAACTATATTGAAACTATAATTTTTACTCCTTCTCAATTATATATCTGTAACAACATATAAAGATAATGGAATATGAATATGTTGAAGTAATGATATTAGATGGTTTATACAAAGTTCGATGTTTTAACATTATTTTTTTCTTTCTGTTTTAGAGTTAATTAATTTCTCTTATTCGTAAAAAGAAGTTGGGCTAATTAGGTATCTTGAATCTCAGATATCTTGAAAGAGAATATAACTAAATATCCATATTCGATTAATTTGTATATAAAAATAAAAATAAAAGATAAATAGTTCAAAATGTAACTCAAAATTTTAAAAAATCAACCCGTTTATCTTCGTAGACAATTTGGCACTCGAAACTTAGGAATCCTGGATCCACCTTTGTTTATATCCAAAAAAGATTTCAAAATAAAGTGAATATGTATTTCGAAATAAAGTGAACAATATTTATGGTCAATCGAATCCTAAGCATTTTCTGTTAAAACTGGCCTCATCAAAGCTTGACGCTAATTCAGCTTAGATAATATTGTTTCTTCGAGCAGAAATTGTTGAGTTAAAATTCAAAATCAATTCCATACAAATTTTCAGATGTCATGCTTCGATCACTAATTAAATAATCATATTTTCAGGTCAAATCTTAGAGAAAACCATACGGATTAAATCTATCTTCAACTAACAATAGCGTATTCAACCTTCCATTCAGTTTTTATTCAACATGATGAAAAATGAGACCCAACTGTTAAATATGTAGATTTTAGAATTGTATACAAATTATATAATACCTTACTTACCCTTTTTACAGTCAACTATATACAATTTTTATGATATACATATATGATGTATATTTTTGAACTAGTTTTGTTTAATTCAGTATTCAACCCCTCCTCTTTCATAAAAGATTTTTCAAGAATTAGATGGTTATTCTTGAAAAATTAGCAAAATAAAGGAAAAATCACATACCGAGTGATTATGTGAGAAAATCACATTGAGAATCGCCCCAATCAGCACTTCCTATCTTTCAAAATGTTGAAAATATCAAAAATTCGCGATTTGTCCATGTGATTTTTCCTCTTCAACTTTGTGGGACCCACTGCTTTCACGGAAAATAAAATTTCACATTGACCGTTCAACCATAAAATCCTTATTGCATTCGTGGTATCCTCATTGGGTTCCCAAAGAACAAATCTCGCACCAAAAATCAGCAATAGTTGTCAGAATTAAAATTGTCATAACTTCTTCATACATCTATGGAATGTGTCGGTTCTTTATGCGTTGGTTTCAAAATTTTGATACGGATCTAATGGTACCATCTAGACATTCAAAATATCTTAGATGATACCATTGAAATTAGAAAAACTCCAAACTTCGAATTAGTACCCAAAACTCATTCGAGACCTCCCGGACACAAACCTATAGTGCAAATCACTTGTAAAACACATCTGATTCTTAAGAAATCATCAAAACAATCAAACGAGGTCATCTTTATTAGGTGTTGACCAAAGTAAATTTTTAACTCAAAAATCTTCAAATTTCCAAACAACCGCTCAAACTCATTCAGTAGCCTCGAGAACTGAATCAAACTTTCATCTAGATTAAATATCACTTTCCAGAACTAGTGAAATCATTCAAACTTTAAAATTACCTTTTTAACCTCAAACTTGACTTTTGTCCAACTCAAGTTTCCAACTTTCAAAATAATATTTCTTCTAAATTCTCATCTGAATGGCCGAGACTCAAAGCAATAGTCCTGCAATCCAAAAATCATGTTTTAGAAGTGTTAACTTCTACAGATGTTGACTACTGGGAGGATGAAAGATGAGACTCAACTGTTAAATATGCAGATTTTAGAATTGTATATAAATTATATAATACATGATCACCTCTTACCCTTTTTACTGTTAATTGTATAAAAATGTTATGCTATACATATATAATATATTATTTTATGAATTATTGATCCAAATGTATTGTTGATTACAGGTAGGAGTTTCTACTGAATTAATTTTTTGTCTGCTTGAATTAGGTTGTTTAATGCAGCGTTCAACCCCTCCTCTTTTATGAAAAAGATCTTTAAAGAACTAGATGAAATTGATTTGGTTGAAACCTCTCCGAGAATCTCTCATTATGGACAAATCTCTCCCAAACATGTAAGCTTTATCTTCATATTTCTGCTCCCTTTTAGGAACTTATGTCAAATGTTGTTTTATGAGGAAGTTCATTTTCCTTGTTGAGAATTGTGTTTTGTATATTTAATTTATTCCCCTAAATTAACATTGGTTTGTCAAGTGATGCTACTTATGAGAAAAGGATAGCCCATCATGTCTTTTCTGTATCCCTATACGGACTCATATTTCTATATTCTTCCAATATTTACTATATTAATGGGAATTGTAAACTATAGTTCTGGACTGGATTCATAAATACCAGGCATACTTAACACGACCTGAGCCAGGGTCTTGTCGTAATGGGCATCTCAAGTCCAACAAGGACCGGAGACCACCCCCGATACCCAATCCAACCAAACAAAATATACACTGAGATGGAAGAATTCCGAACATATAACAAGATAGGGTAATTCAAAATTGAATGACTTTGGGATAGGTCTATAACCGAGACCAACCCAAACAAGTCAAATCCACCAATAACAAACCAAACCCAACAATAACCAAAATCATATCCATGCCCTACCCAAGTCCACAATTGTCCATACAAAGCCTCTAAAACTAATACCGGAATATCCGGTTGGGACATGCCCCCGACCACAGCCAAAACCAATATCCAAGTCTAAATTAATAAAGACATAAGAAACCAAAACTAGAAATGGAGCCTTCTAAAATATGGAAGCTCACCACTTCAAGTCAACCCAAGTTGTTCCCGAAGTCTAAGTCACTGAGTAGGAGGTATAGTATGACCAACACCTGCATCGCGTGGGGATACAACATCCAAAGACGGTTAGCGGTTGGAGCGCTAGCATGTAACTCAAGGATAAGGATAATATAATGCCAATATTTCAAAACCAATCCATCAATGCAACCAATGCAATATATATAAATATATATATATATATATATAATCCATGCCGAGAAAGGGAATCGGGTTTAGCATACCCTTAAAACCTTTAACCTGGATTTGTGTAGCTTTACCATCATAATCTATCCACGGACTATATGGGTCTAGTGCTACCCCCTGAACGGGCCCCAGTGCATGTAGCCGCACGAACTAGAGATACCATAGGTGGTCGGGGATTACCTTGTACCCTTCGCCCTCTATGATACGTATATACAAGTATAACTTAGGGGATTCCCATGTACCCCATAAGTATATGGTAGCCATGACCATTCCTCATGTCAGCAAACAAGAGTTTCCAGTGTCAACCTTGCAGACTAACACCTTCACGGTAAGCTATCACAACCCACAAATATTGCCCAATTAAAACCATTAGTATACAACTAACCATCAATTCCAAGAGTCAATTATTAAGAAATATATTATTGGTATCATCATACCGACTATAGCTTGCAAGCAATGTCATTAGCCAAATCTTAGGGGATTCCCGTATACCCCATAAACTCCATTATTTAAGATCACTTGGGGGATTTCCGTGTACCCCACAAGTGTTTCGTTATAAGTTCACTTGGAGGATTCTCATGTAACCCATAAGGTTTTCAAAACCATCCTCAACCATTTAACCATTCATACCATGCATTAGTTTTCAAAGTAGTAATTTAAACAAATACTTTGGGGATTCCATTGTACCCCTAACACTATAGTTTACACTTAAAC
Organism: Capsicum pubescens; assembly: GCA_030864215.1. Lineage (NCBI taxonomy): Eukaryota > Viridiplantae > Streptophyta > Magnoliopsida > Solanales > Solanaceae > Capsicum > Capsicum pubescens. The sequence goes on along the minus strand of CM061541.1, from coordinate 79,719,582 downwards.
TGGCCACCAAGGCCTTACTAAATCATTTTAGACCATTCAACCCGATTTAGGGTTCTATTATCTTATAGAAAATGCAAAGATTTCAATTCAATGCTTAGAAACTTGAACCCATTTAACATATTAAACCAAAATGATCAACATTTAAATCAATTTGTGGCCAACAAGGCCTTTACAAACCATTTACCAACCATTCACATTCATTCGGCCAATGCCTTAGTTCAAACTATCATTTAACATATGACTAGTTTATTCTTTTATACATTAACACAAACATGTTGCGGGCATACCATTATCAAGACCAATAACAAGGATAAAAACCACCAAGTTTAGGGTTACTCATGACCCATTTATTAAACCACGATTACCAAGCACCCACATGTGCAAACCATCACCAAAATCATGTATAAACACAATTTGAACCTAGAGTAAACAATACTCAACAATATGCATCAAAACCCTCAACATTGGTTTTCAAAACAACCATTAATGAACCATAATCAATGTTTAAAACACATGATATTTGAGAACTAACAATGAGAGAAGAGACATATGCCTTATTCATGAAGATTCACTGAAGAAACTTGACACTTGAGCCTCTAGATGAACACTTGAAAGAAACCTAGCCCCAATCTTCAAGAGAAAGTTTTGAGAGAGTATTTGGAGTGTTTAATCTTTTAATAGTGTGTTATGAGAGGCCACAAACTATTATAAGACATGGAGACTCAAGGGTTTTAGGGTGGGAAATGTCTACAATTTCCCCAGCTTAAAAGCTGAAAACTTAACTACAGGAGGGTACGACCATACCCTTTAAACCATACCCTAGGGTACGAGTGGTACCCTTAACTCATACCCTAGGCATCCTCTTGGACCTCAATACAGACCAACATACGACCACACAAGGACCAACTCGTATCTTAACATATGACTCGTACCCTTTGAACCGTACCTTGGTCAAAATACTTTGAACAAGACTTAGGGCATCATACGATTTGGCTATTTACTTCTAGTACCCTATCATACGACTGGTCAGATGCCTAGTCGTACCTTGGATAGTAAGTGACATAAAACACAATATGAAATAAATAATTTAGGGTTCCTAATCCATACCACATCATACGACTAGTACCCTAAGTCATATGATATTCAGTGAGCTCAAAGTCAAAAAATATCTAAGGGTCAAAAACCCAGGGGGTTTCAGTCTGCCCCACTTGGATTATTCGTCCTCGAATAACGGTTAAAGGCAAGCACAGGTACGAGTTCAACATGTTACTACCCACTAAACTAACCTTCAACCAAGTTAGAAAACAAAGATGAAAGAAAATCAATCTTTTCTTTAACTAAGTTAGAAACCAAGGATATGATGAAGAGCATATACCTTCCGCACGAATATTTGGAATGGCGAACAAATGCAGATACTTGGACTTTTATCCTTCTCTATTTCCCAAGTAGCTTCCTCGGTCTTTTGGTTCCACCATAGAACCTTTTTTGAAGCTACTCTTTTCGTTTGCAACCGGCAAACTTCCCGATCCAAGATCTCAATTAGGACTACCTCATAACATAAGAAATTCGAGATACCCAACCCTTTTAGAGGAACAGCCGATAAAGGATCACCTACACATTTTCTCAACATAGAGACATGGAAAATCGAATGAATAAGGCTCAAACTAGAAGGCAACATTACCAATCTTGTCCATAACTAAGCACGAACTAATATAGCGAAGATGCAACTTCCCCTCCTTATCAAATCTCGTTACTCCCTTCATGGGAGAATCCTTCAAGAACACCAAATCCTCAACCTCAAACTCCAAGTCCTTTTGCCTCATGTCCGCATAGGACTTTTGGCAACTTTGGATGGACTTATGCCTATCCCAAATCATCTTCACCTTCAATCCTCAACCAATGAAATCGGCTACGAATACCATGCCTCACCAACTCAACCTTGCAATTTCCCACAGACACACCACTACGAGAGCCTGAGTCTATCTATACATTGCTCTCATTAATATTTTCAACCACTCAACACAATGATTAGTTTATCTATTAATCACAATGTTCAATCCTACCTTTATTATATCTATTGTACGATCCACCCTAACATGACCCAAACTAGGAACATGTCGTAATAGGCATCACAAGTCCAACCAGGACCGGGGACCACCCTCATTTCCCAACTCTAACTACCATTTGAGCCCTGTGATGGGATGAATTCCAAACATATAACAAGATAGCGTAAATTCTCTCATGAAGACTCTGGGATAGGGTCACAACCATGACCGGCCCAACCGAGTCCAACCTTACCAAACCATACCAATACCAAATCAGATACCATAAACCAGGGCAAACCAAATAAGTTTCAAAACATAATATGATTAATCCCAAAATAAAGTATGATAGAACAATGAGAAATTATGTCTGATGATGCCAGCCTCAATACTAATGCCAATACTAAGGCTGCCACCAATAACGATCCCGCCCATACCAACCCTCAAAAGTACCACAAAGCCTCTATCCAAAAGAGTAATAAAATCTGGTTGGGACATGCCCCCTACCATGGCCAAAACCAATATCCAAAAAAAATTAAAGTATCTAAGAATGTCCATAAAATGAAATGGAGCCTTCTGGAAAGATGGAAGCTCACCAATTTAATCCAAATGTTTTCCCTGAGTCAATCATTATATAGGAGGAGTCAAACGGTCGATTCATACATAGTGTGGGTATACAGCCGCCAATAGATGAGTTAGGGGGTGAACTCTAGCATAAATATCAGGATAAGGATAAAATAATGCCAGTTATAAACCAAGTAAACTCATCCATAATGCATACAACCATACATACACATATATATAACCATTCCAAGAAAGGGAACCAGGTTTAGCATACATTTAAAACCTTTTTACCTGGGTTGTGTAGCTCTGCCATCCTAAACCACCCACGGGCTATATGGGTTTAGCTCTCTCTGATGAAAAGGCACCGGTATGTAAAGCCGCACGACCAGGTAAGTATCCCTGGGATGACTAGTACATCCCCCAATAGTGTGATATCATGCACACAGTCCACTAAGACCAATCCTTATATTGGCAAATAAAAGTTTCCAGTTTTGGTCCCCCCGGGACTACCACTTTCCATGACTTTGCTACACATCCCGCCATTATTTCCCAATTAAAAACCTTATCATGAAATCACCCATTATATTAACCAATTATTAACCAAGGCTATTTAATAGTAGTATCATCATACCACCTATACTTGCAAGCATTTATCCATAGCCAAACCATTTAGGTAAAGGGGACTTTCAAGTGCCCTTCCATTTACCATATTTAAACCACTTGGGGGATTCCATGTACCCTACAAGCATAATCAATTAGCATTTAGCCTTTCCAAACCATTCAAACCATGTAAAGTTTCCTTACATAAGCCGAAAACAAACAAGAATTCATTTTAATGTAATCAATGCAATGAACATATCTTTATAAGCATTTTGTCAAACACACTGGGGGCATAATGTGATCAAAACCAATTTCAATTACCATTACACCATTACCATGCAATCCAATTATTCAAAACCACCATTAAAGTATATAAAAGCATGATTAAAACCATTGGAAACCATAACCAAACATTTAATGTCAAAAACCCCAAATCATATTTGAAAACCATAAATCATGCTATAATGAAACCATGAAAACATTCATGAAATCCATGCTTTTTGAGAATTAATAAAGAGGGAAGAGAAACATGTCTTAAATCAAGATGATGATGGAAATAAATCACCAAGACAAGCTCTAAATTGATCCTATAGTTGAAACCCTAGCTTCCTTTTCCCAAAAGCTCTTGAGAGGATTATGGAGTGTTTAGGAATAGTTTTTGAGTGTTATTGGATAGAATAATACGGTAAATACTCTTCCAAGTAGGTTAGAAGTCATGGGACCTAATTGCAATAAGTAGGAAAAATTCCAAAATACCTCCACTTAAGTTGCACAGAAATCCCATCACAGGGATACGACTGACCCTCACGAGTCATACCCTCCTATACAATTGGTATCCACCACTCGTATCCAAGACTCAACCCTTGGAAAAAATACTATCCAGTATATGACTCATCCAGTCAAGTCGTATCCACAACATACGATCTGTATCCTCAATTCGTATCCTTGGCAGAATAAAATACCAAGAGGATTGAACATTGTCCAGTATATGAGTCCTAGGTATGATTCGTACCCTGACTTATGGCTCACATTGAGCCACTCGTACCTAGACCCCAGCTAAGTAATCAAGTTTAAGACTAAGTAAGGGAACCAAACGAACTGTACCCACTAATACGACTCGTATCCCTAAGTCATACCCATTCCAGTAACAAAATCCACCCCACCAACCAATATTGGTCAGTATACAACAGGTCCATACCACTTGTACCCCAACATACGGCTCATACCAATGAGTCATATTGGGTTCAGTGATCAGAATTCTAGGAAATTTTCTAAGGGTCGAAACCTAGGTTGTTATAGTCTCCCCCACTAGGAACATTTCTCCCCTAATGATGGACAAAGTGGGGCTAACCACACGAACGAGTCCTTTGCATTATCAAACATTCCTTTAACAAAGTTTAAAAACAAAGATTTATTCTAACCTATAACTAAGTTAGAAAACAAAGAGTATGATAAAGAACACATACCTTCCGTATGAATCCCAGGAGTAGAAAAAAAGAGTGGATATTTGGACTTCATGCCCTCTTCTACTTCTAAAGTAGCCTCTTTCACCTTGTGGTTCTGCCATAGAACCATCACCGAGGTTATATACTTGGTCTGTAACCAACGAACTTGCCTATCCAAGATCTCAACTGGGATTTCCTCATAAGATAGAGAATCTAAAACACCCAACCCTTCCAAAGGAACAACTAAAGAAGGATCACCAATGCACTTCCTCAACATGGAGACATGAAAGACCGGATGAACCAAGCTCAAGCTATATGGAAATTCTAACTCGTAAGTAACATTACCAACCCTCTGCAAAATCTCATAAGGACCAACATATCAAGGACTGATCTTCCCCTTCTTGCCAAACTACATTACTCCCCTCATGGGACATACCTTGAGGAATACCCTATCCCCAACCTCAAATTCCAAGTCTCTATGCCTAACATTCGTATGGGACTTTTGGCAACTTTGGGCAGCCTTTAGCCTATCCCAAATCACCTTCACCTTCTCCATATCCTGGTAAACTAAACTCAGACCAAACATATCCGCATTCCCAACCTCAAACCACCCAATAAGAAATCTACATCTCCTACCATATAATGCCTCAAAAGGGTCCATACCAATACTAGAACGATAGCTATTGTTGTAAGCAAACTTCACCAAAGCTAGATACTCAAACCAATTGCCACCAGAATCAATCACACAAGCCTGAAACATATCCTCCAGTGTCTGAATAGTCCTTTGTGCTTGCCTATCCATATAAGGGTGGAAAGAAGTACTCAGACTAACCTTAGTCCCCAATTTCTTCTGGAAAGACTGCTAGAAGTGAGATGTAAACTGTATGCCACGATCAGAGAATCAAGACAGACACCCCATGCAACTTCACAATCTCCTGGAGATACAACTTCGTATAATCCTTCACCAAAAAGGTAGTTTGCACTGGCAAAAAGTATGCAGACTTACTCATCTTATCCATGATGACCCAAACCAAATACATTGATTTCAAGACCGAGGAAGACTGGTAACTAAATCCATATTAATCACCTCCCACTGTTATTTGGGAGAATCAATTTCTTGATACACCCACCAGGCCTCATGTGCTCAACCTTAACTTGTTGACATACTATGCACTTGACCACAAAATCAGCCACATCTTTTTTCATGCCATTCCACCAATAGATCTCCTTGAGATCATGATACATCTTTGTCGAACCAGGATGAATGACATAGCGCGACTCATACGCCTCATCCAAAACCCTTTGTCGCTAACCATCAACATCAGGGACGCACAACCTTCCTTAGTACCACAAAGTACCATCGCCACTAATCTCAAACACCATTAAATTTTTCCCGCCATTATCACTCTTGATTTTTATCAATACAGTATCCAACACTTGTTTCTACTTGATCTCTGCACCAAGAGATGATCGAATTAATTCTTGCATCATCATACCACCATCCTTGGAGTCTAAGAGGCGAAATCCAAGATTAGCCAAACAATGAATATCCTTCACCAACTCCCATTTTCCTTTATCCACATGAGCCAAACTCCCCATGGACAACCTACTAAGAGCATCAGCAACCACGTTAGCCTTACTTGGGTGGTAGTGAAGGCTCATATCATTGAGAAGCTCAAGCCATCTACTTTGCCTGAGATTACTCTCCTTCTGCGTAAACACATACTGTAGACTCTTATGATCAAAAAAGATATCCACGTGAACACCATACAGAAAATGCCGTCATATTTTTAAAGCAAACACAACCGCCAACAACTTTAAATCATGAGTAGGATAGTTTCTCTCATGCACCTTCAACTGCCTAGAAGCATAGGAAATCACTTTCCCATGATGCATCAAAACATAACCAAGCCTTATGCGAGATGCATCACAATAAACAACGAACCCATCATTGCCCTTCGACAAAGTTAGAATCGGAGCCGAAGTCAACTTATCCTTCAACTTCTCAAATCTCCCCTCACAAGTATCCGACCAAGAGAACTTAACCTTTGACAGCGTCCAAGCGCACAGCAAGTGTGTGTGGTCTTATCAAGTAGTAAAGTGGCTTCAAGAAAGCCCAAGTATCGATCTCTTAGGGACTTGCGTTCGACGTCTATCCAATTTTAATTTAACCAATTGAGGAAAGTAGTAAATAGAGTTTTAGAATATAAACAAAAAAAACTAACTAATGTGGAAAAGTAAATGACTTTGGACAATCAAAGAATAGAGATACAGGGTAAAGGCTTCCAATCAATAATATTATGTTATTGAACTGCATTCATTAAATTGCTTATTGTGGTTGTTGATTCGTAGGGTTAATTTTATGATCATGGTTTCTAACCTCTAATCGTTTACCTAAGTTGAACCTTACAACTACATCGTTGATCGGGGATGTAATAATTCACTTAAGTTCTTTACAAATTTCATCCTACATATGAATCAAGTATGGTCTCTAAGTACATCCATGTCCTAGATACTAATTTGAATTCCTCGTTTCATAAAGAAATACAAACCATACTCTGCTTATTCCCTTGTTCTATCTCCCTATTCCCTCTCTCGAGATCACAAGGTTGACAATAAATGTATTCTAAGGGTCGCAAATCCTTAAAATAGTTAAAACAAGAATAAACAAACAACTAATAATGATAAGCAAATCAACAAACTTAATTCAAATCGTAATAATCATGATCTTGGCCTTAACCCCGGATATGAGTTTTAGCCTTCAATGGAAATATTCATCATCCAATCCCTTGGAGTGATGATACAAACCATGAAAAAACTAAATTAAAGAATGATAAAACCTAAATAATGTGTAAAGCAGCCTCATTAATCCTCCAAAGATGTCCAAAAGTGAATAATAATGTTTACAAAGATGTATTTATAGCATCCAAGTAGTCCCAAGACATGTAGGACTCAATTAGCATTCTTTTCCATGTCTAAAATGGACCTCACATCGTGAGTTTTGCAAATGGGAGTGAAAGTCGCGACGCGCAGGCTGGAAACGGGTTTTAAGGTCGCTTCGTGTGGCTTAAAAATGGGTTTTAAGGTCGAAACACGCCCTCATCTCAAAGGGTAACTATTTTGGGTCCCTTATGAATCTTGGTCCATAGCATGCGCCAATTATCCTTTCCACGCTCCCTCACTCGGCCAAGGCATTTCAGGTATCAAAATTTGCGTCAAGTTGCCTATTGTGCTTCTGTGATCCATTCCAAGCCTTTTTGAGTTGTTTCCACTTGATTGAAGCTTGTATATCCTTAATATATCATCATAATTCATTCACCAAGCATCCTATAGCATTGAAAACAACAATTTAGAGCTCAAAACAACACAACATATAACACAATGAACTAGAAACAGGAGCTAAGCATAGGCAAATTTCACTTTGATCTTTAACTCATTATTTCAACTTTTATCTTGATCCAATTGACCCTTAAACATTATTAACAAGTTGTTTCACGTATAAATGCACAATAAAAACCTTGGGAACTCATTAAAACACATTAGAACCCAACACAATAGACTAGACAAGCACCTAACTCAAGCTAGTAACACTAGTTTTCTCGGTTGAACTCTAAATGATCAATTTGAATCAAAACTTGTGTGAGAACACCATTAAATATAGTAAACACATACATGGACAATTAAATGCATATTTATATCATTATCAACACACTAAGAACATGAATCATCCTCAAAACAAAGATAAAAAGTCTAGAATGCCTAAATACACCCAACATCAACCTTCTTCTGAGTCAACTTAGTCAAAGGGGCAGTTATCGATGAAAATCTCTCCACAAACCACCTATAATACCCGACTAAACCTAAGAAACTCTGAATAATGGATGGACTCATAGGTTTAGGCCACTTCTTCGCCACAGCAACCTTTTGTGAATCCATCATGATCCCCTAACTAGAAATGATATGACCTAAGAAAGTCACAGCATTCAACCAAAACTCATACTTAGAGAACTTGGCATACAACTGTTGTTCCTTTAAGGTCTGCAACACCACATGAAGATGGTTAGCATACTCTACCTCACTCCTCAAATAAACCAAGATGTCATTAATAAACACAATAATGAAGAAATCCAAATACTGCTGGAAAACTCTAATCATCAAATCCATAAATACTGTTGGAGCATTAGACAATCCAAATGACATCACCAAAAACTCAAAATGCCCGTGAAAAGTCATCTTAGGGATATCCACCTCCCTAATCTTAAGTTGATGGTATTAAGACCAAAAATCTATCTTAGAGAGAACTTTTCACCTTGTAACTGGTCAAACAGATTATCTATCCTTGGGAGAGGATACTTGTTCTTGACTATCACCTTATTCAACTGCTTGTAGTCAATGAACACTCGAAGGAAACCATCTTTCTTGCGTACAAACAACACCGTTGCACCCCATAGAGAAACACTAGGACGAATAAACCCCTTATCTAGAAGCTCTTTGAGTTCCCTCAAATCAGCCGGATCCATTCTATATGGAGGAATAGAAATTGGATGTGCGTCCAAAACTAGATCAATACCAAACTCTATTTCCCTATCAGGAGGAACACCAGAAAAATCATCCAAAAAGTCCTCTGGAAATTCATTAACCACCGAAACTGACTGTAAAGAAGGATCTTCTGAATTAGAATATTTAACTTGGACAAAGTGATAAAGACAATCTTTGGAGATTCATCTTCGATCTCTAAGATAAGAAATAAATCTCCCTCTAGGAGCTAATGAAACACCTTCCCATTCTATCACCGGCTCACTAGAGAACCTAAAGATAACCTTACGAGTCCGACAGTCTAAGGACGCATAACTGGAATGTAGCTAATCCATACCCAAAATCACATCAAAATCCACTATTCCCAATTCAAACAGATCCACCAGAGTCTTTTTATCACCAACAGATACCACACACACCCTATAGACTCTCCTAGCAATAATCAAGTCTTCTATCGGAGTAGAAATAAAAAAAGGATCTAACATCACTTTCAGATCAAAACCAAAAGATACATCCACATAAAAAGTCACATAAGAGAGAGGGGACCCCAGATCAAGCAAATAATATATGTCACAAAAGAAAAGTTGTAACGTACCAATAACGAAATCAGGCAATGCCTCAGATTCCTATCGGGATACCAAAGCATACAACTTATTCCGACCAATACTAGAATCAGGAGCAGTAACAGAAGTAGATGCCACACCATCAGGTGCAGAAGTAGAAGATAAAGACACAGGAATCTTATTGGCTTCTGTAGCAACCTTATTAGTTGGACAATACCTGAGTCGATGGCCTACCTGGCTACACTTGAAGCACTTATCCCTCTCTTCATCGCAATAACCCCGATGAGGTCGACCATAAAACCAACAAGTAGGGTATAAAAAACTGACTGACCTCTACCTGCCTGAGACTGAGCACCCTGTGCCCGAAAATTATCACCACCATATTGACACCTGTCTCTCGACTGCTGTGGTAAGGAGCACTAATAGTAGAGAAGGAACAAGAACTACCCTACTTTTTTTTCTGCCACTTGTCGCCGTCTTTACCACCCTAAGACTGCACACCTCTCTGATCAAAAAATATGTTCCTCTTACCCTGTCTATCTCCGAACACCGCCTGCCTTCTCTTCTCATATTCCACTTGCAGCATACGAACAGTCAATCTATAGATGTCCATATCTGTAATGAGCAAGGCAGTCTTGCTTTCCAAAATCAAATCTCTATTCAACCCAGAAGCAAACTTTCTCATCCTCGTCCACGTGTCAGCCACTAAATTAGGAGCATACCTTGACAGCTGATGGAACTTCAAGGTATATTTCTTAATAGACATCCTCCCCTATCTGAGGTTCACAAACTTCTCCATCTTTACCTCCCTCAGCTCTTGAGGAAAGAATAGATCTAAGAAGTCTTTAGAAAAGGTATCCCACAAAGCTGCCTCTACCAAATCACCCTTATCCCTGTCCCACTTCTCATACCACTGATAAGCAATATCGTTGAGCTAATAAGCTGCAAAGTTTACCCACTCTACATTGGTAGCCCGTATCACCCAAAATATTTTCTCCATTTTATCCAAGAAAGCTAGTAGATCCTCTTCCATATTTACTCCAGAAAAGATAGGAGGACCCATCTTCATAAATTGGCCAACCCTTATGACCTCAATAGACAAAGCACCAAACACACTCCGCTCAGCCTGAGTAGCAACCATCTGAGCAATAGTATGAATCGATCTACGGAATTCTGCATTAGTCACCTCACCTTGAGGAGGACTAGTAGCAGTCGATGGAACTCCTTAATAGTCTGGAATAGGATCGTGATATCAAAGATGAATCCCAAAAGTAGGATGCACTCCTTTAGCATTATCCCCAGATGGAAAAAAAAAGGATTTCTTTGCATTCCAGGTCTAGGAGACATGGTCTGAAAGGTGAACAAACAAGGATTAGAGAGTATTCCAGAACTGAGATTTCAAGATTGAAGACAGAATACCAAGAAAGTGAAATATTCCAAAATGCCTTGTAGCCTCTCCCTTATAAGTGTGGCATGCTATACACCCCTAAAAGAGAGTCTACTCGACATAGTTTTGTGGATTTCTAAGTGACCATGAACCTAGGCTCTGATACCAACATGACACAATCTAAATTGGGGCCATATCGTAATAGGAATCCCAATTCCAACCAGGATCGAGGACCGTTCCCATTTCCCAACCCTAACCACCATCTAAGCCTCATGATGAGCTGAATTCTGAGCATATAACAAGATAGCGTAAATGCTCTCATGAAGACTCTGGGATAGGGACACAACCATGACTGACCCAACCGAGTCTAACCTTACCAAACTATACCAATACAAAACCAGAGGCCATAAACCAGGCTAAACAAAATAAGTTCCAAAATATAATATAATTAATCCCAAAATAAATTATGATGGAATAGTGAGAAATTATATCCGATGATGCCAGCCTCAATACCAATGCCAATACAAAGGCTGCCACTAATACCGTTCCTGCTCATACCAACCCACAGAAGTACCACAAAGCCTCTATCCAAAAGAGTAATAAAATCTGGTTGGGGCATGCCCCCAACCATGGCCAAAACCAATATCCAAAATAAAATTAAAGATTCTAAGAATGTCCATAACATGAAATGGAGACTTTAGGAAAGATGGATGCTCACCACTTTAATCCAAATATTTTCCCCGATTCAATCACTATGTAGGAGGATTCGAATGGTCGGTTCCTACATAGCGTGGGTATACAGCCGCCAGTAGACGGGTTAGCGAGTGAACGCTAGCATGAATCTCAAGATACGAATAAAATAATGCCAGTTATAAACCAAGTAAACTTATCCATAATGCATACAACCATACATACATATATATATATATAACTCTATTGGGAAAGGGAACCGGGTTTAGCATCCATATAAAACCTTTTTACCTGGGTTGTGTAACTCTGCCATCCTAAATCACCCATGGGCTATATGGGTTCAGTTTCCCCTGCTGAAAGGGCTCTGGTGTGTGAAGTCGCACGACCAGATCAGTATCCCTAGGATGACTAGTACATCCCCTAATAGTATAATATCATGCACACGATCCATTAAGACTAATCTTCATATCAGCAAATATGAGTTTCCAGTTTTGGTCCTGCTGGGACCGCCATCTTCCACGGCTTTGCTATGCATACCGCCATTATTGGCCAATTAAAACCCTTACAAAGTAATAAACCATTCCATTAATCAATTATTAAGCAAGGCCATTGAATAGTGGTATCGTCATACCACCCATACTTGCAAGCATTTATCCATAGCCAAACTATTTAGGTTAAGGGGACTTTCAAGTGCCCTTCCATTTACCATATTTAAACCACTTGGGGGATTCTATGTACCCAACAAGCATAATCAATTAGCCTTTAGCCTTTTCATACCATGCAAACCATGTAAAGTTTCCTTACATAATCCAAAAACAAGCAAGAGTTTCGTTTAAAGTAATCAATGCAATGAACATATCTTTATAAGCATTTTGTCAAACACATTGGGGGCATAATATGACCAAAACTAATTCCAATTACAATTACACCAATACCATGCATTCCAGTTATCTAAACCCACCATTAATGCATATAAAAGCATGATCAAACCATTAATGTCAAAAAAACCCAAATCATATTTGAAAATCATAAATCATGCAATAATGTAACCATAAAATCCATGCCTTTTGAGAATTAATAAGTAGGGAAGAGAAATATGCCTTAAACAAAGATGATGATGGAAAGAAATCACCAAGACAAGCCCCAAATCAATCCTCTAGTTGAAACCCTAGCTTCCTTCCCCAAAAGCTCTTGAGATAATTATGAAGTGTTTAGGAATAGTTTATAAGTGTTATTTAATTGAATAATAGGGTAAATACTCTTCCAAGTTGGTTAGAAGTCATGGAACCTAATTAGGATAAGTAGGGAAATGTCCAAAATACCCCCACTTAAGTTGCACAAAAATTCCATCATAGGTATATGACTGACCCTCACGTGTCGTACCCTCCTATACAATTGGTATCCATCACTCGTATCCAAGCCTCAAACCTTGGACCAAACATTGTCCCAATATACGACTCATCCAGCTAAGTCGTATCCATAGCATACGATTCATATCCTCAATCTGTATCCCTGGCAGAATGAAATACCAAGAGGATTGAATATTATCCAATATACAAGTCCTAGGTACTATTTGTACCTTGGCCTACGGCTCACATTTAGCAACTCGTACCCAGACACCACCTAAGTAACCAAGTTTATGACTAAGTATGGGAACCAAAAGAATTATACCCACCAATACGACTCATACCCCTAAGTCGCACCCATTCCAGTAACAAAATCCACCCCACCAACCAACACTGGTCAGCATACGATAGGTCTATACCACCCGTACCCAAGTATACGGCTCATACCAATGAGTTATATTAGGTCCAGCGATCAAAATTTCAAGAAATTTTCTAAAAGTCAAAACCCAAGTTGTTATTTACCCCATCAAAAATCCAGTAACCTCTACAATCATCACCTTGCAACCACTAATTAGAGGCATGGACATTTATGCTTTTAAGCACTCAGAACTCCATTTTCAACTTCTTAGAGTACCAAAATTACTCCTCTAATAGCACATTCCTATTCCTCAAAAAATTTCAAACCTATACCAAGAGTTCACGTAAGCCATCTACTTCTCCCCCGCTTTGGCTCTACATAACACCATATGATAACTCCCTAGACTTCCCGTGCTGAGAAATCTTAAGAGTGTAAGCTAGGCATACACAACACCCCTAGTTCAGAATTGAGTATACATTACTCTTGCAACCCAAGACTCTTATCCATCTAGTGATTTAGCCATCACTTCTACTTCAACACTTAGGCCTCATACCTATTTCACAATTACATATGCTACTATTTTATAAAAAATCACCTAGATTCTTTCACATATTACATCACCATACTAATTAACCCAGACAAACCTTGTATCACTATCCCCGAGTTAACATTTCTATCACCATAATTAGCATCAAAATCTCAAACTTAGTGTCTAACAATGATCAAGTACCACTCATGAAACAACCACGAAAAACACTAGTTTACCCAACAGAAAGATCGCTCTAAATTCCTTATCCCATCGCCAACATCCTATACACATCCTTATAAGCTCATCTTTCTTATACACGAATAACATCGGTGCATTCCACGGGGACACACTAGGATAGATAAAAGTCTAAAAAATCTTTTAATTTCTCCTTGAGTTCCTTCAACTCAGTTGGAGAATTATATAAGGAGGGATGGAAATAGGATGAGTGTCCAGAACAAGATCAATCCCAAACTCAATCTCCCTATCCGAAGAAACACCAAGAAGGTCATCAGGAAAGACCTCAGGAGATTCATTCACCACCGAAACTGAATACAAAGAAGGACCCTCTGAGTTAGAATGTTTAACTCAGACTAAGTGATAGAGACACCCCTTGGAGATTAATCTCTAAGCTCTAAGATATGATATAAGTTTCCCCTTAGGAGCTAGGGAACCACCCTCTCATTCAATAACCGACTCAATAGGAAAATTAAAGGCAACCCTATAGGTCCGATGATCTAAGGACGCATAGAACGAGTACAACCAATACATTCCCAGAATAACATCGAAATCCATCATATCTAACTCATAAAAATCCACTTAGATCTCCTTAATATCAACAGATACCCCACACCATATATAGACCCTTTTAGCAATCACAAAGTCACCTATCAGGCTAGAAACAGAAAAAGGATCTGAAACACACTTTGAACCATAACCAAAATACACAGCCCTAAATAGGGTCATATAGAGAGAGGACCCCGAGATCAAGTAAATGGTACATATTATGGGAGAGAAGTTTCAATATACCAGTAATGATATTAGGAGATGCCTTGAACTCTGAGGGATAGTAAGATCATAGGGATGGTCCCAGACAGTGTCGAAGCCAAAAGTAGCCCTCCTTAGTGCAGGAGATAGAGAAGTGGCAACCGGTATTCTATTTATCCCAGTGGCAATCCTTGTGGGACACTCTCACTGCATGTGTCCTAATTGACCACAACTGAAACACTGATTCCTCCCTTTATATCAATAACCGCAGTAGAACTAACTGCAAAATCGGTAGGGAGGATAGAGTGGGGATGATTGAACTCCACCATCCCAAAAATGCTATTCACCAAAAGAATGAGGATAAGGGACACTAACAACTACATGGGAACTCCTCGGATTCCCTTGATCTAACTACTATCCACTACCTCTACCACTAATTTTTTGACCTCTTCCCCAGTCTGAATAGTGAGACTTTTTGCTCTGCCTATTTCTCAACCTTGCCTTATTGTTTCTCACACCAATAGGACCAGACTAGCGTGATAGAGAAGCCACTATATGGGTCAACAGATGAATAGAACGTCAAAACTCGACATTTGTAATATCTCATTGAGGTGACTAAGCATAAGTGTCACCTTTTGGAGTAGGGTCAGTTGAGACCGGTGGAACTCTATAAGGAAAATCAAAAGCAGCGACCCTTGACCACATTTGTACCCCATGAGGTGAATAAGATCCATCTACCTTGTCCTCAGGAGGGACAGAAGAGTTTCCACGAGTTTCAGATCTCCTCAATGGCATGATTTGAAAAGCGAACAAACGAGAATTAGAGAGATTCGAGATTTTAGACTCTATAGCTCGAGATAGAAAATCAAGAAAGGTAAAACATTCCTGAATGCCTCATAGCCTCCTGATTATAAGTATGGTGCACAACACACCCATAAGTAAGACTTTACTTAACATAGCTTTGTGGATACCCTATGGCACCAAAACCTAAGCTCAGATACCAACTTAACACGACCCGAGCCAGGGCCTTGTCGTAATGGGCATCTCAAGTCCAACAAGAACCGGAAACCACCCCCAATACCCAATCCAACCAACCAATATATACCCTGAGTAGGATGAATTCTGAACATATAACAAGATAGGGTAATTCAAAATATAATGACTTTGGGACTTTGGAATAGGTCTATAAGCGAGACCAACCCCAAAAAGTCAAATCCACCAATAATAAACCAAACCCAACAATAACCAAAATCATATCCATGTCATACCTAAGTCCACAGTTGTCCATACAAAGCCTTTAGAATCAATACCGAAATATTCGGTAGGGACATGTCCCCGACCATAGCCAAAACAAATATCCAAGTCTAAATCAATAAAGACATAAGAAACCAAAACTAGAAATGGAGCCTTCTGAAGTATGAAAGCTCACCACTTCAAGTCAGCCCAAGTAGTTCCCGAAGTCCAAGTTATTAAGCAGGAGGTGTAGTATGATCAACACCTGTATCGCGTGGGGATACAGTGCCCGAAGATGGTTAGAAGTTGGAGCACTAGTATGTAACTAAGGATAAGGATAATACAATGCCAACAGGTCAAAACCAATCCATCATGCATATAACTGATGTAATACATATATATATATAATCCATGTCGAGAAAGAGAATTAGGTTTAGCATACCCTTAAAACATTTAACCTGGGTTTATGTAGATTTACCATCATAATTTACCCATGGGCTATATGGGTCCAGTGTTACCCCCTGAACGGGCCTCAATGTGTATAGCCGTACAAACTGGAGATACCATAGGTGGTCGGAGATTCTCTTGTACCCTTCAACCTATATGATACATATATACAAGTATAACTTAGGGGATTCCTATGTGCCCCATAAGTATATGGTCGTCATGATCAGTCCTCATGTTGGCAAACATGAAATAGCACAATGGCACGTTCGGCTTGCTTCTCGCCCGAAAGAACCACACGCCGACATTCTCAGTGAGCGCCTATGCCAACTAGCGACAGTCGCTTTAAAGTGCCTTCAACACCTTTACCCCCCCTTATATATGCTTTAAAAACCCAACACAACTAGGTTATCCCTATGGTAACTTTTTTGACACCTTTAGCTTTGAATTTCGAAGCTCTAAAGGATCGTTAGGCCGTGTCAACCTTTCGGACTCACACCTTCATGGTAAGCTATCACAACCCACCATCATTTCTCAATTAAAACCATTAGAACACAACCAGCCATCAATTCCAAGAGTCAATTATTAAGACTTTTATTAGTGGTATCATCATACAGACTATAGCTTGCAAGCAATGTCATTAGCCAAACCTTAGGGGATTCCCGTGTACCCTGTAGACTCCATTATTACTTATTACTAGGGGATTACCATGTACCCTACAAGTATTTAATTATAAGTTCACTTGGGGAATTCTCATGTAACCCACAAGGTTTTTAAAACCATCCTCAACCAGTTAACCATTCATACTATGCATTAGTTTTCAAAGTAGTAATGCAAACAAACACTTTGGGGATTCCATTGTACCCCTAACAATATGGTTTACACTTAAACCAATATCATGGCAACCAAGTCCTTCCCAAATCATTTTAGACCATCCAAACAAATTTAGGGTTCTATTACCTTTTATGAAATATAAAGATTTCAATTCAATGATTAGAAACTTGAACCCATTTAACTTATTAAACCACTATGATCACTATTTAAATTAATTTTTGGCCAACAAGGCCTTTACAAACCATTTATGAACCATTCATATTCATTCGACTTAGATATTTTCACAAACATGTTGAGGGCATACCATTATCAAGACAAAAAACCAAGATAAAAACTACCAATTTTAGGGTTACTCGTGACCCATTTGTTAAAGCACAATTACCAATCACCCCGATGTTTAAACCATCACTAAAAATATGTATAAACATAATTTGAACCTAGAGTAAACAATACTCACCAATATGCATCAAAACCCTCAACATTGTTTTTCAAACAACCATTAATGAACCATAATCAATGTTTAAAACACATGATATTTGAGAATTAAAAATGAGGGCAGAGTCACATGCCTTATTCACGAAGATTCACGAAAGAAACTTGACACTTGAGCCTCTAGATGAACACTTTAAAGAAACCCTAGCCCCAATCTTCAAGAGAGAGTTTTGAGAGAGTATTTGGAGTGTTTGATCTCTTAATGGTGTGTTATGAGAGGCCACAACCTGTTATAAGATGTGGGTACTTAAGGAACTTGGGGTGGGAAATGTCTATAATTTCCCCAGCTTAAATGCTGAAAACTTAACTACAAGAGAGTAAGATCATACCCCTTAAACCATACCCTAGGGTATGAGTGGTACCCTTATCTCGTACCCTAGACATGCTCTTCGACCTCAATACTGACCAACATACGACCACACAAGGACCAACTTGTATCTTAACATATTACCCGTACCCTTTAAATCGTACCTTGGTCAGAATACTTTGGACAAGACTTAGGGTATCATACGATTAGGCTTTTTACTTCTAGTACCCTATCATACGACTAGTAAGATACCTAGTCGTACCTTGGACAATAAGTGACATAAAACACAATATGAATCATAGAGTTAGGGTCCCTAAGACATACCACATCATACGACTAGTACCCCAAGTCATATGATTTTAGTGAGCTCAAAGTCAAAAAAATTCTAAGGGTCAAAAACCCAGGGTGTTTCATTTATATAATTCTAAATTAAGTTGCTCGAACTCTCCAAAAATGCAATACTTTTAAATGATATGACACTCAACTCATGACATTTTTTAAGAACATAAATCCAGTAGCCCCCTTAACTAGCTCCTGAAAGATAAATAAAGGGAACTTATTTTCAAATTAGGTGATGGCAATTGTTTTTTGTATCACTAATACTTTGCCTCTAGATTGTTGAATCTTGTGAAATTAAATCATAATTTGAGTGCTATGCATAGCTATTTAGATTCATTTTGATTTGGGAGTGCAAATAATTGGTGGTACTTTGCTTTTGATAATTGTTTACAAGGTGACTCATATCCCAAGAGAGAAGGGTGTGACATCATATTACAGTCACAAAAGGGATCTTCTTAATTGATTGTCCTGCTGTTGTTTATCAAATAAGGATTCTGAAAAGATAGTCTTGATTCTTAAGGGATGTTGTATGAATAATCTACTTTAGCTTGGTAGCTTATATGTTTATCACTTGTCAATGAATAAACAGCAACAGAAGTGTCAACTTGCTAGGTAATTGTAATTTGTGCATCCAGATTTGAGTAAAAGATCATTAAGCCTAAGATAAGTTGGTGTTGCTCAGATGACCTTTCTTAACAAAAGTTATGGTCCAACAGATAAAAATGCACGAAAAGGATGCCCTTATTTACTATTTTTTTATAGCTGTGACATTTAGTAGTGAATTTTGAAGAGATAGACGAGTTGTCGTCCTACTTTAGGACCTGGTCCCAAATAGACTTATGCAACAGGAAACTTAATAATGCAATACGTAAAAAAGTAAACAAGTAACATAGTAATTTTTACGTAGAAACTCCTTGCTCAAGGGAGAAAAACCACAACCTGTCTCCAAGATTTTCAAAGCTTTACTAATATTCAAGCAACCTTGAATACAGACTCCAAACATCAAGGATTAAACTCCTAATCCTTCTTCTCCTCGTAATAACTCTATTACAAAGAGAAACATGCAATAACTCTACTGCACCAAGACCCATTTAAATATAACTGAATCAGCAAGCTAATTATAGCTTTAAAGTCACCTAACTCTAGATGATGTTATTTCCCTCTACGGGTACGTAGAATCTGTATATGTAAACAACAACTTCAACGTTAGTTCTATGTTTAAAAACACGAACACAATGAAGTGCAGTAAATACCCTCAACACAAGATCAAAGTGATCTTTCTTAGAGGTGTATTTTATTTTCAAAAATAAAAATGAAAACAAAAATGGCCAAGTCGCCCGAATTCACGAACTTTCCTTAAGGAAATAATTCCCCTCACTGTACCCGAGGTTGCGGAATTTTCCTCTATGGATAAAATGGACAAACAGACCAATTGTAGCGGTACCTCAAACAATTGGAATATCGTCAAACTCACTTAACGGATTGAATGATCACACAGAGTATTTGTAAAGACAAGAAGAGAGTTTATTGTAGAAAAATTCATATCAAAACCTGTGAATGAAAGCAGGTTTATATAGTCTGTGAGATGCCTCTTCGAAAAGGTAGCATTGGTTCACTTAAATGGTGTGATGTTTCTGGAAATTCATGTGCGTTTACCCAAAGAACGTGTCCTTCTCCAAATAGACATACCAGTTCATGAAACAGTACATCAATTCGTTGAACAGACATATCATTTCATTGAACAATTGCATCAGTTCAAAGCAGTGTATCATTTCAGAAAATACTATTTCAAAATTTGTATGCATGTATAAATAGAGGATTACTAGTGTATTTTTCTTTTGGCATTCATATTAAATTTATGTGAAATAAAATTTGTCCAAAAAGATAGATCTCATCGATCGATCATTTGACAAATCCAAATCCAAATCCAAATCTGAAGCCGAAGCCAAAGCCGAAGTCGAGTCGAGCGAGCGACGATGACAGCATGAGGCATTTCTTATTTCTTGCCTCACTTAGCATGTGGAGTAAGTGCTTTATATTAAAAACACTCCATAGTTCCCTTCTCCCACCAATGTTGGAGAATTAGTAAACTTTCTAATTTTGGGAGTACACCTTCTAAATTGGTGTCTCCTTTCTTCCACCATTTTTCTCTCCATTTTCCATTCACACCTTTTTCATACATATTGAACCCAAAAATCCCCCACATGAATGGGGAATGGCTATTTTTCGTAAAAATTTTATGGACAAGTATGTAATCATCAAGCAAAGACTGATTGCATCTAGATAAGTGGTTTCCCTTTGAAATTTCCGTAGTGAACATGCATCGGATGCACTCGGTAAATCATTAGATTTGATATTTTTAAACTTCCAAGCTTTAATGTACACCTAGATAACATATGTCACACAACCAGCCTTTTACCATTTTATGGTTCTCACAATTTTGTTCTTTTCAGCCATGAACACGTCCCGGTTTCATAAGAGCTTAGAGAATAGGCCTTTACTAATATTCTCCTTGAAGCGGCTTCCAGTTCTCCCTCACATAGGTGATTTCTAAACGTTCAATTCTATAGATTAAACTATTTGGTCAAATCTGCCAAATTTAGATAATCGTTAAATGACTTTTCACTTTAAGTCTTATCCTTGATTACTATACATTATATACATCATGAGAATGGGTTGGGTAATTGACAATGTTGAACCTGTCAGACACAACTTTATTTGATCTCCTTGAACCGAGCTCTTAGGATCTCCAGTCTTCTAGGTAGAGTTGCCTTTATGCTAACTTGTCTTAGGCCTTAAACCCATTCCCTTGGATGTCCTTTCCACTCCTTCTCTAGATAGGCCTTTTATAAGTGGATCCGACATATTATCCTTTGACTTTACATAGTCAACAGTGATAATTCCACTAGAGAGAAGCTTCCTGATGGTATTATGTCTCCATCATATGTGATGAGATTTACCGTTATACATCATGCTCCTTGCCCTACCTATTGTCCCTTGGGTATTACAGTGTATACATACTGGTGCCACTGGCTTGGGCCAATAAGGAATATCTTCTAAGAAATTTCAAAGACATTCTGCTTCTTCGCCGACTTTCTCCAATGCAATAAATTCAAATTCCATTGTAGAGCGAGCAATACAAGTCTATTTGGATGATTTCCGAGAGACTGCTCCTCCACCGATAGTAAATACATGTCCACTTGTGAATTTTACTTCATTCGATCCGGTGATCCAATTTGCATCACTATATCCTTCAAGTACTGCAGGATATTTATTATAATGAAAAGCATAATCTTGAGTGTATTTAAGATACCCCAAAACTCTTTTCATTTCCATCCAATGAGTTTTGTTAGGATTACTCATGTACCGAATTAATTTACTAATATCACATGCTATGTCTGGTCGTGTACAGTTTATTATATACATTAAACATCCCAATACTCTTGCGTACTCCAATTGTGAGTCACTTTCACCTTCATTTTTTAGAAGTGCAGAGTTCACATCCAATGGAGTCTTGGCAATACCAATTTCCATATACTTGAACTTGTCAAGTACTTTTTCGATATAATGAGACTGTGACAATGCTAACCCTTGTGGAGTTCGATGGATTCTTATGCCTAAGATCACATCTGTAACTCCAAGGTCTTTCATATCAAACTTGCTCTCGAGTATTCGTTTGGTTGCATTTATGTCAGAAATGTCTCTGATGATGATCAACATATCATCCACATATAAACAAACAATGACTTGGTGATTCGGAGTGTCTTTAATGTAAACACATTTATTTATCTTGAACCCGTTTGCCAACATGGTTTGGTCAAACTTCGCATGCCATTATTTAGGTGCTTGCTTTAGTCCATACAATTACTTAATAAGTCTACACACTTTATTCTCATTCCCTAGAACCACAAAACCCTTAGGTTGTTCCATGTAAATTTCTTTCTCCAATTCTCCATTTAGGAAAGCGGTTTTCACATCCATTTGATGGATTTCAAGACCATATACCGCAGCCAAGGCAATTAACATTTGAATCGATGTTATCCTTGTTACTGGCGAGTATGTATCGAAGTAATCTAGGCCTTCTTTTTGTTTGAAGCCTTTTACTACAAGTCTTGCCTTGTATTTTTCAATACTACCATCCGTTTTTATCTTCCGTTTGAAGATCCATTTAGAACCTAAAGGTTTATTTTCGGGAGAAAGATCAACCAATTCCCATGTATGGTTGCTTAAGATTGAATTAATCTCACTATTGGCTGCCTCTTTCCAAAAGGATGAGTTCAAAGATGCCATTGCTTCCCTAAATATTTGAGGCTCATTTTCTATGAGAAATGTTACAAAATTCGATCCAAATGAAGTAGACATTCTTTGACGTATACTACGTCTTGGATTTTCTTCACTATGTACATTCTCACTTGGTTTATCTCGAGGTCGTTTAGATACTCCACTAGACTGTTCATGTCTAATTTTATACGGGTAAATGTTTTCAAAGAATTCAGCATTGTCTGATTCAATTACCGTATTTTCATTAATATCCGGATGTTCGGATTTATGAACCAAAAATCGACATGCTTTACTACTTTTAGCATATCCTATGAACACTCAGTCCACCGTCTTAGGTCCTATCTTAACCCTTTTAGACATAGGAATTTGAACCTTTGCTAGACACCCCCACACTTTGAAATATTTCAAGTTAGGTCTCCTTCCTTTCCATTTTTTATAAGGAATTGATTGTGTCTTACTATGGGGAACTCTGTTGAGTATATGATTGGCTGTAAGGATAGCCTCCCCCCATAAGTTTTACGATAAACTGGAACTTATAAGCAAGGCATACATTATTTCCTTCAAAGTTTGGTTTTTCCTTTCCGTAATTTCATTAGATTGAGGTGAATATGGGGTTGTATTTTGATGGACGATTCCATTCTCTACACATATTTGCGCAAAGGGAGATTCATATTCTCCGCCCCTATCACTTCTTAGCATTTTGATCTTTTTGTCTAACTAATTTTCAACTTCAGTTTTATATTGCCTAAACTCATCTATTGCTTCATCTTTACTATTTAGCAAGTAGACATAATAGTATCTAGTGCAATCGTCAATAAAAGTTATGAAATACTTTTTTCCACCACGTGATGGTGTTGACTTCATATAACAAATGTCAGTGTATATTAAGTCTAGGGGATTGGAATTCCTTTCAACGGACTTATAAGGATGCTTTGCATACTTCGATTCCACACACGTTTGACACTTTGATTTATTGCACTCAAAGTTTGGCAAAACTTCTAAGTTAATCAGTTTTCGTAATGTTTTGTAATTAACATGGCCTAAACGTTTATTCCATAAATCATAAGACTTAAGAAAATAAGAAGAATTTGAACTTTTATTTATTTCAACAGTCATTACATTCATCTTATAAAGGCCTTCCGTCAGATAGCCTTTTCCTACATACATTTCTCTTTTGCTAATGACAATTTTTCCAGAAACGGTTACACATTTGAAACCGTTCTTGTCTAGAAGTGAAACAGAAATTAAATTCCTACGTAACTCCGGAACATACAAGACATTGTTAAGTGTCAAGACCTTTCCTGAAGTCATTTTCAAGCATATTTTTCCTGTTCCTTCTACCTTAGCAGTAGCGGAGTCAGCCATGTAGATCATTTCTTCTACTTGAGTCGGAGCGAATGACGAAAATAACTCTTTGTTGGCACATACATGGCGGGTGGCACCAGTATCCATCTACCATTCGCGAGGATTCCCCACCAAGTTGCATTCTAAGAATATACCACACAGATCATCACATTCTTTGTTGGATTCAATCGTATTTGCTTGATCTTTATTCTTGCCTTTCTTCGGGGCACGACAATCCGTGGACTTGTGGCCAATCTTGCCACAATTGAAGCATTTTCCCTTGAATTTCTTCTTGGGTTGATTGCTTCCTTGTTCAGCTTTCTTTCTTTTCGTAGAATTGTTTTGGTCATCTTCTACAATATGTGCTCCATTAATTGTAGAATTCCTTTTTGACCTTCTCTCGGTGGCTTTATTGTCCTCTTCAATACGCAGTCAGATAATAAGATCTTCGACAGTCATCTTCTTCCGTTTATGCTTCAAGTAGTTTTTGAAGTCTTTCCACAAAGGTGGTAGTTTCTCAACTATCGTTGCTACTTGAAATGCATCATTCACAATTAAACCTACAAAACAGTTTATGTGAGTATTAAGAACTTTTTAAATTTGTTCAACTAAGGTATTTTTCAAAGACATACCTTCTGCTAGGAGATCATGTATGATGACTTGCAACTCCTGCACTTGAGAGACAACCAATTTGCTATCTATCATTTTAAAGTCCAGGAACCGTGCAACAAGGAATTTCTTAATTCCCGCATCCTCTGTTTTATATCTTCGTTCAAGTGCCCCCCACAATTCCTTCGATGTTTTAGTTCCACTGTAGACATTGTAGAGGTCGTCTTGGAGACCACTCAGAATATAATTCCTGCAAAGAAAGTCTGAATGTTTCCAAGCTTCTACAATTACGAAATGCTCTTTATTCGAGGTTCCCTCGGGCACCTCAGGAGCGTCTTCTCTAGTGAACCATTGCAGACACGAAGTGGTGAGGTAAAATAACATCTTTTGCTGCCATCATTTAAAGTCAATGCCCGCAAATTTTTTGGGCTTCTCCATCGGTGCTATTGTAGGCAGAGCATTTATGCGACTTGATGTGGCAATATTAGTTGCCCCCACAGACGTTGCCGTATCTTGAATTTGACTATCGCTTGTTATTTTTCCTGTCACCACAAGACAAAAAATACTTAGTATTTTCAGAATACTACTTATAAAGTTAAGCAACTTTAAACTTTTCTTTTTGTTTCTAGTTGACAATGAAGTTTTTATGACTTTCAATTGTCAACCGAATGTTCTTTAACTTGTGATGAAGTTTTTATGACTTCAAATCACTAGTTAAGTTCAGGCGGAGTAGAAAGTTAAAACTTTAATCTCCAAAAACAAGCTATACAGATTCTGAAAGTTATTTCCTTAAGATTGTTATTTCCTTCTACGGGTACGCAGAATCTGTATATGTAAACAACAACTTCAACGTTAGTTCTATGTTTAAAAACATGAACACAATGAAGTGTAGTAAATACCCTCAACACAAGATCAAAGTGATCTTTCTTAGAAGTGTATTTTATTTTCAGAAATAAAGATGAAAACATAAATGGCCAAGTCGCCCGAATTCACGGACTTTCCTAAAGGAAATAATTTCCCTCACTGTACCCGAGGTTGCGGAATTTTCCTCTCAGGATAAAATGGACAAACAGACTAATTGTAGTGGTACCTCAAACAATTGAAATATCATCGAACTCACTTAACGGATTGACTGATCACACAGAGTATTTGTAAAGACAAGAAGAGAGTTTATTGCAGAAAAATTCATATCAAAACTTTTGAATGAAAGAAGGTTTATATAGCCTATGAGATGCCTCTTCGAAAAGGTGGCATTGGTTTACTTAAATGGTGTGATGTTTCTGAAAATTCATGTCCGTTTACCCAAAGAATGTGTCCTCCAAACAAGCCGAAGCCAAGCCGAGCGAGCGACGATGACAGCACGAGGCATTTCTTATTTCTTGCCTCACTTAGCATGTGGAGTAAGTGTTTTCTATTAAAAACACTCCATAGTTCCCTTCTCCCACTAATGTGGGTGAATTAGTGAACTTTCCAATTTTGGGAGTACACCTTCTAAATTGGTGTCTCCTTTCTTCCACCATTTTTCTCTCCATTTTCCATTCACACCTTTTTCATACATATTGAACCCAACAGATGACACCACTGAACACAGGAACTAGAACAAGACACCTACTGGTAATGAATAATAACCAGTAGACAGTGTTTACAACCACAAGACAAAGACTTAATTACAACAAGAACATGAAATACAACTTGTGAGCTAGTAGGTCCCTTGTTGCGAGTGAGGCTTTGATTCAAGTGCTTCAAGAGAGTTTTTTGTTGTGAGAATATGGAAGCATGGTTTTCTTGTTGTTGAAAATGACCATATATATGAGACAAGAAAACCTAGGATGAGTCTCATTGGTTGAGATGAAAAAGTGCAGCAGCTTTCTCACCAACTTTGTGTACTTTCGTCCAGCTATACAGCTGACCATTGACAGTGGCGTGAATACAATCAACCAGGTCCCTTAGTAGTTTGCAGTTTTGTCATCACAGGATCTTCAGGAAATAGGTCCCAAAATATAATTTGACAATCATCAGAACTAAGGACTTAACAGATTTGAAGTCACAACTTCTACTGCTAGGTAGAAGACTGAGCAAACTTTTGTAAACATTGCAGCATCTCTTCCTCCAAGGGTCACTTAAAAGGTACTCAATTTAAAGGAGAGAAGAGGAAAACATAAGGAAAATGAGCATCTGTTAAATTTAGAGATCATAGAATTTCTGAGCTTGAAATAATTTTCAAGATAGCATATATCAAGATTTGAGGTTTTATAACTTAATATAATCTGCACAACCATGAAAGAACAAAGCTTATTTTTTAACAAAAGATACTTTTTTTAATTCATTAAGGCATATTCATCCAATCATGTTGGAAACAGAATTTCCTCAACCACATCAATGTATAACATTAATGTCGACTTTGCATAAAAGGACAAATATCAATCACGACAGTTAGGAGTTAGGACATTAATCATCGACTAGACTACTCTTCACTTTAACGAGCACGTACAAATTAGAAATGGTAGATATCACATTCAGTTCATGGTTGTTGACCAAATTGGGTGCATATAGTTGAAGTTCAACTTACCTTAATAATATGAGTTTCCTCTCCTTTCTGGCAGGTATGACTATTCAGGGTTGGACACTCAACTGACAATGTATGAAATATTTCTTTAGCAGATTAAATTTAGGTTATATGAGATAAATTATTTGACTATATATTCTTTTTATTCTATTCCCAAGTATGTTGAACACTTATGCCAACATAGAAGTTGCATATGAGTGTCTTTGAAGAGACATATGGATGAAAGGGGAGGATATGATATTATATGGACAGTCTGTTGGTAATGGACCAGTATTATATTTGGCATCCCGCTCATCAAAATTGATAGTTGTGGCTCTACACAACTCTCTGGAGTTCGCCACTTGCATCCAGTTAATCGGATATACTAGTTTGACATATATAAGGTTAACATTCTATTTGCGGCAATTATGCAGAGTTCTGTTTGACCAAATTTTAGTATTTATTTTTTTGATTGTTTTAATTAGCTATTTTTTCCCTTCTCTCGAATGCAGAATCTTGACAAGATACTTTGCTTGAATGTCGAGTCCCCATGATTCATGGGAGTATCCATATTCCCTTTATATTTATATCATATTACCTTAGAAATGTTTTATCAATAGAGCCGTTATATTATTTTACTTAGCCTGTCTTTCCCATGACTCCCCTCCTTAGTTACATAGTGAGATTCGAATAATGTGAGATTGCAATGAGTGATTTCACAAGTTTGCACTAGCCACAGATCAAACTTTTGATAGTTCATGTCTTTTAGTCTGGTGATTATAGAGCCATAGCGCTTTCACACTTTTGTTAGGTTTTGTAGGCCATATAAACAATACTGCTAAGTTTTGGATCTCTTCTTGGTGATTATTATCTTGGTTAGGAATTACTGGTGCAATTACTTAAGCCTGCTCATTTGTAGTATGAAATCCTGTCAATATATAAGAGAAGCGGTAGCAAATGGATTTAACCAGACCAAGTGAAAAGCACTGAACCCTTTCAAGATCAGAATGCTCCAGGAGTCTAGAGGTACTATGGATCCTCTGACACCCCATTGGGTTGCTTTGCCAAGTATCACTGGTGTTGCTGGTAGATCATGATGTATCCTTGAGATGGTTGTCTCCTGTCCCCACTAGGATTTCCAAATCTTAAGAACTAGAACTTTTCAGCTTGAGCCGAGTAGGTTGGGGTTTGATCTTTTGCTTCTCCCATTGACCATAGAGCCAGAGGCACACGAGAACAAGCGCTGAATAATGATTCGACATTTATGTATATGAGCTGAAATTCAGTTCTTACATGTCATTCCTCCCTATTCATTTCGTTTTGTTTGCATTCTTCTGTGTCTATCTCTTGATTTTTTTTCCCCACAATTACCATTAAAAACCTATTTGTTTCATAACCAGTTTTACTATTATTATCCTACCATTGGTATTATATATTATTCTTCAAATTTTTTGCTACTGCTATTTCTTACACTTTTGTTGCGGCCTTAACTTCTCAACTGATAACGGGACTTGCAAAAATGTATGTCGCTTTTATGCATTTAAATGATCATTCTTTGAGTCTTTTTTTTTAGCTTGTAATGAAGATTTGAAATTCTTGGTGTAGCCCTATCTGGTATTCCTCTTGATAGAGCGTTAGAGCTTTATAATACTCATAATCATCCTCTATGCACTATTGTTTTATTTTTCAATTTTGCCCAATGGCATTACCAAAAAAGTAGATGTTATCAACTTTAGTTGACATAGAATTCACATATTCCTTCAGTGACTAACAACAGTTCTCTTATGGGAATGTGAACATTCTTTCATTTCAGATTGTCACTCAACCGATAGTTATTATCTCAGAAAATCATCATTCATTTCAATTACAAATTTCTAATTATCTATAGATACATGGTCTTCAGACCTTGTTATTAAACCTGGTGTGATTTCATTTCTGCCATCTTTTTGTCCATTCTCCAGCCGCTGGCCTCTGCTTAGGAGTCCTTGTTATCTTCTAACTAGTTCTTCTTTTTCAGGTAACTCATACTGATGCACTAGTTTTTGAAAGTGACAGTTGTTCAATGGGGGAAAAGGGAACAGTTTCACCATAAGAGGTATTTTATGTACTATGTGTTTACATTATTTAACTTGGAATGGTTTCCCATGCCGTCCCTTTGTGTTTCTTATAGCAGCATTCCTTATATATTCTGTTGGTAGCTTTAAGAGCCTGACTTAACCACAATCTTATCCAAAGACGGGACAAGTTGAAAGAGCTTCGGTAGTTATGCTTTCTGTCTCACGTAAGAAAGAGAGTTTACAGTGCAAGAGACTAGAAAGAAAACAACAACTATATATCTCTTCTTACTTAAAACTTGTCAGCTATAAATACATTAAGCCATTACAAAATGAATATAGAAAATCGAAAAAGCAGCCATATCTGTGAAGCAAGAACCTATCAACTTTTTACGGCCTGTTGAATTAAGTCAGTTTTTCTAGATTGTTTACTCTAGCTGTTGGTGTATATACCGCAATTATAATAAATTATTACCGTTGAAAGTAAAATGAACAAAAATGAAGAAAATAAACTTGTTGGCTGAGGCACGGATATCTCGCTCTCTTTAAGGAGATTCAAGCCCACTGCGGCATAATCTACACCGATCCAGCAGTATATCTCTTGACTTGTCCCTCCAGGATACAACAACCCATCAACGATATACAACTCAAGAAACTCTGGATTAGTTGAAGAGTCCAAATCCCCACGACAAAAACACATTTCTTCAACATATTAAAATTCTCTTTTGTATTGTGAATATAGTTGTAGACTTAGAATATTTTCTTTGTCTCAACTCTCTCTTTCACTAATATAATTACTTTCTTTTGTATACTGAATATAGATGTAGACTTAAAATATTTTTTATGTCTCAACTCTCTCTTTCACTACTACTCATAATAATATTTTTCCACACTTATCATCTTTTTCTTCTCATACAACAAAGGAAGAAACACCACTATTTATAGGTGAAACATTCATCCTTGCATTGAATAGGAAGAAAGTGGGTAGTAAAGTTGGTAGATAAATGGTCTTTAGGTTACAAGAAACTAATGTCATGAGAGTTACAATAAACTAATGGTCATATGAGTTACAAGACATAATGTGGCAGATAATGGACAAATAAAGTGTTTGAAGTTACAAGAGTTATCAAAATATAATGACACCACTTTTTTCACTTTATGCTCATCAATTATTATGCAATTTAATTTTAATATTAAAATGCATCAACATTCTCCCACTCATTTTAATATTCAAATGAGAGAGTTATCACCAATTTAGTTGAATAGAGACTATCGCGTATTATAAAGGTGTGCTCTGCATTGAACCTCCTCGTAGTAAAACAGTAACCTTTACTTCAGAGTCAGTAATGGTCTCAGACTTGAACTATGACTGCTTTAGGGAAATAAAGGATCTGCTTACACACAACAATCAAGGTGTTGACATAAGATTTAATAGCAAGCACGTTATGGCTATGTGCTATCCCGATTTTTCATGAGCGTTTCTGACAATAAGCCTAATTCTCATAGGAAGCGGACTACTTCCACACTCACATAGGTGAAATCTGTCAAGGATGGTCCTGTAATTTTGACACCCCTCTCATACGAGATACAGAATTTCATTAAGAGTTTTTAGACTCAGTTTTCACAAATCATTACAAGAACAAAGTGTGCTCATATCGTAGGAAGGACTAAATAATAGTACATGTAGGAAGGATTAAATAATAGTACATCCTACACCAGGTCACCATATGATTCGTTCTTCCCATTGAACCTGATTATAGGATCTCTACTCTCCAGGTTGAATTTCCTCATATATGCTTATGAGTTTTCTTATAGGCTTCATTCCTCCCACTCGATGTGATTCAAACCGTTTATCTTGCCAAGGTCATGGTTAGTTATTCTGCAAGACTATCTTACGACATAATCAATATTTTTCATATCATTTGTCAATATTATATTATTTTCTCCTCATGGGTCTGAATTTACTGTATAATAACAGTTTTAAGCTATATCAATAACTTTGGTGCTATCACAATAACTTAAAATTAGATAAATCAATTTCTCAAAATAAAGTGATTGATTAGTTCACTTTTTCGCTAATTGAACCTAAAATAATCAGTTCAATCTCTACGATAGAGTTAGCAAATAATAATTTATTTATTTTCATTTCAAAAAATAGCACCAAATTTTCATTTGCATTAAAAACACTTTTAAGTACAACAGAATTTATTTTAATAAAATAAGCCACAACTTTTTTCAAGTAAATATACTGAATTTGTTTGTATAACCTGATTAAGTACTTTTACACAATTTTGGGTCAAGTGCAATTAGACACATATCTCATATTTTATTAGGCTAGTAAACTCTTTTTTTTTAAATCACTTTCACATATTTGAATCAAAAGGAGTTACATGGCTCATACAATCAACAAAATGTATTTCACAAATTTTTCTTTTCACCATAATGTGACATGTCAAGGAAAAGCTCATCACATGATTTAGGTATTTTTCATTCCTAGAATGAAATTTATCTCACCAAAATATTTAATGTCAAACGGCTACTCAACATTTTTTCTCCTTTCTTTGATAACATGTTAGAGACAAATTTAAAGATATCAAGTCATATGCAAATAGTAACATATGATTTATTTCAAGACTACTTATGCACCTGTAGCACTTTCTTTAACTCATTCTCAAAAGTGCTTGCATAACATTTCATGATGATATTTTTTTCTCTTTTTATTAGCCCTCACTATTTAAAGAATTTGAATACCACTTTATGTTCATGAAAAGTAGTATCACTTTATTCATTAAAAATATTAAGTAAAAGATTTTTTATCTTCCACAACAAGTAGAAAAAAAATTACCTTTCCTTCGCTTGAGTTTAAAAATATTAGGTAAAAGGTTTTTTATCTTTCTTTTACAACAAGTAGAAAAAAATTTACCTTTCCTTCGCTTGAGTTAAGAAAGTAGAAAATACTTTACCCTTCATCTCTTCTCTTCCATATCTTGAAGAGACTAGTGACGTTGAGATGTTGAGATCTCCGTCTTCATATCCGCATTTTTTCAAACTGTAACAAAACATGAATCTCCTTAAAATTGTTGGTGTAATATACCACAATTACAGTAAATTATTGCAGTTAAAAGTAAAATGAACAAAAATGAAGAAAATAAAATAATCTTCTTCTTGGCTGACGCGTGGATATCTCGCTCTCTTTAAGGAGATTCAAGCCCACTACACCGATCCAGCAGTATATCTCTTGACTTATCCCCTCCAGGATACAACAGTCTATCAACGATGTACAACTCAAGCAACTTTGGATTAGTTGAAGAGTACAAAGCTCCACCACAAAAATATTTTTCTTCAACATATTAAAACTCTCTTTTATATAGTGAATATAGTTGTAGACTTAGAATATTTTCTTTGTATCAACTTTCTCTTTCACTAATATAGTTACTCTCTTTTGTATAGCGAATATATTTGTAGACTTAGAATATTTTGTATGTCTCAACTCACTCTTTTACTACTAATCATTAATATTTTTCAACATTTAACATCTTTTTTTTCTCACACAACAAAGAAAAAAATATCACTATTTATAGGTGAAACATTCATCCTTGCATTGAATAGGAAGAAAGTGGGTAGTAAAGTTGGTAGATAAATGGTCTTTAGGTTACAAGAAACTAATGAATGAGCATTATAATAAACTAATGGTCATATGAGTTATAAGACATAATGTGGTAGATAATGGGCAAATAAAGTGTTAGAACTTACACGAGTTATCAAAATATAATGACACCCCTTTCTTCACTTTATGTCCATCAATTATCATGTAATTTAATTTTAATATTAAATGGCACCAGCACTAGCTCTATTCTTAATGTCAAATGCTTATGGTCCAACATTAGCATAATTCTTGCAGTAAAAGTAAAACAAACCCCCAAAAGAAAAATGAGAAGCAGAATTCCTTAGACACAATTAGTTGTGAATGTGTACCAGAATATTGTAACGTTGTCCTTCCCTTTGTTTTCAACGTCTAAGACCAACGTTTCTCCGGCCCGAGCATATATAGTCGGCCCCGGATATTGTCCGTTGACAGTGAGAATCGTCTTGGATTGACAGAGCCTCTTGAAAGAAGCTTCTTCAACCTGTTCATGCATGCAATGCAAGAAAAAATTGATTAACTAGTACGTAATGCATACAAGAAATTAAATTTAATTGCAAGAAAATGAAGAACTGATCAAACTCACAGTGAAATGCGAAATATTTTGGGGTAAAGCAACGCACTGAACCGCGATAAACATCATGATCAATAGCAAGTTGTGGTTTTGATATCTCATTTTTCTTGTCTTCGGAGTTAGAAATCAAAATGAAATTGGAAAGAACTAGAAATGAAACGAAAGTATAAGGGAAACTATATATGGAGGAGAAAGAGAACGAGCTCTATCTATTAACGCTAAAGGCAGGATCATGTCATGAAGTGGTTAAAAACATTTTTAAGTCAATAATCCATGTTGTATGAGATATTTCATCAGATACAAACAGATAAGAGTTCAGAAAAAAAAGAAGGAACATCAAAATCAGAAGTTGTGACTTTGAAGTGACCCAAATGCTAAAGTGCTCATATATCGTGGAAGAATTACCTATTTCTAAAAATGAATTTGTTTGGAGGTTGCTCCAATAAAAACCATACTAGTATTATTACCTTTCTAATTTAGAAAATATTAACTTTATATTTCTATTTTTCCTTAGTACTATATTTTTATATTCGTAGAAATATTATGAGGATCAAAAATTCTAAGTTGTTTGATCATTAAAAAAATAAAAAATTGAAATCGATGTGTCTCAGTGAATAATGTAAATTGGAAGCTATATATATAGTTTAAATACGTGGTTGTCTTCTACTCATTCAACAAACTTTTGTTTCCACATTCGTCCTTTTTTTTTTCCTTTTTTCTTTTTCCCCTTTTCGAATTCTTGTTACCTGTATATCCATTTTTGTTTTTTCTGTTGCATTCATCAAATTTAGTATTCTATAGAAATAGAGAAAAATCCATTTATTATGGCAGCATTTTATATTAGTGCTAATGGAAAAAGAAAAAGAAAAAAGACACATACACTACATATATCCTATAAGTAGGGAGAAATAAATTTATCAGGGTAATTAGGTGAGATAAGCATTCGAACTATGGTTAAAGTTGTTACGATACATTCCAATTTCATATGGATCTATTACCCTTGAACTCAATTTTAGCTTATTTTTGTCACCATTTTGTGCTAACTTGACACTTTTATTACATAAAATGAGATTCACGTCAAAGATGCCGCATCAATTAAAAAGGTTGACAAAAGGTGTCACATCAGCTAAAAAGAATGACAAAAATACGGTATAATTTAGTTTATGAGGTAATAAAACCCTCGTGAAATTGGAGTATATTGTAGCAAATTTGTTCATAATTCAGGAGGGTACTAGATGTGTAGATCAATCACATGAACTTTCTCCTCTAGCCATATCAAACAAGAAAACTAAATATCAAGATATTTTTCATTCATATAATATTAGTGCTACATAATTACAACTTCCTCCCATAAGTAGGTATAAATTTAGAAGAGAATAAACTTGCAAAAATTTTTGCTTGCATATGAAGGAGAAGTGGTAGAAATAAAATACAAATATATTTTTTTGATATAAAACATTAACATATTCTGCTCTGCCGATGGTTCCTTCAGGGAAAAGAATGAGAAACAAAATAAAAATAAGAATAAAAATATTACGTAAAATAGACTATTTTAGAGGATAAAATACCATGACAAAGAAACTGATCCAATTACTTTTAGCACAATTTTATGGATACACTCAAACTATCTGGTCAAAAAGCTTACCGTATTCTTAGTAATCTGATATTTATAAACAACTCGATAAGTTGCACATGAAAATGGCAATAACTCATCCTTCTATTTACCAAAAAAAAAAATCATCCTTCCCTTTCAAATCTCCCTCTAGTTTAAACAACTGAATTATAACACCTGGAAGAAAATTCTCTTCACTTAGTCAATTTTATTTCAGCATCTTCACAGTCAATCAGGTTCAATGTTATCATTGTTGTTGTTTAATGTCTGCTGATTGTTAATTCGCAGCTGATTATTAATTTGCTGCATACACTCTAACCTCACTTTTGGAATTTCACTTGGTATGATGTTGTTACTTATGTCTCGTACAACATGGGATTATAACCACAAATTCACTGTCCAACCTTGTCGGTTCCTATTAAGGGTGGCAACGGAACCGGAACTTTGCGTTCTGTTCCGGTAGTTCCGGTTCCGGTTGATTTCCGGTTCCGGTAACAAATCGGTCCGGTTGGTTCCGGTTTTTCGGTACCAAATGTTCCGGATAACGAAACCGGACCGGACCTTCGAAAATTTCCGGTATTTCCGGTACCGGTTGACCGGTTCCGGTACCGGTTGACCGGTTTCCGGTCCGGATAACGGTCATTTGGATTTAACAATAGTTTTTTTTTTTTTATCAATTTTCATACTCTCTCTTAATATTCTCTCAAATTCTCTCTAAATATTTCTAGTTTTATTATATTAGTTGAACACTTGAAGTTGAGGATTCATTTAATTCCGACATTTGTTATACGTCTGCTTTTACGCAGACGTTCGGTATATTCGTTCCAACTTTAATCTTTTTTTATTTACGTTAATTATCTATATTTTTTTTATTTACGAACATCAATTTGTATTTGTATTGCTTGTTTTAATATTTTATTTTGAAATATGGATTTTGAAAAAAATAGTAGTGGTAAAAAATCAAATTTTGGTAAGGTCTTTCGTAGAAATAAAAAAAGTAAGGCTAGTACTAGTTCATTACCGGGTAGATTTAATGAAACTTCATTATCACAACCTAATGGTTTCGATGTTGGTATCGATATGGAATTAGATAATGAGACCCTGAATAGGCG
Source organism: Capsicum pubescens (assembly GCA_030864215.1). Taxonomy (NCBI): domain Eukaryota; kingdom Viridiplantae; phylum Streptophyta; class Magnoliopsida; order Solanales; family Solanaceae; genus Capsicum; species Capsicum pubescens. The sequence continues at coordinate 79,683,115 of CM061541.1, read as the reverse complement.
TTATAATAATTTTGAGGAAGACTTACCAGAGGAAGATGATATAGAAGAACAAGAATTAGGTGATAGCCCTACCCCTACTAGTCCGGTTACGGAATTACCGGAACACGGTGAAGAACTGTCCCCTTTACCGGAATTTACTAGGGCCAAAGGTACCGAACGTACTAAAAGGTCTTTAGTTTGGAAATTTATGGAGCATGATAGGGTAAAAAGTACTGCTACTTGCAATAAATGCAAGAATGTTTTTAAACATTTGACTGGGGGGGAAAATGGCGGGACAGGATTGTTAACTTCGCATTTGATGAGATGTAATAAAGAACTTATTCGTCTAAAAAATGAGGCTAAGGCCAAAAAAGATGGTACAACATTTGTACATGAATCTGTAGGAGGTAATATGGTTCAAACACGTTTAGACATGTTTAACCCGGCTGAAGCAAGTTCATCCTCGACATATAGTGAAGATGTAGATAGAGAAGAACTAGCAAAAATGGTTGTTGTTATGGGTTTGCCTTTTAGTTTTCCTTCGCATCCCGATTTTATTCATTATATTCAACGAGTATATAATCCCTCTTTTAAAGGTTTTTCTCGAAATACAATTAAAAATGATATTTTTAAATTTCAAGCTGAACATTGTCATTTTCTTCGTTGCTTATTTGATAAATTTGATGGTAGAATATCTGTTACTTCTGATATGGGTACTAGTGTTGTCGGTAATGATTATTTTACTCTCACGGCTCATTGGATTGATCACGATTGGAACATGCAAAAAAGAATTATTGCTTATAAATATGTTGATGAGTCTAAAACCGGTATGTATATAGCTAATACAATAACGGAGAGCATGAAATATTTTAGATTTATTGGTAAACCTATGACATGCACATTAGATAATGCTTCTAATAATTTGAAAGCTATTGACGAGTTAAAAACTAGATTAAGTTTAATGTATCAAGATCATTTTCATGTTAGATGTTCCGCACATATTTTAAATTTGATAGTACATGATGGTGTTCATTTGTTTGGAAATGGTTGTGTTAAAGTGAGAATTGCTTGTAGTTCTATGTTTAAAAATAAAAAAAAGGCTGTAATGGATGATTTTAAACGTAAATGTGAACAATGTGGTCTTCCATATAGAAAAATTCCAAAAGAAATTCCTACTAGATGGAATTCTTTGTTTCAAATGTTTGAAGTTGTTGTTATATATCGTAAACCTATACAATTAGTTTATAATTCTTATAATGAGGATGTTAATTTAATGCTAGATGAAGATGATTGGACTGAAGTAGAAGAACTTTGTAAATTTTTGAAAACTTTTTATCAAGCTACGAACACAGTATCTGTTCAATATACTCCAACTATTTCTTCTGTTTTAGTAACTATTACTGCTATTTCTAAAGTACTTGTTGAATATAAAAAAATATGTCCTAACAAAGAGGCAATTGAAGCTATGATTGAAAAATTTTAAAAATATTATTTTCCAATTCCACAAATTATTTTAACAACTAATTTATTAAACCCATTTTATAAAGAACATGGTACAGTGATGTTGGTTAGAAAATTATACAACAATTTAGAAATTGGACTTCATGAAAAGCCATCAGTTGAAACTTGTTGTGCTAGCATAGTACCTACAGCTAGGAATTTATATAACTTGTATCAAGTTATGGAACAAAATATTGGGCCGATTGAACCTCCTAGTTCTAGACGTAGATATGATGATTTAGATGACGAGATGGGCGAAGAACTTGGTCTTCAATGTTGTAGGAGTAATGATTTTGATTCGTATCTTTCGCAGGACCGGAAAAATATTAGAGATGAAACTGGAAAACAACAACTTTTATCGTGGTGGAAGACCCGGATCAGACAATTTCCAAAACTTTCAAGGATGGTTCGAGATTTGTTATCAGCTCAAGCTTCTTCAGTTGCTTCGGAGCAAGCTTTCAGCGCAGGAAGATTTATAATAGGAGATCATCGGTATTCATTAGCAAGGGATAGTTTGGAGATTTCGGTATTATTTAGAGATTGGATCAATGCCGAACGAAGAAATTTTGGGCTCCCCAAACTACCGCCCCATATTGAAGAGGAAATAGATGAAATTTTTGACGAAAATAGTGATGATGGAATAGAAGCAATGGAGCAACAAGGAAATAGACCAATTCCGGAGGATTTATCCGTCGAAGAATTAGAAAAATTACGCCAAAAAAATTATAGACAATTTAGATATTAATAAGATTGTACAATAGAAATCTAATTCACACAGAACCCTTCCTAGAAGGTGGCTGCGTAGATTAGATTTACATTTAATATCTTTGTAATAAATGTTTGCCTAATTTTGTTTTAAATTTTCTCATTTGTTTGTTGCAATTATGAAAAAAAAAAATATTATATTAAGTATTTAACTTTATAAAGTTAGAAAAAAATTTAACTTCTTAAACTTACTAAAAATATTATATTAACTTAACATATATTTACAATAATTAAAACTTAAACTTATTATAAAAAAAGTTAATAAATTATATAAACTATATAAGTTAAAAATATATATATTTAACTTATATATTAATCTCAATTAAGTTACAATTTAAATTAAAACTTAAAAAAAAAAAAAAAAAAAAAAACTCGTAGTGGCGACCAAATTTCCGGTAACGTTCCGGTATCGGACCGGTCCGTTCCAGTTCCACACCGGTAGCTACCGGACCGGTCCGAACAGGGTATATGTTCCGGTATTCCGGTTCCGGTAACTCCGGTTCCGGCGAAATATACCGGTAACAAGGTTCCGGTAACGTTCCGGATCCGGTAAAACCGGTCCGGGGTTTCCGGTTCCGGTCCGTTGCCACCCTTAGTTCCTATCCTAGAAAATTAACATGCAGGCTTGCTCTAGAAGTTGACATGACTAGAAGAAAATAGACCCTTCCCTGGTCTTTTCAGACTCGTAAAAGCACAAACATATATGATCTACCAACTTCAGGTGTCTGACATTCGCATTAAGGCTTACACACAACAAACACCGGGATCTTCTTCAACAAAAAACTGATAATTGTCTCAAAATTCTCAATAAAATCCCTACTACAATTTGATGGGAACGGAAAAAACAAAAAAGGCTGGAAATAAAGAGGCAACAAACAGCAAAGCCAAAGTTTTCATCCTTGTCACATCAATAAAAGAAACCAAGAACTTTTCCACCAACATTCTTTCTCCTAGCCTCTTCATGGTCCATGATACCAGCTGAGGTAGTCAGCACAATGTACCCAAACTGCAAGTTCAAACAAATACGTGAAGATCAAAACATAGAAACAGATAATATACAAAACAAAACTAAAAAGGCAGGAAAAAAGGAACACAATTTCATTTGCTTAGTATCAAGTATAAACTACATATGAAGCTTTAATCCACGATATGACTATTCAGATACAACTTCAAAGAAAGATACTTCCTGTGGACTAATAACAAAATTAATAGCAGACTCTATGCTAGCCAAGCCATGATATAAAGTTTCTCCTTTGAATAGCCAGGAGTTATTCCTTTACAGGAGAGCCACAGAGAGCTTTCTATGTGATTTACAAATGGATGGGTCTTATTAAGCATTACATATAAAGACTTAAATGCATAACTAAGTCAAGCTCTTTGGGAATTTATAGTAAAGAGTAGATTCTCTGAATGAGTGGTCATATAAAAATGAAAAAATTAAAGTGGAAGGAATTTGTGTATTGAATAGCTTTCATTTGAAATTTCCACGGCAAGATTTGAAAAATACAACAGATTTCTCACTCAAGATTCATTATCTTTCTTGACTTAATTTCCTCTGCTCTTTATTTTTTGGAGACAGATGCATCCCATAAACAAGTTCAACTGTACTCATTTTTTCAGACATGATAAATAGATTCCTCACATTCCAAGCAACATAAAATTAGCCAATTTCATGGCAAAACCTCATTTATAGGCATGAGATGATTTAAACAGAATAAAGTGGTCAGTGAGGATCATACAACCGATTCCAACTTCTACGGGACTGAACCGTAATAATTGTTGTACATAGTCATAGATCTTTATCCTTTTATGCAAGTCATGTGGATATCAACCCAAAAGTAACGGGTTCGATTGTATTCAAGAAAAGAGTGAGTGCTAAACCAATTAAGAATTGAGTCATCTTGTAAGAAGTGCGAAACCAAAAGTGAGCAATAAGGAGAGTTGCTAGAGTCTGAGTGCAAAAGAAAAGTTGAGTGTAAAGATTTGTAAAACTGAAATTCGTCCTTATTTTGCAATAACCAAATTCATGTTGTGAGCAACCAATTGAGCCCACCAATTCCCAACACTTTGTGTGTATAACCAATATCAATGAGTATATATAATTTTAGAACGCCAATTGCATCCTGGCCAAAGCCGAAGATGAATCCAGAGAAAATTCTGAGCTGCAGCTTGAGGTAAAGTATCCCGAGAAGCTGGCTGCCTGATTTTGTCACTCCAGCATTTCATATGACAAGGAATAAGATGGATTATATTTCATAATGTCCATTAATTTCGGGGGATAGTGAGAGGTCTAGAAGAACTTGCACTCATTATTTGGTGTTGGAATAAAGTGATTTGAATAACCTACGATGGTTATAAAGGACTCAGGCAATACATCATAACTAGTTTAGGATTGAGGTGTAGTTGATTCATCCGGAGAACAATAAGACACCCATTATTCAGAAGTGGAATCATTATTAAGTCGACCTTAAATAGTCAGCATATCTGATTCTTGCAGGGAAACTTTTGCCTTGGGAAACCCATTACGAATGTAAATGGGCTGAATAGACTGTAATGATTACAACTGATTTATATAGACGAATAATTATTTGGCATTGGAAGAAACGAGTATGAATTAAGAACCATAATTTAGCAAGGCAAATCATGTTTCATCAAAGTAAGGAATCAAACATAAAAAATGTCTATTTCACAAGCTAATATACCTGTCGGGAAGGGAGCAATCTAGCCGTCCATCCTTCAATCTCCTTAACTCCAACATCGAAACGAGGACTAATGACACCACATTTGTTAAGCCTTCCATTCAGTTCAACAACAATCTTTCCTGACCTATGATCATCTACGTACTCGAATTCTCCGATGTAACCTACACATACCAAGAGTAAGAACATGACAGGGTGATGCTACCATATCATACAGTTAAAAAACTAACGTACCATGCTTCTGCATAACAATAAGGAACTTGATGATGACTTTTGATGAAGGTCTAATCATGACCTGACGCTTTCCCCTCTTTTCAGCATTGTACATGCTCTTGAGAGCATCATTCAGCACACTAACTCTGACCATCTTTTCTTATCAAACTGTATCCAGTTTATGCAATAATCAGATGCACCATCAAAAAAGTGACCACAGGAATAGCTCCCAAAACCCAACAAAAAGAATCAAATGGCACCAGGATATAGCTGATATCCTCAAACTAACACTAGTTAGTATTAGTAACTATAGAGTAGAAGCATACCAGCAAACTGCAAAAATCATGACAACAAATAAAACCATGGTGTGGACTCAAGAGAAGACCATGGGCAGATTACCTTGAGTTTAGGGGTGTTAAATTGACACCGCTTCACGGAAAATTCATTACATACATGTACACACTCACACTCGAAATCAAGTATATAGGCTATAAATGACACTGCTCCACAGCGAGCCTGAAATGGCTTAGTGGTCAATCGCCTCCTTTTTTGATGAAACTCTAGGTGTTTGATACTTTAGTAATGTACTTTTACTAAAACCAACTATCCATAATATATAACTATTAACATCTTCATAAATGAAACAAGCATCTCGCATGATATGAGAAAATAATTTTAGGAAATTTAAAATGGTGATAATTTTAAAAAAAAAATACTCATACTCCGTTGTAAAATTGCGGTCTATGCACACTCATGTGTTTTCTAAAATGATATTTTTTTTATAATTAGTTCACTTTTTAAACTGTAATTCACCGCTTATGAAAAGTTTCTGCGTACACCACGGGAGAGTACAACACAACAATTACTACCAATATCAGCCTACACAAACACCGTTAAAACTATCCAATCACAAGACCATAACTTGCATATAATTTATCATAAATACAACTACTATCAAGAACCCTAAAACTTTAAAGCATAAGAACCCTCACTAATTTCACAACAAGATAGTATGGAAACCTACTTTTCCATCATGGATTAAAAAAATGAGAGATAAAAAACATTACATCTAAGCAAAAAAAAAAAAAAAAATTCTATGGTTGTCGAAAATAAAATCAGAAATACAAAAAGGCAATGGGAGCTAAGGAGAGAAATGCAGAGATGAGGGGGAAAAGGGACTTACAGTTTGATTAAGCTAAGCAGAGAAAGAGATTACAAGGAGTTTGCTTGCTGCGGAAAGAGTGATGAGCAAAGAGGCGGAAATCTGAAACTCTGGTTTGTTAATTGCAGTACATAAACTTAGGGTTTTAGGTTTTGTTGTTGGGGAGTTCTAACTTGGGCCAAGCCCAATATGTTTTAACTTGGGATGAAATGCCAAATATACCCATTTGGCATTTTGATGGGGAAAACTACACACTGACTTGGCAAATATAAGCTGGTAAACTAAATTTCCCCGCAGTGGCAGCTTTGCTTTTTTGTCTCCACATGAAAAGTTTTATAAAAATAGTTTTGTTTTTTTATTTTATTTTTTTAATGTGTAGGACTTTTTTATGTGATTCTACTCTATACAAATGCATTAGATAAGAGGGTATGAAGGTCACGGATTAAGGTAGAATGTTAAATATTTTTTTTATTTATAACTTATGTTTTTTGTAATCTCATAACTTTTATGTGCAATTTAGGATTTACAGATTAGGATAGAAGGTTAGTAGATAATTATGTTATGACCTGTCTTTCAACGTGTTTAGATTTGATGGGAGTCTAAAAGAATTATGTTTGTCGTGGTTTCAACCTCATACATATATTTTGTTGATTTTAATGTCTATTACCGCCTATCATTCATTTCCATTCGCCAGCTTAAAACATATGTAAGTATCTTTTTACTTCTAATCCATTCGAATAATGTTATCTCGTACTTGATGATGAATATTTTATATGTGTTAGTTTTAGTTTGATTAGCTAGGATTTTTTAGTAGCCCAATACATAATTTTATTTTACATTATATTAAGAGCAATGTTTTGGTGATAATTAGTTAGAATTCACGTGCAACACACGTACTCTAAACTACTAGTAACTTTAAACAATTCTCCATGCTTATTTATCTTTCAAATTTTATTTTTAAAAAAACTTTACTTTAATTTTTATTTTTTATTTTCTCTTCTTTTTTTTAAAGTTTTTTCTCAACCTCTATATTTTTTTCAATTCTTCTCTCAACTTCTCTTTTTTTCTCTTTTTTTATTTTTCCTTGATCTTTATTTGTTCTTTTCTCATTTTTTTCTTAAAAAAAAAAAAGAAAACAACCTTTATTTTTTGTTTTGTCTTTTTTTCTTATAATTTTTTCCTTTTCTCCTCTGAACTTCTATTTTTTCCTCTCTTTTTTTATTCTTCTTTTTTCTTCTTTTAAAAATATTTCATCTTTACATTTTTTTTGCTTAATTTATTTTTTTCCTTCAATTTCTTCCAAAGAACAAGTTACGCGCGATGAGAAAAAGTTGGCATTACCACATCGTGTCTTGATTTATGAGATTTTTTATAAATTTTGCCTTCGAGATAGAACTTAGTCTAAGGACTTTCAAACAACAAGTTACGTCTCGTGGATAAGAGTTGACACTATCACATTGTGTTTTGATTTACGAGATATTCTATAACTATTTTCTTAGAGGCAAGACATAGCCCAAGGACTTTCAAACAACAACTTACATCTCATGGGCAAGAGTTAATACTACCACATTGTGTTTTGATTTATGAAATGCTCTATAACTCTTGTCTTAGATGCAAAATTTAGCTCAACCATCAAAAATAAAGTTATTCCTCATGGCAAAAGTTGACACTACCATACTGTGTATTGATTTATAAGAAGTTCTATAACTCTTGCCTTCGAGGCAGGGCTTTGACCAAGAGCTTTCAAACAATAAGTTACGCCACATAGGCAAGAACTGACACCACCACATTGTGTCTTGATTTTCGAGATGCTTTATAACTATGTCTTAGAGGCAAGACATAGCTCAAGAACCTTCAAACAACAATTTATGCCCCATGAGTAAGAGTTGACGCTACCACATTGTGTCTTGATTTGCTCTATAACTCTTGCCTTAGAGGCAAGACTTAGACCAAGAGTTTGCAACAAAAAGTTATGGTTCATGGGCAAGAGTTGACACTACCACATTGTGTTTTGATTCAAAAAATATTTTATAACTCTTACTTTAGAGGCAAGACTTAGCCGAAAGACTTTCAAACAATAAGTTATGTCTCATGAAAAAAAATTGATACAACCAGATTGTGTTTTGATTTATGAGATGTTTTATAACTCTTACCTTACGGACAAGACTTAGCCCAAAGACTTTCAAACAATAAATTATGTCTCATGGGCAAGAGTTGACATTACCCTATTGTGTCTTGATTTATGAGATATTTTATAACTCTTGCTTCATAGTCAAGACTTAGGCTAAGGACTTTTAAGCAATATGTTACGCCCCGTAGGCAAGAACTGATACTACCATATTGTGTCTTGATTTATAAGACACTTTATAACTCTTGCTTCAGAGGCAAGACTTACGCCAAGGACTTTTAAATAATAAGTTATTCCTCATGGGCAAGAGTTGACAATACCATATTATGTTTTGATTTATGAGATATTCTATAACTTTTGTCTTAGAGGCAAGACTTAGCCCAATAACTTTCAAACAACAAGTTACTCCTCATGGGCAATAGTTGACACTACCATACTGTGTCTTGAATTATGAGATGTTCCATAACTTTTGCCTTAGAGGCAAGACTTAGCCCAAGAGCTTTCAAACATCAAGTTTCGCCTCATGACCATGAGTTGACACGACCACATGGTGTCATACCTTAGAGGCAAAATTTAGCAAAAGGAATTTCAAATAATAAGTTACGCCTCATGGACAAGAGTTGACACTACCACATTGTGCCTTGAGTTATGAGATGCTCTATTAGTCTTGTCTCTGAGAAAAGACGTAACCCAAGAACCTCCAAAAAAAATAAGTTACTTCTCATAGGCAAGAGTTAACACTACTTCATTATGTCTTAATTTATGAGATAGTCTATAATTCTTATCTTAGAGGCAAAACTTAGCTCAAAGATTTTCAAACAACAAGTTATGCCCCGCGAGCAAGACTTAACACTATTGTATTGTGTCTTGATTTATGAGATGTTCTATAGATATTACCTTAGAGGCAAGACCTATTGACACGGCCCGAACCAGGGCCTAGTCGTGTTGGGTGCCTCAAGCCCAACCGAGACCAGAGACCACCCCCAATACCCAATCATAACCACCCTACACCCAATGTCGGATGAACTCCGAATATATATAACATAACAAAATGGAACAATCATAAATTAAATATAGTCAAATGATGTCAGCCCTAATACCAATACCAATGCCAAGGCTGACATCAATACCGACACTACCCATACCAATCCAAAGTAGTCTCACAAAGCCTCTATCCAAAAATAAAATAATATTCGATCGGGACATGCCGTCGATGATAGACAAAACCAAAGTCTATGACATAACAAAAGTATGTAGAGAAATCCATAACATAAAATAGAGCCTTCTGAAGTATGGAAGCTCACCACTTCAATCCAATACAAGTTGTCCCCGAATCTAATCATTGAGCAGGAGGAGTAGTATGGTTGGTTCCTTTATTGTGTGGGGATACAACACCCGAAGATGAGTTAGCGGGTAAATGCTAGCATACACTCGGGATAAGGATAAAATAATGCCAATATTTAAAACTAAGTAAATAATCATATGCAAGAATAACCACACACACATATATATATAATCCATGCTGGGAAAAAAAATCGGGTTTAGCATGTCTTTAAAATCATTAACTTGGGTATGTGTAGCTTAACCATCCTAAAACCACCCACGGGCTATATGGGTCCAGTTTTATCCCCTGAATGAGTCCTAGTACGTGTAGTCACACGAATCGGAGATATCACATGGGTAGGGGATTCCCGCGTACCCTTCACTCTCCATGATACATATATACAAGTATAACTTAGAGGATTCTTGTATACCCCATAAGTATATTATCGCCATGAACAATCCTCATGTTGGCAAACATGAGTTTACAGTGTCCATCCATTGGACTCACACCTTTACGATTAGCTATCACAACCTGTCATTATTGCCCAATTAAAACCATGAGCACACAACCAAGCCATCAATTTCATATATTATTAACCAAGGCTATAAGAAGTGGTATAGTCATACTGACTATAGCTTGCAAGCAATGTCCTTAGCCAACACTTGGAGGATTCTCATGTACCCCGTAGGTTCCATTATTAGATTTACTTGAGGGATTCTCGTGTACTCCATAAGATTTTAAATCAAAACCATGGACACTAGGGCTTTACCATTTAGCCATTTAAAACCATCTAACCAATTTAGGTTCCATTACCGTATTATACCATGAAAGTTTTCAATGAAAGTCCAACTATGTGATAAAAGCATTCTCATAGACATTTTAAAAACATGTTGAGTGCATATATTTTCCAAAATCAAAACCAAGTACCAATTGACCATTCTCATGCAACCACATGTTAAAACCACCATTATAATATGATAATCATGAGTAAAAACATAGGAAAACAATATCCAACCATTTACAACCAAAATCCCAACATATAATTCAAAATCAAACAATACCCATGACTAATTCATGAAAATCATCCATTAAAACATGACTTTAGTTGAACTAACAACGAGGGAGGAGTAACATGTCTTATATACTAAAGAGTACGAAGAGAAACGACCCTTGAGAGTCTTAATTTACCACCTTGAAGAAAATCCTAGCCTCTTCTAAACTCAAGAGCTTGAGAGAGATTTGAGAGTGTTTTAGAGTGCTTAAGATTAGAATAATAGGGTAAATGAAGTCCCAATAGTATTTTAGGTCGTGGGATCAAATGATACGAGATGTAAAACACGAAATTAGAAACAAGACGAAAACAAGAACAACAAAGGAAAATAAAGTAATAACGTAAAGGATAGATAGAATGACACAAGAGAAGGAACGCAGACAAACCACAATATACTAAATTGAGGCCCTCAAATGTAATTCAACTACAAGCACCAATTCTCCTACAAAGACTGAGAGGGACGTTGAACCCTCACAACCCACATTTCTAGATATTCTGTAATCTTCCAATAAGCTTAACATAAACACTCGCAAGTGTATTTTAAAAAAAATCCAAAATCAACTTCCTAAAAATGAAAGAAAACTAGTTATTTATAGTCATGGGCTATTTATTACACAATGGATCCAAAAGTAACCCTGAAAGTTATTGGGCCCAAAAGTGACCCAAAGCCTAAAACATAACAAAGTAGTTTTCATTCTTTCGATCTCCTCATGTGGGATCGCAATATTTCTTTTCGTCCCTAAATTGTGGCCATGATGCACTTTCACTTGTATCATCATTTCCTTCTTAAAGAGAATTTGTCCTCAAATTCAAGAGTTTATCATGTTCAAGATCATGAAATTCCAGGGAGTTCTTAGAAGTGGTAGGGAGCAAATATGTGTGGCCAAGTAAAGTAGAAAGCTAAACTCACCTTCTTGAGGCCGCAAATTTGAAATGGTAAGATCCCCATCACATGGATTCACATCAATCTCCATATTTTTATCAAGATCACCAGCTTCTTACTCATGCTCTACTTCATCTTTATAGTATGGATCACCTTCTCGAAGTATGATGGATCATCTTGTTGGACACTCACTCATTCAGTGACCCTATCCTTGACATTTAAAGCATTGAGTACCCTTGAGATTAGGATTACCTCATTCTCTAAGTGGATACTTTGGAGCACTCTTCTCAATGGTCTTTTTCTCCAAATTCTTCTTAAAGTCGCAGCCTTAACTCTAACTGGAGGACAATTGATTCCCCAACATAGGCTTAGTTATCTCCTTCTCCAACTTGATATCTCTCTCAACATCAATAGTCACTTTTAAAAGATCATCCATCCAGGCAAACTTGTGTATTGACATTCGAGAGGCAATCTCTTAATTCAATCCTACCTTAAGCCAAATCTTGTTGTGCTCTTTATCCTCATTGTAATCAAGTTTTAAGAGTAAATTTTGAAATTCATCATAGTATGCCTCAACACTCTTGTTTTCTTATCTCAAATTGTACAACTTGGCAAGCAACCTTTGTCTATATCTCTCCGGTATATACTTGGCTCCTATAAGGGCCTTCATAACATCCCATGGTAGATATTAACTTCTTTGAAGAATCCTTTATGTTCTCTTAGCCGATTCCTTCCAAGTCAAAGCATGTCCTTCAAATTGAGCAACGACATAGGTCGTCTTCTTAATATCAGTCAAATAATTGTCTTGGAAGATTCTATCACATTGTGACTCCATTTGAAGTACCCTTCGGGATCACTACCTCCATGAAAACTAAGAAGAGTGATCTTGATAAAATTGAGACCCATATCACGACCTCCATAGCTACCTTGATCTCTTGGGACATTTCATTGTGCACCATATCCATAACCTCCTTCAACATGTCCTACAAAATCTCCTTGAACTCTAGCAGCTTGCTTTGGTGGCATTTGGTTAAGTGGAGCTTGGTAGGGTGGATTCAAATTTGGTGGCCTTTGGTAGTGTGGTATTTGGATTTGGGGTACTTGATAGGGTAGGTAGTAGGGTAGATTGAGGCCTTGTGGGTTCAATCCTTGGGGAGTTTGGTAGTTTAGAACTTGAATTGGAGGTGTTTGATAGGGTGGAGTGAGGATTTGGGAGCTTGGGTGGTGTTTTGGGGCATTTGTTGGTTGAATTGTAGTGGTCGGGCTACATGTCCTGGAGTTTGATCGGTAGTAGTAGTGGTAGGCAAGGGAGCACTTACTTGTGGGAGAGGATAGAACATATGGTGGAGAGTTTTAGGAGAGATAGTAGCCGAAGTCTCTTGAACTTGCACACTTGAGGATGCTCGGAGGTGGAGTTGAGAAGTAGCATTGGAAGAATTATGGTTTCCTTCTACACTCACCATTTTTCCATCTAAATTCGTCACTCTCCTTCAAAATGGATAACTTCTCATTTATATCTTGTTGCATTCCCATTATTGCCTCGACCAAGGTGTCAAAGAGATGTCAAAGCTTGCCTCGCTTGAAGTAGGTTGCATTTTATAATTCGTTGCCATAGTACCTATCAACAAGACACTCAAACAAAACTATCAAAAAGGTTAAAGTTAGTGGAATTAACACTCTCAATCCAAGTGTTTGGTTCGGCTCACAATTTAGCTCAACTTATTGGTCTTGGTTGCTTAACGTATATGACTTTATTAAGAAGCGAAGGACTTGAAGAACTTGAATTTCAAGTGCTAAACTAAGAAAACAAAATATAAGAGAATGAAAATACACAAGAAATGAAGACACAAAAGAAGAGCAAACAAGAACTAATTGAACAATTAAGTAAATTACGACTTAGTTGTTAATTAGTTTCAAGAATCAAAGAAATGAAAGGAGGATTTGAGAGATGAAATTGATGTGTTTGAACCTGATTTAATGGAGTTTTGAAGTGATGAGAAGTGTTTTATAAGTTGAATTGATGTTGGAGAAGTGTTGAATTGTGTTTGGGATGCGTTGGGGCTGATTTGCGCTCAATTGGAGGTGTTCTGTGTTGAGGTGTGTTTGGGGAGTTGTTGCAGCAGATGGGGCACATGTCCAGCACACCTTGGATGCAGAAGTACCTCCCCATACTGGTTTGAGGTGCGTTGGACTTGCTGGAGCAGACCAAGAGCACCTTGGGCGCAGATGCAAGGCAGGTCACCCGCCCCTCTCTCTTAAAATGACCCTTTGTCCCTCTAAATGGTCCCCCCTTGTACTCTTTTGTGGAATATTCTTTAGGTACTTGTACAAACACTTTTGTACAACTTTTTCTTCACTTTTGAGGATCAAACAACCACCTTTTGAAGAAAATTCCCCTTGAAGATTTGAATTTCTCCGAGAACACTCAAGAACACCAACAACTTTAAAATGCTTTAAATCTTCAACCCTTGCTCGAAATGCGGTGAAATTTTGAACTTAGGCTATTTCAACCTTCTAAACACATTCCAAGCATCAATTTCCTCAAATTCTCAACCAAAAATTTCAGATTTTAACTCCACCTTCAACCTCTAAACTTGAGCTTCTCAACAATGATAGACCCTCCGATTCACCCCCGATTGAGCTTAAATTCAAGGTTTAGACTCTAATGGTGTTAGAGTACAAGAATCTAACACCAAAACACAAGAATAACAACAAAATCAAAGACTCAAAAATTGACCTAAAGGCAAAAACGTGAATAGTGGATTTTTTTTTGGATTTTCAATTTTTCAACACAATGAGACCCAAGACTAGAATCGTGGGAGCGATTCTAGGCTCGACTCTGATACCAAATGATACGAGACTTAAAACACAAAATTAGAAACGACACAAAAACAAGGACAACAAAGAAAAATAAAGCAATAACGTAAAGGATAGATAGAATGACATAAGAGAAGGAACGCAAGCAAACCACAATATACTAAATTGAGGCCCTCAAACGTAATCTGACTACAAGCACCAATTCTCCTACGAAGATCAAGAGGGATGTTGAACCCTCACAACCCACGTTTCTAGACAATCCGTAAGCTCCCAACAACCTTAACATAAACACTCGCAAGTGTATTTCAAAACATATCCAAAATCATCTACTTAAAAATGTAAGAAAAATAGTTATTTATAGCCATGGACTATTTATTACACAATGGGCCCAAAAATGACCCTAAAAGGTATTGGGTCCAAAAGTGACCCAAAGCCCAAAACATAACAAAGTAGTCTTCATTCTTTCGATTTCTTCATGGGGGATCGCAATATTCCTCTTCATCCCTAAACTGTGGCCATGATGTACTTTCACTTATATCATGGGGTCATAAGGGGTTCAGAGGGGAAATGTCAAGAATACCCCCAGCTTAAACTGCAAAAGAATTCCCGCAGGTGGGTATGACTACCCCACCCAAATCGTATCCTAACATACGAGTGGTACCCATTACTCGTACTCTAGGCAGCCACTTGGACCCCAACACTGTCCAACATGCGACCAATAAGACCAACTCATACCCAAGCATACAATAAGTACCCTTAACCCGTACCCATAATAGAATCAAAAGGGGGTGGACATTGTCCAACATACTGAGTTGGACTATACCACTCGTACCCTATCCTTATGACTCATGGTGAGCCACTCGTACTCAAATCCAAATTAAGTTACCAAATTTCAGATTAAGTGAAGGATCAACCAACCAACTCGTCACCAGCCATACGACCTGTATCCACCAAACCGTAATCACATTAGAAACTCACCCATCAAACACTGGCCATCATACGCGATGTGTCACCTGACCCGTACCCTCACCATACCGCTCGTATGGTGAGTCGTATGATCAGCAGAAGACTCAAAACTCAGGAATTTTTTTAAGGACCAGAACCCAGGGTGTTTCACTTATCCCAGAGGACTTCGAAACAACAAATTACGCTCTTAAATTTACTTCAATTCAAAGAAAGAAGATCTTTTTGTGGATTATTCAACTTTTTGTTCACTACAAAATATAGTAGAAGTTGAGGGGGGGGGGGAGAAGAGAAAGAGAAAAGAAAAAAACAAAGAATGATAAAAAAAAAAAAAGTAAAGCTTAAGAAAAAAGAATTAAAAAAAAAAAGATTTAGAAAAAAATGGAAAAAAAATAAAATTTGCGAAAAAAATAAAAAAGAAGAAAAGATTAAAAAAATGATAAAGGTTAAGACAAATATTTTTTAAAAAACAAATAGAAATAAAAATAAATAATGTTTGAGGAAAAAACTAAAAAAGAGAAGAAAAAAATAAAAATAAAGATTGAGACAGATGAATTAAAAACAAGAAAAAAAGGAGAAAATAAAAAATAAAAATCAAGAAAAGATTTTTAAAGGAGAGAGAGAGAGAATAAATAAAAATAAAATAAGAGACAAATTAACATGAAAAGTGTAAAAATATTTGAAGTGCATAGATGCAAAAATGTACTTGCTCTATACCCAAAAATGAAGGAAAGGTAGTCTTTAAAGACTTTTATTATGGGAGACAAATTGCAAAGTCACCCACTATGGAGATCATCCATATAATTTCCTGAACATAAGCATCTAATTAATCTGCTTAGCTTAAATTTTAATTAATTACAGTTCATACTATAACTTACTTATACTGCCTCCTCTCTCTCGCCACTCTCTTACCATCTCTCCCAATCTCGTCATGTATCAATGTATTTGTGTTAATTGTATTCGATTCTTATCACCATCTTCATATGATTGTATTTTTTATATTTTCTTGAATTTGTATTTCTACGATTTTATATTATACAAATATTAATTATAGTATTTGTATATTGTATATAATGAAATCAAGTATAGAATATTTAGTATTTTGTATGCGCTAATAAAATATAGTTGATAACACTTGATACAAATATAGTAAATACACGAACTACGAATTATAACTTTTGAAATTGTAATGACGCCTATTTCCTCCTATATGTATGTTACTTTTTGAAAGTTGCCCTTTCTTTATGCTAAATTTTTTATACGTGTTATGTCGAGTCATGTATTATACACTATTATAAAATAATATCAATATTGTTAAAATATATTTTAAGTTAAATAATTATACATGAAAGAATAATTTATAAGTTTGTGTGAGTGTTCAGCACGGATCAGTAGACATATATTATCAATTATTTACCGATGCTATGAAGATAACGAATGAAAGTTTAATTACATACATGTGATTTTTCATATTTATTTCAAAAATTAATGGGAAAAGGCATAAGTACCCTTATGAACTATCAACATATTTTCAACTACACATTTTTCCTTTTAGAACCTATCACCCCATAAATTATTTCGATGATATGATACAATCAAACTTAAGTAACAATCAAAACAAACATGATATTAATAGTAACAATACAATATGATGAGTAACAACCATCCAAACACATAGTAAGTGTTGAGGTGGTAAAGAAAGTGAGTTCACTGGTCTCTTGGATGCATAAGAGATAAAAAAATAACTTAAAATCTAATATGGGCACGACACATATTTTAAAGTTAGATACTTTATATGTAATTAATTAAAATTAATATTAAAACTTTAACATATATTTTTAAAATTATTTTTCTTTCTTTCTTTGCGAATAAAGTCAGGTTTTAGTTATTTATTATTCTTGGCAGTTCCTTATACAAAAAGCATTTGGACTAGATTATCAACTTAGTGTGGAACTATAGGCTAGTGTGGTCACTATAACTATATAGTTGATTGTCATTTTGAATTTCACTCAATAATTACTGATTCAAAAGAGAGTTTTACTCACTAATCAATTGTTACTGGTGTCTTGACAGGATGATCTATCTGATATGCAGTAACATGAATATGGTCAGGTTTCCGAGTGGGTGAATCTTCACCGGATAGAATTTGCAAAAAATTATAATACATATACACACCAAAGGCAACATAGTACTTAGCTGACATAGATATATTGAACCACCAAAATCCATGTTCTTATAAAGGTGTAGCTACACTGAGTTATCAGGTTGGAACAAATTCAATAACTTTTGTATAACATCTTATATTTGTATTTAAGAATTCAGTAAGCAAATATAATTATTAGTGTGTAAACTCCCATCCAAATCTATAGTGATGGCTTAGTGGGAAGGATTTCGAGGGTTCGAACCCAACTTCTAACACATGTCCTTTTTTAGGACCTTACTAGAACAAACTATACTAAGTTATTTTTTATGTTTCGAACTCAATGACAGTATTAGATTTTTTAAAAAGGGTCATTTTCAACAAATTAAACTCCGGGACCCCTTTTAGGCAAATTTCATTAGTTTTTACAACAAGGGTCAAAATACAAATTAAAGGTTTCAAACCCGAACCAACCCCTCAATTAATCCGAAATCGACTTTCTAGATTTGATAAAGTTGCCTAAATCATCATCCAATACTCAGAACATCAAATGTTGACCAAAGTCAACTATAAGACTTTTAAAGACTCTAAAAATCTCAAATCCTCCCAAAACCTTACCGAAGGTTCTAGGAACCATGCCAACAATCCTCACACGCCAAAATCAACATGTAGCGACTACAAGAAAGGAAAAAATGGTCAGATCACATAAAAGTAAAATTTCATAAATCAAGTCATTATAGATGCCTCTATTTTGCCCATTCCAGACATGTTATTTAGTTTGAAAAAAGGCTCGTTCTTTATACACTAATGAAATATCTTATTTTTATGATATGATATCTCAAATGACCAACTTCAAAAAATAAGAATCTGATATATCTACTTGCTTGATATAGGCACAAGTAGTGATGGAGGAAATTGAAATGTTGATGCCCGTTTTCATGGATGTGGAAAAACAACAAGAGCACAAACAAACTCTGTTTCTAACTCTTACACTTACGGGACTTCCTACTTACCATGATTCAGTACCTGACCAGATTTTGCTAGTTCTATGGTTCCTACAGTTGATGAGTTATTCCTTTTTCTATTTCGTCTTGTTGCGCCTCCTAACTTCTTCATCCACTGTTGACTCGGCTATTCTCGCATCTCAAACCATAAAAAAACAAACATATTAGCCTATGAAAAATCGACATGGAGGGTGTTATTTTGGAAAATCTTGATCTAAGTGTAGTTATTGTCATAAGTTTGGATACACTCACGACATATGTTATATTTTGCATAGTCCACCACCTAATTATGATACTATTGCTATAGAGAACTATAATGACCTCCTTTGGAATTGAGCAACGAAACAGACATCTCCTCGACCTAATTAACCATCCAATAATGCTCATATTGCTCAAACATAATATAATGAGTTCCTTTAGTATCGAGCAAGTAAGAAGACATCTCTACAAGTAGTCTCGATTGCTTAGCCTAATGTTTCTGTTATTGGTAATTTTTTAGCTTATGTTTCACTGTCTAGTACTCTTGGATCTTGGGTCATTGACTAAGTCACTTCTAATCATATTTTTGAAAATGAATTACTTTTGTGTGATATTGTCTATTCACAATCTCTTCCCGTTATTACTTTAGATAACGGGATCCAAAGAAAACCAAAAAGAGTTGGATAAGATAAATCCTTAACTTCTGTCACTCTGGATTTTGTTCTTTATGTCTCGGGTTTTCATTCTAATCTTGCATCTGTTAGTCGTTTGACGCATGTCCTTCATTATGGTATAGTATTTTCTGATGATTTTTTCTCATGTCGGACCGCATTACGGGACAGATAATTAGCATAGGACATGAATCACACGACCTCTGCTATCTTGCCTCTTCCAAATCCTTTCTAATATGCTCCATCATAAACCCTCTTGACCTACTTCACAAATATTCGGGTTATTCGATTCTATTCAAACTACAGAAGATGGTGTCTAGTTTGTCTAGCTTATCCATATTTGTTTGTAGAGTTTATCCATATTAGATTGTGAGTCATTTCAACTTGAGAAACATACCCGTGCTACATTTTCACGTAGTATTACGAGTCATTCAAAGTCTATTTTCTCATTAGTCATTCTGATATTTGAGATCCTAGTAGAGTCAGTTCACTCTTAGGATTTTGCTATTTTGTTAGTTTCATTAATGATTTTACAAGATGTACTTAAACTTTCTTAATGAAAGATTGTTCTGAGTTATTTTCTATATTCTAAAGTTTTTGTGCTAAAATACAAAATCAATCTAGTATTTCTATCCGTACTTTTTCATAGCGATAATGCCTTAGAATCCTTATCATCCAATTTTAGGAGTTTATGACTCACTAGAGAATTATTCACCAGACAAAATGTCCATACACTCCTCGGCAGAATGGTACAACAGAAAGGAAACATAAGCATCTCATTAAGACTGCTCACACTCTTCTCATTGAATCTTATGTTTTGTTGTGTTTTGGGGGCAGTACAATCCTTGTATCTTGTTATCTCGTTAATAGAATACCATCATCTTCTATCCAAAATTAGGTTTTTTATTCCATACTATTCTCTCAGTTACATATTTACTCTATCCTCTCTCGTGTCTTTGGAAGCACATTATTGTTCATAACATAGCCCTAGGAAAAGATAAATTAGTCTTTATGCTTTCAGATGTGTCTTAAATGGTTATTCTTGAGTTCAAAAGGGGTATTATATTCACATGATCTTGGGCACTACCTTATGTCTGCAAATATCACATTTTTTGAATCTCAACCTTACTATATATCTTCTAATCATCTTGATATCTTGGAGACCTCCAGTCTTCCTACACCAACCTTTGAGAAATCTATGATTACTTCTCTATCTCCAACTGAAGTGCCCCCACTTCTGGTTTCACATCACCGTCTATATCCAACATTAGTCCCAAATGATTTATTGCATGCACCGGACGTTATTTCTATTGTGGACTTGCCTTTTCCTAGTCAATTAGTTGCAATTTGGAAAGGTATATGATCTAGTTATAATATTAACCCACATTATCCTTTCTTGAGTTATCACCGTCTATCATTACCCCATTATATTTTTGTATCACTTTTGTCCTCTATTTTTATCCCTACGACTACAGGTGAAGCACTTTCTCATTCAGGATGGAAGCAGGCTATGATTGATGAGATATTTACTTTATATATGAGTGGTAGTTGAAAGCTTGTTTCCTTTCCTATAGGTAAATCTAATGTTGGTTGTCATTGGGTTTATGCAATCAGAGTTGGTCCAAATGGTCAGGTTAATCGGCTTAAGGCTCACCTTATTGCCAAATGGTTACTTAGATATTTGGGCTAGATTATAGTTACACATTCTATCCTGTGGCTAAAATAGCATATTTTCGTCTTTTATTCTATATGGTTGTTGTTTGGCACTAGCCTCTTTATCAGTTGGACATTGAAAATGCTTTTTTATATGGTGATCTTGAGGAAGAAGTCTTCATGGAGCAGCCACATGGTTTTATTACTCAAGAAGAGTTTAATACCCTCGTATGTCGTTTGTGTATGCCACTCTATGATCTAAAACAGTCCCCCCAAGCCTGATTTATAGTGAAGCTGATCACTTGGTATTTTATCGGTATTTTAAACTAAATTTGTGTATTTATTTGTTGGTTTATGTTGACGATATTGTTATCACCGACAATGATCAAGATAGTAGCAATTTGAAGCAATAACTCTTTCCGCATTTCCAGACTAAAGATCTCGACAAGCTGAAGTATTTTTTAGGTATTAAAGTTGCTCAGTCCAGATCAGTATTGTTATTTCTCAATGCAAGTATGCCTTAAACATTCTTTAGGAGACAAAATGGTAGGATGTAGACCCATCGATACTCCTATGAATTCGAATGCTAAACTTCTGTCAGAACAGGGAGAGCCACTCAGTGATCCTTTCCAGGACAGGGAGAGCTACTCAGTGATCTTGGAAGGTTTAGGTGATTGGTTAGAAAGTTGTATTATCTCACACTGACTAAACCTGACATATTTTTTCCTGTGAGTAAGTTAGTTTACGACTTCTCTTATGATAGCCACTGAAATGCAGTTGTTCGGATTATATGATATATACAAAGTTAGCTCCAGGTAAATGACTACTCTTCGAGGATGAGGCAACAGACGTATCATTAAATGTACAAATGCGGATTGGGCAGGATCATCCTTTGATAGACATTCTGCATCCAGATATTGTGTTTTAGTAAAAACTGATTTGGGGTCCTAGAAGAGTAGGAAATAGAGTGTGGTTGCTCGATCTAGTGTGAAAGCAGAATATTGAGCAATGACTGGAGCAACTTGTCAGCTAGTTTGGATTAAACAGTTGCTGAGAGAACTAAATTTAGAGAACTCGGTAAGATGAAACTTGTGCATAATAATGAAATGACCCTTCATATTGTGCCAAATGCAGTGTTTCATGAGAGGACTAAGCACATAGATATTGATTGTCATTTTATCAAAGAAATTATACTCTCAGGAGATATTGTTACAAAATTCGTGAAGTCAAGTGATCAACTTAAGACACCTTCACCAAGTCTCTCATCAATCCTCGTATTAATTATATTTGTAACAAGCTAGGTACGTATGAATTATATGCACCAGTTTGAGAGAGAGTATTGGAATACAAGTATGAATAAGAATAATACATAAAATCCTCATGGAAAAAAAATTATAATAGAGTATCTATAAATAGAGTCTCAATGTAATTATGTAAATAAAAAATTCAACAATAATATTTTATTCATTCTTTCCCACAATTCAGAGCCACACCAAGTCTTCTTTTTTTTCCTTAGACATTATTAGTAGGCGTTTGACCGTGAAAATTAATTTCTTTTGAAGTTGGAGTCAGAGTTGTGTTTGACCATGTCTTGAAAGATTTTTTTAGACTTTTGGAAAGTCTTTTTTAATATAATTTTATATCCCCAACTTTTCAAAACTATCAAAATCCCTCAACTAACTAATTTACATACTAACATACAACCAAATATGATTCTTAAAGTTAGTTTAAAGTCTTTAAAGCTATTAGCTAGATGGAGTACTTGATATATGATATTGGAACTATAATACTTAGTTAAGAGATGAAAAGTCCATATATAATATTTATTCTCTCTAAAAAGAACAGTTAACCAAATTTCAATGATGAGAAAGATCCAAATAATTTCGGTTATGGTGTTACCCCTTTTGTAACACCAGCTAACCAAATAGCTATACAACAGCTAACCAAATTTCTATTGTTATCGCCAAACGTTCTCTGTGAAAATAAATTATTGCTCAATAGTTATTAACTGATAAATAAATAAATAAATAAATAAATAAATATAAATCTCTATGATGAAAAGAATCCAAATAATTTTTACTATGGTGTTACCCCTTGCACATGATGATTTAGTTAGAAGATCCCTTTCAACACTGAAAGTTTCTAATAATCTAGGGTAATAAATGTGCTTAATATCATGAAAATATTTAAAAAAAAAGAAGACAATTCCATCATCAATAGCCATTTTGACTTGATAAGCATCGTAATGTCGGTCAGCTCGTGCACATCTTGACTAATTTTATGAGGTACCTACTACCTTCAATCAGTGAGAGAGGCCTTCACAGTGCTGTGAAATCTTTAACAACAAGAGGTTCATACTATTGTGGACCAAATCCAACAACTTTTCTTGCTTGCTCATTGAAATGAGGCTTCAATGGCCCGGTGAAGTATGTCCTCACAGTGGCCAAAGTTAAAGAGGGTATTTTCTAAAAATAAAAATAAAAATTAGTATCATTGCAACAATAATAAAAATAAAAATTGAAATTGGATAAAAGTGAAAACAATAAAAACCTGTTTTTACTTTTCAAAACACAATTTGATATATTTTTTGAAATTTTCTTGACCAAACACCATAATTTTTATAAAGTGAAATTATTTTTCAAAAAAAAGTAAAAAAAAATTATGGTCAAACGACCTCTTAGTTTATATAACGGAATGAGTATTTGATTAATGAAGTAAATTACAGGAATCGACAAACTTAAGATCATAATTACAAAAAATAGCAATACTTTCACAAAATTACATTTTATAGCAAAAGTAGCATTTTTTTGCCCATTAACTCTACACACGCGTGTTTCACTCTTTCTTTCCTATTTTCACTCCATTATTTTACCGCTCTCTAATTGAACCAACTGATGGAATAATGCACACATATGGATCAGTACTAAACTCCAGAAATAGGACACAATTAGCTAATGGAATAAAAATAAATCATAAAACAATCTTTTCCAACTCCACTGGACTACCCAAATCTTTTTAAAAAATTTGGTTTACAGATTCACCTATACTACTTCACCTTAATTTCTTAAATACTTCCCAAATATCATTCCTTAGTTTATTTTCTTCTTGTTTGCGGGTAAGATAAGATCATTTTGCAATAACAGTCTTCAATCATATCGTATGTATATTTTTTCCGGTAAGAGAAACCTCACTTATCTTTGTGGCTTTCTTTTGGTGATAAGGTGATAAAATTACAGTAGTGTTGTAGAAAAATTTCTAGAATACAAGAGGTATACTACCATAACATTAAATTTTGTTTGGATAAATACAATAATAATGAACGAGAATATCATTCGGGGTTGAAAACAATCATATATTCATCTCTTATTGGAATGACCAGAACGGGCTGGAAATAAGATACAACAATGAGAGTCTTAGTTTAATGCTTCAACATTTTTACAGTCAAATTTTTGGGTAAAAATCCAATTATCTTATAACTTAGATTCGAGGTGTTTGTAAACATTATCACATCAAGTGAAGTTTAATAAGTGATATAATTGAAATAAGAAATATCCAAATTTCACGAGATGATATTAGTTTATAGGTTATGTGCAGTATATGTATTTTTTATATACATATGGTTATGCTGATTTTTTTAGAGGATAACATATATATTTTTTAGTATTTTTTAATGTTCGTGATATGTATTATGTATTGTTTGGTTTAGTTATATTTTTTAGCATATATATAGTTGTATTTGTTACTGTTTAAGATATATATTTATATTTTATTGTTTTATATGTGTCACCTTTGTATTTCGCAAATACATATGAAGATGTATAGCATAGTTATGTTGTTACTGTTTAATATGAATCTGATTGTATTTCCTAAATACATATCAGAGTCATATTTTGTATTTTATGTGTGGTAATATGCATATGGATCAAACATGTATTCTTTAAATCCAAATGTATTATAAATTTTTGGGGGTATGTACATGTATTTGTTTTTTGTATATACAAATGCATATTCATATGTATTTTGTACGGTGTTAAATTTGTCTTTGAACTGTTCTATGTCATTCTAGAGGGTAACATATGTATTTATTTGTTATTTTTACGGTTTAATAGACATGTTTAAGATATATATATCATGTATTTTTTTTATTACATATATGTATACGTATATATAATTATCCTTTTTGTTATAGAGATTTGTGTCCTATATGTGTGTGTGTATATATATGAGTCAGATATGTATTTTTGTAAATACATATGCAAATATATATGTATTTTTTATACTGTAAATACATATGCAGATTTGTATGTCTATGTATTTGGTATATTTTTAAATATGTATATGTGATATAGAAAATATAAAATAGAACCCAAAAGAAAATGAAAATAAGAAAGAAAAACTTCAAAAATATAGAAAAAAAATAAAAGCTAGAGAAAAAAGAGTAAAAAAATATTTTAAAAAAAATAGTAAAAGAAAAAATAAAAAAAAGAACTTAAAAAGGGAAAAAAATGAAAAAGAAATAAAAGCTAAAAATAGAAATGCAAAAATAAAAGCGAAAAAGGAACAAAAAATAAAAAAAGAAAAAAAAAAGAAGAAAATGGAAATAGAAAATATGAGAAAAAAGGGAAACGAAAAAAAAAAAATAGAAGAGAGAAAATAAAGTATAAAGAAAAAAAATATAAAAAAATAAATCAAAATAAAAAAGTAAAACGATAAAAAAAGAAGTAAAAAAACTAACAAAAAAAAGTTAGAGATATAAGAGAGTGGAGAAAATTGAAGGAAAGGTGTCTTTTAAGTCTTGAATGAAGGATTGGTGACATTGACCAACTTAAAGGGTCATACATAATTAGAAAACTTGATTAAGTTAACTGTGGACTTGATTAATATTTTTAAAACTTTCTAATCTTTTCAAAAATATAAATCAATCCACACCCCTCTCCTCCAAATCAATCGTCTCTCTTTGGACAGTCTCTCTCAACTCTCTCCCAACCAACAGTTCTGCAAAATTTCCCCATTCAAGCTCTGGCACCAAATAGCTGAGCGAGTTTCTTTTCGACTTTCAACCATCAATTGACGTGAAGAAACAGAGGAACTTGAGCCAACTTCTCCAGCGACAACAACTTCGAGTTCTTCATCGTCCTATTTCTTTTTTCACAGGTAAAAAAAATATCTTTTTCGTTATGAAGAAACGGAGGAACTTGAGTCAACTTCTCTTCTAGTATTGGTTAACAATTTCAATATTTCTTGCTTAAGTTTGAAATGCGGACTGAATGAACCTCTAATATCTGACATTTTTTCTCTACTTTTTCCGGTGTGAAATATAATTTTTTGTTGTTATTGTAGTTCTTATTGTCGAACTGTTGATTCGATTTGTTGGTGATTTTTTGTCACCGTTGATGTTCTTAGTGTGCGTGTGTTGTGTTGGTGTTGTTGGGTAGGCATTCAGGACTGCATACCCATGCTCGTGTGTCCCCCTAACCAAGTCCTTGGCAATCCCCATGGCCGTATATATCTTCCAATAACTGACCTGGACACCCAATTTCGTAAGGAGTTGATTGGTCATAACCCTTGTAAAAGGGCCTTTTCCATCGAGAAAATTATTCTTAAAATATTCACCGAGGACCTTTGACGTGGCATGAGGATTTTGGCCCGAGATGTGTTCTGAACCACATGTGTGATACTTTTCATGTTTATGAATGACGAATCTGTCAGAACTTACGTACTTCACCGCTCTCAACCACCACTTACAGTTCGGATTAGCACATTTGTAGCAAAATACACTGCTTGAATTAATCACCTTCTTTATTTTGAAATCTTTTTTCAAGCAAGAAATAAATAAAGTGGTAGATAGTTCCTTCTTGTCCTTGAATAACATTCCATTGAAAAAGCTGGTCCCGTCGTCTTGAAGATTGTCATACTATGTCGATCGAGAAGAACTGCCCACAGTATTGGTCGCATCAACGGGCGTAGATATTTGATCATCATATGAAATATTCATGTCAAGATCATCCAACCTATCATCAAAGATGTCTTGTAGTTCTTCTTCTTCTACATTCCGGTTCTCATTCCCTCTCATCTTTTCAACCACGTACACCTTTAACACCGGCCTGGATGAATCATTAAGATAAGCACACAATCGATCCTAATCGATTATCTTGAAAGGTAGTACCCTCTGATTTTCAAAGGGGTTGTGCATGTAACTGATGATGAATTCTTCCGGTTGACAATTCAGTCTACAATAGCTGATGATTAAGTTCACAAAATCATCATACGAAACATCGCTTTAGACTGTTATAGTTATCGTCTCTAGTATTTCACCCTCCTTCCAATGCCATACATATCAATTGCTCTTCTCGATCCATTGATCTTGATAATCCACTAGTATTGTTATTGATCTCTCTATTAGTGGTACCTAAATAAAGTCATTTGTTAAAAAAAGTTAATAGTGATTTCATAGTGCCGTACATGAATCCCAACAGATGTACAATCTATTGCATCAGATGAAAAATAAGTTGCAACAGTTAAGTGATTAGTCGCAATAGATTACTTACCGGGTGGGATTCATGTTACGCTCCTGAAGCTAATTTCAACAGACAAGTTATCTATTGTAACAGGTGAATCATATGTTGCAACAAATTTGAAAATAAATAAATTGCCATGAAAAAAGACGGTTGTTTGGAATTGAGAAAAATCTTTTTCAAATATTTGCCATGAAAAAAGGTTGTTACAGATTTTCAAATTTGGACAAAAATTTTAGGCTTGGAAAAGACGGTAATAATTACTATATTTAATTGTATGAAAAAGGGAAAAGACGGTTATTACAAATTTGAAAAAAAATTAGATAATTTAATTGTAGAAAATAATTGTTATATTTAAGTGTTAAAAAAGGGAAAAGATAATTTTATCTAAAGCGGAATCTTTTAATGAAGGGTAAAAAATTCAAATCACTTTTCCAAGGGTCTTCAAACTTTTATTCTAATATATTATATATTATAGATTATAGATATAACAAACTTTACCTAAGATACAAAATACAACTTACAATTATTAATAATTAGGGAAAATGTATCGTTTCCACCCCAAACTATACCCGAAAAGTCGAAGCCACACCTAAACTATACCAGTGACCTATTACACACCTAAGCTATAAAAAAAATGAAACTATTTACACCCTGTCAGGCTACCATCACTTGCATGTGGTGTAGTGTTTTACACGCGCTGCCACATCACCACCACGTCATTAAAAAGTATCATTTTTTTATAGTTAAGGTGTGTAATAGGTCACTTATATAGTTTAGGTGTGGAGTCGAAAGTTAAGGGGCTTTGATGCCCTTTGTATAGGTTTGGGGTGGAAACGATGTCTTTTCCCTTAATGTTTTTAGCCGTTTACTTTTGTTATTTAATAGGCTGAACGCGCCTAAAATAAGTGTAACACACGCGCCTTAGAATGGGGGTCGCGGGGAGGTAATAATATCCCTTTTATATAGTTAAGGTGTGTAATAGATCACTTATATAATTTATGTATGACTTAGATTTTTCTTGTATAGTATGAGATAAAAATAATGTTTTTTCCCTTAATAATTATGAAACAATTGATATGAAGTAGTATACTTATGTAAGTTTCCCTACTATTTATCATAAAAAAAAAAAAAAGAAAAGAAAAATTGGCAACAATAATAGCAGTTGGGCCAGAAAAAAGAATTCCCACTCAGGCGGGAAAAGAAGTATTTACGGAGTACTTGGAAATGAAAGAAGACTTTACTCAATGGGTCAAACTGATCTAATTTGTGGTTCTCATCACAACTAAAATTTTCTCAATTTTTTTCTCAGAATCTAAACCGCCCACGGCCTTCTATCGCCGCCGCCGCATCTGCACCTGTCCTTTTTCTCCGGTGAGACTTCACGGGCTCTCCATGGATCTTCCTCCCTACCACCACCATCACCAGAGGTACGTTCAACGCCCTCCTAACTTTCCCCCTAACCCTAATTTCTTCCACCACCATCCTCCTCTTCCGCCCCATTACCAGCCACCACCGCCTCAGCAACGGCTACCACCGCCTCAGCAACGGCTACCACCGCCACCACCTATATCCAATCTCCCTCCACCACCAGCACCAGCAGCTCACCACCACCACCACCACATCTCCCATCCCCCGCCCCAATTCTCCTTTCCTTCTCGCCTACCAGATAACCCTAGATTCTACGATTATCCCCAAAATCGTTCTCCCCCTAGGGTTCCCTCTAATCAGCACCCATACCACCCCCCTCCTCTGCACCCCCCGAATTTTCCTTACACCGATCGTTACCAAAACCCTCATCCTCCTCCTTCACCGAGGTTTATTACGCATGATTTTAACTCTAGTGGGTTGAGAGAGAATCGTGCTACTTCTGTAAATGATAGTAAAGAACCTCTTTGGGTGAGGAGAGATGTGGAAATCAAATATGATGATGACGAAAGGTACCATCTTGAGAGGCGTAGAATGGATATTGATGTAAACTCATCGAGGGATTTTAGATCGAGTTCGGGGAAATATGACTTGCGTGATGATAGGTATGAAGGTGAGAGAAGGGAATATGGTGGTAATAATGCTGATGAGGTTTCAGTTGGTTCGTCTTCGAGGCGAGTGTCGTCGTTGGATAATGGTAATGATTACGATGATGTTAGGTTTAGCAATAGGTTAAGGTTGGACAAGGAGGAAAGTCATAGGTCTCTGCAGAAGAAGCAAGTGCAGAAGAAGAGTGCATTACTCAGGATTCAATGTGGGAAAGCTAAAAGTAGGAGTAGAAATCAGGACAATGACTCGAGTTCTGGTGGGGTAAGAGGAAAGCAGAATGATTTGTTTGAGAGGTTGGAGAGAAGGGTTGAAGAAAGAGAGGGAAGTAAGATGGAGCTTGATGTTTCATTTAAATCTAATGCACTTGTGGCAAAGGCCATTATGACCCCGTCAACCTCCGCCATCGATTCAGACAGAAGCGAAACACATAGATGCAAGAAGATTAGAAAAGTGAATTCCTCTGGTTCCCCAATGAAGAGAATTGGGGACGATTTGGGAAAAGGTGATGGTTCAGCAAATGATTCTGGTGTCAGATCGAGTTCTAACAAGGTGTCTAAATGTTTGGCAGATAAAATTACAGTTTCTGCAGGTGGAAGTTCATCTAAGAGCACTTCGGATTCTAGCAAGGATTCAAAACATTTGGCAGATAAAATTACTGATTCTGTTGGTGAACGCGTATTCAATGGTACTTTGAGCACTTCGGATTCTAACAAGGATTCAAAACATTTGGCTGATAAAATTACAGATTCTGCTGGTGGACGCGCATCTAATGGTCATTTGAATTCCAACAGGGACTCTAAACTTTTGCCTGATGAAGTTACAGTTCCTGCTGTTAGTAGTGCATCTAATAGTACTTCATTGCTGAGTTCCAATGGGCCAAGTGATTTAGTTGGAATGAAAGAAAGCAAGGGATCTCCAGAGATAAAGGTTTTGAATCAGGGTAGTAATCATGATGGGAAGTTTAGAATTCCTTTATTCATAGTTAGAAAGAAGAAGCAAGTGACTAAGAAGAAAGTTGCAAGCCCTTTCAATTTGAAATTGCCTTCAGATGAAGTTGTTAGCAAACTAGAAAAACCGTCAAAACTGGCTGCTGTTAGTAAAGATGAGTCCGTAGAGTTTTCTAATTCTGATAGGAAGAAAGCTAGTTCCACTAAAGTCTTGGTTTCTTCAAGTGTGAACTCTGAAACTAATGATGTTGCTGATTATACCAGCAGATCAGTTCAGAATGGCCCTTCCTTGTTGACTTCTGAGACATCTATGATTGAAGTACAAAACAAACCTACTAATTTTGAAGTGGATAATACTGGTAATGTTGGAGGGCATTCTGAGGATGAGCTCCGAGTGTCTGAAGATGGTGTTAATAAAGAATCTTCTGAAGCCATGGCTTGTGAAGAAAGAAATGGAGAAGTTGTCTTGTCAAGCCTAGATGGGAGAAAAATTCATAAAGATGAAATATCCTTGTCAGCTAAAGATACATATATCTCTGACGATTCTGAACTGGGGTTGTCTGATGGGAAGAAGAATGCAGTTGCTGCTATAGGATCCTTTGATGCAGGTTCCTTGGAGCCATCTAGTGACCCCAACATTGTCCCTCTGTTGATTGATATTGAGAAAGGACGTCGAAAGAGTTTCATGAATGGAAATGACAGTAGTTTTAATTCTGACGAGACAGGGAGAGTTGCGGTTGTCAATGACTTGCAAACTGCAGAGTGCTCGAGTAATAGTGATCCAAGGGCTGGTACTTTTGGCGGTAATTTTGGATCATGTGTTGATGGAGTCACATTGTCACCTGAGATGAGACATACTAAAGGATCTGTCAATGCAGTGGTTTCTGTTGGAGACGATATTAGGACTATTGTGGATGATGACTGTTTACCTAAGTTGACAAGGAAGAGGAAGATTACGGATGACGAGTCTGTTTTGCCCTTTATGAAGGTGAGTGAGACAGAGGAATATGAAGTTAGATCCTTGCTAGGCCAAGATAAAAATTTCAGTTGTTTTAGAGAAGATCATGCCTCTGGAAAAGAGGATGTCACAGTTTCTGGTAATGGGATTTCAGAAGTGGAACTGTCACTTCAGGATTGTTTAAAAGATGGTTCCAATTCATGTTCTACCAAGAGTCCCAAGAAACGGGCAGTTTCTTCGCCAGCCATGGTTAAATCTGTTCCCTGTGTTACCACGTATGAGGAACATTTTAGCAGGCCAATTACAGTGCCTTTGGTCAATGATGTTTCAGTGACAGAATTAGAATCTCGAAATACATTGTCTAATGTTGCTGATGGTCCACCAGCTCCTCCTTCAGGCATAATGCTTGAGAGCAGCAATACTGCCAAGGATGTATGTCAGGCTGAGCCATTTGAAGATGGCTTGATGGATCACGTTTCAGATATTCCGCAGGTCATTCCTCACAATTCTCAACTGGGAGAAGTGGTACAAGAAACTAAAACTTCAGCTGTATCCATTGAGACGCTAAAAATTTCTTATAGAGCAAGTGAAGACAAAGGTTCCTCTCTTGGAGTAGATCAAAAGTTGGCCCCAGAAGGCCGTGAAAGGTGTAATTTTGTGCTTGATAGGGATGACATGCCTTTATTGGCAGATAATCTCTCTTTATTTGCCAAAGAAGTAAGTGTCAAAAGTATGGAATCTCTGCCAGATATGTCATCACTGGTGTCATTTCCCGACTTACCTAATAGTTCAGTCTGTGAGGAGCCTGATGATAAGTCATCAATGTCCAGTGAAATTGTTATTGGAAAAGCCCAAGGTGTTGATGAAAATTCCATAACTGTTTTTGACCATGTTTCTTCCATATTGTCAGATACTTTTGAGTTTGATAGAAGTTCAGATCATAAAGTTGGTGGCGATCCTCTGGTTAATGTCAATACTTTGCCATTATCATCACAGAATACGGTAAAGTCCACCAAGAATGTGAATTCACAGAGTTGGAAACCAAATCTGGGTGCAAACCAGCAGAGTCCTGCTGGCCCTAGGGCTTTCTCTGTTCGCCCATCGAGTCTTATCACTTCAAGGAATGTGCCCGTTTCGAAGAAGCCACTGACATGGCATAGAACTGGTAATAGCTCTTCCTCTGTTGTTGGACGAGGTTCCCAAATGAACTCCCTTCCTCCACAAAGCTCTTCCTCTCTTATTGCAAAAGTCGGCTCTTACGTTCGCAAGGGTAACAGTCTTGTCAGAAATCCTTTGCCTGTTGCTTCCGTTTCCAAAGGATACCATGCTCCTAGTTCTTCAGTTTACCGGTTGAACTCTTCTGGTGTGAATGACCTGAAGAGAAAATCTGAGAATATGACTGAGATGACTGGTTCACCCAGCTGCAGGCTAACTCCAGAATTAAATGCTTCTTCAGAGAGACCCAAAACTCCGCCACAAAATGAAACATTTAATTGCGTTACATTGATGTCTGCATCTTCGCCAGTGGTAGATCATCCTGCAAATGGTAGTTTTTCTACAAATTCAGATCCTTTGGAAGTTAATGACAATATTTTGGCGCTGAAGCCTTCTGAGCATCCTTCAACATCTTCTGCAGTTCCTGAATGTCATAGTGGTTTGGGAGGCAATTCTGAAAGCCAGAATACATTTGATGAAGACAGTTCCCGAATGAATATAGTTTATGTGAAGCAAAGATCGAATCAGTTAGTTGCAGCTTCAGATAAGACCCAGACTTCATCCGATGGCTACTTTAAGTGGAGAAAGAATCAACTGATTCGTGCATCTAGCAATAATCATATGAAGCAAAGAGTTGCCACAGCAAAGAATATAGTTCCGCTCCAAAAAGGTATGGAAAGGCTGAGTGGTAAGGATATATTTTAAGCACAACACATCATATTTGACGCTGTAGGTATTTGCATGATCCAACTTCTGTTTCATCTGCTTGTTTTCGCTCAACTTTCATGTTATATACTTTTTGTTGCTGAAATCATAATTAAGCATATGCAGTATGTCAATTATATTAATTATATTAATTTAGCATGGCCTGAATTTCCAAAGAATTTGAATTGAGAAATAGGATTCCGGGATAAAGAGTAAGTTACAAAACAAACAATGGTTAAGTCCAAGCAACCTTAGCTTGAATCCAGTCAATTTTTTAGTTGGTGTTTTTTGTATTGGATTCGAATATACCTGAATAGAGTGATATAGTGAATTCGTACAACCAACAAGTGTAGTTGATTGATTGATCTGTTTGTCTGTTTGAAATAGTTGCTTTAATGGTTTTTCGTATATTTGTTTTGAATAAGGAACTGTGCTTCTTTATTTCATTTTAAAGTGGCTTTTTGCGGCATTTTTATCAATACATGGAAAGAAGAACCAGGTTTGCTTGGTAAAAGATATTCCACGAGTCTACAAGGGCGTTTTCTAAAGACAGCTGAAAACTTTATTAGTTCCTTGAGCGCAAAAATTTTGTTGTGCATACAGTGGAGAGGCCTGTTGACAGTATGCAGATGTTTCACGTGGGTGGCAACGGAGGGTAGCTAAGTTACTCGGACTCTTCACTTTCGGTACTGCACCCGTGTCGACACGACATGGGTGTGGGATCCGTTTGACCAAAATCGGTTGGGAAAGTACGGACAGATTTAAGAAGTTATATAATCAAAACAAAAGCTAAGATGAAATTGAAGAAAATGGAATGCCTTGTATATAGAAATTTTTATGCTATTGCTTTTCTTTTTATCTCCTTTCAGGATTTTCTTCTTGGAACAATATTTTGTCCTCTAGTTTTCCACATAATATCTCATAATTTATGTTTTATAACTCTACTTTTAGATATTTAAACTGTTTTTCGCCGAATCCCCGCACCCGTATCCATCTCTAGATCCATATCCCCGAATCTTTAAATTAAGACCGTGAAGGATCCGACCTCTAGATCCGTACCCGTATCGAACAGCCGCACCCGAGTCCGAACAACTTAGGAGGGCAGTGTGCTGATACTCAACAGCTTCATGGATCGTAATTTTTTGTGTTAGCTTATGTTTTTGCAAAACATTGGACTTTACAAGTTAATGAAGAAAGTGTCTTTTGCAATGAGATGACAAATATGGGTTCTACTGCATGGTCTTCATTTTAGGGCTTGTATATGAAAATATTTAGGGTTCATTTTATCCGTTCGTGTTTGGTTGGGCTTTTATTTCCAATATCAGGATTATTTATGCATAGTTTATTCTGTATTAGATTTGGCATGAAATTTAATACCGGGATTAGCAATTTTTTTAAAAAGGCAGCCCGGTGCACTAAAGCTCCCGCTATGTGCAGGGTCTGGGGAAGGGACCCACCACAAGGGTGTATTGTACGCAACCTTACATGGCAGCACCTTTACCCGTTACTCCGAGGCTCCCCTTCCCGGGATTAGCAATCTTTGGATAAAATATCTAATACGTCTTCCTTTTTTCTTATTTACTTTAAAGATGAAAGTGAATTGTAAATAAAAGTTCATCCGACATAACCAAACATTTGTCAAAAGAACTATATGCGCTTCAAGGATATATTAATTCCAATATTACAAATCATGGATTATAATCCTGACAGAACTTTGTCTACGACCTAACTGCCCATTAGGGGATAGGATTGGTGAAACTGATGATTGGAATAGTACCAGTCCACTTCTGTAATTTAGTATTACCTATTTTTGTCAGAGAGTACAACAACAACAACAACACAATATACCTAGTGTAATCCCACAAGTGGGGCCCAAGGAGGGTAGGATGTACCCAGACCTTACCCCTACCTTTGCGGGGCAGAAAGCTTGTTTCCTGTGGAGTGTTTAATTAAAACAAGATTACTTCATGAAGGGCTAATGCTTTTCTACTCAAACATTATATACTTGTTTTGTCCTAGAACACCACCATTTTTGTAAGTTAATGCCAATATTATCACTAATCAGACAAGTTTTAACTAAGTTACCTTTTGCAGGTTTAGCGAAGACCTCTAAATTATCAAAGTTCTCATTAGTCTGGAAATTAGGTGACACCCAGTCATCAAGGAAATATGGTGGCACTTATGCGAAACTTTGGCCTTACTTATTTCCATGGAAAAGACCTAGCTATCGGAAGAGTTTCCTGAGTTCCTCTCCAAGTGACAGTTCCTCTATTATCAGGTGAGGAATCATTTCAGGCTTGTTCTTTTCTTTCTGGTGTCAAACTTCTTTCTTAAAGTATATTTTCTTTTAGACGGAAGCTACCGCTCTCAAAAAAGAGGCAGACTATCTATACAAGGTCAATTCATGGACTCTCTTTACGAAGATCTAAGGTGTTAAGTGTCTCCGGCTCTAGTTTAAAGTGGTCAAAATCTATTGAGCAAAGGTCAAAGAAGGCTGTAGAGGTTTGTCCAACTGCACTCAGGTTTATTTTGGGGTTGTAAAATTTGTGAGTGGATGTAGGAATTGAGTTGTAAAGTGAATGCCTTTTTGCAGGAAGCTGCGCTAGCAGTTGCTGCGGTAGACAAAAAGAGAAGAGGACAAGATGGTTTTAATGCTGACACAAAGAATGGAAATAATGTTTCTCGTAAGTTTTATAGTGTAAAGCTGCTCCCAGGTAGGCCTGTTCTCTACCCTGGTGTGGCATATTCATTTATTTCCAAGTTTCTCGAAAATATTCTACGAAGTAATTGATGTCAATTTATCAGCTATGTCCTTTTAATGATTGCTACAAAAAGTTATGTCCTTATGTAACTTTCCCTAATGTTGCTCTTTTTTAATTGAGCACTATGATGGTCTTCTAACTTTGTACAGGAGAAAGGATATTCCGCATTGGTTGCGAGCGGTATAAGATGGACCTTTCTGGGAAGACACTACAGAGAATCTCAGGTTGTCTACTGATTTTGCTGATTATTTTTCTCCTTCCACCCTTTCGTATTCCTTCTTTTGACCTTTTGAGTTATGATGTGCATCTGCCACTTTTGCTTTATAAAGTGTTTCTATGAGAATGTAAGTTCCTCTAAGTTATCACATTTGTATTTGGTGCCTGCAATATACTTTAGAGAATGCTTTTTATTTTGTTTGTGAATAGTCCAAGGAATGAGCAGGACCCGTTCATGTTTCAGTGGAACTCTTGTACCTTCCTGAGTTCCTGTGTATTGTGGTTCTGTCAAATGATTCTCTCTTCAAATGTTGGTATGATCACATGGTCTTGGGGCTCGTTTTGGTAGGATGCATTTGAAAAAAAATGCATGCATTAGCTTTGTTTATTACTAATACACGCTGTTTGGTATTATGTTACATATAACTAATACATGGCAAACTATGGTATAGCAATGCAGATCTTACCCCTACCTTTGTGGTGCAGAGAGGCTTATCAAATTGCTTCACCGACTGGTACACATGAAATATTTCAGGGTCTTAGTATATTATTAGTCAAAGTGATCCCTGCAGTGAAAGATAATGCACTTTCATGTAGATAGCCCCCCCTGCCAAATTGAGGCTGTCCAGTTCTTTCACCATCCCCTGGTGAACTAGGGTAGGCAGTGGAGAAGAATTCCACCTTTTAGCCGAATTTGTTGACCAATATCCGTATATTCCCTACAGGGAACTAACTGCTCTTAGATAACCAATCAAAAACTGTTCTAAGTTGCATGCAGCAGCCCAAAAGCAGCGCCAAAAGCAATTCGCAACACCTTTGGTTGCTTTGCTTGTGCTTCATGAGCACATAATATGTGACACATCTGAATGGTTAGTTTCACTAGGTTAAATGCCAAAGCCCCTTAACCAGCCTTTATTGATAGCAACATTTAATGCATTGCTAAAGCTTCCATTGCTAATGGAAATGTGAAGAGAGACAAAGGAGTATTTGTTTTAAGCCTTTTTGGTTTGGAAAATAACTACTGGATTTCGATTTATAAATATAAAGAGGCCAATAGTGGATATGCATAACTTGATCAACATGACTCATTTTCCCCTAAAACCCATCTTTTCTGATAAATTTACAGCAGAAAGGCCAGTTGGGGCATAGTCATGTGCTTCTGAGTATCTGGAGTAAGTAAGATTGCATGTTTTCAGCTTTCACAGTTTCCGTTATGCATCTTTTGCAAGCCCTTTAGTTTCACTGTGCCCTTCAAAAGTGAAAGTAAAAGCATGTTGGTTACTTGATTCAAGACTCAATATGTTGGAACTTCAGTATAAGTGGATTACCAACCTTACTGTATGGGCTTTTGCTGTAAAAGGCTGATTTCTTTTGTGCCATCAGCACACATAGAGAGGATCTTTGAAGTTCTTTTGTTAATCTGCTACAAATATGCTCCTGCTATTAAGTTCGAAATGAGAAGTACTTGCTACAAAGTAAATATTCAGGTTTCGGAGATTGTTGTTGAAAACCTTAGAAGTTGCTAAAATGTTTGTGTCATGTCTCCTTATTGGATTTTACGCTATTAGAGAACCAGGTTTCTTATGGCTGACTCTGATAGTTCTGAAACCAAATCCAGTTTGTATAGTGCAATTTTTCTTAATGGCACTAAAGCGCTTTTTAAACATTAGTTATGAGCTTTGATAATGCCCACATGGATCTCAATAGTCAGATTCTTTTTATTATTAGAAAAATAGTACTAAGATTCTTTAAAAGATGAAATATGCTATTCTTATTGATTCGATGATATTTTGTATCAGTGCTCAACTTCTTTCAATGAGAACAATTCCCTCAATAGGGTACTTTCTTGGATGGAGTGGGCATTCCTCTTTCGGTGGAGACGCTGCGAGGGGTGCTAGCTCTTTGATAGAACAATGTCTTTTAGGTCTTTATCTAATATGGCCATGGAAGTCTCTACATTTTGAGAAGTTCCGTTATCAAAAATAAAGTTAAAGACTATGAGAAGTTTATGTTGAATAAGTATTGCATGTTTATTGGAACTTAAGTTGCAAATTGTTTCCTAGCGCCTTTAACTTTTTTTTTTTGGGTGGGTGGGTGGGTGGGTTTAAGAATGGCAGGAATTGTTTCTTGCTACTCTTGCTGTCTACTTTGAATTGACATTTCCCCTTTAATTCATTAATTGTTTTGGATTTTGGAGCCTAGGTAAGCACTTCTCACCTTGATCAATCATTCTAAGGAATCAGGAAGATTTGAGTTCAAGCATTCTAGCTTTGTCGTCTTCTTTTTTTCTTGTAGGGGGGTTTATTTGTTGTAACTGTTGCTTGGCATTATTTGCTGTGTGATTTTGTAATTCTCCATGTTTTATGGACAGATGAGGAACCTTCGGTGTCAGTTCTGGAGGCGAAGAAGTCGTACATCCCAAAAAGATTATTGATTGGGAATGATGAGTATGTACAATAATTTTGTTTCCAGTTATTATCAATGAGATGTACCTATTTGCTGGTTAATCTTCAGGCATTGAGTTAGTATTGGGTTGTTGCTTTAACTGTGATATTCATTTACGTAACTTTTTTTTTGAAATCACATAGCTTTCAGGAAGCATGAGCAGTCCGTTGTTCTTGGTACTTAAGTTGTTGCTTATATCTCAATCTTTTCTATTGGATGTCATGTAGTATCGAAAAATAGTAGGTGCTCCAAACCAATGGGAAAAGAACTAGTACTGTCTTGCTTCCAAGATATGAATTAAGATAAATGTAAATGTTTCCTGTGAACAAAACTTCGCCTTATAAAAAGAATAATATAATGTATAAGTTTGTAACTGCTTGTAGGTATGTACGGGTCGGCAATGGTAATAAGCTGGTTAGAAATCCAAAGAGACGAGTACGCATTTTAGCGAGTGAGAAAGTACGCTGGAGTTTGCACACTGCTAGAATTCGGTTGGCAAGAAAGAAACAGTATTGCCAGTTTTTTACGAGGTTTGGCAAGTGTAACAAGGATAATGGAAAATGTCCTTACATTCATGACCCATCTAAAATCGCTGTCTGCACTAAATTTCTGAATGGTTCTTGCTCCGACACCAACTGTAGATTGACTCACGAGGTATGTAACTTCTTAAACCCTATAATTGTATGGCTGGAGCATGATTAGTTTTTGCCTTTTTACTTGTTTTCACCTCATGTACTAGGTCATTCCTGAAAGAATGCAAGACTGCTCCTATTTTCTGCAAGGTGGGTGTTATTACATCTGTAGGTGTTGGTATATTTTGATTCAATTTGATCAAGAGAAATTTTAGAGCACTAATTTGTATCTTTTGGCAGGATTATGCTCGAACGAGAATTGTCCGTATAGACACGTAAATGTGAATCCAAATGCCTCTGTCTGTGAAGGTTTTCTCAGGGGCTATTGTGCTGATGGCAATGAGGTATTCTTTCTTTGTTTTCTGCGTCCAGATTGATCAATACCAACTGTATGATCCTCAAAAGAATCAAAGTTCCGCTTAGATATAAGCTCTTTAATAGCTCACAGCCAATTTATGCCAGACGGTGCCAAGTAGAAACAATTCAGTTGAAAGCAATGGTTGGGTGATCGACCAAAAAAGGGCTTCTGAAGTTTAGTTTGTTTACCCAGTTTTATGTTTGGTTGATTCCTGGACAAGGTCCTATCCTATGCTCAGAGTTGAGCTAGTTATTACCCCTAACTTGTTAGAACACATGAGGCTAGTCTCCGCACCTCCCCCCTGAATGAAGTCGTGGGGACCTTTCCCTCTTCTTGCTTTGTCATTTTTTGTTTTTGGAATGACATCCTTGATATGGCTTTGTCTTCTACTGGTTATTTTGCTAAGTATTTTGACTCATTATGTCCACCTCTTTGTCTGGATGGCAACTATTTCACTACTATTTTGATATATGTTGCCAACAATAGATATGTGGATCATCACAAACACACGACCCACTAATCTTGAAACTTGTGAAATGGATCATATTTCTAAACATGCAGTGTCGGAAGAAACACTCCTATGTCTGCCCCATTTTTGAAGCAACTGGCAGCTGTCCCCGAGGTTCAAAATGCAAGCTTCACCATCCGAAAAACAAGAGGAAAGGAGTGAAAAGGAAAGCTTCCAGCGAACTGAAGAATGGTCGAGGTCGTTACTTTGGCTCTCCACACATTGATATTATTGAGCGTATAACCGCTGGGCCGGAGAAACCCTCTGTGAAGGGGAATAATGACATATTCTGTAAGGAGGGAAGGTTTGTTGATTTTATTAGCCTAGATGATGGTAGCGATGAAGAGGAACAGACAATTGATCAAAGAAGTGAGGAAACACCACTTTCTGAGAGTGGTCCCACAGAGATGCAACTGGATGATCTCAACGAGCTTATTAAACCCATGCGTCTTCTAAATAGGAATAGGTCTTTAGGTTTATCTCCCCATATAGATGGCCCAAGCGATACATGACCACGAGCTATGTATCAGAAGAGGAGTCTCAGTATTGTAAATGAGGTTTCGTAGTTAGGTGTTTATTTAGTGTTCTGCTAGTGCAGAACAATTTTTTTTCCCATCTTTAGGCTTTTAGTTAATTACTTAGGTATAGGTCTTAGGATTAGGCAATTTTTTATTTTTTTTCCCAATGTCTGTTGTGCGATGTAGAACAAAAAACTGCTGTTATATTGAATTAAAGGAAATGAAAATTTAATCTCTTTCTTTGCAAGTCTTTATTTGGAGGCAGTTTCACTTCAGTTCTTTAACATTTCAGTATTAGCAATTTTCAAGTTAATTTGAGCTCTCTTATCGAGTGTTCATCAAGATGATACTAAACCTGTTGATTCAATCAGCTCAAATTATGTTTATGTTTTCCATAGCTTGGCTTATATCACCTTTTTACTTTTTACAGGCAAGCATACTCAAAATAATCTCGTACTTTTCAGTTTTCACTGGATCCATGTCATTTTATACTCAAAATGATTTCCCCTTTAAGACGAATAAGTTCTGTAATAATATTGAGGAATCTACAATTTCCACCCCTAAACAAACAGTAGAGAAATGCCTGCTACTTAATTTTGTTGCTATTGCTCATTTAAGTGAAACGCCCCGTACTTAAATTTTTCCAGCTTCGGGTTCAATATTTAATCACTTTTATGTTACTCACTAACCAAACCTTTTTAACTTGGTTAAACAGGGTTGAAAACGAATTTGGAAGCTGTAATTTAAGTACTACACAGAGAGAGGAAATGCTGAGGAAACGTGAACTTCTGAGAGTAATTTATACTCCACCTTTTATCTCCATATCAAACACAGCCATAAAACAAAAAAAAGGAGCCCACGTGAAAACAAACATTTTTTATCCACACAAATGGAGGATATATCGGTATCCCAATACTATCTTCAAATTAAAATACAACATTCAAGAAAGGACCCAAAAGAAAAGCACTTAGCCATGGCAGCAACTTCAACATACATGACTTCAACCCATTTCAGCATGTTAGGTTGGACTACAAAGGGAAACAATAAACAACTTAAAAGGAGAAACTTCTTCTCAGTTTCAGCACAGCAAGCAGAAGTAGAAGAACTAAAAGTAGAAAAAGATGAAGAAAAGAAAGAAGAAGAAGAAGCAATGAAGAAACCAAGGCCAGTAGAACCACAAATAAATGTGGAAAGCAAGAACATGAGCAGAGAATATGGAGGACAATGGCTTAGTTGCGCTACCAGACATGTCAGAATATATGCAGCTTATATCGATCCCGAAACCTTTGCTTTTGATCAAACACAAATGGATAAACTCACACTTCTGCTTGATCCTACTGATGAATTTGTGTGGACTGATGACACTTGCACCAAAGTTTATTCTTACTTTCAAGAACTTGTTGATCATTATGAGGTACTGAAAAGTTCTGTTCAATACATACATAATTATGTAACCAATTTTACATTTAGTGTATTTTAGCATCTTGTAGCAGGTGACCAACTTTAATTTTGTCGCTAGGAACCTATAGCAACTATAGAGTAAATTCTAAATCTCGTTTTTACATAATCACTGTTGTACCAAATTGATTAGAAATTGAGCTGCTAACTCCAATATTTCCCTTGCACCAGGGAGCTCCATTGACGGAATACACGTTGCGTCTGATAGGTTCAGACATAGAGCACTACATAAGAAAGCTTCTGTATACTGGAGAAATCCAATACAACATGAATGCAAGAGTTCTTAACTTCAGCATGGGGAAACCAAGAGTTGGGTTCAATTACAATGGTCAAATGGAAGATGTAAACCAGTAAATTCAGGTAACAATGCAGACTATATTGAAACAAGGAGTAGCGAAAAATGCAGTTCTCAGAATGTATATGAAACTTTCACCTTCTCTTCTATAGTATGTATATGATCTTCTCTCTCTCCGTCTTGAAAACTTCTCCCAAATGGATCATGCACAACAAAAAATGTTATGACAAGTAATTGAAATATAAACTTTTGGCTTTCTTCTTCTATCAGTAAGATGATGCCATGAGTTGAGATTAAACAAGGAAATATGGTCAATGAGGATCCATATAGTTGACCCAACTTATTTGGGACCGAGGCATAGTTGTTGGTTGTCTTGAATCACTTGTTTTTATGGCACAAATTGATATTGATGATTGGGAAAAAGTAAAACTTCTAGGAAGATCCAGGCATCGTCTGGAGACATTCTGCATCCTTCCAAGGCTGGAATGCATCTTGCCGAGTTAGACGCTGCAAATAATGAAACAAAACATACTTTTAGTTTAAGCAACTAGCTTTTGCAGAACAAGCAATAATGTCAAAGATAATAGTGAAATGCAAAAATTTCATGCTTTTATTTGAGAAGAAAGGCAGTAAGTAACCCTTGGTCCTTGTTCTTGTTCCGTTGGTCAAATCTTTGTAACTACCGAACTCCCATTGGCTCAAACCTCATATATATACATCAGAACTTTGGCAATGAGATACATGAACATAGAGTTTTGATCTGTCATCCTTGTCAATCCTTGAAAATTTGGAGTCAGAAAAGTAAGTCAGAGCGAGCCAAGTAGTGTTTCATGTTTTTTTGAGGTCAAAATTTAGCAATTTCATTATTTAGAGGCAAATGGCTGATAGGACGATAGCAACCATTGATTCAAGGAATCTATGATCGGTGGGAAAATGGTATTTTACACTGTGGTTTCCGTTATGGAATGACTGAGAGGAGATTCACATGCATGGTCACTGCAAGGAGCATGATAAGAGCATGATAAACACAGAAGAGAATGGAACATTCATGGAAGTCAATATATGGTAGGGAAATCGTGGACTTGTAAGGTCTCTCTCCTTTCTGGATGCTGATTATATCCTGGTCCTTGAAAATAATCTCTTTTTCCATCATTAACGATTTTCCTTTTTCATCATATTTGTCTTCGTTCACGATGCAGCATTGATCAATGAAATGAACCTTATAGACAACTTATGCGGCACTTCAATCATGCGCTTGGACGTCTGTTCAGAACTACATAGACAACTCTCTTTTCCTATGTAACATCTCAGGAGAAAGTAACACTCACTAAGAACTGTAGTAGTATCATAATCTAGACCAGTTTAATGTTTACAAGTAATTTTATTAAGGAGAAATGCAATTAGAGCCTAGAAATCTTTTATTAACAAAATTAGAGGGAATCACTTTTTTTGAACATTTACAAGGTATGGGTATTGGTACATATTTACACATTCTTGACGTAGTAAACACCTTCAATGCCCACTTTGACATATTAAACAAGTAGGAAGTTGCAATAAATTGCATTTTACATATTGCAGTTACCTTATACCAATTTCTTTCTCTTGAGAGAAAATTGTCGGTGTATCTAAGATTGAAGTAATTTTATTAAGGAGAAATGCAATTAGAGCCTAGAAATCTTTTATTAACAAAATTAGAGGGAATCACTTTTTTTGAACATTTACAAGGTATGGGTATTGGTACATATTTACACATTCTTGACGTAGTAAACACCTTCAATGCCCACTTTGACATATTAAACAAGTAGGAAGTTGCAATAAATTGCATTTTACATATTGCAGTTACCTTATACCAATTTCTTTCTCTCGAGAGAAAATTGTCGGTGTATCTAAGATTGACGTGTAGTAGTAGTCGTTGTATGACTGCTTAATTAGTTGCTTTTCCACACTAAGAACCCGTTTGCCCATGA
This sequence comes from Capsicum pubescens, assembly GCA_030864215.1. Classification (NCBI taxonomy): domain Eukaryota; kingdom Viridiplantae; phylum Streptophyta; class Magnoliopsida; order Solanales; family Solanaceae; genus Capsicum; species Capsicum pubescens. The sequence goes on along the minus strand of CM061541.1, from coordinate 79,638,648 downwards.
GAATTTTCACTTTTCCGATTTTTTTCTTTTTTTGCACTTTATGCCAAATACAACTCCAAGTTGATGTTTGGCCATGAGAATTCCAAATACAACTTGGAGTTGTATTGGAAAAGTGAAAAACAAGAAAAAATTGTTTACTTTTTTCCATCTTTCTTCTCTCACAAAAATTCAAAAACAACTCCAATTATATTCATGGACAAATACAAATACAACTCCAATTCAAAATTTTTAGTTTTCATAGCCAAACTCCCACTAATTGACACTTCCTATGCTAAGGGAAAAACAAATGTCAAATTTATTTCAGTTCATATAATTAAATAGACCAGTATACCGGCAAGATTGCAACAATAAAATGAAGCAAAGACGAAATATAATTAAATAGACCAGTTTACCTGCAAGATTGCAACAATAAAATGAAGCAAAGACAAAATACAGACGAAAAGGAGTAGAGAAAGAAAAACAGTTACTGTTCTTAACCAAAGACATACAACAACAACAACCAACCCAGTTTATTCCCACATAGTGGGGTCTGACGAGGGTAGAGTGTACGCAGTCCATACCACTACCTCTAGAGAGGTAGAGGGGTACAAGGAGGGGGGGGGGGGGGGAAGCAAACAAAGACATATAAAGAAGAGGGGTAGCCCTCACCTCTAACCAAAAGAAAAATCCGCGCATGATATTCAACTTTTTATCCTTGTCATGATTGATCCTTTTGATTGCCCGATTGACAGCTGCATTTTTGACAATGTAAATATATTAATAATTCGTTGTTCATAATGTCGATCACATTAATTATTGGGCTATGAATTGGTACAACAAATAGCAAAAACAAGAATATCAATAGCCAACATGGGAGTAGCAACTAAAGGATTTGATATTCCCAAAAAATTCAAGTAGACAAGAAATCAAATGGTAATTTTTTCTCTTCTGTAACATAAACTATTGGAAGCTAATTGGGAACCCTATTCTTGCTCTTTTAAAGACAACAAACCTCAAAAACAACCCCAATTAAATTGAAAAGGCGTGTTAAAAAACACAAATGCTTAGAAAAAGAAAGCAGCTTACAAAAGCTTAAAACTATTCCAAGAATCTATGAAACCAACCCGAATTACATAAAAGTAAACCCTAATTATGTATCTTTGTTGTGTAATCCCGTTGCATCCACAGCTCTTAATTATGGAAAAACTCTTGATTGATTTTTCATTGCCTTCCTTGATCAATAGGATTTCCAAACAATTGTCTCTATCCATGCTTCTTACCTTCTCAAGTACTATCCACCTTTATAGTGACGATTATAATTTATTAATGTGGTAAAATAAATTCTCATATAGAAGTTATTTACAAACAATAAAGAATACAACAAACCCAGTGTAGTCCCATAAGCGAGGTTTGGGGAGGTTACATTGTACACAAACCTTACCCCTACCTTGTGGAGATAGAGAGGTGGTTTTCAAAAGAACCTTGGCTCGAGTAACGCAAATCAGAACAGTTAAAAGAAAAATATGCAAGTACAGGGGACATTAAAAATAGGGAAAGCATAACATATCATTCAAAAAACATGAGCAATAACAATAACCAACTAATTTGATAACTGAACTACTAAAGCACACTAGAGGAGTAACAAAAATCGTAAGACAGGCAACCCCGAGAAAGATACATCCAACCTCTCACACCTCTAACACATCCCCGCACCTCATCTTCACGTGTCCGAACCATCTTAGCTTCGTTTCCCTCAACTTGTCCGCCGCATAGGCCACTCCCACCTTGCCCCCTATAACTTTGTTTCTTATCATCTCTCCTAGTGTGCCCTCACATCCATCTGAGCATCTTTATCTTCGTTGCCTTCATTAGAGCATCTTTATCTTCGTTGCCTTCATTATCTGAACGTGTGCGTTCTTGACTGCCAGTACTCTGCTGTTAGTCTAATCACCACTCGATAGAACTTACCTTTAAGTCTTGACAACACACTTTTATTACAACATACCCAAGAGGTGAGCCTCTATTTCACCCACCCCACACCAATACAATGTGCGATATCATCATCAATCCCCCTGTCTTCTAGGTTTATGGACCCAAGGTACTTGAAACTTCCTCTCTTGAGTATGACTTGTGATTTGTCACATCTATCTCCACCTTATGAATTACGTCACGAACTTACACTCTAGGTACTCTGTTTTAGTCTTGCTTAACGTGAAACCTTTACACTCTAGGGTCTGTCTCAAAACTTTCAACTTATCATTAACTCCATTGCACGTTTCATCAATCAATATTATGTCATATATGAATACCATACACCACGACACCTACCCTTAAATATGTAGTATCAATTCGTCCATCACTAAAGCAAAAAGAAACGGGCTAAGGGTTGATCCTTGGTGCAACCTCATCACGATCGAGAAGTGTTTTGAGTCACCTCAGATTGTTCTAACCCGGGTCTTAGCTTACATCGTACATGTCCTTAATTGTCCTAATGTACGCCACAAGTACACCTCTAGACTCCAAACATCTCCAAACGACCTCCTTAGGGATTTTATCATGTCTTTTCTAGATCAATAAACACCACATGTAAGTCTCTTTTCTTGTCCCTATACTGCTCCAACAATCTCTGTACCAGATGGATGTCTAATGTAGTTAATCACTCCGGCATGAATCTGTATTAGTTCTTGGAGATAGACACACCCTTCCCAACCTCAACTCGACCATCCTCTCCCAAACTTTGTATTTTTTTTTCTTTTTTTTGATAACCGTGGTGTCCAGGCCAGCTTGTGCGCAAGCTCGACTAAATCCACGGGATACCTGCTACCTCCCACCAGAAACAGGTACCAGGTAACTCTGTCCACCAAAACTAGAACAGATGGGAAGAAAACACCTAGTGTTTGTCTCCGCTGGAAATTGAACCCGAGACCTCATGGTGCTCATCCCAACTTCATTGAACCACTAGGCTACACCCTTGGGTACATGGCTTGGTAGCTTGATACCCCTATAATTGTTGTTGTTATAAATGTCACCCTTGTTCTTGTATACTAGCATTCAAAAGCTACTGTTTTTTCCATCGTAACCGCCAACTTTGCTATCTTATACCTTTCCTTATTCGTTGGGTTTTCCTCCTTATCCTTATTTCCACCAACTCCGCACACGCCACCTTCCCTTGGACTTCTCATCCCACCACCAGTCCTTTCGATGCTCACCAAATTTACCTCTCGAGACCCCAACACCTCTCCAGCCTTAACCCTAATGCAATTAGTGGTCCTATCTCACATACTATCTATATCTCTACTACTCCCTAAGGCCCTCACTGCCACCAACATCTCCCCCATTTCCTGGTCATTGGCCATATACAAGCTACCCCATTTGATCCTTGACTGGTCATCCATAAACCTCTTCTTCCTCTTCCTCCCGATCTCTAATTTCAACACCAATAGCTTATGTTGGATCGTGAGTGCTTACTTAGGACAACCGTACAATCTTTACAAAGGACTGTATCATCTTTCGTAAGAAGCCAAAAGTCTATCTTAGTCTTAGTCACCATATAACGGAAGGTTACCAAGTGCTCATTATGAATTAGCTACCACCAACCCAAAAGCTCGTGTGAAATCCAAAAGTGTGGCTTTACCTCGTTCTAGTCCCCAAACACAAAACCTCCATGCACATCATCATACCCCCTCGAAGTTGACCCGATGTTCGATTGACATCACCTCTTATGAATAGCTTCTCAGCGAGCAGTATACCGCTCACCATCTCATCCAAATCCTCCCAAAATCACTTCTTGTCCTCCTCGTCCAAGCCTGCTTGCCTATATTTTTTTTTATTGGAATTACGAGAGCACATATGTAAGAGACAACCAGTTCGTGAACACAACTTTAGGAGACCATCTTTGTACTTTTGCAAAGCATCCATGACACTCTTGGTATGATGGATTGTTAAGATGGACATTGATTGCTCTTTGTAAAGAGTGCCATTTTTGTCTACTATTCTTCATAAAGTATGCACAATTCTTATTTCCTTTTTCTTAGTTATCACTTAAATCAAGAAGCTAGGAAAAACAAATAGAATCTGCAAAAGGCAGTTCCTTCTCTTCCACAACAAATAATAACATTTCCAATCGTGTAATAGAAAATCTAATCGAGTCACTTAAAAGGCCATTAAAATCAAGTATATTTTAAATGCCCCTACAAGCTGAACACCCAACCTAAATTATAATTTCGTTCCTATCTCTACACCATGAAATAACCCTCCATCAATATGTAGCTTGGTTCTAGAATGTCAATTTAGTAATGCTAATGTACCCAAGATGTGGAGGTAATGTGTAATAAGTAAGCAACGTAAACAATTGGTTGCCAAGACTGCAATGCAACTTAGTGAGGAGAATCGGCCTCCATGAACTTTTTTGCGCTTTAGGCTTAAGCGCGCTTAAATGAGCCTTTGCCACTGATTTGAAGGAGAGACCATTTTGATTATCAATGAGTTGATGATCTTTAACATATTTGCCAATTTAAATCTGTTGTTTCTCGATGTGGTTTTCAGACTTCGAAAGTAGTTATTTCCTTCCTAGAAATGTTTTCTTAGTTCCTTTTCTTGGAGTTGCAAATTGTCCACTTGCCTTTCTTGACTATGACTTTTTCTTTATGATGAGGGTCACTTGCCTTACATGACTATTTGTTCCACTGGCTCTTCTCTGTGAGTAAATATTATACTCTATCAAAAGTTACATTGGTCACGCCTCGTTCATAAAAAGTTTTTAGTCAAACTAAAAAGGGATACATTGATCAACAGAAACTTTTAAAAAGATGAGTGTTTCCTTTTTAATTTACTAAAAAACACACTACTCTTCCACACTGGAAGTAAAATCATAAAAAAGAGGTGGAGATAAAATTGTAGCGAAAACAAAAGGAGAACGTACTCTACTGTGAACTACATAAAAATGAGATTTTAAAAAGTCAAACCAGATCAGTTAAGATTTGGTAGCAAGTTCAGTTCAATGCTTGGCGAAAGAAGAAAGGCAAGAAACTATTCTTAAAATTATCTAAATGAGAGTGCAGGAATTCTATGGAATTGGATACTATCTTAAAAGTGACTACATAAATTTGAAACCAAGGCATGGCCTGAGAAATTCAAAACACAAGAGAAGCATTCACAATGCAAAGAGATGCCACGATGCTGGAAAACAAAATGTAGGCTGTTAACCTACCTTTATAGCATAATAGAAGGGATTTTCTATGTTCATTTGTTGAGCTAGAAGGTACTTGCATTTTAATGGTTAGCATGATAGACAACTAGTAAATATTGTATATATTAATGTAGCTATATATTATTGTATATTAGAGTAATTACAGAGATTTGATTTAGTAATTAAAGAGAGTATTATTGATTATAGTAGAGCATATTTGGTGGGATAGGATAGCGGATTTAGAGGGATAAGAAAGTTGACCTTTATGGATAGGAAAAACGTATTTTTAGGGATGTAATCTTTGAATACTTTCTATTTAATGACAAGACTCTCAAATATTTGAGAGGCATTCAGTAGAAAATTGACATGGGATTAGAACCTTCTCTTGGTTGTCTTGTTTCATAAAGTCCATCTGTGATACCTTTCAATTTTATTTTATTTTTGAAAATAACACCTAGGACTTTGATCTTGGTCATTCTGATTGTTCTTTTTGAGTCACAGTATTTCTAGTTTTCATAAATATGACCACATCAATTTGAATCACTCAGTGTTCGTTTCACTGGAAAGAATTTTTCGTCCTGAGGGTTTCAGTTTCAGTTATTTGTCACCGGAAAAGAACTATGGGGCCATATAGATAGAGTAGATCCTGCTCCTACCGATTCTACAAAATTAGGTGAATGGATGATTAAGGATGCTCAGGTGATGACATGGCTTTTGGGATCAATTGACCCTCTTATTGTTCTTAATCTCAGGACTTACACGACAGCTAAAGGCTAAAGTCATGTGGGATTATTTACAAAAGATTTACAACCAAGATATTAGTGACCGACGATTTCACTTAGAGTATGAAATTGCTAATTACTCTCGGGGAGGTCTCTCTATTCAGGATTATTTTCTGGATTTTAAAACTTATGGGCTGAATTTACAGATACTGTTTATGCCAAAATACCTACCAGATCTCTCTTTACAATTCAGGAAGCAAAGCAAGCGAGATCAATTTTTGATGAAGTTACGCTCTGAGTTTGAGTGTTTGCTTTACTTGATGAATCCTAACCCGTGACCCGTCTCCCTCCCTGGATGTTTGTTTAAAGGAATTAATTGTGAAGAGCAACATTTTGTCAGACAAAATACTTTCAAAAGAGGAAATGATGTAGCTGTTGCATTTGCTGCTCAAGGTAAAGAAAAGGGTAGGGATATGACCATTTTTTAGATGTCACTCGTTCTCTATTGACTGAGTCCTCTGTCCCATCTAAATACTGGGTTGAAGCTTCGTCTACTGCTGTCTATTAAATTAATAGGCTGCCATCTAAAGTGTGAAATCTTGAGTTTCCATATTATCGTCTTTATCACAAAAATCCTAGCTATGATAATTTTCATACATTTAGTTGTGTTTGTTTTGTGCATCTATCTCCTTCTCAACGTAATAAACTTTTTGTTCAATCTACTAAATGTGCTTTTATGGGCTATAGTACTTTGCAGAAAGGTTTTATTTGCTATGATCCATGTTCTAACAAATTTTGTATTTCTAGAAATGTTGTTTTCTTTGAGAATCAGTATTTCTTTCCTATTCATGTTGAGTCATCTCCAGTTTCTCTTTTTCTTCTTACTTTGGATGATTTGTCATCTCCTTCCAAGGGGTTCATTTGTGTATGAACGGCGGCGGCCAACTTTACCTCCTCCCGAAATTGATCCACCACCTGAAACTGCTCCACAACTAGAATCTGAGAATTCTTCAAGCTCTGCTCCTCTTGAGCCCATTCGATGATCTACCAGAGTATCTCCATCCTCCTAACTGGTATGACTTTTCCTCTGCTTTATCCACTATTTCTGTTCCAACTCGTTACTCACAAGCTTCCAAGCATCAATGTTGACAGAAAACAATGGAAAAAGAACTTTTGGCTCTTAAAGAAAACAACACATGGGATATTGTTTCATGTCCTTCAAATATCTGTCAAATTGGATATAAATGGGTCTATTCAATTAAACTTCATTCTGATGGAACTCTTGACCGGTATACAACCCGGTCGGTTATTCTTGGTAACAGGCAGGAATATGGTGTGGACTATGAGAAGACTTTTGCACCTATAGCAAAAATGACTACCGCGTGAACTATCATTGCCATTGCTTCTTCACAAAAATGGCCGCTTCATCAAATAAATGTCAAAAATGCTTTTCTCCATGGTGATCTTATAGAAGATATTTATATGAAACCTCCACCTGATTTGTTCTCAACACCTACATCAGATGTATGCAAGTTGAAGCGGTCTTTGTATGGATTAAAACAAGCTCCCAAAGCTTGCTTTAACAAATTTCAGTATACTTTGTTACAATTCTCTTTTGAGCAGAGCAAATATGACACTATCTTTTTTTCTTCGAAAAACATCTATAGGTTGTGTTCTTCTTTTGGTATATGTAGATGACATTATTATCACACGAACCAATTCTTCACTAATCACAAGCCTCCGGCAACAGCTTAAGGATTCTTTTCTTATGAAAGATCTTGGTACCTCTTACATATCTCTTTTGCAGTTCAACAAGTTAGTTAATTTATGCAAGCTCCCCGCCATCTTTATTTGATGGTTGTAAGTCGCATCATTTGATATCTCCTAGAAACATCTAATCGTGGATTATTCTTTCTAGTGGTTCTCCTATTCGTTTTAATGCTTTTAGTGATTCTGATTGGGGGATGTTCTAACACTCATCGTTCGGTCACTGGTTGGTGCATTTTTCTTGAAGAGTCTTTGATATCTTGGAAGAGTTAGAAGCAAAACCGTGTGTCAAAATCTTCAACGGAGGCTGAATATCAAGCAATGTCTAGTACTTGCTCCGAGATTGTGCGGCTTCGTGGATTACTTGCTGAGATTGGATTTTCTCAATCTAATTCTACTCCTCTCCATGTTGACAATACAAGTGCTATTCAGATTGCTACTAATCTGGTATACATGAGCGGACCAAACACATCGAAATAAACTGTCATTATATACGAGAAGTTGTAGATAAAGGTGTTATTACTCTTCTGCACGTGCCCAGTGATCTTCAAATAGCTGATGCATTTACAAAATCAATCACACGACGACAAAATCAATTTCTCGCAGGCAAATTGATGCTTCTTGATCTACCAACAGCAATTTCAGGGGGGATGTTAGCATGATGGACAACTAGTAAATGTTGTATATATTATGTTAGCATGATGGAGAACTAGTAAATGTTGTATATATTACTGTAACTATATATTATTGTATATTAGTGTAATTACAGAGATTTGATTTAGTAATTAAAGAGGGTAATATTAATTATAGTAGAGCAGATTTGATGGGATAGAATAACGGATTTAGAGGGATAGCAAAGCTGATCTTTAGGGATAGGAAAGATGGATCTTTAGGGATGTAATTTTTGGATACTTCTATTTAATGGCAAGACACTCAATATTGAGAGGCATTCGGCAGAAAATTGACATTAATGTCTTTCCAAAGCTTCTTATACTCCACTTCATCGTAGGGCCTCATCAATAAATTCAAACACTCTTTCCTGTACCCAAAATCTATGATTGTTGCATCCAGCTTGATACACAAAAGTAGCAGCCAATGGTTACAAGAATTATCATGGAGAACCAGAACAAAGAGGTAACATAAATAAAGGAAAGAAGAGGGACCAAAAGAACTAGTGAAAGTAGCAGAAGAATTGAAATTATACATTCTGGGTCTGTTCCACTGAAGGTACAAGGGGCTTAGAGCTAATGTGCCCGCCTGCCTCTGCACCTACATTCTCAAGGATTTCTACTTCACTCTGGGATATTGCCTCCCCAATAGCTTCATAAAACAAATGAAAAAATTTCCAAATGAATATTCGAGACAACAATTTCATACACAAGGTTTTATGCAGGAATCAGATAACTCTTACCATCAGAATGTTCTTTAGGTTCTATATTTACTCCTGCATCCATGAATTAGCTAACATTCTGAGTCTTCTGCACCTTATCAGATACAATCTTCACATCAACTCTCTCAAACCTGTTATCTAAACCCCTATCCTCATTTCGCCGCTTCCTACTCAAGAAAATCCCTTCTTTCATCTTCTGCTTCTCAACAATCCTAATCTTTCTAGCTGATTCATTATCCTGACCCTTTTCAACTCGATGAATCTCTGACTCCCTATCATTCTCAAATTCGACTAAAACGGGCAACCCATTCTGATCTCTTGAAAAACATATGATTCCCCATGTGGCTTAGTGTTAGCCAAGAAAGTCATATAATTATGGGGTCATCTTCTTCAACATCACTACCAGGTTTATCCCCACCATAGGCAGCAACTCCAGCCTCATAATCTTGATCCATATCAACACGTCTTCCCAATGCTATACCAACCCCAATTCCCTTATCATACTTGTCCCTCTTTGCCGTTACACAAGAAAGACCCAATTCCAGCTTACCAACTTTCCCCATATAATCAAACTCAATTTCCAATAAACAACTAACCTAAACTATTACCCCCTAGGTTACCTAGTAACAAGTGACGTTTTTAGTCCGGTCACACCTCTTGAGAAAATTACTCTCTTAGGAATTAAAAAGTAAAAATACCAGGGACATAATATAGATGTTACCCAAATCTGGCAAAATCTACAATAGACAGAATCTAGAAGCAAAAAGTTGCTAGAATCTGGAAAACCTGGCAGTAATGAGGTCGTAATCACTAGGCAACTCACTGGAAAAGGGTCGGAATCAAGTGCAACCAGTGTGGATGTGCTCGGAATTGAGGGATGACCCTGCTGGAAAAAGAATCGCACTGGCAAACTGATTGGAAGACGGCTCACACGTCGGTGCGTGAGACAACGGTAGCCAGAATCTGACGGCTCGGCACGTGCGAGCGCGTGGGCTGCTGGTGTGGCAGATCTGACTGGGTTTTGCTTGCACCGGTGATCCAAGTCTTGCGGTGGGGTTGGTTTGATCACAACACCTACGAAATTAGAGATATGTTCGGAGAGCCAAGCAAGAAACCGGGGAAAACGCGAGTTCAGAATTTCTCTTCCAATGTTGGTGGCCTTAACCAAGCTCTGACAGCATGGGAAACGGGAGAGAAAATAAGAGAGAACTCGGGCTTGATTATTCCCTCAAACTATTAAGGTTTAAATAGCTAAGTTTACATGTTCTAAAAAGAAAAGGAAATCAATACCTATTTTTTTTTTTTGGATACGGTAAATAATTTTATTAACATTTGAGGGAAACCCGGTATACAAGTTATATACCAAAAGGAGAAAACCTACATCAAAATATGATTCTCAATAAAAGAGGTCCAGTCCTCTAAATAAATAGGAACCCCAAAAGTTCACCGAATATAAATTAGAGACAACACTACTTTGCATTTCTATAAAATCTAGTTCCACCCTTTCAAAGGCCCTCCTAGTTCTTTCTTTCCAAATGACCTAGATGATTGCTAATGACATAACTCTCCACGACTTCGAGCATCTCTTTCCTCTTCAATGGGTCCAACTTTTCAAAGCTTCCTTCACTTTACCGGCATCACCCATTGCATCCAAAACCAATTAAGGTTCACCTCCATAGCCGGCTAGCCACCTTACAATGCAAAAGAAGTTGATCTACATTTTTGCCTCGACTCATACACATAAAGCATCAACAGAAATAGGTAATCCTCCTCTTTCTCAGATTCTTGCCGTAAAGATAGCACCCTTAGCCGCTAACTATACCAAAAAACTAACCGTACTTGGAGCTCTATGGATCCAAATTGAAATATGCGGAAGAAATTCCTCTCTCACAAAAAACCTCTTATAGAAAGAGCTCATTGTGAATAAACCATCTCCACTCTCCCGCCATCTCCAGACACCCAATGAATTGTTTGGTGTATCGAGCCCATATAATAACTCCATCAAATTGTGGAATTCTTCATCTCCTAATCATGTAGGTTTTTCTAAATCTTATGTCCCAATGGAACACACCCTTATGAAATATACCAATTTGTTGTATTGTCATCTCTCTTTGGCTTGAGATGCGATATAAATTAGGAAAGACTTCCTTCAACTCAATCTCCCTACACCATTTTTTGAAATAGGTAAAGTTTAAATCTCCCTACACCATTTATGAACCTAAAAACTAATCTTGTTTCCGTTCCCAACCTTAATATGAATCATGTCCACAAAAGTCCTCCCACCCCTTCATAATACTCCTCCATAAAGCACACCCAAACGGAGTTACAACGTTCCTAGCCCTCCAGCCACAATCCCATATTTTTCCGCTATCACCCCCTCCAAAAAGCATTCTCTTCCACCTCAAATCATCCATTTAACAGAGCTTTATTGAACATCTTTAGATCCTTACACCAAGTCCACCCCATTCCATCGAAAAAGCGACAACTCTCAATTTCACAAGATGAATCTTCTTAATGCCTTCCGTTGAGTCCCAAAGACAGTTAATTTGGAGTCTTGCCAACCTTTCAAGCTTTTTTTGCTCGGAGCCTGAAGAAGAGACGTGAAGTATGTAGGAATGCAAGAAAGAGTGTTTTTTATCAGAACTTCTTTATCTATTTTGGACAACTACCTCTTTTTTCACCCTGCTAAATGCTTCTCTACTCTCTCAATCACCGGATTCCACACAACTAGGTCTTTGTTAGAGGCACCCAAAGACATTCCCAGATAAGTAGTAGGAAGAGTACCCACCTTGTAATTCAGCACTTGCGCTAACACCTCAATATTGTTCATTACTCCCACCGGAGTGAACACACATTTGCTGAGATTTATTTTGAGGGCCTGAAACTACTTGGAACCAAATAAGAATTTGTCTCAACAGATATACTTGAGAAACCTCTGCATCGCAAAAGACCAAAGTATCACCTGCGAAAAGCAGATGTGTAACAGCTGTGTTGCTATCCCCCTCTAAAGGAAGCATCAAAACCCTTCAAGAGATCTCCCCTGACTGCTCTATCCATCATTTTGCTTAGAGCTTCCATTCCAAAATAAATAACATAGGTGATAAAGGATCCCTTTGTCTCGAGCCTCTCAAGATTCCAACGAAACCACATGGACCTAATTACAATATGAGTAAATTAACCTACCTACTATATTTACATATATGCTAGAATATTCACAGGATTCTTAAAGTGGGCCATAATTAAAAGATTCATTTTATCATTTCAGTTGGTTAAGTATGCTAATTTTGATTTTTGAACTTGCAATGTGAAAATCTAGTGCAACAATAGTGCTCTAAATTGCTGTCCACAGATTATTCCATCGTACATTTGATTCCTTCAAACTGCAGTTTGTACACTAGGGCTGCAACCTACGGGGGCTAAGTCCACCAAAGTTCAAGTCTCTCATTCTCCTACAAATGTATGTTAATTTTGATACTTGAACCTGCACAGTGGGAAAGAAAACTTGCTAAGTGAAAAGCTTTGCAACTATAGTGCCTTAATTGTCAGCTTTATCAGGTTATCTCATGCTAAGGTTGTTTTGGCACAATTTCAGCACTTCTTGCACAAGGGCTGCTACTCACGGGCTATATCCACCTAAAGTTCAAAATATCTTCTTTTCTGTAAAGAATCCTCTTCCGATAATAGAGTAGCAAGCAACTTTAGGGTTTCCAAAACATGCTTTCATATCAAACATCACGAAAGCATTCATCTTTTTTTTTATAGGAACGATGAGAGCATACATGTAAGAGACAACCAGTTTGTGTACACAACTTCAGGAGACCTTTTTCCTTTTTCTACATTTCTAGAGCACCCATGAGATTCCTTTTTCTTTGATATCACTTAAATCAAGAAGCCAAGTGAAACAAATAGAATCTGCAAATGGCAGTTCCTACTCTTCCATAACACATAGCAACAACTCCAAAAGCGCACTAGAAAACCTAATCGAGTCACTGGAAAGGCCATTGACAGCAAGTATATTTAAAATGCCCAAAATGCCCTTACAAGCTGAACACCCAATCTAAATTATAATTTCTTTCCTATCTCTATATAGTGAAAACACCCTGCATGAATAAGAACGTAGCTTGGTTCTAGGATGCCAATTAAGTAATGCTAATGAACCCAAATGTGGAGGGAATGCGCAATAAGTAGGCGACGCAAATAATTTGTTGCCTAGACTGAAACGCAGCTTAGTGAGGAAAATCGCCCTCCATGAGCTTTTTTGTGCTTTAGGACTTAAGCGTGCCTTAAATGATCCTTTGACAACACTAAATTAAATATCACACTCATTCACAAGCGCAAGGTGCGGCATCCGCCTGGATAGGGAGAGGATTTCCCTAAAACAAAGATAGGCGTGTCAGGAAACAACGTGAAGTCACCCCTATTTCACTATCCAGGGAGCTGTTAACTAATGACCTAAAAATGCGTGACGTTTGGGATGCATGAGCAACCCTTCGCGCGCGAGATAGCAATGACAGGAGATTGGCTGGTCGGGGTCGAGTGATCTCAGGGGTTTAGGGGTGCTTCTCCTGCGGCGACTACCTCTCTTCTATTTGAAAGGTAAAGGCCCACCAGAGAGGCAAGTGCTTTCATGAATGAATGCGGTAAACCAGTCAATCTTTTCGTTACATATCGGGGACAGGGAACCAGACCAGCTAACTCGATTTCCCAAAGAAAAGAGAGGGCGCTCTTCCAATATTGAGCTCCTAGCTCTACCTCTCTTTTTTCAAAAGTATATAGAAATGGTAGGTACTGGGAGTGAGTGAACTACCCGAGGAGAAAGGGGAAACCTCTCTATAGAAGGGCAGGGAAAGGGTTAAGAGTCTCTCGGGGTTGGAGGTCTAATAGTAGTCACATCAAGTCCTCACCCTCTTACTCAGAATAGCTAGCGAGAGGAATACTACTGATTATCTATGAAAGAAGGCTTTGAAGAATGAAAAAAATATCATCTTCAGGATAGAGAGACCCCCGCCTGTTGAAAAACTATTTTGATTATCTATGAGTTGATGACCTTCAGCATATTTGAGAAATTAGGTCTGCTGTTTCTCATTTCAGACTTCAAAACTGTTATTTCTTCCAAGAAATCTTTACTTAGTTCCCTTTCTTGGAGTCGCAACGTGTCCATTTGCCTTACATGACTTTTTCTTATTGATGAGGTCACTTGCCTTACACGACTATTGTTTCCACTGGCACTTCTCTGTGAGTAAATATTATACTGTATCAAAAGTTACATTGGTCATGCCTCAAGTAAAATGATAATAAGTGTAGAGAAAACAAAAGGATAACATACTCTACTACAAGCTACATGAAAATCAGATTAAAAAGAGACAGAACTTTTTCTAAATCAGATCAGTAAAGATTTGCTAGCAAGTTCAGTTCATTTTTTGGAGAAAGAACAAGACAAGAAACTATTGTTAAGTTGTCTAAATGAGAGTGCGGGAATTCTACGGAATTGGATACTATCTTAAATTTGAATACATAAAACTTGAAACCAAAGGCATGGCCTGAGAAAAATTCAAAACACAAGAGAAGCATCCAAAATGCAAAGACACGCCACAATGTTGGAAAACAAACTGTAGGCTGTTAACCTACCTTTATGTCGTGATAGAAGGGATTTCCGACGTTTATTTGTTGAGCTAGATGGTAATTGCATCTTAATGTCTTTCCAAAGCTTCTTATACTCCTCTTCATCATAGGGCCTCATCAATAAATTAAGACACTCCTTCCTATACCCAGAATCTCTGATTGTCGCATCCAGCTTGATACACAAAATTAGAACCCAATGCTTACAAGAATTATTATGGAGAACCAAAACTAAGAAGTAACATAAAATAAAGGAAGAACTGAAATCATACATGTTGAACTGAAGGTACAAAGGGGTTAAAGCTGCTGCCCCTGCCTAGCTCTGCACGTACATTCTCAAGGATTTCTACTTCACTTTCGGATATTGCCTCCTCAAGAGCTTCATAAACCAAATGACAATATTTCCAAATGAATATTCGAGAACGATTTCATACACAAGTTTTTATGCAAGAATCAGATAACTCTTACCATCAGAGTGTTCTTTAGGTTCTATATTTACTCCTGCATCCATGAATTTGCTAACATTCTGAGTCTTCTGCACCTTATCAGGTACAATCTTCGCATCAACTCTCTGCAGCCTGTTATCTAAACCCCTATCCTCATTTCGTCGCTTCCTACTCAAAAAAATCCCATCTTTCATCTTCTGCTTCTCAACAATCCTATTCTTTCTGGCCAATTCATTACCCTGACCCTTTTCAACTCGATGAATCTCCGACTCCCTATCTTTCTCAAACTCGACTAAAACAGGCAACCCATTCTGATCTGTAGCTTGAAAAACATATGATTCCCCATGTGGCTTAGTGTTAGCCAAGAAAGTCATATAATGGGGGTCATCTTCTTCAACATCACTACCAGGTTTATCCCCACCATAGGCAGCAACTCCAGCCTCATAATCTAGATCCATATCAACACGTCTTCCCAATGCTCTACCAACCCCAATTCCTTTATCATACATGTCCCTCTTTTTCTTTACACAAGAAAGACCCAATTCCTGCTTACCAACTTTCCCCATTTAATCAAACTCAATTTCCAATAAACAACTAACCTAAACTATTACTCCCTAGGTTACCAAATAACAAGTGACGTTTTTAGTCCAGTCACACTGCTTGAGAAAATTACTCACTCTTAGGAATTAAAAAGTAAAAATATCTGAACCGAGGGACATAATGTAGATGTTACCCAAATCTGGAAAATCTACAATCGACAGGATCTGGAAGCAAAAAGTTGCTAGAATCTGGAAAACCTGGCAGTAATGTGGTCGTAATCACTAGGCAACTCACTGGAAAAGGGTCGGAATCAAGTGCAACCAGTGTGGATGTGCTTGGAATTGAGGGATGACCCTGCTGGAAAAAGAATCGCACTGGCAAACTGATCGGAAGACGGCTCATGCGTCGGTGCGTGAGACAATGGTAGCCAGAATCTGACGGCTCGGCACATGAGAGCGCGTGGGCTGACCGGTGTGGCAGATCTGACTGGGTTTTGCTTGCGCCGATGGTCCAAGTCTCGTGGTGGGGTTGGTTTGAACACAACACCTACGAAATTAGAGATATGTTCGGACAGCCAAGCAAGAAACCGGGGAAAACACGAGTTCGGAATTTCTCTTCCAATGTCGGTAGCCTTAACCAAGCTCTGACAGCATGTGAAATGGGAGAGAAAATAAGAGAGAACTCGGGCTTGATTATTCCCTCAAACTATTAAGGTTTAAATAGCTAAGTTTACATGTTCTAAAAAGGAAAGAAATCAATACCTTTTTTTTTGATACGGTAAACAATTTTATTAACAATTGAGGGAAACCCGGTATACAAGTCATATACCAAAAGGAGAAAACCTACATCAAAATATGATTCTCAATAAAAGAGGTCCAGTCCTCTAAATAAATAGGAACCCCAAAAGTTCACCAAATATAAATTAGAGACAACACTACTTTGCATTTCTATAAAATCTAGTTCCACCCCTTCAAAGGCCCTCCTATTTCTTTCTTTCCAAATGACCCACATGATTGCTAATGGGGTAATGTTCCACGACTTCAAGCATCTCTTTCCTCTTCTATGGGTCCAACTTTTCAAAGCTTCCTTCACTGAACCGACATCACCCATTGCATCCAAAACCAATTAAGGGTCACCCTCCATAGTTGGCTAGCCACCTTACAATGCAAAAGAAGTTGATCGACATTTTTGCCTCGACTCTTGCACATAAAGAACCAACAAAAATAGGTAATCCTCCTCTTTCTCGGATTCTCGTTGTAAAGATAGCACCCCTAGCCGCTAACCATACAAAAAAACTAACCTTACTTGGAGCTCTATGGATCCAAATTGAAACATGCGGAAGAACATTCCTCTCTCACCAAAAAACGTCTTATAAAAAGAGCTCATTGCGAATAAACCATCTCCACTTTCTCGTTATCTCCAGACACCCAATGAATTGTTTGGTGTATCGAGCCCATATAATAACTCCATCAAATTGTGGAATTCTTCCATCTCTTAATCACGTAGGTCTTTCTGAACCTTATGTCCCAATGGAACACACCCTCATGAGATGTACCGATTTGTTGCATTATCATCTCTCTTTGGCTTGAGATGAGATATAAATTAGAAAAGATTTCCTTCAACTCAATCTCCCTACACCATTTTTGAAATAGGTAAGTTTAAATTTCCATACACCATTTATGCACCCAAAAACTAATCTTGTTTCCGTTCCCAACCTTAAAATGAATCATGTCCACAAAAGTCTTCCCACCCCTTCATGATACTACTCCATAAACCACACCCTAATCCCATATTTTTTCGCTACCACCCCCTCCAAAAAGCATTCTCTTCCACCTCAAATCTTCCATTTAACAGAGCTTTATTGAACATCTTTAGATCCTTTACACCAAGTCCACCCCATTCCATCGGAAAAGCGACAACTCCCAGTTTCACAAGATGAATCTTCTTAATGCCTTCCGCTGAGTCCCAAAGAAGTTACTTTGGAGTCTTTCCACCCTTTTAGTCACTTTGCCCAGAGCCTGAAAAAGAGACCTGAAGTATGTTGGAATGCAAGAAAGAGTGTTTTTAATCAGAACTTCTTTATCCATTTTGGACAAGTACCTCTTTTTCCACCCAGCTAAATGCTTCTCTACTCTCTCAATCACCGGTTTACACACAGCTAGATCTTTGTTAGAGGCACCCAAAGCCATTCCCAAGTAAGTAGTAGGAAGAGTAGCCCACCTTGCAATTCAGCACTTGTGCTAACTCCTCAATATTGTTCACTACTCCCACCAGAGTGATCTCACATTTGTTGAGATTGATCTTGAGGGTCTGACACTACTTGGAACCAATAAGAATCTGTCTCAAAGGATATATTTGAGACACCTCTGCATCCCAAAAGACCAAAGTATCACCTGCGAAAGGCAAATGTTTAACAGTTGTGTTGCTACCCCCCTCTAAAAGAAGCATCAAAACCCTTCAAGAGATCTCCCCTGCCTGCTCTATCCATCATTTTGCTCGGAGCTTCCATTGCCAAAATAAATAACATAGGTGATAAGGGATCCCCTTGTCTCGAGCCTCTCGAGATCCCAATGAAACCACACGGACCTTATTACAATATGAGCAGATTAACCCACCTACTATCTACTATATTGACATATATGCTAGAATATTCACAGGATTCTAAAAGTGGACCACAACTAAAAGATTCTTTTTATCATTTCAGTTGGTTAAGTATGCTAATTTTGATTTTTGAACTTGCACAGTGAAAATCTAGTGAAACAATAGTGCTCTAAATTGTTGTCCTTCTCAGATTATTCCATAGTACATTTGATTCCTTCAAACTGCAGTTTGTACACTAGGGCTGCAACCTACAGCGCTAAGTCCACCAAAGTTCAAGTCTCTCATTCTCCTACAAATGTATGTTAATTTTGATACTTGAACCTGCACAGTGGGAAAGAAATCTTGCTAAGGGTGTGTTTGGTATGATGGAAAATATTTTTCATGGAAAATGTTTTCTTGGAAAATGTTTTTTCTGGAAAATAAGTTGGTTTTTTTACTTATTTTCTCATGTTTGGTTGGTGAGTGAAAAATATTTTTCGGAAAATATTTTATGGTGTTTGGTTGGTGAGTAGAGAATATTTTTTAGTATTTGATTGGTGAGTGAAAAAATATTTTTTAGAAAATACTACTAACTGTTAATTAGTATATCAGGGCCTCTAACAACTCAACAATTTGTAAGAAATGATTTAAGCATAACAAATAATATCACTATCGAATTCTAAAATACTATAATCACTAAATTTAAGCAACTATTAATTAACAAATATAGGAGACACTTTTCAACATTTTGTTAATTAGTATATCAGTGCCTCTAACAACTCAACAATTTGTAAGAAATAATTTAAGCATAACAAATAATATCAATATCGAATTCTAAAATACTATAATCACTAAATTTAAGCAACTATTAATTAGCAAATATAGGAGACACTTTTCAACATTTTGTCAGGACAATCTCAAGATACTACGATCAATCGAAATATAACGGAACGACAAGCTTATTCAACCTCGTGAAACAAGTTACATCGATGACAAGATGAAATATGCAATTAGCAAAAGTAACATAGGTAAGTCTTTCTCTATGAATATGAAAATAACAATACATTCAACGAACATTGGAAATGGAAAAAAATCGAGTTTCACTTTTTTTTATTTCAAGCAGTGAAAAATTGAAGCAAAGCACAGTGAAAAATATTCCCAAGTAATGTAAATTTTTTTAAAATGTAAATTTTTTGAGTCATGTGAATATGAGTGTTGTTGGGGTGGGGAAAAGGGATGGGGGTGGGGTCATAAATCTCATTTGTCATTTTTTGGAAAATGACTTCCCTTGACCCATGAGGGAAGTCATTTTCCATCAAATGAAGGAAAATGAGTTGTTGTGGAAAATATTTTCCCAACATTTCATTACAACCAAACAAGGGAAAATTGAAAAACATTTTCCATCATACCAAACACACCCTAAGTGAAAAGCTTTGCAACTATAGTGCCTTAATTGTCAACGTTATCAGGTTATCCCATGCTAAGGCTGCTTTGGCACAATTTCAGCACTTCTTGCACAAAGGCTGCTACTCGCGGGGCTATATCCACCTAAAGTTCAAAATATCTCCTTTTCTGTAAAGTATCCTCTTCCGATCATAGAGTAGCAAGCAACTTTAGAGTTTCCAAAACATGCTTTCATATCAAACATCATGAAAGCATTTTTTCTTTATAGGAACGATGAGAGCATACATGTACGAGACAACCAATTTGTGTACACAACTTCAGGAGACCTTTTTCCTTTTTCTACATTTCTAGAACACCCATGAGATTCCTGGTATGATGGATTTTTATGATAGATCATTGATTGCTCTTTGTAAAGAATGTATTGTCGTCTACTATTCTTTATAAGTTATGCACACTCCTATTTCCTTTTTCTTTGATATCACTTAAATCAAGAAACCAAGTGAGATAAATAGAATCTGCAAATGGCAGTTCCTTCTCTTCCATAATACATAACAACAATTCCAAAAGCGCACTAGAAAACCTAATCGAGTCACTTAAGAGGCCATTGACAGCAAGTATATTTAAAATTCCCAAAATGCCCCTAGAAGCTGAACACACAATCTAAATTATAATTTCTTGCCTATCTCTATACCGTGAAAACACCCTGCATCAATAAGTACGTAGCTTGGTTCTAGGATGCCAATTTAGTAGTGCTAATGAACCCAAATGTGGAGGGAACGCGTAATAAGTAAGCGACGCAAATAATTTGTTGCCTAGACTGGAACACAGCTTAGTGAGGAGAATCGCCCTCCATGAGCTTTTTTGGGCTTTAGGGCTTAGGCGCGCCTTAAATGAGCCTTTGACAACACTAATTTAAATGAAAAACTATTTTGATTATCTATGAGTTGATGACCTTCAGCATATTCGTCAAGTTAGGTCTGCTGTTTCTCGTTTCAGACTTCAAAACAGTTATTTCTTCCAAGAAATCTTTTCTTAGTTCCCTTTCTTGGAGTCGCAACTTATCCACTTGCCTTACATGACTTTTTCTTATTGATGAGGTCAATTGCCCTACACGACTATTGTTTCCACTGGCACTTCTCTGAGAGTAAATATTATACTGTGTCAAAAGTTACATTGGTCATGCCTCAAGTAAAATGATAATAAGTGTAGAGAAAACAAAAGGAAAACATACTCTACTACAAGCTACATGGAAATCAGATTAAAGAAAGTCAGAACTTTCTCTAAATCAGATCAGTAAAGATTTGCTAGCAAGTTCAGTTCCATTTTTGGAGAAAGAACAAGACAAGAAATTATTGTTAAGTTGTCTAAATGAGAGTGAGGGAATTCTATGGAATTGGATACTCTCTTAAATTTGAATACATAAAACTTGAAATCAAAGGCATGGCCTGAGAAAATTCAAAACACGAGAGAAGCATTCAAAATGCAAAGACACGCCACGATGCTGGAAAACAATCTGTAGGCTGTTAACCTACCTTTATGTAGTGATAGAAGGGATTTCCCACGTTCATTTGTTGAGCTAGATGGTAATTGCATCTTAATGTCTTTCCAAAGCTTCGTATACTCCTCTTCATCATACGGCCTCATCAATAAATTCAGACACTCCTTCCTATACCCGGAATCTCTGATTGTCGCATCCAGCTTGATACACAAAATTAGCAGCCAATGCTTACAAGAATTATTATGGAGAACCAAAACTAAGAGGTACCATAAAATAAAGGAAGAATTGAAATCATACATGTTGAACTGCAGGTACAAAGGGGTTAAAGCTGCTGCCCCTGCCTAGCTCTGCACCTACATTCTCAAGGATTTCTACTTCACTTTCGGCTATTGCCTCCTCAAGAGCTTCATAAACAAACTGAACAGTTATTTCCAAATGACGATTTGAGACAACAATATATTTATACACAATTTTTTTTTGGAAGAATCAAATAACTCTTACCAACAGAATCTTCTTCTATTTTTACTTCCACGTCCATGAATTTGCTATTATTATGAATCTTCTGCTCCTTATCAGGTACAATCTTCACATCAACTCTCTGCAACCTGTCATCTAAATCCCTATCCTCATTTCGTCGCTTCTCGCTCAAAATCCCATCTTTCATCTTCTGCTCGTTACCAGATACAATCTTCACATCAAATCTACTTGTCCTGTCATCTAAATCCCTTTCATTGTATCGTGGTTTCTTGCGCAAAAGACTCCCATCTTTCATCTTCTGCTTTTCAACAATCCTATTCTTTCTGACCAATTCATTACCCTGACTCTTTTCAACTCGATGAATCTCCGACTCCCTGTCTTTCTCAAATTCAACTGAAACGGGCAACCCATTCTGATCAGTAGCTTGAAAAACATATGATCCCCCATGTGGCTTAGTGTTAGCCAAGAAAGTCATATAATCGGGGTCATCTTCTTCAACATCACTACTAGGTTTTTCCCCACCATAGGCAGCAACTCCAGCCTCCTTTTGTTGTGCATAATTTATAAATAATACTAAGAAGCCGACATAATCTTCATCCACATTAACACATCTTTCCAATGCTCTGCCAATCTCAATCGCAGTTCTTACCTTATCATACTTGTCAAGACCCAATTCCTGCTTACCAACTTTCCCCATATAATCAAAAACAGCAACTAACAAGTGATGTTTTTCTTGTCTAATGGGTAACCTTAGCTGATATAAATTAATTTGGCTAGGCAAATTTGTTGTCCCCTCACTCTCACTCTCACTCTCACTCTCACTCTATGGAAAAGAAGAAGCTCAAATGGAAAATGGCAGAGTGCGTTGTGCCGTACAGACTTGCCGAGGGATGTTCTTTCAGCAGAACGGGAGACGAGACTAGACTAGATTGAACGCAATGTTCAAATGGCAAATTTGGTGCGCTACTCTATTTTTCTTTTTTTATACTGGACATTAACAAAATTAAACTAAAGTTACCTTAAATATATTAAAATGACATTTAGTTAAGTATATGTAACTGATAAAGTAGAATCTAAAGTGTTGTCATAATAGAAAATTTATTTCTTTTAAACGGATTAAAAAAAAAAAAAAACAGTTCAGTCTTTTTTAAATGAAGATAGCATCTACACAGAGGTGTGTTTGGTATGATTATAGGGATGGTAATGGGACGGGACGGGTGCGGAGCGCGGCGGATTTTAAGTTATGTGGGGTAGTACGAGTTTTAAATTATGCAGGTGTGGTGTGGGTTACGGATATATGCGAGTTTAAATTTTAAAAAAAAAACACTAAAAATTAGGTGAAAATTATTTTCATCCCCAACTTTGATTAAAAAATCAAACTCCCCTCAATATTGAATAATAATCATACTCCCCCTTTATCTCATGCAATGTCCATTTTGTGCTTATAATTTTAATTCTATATTTATATAATATCTTTTTATATTATATGTAATGAATATTTTTTTAACATGGATATTGGTAGCATTTTATTTAAGTTTATTAACTTTATACGCAAATTAATACGTTTTATAAATTTATCACAAAATTCAATATTATTTTTTAAGATCGTTATTTTAGTATTATATATATTAAAGAGTCGTTTGGTGTGAGGTATAATTGTAATAATTCAGAAATAAAATTCATGATTATTTATCCTGCGTTTAATTAGATGTATTAGGTAGTCTCAAAATTATTTGTCGCACCATTTATACCACAGTGATGAGATAAGTTATCACACATACATGTTAATACAACTTATTTTGTAATAACTAATCCCGGAATAACTTGTTTCCAAACAACCCACTCCTAAGTGTGTATATATACATATGTATGTACATGCATGTGCGTATATTTTCGTGTTTTATCACTCTCTTACTAAATTTATTTCGTATTACTTAACTTTTTGTTGATATAACACAATCCTTAAGAAAAATTTACTTAGAGGTATATTTTGCTAAATTAACCTTATTAATGATAATTTGAAACTTTAAATTTGTCTATATTGTTACTTTTATATAGTTATTTAACACTAAAGGGTAGAAAAAAACATACTACAATTCTCTTGATTTCACAAATTGAGCAGATAAACTAAAACATTTATTTTTAGCATGAGGATCAAGTGATAAGAAGCGATATTATCTATTGTCTATATCAGTAAATAAGCTGTGATTGTCATTAATAGAGTATTACATATTTTATAATTTATATAAATAAATATAATGTTTAAAATTTGACCTTATTTTTATTCGAGAAAAATATCTAGTATCCATGAACTATGACCAAATTTGCTACGACACACGTCAACTTCACGGGGTTCCTATTACCCCTCAAACTAAATTTTAGCGTATTTTTGTCAATCTTTTTAGCTAACGTGATACCTTTTGTCAATCGTTTTAGATGGCGTGACACCTTTGATACGAGCTTCATTTTATGTAATAAAGGCGTCACATTAGCACAAAAAATGATAAAAATACGCTAAATTTGAGTTTAGGGAATAATAGACCCCCTGTGAAGTTGGAGTGTGTCGTAACAACTTTGACCATAGTTCGGGGTGGTACTAGAGGCTTATCTCTTTCATTTATTGTTTGTATTTTCTGCATTGAAATATGTTTATAAAATTAGTAGTACTTATTATTTTCACTTGTTAAAATAAATATTATAGTTTTGATTATTATTAATAAAACTAATTTTCTTATTATACTAATTTACTTCACAAAGATCATCATTAGCTTATATAT
Organism: Capsicum pubescens; assembly: GCA_030864215.1. Taxonomy (NCBI): domain Eukaryota; kingdom Viridiplantae; phylum Streptophyta; class Magnoliopsida; order Solanales; family Solanaceae; genus Capsicum; species Capsicum pubescens. The sequence continues at coordinate 79,614,261 of CM061541.1, read as the reverse complement.
TTCTTACTTTTTTTTTCTAGAAGATAATGTTTATGTTTTTATGAAAATTTTGTTATATGAATAATGTTTATGTTTTTATGAAAAATTTGTTATATAATTTTTTTTAAAATAAAAATATGATGATTTTAAGGAAGTTAAAAAAAAATTGATGATAAAGGGTAAAATATGAATTTTAAAAAGTCAATTAGGATAAAGAGGGAGTATGATTATTGTTCAAAGTTGAGGGGGGAGTTTGATTTTTAAGACAAAGTTGAGGAGGGAAAATGATTTTGACCCCTAAAAATTAGTATTATATTCGTGAATATACCTAAATTATATGTATTCTTTAACTAAAATTTTATGATACTTAAAATGACATGTATAACACTACAAATAAATAATTCTATAGCTTTTTTAATATCTCTATTCATTTTTTTTTAAAATAATATTTAATTATTACTTATACACGTGATTTTTTTGACAATTTCTTAGTGAAAAGTGATATAATAGAAATTAGTTGTTATTATTTTTTAGTTGTAGATTTAGAAATATTATGATTTTCAATGGAGTTATAATTTTAAAAAAAAAATTAAAAAATAAAAACATGGGGCGGTGCGGGTATGAGTGTGGGGCGGATTTATGTGGGTTTAAAGGTGATGTGATGCGATGCGGTGTGGTGCGGTTTTAAAATCTTGCGGGTTTAGAAAAAACCCGCACCACACCCGCACCGCACCACACCATTGCCATCCCTATGAAAAATGTATTGACATCAGGCTAGTGCTAACAATTAACCAATTTTATTGTTTGAAAATAAAGGAATTTTTTAATGTTTGATAAATAAATTTAAAAAATATTATTTCAAGAATACTTATATGTAATCTAGCAAAATATTATGAGAACGGAATGTGGTAGGAATAGGGGTTTGGGGATGGGGATGGGCGGAGAGGAGACACTGAACTTAAAATGTCACTTATGAAATTTGTTTCTTTTCTATTTTCATTAATAAAGTTGTTTTTCTCAGTTTGAAGGAACTTGTTTTTTTTAAATACTTAACCTATCAAATATGAAAAAATTGAAAAATATTTATCAAAAATATTTTTCTCGAAAGAAATGTTGAAAACACACTTAAACTAAACGTGAATTATTACTTTAGTTCCTAAATTATGTCTAGTACTTAAAACCCTCAATTTGGTAGAAACTTTATTGACGTGCTCTCACTCGCAGTTCATGAGTTAGACATTTATTCTCTGATAAAATTCATACTTAGGCTCGATCCTATAATATTTTGATGTGGTTTATTTAGTATTCAATTAATGGATTTAGGTTAGAATTCTGTTAGGTTTTCAATTTGTGAATTTGGATTAGGGTTCATGAAATTTTCAATATTATAAAAAATTTATATCTTTAATGTTTAGTCATCAAGATAATTAAAGAAGAAGAAGATTGTTGTAATAATTAAAGAAGAAGAGAATTGTTGAATAAAAGATTGAGTTTTCTGTTGTAAAATGGATGTCATGCCATGTGTTAATGGCAATCCAAGTGTCCAATTAAATTGCTATTTGGCATCATCTAAAGTGGACAAAAGTGCTAACTAATTATGCACCTCTTGGTTTAAAATAGGCAAAACTCATACGCAGTCTTCTTTAAGTACGCATCATTTTTCACTTAAACATCTTAAGTGATCGTTGTTTTATTTTGACATCTCAAGCAACCTTCAAGTGTGTCACTTTGACACGTTTTGCTGAATCAGCAAAATAATTTTAGTGCGCGAAACACACTCTCCGCTGAGGTGAAAAGTGATGAATAAAATGCGGACATGTGTCATTTTTGTCCAAATAATTTATAAATAATTAATTTTAAATAAAAAATATCCAAATAATTTATAAATAATTAATTTAAATAAAAAATACCCCCTCCCCCTAACCTACCCACCCCACCAACCTTCTTCTTCAAATACCCCATCCACCCACCCGCCACCCCTACCCCACCAGTCCCCCCACCCACCCTTCACCCTCACCCCACGCACCCCGCTAATATTTTCTTCAAACACCCCACTCATCCCGCCACTCTTCTTCCCCTCTTTATCTTCTTCAAAGACCCCACACCCCTTCCCCACCCCCGCACCTCAGTCATCTTTAATTTTTTTCATCGATTTTGCTTTGATTTTTATTTTTTCTTCACTAATTTTAGTTGATTTTTAGATTTTCTTCATGAATTTAGCTTCATTTTTTTTCCAGATTTGCTTCATCTATTTTGCTTTAATTTTTAGTTTTTTAAATTGATTTTATTTGATTTTAATTTTTCTTCTCAGATCTAGCTTTATTTTTAAATTTCTTTCAGCAATTTTGCTTCAATTTTTATTTTTTCTTCACTGTTTTTTCTTGTTTTTTATGCTTCAATTTTTTTTTGATTGATTTTGTTTAAATTCAATTTTTCTTCATTGATTTAACTTTATTTTTCAATTTTTCTTCATCAATTTTGTTTGATTTTTAGTTTTTCTTCGTTGATGTTGCTTATTTTTTTTTATTTTTCTTCAACGATTTTGCCCTTAATGATTAAAAAAAAAAGGTGCTTATTATTTATTTTTCATGAACCTTTAAATGCATATATAAATTTCTCTCAATAATTCTTACCGTTAAATAAATTAAGATTGACAAAAATAACGGATAAAAACGTGAAAGAAGTATAAATTAATGGTCGTTGAGTTAATATATTATTTTTGGCAAGACAAACTCCTAAATATGTATCTAATTTTAAATCTCTCCCAATGATTTTCACCATTAAATAAGCTTAAAATTGTCAAAAATAATGGATAAAAATAAGAAAAAAGGTATAAATTAATGAAAATGAGTTAATATATTGTTGGTGGGCCAAATTGGGCACCACATCAGCCAAAAAATGACTTTCACACGCAATACACGCACCTGACCAACTCAACAAAAGGTGTCAAAATGACACACTTTATGGCTACTTGAGGTGCCAAAATGGAACAATGTCCACTTGAGGTGCCTAAGTGAAAAATGGCGCGTACTTAAGGGGGCTGCGTATGGGTTTTGCCTTTAAAATAATATATAAGTTGCCATGCATGGTTATAAATAACCCATGCTTTCTGTACAAATTGAGTAGTGGAAAAATATTAACGAAATATTACTCCTTGTCTTGTTGGGAGCGCTACCCCCAAATGGGGCCCTACCCGGCGCGAATCCGGATTAATCGGACTCCAATACGGATACCGAATACCGGATGGAAAACAAAAAAAGAAATATTACTCCTTGTCAATTTTCTTGCTCACTGCCTTGTCTCTTTGCTTGCTCACTGTTATTATAATTTTATAACACGTTATCAGCACGAGTCTCTGCAAAACTCCTTCGAAAATATTTAAAGGTTAGTATTTAATTTTTTAAATAATGTCTAATATTTTCAAATGCGATTTTAGTGCCCTAGATATATCTGACAAAACCTATATGTCCTGAGCACTAGACGCAAAAATATATTTAAATGCAATGGGTCTGACAGACACCATTAAAAATAACAATAAGGCATCAGATCAAGATAAGGTCAAGGCCATGATATTTCTCCGTCATCATCTTGACGAAGGTTTAAAAATGGAATACCTCACGATCAAAGATCCCCTCGTATTATGGAATAATTTAAAAGAAAGATACGACCACCTGAAGATGGTCATTCTTCCACAAGCTTGTAATGAATGGACTTATTTGAGGTTTCAGGACTTTAAAAGTGTAACTGAATATAATTCTACGATGTTTAGAATTAAATTGAAGTTTGATTTATTCGGGAAAAATATCACAGATCACGCCATGTTAGAGAAAATATTCTCTACTTTTTCCTCCTCGAGTATGCTCCTGCAGCAGCAGTACCGAGAAATGGGATTTAAAAAATATTCTGAATTAATAGCTCATCTTCTGGTTGCTGAACAACATAATGAGCTTTTAATAAAAAATAATGAAGTTGACCTCCTGGTACTGCTTCATTCCCTGAAGTAAATGCTGCAAATTTTCGCCCAACTAGGCGTGAAAGAAGTCCCGACCCCACTTGTGGTCGAGGTCGAGGTCGTGGTCGTGGAAGGTATTTTAATCAGGGTGATCGCCTTACAAATAAATAATAACCCTCAGCACCAGCAGTGTAAAAAGAGGGGGGAAGCACCTGAAGCAGCGCCAAGGACGAACACTGTAAATAAATGTTATCGATGTGGAGGAAAGGGGCTCTGGATGCGTACCTGTCGTACGCCTAAGCATCTGGTAAAACTATATCAGGCGTTCCTTAAAAAGCCAGAAAATGATATAGAAAAAAACTTCCTCCTAGAAGATAACATTGAGCCCATGGACTTGGATATTTCAGATTTCGTAATAGTTCCTGAAGAACATGTAAATCACTATGTAGGCGACAATAATGATATAATCAGATTATGTTAATTTTCTGTTAAAGTTGTATTAGTTTATGTTCCTGTCGTTCACTAATTTTGTATATAAATATAGTGTGTATAAATATGTTATACTAGTACTGTTATAATATTTATTTTGTTTACATTTTTATTTTGAAGAATATGGATTCTCCTCAAATTTTATTTGGATCACTAATTGATCGTGACGATATTTGTGTACTTGATAGCGGAACAACGCATGCAATATTTAAAGATGAATAATACTTTTTCTACTTACATAGAAGGAGAGCAAATGTTACGACGATTTTTGGTAATTCAAAATTAATTGAAGGCTCCGAAAGAGCTACTATATTTCTGACTAAGGGGACAAAATTAGTTATAAAAGATGTATTGTTTTCTTCTAAAACCCCAAGAAACTTATTAAGTTTTAAAGATATTCGCCGAAATGGATATCATGTTAAGACAATAAATGAAATGAATGCCGAATATCTTGGCATTACCAAGAATGTCTCAGGTCAAAAACAAATGTTGGAGAAATTACCAACTTTGTCTTCCGGCTTATACTATGCCAAAATTAGTACAGTTGAAGCACACTTTATTGTAAACCAGAAGTTTACTGATATAAATACATTTGTGCTCTGGCATGATCTAATAGGACATCCTGGCTCGATAATGATGAGATAAATCATTGAAAATTCAAAAAGGACATCCGTTAAAGAACCTGAAGATTCTTACACCGGATGAATTTTCAAGTGCTGCTTGTTATCAAGGCAAACTGATAACTAGGCCATCGCCATTAAAAGTTAGCGTCGAATCCCCTCAGTTTCTGGAACGTATACATGGGGATATATGTGGGCCTATTCACTCACCTAGTGGGACATTTAGATATTTATGGTTCTAATAGACGCATATTCAAGATGGTCGCATGCGTGCCTCTTGTCATCTCGCAACCTGGCGTTTGCAAAGTTATTGGCACAAATAATATGATTAAGGGCGCAATTCCCAGATTATCTTATTAAGGCTATTCGCCTCGATAATGCTGGAGAATTTACATCTCAAACTTTTAATGATTATTGTATGTCAGTTGGGATAAGAATTGAATATCCCGTTGCTCATGTTCATACTCAAAATAGCCTTGCTGAGTCATTTATTAAGCGCCTACAATTGATAGCAAGACCACTGCTTATGAAAATAAAATTGCCTACTATTGTTTGGGGTCATGCTATCTTGCATGCAACATCACTTGTTCGTCTCAGGCTATCTCATTATAATAAGTACTCCCCGTTACAATTGGTCCTGGGTCATGAGCCTAATATTTTCCATCTATGAATTTTTGAATGTGTTGTATATGTGCCAGTTGCACCACCTCAGCGAACTAAGATGGGTCCCAGAGAAGGTTAGGAATATATGTTGGGTTTGAGTCACCCTCTATAATTCACTACCTTGAACCATTGACGGGAGATTTATTTACTGCTCGATTTGTAGATTGTCGATTTGATGAAATAAATTTTCTGCAGTTAGGGGGAGAAAAACGTGAACTTAAAAGAGAAATTGCATGAAAAGTTTCATCATTATCTCATTTTGATCCACGTACTCCCACATGTGAAAGTGAGGTCCAGAAGATCATTCACTTACAGAAATTAACAAATCAAATACCAGATGCATTTAATGATTTGAAAAGGATAACCAAGTCGCATATCCCTGCAGCGAATGTGCCTATCCAAATTGAAGTTCCAAAAGAACCATCTTCTAATGTAATAGCTTCTGAATCCCAAACATGCCTGAAGCGTGGTAGGCCTTTGGGTTCAAAGGATAAAAATCCTAGAAAAAGAAGTGCGAAAAATGATGATATTATAAAAGATTCTCCTGAAGAGACTCAAAATTTGATTAATCCTAATATTCCTGAAGAAATCAGTGAACCCGAGACACAACTGAATGAAGAACTTTCAATAAGTTCTACTAATGATGAGTAAATTTTGATCGATCAAAAATTACGGTGGATAATGTTTTTGCATATAATATTGCACTAAATATCATGCAAGACAATGAAGACCTTGAACCTCTATCTGTCGAAGAATGTCGACGAAGAAAAGATTGGCCAAAATGGCAAGATGCGATTCAATTTGAATTGGACTCACTTGCTAAACGGGAGGTTTTTGGACCTGTAGTCCAAACCCCAGATGGTGTAAAACCAGTCGTCTATAAATGGGTCTTCATATGTAAAAGAAATGAGAAAAATAAAATTGTAAGATACAAGGCACGCCTTGTTGCACAAGGATTCTCTCAAAGATCCGGTGTCGACTATGAGGAAACATATTCACCTGTTATGGATGCGATAACATTTCTATACCTCATCGGTCTAGCTATACATGAAAATCTTAAAATTCATCTAATAGACGTGGTTACAACTTATCTTTATGGTTTACTTGATAACGATATTTACATGAAAATCTCAAAAGGATTAAAAATGTCTGAAGCATATAGTTCAAAGTCTCAAAAATTATATTCTATCAGATTACAAAGATCGTTGTATGGTCTAAAACAATCAGGGCGTATGTAGTATAATCGCCTAAGTGATTACTTGAAAAATGAAGGATACAAAAATGATGTTATTTGTCCTTGTATTTTCATTAAGAAAATGGCATCAGGGTTTGTTATACTCGCTGTTTATGTGGATGATATAAATCTCATTGGGACTCCAGAAGAAGTCCAAAAGGCAATTGAATATCTAAAGAAAGAATTCAAAATGAAAGATCTTGGAAAAATAAAACTTTGTCTTGGTCTGCAAATTGAACATTTAGCAGACGAAGTTTTCATCCACCAAACTGCCTATACCCAGAAGGTTTTGAAATGATTTTACATGGACAAAACATATCCATTAAGTGCTCCAATGGTTGTTCGATCACTTGATGTAAGTAAAGATCCATTCCGACCTCTGGAAGAGGGTGAAGAGATTCTTGGTCCCGAAGTACCATATCTCAATGCTATTGGTGCACTTATGTACCTCGCTAATACTACAAGGCCGGATATAGCATTTTCTGTTAATTTGCTAGCTAGGTATAGTTTTTCTCCTACGCGAAGACACTGGAATGGAGTTAAGAATATATTGAGGTACCTAAAAGGGACTATTGATATGAGTTTGTTTTATACTAACAAAGCTAGTCTAGATCTTGTTGGTCATGCAGATGCAGGTTATTTATCTGACCCACATAAAATATGATCTCAAACAGGCTATGTATTTACATACGGAGGTACTGCAATATCATGGCGATCGACAAAGCAGTCCATCGTTGCCACTTCTTCTAATCATGCTGAGATAATAGCGATTCATGAAGCAAGTAGAGAATGCATATGGCTGAGATCACTGATACATTCCATTAAAGAGAGATGTAGCCTGAAGCTCAATATCAAGATACCCACGGTTATATTTGAAGACAATGCAGCATGCACAACTCAATTACCAGGAGGCTTTATAAAGGGAGATAGAACAAAGCACATTTCGCCAAAGTTATTCTTCACGCACGATCTCCAGAAGAATGGCGATATTGATGTGCAACAGATCCGCTCTAGTGACAATCCAGTAGATTTGTTCACCAAATCTTTACCAACTTCAACCTTCGAAAAGATGGTACATAAGATTGGAATGCGAAGGCTAAACCGGTTGAATTGGGATCTTTATCAGGGGAAGTAAGAATACGCGTTGTACTCTTTTTTTTTAACCAAGATTTTTATCCCACTGAGTTTTTCCTGGTAAGATTTTTAATGAGGCAGCACTCAAAAGCATATTCAGTAAATTTCTCTTTGCATGGACATCCAAGGGGGAGTGTTGTAAAATGGATGTCATGCCATGTGTTAATGGCAATCCAAGTGTCCAATTAAGTTGCTATTTGGCATCATCTAAAGTGGACAAAGGTGCTTACTAATTATGCACCTCTTGGTTTAAAATATTATATAAGTTTACATGCATGGTTATACATAATCCATGCTTTCTGTACAAACTGAGTAGTGGAAAAATATTAACGAAATATTTACCCCTTGTCTCTTTGCTTGCTCACTGCCTTGTCTCTTTGCTTGCTCACTGTTATTATAATTTTATAATATTTTCTAAGTTTTTAATGGAGGAAACTTAAATAGGGTGAACATGTTTTTTTTTTTTACTGTTGGGATGGGTTTAAAATAAGACTGTCTAACGGGCCGGGCCGGTTCAACCCGGAACCGGCCCTCTCATTCTTACCGGGTTCCGGGCCGGTTACGGTCCGGGTTTGGCCTTAACCGGTCCGGGCCGGGCCGGGCTGCACAGTAAAAATATTAAAACCCACCCGAAACTGGCCCACTTAACCCAATCCGGTCAAACCCACTAAAACCTGGTCAAACCCGATCAAACCCGATCAAACCCGGTCAAACCCGGTCAAACCCGGTTAAAAACCGGTCAAATATACACTATATACGCTATATACATAATATATACATTAAATATACACTTTTATAGAAGATATATACACGTGTATACATTAAATATACACTTGTATAGAAGATATTAAAATTATAAATCGTTAAATAAAAAAAAATAAAAAACAACGACTATACGTTAAATATACACGTCTATAGAAGATCTATTAACATTCATACACTCTATTCTATGTATATGTAATACTTTAAATGAGATATACTACAATATATATACATTACAATATATATTTGTATAGTTATATACTAATTTATAAAACATATACACATGTATACGTTAAATATACATGTCTATAGAAGATCTATTCACATATATACACTCTATTCTATGTATAGGTAATACTTTAAATGAGATATACTACAATATATATACATTACAATATATATTTGTATAGTTATATTCTAATTTATAAAATATATACACATATATACGTTAAATATACACGTCTATAGAAGATCTATTAACATTCATACACTCTATTCTATGTATATGTAATACTTTAAATGAGATATACTACAATATATATACATTACAATATATATTTGTATAGTTATATACTAATTTATAAAACATATACACATGTATACGTTAAATATACATGTCTATAGAAGATCTATTCACATATATACATTCTATTCTATGTATAGGTAATACTTTAAATGAGATATACTACAATATATATACATTACAATATATATTTGTATAGTTATATTCTAATTTATAAAATATATACACATATATACGTTAAATATACACGTCTATAGAAGATCTATTAACATTCATACTCTCTATTCTATGTATATGTAATACTTTAAATGAGATATACTACAATATATATACATTACAATATATATTTGTATAGTTATATACTAATTTATAAAACATATACACATGTATATGTTAAATATACACGTCTATAGAAGATCCATTCACATATATACACTCTATTCTATGTATATGTAATACGTTACATGAGATATACTACAATATATATACATTACAACATATATTTGTATAGTTATATACTAATTTATAAAATATATACACATGTATACGTTAAATATACACATCTTTAGAAGATCTATTCACATATATACACTCTATTCTATGTATATGTAATACTTTAAATCCACTAAAACCCGGTCAAACCCGGTCAAACCCACTAAAACCCGGTCAAACCCGGTTAAAAACCGGTCAAATATACACTATATACGCTATATACACAATGTATACATTAAATATACACTTCTATAGAAGATATATACACGTGTATACATTAAATATACACTTCTATATAAGATATATAAACATATACACATGTATACATTAAATATACACTTGTATAGAAGATATTAAAATTATAAATCGTTAAATAAAAAAAAATAAAAAACAACGACTAAGGAGTGAATGAATTTGTGGAATTTTATTGATTGCAAAATGATCCAAAATTTATAATTTACATGAATGAAAAATCTATAAATTATGCATCATTTTTTCCAACTCATTCATGTTAATATTAATTGGAACTTGCATAGGGTAGTCGAAGTCAACGGGGGAAAAACCATGCATTGGACTTGATTCTGCTGTGTTCTCCCGTGAAGTCATAATTTCTTCAAGTTTGAGGTCGTCGTTGGGCTCTGGTTCCATTCCTTGGTTTCTTCTTTCTGCTCTAATCCAATCTCTGAGGCAAACTAAAACATTCATTGCGTTGCTTCCCAATGAGTGTCGGTTGTCTCCAAGCTGCTGTCGTCCCTGACTGAAGGCGCTCTCTGATGCAACGGTTGACATAGGAACATTCAAGATATCTCTGGCTAATCTTGAAAGTACAGGATATTGTGATTCATTATTCCTCCACCAATCCAGCGTGTTGATCCGTCGTCTGCGATCCTCTGGTGGCGTCCGCAGATAATATTTCAGCTCTTCCCGATAAGTTGATGTGTAAGCTCTCTCATCCACACTGTTCCAACAAGTTAAATCATAAAACGAATCAGGAAAACCACTATGTGCCGGCCTTTTAGAAGCTGATGGCTCCTCGGGGGGATGAGGAGCGACAGTTGGAGTGATATTTGTAGGTACGGCTGAATCAAATAAATCAGCATAGTGATTATATAATTTTTCTATATAATCCTTTGCATCAGCCGTAGCCGTCCACAAATCAGGTTGTACTTGTTCAGAATCATGGTTAGTATTTATTTCTAAGTTAGTATAAATAAGAGTACTAAAGTGACACATATGATTATATTTCATGCACGGATTTAACATAACAGCAACCAAGTAAATAGGGGGAATCGGGAAGAAATATTTTTTAAATTTCGTAAACATAGCGCCAACAGCTTCTTTATAACCTTCTTTATCTTTATATTGTCGGAGCAAACCAGAAATATCGGCTATATATGCCAAAATATTACAAACAGTAGGATAGTATGCACCGGAAAATTCAACCGTAACTACATAAAATTTTTCTAAGAACTTAACAAGATCATTAATTATAACCCAATCAGAATTATGTAGCATGCAATCAGCAGAATCAGCAAATGAACCACAATGTTGGTTAAAAGCTAGTGTAATAGGAATTCTATATTTATAACAAGTTTTTAAAAATTCATACGTAGAATTCCATCTAATATCAATTTCCTCAGGCATCAAAATCGGTGCAAGTCCATTTTCTTGACATTTAACTTTAAATTCTTTAATTCTAGATCTACGATTATTTCCTTGAATAAAACCAACAGCAAGACGAATTTTTTCAATATAAACCTCAAAAAAGTCAAGACCATCTTTTACAATTAAATTATATATATGACATGCACACTTAACATGAAAAATTTCAGGAAAGGGCGGAGATAGCGTAGATTTTATTTTTGTTATAGCAGTCTTGTTGTTAGAAGCATTATCAAAAGCAATACATAAAATTTTATTTTCTATACCATAATATCCGGCAATTTTAATAATAGAATCAGCAATAAATTGTCCAGTATGTTTCCGATCTTCATCATATAAAAAAGCAAGAATACGTTTTTGCATTATGAAATTACTATCCATCCAATGACAAGTAACGGTTAAATAATCATTTTTATTTACAGCACGACCAAGATCGGAAGTTAGGGACAATCTACATTGAATATTTTTTAAGAATGTTGATAAATAAAAACAATATTGTGAATGGAGTCTAAAAATATCAGACCGACAAGTAGTTCTAGGAATACCATTAAACATAGGATTATAAATTGCTTGTATATAACGAATAAAGGCATCAGAAGAAGGAAAACTAAAAGGCAAACAACCCACAGCTACCATTTTAGCTATTTCTTCTCTGTCCCTCAATTTATTATACTTTTTCGCTACTTGACCGGTTGTTGGGTCCATTCTAGTTTGCGTTGACCCACCAACATCCCCACCACCTTTTGCAATATTGAACTCTCTAGTGTGATCTTCAGCTATATGTCTCATTAACGTACTCGTACCCCCTTGCTTACCGCCACTTCTATGCTTATATTTTTGTTGACAAATATTGCACTGCACCTCAATATCTGATATACGTTCAAAAAATTGTCATGCAATACTAGTTCTTTTACGGGGTTTTGGGGCACTGGGAGGACGGGAAGGGAGATTAACTGATTCAGATCTAACGTTAGCATGTCCTACTGCGGGTGTTTCAGCAATATTTTCATCATCTTCGTCTACATTAACTGCATCTACTTCATTTTCTTCTTCTATACCGTAATTTTCCTGAAATTCTACATAATCCATATCGTGAGCACCTACACCTATTTCTTCCTCAAAAGGTGTACCAAGCGGTACCGGAGGCGAAGTCACACGGGTATATCTATTACTTGAACTACCTCTACCGCTAGTAATTCGCTTTTTACTACCACTACCGCTTCCGGGACAAAAAAATTTAACACCTTTAGCAGCGAGGTTTTTTAATTTATCCATAATATAAATTAAATTAAACTAAAAATATTCAAAATACACAAATATAATAAAATTAAATATTAAACAATTAATACAATAAATAAAAATTAAACGTAAGAGATGGAACGACAATACCAAATTTTGGAAGTATCCGAAGATTGCGACTTTAGAAACTTCCGCTCGTACTTTGTAAACGAAAAATTAAAAATTTAAATTGAACACTTTAAGAAATTAAATATATTGAATATTTGAGAATTGAGAATTGAGATTTGAGAGAGAATGAGATTTGAGAGAGTGAAAAATTGTGTGAGAAATGATTTGAAGTTGTAGGGTATTTATAGATTTATTTTGGGGATTAAAAAATATTTTTTTTTGTTTTGTTTTTTAAGTTAATGGGCCCAAACTAGCCGTTTGGACCCAAAAACGGTAATATAGCCGTTGGGCCAACGGCTAGTTTGGCCCAATAATTAATTTTTTTTTTTTTAATGCCGGGCCGGGCCAGTTAACCGGCGGGCCTGGACCGGGTTGGTCCGGGCCGGGTTAACCGGGCCCAGTTTTAAAAAAAAACGGACCAGAACCCGGAACCCTAAAGCCCTAGGGCTTATCGGGCCGGGTCAAACCGGCCCGGTTTGATATGTAGGGCCGGTTCGGGTCGGTTCGGGCCGGGCCAGCCCGGCCCGTTTGACAGGTTTAGTTTAAAAATAATGAAAAATGTGAGAAGAAATAAATTTTCTATCGTTGGCTGCTTATGTGACATTTTCTATAAGCATCTTAGGTGCATAAATGAGGCTGAGACCACTATGCCATGCGGCAAGTCGGGGCGCTTTTAAGTTTATTTAGTTAAGCTTAGAGATGTTTAAAGTTTTAAGGATAGTTTAAGAGCTAAATAATAATTCGTCTCTAGTTTGAGAGTAATTTCAATATTCTCTGTATGTCTCTTTATTTTTTTCCATATCGAACACAATTGTATTTTAATGAAGAACAAGTGCTATTGAGTCTACTATAACTTGATTATGTTATGGTTCTAATTTTTATTATTATCCTTTTGAAATGGATTGTTACTCCGTTATTATTTTTATGTGTTGTTTTTTTGAAAGAAAATTACTTTTTCAAAAGTATTTATTTTGGAGCATAAGTTTAATATTATCTCATTTGTCTTTGCCAGACAAATTCTTTACCCTTAATATTAAGAAAAAATCGTTAGGCACATGCTTTATAAAGCACAAATTAATATTATTATCATTTATCTTGCATGAAAAGTATTCACTTCCCATTCTTTTATCTTGCATGAAAAGTATTCACTTCCCATTCTTTCTTACGAGAGAAAATATTATTAACAAATATTGTTCTTAAATAATTTTTATCTCTTCTTAGTCTTTTATATGAAAAACATCTTGTGAAGTGAAAAGTTATGTTATAAAGCAATTGTGTGCACTCTTGAGAAAGGTAATTTCACATACTTATGAAACTTTAAATGGTAATCAGAAACTTTAAATAATCTAGTACAAACTACGTGGCTTAAGGATCAGGTTCTTTAAGAATAACAAAATGGTAAATTAACGAGGGTTATCAGATTTATCATGAAAAATCTTCTTACGCACGAGAGTAAAAGTAGTTGAATTTAAAAAAAAAAAAGAAAATGACATAATATATCATCAAACTAAATTTTGCCTCATAAGGAAGAACTTATATATAATGAATCTAAATATGCACCGTTTATATATAATAGAAAGTTTTGCCTCGAAGCAAAAGTAATTGAAATTTATATATATTAAAAAATTTATAATCCTCTAGCTAAGCTTTGTCTTATGAGGCAAAACTTGTATACTACGAATTAAGATGTGCATTGTGTATCTAATAAATTTTTTTACCTTGAGGCAAAAGTAAATAATTTTTTTCTTTTTACAAAGTTGGACAAATTTTTACATCTTAAATACATATTAATTATTTCAATTATATTAGGAAGGAGCAACATTTTTAATAGTTGATAATTTTTGTAGGGTAGAATAGTTGCCAAATTGATTGCACTAAGAACAAAGATTTTCCAACTAAGAAATATATCGAAAAGCTACTTTTTCTTCCAAAGAACTAACAAATGCGTACTGAAAACTAACTTCGACTTCACCACACAGGTTTCAGACACACTTTTACACATCTTTTTTCTCAATCTGCTACAAAATGTAGAACTTTATTAGATTTGATAAATAAGAAAAAATATCTACATGTTTAGTTATACTAGTTTGGGTGTACGAGCCTTGCGCATGTACCTCACTTTAATGACGTCAAATATTACACTAAATAGAATATTTATTTAAATAATAAAGATGAATATAATAATTAAATTTAATATCTTTTGAGTATGCAAAGAAGGAGAATTTATTTATTAAACCTAATCTTTACGAAAAATATTTTTAAAAGTCGATCGACATTCATCTACCATTTGTAAATTGCAACAAAACAATATAATGATAGAGACATCAAAATAATACAATTAAATCTAATCTTTACACACAAAAAATTTCTCAAAGTCGGCCGACACTTATCTATCACCTGTAAACAATAACAAAATAATACGATAATAGAGATATCGAAATAATACAACTAAACCTAACCTTACATAAAAAAAATTCCTCAAAGTCGACCAACATTTACCTATACATGTAAACTGCAAAAATAATACGATAAAAGTGATATCAAAAAAATATAATTAAACTTAAATTTTACAGACAAAAAAATTCTCAAAGCCGATCGAGATTCATCTACGAACTGTAAACTACCACAAAATTATAAACTAACAGAGATATTACGATAATACATTTAAACCTAACCTTTACCTAAAAAAAAAATTCAAAGCCGACCCACATTCATCTAACATCTGTAAATTAAAATAAAACAATAAGATAATAAATATATCAAAAAAATACAATTAAACTTGACTTTTATACGAGAAATTTCTCAAAGTCAACCGACATTCATCTACAACCAGTAAACTATAAAAAAAATAATAGTGATCACAAAGCTTCGATTTTAATCCAACTAATTCTTGTTTGAGCTAAAATTTTGACCATAAAGAATGATTTTGAATGAAAACAAAGAATATATATATACACACACATGTTGAATTCTATTATGCTGATAAAAACAATGAAGAAGTTGAGGGTTAGAAAATCAAACATCCACCAATCTAGACATGCAATTGCATCAAGTTAGATGAACATTAATCATATTCTCCCAATAGGCAAGCCGGTTTGTTCTTTAGTTTAACGTACCTCTCAATATTTATAGAAGTATTTTCTTAATAGAGTACTATTTAGGAGTATTTTTTTAGTTGAACAGTAGAATACTACCATATATTTTAGGAGTCCCATATATTCTAGGAAGTCTAGTAGAAAGAAAAATATTAATTAATTCTCCTACCATATATTTTAGGAGTCACATATATTTTAGGAAGTTTAGTTAATATAATAAAAAATAATTAAATAATAAATTTAAAAAATAGTGAAAAGACAGTTTTGTCTAATGGAAGGTCTTTGGTGACCTTTTTATTTTTTTGGTGACTCCAATCAGATTTGGAGATGAAGAATATTTATTATCTAAGAAACCCTCTCTTGTTAATATTAGTACATGCAACTCTTGATTTTTTTTTGTCAAATACTATACATAGAGGGCTTATTAAATTTATATATTCCTTTTCAAACAACTCTCTACGTAGTACTCAAAATCCCTAAAGACTGAACTATTATCGTTGGCCATGTATGGCCACCACCTCCGATGGGATCAACCTGTTGGAAGACTTTCCACCACTACTCACCAAAGACACCACCAAAGCAGTAGAGCCTCAACAAGCGGAGCCACAAATACCCAAATGTGTGAATTTACCTAAACCTAAACTTATGAACACAAATATTCCTAAAGTCCATCCTAAATTAGTGATAATGTTGCATAGGGAACCAAATATTATGTGAAAATCAGCAGAAGTTCAAACCCTCATTATGCAAGAGAATCTCCAATACGCCATTATAGGTAAATTCTCTTATGGAAAACCTGATATTGGAGAATTGAGGAAAGCCATTTCAGGGCAATGTGAGATTAAAAGAGAATGCACGTTTGGAGTTTTGGATGCTAGAAATATTCTTATTATCAAGTGTGGAGGACTATTTGCCATTGCAATCAACGACAACCTATTATATCAAAGCAAAGAAGATGTATTTGCAAATGTACATTAAAGTGAAATCTATGATTTGAACCAGATGTGGAAACAACTATAGGGGTGGCATAGATATTTATGCCAGATCTACCATTCAATTTTTTTTGCCATGGAAGCAATATTTTCAATTGCTTCAATAATAAGGAAACCTCTGATAGTGGATATGACGATGATAAACCCAACAAGATCAGGTTGTGTAAAAGTTAAAGTAGAAGTAGATCTGATAGCCAAACTACCTCAAAGAGTCAAGACCAATGAAGAGATGATATAATTGGATAAACTAAGTCAAATAAGACTCAAATTTAGTACAAATATATGCTAAATATTATAGAAAATGTTGTCTACAAGGACATATTGATGATAGTTGTTGGAACATTCACCTAAAGTTGCATGATAAAAAGATGGAGAAGCAGGAAAATAAGAGGGTAGAAGCACAAAAATAAATGACAGGAACCACTGTAAATCAACAAAAAGCTTTAACAAATAGGTTGGAAAGAACTAGCCAAAAGTTCAAGAGTTGAAAAGAATAAGCAATTACAAAAAAGACAGGCATGGACACATTATGTGTAATGTTACAAAACGGCGTTACGCTAAATTAGGAGGTAAAAGTTGCACCTAGACTCCTCTAGCTAAAATTTTAGGAATTCATGAATAGTCTATTTTTGACTCGAAATTGAGGGTATGGTAGTTGAATGAAATCTGGCACTGATATGATTAGCAATAGAGCAATTTGATATAACGATCGGAGATAGAAAGCTATAACATCTTTCATCACCTGAAATGGAGCTATACAACTTCAGTTATAGTATTTATGTGGAGAAGTTGGTTTGCATTATTGAAATTCATAGTGTGTATTATAAAATAAGAAAAAAATGGGAAGAGGTCCCGAGTTTCTGCCTCAGACCGCAGCAAAAAATGTAACCATTGCAGTGGTACCACGGTCGCAGTCAGGAAAACTGCAACGATGGACTCTAGTAAAATGGACGTGAACCGCTACAACAAAAATTTAATCGCTGCAGTGGTAGCGCGCAGTGAAATATCAATTTTTAAAATTCAAAAAATATTTTCATGCCCCACTTTTTAAAAAATGTAATAGGACACTGGGATAGGCGATTTTCAGAGAAAATTTGAGGTTGTTCCTCTTTAGAGGTAAGTAATTACGTTCTAGGGTTGAATTTACTTCGTTTAACCTTAAAAAATCATTAGAGAATGAACTAATTGTGGGTTTGGAGTTAACCCCTAGTTCATGAAAATTGATGTAAATGAAGGGATTGCTTATGAAATTTGGTATATAACGATCCTAGGATGTTAGAAAACACTAATGGGACTATAATTATGACTAAATATACTAAATTGAGTAGTGTTTGTGAAGTTAAAATGATAAGGAAACCTTAAGAAGATGAAATAGGATAAATTATGATTAAAATAAGTGAATTTTGATCCATAGTTATTAAACAAGATGAATTATTGAAATGTGTGTATTTGATGGTTGTATAGATCAAGAATGAGTTGAACAAGAATAAATGGAAAAAAGTATGACCTAAAGATGACTTTGAGCAAAGGAGTTGAGGTGGACTATTTTTTTATGTAGCACTTAGACTTTCTTGGCTTTGTGCTTGTTTGTGGTTTGAACATCTATAATTTCTTTCTAACATAGTTTGAATTTTGATGAATGTGCTACATCTTTATTGCATTATGATGAGGTGTTGAGATGGTGGGTCAAGTACCATATTGGTACAATATGATATGATGATGGATCGAGTACCATGCTGGTACGTCATGATATGATGAGGTGGATGAGAATGATAAGAGATGATGTGCACATCTTACATACATGCACCCATTTACATGCATTAAGTGTCATTTGATGAATATATATGATGACGAATGATTGATGAAAATGATTAAGTATGAATGTCTGTGAAAGTGATCTCTGAGCGTAATAATATGATGAATTATGATATGTTGTTTAATTGATATCATTGATTATGAATCTTATTATGATCGCATTTGTACTTGTTTGTCTTACTTACTTGTACATTGTTAGGTTAGTCTACCTATGATGCTTACTAATACTTGTTGATGTACTGATGCTAACTGTACTCTTCTTTTGTTGAGTGCAGAATATATTCAGCAGTTGACATGTGATATCGATTCTTAATAACAATTCACTCGTGATTTCGAGGGTGAGCACTACATTCGGGTAACCTTTAGATCTTCTGTGATGTTATGTCCTTTAATCGGGGACTAAGATAATTTCTTCCCTGTTTATATTAGTTTTAGACTCTTTTGTTCTTTTTAGATGTTCTTATATGGTGACTTCAGGTCCCATGGATTATAATAAATGGTGGTTTCCACACTATTCATTTTTATGGATGATGACATTGTTCATTAAGATGTTATTTAAATTAAGCTCCCTTTTGAATTAATTTAATATATGAAAAATTATATGAGTGTCACGACCCACAAATTTAAGGGTTATGATAGTACTTATCGCGATAAACCTTGACAAGTAAGCCTATCACAAAAAATAATACAAAAGGAAAAATAATAGCAATAAAACCGAACCACATAATATAGTAAAGTGGAAAGACATAACCAAAAATACATAATCCCAAAATCTGGTGTCACATTGTAAGAACATCACTAGTACAACTCGAGATTAAATACATAAGATATCCAAAACAGGAATACTTCGTCTGTGAATATGAATAAAGACAGTCTAAATAAAGAAAGGTAGTAGTCAACTTCGAAAGCAAGAATCCAACCGCTACCTCGAATAGCTCCAAAGGTAGATAGAATCAACCTGTCACGACCCGAACCAGGATCTGTTCATGACGGGTATCTCAAGTCCCACGTGGACCGGACACCACCCCCGCACCTAACCAAGCACTCCCAATATTTTCAGTATCGGATGAATTTTGAACATATAACAAGATAGATTCAAGAATAAATAATAAATATATGATCAATATCCAACAATCCGGTCGAAACAACCGACCAACACCCAAGTCCACAGTGATCCAAAAAAGCCTTCTAAACAAGAACCAAGACTAAATATCCATAAAGGGGCGGGACATGAAGTCTAAAACAACTTAAAACATAAGAGACCAAAAGATGAAATGTAGTCTTCCTATGTATGGAAGCTCACCACTTCAATGTCAACTCACAAGCTGATCCCAAATCCTAATAACTGAGCAGAAGAAGTAGAAGTATGGCCAGTTCCTGCATCGCGTAGGGATACAATGTCCGAAAATGATTAGCGATTGGAGCGCTAGTATATAACTTACGGGATAACATAATGTCATAATTAACAGTTCAAAATCATTCCAAATTTCATACCACATCAGTTAATGCATATATATATATCACATGTCGGTATAGGTAACAAGGCTTAACATGCATTTTAAAACTTTAGTCTGAATTGTGTAGCTCAACCGCCATAACATACAAAGACGCCCATGGGCTATATGGGCCCAGCTCTCCCCCAGCTGGTAGGGCCCCAGTGCGTGTGGCCGCATGAACCAGAGAATATACATATGCACTATGGGGGACTCGAACCTCCAGACATATCAAGGTGACACGACCACCAAATCATATAATACAATGTGGGGAACTCGAACCTCCCAATTATGTGAGAATAATAATAAGGGGGACTTAAATCGCTCGGTCATATAGATCACCGCGTCGGCAACCACGGTTTTCAGTGTTTGTCCCATGGGACCTCCACTTTCACAACTCAGCTACACAATCCTTTTTAAAGCCTAATTAAAAATATTTAATACACATTTTTATTTATTGGACCATGCTACACATTTAGGCATACATTGTTTGTATCATCATACAATTACACTTGCAAGGTATCATCAACATACCGAACAATTAACATCAATTGAGGAAAATCACAACCCCTTTCTTGGTTCAATTACGCAGTAGCTTTTAAAATCACCAACCAACAAGGTTCAACTCAACACCATAATGCAATAGTTCTAGAATAGTTAAATTCTCATATTTTTTATAACTAAAAATAATTTCACAATATGGGGTTGGGATTATAACCACTTCAAAAGTCACAAGTTGGGGAAATCACAATTCCTTAGTTTATTCACCATAACCATGTACCTACAAGTTCAAAACCATTGTTAAAACATGAGTAATGCATAATTTTAGGGGAAAACATTTAATTGACCATTCATGTCAAAACCCTCAATCACGTCAAAACCTTTACTTCTCATCACGTAAATAACCATAAACTTTCATGCAATAGAGATATTAAGTTTAATGGTAGAGTCACATGCCTGAAATATGAAGTTTCACAGAGAGAATTTAGCCCTTGAGCACTTGGATGATCTACCTCTTAGAAACCTTAAGTATGGAGGCTTGAGAGAATCTTTTAAAGTGTTGAGTATGGTATGAATAAGGAACAACCCCTCTAAAGTACCTTTTGAATGTGGGGTCTTAATTGGATAAGAGGGGAATTGTCCAAAGTGTCCTTTAATTAAAAGCTGAAATTTAGTCGTTAGTGACTATCGATCACTATACGACTCATAATATCTCATTACGACTCCACACCATAAGTCGTAGCCAAGGCAATCTCCAAGGAACCATATACTGTTGACCTTAAGACTCAATGACACGACTTGTAATGGGACCCTATGACTCGTAGGGTCTAGTCGTAGTCAACACAAAACTCATTTGGGGTATACACTGGACACCCTACGATTTACCCCCAATGACTCGTAACAAGTCCTTACAGCTCTTAGTGAGCCACATGTACTCAGAGCAGAACCTAGCCACTTAATTACTGATTTGGTTACAACACGTCAGGACACCCTACGACTCATAGGTCAAGTCGTAATCATGGCAGTGAGTGCAAAATTCCAGAAATTTCTAAAGACTAAAAACCCGAGCCGTTACACAACCACCGTGAGGTGCACTCGAATCAGGATCTGCACTGAAAGGGCGCGATAGGAGTGAGTACAGTCCACTTGTACTCAGTAGGTATCATAGGCCGACTGATCAACGTAACAAATAAAGCATACAAAGTATATACTAAGGGCACGCCACCTGCAATCTGAAAATGTCCGACAAGGGTAGTACACACCATTTCCACTAACAGTTCTATAATTTTTACATACATCATAGCAAATACGAGAAAGAAATATGACCACCAATATCACACATACAAGTACTAGGAAAGGGATTACACATAGACAAGAATTCATCAAGAGAGATAATACAACTCAAACAAAGGCACAATATAACACAAATGCAATGAAGATGAAGATATTGATGACGATGATAATAATGATGATAATGATGATGTGATACACGAGGTTGTCGCACAACCTCCGCATACACCTATGAAGCTAAAGCTTCCCGACGTAGGACCCATGGAGGGGCGTCAACCCGTATACAATTCACATCCAATCCATATCTATATTTTCTCTTCGGCACATCCTTCGGTATAGGGTTTTAAAAATGTCATATTTTCTATTAGAAAAGGCCAGTGTTTCCTGTATTGCCATGGTAGAATTAATGTTTCATGAATGTATATGATATGAGGATGTAATGCTCACAACCAATCAGAATGAGTATTTCTATGTCCAACCAATATACCAATCAAGTGAGCCAACAATTTACTTAATGTTTCCAACCATCCGTGAATTTCAAGATAAACCGTATGCGAACAGAATGAAATATAAAAATACACCATTGATACTACATTAGGCTTTTTCATCAATCAATACACAACTAATTTTATGTACATAAGTCCAACAATATAATATAGGACCCCACACAGTCACATATAGTAAATAGTATACCAAGACCATTAAATAACATTGTTATATATGCCCCCACATGGTAACAAAACAATAATAAATCCATTTTCATGATTAGTTCCTACACCCTTCACATGATTTTGTATCAACATTCACTACCCAACCTAGTCTGAAGAAAGTTAAGCCATGACCTACCTTAAATGTCGAAAATCGATCCACAAACCTTTCTTTCGAAACCTTAATCCTCCGAATGAACTCAAAATCAACTAAAATATGAGAATATAGAATCTATGCATCAAAAGAAAGCCAATGATACCCATATTGCTTATTTTTAAGTCGGGATTAAAGCGGACCTCCGAAATGGATTTTCGAAAAAGAAGGGCAAATAGTAATTTTATCTTTGAAACATGTTTTTCATATTTTTAAGAGTCTATAGCTAAAAACTCAAGCAAAAATAAAAATCATGTTTGAGCTTTACTGGTAAAATTTCCAAAAATTCTTTTTGAAATAAAGAATATGAAGTTGTGTTGAAGATGAAATTGCGAGAAAACCAATAATTATAAGATTAGAAACTTACCCAAGTGAAAACGGATTCAAAACAGGGGTTGAATTGAAAAAATATAAGTTTTAGGCCATTCGAGCCAAAATTCTCAATTTTTCACTTTAATCCACGTTAAAATAAGAATTAGACGATAAAATTAGAGCAAAGTAGTTGAAATAGGTGTTTAGAAGCTTACTCAAGCTAAGAAATGGAAGAAATTGCTCAAACGTGTGAAATCCTAAGTTACAAGTGTCAAAAATAAGGAAAAAGACGAAACATGGGTATATATAGGGTCTAACTCTCCACGGATCCCTCGGGATTCATCCGGAATCCCGTGAACGCAAATGAAATATGCTACCTTATAAAATTTGATGCTCTAGACTCAATGGTGATATCAGATTTTTGAAAAAATATCGTTTTCACAAAGTTGACTTTCGAAATCCAATTTCACAACGTTCTAAACCGAGGGTTGAAATGAGATTTAAAAGCCATAAAACCCCACCAACTATGTTACCAATCTAAAATCAATGTTTTAGATCTGCTGGTGCAGTTCATTTTATCATCCAATTCACAGATCAATAAACGCTGACCGAAGTCAACTATAAGTCTCTCAAAGCCACCAAAAAC
The DNA here is from genome assembly GCA_030864215.1 of Capsicum pubescens. NCBI lineage: Eukaryota > Viridiplantae > Streptophyta > Magnoliopsida > Solanales > Solanaceae > Capsicum > Capsicum pubescens. The sequence continues at coordinate 79,590,339 of CM061541.1, read as the reverse complement.
CATAATTTAACATAAATTACGCCTAAATGCATTGAGAATCGTGTCAATCATCCCACGCCCCAGAAGTAGCACAAAGCAACCATGGAGAGGGGTAAATTGATCAAATCACACAAAAATGAATCTTTCACAAAAATCACCAAAAAATTAGGTCGTTACATCATCCACTACTAAAAATTTAATTCTTTCTCCAACTAAAAGCAAGATAAATACCTGAACCAATAAAGAGATGAGGGTAGGAACCACGCATATCAGACTCGACCTCCCAAGTAGCCTCATATGCAGTTCGGTGCTTCCACTGGATCTTAACCACTAGAATAACTCTAGAACGCAATCGCCTAACATCTCCGTTTAGGATGAAGATAGGCTCCTCAACAAATGACAATCTCTCATCTAACTGAACCCACTCCCAACAGAGGACATGAGACTCATCCGGAATGTAACGACGAAGTATAGAAACATGAAAAACTAGATAAACAACTGATAATTTAGAGGGCAAGGATAACTCATAAGCCACATCACCAACAGTCCAAATAATCTCAAATGATCCAGTATCCTTGGGGCTAAGCTTGCCCTCTTCCCGAACCTCATCACACCCTTCATGGGCGAAACTCGAAGAAAAAATCGATCACTAACTCCAAATCTTAAAGCACGAAGTCTACAATCTGCATAACACTTTTACCTACTCTGAGCCGCTCGAAGCGTATCCTGATTGATCCGAACTCTATTTAAGTACTCACAAAGAATGTCTGCACCTCGAGGTCTAATCTCAGAAATCTCTGACCAACCAACAGGTGAGCAACATCGCCTACCATATAAAGCCTCAAAATAAGCCATATTAATACTGGAATGATAGTTATTATTATTCACAAACTCCGTCAAGGCTAAATGTTGCTTCCACTGACTACCAAAATCCATCACACAGATGCAGAGCATTCCTCTAAAACCTGAATAGTCCGGTCTAACTGACCATTAGTCTTGGGTGAAAAGTCGTATTAAGATCATCCCGAGTAGCTAACTCATCCTGAAAAGTCTTCCAAACGTGATAGTGAACACTGAACTTCAATCTGAATTGATAAACACTGGCACACCATGAAGAGGCATAATCTCACAAATATAGATACGGGCAACCTTTCAACAATGAAAGAGAACTAAATCAAAATGAAATGAGCAGATTTGGTCAATCGATCCACGATGACCCATACACTATCAGTACCAGGAGAAGTATGAGGCAATCTAGTCACAAAGTCCATGGTGGTTCATTCTTATTTTCACTCGGGAATAGATAACCTCAAAAGCAAACCACCCGGCCTCAAATGCTCGGCTTTCACTAGTTAGCAACATAGGCAACGAGCTACAAAATCCACTACATCTCTTCTCATACTACCCCACTAGTAATGTTACCTCAAATCACGATACATCTTAGTCACGCCAGAATAAATGGAATACATGTAACTATGAGACTCCTCCAAAATCAAATCCAATCACCTACTCTCAGTACATAAACTCGACCTCCAATCCTCAAAACACTATCTGAATCAAGTGAGGCTTTCTTAGCCTCACCACTCAACACCTTATCCCGAATTAACCTTAATTATACATCATCAAATTGATGAGCTCAAATTTGCTCCATCATAGAAGACGTAGCCTCTACGAGCTCTAAAACACACCTAGAGTATCGAAATATCAAGCTTACCCATTTGGTTAGCTGAGAACTGAATCTCTAAGGCCAATGGTCTCTCCTGAGTCAAAATATGCGCCAAGCTACCTATGCTAATTGATTTTTGGCTCAAGGCATCCATAACCACATTAGCCTTGCTCAGATGGTAGAGAATAGTCAAATCATAATCCTTAAGCTACCCAAGCTAACAACGTTGCCTCATATTAAGATCTCATTAGATGATAAAATACTGAAGGCTACGATGATCCGAGAAAATCTAACAACAGACTCCATACAAGTAGTGCCTCCACAACTTCAAAGAAAAAACAACCACACACAACTCCAAATCATGGGTAAGGTAATCCTTCTCTTGGGACTTTAACTGACGAGAAACATATGCAATTACCTTACTCTCCTGCATCAACACACCACCAAACTCGATACCTGAAGCATAAAAAAAGAAGGTAAAACCCATGCCCTCTTTGGGCAAGGTCAAGATAGGAGTTAACGTCAATAAATTCTTGAGCTTTTAGAAGCTTGCCTCACAAACATCGGACCACTGAAAGAAAATATTCTTTTGAGTCAACTTGGTCAATGGGGCTGCAATAGATGAGAAACCCTCAACAAAACGTTGAAGGTCTCCTACTAAGCCAACAAATCTCCAAATTTCTGTGGGCAAAATATGCCTAGCCCAATCACGAACCGCTGTAATCTTGGTTGAATCAACTATAGTACCATCCTTAGTCACCACATGACCCAAAAAAAAGACAGGCTCCAAGCAAAACTCACACTTGGAGAACTTCGCATACCACTTCTCATCATTTAATCTTTGAAGCGCAATCCGCAAATGCTCTTCGTGATCGGCCTTACTCTTGGAATAAACCAAGATATCATCTATAAATACAATCACGAATGAGTCAAGATATGATCAAAATACTTGGTTCATTAACTCTTGAACACGGTTGGGGCATTGGTCAATCCAAAGGATATGACCAAGAATCATATTGACTATATCGAGTCCAAAAAGCTATCTTCGGAATATCCAAAGCTCTAATCCTCAACTGGAGGTATCCGAATCTCAAGTCAATCTTTAAAAATACCAAAACACCTTGAATTTGGTCAAACAGATCATCAATACGAGAAAAAGGATACTTTTTATCAACCGTCACTTTGTTCAACTGTTGATAATCGATACATATATGCATAGATCCATCTCTTTTCTTCATAAACAAAATAGGTACACCCCAAGGTGATACACTAGGTCAGGTAAATCCCTTAACAGCCTGCAATTGATTCTTTAATTTTTTCAACTCGACAAGGGCAATCCTATAAGGAGGAATAAAGATGGGCTTGGTGCCCAGCTCAACATCAAATGTAAAATCAATATCACGATCCGGAGGCATACTAGGCAAATCCATAAAGAACACATCCATAAGCTCACGGACAACACGATCAGATCTATTGAAGAAAGCGAGGCAACACTAGTATCACGAATATGAGCCAAATAGGACAAACTTCCCCTCCCAACCAAGCAACAAGCCTAAACATAGGATATAACCCTCTCGGGACCCGAATGGAGTACACCCTTCTAAGATATCCATGGCACACCCGCAAAGCTAAATTCACAGTCTTATTATAACAATCTCAGATAACATTCTAAGACGCCAACCAATCCATATCCAAAATAATATCGAAATCAACCAAATCTAAGACAAGCAAATCTACTCAAGTCTCACACCTAACAAAAATCACAATACAAGATTAGTATACTTGATCCACCACTAAAGAATCTCCTACGGAGGTAGATACACAAATAGGCATGGAACGAGGTTCACTAACAGAATTAAAGGCCGAAGCCAAATATGCAGACACATAGGAAAAAATCAATCCTAAATAAAATAACACAAATGCAGATTTAAAACAAATGGGGATGATACCTGTGATAACAGCATCAGAACTTTCTACCTTTAGTCTGGAGAAAATATCATAGCATTGTCCACGACCACCAACTACCTGAGTAGCTCTGCGAGCACCACCGCGGGCACTACTACCTCTGGCTCATGCATCTCTGGTAGAACCTCTACTTCTCACAGCTGAAATAGGAGTAGCTCTAAATACAAGACGAGGCCAGTTGGCCAAATGACCAGTCTCATCACACGCATAGCAAGTTCTACGACCCGACTCAATAGGAGGATGTATGGTTGGACCAGAACGGCCACCCTGAACTGCTAAACCAGAAGACCCACCACCTAAGCTCTATAAGCCTGCCTGCACTAGTCTACCATGATATTCATAGAAACTTTTGAAATCCCAACCTCGAGAAATGTAACCTTTGAGCTCTTTCATACAATGCACCTTCTTGGCATCTTTCTGAGATACTCAAAGAATACCCTTAGTCATTTTAGCATAGTCCATTATACTCTGAAATAATGCTTCAAACACTACCATCTGAGACGTAGCTAACTAAAAAAACATCCAACCTCTTCACAAACTTCTGAATCTTCTCATATTTGGTGGCAATAATAACATAAGAATACCTAGACAAGGCATGAAAACATGTCTCATACTCTGCAACAGTTATGGAGCCCTGCTCCAGGTGATCAAACTCATCTATCATCTGATCCCTCAAACTATAAGGCAAGAACCTCTCCCAAAAGGCCTCAAAAACTGATCCCAATACATCTTAGGAGAATCAAGAGGTATACAACCAACAAATGACCTCCACCAATCTCTATCACCATCCCTCAACTGATAAGTAGTATACGCAACACCATGCGACTCACGTAAACCCAGGTTATGCAACTTCTTATGATAGTCAATCAAGAACTCAGAAGCATTTTTGCCCATGACACTATTGAACCTAGGAGGACTGTAACGAATGAATTTTTTAAACTACTTCTAATCCTTACAAGACATAATTATACTCGCAATAAGAGGAAGCTTAGTGAATCTGATAGGCTGAGCTCCTACCCGGGGAGTTAACATAGATGAATGTTGAGCTCCTGATCTTAAAATATCATACTCAAATGCAAGCGCGAAAGGAGAAATAATACTCAGAGTAAGTGGAGTACCAAAAGTAGAAGTAAGGACCGTCGGAGGATCCATACTTGGGGCTAGAGGAACATCATAAGCAGACTTTGGCATAAACAGAGGTGCAATACTCGAAGCTGAGGGAACACCAACGCACTCGAAGAAGCACCCTCCAAATGGGTCAGTAAGCAAATCAACAACCCCTCTAATACATTTAAAATGAGGCTCAGGGAAGAGTCTTCTAGCATTACTCCTAGATGAAGAAGATCCACGTTCCCGTCCTAAAATACCCTGGGATCTGGCCCTTGCAAATTTCTTGAGTCTTGAGTTTTTTGGTCATCATACAACTCACCATACTAGTTGTATGTTGTGGATAGGGGTCATGTGACCCAACTCATAGGATGTCTAGTATTTGGTGGTTGAGTTTCTGTTGTGGTTACGGGTTGGTAGTGATGAGTCATATATACATAATACGAGAGCTAGGGTCTAAATTATATATTGTCTAGTGTCTAGTCTGGATGTTTTTGCTTAGGGTACAACTTGAAGGGTACTAGTATTATGGTTAGGATACGAGTTAGGCCATGGAGTCGTACGTTGGACATAATATAATGTCCAACTTTTTAATCAATATACGAGTGAAAAGTACCAATCATATAATGTAGGTATGAGTGAGGGGTCAAATCATACCCACCTGCGAGAATTTTTACAGTTTAAGTTGGGGGTATTCTAGATATTTTTCCTCTAACACCTTTTTACCCCACAACATAAAACATCTTTGGAGGCTTCCTTTACCTATTATTCACAATCAAACACTCTCTAAACACTCTTAAATCTCTCTTAAGGTCTTGGTTCAAGAAAGGCTAGGATTTTCTCCAAGTCAATCAATTAAGGTTTCTAAGGGTGGTTTCTCTCCGTCTTACTTATTGTCTAAGGCATGTTACTCCTTCCTCATTGTTAGTTCAACTAAAAACATGATTTAATGAATGATTTTTATGGTATTATTGTGGTATTATTTTGGGTTTTGAAATATATGTTGGGGGTTTTGTTTGTTCTTGGTTGGATAATGTTTTCCAATGTTTTTCTTATGGTTTTCATGTTATAATTGTGGTTTGAACATGTGGTTTCATGAGAATAGTCAATTGGTACTTGGTTTTGGTTTTGAAAATCTTATGCCCTCAACATGTTTGTTAAAATGTTTATGAGAATGCTTTATCACATATTTAACTATTATTGAAATCCTTGCATTGCGTAAAAGGTAATGGAACCTAAATTAGTTTAAATGGTTTTAAAAGGATTAGACAGACCTTGGTGGCCATGGTATTGGTTTAAATGAAAACTTTGAAGTCAAATTAATTTAATGGCTTTAGTATGATATAAATGAATAGACTTGCAAGCTCTAGTATTAATGTGATGATACTAATGATTAATGCCTAATAAATAAGAATCCTTAGTAAATGGTTGGTTTTGTGTGAATGATTTTAATATAGGCTTAAAAGGAGATGTGTTAGCAAATCCGTGGAAGGTGGCAGTCCAAGAGGGACCAAAACTGGAAACTCATATTTGATGATGTGAGGTGGGTCTTGGTGACCGTGTGCATTATGTCATACTCATATTTTGGGAGATGTACTAGTCATATTAGATTCTTTTCTCTGGCTCGTGCGGCTAACACGCGTCGGCTTTCTTTCAGCAGGTGGAGCTGAACCCATATAGCCCATGGCTGGATTCAGGACGGCAGAGCTACACAATCTCATGTTAAAAGTTTTAAATGCATTCTAAACCCGATTTTATTTCTCAGCATGATATATATATGTGTGTGTGTGAATATGATTGCATTTGGTTATATACTTGATTTTAAATATTGGCATTATTTTATTCTTACTCCTGAGTACATACTAATGTTCACCCGCTAACCCGTCTTCGGGCGTTGTATCCCTATGTAATGCAGGAATCGGTCATACTACTCCCCCTGCTCAGTGATCTTGGATTTGGGAACAACTTTGTGTTGGACTGAAGTGGTGAGCTTTCATACTCCGAAAGACTCCATTTCATGTTATGTACTTCTCTATTACTTATGTTATTTCTTAGACTTTTGTTTTTGGCTATGGTCGGGGGCATGTCCCGACCTGATTTGTTTTTACTTTGGATTGATACTTTGTGTGACTACTTTGGGCATGGGCGGTGTCGGTATAGATGTCAGCCTTTGTATTGGTAACAGTATTAGAGTTGATACCGATTGTATGTTGGGATGGTTAAGGTTATGAACTTTATTAAATGTGTTTCAATTATAATTGTTATATTTTATTATATGTTCGAAATTCATCCGACATAGGGTACATGGAAGTTATGGTTGGCATTGGGGGCGGTCTCCGATTTGGCTCGGACTTGAGATTGGGTCATGTAACGTCCACTACCTCGAGCCCATCTACTACTCACAACTCACCTTTCAGACTAGGCTCTCTCCTTAGATGGAGGCTCTATATCTCTAACCTCATGAGATCTAGTCATCACCATCTACACTGAAAAAAGTAAAATATGACTTAGAACACAAGGTATAAAAGAAATCTACACAATAAGGAACAAAATAAGGAAAATTTCCCAAAGATATCTTATAACCTATCGAAAATAGATATGGATGTCTAAGCATTAATCTGTGAGACTCTATTAGACATCTCATTCTTACACTGTTGAGACCAATAAACTTGTCTGCTCTAATACTAATTTTTCATGACCCAAAAATTCAAGGGTCATGATGGCACTTGTCGCAGCGACCCTTAACAAGTAAGTCTATCACACAAACTAATACAAAAGGGAAAATAATTGCAATAACCCAAGTAAGGCTTCTAGAATAAAGTCGAACCACATAATATAGTAAAGCAAAAAGACATAACCACCAATACCATAATCCCAAAACCTGGTGTCATAGTGTAAGAACATCAATAGTACAACTCGAGATTAAATACATAAGATATTTAAAATAGGAACACTCCATCTCTGAATATGAATAAAGATATAATCTAAATAAAGAAAGGTAGTAGTCAACTCCAGAAGTAAAAATCCAACCACTACCTCTAATAGCTCCAAAGGTAGCCTGAGTCAACCACCATGAGGCGCACTCAAACCAGGATTTGCATCGAAAGGGCGCAGTAGGAGTGAGTACGATCCACTTATACTCAGTAGGTATCATAGGCCGACTGAGCAAAGTAGTAAATAAAGCATACAAAATACATACTAAGGACACGTAACCTGCAATCAAAAGATGTCCCACAATAGTAACGCACACCATTTTCACTAACAGTCTTATAATATTCACATACATCATAGCAAATATGAGGAAGGAATACGAGTAAACCAATATCATACATATAAGTACAATAGAAGGGATTACACATAGACAAGCATACATTAAAAGAGATAATACAACACAAAGGCGCAATGTAACACAAATGCAATGAAGATGGTGATGATGGTGGTTATGATGATAATAATGATGTGATGCACAACCTCTATATACACCTACAAATCTAAAGCTTTGAAATGTAGGACCCATGTGGGATTCGTCAACTCGTATATAATTCGTACCTCTCCGGAACATCCTTCGATAGAGGGTTTTAAGATGTCATATTTCTGTCAAAAAAGCTAATATTTTTAGTAATTATACAATGGCACCAATGTTTCATGAATGTATATGATATGAGTATATAAAGATCACAACCAACCAGGATGAGTATTTCCATATTTAACCAATATACCAACCAAGTGGGCTAATAATTCACTCAATGTTTCCAACCATGCATGAATTTCAATATAAACTGTATACCAATAGAAAGAAACATATAAAAATACACCATTTATACTACACTAGGCGTTTTCACAATCAAGACACTACTAATTTTATGTACACAAGGCCAACAATATCATATAGGAACCCAAGTGGTCACACACAACAAATAATATATCAAGGCCATCAAATAACATCATTATATAGGCCCCCAAATGAATACAACCCAATGATAAATCCATTTTCATGATTATTTACCACACCTTTAATATGATTTTGTATCAATATTCATTACCCAGCCCAATCTGAAGAAAGTTCAGGTATAAGCTACCTTGAGTGCTAAAAATCGATTTGCAAGCCTTCACTTTGAAGCCTTACTCCTACTGAACATACTTTGAATCAACTAAAACATAGAAATATAGAATCTATGCGTCAAAAAAAAATCAATGATACCCATGTTGCCTATTTTCAAATCAGGATCAAAACGGACCCCTGAAATGGGTTTTCACAAAAGAAGGGCAAAATCCTAATTTTATTTTTGAAAAACATTTTCTATATTTTTTAAGAGTCTACATTTGAAAATACAAATGAAAACGAGTTAAAAATGAGGTTCAAATTGAAGAAAAATCATGTTTAAGCTTTACCGACAAAATCCCCAAAAATTCTTTTTGAAATCAAGAATATGAAGTTGTTTTGAAGATGAAATTGAGAGAAAATTGATAATTATAAGATTAGAAATTTATCCAAGTGAAAATGGGTTTAAAATAGGATTTGAATCAAAGAAATAAAAGTAGCCTTCCAAATAAAAATAAATTCCTAATTTTCCACTTTAATCCGCGTTAAAATAAGAATTAGACGATAAAATTGGAGTAAAGTAGTTGAAATAGATGTTTAGAAGCTTATCCAAGCTTATAAAAGGAAGAAATTGCTCAAAAGTGTGAAACCCTAAGCTCCAAGTCTCAAAAAATGGGGGAAAAGGAGAAACATGGGTATATATAAGGTCCAAGTCTCCGCGGACCCCTCAAGATTCATCCAAAATCCTGTGAATGCAAACGAAATATACCATACTATCAAATTTGATACTCTAAACTCAATGGTGATATCAGATTTTCAAAAAAAATATTGTTTTCACAAAGTTGACCATCGAAATCCAATTTCACAATTTTCTAAATCGAGGGACGAAATGAGATTTAAAAGCTATAAAACCAAACCAACCATGTTACCAACCTAAAATTGACATTTTAAATCTGTTAGTACTGTTCTTTTTCCATTTGACGCACAGATCAATAAATGTTGATCGAAGTTAACTATAAGATTCTCAAAGCCACCAAAAACCATACTTTTACATAAATCATTCTAAAATGCATCGAGAACCATGCAAATTATTCTCATGCTCTAGAAATACCACAAAGCAACCAAGAGGAGGAGTAAAATATTCAAATTACATAAAAATAAATATTTCACAAAAATTACCAAAAAAGTTAGGTTGTTACAATGAAAGAGCAAGAACTAAGTGTGTAAGGGTGAGATTAGTATGGTTCTCCCACCATAGGATAGTATGGGTGTCGATCATGACCATTTAGGTCATGACAGATATAGTATCAGATCACTAGATTCATAGATCTCTTCATACAAAATAAGTCTAGTAAAGTCGTACGGAATAGAACAGAGACGTATGTACTTTTCATTGGGAGGCTATGTAACTTTAGGAATAAGCTCTTTTAATTCTTTTTTCATACTATAACTTGATTTCAATTGTATCTGGTGATCCATATTGGTATTTTATTCTTTCATTGTTATTTGTAGATGGTTAATACTTATTAAACCAGAGCAGCAATAGCAATAATACTTGAACAGCAGGTAGAGTGAGAAGGAAAGGAAGGGGAGCAGTGCCCATTAGAAATAGAGCATCGACAATTAGGAGACAAGCAAGGTAGAGATCACCATACCTTTTCCCACCATAGGATGCCCCATACAATGCTCAGGATGAAGAGAAGGTGGTTGAGAAAGAAGATATGATAGCTCAAAATGTGGTGCCAACACAAAATGGTGCAGCTCAGGTACCCTTATCTGTAGAGGTGATTTAACAAATATTGGGATTCTTGGATAGCTTTGCTGGCACTCATTACACTCTAGCCGTTCTGAGTGTCACACTTACAACCTTGAAATATGACACTATTATAGCACCGGGAATGGATTCAAACTCTGATATAGGGTGTACCTCAAATAGGTACTTGGGTCAGTATCAATTAAAAGATATGGCTAGGGATTGGTTGAGGTCGTTTGCTAGTTGTAGACCTTTAATTCACCTGTTATGACTTTGACTCAATTTCCTAGGGCTTTCTTAGAGAGTTTTGTGCCATATAGTTTGAGAAACCATATGCCTAATGAGTTTGATAATTTATAGCAGGGATCCATGACTAATGCTGAGTATGGGGCTTATTTTCACACCTTATCCAAATATTCAGCTGCTAGCATCTCTACCAAATTCAAGCAAATTCAGAAGTTTGTAAAGAGATTAAATGGTACTTATCAATTGGCTACAACTTAGATGGCAGTCTCAAAGATTCTTTTTAGAGTTTTATTGAGCATGTCAAGATGACCGAGTCGATTATCTTAGCTACTAGGGTAGCACCAAGAAGGTTCATTATTATGGTGAGTTTAGTGGGAACGTCTTCGAGGTGGAGACTTCTCTATTAGAGTTTCTTGTAGTTATCATGGTAGGCCAGTTCAGGCCACTTTGCAAGGATCAAGTGGTAGGCCTTCAGGTTCAATGACTTTGGGTAGTCAAATATTTGGCTAGGGTAGTTGTTCTAGTTCAGTCGCACCTCCTCAGATTAAGTCAGGTCATACATTATGTTTTTTATGTCATGAGTTTGACCATGTGTCCAAAGATTATCCTCGGCGTATTTTCAGACCACTCCTATATTGTCAGTGAGAAGTGGTTCACAGAGTGGTAGGGATGCATCTAGAGGTACTCGAGGTAGAGGTAGAAATGCTCACGGTAGTAGTCGAGGAGTTTCTCACTCCAAGAGCAGATATGGTCAATACTATGCTATACCTGCTAGAGTCGAGGTAGAGGCCCGTGATGCTATTATTACAGGTATTGTCCCGATTTGCTACAGATATTCTTTCGTATTATTTGCTCCTAGGTCAACTTTCTTTCACGTGTCAACATATTTTGCTTCTGGCTTTGATTTTGTGTGTGAGCCTCTTGATATGCCTCTTCATGTTTCTATCCCAATAGGAGATTCTTTAATGGTGGATTGGGTGGACCAATCTTGGGTGGTTACTTTTAGGGGCCGTGAGACTTGGGTAGACTTGATTGTCTTAGATTTGATTGATTTTGATATTATGTCAGTTATGGATTGGTTATCTTCTGATCGTGTTATTTTGGACTATTATATCAAGAATGTTACCTTAATTGTGTTGAATGTGTTGAGATTAGCATGGAAGGGTATGCTTGATTTGGGTTTGAAGGCTGTGATATTTTTTCTGCACACGTCGCATAATAGAGAGATAGTATTTGTCTTATTTATCTCATTTCATGAAACGTGTGTTGCCTCACAACCTCTTATGGATTCTATCTGAGTTCTTCATGAGTTTATGTATATGTTTTCTACGAATTTGCTTTGTATGCCTCTAGACCATGATATTGATTTTACTATTGATGTGGAGCCAGCCACTAAGCCCATTTCTATACCTCCCTATATGATGGTGTCTGTGGAGTTGAAAAAGTTAAAAGAGTAGTTGAAAAATTTATTGGGTAAGGGGTTTATTAAACCTAGTGTATCTCTTTGGGTGCACCAGCCTTATATATGAAGAAGAAGAATGGTTTTATGCATATGTGTATTGATTATAAGTAGTTGAACAAAGTGACGGTTAAGAACAAGCATCCTCTTCCTCGCATGAGATATGTTTAACCAGCTTCATAGAGGTTTAGTTTTTCTAAGATTAATTTAAGATCTGAGTATCACCAGTTAAATATTAGAGCATCAGATTTTTCAAAAATAGCTTTTCAAACTCTATATGGTCATTATGAGTTCTTGGTCATGTCTTTTAGGTTAATCAATGCCCCCACAACATTCCTGGAGTTTATGAAATGGGAATTTCAATCGTATCTCGGCTCCTTTATGATTGTATTTATAGATGACATCTTAGTTTATTCTAAGAGTGGGGCCAACAATGTGAAGCATTTGAGGATTATACTGCAGGGGTTATGTGATGAGAAGTTGTATGCCAAGTTTTCTATGTGTGAGTTCTGGTTGGATTCGATCTCTTTTATAGGTCATGTGGTGACTAATAATGGTATTGTGGTTGATCCAGACAAGATTACGAAGATTTATGATTGGGCTAAACCAACTTTTCCTATCGAGATTCAATTTTTTAGTGGTTTAAAGGGTTATTAATGGAGCTTTGTAGTGGGTTTCTCATTTATTGTGTCTCCTTTGATAAGTTAACTTATTTTTTCAATGGTTGGATATATGCGAGAAGAGCTTTCAAAAGTTCAAGGATTTGTTAACTTCGGTTCCTATCTTGACTTTGCCGAAAGAGGGTGTGGGTTCTAACATATTTTGTGATGCTTCAAGTATTGGTTTGGGTGCGGTGTTTATGCAGGAGGATAAGGTGATTGCTTAAGCCTCTCGTCAGTTAAAACCTCATGAAAGAAGTTACCCTACCCATAATTTGTAGTTGGCAGTCGTAGTGTTTATGTTAAAGTTGTGGTGTCATTATTTGTATGAAGTGTCTTGTGAGATTTACTCAAAATATCCTAGCCTTCAACACTTCTTCAGACAATAAGATCTTAATATGAGGCATCGACATTAGCTTCATCACTATTTTGTATTATTCAAGTAAGGCTAGTATGGTTGTGGATACCTTGAGTCGAAAGTCGACTAGTATAGAGAGATTAAGTCAGTTGTTGACTAAGAGTTGCTACCTTGGATGTTCAGTATTTATCTAACCTAATGGTTAGGCTTGATATTTTGACACTTAAATGTGTTCTAGCCTTTGTTGATGCTAGATATTATTTGGTGGGGCAGATTTGAGCTCACTACTTTGATGATGATAGTTTGAGGGTGATTCAGGATTAGGTACTGAGTGGCGATTCTAGGTGGTATCTCTTGATTTTGATGGAGTTTTGAGGATTGGGGCAGATTTTTTGTGTCGAAAGTTGGTGATTAGGTAAGATTGATCTTAGATGAGGCCAATTGTTCTAGATATTCCATTCACCCAGGTGTGACCAAGATGTATCGTGATTTAAAGCAGTTTTATTGGTAGGGTGGTATAAAGAAAGATGTGGTGTATTTTGTAGGTCATTGCTTGTGCTGTTAATTGGTGAAGGTCGAGCATCGGAAACAAGGTGGTTTGTTTTTCAGATTACATATTCCTAGTGGAAGTGGGAGTAGATCACTATGGACTTCATGACTGGATTGTTTCATATTTCTCATGGTTCTAACAGTATTTGGCTCGTTATGGATCGGTTTACCAAATCAGTCCACTTTATCCATATTCAAATTTTCTTTAGTGCTAAGAAGTTGACCCGTATCTACGTTTGGGAGATAGTTTATTTTTATGGGGTACCCGTGTCTAATATTTTAGATGGAGGCTTAGTATAACGTTTAGCTTCTGTCGGACTTTTCAAGAGGAGATGGATACTCGGATTAACCTTAGCATAACTTTCCACCCCCAGAGTGACGGTCAGTTGGAGCCAACTATTTAGGTTTTGAAGGATATACTCCACATATGTGTTATGGATTATGAGGTTAGTGGGACCAACATTTGGCCTTGGTGGAGTTCGCCTTTAATAATAGCTATTATTTGAGTATTGAGATGGCCCCTTTCGAGGCATTGTATGGTAGACATTTTTGATCCCTTATTGGTTAGTTTGAAACTTTAGAGGTTAGACCCATAGTACGACTTGCTTCGCGACTCTTTGGATAGAGTTAGGGTGATTCAGTACAGGATTCGAACGGCTCAGAGTAGGCATAAAGTTATGCAGAATATACGTTACGTGCCTTGAAGTTTGGAATTTATGATCGAGTCTTTCTTTGTGTGTTGCCTATGAAAGGCATGATGAGGTTCGGAAAGAGGGGCAAGCTTAGCCCCAGGTATATTGGACCATTTGAGATTCTTTAGACAATTGGGGAGGTTGTTTATGAGTTGGCCTTACCTCCAAACGTCTAAACATTTTATCCAGTATCTAATGTGCCTATGCTTTGGCGCTATATCCCGAATAAGTCTTATGTGCTTCGTTAGGATTCAGTTTAGTTGGATGAGAGGTTGACCTTTATTAAGGAACCAGTGTCCATTTTATCCAAGGATATGAGACAGTTGCGTTCTAGAAATATTCTTGTCATTAAGGTTTAGTGGAGACACCGTCCTATTAACGAGGCTGCTTGGGAGTTCAAGTCTGACATGTGTAGTAGTTACCCTCAATTTTTTACCAATTCTGGATTTTTTTTACCTTTAGTTCGAGGAGGAACTAGATTTTTAGCTGTGGATGTTGTAATGACCTGTATTTGTGAATTTTCCATTTCTATTAATGTTGATTATTTTATCCTTCCTCGTGGTTTCTGCATATTTATTTTGAGGTTCGAAAATAGTTAGCATGGTTTTCGATGCGATTAGGAATGAGTTGCGCGAGTTTGTTGTCTTTAAAGGCTTAAGAAGTTATATAGTTGACTTCAATAAATATTTATGGTTCTGAGTGTCGGATGGCAAAATAAACTGCACCAGCAAATCCAAAATATCAAATTTGGGTTAGTAGCGGAGTTGATTCGATTTTGGGAATTTTAAATCTCATTTCGTTCATTCATTTGGAAAATATTTAAAAGGGGGTACCAGGGGTTAATTTTGTGAAAATAATCTTTTTTCAAAAATATAACGTCGTCATTGAGTCTGAAACATCAAAATTAGCCGAGTAGCATATATAATTTTCTTTTGTCGGGTCTCAAATGAATACCAAAGGTCCATTCGGAGACATTTTAAACTTGGTTTCTGCTGTTGGAGCAAATTTTCTGGTTTATCATACCCGTTATAGGGATTGCATAAAAACGTATCAATCATGGACCTTGAGAATTCCCTTCATCTCGATCGCGTGGTCGCAATCATGGTGAGCATTTGGTGAACCGAATCGATTTTGTCCATCGCAGTTGTGAGGCCCTTTTATTGCGTGAGCAACTTAAACCCCGATCAATGTTGACCCTTGCTATCGCGAGGTGAAGGGTTCGCAATCGTGAGGCAATGCTCACTGAACAATATAAAAGCCTTTTTTCATAATTTTTTTCTTTATTTTGGGACCTTTGAGCTTTGAGTTTTAGTGATTTTTGAGGATTTCTTCACCATTTGAGATTGGGTAAGCTCCAAAACCTTGTTTCCACTATTCCCACTGATTATATCTTCAAAAACTCTTTTTAATCATGATTTTGAAATGAAAAAATTGAGGTTTTACTGTTATAGTTTAAAAAGAATTTTTCTTCAATTTGGATTTCAATTTTAACCCATTTTCATGTGAGTTTTCACGGTAGAATCCTATAACCTTGGGAAATGTATTTTTTAAAAATAAAATTTTAATTTTACCCTTTTTATTTTCAAACTCGTTTTTCAAACTCTTTTTGGCACCGGCCAAATATGGGTATCTATAACTTTCTTTTAACGGATAGATGTTATTTTTTAATATTGTAGTTGATTTTGAGGCCGCTCACAAGGGGGAGGCTCTGGCTTGAAGCACTTTAGATCGAGATTTTTATCATTTCAAGGTAGGTTATGGCTTAACTTCTTTTAGGTTGAGCTGGGTAGTTATGAATAAGTAAAGCATGCTATGGGTGAGGGAAAATAATTATGAGATTTATATTTTGAGATTATTTTTTGTTGTGTGTCTGTGTGGAGGCTTATATTCTATTCCGATTAGTTTGTGATATATGATATTGTGTGTTGCTCATATAGGGACTTTATTTGACATCATTGATCTTATATGTGCGTCTAAATGTCTTTATTCTAGATATGATGCTCGTGCGGGGGGTTATTATGCTAATTCAGGCTTTATTTGAGCTTTGGTTGCTTTTATTACGATAAAATACATGAGTTAGAGGTTGATATGATATTAATAATGTCTTGTATGCATATTTATTTCGATGATGCCTAATGAAAATTGAAAATCATGAATTATGAACATATTGAATTGATTTTTGGGCTCACTTATATACAATTACATATATTCTATGTTGGATGGATTGGATATCATCATTTGAGTTGACTATGAGCATTACGCCCTCATTCCATTTATATACATGCATGAGATACTTTTTTTTGAAAGAAAATGAGACACTTTTATGAAAATCCTTCTCGTGAACACGAGCCAGATGGGAGAGTTGAGATTGACATTGATATTGAGATTCAGTATATGGATTGCGAACCCTGCATGGGTCTTACCTGGCAGCTGCAAGATCGGTGGGTGTATACGAAAAGTCATGCAATGACTTTCATCATTCATCTCATCCGTATTGCATTGCATTGTATTTACATTTGCATATTGCATGTTTTTCTTAGTTTCTTGACTTATGTTTGGTTTTCGAGTAATTCTCCTTTATATCTCTATTGTTGTTATTTCTATGTACTTGTATATATTAGAACAGTTAGTGGAGACGGTGTGAGTTTTGCTGTTGCAGATGACGTGCTCATAGTATATTTTATTTATCTTATTTTTTGTTTTGCTTAGTAATCCAATGATACCTACTAAGTACAGTGGACCGTATTAGCCCCTATTGTGTCCTTTTGGTACAGATCTAGCACAAGTACGACTCTCCAAGGCTGATTCGTGCAGTGTAGTTGGTGACATTTTGAGGTACTGACCACTCTAGGCTTATCGGAGTCAACTTCAGGCCTTTTCTATCTATGAGTTGTCTTTATTCTTATTTCAGAGACAAACTATGTATTTTCAGTTTCAAATTTTGTATTAGATGTTCTTATGTTGTGACACCAGATTTTGGGATTGGATTGTATGAATTTCCATCATGTTTCATTTGTGATTATATTTTATATTTGGCTTGACTTCGTTCAAGAAGTCTCGCCTGGGAGTTATTTTACTGTATTTGTGTTTTATGTTATCGGTTTGGGTGATTAACTTATTTATCAAGACTGTACCGTGACAAGTGTCATCTTGACCCATTTTTGGATCGCGACAGCCATGAAGAGATTGTTCATAGAATGTGGAAAGATTATATAATTAAAGAATAGCTAGTTACTATTGTTGTTATTATTTATTATTTGAATCGATTGATCTTCATAACTAAGTGTATTGACAAATTGTAATAGCTGGTTAATTTTATTATTAGTAGCTTTTATTAAAATATCGCGTTATAATTTTTGGATAATTTTGTGTTAAATTTATGGATATTTTTAGTAGTTTTTAGAATTTATAGGTATATAAGTCATGTTTCGTCCTTTTTTAAAAAAAAAAAGAGTAAAATATATTTCTTAAAAACAATGATCAAACACATGTTGAAACTTCAATTCAAAATTTGCTCAAATATGATTTCCCAAAAATATTTGTGATGGCCAAGAGCTGGCTAAACACTATAATATAGTAAAACTTAAATAGTCTTTTAATTAAGGGCACGTTTGGACGTGCAATATAGAATTGTGATTTGAAACGTGCAATATAGAATTGTGATTTGAAATCGGATATATAATTTGGATTTTCTTAAGTTATATTTTTCTCATAAACATGAAAACCTCATAGTGAAAACTATCAAAAGTTCATTCTTACACAATCTTACAAAATGAGCACATTATAGCTCATAATCGAGACATCAAATTATCCCAAGGTGTCACATTTACATATCAAATATCTTCATGTTCTTTTTTATATTTTTGTGATTACAAACATTCAAATCACATAATTTTACAAAATCCATTAATCAAATAGTAGTTGTAATTAGCTATTATTTAATATAATTCTTTCACATGGTAAAAGTTATCTTTTCGCACCGAGCATGATTATTTTTACAGAAAAAAATTAAAATTAAAATTTTTTAAATATAAAATACAAATTCATGGATTAAGTTTTACATGTAAAACAATTTAAAATCCCAAGTCATATTTTTTTTGAAGAATCTGAGATTCAAAATCATAACCTAAATTACATGTCCAAATAATCATTTGACTTACGATTTCTTAGCGCATGTCTATACGCCGACTAAACTTGAAACATTCATCTTTCTCCTATATAATAAGTCACGGTGTGGCAGGTGAAGCACACACCACTCCGTCCTGCTTGCCGTCATTTGACGTGCTTACTTCGTAATTTTATTATATCATTCCTAATTAATTATTATATGTCATTTATGTATTAAAAATATTAATTACATTTAACAAATAAAATAAAAGAGAATTAATTATATTTAACAAATAAAATAAAAGAGACATTTATTACATGTCTGCTTCAGCTACTTCAACGATAATTTTACTATATCATCCCTAATTAATTATTATAAGTCATCTAAGTATTAAAAAATTGATAATATTTAATATTAAATTAACTTGGCATTTTATATGAAGTCTACTTAATTATTTTAACAGATATTTTTTATAGTAATTTTGCTATATCACTTCTAATTAGTTATTATAAGTCATTTAAGACATGTTTGTACTATATCATCCCAAATTAATTATTATGGTCATCTATACATTGTGCTAATTAAATTAGAATAGAAAAATATATTATAAATCACAATAATTAAAAAAATAAATTATTTAAAAGACATAATTGACTATCAATGTCACAAAAATTTGGACAAGAAGAGTAACATATATTATTTGAAAATTACATAAAAAGTATTATAAATTACAATAGTTAATAATTTAAAATATCTAAAAAAAATAATTAATCTGTTATATATTCAAGAAAAATACATAATAAATTACAACATTTAATAACTTAAAATATCTAAAAAATAATTAATCTGTTATATATAGTAGAAAATACGTAAGAAAAAATTATTAATCACAATAATTAACAACCTAAAATTTTTAAAAGATATAAAATATTTTTTTGACTCTCAAAATTATATCAATGTCACTTAAATTGGAATAAAAAAAAGTTATTATAAATCTCAATAATTAAAAACTTAAATTATTTTTAAAATATAATTGATTATCAATGCCACAAAAGTTTGGACAAAGAGAGTATCATGTTTTATTTGAAAATTACATAAAAAATATTCTAAATTAGAAGAGTTAACAAACTTAAAATATTTTATTATATATTTCATAATTACTATGTGAAAAGTAAAAAAACAATGATTGACTCTCGAAATAATATGAGTGTCATATTAACAATTTAAAATATTCTTATACAAATTTCATTAATCTAAATATAATAATATATGCCTAACTAGGAATTTATAACCAAACAAATGAAGGTTTTAATTAAATGATAGAATTATATATAACGTAAAATATTCAATGATCAATATTGGGCCGTGCGTAGCACGGTTGGCTTAAGTGTCAAGGAAGCAGCTGAAGCAGACAGCTTGTGGATAACATGCCTGCTTCAGCTGCTTCACTCGTGATTTTACTATATCATCCCTAATTAATTATTATAAGTTATTTATGTATTTCAAAATTAATATTATTTAATTAAAAAAATTAAATTAAATATTATGACTTATTTGCTTCAATCTGAATTTTACTATATTACTCCTAATTAATTATTTATAAATCATTTACGTATTAAAAAATTAAAAATAGTTAATAAAAAATTTAAAAGAGACATTTACGACATGACAGCTTCAGCTATTTCAGTCGTGATTTTACTATATTACTCATAATTAATTATTATATAAGTCATTTAAGTATTAAAAAAATAATAATATTTAATTAAAAAAATAAAATAGACATAAAATAACAAGTTAATTTTTTGATGTTTTTATAAGTCACTTAAGTATTAAAAACTTAATAATATTTATTAAAAAGGATAAAAATAGGCATAAAATGATAAATTATTTTTTGATGTTTTCAATTAATTTGACATCTTATATAGGACCACTTAAAAAAAATTCACAAGTATCTTTTATAATAATTTTACTATGTCACTTCTAATTAGTAGAATAGAAGAAAAAATATTATAAATCACAATAATTAAAAACTTAAATTATTTTAAAAATATAATTGACTATCGATGTCACAAAAGTTTGAACAACTTAAATTATTGTTATACAAATTTCATCAATCTAAATGTAATAATATATGTCTAACTTAAAATTTATCAATCAAATGAATAGAGGTTTTAATTCAATGATAGAATTATACATGACGTAAAAATTTTAATAATCAACATTGGGTCGTGCGTAGCATGGCGTAAGTCGACTAGTATCTCTATATGAAACAATCCTATAGAAAATAGAGATATCACAAAGATTGGTTGGAAAAAACTTATACCGTCAATATAAACTTTAACCCAAATTTATTCTAAAAATGCCACTTTATCAAATTCAACTTAGTATTATTTCATCCACTTAAAAATAAGATAAATTAATCTTGAAATTATAATTTAGAAACTATAATTTAGTACGCATAATTGATATAAAAATATCTCATAAATTGAAATATTCCATAAAATTATATTATCCCGTTTTTATATAGAATAATATAAATAAAAAACTTAAATGATTCTGAAATTAACTAATACATTAAATCAAACATAATATTAAATACAATACTAAACCTAATCTCAAAATGATTAAAATTACTACTATATATAAGGAGGATCTCCGATTTTTGGTTTTTCTCACATGATTTTTTTTGGTCTATTTTATCCTTAAATGAAGATTTAATGATTTTGCAAATTCTCAACCATTTTGATAAACTTGATCAATAAATGAGCTTTTTAAATGTTATACAAAAGTGATGAGCCATGACAAAAAAAGGTGATAGTGACACCACAAAATATCTATTTATCCAATCAAATAAAAAATGAAGAGCTATTCAAAAGTTTATAGTGTTCTTTTGTATGGAAATAATAATAAGAGAGAATACCAATTTTTTAATATATACAAGGAACTCTATTTTTTTTCTTTACCTCAAATTGAATCTTTGATAACCCTATAAGTTTTCACCAGTAGAAGAACATCTAAAAAGAATTGTGTTGAATTAGATTTATAGTTATTTAATTTAAATGCTCTATTTATTTATAAATTAACTTGACTGAAGTGATCATATAATAATTTGTAGCATCAAATATTTTTTATATTATGTAAATATAATACTTTTTTATTAAAAAATATGTTATCCAATATAAATTTAATTGAGAAACGAAATAATGAAGTTAATTCATCATAAGGCAAAACTCAATTTAGATTGTTAAAGACTTTAGTTCAAAAAACTTTAGTAAAATAAAAAGGAGAAGAGTTTTAATGCATGCATTTGTTTGAAAAAGTTTTTGTTTAGCACAAAACTTTACTTCATCTACTTCAATTTATTTGTCTGATTTTGACTTAGCACGAATTTTAGAAAGTAACAAATATTTTTAAAATTTGTGCTTTAAAACTAAAGATATGTAGAAAGGACCAAAATATCTTTTAATTTTATAGTCTTAAAAAACTAAAGATGTGTAAAAAGGATCAAAATATCTTTTAATTTTGTAGTCTTAAACAGTGCCCAAGAAAGAAAAGACACATTCTTTCTAAAACGAAATTAACTAGAGAAAATATGACAAATAATCGAAATGAATATGTAATTTAATATTCTAAAAATATTGAGAAATTGTTGAACTACTTTTAATTAAGATAATATTATACAAAAACAAACAAAAAGCAGAATAACCAAAAAAATTAGAAAAATCTTTATATATATAAATGTTAATGTACTCTGGGTCGGGACTTAGCACGGGCCAAAAGAGACTAGTATATAGAGAGAAGGGGAGTAGTACTTCTCAAAAAGGAAGAAAGGCATGACCAATAAATAGAAACACCTTGGGTTTTGGCCCTTGAAAATTTCCTGAGTTGTAATGCCCCGCAAAATCCTCTTCCAGTCTGAGCCTTAGAGCATATTTGGTAAAGCGAAAATCCGAGTCAAAATGTTTAAAAAATATCCTCCCAAGTATGAAATACTTTGAAATTGTGTGGAAATCTACTTGAGCATGAATTAAGATCATAGAGGTCCCCTAACTCATGAACAAGTTGAAAACTTTCCTATCGTTCAAGTTTTAGTGACCGTCAAAATTTGGGTCAACTTCAATAGACCATAACTCATTGTATATTAAGAACTGGGTGGTTTTCTATATATCAAATGAAAAGATCATTGAATTAGCTTTCCAACGATACCAATTTCGCCTAAATCTGATAACGGAGCAAAGAGTTATGCCCATTTTACTCCAGCATGTCAAGCTGGAAAACCGTGATGACGTTTCTAACGGGTTATCACGTTTCTGACTCCCTTTTTGACGGCGTCGTCATATTCTGACGATATTTCTGACAACATCGTCAGCCCTGGGCAGAAAATCAAGAATTTAGACCCCTTTTGTGACGACCATTCGTGACGGCCTATCACGAACCTGACGACTTGTCACGGATGGCGTCAAGTATATTTTTCCAACAATTCAAGCGAGTTTTTGCAAGGGTATTTTGATCATTTCCCACCCTTTTTGAGCCTCTATAAATATGAGGAACCCTCATTCAAACCCTAATTCAACCATTTTCTTTTTCAACTCTCTCAAGAGAGTATAACTAGGGTTTCAATCAAGAACCCTATTCTTCTAAAAATCATCCATAAATCTTCAAGGTTTCTTCAAGAATCAAGTTCCTCATAGTGTGGGCTTCAAGAAATTATTTATTTCAAGTGTGGATAAAGTTTCAAGCACTAAAGTTCATCCAATTTCAAAGGTTAAGGTATGTAGATGTTGATTCTTGGGTCCCTTTCATCCAAGAAGCTCAAGAACCCTTTTTAAAACTAAAAGATTTTTATGTTTATGAGTTTTTAATGATTTGTATGAGTTGAAATGGATGTTTAATGTGTTGTTAAGTTTTGATTTATGTTTGCCTACAAAATTTATGAGCTTTGACCCTAGTATGTGGAATTCATGTGATGTTTGTGATAGACCCTCTTGAAGTTGTTTTTCCATGTGATGTGTTCATGACTTTTGGGTGTAGAAATGGTTGAATAAGTGAAGAACGTTCCCCATAGGTTTGATAAAGAGCTTAGGTGAAGCATAAGGGCCGCTATAGTATGTTGAATAGGAAAC
Organism: Capsicum pubescens; assembly: GCA_030864215.1. NCBI lineage: Eukaryota > Viridiplantae > Streptophyta > Magnoliopsida > Solanales > Solanaceae > Capsicum > Capsicum pubescens. Next base: position 79,566,633 of record CM061541.1, on the reverse strand, counting down.
TCCAAATTGTTAGCTAGTCCAAGCATGCCTAGTGTTTGATAAAATGCCTTAGTGAGTGAAATGTGCCAAGATAGCATGAAATACTCAAGTAGGTGTAAAATCGGTCGTGTCTAGTGGTTGTTGAAAGACCCTAGGGAACAAAGGAACAAGTCGAGATATGATGGTTGTAAATTCCCTGATTTTGTGCTCTTTGATATATGCTAAGCTTTTAATACATGTCAAGTGGTTATCAAGTAAATAGTTACGTGTTAGTATGAAGTTTCCCCCAACTCAAGTGATATCCAAATACATGACAAGACCAATATAGGTATGAAGTACTTGATGTAAGATCTCGTTGAATGGGGTATAATCTAATAGCATGTCTTCCCTAGGCTAGTATATGATGATGAATAAAGGTCTATGTTTCCTAAATGCTTAATGTGATGTCCTAAGGATCTTAAGAGGGAAAGTATGTTGTGATGCCCAACTACTTGAAGTGATTCTTTAACGATTGTGATGATGAATGAATGTTTGTAAAGATGAATGAATGCTTGTAAAGATGAATGAATGATGGTAGTGATGAATGGATGACCGTGATGATGCATGAATGATTTGTGATGAAGAATGATTATGTCTTACTTTTATGTTATCGAGTCCTGGGGGTATCTATACCCAAAAATAGAGTTGTTGTCTAGAGCTTGTGTCAGTTTCTCGATAATTCCAATCGAGCCATGATTCTCAAAACTCAATGAACTATAGAACTCTGTTTCCTCAGACAAGTGCGAAGCTTAATAAAGCTCGGTAATCTTAGTTATCTCTGTATCGTTAGTAACCTAGCCTTAGACCTGTAATCAGCTCAGTTCTAATAGTGTTCAAGTGATTCAATCCTAATCTTAAAAGTGATTCGAGTAATCCATTCAAGCTCTGTATCGTCAGATACCATGATTCGATATCTTTTCCGTCAGATACGAAAACAAGTGATCTCAACGTAACTCAGTCAGACCTTTTGAGTAATATGATCAGTGTCAAATTCAGTTCAGCAAGTGTTCAGTTGAGAATTCAGTTCTGAGTCTTTCAGTTGGGAGTAGAAACTAGCACCGAGCGAGCTCAAGGATGGGATCTCACCTACTAGTAGAGGGTGTGATTCTTAGAAGCAATCCTTATGCGCCAAAACTACGTAGCCAGCGTAGTTTGAGACATCACACCTATTAGTTGAGGGTGGATGAGAGACATCATACCTGCTAGACGAGGGTAGATGGGGTGGCTTGACCTGGTAGATAAGGGCTCCACCATTCTCGTTTGAGGACCTGCTAGATGAGGGTCACATAGAGTTGTCTTTGCCAGTGGTGCTGTAATGACACCCTTCCAACTGGGGCATAGGTTGGACCCCACCTGTGGTAGGTCGGTACATGTCGGTTAAGTGACTACTTCCCACAGTTTCAGTTTCAGATTCAGTCTCAGTTTCAAAATCAGTATTCAGAAATCCGGACTATCAGATACAGTCATCTATCTTTATAAGGAACTCGGATAGTTCCATTCATTCATGGACCATCCCAGCAGATAGGCTTGGTCACATATACAGTTGATTGATATCATATTAAGAGATATGCCGCCAGACAGGCTTGATCACAGTATCAGATTCCTATTGAATATTTTTATCGTCAGATTCAGATATAATTATACTTCTTATCATTGATAATCGCTTCCAAAATAATCTGTTAGCAAAGTTGATCTCTAATTCTGTCAGTCGAAAATAGTAAGCTCAGAGTTCAGTCCTTGATGTAAACATATCCAGATCCTCAGTTATCAGTATCATATGAGTCAATAATTCAGTATCTCAGTGTCAGTAGTGAGTTCAGTCTGCAGTAAAGTGGTATGCGAGTTTCAGTATCTAGAGTTGCAATGATTGTGTTATGTTCTGTGCATTCATATATGTGTTCTCATGCGGCATCTTCATTATTATTCTGTTTAGATATTGTGCATGCATGAGCCCTTGTATTAGCCTACCCCGTCTACATACTTGGTATATTTTTGTACTGACGCATTTGCGCTATGGTGTTTTATTTGACACCATAGGTTCAGAGGCACATGATCCAGTTTTTCCTTAACAGTTCAGTCCCAGTCAGCAGCAGTAGCAGTGAGTCTTCTTCCTCCGAGGATGAATTTCAGTGTACTATTATTGCTTAAGACTTTGCTTATTTTCAGTTGACGGAGTTAGTTGGGGACATGTCCCATCAACTCCACAGTTCAGATAGTTTAGAGGCTTTTCAGACGGATGTATTAGTATTCAGTTTTCTGTATTATGAGTATTCATGGATGTGTTGAACCTTATGGCTAGTTTTCGCATTTATTTTAGACATTGTGCAGTGTACAGGTACAGATATCAGTAAAGGTTTAGCTTGTGGTCCTTCGGGGTCATAAGCACCGTGTGACATCTCGGGATGAGATCTCGGGGCGTTACATGAGTCTTGAACTCACTGATCATTATACGACTCACGCTATGACTCGTATGGTGTGGGTACGAGTCTAGGACCCTAGTCGTATGTTGGTCAGTGTGATATTGGCCAAATTCAGTTCTTGCTATGAGAAGACTCCATACGAGTCGTATGTTCATGATACGAGAAGTATAGCTCCAAATAACATGTTGTCCAATATCTAGACTTGATGTTCTGCTTAGGGTACGACTTGAAGGGTACTAGTCGTATGGTGAGGGTACGAGTTAGGCAAAGGAGTCGTACGTTGGACAAAATATGGTGTTCAATTTTCTGATCAAGGTACGAGTGGAAGGTACCACTCGTATGGTGTGGGTACAAGTGGAGGGGTCCAACCGTACCCTCCTGCGAGTCTTCTACAACTTTTAAGCTGAGGGAATTTTGGACAATTCCTACCCCAAACCCTTAAGACCCCACGTCTTATAACCCTAATTGGTCATCCTTCATATACTTTAGAATATTAAAACACTCCCTAAACTCTCTTTGACAACCTCTAAAGAAGATTGGACTAGGGTTTCTTCAAGGTGGTCATCTAGAGGCTTAAGGAACAAAATCTCTTCGTGAATCTTCATAACTCAGGCATGTTACTCCTCTCTCATTGTTAGTTCAACCAAAGGCATGTTTTAACGAATGGTTTTCATGGTGTTATTGTGATATTATTTGGGTTTTGAAATACATGTTGGGGGTTTTGGTTGTTCTTGATTGGATAATATTTTCCCATGTTTTTTCTTATGGGTTTTTATATTATAGTTGTGGTTTAAACATGTGATTGCATGGGAATGGTCAATTGATACATGATTTTTCATTTTGGAAATCTTATTCCCTCGACAGGTTTGTTAAAATGCCTATGAGAATGATTTTGTCACTTAATTTGACTATTATTGAAACTTTGCATTGTATTAAAAGGTAATGGAACCTAAATTGATTTGGTTGGTTTTAAATGGTTGGAAAAGGCCTTGGTAGCCATGGCTTTGGTCTTGAAAACCTTGTGGGGTACACGGGAATCCCCCAAATAATTTTTATAACGGAATCTACGAGGTACATGGGAATCCCCTAAGTGTTGGCTAGTGACATTGCTTACAAGCTATAGTAGGTATGGCAATACCACTTAACAATGTTTGAATAATTAACTTCTGGAATCGGTGGTTTAGTTATGTGCTAAATATTTTAATTGGGCAATAAAGGGGGTTATGATATCTAACCGTGAAGGTGTGAGTCTAAAAGGTTGACACTGAAAATTTATGTTTGCCGATATGAGGATTGGTCTTGCTGACCATATGTTTCTGGGGTACACAAAAAACCCCCAAGTTTAAACGTATATATATGTATCATGGAGGGCGAAGCATACACGAGAATTCTTGGCCCCTATGATATCTCTGATTCGTGCGGCTACACACACTGGAGCCCGTCCAAGGGGTAGCACTGTACTCATATATCCCATGGTAGATTATTACAGTAAAGATACACAACCCAGATTAAGATTTTCAATGCATGCTAAACCCGAGAACCTTTCTCGGCATGGTATATATATGTGTATGTGTGTGATTTCTTATAACTATTTACTTTGGTTTTGAAGAATGGCATTATTTTATTCATACTCCTGAGTAAATGCTAGCATTCACCCGTTAACCCATCTTCGGGCACTGTATCCCCAAGCGATGTAGGAACCGGCTATACTACTCCTCCTACTCATTGTCTTAGATTCGGGGACATCTTAAGTCAGACTGAAGTGGTGAGCTTTCATTCTTCGGTAGGCCTATTTCATGTTATGGTTTATATTGTCTTTACTATTATTTTGACATTGGTCTATGGCGATAGGCGGGGGCATGTCCCGACTAGATGTTCTTTGACTTGGTTTAGAGGCTTTGTTTGGACAATTGTGGACTTAGGTACATTATGGTTTGTTTGGTTTTGTTTGGATGATATGACTCAATTGGGTTGGTCTCAGTTTTAGACTTATTCCAAAGTCATTAAATTTTAAATACTATATCTTGTTATATATTAAAATATTAAAAATTCATCTGACACAGATGTGTAATACTAGTATGTTGAAACTTTTCTCCCGTGATGTGTAATATTTACTTAATCTGGGGTCTACTCTTAAGACCCCATTTATGGTCGTACATTTTGATTTTGGTCCCTAGTGTATTTTGGACCCCTTTTCTTATTCTACATCGGTAGGTGACTCTAGGATGGGTAAAAGAGTCTATAGGGGTTATGTGGTGTTTGTGGATGATCGGGAGACTTTGATGGATCTATTTGAATTAGACTTGGTTGATTTTGATGTCATATTAGGGATGGATTGGTTGCACTCATGCTATGTTTTTCTAAACTGTCAGACCCACAAGGTCATCTTTAAATTTTCTAATGTGTCAGTTATTGAGTAGGAGGGTGGTACTCTAACACCTAAGGAAAGGTTCATATCGTATCTTAGAGCCCGGAGATTAATCTCTAAAGGGTGTCTCTATCATCTGGTCTGGGTTAAAGATTCCAACTCAGAGGATCCTTCTTTACATTTTGTTTTGGTGGTGAATGAATTTCTCGAGGTCTTCCCTAATGACTTTCCTGGAGTTCCTCCAAATAGGGAGATTGATTTTGGTATTGACCTTATTCTGGACACTCGTCTTATTTTTATTCCATCTTTATAGATTGACTCCAGTTGAGTTGAAAGAGCTTAAGGAACAATCAAAGTGTCTGGGTTTGTCCTCCCTAGTATTTCTCAATGAGGTGTTTTTGTTCTTTTGTATATACGAGGGATGGTTTCCTCTGGTATGCATAGGTTATCGGTGGGTGAATAAGGAAATAGGGGTGACTTGACCATATATGTATATTTTATATGGGGTACTTTGTTAGTGGTGCATAATGGTTGATAGACACTAAGTTTGAACCCTAGATGTGGATTTGGGTGAAATAAGTATGTTAGCTCGAGGGTAGCAAGGCGAGAGTTATGGGGGTAGACTGGTAGGCCTGGTGAGGTGTAAAGAAGAGACGAGGTTGATGACTCGGGGGATACAGGAGTGGGGAAGTTGTGACATATAGGTTAGAGGTCAAGGTTGAGCTAATGGATTGGGGGCTAAGTTATTGAATGGTTTAGGGTATGGAGTTTGTAAGACTATACTGAACTCTAGGTAGCATCCGTATAGATGAGGTTTTAAGTATAAGAGAGCCAAGTATCCCTAGTGCATGCTCATGGTGATACCCCTTCCCCCTCTTAGAGCGGAGTGTGGTGCGTATAGATGTAGTAAGATGGAGAACAAGGGCTAATCTTAAATTTTCTCCTCGTTGTGGACTTCAAAGGTAAGAAGGGGGTGAATTTACTTTTATTCTAGTGATTCCTTCCTATTTTGGTTAAGAGGGAACTCTACTAGTATTGCACGCATTCTAATAGTGCCTATATTTAAGATTTGCATCATGTATGTCGCGTATGCCCATACTTCAGTCCCTGAACCAAAGGCAATAATGGTTCTCAGAAATTCGAGTTTCCAAGTGTTCAAGCTCTATGTCATTACATTCATGACCCATACGGTCATGTCTCATATTATGCCTAGATCCAAGAAAAAGTAGTTTCAAGCAGAAATCCTTGCCTTGTCCCCCGAATTTGCATCTCGGCTTTACGTTATATTACCCATGATATATGCACTCGTGTTCTCCCGATGCCCAGTCCTACGGACTTGTGCTATGGTGTGTTTATGTAGGAACGATCCTTCACTTATAACTTAGGTGATTGTTATGAAGTACCTCGTGCCTATTGTACCGTGTCTCATCTCACAAGTATCGTCTAGAGTAGCTCGAGTAGCTCTCGTACTTTAATTCCTCAATAACCCTTTATATGCTAGAGTGGTAGTGGTTGTGGAGACGTAGTAATGTGTTGGACGAGAGAGTAGATGCCATTTATTGTAAAATTCTGGGGTGAATACTAGAGCTAAGGTTAGAAGTATAGATGGAAGAATGAGATAAATATTATCATATGGAATGGTTGCGGAGGGGAGGTATGGTGAAAGCCTTGGTGATAGTGGTGAAGGAGTGTTAGTTTTGGATGAGAGGTCCATAGAGTGGCTGCAGTAAAGATAGGCTGGAGCGTGTTGATTGATAAATACCCAACCGTTGTGTTAAGCGGTTATATCTCCTTAATCAAAACCTGTTTCTTGGTTATAGTGATAAACGGGGCGATGTTATCGGAGTGGTATAAGTATCGGTTCCCATGGCCCCCGTTAGTATATTAACTCTAGTTAGTCTTTAACACGGTATGGATATACAGTTATACTTGGGATATCTAGTTCTATTTTCTTGGAGGAGATTGAGAGGTTGAGATAGAGGAGTGTTGTCTTCATGATGAAAGTTTGGTGGAGACTGTGGTCCTATTTAAGGGATATTAGATGTGTTGGTTACTTAAGAAGGAACACTGTGAGGAGATGAAGGGGACATGGATTCTAACTGCTCATTCTTACTCTCCATTTCGGATAAGTGTGCTTAAAGTATGTATGTATTCTCAACATCTTTGTTTTATGTCTTCGTTAAAGGTAAATTCAGAGATTTGTTTTCTGTCTTAAAGGTAAGAGTAGAGACATTTAGGGGGTCTAATCGTGCTTGTACTGCCTTGTTTCATTATTTGAGAACGAATGATCAAAGTGGGGGAGAATTGAAATACCCTGGGTTTTGTCCCTAGAAAACTTCCTAAGTTTTGAACCCTCTGAACATCATACGACTCACTCCATGATTCGTATGTTGTGGATACGGGTCTAGGACCCTAGACGTATGTTGGTCACTGTGATATTGGCCAAATTCTATTCTTGGTATAAGAAAACTTCATACGAGTCGTATGTTCATGGTACGAGAAGTATAGTGCCAAATGATATGTTGTCCAGTGTCTAGCCATGATGTTCTGCTTAGGGTAGCACTTGGAGGGTACTAATCGTACGGTGAAGATATAATTTAGGCTAAGAAGTCGTACGTTGGGAAGAATGTGGTGTCCAATTTTTTTATCAAGGTACGAGTGGAAGGTACTACTCGTATGATGTAGGTACGAGTTGAAGGGTCCAAATGTACTCTCCTGCGAGTCTTCTACAGCTTTTAAGTTGAGGGAATTTTGGATAATTCACACCCCAAGCCCTTAAGATCCCACCTCTTATAACCCTAATTGGTCATCCTTTATACACTTTAGAAGATTAAAAACACTCTCTAAACTCTCTCTAACAACCTCTCAAGAAGATTGGACTAGGGTTTCTTCAAGATGGTCATCTAAAGGCTTAAGGATCAAAATCTCTCTGTGAATCTTCGTAACTCAGGCATGTTACTCCTCCCTTATTGTTAGTTCAATGAAAGACATGTTTTAACGAATGGTTTTCATGGTGTTATTGTGATATTATTTGGGTTTTGAAATATATGTTGGGGGGTTTGGTTGTTCTTGGTTGGATAATGTTTTCCCATGTTTTTTCTTATGGTTTTCATGTTATAATTGTGGCTTGAACATGTGATTATATAGGAATGGTCAATTGATACATGGTTTTTGGTTTTGGAAATCTTATGCCCTCGACACATTTGTTAAAATGCCTACGAGAATGATTTTGTCACTTAATTTGACTATCATTGAAACTTTGCATTGTATAAAAAGGTGATGGAACCTAAATTGATTTGGTTGGTTTTAAATGGTTTCGAAAGGCCTTGGTGGCCATGGCTTTGGTCTTGAAAACCTTGTGGAGTCCACGGGAATCCCCCAAGTGATTTTTATAATGGAGTCTACAAGGTACATGGGAATCCCCTAAGTATTGGCTAGTGACATTGCTTGCAAGCTATAGTAGGTATGACGATACCACTTAACAATGCCTTAATAATTGATTTCTGAAATCGGTGGTTTGGTTATGTGCTAAATATTTTAATTGGGCAATAAAAGGGTTTGTGATAGCTAGTCGTGAAGGTGTGAGTTCGAAAGATTGACACTGAAAACTCATGTTTACCGACATGAGGATTGGTATTGGTGACCATATATTTGTGGGGTACACGAAAATCCCCCAAGTTTAAACTTGTATATATGTATAATGGAGGGCAAAGGGTAAACGGGAATCCTCGGCCCCTATGATATCTCTGGTTCGTGCGGCTACACACATTGGGTCCCGTCCAGGGGGTAACACTAAACTCATATAGCCTATGGGTGGATTATGACGGTAAATCTACACAACCCAGGTTAAAGATTTTAAATGCATGCTAAACCTGGTTCTTTTTTCTGGCATAGTATATATATGTGTATGTGTGTGATTGCATATACCTATTTACTTTGATTTTGAATAATGGCATTATTTTATCCATACTCCTGAGTACATGCTAGTGTTCACCCTCTAACCCATCTTCGGGCGTTGTAGGAACCGACCATACTACTACTCCTACTCATTGACTTGGATTCGAGGACAGCTTGAGTCAGACTGAAGTGGTGAGCTTTAATTCTTCAGAAGGTCCATTTCATGTTATGGTTTATCTTATCTCTTTACTGTACCCTTGACATTGGTTTATGGCTATGGTTGGGGGCATGTCCCGACTAGATGTTCTTTGGCATGGTTTAGAGGCTTTGTATGGACAAATGTTGACTTGGGTATATTATGGTTTGTTTGGTTTTGTATGAACGATATGACTTGGTTGGGTTGATCTCAGTTTTAGATTTATCCCAAAGTCATTAAATTCTAAATACTCTATCTTGTTATATGTTCGAAATTCATCTGACACGGGTTTTACATTAGCCGGTTGGATTGCGTATAGGGCGTGGTCTCCGGTCCTTGTTGGACTTGAGAAGGTCGACACGTCTAGGTCGTAGTTCTGGTTGTGTCATAAATATTTTATTTTGATCATATGCGAGCAAAGGAAGCAAATATTGAAATAAAGAAAAAGGTAAACGCAAACACCATGGGTGTGTTTGGTATGGAAGAAAATATTTCGATAAATATTTTTCGAAATATTTTCTTGTTTTCCATGTTTGATTGAGCAAAATTTTTGAAAAACTTTTTGTCTAGAAAAAAAAAATTCTGAAAAAAGTGAGAAAATGACTTCTTTAATGGAATTAACAAAATCAAGTTCTATAAATGACATTTTATATCTATTGTAGCATTTCACACCCAGCGCCACTTAACCCCTACCTTTACCCCTTCCCGGACCTAAGGTTCCATACCTCACCTTGTCCACCTCTAAGGTATTTTGCTAGATTACATATAAATGTTGTTGAGATAATTTTTTTGTTGCTTAGTGATCAAATACTAGAAAATAAGTAAGAAATCAACTTGTTTATTAAAAAAAATGAAAATTATTTCCATGAAATATAATTTGTTTGTTAAGCCACCCCATTGCATGTGAATAGTGCTCGAATTTAGGACAATTTAAATATTCCATTTTTCTCATTTTATTTGGTAGATTGTTCTTTTAGTCTGTCCTAAAAAGAATGTCATTTTTTCCTATTTGATAACGATATAAAAGCAGTTTCCACTTTTACCTTTATTTGTCCCACCTAATTCTAAGGATAACACTTTTTTAAAAACTTTCTAAAAGAGACAATTTGGTAAACTTCATAAAGTCTCTACTTATTTTTTAGGATAAATTACACAAATCTCATACTTAAGAGACTATATTACCTAATATCCCTTACTTTTTAAAAATTTACATAAAATCCTATTTTTCAACTTTACTCTTGATACATATCAACAAAATCCCACATCCTATTTTTACTCCATCATTAACTTATTCAAGATTCTCTTCCCTAAAATATCTCTCTAATTATCAATAATTAAATCATCTCCCTTCCTGATTTTTTCTTCCATTAATGCTTAAATCATCTTTCTTCCTAATTTTTTCTCCTCCATTAATGCATGCAACTTTTTTTTCCTCTCCTAAAATCTCTCTCATTTAAAAAAAAATCTATTAATACATATATAAATTTATTTAGTTATTCATACATGTTTATTCTTTTAATGGTGATTCATATGAATGATAAATATGATATCATTATATAGGTATTATGGTGATTCATACGATAGATACATTTTGTATGATTTTAACGGGTGATACATATGATATTAATAGGTGATACATATTGTATTATGGTGATTCATATGGTAGATACAATTATTTATTTTAATTATTGGGTGATTCATATGGTATTAATAGGTGATATATGATATTATGGTGATTCATATGGTAGATACAATTATTTATTTCAATTATTGGGTGATTTATATATATTAATGGGTGATATATATGGTATTATGGTGATTCATATGGTAAATATAATTATTTATTTCAATTATTGGGTGATTCATATATATGGTATTTTGGTGATTCATATGGTAGATGCAATTATTTATTTTAATTATTGGGTGATTCATATATATGATATTATGGTGATTCATATGGTAGATACAATTATTTATTTCAATTATTGGGTGATTCATATGATATTAATGGGTGATATATATGGTATTATGGGTGATTCATATGTTATTAATGAAAGGTAATGGTATAATCAGTGTAGGAAACAAAAGTAATAATATTTTTAAAAAGGACTAAAAGCAGAATTGAAACATAAATAAAATTAAATCTAAAAAAATTAGACTAAAATTAAAGAGAAAATTAAAGACGAAAAAAGACCAAAAAAACATATCTTTCATAATTAAAGACGAAAAAAGAGAAACATAATTAAAACACCTAAATTAAATCTAAAAAATAGAGGAAAATTAGATATTTTTTCTTAAATAAAAGAATACAATGAATAAAAGAGAATCTATTATTTCCTTAAATAAATATCTTGTTAGTTTCAAATGTATCACTTTTTTTATATGTATCACCATATAACGTATGTATCACATTTCAAAAAAACGGAATAAAATGTAATTAACAAAATAGTCGGGATTTTATGTAATATCACTTAAAGATTCAGAAATTTATGTAAGTTACCCTATTTTTTAAACTTTGTGTCCACTCAAAAGGTGACACACAAAGTGGAACGATGAGAGTATTTGAAAACTACGTAAAAAATAATATAAGTTATAATTATTGACAATTCAAAATACTTAAAAAGATATATGAAAAAATAATGGAAAAACATAAACTTGCTTGAATCTCAAATTTTAAAAGTTGACACATGAATTAAAACGAACAAAGTAATAAATAAAAAGTTATCATATTCATATAAATTATCATGCTGTTGATTGCCTCTAATTACTTCAATGGATTCTATGGTATTGAAGAAACAATGTTAAGGTAAAATAAATGACTATAATATATTAAAAGCGTGAAGGCCCTTAGAAAAGTGATTTGAATTTTTTATCCGCCATTAAAAAAACTTCATAATAGACAAAATTGTCCTTTCACCTATTTCCTCCAATTATTAATTAATTATTAAAAATCTAAAGAGTCCTAAAAACATGAAAGGCAAAATATATGGTAAATTTAAAATATTACTCAACTTGAGTTCTTTTCAAAGTCATATTATCGTACATTATAAATATTTGTTTTTGTAGTTTATGGACTTTCTAATCAAGGGAGGTTTTAACCAAAATTTTGATTTTTAATAAATATTAATTATCATGTTTTTTCCCAAGTTTAAGAGTGTTTCTTTTTTATTAGGATTTGCTCAAATTTTCTACCATAATTAAAGTTTTTTTATGGAAAATATTTATTTTTGAAAATAGTTCTTCCATATTTGATTAATCCTTTTTTGGAGGAAAAAAATTTGGACTTCTATAAATTGAGAATTCTTTATTGCTACAAATAATACAATATTCTTCACAAGTAAAGAATTTTGTTTTGGAGAGATTATTCTCTCTAGGTTTTATGTTTGTAATATTAGTTTTTCAATATGTAGGTCACTTGACTAAAGCATATTAAATCTTATGATGTTTTTATTATAATTTTCCTTGTAATCTTATTTTGTGAATGTTTGTAATGTAAGCGTCAGACCCCACTATGTGAAAATATACTGGGTTTGTTGTTGTTGTTGTTGTTGTTGTGTAATGTAAGCGCCGCATAACGTCATGTTATTTCAACTTCAAGTTCAACAATTTTCTAGGTTTATGAGTATATTTTTGATTATATAGAACTTTATTCAACTTCAAGTTCAACAATTTTCTAGGTTTATGAGTATATTTTTTATTATATAGAACTTTATGAATTAGAGTTGTAATTTTTGTGAATGGAGCTTCAATTTTGTAATTTTCAAATTTGCTTTATTATGAACAAAAATATTTATATTTATTTGTGCTTGGTTAATAGAACGATTGAAATTTTTTGTGGGTGTGGATATGTATTAAATTATAACGTATGTTAAAACCTCATGCAAAGAATTATGAGGCCAATTATTGACTTTTTCTTTTTATAGGTTAGAAAAATTTCATATTAGTTTGAATTTAAATTGTTAAGTTGCTACTCAATTAATCATATTCATCATTTACATGAAATCGTAAACTATGTCAAAGTATGCATCGAAAAAGTAATGTAAATAATAAAAAAGATTTAAATAAAGAATTAATTAATTATAAAGTCCTAGGTTAACTAAAGTGTAAATCTAACAAACAAAACGAGGTTTAACTTCTACTATTTTTAAAACCTAACGACTGTAATTTTGTTCTAAAAGCATTTTTGAGAAAAATACATTTAAAAGCACTTTAAAAACTTAGTCAAATACTAATAGTTGCTCTAAAGTGGTTTCTAAATTTATTAGTTAAACACAGACTTCTTCTCGACAAAAGATAGACATCGAAGTGATTTTATAAAATTGAACTCATTGAAGTAAAGTACACGCGCGAAGCGCGTATACTAAGACTAGTGATGATAAAAGTCGCGATATTCTTATAATTGATAACATAGGTCATAATTCTAAAAAATTCTAGTAGAATAAATTTGGAGTCCAAATTTCCTTATAATACTTATTTCCTTATTTGTATTCAAATACCAAAAAGGTAACATAATTAAAATTTAGCGTATTTCATATTATAGAGTTACTTTTTGATTCTTAAATACTATTTTTTTTAGTGTAGTATTCTTAGAAGACATTAAACATCTAACTTCACATAGTAAAATTATTATTTATAAAAGTAAGGACTAATTTTAATTAATAAGGTGTTAGTCATTTGTTTGCAATGTATTTCCTTGAATATTATTGCGGAAACTTTATTTATTAATATTAAAGATTTGATAAAATGTTCTAATATATTTTTAACAAAGAGTAGATTAATTCTTATTTTTTTCAATTAATTTAAATTTTGTACCTTTTATATTTTTTAATCTTTAATATTATTTTAAGTGAAATTTAAATCATAAAATTCATGTTAAAATTTTTGAGTCCTCAAAATTTTAGGGACCTAAATCAAACGTTTCATTAGCCTTACCCTTGAACCAACCCTGCATATTTCATATAAAAATGGTTATATTACTTACTAATAAGAGGGAAAGTCTACAAAGGAAAGCACATTGTTGAGCGTCAACATGTGTGCTTCATTAATATGTTTGTGCTTTGTCTGGTGGTTAAGGCTTCAAGCTTCATGTTAAAGGTCTTAAGATCAAACTCCTATAGCAACATTAACTTTTTACGCCTTATAATTAGGGGCTGCTACTCTTAGGGGTCGTTTGGTAGAGTGTATTAGAAAACTAATGCATGCATTAGCTTAATGTGTATTACTAATACCTTGTTTGGTATACTTTTGCACCCCATGTATAACTAATGCTTGCATTAGTTATATACTCTATTGTGTATTAAAGTGTGTATTACTAATACCTCAAAATCTATGGTATTAACAATGCAATGGATCCAATATATGCATTAACATGATTAAAGACATTATTATCCCTCAAAAAAAAAATCTCATTCTTTCTAACATATATATGGAGGATATTTTTGTAAAAAAAAATAAAATTTAAGAAATTATTTAATTCATATTATTTTTAATACATCAAACCAAACACTGCATAAGAAAAACACAAACATAACTAATGTAAGCATAGCTAACACAAACATCACTAATACAAGCATTACTAACACACCATATTTTGCATTATTCTTATACACTCTACCAAACGACTCCTTAGTACATACACTGGGGCCCACAAATTAATGCATTTAGGGGCCATTTGGCAGAGTGTGTAAGAATAATGTTGAATAAGGTGTATTAGTACTCCCTCCGTCCCATTTTACTCGTCCCAAATTGAGATGACACAGCTATTAAGAAAAATAATAAATAACATGACTAGTTTACCATAGTACCCCTATTAAATGATGTTTACATTTTAATTTAAATAAAAAGTAATTAATACAAAGGGTAAAATATGGAAAAAAAAAAGTTGTCTTGTCTTGATAAGTAAAAAAAAAAAGTAAAATGGGACACCAGATTAGGAAAATTGGGACGGAGGGAGTAATACTTGTATTATTAATGCAAGTATTAATAATGCTGGTATTAGTTACACATACATTAATTTTGCACATTGTTAGGTTTGATATATTAAAAGTAATATATATTCAATTCTGAGGGGTAAATTTTTCATTTAATAAGTTAATACATGTGTTGAAGCTTTGTATTACTAATACATAAAAAATGGGTGGTATTAGTTATACGCACCTCAATACATAATAGAGTGTAAAACTAATGCGAGCATTAGTTATACATAGGCTAAAAAATGTATCAAATAAGGTACTAATAGTACACATTAATTGGATTGGTTGCTCTACTGTTTTTTATTTTTCCATGTTTTAGTAATTAGTTTAGGTGTACGCGTCTTGCATATGTACTTCACTTTAATGAGTTCAAACATTACACTAAATAGGATATTTGTTTAAATAATAAAGATGAATATAATAATTAAATTTAATATCTTTTGAGTACGTAAAGATGAATAATTTATTTATTAAACCTAAACTTTACCAAAAATAGTTTTAAACATCGATCGACATCCATCTACCTTTTGTAAATTACAATAAAATAATACAATGATAGAGACATCAAAATAATACAATTAAATGTAATTTTTACACACAAATTTTTTTTCAAAGTCGTCCGACACTCATCTACCACCTGTAAACAATAACAAAATAATACGATAATAGAGATATCAAAATAATACAATTAAACCTAACTCTTACATAAAAAAAAAATCAAAGTTGATCCACATTTATCTAGCATCTGTAAATTAAAATAAAACAATAATATAATAAAGGTATCAAAACAATATAATTAAATCTAACCTTTATACAAAAAATTCTTCAAAGTCAATCGACATTCATTTGCGACCTGTAAACTGTAGAAAAAAATATAATAGTGACCACGAAGCTTCGATTTTGATCCAACTAATTCTTGTCTGGGCTAAAATTTTGACCCTAAAGAATGATTCGAATAAAAACACAGAAAATATATATACACACATGTTGAATTCTATTATGCTGACAAAAACAGTGAAGAAGTTGAGGGTTAAAAAATTAAGCATCCACCAATCTAAATATGCAATCGAATCAAGTTAGATGAGCATCAATAATATTCTCCCAATCGACAGACCAGTTTGTTCTCTAGTTTAACGTACTTCTCAATATTTATAGAAGTATTTCTTTAATAGAGACTTATTTTAGGAGTATTTTTCTAATTAAACAGTAAAAACAAAATTATTAATTAATTCTCCTACCATATAGTTTAAGAGTCTCATATATTTTAGAAAAAGAAAAATATTAATTAATTCTTATACCATATATTTTAGGAGCTTCATATATTTTAGAAAATCTAGTTGATATAATAAAAAATAATTAAATAATAAATTTAAAAAATAGTGAAAAGACAGTTTTGTCTAAGGAAGAGTCTTTTAATTAAGGGCAAAAAGTTTAAATCACTTTTCTAAGGGTCTTCACACTTTTAATATATTATAGATATAAATATAGATGTAGATTATAGATTTACATATTTCTTCTAATTGTGAATAGTTGTAAATATTTTGTTCCAATTGTGAATAACTGTAAATCTTTTTAGAGTAATAGAACGTAGACACATTTTTTTCGTCTCAATGTATGTGATACAGTTCAAATTTTGACAGTAAAATGTTTAAATTTAATTATGGATTTGAACATAGAATCTTCAATTTTTTTGAATCAAAATTATATATTTGAGTCAAAATGATTGAATTTTCAAATTCGAAAGATGTCACATAAATTAAGATTGAGGGTAATATACAATACATAATAACCAAATTTATGTAATACTGTATCCAAAAAATAAAATAGCCAGCCAATCATTAGGGGGAAATATGGAAGATTGAGAGTAATACATAATACTTAATAACCAAATTTATGTAAAACTGTATCCAAAATAAAATAAAATAGCCAGCCAATCATTAGGCGAAAATATGGAGAATTGTTATTAGACTAAACATGCCAAGTTCGAATTAAAAAGACCAATTAAGATTGGATGAAGTATCAACAACATATAGTAGAACAAAAATAATTTTTTCTTAAAATAAATAAACAAATATTATATTTTTTAAAATTATTATTATTATTATTATTATCATTATTATTACCTTAGAATAGATGTTGGGCTCGTGCATTGCACGAGTTTCTCATGACTAGTTTTATACTTATATATAAGAGAAAATCACACATTTTGGTAGTCCTCACAAAGACTTTTTAGATATTTCACTTCTTTGGTAAAGTGAAGTTGCTACACATGTCAAATATATAGTGTATGGTGTCCTTTTTTCATATTTTAGTAATTTACATATTTCTTCCAATTGTGAATAATTGTAAATCTTTTATTCCAATTGTGAATAACTGTAAATCTTTTTAGAGTAATAGAACATAAACACATTTTTTTCGTCGCAATGTATGTGACATAGTTCAAATTTTGACAGTGAAATGTTTAAATTTAATTATGGATTCGAACATAGAATCTTCAAATTTTTTGAAACAAAATTATATATTTGAGTAAAAAATGATTGAATTTTCAAATTCGAAAGATGTCACATAAATTAAAATTGAGAGTAATATACAATACTTAATAACCAAATTTACGTAATACTGTATCCAGAAAATAAAATAGCCAGCTAATCATTAGGGGGAAATATGGAAGATTGAGAGTAATAGACAATACTTAATAACCAAATTTATGTAATACTGTATCCAGAAAAAAAAATTAGCTAGCCAATCATTAGGGGAAAATATGGAGAAAAATTATTTGTTATTTAGACTAAACATGTCAAGTTCGCAATTAAAAAGACCAATTAAGATTGGATGAAGTATCAACAACATACAGTAGAACAAAAACAGATATTTCTTTAAATAAATGAACAAATATTATAACTTTTTTTTTTAATTATTATTATTACAATATTAATTTAGAATAGATGTTGGACTCGTGCATTACACGGGCTTCTCATTACTAGTTTTATACTTATATTATATAAGAGAAAATCACACATTTTGGTAATCCTCACAAAGACTTTTAGATATTTCACTTCTTTGGTGAAGTAAACTTGCTACACATGTCAAATTTACAGTGTATGGTGTCCTTTTCTTGTATATTTACAGTTTTACCCCCCTCCCCCTCCTTTTTTCGTTAAGATCATCTTCACTTGGTCTTTTGTAATTGAATTCTTCTTGTTATTTATTGAATCGCCGTTTAATTAAAACTTCTTTTATTTATTAAAAACAATCACTTTAGCTTGAAAAAAATGTCAAAATTAACTTTTAATACAAAATTGAATTTTGCAATGATTTTGTTACTACACCATTGTAATTGTTAAATTTTTTTTTTAAAAAAATATAAGTATTAAATAGGGCAACTTAATAAATAATATATTGTAACGCCTCGAATCTGGTACCCGGAACGCTACACGGTGCTCATGATCCCGTAGGACCACAAGCTAACCCATGACTAATATTTGTACCTGAGCACTGCATAATATGCTGTATAAATGCGTAATAAAAGGCTGAAAGGCCATAAGGTTCAAATATCTGATAAAACATAACATCTGGAAATACGATATATCAATACCAAAATAAAACTGAAATAACTATCTGAATATGCTATAGTCTGGAAGCCTCTAAACTGTTCAAAAAAACTGTAAAGTTAATGGGACATGTCCCCAACTAACTCCGGACTACTGAAATAATAAAGTAATAAAATAATTATGCTATCCTCGAATGATGAGGACTCACTGCTAGTCTGGATGTTGAACGTTTGATCTACTAAGGATGCTCTAGAACTCGTACTTCTGAACCTATGGTATAAAATACCATAACGTAAATGCGTCAGTACGATAGAATGTACTGGTATGCAAGAGAGGTAGGGTGAATGCAAGGGTTCATATGCATGAACAATATTGACTGAGTAACATGAACGTGAAAATACATGCATGCATACATAACTGTAAATGAGATCGTGACAACACTGATTACTGAGTCTGAATACTGATAACATGGATTTCTGATAACTGATATAACTGATACTGAGCGACTGTGTCTGACAGTCTAGGTTCTGATGGAACTAGCTGAGTTCCGTACTGAGCTGAGTGACTATCTGACAATCCTGAATTCTGTAGAACTATATGAGTTCTATTACTGAGACTTGAGACTGAGATTGTGGGAAGTAGTCATTGAACCGACATGCCCCTAATAAGCTATTATAGCTGAGTTGGGGTCCAATATGTAACCCTAATTGGAAGGGTGTCAATACCGCGCCACTGGTAAAGACAAGCTGTGAGTGATCCCTCATCTAACAGGTACTCTAAGGAGAATGGTGGGATACTCATATAATAGGTTAAGCCACTTTATCTACCCTCAACTAGCAGGTTTGATGTCTCAACCTACGTTGCTTCTAAGAATCACACCCTCTAATAACAAGTGAGTTCCCATCCTTGGGCTCACTCGGTGCTGAATCCTACTCTCATCTGAATAGATACTAAACATGATTAACTGAACTGGACTGCGTTCATTGAGTTTCGCTGACTGACGGAATACTACTGAGATTACTGAATTTCTGAGATTTCTAAGATTACTGAGTTTACTGAGTTTTCCTGAGTCACATGACTGACTGAGTTCTATGAATCATGGGTTGACTGAGAGTATTTGTCAAACATGACACTGGCTCTAAGCACAGAACTAAATTGTCGGGTACAAGTACCCCAGGACTCGATAGCATGAAACTGATAAGACATGACACTTCTTGACACATGACCATAGTCAACAATTCATAGTACAATCATAGGGGATTTTCATGAAGTATTCGCATGCTATAAGCTTACACATGAATAGGAATGTATGTAAACATATCATAATTTCATAAGCCTAATCTCATGAGCATTACGTCAATCCATTACAAAGCATAACAATAACGTGGGAGTCACATCGAACATAAGGGAGAAACATGGATTCATCAATTTTGGTCACAAATGAGTCATAAGGCATAATTCCTATTCTCTTAGGCATTTTATCAAACACCTTGCATGCATATCTTTAAGCTTAGGCATGAATATTGAAATAATACATCATGGCAATATTTTACACCTCCAATGCAAGAATTTCAACCACATACTAATATATTTTCATGATAGTCATTAAAGACTTCAACTTGGAAATCAAACCACAACATAAACATGGATATAATTTAATTCATGCCATGGAATTCAAAGTTTATATTACAAATAGGGTTTCTTGAGCTTCATGGGTGAAAGGAACCCATGAATCAACACTTGACATACCTGGGTGGATGATTACTTGAATATTGGTGTAGGAAAACTTGAATTCTTGACTTGAAATTAAACTCCTAGGGTTTCTTATTCTTGGAGATTGATCTTTGAGAGAAACCCTAATATGGTGTTATAGATGAATAATGAAGTTATGAGCTCTGGTTTGGCATAATGAGGGGTTAAAACGGGTGAAAAAAAACCCAAATACCCTTTTAAAAATGGCTTAAAATCGTTGATCGGAAGTGGCGACGGTCCGTCGCACTTGGCCAAAACCTGAACTTTCTGCCTCGTCTGCGACGGTTTGGGTGACGGCCCGTCGGTCCTGACCGTCGTACTTGGCCAGAAGATGGGTTCACTGCCTTAGTCGTGACGGCTTGGGCGACGGTCCATCGCTAGCTCGACGGTCCGTCGGCCTGACCGTCGCTTCTGGGCAGTTTCGACAGTTCTCTGTAAAACGTCCATAACTTTTTACTTCGATACCAGATTTGGACGAAATTGGTATCGTTGGAAAGCTAATTCAATTTTTGACATGATTAAAAGTTGAAATTGGAGAAATTCTATCTGATTTAAACATTAATCATTTAGAAAGTCATCACTAACTCTTCTGGAGATTAGATTTGACTTAAAGAAAATTCGGGGTATTACATATATTACACCTATCGTTTTCTTATTGGAAATGAAAAAAAGTAAATCAATAATTAAAATGGGACAAAAAGTTCATTCTTTAAGAGACGTGTAAAAACTAATTATGACAAGTAAATAAGTAATGTATTACTATAATTCAATTACTATTTAATATCATTATTGATCATTGTTAAGTTAACTTGTGTTAAGGCTTTAAATAATGTTATAATTATTTTAATATAAACTTGAAGTCAAAGAAATGTGTTTTGGATTAAATAATTCTATAAGAAGAAAAAAAGAATTCAAAAACTTTTGCCATATGAAATTATGGGCGAAAAAACTTAATAAACACCAAAATAAATTTATTTTATCTATACTAAAAAATTCATAAGAGTACCGATATTTTTGATTTATTGTTTTTGTCGAATCATAATTATTTATATACTTTAAACCATGTTATTTTGTAAAATATCTAATTCTTTGATAATACTTTATTCATTATAAACAATATTCTAATTTAAATTATCTAGTAACGTAACATGATTATGAACTCAAACAATTATGATTACTCATAAAAAAACATGTTCAATATTCCATTAAATATAGTACAAATTAACATTTTTTATCTTTATATCTTGAATTTGGGTTTGGGCTTAGCATGAGCCTAGATGGAACTAGTAGGGTAAACTACATAAATGACCCTTATAATGGGTGACTTTGTTTTTTTGTCCCTCGTAAGAATTGTTTTATAAAACTAGCTTTCTTTCTTTTTTTTCTATAACATAATTACCTATTTGCCCCTCAATATCCATTTTTTTCTGTTTTACTTTAATTTTTATCTTTTTTTTTCTCCATCTCTCTCTCTCTCTCTTTAGTTTTCTCAATGCTTACTTTTTTCCCTTTTCTCCTCTAAGCTTCTATTTTGAAAGACGAAAAATTACTTTGATTTTTACATAAAGACGAAAAATTACTTTGATTTTTACATTTTTTTCTTTTTAGTTGACCTTTTCTCCTCTCAGTTTCTATTTAAAAAAAAAAAAATGATTTTTACATTTTTTTTTTAGTTTTTCTCAACCCTTACTTTTTTTTCTTTTCTTCTCCTCTCAACTTCTATTTTTTAGAAAAAAAAACTCCTTTTTTATTTTTTTCTCTTTTTCTTTTAATTTCTCTCGATCTTTTTTTTTTTTTTTTTTTTTTTTGTTTTTCTCAATCTTTATTTTTCTTCTTTTCTTCCCTCTGCTTCTATATTTTTTTTATTTTTTTTTAATTTTCTTTGCTTTCTATTGTTTCTTTTTTAATATTTTATTATTTTCTTCTTTTTTAGTATTTTTTATTATTTTTTTTCTTTTCTTCGATTTCTTTCCAATCAAGTTATGGTCCATAAGTAAGAGTTGACACTATCATATTGTAGAGACAAAACTTATGACTTTTAAACAAGAAGTTATATTTAATGGGCAAAAGATGACACTATCACATTGTATTTTGATTTATGAGATCTTCTATGACTCTTACCTTAGAGACAAGACTTAGCTCAAGAACTTTCAAACAACAAATTATGCCCCACGGGTAAGAGTTGATTCTACCACGTTATGTTTTCATTTTTGAGATGTTCTACAACTTTGCCTTAGAGGTAAGACTTGGCTCAAGGACTTTCAAACAATAATATGCCCCACGGACAAGAGTTGACACTACCACATTATGTCTTCATTTGTGAGATGTTGTACAACTCTTGCCTTAGAGGCAGAATTAGCTCAAGGTAAATTATGCCCTACAGGTAAGAGTTGATACCACCATTATATCTTCATTTATGAGATGTTCTACAACTCTTGCCTTAGAAACAATACTTAGCTCAAGGACTTTCAAATAACAAATTATGCCCACGGGTAAGAGTTGATACTACCATGTTATGTCTTCATTTACGAGATGTTCTACAACTTTTGCCCTAGGGGCACGATTATCCCAAGAATTTTCAAACAAGTTACGTACATTGGGAAAGATTCAACACTAACACATTACGTTTTTTACTTATGAAATGCTATATAACTCTTGTCTTAGAAGTACAACTCAACCCAAGGACGATCAAACAACAAGTTATGCCCCATGGGCAAGAGTTGACACCACTATATTGTGTATTGATTTATAAGATGCTTTATAACTTTTCCCTTAGAGGCAAGACTTAGACTAACGACTTTCAAGCAACAAGTTGTGCTCTATGGGAAAGAGTTAACATTTAACATTAGCACATTGCGTTTTGATTTATAAGATATTTAATAACTCTTACCTTAGAGTCAAGACTCAACCCAAGGATTTTCAAACAATAAGTTATGTCTCATGGGTAAGAGCTGACACTGCAACATTATGTTTTGATTTATGAGATGTTCTATAACTCTTGCCTTAGGGGCAATACTTAGCTCAAGGACTTTTAAACATCAAGTTACGCTCCATGGACAAGATTTGGTACTATTACATTATGTCTTAATTTATGAGATGTTTTATAAATCAAGGACTTTCAAACAATAAGTTATTCACCATGAATAAGAGTTGATACTACCACATTATGTCTTGATGCAATGCCCCGAGCCTACACTCTGGACATCACACGGTGCTTACGACCCCGAAGGATCACAAGCTAACCTATGACTGATACCTGCTATAAGCACATAATAATAATATTAAAAATCATATGCGGAAGTATAACTAAAAATGCCATAAGGTTCTCAAAATACTGAAATAATAACTGAATGTACTGATAATAACATTTGAAAAACTGAATATCTATTTGTGCTAGTCTGAAAGCCTCTAACTGTCTGAATATGGAGTTGATGGGACAAGTTCCCAACTAACTCCGACTACTGAACTAACTGGAATACTGAGACAAATAAACTTTGTCCTTAAAATATGAGGACTCACCACTGTATCTGCTACTGATAGTCTGAGCTGCTAAGTACGGTCAGGACCTTGAGCGTCCGAACCTATGATATGAGACATCATAGCGTAAAGAAAGAGTATGTGTCAGTACGTAGAATGTACCGGTATGCTAAGTGAGGTAGACTGATATATATGGGTTCATATGCATAAGATGATAACTGACTGAATGAACATCATGAAGTAACTAAAAAAGAGTGCATGCAAAACTGTAACTACTGAACATGCTGAATATGAAAGTGGAGTATCAGAGCACATGATAGCCCAAAGGCTATGAACACACGAAAATGGTTACTAAGATGCAAATTCCAGCAACCAAATAAAGAGAAAACAACACATAGAATGGGGATGAAGAAGAAGAATGCTTGAAATTAAAGGATAGATAGAAAGACCCTTACTCCTATTCAATGATTAGCACTAGAAGATGTTTCAAAATCTTCAACACACCTCACAAATAAGAGTTCAAACCTTCCTGTTAGGTGATCTAAAGGACTCAGACTTCCTCAAGTACACCTTTCTTGCCAAATCATCCAAGACAAGTGAAAACCCTAACTTTCAAATGTTCATGGACCAAGTTTCAGTTCTAAGAGCTACAACTACAAGACTAAATCTACAAACTATGAGTAATACTCAATTTCAATTCATCAAAGTCTAATGAAAATACAAGCTAAAGGGTCTATTTATACTATTACATGCCAAAGGAAAAAAATGCCCTTAATGAGGACTTAAAAAGAGGTGCCTATAGAGTGCTCTTTTGGAGTGTAAAAAGTCTTCATTATCCTTTCTTTGAGGCACCCGGAGTGTATAAATTCCCCTCTTTCCTTCTCTTGACCAAGTCTTCAAAATACTCCAAAAAGTCTTTAATTGTTTGTCGATTCCGAAGCCTTGACCCTTAGACAATATCTTATGCTCTTGAGGCTCATTGTGCTTGTATCATCCTCTCCATCTTGAAGGAATTTGTCCTCAAATTCAGATCTTGCAAAAACCAAAGAGAGAGAAAAAACAAACACAAAATCCTCTTGGTAGGAGGGTTAGTATTAGCACCACACTTATATCATCAACCCATGGTTGCTCACACTTGACATACATCCACATATCCTTGATTTTTTACATAAAAAGCTTAGCATAAAGTATAACAAAGACATGAATAGCATCAATATAAAAAATAAGTTAGCACGACCAGCAACTATATCCTTCACATCTCAAGAGTATTCTGGGGTCAAATGAGAGAAAATGATGAAGGTTTAAGTCGAGATGGCCCACTCCTTTCACTAGGTTATCAAGTTCACGATCATTCAAGGCATTACCCACCACTAGGACAAACACAAGGTCATTATGAACAAGATTAACATAAGGGTTTTCATTACACACGTTCAAAGGACCATATACTTTATCAAGATCAACAATACAATTATGCCAAGGGGGTACACTTTTGGAATACACCCAACTATCCTTTGTTACAATCATGAAATACTTACTACAAGCATCACAAAGGACATGGTTAAGAGAGATATCAAGGAAAAAGGAATGCAATCCGAAACACATCCTTCCCCACCCCAATAGTATACCAGGATCAAATGGATGAAATAGACAAAAATCTAAGCCGAGGTTAGCCATTCCTTTTACTAGAGAAACAAACTCACAATAATCTTCATTCAAGAAAGGAAAATAGCCACCAAGCTTACTACCTCTACATAATACCAATTCAAAATTAACATGGTTATCATTATAGGCCAAGAGGTAGTATAGGAAGGAATCTAGTGTGAAGACATCAACCAAGGTACTATCATCTACAGGAGGGTCATGTAGTTTGTGAATACTCTTGTAACATGCTAATGGAACCTTATTCAAGTTATAAGTGCTAGCACTAGATGAACACAAATCATTCTTACGAAAAGAATTGATTTTGTCATCTAAAAGATCAACTAGTATTTGCATACTCACAACAAGAGTTTGGTCCTTATACAACCTATCAACACCAAGAGTATCACAAAATGGAGATTCATACACTTCTTGACTAATCCAATCCGAAACTACACCACTTTTGCTACTACGAGCCACATCACAACAATTCAAGTTTTTAGGAGTGTAGAAAATAGCTTGGTTACCTTGTAGATTATGAGAAGTGTTTTATTCACTTTGTTTCGCATCATGGAAGCCCTCATGCTCCACATTACAAGGAAATATGTCAAGGTTTTCCTTTGGATTCACTTCTTCCTCGCTTGTCCCACAATGGGGACTTTCGGCCAAGGGCTTGAAGGAAACTTCCTTGGGCTTCTCCTCGGGACTTCTAGGGTCTTGAACCTGCACATGAGAAGATAAAATACTAGGCAAAATGCTAGTATTTGGGTTAGTGAATAAAAAGGGTCCTTTGTGGACAAGATCCACAATCAAGCATTTTTTTCCCTTCCAACTTCACTACCCATGGTTTTCCCTTTCTTTTCCCTTCTTTGTTCACATTCTTCTTGTACCTCACTAATAATTTTCTCTCCATCTTGAGGCTTGGCCTCACTCTCTTTGGTTTCTAACTCATGGAGAGGAGTCATTGGATTTTGTGAAGTATATGATCTTTGGACTTGAGGTGTTTGGAATTGTGGAGATTTTGGTGGACATAGTCTATCAACCCTCACTCTAATTCTAATCATGTCACCCCTCATTGAATCCATATCACTCCTTATAACATCATTTCTTCTTTTTATTTCTCGACTCAAGGCCTCCATTTGGGCCATCAAAGCTCCCATAACATTATTTCCCAAAGGTTGGGAAGTAGTACCTTCAGTTTCCATGGAAAATGTACCTACGAAGTGCAAAAATCAGCAAACAAAATAACTTACAAAATGAGCAAACGAGTTAGTTCAAAAGCCTCACTTCACTCACACTCAACCTTACCTCACACTGGGCTTCACAAGTATTGGAAAACCGACAATACTTGGCAAGTTACTTGAGAGGTAAGAAGCTTTGAATCGAAATGGATCTTTGTTTGAAATGACTCAAAATAAGTGATGCACGAACTTGAACCAACAAAAATACTACGACTTGAAAACGAGAAAAGCACACAAAAATTGAAGACGCGAAACAACGGACTCTAATCTAATTACCAAACTAGTAGGTAATACTAGCTTACTAATTAGTAATAGAATCAACACAAAAGCAACTAGAAACAACAAATAGAAATTAGGAAATCTAATTTTAGAACTCAATTTGGCCGATTAGCTAGTGATGACGTGGCAGCTTGTGATTGGACGTTGAGTTTTCAAATTTTTCAACCCTAATTCTCAAGTCTCGGCCTAGAACCCCTTTGATGAAGAAGAATTTTATTTGGGAGGGAAAAATGAAGGTTTGAAAACCTTTTTGGAGCTTCAAATGAATTCAAAAACAAATGGTCCCCCCCTTTGTACTTGATTTTGTACTTTGATTATTCATTTGTCTCTTCTTGTTTTGGATGACAATGAATATGTCAAGGAATATTCTTTCACAAACACAAAGTACACTCTCTTTCTTCCCCTTTTTGGATCAAACACACTCTTTGAATATTCTTCCTTAGCAAGACTTGAAGAACATGGAAGAATAAGATGAATATTTAAGAGTTGACCAAAGTTTGACCCCTAACCAAATGAACTCCAAATCTGATTTTTTTTGTAGATCTAGGTTCTTTAGGCCAATGTGAGCTCAAATAACAATAAATCACAACCAACCAACGTCCACAACACAAAAACCACACGGATCTAGCTTCTTGAAACTTCAAAATGCCATAACCATAGTGGATCTAGCTCAAAATCAACCAAACTTCACTCTAAAAGTAGATCTAAACTTCCTAGGTGCTAGGGAACAAGAATCTAGCACTTGAAACCAACAAAACAACACAAAAATATGTAGATTTAAGATCTAAAATTCTGTCAAAACACAAAAACGTGAAACATCTAATTTTTTTCTTCTTGACTTTTGACTCTTTTTTTATGAGATTTTCTATATAAGAACACTAAAACCAAGATTTAGGGATGTTGGAACAACCCTAAACAAGGCTTTGATACCAAATGATAGCCCAAAGGCTATGAACACAAGAAAATAGTTACTAAGATGCAAACTCCAGCAACCAAATAAAGAGAAAACAACACATAGAATGGAGATGAAGAAGAAGAATGCTTGAAATTAAAGGATAGATAGAAAAACCCTTACTCATATTCAATGATTAGCACTAGAAGATGTTTCAAAATCTTCAACACACCTCACAAATAAGATTTCAAACCTTCCTCTTAGGTGACCCAAAGGACTCACACTTTCTCAAGCATACCTTTCTTGCCAAATCACCCAAGACAAGTGAAAACCCTAACTTTCAAATGTTCATGGCCCAAGTTTCGGTTCTAAGAGCTATAACTACAAGACTAAATCTACAAACTATGAGTAATACTCAATTTTAATTCATTAAAGTCTCATGAAAATACAAGCTAAAGGGTCTATTTATACTATTACATGCCAAAGGACAAAAATGTCCTTAATGAGGACCTAAAAGGAGGCGCCTATAGAGTGCTCTTTTGGAGTGTAAAAAGTCTTCATTATCCTTCCTTTGAGGCACTTATGGAGTGTATAAATTCCCCTTCTTCCTTATATTGACCAAGGCTTCAAAATACTCCAAAAAGTCTTTAATTGCTTGCCGATTCTGAAGGCTTGACCCTTAGACAATATCTTGTGCTCTTGAGGCTCATTGTGCTTGTATAAACTAGGCTTGGATGAACTATTACTGATCGTGTGGACTGAGTTCATTGAGTTCTGTAACTGAATGAGTACTATTGTTCGTGACCTTACTGAGACTATTTTATAGCTAACGTAATTCTAGGTAAACAACTAGATTGTCGAGTATTGAATACCCCTAGGACTCGATAGCATCAATAGTAAAACATGGCAAAATCTTGAAGGCATTACATTAGTTACTTGTCCACCATGATTAACTTAGACATTTTGTCAAATATTTGAGAGGCATGAACTTGTACATGAATGGGACCACATGATAACCTGTCATGAATTCACTACTTAATTTACATAGGCATTATATCAAACACTTGGGGAGCATAATTAATGTGCATAGAAATCATCAAGATATAATCATGGCTACAACATTCAACTTGCAAATTCAAGGGTTTAACATGAGGATCATATGATTCTACATACTTGCTAATTAATTCACTTGAAACTTGTATGAATCTTGATTTGAAAACCATACAACAACACATACATGGACACAATCCAATTCAAACATATAAATCATGACATCAATAAACTTGTAGTTTTAAAAATGGTTCTTGAACTTTAAGGGTGGAAGAAAATTCAAGGATGAATACCTAACATACCTGAATAACAGAATTCGTGAAGATTGTTGGGGATTTCTTAGAACTTGATCTTGAGCTTGATAAACTAGGGTTTCTTTCTTGAGAGAATTTTTGTGAACAAAGAATGAATCTTGTCCTTTAGGATATCAAATTCCATGTTAAGGCTGAATAATGTAAGGGGGAAATGACCCATTTGCCCCACAAACCCGGATAAAATAATACTGGATGGGGTTCCCATCGCGTCGCGACCCCTACTCGGGTCAAGCAACCCTCGCGGCGCGACCCTGAGCCTGGGTCAACTGGCCCTCGCGACGCGGCCCTATCGCGACCCCTTGTTGTTTTGGACATCTAAACTCACCCTTACGCTAGTCCAAAAAAATTCAAAACTCATCTGAGATGACCTACAAGTGACCCTGATCATGAATCAACTTGAAAATCGACATACTAAGGTTGGAAAGGTCGAAAATAAGATCCTCCAATTTTAAGGCTAAAATGATTCTGTCTTGACACTTAGCTGAAATTTTCTTAGTCTGGAACCTCTTTTGGCATGCTATATAGGACTGAAATGACTAGAATTTTTGCGGGGTCTTACACTTGATTTATGAAATATTCTATAACTCTTGTCGTAGAGGCACAAATTAGTCGAAGGACTTTCAAACAACAAGTTATGGACAATGGACAAGAGTTGACATTACCATATCGTGTCTTGATTTATGGGGTATTCTATAACTCTTGCCTTAGAGGCAATACTTAGCCGACAAGTTATACCCCATAGACAAGAGTTGACAATATTATATTGTGTATTGATTTATGCGATGCTCTATTAATCTTGCCTCCGACACAAAACTTAGCCCAAGAACCTCCCAAAAGAAAAAGTTATACCCAATGAACAAGTGTTGACACCACCACATTATTTCTTGATTTATGAAATGTTCTATAACTCTCACCTTAGAAGCAAGACTTAACTCAAGGATTTTAAAACAACAAGTTATGCTCCACAAGTAAGATTTGACACTACCACATTGTGTCGCAATTCATGAGTTGTTCTATAATTTTTTCCCTAGAGGCAAAACTTATCCCAAAAGACTTCCTAACAACAAGTCATGCCCTTAAATTTGCTTTGATGTCAAGAAAAGAATATCTCTTTGTGTATTATCCAACTTTTTATTTATTAGAAAAATATAATAGAAGTTGAGAAAAAAGAAAAAAAGTGAACAAACAAAATAGAGAAATAAGAAAAAGAGATTGAGCAAAAAAGAAAGAAAAAAAGACAAGAAAAAAATAAAGGTTAAAAAATAAAAAAGAAGAATAAACAACAAAAAAAAAAAGTTTTTAAAAAATGAGAAAAACAAACATGAGAAAAAAAATAATAAAGTTTGAGAAAAAGAAAAAAGAAAAATGAGAAATGATAAAAAAAAAAAAAGATTAAGACCAATGAATTAAAAAAAGAGAAAGAAATGAAGAAATAAATAATGTTTGAGGAAAAAATGAGAAAAAAAGTAAAAGAAAAATAAAAGTTGAGACAAAAAAATTAAAACAAGAAAAATAATAAAAGTTAACGGTAAAAAAATTTAAAAATAAAATTGAAGTTGAGAGACAAATAAGAATGAAAAATTTAAAATACTTGAGGTGTAGAGGGGCAAAAACGTATTTGTATTATACATAAAAAGGAAAGAAAGACTAGTCTTTAAAGACTTTTTTATGAAGGTCAAAAATTCAAAGCTACCCACTTTTGAGGTCTATCTCAAGTAATTTTCTGAAACTAGTACTCTATATAAGGGAGAATCTCCCTTTTCGGCAGTTCTCACAAATGTTTTTGTGCAATTAAATAGACACACTTCTTTATTTTTTTTTTCAAACATATTGTTACATTTGTCCTCATTTATTATTTTATATTTTTATTTGTACATTTACAATTGAATTATATATAATGGTAGTTTTTTTATAAATATCTTTCTTATTTCTTACTAGCTTACTTATTTTTTTTTTTACTTATTTCTTATATTAAAAATGAATTATTATCTTACTTATTTATTTTAGTAAATCACGAAAGATTTATAATTTTTTTCTATATTATTATTATTATTAATACTAATATTATTATTAAGTAATTACAAAAAATATTAATAGCCAAATTTAAATTTTAAATATTTACACTACATAAAAACGAGAATCCTAAGATCCTTCATCCACACCAAGGGTTCTCTGATGACACCAAGTAATCAAGATACATGTGGCTATCATTATTTCGTTTATTTTAGTTTGTGTACTCATTTATTTTTTTAGGAAAAAAGCTCACATATATCATTGTTATTTAAAATTTAAAAAGAAAAATTACACTCGTTAAAATAAAATTTGACCCACACAAATTAGACTTATTAAAAATAAAAACCAGACTAATTAAAAATAAAAATTAAATCCATTAGTTGTGACGGATTTTATTTTAATGAGTATGATTTTTTATTTTGATTTAAGTAATATTGTTTGATTTAAATTTGGTGGTGTGAACTTCTATTAAAAGGTCATGTGGCAAAAATAGCTTGACAAAAATCACCATTGTAAAATAATGATGCGGATGATTTTTTTCATAAAAGCAGTGACATAGATGAACCAAACTTTTAAGACAGTGACATAGATGAGCCAAACTTATGACGGGTGGCATAGATGAACCATTTCAATAATTCGATGACATATTTGAGTTTTTTTCCTATTTTATTTGTCCATTCCAACGTGGAACTCTACAGTTATTTGAATATTGATGTTGTTAATCGATCTTCCCCTTATTTCTTTGGTTCCTCTTTCTTTTTATCTTTCCTTATTCCTTTGGTTTATATTCTTTCTCTATTTCAATTTACTAGTATAGGTGTAGGCGTTTGTAATACTTCGTACTTTTTTCTAGCTTGAAATTATCCCAAGAAGGTTAGAAGCTTTCTTTGAAAGATGAATCCACTTTTGTACATGTGGTATTTTTAAGATTTTCACTTTTTGTCTCGTGGAAAATTCAATAAGCTTTCCATCGATATAAGATTCATTTAAATCCAATAACCGGGTAAGAAGTTATGACTATTTCAAATTCCCGCCGTAAAACAACGTCATATTGGTCAGTGGCGCGCCGCGCCACAAGCTAAAATGGCAATTGTCCTTTTCCAGTGTCTCATCGCGATTTTCTCCTACGTCGCGCCAAACTTCCAGGTCACAAAGAAAGTGGCAACGCGATGGCTCCGTGTCGCGCCATCCCTGAGTTTCCCAATTGTCAAATTCCAGTGACGCGGTGCGATAGCGCCGCGTTATGCCAGGGGTCCAGTTTGGAATTTTTTTACTGAAATTACAAGACGCCTCCAGAGTTAAAAGGGTCAATTTTCCACCCCTATTTAAGCCCTTTAACACGAGATTCAGCTATTAGGAACCCAAAATATACCCTGTTATCTCAAAAACCTCTCAAGAAACAACCTAGGGCTTTTCATAGAAGATTCAAAATCAAGAATTTCCTCCGTCAATCTTCGTGTATTTATGAACCAAGGTATGTACAATGTTCATTCATGGATTCATTCCACTCATTAAGCTCAAGAACTTTGTTTTATCTATAAATCATGGTATTTATGTTGTGGGTTATTTGTAATCATATTGTTGACGTTGATTGATTTCAAAGTTGGAATCTTTGTGTGTGTTTTCATGATATTATGTTAACATGTAAGATAAAATCCATGAATTTAGTTGCTTATGATGTGTAATTTGATGATTTCACCTATGCCCTAAATTGTGCATGCAAGATGTTTGATAAAATACTTGGAAGAGTAAAAATCATGCCCTATAGCCCAAAACATAAACTAAATGTGACATGTTTGTCATCCTCTTACGTTTAAATGGTTTTCATGCTATCCTTGTGAAATGTGTATGTTGTTGGAATGCCCATGATATTAGAACATGAGATTATGATATGATTATAAGCATTCCCGTCCATGTTAGATAGTATGTTAACCATGTACTTCGTGAAATTTCCAACTTATTATATTATGAATTGTTAATGTTGGTCATGTATTCAAGAAAGTCAGGCTTTGTCAATTTCCTTCCATCGAGTCTTGGGGGTACTTATACCCAATAATTTAGTTGTATGCCTAGATCCAATGTCATATTTTCAAGATACTCTCAGTCAAGTCATGTTCAGTAGAATTCAGTCAGTCTTATGACTCAGAAAAACTCAGTAATATTCCGTTAGTCAACGAAACTCAGTTAACTCGGTCCAGTTTAATTCAGTAATTCGTGTTCATTGTCTATTCAGATGGGAGTAAAAACTAGCACCGAGCGAATCCAAGGATGGGAACTCACCTGCCATTGGAGGGTGTGATTCTTAGGAGTAATCCTTGCATTCCAGAACTACGTAGCCAGCGTAGGTTGAGACATCATATCTGCTAGTTGAGGGTAGATGAGGTGGCTTAACCTGCTAGTTGAGGGTTCCCACCATTCTCATTAGAGTAACCTGCTAGTTGAGGGTCACTCACATGTTATCCTTACCAGTGGCGCGATATTGACACCCTTCCAATCAGGGCACAGATTAGACCCCAGTTCAGCTATAATGCGCCATTTGGGGCATGTCGGCTAGATAACTACTTCCCACAGTTTCAGTATCAGTATCAGTCAAGAACTCAAATAGTTCTTTAGATTTTAGGACTGTCAGATACAGTCAACTCAACTTAGTATGGAACTCAGATAGTTCCATCAGAATCAGGACTGTCAGATAAAGTCACTTATGTTATCAGTATTCAGATTCAATAATCATGTTATCACGGTATCAGTGTCAGTTATTATATCTCATGCCTGTATTCTCACGCTCATGATAGTCAGTCTGTTATCATTATTGTTCATGCATATGAACCCCATGTAATTAGCCTACCTCACATGCGTACCAGTACATTCAAAGTACTGACTCATTCGCGCTATGGTGTTTTATACCATAGGTTCAGAGACACGAGCTCCAGAGCACCAGTAGCATTCCAATCTCAACAGTCAGAGTTAGAAGTGAGTGATCTTTCGAGGACATGATCATTACTTATTTATGTCATTAATTAATTTATTAGTTGGGGACATGTCCCATCAACTCCTTATGCAGACAGTCATGTTTTAGAGGCTTTTCAGACTACAGTATGTTCAGATAATCTATTTCTGTTTTGTTTTGGGTATTTCATACCCCACCTAGATGTTTTATTTTATCAGATACTATGTCTCAGTTTTGAACCTTATGGTCTTTTCGTTCATGTTTCCGCATTATGCAGTATATTATGCAGTATACAGGTACAAAAATCAATCATGGGTTAGCTTGTGGTCCTTCGGGGTCATGATCACCGTGTAGCATTTCGGGTACCAGATTCGGGGCGTTACAGCGCTTCGCGCGTGTATCTCACTTTAATGAATTCAAATATTACACTAAATAGGATATTTGTTTAAATTGATAAAGATATGTATAATAATTAAATTCAGCATCTTTTGAATATGTAAAGATGGAGAATTTATTTAATTAAACCTAACATTTACAAAAAAAAAATCTCAAAACCGATTGACATTCATCTACCACCTGTAAACTATAACACAATAATATAATGATAGAGAAATGAAAACAATACAATTAAATCTAACTTTTACACAAATAATTCTCAAATTAGAGATATCAAAATAATACAATTAAACTTAATCTTTACGTAAAAAAAAAATTAATAGTATTTTTAATCAAAAGACGAATTTACAAAAGTAAAAATCTTTTATAAATCAACCAAACAAACTTGAATACACTTGAAGCACAAAAAATCACTGGGGTTGTGGCATCTCTTCGTGTAAATATAAGGTAGAGTAGTATATTTATTTTAGAATTCTAATTATGGTATATTAGAGATAAGGAAGGAAAAATATTTTATCTTTACTAAAAATAATAAAGGAATTTTATACCTAAACAAATTATACTACTATCACACATCCCTGTTAAAATAAGGAAAGAAAATTGACTTACCTTAACTAAAAAATAGTACACGTAATTTATAATTTTTTCAAAAATAAAAATTATTAGTATTTATGCATAAATACTAAAGAAATTTTATACTTAAACAAATTATACTACTATCATACATCTCTATTAAAATAAAGAAAGAAAATTGATATAGTATTCACCTTTGCTCATCCACCAAGTAAGTGAAGAGATGCTTTGTTCATTCTTAAAAGAAGTTTGACGGATCCGCCTTAGTCTTCATATGAACCAAACTATGTATATTCCTTGATGTTGTACACTCCAATATCCGAAACTTAGGCTACCCAGCTTTGCTGTTTTTTTTTTTTTTTTAATTTACCAACATAATGAAAACAAAGATGTGTAGATTGTAGAATATGATAATTAAAACTTTCGAGGGAATAGATGAAACACAACTACCAAGTGCCAATCATTCCTAAAAAATCAATTTCGCAGAGAACACTTTCGAGCAATATTTATACCTAAACAAATTATACTGCTATCAAACATCCCTATTAAAATAAGGAAAGAAAATTAATTTACCTTAACTAAAAAACAGTACATGTAATTTATATCTTTTTCCAAAAATATAAATTATTAATATTTACTTCTAAGATTGTATTTATTTTTCAAATATAAGGTACTATAATTAGGATTCTTTTAATAATGATGACTTTTTACTTTTCCAAAATATATATTATTAGTATTTATGTATAATTATAATTTAAAAAATAGTAAAAAGGATGATTTTATCTAAAGAATAATGTTTTAATAAAGGGTAAAAAGTTCAAATCACTTTTCTAAGAGTCTTCACACTTTTAATATATTATAGATTTGACATATTTAAATTTGACACGAAATTTTAAAAAATTAAAAAGACTTTTAAATTTTATGTTCATAAATTAAGGATATGTTGATTGTATCAAAATATTCTTTAATCTTGTGTATTAAGTTTGACAAATGGATAATTAAAATTAAAAAATTGATAACAAGGAAAGGAATCATTCTTTTTAAACAAATTAAAAAGAGAAATAGATCAAACAAATTGAAATGAGAGAGTAGGAAAACCTTAGTAGCTTAGTTGGTTGACTACATGAATTCCCATCTTGTTGGTGAAGATTCGATTCCCACAATTTAACCCCCTCCACCCCCTCGATCTCCCCTTCTCCTACCCCTACTTTTTATGAGGGAGTAATAATTAATCTTTTACATAATCAAGATGACATTAATAATTTCTTTAATTTTTTTGCTAATTTAGATAAATCTATTTTTACATAATTAAGAAATTATATCAAATTAGTATTAATTAATCAAGGATAATATAGTAAAAATATTTTTTATTTTTTGGAGAAATTAAATTATAAAGAGTGTACACAAGCAAAAGAAAAATCATAAAGTATGAATCAGATGAAATATTAGATTACTCCTTATATTACTTATCGAATAATTTAGTAAAAATACTTGGTACTTTCTATAGATAAGTTTAAGAAGATACATATTAAATATGTCACGAAATTATATCAACTAGTTTAATTGCACGTGCCTCGCACATGTAACGCTTGATTATTTAAAATTAAATGATTTTATTTATTGCGGTGATTTTAATAAAGTGTAAAAGTTCAAATCAATTTTCAAAAATCTTTCACACTTTAATATAATAATGTAAACGTAAATATATACACATATATGTTTTACCAGTTTCAAGTGGTTGATGAATTATCACTTTTGCATTTGTGTACCTTTTTTCCTTGTTGCACGGGCTAAGAGAGACGCATCAATTTAAATTCTATTTGTGTTACGAATTTTTTTATATTTAAAATCTTTCCTTATTTTTAAAGTCAAATCTTTACAAAATTATTGATTAAATTCTTATTACGTACTTAAAACTTTTAATAATCTGGTACTTCTTAAATTTTTCTTATTCTAATAGTTTTACATTTGTTTTTAGATTTTTCAAATATTTTTAGAATCAAATGTAGTTGATTTAGAATTCTTAAGCTAATGGAAAAAGAATCTGTTGTCATTAATTTTGATGACTTTTAATATGGAATTTTTTTACCATAAATATATTTAATTAATTTTCAACTCTTAAATTAAGAATAAATATTGAAATTCTGATGACTTGTAATAAGGAAAAGTTTTTACCATAAATATGTTTAATTAATTTTCAATTCCTAAATATTAGAAAAAAATAATGAAAAAATGATTTTGTCTAAAGTAAGGACTTTTAATGAAGGATAAAAAGTTCAAACAACATTTCTAAGGTCCTTCACACTTTTAATATATTATAGATATAGATTATAGATATAAATATAGATTATAGATTATAAATAAAGATTATAGATTATAGAATATGCAGTAAAAATATACATACAAATAATGCCTCTTTAATTTATTTATTTTTTTATAATTATATATCTAAAAATTGGAGTCAGGCCTAGTGAAACTAGTATCCCACCCTTAACCAGAGGTCGAGGGTTCGACCCTGGGCATGGAGAAAACTTTGTTGGGAGCGCTACCCCCGAATGGGGCCCTACCCGACGTGAATCCGGATTAATCATGCTCCAATGCGGGTACCGGACACCGGATAGGAAACCCAAAAAAAAAAACTAGTATCCCAAATAAACAAGGGAAAAGGACAGAAACAACACTTTAAATTAAACAATTTTCACGAAAATGACCATGAAATTTAAATTTTACTTTCTAACCATTTCAACTTGTTGACTTGTTTTATACCGTTTCTACACACCTTCTATATAGTTTCTATACATATCTTATAGATATAAATATTCTATACGAAAATTATACAGTTTCGATACGCAATTTATATAATAATTGTACTTTTTTTACATATTTTATACAATAATTATATAATTTTCATACATTTTTTATTATATATATATATATATATTATACATATACATATTTGATAGAGCTATAAAATTTCTATACATATATCTCATATAGATACATATTCCAAAAAAAAAATGAAAAGAATTGAATTGAGGGAAAATTAAAATAAAAAATAAAAAGTGAAGGTGGTGGTGGGAGAGGGGGGGCTGGAAGAGTGTTGGGGTGGGGTGTGGGGGTTGGGGGTGGGGACGAGGCTGGGAGAGGTGTGGAGGGGCTGGTGAGGTGTGGAGGGGTAGGGACAGGGCTGGGGTAGAGGGGCTGGGGGTGGGGTGGGATAGGGCTGGGTAGGGTGTAGGGAGTGGGGACGGACTGGGGTGGGGAAGGGCTGGACGAGTGTTAGGGTTGGGTGAGGTGGCTGAGGGTGGGGTGAGATGGGGTTGGGTGGGGGTGTAGGGGTGGGGACGGGCTGGGGTGGGGAGGGAAAAAAATATTTTTATTTTTTTAATTTTTAAAAATATTTGAATTTTTTTAAAAAATATTTTTAAATTAAAAAAGATGGAGGAAAAAAAAGGACTTTTTTTTTTAATTATTTTAATGTAAAATTGGCCAAAAATTGACCCCCACTCGCATCCCAAGGCGAGTGGCTACACTCTTTTTGTCCTAGTCACCATTTCAATGCCACATAGGTAAGGTCAACGGTCAAGGGGTGCAAAATATTACTTTTTAATGGGTTCAAGGGTCCAAATGACAAACATGTAAGTAGAAGTGTACAACTTACAAAATCAACATAGTACAGGGTCCGGAAGGTCATTTTGCCTTTATTTTAAAAAGTGGTGTACTTTTCCTAATAAACAATCCTACAAGTAGGGGTGTACATAGGTCGGGTTGGTTCGATTTTTATTAAAAGAAAAATCAAACCAATCATGTCGGTTTATTAAAACTATAAACCAAATCAAACCAATATAAAATTAGTTTTTTCGATTTAGGTTTTAGTCGGTTCTTTCAGTTTTTCGTTTTTATTTTTATTTTTTTATAATATTTAGTTTTTATAATTATATTGTGATCGAAGACTAAATCAAATATGTTTTCACTCATGTGCGAGTCAATTCCTTATTGTCATTCAACTTAGCAAAATGTCTCACTAAAGTCATTTATCTTTTTTTTTTTTTTCCAATAATATCATTCAAGTTTGTGCATTTTCTTTACAAACTAATAATTGTTAAAAGTGACTCAAAAAATGACCAAAATAGTCCATCAAGTTTGAAATTTGAATTTAAATAGTCCCAATTTTTTACATGAAATATTAATAGGCTTCCAATTATTTTTACTTTTGTACTTCTTAAATTAGTTTTAAATATATTTTATCAATAAGTGCATAATATAATTTAAAAAGACACAAATCATAATATTAAAAACGAATTAAAAAGACAAAGAATGTTAAATTAGAGCTTAAAATAGGTAGTTATGTTTTAAATGAAATAAATATGAAGTACATTTATTGCCCAAATTGGTAAATGTATTAAGTTTTTACAACCAAGTTGACCAGGCGATATAATTTTCTCTGAAATAATATCACAAGATTGATAAAAATAATATTGAAACCTTCAAACATTTTTAAGTTACGAAATGGTTATATAAAATCACTTAATTTTATTTGATAGTGAATGATTGATGTTATTATCATTGTATCCGTTAATATGCATTATTTTTTAAAATAAAAATTATTTAAAATATTTATATATGGTTCTTCTACTAGCTAAAGATCCTAGTTTTTTTTTATTTGCAGGAATTCATCGTCTTCTTTATGAATTGTAATTTTTTCGACAATAATTTGGAGTAGAAGAAACTAACAACTAACTTGAACTATTTTATCAAAAATAAAGATTAATCCTAAAATGAATAAATATAGAATATTATTTTATTATTGAATTCCTAAATTTCCAATTAAATACAGTACATATAAACTCATTTCTAACAATTTTTATTGCAAATTTTGGTGGACGTCATTAGATTTAATGTCACAGTTAGAAGTTGAAAGAAGACTGTACTCACTATATTTTATAGTTGAAAGGTTATTGATATTTCGTATTGTTAACTAATAAGGATCATTTAAATTCAAAGTTCAAACTTAAGGGATTTTTTTGATCATTTTTCTCTCATTTTTTGAGTCACTTTTAGCAATTATTGATTTTTAAGAAAAATAGATAAAGTTCGATGATATTATTGGAACAAAAAAAAGATAAATGACTTTATTGTGATATTTTCCTAAGTTGAGTGACAATATGAGGAATTTACTCCTCATGTGCTAATGAAAACCCACAATTATGAAAAAATGAGGAGTGAAAAACTCTCTTGAAATTAAAAAGTGAGGTGAAGAGTGAAAATTTTAGGTTTTAAGTTTATATTGAGTTTTGGATTATTTAATTAGCAATTAATGAACAAATATTACAACTTAAAGATCCAAATCTGAATATATATCTACATCTACTTTCAAATTACTGAAAATTACTAAAACTAGTTCAAAATGTATTTAAAAAGTAGATTATAATTAATATTTTAAGTATAAAAAGTTAGAATATTATATATATATATATATATTATAAATATATAAAGTATTTAAAAATTAGATTATAATTAATGAATAAAAAGTATATATATTTTATGTATAACTAGTTGAAAAAGTATTTAAAAGTAGATTATAATTAATATTTTATGTATAAAAAGTTCGAATATATATATATATATATATATTATATCGGTTTGATTCAGGTTCAGTTTGATTTTTTTTTTATCAACACCAAACCAAATCAAGAATAATCGAGTTTTTTTTTCTAACGTCAAATCAGCCAAACCAAATCATAAATCGATTTTTTTTTTCAGTTTGATTTGGTTCATCGGTTCGATTGACTTAACGGTTTTATCTGTACACCCCTAACTACAAGTATGTCCAAAAAAAGAAATAGAAGAGGAAGGTTCCGACTTACCAAACGACCCGTTTACCCGCCACATTTTATTGGGGTCGGGTCTAACAACTATCTTACCACCATCAATGATGAGGAGTCCTCGGGAAAAGCAAACATTTTGGTAAGCAGTCAGTCTTTTATTTATTCCCCCAAATAGAAAAGGAACCCATTCATCCATCTCACACTCCCAACAAAATCAAACTCAAACTCAAACTCAAAATCAAAATCATCTGAGAAAACAAAAACAAAAACAAAAACAAAATGGAGTTGGAGGTTCGAGTCGTTGGCGGAATGGAGAGCTGCTTCGTATCGCTACCAGTGACATTAATCCAAACTCTGGAATCCACTACTGCTTCTGGCTACCTTCCTCCTATTCTAGCCCTCGAACTCCGCTCGGGTAACAACCTCTGGCGCCTAGCCTGGTCCGGTTCCGCCTCATCCAATCCTTTTCCTAATTCTATTCAGGTCCGCACTTCAATTTAGTAGCACAAAATTAGTTGGATATTTTATAAATTAGGATATTCAAAAATCAAAACTACACGAAAGTACTATTCAGTTTCTTGGTTTATAGCCTCTGTTCGAAAGCGGTAAAATGACCAGGCTAACTTTAATTGTAATAAGCAGAGGTAACTGTAGTACTGTACTGTGTTCAATTTCTCGGTTTATAGACTGTGTTAGAAGGTGGTAAAATGATTAGGCTAACTTTAGTAGTAATAAGTGTCCCGGATGACCAGACCAGTTTGTATCATGGCATTCCTTTTACAATAGTGTGATAGGTAACTGTACAATGTTCAGTTCTCGGTTTATAGACTCTGTTAGAAGGGGGGTGTGGTAAAATGATTAGGCAAACTTTAGTAGTAATAATAAGTAGAGTTAACTGCACAATTTTTTTTTATTTTTTTGTTAGTTATGTGTATTTTTGTTGTTTGTTGTGTGTGGATGTAGATTGCACAGCAATATGCAGAGTGTATTGGCTTGTCGGATCGTACTGTGGTTCAAGTAAAAGTGTTGTCTAATTTGCCTAAAGCGACTATGGTTACCATAGAGCCAGACACTGAAGATGATTGGGAAGTTTTGGAGCTTAATGCTGAGCATGCCGAGCAGGCTATCTTAAAGCAGGTGCTTAATATTATTAGTATGTGTTATTGAGAGCTAGTTTGTTGTTCCGTTTGTTTAAAGTTCTTCCTTGTTGATTCTTATCAAAGCGTAACTTTTTCTCGTTTATATCAATTTGTTTTAGTCTTTACAGGTTTTTCTGTAGTTTTTGCTTATAAATGGTTAAGACCAAAGTTTGTTACCTTTGTCAAAT
Organism: Capsicum pubescens; assembly: GCA_030864215.1. Taxonomy (NCBI): domain Eukaryota; kingdom Viridiplantae; phylum Streptophyta; class Magnoliopsida; order Solanales; family Solanaceae; genus Capsicum; species Capsicum pubescens. The sequence continues at coordinate 79,524,484 of CM061541.1, read as the reverse complement.
AAAAAAGGTTAAGATCAAAGTGGAATGATAAGAGGCTACCGGGGTATGATCTTTCATGTGAACCTTATCCCTAATCACTTAAAATTTCATAAGAATGCCGATGCATAAGACTGTGACATTAGTGTTGGAGCCAGAGATTCTAGCGAACTGCTTATTCCTTTGAGAAAAGGAAAAAAAAAAAGAAAAAAGAAATGACAATTACAGTTGGAATGACCACCCTATGGGATTTGTAGTTTGGGAAGATGGGGATGGAGCAGTAAAAGGGTGAAAAAAGTGCAAGGGTGGTGTAGCTGCAGAGCAACATGTTTATTTGTATACTTTTTCCTTGTTGCTCTTCTGATTTCTTGCATTACTCTGACAGATTCCTATATTTGTTTCAGTGTGATACATAAATAAATCTCAATTCGTACAGTTTTTAAGAAGGATCCAATCTAATGAATGTTGTGGTCTATGGACATTACTAAGATAAATAAGCAATGGATAAACGGATGCTTTATGGGGTTTTGTTAGCTTAAGGAAACATATGCCATTCATCCCGAGAAGTCAAGGCTGTTGGACAATTGATCAAACTTCCATTTTTTTTTTAAAGTAATCTCTTTTATAGTTGAATTTATGAGAAACTGACCTGCTGTGCGGCAGTAAAGTCGGATTTGATAGCTTTGATACTCAAGTCAATCCTGTGCTGCTGGAGAAAAGAATCGTACTATTGGTTGCTGAATGGCATCCTTTCTTTTTTACTCTGTTTTTGGTTTATTGCTCAAAAATTCCACCAGAAAGTACTAAAAATTTAAAGTAGAATAAGCATGTGCATCTATAATGTTTTGGCAACTTGTGGGAGAGAATGCTTGATTGTTTCAGATCCTACGTACTATCTATAGTTGTCTGTGTGGTAGGTACCAAGTGTACGAGTCCATGTAAGCAGGTTGGCCAGAGTTCCACAGTTATTTAAAGAACTAAAAAAAGTAATCCCTGTCCATAGAAAAAGGAGGACAGAGATACTCTCTAAAATTCTATAAAAATATTAAGACTTAACTTATGACGTGACATACTCCTTTTAAATACTAGAGGCCACAGTCTCAGTTCGGTCATGCCAAATTAATATCCATTTTGATTAATTTGAGCATATTACCGAGTATTATATACATTTTCATGTTTTTCCTGGTTGCGCACTTTCAGTTCGCTCCACTAATTAAATCTGAATAATTTTGTTCTGTCTGTAAGTTTCTTTCAAAGCAGTGTAAAGTTAAAAAAAAAAGAAAACAGTGTCAAGTCAAACAAAATATTTAACGTGAAACCCAGGGACTAATAATCTTTTCTTGACCAATATTCAACCATTTTGTATGTTATGCAGGTTGCTATTGTCTATGGAGCTATGCGATTTCCTTTGTGGCTGCATGGACAAACAATTATCACATTTAAAGTTGTTTCAACCTTTCCGCTGACATCGGTAGGTAAGATGATGTTAATTCATTGGTGGATCGATTTGATTTATTCCTTATAGTTGTGCTCTATTTCTGGATAGAAACTTGGTTAATTTCCTCCAAAGCTTGCCCAACTGTAATCTAAAGTTTCTGAAGAGAGATGCATGCCGTGGAGTTTAGTGTCTACTTTATTTCATGTATTATTTGACAATGTTGCCTAAATCCTTGTATTACTTACTAGAAAGAGAAGATAATTGCTGGTGTCTATTACCAGGGACTGTCGTTTACCAAGATCATGGATTAAGGCTTCTTGTTGCCTTCATTTAATATATACATGTTGTTATTTAAGGATGGAAGAAGATTACGATGTACATTTTGATGAATGTTTGCATGTTTGCATATTGGCAATGTGCCTGTTTGATTTTTCGCCTCTTCCTTTTAACTTCATATTGGTAGCAAATGATGTCAACAGTGGTAGGACATATAAAATGTTCTTTTCATGCGCTTAATCTGTATTTTGTAAACTTCAAATTCGTGAATATCTGACTTGCCTGGTTGTTATCAGTACAACTTGTCCCAGGAACTGAAGTTGCTGTTGCTCCAAAAAGGCGCAAAAGAAATATTAATTCGGGTGAGGATTCCATGATGCAAGACGATACTCTTTCAGTCTCAAAGGCACTATTGAGAGTCCAAGATTCTGATGATCAATGTGTTCACAAATACGAGGCTGATGGATTCGAGATGAGAGTGGTTTTAACCTCTGCTATCTTCATTCATCCTGAGACAGCCAGTATATACGCTTTTGAACCTCTTCAGACTGTGGTAATAATTCCCAGATCGGTTCCCAGACAAACCAAGAAAAATAATGAGATAGATAGTCGTAGAGGGAAAAATAGTGTAACTTCAAAGGAAGGGAATGCAGGGGTTCTACCTGACAAGCACGATTTCCATCAAGCAATGGTTCGTCTAATATTTTCAGAATCAGTGGCTAAAGGACATATCATGCTTCCTCGGTCTATTCGGCTTTATTTGAGAGCAGAGTTACACTCATGTAGGTTTTTCTTTCAGAACTTAAATTGATGCACCAACTGCAGAGAAGCTGGTGTTATCTAGACAGTTCAAGTAATTACTCTTTATATGGCCAAGACTTGCATACAGGAAGCAAGTGATGTCTATTTTCATTTCTTATTATTTTGTTTTGTCTTATACCATTTGAACTATTTTATTCTTTGTGATCCAACTTCCATAGAAAATAGAAAAATAGGGAACATCACATTCATTTTGTCACTTGTTTCATTGATTAATAAAAGTTGCTTATCGTCCAACCTGCTAGCAACCACTCTTTAAAACCCCCTCCGGTCAGAAAAGTAATAGAAGAACCTCAAAAAGGCTTTGCAGACATCATTGCATTTGAAACCTTTAGCCAAGTCATAAAGGGAGCTTTCTGAAGGTTACCTTTTGATGTATGTCAATTACGATTGACATGTTCCGGACTAAAATGTTTCTCGTGTGATGTCCAGCATTGTATCAAGATATAAGTTGGTTTGCGAACAATTATTTCACTTCGATTTTCCTACTGCCATCTTAAAAAGAGTTACTCTGTTTCCAGGTGTATATGTGAAGAGATTCAATGTGAAGTTGAAGAAAGAGATTCCTTTAGTTTCGCTTTCACCTTGTGAATTCAAGATATTCCCTGAGACTGGGGTTTCTGAAGAAAATAATGCTGAGGTTTTGGGAAAGAATAATAATAATAAAACATTAACAACACTTCTCAGAACCAATTCAGATATTGAAATGGGTACTATTGATTGGTCAATCCATGAGAAAATTGCCGCAGCCTTTTCTTCTGAATCTAGCAAGGAAGACAAAGAAACGAGCATCAAGTCTGATATCAAAAAGGACATTGCAGCTTTTTTGCATAGATGGTGCCTTGCACAATTACATGTTGTCACGATCAAGGCGGGAGTGGAAGTTAAATCATTGATTTTAGGAAACACAACTTTGCTTCACTTCAAAGTGAAAGACAACAGATCCATAAAACATGGTGTTCAGACAATGAATGGCGGAGAAGCATCACTAGATGCCATTTATATGTTGTCAACTTCTGATGAATCAATATGTGATGAAAAGTTTGATGCTTATGAAGTTGCATTTGATGAAGGAAGCAAGTTAACTACCAGCCCAGAAAGCTTCGAACCTTGGCTTGGAAAGCTTCAACTAGGCCACGGCCTTTCCATTAGGACTGTCAGAGAGAAATTATTTGCTAAAAGCACCAGTCTTACAACTTCTTCATTAGACTGGATGGGGACGGCTGCACCTGATGTGATTAATAGTAGGTATTTCCTTGTTTTATTTGCGTTAATGCATTTAAGTATCTGAACCTAACTCTAAATGCATTGGGATGTATGGTGAGCCTTTCACCGGCAAATATTCTACTCTTCTTTCTTCCGCCCTTCAAGGACATTCTTTTCTATTTTTTACTGTGTAAATGATGATATATTCAATCAGTAAGGTTTTGGTAAAGTTGTATGAGAAAGCTATGCTTACATTTCCAAAATGCAACATGCATCAGAGCCTTTACATTGAACAAGGTTTCTGCTCTATGTGCTAGATAAGGCGGAGTATGTTTCTGTAATAGTAAGGGGCCAGCACAGAATGGATAAAGGAAGGGATATGTCAGGATATATTAAGAGTCCACTATAATGCTGGCAGGATCAGCGGATTGATGAAAGACTTAAGATGATATGGAAGGCTGTTCCTTTTTGTATTTCTGGACTGTTTTGGCTGGTGAGAAACAAAAGATGCTTTGATAGAAAGACAATATTTATTTTGTAAAACATAGGTGTTAACAAAATTTATACTTGTGGTGTAAGGGCCATATGTTAGATAGTATGGCACAATTTTGTACTCTTTGGATAGTATGGGTCATAGATGAATTTTGTACTATTTTCTGTATCTCTGTGGTACTGACTTCTTATAAATAAATTACATTACCTTACCAACAACAACAACAAAAAGGAAGGAATAAATTGGAGGGTAGTGAAGAGATTGATACCGTGAACTGTGGATGTGGAAGGAAAAGGGGTGGGCAAATGAAGAGATGGAAGCCGCATAGATCACTAGCTGCAGAAGACCTGGGAAAAGAAATTTTGGAGTGGTGAAAGATCTTGGTTATTCAACATTGGGACTTGGGTGATAGTTGAAGGTTGCTTTCATGTGAAATGGAGAGGTATAGCTTTCGTATTATTTCCATGTTTCATTCTTCAATAACGCAGATGGCTGTCACACTCACATGCTATGTATGATAAAAGGACTAGGTTTGGGCCATTGGGCAATGGAATAAGTATTTAAGCTACAAAATTTACCAAATGGGAGAGCATGAATTGCGAATAAAAGAATGGAGTGTGCAATATTTGGTACTTGTTTGTTCTGATGCCTTTAGCAATCTCGGTTTTCAAATTCTCATTCATGTTAGTTGATGGAGAAATAAATCCGCATAAAGCCATTATGTGGTTGGTAGGATAAATGGATGGAGGAATACTTTTGCCAATTAGAAACTGACAATCCAAGTTACCAAACGCATTGACATCAGTGAAGGTCGTGAAAAGTTTCAGCTTTAACGGAAAAGATTGTGACGATATTTCTGTTATGCAAGTGTGTAGTATGTCACAGAGAGTTGTGCACATTCCTTTCGTTGTCTGCCTAGTTGATTTTGTGACTGGAGAAATTTCTTTTTTATTCAGACAAGTACTATTTTTTCACCTTGACTGAATACTATCATCACTTTGCAGGGTTGGCAGTTTTGTTATCTTCTGCATCTTGGATGTTGTCCAGTGCTTATGATTTTCCGCTGCCAGGACATATTCTTATCCATGGGCCTTCTGTGAGTTCCTTTTTTCTAGTTCCTTTTTGATAAGAATCGGGTTACGTTAATAAACAAGAAAATAATGCGGAAGCGAAAATACTAAGATTCAAGGCAAGAAATTAAAGATAGGTAAAATTGGAGAATAAAATCCCCAATTTCGAGGTTAAGTGCTAAGAACCCTAATTGATCTTAGTATTCAAAATTAGCGGATTAAGACTAATTATGATACTAATAGAGTCAATTCAAGAACTTAGATCAAAAGTGATCTAAACCCCTATTTCAAAGAAACTAAAGACAACAATTAGTATAAGTCTAATCACCTTCTTTAATTAACTTTAATAGAAACCAAAGATATCAAATTAAGAATTAATCTTACCTCCTAAAGAATCGTTCTTATAGGGTTTCAAGATAAATCCCAAGTAGCCACACACAAAGGTGTAATAATAATAATATTGTCTCACTCAAAATAACAAAATCCACCCCTATATACATTGGGAAAAAACCTATCCCAAATAGCATGAGATTCGAATTCTACTTTTATGGAAATAAATAAATCTAGGAAACTTTAAACTAGGAATTTAATATCAAAAATAAATCCCTAACAAAATAAGGAAAAGTTCACAAATTTAATCAAAACTCATATGGCCCAATCTTCTTCCGTTTGGACTTGGACTTGAATCGTGAAATATGTATAGCACTTAGCCCATGCTTCTCCATAATTCTCGGGCTCGTTCTTAGGTTTTTCTTCCATCATAAGTTCTTCTTGATTCACATTGAAGCCCGTCAATTTTAATGCAAGTGGGCTAGATTGGATGCTATCACTTTTGGTGTGTATGTGCTGAATATTAGGATGTTGTGATCTCTGAAGAGCTTGAAAGTGAACTAATTAGGTGGTTTACAAGTTACTTTGTTTTTTCCCTTTCTGCTGGTATAATGTTTGGTTCCTCGGGAGATGGAACAGTCTAGGAAATATTAACTAATTTATTTCTCCTTTCATGCTTTCCAAGTCAAAAGGGAAAGAAAGAAAGGTCCCAGAGGTCAACACAAAAAAGACGAACATAGTAAAAAGGGAGAAGAGCAAGCTGTACATCCTCTGCTATTGTTTTATATGCTTTAGTTGTCTAGAACATTCTTCCAACAACCCCGGTTTAACTTGGTCTCTGCAATGTTTAGATCATTAGATGTGTGGAGTCCGCAAGATTCAGTGGCCCACAATGTAGGGGCACCATACAATCCTATTCGTTTGGTTTAATTTTTTTTTTTTTTTTTTTTAAAGTTAAACAAGCTCTTTGAAAATTAAGGAAAATGATTTCCTTAATGGAAGTAGGGAAAACAAGTGGCAATGCCTTCTACCACTCTCAAAATCACCCACTCCACCCCATGTCCACCCCACCCCACCCCCCAATTTATTTTTTACGCTCCCACCCACTCCACCCTCCACCCCCACCCCCTATTTTTTTTTTTTAACTTTTATTTATTTATTTATTTATTTATTTTTCTAACTCCACTCCACCCCACCACCGAACCCCCGACCCACCCATTGCGCCCCTGCCCCCCTCCCCCACCACAATATCTATCACTCTACTCTATTCATTGTCATTGTTTTGTGCATACAAATGCTTTTAGGATAATAGTATGAGCTTGCGTACTGAACACAATAAAATAAGTAAGCAACAATTTATTTCCTAGAAAATGTTTTTTCCATGGAAAACATTTACCTCCGTACCGACACACCCTTAGAGCTTATTTCAGGAGATAATTTATGCTCATTTCTTCTTTTCCTTCTTTAACCTGTGAACATAGAAATTTAGGAAGAAGCCCAAACAAAAAGAAAAAAAATTCCGAACCACAAAATGCTAGAATATAAGGAAAGAACGAAGCTGAATGGCTTCCACTCTCTTGAGGAAGTCGACTAAGACTAACACGTATCTAAAATTTGGCTCCTTGGGATAGAAGACATGCAAGACTGGGACCATAGCATCTCAGTTATGGCATATGTTCCTTGGTATTTTCAATGTAAAATAATGACGTGAACCAGCTTAAAGGATGCTATTATATGCTGAATGGCAAAAGGGGGAAAAGACGGTGTATAGGCATATGGATTATAATTACAACTTGTATTTTATGGGTGATATAGAATGGAAAACAAGCTGGTGTTTTGAGAATAAAGAGGCTGCAACACATGTATACAACATAGATACACTTTTTGGACAAAATTGGAAATGTACTTATTAGCTGTTTGGACAAATTTGAAATATTTATACAACGTATATAGTAGTACTTTGAGTTACTTCACTCTTGAGAAACTGTAGGAGAACGTACATGTATCTTTTTGTAACAATGCTCTCAACAAATCAACACTTGTTTAGTGCACTCCAAATTGATGAATAAAATTCCGTTGTGCATCTTATGGACAATTTGGCTAGAGAGGAACAAAGCTTGTTTTGAAGGGCAGAGAACACACATTTCTAGAAATATGGATAAATGTTTACGAAATTTGTATTTCTGGAGTAAACGCTGCTTAATAGAAAGTTTGAACCAGTATATGTATATCGATTTAGTGGATATGCTAGGAAGAAGAGCATAGGAGCTGTTTTTTGTTTTTATGGTGTTTCTGTTTCTTTTCTTGTACCATCTTGGCACAACAACAACAACATACCCAGTGTATTTCCACAAAGTGGGGTTTGGGGAGGGTAAAGTGTATGCAATTCATACCACTACCTCAGATGAATTAAAGAGACTATTTCTGATACCCCTGGCTCGCGACAAATAACGGTATAACATAAAAACAAACAACAAAATGGAGTAACACACCACTGGATAATAACAGAAACTAGATGCTCACAGAGTAATACTATGAACTATCTATCCAAAATCACAAACATTACCAAAACACCACAAACAAGAAACTACAAGGCACATGCATAACACTATGACTATAGGTACATCGATAAACAAAGCACTCCTCCCTACTAGTAAGGACACACTCCTATCCACTAACCCTCTACCCTTATCCACGTCCTCCACACCTTCCTATCAAGGGGCATGTTGTAATGTCTCCATGTCATGCCTAATCACTTCTCTCTAATATTTCTCCGGCCTACCTCTACCCCATCTGAAACCATCTATAACGAGCCTCTCACACCTCCGTATTGGGGCATTCGTGCACCGCCTCATCACATGTCCAAACCATCTCAACCTCACTTCCTGCATTTTGTCTTCCACCGAAGCCACTCCCGCCTTCTCGAATAATCTCATTTCTAACCTTATCCCTGACCGTAAGTCCACACATCTATCTCAACATCCTCATCTCCGCCACCTTACTTTGGATATGGTAGTTCTTAATTGGCCAACACTCCGCTCCATAAACCGGTTGGATTGCCACTCTATAGAACTTTCCCTTAAGCTTAAGCTTAAGAGGCACCTTCTTATTACACAAGTCTCCCGAAGCGAGCCTCCATTTAGCTGCACCAATACAATGCATGACATCCTCGTTAATCTCTCCATTCCCCTGAATCATAGAACCAAGATACTTGAAACTATCTTTCTTCCGAAGAATCCAGCTTCACTATCATGTCAACCTCATGCGTCAAATCACTAAACTTACACTCTAAGTACTTCGTCTTGGTCCTGCTAAACATAAACCCTTTAGACTCTAGGGTCTGTCTTCAAACCTCCAACTTATCATTAATCATTAACTCCTCTTGGATCTTGTCAATAAGCACTACCATCAGCAAATAACATACACCAAGACACCTCCCCTTAATATGCTGTGTCAATACATCCATCACCAAGACGAATAAAAACGGACTAAGAGGCGATCCCCGTGCAACCCTGTCAAAACAGAAAAGTGCTCCAAATCTCCTACTACCGTCCTCACACGAGTCTTCGCTCCGTCTTACATGTACTGAATCGACCTAGTGTACGCCACAGGCACACCTTTAACCTCCAAACACCTCTACAAAACCTCCCTGAGACTTTATCGTCCGCCTTCTCAAGATCGATGAACGCCATGTGCACAACCTTTTTCCTCTCCCTATATTGCTCCACTAATCACCTCACAATATGAATAACTATGGTAGTTGAGCAATCTGGCATGAAACCAAACTGATTCTCGAAAATAATCATGATCCTCCTCAGCCTCAACTCTACAACTCTTTCCCAAACCTTCATAGTATGACTCAACAACTTGATACCCCTATAGTTGTTACAATTCTGAATGTCCCCCTTGTTCTTATATAAAGGAATCATTGTACTCCATCTCCAAGCTTCCGGCATCTTTGTTGTCCTAAAATGATGTTAAACAACCTTGTCAGCCACTCCATGCCTGCCCCGCCGGTGCTCTTTCAAAAATCCATCGGAATCTCATCTGGCCCAATTACTCTACCCCTATGTATTCGACGAATAGCATCCTTGAACTCCTCGACCTTGATACACCTACAATAACCGTAATCGTGACAACTCTCTGAGTGCTCCAAGTGCCCTAGCTCTAAACCTTCGACCCCCTCGTTGTTCAGAAGTCTATGAAAATAAGATTGTCACCTTTGCCTAATGAGGGTGTCATCCACCAATACTTTGTCATCCTCACCCTTGATGCACTTCACTTGGTCAAGGTTACGGGCCCTCCGCTCCCTAGTCTTGGCAAGCCTATACAACTTCTTATCCCCACCTTTCTCCTTTAAAGCCGCATATAAGCTCTTGAAAGTTGCTGTCTTTGCCGCGGTAACCGCTAACTTAGCCTCTCTCCCAGCTAACTTATACTCCTCTCTATTCGTTCGCTTCTCCTTGTCATCCATGCTCTCCCTCCGGTGCTTGCCAGATCAGCCTCTCGAGATACCCAACACCTCCCTAGCTGTCTCCCTGATTGATGTAACTGACAGTCGTCTCCCACATACCATCCACACCCCCACTACTCTCCTAAGCCCTCATAGTCGTAAACTTCTCCCTATCTCCAAAACACTGGCCAAAGTCAAGCTCCCCACTTAATCCTGAGTCGATCCTCCACACCCCTCTTTTTCTGCCTTTCCAAGTCCATCACCATAGGCTTATGTTGGGTCGAATGATTCTCGCTAGGTATGACCTTGCAGTCTTTACATAGCACTCTATCACTCTTCCTAAGGAACAAAAAGTCTATCTGAGTCTTGGCCACCAAACTACGAAAGGTAATAAGGTGTTCCTTCTTCTTCGGGCTCGAATTCGTTGCCAACAAACCAAAGGCCCTAGCAAAATCCAAAATTGAGGCTCCTCCTTCATTCCTCTCCCCGAAACCGAACGCTCCATGCACATCATCACAACCTCTCGATAATGACCCTATATGCCTATTGAAATTACCTCCTACGAAAAGCTTCTTGGTGCTTGGCACGCCTCTCGCCACCTCATCTAGAGTCTCCCAAAACCTTTTCTTCTTCTCCTTATCCAAGCCCACTTGCGGAGCATAGGCACTAATAACGTTCCACGTAGACTCTCCAATGACTAACTTAATCGACATCAACCTATCGTTGACTCGCTTAACCTCCACCACCTGCCCTTAAGCTCTTCATCTACTAAGATACCTACCCCATTCCTATGCCTCATGCTACCGGAGTACCACAACTTATACCCGTCCGCATCCTTCGCCTTAGACCCTACCCATTTTGTCTCCTGGACACAAGCAATACTAATCTTCCTCTTCCTAAGAATCTTCACGAGCTCTATGGACTTACCTTGAAGAGTTTCTATGTTCCACGACCCAACACTCGACCTATAGGCTCCCTTATCCCACTTAACCCTACTACCCTTCACCCCCAACCCTAGGCTGGACCCTAACCCAAACCCCGATCTCACCCTGGACTCGATCCCAACCCCAACCCCAACCCCAACCCCAACCCCGACATATGACATGACTCTAGTCTATCATCGACCACCAAAGCCACTACTCAATAAGAGAAGGAAATAAGAAGGCGCACAAATATTTAAGGCTACAAAACAAGGCTTAAAAAGAAACAATGGTTTATAACGAATGAAATCAGTAATGAAGTGTGAAGCTGTGTCAACTATATGCTATGGACCAAAAGATATGTGTCTCCACTAACTACTACAACACCACAGAGAAACAAAAACAATAATCGGGATAATCACAGACGAGGGATCAATAGACAGAGATACCACTATGGCTGAAATAGGAGATATCAGTCACCAACAAACCAAAAACATGAAAGAACTAGATGAGAGGAGCGAGTGCACTTGATGCGATGTGAATGCAGCGTTCACCTGATCTTGGTCGAGTTGTTAGGTTCCGGCAATTTGATGATGAAATTGGTTTCTGGAACTTGTTGGCAGGGATGCTGCACGTCAGTCTAGCTGCTGGCCGGAGGGACACCGAATCTGGAAGATCCTGTAAAAGGAAGAAAGCACAACAAAAAAGACAAAAGTGCTGTTTCCAACGAGATTTTTGGTCGATTTCGCCGGAAAGAGGTGGTCGCTGACGGAAAAATCCGACTGGAGAGAGAGAGATGGTCGTCGGAAAAAGCAAGATCTGGAAAAGAAAGAGAGTCGCCGGACGAATCAAGATCTGAAAAAGAAAGAGATCGCCGGACTAAGCAAGATCTGGATTGCCGGAAATGAGATCTGCGGATACGAAGGTCACCGGAGAAGAGGTTGCGGAGATGGTCGGTGGTTTAAGGTACCACCTTGGTACCTTTTAATAAATATCTACCTTATCACAAAAAAAAAATCTGTTTTACTTATCAGAAATAAAATGCTATGATTTTGAGATTCAAAATTTGAGGAGACCATGGTGATTGAAAATCAATTTGGTTTGAGAAAAAATACACTTGGTTCACTCTTTTAGGGACAAACAGGTTTAGTTTTTACAGAAGGCTTTAATAAACTTATCACAAGAAGGGAAGAAACGGTTGGTGTGTCTTGTATTAGCAACTTTCAAAATTGATTTATCATAGGCTTTCAATCTACATGCCAGCTTGGTACTTGTAAAAAGGGGTTTTAATCTACATTGGAGCTTGATCTATTTATCTAATTTGGATCTATTTGTTGAATGCAACTAATTAGGCTTTAACTTCTTGTTTGGCCTTAATGGAAGAAGAAGAGATGCTAGCTAGGAAACCCTTATTTGGATCAGTAGCTCCACTAAATGCCGATTCGTTGAGTTTCTCAGAGACTCAGACTACTTAAGCATAGACTAAATCATATTAACTTGGTGATGCTAACTAGGAAATCCCAAACTAAGTTAATCGTCAATTGCGAACTGTTACTTTTTAGTTTTTCATCTCACTCCTTTTACCATCTTAAAAGATGAAGCCAAATATCAAAATGCAAAAGTTGTTAAAGGTATCATTTCATCTATTTGTCCTTTAAAGATAGTTTGCAGCTGCACATTGAGGTATAATCTTTTGTATATTATCCTTGGTGATACAAGCTGAATACAACAATTATGAAAGGGATGTGTAGTAAGGAAGTGTATGGTCACAAAGTGCTGTACTTCCTTTAATAGTAATGGTATCCTTTAGGATATGTCCTGGAACTTATGGTACCCGAATGAAGCGAATGCGTAGGACTGCAATTTGTGTAATATGTGGGATGTAAGTGGATAAGTGTAATTCTTATATCCATTTTATCTAGGCTAGTTTTTAGTATTATTTTGACCTTGACTAATGTGAATCTTACAATTTTTACAAACTGTTGAATAAACCCAAATTGGACATTTCTGTTTTTAGGGTTCCGGGAAAACATTATTAGCTACAGTCGCTGCTAAATTTGCTGAAGAAAGTGAGAACATCTTGGCCCATATGTAAGGATTTGTTTCGCCAATCCCACCCAACCTTTGTTTTCTGTTTGACATCATCTTTATTCCATTTTGAAGCTTCAGTGTGAGCATTAATGATTTTGTATCAAGGGATGAGGCCTGACTCTTGTTTTTTTCTGCAGAATATTCTTATCTTGTTCTAAGCTTGCTTTGGAAAAACCGTCAGCCATTCGTCAAACTCTATTGAGCTATGTTGCTGATGCTTTGGATCATGCACCTTCTGTTGTGGTATTTGATGATCTTGATAGCATTGTTGCAGCCTCCTCTGAATCTGAGACTTCTCAACCTTCATCCTCATCACCAGTGCTTGCAGATTATTTTGCTGATATTATGGATGAATATGAGGTGACTTGTTTGAACCCTGTGTAGGGAGCTACTTTAATATTTATCCGAGGGGTGATCTGTGTTCAATGGTGTTTGGGTTTAAACGAGCTGGGATTTCAGAACTTCCAGAGTCAGCTTGATTTTTGTTTTCATCTTAGGGTCTCCACTAACTCAGTTCCTCTATTCCAAAAATTGGCAGAAGATTTAGTTGCTTCTAAATGGGGTAGAAATAACACAACTGATGAGAACATATAGGATTATGAAACAGTGGAATTCATGCGTCTTCTCTATTTGAATTATGATTGTACTTTGCTTCTTTCCCATATTATTTTTTTGTGAACTTAGACAAACCTAGAAAATTCTCATATTCTAGTAGTTGGTGGAATAGTCGAGGTGCACACAAACTGACCCAAACACCATCATTATTAAAAATCAATTTCTCTATGCATTGAGAATATTTAGCCAAGAACATTCACGGTTTGGAGTATTATTTGCAACTTCACTTAGTTCTTGGGCTCTTGAGTGATTTCATCACAGATCCTTTTAACTGATAACTCTATTTCTGTATGTTAAATAGGAAAAGAGGAGAAACACGTGTGGGATTGGCCCAGTTGCATTTTTTGCATGTGCACAGTCTCTGACTAATTTACCACAGAACTTGACCTCTTCTGGTTAGTCCATCATCTTTCAGGGATAAATTAGTTTTATTGCTTATGACAGTTTAAACTGTCTTCCTCTAGCTTTAGTATCACTACACTTTATTCTTAATCCTAATATATTGTTTTTATTATGATCAGGGAGGTTTGACTTTCATGTTAAATTGCCTGCACCTGCTACCACAGAGCGCGTTGCCTTGCTAAAACATATAATTCAGAAGCGTTCTTTGCAGTCTTCTGATGACACCTTGCTGGATATAGCCTCCAAGTGTGATGGATATGATGCATATGATCTGGTACTTATTAAGATCTAAGCTTTGTTAATAACTAATTACAACACTTCTCTGTGATTGCTTGCCACTACCTCAGCAGCATATGATTAGCTTTTAGTTTGATCTGGAATGTATAAATCTATCTCTTCCTGCTTTTCCGTCCAACTGAAACACCAACATTCTAGCATTCCCTACCAAAGCAAAACATTGTGGGTACGAAGTTTCTCAACAGGAAATGGAAAGGCTTACTCAGTTGATTTGGTGCCACCTATCTTTTCTATGCTATTTTCCCTGATTAATTTAGTTGGTTAAGAGTAGTGTTGGGAAAATATATGTCGCTTACAGTAGGCATTGAAGTATGTTCAGGAGAATTGCAAATTTAGCTTAGATGTCCAGACTCCAAACTTCCTGCCTCCTGCAAACAGAGAACTAAGGAACAATGCCGAAGTAAAATAAATCTATTCAATGTTCTTTTTCCTTATAAAAAAGAAGTGCTGAAGTAATTTATTTTAGGAAGTCCCTTTATAAATGGGTTTGACAGTAGAATTGCGAGCTGTCTTTTTTTATAGAAGAGAACACTTCAAATGGTCCTTTGAGGCAACAACTTCCTCTTAATTTAGGACCTTGCAAGGCTATCTAAATTGAGAGATGGCCAGTAGCAGACAACTAAGTTCTGTCTATCCAGGAAAAAGTGGAATCAGAAACTTTTTTTCTCAACTAGAAGGATGAGTTCCTGAGCTGCTATAACTATGTATTTTACTTGTCTTTTATTTAGTTGGGCTACAACATTCTATTAACTGATTACATGGTCGAGCCCTAATATTCCATCCCCATGTACAACATGAATTGGGGGATCACGAAGTAGCTGACTTTTTCTGTGCAAGAATGAATAGTTGTATGTTTGGTGAATTATTTCCTTTTTGTGTGGGTAGCTAACAGTTGGACCACCTATTTTCAATATTTCGTTACATCATGTACATGATTCGGTTTTCTAGTACTCCTACTCACAGTTGGACTGAGAATCAGTACAACTGCCCCTCTCTATCCTTCTGTTCAAAATGCAATAGTCATCCAGAAAAAAGTCATGTAGATAAGCATGGCAATTAGAATGAAGTGTTTGTTCTTCCCATTGTTTTTTTGGTTTAACCATATGGTACTCGGAACCCACTGGCCTGACTAATTGGAACTCACACCATAGGAAACCCACATTGGGGGGTTTTAGCGCTCCCCTACCAAACGAGACTTCATATCTAGGGCATGAAGCCGAGACCTTTAGATAAGGGTAGTGGAACCTTTACCATTCGGCCACATCCCTTCACAATGAACTATTTGTACTTCATAATCTGTATTATAACTTCTGAAGAAAGTTTTAATATTGTCGATTTTCAAGTTGTATCATATATCTCGATGATTAATGTCTTAAAAGTTGTATCTTTTTGAAGTTTTGAGTCCAAAATTTAGTGTTCATGTGAAGCTTTATTCTTTGTGTTCTGGCCATAAGTTGATGGAGTTTCTGATTTCCATTCTTTAGCTATCAGAGGGTACACTTGCATTTATGCTGGGTTTTATTTTATTTCAGGAAATACTGGTTGATAGGTCTGTTCATGCTGCAACTGCCCGATTTTTGTCTAGTGATTTGGGTATTGGGAGACAGGAAAAACCTGTTTTGATTAAGGATGATTTCCTGCGTGCCATGGATGAGTTTGTTCCAGTGGCAATGCGTGACATCACCAAACCTGCTGCTGATGGTGGCCGTTCTGGTTGGGAGGATGTTGGAGGTCTTAATGACATCCGGAATGCTATTATAGAGGTAAATGTTTATGTTCTTCTTCTCATCCTTTTTTCTGTGGTTGTATATCCTTTATTAGTAAACTAATTATTGTCATAGTTCATTCTACACATTGATGTAATTGTAACCAATCAGTTCTTTATTTTGATGTCTATGCGTCGACTTATGATTTATGTTCCCCTTTTATGTTTTCTTCTGTTTTTCTCTACTTCATCTTTTGCATTACCAACACTAATTTGACACATGGAGGTTAACTTTGATCCTCCTTTTTTTTTTTTTTTCAAAACTTTGGGTTTTAATAAATTTTTCGTATAACCTTTTAATTGATTGAGTAAAAAATTGTTCCCAATGAAGGTATTGGATATGGAAATTTTAAATTATGTGCCGAAATGAGTAGGAGAGAGAGATAAGCCGAAGAAGAACTGGGGGAGGTGATTAGACAGGACATGACACTACTTCAGCTTACTGAGGATATGACCTAGATAAGATGGTGTGGAGGTTGAGAATTAGTCTAGAAGGCTAGTAGGTAGCCGAGTGGTGTCGCACTTTGTGTGGGAAAGGCAGGGGCTAACCTCGTCTCGTCTTCTCCTTAGAAGTAGTATTATTTAGTAGTCGCGTTGTTCCTTTTTCTTCAATGTGTATTACTCTCTTGTTGCTTCATTTGCTTTGTATCTTGCTAGTTTGCTGTCATATTTTTTCTCTATCGTGCTCGAATTCTTTTCTTTTCTTTTCTTTTGAGCCGAGGGTCTATTGGAAATAGCCTCTCTTCTGTGTACATCCTACCCTCCATAGACTCCACTAGTCCACTGGTTGGATTGCACTGGGTATGCTGTTGATGTTTTCACTCATAGCAAAGATAGATTGAACACCGTTTGATACTGAATTATGATAAATGATTGTAGATCCCTTTGAACTATGTATTAAGTAGTGTGAATATTGAGCTGAACAGAAGTCATGTTCTAAGGTTTGCATGAACCTTATTTAAACGTGTGTTTTCATATTTCATATCAACTTTAGTTTGGATCATTTTGTTCAGCATATGAAGTTCCTGTTTTTGCCTCTGTCAGATGATTGAGTTACCGTCCAAATTTCCAAATATATTTGCACAAGCTCCTTTAAGGATGCGGTCCAATGTTCTGTTATATGGTCCCCCTGGTTGTGGCAAAACACACATTGTTGGTGCCGCAGCCGCTGCATGCTCACTAAGATTTATCTCAGTCAAAGGTCCTGAACTGCTGAATAAATACATCGGTGCTTCTGAGCAAGCTGTAAGTGAATTTGCAACTTCTCCTCTTCAGATTACATTTTTTTATGATGATGATGATGCCAAAATTGCATCACCAGCCATCACTACTATCCTGCCTCCCAATAAAAAAAGAAAAAAGGTAAAAACCAAAAAATATATTAAACATCAAGATAAAATATGGAATATTAATTCTTTTGGGTCCAACTTTTTGCTCTTATCCATATCCCAGCCCATCTCCCAGAAGGTTGACTGGTTAAGTAATAGATAGGGCTAAACTGGACAAAGTTAAACCTTGTGGCTCCTAGTCACATCCTTAAGTTTTCACGTGGTAGATAGGTCAAAGCTAAGTGTTCCAAAGATCCTATAGCTATCTGACGTAGGATGTGTTTCTCCCTTGTCAAAAGTTCTAATCTTCCTTGCCAAGTCTAATTGTCACCCCCCTAAGTTCTAGCTCTTGGATATTTTGGCTTGTTGGCACTAATTATTTTGTTTTAGGTCCGAGATATATTCTCAAAAGCAGCTGCAGCAGCACCATGCCTTCTATTTTTTGATGAATTTGATTCTATCGCGCCAAAGAGAGGCCATGACAACACTGGTGTTACTGATAGAGTTGTTAATCAGGTTATTTCTTGCTCATATATTTTGTTGTTTCTATCCTCTTTTTACCTTGCATAATTTTCATCCTAGTTCATTTGATGCAGTTTCTCACGGAATTGGATGGTGTTGAAGTGTTAACGGGTGTATTTGTATTTGCTGCCACAAGGTTAGCGCCTACTAACAGGATGTCTCTGTTTATTATCACTTTCATGTTTTTGGCTTCACTTGAATAATGTGGTATCTCTATTCCATCCACTGGTAAGTTCTGTCGTTCTTGGCCTAATAATCGGTTGAGGATATGCTGATTGAAACAGACTCACATCACTGAATAGGATGGACAGTTCATCAGTTAGTTTCCAAGTTTGAAGTCTAATACCATACAGTGAATTTTCCTGATCACACAGAAAGTAATTTAATTGCTAGGATGGAAATTTTTTACACCAAGACATGCACTACTGAGGAATTTATAGAATAAAGCCATTTTTTGAACCTTTTTCTTCACTCTACTGCAGAGAGTAAACATTAAAAAAGGTAAAAGGGTCAACATATGTCTGTACATCCCAAATTGAGCTCCTTTGCTTCCGTTAAAACTGTTGATCCCCTTTATCGGAGCTTTAGCCCTGTGGGTAATTTAAGCATTGTCTAAAGTTGAAGGATAAATTTGGACCTTTTTCTTGAAGAATTTGGACACGTGGAGTCCTCCCATTTCATGCTGGAGCTTCGCTAATGGTAAGGACAAATATGAAACAGTTTGCTTCGGGCAAAGGTATGAATGGACCAACAGTGTAAACTGGGGAAAATTGAGCAATTGGATAGTACTAGGGGAAATTTGGACCTTTTCCTTACAATAAGCCCAAAGATTGAGGGTGTGTTTGATACGAAGAAAAATGTTTTCTTAGAAATAAGTGATTTTCTTACTTAAATTTTCTGCTGCTTGGTAAGTAAGCAAAAGAATATTGTCCCAAGAGCATTTATATGTAATCTAGGAAAACACTATGGGGGGTGGGGTAGGGTAAGGGGTGGAAGGTTGGGGTTGGTTAGTCTAGGGTTGAGAGCGGGGTGGATCTAGAGGGTAGCGAGGGAGTTAACCCGAACCCCCTTGCCAAAAAGCTGCACTGTATATAAACTATTTTAAAAAACTTTCATGTATATAAATTGATTTTTAACCACCTAAACATAAAATTAGAGGTTGGTTTAGTGGTTGAGGGTGTTCAAAATTCATCTTGAAGTTCGAAGTTCTAATCTCATGCACTACTTTTTTATTTTTTGAACCCCTGAATCCACCACTGGTTGAGGGTTGGTGAGCATTGGGATGTGGGGAGGAGACATTGAGCTTGGAATGCCACTGATGGAATCTGTTTTCCCTATATGAACTATGGAAGTCATTTTCTTAATTTTTAAGGAACTTGTCTTCCAAAACATTTTGATCAACTAAGCATGGAAAAATTGGAACCAAACACACCCTAATATTAAAATTTGAGTTAAGCATTCATTTTACAATGTTACTAATGTAGTAGAAAGATTTTTTAGTTTGTTTTATATTTTTGCTATATTAGTAGGAAGATAAGTTCAGAAAAAATGAGATTTAGAAATTTCTCTTGTACTCTCTAGAAGTTAACTACTTCCTGGGCACCATGTGCTATAAAAAGGGGCAAAAAAGGCCAGAAAGAAAAAATTGAAAGAGCTTGGTTAATTTATTTATTTATTGTCCGTCTTGTTTAGCATCTTAGTTGAGGAGATAATCAAGAACAGGGGTTATATCAAGCTTAGGTGGTTCAAAAGTGTGTCATGCTTTAAACACCAAGCTAGAGTCTTTCAAGTTTGTATTTCTATTTATTTTTTTGAAACAAGGGTAACTTTATATCCACAAAAAATCCATCAACCAAGAGATGATGAATTGGAAACTTACATCCCACAGAGTGGTGGGCACACCCCAATAGGAGTTTTCAAATTACAAGTTTCCTAAGAAATCAACTACATCTACTGCTTCCCCTAACAATTCTTGCTTACACTAAAAATATAGAAGACTAATACAATTCATTTTCATTTTCTGGAAATTAAGCTCTTGTTCTTCAAACACCTAGCATTTCTTGTCTTCCATATGGTCCACCAAATGGAAGCTGGTATGATCTTCCACCATTATCTTTTCTGCACCTGCTACCAATTCCTGTCCAGCTGCTCAGAAGCTCCATAGTAGATTTAGGCATCACCCAATTAACTCCCATGATACTCAAAAACATAATCCAAAGATTAGCAGCTTTATGACAGTGAATGAACAGATGACTATTGATCTCAACTTCATTCTCACACATGAAGCATCTTGAGCATATCTGCATGCCTTTTTTCTGCAGAATCTCATGAGTAAGGCATGCTTTTCTGATCACCAACCAAGCAAAACAAGAAAGTTTAAGTGGGCGATCAATCTTCCAAATCAGCTTCCAGGGCCATTTCTCAGTCAAAGATAGGGTAGGGTTCATCTTCCAGTAGTTAGACTTCACTGTATAGACTCCTTTACTGTGCACTTTCCAGACTGGTTTGTCGGATCTTAAAGTTACACCTTGGAAAATATTAAGGACCCCTAAGAGTTTAGCAACTTCCTCAATTTCCCAGTCATTCTATTAAACACCAAAATCCAACCATGTTGACTCCAAACCTGTGCACAGCAGCATTGGTCTGCAGGCTCAAAGTGTATAAGTGGGGGAACTGGCTCCTTAAATTTTTCTCTCCTATCCATATTTCATTCCAAAATTCTGTTCTCTGTCCATCCCCAACAATAATACTGATGTTAGTGTTAAACTGCAGCCAGAGTCTTCTAATGGTCTTCCAAACACTACATCCAAAAGTACCCATCACCTCTTCAGTTGTCCACTGGTTGAGCAGTCCACACTTATCTGATATAAATCTTCTCCATAGGGCTCTGTCTTCAGAACAAAATCTCCATAGCAACTTTTGTAAGAGGCTGCCATTCTGAATATTCAAGCTTTACAAACCTAGAGCACCTTGTTTTTTACCAAGTGTGAGAGAGTCCCACTTCACCAGGTTGTAGCCTCCTTTTTCCTTGTTGACTTTCCAGGGAAAGGATCTCCATAGTCTATTGACTTTCTTCTCAATATTCCAAGGAATTGGGAACAAGCTCATCAAGTAGATAGGTAGCCCATCAAGCACTGATTTGATGAGAGTTACCCTGCCACCTAGAGACAAATACTGACTTTTCCATCTAGATAGCTTCTTCTCACATCTCTCCATCACCGCATTCCACACTTCCAACTCTTTATTCTTGCACCCAAAGGTAATCCCAAGTATTTTGTTGACAATGTATCTACTTGACGACCCAACATCTCCGCTAAACCAGATAGATTGCCCACCTGGTTGATGGGGAAAATGTGACTCTTTAACCAGTTGACGAGGCCTGAGACCTCCTTCAAAAATTGTGAGAATAGCTCTTAAGTGTCTGGTTTGAGTTGCTTCTGCCTCAGAGAAAATTAGAGCATCATCGGCATAGAGTAAATGAGTAATCTCCAGGCCATAACTCTTCCAATTTGTGCACTAAAACTTCTTAACCATTCATTTGACTTTGCTATCCTAAACATATGGTTTAACCCTTCCATAGCTAGCAGGAATAAGGAGGAGACAAAGGACCCCCCTGTCTAAGTACCCTTTGTGAATGGAAGAAACCTTCAGTGTTCCCATTTATAATGAGAGTTTCACACTTGATATGCAATATTTGATCCTGCTGATCCATTTGCTACCAAATCTCACGTCCTTTAGAATTTTTAGGAGGAAATTCCAATTGACATGGTCGTAAGCTTTCTTGATGTCAAGTTTACACAGAAGTCCTGTCTTCTTCTGTTTGACCCTGCCATCTACCAATTCATTTGCCAGCAAAGCTGCGTCTAGTATTTGCCTCCCTTTCAGGAAAGCCATTTGGTGCTCATCGACCAACTTCCCCATCACTGAATTCATTCTCTCTGTCAACAACTTTGAAATGATTTTGTAGACTTCTCCTATTAGACTAATAGGTCTGAAGTCCTTAGCTCAATTGCACCCGGCTTCTTAGGAATTAATGCAGTGAATGTAGCATTGAAGGATTTCTCACACACACTCCTTTGATGGAAATTCTGTATAGTTTGCATTAGGTCTTCTTTTAGGATTCCCCAACATCTTTGAAGAACTCCATAGTAAAGCCATTAGGCCCGGGAGCTTTCTCTCCATCACATTGTTTGATGGTTTGTAGCACTTCCTCTTCTGTGAATGGTCTCTATGACCATTCATTTTCTTCTGTGGACACTGTAGGGCATGCCTTCAAGACTCAGTTTCGGAATATAATTTGGCGTAGAAGTTTACCATTGCTTTTTATCTCTCTTCAGGTTCAAGTATCTCCTCCCCTTTTACAACCAACCTATTGTGTTGCATCTCCTATGAGCTGTTGCTAATCTTTGAAAAAATATGGTATTCTTGCACCTTGTTTCAACCACAATACTCTAGATTTTTGTCTCCAACTAGCTTCCTCTTTCTTGGCCAGTGCTTCTAGTTCTAGAAGAATTGTTGCTCTTACCACCATTTCATCATCATTGAGGGTTCTTTCATTTTGGGTCCTGGCTAATGTGAGAAAATATAAGAGAAAAATATTATTGAATTGTTGTAACTACATTATTACATTGAGGTCCTATTTATAGACAATACATTTCAATTCTTTTCCTAATAGGACACTACATTACAATCCTTTTTCAAGTAGGATTATATGCTATTCCTATTCCTACTCATATTCTAACACTCCCCCTCAAGCTGGTGCATAGAAGACAAATGTACCAAGCTTGTTATGGATGTAACTAATATGAGAATCGGTGAGAGACTTGGTGAAGATATCTGCAAGAAAACTGATAAGGACTGCTTTGGACGTCTTGGAGACCTTAATTGAAACGGAACAAACTGAAAAAATGATCCGAAAAGTAGTAAATATTGCCGTAAAGTCGATGTGTCGCTGGAAAATTGCCGAAAACTGGTATAAAATACACGGGTCATCTCGAAATCAAGAGACGAGTAGATCTTGAACATGAAAGTCACCGGAAACTTAGCCGAAACATGCTCACACGCCGGATTATTAGATTTGATGGCTGAAATGTGACTACAATCTGAGGAAAAGAAAAGTATATGGGTAGGGTTGGAATGATGACACGACCCTATTGAAAAAGAGAAATATGTGTAGGGTCGGAATGATGGCACAACCCTATTGAGAAATAGAAATTATATGAGTAAGGTCGGAATGACGACACAATTCTACTGGAAAAGAGAAATTATATGGGCAGGGTCGGAATGATGGCACGACCCTACTGAAAAAGATCTGAGGAGTCACCGGAAAGACGTACGGAGCTATGTAAATTAAATCTGAGGAGTCACCAGAAAGATGCATGGTGCTATGCAACTCAGATATGAGACAGTAGTCCGGAAAGATGCACGGTGCTACGCAAATCAGATATGAGAAAATAGTCACCGAAAAGAAGTACGGTGCTAAGAAAAATAGATATGAAAAAGTAGTCACCGGACAGATGCATGGTGCTACGCAAAGATATGAGAAAATAATCACTAGAAAGACACAGTGAGTCAGTGAACCAACTTTTGCTAACATAATCATTGGCCAGACGGGCGGCATATATGGATTATAGCCGCCCGCCGGCAGCGGAAACTCTTTGATTCTTTACCAAGATCGTGGAAGCTCTGATACCATGTGAGAAAATACAAGAGAAAAATATTATTGAATTGTTGTAACTACATTATTACATTGAGGCCCTATTTATAGACAATACATTCCAATCCTTTTCCTAATAGGACACTACATTACAATCCTTTTCCAAGTAGGATTTTATATGCTATTCCTATTCCTACTCATATTCTAACAGCTAAGTCGACCAACTCTTCATCATTGAGGGTTCTTTCATTTTGGGTCCTGCCTAAGTCGACCAACTCTTCCAGTAAACCATTTTTTCTGTTGGCTGTGTCAGAAAAATTCTTCTTGCTTCACTCTTTTAATTTCTGTTTTAGCATTCTCAGTTTGATACACAAATTGTGGTCTGGGCATCCTTCAACCTCAAAACTGTTCCACCACCCTTGTACTATATCAGTGAAACCATCAATTTTGAGACACATTGAAGTAAAGATTCCTTTGTTCCCAGTTTCCACTATCTAGCATAACAGGGTTGTGGTCTGAGCCGGCCCTGGGGAGAATGTTTTGCTTAATGCTCTTAAAAGTTTCCCTCTCATTCCATAGAGTATAGAAACCTGTCTAATCTTGCCGCACTGTGTTGATTTCCCCCCCTGAACCAAGTGAATTTTCCTCCAATCAGGCTAGGATCATGAAGCTCCAACTCTTCTATCCATTTTGAAAAATCTTTCATGATGTTGGTGACTCTGTTGCACCCCCGTCTATCCGCCATGGTCCTTACAGTGTTGAAATCTCCACCAGCTAACCAAGGTCATTCACACAATTCCTTGTATATATATATATATATATATATATATATATATATATATATGCAGCCATTTCTTCCCAGCAAATTAACTTTTCACTTCTACTATGTGGAGCATAGACTCCAGTGAAATACCAGGAGAAGGAATTTTGGATTGATTCGAATCTGTAAGTGATCGAGTATGTACCTTCTTCCACCCAATTACCATTCCATACTCTACTGTGCCACATGAGAATAATCCCCCCCTTGCTGCCACCTGCTTCAGTGTACCCTAATCTCATCCATCTGCCAGGCCAGAGTTAGTGGTATGGACTGCGTACACTTTACCCTCCCCAGACCTTACTTTGTGGGAATACACTAGGTATGTTGTTGTTGCCAGGCCAGAGTTGGCGTACTATCACTCAATCCCCTTATTCACCTCGGTTTCCTGCGAACAAACATCTGCCTTCCATTTCAGCAAACAAGTCTTAACCTGCCTCTTATTTGTGGTGTTGTTAAGACCGCTCATGTTCCATGTAATCAGCTTTATATTCATTTAAAAGACAGATTAAGTGCTCTCCCCCTGTTTCTGATACCCTCCACCTCCTTGTTAAGGCTAGACTGCAGGTTTTTGATTTCGTTCTTGCCTATTCCCCTGCTTTTTGGAGTGTTGATTTCTTGCCCCTGTTTGTTGTTGTTCAGCTCTGTTTTCCGCTCATCAATTCTCACGAGGAGAGCAAGAATCTCTTCAAACCCTTCAAAGGCCACCCCATACATATTGCTCAATTCCAGAACATTGGATTTCACCCAATTTGGTGTGTCCATTTCAGTCGTTTCTTGTTCTGCCAAATCTGCATATTTGCTGGTTCTGCTTCCAGTATTTGTTGTATCTGGAGCTCTGTTTCTCTAGTTGCTGTTTTACTTGGTGTTTCTGACCTGTCCCCATCCTCTTCGTAGTCCATAATACTTCTCTCCTCATTGGATTGTGTTGAATTCTGTGCTTGCATGTGAGAGCTTGCACCAACTTCTTTCTTTCCTGTCATCGCCTCCTTCATATTCCCCTCGGAGTTTGTCTCCCAGGTTTTAAGAGCTTCAAGAAATTGAGAAGTTAAGGATTTAATGGATGATAGGAGAAAAATGGGCTGAGAAGCCCTTTCAAGTTTCTAATTAAATAAAAGGGAGAAGTGGGCCCCTTTTTATTTTTTTCTTTTTCTCCATTTACTTAACTTAATTAATCAACATAAAAGGGACCAAATTAGAGTATTTGAAACTTGGGATCTCTTGAAACCTACAGATGAAAATAAATCTCTCCTCTCCTCTTCAACGTACGTTACAACCTTTCCCTCTTTTCTTCTTCTCCTTCATTTTTCTTCAAACCTATCAAATCTTCTCCTTCTAAATCATTCCCTTTTTTTTTGCATTCTCCTTTTTTTATCAAAAAGGTAATCCATTCTAACATTATCTTCTGATACAATGTTAATTTTCTTTCTCTTTTCTATATCAAGACTTAAAACTAGGGTTTGATTTAAAAAAAAAAAAGAAATCATCAACTGAAAAAACATAGCGGGAAAGAATTACTCCACCTGATATGTTTTTCTGCTTTTATTTGTTGTTTCATTTATTTTGTTGTACTTTAGTGAATTGTGGTATATATATCGACAATTATTAAATGTTTTAGTTGCTCTACAATTGCATTGTTTAGTGAATTAGGTGATTCATCTATAATGCTCTAGTTGTTCTACAATTGTTTTACAGTTTCTCTAGATATGTATAAGTTAATTGAGATATTGGTCTTATTTAGTTTATTTTTTACTATTTTTATGTAGATAAGATAAAATGGGTCGATGTAAGAGGAAGCGAACTAGAACACCTTCACCTGATCCAGATGCTAGGAAAAAAGCTAGGGGCTTAGGTGTTGTCGGAAAGAAAGATACTAAAAATAGAGCAGCCGAGTAGTGAAAAAGAAACACTTCAAAGTAGCAGTTGTCAGCCATCTGATGAAGAAAAAAATGATGAGAGTAGCGACGAGCAATCTGATGTAAAGGAAAACAATAATGAAAATAGCAGCGAGCAATCACGTGAAGAAAAAAGTGGCGAGAGAAGCAACGATAAATCAAGTAAAGAGGAAAAAGATGATGAGAGTAATGGAGAGGAATCAAGTGAAAAGGAAAAAAAATGGTGAAAGTGGAAGTGAGCAATCAGGTGATAAAGAAAAAAAAGATACCTTTTGAAAAACTATCATCGCTCATAATTCTGTCTTCTTCTTCTTTTTCACCTGATTGCTCACTTCCACTGTCACCATTTTTTCCCTTTTCACTTGATTCCTCTCCATTACTCTCGTCATCTTTTTTCTTTTCACTTGATTTATCGTTGCTGCTCTCGCCACTTTTTCTTCATGTGATTGCTCACTGCTATTTTCATTATTGTTTTCCTTTTCATCAGGTTGCTCGCCACTACTCTCATCATTTTTTTCTTCATCAGATGGTCTGCTACTTTGAAATGTTTCTTTTTCACTACTTGGCTGCTCATTATTTTCACTTTCTTTCTTTCGGGCAGCAGCTGGATCAGGTGAAGGTGTGCTAGTGCTAGTTTGCTTCCTTTTATGTCGACCCATTTTATCTTATCTACATAAAAATAAAAATAAACTGAATAAGACCAATATCTCAATTAACTTATACATATCTAGAGAAACTGTAAAGCAATTGTAGAACAGCTAGAGCATTATAGATGAATCACCTAATTCACTAAAAAGGGCGGCCCGGTGCACCAATCACCTAATTCACTGAACAATGCAATTGTAGAGAAACTAAAGCATTTAATTATTGTCGATAGATATACCAAAATTGATAAGAATCGGGTTACGTTAATAAACAGGAAAATAATGCGGAAGCGAAAATACTAAGATTAAAGGCAAGAAATTAAAGATAGGCAAAATTAGAGAATAAAATCCCCAATTTTGAGGTTAAGTGCTAAGAATCCTAATTGATCTTAGTATTCAAAATTAGCGGATTAAGACTAATTATGATACTAATAGAGTCAATTCAAGAACTTAGATCAAAATGATCTAGACCCTTATTTCAAAGAAACTAAAGACAACAATTAGTATAAGACTAATCACCTTCTTTAATTAACTTTAATAGAAATCAAAGATATCAAATTAAGAATTAATCTTACCTCCTAAAGAATCGTTCTTATAAGGTTGCAAGAAAAATCAAAAGTAGCCACACACAAAGGTGTAAATAAGAGAAACTCTCAATTAATAGTAATGTTGTCTGATTGAAAATAACAAAATTCATCCCTATATATAGGGAAAAATACTTATCCCAAATAGCATGGAATTGGGATCTACCTTTATCAAATCTAACTAGGACTAAGAAAAAGCTATCCCAAATAGCATGGGATTAGGATCTATTATTATGGAAATAATAAATAAAATTCTATTAGGACTAGGAAAGCATATAAAAATAATACCAAAAATTCTCCCCTACGAAAATAAGGAAAAGCTTCCAAATTTACTCACAACCCATATGGGGGCCCAATCTTCTTCCTTTTGGGCTTGGACTTGAATCATGAAATATGTGTAGCACTTTGCCCATTCCTCTCCATAATTCTTGGACTCGTTCTTGGGCTCTTCTTCCATCATAAATATCTTCTTGATTCACATTGAAGTTCATCAATCTTAATGCAAGTGGGCCAGCCTGGATGCTATAAAAAATTCACTAAAATAAATGAAACAGAAAAATATAACAGGCGGGTTAATTTTTTTCAGCTATGTTTTTTCAGTTGTTGATTCTTTTCTTTTTAAAAAATCAAACCCTGATTTTAAGTCTTGATATAGAAAAGAGAAAGAAAATTTACCTTGTATCGGAAGACAATGATAGAATGGATTATCTTTTTGATAGAAAATGCCCAAAAAAAAAGGAATGATTTAGAAGGAGAAGATCTGATAGGTTTGAAGGAGAAGAAGAAAAGAGGGAAAGGCTGTAATATATGTCGAAGAGAGGAGAGATTTATTTTCATCTGGAAGTTTCAAGAGATCCCAAGTTTCAAATACTCTAATTCGGTCCCTTTTATGGTAATTAATTAAGTAAATAGAGAAAAAAAATATAAAGGGGCCCACTTGTCCCTTTATTTAATTTGAAAGGGCTTCTCAGTTCATTTTTCTCAAGTTTCTTCACCCGTGGCTGCTCTCACTGGACTTTCTTTCCAGATTTCCATCATGAGAAGAACCCACCATTTCCGATTGACAGCTCCCTCGGAATATTGGTTCAACTTTAATCCTAGCCCATCTGACATGATTCCACAGTGTGGTTTCTTCCTCTGTTTCCACCCAGCCTCTGCAGTAGTCTCCGATGGTCTTGAAAAATTTCTTTGACCAAAGGTGCAGAGGGAGGCCAACGATCCTTACCCTAGTTGATTTGGGTCTATTACTAGGATCAATTGTTCCTATTGATGGGTTCCACCATTGAAGCTTTAGAGGGGTTTTCATCCATAGCCGGTCCCCCTCCATGACGACTTCTGCTATGAGCTTCGTGCTGAATGCAAAAAGAAGAGTCCATTCCCCATTTCATATATATTTAATCCATAAGCTTGTTTCCAATGATTGCTAGCCCGCTTTCGAATTTCAGAGAAATTTGCACAAGTATTAAAAGCTCCTACCAAACTCCTCTTTAAAACCTTATTCTGAATTAATAGTGGGTCATTAATGCTGATGAGTGATGGCACCTCCACTTTTTGCAGCATGATTTATCTCTGTTTCTACCCCATTTCTATTCTCCCATTTAAGGCTCCTGACTGCCTTAGCATATGGAATATTGCTATCGAATACCTGAAATTCTCAAAGTTATTTCTAGTCTTGTGGCTGCTTATGAACCTGAATATCTTTTCTTCAATGTCCACCCACTCAGAGTTAGTCATCAGCTCTGGGATGATAAGAACTGATCTCCTACTACCCCTCACGTTTATCAGGCTAATGTAGCGTCCAAACTTGTTAAAAGTTAGGTGCTAAGTAACTCTCAGATAGTGCCTATGTTTTCCTCCATCTTCTAACAATGCTTCCCTTCATTTTCATTGCTTCCTTCATGGTCTGCACTATCCGTTCTATCGATCTTTTGCTAAAAGAGGTCCTGTTGATGGCATTCCTACTCCT
Source organism: Capsicum pubescens (assembly GCA_030864215.1). Taxonomy (NCBI): domain Eukaryota; kingdom Viridiplantae; phylum Streptophyta; class Magnoliopsida; order Solanales; family Solanaceae; genus Capsicum; species Capsicum pubescens. The sequence goes on along the minus strand of CM061541.1, from coordinate 79,494,921 downwards.
CTCCGTCCATTCGTACCATGTGCCGGTGGCCCCTGATAGCTTTTCTATGTCAAAAGGATTTAAAACCTACTGCGAAATAGATGGTGTTATCCATCATTCACAATAGTGAGTTCTGGAAAAAGAAAGGGGGAAGAAACCGGTGTTCACAAGGACCACAGGAGGGGGAGCAGAGGGAGAAATCAGGGAAGTTTAAAGTTGCATTGGGACTCGTGTCTGGGAGCCAACATCATTTTTGTATTTCTATTTATCATGTTGACATTATTGGTTCTAGGTAGTCTCGGTCTGTCTTTGAAATGACGAGATTTTTATCAAGTGATTAACTTCATAATTAGCCCACAGATATGTATATATTTGGATAGGTTGTACATGCAAGCTTGTGCACAAGCGAAACAGACATCTAAAATATTCTATAGATCAGCATCTGCTTTCTCTTTGACTTAATCCTTCTTAAATTACCTATAATTATCTCTGTTGTGTATTAACATTAGTCTAATGACTTTTCTGTCTCTACTGGAAAGTAATTCTGTTCATGGATATTTTCCTATTTTGACCTAATGGCATTTAGTGTAAAAAGGTACATCAATGACTTGTGAGTCTGAATGTTGGGAATTGAATTCATTACTATAGTGTTATTTGGCCTTCTTCAAATGGAACTTCAACAGCCAACTGGATAGAAACACCCAGCGATACCATATCTCTTAACCTTTGAGGTTGTCTGATCATGCTATACCTTTGTATTTTACTAAAGGATCCTTATGAAGAACAAGGATTCATTTAGCCTTCTTTTCTTTGGAAGAATCATAGTGATGCAATTTTTCTGATCAAGTTTGACCTTTCCTCATTTTAAGCAGTAGACCTGATTTGCTTGATGCTGCACTTTTGCGACCTGGAAGACTGGATCGCCTTCTCTTTTGTGATTTTCCTTCACAGCATGAGAGGTCGGAGATTCTTTCAGTTCTGTCAAGAAAAGTAAGTCCAAATTCTGATTGGGAACTAATTACAATCAATCTCAAATAGATGTTAAATACATTGCATCATGAACAGTAGGTCCTCAGTATGCCTTTCCAGATTAGTTTATGTGACTATTCTAATTTTTTTGCAAAGAAACAATACATGCAACAGTGTTGCTGTCATATCAACTAAACTTTTTCAATCTAATATTTTATACTCTCCTCGACCAAACTCAATGCAATAATTCAGTTTATCTTTTAATTTCCGTGAAAATCAATCCCAGTCAATGAAAATTAACCAGAGAGCAGATGAAAGCAACAGGATTATTAATTATCAGCTTATCTACAGTTTCAAGTTAACTCAGCAAGTTGGTGAGTGTCAAATTCGACGATATCAAGTCCCAAGCTGGTAGCCTTTAGTTCCTTTATGACGAGACCAAATTTACATGCTGCTTCCATGTTCAGCTCCACGGCAATGGGGGCTTGACCTGGTTGGATTTGCTCATAGTTACTGGAGGAACTGTGGCTGAATTCGACTTAGGAATAGCCTTGAAACACAAACGGATGACTGGACTAAAGAGCTTACCAATGAAAGATTTCATTTGCGTTCTGACACTGACTCAGGCTTCCTTGGAAGTGGAGTGAAAAGGCTTTTCCGGACTTGGTTTTCTCTTCTTCCCATCTTTGCAAAGTGACAAAATATAACAGCGAAGTGTTTTTCAAATGATTTCATTGCCGGTGTTAAAGAAATGGTAGAAGGGAAACATGAGTATTCCTATGAGTAGTTTTGGGAGGGATGAAGACGTTTTGGGATAAGTTTCTAACAAGTAAAAGCTTTTGCTTTGACGATGGCCCGTTAATTAATTCTTATGCATACATTTATTTGAATGAAGACGGTTAACTGATTTACTTGCTTGATATACAGTTACCATTGGCGAGTGATGTCGATTTGGATGGCATAGCTCGTTTGACAGAAGGGTTCAGTGGAGCTGACCTCCAAGCTCTTCTCTCCGATGCACAGCTTGAGGCTGTCCATGATCTTCTGGATAGTGAAAATGCAGGAAAGCATGATAAGAAGCCAGTCATCTCTGATGCTCTCCTGAAATCTATTGCATCCAAGGCAAAGCGATCTGTTTCTGATGCTGAAAAACAGCGATTATATGATATCTACAGTCAGTTTTTGGATTCAAAACGATCAGTGGCTACACAGGTACTCTGTTCTTTGCTTACCACTGGTGTGGTTGACGATTTACATTTCTATTGGTTTCTAATATTGCTAACTACCAACGACCATGTCTATTTACAGTCAAGAGATGCAAAAGGCAAAAGAGCAACCCTTGCTTAATGATTTGACTGCTAATCAAGCTCTATGTGCAAGAGCTTGCCAAAGACACATCAGCCTGATCACTTATACAAGCTGCATTTTGGGTTGAAGTTTGTCTTTTAAAGTTGGAAATGTCTTGTTGTAGCATTCTCTCTCTGTGTGGGGCAACAGTTAGAAGGGAAAAGTGAAAGTTATCTGCTGAATTGCCAATAATATTATATGGCCATTTGTCTTAGTTTTAGGAGAAGAGCCTAGGCCAAATGTGTTATCGATATCTTACATATGTTTTTCTTCAGCTGAAATGTGTCTAAAAAGAAGCGATGATTGAATAATCAGACAATAATTGCAGGTATGTGTTTTCTCCTTTTCCCCCTTTGAGAATGAAAGAATATGTAGAAGTTAGAACCACAAAAGAATTGACACAAGATTGTTGGATTATCAAATTTGATTTATATACGAGGCAGAGGTTGATTCCCTGATTGAAATCCATTTTCAGATGGAATGGAATTAATCCCCCCCCCCCCCCCCCCCCTCCTCTTTCTCCAACTATTTAGATTTCCTATCATTATCGTTCAATTTCTATTTTGCTCTTTCCATTAATATACAAATGTCTCTATCTAAGGTACTCGGTGCAGGATGAGAAAGACTTGGCAAGATTTTAGTTTTAGCTGTTCTATAAAAAAGTCTGATCGTTATTTTCTGTTTAAATTACAGTAAAGAAGGATGGTACAAGTATGCATATATAGGAGAAATATTAGGATCAATTGTTTTCGATTCTAAATACAAGACTACGTTAGGCTTTTTCGTCCTAGCTTTCTAATTTTGATCGGGTGACTAAGTCAGCTCCACTTCGTTGGAGTAAGTTGAACTCCCAAACACATGAATCTAACATTTCCCCTCAAAGAGACCAGACACATGGACAAGGTGAATATGCTCTCAATCTATATATTTGGAATCTCCAGAACTCTGAAAAAATTTAATTAATTTAAGCTCCGATTTTTCCCTTGTTATGTTACTGTTTCTAGTCTTGTGGTTACACTTTCCAGCTACTTCAAAAGTACATGTAAATATGCTAAAAATTTATACAAGAGAAATGTAATAAATATAGAAAAAACAGAATATTACAAATATAATGAGTTCGTTGCCACAAACTCTAAAAGTTGAATGCATAAAATTTAAATTCTAGATCACTCCCGATAAGTAAACCATTTTGGAGCGCTCAAACTTACCATGTAAATGAATCCCTGATGAATGGTAGAAGGTGGAGGCAGCGATTGAAATGGTCCTTTCAATGTCCAAAACCAAAAATATCCATTCCCTTCGCAGTAGAGCAGCACTTCACCGTCCGAAAACCTATATTTTGGTATGACTAAATAAAAATGAGTCTCTCGTATAGTTGATAATTCAGTTTAAAATTCCTTGATATCATAGTGTTTCATTATCCATATCTCTATAAGTACAACGAGCACAAAGCAGTCCTCTTAATACTGAAACATCTCGTATCAAGTAAAATAGGATGGAAAGATTGCAAATTTCCTCCGGCAATGGTATCTCTCCGTACACCTCATTTGATATAGTAAATGAAACAATAAAATACTTAGATAAAATATTCATACTGATTCAATGAAATGCGCCTTGAATAAATGCCAATGAGTCCTTACCTCACATATAATTGCGAAAGCTACGAAATGTTTGTCATTTTTTCTCCGCAAACCACTCTTCAACGCAAGAATTTTACAATATGATTTGACACCATCACTCTTATTGTCAATCTTAAGAGTCTTATAATCATCACTAGTTGAGTCATATCCTATTCCGTAAGTGCAAGAGAAGTGCGGTGGAAATTCGGGATTAGTAAGTACTACTGATTCATTCACGACGAAACCAAAGAAGAGATAGACAAGCCATCGCAACAACATTGTATTATGTAACTGCATGGTTTATCATTCGTAGGGCAATCAAACTTTTGTACATTCTCAATCGGTTGAATTGAGGATAAAGACGAAGAATATTCTTCCATTCGCTTTTACTTATCACATTTTGATTTAGCACAAAAATAATTAATAACATAAAATATATTCTTTTTTTTTAATCTTTTTCTTGATTTGTCAAAAATAACAAGTAGATGTAGAAATACAATTAGAAAATTAGTGATAAGTAATAGACTACATATATAATTATTAAATACATCTGGGTTATTCTGTAATTAGTTATTCTTCAGTTCTCTATATATACAGCTGTAACCCCTTCAATATTAATAAGATCAATTAATTCTTAAATCTGTATCATGGTATCAAAGCTAGGGTTTCTTCTTCCGCCCAAACCCTAATCTCTCCTCTTTTCCGACGTGTGTGCGCCGCCGCCACCGTCTACACCACGCCACACGGCCTCCCTCCTCCGCCGTAGGTCGGCGCCATGGACAAGGTTATTGATCCTCTGTCAAAATTACCGTCTGGAGTAAAATTACTGCTCAGGAATCTCCACAATCTCATCCCCGAAAAATTATCTGACAACAACTACCCGGCCTGGGCACTTAACGTCCGCACCGCCCTCGCAGCCAACTTGCTGCTCGGATGGATTGACGGTGCGGAGAAGCCGCAGCCCGAGACAGCCGAGAAGGACGGCGTCAAGCTCCCAAATCCCGACTACCTTCCGTGGATGATCGTAGACACTCAGATCCGAGCCTGTCTTCTCGCAGTTATTAGCCCCTCTGTGCACAAACACGCCCGGGGTTTTCTCACATCGGCTTCACTTTGGGACGCACTAGCCACAAGGTACAACTCTGTGTCCACGGCTCATATTTTTCAGTTGCGTGACAAATTGCATACTCTTCGGAAGGGAACGAAGACGATGACTCAATACCTTGATGATGTGGCCTCTATTCTGTCTGACCTAGATGCTGTGAACGAGATTATTCCTGAACGAGACGTGGTGAATGCCGTGATACGTGGTCTTCCGGCTGGCTATTCCTCTCTCAAACAGCATATTCGCCTCTCGCCTGTCGAAATCACTCTGAATCAACTGTCTGGATGGCTTAATGCAGAAGAATTGAATCTAGACATGGAACACAAATTACTGCTCGGAGAAGCCAGTTCCACCCCTGGCGTCACGGCTCTTTACTCGGCTGGCAGCGGAGGCTCGGCCAGGGGTCGCGGTGACGATCGCCGTAACCAAGGGCGAGGCAGCGGCGGCGGTGACCGTCGAAACACCGGGCAGCAAGGCAGAGGCGGGCCTCCACCGAGGGACGGCTTCCAGTCAGGCCGCGGACAGGGACGAGGATACCAGCGGATGCCCACACGAGATCTTCCGACGTGCCAAATTTGTGCTAAACGGGGCCATTCTGCGGCTAATTGCTGGTATCGTTATGATGACTCGCAGAATGTAAATAGCCAGTCCGGAGGATCAAGGGCGATGCATGCGTCCACAAACGCTCAATCTGGCAATTGGTATCTAGACACAGGTGCTAACACCCATGTGACGTCGGATTATTCACAACTTCAAGCTCCTCATCCGTATCATGGCTCAGAAACTATTACAGTAGGCAATGGTCAATCCCTTCCCATCACAAACACCGGCTCTGGGTATGTCTATACCCCAAATGGTAAATTTCATCTCTCAACCCTTCACCACGTCCCTTCCCTCACATCCAATCTTTTATCTGTTTATCGCTTTACTAAAGAAAATAACTGCACCCTCATTTTTAATGACACCAATTTCCAGATAGTGGACAATACCACGAACCGGGTGCGGTACACGGGCCGCTGTGAGCATGGGCTATACACTCTTCCATCCAGGTCTCCGTCTGTTGTGAGTCAAGCCATTCTCTCGTCAACCTGGCATCGCCGGCTTGGGCACCCATCATCCGCCATCACCAAATCCATTTTATCTTCCTTAGGTTTTAATTTTTCAGAAAAATTACATTGCGAGTCCTGTTCAGTGTCTAAATCTTGTCGTTTACCTTTTTCACTGTCTGAACACAAGGCCACTGCGCCATTTCAATTAATTCATTCTGATGTTTGGGGTCCAACCTCAGTTCCTTCTGTTCAAGGTTTTCGTTATTATATCTGTTTTGTTGATGATTACAGTAAATTCACTTGGCTTTATCCTCTGAAATTTAAATCCGAAGCTTATACTATTTTTGTAAACTTTGACCGAATGGTTCAAAATCAATTTAATGCCAAAATCAAAATTTTTCGAAGTGACAATGGCAAAGAATTTGTCAACAATGCATTTGGTGTTTTTCTTCAAAATCTAGGGGCTCTTCATCACACTTCATGTCCATATACCCCTGAACAAAATGGCGTTGCTGAGCGCAAACACCGTCACCTAATAGAAACAGTTGTTGCGCTCCTCCATGATTCCACCTTACCTGTTTCCTTTTGGGTTGATGCCCTTGCTACTGCCAACTACCTCATAAATCGCATGCCCACTCACACTCTCTCCAACTCCACTCCATATGCCCGTCTCTACAATCATCCACCCGACTATATCCATCTCCGCCCGTTTGGGTGTCTAGTTTATCCCTGGTTGCGTCCGCACACTCAACATAAACTTCAACCTCGGTCCACCCCTTGTGTCTTTCTAGGCTATCATCCCACTATCAAAGGTTACAAATGTTTCGATCCTGTATCTCAGAAAACATATGTTTCCCGTCATGTTCGTTTTGTGGAGGAACAATTTCCTTACACAAGTCTTTCCTCTACTCCATACTCCCCCAATCCACTTGGCGTTGTGCCATTATTTCCGTCCTTTTCTCACGCTCATGCTCCGGCTCACTCGGCACCTAACCCGGTACCCCACTACACCACTACCCACCCGAAACCCCAAACCTCCCACCCGAACACCCAGTCGACTGCCACACAACCCACCACTTCCCTACATCATACTCCTAACACACATACAGCCACCCCATCCACCGCTGCACATCCCAGCTCCCACGGCAGCCCCACCCAACCCCCGCCCACGCATCATACAACTCCACCACCCCTTCCTAATCACCCTCCACTCAACACTCATCCTATGACAACCCGAGCCAAGGCCGGTACCTTCAAACCCAAAGCCTACCACACTCAAATACCCTTTGATGCACATCCCACAACTGAGCCTACTACCTACAACCAAGCCTCCAAAAATAGTTTCTGGTGCCAAGCTATGGATGAGGAATTTCAGGCTCTGAATGAACAACGTACATGGGATTTGGTACCTCTGCCTAGTAACCGAAAGTCTATTGGGTGCAAATGGGTGTTTCGCATCAAACGAAATTCAGATGAATCTCTTTCTCGCTATAAAGCACGTCTGGTTGCAAAAGGGTATCATCAGGAGTATGGTGTGGATTATAAGGAGACCTTCAGCCCTGTTGTTAAGCAACAGACTATTCGTCTGGTCTTGTCTCTTGCTCTTCACTATGATTGGCCGCTTCATCAGCTAGACGTCAGCAATGCCTTTCTTCATGGTCATCTTGAGGAAGAAATCTATATGGTTCAGCCACCGGGATATGTTAATCCCAACCGTCCTCACTATGTTTGCAAGCTTCGCAAATCACTGTATGGCCTGAAACAGGCCCCTCGTGCCTGGTACACACGTCTCTCTACTTTTCTGCAGGGTCTTGGTTTTCGCACCTACCATCATGACAACAGCCTCTTCACCCTTCACTGTTCTCGAGGGACAGTCATCATTCTTATCTATGTGGATGATATTGTTATTACAGGCAGCTCGTCATCACTCATCACTGAAATTACTGAAGCTATGCATCGTGACTTCAAACTTAAGGACCTCGGTCCTCTGGAGTTCTTTCTTGGCCTCGAACTCATCCGCAAATCGGGAACCATATTGATGCATCAGACAAAATATACCCTTGAACTTCTAAATCGGGCTGGAATGACAGACTGCAAACCCGCGGTCACTCCCATGGCAGTCCGCCAATCCCCAGGGCCGAATACTCCCTTTGCCGATCCTACACTATATCGGAGCCTCGTCGGTGGACTTCATTATCTTGCTGTTACTCGTCCGGACATCCAATATGCAGTCAATCGAGTCTCCCAATCAATGCATGCTCCCACAGAACAACACTTTCAGGCCTTGAAACGCATTCTGCGCTATCTTCAAGGTACTCTTCACTGTGGAATTTTATTTCAAAAGGGCTCGTTTGATATATCCGTTTTTTCTGATTCGGATTGGGCTAACGACAAAGATGATCGAAAGTCCACTACTGGATATATTGTTATGATGGGACCGAATCTGATTTCCTGGTGCACCAAGAAGCAAACGCGAGTGTCCCGTTCCTCCACAGAAGCGGAATATCGTGCCATGGCTGCGGGTGTTGCTGAAGCCATGTGGTTACGATACCTTACGGATGCACTTGGCATTCCCCCGACGAAACCACAGATTTATTGTGACAATCAGTCCACTATTTGTGTTACCAAAAATCCAGTCCTTCATGATCGTATGAAGCATGTTGGGTCTGACTGTCACTTTGTTCGCGATGAGGTACTTGCAGGAGCGATGGCCACGCACTATGTCCCATCTACTGACCAGCTTGCTGATATTCTCACCAAGCCTCTTCCGTTACAGCCTTTTCAGTCTCTCTGCTCCAAGCTGCCCCTCGTTACCGCTGATCAGCTTGCGGGGGGATAATAGACTACATATATAATTATTAAATACATCTGGGTTATTCTGTAATTAGTTATTCTTCAGTTCTCTATATATACAGCTGTAACCCCTTCAATATTAATAAGATCAATTAATTCTTAAATCTGTATCAATAAGTAAAAGTGAACGCAGAAAATAGTACACATTGTACCAACCTTAGGGAATAGTCTGCTAACAAGAAATTTTTTATTATTCTTGGCATGTTGTTATGCTTCATCTTAAAAATACAATTTAAAATTTAGTGTCTCCCAAGATTTTGGATCGAAGAAGAGACCGCACAGGTAACCTACCGAGGATGTCCATAGTTATTTCCCTTGGTAAGTGGATTTCCACAGCCTGATTTGTATTATTCTTTAACGATGTCACAGTAACTCTCTTCCTATCAAAAGTTGCTTTCTTTGATGCTCTTTTCTCATTATGAATTTGATCGGAGAGTAAGCAGTAAAATAATCTTTTTTCGGATGAAGCAAGCAAAGTTGCAACAACAGAAAAGCCAACTATTTTAAGCACAAATTTGAAAAGCTTAGCCTTTTCCTCCATCTATTCAGCTTCCTTTTACTCAGCAAATTAATTTAGGGTAAGGAAATTGACACTCATCCATGTTAATTTATCAAATTCGGTAAATCTTCCTCTTCTTCTTCCTCTTCCTTTTCCCTTTTGAATTGGAGATAGGATTTTGGTTTCTTTTTCCTTTTCCTTCATTAATTGAATGGAACAAAATAATATTGTGACTAAAATAATATTCATTACTAAAAACTAGCAGGGGTTTGGTTAATTGATTTTAAATTTTAAAAATTGATAATATTTAATTTTGTTTTGATTTTACTAAAAAAGAATTGAATAAATAACCAATTCGAACTGGATAAATTATATTATAAATTTTATGATTATTTGAATATGTGATATTAATTTTTCATAAATAATTATAAATATTTTATATCTTTTAATCATTAATTTAATTTTAGTCCACTTTTTTCAGATGCAATACAACACTTTTAAGTTTCGTTTCTTAAAAAATATGCTCAAACCCAACAATCTAATCTAATTGTTTATATGTGGTATGGTATTTTACTGATTTTTAACTTTCTTTGCTAAGGCATCCATCACTCTTCAATGCTTGACCTTTTGAATTTTGTAGAATTAACCATTCTATTTAAAATTGCATCATAGTTTGTGGAGAAAATTGAAGGAAAGGTGTCTTTTAAGTCTTGAATAAAAGATTGATGATATTGATCAACTTAAAGGGTCAAACATCATTAGAAAACTTGATTAAGGTAATTGTGGATTTGATTAATATTTTCAAAAGTTTCTAATCTTTTTAAAAATACAAATCAACCCAACCCACACCCCTCTTCAATCCAAATCAACCAGTCTCTCTCCTCTCTCTCGACAGCTTCTCTCAACTCTCTTCCAACCAACAGTTCTGCAAATTTCTCCTTTCAATCCTCGGCGACTTCAACCTTCGACGATAAATAGTTGCGATTCGACAGCTTCTCTCAACTCTCTCCCAACCAACAGTTCTGCAAATTTCTCCTTTCAATCCTCGACGACTTCAACATCCGATGATAAATAGTTGGGCTTCGAGTTCCTTTTCGACTTCAACCTTCAATCGACGTGACAACCTTGCTCTCCGGCCACAACATCTTCAAATTCTTCAACCTTCAATCGTCGTAACAGCCTAGCTCTCCGACCACAACAACTTCGAATTCATCATCGTTCCTTTTTTTTTTCACAGGTAAAAATTTATGGCCTTTTTAGTTTCAAAGAAAACGATGAATTTGAGCCAACTTCTCTTATAGTATTGGTTAACAATTTTAATATTTGTTGCTTTCATTTGAAATGTGGTCTGAATAAAACTCTAATTTCTGGTATTTCTTCTCTTCTCTTTACGAAGTGAACTATGATTTTTTGTTGTTTGTTGCATTTTTTGAAGTTTGATTTTTGTTGTTTGTGTTTATAAAAACAAAACAATGATTTGGGTTGATCTGTTCTGTTCTTGTTCTTGGTAAAAATGACGATATTGTTATTTTTCTGTTGAACAAAATCGTGCTACCGTTTTTTGTTTTCTCCAACAGATTATCCATCTAGTGCAACATATTAACCATCTGATGCAACATATTTGGCATATGATGCAACATATCAACCATCTGATGCACCAGATGAACCATCAGATTACAATTTTGATGCAACAAATTAATTATCTGATGCAACAGATTTAACATATGATGCAACAGTTTAACTATCTGATGCAACAGATTAGCCATATGTTGCAACAAATTAAGCATCAGATAAAAAATCTGATTTAACTGATTAACAATCTGATGCAACGAAAGAACCATCGAATTAATGATCTGATGCAACAGATGAACCTCCTGTTGGATAAAATCCTATCAACTTTTCCAACAAGACATGTCCAAGACTTTATTTTTCCAACTACCATTCATCTGCCGCGATAGACGACCTTATGTTGGAAAAATCTAAATAATATTGACCATTGATAACTGTTCCAACAGATCACTCATGTTTTGCAATAGATGTGTGACCTGTCGCACAAACCATTCATCTTTCTCAACGGATGAGTGATATGTTTTGTATAGTCGCAATAAATTATTCAGTTGTTGCTGTAGGTTAGTTAACTGTGCCGACAGATCACTCATATGTTGCAACAGATGTGTGATCTGTTGCACAAATCATTCATCTTTCTCAACAGATGAGTGATATGTTTTGTATTATCGCAATAGACTACTCAACCGTTGCTACAAGTTATTTAACTATTCTAACAAATCACTCATATGTTGCAACAGATGATGTTGCAACAGATGTGTGATCTGCTGCACAGATCATTCATTTTTCTCAACAGATGAGTGTTATGTTTTGTATTTTTGTAACAGATTACTCATCCATTGCAACAGGTTATTTAACTGTTCCAGTAGATCACTCATATATTACAACAATGTGTGATCTGTTGCATAGACCATTTATCTGTCTTAAAAAATGAGTGATACATTTTGTATTATTGCAACAGGTTGCCCATCCGTTGCAACGGGTTTGTTATATGCTGTAACAGATATACTACCTGGTGTAACAGATAAGTGATCTGTTGAACTGTTATTTTACTGTTTTGCTTGCTAGATTTACTGTTATCCTTTTTAACAATGCATTAATCAACTATAATATATTTTTTTATGTTCCTGTTAATTTTAGATAATATGGCTCCCAAAAGAACAAAAATCGAATCAAGTCTAAGTAAAAAAATAAGTGAAACAGTTAGGCTACATCCTCCACTCTATGAGCTTCCTTTACAAGTGTTATCTTAATCAGGAGCAGAATATGATGAACACGGGGAGGAGAAATATTTCAAAAGAGATGATCCAAATGCTAATAGCCCTTCCGCCGAAGAGTTGGTCAAAACCTTCAGCATTGATCATTATCCTGTAAGAATGCAGTGCGATGGTGCCACAGATTTAACGTGTTTCGTGGTTAAGTCAGCCATGGGAAAATCTTTCGACGCCTTCAGAAAAATATTTCGAGAACAAAAATTGGATGCTTATTTCAGGGATAACTGCTTTGGGAAATATCTTGATTTGCTGGAGGACAACAATGCTCGTTTCCAAATGAAAAATGATATATGAACTTCTCAAGCGTAGGTTTATGTATGAAAACAAAGATAAGATGGATGAGGTGTGGATAAATTATGTGGCATGCTTGTTTGTTTTGGTTGGAAGGAGTTTGCCATAGTTACTAGACTAAAATGTTATCCTCCTTCTCAAGTTATACCTATTCTAACCCCAAAAAGTACCCCGCACACCCAAAAAAGGCAAAGGCAAGTCGTGTGATCATGATGACTTGGTGTCCATTGTTGGTCCAAGCTTCAAAAATAAAAATTTGATAGAAGCGTTGAAATGTAAAGGACTTTCAAAGAAGCACAGACAATCATTGTGCTTGGTTTGGTTTGTACATAATATTCTTTGGGCGAGAGACGTTAATAACAACATAAGCGTTGGTTTAATAAAGCTCTCCGAGGATCTTGAGGCGTTTAACAACTATCCTTGGGGTTATGAAAGCTTCAAAATGATTGTCAAATATTTGTTGACTCTGTTAACGCCAAAGACAGTCAACATATATGGCTTTCCATGGTCTTTCATGGTAAATGTTTCTTTTTGTTATTATGATATCGTTTATTTTTTTTACTCAATAATGGTTTTGATTTATTGGCGTTATTTTATAGACTTGGACGTTTGAATTCATTTCTTATTTGAGACAACAAGTAAACTACCAGGAAGAAGTTTCCTGTCCAAGAATCTTGAGATGGTTGTCGGCCAAAACTGATAAAAATGTAAAATTTCTTGATCTCTTCAACCCCCGAAGGATGCAGTAAGTATAATTATAATTAAGTTTTTATTTTAATTAATGATTTTTTTGAATGATCTAATCATCATTCTAATGTATGTAATGATTTATGTTAGATTGTGCATCCGTCGCTAGTTCCGACCAATTGAAAATTGAAGATGCCATTTTTTCTTACTTTATGGTCTGTGCAAACTTTATCGGACCCTAAGGTCATCGACACAATAAAAATGAAATTGTTTGGAGCAACGACCATTACAAGAAAAATAATTTTGGAGGGTGGGCTTGTTGTTGTTGATGATCTCAGTGGTGATGGAGCTGTTGGAGGTGGTAGTGGTGCTGCTGTTGGTACTAAATCATTATGAGTATGATCATACTGGTTACACAGATTTTGTCTCTCCCAGCGAATGTTCTGCATGCAAATGTCAAGACTGCAGGGCGAAACATGATGTAGTGATTAATGCTATTAATACATTAACTACTTCTATAAAGGAATTGACATCTAAGAGGGGTGTCATTCCATCAAAGAGGATTTTATTTCCATCAACTCCATTAGAGATTAAGGCTAAGAGGAGAAGGAAAGTGATTTCCAAGGCATTATCAAGCATCCATAAAAGCGAAATTGCAACTCCTCTGTTCGTGTGTTGCACTGAGCAATGTACAATGTCCAAAGGAGAGCAGCACGAGCTAAAGAAGGTGAATATATATGTCTTCCAACTAACAAACAGACACATTTCTGTTTCAACAGATGCTACATCTGCTGAAAATTATCAAACAGATATATACATCTGTTGCAACAGTTGACTAACTTGTTGCACCAGATAAAGTATCTGTTGCGATATATGTCTTGTATGTTTTAGCAAATCAAACAGCTCTTCGTACCGCTTTTATTTGTACCAACATATGACCTATCTGCTGCAACAAATGAGTCATATATTGCAACAAATGGTTCATCCGTTGGAAATTATCATATAGGTCTTTCTCATGTAGAAATTTGTCCCAACAGTTGATTCATTATTGCAACAAAAATATAACCTGTTTGGGACAATTTAAAACAGGAGGAAGACCTGTTTGATTTTCTGGAACAAATGAGTTATCCTTTTCCATTTTGTTGTATCTCCGTGATTAACATTGACCAATTCTGGCTTTCCATGTGGATGGAGAAGCTACTGTTGAACAACATTGACAATATGCTACTATTTTTATGAAAATATGGAGAACAGAAAGCGTAGAAATCGTACGTAAGCGACAATAAAGATCCACGACGAGCAAAGCCGAATTCCATAATACCGGATGAAGAACAACTTGTCCATATTGAGTAGATCTTTACAGCTTGAGTCTGTCAAAGTAATAACCTCATCCCTCCTTAGGAATCATCCTTGGCATCAATACTTAAATTATTGATGTATTTGTTGAGATTTGTACCCATAACAATTTTTTTATATTTCATTTATTCGTTGATTTATTTCAGCTAATTTCTTAAGGCTTCGATTTATTTTATTTTATCTATGAATTTTATTTTTTCCTTAGATTTGAACTTATTAATTGAAATGGAATACTAGATTCAAATATTGCAACTGATAATGTATCTGTTGCAATAGACGACACATCTGTTGGAAAATATCGAACAAATTTAGACATATGCTGCAATAGGTAGGTAATTGTTGACACCCAATTTTGCCTCGCCCCTTTTTCTCTAATTATTTTTTACCGATGCTCCTTGACCCTAAATAAATTGCAAAAATTAAATTCATATTTTTATATCTATTTCTACTAATATTTAAGTAAAAGGAGATTTATTTATTTATCATAATATAAAATATTTCAATCAAATATGATTAAATATTTTAGCAAATAAAATAAAATAAAAATATCTTTCGGTAATTACATTTGCATTCTTTCTAATGTTATTTCTAGGCGATATAATATATATTTTTATATATTCTTATTTTTTACACACACATATATTTTGGTTAATGAAAAAATATATATAATTAGACGTTTATATTAAATTATTTATATAATTTATATATGTTAGACTAAAATAATTTTAGGATAACAGGGAGCATCGACAAAACTAATTTCAGTAGAAAAAAAGTATTCGAGCCAACAGTAATGCAATTTCGATATTATTATTGAAGACCTATTATTTCTCATAAATTCCTGTCACAGAAGTCCAAAATCAGTTCGAAATTCGGATCAACTCCCACGTCATAATCACCCATCACACGCTGCTACGTCATAAAAAAATACCAAATTTCATTCCCATAAACTCGAATGAATCTAATCCGTGGATAACTTTTCAATTCGAGGATTTCAAAATTTTAGCAGTTATCGCTATATATATATAATTTATTTTATTTAATTATTTATTTATTTTCGTAGTTATTTTCTTCTCTCTTTTTCTATAAAATTGAGTTCAGACCATTCCGATCGAAGATTGAACGGACAAAAATAACCACATTTTAAATCAACTCTTGATTAAATTTATATATATTTATATTTATATATATATATATATACATATATATATTCAAATATTTTTTTATTTTTATTTTAGAATGTCTATTTTAATCCGTCCGATCAAACGATCGGACGACCTACGATTGAGTCAACATAATCAGCCTATTAGTAGGCTTTTCCCACACTCGATAAATCAAATACGGTCCTCTTACACAAATGGAAGCCATCACCTGCTAAAGTAGTAATATGTCTCTTCTCCCTTCTTATCTGCCATCACGCGTACACAGTCCCTATCTTCCCTATCAAAATAGTACTCTTTCTCCTCTCTACTTCTCTCTTCTCCTTCGCCCTTTCCTACACGACACTCTCAAATCCTAAACCCCATCGACAAACCTCAACTACCCCCCTGCGCAACCATCTTCCATACCTCGAAAATCCACAAACAGTGAAATAGGCTCAATTTCAAGGAGAAGAACTCAAAATCTTTCAATTCATCATGATAGCTGTGGAAAAATGGGGTTTGGATTTGAAATTCAATTTTTTTTCTCAAAGTTGTAGTTTCAAATTCGGACTTTTGAAGTCCGGATTTCACCTATAAAAAAAGGGTGTTGTCAACCTCAGAAGGGGAGGGAAAAATTGAAAAGAAATCTTGAAAATTGGGAAAGGGGCTTAAAAAAATCGAAAACAAAGACAAGAAGAAGAGAAGAAAAAATTGGGGAAAAAAGGCAACGGAGAACAAGTGAAAGCAAAGAGAATTAGGGGGAGAAGAAAACAAAGAGGTTGAAAAATTTGGGAAAAAGGGCTTTAAAAAATTGAAAAGAGGGAAGAAAAGAATCGAGAAAAAAGGGCAAAGTTTCGTGAAAAAGTTGGAGTTCTACAGTTGAGTTCGTCGGCCGAAAAACTCTCGACGTTGAAGCCTCACGTTTGCTGCCCCAACATTGGTAAAAGGAAGTATGTTGATTTGGACTATTTTAGTGCTTCTTTGACCGACATTTAATCTGTGGATATTGAATTGATTTCTCTTGATGCCTATGACAGTAAAGTTCTTTCGTAACAACTAACGAGATGAATAATGGTAGCATGTCTTCCCCTGTGACCACAAATGTAATTGTATGAATGCTCTATGATCATGTTTTATACTTTATTCCATGCCTTATTTATTTATTTGAACTTAAAAAAGTATCTAATCTTTATCTTTTCTTTTACATGTATATTCGAGAGTTGGAGTTTCGTAACGGAACTCGTCTTTGTCCTAAGCATCGGGTCAACCACATTAGGATGGCAGAGCCTTGGAGTACAGCAAATTAGGAGCCTAAGCTCCTAAATCGAGTTTATTATTCTTTATCGCCTTTTGATTTAATTTATGTTGTTATGTTGAGTTTTATTTATTTTTTAATTACTAACTCTTGTTGTTAAGTTTACTTACGATAACTTTATTTGATTATTGAATCTGTGTAGCTTTGTTCTTCGTTGGTCATCTTAGAAGTAGCTTTAGCGTATGGATTTTCGCAAATCACATGACTATTGCTAAAATATATATCTTAACGTGCTCGGGTAATTCTTTTCGCCAATATGTCTAAATAAAGTTAACAGGGTAACCACCATGTTTCGCTTAAAATACAACAAAAAAATAAAATTTTCAAAACTAATAGGAAAACACATCACTAAATTTATGTTTTTTTTAAAAGGGTTCACCTACTAATTTTAACTTATTTTTTCTAATAAATAATTCTAATATTTTGCGCAACATTTTATTCTTGTTTTTTTACATTATTCGAGTTTTCAAGATAGAAATGCGAGGTATATATATTCATCTGCTACCGCGTGCAAGGTAAATTATTTTATATACTACCATGATAATTTTTCATTATTATCACCAATATTGCTATTATTATCGTTATTATCTATACCGCAATTATCGCCACTATCTTAATTATTATTATTATGATGATGATGATGATGATGATGAGGGTTTAAACAATTTCACAGGTTTTGCATTATATTATTTTTATTATTATTAATTTAAACTCATTCTTAATCTTTCATATATTTTTTCACATACTCTTAATATACATTTCGCAAATAAATTTTCACATCATGAAAAACATATTTATTTATATTCTAGTCGTACACTTAAACTTCACATGTCTTAAATAGAATTGTAAGATTTTGCACCTTCTTATGTGTGTAAATTACATTACTACCCTTTTCGTATTTAAAAAATACTCATACATATATTTTGTGATAATTATATTACTTCCTTGTACATGATAGCATCATATTTATTATACCTTAAATTTTCTTCTAAGAAATAAATAAAAAATAATGACAAATTTTTTCTTATCACTATTTTAAGCAAATAACAAAATAATTTTTTTTTCCTAAACTAAGTGTAAGGACTATCTTCGGATAGGATCTGAGGGTGCCTGACGCCTTTACCTCGAGTAATCAAAACCCTTACTCAGAATCTCAAAATGTACTCGATAGACTAAACCAAAGTTTTTTTGATAAAAAAATAGTTTTTTCTAATTTTCCTAAAAAGTTAGGTGGTGACTCTAAAAAATATTTTTTAAAACCCAAGAGTCATGACACACATCACCATATGTTGTGTGCTGTTTTGACCGGTTCGAAATAGGGCGCGACAAAATGGCGACTCTGCTGGGGAATAATGAACTTAGGTTTTAACCTTAACATGCTTAGTTTAGGATTTTTATGCTTTATTATTTTATTTGCTTTACGTATCTTTATATCATGCTCTGTGTGAAAGGACGCAAGCCAAATCCAAACTTGCATTCCTTATTTGTTTGAACAACACTACTTGTTACTGCTTTAACTTGTTACTGCTTTAACTTGTTACTGCTTTATCACTTGTATTTTTCCTATCGAGTCTTTGGCCGTACACAATTCACACACTGTGGTTCACGCGGAGGGTGTCTTACACTCCCCCAAACCTTCTTTGGATTCCTTAGTTTCAAAGTTGGCGCAATTAGGTTAGTGTAACTTCTCACAGCTATTTAGTCTCACTCTCAAACATTTAGGGAAAGATCTTACTCTAGTAATAGGTCATATTGCATACACCTTAGGCAAGACGGTCCAAAACATCGTCATCGCTATTAGGAAACCACCCTTTTGTCAAAGGTTACAAACCTGTCGACATATTTTTATGTGAAAATTAATGTTAACGGTCTAAGCTAAAACACGTAATGGATTTGAGATAAATGACTTACTATACCCTCTTTTTTTCCCTCCAGATGAATATCAATCCAAATTTGCCAAACATCCAAATGGTCATCTCTGCCCCTGATAGCCTACAAAATTGGTGGAGAAACATCCGTGTGGCACATGGTGTGGAGGTTCGGGAATATTTGGGGGCTCTATTGTCGTTAATGAAGGTTCGAGCCAATAAGACCCTCATTACACTTTTAACGGAGTTCTGGGACCCAAACACAGTGACCTTCAGATTTTTGGACTTCGAGATCACCCCTACTCTAAGGAAATTAGTAGATTTACTGAGTTGCCGCTTCAAGGGAGGCTGCCGGTACTCCCGTCACCTGTAAGGAAGGAGGATTTCTTAAGGCTTTTGGGATTGGATATATTTTCTTCACTAAGAAATATGGAGTATGGAAAGGTAAAACTGGATTACCTTTTCAGAAGATTCGACCGTGTGGAGAGTTATGACGAGCACAAGAATGAGTTTGTTTGCACCCGCAGACAATGGGTGCATATGCGACCAGGGTCTTCGTCTTGGAATTTTTGGGAATCATGATTTTCCCAATGAAACGACAATGTGTTGACATTAATATTCTGTCAGTGGTAATGAATGTCTTGGCAGATCCACAAAGGTTCACATTAGTGCACATGATACTTGCAGAGGTATTCTGATCATTATCCGCCTGCTCTAGGGGACTTGACTTCTTTGGGGGTTGCAACCTTTTGTTACAGATTTGGGCGATAGAACACTTCTATCGTCGCCTTCCACAGATGGATTACACGATCGATGCACATAGCCGAATTCAAAGTCATGAGGATCTCCTAAGGTATTGGATCGCGCTAACTGGAGAAGAGGAGTGGCACGAGTTTTTAACCAATCTTACTGGGGATTCCATCCAGTGGAAATATTCTTGGATGGGGGGATTTGCCTTCATTAGAACTTGGCATCTGTACTTCATTAAGATGATTAGGCTACGTGGCATCCAGCCATATGCGCCTCTGCGGGTCCTTATATTATTTGGCATCATCCAGGATATCCCGCTTTGGTCTACCATGGTACTTCATGAAGACAGTTATGGCGCTTTGATTCCAACGGCACGAGTGATGAACCTCCAGATGGAGTGAGATTACATGATTATGAAATAGATTGAAGGCGAGAAATGGTGTACACCAGAATATTATGTGTGGCGCACCACCATGAGTCACATAGCTAGACTGACTGAAGATGGTTTTCGAGGACTCACAGACCCTCTGTAGGTCGAATGGGTCAAGAAAGAAGTGTTTCCCCACATGGACCTCACTACGCCCATGTATAATCAAATAATCCCAGGTTCTATTGATTACCTAATTCCAGTGATCGAGGAGGATCCAAAAGAAGACCCGAAGGAGGAAAAAAAAATAAGACCCCAAAGAGAACCCATAGGAAGAACCCGAATAATACCCCGAGGAAGACACAAAATGGATGGAAGAAAACCCTCAGGAAGTCTCAAAAATAGGTTCCAATATTTATGATCCTGAAGACGGAGGGGTGATGGATGTAGACTTGGCACCCGATCATAACCCAGAGGGATCCCTAGAGTACCACCCAAGATCTTATTTTGGCGAGGGCAGACATGAGGATGATGATTCCACTTGGCCTTAACTTCCTTTCTTATTGTACTTTCTATATTCCCTAAAAGACCTATATGGCCAACTCCATTGTAAGCCCTTGCGACTATTCTTGTACTTTTGTTTTAAGCTGACTTTGATCTATTTTGATGTAATCTTTGAAGCACCATTGTTTAATGAAAACCGTGTTTGTCCTCAAATCCAAATGTGTTTAAATAGACCGTTTATCATCAAATTGATTGTAGCGTAGGCCTATCTCTGCCGAAAAGAGGCTCTATATTAGGACATGTTTGGATGTCACCAACTTGGTGTATATATGTGTTACTTACTTGTTACATTTTCGTTATCTCTCAAACTAACACGGTTTCCCTTTTCTTTTTCTTTTTATTTTTTTGTTTCTTTTGTTTATTGTTTATTGTTTTCCCCTCCAAAAGAAAAAAAAGTTGATTTGTGTCGACACGCAAACTGGAGAAATCCCAATACAACCTTCGGTCCAAAGGAAAGATGACTAACACGGACCAATTCGACAAAGCTGTGATGATCCCAGTAGATGACACCGAGAGTTCTCAAAGGCCATCAGATACTCAGAATAATGATCAAATTGCCAACATAGCATAGGAAATCGAGGTCCTAAAAGAAGAACTCCATCAAATGCGGGATCAAACCAAGCTTACAATAGCTAGCTCTCCCGCTCAGTTGCATGCTCCAAGTATCGAATTACCTCCAGGTACTCCCGCTAACTAAGCAAATATACCGTATGCTCAATCCCCACCAGCTCTTCAGCCTACTATTGGAACTACACCTTCTTATTCGTTTCCTGCTCAGAATTTTATTGTTCCCATCCATCCAGAGATGCAACACATACCTGAGGCATATATCACTTGTGAGATACCTGTGCCGCTTGTATACGCTACCGAAGCTCCTACCTTCAAAACATCTACGACTCCTAAGGTTCCATATGAGGTTGATCGATATGCGAGAGTGGGAAAGGATGTCCAATCAAGTGAATAAGGGTCGATAGCATCCCAACTCAAAAGTCTAAAAAGGGCATTCAGAAACATAAAAATCACCAGAGGGACTGAAAACCTGGACTACGATGACTTATGCATTCATTTGGACATCGACATGCCAGTGAGATACAAGCCACCAAAGTTTAATATATTTGACGAAAAAGGTGATCTGTATGCACATCTGAGGACTTACTATGATAAGTTGGTCGGTGTGGGAAGGAACGAGAAGTTGAGAATGAAACTGTTTATTCGGAGTTTGTCGGGAGAAGCTTTGACTTGGTACACCCGACAAGACCCCCGTAAGTGGTGTGACTGGCGGAAAATGGATGAGGACTTTATGAGTCGCTTCAGATTTAACACTGAGATTGCCCCAGACAAGTTCTCATTGGCTAACATACAAAAGAAGCCATCAGGATCTTTTTAAGAGTACGCATGACGTTGGAGGATCGAGGCTGCTAGGATCCAGCCTCCATTGGACGAAAGTGAGCTCTCCAAGTATTTTATCCGAGCTCAAGAAGGTGTCTATTTTGATAAAATAATGTCAATGATGGGCCAAAAGTTTGCAGAGTTGGTAAAGATAGGGGATTTCATAGAAGAAAGCATCAAATCAGGAAAGATCCAATCTATGGTTGTGCTGCAAGTAAGGCTATGCAGACTAGTTCCATTAATGGTAATAAGAAAAAGTGGAAAGATGTCTCAGCCGCCACACCATACTACCAACCTAGAAATTCTTCCTACCGTTACCCTAACGACCCCCAAATTGTTGCACATGTCCCAGTGTACAATACTCAACTGTATTATAATCCACCTCGAGCTCCAGTATACCAAAATTCACCAAGACCATACGCCCCTGTCCAAGCTACAACTTACTAAAATAGACCAGCCTATGCGCCCAGACCACGTCCAAACTTTGAAACCATAAACACCCGTACCTACACACCAATTGCAGAACCTTTGGCCCAGTTGTTTGATAGATTGAGGGTAGCTGGTTTGTTTTATCCAATTGAGGGAAATTCCCCTGATCCAACCTCTAGAAACTTCGACGGTAACAAGCGATGCGCCTATCACTCAAGAGTCCAAGCTCATAACACAAAAGACTAATATAGCTTAAAGAATCATATTTAGTCTCTGATAAGGAGGGGTATAATCAAATGCACCACCGCATCTCCAAATGTGAACAATAACCCTTTGATAAATCATGGAAATCGAGAAATCAATATGATTACTCTAGAGGAGGAGTATGATTTGGAAGAAACTATTGTGCCCACATGGAATGCATAAGAAATCGCCACTGCATCCCCATTACAACCATTTATCACAGTTTAGTTGAGGGAGCCTATAACTGTTCAGACCTCCCTTCCAAGAGTCATAGTTACCACATTATCCATGGGAAGGCTCAACTATGACACTAAAGCAGTCCCGTGGGACTATCAAACTGAAGCCAAGGGCAAGATGATAGACGTTGTCGCGGCTCAAGGGATGACCAGGTCAGGAAGGTGTTATGCACCAGAGGAACTGAATTGTGGAGTTCTCAGGAAAGATCAGAACCCGAAGAGAAATATTACGGATGCTGAAGCTGCAGAATTATGGAAAAAGATACAATCCAAGGACTATTCAGTTGAAGATCAGTTCAAGAAGACACCGGCCCACATATCCGTCATGTCCTTGCTTATGAGTTCTGAAGTCCATAGAAATAATTTGATGGAATTATTGTGTGGGGTTAGCATACCAAAGGAGACCACTAGCGGGACTTTGGCTGCAATAATTGGGCGAGTGGTAGAGGCAAATAAGGTCTCTTTCCATGATGATGAGCTACCGTTAGAAGGGGCTGCACACAATAAAATACTCTATATTATAGTCAGATATCATGATAAAATTGTGAATAGGGTTTTAATTAATGGTGGTTCATGTTGCAATATTTGTTCGTTCTCTACTCTTAGGGATTTGGGTGTGAATATAGAAGATATAAGGAAGAGTCGGGTGAAGGTCAGAGCCTTTGATGGGTCGCAAATGAGTGTCATCGAAGAAATTTACTTGACACTGCAGATAGGACTGACAGAATTTCCTTTCCTATTTCAGGTCATGGATGTGTCGTCTAGCTATAACCTGCTGCTGGGAAGGCCATGGGTCCATATGGAAAGAGCCGTTCCTTCCACTCTTCATCAGTGCGTAAAGTTTGAGTGGGGTCGCACAGAAGTTACTGTCCATGGATATCTAAGTCATCCCATCTATTCTATCAATTCAGTCCCAGTCACCGAAGAGTTAGATGGAGCCACTTTCCATGCCCTAGAGATTATGCAAGCTACAAGGACCGACGAGAAGATAAAATCAGCTGAAGGGAAAATGTCGAGTGCTGAAAAAATGGTTGCGTTGGAGATGTTGAAATATGGGTATCAGCCTAAGAAAGGGCTAGGACCAAAAGACGATGGTATAGTCGAGCTAATCTAGCTGAAGCATCAAAGAGGAACTACAGGTCTCGGATATGAGCCCATTTCTGGAGGAGCCTGCAGTAAAGGATTTAAAGTGATGGTATTCGTGCCAGCCCAAGTCCCAATTTCAAAGCAAATAGTTGATGAAAACATCATAGAAGGAATAGGAAATCCGTTTATGGCCGTAATCGAAGGAGAACCAGAGATGGATTTCAAGAAGCTCACCATCAACCCATCCCTATTCCGTCAGGAGTCTTGGTAGTGCGGGATTGTTGTTGCTTTTAAAAAGTATTTTGTTTGCATGATCAATTGAGGCTTGAATCATGCCGAAGATCTTTTTGCTACTTGTCTCTTGCCAAAGCCCAGTGCTTTTATCAATAAAAGTTCTTATTTTTAAAACTTATTTTCCTATTTTCAGTATCTATTTACTTTACTCGCTTTTTATTCTTTTCAACGCAAATATTAATAAAAATCCCTATTCCACGATTATGATATGTAATGAATCCATTGAGCAAAATGCAAGCGATGAGAAAGATTATGAGGAGTACGATGAAAGCATGATGCCTGAAAACCTACCACAGGAGATTGAGCAACTCGAAAGTCAGAAGAAGCCTAATATGGATGAAACTGAAGTCGTCAATTTGGGTGATGAAGAAATGGCAAAGGAAACACGAGTTAGCATACATTTGGAGGTTGAAAGGAAGCAAGAACTGATAGGCCTGCTCAAGAAATACATCGATGTATTTTCTTAGTCTTACGCTGACATGCCTGGTTTGATCATTGATATCATCTCGCATAGACTTCCGACTAACCCCACATGTCTACCCGTGAAGCAAAAGACGTGGAAATTCTAACCCGACTTGAGTTTAAGAATTAAGGAGGAAGTAACCAAATAAATAGAAGCCAACATCGTGAGGGTCACAACTTATCCACCTGGTTGGCCAACATCATGCCAGTACCGAAGAAGGATAGAAAGATAAGAATATTTGTGGATTATCGGGATCTCAACAAGGCTAGTCCAAAAGATAATTTTCCTCTCCCAAACATTCATATTCTCATTGATAATTGCACAAAACATGAGTTGTAGTCGTTTGTTGATTGTTTTATGGGATATCATCAAATCCTGATGGATGGGAATGATGCAGAGAAGACAACCTTTATCACTCCATGGGGAGTGTACTGCTACAGGGTAATGCCATTTGGACTCAAGAATGTCGGTGCAACTTATATGAGGGCCGTGGCTACTCTTTTTCATGATATGATTCACAAAGAGATCGAGGTGTATGTGGATGATATCGTTATCAAGTCCAAAAGGAGTTTGAATCACCTAGATGGCTTACAAAAGTTTTTCGAAATGATACAAAGGTACGACCTAAAGTTTAATCCAGCTAAATGCGCCTTTGGAGTTCCTACAGGAAAGTTATTGAGATTCATTGTTAGTAGGAGAGGTATAGAGTTGGATCCGTTCAAGATAAAGGCAATCCAAGACTTACCATCTCCTAAGACCAAAAAGGACGTAATGAGCTTCTTGGGAAGACTCAATTACATCAGTCCATGTTAATTTGTGAACCAATATTCAAGTTATTGAAGAAGGATGCTGCCACCAGATGGACTGAAGAATGTCAGAAAGCTTTTGACAAAATCAAGGAGTATTTGTCTAACCCACTAGTACTGGTTCCACCAAAATCGAGAAAGTTATTCCTATTATATCTATATATTTTGGATAATGTATTTGGATGCGTGTTAGGGAAGCTTGATGATACATGGAGGAAAGAGCAAGCCATTTACTACCTGAGTAAAAAGTCCATGCCGTATGAAGCCAGGTACACATTATTGGAGCGGACTTGCTGTGCATTGACTTGGGTCGCGCAAAAGTTAAGACACTACATGTCTGTGTATACCACGTACTTGATCTCAAGAATGGATTCACTCAAGCACATCTTTCAGAAGCCAATGCCTATTGGAAAATTAACAAAATGACAGACTTTGTTGAGTGAGTTTGACATTGTGTATGCTACACAAAAAGCCGTCAAGGGACAAGCTTTGGCTGATCACCACGCGAAAAATCTAGTTGATCAAGATTACATGCTACTCAATACCTACTTTCCTGATGATGAGGTATTGTTTGTAGGAGAAGACATCTAAGAGACATATGATGGATGGAGAATATTCTTCGATGGAGCTGCGAACTTTAAATGAGTTGGAGTTGGAGCAGTCCTAGTTTCAAAAAAAGGTCAACATTATCCGATCTCGGCGAAGATTAGGTTTCCTTGCACGAATAACATGGTAGAATATAAGGTTTGCATTCTCAGACTTAGGATGGCAGTAGACATGGACATCAAAGAGCTTTTGGTGATAGGAGATTCAGATTTGCTGATCCATCAGGTGCAGAGGAATGGACCACCAAGAATGTCAAAATCATTATTTATGTGCAATGTGTTAAGGAGTTGAGTAAAAGATTCACGAAGATTGAATTCAAACACGTCCCTTGAATTCAAAATGAGTTTGCCGATGCCTTGGAGACAATATCCTCAATGATTCAGCATCCTGATAAGAATTACATCGATCCCATCAAAGTGGAAATACACGATCAACAAGCATACTGTTTTAATGTAGATGAAGAGCCAGATGGAAAGCCGTGGTACTACGATATCAAGAGGTTACTCAAAGCAGGAGGATATCCAAAAGGAACTACCGGCAAGTAAAAGAGGACTTTAAGGAGGATGGCCAATCACTTCTTTCTCAACAAGGAAATCTTGTGTAGGAGGACTTCAGACTTAGGATTGTTACGATACGTCGATGCCACGGAGGCCACAAGATTGTTAGAGGAGATACATGCAGTAACATGTGGACCTCACATGAACGGTTTCATGATTGCAAGGAAGATTTTGAGTGCAGGATACTTTTGGATGATCATGAGGAGGGATAATATTCGATATGTGTAGAAGTGTAACCAATGTTAAATTCATGGAGACTTTATATGAGTTCAGCCAAACGAATTCAATGTAATGGGTTCTCCTTGGCTATTTACTGCTTGGGGCATGGATGTTATTGGGCCCGTAGAGCTTTCTGCGTCCAATAGACACTGTTTTATCTTGGTCACTATCGACTACTTCACAAAGTGGGTTGAAGCCTCAACACATAAGGCCGTAACCAAGAAAGTCGTAGCAAATTTGATCTGCAACAACTTAGTTTGTCAGTTCAGGATCCCAGAGTCAATCATAACAGATAACGGGGCCATTCTCAATAGTGACTTGATGAGGGAAATCTGTGAGAGGTTTAAGATCTCTCATCGAAACTCTACGGCATATCGACCACAAATGAATAGAGCAGTTGAGGCTGCAAATAAGAATATTAAGAGAATTTTGAGAAAGATATTGGACGGTAATAGGGAATAGCATGAGAAGCTACCATATGCTTTACTCGGCTATCGCACCACGATTAGAACATCCACTGGGGCAGCTCCCTACATGTTGGTTTACGGGTCAGAAGCAGTGATACCTGTAGAGGTAGAGACACCATCATTAAGAGTTATCCGGGAGGTTGGTCTAGGCGACGCTGGATGGATTCGTAGCAAGGTCGAACAATTGATGCTCATTGATGAGAAGATATTGGATGCAATCTGTCATGGTCAAATTTATCAAAATAGAATGATCAAGGCGTTCAACAAGAAATTCAAGCCTCATCGATTCGCACCAGGACAGTTGGAATTGAAAAAAGATATTCCCTCACCAAGATGAAGCCAAAGGGAAATTTATGCCATATTGGCAAGGTCCCTACATAGTTCACCGAGTACTCTCCGGAGGAGTAGTAATTCTTGAAGAAATGGATGGCACAGTAAGCACGAAGCTAATCAATTCAGATGCCATCAAGACGTACTACATTTGAAGACATTAAGAATAGTAGTTATTTCTTTGTACTTTTGCATTTTCTCTAATGTAACAGAACTACGTATTAGCCTGAATTCCCACGGCGGGATACGTAGGTAGCCCATATAGGGTTCGGTTTTCCTTAGAAAAACCCAAAAAACATCATCCTTTCATGTATTCAGAACTACGCTCGACCTGACTTCCCATGGCAGGATACATAGGCAATCCTCATCAGATTCAGTCCCTTCACAGTTTTACCTTTTCATTGTACTAAACTACGGCCTGACCTGATTCCACTTGGATATGTAGGCAGCTCAGAAACCGGAACCCGATCATAATATTACAAATATTTTTATTTCATCCGAGACAAAATTGGTTACGTCAACGTGATTTTGCCCAAAGATTTTCACAAAAATTTTTGGTCATTCAGGGGCAACTGTTGACACCCAATTTTGCCTTGACTCTTTTTCTCTAATTATTTTTTACCAATGCTGCTTGGCCCTAAATAAATTACAAAAATTAAATATAAATAAAATTCATATTTTTATATATATTTTTACTAATTTTTAAGTAAAAAGAGATTTATTTATTTATTTATCATAATATAAAATATTTCAATCAAATATGATTAAATATTTTAGAAAATAAAATAAATAAAAATATCTTTCGGTAATTACATTTGCATTCTTTCTAATGTTATTTCTAGGCGATATTATATATATTTTTATATATTCTTATTTTTTACACACACATATATTTTGGTTAATGAAAAAATATATATAATTAGACGTTTATATTAAATTATTTATATAACTAATATATGTTAGACTAAAATAATTTTAGGATAACAGGGAGCATCGACAAAACTAATTTCAGTAGAAAAAGAATATTGGAGCCAACATTAATTAACACAATTTCGATATTATTACTGAAGACCTATTATTTCTCATAAATTTCAGTCACAGAAGTCCAAAATCAATTCGAACTTCGAACCAACTCCCACATCATAATCACCCATCACACGCTGCTACGTCATAAAAAAACACCAAATTTCATTTTCATAAACTCGAATGAATCTGATCCGCTGATAACTTTTCAATCTGAGGATTCCAAAATTTTAGCAGTTATCGCCATATATATATATATATATATTATTTTATTTAATTATTTATTTATTTCCGTAGTTATTTTCTTCCCTTCTTTTCTATAAAATTGAGTCCAAACCATTTCGATCGAAGACTAAACGGACAAAAATGACCACAATTTAAATCAACTCTTGATTAAATTTATATATATATATATATACACATATATATATTCAAATATGTTTTTTTATTTATTTTAGAATGTCTATTATAATCCGTCCGATCAAACGATCGGACGACCTACGATTGAGTCAACATAATCAGCCTATTAGTAGGCTTTTTCCACACTTAATAAATCAAATACAATCCTCTTACACAAATGGAAGCCATGGCGTGGTAAAAATAGTAACATGTCTCTTCTCCCTTCTTATCTGTCATCACGCATACACAATCCCTATTTTTTCTATCAAAATAGTACTCTCTCTCATCTCTACTTCTTTCTTTCCTTCTCCGTCTCTTTCACGAAGCTCCCAAATCCTAAACCCCACCGACAAACCTCAACCACCCCCCTGCGTAACCATCTTCCATACCCCAAAAATCCACAAACAGTGAAATTGACCCAATTTCAGGGAAAAGAACTCAAAATCTTTCAATTCATCATGATAGCTGTGGAAAAATGGGGTTTGGATTTGAAATTCAATTTTTTTTCTCAAAGTTGTAGTTTCAAATCAGGACTTTTGAAGTCCGGATTTCACCTATAAAAAGGGGTGTTGTCAACCTCAGAAGGAGAGGGAAAAATTGAAAAGAAATATTAAAAATTGGGAAAGGGGTTTAAAAAAAACCAAAAATAAGGACAAGAAGAGGAGAAGGGAAAATTGGGGGAAAAGGGCAACGCAGAACAAGTGAAAAACAGAGAGAATTAGGGGGAGAAGAAAACAAAGAGGTTGAAAAAATGGGAAAAAGGGCTTTAAAAAATCAAAAAGAGAGAAGAAAAGAATCGAGAAAAAGG
The DNA here is from genome assembly GCA_030864215.1 of Capsicum pubescens. Classification (NCBI taxonomy): domain Eukaryota; kingdom Viridiplantae; phylum Streptophyta; class Magnoliopsida; order Solanales; family Solanaceae; genus Capsicum; species Capsicum pubescens. The sequence goes on along the minus strand of CM061541.1, from coordinate 79,464,969 downwards.
GCAAAGCTTCATGAAAAGGTCGGAGTTCTACAGCTGAGTTCGTCGGCCGAAAAACTCTCGACGTTGATGCCTCACATTTGCTGCCCCAACATTGGTAAAAGGAAGTATGTTGATTTGGACTATTTTAGTGCTTCTTTGACCGACATTTAATCTGTGGATATTGAATTGATTTCTCTTGATGCCCATGACAGTAAAGTTCTTTCGTAACAACTAACGAGATGAATAATGGTAGCATGTCTTCCCCTGTGACCACAAATATAGTTGTATGAGTGCTCTATGTTTATGTTTTATACTCTATTTCATGCCTTATTTATTTGAACTTAAAAAAGTATCTAATCTTTATATTTTCTTTTACATGTAAATTCGGGAGTTGGAGTTTCGTAACGGAACTCGTCTTTGTCCCAAGCATCGGGTCAACTGCATTAGGATCGCAGAGCCTCGGAGTCCCGCAAATTAGGAGTCTAAGCTCCTAAATCGAGTTTATTATTCTTTATCGCCTTTCGATTTAATTTATGTTGTTATGTTGAGTTTTATTTATTTTTTAATTACTAACTCTTGTTGTTAAGTTTACTTATGATAACTTTATTTGATTATTGAATCTGTGTAACTTTGTTCTTTGTTGGTCATCTTAGAAATAGCTTTAGCGTATGGGTTTTCGCAAATCACATGACTATTGCTAAAATATATATCTTAACGTGCTCAGGTAATTCTTTTCTCCAATATGTCTAAATAAAGTTAACATGCTAACCACCATGTTTCGCTTAAAATACAACAAAAAAATAAAATTTTCAAAACTAATAGGAAAACACATCACTAAATGTATGTTTTTTTTAAAAGGGTTCACCTACTAATTATAACTTATCAAACAGGTCTTCCCACTGTTGCAACAGATTAGACTTAGATTAGATAGAAATAACATCAGCATAGTGCAACAGATGACCAACCTATTGCAACAGATAAACTATCTGCCAGAACAGATCGAATATATTTTACAACAGATTGACAATCTATTACATTATAAAAAACTCAACTTTCATCAGAAAAAAATTATTGCCACTTCATGTACATATAATTTAAAGTAAAGTGAAGTGTTACTCAAAATAAAAAATTATTATTTCACAGGCTCTTCTATATACACAGGCTCCAAGCGTCCAGTTAGTACCCCATAAGCCCAGACCTCTTGTAGGTTTGCCACAGTGTTGTCGCACAGAAAGTTCGTTGGCTCGGTCATTTCTGTGTCGATCAATAAACATTCGATGTGTGCAAGAGCGTGCGAGCCGCATGCGTAACCGGTTTCATTTTTTGGATGGGTCGTTCCCTTCTTTCGACCTTAAAATCCTATGATTTCTTCATCAACACTTTCTTTGGAAAAAGATTCATCAGTTTACTCTCTCTCAACAAGATGGGCAACAACTCCATCAGTGGCTGCACGAGGAGAAAAAGATCGACCTCGTCGACGGCAGGTTCGTTGCAGTCATAAACTTTGATCTTTCCATCCTCGAGTAGTATCTCAACAGCTCGATAATGTATACCGTTCACGCTAATGACTGCAAGAATCCTCTTTGCCTCGGTCCAGTTCTTGCCGTGTGAATTTGGCCTCTCCCCTCTAACAAATTTTATTATTTTTTCTTCATTCAAGTCCAACGAAGAAATTAAGAAATCAAGTCTCGTGCCATAAGATGACGTATTAGAATTGAGTTGATCATACTTATCCTTGAGATTCTGACAAAAGTCGAGGTCCATTATCCTATCAGCAGCGTCATAAGCTTTCGGGTACGTTAATGACCTTTTTCTCATGAGGCAAAGAATTTTGTCAACATGCTGTGATATAAGAAGTCAATTTTTAAATAGGTTAGTAATTGTAAAGATGGTCCATTTGTTGTATAGGGTTCTCTAAATCAATAATCCAACACAACTTATGCAACAGATGGATAGTAAGTTACAACAGAACCACTACTAGTTGCACCAGAATACCCAGCTGTTGTAATAGATTTCACATCTGTTGCATAGCTTTTTCTTCATGGGGTAGATTAGAAGACTACGTTAGGAAAAGTAAACTTGCCTTTTCCTTGTACCACATACTCGTATCTGTCATAGTCTGGAATTGTTGGGGGGGAATGGGAGGCCTAGGGTAATCTAGTGTGCCTAGCTTGACATTCTTGGCCTGTTGCAGATCCCTCTTCTCTTTGGCTCCAAGTTTTGCGTATATGTCCACCTTCTTAAATGGCCCTTGAACTTCAATAGCTTTTGGAGAGGGAGGAGTTGCAATTATTTTTTATTTCTGATAGGAGAGTACATCGGTTATTGCTCTTTTCTTTCTCCTGACCAACACTGTAGGAGTGTATAGATCTCTCACCTTCTTGGATGGTATGACACCCTTCTTGGATTTGAATTCCTCGATAGCTTTAAATATAGCCTCTACTTTTTCAAAGAGTTTATCCTAGCTGTCCTTACACTCTTCGCATTCGCAATAAGAACATGAGGGTGAATAAGGGTGAGAGGGACCTGTGTAAGGGTAAAAAGGGGTGTTTTCAAATATATTTATTTTTTATTGAGCATTAACATACTAATCATTATGAGTGGTAGCAGCATCAGCATGACTGCCACCAACACCAACAACTCCACCAGAAGAAGCACCTAAATCTGCCTTAGTAGGTTGGTCATAAGAGCCTCAACATTAGGCTGACCTTGCCTAACTGCTTTTTTTATGGTTGTTGCTCCAGCCAATTCCTTCTTTATTAACTCCATCATTGGGTCTACTATAGTATCAACATGACCTAGAGTAATATAAGAAGTCATCAAAGACTCCTCCTCAGTAAACACGATCCATGGATGCACAACCTAGAAAAAAAGGCAGATACATTTAAATCATATAATATAATATTTTTCACAGTTGGGTTACATTTTAACACAGTCAACTTCTGCAATAGATTAACAATATGTTGCATCAGATTACCCATCTGTTGTATAATTTACAGTAAATGGTTAAAATTTGTTTGAGTCGGGTTCAGAGAACCAGAGAAACACATGGATAATCTAATGCAAAATATCAATCATCTGTCGCAACAGATTACCAATCTATTGCACCAGTTACACAAGATGAGTAATCTATTAGGTTATATGTTATGCAACAGATGATTTGTATGTCACAATATATTAAAAATATGTTACATCAGATTGCCCATCTATTGCATAATTTGTAGTAGATGGTTAATGTTAGGAGTCGAGTTCAGAGAACCGAAGAACCAGATGGGTAATCTGATGCAAGTAATCAATAGTCTGTCGTAATAGATTATCCATCTGTTGAACCGATTGGCACAGGATGGGTAATCTGTCGCAACAGATATCCCATATGGGGCATCAGATATAACATCTGTTGCACCAAATATAACATTTGTCCAATATCTTTCATTTTATTGAGTAAACTTATTTTACTTGAAAAAGACGTACTGCATCATCCGGAGGGTTAAAGAGATCAGCCTTCTTAATTTTTGGGTTGTTCTTTGCAGCTAACCACCTAAACATCCTTGGATGAGAAACCTCATCTGGGTAATCCATTACCTGCTTTCAGAGGGGAAGAATGACTTCAAATGCCCAAGCCTAAAAAATGTAAACAGGAAGCAAACAAAAAAAAAGTCATAATAACTACATTTAATATAAATTAATGGATGAGTAAAATAAAAATAGTGATTAATTCTACCATGAAAGCCCAAGGAAAGTCGAATAACGTGGTCGTCCCTGAGGATAGCTTTTTTAGTAAATATTGGACAGTCAAGTAGAAACTGTCATATCCCCAGGGAAAATTATTGAATTTATCAAAATCCTCAGCACTCGCCAACAAATCATCTTCTATGACCTTGTTGACGTCTCTTGCCAATATAATCGAATGGGCAAACCAAACTAAGCACAATTGCTCCCTGTACTTCTTTGGTATGGTTTTATCCATGAGATCTGTCTACAAATCCGATGCTTTGTAGCCACATCGAGCAATGTCAAGCAACCTATCTATTTTTTTCTTGTGTTTTCTTGCCTTGGATCTTTTGTGCGGTGTTCCCTTGGAGATAGGTGGTTCTTCTGGACGATAGCATCTTAAGCCCATCACTATGGCAAACTCTTGCAAGCCAAAATAAATCGGCATGCCACAGTAGTTGATCCAGATTTCATCCATCTTTTTGCCCCCCTCATTCGGATCTACATCATCCCCCACGTTCTTGATCTTGAGCTTGAGAAGATCATAAACCATCCTCATATTAAAACGGGCAGGGGACTCAGGGAACTCAAAAAAGCATCCAAACCAGCTCTTCTTAAAAAGTCCCTCTATGTTTTCGTCCTTCATAATTTTTCTAAAATAAATAAATTTACTCCCCATCTGACATTTAAGTACAATTTTGCCAGTTAGTTCTTCTGCTTTTTGGTCATTTATCGGCATCACAACTTGAAACTTGTCAATACTAAAAGTTTTGACAGGATCATACTGGGATGTCGATATTAATTCATGCCCTATTGGTGATCCATTATCATCATGTTAATGATCATCCTCTTTCTCTTTCTCACTCTCTAATTCCTCCTCTTTCTCACTTTTATTTTCTTCATCACCTTCTACAGACCCTTGTACACCTCTCTCAATGTTGTTTTCATATCTTTCCTCAGCTTTATTTTCCCCTGACTGAGATTATTCAGGAAGCTCCTCCGAATCCCTTTGTACTGTAGCCTTTTTTAGGTGGTCAGACATTGATCCACTTTCACTTTCTTTTATTTTGGGAGACATGTTTTACCTACAAACAACAGAAAAATAAAAATTACATTAAAATTGATGTATGTATAAATTTTAAAAAATACATAACAAACACCAACAATAACGACACACCAACAACCACCACCACCACAAATACCACCAACCAATGCCACAAATACCATGAATACCGACACTATCGACAGCCATCACAAACACCACCAACCAATGCCACCACAAAAACCACCACCCAATGCCACCACCAGCCACCACCAGTGCCACCATGACGACGACGACGACCACCACCACGACCACCACCACAAACATCATCCAACAATACCACGATAGTCAACGAAATATTGCGATAGAAACTAGGGTTTTCTCGAGTTCTTCCTATGATTTTACCATCAAAACTCAAAATTGTAAACCCATTCTCGAAGATAATACAACTAAAAGTTTTATTTTTCATCATTAACTTAAAAGCCCTTATTTTTTAGAAAAATAAATAAATATAGAACTCTTCTCGAACTTAGTTACCGGTGAAGAAAGAGAAAATGACTGATATAAGCAAGAATAAAGTCAAAAATAACACCTATGTGGTCGAAAATCAGAAGAAAATCAATCTGTTGTGAAGGGTAGAGCAAATTTGTTGAGTAGTTGTTGTCTGTACTGTATAATTGAGTGAGAAAGAGAGAGAAAGAAGTAAAAACTCTGATTTGAAATGATGAAACATTTTTCTCGCAAATTGATGATTTGTACGAGTTGATTTGTATTTTGAAAAAGAATGACAAGTTTTGAAAATGTTAATTTGGTCCAAATTGATCTTAATTATTTTTTAAAATTATAAAAGATATGCATAATTTTTAACCTTCTCATCATGTAATTGCCAAAAGACTCAATTGAAGTTGTAGTTGATCCTATGAACTCTTACCCCTGGTCCTAGATTTAATCAATTTAGGTATATGAACTCAATTAAAATTGTATAAAAATAAATGTTCAACCTGTTGCATAAGATATGCATCTTTGTAAATTATCAAATAGATTAAGTAATCTATTGCGACAGATTACCTATATGTTGTAAATTATCAAATAGATTGTCACATATCGCAACAGATTACCCATCTATTGTAAATTATCTAATAGGCACTGTCATCTATTGTAGTTGACCCTATGAGAACTCACTCCTAGTCCTAGATTAATAAATTAAAGTATTAGTTGAACATATGAGGTAATAAGAATCGGTTCAGCTCAGAGTGATCGATCGACGACTCTGGTCGGGGGAATGCAATACCGTCTCATATGCAATTGCGAAAAGACTCAATTGAAGTTGTAGTTGACCCTATGAGAACTCACCCCTGGTCCTAGATTAATCAATTAAGGTATTAGTCTAACATATGAAATAAATTAAAATTGTATAAAAATAAATGTTCAACCTGTTGCAACAAATGTCTTTTCTGTTGGATTTAATCAACCAGATTAAGTTATCTGTTATAACATATTATGCATCTGTTGTAAATTATCAAGCAGGTTAAGTCATCTGTTGTGATAGATTACCTATGTATTGTAAATTATCAAATGGATTGAGTCATATATCACAATAGATTACCCATATGTTATAAATTATCAAATAGGCTCTGCCATCTATTGTAGTTGACCCTATGAGAAATCACCCCTGGTCCTAGATTAACCAATTAAGGTATTAGTCTAAAATATGAGGTAGTAAAAATTAGTTCAGCTCAGAGTGATTGATTAACGACTCTAGTCGGGGGATTGCAATACCGTCTCAACAACAACAACAAACCTCGTGTATTCCCACATAGTGAGGTCTGGGAAGGGTAAGATATACGCAGTCCATACCACTACCTCTGGAGAAGTAGCTGAACGCAATACCGCCTCATCATACAATTTCTGAAAGACTCAATTGAAGTTGTAGTTGACCCTATGAGAACTCACCCCTAGTCCTAGATTAATCAATTAAGGAATTAATTGAACATATGAGGTAGTAAAAATTGGTTCAGCTCAGAGTGATCGATCGACGACTCTGGTCGGGAAGAACGCAATACCGTCTCATATGCAATTACCAAAAGACTCAATTGAAGTTGTAGTTGATCCTATGAGAACTTACCCTGGTCCTAGATTAATCAATTAAGGTATTAGTCTAACATATGAAATCAATTGAAATTGTATAAAAATAAATGTTCAACCTGTTGCAACAGATGTCTCTTCTGTTGGATTTAATCAAACATATTAAGTTATATATTGTAATATATTATGCATCTGTTGTAAATTATCAAACAGATTAAGTCATCTATTATGATAGATTACCCATCTATTGTAAATTATCAAATGGATTGAGTATGTTGCAACAGATTACCCATATGTTATAAATTCTTAAATTAGCACTGCCATCTGTTGTAGTTGACCCTATGAGAACTCACCCCTAGTCCTAGATTAACCAATTAAGGTATTAGTCTAAAATATGAGGTAGTAAGAATTGGTTCAGCTCCGAGTGATCGATCGATGACTCTGGTCGTGGAAACGCAATGTCGTCTCATCATACAATTTTTGAAAGACTCAATTGAAGTTGTAGTTGACCCTATGTTAACTCACCCCTGGTCCTAGATTAATCAATTAAGGTATTAGTCTAACACATGAGGTAATAAGAATCGATTCATCTCAGAGTGATCGATCGATGACTCTGGTCGAGAGGAACGCAATACTGTCTCATCATGTAATTTTCTAAAGACTCAATTGAAATTGTAGTTAACCCTATGAGAAATCACCCCTAGTCCTAGATTAATCAATTAAGGTATTAGTCTAAATATAAAATCAATTGAAATTGTATAAAAATAAATATTCAACTTGTTGCAACAGATGTCTATTCTGTTGGATTTCATCAAACAGATTAAGTCATTTGTTGCAACAGATTACTCATCTGTTGTAAATAATCAAATAGATTATGTCATCTGTTGAGAAAGATTACCCATCTGCTGTAAATTATCAAATGGATTGAGTCATATATTGCAACAGATTTCCTGTTTGTTGTAAATTATCAAATAGGTGTTGTCATCTATTGTAGTTGACACTATGAGAACTCACCCCTGGTCCTAGATTAATCAATTAAGGTATTAGTTGAACATATGAGGTAGTAAGAATCGGTTCAAGTCAGAATGATCGATCGATGACTCTGGTCGGGAGGAATACAATACCGTCTCATATGCAATTGCCAAAAGACTCAATTGAAGTTGTAGTTGACCCAATGTGAATTCACCCATGTTCCTAGATTAATCAATTAAGGTATTAGTCTAATATATGAGGTAATAAGAATCGGTTCAGCTCAGAGTAATCAATCGACGACTCTGGTCGGAAGGAACACAATACTATCTCATCATTCAATTGCCAAAAGACTCAATTGAAGTTGTAGTTGACCCTATGAGAACTCACCCCTGGTGCTAGATTAATCAATTAAGGTATTAGTCTAACATGTGAAATCAATTAAAATTGTATAAAAATAAATGTTCAACCTATTGCGACAGATGTCAGTTCTGTTGGATTTAATCAAATCGATTAAGTTATCTATTGTAATATATTATGCATCTGCTATAAATTATCAAATAGATTAAGTGATCTATTACGACATATTACCCATCTGTTGTAAATTATCAAATGAATTATCACATGTCGCAATAGATTACCCATCTGTTGTAAATTATCAAATAGGCGCTGCCATCTGTTATATAGTTGAACCTATGAAAACTCACCCCTAGTCCTAGATTAATCAATTAAGGTATTAGTTGAACATATGAGGTAATAAGAATTGGTTTAGCTCAGAGTGATCGATCGACTAATCTGGTCGAGAGAAACGCAATACCGTCTCATATACAATTGTCAAAAGACTCAATTAAAGTTGTAGTTGATCCTATGAGAAATCATCCCTAGTCCTAGATTAATCAATTAAGGTATTAGTCTAATATATGAGGTAATAAGAATCTGTTCAGCTCAGAGTGATCGATCGACGACTCTGGTCGGGAGGAACGCAATGTCATCTCATCATTTAATTGCCAAAAGACTCAATTGAAGTTGTAGTTAACCCTATGAGAACACACCCCTGGTCCTAGATTAATCAATTAAGGTATTAGTCTAACATGTGAAATCAATTGAAATTGTATAAAAAGATATGTTCAATCTGTTGCAACAGATGTCTGTTTTGTTGGATTTAATCAAACAAATTAAGTCTTTGTTGCAACATATTATGCATCTGTTGTAAATTATCAAACAGATTAAGTCATCTGTTGAGACAGATGACCGAGCTTTGGAAATTTTCAAACAGAAATTATTATCTGTTGCACTTATATGTTTTAAGACCCTTTTTTTAAAACAATTTAGGTATTTTCTGTCAGAGATAAAAAAGTTAAAATAATAAGGTGGTAAAAAATATTACTTGGATATCTAAAAAATCTCCGAAGTAAGTAGTCTTATTTGGTCTTTTCAATGTCATCGTCTCCCCGTGCCCCTAAAAAGTCAAAAATTATTAATGAATATTTAAAACCTATATATAGAAGAATACTCTCTCCTCCATCCATAAAGTAAGACTCAACTCATCTATTGCTCTTCTTTATTCTCAATTCTCTTTTTGTTCCTTTTTTTCTTTTTTTCTCTCTTCTTTCGGATAAGGATCCTTTCGGATCTCAATCGATTAATATCTTTTCTCGACTGAACTGGATGTTCTGATCCCTTTGATTTTTTCATGTTGTAGGTATGGTTCACTATTGCTCTTTCAATCTTGTCTTCTTCTTTGTATGTCATTAAAATTAGATATTTACATCTGTTGTTATTAATGATTTACCCATAACCAGTATTTTATTTATTGAGAAAATTGAAGGAAAAGTGACTTTTAAGTCTTGAATGAATGAACCATTGATTTTATATCTGTTGCAAAATTCCTTAACAGTTGAACAAATGGGTAATCTATTGCATCAGATTGGTCATCTATTGATTCACTCAATTTTGTGTTACCCTTTTATACAGATAGAGCAACTGTTTGAAGAAATCAAACCAGTAGCAAGGCTGGTTTGATTTATTCCAATAGATGACCTATCTGTTGTAACATGTCATTCATCTGTTGCAACAGATGCCTCATCGGTTGAGCAGATGGGTAATCAGTTGCATCAGATTGGTCATCTATTGATTTGTTCAATTTTGTGTTACCCTTTTTATAATGTTCTTTTTGTTCTTCTCTTGTTTGACATCAAATGCATTTTTCTTGTTTGTAGATAAAAAAAGAAGTGAAACTGGATCTATTTTTGCCCGACCAGCATTAAAGGCTAGAGTAAAGATGGGTTTGGAGGAATAAGCTGCTTACAGATGGAACACTTTATTTATGGGAGGTATGTATTACTGATCAACCTATCATAAAAAAACACATCCAGTACAATGATTTTGTGAATGTTTGTTCTTTACCTATTAGGCGTTAATTCTTTAAACAAGATATGACATTTTACAGTTAAGATTGTTAGGTTTGAACTGGTAAGGTTGAGGGACCAAGTAGGTGGTGTCGATACCCTGTTATGGATATGGTAGAGACAGATGCTTCTGGTAGATACCAAAGGGTTCCAAGACAGTGGTGTTGAACAATTGCGAAGCTCCGTCGAAGATACCGAAGAGTTGTGTTTTGTATCGGATAGGCATCCAAGTATTCCAAAGATGGGTTCATGTTTCTTCACTTCAGCTTACTTTGGTTGTTGCATCAGGCATCTTGGAGAGAATATTCGGACCAGCTATCACAACGAAAGGGTTGTGACCCTTTTTATAGAGTAGCTAAAGCATATAGTAGAGAGGAGTTTTTAGACCATTTAAATCAAATAACAAATGTGAATCCCAAGGTAGCAGAATTTCTCGTACATGTCGATTTCGAGAGATGGAGCCGGGCATTCTGTCCGACAGACAGGTATATTCTTATCGATTTAATGTCTGAGTTACAAGTTTAGTATGATGTCGTACTAAGTGATTGTGATTCTTTTGTATGGGTACAATATTATGACATCAAACATAGCTAAATCAATGAATTTATTATTTGGCGATGAAAGAGAATTTCCCATCAAGGCTATGTTTGAAAAATAAGCAAGAAGTATGGCCAATTTTTTAACAAAAGGCATGTGCAGTTCAAGTACCCAAAAAAAGAACCCGATTTATTCTCAAAATCGAAAAAATAATATCAACGAATGTCAGTTTAGGGAATAGGTTATTATCTCATAAAATAGCAGATTACAAATTCAGTATCACCGGTTATGGTGATGTTACCACGGTCGATCTTCAAACAAGATCTTGTACGTGCAGAGTTTTTAACTTGGACAAAAGACCCTGTCCACATGCTATGGAAGCGCTTCGAGCTCAATACGGTCATAAATATGGAGCTGAAGTTTACGAGCACTCCTCTCAATATTATTTGGTGGAAAAATATGAAATGGCATATAGTGGGCATATTACTTCGGTGCCTCCCAAAGAATCTTGGGTTGTTCCTGCAGAGCTTATGGGGAGATTAATGCCTCCTCCATATATTGACCCAAGCACTATCAAACTCGGAATAAAGCTATATAAGAGGAGGTGTGGAGTTGGAGAATCATTTTCATCAAGAAGAAACAAGTGCTCCATATGTAAGTGCGCTAGCCATAAAAGAACTACATGCCCGGATCGTAATCCACAATGATCGTTGTAATTGTAAAAACTTGTGTTGTTGTTTGTGGTGTACTTTTATATATTTTAATCATTGTTGTGAATATAATATTATCATTTATTATATATAAAATATCTTTTTTAATAACTTGTGCTTCAATAAAAAGAGGCAAAACATGAACTAAACAATACAACAAACCATAAGTATTTTTCACAAATTACCCATCTGCGGCAACAGATGGACATTAGCTGGAAGAACACATCAAAATTCCATAAAACTGGAATGTTTTCTTCCAACAGATGATAAATCTATCATAATAGATGGATAATATGTTGACAGAAATCCAACCGATGACCAATCTGTTCCAACACATGGTCCATCTGTTGAAAGAACTCAAAAGCCAAAATTACTATTGCTACTGGACTCAAAATTGCTCTTTACCTCAAACCGTTGACATGTTAACATGCATGTTTAGAAGAAGAAATAGATAGAATGAAATATTGAATAAGAATTAAAAAGCCAAAGTCGACTAAAAATAATTTTTTTATTAAACGAAAAATAAAATACATTAGGTATAGATCCGATATAGAAAAATTAAAATACATAGGCTAAGAGAATAAACACATTCTAATTATTATTATTATCATCATCATCATCATTAATGACAGACGGCCAATCAACTTGCAGCAGCAACGCCCTCATCAGTTTCTGCATCTCTTTGAACATTGTCGCTCTCACGGAGACCAACTCCCTCTGCAGGTCATTAACCTACCTCTGAAGTTCCCGTACTGTGTCGCACAGAATAGCAATGTCCCAAACAGGATCAGGCATATCTAGAACACGCATGAATTGACAAATGTAAAAAAAAGAGTTCAAATATAATACAACGTATACTACAAACTGGCAGATTTACACCAGGAAAAAACTTACCTCAACAATAAAGGACTATGCTCTTTAAAGAGAAGTGGTTGAAGATGTCACACGTAAAGAAAAAATGCAAGAAATAAATAAAGTTTAGCAAAATAAAGATTAAGGAGGGACTTATTTATAAAGGATTGAATCTGGATGTGTAAGGACAAAAGGCATGTCTGTTAAGCTCCATTATATTAATTACATTCAAATTGGTGGTATTTTATTTTCTGTGATAAGTCGCGAATTTTTCTTTTACATTAATCCTTCTCACCTTTCCAAAATGATTTTGAGACTTGATAATAGCGGTTATTATTGAGCTGTTACAACAAATCGTCCATCTGTCGCAATAGATTTAACATCTGTTGCAATAGATTGTCTGTATATGCAATAGATGAGACATATATTGCAACATATGTATTAACTACTGCGACAGTTGGACCATCTTTTGGAGATATTTTGATTTCTTCTAACAGTTGATTCATCAATTGCAACAGATGGAGAATTCGATTCATCAGCTGTTTTGAATGTGTTAGATAAAAAGTCACCACTACCTCTTTTTTAATAGTCATCATATGCGCGCAGATAAATAAACAATGTCTAGTCTGTCGCAACAGATTTACCTACTGTTACAACATATGGATTATCTGTTGTGATAGATGGACCATATGTTGGAGGAGATGTTTTGATTTCTTCCAACAACTAATTCATCAGTTGCAACAGATGGAGATTTCGGTCATCAACTGTTTTAAATGTGTTAGATAAAAAGTCACGACTCTTCACCTCTTTTTTAATAGTCATCATATGCGTGTAGATGAATAAACAGTATCTGGTCTATCGCAACAGATTTACAATTTGTTGCAACATATAGATTATCTGTTGTGACAGATGGACCATATATTGGAGGAGATGTTTTGATTTCTTCCAATAGTTGATTAATCAGTTGCAATAGATGAAGATTTTGATTTATCAGCTATTTTGAATGTGTTAAGATAAAAAAGTCATGACTCTTCACACCTCTTTTTTAATAGTCATCACATGCGTGCAGATGAATAAACAACACTGTCTTGATGGGGTAGGAAAAATAAGGTGCGTGCAATGGATCCACTTTTATGCATGGGAGTTATGTATTATTAATCAGGCTACCGCGACAGACACACATAAAGTGCAATGATTTTGTGAATACAGTTTTTTACCGATTAGACACTGATCCTTCAAACAAGATCCTGCATTTACAGTTTAGTTTGATAGGTACAAACTGGTAAGACCAAAGGGTTCCAAGACAGTGGTGTCGATACCCTGTTATAATTTAATGACAATTGATGCTCATGTTTTTGTGTCAAGTTTGGGAAAGGGTTCAAGTTTTTGGCGGCAGTGTAAATATCCAATAGTGATTGGATCGGTTTTAATGATGCAATGGACTTCTTGAAACTCCTCCAAAGCCTCACACTGCAGCAAACAACGATGGAACCAATAGAAATTCCCTTGGTCCAAATTTACATGAATGGATTGCTGGAGGAGATTTTTATACAACAAAAGGTGCTTGAGAGAATACTTGTGCGAGAAGGGGGAGGTGGAAAAGGCCATATATCATCTCAGACTTTGTTTAAGAGGAAACACAGGGGAGCAAGCAAGGAAATTCTAGAAAATTTGGCCAATGAAATTGACATGAGAAACAAAAAAATTGGATGAGCTTCAAATGTGGAAGTGTATCCAAATATAAAAATCAATCAGTCGTTGAAAAAAAAGAATGGTCAACAGGACCGGAGCTGGACACTTTGCTCGAGAATGCAACAGTGAGTGTGGCCTCAATGAAGACTTTCAAAAAGTGCAGGACCAGAACTCTAAGGAAGAAGTTTCGCGAGCACAGGAAATTAATACGATTGTCGATCAGAATTGAAACCTGAACCAACAAAATAGGGGTGGGCATGGTACTGAATGGTACGGTATTTTAAACTTTGATATGGTAACTTCGGTTTTCGGTATCTAAAAGAAAAATACCATTACCATACCAAATTAGTTCGGTATGGTTAGGTATTCTTAAATTTGGTTTTGGTAGTTTACGGTATGGTAATTCGGTAACCATACTTTATTTGATTTCGACTTTACATATATTCATATACTATAACTTTAAACTTTAAAAATGTCTCAATCATATCAAACTAACAACTATCATTGTTAATCAATTACACAAAAAAAAACATTTTAATCACGATTGAGTAGTCCAAGATGCAAACTCAGAACAACATTACCTAAGCTTAAGCATAGTACTCCTAAATAATAAGCTTTCCAAAAAAATTATTTCTGAATAAAAGTTACTTTTTTGTTCAATTGGCTAATGGATGATATATAAATAAATTTAATAATCTTAAATATGAGATTTATATATTATTAAAAAACTTTGGTGCGGTATACGATATTTCGGTATGTATTGCATAAAAATCAAATATCGTACCAAATACCAAAATAATTTAAAATTTCTACCAAATACCATATCAAATACCATAATATTCATACCGCAGTCAAAATAATTTAAAATTTCTACCAAATACCATATCAAATACCAGAATTCTTATGGAATTGAAAGCTGTTAGGAAGGACCCTAAAGAGTAAATGACAAGAATTACTCTTGAACAACTTACTTCTAATACCCAAATTGGGAATTTTGTAACAAGAGAGGAAAGAAGAAGATTGTAATTCATTGTGTAATTTTTGAAAAATGAATATTACAATAGTTAATCAGTTCCTTATATGAGATCCAACTAGGGAGAGGGAAAGTTAGTTACAACTAACTTTGGGGACAGGTGTATCATGTGCTAAGTCACGTGCCCTGTCACTACACTAAAACAAACTAACTGTTTTTAACTAACAACCAGCTAGTGTAAATGAATTACAAATGACTTTTGAAATACAATTGGTCTAAATGAACTAATGAACTGGAATCATATCAAATACTCCCCCCTTGACATGATCCTTGCCCTCAAGGATCAAGAACAAAATAAGGAAAATTTTGAGTGAAGTATTGAAAATCCTCCCAAGTACTATCTTTAAGTGTTGAATTCAGCCACTTGATGAGCAGCTGCGGAATAGTTGTGCCATGCTTGTGGATCATTCGCCAGTCAAGAACCTCCTCAGGGTAGAGTAATATAGAACCAGCACTAGAATGAACCACTGAGAGTGTGACAGCAGCGGGTTGTGACCCAATCTTTCTCTTAAGATGGGAGATATGGAAGGTGGGGTGGATCCTGGTGGTAGCAGGAAATGCCAAGGTATAATCAATAACACCAACCTTAGCAATGATTTGAAAAGGCCCAAAAAATTTAGAGAAAAGTTTATGATTGGTGTGAGACTTCAGAGGCAGCTGCTTGTAGGGTTGCAACTTAACATAGACCCAATCTCCAACATCATATGTTCTATCAGTTCTTCCTTTGTTAGCATGAGCTTGCATTCTATTCTGAGCCCGGAGCAAATGGAGCTTGAGAGTTCTTAAGGTAGCTTCACTAGCCTAAAGTCTTCTATCAATTAAATCTAGTTGAGAATCAAAAGGCATGTAAGGTAACAACGGTGGTGGTTTCTGTCCATAAACAGCCTCATAAGGTGACATATTAATGGAGGTATGGTGAATGGTGTCCATTCTGCTAATGGTAACCAGTAGGGCCATTCTCACGGCTTCTCATATGTCATACATCTAAGATAACATTCCAAACATCTATTAACAACCTCTGTTTGGCTATCCGTTTGAGGATGGTATGCAGTGGATGTTAAAAGAGAGAGCTTCTACAATCTGAATATTTCCTTCCAAAACTTACTAGTGAAAACAACATCTCGGTCAGAGACAATAGACTTAGGCATGCCATGCAACCTAAAAACTTCATTGAGGAACACTTGAGCTACATCAGTTGCAGTATAAGGGTGTTTAAGAGCCAAAAAGTGAGCAACCTTACTTAATCTATCAACTACCACAAATATAACTTCCTTACCAGCAACCTTAGGCAAGCTTTCTATGAAATTCATTGAAATGTCTTGCCAAACCTTGTCAGGAATTGGAAGAGTCTACAATAAACTAGGGTAAGCAACATTCTAATTCTTGCATTTCTGACAAATATCACAAGCCTTTACATAAGAATAGACATGTTGCTTCATTTTTTTCCAGAAGAAATCTTATCTTAGCCTCTTTAGAGTAGCGGCTATGCCTGAATGTCCCCCCATTGGGCTGTCATGGTAGAAGGCAATCAACCTTTCTCTTAAGTCTGTGTCATTTCCAACCATCATTTTTCCCTTCCTTATCAAGACACCAGCAAGGTACTTAAAGTAAGGTTTATGACCTACAACAGATTGGATTTTTTGAATAATCTGTTGCAATGCTGGATCTTTATGCTAAGAGTCCTTCACTTTTTGTAACAACTCTGCTTTAATCCTAGATATACTCATAAGCTGAATAACATCTTCTTTTCTGGAAAGGGCATCAGCTACTACATTGTCTTTGCCCTTCTTATACTATATAGAGTAGTCAAAGCCAAGGAGCTTAATCAACCACTTTTTTGGCTAGATGTGGTGATCCTCTGCTCCAAGAGATACTTAAGACTGTGATGATCAGTCTTAATCACAAATGGTCTACCCAAGAGGTACGACCTCCACTTCTGAACAACAGTGACTACTGTTAGTAATTCCCTTTCATACACAGATAGTGCCTTATTTCTATCAAATAAACCTTGACTAAAAAATGCAATAGGTTTATTCTCTTGGACCAACACAACTCTAATTCCTTCTCCAGAAGCATATGCATCTACCATAAATTCCTTGGAGAAGTTTGGTAGGGCTAGAATAGGTGCAGAAGTGATGGCTTTCTTCAATTCTTTAAAAACAGTATCAGCCGCATCATTCCACTTGAAATTACCCTTCTTTAAGAGATTGTTCAAAGGTCTTGAAATGGTAATATATCCCTTCATGAATCTTCTGTAGTACCCTTCTAATCCTAGGAATCCTCTCAACCCTTTAAGATTAGTAGGTGGAGGCCAATTCAACACAGATTCTACTTTGTGCATGTCCATAGATACTCCTTCAGCAGAAATGACATATCCCAAATAATCAATTTGCAATACTCCAAATGCACACTTGCTCTTCTTAACAAACAACACGTGTGACCTCAAAACCTTAAGTGTAGCTTGTAGATGCTGTAAATTTTCATTCCAAGTCTGACTATATATAAGGATGTCATAAAAAAGGACTAAAATAAACTTCCTGAGGTAAGCATGAAAAATTTAATTCATAAGGCTCTGAAAGGTTGAAGGGGCATTAGTAAGACCAAAGGGCATGACTAAAAATTCATAGTGTCCATGATGAGTTCGAAAAGTTATTTTAGGGATATCACCTTCAACCATTCTAATTTGATGGTAACCTGACTTGAGATCCAGCTTAGAAAAGAATTTTGCTCCATATAACTCATCCAGTAGTTCCTCAATGACAGGTATTGGAAACTTATCCTTGATGGTACAACTATTTAGTTCCCTGTAATCTACACACATTCTCCATGATCCATCCTTTTTCTTCACCATCATAACAGGTAATGAATAAGGGTTGGTACTGTGTCTGATAATTCTAACTTCTAACATTTTATCGACCAGCTTTTCTATCTCATTTCTTTAAATTGTAGGATATCTGTAGGGTCTAATATTCATAGGGAAGGTTTCATCCTTCAAAATAATCTGATGATCATGGGATCTTAAAGGTGGCAAGTTAGTTGAAGGCTCAAATAAATCATCGTACTGCTGCAAAATGACCTGCAACTCTTAATCCTTTTCAATGCATAGCTGGTATCTTTCCATGTTAAGTATCTCTCTCTTGTTTACATCCACCTGTTCCTCCTGATACATACCTACAGAGATCATGCACAATTCAGCTGGTTTAGCTAATAATTTCTCTATTTTCTCTGGTTGCACTAGTTTAGTAGTTGGAGGTTTGATGCCTCTTAATGAAACCTTGTGTCCCATGATAGTGAATTCCATTCTCAATTTCCTGAAGTTTCACATAACATCGCCCAATGTAGCTAGCCATTGAATACCCAATACCATGTTGCATCCTCCAATAGGCAACACTAACATATCTGATTCAAAAGAAACACCCAACATTTTCCATACCAAGGCTTTACACAAGTGGTGACTGTGAATTTTTTCCCATCAGCAACAGAAATAGAGAAAGGTGAGATTAAAGTTAGGATATATCCAAGCCTTTTTAGAGTATCCAAATCCAAAAAATTATGGGTACTTTCACTATCAATCAATACATGAATCGCCTTACCCTTAAGAGATATAGTGACTCTCATGGTTCTAAAATCATGCAGACCATTCATGGCATAGACAGACACATGAAGCAGTATTGATCCTTCAGAGTCAGTCTCTAATCCATGTCCCAACATAGATAAAAACTCAGCTAGATCCCATAAATTTTCTTCCAATTCAGTCACCTCTTCCCCTTCATCAACTTCTATCGAAAATAATTGTCTCTTCTTTTTACACACATGACCAAAAGTGTACTTCTCATCACAATTAAAGCACAAGCCCTTACTTCTCCTTTCATCCATCTCAGCAGAAGTAAGGATCCTAGCATTTTTATATGGGGTTTTTGGGCCTACAGTAGTAGAATGGGCAGGTTTAGATATTATCTGGTGAAGCTTGAAATTGCTAGATGAATTTTGTGCAAAAGAAAGGGTAGCATTCTGGAATTTCAACATGTTTTTGGGGTTAGGCAATATTCCATGAAAAACTTATTTCTGAATAATAAGGGTTTGTTCTTGGATCTTTGCTAAACTAATAGCCTTGGCCAGGGTTCTTGAACCCAACATCTTGGCACGAAGTCCAATTTTTGGCTTCAAGCCTCTCACAAAGCAGCTAACTACATAATGTTCAGGTAAATCTACCCTAGTTAGCAATTCATCAAACAAATTTACGTATTCTTGCACAGTACCTGTTTGTCTGAGATCTTTAAAATCACCCATAGGGTCATCAAATAATTCTTCCCCCAATCTGGTATAGAGACAACCTACATACTCACCCAAGCTAGGCCAATCTCTAGTTAATCGATGCTTCATGTAGGATTGATGCCACTGTAATGCCTTTTCTTCCATGCTGCAAGAAGCCATTTTCACCTTGGATTCCTCTTCATTTTTCTCCACATAAAAGAATTGGTCACACCTGTACACCCAATCCTTCAACCCGTGCCCATCAAATTTGGGAAACTTCAGTTGATACCTTCTATTATACATCTGATAAGCCCCATATTATTCGCGTCTGGGTTGACCTTATCTGGTTGCTCCATTATCCCCAGTATTAGCGGTTAGGGCCTCCATTGATGCACCACCATTACCCAGGAACAACTGTTTGATTTCATTCATGGCTTGAGCCATTTTTTCATCTACAATTGTATGCATTTCTGCCACCGAATTCACCACTCCATCCATAGAGGTTTTAAGAGAATCTACCTCTTTCTGTAATTCAGGCATCCTTGTGTTATGGTCACCCATTGCAAAGGTCAGAAGATTAGTGTCTCTGATACCAATGATACAACCCAGAATTCCTATGGAATTGAAAGCTGTTAGGAAAGAGCCTAAAGAGTAAATGACAAGAATTACTCTTGAACAACTCACTTCTAATACCCTAATTGGGAATTCTGTAACAAGAGAGGAAAGAAGAAGATTGTAATTCACTGTGTAATTTCTGGAAAATAAATATTACAATAGCTAATCAGTTCCTTACATGAGATCCAACTAGGGGGAGGAAAAGTTAGTTACAACTAACTTTGGGGACAAGTGTATCATGTGCTAAGTCACGTGCCCTGTCATTACACTAAAACAAACTAACTGTTTTTAAATAACAACCAGCTAATGTAAATGAATTACAAATGAGTTCTGAAATACTATTGGTCTAAATGAACTAATGAACTGGAATCATATCATAAGTCTGCAGATCTAAGAATGGATAAAGAATAACCACAAAACTTAGATACCTGTAAGGGATATGCCCAAGATACTCAACAAGGGAATTAATGACTCGCCCAAGTGTGAATAGACTTTTGTTTATTTCTCCAGCTTCCCTTGCACGACCCTGAGAATTAAAATTGCAGCGTATTTAACAAAACAGAATGGTTTCCTATTATACTGAGAGTAATAAAATAGAAAAATAGAGCACAAGGTATGAGAAAATAAGTATCTCTAAGTGAAAAGAAAAAGAGAAAAAAACTAAGAGCAAGGTGCCTTACAGAAAGAAGAAATTAAAACAATTGTTTATGTTTGATTAGATGAGAAAAGTTCAAGAAATACTTTTGATTCTTTTTTTCCTTCTAGTAGACTAGTCTATGAAAATGTGCGTTGCACGTTTATTTCAGAATATTTAATATAAAATTTTATTTTATATTTGACATTGATTATTGCAATATATTTTTGAAAAATTGGTAACAACTGAATTAACAAAATAAAATTATTAATTTGTAAAATGTATTTTCGATAGATTCTCAACTCAAAAAAAATAATTTAAAGAAGAATTGTTAGAATAATATGATAACAAAATAGCAAGACAACCAAAATGTTTCAAATACCAATGCATCCGAATCAAAAAAGTTATTCCCTTACGGTGAACAATCTAATGCTTTGATCACCTACACAAGCTAAACCAAACACTTAATCCATTTTCTCATGTGCTAAAAATTCCTCAAAAATTGCTAACAGTGGATCGATGATCTATCAAGAGAAAAATTATTTGGGTTTCTGCATCTGAATTATCATCTAGAGAAGGAACAACCAAATGAGTTTAAGTATTTTGCATCAACCACACCAACTCCCTTGATATCGTCACCTTGAGAACTTATTAACAAATATTATAATCATGTCAAGAACACCAGATGGATGATTATAAATTTTAATAATTCAAGTCAATACTTATTAGAATTTGATTAGAAAAAAAAGCTATATGTCCTACACAAATGAATAATCAACTAAAATTGGTATATAAATTCAGAATAAAACATAAGTGAGATCTATAGAAGTTCACAGGCACATCTAATAGTTGCGAAAGTAATAAATAACACAAGTGTACATAAAACGTAATTATTCCTACCCTTGAATTACCACTTATATGGAGTTAAAGGTTGTTTCTAATAGATTCTTAGCTCAAGAAATAATAATAATAATAATAATAATAATAATAATAATAATAATATATATGAAAAAGACATGAGATATCTATCTTTTCAATGTTGGTGATGAACGTCCAAGCAAAACCCTTGCAACTATAGACAACCCACAAGAACATCTAATATCTGCAAGAACAACAATAAGCGACGTGTATACAAAATTTAATTGTTTTTTCCCTATAATTACTATTTATGTGTAATAAGAGGTTTCTGATAGATTCTCAGCGCAATAAATAATAATAATAATAATAATAATAATAATATCCTTGCAACTATAGACAACCCACAAACACATCTAATATCAGCAAGAACAACAATAAGCGATGTGTATACAGAATTTAATTGTTTTGCCCTATAATTACTACTTACGTGTAATAAGAGGTTTCTGATAGATCGTCAACTCAAGAAATAATAATAATAATAATAATAATAATAATAATGCCAAAATTAGATTCATAACTGTAGCATCTTAACATATCAACCTCTGCAACAATGGAGGTTTACAGTTCTTATTTTAATAACAATATGTCATCTCATACATGTAACATATTTTGCTATAGTTCAACACTAGAAATTTAGTCCATCATAGGTTAGAAATAGGAAAATTAAATTAAAATTTAAAAATTTAAAATTAACCTTTACACAAATGGTTGTGCTCAGAACCGAAAAGCTTTTATTCCAAACTTAGAATATGATACAAGAGAGTCGAGAGAGAGAGTAGTTGAGAGAGTGGAGTTCTAAAAAACCTGCCTCTGAAATAAAAGATAGGCTTCCTTATATAATGGATGCCTGATACTAAAACAACAAAGTAAAATAACTGGCTTTTACTATTTATAAACGACCCTTGCTTTTCAGAAAGCTAAGTGCCCTTTACTTTTTGCTTTTCATAAAGCTGCTTTTCATAAAGTAACAATAACAACAACAACAACAATTTACCCAAAATCATACTTGTTTGAGAAGGCCAAAGATGGCTAGATCTTAAACGAACTAAAAAAGTAAGACAAAATTAAAAATGATAAATAATAAAGTTTATAAAAAATTTCAACTAACTTGCATAAATGGTTGAGAGAGAGATTCTCTTCTAATATTTTCATACCTTCAAATGACCAGCAAGAAGAGAGCATGTGTTGTAAATAAATATTTTGAAATATACTAAAACGAAAGGGGAGGGGAGAGAGACCTATAGATATAAGAGAAGATTTTATTTTCTTCTACTTTGGTGTGTATTTACAATGTAAAATAGACTGCCTTTTATAGGCAACAGTATGTGAAAAAAGTGTACTATGTGAAAATACATTCACAAACTTCACATCCTACAATAATATGTGTAGTATGTGTAGCTACAATAGTGTTGTATGTGAACATCCACCAAATACATTATTTACAATACTCCCCCTTGGGCGTTCATGTAAAAGAAAAATTCTAAAAGAAATAAGATGTACAATAGCGATTTGTAATACGCCTTGTTTGCTGCCTCATTAAAAACCTTACTAGGAAAACCCAGTGGGATAAAACCTCGGTTAAAAAAAAAAGAGTGCAGCACGTATGTACTCCCCCTGATAAAAACACCACTTAATACCTAGGAGACGACGCATCCCAATCTTGTATCTCAATTTCTCAAAGGTTGATGTTGGCAATGCTTTAGTGAACATATCTGCTAGATTATCGCTTGAACGAATTTGTTGAACATCTATTTCACATTTCTTCTGAAGATCCTGAGTGAAAAAGAATTTTGGTGAAATGTGTTTTGTTCTGTCTTTTTTAATGTAACCTTCCTTCAACTAAGCTATACATGCAGTATTAGCTTCATACAATGTAGTTAGAATATCCTTATTCAAAGGAAATCCATACATTTTCTGAATATATTGAGTCATTAATCTCAACCAAACACACTCCCAGCTCGCTTCATGAATGGAAATGATTTTTGCATGATTTAAAGAAGTTACAACTAATGTTTGCTTCATTGAACGCCATGATATAGCTATGCCACCATATGTAAATAAATAACTCGACTGAGACCGAGTCTTATGTGGATCAGACAAGTATCCTGCATCTGCATAACCAATCATTTCTGACTTGGATTCATTTGAATAAAATAATCCCAAGTCAATGGTTCCCCGAAGATATCTGAGTATATGCTTGACACCATTCCAATGTCTTTTAGTTGGGGAAGAACTAAATCCTGCTAATAAACTTACCACAAAATAAATATCTGGTTGAGTATTACTGGGAAGATACATTAGTGCCCCGATTACACTAAGATATGGAGTTTTTTCACCAAGAAGTTTTTCATCATTTTCTTGAGGTCGAAATGGATCTTTGTTTATATCAAGCGATCTCAGAACCATTGGGGGTACTACTCAATGGATGTGATTTATCCATGGAAAATCGTTTTAAAATCTTTTCAGTGTATGTTATTGATTGATGGACAAAAATTCCATTTGTCAAATGCTTAATCTATAGGCCGAGACAAAATTTTCTCTTTCCCAGATCTTTCATTTCAAATTATTTCTTCAAACACTTAATAACTTTTGAAAGCTCTTTGGGAGTGCCAATGATATTCAAGTCATCAACATAAACATCTATTATAGAAAATTGAGATTCAGACATTATTATAAAAATACAAGGGTAAATAGGATCATTTTTGTCCCTTTCTTTTAGCAATATTCGCTAAGACGATTAGACCACATCTACCCTGATTGTTTCAACCCATATAAGTATTTCTAAGGCTTTATTGAGAAAGTTTCTTACAAATTTTTATATGCTTTAGGTACTTTAAAGGCCTCTGGAATTTTTAAAAATATCGCTGTCCAATGAGCCATACAAATAGGTCGTAAAAATATCCATTAGGCGCATATCAAGCTTTTCATGAACTGCCAGATTTATTATATATCTGAAGGTAATTCCATCCACCACAGAAGAATATGTCTCTACATAGACAATGTCAGGCCTTTGCGAAAAACCTTGTGCCACAAGTCGTGCTTTCTATCTTACGATTTTACCTTTTTCATTTCACTTTTGCACAAAAACCCATTTTTACTCCACTGACTTGACACCTTCAGGTGTTCGAACTATTGGTCCAAAAACTTCACATTTTTAAAGTGAAGTCAATTCCGCTTAAATTGCATCCTTCCATTTTGGCCAATCATTTCTCTGTCTACATTCATTGATAGATTTTGGTTCCAAATCCTCATCTTGTTGCATTATTTCAGTAGCAACATTGTAAACAAAAATATTGTCAACCACAATATTATTTTGACTCTATCTATTTCTCGTCGAGACATAACTTATTAAAATTTCTTTATTCTAATTAGTTTCAGGTATTTTAACCCCCTCAGTGGTCTTATCATTTGTTAGATCTTGAGGCTTTTTTTGAGCGACTGCCATCATATCGTGATCATTTATTTCTTTTTTTTAGGATTTTAATCCTTGGAATTAATCAGTCTACCACATTTCAAATGTGGCTTAGACTCATTTGCATTGACCACTTGTCCTATCGGGACATCAACTTGAACTGGAGCATTCGCAGCTGGAATATAAGATTTAGTAACCCCTGGAAAGTTAGTAAATGCATCCGGTAGCTGATTTGCAACATTTTGCAAGTAAATCATCTTTTGAACCTCTTGCTCACAT
Organism: Capsicum pubescens; assembly: GCA_030864215.1. Lineage (NCBI taxonomy): Eukaryota > Viridiplantae > Streptophyta > Magnoliopsida > Solanales > Solanaceae > Capsicum > Capsicum pubescens. The sequence goes on along the minus strand of CM061541.1, from coordinate 79,439,839 downwards.
TGATTGTTTGAGGATCCAAATGAGATAGTGAAAATGCATTCCAATCTATCTCATGTTTTAGTTGCTTATGTTCTCCCCCTAATGTTGGGTATACTGATTTATCAAAATGACAATCGACAAACCTTGTTGTAAACAAATCTCTTGTCATAGGTTCCAAATATTTTATAATGGAAGGAGATTCATACCCAACATATATTCTCAACCTTCTTTGGGGTCTCATCTTTATGCGTTGTGGTAGAGCAATTGAAACATATACCACACATCCAAAAATTCTAAGATGGGAAATATTTGGTTCTTGACTAAAAATCAACTGTAATGGGGAGAATTTATGATAACTGATTGGTCTTATGCACACAAGTGTTGCTGCATGCAAAATAGCATATCTCCATGTTGAAACATGAAGTTTTGTCCTCATTAACATCGATCTAGCTATCAATTAAAGACATTTGATCAATAATTCTGCTAGACCATTTTGAGTGTGAACATGAGCAACCGGATGTTCAACTTTTATTTCAGTTGACATACAATAATCATTAAAATACTGAGATATAAACTCACCAGCATTATCAAGATGAATAGTCTTTATTGCATAATCTGGAAATTGTGCCCTTAACCTTATTATTTGAGCAAACAATCTCGCAAAAACCATATTGCGAGTTGATAATAAGCACACATGTGACCATCTTGTAGATGTATCTATCAAGACCATATAATATTTGAAAGGTCCATACGAAGGATGAATTGGTCCACATATATCACCTTGTATACGTTCTAGAAATGCAGGGGATTCAATCCCAACCTTAGATACTGATGGTTTAATAATAAACTTTCCTTGAGAACAAGCAACACAAGAGTATTCCTTTAATTGAAGAATATTTTGATTCTTCAAAGTATGTCCATGTGAATTTTCAATAATTTTGCGCATCATATTAAAATCGAGATGGCCCAACCGGTCATGCCAAATGATAAAATCATTACGATCTATTAATCTTTTATTTACTATGGTATGTGATTCAACCATACAAATACTTGTATGATACAATCCAGAAGAAAGTACAGGTAGTTTTTCATGCACAAATTTTTCTCACCTTTTATTGTAGTAATATAAAGATATTCAATCTTTCCTTCATTTGCAGTCTCAATGCGATAGCCATTTTGGCGAATAACCTTGAAACTTGATAAGTTTCTTTGAGACTTACTACAATATAATGCATTATCAATGACCAATATTGTTCCCCCAGAAAGTAATAAGGTCGCTCTTCCAGAGCCTTCAATTAACTTTGTACTACCTAATATTGTATTAACATAGGTCATATTCATAATCAAATTAGAGAAATATTTCTTTTCTCTTAATATAGTGTGAGTTGTAACACTATCAAGAAGACACATATCTCCATTACTCATCTTGTATTCAGTTGAAGATTGGGAAAATTTTATTATCTTCACAAAATAAAAATACATGTTAAGAAAAGTGAAATCTCACAATCTTACAATAAAACTTAAATACTTATTATTTTCTCTTGAAATGTAAAAACAACATAATGGAAAAACATGCTAAAAACAACATAATAAAAGAACATTATTTATTTCTCCAATAACTTGATCAAGATTTAGTTTTGGTCTCCAAAGAAGTCTTCAGCTTCCAAATGAGTTATATCATCAAGGTCATCAAAATCATCATCTTTTATGACCAAGTTGGCCTCAACATTGTTATCATATTTTTGTGAAAGTCCTGTCTCATCATCATTTTTTAAAGTCAAATGTGACTCAATTTGGACATTAGAAGAGGTCCTACCTTCATTTCTCTTTCTTTTGCAAGATTCTTGACAAAGCCTAGCAAAATGCTTAGGCACCCGACATTTATACTTCCAGTGGCCTTTCATGCTACAACGGTGAAAATTTCCTCTTGAAGAATTATTTTGGGGACCCATTTGATTCTCCTTTTTTTGGTTACCACCATCATGACGATTATTATATCGTCTCCTGCCATTGCCACGTCCACGCATATTATTATGACCCCGATCTTGCCGCCTTTCAGGGCTGGCCATGTGCTTGTACCCTATTTGTTTCTGGTAGTGGAGCAATCCCAGTGGGACGGGCTTCATGATTTTTCATTAAAAGGGCATTATGTTGCTCAGCCACTAGAAGGCATGAGATCAATTCAGAATACTTCTGAAAGCCCTTTTCATGATATTGCTGCTGCAATATCACATTTGAGGCATGAAAAGTAGTTAGTATTTTTTCCATCATGTCCTCATCATTTATAGTTTTCCCACATAATTTCAATTGGGACGTAATTTTGAATACAACAGAATTATATTCAACAACGGTTTTAAAGTCTTGAAATCGTAAGTGTATCCACTCATAACGAGCTCTAGGCAGTACCGTGGCCTTTAGGTGGTCATACCTTCCCTTCAAATCAGTCCACAATTCAAGTGGATATTTTACAGTAAGGTATTCAACCTTCAGTCCTTCATCCAGATGATGACGAAGGAAAATCATAACCTTGGCCTTGGCCTGACTCGACGCTGCATTATCCGGGGTAATAGTAGCACTAAAACCCTTATTAGCTAGGTGAATCTCAGCGTCGAGAACCCATGACAATTAATTTTTTTTGGAGATGTCAAGTACCACAAACTCAAGCTTCGGCAAATTTGACATGATGAAAACTATCATAAAAATAATAAATTTAGAAAACAATACAATAATATAAAAAAAAATTTTGTCATGTGTAACTTTAACGTTAAAAATAAAACTTTGATAAAAGAAAAATAAAAACCTACAATATTCAAGACAAGTAAGTTGATTATACCTGACGGATTGAAAACTTGAAAAAGAGTAGAGTCATGCTGATAACGTGTTATAAATAAATATTCTGAAATAAACTAAAACGAAAGGGGAGGGAAGAGAGACCTATAGATATAAGAGAAGATTTTATTTTCTTCTACTTTGGTGTGTATTTATAATGTAGAATGAAATGTCTTTTATAGGCAACAATATGTGAAAAAAGTGTACTATGTGAAAATACGTTCACAAACTTTACATCCTACAATAATATGTGTAGTATGTGTAGCTTCAATAGTGTTGTATGTGAACATCCACCAAATACATTATTTACAATAGCATGCTTATTTTGAGTTTACTCTTTACCTAAAGGCATAATACATAAATATGCCTTTTAACTTGCCATCAAATCACATCTATGATATTCAATTTTGAATGTGCCAGACACTTAAACTTGTATAAAGTTGAACAAGTAGACACACACGTCCTATGTGGCATAATGTACATAAACGTCATGTAGGACAAGAATTGACCACGTAGGACGCTACATAGGACATATGTATCTACTCATTTAATTTTATACAAGTTTAAATGCCTACTAGTGCATACATAAAGCTGGAGGTCATAAATGTGATCCGAGATTAATTTAAAGGACATGTTTATATATTATACCTTACCTAAACAACTAAAGGAAATAATGTTTCGCACTTCACATCTTGACCGAAAGAATGACCAAAGGATCATAAGCTAGCAACTTGTTTGAGTATGTTTTTTATGCCTTTAGCGGGATAAGTTATTCTATTCTCTTGGTGGTATAAATAATTCAACATAATTTATCTTGGAATAAAGCCATAAAATGACAAATTACCCTACAAACTCTTTGGTTACATTATATATATATATACTACTATATATAAGAGAGAATGTGAGATTTTGATAGTCCTCACATTAATTTTTTTTGTCAATTTTATCCCTAATTTAAATTTTAGTTGCTCTATAAGTTTTCATCCATTTTGATATTTTGATAAAATTGAAAAATTATATGGGCTTATTAAATATTACAAAAGTGATGAGTCATAGAAAATGGTAATGACACCATAAAAACTATGTATACAATCAAATTCAAAATTGATCCAGGGGTTTATTATCTTTCTATTTTGTAGAAATATTTATTAATCTTAGTTCAAATTTTTATTTTTACTAACAAATTTATCATGGACAAGTAATTAAAGTATCTTGACATTTTCTTTCTAACTTAGTACATGCTTAATTATTAAACTAGTGTAACCGCACGTGCCTCGCACTTGTAATATTTGATTATTTAAAATTAAATGATTTTGTCTATTACGAAGATTTTTAATAAAGTGTAAAAGTTCAAATCACTTTTCAAAGATCCTTCACACTTTAATATAGTAAAGTAAACATAAACGTATATTTTAGTGTAATCACATATATATTTTACCACCAAAAATTTTAAGTGATTGATGGATCATCACTTTTGAAACTTTAATGCCTAGTTCCAATATATTTCATTTATCTAAGTGTCTATCATGTTGTTTTTGGTAAAAAAAGAAATAAAAAATACTTTCTTTGTTTCAAAATATGTGGTGTTTTTAATTTGAGCGTACCCCTTAGGGAAAAAACTATAAATACTTAGTGTTTTTAGTTTGGGTCACACCTCTTAAAGAGAACTACTCAATCCTAGAAAATAAGATGTATTTTACGAACTTATTCAAAATGTAGCTCTTAAGTCATTTCTTGGTTATGCAAATTTCTGTTGAAAAGTTTCATTTTGGAGGGACGTAAAAACACTCTTTATCAAAAGTGATTTCACTCTTAAAACACGCATGAACCCCAAAATTCTGATTATGCACGATTTACTATTTCACCACAATCTTTAAACGTGATTATTCAAAAAACCTAACACGTAGATGTATATATGTATATGCACGAACAAGTGTACACTATCAATTAATGGGTGTGTATGTGTTTAAAAATTTGAACCAACAAATCGAATAAGATGCGATAGAATTTTGAATCTGAATTTATAAAACTACAATCTTAATTAAATTATTTTGAGATTATAATCCTGAAATCATAGCTCTTGAACTAATTTATCCCACTTGAAAGGCGAAATAAAATAATGTCAAGTTTAATGGAATAAAGTGGGATATTGTGTTATGACACGAGAAAAGGTATTTTGAATCTATAGAGACCAAACTTTTCCTCCAAGAAAACAATAACCAAATATGATAGAATTTATATTTTTTTTAATGAAAGGTAAAAGTAATTATTGTAATACTTCGACTTTTCTTACCCAAAAAATAAAACTCAAATAATCAATGATAAATAACAACTTAACCCTCTAAGCCTTTTCTAACACGTAGAAGTACATATGCGTATAAACTAACAAATAATAGCAACTTAAGGATAACACTATTAATCAATAGGTGTATGTATTTTATTAATTTGAACCAACAAATCAAATAAGACGCGATACAATTTTGAGTCTGAATTAGTAAAGCTAATAATCTAATTAAATTATTTCGAGATTATAGTCCTAAAATTATAACTCTTGAACTAATTTTATGCAACTTGGAAGGTGGAATGAAATCAATTGAAGTTCTAAATTAGTTACATATTTTTAATTTAGAATTCTTAAACTAAGGGAAACATATTAGTTGTCATTAATTCTAATGACTTCTAATAAGAAAAGATTTTATCATAAATATATGAGAAAATGATCAAATAACCCCCCACCCTATAGTCAAAATCTCAACTACACAATCAACCTTTCAATTAGACCTATTACCCCCCTGATCTATTTTTTCCTATATTTATTAACCCTCTAAATGCTGAGCTGACAACATAAACCAAGTAAAAAGACTTTCATGCATTTCACGCGCTTGGTCCGCCTGGCCCACGCCTAAACAAAACAAAATATCTCTTTTATTTTTTCAATTTCATTTCCTCTCTCCTCTCTCTTCTCTCTAAACATTTCATCTTCCTCTATTCTCTACTTTCTAAACCGCGATTTCATTATTTTTTTTGGGTGATTTTTGTTCTAATCAAAATATTTTGGTTGTGGATTTTCAAACAATCAACTTGTTGCTGTATCAAGGTATTTTTTTTTTCCTAAACTGAAAAAATTGAATTAGGGTTTTTAGGTAATCTCCAATTTTACAAATTAATTGAGTAAAATTAACTGACTCTTTCTGTTATGATGTTGTCTAAGTGTTCGATTAATAGCATAATCCGTTCGTAAGTACATGATTTGTTGAGTGTTTAAGTGGGTTTATTAGAAATTAGGGCTTTTCTCCTAATATGAAAACTTAAAATTTCAGTTGTGTTTAATAGGACGTGCGTGTTAATATGTTGTTAGTTTGAGTGATTTTTTCCAAAATTGAGTTAAAATTAATTAGGGTTTTATGCTAAACCCCGAAATTATGATTTTTGTTGATTGTTTAAGTTGATTTATTAGCAATTAGGACTTTTCTCTGATTTGTTGTTAACATGATAAAATTTAAAAATCAATGGTGTTTAATAGCACGACCATGTTAATATCTTGTTATTTTGGTGTTGAATTATGTAGCATGTTCATGAATTTTATTTTTATTTTTCCAAAATATTTCTGCTATGCTACAATGTCTTATTTGATTCTTTATTGTCGTCAGGTAAGACATGAATGATTTTACGTTGATAACTCTAAGATGGTACCATGGTGGGGTCTTACATTTTAGTGGGAGGAAACCAGTTTATAAAGGGGGGTTAGTAACAAAATTTTTGGATGTTGATGTAGATAAGAAATCATTAGAGCATGTCAACAACAAAAAAAAAAAAGGGAGACCAAAAAATGCAACACCAACACCTTCTGCACCTACTATTTTCCCAGCATCCTGTTCTGCATCTTCTGATTATTGTGCATCATTTTCAATGGTTGGTACTACTAAAAAAGGAAGGGGTAATGATAGAGAAAAAACAACTTCATTGAAAAGGTCAAAAGTAATGGGAATGGATGTGTTCCAAGCTGAAAATGGATTCAAAGTTCTAAATATAAGTATCTAGCTGTGTTGTATCTTATGTATATATGAGTCTTTAATATATGAGTCTTTGAATAAATTTTTTCCTTCACTGTAGTCTGGCATGCCTAGCAGTAAGATCTGCTCTACTGGTCAAGCAAGGGTAACAAGATCAGCTGATATAACTGGTAACATTGGTTATACACCAACTTCTACTAGTAAGCTGAAATAGAATGGCAAAGTAGCAATATCAACAAAAAAACTACAAGAGATTAAAGAGAAGAAAAGAAAGAAGAATGTGGGAAGCAGTTCAAATAATCCAAGTTAAAAAAATACTTCTTCAAAGTCCAAGAGGCCCTGGAAATTGTAGTGATGTTGATTATTTTAGCACTGTTTTAAGTTAGATCAGTTGACATGAAAACAATTTTATTTTGGTGTTGCAAAACAATTAAAGCGCTGTATATATATTTTGTTGATGAATGGTGCCTAATGGTTGGTATGAATGATTATGTTGTGCCTAATGGTTGGTATAAATGATGATGTTGTGTGAAGTTGGAATATTTTATTGATGAATTAATGTTGTCATTACCCATTATTGTTGTAACACCCCGTAAATTTTTTCGTACACTTATCGCGATTATATGGAGTCCTAAAGGCTTGCGTATGGGTTAAATTAAGTTTATGGTGTTCGGAAGTATCCCGTCAATAGTTGTATGTGTAGGTATTGGAATAAGCTTTCCAACGATATAAAGTTTGCCCAAAACAGAGGAGTATTTCATATAAGCGAGCACATTCGAAATTTCAAAACGGTGGCCGGGAAGCCTGTGAACAGTAAATCTGCAGGAAAATTACTGCAGCTAGGCAATTTTCTTTGGATCAACTTTAGACGATCATAACTCCTTGTACAAAAAGAACTGTGTGAGCTTCTATATATAGACGAAAAGCTCCGAGAGTATTCTTTCCGATGAAATTGGTTTCATCCAAATCCAATGTCTGAGTAAGGAGCTATACCCGTTTTACTACAGCCTATAAAAAAAAACAGAATTTTGGGACAGATTTTTGGGTCAACTTTAAACGACCATAACTCCTTGTACAGGAAGAACTGGGTGGTATACTTTATATGAAAATGAAATCTCTTTGAATTATCTTTCCAATGCAATTGCTTTCACCCAAATCCGATACTGGAGCAAAGAGTTATGATCGATTTACTTCAGTCTGTCAAAACTGTCCACTGGGGACAAATTCGGATTTATTTAAATTTTTAGGGCAAAATGGTCATTTTCTATTACCTCTTGGACGAAAATTGGTCTTTATAAACATACACTTAGCCTCATATATATCATATATCATCCAATTATTAAGAGAAGGTGAAACCCTATCCTAATTTCAACTTCAAATATTTTGTGATTCAACCGTAGAAAATTCGAATTGGTTCCGTAGTTGTGTTCACCATCTCGAAAGCTTCGAGAAGCACCCCATGGTTATGTAAGGAGGATTCTAAATACAAGAGTTCATTGTTAAGGTATGAATATTGTTTATTCTTGATTCTTATCCATGAATAAGTATTGATAAAGGATTATGAGTATTGTCTTGATGTTGGAAGATAACTAGAAACATAGTTATGAATTGTTTTGTATAAATTGTTGTAGTAAATTATGGAAGTTGTTGTATTGGATTATGGAGGATGAATTGTGGTGATATATCATTATATTAGTGGTTATGTATGCCTAGTGATCATGTTGGTATTGGATGGTGATTCAGAGGGGAAATAAAGGCTAAGAGTGATGTTGAGGGATATTGCATGAAAATGCATGATATGTGAATGTAATAAGAGTATAAGAGGATGTATGTAGCACTCTTATTGATGAGTTAAAGGATTACTTCCTAGACATTATTTGGTGAAGTTAATACCTAAATGGTAAGGTTTGGTTGCTAATACTAGTTTGCCACAAATGACTTATTGTAGATAAGTGTTCGAAGAGTACGGGAAGTCAAGTTGGACTTGTATTGAAGTGGTTATATCAAGGTATGTAAGACATACTCTATCTAATCTTTGGCATGAATAATGACCCATGGCACTCTCAAGTAAGCTTCCAACATTGTCCTACGACACATGACATAATAACATCATATGATCTTCGACACTACCAATTGAACTTGTTTTCACTTTTAAGATGTCCGGCTAGTCAAAAAAATGTCTATATACTATTGTTGACTCCGAAATGGTTTAATGAGGTATCCATGATTCTCTACTTCATTTTCATGATATTGATTACCTATTTACATGTTTTTCCTATTGAGGTATCATGGTTTCAAGTTCCATAAGGTGTGACCACAAAGTAACCAATCTCAAAGATTAATTGAATTAAGAAATGAAATGTCTTTATTTTAAATTGATGATATGATGTATTGTATTAGTACCACTGATCAGTTGGCCATTGTATTATAAAGATTATGTACATATGTTATTCCAGGGGTGGTCCCTGATGTATTGTATTAGTACCACTGATCAGTTGTCCATTGTATGACATATGTTATGTATTGATAAGGAATATGGGAAGTAATGATATGAAAGTAATGTGCAGGTATCCCATCAGCTCTTTTAAGTGTGGTCTACTCATACTGTTTATTCACTGGTATCTGGGTTCTGTTGATCTTTTGTATCTCATCTTGATACTCACTGCCTTACATACTCAGTACATATTTCCGTACTGACGTCCCTCACGGGGGACCTGTATTCATGCCTGCAGGAACGGGTACTTCAGGTCGTACACCTCCGCAGTAAGAGCCAGGACATTCTGTTGATAGTGGTGAGCTCCAGTTGTTTCGGGGCATCCCAAGTCATTTCTATATGTACTTTTGGTATTTGTATAAAAGTCTTTTGTGGGCGGGAGTTTGTCCCGACCCTAACTTAGTTGTGTATCTATGTAGAGGCTTTTGTAGACATATTGTACAGCCATAGGAGTGTTTGGTTGATAGACGTGATGGCTCTGACGGCCAATTACTGTTTATATATATATATGCGTGTCTGCTAGGCTGATACAGGTACTGTTTTCTTCTATTTATAACGAAGTGCTGCCCAAATTTCTAATTTTCATTAGTGTAAGTGTGAAAGTATAGGTTATGAACGGGTTCTCCCGGGCCTTCTCGGCTACGGGTGCCAGTCCGCTCCAATGGGATTTGGGGCGTGACAATTGTTGTGCTAAATGATTGTAAAGTTGATATAATGGCAACACAACATTGTCATTACACAATTTTGGTGTAAAAACATAGCAGCAGCACGGGACTTTGCCTAACAATACACAAATTTGCAATTGTAAATAATAACATAGCAACAACACAAGACACTGGAAGTGTAAACAATAACATAGCAACAATACACGACACAATTTTATAAGTGTAAACAACAACGTAACAGGAACATAACACAATTTTGAAAGTGCAAACATTAACATACCAGTAGCACAAGTGCAAACAATAACATAGCAGCAACACAACAAACATCTAAAGTAAGACTACACAAAAGACACCATAATAGAACATAGTCTGATATATTTAGAGAAGTATAAAAAATTTACATCATAGTCGACCATATCTAGCAACTACTTTCAGTTCATTTGTTGCTGATGAACATAGCAGCAACACAAATCAAAATACATAAAAATATCTTCCTATCCAACCTACACCGTCTCCATCTCCCATTGAGCTTCTTCTCCCGCATCAAGTTATCAATTTGGGCCTCTTTAAGCCATAAGTCTTCTTCCAACTTATTGATTTTGTTCACCAATCTTGGAATGATAAAATTTGATCTTGGATTCACTTTTTCTTTGTCCCTCCATAGAAAAAAATTACATCTTTAAGACTGATTTTTTTTTAGAAATCAGGACATTATCATAATTTGAATATAAATTGACAACAAGATATAATGTAAAATACATACACCATAGTAGGGGCAAGAACAAATTTTTTTTTTCGGATTTGACTTCGACCATGAAGTTTGCAAGTCAACCAAAATATCATGTTTGCATCTCACAACAACATTGACCATTGGATCTGATTCATCCATACAAAGCTTATTCAATTTCGAATTTGTCATTTTGTGAATTCCAACAAAATCGTTCATCAAATTAAAACCCTAAATTAATAGTTGAACCAAATTACAAAACAAAATTCAAGAATCGAAGTACAAATTGAGATTAAAAGCTAAAAAGTAAGTTAAAGAAAGAGAAAAGAAAGAAAGAAAAATGCTGGAACATGAAGGAAAATGGTGGAGAAAGACATGGGTCATATAAAGAGGAAGAAGATGACCGTTGGAAGAGAGAGAAAGAGTAATTTTCCATATTTATTTCATTAAATAAACAATAAATGACGTGTATAATACATGTGGAAGGCTGAACTTTTAATTTTGGACGTGCTGGGACTAAACCAACGCGCCTAGAGGGGGTGTTCTCACCTTTCTTGCCAGCTCAGCATTTAGGGGGGTAATAAATATAGGAAAAAATAGATCAGGGAGGTAATAAGTCTAATTGAAAGGTTGAGTGTGTAATTGGGATTTCGACTATAGGTTGGGGGTATTTGACCATTCTCTCTAAATATATTTAATTAATTTTTAATTCTTAAATATTAGAAAAGAATAGTGAAAAGACGATTTTGTGTAAAACAAAGACTTTTAATGAACGACAAAAGGTTCAAACAATATTTCTAATGCCCTTCATACTTTTAATATATTATTGATATAGATTATAGATAGATATAGATATAGATATAGATTATAGATTATAGAGGCATAGATTATAGGTATAGATTATAGATAAAAAAATATTTTTTATATATAGCTAAAAATGTTTGAAAATATAATTTAACACTTCAAATATTAATGATACAAAATAATAAAAAAATGAGAGTAAATCTTTTTTACATTTTTTGATGATGAATTTTTTTAACAAAAAATGAAATTATCAATATTGTATAGAATTTAGGACAAAATAAGTAGTTCTAACATGAAATATTAAAGCTTCATACACGTTTAAGAAATATCAACATAAATTTCTTAACGTGTATTTTTAGGAAAAAGAAACTACTAAAGTTAAGAAAAAAATAAGTAACTTTTTAATTTCTTTTGTATGATTTAATATGAAAGAAAATAATTAAGTTAAATAAGGTGAAGAGTACTTTTGTAAACAAACTATCTATTCTTAGAAAGAATGCAATGCATATTATTTTTAGTACCATGAACCAAACAACCACTAAAAAATAATATCAAAATAATTAATTCTGAAATAACTAATTTCAGTATAACTAATTCCAACATAATTAATTCAGTATAACTTATTTCTCAACTAAACGACTCCTAAAGGTTGCTTTGCCAACAAGAAATTTTAGATATTTTTTTGCATAAACTTTTTGGACCAAGCTACTTTTAGTTGGAAAAAGTTTTTCTAGCTATTTTCTTGAAGTAATTAACTTAGGAATTTAATCATAATAAAAAAGATTCTTCATTTATTTTTTAATATATTAATTATAGTTAATATTTAATATCATAAAAATAAAAAATAAAAAAATATTTTTGTCTAAAACAGAGATTTTTAATGAAAAACAAAAAATTCAAATAGTATTTATAAGACCCTTCATACTTTTAATATAGTACTAGTCTAACTGCACGTGCCTCCCACATGTAACTTTTGATTATTCAAAATTTGAAGATTTTATCTATTGCAAAGATTTTTAATGACATGCAAAAAGTTCAAATCAATTCTCAAAGATCCTTCACCCTTTAATATAATAATGTAAACATAACACATATTTTGTTGTAAGCACATATATATTTTATCATCCAAAAGTTTCAAGTGATTAATGGATCATCACTTTTGCATTTGTCACGCAGTACTCTTTTTCTTACTGCTAGAGGTCAAGAGAGACGCATCGATTTGAAATTATATTTGTATTATTTTTATTTTTTTTTATATTTAAAATCTTTTCTTATTTTTAAAGTGAAATTCTTTTTTGAAAATCTTTGATTACTTACTTAAAACTTTTAAAAACTTGATACTTCTTATACTTTTCTTATTCTAATATTTTCATATTTATTTCTAATTTTTTTTAATTTTCTTAAATAAACTAATGAAAAAAATATTAGTTGTCATTAATTTAGATGACTTTTAATAAGAAAGATTTTACTATAAATATTTAATTAATTTTAACTCTTCAATATTAGGAAAATAGTAAAAAGACGATTTTATCTAAAACATAAATTTTTAACGAAGAGCAAAAAATTCAAATAATATTTCTAAGGTCCTTCACACTTTAATATATATATATAGAGAGAGATAGATAGATAAATAGATAGATAGAAGACAAATAAAGCAAATAAGAAGAAATCAAGAGACTAATAAATATGTCAAATAATTTAAGCGAGAGAGTGAATATAAATAAACATAAATAAATACAAAATCTAACCTTAATAATCAAAATAATAATGTGCGAAATAGACTCAATATAATCGATCCCAGTCTCAGTATAACCGATCTACTACTAGAACTCGAACTAGAATGTATGGGTCTACTCAATCCCCATCCCTATGAGGTACTAAACTAACCAAAAACAGCAAGCGTTGTCACCGTTTGTTTCGGTCACCCACCTACCTTTTTTAGTCCCAGATCTTGGTCTATTCATATTCAAAAAAATCATTCTTATTAATTCCACCGAATATCTTCTTCGACTATTCCCCCTTTTTTTTTTCTTTTTTTTTCCAGTTGTACATTCCTCCTCCGCTTTTACCAAAAATAATAATCGGCGACGGTAACATGGCATCGACGGCCGATGAATTGTCTAAGCTTAACATCAATGGTGATTGGGCTTCCATTGCTCCCAATTTACAGAAAAATCTCTCTCTTCTCTCCCCTCAACAGGTACCCCTACCTTCTTATATCTTTGGATTTTTTACTTTATTGTTAAACTCTGTTTGTTTGTTGAATTCAGAGTAATGTGTGTGTGTGCGTGCGTGATTTTAGGTAGAATTGGCGAAGGTGTTGGTGGAGATGGGGCAAACTCACTTGTTTCAACATTGGTCCGAACCTGGAGTTGATGATGATGATGACAAGAGAGCCTTTTTTGATCAGGTCTGTTCCCTTTTTTTTTTTTTTTTTTTTTTTTTGCGATGCATTGAATGTTTAATGTAGGTTGTGGCCTTTCCTTGAACCGTGTGTGAATGGAGGATGCTTTGTGCACTGGAATGCCCTTTATTTTACATTTGTTTTGATGAATTGGATTCTGGTATCGATGCATGCATGTATAAACTGGCTACACTATGATCAACTTTTAGTTTTCAAGTATTCTTTTTTTTCCTTTGGAGAAAAACAAAAACCAAATAATCAGACCCACGTAATTATACTTCTCCGTTCAAGACTTTTACTTTCATGTTGTCGAGTATGAAAAATACCCCAAAGAGAGAAATCTTAAAAGGGATACTTATCTTCAGGAGTTTTAGTGGGAATATTAGTACTGAAGAACCAATAAATCCAGATCAGAGTCTATGTTGGTGGTCAGTTCAGTATTACTGGTGGATTTTGGATTACAGGCAACATGCCAAATGCGATTTAAATACAAGTTCTCTGTTAGATACCCCCAATGTGGCATAGTTCAAAAGAATGCTTATTTGTGATAAGGGGTTACTTAAACCAATCCCAACCAATGATCTCCACTCTCTCCTAATTAATGGACTCCGACGATGCCCGGGGAAAACTGAATCATTTTGAACCATTTACTGGCTTTATAAATGGCGTTAACTGATAAGACACACCAGAACTAGAATTTTCCAGGTGCTGGCTTCTGAATGAATACCACAGAGTAGCTTTGGCTTCAAAACTTCTGAGTACTCAACTTCTCTGCAATTTTTTTCTTGAATCTGATAAATCAGCTCATATGTAATTGGAAGTACAACTTTTGAATGTCAACCTTGGTACCTAACGCAGGAGAATTCCTTCATCCTAGTTGCAAGTGTCTCTACTACTAATAAGGGAAATGCTATAGTTGCAGCACGATGCACCTTCACTGTCTTTGCAGTGGCCCATATTGTACCCCACAATACAGCTTTATCAGGACGGGTGCCAGAATCACTCCCATCAAACTCTTGTGCAGTGTTGATGTACACAGCAAAATCTGCACCATTTTGCATCATATTGGCATCGCAAACATGGTGCTTAGGAAACCCTCCACTAGGAGAATCATTCGCCTATTCTAGGAACCGAGCCGGCATGGAAGATTTTTCCAATCATGGCCCCGATATCTCCTATGATGGCAATGACTAGACCAGAATTGGGATATAGCGATCTCGATGTTCCTTTTATATGGAAATATAGCATGTTACCCAGTGAGCATTCAGTCAATCCAGGCCAGTAGAAAGGCTTTCAATTGTGGTTTTCTTTTTTTCCTGTTAAGTAATTCAAACTGGCCAACTAGGCTTTGAGTTTCATTTGAATTTGAATAGTGCAAGCAATTTCAAACTCCCATTAGGTAGTCGTGGTAACTGACATTGTGAATATCACTATTCCGGGATGATAAAGGTTTTAGTTCGCAGTTCAGCAAATAAAACTTGATTTTGTTTGTCTTTTTTAGTTAATAGATTATATGACAATTTATGTGAAGTATTTATTGCTTAATTATTCAAGAGGTGAAGTAGTCAAAACGGAGTTTATTGTCTTTGTTGAATATTGTACAGATGGTTTCATGGCAGTCTTGTACTGCCGGAAATGTTATCGTTTCCTTTTGAGCTTGTTTCCATGTGTTCTATGCTTGAATTCACTTCTTAGTTCAATTTAATAGCTATGAGCACTGAAGTGTTATTGTTTGTTTCAGATTGCTAAGCTTAATTCAAGTTACCCTGGGGGTCTGGCAGCATACATTACCACTGCTAGGGAGCTTTTAGCTGATTCAAAGGCTGGAAAAAACCCTTATGATGGTTTTACACCTTCAGTAAGTAACTGAATCCCGTGTTACTGCTTCAGCAAAACTTATTTGCTAATTATCATGCTGTATAAAGTAACTTTGATTATAACTTTTTTCATCAAGCAGCACACAGATCAAGTTGTGTTTTTATCCAAGTTATTGGATTGAGTGCATGTCTTAAAGTGGCAGTTGGGTTTTTATATCTGTTAGAAATTAGTGCTGGTGTTGCTCATAAACGAAGAGCCATCCTTCCAAATCTCACGAATATTTTTCATGCTGCTACTCTCTCCTGGTACTATGCATGCTGCAATAATTTATTCTTTACTTAGATTATTAGAGAATTAAAAAAACACTTAAGGTACAACCGTGGCAGATAGTAGTGGTGAATGTTATGTTAGTAGAAGATCCCAAAACTACCTTATTCACTTTGGTTAGGTTGCCGTGCCTACTGGTCCTGTGGACATATTGAAATGCATCATAGTTTAGCAGATTTTGGCTATTTTTAGGTGCTTCAATCCTTTACTGAAGGTCAAACCAATGAGGTTTTGCTTTTTAATCTCAAACCGATTATTTCTTTTTCCTTTTCAGGATATTGTGATATATCTCTCCAAATTCAAATTTGGAACTTTTATTTTGAAATAATCTTTTGCTGTCAATAGTCTTTCATGTGGATTTGTGAAATTGAGATGATGCTATTTCATTTTCTATATAAAAATTGCATGAGGCTTGTTATCTGACTATTCGTAGTTGAAGTGCTAACTCTGACTCGGTTTCCTGGAGCAGAAATTTCCATTCTGAGTCAAAAGAAAACCGTGTCCACAGTTTTAAATGGATTAGAGGGTGAATAGAGTATCCATCATAGCTTTGTGATTTGAGATTATCAAGTCTTTTGGACTTAACTTTCCTTTCAGCATACCTTGTTGGTAGCTTGTCAAAAAGAACTTTTGACAACTGATGGTTTTTTTTGGACAGCCTTAGGTTCTGATCAAAAGCCATTTTGATGCTCTTTATCGCTCTGGATAAACTAGCAACACATTTCCTTGTGTTTCTTGTGCAATATGATAGCTGATTCTCGATGTGGTTAGAATTTGATTATATTTTCTTGCTCACTCCTCTGATCACCTTGAAAAATTTGGAAAGTAATGGATCACCTTATTAATACTTATATAACAGGCACTTAAAACCAAACGGTTTGATGCTCTGCTCTCGATTAGTGATGCATTCTAAGATGGATGCAAACTTCTGCAGGTTCCATCAGGAGAGGTTTTGACATATGGTGACGATAGTTTTGTTCAATTTGAGGAGGCTGGAATCAAAGAAGCACGGAAGGCTGCATTTGTTCTTGTTGCTGGAGGCCTCGGAGAACGTCTTGGGTACAATGGAATAAAGGTAGAGCACGTAAAGATTTCATGTGGTTGGTCTAGAAATTGTTTCGATTTTTTTCTTTATTAGGTAAAATGTGCAGAATCTTTTGCAACTTTATTGATAGTTGTAGTCTGTCATTTCACCATGTAACTACTAATCTAAGGATGTGTGGCTGCATAAGATTGAGTTTTCTGACAATCCGTTCTAATTATTTGCAGGTGGCCCTTCCTAGAGAAACAACTACAGGGACATGCTTCTTACAACATTATATTGAATCTATTCTTGCTTTTCAAGAAGGCAGGTGCAGCCTCGCCAGAGGTTGGTAGAAGTGTGTGTTATAATTTTGTAAATATCCATTAGGGATGAAGATTACTATTAAACTGCTTCGTGTTTTATCCCAAGTTTTCATCAGACCACTAGCCAAGTAAAGTAACAAAATATAGGTGGCAATCCCTAGCTCCGTGAGATATCTCTCCCTCAACTGTTATGTTAGGTACTCAATAAGGAGGCTGGGAGGGATTGTTGAGTTAGGGATCCAGTCACAAGTTTAAGATTTATGAAGCTGCTTCCAAGATTTATTGGCCAGTGTTTCTATTTGTCTGGTGCCAAGATTTTGATTCTTTAGAAACCCTTTAAAAATGTAGAGGCAATTTAAACCTTATATCCTATGCACAAAGTTGTCGGATAATGAGGGTTCATAAAGCCGGCCCAAACTAGCTTGGGATTGAGATATTGTAGTAGTAGCAGCAGTGGAAACAAAAAAAAAAGTTTTTTTTGGATAAAAAGGGTATTAAGAATTGTCTTACTTGGCTTAGCAAAGTTGGCACAAGCTAAAAAAGGATTGGCTGAAAAGAATGTCTTTTTGCATAGAGGTACCTGCTAAAATCATTTTCGAGGCACTTAAAAGTATGATACATATCCTTAATACAATAAAAGTTTAGGACTTTCCTGGCAACTAAAAGCTTCCTTGTAACTAGGCGACTGCCGAGCGGAGATTCCTTTGGCTATTATGACGTCAGATGACACACATTTACGTACTCTGGAGCTCTTAGAGAAAAACTCTTATTTTGGAATGAAACCCACACAAGTGAAACTGCTTAAACAGGTTAGCAACTGATCTTGCTGAAGAATATAACTCATAGTGTCAGAACTTACATATTTCTTGATTTTCTTGCAGGAAAAAGTTGCTTGTTTTGATGATAATGAAGCACATCTTGCTCTAGACCCCCGTAATAAATATAGAATTCAGGTGGATAATTCTATGATTAAAAATCTTCCTAGGTTTAAAGATACGAGTATTCTTGTATTCAATTGATGTCAGTAACTTTTAGCTGAAAGTGCTTCTAGTTATTTGATTTTTCGTCCATTCCTCTGCTTTATCAGACAAAACCTCATGGCCATGGTGATGTCCATTCACTTCTTTACTCAAGTGGCCTTCTTAAAGTTTGGTATGTTTTCACTCCTTCTCCCCCCTTTTGTTCCATCTTTTTCTTTCTTTTTTGTCATTCTCATCCACTTTGATGTGATTCTGGATGAACCAATGAACTAGAAAAAAATGAAATTCATGGAACATAATACCTTTACGGACCCTAGCTTCTAGTGTATCCATCTTTGAAGTAAAAAAGTGATAAATCATACTTTCAAGGATTTTTTTTCCATCGTTTGTGGAAATAAAAGCTGATGTTTAACCTTTGATGTAGCCTGTATCTACATCGCTAGGGCATCCAGTTTGTATTGATTTTTTAAGAGGTGCTTTCACTTAAAAAGAGAAAGAGCATTAACGTATTTCTGTGATTTGAGTGTCCAAATTTTGTGCAATTTAGGCATGATGCAGGCTTAAGATGGGTCCTGTTTTTCCAAGACACCAATGGTCTACTTTTCAAGGTTAGTTGGATGCCTCTCTCTCTTTTTGTTTTTGTTTTTTCAATTGTTTCATCTTCTGACAGTTACCAGTTTCAAAACAAAAAAAATTGTTTTGTATTCCACTCATTATGTGAGGCCAATTTTATCAAACTGTGCATTTCGTTTTCTTCCAGGCAATTCCAGCTGCACTAGGTGTCAGTACCACAAAACAATACCATGTCAATTCTCTCGCTGTTCCTCGGAAAGCAAAAGAAGCCATTGGTGGCATTACCAAGCTTACTCATTCAGATGGTGCGTAGATAAGTAGCTTACATCTATCTTTGCATTTCGTAGTGGCCCAGGGTAAAGGTCAGAAAAGAAATAATAAATGCTGAAAAGAAAGAAAAAAAGCACGGGTCAGAGTATGAGCTTCTTTTTTTGTTCAGTTGTTTAATACAACTATATTTTAGTGGCAGAAATTATTTCATCTAATGGGTGTTATAAGCCATGGGTAGTTTCCTGCTTTCATAACCTGAACTTCGCAAAGTTGGTGGTTGAATCTATAGCCAAAACTCTTAGCAGGTCGCAAAAATATTAGGATACTTCGAATATTTCCAATCAGTTGGTTTATATGCTCCTTCTAGTTGGTCAGCTATAAATTTCCCACAGCATTGAAGTTGGTCTTTGTGAAGGTTATTCGAGACGAGGAATTTCAGGATCTGACTGTTTCATTCCTGTTTGCTTCTGTACCTGAGGCTCCACTTTTACATGGCATGAGTGGGAGAAGGGAGGAGAACATATACATAATCTTAGACGTGCTATAACTGAGCAAAAATTGATTCTGTTTATTGTTCAAAAACTACGGATCTTTAAAGGCTAAAAACAAGTTGAAGCTGAGAGGTATAGATGTGGGAATATTTAAAATTGATTCTGTTTATTGTTCAAAAACTACGGATCTTTAAAGGCTAAAAACAAGTTGAAGCTGAGAGGTATAGATGTGGGAATATTTGTACTGTTCTGTGCCTTGTTGGTACTTATAAATAGAAATTGACCTTATTAATAAAAATCGGCGAAGATGAGAGAACTTTTAGTTATTTAAGGTAAAATAGCCCTGAGAAATTTGTGGACTATGTGTGTCTTTTGGAAGAAATATTCCTGGTTGCTGATATCACCTTTTACATACATATATGGTGCAAGTGGGCCACTTGGCCAGGTGTATAGCAATAGTTTGACTGGAGGTTAATCCACTAAGGGTCGTGTACCCCCTATATCTGAACTCACCCGAGCTCCTCTGAAGGGAAATATTTTCTGGTCGGTTCATAAATATTTAAGCCTTGCAGTTTCTTTTTTTGAAAAATTCTTATCACACTGACAGT
Source organism: Capsicum pubescens (assembly GCA_030864215.1). Taxonomy (NCBI): domain Eukaryota; kingdom Viridiplantae; phylum Streptophyta; class Magnoliopsida; order Solanales; family Solanaceae; genus Capsicum; species Capsicum pubescens. The sequence continues at coordinate 79,419,510 of CM061541.1, read as the reverse complement.
TCAATTATAAGTGCAAGACAATTCCATGTGGATTTGTGATCCCTATCCTCCATTGAATTAAACTTTTGAGATAGCTCCTCATTGATCATAATATGAAAACAAACATCTTTTGATCTGATTGAGGTATAAAGTAGGCGGTGGCTGCATGCAGGTGAGTTACTTCATTACAACTTTGAGTATCGAAATTCGTAGACGTGGATAATGTGATGAACAAATGCTAGAAATAAGGTGTTATAGGAAGTCCCTTAACCAACTAAGGAAAGATAATAGTTAAAAACTTTAAATGATTATTTGAACAGTTGTAATTCACAAATAGAAAGGACTAATTACATAATTGACCCCATGACCTTTAGCTTTTGAGTTTTGACTCAACTTTTTCTTCCGAGGCTTCTCTATATACATCATGAATCAATTGTAAGAGTTGAGTTATCAAAGAAATTACACGATTTAGATAGTTTGAAGTTGAGTTTTAAAATTGCAAAAAAAGGGTTTTGAAATGAAAATTAAATAGATAAAACAGATATAGTAAAATGTTTGATCCTTTTGGTGCTCTTTTTACATTCATCATCAGCTGTACCAAGTACAAATACTGAACTCTTGGGAGCTTGAAGTCATGTTTAGCCTTTTAACTGCTACTTGCCAATTCAAACCTATTTTACTCTCGCAGATTTGGACTTTCATGTAATCTTCCTGCTATGTTTAATTAAATAAGTTGGTATGGGCCTGAAATCAACCTCTATCAAAGTGGGAGGGTCTCAAAATGACTTCCATCCACTGAATCATCAAAACATAAAAAGAAAACAATTAGTTCCTTATACGTCGTAAATTGAATCGATCAATGCCAACTGCATGACCAAGTGACAATAAGTTGGGCTGCTTCTGCCCTATGAAGAGTAACTCATTGAGCACATAGATTATGTTCTCCAACAAGGGGAACATTCTAGCTCTTTTAATGTGTATGTTTTAACTTTTGATTTGGAGTATTCTCTGTTTCATTTGAGATATTCTCCAGCACTTATTCTCTTGGATTCGGGTTTTAATGATTTTTGTGCTTAGATTAGTACTGTGAAAAGAATTGATGTTGAACATGGAAGGAGTACTATTTGAGAAAGTTCATGTGAAGGTCTGTGCTTCTATCTGACAATAATATCAATTGAAAAATATTTTTTAGGGCGAACAATGGTGATTAATGTGGAATACAACCAGCTCGATCCTTTGCTTAGAGCTTCTGGATATCCTGATGGCGATGTCAATTCTGAAACAGGCTATTCACCTTTTCCTGGAAATATAAATCAAGTATGTGGTAGTCTATATGCTGAATTGTCTTTTTTTTTTCTTTCTTACCATTTTTTCTCCCTGTGATGAGTGATGACTCAAGTTATTTGCTGTATTATTTTACGTATGGAGTTATTTTACCACTTGGTATAATAGCCCAGGCATTCCCCAAGTTCATGGAAATTTTGGTCCATACAGCATGATCCCTGTGGTCACAACTATCATTGAAAGATCCATTCTTTGGGTTCTGGGTAACAATAACACCATAATAACCTATAAGTGGACCAATTGGCAGCTGGATCTACTTCCTTCTTCTTTGACCCTTCAGCATATAAATGTGTTTTATGTTTGATTCTTTTTGTGCCTCATAGGTTACAATTTATATGCAATCCACAAGAATGATTAGATGAAAGTTGGGATAATTTTCCTGTATGTAAGAAACCGAGAAAAATTAAAATGGGAAAGGTTCCGCTAAGAACCAGATAAGTAGACAGACTTCTTCTTGGGAAAAGAAACAAAAAATTGTTTTAAAATCAGCTCCATACCTGGTTGAAGCCTCGTTTTCATCGTAGGCAGCGGCTTGATTTGTCAGTGTGCGATTGTGTCATTAATCTTCCAAACAATGTTTGGTAATGAGACTCGTCTACCATCCTAGTTCAAAATATAAATTCACGAGGATCAATAAAGTTGGTTTTTAGATATTTTACTAGAAGATGGCAAAGTCTCTTTTCTTACCTTCACCGAGCTTCTTCTATTATTGCTTTGCAATGTTGGCAGATTTGATTTTAACATGCAGACTGATTTCAGTAAAGGAACTAAGGATAACATCCTAATATGTTACTAAATTCTATGACAACGACGACAACAACATACTCGGTGTATATCCACAGAGTTGGGGTCTGGGGAGGGTAAAGTGTTCGCAGTCCATACCACTACCTCAGAAGTAGAGAGGTTGTTTCCGATAGACCCTCGGATCAGGACAAAAAAAATAGTATACAAAGACGTAATAAAACATAGAACAAGATGAAATAACATACGCATAAAGAAAAACAAAAACAAGACACCCACGGAGTAGTACTATACCCTATCTAATCAAACGCACCCAAAACCCATGAACAAGAAACTCCAAGATATGCGCATAGCACTAGAACTACTAGCATGGCTACAACAAAGCATCCCTATCTACTAGGTAAGTCTCACTCCAACGAACTAGCCCTCTACCATAATCCGCGTCCTCCACACCTCCTATTTAGGGTCATGTCCTCCGTAAACTGTGACTGCTCCATGTCATGTCTAATCACCTCCCTCCAATACTTCTTCGGCCCATCTCTACCCCGCTTGAAACCATCCATAGTCAACCCCCTCAGACCTCCGAATTGGGGCATCGGTGCCCCTCCTCATCATATGCCCAAACCATCTGAAGCTTGCTTCCCGCATTTTGTCTTCCACCGAAGACACTCCCACCTGCTCCCAAACACTCTCATTTCTAACCCTATCTCCCCTAGTAAGTCCACACATCCAATGCAACAATTTCATTTCTGCCACATTCAACTTTTGGATGTCTCTCATTTCTAACCCTATCTTCCTTAGTAAGTCCACACATCCAACGCAACACTCTCATTTCTGCCACCTTCAACTTTTGGATGTGGGAGTTCTTGATTGGCCAGCCCTCCGCTCCATACAACAAGGACGGTCGGACTGCCACTCTATTGAACTTGCCTTTAAGCTTAGGAGGCACCTTCTTATCACAAAACTCTAGAGGCGAGCCTTTATTTCATCCAACCTACCCAATACGGCGTGTGACATCTTCGCCAATCTCTTCATTTCCCTGGATCATAGTCCCAAGATACTTAAGCCTCCCCCCTTCCGAATAAGTGAGTTACTTCATTTCCCTGGATCAACCTTGCACTTCAAGTATTCTGTCATGGTCCTGTTCAACCTGAATCTTTTAGACTCCAGGTTTTGTCTCCAAACCTCTAATTTCTTTAACACCTCCCCGAGTCTCATCAATCGGAACTATATCATCCGCAAATAACATACACCAAGGCACCTCTTCTTGAATACGCCACATCAAAACATCCATCACCAAGATGAATAAAACAGGACTAAGAGTTGATCCTTGATGCAATCAAAATGTTCTAAATCTCCTCCCACCGTCCTCACACAAGTCATCGCTCCATCATACATGTCCTTAATCGATCTGATGAACACCACAGGGACATCTCAGCCTCCAAGCACCTCTAAAGAACCTCCCTAGGGACTTTGTTGTACGCTTTCTCTAGCTCGATAAACACCATGCGTAAGTTCCTCTTCCTCTCCTTATACTGCTCCGCTAATCACCTCACGAGGTGAATTGCCTTTGTCGTCGAGCGACTTGGCATAAATCCAAACTGATTCTCAGAAATAGATGCGATCCTCCTTAACCTCAGCTCAACCACCCTCTCCCATATCTTCATAGTGTGACTCAACAACTTAATACCCGTATAGTTGTTGCAACTCTGAATATCACCCTTGTTCTTGTATAAAGGAGTCATCGTACTCCATCTCCAAGCGCCGGACATCTTCGGCATCTGAAAATGCCGTTAAACAACTCGGTCAACCACCCTAAACCTGCCCTGCCAATTTTCTTCCGAAAATCCACCGGGATCTCGTCATTCTACAAATAGCCTCCTTGACCTCCTCAACCTATATACGTCTACGATAGACGTAATCGCGACTACTAAATTATATTAATGTAATTTTATTTTTTTTAAATATGCATTTTATTCCTAGAAGGATATGCAAGGAAACACATGAAAAATTATAGATGCCAATGCAATTAAGAAAGATGACCATATTCTTTAAATTACAGAGCTTACTAGAAATATATTATATAAATAGTTGTTTGGGCAGAGAATCTCATAAGAAACAGAGAGGTGGCCACTTCTTCATGACAGTGGTTTATAATTTTTTGAGCACGTAGTACAATTTACTTTGGAGGATCTCAGCTGGATTAGTCATGCAACTTATGTTGTAGCGGCCAAGTTCCTTGATAACTTTCCTATTTTGGGTACTTTCAAGTTGAAAAGTGATTTATTGCTTACCTGTGGCTGTTGACATTACAATGCAGTTGATATTTGAAATTGGCCCATACCTTGAAGAGCTCACAAAAACAGGAGGTGCGATAAAGGAGTTTGTTAACCCTAAGTAAACATCAACTCTTATGTCTCTCTACATTGAAGACTTTAATGTTCAATGTTTTGGTGTCATGTCGGTTCTTGTTCCTTTGAAAACATGTGCTGGTTTTCTTCTTATTAAGTATTGACTCTTTGCTGTAACTCCAGGAAACTTTTTCACGACAGAAATATGTAGAGAAATGAACCACTGAATTTTAGTCTGTTACTAGGAATGAAAAAACAAATTGCACATGAGCTGAACTTCATTGTCATAATAGAATACTGATCAGCTTCAGATGCTTTATACTCAATATGTTTTCTCGCTTTTAAGACATTACAATATACAGAAATTAGAAGTTTATTCTGATCTAATCCACCTAGGAGTTGCATCATCTATGGCTTTCCCAGTCCGATTTGAACTTCTGTTGAGATTCAAGGGTTTGTTAAGATCAATTTAAACAGAAGACAGCGATGGAGAAGTCGATGAGAGAAGATTGAGTGCTGTGATGTCGCAATTCCTAGTGTGAGGGGAAGTGGTGGAGAGTGTGGATTTTGATGCTTTGCCCTTTCTTATCGTTGTTATTCGGCTTCTAGCTATAATATCTACCTTAAAAGTTGTGGAGCCCATGATAATTCCATGACAACTCACGTCTTCTTATTCACTGTTTGGTCTGTTGATTTCAAGTTCTTTGTTCAGTGTACCAAGATGGATGTATACAGCAGACAGATTCTTGTAAAGTTAATCCAGCTGATTTCCCTGGAAGTATAGAAGTTGTGCTTCTTCACTTTTGGAAGTTGGCTGGTTTTTTGTCCGCTGAAGATCTGGAGGAGATTTATTTTGATTTCCGGATTCAACAGTACATCTATTTAAAGGGGAAGGGAACTTTCAGCAAGCTTTCTTATCCTTCAGGGGAGACATTGGATACCAACTCATGAATACTGGCTATGGATTTGAAGCTAAAGCTGTTGCTGCAAGCCTGCAACTGAGAAGTGGGACTGGAATGTGTACGAATATCCTAAGCTAACATTTCTTAAGCTAATGAAGTAGCAGCGCGCGGAGCCTTTCTTTGTATATCAGAACTTTCGTGTGGGTTTATGCTGCTTAGATGAACACTGGTATTGCAATTTGTTCACAGGGATATTGCACAGAATCTTTCCGGATCCCATTTGACGGTAAGGTTGATATTTATCGTTTTGATAAGACTGGAACATAACATCCGATGACATGTAGTTCTCAAGGGTTGGTGGGTTGACTGAGTCAGGACTTAGAAAGAGAGATGGTTTTCCGACTCATTCTGGAAATTCTTACATCTTGCCAATTCTTTGTTTTTTTTTTGGACAAGAAGCTGGTGAAAAGCTTGTGCTTAATGAATTGATTGGGCATCTAAATCAGATAAAAAAGTCACTCCAAAAGATGTGGACGTGATTCACCCAAGGGTGTGGCATAGTGGTCAATGAAGTGGGTGCAAACATTGAAGACAGGGTTCAAATTCCAGTGGAGTGAAAAACACTAGGTGAAATCTTCTTATATGCTTAATGCCCGTACTTGTGTTGGTGGAAGTAGCAGGTGCAGGTACCCAGTGCAATGGTCGAGGTGCACACAAACTAGCATGAAAACCACATTTAACTAAAAAATAGAAGAAAAGGTGGGGGTGAAGCTGTTCGGACTGCGATTGAAGGGGTTGATTAAAAGCTCCAATGTCATAGTTCATTTGTTAATCTGTTGTCATTTTGTAAATGCTTCTCGTAATCTCAGCAATTTCAGGGTGTATGTGTTGTTAAAAATCCTATTTTTGCAATTTCAGAAGCTGCTTAACCTCTTTTAGACTGATTTTTGCATCTCTTTGAAGGTACAAAGATGCTACCAAAACGGCTTTTAAGTCCTCAACTCGACTTGAATGCATGATGCAAGATTATCCTAAAACGCTACCTCCTTCAGCTAGAGTTGGATTTACTGTAAGTAGAAGATACCAGTATTGCTTTTGGCTTCTGATTCTGTTGCATATGTTGCTGCAAGTCATATACTTTCAAGTTATCCAAGTGGGGAGATCACAGTGCTTCTTACAATGACTTAGGTGATGGATGCTTGGCTTGCTTATGCACCTGTGAAAAACAACCCAGAAGATGCTGCCAAGGTATGATGAACAGTTTTCTGCGTTGAAATAATTCTGCTATCATATGTAGAAAAAATAATTTCAGTAAATGTGACAGATGTTTTAAATTGGGGTTGGCATGACATTTTAATTGTCATGACAAAATCATCATCCCCTACTTCTAGTTCTTGCTTCTCACTGAATGATCTGATGATTTATTGCCAACTATATATAACAATTATATTTGTCCCTACTGGTTGGTGTGGCCCCTTCCTTTGCTCCATTCTGAAACTTTTCAGTACACAGGCCATTGCAATGAAGAGTTGTTGCTTCTGGCTTTTTCTTTCTTAGAACTCGATGTTAATTTTATATCAAATAGGTAGCAGAAGATTTTCTGATTTAGATCGTTATCGCGTGTTTTCTCGAATGAGTTCGCTTCAAGCTTTTTTGCTGAGTTATTTAGATCTTGGGTATACTTGTCAGATACTGTTATTCAGTTGTGTAGGTATTAGTATCACGACCAAAGTATGTTTGTGGAGGCAACATTTCTCTTTGGTCTGTGAGATGACATTGTGGAATGTTTTTCTTGCATTTGGAATCATAAGTTAGTTGGCAAGCTTGCTAAAAGTGAAAAATGCAGTGGCATATTTCTTCTACTTTACTTTTTCCTCCTTCGTGCCACTGTCTTAACCCTCTCTCACCAACTAAATGTTCTTAAATCCTATGTTTTGACTTGTATTTCTTGGGCTTGGCATTTTTAAAAGTCTTTCTGGACAGTTGATACTAAACATAACTTATAGATTGTTATCGCTCTTGATGTGATTTCTTGTGATTCACTTTCTAACTGTTATTCAATCGTCTCCTTAACAATGAAGGTGCCGAAAGGAAATCCCTACCACAGTGCAACTTCGGGAGAAATGGCCATATATCGCTCTAACAGCCTCATTCTAAGAAAGGTATTCTTTCCTTCTGGGAATTCAAGTAGAAAATTGAACTTCTTCAGAGTTTCTTGACCTATGGGTATTGATACATTATGCACCAATTGTAGTGCAAACCTCTATAGGAGGCAGTGTAATGAAAAGATTGCTGGAATCCGGAAGAAGCATTTTGGGCTTTTACTGTGTCCTTGTACCTTTTAAGTAACATGCAGACCAACGAAAAGACAATAGAGAAAAAAGACAAAAAGAGAGATTTAAAAGAAGAGTTGCTGCCCATCCTTGGTTAGATAAAAGTGAATCAGAACATATTATTTCGTCACATTTGTGAATGAGTGGTGAGCAAGCTCAAACATAAGGTTACAATAATGACTTATGTTCATTAACTTGGGTAAATAATAAATATCATTTTGTTTTGCTCCATAATAAGGCAATTTTTTGTCACTGTTTCCACACCACCTTTGGGCTTGTTCCATGGAAAAAATGTTGTAAAGAGTTTTTGTACTGTAACTTCTAAATGAGATAGTATGGAAGACAAACTATAGACTCTTGAAACATTCCCTAACTTTTCCTTCATAATCAAGTTGTAGCAGAACTTTGATAACACTAGTCTAAAGACATTATAGCAGTTCAATCCGCACCTCAAAGGCTGGACTAGACTTCAAATTGTGTAGCGATTACCTATGCCCCAGACAAATAAGATACAAAAGTAGCTTACAGAAGAGGGAACAGAGAATAGCAACTCTAATTTCATTCTTTGACGCACACCTACATGACGGTACAGAGTGGCGGGTAGATAAATAACTATAGCCCTCTAGAGCCTCAAAATGGGATGATATTTTCATACTTTTTAAAACAAAAATCATCAGGTCATAAAACTGCTGCTCTTGATTGTATCCTCTATTGACTCTGTATGTCTTTGATATCTGAGTCATAATTGTCCATTTGGATCCGTTGTCCATTTAATGCATTTGTCCAAAAGATGTATGCATTCTCATAAAACTGCCCGAGTTCTTGGCTAGAACTCACCCATCACTTCCTTTGTGATCACTAATGTCACTGAAAGCCTCTGGTTCCTCAACATCTGGGATGCTTTCTGTTTCCATTGTAACTTCTGAACCCTCCTCATCTCTATCATCGTTATCTTCATAGATGACGGGCTGTATGGCACCATCTTCATCATCACCATCATCAATAGTCCCTGCGTAAAGCAATTCTAAGGAGCTTGATAGCTGAAGAGTTTGGTGGAGAGTTGAAAGTCTAGCATCAATAAGCTGATATAAAGAGTTGAGTGCAAGCAAAGAGGATTCTTGAGACATTATTCCACTAGCGTGTTGGAGAAGCAAACTTCGCAGCCAAGGAAGGGCACAAGCTAATACAGCACCCCTTGACTGGATAATTGACAAGAGTGACTATAAAAGCTTGAGAACATCTGAAGGATTTAAAAGAGATACCGAATTTGCAATGACCTTCTCATCTTGTCTGTATAAGCAATCTATCAAAAGTGCTCGATCATCAGCATGAAGTGCTTGCTTCAGCAGAACATGAACTGAATCAGCACTTGGAGGCTTTGCTTGCACAGCAGATTCTAGATTATTGTTGCTTTGATCTTCATTATTGTCTGCCAAATTGAGCATTGCGAGTTTCTCACCCATTGTTGGCTCGTTCAGATCATCAATCTGAACTCCGTCAATAGGTTCACCATTACCATTATCTGTGATAGTCACTCCACCAGTGACATCCAGTTCAGATGCTGGTCGTTTGTTCGTCGCTTTGCTTCTCTGGATTAAGTTAGCATCTTCCACTTCCATATCTGCACCTTTTTTGACATGACCATTTTCTTGAACTGCAGCAACCTCTTTCTCCGCCTGTTCTCCTGCTGCAATGACGATATCCTTCCCTGGACTTGAAATGTCTACTGATGTAAACTCCAAGGATTCAATAGAGCCATAAGCAATCAAGGCTCTCAAATGCACATCTTCATCTAAAGCATACAATCTGGCAGCAATTACGCGAACAAGATTCTTTTAGCTCTTCCAGCTCTCTCATCTGTCTCCCCTTTGCTGGCTTTTACTGTGATCATAATTGGCTTTGCAACTTCACCAGTGACATACTCAAAAGTTCCAAACATAACAAACACCCTTCTCTGATATTGCAAGGACAACAATACCATCTTCTCCCTTGCAATTATTCCTGCATTCAACCATTACAGGAGAATGTTTCATGGAAACAAGATGCCCATAATCTGCAGCCTTTCCCCAAAAGCAAGTTTCCATACTTGAAGTTGTTTCTCGCCAAACACCGCAGTAACAGCAAATTGGGAATCATTAGATAGCCAAATACGTTGAGCAGCATCTGAATCAGGAGAAAACTTGAGCAACTCTTTCCCGCTTTCTGAACTTAGAAATCGCAACTTATCACTGGCTACAGCTATAATTTTCTCGTCAGTCGAATGAGGTACTGAGGAAATGGGCTTCTTTGACCCTTTGAACTCTTTGATGACTTCTCCAGTTTTGGAGTTCATCTCAAATACTAAACCATTCGCAGCAACGGCATGAATCCTACGACCTTTGCCCACAAAAAACAGGCTTGCAGCTCCGCTAGGAAGGGCTCCATCTTTTCTCCACCTTACCAATCCAGTGGAAATGTTGACTGCTAAAACATTTCCATCATCTGAGCCAATAGCCACTAATAGACATTGTTCGTTTCTGCGCTTCTTTCCAACAATACAGCACGCCACGTAAGAAAAACTGTCTCCAGAATTCTCCGGTCTCCACTGACCAAATAGACTTCCATTACTTGTGTTCCAAATTCTTAACAGTTCCATCAGGGGACAATACGGCGAGATATTCACCGCCGGTAGTGAATGACGTAACTATTGATTTTAGCTCCCTCGCCATGACAAGCACAAATATAAAAACAGAAATAGAGTATAAAGGAACGAAGTGGCGAGTTAAGGTTATAGAATGGGCACGCTGAAGAAGTAAAGAGACCAATTTGATTTATTTATTTTTGTAGTAGGAGAAGAGGAAAAGGGTGGAGGAAACTCGGCAACTTCTCCTTCATAATAGTCACTGCTTCAGTTTCATATGAGTTTATTGAGTTCAGTTGGTAAACTTGTGTCTATATAGTGTGTGCATCAATTACAACACATCTCTTTTTTATGACAGGCTGGTGTTAAGGTTGATGATCCATTTATCCAAGTATTTAACGGGCAGGAGGTGGAGGTATGGTCTCGAGTTGTATGGAAGCCGAAATGGGCGCTTACTTTCTCAGAAGTAAAACGTAAAGTGAGTGGAAACTGCTCCATTTCACAAAAGTCTATGATGGCAATCAAGGGAAGTAATATTTCCCTTGAGGATCTTTCCCTGGATGGGGCTCTCGTTATAGAGGCTGTTGATGGTGCCGAGGTATGTCTCAAGTCCTTGATCAATCCATTATTCGGATGACATTATAAGGGTTTATCAATACCAATGATCTCTTTTAATTGTTATACCATACCTATATGTCTGTAATTAGTCCGCCCGTGAACTCAAATTTATTAGGTTGATAGTTGGTACACTTGCCGACAATTATTGGTTTTTTTAACAGGTCAAAGTGGGAGGTTCTATGCAGAACAAGGGTTGGTCAATTGAAAATGTCGACTATAAGGATACTTCAATACCAGAAGAAATAAGAATCAGGGGTTTCAGATTCAACAAGGTTGAGCAGTTGGAGAAAACATATACCGAGCCCGGAAAATATTCTTTGGCACCATAGGGCTGACACAATTCCATACTCAGTCAGAAGATTTGAGCTCCACTATTGTGTAGGAACTCTGAAAGCTTGGTAAACTGTTTATATTTATAGCAGATTTTGTTGCTTAGTTTATGTTTCAGAGTTTGTTGTAACACTGTGACATAGGTGATGGCTGTTCTTTTACCTCCAATCATTTGTAACGTAGTTAACGGTCGAAACATTTGGAAACAGAATAAGTTCGTTGGATGGTATTTAGTAATAAGTGCTTTTGAAAATTGTGGCGATTGTTTTAGAAGTTGTTTTCGTTTGCAACTTTGCATGAAAGATATGGCTGACGCTTATTATTAAGTATATTCTGAGTAAATGTTACTCTAGGCCTAAGGATTTCTATGCTTCCTCTGTCTTGATATAGTGCACTAAATTTGCCTTAGAACAATTGTTCAATGGAGTATTCATCGTTCACTCTTTGCATTTGGAAAATGTACTTGAAGGGGAAGCTGGAAGATAGTTTACACAATAGCATACCCAGTGACTGGCTCGTTATCGTTGATTTTCAATTTGTGTTACCTTTTTGATACTGGTGACGTGCTCGTTGATTGTTTTATAACTTGCTACTTAAAAAATGGACAAGAAAAAATCCCTTATTAACAGAAAGCTGCAATAAGAGCATTTTTTTTTTCTGCATGTAGTGTTTAATTGTTGATGTTTTAGTTGCATGAACTGGCTGGCCAGTAGGTGGCTGCAGGGAGGCCATTTATTAAAGTGACAAGAATAATGTCCATTTACCATTGCAACAGATTTAGCTTCGTCATTTCTTCCAGTTGATAAGAAATAATGGAGTTCTCCCAACAAAGGTTTCATCTTCAGATATTGATGGAAAGTGACAAGGGTAGAATTTTTTTCTTTATTTATTCGAGTTTGAAAATTTGGGCAAGACTTTTAATATATGGTGTTAAAATAGTAAATGATGACAGGCCACTGACTTAGTCATCAAATGACATTGCAGAAAAGTGATGGGTGAAGTTGGGCAGAAATCTTTAATTTTGTGCGTGAGGGGATATCCAGATCACTCATCAGTGTGTATCTAGAATGTGTATCTTTGCCATTCCAGACGACTCAACTAATAAGAAACTGATATAGTTGGGTGCAGCACCCTTCTATGTTAAAAATACCACAATATTGGCGATTACATTTTTATTTTGAAGGAATTTCAGAAATAATGATGTACACGAAATTCATTAAACAACAACAACAAACTCAGTGTATTTCCACCAAGTGGGGTCTGGGGAGGGTAGAGTGTACGCAGTCCATACCGCTACCTCTAGAGAAGTAGAGAGGCTGTTTCCGATAGACCCCCGGCTCAAAATAAAGAAAAGTAGACCAAAGCGTAATTAAATAGGAAGCAAGATGGATGACATAACATGACAAGGAATAAGACAGATAAAAATAGAAGTCAGAGCAATAAGAATTAAAATAAATAAGTGCAATAGGAGAAAGAGACCCACGCCCGCCTGACCGGGCTCCAATCTTTGGACCCAATCCTAGGTTTACTAGCCCGATTCAACCTGAGCTCTTCTAACTACTTACTAAATCCACGCACACAACCTAGCCTTCTACCCTTATCCGCGACCTCCACACCTTCCTATCTAGGGTCATGTCCTCAGTAAGCAGAAGTTGCTCCATATCATGTCTAATCACTTCCCTCCAGTACTTCTTCGGCCTACCTCTCCTTCTTTTGAAGCAATCTAACGCTAACCTCTCGCACCTACGAACTGGGGCATCCGTGCCCCTCCTCATCACATGCCCAAACCATCTCAACCTTCCTTCGCGCATCTTATCCTCCAACAAAGCCACTCCGACCTTCTCCCGAATGGTCACATTCCTGACTTTATCTCCTCTGGTAAGTCCACACATCCAACGCAACATTCTCATTTCCCCTACCTTCATTTTTTGAATGTAGGAGTTCTTGACTGGCCAACACTTTGCTACATATAGCATAGCAGGACGGACTGCCGCTCTGTAGAATTTACCTTTAAGCTTTAATGACACCTTCTTGTCACACAACACTCCCGAGGAGAGCCTCCATTTCATCCAACCAGCTCCAATACGGTTAGAGACATCCTCATCAATCTCGCCATTCCCCTGAATCATAGACCCAAGATACCTAAAACTATCCCTCTTTCGGACCTCCTGGGAATCCAACCTTACCACGACATCCTCCTCCTGCCTCACCTCACTAAACTTACATTCCATATATTCTGTTTTGGACCTACTCAACCTGAACCCCTTAGATTCAAGGGTTTGCCTCCAAACCTCCAATTTTTCATTCACACCCGACCGCGTCTCATCAATCAGCACTACGTCGTCAGCGAACAACATACATCACGGCACCTCCCCTTGAATACTCCGTGTCAACACGTCTATCACCAACACAAATAGGAACGGGCTAAGAGTCGAACCCTGGTGCAACCCTGCCTCGACCGAAAAATGCTCTGAGTCTCCTCCCGCCGTTTTCACCCGAGTCTTCCCTCCATCGTACATGTCCTTAATAGCTCTGATGTACGCCACCGGGACCCCTTTGGCCTCTAAACATCTCCACAGAACCTCCCTCGGAACTTTGTCATAAGCCTTCTCCAAGTCAATGAACACCATATGCAAATCCTTCTTTCTTTTCCTATACTGCTCCACCAATCTCCTCACCAGGTAGATTGCCTCTGTCGTCGAGCGACCAGGCATAAAACCAAACTGATTCTCCGAAATGGACATGATCCTCCTCAATCTCAGTTTTGCTCTCTAATTTAACGTACATCTCAATATTTATAGAAATATTTCCTTAATTAATAGTCCTATTTTAGAAGTATTTTTTTAATTGAACAGTAGAAAGAAAAATATTAATTTATATCTATAATCTATTTATATATATATATATATATATATATATATATATATATAATATTATATAATATATTAAAAGTGTGAAGACCCTTAGAAAAGTGATTTGAACTTTTTACCCTTCGTTAAAAGTTTTTTCTTTAGACAAAACTGTCTTTTCACTATTTTTTAAATTTATTATTTAATTATTTTTTATTATATTAACTAGACTTTCTAAAATATATGAGACTCTTAAAATATATGGTAAGAGAATTAATTAATATTTTTTTCTACTATTCAATTAAAAAAATACTTCTAAAATAGGACTATTAATTAAGGAAATATTTCTATAAATATTGAGATGTACGTTAAATTAGAGAGCAAACTGGTTTGCCTATTGGGAGAATATGATTGATGCTCAACTAACTTGATTCGATTGCATGTCTAGATTGGTGGATGCTTGATTTTCTAACTCTCAACTTCTTCACTGTTTTTGTCAGCATAATAGAATTCAACATGTGCGTATATATATATCTTCTTTGTTTTCATTTAAAATCATTCTTTAAAGTCAAAATTTTCGCTCAGACAAGAATTAATTGGATAAAAATTGAAACTTTGTGATTATTATTATATTATTTTTTTATAGTTTACAGGTCGTAGATGAATGTCGGTTGGCTTTGAAGAATTTCTTGTGTAAATGTTAGGTTTAATTGTATTGTTTTGATATCTTTATTATCTTATTATTTTATTTTAATTTACAGATGCTAGATGAATGTGAGTCGACTTTGAAAATTATTCTTAGGTAAAGGTTAGGTTTAATTGTATTATCGTAATATCTCTATTAGTTTGCTATTTTGTGGTAGTTTATAGTTCGTAGATGAATCTTGATCGGTTTTGAGAAATTTGTGTGTTGGTCGGCTTTGAGGAATTTTTTTATGTAAAGGTTAGGTTTAGTTGTATTATTTTGATATCTCTATTATCGTATTATTTTGTTATACTATATTGATATACTTTTAAAAAAAAAAAAGAAAATTCTATGCAAGCACATGCAGTCCCTATACCCAATTGATATTTTTTTATACCACATTAATACACTTTTATACTACATTGATACACTTGCAGTGTCCATATACTCAATTGATACTCTCTAATATTAGATTAATACATTTTTAGAATGGATGTAGAAACTATATAGATTCGTATAAAATATGTATCTAAATAATAATTGTAGTTAAAAATTATATAGAATGTGTATAAAAATGCTATAATTATTATGAAGAATATGTATATATTTAGAACCTATATCACTATTATATATAGATATATATCCTTAACAATTGTATTATATTAAAAGTATAAATAATAGGAATAAAAAATATAATGTAATTATTTTTTTCTGTTATAACTATAAATTGTTGAGAAAAAAACTCCATAAAATTATATTTAATTGTTAAAATAAAAAAAGTAACTTTTTAAAATTTAAAAAAGAATAGCGAGAGAGAGTGAGAAGAGCAGCCAACAAAGAGAAAAAAAAGATAAAACAATGAATTGGTATATTAAAAAGGAACTGAAATGGCTAATTAATTGAATTACAATTCTTAGGTTACTTTTGGCGAAATTTGTTTGGCTGACTGGTCATTTTCATCCTTTCCCCTTTAAATTATTATTTTTTTCCTTAAAAATAATTCATTTTAACTTTTATTTCTTATATTTTTTATAAATCATAACTTTACTTTATTCTTTTAAATTACTCCTTAGATTATTATCTTTTTATTCTATTTTTTTTCCTACTTATTCTAAGATCTCTCATCTGAAAATCTTTTAATTATTATTTTTTGATTTGTATTATATATATTTTTTTCTTCCAACACTTTTATCTCTTTAGTTGTTTTATTATAAATTTTAATTTCTTTAATTTTTTAATTTTAAACCCTCCATATATCTCATCTACAGAATTTCTTCTATAATTTTCTTTAAAAAATGATTTCAAATAATAAAAATATCTAACTAAGAAAAATCATAAATAAATTTTTTGAAATTAAAAATAGTAATAGTTTACTCACTAAATTAATTTATTTATATAGTAATGAATAAATGATATGATTACTTTTAAAGTTAAATTCATTTTTATTTAGTTTACGAACAAAAGAAAAATCACTTTTAAATAGCAGTTCAATTGATGGTAATCAAGGTGATATTTCAACTGTTAATTAATTAAGTTTGATTTAAAATTTTCAGTGTAGAAATTTTATCTTGACTTCAAATAACTCACATGTTCAGTTTATATAGATTTGACTGAAAATTCAACTGTATGCAAAGATTAACTAATTAAATAAAAATTATTGGGTAATGTTGTTCTAACAAATTGGTTAAAAATTTTATAATCATTGGGTCATGAGTTCGAGACTAGGCAGACACATTAAAATACAAATTTAATTTAGCTAAATTATATATATATTTTAAAATATTTGTATATTGTTTCACTAAAAATATAATGTATTTTCATATTACTTTATCTAAAAAAAATTATGTAGTTGGTAAAAATTGAACCCAGAAAAAATTTTCAATCCAATATTTTATTTTCTAATCATTTTTCACTTCATCTCATAAAAATAAATTTAAAAAAAAAAACTACATGACTTAGCAACATAAGCTTCTAATTAGAGAAAATAGCCTAAATTCCTCCAACCTTTACTCGAAATTCAACTACATACTCAAACTTTACGGGAGTTCTTTCATCCCTCTGAACATTTTAAAAATAAATTATTTGCCCCCTAAATGTTGAGGTGGCAAAGTGAGTGCATTTCACTCTCTTTGAGAGAGTGAGCACGAAAATTGATTATTAAAATTTTATTTTAATTTTTTTATATAAATATGTATAATTTTAATAATTATTTTTTCTTATACATTTTCGTTCTTCTTCTTCTCTCTTTCTCAAAACGAAAAGGTTCAAGAACTCATCAATGGTGTCTAATACTAATTTCTCATCTTCCTCATCTCTAATTTCATTATCTTCATCTTTCTATGTTTCAATTCATGGATGTGTCCAAACATAAAACCCACAAGAAAATTCATTTATTCCACTTTAAAAAGAAAATTCAAAATTCCATGTGAAATGATTTAAAGTTACAAAAAAAAGAGAAAAAAAACAGGGTTGAGGAGGTTCGTTCTTTCTTCTCAGGCCAAAACCCCACACCAATAAGCCCGAAGCACTAAATTCTCTTGAAGCAAAAAACAAACAGTATCTTATCTTTACACGCGTTATTATACAGAGAGAAATAAAGAAATAACGAGAGAGAAAGAAAGAGCTTCGTTCTCTGCAAAATCAACAACAATAATTCATTCGATCCCTGGCGCTTCTTCCAACTTTTCAACTCCTCGATTCGACTCTAAAATTAAGCAAATCATATACTCTTTTCATTTTAAATTTTAAATTGAGAAGAAAGATTATTATAGATTCTTCTTTGATTTGTTTAGGTCAAATTCGAATCCTACGACTTGAAATTCACATAATATTTATTTGCTGCTATCTTCATCACTATCTTGGTGCCTCTCTGATTGTCGAAAAAATAAAATGCGGGGAATTTACGGAAAAGGAAAAGAAAAAAGAGAAAGGGAAATGAAAAAGGAAAGAGAAAAAGAAAATATTAAAGAAAAAGATAAAATAATTATTTTTTATAATAAAATAGAATATTACGTGGCATTACATGACACACGCGTGGTAATCACTCCCCAATACACATATGGGTGTGAGTTTTTAAGGGGGTAATAATTTCAATTTTAAATAATTCAGGGAATCATAGGACTCCCATGAAGTTTGAGTGTGTAGTTGAGATTTCGAATATAGGTTGGGGGCCTTAGACCATTTTGTCCTCCTAATTATCATATTTAGCGTAAGTTTTAATTACTTATAATCTATTATCTCTCTTTCCAATTAAATACATTTATAACCTCTCGCATTTATTTTTCTCCCTTAATTTTCTCTTTTTCTCTATCTTCTATTTCTCTTTCTTTTCTCTTTTTCCTTTTCTATTTTTTTTCTTTTTCTTCTCCTTTTTTTTTTCCTTTTCACTTATTTTTTCTTTTTCATTTTTTTCTTTTTTTTCCTTTTTCCTTTTTTTTCTGTTTTTCCATCTTTTTTATTTTTGTTTCTTTTTTCTTTGCAGCCTTTTTTTAATCTTTTTTCACTTTTTCTTCTTTCTTTTTTTTTTGGTCATTTTTTCCTTCCCTTTTTTTCTTTTTTGTATCTTCTTTTTGGTTGTTATTGTATTTTATATTTTGTATATTTTA
The DNA here is from genome assembly GCA_030864215.1 of Capsicum pubescens. Taxonomy (NCBI): domain Eukaryota; kingdom Viridiplantae; phylum Streptophyta; class Magnoliopsida; order Solanales; family Solanaceae; genus Capsicum; species Capsicum pubescens. Next base: position 79,401,153 of record CM061541.1, on the reverse strand, counting down.
TATTTATTTGTATCATACTCTATATTTTAAAAACTTATTATTTGTGTTTGAATAGTTTAGCCTTGGATATGTACAAATTATCATTTATATTTGTACATAAATAGGTATGTGCATTACTTCTATTTGATTGAGTCTAAGATATACAAATATACAATGTATCATTTAATATAAATATATCGTTAGTATTTGTATGTCAAATTTATCATTTGTATGTGTATGCAAACAAGTATCATTTGTATGTATATGGCTCACGTTGTATAAACATATATCATTTGCTACAAATATAACATTTGTATTTGTATAATTTATCATTTGTATTTGTATAGTTTATTACTTTGTATTTATATTATTCAATTCGTATCAATAAAATACAACTCATATCAATGAATATAAATACAAGTGTTCATAGAAAGAAAAATAACAATTTCTTTTGAATTTTTTTAAAATACAAATGATGTAGTCAACTATAAATTCTAATACAACCAAATAAAATAAATGAAATTACAAATAATGATACAATATGCATTCAACTTATAAATACAAATATAAAATAATTGTTTAAAAATACAAGTGCAACGATAAAATAAAGTACATATACGAAAAAATGAAATCATAAAATAACAAATACAATATGCATCAATTAGCAAATACAAAACAGTTCTTTAAAATATAAGTGCGAATTGTATAAAACATAACTAATGGTGCAAACTGTAAAATACAAATACAAATACAATTGTATCAACGAATATAAATATATAAATGATGATGCGAACTATAAAATACAAATACAAGTGCGAGCTATAAAATAGGAATACAATTGTATCAAGGAATACAAAAATATAATGATGATGCGAATACAAATACAATAATCGATTGTGGTATTTTTATTACTCCCTCCATTTCATTATAAATGAATTGTTGGATTTTGGCACACATATTAAGAAAAAAGCATTAAAGACATAAATTTAACACAACTTTCCATTTTTACCCAAAAAAAAGAAGAAAAAGTTGACCTTGTAATACCTTTTCAAAAGTTAATTGGTTGTCAAATCATAAGGACAAATTTGGAAACAAATTCAATGATTCACTTATTTGAAACATCAATAAATACCCCAACAATTCACTTATTTCGAAACGGAGGGAGTATCATTTATGATTTATGCTCGACATAGCCATATTTTAAAAAAATGCAAAACAAAATATAAAATGGAACAAAAAAATGAGAAAGAAAAAAATGTAAAAAAACAAAAAGAAAAAAAAGAAAAAAAGAAAGAGAAATAGAAGTTAGAGATAGAATAGAGAGAAAAAAAAAGCCAAAAGAATGAAATAAAAATAGGAAAAGGGAAAAAGAAAGGGAAAACACGAAAAAATGAGAAAAAGGTACCTAAAAAAATGAAAAAAAAATTAAAAGAAAAAAAAAAGAGAAATAGAAGTTAGAGATAAAAGAGAGAAAAAACAACAACAACAACAACAGTCCCAGTGTATTCCCACAAAGTGAGGCCTGGGGAGGGTAAGATGTACGCAGTTCATACCGCTACCTCCGCAGAAGTAGAGAGACTATTTCTGATAGACCCCCGACTCAAGATAGAGGATAGTACACCAAGGTCGTAATGAAACATGAAACAAGATGCATGACATAAACGAAATACGAAATAAGAAATAATAAACATAAAATACAAAATAAATATCAGAGAAATACGAAAATAAGCAAAATACTAGCAATTCGAAATAAGAAATAAGAAAGAGGACACCCACCTAGTAGTAACATACACTCACAGACCAAAGACACCCACCACACCCAAACTCTCCTAACTAAAGGCTCCTACTCAAGGACACAGTCCTAGGATTACTAACCCGGCTACACAAGCGCTCTCCTACCACCTTACTACAACCCACACACTCACACTAGCCTTCTACCCTAATCCGTGACCTCCATAACTTCCTGTCTAGAGTAATGTCCTCAGTAAGATGTATCTACTCCATGTCATGTCTAATCACCTCCCTCCAGTATTTCTTTGGCCTACTTTTACTCCTTTTGAAACCACCCGAAGCTAGCCTCTCACACCTCCAAACTGGGGCATTCGTGCCCCTCCTTATCACATTTCCAAACCATCTCAAACTTTCTTCTCACATCTTATCCTCCACCAAATCCACTCCCACATTCCCCCAGATAGTCTCATTCCTAACTCTATCCCCTCTAGTAAGTCCACACATCCAATACAACATTATCATTTCTGCTACCTTCAATCTTTGAATGTGGGAGTTCTTGACTGGCCAACACTCCGCTCTGTACAACATGACCAGACAGACTGCCACTCTATAGAATTTATCTTTAAGCTTAAGGGGCACCTTCTTATCACACAATACTCCCGAGGCGAGCCTCCGCTTCATCTATCCTGCTCCAATATATTTAGAGACATCCTCGTCAATCTCGATATTCTCCTGAATCATAGACCTCAGATACTTAAAACTATTCCTCTTACAAACATCCTGGGAAATCAACCTTACCACCACTTTATCCTCATGACTCGAGTCACTAAACTTGCACTCTAAATACTCTGTCTTGGACCTACTCAACCTGAACCCCTTAGATTCAAGGGTTTGCCTCCAAACCTCCAATTTCTCATTCACACCTCTCCACGTCTCATCAATCAACACTATATCATCCATAAATAATATAGACCAAGACACCTCCCCTTAAATACTCCATGTCAACACGTCCATCACCAACGCAAAAAGGAATGAGCTAAGAGTCGATCCCTGATGCAAACCTGTCTCAATCGGAAAATACCCTAAGTCTCCTCCCGCCGTCCTCACCCAAGTCTTCCCTCCATCGTACATGTACTTAATAGCTCTGACGTACACCACCGAAACTCTACTCACCTACAAACATCTCTAAAGAACCACTCTAGGGACTTTGTCGTATGCCTTCTCCAGGTCGATGAACGCCACGTGCAAGTTCCTCTTTCTTTCCCTATACTGCTCCACTAATATTCTCACCAGGTGGATTGCTTCTGTCGTTGAGCGACCAGGTATAAAACCAAACTGATTCTCCAAAATAGACATGACCCTCCTCAATCTCCGCTCAACCACCCTCCTCCAAATCTTCATAGTGTGAGTCAACAACTTAATACCTCTATAGTTGTTACAACTCTGAATGTCAACCTTGTTTTTATATAACAGAATCATCATACTCCATATCCAAGACTCAGGCATTCTCGCCGTCTTGAAAATGACGTTAAACAAATCAGTCAACCACCTTAAACCTGCCCCACCAGTATACTTCCAAAAATCCACCGAAATCTCCTCAGGCCCCATTTCCCTACCCCTCTGCATCCTAAAAATAGCCTCTATGACCTCCTCAACCTTAAAACATCTACAGTAACTGAAATTACGGCTCTCCTCCGAGCGCTCCATCTCCCCTAACACAATGCCTCTATCCCCCTCCTAGTTTAGAAGTCCATGAAAATACTCCTGCCATCTCTTCTTAATGTGAACATCCTCCACCAAAACTCTACCATCCTTCACCAAAACTCTACCATTCTCCCCCTTAATGCATTTCACTTGATCGAGGTCACGACCCTTCCTCTCCCTAGCCTTAGACAACCTATACAACCTTTTTTCCTCATCTTTCTCCTCTAATTTCGCATACAAGCTCTTAAAAGCTGTTGTCTTAGCATCCATAACTTCTAACTTAGCCTCGTTCTTTGCTACTTTGTAAACCTCCCTATTCAACCGTTTCCCCTCTTCGTCTTTACTCTCAATCAACTTCACTTACGCCTCCTTCTTAATCTCCACTTTCTTCTTAACTTCTTTATTTCACCACCAGTTCCCCTTATGCCGACCTGCACGACCTCTCAAAACACCCAACACCTCTCTATCCATCTCCTTGATGCAGCTGGCAGCCTTATCCTACATAACATCCATATCCCCCTACACTCTCATACCCTTATTCCCGCCACCTTCTCCCCGATCTCTAGAGCACTAACTGGTGTCAAACTACCCCACTTAATCCTGGGTCGACCCTCTCCATCCCTACTCTTCTTTCTCTTCTTGATAAATAAGTCCATCACTAGAAGCCTGTGTTGCGTCAAAATATGCTCACTTGGAATGACCTTACAGTCCTTACATAAAACCCTATCCCTCTTTCTAAGCAGCAGAAAGTTAATCTGAGTCTTGGCTGCTGCGCTTTGAAAGGTAATCAGGTGATCCTCCTTCTTCAGAAAGCTCAAATTCACAACCACCAGCCTAAATGCCCTCACAAAATCCAATAGAGCAACCCCCTCACCATTTCTATCACTGAAACCAAAACCTCTATGTACATCATTATAACCTCTCGGTAAATTATAATGCCCCGACTTACTGAACCAGAATGCTACACGGTGCTCATGACCCCGAGGGACCACAAGCTGACCCATGACTGATATTTGTACCTGTATACTGCAAATCATGACATAATAATATGGAATACGTAAAACTGTAAGGCCATAAGGTTCAACTAAATAAAACCATGTCTGAAAATCATAACGTCCATGTGGGTGAAAATACCCAAAATAACTCAATCTGAAAGCTGAGTCTGAACGTAAATCCGAACATAAATCTGAAAGCCTCTAAACTATCTGAATAAGGAGTTGAAGGAACATGTCTCCAACTAACTCCATAAAACTGAACTGAAGAAATAAATAAATGTATCAAATCATATTGCCCTCAAATCAATGAGGACTCACTGTGTCTCTGCGACTGGAATGCTACCGCTACTGCTGGGCTGGAGCTCATGTCTTAGAACCTATGGTGTAACATGAAAAGAAAGCACCATAGCGCAAATGCGTCAGTACAACTGGAGTACTGAGTATATGAGGAAGGTAGGTAGAACATAAAGGGTTTCATGCATGAACAACACTGACTGACTAATATGAACGTGGGAGTGCAAACATACATATATAGAAACTGGGACCGTGAATGCGTGATAGCAAGACCTGTAAGCTAATGCATGGTTTACTGATAACTGTCATGACTGATACTGCAAGATGATAACATGGACGACTGTATCTGACAATCATGTATATACTGAAATCTGAAGAACATAACGACTGTATCTGACAGTCATGTATTTACTGAAATCTGAAGAACGCCTTGAGTTCTTTTACTGAGACTGCTATTGAAACTGTGGGAGGTAGTGTTTAACCGACATGCCCCATGTATGCCGTTATGGCTAAGCTGGGGTCCAATCTCTTCCCCGACTGGAGGGGTGTCAATACCGTGCCACGGGTAAGGACAGCTTGTGAGTGACCCTTATCTGGCAGGTACTCAATGAGAATGGTGGGAACCCTAAACTGATAGGTTAAACCACCTCATCAACCCTAATCTGACAGGTTAAGATGTCTCAACCTACGCTGGCCACGTAGTTCTGGAACACAAGGACTGCTTCTAAGAATCACACCCTGAACTGGCGGGTGAGTTCCCATCCTTGGGTTCACTCGGTGCTAACCTCTACTCCCATATGGAGTGACTGGACATGAATAACTGACTATACATGACTTAATCTTACTGAATTCCATTGACTGGCGGAATGTTACTGATATCTGACAACTGACTGAGATCATGAGGTTTTCCTGAGTCACATGACTGACTGAAGTCTATGGAATCATAGCTTGAGTTAGGATATCGTGAAACATGACATGGATCTAGGCATACAACTATAATTTTTGGGTACGAATACCCCTAGGACTCGATAGGAGGAAACTGACACACATGACATGACTTGATCACAAGATTTGAGTCCATAATTCACAATATCATAAGCAGGGGGTAGTATACTTCATGTATTTATTCAACATTTCAAACATGATAGGAAAAACATGGATATATTTTATGTTTATAATTTATATCTCCATTATCATACATGTTTTATACCACAACAATAACAACACATAATTTGTATGGGAATTCATATTGGAGTGTACGACTAACATGAACCTTTTATTTAGATATCATGAAATCATGTAAATATGATGTTCTAACATACTAGGCAATTTATCGAACACCTTGCATGCATTCTTTAAGGCATAGGTGGATTTCATACTTGCATTCTATCAATCCATCTAAAGATCATGTTTTTCAACTAATAACATAACTTTTATGAGATATACAGTCACCATACTATTATATAGCAAAACAAACAAGCATCAACATGGGTATGATCATATCACCACAACCAACCAAGCTTTTGTATTTTAAAGATTGATTCTTGAACTCTACGGATGAAAGAAATCTGTGGATGAACACTACGCATACCTTGGAAGGGAGGTTCTTGATGATTGACGGAGGAATTTGCTTGAAATTTGATCTTCAAGCTTGATTGTGCAACCCTAGTGGTTTTTCTCCTATAGTGCTCTTGGATAATGAACTTTGAGATGTTAATAGGGTTGTAATATCTTTAGAAGCTATAAATTTTGTGAGGTTAGGTTTAGGGACATGTAAGGAGTGTTAAAAGACTTAACTACCCTCAAAATAACTCAAAAACTAAGTGTTTTCGTGGCTGAAATCATACATAGGCGCCGCATATGATATCACCTATATTTACATAGGCTCCGCATATGATATCGCCTATGATTTCCAGTGGCCATGTGCGATTGGTTAGGCGACGCATTCTACTTTGAAAGACTATAACTCCTTGCTCGAGTGTCGGATTTTGATGAAATTGGTATCGTTGGAAAGCTAATTTGATTCTCTACAATTTGGTGGGTCTAAATCTTCCAAAATGTCACATATCAATCATGTTATTCTTGTTCAAAAATGACCCTTGTAAAATCGAACACTAAGACTTGATGGATTCAAAAACTCTTAGATTGCATCACTCTAAGCGACTCATATGAGCATGCTTAAGACATCGCAAGCTATTCTATCGCTCGGATATTCATTGTAAGTCATGCACTAAAATGCTACTCACAGGATAGGAGGTTTCACACGTAGGAAAACTTATTCACTTCCTAGCTTAGAAACATGCGGGGTATTACAATATCTCCCTCTTGGGAACATTCATCCTCGAATGAGAATTTACTGAGAAGGGATACTAGACAACAAAACCTGAACTGAACATGAAGAACTGAAACTTGATCTCATGACTGACATGCTAAACATACTGAACTTGTGCATATATGATGCATGGACAACTGATACATGAATGCATGACTGAGTATGCAACGGTTAATAGGTACCAAGTTTATACTGGAAACATAAACATGAAACTGAATAAGCTTAAGGAGAACTGTTACCTTGAGCTTGATCTGAATTGGTGGGGAAGAGGTGAGGATACTTGGTACGCATATCTACTTCTGCTTCCAAAGTAGCTCCCTCATAAGACTGATTTCGCCAAAGAACCTTGACTAGAGGGACTTCTTTGTTCCTCAATCTATGAGTCTAATAATCTAAGATTTCGACTTGAATCCCTTCATAAGAGAGGCTGTTCTAAATGTCGATGGTCTGAATAGGGACAAAAACTGCTGGGTCACCTATGCACTTCTTGAGCAAAGAGACATGGAAGACTGTATGGACTGAGGCTAGATTTGAAGGCAACTCAAGCTCATAAGCTACCTTGCCGAAGCGACAGAGAATTTTGAAGGGACCGACGTATCGGGGACTGAGTTTCCCTTTCTTGACGAACCTCTTCACTCCCTTCATGGGAGAGATCTTAAGATATACATAGTCATTGACCTCGAACTCGAGATCCTTTCTACGAACATCTACATAGGACTTCTGTCGGCTCGAGCAGCCCAGAGTCTCTCTGATCAACTGAACTTTCTCTAAGGCATCGAATACTAAGTCAGGACCTATGACTGAGGCCTCACTAACTTCGAACCAACAAATCGTAGATCTACATCTCCTACCATAGAGTGCTTTGAATGGAGCCATCTGAATACTAGAATGATAGTTATTGTTGTATGCAAACTCAATAAAAGGCAAGTGGTCATCCCAACTTCCCTTGAAGTCAATTGCACACGCCCTTGGCATATCTTTAAGAGTCTGAATGGTCCTCTCTGCTTGACCATCTATCTGAGGATGAAATACTGTTCTAAGATGGACTTAGGTACCGAGACCCTTTTAGAATGCTTTCCAAAAGTGAGAGGTGAACTGGGTACCTCTGTCTGAGATGATAGATAGTGGAACACCATGTAACCTGACTAACTCCCTGATATAGAGTTTGGCATAATCCTCGATGGAATAAAATGTACGAACAAGAAAGAAATGAGCTGACTTAGTCATTCTATCTATAATGACCCAGATTGAATCATACTGATGACGAGTTCTAGGCAAACCCATCACGAAGTCCATGTTCACTTCTTCCTACTTCTAAGTAGGAATGGTGAACTCTTGCATGGAACCACTAGGTTTCTGATGCTCTATCTTAACCTGCTGACATGTAGAGCACTTAGCCACAAACTCTGCAATATCTCTCTTTATCCCACTCCACCAATAGATCTTTCGCATGTCACGGTACACCTTAGTGGCCCCTGGATGAATAGAGTATCGCGCACCATGCGCTTCTGCAAGAATTCGCTGCCTCAATTCATCTACACCTGGAACACATAGACGACCCTGATAACGAAGAACACCATCTCCCCCTTGGGAGAAAACCTCGACTTTCTAATTTTGAACTGACTCTTTGAGCTTGACAAGGCTAGGATCCCTGTCTTGCTTCTCTTTTACGTCGGAAACTAGAGATGACTTTGAACTACTGTGAACACATACACCGCCCTCTGAAGAATTGACTAAGCAAACACGTAGTCTGGCAAGCTGATGGATCTCCTGAGCCATATTTTTCTTGCTACCCTCAATGTGAGAAATACTACCCATAGAGAGTCTACTGAGAGCGTCGTCCATAATATTGGCCTTGCTCGGATGATAAAGAACTCTCATGTCGTAATCCTTCAAGAGCTCTAACCACCTTCTCTGACGAAGATTGAGATCTTTTTGGGAAAAAACATACTGGAGGCTTTTATGGTCTGTGAAGACATCTACATGAACTCTATAGAGATAATGCCTCCAAATCTTCAAGGCAAAAACTACTGCTGCTAACTCAAGATCATAAGTAGGATAATTCTTCTCATGTGGCTTTAACTGTTTGGAAGTGTAGGCTATGACCTTACCATGCTGCATGAGGAAACAACCTAAACCCACTCTAGATACATCACAATAGACTATAAAACCGTCTGAACCATCTGGAAGAGCTAGAACTGGAGCTAAGGTGAGTCGAGTCTTCAACTCTTGAAAGCTCTTCTCGCATGAATTTGATCACTGAAACTTAATCTTCTTCTGAGTTAATCTGGACATGGGAGATGCAATAGAATAAAATTCCTTGACAAACCGTCTGTAATAGCCAGCCAAACCCAAGAAACTCCTGATATTTGATGGAGATACGGGTCTGGGCCAGTTTCTTACTACCTCAGTTTTCTGAAGATCTACTCTAATTCCATCACCTGAAATAATATGGCCAAGGAATGCTACTGATCTTAGCCAAAATTCACACTTGATGAACGTAGCGAATAACTGGTGATCCCTGAGAGTCTAAAGAACAATCCTGAGATGGTCTGCATGATCACGCTCTGTGCGAGAATAGACCAGATTATCATCTATAAAGACTATGACAAACATGTCTAAGTACTGCTTGAACACACGGTTCATCAAATCCATGAAAGCTGCAGGGGCATTGGTAAGACCAAATGACATGACTAAAAATTCGAAGTGACCATACCGAGTACGGAAAGCTGTCTTCGGAATGTCACATTCTCTAACTCTGAGCTGATGATAGCCTGATCTGAGGTCTATCTTAGAGAAGTAACTGGAACCCTGAAGTTGGTCGAATAGACCATCAATCCTGGGAAGAGGATATCTGTTCTTGACTGTGACCTTATTGAGTTGACGGTAATCAATACACATCCTGAAAGAACCGTCTTTCTTGCGCATGAATAATAATGGCGCACCCTATGGGGAAATGTTGGGTCTGATGAATCCCCTATCTAAGAGATCCTTCAACTGATCTTTCAGTTCCTTGAGTTCTGCTGGTGCCATTCTGTATGACGGAATAGAAATAGGTGGAGTATCCGAAAGAAGGTTTATGCCGAAGTCTATTTCCCTTTCGGGAGAAATGCCTGGAAGATCTTTGAGAAATACATCTGAGTATTCATTAACAACTGGGACTGTTTCGAGACTGGGAGATTCAGAACTGGAACCTTTAACATGCACGAGATGATACACATACCCCTTAGAAATCATTTTCCTTGCTCGAAGGTAGGAAACAAGTTGACCCCTGAACGCTGAAATGCTACCCTTCCACTCTAGGATGGGCTCATTCGGGAAATGAAACTGAACTATCCTATGTCTGCAGTCGACCGTGGCATAGAAAAAATGAAGCCAATCCATGCTGAGAATGACACCAAAATCAGTCATCTCTAACTCAACTAAATCTGCTGACGTGGATTTCTGAGATATCATAACCGGGCAGTTCCTGTATACCCATCGGACTATGATGGTTTTACCCACTGGGGTAGAGACTGAAAAGGGCTCTGCTAGAATTTTGGGACTGATTCCAAAATCGCCTATTGTGTATGGAGTAATAAAAGACAAGGATGCACCTGGGTCTAGCAAAGCATAAACATGAACATGGAAAATCTGTAACGTACCAGTAACGACATCAGGAGAATTTTCCTGATCCTGCTGGGACTGAAGAGCATAGAGTCTGTTTGGGTGTTGCCTACTGGTAGCACTGGAAACGGCACCCTATTGGTTCAGGAGACCGGACTGAGCTGCAGAATGATTTTGCTGACCCTGAAGACTTGACTGCGGAAACTCCCTAATCCTGTGGCTTGGCTTGCCACAACCAAAACAGATATCACTACCGGCTCTGTAAATGCCCTTGTGGTTCTTACCACAAGTCTGACAAAGGGGATTCGTTCGGGCACTGCTAACACTTTCTTAAGATTTAGAGCCTGACGCTTAGTCTTTGTTGTCGTCTCTAAACTTCGGCACTAGAGCGCTGGTAGAGGAATGGGATAGAACGGCTGAATTGGAGTGAAATTATGAACGGTTTCCTCCATTTGACTTGGGGTGAGCAAAGTTGATGTTACCTGACCTTGCTATCTTGTTCTGCCTCTCCCTAGTCTTAACCTTCTGCTCTTCTACTTGTTGGGCATGGGTCATGAGTCTGGCTAAGTTCATATCACCGATTAGCATTGCAGACCTACATTTATTTACCACGCTATCGTTGACCCCTGACATGAACTTGCTCACCTTAGCCCTATTGTCTGCAACCACATGAGGAGCATACTTGGATAGCTGAGTAAATCAGAGAGAATACTCCCTAACCATCATATTCCCCTACCTGAGGTTGATGAACTCAAGAACTTTGGCTTTCCTCAGCTCTTGGGGAAAGAATCTGTCTAAGAAGGTCGTGACAAATTCCTCCCACTCGATAGGGCCTGCATCATCTAACCTCTCATACTTCCACTGTTTATACTAATCATGAGCAATATCCCATAATTGGTAGGCGGCTAACTCGGCACTCTCAATAGAAGTAACACCCATGATGTCAATGACCTTCTGGACTTGGTCAATCAACTCCTGAGGGTCCTCATCAGACTTAGATCCATGAAAAGATGGAGGGTTCATCCGGGTGAAGTCCCGAACCCTAACTGCTATGGGATTGGCCACTGGATTGGCCGGAATGACTGGTGGCCATTCATTTTGTGCATCCACGGACTGAGCAAGTGTGGTAAATGCGGCTTTAAACTCCGCATGGGAAATATGTTCGCCCAAAGGATCTTCGAGCTGTGGAGCTGGTTGGTTTCTTCTCTTTGGGGCCATGGTCTGAAATAAGAGAAGAATGTATTTGACTGAGAGTTTAACTTGTGATTATGCTCACTAGCATGACATGAATACTGAAGAAAGGGTACTATTCCTAAAACATCTTATAGACTCCGGTACATAAATGTGGCGCGCAACACACCCATGTACAAGACTCTACTAAATGCGGCTTTCAATCTTCCTAGGACTCTATTGAACCTTAGGATCTGATACCAAGTTTGTAACACCTCGACTTCCTGAACCGAAATGCTACACAGTGCTCATGACCCCGAGGGACCACAAGCTAACCCATGACTGATATTTGTACCTGTATACTGTAAATCATGACATAATAATGCGGAATACATAAAATTGTAAGGCCATAAGGTTCAACTGAATTAAACCATGTCTGAAAATCATAACGTCCATGTGGGTGAAAATACCCAAAATAACTCAATCTGAAATCTAAGTCTGAACGTAAATCTGAACATAAATCTGAAAGCCTCTAAACTATCTGAATAAGGAGTTGAAGGAACATGTCTCCAACTAACTCTGTAAAACTGAACTGAAGAAATAAATAAATGTATCAAATCATATTGTCTTTGAATCAATGAGGACTCACTATGTCTCTGCAACTAGAATGCTACCGCTACTGCTGGGCTGGAGCTCGTGTCTCAGAATCTATGGTGTAACATGAAAAGAAAGCACCATAGTGAAAATGTGTCAGTACAACTAGAGTACTAAGTATACGAGGAAGGTAGGCTGAACATAAAGGGTTTCATGCATGAACAACACTGACTGACTAATATAAACGTGGGAGTGCAAACATACATATATAGAAACTGGGACCGTGAATGTGTGATAGAAAGACGTGTAAGCTAATACATGATTTAATGATAACTGTTATGACTGATACTGCAAGCTGATAACATGGACGACTGTATCTGACAGTCCTGTATATACTAAAATCTGAAGAACATAACGACTGTATCTGATAGTCCTGTATATACTGAAATCTGAAGAACGCCCTGAGTTCTTTTACTGAGACTGATATTAAAACTGTGGGAGGTAGTGTTTAACCGACATGCCCCAAGTATGCCGTTATGGCTAAACTGGGGTCCAATCTCTGCCCCGACTGGAGGGGTGTCAATACTGTGCCACGGGTAAGGACAGATTGTGAGTGACCCTTATATGACAGGTACTCAATGAGAACGGTGGGAACCCTAAACTGACAGGTTAAACCACCTCATCAACCCTAATCTGACAGGTTAAGATATCTCAACCTACGCTGGCTACGTAGTTCTGGAACACAAGGACTGCTTCTAAGAATCACACCCTGAACTGGCGGGTGAGTTCCCATCCTTGGATTCACTTGGTGCTAACCTCTATTCCCATCTGGAGGGACTGTACATGAATAACTGACTATACATGACTTAATCTTACTGAATTCTGTTGACTGGCGGAATGTTACTGATATCTGACAACTGACTTAAATCATAAGGTTTTCCTGAGTCACATGACTGACTGAAGTCTATGGAATCATAGCTTGAGTTCGGATATCGTGAAACATGACATGGCTCTAGGCACACAGCTATAGTTTTCGGGTACGAATACCCCCAAGACTCGATAAGAGGAAACTAACACACATGACATGACTTGATCACAAGATTTGAGTCCATAATTCACAATATCATAAGCAGGGGATAGTATACTTCATGTATTTATTCAACATTTCAAACATGATAGGAAAAACATGGATATATTTTGTGTACATAATTTATATCTCCATTATCATACATGCTTTATACCACAACAATAACAACACATAATTTGCATGGGAATTCATATTGAAGTGTATGACTAACATGAACTTGTTATTTAGATATCATGAAATCATGTAAATATGAAGTTCTAACATACTAGGCATTTTATTGAACACCTTGCATGCATTCTTTAAGGCATAGGTGTATTTCATACTTGCATTCTATCAATCCATCTAAAGATCATGTTTTTCAACTAACAACATAATTTTCATGAGATATACAGTCACGATACTATTATATAGCAAAACAAACAAGCATCAACATGAGTATGATCATATCACCACAACCAACCAAGCTTTTGTATTTTAAAGATTGATTCTTAAACTCCACGGACGAAAGGAATCCGTGGATGAACACTACACATACCTTGGAAGGGAGGTTCTTGATGATTGACGGAGGAATTTTCCTGAAATTTGATCTTCAAGCTTGATTGTGCAACCCTAGTTATTTTTCTCCTATAGTGCTCTTGGATAATGAACTTTGAGATGTTAATAGGGTTGTAATATCTTTAGAAGCTATAAATTTCGTGAGGTTAGGTTTAGGGACATGTAAGGAGTGTTAAAAGACTTAAATACCCTCGAAATAACTCAAAAACTAAGTGTTTTCGTGGCTGAAATCATACATAGGCGCCGCATATGATATCGCCTATATTTACATAGGCGCCGCATATAATATCGATTATATTTACATAGGCGCCGCATATGATATCGCTTATATTTACATAGGCGCCGCATAAAAATGCCTATGCTTTCCAGTGGCCATGTGCGATTGGTTAGACGACACATTCTACTTTGAAAGGCCATAACTCCTTGTTCGGGTATCGGATTTTGATGAAATTGGTATCGTTGGAAAGCTAATTTGATTATCTAAAATTTGGTGGGTCTAAATCTTCCAAAATATCACATATTAATCATGTTATTCTTGTTAAAAAATGACCCTTGAAAAATCGAACACTAAGACTTGATGGATTCAAAAACTCTTAGCTTGCATCACTCGAAGCGACTCATATGAGCATGCTTAAGACATCGCAAGCTATCCTATCGCTAGGATATTCATTGTAAGTGATGCACTAAAATGCTACTCACAGGATAAGAGGTTTCATACGTAGGAAAACTTATTCACTTCCTAGCTTAGAAACATGCGGGGTATTACATAAATCCCCAATGTACCCATTGAAGTCCCCCGCTACGACAATCTTCTCCGAGCTAGGAACGCTTCTCACCACCTCGTCCAAAGCCTCCCAAAATCTTGCTTTCACCTCCTCATCCAAGCCCACCTGTGGTGCATACACACTACACACATGCAACGTAAATCCCCCACTGACCAACTTAATCGTCATCAGCCTATCACTGACCCTATTAACCTCTACCACCTACCCTCTAACATCCTTATACACTAAGATGCCCACTCTATTTCGACACCCCTCACTGCCTGAGTACCACAGCTTGTACCCATCCACATCCCTAGCCTTAGACCCTACCTATTTAGTCTCCTGAACACATGCAATATTAATCCTCCTTGTCTTAAGAATATTTACCAACTTTACGGACTTACTCTGAAGGGTCCCTATGTTCTAAGACCCTACCCTCAACTTATCTCCTCTCACCTACCTCTTCCACTCTTCACCAAACCAGCCCGAACACCCAACCTAGACCCCACACCCACCCCTGCCATCCCTCTTCACCTTCTTCCAAACTATCCCCCAACCCTAACCCCCTCAGACATAACCCTATTCCATCATCAACCCCCAGAACCACTACTCAATAATCAAAACCAAGCCCCAAACCGACCAACAAACAAACAAACAAAGCAATAGAAGGAAAACAACAGGCACGCACAAGAATACACTATCCGACCTAACAGATAGGACAACACAGACAATATCCACCAATAAGCAACCGAGCCTGACACAACTATAATCCTACGAAACCGAAAGAAAATAAAAAATAAAAAACTTACAAAGAAACTAAACTGTAAAAGGTAACTAAATAATAAGGTTCGGATGTCACCGGAGTACTCTTGCGATTTCTGGTAACGGCAGTTTTGGTGTCGAAATTGGGTATCGAAATATCGCCAGAAAGAGGCCGCTGGAATGTCGTCGGAGTGCCTCCTTGTTGTTGCCGGAAAATGGTCGCCAGTTATCGTCGTTCCAACTATTTTAACCGATTTTGACAGGTGCTTCCCTCTACGCCATTGCCGGAGTCAAGTCGGCAAAAACTTTAATTCCGTCGGTGATAGCAGTGGCGAGGTGAATAAGAAACTCGGGGGAGAAAGAGCCGAGGAGAGAGGGAAGTGGAGAGGGAGAGAATGAAGGAAAGAGTGGCCCTTACCTGTGCCAGGGCGTCAACGCCATCGCCGACGTCAAAGTCGGAGTCGCCGGTCAGTCCAAGTGATCGTTTAAATGGAACGTTAGAGAAGGAAGGAACGTTTAGGAGCTTGTCAAATAAATTCAAAAACCGGTCCATGTAATTACTCTCATTATATTTATTATTTTATATGGAATAGAGTCGGTTATATACAATTGATACATTAGATACAGATGATAATTTTGAAAATTAGGTTATGGGCTCCTCCAATTTGTTGAAATTTAGGCTATTTTCTGAAAAAATTTCATCTTAAAAATAAAAATATGAGTGAAATTAAGTTATTAAAAGTTAAAAAGTGTGCTGACTAAAAATTTAAAGTATTTTTATATATTTTCGCAAAAAATATATAAATATGGGTCAAAATTGAACGCAAAAAAGAATTCCAAATCTAATATCTTTTTATATTATTTTTCACTTCATCTCATGAAAATAAATCTTTAAACTATACATAAGAGTGAAGTTGAGTTATTAGAAGTCAACAATCATGTTAACTAAAAATATAAAGTATTGTTATATTATTTCACTTAAATTTTTTGAATAGTTGGTCAAAACTAAACTTTAAAAAATCTCAAATTTATTTTTTAATTATTATTATTATTATTATTATTATTTATTATTATTATTATTATTATTATTATTGTTGTTGTTGTTGTTGTTGTTGTTGTTGTTGTTGTGGTTGTTGTTGTTGTTATTATTATTATTATTGTTGTTGTTGTTACTATTTTTACTCTATATCATTAAAAATAAATTTAGAAGTAAAATTAAGTTACTAGAAGTCAACAATTGTGTTGGCTAGTCGTAAGATTGACAAATTGAGACTCAATGCAGTCCTAATATATATTGAATCAATATTTTTGAAGTAAACGTAAGCCACTTATGTGGACTATAGTAGTGACAAATTGAGACTTGATTCAATCCTAATATAGATTGAATCAATATTCTCCAATTAGAAGCCAATCATTTATTTTGACTATAGTCTTGACAAATTGAGATTCGATTCAATCCTAATAAAGATAGAATCAATATTTTTTAATTAGAAGTAAACTATTTATGTTGACTACAATCGTGATAAATTAAAATTCAATTCAATTCTAACATAGATTCAATCAACATTCCCTAATTAGAAGTCAATCATTTATGTTAACTATAGTCGATCAAGACAAACTGAGACATAATTCAATTCTAACAGAGATTGAACTAATAGTTTTCACTTATAAGTCAAACATTTATGTTGATTATAATCCTGATAAATTGAGACTCAATTTAATTCTAACATAGATAGAATCAATATTTTTTAATTAGAAGTCAAATATTTCTGTTAATTATAGATGTGACAAACTGAGACTTAATTTAATTCTATTATAAATTGCATCAATATTTTACAAAGAGAAGCCAAACATTTATGTTAACTTTAGTCATGACAAATTAAGACTCAATTTAATTATAATATAGATTGAATCAACATTTGTTAGTTAGAAGTCAACTATTTATGTTGATCATAATAGTGATAAATTGAGAATCAATTTGATCCTAACATATATTGAATCAATACACCCCAATTAGAAGTCAAATAATTATGTTCACTATAATCGTTGCAAATTGAGACCCACTTTATTTTTTATTGATTTGCGAGACTTAATTTAATTGTAAATCTTTTAAAATGTTAAAAACATGAATCTACACCAAATTAATTATATAAATAGTTATTTAAAAATTATAATCATACACTCACATATATAGGCTGATTTATACTCCCTTTGTCCCAATTTATATGACTTACTTTCTTTTTTAATCAGTCTAAAAAAATGACATTTTTCAATATTTAGTAACAATTTAATTTTAAAATACCCATTTTATTTTTAATGAAATAATTTATAGCCACACAAACATCTATCACTTATTTTAGATCACAAATTTTAAAGTCTTTCTTTATTTCTTAAACTCTAAGTCAAGTCAAAGTAACTCATATAAATTGAGACGGATGGAGTAATTTATATTTTTGATGATTCTAAAAATCTAGTTTATATTCAAAATGATTTTTTTAGTCCTTTCGTTATATTGAAATCGGATATAAAATATTTGAAGAGGAAAAGGTTCAAAGAAGAGAAAAAGAAAAGAATATTTATCAAAAATAAAAAGAAAGAAAGAATAGAATGTGACAACCCAAAAGAAGAATTTGAAGAAATGAAGAGGAGAGGGTGGGCTGACAAAATAGAACCCATTAAAATATTTATCAAAAAATTAGAGTGGTCTCACACAATTATTGTTGGGTGAGGTAAAATCTTATACAAAAAAAATTATTAGGCAGAGAGTAAAATCTTAGACAATATTTTTTTGTTGGCAGAAGATAGAGAGTATAATTTGGGATTTTGGTAAAGCGAGCTTAAAGTTTGGAGGGTATCTTGGGTAATCAAAATTTGTGAAGTCACTAGTCTACCTTAGTTGACGAGTTAATTATGAAAATACCGAGCAAAAAGAAACTTTTGTAATACCCCATATTTTTTCTAGCTTAATTTGGACCCTAGAAGGTCAAGGATTAGATTTTAAAATGAATACCTTTTTATTTCATAAGGAATTTTTCAAGATTTCGACTAGGCATTGTGAGGAAAATAGAATAAGCATTCCATCGATACCAAATTCGTCCAATTCTGACACTCGGTGAAGGAGTTATGACGTTTTTAAGTTGACAGTGTGCCACCTGGCACTTGACGCATTGCGGAGGAGGAAAAAATGATAATCTTCAAATTTCAATGGCCCTCCGCGATAGCCCCGCATCGCGGAGGAGCCCGAATTTCCATTTGTCAAAAACCAGTAGCCCAATGCGATGGTGGTGCATCGTGCTAGTAGCCAGAATGGCAAAACTATGGGGCACCACTATCGCTCAGCGTCCCGGAGAATGCCTAGTTCCCACTCTTACTTTTCCAGTGAGCCACCGCGATTGTAGCGCATCGCAGTGGCCAATCAAATCGAAAAAAATATTGCATTTTCAGTTTCGACTTCAAGTTTAAAGAGGGCATTTTGGTCAATTTCCAAGGCCCCAATTCGTCCAAAACAAGGAATTAAACCCATTCTAAACACTTTATGCCCAATTTCATCCTTTTTCTCTCAAAGCAAAACCCTAAAGCTCAAACTTTCTCTCCAAGAAATCTATTTTCTCCATTAATTCTCCAAAATATTTCAAGACCAAGGATACATAGTTCAAGATTAAGAATTTTCAATTCAAGAACTCTAAGAACTCATTTTCAAAAGCATCATAGGAATCCAAGATTCAAGATTTCTCATCTAAGATCATCGATTAAGGTATGTGGGGTTATGAACATGGATAATCCTTTTGTCCTTGTGCCCAAAGCTTATTTTAATTCCAATTTTACTGAATTTTTATATGATTTCCCATGAAATTCAAATTAGGGTTTATACTCATTATTGTTATTTACAAGTTTATGAGATTTTCAGTGATTTAGAAGTTGAATTACATGATTATGTTCATATTTTCTTGTATATTGCATAAATTTCCAGATTTTGAATTAATTTATCAATGTTTACATTATCAAGCATGAACATTATGATATTTTAACATGAGTTTGATGCATGGGTCATTAAGCCCTAATTAATGATTGTTATTTCAAGATTTGTTGTGCTATAAACACCCTATGACTAGATTTCTTTTCAAATTATTGATAAAAATTTGACCTTTAGTCTCAGAATAGCTATGAAATCCACTTTACAGTTTCAGATTACAAATTTAGCTTTACAGATATACAATTGATTTTCATTATAAACCATTATACTATTTTAAAGTGGATTTCCATCAGAATGAGCATACAGATTTAATGGGAGTAGTATTTAGCATCGATATGGGTACGTTACTACGGTTTGATATCCCAGAATTACGTGCCAGCATAGGATTTAGATTATTCCCACTTTTACGTGGATGATAGATATGTGATCACTTAGATAGGTTATATTCCCCGACAAGAGTATGACTCCTCTCCCCAACGTGAGGATTCATCCTTAGGGGGACAAGAACATTGGACTCCATGGATGTTCACATGGTTTATGCCGGTTAGAAGAATCTCCCCTGCCGAATAATTTTTCAGATTTCTAAACCCCTAAGATAGAGTATTTTTTCTACAACTTTAAAGTTCTTGAATTTAAAATATAACTTTTCAAAAAGAACTGATTTTAGAAAACTAAGTGTAAAGGATCACAAAGTTTACTCAAATTATGCTTTACAGAATTATATTAGCTGCAGACTACAACTTTCAGATTTCAGAATTTAGAGTGAGTCCTTTCTATACTTAGACAGTATGATTTAAAGAGAGAACAGAAGTACAGCTTTCAGAACTAAATATTGTGACTCACTAGATTTATAAAGTATGATTAATGTATTATTCATGATTTTAGTATTTCAGACATTCCAGCTTATGTGAGTCATTTACATTTAGCATGTATTGTTTTATAAATTATGATGATGAGATGATGTTTTACTTATGCATTTCACCCCCATATACTTAGTACATCCTCAAAGTTCTGATCCACATATACGTCTATATGCTACATTATCTCATAATGTAGGTACGAATACCATATTCAAACAGTTGCAGATTCCAGTCAGCAGATGATAAGTCCTCCTACTTCCGGGACTTTAGTTAGATGTTATTTATGTACTTTACTTTCTTACTCCTATGTATTGATTAGTGGTAGTTAAAGTCGTGCCCCATCTATCTATAGTCAGTATAGTAGAGGCTTCACAGATGCCAGTTAGAGTCAGTTATGTAATTTTAGTCCCCTTTTCAAACTTTATCAGAATGTAAAATGGTATTAGTATTGTATTTTTCACATATTCCACCATTTTTATGTTTTCGACATCAAGCTCAGTTATTTTCTATATATTTTATCAGTTACTTAACAGTATGCCAGTTCATGAGTTAGCTTGGGATCACTTGTGGTCCTAAGCACCGTGTGACGTCTCGGGATAAATTTTTGGGGCGTTATAAACTTGATATCAGAGCACAAGGTTCAAGTGTCCTAGGGTGTCTGTGAAGCCATGTCTAGTAGAGTCTTGCGGAACGATACAGAGACGTTTGTACTTTTCTTCGATAGGCTACAAGGCATTTAAGAAAAAGTTTCCCCTCTTTTCATACTCTAGATTGTGTCATAAATTTGTTTCTTCAGAAACTCCTGTCTATTCGTGTGTTACCCTAAAATTCTTCATCTATGTATTATCCTAGAGGTAACATAATTAGCAAGTTCTAGTTCCTCCCTAGATAATGCTCTCAGATTTGCTAACAGAAGTTTCAGAAGCCACACAAAGGGCTTGAGAGGAGCTCCCTGGTGTGTTAAGTTCCTTAAGTTAAAATTTTATGTCCTCATCCTTATGAGTTGTTCAGTTGAGACCGAATTAGATATGCATTCAGATTTCTCATTATCCCTTCAGTACAGATAGTGCTCATGAGAGGAGATAGTATGGACCTAGACTGTTAAATATAGTGTGCATTCGAGGGATATTATGAACTTCAGTGTTATGATTTATGAATAGTAGAACCTTATTATAGTTAGAATTATGGGTATAGAAGAGTAGTAATAAGAAAAGTGGGAACGACAATTGATAAAAAGTATAGAGAAAAATTTATGCCTGTTGTCGAGTTGTGTTAAGATAATATGTCCTTATGTGTTAGTTTAGTGGAGGGTAAAGAAGGAGTTATTAGTTAAGGTGAATTTTTGTTTTCTTGAAGTACGAAAGGAGTTATTGATGGTATTTATTATGTTTGAAAAAAAAGTATAGGATATTAATGAAGTGTTTGGTGGTTTAGTATCGTTAATTTAGGCTTCCCTTGAGGTCACAAAATGGATTTTAGCTGAAACTTATAGAGCTGTGATAGTAATCTAGATGTATAGAAGAGTAAATAGTAATAATGCATAGAAGGAGGATGTGTTAATGGATTATGATAAGATAGGCTATATGATTATGATCTATTATTGTTGTTATGAAGTTCTAGTGGACTAGTGTTTCTTGATGTTTTATTTTATAACTTTCAAGTGAGAATAGCAATAGACATTAATTTTGAACAGTTGATGCTCATCAAGGTGAACGTAAGGATTTCTTGGTTAGTGATGCTAGTTATATGGAAGTGATCTAGTAGGCTTGAACAGTATGTGCAAGAGTTTGAGTCCATTTCAATTCGTAGTTAAGTATGATGTTGTATGTATGATGAAAAAAGTATGCCCAAGATGATATGGGGTTGCATTACTTTCCCTGGTTATTACGTGTTGTGTGTGGTTAGTAGTACCGTTGAGTGCTAAGTGGAGGAAGACTAGTTATATAGTATATGATATTCTTAATAGCTAAGTTAAGCTGAGTATGGATAGATAATATTGAACCTTTTTGGTATGCTCTTGATCCTCATGGTTTAGAAATATAAGTTTAGAGATGTGATACTAATAGGCTATGGCAGAAGCAATATGATTCATTAAAGGTTTGAGAGATATCCTTGTTAAGCATTAGAATCTAAGTTTGAATCCTTGAAGATTGAGCAAATAGAAATAAAAGTTGAAGCTCTAGATGGTGTGAACTCAGGGTATGGTGATACTCGTGAAGATTCTAAGTTAGCAAGCGTTCAAGATATTATGTGATGACTACTGGCCCATAGAAAGATAGAGTTGTATCTCAGAAGACAGTATTGGCATTGGGTCATACAATGACAAGTATAGTCTTTCAGAGTAAGTTTATTGTTTGCGTGTATTGTTGTGTTCCAGACTTAGAGTGATGGCTTCAAGCTAAGGGGGAGATGATAGAATGAGTAGCAAGGTTAGACTTCCAGATTCTAGTAGTGATGCCAGCGTAGCGTAGAAAACCAGTAAGAGAGGATGATGCCTGACCCATTCTCATCTTAAGCAAAAGTTTTGTACTTTAGTTATCCCGATATTTACGCATGCCTCATGTGTCAGTTCCCTGACCATAGCTCATGTTCATGCGATAATAGAGAGTCATGTACTCTCCCAGTTCCCAGTATGAGGAGTTCCAGTTCATTCAGCAGTCGAAATTGCATTCCATAAGTTATGAACTCCAAATTCAGGTCATGCAGCTCATGACTCATGTACTCATGCTTTGTAGTATGTTCAGTTCCAATACTTATGCAACACTCTTAACGATCATTGAAATTTAGAGTTATATCATGTACGTCCTCAGATTAGATCTCTTTAATAAATCCATGTCGTGAGTACTCTATTTCTCAGGCCTCAGTAAAGTGTCAAGTTATGCTTAGTATCCTTTTATGTTTTGGGCCCTGGTATTCCAACCTTTCAGTGACCTTTCCTTAGGTCAAGATAGTGATGATGAACAATTGTGTAGATGGGAAAGAGTAAATGTGTTATGTGGGAAAAATGGTTGTATGCTTATTTTATGTAAGTCTATAAGTGGAGAATATTGAGGTAAAGCTTTTTGTGTATGACTTGGTTAGTTGAGAATATTTTATGTGTGTCTTCCTAAGAGTTGAATAGTGCATGAAAGTTGTTATTGATAGAGGTATTAGAGAATATGAGAAGGATGCTTTTATGGGTGTTTTTTTAGAAGTGCATATGTGGTTATAAAGATAGGCTTGAATGTCATGTTGGTATATAAGAGGATAGGTGTGTTGTACATTAATCAATTTCTAGTAAGAGGCTTAGTTTAGTTGTTAAAGTGATAAGAAAAATCATCCTAGAGTGGGTAGTTATCACAATGTTTGGGGTATTGAATTCATGGTTCAGACTAATATTATGGTGTTATGTGCAGTACCTTGTGATTCCGAGTTAGGCTTGACTATGATGAGAGGATTTAGTTCAGTTTAGATTTTAGTAGACAGATTTATCAATGGTCATGTGAGAATTACAAGTTGAATCAAGTGAATATGGTATTTAAAGGGGGATAGTATAGTTAAGGGAGTGTTCACGAGGTCTTGCTAAGCTTTAAAGTAAGAAGTTGCATTGCTTAAGGCTAAGAAATTCTATCCTGACTTATAGGTCTAAGTTCCAAGCTATAGATTTGGGCAATATTGTAATTTCTTATTTAGAGATCTTGTTCAGATCATGCCCGGAGTTCCTTGCTCCCTAATATAGTTAGAACTTCCTAGAAGAGTGTTGAAGAAATACCCTAGTTGGGTATGAGTATTCAGTATGATATAGTTTATATAGCCTGCAGTCCAGTTTAGCAATCAAACAGATCAGTTCCTATAGATTTCCAACGTCCCATCTAGTCGTACTACCCAAGGTTTCGTAAGTAAGGCTATTCCATGAGCTAAATGTTCACATTCGTGCAAATTACGAATTCAGATCAGTCCATACATAATGCATCAGTTTCAGATTCAGATATTATGACATGATTCAGTTCGTAAGTATCCTGTGTATCATCTCAGTCTTTTCCTAGTATTTCAGCCAAATCAGTATCATTCGGGGACGAACGATCCCAAGGAGGAGATGTTGTAATACCCTGAGTTGTCATGTCATAAACCTCTCATCTTTTCTCATGAAAATTAGATCCAGCCTAAAGTAATGGTTACTCATAAGTTGATGCTCTTGTTTTGATCTCAGCCATATAGCTATTTCCATGAGAATTCATACACTCGCAGATCAGTTCAGTAGCTCATCATGTTTAAGATTCAATTATTCAGTTTATTTCAGTTGTTCATGATATCTTATAGCCTTATATTCCTCATCATTTTCATCTTAACTAGCCAAATTCGAGGACGAATGTTCCCAAGGAGGATATATCGTAACACCTCATATTTTTTTGAGCTTAATGTCGTCCCTAGAAGGTCAGGGATTAGCTTCTAAAATAAATATCTTTTTATTTTATAAGGAATTTTTCAAGATTTTGACTCTTCATTGTGTGAAAAATTGAATAAGATTTCCATCGTTACCAAATTCGCTCAATTTCGACACTCGATGAATGAGTTATGACGTTTTTAAATTGACAGTGTGCCACCTGGGCACTTGGCGCGTTGCTGAGGAGGGAAAAATGACAATCGTCAAATTTCAATGGCTCTCCACGATAGCCTCGCATCGCGGAGGAGCCCAAATTCCCATTTGTCAAAAACCAGTAGCCTAACGCGATGGTGGCACGTCACGTCAGTAGCCAGAATGACAAAACTATAGGGCACCACGATAGCTCTGTATCGAGGAGAATGCCTAGTTCCCACTCGTCATTTTCAGTGAGCCACCGCAATTGTGGTACTTCGCGGTGGCCAACCAAATCGAGAAAAATATTATGTTTTTCAGTTTTGACTTCAAGTTTAAAGAGGGCATTTTGGTCAATTTCCAAGGCCCCAATTCATCCAAAACAAGGAGTTAAACCCATTCTAAGCACTTTATGCCCAATTTCATCCTTTTTCTCTCAAAGCAAAACCCTAAAGTTCATACTTTCTCTCCAAGAAATCCAATTTCTCCATTAATTCTCCAAAGTATTTCAAGACCAAGGATACATAGTTCAAGATTAAGAATTTCCAGTTCAAGAACTCCAAGAACTCATCTTCAAAAGCATCATAGGAATCCAAGATTCAAGATTTTTCATCTAAGATCATCGATTAAGGTATGTGGGGTTATGAACAAGGACAATCCTTTCTTCCTTGTGCCCAAAACTTATTTTAATTCTAATTTTACTGAATTTTTATATGATTTCCCATGAAATCCAAGTTAGGGTTTATACCTATTATTGTTATTTACAAGTTTATGAGAATTCCAGTGATTTAGAAGTTGAATTACATGATTATGTTCATATTTTCATGAATATTACATAAATTTCCAGATTTTGAATTAATTTATCAATGTTTACATTATCAAGCATAAATATTATGATATTTTAACATGAGTTTGATGCATGGGTCATTAAGTCCTAATTAAAGATTGTCATTTCAAGATTTGTTGTGCTATAAACACCCTATGACTAGATTCTTTTTTAGATTATTGATAAAGATTTGACCTTTTGGTCTTAGAATAGCTATGAAATCCACTTTACAGATTTAGCTTTACAGATATACAGTTGGTTTTCATTATAAACCATTATACTATTTTAAAGTGGATTCAGAATGAGCATACAGATTTAATGGGAGTAGTATTTAGCACCGAGATGAGTACGTTACTACTGTTTCATACCCCAGAACTACGTGCCAACGTAGGATTTAGATTGTTTCCACTTCTACGTGGATGATAGATATGTTATCACTTAGATAGGTTATACTCCCTCGCAAGAGTATGACTCCTCTCCCCAACGTGAGAATTCCTCCTTAGGGGGACAAGAACGTTAGACTCCATGAATGCTCACATGGTTTATGTCGGTTAGAAGAATCTCCTATGCAGAATAATTTTTTAGATTTCTAAACCCCTAAGATAAAGTATTTTCTCTACAACTTTAAAGTTCTTGAATTAAAAATATAGCTTTTAGAAAAGGACTGATTTTAGAAAACTAAGTGTAAAGGCTCACAAAGTTTACTCAGATTATGCTTTACAGAATGATATTAGCTACAGACTTCAACTTTCAGATTTCAGAATTTAGAGTGAGTCCTTTCTACACTTAGATAGTATGATTTAAATAGAGAACACAAGTACATCTTTCAGAACTAAATGTTGTGACTCACCAGATTTATAAAGTATGATTGATTTATGATTCATGATTTCAGTATTTCAGATATTCCAGTTTATGTGAGTCATTTTTATTTAGCATGTATTGTTTTATAAATTATGATGATGAGATGATATTTTACTTATGCATTTCACCCCCATATACTTAGTACATCCTCAAAGTTCTGATCCACTTATACGTCTATGTGCTACATTGTCTCATAATGTAGGTACAAGTTATAGCACGCATACCATATTCAGACAGTTGCAGATTTCAGTCAGCAGATGATGAGTCCTCCTACTTCGGGGACTTTAGTTAGATGTTATTTATGTACTTTACTTTCTTACTCATATGTATTTATTAGTGGTAGTTGGAGTCGTGCCCCAGCTATCTATAGTCAGTATAGTAGAGGCTTCACAGATGTCAGTTAGAGTCAGTTATGTAATTTCAGTCCCTCTTTTCAGACTTTATCAGAATGTAAAATGGTGTTAGTATTGTATTTTTCATAGATTCCATCATTTTTATGTTTCCGCACAGCAAGCTCAGTCATTTTATATATATTTTATCAGTTGCTTAACAATATTCCAGTTCATGGGTTAGCTTGGGATCACTTGTGGTCCTAAGCACCGTATGACGTCTTGGAACAGATTTTTGGAGCGTTACACCTTTGTATCATTCGTGTCATTTTCTTTCCTGCCAAATATAATTATTGTTTCATACTTAGTACTTCCTTGGTTCATCTTTACTTGTCCACTATACTTAAAATAAATATTCAATAATACTTGTCCAATCTGAAATATCAGATAGTTATCCATTTCTACGTAGAATAAGATACAAAACAATTTTCTTTTTTGACAGGGTTGCACCAGAAGTCGATTCTTAGTCTGTTTTTATTAGTCTTAGTGATGGATGTATTGACGTAACGTATTCAGAGAGGTGCCTTAGTGTATGTTATTTGGTGATGATGTAGTGCTAATTAATGAGATCCAAAGAGGAGTTAATAATAAGTTGAACATTTGGAGACAGACCCTAGAGTCTAAAAGGTTTAGGATAAGCAAGTTTAGTGATTTGATGCATGATCCTGACATGGAAGTGAAACTAAATTCTTAGGTAATTCAAAAGAGAGATAATTTTAAGTATCCTGAGTCTATGATTAAGAGAAATGGAGAGATTGACGGGAATGTCATGCACCGTATTGGTGTTGGGTGGTTGAAGTGGAGACTTCATTCGAGAGTCTTGTGTGATAAAAAGTGTCTCCTAAGCTTAAAGGTAAGTTCAACAGAGTGACTGTCCAATCAGATATGTTGTATGAAGTGGAGTGTTGGCCATTTAAAAACTTCCATATCCAAAAGTTAAAAGTGACAGAGATGAGGATGTTAAGATGGATGTGTGGACTCACTAGAAGATAAGGTAGGAGTGTCTTTGGTGGAAGAGAAGATGCGAAAAATGAGGTTGGGATAGTTCAAACATGTTATGAGGAAGGGCACGGATGCCCTAGTACGGAAGTGTAAGAGACTGTCTATGAATGATTTTAAGCGGGTCAAAGGTAGGCCGAAAAAATATTGAAAGGAGGTCATTAGGCATGACATGAAGCAATTATAACTTACGAAAGACATGGCCCATAATAGAAATACGTGGAGGACATGAATTAGGGTATATGGTTAGTGGGTAGGAGTGCGCCCTAGTTAGGAGTGCTTTGTTTGTGGTTGTACCTGTAGTCATAGTGGTATGCATTTATCTACTAGTTCTTTGTTCATGGTGTTTTGCTAATATTTGTGATTTCGAATAGATAGTTTATAATAGTACTCTGTGGGTGTCTGCTTTCTTTTATTATTTAATGGTGTGCTACCATTTTTTGTTGTTTGTTTTTATGTTTTTGTTTGTTTGTTTGCTTGCCATACTGTTAGTTGTCTTGTGTCGGGGGTCTATCAGAAACAACATCTCTACTTCATCTGAGGTAGTGGTATGGACTGCCTACACTTTACCCTCCTCAGACCTCACTTTATGAGAATACACTGGGTATGTTGTTGTTGTTGTTATCCTTAGTTATTAATTACAATCATTAATCAATACATTTCTCAAATCATTTGATTAAGAAAAAAAAGCTTAAATATGTCATTGAACTACTAGAAATGACTCATTTATGTCATCCATTATATGTTTGTCTTATTTATGCCACCGTCTTTACAAAATTAACTTATATCATTGTCATTATAAAAGGGTTCATTCGTGCCATTGTTTTTTAACGATAATTTTGCAAAAAAAAATGACACATGCTAATCCATGTCAAAACAATTGGCTCGCGTTTGAGTCATTGGACATGGAATGGTCAGTCGGTTATTTTAATTTTATTTTCTTTCCTAATTTGGACCATTTTGGTCCAGCTAGTTTAGATACAATTCATATATCATACCGGAATAGTTCATATATCATATTGACACAGTTCGTATAAAAATAGAACAACGAAATTATGGGCAGAAATTATATCATTGTTATATGGAATGTGCATTTTTTTTAATACGATGTGCACATAATTTGTATCACTATTGTATAAAGTATATATATATGAATAAGATGCATATAAAAATTGTATCTTTACTGTATGTAATATATATTTGTATAAGATATATATCGAATTTGTATTAGTATAGTATAAATCTGCCAGCAAATGGTTAGAAAATAAAGTTAAAATTCAATGGTTATTTTTGTGTCCATAGTTTCAACCGAAGTATTATTTGTGTCATTTTTCCTTTTGCAAAATTATTTTTGCCACGGGATCTCTTATTACAGTCCATATCACCAAATTCAAATCAATCAATATCACTTACAATCAAAATTAAAAGTCGAACCTATTAAAATGATATTCGATCCACATCGTAAATAAAAATTGAACTTATTAAAAATAAAAATCAGACCCATTAATTATGTTCAATTTTATTTTAATGGTTTGATTTTTAATTTTGATTTTAAGCAATATTGAATGATTTGAATATGGTGATACGGACCTCTAGTAAGAGGTTACGTGGCAAAAATAATTTTGCGAAAGCACCATTAAAAAATAATGACACAAATAAACCTTATGACAACGATAGTGACATAAATGAGCCAAACTTTTAAGGGTGGTGATATAGATGAGTCAAACTTATAACAAATGACATAGATGAGTCATTTCTAGTAGTTCAATGACATATTGAACCTTTTCCCTTTAGTTAATTATATTCAAAAGGTGATATAATAAAACTACCCCTATCATTTACCATTTCTTAAATTATGTGTCAAGTTAATAATGAACAACTATTAATTGACGGAGAAAGTAGATTCTCAGAAATATTTTTTCTTACGATAACAAGTTATTTAAAAATAAGAAATATATATATTATCGAAGTTGGAAAAATATGATTTACAAGTGGTAATCCACAATATGCTATCCTTACGATTCAACACATTCTATCTGCATCCTATCTTTGGAGCGCCCTCCTCACCACCCTGCACATTTATCCATCACCCTCACTTCTCATAATATTTATCAAGACTATACATAAGTACTTTTAAGATAATATTTTTTTACTTACATACCGAACAAAATAAAGATAAATAAAATTTATTTATTTTCAAAGAAAGCATTTTTCAACACACCAAAACAAGATATTAGCTGAGCTTCGCAAATCAGATTATGAAATGGCAAAACTTCACATATAGACATTTTAGACTCCACCTAACTAACTTCATGGTCTAGTTTTACTAATTACATTCTATAGATATTAGTTAGTGACCAAATGTATTTAGGATTCATTTATATAATATAATTAATATTAATTTAAAAGGAAAGGGCGAGTAATTAATACTCATTACTATCTCCTACTTCCTCCAATATTCTCCTTCTATATAACAAAAAGTGTTGATGATTCTCCTTTCATAATTGACCCCTTTTTAGTAGAACGTATACAAACCAATTATACTTTATAAAATTGAATTTTAACCAAATGTATTTATACAATTGTGTATATATATATAAACACATTAGAATTTTATAATTATGTATAATGTATAATAAATACATATGTGTATCAACAATATATTGTATAAACATATAATATTATACATATACAATTAAACGAATAAGCATATACATATGAGACAAACACATTTGTATAACATATACATATGCATAGCAACTATGTATTGAATAAACATATACATATGTATATCAATACTATATTGTATAAACGTATAATATTATACATATACAATTAAATGATTGAATATTTGTATATTAGGATCCTAATGTGCTAATATTCATTCTAATATGTGATACACAGTGTATAAAAATCAGCGTATGTATATAAAAATAATTATACTTATATGCATATATATGTACATGTATATAGATATGCATATGTATATATACACAAATATAGAACATATACATATGCATAATGTATTTATGAACCAACACATACATACATACATACATATACACACACACACACATAATGCATACCCACATATAAAAATCTATGCAACTAAATACAATTAAATCACCTATATACAATTATCAAATTCACTAAAATTGGATCAAATACCCAATTATGAAAATAACTCATCAAGATTTATTCTATGAAATTGACACTACTATACAATTCGATTTTCCAATTATACATTCTATTCTATGATAATAGATGAAATTTTAAGAAATTTAGCGGCTCATTTAGAGAA
The DNA here is from genome assembly GCA_030864215.1 of Capsicum pubescens. NCBI lineage: Eukaryota > Viridiplantae > Streptophyta > Magnoliopsida > Solanales > Solanaceae > Capsicum > Capsicum pubescens. Next base: position 79,369,816 of record CM061541.1, on the reverse strand, counting down.
TACCTAAAAAAAATCAAAAGAAACAAATCTATATACCCGAAAAAATTAAAAATTACCGCAAAATCTCCAATACATATCCTCACGGATGTTTAGGGATGAGAAATTAGTCTAAAACATCTTTCATGCAAACCCACAACGGATATTTAAGGGAAGACAAAAAATCATTTGATTTGGGAGAAAATATTTCTTTCAGATATGTCTAAAAATCGTGCATAAGTTAATGGTGCAAACTGCAAGACTAGCCAATTAGCTAAGAAAGAGATTATAAAAATTAATTACATAAGAGAGAATATTATTTGTTATATGAATTGCATATTATATTTTTATATAGAAGCCTACAAAAAAATAATTTTATAACTAACAAGTAACTATGTAGGGTAATTTTTTTAAAATCTTAATCATACCATGTAATTAAGAATTTTTTTAATCTATGATGTGTAATTTTTTCTTACGTGAAATCCCACATCCAGAAGTTAAAGGTGGCGGAGATGAGGATGTTGCGATGGATGTGTAATCATACCAGAAAAGATAAGGTGAGGAATGAGATTATTCGGGAATAGGTGGGAGTGACTTTGGTGGAGGATAAGATGGGAGAAGTGCGGTTACGTTGGTTTGGGCACGTGATGAGAAGGGGTTTTGATGCTCTGACGCAGAGGTGTGAGACACTGGCTATGGATGATTTTAGGCGGGGTAGAGGTAGACCGAAGAAATATCGGAGGGAGATGATTAGGCATGATATGGAGCAGTTACAACTTGCGAAGGACATGACCCTTGATAGAAAGGTGTGGAGGAGGCGGATTAAGGTAGAGGGTTAGGGGGTGGGAGTGCGTCGGTAACAGTAGGGGAGTGTTCCTTATTTGTGTCTGAATTTTCTTGTTCGCGGTGTTGAGTGATGTCTGTGATTTCAGATTTATAGTTTTAGTATTATCCTGTGGATCTAGTATTATCTTGTGGCTAGCGTTGTTAGTTTATATACATTTATGTTTTGTGCTTGTTATACTGTTATTGGTTCTAAGCCGAGAGTCTATCGGAAACAGCCTCTCTTCTTCACCTGAGGTAGCGGTATGGACTGTGTACACTTTACCGTCCCTAGACCCCACTAGGTGGAAATACACTGGGTATGTTATTGTTGTTGTTGCTGAAATTGAATCCTCAAACCAAAAATTGGATTCTTGGGCTATCAATATTTTCATCCATCATATATGGAGATTGCCTTTCACTCATTTGTCCCAGACACATCCTAAACATAAAATAAAAGTTTAAAATTAAATTATTTCTAAACTAATATGTTATAGTTATAATTGAAAAAGAAAGTAGACCTGATAAAAGGGGCTATGGAGTATTTTTTATTTTTATTTGTTTTGCATAAAATTATTAGAAATGAATAAATATAATCAATGTAAAACTATACAACCTTATGCAAAGTTGGGTGTGTTTAGTATGAAGGAAAATATTTTTCATTAAAATCTCTTCTTATTTATTTTCTAGTGTTTAATAAGTAAGCAAGAAAAATATTATTTCAAAAATATTTATATATAATCTTACTCAAATTATAAATGTGGGAGGGTGTGGGGTGTGGGGTGTGGGGCGGCAAGGGTGGTATGGGCAAAGGGTACAGATTGGGGGTGTGTTTGGTATGATGGAAAATATTTTCCAGAAAATGTTTTTCGGTTTTTCCTTGTTTGGTTGCAACAAAAGTTTAGGAAAATATTTTCCAAGACAACTTATTTTCCACCATTTGATGGAAAATGACTTCCCTCATGGGCCAAGGGAAGTCATTTTCCAGAAAATGACAAATGTGACTTATGACCTCACCCTCAGCCCTCTTCCCACTCCAACAACACTTATATTCACATGACTAAAAAAATTTACATTTCTCAAAAATTTACATTACTCGGAAATGTTTTTCACTGTGCTTTGCTTCAATTTTTCACTGTTTGAAATAAAAAATAATGAAGCCCGAATTTTTTTCATTTTCAATTCGTTGAATATATTGTTATTTTCATATGCATAGAGGAAAACTTACTTATGTTACTTTTGTTAATTGCATATTTCATTTTGTTATCGATGTAACTTGTTCCTCGAGGTTGAATAAGTTTGTCGTTCTGTTATATTTCTATTAATTGTAGTATCTTGAGATTGTCCTAACAAAATGTTGAAAAGTGTCTCCTATATTTGTTAATTAATAGTTGCTTAAATTTAGTGATTGTAATATTTTAGTATTCGATATTGATATTATTTGTTATGCTTAAATTAGTTCTTACAAATTGTTGAGTTGCTAGAGGCACTGATATACTAGTTAACAGATAGTAGTATTTTCTAAAAAATATTTTTTCACTCATCAATCGAACACTAGAAAATATTTTTCTAAAAAATATTCTCTACTCACCAACGAAACACCATAAAATATTTTTCAGAAAATATTTTTCATTCACCAACCAAACATGAGAAAATAAGTAGAAAACCAACTTATTTTCCAGGAAAATATTTTCCAATCATACCAAACACACCTCCCTAGAATATAATAAATATAGAATATCATTTATAGATTTATTTATTCTATATTTAGAAGTCACTTTTCAGTTTTCACATTTTTAAGAAACCTGTTTATTGAGAGAAATTATTTTTTAACAATTTTATCTAACCAAACATTGAAAATAAGAAAATATTTTCCAAAAAGTACTCTCTGGAACACCAAATACACCCTACGGCATAGTTGTTTTTGTAGTATACTGCTCCATGGGTCTTATATTATTTGTCCACTTCTTTATATGCCTCTAAAAAATAATAAATAAGAATGATATTTTTTTCTAGTTACCCTTCAATCCTTTGTAATATACTCTACTTATGTGCCTTACTCGTCAATAGACCCAATACTAAGATTAACAATGAAGAACTTTCTTGAAACGTTACAATATTTATACTTTCAAATGAATTAATTTTAAAGACAAAATAAAAAATAATAATTCTTTCTTAACTTTATATTGGCAAAATGATTCGATGGACCCCTGTACTATGTTGATTTTGTAAGTTGGACACTTCTACTTACATGTTTGTCATTTGGATCCCTGAACCCATTAAAAAAGCAATATTTTAAACATTTTTTTGCTGAGTGTAACACACTTTCACCTCCTCAGCTTCCACGTCTGCCACGTCAGTTGCCACACCAGCCGCCACATCATTTTAAGTATTACATTAAATTTTATGTTATTTCTAAAATGCTACACAAGAAATTAAATATATAAATAAACTTAATTAAATAAATTCTTCTTATAAATTGCAGAAATTTTAATACACAAACACAATAAATTTTTAATTTAAATTTTCAACTATAAATTTAAATTTTTAATTATAAATTCTAATACACAAACACAATAAATTTAATTAAATATCAAATTTATTCTAAATAATTAAAATTTCTCTCCAATTAATTTAAAGTTTTAACTATAAATTCACATACACAAACATAATGAATTTTTAATTTTTATTTAAATATCTTTAACAATTTGTAAAAGTTACAAAATTAATTCTAAATAAAATAAAAAAATTAAATTGAGAAAGTGAATAAAAAAAATTTAAAAAGTAAAACAACAACAATTTATTTTTTTTAACAATGAACAACAACAACAATATCAACCACAGACTCTCTTCAGAATATATAAATATATTTTTTTTGACAATGAACACAACAACAATATCAACCAGTGGAAATCCTCATCAGAATCAAAACATGCCTGAAAGAGATATGCCCTCTACAAATTATCAATAGGCCATTATAGATACGTATGGAGTTTGTATTTCTTGAATTTTATATATCGTCGTTGATAGGATGTTTGGGCGCTCGTAGTTGTTGAATGGTGCAATATGATGTGTTTTGTTGGTATGCATTACACAATGCTAAAGATCATTCTCATCCTGTTGTATTTTCATTGCACTGCTACTATCTGAATATTCGTTCAGTTCATCGATTCAAAAAAAAAAACAATATTAACCAGCAAAGATCCTCTTCAAGGAACAACAACAACAATTTTTATTTTACAATGAACAACAACACTATCATTCACAGCAAAGACCCTCTTCAGGGATATATAAATTTTTTTTTGACAATGAACAACAACATCAACCAGCAAAGACTAACTTCAGGAAACAACATTTTTTTTTTTGACAATGAACAACAACAACAATATCAACCACAACAAAGACAAGGGATATATGATGATGAAGAAAAAGAAGACGAAGAGAGATCCTTGAGGCTGTGGGGGTAGGGGCGTTAATGGTGATGGTCATGACAGCCATGGCTGGACGGGAGGACGGGAGGATGGGGTGAAGGGGTGAAGGGGTGAGGTGGGGGTGGCTGGATGGAGGAAGGGGAGGGGGCTGGATGGGGGTTAGGGGTGGGGTGGGATGGTAGCTGGGCACGGGGAGGGGGCTGGGGAAGGGGGCTGAATGAGGCTGAAGGGTGGGCTGGACGGGGAGGGTACTTGGGGGGGGGGGCTTTTTTTAAATTTTTTTATTATTTTTAAATTTTAAAATATTTTAAATTAAAAAAGATGAAGGGATTTTTTTTATTTAATTTTAATATTATTTTTAGTTATTTTAATATAAAATTGACCCCCCCCCCTCACATTCTAGGCGCGTGCTTGCACATGCCTTGTCCTAGTCAACCCTTTTAATGCCACATAGGTCAGGTCAAAGGTCAAATGATTTGAAATATTGCTTTTTAGTGAGTTCAAGAATTCAGATGACAAACATGTAAGTAGAAGTGTCCAACTTACAAAATCGACATAGTACAAGAGTCCATCAAATTATTTTATCTTTTATATTTTAACAAGTTAATTTGAGCTAGATATTTTTAGTAACACACTGGTTAGTAACACACTGGACAAGTAATATCAGATGGAGGTAGTAGTAAGTTACGTTTTTGTTTTTGTAGTAAGTCACGTTATTTTCTAAAAAGAATTAAATATTTAAATTTCAAGTGGAATAATATATCCACTTTTGAATAACTCAATCTAATTTCTTAACAACCACCACTTAATATTAAAGTAATCAATAGTTCTACAAAATCAGCATTGAATTTTCTTTACGCAAAATAGTTCGGTGAATTTTTGTACTTGATCTGATTTGTAAAGTGAATACTCTTACTTATACATTTGTCACCTAGACCCTTAAATCCATTTAAAATCAGTTTTTTAAACCCCTTTAATGCATATGTGACATTAAAGTGGTGAGGTGGACCACGCGTGATTGCATGCGTTATTTTGGGCGCGTGATTTAAAAAAGAACATTTATAATATTTAAAATAATTAAAAAATAATAAATTAAAAAAAATCCAAAATACCCCTTCCCCCAATCCCGTCCAGCACCCCAGCCCCTCCTCCCCCACCCCCCACCCCGTCCACCAGTCCAACACCCTCCCCGTCCCCCCCCCCCCCCATCCCGAAACCACCCACCATTGCAACCTTGAATTGCAATTTGACCATTGCAGCCCAAGGCTGCTTCACCATTAGAGCCACTCGCCCCCTCCCCCGCACACATCCCAAAACCACCCACCATTGCAACCTTTAATCCCCCGCTCCCCCCCCCCCCCCCAAACCCCCCAATCGTCCTTCTCCGACATCAAGGCTGCTATTGCCACCATTAACCCCCACCCCCACGCAATAGTCCCCACCATTTTAATTTACTTTCTCAATTTAAATTTTTTAATTTATTTTCTCAATTTAAATTTAAGTTTTTTTTTTTTTTTGCAATATTTCTCTATTCAAAACTTTTTCATGTTTTTTTTAGGATTAAAATTTAAATTTTGGAATGAAATTAAATTTTTTCTATAATTTTTAAAGTTGGTTATTTAATTAATTTTTTTAATATTTAATTATTTATGTAGCATTTTAAAAATGACGTGAAATTTAATGCAACATTTAAAAATGACGTGGAGGCAATTGTGTTACACACAGCAAAATAAAGTTTAAAATGTAGAGTTTTATTAAGTTGAGGGGTTCAGATGACAAATATCTAAGTAGTGACATCCACTTTACAAATCAAACCAAGTATAAGGATCCACCGATCTATTTTGCTTTTTCTTCGTAACAAAGAAGGACAAAGACTTTCTCTTAATGGTTGAGATTCTTTAATACATCAAGAAAGGAGGGAATATACTTAAGAAATTAAACCACTCTAAGAATGTCCCAAAGAGCTATACATATCTTAATTAATTAACTAGAGTATCTCTTCTTGATTATGCCCCCTCCACTTTCTTCCAGACAAAAAGTCCGCCCCCCTTTTTTTTTTCCTAGAGCATATAGCAAAATTTACATCTCAACTTCCTGAGTACAAGAGAAGAAGAATCATGGCAATTTTCAACCACATAATGCTTAAGCTTTCTTTGGAAAATGGAGGTGCTGCAGACTTCATGTCCTCAATCCTTTAGACAAAACAAAGAAAGAGGAGGCCAGTTAATAGGGTTGCTTAGGTAATTTCATTTGCATGTTACGTTGCTCGGATCCTTCAAAAATGTTATAATATTCGTGTCGGATCCTTCAATAATGAATAATTTCAAAAGATACAACATATCTAGTGATATTTTTAAAAAATTCGAACAACACAATATTTCATGAAGAGAGAAGTTACAAATAATAGTCGATGTTACCTGGGACCGGATGTAGCATAAATACATTTTTCATGACCTAAAACATATAACAATGTAAATGTTAGAGCATTATGTTTACCATGCCTTTCAACAAAAACAATCATTTCCTTTTTCCATAAAATGAGACATTTTACCCATCATAAATAAGTTGGCCTTAATTTTTGCAGTTTAGTAATCGAATTTATGCCAAGTGCTCCATAAGTTCTGGACCTTATTTGTGGGATATTATAACACGAAATATAAACTTATGTCCCGCAAAAAGTTAGTTTGTTATGAGAGGCATAAATTAAAAACCAAGTGCAAATGACCCCTTCTATTCAAACAAGTTAAGAACATGGGAACAACAGTAAATAACACAAAAAAGCTAACCAATGTCTCTTGTTGAACAACAAATCAAACATTTTCTACAAACAGGTTTTACAGTCACGAAATAGTGAAGAACATAATTTTGCATTAACATACACAATATAATCCCACGAATGGGGTCAGGAAGGTACAATTTACTCATTCACGAAATAGTGAAGAACACAATTTTGCATTAACATACACAATATAATCCGATTAAAGAACACAATTTATGAGATCAAAATATAATGGACCCAACAATGATAAAGAAAGGCCAAATAGATGCTTACTTGGGTTGATTTTAGTCGACATAGCAGTTCCTCCGAAGTTGCAAGCAATATCAGAATTTCCATTCTGTTGATAGTAGTTATTGAAAGCAAATGAAGCATGGGATAAAAGTGTATTGGGCTCAAAGCACGGGCCACCGGCTTGGATGGGCCTGCAATCCGCCATCCCCAATCCACAAGCCCAGTCCAATGCATTCTGTAAATCCAACTGTGGAGCCCCGGCCCGTGCCACACACCATGTTGTGCCACCAAGGAATGTAATGTTGCCTTCTGGAGGTGATAGACTTGTCATTGGAATAGTTTCATCCTCTTTCTCTTGCACCATGCCCTCTACTTTTAGCTCTACATATTGTTTTATAGTAGCAATGTAAGAACAACTTCATTAAATAAGAAACATAACTTTTGCCAATTCCAAGTATGGAAAATTGTTTTGTAAGTACAACACATTGTGTAAAAAAAACAATCCTAACTATCAGATGAAAGGAGTTAAGTTAGATACACCGTGAGAATGACAGGATACATATGTTAATACTCTATTTTTAGAAGTTACCATATTAGGCTGGCTCTCAAGAGTTTCCTTCTATTGTAGACAATTTATTCGGATCGGGTAAAATATTCTACCCACTATCAATATTTTACATAGAAATTAAACTCTTGGATCACTTAAAAAATGATAAAGAGACCAACCTATGTTGCCGGACTCTACAGAATTGTTGTCGCACCCGTGCTGGATCCTCTATTAAATGCACTTCTTTTGGAGGGCGTGACACTGACTCTCTTGGTATTACTAGATGTCAAACTCGACGACTACTACATTGATTGAGTTTGCATAAAGAACTACTTTGGACACCAAAACAAAGATGAATTTCTTCTTTAGTTCCCCTGAAAAAAACTTTCATCTTTAGCTTCGAGAGCTGTGACAGAGGACCCTGCTTGTGTCGTATTAATAGTAAACCAAATCTTCATCTTGTATATTTGACCATTAAATAGCTCTTTTTCAGAATATAAATTTTTTTAAAAAAAATCGGCACTTTTCTTCTTTTTAATCATGTTTAACTACTTTTTGGGAAGACTTGGCAATTGAATCTTAAGTCAGAAACAATGAGTGTTGGAGTTTTAAATCATCAATATTTATTTCATGTAATTTTTCTCTTCTTTCTAATCTACCTAAAACACCACAGTGTAAGCCCCCCCCAAAAAAAACCATTTTATTGTGTCAACAGACAAATCCTTTTTGTCATTTCTGACCTTTATCCTTATTCTTTTCTTCCCTTGTAGAGCTAGCTTTAATACAAAAACTATTCTATTCAACCGTACATTTACCTCCCCACTTAATAGTTCTATTCCAAGATCATTAAACAACTATTATTTCTGTTATTCCTTTTTCCAAACAGCATCAACGTCTATCCAAAACAACCTCTCTATCACCGCGATAGGGGTAAGGTTTGAGTACACCTACCTCTCCGGACCCCTCTGTGTGAGATTACACTAGATATATGTTATTGTCATGTCATATCCGTTGTAATCACATAAGTAGGGTCTGATAAGGGTAGGATATACGATGACCTTAACCCTAACCTGGAGGATTAGAGAATTTCTGGTATACCCTGGGCTCAAAGTACCAATGTTCATTTGCCTCGGTTAATCCTGTCTTTCTTTGATAAGAATCAATACGATCTTTATAAGGCTCCTCCTAACAAGACAAGAAATCCCAATAACAATGAGCATGAACTTCACAAACAAACAAAAAACTTAAAAACTTTTTCTTAACATAACAACAATGGAATAGAAGAAAACAAGTCCATGGAATAAACTTCATTTCTTTCCTAAAAACACTAAGAGTGTGTTTGGGTTGGCTTATTTGAGGTGATTTTAAGCCAAAATAGTTTTTAGGCAATTTTGTAGTGTTTTTTTAAGCCAAAATAAGTCAAAAATCAAAAGTTATAAATCCTACTTTCGAGTCATAGGTTATCGGTCCATCCAAACATGCCGTAAGAGAACTCCATAGATAACACAATAATCAAGAAAGTAGTAGACTTAGAAACTAGAACATGAAAGATAACAAGGCTTGAAGAAAAGAAGAAGCATTACCAACAAAACATTTCATGACCAAAAGGCTCAGAATGATCCATACTTTAAGTGTCATGGTGTAAAATACAAAATAGCACAACTTAACTAGCTTCGTCTCTTCCTTTTCTTCTCTCTGTGTTTATACTAACGAAAGAAAGCTGATGTGTTATAATGCCTGTCCACTTTTAAATGCAGAGTAGCAGAAGAATCAAAACATTTCTTCAAGAGAATTTTTCTTTATTATTTTATGTGTAATGTGTGTGTTTTCTTTTCTTTTTTCCCTCTTTTGATGTGAGTAATGAACACTGAGGAAGCTAAGTACTTGTGCTGACAACAGCTACTTTAAGCTAAGCCTGTTGGTGAAGAACGTCGGGTTCGAAATCGAGTGGGCGTCATGCAGAAGCTAAAGTTGCAAATTAATACGGTGATAATTCAGATGACACAAAACTAAACTAAAAACATAATAATATTGATATAATTTGGCCAACTTGCCTACACATGAAAACTAATATTAAAGAAACTATTGGGAGAAAATCTCCCTAAATGAGATTCTTTAAACGACTACATTGTAGATGCTATTGTGTTATTGTATGAAGAGAGGAGTCTTCTATTTATATAGATGTTCAAAACTCTTCCTCCAAGAAAGAGTTAGCCAAATATGAAAAGAATTATATTTTTTTTTCAAGAAAAGTAAAAGTAATTATGATAGCTTTTATTTTTTTCTAAGAAAAAATAAAATTTAAATATAGTAAAAAAATCAGAACAAAAACTCTAACAAACAAACATGTAATTTCAACATTTTTATTTTTTTGTGTGGGTCCTATGTAAAGGTCCTTGGAAGATCTTAATAGATGTGACTCGCCAGTTGCTATTACATCAACAATAACATCCAAAAAAAAAAAAAAACAAGTTTTAGAGAAGAATATTTTTTAAAGAGTAACAGTTGTGTTTGATTGATCAGTTTTAGAAACAATTTTGTTAGTATTAGAATAATGATTTGTGCTTGATTAAGGTTCTAAAGTGCCTCGACAAGAAAAGTATATTTTAACTATACTACTAAACATTTTTTGAATGCTTCTCAAAAAGCACTTATTTCATTCCTACGGGTCATTTGATAGAGCACATAAGATTAATGATGAATAGAATGGATTAATAATACTTGCGTTACTAATATTTATATTAATTATACTAATATTAATTATGTAATCAATATGTTTTATATACTATTTGATTTAACATATTAAAAATAATATAAAAAATATAATTTTACAACATGAATACATGTATGTATAAATTAAAGAGCCCTAGGGCCCGTCATGATCAAATTGTTAAAGAAGATAGAATGGACATTCAGTTTGAGATCAAAGGAGGTTTAATGAAATAACTCAACAATAATCGAAATTAAAATAAGTCAAGATATAAATAAAGTGATTAAAATAAGCCACATTTCTAATAAGTTATCAAAATAAATTAAATATAATAAATTATTACGTTTTATCCTTTTTTTTTAACAATGTTTTAATGGAGATCTACAGTAAAAGTTTTTTGTAAAATATAAGAAAATCTTACGCGTAAGAATTTCTTACGTTTTACGCACACAAAAAAATAATGTATTGTCAAAGTAATCTGCAAACACCTTTATGTCAAATATGTGTAAATTATAATAAAAAGTTATAATTTATATAAATGGCTAAATACATATACAAACCCCTTAACTATTCGACTTTTCCCGCATAGACACCTCAACTAAGCCATGTACCTATTGAATCCTTTACTCCTTCTCAAAATGTGTCAATTGAGCTCAATCGCTGATGTGGCGCTGACATGACGTGGCATGTGTAATGCACTCTCCCAAGGGAGAGTGAGAAACCATAATTAATTTAAAACAATTAAACATACAAATTTCAACCAATAAAAAAAAAACATTAAAAGATTTTATTTTTTTTAAAAGAAAAAATAACCATTATCTTCTTCTCCATATCTTCTCTTCCATCAATGGCTTCTTTAAAAATCATTCACTTATAAATTGAGTGAGAAACCACAATTAATCAACATAATTAAACATAAAAAATCATCAACCAATAAAAAAAACACATTATAAAGAATTTTTTTTTTAAAAAATAGCCATCATCTTCTTCTCCATATCTTCTTCTCCATTAATGATTTCTTTAAAAATCAATCATATATAAATTGAGTGAGAAACCATAATTAATGGTTTCTCCGTATCTTCTTCTCCATTAATGACTTTTTTAAAAAACACATTGAAGAAATTTAAAAAAAAAATACAAGATACAATTTTTTTTTTTTTTACTTTCTGTGTTCAATCCGCAAAAGGGGTTGGGGAGAGGGGATTGTTCAATCGACGAAGGAGGTGGTGGTGTTTGGAAGAGAAAGGCTGCTGGGGGTGGGGAAGGGGGCTGGGGGGAGGGGTTCGTGTTTGGAAGAGAAGGGATACGGGGGAAGGGGGCTGGGGGCTGGGGGGAGGGGTGTTTGGAAGAGAAGGATATGGGGGTGGAGAAGGGGGATGGAGGATGGGGGGTGGAAGAGAAGGGCTGGGGGGGGGGGGGGATTTATTAGTTTATTTATTTTTAATTTAAATTTAATTTTATTAAAAAATTATTTTTATAATTATTTTAAATTAAAATGTCACGTGTCGTTATTTAATTCGTTACTTCGCCACATCATCAGCGTGTGTAGTACACACATTTTCTATTTTTTGCCACATCAGCAAATTGGGCTCAATTGAAATCATTTGTGAAGGAGTAAAGGGTTCAATAGGTACCTGACTTAATTGAGGTGCCTATACGGGAAAAGTGAAATAGTTCAGGGACCTGTATATGTATTCCGTCTATATAAATTGTACTAACTTTTTATTACAATTTATAAAAATAAGTAGTGTGTTATTAAATTTACAGCTTTATTTCAGTTTTTCAATTTATAAAAAGTAGTGTAAATTGTAATTAAAAAATTACAATTTATAAATTGTAACTTTTTATTACAATTTATGAATTGGAACTTTTTATTCGTTTTTTTTTTTAAAAAATTGCTTTTGTTTTGTCAAATTAAGTACCACCTAGCCATTTTCTTTTATAAACTGTATTAAAAAATTATTTTTTATAAAAAATTAAAAAATTCGCAATTAAAAATTATGTTTTATTAAAATGATTTTTTTTTAATAATTTATATAAATTGTAACTTTTTAATATAATTATACATATTCGACATAAAGGTATTTACAAATTGATTTGACAATATACTACGTTTTTTTTTTTTTTTTTCGTAAAACGTAAAAATTTCTTGCGTTTCACAATTTTTTTTATTGTAGACCTCCTTTAAAGTACCGTTAAAAAAGGGGTAAAACGTAATAATTCATTACTTTCAGCCTATTTTGATAACTTATTAAAGAGGCGATTTTTTTTTATTACTTTATTTACATCTTGGATTATTTTGATTTCGAGTTCAATCCAACACCTGGTCCTGTTCCTTATACCTCCCTAGGCAATTGTTTTTATTGTCTTTTTTATTTTTTTAACGTATCACCAATTGAGATCATTTGTTTGAGGCACACTACACATATATGTATATACTGAGATCATTTGTTTGAGGTACGCTCTACATATATATGTATATAGAGATACTGAGTGGTCTTTTTAAAATTTTATCCCTCTAGAATTGCTATGAATTGTAGACCGTAAAGAAATTCTTATTGAAGAATAAATAGATTTTTTTTTATTATATATGATAGGACTTCTTTTTCACGTATATAAGGGGAAAAAAAACTAACAACATTAAATTCTTCATATATTTTGCTCTTATCATATATTTTGAAACTCTTTAATTTTTAAATAATTAATTAACAATCGAAGTAAATAAGTAAAAAGACAATTCCATCTGTTGCGTAGTCTTCTAATGAAAGACAAAAAAAATTAAATCACTTTTATAATGATCTTCAAATTTTCAAACATAGCAATAGTTTTTCCAAAATAAAAAAAAAAATCAAAGATGGCAATAGTTTCTAAATTTCGCCCAGTATTAATGATACAATAATTTCTAAAATTCGCTCTAACATTAATGCGAGGACCTTTTATGTGGCCAGATTCAATGGTCAATAACCAAATACTCGCTCTGTTTCGTATTAATTGCCCCTGTGAACTTGATACACCCATTAAGAAATCAATAAATAGAGATATATTTTACATATTTAGCCTGCATGCCTTTTAGAGTTTAATAATCAATACAATGATCAGACATTAAAATTTGATACATATTCCTCCATCCCATACATTACGTCTAAAACACTGAGTATTTATCATTGAAATTAGTCATAATCATTTAATTTTAATTTTGAAAATCAAGATCGTTTATGCATCATTCAATAATTTTAAAATCTGTGAATGCATTTAGTATTCCTATCAAGGATAAAATAAGAAATATATGTATAAAATACTCTTGATTTTAAAATTTGAACAATTAAATTAAAACAAACAATTTTAGAAAGAATACCAACTAAAACTAATACAAATAGGAGGAAGTATATATTCCAACAATGTTTGGATTTGGGATTTAAGATGAATTCTAATCTTTAATAAATAGAAAAGGATTCTTGAAAGGTGTATAAAACATTAGTTATTTGTAATATAATCTCATCATTTGACTATACATTATGGAACGATTTAGGGCTCGTTTGATACAAGGAATAAGGAATAACTAAAAAAGAGCAGATTGATGTACTAACAGATTGTTTGGATGGTAGTTTCTCATGGTATGGTAAGATATGGTTAGTAACAGTACCATGTTTGTTTTGATTGCTTCTCAAAATATATGGTATGGTATGGTATAACTATACTGTACAGTACCATACCATACCATACCATACCATACCATACCATACATTATGAAACCATGACAAACCACCATCCAAACACAGTGTAAAGTTTTCACTATGCACGAAATTCAAAGAAGGGCCGAACCATAAGAATTTCTTGTATGCAAACTTGTCTTGCATTTCTACCAGAGGCTATTTCTCCAGTTTTGAATCCATGAACTCCTAATCACATGACAACTTCAGTAGTTACTTCTAAGGCCCCCTGGGTTAAGGAATAACTAATCCCAGAACCAAATTTAAAATGCATTATCCCATATATCTGATTAGGATAAAATCACGGCGATAACTAATTCCAAAATTAGTTATCTCACAATTGTAGTGTTATTTTTATCCAGATTGAGTGTGTAATAACAATCCCGAAATAAATTGTTCCCGCATGACTTGTTCCCAACCAAACGAGCACTTAGTATAAAGTAGGTATGAGGAGCACTTAGCATAAAGTAGGTATCAGAAGCACTTACTAGAAGACAGTATTGATCGAAAATGGAATATAACAAAAATCATTTCCTACATTCCATGCAAAACTATTTCAAAATCTATTGAAGTTGCCTACATGGCTACATCCTCATGGTCGATAGATATAGCTGATGACACTAATACACAACACATCTTTAAGAGTGAATACATGGGTTGTAGATGCTACAAAGATCCATAAACAGGACAGACGGATGAGAAAGGCTCCCGCTTTTCAAACTCTTAATCGAAAGTAGGAGAAACAACTCTCATCACTTAAAAACTCACTTCAGGTCATTCTTGAATGGATGAAGACATGCTGATATCGACGCATCAGCCGATGATCACCTGCATGGCTTTCACCTATAGCTTACTCCGTCACCCTTTACAACCTCACCAATCCGGTATGCAATGCTCGTCTGCTGTACTCCCCAAGTATTTGATCAGCTGCTTCTGGACCAACTACGAGGACCATCCCGATTCCCATATTGAACGTCCGCATCATCTCAACATCTTCTATTTAAAGGTTCAAGAGATGAAGAAGTAATGTATTAGACTTGCGTATTATCCAAAGGTTACATTGATATATATATACAAGTAAATGAAAGGCTAACTAAGGTAACTAGATATCTAAATTACTAGAAATCAGCTAGAGAATTATATACATTTAATAGAGCACAAATTAGGGAAAGAAATCTGCACAATTTACTACACAATCAATCATGTCCCAATACGCCCCGCAAGTTGAAGGTGGCGTCAATAACCTTTAACTTGGACAGATGTTGATGAAACAACAAACGAGGCAAAGGCTTTGTAAACGTGTCTGCGAGCTGATCGACAGCATGTAAGTGCCGAACTAGCAGCTGTTTCCGCTGCACTTGATCTCTAACAAAGTGAAAATCAACTTCAATGTGTTTCATCCTACTGTGAAGTGCCGAATTTTGACAAAGATAGGTAGCACCAACATTATCACAATAGATTATAGGTGGATCAGGCAGCTGCACATGTAGTTCAACAAGAAGTTTTTGAACCCAATTGACCTCAGCAAGTGCAGAAGCTACTGCACGATACTCTGCTTCAGCAGAGAAGCGCACAACAATGCGTTGCTTTTTGGATGACCAAACAATAGGATTTGCACCAAGGTACAGTATATCCAGAAGTAGAGTTCCTGTCATTAATGTCACCAGCCCAATCGGTATCTGAATACATAAACAACCCAAGATGTGTCTTGCTCGTTATTTGTAAGCCATGATTTTTGGTGTACTGGAGGTATCGCAAGAGTCTCTTAACAAGCGACCGGTGTGTTTGTGTAGGAGCATGCATGAATTGGGATAATTTGTTAACTGCAAAGCTTATATCTGGTTTGGTGAATGACAGATATTGAAGCTTACCAAGTACTTGACGATACAAGGTGGCATCCACCGGAGGTGTGTCATCCTTTAAGGACAGTGAGGCCGTGGAACTCATGGGAGTTGTAACAGGCTTACATTCAGACATGTTATGGGCAGCAAGAAGATCAGAAACATACTTTGCCTGAGAAAGGACGATCCCTTCTTTAGTGCGGAGAACCTCAATACCCTAAAAGTAGTGGAGATGTCCGAGGTCTTTGAGAGTGAATCTGGATGAAAGAACCTGGATAGTTTTCTTAATAACCTCAGAGTTCGATCCAGTGATAATTATGTCATCAACATATACACGAATGTAGATCAATGCTTCATTTTGATGACGAATAAACAGAGAAGAGTCAGAGTTAGACTTTTGAAAGCCAATTTGAAGCAAAAATTGCTTTAACTCAGAGTACCAGGCTCGAGGGGCCTGCTTAAGTTCATAAATTGCTTTTTTTAGTTTGCACACATAATGAGGAAAATCAGGATGAGCATACCCACGAGGTTGACGCATATAAACATCTTCTTCAAGGTGTCCTTGAAGAAATGCGTTAATTTGCACAATTGTGCTGAACTGCAAGCGACAAAATGAGTCTAACAGTAATAGGTTTTACCACTGGACTGAATGTAGAGTTATAATCCACACCCGGTCGTTGCGTGAAGCCCTTTGCAACTAGCCGAGCTTTATACCTGTCAACACTTCCATCTGATTTGGTTTTGATACGATAGAGCCATTTACAATCAACAACATTTTGAGAAGAGGATGGTGGTACAAGCTCCCACGTTTTGTTGTTCATCAATGCTTCAAACTCAAATTTCATTGCTTCTCTCCGGTGTGCACTCTTTTGGGCTTGGTTATAAGTGGTGGGAAGTGGTTCAGTTAATGCAACTACAAGATAATCAAATGTTGGCTTGGGTTTGGTGATATTATTTTGTGAAAGAGTAATAGGTCGGTGAATGGATAGTTGTTGGGTATGTGCGGAAGCTGTGGTGGAGGATTGGTGATGATTGTGAGATGGAATGAACGGGGAAGGGTCTGGAGTTGGTGTAGATAAAGGGTTTGTCGGGGTATGCCGATTTCGGCGTTGATACTGGATTAGTGGTTGTGTGGTAGGTTGGACAACAATGGGCTGAGTGGAGCAATCTGAGCCGGCGGTAGGAGCTGGTGTTGCTGCCAAAGAAGGACCTGAAGAAGAACCTGTAGGAGGTATCGCCGACAATTCTGGAGCAACCTTGATTGGCTGGAGAATCTCATAATCCACTGGAGGCATAGACTTGACACTAAGGTCATTTGACTCTTTGTACAAAATATCCCACTCTAATTTTGAAATTTCTTTGTTTTTCAAAGATGAAAATATATCAGAAAAAGGAAATTTATTTTCATAAAAAATAACATCTCGTGAAATATATATCCTTTGTGAAATAGGATCATAACACTGATGGTTGTGGTGGGTATTAGAATAGCCTAAGTAAACACAAGGGGTGGACTTGGGTTCTAGTTTGTGTTTGGCATATGGTTTAAGCCATGGATAACATAGGCAACCAAACGTACGAATGAATTGATAATTTGGAATTTCTCCAAATAATCGTTGGTATGGAGAATCATAATGAAGTGTGCGGATGGGAAGCCTGTTAATCAAGGATGTGGCTTGTTGACACGCAAAGGACCAAAATACTAGAGGCATGGAGGCTTGGTGTAAAATGGTTTTTGCTGTTTCAATGATGTGCCGATGTCTACGTTCAGCCATAGCTACCCGTTGTGGTGTATATGGCGGCGATACAAGGTGCTCAATGCCAGTGGTGTGAAGAAATGACTTAAGACCTTCAAACTCACCACCACCATCAGTATAAACTGAGAGTATTTTTGTATGAAAATAATTTTCAACAAGGGGTTTAAATTTAGAAAAAACTGTTTAGACCTCACTTTTATTTTTAAGTGCGTACAACCAAATGTATTTTGTAAATTGATCAACAAAAATTACATAATATAATATTTGTCAATTGACAAAACAGGTGATGGGCCCCATACACCACTGAAAATAATTTATAAAGGTTTTTTGCTCACTAGAGTATTCTCAAAAAAGGGGTGCCGATGGCTTTCATTAGAAGAGCAGGAATAACAATGATCAAACATTTCAGAATTTGGAATTGGAATTGAAAACTTATGTGAGAGTGTTTTAAGCACTCTTTTATTTGAGTGTCCTAATTTTCTATACTAAGATTGTTGAGATTTTGCCATATAGGATTGGTAGCTCAGATTGCATTGGGATCCTCCAACAGGCCACTCATAAAGTCCTTCTTTATTCCGGCCTTGTGCCAATAGTGCCCCGTACTCAGATCCTTCACAAGAAAATCAAAAGGAAAAAATTCTATGGATGTCAGATTATCTTTGCAAAATTGAGACACATATATAAGGTTACGTTTAATCTCTGGTGCACACAAAGTATTTGAAAGATGAAACTTTTTATTTGAAGCATTTATTTGAACATGACCAGTGTGAGTTATAGGGATTTTGTTACCGTTGCCCATGGTAATATCATCAGTACCAATGTAGTCATCTGGACGTTGAAGATTTTGAGAATCAACAGTCACATGATGCGATGCTCCTGAATCGACAACCCAAGGCATGGAAGCAAAGTTTGCTCTGGCTTCCAAGTGATTGTGGAAGCATGAACGACACACATTGGCAGTATGCCCAGTGAGACCGCATAACTGACAAACTGGACGAGTTTGTCGAGGGGCCGTTGGACGCCAATTTGGTGATGTGGCTGGTGCATTCGTTGGACGCCAATTTGGAGATGAGGTTTGTGCATTTTACTGATTGGGATGTTGTGGACGCCATGGTTGTCTTCTCTTATTATTGCGGGGTGTAAAGTTATTTGGTGATGGTTTATGTGCCACTGCAGCTGTAATTGAGGCCTGATTAGGCTCATTGTGTTTGAGGAGAAGCTCTCTATTGAGAAGCTTATTGTATAGTTCCTCATACGAGATAGGTGTATCTCGCGCTTGGATAGCCACTGAAATTGAATCATACTCAGGTCCTAGACCGCTGAGAATTTTGACCGCAAGTTCATCCTCTGGAATAGGAGTTCCAGCCGTTGCAAGTTCATCAGCAATATTCTTGATCTCGCACAAGTACTCTGTCATACTGTGAGAGTTTTTTGTGATGGTAGCCAGAGAGTTTCGGAGACTAAAAACCTTTGTATGTGATTTGTTAGCATACAGGTTATGCAGTGTGTCCCACGCTTGCTTTGAGGTGGAAGTTTTGGCGATTGCAGAGGTGATTGTAGGATCAACAGATGCCATTAAGGCATTGCGTATCAACTGGGCTTGGCGAAACCAGAGTTTGTACTTTGGATTGGGTACCTCTTGGTTGTTGAGGGTTACCGTTTTTGATGGTGTTGTCAAGGTTCCATCGAGATGGCAGTATAGATCATGACCGAACATGAGAGATTCGACCTGCGCTTTCCAAATGACAAAGTTCATAGGACCAGTAAGTTTGAGGGGAAGCTGGGAACTTGGGTTAAATTGCACCAGATGGCTGGTGTTATTAGCAGGCATAGTAGAATCACTTGGATTCACCATGGATGCCATAGAACCAAAGAAAAAAAAAATTGGAAGCGATTGAGAAGACTCGTTGGAGTTTCGAAAGGCTTTGATACCATAAAGGTTCGAGAGATGAAGAAGTAATGTATTAGACTTGTGTATTATCCAAAGGTTACATTGATATATATATACAAGTAAAGGAAAGGCTAACTAAGGTAACTAGATATCTAAATCACTAGAAATCAGCTAGAGAATTATATACATTTAATAGAGCACAAATTACGGAGAGAAATCTGCACAATTGAGAGCACAAATTAGGGAGAGAAATCTGCACAATTTACTACACAATCAATCATGTCCCAATACTATTCTTCTAGCCTTCATTTCAATGACCATATTGCAAACATTAAAGATAGAAACAAAAACTGAAAAAAGTTTGCAGGTTAATTGATTTCTCAACAATATGGCATGCAATAGAAGTGTGGAAGAACATTCATGCAAGTGTGAAAAGATTCTCACCTCTTGAATCCATTTAAAAACAAGAGGAATTGCCCAAGAGCCCTCGTAAATCATGGCTCCAAGGCCTTTAGGAAATACTCTAGGGATATTGTCAGTAAAGCTGCCTCCTGTAATGAGGCTATTTCTTTAATCCCTCCTTTGCTAATAATATCAAGAACCTACATTTTTCAAATCCGTGAAACACATTACTGCATACCCGATGTACAAAATAAAATTTTATTAATAGAAATAGAAGGGAAAGGAAACTAAAGGTGAAACTTGTTTAACATATATAACAGTTGGGGCAATCAAAGCTTCACCAAGTGTAATAGTTTCACCAGGAAGCTGGTCTTTCAATGAAAGACCACTTTGTTTCAGAACCCTATAGAGGTTAGCATGTCATTATCATTCAAGCGAGGGAAAGAAAACATGTAAAGCTAAAACGGAAATGAAATTATCAAAATAGTTTTAAAGGCTAAATACATATCTCTGAAGGTAGACTAACCTTCTGACAAGAGAGAACCCATTTGAATGAACTCCACTAGATGGTAAACCAATAAGAACGTCTTCAACCTTAATACTTTTCCCTTCAATAACTGAATCCTTTTTCACAATGCCCACAGCAAATCCACTGAGGTCATACTCGCCTTCGGCATAGAAATCTGGCATCTCTGCAGTCTGATACGCACATTAAATCAATTGAGTGCAATAACAAGAGATTTTTTTTTTTTTTTTTTTTTTTTTAAATGGTAAGGTATAATAACAAAAGATTGTTTCTAATTCCAAAACCATGTTTTACCAAGTCTCCAATATAATGAGCAAAAGCATATCGGTGTTCACGCTTGAATAAATTCAGTTCTTATATCCTGGATCATATCAGCCAATTCTACAGTTGGAAACACATCATACATACACATTTTTGTGTCATTAAGCAAACCAATATTTGGGACCTTCAGAGAGAGAGAGAGAAAGAGAACCCCAACACACACGCAATAGCACAAGAAGAAGAAGCGCGTGAAGAAATTGGAAAAAGCAAGCTACAAGTTTTTACGTGTGACATCTATAATGTCTCAACGACTCTATGCACACATCATCAACGAAACAATGTAGCACAAAACAGTTAGCTTTATACTGAAAATCTTTTGTTAGAAAGAGCAGCTCAATATTCGTCATTAAAATAGTTAACTTTTGCAGCAGAATACGAGTGTTGCAAATAATTTTACTGGGAGTCGAGTGAGAGGTACCTCTCCCCCTAGAAGAGCTCAATCAGATTGCTGACAACCATCCACAATACCTTTTATGACCTGCATATATGCAAGAAGCCAACTCTATTTTACTGGAAAAGGAAACAACACATAAGTATGATTAAGGCTCTAGAAACGCTAGGAAGTGAGATAGATATATGTGGCCAGACTTACCTTCTCTGCAAGGTCAACATCAAGGAGGCTGGTTGCAAAACAATCAAGGAAAAATAAAGGTTTTGCTCCAGAAGTGACAATGTCATTAACACTCATCGCAACCTGGGAACAAAAGATACCATTAGTTCTTGTATATCTGCAAAATACATAAAAGAAGATGAATCAATCTTACCAGATCAATCCCAATAGTATCATGAATTCCCGTTTCAAATGCCAACTTAAGTTTTGTCCCCACACCATCAGTACCAGCTACTAGGTATGAATCCTCTGCACAATAGAAGAGAAGAGCCAAAAAAAGAACTTACAAAGTTAAGATTTGAAACAACATTTAAAAATACCAAAAATCAGAAAGAGAAAAGCGTACTTCAACTATTGCCTATAGCCCTATACTGCCATGAAAAATACAGAGCAGAAAGATAAAGGGGGCCTTAGAGCACGAACCTTACAAGTTTTGACAACTATACTGCACTAATTTAGTTGAACAAACTTGTATGTTCCTAGGTTCCACTGCGACTTCAACATTTTATGATACTCAACATCAGCAAAAACGGGTTTGGAATATATACAACTGACACTTTGTGCTAGCAAAATGATGTCAAATTTTAAGATTTCCAAACCAACATTAAACTCCAAGGTGCAGATTATGCCACTTTATGCCTACGGCCTCAAATTAAGCAAGTTATGTCCGAGAAAGGAAAAAGGACTTGTCCACTTGGCTGGTAGCAAAGCAAAAACAAAAATTAGACGGTGCTTCTTTGGCAGGTCCTGCCGTTACAAATGTGAGTAGTTGAAGGCACCAAGAAAGTGATATGAGATACTCACAGAAGGAGATGAAGTTTGCAAGGAACTCAGAATACTTGAATACATGACCACGCAAAGGAGAAAGTAGCCTAAATTCTTTATTTTTTAATAGAAGGAAGAAAGTAGTTCAAGACTTCTACTTGCTTTGCAGGCCAAACCTGCTATCATGATAAATTTGGACGCCAGCAGGCTAAGTTACATCCAGCTGAACTAATGTCATATTGGTAGAACCTAAGTTGCTCGGGCTCTTCAAAAATGTCTACGGGTGCGTGTCGGATCCTTCAAAAATAGTGTATTTCTGAAGGATCCGACACGGGTGCGACAACATTTTTGGAGACTACAAGCAACTTAGGGTAGAACTACTCCAACTTCTGAGCCTAACATGTAAAAAACCTATATGCAAGAAAGATTTGCTACTAGTCCACCAGTAAATTCCCAATACAACAACATAGCAGTATGATCACACATGGTGGGGTAGTAAATCCCAACGTCAACGCAAAATACTCCAAGGAGAAGGCTTTGGTCCTTGAGAACAGAGGTGACTACGCCATCACATAATTGTAAATTAGCATACACAACTTCTTTTTGATGAATCAACTATTGTTGGTTTAAAACCTTTAAAGGAAAATAACGCAGGAATTCAATAGTCAAAAGTTTTGGCCGCTGAAACAGAGATGGGAGTTTAAAGAAGAGAATACGCAGAGCAGTTGATTTTCTCTGGTAAAGCCGTCTGTATTGATCAGCAAATTAGCAACTTAAATAGTTGCTATTAAAACTAAAAATAGGAGAAAGAAACAACCTATTTCTACCAAAATTAAAATAACTAATTAGTTTCCTACCAAAGATAGGACTCCTAATTTAACTAGGATTGTACGTAAAAAAAACTGCTGGAGAAAAAAGAAAAAAACAGTTGCATTCTTAAAGCAACTTTCAACACTCATCCTTGCTTTATGAAATGCAAACACCAATTCTTTGCCTTAGAAGCTCTGTTGCAAGGAGTGACATCTGATCCTTGATTTGTCATATCAACTTCCACTGTTGGTTTACTAGATTCTTTTCCACTGGCATCTTGTATCAACACATCTCCTTCACTCATATCTACTGCATGACATTTTTTTCCAGTAGAACATCGCTTTGGCGGTTCCAATTTCTCAATCCCATTGCAGGAAGCATCATTCATGTTGCTTTTAGATTCAGTTCCAAGTGGTTCTACAATCATCTTCGATGAGGATGGAGATTCTTTGGACAATTTTTGACTCATAATTGTGTCCCAGCGAGAAGAATGATGCTGGCAATGACAAGCATTTTCCCTATAAGAGTCATAACTGTCAGCGCTATAGGCTGCTTGTCGTTCTGCTGGTGAGTTAAAGGCAACTTGTCGAAATGAACCAGAGGAAGGGGGAAAAGAGTTTCCCAAGATCCCAGCCGAGTGGGGATGTGCGACAAATATTTCCCTGTCAAGGCCAAGATTAACAAGAGCCCTGTATACGCCCTGCATTGTTGGGAGGAGGTAAGACTTTAGCTGCATATCAGTCTTCGTCAAGACCTCGTTACCAACAGTAATACAAGTGATTTTAGTCTGAGTATGGTAAGGTTGAACATGTTGTTCAATCCAAGCCTGAGCTTGTTGTGGATCAGCCATCCTCTATAGGTGCTCATTACCAAGTCCAATAACGAATTCAACATCTGTGTTCGCAAAAGCACTTAACACATTTGGATCAGTGTCATAGAGTTTTACTCTCGTAACATTGAGAGATCTAAGGAGATACGAGACTCGCGAGGATGTTGGCAGATCATTGGCAATCTGGCCATAGTTAATTCCAATTCCAAGGCTGAGGATGCTGGCAAATAAATCTGTAAGAGAAAGAAGAAGGAGAAGAGGCTTGAAGAAGATGGCCATTCTCCTTTTTGCCAACCTAGCTAGTTGAATCTCACCCTCACCACACCTCTCTACGAGCCTTTTGGCAGAGACAAGAGGGCTCATAGACTGCATAAGATATGACAACTCATTCTTCAGTAAATTCCTTTTACCTTTGCCAACTTTAGCTTTTTCCTTTTGGGAAACTGAATTAGGCATAATGTTATCTACTGAACTGAAAACCCCTTGCTCATCACCTCGCAACCTATTAGTATCAACTATCAAACTAAAATCCTAAGAGTCGGAAGTAAAATCAGAACTTGAACTTTCTGTTTTAACAGACTCATCCTTATCAGGATCATTAGGATTAAAGTCATCATTTTCTGAGTCTTCAGAAGAAAGCCCCAAGATCCCATCGTCTTTAGGAGGGGCTTCTGCCATGTCTTCAAATGCAGAGTAAAAATTAGATTCAGCAGAACTGGCCTCAGCTTCAGAATCATTTTTTTCTACATCTGGATTTTCAGGGTTGTAGTCATCATCCTCCGAGTCATCCGATGGAAGTCCAAAAATATCATCTAGCTTCTCCCCAGACGCAGCAGGTTCCTTGGGATATACTTTCTCCCAGCTGTCAGTGGCGGAAAGGTCTGTTCCTTGAAGATCATTAAGCAAGTCAATGCAGTCAACTTTGCAATCGCAACCAGGACAAAGCCAGCCTTCATCATCAGATGGAATGTCTTCTTTTAGCAGAGGTGGCTCCACACACAACTGGTGAAATCCACGCTCTTCTTCCAATGGATTTAAGGAGAAACTTCTGCCTCTCATTTTGACTTTAAATAGGTCTTGTCCAGATGCTTCCTTTATCAAAGAGTGTTTATCTTCGAAATACAATTTGAAACATTTTTCTAATAACTGACCAACACTTAACAAGTTCTGGTCCAAATCGGGTATATAAAGAACATCAGAAATTGTTTTAGTGCCCGATTGTGTTTCAATTGTAATGGTTCCCATTCCTTTTGCTGGAATATAACCACCATGGACGATTCTAACATTTGTAACTTTAGTAGGCCTCAAATCTTTAAAAAGATCTTTATCGCAAGTCATATGATTTGTGCATCCGCTATCGATCAACCACGACTCGCCTGAGTTTAGTAGGCCTCAAATCTTTAAAAAGATCTTTATCGCAAGACATATGATTTGTGCATCCGCTATCGATCAACCACGACTCGCTTGAGACACTGCTTGTAAAACATGATGCGACAAAGAGTTGATCTTCTTCCTGTTCATCAACAACTCGAGCCTCTGCATCTTGCTGTTGAGTTTTGTTTTTTCAGATGATTGTTTCATGTCCAAGCTGATTGCACTTAGTGCACTTAGAATCAGGCCTCTTCCAACACTTGAAAGGTGCATGTCCGAGCTTGCCGCAATGCTTACAAGGAAGGTAGTTTCCTTTGAAACCACCTGTTTTGTTTTTGTTGCTGTGCGCTGCCCCTTCTCCATCAGTTGGTTGGTACTTCTTATTCTTCTTCTTTTTCTTTTTCTTAGAACGTCCATCATCGTGATGCTTGGCTGGTAAGGCACCTTCGATAGATCCTCCTTGTCTCATAACACGTCGTTGCTCTTGCTCTTGAAAAGCACTTAAGAGCTCTGCAAGTGTGATCTTAGACAAGTCCTTAGTATTTTCTAAGGTTGTTATGGTAGCCTCAAATCTTTCAGGTACCGTTACTAGGATTTTTTCAATGATCCTTGAATCATTGAAAGTGGAACCCAACAATCTGATGCGATTTGCTAAATTAAGAAGTCTGTCGGAGTACTCCTTTATGGTTTCACTTTCTTTCATCCTTTGCAGCTCAAACTCTCGTACCAGATTCATCACTTGCATCCCTCGAATCCTTTCATCTCCTTCATACTCAGTCTTGAGATAATCCCATACCTCTTTCGCTGATTGCAGAGACATGATACGAGTAAGGATATTAGATGAAACTGCATTAAATAAGCATGCCATTGCCTTTGATTTCCTGGTATTCTTCTCCTTGTGAGTTTTAATCTGCGCCACCGTGGGATTGTCCGGCAAGGGAGCTATCTCGTATTCATCTTCAACAGCTTCCCATAGATCCAAAGCTTGCAATATCCGCATTCTAACTGCCCAGATTTGATAACTTTCTCCATCGAAAGTTGGTGGTGCCATTGAAGAAAAATTTGTTTCTCCGTTCATGGCATCCACTAGATCAGATTGATGCAAACACTCACAGGTCCCTTAAGATTAAAGCTTTGATACCAATTGTTGGTTTAAAACCTTTAAAGGAAAATAACGCAGGAATTCAATAGTCAAAAGTTGGCCGCTGAAACAGAGATGGGAGTTTAAAGAAGAGAATACGCAGAGCAGTTGATTTTCTCTTGTAAAGCCGTCTGTATTGATCATAAAATTAGCAACTTAAATAGTTGCTATTACAACTAAAAATAGGACAAAGAAACAACCTATTTCTACCAAAATTAAAATAACTAATTAGTTTCCTACCAAAGATAGGACTCCTAATTTAACTAGGATTGTACGTAAAAAAACTACTGGAGAAAAAAGAAAAAAACAGTTGCATTCTTAAAGAAACTTTCAACAACTATACTGTTTCTTGGATCTCTTGGGTTTCTCATCTCAAACTTTTGTTTAGATTAACTACTGAAAATACCTAAGTTGCTCGGACTCTTCAAAAATGTCTACGGGTGCGTGTCGGATCCTTCAAAAATAGTGTATTTCTGAAGGATCCGACACGGGTGTGGCAGCATTTTTGGAGAGTCCGAGCAACTTAGGAAAATACAACATGATGCTAGGACAAAGAAGCTACTACCACGTTTCACAGGGACATATCCCACCTACAACACCTGGTTTGTACCCAATTACTCCAACCTAGATGAGGAAAATTACATTGCACACGATGCCCGGTGTATCAGTCAAGATGATGCAGCCTTGGCCTGACCGTCATCACAAATATCTTTTTAAAAAAGGTCCAACCATGGTATGCATCCTCCAGTAATAAAAATTACTTTTTCTCACTAAAAAGAAGAATACAAGCTTGATATGTATCCTCTAAGACAATATCCGCCACAGTTTACAGAACCAAAATTGAGAATTCGTTGGTATTATGGGAAGAATTGGGGGGACAAGGGCACACAAAGAATGAAAGGGCAAGCTTAAGAAAATGTTTTCCAAAGTATTTTCCTGTAACCAAGGCAGCAGCTTATTGATTGAGTGGTCATTTGATTTTTCAAACAAGCAAAGTTTGATTATGGCTTCATCTAAACAAAAAAGCCAGAGCTTTCAATTGAAGATGCTGTGGTGAAGTATTAACCAAAAAAAAGAAGGCTAAAGGCAAAGAATACCTAGTGGAAAGAGACCTCCAAATCCCCCAATTCCAGGTGCCATTTTGGCTATTCTCCTCACAAGCTCTGAACCTGCATCAATGTCCACACCCAGCATCCTTATATGTAAGAATGCTGGGCTCATCTGCAGCAGTGCCAACCTGACTGGCACTACAAGTAACTGAGAATGTGATGTTTTTCTCCCTGTTACTTCTAGCATTTATATCTTTACATAAAGGTAATAGCTTCTTTGAGAAGCCTTGGAACTTGGGTACACATGATCTTGTCTCAAAAATGGAGGATTTTAAGTTACAAACAGGGGATGCAGCAATGCACCTCGATAGTTCCAAATTTGCTCCAGTAGACCTGCTCATGGCAACCCAAGGAAAAAGCAGCTTGAAGCGCAACAAACTAAAATAACAAAAAAAAGAGAACATGGTCAGAAGCACATCCATAGTTTAAATTTCATAGGGATCTTATTTTTGGACCCATAACTTTTCAATTACGGATAATAGATGCAGAGCAGCAAAAAGAATAAAGGATTATAAGAAGGAAAAAGAAGATAAGAAGTTTTATGAACTATACATGCAGCTACCATATCTCTAAAGAGTAAGCAATACTAGTTAAAAACTATACATACAGCTTCCATATCTCTAAAGAGTAAGCAACACCAGTTAAGAACTATACATGCAGCTATCATATCTCCAACAATAACAGCAATTAGGAACTGTACAAAGAAGATAAGAAGTTTTATGCAATGTATGTAACCAGCATACTGCAAGGACATCATCGAGGACCGCATTTAGCAACCAATACAAAAAAATATCCGTACTAATTCATTGGCACCCAAATAATCCACACGAGAAACTAACACATTATGGATCAACTCCCCATTCCATAGCCTAAAGCCCATAAATTTAGCAGTTTATAACCCTAAAGAATGCAGAATAGACCACCAAAAATAAATCCCAATTCAACACTCTTCTAATCATATATTATCCTGCGGCACCAAACAAACAAGAACACTATATTAAGCACCAGATAACACAACAAGAACATCATCAACTACTTAATCATCAGAGTCGGCTATTTGAATCCTCAAAGTTAATTCTGCTCCAATTAGACAAATTTATTCATAGCTCAGTAATAACAACTATAATAACATGCCCTGCCTAATCACCTCAACCCAGTACTTCTTGAGTCTACCTCTACCCTTTCTCAAGCCCTAAACCTATCCATATAATTACCAAAAGTATGAGAGTAATCCGAAGCCTTTAACTTCTCCACATGCTACTCAAATTTTACAACAAGGCCAATAGCAGAAGAAATAAAAATTACCTGTTGGAGAGTTCAGCAATGGCGGTCTGTTAGGGGAACTACAACTCAACAAGAGAGTGAAGGCAAAAGAAACAGCAATGGCGGTAAGGTGACTGTAGCTTATGCCTAAATTCTTTGGAATTTATAATGTTCAATTCTTTTTAAAGTTACAACAACAACAACAACACAGTGTATTCATACACAGTGAAGCTGAGGAGGAGCGTAAAATATAACAGTCCATACCACTATCTCTGGAAGGTAACAAGGCTATTTTCATAGATCCATAAAGAATAATAAACAAATTTATAATATAACATAAAATAAGATGACATAATAGAAATAAAATATCCACACAATAATACTCTATACTAACAAATCAAAGACTCCTCTGCCCACTTACCCCACCCCCAAAGTTCTCCTAACTACTTACTGCAACCCACCCACAGACACTAACCTTCTAACCTAATTCGTATTCTCCAAACCTTCCTACCTAGGATCATGTTCTCAGTAAGCTGTAACTGTTTCATGTCACGTCTAATCAACTTCCTCCAATATTTTTTCGACCTACTCCTACCCTACCTGAAATCATCCAAAGTACGTCTCTCACACCTATGAAAATATTCGTTTCTTTTTAAAGTTACAAAAAGTACACTTATACTAGAAAAATTAGTTTATACACCCTCACCAAGTATTTAATTTAAAAAGAGAGACAAATGAGTGCTATAATATTGTTAAGTTTAAAGAATAATATCATCTAGTTGCTCGACAATTACATTAGTTGTTGGAGCGAAAATACTATAAAAAATTGAATTTTTTTTTATCTCTTTTATCAAATTTTTAAAATTTCAAGGACCTCACTTAATTAAGAAATCTATTTATCCCTTTTAATTCAAGATCTCATACTATACTTATTACAAGTATTTTTTTTATTCGCTTTTATTTCGATTTCTTTTTTATTTATTTGAAAATCAATATTTGTTCATTAAAATTTCAAAAACAAACAATCAAAATTCTATTTTCACTTTTAGTATAACTTTTCATGTGGACTGATAAAATTATTATTATGTGATCAAGAGATTATGAGATCAAATTATAAAAACAATCAAAACAAGAATGTATATAATAGACCCTTATGAAAGAAATTTCAAATGAGTGATATTTAATTTTCATGACCAAACACCACATAATATTCTTTTTTTTCACTGTCATATTATATATATATATATATATATATATATATATATATATATATATATATATATAACAAAAGTAGAAGCACCAAACTTAATATTATTGTAATAAAATTTTTGAATTAAACGATATTAAATATTTGAATTTTAAAAATATATTATTCTTTTAAAAAGAAAAAAATTGTTAACTTAAAAATAGAAACTTATGATTAAAGAGTCCTAAACAAACTCTTACTATTTCATAAATTTATTCCTTTTATATACTATAAAATATATTTGAATACATTTTATTTAATAATAATAATAATAATAATAATAAAAAATAGTAGTACCTAGGAATAGTAGGAATAGTTCTAACCAAAAAAACGGTGTGTAGTAATAATATTAGTGTGATAATAATAATAATAATAATAATAATAATAATAATAATAATTTACAAAAATTAGTAGTAGTAGTACATAGTGTTAGTAATATAATAATAATATAACTATAATAATAATAATGGTATTATTATTATTAAAATTGATACTATTTCATAAATTTATTCCTTTTATATACTATAAAATATATTTAAATATATTTGATTTAATAATAATAATAATAAATAGTAGTACGTAGGAGTAGTTCTTACCAAAAAAAAAAGGTGTGTAGTAATAATATTAGTGTGGCGATAATAAAATAATAATAATAATAATAATATTTATTATTATTATTATTATTATTATTATTATTATTAGTTAGTTACAAAAAGTAGTAATAGTAGTACAGAGTGGTAGTAATATAATAATAATAATATAACTATAATAATAATAATGGTATTATTATTATTATTATTATTAATAATAATAATAATAATAGTGATGGTGGTAGTAGTAGCAGTAGCAATAATAATAATAATAATAATAATAATAATAATAATAATAATAATAATAATAATAATAATAATAATAATAATAATTCCTTCGTTCCTAAATTAATAATTTTTAGCTTTTTTATTTTGTCCCTACATAAATGGTGTATTGAATTTATATGAAGATAAAATGGTATAGATCATATTGGAGATACTATTTTGAATTATTACACAAATATAGAATTAATACGTAAAAAGTTAAGTTTAAATTTGTATTTAAAATGAATATATACAATTTTGAATTCATGAAAAGAGAAGAATTATATCCAAAACTGAATTTAAAAATACTTTTTCAATATGTAAATTTTATTTAACTATTTAGTAACCTTTTAAACTTTTCAATTTAAATTTAAAAGATATAAT
Source organism: Capsicum pubescens (assembly GCA_030864215.1). Taxonomy (NCBI): domain Eukaryota; kingdom Viridiplantae; phylum Streptophyta; class Magnoliopsida; order Solanales; family Solanaceae; genus Capsicum; species Capsicum pubescens. The sequence goes on along the minus strand of CM061541.1, from coordinate 79,338,493 downwards.
AAAAATACTTTTTAAAAAATAAGTTTTGAAATATAAAGAGATAACTTTATAAATTTATTAAAACTAGAGATAATGACTCTCTAAATAAGTAACAGAAATATGCGGTGTAGTTTATTTAGAACTCATTTGCAGCTCCTTTAAACTTATCCTACCAGGTATTGTAATCTCATATAATTTCTTATTTTAAGATTTTGAAATTACAGTTTATTTTTATCCAAATTAATATGTCAACTAGCAATATAAACGGGGATGCATTCCATTTTGACTTCCTCTCTTTACTATTAACAAATAGCTTCTTCTCCTCCCTTTTTATGTTTTTATTTTATAGTTAAGTTTATTTTTTTAATGCCCACGATTTCATTTATGTGTAATTTTGAGGTTCAAAGACATCTTATTGATTAGCTTAATGAAATCAAATATTTATCTTTTTAATTGTTGTTGTGTTGATTAATTTTCTCGCAGATATACAAACGGCTTGACATAAAGTATATTAGAAAAATAATATTACTATGTGATAGCAACAAATGAATAACCTTTTTATATGCTTCAAAGTATTAGTCAATAATTAAAATTGCCTTATATTATACACAAAAAAGTAAGAGAAATTGTGCAAAATATGTTGATTTCATTAAGCAATTGCATAAAAAATTGTTAATTGTTATTATATGAATTGGTTATTTTGTCCAGGAAAGTAGCATGTTCAATTGATCAAATTATAGAATTTGGATATCTTAAATGAAGGTACGACATTAATTTTAAAATATCTATTAAGGCAAGATATCCAATGAAATATTGCAATTGAAATTACCTAATAAGATTTTTTATATGGAATTTGGTGAAATTTAGTGAATCAGAAAAAGTGAAAAACACACCATGTATTTGGAACATGTCATGAAAATTTATGTTAAAAGTTCAATATTTTTATTGTTGTTATTATGTTATTGTTATAGCATTATATTTATCTTTTGTTATAGATGTAACTAGAGAAAAATGAAGAAAAGGTGTCTTTTAAGTCTTGAATAAAGGATTGATGATATTGACCAACTTAAATGGCCAAACATAATTAGGAAACTTGATTAAGTTTATTGTGAACTTGATTAATATTTTCAAAACTTTCTAATCTTTCAAAAATACAAATCAACCCATCCCACACCTCTCTTCAATCCAAATCATCGACAGTTTCTCTTGATAATCTCTCAACTCCCTCCCAACCAACAATTCTGCAAAATTTCTCCCTTCAAGCTCCGACGATAAATAGTTGGGTGAGTTTCTTTTCGACTTTCAACCGTCTATCAACGTGAAAAAAAGAGGAACTTGAGCCAACTTCTTCGGCGACAACAACTTCAAGTTCTTCGTCGTCCCATTTCTTCTTTCACAGATAAAAAATTATGACTTGAGCCAACTTCTCTTCTAGATTGGTTAACAATTTTAATATTTCTTGCTTAAATTTGAAATGTGAATTGAATAAAATTCTAATTTTTGGTATTTATTCTCTACTCTTTCTGGTGTGAAATATAATTTTTTTATTGTTATTGTAGTTCTTATTGTCGAACTATTGATTTGATTTATTGGTGATTTTTGGTCACCGTTGATGTTCTTAGTGTGCGTGTGTGTGTGTTGGTGTTGCTGGATTAATTTATTATTTTTCTTGATAAAAATGGTGATGTAACAGACTAACCATCTGATGCAACAGATTAACTATCTGATGCAACAGATTAATAATCTGCTGCAACAGATTAATAATCTGCTGCAACAGATTAACCATCTAATGCAACAGATTAACCATCTGATGCAACAAATTAACCATTTGATCCAACAAATAAAATATCTTATGCAACAGATTAAACATCTAATGCAACAAATTAAACATCTAATGCAACCGACGAACACAATAGATCATTCATCTGTTGCGACAGATGGCTCTTCTGTTTGGAAGAAATCTAAACAATATTGATCCAACAAATAACTCATTTGGCAACAAATGAGTGATCTGTTTCAACAGATGTGTGGCCTATTTTTATTGTTTCCAATGAATTACTCATTCGCTTCAACATGTTTCTTATATGCTGCAACAAACATCTTACCCGGTGCAACAGATGAGTAATCTATTTTTATTGTTTCCAACGGATTACTCTTTCACTGTAACAGGTTGGTTATATACTGCAACAGATAACCTACCTGGTAAGTGATCTATTTTTATTACTTCCAACAAATTACTCATCCGCTGTAACATGTTGGTTATATGCTACAACAGATATCCTATCTGGTGCAATAGATGAGTGATCTGTTATAATTATTTCCAACGAAATACTCATCCACTGCAATAGGTCGGTTATATATTGCAATAGATAACATTCCTGGTGCAACAGATCAGTGATCTATTTTTATTATTTCTAATGAATTACTCATTCGTTGCAACAGGTTGGTTATATATTGTAATAGATAACCTTCCTAGTGTAACAAATGAGTGATCTATTTTTATTCTTGCCAACAGATTACTCATTCGTTGTAATAAGTTGGTTATATATTGCAACAGATAACTTTTTTGGTGCAACAGATGAGTGATCTATTTTTATTATTTACAATGAATTACTCATTTGTTGCAACAAGTTGGTTATATATTACAACAGATAACCTTCTTGGTGCAACAGATGAGTGATCTATTTTTATTCTTTCTAACAGATTACTCATCCGTTGTAATAGGTTGGTTATATGTTGCAACAAATAACCTTCCTGGTGCAACAGATGGGTGATCTATTTTTATTATTTCCAACGGTTTACTTATCCGTTGCAACAGGTCGGTTATATGTTGTAACAGATAACATACTCGGTGCAATAAATGTGTGGTCTGTTGGAACTGTTATTTTACTGTTTGCATGTTAGATTTACTTTTATCCCTTTTTAAAGATGCATTAATCAACTATAATCTATTTTGTATTCCTGTTAATTTAAGATAATATGGCTCCCAAAAGAAAAGAAACCGAATCAAGTGCAAGTAAAGGAACAAGTGAAGCAGCTAGGTTACATATAAGCTTGCTTTACAAGCGTCATCTCAATCAAGAGCAGAAGACAATGAACATAGGGAGGAAAAATATTTCAAAAGAGATGATCCAAATGCTAATAGCCCTTCCACCGAAGAGTTGGTCAAAACCTTCAGCATTGATCGTTATCTGGTGAGAATACAGTGCGATGGTGCCATAAATTTAACAGGTGATTTCGTGGTTAAGTCAGTCATGGGAAAATCTTTCGACACCTTCAAAAAAATACTTCGAGAATAAAAATTGGATTCTTATTTCAGGAAAAGCTACTTTGGGCAATATCTTGATTTACCGGAGGATAACAATGCTCGTTTCTAAATGAAAATGGTATATGATCTTCTCAAGTGTAGGTTTATATATGAAAATAAAGATAAGATATATGAGGTATGGATAAATTACTGTGGCATGCCTTTTTGTTTTGGTTGGAAGGAATTTGCCATAGTTACTGGACTAAAATATTATCCTTCTCCTCCTTCTCATATTATACCTACTCTACCCCCCCAAAAAAACACCCCGCATACTCAAAAAAAGCAAAGGCAAGTCGAGTGATCGTGATAACCTGGTGTCCATTGTTGGTCCAAGCTTCAAAAATAAAAATTTGATAGAAGCGTTGAAAGGTAAAAGACTTTCAAAGAAACACAAACAATCATTGTTCTTGGTTTGGTTTGTACATAATATTCTTTGGGCGAGAGATGTTGACAACAACATATGCCTTAGTTTAATAAATCTCTCCGAGGATCTTGAGGCATTTAACAACTATCCTTTGGGTTATGAAAGCTTCAAAATGATTATCAAATATTTGTTGACTCCGTTAATGCCAAAGACAGTCAACTTATATGGCTTTCTATGGGCTTTCATGGTAAATATTTCTTTTATTATGTTATGATTTATTTTTTTTCAATATTGTTATTGATTTATTGTTGTTATGTTATAGGCTTGGACATTTGAAGCCATTTCTTATTTGAGACAACAAATAAACTACCAGAAAGAATTTTTCTGTCCAAGAATCATGAGATGGTTGTCGGCCAAAACTGATAAAAATATAAAAATTCTTGATCTTTTCAATCCCCCGAAGGAAGCAGTAAGTCCAATTCTAATCAAGTTTTTTTTAATTAATGATTATTTTAAATGATTTTATCATTATTCTAATATATGTACTGATTTATTTTAGATTATCCATCCATGGCTTGTTCCGACCAATCGAGAGTTGAAGATGCCATTTTTTCTTACTTTACGGTCTGTGCAAACTTTATCGGATCCTAAGGTCGTTCATAGAATAAAAATGAAATTGTTAGGAGCAACAACCATCACAAGAAAAATAATTTTGGAGGGTGGGCTTGTTGTTGTTGATGATGGTAGTGGTAGTGGTAGTGGTGCTACTGTTGGGGATAATGATGCTCCTCTTACAATTTTTGAAATAACAAACCATTATGATTCTGATCATACTGGTTATACAAATTTTTCTCCAGATTTTTTCACATCTAGCGAATGTTCTGCATGCAAATGTCAAGACTGTAAGACAAAACATGATGGAGTGATTAATGCTATTAATGCACTAATTGCTCCTGTAAGGGAAATGACATCTAAGAGGGGTGTCATTCCATCAAAGAGGATTTCATATCCATACACTCCACTAGAGATCAAGGTGGCTAGGAGGAGAAGGAAAAATATTTCCAAGGCATCATCAAGCATCGAAAAAAGTAAAATTGCAATGCCTCTGTCTTTGTCTTGCACCACTATTCAATGTGCAAGGGCCCAGGAGAGCAGCATTAGCTGAATAAGGTGAATGTATATCATCTGTTCCAACAAACAAACAGGTACATATCTGTTTCAACAGATGATATATCTATTGAAAATTATCAAAAAGATATATACATCTGTTGCAACTGTTGTCTAACCAATTGCATCAGATGTGTTATCTGTTGCAATATATGTCCGTCTATTTGAGCAAATCAAATAGGTTTTCATACTGTTTTAATTCCTACCAACAGATAAGTCTTATGTTGCAACAGATGGTTCATCTGTTCAAAATTATCGTACAACTCTATTTTACCTGTTCAAATTTATCCCAACAGATGATCCATCTGTTGTAACATAAGACTCATCTATTGCAACAAATGGATAATCTGTTGTATATCTGTAATTAGCATTGATAATTATGACTTTCCAGGAGGATGTTACAGTAGAAACTATTGCTGAAGAGAATAATATCACAGTTGATAATCCATCAACTGCTTCCAAAGAAGAAGAAAAAGTAGAACCTGCCAGTTCGGGAGAATGGAAGAATTACCAACATCTTAGACGAGGCTCCAAAAAACTAACAAAGTTGATCAACGACTATTCAGAATGGATTGCCGATGGGCTGTTAAAGCATCATACCGACAGGTACATAAATCAATTTTAAAGATGTTGATTTATACAATTCTTGTTGTAAGAACATAACATTAACACATATAAATCATCATGTAGAAAACAAAATGACGAACACTACAAAGTGAACGAATCAAGCCTTGGTTTTGATATGTTTGACTTTGTTGTTGCACATCCAGAAATAAAGAATTGGTTCTATTTGATATGACAGCCCAAACTTTCTGGAATGATGAGGTTTAAATACCATACATATTACTATTAATTAATACTTTATTTAATTGCATCTGCGTATTACTTTTTTCATCATGTAATCCGAAATGTTTGATAATATGTGCAACACATCGATGTCATTTTTTACTACCTCTGAAAGAAGGTCAAGTTGCAAACACAAGAACAATACAGATACAAGACAAATAATTATTTGTACAAAGTTTACATCAAACCCTTACGATAGGTATTGTTAATAACAATCGAAAGTTTCCCGAAATAAGAAATACTTAATCAACATCGTTAAAGGTTTTAACATTCTAGTTGGCTTACCTTGGCATTTGATTGATGAAGTGTACATCCCAATCAATTATGGTGATGAATTCCATTGGGTGTTGGCTATCGTCGTTCTAAAAGAGAGGCGCATCCGAGTTTATGACTCGGTCGCAAAGGAGACGTTCTGGGTTGTCGTCTGAGATACAAAAGCTGGCCAAAATATTGTCTACTTACCTTGATATGAGTGACTTTTTGGACCAAAAAGTTTGTACTGATTGGTCGACGATTGAAGCATACCAGGATAAAATAGGTAATCCATTTGATGTACAATATATTGAAGGAATATCTTAACAAATCATTGGTAGCCTGTAAGTATAAGTATTATGATTTAGTTTCATTTTATAAATTTCTCAACGCTTACATGAACTATAAGATATGGATTATCTATTTTTTTTAAAATGCAGGAATTGCGGTCTTTTTGTTGCCGCTTACGTCGAATATTTGAGCGATGGATTACAAGTACCAAATGAAGAACTTGATGTCAGATTAATCCGCAAAAGATATGCTACTCTTTTATGAAAATACGTAGAAGTGAAAGCTCAAAAACCGTACGCAAGAGATATTAAAGATCCACGATGACCAAAGCCAAATTTTGTAGCACCGAATGAAGAACAAGTTGTCCATATTGAGTAGATCTTTTATCTTGAGTATGTCAAAGTAATAACCTCTCCTCCTTGTTTAACTTGTTGATTTATTTATAGAGTAGATCATTTGTACCCATAATAATTTTTTTCTATTTTATTTTTTTATTGAGTTATTTTATGTAATTTCTAAAGGCTTCGATTTATTTATGCTGTCTATGAATATAATTTAATCCTTAGTTTTATTTTGAACTTGTTAATTGAAATGGAATACTAGATTAAAATATCGCAACAGATAATACATCTGCTGCAACAGACGACATATCTTATCAAACAGATTTAGACATATGTTGCAACATGTAGGTCATCTGTTGGAAATTATATAACAGGTCTTCCTATTTTTTTGATTTGTTCCAATAGATTACCTATCAGTTGCAATAGATAGATTATATGTTGCAACAGATTGTATATCTGTTGCGATAGATCGACTGAGAAACATCTGCATAATGCAATAGATGACCAACCTATTACAATAGATAATTAATCTGTCACAACAAATATAATATCTGTTACAACAGATAGACAATCTATTGCACTATAAAATTCAACTTTCGTCAAACATAAAAAATTGCCACTACATGTAATGTAAAGTGAAGTAGCTTGAAATAAAAAATTGTTATCGTGTTCATCTTTGTTTTTGTACATATTCTTTTTTACACACGGGCTCTAAGCCTTTAGTTAGTACCCCATAAGCCCTGACCTCTTGCATTTTTTCCACAACGGCATTGGACAGACCTACCATTTCTGTGTCGGTCAATAAACACTCGATGTATGCAAGCGAGTAAGGACTGCACGCGGCACCGATGTTATTTTTTTGAAGTTGGATGTTTTTATTTCGACCATCAAAATCCCATGATTTTTTTCCCAAGACTTCCGTCGGCAAATGATCCATCAGTTTACTCTGCGTTAATAACTTGGGGAACAACTTCATGAGTAGCTGCACGTGGGCTAAAAACTTGGCCTCCTTGAAGACAGATAAGTTGTAGTCATAAACCTTAATCTTTCCCTCATCGAGTAGTATCTCAACAACGAGAAAATGTTTGACTTCCACGTTCATGACTGCAAGGATTCTCTTTGCCTTGGTCCAGCTCTTGCCATGTGAATATAACCTCTTCCTTCTAATATATTTAATCATGTCTTCATCCCATTAGAACGTAGAAACTAACCGATCAATTCCAAGGCCACCGGGATGAGCTTGCCTATGGAGAGCATCGTACCTACTCTTGAAATTTTTGTAGAAGTTGAGATCCATTATCCTATCGGCAGCATCTTAAGCATCCGGGTACGCTAATTGCCTACCCCTCATGAGGCAGAGAATTTCATCAACATACTGTGGTATAAGAAGACAATTTTTAAATAAGTTAGTAATTGTAAAGAAGAAAAACACAATGGAAAGATTCTGTTGCAGAGGGTTCTCTAAATCAGTTCACAGATTACCCAGCTAACGTAACTTATGCAACAGATGTGTATTATGTTGCAACAAAATATACAGTTGTTGCAACAGATTACATATCTGTTGTGTAGATTCTTCTTGATGGAGTAGATAGGAAGGCTAGGTTATCAAAAGTAAACTTACATTATCCACGTACCACTCACGTATATTTGTCATACTCATGAAGTCTTTGGCGAAAAAGAAATGCATGGTGTATTCTTGTGGAACCTTTGTCTTGTCAGTCATAATTTTTTGCAGTTACTTCTTCCCTTCGTCGCCAAGTGGCACGTATATGTCCACCTTCTTCAGCGGCCCCTGAACATCAACAACTCTTGAAGCGAGAGGAGTTGCAATTTTTTTGGATTTCCGATTAGAGAGTACTTGGCTAATTGCTCTTTTCTTCCTTCTAACCTCCGCTGTAGGGGTATGGATCCCTCACCTTATTAGATGGTATGACACCTCTCTTGGATTTTAACTCCTTGGCAGGTTCAGCAATAGCCTCTAGGTTTTTAAAGAGTTTATCCTCTCAGTCCTTGCATATTTTGCATTTGCAATGAGAATATAAGGGTGAAGGGGAGGGGTGAGAGGGACCTGTATAAGGGGTGTTTTCAAACGTATTTATTTTTTTCTGAGCACCAACATACTCATAGTCACGACTAGTAGCAGTTGCAGCATCAGGATGGCTACCACTATCATCAACAACTCCACCAGTAACACCCCCAGAAGAAGCACCTGGATCTACTGCAGTAGGTTGGTCATGAAGAGCTTCAATATTAGGCTGACATTGACTAGCTGCTCTTCTTATGGATGTTTCTCCAGCCAATTCCTTCTTTATTAACTCCACCATTGGGTCTGCTGTTATATCAACAAGACCTAGAGTAATAAAAGAAGTCATCCCCAACTCCTGCTCAGTAGGCACGATTCAAGGATGCACAACCTATAAGAAAAGACAGAAGGTATTTAAATCATATAATAATAATTTGCAGTCAGTTGGAATACATGTTAACACAACCAAATTATGCAACAGATGATATCTGCCGCAACAAATAATCTGTATTTTGCAATAGATTGATAATATATTGCATCAGATTATCCATCTGCTGCATAATTTGCAGTAGATGGGCAATCTGTTAAGTTGGGTTCAAAGAACCAGAGCAATAGATGGTTAATCTATTACAAAATATGGATCGTTTATCATAACAGATTACCCATCTGTTGTACTAGTTGCAGTTGACGAATAATCTGTTGTAACAGACGACCCATCTGTCGCAACAGATAGCACATCTGTTTTAATATCTTTCTTTGAGGAAAATTATTTTAGTTAAAAGAAGACGTACTGCATCATCCGGAGGGTTAAATAGATCAGCCTCTTTAGTATTTTTTTCGTTGCCCTTTGCAACCAACCACCTAAGGATCCTTGGATGAGAAACCTCATCCGGGTAATCCTTGAACTGCTTTTGGAGGAGAGGAATGGTTTCACATGCTCAAGCCTAAAAAATGTAAATAGGAAGCAAGTAAAAAAAATTCATAATAACTATATTCAATGTAAATTAATGGATGAGTAAACATAGTGATCAATTTTACCATGAAAGCCCAAGGAAAGCTGTATAATGTGATCGTCCGTTTGGATAGCTTTGTAAGTAAATATTGGACAGTCAAGTAGTAGCTGTTATATCCCCAGGGATAATCGTTGGATTTCTCAAAATCATCAGCAAGAGCCAATAATTCATCTTCTATGACTTTCCTGACATCTCTTGCCAATAAAATGGAATGAACAAACCAAACTAAGCAAAATTTCTCCCCGTAGTGCTTTGGTATGTTTTTATCCTTGAGATATTCCATCAAATCCTCCACTTTATAGATATGTCCAACAATGCCCAACAACCCATCTTTTTTTCCCTTGCATTTGTTGGACCCTTTGTGGGGTATTTTCTTGATGAGAGGTTCTTCTGGATGATGACATCTCAAGCCCGTCACTATGTCAACCTCTTTCAATCCAAAACAAACTGGCATGCCACAATAGTTGATCCAGATTTCATCCATATTTTTTTCGCACTCATTCGAATCTTTATTATCCCCGCTTACTTGATCCTGGGTTTGAGAAGACCATATACCATGCTTATTGGGAAACGGAGAGTGCAGTCCTCAGACAACTTTAAAAAGTATGCATAGCAGATCCTCTTAAAAAGTTTGTCTATGTTTTTATTCTTCATAATAATCCTAAGTTCATCAAAACGTTTCTCCAACTGACATTTAAGTATAAGATCACCAGTTACTTTTTTAGGGCTATCCTTCGGCATCACAACTCGAAACCTGTCAATACTAATAGTTTTGATAGAATCATGCTGAGATTTCGATATTAACTTACACCCTATTGGTGAAAAGGAGTTATCACTTTCCTCAGCTTCATTTTTCCCTGACTGAGATTGTTCAGGAAGTTCCTCCGAATCTATCTGTACTCTAGCCTTTTTTGTTGGGTGGTCAGAAGTTGATCCACTTTCAGTTTCTTTTCTTTTGGGAGACATCTTTTAACTACAAATAATAGAAAAATAAAAAATACATTGCATTTGATGTCTGCATAATTTTTTGAAAAAAGGTAAGATAAATTTCAATAAATTATTCTATGCCACATTACAAAAAAATACTCCAACGGATAACCCATCAGTTGGAATAGATGGGGAATCTGTTTGAAGACCTATTTAATATCTCCCAATAGATATTCCACCTGTTGCAACAGATGGACCACCAAGACCACCACCAACACCACAACCAATGCTACCAAGACAAGCACCAATGCTACCAATACTAACACCACCACCAAAACCACAAATACCGACACCACCACCACCAACCACCAACAATAACACAAACACCATCCAACAATACCACAATAGTCAACAAAACACTGAGACAAAAACTAGAGTTTTCTCGGGTGCTTCCTACTTTTTTTGCATCAAAACTCAAATTGTTAACCCATTCTCGAAGATAATACAACTAAAAGTCCTTTTTTTCATCATTAACTAAAAATCCCTAATTTTTAAAATAAAGAATAAATGTAGAACTCTTCTCGAACTCTGTTACTTGCGAAGACAGAGAAAATGATGGATAGAAGCGAGAATGAAGTCAAAAATAACAACTATGTGGTAAAAAATGGAAAGAAAATCGATCTGTTTTGAAGGGTTGAGCAATATGTTGAGTAGTTTTATCTGTATTATTGAGAAAGAGAGAGAGAAAAGAGAGAACTTCAGATTTGAAATGAGGAAAAGTTTTTGACGCAAATGGATGATTTGTATGGGTTAATTTGTAATTTTAGAAAAGAATGACAAGTTTTGAAATTGTTAATTTGGTCTGAATTGATCTTAATTAATTTTTAAAATTTTAAAAGATATAGTTTTTAAAATATTAAGTTAATGAGAATATTTTCAACTCAGAGTGATCGATCGATGACTCGGGTGGGGATGAATGGAATACCAACACCATGCAATTGCAAAGACTCAATTGAAGTTATAGTTGACCCTGCAAACTCATTCATCCCTAGTTCCACCTAAATCAATTAAGGTACTAGCTTAACATTAAGTTAATGAGAATCTTTTCAACTCAGAGTGATCGATCGACGACTCGGATCGAAATGAATGCAATACCAACACCATGCAATTGCAAAAACTCAATTAAAGTTGTAGTTGACCCTACGAACTCATTCATCCCTAGTTTCACCTAAATCAATTTAGTTACTAGCTTAACATTAAGTTAATGAGAATCTTTTCAACTCAGAGTGATCGATCGATGACTCGGGACGGGATGAACGCAATACCAATACCATGCAATTGCAAAGACTCAATTAAAGTTGTAGTTGATCCTATGAACTCATTCATCCCAAGTTACACCTAAATTAATTTAGGTACTATCTTAAGATTAAGTTAATGAGAATCTTTTCAACTCAGAGTGATCGATCGATGACTCGGATCGGGATGAACGCAATAACAACACCATGCAATTGCAAAAACTCAATTAAAGTTGTAGTTGACCCTACGAACTCATTCATCCCTAGTTCCACCTAAATCAATTTAGATACTAGCTTAACATTAAGTTAATGAGAATATTTTCAACTCAGAGTGATCGATGACTCGGGTCGGTATGAACGCAATACCAACACCATGCAATTACAAAGACTCAATTAAAGTTGTAGTTGACCCTATGAGCTCATTCATCCCTAGTTACACCTAAATCAATTTAGGTACTAGTTTAACATTAAGTTAATAAAAATCTTTTCAACTCAGAGTGATCGATCGGTGACTCGGGTCGGGATGAACACAATACCAATACTATGCAATTGCAAAGACTCAATTGAAGTTGTAGTTGACCCTACGAACTCATTCATCCCTAGTTCAACCTAAATCAATTAAGGTAATAGCTTAACATTAAGTTAATCAGAATCTTTTCAACTCAGAGTGATCGATCGATGACTCGAGTCGGGAGGAACGCAATACCAATACCATGCAATTACAAAGACTCAATTAAAGTTGTAGTTGACCCTATGAACTCATTCATCCCTAGTTCTACCTAAATTAATTTAGGTACTAGCTTAATATTAAGTTAATGAAAACTCATTCATCCCTAGTTCCACCCAAATCAATTTAGGTACTAGCTTAATATATAAGTTAATGAGAATCTTTTTAACTCAGATTGATCGATCAATGACTCAGATCGAGATGAACACAATACCAACACCATGCAATTGTAAAGACTCAATTGAAGTTGTAGTTGACTCTATAAACTCATTCATTCATCCCTAGTTCCACCTAAATCAATTGCAATTAAATCTGTTACAACAAACGACTGAGCTATTGGAAATTTTCAAACAAATATTCATATCTATTGCAACAGATGGCATATCTGATTTAATTATCAAATAGACATTTGCATCTGTTGTGACAGATGACTGAGCTGTTGGAAATTTTCAAATAGATATTGATATCTATTGTAACAGATGACATATCTGATTTAATTATCAAATAGACATTTGCATCTGTTGTTATAGATGACTGAGCTGTTGGAATTTTTCAAATAGATATTGATATCTGTTACAACAGATGACGTATTTGTTTGAAAATCTTTTTTTTCTTTTAATTTTAAAGCAAGCTTCTGTCCGAGTAGATAAAGTAGTACTACTAAAGGCAGTAAAAAATGTTTCTTGGATAACTCAAAAATCTCATTGAGTAGTCTTATCTTGTCTTTTCAATGTCACCCATCTTCTTCCTCGTGCCCCTCAAATTATTAATGAATATTGAAATCCCTAATACATCTAGAATTATCTCATCTCTCCTTCAGTCCTAAATTTATTTTATTCATCTCTTATCTTTTTCTTTCTCTCCTCTTTGGGGTTATCACAACCTTTTTCTCTTTGTTTTCTTTTCTCTTTCTCATAAAGATCCATTTGGATCTAAACCGATCCATATCTCTCCTCAACTAAAATTATTGTTTTGATCCCCTTTTGACATTAAGGTATGGTTCACTATTGCTCTTTCATTCTTGTCTTCTTCTTTGCAAGTTATTTACACCTGATTTTTATTTAATTACCATTTACCTATATCATATTTATTTAAAAAATTTTAAGGAACTTTTAAGTGTTAAATAAAAGAACCGAGGATTTTTATTATAATATGCAAAAAAGTCATCTGTTGGGAGAAGTTTAAAAGCCTTGTTGGCAGTATCATTTTTTTATTTGTATTTTATTTATTTCTTTGTTGTTGATGCTGTTATTGGTATTATTGGTAGGGTTGACGTTGTAGGAACTTGTGGTATGGTATTATTAATGGTGTTGGAACAAAGGATGTTGCTTCTTTATTGTTGATGATGTTGTTGGAACAAATGATGTTATTTCTTTGTTGTTGATGTTTTTATCTGTTATTTCTTTGTAGTTTATGCTATTGTTGATGTTGCAGCAGACAGAGCAAATGTTGGAATAAATCGAAACACTAACAAGGATGGTTTGATGTATTCCAACAGACTCCACATCTAATGCAACAAGCTTCACATCTATTGCAACATGCTCCACATCTGATGCAACAGGCTCCACATCTGATGCAACAGGCTCCACATCTATTGCAACAGACTCCACATCTATTACAACAGACTCCACATCTATTGCAATAGATGGATAATGTTCTTTCTATTCTTCTCTTATTTGACATTAATTTTTCCTCTTCTTTGTAGATATAAGGAACTGAAAGTTGATCAACTTTTTCCCAACCAAAACGAGGCTACAGTAAAGATGGGTTCGGAGGAGTAAGCTACTTGCAGATAGAATCACTTCATATATGGGTGGTATGTAGTACTGATAATGTTATCATGAAAACACACATATAGTCTACTGATTTTGTTATGCTGTTTTACCATTTAGTTATTGACCATTCAAACAAGATATTTGCAATTTTATAGTTAAGTTTAATAGGTCTGAACTGATAAGGCTGAGAGACCATGAATATGATTATGATACCCTGTTAAGATTTAATGTCGGTTGTTGCTCATTTTTATGTGTCAAGCACTGTGAAGGGATCTAGTTTTGGTGTCATGGTAAAGAGATTCAATAGAGATTGGACTAACTTTTAGGGTGCACTGGACTCTGAGAGGGCCTTGATAACGCTCAAATTACACTCTTGAATGGGTGTAAGTGATCGTAGTCAATATAAAACCCAACTAGGTTGGGGTCGAATCCCACAAAGAACAATGTGAGTGACGATTAAACTAGTTTGAAACTAAAGCTACAAGTTAAATTCAAACAATCAATATAAAAAGATAAAATAGGGGGTTTTGGAGATTAGCAAATAATTTTTTTGGTCACTTTAATTTTAGTGTTTGAAATCAGTCTAAATGGGAAACCAGAGTTATGTTCACTATGGGTTTTGGAATTGACAGATACTAGGTAATGCTTGGGATTCTTAAAGTAAGTAGAAACAACAGAATATCCCTGGCGATGGTACTATCTGACTTATCTCTCGACCTCACCAGAAAATTTATCATCTAATTCTCTCTAACTTAGATAACTTATCTATTTCCAATAGGATTTTATCTCAGGTAGATCAATCCAGTTACGACATTGATCATTAAACAGAAGGTTGGTAGCTTCCGAGTCCTTGTTGATAATTCATGACCTCTATTCTATTTCTCCGTTAGAAGAAAATAAAACCTAAGGCATAACCTAATGTTTGCAACCAGTAGATTTCAGTTAAAACAACAGAATTTTAAGACGTCCTACTGCTCTTTGAATCCGTTAAATACCTAGTAACCTATCAAACCCTAGTCCATGGATCCCATAACTCCGGCTAATGGAATTAGCCACTCATGATTTGATGAACGAAATACAAAGTTGAATTCATAATAATAAGGATAAACTTAGGAACGGATGAAAAGCAACAAGTAGTTTCTTTAATTTAATCCCCAAAATAGGAATCCACAAATAGTTGATAAGTGTTCAAGAAAATAAAACTCTCCAAAACTAAAAAAAGAGAACTTCACGAATAAATCGTAAAAGATGATATTTATACTAAAGCCTAATTAAGGAAATAAAACAGCAAATTCAATTAATTCTTGGATTAGGTGACGCCCAAGCTGACGCCGCGTCAAGAGTCTGACGCCCTATCACAGATGGCGTCAGACTTTCTCCAGTTTCTTCAATTCTCTGCCTTAGGCTGACGATGACTCTGACACCGCGTCAAGGATCTGACGGCGTATCACCAATGTCGTCAGATGTCTTCTCTTATTGCTGATTTTCTGCTTGAGGTTGATGCCATTCTTGACGCCTTATCACCCACTTGACGCCTCATCTCAGACGTCGTCAGAATTGCTTCTCAGCTCTAATTCCCTGGTTAAGGCTGACGCTGCTTCTGATGGGCTATCACAAGGCTGACGACTTATCACGGATGTCGTCAGCCATGTTTTCTTCTTTTTTTCTCAGATTTTCAACTCTTTTGCTCCATTGTTATTTATTTCCATTCCTTCAGCCTTTTACTGCAATATCATGAGAAAACACATCAAAACAACAAGAGTTGCTTCAAAATTCACAATTATTTTGAGCTAAAAAGCATTAAATGTGTTAGCTTTTGCTCACACATCAACACCCTCAACTTAAAACAATTGCTTTTCCTCAAGCAACAAACTAACTAAGCGTATACAAAGTACAAGTTGGCAGCTAACTATTCATATCAGTTGAGAATACATGCACCATCTCTAAGGTCAGTCAAATTAAGAGTAACTGTGTCTATTATTGAAAACACCCATGTAACTCACGAGGATCAAGGTATGACAAGAATTTTAGCAATAACAACCCAGCACATACCCAAATCACACTATCCGAATAAGAAAGTGATTAGTAACATACCTAGTGTGCCCTCACAACAAAGAAATCCCTTTTTCACTCATGTCAGAATTTACATACATAAACACAGGGATAAACACAAAACTCACTCTCAGAATGAAGTTCCAACATTGCGCATCAAATACCATAGGCTTGCCCTTATAGTCAGTACCCAAATCGTCAGACAGGTCAGTTAGGATCACTATAGGGCTTTTCTTAAGCTTGTAACGTAGGCTGGGGGCTGGTATGATATTCACGGATATTTCAGAGTGACTATTCCTCCTTGATACTACACTAAATTCTTAGGGTTTCAACTCCAAACCTTTTTTTCTTCCTCTCTTTTATTGATCACACATGCTCAAGATGGATGCGGTCTTTTCAATTATCACATTAACTTTTTATCATCTTTTACACAACTTTCTCATTTCTTATTCCTTTTTCACCGCACCAAACTTTTTATTCTTTTCTTTTATTCTTCCTCTCTTCATACCCATTTTGTATCACACACCCCTATGATAGCTACCCTCAACTTAGGCTGCTTGCCTAAGTCAAGGTGCACAGTATCCAAGGAGGACCAGGGCCAAAACAAGTTCATTGTGATGTAAACCGGAAGGTGAGAGGTGTCGTAGAAAGAAATAGGCTAATTAGACTCAAAATAGGGATCAAGAGATATTATGCACATAGGGAAGATTATTTTGGCTAAAGTGAGCTAAAATAAAAAATGGCCTATGATTCTCTCCTAACTCCTATCCTATGACCATGGCAAGACTAACTGGGCAAGTTCTAGATTCAACACACAACGGGAACTGAGTAAGACCTTACACACATAAGGCACACAAGTATCTTGCATATCACTACATATCCAGTTCATGCACTTGTTTAACAAAGGTTATTCAGTTGCCAGACTAATGCCACAAAAAGATACACCGTGGTTACAAATAGATGCAATTCACATAGTAATATATCAGACCAATGGAAACGTGCTAAAAAATCTCAAAAACAAGTTAACTGCCTTAGTTACTTGTATTTTTCCTAGTCAACTACAACACATCACAAAACAAGCGTAATACGCCTAAACATGCCGGCTTTACTAGGAACAAGACTCCGGGGAAAAGAGGCACGATAACAAAAACCCCAGGAGGACATTAACACCCACAAGTAGACCCAACACCCTCAACTTAAAATCATGCAATGTCCCTAATGCGTCAAACCAAAATAAGAGAGTTAGAAACATACCTGTGGAATCATGGGTGCGAAGATCTGATGTCAATCACATAATGAGAATACAAACAACAAAATACCTTGGGTTGCCTCCCAAGAAGCGCCTAATTTATTGTCGTGGCATGACAACATCTAGTCATCCTTTATCCCTCCACTTTGACGATTTGAATTATCGGCCCATCTTTTGATCTTTACATCTTTTAGGTCTGTTGGGAAAATGCGAGGGCATGATAAGGAATGTTCTATCACGCCACTTCGAAGACTTGAACCGCTTGCCCAATTTTGCATCGAACTTTCGTGTGGGCTCATTAGGAAATGATGAGGATCTTAAAAAGCCACTAAATGGATATCAATCTTTAAGCTTCTTGGACTTCAAGACTGGGGTTGTAGTATACCCTTTTGGAAAGATAAACTCCAAAATGTAAGAATTTTCCTTCTCATTTTCAAAATTCATCATTTGCTTGGGTGGTTCGACTTTCTTCACATCCACCAAGCATAATGTTGAAAAGTGGTTCGAATGAGGATTGACTCTCAATTCTGGAGTAGCGTCTCTATTAGTATCTTTACCCCAAAATGGACTAGAGTCTTCACAAGGATTGTTCTTGATTTCTTCTTTCAATTCTAGTACCATTTCCTCATCTTTGGCATCTTCGTTCATGAATGGTTCAGTTGGTTGGGAAATCTTTAATGGAAGATCAACATCAATCTCATCATCAGTATAGGATTCTTGCTCTCTATCTTCACACTCTTCCATTATGTTAAATAATTCCACATACAAGATATCATCTAAACATAATCTAGAAGAATGCTTTGAATAATTGACCTCTATATCCATCTCCTTATGGATGATCGGCTTCATATCTTGATGCATATCACATACGATATCATATGTTTCTTTCAGGAGATCCAACATTCGTTGAAACATAGCTTCAATGCCACTCTTACTGGTGCTTCGTTCTTCCTTTTATTGACCATAAGACCTATCAAACTCATAAGAAGAACTAGAATTTGGGTTAGCGCAATAGGGGGAGGGGGCATTTGGTCAATCACTCCAATGTGCATCTAGACCGCCACATAAAGAACAATCATACTCCCGGTAGGATGGAGATGGTGCACACATCTCTCTCCAGAGAGAATATCTACAATCTTGCCAAAAGTGAGGTCCATCACAATATGGACATGGATCATCAAGATAAGATTTCCAACCACCAAGCTCATATTTATTCCACGATGCCATAGTAATAAGTAAATTAAAATAAAAATCTACCTAACACAAAAAATAAAAGAAAACTAAAAACAAATATTTACAAGTTTGAATTCAAGATAGTAGGCTAAAATTCCTAACCAACTCAATACGCCAAATTGTTCCCCGACAACGGCGCCATTTTTGATAACGCTCAAATTACACTCTTGAATGGGTGTAAGCGATCGTTGTCAATATAAAACCCAACTAGGTTGGGGTCGAATCCCACAAGGAACAATGTGAGTGGCGATTAAACTAGTTTGAAACTAAAGCTACAAGTTATATTCAAACAATAGATATAAAAAGATAAAATGGGGGGTTTTGGAGATTAGCAAATAATTTTTTTGGTCACTTTAATTTCAGTGTTTGAAATCAGTCTAAATGGGAAACCAGAGTTATGTTCACCATGGGTTTTGGGAATTGACAGATACTAAGTAATGCTTGGGATTCTTAAAGTAAGTAGAAACAACAGAATATCCCTGACGACGATACTATCTGACTTATCTCTCGACCTCACCAGAAAATTTATCATCTAATTCTCTTGAACTTAGATAACTTATCTATTTCCAATAGGATTTTATCTCAGGTAGATCAATCCAGTTATGACATTGATCATTAAACAGAAGGTTGGTAGCTTCCGAGTCCCTGTTGATAATTCACGACCTCTAGTTTATTTCTCCGTTAGAAGCAAATAAAACCTAAGGTATAACCTAATGTTTGCAACCAGTAGATTTCAGTTAAAACAACAGAATTTCAAGACGTCCTACTGCTCTTTGAATCCATTAAATATCTAGTAAACTATCAAACCCTAGTCCATGGATCCCATAACTCCGGCTAATGGAATTAGCCTCTCATGATTTGATGAATGAAATACAAAGTTGAATTCATGATAATAAGGATAAACTTACGAACGGATGAAAAACAAAAAGTAGTTTCTTCAATTTAATCCTGAAAATAGAAATCCACAAATAGTTGATAAGTGTTCCAGAAAATAAAACTCTCCAAAACTAAAAAAAGAGAACTCCACGAATAAACCCTAAAAGATGCTATTTATACTAAATCCTAATTAAGGAAATAAAATAGCAAATTCAATTAATTCTCAAATTGGTGACGCCCAAGCTGACGCCGCGTCAAGAGTCTGACGCCCTATCACGGATGGCGTCAGACTTGCTCCAGTTTCTTCAATTCTCTGCCTTAGGATGGCAATGACTCTGACGCCGCGTCAAGGATCTGACGGAGTATCACCAACGTCATCAGATGTCTTCTCCTATCGCTTATTTTCTGCTTAAGGCTGACGCCATTCTTGACGCCTTATCACCCACTTGACGCTATGTCACAGATATCATCAAAACTGCTTCTCAGCTCCAATTCCCTGGTTAAGGCTGACGCTGTTTCTGATAGGCTATCACAAGGCTGGCGATTTATCACGGATATCATCAGCCATGTTTTCTTCTCTTTTGCTCAGATTTTTAACTCTTTTGTTCTATTATCGTTTATTTCCATTCCTTCAGCCTTTTACTGCAATATCATGAGCAAACCCATCAAAATAACATGAGTTTCTTCAGAATTCACAATTATTTTGAGCTAAAAAGCATTAAATGTGTTAGCTTTTGCTCACACATCAGGCCTTCGAATCCTTCCACTGCTTCAACAAAGAATAGAAATCAATATAGTTATTGCTCTAACCCAATTTATATGATTGGGTTGCTCGGTGTGATGGTTATACGCCAAAAGGTGTGGTAGGAGAATGCCTGCGAGGGTAAATAAGGGGTTGATGAAAGATTATATCAACTGAGAGCTAATTAAAGAGAAAACATAGGGTAGAAAGGAACTTCTAGCGAATCTGACCAATGAAACTGACTTAGAACATGAGAAATCTGAATCAAGTGCAAATATGAAAGTGTATTCGATAATGAAAAATTTGTCTGTTAATTCTCTGATAGAAAAATAGTGCAGATGGACACTTTGCTAGGGAGTTGCGACTAGGTAGCGTGGTTGGGATTATAGCCTAGATTGAAAATAGTAGAAAACTAAGAAAATAGCCCTACGAGTATCGAGGATTGAAATGGTGTACAGTAAGTCTAGAAAATATGCGCTAATAACAGTTGCAGTTAAAATATGTAATTTAAGTGAAGGCTATAATTTTTGAATTTTAAATTGCATCTCATGCCTTTTTGTTTGTGGTTCCAATTAGGTCCACTGTTGTTGACCTGATCAAAACCACAAATATGATTGAAAGACAGATTGAGTATCATTACTTCCTTAGCAATATGTATATAATTGATTGTGTTTTATAGCCTTAGCATGCTTTCAACATATCTTAGAAAAGATTAGAGGCTTGCTGTAGTATGTGAATCCTGATAATTTTCAATCTTGCCTCCAGCTTACCGATTTGGTCTTTAAGTTTGTCGTTGCCATCTTTGAAGTTGGTATAGAGTTTCTGATCTTTGGTGAGCTCGATTAGGAACACTTTTTTCTTTGAAGTTATGGAATTGTAGAAGGCCATCAGAACACTTTCTTCAAAAGCCTTAAATGATACATGGAGGGTCGCTATATTTGTTTTAGGTCAAAATATGTTGATGCACACTCAATCAGTGGTCCCAACAATTGTACAACTAACTTTTATCAAGTGTTGCTCAATGCAGCTTACACAACCAACCTTCAAAGGATTTGATAAATTAATTAGCAAGGAGTTACATAACGTTTGATGTAAACTGACTCTACCAAGCCCATCAAACGTTACATCAGTCCAGGCTTATTACCCTATAAAAAAACTTTGCTCGAGTTTGTGGGCAAATAAAAAATGAGCTCAGTCTCTCAACCTTTCTGCTGATCTCTCTTGTCCCATAAAGAGGACAAGATACCGGCCATGCAAAAGTTTACACCGTCAATAGAAATGCTTGCCACAACGAAAGTCTTTAGATGACATGAATAGTAATCTCTCAATCAATATTATCCTGATAACCTTATCAGTAATATAACTCCCACACATGATAGTGGATCCATCCATCTGCACGCACCTTATTCTTCGTAGCCCACTATGGCTTAAATTGAATAAACAAATGACTAACAAGTTGCAACAGATTGCACACCTATTTAAATTGTCAAACAATTGTAGACATCTGTTATGACAGATAATCATTCTATTGCTACATATGACATATCTATTGGAAAAATCAAATAGAAATATCCATCTGTTACAACAGATTATCGATATGTTGTAAGTTATCTAACAAATGGAATATAATTTTGCAACAGATTACCCATCTGTTAGATTTATTTTAAAGCAATTTTCTTTTCTTTCCGAAATACAATAAAAGATAAAATGTTGTATTTAGATCCGTTTTTTAATTTACATATTCGAAAAGTCACCATTTTTATTTAATTAAGGGATGAACAATCGTGGATTTTTGACTAACCCCTTCGAATTCAATCATTTATAAATAGGTCTCTCCTTACTCGTTCATTCTACTGCACTTACAAATATAGTTGATCTAGATTCGTACAAGAAGATTCATATCGAGTCCTTGAGGTAACTTCAAAGGTAGTTTGATAAACTCCAGAGGGATTTGGTCGACTTCAGAGCAAGGCTGAGGAGGGACCTGCTGCTGTCAAATGAAAATTATCTGGTTGACAATAATAGTAATAATAATAATAATGATAATAATAATAGTAGTAATAATAATTAGGTTATATTTTTTCTTTTAGTGTATGTATTTTTCTCCTTTTGTTTTTTGAATCTACCCAAGGGATTCAAAAATCTATGTTTGGTGATCGACTTTGAATTTTTAATTCTTATTTAATATTTAATTATCATTCTATTTATTCTTTATTCTCAACATATCGACGGTTGGTGGTAGGGATTGAGCATTTGTGGCAACAGAGGTTAATCTGATGCGACAGATGAATCATATATTGTTAATAAAAAAAGGTTATTGTTGTTATTGAGAGCGTGAAAAGACATGAATTTCCGATTATTTAATATAAAAAATAGTTCGTAAATAAATAATAAGGAAATAAATGATAAACACAATTTATAACCGTAAAAGAACGGTTATTTAATTTTAATAACTGATCGTGGCTTTTCACCATTTTTGTTTTTAAATTTATTTTTAAAAAATATTTATTTATTATATAATTAAAAAAAGTCACAATATTGGATTGAGATAATACCCAATTACCCCCTAAACTATATCCAAAAAGGTTGTGACACACCTCAACTTAAATTGGGTCCTATTACCCCCCTGAACTAAATAAAAGTGTAATTTTGACACCCTTAGTGCTTAAATGGCACATACATGGCACAACACACTGAAGTGTCCACGTAGGCACACATGTGTTCTACATAGGCACTAAGGGTGCCAAAATTTCACTTTTAATTAGTTCAGGGAGGTAATAGGACCCCCTTTAAGTTGAGGTGTGTCACAACCTTTTTGGGTATAGTTCTTGAGGGTAATTGAGTATTTTCTCTGTTGGATTAATTAACTTATATGATGATTGTTAAGAAAAAGGTGAATAGTCGTGACTTTTTGTCTAAAACACATTCAACAAACAATGTTGCTGATGCATCAAATTCCCCATCTGTTGCGACTGATGTATCAGCTGTTAGAAGAAATCAAAAAAGCTATTAAAATAGATGGTCGATTTGTTGTAACAGATCATATCTGTTGCAACAGATCATATCTGTTGCAACAGATAGTTTATCTGATGCAATAGATATACAGTCTGTTGCCAGAACTCAATAAAAATAGTTATTATTTTATTAAAGAAATGGTTATTGAAAAGGTGTTTTCAATTTTTAAATTGAGAAAAAGGTTATTTAATAATAATAAGCTGAAAAGTCATGACTTGTCACAATAATAAAAAACTCACCATCTTGATTTAATTAAGTCATTTCTTTCCACAAAAAATAATAAGGAAATAAATGATAAACACAATTTATAACCGTAAAAAAATGATTATTTAATTTGAATAATTGACGTTAATATTAAATAAGCGCCATTTCTTTTCACAGAAAATATTTTTATTTTAAAATCTATTTTTTTTGAATTTATATAATAAAAAAGTCAGTAAATTTGGATTAATGATATGATGATAATTTTTTTTAAAAAGATAGATTATCTGATGCAACAAGTTTTCTATTTGTTGCAACAGATTATATATCTGTTGTCACAGATGAGTTATCTGATGCAACAAATATAGAATCTGTTGTCACAACTCAATAAAATGGTTCTTGGAAAGAACTAATTAATTAATAATAATAATCTAAAAAGTCATGACTTATCACAATATTTTTTAATTTAATTAAGTCATAACTTTTCACAGTAATAAAAAATATAATTAATAAATGGAAGTGAATAGTTAGATTATATGTTGGAATAGATAGATTATCTGATGCAATAGGTTTTCTATTTGTTGCAACAAATGATATATCTGTTATCATAGATGAGTTATCTAATGCAACAGATTCTAACGGTTCTTGGAAAGAACTAATTAATAATAATAATATGAAAAGTCATGACTTATCACAATATTTTTTAATTTAATTAAGTCATAAATTTTCACAGTAATAAAAAATGTAATTAATAAATGGAGGTGAACAATCACACATTTAATTGGCACTCATTCAATCCTCTATAAATAGGTCCCTCCTTACTCAATCGTTCATTCAACTGCACTCTATGTATTTATTGCATTTTGTCTTTCATATTACACCTTCCACCACTTTCTCTTCCCTGACTCAGATAACTTTTTTCTTGCCAATTTATAGTATACGTTGTATTACATTCGGATATTCTCTTCTTTACTTTTGTTTTTACGTTTTTGTCAATTCATATGTGTTCTAGATATGACTGATCTAGTGTGAGACGTTGCTTTTTTGCAAGACGTCGTGAACGAACTTCGGATGCAGGTTCTGGCCTGCAATGGGAACTGGGAGCAATTAGAGCAAGAATGCTCCGTGAGATCCGCAGGCTGAGGAGGGCCTTGCTGCTACCAGTTAAAGATTGTCCGGCAGGTAATAATAATAATAATAATAATAATAATGATAATAATAATAATTAGATTTTTTTTTCGTTTAGTCTATGTATATGTATTTTTATTTATTTTTGTTTAATAAAAAAATTATGTTTGATCAACTTTGACGTTTTAATTCATATTTAATTTTTATTCTGTCTGTTATCTTCTCAATAAACATGTCGATAATTGAACGTAAGAAATAATTTTGAATTCGATAGCAATAACAAGAGTTTAAACATATTGGTTATCTATTGGGTTTGTGGCAGGGGCTGATTTGTGTTGTTCGGATTACTCATATCTTACAACAGATAAACAGTCTGATGCAACAAATAATCAGTTTGATGTAACATATAACTAGTCTGTTTCAACAGATAACTAGTCTATTGCACGACTTTGACGTTTTAATTCATACTTCCTCCGTCTCAAATTACCTGTCCCAAATTGAGATGACACATTGATTAAGAAAAATAATTAATATGCCTAGTTTACCATAATACCCCTATTAAATGATGTTTATATTTTAATTTGAATAAAAAGTAATTAATGCAAAGGGTAAAACATGGATTTTTTTTTGTCTCTTCTTGATTAATGAAAAAAGACAAGTAAAATGAGAAATCAAATTAGAAAATTTGGGACGTGTAATTTAAGACAGGGGGAGTATTTAATTTTTATTCTATCTATTATCTTCTCAACAAACATGTCGACGATTGGACGTAAGGAATAATTTTGAATCCAGTAGCAATAGTAAGAGTTGAAACATATTGGTTATCTGTTGGGTTTGTGGCAGGGGCTGATTTGTATTGTTGTAATAGATAACTAGTCTGTTGCAACAGATAAGCAGTCTGATGCAATAGATAATCAGTCTGATGCAATAGATAATCAGTCTGATGCAACAAATAACTAGTCTGTTGTAACAGATAACTAGTCTGTTGCAACAGATAAATCTTCTGTTGCTACAGATTACCCATTTGTTTAATTCATGCTACGGGCACTATAGAAGCATAAATATGAATCCAACATATGAGTCTTTCGTTGCAATAAATTACTCATCTGATGCACCAGATGAGTGATCTGTTTAAATTGTGGACACTTATGTTGGATTCATAATCGGGTTCTATCCATTGTTAGAAAAAATAGCAGTAACTGTGTACCCAGATAAAAAATTCAAATAAAAATTATAATTTTACTTACCAAAGTCACCTATGAAGTAATACCAAAGTGGAAAGTGATGTAGGAAACAAAATTTGACCTAACAACAATAGTAGCAGTAACCAAAACAATAACAATGTTCGACAAGAAGAAGATGAAGATGATAATGAAGTAGAAGATGATGATAATGAAACAAAACATGATGAATAAAGCAGCAACAATAATGAACAACAATAATCATGGAGAGAGAGAGAAAACAACACGGATGAGAAGAGAGAGAAACACACCTTTTTCCCTTCCGTTTCCTGTTATATTAACTAACATTTTGATCAAAGTGTAAATTAAAAAACTTGTGAGTTATTTTCAAATTTCCCCAACTTTCTCAATCCATAATAAAGTATTTGTCACCTCCACTCAATTATTAAGACTTGTGTCACCTACACCTCATTTTAAAACTCTTTTGTCCCCTACAGTCCAAAACCCCATGTAACTAAGAAATTTGAAGTTTCTACATATGATAATATATAATGTATACAAATAGCTCATAAATATTAAATGAATATTCAGATCTTTTCTTTTAAGTAATATGATTTAACATGTTCAAAGTATTATTAAGAAACAACATAAATAAGTAAGAATATAGTGATGAGTATTATGATGGGTGAGGGAGAGGGTGAGGATAGGAAATTATAGTGGTCGGGACGGGGTGAGATGAGTAGGGGTTGGGCTAAGTGGGTGGGGCTAGGCGGAGTGATGGATTTAGGTGACGTTTAGAGGCAGGGATAGAGAAAAAGAATTTTTTCTTAAGAAAAATTATTTTTTTGGGAGTCTAGGGTAGGGGGTGGGAGTAAGGAAAATATTTTAAAAGGAGTTTAAAAAATAATAGAAAAAAAATTTGGAAGAAGGGGTGGGGAAGGTGTTGGGTAAGGGGTCGGGTGAATGGTGTGGATTAGGGGTGGGTGGTTTAAGGAAAAAGAACTTTTATAAAAATAAAATAAAATTTATTTATTTTTGTTGGGGAGGGGGTTTGGGGGATGTAGTGAGAAAATAATTTAACAAAAATTTAAAAGGTTAAAAAATAAAATAGAATTTGGGGGTGGGGTAGAAATGAAGGATGAGCGTAAGATTTGGTGGGATGGGTGGTTTTGAGAGTAACATAAAAACTTTTAATTGATTTAATATAGAATATATAATAATAAGTATAAATAAAATACTTAAAGGTATTAATGATGAAATCAAACAATGAGAAAATTATAATAATAGAATAAAGTCTGAAAATTTTAATGAAAAATAATAAATTGTATGTGCTTAATTAGTTTTTGAATTGAAGTTGCGAAATCTAAAATTTAAAATTAGAAGTTTTGGAATTGACAAAGTTAAGTACTTTTAGTATTTGAAATGGAATTAAAAAATGACATTTAAAAAAAAAAGTGTAGTTAATAGATGAAGTTGAATTAATAGATTAAAAAAAAAGATTGAAATGGAAGGTAAGGGATTAGTTACAAGTCTTAATTGATTAGAAATATAAAGTTAAAATTTCAATAATAAAATTAATAGTAATTTGATATTTAATATTTTTAAAAATTAGTCAATGGAATATAATTAAAGAATATATCTTTTTATATCAAAATATCTAAAACAATTGTAATTGTTGTTAGTTATTAAGTATCAGTTGTAATTTCACTATTGATGATTATTTTTAATATTTTATTGACTTTGGAATTTGTTAATTTTTTACATTAAAAATTGATTAATTTAGTGTGAAGAAGTTGATCTTTTTAATGAATAATCTTTAAAAAAAATGTTTCGCGCATCGCGCGGGTTATCTATACTGGTATATATATATATAGAAAAAGTCAAGTGGCAAGATATTGAGAAGCCACGTAGAATTTTTAGGACAAAGCTTAATAATATTGTAATAAAAATTTTGAATTAAAGGATATTGAATATTTGAATTTAAAAATATATTATCATTTATTATTATATTTTCATTAGCTTAAAAATAGAAACTCATCGTTGAAGCAATAGAGATAAGCTGACAAAATGGTTCAACCCTTGAAGCATGAAGTTAACAGAAGGCCAAAGCTAGCAGAAGGGTGTATTTCTTTTAAATTGATAAAATGAATTATTTTGTAAGAGCGATTCCACAAAATTATTTTAAGAAGCGTGAATTTGGAGGATTCAAATAGCTAAAGAAATGGAGATGAATTGACAAAGGTGCTTCAATTCCTTAAGCGTGAAGCTAACAAAAGATCAAAACTAGTAGAAAGGTATTTTTTTCTTAAATTTACTAAATTAGAAAATCATGTGAGAGCGGCTCCATTGAATTTCTTTTAGATATATCTCCTCCTCCTCCTCTTCGTCCTTTTTTCTTCTTTTTTTTCTTTTTCTTCTTCTTTGTAAGACCCCGCAAAAATTCTTCACTTAATTCAGTCCTTTAAGCTTGTTAAGGGGGTCTTAGACTTAGAAAATTCTAGCTAAGTATTCAGACTTAGTGTGATTTTAGCCTTCGAAAGTTGGAAATCTTATTTCACGACCTTTACATTCATTAAATGTTGATATTTGATTTAATTCTTGATCAGGAATATCAATAGGTATTTCCAGACAAGTTTTGGATTTTTCGAACTTTGATTGAAGCATCTTTGGAATCCTAAACCAGTGAATCAACACGATCTTGGCGCGTCGCATCGACTATCATGTTGATAAATGTTTTCCCCAGCTCCCAGTGTTCAATTCCAGTGAACTAACGTGGACTCGATGTGGCGCATTGGCTATCGCGTCGATGCCAACGACGTGGTGCGTCGGCCTGTGCATCGATGATTCAGTTTACAGTCATTAAAAGGCCGCATCCTCAGGGTTAATTAAGTTTTTTTTCCACACCTTTCAGCCCCCATAACACGAAATTTAGCCCTCTTTTAGCAAAATATAATCATTCTTTCATAAATTGCTCAAGAATAAAAACACTAGGTGAATTAAATTTAAATTCAAGGCTCAAGATTCCACCGTTAATTTTACAGAATTCACCAACTAAGGTATGTGAAGTGTTCATCCAAGGGTTCCTTCCACCATTGGAGTCCAAGAAACTCTTTTAAAGCTCATGTAGAGTGATTTCATGATTTTCATGTTTTGAATTAAGTGTATTCATGATTATTATTTAGTTGGGTTTCTATTTCATGATTTATTACAAGATTCATGTAGAGTTAATTAATATGTATTCTTTATTATGTGAATTCATGTTGAAACCCTTGGAATTGTGAAATTGGAATTGCATCACGATGCCTACATGTTGTTTTAGTATTATGTGCATATATTATGTCCCACAAGGAATGACATTCTTGAATACATGACCGACATCAACAATCCATAATACAATAATTGGAGATATTTCATGGGCATTTGATTATCATAGGTTGATACGTGAATAAGATAGCATGTATACATAGCATAATTTCATAAGGCTAACTCATGAGCAATCCAACAACAATTTCAATACATAAGAATAACATAGAAGTCATTTTGGATCACAATTTAGCTATAATGCATAATTTCTATCATCCTAGGCATTTTATCAAACACCTTACATGCACAAATTAAGGCATAGGTGAAATCATTAAATTTCACAAATCAAAAACCACCAAATTCATGGATTTCAATTTATATGCTAACGTAGTTTTCATAATTTCACATAAGGATCCCAACATGGGAATCAAGAAACAACCATCACATAACTTGAGCAACCCACATCATAATAATCATGATTCATAATTTAAAATAGGGTTCTTGAGATTTATGGATGCATGGAATCCATAAATCAACACAATGCATACCTTAGTTCTTGGTTTAGCTAAGATTGATGGAGAGATTTTCTTGAAATTGAATCCCCAATTGAAACCCTAGCTTGTTCTTGAGAGAAAATTGAGACAAACTAGTATATTTTGGGTGAAGAATGTCTAAATAACGTGTTATTGGGTTTAAATAGGTATGGAAAATTGACCCTTTTAACCCTAGATGCGTCTTTTAATTTCAGTGAAATTTTCCCGAATTGCACCGCTGGCGCGACGCGGCGCTATTGCGCCGTGTCACTGGAATTTGACAACTGGGAAATTGAGGGATGGTATGACGCGGAGCCATCGTATTGCCACTTCATTTGTGAACTTAAATTTTGGTGTGATGCAGAGAAATCATGCTGAGACACTGGAAAAAGGACAATTGCCATTTTAGCTTGTGGTACGGCGCGCCACTGACCAATTTGGCACTGTTTTAGGATAGTAACCTGAAATAGTCACAATTTCATACCCGGTTATCGAATTTGAGCGAATCTTATATCGATGTAAATCTTATTGAATTTCCCATATGACAAAAAGTGAAAATCTTAACAATTCCTCATGGAATAAACTTCATTAAATTTATAAGATAATACTAGACATTCTTGAGAAAAAATTAGTTAGGAAACTTTGGGGTATTACTGAAGTAATAGTTTCAATATAATAGTGAAGCAATACATGTAACAATAGTTGAATATAGAGAATAACAAGCTAGGGTTATGTCCACCTTTTAGTTTTTAATATCTTCTAACTATGGGTGTTAAGAGTTCATACATGCATGTACTTATAGAGAAACGTATTCTAATTTTCAATCCAAGCGTTTCTTAACCATTCAGTTTAGTTCTCTCGACTCAAAAGTGTTTACTCAATTATACAATATCTCCAAGTTGTTAATCCTGTTTAGGCATTAACGTGTGAAATAGCGGTTGAAACCCCTATTTTGTTGTCACTACTCTCTTTTCCAAACATTAACCTTTCTATCGAACATGTTATATTTCAATGGCACATTCTCTATGTTTGCAAAAACGAGAATTCAAGAATAACGAAGAGAGTATGATATAAGTAAATCAATACATAATGAATTCAAAACCATAGAAATAGATAGTATTCTACAAGGTTTCCATAACCCTAACCAATAAGCTTAGCTACTCATGGACAAAATGAAAATCACCATAAGTATGTTCATCATACCAAAAACTAGAAGATGATCTTGGTGTGTAAATAGTGAACTAATAGAAAAATGTTTTCTCTCTCACCAAGATAAGCTGCCAATCTCTACTTCAAAAATAATACAAAATAATGAATAATGATAAAAATTCAGCATCAAGTCTTTTTAATAATCTTTTCTCTCATAATTGCCTTTTAAGTCCTTGAACTAATTATAAATGACAAATTAGTCTTGGACATAGTTTCTTGGCGTCACATTTGGTCCAACGAGCTACTTTTCTCTTGTGTGATTTGTCATCCGTAATACATAGTTCCATCATGACTTTATGTAGCTCATTAACACGTGAAATCATGCTAATCACATAGGTTAGCTCAATTACATCAAAGTAGAGTAAAAACATAAAAAGCTAGGCACTTTGTTGTCAAAACTTAGCTAAAATATGGGTAAGTTATGGTGCTTAGGCGTATAAACACACCCAAGATCACTCACTAAAATTCAAGCTTGTATATATTTGTTTGTCATTTTCTTTTTTAGGAAGAGTTTATTTTCTTTTTCTTTTTCTATGGCATCTTCTGACAAATATGATGTTGATAGTTAGAAGTCTGATCTTAACAATCCATATCCATATCACAATATACCATATTTCATGAGTATTATGACTCTGCTACCTGGAGAGAGAGAAGGATTTATCATCTCAATCCTATAGGGTGTATAGGGTCTCTTTATGTATTTGTCGAGATAGACATTAGAGTAATTGTCCACATACACCCTTTACCTAATATACTAATCGAATAGGTAGTTCTTTATATGAGATTGATAGGTTTTATGAAGAGAAAAAAGAGGAGAAACAAACAGGAACCACTGGCATTGAAGCAATTCTTCAAACCATTTTGGATCAGGTAACTACAATCGAGGAGAATACATAAGACTCGCTTCAATTCTATGAGGTGTTTAAAAGGGCAAATGTCAAGGAAAAAGAATTGGGCAAAGACATACTTTTTGCAAACATCACAACCATGCCCATTACTCAAGAGGATATTTATCAAGAAAAGAAACCAAGCTATGATGCTGAGCTTGGTACCGAAGACTCCTCGATGACTTTCCAATCTACCAAATCAAATAAGAATAAAGAAACTGAAATAAAAGGAATGGTGCAAGAGATTTAAGGAGAATCAAGGAAAATCTCTTATGAAGACTCTAGCCCATTTTGGGGGGAAGATGACCAATGGAATGCAACTTCGAAATTAAGGAAAGGGCTCCATTCTATCCACCTTTCAACACTATTCTTGGTGGATTTGACAAAAGTCAATCCACCCAAGCAAGTGATAAATATTAGAGAGAAGGAACAAGTTTCTTATATTTTGGAGTTTGACCTTCCAAATGGGCATACTAAAGCCCCATTTTTGAAGGCCAAGAATCTTAAAGACCGATGTCGAAGTAGTGGCCTTCTAATGCTCTCACCGTTTCCCAATGGGCCCACAGGAAATTTGATGGAAAATTGGGCAAACGGTTCAAGTCTTCAAAGTGACGTGATAGAACATGTGTCATCATGCCCCTACTTTTACCCACAAAGCCTTAAAGATAGAATGATCAAAATTTAGGAAAAAGGTTCAAATAGTCTAAATGGAGGCACAAATGAGGATTATAAAGGCGTCGTACCACGACAAAAAATAAGGCGCTTGATGGGAGGCAACCCATCATTTTTATATTTTTCTTTATATTATTTTGGAATAATTCACATAATTTTAATGTTTTGTAAGTGTTTTGAACAAGCTGGAAGCAAAAAACAAGGGATAACCAAGTTTAGAAGTGTGGAAGTCATGCAGAAAAATAAGGCTAAAACAAAGGAGCAGATGGCCTCAATTACCGTGATCGCCGGTTATGGACTGCAATTGTGGCGACGCGATCGCACATATTAGGCCACAATCGCGCATCTGTGTCCAGCCTTCTACATTTTTATCAATGCGGTTTCAGGGAGCCTTTTTACCCTATTTATTATCTTTTGTTATATAGAGAGGTCACTACAAGTCTCTTTAGTTGAGGGTGGGCCCCTACCCTTGTGTTTACTCATTGGTTTGAAATACTTGAACTTAGTACATGCGAAGCATGGTAATTTTGTGAGTTATTTGCTTTTATTTTTGGTTTTCCATTTCTTTTAATAATGGTATGGGTGAGCTTTTCCCGATGAAATATTGAGTGACGACATTCTTAAAGGGAAAGCATTGTGTTTGGATTTTGAGACTTAGATGCAAGGGAATTCATAGTACCCATAGTATAGGTCTTATGGATGCAGGAGAATTCTAAGTACCCATGGAATTTTTTATTTGGGATCACGCTATACACCATTGGCAAAGTCTAAGTAGCCATATGGGTGGGTTGCCCATTTTGAGCCTAAATGAGAGACTAAGGCTTTGGTTGTAGCCATAGTTTAGCAAATTGTGCATGATGTTATTGCAAATGCAAAATAAACAAATCCCTCCGTCCAAAATTTTCAAAAATCAAGAGCATGGATGAAAGCAACTTTGTAACAAAACTTCTTATTTTATCTGAATCCTTAAGCTTTTGAATTGTACATAATGATAGATATTCCAATTTTAGTATTCATCTCTTGTACACTTGTGTTATCTAGAACTTTCTCCGTTAGTCTCTCAAAGCTAATTTTGATTGTATGTGGTTGGAGAAATGATCTTAGGCCATCCTTGTGATTTTAGAACCAACTCTAGCCTAAAAAGCCTACCTATGCATAATTGCAATCCCTAGTTACCCACTTTTAGCCTGTGGACCTTTATTTGGTAAACTCACCGCTATCCATGTCCCATTTTTCTTATCCCTCTTTTGAACAATACCCTTCTTGAACTTGAAAGTGTAAATTGAGGCTAAAAGTCTGTTGGTGGTGGTAAAGTTGATGGAAGGATGTTTGAGTCCACGAAGTGTTAGTAGAATGCCAAGGTGCCTAAGTAATGAAAATAAATGTTGAGAAAAAGAAAGGATCCAATAAAGGATAGAATTGAATGAAATTTTCAAGAAAAAGTAATAAAGAAAAGTGGTGAACAAAGGACGTGACTCGTAGGCATGAGTCAAGAGAGAAAATAAAGAATAGTGGCTAATAGTCAAAAAGGAAGATTAAAAAGTATGATGTTGACATTCAAGGAAAGGAGTAGCCATGTTGCTCCCAAACAATATCCTACCCTAACCCAAACCTACATTACAAGCTTAGAAAGTCCTTTGATAGTTCTAACTATTTACTTTCTTTGTAGTGACAATTGAAAATAGGGGCAAGCCTATGGTATAACACTTGTTTCATTGAGATTTCTTTTTGTGAGAGGGAGAGTTTGTGCACTTAAAATTCCTTGTTGCGTATTTTGTAGCTTGATGTGAGGAATTCTCTTTCATGTAAGGACGTCATATAAAACAAGTTGAGGTGGATGATTTTATCACCTTTCATCAATAAGGCAAATGGAGTATAGTATAGTTGTGGTAACAAAGAAGTCACTTCTAGAGCATTAGTGGTTGCTGTTTTATTGCTATTTAAGATCTTATACATTCTTGAATGTTTTGTTTTATAGTGAGAGGTGTAGTGAAATTATCCCAACACTTGTGTAATGAGCTACGGGTGGTTTTGACTAAGGTTGAAGTCATTATGGCCTTCAGGGTATAAAGATTTGGCATAAATGATTGTGCCTCAAGGTAAGAGGCAATGTTGCTTGAGGATAAGCAAATGCTTTAAGTTGGAGGTGTTGATGAGTGGTGATTTGACCACTCATTCTCACTCAACATTTATGAACATTGCCTTGATTTAAATGAATAAATGAGATATATTCGTGATTAAATGCACTAATATCCACTCTTTACAGGCATAGAGTTGAAGGGATGGAAATGTGGATTGGAGCTCAAAATGACAAAAAAGGGAGCAATAAAGTCCAGTTGCAAACTTCGAGTAGGAAATGGCCTCGGTGCCTGATAGACCGCTGTTGCGGTAGTTAAATAGAAGTCAAGCTATCACGATCGCTAAACATAATTGGAGTTGCATAGTCACGGTCGCAGCCACACACACACGATTGCGGCCAAGCAGAGGAGTTCAGCCCAAGGGCAAAACTGTAATTTCTCTTACTGATCCCAATTTGACATAAATGACTCAAATGCTATCATTATGGAGGAATTCCATCTTCCCCAATTTTTAGGCTTAGCTTTGTGTAGTCCATAGCCTCAATTTTTGGAGAAGAAAATATTGTATAAATTTTGGGTGAAGAATACATTAGAGACTTTTCTAAGTAGATGATTTGCTCACTTCCATTGTTGATATTGTGAGAGAGCCGAGTTCTAATTAAAATTTGTTTAAGTATTCAACAACTCATTTCCATGGAGATTATGGGTATAACTAATCTTATTTATCTTATGTGTAGCTAAATCTCCATCTTGGGGTTATGTGTAAATAGGGGTTAACGTGTGTGTCAGTTATTATTGTTAGCATCCATTTGGTAGTTCATGTTTATGGATTTTGTCATTGGTATGCTATTTTGGTTTTGATTTTATGGGTGAAAGCCCCAAATATCCACAAGGGTTTGATGGGTGAAAGCTCCAACCCCTAGAAAGGTCAAGTCCATTTTTGAAAGAAGGGTTTTGGGCGAACTTTAGGAATCTATGTCATCCTCGAAAGAGGGGTATGGAGACCAAAGCAATGATAGATAATTATGTGTGCAGTTTGCTAAATTTTCAATATCTTAGACATAACGGTGAATATGAGGTTAACTATGCCATGGGTATCATTTAAGAAATAGGGATACCTAGATTGAGGTTGTGGTTACCAATTGCTGAACACACCTAGTAGGTATTTGAAAGAATCAATGGGTGAAAGTTTGGTGTTTTGTTGAAAGACTAGCTTCAAAATCTATAACCAAGCCCACCCATATTTGATTTACTAAATCGATGTTGATAATTAACGCCCACATGTCACTACCTTAGTAGTGCATAATCCCAAGATCCGTGTTTAATTGTTAAAACTCTAATTATTCACAGCCCTGAATTTATACTAGAAAAAACACAAAGAAACCTTAATGTTGGAACCTATCACCCATTTTATATTTTTGTACCATTTGTTTGAATTCAACTTGTATCTATCATTTAAAATTAATTTGATCGCCACTCATATTGTTCCTCATGGATTCAACCTCGACTCAAAAGTTGGGTAAATATATTGACGACGACCACCTTGCACTTAAATTGATGTGTAAGTTGAGCGTTACTAGAATTCAGTCTTAGGGATATTTGCTTCCCTAATCTTCAATTGATATAACTCAACTGAATATTAATCTTATAGAAGCATTTAGCACTCTGTAGCTGGTCAAAGATATCATTAGGAAGAGGATACTTATTCTTCATAGTTACCTTATTCAACAATCGATAGTCTTTACACATCCAAAGAGACCTATTTTCTTACACATGTAAAGGACGGGAGCACCCGACGGAGATAGACTAGGTGGATGAAACCCTTATCAAGAAGATTCTTTAACTTCTCCTTTAGTTCTTTCAACTTAGTTGAAGCCATTCTATATGGAGGGATAGAGATAGGATGAGTATCTGGTAAAAGATCAATCCCAAAGTCAATTTCCTTATTGGGAGGAGTACAAGGAATATCATCGGGAACACTTCAAGAAATTCATTAACCACCGAGATAGATTACAAGGAAGGACCCTCAAAACTAGAAACCTTAACTCAAACCATATGATATAAACACACCTTAGAAATCAACTTCGATTCCCTTAGGTATTAGAGAACACTCTTCCCACTCAATCACTGGTTTATTTGAGAATTGGAAATTGACCTTACGGGTACGACAATCTAGAGAAGTGTAGCATGAATGGAGCCAATCTATTCCAAATATTACATCAAAGTCTACCATATCAAACTCTATTTGATCCATAAATATTTCCCTATTATAGATGGACACCACACAACCCACACAGAAATTTCTAGCCACAATGGACACACCCATAGGGTAGACATAGAAAAGGGATTGAAAACACTGTCATGACTAAAACCAAAATGAATAGCCACATAAGGGGTCACACAAGAAAGGGTAAAACCCAAATGAAGAAGTAGAACCCTATTGTGTAGGAGTTGATAAAGTGGAAATCAAAACATTATTATCTCTAGAAGCAACCTTAGCTAGACAGTGTCTCGACAAATGCCCCGATTGACCAAAATTATAGCACTTATTACTTGCCTCATCACACAAACCACTATGCATCTTCCCATAAAATCTGCAAGGAGGATAGGGTGGGGTTGACTGGGCTCCATTAGCCTGAGATTGGGCACCTTGTGCCTTAAACCAGTTGTTGTCTGAAAGTGAAAATCACTAGACTACTTAGGATTTGGAACACTATCCATAGATTATGAACCCGAGTTTCCCCAAGAACTCTTCTTGCCCTACTGTCTAACATCTCTACCACTAATCTACTAGCCTTTACATTTCTCTAAATATCTAAACTTCTTAATTTGCCTCTCTTCTATTTCTGGTTATTTCTTCTTTTTGTCCTCAACCTGCTGCATATACACCACAAGCCTAGAGATATCCATGTAATTATTAAAATTGCAGCCTTATACTCCGGCATCAAGTCCTAAGAAAAAACCAAAGTAAACTTTCTCATTCTCACCCTCATACTAAACATAATCTCTGAATC
The DNA here is from genome assembly GCA_030864215.1 of Capsicum pubescens. Classification (NCBI taxonomy): domain Eukaryota; kingdom Viridiplantae; phylum Streptophyta; class Magnoliopsida; order Solanales; family Solanaceae; genus Capsicum; species Capsicum pubescens. Next base: position 79,300,813 of record CM061541.1, on the reverse strand, counting down.
ATAATGAGATAGCTGGTAGAGCTTCAAGCATTCATAGTCATCCTTCGCTGCTTCAAATTCACAAACTCCTCAGCTTTATCTTTCTTCAAATTCGGAGGAATAAAACGATCAAGAAAGGTACTCAAAAACTCACCCTACTCAGACAACTAATTATCACCCCATCTCAACTACTCCTACTACTCATACCACTGATATGCCATATCCTTCAGCTAATATGAACTAAATTCCACACCTTCTGAGTTTGTGGCATGCATCACCCCGAATATCTTTTCCATCTCATTCAAAAAACCCTAAGGATCCTCCTATACCTTAAAGACTATAAAGGTCGGAGGATTTATACACATAAACATGCCAATTTCAGTGACATCAGAAGATGGAACAACAAAACAACCACAGTTAGGATGATTAGACGGAGAAGTCACAAAATGAGTCAGTAGATTAATAGATCGATGAAACTCAGCCTTAGAAATATCTCTCTAGGGTGGTAAGGGATGAACATTTTTAGCCCAAAAAGTTTGAAGAGGACTGGTAGAGACTAGTTTAACTCCATGAGAGATGATTGATGTGCCATAGAAATATAGCACTTTCGATGCTTAAAACGAGGAAAGGTGCAAGTTTCTAAGGTTATTTGGTTAGATGTGATGCCTTTTGGGTATATTTTGCAGCAAATCATGTTTTAGATGATAAGTTTGTGAAAAGTTGAAAAAGGTGCTTTTGGCCTTTTTAGAGCAATTATGGATATTTAGGATGTTTTCTAGCTTTTTGTGATCAAAACATGTTTGGGAATTGAAGAAAAGATAAAACGAGGACTTTCAACACTAACCAAGTCAATATTTGGCTGCATATAGGTCCTACAAACCGTATGTAGGCAAAGAAAGTACCAGAAATCCAAATTCCCGAGAGCTAAACTTGTAATATTATTGCTTTTGGTACCTGTGGTTTGTACCTGTTTCCAATGTTAGAACTGCAGGTACTACCTGCGCCCGGTACCAAACCACGGGCACAGACCATATGTAACCACCGACATAGTTTTATCCTATTTTGTTCGGGCTTTGGTTTTAGGGTTTTCTTTTGTACTATAAATACCACTTTTGATATTCACAAACATATTTTTATTCCAAGATCCAGTTTTGATCTTGGAATTTTCTTATATTTACTTTGGTTTATTAATTCAGTTACGATCGTGGTTTTTATTATTTTTTATTATTGTGATTTCTTCTATTCTTTTGAATATGAATGCTATTGATTTCTTCACAAGCATGAGTGGCTAAAACCCATCGTTGGGGTTGTAGAAAGCCTGGAAAATTAACAAAGTAGGGGAAGTGCTTTCATTGTTCCGAACCAATACCCATGCATATATTGCTTTATCTTCATTATGATCAATTTATTAATAGGTGAATACATTAGGATTCCACCTAGATATTTCTTCTTACTTCATAAGAGAAGCAATGACTAGGAAAAGATAAAGACAACAGTAATTTGGAGTTTAACTATTAATCCATGCTTCTAGGTTTTATCTTAGTAAGATGGTTAGGTTTCATATAATAACTAGATACTCAAAAAGAAATAGTTAACTGGGATCAAGAAATGGGTTAGTAAGGGGACATCTTGAGACTCAAAAGGTAAAAGGTGAAATCCTTCTACTCGTCTACACGTTTGTAGAAGGTACATAAATTATCGATTCTACATGCAAGGTATCTGATAGGTTCAACAATGCACGATAATACTACAGAGTTAAGAAGTAGGGGGAACGCAATCCTAGTCTTCACTTACACTTATTTCAACTGAAGTCAATATAGTTACTTGCTTAAGATAACTACACACACACACACACCCATTTACTTTTCTTCTTCTACTTGTGGACTACAACTACTTGAGATCTGCAAAGCCATGTGTTCCCTTGGGATTCAACCCCAACCATTTATGAGACTACGCTGGGAGTCAGCTTCAGAGATATTTGATCAGATCTTACTCACTAATCGAGGATGTCAAACTCGAGAGGCAGAGAGAGAATCTGGCACTTATGCTATTGGTTCCTCCTGTGACAATGATACGCCCAAATTACAACTCTCGTTAGAAAGTGCAAGCGGTCACTGTCAAATATAGAACCCAATTGGGTTGGGTGTCGAATCCCACAGGGAATACTATGATCACTAAGTATTGTGATTATTATTAGATTGTTGATCGAAGGTTCCAAAGTAAAGGGGGTTTCAGTTTAAGTGCACAATAATATTATCAGTGTAACAATGAGATGATATGTGTAATAGTATTTTATTGCAAAGACAGACAAGTTAGGGTTATGTCCACCTTGTAGCTTTTACTTCTCTATTAGCTATGAGTATTAAGGATTTATACATGCATACACTTATATAGAGATGTATTTGAATTCTAAATCCAAGTGTTTCTTAACCATCAAGGATTACTTCACTTTAGTTCTCTCGAATTCAAAGTGTACAACCAATCATACGAACTCTCCAAGTCATCAATCCTATTAAGGCATTAACGTGTAAAATAGAGGTTGAAAAACCTATTTTCTTGTCACTACTCTCTTTTCCAAACATTAACTTTTCTATCGAACAAGTTATTGCTATAATGGCACATTCCCTATTTTGCAACCATGAGAATTCAATCATAACGAAGAGAGCAATGATATAAGTGGATCAACACATCATAAATTCAAAAACCCATAGCAATAGAGAGTATACTACAAGGTTTCCATAACCCTAACAAATAAGCTTAGCTACTCATGAACCAAAAAGAAATAACCATAAGAATGTTCATCATACCCAAAACTAGAGAATGATCTTCGAGTCCACAAAATAGAGAAATCAAGAGGAGAAAACGTTTTTCTCTTCTCTCACCCTCATCTAAGCCATTTTTTTTCTTTTCGAAAATAATACAGAATAATGAAGGTCCCTAAAAATTCAGCCATCAGGCTTTTAATAACATCCTTCTCTAATAAATTGCTACTGAGTCCTCAACTATTTAAAAATATTGAGTTTGCCTGGGAAAAAGTTCCTATATATCACATTCAGTCTAAAAGCTGCTTTCCTTTTATGTGAAGTTTTCTCTGCTATCCATAGGTCCCCAAAATGCCGTAATCTTCCTCATTAGTACTTGAAAAGCATGCTAATCACATAGGTCAGCTCACTTAACTAAAAATAGACTGAAAGTGCAAGAATTATGTATTTTATCCTCAAAACTTAGCTAAAACATGGGTAAGTTATGGTGCTTAGACGTATAAATACGCCCAACATCATCACCCCACACTTAAAGCTTTGTTTTTACTTGAACAAAATAGTAAATCCATGCAAATACCTAACTAAACTTTACAAGAGCAACTCAAAATTTCCAACAAGACATACACTATAATTATTAACAAAGAGTAGATTTCTGGATCATTACTAGAAACAACTCACCCTCCAATATAGACTCATTAAGTTGGTTAATTCATATATATAAGTTAAACCAATAAATCAAATAAAACTACCCAACAATAATCAACCATGTGCGCTCACACAAAAAAAATTACCCATAATCACTCATAATTTTACATTCTTAAAAAATATGGGTATAAGAACTTGCTTGCTCTCACTCTCACAAAGAATTCTTAGATTACAACTAATGACCATATGCTTGCCTTTAGCGTAGTGCTCCACTAATATCAGAAGACTAAGGTTAGGATCAAATAGTCTTTTACGGGTTGTAATGTAGGCTAAAGGGATGGGTAGGACTATTTTGGCCAGATATAGTGACTATGTTCCCTAAGCGCTTTAATACACTACATTATGCCATTTAGACCAACTTTTAACAACCAATCTACCTTTATTTCATCTACCAACCTCATTTATCTTCACCACAATTTATTACTCAGTTAAAAACACTATGATGGGCGTATACAACTCTTTTATTTTGCATCAATTTCTTGTTATGCATCACTATGATAGCCACCCTCATCTTAGACTATTTGCCTTAGTCGAGGTGCACAATGTCTAAGAAAGGACCAGGGCGCCACTCCCAATCACAAAATTTTCATGTACCAATAACTAAACTATGGGGCATCACTTTCACCATTTTTCTCTTATTTTTCCACACTCTTAATTCAACTTGATTCTGCAATTTAAAGAGCTTAGGAGCTTTTGGATCAAATTATGGCTCAATGGGTGTTCGACTAGGATAATGTACAAAGGTAGGTAAAAAGAAGATAAAAATAAGGGTTGCCAAAGAAATGCCTAAATCATCTCCTAAACTTACAGTCTTTATTTCGCTTCACACACACACTAGGCAAGTTTTAGCATCAGTCGCAACAAAGAATATACAATAACCTTACATACACATGGCGCATAGTCAACTTAATTAGGAGCATTATAGATTCTTGACCCAACAGATAAATGAATTAAACCACAACCAATTATCACAGCACGAGTCACAACTTAGAGCCTAAATGTTTCAATAGTAGTGATTCAGCACAAACTCATGTTATAATGCCATGCCGTCTATAAGAACAATTTCATGCAACAATCTAACTAATTCTCTCTTAAGACGGTCATCATCCATCCATCATTGAGAAAAGTGACTAATTATGACTAACTAACTACGACTAAACCAAAACAACTGTAGAATAAATGCGGGCAAGCATTAGGCAATACAGTAGATAAGGAAATACAGGCGTACGCGTACTTATACCCTCACCCCACACTAAGAAGGAACACACTGCCCTCAGTGTAAATAAATAAGCAAAAACCTAGTTAGGCGGACTCTTCCTCTATATCCGGGGTCATACCCCCTACGTCAGAATCATCATCAGAGTCTTCATCATCAGATTTGTCCTCTATATCAGAGTCTAGTAGTCGGTGATCATTGTCTGTCAGCACATCATCATCTAGAGGTTCTTTAAAATTTACCCCCACTCCACACATGGCCCGGGCATGATCATTAAGTGGGTAGTCACAGTCAAACTACCGAAGCTTTACATCAGTAGGCACGTGACCCCCATTCATTATAGTAAACCTAGTCATGCCATACAGATGGCGAAAAAAACTCTCATCTCGAGCATGTCTTTCAGTAGTGGTAAGGTTGATGCCTTGACTAGTTTCTGGATCTTTGATTTTCGTGAGATCCATTTTCTTTGGGTTTTGTGGCAACTTATGGTCTGCTGGCTCCTTCTCAATGTGCTCTTTCCTTAAAATTGCAGTCAACAAGTTGCCAAAACTAAAGTGGGACTTGCTGTGCACCCTTTCTTTGCGCATCGATGCTCATATAACTGCACCAATGTTGATGGGAACATTCATCATTAGAGCATATACCAAGCAGACTCGATCACGCGTGACCTTAGTATATTGTGTCCCAGGAATCAAGCAGGAATTGACTATTCTTAACCATATGCGAGCTTCTCTGTTCAAACAAACATATGGGTAAGTATTGTGATGACCATTATCCTTATGACGAGTCCACTAGGTCATGGACCTTGATCCACACAACGTATGTATGATGGATCTATAGGGAGGTTTTCTATAGAGCTACTTGAGTAGTGATTGATCCACACTTGGAGTACCCAGGAAAGAGTTGAAGAAATTAGCATTCAATTGCAAGACCTGCTCTCGAATCTTTACTTCATTTCCCGTAGTCCTTGGGGACCAGTTGGCATAAAACTCTCGAGTCAAATCAAGATTACATTCTCCCATGTCTTGGAAGATGAAGTCAAGCTTTAGTGCCATAATCTTTGCCAAAATACGAGGGCAGTTCTTTGCTAAACTTTCCTTCTGCATCAACTCCATATGTATATATTTCTTCACTTTATTGTTTCTATACCATTTCTTCCCTTCCTTCTCCAGAACCCATTTGATCCCAAAAGTGCGCTGAGGCACTTGAAGAGAGGAGGAATCAACCTGGTCCTTTCTTTCCCTTTTTTGACCTTTTTGTGAGGTGGATGCTTTCTCCTTTACCTGTCATCCTTTCAGATCCATGTTACCTGAGATCATAATAGGGTCATGTTAGTCTCATTTCGTAAAATTCACTATAATCGAAGAAGAAAATAGTGATGGCACCACCCCACACTTAATTCGTTTGCACATACTAATTAAGTGAGTGTTGTCGAGTACTCAGACATCATTGACATATATTTAGATGGTATGTGCCAACAACATTATTAGTGCAGTCACACTTTCAACCCTTCACTTTACATAACAATTTCTCAATTTGATATACAAAAGCAGCACACAATGGTCCTGTAATCTTGACTATCATTTCCAACTTTATTTTAGTTTAGCAATTCAATCTTTGAACAAGACTACCACATAGCAATCTTATCATGCTATAGCATAGAAATAATTTCACAATCTTATGCTTTTGGTTAACCATGCTCATTACATCGATGAACGAGTCACTCACATACTCAAGCTTACAACTCCCAAAATCATGCATTAAACTTCAATAGTTCAACTTCATAAAAAAAAATTATTACAGTGAATACCAATCAATACATGCCGGAGTGAAATCAAGATTACCCACGAGAATCCTTTTACTTAATGAGATGTATTTTTCCAAAATCATAACAAACTAACCATAATCTCATCACCAAGCACTACTACAAAATCCAATTAACCATTATGAGCGTAGCAATGAAACAACTACGGAACATGAAAGAACAACTTACTTGATGATAAATGCTTGATGAATCGTGAGGGTGAGCCTGAGAGATTAGATGAGAAAAGAGAAGGGCTTGGAGAGGGAAAAGTTATTTGGGTGGTGCTTAGGTTCAAGAAAAATTGAGTGGGGTTTAAGAGTAGAGGATATATTTAAAAGATGAGACATGGGTCGGTTTGATCCATTCAAAAATGGGTTATTAGGCAAAACTTACATTGATAGGCAGCGCCCATGGAATCTCTTAAGAATAAGTAGGCGGCGCCTAACCTATCGCCTATGTTGACATAGGCAACGCCTAACCTATCTCCTATGTTGACATAGGCAGCGCCTAACCTATCACCTAAGTGAGGCAATGAGCATAGGCAATGGCATAGGCGGCGCCTAACCTATCGCCTATATTGACATAGGCGGCGCCTAACCTATCGCCTATGTTGACATAGGCGGCGCCTAACCTATCACCTAAGTGAGGCAGTGAGCATAGGCAATGGCATAGGCGGCACCTAACCTATCGCCTATGTTGACATAGGCGGCGCCTAACCTATCGCCTATGTTGACATAGGCGGCGCCTAACCTATCGCCTATGTTGACATAGGCGGCACCTAACCTATCACCTAAGTAAGGCAGTGAGCATATGCAATGGCATAGGCAGAGCCTAAGCTATTTCCCATTTTGACATAGGCGGCATATATATGCCCTTATGTGTTGCCTTAAAGTTTCAATGCACCCATACCAGTTGCTACATTCCTTCTTTTCTATTTTTCAAGTGAATTCGAATTCTACACTCAGAAATGTGTACGTCATCAATAGACTTACCACCCTTGATATAGTTGATTTTCTCACCAAATTTAAAGACAATTGTCTCCTTAATGCCTGCAGTACCTATACTTATTCAGAACAAACAACCAAGATGATTAGAAGGATGGGTTGCCTCCCACCAAGCGCCTTACTTTCGGTCGTGGCTCGACTCTTCTTTTTGAATTTTCATTTACCAAAAACAAAATCCTAGTAAAACCATGGGTTGCCACCCATGTAGCGCTTGATTTATTGTCGCGACACGACACAGTTATCTCGATTACTCAGACTTCATCGAGATATATGGTGGATATATATTTTATCAAGTAGGTTGGACTGATATATAGCTTCACTCTTTGGCCACTCACCTTAAAGACACTACCATCATTATTTTCTAACTTCACTACTCCAGATGAGTAGACTTGGCTGATTCTGAATGGACCATCCCATTTAGACTTCAACTTACCCAGAAACAGCTTCAGTCTGTAGCTGAAAAGGAGTACCAAATTGCCTTTCTGAAAGTGTCGTTGGATAGTCCTCCGATCATGGTACTTTTTCACCCTTTCCTTGTAAAGATCTTCTCTTTCATATGTATTGAGACGGAATTCATCCATTTTGTTCAGCTGTCCTAATCTCATATTTATTGCATCATCCCAGTTTAGGTTAAGCTGCTTCAGTTCCCACATTGCTTTATTTTCTAGCTCAATTGGCAAGTGACAAGCCTTGCCATAAACTAGTTGGTATGGTGACATTCCAATTGGTGTCTTAAACGAGGTTCTATATGCTCATAAGGCATCATCCAGCTTCCTGGACCAATCTTTCCTGCTGGCATTCACAGTATTAGCAAGGATCAGCTTGATTTACTGGTTTGAGACCTCCACCTGCCCACTAGTTTGTGGGTGGTACGGTGTAGCTACCTTATGTTACTTAACCCCATACTTTGCCAATACGGCTCTGAACAACTTATTGTAGAAATATGATCCTCCATCGCTTATGATGGTATGGGGTACCCCAAAATGAGAGAAGATATTTCTCTTTAAGAACACCACAACACTCTTACCTTCATTATCAGCTAGAGTGACTGCTTCGACCCATTTGGATACGTAATCCACAACAACTAAGATATATTTCATCCCAAATGAGCTCACAAACGGGCCCATGAAGTCAATAACCCAGACATCGAATAACTCTACTTCAACTATTTTGGACATAGGAATCTCATTGTGCTTTGAGATAGAACCTTGCTGCTGGCACTGATCACATCTTCTTACAAAATCATAGGCATCCTTGAATAATAAAGGCCAATAGTAGCCACTTTGCAGTACTTTCTTGGTCGTCCGTTCACCTGCATGGTGACCTCCAACTTGGGAAGCATGGCTTGCTTCCAGTATGCTAGACACCTCTACTTCTGGGATGCACCACCTAATAATACCATCAGCACATCGTCGAAAAAGATACGGATCGTCCCAGAAGTAATGCTTCACATCATGCATGAACTTTTTCTTTTGATGAAAGAAGAGATTCTCAGGAATCACTTCGCTTACCACGTAGTTAGCAAAATCTTCATACCACTGTAAGTTTTCCACCACAGTTGCTAGAATCTCTTCGTCGGGGAATGCATCATCAATATCAAGGTCGGTCTATACTGTGTGCTCACTCTCAAGTCTAGATAGATGATCAGCTACTTGGTTTTCACAACCTTTTCTATCCTTTACCTCGAAATCGAATTCTTGAAGCAGTAGCACCCACCTAATTAGCCTTGTCTTGGCATCCTTCTTTTCCATTAGATATCTCAGAGCCGCATGATCTGTATGAACCACTACCTTGGTTCCCAACAAGTAAGCACAAAACTTCTCGAAAGCATAAACAACCGCAAGAAGCTCCTGTTTAGTGATGGTATAGTTCTTCTGTGCTCCATTCAAGGCCTTTCTTGCATAGTAGATTGGATGAAAGAGCTTTTCTCTTTTCTGACCAAGTACAACACCCAAGGCTACACAGCTTACATCACACATAATTTCAAATAGTAGAGACCAATCGGGTGCTACAATAATAGGGGTTTCAACTAACTTCCCTTTGAGGCATTCAAATGCCTTCAAGCAATCTTCAACAAAGTAAAACTTTTCCTCCTTCTCTAAAAGTTTGCATAATGGGTTCGCAATCTTGGAGAAGTCTTTAATAAACCTCCGATAAAAACCTGCATGACCGAGAAAACTACGAACCTCCTTCACAGATTTTGGAGGTGGTAGTCTCTGGATAACTTCAATCTTAGCTCAATCAACTTCAATTCCTTTTTCAGAGATTTTATGCCCGAGAACAATGCCTTCCTTAACCATAAAATAACACTTCTCCCAATTTAGCACAAGATTGAATTCCACACATCGCTGTAAAGCCATACTCAGATTTGCCAAGCATAACTCAAATGACTCACCTACAACAAAAAAGTCATCCATAAACACCTCTAAGGTGTCTTCAACCATATTGGAGAAAATGGACATCTTACACTGCTGAAAAGTGGCAGGTGCATTACATAACCCAAATGGCATTCGTTTGAATGCAAAAGTACCATATGGGCATGTAAAAATGGTCTTCTCCTGATCTTCAGGAGCAATGTAAATCTGGTTATATCCGAAATATCAATCCAAAAAATAGTACCATCCCTTTTCTGCCAATCGATCAAGTATTTGATCCATGAATGACATTGGGAAGTGGTCATTTAACGTCCACGAGTTTAGCTTCCGGTAATCCATATACACCCTCCACCCTGTGATAGGCCTGAGTGGAATTATCTTGTTCTTCTCATTCGCTACTACTGTCAAGCCACCTTTTTTGGGCACACATTGCACATGACTCACCCATTTATTGTCTGAGATTGGGTACACCACCCCTGCATCTATCCACTTGATGATTTCTTTCTTCACCACCTCTTGCATAGGTGGATTCAGACGACGTTGATGCTCAATAGTGGGTGCACAATCTTTCTCTAGCTAAATTTTGTGCATACATATGCTAAGAGGGATACCAATGATATCTACAATAGTCCAACCAATATCTCTCTTGTACCTCTTCAGAACAGAGATGAGAGACTCTACCTATTATTCACCTAAATAAGCAACAATAATAACCGACAGTGTATTTCCACTACCCAAGAACACATACCTCAGATGACTAGGTAGCTCTTTTAATTCTAACACCGGTGGCTCTTCAATGGATTGCTTCACCGGTGGTGAAGGTCGATTCTTAAGGTCAAGGTCCAAATTCTTGGGGGCATAAGAATACAACCCCATTCTTGTCAAAGCACAGACAGTTTCTTCGTACCCCTTAACATCCTCACGATCAAAGTTCATAAGCACAACAACCAATGGCTCAACAGTAAACTGCTTCTCCAAAGATAATTCCTGCTCATTCTCATAAAAAACATCAACTATAGAGAACATATTCATATCCTTGGGTTGCTTCATTGATTTGCATACATCAAAACGTACGACTTCGTCATTCATCCGAAATAAAAGCTCATTTGCTCGCAAATCAATAAGCACACTTCTTGTTGGGAGGAAAGGTCGACCCAAGATTATGGGCACCTCGAAATCTACCTCGCAATCCAAAATAACAAAGTCTGTAGGAAAAATGAAGGTAGCAACCTTCACTAATACATCGTACACAATACCAATAGGTCGTTTTACCGACCTATCTGCCATTACAAGCCTCATGTTGGTTGGTGTAGGATCCCCCAACCCTAACTGTCTATAAATGGCTAGTGGCATCAAATTAATGCTAGCCCCTAAATCACACAAAGTCTTAGCAAAATCTAAAGATCCAACCGTGCAAGGAATAGTGAAAGAACCCGAATCTGCCTTCTTCTGTACCAAAGACCTCATGGCAATCGCACTGCAATGATGGAAATTATCTGTTGGTTCATAGCTCGCTGCCCTTTTCTTTGTCAAGAGGTCCTTCATGAATTTGGCGTACCCTGGCATTTGCTCCAGTGCCTCCACCAAAGGAACATTTATAGTTAGCTGCTTCAGAATGGTCATGAATTTACTGAACCTGGTGTCATCAACCTTCTTCTTCAGTCTCTGAGGAAAAGGTGGTAGTGGATTTGGAAGAGTTTTCTCCACCACTTCCTTTTCATTGTGCTTCCCATTATCAATCTTTTCAGACTGCTGAAAGCTAGGAATAGTATCATGAACGTCCTCATCCTGATTTTCAACTTCTACAGAATTATCACAATCCATTTCAACAACATTCTCCTCCATACTATCAACCAGAGGCTTGCCCTTGGATGGATTTTCCAACACCTTACCACTCTTGGTAGTAATAGCCAAACATGATCCATCTTTCCTTGGATTTTGCACAGTGTCACTTGGTAAAGTGCCAGCTTTCCTTTGATTGAATGCCACAAATAGTTGACTCATTTGCTATTCCAACTATTTAATTAAAGTGGAATGCGAGTCAACCAATTGATTCATTGAGGACAAATCATTTTTTACCTCAGCTACTCCCGTATTGGTTGCCTCCACTCCTTTCAACAACTTGTCCATCATGTCCTCCATGGAGGGACATACAAACTGCTCCTGTCATTCTTATTCTTCCAATTCTTTTGGTCTCGTTCCTTGTATCCGGATTTTTCATAATAGTTCCGACCTTGGTTTCCTTGTCCACTGCCTCGGAAACCCCCCTGATTATTCAAGTAATTTGCTTCCTCCTCAGAATCAGAGTCACCTTTTCCCTGTGATACAACAACTTTGACCTTTTCTGTCTTCCCTGATAATAAATGCTTAGTAAGAAGGTCCATTTACATTTTCATGTGAGCCATATACTGGTCACATTCCTCTTATCTTCACCTCTGTTCTGCCGTCATGCCAATAGATACAGTAGAGCTTGCTACCTCAAAATCCCTGGTATGCCAAGCTCTACTCTTCTTTGTCATACGATCCAGCATGTCACATGCCTCAATAAAAGTAAGGTCCATGAATGACCCACCCGCAGCATTATCTACCACTGGCTTAGTCACCGAGTTCAAAGCCCTATATAATATCTCCATTAAGTGGACATTGGTCATCTAATGATTTGGGCACCGCATAAGCTTCTTCTTGAACCTCTCCCACATCTCGTGGAGAGCCTCAGTTGGAAGTTGTCTGAAATTGCTTATCGCATCTCTCAATTGTGCCCTCTTGGATGGTGGAAAGAATCTTTCTAGGAAAGCGTCTTTCAGTTGCCTCCAATTGGTAATAGAGTCGGGAGTTAGCCCATTTAACCATAGAGTTGCCTCTCCACATAGAGATAATAGAAATAAGCGCAGTCGGATCACGGTTTTTCCAACCCCTGGATTATCAAACGATTTGCATGGTGAGATAAAATTAATAAAATGCATATTCAAATCGTCGCCTACAAGTCCACCAAATAGCCTTTTGAGTTGCAATAGCTGGATCATAGTGCTAGTGATATTGAACTTGGCTCCGGGTGCCAAGGGTGGAGGAATAATAGCCCCTGTGGCACCAGCCCCATCCAAGTCATCATCATCATCATCAAAAGCAACTTGTACAGCTCGACGTTTGGGTCTCATCCTAGTTTGACGATCTCTGTTGACATTCATGTTAACTGGTGCAGCCATATCATATGCACGCCTTGGATTTAATAACTCATCATCACCCAGGTCCTCATCATCAAGATTTGGTACCCGACCTGGGTTATTAGCATTCTGTTGATTTATTAGCGCAACTGCCAATGCAGTTAATCTAGCCTACTCCTGTTCAGCAGCTATCCTTTCAGGGTCTCATTGTGCATCCATTCTGCCAATGAGATGTGGTTCAGTATTTATAGGTAACAATGGTTGACCCGATCTCCGCGTATTTGGCATGCAATCCACTCAACCTAAACAAAACAAAAACAAAAAACAAAAAGTAAAATTTGAGAATCTTTGACCAAAGGGTCTATTAACTATCACAAACTTAGCTGACAACCGTATTCCCCGGGAATGGTGCCAAAATTTGATACGCCCAAATTACAACTCTCATTAGAAAGTGCAAGCGGTCGTTGTCAAATATAGAACCCAACTGGGTTGGGTGTCGAATCCCACAGGGAATACTATGATCACTAAGTATTGCGATTATTATTAGACTGTTGATCGAAAGTTCCAAAGTAAAGGGGGGTTTCAGTTTAAGTACACAATAATATTATCAATGTAACAATGAGATGATATGTGTAATAGTATTTTATTGTAGAGAAAGACAAGTTAGGGTTATGTCCACCTTGTAGCTTTTACTTCTCTATTAGCTATGAGTATTAAGGATTTATACATGCATGCACTTATAGAGAGATGTATTCAAATTCTAAATCCAAGTGTTTCTCAACCATCAAGGATTACTTCACTTTAGTTCTCTCAAATTCAAAGTGTACAACCAATGATACGAACTCTCCAAGTCATCAATCCTATTAAGGCATTAACGTGTAAAATAGAGGTTGGAAACCCTATTTTCTTGTCACTGCTATCTTTTCCAAACATTAACTTTTCTATCAAACAAGTTATTGCTATAATGGAATATTCCCTATGTTTGCAACCACAAGAATTCAATCATAACAAAGTGAGAAATGATATAAGTGGATCAACACATCATAAATTCAAAACCCCATAACAATAGAGAGTATACTACAAGGTTTCCATAACCCTAAAAAATAAGCTTAGCTACTAATGAACCAAAAAGAAATAACCATAAGAATGTTCATCATACCCAAAACTAGAGGATGATCTTCGAGTCCACAAAATAGAGAAATCAAGAGGAGAAAACATTTTTCTCTTCTCTCACCCTCAGCTAAGACATTTTTTTTCTTTTCGAAAATAATACAGAATAATGAATATCCCTAAAAATTCAGCCATCAGGCTTTTAATAACATCCTTCTCTAATAAATTGCTACTGAGTCCTCAACTATTTAAAAATATTGAGTTTGCCCAGGAAAAAGTTCTCATATATCACATTCAGTCCAAAAGATGCTTTCCTTTTATGTGAAGTTTCCTCTGCTATCCACAGGTCCCCAAAGTGTCGCAATCTTCCCCATTAGTACCTTAAAAGCATGCTAATCACATAGGTCAGCTCACTTAACTAAAAATAGACTAAAAGTGCAAGAATTATGTATTTTATCCTCAAAACTTAGCTAAAACATGGGTAAGTTATGGTGCTTAGACGTATAAATACGCCCAACATCAGACAAGAAAGTAGTTGATGACACAGTAGCACAAAAAATTACATTATTAAGGACTGGTCTTTGGGTACTAACAAAATAGCCTACAGTAGCGACTTTTAAGAAAATGCATGCAGTAGCAATACAAAGGTTAGCTTCCAAAGCATACGAGTCTAAATTTGAAGAGTAAGCAAATTATCTAGATTTTAAATTATGCTTTTTTGAGCCCAAGGGAAAGGGAACCAAGGTCAGAACTATTATGATCGATACAGAGATTGTAGCAGAGAGCGAGATGGTGATTGGAGGAAGAAGGATTGCTACAAAGAGAAGGGAGAAAAATACATTCCACCTTACAGATGAGATGCAGAATCTAGAATTAAATAGATGTTTGATAAGTTGGTGAAGGTATAGGAAAATCAAGAGCTCATCCTTAAGTAGATTAAGGTTAATATTTCAGGATTGACCCATAAGGTCGAGTCACATGCCACTACTCTCAAGCTGTTGGAGCACCAACTTGGGCAAATGTTAAAAACTTTGAACTAGAGGTAGCCAGGGACCTTTCAAAGCAATATAATGAAAAATTCTAAAAATGATGGTTATGTACTTGCTATTAACATGAGGAGTGGAATCACTACAATGAATCCCCCATGACCTTTTGAAGAAGCTATTGATTATGAGATCCCTACTATTAAATCTGGGAAAGTAACAATTGATAAAGGTAAAGTTGTTGAAGATAAAGGTAAGGGTCCAATCACTAAGATAGAAATTAGACATATTTCGATACCAGGCCTTATCCTCAGAGATTGAGGTAGAAGAAATATAAAGGTAAGTTTATGTAATTCATTAATATGCTGAAAGAATTGAGCTTGAACATACCTCTTCTAGAGATATTGGATCATTTCCTGGATACGCCAGGTTCATGAAAGAGTTGATCAAAAGGATGAAAAGAGTGACATTTGAGTATTTTGATGGTATTCACAACTACAATGCAGTCATAAAAAGGGTATCGACTCAAAAAGGGTAATCCAGGTTAATTCACTAGACCATGTACAATTGGGTCATCTCGATTTGCTAGAGCCTTGTGTGATTTAGCGGCCATCATTAATTTATACCGTTGGTCGTATTCAAGCAATTGGTCTTTAACCCTATGAAAATAACTTTGATTCGAATATTGATGGTCGACCATACAGTGAAAAAGCCTGTGGGAATCTCCTTTGATGTTATTGTTAGGTTGGAAAATTCATCTTTTTGGTTGAATAGGTTATCTTGGATTATGAGGTTGACACTGAGATGCCCATTATGTTGGGAAGACCGTTCATGGCCACAGGTAGAGCTATGGTTGACATAGAAAAAGGTGAGCTGAAATTTTGAGTCAATGAAGAGGAGGCTACATTCAACATAAAAAAGTTAGTGAAATAGCCAACCGACATAAGGGTAGTGTTGGTGATTGATTGTATTGATGACCCTGGAGGATATTTTGATGGGTATGTTGATGAATTCTGAGTAGTCAAGATACCTGCATCATGTTGCAATATTAAATCAAGCGTTGCATGAGAGGCAACCCATAGGCTTGTTGGTGAAGTCTGAGTAACCAATATAGCCACGATTTAAATCAAGCGCTGAGTGGGAGACAACCCACTATGTATAGTTCACGATTTTCTAGTTTTAACCACATTGTAGATTTTTAGATTTTAGACCTTACCCAAAATATGGTAAAAATTTCTACATTTATCGATTTCCAGGTAAGAGGGATATGTGATCAACCCATTATGGCGCACATCCCACAAAGTAATTTGAGTAATAAGTTGAAAGGTTAAAATTTTGAGCGTGAAAAATGGTAAGTTATGGACTTTGGCATCTAATTTTACTTTTGGCACCTAAAACATAGGTTGCGGGACCATAAATATCTGAAAAAATATCAAAATGCCTTGTCTGGGTTGCATAAAAGTGGGACAAATTTTTGACCCAGCACCTGCACCCAACACTTACTGGACGCAGGTGGTACCTGTGCCTATAGCAATATCATGGGTATGGACCGCAGTACAAGCCGCGTTAGGTAAGATTGTGGGCCCAATTTTAACTTAAAATTTCAGGCCTGCTAATACTTAAATATGACCTAAAACAACACCCACCTATATAGAAACATTCTTACCCTCATTCTAAATCATTCAAATCCTCAAAACTTCATTTTTCTCTTTGAATTCATACTTCCCTATTAAAATATAAACTAACCCCACACTTAAGTAAAGACTAAATTGACACTTATTTGAGATACCAAATTATCCCAGCATGCTAAAAACAAGTTTCAATTTTGATTTTTCTTGAGTTCTTAACTATTCTTTTTTGGTTCTTCATAAAAGAGAAAACTTTCTCGGATCCTAAAAGTTTTATATTGGTTTATATTTTGTTTAAACAAGTCGATATGTATATTCCATTGCAAAATATATAGAATCTATCATGCTTGTATTTTGGAGCCGTGAAGTAGCCTAAAATATTAATGTAGGGCCTTGTTTTGAAGAATCATCTAAAGTTAGGTCTCAACCGAAAAGTGAACTTTAATGAATAGAGTAATATTGCTAGTTGAACATGCTTGGTTACTTTGAAATTCATGATTCTTTATTGATGTGTTAAGATTGGACTTGTTGGAATTTCAAATAGGTTTTAGGGGTGTGAAAATTGAGGAACAATTTAAACTTTATGAATTTTGAGTTTTTCTTCAACATTTGCTACCCCTCACTTTTGTTGGAAAACAACAACCTATTTTTAGGTACTTATGGCACCTAAAGCGGTAAAAAAGATGAAAGTCGATACTTCGAGGAGACAGGAAGAGTCTCCCAAGCCTAGCGGTTTAGTGGAGAAGTACTCGAGGCAGTGATGTAGAGATGTTGTAGTTACGGTGACACATGGAATCATGAGAGGATAGACTATCTAGGCTACTCATTCAACAACAACCCCACCAAGGATTAAGTCAACTAGGATGTCACCACCATACATTCTTCAACCTGATGATGATAAGGAGAAGGAGGAGATAAAGTCTGAGACTACTCCACATTTTTGCTGCTTAAGACCCCCAGTCTGAGGAGGGGTCCTAGGATTTATCTAATGAGGCTGAGCAGGAGTAGTCATCTGCGGTACTCTAGTTTGAGAAGGGTACCACTACTCATGTATAGCAGAAAGAGGTACCTTAGTCTTATGAGGGTACCAAGTAGCTATCCCATGATGCACCATTAAATTAGAGTTCCACATCTGCACATACCCAAAGGCACCTCCGAGGTGGTGTGTAAAAGGGATGCGAAATACATGAAAATTGTATATGGAAGCTAGGTAGTATTACAAGGTGTATTTATAAGGAGCATTATTTTTACTTATCGGGGCTAGATCGATGACCACACCTATTGGCATCATTTGATAGATATCATCTAGAATGGATGACTAGGCCACTTGATTCTTTTAGCCCATTTATGGTATAGGAATTTTATGCATCCAACTGAGTTACCATAGTCCTTCCTATATGTAGAAATCCAGGCCTGATCAAATTTATGTAGAAGCCACACCTTGATCATACATTAGTTTGGGAGGTCAGGGTTGATATTATAGAGTAGACTATCCGCAGAGTTAGCTTCGGCCGAGATTACATCACTCCTACATCTATAGCTAAGTAAGACCATAGATTGAGGATAACCTTTGATCAACATATCATACGGTAGGTTAAGAACTATCGAGATAGGGTTGATATGGCTAAGTGGATGGCTAATTATATTTCACCGGTGTGTGATATGACCCCATGGATGGAGAGGAAAACTATGATTAAGAAGGGCCTATTAACATTGGAGGTCAAGTTTTGGTAGTTGCTTATTAGATACCGACTGATATCCACTACTTTGGATAATACATTGACTAAGGAGGGAGAAATAATGATTGTTTGTCTGGTGGCTAGATATGATGTTGATTTTGCTGCTATTTGATGTTAGGCGTATTTATACGTCTAAGCACCATAACTTACCCATGTTTTAGCTAAGTTTTGAGGATAAAATACATAATTCTTGCACTTTTAGTATATTTTTAGTTAAGTGAGATGACCTATGTGATTAGCATGCTTTTCAGGTACTAATGAGGAAGATTATAGCACTTTGGGGACCTGTGGACAGCAAAGAAAACTTCACATAAAAAGGAAAGCAACTTTTGGACTGAATGTGATGTATGGGAACTTTTTCCCGGGCAAGCACAATATTTTTAAATAGTTAAGGATGCAGTAGCAATTTATTAGAGAAGGATGTTATTAAAAGCCTTATTGCTGAATTTTTAGGGATTATTCACATTCTGTATTATTTTGAAAAGAAGAGAAAGCGGCTTAGCTTGAGGACGGAGAGACAGAAACACTTTTCTCTCTTATTTTTGCTATTCATCTTTATCACCAAGATCGTTCTAAGTTTTGGTATGATGAATATTTCTATTTTGATTTCCGTTTTATTCATGAGTAGCTAAGTTTATTTGTTAGGGTTATGGAAACCTTATAGTATACTCTCTATTGCTATGGGTTTTTGAATTTATGATGTGTTAATCCACTTATATCATTACTCTCTTCATTTTGATTGAATTCTCTTGGTTGCAAACATAGGGAATGCGCCATTATAGCAATAACTTGTTCAATAGAAAAGTTACTGTTTGGAAAAGAGAGTGACAAGAAAATAGGGTTTCCAACCTCTATTTTACATGTTAATGCCTTAGCAGGATTAAATTCTTGGAGAGTTCGTACAATTGGTTGTACACTTTGGATTCGAGAGAACTAAGGTGAATAAATCCTTGATGGTTGAGAAACACTTGGATTTAGAATTAGAATACGTCTCTCTATAAGTGCATGCATGTATAAAATCCGTATTACTCATAGTTAATAGAGAAGTAGAAGCTACAAGGTGGACATAACCCTAATTTGTCATTCTCTATGATCAAATATTATTATACATAGCATCTCATCGTTACACTGATAATATTATTGTGCACCTAAACTGAAACCCCCTTACCTTGGAACCTTCGATCAACAGTCTAATAATAATCGCAATACTTAGTGATCATAGTATTCCCTGTGGGATTCGACACCCAACCCGGTTGGGTTTTATATTTAACAGCGACCGCTTGTACTTTCTAACGAGAGTTGTAATTTGGGCGTATCAAATTTTGGCGCAGTTGCCGGGGAATACGGTTGTCAACTAAGTTTGTGATAGTTAATAGACCCTTTGGTCAAAGATTCTCAAATTTTACTTTTTGTTTGTTGTTTTTGTTTTGTTTAGGTTGAGTGGATTGCATGTCAAATACACGGAGATTGGGTCATCCATTATTACCTATAAATCCTAAACCACATCTCATTGGCATAATAGATGCGCAACGGGACCTTGAAAGGATAAATGCTCAACATCAGCAGGCTAGATTAGCTGTATTGGCAGCTGCGCAAGTAAATCAACAGAATGCTGATAACCCAGGTCGGGTACCAAATCTTGATGATGAGGACCTAGGTGATGATGAGTTATTAAATCCAAGACGTGCAGATGATGTGGCTGCACCAGTGAACAGGAATGCCAACAAAGATCGTCAAGCTAGGATGAGACCCGAACGCCGAGCTGTGCAAGTTGCTTTTGATGATGATGATGACGACTTGGATGGGGCTGGTGCCACAGGGGCTATTATTCCTCCGCCCTTGGTACCCGGAGCCAAGTTCAATATCACTATCACCATGATCCAGCTATTACAACTCAAAGGGTTATTTGGCGGACTTGCAGGCGACGATCCGAATATGCATCTGATTAATTTTATCTCAACATGTAAATCATTTGACAATATAGGGGTTGGACAGAATGTGATCCGACTGCACTTATTTTCATTGTCTCTATCTGGAGAGGTAACTCTATGGTTAAACGGGCTAACTCCTGACTCTATTACCAATTGGAGGCAACTGAAAGACGCTTTCCTAGAATGATTCTTTCCGCCATCCAAGAGGGCACAATTGAGAGATGAGATAAGCAATTTCAGATTGTTTCCAAATGAAGCTCTCCACGAGACTTGGGAGAGGTTCAAGAAGAAGCTTATACGGTGCCCAAACCATCAGATGACCAATGTCCACTTGATGGAAATATTATATAGGGCTTTGAACTCGGTGACTAAGCCAGTGGTAAATAATGCTGCGGGTGGGTCATTCAGGGACCTTACTTTTCTTGAGGCATCTGACATGCTGGATCGCATGACAAAGTAGAGTAGAGCTTGGCATACCAGGTATTCTGAGGTAGCAAGCTCTACTGTATCTATTGGCATGACGGCAGAACAGAGGCGAAGAGAAGAGAGACGTGACAAGGATATGGCTCACATAAAAACATAGATGGACCTTCTCACTAAGCATTTATTATTAGGAAAGACAGAGAAGGTTAAAGCTGTATCATTACAGGGAAGGGCTGACTCCGATCCTGAGGAAGAAGCCAATTACTTGAACAATCAGATAGGTTTCTGAGGTGGTGGCCAAGGAAACCAAGGTTGGAACCATCAAGGAGATTGGAAGAATAAAAGTGACAGGAGTGGACTGTATGTACCTCCTGGAAGTCGTGATAATGCTGCTACCAGTTCAGGAAAAATGTCTATGGAGGACATGAAAATATTAAAAGGAGTTGAGGTGGCAAATTCTAGGGTGACTACAATAAAGAGTGACGTATCTTCCATAAGTCAACTTGTAAATTCGCACTCAGTTTCTATTAAACAATTGGAGTAGAAGATGAGCTAATTATCTGCAACATTCAACCAAAGAATGAATGGGACTCTACCAAGTGATACAATTCAGAATTCGAGAACTGATGGATCGTGTATGGCCATTACCACTAGGAGAGGTAAGATGTTATCTAGTCCAGGTTTGGGAGCTTCCTCTTATACTGATGAGGTTGAAATGGATTGGGAGATAGTTGATGAATCTCTAGTGGTGCCTATGGAGTTGGGAGGTTTGAAAAAGAAAAGTGCGGAAGTTGAACAACCAACTAAGCCAAAGCATGTTAGTGATGTGGAGCAAGGCATAAGAAAGGAGGTAAAAGTTGCTCCAACTAAAATTCCAAGGCCGCCACCTCCATTTCCACAATGATTAAAGAAGAAAAAAAATGATGGCAAGTTTAGCAAATTCATGGCTATGTTAAAGCAGTTGACAGTGAATGTGCCCTTAGTTGAAGCACTGGAACAGATGGCCGGATATGCTAAGTTTATGAAAGACCTGTTGACAAAGAAAAAGATTGTGAGCTATGAAATGGTAGACAATCTTCATCATTGTAGTGCTATTGCTACAACATCTATTTTCCAGAAGAAAGCTGATGCGGGAGCATTTACTGTTCCATGTACGATTGGATTGCTAAAGTTTGAAAAAGCCCTTTGTGATCTTGGGGAAAGTATCAATCTTATGCCATTGACGGTTTTCAAGAAATTGGATTTGGGAGATGCTACGCCCACTAATATGCGGCTTCTAATGGCGGATAGATCAGTAAAAAGACCGATTGGGATTCTACATGATGTACTTGTAAAAGTTGTTGATTTTATATTTCTTGCCGATTTTGTAATTCTTGATTGTGAAGTGGACTTTGAAGTACCCATAATATTGGGTAGGCCATTCTTAGCAACTAGAAGGGTGTTAGTTGACATGGAGCTGAATGAGCTGAAATTTAGGCTCAATGAGAAAGAAGTTAGCTTTGAAGTATGTCGGTCTATGAAACAACAAAAAGAGATGATTGTCTTCTCGATAGTTTATGTATTCTATGAAGATAAGCGAGATGTACCAGTTAAGGATATGTCTTTTGTGGAGACCATAGTTGGTTTGGTTAAACTTGCAAGCAAGGATGTGAGTGACTTCAAAGTGGTTGGACTAAGAATAAAGCATTGTCTTGATCCAACAAATGAGGTACAAATGGTATCATCGATGTATCTTGGCGTAGTCTGAGTAGTCAAGATAATCGAGTCGTGCCGCGACGTTAAATTAGGTGCTGCATGGGAGGCAACCCATCTTTCTAATCATTTTTGATTAAGTGTAGGTGCACGAAGTACTAAGAAGAATATTAGTACCAATTTTGATTTGGAAGCGAGACATGTCAATGGTGGTAAGTTTAGGAGTGATGGGAACATTACAGGTAAGTTGGAGTGGTCAAATGTGTAAGGCTCAAGTATGATTTGCATTAGATTTGTGCCTTGAATTATGTTAATTCGACCCCAAAAGTTTCGCGGTGCGACTTTATCTTGTGACTTTCAATGAGGTCTGTGGTGGTAGCGTAGTAATCGGGCCGATAGGCCCGATCCTGAAGCCCACCACTGACCTCGATGGGGTGCGGGGGTGAAGCCCCCACGGTATCGACATTTCCGACCAAGAGTGCGCGATATTTCCAATCGCCTATGCTCACTGCCTCACTTAGGCGATAGGTTAGGCGCCGCCTATGTCAACATAGATGATAGGTTAGGCGCCGCCTATGTCAACATAGGCGATAGGTTAGGCGCTGCCTATGTCAACATAGGCGATAGCTTAGGCGCTGCCTATGTCAGAATAGGCGATAGCTTAGGCGCCGCCTATGTAAACATAGGCGATAGCTTAGGCGCCGCTTATACCATTGCCTATGCTCACTGCCTCACTTAGGCGATAGGGTAGGCGCCGCCTATGTCAACATAGGCGATAGGTTAGGCGCCGCCTATCAGTGTAAGTTTTGCCTAATAATTCATTTTTTTTAATGGATCAAACCGACCCATGTCTCATCTTTTAAACATATTCTCTACTCTTAAATCCCACTCTATTTTTCTTTCACCTAAGCTCCTCCCAACCCCTCCTCTCTCAAAACCCTTCTCTTTGTGCTACTAATCTTACAAGCTCCTCACCACTTTCAAAACACAAGAACATCGACTCACTTTCTTCAATCCTTCATCTTCAAGGTAAGTGTTCTTTTCTTAATACTTAGGTCTTTTGAATTTATGCTGTAGTTATTAATTGATCACTTGAGGATTATGAATTAAATTTTTTCCATGGCTATGTTGGGAAAGTGATGGTGTTTATTATATCTTGATATGGTTGAAAGTGTAGGGTATGATTTTGATAAAAAAGTGTTTCATTGAAATAGACATGGGGAAATTGAAGTGATTGAATTGTATTGTGACTAACGTGGTGCACCATGTCAAAGTGTATGTCAGTGAAGTCTGAGTACCCAATAATAACACGAAATTAGTTGATACTAACAAATTAAGTGTGGGGTGGTGACTTCACCACCCTCATATTAATTATAGTTAGTTTCATTATGTGTGGATGACATGGATGACAGGATGAATACAGGAAAAATGGCTCCAATGATGATCTCCATGCAGGTGGCATGACTCCTAATGTGGATGAGAAGTACTACTATCCAGGTTCTTTATCTTGTTATTTACACTGGGGACAGTGCAGAGCTTAAGTGTGGGGTGGCTGGTTACTTTGCTACTTGTTTCGTAAGAAAATAGGACCTTCTCCTTAGTATACTTGTGGATATGATTAGTTATTGTTCATTTTGTTAGTTATTTAGTCATAATTAGGTGTTTTCCTCGATGATGGATGGATGACGACCATTTTAAGAGAAAATTAGTCTTTCAATTACATGTAACTGCTCTTGTGGATCATATGACAATATAACCTAAATATGTGATGGATCATTACGTTTGAAACACCTAGGCTCTAGTTGTGACTCTTGTTGTGATTGTTGGTTTTAATTGAATTCATGTAATTGTTCGGTCGAGAATCTATAATGCTCCTAATTGAGTTGACCATGTGCCATGAGTGTGTAAGACTGTTGTATATTCCTTATTGGAACTGATGTTAGAACTTTCCTGGTGTGTATGCAAAGCGAAATAAAGATTGTGAGTTTAGGAGATGATTTATGCATTTCTTTGATAGCCATTGTTCATACCTTCTTTTGACCTACCTTTGTACATTATCTTAGATAGCCCCGTCGAGCCTTTACCTTGTTCTTTTGTTAGCCTCATATGTAGCCTAATCCGTTCTTTAATAGACTGTAATTTGATCCAAAAAGCTCCTAAGCGCTTTAATGTAAAATCAATGTGAGTTAAGAGTTTGAGAATAAGAGGAAAAAGGTGAAATTGATGCCCCAAAGTCTGGTTATTGGCGTGAGCAATTGATGTGGTTGGGAGTAGCTAAAATTGTTGAAAAAGTTCAAAATTTTATCCCGGACATGTTACAATGAACCTTTTTTTTTGCCCTGGTCCTTCTTGGACATTGTGCACCTCAACTAAGGCAAATTGCTTAAGTTGAGGGTGGCTATTATAGGGGTGCGTAACGTGAAAAGGGTGCCAAAAAAATAAAAATAAAATAAAAAAAAAATAATTTTTTTTTGAAAGAGTTGCATACTCCCACCATAGTGTTATTAATTAAGCTTAATGAGTTGGGGTGAAAAACAAATCAGTGAAGATAGAAGAAGTGGAAATTGGTTGTTTGAGATTGATCTTAATTGCATAATGTAGTGTATTAAAGCGCTTAGGGAAAATAGTCACTATTTCTGGCCAAAATAGTTCCTACCCATCCTTTAGCCTGCATTACAAACCGTAAAAGACCTATTTGATCCTAATATTAGCATTCTGATATTAGTGGAGTATTACACTAAGGGAAAACATATGGTCATCAGTTGTAATTTGAGAATTCTTTGTGAGAGTGAGCGCAACTTGATTCTTGTGCCCATTTTGTTAGAAATTGCATAATTGTGAGTGATTATGGGTAACTCTCTTGTTGTGAGGGCACATGGTTGATGAAGGTTGGGTAATTTATATGATTTTCTTGAATGATATGCATGAAATTTCCAACTTAATGAGTCTATTCTTGAGGGTAGGTTGTATCTAGGAATGATTCCTGAAGCTACTTCTTGTTCATAATTGTTGTGTGAGCCTATTTGAGCATCTTGTCTTCCTTTGTGGGTGCTAAGGCTTGTGTAGTATGCATAAATAGATATGTTGTTCGAGGATGAACAAAGCTTTAAGTGTGGGGTGGTGATGTTGGGCGTATTTATATGTCTAAGCACCATAACTTACCCATGTTTTAGCTAAGTTTTGAGGATAAAATACATAATTCTTGCACTTTTAGTCTATTTCTAGTTAAGTGAGATGACCTATGTGATTAGCATGCTTTTCAGGTACTAATGAGGAAGATTATAGCACTTTGGGGACCTGTGGACAACAAAGAAAACTTCACATAAAAAGGAAAGCAGCTTTTGGATTGAATGTGATGTATGGGAACTTTTTCCCGGGCAAGCACAATATTTTTAAATAGTTAAGGATGCAGTAGCAATTTATTAGAGAAGGATGTTATTAAAAGCCTTATTGCTGAATTTTTAGGGATTATTCACATTCTGTATTATTTTGAAAAGAAGAGAAAGCGGCTTAGCTTGAGGACGGAGAGACAGAAACACTTTTCTCTCTTATTTTTGCTATTCATCTTTATCACCAAGATCGTTCTAAGTTTTGGTATGATGAATATTTCTATTTTGATTTCCGTTTTATTCATGAGTAGCTAAGTTTATTTGTTAGGGTTATGGAAACCTTATAGTATACTCTCTATTGCTATGGGTTTTTGAATTTATGATGTGTTAATCCACTTATATCATTACTCTCTTCATTTTGATTGAATTCTCTTGGTTGCAAACATAGGGAATGCGCCATTATAGCAATAACTTGTTCAATAGAAAAGTTACTGTTTGGAAAAGAGAGTGACAAGAAAATAGGGTTTCCAACCTCTATTTTACATGTTAATGCCTTAGCAGGATTAAATTCTTGGAGAGTTCGTACAATTGGTTGTACACTTTGGATTCGAGAGAACTAAGGTGAATAAATCCTTGATGGTTGAGAAACACTTGGATTTAGAATTAGAATACGTCTCTCTATAAGTGCATGCATGTATAAAATCCGTATTACTCATAGTTAATAGAGAAGTAGAAGCTACAAGGTGGACATAACCCTAATTTGTCATTCTCTATGATCTAATATTATTATACATAGCATCTCATCGTTACACTGATAATATTATTGTGCACCTAAACTGAAACCCCCTTACCTTGGAACCTTCGATCAACAGTCTAATAATAATCGCAATACTTAGTGATCATAGTATTCCCTGTGGGATTCGACACCCAACCCGGTTGGGTTTTATATTTAACAGCGACCGCTTGTACTTTCTAACGAGAGTTGTAATTTGGGCGTATCACTATTCTTTTCCATGAGTTACATAATAGAGAATTTGGGGAGTTAACTAATCTACCATTCCCTTACATAATTCAAGGGTTGTGTGATGAGGCCGGTGTGCCTGAGATATAGAATGTAAAAGAGAGGGTACCTGTGATGGTGACTGCACATATAAGGACTAAGAAAGATCTATCATGTTTAGGCACTTCTAAGAGATTGAGATAGCAGGCAGCAGTACCAAGGGCTTAGTCTGAGGGCCCACAAGTTTCCAAAGAGTCTACTAAGGCACTAAAAGATCATTTAGGTGTTAGTTTTGACATAGAGATAAGGAAGCGGATAGATTTAATGCCCTGAGTCTGTACCCTAGATGCTACACAGTGGTAGAGACCCCGAAGGACCACCAGCTAACACATGACCGGCACCTGCTGTGAGAACTGAATAATAATAACACTGTAATAATAACATAACTAAAATAAGTGTGAAAGTTACGATGAAAATGCCATAAGGTTCACAACTGAAGACCAATACTGAATATTGAAAAATGAAACATCCATCTGAAATACTCTAGTCTGAAAGCATCTAACTGTCTGAGTTATGGAGTTAATGGGACAAGCCCCCAAATAACTCCGACTACTAAAAATTATATTGAAATATTGAAATAATACTCAGTTCTCAAACTATAAGGACTCACCACTAAGTATACTACTAATAGGCTGGCCTGGTAAGTAAGGTCAGGAGCTGTGCATCTGAACCTATGAAATAAGACATCATAGCGCAAAAGAAAAGTATGTGTCAGTACTTTGAATGTACTGGTATGCTAAGTGAGGTAAGCTGATATGCATGGGTTCATATCCATGAACAATAACTAAATGAGTAACATGAACATAACTAAATGAGAGAATATGCATGAATACATAAACAGTAACTGAGATCATGTTAACACTGGTTACTGAGTTCTGAATACTGATTAACTAATATCTGAGTTTACTTATACTGCAATACTGATAACTTAGTGACTATTTCTAATAGTCTTTATTGATAACTAGGTGACTATTTATGACAGTATTGATTTTGTAGAACTGAACTGAGTTCTATACTCAGCTGGGTGACTATATCAAACAGTCATGATTCTGTAGAACTAAACTAAGTTCTATACTAAGACTAAAATTGTGGGAGGTAATCATCTAAACGACATGCCCCTCACTAAATGGATTAGGGTCCAACCTATAACCCTAGTTGGAAGGGTGTTAGTATCGTGACATGGGTAAAGACAAGTTGTGAGTTAACCCTTTTTGATAGAAAGCTTTTTTGTCAACCCTCGCTGGCAGGAAAACTCATATGATATATATCAACCCTAGTCTGGTAGGAATATATCGCAACCTACACTAGCTACATAGTTCTGTAATGCAGGGATTCCTACTAAGGATCAAACCCTCTACTGGCAGGAATGCCCCCATCCCTGGGTTCGCTCGGTGTTGAATCCTACTCCCAACTAAATAGATACTGAACTGATTTCTAGTACATACTAGGCTTGACTGAACAGTTACTGGTCGTGCTTTCTAATTGAATAGAACTGAGTTCACTGGGTTCTGCTAGCTGATGGAATACTACTTAATCTGGTTAACTGACTGAGTTCACTAAACTCTGAACTTCATACTGAACTGAGAGTGTGGCTGATTACTGAGTACCACTATTAGAAACACTACTGAGACTGTTTGGTGACTACTTTATCTCTAGGTAAATAGCTAAGTTTTTGGGTATTAAATACCCCAGGACTCGATAGCATAAAAAGTAAAGCATAAAGAAAACTTAGAAAGTATAACACTGTGCACTTGCTCATAATTCATCCATAGGGACATTTTATCAAACACTTGCAAGGCATAAGTTTACACATATACTAGCATGTCATGATTTTTCCTCATTTAATTCACATGAGCATTTTAACAAAACACTTAGGGAACACAACTATGCACCTAATACTAAAACACCATGTAGACATCATAACATAAATTCCAAAATTAACAAATTCAATGGCTTTAGCATGAATTCACATGATAATCAATTACACATAAATCTTGTAGTAAACCATGGATTAGCAACCCAATTAACATTATAATCATGAATACACTTAAATCCAATCATGGAAATTGTGAAATCAATCTACTTGAAGTTTAAAAGAGTTTCTTGGACTCCAAGGGTTAAAGGAACCCTTGGATGAACACTTCACATACCTGAGTACTTTAATTAATAAAGATTGATGGAGTGTTCTTGAAGATTAAGCCTCTAAATTAGGTTCCCTAGGGTTTGTTCTTGAGTCATTTGATAGAAAATAATGAACATTTTTCCCTAGGAATGATTAATTTTGTGTTTTTAGGGGATAAATTGGGGTGGGAAAATTAACCAATTACCCCTTTGGATGTTGTTTTTAATGAGCAGAAATCATGCCTAGTGATGCGCAGGACGAAGTGCCACATCGATAAGGGCTATGGCCGCTGCGCCGCACTGAGTCCACATCGGCTCATTGGAATTTGACACTGAGAGATGGGGAAAAATATTCATCGATGCAACAGGCGACGCGGCACATCAAGATCGTGTCGATATACTGGTTTGGACTCCTAAACGTGCTTCAAACAATGTTCAAGAAATCAAAAACTCATCCAAGAACACCTACTGACATTCCTGATCATGGAACAACTTTAAGATCAACATTTAATGGTTGTAAGGGTCGTAAAATAAGATCTCCAACTATGAAGGCTAAAATAACTCTAAGTATGAATAGTTAGCTAAAATTTTCTAAGTCTGGGACCCCTCAATATTTTCCCCTTGGGAACATTCATACTCGAATGAGACTGACTAAGATGGGATAACTGATAGACTAAAAGTACATACTGGACATGGACATCTGAAGCATGATTTCATGGCTGAGACTACTGATATACTAAATTATTATACTGATCACGCATAAATGATGCATGATTTTGTGACTGATATTACAGATAAGCTAAGTTTGTATACTGAACATGCATATTTGATGCATGAGTACATGACTGAACTGATTCATGAATGCATAGCTGAGTATGCAACGTTACTTGATACGAAGTTGGTAACTACATCTGAATATGAAACTGACTAATATAAGGAAAGTTGTTACCTTGAGATGAGTATGAGTTTTCAAAGAAGAGGTGAGGATACTTGGTCCTCATATCTAATTCTTCTTCCCAAGTAGCTCCCTCAACGGACTGATTTCTCTAAAGAACTTTGACTAGAGGGACTTCTTTGTTCCTCAGTCTGCGAATATGATAAACACAGATTTTGACTTGACTTTCCTCAGAGGAGAGGCTGGTATAAACATCTATACCCTCTACAGGGACTACAGTTGTTGGGTCACCTAAGCATTTCTTTAGCAAAGAGACATGAAACACTGGGTGCGCTGAAGCTAAGTCTGAAGGCAACTCAAGTTTGTACGCTACCTTTCTAAAATGGATAAGAATTCGGTAAGTACTGATATATCAGAGACTGAGCTTCCCATTCTTGCCAAACCTTTTCACTCCATTCGTAGGAGATATTTTCAAATACACATAGTCACCAGTCTCAAACTCGAGATCCTTTCTACGCACGACAACATACGATTTCTGTCAGCTCTGAGCTGTCTTAAGACTTTCCTTGATCAACTGAACTTTTTCTAAGGTATCAAATACCAAGTCAGACCATACTACTACGGCCTCACCCACTTCAAACCATCTAATGGGAGATCTACATCTCCTCCCATAGAGCGCCTCAAATGGAGCCATCTGAATGCTGGAATGGTAACTGTTGTTATATGCAAATTAAATCAAAGGAAAGTGGTCATCCCAAATACCACGTGTGCAACAGCCTGGATGATACAAAACACTTATGTCATAGTATTTCAACAACTCTAACCACCTTCTCTGATGGAGGTTTAGGTCTTTCTGAGAGAACACATACTGGAGGCCCTTATGGTTTATGAACACATCAACATATACCCCATACAAATAGTGCCTCCAAATCTTTAAGACAAATACTACAGCTGCTAACTCAAGATCATAAGTGGGGTAGTTCTTCTCATGGGGATTAATTTGTGTAGAGTCATAGGCAATGACCTTACCTCTCTGCAACAAAACACACCCCAAACCAACTGTGGAAGAATCAAAATATACCACAAATCCATCTGAACCATCTGGTAGAGTCAAAACTGGAGCTGTAGTGAGTCGAGTCTTCAACTCCTGAAAACTCTTCTCATAAAAATTTGACCGCAGGAATTGGACTTTCTGCTAAGTCAATCTGTACATAGGGGATGCAATAGACAAAAATCCCTCGACAAACCATCAGTAATAGCCAACCAAACCCAGGAAACTCATTATATCTATCAGAGAAATAGGCCTGGATAAGTTTCTTGCTACTTTAGTCTTTTGAGGATCCACTCTAATTCCATCATCGAAAACTATATGACCAAGGAATTCTACTGACCTTAGCCAAAATTTACACTTACTAAATTTGTCAAATAACTGATAGTTTCTGAGAGTCTGTAACACTATTCTGAGGTGGTTTGCATGATCGTGTTCACTATAGGAGTAGACAAAAATGTAATCTATGAAGACTATGATGAACATGTCCATGTACTTCTTAAACACACGGTCCATCAAGTCAATAAAAGCTACTGGGGAATTAGTGAGACCAAATGACATGACTAGGAATTCAAAGTGACCATACCGAGTTTGGAAAGCTATTTTTGGAATGTTATATTCTCTGACTCTAAGCTGATGATAACCTTATCTGAGGTTTATCTTAGAAAAGTAACTGCCACCCTAAAGTTGGTAAAAAAAGTCATCAATTCTGGGAAGTGGATACTTTTTCTTGACCGTGACTTTATTCAACTGACGGTAGTCTATACACAATCTAAGAGAACCGTCTTTCTTATTCACAAATAGAACTGGTTCACCCCAAGAGAATACGCTGGGTTTGATGAATCCAATATCGAGGAGATCCTTCAACTGTTCTTTTAATTCTTTGAGTTCTGCTAGAGCCATTCTATATGGAGAAATAAATATGGGCTATGTATCTGGAAGAAGGTCTATTCTAAAGTCATTTCACTCTCGGGAGGAACTCCAGTTAGATCTTTGGGAAACATATCAGGGAATTCACATGTTACTGGAACTGACTCAAGATTGATAGTATTAGAACTAAAATCCATAACTCAAATAAGATGGTAAACATATCCCTTAGATATCATTTTTCTCGCCCTTAGGTAAGAAACAAACTGACCCTTGAGTGCAGAGGTACTACCCCTTTATTCTAGGACAGGTTCACTCAGAAACTAAAATTGGATAGTTTTGTTTCTGTATTCAACTGAGGCATAGCATGAATAAAGCCAATCCAAGCCAAGAATTACACCAAAATCTGGCATCTCTAATTCTACTAAGCCTGCTGAAATGACTTTTTGAGCTACTATAATCGGACAGTTCCTGTTTACCCACCAGGTTATGATAGATTTACCCACTAGGGTAGAGACTGAGAAAGGCTCTGCTAGGATTTTGAGATTTACTCCGAAGTTAACAGCTATATAAAGAGTTACAAAGGATAATAAATCTCCTGGATCTAGCAAAGCATAAACATGTTAATGATAAACTTGAAATGTACCAGTGACCACATCTGGAGAACTCTCCAGATCCTATCAAGATAGAAGTGCATAGAGTCGGTTTGGTCGTTTCCCACTTATGGCACTAGAAGTGACACCCTACCGATTTGGGAAATCGAATTAAGCTCAGGGACAATTATGATGACTCTGCGTACCCACCGAAGAACACTTTCTAACCCTATGACTTAGCTTGCCACATCTGAAACATACATTGCTGCCAGCTCTGCAGACACCCTGATGGTTTCTGCCATACTTATGGCAGAGAAGATTTGTTTGGGCATTGCAAACACTACCCTGGGGTTTAAGGCCTGACACCCTATCTTTATTGTGATCTCTAAATTTCGGCAGTGGTGCACTGGTTGAGAAAGAATCTAGAATTGAAGATTTATAGAAGAACTAAGGACAACTATCACCCTCTGTTTTAGGCTAGGTAAAGTTAAAACTACCAGTTCTATCTCTCTTATTCTTCCTCTCCTTCTCTTTATTCTTAGCCTCTTCTATCTATTGAGCATGGACCATGATCTTGGATATTTCCATTTCCTTAATTAGCATTGCAGTCCTACACACCTTAACCACACTACCAGACACAACATACATAAAATTAGTCATCTTAGATTTGCTAACTACTACCATATGAGGGGCATATCTGGTTAACTGAGTAAACTTGAGAGAATACTCTTTTACTATCATGTTTCCCTACGCCAGATTAATAAAATCTAAAATCTTAACTTCCCTCAACTCTAGTGGGAAGAACGTATCTAGAAAAGCAATAGCAAACTCTTTTCATTCTATGGGCCCTGCATCTGCGGCTCTCTTTGCTTTCTACTATTTGAACGATGAGTGAGCCACAACCTGTAATTGATATGTATCCAACTCGGCACTCTCACTAGAAGTCACCCTCATAATATTTATAACCTTCTACACCTGATGAAGAAATTCTTGTGGGTCCTCATCTGACTTTGACCCAGTAAAAGAGGGAGGGTTTATTTAGGTGAAGTCCCAAATTCTTGCTGTAACAGTATTGGCTACTAGATTGGCAGGAACGATAGGTGGGCATTCATTCGACAACTAAATTCTGTACTGAAATAATACTATGTCCTCAAACTATGAGGACTCGCCACTAAGTCTGTTGCTGATAGGCTAGGCTTCTAAGTATAGTTAGGAGCTCGTGTGTCTGAACTTATGATATAAGACATCATAGAACAAAAGAAAATTATGCTCCAGTACTTTGAATGTACTGGTATGCTAAGTGAGGTAGGCTGATATGCATGGGTTCATATGCATGAACAATAACTGACTGAGTAACATGAAATTAACTGAATGAGAGAACATGTATGAATACACAAACTATAACTGAGATTATGTTAACACTGGTTACTGAGTTCTGAATACTAATTAACTGATATCTGAGTTAACTAATACTGTAATACTGATAACTGAGTGACTATTTTTTACTGTACTAATTGATAACTAGGTGACTATTTTTTACAGTCCTAATTTTGTAGAACTGAACTGAGATCTATACTGAGCAGGGTGACTGTATCTAACAGTCCTAATTCTGTAGAACTGAACTGAGTTCTATACTAAGACTAAAACTAAAACTGAAATTGTGGGAGGTAATCATTTAATTAATATGCCCCTCTCTGAATGGATTATGGTCCAACCTGTAACCCCAGTTGGAAGGGTATCAGTACCGTGCAATGGGTAAAAACAAACTTTGAGTTAACACTCTCTGACAGGAAGCTCTTTCATCAACACTCGCTGACAAGAAAACTTGTATGAGATGTATAAACCCTATCCTGAAAGAAAGATATCTCAACCTATACTAGCTACGTAGTAATGTAATGCAGGGATTGCTACTAAGGACCAAATCCTATACTGGAAGGAATGCCCCCATTCCTGGGTTCGCTCGGTGCTGAATCCTACTCCCAACTGAATAGATACTGAACTGGTTTCTCATCCATACTAGGATTGAATAAATATTACTGATCGTACTATCTAATTGAACTGAACTAAGTTCACGGGGTTTCTCTAACTGATGGAATACTACTGAATCTGGTTAACTGATTGAGTTCATTAAATTCTGAATTGTATTCTGAATTAAGACTATGACTGATTACTGAGTACTACTATTCATAACACTACTTAGATTGTTCTGCAACTACTTTATCTCTAGGTAAACAGCTAAGTTTTTGGGTATTGAATACCCCAAGGACTCGATAGCATAAAAAGTAAAGCATAGAGTAAACTTGAAAAGTATAACACTGTGCCCTTGCTTATAACTCATCCATAGGGACATTTTACCAAATACTTGCAAGGCATAAGTGTACACATATACTAGCATGTCATGATTTTTCCCCATTTAATTCACATGAGCATTTAAACAAAACACTTAGGGAACACAACTATGTACCTAATACTAAAACAACATGTAGGCATCATACATAAATTCCCAAATTCATAAATTCAATGGATTTAACATGAATTCACATGATACTACACATATGATAATCAATTCCACATGAATCTTGTAGTAAACCACAGATTAGAAACCCAATTAACATTAAAATCATGAATTAACTTAAATCTAATCATGGAAATTATGAAATCAATCTACTTGAGGTTTAAAAGAGTTTCTTGGACTCCAAGGGTGAAAGAAACCCTTGGATGAACACTTCACATGCCTGAGTACTTGAATTAATTAAGACGGATGGAGTGTTCTTGAAGATTAAGCCTTGAAATTAGGTTCCGTAGGGTTTGTTCTTGGGTAATTTGAGAGAAAATAATGAATGTGTCGACCTAAGAATGATTAATTTCATTTTTTTGGGGGATGAATAGGGGTGGAAAAATTACCCAATTACTCTTCTGGATGCGGTTTTTAATGAGCAGAAACTGTGCCCAGTGATGCGCAGGCTGGCGCGCTGCGTCGATGAGGGCTATGGCCAATGCGCTATGTCGAGTCTTTATCGGCTCACTAGAATTTGACACTGGGGGCTGATAAAAAATATTCATTGAAGAGACAAGTGATGTGGTGCATTGATACACTGTTTGGACTCTCAAATGTACTTCAAACGATGTTTGAAAAATCCAAAACTCGTCTGAGAGCACCTAATGATATTCCTGATCATAGAACAACTTAAAGATCGACATTTAATGGTTGTAAGGGTCGGTAAATAGGATTGCCAACTATGAAGCTAAAATAACTCTAAGTATGAATACTTAACTAATATTTTCTAAGTCTGGGACCCCTCAACAAGCTTTGAAGGACTGAATTGAGCTTAGGATTTTGCAATGTCTTATAACAGAGGCTCCAGATTTGAGTACACAGGGTGAGAGGAGAAAGTCTACTTCTTTTACATCCCTAACTTTGACCTCAAATCTAGTTGGTATAATGCATACTCGTCCATCCACTATAGCTCCTATTTTAGATATAATCATATATCTAGCAAGTTTTTACAGAATATAGTTGACATCCAGAGGGCCACAGATACTAGAGTGAGGGTCATTGGTACTGAGATGACTACCCTCTAAGAGTAGATGAGATCAGAGGTTAGTACTAGATTTGAGTAGGCAAAGGCCCGATAGGAGGCCACACTGAGTGTTGCACTATTTATGCTATACGCAAAATTTCAGACACAACTTGATGATTTTGAGTGATGGGTTATAGCCCAATATATAGAGATAGCTGCACCAAATCTAGCCCAAATAAAGAAGGAGTTTGATGTGTTACGAGAAGAGGTACACTTTATCATGGAGGGTCGTGTTATAGCCACTACCTCAGTTATGCCCCAAGTGGTCTAGATATTACCTCTATATGCACCGAGTTATTTTGGTTTTCTTGTGGAGGGTGATTAGGAGGTCCCAACAATTGGTTCTAAGAGAGGTCTCATAGACAACTTGCACGACCCTAATTTACCATATGACCGGCCCATTAAGAAGGCCTGGCATGATTTAATGGAGTCTGTATTCATCGATAGGTTGAGGAGTGCATCTATAGCAGCAGGAGCATCATCCAGTATTGTACTACCTCCTCTAGATGATATGCCCCCATCTAGGGATACTCCTGATTTAGGCATCCAATGCATCCTAGGTATGCTCTCACTTCCCTTTATTTTATTTTATTTTATTTTATTTTATTTTAGTGTATTGAGAAAAATACATAGCTTTTCATTAGGAGTGGGTATACCATATTGCCACGATTTTTTTTGCCCTGCTTGTTTTTCCATCGGTCTCGGTATAGTTGTAGAACCGGCATGTCTAGGATAATTTAATGTTGTGTTGTAATTTATTTTGCATTGTGTTGTTTTGTGTAATTAGGAGATTTTTAAGTATTTAGGGCAGTAGTCATGTTTTGACTAATTTTTTATACCCCTCCAAAATTTTTTATTTTAGAATTGTGTGAATGTATATATGTGTGAACATTGTGGATCTTGTTATAACATTTGGATTAGGGACAAGATAACCAATTTCTAATAATTGTATGAACCAGATAGGTCGTAGTTGGTAATACTAACTCTGTATTGCATGAACCAGATAGATAGGTATAAGACGTAATGGAAATGTCTAAATCATCATTTGGGACTCGAAACATCTAATGTTGACTGAAGTCAAATCTATGGCTTTTAAAGCCTCTAAGAATCACAAACTCACCAAAATCATTCCCAATCGCATCGGGAACTATTCCAACTATCCCCACTCTCTAAAATCAACATGTAGAAACTAAGAGAAAAGGAAAAATGATCAAAACACATAAAAACAAGATTTCACAATTCAGGTTATTATAAATAATTCTAAAAGAAATTCATTTTAAAGTTAACTGATTTTTGAAGTATAGTTTTATTAATTTGTATATGCGCACCTTGATGGAACTCAACTAGTAGTAGTAGAGTATCGTCAACCACTTTCTCTGATGGAGGTTTAGATCTTTCTAAGAGAACACATACTGGAGGATCTTATGGTCTGTGAACACATCACCGTGCACCCCATACAAATAGTGCCTCTAAATATTTAGGGCAAATACTACTGCAGCTAACTCAAGATCATAAGTGGGGTTGTTCTTTTCATGGGGTTTAAGTTGTATAGAGGCATAGTCTATAACCTTTCCTCTCTGTATCAACACATACCCCAAACTGACCCTGGAAGCAACACAATACACAACAAAGCCATTTGAACCATTGGGTAAAGTCAACACTGGAGCTGTAGTGAGTCGATTCTTCAACTCCTAAAAGCTCTTTTCACAAGAATCTGACCACTGGAATTTAACTTTCTTCTGAGTCAGTCTGGACATGGGGGATAATATAGATGAAAATCCCTCAACAAACCATCGGTAATAGCCGGCTAAACCTAATAAACTCCTGATATCTGATGGTTAGACGGGTCTGGTCCAGTTTCTCACTACTTCAGTCTTTTGGGGATCAACTCTAATTCCATCACTGGAACTATATGGCTGAGGAAAGCTACTAACCTTAGTCAAAATTCAGACTTGCTGAATTTGGCGAATAACTGATGGTTTCTAAGGGTCTGTAATACTATTCTGAGATAGTCTGCATGATCTTGTTCACTGCGGGAGTAGACAAGAATGTCATCTATGAAGACTATGATGAATATGTCCAAGTACTGCTTGAACACACGATTCATCAAGTCCATAAAAGCTGCTGGGGAATTGGTAAGACCAAAGGACATGACTAAGAATTTGAAGTGACCATACTGAGTTCTGAAGGAAATTTTTTGGAAGACACATTCTCTGACTCTGAGCTGATAATAGCCTGATTTAAGGTCTATCTTAGAAAAATAGTTAGCACCCTAAAGTTGGTCAAACAAGTCATCGATTCTGGGAAGGGGATACTTGTTCTTAACCATGACTTTATTTAACTGACGGTAGTCAATACACATTCTGAGAGAACCATCTTTCGTACACATGAATAGAACTATTTCACCCCAGGGGGACACACTGGGTCTGATGAATCCCTCATCTAGGAGATCCTTCAACTGTTCTTTAACTCCTTGAGTTCTACTAGATCCATTCAGTATGGAAGAATAGATATGGGCTGAGTATCTAAAACGAGATCAATTCCGAATTTAATTTCCCTTTTGGGAGGAACTTCGAGAAGATCTTCAAGAAACACATCTGGTTATTCATATACTACTGGAACTAACTCAAGATTGGGAGTTTCTAAACTAGAGACTTTGACTCACACAAGATGATAGACACATCCCTTAGATGTTATTTTTCTTGCCCTTAGGTAGGAAACAAGTTGACCCTTAAGTGCTGAAGTACTACCCCTCCACTCTAGGATGGGCTCATTCGGAAACTAAAACTGGACAATTCTGTTTCTGCAGTCGACTGAGGCATAGCAGGAATGAAGCCAATCTATACTGAGAATGACATCAAAATTGGTCATCTCTAATTCGACTAAGTCTGTTGAAGTGACTTTCTATGATACCACAATCGAACTATTCCTTTATACCTGTCGGGCTATGATAGATTTACCCACAGAGGTAGAGACTGAGAAGGGCTCTGCTAAAATTTTAGGAGTGACTCCTAAGTCAACAGTTATATAAGGAGTAATGAAGGATAAAGAATCTCCTGGATATAGAAAAACATAAATATTTGAATGATAAACTTGTAACGTACCAGTGACTGTATCAAGAGAACTCTCCTGATCTTCTCGATACTGAAGAGCATAGAGGCTATTTAGGCATTGTCTACTGGTTGCACTGGAAGTGGCACCCTACTGATTCGGGTGACTGGACTGAGTTAGGGGACGGTTATACTGACCCTGAGAACCTAAATTGGGACAATCTCTAACTATGTGTCCTGGCTTGCCATACCCAAAACATGCATCACTACTGGCTCTGCAGATACCCTGGTGGTTTCTGCTATATTTCTTACAAAGGGGATTGGTTCGAGCACTGCTAACACTACTTTGAGGTTTAGGGCTTGGTTCCCTATCTCTATTGTCATCTATTAATTTTAGCACTAGAGCATTGGCTGAGGACAGAGCTGGAACTGAGGATTTTGAGAAGAACTGAGAACGATTCCCACCCTCTTTCTTAGGCTGAATGAAGTTGAAACTACCTGTCCTTACTTTCTTATTCTCCCTCTCTTTCTCCTTATTCTTAGACTCTTCTATCTGCTGAGCCTGGCTATGTCCATCTCCTTAATTAATATTATGGTCCTACACTCCTTCACCACACTGCTAGACACCCTCGATACAAACTTACTCATCTTAGATTTACTATCTTCCACCACATGAGGAGTGTATCAAGCTAGTTGAGTAAACTTGAGAGAATAATCTTTTATGGTCATGTTTCCCTACCTAATATTGATGAACTCTAACACCTTGAACTCTCTCAGAGCTAGGGGAAAGAATCTATCTAGAAAAGTAGTGGTAAACTCCTCCCATTTTATGGACCCTATATCTACAGCTTTCTCCTCTTTCCACTATTTGAACCATGAGTGAGCCACATCCTACAACTGATATTTATCAAACTCAGCACTCTCAATAGAAAACACCCCTATAACATCCATAACCTTCTGCACCTGATAAAGGAATTCCTGTGGGTCCTTATCTGACTTTGATCCAGAAAAAGATGGAGGGTTCATTCAGGTGAAGTCCCGAATCTTGGAAGCAACAGTATTGCCCACTAGGTTGGCTAAAATAGCAACTGGGTATTCATTCTGGTCTACCACAGAATGATATAGGGTGGTGAAGGTTTCTCTGAATTCGGCATGGGAGACATGTTCATCCAGAGAATCTAGCTGGACGGGCTGGGGTTTTGGCTGATCTCCTGTTCCTCTTTCCTTAGTTCTGTTTGGAGGCATATTCTATAAATAGAAGTAAAACTTACATTAAAAGAGGGTTAAACTGGAGCTCATGATCACTCGCATGACATAAATACTGAAAGAAGGAAAACTATTCTTAAAACATCTCATAGCCTCCTGTCCATAAGTGTGGTGCGCAACACACCCATGCACAAGACTCTTCTAGATGAATCTTTTAGACTTCCTAAGACTCTATTGAACCTTAGGCTCTGATACCAAGTTTGTAACGCCCTGAGTCTGTACCCCGGCTGCTACACGGTGCTCATAATCTTGGAGGACCACAAGCTAACCCATGTCTGGTACCTTCTACAAAAAATAAATAATAACACTGTAAATATATGGAAAGTAGGTGGAAAATAGACAGAAGGTTCAACACTATAAATAGAACTGAATACGGTATAACAATACCAAAACTAAAATATCTGTCTGAAAAGCCTTTAAACTGTCTGAGCTGTTAAGGGTTCTTGGGAGCCCGCGCGTCTGAACCTATGATATAAGACATCATAGCACAAAAAATGGCATGTGTCAATACTTTGAATATACTAGTATGCTCAGTGAGGTAGGCTGAAATTCATAGGTTCATATGCTTGAACAATACTAACTGAATATTAGGACTATGACTGAATGAGAGTACATGCATGAATACATATACTGTAACTGAAATCATGATAACACTAGTTACTGAATCTGAATACTAATTAACTAATATTTAAGTACACTGATACTGAATTACTAATAACTGAATGACTGTATCTGATAGTCCTAAATCTCTGGAACTGTACTGAGTTCTGAGCTGAACTGAGTGACTGTATTTGACAGTCCTGAATCTATAAAACTGAACTGAGTTCTATACTGAGATTGAGAATGTGGGAAGTAATCATCTAACTGACATACCCCTTCTCTAACTAATTTGGGGTCCAACCTGCTACCCCAGTTTGAAGGGTGTTAATACCATGC
This sequence comes from Capsicum pubescens, assembly GCA_030864215.1. Lineage (NCBI taxonomy): Eukaryota > Viridiplantae > Streptophyta > Magnoliopsida > Solanales > Solanaceae > Capsicum > Capsicum pubescens. The sequence goes on along the minus strand of CM061541.1, from coordinate 79,259,555 downwards.
AACGGGTAAGGACAAGCAGAGTCACCCTCATCTGGCAGGTTCTCTGAAAGAGAATGGTGAGACCCTTAACTGGCAGGTTAAATTACCTCATTAACCCTCAACTGGCAGGTTGATGTCTCAACCTATCTCAACCTACACTGGCTATGTAGTTCTGGAACTCAAGGACTGCTTCGATGGATCATACCCTCTACTAGAAGATGAGTCCCCATCCTTGGGTTCACTCGGTGCTGATCCCACTCCCAACTGAATAGACATTGAACTGATTCCTAGACACTACTAAGCTTGACTGAACTATTACTAATTGTACTATTTTACTGAACTGAAGGGAGTTCACTGATTTTCGTGGACCGATGGAATACTATTGAATTTTTTTAACCGACTGAGTACCACTGAGTTTTAAATTGAATATTGTGACTTAATTATGAATACTACGAAGATTTTCCTGAGTTCTGTAACTAATTGGAGCTCTAGGTAAACAACTAAGTTTTCGGGTATTGAATACCCCCAGGACTCAATAGCATGAAAGGTAAATCATAGCATAAGCTTGAAAAGCATAATCATGTGTACTTGTTCACAACTCATTCATGGAAACATTTTATCAAACACTTGCATAATACAACTTGCACATAAACTAACATGACATGATCTGTTATGATATTACATATATATCAATTAACCTCACATGAAACGTATCATAAAACATGGATTAGAATCCTAATTAATTATTATAAACATGGATATAATCAAACCCAACGTGAAATTCATAAAATACATAAACATGAAGTTTAAAAATAGTTTCTCGGACTCCAAGGGTTGAAGGGACCCTTGAATAAACACTTCACGTACCTTGATTACTACTTTTGAGAAGATTGAAGTGAGTTCTTGAGATTTGAATTCTTGAACTTGATGAGGCTAGGGCTTTCTCTTGAGAGAGTTATGAGTAAAGAATAAGATTTTTCACTATAGGCTAATTAATTTCGTGTTAAGGCTAAATAAGGGTGGGGAAAATAACCCATTTTCCCCCACAACCCGTATTAAAATAATGTTAAATAGGGTTGCCCTCGCATCACGATCCCTTCTTAGGTCAGGCAACCATCGTGACGCGACCCCTACTTGGGTCAAGTAGCCATTACAACACGACCCTTACTTGGGTTGACTGTCCCTCGCGATGCAGGGATATTGCGACCCTTCATTGTTTTGGGCATCCAAATTTTCCCTTACGCTAGTCCAAAAAATCCGAAACTCGCCTGAGATGACCTACAAGTGACCCTGATCATGAATCAATTTAAAAATCAACTAACTAAGGCCGGGAAGATTGGAAATAAAATCCTTCAAATTTGGAAGGCTAAAATGATTCTAAGTCTTGATACTTACCTAAAATTTTCCAAGTCTGGGACCCTCTTAACAAACTTAAAGGACTGAGTTAAGCTAAGAATTTTGCTGGGTCTTACATGGGTTGAGGGGTTGGCTGGTCTCCAGTTCCTCTTCCCTGAGTCCTCTTTGGAGGTATATTCTATAAACGAAAGAGAAACTTGGATTATACTAAGTATTTAACTAGAGATTATGCTCACTCGCATGATATGAATGCTGAAAGAAGGGAAACTTATCCTAAAACATCTCGTAGCCTCCTGTACATAAGTGTGGCATGCTACACACCCATGCGCAAGACTCTACTTGATGCATCTTTAAGACTTCCTAGGACTCTATTAAACCTGAGGCTCTAATACCAAGTTTGTAATGCCCTGAGTATGTACCCTGGATGCTACTCAGTGAAGGACCATAAGCTAACCCATGTCTGGTACCTGCTATAGTAACTGAATAATAATACTATAACATTGCGAAAATTGGCGGAAATTTTCCATAAGGTTCAAATATGAACTAAATACTGACTATGGTATCACAATACCAAAACTGAACATCAATTTTAAAAATTGAACAACTGTCTAAAAATACTCTAGTCTGAAAAGCCTCTAAATTAACTGAACTGTGGTGTTAATGGGGCAAGACCCCAACTAACTCTGACATCTGAAAATGAACTGAAATACTAAAAAATAATCATGTCCTCGAATTATGAGGACTAACCACTAACTCTGTCTGTTGAGAATCTGAGCTACTAAGGGTGATTTGGATCCCGTGAGTCTGAACCTATGATATAAGACATTATAGCGCAAAAGAAAAGCATGCGTTAGTACTTTGAATGTACTGGTATGCTCAGTAAGGTGCGTTGAAATGCATGGGTTCATATGCATGAAAAATACTAACTAAATAACATGAGTATGAGTTAATGAGAGTACATGCATGAATACGTAGATTGTAATTAAGATCGTGATAACACTGAATACTGAGTCTGAATACTGATTTACTGATATTTGAGTTTACTGATACTGTATTACTGATAATTGAATGACTGTATCTGATAGTCTTGATTCTATGGAACTATACTGAGTTCTATACTGAGCTGAGTGACTATGACTGACAGTCCTGAATCTGTAGAACTGAACTGATTTTTATACTGAGATTGAATCTTAAATTGAGATTGTGGGAGGTAATCATCTAACTGACATACCCCTTTCTAAATATATTGGGGTCCAACCTGTAAACCCATTTGGAAGGGTATCAATACCGTGCCACGGGTAGAGACAACCTGTGAGTTAACCTTCTCTGATAGGAAACTCTTTCGTCAACCCTAACTGGGAGGAAAACTCGAATGAGATATATTAACCCTCATAAAATCTGGCAGAAAGATATCTCAACCTACTCTGGCAACATAGTTTTGTAACGCAGGGATTTTTACTAAGGGTCAAACCCTTTACTGGCAGGAATACCCCCATCCCTGGGTTCGCTCAATGCTAAATCCTACTTTCAACTGAATAAACACTGAGCTTATTTCTAGTATGTACTAGGCAGGACTAAATTGTTACTGATTTTACTGAGTTCTGTTGACTGACGAAATACCACTAAATGAGTTTACTGTGGTCTGAGCTGAATACCGAACTAGACGGGACTAGTACTGAGTCTACTGAGTTTTTCCTAAGTCCTATAACTGACTGAGAGTACTACTGATCGTGACATGACTAAGATTATCTTGTAACTGACACTAGCTCTAAGTACAGAGCTAAATTGACGGGTATTAAATACCCCCAGGACTCGATAGCATGAAAGTAAATCATAACATAGTCTTAAAAAGCATAATCATGTGCACTTGGTTACAACTCATTCACGGAGGCATTTTATCAAACACTTGCATGATCCAATTCGCACATAAGCTGACATAACATGATTTCCTTCTCTTATTGGTTCACATGAGCAATTCATCAAGCACTTAATGAGCATGGTATATGTACATAACATTAAACACAAGTAAACATCATAATTCAACTCCAACTTCACAATTTCAAGGGTTCAACATGGATTCACATGATATTACATATATATCAATTAATCCCACATAAAACATATCATAAAACATGGATTAAAATCCTAATTGACCATTATTAACATGAATATAATCAAACCCAACATGAAATTCATGAAATCCATACATTGAAGTTTAAAAATAGTTTCTTGGACTCCAAGGGTGGAAGGAACCCTTGGATGAACACTTCACATACTTTAGTTGGTGAATTCTTGAAAATTAAAGGTGGAATCTGAAGTCTTGAATTTAAATTTAATTCACCTAGGGTTTTTGTTCTTGAGCAATTTGTGAAAGAATGAATATAACTTGCTAAAAGAGGGATAAATTTTGTATTATGGGGGATGAAGGGCGTGGGAAAAAATACTTAATTAACCCTGAGGATATGGCCTTTTAATGACTTGAAACTTTGTTATCTACGCACAGACCGATGCGCCGCATTGTTGGCATCGATACAATGACCAATGCGCCGCGTCGAGTCCACATTGGTTCACTGGAATTTGCACTGAGCTGAGGGAAAAATTATCTGTCGACGCAATGGACGACGTTACACATTGATATTGTGTCGACTCACTATTTTGGTCATTCAAACATGGTCTAAACGAGGTCCAAAAAATCCAAAACTTTTCCAGGAATACATATTGACCTTCCTGATCATGAACTAACTCAAATATCAATATTTAATGGACGTAAAGGTCGCAAAATAAGATTACCAACTTTTGAAGGCTAAAATAACACTAAGTATGAATACTTAGCAAGAATTTTCTAAGTTTGGGACCCCCTTAACAAGCTTAAAGGACTGAATTAATCTAAAAAATTTGTGGGATCTTACAATAACATGATTATGGTCTTCCGAATCTCTAATAAACTATCTAGCTTAACCTCACAACTACAGCGTTAAGCGAGGATACAAGTACTAAGTTAAATGCATTTGTATTTCCTCCTGTATATGAACCATATAGGGTGAATTAAGTACATTCCTATCCAAAATGCAAATCATAACTTCAATCAATAGAAATATTAAAATATCATCCCACATATCAAGGGTTCTATTCTATCGTTCCTTCTTTCGGGCTCCCAATAAAATTATGTATCTATCCTAAGGGGCGAAAATCCATAAGATAGTAAAAACAATGATAAATGAAAAAAAATTATGATAATCAATATTAACAAATTTAACTATAAGCAATAATAATCATGTTCTTGGCCTTAACCCTAGATGAGGGCGTTTTGCGACTCATGGACGTACAAAGAATCATAATGAATGAATCCATGTAATAATCAAATGATCAACTAAATTTATAGAGTAAAAACCCTAATTAGAGCATCATCAATCATTTTTCAATTTCCTAAGGTCGTCCAAGGTGTTTACATAAAGGTTGAAGTGTCCTATTTATACTAGGACCAAAATTGTTGAACCAAACTTAGCCAACGTGCCATGCCCTTATCACGCTGCCTAGGGAGTGTGGCATGCTTATATCACACTAAGATACTAGAATAGGCATCCTAAAGTTCTACCAAGGGCGTATCACACCCTTATAGTGTTGCTTAGGCAGCATCCTATTCCCTTAAGTCCACAAATTTCAAATTTGGACATAATTTTTCTCATGCATTTGGCCTTCAAGTGCTTGCTTTGTGGTTGATTTTATTCTTCCAAAACAAATTGTAATTCATCCAAACATCCTATTGAACGTCTCACCAATCTTTTTGAAACATAAAACACCATGAATTAGACCCTTAAGCACACAAGAAACTATCAAGAAAAAATTGAATAATGCATAACTCAAGCTAAGAGTACTAGTTATTTGAATTCTAAATGAAAATTTTACATCCAACTTTGATTCGAACACACCTTAAGCACTATCAACGCATAACTTAACACTTAGATTCTAATTTATACAAAGATTAACTCATTATGTAGATAAAAAAATCCTATAAACCAAACCAATTAAGGCTAGATAACAACATTTAGGTGCATAAATCCACCTAAGATCATTACCCCACACTAATAGCCTTGTTCGTCCTCGAATAAATCTTTACCTTAAGCACCATATTCAAGAAAGACTTCAACATTACTAGTACAATTAACACACTTAATTTAGTAATACAATGATTACATAGATAGCAAGTTTTACACTATGTATGTCATATACAGGTAAGAGATCCTGAACATTACATCAAAACATCCTAACCTCAATAATTAACTCACCTAGTTGGAAAAATCATGCATATTACTCAATTAAAGAGATCATATAAGTCACCTAACTATCATCAAATATGTGCCTTCACCACAAGAGAGTTTCCCATATTTACTCACATAGATACAATTTATCACATGAATGGGTATGAGAATAAAATTATGCTCACACTCACAAAGAATTTAAAAGTTACACAAGATGTACCATAGGCTTTCCCTTAGGATAGTACTCCACTAATGTCAGAATATTAAGGCTTAGGATCAAATAGGACTTTACAGGTTGTAATGTATACAAAGGGATGGGTAGGAACTATTTTGGGTAGGAATAGTAACTACATTCCCTAAGCGCTTTAATACATCACACGCGACAGTGAACTCTTCTGTAACAACTAATTTCTACCACTTCTATATTTGCACACCTCTTTTGCTTTGCCCAATCTCATACAGCTAGTTCACATATACAAAGAAGGGAGTATATTATTTCATACAAGATTCAATTCTGATCAATTCTCCTTCGTTTCAATATACAACTCCCAACCAGAACATATAACTTTTTTAATACCAATTGTTAATATTTTGGGGGCTTCACTTTCACTTTTTTCTTGTTCAATTCTACACCCCTTACCCTTATTAGTTTTTTCAACTAAAACGCTTAGGAACTTTAGCTCAAAGTATGGTCAATAAAAGAAGGGAAATAGGATACGTACGAGGCTACCAAAAGATATAGTCTAAAATCTCAACGGGGCACACTAAGGTTATGTATAAGGGTAGATAAAAGAGGGTATGAAACATTGATATCAAAGAAATGCCTATATCATCTCCTAAACCCATACTCTTTATTTCACTTTGCACACATACCAGGCAAGTTCTATACATTAGTGTACAATAAGGAATACAAAAAAAATCTTACTTACATGGAACTAGCTCAAATTAAGTAGGATCATTATAGACTCCAGAACAAGCAATAACGTGAATTCATAACTAAGCCAACATCCCACATGAGTCATAAAAATAGGCCTAGTTGTCTCAAAAGTAGTCATTCAACACAATCAACAAGCTTTTTACATACAATACCACTTGCATTATGCAATCATATGTAGAACCAACAAGAGCGTCTCACTTATTCCTAACACAAAAAAACTTTAAAATTTACTCATAAAAAAGAAAAAGTGATTTTGGGTTCAAAGGTCACCTTTGTGGAAAATAACCAAAAAAAACAACTATGGGGTGGGTGAAGTGTGCAACTAATAGATTGACACCAACAACTAAATCTAAACAACAAATAAAATCTTTTGTGTACTTTTTCATAATTTTCAAATTTACTTAAAATCTAATAAACAAATAAAAATAGAACCTACAACATCACTTCAGCCAAAACCATGGAAAGATTCCCCACCCCACACTTAAAAATACACTTTGTCCCCAAAGTATACTAAAAATAAGGATAGAAATACTCCATGAGGCCTCTAGACCTAGCTAGTAGCATCTTTAATCATCCATGGGGTCTGGGATCCCTACACCCAGTCTCTGCCATACTCCTTAGCTTAAGTTTTTGGTACTCATACTTCTCATTAACCGGTGTCTTAGAAAACACAACAACTATGTGAAGTAAGAACTAAAATACAAAAATAATATAACTAACTTAACTTGGGTTGCCTCCCAAGAAGTGCTTGATTTAGTGTCGCGACACGACCCATATCACTACTCAACAATTTTCCTTTATCCTCTTTCTCTTACTTGGAGGCCATCATCTCACTCTTTTCTGACTCTTGAGTATACACTCTCAAGGTCTGCATTTTTGTCATCAATGGACTCTTTAGGCTCCTTCTAAATTTTCACAACTTTGTGCTTGGATGGCGGTTGAGGCAACTCAAAGAGATAGTCCAAAGAGGTCTTTGGTGGTGTAGACTCTACCACCCCATATTTATTCACTTCCACGGTTGTGATCATGAACAAGTCTTTATAATGGGAAGGTGGATTAAGTGGTTTGTAGACTTTTAAGACCACCACTTTATCATCCATTCTCATTTTAAGAGTTCCATCTCTCACATTTATCAGTGTTTCTCCCATCAACAATAATGGACATCCGAAAATATTTGGTACCCTGTCATCTACATCATAATCAAGAACAATAATGTCAGGAGGGATAATTAACTTACCAAACTTAATAAGCACGTCCTCAATAATTTCTTAGGGTTGAAATATGGTTTGGTCTTCCATTTGGAGAACCATAGACATTTTCTCAACTTTCCTAAACCTAGAGTATTGAACACTGATAGGAGCATCAAATTTATACTTGCCCCAAAGTCACTCAGAGCATAGACCATATCACTGTCTCTAATTTGTCTAGGGAGGGTGAAGCTCCCCGGGTCCTTCAATTTCTTTGGCGACTTCTTCATCACCACCAAACAACACTCTTTAGTAAGTGCCACTATATCAATGTCCTAACCATATCAATGTCCTAAAGCTTAATCTTGTACTTAGAATACTTAGGCATACCCAACAAAACATCTAACAAAGAAACATAAATGTGTATTTCTCTGAATATGTCAAAGAACTTCTTAAAATATACGTCCTCCTTTGCCTTTTAAGCCTTTAAGAGAATGGTGGTGGTGGTATTTTATGCACTTTCTCAACAGCCTTTGCTCTTGATTACTCAAACTTCCTCAAATACTTAACATATTTACTTACAACCTATTGTGGAACCAACTCTATTTGTACCTTTGGATTTTTCATTAGAGGCCTGTCAATAATCTCTCTACCACTTCTTAAGGTGATTGTCATAACTTGCTTTTGATGCTCTGTATCACTTGGCAATCCACCTTGTGGCTTGATATTCTATGCCTAACTAGTTTCCCCAATTGTTGCTCTAACTTCTGTTTAGCAACTTGCTGATTTTTTATCTCATCAACTATGTCTTTTTTCTTGGCTAGGATCTTTTCTAAAGTGTCCTATATATTACTCACTTGTGAATTGTGTTGCTACTAAAATTACTGAGTTTGATTAGCATGCCATAAATAATTAGGCTACATCTGTTATTTGTGGTTGTAGGTATTCCTATAGGTACTTTTCTTTGCATTACCTAAAAATTTCACAGACTCTGGATTTGCTCCACACAAGTCTACAGAGTGACCACTGTTTCCATAAATTTCACACCAAGATGAGGTCTGATGAACTTCATTCACTTGAGAATGGGGCTAATTCACTAAATTAGGTCATCATGTGATTCTGAAAGACAACTAATCGGGCGAATAAGGTTGTGCCACTATCAAGTTCAATCATTCCTGTATATTTTTCACTACACTACTGGAGATGTCACCAAGCTAGTCCATATTTCCTTGTGCAATTTAGTTCAACAACGTATAAAGCTCATCATATGTTTTATCCAAAGCATGACCACCTAGAGTTGAATCTAGAAAAAAATTTGTATTGTGATCAAGAATTTCTACAAAGGTGTGAGCTAATACCTCATTGGGTTGTTAGTGATGTAGATAGTCTCAAAAAAGAGATTTAGACCTCTCCTGAGCATAATAAATATTCTCATCCGACTTCTTCTTAAAGCTCAATATCTCTTTGCATAACGATGTTGCCCAAACTATACCTCTAAGAAGTATAAAGCAATCGATGTAAAAATATAGTAACCCAACTAGGTTAGGGTCGAACACATTGTGAATAGGCCAGGCATATCTCTTGAACTTGTTGAAATAGTCGGGCAGTGCAAAAAAGTATATGGGAGATTTACAGTAGTAAAAGTAGCAAGGCTTGAATGCTTTTGGTTGTAAAAAATCTTAAACGAACACTAGGCTTATGTTCCCACTGGATTCTAACTCCATCAGTTTATCATATTTAATTTGCCTATCTCAAGGTCATTCTCACAAAATCTGGCAAGTTATGTATCACCTACCGTCTTTTGAATTCCTTTGTTAAATTCATATATTACCTTTTGAGTCTTAGAGAGCCGCTCTACTAACCCTTGCCCTGTATCCTAGTTTAACTATCACCTTTTAGGTATCAAGTTATTAGACGAGAGTTGATAGCCTCGAATCACTATTGTAATCTTCTTTTCCCTATCTTAAACTCCCTTTTTAGGATGATTGCGAATACAAATGGGTTCTCAGTGTTGCCCAAGACTAAGAAGGAAATTAAAAAGAAGAAGATCACAATATTATGCAATGAAAATGATCAAAATTAATCTCACACTTCCCCTACTTCATTAATTTGCCAGGGTTCCCACAATCCTAGCAAAGGAAATTAGCCACTAATAGTTGCAAGACAATCTATGAAATTCGATTAAAAAAAACATAGAATCAATCTCACAATAATAGACGAAGAAAACTCAAAGTCTCAAATCAATTAATCAACTAAAAACCAAGAACACAAGAATGCCAAGATCAAAAATCAGTTTTGGAATAAATATATGTTAGTTAATAGTATAAGTTCGTAAAATTGCATAAAAGTAGCTCAAAGTGGCTCTCCCCTCACTAAAAATCATCAAAAGAGTATTTATAGATTACATAGAAAACCTAAAAATCCAATCCAAAATGATTAGGGGAACTTGAGTCGGTGGCCACCAATGGTGCCACTTACGGGCCCTAGGTGGCACCTACTCTATGTAGGTACCCAACCGTAGGTAGAAGAAAAGATTTGTAACTTCAGTTTCTTTGAACTTTGGTCTTCTGATACCTACACCTTGTCATCTATGCCAAGTAGGTGGAACCTACGCCAAGAAGGTGCTATCATAAGTGTCCATCTTACAGCTTTCAACTCCTTTTCTTTAATTTAGCTCACAAAACCTAGTTTTCTACAAAATAGACACAAAAACACATGGAATATCTACACCCTCAACTTACACGTTTGTATGTCTTTAGGAAATAGAACACAACAAAACAATACAATGATGCTTAACCAATAGAAACTTAAGATAGGTACGACAAACAATTTCCATTTAAGCTCAAGAACATCACACCCTCTTATTTTAACTTTTCAAAAAAAACTATGTGTATTAATGTAGCATAATAATGTGACCCAAGGTAAATAAGATATGGCATTACATTAGCAACAAACAATCACGCATATGTACAAGTTACACTACCCAAACAAATAAGAAGTTAGCAACACAACCCATGTACCCTCACAACAAAGAAGTCCCACTAACTCAATAGAATCATGGATTTTAATGTAGAGATGATACGAGACACACACTCTAAAGAAATTCCACCAATGTCCATAGAATACCATAGGCTTGCCCTTATTTTCTTTACCTTAGTTTTTAGATAGTCGGTTTAAGATCACTATAGGACTTTTCTCGGCTTGTAATGTAGGCTAGGGGGCTACTATGGCACATTTGGGCATTTAGTGACTAAGCCTCCTTAGGACTACACTCACATCTCGGGTCAACTTTTAAACCAATATTTTTCTTTAATCCACCCTTATTTCCCCTTTTTATTCTTTTATTGCTCATTCAGGTTAGGTGTGATTTCATTTATTCTTTTTCAATTTTTTTCTATTTTTCATTTTCTTTTTCTTTTCTTTTTTTTTTCTACCATACCTAGCCCTACTTTCCTTTCTCTTATTTACGTCCTTCTTTATACCCACTCCTAATCATGCACCCCTATGATAGCCACCCTTAACTTAGGTGAGTTTCCTAAGTTGAGGTACACGATGTCCAATAAGGACTAGGGCCAAAAAAACTTCATTATAATTAAAATTGAAATGTGAACGCTGAAATAAGAAAAATAGTCTATATATGATAAAAATAGGGATCAAGTGATACTTATTCATATTTTGAAGGTCGCTTAGGTTAAAAGTGGAATAATTTCAAGACCGAACTATTGTCCTTTCCTAACTGACTATCCTACAACCTAGGCTAGACTAACCGGGCAAGCTCTGGATTCCACACGCAATGGGAACTAAGTAAGCATCTCACACACATATGGCACAGGGTTGCATACAAACTACTATCTATTCGGTTCATGCAAAAGTTAGCAATCATTATTATGTAACTAATCCTAATGCCATAACAAGATTCACAATGGTCACATATATATACATATCACAGAGTTCAAAAACAACTTTTAAGAAGGGGTATCATTTTTCTCAAAAATCAAAACAAAATATATCAACTGCCTTAGGTACTCATTTTTCTCCTAGTCAAACAAAAACACATCACGTCCTAAACATGTAAGATCTACTAATAACAAACTCTAGGGAAAAGAGACATGGAAAAAAAAATCCCAAGAGGACATCTAGACCCACAAGTACCCCTAGCCCCATGCATTGCCTCAATGCATTAGGCTGCTACAAAGCAAAAGAATTTGGAACATAACTATGGAACCTTAGGTGCGCAGATCTGACATCAATCACACTAACACAAAGAAACATAAATGCAAGAGAAAAATACCAAGATACCTTGGATTACCTCCAAAGCAGTGCTTACATTACGACACGATATGGGAACCTTGATTACTCAGACTTCATCAAGGTAGCCAAAGGGTTTTACTCCAGTTTTTCTTTCCAGTATGAACTTATGAACTGCACCCCTAATTTTTTTTTCTGAAGTTCTACTATGCTCAAGGGGCAATGGAATAAAAATAAAGGAACCAAGCAATAGATGTGGCATGTTGCAACTCTCGGCCCTTAAGTGAGAAATGTATTTTTTTATTTTAGCACAACAAATTCAAGAATATAGACATATTTTTCCTCCTTTTTGTACTTTTTTATAGGCTTGGATAGCTCGATTAATTCTTTACTATCCAAACATGATATGGTAAAATGACTAGAATGAAGTCCAATACATCCCAACTCATGAATTTAATTATTATTTACATCCTCACATAACTCTAGTATGCTCTTCTCAATAGTGACAACATCCATAAAAGTATAATCAAGTGTTAAATCCTCCAATTTTAGCTCCTCAATTTGGCTTATAAGAAATTTTTCAGTCTCACATAACTTATAACTAAATTGTTGGGTGTTACACACATCAACCTTTGCATACAAGTCCCCTTTTATTTTGTGAATATCCTAGACAACTCTATAAACCATTTGAATAAACTCATATTTTTAATCTGTAAGGTGTGTTAATATCTCTATCATCCTCTAATTATTCTCCCATAATATATCTATCACACTCATGTAATAATGAACTTTATCAAAAGGATAAGGATTAATCAAAAAAGTCCCCATCACTCCATATTTGTTCTTGTAAAGTTTTCATATAAAGAAGAGTAGGCATACACTAGTGTATGCCCTATGACAAATAAAAGAATAAAACACGACAACCTCAATAATTTCAATCAATCAATCTGCAATAGTATTTCCCCGCACCGGTGCCAAAATTTTAATGTCACCCAAAAATACATCTCTAAGATGTATAAAGAGGTGGATGTCAAATATAGTAACTCACCTAGGTTGGGGTCAAAACCATAGGGAATAGGCCAGAAATATCTCTTGAACTTATTGAAATAGTTGAGCAATAAAGAAAAGTAAATGGGGGGGGGGGGGGGGTTGCAGAAGTAAAAGTAGCAAGGGTGGAAGGATTTTCATTGTAAATAATCTAAAACAAACACTAGGCTTGTGCTCCCCCTGGCTTCTAACTCTATAGGTTTATCATATTCAATTCTCTTATATCAAGGTCACACATGCAGAATATGACAACTTATGTATCACCAACTGTCTTTTTAATTCGTTTGGTGAATTTCACTCATTACCTTTTGATTCACCAAGTTTCCTTTTACTAACCCTTGCCTTAGATCGTAGTTTAACTATCATCTATTGGATATCAATTTATTCAACGAGGGTTGATAGCCTCAAATTACTATTGTAATCTTCTTTTCCCAATCTTGAACTCTCTTTTGAGGATGATCATGAATAAATGCAAGTTCTCGGCATTGGAAACAACTAAGAAGGAAATAATCTAAAGAAGATCACTATACATGCAACGATAATAATCTAAATAAATCTGACACTTCCCCTACTTCATAAATCTGCCAGGGTTTTCACAACCTTAGCTAAGGGAATTAGTCGCTCATAGTTGCAAAACAATCTATGGAATTCGGTAAACAAAGCATCGAATAAATCTCAAAATAATAGATAAAGAAAACCCAAAGTCTCAAATCAATTAACAAAAATCAAGAACACAAGAATCCCTAGATCAAAAGTCATTATTGGAATAAAATATGTTTGTTAGTAGTATGAATGCATAAAAATGCATAAAAGTAGCTCAAGTGTCTCTCCCTTTACTAAAAACAACAAAATAGCATTTATAGATTCCATAGAAACCCTAATAATCCAACCAAAATGAATAGTAAAACTTAAGTCAGTGGCAACTTATGGGCCGTAGGTGGCACCTACTCCACGTAGGTACCCCACCGCAGGTAGGAGAAAAGATTTAAAACCTTAATTTCCTTGAACTTTAATCTTTAGACACCTACTCCTTGTCACCTACGCCAAGTAGGTGGCACCTACACCAAGTTGGTGCCATCATAAGTAGCCATCTTGCAGATTTCAACTCTCTTTCTTCTATTTAACTCCTTAAACCTAGTTTCTTGAAAAATAGACACAAAAACACATCATATCAATTGAAATAGACCAAAGTACTTGCATATTTACTAGTTTTAAGCATTGAAATTCCCATAAAATCATGGCACATGACGTAAACTTATAGGCATGCTGGATGGAAAGAAATGGACAAGGAATTTCTCAGCTAAATCATCCCATGTAATGATAGAACCTGCAAGCTTAGTATTCAACCACTTCTTTGCTTCCCCCAAAAGTGAGAATGGAAAGAGTGTCAACCTCACATAATTAGTAGATATAGCGGTAGGGATGAACTTGTCACTAATCTCCAAATAGTTCTGTAAGTAAACCTATGGATCTTTATATGACAAGCTTGTGAACTGACCATTGGTGTGCAAAAGCTTTACTATATTTTTCTTCAACTCAAATCTATCTCCAGGTGCCAGTTTATGGATAATGAAGGTTATATGAATCGCAAGTGGGATGCCACTATACAAACAATCTTGCAGGCTGGTGGATCATCATCCATGGGAGCAGTAATAGATTCTTCTTCCTTCATTTAAAGGATTTGGTAGAGAAGTACTGCTTCTCTCCTCAACTGGTGCAAGTTGCTCAGGTTCAGGATATGGTTCAACCAATTCCCTGTCCCTTTCCTACTTACTTGTTTTACAAACCTACACTTGTAAATTTAGAAGCTAATAGCAAGTAACTAGTACTCATGAAATCAAAAAGCAAAACTAAAACTAAGACGGTTTCCAATTTACATGTCCCCGACAATGGCGCCAAAAACTTGTTGTATCCAAGAGCACATACAAGTGTACGTTGTACACCAAGTAGTACAATGGCCTTATGAAAGCCAAGTATCAATCCCATTAGGATTTGTGTTAAACAACTATCCAATTCTAGTTCTACTATAAAGATTAACAAGTGTGAACATAACCCAAAAGTAGTTGTGAGTTAAAACTAAAAGTAAACTTAAACAATGCCATAAAGTAAGGTTCTTGAACAATAATAAGGTGAAATATAAGTTTAAGGCAATGCGAAAAATCCTAATTAGCTATATAAATTTGTTGGTTCAATTAACTATCTTAGTTGTTGTTTCACAGGGTTGATAACATAATTGTGGTCTTTCGAACCTCAAATCAACTATGTAACTTATCCTCACAACTACATCATTGAATGGGGATACAAGTACTAAGATAAATGCATTTATATTTATTCCCATCTATGAACCAAATAGGGAAAATTAGATATATTCCTATCCTAAACGCAAGACATAACTTCAATTGATTGAAAGATTACAATCCTATCCCATATATACCATGTTTTATTTTGTTATTCCTCCTTTCGAGCTCTCGATAGAATTATGCATTTATACTAATGGTCGCAAATCCATAAGATAGTAAAAAGAAGTATAAATGAACAAAAAATAATGATAATTAATAATAACCAACTCAATTATAAGCAATAGTAATCATGTTCTTGGCCTTAACCCTAGATAAGGGTGTTTAGACACTTATGGACGTATAAAGAATCATAATGAAAGAATCCATGTAATAATACAAGAATAAACTAAAGTATAAGAGTGAAAACCCTAATTGAAGCATCTTCAATTGTAATTAAATTCCCCAAGGTCGCCAAGGTGATTACACAAAGGTTGAAGTGTTCTATTTATACTAGGACCAAAATTGCCAGATTGAACTTATCCAGCATACCACGTCGTTATCGCACTGTCTAGATAGCATAGTGTGATTCTATCATGCTAATATACAATAATAGGACTCCTAAAGTTAAACCAAGGGCGTGTAACACCCTTATAGTGGTGCTTAGGCAGCATGGCACGCCCCTAAGTCCATAAATTCCATATTTGGACACATTTTAACTCTTTTATTGGGCCTTAGGTCATGGCTTTGTGGTTGCTTTTATTCCTCCAAAAAAACTTTTAATTCATTGCAACATCATGTTAAACATCTCATTAATATTTCTTCAAAATAAAACACCACAAATTATACCGTTAAGCACTCTAGAAACAAGCAAGACCAACTAGAATAGTGCATAGCTCAAGCTTTGAGTGCTAGTTATCTCGTTTGAACTCTAAATGAACATTTTGCATCCTAATTTGATTTGAACACACAATAAACACTATCAACACATAACTTAAAAATTGTATGCTCATTTATACAAAGACTGCCTCATTATGCACACGAGATTTCCTCAAAATCAAGCTAATTAAGGCAAGATGAAGGCATGCGACATATGGGTAATAGTGACTCAACCCTCCTTAAAACTACACTTATATTTTTGGCTCCACTATTCAACCATGCTTCTTTATTCTCCCCATTTATTTTTTATTTGTTTTCAGATTGGGCGTAGTTTTCTTCATTCTTTCTATTTATTATTTCTTTTCTTGTCTCTTTTTTTTTCTTTTTCTTGTTGCCAAATTTTTCAACCACACCAAACCCTACCTCTTTTTCTTATCTCAACTTCTTCTTCATATTCCTCTTCAACTACACACCACTATGATAGTCGCCCTTAGCTTAGGCAACTTGCCTGAGTTGAGGTACACGATGTTTAAGGAGGGGTCGGGGACAAAATAGGTTCATTGTAATTAAAATGGAAAGGTGAATGGGTTAACAAGAAAATAGGTCACTTTAGGCTCAAATTCGAGCTCAAGGGATGCTTATTTTTTCGGTCGATCGTTTAGGCTAAAAGTGGACTTATTTAAACATGGACTATGATCCTATCCCAACCAACTATCCTACAACCTATACAAGACTAATCGGGCAAATTTTGGATTGAGCACAAAAAGTGAATTAAGTAAACACCTCACACTTAGATAGTACAGGATTACATTATTAACTACCGCCTATCTGGTTCATGTAATGCTAATATATGGTAATTTTTTCCATAATACTAATGTCATAAAAATATATAACAATGGTCATAATCTCATATCGTCACCAAACACAATTCATAACAAAAATAGGAGGCGTATCATTTTATTCATCATAAAAACACAAAAACGCAGAAAAAAGTTTGACTACACCAAATTTTCCTATTTTTCCTAGTTAAACATAACAGACATACAAAAACAAATAACACAACACAATATCCTAGATGTGTCTGCTCTACTATAATAGCACACTCTGGGGAAAAGAGACACGACAAGAAAAACTCAAGTGGTTGGAAAACCCTCACTCCAACTAAAAGTTGATGCATTATTCCCAGTGCATACTAAGACAATAAGTTTAAACATAGAAGTAGAGACATACTTGAAATGATCTAGGCATCAGATATGGCCTTGCCCCTATCTGAGGCATCAGGAGACATGTCAGGTACAGTGCCTGGAGCTGATGATAGTTGACTAGATTAGTCTCCTAATTCTCATTATTCATGCTCACTCTAGTCAAGGTAAAACCAAAAAATAAATCAAATGGTTGCCCTTTTATATTCTACTCCAAATTATTTTGAATTATCACTATGCTTTGTACGCTCATGTCCTCTCTAGCCCCTAGTAGCGAGAGCTCATCCTTATCAGTACATAGGTCAAAAATATAAGGCGACGGTGTAGGCAATGGCTGCACAATAGGAGGGAAGATTGGGGGGGATGATAGAAGTATGGCTCTTGTCTAATATACAACCTATGCCCTCAATGTGACAACCTTTCTCTCAGACTCAATAAATCAAGCACCCTAGCCTAACAGAGTCTCTCTCCCATCTAGATCATAAAATTATGGATCCTCTCATACAACTATCTAGTAAACCGCTCCATAGCGGCCATTATCTGAGACTCTACATGTGACTCTAATGTCACAATAATAGTCCACACATATGTCCAAATCTGACCTAGTAACTTGGCCAACTGGTGTCGGTGTATATTTTGTTCTCTTCTAACTCTGTCTGCCTGTCCACCAACTGCTGCAAAAACTTAAGTTATGCCATAACCATAACTGAAGAAGGCAAGAGAGGGGAACTATAGATGTATGCAATAACCTAATTTTTTGGAACCGAAACATCACACGGTGCTCATGATCCCGAACGACCACAAGCTAACCCTCTACTGATATCTGTAACTGAACACTGCATAATATAGAGAATAAATACGAAAACTGGCCATAAGGTTCAAAACATCTAAAAATACTCAAAATTTTGAAACTGAATACTGATACATCTGTCCGAAAAGCCTCTAAACTATCTGAGTTGTGGAGTTGATGGGACACGTCCCTAACTAACTATGTCTACTAAAAATAAAAAAAATCTGATACAATAATGATAAAAGGATCATCCTCAAATGAAGAGGACTCACTGTTATATCTATTGCTGCTGACTGGGACTGAGCTGCTAAGGGTACTCTGGATCTCATACCTCTGAACCTATGGTGTCAAATAAAACACCATAGCGCAAATGTGTCAGTACGAGAATGTACCGAGTATGCAGATAAGGTAAGGCTAAATGAAAGGTCTTATGCATGAACAATTACTTAACTGAATATTCATGAGAGTACTAAATGAGAACACAGGCATGAATGCACAAACCATAACTACAACCATCACGACTCTGAATATTAAAACTCGAATACTGTATTACTGTCATCTGAACTCACTACTAATACTGAGATACAAAATAATTAAATCATATGATATCGATAACTAAGTACTGGAGTTGAGATAAGTCTTATCTAATGAGTGATCTCAGAATCTGAGGATACTGAATCTGATTGACTAAATATACTCACGTTATTAATTGAATTTTGAGTTTTGTACTCTCGACTGACTACATCGGAGATCAAACCTCTCTAACGGATGATTTCGGAATCTACTATCAATGATAAGAAAAGATCATGTCTAAATCTGACAACAAGAATACTCAACTAAATCTGAGACTGAGATCAAGCCTATCTGATGGGTGATCTCTAGATCTGATAACAAAAATACTCAACTGAATCTGAGATTGAGATCAAGACTATCTGGTGGGTGATATTGGGATCTGATAATGAGATTACTCAACTAAATCTGAGACTAAGATCAAGCCTATCTGACGGGTGATCTCTAGATCTGATAACAAGAATACTCAACTGAATCTGAGACTGAGATCAAGCTTATCTGACGGGTGATATCCAAATATGATACTGAATAACTTTATATGAGACCAATATTATCTGATGGGTGGTCCATGAATCAATGGCACTATCTGAGTTCCTCACTAAAATAGATGACTGTATCTGACAGTCCTGATTTCTGAAGATTAATACTGAAACTGTAACTATGGGAAGTAGTCACTTAACCGACATGCCCCGAATCTCAACTGGTGGAGTCCAACCTATAACCCCAGCTAGAAGGGTATCAATACCATACCACGGGTAAAGACCTATCTGGTCAAGCCTATCTGAAGGGTGACCCTCGAAGTCAAGCCTAAGGCATATAATAGTCAAACCTATCTGATGGGTGACCAACCTTTCCGATGGGTGACTCCTGCATCCTTCTTTGGAGTTCAGGGATTTCTCTTAATGACTGTCTCTCTAATGGGGAGCTTCTATCCCTGCCCTCGCTCGGTGCTAGCTCGTACTCCCAACTAAAATACTCTGAACTGATTCTTAACTGAACACAAACTAAGTTGAATCTGATATTGATAATGTTTCTCGAATGATCTAACTAAGTTAAGCTAAATTCACTTGGTTCCATATCTGACGGAATACTACTGAATCTCGTTATCTGACTGAACTATACTGAGCTTTGAATAGAATACTCGATTACTACAGAGGTCAGAACTGAACACTTGAATACTACTAGATCTAAGTTGGGTACAGAACTGAGGCTAGATTACTATCAATACTGAGATTATGGTTATTACAGAGATTACTGAGATTTCTTAAGTTTTGTATCTTTCTGAAAATACAGAGTTCTATAACTCGCTGAGTTCTGATAATCATGGCTCGACTGGAATTATCATGAAAACTGACACGGGCTCTAGAAAGCAGCTAAATTGTCGTGTATTTAATTACCCCCAGGACTCGATAACATAAAAGTAAATGATAATCATTCTTGAATAATCAAGACCATGGACAATCATTCACCGTCACAATCACTAAGGCATCACTTCAAGCATTTAGGAATCCTAAACATGTAATAACATAGAGGGACATACTATTGGATCATACTTCATTCAACAAGGTCTTGTATCAAACACTTGGCATGTATTAAAGTCTTAACATGTATCAAAAAGCATATAATTGGGGAATTTCATGCTATTACGTCTCAATTCATTCACTAAGGCTTTTCAACAAATACTTTACATACATGGGCTTGCACACAATTGGGGATTTCTAGTCAACATGCTATAATGGTTCTAATTCCTTCACATAAGCATTTTATCAAGCATATGGGGAGCATGTTTTGCTTATTCAACAATTTTCTTCACTTAATTGACATGAACACATCACTTAACAAGCAACTTGAAGAGGGTTTATCATGAACATCACATGAATATCACATACTAGGGTAAAATCTTGAAAACCTTGCAAACAAACATGAATCAAAACTCAATAATAGCATGAACATCAATTTCAACTCACATGAATCATGAAAACCCTACAAACATAAGATCTTTGAATTTTCGAAAATATTTCTTGAGCTTCTTGGATGAAAGGGTCCCAAGAATCAACATGTACATACCTTAGAGAAACTCTTTCTTGAAAGATCTTGGAGAGATTCTTGATTTCTTGATTTCTTTTGATTTTTCTTGAAGAAGAAGGAAGGGTTTTGATTTTGTAGAAATCCTAGTTTTTGATGTTGAAGATGAGAAATGAAGTTGTGAGCCTTGATCGAATATAAATAGGGGGTGAAAAGAGTAATAAAAATACCAAAGAGACCTTTTAAAAACAAGTTAAAAATGTTGAACGGGTTCTATGACAGTCGAAGTGACGGTCCATCGCTCAGTCTGACAGTCCGTCGGATCGTCCGTCGCACAACGGTCAGAAAAAAAAACTACCTTGATGAAATGATCTCAGCGATGGTCCGTCATAATTTCAACGGTCCGTCGGATTGTACGTCGCACTATGTCCAGGGTGAGGCCACACCGCCTCAGCGCGACGGTCACAGCGATGGTCCATCGCAAATCCGACGGTCCATCATCTTGGCCATCACACTTGGTCCAGAAGAGGGAGTTACTGCCTTGGTTGCGACGGTCCATCACAGACTTGATGGTCCATCGGATTGTCCGTCTCACCTGGGTGGTTCTGACAACTCTCGATAAATTGGCCATAACTTCTCACCCCAATACCAGATTTTGACGAAATTAGTATCGATGGAAAGATTATTCAATGCTCTACATGAAAAAAGTTGATATTAGGGAAATTATACATGGTTAAAAATATTTCTCACTTTAGAAGACACTTCTTAATCTTTTAGGGCCGAAATTATACTTTACTTGACACGCTCTAAGGCTCGAACTATGAGGAAACTTTGTGGGGTCTTACAATGCATATGGTGGAACTATAGTTTATGTTACCCCCTCATTGCTTGTAGTAGATGAAAATTCTGCCAATTGGCTAACCATCTCAAGATCACCACCCAATTTCAGCCTATCTACCTACTCAACCAACAATAAAGGCCGCTCTAGAAGAGTCACTCCAAACATGGTAGAGGTTGTGCCTTCTTCTATGCTATTGGGTAGGTGTCATCTCAGATCACCCCCATGTTACCCACTTGGGTTACCTCAAAATGATGATAAATATTTGGTAATGTTTGTACTCTCTCTACATTACATAGTCTCGAAATCAAGTAGGGAAATGAGATATTGGTGATCAATCTAAAAGATGTCTCATGTATCTCATCTCAAATGTATCGGGTAAAGTTTGTATCATATCCAGTTATGAGTTGGCCATAAGTATCGTCTGGTTTATAGTAAGTGTATTATCCATTCTGTGGGTAACAACAAATACCGACCATGGCCCACCAAAACTTCCTTACAAATTGCAGGGTACACTTCTTGATCTCTACTTTCTCCTCTACCTAAGGGGCATCAACACCATGCTTAGCAATTTGTTGATCCACCTAAGTCATTAACTCCTTCTTTTTCTCTTTGGATCTATCGTCTCCCTTTAGATTCTCACTATCCTTATCCTATAATCAAACTCAACAATAGTTGTCAATATCTCAAAACCTACCCTAAATTAGTATCTTCAAATTATTTACATGGAAAAGTCAACCTGAGTACCTCTCACTAATGTATGGGCCAATTGAGGTTGGTCCTAAGTTTTTTTCCCCAGTCGTGTAATCAAATCTACAGATACAACATAGGAAGTGTATAACTTGCAAACTAATACTGGGCTATAGTATTCATAAGGCTCATCCATTTATCTAAGTTTGTATCTATCAAATGTGGCCTTGGGATCCCTACCAAATCTGTTGTCCAAATGTAGGTCTCCTCATCAACACTGCGTCAAGTACTGCCCTGATCAGTCATTTTAATATCCCAATCATAAATATCCTACATATCCCACACAGACCACCTCTAATCTCAAGATTTACTAGCATAATAGAGTGTGTGTAGACTCCTATATGGCTATGGATGGGGTTGATACAGTTGCATCCTCATCACCCTCTGAAGACTTTTCTCCTCTCTTATATTAGGAAGCATCTGTTGCTCTATAATTGCTACCTAACACAAACTTTGCCCCTCCTCAGATTAGGTAGTGGTTGTTTCCTCCTCACTAGCTCTAAAACTAAATACATTTTCTCCCTAATCAGACTGGACATTGGGTAGAGTAGTGCGGTGGTGATCTCTGTGCATTCTTCATCTGGGCTTGGCCTGAGAAATAGGTGATAACGCTCAACTTACACGTCATTTTGAGTATAAGGCGTCCATCGTCAATATATTTACCCAAATTTAGAGTCAAGGTTAAATACACGTGGAACAATATGAGTGGAGATAAAATTAATTTGAAATGATAGTTACAAGTTAAATTAAAATGAATGGTACAAAAAGATAAAATGGGGGAGGTGAATTCCTACTAATGCTTCTTTTTAGGATTTTCTTGTTTAAATTTGGGGCTAAGAATAATTAGAGTTTTAATAATTATGCACAGATCTTTGGATTATGCATTACTAAGGGAGTGACATGTGGGAGTTAGTCATCAACATCGATTAAGTAAGTCAAATATTAGTAGATTTGGTTATATATTTTGATGCTAGTCATTCAACAAAACACCAAACTTTCACTCATTAATCCTTTTGAATACCTAATGGATGTGTTAAAAAATTAGCAACCACAGCCTCAATCAAGGCATCCCTATTTCTAGGATGACACCCAAGGAATCGTCAACCTCACTTTCACCCTTATTTCTAGGATAGTGAGAATTTATAAAACTACACACATAATTGTCTATCATTGGTTTGGTCTCTATATCCCTATTTTAAGGATGATGTAGATTCCTATACATCACCCAAAACCCTTCTTTCGAAGATAGCTTTAGTTTTTTTAGAGCTTGAATCTTTCACCTATCAAGCCCATGTAGGTATTTGGATCTTTCACCCATCAAATACCAAACAAAATAGCATAGAAATAATAAAAACTATAAACAAGAACTACCAAATAGATGCTAACAATCACAATCCACACACACTTTAATCTCTATTCATACATAACCCCAAGAGGGAGATTTAGCTGCACATAAGATAAATAAGCATAAATATACCCATAATCTCCATTGAATTAATTTGTGGTAGATCTAAGCGAATGTTACTTCAAACTTGGCTCCTCCAAAATATCAACAATGGAAGTGAGCAAATCTTTCACTTGAAAAGTCTCCAATAAATGCTTCACCAAAAATTTATACAATATTTTTTTCTCCAAAAAAGAAAGCTACAAAGTCTCAAGCTAAACCTAGAAAAATTGGGGAAGAAGGAATGTGATGGAATGAATCCTGCATCCAATTAGGGTTTGAATCTTTTTTTTCAAATTGGGATCATCACGTGCAATTAAAGTGTTGCCCTTGGGATGAACATTTCTGCTAAATCATGATAGCGCATGTCTAGCTGCGACCGCGGCTACGCGACCATGATTGACTTCTGCGATCGCGGTTGATTGATCATCTTGATGATTGACCATCTTAACTTACCGCAACGGCAACCTATGGACCGCGACAACTGAGGCTAGTTCACTGCAAATCTTCAGTTGTACTTTTTCTGCTCTCTTTTGATAATTTCAAGCTCCAATCGACATCTCTTTGTCTTTTCAACTCCTATACTTGCAAAGAGTGGATGTTAGGGCATTAAATCACAATTATGACTCATTTACTCATTTGAGACAAGGTAATATGCACTAAAACTAAGTGCGAATGAGTGGTAAAATCACCACTCATCAACACCCCCAACTTGAGCATTTGCTTGTTCTCAAGCAACACTACCTCTTTACCATGAGCCACAATCACTTATGCCCATATTTTAGTCCTCAAATGCCATACCGACCTCGACTTGTGTCTCAACCATAAGTAGCTCATTGCACTTATGCTAGAGTAATTTCTCAACACCCCACTTTATAAAATATAATATTCCAGGCTGCATCATACTTTAAGGAGGAATCAAATAACAAAAAGCAATAATCTAGAAGTGGTTCACCTTTTGACTAAAATTAAACCACACTCCACTTGACTCATTATCTGGGAGGTGACAAAAATCACTCTCCTCAACTTGTTTGCATGCCCATATCACAAGAAAGAAAAGTTTCACACATCAAACTACCAAACAAGTAACAAGGAATATTAAGTGAAAAATTCTCCCCTCACAAAAGAAATCTCAATGCAACAAGTATCATGTCATAGGCTTTCCCCAATTTTCAATCACCACTAAAAAGAAGGTAAATGGTTGGAGATCTCAAAGGACTTTCTGAGCTTATAACATAGGTTTAGGGTTAAGGTAGGATATAATTTAGGGAACTAGATTACACCCTACCTTGAACACCTACATCACACTTTACAACACTCCTCCTTTCAACTAAGGGCCACTCTACTTTGTTTTCTCTCTTTTCTTATTCCTACTTTGCACTTCCTTTGTTTAACACTTTTCTTTCATTTCTTTTTCTTGCAATTTTCATGTAAAGCTTTCCTTTGTTGGACTTCTTCCTATTTTATTCTTTTGCTTTTAAATCTTATGCACACTAAGCATTTCACTTACAACATCGTGGCCCCAAACTCACTTTCATCGATCTTTACCACCCCTAACTTAGGATTTTAGTCTCACATTACATTTTTGAGTTCAATTATGGTATGGTTCAAAAGAGGGAGAAAATAATGGTTCACGTATTATAACGTGTTTTCCAAAGAAAGGTAAAAAGGCTCAAAGTGGGTACTAGGGATTATAATTATGCATGGGTAGGCTTTTTAGGCTAGAGTAGGTTCCAAAATCACAAAGATGGCCTAAGATCATTTTTCCAACCAAATATAATCAAAATCTAGATAACATAAGTATACAAGAGATGAATGCAATATTCTCACCACATATTGCATACAAAATTCATAAAGGGAGATCAAATGTCCCTCGCAATAGAAATAGACATGGAGTATTTATCACTTATTCATAAGTAAAAAATTTGTGGAACCACAAAAAAAAGGTTTTGTTACAACATTGCTCACATCCATTCCCTTGATTTTTCAGAAATTTTGGATGGAAGGGGTTTCTTGATTTTCCATAGCACCATGCACAAATTTCTAACAAATGGCGATGGTTACAACCAAAGTCTTAGTCTCACATTATGGCTTAATCATGAGAGAGCTAACCATATAGCTACTCAGACTTCTCCAATGGTGTATAAAGTGATCCCAATTTACAAAACAAAATGCTACGGGTACTCAGAATTCCCCTGCATACTTCTCCCAACATCACTAAGATCCATAACAAAATTTAAAGTACGTATGGAAAACTAAAACTAGAAAGAAAATAAAAGCATGATAATTCATAAAACTTGGGCACTATCCAGGTACCCCAAAATGTAGTATCCACAATATAAACTAAAAACAGTATCCAAAATATCATCCCAAAACAAGCAAAGTAAATATCCAGGGGGCATCCCCAACTATAAGAATGCAGTGGCCTCACTACAAGTGAAATCAAGTGAAAGTAAAAAAGGTCTCCCTGAATATGCATCACGAGTTGCTCTTCTTTGTTGACTCTAAATCTTTATCACTATCCTCAGCATTTGACCACTCAACAGGTGCCTCATCATCACTATCAAGCTTGGAAGATAAGAGTTTAGTATTAGGCTTCAAGCCCTTCCATAGGCCCTTAACCTCTTTTCATAATCTATTGAAGAATTGGTCCATTTTCTTCTCTCGCTTCAGCATCTTCTTATGTGAGGCCTTGAGGTCTATGTGAGATGAGGCTAAGGCTGAGTAAGCTCTCTCTAGGCTAGAAACTATAGCACTTTATGTCTCTTATTACTCTTTGTATTTCTCATAATCTGCAACAGACACATATAAATGACGCTTAGTCGATGGCTCTCCTGGTCCTTGAGGCAAACCTACTAATAGCTCTCTAATAGCTCTGGCATCAATAGTCATCTCCTCAGTTACTGACCTGTCTGAGTTAACTTTCTAGTTCTTTATATACCTAAGAGCCCCTTAGCTTTTATTTTGAGTGGGGTGATATGAGTACTTGGTTTTACCCAGGTATCTATAGGATATTCCTCTACCCCTGCTCTTTTGCACAATTCAGTAATAAGTGAAGGGAAATAAAGAAGTATACCACCCTGAATCTTGTATTGTCTCCATTACTTAAGTTCAATCTAGCCCATATTCATATCAATCCCAGTCATCAGGCAGGCCACCATACGGGCTTACAACTTGGTGATAGATGTCATGTGGGTGCATGGTGAGACCCTACTACAAATAATGTGTAACCATATTTTAGCCTCTACATAGAATTTATTTATAGTGATCCCTCTCTAGGTAGTAGCTCAGGAAACCTCTCTATCTAGGACGAGAGTGTTAGCCATCCAGGTGCCTGGTTCATGGCCCTTTGCTTTGAAATTTTCCATGTCAGTATCCTGAAGCACATATACTTCATTAACCTGTCACACTCCAAAATGCACATGCCTACCTCTAATCTTCATCACTGGGTTCGCAATAGAAATAACGCTCAGATTTGTGTAAAACTCTCGCACCCATTATTCATTTGCCTTACAAGGATCCGGGACAAAGCATATACATCCGAACACCGCAAGCCTGTCAAAAATCCTGGATACTGTTCTGGGACCCCCTCAATACTAATGCCTCTCTCTAATAATAATTTGGCTCTTTGGAGGTCATTCTCATACTGTCTTTAACATGCTGGGGTAATGAATCAGATGTTGTTGTAATTTTCCATTATGAGTTTTAAAACCTGTAAGTAAGTCTACTCAGGCAAATATTATCATTATTGCGCTTAAAACATGCTAAAGCTAATATATAAGCTTATGTGGTAGTGTTATGGAAGGTTTTAGGGTCAGCAAAGTTTGTACAAAAACTTTACTTCCTATCAAAGCATGCTCTTAGGTATGGAAATCGTGGACTGCTTACCGCGATCGCGGTGACGCTATTGCGGTCATCGGGACCGTGATCGCGGTATTTGAGATCAAATTTGACAAGTTCTACACATTGTTTTCAATTTCAATTTTAATCCCAATCCCTCCTTATAACTAGGATAGCAATATTTTAAATAATGAATTTAAGCCTAGAGTGTGTGATCATAGCCTCAATTGCAAAAGAATTGATCAAGGAATTTGTAAGGGCATTTAATCGAACAGATGGTGAATACTTCAATATAATCCATTTAAGGCTCAATTTTTGGTACATCTAGACTTCCCCAACTATGTGTACACCACTACAGAAGCCAACTACAACACCAACCACTAATACGCATTCATTTTCTAACGGATACACTAATTCAGTACATTTTCTATACTACAAGTTTTAAACATGCAATTTCATATCACAACTAAGGAAAGATCAACAACTTACCAATTTAGTTGATTTAGAATAATGATTTGGTGCTAAAATATGCAATGAAATCCCCAAAACTGGAGAGAATTTTGAGAGAAATTTTGAAAAAGGGGTGTGGGAGAAAATGGGAAAATGGATGGTCTTTTAAACTGAATTGACCACGGTCGAAGTCCTAGTTATGCGATCACGGTCATACGGCCTATGCAATCATGGTGGAATGGATTGTGGTGATGGTAACTGAGACCTATCAACCAAGTTTTCTGCTCAGTCCGAATTTCCAATTCCACACATTCCTTTCCAAATTCAACAATAATTTCTCTTGGCACCCCAAAATTCTATAGATTATGCATGCACACAAACAAGAATTTATTCTACTTTAAATTTATAAAAAAGGAAAGGATACGTTACACTTTTGTGGCATGATGGATTGTCTCCCATCGAGCACTTAGTTTAATGTCCGTTTCCACCACTTTCTTTTATGTCGCCACTTGGAAGATTTGAATCTCCATCCCAACTTTTGCTCAATATGCAATGAGCGGAAGAGGGACAAAAAATTTAAATCTTCCAAGATGAAACTTGGAAGAGGTGGTAAAATGGCAAGAAAGTTCCGATCTCTCCATTTTGAATACTTGAACCTTTTACCCAACTTCACATCAATTTCTGGATTCACTCCTTGGGTAAAATTAAGCACATCAATACTTTATTCCTTGTACTTACAAAGTTGAGCTTCTTGTCTTTCGATAGATGGGGCTCTATATGTTCCTTCGGAAAGACAAACTCCAAAATACAAGAGTTAGACTCCACCTCCCTACAATCCTCTATTTGGTCAAAAGTATGGATCCCCATCACATCCTCTATGCCTAATTTTGAAGAGTGGGTTGAACAAGGTCCAACACCTAACTTCGGGTTAGCTTCCTCCAAAGCATTGTCACCCCAAAATGAGCCAGAGTCATCATAAGAGGTTTGCATTCCCTCTTCTTTTGACTCTAGTCTCATTTCCTTTATAATGGCTTCTTATCCCTCATATGAGTCGGATGATTGGAAAGTCATTGAGGAATCTTTGCTACTAAGCTCTTCATCATAGCTTGCTTTCTCTTCTTGATAACACTCCTCTTGAGTATTGGGCCTCTTGAGTATTGTTTTTCAGTGATGAATCTACCTAAGAATGTACTCTCTACAATTCATAAAAGCTTTGCAAAGTTTTTTTGGAGTAGTACAGCGGGATGTAAAGGTAGACATTGGGTATCTTGGCCCAAATTATGCTTGCTAGTAGAAGAAGGGGGTCTGGATTTTAGGCTTTTGCAAGATGTATCCACAACATTATTTTGTTAACTATGGTGGAATTTTAAGACCAAGGAAACTATTTGGAGTGATTATATGATGAATAAACACTACAAGAAATATAATTCAAAGGAAATTATGTGGAAAATAGGAGGGGACTCCTAAGTTTGGAAGAAGATATTATAAGTGAGAGACCTCAGAGATCATCTCATAAATTGGAGGATCAGAGAAGGGGATGCCCATATATGGTATGATAACTTGAGCGGCGTAGGGGATTTTTACTAAGTAATGCAAGACAATAAAGAATGGGATGAGAGTTATAAGCAAATCAAAGATTTAGTAGTGAATGGGAAATGGAATGATAATGTGTTAGTAGAGTTATTCCTAGATGATTTTATGGATCATATAAAGCAAAAGGGTAAACCACCACATCAACAAGGACAAGATGACATAGCAATATAGATCATATATACAAGAGGTAAGTTTAGTGTAAAATCAGCTTGGCAGTATGCGAGGCATAGGGAAGATTCCACTGATTTTTACAAGAAGTTTTGGATAAAAGGATTTCCATTCAAAATATGTTTTTTTATTTGGAGAATGTTGAGAGGTAAAGTTACAGTAGATGCTACTATCAAAAGATATAAAGTGGAGGTACCTTCCTGATGTTGGTGCTGCCAAATACCAACACAAGAAACTATGTCTCATATGTTGCCGAGGTCTCATATTGGTAACAGGACTTGGTCCTACTTTTCTTCTTTTGTGGGTATAAACATCCTAAGGATGAGCTTGAGGAATACTATTTATGCTTGGTGGGAAGCACCAGACAAGGAAAGGGAAAAAGTATACTATAGATAAATTCCAGGAATGATAATGCGGGAGTTATGGAGAAGAAGAAACTCTTTCAAACATAATGGCAAAGGAGTGACAGTGCAGAGGTTGATATTTAATATGACTAGGAATCTAAGAATGTTGCTTAAAGTTAGAAAGCCAGCATTGTAGTTTCCATATGAATGGCCTGACATCTTAAAGCAGTTCATTTAGTTGAAGCCAAAAATATCAGTTATACCAGTTCTATGGGAGGTACCAGCATAGGATTGGGTCAAGTATAATACTGATGGAGTGTCAAAAGGAAATCCTAGAAAAAGTTCATGGGCATTCTTCTTAAGGGACGCAAATGGAGATCTGATACATGCAGAAGGAGAAGCTATAGATGATGTTAATTCTATGGAGGCAGAAGCAATGTCCATTATGCAAGCAACAATACATTGCAATAACACAGAGTAGAATAAGGTAATCATTCAAAAAAATTCATTGCTTATGCAAAAACTTTTGACAAAGGAATGGGAAACACCATGGCAAATAAAAGATAAGATCAATCACATATGGTAGTTGCTATCAACAAAACAAGTGCAGATACAATACATTTATAGAGGGAAACCAACTAGCAGATTATCTAGCTAATATTGCATTGGAGCATCAATTTACATTCACAGGCTTCAGCCAACTACAAACTTTAGGTAGGAGGATTCTAAATAGTTATAAACAGCAGTGTCATTACTTAATGATAACAGTAGTTAAGAAGATTGGTAAGGCTGATGAAAAGGGTGTACTTTCTACTAATTTAGAAGTAGGAAACATACACAAAAAGAAAAAATCATTTTTATCCTATCTACACCAGCCAACAAAAAAGATTTCTCTGTAGATTTGGGGGTTACTTGGTCAAATCTTCAATGCATGCGACTGAAGAAATTGGTTTCACATAATTACCCATGGGTACGAGCATCTCTCAATCTCCATCCCTTCCATAACTACAAATCCAAATGGACACAGTTATCTATAAGGTCAGGTCAAGGAGTTTAACATAGTAGAAGAAGATGAAGAGTACCTGGATATAAAATCAATCTTCGGTGGACGAAACCCAGATTTTTAGCACCAAAAATCATTACGTACTCCCTTACTATAAGGAACTCAGCTGAAATGTATGAAAGAACTTAAATTTCAAGCACTGAAGTAGGATTTAAGGTTAGTTCACACAAGAAAGAAGAAGAAATGGACTTACTCTTGCAAGATGGAGAAGAATCTGATCTAATCCAACCAGGGTATAGTGTTTATCACCCACAGAAGAAGCATTTCGAAGTATAAATTCCCGAACGCAAACATGATAGAGGTAGTGGAAGCTTGATAAGAGTGGATCTAAACTTAGCTCCAATTAGAAACCCTACTCCCTCTTTTATTATTATTTTTGGATCTGGTCAAATTGTTTGGGTCGATCTATTTGATATGTATTTTACTGATATTATATTTATTTGGATGGGTTGGATCATTCCTTATGGATTGAGCTAAATTATTAATAAAATTAAAAATTAAACCAAAAAAAAGAAAGGTAGTGACAGTTTTAAGCTTTTCCTCTTTGCCCAATAGCTCTTTCTTGACACTTGTCCATTTTTTGTACATGTATTCCATATTATCCCCCGTTGCATCTAACCGATCTAAGATGGCTAGTAACCTTGGGTCGCAGCTACTGAACTCAGTGTATTGTTTGTTTGGTTTCTCATCATATGACCTAATAAAAGCATAACAAGAACTAGCAATTCGATTAGTACAATAGGGGAAGGGGTGTTTGGACACTCATCCCAATGTCATTCTAGATGGCCACACATAGGGCAACCATACTCCCAATTGGATGAAGATGGTAAAATCTCTCCCCGGGGAGCATACTTACAATCTCTCCTGAAGTATGGTCCGTAACAATATGAACATGGGGGGTCACGATATGACTTCCAATCATTAAACTCATATTTATTAGAACATGCCATCAAGAAAAGTAAAAATGAAATAAAATCTACCTACAAAGAAAAATTACAAGTAAATATTTACAAGCTTGAATTCAACCAATTAACTAAGACTGCCATCTTACTTAATAAGCCAAATTGTTCCCCGACAATGGTGCTATTTTTGATAACGCTCAACTTACACGTCAATTTGAGTGCAAGGCAACCGTCGTCAATATATTTACCCAACTTTATAGTCGAGTTCAAATTCACGAGGAACAATATGAGTGGCGATCCAATTAAATTGAAATGATAGTTACAAGTTAAATTCAAATGAATAGGAAGAACTGATAAAATGGGGGAGGTGAGTTCCTACACTAATAATTCTTTTTGGGATTTTCTTGTATAAATTTGGGGCGACGAATAATTAGAGTTTTAACAATTATTCATGGATCTTGGTATTATGCATTACTAAGGGAGTGACATGTGGGAGTTATTCATAACATTGATTTAGTAAGTCAAATATGGGTAGGTTTGGTTATAGATTTTGATGCTAGTCTTTCAACAAAACACCAAAATTTCACCCATTGATCCTTTCGAATACCTAGTGGATATGTTTAACAATTAGCAACCACAACCTCAATCAAGGTATCCCTATTTCTAGGATGGCTTCCAAGGCATAGTCAACCTCACTTTCACCCTTATTTCTAAGATAGTGAGAATTTAGAAAACTACACACATAATTGTCTATCATTGCTTTGGTCTCCAGAGCCCTCTTTCAAGGATGATATAAATTTCTAAACTTTACCCAAAATCCTTCTTTCAAAGATAACCTTAGGTTTTTTAGAGATTAGAGCTTTCATCGATTAAGCCCATATGGGTATTTGGAGATTTCACCCCTCAAATCTAAATAGAAATAGCATAGCAATAATAGAACCCATAAATAAGAACTACCAAATAGATGCTAATAATCACAACCCACACACACTTTAATCCCTATTCACACATAACCCTAAGAGGGAGATTTAGCTACACATAAGATAAATAAGCATAGATATACCCATAATCTCCATTGAATTAATTTGTGGTAGATCTAAGAGAATGCTACTTCAAACTTGGCTCCTCCACAATATCAATAATGGAAGTGAGAAAGTCTTCCACTTGGAAAGTCTCCAATGTATTCTTCACCAAAAATTATATAATATTTTCTTCTCCAAAAATAAAGGCTACAAAGTCTCAAGCTAAACCTAGAAAAATTAGGGAAGAAGGAATGTGATAAAATGAATCCTGCATCCAATTAGGGTTTGAGTTTTTTTGTTCAAATTAGAGTCAGCATGTGTATTTATAGTTTTTCCCTGGGGCTGAATATTTCCGCCAAGTCGCAATCGCGCAAGTATGGTTGTGATCGCGGATACGTGATGACAATTGAATTCCATGATCATGGTTGATTGACCATCTTGACTGACCACGAACATGAACCATGGACCGCAAATGCGGTAACTAAGTCTAGTTTACTGCAGGTCTTCAGCTGTACTTTTTCTGCTCTCTTTTGATCATTTTAAGTTGTAATCCACATCTCTTTGTCTTTTCAACTCCTATACCTGCAAAGAGTGGCTATTGATGCATTAAATCACAATTATGACTCATTTTCTCATTTGAGACAAGCTAATATACCCTAAAATTGAGTGCACATAAGTGGTAAAATCATTACTCATCAATAGGGTTTGGTAGGTCCTGGTCCTAGGCTAGGAATTAGAACATTGTGTACGTTGAGAAGCTAGCGGAGATAATAGTTGTATGGCATTCTTAGTTGTGATATCTATCTTATCCTGGAGTCATGTTTGGCATTATTTAATTGGTGCACT
Source organism: Capsicum pubescens (assembly GCA_030864215.1). Lineage (NCBI taxonomy): Eukaryota > Viridiplantae > Streptophyta > Magnoliopsida > Solanales > Solanaceae > Capsicum > Capsicum pubescens. The sequence goes on along the minus strand of CM061541.1, from coordinate 79,225,540 downwards.
ATCAACTGAGTCCTCCTCCATGGATCTACTTCACTTGAAAAACTTATCTCACAGTATGGACTATGAACCCTTCTTCTGTGTTCCTTTTGGTGACATGGTATCTTTATCGAGAAGTATTAGTACTCAAACCACATCAATCGGCAAAAATAAAAAATTTAGGTAAAATGTCAGGTCCCATCCATAGATCTAGTCCACGACTCATAGACTGAGCTCATAATTAGTAGACTGGGATCACGAATAGATAAGCTAGTTCATAAGTTCAATCCATGACTCGTTCACTCAATTCAAGAGTAATGACTTGACTTATGAAAATCATACCATAACTTTGAGTTTCAGAATCTCATGTTGATTCCCATGAGTCCAATTCATGACTCGTGAATGTAATTCATAAGTCGTGGGTTGGACTTGTGTGTCAAATGTGAGATTTATCATTGATTCCTTAAATTATTTGACTCCAGCTAATGCAAATTCACCCCAAATTTGGTCGAACTTGATCCTACTTCTCAATTTTACCCAATTACTGCCAATTTGGTTCAAGTGTTGGGAGAAAGAAATTAGGGTCCAACAAACATTAATCAATAATTAATATGAACCCAATTTTATTAATTCACATTGAAAGGACATACCTTTTTTCATAGAAATGGATTAAAGAACAAGAAAAAAATTGATTTCTAAAGTTGAGATCTTCTTACGCGAGAGAATAAAGACATAGGGTTGTGATTTAAATAAGGGGAGAGGGAATGGATATGGTTGGAATGTTTGAATTTGATTAGGAGTGGTCTTCTTTGAGTATTGGAATGAGTTTTAGGGTTGTAGGGTTTTAACAAAAGGACAGGTTGAGTTTTTCAGAGAATTAGGTCGGGTAGCACGGGCCCATGAATTTTTGAAAAAGTTTTAAATTTAGGCTTACCTGGGCCTAGTGGTGACCAATGAGTCATGGCTCTCAATTGTAGGAATCAAAGATTGCTTCAATTTTTAGAACTAGACTCATGCTTGCCACCCACAAGTCGTGGGTTGCATCCATGATTTGTGGGTCTCCTTGTGCAACTCAGACTTTTCAAAGAAGTTTTAGAACTCAAGTCACACCCCAACTCATGAGGCATAGGTCTGATTCATGAGTCGTGGATCAACTCATGGGTCACCAATTCAACAACTATTCATCTTTCTTTATTATATTTTACTCTAAAATCTATTTTTTTCTAATATCAACACACAAAAAAATATCATGTCTAACAATAAGACCTAAGTTCCTACATAATTTCCTTATTTTAAGCATCGAAAGTGTCGTGAAGCCACGACACATCATTATTCAATCTTTTATTAAGCCACTAAAAAAAATTCCATGTATTTTGAGTTTTGGTATATGGTGTATATGTCTTGAAGCTTAGAGTTTGCCTACAAAGACCCTCTGAGGATTTTTTAGGTATGTGATTTTGCATTTATTATTGATTATCTGTCTCTTTCTCCTCTACTTATTATCTGGCTCTTTCTCCTCTACTTCAGTGGTTAAAAATATTCAGTTGTGAGAAGTATGATATGTACACAATTCTATCCTAATTTTCTTTAAAAAATAATTAATGTTCAAAGTTTAATAAATCTATTAGTTAATTTATGAGTTAGAGAATATCCAATATTAATGTCATTATTTTCATGGAATTATCATGATTTGTCAAGTTCTAATTGCTTGGTACTTGGTAGATAATCAAATATTCATAATTATTTTCAACACTATATGTTAAGTCCTTAGTTTTGATGATTGACAAACTGGAGATTATGTAATGACAAAGTTTCTACTGCTTAGGGAACAGGTTGGGCTCGATTGTCACAATCACAGTTAACTTTCACAGCTAGCACAAGTACAAAAGTAGGTGAAAAAGTTATTGCCACCTGTTGCCTCAACTAATAGGATCTCTCCTAGGTTTTCTTGCGTTATACTACACATTGCTCATTTTCTTCAATAAGAAAACCATTGCTTCCATATTCTGACAACTAAATATCTCTTTGAAGTTGAAATTAAAGACTCCACTTTGCAACAGGGAACTAATCATTCATCGATTTGTATTTTATTTCCTTATTATATTTGAGTCTTTATAATTGTTCTCTTAAACATTTATCTATGTTTGATTATGATTGTTTGTAGGTGTTGTGATGTAAACGTCTTTCCTTTGTAATCATCTAGAGTTAGGTAATTCTCAAGCTAGAGTTAGCTTGGTGTGTCCAATTAGAGTTAGCTGGTGGTTGAAGTTGTAGAGTTACTTCTTGTATTTTCTTGTAATAGAGGAATTACTAGGAGAGTAAGGATATGAGTTTAATCTTGAGGTTTGGAGTCTGAATTCAAGAAGTTGTTTGGATATAGTGGATCTTAGAAATCCTGGAAGCAAGTCATGTCTTTTCTCCCTTGAGCAAAGAATTTCCACGTAAAACTCTTGTGTCTACTATTTACTTTTTCCATGCACTTTGTTTTTTTGCTTTCTTCTAGTTACTGTTGTTTGAATTCATCTAGGAACTGATCCCAGAGCTGAGGAGCAACCCACTAAAACCGTTTATTTGGTATCAAATCCTGGTCTTTCATAAAAGTCTAACACCTTGGAAGGGTCTTGAGAAATGGTTGCTCCTCCAAATCTAGAAGAAGGTCAGTCAACTACTAGACCATTAAGATTTAATGGTGAATATGATGGGTGGTAAAAGATAGGAATGCATGACTTCATCATGGCTAAATATTCAAAGCTATGGGATGTCATTGAGGATGGTCCCTTAGTTCCCACAAGGGCAGTAAAGATTGGTGATGTGACCTCACGAGTTCCTAAGACCAAGAAGGAATTTGATGATGCTGATTGAAAGATGATAGAGAAAACCTTCAAGGTGAATAATATTCTTGTGTGTGGTATTAGTCTTGATAAGTACAATAAGATATCTGCCAATCAAACTGCTAAGGAGATCTAGGATTATTTTTAGACATCCTACGAAGGAACCATTAAGGTGAAGCATTCTAAGGTGGATATACTGACAAATCAATATAAGATTTCCACTATGAAAGAATGAGAGTCTATTCAAGAGTTGGACACAAGGTTCACTAGAGTAAACAATGAGCTGAATTGTCTTGGTGAAGATATTCTATCCCATAAGCATATTAGGAAAGTTTTAAGCATTGTTCCTAAGATATGCGAAAGAAAAGTTGATGCAATCATTGGAGCAAAGGATCTAAATTAAATGGCCATGGATGAGCTCATTTGTAATCTCAAAACTTATGAGATACTCAAAAGACTTGGGAAGTCTAAGGATGAGCCTAAAGTGAAAAAATAACTTATTTCTTAAGGTCATAAAAGAAACCCACAAAACTGAAAATGAAGAGACAACTTACAGTTCAAAAAGAGTTCTCAAAGCCTTGAGAAATTCATAGTCTCTACCTAAAAGAGGAGAGTTTTGCAAGGTTTTAAAGAAAGGAAAGGGAAGTGACACATGTCTCAAATGTGGCAAACCTGGTCACTACATTAAGTATTGCCCAATGCATAGAGTAGATTATAATAAATATGCTAAGCAAGTTGCTGGTAATGAGAATGGCAAGGACCAGGTCCCTATGAAGTTTAGAAAGAAGGCTGAAGTAGACAAAGTTGTCAACCAAGTGTTGGCAGCTTGTTGGGGTAACTCTTCAAGTGACACATATGATTCAAAAGAAGGAGAAGATGGTTCTATGATGGTAATGGAAGATGAAGTGTTAATTTCTGACTCACTATTTACTCTAATGTTAGATACTGATAATGATGAATATAAATCAGCGTCTCTTCATAACATCAAGGAAAATTTGAAGGATTACTCCCTGAGTAAGCTGAGATCTCTTACCTCTGTGCTGATTGATTACCTGAATGACCTTGCTAAAGACAAAGAAAATCTGAAAGAAGATTTGGATAAATGTGGGGAAGAATTAATTAAAATGAGTGTCTAGGTGGTTGAACACACAAATGAAAAGGCAGAGTTGAAGGAAGACTTGGCAAAGTATGAGGAAGAAATGGTGGAACAAAGTGTGCAAGCGGAAAAGTATCAAGCCACTAGCAAGACTCATACTAATGACAATAGAGGCTATATTAAATATCCAAGAAAGATTTCAAAGGAAAGGTGGAGGAAATAGGATATAGTTTCAGTCAGAAGTAGAACTGACTAAAGCCAATGATGACATGGATAATTCATTTGATAGAAACTCTATGCTTGATAAGGAACTAGTCAGGGTAAAGATTTAACTGGAGAAAGCTCTCAAGTGGAATACATTATCATAAAATCTAACTACCCTTACCAGCCAAGGATACAGCCGTAGAAGAAGAATAGATTATCACAGTTAAGTTGGTCCCTCAAACTCTTCCATCTTGCCAGTCGACAACAAGGATAGCTTACTTTGCACTCACTGTGGCAGAATTGGTCACACAAGAGAAGTGTGTCCTTCCAAAGTATCAATTCATGGAAGAATGAGTAACTTCACTGTATCAAGAGGAAAAAAGTTCTAATTCCAGTTGGACAAAAAGGAAGTTAATTTTTCCTTTATCACCATACAGAGAACCCAGGCTCAAATATGTTCCCAAAACTAACAAATAATTGATGAATATAGGGTAAAGAAAGATAAAAATCAACCAACACAAGGATATTGATGTTTTCTACATAGAGTATATGGTTGAAGAACTTCTTTGTTGGAATCCCTTAGTGGAGACAGGGTCTCCTTGATGATAGATATGAAGAAACAATGTTTTTTTATATTGATGATGATGTAGATCATGTTGCAAATGCCTTCATATAGTCTTGTAGAGCATGTTCATTTTAGGTTCTTTTTAAAAGATGGTAGGAAATTGGCTAAGTGGAATAATAAATGATGGAGCGAATAAGATCTTGATAATACTGGCTACTCTCATAATTATTCTTGCATGTGTATGAACTAGTAAGCAGGTATCCTAGTTATATGATGTCCTACATGTCTAATTTAGTCTCATATATTTTGCAGATATACACCCATGAAAAGGAGGAGAAGATTTTAAAAGGACAAGTGAGAAAACACAAAGTGATTGAGTTCAAAAACATTTAGGAACTAGGTCCCTAATCAAGTTAGTACCTTTTACTATTCCTAAATAATAACAGTTTTAAATATTAAATGTCTATGCCACATCACTCTACCAACACTTCTAAAAAGTTATAACTTGTACTCTAAGTCCAAGAGATATGTTCATCTGACCGAACACACCTCATTAAAAAAATCTAATTATTAATCTCAATTGTTCTTGTATTCCCTATTTAAAGCCAAAAGCCACATCATTCTCTCTCTTATTTTTTAAAATCATTTCTCAAATAACCTCATCAGTTGCCAAACTATTCAAAGGAACTTGATCCTTTCATCATTCGCAGTCCATTCAACTCTTAGAAATAGGTCATAATCTTTTTCATCTTCACAAAATAATGAACCCATTTCATTGAAGGTAACAGAGATGCCATCCATTTTTTCAGGCTTAGAAGAGTCTTTTCCTATCACTAAGTTCAACTCACTCTTCATACATGAAATCTCTAGAGGTTAACAGTCTTAAGAGAAGATTAGAACTGCAAATGACTCACTAGAAAGGGTAATGTGACTAACTCTCCCACAAATCCAACTCCTAAAAATACCTCCCCCGCCCCCCTAAAGACCAAATCCCAAATCAAATGGTCTTTTCAAAGCAAGTCTTAGACTCTACCTATAAGACCCCTTCATCTGACAAACCTGACTCTCCTAAACCCACCAGGTAGGAAACTCCCTCACTAACTTTGTTTACCAGAAGGCAAAATAACCTTTCTGGAAATATTGATGATGAAATATGGTTCTCCCACTTATTCTTGATTTATCAAGTGGAAATAAGGTAGGGAAGGATGATTCAAATAGTGATAATAACAGACCTCTGTCATGGAAATTGTCTAGAAAGGTTCTTTCTCCTTAATCAATGCTTTCACTGGAACTGCCAAACCTATTGGGACCAGGTAAAGTTCCAAGAACATGATGAGAGAATATTTGTAAAGGATCAAGGAAAACACTCAGAAAAAAATATGGTAAAAGAAAGTTTGGATAGATATAGTTGAGCTTGTAACTGAAAAAGTAGTGGATATAGAAGAATCAGATGAGGACACTAATTGTTTGTTCAATAGAAGTGGAGGTAGAGAGGATAGTGAGATTGAACACATGTTTGAAAGCTTAAGTGACTATAAGGATGATTCACTTGATACTGATATTGAGAAATATGTTGATGCTGCAAAGGAAAAAGAGGGGGAAAAGATTTATCTCGGTAAAGAAAGAAAATAGGTTGTTAGTAAAGAAATTAGTGTCCAATGTCACTTCTAAGAGAAATATATTAGAAAAGGTTGATTATAAGGGACCAACTACAAGTTCTAAAATCATCCAAAACCTCAAAAACTCTTGGGGCTACTGGGAAGGAAATTGGTTAATCAAAAAGGGATACTGTATTAGGGAGAGGGGTTTGTCATGAAAATCAAGAGAAGAAATTATTAAGACTTAGGAGGTATTAAGATGGAGATTTTTTGATCTAGATGTGGCTAATATGCCAGGAATGAGAGAGTTACTTGAATAGGTAAAGTTTCAGAACTGAGAGCACTTGTTTTAATTGAATGTGCCTCAATTGCATAAAGAGAAGGTGAAGATGTTCTATCATAACATGACCATTTATAATGATGATTTTTATATAACCTCACAAGTCAATGGACTTGATTTGGGACTAGATGAAGATACTCTGTTTGAAATCCTTAGAGCTCCTACTGTATAATAAGCTTCGTAAGATTAGGGGAGGGGTCAGCATAGTTTTTAGGAATTGTAGTACACTTGATGTATTGATCACTAAAAATATCAAAAAAAAGTCTATCAAAGAAGAATATCAATTATTGTTCGAGCAGTTTAATGAGGTCCTACTTCCTAGGTCTGAGAAAAGGACTACTGTGAGTGGACCTGATATGTACCTCATGAAAGTATTATCTATATATCAGAAGGTGAACCTTACAACAATTGTCATTGAACATATCAACACAGTCATGACTGCAAAAGATGGTATGTATTGGTTAGCTTATGGTTTTTGGTTGAACAAAGTATTTTCCTGTTTCAATATTGAATATGGCAAAGGAAAGGCGAGTTTAGTAGAATAGATTTTTAATCTCACCATCCTAGAAGATAATAAATGCATTCCTAGGAGAAGAAGTAGGAAATCCAAGTCTATTGTATCTTAGTTGATTACTTCTCAAAAGGGTCTGAGAGATGCTGAGATTATTGCTTTAAAGGTTGCATCAGTAAAAGAAAGAGAAGAAGAAATTAGTTCTAGTGGAAAGTTGAAAGATGAAAATGTTACCTAACATGAGAATGTGAAGAAGTTTGAAGCTAGAGTTGAAGCCTTGACTTCAAAGAATAAAGAATTAGCTCAACAAATTCTCAAGTCTCATGCTGAAGAAAGTGAAAGAATAATTATACTCTTTAGGAAAATGTCTGAAGCTTCTAGTCCTTCTTCCTGATTCTTTTCAAACCTAGTCCATGCATCGTTCCCATATTATATCTAACTTTAAGCCTTGTTAAAAACTTGTTTTTTTGTCTTTACTGTCTTAATGTGTACCTAGCACAATTATGATGATGTTTTTTGGTTATTGTTTTGGAATGGCATTTGATACTGATCTTGAATTACTGAAATCTTTCTTTGTGCTATTAATTTTCTTATTTCTATTTAAACTTTCCTTATTAATATAAGTGTTTCCTTAATAGAGATAAATTAACGTGGATGCTTATATATGCTAGGTTTATTGCTTAACCACTTTGATGATGCTAAAAGGGGGAAATATATTTAACATAGCTAGCATTGAATTTTTTTGTGTGGAAGGAAAGGTTGAGATGTAGCTGTGCTAAATACATAATATAGTTGGTGATAGTAAATGAATACAAGGGTGATATGGGTTATCATACTCAGGGTAACATAGTGCTCCATGATGCTCATATTTAAGGGGAATAAGATAAAGGAATGTGTAGGGTATCTGTGATATAAGGAATTGGTTGGGCAAACTGGTTTGGAAAAAACCTTATGGCTTGTGGCTTGTGTTGTTGAGTCATGTTGTGTAGGTTGTGTTCTATGTGGATATTTGTAGATGTTGAATTCTTTGCAAGTGTTCGTCGTCATCAAAAATAGAGAAATTATTAAGTCGTTTGTTTTGATGGTTGACAAATTGTATGTTGAAACTTATTTCCTGGAGATTATGTGATGACAAAGTTTCTACCACTTAACGAATAGGTTGGGCTCACCTTTCACTATCACAGTCAACTATCACAACTGGTGCAAGTACAAAAGTTGGTGAAAAAACTGCAGCCACGTTTTTTCATCAACCAATGGGATCGCTCCTAGGTTTTCTTATGTCATACTATACATTGCTCATATTCTTCAAGAAAAAAACCATTGCTTCCATATTCTCACAACTAAATATCTCTCAGAAGCTAAAAGAAAAGACTCCATTTTTCAATAGGGAACTGATCATTCATCAAGTTGTATTTTATTTCCTCATTGTATTTGAGTCTTTGTAAACTATGCTCTTAAAAATTTGCCTATATTTGCTTATGATAGTTGTAGGTGTTGTGGTGTAAACCTCTTTCCTTTGTAATAATCTAGAGTTAGGTGATTCTGAAGCTAAAGTTAGCTTGGTGTGTCCAGTTAGAGTTAGCTGGTGGTTTGAGCGGCAAGGTTACTGCTTGTGTTTCCTCGTAATAGAGTTATTACTAGAAGAGTAAGGATTAAGAGAATAATGCTGAGGTTTGGAGTCTATATTCAAGAAGTTGCTTAGATAGAGTGGAGATTAGAAATTCTGGAGGCAGGTCGTTCTTTTTCTCCCTTGAGCAAGAAGTTTCCACGTAAAACTCTTGTGTATGTTATTTACTCTTTCCGCGCACTTTATGTTTTTGATTTCTTCTAGTTACTGTTGCTTGAGTTCATCAGGGAACTGGTCCTATAGCTGAGGAGCAACACACCGCAACCCTTCACTATGATACCTGATCTGTTGAAAAGCATATGCACTACAAAAACATTACTCAGCACGCTTCTTTTAGATTTTTTATGTTTGATTCACGTCATTTTCATACATTTGTTACCATAATCCTTTTTGTCTTCTTTATTTGTTTTAGTTAATATCTTTAAAGATTATATATGAATTATACTTAATCAACAATTGATGATGGATTCTCCTTCTTTTCCTTCTTATTTTAGTTTGATTTAAGCATTCGTCTTGATGCTTTTATATGGATTTTATATGAATATATTAATTTTTTATTCAAGATTTTTTGTATTTAAGAAAATCATCAATTATTTATAAGTCTAGGCATATTTTCTTTTATAATATAGAAGTGATTTTATAATGTTAAATTCATTGAAGTAAGGTATACGCGTGGGACGCATACTATAAGATTAGTTTACCAAAACATGTTGATTTATGAAAATCTTTTATCAAAGAGCAACTGTAGACCTATGTACTGTATATATCTGTCCACAACACGAAATAAGAAACTTTTAATGATTTAATGTATATAATAGTTCTCACATTTTCAAATGCAGGTAATAACACCTATTCATCATTTTCATCTTTATGGATGCTTTCTGAATTTCACTGGTCTTTGTTAATAAATGCAATAAGTTACTTAATCACTAATAAGGCTTTCCAGAATCGATCAAATTCCAATATTGAAAAAGATTTGGGATATAAATAAAATTGGGTACCTTACTATAGTTGTCAATGTATGTTTTAAGAATGTACGCAACGTTAGCAAGGTCAGAAGCATAAATTTCATTTATAAGAAAGTTAGGTGTTATACTTTGCAGGATAATGTATAAACTGCACACAATTTTAAGAGTAAAATACAAAAATATAGATCAAATAAGCCAAGTAGCCGAAGCAAAACATTGATTAAATCAATTTTTGTATGGTGCTAATTTTGCTACAACTGTGAATATGGAAAACTCTCCTCCAAACCTGCAACATAAGTACCACCACCTTTTTTTAGTACTTTGATACCAAAGACTTATTATGTGAATCAATCTGTTATATGTTACGTGCCTGAAGAATTATCACTTCATTACAAAAGCTTTTCACCTTTATCGTCGAATAAGGCTGACAGATAAGATTAATAGGTGCTTCATTTGTATTCCCTTTTTTTTCAGATGTTATGAGATGTGCTCTTCTCGAATGAACTTTAGCAATATCCATAAGTAGTTAATGATCTTTCAACTATTTCGTGCCTTGTTTTTATCTTCGAGTAGGATTAAACTCATAAATATAAATCATCTTCCCAAAATACCCATCTGTGTTCCAACCTGCAACCCAAAAAACTAAATAGTTACTGTCACAGACCAATTACATCACACAAATTTTTAAAAAATGTTAATCCAACAATAGTTGCAACTTCAAAAAATAAGAAAATAAGCATACAATTTTGGCATGAATAGAAACGCTGGGATAAAAAATAAGAGAATCATAAGATGTTTCTTCAACATCTATATTATTTATTCCTATTTTTTCCTTAAATTTGGATGCGAAGAAAGATATTATAAGAAAAGAAAAAGACATAAGAAATATATGAAATACAAAAAATCAAAATATAAGTATAAGAAACCAAGAAAAAGTATCAGAGCCCAGTTATTTAAAAAATACAAAAGTAGCATACATGTTTGAATAGATACAGGAGCAGAAGCTAATTTATGTAGATATAATTGTTTACCAGAAAGTAAATGGGATAAATTAAAAACACCAATAATAGTTAAAGGATTTAATAACGAAGGAAGCTTAATTACTTATAAAGCTAAGAATGTAAAAACACAAGTATGGGATAAAATATTAACAATAGAAGAAATCGGGCTCTGATACCATTTGGAGAGGGTGCGGATTAGGTGAATAATATGTTAAGAAGTTTATTAGCAAAGTGAAAAAGGAGATTGTCAGTTTTTATTTCCTCATTTTTTACTAGATATTTTGCTATATAATTTTCTTCTTGTCTTGTATTTAAGAGTATTAAATATTCTTTTTCATTTACCTTAATGGTCTTCTCATAATTAATCAATATTCATTAATGTCAAGTAAATCCAATCTAAATTCAAACATGTATGCTAATGTATGCTACTTTTGTATTTTTTAAATAACTGGGCTTCATGTCGTAAAATCTTGTTGCACAATCATGTAATTAATAGAATATCTCAAAAGTTTGAGGCGTGCTTCTATCACTATCCGTAAGGATATTTCACTAATAAAGTGTACACCTCAGGATTCAACAAGCTCCTCTAATATAAACTAGGGGTAGGAACAATAAAGCTTAAATATTATCACAAACTAGCAAATTGGAAAGAGGAAAAAGAGGCAAAAGTGTTCACTATTTTTCTACTCATTAACTCAATGCACAAATGACAAGTTTTACAATCCAAATATTTCACTTCCAATGTTCATATTGTTAAAGTGCCTTTAAAGAAATTTAGAGTAATTGAAGATGACTAACCTTTGGCCAATAGCTAAAAAATTAAAAGGCCATGCATTAAGATGAAAAGAGTTGTTGTCCAACAGTTAAATATTGACCAATTAAATGCAATATTTTGAGATATTGTTAATAAATATTTTTATAATAAATCCCTCGCATATCTCAGAAGAATATCTTAAGAAACTAAAAAATTGCAGGGTCTTTACATTGAGAATAATGCATCAAACTGGTGTCTCTTGGACCATGAATCAGATCGAGATAAAATAAGATTAGACTAAAAAAATAGTTTGTGAAGTTTAGGAGTTCTATGAACCAATAATTCTTTTGTAAGCCTTATGTGTTATATATCACATTATGCCTCCACATATTTTATTGTTCATTATGGTTCATAGGGCAATGGCTACACAATAGGAGTCTAGCTTAAGGGGATGATAGAAGTGTCGCTATTGGATAATATACAGACCTATGCCCTCAATGTGGCCACCTCTATCTCAGACTCAATAAATAAAGAAACCTAGCCTCATAGAGTATCTCTCCCATCTAGATCTTAAAACTATGTATCCTCTCATGCAACTCTCTAGTAAACTTCTCTATAGCGGCCATCATCCGAGACTCTACTTATGCCTCTAATGTCTCAATAGTAGTCCACACCTATGGCCAAATATGACCTAGCAACTTATCCAATTGGTGTCGGTGTATATTTGGTGATCTTCTACTTTGTCTGCCTATCCACCAACTTTCACAAAAATTTGTGTTGTGCCATAACCATAACTGAAGGAGGCAAGAGAGGGGAACTGTAGATGTATATGGTGGAACTACAGTTTCTGCGACCCCTCATTGTTTGTAGTATCTGAACACTCTGCCAGTTGGCTAACCATCTCAAGATCACCACCCAATTCCATCCTATCTACCTACTCAACCAACTTTAAAGGCCGCTCAAGAAGAGCCGCTCCAAAAGTGGTAGAGGTTGTGCCTACTTCTAGGCAATTGGGTAGGTGTCATCTCGGATCACCCCCACGTTACCCACATGGGTCACCTCAATATGATGATAAATATTTGGTAATTTTAGTACTCTCTCTAAATTACATAGTCTCTAAATCAGGAGGGGAAATAAGATATTAGTGATCACTCTAAAAGCTATCTCATGTATCTCATCTCAGATATATCGGGTAAAGTCTATATCATACAAAGTTATGAGTTGACCAAAAGTATCTTCTGGTGCAAAGTAAGTGTATTATCCACTCTGTGGGTCACTACCAATGCCGACCATGGTCCACCAAAACTCTCCTGCAAATTGCAAGGTAGACTTCTTGATCTATACCTTCTCCTCTACCTAAGGGGCATCAACACCATGCTTAGCAATCTGTTGAGCCACCTAAATTATTAACTCCTTTTATTTCTCTATGGATCTATCATCTCCCTTTAGCTCCTCACTATCCCCATCCTATAATCAAACTCAGCAGTAGTTGTCGATATCTCAAAACCTGGCCTAAATAAATATCTTTAAATTATCTATATGGAAAAATCAACCTGAGTACCTCTCACTAATGTATGGGCCAATTGAATTTGGTCCCAAGTTCTTTTCCCTATTAGTGTAATCAAATCTACAGATACAGCATAAGAATTGTAGAATTTGCAAACCAACGCTAGGCTATAGGATTAATAAGGCTCATCCATCTATCTAAGTTTGTATCTATCAAATGTGGCCTTGGGATCCCTACCAAATCTGTTGTCCTGATGTAGGGATCCTCATCTACACTGTGTCAAGTCCTGCCCTGATCAGTCATGTCTATATCCCAATCATAAATATCCTAATTATCCCCCACAGAACACCTCTAATCTCAGGAGTTACTATTTTAATAGTGTGTGTGTAGACTCCTATACGGCTACGGATGGGGTTGATATAGTTGCATCCTCATCACCCTCTGAAGACTCTGCTCCCTTCTTATATTGGGGAGCATCTTCTACTCTATAATTGCTACCTAACTCAATCTTTTCCCCTTCTCAGACTGGGCAGTGGTTGTTTCCTCCTCACTAGCACTAAAACTAAATACTTTCTCTCTCTTATTAGACTAAGGAGGGGTAGAGTAGTATGGTGGTGATCTCTATGCATTTTTTATCTGGGCTTGACCTGACAAATAGGTGATAACCCTCAACTTACATGTCAATTTGAGTGCAAGGCATTCGTCGTTAATATATTTACCCAACATCAAAGTCGGGGTCGAATTCACGAGAAATAATGTGAGTGGAGATCAAATTAATTTGAAATGATAGTTACAAGTTAAATTCAAACAAATGGTACAAAAAAATATAATGGGGGAGGTGAGTTCCTACACTAATGTTTCTTTTTGGGATTTTCTTGTATAAATTTGGGGCTAAGAATAATTAGAGTTTTAACAATTATGCATGGATCTTGGGATTATGCATTACTAAGGGAGTGACATGTGGGAGTTAGTCATAACATCGATTTAGTAAGTCAAATATGGGTAGGATTGGTTATAGATTTTGATGCTAGTCTTTCAACAAAACACCAAACTTTTGCCCATTGATCTTTTCAAATACCTAATGGATATATTTAACAATTAGTAACCACAACCTCAATCAAGGTTTCCTTATTTCTAGGATTACACCCAAGGCATAGTCAACCTCACTTTCACCCTTATTTTTAAGATAGTGAGAATTTAGAAAACTACACACATAATTGTCTATCATTGCTTTGGTCTCCACATCCCTCTTTCAAGGATGATATGGATTCCTAAACTTCACCCAAAATCCTTCTTTCAAAGATTGCCTTAGGTTTTTTAGATCTTGGAGCTTTCACCGATCAAGACCATATGGGTATTCAGAGCTTTTACCCATCAAATCCCAACAGAAATAGCATAAAAATAATAGAACCCATAAACAAGAACTATCAAATAGATGCTAACAATTGCAACCCACACACACTTTAATTACTATTCATACATAACCCCAAGAGAGAGATTTAGCTACACATAAGATAAATAAGCATAGATATACCCATAATCTCCATTGAATTAATTTTTTGTAGATCTAAGCGAATGCTGCTTCAAACTTGACTCCTCCACAATATCAACAATGGAAGTGAGAAAATCTTTCACTTGAAAAGTCTCCAATGTATGCTTCACCCAAAATTTATACAATATTTTCTTCTAAAAAAATGAAGGCTACAAAGTCTCAAGCTAAACCTAGAAAAATTTGGGAAGAAGGAATGTGATGGAATGAATCCTTCATCCAATTATGGTTTGAGTCATTTTGTTCAAATTGGGATCAGCACGTGCAATTACAGTTTTCCCTATGGATGAATATTTCTGCCAAGTCACGATCGCACAAGTCTAGCTGTGACGGCTGCTACGCGATTGTGATTGACATTCGTGGTCACATTTGATTGACCATCTTGACTGACTGCAACCACAGTCCATGGACTGCGACTGCGGTAACTGAGGCTAGTTCACTGCAGGTCTTAAGTTGCACTTTTTCTGCTTTCTTATGATTATTTCAAGCTCTAATTCACATCTCTTTGTCTTTTCAACTCCTATACCTGCAAAGAGTGGATTTTAGTGTATTTCATGGGAACGACCCCACTCTAAACTCATATAGGTCCATTCATCAAATTTGTTCTCCAAAGCAATACACAACCTATAAAGGATATGAATTGGATTAATACTTTAATAAACCTTACTTTTTCTTGCAGTTTTAATTTGCACTATGTTACACATCACATGAAGGGACATAATTTATAGTGCACTTTTTTTATCAACAAATGACTTGTTATTACCCATGTGAACCTATTTCATCGATTTACAATCACATAGGTTGGTTTACCATCATTATTAATCTTCACAAATATACATAACTAACATTCCCCTCGATGTTTCATATATCAACCTCCATTGTAAAGGTTTAGTTTGAGGATCTGCTAAGTTTATTTCTGAGTTCATATAATCTATGGAAATTATTTTGTCTCTTAGCCTATTCCTTATCACATTATGTCTCAAATATATATGTCTATGTTTACTATTATAAGATTTCTCATTTGCTGTAGCTATCTCCACTTGGCAATCATAATGTATCGATATAGAAGGTGTTGGTTTTATTCCAATTGGAATATGCGGTAAGAGGTTTCACAACCACTCAGCCTTATTAGAAGCCATCTTTATTGCAAAAAATTTAGATTCCATTATTGACCTTTGTAATGACCCTCCAGGTCATTTTCTATATTTTCATGTATTTATGTCATTTAAAGCTTTGCTATAGCTACCCCGAGTCATTTATGAATTATTAGAGCTGAAAATTAAGCTACTAGGTGGTTCATTACCTATTTTGATCTCTTTTCTGGTAAAAATTAGATATACGGAGTAAACTTTAGCTTAACGGCCTCTGATCTTAGTTGTATTTATGCACCTAAGTGTGTCATTATATATACATAGTCAGCCCAGTTCTGAGGACTACTTTGTCTACCTAATGTGTTGTTTATGATATTATTGAGTAATTAAGTTTTAAAGCACATGAGTATTAAAGGTGTGTTCAAACAAAGTTTGGAATCAAATTGGTCACAAGGAGTTTAGACGAGAAAACTAGTGTTACTAGCTTGAGCTATGTGTTGTTCTAGTGTATCTCGATGAATTCTATTATGTTATGTGCACTGAATCATGGTGTTTGATTTTATAGGATATCATGTGAGATGTTAGGAGAAATGCTCAGGAACATGAGAAGGACAAATGAGATTGGAAAGATATCTATAAAGTGTGGAACTTAAAGGCAAATGGAAGGAGTTACCGATGAAAAACTCTAGATTTTTGGAGCACAAGGGTGTTCCACGCTCTATGACATACATTGTTGGCTGAAAATTGTGTGAATCCATGATTAGGGCTTATCATACCCCTAATCTCTCAAAAACTAGGGTGTGCCATACCCAAGGGACAATTGCGGCCAACTTTGTTCATATTATAAATAGGACACTTGGCTCTTGTTGTAAACATCTTGGGCGACTTTGGGGGATGGAAATCACACAAGAAAAGTTTTAAGTAAGGTCCTTAATATTTACGTTAGTTTACTTTTTGTTTTTACAAATGAATTTCATTCTTGTGATTCATTGTAAGACTATGAGTGGCTAAACCCCCTCGTTCTAGGGTTGAATCAATCACATGGATACTTAGTGTATAATTGAGTTGGTTTATTATTGATTCTTATGTTTGGTTATTCACATATACTTTTTGATATTATTATATGGATTCTCAACCCTTAGGATAAACCTATATTTGTATTGTAAGCCTGGAAGGAGGAATAATAGATGAGATCATGGGATATATGGAGAGGGATCCTATACTTAGAGAAATAAATGTTAGGATTTGTTTTTGGAATAGGAATGTATGTAATTTGCCATATTTTGTTAATATATGACATGAAATATAAATGTGTTTAACTTAGTTCTCACATTCTTGCTCAATGATGTAGTTGTGGGGCTAAGTTAGATAGATGATAGAGGATGACCATTCCCTATTTATGTTATCAACCCATGAATCAACAACCAAAATAATTAACTAAACCAACAAGACTATATAGCTTAATAGGATTGTTGAAAGTGCTTTGACCCTAGACTTCTCCTCATTACTGTCTTCAACACTTTACTCTATTGTATTATTTACTATCTCTTGTAATTTTTCGAATCTCAAACTCCCACGGTTACAATTAGCATTTGTTTACTCTTTTAAGTAACACTAGAATTAAATTTTTGCTAGATTGTTGCTGAGTACACATCCCTATGGGATCATTACTTGTCTTTCAAAGGTCATTTATTAGTTTCACAACCACTTGCGTGTACTCAAGGATCACAATAAGTTTTTTGCACCATTGCCAGGGACTTGAGAATTGGAAACTACCTTGTTTCATAAGTGCTAAAAACTTGATTTTAGCTTTTGAACTTGCAGGTACGAGTCTAAATATCAAGTAGTTGGCAAGGTAAAACGATTTGGTTAACCCTTATCATGAACCTGAGCGATGCTTACATTAGTTAAAGGGAGAAGCAGTGCTTTGCTATCGCATTCTGCAAGTTCAATATGATGAAGCTATTCTTACTGCCATGGATGAAAGACAACCAGCCCACAGGATTGTACGTAATGTGGCAATCCCACTCGCAGCTAATGTTACCTCCGCCATCTACAGACCGAAACCTAGAGGTAGATTTGAGCACAAATATAATATGGTTCATTTATTGCATAGTAGTAGTCAATTCACAAACTTGTTACATAAGGATCCACAAGTCCATCTACAGAACATTTTAGAGATCAATGACACCTTTATTCCCACTAGAGTCTCCACTGACTACTTGAAGCTCACTCTCTTCCCCTTCTCACTACTGGGGGAAGTGAAAAAGTGGTTGAAGGTAGAACCTTCAAGCTCTATCACTACATGGGATAACCTAGCAAAGAAGTTCCTCATCCGATTCTTCTCATCTGGAAAGATTACGAGGTTAAGAAGTGAGATCATAAGTTTCAAGCTAAATCCAAATGAGAATCTTTATCATGATGGTATAATTCAGTAAGTTGAGTGTGAATCAACCATAGGCCTAAGTAAATGAAGTTCAGCAGGCCCCATCCTGGTATGAAAATTATGGTATTAGTGGTCACTCTTCAAATTTATTTGGAGAAAATCTGGAGTCGGTTAATTTTGTAGGCAATGCACAGAAGGGAAATCTAAACTATAGTAATGCCTACAATTAGAATTGGTAAGATCAGCCCAACTACTCACGGGACAATAATCAAGCTCATACTTAATAGTTTCAGCAGAAGCAGAACACGTAGGCTAGTAACATTAAAAAAACTTTGAAAAGATAATGGCCTATCAAGAATAAATGGTTGCAGTTCTTAAAAATCAATAACTTGCTTAGAAGAACTTAAAGACACGGTTGGGGATATTAGCTCAAGCTCAGAACACAAGACCTTAACGCAGTTTTCCAAGTGGCATAGAGAATCCAAAACAGGTAATGGAAATCACTTTGAAGTGTGGTAGAGACCTCATTGACAGACCTCTAAAGAAAAATCAATAGGTATGGGCAGAGTTCGTCCCATCGGAGGTAGAGGAGAAGCACATTACAGCCAAAGATATTAAAAGGTCGGGAAAGTCTGAGTACCTAAATATGAAGGCAGCAGATCATATCCAAGGGAGACCACCACCACCATTCCCTTAGAAGTTTAAAAATGCTAAAGAGGATGCATGCCCTAAGAAGTTCTTTGACACATTCAGAGAACTTTACATTAACCTTCCTTTGTTAGTTATTTTTCAGGGAATGCCTGGGTATGCTAAGTAGTTGAAGGACATGGTGACCAATAATACAAAGTTGGGTGACATTGAGATAATAGTACTCACTGAGAAGTGCAGTTTAGTCGTGATGAGCAAGATGCTGATAAATCTTAAAGACTTATGAATTTTCACCCTCCCCATACAAATTGGTGAAAGTGAGGTGGTCTATGTTTTGAGTGACTTGGGGGCAAGTATAAATCTGGTTCCCTTATCAATGTTCAACAGTATTGATTTGGGAAGATCAAGCCATGTTATGTGGTGCACCAAATAGTAAATAGAATAAGTGTAGTGCCAGAAGGAATCATTGAAGATGTTCTATTCAAAGTTTGTAAGTCCATTATTCCTGTTAATTTTATTGTGCTTGATTATAATGAAAATGACAGATTACTGATCGTAATAGTACCAATCATATTGGAATGTTCATTCTTGGACACGTGAGAAGCACTTATTGATGTTAGAGAGGGCACTCTAACAATGAGAGTGAATGATGTAGAGTTGATCTTTAAGGTATGCAAAACATGCAATCCACCCTCACACTATAAGGACTTGCGCATGATCACAACCATGGAAGTGGATGAGTATAGGGTGGGGAGTATTATCCTCCGTTGACCTCTTCAAACTATCTTATTGAGACACCCAAATAGCCCATTAAGCCTAACATTAAAAAGTATGAGGAGGAGCCTAAAAAGGCAAGTGTCGAGTGACAGCGCCCAAGCGCACACACAAGTGTATGTGGTCTACCAAGTAATATAGTGGCCTTTAAGAAAGCCAAGTATCGTTTACCTAACTTGGACATTACAACTACATTGTTGAGCGGGGATGTGATAATCCAATTAAGTTCTTTAAGATATCTTTCTACGTTTGAATCAAGTAAGGATTCAAGGTACATATTTGTCCTAGACACTAATTTTCATTCCTTATTTCATAAAAGACTACGAATCTTAGTTTGTTCATAGCTACATTCTATCTCTCTATTCCCTCTCTCGAGATCACAAAGTTGACAATAGATGTATTCTAAGGGTGATCAAGCCTCAAAATAGTTAAAACAAGAAATAACACACAACCAATAATGATAATAAAATCAAATGAATTTAATCCAAAATGATAGTAGTTATGTTCTTGGCTTTAACCCCGGAAAAGGAGTTTCTAGCCACTCATAGTCATAATCATGATCCAATAGGTTGAATTCATGTTATAAATTATTAAAAAGCTAACTAAAAAAATGTAAAAACTGCAAGTTGAAGTTGCAGCAGACTCCCTTAATCTCCAAGACGTTCAAAAGTGATTTACAATGAGTAAAAATTTATATTTATAGTAGAGGGGAAAGCCCAAGTAGTGTAGGAATGGATTTAAAAATTTGGTCGTGCTTGGGATTTCTAGTGCGACACGTTACATTTCTCGTGGCAAGATCACCGCATTGCGGTGGATATGTCATGGGATAAGGGGTGCTTCATGGTGGAAATATCGAGGTAAGAGTGGCGCGTCATGGCTCAAACGTGTTGGCTTACTGGAATTAGCCTCTCAAAATTTGGTTAAGTGTTCGAGTCCCCCTTGCCATGTGGTGTTATTTTTCCTTCAATTCCAGCTTGTTCCTCATCAAATAATCCTCAAGTTTAACTCCTCAAGCATCATAGATCATCATACACCATTCATTAGAGCTCAAAACATCAAACAACCTATAACAATGAACCAAAAATACGAGCTAAGATTAGGCTAGTTCCATTGATCTTCAACTTTATATTCCGACTCTTGACTTAATCAAATTAAACTTTGCACATTACAAACAAGTTTTCCCGCATATAAATACATTTATTAAATCATTTAGAACTTATTTAGCACATTAGAATCCAATGAAACCAACTATACACACACCTAGCTCAAGCTAGTAAAACTAGTTTTCTCGATTGAACTCTAAATGACTCAATTAAGTACAAACTTGTTTGAAAACACTTTTAACCATTGTAATTACATCCTTATACTAATTTATATCATCAGCACACATAAATCATATGAATTGTCCTAAAAAAATATTAAACAAGCATAGAATAGTAACACTAGAGTGTATAAATACACCCAACATCACCACCCCAGACTTAAAGCCTTGTTCGTCCTCAAACAACTCCTAACTATAAGAATCGGCATCTAAGGAGATTCTACACTTCTTCTACAAGCAAGACACTTAATCTATGTCATGACCCGAATGAGGGCCTGGCCGTGAAGGACATCCTGAACTATGAAGACCCAGAACGCCCTTCTCTATCTGGTAATCATGCACAACATTCATATAATAAAAGAAGATGCAGAAATATAATCTGATACGAAAACATGGTCATACTCTGGATTTAGTTTAACAATAAGGAACGAAATCCGAAATCAACTAAACAACATCTGGAACATTCTGCGAAATCTCTACTACATAATCAAATGACAACTGTATGAAACTGGGACAAGGCCCCCAGTGGACCTAATCCAAAATAAATAACATAATCTTAAAGACACAGGCCTTCTGGAATTAAGAAGGCTCACCAACTGTACACTTCACTGCTATCTAAAAACTCTACTATTTAGCAGGACCTCTGAACTAAGCTTTAGACCCTGGGAGGTAGGGGTCAATACAAATGTACTGGTACGCAGCGCAAACCCAAAATAATAATTTATATTCAATATATATGAGAGAAATTTAAAACAGTTCATAAACATGTCATATGGTAATAAATCACATAGGCATTTTCGAAAGACTCTGTAAAATTATTTGAACTCTAAGGCATTCTTTGTTTTACTTCTGCGCTAGGTGGTATACCCTGCAACTCTAAAAAATTCCATGGGCTATACGGAAACTTCCATTAACTCGGCAGTGAAGCCCCCAACCCAAGTGTGCCGCAAGGGTCAGAGTCTCTGAATCTACTATGTCATACGGTCATCGCCAGCGTACAATAGTAATCTACCTGTATTGGCAAATACAGTTTCATGCTAAAAGTTTCTTGAACTCGCGCCTTCTTCGGGTAACCACCTAACCCTCTTTAAGCCCCTTTTGTAAACTCTATCAAAACATACAGTCTCTGAAAACATACTCTGAAAACATGCTCTGAAAACATAATCTGTTATGGCATAAATACATATGGTATCGTCATACCATTGACTTGCAAGTCACACCTCTGAACCATTAGTAGTCTATCGTAAATCTCTATTTTCAAAACACAAGTTTTGGGACCACCATTTCAATAATTCAATTCAAAGAAACTCTTTCTCAAACCTCATGTAAACAGATGCAAGGAACTCATCTTTGTCAAGCATTTTAGTAGTACAGTACAAGGTGGTCATGTCAAAGTTCTCAATTCACATGCAATTCTTTCTCTTAAACACAAGAAACACATTTATATCAAGAAACACCCTCTCAATAATTTCAAATCATATTCAAATGTTATAATATTGTGAAAATATCTTTCAAATCATAAAATCATAATCTTTAAGTCATTACACGAGAGGGAGTTCATAATTTATGCTCTCAACGATCTTAAATCTCAAATACCATACATATACGTATACATGTAAATCAATTTAGGGGATAGGACCACAAGGTCAAAACAATAGTAACATTAAAACATTCGGAGTACGTAATTTAGAATATAGATTCCAAAACCCCTTTGAAATTCATACATAAAAATCTTAAAATCATGCTCTAATGGTTTTAAGCCCATGTAATTTTTAGGATAAACCCCACGTACCTCTATCTAAAAATTTAAAGGATGTTTCTTGATACCCACGGCTTGGGGATTTCAAATCTTCAATTTGTTTTGAAAATCCACGGTTGAATCCTGATTTATTTAGATTATAAATATGGAACCCTAGAGAGTGTTATTGAATATTTTTGGTGAATGTATGAGTAATATCCTCAATTGGGGTTGAAATCTCATGTTTGGACTGATAAGGGTGTGGGAAAATACCCAAATATACCCTTAGTGAGATCGATATTAAAATATAACTGGGAGCCCAGTTTCATGGGCCACCATGACATTCCACTATCGCGGTGGCTCACTAGAAATTGATGAATGGGAATTTGGCCCACTCCGTGATGTGCCACCATCACAGAGTCCCACTGGAAATTAACCATCGTTATTTACACCCTCTCTGCAATGCGCCAAGGACAGGAATGATGGTGTTTTACGACTAGGACTTAAATTAACCATAACTCCTTCACCAAGTGTTTGTTTTGGATGCATCTTATGTCGACGGAATACTTATTCAATCATCTACAAAATGAAAAGCTGAAATTTAAGGGATTCCACCGGGAAAAAGTATAAATCATTCTAGAAGCTGAAATTTGGGATAAAAATTTAGCTAATAAAAAAATTTGGGGTGTTACAATATCCCCCTTGGGAACATTCGTCCCCGAATGTTGGGTAGAAACGTTGAAACTTAAAGTTATGGAATAACGCGGACCTGATGTGTCTTCTAAGAAAGGATATAACTGATATGAAACATTTAAACTTCTATCATGAAACTGAATTCTGAGTTGACTTGCCCTTACATGTTTTAAGGAGTTGATTCATGCTGAGAGTTTAGGATATCCCCCCCCCCCGAAGAGTTTATGCTCAAATCACACACATTGGATTTGGAAGTGATTACTTAGGTAAGTACGAATCATGAGGAAACAAGATTTAGATCGTACAAAGGTATTACACTGTCTGAGCTAAAATAGATGGAAAAAAATTTGAGATTATGTGTTGAACTCTTATGAACTGAGTCATGACTAAATAACTGAATCTGAAACATGATGGTTGGACTAAACTGAGTTCGCAACTTACACGAATAGAATAGATTATCTTTTGGGATGGTCATACTCATTGGACTTCAGATAGTAGGACTGGGTGAAAAGGTGGAAAACCACAGTAACTTATCTGCCTGACTGCTAAACTGAATTATATGGGACACTTATACTTAACTGGAGTATCTCTTCAACACTCTTTCTAAAGAAGTTCTAGTAGTGTCAGGAAATAAAAAATCTCTAACATGAATTATACAAGACATCTAACTAAGGAATCACAAAAATGACGCTACTCTATAGCATGGAATATAGACATATAACTCATAAACTAGGATAGAATTACCAAACCTTAGGCAATGCAACTTCTTACTTTCGAGTTTAGCCACACTTCAAAAATACTCTCTCAACTATATTTTCCTCTTAAACACTATGCTCATTGATTTCACTTATTTTTCTTACATGGCCTCTGATATTTCCATCTACTAATGTCTAAACTGAACTAAATACCCTCATCATCTTCAAGCCTAACTCAAAATCACAAGACGAACCACATAATACTGTAGTACTAGTCTGAATCATGAATTTAGTACACCCTGTATTTCACAATTCCTCATCTCCTACATAATTCTTATTGCCACTCCAGCAATCACCTTCAACTTCATATTAGACATTCACAAACACTCAAGGCATCCATCTATATGCATAAAAACATGACATTCAATCCTATCTTCATACCCACATGTGCACTTCTAAACAACCACTCATAAAGCATATTTCTCATATTCTCTAATACTTTTATCCATAACAACTGTCTTGCACTATTCAGATGGTACACATAAAATATCCTCAACTAACCAAGCCATACAAGAAACTTCACCCCAAAAAATTTTCAACTTATAGACTTATATAAAACAAGCACACAATAATTTTTCCCAAATATAACACATAAAACTTCAACTAACCTTGACATGTATCAAAGACTTGGCCTCAATCTTACTCCATAATTACTGCCTTACTCAAATAAGCACACAACCATATTTTATCAACAAGAAATGTTTACTCTTTCCCATCTTGACAACTGTTCATCATCACTATCTCGACCTAAGGGAAAAGGTCACTGAAAAATTGGAATACCAGAATTCGGAACATGAGGGGAGTACTAAGCGTAACTTGATACTCTACTGAGGCGTGAGGAATAGAGCACTCACGGCATGGACTCATTAAAGAGATATAATGTGAGGACGTACCTGATATAAATCTGAATTTTCACTGATCGTTAAGAGTATCACATGTGCACAATAGTCATGAACTACATGATTTGAATTTTTTTGAAATTCATAACTTACGGAAAGCGATTCTGACTGCTAAACAAACTGGGAACTCATCATACTAGAAACTAAGAGAGTACATGATTCCTTATCATGTTCCTGAACATGAGCTATGATCATAAATCTAGACATAAATCATGAGTATGTATCAGAATAACTGAAGTAAACTGCTGAAATAAGAATAGATTGAGCATCATTCTTTCTCACGGGCAATTCCACAACTGACTGGCACATCTATTATCATCTGAAAACTTGACTTGGTTACTCTTTCTATCATCTCCCCCTTAGATTTAAGTCACTACTCTAAGTCTGTGAACCACTATATACACTCTGGTATAAACTGAAATTACTTTACTCTAGAGTCGGGGATATAACAATACATATAAAACTAAACTTACCCTGTAAGACGGTATCTTCATGTATAACAACCAATGCTAATACCTACTTCTAATATACAACCCTTAGGTTTCTATATCCCCAAAAGTAATCATATAACAGCTTAAACATTCACCAACTCAGATTCTTCTATCACTAAACATGGATATCTCCAAACCTTTCTCAGACCATACCATATTTGTCATAATCTACCAGCATCATGACTCCAAACTTATATCTCTCTACTATAAGAATCAAGATCATATCAAAAGTCTTACCATTATCTACCAAAACTCCTTAACTTGGCTATTTAGAATACCATATACCATTTAACTAGTCTTTCTCCATCTAGCAACTCAACGGCACCACTAGCCACACACAATATGTAATAGCCTTAGAAAAATACTGCAACCTCATATCACCTTGGCATACTTCTACTTCATACATACAACATCATACTTCATTACGAACTAAATAAACTTAAGCTCTTGCATGCACTATTCAAGCCTATTAGATTGCTTCCATAAAACTAGTATCATTAACCAAGAAATAATCACATCCACCTTCATGACATCACTGCTATGCCTTAAAATCTTCTACATACCTTTTCACAAGTAGTACTAGTATACAACTACCAAAGAAAAAAAAGTCAAGGGGGTAGAGTCACATAATAGACATAGTCAACCTTAATCTTATATTATCACCCCATACAATCTTATCTACTTATACGGCTTTCTCACATCACACTTACTTACCCAAGCGTACATTTAGACTACCTTCAAATTCCACAAACAACCTTGTGTCTATAATTATAACTTACTAGATAATCTATCCATTTTCATACTTCGAGTAAACAACAACTCAACTTAGCTAATAACTCCTTCTCTACCTTCTACTAAACTAACATACAAGGACGTATCACTTTAATACCAACTCAATCTCATGTTAAACGATTCGTCTATACATACATTCACTAAATTACCCTTACCACTTTTCTTGCCATTACGCCTCTAAATCCCCAGTTCCAACCAACACAAGAACAAAAATATGAACAACAAGTTTCTAGTGAATCAAAATAGGCCTCACACGGCTTCACTAGACTTTGAGTTTTCAACAACACAATGATAACAAGATTACAAAAGACAGAAACATGACATATAATAATCAATGATCTAAGGATACACATCTTACTCTGTATAAATAAAAAAAATTGAGTCAAACACTTCCCCCACAGACTACCAATAGGTCATGATACCGACACTTAACTTATACTACTACTCGAGTAGAAATACAGTTCCAACATTCTTCTACACATCATCCCCCTTAAGCGTGATGTCAGCAACATAAATTCTAAAAAGGACTGAATACACTCAATACCGCAGGCAGAAAAGCACAATTTCATCAGAATCAAGGTTCATACTAGAATCAATACACTCTGAAGCACTAACAGACTCTTCTCAAGCCCTTGCATAATTTTAAAATCTTATATGGCTCAATCATAAAGGACCATACCATTTAGACTTTAAACTTCTGTACTTGAATCACCCCAATAATGAGACATGTCTAAGAACATCAGAGTAAGAAAAGAATTGGGATGACTGTTACTTTCATATGGGCAACACCATAGCATGAATTAGAGTATGAAAGAGGAACATTCTGACTCTATTACACGAACTAGAACATAAAGAAAGAGGAAAATTCCTAAACGCCTTGTAGCCTCCTGCTTATAAGTGTGGCGCGTTACACACCCATAAACAAGACTCTACCCAACGTGATTACACAAAAAACCTGGGACCATGAACCGTGCTCTGATACCAAGTTTGTCACAACCCGAATGAGGGTCTGTCCATGACGGACATCCTGAACCATGAAGGCCTGAAATGCCCTTCTCTATCTGGTAATTATGCACAACATTCATATAATAAAAAAAGATGCAAAAATATAATCTGATACAGAAACATGGTCATACTCTGGATTTAGTTTAACAATAAGGAACGAAATCTGAAATCAACTAAACAACATCTGGAACATTGTATGAAATCTCTACTGCATAATCAAATGACAACTGTCTGAAACTGGGACAAGGCCCCCAGTGGACCTAAACCAAAAAAAATAACATAATCTGACAGACACAGGCATTCTGGAATTAAGAAGGCTCACCAACTGCACACTTCACTGCTGTCTGAAAACTCTACTATTTAGCAGGATATCTAAACTGAGCATTAGACCCTGGGAGGTAGGGGTCAATACAAATATACTAGTACGTAGAGAAAACCCAAAATAATAATTTATATTCAACATATATGAAACCAATTTAAAATAGTTCATAAACATATCATATGGTAAGAAATCACATGGGCATTTTCGAAGACTCTGTAAAATTATCTGAACTCTGAGACATTCTTTGTTTTACTTCGGCGCTAGGTGGTATACCCTACAACTCTGAAAAATTTCATGGTCTATACGGAAACTTCCATTAACTCGGCAGCGAAGCCCCCAACACAAGTGTGTCGTAAGGGTCTGAGTCTCTGAATCTACTATGCCACACGACCATTGCCAGCGTACAATAATAATCTACCCGTATCGACAAATACAGTTTCATGCTAAGAGTTGCATGAACTCATGCCTTCTTCGAGTAACCACCTAACCCTCTTTAGGTCCCTTTTTAAAACTCTATCAAAACATACAGTCTCTGAAAACATAATCTGTTATGGCATAAATACATATGGTATCATCATACCATTGACTTACAAGTCACATCTCTGAGTCATTATTAGTCTATCGTAAATCTCTATTTTCAAAACACAAGTTTTGGGACCACCATTTCAATAATTCAATTCAAAGAAACTCTTTCTCAAACCTCATGTAAACACATACAAGGAACTCATCTTTGTCAAGAATTTCAGTAGTACAGTACAAGGTGGTTATGTCAAAGTTCTCAATTCGCATGCAATTCTTTATCTTAAAAATAAGAAACACATTTATATCAAGAAACACCCTCTCAACAATTTCAAATCATACTCAAATGCTATAATATTGTGCAAACATCTTTCAAATCATAAAACCATAATCTTTAATTCATTACATGAGAGGGAGTTCATAATTTATGCTCTCATCGATTTTAAATCTTAAATTCCATACATATACATATACATGTAAATCAATATAAGGGATAAGACCACAAGGTCAAAACAATAGTAACATTAAAACATTCAGAGTACGTAATTTAGAACATAGATTCCAAAAACCCTTTGAAATTCATGGATAAAAATCTTAAAATCATGCTCTAATGGTTTTAAGCCCATGTAGTTTTTAGGATAAACCCCACGTACCTCTATCTAGAAATTTAAAGAATGTTTCTTGATACCCACGGCTTGGGGATTCTAAATCTTCAATTTGTTTTAAAAATCGATGGTTGAATCTTGATTTATTTGGATTATCAATATGGAACCCTAGAGAGTGTTCATGAATATTTTTTGTGAATGTATGAGTAATATGCTCAATTAGGGTTGAAATCTCGTGTTTGGACTGATAAGGGTGTGGGAAAATACCTAAATATACCCTTAATGAGATCGGTATTAAAATATAACTGGGAGCCTGATTTCATGGACCACCATAACGCACCACTATCGCGGTGGCTTACTGGAAATTGATGAATGGGAATTTGGCCCACTCCGCGATGCGCCACCATCGCGGAGTCCTACTAGAAATTGACCATCGTTATTTACACCCTCTCCGCGATGCGCCAAGGACAGGAATGACGGTGTTTTATGACTAGGACTTAAATTAACCATAACTCCTTCACTGAGTGTCTGTTTTTGACGCATCTTATGTCGACAAAAAACTTATTCAATCATCTACGAAATGAAAATTTGAAATCTAAGGGATTCCACCAGAAAAAAGTATAAATCATTCTAGAAGCCAATGCTTGATATTTTAGGGACATAAATTTAGCTCAGAAAAACTTCAAGGCATTACAAGCTAGTACTATGATGACTACACAGAACGCAGGTTCTACACTAAGCATGTTATATAAAAATTTATAGCTCATGAACACTACTCCAAAACATCCTAGCCTCAAGAATTGACTCAACAAGTGAAAAACTTATGCATATTGCTCAATCAAGGACATCATACAAATTACTCACATTGCTCAAACATGTGCCCTCATAACAAGAGAGTTACCTATAATCACTCACATCAAAACATTTTATAGCATAATGGGTACAAGAATTAAATTTTCCTCACTCTCACAAGAAATTCACAAGTTACACATAATGAACCATAAGTTTTCCCTTAGTGTAGTACTCTACTAATATCAGAATGTGAAGCTCAAGATCAAATAGGTCTTTTTGGGTTGTAATACAGGCTAAGGGATGGGTAGAAACTATTTTGGACAAGAACAGTGACTATTTTCCCTAAGCTCTTTAATACATTACATTATTTAGTCGAAACCAATCTCCAAAAACCAGATTACACCACATTTGTTTACCTTATTATTTTGTTTTCACCCCATCTTATTAAGCTCATTTACATACACTATGGTCGAAGGATTCTATGCACAACTCATTTAATTTGAATAAATTTCTATTTTTTTCATTACTCAACTCCCTACCATAACACATTAATAATTCTTTTGAACACCAATAACTAGAACTTTGGGGCTTCACTTTCACGTTTTCTCCTCTTATTTCTCAAACTCCTTACTCAATTAATTTTTTATTAAAGTGCCTAGGAGCTTTGGATCAAATCAAAGTCTATAAAAGAAGGTATTAAGTTACACATAAGGATTCTAAAGAAAAAGCTAAAGGCTCAATGGGTTTGACTAGGATTAAGCACAAAGGTAGGTTAAAAAGAAGGTATAAAATAAGATTATCAAAGAAATGCCTATATTACCTCCTAAACTCACACTCTTTATATCACTTTTCACACACACCAGGAAAGTTCTAGACATCAAATGCAACAAGGAAGATACAATACCTCACACATATATGGAACATGCTCAACTCACGTAGGATCATCATAGACTATCAACCAAACAATAGAATGAATTCGAATTAAGCCAACAAGTATATGTGTCATAATCATGAGCCTATGAGTTTCAAAAGTAGTAATTCATATAATAAACATGCTTTTACAAACAAAACACCTGTATCATGCAATCACTTACAGCACCAACAAGAACATCTTACTTATTCCTAACCTAAAAAAAATTAAATTTACCCTAAAAATGGGAATTTCTCAAGCACACACTTAAAAATCTACTTTGTCCCCAAACTATACTTTAAAAGTAGAGATAGAAATACTGCCTAAGGCCTCTAGGTCTAGTGTAATGCCCCAAGTCTGTACCCCGGATGCTACATAATGCTCATAATCCCGAGGGACCACAAACTAACTCATGACTGGTACCTGCTGCAATAACTGAATAATAGTAATATAATATGCAGAAATTAGGCCAAAAAACATGCCATAAGGTTCAATAGTGTAATAAAACTCAATATGGTATAACAAATACCAAATCTGATATATCAATCTGAAAATACTCTAGTCTAAAAAAGCCTCTAAACTGTCTGAAAGATGGAGTTATTGGGACAAGTCCCCAACTAACTCCGAACTACAGAAATAATCATCATGTCCTCAAACTAAGAGGACTCACCACTAACTCTGTCAGCTGAATATCTAAACTAGTAAGTATGATCGAGATCCCACGTGTCTGAACCTATGATATAAAATATCATAGTGCAAAAGAAAGGTATACATCAGTACTTTGAATGTACTGTTATACAAAGTGAGGTAGGTTGAAATGCATGGGTTCATATCCATGAACAATACTGACTAAATAAAATAAATATAACTGAATGGGAGTATGTACATAAATACATATACTTAATTTGAGGTTGTGATAACACTGGATACTGAGTTCTGAATTACTGATTTACCGATATTTGAGTTTACTGATACTGTGTAGATGATAACTGAGGGACTGTATCTGACAGTCTTAATCCTATGGAACTATACTGAGTTCTGTACTAAAATGAGTGACTGTATCTGACATTCCTAAATATGTAGAACTAAACTGAGTTCTATTATGAGACTGGAACTAAAATTGAGACTGTAGGACGTAATCATCTAACTGACATACCCCTTTCTGAATAGATTGGGGTCCAACCTGTAACCCCAGTTGGAAGGGAGTCAGTACTGTGCCACGGATAAGGACAACTGTGAGTTAAACCTATCTGACAAGAAGCTCTTTTTTCAACCCTCGCTGGCAGGAAAACTCGTACAAGATGTGTCAACCCTAATCTTGTAGGAGGATATCTCAACCTATGCTGGCTATGTAGTTCTGTAACACAGGGATTGATACTAAGGGTCAAACCTCTACTGGCAGGAATGCCCCCATCCCTATGTTAACTCGGTGTTGAATCCTACTCCTAACTGAACTGATTTCTAGTTCATACTAGGCTTAACTGAACTGTTACTAATTGTACTATCTAACTGAACTAAACTGAGTTCAATGAGTTCCATTGAATGATGAAATACTACTGAATTCTGTTAACTAGCTGAATTTACTGAGGCCTGAACTGCATACTGAAGTGGACTAGACTGATACTGAGTCTACTGAGTTTTTTCGGAGTTCTATAACTGACTGAGAGTACTACTGATCGTGACTGACTTATACTATCTTGAGACTAACCATGGAACTAGGTAATCAGCTAAATTATCGGGTATTAAATACCCCCAGGACTTGATAGCATAAATTATAAGACATGGCACAATCTTGAAACATGATAAATAACTACTTGATCATCATTCATTTATTGGGACATTCTACCAAACACTTGCATGACATGAACTTGAATACATGCTAACATGATATAATTTCATTATTTAATTCTCCTAAACAACTCATCAAACATGTGAAAGGCATTGTATATGAACATAGTACTAATCAACACATGAGTATCACAATTTCAAGGCTTTAACATGAATTCACATGATACTACATACATAATAGTTATTTTTACATAAATCTTGCACTTAATCATGGAATAGAAATCTAATCAACATTATAATCATGAATACACTTGAATCCAAATCATGGAAAGCATGAAATCAAGCTACTTGAAGTTTAAAACAGTTTCTTGGACTCCAAGGGTGGAAGGAACCCTTGGATGAACACTTGACATACCTTGGTTGCTGAATTCTTGAAGAAAAGTGGTGAAACCTTGAGCCTTGGCTTTAAAATTAAATCACCTAGGGTTCTTGTTCTTGAGCAATTTGAGAGAAAGTGAGTGTATTTTGCTGAATGAGGGTTGAATCTTGTGTTTTAGAGGTGAATAGGGGTGAGAAAAAGACCCTAATACCCCTGAGGATGCACTTTTTAATTACTGAAAAATAAACTATCGATGCACAGACCGACGCACCGCATCGCTGGCATTGAAGCAATGGCCAACGCATCACATCGAGTCCGCATCGGTTCACTAAAAATTTCCACTGGGAGCCAAGGAAAAATATTAATCGACACGCTGCATCGAGATAATGTTGATACACTATTTTGGGTTCCCAGACATGTGTCAAACTAGGTCCAAAAAATTTGAAACTCGTTCGGGAACACCTACTGACATTTCTTATCATGAATCTATCTAAAGATCGATAATTTAAGGTCAAAAGAGTTGTGAAATAGAGTTGCCAACTTACAAAGGCCAAAATAATACTAAGTATGAATATTTAGCTAGAATTTTCTAAGTCTGGGACCCCTTAGCAAGCTTAAAAGACTGAGATGAGCATAGGATTTTACAGGATCTTACAATATCTCCCCGTTAGGAACATTCATCCTCGAATGAGACTGATTAAACTGAGAATACTGATTGACTGGATTTAGGCACTGGACGTGCACAACTGAAGCATGATTTCATGATTGAAATTATTTATATACTAAATTATCATATCTCATGCATGAGTGTATAGCTGAACATAATTCATGAATGCATGACTGGGATTACTGATAAGCTGATCTTATATGCTGAACATGCATGTCTGATGCCTGAGTACATGACTAAACTGATTCGTGAATACATGACTGAGTATGCAACGTTAATTGATACCAAGTTGGTATCTATATTTGAACATGAGACTGAGTAAATTCAAAGAAAAATTGTTACCTTGAGCTGAGTCTAAATTTGTGGAGAAGAGGTGAGGATACCTGGTTTGCATGTCTGCCTCTACTTCCCAAGTAGTTCCCTCAACGGACTGATTTCGCCAAAGAACTTTGACCAGAGGGACTTCTTTGTTCCTAACTCTACGAATCTGATAATCAAGAATTTCGACTGAAATATCTTCATAAGAAAGGTTGTTCTGAATAGCTATGCCCTTTATAGGGACTACGACTGCTGGGTAACCTATGCATTTCTTTAGCAAGGAGACATGGAACACTGGATGCACAGAAGCTAAGTATGAAGGCAACTCAAGCTCGTAAGCTACCTTTTTAAAACGGCAGAGAATTAGGTAAGGACTGACATATCAGGGACTAAGTTTCCACTTCTTGCCAAACCTCTTCACTCCTTACATAGGAGAGATTTTGAAATACACAAAAACACTAATCTCAAACTCGAGATCCTTTCTGTGTATATCTGCGTACGATTTCTGTCAGATCTGAGTTGTCTTAAGCCTTTCCTTGATCAACTGAACTTTCTCTAATGTATCAAATACCAAGTCAAGCCCTACCACTGTGACCTTACCTACTTCAAACCAATCGATGGGAGATCTACACCTCCTCTCATAGAGCTCTTCAAACAGAGCTATCTGAATATTGGAATGATAGTTGTTGTTATATGTGAATTCAATCAAAGGCAAGTGGTCATCCCAACTACCTTTAAAGTCTATCGCACACGCTCGTAGTATATGTTCTAAAGTCTGAATGGTCCTTTCTTCTTGACCATCTGGTCGTGAAAGGTTGTACTTAAATAAACTCGGGTACCAAAACCCTTTTCTAATGCCTTTCAAATATGAGAGGTGAACTAGGTACCTCTATCTGAGATAATGGACAGTAGAACACCGTGCAATCTGACCAACTCTCTAATATAGAGTTTGGCATAATCGTCGGTTGAATAAGAGGTATAAACTAGTAGGAAATAAGCTAATTTGGTCATCCTATATACAATGACCCAAACTAAATTATGCTAACGATAAGTACGAGGCAAACCCATCACAAAGTCCATGTTCACTTCTTTCCATTTCTAGGTGGGAATGCTAAACTTCTGTATGGACCCACTAGGCTTCTGATGCTCAATCTTAACTTGCAGACATATTGAGCACCTATCCACAAACTCTGCAATATCTCTCTTGATCCCACTCCACTAATAGTTCTCACACAAATTAGGGTACATCTTAGTGGCCCCTGGATGAATAGAGTAGCGTACACCATGAGCCTCTGCAAGAATTCGCTACCTCAAGTCATCTACACCTGGCATACATAGCCGACCCTGGTAGAGTAACACACTATCTCCCCCTTGAGAGAAAACATTTATCTTCTAATCTCTGACTGATTTCTTCAACATGACTAGACTGGGATCCCTATCCTGCTTTTTCTTTACCTCGGAAACTAGGGATGATTCTAAACTACTCTACACCCATACACTACCTTTTAATAAAATGACTAAGCAAACACCTAGTCGGACAAGCTGATGAACTTCCTGAACTAACTTCTTCTTACCATCCTCCACATGAGCAACACTGCCCATAGACATCCTACTAAGAGCATCAGCTACTACATTGGCTTTACTCGGATGATACAGGACACTCATGTCGTAGTCTTTCAACAACTCCAACCACCTTATCTGATGGAGGTTTAAATTTTTCCGAGAGAACACATACTGTAGGCTCTTATGGACAGTAAACCAATCAACGTGCACCTCATACAAATAGTGCCTCCGAATCTTTAAGGCAAATACTACTGCTGCTAACTCAAGATATTGAGTAAGATAGTTCTTTTTATGGGGCTTAAGCTATTTAGAGGTGCAGGCTATGACCTTACCTCTTTGCATCAAAACATACCCCAAACTGACTCTGGAGGCAACATAATATACCACAAACCCATCTAAACCATCTGGTAGGATCAAAATTGGAGTTGTAGTGAGTCGAGTCTTTAACTCCTGAAAACTCTTTTCACAAGAATCTAACCACTAGAATTTGACTTTTTTCTGAGTCAATCTGAACATAGGGGATGCAATATATGAAAATCCCTCAACAAACCATTGGTAATAGCCAAATAAGCCCAAGAAACTCCTGATATCTGATGGAGAGATGGGTCTAGGCTAATTTCTCACTGCTTTAGTCTTTTGAGGATCAACTCTAATGCCATCACCGGAAATGATATGGCCAATAAAGGCTACTGACCTTAGCCAAAATTCACACTTACTGAACATGTCGAATAGCTAATGATTTTTTAGAGTCTATAATACTACTTTGAGATGGTCTACATGATCATGATTAGTGCGAGAGTAGATAAGAATGTCATTGTAACGCCCCAGATCTGGTACCCAGAATGCTATACGGTGCTCATGATCCCGAAGGACCACAAGTTAACCCATGACTAATATTTGTACCTGTATACTGCATAATAAACAGTATGATTGTGGAAACATAAACTGAAAGGCCATAAGTTTCAAGACTGTAACATAACTAATAAAGATATAACATTTGAATGGGGTATGAAATATCCAAAACAAAACTGAAATAACATGATAGTCTGAACATGATAGTCTGGAAAGCCTCTAACTGACTGAACTGTCTGAATGAGGAGTTGATGGGACATGTCCCCAACTAACTCCAACTAATAAATTACTTAATGAGATAATAAATAAATGATCATGTCCTCGAGAGATGAAGACTCATTGCTAACTCTGACTGCTGAGATAGGAATGCTTCTGATGCTCTGGAGCTCATACTTCTGAACCTATGGTATAAGATACCATAGCATAAATGCGTCAGTACTTTGAATGTACTGGTATGCATGGAAGGTAGGATTAATGCATGGGGTTCATATGCATGAACAATACTGGCTAACTAACTCATATGAATGTGAGAATACATGCATGAATACGTAGAAATTATATCTGAGATCGTGATAAGATGAATTTACTGATAACTAACATGACTGATAACTGAATTCTAATGACTAATATAACTGATGACATGATTGACTGTATCTGAAAGTCCTGAATCTGATGGAACTAGCTGAGTTTTGTACTGTATCTGAGTTGACTATATCTAACAGTCCTAAATTCTATAAAACTATTTGAGTTCTATTACTGAGACAGAATGGTTGTATCTGATAGTCCTGATTCTATAACTGAAACTGTGGGAAGTAGTTATCTAACTAACATGCCCCTAATATACTATTATGGCTTAGTTGGGGTCCAATCTGTAACCCCAATTGGAAGGGTGTCAATACCGCGCCACTGGTAAGGACAAGCTATGAGTGACTCTCATCTGACAGTGTCCCCAAAAGAGAACAGTGGGGCCCTTATCTGATAGTGCTTATCCACCTCATAAACCCTCATCTGACAGTGTTGATTTCTTAACCTATGTTGGCTACATAGTTTCAGAATGCAAAGATGACTTTTAAGAATCACACCCTCATCTGACAGTGTGTGTTCCCATCCTTGGGTTCACTCGGTGCTAATTTCTACTCTTATCTGAATAGACACTGAACATGGATTACTGAACTAAACTAGACTGATTTACTGAGTTTCGTTGACTAATAGAATAGTACTAAGATTACTGTATTACTGAGTTTTCCTGAGTCACATGACTGACTGAGCTCTATGGATCATGGCTTGACTGAGGATATCGTTAAAACATAATACTAAAGATAGGTACACACCTATATTTTTTAGGTACAAGTACCCCTAGGACTCTATAGAAGGAAACTGACAAAGCATGACTTTCTTGAGTACAGGACCAACATCAACAATACATAATCCATTGGCTAAGATATTTTATTAAACACTTTACATACATAACTTGTACATTAATGGAGATTTCATATTATCATACTAGTATGGCACTTTTCCTTCACATAGTCATTTAATCAAACATGGGGGGAGCATGCTATGGTTATACAATCATCAACACATCTAATAATCAAGGATACATCAATCAACTTGTGAATTGAAGGGTTTATCATGAATACCACATAATTTCTCATATACTAGAATCAATTCTTGTAATTAATAGTCTATAACATGGAATGAAACCAAACAACAACATGAACATCACTTTTCAATTCAATCAAATCATGAACATTTGTAAATATACAAATCTTTGATTTTGAAAAGAGATTCTTGAGCTTTATGGGTGAAAGAGACCCATGAATCAACACATGACATACCTTAGTTCTTGATTTAGTGAAGATTGACGGAGATACTTTCTTGAAATTGAATACCCAATTGGAACCCTAGCTTGTTCTTAGGATAAAACTGAGAGAAACTAGTATATTTTGGGTTCCAAATAGCTGAATCTTGTGTTAAAAGGCATAAATAGGGGTGGAAAATTGACCCTTTTAACCTTGGACGTGTCTTTTAATTTTAGTGAAATTTTCCTTAATTGGACCCCTGGCGCGACGCATAGCACCGTGTCACTGGAATTTGACAACTGGGAAATTGATGGATGGCGCAACGCGGAGCCATCGCGTTGCCACTTCATTTGCGACTTGGAAGTTTGGCATGACGCGCCACTATTTCGGACCCCTACTGGAATTTGACAATTGCCATTTTCTCTTGTGGTGCGGTGTGCCACTAACTAATATACCGCCGTTTTACAACGGGAACATGAAATAGTCATAACTTCTTACCCGGTTACCCGGTTATCGGATTTAGGAAAAATTTATATTTATGGAAAGCTTGTTGAATTTTCCACACGACAAAAATTTAAGATATTGAAAATTCCTCATTGAATAAACACCATTCAATTTAGAAGTTAAAACTTGACATTCTTTTGACAAAAAATTTAGTTAGTAAACTTCAGGGTATTACAATTATCTATGAAGACTATGAAGAACATGTCCAAGTACTGCTTTAACACATGGTTCATCAAGTCCATGAAAGCTACTAGGGTATTGGTAAGACCAAAGTACATGACTAAGAATTTAAAGTGACCATATCGAGTTCTGAAAGTTGTCTTCGGGATGTCACATTCTCTGACTCTGAGCTGATGATATCCTGATCTGAGGTCTATCTTGGAGAATTAACTGTCACCCTATAGTTGGTCAAATAAGTCATCGATTTTGAGAAGTGGATACTTGTTCTTGACTGTGACTTTATTTAGCTGATGGTAATTAATACACATTCTGAGAGAACCATCTTTCTTATGCACAAATAGAACTGGGGCACCCCATGAGGACATACTGGGTCTGATGAATCCCTTATCTAGGAGGTCCTTTTAACTGTTCTTTTAAGTCTTTGAGTTTTTCAGGTGCCATTCTGTATGGAAAGATAGATATGGGTTGTGTATCTTAAAAAAGGTCTATTCTGAAGTCCATTTTGCTTTCGGGAGGAACTCCAAGGAGATCTTTGGGAAACACATATGGGAATTCACATGCTACTGACACTGATTCAAGGTTAGGAGGTTCTGAACTTGAGTCCTAGGCTCAAACGAGATGGTAGATACATCCCTTAGATATCATTTTTCTTGCCCTTAGGTAATAAACATGCTAACCCCTAAGTGCTAAAGTACTACCCCTCCACTCAAGGATGGGTTCATTTGGAAATTAAAATTGGACATTTCTATTTCTGCAGTTGACTTAGGCATAGCAGGAATAAAGCCAATCCATGCCAAGAATGATATCAAAATCAGTAATATTTACTTTGACTAATTCTGTTTAAGTAACTTTCTAAGCTACCATAATCGTCTGGTTTCTATATACCTACCGGGATATGATAGATTTACCCACTGGGTAGAGACTGAGAAAGGCTCTACTAGGATT
The DNA here is from genome assembly GCA_030864215.1 of Capsicum pubescens. Lineage (NCBI taxonomy): Eukaryota > Viridiplantae > Streptophyta > Magnoliopsida > Solanales > Solanaceae > Capsicum > Capsicum pubescens. The sequence continues at coordinate 79,186,274 of CM061541.1, read as the reverse complement.
TCGGGACTGACTCTGAAGCCAACAGCTATATAAGGAGTAACAAAGGATAAAAAAGTTTTTGGGTCAAGCAAAGCATAAACATGTAAATGATAAACTTGTAATGTACCAGTGACCACATCAGGAGAACTCTTTTAATCCTGTCAGGACTGAAGTGCGTAGAGTCTGTTTGGGCGCTGCCCACTGGTGGCACTGGATGTGGCACCCTGCTGATTTGGGCGACTGGACTGAGCTGGGGGATGGTTATGTTGACTCTGAGAACCCACCGGAGGATACGTTTTGACACTATAGACTAGCTTTCCATATTTTAAACACACATCACTGCCAGCTCTGCAGATACCTTAGTGGTTTCTGTCTGTAATACCCCTATAATACCCCGTATGTTTCTAAGCTAAGAAGTGAATAAGTATTCCTACGTATGAAATCTCCTATATTGTGATTCATACTTGAGTACATGACTTACAATAAATATCCTAGTGATACTATAGCTTATGATGCATTAAGCATGTTCATATGAGTCACTTAAGGTAATACAAGCTAAGAGTTTTTGAATCCATCAAGTTTTAGTGTTTGATTTTGCAAGGGTCATCTTTGAACGAGTATAAATCTATGTTAATGTGGTATTTTGGATGATTTAGAACCACCAAATTGTAGATAATCAAATTAGCTTTCCAACGATACCAATTTTGCCTTAATCCAATACCCGAGCGAAAAGTTATGCCCATTTTCATGAGAGACAGTAAGCTTAGGCGATTGGTTAGGCGTCGCCCAACCCAAGCATAGGCGATTGGTTAGGCTCCGCCCAACCTAGCTTAGGAAATCACTTGGGCGCCGCCTAAGTCAGTTCCAGGTGCCAAAAACACTCCATTTTGAGTTATTTTAAGGGTAATTAAGTCTTTTAACACTCCTTACACGTCCCTAAACTTAACCCTACGAAATATATAGCTTCTAAACATATTACAACCCTATTATCATCTCAAAGCTCATCATACAAGAGCACTAAAAAAGAAAACAACTAGGGTTACGTAACTAAGCTTGAAGATTCGATTTCAAGGAAATTCCTCCATCAATCATCAAGAATCTTCTTTCTAAGGTATGCGTGAGTTGATTTATGGATCCCTTTCATCTATAAAGATCAAAACCCCTATTTTTCATTATAAAGTATGATTTCTATATTGTTGGGTGTTGATGATCATGTTGTTGATACTGGGTGATTCCCAAGATGGAATCTTTATATGTTTTTATGAATTCATGATATAATATGAGTTGGAAACATGTAAATATGGTTGTTCATGATGTATAATTTGATGATTTCACCTATGCTTAAGATGTGCATGTAAGGTGTTTGATAAAATGCCTAAGAAACCAAAAATCATGCAATATAGCTAAATTATGACTAATTGAAGGATTCATGATATGCCCTTACGTTCCAATGACTTCTATGTTGATAATGTGCCTTGTAAATGTTGTTGGACTACTCATGAACTATTCTTATGATATTATACTATGTTTACTTACAAATCCTACTATGAACAAGATGTATGATAAACATGCAATCCACATAAACTTCCATGCTATTTGTATGTGTTGCCAATAGATTATGCAATGAATATGATATTAAGATTGTGCAAGTACTTCCATGTGATATGAAATCCTTTCCATGCAATACATTATTGATAACCATGATTATTATGAGATCCCTACTAATGATATTATAAATTATGGACTCTACTCTTATGATCAAGTCAGTCATGTGTGTCAGTTTCCTTCCATCGAGTCCTGGGGGTACTTGTACCCGAAAACTATAGCTGCGTGCCTAGAGCCATGTCATGTTTCATGATATCCGAACTCAAGCTATGATTCCATAGACTTCAGTCAGTCATGTGACTCAGGAAAACCTCATGATCTTAGTCAGTTGTCAGATATCAGTAACGTTCTGCCAGTCAATGGAATTCAGTAACATTAAGTCATGTACAGTCAGTTATTCACGTCCAGTCCCTCCATATGGGAGTAGAGGTTAGCACCGAGTGAACCCAAGGATGGGAACTCACCCACCAGTTCAGGGTATGATTATTAGTATTCATCCTTGTGTTCCAGAACTACGTAGCCAGCGTAGGTTGAGACATCTTAACCCGTCAGATTAGGGTTGATGAGGTGGCTTAACCCATCAGTTTAGGTTTCCCACCGTTCTCATTGAGTACCCGCCAGATAAGGGTCACTCACAGGCTGTCCTTACCCGTGGCACGGTATTAACACCCCTCCATTCGAGGCAGAGATTGGACCCCAGCTTAGCCATAACAGGTATACCTGGGGCATGTCGGTTAAACACTACTTCCCACAGTTTCAGTATTAGTCTCAGTAAAAGAACTCTGGGCGTTCTTCAAATTTCAGTATATAAAGGACTGTCAGATACAGTCATCCATGTTATCAGTTTTAGTATCAGTCATGACAGTTATCAGTAAACCATGTATTAGCTTACAGTTCATGCTATCACGTGCTCACGGTCCCAGTTTCTATATATGTGTGTTTGCACTCCCACGTTCATATTAGTCAGTCAGTGTTGTTTATGCATGAAACCCTTTATGTTTAGCCTACCTTCCTCATATTCTCAGTACTCCAGTTGTACTGACGCATTTGCATTGTGGTGTTTTCTTTTCATGTTACACCATAGGTTTCGAGACACGAGCTCCAGTCCAGCAGTAGCAGTAGCATTCCAGCCGCAGAGACACAATGAGTCCTCCTTGACTCGAGGACAATATGATTTGATTCTTTTATTTATTCTTCAATTTAGTTTTACGGAGTTAGTTGGAGACATGTTCCTTCAACTCCTTATTCAGATAGTTTAGAGTCTTTCATATTTATGTTCAGATTTACGTTCAGACTTAGCTTTCAGATTGAGTTGTTTTAGGTATTTTCACCCACATGGTTTTATTCAGTTGAACCTTGTGGCCTTAAAGTTCTATGTATTCTGCATTATTATATCATGATTTGTAGTATACAAGTACAGATATCAGTCATGGGTTAGGTTGTGGTCCCTCGGGGTCATGAGCACCGTGTAGCATTCTAGTTCAGCGAATCGGGGTGTTACAACCCCGTACTTTTTCCTAGCTAATTTTATCTCAAGAATGTCTAGTATTATCTTCTAAATTGAATGATGGTTATTCCATGAGGAATTTTCAAGATTTTTACTTTTGTCATATGGGAAATTCAATAAGCTTTCCATTGATATAAGATTCGCCCAAATCCGATAACCAAGTTAGAAATTATGACTATTTTAAGTTTCCATCATAAAACAGTGCCATAATAGTTAGTAGCGCACTACACCACAATAGAAAATGGCATTTGGAAAATTCCAGTATGGGTCCGAGATTATGGTGCATCGCGCTAGGGCCCAAATTTAGAATTGTCTTTTTCCAATGTCTTAGCGCAATTTTCTCTGCGTCACGCTAAAGTTCCTGGTCGCAAAAGAAGGGGAAACGCGATGGCTCCGCATCGCGCCACCCCTCAGTTTCCCAATTGTTGAATTCTAGTGTCACGGTGCGATAGCATTGCGTCGCGCCAGGGGTTCAATTCGGGAAATTTTTACTGAAATTACAAGATGTGTCCAGGGTTAAAAGGGTCAATTTCCCACCCCTATTTAAGCCCTTTAACATGTGATTCAGCCACTTTTCATTTACAATATACTAGTTTCTCTCAAAAACCTCTCAAGAACAACCTAGGGCTTTTCATAGAAGATTCAGAATCAAGAATTTCCTCCGTCACTCCTCACAAAATCACCAACTAAGGTATGTGTAGTGTTCATTCATGGACTCCTTTCATCCATGAAGCCTAAGAATCTTTTTTCTAAGTTTAAGTTTATGGATTTCTTTATGAATTCATATTGGGTAATCAATTTTATGTGGAATTGATTTGTATATATGTATATTCATGTGAACCTATGAATAAACCCTAGGATGATAAAATTAGAGATGAATCATGATGATTAATTATTCTATAATGTTGTCTACATGTGCTATGACTACCATGTGTTTGATTAAATGCCTAGATGAAGGAACAATGCCCAACTAGTCTGATATCATGAAATCCCCATGTATGTACAAGTTATGCCTATCACATGTTTTGATGGAATGCTTCTATAAATGTATTATGGAGTATGATGTTAGTTATATGTTCAAGTAAGTTATGCTTGGTTAGTTTCCTTCCATCGAGTCCTGGGGGTACTTGTACCCGAAACATTAGCTATGTTCTTAGAGCCATGTTATGTTTTCACGATACTCTCAGTCAAGCCATGATCCTTAGACTTCAGACAGTCTTATAACTCAGGAAATCTCCATGATCTCATGAACTCAGTCAGTTGTCAGATGTCAGTAGTATTCCGTCAGTCAACGGAAGTCAGTAACTCAGTCCATGTTCAGTTTAGTAAATCATGTTCAGTGTCTATTAAGATTGGAGTAGAAATTAGTACCGAGTGAACCCAAGGGTGGTAACTCACTTGTTATATAAGGGTGTGATTCTTAGAAGCAATCCTTGCATTCCAAAACTATGTAGCCAGCATAGGTTGAGACATCATAGCCTACTATATGAGGGTAGATGAGGTGTCTTAACCTGCTATATGAAGGTTCCCACCATTCTCATTATAGTTACCTGTTATATTAGGGTCACTCACATGTTGTCCTTACCAGTGGCGCGGTATTGACACTCTTACAATCAAGGCATTTATTGGACCCCTATTCAGATATAATGCATCATTTGGGGCATGTCGGTTAGATGACTACCTCCCACAGTCTCAGTATTAGTCTCAGTAAAAGAACTCAGATAGTTCTTTAGAATCTAAGACTGTCAGATATAGTCAACTCAGATACAGAATGAAACTCAGATAGTTCCACCAGATTCAGGACTGTCAGATACAGTCACTCATGTTATCAGTTATATTAGTTATCAGTATGTCATGTTATCAGTATTCAGATCCAGTACTCATGTTATCACAATTTCAGATATAGTTACTATGTATGCATGCATGTATTCTCACGTTCATATTAGTCAGTTAGCCAGTATTATTCATGTATATGAACCCCATGCATTCAGCCTACCCCACATGCATACCAGTACATTCAAAGTACTGACGCACTTGTGCTATGGTGTCTTATACCATAGGTTTAGAGACATGAGCTCCAGATCAGCAGTAGACTCCAGTTTTAGCAGTCAGAGTTAGAAGTGAGTCCTCATCATTCGAGGACATGATTATTTATCTATTATCTCATTAATTAGTTTATTAGTTAGAGTTAGTTGGGGATATGTCCCATCAACTCCTTACTCAGACAGTTCAGTTAGTTAGAGGCTTTTTAGACTATCATGTTTCAGACTTCAGTATTTTCAGTTTTATTTTAGGTATTTTATACCCCGTTTAGATGTTATATTTTACTTCAGTTATGTGAACCTTATGGCCTTTCAGTTCATGTTTCCACATTATTCAGTATTTTATATAGTATACAGGTACAGATATCAGTCATGGGTTAGCTTATGGTCCTTCGGGGTTATGAGCACCGTGTAGCGTTCCGGGTACCAGATTTAGGGCGTTACACTACCACACTTCCGACAAAGAAGATTGGTTCGGGCACTGCTAACACTACCCTGGGGTTTCGGGTTTGACGCCCTATCTCTGTTGCCATCTCTAAATTTTGGCACAGGAGTACTGGCTGAGGATAGAGTTGGAATTGTGGATTTCGGGTGGAACTGAGGACTCACTCTCTTATTCTCCCTATCCTTCCCTTTATTCTTAGCCTCCTCTATCTAATGAGCATGGACCATGAGCCTGGATATGTCCATCTCCTTAATCAACATTGTGGTCCTACACTCCTTAACCACACTATTAGACACACTAGACACAAACTTACTTATCTTAGATCTACTATCTTCTACCACATGAGAAGTGTATCTGGATAATTGAGTAAACTTAAGAGAATACTTTTGTACCATCATGTTGCCCTTCTTCAGATTTATAAACTCCAAAACCTTTGTTTCCCTCAACTCTAACGGGAAGAACTTATCCAGAAAATCAACAGCAAACTCCTCCTATTCTAAGGGCCCTACATTTGTGGCCCTTTCTGTTTTTCACTATTTAAACTATGAGTGTGCCATATCCTGTAATTGATATACGGCCAAATCAGTGCTCTCAACAGCCATCACTCCCATAATATCTGTAACTTTATGCACCTTATCAAGAAACTCTTAAGGGTTCTCATCTAACTTAGACCCAGTAAAACATAGAGGGTCCATTCGGGTGAAATCCCGAATCCTAGGTGCAGCAATATTGCCCACTGGGTTGGATAGAACAGCATATGGGAGTTTATTTTAGGCTGCCACAAAATGAAATAGGGTGGTGAAAGTTGCTCTGAATTCAGCCTGGGAGACGTGTCTATCCAGAGTATCTGGCTAGATGGGCTTGGGCTCTGACTGGTCTCCCGTTTCTCTTCCCTTATTCCTCTTTAAAGGCATATTCTTTAAATAGAAGAGAAATTCAGATGATACAGGGAGTTTAACTGGAGCTCATGCTCACTCGCACGACATGAATACTGAAAGAAGGGAAACTTTTCCTAAAACACCTTGCATCCTCTTGTCCATAAGTGTGGCGCGCTACACACCTATGCACAATATTCTACTAGATATGGAATTCAAAATTCCTAGGACTCTATTGAACCTTAGGCTATGATACCAAGTTTGTAATGCCCCGAGTCTGTACCCCAGACGCTACATGGTGCTCATAATCCCAAAGGACCACAAGCTAACCCATGACTGGTACCTACTGCAATAACTGAATAATAGTACTGTAATATGCAAAAATTAGGCAGGAAGCATGCCATAAGGTTCAATACTATAATAAAACTGAATACGGTATAACAAATACAAAATCTGATACATCTGTCTGAAAATACTCTAGTTTAAAAAAGCCTCTAAACTGTCTAAAATATGGAGTTGATGAGACAAGTCCCTAACTAACTCCGAACTACTGAAATAATTATCATGTCCTTAAACTAAGAGAACTTACCACTAACTCTGTTAGCTGAATATCTGAACTACTAAGTATGATCGGGAGCCCGCGTGTCTGAACCTATGATATAAAATATCATAGCGCAAAAGAAAGGTATGAGTCAATACTTTGAATATACTGGTATGCAAAGTGATGTAGGATAAAATACATGGGTTCATATGCATGAACAATACTTACTGAATAACATGAATATAACTGAATAAGAGTACATGCATAAATATGTATACTGTAATCTGAGGTTATGATAACACTGGATACTGAGTTATAAATTACTGATTTACTGATATCTGAGTTTACTGATACTGTATAGTTGATAACTGAGGGACTGTATATGACAGACTTGATCCTGTGGAACTATACTGAGTTCCTTACTAAACTGAGTGACTGTATCTGATAGTACTAAATCTATAAAACTGAACTGAGTTCTATTCTGAGACTGGAACTGAAACTGAGATAATGGAAGGTAATCATCTAACCGACATACCCCTATTTTGAATAGATTAGGTTCCAACCTGTAACTCCACTTAGAAGGGTGTCAGTACTGTGCCATGGGTAAAGACAATTGTAAGTTAACCCTCTCTAACAGAAAGCTTTTTCATTAACGCACCCTGGTAGGAAAACTCATATGAGATGTAACAACCCTAATCTAGTAGAAGGATATCTCAACCTACGCTGGCTATATAGTTCTGTAACACAGGGATTTCTACTAAGGGGCAAACCCTCTTCTAGAAGAAATGCCCCCATCCCTGGGTTAACTAGGTGTTGAATCCTACTCCCAACTGAACTGATTTCTAGTTCATACTAGGCTTCACTGAACCGTTACTGATTATACTATCTAACTGAACTAAACTGAGTTCACTGAGTTCCGTTGATTGATGGAATACTATTAAATTTTATTAACTAGCTGAATTTACTGAGGCTTGAACTGTATACTGAACTGGACTGGACTTAAACTAAGTCTACTGAGTTTTTCTTGAGTTCTGTAACTGACTGAGAGTAATACTGATTGTGACATGATGGATACTATCCTGAGACTGACCGTGGCTCAAGTTAATCAGCTAAATTATCGGGTATTAAGTACCCTCAGGACTCGATAGCATAAATTATAAGACATGGCACAATCTTGAAATATAATAAATAACTACTTGATCATCATTCATTCATTGGGACATTCTAGCAAACACTTGCATGACATGAACTTGAATACATACTAACATGATATAATGTCATTATTTAATTCTCATGAACAACTCATCAAACACTTAGAAGGCATTGTATATGTACATAGTACTAATCAACACATGAGCATCACAATTTCAAGGTTTTAACATTAATTCACATGATACTACATACATAATAGTTGTGTTTACATAAATCTTGCAATTAATCATGGAATAGAAATCTAATCAACATTATAATCATGAATACACTGGAATCCAAATCATGTAAATCATAAAATCAAGCTACTTGAAATTTAAAAGAGTTTCTTGGACTCCAAGGGTGGAAGGAACCCTTGGATGAACACTTGACATACCTTGGTTTCTAAATTCTTGAAGAAAAATGGTGAAACCTTGAGCCTAGGGTTCTTGTTCTTGAGTAATTTAAGATAAAGTGAGTGTATTTTACTTAATGAGGGTTTAATCTTATGTTTTATAGATGAATAAGAGTGGGAAAAAACCCTAATACCCCTGAGGACGCGTCTTTTTAATTACTAAAAATTAGATTGTCGACGCGTAGACCAACGCACCACGTCATTAGCACCGACGCGATGGCCAACGTTCCACATCGAGTCCACATTGGTTCACTAGAAATTTCCACTAGGAGCTAAGGAAAAATATTGATTGACATGATGGACGACGCATCACATCAAGATCGCATTGATACACTATTTTAGGTTCCCAGACATGTGTCCAACGAGGTTCAAAAAATCCAAAACTCGTTCGAAAATACCTACTGACATTCCTGATCATAAATCAATCTAAATATCGATACTTTAAGGTCAATATAGTCTTGAAAAAGAGTTTCCAACTTATGAAGGCCAAAATAATAGTAAGTCTGAATACTTAGCTAGAAATTTTTAAGTCTGGGACCCCTTGGTAAGCTTAAAAGACTGAGTTGAGCTTAGGATTTTCTGGGGTTTTACATCTAGCTAGTAGCATCTTCATACATCAAGAGGGTCCGAGGACCCCACACTCAGTCTTTGTCATGCTCCTTAGCTCAGGTTTCTAGTACTCATACTTTCCATCAACCTGTGACTCAACAAAAGCAAAAACGACGTGAAGTAAAAATTAAAAACTGAAAATAAAACATACCTACTTAACTTGGGTTTCCTCCCAAGCAGTGCTTGATTTAGTGTCGCGGCACAACTCAACTCAACTTAACCAAGTTCCTTCATCCTTTTCCTGACACATGGAGTCCACCTTCGTATTCGTTTCTGACCTCTTGAGTGTGAACTCTCAAGGTCAATAGCTTTATTAACTTTAGACTTTTTAGGCTCATCAATCTGCATCATGTCTGGTTTAGGTGGTTGTGGCTTATGGTGCTTAATGAGGGTGTTTGAAGAGATCTTTCGTGGAATATGCTCCACCACCCCACACTTATCCCCTTCAATCATAGTAATCATGCATAAGTCCTTATAGTGGGATAGTATGTTAAGAGGTTTGTACACTTTAAAAGTTGTCTCTTCATCCTCCAACCTCATTGTGAGCGTACCCTCTCTCACATCAATTAAATCTCCTCTCATCGCTAAAAATAGATGCCCCAAGATGATTGGTACCTATTAGTCTGTCTTAAAATCTAGAACAATAAAGTCAGCAGGAATAATATATTTACCAACCTTTATGAGGACATCTTTTATTACTCCTTCAGGATGGGCTATGGTCTCATTTGCCATCTGCAGTAATACAGAGCTCGGTCTAGGATTTCCTAAGCCAAATGTGTTGAACAGAGATAAGGGCATTAAGTTAATTCTTCCCCCAAATCACTAAGTGCCTGAACCACCTTGTTGTTGCCAATCTGAATGGGGAGAGTAAGGGTCCTTAAGATTTTTTAGCATATTTTGAGTAACCATAAAACTACACTCCTCAGTGAGTGCTACCACTTCCATATCCTGCAACTTAACTTTATTAGCCACCACATCCCTTAAGTAATTAGCATACTTTGGCATTCACTGCAAAATATCTAAAAGAGGTAAGCTAATGTGTAGTTCTCTGAATGTGTAAAAGAACTTCTTGAAGCATGCATCCTCTTTTGCCTTCTTATGCTTTTGTGTGAAAGGTAGTTGTATGATCTTCTTCACTTCTTTAGTAACTTTTTCTTTCGAGTAATCAGACTTACTCGACTTTTTAGAAACTCTCCCATTTACCTATTTTGTCACCACATCAGTATCTACCTCCTTAGTTGTCTTTGGAATTTCTCTATGAAGCTTTTTACCACTCCTCAAAGTTATTGTCATTACTTATTTTAGGTTTTCTGTCTCTCCTGTCAAACCACCTTGAGGTGTGGTATTTAGTATCTATGATAAATACCCCAACTGCAACTCTAAGCTTCTCGTGGCCGTTTGTTGGTTCTTTACATCTGCAGCAAACTGTGTTTGATTAACAAGAATCTGCTTTATCATCTCTTCCAAGTTACTAGTTGACTGATTTTCTTCTGTCTGTGGTTGTTGAATTTGTTGTTATTTGGAATTTCATGGCTAAGTCTGCCACTTTATGTTACAGGCATTACCATAATTTGGCTTCTGAACATTGCCCACAAATATTACAGACTCTGGATTTACAGTACACATGGACACAAAATGAATACTATTACCAAAAACCTCATACCAACCATTGGTCTGTTGAACTACATTCACTGCTGTTGCAGGCTGTGTAGCTCCCACTTTTAGGTTGTTGAACTGAGTGTTTATCAAATTTTGTAATGGGGCAACCTGAGCTGATAAAGTAGTGTATTGGTCCACCTCCAACACACCTACAACTTTCTTCTTGACACTTCTAGAATCACCATGCCACTCTAAATTTCCTTGGGTGATGCAGTTCAATAAGGTGTACATCTCATCATAAGTCAACTGCAATGCTTGACCACCTGCAGCTGAATCTAGCAAAAATTTTGTATTGTGATCAAGTGATTCTACAAAAGTATGAGAAAGTACCTCATTGTACTATTGATGATATGGACAATCCTAAAGAAGTGCCATGAACTACTCCAAAACATGATAGAGGTTCTCCTCTGGCCTCTGTTTGAAGATCACTATCTTACTACAAAGTTTCACAATCTTTCCATACAAAAAGAATATGATGTGGAACTTTTGGGCTAACCATCCCATAAAGTGATCGAATTTAATGGATCAGAGTTCAACCACTTTTTGGCTTCCCCAATAAGTGAACAGGGGAAGAGTGTTAGCCTCACATAATCAACATTCACATCTGTATGAATGAATGTGTTAGTTAGCTCAATGAAATTCTGCAAGTGCACCTGTGGATCTTCATGTGCAAGCCCTGTAAATTGTCCATTGCTAATCAACAACTGCACCATATTGTTCTTTAGCTCGAACCTCCCTCCAGCAGATGGTTTCTGAAAATAAGAGGTCAGATTTGTTAGAAGTGGGATTGCCACTTCTCTAACCATCCTACGGGCTGCTTGTTCATCAGCCATGATAGCAAGATTATCTTGATCTTTTTCGATTTGAAAAATATGGAGAAAAGGGTTGCTTCTCTCCTTCATTGATGGAAGAGTTTCTCAGGTTAGGGGTTTGGTTCAACTAAGTCCTGATCCCTTTCCAGCTTACTACTTTGAAACCTGTTTCCTGTAAATACAAAACCAAGACCAAGCATAAAAGCACCAAAATAATCTAAAAAAATTTTAAAAAAAACAGTTGCAAAATTACAAGTCCCTGGCAGCGGTGCCAAAAACTTGACAACGCACACGCAAGTGTACGTAGTTTACCAAGTAATATAGTGGCCTTCAAGAAAGCCGAGTATCGATCCCACGGGGACTTGTTCTAACAACTATTCAATTTCAGTTCACAATCCTGATTCAATTGATGCAATAGTAACAAAAAGAGAGTTTTAAAGTTATAACTAAATGTAAAGTAAATAGTGTGTAAAGTAAAATACTTGAGACAAGCAATGGAGTAAAACTCAGGGTTAAATCACTTCGAACAATCATACTATGTTATTGAACTTCATTCGTTAACTCTCTTATCTTGGTTGTATATTTGTGGGGTTAATTGCATGATCATGGTCTCCCAACCTCTAATCATTTACCTAACTTGGACATTACAACTAAATCGTTGAGCGGGGATGTAATAATCCAATTAAGTTCTTTAAGATATCTTCCTACGTTTGAATCAAGTAAGGCTTCTAGGTGCATCCCTATCCTAGATGTTAATTCGCATTCCTTATTCATAAAATACTATGAACCTTACTTTGTTCATCCCCACATTCTATCTCTATATTCCCTCTCCCGAGATCACAAGGTTGATAATAGATATATTCTAAGGGTGATCAAGCATCAAAATAGTTAAAATAAGAATTTACACACAACCAATATGATAAGAAAATCAAACGATAGTAGCATGTTTTTGGCTTTAACCTCAAAAAGGGAGTTTGTAGCCACACATAGTCATAATCATGATCCAAAAGGTTGAATTCATGTTATGAATTATTAAAAAGCTAATTAAAGAAAGTAAAAACCTCAAGTTGAAGTTGCAGCATCCTCCCTTAATCTCCAAGACGTTCAAAAGTGATTTACAATGAGTACAAAGGTATATTTATAGTAGAGGAGAAAGCCCAAGCTGTGTAGGAATGGATTTGCAAATTTGGTCGTGCTTGGTATTGCTAGTGCGACGCATTGCATTTCTCATGGAAATACCACCACATCATAGTGGATATCTTGTGGTATAAGGGTTTATTTGCGGTTGAAATATCATGGGAATTGTGGCGTGTAGCGGACCAAACGTGTTGCCTTACTAGAATTAGCCTCTCAAATTTTGGTTTAGTGTTCGGGTCCCTCTTGCCTTGTGGTGTTATTTTTCCTTCAATTATAGCTTGTTACTCATCAAATTATCATCAAATTTAACTCCTAAAGCATCCTATATCATTATACACCCCGCATTAGAGCTCAAAACATCAAACAACCTATAATGATGAACCAAAAACATGAGCTAAGATAAGGCTAGTTCCATGATCATCAACTTTATATTCCGACTCTTGACTTAATCAAATTGAACTTTGCACATTACAAATAAGTTGTTGCATAAATAAATTGTTTCACATTTAGAACCTGTTTAACACATTAGAATCCAACAAAAGCAATTAAACACACACCTAGCTCAAGCTAGTAAAACTAGTTTTCTCGATTGAACTCTAAATGACTCAATTAAGTACAAACTTGTTTGAAAACACTTTTAACCATTGTAATTACATCCTCGAGCACTTATATACTTATTTATATAATGGTCACACAAATTTTCCTCAAAACAAGACTGAACAAGCATAGAATAGCAACACTGGAGTGTATAAATACACCCAACATCATGGAGAAAACTACAAACCTTGAGAGTAAGAACTCAAAAGGTCAGAAAATAGTGAGAAAAGGGCCTCCGAGTAGGAGGAAAAGTTTGAAGAAATATGGTTGAAGACTAGTAATGTGAGTTGTGCCACGACAATAAATCAGGCCTTGCTTAGAAGGAAACCCAAGTTAAAGTATGTAGTTATTTTTTTAGTTTTTATTTATAGCAGCGGTGTTTGTTTTGTTTGAGTAACATATTCCTAGAAAACCAAGATAAGAAGTATCGCAGATACTGGGTGTGGGGTCCCCATACCTCTTTGATGATTAAGATGATACTATCAAGGCCTAGAGTCCTTAGGGAGTATTTCTATCCTTGTGTTTAATTTATACTTTGGGGACAAATTGTGATTTTAAGTGGGGATGGGGAATCTTCACAAATTGTGATTTTAAGTGTGGGATGGGGAATCTTCCGATGCTTTAGGGTGAAGTGTTGCTATATGATTTCTATTTTTATATAATTTTTACTATATTTGGAAAAAATTCTCTGTGGTTTTTAGTTGTTGTGGTACCAGTCTAGTAAGGTCACACTTCATCCACCCCTTGGTTTTTTTTTGGCTCTTTTTCGAGGGAGCGCACTTTGAATCTAGTATCCCTTTTTTCATATTTAGGAGTAGATTATAAATTTTTGATTAGGAATAAATGAGATGATGTTCTTGCTAGTTTCTATGTGTGATTAAAATATGCAAGTGGTTTTTAATTTTAAAGAATTTTGAATGTGTTGAATAACTTTTGAGACACCTAGGCTATTTTTTATGACTCTTGAGAGATGTTGGCTTAATGTGAATTCTTGCTATTGATTGGGTTGGAATCTAGAATGGTCCTACTTGATTTGTGTATATGCCATGTGTGAGTAAGGTCTTTTGTTATATTCCTTGTTGCATATTGATGTTTAGGACTTGCCTGGTGATGTTATAATAAAGAATGTTGAATTTAGGAGATGATATAGGCATTTCTTTGACAGCCATTTTTCAAACCCTCTTCTATCTTCTAGTGTTGCATTATTTTAGTTAACCCCATTGAGCTTGTAGCTAATTTTTTGGTAGCCTCATATGTAGCCTATTCCCCTTTTTTATTTGACCATAATTTGATTCAAATCTCCTAAACACTTTATTTGAAAAATTAATATGGTTAAGGAGTGTAAAATTTAAGAACGAAAGAGGTAAAAGTGAAGCCCCAAGAAAATAATAGCTATTGGTGTGAAAAAATTTATGTGTTGTGGTAGAGAGTGGTGTAAGTAAAATAAATAAATTGATCAAAAATGAATCATTTGTTGATAGAAAATACTAATTTCTCTCTATATGCGAACTAGCTTAAGGAGATGAGGCAAAATAAAAGAGATGTGGGAAGATAGAAGTGGTAAGAAATTGGTTGTTTAGAGAGGAGTTCAATGTATAATATGATGTATTAAAGAAATTAGGGAAGATACTCACTATTACTAGCCATACTTGTTCCTATCGATCCCTTAGCCTACATTACAACCCTGTAAGTCCTACTTAATGTTGAAATTCAATATTCTGATATTAGTGGAGTACTACACTAATGGCAAGCTTATGTCTCATCTTATGTGATGTCACTACTAAAAAAATGCCAAAAAGCGACGGCAAAAGCGATGAATTTCCGTCGCTTTTTTTTCATCTCAAAAAGAGGCGTTGTTTTTTGGAAAACGACGGCCTTCGTCGCTTTTATTACGACGAAAAGCGTCGCTTTTAGAAAAAAAAATTGTTATTTTTTGAAAAAGCGACGTCGTGCGTCACTTTTTGTTCAACACATGATGAATAAAAAATGACGTTGTGCATCGTTTTATTGAAAAAAAAAAAAAAGAAAAAAAAATTGACACCGTCCGTCGTAATTTGAAAAAAGTAAAATATATTTTTTTGAAAAAGTGACGTTGGTCGTTGCTTTGTGTTCTTCATAATGAATAAAAAATGACGTTGGCAGTCGCTTTTAGTTCTTCATAGTGAATAAAAAGTGACGGTCGTCGTCGCTTTTTGTTCTTCATAATAAATAAAAAGTGATGTTGGTCGTCGCTTTTTGTTCTCGTAATGAATAAAAAAGCGATGTTGGTCGTCGCTTTTTGTTCTTCATAATGAATAAAAAAGCCACGACCGTCGTTGCTTTTCTACATTTTATTTTAATGCAGAAATCTGCATTTTCTACATCCCCCTGCCAAATAAAAATACAATTGAATATATACATCCCTCATGCAACACATTATTACAATAATCATACAACACACTACATCAACAAATCATTTAAGCAATTCAAATCAACAACACTTAAATAATGAATCCAACAACATTCAAAATACTTAAACACTCCTAAAGATTTTTCACTAATTAAAAGCTAAGTTCAAAAATATCTTAAAATTATCTAAAAGTCAAGTTCAGCAACACAACACTAAGGAGTAGCTTCAACAAACTCCTCATCACTCTCTATTACCTCTTTGCTACTTGAATCAGGAGCAACGGTTTGTGTCAAGGCACATCTAAAATGTGCAATCTGATGTGACATAGCAGCATGTCTGTCAAAAATTATAGAAATGCCTTGATCGTGCTTTGCCGACCAACAACACATTGTCTGAAAATCAATTGACTAGTGTTATATGATTATATATATATATATATATATATATATATATATATATATACTAAAGATAACAAAATAGTAATTAAATCTAATATACCTTAAACTCTTGAAACATGGCTTGTTTAGAGACTATTGGAATGTCCCACCACTCGTGGCAAGGATATGTAAAAAGTCTCATAACGCTCTCCCTTACATCCATATTAACTTCTTTTGATGCGGGATACCACCTGTAAATAACATAATAACTATGTAAGCTTGAATATTTTATTAATGAAAAAAATAAACCTATGAATTGAAAAATAAACTTACGAAGATCCATCAGGCTCAATAAACACTCTACCAAGCATGTCCATATCTCTAGGAATTAGACCAATCAAATCTGCATCAATATCTTCTTCTACAGGAGGAGGTGCACCAATTTCAAGTCATGAATTCACATTTTCAAATGATTACACTTTACTAATTTCGAAACACAAGTTCATCTTTCAAGTAACTACACTAAACTATTTTCAAGTCACTAATTCACTTCTCAAGTAACTACATTTGATTAATTTGAAGTCACTAGTACACATTTCAAAACATTAGACATAACCATTTTCAACTCGCTAATTCACTTCTCAAGTGACTAAACTTAACCATTTTCAAGTAATGAATTCACATTTCAAGTATCAACACTAAACCAATTTCAAGTCATGAATTCTCATTTCAAGTATCAACACTAAACCAATTTCAAGCCATGAATTCACATTGTCAAGTGCTTACACTTTACAAATTTTAAAACACAAGTTCAACTTTCAAGAACTACACTAAACCATTTTCAAGTCGCTAATCCATTTTTCAAGTGACTAGTACACATTTCAAGACACTACAACACTTAACCATTTTCAACTCTCTAGTTCACTTCTCAAGTGACTAAACTTAACCATTTTCAAGTCATGAATTCACATTTCAAGTATCAACACTAAACCAATTTCAAGTCATGAACTCACATTGTCAAGTGATTACACTTTAGGAATTTCAAAACACAAGTTCACCTTTCAAGAAATACATTAAACCATTTTCAAGTCGCTAATACACATCTCAAGTGACTAGTACACATTTTAAAATACTACACTTAACCATTTTCAACTCTCTAATTCACTTCTCAAATGACTAAACTTGACCATTTTCAACTCTCTAATACACTTCTCAAATGACTAAACTTAACCATTTTCAACTCATGAATTCACATTTCAAGTATCAACACTAAATCAATTTCAAGTCATGAATTCACATTTTCAAGTGATTACACTTTACAAATTTCAAAACACAAGTTCACCTTTCAAGAATTACATTAAACCATTTTCAAGTCTCTAATACACTTCTCAAGTGACTAGTACACATTTCAAAACACTACAACACTTAACCATTTTCAACTCTCTAATTCACTTCTTAAGTGACTAAACTTAACCATTTTCAAGTCATTAGTTCACATTTCAAGTATCAACACTAAACCAATTTTAAGTCATGAAGTCACATTTTCAAGTGATTACACTTTACAAATTTCAAAACACAAGTTCAACTTTAAAGAACACTACACCATTTTCAAGTCGCTAATTCATTTCTCAAGTGACTAGTACACATTTCAAAACACTACAATACTTAACCATTTTCAACTCTCTAGTTCACTTCTCAAGTGACTAAACTTAACCATTTTCAAGTCATGAACTCACATTGTCAAGTGATTACACTTTACAAATTTCAAAACACAAGTTCACCTTTCAAGAACTACATTAAACCAAATTCCAGTCATGAACTCACATTGTTAAGTGATTACACTTTACAAATTTCAAAACGCAAGTTCACCTTTCAAGAACTACACTAAACCATTTTCAAGTTGCTAATCCATTTCTCAAGTGACTAGTACACATTTCAAAACACTACAACACTTAACCATTTTCAACTCTCTAGTTCACTTCTCAAGTGACTAAACTTAACCATTTTCAAGTCATGAATTCACATTTCAAGTATCAACACTAAACCAATTTCAAGTCATGAACTCACATTGTCAAGTGATTACACTTTACAAATTTTAAAACATAAGTTCACCTTTCAAGAACTACATTAAACCATTTTCAAGTCTCTAATACACTTCTAAAGTGACAAGTACACATTTCAAAACACTACACTTAACTATTTTCAACTCTCTAATTCACTTCTCAAGTGACTAAACTTAACCATTTTCAAGTCATTAATTCACATTTCAAGTATCAACACTAAACCAATTTCAAGTTATGAATTCACATTTCAAGTATCTTATCCATCCCATTTTTATTATTATTGTATCTTTTTTCATGTTAGCTAAGTAAAATAATATGTACAACGTATACTTAACGGTTCAAATTATTATATTTTCTTTAATAAGTATTAGCTTTTGTCTCTAATTCAAATCAAGAGAAAATTTTGATTTAATCACCTTTTCTTAGTAATTTTCAATTTCAAATCTTCCAAATTCTTTCAAGCAACAACTGTTCTTTTTTATAGATCTTCCTAAAGTACTTTCACAATGATCTAACAAATACACTAGTTAACAAATAAGGACCTTGTTCCTATTTCCCAAACTTAAGTAATCAAAATGTTAACATAGCATCAAACTTAGTTAAAAAATAGAACACAGTACACATTCGTGTACACAGAGCATAGTCGACACTTTAATTGTTTTCTAATTTAATGCCAAAAGTGTTTCCAATTTTTGCAAATTTTGTTTGTTTACAAAAACAAAAATTTTGAAAGAAAAGAAACTTATGCAGTTGGTTCAAATTTCAGCAAAGACCCCCCCAAAAAAAATGGACTAGATGGTGCTCACGGAGGCGGTGAGATGGTGCTGGTGGCGTTGGAGGCTGGTTCATCGCTGGCGTGGGGCTGGTTGTTTTCGGAGGAGGAGAACGGAGGGAAAGCTAATGTGGCCATGACGGTCACCGGTGAAGGTGCTTCGTCCGTCGTTGATCGGAGAGGACGGAGAGAGAGAGGAGATGTGCGGCTGTTTTTTGAGAGAGAGGTGTTAGGGTTTGTGTTTTGATATAAATGGAAAGAAGGTGGAGATTTGATCTCAGCCTTTGATCAATTTTGATCAACGGTTGAGATTTAAAATTATGTGAAATTAAAAAAAGTGTGGCTAGAATTGTAATTGAGTCCAATCAAGTTAAAAATTGATAAAATTAGGCTAGAAAATAAATGAATTGGAAAAATTGAATAGAATTAGGTTTGCTATTTTAGTAAATGTAATAATGACGAGAAAAATAATAAGACGCCGATATTAAAATAACTATGCATGTAAAATTGATGTTACGTCAAAACATTATATTAAATTATCGATAAATGATAATTAGAGGAATAATTAATAACGAGAAAAATAGTAAGACGCCGATATTAAAATAAACTAAGCATGTAAGAATTAATGTTACGTAAAATTACTATATAAAATAGCAACTTGAGAGGGGTATCGTGAGGTCAAAATTGGGTGTCAACACAATTAAACAGATTTAGTCCCACAAATTCAGTCTGTGGAGGGTACAGTCTACACAGACCTTCTCGAAAATCTATTTAAGCTTGAAGATTCTTGTAAAGTAAAATACATTATTATAACTTCAATAGTGTATTATTACCTTGATCATATGATGTTAACGTATTATTCAAAATATTTGGATATATAGATTCAGTTAGCTAGCTTTTAACTGTATACATCACATACACGAATATATTACCTCATAATACAGCGTATTTTATTTCTACTCTGATGAATTATCGCTTAATTTAGCTTACATTATTATATTATAATTTTAAAAATATATTATTACCTTGATCAATCGATCATATGACATCAATGTATTCAATATATATAGTTGATTCACTATAAAATTCACAATATGTACTAGATACATCACATACACATGTAAATTAACTCGTAATACAACGTTTTGTATATATACAATGATAAATTATCGTTTAATTTAGCTTATATTATTATATTATAACTTCAACAGTATATTTTTTTTATCCATCGATCATATGATATCAATGTATTCAATATATAATTGAATACATTTAACTTTTTTTAATATAAAAATTATTTATTTAATAGTAAATTCAAAATCAAATATCGAAGGACAGCGTCGTCTTCATAAAGTTAATTTTTATTTAGTTTTAACAATAGCGATGTTATCCGTCGCTTTTTGAAAAAAAAATTATATATTTACAAATTGTGACAGACGGCATCGCTTTTTCAGAATTAATATTTTAAAAAATAAAAATTATAGAGACATTGTCCGTCGCTTTTAATAAAAATTAAAATTAAATTTAAAAAGAGACGGAAAATGTCGCTTTTCAAAAAAATAATTTTTATTTAGTTTTTAAAAAAATAATACTTTTCGTCACTTTTTATAAAAATAAAAAATAATTACAAATTGCAACGGGCAGCGTCACTTTTCTTGAATTAATATTTTAAAAAAAAATTATAGCGACATTGTCCGTCGCATTTAATAAAAATAAACAAAAATAAAAATTAATTTTAAAAAGCGACGGACAACGTCGCTTTTCAGAAAATTAATTTTTATACAAAAACGACGTTGTCCGTTACTTTTTATAAAATAAAGAAAAATTAAAAATAATTACCAATTGCGACGGACAATGTCGCTTTTCTAGAATTAAAATTTTAGAAAATAAAAATTATTGCGGCGTTGTCCTTCTCTTTTAATAAAAATTAAAGAAATAAAAAATAAATTTAAAAAGCGAAGGACAACGTCGTTTTTCAAAAAAATAATTTTAATTTAATTTTAACAAAAGTGACGTTGTCTGTCGCTTTTTGTAAAAAATAGAAAAAAATAAAAATAATTATAAATTGCGACGGACAACGTCAATTTTCTAGAATTAATATTTTAAAAAACAAAAATTATAGAGACGTCGTCCGTTGCTTTTAATAAAAAAAAACAAATTTAAAAAATCGATGGACTTCGTCGCTTTTTAAAAAAAAAATATTATGTTTTAATAAATTACGACGCTGTCCGTCGCTTTTATTAAAAAAATATTATAAATTATTTTTTAATTAATTGGCACAATAATCCGTGAAAAAAATGATGGATATTAAGACGTTGGTCGTCGCTTTTAATAAAAAATAAAAAAAATTAATATTAAACTAAAAAAGCGACGACTAACGTCGCTTTTCTCGTCGCTTTTTAAAGCAACACTGTCCGTTGCTTTTTTTTGCATCGCTCTTTGGAATTTTTTAGTAGTGTGTGTGAATTCTTTGTGAGAGTGAGTGAAATTTTATTCTTATACCTATTCTTGTGATGCATTGTATATCTATGAGTGAATATAAGTAACTCTCTTGTGAGAAGGGCACGTATTTGATGATATTTAGATGACTTGCATGATCTCTTTGATTAAGTAATATGCATGAGTATTATAACTTGGTAGAGTCAATTCTTGAGGTTAGAGTATTTTGAAGTAGCACTCATGAGCTTTCAATTTTATATGACATGCTTAAGCTGGAACTTGCTATTAGTGTAGTCATTGTGGTACTAGCTTGGGTGTCTTGCTTGTAGTAGTAATATTGGAGTCTTCCTTGAATGAATATTAAGGTAAAGATTTGGTCAAGGATGAATAAGGTTGTAAGTGTGGGGTAGTGATCTTAGGTGTATTTATGCACCTAAGTGTCATGATCTATATGTATTTAGCCTAGTTTTGAGGACTACTTTGTGTTCTTAATGTATTTTTATGGTATAATTAAGTAATTAAGTGTTAAATCACATGTTTATATTTTCCAAGGAGTTTTCAAAACAATTTTTGAATCAAATTGGTCACATGGAGTTTAGATGAGAAAACTAGTGTTACTAGCTTGAGCTATGTGTTGCTTTAGTGTATCTCAGTGAATTATATTGAATTGTGTGTACTAATTTGTGGTGTTTAATGTTCTAGGAGATCATGTTAGATATTAGAATAAATTCTTGGGAACACGACAAGGCCACATGAGGCTGGAAAGACATCTACAAAGTGCGAAACTTTAAGGCAAATAAAAGGAGTTAACGATGGAAAACTCAAGATTTTTGGAGAACAAGGGCATGCCATGCCTTCAAACATCTGAGATAAGGGTGTGATATTCCCTAAGACATCACATACTAGGCTGAAAATAGTGCACATCCGCAATTAGGGCATATCACACCCCTAATCGCATAGAAACAAGGGTATGCCACGCCCAAGGGATAATTTCGGCCAACTTCTTTCATATTATAAATAGGACACTTGGCACTTGTTGTAAACATCTTGGATGACTTTTGGGGATAGAAAATACATGAGTAAGGATGCAATTAGGGTTCTTAATCTTTACTTTAGTTTACTTTTGGCTTTTATGTATGAATTTCATTCTTGTGATTTGTTGTAAGAATGTGAGTGGATAAACACCCTTGTTCTAGGGTTAAGGCTAATAACCTGAATACTTAGGCATATAATTGAGTTGGTTTATTGTTGATTGTTATGTTTGATTGTTCATATATCCTTGTTTCTATTATTCTACAGATGTACGACCATTAGGATAAACCTATATTTCTATTGTTAGCCTGGAAGGAGAAACAATAGATTAGATCATGGGATATATGGAGTGGTATCTTATAATTAGAGAAATCAACGTTAGGATTTGCGTATATGATAGGATATACCTAATTTTCCCAATTTGATTCATATACGGATGAAATATAAATGCATTTAACTTAGTCCTCGTATCTCCACTTAATGATATAATTGTGGGGCTAAGTTAGATAGACGATTTGAGGATAACCATTCCCTAATTATGTTAAAACCCCGATGAATCAAAAACCAAGATAATTAACTAAACAAACAACATTGTATAGCTTAGTAAGATTTTTCACACTCTCAAGTGATAAGGATTCCGAACTTATTTTAGACTATTGGTTGGAAATTTATAAAAATTGTCATTAGGTATGGGCCCTACTTTTTGTCAAAACAAATTCAGATGAAATTTTGATTGCACCATTGAGTCTGAAATGTCAAATTTGATAGGGTATCATAGTTCGTTTGCATTTATGAAATTTCAAATAAATTTTGAGAGGTCCGTGGAGACTTGAAATTTTTCAAGTCCTAGTTGGTGCATCCGCTAAAGCGGCAATTGGGTCGCTTTAACGGAGGCGACTTAAGCGGCTAGTCGGTCTCTTAATTGGCCAGTTGGTCTCTTAAACAACTAGGCTTACCATATGGGGGCCACTAAAGTAAAGTCCAGTCCGCTTAAGTGAAGGCCACTTAAGTAGTTGTTTATCTGCTTAAGTAGAGAGTGCTGGTCAACAGGTAGTTCTTAAGATATACCTGACCACTTTAGTGGTGACCGCTTAAGCGGTCAAGTGTCTACTTAAGTGACACCTGGAGGCCATTAAGTCTCCCACCTATCCAATTTTCTCCCTATTTTTGCACAAATTCAAGAGCTTGGAGCGCTAGAGAGTGTGAAAAATTAGGTGAGAATTTATTAAGAGATTTTGGGGTGATTATGAACTCGGATTTCTCATTTCTTCATCAAAATCTTAGTAAGCTTTCATTTAATTCATGGTTAATTCCTCAATTTATTTTTAAAAATTTTAGTTTATTGTTGGATTGATTTTAGCATCAATTAACCTCGAAATTTACTCATCCTTGAGGATAAATGTTCCTTGAGAATTTAGGTTTGCCCTCTCACCTTGACTTAGTTTATTCATCTCGCATTTTTATTATATTTCTATTATGATTTATTTCAATCGATGGATGATACCTACTGAGTATCCATGTCTTTGATATCCTTACTATATTTTTGTGCCTTTTTGGTACAGATCTGAGTACTAGTTACTGTCGTTGATGCTACAATCATGCGAGCCATAGTTTGGAGATAGAGTGAGCTTTCAAAGCCGGAGTTGGCCTTTTCTCCATCTTTTGCATTTTGCTTAGTCTTTTTATTTTTGAGACTGATGTATATTTGACTATGATAGTACTCGTATTTTTTTTATATTAGTGGCTCTTGTACCAACACTACTAGGTCGTGGGATATTATCATTTCTCTTGTTTATCTTTTATTTTAATATTATTGTATGATTTATCGCTTGTAAGCCTTTTACTTGAATATTTGAGACATTTATGACATTTTCCATCAAATTAGCACATTGCTCATAGCTTCGAGCTATAGTTTGGCTTCCCTAATGGTAGGATAAAGTAGATGTCATCATGACTCAAAAATCAGATCATGAAAATCTTACAATTATGGTCTGTTTGGTTGTTTTCATGTTATGGCGCCCCTACAAAGGTAAACACATCACCACTAGTGAAGTTTGTCTTATCTAAATCAGAAATCTAGTTAGTATCACTGTTTCCTTCAAGTACAATTGGAAATCCACTATATTTAATATCATAATCCGTGGAACCTTCCAAATATTTCAGTAGTCTTATCAATGCATTCCCGTGATCATTATTAGGATTATGAATATAACTACTCAATCTACACACAAAATAAGCTATATCAGGTCTAGTAAAATTCATCAAATGTATTAGACTGTCAATCATTTGAGCATATCTATTTTGAGAAATAGCTTATACATGATTCTTTTTCAAATCACAATTAGCATCAAAAGGAGTGCTCGCAAGTACCACATCAAAATTTTCAACCTTTTTAAGAATTTTTTCTACATAATGTCCTTGAATTAAAACCAAATCTTCATGATCTCTGATTATCTTCATGTCCAAAATAATACTTGTTTCTCCCATGTCAAAATTAGAAGATAAAAAAGTTTTTGTCTCATATATTATATCAAGAATAAAAAAAAAAAAAATACGCATGTCATCCACATAAAGACATATAATAACACAATGATCGTTAACAAGCTTTGTATAAACACATTTATCTACTTCAATGCATGTCAACTCATTACTTAATTAAACATGATTAAATTTCTCGTTTAATTGCTTAGGAGGCTTGTTTCAAACCATATAAAGACTTGTTAAATTTACAAACTTTATTTTTTTGACCTGCTACTACACAATCTTCAAGTTGCTCCATATAAATTTTCTCCTCTAAATCACCATTTAAAATGACAGCTTTGACAACCATTTGGTGAATAAGCAATTTATGAATAGATGCCAAAGTAAATAAAATATGAATAGAGAAAATTTTTGCTACTGGAGCATAAGTTTTAAAATAATCAGTATTTTATTTTCGAGTAAAACCTTTACAAAAAGTCTAGTTTATATTATCAATGGAACCATTATGATATTTCTTTCTGAAAATTCATTTACAATCAATGGGTTTAGTTTTAGGGGGTAAATCAACTAATTTTCAAGTATTATTTAAAATTAAATTTATTTTAAATTTAATAGCTTCTTTCCAATGAGGTGCATGAGGAGAAGAAATTGCTTCGGAAAAAGTTAAAGGATCATTATCATTAATATAAATATAAAAAATATTATCAAAGAATTTTTCTATTCTTGGTCTTTTACTTCTCCTCAGTTCCACACTTTCTGAAACATTTTGAAATCTAGAAATACTTTCTTTTTAAAAGCATGAACATGAGAAATATTATCACGTTTTAAAGAAAAAATATTCTCAAAAAATTCAGTATTTTTTGTTTCAACTATAGTATCGAGTTCAAGAACATCACTATTGAGTACAAGAAATCTATATGCAGCACTATTGTTAGCATAACCAATAAACATATAATTAGAAGTTGTGGACTCAATTTTTCTATTCTTAGTGTCAGGCAACATAACTTTGGAAAGGCACCCTACACTTTAAAATATTTCAAGTTAGGGAGATAACCTTTCCACAATTCATAGGAGTTTTTTCAATTTTTTATGTAAGAGATTCTACTTTGTAACTGACAAGTAGATAAAATAGCTTCACCGAAAAATTTATCAGATGTACAAGAGCTAACAAGCAAATAATTCATCATTTCTTTTAAAGTCTATCTTTTCTTCCAACTACTCCATTTGATTTGGGTGAATATGGACAAGTAACTTCATGAATAATTTTATTTTATTTTCAAAAATCATTCAATAAAATATACTCAACACCTCTATTAATTCTTACTCTTTTGATCTTCCTATTCAATTGATTATCTACTTCTGATTTATATAATAAAAACATATCAAATACTTCATCTTTATTTCTCAACAAATATACTTTTGTATATCTAGAAAAATCATCAATAAATATGATATAATATTTTTTACCACCTCTAGTCATGGTTTATTTCAAGTCTCTCAAATCAGTTTACACTAAATTCAATAAATTAGATTGTCTAAAAATAGAAGAATGAGACTTTTTAAACTATTTAGCTTCAGGATAAATTTCACACTTATCAATGCTAGAAAAACTAACATTAGCAAGAAGATCGTGAGAGTGCATTTTCTTAATATAAGTTAAACTAACATATCCAAGTCTAGCATGCCATGAATTAAAAGTATCAATCAAATAAGTAGAAGTACTAGTATTTTCATTCATAAAATTTTGTACAAATAAACCACGACTACAATATACTTTGCCAACAAAATTATTATTTTTTGTTAAAACAACTTTGTTAGACTCAAATAAAATATTCACTCTGGCTTTATCTAATAAACCCACAGAAATCAAATCAGCTTGAATACTACGAACATGTAACACTTCAGTTAAAGTCAAAAAAAATTTAAATGTGAGTTTACGAACTTTTTCTTTTCCAAGAACTGTAGTGGTTTTTGAATCACCAAGATATACAAGTTCTTCTCCTTTATTGACTTTGGTGTAAGAAATAAAATTATTTTTATTGGCACGAATATGCCTAGTATCACAAGAATCTATCACTCAATCACTCACATAAGCCATAATATTCATTTGGGAAATAACCATAATAACAATATCATATGTTTTACCCAAATTAATTTTTGGCTTAGCAAGATTGTCTATTTTTTTTTTTCCAACTCTTTTTATGAAAATTTTATTAAAGATTTTGAGATTGTAACCACATTCATTTTCATCAAAAAGAGCAAAATAATATAATTACATATCTTAGAGGCATAATTTCAGAAGTTGAGTAATTTGGCAAAGATAATTATAGTTGAAAATATAACAAGAATGTAACCACCAATACCAAAAGTTCTACCGAAGATAGTTGAAGTAGCTTGGCGGTTGAAGACAGGCACTTTAACTACTTCACCACCGTCGGAGAGTTCGACTTTCATGCATTTTTGTGTAACACGAGTATTATTTTGTTCCGTTCATCTTTACTTATCGATTATATTTTTTTATTATATTCAATGCATTTTTTTAAGATATTACATTTATTATATTTAAAAAGTAATATAGTAAAATTACACCAAAATTACACATGTTATTTATGCTTCTTACTCCCTCCATTTCAATAATAATTGAATTGTTGGAGTATTTTTTAGTGTTTAGAATAATTGATTTGTTCACTATTCAACATAATTATTGAAAAAGAAAATTCAATATTATCCTTCATTAATTAACTTTCTATGGTTGAGTTTCAAGGACTTGCTTTATTAATTAACTACCCTACAAAAGGGTAAAAATGAAAAAACATATCTAATTTATGTTTTTATTTTTTTCTAAATATGTGTATCGTATTCTAACAATTCAATTATTGTGAAATGAAGGAGGCAATATGTATTTCAAGTTAAGAATGGATAAATATTATTGAATTGAGAGAGTAATTGATTAATTATATAAAAAATTAATTAGAGCCTCTTGCTTTATGGAAACGGAGGGAGTAACTCAATTTAGTTTGACGTATCTAATTTAACTGATACAAAATTAAATTGATATGTAACTTAAAAGTAACTCATGCGAAATTTTATTAATGTATTTTATAAATATATTATTTCCTTTGTTTAAAAAAGAATGGTCTCTTTTTACTTGACACAAAGTTTAAGAAAATAGAGAAGACTTTTAAATCTTATAACCTTAAATTAAAATTGTGTCAAATGTACCAAAATGTCCTTTAATCTTCTGGTCCTAAACATGTCATGTGAAAAGTTGAAATTAAAGTATTGTAAAAAATGAAAAGAAATCATTCTTTTTTAAACGGACTAAAAAAAATAGATCATTTTTTTTAAACAGAGAAAGTATTTTTTATGTTAGATACAATAAAGAACCTGTTAATTAAGTGCGTTAATAATTATTTAAAAAATTAAAATTTAATAAGAGTTAATTTAATAAGAGTTAGACAAATTAAGTTATGATCCTCAATCTATCTCATTTTAATCCAATTGATCATTTCAATGCCAATATTTTTTTGACGAATTAATAATTTGCTCTTGTTCCAACTCGTATGAACTCAATTCAATCCGCAACTAACGTCTCTTAAGGCCAAACTAGATTAGGATCAGTAATAATGATTTCACTTGTAACTTAGTCAACCCTATCATTCTATTCCCTCTGATAGCCGCAAACTCTCCTCCCGGAGTTAATCAAAGTTGACTATTTATTCACGCTTTGCACGTCTTTTCTAGTACTCCCGCATTCCATTTTATCCGTCTCAAACTGGAATGACACAACTATTAAGAAAAATAATAAATAATATGGCTAGTTTATCATAATACTCCTATTAAATAATGTTTACATTTTAATTTAAAGAAAAAGTAATTAATGCAAAGGTTAAAACATGAAAAAAAAAATTGTTTTGTCTTGATAAGTAAAATGGAACACCAGATTAGAAAATTTGGGACCAGTAAAATGAGACGGAGGGAGTAATATTTTTTTAATTTTCTGTTGATCTAATTAATGGGGAAAGAACAACAATGATATTTTAAACTAAAAATTACATAAATACACAACTTATCTTTTCAATATTACAAAAAATTTCAACTCCCTAAACATATTACAAAAATCCCACATATACATAAAATGTTATGTATATGTCGGCTATGTTATGTATATTAATAGGAAGAGAGAGTAAAATAATTAAAAAAGTGGGAGAGAATGTAATTACTTTTAAAAGGTTGGTATTTATGTTATTTATACTATTTTAAATTAAATTATTTCTATGAAAATGACCATAGAATTTAAATTTCATTTTCTAGTCATTTCAATTTACTGGTTTGTTTTATACCATTTCTATACACCTTCTATATAGTTTCTATATAAATCTTATACGTATAAATATTCTATACGAAAATTATACAGTTTTGATATACAATTTATACAATAACTGTATATTTTTTTACACATTTTATACAACAATTATATAGTTGTCATACACTTTTTATATATTTTTTATATATATTTTATACATATACATATTTGATAGAACTATACAATTTCTATACATATATCTTATATAGATACATATTCTATTTAATTATATCATTTTTATATAATTTAACTATTATTTCTAAAAAAATAAAAAAAGAATATTTGATCAGTTAAAAAATTTATAGCAAAAATTTTTTAAAAATATTTTCTAAAAGGGCCGAATTGCCCAAGTTGAATATTGTATCAGTATTGTATATAGACTGTATCAGTATTGTATATGGACTGTATATTGACTACGTAGGCTAAAATGACCCAAATTAGGAATGACTATAAATCGAAAATAGTATATATCCGACTGACCACTTTTTGGAAAGTTTTCAAACTTGAGTTATTTGTTTTAAAAAGTGTTATAGGGTGTCCCTTTTCCCAAATTAATTGATAAAGTATGTTTAACATGTGTAGTGCACAAATTAAAATATTATTAATTGTAGTTAGTGTGCACCCAATCACAACAAAACGAAGATTTGGTCCGTCGCAATAAGGTTTGGTTCTATTCTATATAAAAGACATTACTAAATTCTTGACTGCATAGAAGAATCTAACCAAAAGGGGAGGAAAGGAGAATTCCACTTGGGGAATAAATTCTCCTTTTCCATGTGTGTGGATAAAAAGAACAAACCATTGAATTTTATTTCTTCATGATAGTGGTCTTCTTATCGTTATTTCAACCTGGTAGCTTCATTTTAAATTTCCAAGCAAAAGAAATGTAAGTTTCCTTCTACTTTTAATTTGTTCTTCGTAACAACTTGACTTAAGATCTTATATATATGTAACTAAAGCGATCGAGTATTGATTAGACGCTATTATCGTTATTGTTGTTGTTCTTTTTCTTCTTTTTGTTTTAGTTTGCAGTTCTTCGTTTGATAAATGTTTATTTGTTTTTTGAGTTAGAATGTCTAAGTTGAACGAAAGCCACATCCATAGGATTTTCGACAAGCTTGATGAAGATGGTGATGGGTTGGTGAGTTTAGATGAGCTCAAAGGCCTTCTTGATAAGATAGGAGCTTGCACGGGCCTTGACGAGCTCCAATCTTTGGTAGGTAAAACGAGCCTTAACTTCATCGACTTCTTATTCTTTTATGAGGCTATGCTAAAGAAAAATAATGGAGAAAAGATAAAAGAGGACAACGATGTTGATAATAAATTGGAAGATGATCTTGTTGAAGCATTCAAGGTGTTTGATTTGAATGGAGATGGTTTTATTTCTTGTGAGGAGCTTCAAAAATTGTTGTCAAGATTAGGATTGTGGGATGAGAAAGAAGGAAGTGATTGCAGAAACATGATCCACATGTATGATACTAACCTTGATGGTGTTCTTGATTTTGAGGAGTTCAAGAACATGATGTTGCTTTCTAATTCTGAGGGTATTCCTAATTCGTAACTAATTATTGACTTTTTCATTTTTTGAGACTTTCTTGTAAACATTGTTATGACGACTTTTATATGATTTATTAACTTCACTTCTTGTAATATGCTTAGCATATTCCATGGTAAGCAAGATGTATATTTTGGACAAATGCGATATCTCTTCAAATAAGTAGAATATTAAATACTTCCTATGAATTAGGTATCCAACATAACTGACTTTCAGCAAAATGGCGGGTGATTAAGCTCCCATTCTCTTTGACACAAATACTTAATAGTTTGTTAGAACAGTGAGCTTTCGAGAAGAAGACTCCATTGGAGAGGAAAGCGTGAGAGAGAGAAAAATGGAGAAGACCAGATTTGACAAATTAAAATTGTAACTTCCATTACTCAACTCAACTTATATATACATGAGTACAAGGAAAAGAAAAAAAATGAAGGTATCTAGTTGATCCAGTAGAGTGACAACTAAATTATTATTAACTAACTCACTAACTAATTATGCACAAATATTTATAATTTAAGACTAACTAAATAATATTGACACATACACACGCACCCCTCAAGTTGGAAGAGAGATGCTTCTAGACAACTTGTGTAATACAAATGAATGTTTAGGACCTGTGAGTGCTTTTGTCAAAATATCTGCTAATTGATCAAGAGTTGAAGTGTTATTGAGAGTCACAAGCCTTTGTTGAATCTTGTTTCGAACAAAGTGACAGTCTACCTCTGTGTGCTTGGTTCTTCCATGGAACACTGGGTTTCTTGCAATTTGAATGGCTACCTGACTATCTAACACAAAAAACTTATATAGGTAAAGAAGGGGCTTCTCCTTATTCATGAAGCGGTCTTTCAAGCCAAACTAATGATCCCACCACCTTCCTTATAGCTCTATACTCTGCTTCCGCTGAAGATAGTGAGGCAGTGGTTTTCTTTTTAGATTTCCTGATAGGACAATCACCCATCATCAATAGGTACCCGCCACTTACTAATCTTCTGAAATCAGGGCACGTTACCCAATCAGAATCACAGTAAACAGTGAAAGTATAATTTGGTTCTTTGGACAAAAAGATCCCCATGCTTTGGTTTATTCTTCAAATATTTTACTACATGGAAAACAACCTTTAGGTGAGGTTCTTTAGGTTCCTCCAGGAATTGGCTTAAATGTTATACACGATATGCAATGCCCAATCTAGTAGTTGTGAGAAAATTCATCTTTCCTACTAACTTTTTGAAATATGTTGGATCAGATAGTGGGGTTCCTTCATCTGCTCTCAATTTGATGGTAGTATCTAGTGGGGAAGCTATTGCACTATAATGGGAACAATCAAACTCTCTTATCAAGTCTTTAGTAAACTTTCTTTGTGAAATCAATGCTCCATCTTTTTATATAGGACTTCCAAGCCTAGGAAGTAGTGAAGTTTTCCCAACTCTTTTATTTTGAATTATTCATGTAGAAATGAATTTAAGAGATGCCATCTCTTCCAAATTATTTCCTGTTAATATCAAATCATCTACATGTACAGCAGCAAGGACTGTAACAGATCCATGCTTTTTGTAAAACACTGAATAATTACTACTTGAATATGAATATCCCCTTGAACACAATACTTCTATTAATTTGTTATACCGTTGTCAACTAGCTTATTTTAGTCCATACAAGGACTTGTTTAACTTGTACACAAGTCTTTTATCATCCACCTGCAAACATTGAGAATCTCCATGTATACTTCCTCATTCAAATCTCCATATAAAAATGCATTATTTACATCTAACTGAAATAGATCCCAACCTTTCTTGATAGTTAGACTAATTAGTGTTCTAACTGTAGTCATCTTAGCAACTAGAGAGAAAGTTTCAGTATAGTCAACACCAATTTGTTGAGTATACCCTTTTACCACAAGCCTGGCCTTGAGTCTTTCTACTATCCCATCTACCTTGTGTCTATTTTGTAGACCTATTTGCAATCTATAACTCTCTTTTCTACAGTTATATAAACTAAACTCCAATTGTTATTAGCATAAAGTGCCTCAAATTCAAGTGTCATAACTTCTTACCAGGCAGGGCTTGAGACTACCTCTTCATAAGGGCTTGGTTCACATTCATGAATGATGTTTTTTACTAAATGTTGATTTTATGGATCAAAACTAGTAGTGAAAAGTATTGAACAGTGGTACCATTTATTTGTGATGCTTGTGGTTAGAAGTTTGGTAATGTATATCTATATTCACTAAGATAAAGTGGTACTAAGTGTATTCTATTGGTTCTTCTAAGTGCAGAAGTTAGATGTGAATTTGAAAAGGTAGGAATGTTAGGTTTAGATGGGTTAGTGACCTATTGAGGTGATGAAGTGGTAACATCATGAGATAAATCATTGATATCACTAGTGGCAGTGTATGGTGTAGGATGCTAAGATGAGTTAGCATCAGTAGTGCAATTTGTATAAAAATAGGGTGGTGTTTGTTCAATACATCATTATCCAAGTTATTTCTTATGAAATTAAATTGTGGATTAGAATTAAAGTGCCTCAAAACAGAAGGAAAACTAGTATTAGGATGTGAAAGAGAAAAAGAAAATACAGACTCATAAAATAGTACGTCTTTTGAAATGTGCACTTGTTTGGTATGTAGATCAAGGAACTTGTAACCTTTTGTGTTAAAGAAGTGCCCAATAAACACATGAGTGGTGGGCCGAGGTTCAAATTTCTCTTTATGACTTTTGAGTGTACTGGGAAAACAAAAACATCCAAAGGATTTTAAATGTGAATAAGTAGGTTTTTTGGAATATAGGACTTCAAAGAGTGTTTTATTTTGAATAGTTGTGGATAGTAGTCTATTTATTAGGTAAGTTGTTTTGAGAATACACTCCCCCCAATACCTTATTGGTACCTTAGACTTCTATAGTAATGCCCTCGTAGTTACAAGTAAATATTTGTGCTTTCTTTCTACTACACCATTTTGTCATTGTGTGTATGGATAAGTCTTTTACTATATTATCCCCTTGGTTTCAAGAAAAGATGTGGTTTCTTTATTGATAAATCCTAGCCTATTGTTAGTTATAATGATCTTAATGGGGGTTTATAACTGGTTTTCTATCAGTGTTGTGAAGGTTTTTATTGTTGCTAAAGTATTACTCTTGCAAATGAGTAATTATGTCCAGGTTGCTCTACTGTGGTCATCAACTATGGTGATGAAGTACTTTTAGCTATCATAAGTTGGTGTGTGATAGGGACCCCACAAGTCTTTGTGGAGAGGGTCAAAAGGTTGTGATGAGATACTTGTGGTCTGGAATGGAAAGGGCAATCTTGTTTGTGGAAAGGTCAAAAGTTGTTTAGGTGAGAATGCAATGGGGATGGTGTGGATACTCTTCATTTTCACAAAAGGAACATGACCTAACCTATTATGCCATAGGTTATTATGCCATAGGTGATCCACATTAGAATCGTGATATATGTATGATGAACCAGAATTGACAGAACTGAAATAATTAACAGGACACTGTGAAATCTCATTATTAGTACAGGATATTTTATTACATGGAGTAGCCAAATTTACAGATGAAGTAAGTGAATAGAGAGCTTGTTTATCTGAAATATGTAGTAAAGAAAAATTAGGAGGAGTGAAAATAAAACCAATAGAAACTGGTGATGAAAATTAAGGAACATTGTGGAACTTTGAGCATCGAAAATAGAGTCCATTCCAT
This sequence comes from Capsicum pubescens, assembly GCA_030864215.1. Lineage (NCBI taxonomy): Eukaryota > Viridiplantae > Streptophyta > Magnoliopsida > Solanales > Solanaceae > Capsicum > Capsicum pubescens. The sequence goes on along the minus strand of CM061541.1, from coordinate 79,151,697 downwards.
GCTCTACCAATCACTAGAGGGATCTTCAGTGAAGGGCCCTACATAAAACATGAGACCTTATTGAAACCAACTACACCATTAAGGTGTTAAGTGAGATAATGCACTTAAATCAAATTAAATGTGAAACTAGGCACAAATAATATCTTGTACAAAGTCAGTGTTAAACTTAAACAAGCATCCCTAATTTTAGTTACCTTTACTCTATAGCCTTTGGGTAGTGTAACTAGAAAGTGGAAGGGTAGAGACTTAACACTCTTACGCAATTTCTTATTAAAGGTAATATGGTTTGAGTCTCTAGAATCTATGATCCATGATTCAATATCTAAGTTCAATAAACCACATGATAGGTTACCAATCTTATTAATAGAGAAGTGACAAGCCAAAATACCTGCAAGGTTTACTTCTCTTCTCATGATGGTGTCCACAGTTTCCTTAGAAGTTTAAGATGTCCCCTGCACTTGAGCATTTGACAGGAATTTCACAAGATGGCCATACTCTTCCTTAGTGATGCTATGATCTCCTTAACTAGCACTATGAAATTTCACTACAAACATGTCGTCCATTATTTCACCATAACCACCATGAACAGTTGCTGCTGCAGCTGAATTTTTGCCCTTGGTAAACTTAAAATTTGGGGGAAGACTATGGAGTTTGTAATATTTTTCCTGTGTGTGTCTTCTCTTCTTACAGTAATCATAGAATAGATTTTCTCTACTGATATTTGGGAAGGGGTAGGTGGTTTTGTAAGTGCTTTTGTAGGGAGGTAGAGTAAAATGACCCATATATACATTGAGACCATGGTGTGTTTATTGTGAGAGTAGTTAGTTCTAAAGGCATTTTTTCCAGAGGTTACACTAAGAGAAGTAGATCCTAAAATCAAGAGAGAAGGTGGTCTGACTTCGTGTTGCTTCTCCCCTTGGACCAATATATAGAAGGCTTGTGCCATAATGGGAAATGGATTCATCATCAAAATAATACCTCTTACAATAGTATAAAATTTATTTAGCTCCATCATAAATTAAATAAGCTTCTTGTCTTGCTCAATATTGTGTATCTTTTTTTTGTCCCCATGGTCACATGAACAGGTGCACTGCGTGTTGGTATCTAGAGAGTTGAGTTCTTCCTAAAGTTGCCTAATCTTTGTGTAATATCCAGTGATATCCAGATTTTCCCTGCGTGATCCCGCTAATTTCTTATTAAAGTTGATATAGTTTAGCACTATTTTATTGGTCATATCAGTCCTACATCCCCTTCAATAATTTCTAGGCATTGTTAACATATTGTAAACTATCTCCTAAGTCCTTGGATAGGGATTCAGAATCCAAGAGGTAACCATGTCGTCATATCATTCCCATTGTGTAATCGACTGTGAATTTGATGTTGACTTGACTATTGTTCCATTGATAAAGACAATTTTATTTTTCATAAAAATACCTCTGAGAACACCATATCTCCATGACCGATAAGTAGTTCTATTAAAAACCATCAAAATTATGGCAGATCCAGCATTCTCCGATGTATGTATGTACAAAGTGGCATTTTAATTGAGGGCTGGTGAAGCAGAATTTTAAGTCGTCATTGAAGTAGAAGCCATGAATATGGTAAACGCAACAAAATAAATAAGGTAATTTTGCCAATTGGAGAGAAATGGAGTAAAAGTTAAGATGAGATTAGGGATTTTCTAAATTGAGAGGAACGGAGGAAAATTGATGTGAACAAGGAATCAAACGAAGATGAAGATCGATTAGTATTGCTACAAATTGACATGGAAATCGCAGCTGGAGGCTAAGAACTGCAGTAAACTTAATCTAGGAGTAAAGAATATCAAATGAAATTAGAACAAAACCAAAGATGATAAGGCAAAAAATTGAGGAAATAAAGCTTGCTAGCTCTGATACCAAGTTAGAACAGTGAGCTTTCCAGAAGAAGACTCCATTGGATAAGAAAGCTTGAGAGAGATAAAAATGGAGAAGACCATATTTGGAAAACGAAAATTATAACTTTCATTACTCAACTCAACAGCTTATGTACGTGAGTACAAGAAAGAGAAAAAAAGGAAGGTATCTAGTTGATCCACTAGAGTGACAGCTGGATCATTATTAACTAACTCACTAACTAATCATGTACAAACATTTATACTTTAAGACTAATTAACTAATCTTGACATAGTTCATAAAGATCTAATTTAGGAAGATATTATGAATAATAAAGGATATTGTATGATCCTATTGCAAGTTATGAGATTTGAGCCCCACATTTGTTAATTAAATGAGGAGTTGATGTAGGGATTATATTGATTTGGACTTTATCACCTTAATATCTAGCTTTTAGGGTGTGATTTCTCCTGAATTATATCAAATATTGTATTCGAGTCTTTCACATGGGTCAACTCAAGAATATGAATAAATAAGTATATATATTATTTTTATATATAGTAAAAAAGAGAGAGATAGAGGAGACATGTAAGTAAAAGAAGTTTTGAACAATAGAACTGTATGAGAGAATTGCAGAGATCTTATTTTTTGAATAAATTCACACAAGAGTCAATTTAGTAGTGTTTAACCCCTAATTATGCAAATAAATAATTATGTTACATAATTATTCTACCATATAATATTACTATATGGGCTTTTACTGAACCCATACGCCAACACCCCCACCCCCACCCCTATCCACTCCACCACCACCCTCGATCTCAAGGAGAAATTGATATCACTACTGCATATCATAGGCTTGATGAATGCATGTGACAGTTGATCATGTGAAGGAATGTGTCTAATAGTGAGAGGCTTATCAACAATAAGCTCCTTGATATAGCACTCTACATCAATATGCTTTATGTTCTTATGACGAGTAAGATTATTGGCGATCTAAATCATATTAAGAAAATTGATGTGCAGTACTCAGTAATCGGTGAAAGTAATCCCTAAATTATATAGAATCCTACAAAGACAAATGATCTCTAAAATTGAAGCTGACATCGAACGACATTTAGCTTTTATCATAGAGAAATATTCAGCAGTACTAGACTTAGATGTGTGAGTCAGTCACCTTTGGCTAGATGATATGAGTCTCCAAAGCTTTGTGGTAGATAAAGAATCACCTAGTGGGCCGAATTGGTCAAGCATGAAGTTTGTATAAAACCCCCACTTGTTGTTAGAGTTTGCTCTGAATCTCTTACTTTACCTGATTTTCTATCATAATTAAAATTATCTTTTTTGGTAGAATTATGCATTTATTTATGAAAAAAAAGAACAACATAAACCAAACATTTCATTTTATTTGAAACGCTATATTTTATGGGGCAAAGAGAAAATTAACCAAATATTGTATATTTTAATGCTATCTAGGAGATCTTGGCTAAAGAGTCATTCTCAAAAGTTATTTTGACAAAAAGACGCAAATCTTAAGAAAAGAGGAAAAAAGATACTTTTTATGACATCATCAATTGAGCTCAAACAACAATCCTAATACACAAGTTTTAAAACATATAGTTTAGCCCATGACGCCACCTCAGCCTTCAACTTTTATAAAATACAAATTAGTCCCTTCAAATAATTTATTATACTATATTTAAAAATAAAAATATAAAAATCCAAAAATTCTCAAACAACCTTCAAACCATCAACATATTTTTCCCTTGAGATTTTGGAATTTTCAAAGCTTTGCCGGGAACCTTTTCAACTACCATCGAAAAATCACACCACCATGCTATAATTCTCTCATTTTTATTCATTGTTAATCACTTCTCGACTGTTTTTTTCCTCCATTATTGCCCATAAAACTTTTAAGTCACTCCACTTTTTCAAAAGAGATTTTATCTTTATTAACTCATTTTCCAACACATTCCAACACTCTGAGTGTTCTTTCAAAGCTAAATTGTTTCATTATTCCGACGAACGTCGAAAAACAATTAAGTCTGATCTTTTCATTATTGTACGATGATCTCGTCAGTCCTCGAGTAATATAGTTTAGGCAATCTAGCCATCAATCAGTCACATACCACTAGTTAGTCTAGTCTAGATTATCATCTAGGCCTATAATATCAATTGGAGAATTTGTTGCTGGTGGTGGTGAATTCATGTGTAAATAGAAGGAGACTCCTAAATGTTGCAACTGAAAATTTATAACAGAAAAGGCAGTGCCCGTTGCCCTTTGTTTCAATAGTTCATATGATGACATGGTCACAAGCACAATAGAGAACAAAAACTTAAGTCGAGATCTAATCGACTTGGTCATTAGTTACTTGATGAATGTGCGGAGAAAAATATATCCAAAATTTATTAAGAATGATAGGCACGTGGGATTCTACATGTTTGTTATTGCCACGATAGTTTCAAGCCTATTTTGAGAATTAATAATGTAAAAAGGCTCGTAAAGAAGATTCAATATCAGCCCCACCCCCACCCACAACAGTCAATGATAATTTAATAGAATATGAGTATCTATGTGGTTATGCAATGGATATTGATATGCCAAAGTAGAATGAAAATTAAATTAATAAGTTCATAATTTAACTATACTGACCTGATTTGTGAAATATTACTTTTTATGTATTTTGACCATTTGTTCCTTCTCCATAGTTGCTATAAATTTTATTTAGGAGTGTGGAGATGGTTGATACAATTTTCGATGCAATCGAAAGCGATTTTGATGAGTTTGTGGTTTTAGAGGCTTACAAAGTCATATAGTTGACTTCGATCAATATTTGTTGTTCTGGGTGTCGGATGATGATTCGAATAATTCCATTAGGTCCAGAATATTGAATTTGAATTGTTAACTGACAATCTACATACTTTATCTCCTCAGATATCCCAAATTTATTCACTTTAGAAGAATTGATGGTTGCAAATTGCTTGACCAACTCACCAATTTATGTCCATAATAATGAAATCTCATGGCTACAACGTACTCAACTACTCTCTGTGTACTGGAAACTCAAATGTCATGAATATTAGAACTTCTCTAAACCTCACGAGTTTTCCACCCTTGGTTAGTTAATGAAATTTAATCAATATTACCCGAATCTATGTCTCATTGTAATCTCATAAAGGCTCCCCTGGAAATAGTGTTTGTCATTGCTCTGGAACTGTAGTCAGGGCTCTATAGAATATCTCTGACAAGCTCGTACCTAATATTCAGTGGTTAGGTACCATACTAAGCCTCTTCTTGAATAGGAACCATGCATCATACATAGACTCTAAGTTCAGCTATCTGAAATTATTGATCTCATCCCTGAGCAACAATACCCTGGATGGAGGAAAAAACCTAGTCAAGAACTGTTTGTATAGCTCTTTCTATGTAGCAATAGCTCATCTTGACAGTTCCCTAAGTCATAATGATGTTTCCCCATTAAGCAAGAAAGGAAAAAACCTCGGTCTTATTTCTTCCTGATCTACACCAATATGGTATACGAAGTGCGTATCCCAACAAAATTTGTCAAGTGCAAGTTCGTGTCATCTGTCGCCAACACCACAAACACACCCTTCAATCATACGAGTTGAATCATAGCACTAGACATATTAAACTTGACATCAGGAGATAAAACAGGCGAAATAATGGCTCTTGTATCAGCTGGATCTTTGTATCCCAAATTTTCTTCATCATTAACATATGGCTGAACAAACTGATATGCTGGGATTGCCTCAACTCCGTGCGCTAGGCATACACTGGCATACGTCACACTAAGTACAAAAAGAAAAACCTGAAAGTTGTAACGACTTTAATCCATAAATCAACACTGTGTTCCCCGATAATGGCGCTAATTCTTGATGACGTCCAAGCAACACCTCTTTTGGATGATAGTATGGTCACTGTCAAGATATAGTAACCCAACTGATTTTTGGGTCGAGTAAATATATGGAATTATGGTTATCAAAAGTTATAGTCTACAGGCAGTACTAGAAATAAATTGGGAAATTTATTTGTAGTAGTCTCGAGCAAGTAACAAATTAACTCTGGCTGAAATCAGTTATGAGTGAACACTAGGATTGTGTTCCCCCTGACATCTCAACTCCGTAGGTTTATCGTGCGTTGTTGAACCAACCCAATACCTTGCATGCAAAATCGATAAGTTCTGTACCTTTGACAGTCTTTTGGATTAGTAGGAGGATTTCACCCTTTATCTTTGGAGTCTTAGTTTATCATATTACTAGCCCTTACCCTGATCCCATTTAACTATCACATTTTGAGTCTCAAGTTATTAGATTAAAGATCGTAATCATTCAGATAAACCATTGTAATGCAACGGATGGACTATTAACTCCCAAATTGTTGTTGTCATTATCTTTTCCTAGGCGCTACTCCCTTTTTAGAGTAAGTAACAATATCTAGGCGGGATCCTAATGTTTGCAACCTCTAAGACAACTATTATAATGAAGATAATACAATGCATGCCATAGGTATTAGTTCAATTCAACAATCACACTTCCCTACTTTGTCAATCAGCAAGGGTTTTGCACAACCCTAGTTATGAATTTTAGCCTCTCATACTTGTAAAGGAATCAATAATATTCATGTTGGAAAATAAATATGAAATCACAATGATAAGATGAAGAAATACCCACAACCGTAAATTGAATAATCTATCAAAGTCAATACAATGAAATCCCAAGATTAAAAATGGATCTTGAAATCAAAATATGTTTGTGAGTGTTAAAAGTGCATAACCTCTACTAAAAAGTACATAAGGGGTATTTATAGTACAAGATAAAACCCTAAAATCTAAGCCCAAATGAAATAGGAGAAAATAGGGTCGGTGGCCACCTGCTTCTTGCACCTGTGGTTTAGGCATGGGTGCAGGTGGTACCTGCGGTTTGCTCCGAGCACAGATATGGACCGCAGGTATCGGATGGAAAATTTTCTACAAGTCAGCTCCCAAGATTTTAGACTTCTGGTACCCGTATTTTGTACCTGCAGTTCGTAGGTCTTACCTGCAGTCCGTGGGTCAACTTAGTAGGTGTCGGGAGTCAGTTTTTCAGCTCTACTTTGATTCTCGAATATGCTTTGATCAAGATCAAGCCAAAAAACATTCCAATCATTCATGATCACTCCAAAAGTAGCAAACAACACCTTTTTCACCATTTTCACGAACTTATCATCCAAATTATGATTTTCTGTAAATCATACCCAAAATAGATCATAACTAACAAAAAGGCCTCAGAAACTTGCATATTTTTCTCATTTTATGTGTCGAAAACACTATATTTCTATAGCACATCAAAGTATAATATGAATACCAAACACGTGATACTCTATAAGCATCATCCGTCTAATCTCTAAAAATAATGCAACTTTAAATAACAGGTAGAGTAGGAACATAAACTACAGGCAGTTATCCATGGACTAAACATAATAATTCTAATGGAACAATAAGGATAAACTTCGAAACTAAAGTGCAATACCATGTATCACTATCCAATATACAAATAAAGAGTGAAAGAAGGATACACAGTAGTAATACAAGGCCAAATGATACATATACAGTATGAATAGACAAGGAAAGACAAGGATACAGTAATATCATATATGTATGTATATATGTGTATATATATATATATACATACATACATACATATATACATACATACATACATATATACATATATACATACATACATACATACATATATACATATATACATATATACATATAGAGGATTAAACTCAAAGGAAAATACCCGAGGGAGACAACCTAACATCTCGAGAAATCATAGCCAAGAAGAAAAGTAATCCTAGAATAATCAAGGTCCTAACCAAAGGATGACTAAACATGAGATACTAACAATAACATATCTTACTATGAAAAAAAGGAATAAAAAACGTACAAATTATTGACACCCAGTTTTTACCTTCTGATATGCCTCCTAAGCCGCTATTTTACCAAATTATTGATTATTAATGTTAACATTTCTTTATGTATATTATTGATATCAAATAAAGGCAAACGTATCGCACGTTTGAGTTTGATATATGCAATTTATTTTATCATCTATTTTATATTTTTTACATATAATTTTATTAATTTAAATATAATTGTATATATTTTTTATTAATAGTTACTAAATTATTTTCGCAAATATGCTTACTCAGAATTTACAAACACATTGTTTATTGCACATCATCATCATCATCATCATCACTGTCATCATCATCTATATTTTTAAATTTTGTATTTATAATCTCTAGTTGTCTAATTTATTTCAAATTATTATTTTTGTCAATTTTATGTGTATTAATTTTATTTACATAATTTATTCATAATGATTTTTATAGCACCGATTAATCTTGTTATTATTGCTATTATACATATTTTGTCAAATAAAAGCCTAATTCGATCTAATTTCCCCAAATCATTTAATTTTTATCCATTTTTGTGTACATTTAATGTCAATTCTAGCCTTCAATCTTTGAAAACCCAATTTCTGACTAATTTGACAATCTCCTCAATTTTAATCTCTACCATTATTTATACATGATCAGCGGTCAAGATTAAATAAAATATATTACTTTTTTTTTATAATACATATACTCAAAACCTTAAGTCTCATTTTCCCTCAGTCGCAGTCGCTCTCTCTCCTTCAGTGAGCTAACTCCAGCTGTCTACAACCCCCATCTACCAAAATCTCTACTTTCCTCTCATCGCACCACCATCATCGGTGGACTGACCACTGACAAAACGACCTCTAACCACCAAAGTAATAGCTATGGTCGGTGACCATCCCCTCTCCTCGTTCTTCCTTTGCACTGCTGCCTCGCTAGATGTGATTACCGACAAGCTGCCGACAAACCTCCACCACCAAATAAGCCCTCGCCGTCTTCGCTCTTCCCATCTCTCTCTCTTCGATGAAGGTTGCCTCCCACCAACTGCAAAACCATCCAGCAACCGCACCACCATAAGACTGCACTGTCCTTCTCTTATTGTTGCTCTCCATCAAACCACCAACAACTACCATCGCCGCAAGTCCGGTTAAATATTGTAGGAAAATGTTGAAGATCATGACGTATTCTTGAAATCCATCCTAGATTTTTTTCCTATTTAAATTCATGTCAATTTACTCTTACCATTTCTCTTCTACTCATTTTCTTTTAGACAGATTATGAGATTTGAAATTCATGAAACATTGCTAAGAATTTTGATCTAATTCCTTTAATTTCATGTTTTTCTAAACCTTCTAACTAACAGATGTAAAACCTTCAATTTTTACGACCCTTCATTCAGTCCTAATTTCGCACTTGATTATTGATCTTTCAATTCTCAAAATACATGAGAATTTACCATTGAAACAATGTTGAAATGGAATTGAAAGTTATATTTTGTTCGAATATGATTCATGGAAGACCTTGTTAATTCGATCCTCTTAAAATTAACTCTGTGATACTGATTTCTATACTATGTTATTTTGGAAAACTTGGATTTGGTGATCACTAATTTTACTGGTGATTCTCCCCTTAAAATCAGGATGGGCAGCATGCTGTTTGACTAAGTATGGTAATTCTATTTAAAATTGGTCAATTACAATTTGACTAATATGTCTGCCTTAATTGCTTTTCTTTGAGTGCATCTTGTCCACAACTTTAGTAGTTATATCTTTGAAAAATTGCACATCTTATGGCTTGTAACTTCCCTTAAATACGGACAGATTCTTGCTTGTCTCTTTATGGTAACATAATATGATTCCCCTATTAATTAAGTCAGCCCAATTGATTAAGGAAAAGAAATATCCTTAATTGATCTTTAAAATATTCCTTCTCCTTTAATTCTCTGTCATTCTTCTTCATCTCATACTCTCCCGATACAAAAAAAATTCTTCCCTGGGCTTTCAAATTGTTGGTTTAATTTCTGGCTTTAGTTTTTCTTGCCCTGCAATATTCTTGTTTGGTGCTTCCTCTAATTCTCTTTCAACTTTGTTTAACCGATATGTTTTCAAACTCATGTGTTCAATTTCATAATTAGTTAATGCAAGTCTATGGATTTTAGTATTTGCGGTGTTCCTTTCTCGTTAAACTCCAATGAATTAAAATGCTTGTTTTTTGGGATTTTCTTTAGTCGTTTGCATATCTGGATGCTATCATATCTTATGCTTGTGTGAACTTATCATGTTCGAGTTCTTAAACACCTTGTGGATTTCGGAAAGTGTTCGAAATATTTTGCTATTGGTGTGTTTGATGTCCCGTTCATGTCTGATAGGTTCTCTGTGCGAAGTCATTTTGTTGGAGGAGAGTAGCCTCGTATGGGATAAAAGGGACCTTCTATTTTTTCATCTAATTTCTATTTGTTCAATTTGTAATAATTCTTTGTATAAATGCTACTAGGTATAGTAAAATTTATGGGGCTACTTATGGAGCGTGGGAATCCTGTGATTTGAGTGTCCTTTCACTTAGCTATCACGACTATAGAGTTATTGAACAAATTTCAAGTTAAATTATTTTATCACTTAGGCAAACAATCTAGGGGCTTTAATGTCTCACTTTATTGTCTGGAAATTATGTCTTAGGGTTATTAACTACTAAAATTGATTTCGAGCATGTCAACTCAATTTAATTGTGTTCAACGATTTCTAGCATGTTTTGTTAGTCCCTGCCATGTTATAATTAATTTTCAGCGTTCTAATTAATTTTTGGCATGTTTGTTTAATCTTCCATGAGTCATATTAATTTTCAGCATACTTCTACTAATTTTTGGCATACTAATTTACTTTCCAACCTGTAAAATAATAATTTTCAGTATATTAAATTACTTTTCATCCTTTAAAATAATAATTTTCAACATATTAAATTACTTTCTAGCATTTAAAAAGTTATTTCCAGCATATTAACTAATTTTTCAGCATTCAAAAATAACGTCCAGCGTGTTAACTTACTTTCCAGCATTTAAAATAATAATTTTCAGAATATTAAATTACTTTCCAGTATTTACAAAGTAATTTCCAGCATATTAACTTATTTTTCAGCATTCTAAATTATTTTTCAGCGTGTTTATTTAATTTCTAGTATATTAAAAATGATTTTTGGCATTTAAAAATAACTTCCCAGTAAATTACTACCGTTCAACATATTTTCCAACATATCTAAGTTATTTTTTTAACATATTTGAATTAATTTTGATATGTTAAGATTAATGAATTCTTACATGATTAATTAAATAGATGGGCGCAAGTTAACGAGGTTGCTAACAAGCGCGGACCAGAATCACCATGGGGAGGCATCGCAAAGCTGATCGAGGATTGGATTCGAAAGGGAAATTAGTCACGCCGGTAATAGATAGAAATCAGTACTCGGCAGTCACGTTTGGAAGTTACATCCCAGCTTAGATTCAGTCCATAGAGGAGGAGGATGAATTCTCAGACCCAGATTCACCTACGACTATTCAATTGGAGCCTTACGGAGTCGGCACTACGGAATCACAGCCAGCTATGCGCAAATTGCAATTCTCATAAGTAGAATCTAGTGGTCCGGCAAAGGTTACAAAGACAGAACAGACCCAAAAGGAGTATGACGCAAATAGGGACGTGAAACGAGGTAAATCTCTAAACTATATCCGTCCCACTACGCGTGAAGGGAAACGATGTGTTACAATTGTAAAGAGGACCTCGTAGAATCAGAGAAGTATTGGAGCTCTGCACTAATTGGGTTTGTGGTGGGAGATACCCCATATATGAAAACTATGGAGAATTATGTTCAAAATTTCTGGAAAACGGAGAAAATTCCCCAAATTATGTATCATGATGAAGGTTACTTTGTATTTCGATTTGAATCTGTGAAGGACAGTGAGGAAATACTACATAGTGGACCTTACACTTTCCAGAACAAACCTTTTATACTACAAAGATGGGAGTTGAACTTTGAATTCAATCCAGATTGTATCACTAATATTCCACTATGGATTACAATGCTAGGCCTACCGGTGGGATATTGGTCGACGGAATCACTGAGCAAACTAGTGAGTGCAGTAGGAAGATCACTGCACACTGATAGCTTCACAACATCAATGGAAAGAATATCCTATGCTCGAATATTGATAGAAGTGGATATTTCTCAGCTCCTTATAGAGGAAATTGATCTAGCCACCCCCTATGGGGAGTTCCAGTAAACAGTAAGTAGAGTATGACTGGATACCAAAATTCTGCAAACATTGTATGAAATTTGGCCATAACTCAAAGGACTGCTGGAATGGTTCAGAGGAAGGTGACAAAGAACTAGAATTCAAGGAGATGCGAAGAAAGAAGCGACGGAACAGTGGTTGAAATAAACTACCACTCTGGCAAAGAAAGGAGACAACTACTGAGGAGCAACTGCAAAAGCAGGAGAAGCAAAATACTGACTTAATACAGGAGAAATTACCTGAATGCTCAAAGGATAGAAATAGTCCATCATTAAGCAAAACATGAGAAGTTAATCAACTCAGATGCCAGGGATTGACTCATTTTATTCCCATACTAAATCGGTTTCAAAGCCTAGACATGGAGATGAACAATTCTATAGGTGACCCGGTGGGTCTTCACCTGCCATGAGGGTTGTCACTTGGAATGTTAGGGGGTTGAATTAGCCCCTAAAGCAAAAGGAGTTGAAGCTCTTTCTGAAGAATAATAAAGTTGATGTAATTAGAATACTGGAGACTAGAGTTAAAAAGAATAAAGCACAAAACATCTTGAGGAAGATAGGTGAGGAATGGAGCTACTGCTGCAACTATCCCAAAGCTCCCAATGGTAGAATATGGTTGATATGGAGAAGCACAACCATAGTACAGATTCAAGCAATCACAGAGCAATTTATACACTGCACCATCAAGGATGAGACCTTTGATTCCCAGACTTAACTCATAGTGGTGTATGCTCATAATACCCATGGTCAAAGAATGGTGTTATGGCAAGAATTGATGACATTAGGTGCATCAATCTCAACTGACTGGGTATTAGCTGGGGATTTTAACAGTGTACTGACAACCACAGATAGATTGGGATCTCCTGTACTTCCAACTGAGACTCAAGACTTCAAACAATGTATGGATGAGTTACAGATTATACCTCTCAAGGTAACAGGATATTATTACACCTTCTGTAATAGACAACAGGCTGAAAATAGGGTATATTCAAAGATTGATTGGGCGTTTGGTAACTTGAGATGGATGAGTACACATGGGCACGCCGAGGCTCAATTTATGCTACCTGGAATGTCTGACCACTCTCTAATCCTTCTACAGGTCTGTCCTCTTCCTCATTCAAATCCTAGGCCTTTCAAGTTATTCAAGACTGTGTTGAACCACCCAGAGTTTGAAAATATGTTAAATACGGTATGGAAAAGGCGACACACAGGTACTCATATGTATATAGTATAGAGAAAATTAAAAGCGATGAAAGATGGGCTCAAAAAACTGAATGCATACATGGCTTCTTATAACCAAAAACTGATTCAGGCTCGGCAAGAAATGGAAGTTACATAGGACAAGTTGAATACTGATCCATACAACCCTGACTTAATAGACCAGGAGAAAAAAATTAGTTGCTGAGATCAGGAAATGGAGTGAAGTAGAGGAACTGGTGCTGAGGCAAAAAACAAGAGTTAACTGGATAGAGAGTGGTGATGCAAATACTCAATTCTTTCATGCCCAAGTAAAAATAAGAGCTAGCAGGAATTTAATAAATTTCATCCATAATTCACAGGGGATGAAAGTGCAGGATCCAAAGCAGGTTGAGGCAGAATTTATAAGATTTTTCACTGAGCTAATGGGAACTAGAGCAGGGAGCTTGCCGTGCCCAAATGCTGAATTTATCAAAGCAGGACCATGCTTATCTTACTCTCAGAAGTGTAGATTGATAAATGACATCACAGTGGAGGAAATTGTTCTGGATGTTGAAGGACTACCAGCAGACAAGTCACCCGGAGTAGATGGCTTCCCTGCAGAGTTTTTCTAGAAACAATGGGCCACGGTTAGAGAAGACACAATCAATGTTGTCAAAGAATTCTTCCAAACAGGTGTCATGCTCAAAGCTTTTAGTGTCACTACAGTAACACAGGTCCCCAAGACTCCAAACCTCACTCAAGTAAAGGACTACAGACCTATTGCATGTTGTACAACTGTTTACAAAATTATTACTAAGATTTTGACAAACAGGATTAAACAAGTGATTGGAGATATTGTCAGCCCAACCCAATCTGCATTTGTAGAAGGAAGAAGCATTATTGATAACATACTATTCATTCATGAAGTTTTAAAATGGTACACAAGGAAAGGATTATCCCCTAGATACGTGATGAAGGTTGACTTAAGGAAGGCATATGATTCAATTGAGTGGAGTTTCTTGGAAAGTATGCTGGCTAATTTGGGTTCCCCAAGAAATTCATTCAATGGGTAATGGCATGTATTTCATCGGTCTCATACTCACTTGTTCTATTTGGAGGATTGACAAAACCATTTGAGGGTAAAAGAGGCATAAGGCAAGGAGACCCCATGTCTCTTTACCTTTTTGTCTTGGCAATGGAGTACCTGTAAATATAATTAGAGCAAATTGACCAAAGCACAGAGTTCAAATATCACCTAGATGCAAAAAATTAGGAGTAAAGCATATATGCTTTGCAGACGATTTACTCTTATTTTGCAAGGCTAATAGGACATCTATACAATTACTTCAGGATACTTTTAACATATTCTCTGCTGCTACGGGACTCCAAGCAAACACTAACAAGAGCTCAATATACATGACTGGGGTCAAACCTAAACTAAAAAGGGAAATACTAATCTTCTTAGGATATCAGGAGGGGGAGATACCTTTTAAATACTTAGGAGTTCCGTTATCCTAAAAAAAGCTCACTGTGGCACAGTGTATGCCAATTGTTGAAAAAATCACTGAAAGAGTGAGGTGTTGGTCCGCAAAATTGCTATCCTATGCAGGTAGAACACAGTTGATCAAGTCAGTCCTATTTGGTGTGCAAACATACTGGGCTCAAATTTTTGTACTGCCTAAGAGAATCTTGAAGTTGATCGAACAAGTATGTCAAACTTATCTATGGTTTGGATCCATTGCTTGCTCGAAAAAAGCTCTGATTTACTGGGAAAAGCTCTGTACTCCAAAAGAAGCAGGTGGACAACACATAATAAATATGAAAATATGGAATCAAGCAGCAATCTTAAGATTATTGTGGGCTGTTACTGAGAAAAAAGAATGCTTGTGGATCAAATGGTTACATGAATACTATATGAAAAGGTACACTGCAGAAACATACCCTATTCCTTCAAATACTACTTAGGTACTGAGGAAAGTCATAGAGGCCAGAAGACACATAATGGAGATTGTTACTCTGCAAGGAGACCTGGTAACTACACTGAAACAAATAGTGATAAATGGGAAGTTCTCTATCAAGAAGATGTATAAAGCTATGCTCCCGAACTATCAAAAAGTGGACTGGAAGTGCATCTCTTTACACCCAACCATACACCCGAGACACAAATTCACAATATGGTTGGCAGCATGAAAAAGATTAGCAACAACTGATAGATTGCAGAGAATAGGTGTTCAAGTCCCGTTGGAATACAGTTTCTATAAGTCAGTAAACCACTTATACTTTGAATGCTCTGTAACCAAGGCACTATGGACAGGACTATTAGCTTGGTTGGGTCTACAAAGAACAATTGGGTGCTGGCAAGAAGAGTTGAATAGTGCAAATAGAAAAGAAAAAGGTAAATCTGGATAGTGTACTATGATCAGCTGCACATTTGCAATGGCAGTAGCACTCATATGGAGAGAAATGAACCTGATCAGATTTCATAAAGGAATTTTCAAGCAGGATAAACTATGCAGGGAAATTGCCATCCACATTCATATCAAAGGAAAAGTACTACATTCATGGACAGCTGCTCTCAGCAAGATGGATAAATGGCCTTAACTGTGGAGGTGAAGGGAGAAGCTGACATAGTATAAGCTTATATTTTGTCTACACTTAGATTGTTTCTTGTTAGTAGACAGTAGCTAGATTAGAAAATATGAGAGAAATAGATGGTCTTCATCTATATGAACTTGTAATTCAAACTTTTTTGGCGTGAAATGAAAAGATCGATAGTTTGACCAAAAAAAAATTAATTTACAATGATAGATAACGTGCCTTTAGGATCATTAATGAGGTTCGACATGTTAATTAGCTTACAACACTAGATATCTGTCTATAGGATTTATTTAATTAATTTTTGTCAATACTAATCAGTTGTTGGATATTTAAATATCATGCCTATAGGTTCTAATTATACAAAATGAGTAATTTTTTTAAGCATGTTAATCATTTAACCAACTTTAATAAATCAAGAGATTTGTTTGAGACCATTACGTGCTACTTGTTCGTCTAATATGTTTTTTTGATGCGAATCTTGAGTCTAATTAGGTAGCCTAGTTTCCTTTGTCTAGATCCAACTCCAAAAATAGAAAGTTGAATACCTCTTGGACATTAAGCTGGGATGGGTACGCATTTTAGTGAACACTAATTTTATCATTTTTTTAAAACGCCTCTAAGTTTAATAACCAAACTAGGTAGACTGGGTAGATAGTCGAAAATGATGGAAGTTGTCCCGAGAAGAATTCGACAATATGACAGACGACATTATTATCCGTTAATTAGTCGAGCGGTGATCCAAATAGGTTAAAATAAACTACTCGTTCGTTCCTTTTGAATCGGCTTTTTCTTTCTTCATTTTGACTGTTTAATTATGTGGAGGTAGTTTAGGTTCAGTTATTTAAATAATTTTTTCCATATGAATTGTGTCACTTCTGTCTCCTTGGTTATTTGATCTATATCTTTCTTTTTATGTCATCACCTAGATAAATAATTTAAAAATAACTAAGTTACATGTCTTGCTTATTTGCATTCTTTTCATCACTTAGTTATTATTGAGTTACTAAAAATAATCAATCTTTGTTCATCACGTAGAATCCCCATGTAACATATGAATTCGGCCGAAACCCATATTTGTAGACCTCGAAAGATGTCTAACACCTTCCTTTCGAGGTAACTTGAATCCTTACCCGATTTCTAGTCACATAGACTAATGAACTGATTTGTAATTAGCCTAAAATGGTGCCCTAACACACCTTAATCCATTAGGTGGTGACTCTCTCTTTTAAACGATCCTAAAAGAGTTGTCACATTGAATCTCGCTTTTTGCGAGAAAATTGAGGCATGACAGCATGACAACTTTGCTAGGGATAATTAGGTTCTAACCAATACGAATTTGTATTTTATGTGGGATTTAATTCTGTGACGATACAGATTCTCAAGTCATGATGGCTCCTACCTTATCCTACTAGTAGGCAAGCCAAGCCATAGCCAAGAATAATAGGTAATAGGCTAACAAGTAGAAACCAGAAAAGATCATGTATAATGATAGCAACAGTAATAATAAGTGAAAACCAAGAAGGAAACATATATAATATATCAAAGCAAGAAAAGAAAAAAGGGCCAAATATGCAAATGAATCCCTCCCAAGACCTGGTAAGGTCAGTACTAGAGCCACTACCAAAACATATCAATAGTACTAGATATAATCTAAAATATACACAATATATACAAGTAGTCTCAAGTACAAAGACTAAACTACAATAGATAGAAGAGGATCAACCTCGGATGACAGTAAACTCACCCTGCTCCGAATCGGTACTGAAAGGTAGGAATCACGTCAATGCTGACTGCTACTACCCGAAACTACATTAAGAAAAAGATTTAGAAGTGTAGTATGAGTACCAAAGCAATGCGTACTCAGTAGGCATCATTGGCTGAGTGAGCTCAATACAGGAAAAGTATAACTAAAATGCGAGGGTGTAATCTAAGTCAACAGTAAACAAGGATAGAAAGGTAAACAACTTCCAAGCTGCATAAATACAATTAAAGAATAAATATAAGCGATACAAAAAATGAATGACACAGTAATAAAAGATAAGGCAACCATAACCTAACTGGTCCACCATAAGCCCACTAGGCACATTGAAGAAGACAATTAAAACAATAGTACCTCCATAAGTCGGTGGGACATAGAAGAAGTAATTAAAGAAAGCAAACTCAAATAATTTGTAACTTAACTGATCCCAGGAAATCATAGTAGTCATCCAGATGTGAACCGAGCTTGAACCGACACCAATGGATAGTAACAAAAGGACTGACGCCGGGCTCGAACTAGTAGTGGTGGATAATAACAAGAGGCCATTCGCTGGATTCTAATTGGAAATAGTGTTAATAACGAGAGGCCACATATATGATAGACAACATAACTCATAATCAGATGTCGGACTCGAACCGGAACTCAGAGTAACCACAACTCCTAGAATAACAGTAATCAGTACCATAACTCCCAAATCATCATATAACCATACGCAACTGTAATATTAAAATCTATACCATACCATAACCAATTCCAATGCGGTACAAAAATTCACAATCAATGACATAAATAAAGTATATGCTAAACCTAAATCAAAGCTAAAATACGTTTAACTAACCATTCGCATATCTTAACTTAAAAGAGAAAAATTTAAGGTTTTCACAACTTAATCCCATGTCCTAATGTAATAGATGCTATGTCATTTTGAAAAATAAGAGACAAAAATGGGTCCTAACCGAAAAATAAGGCATAGTGTATATATCAAATGGTACGCAAACTACAAGTATATGTCCAAAATAGCATAATAGTACACAATTACCGTAAATAAGATCAATCTAAAAGTAGGGTAAGCCTAGTCTACCTTGATGCCAAGCTAAACCTCTTCGATAAGCCTTCAAATTATGCTCTACTAGAACCCGAGCTTGAATAACTTGATGTCAATAATTAATTTTTCTCTCAATGACTAGCTATAATGTTAGTGGATATCTTGCAGAAATCACTCTTAATAATATAATCATATACAGGATCTGTATATGTTTAATAGTATATTATATATTGATAATAGTATACATAGTGAACCCCTCTCTATATATGTAGTGAATTATATATATAAGGGTAAAAAACTGTCGACAAATTCTCTTATTTATAAGAGGGGTTTTTATACCACCCCTAATTAATTATTATAAGTCATTTATGTATTATAAAATTAATAATATTTAATAAAAAAATTAAAATAGACATTTATGACATATCTGTTTCAGCTGCTTCAACCGTAATTTTACCATGTCACCCCTAATTAATTATTGTATCCCTAATTAAATATTGTAAGTCATTTACATATTATAAAATTAATAATATTTAATTAAAAAAAGGTAAAATAGACATTTATGACTGTTTCAGCTGCTTTAATCGTAATTTTATCGTATCGGCAAAGCAAGCACGAGGTCTACATTCTTGTTTCAGCCGCTTCAACTTTAATTTTTTTATATCACCCCTAATTAATTATTATAAGTCATTTATGTATTAAAAAATTAATAATATTTAATAAAAAATTAAAATAGACATTTATAACATATCTGCTTCAGCTGCTTCAATAGTAATTTTACTATATCATTCCTAATTAATTATTATATCTCTAATTAAATATTATAAGTCATTTACATATTTAAAAACTAATAATATTTAATTAGAAAAAAAGTAAAATAGACATTTATGATTGTTTCAATTGTAATTTTACTCTATCATTGTTAATTAATTATTATACAAGTATTTTTTATAGTAATTTTGCTATGTCGCTTCTAATTAGTTATTACAAGTCACTTAAGACATGTGTGCTTCATTTCTTTTATCGTGATTTTACTATATCACCCATAATTAATTATTATGATCGTCTAAGTAGTGAAAATTTGAAAATATTTCATAAAAAAGGTAAACGAGACATAAAATGATATGTCAACATAAAAATTTGATTGACTATCGAAATTATATTAGTGCACATAAATTAGGATGGGACAAAGCAAGACACAAAATAACATATATTATTTGAAAAAAAAATTAAAAGTATTATAAATCACGATAATTAAGAACTTAATATAAAAGTATAAGTATATATATATATATATATAATATTTGATTGACTATCAAAATTTTATCTGTGCCACATAAATTGAGACAGGGAGAATATTTATATATTATTGAACATAATGTAAAAGACATTGTAAATCTTATAATTAACAACTTAAGAAATTTTAAAAATATAAAATATTTGACTGACTCTCGAAATTATACCAGCATCATTTAAATTGAAACAGAAGAAAAAAATATTATAAATCACAATAATTAAAAATATAAATTATTTTAATAATTTAAATTGAGATAAAAAAATAAAATATATTGGCCCCGTGCTGGCACGGGCCATCGATATCTAGTATAAATTAAAGATGCCACTTAGATGGCTTGCTGCCTAACTTACTATCCTTAACAACACCTATAATTACCACTTACACAACTACTTTGACACTTATGTGACATGTGTCGTGTATGTACACACACACAAATATATATATATATATATATATATATATATATATATATATTAATTATCAATTTTAATTCCATTTCGTACATACTTGGGTATTGCATAAGTTCGTGATAAAATAATTATAATATTTTGAATATATCATAATTAGTAGAAAATTATTTCTAATAAAACCTTTATTATATAATAATAATATTTTAACATATCTAATTACTATCTCCGCTTAAAATATTAGTAAACTATAAAAAGTTATTATAAAGTAATATACACATATCATAACTTAAAGAATTTATTCAATACCACAAAAATATTTTAGAAGGGTAATAAAATATTTCTACCAAATGTCAATTTACATTAAATATTCTACAATATATTTGGTATCACTAAAATTCTCAAGCTGTCACGACCCAATCTCGGGCCCGGCCAAGATGGGTATCTCAAGCCCACCGAGGGCCGGAGACCACCCTCTTTACCAAGTCAACAGATCATATTATATATAACAAAAATGAATAGTGGAAGACAAATCAAGCAGTATATAAAATTGAATAACGAACCCAAGGCAAGGTTCTAAGAATTCAACATAATATCCTAATCCACAGTTGTCCACAAAAGCCTCTAACAAAATCAAACATCAAACTAGGTCGAGACATGCCCCCAACTATAGACAAAAGGTAATCCAAAGTAGGAAAACAAACCAATGAAAATGATAAGAACTTTCGAAAGATGGAAGCTCACCACTTCACAACAACTCAATGAACGCGCTATTCCACCTAATGCTGCACATGGGTAAAAGTAGTGTCTTCGAACCCTACATTATGAAATAATGTAGGATGGTTAGTGGGGTGAGTGTTAGCATGTAACTCAGGGAAGGAATAAAATAATGTCATGATCAAATCAGTCCAAAATCATTAAAGAACTACATGCACAGATTCATATACATATATATAAGACACTGAGATAGGGTACAAGGTTTAACCATGAATTTAAAACCATCTACCTGGAGTGCGTAGCTCAGACTGTCCTAAAGGCACCCACGGGCTATATAGGTTCGACTCCCCCAACCGAAAGGGTCCCAGTGCATGTTAGCCACACGAACCATAGAAAAACCAAGGAAAATCTAAAGCCACCAGGGTAACTAGACGTCCCCAAAATATATATATCAAGTGTGACTTGAACACACGGTTATATAGACCCCTACGTCGGAAATATGATTTTCAGTATCGGTTTCTCTGGTACCTCCACCTTCCACGGAGAGCTACACAACTCTCTTTAATCTCAATTAAAACATTTGCACACAGCCCATTTATTTAATCAAGGAGTCATTCATTAAGGCATTTACCGAATGGTATCATCATACCAATTAATTATGCTTGTAAGCCAATTCGATATGCCAAACCAATCAGACAATTAGACTCCAAACATCTAATTTACTACCATTACATGGCAACCAAGGCCTTTAAAAAAATCATGTTCCATTAACTTTTTATGCAATGCAAGGTTTCAAAAGTGAAGTAATTCATGTGTATTTCAAAATCAATTTTACAAGTGGGGTTGAGGTTAAAGCCAATTCCAAACCATTAAATCATCAACTTGGGGAAACCCATGTTTCCCATTTCAATTTCCATACCCATGCATTTAATTAGTTCAAAACCCATGTTTCCCATTTCAATTTCCACACCCATGCATTTAATTAGTTCAAAAACATGAAAACAAAGCATAATCAGTTAATTCAAAACTACGAAAATTCAATTCATGTAATAATCATTCTAAACCCCTCAACCCATATTCAAAATCCAATAATTAAATCACATGGATAACAATTAAAATACATGACCTTATATAAAATTAACTTAGGAAAGAGATATATGCTTTAAACACACAAGAATTTGAAAGAAATTTGGAGGTTGGGACTTGGAGGATGAATGCACAATGAAACTCTTAAGCTATTCTTAGGTTTTGAGTTTGAGAGTGAAAGAGAGCAATTGATATTTGAAAAACTGATGAAAATAAGTCTATTTTATATGTTTTACGGAGAAATGACTTTTGAGTTTTTCACAAGTTCAAATGCTTTCGGAAAAAAGTTTTTAAACTCGATAATAGAGTCGTCACTTATTTATTTAGGAAAATTAAGAAAACCTTTAAACAATTACTTAAATGATTCAAAACAGAAAAAATTATTTAAGTTTGAAATTCCGGGTAAGTGGTCCCTATTAATACTATTGGAAGGTTGTTAAGGCACCAAGAGTATCCGCTAACTTGCAGTTATCCGGACTATTTGAAAACAACTCTTTTGACTAACTTTAAAAAGGAAAATTGATTGTTGAAAAGAAATTGGTTAAGGACAAATTTGCACAAAATAAATGGACAATTTAGTGGAGAATTAACTAGTTCTCAAATAGCACATAAAAGGGAAAGGGGAGCATTAGAATACTTAGGCTCTTAAGACCATATCCATCAACCCTGTCCTAATCTAATTGGGCTTTTGGCCTACCTGAACCTATTCTAAACTATTCATTTGGGCTTTTGACCCATCATCACCTGTCCTAATCTAGATATTGAGATTTTGGCCCATAACCTGTCCTAAACTATATTTTTGAACCTTTGAGGCCCAAAATATGCTTCACCTTTATTAAAATACAACTTTGGCTTCAAGGCCCAAATGAATGAATAAATAGATAGATGAATAAATAAATAAATAAGAAAAATAAATAAAGAAATAATAAAGTTGAGACTTTTTAAGTCTCTTGGCGACTTCATCAAATGGGGTTTGACCCATTTTCTTCTTCTTCCATCTTCTTGCACCCGTACGCCTTATAACCGACTTTTGGACTTTCTTTTAAGAGATGGGTCTCATTGACCCATTACAAAATACAAAGGAGAAAGAGTCCATTTGGACTCCAAGGCGGGTTCATGCAAATAAAATGATGAAGGAATCAACCTGTGTCCAAAATTTTAGTAATTAATAAGCTGTAGGATTCATGTTACTATCGAACATACTTACACACAAGTAAAATATGAAAGAAGTAGAAGTTCATAAAGTTCAAAGATAAAATCCATAATTAATCAAAGGAATTCTAATTACAAGAAGGAATAAATCCCAAAATAAGGTGTTGTTATGGTTTCCATAAAATAAAGCAAATAATTTGTTATTTTCTTTTAATGCAACAAAAGGACCTAACAAGCATGCTACAGAGAGATATTATAAAGCAATCGTCAGAGTGTAGATAAATCAACAAGAAAAATATGAGGTATAGTCCAAGAAAGGAGTAATAAATCCAAACACAAGTGCAATACAAAGGGGCAGAATTCAACATTAGAGGGGTTACTACTTCTCAAATAAAATTCAATATTCTTGGTTCCTTACAAAACCAGAGAAATAAAGCATAAGTTTAGGAAAAAAAACTACTAATTCTAAAAAATTCTATCTTTTAAAGCATAATCATGCTAAAGTAGGCAGCACATTAAACTTTATAAATACAAAATTGCAAACATGATCATAAAAGTATGAGAAAAGTAGAGAGATGAAAACTTGACATTAATCAATTTTAAAAGAAAAAGAAACCTGTAGGAAAAGACCCAAATGCATAAGTTCACCGACCACAGTAAGCAAAAACCTAATAAAAAATGGGCGAATAACACACATACCAATGATAATATGGATCAAGGAACCCGAGGGAGATTCTACCTATTCAAAAGAACAAGATGGTCTATCAATTAACAATACTAAAAATAGGAAATTTAGGCTTAAACAGTAGCCTCAACAGCAGCGTGACTAGGCCAACACAGAGCAATAAACAAAGGAGATCAAAATTTAGGACTAATGAAATACGAACAAAAGAACATTTAAATTGATGCTAGCATCCACTATAAAGATGAAAGTCATAAATTGATGGAGAGCTGATACGCCCAAATTACAACTCTCTTACGAGAGAGTAAACGGTCGTTGTTAAATATATAACCCAACTAGGTTGGGGTCGAATCCTACAGGGAATATGGTGTTAATTAAGTTGTATGCAGATTAGTTGACTTTTAATCGTTCGTTTTCATAAAATAAATAGGGGGGATTTGATTTAGTTCACAAATTAATGGTTTCAATTTAACAAGATGAAATATGTGTAGTAGTATTCAAATTCAGAGAAATAGCAAGCTAGGGTTATGTCCACCTTGTAGTTTTCAATACTTACTAACTATGGGCTTTATGAATTTATACATGCATCGTGCTTACAGAGAAACATATTGTATTTAATAACATAATCCTAGTGTTTCTAAACCATCAAGGACTAATTCACTTTAGTTCTCTCGAATCAAAAGCATTCACCAAAAACAATACAAAATCTCCAAGTAGTTAACCTGCTAAGGCATTAACTTATAAAATAGGGGTTGGTAATCCTATTTTCTTGTCACTACTCTCTTTTACGAACATCAATCTTTCTTTCGAACAAGTTGCATTTTAAGGCATATCCTCTATGTTTGCAACCACGAGAATTCAAGATAAGCGAAGAGAGTATGATGTAAACAAATCAATGCATAGTGAATTCAAAACCCAAAGTGATAGATTGTATGCTACAAGGCTTCCATAACCCTAACTAATAAACTTAGCTACTCATGAATAAAACGAAAGCATCATAAATATATTCATCATATCAAAAACTAGAAGACGATTTTGCTGTACGAATAGTGAAAATAAGAGAGAAAAATGTTTCTCTCTCTCTCCTCAAGCTAAGCCGTCTTTCTCCTCTCTCAGAATAATAGAGATTAATGAATAATGAATAAAAATTCAGCAATTAAGTCTTTTAATAATCTCTTCTCTCATAATTGCCTTCTAAGTCCCTGAACTAATTATAAATGATAAATTAGTCTTGGACATAGTTTCTAGGCGCCATATTTGGTCCAGACTACTACTCTCTCTTGTGTCATATGCCATCCGCATTCCATAGTCCCAAAATATCTTCATCTGCCTCATTAATACCTCAAATCATGCTAATCACATCGGTTAGCTCAATTACATAGAAGTAGTGTAAAAACATAAGAAACTAGGAACTTTGTTTTCTAAACTTAGCTAAAATATGGATAAGTTATGGTGCTTAGGCATATTAATACACCCAAGATCAAGAGCAATAGACTAAACTGTAGCATATATAATGAAGCGATAAGCTTACTAAAAAAAAAACTAAAGAAAGAAGAAAGAAGGAGAAAATTTAGTTGCACAATATCAAACACATTAAACAATATGAATAATGCTACATCTCAAAAAAATGAAAGCAAAGAACTTAATGAAGCAAAACTAACACTGAAGTTGCAAGCTTATTTTTTAGAAGATTACGACAGTAGTGACACAATTGAAAACGACGACAACAAGTTTTATCTAAAAAAAACAAATACATCCTATGCCCTTCAAGGCTTCTACAACATACAATCCCAACATTCATTACTACGATTACAGATGGAAATCACTACTAGCACAAAAAAAAGAAGAAATAACAAAGGAATCAAAATTGAAAGAGAAATATGTATTTACCTTTTTTAGTGTAGTAAAATGAAACTCGAGCCTTCGTCGGAATCTCGACCACCACCGGGGAACTTTGGAACTTCGAGAATCCCAATTAACCAACGACTTTTCACAAAAAAAAAAAAATTTACCAGAAAAATAAGACTTTTTGCTCGAAAGCTTTTTCAACCTTCAAGACTTGGTTTCTACCAAAATAGTAGTAGTATTTATAGGAAAGGATGGAGATTTAATTTTTTGAATCCACCAATGTGGGAGAAA
Source organism: Capsicum pubescens (assembly GCA_030864215.1). Taxonomy (NCBI): domain Eukaryota; kingdom Viridiplantae; phylum Streptophyta; class Magnoliopsida; order Solanales; family Solanaceae; genus Capsicum; species Capsicum pubescens. Next base: position 79,125,534 of record CM061541.1, on the reverse strand, counting down.
GAATTTAAAGGTGTTTTGAAAATTTAAAATTAAAGGTAAGCTTTGTTGGAGGATAAGGAGAGGTGGAATTGTACAATCTAGTACAAATTTTGTAGTTTAAAAATGGAAAAAGGACAAGGTTGAGGTAAAATTATACAATATAGTACAAATTTTGAATTTAAAAATGAAAAAAGAACAAGGTTGAGGTGGAACTATACAATCTAGTACATATTTTGAATTTTAAACTGGAAAAAGGACAAGTTTGAGGTGGAATTGTACAATCTAGTACAAATCTGAAATTTAAATTTAAAATTTGGGATTTGAATAGGTAGATTGGCTTAAGCTATTTATTAAATAGCAAAAATTAAATTGAAATTAGCCAATCTCATTTAATTTTTTTTCCAATTGAGAATCAATTGGTCAATTATATTACTATTATGGCCCTAAATTATAATTTTAGTCAATTGTATTAAATTAAAATCATATCGAAATCAATTGGCTAGTTGCATTGCAATTATGGCCAAATTGATTTCAATTATGACCGAATTCAATGAATTAATTAAAATTTAAATAAGATCTGATACGAAGTTTAACCCCAAGCTTCTTGATTAAATAAAACCAAATAAATATTTCTCCAAATAAATTCATTTTTGAGAACAAATTATATTTAAATCGAGATCTCATTTGAATTAATTTTCAAGGTTAATCTCAATAATAGTCCAATTTTGATAAAAAAATTAATTTAAGTAACAAAATTTATACAATCTCGTATATGTAAATACGAAAATGTATAAGCGTCACTTAAAATATTAAATTACCCCACAATAAATATTGAAGAGCACATTTATCTAGAGGAAATAAATATTTCAATTTTATTAAAATCCGAAGAAACTTAGGATTTAATTTAGTCACGGAGGGCAAAAATTAGGTGTCAACATTATGTTTAAGGGTCGTACATGGGTGAAAAGACCCAAAATCCCCTCACCCCAAGTGAGAAAATTAAAAACTGCACGAAAATTAGGCCTTGGCGTGGCATGCCAACATCACGAAGACTATCCTCCGTGCCACGCCAATATCGCGAAGGGTAGCCTCCGTGACACGATAAAAACTCAGAGGTTAACCTTAGTGGCACGATGATATCATGGACCCCTACTGCCTAGGGGTCCCAAAATATCCCCAAACCCTTTCCAAAAATTTCAAAACTCTTATGAATTACCCTTTTAACATCCTTAAACACATTTCAAGTCATAAATCGATACTACGGACATGAGAAGGCCAAAAATAAAATGCTCAAAATTTTATGGGTATTACATTTAGCCTCTCCCTCCCTTAGGATTATTCATCCCCGAATGATGAGTTAGGACACTTTTAGCACGAGAATAGCAAGAACACACCCGAATCAAATAACAAACTCAGAAAGTAACAAGAGGAAAATAAAACTCATACCTTAAGCACTTTTGTTCGACAAATAGAACTAGAATGGATACTTAGCCTTCATATCCTCTTCAACTTCACAGACAGACACCGCGTCGCAGTGGAGTGCAAACTAGCACTAGTCTTTTTCCAGTAGCGCAATATGATTACGTCGTGTCACACTAGAGGCGAAAATGGCGCTCATCCTTTTGCAGTGAGCCACTGCGATAGCAGCGCGTTGAGGTGGGGCCCAAAATCAGGATTTTCCAATTCCAAGTTAAATTTTACAAAGGGCAATCACTACAAGAAAAAGGGCTATTAGGGACGAGAAAAATGGTCCCTAAAAGTCTATTTCTAGTCTCTAAATGTCAATAGGGACGGGAAAAATCTGGTCGCCACCCGTCCCTAAAGTCTCCGTCGCTAAAGATCAATTACGACGACATTAAATTCCCGGTCGTTAACGATTATTTGCGACCAAAAAAATTCTGGTCCTTATAATTCTTTTAAGGACCATATTTCTGGTCCCTAAACATACAAATTGATTGGGGTGTACAATATTCAGGGACAAGCTTAACTAGTCCTTAGAGGTGTGATGCTACCAAAAATTTGGTCCTTATAGAAAGAAACAAATTCTGGTCCCTAAAGCTCTGTTTATAATTTAAGCGAATGTGCAGTAGTTTTAAAGAATGTTTCCTAAGATATTATACCATTTCAAAGATAGATAATCTCAAATGCACATATAAACAGAGTTATCACTTGTATTGATTATAAAATATGTATTAACATCGCAAAGAACCAATGCTACAGAAAATATTTAAGAAATAATACTATTACACCGTCATTAGCCCACAAAGGCTAACATCCTTCGTACATATTCTAATGTTTTGTTCAATAATCCTAGAAAAATGACCAAAAATTTGTCAACTTGTTTGAAATCATCATAATTCGTAGCAATTGAAGCTTCAAATCTTGTGTAGAGTTAGTTCAGGCCTTCTCTCTTGTACCTACAGTAAATGTAAATAGTAGCAATTGAATCATTTCAAGCATAAAAGAAATCACTAGTCATATCAATATCCAGCTGACACTCAAACACCACGAATCAAGATAAATTCTATATATGTAGCAGTTATTCGTACACTACAACATAATCTAATCAAACTGGATTTTATATCTACTACTATATTTCACGACCATCAATATACAGAGATTAAGGTGAAAGGTAGAGAAAAACTGACATTATCATACTGCATTTCAGTTTAGTAGTAAAGAGATTTTTTTTGGTTGAGAATGCGACATAAAAGAGATACAATTTATTCTCATTCAAACAGAATAAGCTTTACAGGTGTTAACAATTAGATTTAAATTGGTGATGACATTATTCATTAGCTGAAGGACACAACTTGAGAGATTTTTTTTTTGGTTACAGACTGAGCGATCTTGATGTGACTCTAGGGCTAAATACAAATATTTGTTAACTGATCTAACTAGATACACTATCGTATGGTATTGAAAGTTTCCAAGTCTTGCAAAGATTGCAGATGAGGGAAAACAAACCTGCATCATTTCTAGCAGCTGAATAATCTAGATCCTGCCGAGAATACAATAAATGAGGAAAGCATAAATCAGCAGAGCACATAAAATCTCTCATCAAAGCAAAGAAATGTATAATCATTCAAGCCCATTTTAACAAAAGCAACTAGTAGATACATAATCTAGTAGTTTGGAAAACAAAGAAAAATGGGACAGAAGGTAACCTCCAATGTCCATGTTCATCTACATGAAGTCAAGATCTACACTCGTACGTATTGCTACTTACTAGAACTTTTTAGAAGCAAGTTATTCAATCAGGCATTACTACGTTGAGACCTAACACTATCAGTAAGGATCCAAAGAAAATCTTTTCTTTTCATTCTCTCCCTTTCTACGAGTTCCAAAGAACTACCCATACTGAATAAAAAAGAGCAACATAAAGGTAAATAAGACATAAGGAAACAACCCTGACAAGACCGGAGAGATATAAATACTCAACTTTGATAAAATAGAGAGGTACTCAATTAATAACGTAGCAATTACCTGTAATTTCTATTCAACACATCATAAACAGAAAAATAACATTGCAGTATATATACATGAGAGATAGATAGAACTGAAGCTCCAAAAGAGAAAAGCATACAAAACTTAGCTAGCACACTTACATTTAGGCCCCCTCCGGATTGGCATTAATGACATCTGCAGTCATCATATTGTAGGATAAACCTTCGAGTTTACATGGATAGTCTCCGGCTTCTATGGAATGATCCAGCATATGCATATTTGTCTCATTATATGAAGCATCTGTGTTAGGTCATTCAGTGCCTATACCTTTATCTGCAAAGCTCGGGTTGACATTCTCTGCTGCTATATCTTGTGAACTAGTTGCAATTTCAATTGTAGCACTGTTTTGGGCAACCTCTAATAGAACTAAATCATTTATCATATTTTCAGGTCCATCTTCAGCTTCAGAAGTAAAGTAGTTGCTTTCTGGTAAGTTCAACTTTTTTGGTTCTTACAATTTGGTAGCTTACATTAATCTAATGAATTTAGTACATTAATTTGAGAAAGTATTTCTCCAGGATTACAACAGTAGTACGCACCTCAACTAGCTTCATAAAGAGAATATTCAACAGAGGTTCACCTCCTTAAAACCAATGCTACATCAATTAAGACATCTGCAACAGAGGACACATGGCAACATCTCACAGTAAATTAGCATGGTGGAAAAGAGAATCTCTTACATTTCTTTTCAAAGTCCGATGCTTCACCAGCATCAAATGAAGGTTCTCCTTATTGGAAGGGGTATGGAACTCTAATCCTGTGAAAAAGACAATGAAATGAGAGAAGAATATCTTCAACTATTACAGATTATAAGTTGCATAACATTGAGCAACACTTGAATGCACCAAATGGAATAAACAAGTACATTATGAACTACAGAAGCATTTAAAATAAAATGTAAATAAGTAAATTGAAAGCTTGGAGAAGGAAACCACCACCTCATAAGTTACAATAACAAATGAACAATACCACCATTGAAGACGCGTGGGTAGAGAAAATAGTAAACTATTTGTCCTTTAAGTACTTACAACTGATTTCAGAAAATAATGTATCTACTCCATACTTATTAACTAGCAAATATAACAAAAATGGCTTAATTACACTCATATACATGGGTTTTTTCCCTTCACCAGCTCAAACACCAGCAATTAATCATATCTTCTAATTTTTATTTATATGCAGTCACCATAAATCATCACAAAACCAGACACTCAAAACTTCAATATGAAGCTAATGATGATTTCAACTTCTTTATATGTCAGAATTATGACATTATCATTCATTATTTTTTGATTCAAAGTCAACAAATACAATGATTGACAAAATCTGTATAGGTATATACCTTCCCCGGACACCGCGCATAGCGGTAGCTTTAGTGCACCGGGCTGCCCTTTTTTTTAGTCAACATAGACAATGATTGACAAAATCTATATAGGTTCTATTGATAGAAATTCTGCCACAAAATGTATATCCGATTATTGCCTTTGTCAATAATCCTCAAGGTAGAGGCAAGCCTGAGTACAACCATATGTAAGTGCAACCGGTAAATAAAGAGCTATACTTGGTGAATGAAGACATTGTTGGACAAATATAGATTTTCCATCATCGATTCTATATACATCTATAAATTATGTATTGAGCTACACAATTAGAACTAGTTCACTGGGTTCTATACTTAAATCAATATGAATTAAGTCCTAAACAAGATAGTTGTTCTACAGTGAATCTAGTCATTTTCCCAAGCCCCAAATCGTGAATAACAGAGGATTAAACCTATTCTAAGCCTATTATGCTCACTTTTCATCAACTTTCTCTCAAAGAAACCCTAGAACATCAAACCTTCATCCCAAGAAATCCAAATTCCACCATTCTTTTTCCAAGAAAACTCAAAAGTAGGATTCCCAATTCAAGAACTTCAAGAAATCATCTTCAAAAGCACAAATAGGAATTCAAGTTCAAGCTTCTTTTATCAATTTCATCAATTAAGGTATGTGGGGTTATGAGTAAGGATAATCTTTCATCCTTGTGCCAAAAACTAGTTTTAATCACAAAGTTACATGATTTTGTATTATTATCTATGAATGTCAATTTAGGGTTCATACTCAAATATTGCTATTTGGAGATTATGATATTTTAAGTGATTTAGACGATGAATTGAATGGCTATTTTCATATTTTCATATTTTCATGCATATGATATAAATTTCCAGATTTAGAATTGAATTTCAATGCTTACATTATTAAGCATGAACTTTACTATGATTTGACATAAATTTGATGCGTGGGTTATTAAGCCCTAGTTTGAATGCTGATATTTCAAGAATGACTATTCTCTAAGCATCCCATGAATGGTTATTTTCAGATTTTAATAAAGATTTGATCTTTTGACCTCAGCTTAGACATGGAATCAACTTTACAGTTTCAGTTACAGTTTAAAATAACTGATATACAGTTGGTTTCCATTATAAGCCATAATACTAGTTTTTAAAGTGGATTTCCTACAGAATAAGCATACAGATTAAATGGAGTAGTATTTAGCACCGAGTTGGGCATGTTTACATGCCCCAGAACTATGAGCCAATGTAGGTTCAGATTATCAGATTATTTCTATTTCTGTATGGATGACAGATACAGATGTGATCACTTAGATTAGGTTATACTCCTTGGTATGAGTATGACACCTCTTCCTAATGTGAGGTTTTCCCATAAGGGAACTAGACGTTGGACTCCATGTTAGATCACATGTTTTTTATTGGTTAGAAGAACCTCCCTACAACCTACAGAAAAGAATAATAGAAAACCTTTCAGAACTAAGTGTAAAGGCTCACAACTTTATTCAGATGTTGCTTTATAGAAGACATTAGCTACAGATTTTATTTTTTAGATTTCAGATATAAAATCGAGTTCTTTCTACACTTAGACAACCTGATTTTCAGACAAAACACTAGTAAAACTTTTAGAAACTAAATACTATGGCTTACTAGATTTATGCAACATGTTTTGCTATTAATGATTATGATTTTCAGTTTTCAGTTATTCAAGATAATGTGAGTCATCTACCTTTAGCATGCATTATGTTATAAATTATGATGATATTGAGACATTGTTTTACTTATCCATTCAACCCCATATACTCAGTACAATCCAGAAGTACTGATCCACATATACGTCTATGTGCTATGTTGTCTCATAATGTAGGTTCAGGTGCTCAGTTTCAGTAGCGTGAGTGATTTCGAGCATCTCTATCTGCATCCTGACAGTTGGTGAGTCCTTATAGTTCGGGACCCAGTTATTCAGTTTTTCAGCTTATTAGTATAGATGATTTACTATTTTCAGATAGTTTGAGTCAGCTGGGGGTTTGTCCTAGTGACTCTATAGTTATTAGTAGTAGAGGCTTGTCGGACTTCTAGATATGATTCAGATTTCCAGTATTGGTTGATCATACTCTTAAGTCTAGTATTTTCAGATATTATATTCAGATAATTTTAATTAGCTCAGACAGAATTATGCATCTTAGCTTTGATTATATATCTTTATTTCCTCTATTGTGAGCTTTAGATTTAGTAGAAAGCAGACAGGGTTAGCTTAAGGCTACTCGTAGTCTTGAACACCGTGTTATGCCTCAGGATCAATTTTTGGGGCGTTACAAAAGGTCATAGTATTTAACTAGAACTCACACTTAGAAAATTTTGCATACAACTTTTGATCCTTAAGAGTCTATAACATAATTCGGAGGTGATTGGCATGATCCTCCTCACTCTTATAATATACCAAAATATCATGAAAAAACACTATCACAAACAAGTCCAAAAACTGTATGAAGACCCAATTCATAATATCCATAAATGTTGCCGGAGCATTAGTCAACCTAATTGACATAACCAGAAACGCATAATGACAATACTGATTTCTGAAAGAAGTCTTAGGAATGTCAACCTCCCTAATCTTCAACTAATGATAACCCGACCGAAGATCAATCTTAGAGAAGCATCTAGCACCCTGAAGCTTGTCAAAAATCTTATCAATCTTAGGAAGAGGGTACTTATTCTTCACTTTTACCTTATTCAGCTAACAATAATCTCTACACATCGAAGGGACCCATCCTTCTTAAGTTCGAAAAGTAATGGAGAATCCCATGGGGAAACACTAGGATGAATGAAACCCTTATCAAGAAGATCTTTCAATTGCTCCTTAAGCTCATTTAGCTCAGTCGAAGCCATTCTATAAGGAGGAATATAAATAGGACGGGTATTCGATAGAAGATTAATCCCAAAATCTATTTCCCTATCAGGAGAAATACTAGAAAGGTCATCGGAAAACACTTTGGGAAACTCATTAACCACATGGACATATCGTAAAGAAGGACTTTCAGAATTAGAATCCTTAATATTAACTAAATGGTATAGACACCCTTTGGAAATCAACTTCCTGGATCTAATATAAGCAATAAACTTCCCCTTAGGTACTAGGGAAATCCTTTCCCACTCAACTACTGGTTTATTCAGGGAATGGAAACTAACCTTTCGGGTCCTACAATCAAGAGATACATAATACGAATGGATCCAATCCATCCCCAAGATAACATCGAAATCCACTGTATCCAATTCTATCAAATTTACCAACGTCTCTATTTGAAAGATAGACACTTGAAAGATAGACATCACACAACCCTTATAGACTATTCTAGCCACAATAGAATCACCTATCGGGGTAGACACAGAAAAGGGATCGGAAATACTCTCAAGACCCAAACCAAAGTGCACAGCCTCATAAAGAGTCATATAAGAAAGGGTAGACCCTGGATCAAGTAAATAATACACACCACAAGAGAAGAGTTATAACGTACCAGTAATAATATTAAGAGATGCCTTAGATTCCTGGAGAGTAGCAAGAGCGTATAGGAGAATTTGGCCAGCGTTAGAACCAGAAGTAGCATCCTTTGGTGCAGAAGCTAAAGATGTGGCAACCAAAACTTTATTAGCACTTGTATCTACTCTAGATGAAAGACAATCCCTCTGCATATGACCTAGTTGACAATAATTATAACACTAATTTCTTCCTTTCTCATAATGACCACGGTGAAGCTACCCATAAAATCTACAAAGGGGACAAGACGGGGTTGATTGAGCTCCACTACCCTGAGATTAGGAACCCTGTTCCTTAGAACCACAGCCTATCTGAAAATAGCGACCGACTGAAGTCTTTGGATGACAAGCAATGGCAGACGAATGTGAATACCCCCAATTTATCTTCTTAGTCCAGTATCTATCATTTTTTTTGACTCTTCTGCTAATCGCCACTCTGCTCTGAATATCTAAACTTCTTATCTTTCCTCTCTCTAATATCTGCCTGTTTCTTCTTCTCATCCTTAACCTGCTGCATATAAACCACAAGTCTGGAGATGTCTATGTCGTTGTTCAGTATAGAAACCTTACACTCCAATACAAGGTCATGAGACAACCCAGAAGTAAACTTTCTTATTTTGGCTCTTATAGAAGACACAAACTCAGGACCATAACATGACAACTTCTCAAACTTCAAAGCATACTCCTTCATAGTCATTTTTCCTTCTTTTAGATTAACAAAATTCACAGCCTTAGCTTCCCTCAACTTCTAAGAAAAGAAGTGATCAAGAAAGGCCCTTGAAAAGTCATCCCACAGAGCTTGCTCAGCATCATTACCCATCAACTTATCTAACTCTTTATACCACTAATAAGCTACATCATTGGCTGATATGTAGCAAACTCTATGCCCTCTAAATTAGTAGCATGCTTCACCCTAAAGATATTTTCCATCTCATCAATGAATCCTTAACGATCCTCCTTAAACTTAGAATCGATAAAGGTTGTGGGATTCAACTTAATAAACTAGAAAACTCTCATGACCTTAGAAGAATGAGCAATCAAACCAACCCAGTCAAACTGACAAGATTGAGATTCCACAAGTTGAGTTAGTAGATTAATCGACTGGCAAAACTCTGCATTAGAAATATCACTCTGGAGCACATAGGCATGAGCAACATCATCCCAGAAAGCTCGAGGAGGACTAGTAGGAATTGGTGGAACTCCATGCGGGGCAGTGAAATCATGAGCAGGGACCCTAGACCAAGTCTGCACTCCATAGGTTGGGTGAGTTCCATTCATATCATCCTCAGGAAGGACAGAGTTTCTAACTGAGTTTCTGTGAACATCACATCTTATGGGAGACATGATCTAAAATGCGATCAAGCCAGGAGTTAGAGAAGTTTCATAACACAAGACTCTACAGCTCAAAATAAAACACAAGAAAAAGAAATATTTCTAAATACTTTTTACCCTTCCTCTTATAGGTGTGGCGCTCTACACACTCATAAAAAGGATACTACAGACACGGATTTTATGGATACCCAATGACCCAAAACCTATGCTCTGCCACCAATCTTTTCACGACCCAACCTCGGCCCTGGCCGTAATGGGTATCTTAAGCCCACCGAGTGCCAGAGACCACACCACTTGCCAAGTTAATAGAACACACCATAAATAACCAAAAAGAACAGCGGAAGATAAACCAAGAAGTATATAAGAAAGAATAATTAACCCATGACAAGGTTCTAAGAATTCAACACAATATCCCAATCCACAATTATCCACAAAATCCTCTAACAAAATCAACTATAAAACTAGGTCTGGACATGCCTCTGACTATAGACGAAACGAAATCCAAAGTAGGAAAAGAAACAAATGGAAATGATAAAATCTTTCGAAGAATGGAAGCTCACCACTTCACAGCAACTCAATGAAGTGCTAATCCACCTAACACTACACAGGGGTAAAAGTAGTGTCTTTAGGCCCTACATTATGAAACAATGTAGCATCCAAGGACGGTTAGCGGGGTGAGAGCAAGTATGTAACTCCAGGAAGGGATAAAATAATGCCATGATCAAATCAGTCCAAAACCATTAAAAATCATATGCACAAATTCATATACAAATATATATAAGATGCTATGATAAGGAACAAGGTTTAACCATGATTTAAAAACCATTGACCTGGACTATGTAGATCAGGTCGTCCTAAACGCACCCATAGGCTATATAGGTCTAGCTCCCTCCACTGAAAGGGCCTCGGTGCATGTTAGCTGCACAAACTAGAGAAAATAGAGGAAAAGCTAATTCCATTGAGGCAACTAGACGTCCCTACAAAATATATATCAAGTGTGACTTGAACACACAGTTATATAGACCCCTATACCGGTAAACGTGGTTTCAAGTATTGGTCCCCTTAGGGCCTCCACCTTTCCCAATGAACTACATAACCCCCTTTAAGCCCAATTAAAACATTTGCACACAACCTCTTCATTTAACCAAGGAGTCATCCATTATGACATTTACCAAATGGTATCATCATACAAATTAATTATGCTTGCAAGCCAATTCAATGGGTTAAACCAATTAGCCAATTAGACTCCAAACATCAAATTTACAGCCATTCCATGGCCACCAGGGCCTTTCAAAATAATTCATGTTCCATTAACCTTTTATGCATTGCAAGGTTTCAAAAGTGAAGTAATTCATGTGTATATCTATGTTTCAAAATCAATTTCACAAGTTGGCTTAAGGTTAAAGACAATTCTAAACCATTAAATTATCAAATTTGGGAAACCCATGTTTCTTATTCCAATTCCCACACCCTTGCATTTAATTAGTTCCCAATCATGAAATTAAGCATAAAAATTAATTCAAAACAATGGGAATTCAATTCATGTAATAATCATTCCAAACCCCTTAACCCATATTCAAAATCAATCAATTAAATCACATGGATAACAATTAAAATACATTCCTTTCAATAAAATCAATTTAGGGAAGAGATACAAGCCTTAAACACACAAGAATTTGAAAGTAATTTGGAGCTAGGGACTCGGAGGATGAATGCACAGTGAAACCCTTAAACTTTTCTTGGTTTTTGAATGTGAGAGCAAAAGAGAGAAATTGATCTTTAAAAAACTGATGAAAATAAGTCTATTCTATGTTTAAGGGTTGTACATGAGTGAAAAGACCCAAAAGCCCCTCACCCCAAGTGAGAAAATTAAAAATTGCACGAAAATTATGCCTTGACGTGGGACACCAATATCACGGAGACTATCCTCTGTGCCATGCCAAAATAGAAGAGGGTAGCCTCTGTGACATGATGAAAATGCAGAGGTTAACCTCCATGGCACATTGAAGTCACAGATCCCTACTACCTCGAGGTCTCAAAATGTCCCAGAACCATTTTAAAAATTCCAAAACTCTCCCATATTACCCTTTTAACATCCCTAAACACATTTTATCTAAAAAATTAGTACTACAGAAATGGGAAGGCCAAAAATAAATTGCTCTAAATTTTAAGGTTATTACACAAGAGAATCACCCAAAAAATAGAACTGTCAGTCCCAATAAGTCATAAATAACTTGGGACAGTTATATAAAAGCTCTAGACTCCGAAATGGTATGAAAACAAGGAAAATAGCCATGAGGGTCATTACAACATCCACTACTAAAATGGACTTTTGTTTGAGAAAGTACAAGGATAAGGAAATACTTGATGGCTCAAATAAGTAGGGATACTGGGTGAGCGTATCACACTTGGTCTCCCAAGTAGCCTCCTTCACTGGATGGTGACACCATTGAACCTTAAATACTGGAATGTCCCTGCAGTAATACCTTCTGACCTTTCTCACAAAAATGGACAATGGCTCCTCTACAAATACAAACCTCTCGTCCAATTGAATCAAGTCCCACTGAAGTATATGCGACACATTTAGAATATATTATTGCAACATAGATACATGGAACATCCTCTAGAAGCTAGAAATGGACTAAGATCCTCGATATGAAATTATGGACAAAGGGACCCCATGTAGGAAAACCACCTCCTAATTGTAAACACGGGATATCCTCTCAACACTATAGGTTACTCAACCTCCACACTAGCAATGATCCTTCAAGGTCAGAAATATCCAAATGAACCATCATGTTAGATAAGTACTGGATGTACAAAGCTAATGACTGATAAGAAACTAAAATAAAGGCCAAGCTACCCATACTCACTGACTTTCGGCTTAAGGAAGCCTCTACCATATTCGCATTACCCAGATGATAGAAAATGGAGATATCATTGTTCTTCAGCAACTCAATCCATCTCTGCTTCCTCGAATTAAGCTTCTTCTAGGTCATAATATACTGAAGATTGTGGTGATTGGTAAAATCTCTCAGCGAACCCTATTCAAATAATGCCGCCCAATCCTAAGCGCAATTACTATCGCTGCCAACTTCAAGTCATGGGTAGTGTAGCAACACTCATGCACTCTGAACTTCCCCAATGCATATGCAATAACATGGCCTTGCTGCATCAAAACACTCCCTAAGAATACACTAGATGCATCACAGTGGACAGTAAAACCCTCGCCCTCAACTACAAAAGTCAAAACAGGAGATAAAGTTAGTAAATCCTTGAGCTTCAGAAAGCTCACATCATAACTAGCAGACCACTAAAATGGAACCTCCTTCCTGGTCAGCCTAGTCATCGGGGTTGTAAAATAAGAAAAACCCTCAATGAACCACTTATAGAAACCTACCAATTGAACAAACTCCAAACCTTAAAAGGTGACATAGGCCTAGCCCAACTATGAATACCCTTAATTTTTGCTAGGTCCATCATAATACTACCCTTGGACACTATGTTCCCTAAGAAAGCTACAAACTCAACCCAGAATTTGTCCTTTGAAAATTTGGCATAAAGCTAATGATCTCTCAAAATGTGGATCACAATCTTTAAATATTTCTCCTGCTCCACCCTACTCCTCGAATACACCAGGATGTTATCAATAAATACTATCATAAAGGAGTGTAAATACGGCCTAAAAGTGTGGTTCATCAAATCCATACAAGTTGTTTGAGCATTGGTCAACCCAAAAGATATCACCAGGAATTTATGATGTCCATAACGAGTCCTGAAGGCTGTATAGGGATATTCACAGCCCTAACTCTAAATTGATGGTAACTACATCTCAATTCTATCTTAGAAAACACTATTGCACCCTGAATCATGTCAAACAAATCATCGATATGAGGCATAGGATATTTTTTCTTCACGGTCATCTTATTCAACTTCCTATCGTTGATACAAATATAGATAGAGGCATCTTTTTTCTTCATAAATAGAATGGGAGCACCCTAAGGATATACACATAGTCTGAAACCCTTACCTAAAAGATCCTAAAGATTGCTATTCAGCTCTTTCAACTTGATAGGAGCCATACAATAAGAAGCCATAAAAATGGGTTGGGTTCCTAGCTGAAGGTCAATAAACTCTATATTACACTCAAGAGAAAGGCCAGGTAGGTCGGTCAGAAATATATCAAGAAACTCGAAAAATAAGGATGGAGTGAAGAGATGGACTCTTAATACTAACATCCTAAACATACGCAAGAAATGACTCACAACCCCTTAATTTATTCTCCTAGACTGAATGTAAAAATATTCCCTATCGGTGCATGACTAACAAAGCCCTGTGTAACGCCCCAAAAATGGGTCCCGAAGCATCACACGGTACTTAAGGCTATAAGTAGCCCCAAGCTAACCCTTTGAGCTATTTTCATAACATTCAACACTCATCGACAGAATTACTATAATCAAACATCAAGATATTCTCCATAATATCATAATTCAAGACGAAAGAGATGCGAAAAGTAACAAAATATGACCTCTCCACAAGATTGATCAATCTAACCATCTAGTCCGACAAGACTCGACTAAACTGTATAACACAAAGCCATTGGGACAGACCCCAACTGACCTTAACATCAGGGAATAAAATGATAACTCAAAATGAAAGAGTAAAATCTGAAATAACCAGTCCTCGAACCATGAGGAATCACCACTGCAGAAAATGTAGACTAATGTTCTTGGAGAATCACGTCAAGCCTGGGAATGAGCACCTGGACCTACATTATAGGGAAAACGTAGCCCACGTACGAATACATGGGTTAGTACCATGGAATATGGACCGAGTATATGAGGGTGTATGTAAGTTTTCATAAAAGTACCATATCATAAATGTTCATAGGAAAATATGCAGGCTGTAATAAGAGACTTACATAGCTCAAAATAAAATCATCATAATCACCATAGAGTAAAACACATTGGGTGAAAACATGTGAGTCATTATAGTAAATCCCAATCACTTTCATGATCATTTTCAAGTCATCAAAACGAGTAGCATTCATAACAATTCTCTTTAAGATATAGAAATATCCATCAAATTCTTTAGAAATGATAACTTTCTCAATTCACACTTTCAAACTATTACATTTTTCATCTCAATCATAAGAATACACACACACACTGGGAGTCTCTTACAACCGACATAAACCATGTGAGCTACATGGAGTCCAACATCCAACCCACGTTGGGGAGAGCTGTCCTATCCTTTCCATTGGAGTAGGACCTTAGTCTTTTGTTCACTAGTGATCACTATATCAATCAGCCTTAGGCTTACATCCTATGGGGGTACGTAGTTCTAGGAAAGCACCAATCACAGCTATACCTCCCACTCGGTGCTAAAGACTACTCCCGGACTGAGCTCAGATCATTTCGAAAGAAAATCCACAACAACGCAATTCAACAATTCATTACAAGAGCCATCATGCTACCCCTTTTTCATAATAAATCAACATGTGGATTTCTTTTCTCATTCGAGTTCAAAAATAACTCTTTCAAGACCAAAAGGTCAAATCATTCAAATATCAAGGTGTGTATAACACATTACTTCACCAAAGATCATAATCTCAAAGAGGGTTTAAATCTCATATATCAACACTTGAGCAAAACATTTCAAGATTCACTCTTTGTATAACAAACAAGTATAACTCATATGAAAATCTAGAAATTCAACTTGAAACATGATATTAACGTCAAAACTCAAGGAATTTATCTTTAAGACATCACAAAAATATCATAGTTTCTTGAACAAGAATATAGGATAATAATTTCCATCTCAAATTCATAATTAAAAAAGTAAAATCATGTATCTTAGTAAGATAATACAAATTTTTGGGCATAAGAACGAAAGGATGTTCTTGTTAAAAACCCCACATACCTTTATGGTAACAGATTCGTTGAAAGATTGGACCCTCAATGTTGATTGTGCAACCCTAGTTGTTTTTCTCCTTTAGTGCTCTTGGATGATGAACTTAGATTGATAATAGGGTTATGATGTGTTTAGATTCTATTAAATTCGTAAGGTTAAATTTAGGGGTGTGTAAGGAGTGTCAAAAGACTTAATTGCCCTAAAAATAACTCAAAACAGAGTGTTTTTACTACCTGAAACACCAAGTGTGCGCCACATTGCTTATCGCATACATTTACATATGCGCCGCATTGCTTATCGCATACATTTACATATGCGCCGCATTGCTTATTGCACACATTTAAGTATGCGCCGCATTGCTTATCGCACACCTATTCCAGTAGTTATGTGCGATTGGTTAGGCAACACACTCTACTTTGTAAAGCCATAACTCCTTGCTCGGGTGTCAGATTTTTATGAAATTAGTATCGTTGGAAAGATAATTCGATTATCTATAAGTTGGTGGGTAGAAATATGAAGAAATACCACATATTTATCATGTTATGGTCATTCAAAGATGACCCTAGTGAATTCAAACACTAAAACTTGATGGATTTCGAAACTCTTAGCTTGTACTACCTTAAGTGACTCATATAACCACACTTAACACATCATAAGCTCTTTTATAACTAGGGTACTCTTGGTAATTCATGTGCCCAAATACGGCTTACAGAATTGGGGGTTTCACATGTACGAACAATGGTTCGCTTTCTAGCTTAGGAAAGTGTGGGGCATTACAATATCTCCCCCTTGGGGACATTCATCCTCGAATGACGCTGGGTATACTAAGAGTAAAGAGAAAACAAAGGGTACACAGATGAAGCAACTTGCTAATCTTGCCTCTACTTCATTCTACATTTTGGACACAACAAGGAGTGCATGACTCATGAAATCACACCTGAATAGTATAAAATAACTGTTGAACTACTGCAATTCTGCATAGAAAAGGAATGATTTAGAGCCAAATGGTACCTTCGGCTTGATCGGGGCTTGCGAAAAATAGGTGCGGATACTTGGATCGCATATCTATCTCGGTTTCCCAAGTTGCACCTTCAACAAATTGGTTTTGCCACAACACCTTGACCAAGGGAACTTCTTTGTTTCTTAGGCTTCAGACTTGGTGATCTAAAATCTCAATAGGAACTTCCTCAAAAGAAAGACTATCTTCCACATCAGGGTTTTCTGAAGCATTTACAACAACACAATCATCAACTTGTTTCCTAATCATGGAGACATGAAAGACAGAGTGAACGGAAGATAACTCTGAAGGCAACTCAACCTCATACACTACCTTACCAACTCGGCTAAGAACTCTATAGGGGACAACATAACGAGGACTAAGTTTCCCTTTCTTCCTGAATCTCTTCACTCTATTCATGGGTGAAATATTCAAATACACCAAGTCACCAACTTCAAATTCAAGGTCTCTTATCCTCACATTAGCATATGACTTCTGACGACTCTGTGCCGTTTTTAATATTTCTCTAATCACTTTGACTTTTTCCATAGCCTTAAAGACCGAATCAGGACCACTTACAGCAGCTTCACCCACTTCAAACCAACCTATGGGTGACCTACATTTCCTCCCATACAAAGCCTCAAATGGAGCCATGCCAATGCTAGAGTGAAAACTGTTATTGTAAGAAAACTCTATCAACGGTAAATGCTCATCCCAACTCCCCTTAAAGTCAAGAGCACACGCTCTCAACATATCCTCTAAGGTTTGGATAGTCCTCTCAGCCTGACCATCTGTCTGCGGATGGAAAGCAGAACTCAAATGCACTTGGGTACCAAGACCCTTCTGAAAAGCTCTCCAAAACTGCGAAGTGAACTGAGTACTCCTATCTGAAATGATGGACAAGGGAACTTCGTGTAATCTGACTAATTCTTGAATGTACAATCTAGCGTAATCCTCAGCAGTATAAGAAGTATGCACAGGCAAGAAGTGAGCAGAAGTAGTCAATCTATCCACAACAACCCAAATAGAATTATGATGGCATTGGGAAGGAGGTAAACCATCCACAAAATCCACGTTTATCTCTTCTCACTTCCAAGTAGGAATACCAAACTCCTGCATCATACCACCAGGTCTTTGGTGTTCTACCTTAACCTATTGGCACGTCGGACACTTAGCCACAAATGCTGTTATATCCTTCTTCATGCCACTCCACCAATAGATTTCCCGCAAGTCGCGGTACATCTTGGTGGCACCAGGATGAATAGAATATCGCGCGCCGTGCGCTTCAGCCATAATTCTCTGTCTCAGATCATCAACATTCGAAACACATAATCTATCCTCCAATCTCAACACACCATCTTTCCCTTGGGAGAAAACCTCCACCTTTTGGTCCTTGAGTGATTCTTTTAGTCTGACCAAACTAGCATCTAAGTTTTGTTTCTCCTTTACTTACGAAATCAAGGAGGATTTGGAACTACTCTGCACCCCTATACTACCTTCAACAGAGTCAAACAACCTAACCCCCAGTCTAGACAAACGGTGCACATCATGAGCCAACTCTTTCTTACCCTCTTCAATAAGAGAAACACTACCCATAGACACCCTGCTTAGGGCATCTGCCACTATATTGGCCTTACCCGGATGGTACAACACACTCATATCATAATCTTTTAACAACTCTAACCACCTTCTCTGCCTAAGGTTCAACTCCCTCTGGGTAAATATATATTGTAAACTCTTATGATCAGTGAAAAAATCAACGTGAACACCATACAAGTAGTGTCTCCAAATTTTTAAAGCAAACTCAACAGCAGCTAACTCAAGATCATGGGTGGGGTAATTCTTCTCATAGGGTTTCAACTGTCTAGAAACATAAGATATCACCTTACCCTTCTACATCAATACACAACCCAAACCAACTCTAAAAGCATCACAATATACTACAAAACCCTCAACACCATCAGGCAAGGTCAAAATAGGGGCTGAAGTGAGTCGAGTCTTCAACTCCTGAAAACTCTTTTCACAAGAATCGGACCACAAGAACTTCACTTTCTTTTGGGTCAACCGGGTCATAGGAGACTGTATAGAGGGTAAACCTTCAACAAAACGGCGGTAATAGCCAGCTAGACCTAAGAAACTTTGGATGTCAGTTGGAGAGATAGGTCTAGGTCAGTTTCTAACAGTTTCTATCTTTTGGGGATCAACTCTAATACCTTCGGAAGAAATGATATGAATCAGAAAAGCAACTGACCTCAACCTGAACTCACACTTGCTGAATTTGGCAAACAATTGATGGTTTCTAAGAGTTTGCAAGACAATTCAGAGATGATCTGCTTATTCATTCTCACTAAGAGAGTACACTAGAATATCGTCTATAAATACGATAACAAACATGTCAAGATATGGTCTGAACACTCGATTCATGAGGTCCATGAAAGATGCCGGGGCATTAGTTAACCCGAAGAACATAACAAGAAACTCAAAATGACCATAGAGAATTAGGAAAGCTGTTTTCGGGGTGTCACACTCCCTAACTTTGAGTTGATGATAGCCGGATCGAAGGTTTATCTTTAAGAAGTAACTTTCACCTTGCAATTGGTAAAACAAATCATCTATTCTAGGAAGAGGATACTTATTTTTGACAGTGAATTTATTCAACTGGCAATAGTCAATACACATACGCAGGGAACCATCTTTCTTTCTCACAAATAACATAGGAGCACCCCAAGGAGAAACACTGGGCCTTATGAAACCCTTATCTAACAGATCTTTTAGTTGCTCTTTCAACTCCTTAAGTTCTGAAGGTGCCATACGGTAAGGAGGAATATAAATGGGCTGAGTATCGGGAAGAAGATCGATCCCGAACTCTATCTCTCTATCAGGAGGTATCCCTGGGAGATCTTCTGGAAAGACATCAAAAAACTCATTGACTATGCTAACTAACTGGAGAGTTGGAGTCTCAGACTTAGTTTCCTTGACTCTAACCAGATGATAAATGCACCCCTTCAAAATAAGTTTTCTAGCTTTAATATATGAGATAAAATGACTCTTGGGAGATACAGAACTCCCAGACCACTCAAACACAGGTTCATCAAAAAACTTAAACTTGACCACTCGAGTACGACAATCTATAGAGGAATAACAAGAATGAAGCCAGTCCATACCCAAAATAACATCAAAATCCACCATGTCTAACTCAATCAGATCAGCCAACATGAATCTATGAAGAACTGTAACAGGACACTTTCTATACACTTTTTGGGCAACAATCGAATCACCCACTGGGGTAGAAACTAAGATAGGCTCAGGAATATTTTCAGGACTCATTTCAAAGTTCACAGCAATTAGATGTGTAACATATGAAAAACTAGACCCAGGGTCCAACAAAACATAGATATCAAACTGAAGTATACGGAGCATACCAGTAACAACGTCGGGAGAGTCCTCCTGCTCCTGGTGAGATGGCAAAGCATAGAACCTATTTTGGCGCTGACCACCAGCAGTGCTAGAAGAGGCTCCCTGAGCTGGGGCTGGGCGAGTCACCTGAACTAGATCACTAGTAGTCTGAGTCTGAGTCTGAGGGCGTTTATCACGACGCCCTTTCCTGGCATGTTGGCACTCCCTAAGTTTGTGACCTAAGTCACCACACCCGAAACAACCTTTATTCTCATCCCAACACTCACCCGGGTGGGTCCTACCACACTTAGGACATGGAGGATAATTTGGATTACTACCAACACTGTACTGGGACCTGGCTGCATATGACCTGCTGCCTTGCTCCTTCCCACCCCTAGGTACGGGAGCACTAGCAGACAAGGGTGCTGGTGTAGATGAACGGTTCTAAAACTGAGGGCGATTCTCTCCCTGCGATCTAGTCTTACCCTGTACGTACTGGTCGGACCTAGCTCTCTTATTACCTCTCATTCTATCCCTCTCATTGATCTTATCTGCCTCAATCTATTGGGCATGAGTCATCAGCCTGGAAAGATTCATCTCACTATTTAACATAGCAGACCTGCATTCCTTAACAACATAGCTAGACACTCATGTCATAAATTTACTCATACTGGCCCGATTATCAGCTGCTAAGTCAGGAGCATATTTGGCCAACTGATTGAACTTCAGAAAGTACTCTTTAATAGTCATAGAGCCCTGTCGCAAGTTCATGAACTTCTCTACCTTCGCCTCTTTCATCTCTAAAGGGAAAAACTTATCCAGGAATGTATCCTGGAACTCCTGCTAAGACGTAGGGGTGGCACCCTCACCTCTACCCTTCCTCCAAGAAACTACCTAATCATAAGAAAGGTCTTTCAACCGATATGCTGCCAACTCCACACTATGCTACTCAGAGACATGTATCACCTGAGTAATCTTTCGCACCTCCTCCAAGTACAACTGTGGATCCTCATCTGGCTTAGACCTATAAAACTCTTACGGATTTATCCACATAAAGTCACGGATCCTCGCAGCAACTGAATCATCTCCCTACTATTATGGAGCCGGGGCCGGATTGGCATAAACATTCGCAGTGACAGCTTGGGCCAGCGCCTGCAAGGCTGCCTAAAATTTGGCATGGGACACATTTTCATTCAGTGGGTCAGCAGTCTGGGGTAGCTGGCCATCGTTATTTCTTCTAGCTCGGTGAGAAGGCATATTCTGAAAGAGAAGAGTAAGAATTAATAGCTGAAAAGAAGAAACTGTAAGCATGATGGACTT
This sequence comes from Capsicum pubescens, assembly GCA_030864215.1. Taxonomy (NCBI): domain Eukaryota; kingdom Viridiplantae; phylum Streptophyta; class Magnoliopsida; order Solanales; family Solanaceae; genus Capsicum; species Capsicum pubescens. The sequence continues at coordinate 79,104,226 of CM061541.1, read as the reverse complement.
CTAAAACAAAGAAATAAAATTTTTTCCTAAAACGTCTCATAGCCTCTTGCTCATAGATATGACGCGCTACACACCGATGATCAAGACTCTACTTAACGCGGCTTGCCAGACTCCCTAGGACTCCAATAACCTTAGGCTCTGATACCAAGTTTGTAACACCTCAAAAACGGGTCCCGAAGCGTCACACGGTGCTTAAGGCTACAAGTAGCCCCAAGCTAATCCTTTGAGCCATTTTCATACCATTCAACACTCATCGACAGGATTATTATAATTAAATATCAAGATATTCTCCATAATATCATAATTCAAGATGAAAGAGATGCGGAAAGTAAAAAATACGACCTCTCCACAAGATTGATCAATCTAACCATCTAGTCTGACAAGCCTCTACTAAACTGTATAACACTGAGCCATTGGGATAGACCCCAACTGACCCTAACATCAGGGAATAAAATGATAACTCAAAATAAAAAAGTGAAATCTGAAATAACCAGTCCTCGAACCATGAGGAATCACCACTGCAGAAAATGTAGACCAATGTGCTAGGAGAATCACGACAAGCCTGGGAATGAGCACCTGTACCTACATTATAGGGAAAATGTAGCCCACGTACGAATACATAGGTCAGTACCATAGAATATGGACCGAGTATATGAGGGTGTATGACAGTTTTCATAAAAGTCCTATATCACAAATATTCATAGGAAAATATGCAGGCTGTAATAAGAGACTCACATAGCTCAAAATAAAATCATCATAATTACCATAGAGTAAAACACATCGGGTGAAAACATGTGAGTCATCATAGTAAATCTCAATCACTTTCATGATCATTTTCAAGTCATCGAAATGAGTAGATTTCATAACAATTCTCTTTAAGATATAGAAATATCCATCAAATTTTTTAGAAACAATAACTTTCTCAACTCACACTTTCAAACTATTACATTTTTCATCTCAATCATAAGAATACACACACACGCTGGGAGTCTCTTACAACCGACATAAACCATGTGAGCTACATGGAGTCCAACGTCCAACCCACGTTGGGGAGAGATGTCCTATCCTTTCCATTAGAGTATGACCTTAATCTTTTGTTCACTAGTGATCATTATATCAATCAGCCTTAGGCTCACATCCTATGGGGAAACGTAGTTCTATGGAAGTACCAATCATAGCTATACCTCCTACTCGATGCTAAAGACTACTCCCAGACTGAGCTCAGATCATTTTAAAAGAAAATCTACAACAACGCAATTCAACAATTCATATAAGGAGCCATCATGCTACCCCTTTTTCATAATAAATCAACATCTGGATTTCTTTTCTCATTCAAGTTCAAAAATAACTCTTTCAAGACCAAAAGGTAAAATTATTCAAATATCAAGGAGAGTATAACACATTACTTCACCAAAGATCATAATCTCAAAGAGGGTTTAAATCCCATATATCAACACTTGAGCAAAACATTTCAAGATTCATACTTTGTATAGAAAACAAGTACAACTAATATGAAAATCTAGAAATTCAACTTGAAACATGATATTAACATCAAAACTCAAGGAATTTATCTTTAAGACATCACAAAAATATCATACTTTCTTGAACAAGAATACAGGATAATAGTTTCCATCTCAAATTCATAATTAAAAAAGTAAAATCATGTATCTTTGTAAAATAATACAAATTTTTGGGCACAAGAACGAAAGGATGTTCTTGTTGAAAACCCCACATACCTTTGTGGTAACGGATTCGTTGAAAGATTGGACCCTCAATGTTGATTGTGCAACCCTAATTATTTTTCTCCTTTAGAGCTCTTGGATGATGAACTTAGATTGATAATAGGGTTATGATGTGTTTAGATTCTATTAAATTCATAAGGTTAAATTTAGGGGTGTGTAAGGAGTGCCAAAAGACTTAATTTCCCTCAAAATAACTCAAAACGGAGTGTTTTTACTACCTGAAACACCAAGTGTGCGCCGCATTGCTTATCGCATACATTTACATATGCGCTGTATTGGTTATCGCATATATTTCCATATGCGCCGCATTGCTTATCGCATATATTTTCATATGTGCCGCATTGATTATTGCACACATTTAAGTATGCGCCGCATTGCTTATCGCACACCTATTCCAGTAGCCATGTGCGATTGGTTAGGCGACGTACTCTACTTCGCAAAGCCATAACTCCTTGCTCGGGTGTCAGATTTTGATGAAATTCGTATCGTTGGAAAGCTAATTCGATTCTATATAAGTTTGTGGGTAGAAATATGCAGAAATACCATGTATTTATCAAGATATGATTATTCAAAGATAACCCTAGAAAATTCAAACACTAAAACTTGATGGATTTCGAAACTCTTAGCTTGTACTACCTTAAGTGACTCATATAACCACACTTAACACATCATAATATCTCTTATTACTAGGGTATTCTTGGTAATTCATGTTCCTAAATATGGCTTATAGAATTGGGGGTTTCACATGTACGAACAACGGTTTGCTTTCTAGCTTAGGAAAGTGTGGGGCATTACACCCTGCCACACAACTAGGGGTAAACCAGGCAAGACTAAGGTAAGAGTCTTAGAAAAATATTCCAAGACCGCATCGTAAGGAGATAACCAATCCATGCTTAGAATCACATCAAAATCTTCCATATCTAGGACAATTAGATCAATTTGAGTATCAAAATCTCGAACAGACACCAAACAAGATCTATATACCTAATACACTACTAAATAATAACCCATAGGGGTAGTGTAAGACCCCTCAAAGTTCCCTCATAGTCTGATCCTTAGAGCATATCAAGTAAAGTGTAATTCCAACCCTAAAAGATTGAGAAGTGACTTCCTAAGTGAGTATCATGTTAACCATGTGGAATTTCTCCAATTTCAATTTTTTATCATATGGAAAATTTGATAAGCTTTCCGTCGATATAAGATTCTCCCAAATCCGATACCCGAATAAGAAGTTATGGCTAATTTAAGTCGTAGTCGTAAAACAACGTCATTTTAGTGCTTGGCGCATTGCGGAGAGGGTCCATTTAAAAATTTCAAATTCCAATGGAACTCCACGATAGTGGAGCATCGAGGAGGACCCCAATTTCCCAATAGTCAATTTCTAGTGGCCTGGCACGATTGTCATGCGTCGTGTTGAAGTTTCAGGTCCCAACTAGTGGGACAACGTGATGGCTCTGTGTCGCGGTTACTATCAGATTCCTATTTGTCAATTTCCACTGATCCACCACGATTGTGGCATATCACGGTGGCCCATAAAATTGGGTTCCCAGTTCAATTTTTCAAGCTTCGTACAGAAGTTAAAAAAAGCATTTTGGACTTTTTCAAAGCCTCTTAAACCGTGCAAACCCCAAATTAAAGTTATTTACAAGCATTCTATGAAGTTTTTCACAAGATTTCTCTCATCAAGAACCCTAAATATCCAAAACCTCCTCCAAGAATCTTAAGAATCCACCATAGATTTTCTAAATTGAGTCAAGAGTCAAGGTTCCCAAGTCAAGGGCTTCAATAACCCTCATTCAAGTGTACGAATAGAGTTCCAAAAGCGAGAGTTCATCCAAAGCTTCTAATTCAAGATATGTGGGGTTTTGAACAAGGGTAATCCTTTCACCCTTGTGCCCAAAAGCTTATTTAAACTACAATTCTCTGTAATTTATGAGATTTTACAGGAAATTGAATTGGGGGTTTTCACCTATTGTTATTGGTTGCAAGCTTTTGATGTTTCCCTTGAATTGAGAGTCTAATGGCATTACTTTTACATGTTTTCTTGAGAAATTGAAGCTGGGTCTGTACCTCATGATTTTAATCCTTGAGAAGTTAATAGCTGAAATGTTTGAAACATTGAAGTATATGGGTATGTTGAGATATTGAAATAAATTGCTGAAATTTCTAGATTTCTACATGAGTTATGAATCTATATGCCATCTATTATGCTTTTGATGAGTTTTAACTTGATATTGAATTATGGGTTATTAATCCATACTTGAGACTTGAGATTTTATGAACTCTTGTGCTATAAGCACCCATGATTTGAGTATTCTGAGATTGTTGAGAAATGTTTTGACCTAATGGTCATTGAGTTTTGAAATCCACTCTACTACATGAGATTACAGATTTGATTATTGGGTTCTTATTGAACCATGAGATTATTCTAAAGTAGATTTTCATGAGATGAGTGAGATAAACTAAAGGGAGTAGTATTTAGCACTGAATGGGTAATTTACTACGGTTTCTTACCCTAAAACTACCTGCCACAGTAGGTTGGGCCTGAGGCCAAGTTTATGATTATCATTGGGCCTAAGGCCGAGTTGATATTGGGCCTGAGGTTGAGTTTGTTTAGTGATCACTCGACCTAGGTTATACTCCCTGGCAAGAGTATGATGCCTATCCCCAATTTGAGGTTTCTTCCTTAGGAGGACAAAACGATGGACTCCATGTAGCTCGCATGGTTTATGTCGGTTATGAGAAACACCCTAAATAAAAGTATTTTCCATTGAGATAAGATATTTTCCTCTAAAACTAAAATACTTTCCCTTGATATGAGTATTTCTCCCTAAATCTTGAAATGAGATATTTTCCTAACGTGAACGACATGCCTTCAAGTATGTTCCAAAGTTATATGATTTCGAATTCCAAGTATTTGAGTTCAAAAGAATTATGGGTTCTTGACCATTGAAGAAGTTTTAATCTCCATGAGACATATGCATGAGTTGAAAGTATTGCTTAAAGTTTCCTTTAGCCTTGAGTAATGAGAATAAGAGAAGAGTACAAATTTCAAAGCTGAAAGTATAATGACTCATGAGATTGTGTTACATGTTCCATTTTACATGATTCATGAGCTTCACATTTTATACTTATTCAAGCCCTGTGAGTCATTACTTATTACATGCATGATTTGATTAAAGATTATTAATGTTGTTTTATATAAATGCATGCACCCACACTGTCTTATAATGTAGGTTCAGGTGCTTAGTCCCAACCTCGTTAGTGATTTTTCAGTACCTCTATCTACATTCCTACAGTGGTGAGTACTCATGGTTTGAGGACCTATATTCAGACATTTCCATATTTTGAGAGACTATGTTGTTATTTCCAGTTCATTTCGAGTCAGTTGGGGACCTGTCCCAACGGCTCTCTAGTTCATGGATTAGTAGAGGCTTTGTTAGACTAGTTATCAGATTATGGTTGTGTTGAGGTTTCCAGTATTGTGTTCATTTGGACCGAGCATTTTCTCCGTATTTCCTTTCATATGACATAACTATGCTAGTGTTTGAATTATTTCATCTTGAATTGAGCGTTATTAGTATAAATAGGCTCAAAGGGTTAGCTTGGGGCTACTTGTAGCCTTAAGCACCGTGTGACGTCCCGGGAGGGAATTTAGGGTCGTTACAGGTAGCTATACACAATGGCACAAATAAGGACTCTGAACATAAACCCAGTCATGATGCAAAATAAAGGGAAACACATGAAAACATGTAACCAAGATTTTAAAAAAATAGAAGCTGGTTGATGGCATATAAAAATCATACCTGTGATCATAGCATCTGAAGCCTCATCCTCTGGTTTACCTGTTACAACATACAAATAACCCTATCCACTATTGGACTGGGTGCCTATCTAATTACCTATCCTACCTCCCTTTGGACCATCTTTAGAACCTTGGGGACCATCCCCATAACCCTGTACATCATTCATACCTAATGATGACACTGATATGATTAGTTGTGTAGTAAGAACTGAAGGCTCAATCATCCTATGATGAGGACACTCACGGGAAAAGTGTCCAAAAACTTCACAGTCGTGACATGCCTCCGGCAACCTGCTTTGTCTAAAAGTTCTAGTGGATCTGGAATGACCACCCCAACTTGACAATCCTAAATAAGTACCGCTTTGCAGATGACTACTTCTCAGACCACTAGAACCACAATAACCGAGTTGACCCCTATATGATATCTAAAGTGATGCCTAAACTAGATGACTAGGCTGACCTTTATGCTGATAAGGCTGATCCGTGGGGTACCTACCATGAAATCCTCGCTCTATGAACTTTGAACCGCTGTGGCACCTACTATAACTACCCTAGTAATAAGTTCTCTCATCGCTTCCCCCTTGGACCTCATGATCTAACTCCTTTATAAAATAAACACGCTCAGCTATCGCAAAAAAAGACTTCCCTTAAGTCACCAAACTCTGTGTATCCCTACGAAGCAATAATCTCAATCCCCTGACAAAGCATCAAATCCGCTCATACTACATAGGCAGAAACATAGTGGCACGTCTGGATAACTGGTGGAATCTCACCACATACTTAACCATAGACATAAAACCCTGTCTCAAATTAAAAAACTTATCTTGAAGATGCTTGCACATTCTACGAGGCATATACTTCACCAAAAAAGCCTCGGAGAACTGAGTCTAAGTCACCGGTAAAGATCCAAATAGATGAGAATCAAGCTAACCTCTCCATGAAATCCTCACTCTTATGTCTAGATGATAAGCAACATAAGCAACAACGTCCACTCCCCATGACTCAACCAATCCCTAATTCCATAACCGTTCCTCCCAACTGGATAGGAACTCATAAGTATCCTCTCCTGGGTCCAAGAAAACATGGTGGAGTCAATCTAAAAAATCGGCCCTGCATCTTCTACTTCTCTGAAGACATAATAGGAAGGGCTACTACCTACTTTTGAACTATTAATGTAGTTGGAACCTCTACCCTAGGCAATATTGCCACAGGGCATGCCCCTAAATCAACACCACCTTGTGCTGCTGGCTGGTCTTCCCCCTAGCCCACGTATTGCTGTGGTGGAATACTTGGAGTTCTTTCAGTCTTAGGAACTATAACAGGATCAGGTGATGGATTTCTGGACTGATCATGCACTGGTGTTGCTACTCTATCCTGTCCCCGACCTCTAGGTCTACCTCAAACCCTAATTAAAACTCTAGCAATAGATTTGAGATGTCGATCCTTAGCTCTCGAACCTCATATCCTAGCCATCTTCGTAAAGAGTAAACATAGTAATGATTAAAAACAAACTCAGAACCCTCACATGGAAATGGAAAGAGAAAATGAGATTTTTTTCCTAAAAATGCTTCGTATTCTGTACCAATCCACAGGACTCTACTAAACACCAACTTTAATACCAATAGTACTAGTGAAACCTAGTCTCTGATAACAAGCTTTCACAACCCAATTTCTCAAGTCATGATGGTGCCTACCTTATCCCACCAGTAGGTAAGCCAAGCCATAGCCTAAAATAATATATAATGGGCTAACAGGTGATCAACGCCTAAAATACACCTCAAATTGAGGATAAAGTCATCATTATCAAGTATAATAACCCATCTAGGTTGGGGTTAAACCCATAGGAAAAACATGGATGTATATCTCTAGTTTACTGAACTCAATAGGTTAAAGAGAAAGTAAATGGGGACGGGGCATTTATAGTGGCAGTATCGAACAAGTAGCAGTATTTAACTTTAGCTGTAAATAATTGGAGATTGACACTAGAGTGTGTTCCCCTGGTATCTCAAATTCGTAGATTTATCCTTCTTTGCTGAACTAACCCAGTAGTTTGCATGCAAAATCTGATATGTTATGTACCATTAATTTCCATGTTGACTCATTGATATATTATATCCTTTACCTTTTGAGTCTCAGGATGTTGCATTACTAACCCTTATCCTAGATTCCAATTAACTATTACCTTTTGAGTCTCAAGTTATTAGATGGAAGATAACCATCTTACATAGATAATGTTGCTTATCCTAGATCGATGGTTAAGCTTCAAATTACTATTGTAATTATCTTTTCTTAGTCACTACTCCTCTTAGGGAGTAAGTAGTAGTAATCTAAGTAGGATCCTAATGTTTGAAACCCCTAGAACATCTATCAAACTGAAGATAATACAACACATGCACAAGTACTAGTTCAGAACAACTTAGCACTTTCCCTACTTTATTAATATGCTAGGGTTCATACAACCCTAGTTAAGTGTTTTAGTCACTCATTCTTATGAAACGAACAACAGAATTCATGATTGAAGCCACTAAATAATATCACAAGAATAATTTAATAAAACTCAGAGTCTAAAACTAAATTATCATAAAAAATCTATACAAGAGTAATCTCAAGATCAAGGATGAATCGTGAAATCAAAATGTGTTTATGAATGTTAAGAGGGTGTAACGTTACTACAAAACGTAAAAAGGGTATATATAGTACACAAGGAAACCCTAAAAGTCAAATCACAAATGAAAAAGGAAATTTGAGGTTTGGTGCCACTTACTTAGGTCACATATAGACCGTATATGGACCTAGGTAAGTGGAGAACTTCTGCACAGATCCTTTAGCTCTCTAGACTTTTGATCTCTACACATACCTGGGTCACATACAGACCATATGCCGTCATAGGTAAGTGTAGAGTCTTCTTTTTTTCTGCTTTTGAGACTCTGGACTTCAAATTCTCATACATACATAGATCACCTATGCCCGGTAAGTAGAACATACACCCAAAATTGCCTCGGTAAGTAGCCAAAAACTTCAATTATCATTTTTTCTTCATGATAGCATCCAAAACTTGTTTTTCTTTAAAAACATACCCAAAACACATCATATCACACAAAACAACCTAAGAAACTTGCATATTTTCATAGTTTTAAGTGTCAAAAGTTCTACAAATCTATAGCACATCCACACGCACAACTTAGAATGTTTGCATATCCTCAGGCAACACAATAAAACAATACAAAAATACAACTCTTAACTAGGAGAATCTAAGCTATCTAAGGCAGTCAATCTACACTTTAAGCTCAAACAAAGTTACCACTTCTTATTTTATCAAGTCAAACCAATTGTGTATAAATATGAAGCATAACAATATGACTTAATAGTATCAAGATATGGAAATTACATTAGCAACAGACAACCATGCATATATACAAGTTACACTAACCAAACAAGTAAGCAACTAGTAATGCAACCTATGTTCCCTCACAATCAAAGAAGTCCCCCTCACTCATATGAAATAAGCATATCAATGCGGGGACGGTCAAGAGGCACTCACACTCAAAATTGAAGCTTAACCAATATGTGTCAAATACCATAGGCTTTACCTTATTTTCTCTAACTTGGTTTTCAGATAGTCAAGATAGGATCACTATAGGACTTTATTCGTCTTTTAATATAGGATTGGGGGCTGGTATGTTACATATGAATATCAAGTGACTAACCATCCTTGGCACTACACTAATATTGGGGTCCACACTTTAACTAATTTCCTTTTACTCCACCCTTATTTCTCCCTTTTATTCCTTATTTCACATTCAGGTTGGGTATGGTTTCTTTTATTCATTTTTTCTTTTATTTGGAATATTTTTATTTTTCTACCATACCCTTCTTTACTAACTTTTTTCTCTTCATTTTACCCTTGTTCATACCCATTCTATATCATGCACCCCTATGATAGCTACCCTCAACATAGGCAATTTGTCTGAGTTGAGGTGCACAATGTCCAAGGAGGACCAAGGAGAAAACCGGTTCATTGCAACACAAATGAGAAGGTGAAATATGTAACAAAAAATAGGCTATAAGGCTCAAACACGGGATTAATATTGGGAAGATCATTTAGATAAAAAGTGGACTAAAATAAAAAACAACCTATGATTTTTTACTAACTAACTATCCTACAACCTAGGCAAGACTAACCAGGCAAGTTCTAGATTTAACACACAAAAGAAAATAGGTAGCATCTCACACACAACCCAGAGTCATATCATAGCTACTTCCTATCCAGTTCACGCATAAGTTAGTTATGATTATCATATCCCTAATTCTGATTCCATAAGAAGATCCAAAAAATTCACACATATATACACTCTTACAATTCTAAAAAATAAAATTTTGGAGGGGTATCATTTTTCTCAAAATTAACAAAAATATGACAATTGTCCTAAATACTCAAAAATCTTCTAATTACACAAAAACAAACACAATAAAAATAAAATACATCATGACATAAATTTTAAACCCAGACATGCTAGTTCTATATCCATACCCAGACCGACAAAAAAAGATGCACTGCAGCAAAAACCCACAGTAGCTATGGTGTACCCCAGCCTCAATTGAAAACTGTGCACTGTCCCCAATGTGCTAAATATAAAGCAAGGGAATGAGGACCTACTTAGGACACACTAGGCATTTATGTCATGATTTCTCTCAGGTGAGGTTATTTGGAGTAATGGAGGAAGTGGTGGTGGCGGAACACTGCTAGAACATTTACCCGCTGCTATCTTGACATGCCTCAGCTTATAAATAACTGCAGTCTCTACTAACTTATGTCTAGCCTGTTTTAGGGCGTGGTCATATGGCATAGTGGTATCCTGCATGTCCCCCTCCCAGCCTCTCGTGGTTCTCACAATGAGAATTATATTATCATTCTCTGCAAATAAATCCAACTGTCTAGGCCCAGGCAGAGGTACCGATTGAACAAATAGGGGGTTCAATAGGGGTGGTCATGGTATGGTACAGTGCAGTATTTTAAACTTCAGTATAGTAACATTGGTTTTTGATATCTAAAAGAACAATACCATTACCATATAAAATTAGTTCGGTATGGTTCAGTATCTTTAAATTCGGTTTTGGTATTTACAGTATGGTAATTCGGTAACCATACTTTATTTGATTTCAACTTATATGTATTCATATTAAAAAACTATAAATTTAAATTTTTAATAATGTCTCAATCATATCAGACTAACAACTATCTTTGTTAATCAATAACACAAAAAGAACATTTCAATCACGATTGAGTAGTCCAAGATGCAAACTCTAAACAACATTACCTAAACTTAAGCACAATGCTCCTAAACAATAAGCTTCCCAAAAAATTTACTTCTGAATAAAAGTTACATTTATGTTTAATTGGCTAATGGATAATATATAAATATTGTAACGCCCCAATTTTCTGAACCGGAATGCTACACGGTGCTTATGACCTCGAAGGATCATAAGCTAACCTATGACTGATATCTGTACCTGTACACTGCAATATATAACGTAATAATGCGGAAAACATGAACATATAGGCCATAAGGTTCAACTAAATAAAGAATCTATCAAAACATAACATCTATATGGGTGAAAGATACACCAAAACAACTGAAAATTGAATCAAATCTGAACATAAGTCTGAATACTGAATCTGAAAGCCTCTAAGTGCTGTCTGAATAAGGAGTTGAAGGAACATGTCTCCAACTAACCCCGTAAACTAATAACTGGCTAAAATAATAATGAATCAATCAAATCATATTGTCCTCGAATGAAGAGGACTCACTGAATCTCTACGACTAGAAATGCTACTGCTACTACTGATCTGGAGCTCGAGTCTCTGAACCTATGGTGTAAAATGAAAAGAAAGAACCATAGCGCAAATGTGTCAGTACGAGGGAATGTACTGAGTATATGAGTGAGGTAGGCTAAATATAAACAGGGTTTACATGTATGAACAATGTTAACTGTCTGACTGACATGAATGTAAGAGTATAAATATGCACACATAGTAACTAAAATCGTGGGTGTATGATAGCTAGTCCTGTATGCTAATACATGGTTTACTGATGGCTAACATGACTGATATTGAAATTCTGATAACATGGGTGACCGTATCTGACAATCCTCAATCTGATGGAACTATCTGAGTTCTATACTGTAACTGAGTCTGACTGTATCTGATAGTCCTGATATACTGAAATCTAAAGACCAATCTGAGTTATTTTACTAAGAATAATTCTAAAACTGTGGGAGGTAGTTATTTAACCGACATTCCCCAATAACTCATATAGCTAAGTTGGTGTCCAATCTCTTTCCCGACTGGAGGGGTGTCAATACCGCGCCACTGGTAAGGACAGTTGTGAGTGAACCTTAGCTGGCAGGTATTCGAAAGAAGAATGGTGGAAACCCTAAACTAACAGTTTAAGCCACCTCATCAACCCGAATCTGACAGGATAAGATGTCTCAACCTACGTTGTCTACATAGTTCTAAAACATAAGGATGACTGCTAAGAATCACACCCTAAACTGGTAGGTGAGTCCCCATCCTTGGGTTCACAGAGTGCTAAATTCTACTCCCATATGAAGAGACTAAACATGATTCAACTAGCTATACATGGACAGATTAACTGACTTTCGTTGACTGACGGAGTAGTACTATTATCTGAGAGTTAACTGAGATCATGAGATTTCTGAGGTTTTCCTGAGTCACATGACTGACTGAGTTCTATAGATTATAGCTTGACTGAGATTATCGTGACAAAATGACATGGCTCTAGGCACACAGGTAATTTTTTTTTGTACGAATACCCCCAGGACTCGATAGAAGGAAATTGACACACATGACATGACTTGATCACGAGATTTGAGTCCATAATTCATAATATAATAAGTAGGGGATATCATATTTCATATAGTTATTCAATATCTTATACATTGTAGGGAATGCATGGATATATTTCGTGTACATATTGTATTCTCCATTATCTTACATACTTCATACCACCACAATAGCATCACATGAAAAACATGGGATTCATATTGAAGTATATAGCTAACATGGACTTGTCATTTAGACATCATAGAACCATACAAACATGAATTTCTATCATCCTAAGCATTTTATCAAACACCTTGCATGCATTCTTTAAGGCATAGGTGAGTTTCACACTTGCACCATATTAAACCACCTAAAGTTCATGGTTTTCAATTAACAAACACATATATTCCATGAAAACACCTTTAGACATCACATTGAAACTTAAACAACAATTGTCAACATGTACATACTCATATCACCACAAAAGTTTATAAAATAATATTTAAAACATGGTTCTTAAGCTCTATGAGCGCATTGGATCCATAGATGAACACTACACATACCTTAGAAAGGAAACCTTGATGATTTGCTGGAGAGTTCTTGGATTGGGAAACTTAATTCTCAATTATCTTGGAAAAAGGCTTGAATCTTGCTTTTGAGAGATGAGTTTGATGGAAAACCCTAATCTTGTGGTTAAGAGTGTAAGAGAGGGTTTTTAGGATGCTTAACTCAAGAAAAATGGAAAAAATTACGCCTCTTTCGGGTTATAAGTCGTGGAAGGTGAAGGAAAAGACCAAAATACCCTAATGAAATAAATTCCCAGTTGCTGAAAATCATAGCTGACGACATTTGTGACAAGGCGTTAAAAAATGTGACAAGCCGTCAAAAATATAGTCACACAGGAGCTGGAATTGATGGTTTCTGCCTAAGCCTGACGACATTTATGACAAGGCGTCAAAAATATGACAGGCCGTAAAAAATGCCGTCACACAGAAGCTGGATTTTGCCTAAGGTTGAAGACCTTCATGATAGGGCATCACAAATGTGGTAATATATCACGAATGTCATCACTTAGGAGTTGGTTTCTGCCTAAGGCTGGCGACCTTCGTGATAGAGCATCACAAATGTGGTAAGCTGTCACGAATGTCATCACTTAGGAGCTGGTTTCTGCATAAGGATGACGACCTTCATGATAGGGCATCACAAATGTGGTAAGCTACCACGAATGTCGTCACTTAGGAGCTGGTTTCTGCCTAAGGCTAACGACCTTTGTGATAGGGCGTCACAAATGTGGTAAGCTACCACGAATGTCGTCACACTGTTTTCAGCCTAACATGCTGGAGTAAAATAGGAATAACTCTTTGTTCCGATATTGGATTTAGGAGAAATTGATATCGTTGGAAAGATAATTCAATTATGTATCTGTTGATAGGTAATGAGCTCAAAAATTCCAAGTATAATGAGAGATATTCTCGTTTGAAGTTGACTATACCAATATCCTTCTCAAGAATTCAATCGGTAAGGAATGTTTTGATTCGTCTGATAGCTGGGAGTTATTTGAAGCCTTAATATACATATAACCTACTCATAAAACTATAAAATAACCATGATGCACTATGCATGATCTTGGTACATGTCTCTAATATTGGTTTGGATTTTTCGGGGTATTATAAATATATTTAATAATCTTAAATATAATATATATGGACTTTATGTATTATTTAAAAACTTTGGTGCGATATGCGATATATTGGTATTTATTGCATAAATACAAAATACCATACAAAATACAAAAATAATTTAAAACACCTACCAAATACCATAACATCCATACTGTGGTATAAAAAACTTCGGTTTTGATATGGTATTCGGTAGATACCATAGCATACCCACCCTTAGGCACAACTGGAGGGATGGCTGATATGTGGCTCTTAGTAAGAGAACATATATCTTCTCTAAGTACATCCACCTCCTCCCTAATATCACCTAGATCCGATGTCTTAATATTGTTAAACCGAGATGATACACGACCCTCAAAAACATCTATGAGTGCATGCAACTCATCTTGTAGCTTTGACATAACAGCTTGATATGAAGACTCCGGTCTAGACTTAGTCATCCCTATTGTATTCTGAACCATTGCCGAACCTATCCATATAGAGTCACCTCCTCTACCTCAATATTCGATAGCCGAGTGTCAATGACTCTCTGACTCTCCACCAAGCTCTACAAAAACTCACAAGATACTAGCATCATACCTAAAGTAGCAGGTGTAGTGGATGGTTAAAGGGACTGAAGATACATTTATCAACTCTAAAGTGGAAGTCGAGGCTGATGTAGAAGTAGCAGGGGTCCCCTCTATCAAAGTACTCAACTCAGGAGTCTCTCTATGCTCCCCCATCTCAAACTTCATTCTAATACCCACGTCAACTCTTTGTGTATCAATAGACTCTGTGGGGACTAATGGGCCCTTAGATGGTGACGAAGGCACTGTAGGGGGTGCATGGGGTCTCCTGGTAAGGATCGAACATGCTAGATCTTTCATCGTCCTAGTCTGTGTTGTGTCCATCGCCTTTACCCTCTTATCAAACTCTTTGTATTTCTGGCATGCCAACTACATCACATAACCATAGAAAAGACATGGGAATGGCAGAGTCGTAGTTCCACCAAAATCTCTCTCATGAATCTCACGGTGAATGATAGCTGAAAAATCAATATCATATTCATCCATCATGATAATAATTAGCACAGCTCCATCCCAAGTTAATACATTATCCACAATAGTCAGACATAGTCTATAACGAACAAGCAGCCACCAAAAACTAGAGGTAAAAGTGAGTGCCACCTTTTTATCATACCTTAACCCTTGATCCATGGGGTATCATCACCCAGAGATGAAATATAGCTAGTTATCCATATCTCCATCGCAACTCTCTTACTTCTGTGCTCAGCATCATGCATAATGTGTCTGTCTTGTCCAGCTCTCAAGCTATAATCACACACTGCTGTAGATTCTAGAGCAATATAATCTGAACCAAAGAGATCTCTATGGATGGTCGTGGTTGAAATATCTACCATAACCCTTTTCACATGAGTCTGATCAAGTTGGGTCTTCTCAGTATACCTCAAAAAACTTTTACTCTTTGGCATAGTCAAGGCTACTATGTCACCATATGATTCATAGAATTCCTGTAAAAAATTTGGGCTATAAGAACCTAGGGGTTGAGTTATCCCCTCCAACTGTTATTTGTCAAATGCAATCCACAACCATGGTGCATCGACCAACCCAGACAAGTCAATATGTTGCTACTCATAAATATCCCTCATGAGTTGTCCAGACTCAGTAATATGACTATCCTGCTAAAAAATAATCTAAAGTCCTTCATACACCATCTCGAGTTTACCTCATCAAGAAAATACTCTGAGACATATATGGGGTCAGACACCTGATCATGCTGAGCTGGTTTCTCTACATCAGGAGCTAGAACATGGTGTATAGACTGGTCTATACCCTTCTCATAATGGGGTACGATTAACAACTGCTCTTAAACTATTATATCCTCATCAGACTAGGGTACCACTGATGACTACTCCTCATCCGCTGTATCATACTCATCAAGTGACCCCTTCTCAGGCTGGGAGGTCTTGTGTAACTGCTATAGTAAGTAACTTAGACTCATAATAATCATAATACATATCCTCTTCATCATTATCACCACTACCCTCAACAAGATGGGGAGAATGTGGTGGTGATTTTTAGGCCGTCTTTATCCTCGGCCTACCTAGGAACTCAATGGCCTCAGCTTGTGTCTTAGGCCGAGTAAAAGTCTATAGCTTGCCCCTCTGTGATTTCTCTAAAATTTTTACACCCATCTTGGCCGTAATAATGGCCTCAGCTACAACATATATCCAACCTTTACTCACTATCCCTATCACTCTATTTGATAATGCTCTTGATTAGGACTGTGGGTACTCCTCCTCCGAACTACTACTCTTGAAAGAATCATCCCATAACATAGTAGGTGCATCCTTTTTCTTCGGTGCCATGTGTACCTGATAAATCAAGTATTCATGCCCAACAGATAATGAGGGATTGTAAAATTTGAAGAAAAACTCAAAATTCAAAAACTTCAAATTTTTCCTTAATTTTTGCATCCCTGTCACTTATTTTCAGTCCCAACAAGTTCCATATGCACATATTTACTTAGAATCAAATTTTTAACATTAGTTAGCAATTAAACATTTAGTATTCCAATAACTTTTCAGGTTCAACTTTCGTTTAAGGCATGATTTTGAGTTTAATTAGAGAATAATGCCCCCACATTAATATTGTAGGCTAATTTCAAGGCTCCCACATACAAGCATGATGGTTTCTACATATTTTTCATGAAAGTAAACACGCCACTTGGTCATATTAACTTTATCACAAGATACTAATATTAGGAGCCAAGAATATTCCTTTAAATTGTAGAATTGAAAGTGAACTATGAAAAAGTGAATCAAAAACAAAGAATGTACACATATATAGTGCTTTAGGATAAGTTGGTACCAAGAACAAGTGATATTTTTTCCTTTTATTAAGTTTAGGGAAGGGGGGTAGTTTGACTTTTAAGAGGGAAGAAGGAATTTTGAGGATTCCCAAGTTAAAAATGAGTTAAAGGGTCTTAAATATAGTAAGGGGACAGTTTAGGGTTTAATTAAGCATTGGTGGGCCAAAATTTTTTAAAGAAAATTTGGGCCCAAAACTTCCCACTTACGGCAGCCACATACGAGCCATATGTGGTAAATATGGTTCGTATGTGTCCACTGTATGTGGGTCTAAAATATTGGCCTAGTTCCCAGCTCTCTGGACTTTGTATTCTAACACTTACTTTTTTACTTACAAGGTCGTAAGTGGTATTTACAACCCTGCAAGTAAGTTCGTTGGTTAAAGTCTAGAAATTCCCCAAAAGATGCTCAAAATTCTATATTTTTAGTCAATACACAACTTACCTAGCCCATGTGGGACTTATGACCTTATTGAATTGGTCACCAAGTTCTCTTACCTAGAAGATTATACATCAAGCAAGTTTTAATGCTTTCCAGGCCTGTCTTTATTTTATTTTACCTATAAAAAAATAAAAACAAATGTGAACACTAAAATTGTGGGTTTCCTTCCACCCAACACTTAATTTAATTTCGTGACATAGCATAGCTATGTTGGTTACTCAGAAATCAACAATAATCCTATGGGTTGTCTCCTATGCAGCTCTTGATTTAACATCGCGGCACGACACGGGTACCTTGTCTACTCAAAATTCATCAAGGTACTAAAAGGAATACCTCCAGGGTCATCAATACAATGGAACCGACACAACTCTCATGTCGTTAGGCTGCTTTATAGTTCTTCGAATATAGAAAGTGACTTCTTCATTGTGAACTATGAACCTGAGCTCCCTTCTCCATATCGACCATTGCTCTACCCATGTCCATAAATGGCCTTCCCAAAATAATGGGCATCTCAAAGTCAACCTCATAATCCTAAATGACAAAATCAGTTGAAAAGATGAGGTTATCAACTTTTACCAATACATTAAAAGAAATACACACGAGTATATTTCTATAAGTTCATGCCATTCAAATTGGAAAATGATGGGCTACATACATGAGGGCCATGACCACACTATTCCATGACATGACCTACAAGTAAATTGATGTCTATGTGTATGACATCATTACCAAGTCAAAGAAGGTACAAATCATTTGGCCGATCTTGAGAAGTTCTTTAATATATTGAGAAAATACAATTTAAAGTTGAACCTGACAAAGTTTCTTCAAAGTCCCCACAAGAAAGTTATTGGAATTTATTGTCATTCATAAGGGCATAAATTTGGATCCATCCAAGATTAAAACCATTCAGGATCTTTTGCCTCCAAAGGGAAAGAAAGACGTGGTGAGTTATTTGGGTCGCCTCAACAATATCAGGTATTTAATAGCCAGTACACAGTTATTAGTGAGCCAATTTTAAATCTATTGAAGAAAAATGATGCTATAGAGTGGAAGGTAGAGTTTCAACAGGCATTCCAAAAAGTCAAAGATTATCTATCAAACCCTCTATTTTGGTGCCTCCTAAACCTGGTAGGCCGTTACTACTGTATTTGTCTATAATGGATAACTCTTTCGATTGTATATTTGGACAACATGATGAAACGGGGAAGAAAAAATAGGAAATCTATTACATGAGAAACAAGTTTACATCTTATGAGCCTCGGTACTCTTTATTGGAGTGCACGTGTTACGCTTTGACTTGGGTAGCTCAGAAGTGGAGGAACTATCTCTCGGCACACACTACTTATTTGGTCTCTAGAATGGATCCATTGAAGTACATATTTCATAAACTGATGCATATTGGAAATCTAGCTAAATGGAAAATATTGTTGAGTGAATTTGACATAGTCTATGTCACACCGAAGGTTGTAAAATCACAAGCATTAGCATATCATCTGGAAAAAAATCCTACGGATGAAAAGTATATACCATCGAATACTTACTTCCCTGATGAAGAGATGGCATTCATGGGGGATGATATCTCTATAGAATATGATGATTGGAGGTTATTATTTGATGGAGCCAAAAATTTCAAAAGAGTAGGTATTGGCAACATTGTGATCTCGGAGGCTGGTAAACATTATCCTGTTTCACCCAAACACAGATTTTCTTGTACTAACAACATGGCTTAATATGAATCTTGCATCTTGGGGCTTTGTTTAGCTATTGATTTGGATACCAAAGAAATATTGATGATTAGAGATTCAGACTTGTTGATCCATTAGGCATGATGTGAGTGGGCTATGAAAAATACAAAGCTCCGACCTTACTTGGATTGTGTACGAGAAATATGCAAGATATTCTGCAAAATAGAGTTCAAATATATCCCAAGGATACAAAATGAGTTTGCAGATGCCTTAGCCACTCTGTATTTCATGATTTTGCATCCAGACAAGAATTATATTGATCCTATTCCCATCCACATACAGGAGCAATGGGCATATTATTTCTATGTTGAAGAAGAACTAGATGGAAAAGCATGGTATATGGATATAAGGAATATTTGAAGAATGGAGATTACCTGAGAATGCGACAAGTGTCCAAAAATGCCCCATTCGGAGGTTAGCTAGACAATTCTTATTAAGTGGGGAAATCCTATAAAGGAGGGTTTCTCGAAGTGAAGAAGTTCCATCAGTGTCAATCTCATGACGATATGATCATTGTTCCTCCCAATAAGCTCCATGTCACTAGCTCACCTTGGACCTTTGCAGCGTGGGACATAGATGTCATTGGTCACATAGAACCACGCGCATCCAATAGTCATAGATTTATCCTTGTTGTAATCGATTACTTCACTAAATGGGTGAAAGCTACTTCTCATAAATCATTCATGAAGAAAGTTGTGGCAGACTTTGTTTGAAATCACATCATTGGTCAATTTAGAGTTCCCGAGACTATCATCACAGGCAATGGTGCCAACCTCAAAAATGATTTGATAAAAACAACATGTGAGAAATTCAAGATCAAGCATAAAAATTCCACAACATATAGGCCACAAATAATTAGATCAGTAGAAGTTGCAAACAAAAAAATTAAGAGGATACTACAGAAGATGATTGACAATGGATGACATTGGCATAAAAAGTTACTCTTTGTGTTGTCGGAATATCGCACCACAATGAGAACATCCACTGGCACCAGACCCTAATTTTTGGTTTATGGTAGTGAAGAAGTGATACCTACAGAGGTAGAAATACTATCTTTAACAATCATCTAGGAAGTAGAGTTGTGCGATGCTCAATTGGTGCAAAGCAAACTAGAGAAAATGACACTTATTGATGAAAGACAGATAAATGCAGGTTGTCACGGTCAGCTCTACCAGAATAGAATGGACAAAGCTATCAACAAAAAGGTTAAGACAAGACACTTCACGATTGGGTGATTGGTTTTGAAAGGGATTTTTTGACATCAAAGATGAGGCAAAGGGTAAGTTGTTGGCAAATCAGCAGGGTCCTTACGTGGTCCATTGATTCATTACAGGAGGAGAAATCATACTTGCAGAAATGTATGGCGAAGTTTGATCCAAGCATATCCATTAAAATATTGTGAAGAGATATTGTGTATTAAGTTTTATTTCATGCCCTCTTACATTGTAACTGGAACTACGTATGACCTGATTCCAGATTAAAAAGTATATATAGGAACTCCTATGGAGTTCGGTCCCATTATAATGAAATTCTCTTATTTCCCCGTATGAGCATACAACTGGGGAAGAATTTTTAAGAAGATCTAAAAAATTCTATAGGGAATAACATTGTCACTTCTATGACACTAGGAAAAATTTCTCAGATAATCTCAAAAATTCTTACAAGTATCCTTTCGCGATCTTTTGCAACAGACAAATCTATACTAGGGCAGAAATTTTGGAATGGTCCTCAAAAATAACTTGACAAAAGAATAAGTTCTCATAAGATGTTGTACTATATCTAAACATGTCACAGAGAATGGTTTGATAACATTTCATATTCTTTATAATAAGCTTTACTTATCAATTTTCTTAAGACAACTATTTTCCAATATGATTTCAAAACTATTTATTTTTGCTACCCAAGTGAAAGCTTAGACTGAGTTTATCATTAGTCGGTGACATCCAGAAGATGACACTTCCATCAATATAGAGTCACAAATCTACTTCCCCTTTTTACAAACTAAATTTTTTTTAGTACAGGATTAACAGGTACTAATGACAGGAATCAATCCACGACAACTTGAATGGTCATTATCACAAAAGGTACCACTATACATGCGAAAAAGACTAAGATTCTCTATACCTTTAACAGTTCAATGATAGGCCCGATAGTCAATTCGACACTATATCGATAGGCTCAAAATCCACTCTAACACTATATCGATAGGCCCGATAGCCAACTATTAGCCCAATAGTTAATCTGATACTGTATTGATAGGTCCAAAATTCAATATGAAACAACATCATAGGACCTTCAGTCGAATCATTATTGCATTGATAGGACCGACAGTCGATCCAACACTGTATTGATAGGCTGGATAGCCAATTCGACACTACATTAACAAGCCTAACAACCAACCTGATAATATAATAGATACTTTTTCTTTATTCTCATATGGTTATCTTAAGGCATCATAGTTCAAAGGTATTATTTTCATGGCCTGCGGACACCATCTCATGGCCTTAGGATTTTCTTTTTATTTATCATGGCCCTAAGACATTGTAGATTAAAGACATCATCCTTGCCATCTTAAAAGAAAAATACTCATGTTCTAAATGGGAATTTCATCATGTTTAGATATTTATAACCTTTACTTATTGTTTATATTACCTACATACTCTTACCATTTTATCTAGTATACTAAAAAGTACGCAAGTAGCAGAGAAAAATGAGTTACAAACAAGAACAATTTTTGCTCCTCTTTTCAAAATGCAATCCTGTTCATCCATCCATCAAATGAATTCAACATGAAAATACACTCACCTTTCATTTTTCATACCTCTTATTACGTCATTGCTTCAAATCCTATTCACTCTAATCTCATCTACCCAAAACACTGTCATTCATGCCCCTATCCTTTATCATTAGCATTCTTTAGGAATATCATTCGTACCTAAATCTAGAACTACACATGGCCTAAAGAGATATGTAATAGATTTAGAATCAAAGTCTTGGCCATACTATTTTAAAACCATCTCCTGTTGCTTCAATTTCAACAAATCATTTTCTCGATGGGACAAATAGGCTACTATGCCAACTTTTATTGTTCGATAATTTTTTATCATTCTCGAGCAACGAAGGGGCAGTTGTTGACACCCAATTTTGACCTCTCAATATTCCTCCTAGGCTGCTATTTTATCAAGTTATTAATTTTTAATGTTAATATTTCTTTATATATTATTTTGGTACCAAATAAATACTAACGTATTGCACGTTTGAGCTTGATATATGCAATATATTTTATCATCTAATTTTATATTTTTTACATGCAATTTTATTAATTTAAATATAATTTTAGATAAAAAAATTTAACAGTTATTAAATTATTTTCACAAATATGCATACTCAGAATTTACAAAAACATAGTTTATTACTTATAATTATTATTGTTGTATTTTTAAAATTTTGTATTCATAATCTATAGGTGCCTATTTTATTTCAAATTATTAATTTCATCAATTTTAAATAATATATTATGTGTCGTTAATTTTATTTACATAATTTATTCATAGAAGTTTTTATATCATCGATTAATCTTGTTATTATTGTTGTTATATATATTTATTAATTAGAAGACTAATTCGATCTAGTTTTCCCCAAGTCATTTAATTTTTAGCCATTTTTTGTACATTTGATGTCAATTCTAGCCTTCAATCCCAATTTCTGACCAATTTGACCATCTCCTGAATTTTAATCTCAACCACTCATCATAAATGATCAACGGTTAAGATTAAATTGAATATTTTACCTTCTTTTTTATAATACATATACTCAAAACCCTAAATCTCATTTTCCCTCAGCCGTTCAATCTCCCCATTCTCTCTCTCTTCTTCGACGAGCTAACTCTAACTGTCTGCAACCCCCATCTTCCCCAATCTTTTCTTTTCGCTAATCGCACATCGCCATCGGTGGATTGACCACCGAAGAAATGACCTCCAGCCACCAAAGCAACAACCAGTCCCTCTCCCCTTCCTTATTTCCACGGCATCCTCACCGAATACGATTACCAATAAGTTGTCGACAAACCTCCACCGAATACGATTACCAATAAGTTGTCGATAAACCTCCACCACCAAAAAACCCCTCACCATATTATCACTCCCAGTCTCTCTCTCTCCGTTGAATGTTGCCACCCACCGACCACAAAAATATCCAGCGGTTGCTCCACCATAGCGCCGCACTCCCCTTTTCTTGTTTCTACTCTCCATCAAATGACCAATAACTACCACCGCCCCAAGTTCTAGTCAAATATCATCGGAAAATGTTTAATATTATGATGTATTCGTGAAATTCATCCCAAGTTTGTTTCTTATTTAAATTCATGCCAGTTTATTATTATTGTTTTTCTTCTACTCTTTTTCTTTTAGAAAATTATGAGATTTGAAATTTGTGAAACATTGCTATGAATTTTGACCTAATTCATTCAATTTCGTATTTTTGTACACCTTCTAATTAACATATGTAGAAAAAACCCAATTTTTACTACCCTTTATTTAATCCTAATTTTGCACTTCATTACTGATCTTTCAATTCTTGAAATACAAATTTACCATAGAAACATTGTTGAAATGGAGTTGAAAGCTTTATTTTGTTTGAATATGATTCATGGTGAACCTTGTTAATTCAATCCTCTTGAAATTAACTTTGTACTACTGATTTCTATACTATATTATTTTGGTAAACTTGGATTTGGTTATCAATTTTTTTACTGGTGATTCTCTCCTAAAAATTAGGATGGGCAGCCTGTTGTTTGACGAAGTATGATAATTCTAATTAAAATTGGTCAATTACAAGAATGGTATGCTAAACTCGGGTACCAGTCCTTAATAGTCTTGCCACGTAATAATCATAATAACCAACAATAAAGTAATTGGCTATTCCGGACAAAAAATCACCAAATCGGTCCCCCATAAGCCCAGAAAGTT
This sequence comes from Capsicum pubescens, assembly GCA_030864215.1. NCBI lineage: Eukaryota > Viridiplantae > Streptophyta > Magnoliopsida > Solanales > Solanaceae > Capsicum > Capsicum pubescens. Next base: position 79,080,134 of record CM061541.1, on the reverse strand, counting down.
CAAGTAGCACTCAACAAACAACAATAATAACTTATACCAATACGATCCCCCAAAAGACTAATAAATATAAGTGCCAAAGCATCATATGGGTTATAGACATGCATATGAATTAATAAATACATCATGAATCGGTAATACCATGTCCAATCCAAGTGTCATAATGTACCAAGTTTATACATCTCCTCTAGTTAAATATCTTGCAAACGCAAGACCTACGAAGACCATCCTTCCCTGACACTATGGCTTATGGGTGAATGGACCCATAAGGGACTCGAGATATCTATATTCATTATTTTATCCCAAATTAGGACTTTTAATAACCATCATAACTATCTACTCTATCCAGTATCGGAGAGAGAGATAGTAAGCGTTCGGACTCAAACCGAGAGTAAAAAGAGTGTAAATTTATAAATTCAATGCTCGAAATCAAATTTGGGACTAAATTGGTATAATAGCATCAAAAAGTCCTGAAATCTCCGTCGACCGAGGTAAATAGTAATGGTAAAATAGTGGATTAATAATGAACCAGAATTCTCCTCAATCTAATTTCAAAAATAGTATAGTAGCTCCAAAACTCATAAATCATTAAATAAGGTGGTGCGATTCCCATTATAAAAGAATTCATCTTAAATGTGAAAAGTGAGAATAAATCCCTTTTTCAGAAAACAGTTGTAAAAGTATGGATTTGGTTGGAATCATATCATGATAATGAGCCTAAGTATGCATTCCATTAGCATTATCTATGCAATAAAACCATAAATGTCTATAAACCACAACCATATTGACACAACCCAAACCAGGGCCTAGTCGTGTCGGGCATCTCAAGTCCAACCAGCACGGGAGACCACCCCCATTGCCTAAATGTAACTTCCCTGCACTCTATGTTGGATGAATTTTGAACATATGAAAAGATAAATCAATAATTATTCAAAAACATGAAATAAAGTCTGTAATCACAATCCAACAAGCTCAATCAAACATCCAACCCGTGCCAATACCAATACCAAGGTTGCCACCAATACCTACACCGCTCATGCCTATAGTAGTCTAACAAAAGCCTCTAACCAGAATCAAGTAACATCTGGTTGGGATTGCCCCTGACCATAGCCAAAACCAAACCAAAGAAATTAAAAAAATACAAGAAGTCCATAGAATAAAATCGAGCCTTCCGGAGTATAAAAGCTCACTATAGCAGTCTGACTCAAAACTGTACCTGAATCCAAGTCACTGAGTAGAAGGAATTATAGTATGTCCAGTTCCTGCATCGTGTGGGTATACAATGTCCGAAGATGATTAGTGGAGTAAACACTAGCATGTACTCAGGGATAAAGATAAAGTAGTGCATTATTCAAAACCAAGTCAAATAACCATATACAATCATATATAAATATACATATCGTGCTGGTAAAGGGAATCGGGTTTAGCATGTATTTAAAACCTTAACCTGGGCTGAATAGCTTGACCTTCCTAAATCCACCCACGGGCTATATGGGTTTAGCTCCCCCTAATAAAAGGGCCCCAAGATAGTGAGTTAGACACCCATACACTATCCCTCATCGACTCCCTAACCCCCACTCATGACCAGACTGAACAACTGGTATGTTTAGTTATACCCAAGACAGAAACTAAAGGGATTGACACTGGACAACATACGACTCAACCTTACCACTCATACCCTATCCTCACGGCTCTTAGTGAGCCATTCGTACTCAGAGCCAAGTCAAGTCACTAAGTTACTGATTTGATTAAGAGACCAACCAAATGAACCGTCACCACCCCTAACGACCCGTACCCACCAAATCGTAACTACAACAGAAACCCAACCATTCTTCACTAGTCTTCTAACGATTAGGGTCCCTTGACCCATACCCACTCCATACGACTCGTATAGTGAGTCGTTACAAGGATAGTGGGTCTAAAATGCAGGAAATTCCTATTGGCCAAAACCCAGGGCATTTCAGTGCTCCCCCGCTTAGATCATTCATCCTCGAATGATGGGATGAGGCAGTGACTAGCACGATTAACCCCCAAATACCCTTACGCTTATATTTAAGTCAGAAAATAGATTACCATGGAACTACAATCCACTCTTACCTTTAACTAAGTTAGAAAACAAAGATGTTAAGAACACAACATACCTTACACACGAATTTCTGGAGAAGGAAACTGGAATGGCTACTTGGACTTTATGTCCTCCAGCTTTTCAAGTAGCCTCTTCGACCTTGTGGTTTCTCTATAGAACCTTTACCAAAGCTACATCCGTGGTCCATAATAGAAAAACTTGCCGATCCAAGATTTCAATTGGTACCTCCTCATAAGATAGAGAATCTAAAATACTAATATCCTTGATAGGCACAATTTGCGATGAATTACCCACATACTTTTTTAACATAGAAACATGGAATACCGGGTGAATAGAGCTAAAACTAGAAGGAAACTCTAACTCATACGCAATATTGCCAACACTTCTTAAAACCAAGTACAGACCAACATATCGGGGACTCAGCTTCTCGTTCTTCCCAAACCACATCACTCCCTTCATGGGAGACACCTTCAAGAACACCCTAACCCCAACCTCAAACTCCAACTTCCTATTCCTTATGTCTGCATAGAAATTTTGGCGACTTTGGGTTGCTTTATGCCTATCCCAAATCACCTTCACCTTCTCCATAGCTTGGTGAACCAAATTCGGCCAAACATCTCCACCTTACTAACCTCGAACCACCAAAAAAAAGACCTATACCTCCTACCATACAACGCCTCAAATGGAGCCATTCCAATGCTAGAGTGGTAGCTATTATTATATGCAAACTCTATAAGAGGAAAATGCTCAATCCAACTACCACCATAGTCAATCACACAAGCTCTAAGCATATCTTCAAACATCTGAATTGTCCTTTCAAATTGCCCATTTGACTGTGGGCGCTAAGTCGTACTAAGACTCACCTTAAAACCCAAACCCTTCTGAAATAATTGCCACAAATAAGATGAAAACTACATACCATGATCTAAGATGATGGAAATAGGCAGCCCATGTAATTTCACAATCTCTTGGAGGTACAACTTTGCATAATCCTCCGCAGAAAAACTTACCCTCACTGGTAAAAAGTGAGTAGACCTTGTCATCCTATCCATGAAGACCCAAACCAAATAAAACTAATTCCGAGACTGAGAAAGACCGGCAGTGAAATCCATGTTGATCACTTCCCACTTTCACACAGGCAACTCAATTTCTTGATACAATCCTCCAGGCCTCATGTGCTCAACCTTCACTTGTTGACACACCATGTACTTACCCATAAAACTAGCCACATCCCACTTCATATTGTTCCACCGATACATTTCCTTAAGGCCATGATACATTTTCGTCAAACCAGGATGAATAACATAGAATGACTCATGCGACTCAGCCAAGATCCTCTCTCGCAAACTATCTATATTGGGAACACATAGCCTCTCTTAGTACTATAAGGTACCATTACCACTAATATCAAAGGCCATCACCTTTTTCCCACCTATATCACCTTTAATCCTCATTAGGATAGTATCCAACACTTGTTTCTCCTTTATTTCAGTACCAAGAGATGACTACACCACCTCTTGCGCAATCATACTACCATCCTCAAAGTCCAAGAGATGAACTCTAAGGTTAGACAAATGGTGAATATCTTTCACCAACTCCTGCTTCCCTTTACCCACATAAGCTAAACTTCCCATTAATAACCTTCTAAGAGCATCAACAACTATGCTAGCTTTACCTGCATGGCAGTGAAGACTCATGTCATAATCCTTGACCTGCTCAAGTAATGTCCTTTGCCTGAGGTATATCTCTTTCTGAGTAAAGACATATTGCAGGCTCTTATAATCGGAAAAGATATCCACATACATGCCATATAGATAGTGACGCTAGATTTTCAACTCAAATACCATGACTAATAATTCCAAGTCATGAGTTGGATAATTCTTCTCATGCACCTTCAACTGTCTAGAGGCATAAGCTATCACCTTGCTATGCGGCATCAAGACGCAACCAAGTCACACACGGGATGCATCGCAATAGACCATGAATCCATTAGTGCCTTCAGGAAAGTTAAGACTGGATTCAAAGTCAGCTTATCCTTCAGCTTTTCAAAACTAACCTCACAAACATCAGACTATAAGAACCTTACCTTTTTCTGAGTCAACTTAGTTAACGGGGCAACTATAAAAGAGAAACTCTCCACAAACCTCCTATAGTAACCAGCAACACCCAAGAAGCTCCGAATATTAGTTAGAGCCTTGGGTCTAGGCCACCTCTTAACAACTATAACTTTCTGCGAATCCACCTTGATCCCTTCACTAGAAATGACATAACCCAAAAAAAGTAACAACGTTCAACCAGAACTCATATTTTGAGAATTTGGTATACAACTGATGCTCTTTCAGGGCCTGCAACACGTTACAGAGGTGATTGGCATGATTCACCTCACTCGTTGAATACACCAAAATATCATCTATGAATAAATCCAGAAACTGAAGAAAGACTCTATTCATCAAATCCATGAATGCCATCAGGGCATTAGTCAACCCAAAATACATAACTAGGAACTCAAAATGCCCTACCAGGTACGAAAGGGAGTCTTAGGAATATCCACCTACCAAAGATCAATATTGAAGAAAAACATAGCACCCTGAAGCTGATCAAACAAATCATCTATCCTCAATAGAGGTACTTATTTTTTACCGTCACCTTATTCAGTTGTCGGTAATCAATACACATTTGAAGGGAACCATACTTTTTATGCATGAATAAAACCAATGCACCCCACGGAGACACACAAGGACAGATGAAAACCTTGTCTAAAAGATCCTTTAATTGCTCTTTAAGAAACTTCAACTCAATTGGAGCTATTCTATACGGGGGAATAGAAATAGGACAAGTGTATGGAATAAGATCTATACCAAAATCAATCTCTCTATTAAGGAGGAACACCAAGAAGGTCATCAGGGAAGACCTCAGCAAATTCATTCAATACTAGGATAGAATGCAAAGAAGGACCCTCTGAGTTAGAATCTTTAACCCGGACCAGATGATAGAGACACCCCTTGGAGATTAATCTCTGAGCTCTAAGATATGAATTGAATTTCCACTTAGGAGCTAGGGAACCACCCTCCCACTCAATAACTTGCTCATTAGGGAATTTAAAGACAACCTTATGAGTTCGACAGTCTAAGGAATCATAGAATGAGTGCAACCAATCCATCCCTAATAAAACTTCAAAATCATCCATAACTAACTCAAACAGATCCATCAGAGTCTCCCGACCACCCAAATATACCACACAACTCCTATGGACTCTTCTCGCCACCACAGATTCACCCACCGAGGTAGAAATAGAAAAAGGTTCTGAAATACACTCAGGCCAACAATAAAATGTACAACCACTAATGGGGTCACATAAGAAAGAGTGGACCCCAAATTAAGTAAATGGTACACATCATGGGAAAAGAGTTTCTACGTACTAGTATCAACATCAGGTGATTTCTCGGACTCCTGGAGAGTAGTGAAAGCATAAAGATAGTTTCGAACAGTGTTGGAACCAGATGGTGCACCCTTTGGTGCCAGAGTTGAAGAAGAGGCAATAGGAACCTTAGTTTCCCCAGAAGCAACCTTACTAATCGGATAATTTCTAATTATGTGCCCTGGCTAACCGCAGTTGAAGCACTTTTATCTTCCTTCATTATAGTAACCACAATACAATCAACCATAAAATCTATAGGGGGGATATGATAGAGTTGACTGGGCCCTACTAGCTTGAGATTGGGCACCCTAGGCCCTAAGTTGTCACTACTATAGAAGCGCCTATCACTCGATAACTTTGGGTAGAGGGCACTAGCCATCGAGTAAGACCTAGAATTGCCCCACTTCTTCTTGGGATACTTCCTACCACCCTTGTCGCTCTAATGTTGGCCAACACCCTTCTTAGAGAATCTAAAATTCTTGTTCTACCTCTCCCCAATGTCTATATGCTTTTTTTTTCCTCAACCTGCTGCATGTACACAACCAACCTAGAAATGTCCATTTCCTCGTTCATCAAGGAAGCCTTAATCTCCAGAATCAAGTCTTGAGACAACTCGAAAGTGAAATTCCTAATTCTAGCCCTCATGCTAGAAACCAACTCTGAAACATACCGAGATAACTGGTGAAACCTCAAGACATACTCCTTGACTGATATCTTACCTTGCTTTAGGTTAACAAACTCTTCCACTTTAAGTTCCTTCAACTTTAGAAGAAAAAAGCATTCCAAAAAAGCACTGGAGAAATCATCCCACAGGGTTGACTCAATATCGTCACCCCTTGACTGCTCTCATTCCTCATACCATTAGTATGCTATATCTTTCAGTTGATAGGAAGAAAATTCCACACCCTCCACATTAGCAACATGGATAACGCGGAAGATCTATTCCATCTCATCAATAAGACCTTGAGGATCCTACTCAACCCTAACACCAATGAACAAATAAGGGCTTAACCTTATAAGTTAGCCAACCCTTGTGGCCTCAGAAAATGGAGTAACAGATGCACCACACTCGGCCTGAGAAGCTACCAACTGCACCAACATATGAATAGACTAAAAAAAATCAGCATTTAGCACATCAGCCTAAGGAGCTCGAGAAGGGCTGAAAGGAACCGATGGAACTCCAAGAGAACAATCAGGAACTGGACCCCTAGACCGATCTGGACCCCATAAGCAGAGTGTGTTCTATTAACGTTGTCCCTAAGTAGGACAGAGGAGTTTCCTTGAGATTTAGATTATTGAGGAGGCATGATCTGAAAAGTGAACAAACAGGTATTAGAGAAGATTTTAGGACCGTAGACTCTACAGCACAAAAATAGAACACATGAAAGAGAAACATTCCTAGATTCCTCATAGCCTCTCCTAAAAGAGACTCTACTCGGCATGACTTTTTTGGACACCCATATTCACCATGAACCTAGGATTCTGATACCAGTCTAACATGACCTGAACCAGGGCATAGTTATGTCGGGCATCTCAAGTCTAAACAAGATCGAAGACTACCTAACTGTAACCGCCTTGCACCCTATGTCGGATGAATTTTATACATATGATAAGATAAATCAATAATAATTCAAAGACATTAAATATAGTCTATAATCATAATCCAACAAACTTAATCAAATATCCAACTGGTGCCAACCCCAATACCATTACCAATACTAAGGTTGACTCCAATACCAATATCGTTTATGCCTATAGTAGTCTGACAAATCCTCTAACCATAATCAAGTAACATCTGGTCGCGATATGCTCCCAACCATAGACAAAACCAAAACAAATAAATGACAAAAATAAAAAAAGTCCATAGCATAAAATAGAGCCTTCCATAGTATGGAAGCTCACCACTTCAGTCTGACTCAAAGCAATCCCCAAATCTAAGTCACTAAGAAGGAGGAATGGTAGTATGGACGGTTCCTGCATCGCATGGAGATACAGAACCCGAAGATGATTAGTAGTGTAAATGCTAGCATGTACTCATTGATCAAGATAAAATAGTGACATTATTCAAAACCAAGTAAAATAACATTATACAATAACCTTTATATATATCGTGCCAAGAAAAGAAACTGGGTTTAGCATGTATTTAAAATGTTAACCTGGGCTGAATAGCTTAACCGTCTTAAATCTACCCACGGGCTATATAGGTTCAGCTCCCCCTGCTGAAAGGGACCTAGTGCGTGTTAGCTGGACGATCGAAGAAAAGAACCTGAGATGCCTAGTACATCTCCCAAAATACAAAGTGTGACATCATTCACACAATCACCAAGACCACCCTTGCATCGACAAACATGAGTTTCCAGTGGCGGTCCCCCTGGAACCCCCACCTTCCATGACTTTGCTACTTGGCCCTCTTTAAGACCATATTAAAACCATTTATATATTCCAATCATTTACTAAGGAGTCTTTTAAGTAGGAATTAACCATTGGTATCGTCATACGAAAATTAGAGCTTGGAAGTGTATCCAATTATGCCATACCAAAACCACTAACCCAAGTTGACTCCAAAGTTCAGAATTAAACCAAATTCATGGACACCATGGCCTATCAAAACTATTTAAAACCAACCAAACCAATTTAAGTTTCATTATCTTTTATGCAATGCAAAGATTTCAAGGATAGACATACTAGATTACAAAATCATTCTCATTGGCATTTTATCATACACGTTGAGGGAACATAAGTTTCAAAACCATAACCATACAATTTGGGAATTCCATAATACCCCAAATCTATTTACAAATAACATGCACCCCATTATATCAAAATCATACTAAAAGCATGAAAGAAAACATAATTAAACCATGAGAACCATTATTCAACCATGAACATCCAAAACCCCCAACCATTATTTCAAACCTTAGAAAAAATCAAAATATTCATCCATTATAACACATTCTACTTATAAAATAGCAATGAGGGAGAAGTAACATACCTTAGACTCCAAGGAAGATGAAAAGAAACCACCCTTGAAAGCCTTAATTGATTATCTTAAAGAAACCTTAGCCTTTTACTTGAAAGAGAGTTTGAGAAAGATTTTAAGAGTGTTTGATTGAGAATTATAGGTTAATGAAGCCTCCAAAGATATTTTATGATATTGTGTCAAAGGCCATTACAAAGGGGAAATGTCCAGAATGCCCCCAGCTTAAAACTGTTAAATTAGCACAGGTGGTTACGAATCGACCCCTTGACTCATGACCATATCATACAATTCGTACCATGGAGTCATCACTAAGATAGTGAGTTGGACACCTATATTTTATCCCCCATACGACTCCTTAACACCCACTCATGACAAAACCATACGACTGGTATGTTCCAGTCGTACACAAGATAGAAATCAAAGGGATTGACACTAGACAATATATGACTCAACCTTACCACTCGTACCCTATCCTCACAGCTCTTAGTGATCCACTCATACTACGAGTCAAGTTAAGTCACTAAGTTAATAATTTGATTAAGAGAATGACCAAACAAACCATCACCACTCCTAAAAACCCAGACCTACCGAACCGTAAACTTTAATCTAAACCCGACCATTCTTCACTGGTCTCCTAACAACTAGGGTTCCCTGACCCGTAACCACTCTATACGACTCGTATGGTGTATCATTACATGGACAGTGAGTCCAAAATGTAGGAAATTCCCAAGAGCAAAAACCCAGGGTGTTTCACACATCCTCACAAGGGGTAGAATACTAACCTGGTGCTCAACAGGCATCAAAACCACAACCTCGGTCCCATAATATACACTTTAATATAAATTAGCACCATTACCCAGGATACTGATAAACAAGGGCATAAAGCAACTATTAGGGTTTAATCGAGAAATATCACCCCATTACTAAGTAATATGCTAAGTCTAATGCTAAAAAATTCCTGATGCAAATTTATGTAATCAAGCCTATCATGGTATATAATAGGATTCTACCACCTTAAAAAGGTATTCTAGGTTAAGGTTTGGGTTACCTTTCTATTCTAAACTCCCTAATTAGTTCAAGCCATTATATACTAGACATAATACTATCCTATAATCCTTCCCTAGCTTGCAACCAATATATTTTACTTCTTTCTAAGTATCCTAGTCCAGCTGTCTTGTTCAAGCTATGGATCATAACACCATCTCATAGAGAAAAGTTGACTAAAACCTACTTCAATGCCCAACCAGAAATTTTGAATCATTCACAAATCGCTCGCCTATGCTCCATGATACCAAAAATTATGTCGCACTATAAAATAATCATCTATGTATTAATAGGAGTAAAATGATACCAATATTCCTACATAAAACTCTGATCCCAAAATTGGATCAATAATGAGCCCATCGTCCCGCTAATAGAATCCTAAAATTGAATTCGTCATAAGGCCCCTCGAAGGACAATGAACGTGTGATCAAAATTTGAGCACAGACATAAACAAATTAGGGCCCAAATCAGCACCTAAAGTAAAAGAATTTAAGACCAAAGTTCTAGAAATTTACAATGAAAAGGGTTGAATTCCTTGGGGTAAATAATGGAAAATGACCAAGGAGTGTTGGGTTCGATTACCTTAGCTTCAATAGATATTTTCCAATACTTTCCCTTGTCCCAAGCTCTTAACTATAAACAAAAATGCCCTAGAGAATGAGGAAATGTTTGGTGAAGAAGGTGATATAACACCAACAGTCACTTGGCCACTCAAGCGACCACTGCTAAAGCAGAAATAATCACTAAAGCAGCTAGTGTAAAAAGGCGGGTGACCGCTAAAACGAAACTTTAGTCGCTAAAGTGACATTCTCTAAAATGGAAAGGGACCACTAAAGAGACCCTCAACAATACAACTAAGGCTATTAAAGCGGCATAAGGCCGCTAAAGCGACTACCTCTAAAGTGAGTGGTCCCATCAAACATCAGGCACCAAATTTTACTTAGTCAAAATGAACTTCAATTGGATGCTCGAGATATATTTGAAATAGCATGCACACAAATGAACTATGTTATCATACAAAATCTAATATTTTAAACTCAATAAAACCATCGAACCTTTTATGCGAGATCATTTCTATGAAATATGGGCCCCACACCTAGTTTCATTTTTCATCAAATTACCCAATAGAAAAAAATGAGTTTGGAAGCCTCGTGACCCTGACAGGGGTTCCCTAGACTAAAATCAATGTTATAGAGCTGATGGCACTGTCAAATTTCTTATTTAAGGCTGTTTACTTAGGGTTCTGTCCCAAGACCAATTCCTTAACAACAAAAGCACCAAAATAAGATAATGATCTTAAAATCCAAATAAAATGTCCTATAATCGAACCGATAGTTCTAGCATCTCATAAATGACCTATAGACATTATGGGGAGGCTTAAAATGCCTTAAATGTATGACAATAAAGAAAATTACCTATAGGGTCATTACAATATCCACTACTATAAGGACTTTTGTCTGCGAAAGTCAATAAATAGGAAGAGCCCAAAAGCTTGAAAGAACAAAGTACTGGACCTACATGAATAAAGCAAGACTCCCTAGATAACCTCTAAGGCAAACCAATGCATTCAAGGATTTCACTAAAGGTATTCCTTTTTCACCAAATTTCTTACTTCACTTTCCAAATAACCACAAACTCAACCTCAACAACCAACTGGCCTTTAACTGAACCAAATATGACTTATGCACGCAAATCTAAATTATAATACACTAATATCATGTCGGTACAAGCACAACCAAATGAAATCTCAACTAAGATAGAGACAATCAAAGGCATAAATTATGAAACCAACTCCAATTACCCAATCTAACTTTATTTTGCCTTTCCCAACCTGATATCTACTCTGATCTGCACAGAATATTAACTAATTCTTGACTATGCAATCATATCTCACTAACCTTGAAAGACCAAAGTTGATCTACTAAAAATCCATAATGTCAATCATGAGAATAAGCCCATAATCTGCTACCTACATACACAAATAGGGAAAATCTAAGCCTGCAATTGCCTATCAAAGCTGCAACTAGTCCGGACCCTTAAAACTCATATTTAAGAGTCTGAAGCAAAAACTTTCAAGATTTAATAATCCACTTGTGAGACTCTATAAAATTTCAACTATTTTATTTTTGACCCTCTCGCTTGTGTAATGTTGATTTTTGACTTGAATCATGATCAAGGATGTTAAAAGGGAGTATTGGGAAAGTTTAAAAAAATTTAAAAGGGTTTGGGGTCATTTTGGGACACCGAGGAAGTAAGCTTCTGTGATAGTGGCATGCAACGAGGTTAACCTCCACGATAATGGTGTGGCACAAAGGCTATCCTCCGTGATAAGGGCATGTCATGCTATTATGTTTAATTTGTCCAGTTTTTTGCACTTAGGGTGAGATGATTTTGGTCTTTTTATCCCTTGCACGAGTTTTAAACATAAAATAACCCCTTTACCTTTTGTTTTCAAATATCAAAATCACTCTTTTTCCTCTTTAACTCAAAACCCAAGAAAGCTCAAGGATTTTATAAATAATTCAACATCCAAGCTCCAAACTTTGAATTCTCCTCAAATTGTTCTATATTTTAGGCATGTTGCTCATCCTTAACTTTTATTTTTACATTATGGAATCTATCTAATCATTATTCATGTGAATTTAATTGTTGGGTTTGAAATTGGGTTGAGGGCTTTTGATGGTTATTGCTTAAAGTACTTATCACATATTTTAAATAGATTATAAATATTCTAATTGATGCTTTAGGGACTGAATTGGTTCATTGTTTTATGGAATTTTTTCATGATAATGGCATTAGCCTCAACTCACTTTATAATCTTAGTTTTGAATATGGATAATTGCATGGTTTAACTTGTATTTTGATCTCATTGCATTGCATTAAAGGATAAATGAATTCATATGATTTTGGATGCCCTTGGTGTCCTGGTTTTGGATTTTAAATAGAACTTGGGAGATAATTAGGTTATATGTACTAGTTTAGCATAATTGAATTAACTTGCAAGCATATTGGTATGAAGATACCATGTTGGTAATTACCTTAATAAATGACTCCTAAGTTAATGGTTGGTTTATGTGCAAAGTGTTTTAATTTAGGATTAAAGGGAATTGTATAGCTCACCGTGAAGGTGTAGTTCTCAACGGGATCAATATTGGAAACCACATTTTCTAACTTTGAGGGTCCATTTGATCGTATGCTTGGTTCACACATTATATATATATAAGGTGTAATTCCCGAGGGGGTCAATATTAAAAACCGCATTTGGCGACATTGGAGGTCCATATGACTATGTGCTTGGTGCACACATTATATATATATATACATACATATACATATACATACATATATATATAATAGAGTGTTATATCCTTGGTGTCTTTAGTATTTCATCGATTTTTCCTTGGTTTGTATGGCTAACATGCACTAGGGCCCTTCCAATAGGGGGATCTGGACCCATATAGCTCTGGGTGACTTTAGGACGGGTCGAGCTACATAGTTTAGGTTAGTTCTTTAAACTCTTATGTTTATGGCCCTAGGCCCTATCCTGGTATCCTATGTATATGTATATGAATGCAATGCATATGGTTTTTGACTGGTTTTGGTAAATGACCTTATTTTATCCATTTCCCTGACTCACATGCTAGTGATCTTCCCACTGACCGTCCCTGGATGCTGCATCATTGATGATGTAGGGTCCGACGGCTTTTTTGTTGCTTATGTGCAGCTTCAGGTGGTTGAGTACTTCTGCTGATCAGCCGTGAAGTGGTAAGCCTCTATCTTTTGGAAGGCCCGATCATTAAATTATTTTTAGTATTGTCTTAGTATTTTTTTTTTTGGATTTTTTTGGTCATAGTCAAGGTCGTGTGATGACTTAGTTTGTTATTCTAGTTTTATAGGCTTTTGTGGACAAGTGTTAGGTTGATTGTTGGTTTTGATTCTTAAACTTCTATTTAATTTATCTATTCTTCTTATTACTTTTTGGTTGGCTTCCATTATTTACTTTTATTATGCTCTTGAGGTAAGGCTTAGGGAGTGGTCTTCAACAATTGGTGGCCTTAAGATACCCGTCATAACCAGGCCCGAGGTCGAGTCATGACAAGTTTGGTATCAGAGCACGGTTTAGGGTCATTGGGTATCTATAAAGTTGTGTTAAGTAGAGTTTTTTTATGGGTGTGTAGTGCGCCACACTTATAAGTGGGAGGCTATAAGGCAGTTAGGAATGTTTCTAGTTGCACCAAAGCGTATATGCAAGAGTGCGTGGTCTCATAAAGTAATACATTGGCCTCAAACAAGGAAAAATAATGATCCCTTAGAGACTTGTGTTAAGAAACTATCCTATTCCAGTTTAACAATTAAGATTAACTAGTGCAACGCATCCAAAAAAGTCTTGAAAGTTTATAAACTAAAAGTAAACTAAAATAATGTGAAAAAGTAAAGACTTTGGACATCAATGGATGACAACCTGGGGTTAAAGCATTAAGAACAATCATACTATGCTATCAAAGGTCATTCATCAGATTACTTATCTTGGTTGTTGATTTACGAGGTTGATATTATGATCATGGACTCTCGAGCCTCTAATCACCTATCTAACTTAGAACCACGGCTACATCGCTAACAAGGGATGTGAGAATAAGCTAAACGTATTTATATTTCATCCCGTAGTGAACCACGTAATGTTTCTAGGTATATCTTTATCCTAGACGCTAATTAAAATACCTTATTTTATAAGAGAATAAGATCATTACTCTATTTATCCTCATGTTATATCTTCTTATTCCCCTTCTCGAGCTCACAAAGTCGACAATTGATATTCTAAGGGTCTCAAATCCTTAAAATAGTTATTGACAGTGCCCAGGCGCACACACAAGTGTACGTGGTCTTATCAAGTAGTAAGGTGGCTTCAATAAAGCCCAAATATAGATCTTTCAGGGACTTGAATTTGCTGACTATCAAATTCTATCTTAACCAATTGAGGAGAGTAGAAAATAGAGTTTAAGAATAGTAAATTAAAACTAAACAAAACTAATGTGGAAAAGTAATGACATTGGACAATCAATGGATAGAAGCCCAGGGTTAATGCTTACAAATAATCATACTACGTTATTGAACTTCATTCGTTAAATTACTTAGCTTGGTTGTTGATTCGCAGGGTTAATTTCATGATTATGGTTTCCCAACTTCTAATCCTTTACCTAAGTTGAACCTTACAACTATATCGTTGAGCGGGGATGTAATAATTCACTTACGTTCTTTACAAATATCATCCTACATATGAATCAAGTAAGGCATCTAAGTACATCCCTGTCCTAGATACAAATTCAAGTCTCTTATGTTATAAAGAAAGAAGAATCATACTTTATTTATTCCCATGTTCTATCGCCCTATTCCCTCTCCCGAGTTCACAAAGTTGACAATCAATGTATTTTAAGGGTAGCTAATCCTTAAAATAGTTAAAAAAAAGAATAAACAAACAACCAATGATGATGAGAAAATTAACAAACTTAATTCAAAATGAAAGTAGTCATGATCTTGTTCTTAACCCCAAAATGGGAGTTTTACCCTTTAGTGGAAATATTCATCATCCAATCCCTTGGAATAACGATACAAACCATGAAAGAAACTAAACTTAAGCTAATAAAACCTTAAAAAGAAGTAGTGGTAGCCTCCTTAATCCTCCAAGACGTCCAAAAGTGAATAATAATGAGTATAAAGATGTATTTATAGTAAAGAACAAGTCCCAAGCTGTGTAGGATTCAAATCTGCACTTTTGCCCGTGTTTGAAATAGGTCCGCGTCGCGAGGGCCATTTGACTTAGTAATGGTTTGATACACTGCCACAACCCAAGTTAACACCTTTTTAGGTTGATTTTGAAGTTTTTTATCCAGTTCACACGCCCATAGGTCTTTTCACGCGCTCTCACTTGCCCAAGATATTTCAGGTGTCCAAATTTGCATCAAGTTACGTATTGTGTTTCCGTGATCCATTCCAAGACTTTTTGAGTTGTTTCCACTTGATTTGAAGCTTGTATATCCTTAATATTTCATCATAATCCATTAATAAATCATCTTATATCATAAAACACAATAATTTAGAGCTCAAAATAACACAACATCCAAGATGGTGAACTAGAAACACGAGCTAAGCATAGGCTTCATTCACTTTAATTTCTAACTTATTGTTTTGACTCTTGTATAGATCCAATTGACCCTTGAACATGATAATAAATTTTTTTAACATATAAATACACAATAGCAACATTAGGAACTCGTTAAAAATATTATAACCTAACACAATAGACTAGACAAACACCTAGCTCAAGCTAGTCACACTAGTTTTCTCAGTTGAACTATAAATGAACAATTTGAATCAAAACTAATGTGAAAACACCTTTAAACATTGTAAACACATAAATGGATACTTAGATGCACATATATATCATTATAAACACATTAATCACATGAATCATCCTTAAAACAAGGCTAAAAAGTCTAAAATAGCAAGGCTAGAATGCATAAATACACCCAACATCACTACCCAACACTTAAAGCCTTGTTCTTCCTTGAAAAACTCTTAACTATAATCATTATCAAATAAGGAGACTCTACACTTATACTATATGCAACACACTCAAGCTAATTATAATGACTATATAGAATGCAAGTTACTACACTAAGCATGTTATTTACACAATAGAAAGCTCATGAACACTACTCCAAAACATCCTAGCCTCAAGAATTGACTCACCTAGTGGCAAAATCATGCATATCATTAAATCAAAGACATCATACAAATCACCATATTCATCAAACATGTGCCCCTCACAATAAGAGAGTTACCCAAAATCACTTACATCAAAGCATTTTGTGACATGATGGGTACAAGAATCAAATACGCTCTCTCTTACAAAAAATTCAGAAGTTACACACAATGAACTATTGGCTTGCCCTTAGTGTCATACTACACTAATATTAGAATGTCAAGTACAGGATCAATTAGGTCTTTTTGGGTTTTAATGTAGGCTAAGGGATGGGTAGGAACTATTTTGGCCAAGAATAGTGGCTAACCTCTCTAAGTGCTTTAATACACTACATTATACATTTAAAATCAATCTCCAACAACCAAATTACACTTATTCATTCACCCATACCTTTTTTTTCCCATCTCTTTTAGGCATTTTCACAAACACTTGGTGGACGCGTAGTTTACTACTACGAGAATCATTTTTTTCCTTTTTTTCACAACCATGGAAATAGTTTTAGCATCAATTACATTACACCCATCCACCACAAATCAATTATAAACACCAATAACTATTACCTTGGGGCATCAATTTCACCTTTTTCCTCTTATTTCTCAAACTCCTTACTCAATTAATTTTTCATTAAAGCACTTGGGAGCTTTTTGGATCAAATTATGTTTTATCAAAGAAGGGATTAGGCTACTTATGATGTTACCAAAGAAAAATCTAAAGGCTCAATGGGGTTTAACTAGGATAATGCACATGGGTAGGACAAATAGAAGGTATAAAACAAAGCTATCAAAAAAATACCTATATCATCTCCTAAATCCACATTCTTTATTTTGCTTCACACACACACCGGGCTAGTTCTAGACATCATATGCAACAAGGAATATACAAAAATCTCATGCACATGGCACATGCTCAACTCAATAGGATCATCATAGACTCCCAACCAAGCATTAGCATAAATTCAAAATTAATCTAACAAGTACAAGAGTAACACATGATTCTGTGTCTCAAAAATAGTAATTCATTCAATCAACATGATTTTACAAACAAACCTACTTGCATTATGCAATCAAAAATAACATTAACAAGAATATCTTACACAAAAAAAAATTAAATTGAGCCAAAATTTGGAAATTTCCCCACCCCACACTTAAAAATCTACTTTATCCCCAAAGTGAATTTAAAGGTAAGAGATAGAAATACTCCCTGAGGCCTCTAGGCCTAGATAGTAGCATCTTTACACATAAAGGAGATCCACGGGACCCGACACTCAATCTTTGCCATGCTTCTTACTCAAGTTTATGGTACTCAAACTTCCCATTAACCTGTGACTCAACCAAAAATAAAAAATATGTGAAATAAAAAAAACTCAAAAGAAAATATACCTTAGCTTGGGTTGCCTCCCAAGAAGCACCTAATTAGTGTCGCGGTACGACCTAATTCAACTTTTTTCTCCACCTTGAGGATATGAATTTCACCCCAACATTGCATCCATATTTTTGCCTTGTTCATAGGGAGGTGGTACAAATATTAAGGAACCGAGTAATATAATGTTCATGGTAAACCACTCGGTCTTAAGGTGAGGTTTGTTTTTATATTGCTTATCCACTATCCAATCAAGAATATAGGATTCTTGTTCCTCATCTTCACACTCTTCCACTATTTTAAATGATTCCACAGACAATAAATCATCTAAAAATAACGTAGAAAAATGCTTTGAATGAGGCCGAACAAATACCACTTCAAAATTTACACTCCCTATTACACTCTCACGTTTATTCACCTTCTCAATTTCAGTCTCAAAAGAAAGATGACAACTGAGTGGCTGTGATTCTTGTGTTTGTTCCACAGATTGACAAGTTTCTTCTTTATATGTTTCTTTTCTGAGTATTTGTCGGCATGGTGGCGGTGGTATCTCCTCAACCTGTTCAACAACTTTAGTTTTCGAGTACTCAGACTTCCTTGAATCATCAATAAATTTCTCTACACCTGGTTGGAGAGTCAACTCTTCATCTACCTCCAATTTATTATTTAATTGCTCTACAGCCTCCTGATAGTTCTTCATGTCTACCATAAACTGAACTTGAGACACTAAAAGTGGTTTCAGCATCTCTTCCAAGTTGCTAGTTGACTGATTTGGTTGGGCCTGTTGAAACTGTTGTTGCTGGTTATTCCATGATTGAATTTATGGATGATTCTACACCATTTAATTGTAGTTGTTTATATAATTTTTCCTTTCAGTATAGCCCATAAATAATTTTGAATCGAGATTTAAAGCACACA
Source organism: Capsicum pubescens (assembly GCA_030864215.1). Classification (NCBI taxonomy): domain Eukaryota; kingdom Viridiplantae; phylum Streptophyta; class Magnoliopsida; order Solanales; family Solanaceae; genus Capsicum; species Capsicum pubescens. The sequence goes on along the minus strand of CM061541.1, from coordinate 79,061,572 downwards.
TAGCTGCAGTATGACCACTGTTACCACAAACCAAACACCAAGTTGCAGTCTACTCCACCAATAGAATAGTATCTGTATCATATTGTGAAGGTCCCATCTATGCACTTCCATCGAAATATGAACAAAATAAAATAAAATAAAAAGTAACTAACAAAAACTATTTACACTCAATATAGAAAAAACTAAAAATAAGATAGTTGCCTAGTTATAAGTCCTCGGCAATGGCGCCAATAACTTGACAGTGCTCAAGCACACACGCAAGTGTACGTGGTCTTATCAAGTAGTAAGGTGGATTCAAGAAAGCCCAAGCATCGATCTCTCAGGGAATTGTGTTTGCCAACTATCCAATTCTAGTTTAACCAATTGAGGAGAGTAGCAAATAGAGTTTGAGAACGACAGAAGGAATTGTTTGATTTCCAAACTTCACCAATCCAATGCCCCATTTCTCCATGCATAAACTAAACCAATAATTAAGATAAGCACGAAAATTCAAGCTTTTATAAATACAGATACACCTAATACGTCGAAACTCATTTCCCATGGATAAAGAAAAACCGTTTCAATATCATGTTCTGCAGTACCCCCCGTGAATACTCCTCCGGTATGAAAAGTTATTAATGTTAATTGAGTACCCAGTTCTCCAATTGATTGAACTGCAATAATACCTACAGCTTCCCCTAACTTAACTAGGTCACCATTAGTAGGACTCTAACCACAACATAATCGACAAATCCAAGATGTACTCCTACAAGTAAATGGAGTTTGAATAGAGATTGTAAATTATAACTAAACAAAACTAATGCGGAAAAGTAATGACTTTGGACAATCAATGGATAGAAGCCCAGGGTTAAGGCTTACGAACAATCATACTACATTACTGAATTTCATTAGTTAAATTACTTATCTTAGTTATTGATTCGTAGGGTTAATTGCATGATTATGGTTTCCCAACCTCTAATCCTTTACCTAAGTTAACCTTACAACTACATCGTTGAGTGAGGATGTAATAGTTCACTTACGTTTTTTACAAATATCATCCTACATATAAATCAAGTAAGGCATCTAAGTACATCCCTGTCCTAGATACAAATTTAAGTCTCTTATTTTATAAAGAAACAAGAACCATACTTTGTTTATTCCCATGTTCTACTGCCCTATTCCTTCTCCTGAGTTCACAAGTTTGACAATTGATGTATTCAAAGGGTAGCTAATCCTAAAAATAGTTAAAATATGAATAAACAAACAACCAATGATGATAAGCAAATTAAAAAACTTAACTCAAAACTAAAGTAGTCATGATCTTGACTTTAATGGAAATATTCATCCTCCAACCCCTTGGATTGATGTTACAAACCATGAAAGAAACTAAACATAAGATAATAAAATCCTAAAAAGAAGTTGTGGTAGCCTCCTTAATCCTCCAAGATGTCCAAAATTAAATAATAATAATGTGTACAAAGATTTATTTATAGTAAAGAACATTTCCAAGCCATGTAGGATTCAAATTTGCACTTTTGCCTGTATTTGAAATAGGGTCGCGTTGCGAGGGCCATTTGACTTAAGTAGGGGTCGCGACATAGATTGATCGCGAGGGCACACTTTTTTGGGTTCCTTTTGAAGATTTTGGTTTAATGCACATGACTAGAGGCCTCTTCACGTGCTCTAAATCTCCCAATACATTTCAGATGTCCAAATTTGCATCAAGTTGCATATTGTGCTTCTGTGATCCATTCTAAGCCTTTTTGAGCTGTTTCCACTTGATTTTAAGCTTGTATATCCTTAATATATCATTATAATACATCAAAAAAGCATCCTATATCATAAAACACAACAATTTAGAGCTCAAAACAATACAACATCTAAGACGGTGAACTAGAAACACTAGCTAAGCATAGGCTTCATTCACTTTGATTTCTAACTTATTGTTTTGACTCTTGTCTTGATCCGATTGACCCTTAAAAGTTATAATCAAGTTTTTTCACATATAAATACACAATATCAACATTAGGAACTCATTAAAAATATTATAACCCAACACAATAGACTAGACAAACACCTAGCTCAAGCTAGTCACACTAGTTTTCTCGGTTGAACTCTAAATGAACAATTTGAATCAAAACTTATGTCAAAACACCTTTAAACACTGTAAACACATACATGGATACTTATATGCACATTTATATCATTATAAATACATTAATCACATGAATCATCCTAAAAATAAGGCTAAAAAGTCTAAAATAGCAAGGCTAGAATGCATAAATACACCCAACATAAGTTATCTAAAGGATAAATAAATAACAAAATATGATAATCAGTCCAAAAAACTCAATTCAATGCAATACTAAACATATCTTGGCCTTAACCCCGAAAAGAGGGTGTTTATCCACTAATGGACATAATTGTAATCCAAATCAATGAATCCATATTAAAATACATAATATAACAAAAGTAAAGAGATACAAACCCTAATTTAAGTGTGATCCGTCCCATTCTTAAGATTTAAAGACATCTAAGGTGTCAAATAACAAGTACAAGAGTCTTATTTATAGGCCAACGCTTTTGGTCATGTATGGAATGGATGGTGCGCCACGATGGTTGGTCTAGTAGAGAAAGGGTCGCATCCCAAGTCTTGTTCAAGTAGATTATGGGTCTCTTTTTGAGTAATGGTCAGGTGGAGTATGGTTCACGGCGCGGGCTCAACATGAGGGCTCATTGTAAATGGCATTTTTGGCTTCTTCACTCGTCTTATGCCTTTGTCCTTCCATCCAAAGCTTTGTGGTGTTATTTTACCTCAATTTACAGCTTGTTCAACATCCATATATCATAAAAATAAACTCACCAAGAATCCTAAATCATCATACACCACGTATTAGAGCTCAAAACAACACAATTATAAGAACGGTGAACTAGAAACTCAAACTAAGACTAGTCTTGCCCACTTATCTTTAGCTTAGTGTTTTGACTCTAGGATTGCTTATATTGAACTTTAAATATTATAAACAAGTTTTTACCCACATAATTACATAATAATAACCTTAGGAACTAATTACACGTTAGAATCCATCGAGATCAACTAGACAAATACCCAGCTCAAGCTAGTAAACTAGTTTTCTCATTTGAACTCTAAGTGACCTAATTAAGTACAAACTTGTTTGAAAGATACCATAAACATTGTATTCAAGTACTTAAATAATTAGATGCTCAATTATATCATCATTAACATATTAAGAACACAAGTTGTCCTCAAAATAAAACTAAAATAGCTATGATAATAACACTAAGGCGCATAAATTCACCTCAAATCATTTCCCCTTCTTGTGTTATATTTTTGGTCTATACACTACTAGAAATTAACTCTATTGCAATGAACTTTTTGGCGATGGTTCCAAAAGCGTTGCTATAGAGGGTCTATTGCAACGGTTAGAACCGTTGCCTAAAAAAATTATTGTAGTAGAACTAGTTGATGCTATAACCGTTGTTATTGATGGATAAGTGTTGAAACAGGGTGTTCTATAGCAATGGTTGAATGAAATGTTTCCATAGAGTCACCTATGGCAACACTTTATTGGGGAAAAAAGCTATTGCATCGGATTTATTTTCCCTCCACTTTGAAGATTATTCCATTTTTTATACTTTTTATCAGAAGCATAGAGAAGGAAATCAAATCTAAACCCTTCTTCTTTCTATAATGGCAAAACACTACTTTTTCCTCTCCCCTCTTTTCCTTCTCCACCACCTCTCTCTTTTCTCCATCGAGCACCACCAGTTTGAGAGTTTCGATGTCAATGATATCAATGAAAAACCTCGACTGTGGTCCTGTGCCATTGCCTTTTCTCCTCTTCTGCAGCTAAAACTCTAATTTCAACCTCGTATTTGAGGAGCAACACCTCCACAAATGGCTCATTATACCAAATATCATGTTCGATGACTACCTCACCTGTGCCACAGTCGGAGAAACCTAAGCCACCGCCATAGCCATGGCTCATTGTTGGCCTTGGTAACCTTGGGAAATAATACGTTGGCACTCGTCATAACGTGAGTTCTTTTGTTTTTTCTTCTTCTATGTTTGATATGATTTTATAATCTATACTGACTCAAATATTTGAATTGGTAGGTAGGTTTTGAGATGATAAATACTATAGCTGATGCTAAAGGAATATCCATGGGTAGTGTTTACTTCAAAGCTCAATTTGGAAAACGTACTTTCTTTTTCTGAGTTATACAATAACAACAACAACAAGTGTTCAATATAGTCCCAAAAATAAGGTTTGGAAAAGATAAAGTGTGGTGGGGATTCATATAACCGACCTCAACTTTGTTTGGAACTGAGGCCTGGGGATTCATAGAACCGATTCCTACTTGTTTGAGACTGAGGAGTAGTTGTTGTTTGAGTATCTATATCTCAACACCCATTTAGCCAAATACTCATATAGAAATTGTACATAGAATAAAAATGCTCAACTATTTAAAGAGGGCATATAGAAGTAGACACTTTATATCTAGGATCCTTTGCATTTAAATTTTTTGTTATTTTGATGTATTACATATATTTAACTCAAAAAACACACTACAAGAAGATTTTATTTCATTAGCTTCTTTTGTTGCTTTAGATCAGAAAGTAAATCGAGTATCTTCCCTGAAAGTTAGAACTTTGGCATGAAAAGATTTGGTTGTCATTTTAAGTGGAATTCTCTAACCTTCTGGATTTCTTATATTCTCTATCTATTGTGATTATTTTTATCAAAATTTCATGTGGACTATTGGTAGTTCAGAATTCATGTCCTCTGCCTCTGTACTCTTGACGTTTGTGCTTTTGATGTAGGAATTCGCTTTTTTGTCTAGCCCTTAAGTGTTGCAGTGTTGGTGCATGTTATTGGAGTTCAATTATCCTCTTGCACTTTCTACTAACACTTCTGTACTTTGTGCAGTTATATTTTAACCCTGCTACTATAAAGATGTTGAGTAACTTGAAGGTATCTATTTGTTTATTGTTATTGTTGACACTTTCGGACTTTTCAATTTACTTGTTAAAGTACTAAAGTAATTCTAGTTCAAAGTTATATCTCCTTAATGAATCTGCAAGTAGATGATTGCCATCTAGATCTTAAATGCTAGATTAATTACAAACTTTGTTTGCTATCTTTTGTTTTTGCCTCAGTGTTAGCTTTAATTGAATATCTGCAGTTCAAATGTAGGTTTACTAGTAGGTGTTAAAATATCCACATATGTGCACTCAAGATATAATGGAAAATAGACAACTTTGAGCTTATTTCTCTTTAGCTAGTTGAAATAGGTAGTCCTTTTTTCCTTTGTTATATCGGTGGTGCCCGGGCCAGCTTGCGTGCACCTTTGTTGATCCACCAGACTACCTATCCAACTCACAAGAACGGGTTTCCATAGGTAATCCTGCCCTCCAAAGATGGGACCGATAGGCTCAAATTAAGTGTTGTTGGGATCTGATATGAGCTAGTTAGTTCTTTAAATTACAGCTCGTATTCAAGGATGGTGTGATTACTCTTGTGATGCTTAATGTGAGGATTCACATATTTTGTGTCTTACTTGTACCAGATCTTTTCTCTTCTGCTGCTGGTTGATTTATCTTCTCAAAAATTGTGTTCGTAACTATTTTTTTTCCTTTTTTAATTCTTTAGAACATGTAGGTTTTGGTAATTACAATCTTGTTAAAGATAATTATGAAACGTTGTTTTTTTGTAATTCAGGTTGGTTAAGCTAACAGAGGTTTGATTATTAACTATAGTCAACTCTCTTTAATTATTTGGTAATCCCTATGTACTTTTTTAGGCTTGGAAATGAAAGAATTCTTGGAAGTTCCTTCAATTCTTTGAACCCACTGAAAAGCTTTACTGGTCGGTGCCTGCACTACCTAGGCGTATGCCGGAGAATGTAAATTCAAGATTACGAATGTCGCGCTACCCCCCAGTGAAAGGAGAAGTATGACCTTGAGTGCGCAAAACTTGTATCTGAGTTTGAGAATTCATCATCTGAAACTAAATTGGAATCTCCTCGACCTCAGTTACCTCAGTGGTTACAAAGTGATAAGATAAAGAATGATAGTAATGTAACTTCTTTGTCACAGGTATGGTTTTACTTGATTAATGGAACCGACAATGACTTGAATTGCATACAAGCGAAAGAGTCATTTTATTTTTTGATGTCTTTGCAAATTAAGGATCAAGGTCTTTTACATCAGAAGTCTCAAGAACTACAAAATAAGTGGAAAAATACATATGTACAACTTCAGCTAACTTCAGATAATGTCTAAATGAATATTCGAGTATATTTCAGGCAAGTTTGAGCTTGATAACTTACAGAGAGATTCCAATGAGATCACCAATGAATTGTGCAGGCTAAAAGAGCTAAATGTTCTATTTAGTTGTTGAATAGATTTTTTGTACTCGTCTTGTCAAATCTTTTGGTGTCGTGTAATAAGAGCTCATAAGTTCAGCACATCTATCAGCTCGACTTATGCTTAGTATAGTTTATACCTAATTAAATCGTAAGTAGGATTTTAAATTTCAAATTGGAGTTGAATCTGAATCATGTTCTTTTTCTTCAATAAATCTTGGTGAGGATACAAGTCAAATAAATAACGGCAAAGTAGATGATTAAAAACATGAATGAATTCTTTTAGAAGATAGGTCTAATTTTCTATTCCATTTTCTGGGATATTGCTCGTCTGTTTGAAGTATGAGCCTTGAAGCTGCTTTAAACAATGGAAGAGGCGTTGTTTATGCGGCCACTGCTTATTGGGTCTCAGCCTTTTGTTTTATGTAGACGGTTAGTAAGTTCAATAGTTTTGATATTTTTGCATATCCAAAAGAACTTTATACCTTTGAGATTCCTAAGAGCATTATCTGGAAGAAAATTTTTAGTCTGAAATAACTTTTGTAGCTGACTAATGCATTCTTCTTCATTTTAAAATATAAGTTAGTCGAGGCTTTTACTATTTCTTAGTCATATTATCTGTTACTAGGCTAATCTCAAACTTGGTTTGACATACCCTGCTGTAATTTTTGGATTTTAAAGTAGCTCTTTCTTTGTATCGCTAAAGATTCCTTACCAAATTTTGGCTATCGTTGGTGATGTTGAGCTGTCACTAAAGAACTTTATAAATTTGTTTTTCTAAAATTTTTGGGAACACTATCTGATAAAAAGATTCAATTTCTAACTTCTGTAGCTCAAGAATGGATTCTGGTTCCCAGTGTCTTTAAACATAGCTCTTTTTTTTCACAACTAAAGCTTCCTTACCAAACTGTGGCTATTATTTCTGGTGCACTGAATAATACATCAGCAAAGAAGTATGATCTGGAAGGGTGGTTCCCCACATCATCAACTTATAGAGAGCTTGTGTCCTACTCAAACTGCATAAACTATCAGTCGAGGAAATTGGAAATTTGGTTTGGACATAAGGTGTTTTGCAATTCAGCTTCAATTTCCATTGTTTTATATATTTTGTTTCATAAAAATCTGATCTACTCTAACATAATTGTTTTCTTAGGGTGAAGAGAAATTGAATCGGTACGTGCATTTATTGAACTCCACCCTTACAGCGACAAAGAAGACTACGTGTTGGATACTTGAGAACTACCAGAAAGAGGATGGAGTTGAGATTCCTAAAGTTCTACACTCATACATGAGTGAGAAGACATTCATTCTTTTCCAGGTCGCTCCAGCGTGAGAAGCTAAGTTTTTAGCTTTGAGATTATACCAATTACTTGTTGGGATTTAGTTCTAGTCATGTTAGTATGTTATTTTATGTCAGATATTTTTATTAGCAATTTTTGGATAACTGATTGGTAGTTCTCCTTTCATGTTAATTGAACTTCTTGATCAAGCACTATTGTAAAAAGTAATTAAGTATCTCCGACTATATTGGTTTAATATTTTGCTAGATGAACAGGTTGGACCAAAAAAAGATCGTGAAATGTTATTTTTGACAAGGTTCTACACAACCTCCGAAACAGAGAAAATGGAACTTGTGAATACTATTGTTCTAGTGAGTCTATCAACTGTCTCTACTTTCTTAACCATAAGAGCTACTGTTAGTGTAAAAACCATAGAGAAATAAGAGGAGAATTAAAAATTAGCATTCCAATTTCCTATAATTTTTGGTTTACTAGAATTCGAAGTCCTAAGAATCTAGTACCACAACATACTCATCAATTGGCTTAACATTGTATTGGCATCAAATCTAGATATAATGTCTTATTTCTTTTTATAGTTTAATAAGTTGGGAGTCAGAAACAATAAAGTGGTGTAAAGAGATCTTAAGAAATAGCCCTACGGCAATACGGGTGCTAAAATCATCTCTCGGTATTTTAATTAGCTCTGGAGTAGTTGATTTGCTCCGTGATAGATTTTGTTGGTGGATTTGAGTACGAAGTGATTAAACACAGACACATATGCTCATATACATATACATTGTGTGTCTGTGCATGCGCGCGCTAGAGTTTTTTTGTAGGTAAGCTCATCACTTTTTCCATTTTTGTTTGCTATTGAAATGAGTAGCTTTGAAATGGAGCTATAAGCTTCGAGTACAAAGTAGTTTAAAAATGTGGAACCTACGAGTTGCCTTGCATAGATACTGAGAAATAGCTATCAAGAGGAGAGAAACAGCTTCCCGAATGGTATGCAGAGAAAGGTAATAATTTGTCATGTATATGTTAGAAGGCAATAATTGCTCCATATTAAGTGGAAGGTTATGTATACCATTCGGCAGGTTCTCCAATGGTATGCAGAGAAAGGTAGTAATTTTTCATGAATATGGAACCTACGGGTTGCCTCTGTATGAAGTTTTGTTTCAGATAATAAACTTTAGAAGCGAGAAAAAAGACCATATTCCCCCATTATCAAATCTTGAGGGTGTCGGTGCCCCATTTCCCTTCCAGATTACTATCTCAAGGTAATTTCCCTCCTTTGGATAGGTTATCGACAATAGACATATTACAAGCTTTTGGTAGTTATTTTGATGAATTTGCAAGTTTGACAGCACATGTTAATACAGAGACAGGTTTGGCTACTGTGACCGTTTGCTGCCTTCTTGGATATTAATTTATTATATAAGCACCATAATTCTACCTAACAAATTTCTATTGTTTGTCATCAATAATGAAACTAATAAGTTTTTCCATATTGTTCAAGTTAACAAAGTTGTAGGTGTTAATGTTTATTTTTGAATCCGTACTTCTTTGCCAGAATGAAGTATGACTTTTAGCTGATGATGTTGTGTTTCCACAGTTAAAGGGAGCTTCAAATGCCAATGGTGAACAAAATGGAGGTTCAGCAACATTTGCAAAAGATGACTTAAGTCGTGGATCCTCAAAGGCCTTGTAGTGTAATAGTATGGTAAAGCTCCTTTGAAGCATCAGTTGTTTTAGGTTGACCACATCTGTTGTTCAGAATGTGTTAAAGTAGTAGGTAGGAAGTTTACTTCATTGTGCTTATCCGTAGTGCTCTTTGTTGTTCATAAGGAGTGTGTGGACTCCAAATGTTGTTTTGTATGCAGATAGTATTATATTCATGTATACATATTGTGTTATAATTTATTATGTATGTAAATAACAATTTACATTAATACGAGTGACTATTTTATATAAATAATTTCAATTTAATAACATATGGAAACAATCATTGCATTAGATCAATAAACCATTGCAATAGGAAGTCAAAAAGCGTTGCAACAGAATAACAAAAGCGTCGCAATTGATGTTATTGCAACAGTTTAACGTCATCACAATAAATGCTATTACAACGGTTTAATATCATTGCAATATATGAAAATAGGCATTCCAATAAGCATTGAAATAGTTGTAATAATTAATCAAAAAGCGTTGCAATAGAATAATAAAAGTGTCACAATAGCTGTTATTGCAACGGTTAGTAACTGTTGCAATAGCATCTATTGTGATGGTTCATAATCATTGTATTAGATAAAAATAGGTGTCTCAATAGGTCAAAAAATAATAGTTGCAATAGGTCTACCTATGGCGACGGTTGTCAGAAACCGTCACCATAGCTCTACCTATGGCAACGATTTTGAGAACAGTCGCAGAAACCATTTCCATAAACCTATCGCAATTCCCACCTATGGGATGCTTGAAGAACTATTGTGATAGGTCTATGGCAACGGTTATTTTGTCTATAACAATGATTTTGCAACCGTCACCATAGATCTAATTTCTGGTAGTGATAGAGTCTAGTGCTACGAAAACCCCTCTAACTCCTGGCTTAATCGCATCTTAAATCATGCCTCCCCGAAGATCTGATGATTGTATAAACTTTACTAAAACCTCTATCCTACCTGAGGAAAATATGAAAGGAACTCACCCTGTTTATAGAGTTTAGACCCGATCTAGGGTCCCTGCTCCTGACTATACTACTCCATATGGGGTTCCACTGGTCCCTGTTTGTCCTTCTCGGGCTTCTCAACTGGTGATAGTTATACTCAGTCACCTCAGGAAAATATATCTTATCTGAAGTTTCGTCAGTATATTCATATACTTACTCAGCTGGTAGCATTATAGTCTCGCTGTTCTGACCATGTTAGTCCTTCTATTAGTTCATCTGAGGTCATTCAGGTTGGCTAAAAGTTGAATCTCCAACCTTTATAAGCTCTAAGGTTGAGGAGAATTCTCAGGGGTTCATTGATGAGATGGATAGGATTTTCAAGGTTATGCATACTACTGATTCAGAAGAAGTAGAGTGTTTTGCATATCAATTAAAATATGTGGCTTACCAGTGTATAAGGAGTTGGAAGCGATGAAGGGTGATTATTCTTAACTATCTGTGTGGGATGACTTTTCAGGTGCTTTTCTTGACACTTCTTTCCCCAAGATTTGATGAAAGTTAAGACTGAAGAGTTTGTGAACTTGAAGCATGGAAAGTTGAGTGTTAAAGAGTATGCTCTGAAGTTTTAGTTGTTTGCCCATTATGCTCTAAAACTGGTGTCTAATATGAGGTCCAGGATAAAGAAGTTTGCTTTTCATTTGTCCATTATTTGGTGTTAGAGTGTAAGGTTTCTATGTTGAATAATGTTATGGAAATATCCATGTTGGTTATTTATATGTGGTAGGTGGATGCTGAGAAAAAGAAGTAGGTAGAGATGGAAGAGAGGAAAAATAAGAAGTTTAGATATATAGAGCAGGGTGAAAATCAGCAGAACAGTGGGAAAGATGGTATACTGAGGACTAAGAAAAAGAATTAGGGAAATTTATATTCGTCTGTTAGTGCCCTTTTTCCTGAGCCTTTAGGTGATCATCATTTTCAGGCTACCAGTGGTCCTAAGGCACATGGTGCCCAGTCTTAGGTTATTGGATCTCAGTTGGCCTAACCTCACCCTCTTTGCCATTTTTATAGGTAACTTCATCGTGGATATTATGAGGAGGGGAGAAATTAGTGCTATAATTATGGTTATCTTGGTCATATGCATGAGATTGTCCTTCGTCTAGGGTTGCCACTGGAGTTAGTACGGTCTCGGTCGCCACTTCTTCGGCTTCTACAGCTACGGATTCCACTTTAGGTACCAACACTAGATGAAATCATCTCTATGCTCTTGTTACTCACCAAGAATCTGAGATATCCCCTAATGTTATCACTAGTATGTTATAGCTCTTCTCTCATGATATTTATAGTTGACTTCATCCGAGCTCTACCTTATATTATTTGACCCTTTATGTGGTTGTACACTTTGGTTTTAGTCCTAAAAATATTTTCAACCCCTTTTATGTGGCTACTCTAATGAGTGATTCTATTGTGGCTACAAAAATCTACAGGGGTTCTGTGGTGTCCATTCTTAATAGGGTGACGTTGGTGGATTTGATAAAACTTAATATGGTGGATTATGATAGTATCTTGGGGATGGATTGGCTCCATCGTGCTATGCTTCTCTAAATTGTAAGACCCAAAAAGTCAATTTCCATTTTCCTAATGAACTAGTGATTGAAGGGGGAGACTTCCTACATACCCAAAAGGAGGTTCATTTCTTATATTAAAGCTCAGAAAATTATTTCTAAAGGGCATCTGTATCATTTAGTCTGGGTTAAGGATTATAACTCTTATAGTCTTTCTTTGTAATCTAACCCTGCGGTTAATGAATTTTTGGAAGTTTTTCTCGATGATCTTCCTATAATTCCTTCCGATAAGGAAATAGATTTTGGGATTGATCTTCTACTAGATTCTTGCTCCACTTCCATTCCTCCTTATAAAATGGCTCTGGCTAAATTGAAGGGGCTAAAAGAGTAGTTAAAGGATCTGCTAAATAAGGGCTTTATTCATCCTACTATTTCTTCGTGTGTTGCTCTCATTCTTTTCATGTGAAGAAAGATAGGTCTCTTTAGATGTGTATAGACTATCGTATGTTGAACACGGTTACAGTGAAGAATAAATATTTTTTCCTAGGATTGATGATATTTTTTATCAGCTCTAAGATGCTAGGTGTTTCTCTAAGATTGATCTCTGTTCGGGCTATCACCACTTGAAAATTCGGGAGGTTGATATTATTAAGACTGCTTTCCTAACCCAGTACGACCATAATGAGTTTTTGGTTATGTCATTCAAATTGACTAGTGCTCCAACTAGTTTTATAGATCTTATGAATTGGGTGTTTACACAGTTTTTGGATTTGTTTGTTATAGTCTTCATTGATGACATCTTGGTGTACTCCAAAAGTGAGGAGGATAATGGCAATCACCTCCAAATTATGTTATAGACTCATAAGGACCAGAAATTGTATGCAAAATTTTCTAAGTGCGACTTTTGGCCAAGTGTTATGACCTTTATTGGGCATGTTGTATCTAGTGAAGGGATCAAGGTGGATCTGCAGAAAGTTGAGGTAGTTAAGAAATAGCCTAAACCCACGACTCAAACCAACATTAGGAGCTTCTTGGGCTTGGATGGTTATTATAGGAGATTTGTGGAGAGTTTCTCATCTATTACTACTCCACTGACGAAGTTAACTCATAAAAAGGTTAGGTTTTTGTGATCCAATGCTTACGAGGATAGTTTTGAAAATTTGAAGCATAAGTTGACTTTTGTGCCTATTTTGACCCTACCCTAGGGGACTAGGATGTTTGTTGATACATCTTGGTAAGGTTGTGGCCTATGTTTTTGGGCAGCTTAAGGTTCATGAGAGAAATTACCCAACTCACAATCTAGAGTTAGTGACTGTGATATTTGCTTTGAAAATTTGGAGCCATTATCTATATGGGGTGCATGTGGATATTATTCTGACCATAAGATCTTGCAGTACGTGTTTACACAGATCAAATTAAACATCAGGAAAAGTTGGCAGCTCTATCTACTTAAAGATTACAACATAAGTTTGCACTACCATCCAGGTAAGGCTAATATGGTTTTTGATGCTCTTAGCAGATTATCTATAGGGAGCATATCTTACATTGATGAGGAGAAAAAGGGTTGGTGAAAGATATTCACAGGTTGGATAACTTTGGAGTTCATCTTTTGGACTCTGAGGATAGAGGAGTGATTGTACAAGAAGTGTTTAAATTATTTCTTGGTGTTGAGGTGAAGAAGAAGTAAGCTTTGGATCCCATACTTATGCAGATTAAGGATGATGTGGGTCAGCAAAAGGTTATGGCTTTCGAGATTGGTGGAGATGGCATCTTAGGGTATCAAGGAAGGTTGTGTGTTCCTGATGTTGATGTATTGTGGGAAAGAATCTTTGTTGAGGCTCATGAGTCCAGATATACAGTTCATCTAGGTTCGACCAAGATGTATCATGAATTAAAGGAAATCTATTGGTGGAATAATATGAAGAGGGATGTGGAAAACTTTATAGCTAAGTGTATGGTTTGTCAGCAAGTTAAGGTTGAACATTTATGGCCTTGTGTCATATCTCAAGCGATAGAGTTGCCTATGTGGAAGTGGCATATGATAAATATGGATTTCTTTATGGGTCATCCACGGTCTTAAAATCCATATGATTTTATTTAGGTCATTATGGATAGGATGACTAAGTCTACTCACTTCTTACCTATGAGGACTAATTACTCTAGAGAGAATTATGTTAAATTGTTCATTCAGGGGATAGTAAGTTGCATTGTGCACCAGTGTCTATCATTTTAGACCGAGGTATGCAATTTTCTTTTTATTTCTTGCATGCGTTTCAAAAAGGTTTCGGTACTCAGGTGAATTTTAGCTTCGCTTTCGACCCTCAAACAGATGGACAAGCGGGAGAAACTATTCAGACTTCAAAGGATATGTTAAGGGACTGTATGATTGACTTTAAGGAAATTTGGATTGACCATTTACCTATTATTGAGTTTCTTACAACAATAGTTATTGTTCTAGCATTCAAATGGCTCCTTTTGAGGCTCTTTATGGTAGAAAGTGTAAGTCTCTTATTGGATAGTTTTAAGTAGGTAAGCCTAGGTTTTTTGGTCCTGACTTGGTTCACCAATCCATGGAGAAGGTAAAGGTGATTAGAGAAAGACTTAAGACTACTCAAATTCGCAAGAAGTTTTATGCGGATGTAAGGCAAAGGAAGTTGGGATTTGAAGTAAGTGATTAGGTGTTCTTAAAGGTTTCTCCTATGAAAGAAGTCATGATAGCTGGGAAGAAGAGGAAGCTCAGTCACCATTACATTGGTCCATATTATATTGTCAGGATAATTGGGAATGTCATTTATAAGTTAGATTTTCCTACGAGTTTGGCTTTGATTCAGTCTATTTTCCATGTGTCTATGCTAAAAAAGTGTGTGGGTAACCCTTCCTTGATAGTGCCTGTTGAGGATGTTGGTGTTTTGAATTTTTTGTCTTAACAGGAAGTCTTGATTGAAATACTGTATAGTCTAGTTCATAGATTGAGGACAAAGGACGTAGCTTCGGTGAAGGTTCTTTGGAGGAATAAAAATATGGAAGAAGATACATGGGAAGCTGAAGAAGAGATGAAAGCCATATACCCATTCTTATTCCACGCGTTGGATAAAAGTGCTTGAGGTATGAGTTGAATAATAGTACTGTATTATGCGGAAATTAGGCAGAAAACAATACATAAGGTTCAATATTGTAATAAAACTGAATACGATATAACAAATACCAAATCTGATACATTTGTCTGAAAATACTCTAGTCTGAAAAAGCCTCTAAACTGTCTAAAATATAGAGTTGATGGGACAAGTCCCCAACTAACTCCGAACTACTGAAATAAGCTAAACAACTAAAATAATCATCATGTCCTCGAACTAAGAGGACTCACCACTAACTCTGTCAGCTGAATATTTGAACTACTAAGTATGAACGGGAGCCCAAGCGTCTGAACCTATGATATAAAACATCATAGTGCAAAAGAAAGGTATGCGTTAGTACTTTGAAGGTACTAGTATGCAAAGTGAGGTGGGCTAAAATGCATGGGTTCATATGCATGAACAATACTGACTAAATGACATGAATATAACTGAATGGGAGTACATGCATAAATGCGTATGCTGTAATCTGAGGTCGTGATAACACTGGATACTGAGTTTTGAATTACTGATTTACTGATATCTGAGTTTACTGATACGGTGTAGATGATAAATGAGGGATTGTATCTGACAATCTTGATCCTGTGAAACTATAATAAGTTTCGTACTAAACTGAGTGACTGTGTATGACAGTCCTGAATCTGTAGAACTGAACTGAGTTCACTGAGTTCCGTTGACTGACGGAATACTACTGAATTATGTTAACTGGCAGAATTTACTAAGGCATGAACAGAATACTGAACTGGACTGGACTGATACTGAGTCTACGAAGTTTTTCCTGAGTTTTGTAACTGACTGATAGTACTACTGATCGTGACATGACTGATACTATCATGAGACTGACCATGGCTCAGGTAATCAGCTAAATTATCGGGTATTAAATACCCCCAGGACTTGATAGCATAAATTATAAGACATGCCACAATCTTGAAACATGATAAATAACTACTTGATCATCATTCATTCATTGGGACATTCTAGCAAACACTTGGATGGCATGAACTTGAATACGTGCTAACGTGATATAATTTCATTATTTAATTCTCAAGAATAACTCATCAAACACTTGGAAGGAATTGTGTATGCACATAGTACTAATCAACACATGAGCATCACAATTTTAAGGCTTTAACATGAATTCATATGATACTACATACATAATAGTTGTTTTACATAAATATTGCACTTAATCATGGAATAGAAATCCAATCAATATTATAATCATGAATACACTTGAATCCAAATCATAGAAAGCATGAAATCAAGCTACTTGAAGTTTAAAAGAGTTTCTTGGACTCCAAGGGTGGATGGAACCCTTGGAAGAACACTTGACATACCTTGGTTGTTTAATTATTGAAGAACAATGGCGAAATCTTGAGCCTTGGATTTGAAATTAAATCACCTAGGCTTCTTGTTCTTGAGAAATTTGAGAGAAAGTGAGTGTATGTTGCTTAATGAGGGCTGAATCTGGTGTTTTAGGGATGAATAGGGGTGGGAAAAAGACCCTAATACCCCTAAAGATGTGGTTTTTAATTACTGAAAACTGGACTATCGACGTGTAGACCGATGCACCACGTCGGTTCATTGGAAATTGCCACTGGGAACCAAGGAAAAATATTGATCGACGCGATGGCCGATGCGCCGCACCAAGATCGCATTGATTCACTATTTTGGATTCCCAAACATGGTTCAAACGAGATCCAAAAAATATTAAACTCGTCTAAAAATACCTACTGACATTCCTGATAATGAATCAACTTAAAGATTGACATTTTATGGTCATAAGAGTCATGATATAGAGTTGTCAACTTACGAATACCAAAATAATACTAAGTCTGAATACTTAGCTAGAATTTTCTAAGTCTGGGACCCCTTAGCAAGCTTAAAAGACTGAGTTGAGCTTAGGATTTTATGGGGTCTTACAATATCTCCCCCTTGGGAACATTCGTCCTCGAATGAGACTGATTAAACTGAGAATACTGATAGACTGGACTTAGACACTAAACATGCACAACTGAAGCATGATTTCATGACTGAAATTATTAATATACTGAATTATTATCTGAACATGCATATCTGATGCATGAGTACATAGATAAACATGATTCATGAATGCATGACTGGGATTACTAATAAGCTGGGCTTATATACTATACATGCATATCTGATGCAAGAGTACACGTCTGAACTGATTCGTGAATGCATGACTGTATATGCAACGGTAATGGATAACAAGTTTATAACTATAACTGAATATGAACTAAGACAATCTAAGGAAGACTGCTACCTTCGGCTGAGAATACTAATGAACCTGAGATCATTTACTAAACATGTATGAACAGGAACATGAGAACATAACTAAGACTGAAATGCGATACATGAGCCAAATATCATGAACTGAATTGAGCCCCTGAATACATGGCTTACGGCTGAGATTGGAACTTGAGGGTGCACCTATGAGTACCCACTACTCCAAACTGAATTCGTTACGTGAAGAGAAGATGAAAGGTTTAGGTCATGAAAGCTCGGGGGGATTATAGTACATCTCCCCCTTGGGACATTATGTCCCTGAATGCTGACTTGGCTGAGATACTGAGGAGAAACTAAGACGATGTATAGGGCACCTACGAACTGAATCATGACTGCATATGGGGGATCTCAAACTGAGGCAAGACACTCGGACAGAGGTGAAATCTCAACCACAGGGTTGCTCAATTTTGGAATAGTTACTTTTATGAGACTTCAGATAGTGAGACTAGATGGAAGGATGGGAAACCCAACCATATGAACATTGTTTGCCTAACTGCTAGATTGAATTTTTGGTTTTGCGGACTAACTTATGCTAAAAACTTATATTCAACTGAAGCCTTTCTTTGACACTCTTTCTATAGAGTTCTAGTGGCTTTAGGGAGCAAGGAGTCTTGGCATGGCTGAATAAAATAGCTGAATAAGAAAATCACATCCTGGCTAAAATTTTAAAATAAGAGTCGGGGCCTACAAAACATCATCTAAGATGAAGTGACTAAGCCTTATGCACTGCAACTATAAATTTTCAAGCTTAGACATATCCCTTTAATACCCTCTCAACTATACTCTCCACATTAGTACATCACATCACGTGAGACTACTGAAAATATATACATGGGTGTTGAGCACGAGTGCATAAACATACTAACTTTTTTGATTATTTGAATGGCTGATAGCTGAATACTTGGTCATGTAATATTGAATTGCACTTACTCTAAACAGCTGGACTGGAACTGTAGGGTATTACACATATAAGGTAAGGACTAACTGTGTAACAGGAGATAGCTGAGCTTGAATTCATGAAAACTGTATTATTTGAGAATGCAAGACCAAATGTATAACATGATTCTAAAATATTCTGTAAACTGAGGTACTGAAATACTAATAACTAAATAACTGATAACTGTATGTTATGGTCAAGCAAACCTAAAATTGAACTGAGTTTCTGATCTGATTACTGGACTGAGACTGTAACTAAGATGGTAACTGAGACTGTACTAGAACTAAATACTGGGTACTAATAGATACATGATGGGGACTGACATAAATTGAGGATCTGAATAGACACTCACACTCTACATTTTCTCAACTTCTCATCTTACAAAAAAAATTTCTGATTTTTCCTCCCTTCATGCACTAAATACGACTTCCTGCTAGCCATTTGCTTGCACACTTACCTAACATTCAATCCTATCTTTATAACTACAGCCTTGTGTAAAATAAGTATGCAATCGGTCATCATAACATTATTTTATAAGGAGAGTTCACTGAAGGGTTAAAAGATGAGGACCTGAAGCATGAGTAAATACTATATCAAACTCGACACTTACTGAGGCCTGAGGAATAGAATGTCAACATTATAGATGCACCAAGAGACCAAAATTGAGGATATGCGTGACATAATTTGAATTTATCTGATCATTAGGGGTATAACATAAGTCATGGAAACTAAACATACTGTAAATCATCACATGAGTACATGAATCATGAGTTGTATGACCTGAGTCTAGAGTTTCTATATTCACAAAACAGTGAACTTGACCTCCTTATACTAGGAACTGTAAGCGAGCATAATTTCTAACATGCACGAGTATGGGCTATGATCATAGATCTTATATGTAAGACATGAATAGATATTATGATAACTGATGGGTCTCAAGAGTCTGGAATACGACTCTGAGATAATCTGCGTGATCATTCTCGGTATGGAAATAGATAAGAGTGTCATTGTTGAAGGTTATGATGAACATGTCCAAGTACTGCTTGAACACATGGTTCATCAAGTCCATGAAAGTTATTGGGGAATTGGTAAGACCAAACGACATGACTAAGAATTTGAAGTGACCATATCAATTTCTGAAAGCTGTCTTTAGGATGTCACATTATCTGACTCTGAGATTAGATTTCCTGATCTGAGGTCTATCTTAGAAAAGTAATTGGCACCTTGAAGTTTGTCAAACAAGTCATTGATTCTGGGAAGTGGATACTTGTTCTTGACCGTGACTTTATTTAGCTGACGGTAAACAATACACATTCTGAGAGAATCATCTTTCTTATGCATAAATAAAATTGGGCAACCCACGGGGACACACTGGGTCTGATGAATCCCTTTATCTAGGAGGTCCTTTAACTTTTCTTTTAATTCTTTGAGTTCTGCAGGTGCCATTCTATATGGAAGGATAGATATGGGCTGAGTATCTGGAAGAAG
This sequence comes from Capsicum pubescens, assembly GCA_030864215.1. Classification (NCBI taxonomy): domain Eukaryota; kingdom Viridiplantae; phylum Streptophyta; class Magnoliopsida; order Solanales; family Solanaceae; genus Capsicum; species Capsicum pubescens. The sequence goes on along the minus strand of CM061541.1, from coordinate 79,041,833 downwards.
GTCTATTTCAAAGTCGATTTCCCTTTCGGGAAAAACTCTGGGGAGATCTTCGGGAAACACATCTGGGAATTCACATGCTACTGATACTGATTAAAGATTAGGGGGTTCTGAACTAGAGTCCTGGACTCAAACGAGATGGTAGACATATCCCTTAGATATTATTTTTTCTTGCCCTTAGGTAACAAACAAGCTGACCCCTAAGTGCTGAAGTACTACCTCTCTCTTCTAGGACAGGCTCATTTGGAAACTGAAACTGGACAATTATGTTTCTACAGTCGACTGAGGTATAGTAGGAATAAAGCCAGTACATGCCAAGAATGACATCAAAATCAGTCATCTCTAATTCAACTAAGTCTGCTGAAGTGACTTTCTGAGATATCATAACCGGACAGTTCCTGTATACCCACCGGGCTATGATAGATTTACCCACTGGGGTAGAGATTAAGAAGGGCTCTATTATAATTTCGGGACTGACTCCAAAATCAACGGCTATACATGGAGTAACAAAGGACAACGAAGCTCCTGGAACTAGCAAAGTATAAACATGTAAATAGAAAACTTGTAATGTACTGGTGACCATATCAAGAGAACTTTCTTGATCCTATCGAGACTAAAGAGCATAGAGTCTTTTCGGGCACTGCCCACTGGTGGCACTGGAAGTGGCACTATGTTGATACGGGCGACCGGACTAAGCTGGGGGACTGTTATACTGACCCTGAAAACCTGTCTGGGGACAATCTCTGACTTTGTGGCCTGGCTTGCCACACTCGAAACACACATCACTGCCATCACTGCAGATACCCTGGTAGTTTTTTCCATATTTCAAGCAACGGGGATTGGTTCGACCACTCTTTGGCCTAGATGTTTTGGCCCTCTTAGTATTTCTTCCCTTTTTCCTATGCCTCTCCTCCTTACTCTGTGGAGCATGAGCCATAAGCCTAGATAGGATAACGGCCAGCTGATTGTTCTGAGAAACTATTGAATGAGCTAAGGCGGTGAAAGCAGCTCTAAAATCAGCGTGAGAACCATGCTCATTCAGGGGATCTACCTGAACGTGTGGAGGGGCTAACTAGTTTTTGTTACTTATTTCATTAGCTTCTCTAGAAGACATGTTCTAGAAGCATGAGGAAGAGATGAATTAGAATGAGAGTTTATCTTGAGCTCATGCTCACTCGCATGACATGATTACTAAAAGAAAGGAAACTTTTCCTAAAACATCTAATAGCCTCCTGTCTATAAACGTGGTGCGCTACACACCCATGTACAAAATTCTACTAGATATGACTTTCAGACTTCCTAGGCCTCTATTGAACCTTAGGCTCTGATATCAAGTTTGTAATGCCCTGATTCTGAAACCCGGACGCTACACGGTACTCATAATCTTGAAGGACCACAAGCTAACCCGTGACTAGTACCTGCTGCAATAACTAAATAATAGTACTGTAATATGTGGAAATTAGGCAGACAATATGCCATAAGGTTCAATACTATAATAAAATTGAATATGGTATAAAAAATACCAAATCTGATATATCTGTCTGAAAATACTCTGGTCTGAAAAACCCTCTAAACTATCTGAAAGATGAAGTTGATGGGACAAGTCCCCAACTAACTCTGAACTACTGAAATAAGATGAACTACTGAAATAATCATCATGTCCTCAAACTAAGAGGACTCACCACTTACTCTGTCAGCTGAATATCTGAACTGGTAAGTATGAACAGGAGCCCGCGTGTCTGAACCTATAATATAAAACATCATAGCGCAAAAGAAAGGTATGCGTCAGTACTTTGAATGTACTGGTATGCAAAGTGAGGTAGGCTAAAATACATGGGTTCATATGCATTAACAATTCTAACTGAATGACATAAATATAACTGAATGGGAGTACGTGCATGAATACATAAGTTGTAATCTGAGGTCGTGATAACACTAGATATTGAGTTCTGAATTACTAATTTACTGATATCTAAGTTTACTGATACTATGTAGCTGATAACTGAGGGATTGTATTAGACAGTCTTGATCTTGTGGAACTATACTGAGTTCCGTACTAAACTGAGTGACCGTATCTGACAGTCCTGATCTGTAGAACTGAACTGAGTTCACTGAGTTCCGTTGACTGACTGAATACTACTGAATTCTCTTAACTTGCTGAATTTACTGAGGCCTAAACTAAATACTGAACTGGATTGGACTGATACTGAGTCTACTAAGTTTTTCCTGAGTTTTGTAACTGACTTAGAGTACTACTAATCGTGACATGACTGATACTATCCTGAGACTGACCATGGCTCTAGGTAATCAGCTAAATTGTCGGGTATTAAATACCCCCAGGACTTAATAGCATAAATTATAAGACATGGCACAATCTTGAAACATGATAAATAACTACTTGATCATCATTCATTCATTAGGACATTCTATCAAACACTTGCATGACATGAACTTGAATACAAGCTAACATGATATAATTTCATTATTTAATTCTCATGAACAACTTATCAAACACTTGGAAGGCATTGTATATGCACATAGTACTAATCAACACATGAGCATCATAATTTTAAGGCTTTAACATGAATTCACATGATACTACATACATAATAGTTGTTTTTACATAAATCTTGCACTTAATCATGGAATAGAAATCCAATCAACATTATAATCATGAATACACTTGAATTCAAATCATGGAAAGCATAAAATCAAGCTACTTGAAGTTTAAAAGAGTTTCTTGGACTCCAAGGATGGATGGAACCCTTGGATGAACACTTGACATACCTTGGATGTTTAATACTTAAAGAACAATGGCGAAATCTTGAGCCTTGGATTTGAAATTAAATCACCTAGGATTCTTATTCTAGAGAAATTTGAGAGAAAGTGAGTGTATGTTGCTTAATGAGGGCTGAATATGGTGTTTTAAGGCTGAATAGGGGTGGCAAAAAGACCCTAATACCCCTGAGGATGTGGCTTTTTAATTACTAAAAAATGAACTATCGACACGTAGACCGACGCACCGCATCGATGCCACATCGAGTCAGCATCGGTTCACTAGAAATTACCACTGCGAACCAAGAAAAAATATAGATCGACGTGATGGATGACGTGCCACACCGAGATCGCATCGATTCAATATTTTGTATTTCTAAACATGGTTCAAACGAGGTCCGAAAAATATGAAACTCGTCCAAAAACACCTACTGAGATTCCTAATCATGAATCAATCAAAAGATTGACATTTTATGATCATAAGAGTCGTGAAATAAAGTTGTCAACTTATGAAGACCAAAATAATATTACGTCTGAATACTTAGCTAGAATTTTCTATGTCTGGGACCCCTTAGCAAGCTTAAAAGACTGAGTTGAGCTTAGAATTTTGTGGAGTCTTACAATATCTCCCCCTTGTAAACATTCATCCTCGAATGAGACTGATTAAACTGAGAATACTGATAGACTGGACTTAGACACTGAACATGCACAAATAAAGCATGATTTTATAACTGAAATTATTGTTATACTGAATTATTATACTGAACATGCATATCTGATGCATGAGTACATAGGTAAACATGATTCATGAATGCATGACTGGGATTACTAATAAGCTGGGCTTATATACTGGACATGCATGTCTGATGCAAGAGTACACGTCTGAACTGATTCATGAATGCATGACTGTATATGCAACGGTAATGGATACCAAGTTTATAACTGTAACTGAATATGCACTAAGACAATCTAAGGAAGACTGCTACCTTCAGTTGAGAATACTAATGAACCTGAGATCATTTACTAAACATTTATGAATGGGATACATGGCTTTTTAATTACTAAAAATTGGACTATCGATGAGTAGACCGACGAGTTGTATCATTGGCATCGATACGATGGCCAACGCGCCGCGTCGAGTCCTCATTGGTTCACTGGGAGCCAAGAAAAATATTAATCAATGCAATGGCTGACGCGCTGCACCGAGATCGCATCGATTCACTATTTTGGATTCCTAAACGTGGTTCAAACAAGGTCCAAAAAATACAAAACTCATCCGGGAACACCTACTAACATTTCTGATCATGAATCAACCTAAATATTGATATTTTAAGGTCATAAGAGTCGTGAAATAGAGTTTCCAACTAAGGAAGGCCAAAATAATACTAAGTCTGAATACTTAGCTAGAATTTTCTAAGTCTGGGACCCCTTAGCAAGCTTAAAAGACTTAGTTGAGCTTAGAATTTTACTGGGTCTTACAAATTTCTATGTGGGGGCTTGTATTATTATTATAGGACTTATTGAGTATTGGTTTTCTTTATCATGATAGAAATGCTTGAGTTCGGGGACAATATAATCTTAATGATGTATTACATAAATATTTACTTCGTTGATGCCTAATTTGATTTGATAATTAAGAATTATGGACATTTGAATTGATGTTAAGATCAATCGTATATGTGTTGGATGGACAGGATATCTTCATATTGAGTTGATTATGAGAAATATATCTTATCCCATACATATACATTCATGAGATACTGGTACCATTGGAAAATCATTTTTGCTAAAACAAATAAGATATTTTTATAAAAACTCTCTCCGTGAACATAATCCAGATAGGTGGGTTGAGACATCGAGATATGAGTTATAGTATATGGATCGAGAACCCCCATGGGTCCTATCTTGGGAGCTGCGAACTCGATAGGTGTATATAAAAATCCATGTGATGGCTTTCATTATTCATCATATCCATATTTCATTGCATTGCATATGCATCTTACATTACTTTATTTAATTTCTTGATTTGTGTTTAGTTTTAGTATATTTGTTGTGTATGTTTGTGTTATTTTCATATATTCGAACTGTTATTTAAAAATGTGTGAGCTACCATTTGGGACTTTTTCTGCTTGCAAGTGACGTTCTCATAAAGTTATACATAGCTTATTTTTTATTTTGCTCAATCATCCTATGGTACCTATTGTGTACAAGTGGACCGTATTTACTCCAACTTTAGTGCAGATCCCAGTTTGGGCACCACGAGTGGCGGTTGATTTATGTGGAGACTCCAATTTTGAGGTACTGATTCGCTTCAAGATTCGAGGTTGATTCAAACTAGTATATCATTACTTTTCTTTATTTATAGTTTCAAGGCAGATGTCTATTTTTAGTTTTTGGATATTTTACTGGATGCTCTTGCACTGTACCGCCAGATTTAAGGATATATGACACTTCTTTTATATTTTTGCTATTATTGTACTTGTATTGATCTAACTTTATTCTAGAAGTCTCACCTTGATTTATGTAATTATTGATTTCATTTTTTCTTTATCAGTTTGGGTGATTGGCTTACTAATCAAGGTTGAGCCACTATAAGTGTCGTCATGACACATTTTTGGGTCGTGAAAAACTGAACATTTGAAAAATACAATGTAAAATCCATATACCACGAATAAATCATAACTTCTACAATAGATTAAACTAGTTATCTATTTGTGAATGTTGCAGAAGTCTACAATCGACCAGCTGAATATATAGACAAGTAATATTATGATTAAAAGGAAAAAATAAATGAAATTGGGTGAAATAACATCATTCTAACATTGTAAAATTATTTGATCACATTATTTGTGAGTCCATATCACTTTTAGACTAGATCAAATGAGTATTAGGACATGCAATCCTAAATAACTAAAATACAGCTAAAAAGGAAAAAGCAAATTATAAATTAGAAAAATTAACATCATTCAAGCATTGTAAAACTTAATTACATCATATAAAAGTCCAGAATAATTGTACACATGATCAAATAAGTATTAGAAAGAGTGATGCTTGTGAGTTGTCATGATCAAATAAGTATTAGAAAGAGTGATGCTTGTGAGTTGTCTTAGGACAAGTAATATTTAAGAACAAGAATTGTTCTCTAAAGTATAGATTTGTTCTAGGTAAGTGGTTCTTACTATCATTGTTCTTTTTATGCTCAATTTATAATTTATTCAATATTTGTGGACTCTTATATGATATGATTTAATTATTTTATAATATTTGAATGATGTTAATTCAACTAATTTAAATTAATTTTTTCACTTTTAGACATATTTTAATGATTTAGGACTATTAGATGTTCTAATACTCATTTGATCTTGTCTAAAATTGATATGGACTCATAAATGATGTAACCTAATAGTTTCACAATATTTGAATGATGTTACTTCCCCTAACTTTTTTTGATTGAATGTAAGTTCCCCTTTTTAGTCATAATATTTTTTTTATATATATTCAACTGGTTGATTGTAGATTGCTTGCAAGGTGTATGATATATGAGGGTCTGGTCTATACTATATGAGACGGTTTAGTATATATTTATCAGTTTAGAGTTTGGACTTAGCATATTTAATTTATTTACTTTCTGTCCTTTTTAGCCATGTGGGATGAAGGAAATTTATTTGGATAATAAAATATTATCCAAATACTATTTTATTTGGATAGGAAAATATTATCTAAATAATATTTTATTTGGATCATGCTACCAATTAATGAAGATCTCTTATGGTATAGTAAAATATTGTTATAATTTTGAAATAGTGTTAACTCCTTTATTTTATTTCAATTAATTAGTTAATTATCTTTTATTTAGCTAAATAGTTGTCAACTTTATAACATATACCAAGTGGTTGGTCAATTATTAACAGATGGTGTAGCTGAGCGATATATGATACACTTCAAGTAGTCGTCTAGTTCATATATATAATGTGGTTGATTATTGTCAAATGATATCGTTGAGTAAAAATCATATTTTCTTAAAAGTGACACATATTGATTCATAATATACTTATCCATAATCCATTAGACTTGTGTGAATTGAGGTTTATATTTGAGATTTAATGAGTAAAATATTTTACAAATTTTTATTATTTTAGACAAAAAATCAAGCATTGAAAAATTAAAAGAGGTCAAAATAAACATAGAAAAAAAGTTATTTTTGTAGTTCTTTAAAGATAATTACTACACAAATAAGAATATATAAATTACAAGTTGTGTTTAGGTGATATCTATTTGTTTGGACATTTCAAAGAGCATATAATGATCAATGCCTAGTAAATGCTTGTGATGTATAGTTTCATGCCTAAACATGTGGTGTACACTAGTTGTCTGATCGATGACTGTAAAATTTTAATACAATGAATAAGAATAACAGATAGTATCTGTGACAAATAACCACCTGAACTACTAGAATAGAGTTAAGATTAACGATGACAATGTTGAACTTGTGTATGTTCAAAGTTATCGATGCTAAAAACATTAATATTGTAACTAAAGAGGCTAGAATACATGCCGAAAAGGTGGCAGTTTTAACAACAATGGACGAAAACTAAAAGTTTGTGGATAACAAAGGCTAAAGTGATGAAGATCATACCAGTTATGGAGGAATTTTCTAATGAGAGACAAAAATTTAAGCCAAATAACGGCTAGAAATTTGGCTGAAAAAGAAAAACGGAATATGAAAAAAATCATTGATTTTAATCTTGACTCAAAAAATCAAAAATAAATTGAAAAAATAAATAATATAGAGATCAAAATGCCTGGAAAATAAAATATAATATATTTGATAATAATGAATTGAGAGTCTCGAGATTGGAAGAGAAGATAAATCTAATGGAAAGATTTAGAGTTTTAAGAGAAAAGAATGGAAGAAAGTGAAGAGAGAGAGACATGGGGTTGGGATCATTTTAAGAGAATAGTGGGGTGAAATGTATTTTAAAAATACCTAAAGGGTGGTATTAAGTTTCTAAAATATCAAAAAGGACCCTGACCCACACCTTTTCTATTTTCAATTCTGAAATCTTAAAAATTAAATCAAAAGAAAATAAAGTGTCTCTTCTTCAAAATAACTTTTCAGACTAACCTCTTTTACAAATCTTGTCTGTTATCTGCATGGAGATTCTTTTCCCTAAATTTTGTGACCAAACAATATATAGAATTATGCTAATTTTAATACATTGTTTGGCCAAACTTATGTTTCTCCTAAAGTGTCAATTTTTTTCAAAAGTTCTTAATTTAAAAACTTGGGATGTTTGGCCAAAATTATAGAAGAAAATAAGTTCTTCTGGGGGTAGAATAAGCAGTTTTTCGATAACTAATAAAGTATTTTTTTCCTAAAAGCACTTTTTACAAAAGCACTTTTGAAAAAATATACTTAAAAGCTTTGTCAACACCAATTGTTGCTCAAAGGTATTTTTTTAATTTATTGGCCGAACTCAAACTGGTTATCACCAAAAGTCCTTTTTCGAAAAGCTCTTTTGAAAAAAATACTATTAAAAATAAGCTGATTTTAGAAATTTTACCAAAAAGGCAACAAGACATGAATATTTAACACTCCTCTGCTCTCTACCTGAGACCCTTAATTAGGATCGTCTTAATTAATGAGTGAGAGATTCAGTGGAGGATCCAGAATATTTACCAAATGGGTTCAATACATATTAAAAGAATATGTAAAGAAGCAAACAAAATAAAGTTTGATTAACTAAAATACATTATTACAGTTCTATTCTATGAGTTTTTATTTCTTGAAACCTATTCATAATGCTCTCATCAAGAATAATGTTAAATATTTATTTTTTTCAGTTAAGGCACCATATAGGTTCTCATGAAATCATGATTCATTCGATTTTGCAATTCACATTTGATCAACTTCACTATCGAACAGACTCTTTCAATTGTAGCAATGGTAACCGACGGGAGAAAAGCAAATTTTTGAAGATGGAACACAAGAGGATAATAAAAGTGTTTCTTTGTCTTATCTATCTCCTCATAAAGGTCACCAAGTCCTTTAAAAAATCTCATTAGAAAATTAAGAATCATTACAAGCATTTGAATTTTAAGTTTTTTTTTTTTAAAAAGTGAATGAAATTGAATAGAAAATCAATTTTAATTTTATTTAATTCTAAATATAAGGATTTTAAAAAAAAAATGCAATAGTTTTGTGTATATGAAAGTAGATAATAGAGATCAAAGAACAAACTTGATAGATTTCATAGTGTTGGTGAAGGATTCAACTCCGATCCAAGAGGATTTTATTGAAAATTGTCTTTTACTAATTTGAACTTATATAACTAATAATAAAAAGATTAAAAAGATAACTTTTTAAGGTTAATTTGGTCTACATATATATAATAAAATAACTTCTTTAAGGTTGGATAGTTGACATTAGAAGTCCAAAAGAAAAAGAGTGTTGACGGTTGGGTTCGAACCAGGCTTTGTCGATATTAAAAAGAATAAACATTACCACTAGGTCAGGTGATGCTTATGCCTATTGTGGGTTCAAATTAAATATATAGGTTCACTTTTTCAAAGACAGATTATACATATATATATATATATATACATACATACATACATACAGTGTAAATTTTTTACGAAGTGAGATCATATGAACCCACTTGAACCTATGTGGAACCGCCCCTGGTGAGAGCTTCACGTGTGTTCCTTATATACACTTATGTAAAAACTGCAACAAGTAGCTGGTGTTAAAGTTGGTAAATTGAATTATAAGAAATTTTCAGAAATAGCATACATATAGGCAAAATTAGGCATACAAACCTACATTTCAAAAATGATTATTTATAGCCCGTATATCTATTGTAATTATATCAACTACATTTGTATCAGATAAAATAAAACACAAAATATCAAATAATTAATTTCATTATATACAAGTACTAGATATAAATACTATGATTTAACAAGAGAAAATTGAAGGAAAGGTGTTTTTTAAGTCTTGAATGAAGGATTGGTGACATTGACCAACTTAAAGGGTCAAACATAATTAGGAAACTTGATTAAGTTAATTGTGGACTTGATTAATATTTTTAAATCTTTCTGATCTTTTTTAAAATACAAATAAACTCAACCCACACCCTGTTTCAATCAAAATCATCAATCGTCTCTCTCATCTCTCTTGATAGTTTCTCTCAACCAACAATTCTGTAAATTTCTCATTTTAATTCCCAGCGACTTCAACATCCGATGAGAAATAGTTGGGCTTTGAGTTTCTTTTTTACTTCAATCATCAATCAAAGTGACAACCTTTCTTTTCAGCTAAAACAGCTTTGAATTCTTCATCGTTCTTTTTCTTCTTTCACGGGTAAAAAATTATGGCCATTTTAATTTTGAAGAAAATGAGGAACTTGAGCCAACTTCTCTTATAGTATTGGTTAACAATTTCAATATTTATTTCTTTAATTTGAAATGAGATCTGAATAAAATCTAAATTTCTGGTATTTCTTCTCTTCTCTTTTCAAAGTGAATTATGATTTTTTGTTGTTTGTTGCATTTTTTTTGAAGTTTGATTTTTGTTGTTTGTGATAATACAAACAAAAAAATAATTTGTGTATTTATTGTGTTGCGCCCATTGTTAGGTTGATTTATTCTTGTTCTTGGTAAAAATGGTGATATTGTTGTTGTTCTGTTGATCAAAATCATGCTACTATTATTTTTTCTCCAACATATTATCCATCTGGTGCAACATATTAACCATCTAATGCAACAGATTTAGCATATGATACAACAGATCAACCATCTGATACAATAGAGGAACCATCAGATTAAAATTCTGATGCAACAGATTAACCATCTAATACAACAGATTAACAATCTGATGCAATAGATTAATCATCTGATGCAATAGAGAAACCAACAAATTAGCATATGATGCAACATTTTAACCATATAATGTAATATTTTAACCATCTGATGCAACAGATTAACCATTTGTTGCAATAGATTAACCATCTGATACAATAAATTTACTATCAAATGCAATAGAGAACCATCAGATTAAAAATCTGACATAACAGATTAACCATCTGCTGTAATGGAGGAACCATCGGAATAAAGATCTGATGCTACAGATGAACCTCTCGTTGGATAAAATCCTATCAACTCTTCCAACAGGAGATGTCCAAGAATTGATTTTTCCAACTGATCATTCATCTGTCGCGATAGACAACCCTTTTTTGGAAGAAATCTAAAAAATATTAACCATTGATAACTATTCCAACAGATCATTGATATGTCATAGCAGATGTGTGACCTTTTGCACAGACCATTCATCTTTCTCAACAGATGAGTGATATATTTTGTATTGTCACAATAGATTACTCAGTCATTGCTAGAAGATAGTTAACTGTTCCAAAAGATCACTTATATGTTGCAATAAATGTATGATCTGTTGTACAGACCATTTATCTTTCTCAACAAATGAGTGATATGTTTTGTATTATCGCAATAAATTACTCAACCATTGCCACAGGTTATTTAACTGTTCCAACAGAAAAGTCATATATTGCAACAGCTATGTAATCTATTGCACAACAATTCATCTTTCTCAACAAATGAGTGATATGTTTTGTATTATTGCAATAGGTTACTCATCCATTGCAATAGGTTATTTAATTGTTCCAACAGATCACTCATATGTTGCAACAGATGTGTGATCTATTGCACAGACCGTTTATCTGTCTTAAGATATGAGTGATATATTTTGTATTGCTGCAATAGATTAATTATACATTGCAACAGGTTATTTATTTAGAGCAACAGATAACATACCTGGTGTAACAGATGTGTGATTTATTACAACTATTATTTTATTATTTTGTAGGTTAGATTTACCTTTATCCTTTTTAACGATGCATTAACCAACTATAATATATTTTTTAATATTCCTGTTAATTTTAGATAATATAACTCCTAAAAGAACAGAAACCGAATCAAGTCTAAGTAAAGGAACAAGTGAAGCAGCTAGGCTACATCCACCACTCTATGAGCTTGCTTTACAAGCGTTATCTCAATCAGGAGCAGAATATGATAAACACGGGGAGGGGGAATGTTTCAAAAGAGATGATCCAGATGTTAATTGCCCTTCTACTGAAGAGTTGGTCAACCTTCAGCATTGATCATTATCCTGTGAGATTACAGTGTGATGGTGCCACAGATTTAATAAATGGTTCTTAGTTAAGTAGCCATGGGAAATTTTTCAATGCCTTCAGAAAAATAGTTCGAGAACAAAAATTGGATGCTTATTTTAGGGATAGCTGCTTTGGAAAATATCTTGATTTTCTGGAGGACAACAATGCTCGTTTCCAAATGAAAATTGTATATGAACTTCTCAAGCGTAGGTTTATGTATGAAAATAAAGATAAGATGGATGAGGTGTGGATAAATTACTGTGGCATGCCTATTTATTTTGGTTGGATGGAGTTTACCATAGTTACTGGACTAAAATGTTATCCTCTTTCTCCTTTTCATATTATACCTATTCTAACCCAAAAAAATACCCCAAACATCCAAAAAAGTCAAAGGCAAGTCGTGTGATCGTGATGACCTGGTGTCCATTGTTGGTCCAAGCTTCAAAAACAAAAATTTGATAGAAGTATTGAAAAGTAAAAAAATTTCAAAGAAGCACAAGCAGTCATTGTGCTTGGTTTGGTTTGTACATAATATTCTTTGGGCAAAAGATGTTAACAAAAACATACGCATTGGTTTAATAAAGCACTCTGATACACCCAAATTACAACTCTCTTACGAGAGAGTAAGCGGTCGCTGTCAAATATAGAACCCAACTGGATTGGGTGTCAAATCCCACAGGGAATACCGTGTTCACTAATTATTATGACTGTTATTATATTGTTGATCTAAGGCTCCAAAATAAAGGGGGTTTGAAAATGTTAACGGTGTTCTTTTGCGTTGATGTTCCACAAAAGCCCAGTTACTGAGAGTAAATATAGAGGTAGTTCCAATGAGAATAAATTAACTAGAGTTATGCTCACCAAGATGTTCAAACAACTATGGTTGTGAGTTTGTGTTCGAATTCTAACTTATGTATCCAATTGCAAGAATTATTGAATTCAAAAGATTACCCACGTGTCTCTCAACCTAATGATTATTTCACCCTTTACTTCTCTCGAACTTAAAGTATTTATGCATTATTCAATAACACTCTTATGAGGGTTGATCCTTCTAAGGCATCAACCCGTTAACCAAAATGGTAAACCTTGAAGCTCATGTGAATTACTTCTTTTCCTAACATCCACTTTCTTGTCAAACAAGTGGAGTTCATGGGATCACTTCTCAAGTTTCCAACCAAGAGATATCATTAAAATGAAGAAAGATTCATGCAATTTCTATAGATGATAGAAGACAAACCAATTCACAACCCCAAAATAGTTCTCTACATCAAGTCTCCCATAACCCTAGTTATGAGAATTTATCTATTCATCTCCATGTCAGAAAATAAAGTTATATTGATGTTCATAAATAACTTCAGAAAAGTACTTACAAAAGTTACAATATTGTTCTTCTCAATCTTTGATGGAAAATATTAAAAACTAATAATCACCTCCCAATCTCTAGATTCAAATCTCAATGAAACTTAGTGCAAAACTCTCAATAGAAGAGAAAGTATACAACTGAAGACAAAAGATGCCTACGAAACCCTAATACTTGGTATTTATATGTTCCTAGCTAAAAGGATTTAAAATTCAAAATCATAAAATTCGCGTCCAAAGTGACGGCCAAATTGGTGGTCCGTCGCAAGGTTGACGGTCCACCATTTGGCCCGTCGCTGCTGATCTGGGTAGGTCACTTTCTGGATAAAACTGATGGCCAAATTAGTGGTCCATCATAAGAATTATGGTCCACCATTTGGTTCGTCGTTGAGTCCTTCAGGAAGCCTGGTTCTGGATGACACTGACGGCCAAATTGGTGGTCTATCATAAGACTGACAGTCCGTCGCTAGAAGGCTTGAAGTCTTGAGTTCTGTTTAGGCCTGACGGTCAAGTTGGTGATCCATCGCAAGACTGTCGGTCCACCATTTTATTCGTCAGAAGTGTTTTTCTGCCACTTCTCTGAGACTTTTTCTTCAGCTAGATCCTTACCCTGAAACATTAAAAATCAGCATTAAACGCAACCTTAGTTGCTTGAAAACATACCACTTTCTCAAGAAAATAATGCAAAATATTCCGTCAAAAGCCGGAACATCAACACCCTCAACTGAAAATTGTTGCTTGTACTCAAGCAGCTCAACATCCAATTGCAAACATGAACCATACCATGATAAGCAACCAACTAATGAATCACTTTGACGCAACCATTCACTCATGATTTCACTTACATAAGTTTCAACCAGCATGTTCTACACCCAACATTGATTATAATTCAGAACATGCAACATGGATGTCATGTCCCACAGCGAACAGCAAAACTAAGAAAAACTCTAGTTGCCCTCACAACAATGAAGTCCACCACTCTTTATACTACGTGGACATAATCTAAACTCTCACGCTCATAAAAAAAGTTACAAGCATAGTCCAGGTACCCATAGGCTTGCCCTTGCAATTTAACACACCCTCAAAGCTAATTCGCTAGGCTCAAACCGGTCTTTTCTAGGCTTAAAATGAGGCTTCGGTCTAGGTGGGATACTCTTTTGGGAAAAGTGACTCATTAAGGCTTAACTCTCATTTCCCTAGCAACTTTTCAGCCCCAAGCTGTTATTTTAATCGACTTGCTTGCAAAGACAAAAAAATTTCAAGCATTAGTCACCCTTAACTTATGCTGATGCAGTAAGCTAAGGTGCATAATATCTTTGAATAGATCAGGGCCAAATACCTTTAAACTATATTCTAAACCAACTTTCTACTAGGTTCTTACATTTTGACAATAGCCACCCTCAACTTAGGTGTTTTACCTAAGTTGAGGTGCACAATGCCCAATATTAGGCCAGGGCCAGAGTTGAATGCTAATGTGCTATGGAGAGATAATTATAGTTATAGGAAATTAAGAAAACTACTAAAAATATCAAAATGGGTTCGAGTTAGAGAAAAATCTTAGAGAGGTTAATTATTTAGGCTAAGTGGACTAAAAATACAAGGAGGCCTGTTATCTTATCCTATTGAATCAATTAGAGAATAGTATCAATGACCCGGGAAAGTTCTAGGCACTACACTATGCAAGAACTCAAGACAAATCCTTACACACACAGTGGCAACTGAGTTAAACTTCTTCTGTTGCTCTTAGGATTTCCATCACAAGATTCATGAACCTCTTACATGTTAATGCCAAATGCAGACTCACTGAAGGTTATGCACATATTCTACATGATTAGAGTAAATAAGTACACATCATGCTTATAGTATTATGCCAACATCATTCACTATTCATATCTACAAAGGGATACTAGAACAGGGAAAAATTTTATAAATAACATTAAACACTCATATTTACATCATAATCTTAGGAAATTAGAGGTGCAAAAATAAAAACCCTAGATACTCCAATTCTACTAGATAGCACATGGAGGGAAAATAGATCGGCAACACAACCCACCATGGTACAAGTACACCACCCCTACATAAAAATAGATGCATTATCCTCAAAGAATTGATTTAAAGCACAAGGAAATAGTTTTACATGGTTTGCCTCTTATTCATCTGAGGCATATGTGTAGTGTGGCGAGGCTCTTGCATCCTTTCCTGGTGTAATGTTGGACCCTATGGTGGTAGGGGCGGTCACAACCTCACCCTCCAAGATTGGAGGAATCGTCTCTCTAATAGATCCTGTATTATGCCACCATATTGGGGCAGCACTACTGGATACCCCTGCTGCTTCGTCTTCTTCTTTATTTTTCCTCTTTTATTCATCCTTCAGTGAATTCTTCCGAGCTCTCATAATATCATGTTATTTTTGTTGTTCTGGTGTCATTTCTTCTCTCTTTCTCCTTTTTGCTTCTTTCCTTACAGTTTTTCATCCATTTGCTCCTTCCTTTTATCCTTTACTAGTCTTCCCATCAATTCAATAATACCCTCATCAACATCACTTTCCACCAAGGTTGGGTCAAAAATAGGCTGTTGTGGCTGCTTACTCTTCAGCACTGCAATATCCTTCTTTGCTTGTTCAAATTCAGCCATCAGCTTGGCAAGGTTTGGGAGAGACAGTGAATCGAGCCTTTTGTTGATATGAAGTTCCATGGTGTCCATCTTAGTCTGAATGGTTTGGAATAGATGAACTGCATTATCCACGATCTCATCAACATAGGGCTTGAAGTCTACATCCCACTTATCTAACTGTCTCTGAAACCTCTTTTGCGTCTTCATTGACTTAGTAAAGTTTTCTGGTGTGAACCTACATTCAACAAAATCTGCTCCACCCATAGATTGTGTAGAACCTGACCCTGCAGATGTTCCTTGGGGTACATACTTGGGTGGCACATAGGTGGTAATGGGTAAAGGCATACATGTGGTCATCTTTGTAGTATCAGGAGCTGGTGCAGATTGAGTTTGATAAGCTGGAGGCTTGGTGACACGCATATCAAAATTTGAGTCATCTTTCAACTTCTCAAGATCTTGTTTGTGTATAGCCTGGATTTCATTATCTACTCTGCTAATCAAGGGCACACCAGCCTGTCTGCATAAAGCCGTGATTAAGCATGGAAATGGCAATAAACTGGAGATTTTGTGTGCCCTCACGAATATCTCATCTGCAATTATCTGACCAAAGTCAATTTGAAGCCCTGAGATTAAGCTCTCCACTAACACGGCTCTGTGTTTATCCAAGTTTCCATCCCTTTTTGTTGGCATTAACCTCAAACGAACAATAACTCACCAGAATTTAGCCTTAAAATTAAGGGAGTATTTTGCAATACGCTCCCGTGAGTTGGTCAACCAAGAGAGGTTACTATCCTCAGTCAAGAATGAGGCCACCCAAGGCCTTTGAGAAGAAGCATTTCTCAATCTGTACTCAAGATCAGGCACAGCAAGCAAGGACTTGTACTCTGGTCTGAACAATATCCTATTAACTGTTTGGGCTAAAATATCAACAGTGACTCCTCGAACAAGTACAGACTCTTTGTTCGGCAAATTTATAATTGGTGTCCCCTTTGGTCAATCCTGTTCTACCAGTGCAAGGTAATTTGCAAAGAATTCTCTTACCCAATTCAGTTGATAGGCTCTCGGTTGTTGGATTATCCATGCTAGTTCATACTCATTGAACCGGCGTTCCAACTCAGGATATTCATATAAGTCCTTGGTCACAATCTGATGCTCTTCCGCAAATGACCTTTTGATTCCTCTCGCAGTGGGTGTTTACCCATCATAGAATTTTTCATATGCTCCCTCTATCTGCTAGCTAATCACCTCCCAAACATGAGGATCCTTACGTCAGACAATGTTAGCATCCTCAAGTTCAATTTCTACGTTATCCACTTAAGCTTGCTCTTCTACATTGGCATCCTCAGTTTCAACATCAGTCGGCTCAGGTGGAGCGACATCAACTGTGGCCTCGTCTGGGCTCAAACTGGTACTACTAGTACTATCCTCACTCTTCTCTTCAAACTGGGAGAGTGTGGGATTTTCCCATCCATGTTGTCTGGTGTTATATCTGGATGCGGGTTTGCCACCACCCCTTTGAGATCTTTCTCCTCTATTTATTGGTATTTTGGGAGCCATAGCACCTGAAAAAGAGGTAAGAAATTAGTCCACAACAAAAATCCATCAAATCAGTGCTTTTCATGACTTGACGGATAAAATAGAGGTTCACCATTGGTGGGATGGTCCTCCACTTTGGCCGTTGAGCCTTATCCAATGTCCTGGAATTTTCATAGCCCTGCGACGGTTAGAATGGTGGTCCGTTGCAAATATGATGGTCCACCATTTCAACCGTCGCACCCTGTTCTTCAGGTTTAGCTTTCAACTAGGCATATATTCGAGCATTTGTTGAGCAACATTGTTTATTTAGCAACATTTGACAACTATAACACAATCAAGACAACTTTTTACATTTTAATCATGTAGGTTACTCAGACTTCAGCTAAACAAATTATGCTCAAACTCCTATTTGAAAACTTTCAGCAATTCAAGGCAATAGAACTATAACAAGATGATAATTTTTTTACAAAACGACTTGCCAAACACAACCCATAACTAAATGCGTCATTTAGACAAAGACGAATAGAATTATGAGCGTACCTTGGTTCTGTAGAGAGACAAGCTTGCAACTTTAGAGAATAATACTAATTCAAACAACTCATCAATTGTGATCTCAACATAATTATGATGAAGAGAACATAAAGGGTGGATGTGTTTAAATAGGAGAGAAGAAAGGAGACATAAAGTCCTAGAGGCAGTAAGTTCCTTCAGATTCTTTGAACCCAAAGGGAGTTGAAGGGGTTACAACACATGTAACCGCCCTTTTTTAATCACTTAAAAACCTTTTGGGTCAAATATGGTCCATTTAACAAGGCTTCAGAATCAACCCGACCCGACCCAGAACTAGGGTTACAGCGATGCTAGGCCCAACGGTCCGTTAGATCTTTGACGGTCCACCTCATTTTTTATGGTCCACCAAAGTCACCGTCGTACGTTACCAGAACCCAGGCCATCTAGTTTGATTTTGACGGTCGATTAGACGGTCCACCAACTTTGGGACGGTTCACCACTTTAATTATCAACTTAATCCAGTGAGTGAATTTTTCTGCTCATTTGCGATGGAGGAAATGGTGAACCTTCATAGGAATGGTGGTCCACCAAATCGGCCGTCACTTTTGTTCCAGTAGCTCAGGTTTTTACCCCTATTTTCGACTGTACCATTCCTCTTTTTTTCTACAAATTTAATCCTGCACACTTCACAAATGCATCAAAAATGCACTAATAACAACAAACTTAATTTAATAAATGCTTTACAATAACACATTGTAGGTTGCCTCCCCCTAGCGCCTGAATTATTATCGCAGAACGACTCAGTTATCTAGATTACTCAGACTTCATCGAGATAGACAGTAGAAATATTCTTTATCGAGTCCTTTGGACTGATATACAGTTTCACACGTTGCCCATTCACCTTGAAGACACTACCGTCTTCATTTTTAAGTTCCACTACTCCAGATGAGTAGACTTGACACACTTTAAATGGGCTGGGCCATTTGGATTTGAGCTTACCTGGAAATAGTTTGAGTCTGGAGTTGAATAGAAGCACTAAGTCATCTTTCTGAAACTCCCTCTTTTCAATTCTACGATCATGGTATTTTCTTATTCGTTCCTTGTATAGGTCGGCTCTCTCATAATCTCCAAGATAGAACTCATCTATCTCATTAAGCTTCCCCAGTATCATATTTGCTACCTCATTCCTGTTCAGATTAAGACGCTTCAGTGCCCACAGTGCTTTATGTTTTAGCTCAATTGGAAAATGGCATGCCTTGCCATAAATCAATTGGTAGGGTGACATGCCAATAGGTGTCTTCAAAGCTATTCGATATGCAGTCCAGCTTCCTAGACCAATCCGTCCTGCTAGCATTCACAGTCTTGGCAAGGATAGCCTTGATTTCCTGATTAGAGATCTCCACTTGCCCACTTGTTTGCGGATGATATGGCGTAGCTACCTTATGCTGCTTAACCCCATATTTTGCCAATGCGGCTTGGAACATCTTGTTACAAAAGTACGATCCTCTTTCGCTTATGATGGTATGTGTTACCCTAAAACGAGAAAAGTTATTTCATTTTAAAAATGTAATAACCCACTTTCCTTTATTATTCGTCAGAGCTACATCCTCAACCCATTTTGACACATAGTCAACAGCAACAAGTATGTACTTCATTCCAAATAAGCTCACGAAAGTCCCTATGAAGTCTATGCCCCACACATCAAATAATTCTACCTCCAGCATTTTAGACATTGGCATCTCATGGTGATATGGACCCTTGCGTTTGACATCGGTTACATCCCTTCACAAACTCATAGGCATCATTGAACAAAGAGGGTCAATAGTAGCCACTCTGAAGCACTTTCCTTGTAGTTCGATCACCTGCGTGGTGACCTCCAGCTGAGGAAGCATGGCTTGCTTCCAATAAACTCAGCATTTTTACTTCTGGGATGCACCATCTAATAATACCATCTGCACATCACCGAAAAAGATATGGCTCATCCGAAAAGTAATGGGTCACATCATGAAGGAACTTTTTCCTTTGATAAAAGGAAAGATTTTCTGGTACCACCTCACTTACCACATAATTCGCGAAGTCAGCATACCAAGGCACTTTTTCGAGCACTGCAGCCAATACTTTCTCATCAGGAAAGGAATCATCAATCTCAAGCCCATCTTTTACTGCTTGCTCGCCTTCGAGTTTGGATAAGTGATCAGCCACTTTATTCTTACATCCCTTACGATCCTTGACCTCAAAGTTAAATTCCTAAAGTAGTAACACCCACTGGATCAACCTTGGTTTAGAGTCCTTTTTTTCTATTAGGTACCTCAAGGCAGCGTGGTCAGTGTGTACCACCATCTTAGTACCTAGAAAATATGCCTGAAACTTCTCAAAAGCATACACCGCTGCTAGAAGTTCCTGCTCTATGACGGTGTCATTTTTTTGAGCTCCATTCAGTGCTTTGCTAGCATAATAAACTGGATAAAACAATTTTCCTTTCTTTTTCCCCAACACAACTCCAAAGAAAACATAGCTCTAAGGGCAACACCGTTTGCGTCACACATTAGCTCAAACGATTTTGACCAGTCTGGTGCAACAATGATAGGGGCCTCAACCAAATTTCTCTTAAGGCATTCAAATTCCTTAATGCAATCAGCATCAAAGAAGAACTTAGTTTCCTTCTCTAAAAGTTTGCAAAGTGGATTTGCAATTTTAGAGAAGTCTTTTATAAACCTCTGGTAAAAACTACCGTGTCCAAGGAAACTACGCACCCCTTTCACTGAGATGGGAGGTGGTAGCTTCTCAATAACCTCTACCTTGGCTCGATCGACCTTTATCCCTTTTGCTGAAATTTTATGCCCGAGAACAATGCCCTCCTTCACCATGAAGTGGCATTTCTCCCAATTAAGCACAAGATTGAATTCCACACACCTCTACAAAGCCTTACTCAAGTTCTCCAGAGATAGCTCAAATGAATCTCCAACCACACAAAAATCATCCATGAACACCTCCAACATGTACTCAACCATATCCAAGAAAGTAGATATCATACACCTTTAAAAGGTAGCGGGTGCATTACATAACCCAAATGGCATCCGCTTGAATGCGAAAGTGACATACGAGTATGTGAACGTCTTCTTATCCAGATCTTTAGTAGAAATACAGATCTGATTGTAGCTAGAATATCCATCCAAAAAGCAATACCACCCCCTTCCTGCGAACCGATCAAGCATTTGATCCATGAAGGGCATTGGGAAGTGGTCCTTTAAAGTCCATGAGTTTAGTTTGCTGTAGTCCATGGAAAATATACAACCAGTCACAGTCCTGAGGGGAATCAACTCGTTCTTTTCATTTACAACAATAGTCATTCCCCTTTTCTTCGGCACACATTGAACCAGGCTTACCCATTTACTGTCGGAAATAGGATAAACTAGTCCTGCATCTAGCCACTTAATAATTTCCTTCTTAACCACCTCTTGCATTGGTGGGTTAAGTCAGCGTTGATGCTCAATGGTAGGAGTACATTCTTCCTCAAGTTGTATCTTATGAGTGTAGATGCCAGGAGGAATGTCAATAATATCGGTAATAGTCCAGCCTATTGCTCTTTTGTATCTTTGAAGCACCAAAACAAGTGCTTTCACCTGCTGCTCACCCAGGTCAGCCACAATAATAATAATAGATAGTGTATTCCCACTGCCCAGGAACATATACCTAAAATGACTCTGTAACTCTTTCAGCTGCAGGACAGGTGGTTCTTCTATAGAGGGCTTAGCAGGTGGACTAGGATGATTTTCTAAGTCCAAGTCCAACTTTTTAGGGGCATATGAATAAGACCCCATGCCCGTTAAGGCACATACAGTCTCCTCATAATCTTCTATACCATCCTGATCAAAATTCATCAACACTGCAGCCAAGATTTCAACAGCAAATTTCTCTTCTATCGGCACTTCCTGCTCTTCCTCATAATAGACATCTACAATGGAAAACACACTTATTTGTTTCTGTTGCTTCATTTATTGGCACACATCAAATTGCACCACTTTATCATTCATCCTAAATAAGAGCTCATTAGCTCACAAATCAATCAGCATACTTTCGGTTGTAAGGAAAGGTTGACCCAAGATTATGGGCACCTCAAAATGCACCTCGCAATCCAGAATAATGAAATCCGCAAGAAATATAAAACTAGCAACCTTTACCAACACATCATACAAAATACCAATAGTTCATTTGACCAACCTATCCTCCATCACAAGTCGCATATTTACGGGTGTGGGATCTCTCAAACCTAAATTTTTGTAAATAGCTAGTTGCATCAGATTGATGCTAGCTCCCAGGTCGCACAGAGTTTTTGTAAAGTCAAGAGGTCTAATAGTGCATGGGATAGTAAATGCTCCCGGATCTGCCTTCTTTTTGCACCAGAGACCTTGTAGAAATAGAACCACAATGATACAAATTGTCTATCTACTCAAAACTAACCGACCTTTTCTTTGTGACGAGGTCTTTCATGAACTTTACGTACCCAGGTATTTTCTCTAATGCCTCCGCCAGTGGTAGATTACTCGTCAACTACTTCAGTATAGCCATTAATTTGCTAAACTTTATGTCATCGGCTTTCTTCTTCAACCGGTGAGAAAATGGAGGAGGTGGCTTTGGAAGAGTGGTAACCACCAGTTTAGCCTCCTTTCCCTTATTTTTATTCAACTCATCAACCTACTGACTGTTGGGTGGTGTGTTATCAATAACCTTATCCAATTTCCCAGACTCTAACAGATGATAAATCTCTGCTTCTTCAACATTATCAGCTATAATATTGACTGCAGGCTTACCCGCAGAAGGGCCTGCCAATACCTTACCACTTCTAGTAGTGATAGCCATGCAAGATCCATTATTTCGCAGGTTCTGAATGGTGTCACTTGGCAGTTTTCCAGTCTTTCTCTGATTTAAAGCTACCGAGAGCTGACTCATTTGTTGCTCCAACTACTTAATAGAGGTAGAGTGCGAGTTCACCAACTGACTCATAAAAGATAAATCGCTCTTCATGGTAGTCACTCTAGAGTTGGTAGTTTCAAATCCCTTTAATAATTTCTCTATCATATCATCCATGGACATCTTACCAGAGCTAGTTGTTGCACTATCTCTGCTTCAGAGAGGTACATATAGCCCACTTCTATCATTCTTACCTTTGCAATTTCCTTGCTCCATATCCTTATTACTAGCCTTATCGTAGTAGTTTGAACCTTGATTTCCTATGATATTACCTCAGACACCCCCTTGATTATTCAAATAGTTAGCCTCTTCTTCTGAATCATAATCATCTCTACCTTTAGCCTAAACAACCTTTAATTTTTCAGTCTTTGCAGATAAAAGATGGTTGGTCAATAGATCCATCTGCGTCTTTAAGTGTGCCATGTCTTGATCACATTCTTCCTCTTTTTTACATTGTTTCGTAGTCATGCCAATAGACACAGCAGAGCTTGCTACCACAGAATCCCTGGTATGCCAAGCTCTACTTTGTTTGGTCATCCGATCAAGCATCTTTGAGGCCTCTTACAATGTGAGATCCATAAATGATCCCCCTGCAGCATTATCAATAACTATCTTCTTAATATAGTTCAAAGCCCAATAAAGAGTCTACATCAGATGATATTCTATCATATTATGGTTCGGACACTGTGTCAGCTTCTTTTTGAATCTCTCCCATGTCTCATAAAGATTTTTGGTTGGGAGCTGCCTAAAGTTACTGATCTCATCCCTCAACTGTACCCTTCTAGAAGGAGGAAAGAACCTTACTAGGAAAGCCTCTTTCAATTTCCTTCAGTTGGTTATGGAATCGGGCGTCGGCTCATTAAACCATAATGTTGCCTCCCCAGATAAAGACAACGGAAATAAATGCGTCCAGATGGCATTTTGTCCCACTCCCGGGTTATCAAAGGACTTGCAAATAGTGATAAAATTCACTAAATGCATATTGGGATCATCTCCCGGGAGTCCACCAAACAACCCCTTCAGATGAAAGAGCTGGATTATTATACTGGTACTATTAAACTATGCTTCTGGTGATAGAGGTGGAGGAATAATAGCTCCAGTAGTACCATCTCCATCCATTCCATCTTCATCATCATTAAGATTAAATTGAACATCTTGACGATCAGGTCTCTCCCTGAAAGGACGGTTTCTGTTTATATTTTTGTTTATTGGTGCATCTACATTCTCTGTATTCCTTCGATTAGCAAGATCTAACAAGTCATCACCCCATAAATCATCATCATCAGGGTTAGGATGACGTGCCTTTTGGCCATTATTCTGCTAATTTAGTTGAGCTCTAGCCAATGCGACTAGTCTCTCAACATCTTGGGGTTCTGTCATTCTACCAATATGTTGTGGTTCCACATGTATTGGTAATAATGGTGCACCCGATCTCTGTGTACTTGGCATACACAATAATTCCCCTGCACAAATAAAAATAAAAAACAAAAGTAAAATTTTGGGAAACTTGACCGAAGGTCAATTAACAAACACAAACTTAATTGACAATCGTATTCCCCGACAACAGCGCCAAAATTTGATACACTCAAATTACAACTCTCTTACAAGAGAGTAAGTGGTCACTTTCAAATATAGAACTCAACTGGTTTGGGTGTCGAATCCCACAGGGAATACCGTGTTCACTAAGTATTGTGACTGTTATTAGATTGTTGATCTAAGGCTCCGAAATAAAGGGGGTTGGGAAATATTAACAGTGTTTTTTTGTGTTGATGTTCCACAAAATCCTAGATACTGGGAGTAAATATAGATTTAGTTCCAATGAGAATAAATTAACTAGAGTTATGCTCACCAAGATGTTCAAACAACTAGGGTTGTGAGTTTGTGTTTGAATTCTAAATTATGTATCCAATTACAAGAATTATTGAATTCTAAAGATTACCCATGTGTTTCTCAACATAATGAGTATTACACCCTTTACTTCTCTCAAACTTAAAGGATTCATGCATTATTCAATAATACTCTCACGAGGGTTGATCCTACTAAGGCATCAACCCATTAACCAAAA
This sequence comes from Capsicum pubescens, assembly GCA_030864215.1. Taxonomy (NCBI): domain Eukaryota; kingdom Viridiplantae; phylum Streptophyta; class Magnoliopsida; order Solanales; family Solanaceae; genus Capsicum; species Capsicum pubescens. The sequence goes on along the minus strand of CM061541.1, from coordinate 79,016,816 downwards.
GGGTAAGCCTATGAAGCTCATGTGAATCAGTTTTTTTCCCAACATCCACTTTTTTGTCGTACAAGTGGAGTTCATGGTCTCACTTCTCAAGTTTTCAACCAAGAGATGTCATTAAAATGAAGAAAGATTCATGCAATTTCGATAGATGTTAGAAGACAAACCCATTCACAATCCCAAAATAGTTCTCTACATAAAGGCTCCCATAACCCTAGTTATGGAAATTTAGCTACTCATCTCCATGTCAGAAAACAAAGTTATATTGATGTTCATAAATAACTTTAGAAAAGTACTTACAAAAGTTACAATATTGTTTTTCTCAATCTTTGATGGAAAATATGAAAAACTAATAAGCACCTCCCAATCTCTAGATTCAAAGCTCAATGAAAAGTAGTGCAAAACTCTCAATAGAAGAGAAAGTATTCAACTGAAGACAAAATATTCCTACTAAACCCTAATACTTGGTATTTATATGCTCCCAGCTAAAAGGATTTAAAATTCAAAATCATAAAATTCGCGTCCAAAGTGACGGCTAAATTGGTCATCCGTCACAAAGTTGACGATCCACCATTTGGCCTGTCGCTGCTGATCTGGGTATTTCACATTATGGTTAAGACTGACGGCCAAATTGGTGGTCCGTCGTAAGACTGACAGTCCACCATTTGGTTCGTCACTGAGTCCTTCAGGGAGCCTGGTTTTGGATAACACTGACGGCCAAATTGGTGGTCCGTCACAAGACTAACGGTCTGTCATTTGGTCCGTCGCTGCAAAGACTGAAGTCTTGGGTTCTGTTTAGGCCTGATGATCAAGTTGGTGAACCATTGCAAGACTGATGGACCACCATTTTGACCGTCAGAAGTGTTTTTCTGCCACTTCTCTGAGACGGTTTCTTCAGCAAGATCCTTACCCTGAAACATTAAAAATCAGCATTAAACGCAACCTTATTTTCTTGAAAACATACAACTTTCTCAAGAAAACAATGCAAAATATTCTGTCGAAAGCCGAAATATCACACTCCGGGGATCTTGAGGCATCTAACAGCTATCCTTGGAGTTATGAAAACTTCAAAATGACTTTGAAATATTTGTTTACTCCGTTAGCGCCAAAGACAGTCAACTTATATGGCTTTCCATGTGCTTTCATGGTAAATCTTTCTTTCTTTTATTATGATATCATTAATTTTTTTACTCAATAATGGTTTTGATTTATTGGCGTTATTTTATAGGCTTGGGCGTTTGAAGTCATTCCTTATATGAGACAACAAGTGAACTACTAGGAAGAATTTTTTTGTCCAAGAATCTTGAGATGGTTGTCGACCAAAACTGATAAAAATGCAAAATTTCTTGATCTCTTCAACCCCCCGAAGGATACAGTAAGTATAATTATAATTAAGTTTGGTTTTAATTAATGATTTTTTTAATGATCTAATCATCATTCTAATATATGTAATGATTTTTGTTAGATTGTGCATCATCGAGAGTTGAAGATGCCATTTTTTCTTACTTTATGGTCTGTGCAAATTTTATTGGACCCTAAGGTCACTGACAGAGTAAAATGGAATTGTTTGGAGTAACATCCATTACAAGAAAAATAATTTTGGAGGGTGGTCTAGTTGTTGTTGAATTTCTTAGTGGTAATGGAGCTATTGATGGTGGTAGTGGTGTTGTTGTTGGTGCTAATGACGCTCCTCTTACAATATTTAAAACAAACCATTATGAGTATGGTCATACTGGTTATACAGATTTTGCCTCTCCTTATGAATATTCTCCATACAAATGTCAAGACTGCAAGGCGAAACATGATGTAGTGATTAATGCTATTAATGCATTAACTTCTTCTGTAAAGGAATTGACATCTAAGAGGGGTATCATTCCATCAAAGAGAATTTTATAACCGTCCACTCCATTAGTGATTAAGGCTAAGAGGAGAAGGAAAGTAATTTCTAAGGCATTATCAAGCATCCAAAAAAGTGAAATTGCAACTCCTCTGTCCGTGTGTTGCACTAATCAATGTATAATGGCCAAAGGAGAGCAGCACGAACTGAAGAAGGTGAATATATATATGTTTGTTCCAACTAACAAATAAACACATATCTATTTCAAAAAATGACACATCTGCTGAAAATTATCAAACAAATATATACATCTGTTATAATTATTGTCTAACTTGTTGCATCAGATAAAGTATCTGTTACAACATATGTCTTGACTGTTTTAGCAAATCAAACAAATCTTCGTACCAGTTTTATTTGTACCAACAGATGACCTATCTGCTGCAACAGATGAGTCATATATTGCAACAGATGGTTCATCCATTGGAAATTATCATACAGGTCTTCCTCATGTAGAAATTTGTCCTAACGGTTGATTCATTTGTTGCAACAGAAATATAATTTGTTTGAGATAATTTAAAACAAGAGGAAGCCCTGTTTGATTTTCTAAAACAGATGAGTTATCCTTTTCAATTTGGTTGTATCTCTTTGATTAGCATTGACCAATTCTGGCTTTTCAGGTGGATGTAGAAGTTACTGTTGAACAGCATTGACAATAAGCTACTTTTTTTACGAAAATACAAAGAACAAAAAGCGCAGAAACTGTACGTAAGCGATAATATACTACTCTTTGTATGGCTTTCCTACTTTTCTTGGACTTTTTGCGAGGTGTTCCCTTGGCGATAGGTTCTTCTGGATGATCGCATCTCAAGCCCGTCACTATGGCTATCTCTTGCAAGCCAAAACAAATTGGCATGCCACATTAGTTGATCCAGATTTCATACATCTTCTTGCCCCCTTCTCCAAATCTTTATCATCCCCCGCGTACTTGATCCTGCACTTGAATAGACCATATACCATCCTTATTTGGAAACGGGCAGGGTGGTCCTCAGGCAGCTGAAGAAAGTTCCAAAGCAGCTTCTCTTAAAAAGTCTATCTATGTTTTCGTTCTTCATAATATTCCTAAGATAATTAAAGTTTTTTCCCAACTGAAATTTAAGTACAAGTTCACCAGTTAGTTCTGCAGGGTCATCTATCGGCATCACAACTTGAAACCTGTCAAAACTAATAGTTTTGACAGGATTATAATGGGATATCGATATTAATTCATGCCCCATTGGTCATCCATTATCATCATGTTGATGATCATCCTCTTTCTCACTTTTATTTTCTTCATCACCATCTACAGACCCTTGTCCATCTCCCTCAATGTTGTTTTCATATCTCTCCTCAGCTTCACTTTTCCCTGACTGAGATTGTTCAGGAAGGTCCTCCGAATTCCTCTGTATTGTAGCCTTCATTGTTGGGTGGTCAGAAGTTGATCCACTTTCACTTTCTTTTCTTTTGATTGACATGTTTTACCTACAAACAACAAAAAAATAAAAATTACATTACAATTGATGCATGCAACAATAACAACAACAACAAACCCAGTATATTCCCACCTAGTGGGATCTGGGAAGGGTAGAATGTACGCAGTCCATACCACTACCTCTAAAGAAGTAGAGAGGTTGTTTTCAATAGACCCCCGGCTCAAGACACAGGACAATATAAAAAAATATTCAAAGCATGAAACATGATAAAACTAACATAGATACAATTGATGCATGCATAGATTTTAAAAAATACATTACAAACACCACCAATACCGACATACCAAAAGCCACCACAAACACCACCAACCATTGCCACAAATACCACAAATTCTGACACCACCAATAGCTACCACAAACACAACCAATACTGAGACCACCAACAGTCACTACAAATACCACCAACCAATGCCACCAATAACACCACAAACAACCACAACACTACCAATTCCAGCAACACCACCACCAAACCACCAATACCAACACCACCACCAACAGCCACCAACAACACCACAAACACTATCCAATAATAACACAAACATCATCCAATAATACCACCACTGTCAACGGAACACTACAATAAAAACTAGGATTTTATCAGGTTTTTCCTACTATTTTACCATCAAGACTCAAAATTGTTAACTTATTTTCGAAGATAATACAACTAAAAGTCTTTTTTTTCATCATTAACTAAAAAATCCTAATTTTTAGAAAAAGTAAAAAATATAGAACTCTTCTCAAACTATGTTACCTATGAATATAGAAAAAATAATGGATACAAGAAAGAATAAAGTCAAAAATAACACCTATATGGTCGAAAATAGGAAGAAAATTGATTTGTTGTAAAGGGTTGAGCAATAAGTTAAGTAGTTGTTGTCTGTATTGTTGAGTGAGAAAGAAAAGAGTGAGAACTCGATATTTGAAATGATGAAACTTTTTCCTTCAAATAGATGATTTGTATGGGTTGATTTGTATTTTGGAAAAGAAGGACAAATTTTGAAAATGTTAATTTGGTCTGAATTGATCTTAATTATTTTTAGATAAATCAATTTAGGTATTAGATAATAATAACCAATTAATGAGAATTATTTCATCTTGGAGTAATTGATCGATTGACGACTCGGGTCAGAAGGAATGCAACACCAACACCATATAATTGCAAAAGACTTAATTGAAGTTGTAGTTGACCCTATGTACTCGACCCTAGATCTAGATAAATTAATTTAGGTATTATCTTATAATAATAAGTTAATGCAAATCAATTTATCTCGGAATGATCGATCGATCGATGACTAGGGTCGGGAAGAATATTACACCAATACCATGTAATTGCAAAAGACTCAATTAAAGTTGTAGTTGACCCTATGTACTCATCCCTAGATCTAGCTAAATCAATTTAGGTATTATCTTATAATAATAAGTTAATAAAAATTGTTTCATCTCAGAGTTATTGATCGATCGATGACTCGAGTTAGGAGGAACACAACACCAATATTTATACCAACACCATGCAATTGCAAAAGACTCAATTGAAGTTGTAGTTGACCCTATGTACTCATATCTAGATCTAGGTAAATCAATTTAGGTATTAGCTTATAATAATAATTTAATGAGAATCATTTCATTCCAAAGTGATCAATCGATCAATGACTCATATCGGGAGGAACGCAACACCAACACCAACACCATACAATTACAAAAGACTCAATTAAAGTTGTAGTTGACCCAATATACAAGTCCCTTGATATAGATAAATCAATTTAGTTATTAGCTTATAATAATAAGTTAATGAGAATTCTTTCATCTCGGAGTGATCGATCAATTGACGACTCGGGTCGGGAGAAATACAACACCAACATCAACACCATGAAATTGTAAAAAAGTCAATTGAAGTTGTATTTGACCCTATGTACTCATCCCTAGATATATATAAATGTAATGCCCCACAAAATCCTCTTCAAGTCTGAGCCTTTGAGCGTATTTGGTAAAGCGAAAATCCGAGTCAAAATGTTTCAGAAATATCCTCTAAATTATGAAATACTTTGAATCATGTGGGAATCTATTTGAGCATGAATTAATATCATAGAGGTCCCCTAACTCATGGTCGAGTTGAAAGCTTTCCTATCGTTCAAGTTTTAGTGACAGTAAAAATTTAGGTAAAGTTCAATCGACCATAACTCATTGTATATGAATAACTGGGTGGCTTTCTATCTATCAAATGAAATATCGTTGAATTATCTTTCCAACTATATCAATTTTGTCTAAATCCAATATCGGACCAAAGAGTTATGTTTATTTTACTCCAGCATGTCAAGCTGGGAAATGTGTGACGACATTTCTGACAGCCCATCACATTTCTGACGACATTTCTGATGGCCTAACACATTTCTGACGACATTTCTGATGACATCGTCATCCTTAGGTAGAAATTCACAAAATCCATCCTTTTGTGACGACATTTTGTGATGGCCTGTCACAGGTTTGACGGCCTGTCACAAATGTCGTCAACCATTTTTTTTCAGCAATTTAGAGACATTTTTGCAAGGGTATTTTGGTCATTTTCCACCTTTTTTTAGCCTCTATAAATATGAGTAACCCTCATTCAAACCCTAATTCAATCATTTTCTTTTCTAATTCTCTCAAGAATATCTAGGGTTTCATTCAAGAACCCTAATCTTCCAAAATTCATCCATAAATTCTTCAAGGTTTCTTCAAGAATCAAGTTCCTCATAGTGTGGGCTTCAAGAATTTATTTATTTCAAGTGTGGATAAAGTTTCAAGCACTAAAGTTCATCCAATTTCAAAGGTTAAGATATGTAGATGTTGATTCTTAGGTCCCTTTAATCCAAGAAGCTCAAGAACCTTTTTTAAAACTAAAAGATTTTTATGTTTATGAGTTGTTAATGATTTGTATGAGTTGAAATGGATGTTTAATGTGTTTTTAAATTTTGATTTATGTTTGCCTACAAAATTTATGATCTTTGACCCTAGTATGTATAATTCATGTGATGTTTGTGATAGACCCTCTTGAAGTTGTTTTTCCATGTGATGTGTTCATGACTTTTGGGTGTAGAAATGGTTGAATAAGTGAAGAACGTTCTCCATAGGTTTGATAAAGATCTTAGGTGAAGAATAAGGGTTACTATAGTATGTTGAATAGGAACCCCAAATTGTGAGCTAGTCCATGCATGCTTAGTGTTTGATAAAATGCCTTAGTGTGTAAAATGTGCCAAGATAGCATGAAATTCCCAAGTAGGTGTAAAATCGGTCATGTCAAGTGGTTGTTGAAAGACCCTAGTGAACAAGTCGAGATATGATGGTTGTAAATTCCGCCAATTATGTGCTCTTGATATATGTTAAGCTTTTAATACAAGCCATGTGGTTAGCAAGTAAGTTATGATGTGATAGTATGAAGTCTCCCCAAGACATGGGATATCCAAACATGTGTCAAGATCGATATAGGTATGAAATAGCTGAGGTAAAACCTTGTTGAAGGGAGTACAATCTAGTAGCATGTTTCCCCTACGTTATTATATGATTATGATTCTGAGATGCTTAAAGTAACTCCTTGGCGACTGTGATGATGAATAGACGTTTGAGATCCTTAAATGCTTGAGGTAATGTTTAATGACTGTGGAAATGAACATATGGCATGATTCTTGAATTACTTGTGAAGATGCTTGAATAATCGTGATGATGCATGAATGCTTATGATGATGAATGAATGATGATGCTTACTTTTATACTATCGAGTCCTGGGGGTATTTATACCCGAAAATAGAGTTGTTGTCTAGAGCCCGTGTCAGTTTCTTAATAATTCCATTTGAGCCATGATTCTCAGAACTCAGTGAACTATAGAACTCTATATCCTCAGACAAGTGCGGAACATAAGAAAGCTCAGTAATCTCAGAAATCTCTGTAATATCTGTATCGCTAGTAATCTAGGCTTAGTCCTATAATCAACTCAGATCTAATAGTATTCAAGTGATTTAATTCTAATCTCAGAAGTGATTTGAGTAATCTATTCAAGCTCTATATCGTCAGTCAGATAGTATGATTCGATATCTTTTCTGTCAGATACGGAACTATGTAATCTCAGCATAACTCAGTTAGATCTTTTGAGAAACATGATCAGTATCAGATTCAGTTCAGTTGTGCTCAGTTAAGAATTAAGTCAGAGTCATTCAGTTCGGAGTAGAAACTAGCACCGAGCGAGATCATGGATGAGAACTCACCTACTACTAGAGGGTATGATTCTTAGATGCAATCTTTGTACTCCAGAACTACATAGCCAACATAGGTTGAGACATCATACCTACTAGTTGAGGGTAGATGAGAGACATCATACCTGTTAGATGAGGGTAGATGAGGTAGCTTGACCTGTTAGATGAGGGCTCCACCGTTCTCGTTTGAGCACCTGATAGATGAGGGTCATATAAAGATAATGCACATAAAGATAATATCTTTACTCGTGGCACAGTATTGGCACCCTCCCAATTGGGGATAGAGGTTGTACCCCACCTATGGTAGGTTGGGGCATGTCGGTTAAGTGACTACTTCCCACAGTTTCAGTTTCAAATTCAGTCTCAGTTTCAGAATCAATCTTCAGAAATTAGGACTATCAGATACAGTCATCTATCTTTATGAGGAACTTAGATAGTTCCATTGATTCATGGACTATCCCAAAATATAGGCTTGGTCAAACATACAGTTGATTGATATCATATTCATAGATATGCCGCCAGACAGGCTTGATCACAGTATCAGATTTCTATTGAATATTTTTGTAGTCAGATTCAGATATAATCATACTTCTTATCATTGATAATCGCTTCTAGAATAATCTGTTAGCAAAGTTGATCTCTAATTCTGTCAGTCAAAAGCAGTAAGTGCAGAGTACAGTCCTTGATGTAATCACATCTAGATCCTCAATTATCAGTATCAGAGGAGTCAGTGATTCAGTATCTCAGTGTCAGTAGTGAGTTTAGTATGTAGTAATGTTGTATGCGAGTTTCAGTATCTAGATTTGCGATGATTGTGTTCATATTCTGTGCATTCAAGTATGTGTTCTCATGCGGCATCTTTTATGATTATTCAGTTTACATATTGTGCATGCATGAGCCCTTGCAGTAGTTTACCTCGTCTACATACTCGGTACATTCCTGTACTGAAGCATTTGCGCTATGGTGTTTTATTTGACACCATAGGTTCAGAGGCACAGGATCCAGATTATCCTCAGCAGTTCAGTCCCCGTCAGCAGCTGTAGCAGTGAGTCCTCTTCTTTCAAGGATGAATCTCAGTATACTATTATTGTTTTAGATTTTGTTTATTTTCAGTTGACGGAGTTAGTTGGGGACCTGTCCCATCAACTCCATAGTTCAGACAGTTTAGAGGCTTTTCAGACGGATGTATTAGTATTCAGTTTTCAGTTTTGAGTATGTATAGATATATTGAACCTTATGGCAAGTTTCCGCATTTATATCAGATATTATACAGTGTACAGAGATAGATATAAGAAAAGGGTTAGCTTGTGGTCCTTCGGGTCTATAAGCACCGTGTGACGTCTCGGGATAGGATCTCGGGGTGTTACAAACTTGGTATCAGAGCCTAAGGTTCAAGAGTATCCTAGGGAATTTGAAAAGCTTCATCTTAGGAGCAGTTCCTCTTCTTTCAATGATCATTTTGTGCGAGTGAGCATGAGCTCAAGTTGATCGTCAGTCTAATCCACTTCATTCTTTCATTTACAGAGTATGCCTCTTCGCAGAGACTTTGTCCATAGGGTTGATGATCAGCCCCCTCAGCCAGTAGATCCTGAAAATAAGAGTGTGTCACATACAGAGTTTCGGGTAGTTTCTAGGCCCTAGCCCAGGCGGTGACTAATGTTCATGGCAACCGTCAGGCTACAGTCCCATCTCAGCAAGATGGGAATTCTGCCGCAGCCACGATTAAAAGCTTTATGAAAATGAACCCGCTCGAATTCTTTGGGTCAGTAGTAGGTGAGGATCCGCAGTTGTTTCTTGAAGAGGTGAATAAGATCACCCAGATTATGCATGTATTAAAGGAGAAGAGTGTTGAGTTAGCATCTTATAGGTTGAAAGATATTTCTCATGATTGGGTAGTGATATGGGATAAAAGTAGAGGGGAGAATGCAGCACCCGTGACTTGGCTAGAGTTTTAGAGTGCCTTTCTAGATAGTTTTTCCCCACTAGAAATGAGAGAAGCAAAGGTAGAAGAGTTTATGAACCTAAGTCAAGACTCCATGATAGTGAAAGAGTATTGTCTTAAGTTTAACCAATTAGCTAAGTATGGTCCCGACTTAATAGCTGACCCTAGAGAGAGTATGAGTAAGTTTTTGACTGGGTATCAAGTGATGTGTTTAAAGAGTGTAGAGATGCCATGCTCAATAGAGATATGGATCATTCTAGGCTAATGATTCATGCACATTTAGTAGAAAGAGTTCAGCTTGTCAGTGTGTGTTCAGTCGTGTATTCCTGAGACCATCCCAATTATGAGTCCATGCATCAGATATGCATGTGTATTATGAGAATTCATCTATGAGTATCATCGGTCGAGTATTCCATGCATCATATATGCATGCCCAGTGTGAGAACTCTATATGTCAGTCGTTCCAGTTGCGTAGTCCTGATCTGAGATATTTCCATTTCTTGAGTAAGTTCTGTTGATCTGTAATCTTAGTCTATTAAGCAACATTCGAGGACGAATGTTCTCAAGGGAGAGATAATGTAATGCTCTGCAAAATCCTCTTCTAGTCTGAGCCTTAGAGCGTATTTGGTAAAGCAAAAATCTGAGTCAAAATGTTTCAGAAATATCCTCCCAAGTATGAAATACTTTTAATTGTGTGTGAATCTATTTTAGGATGAATTAAGATCATAGAGGTCCCCTAACTCATGGTCGAGTTGAAAGCTTTCCTATCGTTCAAGTTTTAGTGATCGTAAAAATTTGGGTCAACTTTAATCGACCATAACTCGTTGTAAATGAAGAACTGGGTGGCTTTCTATATATCAAATGAAATATCTTTGAATTATATTTCCAACGATATCAATTTCTCCTAAATCCGATATCGGAGCAAAGAGTTATGCTTATTTTACTCCAGCATATCAAGCTGGGAAATATGTGATGACATTTCTGACGGCCCATCACATTTCTGACGACATTTTTGATGGCCTGTCACATTTCTGACGACATTTCTGATGACGTTGTCAGGCTTAGGAAGAAACTCACAAAATCCATCCTTTTGTGACGATATTTTGTGATGGCCTGTCACGGGTTTGACGGCTTGTCACAAATGTCGTCAAACATATTTTTTCAGCAATTTAGAGACATTTTTGCAAGGGTATTTTGGTCATTTCTCACCTTTTTTGAGACTCTATAAATATGAGGAACCCAATTTCAAACCCTAATTCAATCATTTTCTTTTCCAATTCTCTCAAGAATATCTAGGGTTTTACTTAAGAACATTAATCTTCCAAAATTCATCCATAAATTCTTCAAGGTTTCTTCAAGAATCAAGTTCCTCATAGTGTGGGCTTCAAGAATTCATTTATTTCAAGTGTGGATAAAGTTTCAAGCACTAAAGTTCATCCAATTTCAAAGGTTAAGGTATGTAGATGTTGATTCTTGGGTCCCTTTCATCCAAGAAGCTCAAGAACCTTATTTAAAACTAAAAGATTTTTATGTTTATGAGTTGTTAATGATTTGTATGAGTTGAAATGGATGTTTAATGTGTTGTTGAGTTTTGATTTATGTTTTCTTACAAAATTTATGAGCCTTGACCCTAGTATGTGGAATTCATGTGATGTTTGTGATAGACCCTCTTGAAGTTGTTTTTCCATGTGATGTGTTCATGAATTTTGGGTGTATAAATGGTTGAATAAGTGAAGAACGTTCCCCATAGGTTTGATAAAGAGCTTACGTGAAGTATAAGGGCCACTATAGTATGATGAATAGGAAATCCCAAATTATTAGCTAGTCCATGCATGCCTAATGTTTGATAAAATGCCTTAGTGAGTGAAATGTGCCAAGATAGCATGAAATTCCCAAGTAGGTGTAAAATCGGTCATGTCTAGTGGTTGTTGAAAGATCCTAGTGAACAATTCGAGATATGATGGTTGTAAATTCCTCCAATTATGTGCTATTGATATATGGTAAGCTTTTAATACATGCCAAGTGGTTAGCAAGTAACTTATGACATGATAGTATGAAGTCTCCCCAAGCCATGGGATATTCCATCACATGTTAAGATTGATATAGGTATGAAATAGCTGAGGTAAAACCTTGTTGAAGGAAGTACAATCTAGTAGCATGTTTCCCAAATGTTATTATATGATTATTATTCCGAGATGCTTAAAGTAACTCCTTGGCGACTGTGATGATGAATAGACATTTGAGATCCTTAAATGCTTGAGGTGATGTTTAATGACTGTGGAAATGAACATATGGCATAATTCTTGAATTACTTGTGAAGATGTTTGAATGATTGGGATGATGCATGAACGCTTGTGATGATGAATGAATGATGATGCTTACTTTTATGTTATCTAGTCCTGGGAGAATTTATACCCGAAAATAGAGTTGTTGTATTGAGCCCCTGTCAGTTTCTTGATAATTCCAGTTGAGCCATGATTCTCAGAACTCAGTGAACTATAGAACTCTGTATCCTCAGACAAGTGCGGAACTTAAGAAAGCTCAGAAATCTCTGTAATCTCTGTATCGCTAGTAATATAGCCTTAGTCTTACAATCAGCTCAGATTTAATAGTATTCAAGTGATTCAATTCTAATCTCAGAAGTGATTTGAGTAATCTATTCAAGCTCTGTATCGTCAGTCAGATACTATGATTCGATGTTTTTTCCATCAGATACGGAACTAAGTAATCTCGGCGTAACTAAGTTAGATATTTTGAGAAACATGATCAGTATCATATTCAGTTCAGTTATGCTCGGTTAAGAATTCAGTCAGAGTCTTTCAGTTAGGAGTAGAAACTAGCACTGAGCGAGCTCAAGGATGGGAACTCACCTACCAGTAGAGGGTATGATTCTTAGATGCAATCTTTGTGCTCCAGAACCACGTAGCCAACATAGGTTAAGACATCATACCTACTAGGCTAGGGTAGATGAGAGACAACATACTTGTTAGATAAGGTTAGATGAGGTGGCTTGACCTATTAGATGAGGGCCCACCATTCTCGTTTGAGCACCTGATAGATGAGGGTCACATAAAGATAATACACATAAAGATAATGTCTTTACCCGTGGCACGATTTTGTCTCCCTCCCAACCGGGGGTAGAGGTTGGACCCCACCTGTGGTAGGTTGGGTCATGTCGGTTAAGTGAATACTTCCCAAAGTTTCAGTTTCATATTCAGTCTCAGTTTCAGAATTAATCTTCAGAAATCAGGACTACCAGATACAGTCATCTATCTTTATGAGGAACTCAGATAGTTCCGTTGATTCATGGACCATCCCGACAGATAGGCTTGGTCACATATACAGTTGATTAATATCATATTCAGAGATATGCCGCCGTATAGGCTTGATCACAGTATCAAATTTCTATTGAATATTTTTGTCATCAGATTCAGATATAATCATACTTCTTATCATTGATAATCGCTTCCAGAATAATCTGTTAGCTAAGTTGATCTCTAATTCTGTCAGTCAAAAGCAGTAAGCTCAGAGTACAGTCCTTGATGTAAAAACCTCCAAATCCTCAGTTATCAGTATCAGAAGAGTTAGTGATTCAGTATCTCAGTGTCAGTAGTGAGTTCAGTCTGCAGTAAAGTGGTATGCGAGTTTCAGTATCTAGAGTTGCGATGATTGTGTTCATGTTCTGTGCATTCATGTATGTGTTCTCATGTGGCATCTTTTATGATTATTCTGTTTAGATATTGTGCATGGATAAGCCCTTGCATTAGCCTACCTCGTCTACATACTCGGTACATTCCTGTACTGATGCATTTGTGTTATGGTTTTTTATTTGACACCATAGGTTCAAAGGCACAAGATCCAGATCATCCTCAGCAGTTCAGTCCCCGTCATCAGCAGTAGCAGTGAGTCCTATTCTTTCGAGGCCAAATCTCATTTTACTATTATTATTTCAGATTTTGTTTATTTTCAGTTGACGGAGTTAGTTGGGGACCTATCCCATCAACTCCACTGCTCAGACAGTTTAGAGGCTTTTCAGACGGATATATTAGTATTCAATTTTTAGTTTAGAGTATGTATAGATGTGTTGAACCTTATGGAAAGTATCTGCATTTATTTCAGATATTATGCAGTGTACAGATACAGATATCAGAAAAGGGTTAGCTTGTGGTCTTCGGGTCCATAAGCAATGTGTGACGTCTTGAGGTGGGATCTTGGGGAGATACACTAAATCAATTTAGGTATTAGCTTATAATAATAAGTTAATGTGAATCGTTTTATCTCGGAGTGATAGATCGATCGATGACTTGGGTCGGAAGGAACGCAACACCAATACAAACGCCAATACTATGCAATTGCAAAAGACTCAATTGAAGTTGTAGTTAACCTTATGTACCCGTCCCTAGATCTAGCTAAATTAATTTAGGTATTAGCTTATAATAATAAGTTAATAAGAGTTATTTTATCTCAGAGTGATTAATCGATTGATGACTCAGTTTGGGAGGAACGCAACACCAACAACATGCAATTGCAAAAGACTCAATTGAAGTTGTAGTTGACCCTATGTACTCGTCTCTAGATCTAGGTAAATCTATTTAGGTATTAGCTTATAATAATAAGTTAATTAATATTATTTTATTTCGAAGTGATCGATCGATTGATGACTCGGGTCAGGAGGAACACAACACCAACACCATGCAATTGTAAAAGACTCAATTGAAGCTGTAGTTGACCCTATGTACTCGTCCCTAGATCTAGCTAAATAAATTTAGGTATTAGTTTATAATAATAAGTTAATGAGAATTGTTTCATCTCAGAGTGATCAATCGATCGATCGATCGATGACTCGGGCAGGAGGAACAAAACACCAACACCATGCAATTGCAAAAAACTCAATTAAAGTTGTAGTTGACCTTATGTACTCGTCCCTAGATCTAGCAAACCTTACTTTATACCAAACACTAGTTTATACCATGCAATTATATAAAAACAATATTCAACCTATTGTAACAGGTGGGGAATCTGTTTGAATTTAACAAATACATTACTGAATATGTTGCAACAGGTAGGTAATCTGTTGGAATTTATCAAACAGATTATTGAATTTGTTGCAACAGATGACTAAGCCATTGAAAATTTTTAAACAGAAATCGTCATCTGTTGCAAAAGATTACTTATATGTTTTAAGATCATTTCTAATTTGAAAAAAATTTCCCGTCCGAGATAAAAAAGATAAAGTAAGGCGGTAAAAAATTATTACTTGGATAACTCAAAAATTTCCTTCTTGAGTATTCTTATCTTGTCTTTTAAATGTCATCGTCTCCTCTACCCCTCAAAGATATTAATGAATATTTAAAATCCATCTCTAGAATTCTCTCTTCTTTAGCCATAACTTAACTTAGCTTATCTCTCTCTTTTAAAATTCTCTTTCTTTCCTCTTTAGGGTAATCATAATCGTCTCTTTTTTTCCCTCTTTTCTTTCCTTTTTCGTATAAGGATCCTTTTGGATCTCAATCGATCAATATCTTTTCTCAACTGAAATAGGTGTTCTGATCCCGTTGCTTTTTTGACATTACAGGTATGGCTCAATATTGCTCTTTCCTTCTCGTCTTCTTCTTTGAATGTTATTTAAATTAGATATTTACATCTGTTGTTTGTTACTTTATTGGTGGCGCTGTTGTTGGGGGTTTTGGTGTTGTTAGAACATGTGGTATTACTATTGTTGATGATGTTGGAACATATAGTGTTATTTCTTTATTGTTGATGGTGTTGATGGTGTTGCGATAGTTTTCTCAACTGTTACAAATGATGAATCATCTTTTAGAATAGACGGAGTAACTGATGGAAAAAATCAAACCAGTAGCAAGGCTGGTTTGATTTATTCCAACAGATGACCCATCTATTGCAATATGTCATCTATCGGTGGCCACAGATGTGTCGCCTGTTGCAATAGATGACTTATCTATTTCACAAAAGAGGAATCAATTGCATCATATTGCTCATTTGTCACATCAGATTGGTCATCTATTGCAATAGATTCATCATCTATCGTAACAGATTCATCATCTATTACAATAGGCGATGCATCTGTGCCAATCGATTAATGATTTATTGCATCAGATTTATCATCTGTTGCATCAGATTGTTGTAATGTATTGTATTCATTCAATTTTGTGTTACCCTTTTGTAATGATCTTTTTGTTCTTCTCTTGTTTGACATCAAATGTTTTTCTCTTGTTTGCAGATAAAAGGAACTGAAATTGGATCAACTTTTTCCCAACCAGCATTAAAGGCTAGAGTAAAGATGGGCTCGAAGGAATAAGCTACTTACAAATGGAACCACTTTATATGTAGGAGGTATGTATTACCGATCAACCAATCATGAAAACACATATCTAGTACACTGATTTTGTGAATGTTGGGTTTTTACCTATTAGGCATTAATCTTTCAAACAAGATCCTACATTTTACAGTTAAGTTTGTTAGGTTCAAACTAGTTATGACTTGAAAGACCTATTGGTCTAAATATCCAATAATGTTGGGCTGATTTTAATTTTCAATGGACTTTTGAAAGGCCTCTGAAGCCTCGCACTACTGCAAACAAGAATAGAAAACCAATAGAAATTCCCCTAGTCCAAATTTATTTGGATGGGTTGCATAAAGAGACTATTATAAAGCAGAAGGTGATTGAAAGAATACATGTGTGGGAAGGGGGTAGAGAAGACCATATATCTACACAGACCTTATTAAATAAGAAAAATAGGGTAGGAAGAAAAGTGTAGCGAATCTGGCCAGTGAAATTGACTTGGAAGACGAAAAAGCTGAATGAGTTTCAAATGTGAAAGTACATCCAAATATTAAAATCCATCAGTTGTTCTTGAAAAAGAAAAATGGTAAAGTGGATTAGAGTTGGACACTTTAGTAGAGACTGTAACTAGCGAGCATGGCCTGAGTGAAGACCCACAAAGATGCAGGATGACAACTCTAAGGAAGAAGCTTGGCGAACATAGAAAATTGGTAAGATTTTAGTTAAGAATGAAACCTGAACCAACAACTCCTGAAGTAAAAATAAGGGATTAAGCCAAGGTGTCAATTTCTCAAGTTAAACTTGCATCCCATGCCTCTTATTTATGGCTCTCGTCTGGTCAAAGGCAATAGAAACAACAAGGAATGGGACTTCTGCCCAACTTTAAACCTTTCTATTTCTATTGCTATTGACCTGATCAAAACCACAAAGAGGAGGAATGGGATGCAAGTTAGACTTCATAAATTGATGCCTTGACTTAATCCCTAATTTTTACTTCTAGAGTTGTTTGTTCAGGTTTTATTCTTGAATGAAAATCATACCAATTCTCTATGTTCACCAAGCTTCTTCCTTAGAGTTCCCATCCTTCATCTTTGTGGGTGTTCATTCAGACAACGCTCGCTAGTTGCAGTTTCTAGCAAAGTGTGCAGCTCTAGTCCTCTGTACCATTTTTCCTTTTCAAGAATGACTGACGGATTTTAATATTTGGATGCACTTCCACATTTAAAACTCATTCAATTTTTTTGTCTTTCAAGTCAATTTCATTGGCCAGATTGGCTAGATGTTCCTTGGTTGCTTCAATATATTTCTTCTTTAATAAGGTATGAGTTAATATATGGTCTTATCCACCCCCTTCCCGCACAGGTATTCTTCCAATCACCTTCTGTTTTATAATAGTCTCCTCGTGCAACCCATCCATATAAATTTGGACCAGGGGAATTTCTATTGGTTTTTCATTCTTGTTTGCAGCAGTGCAAGGCTTCAGAGGCCTTTCAAAAGTCCATTAAACCCTTCAAATCGGTCCAATCACTATTCAATATTTACACTTCTACCAAAAACTTAAACCCTTCCCCAAACTTGACACATAAACATGAGCAAAACCGTCATTAAATTGTAACAGGGTATCGACTCCACCGTCTTGCAAACCTTTGGCCTTACTAGTTCGCACCTATCAAACTAAACTGTAAAATGCAGGATCTCATTTGAAGGATCAATGTCTAATCGGTAAAAAACTGCATTCACAAAATCATTATACTTTATATGTGTCTGTCACGATAGCCAGATCAGTAATACATAACTCCCATGCATAAAAGTGGATCCATTTATCTTCACACGCCTTATTATTCCTACCCCATCAATGTTGAATAGTGTTTATTCTTCACTTCCCATTATTAAGTAGTGTACAAGACCACGGAGGCTCAAAGGGTAACCATCTTCAATGTCAGAGAACAACATGCCCGTCAAGGAAAAACAAGTGCTACAAGTCGTGACTTTTCACACTTTTTGTTTTTAAATCTATTTATATAATAAAACAGTCACCAATTTGGATTAATTACCCCTCTATTGCAACTAATAAATTAGTTGTTAGAAGAAATTAAAATATCTCCTCCAATAGATGGTCCATCTATAGCAACTGATAATCCATATGTTGCAACCTGTGTATCATCTGTTGCACATACAGACCATCTATTACAACTGATGGTAAATCTGTTGCGACAGTGGTTATCTGTTGGTATAGATGGACGATCTGTGGCAACAACTCAATAATAACGATTGTTATTAAGTCTCAAGTCTCAAACCATTTTGAAAAGGTGAGAAGTTTGAATAGAAAAGAAAAAGTCACATCTTACCACAGAAAACAAAAAGCCAGCAGTTTGAATGTAATTAATACAATGAACCTGAACAGTCGTGCCTTTTTTCCTAAATAATTTGTTGCAACAGCTCAATAATAACGGTGTTATTAAGTCTCAAACTGTTTTGAAAAGGTGAGAAGTTTGGATGTAAAATAAAAAGTCATGTCTTTTCATAGAAAACAAAAACCCAACAGTTTGAATGTAATTAATACAATGGACCTGAACAGTCGTGCCTTTTTGCCTAACATATTCAGATTCAATCCTCTATAAATAGGTCCCTCCACTTTTATTTATTTCTTGCATTTTGTATTTTCAGATTACATCTTCAACCACTTCTATTCAAAGATCATATTCCTTTCTCGTTGAGGTAATTTTTTCTCTGTGTAAATCTACCAGTTCGTAGTACACATTATATTATATTCTAACTCTTTTCTTTACTTTTGTGTGAATTTTTTTTGTCAATTCATGCATGTTCTAGATATTGTTGATACAAATTAGGACATTACAATTCTACAAGACACTGTCCAAGAACTTGAGTCACAGGTTCATGACCTATGGTAGGAGTTGTCCGTCATGACAGCTCGAATTATCATGGAGATTCGCAAGCTTAGGAGGGCCTTGCTGCTATCGATTGAAAATTGGTCGGGTGGCAATAATAATGTTGATACTGATAATAATAGTAATTATAATGTGTTTATTTTAATTCTATATCGGATATATACCTAATATATTTTGTTTATTGTTTAATGGAAAATTTATTGTTGGTCGACTTTGGCTTTTTAATTCTTATTTAATTTTTATTCTGTCTATTTCTTCTTATAAACATGTTAACATATCAACTGTTGGAGGTAATGAGCAATTTTGAATCTAGTAGCAATAGCAATTTTGGCATTTGAGTTATTTCAATAGATGGACCATCTGTTGGAACAGATCGGTTGGGTTTTTGTCAGCAGATTATCCATCTGTTGGAGGAAAACATTCTGGTTTGATGGAATGTGTTGTGTTCTTCTAGCTAATGTCCATCTATTGCCACAGATGGGTAATTTGTTGAAAATAATTATGGTTTACAATTACAACGATCATGGTGGATTACGATTCAGGCATGTATTTCTTTTGTGTCTAGCGCGCTTACATACAGAGCACTTGTTTCTTCTTCATGAAAATGATTCTCAGACTCTATGCCTCCTCTTATATGGTTTTCTGCCCGGTTTGATAGTACCTGAGTCAATATATGAAAGAGGTATTAATCTTCCCAAAAGCTCTACAGGAACAACCTAAGATTCTTCGGGAGGCACTGGAGTAATATGCTCACTATATACAATTTTATATTTTTCCACCAAACAATATGGAGAGGAGTGCTCATAAATGTTTGGTCCATATTTTGCACTGTATTGAGCTCGAAGTACTGCCATAGCATATGGATAGGGTATTTTGTCCAAGTTAAAAACTTTGCACGTACAAGATCTTGTTTGAAGATTGACCATGGCAACATCACCATGATCGGTGATACTGAATTTGTAATCTGCTATTTGATAAGCTATTAACATATTCCCCAAACTAATGTTTGTTGATATTATTTTTTTGATTTCTAGAACAAATGGGGTTCTTCTTGGGTCCTCAAACTGCACACACCTTTCATTAAAAAATTAGCCATACTTCTTGTTTATTATTTCAAACAAAGCCTTGATGGGAAATTCTCTTTCATCGCCAAATAATGAATTCACCGATTCAGCTATGTTTGATGTCATAATATTGTACCTATACAAAAGAATCACTTACTAAGACATCATACTAAACTTGTAACTCAAACAAGACATTAAATTCATAATAATGTACCGATTTTCCAGACAGAATGTCCAGCTCAATCTCTCAAAAACAACACGTACGAGATGTTTTGCTTCCTTGGGATGAATATCTGCTATTTGATTAAAATGGTCTAAAAACTCCTCTCTACTATATGCTTTAGCTGCTCTATAAAAAAGGGTCACGACCCTTTCATTGTGATAGTTGGTCCAAATGTTCTCTCCAAGATACCTAATAAAAAAACCAAAGTAAGCTGTAGTGAAGAAAATTGAACCCATCTTTGGAATACTTGGATGCCTACCGAAACAAAACACAACTCTTCGGTATGTTCAACATAGCTTCGCAGTTGTTCAAAAAACATCCATAAGAGGCATCACATTCCTTGTCCTCTAGACAAAAAGCGATAGAAAAGATGTTATTCTTCGCATCCTGCGCCACCACCGCTAGCAGAACTCCATTATACCTGCTCTTCAAGAAGGTACCATCGACGGCTATGCCTTTTCTCAAATATCTAAAACCTTGAATCTAAGCACCATAGGATACAAAAAAGTACTTGAACCTTCTATTTTCATCAACACACAATGTCGTCTTACTTTTGGGATTTGTGGACTCAATCATGTAACGGTAGGCATCAAGGACATACCCATGCTCGTGTGTCCCCCTAACCAAGTCCTTGAAATTCCCTATGGACGTATATATATATTCCAATAATTGACCAAGACACTCAATTTCGTAAGGATTTGATTGTCCATAACCCTTGTAGAAGGGTTTTTTCCATCGGGGAAACTATTCTTGAAATATTCACTGAGGACCTTTGTCGTGGCGTAAGGATTTTGGCTTGAGATATGCTTCGAACCATATGTGTGATACTTTTCATATTTATGAATTACAAATCTATAAGAACCTACGTACTTCACCGCTCTCAACCAGCACTACAGTTCAGATTAGCACATTTGTAGCAAAAGACACTGCTCGAATTAATCACCTTCGTTATTCGGAAATCTTTTTTCAAGCAAGAAATAAACAAAGTGGTAGATAGTTTTTTCTTGTCCTTGAATAAAATTCTATTAAAAAATATGGTCTCGTCGTCTTGAATATTATCAGACCGTGTTGATCGAGAAGAACTGCCCACTGTATTAGTCGCAACAACGAGCGTAGGTGTTTGATCATCATCTGAAATATTCATGTCAAGATCATCTAACTTATCATCAAAGATGTCTTATTTTTGTTTTTTTCTATGTTCTAGTTCTCATTCTCTCTTATTTTTTCAACCATATACACCCTAAACACCGGCCTGGATGAATTACTAATATAAGCACACATCCAAACCTGATCGATTATCTTGAAAGGTAGTACCCTCTGAGTTTCAAAGGAGTTGTGCATGTAGCTGATGACGAGCTCTTCTGGTTGATAATTCAATCCACAATAGCTGATGATTAAGTTCACAAAATCATCATACGAAACATCACTTTGGACTGCCATAACTATTATCTCTAGTATTTCACCCACCTTCCAATGCCATATATATCGAATGCTTTTCTCTATCTATTAACTATGACAATCCACCTCTATTGTTATTAATCCCTCCATTAGTGGTACCTAAATAAAGTCATTTGTTAAAAAAAGTTAATAGTAATTTCCTAGTGTCGAACATGAATTCCAATAGATGTGTAATTTGTTGCAACAGCTAAATGATTAGTCCTAACTGATTACTTACCTGTTGGGATTCATGTTACCCTTCTGAAGCTGATTTCAACAGATGAGTCATCTATTGTAACAGGTCAATCATATGTTGCAATAAAATATATATTTATTACAACAGATAAAGTGCCTATTCAAATAGATGTTACAGTACTAAGGCACCTTTGAAGTTGATTCCAACTTATGAGTGACATGTTGCAATAGATAATTAACTTGTTCCGATAGATGACTTACCCATTGCAACAGACGATGCGTCTGTTAGAATTAAGGTTAGGTTCTATCGCAACAGGTTACTAATATGTTACCACAGATATTTATCATCTGTTGGAATCAAGTTCAGGTTCTATTGCAATAGGTTACTAATCTATTGCAACAGATATTTACCCTGTTGCAATAGAAGACACGTCTGTTGGAATCGAGTTCAAATTCTGTTTCAACAGGTTACTAATCTGTTACAACAGATATTTATCATGTTGTGACAGATAACTAATCTGTTGCAACATATGGGTCATATTTTGCAACAGATGATCCATCTGTTCAATTCATGTTAAGTCACTATAGAACCATAAACATGAATCCAACATATGAGTCTTCCGTTGGAACAGATGTCTCATCTATCGCAACAATGATTGATCTATTTAAATAGATGGCTCTTATGTTGCATTCATATTTGTCTGCAATCTATTATTGATAAAACAGCACAATAGCAGTTACCCAGATGAAAAATTCAACTAAAAAACATAATTTGACTTACCAAAGTCTTCTATGAAGTAATGCCAAAGTAGAAAGTGATGTACGAAAGAAAATTTGACCTAAGAAATTGGTCAAATAGTAGTAGTAGTGGTAACAACAACAACAAAAATGGTCAACAAGAAGAAGATAAAGATGATAATGAAGTAGAAGATGATGATAATAAAGCAGAAGATGATGAATAAAGCAGCAGCAACAAAGAACAACAAAAAGCGCAAAGAGAGAAAATAACAATGGATGAGAAGAGAGAGAAATGTGCCTTTTTTCCCTCTGTCTCCCTTTATATTAGGTAAACATTTGGATCAAAGTATAAAGTAATTGTCACCTACAATCAATTATTAAAACTTGTGTCACCTACACCTCATTTTCAAACTTTTTTGTCACCTACAGCTCAAAGCCCCATTAAACTATATACAATATAGAACCGTATAAATACAAATTCAAGAAAATAAAAAATTACAATCATATGAAGCTTGTCATAAAAATTGAATACAATGATACATTATGATATTAGGAGGGGTAGGGGAGAAAGGCGAGAGAGAAGAGGTGGTTGTAATGACTCTTCAGTTCATTTTTTATATTTCCACTTATTTTCACAGCCAGAGCTTTTCTATAGCTACCCCAAGTCATTTATAAAAGGACTTGCTAGAACTGAAAATTTCGTTATCGGGCAGTTCATTTGCATTTTAGAGCCAATTCTCTATTTTGAAGTCTTCATTGGTTCAAATTGGCCACCAGGCAAAAACTTTAGTTAAACAATCGTGTATGTCAATTCTGACTGTTCGTACAACTCCAAAATATCAATTTTAGGCTAGATAGACCTTTGGTTCAGGTGCCCAGGCTCATTTTGATCTCTAGGTCAGAAGTTAAGAGAAAATGGAAATTAGGCGTGAGACCCACTTTTTAATGAATTGACCTTGGATGGAATTGACTATGCCAATGAGTCTGTAACGTCAAATTTGATAAGGTAGCATAGTCTATTTGCATATACGGGATTCTGGATGAATCTCGAGGGGTTAGTGAGCACTTGAAAATTTCCAAGTCTCAGTTGGTATTATTGTTGGTTCACTCGCGTTCGTGAGTCACCGACCGCGTTATCGATCAGCTGATCAACAGCAACTATCACAAAAGTGATGACCTTTTCTCAAACATGACATCCTCAGCAGCAATGTAAGAGTCACGTATGCGTCTATTGAGTATCGTGATAGCGATAGGGTAACCAGTGGGTGAGTATCGCGTATGCGATCAACAAATCGCGAACATGATTCTCATGTACATAGAAAGGGCATAAATACTTCCTTTATCCCATTTTAACCATTCTCATCCATCTCTAAGATATCTTAAATCTTTTAAAAGGTAAATCTTTGGGATAGCATTTGTGGGTGATTTTGGGGCTTGGATAATGATTAATTAAGCAATTCTCCTTCAAATTTGTTGAAAGATTTCCTTATTTTCATGGTTGATTTTCCCATTTTCATATAAAGATCCCAAAAGCTTGGTGACTTTATTTTAGCACCAAATATCTCAAAGTTCAATCATTTTTAGGATAAATAATACTTGAGCATAGTGGGACGTTTAGTTATTTTCAAAAATGTGATTTCCTTAAATGGGCTACACGTGGGATTTTTACGTAATTTTGGATCCAAAGAAAAATAGTGAAATATGGGTATCATTGTTCTTATTTTGATGAGTATATTGTAATTTTGATAGCATGGAAACCTATCGAAACTTCTCGAAAAGGGAAATCGGTGATTTAGCGGATTTTTCGGGCTTTCCTCGGTGACAGGGTAGGCTAGGTTTACCTACTTCACAGATTGAGCTATCTCGTAGTATAAATCCTGATATTATACTAGATTTGGGGTGGGATTTAGGTGCTGGAATCATGAACAAGGATATTTGGGTAAATTGAACTCTAAAGTAACCGTGAAACCTCAGAAATAGAGTAGTTAGTGTAATTAGTCATGGCTTAGGTGAATTGGGTTTCTTGGTATATAATTAGAATAGAAATACCTCAAATTACTTAAGGTAGGTGAAATTGCCTAGTTACTTGTGTTAGGGTAGAATTGTTATTAATTGCTTAAGTTAAAGGAATTGCCTAGTTGCTATTGTCCTAGGTTGAATTGCCTTAGTTAATCATGTTTGGGGAAGACTTATATCTTAAGGTTAATTATGACTTAATTGAAAACTAGAAATGAATTTAGATACCTTAGCCTAGTCCAGTGTAGAAATTACCTAAAAGACTTAGGGGGTTAGAAGTGGAGCCCTCCATCCCACCTTAGGCCAAAGCTTGTGATAATGTTGTAGACTCATTCACGTATGTTATACTTTTATTAATGGTAAGTTGACATTGAGAGAGTTGAATATAGCTATTAATTATGTTAGTTGGTGTCACGATCCCAACCCGGGCCTGGCCGTGAAGGGTAATATCAAGCCCACCGTGAGCCGAAGAACACCCTCTTAGCCTAACATCAAGAACACAATAAAAAACTACAACGGAAGCCAACCAAAGAAATAAGAAATATAGATAATAAAATGTAAACTCTATGATTCAAAACCAACATCTAACCCGCACTTGCCCACAAGAGCCTTTAAAACTAGAAATGCCAAATAGGTCGGGACATGCCACCGACCATGACCAAAAAGACAATCCAAGAAAAATACTAAGACATAAAGAAAATAGATGAAATAAATGGGCCTACGAAAAGATGGAGAGGCTCAACACTTCACAGTCACTCAATATATGTACCGAACCATGTAACATTTCACAGGGGCAATATAATATCCCTTAGACCCTACATCATGAAATAATGTAGCATCCTGGGATGGTCAGTGTGATAAGAACTGGCATGTAACTAAGGAAAAGTGATAAAATGATGTCAATGCCAAAAAATAGTTAAAACTGAATACACCACATTTATATACATATATATATAATGCTGGGATAGAGACAAGGGTCATGAATATGAGAGTTTAAACCATTAACCTAAACTGTGTATCTCGCTGTATCATAAGGCACTCACAGGCTATATGGGTTCAGCTCTCCTGTTAAAAGGGCCTCAGTGTATGTTAGCCACACGAATCGAAGAATTCGAAGGAAAGTCTAAATATACCAAGGCTCTAGCCATTCAAAAATATAATATGTAAACCAAGCACACGGTCATATAAATCCCACGCCGGCAAACGTGGTTTTTAGTGCTAGTTATTCTGTGACTACACCTTCACGATGGGCTACACAATTGCCTTTAAGCCTAAATTAAACAGTTTGCACATCAACCAAACCATTAATCTAGGAGTCTTATATTAAGGCCTTTACCCCTTGGTATCGTTATACCAATTATGCTTGAAAGCTTATATAATTATGCCAATTCAATCCACGTAACCATTAGACTCTCAAGTTCTATTAAAGAATCTAAATCATGGCCACTAAGGGCCTTTCAAATCTGTTTTATCGATTTATCCATTAATGCAATGCAATGGATTCATAAGTAAGTTGAATTATGCAGATATTCATGTTCAAGACCCAAATTTACAAAGTGGGTTTCATTAATGCCACTACCAAGGAAAAAAGTCATCAATTTTGGGAAACCCATATTCTCCATTCCAATTTCCATAATAATGCACTCATTCAATCCAAAAAAACATAAATTAAAGCATAAATCATAAATTTAAAACATGGGAAAAGTAATTCAAGTGATACCAATCAAAATACCTCAACCCAATTTCAAACCCTATCAATTCAAACCACATGAATAATGAGTAAATAAATTCCACAATGTAAAATTAAAGTTAGGAAATGAGACACAAGCCTGAAATACACAAGAAATTGAAGTAAATTTGAAGTTCAGAGATTGAATGGTGAATCACTTGTGAAACCCTTATAGATTCTTGGTTTAAGTGTTAAAGAGGAAGAGAATGATGTTTTGATCCTTACAACTTAAGAAAAAGGGTATATTTGATGTTTATAAGTCGTGAAAAGGATAAAAAACCAAAAGCCACTCATCCCAAGTAAAAAAAATAAAATTGGACAAATTTAATATAGCAGAGTGGCACGGCCTTAATGCAGAGGTTCGCCTCCATGCTACACCCATATGGCAGAGGCTAACCTCTGTGGCACATCACTATCGCAGAGGCAGGCTGCCTCAGAGTTCTAAAATAGCCCGAACCACTTCCAAAACTTTCCCAAAATACCCTTTTAACATCCCAAAATATAATTCAAGACAAAAATCGATGTCACGCATGCGAGAGGATCAAATATAAAAATATCAAAGATTTATGAGGTTTAATATTTGGTTATGGAAGGATGGGTGCAAATTCTGATCAATGCCAATGGTATTGTTCTTATGTGTGAGTAATGGTACGAATTATAAGTATGGTTTTTGAATTATACATGTGATTACAAGTATGGCTTTCGAATATGATTACTAACATGGTTATGGATATGCTTAATGTTATATATAACATGGCTCTGGGGTATAATATGGCTTGTGTAGACGTACAATGAGTCTTGTGAATATAATATGGCTCATGTAGATATAAAGTGGCTTGTAGGCATAATATGGCTCATATGCATATAATATGGCTCATGAATCTTATATGGGTCATAATTATGATTCGGCTTATAGACATAATATGGCTTCTTGATATAAGTAATAGCTTGTGGATATAATATGGCTCATAGAGAAAAAGTGGCACAAAGATATGATTAGTGGCCTATGGATATGGTTATTAATATAAGTCCCGGATATGTCTAAAGACATGACTTATGAATATTAGTATTGATATGAATTTCATCTATGCTTAATAATATTTCTTATGAATATTAGTATCGATATGGTCTCCTAATATGGCTAATAATATGGCTTATAGAAATGATTATGGATGAGACCCATGTTTATGATTTCTTGTCTGGTTGATAATTATGAGTAAAGAGAGAGTCTATAGTTATGAATTATTGGTATAATCCATTGGGTGTGGCTTATTGAAATGGCTCACTAATATGGTTCATTGACGCGGTTTATAATTATGAGTTTCGATTCAAGTTTGGCAATTATCAATAAAATTAATGATATAAGTTCAGGTTCAAGTTCGGCAATTATCAATGATATTGATGACATAAGTTTTGGTTCAAGTTCAGAAAAATTGATGATAATAATGATAATTCTTTCGAGTTTAGATTCGAGTCCGACATTGAGGATTGTTCATGATGTAATATAGGGTAGATGGTTCCTTGGTTATGGCATGACGGTTGGTAACCTTTGGTTATTTGGTAGTTATTCTCCTTGATTGTATCCTCCAGGCTTATGGGGGCCTATGTTGGGTTATTTACTTTTTCGCACTTATTGGCTTATGGGGGCCAATCTTGTAGTTGTAATGATATGATCCTTATGTTGTTATCTCATGCGTATTTGTTTGGTTATGTATGATTGTTATTTTATTATTTTGGTTCTATTTATTTGTGTATGTACAATGGTATAAGAGATTACTTCCAGGTTTTCACTCTTACCTTAACTTAGCTTATGATATCTCGAATCTTATCGTATTTATATCATAATTTAGCTCAGTGAGCCAATGATGCCTATTGAGTACCCATGGTTTTGGTACTCATACTATACTTTTGTACCTTTTTGGTGCAGATCTGAGTAATAGTTGTCGTCATTGATTCGTTGATCATGCAAAGTTTATTTTGGAGATTTGGTGAGTTCTTGGAGTCAGAGTTGCCCCTTTTCTTTCTAATTATCTATGTCTAGTCTTTTATTTTGAGCAGATTGTACTGATTATTCTAGAACTTATGGTGTGTTATAGTAGCTCTTATACTTACTCTACCAGGTCGTGGGATTGTTTTCTATGTTACGGCAACCTTTTAGATTATTTCTATTATCTTATTTATTTATGAGTTGTATTGTCTATATCACCCTTTTGGGGTATTTTCCACCGAATTATCCAATTGTAAATATCTTCAAGCTACGATTTGGCTTACCTACGGGCGATATAGAGTAGGTGACATCATAATTCGTAAATCAGGTGTTGATAAATTGGTATCAAGGTAAGGTTTTGCCAGTATTATTGGTACAAGAGCAAGTGTCTAGTAGAGTCCTGTGTATCAAAATGATGACGTTTGTTCCTTATATTTGGGAGGCTATAGGACATTCATAGGAGTTCTTCACTTACATTAATCATGTTATATGGAGAGTCTAAGTTGTTTTCTCTAAAGGATTTCTCTAGTTTCACTCTTTCACAGATGGCTAAGACAAGTGTTATCGCCACACAAAATGAGGGTCCTGAGACCGATAATAGGGATTCTTTCACTATTTGTGAACAACCTAGAGGTCATAGACATCCTCGATATATGTACCCAACTAGGGGCCAGGATAGGGGGCCTCCACAGACCTTATTTCCACTCCTAAGATAGAGACCAATGATTGGCCAGGGACCATCGCAGGCTCTATTTATTTCTTACTCAATGCTAAGGACACTTTGGTTTAGCTTTTGGTGTTGATTGGTAATGCACCATCTGATGGTGTGAAGTCTATAGATCAGAGTGGTACTGAGGCGGGGGTGCAGCCTGTAGCTGCGTCTCTCGGAGTTGAGGTCCCTCTTATACCGGTAGTTTCTCAACTAATAGTTTCTCAGCCAGTGTTTGCCCAACATGCTATGTATGATGAAGAGTAGAAGATGTTGGCTAGATTTTTTAGATTGGATCTGCCTAGGATTTTTGGTGCACCAAGCAAGGATGCATATGAGTTTTTGATTATTTGTGAGAATAAGCTCCGTAATCTGTTCTTAGTTGAGACTCGTGGTGTGGATTGAACCACTTTTTAGTTGTACTTGGTAGCTAGACATTGTTGGAGAGGTCATCTTGAGTTCAGGCCAACTAGATCTTCTTCTTTGACATGATCTTAGTTCTCTGAGATCTTCTTAGTGAAGTACATACCTCACAGCCTTAGGAATCATTTGAGGGATCAATTCTTGATATAGAGAAGGGCTCTATGACTGTTGTAAAGTATGATTCTTATTTTCATGAGTTGGATAGGAACGTTACTTCTATTCTGACTATTGAGTTTGAGTCATTCATTTCTCTATTCGAGTATTAGGACTTCTTCTTCGCTTGTCTACTCAGAGTTTGGTTGTTGTGGATAGGTAATTCTCTAAGGTTTCTGATCAAGCTTAGCTTATGGAGGAGATGCATCATGAGTCCCAAAGTGGAAGCAATAAGAGGCCGCCATATCAAGGTAGGTTTTGTGGGAGTCATAGTAGCTCCCAATTCAGAGGCAGTGGTTCTCAGTGGAGGTACCCTTCACGTCAGTCATTTCAACATTAGGGTCAGTCTAGTAGACCTATTTAGGATGCGCTTTATATTATTGATGGAGGCTAATTTAGCTCTAGTAATCATCCTAGCCAAGGTCGTGGTTAATCTTCGAGGGGTTCATCTTCAGACTATTCTAGACAAAGAGGTTATTTTGGGTCAATCGGATCTTCTAGTTTCAATCCATCGCTTGGACTATTTTATAGTTGTGGATCTTTTGGTCACTTCTCGAGGGAGTTCCGCAATCGTGGAGCAATTTTTCTTTCATCTCAGAGTGTTCCACCTATTAGGGAAGTTTATCCCCCAGCTAGATATGACTTGCACAATCATAGGGGCAGTCCCCAAGGTGCACATGGAGGTTCTCAGACAGGTAGGACAAGAGGTCAGTTAAGAGCCCAACTAAGTGGAAGGCATAGTTAGTTAGATGTGGTATCTGCTAGACCTGAGGCTGAGTCTTTGGATGTTGTTATTACAGGTACGATCTTGGTATGCCATCAGTCAACCTTTGTTATATTTGATCTGGGATCCACTTATTCTTATATATCTACATATTTTTCTCCATGGTTAAAGTTATCTTGGGATTCATTATCCATGCCATTATGTGTATCTACTACCTGGGTGATTTTTTAGTAGTGGATCAGGTTTTTAGATCATATGTTATAACTGTTAGAGATATTGATACTCATGCTGGTATTATTATATTAGACATGGTGGATTTTGAAGTAATTTTGGGCATGGACTGGTTATCCCACTATCATATGGTCATGGATTATTTTTCCAAGACTATTACCTTAGCCATGCCCGGCATACCCCTGATTGTGTGGTATGGAGTTGTTAGCCGTGAGCCAATGGGGATTATTTCTTATATGTGTACTAGGAGGGTTATTTTAAGGGTTTGCAATCTTACCTTACTTATATTCTTAATGTTAGTATGGAGAGTCCATCACTAGACTCTATTCCTGTAGTTCGTAAGTTTTCTGATGATTTCACTATCGATCTACCTGGCCTTCCTCATGAATGTAGTATTGAGTTTTTTATTTATATTGAGCTAGGGACCCGACCTATTTCTATGGCACCTTACTATATAGCTCCTACTGAGCTTAATAAGCTGAACTCTCAGCTTCAGGATCTTCTTGGTAAGGGTTTTATTAGATCGAGTGTGTCTCCTTGGGGAGCTCCTGTGTTATTTATGAAGAAGAAAGATTGCTCCATGCATATGTGTATTAATTATAGGCAGCTTAATAAGGTGATGGTGAAGAACTATTATCCTATGCCTCACATTGATGATTTATTTGACCAGCTTTAGGGAGTAGAGGTGTTCTCTAAGATTGATTTGAGGTCCTCTTACCATCAATTGAGGATTTAGGCTGAGTATATCTCAAAGATTACTTTTAGGACTAGTTATGGTCATTATGAGTTCCTAGTGATGTCTTTCGGGTTGACTAATGCCCCAGTCGCATTTATGGATATGATGAACCAAGTGTTCAGGCCTTATTTGGATTATTTCGTGATTATGTTCATCGACGGTATCCTTGTATATTTGAGGAGTAGAGAAGAGCATGTTCAGCATATGAGGATTGTTCTCTAGACTTTGAAAGATCATTTGTTTTTCACCAAATTATCTAAGTGTGAGTTTTGGCTTGAGTCAGTGACATTTCTTGGGCGTGTGGTTAGGGATAGGATAATGGTAGACCCGGCAAAGATTGAAGCTATCCATGATTGGACTAGGCCTATATCTTCGATCGAGGTTTATAGCTTTATTAGATTGGCCAGTTATTATCAACCATTTGTAGAGGGTTTTGCTACTATTTTAGCACCTATGACCAGTTTGACTCGAAAGGAGGTTTCTTTTCGATGGTCCGGAGAGTGTGAGTCATGCTTTGAAAAGTTTAAGAAGTTTCTTACTTTGGTTCTTATTTTGGATGTTTCTGTTGAGGGTGAGGGATTCACCGTGTATTGTGATACTTTTGATATTGGTTTGGGTTGTGTATTAATGCAGCACGGTCATGTTATTTGATGTAGCATGGAAACACGACACTTTCAATGCTTAAAACTGTGAATTTATGCATGAACTTAGGTTGTTTTGTTAGATATAATGCACTTTCGTGTAAATTGCAGGTAAAATAGGTTTATAACATTAATTGAACAAAAACGGAGAAAAAGGCCAACTCCAATTGATTTGAGGGTATTATTCAATTAAAGACTTTCTTGAGATTTACGTTTGTAGTGACATTCTTGAGATTTGAGGGTATTATTCAATTAAAGACTTTGGAGTTTATTCATCTTACTTTTGTGCATTTTATTTTATGTGTTCTTCATTGATAATCATGATTTCTTGCACAAACATGAGCAGCTAATCTCCTTAGCTAGGGTTGTGGGAACACTGGCGAATTAGCTATGTAGAGAAAGTATGACACATGCTGTTCTAGGGTTTATGCATGTATCCTATTTCTTCTTCACTATAATTGATTTTAAGTAACTTCAGCATCTTGAGATAAAATCCTATATTCTTATTCTTTCGATAACCAAGAATCTTGTGATTGGGAAAAGAAGATTAGGATAGTAATTTAGGATTTCTACCTCCATCTTATAGTCCCCGCATTCCATCAGATCACTTGATCTGATAACCAAGTATCAAGTGAACAGAGGCCATAGAAAGGGACAAAAAGGCAACACCCAGCTACGACAACCAAGTCTAAGAGTGAAATTTATCTTCGCGCTCAAAAGGCGGTTGATAATACCTATCTTGTAGGCCTTACATGTAGAACAACAGAGTAGTAGGTTGATCATGAGAATTCTATGAAGTTGAGAAGCAAGGGGGAACGCAGACCTAGCATTCGTCTCCTGTTGATTACAACTCAAAAACACTCAATAATTGGTTACTCTTTGCTATTGATAACAAAATCTCCCATTTACTTTTCTGCATTGGTCAATGATTAAATCAAGGCAAGAAAGTGCTCACATTTTCCCTGTGGGATCGACCCCAACCTAGTTTGGTTATTATATTTGCATCAACCACATTATACTTCCGATTGAGGTATAGTTTTGGGCGACACCATTATTGCTTATTCTTTGAGGCAGCTTAAGATGCATAAGCACAACTAACCTACTCATGAATTAGAGTTGGCAGCAGTAGTCTTCGTGCTTAAGATTTGGAGGCATTATATTTATGGTGAGCATTATGAGATTTTCATAGATCGTCACACTCTTCAGCATCTTATGACCTAGAGAGATCTAAATCCTAAGTAGCGTAAACGGATGGAGTTGCTTAAGGATTATGACATCTCAATCTTGTATCATCTGGGCAAGGCGAATGTGGTAGAAGGCGCCTTAATCCAAAAGGCAGTGAGTATGGGTAGATTGTCATGTATCTTAGTTTCTCAAAGGTTGTTGGCATGAGACATTTAGTCCTTAGACAACTTGATGGGGCATCTTGATATTTCAAACACTAGGAGTATTATTCCTAGTGTTGAGATGAGGTCCTTGCTATATGACCAAACTCAGGATTGTCGGTTTGAGGATAAAAAACTTTGCACCATTTGCGAAAAGGTGTTGAGTGGTGAGTCCAAGAGGCCTACCATATATTCTGAGGGTGTCTTAAGATTTGGTATCCGTATTTGTGTTTCGAGGGTTAGGGATTATATTCAGCTACTTCTGCATGAGGCTTACAGCTCTAGGTATTCTATTAACTCAGGTACCACCAAGATGTACAGAGATATGAAACAACATTATTAGTGGAGTGGCATAAAGAATGATATGGAAAATTTGTTAGCTCGTTGTCTATGTTGTCAGCAGATAAAGGCTGAGCATCAGTGGCCAGGTGGTTTGATTTAGAGATTGCCCATTCTTGAGTGGAAGTGGGAGTAGATTACCAGAGATTTTCTTAGTATCTTGCCTCGTACTTCCCGTGGTTCTGATGGTATTTCGGTCATTGAGTGTCGGTTGACCAAATTGGCCTATTTTATTCCTATTCAGATATCCTTCAGTTCCCAGAGGTTGGCTCGTATCTACGTTAGTGAGATAGTCTATTTGCATGGTGTGCCTATATCTATCATCTCAGATTGGGGTTCCGTGTTCACTTCCAACTTTTAGAGAGCTTTCCAGGATAAGTTGGGTACTCAAGTGGATCTTTGTATAGCCTTTCATCCTCAGATCGATGGCCATTCAGAGAAAACTATTTAGGTTCTCGAGGATATGCTCTGAGCTTGTGTTATGGATTTTTGAGGTCATTGGGAGTAGCTCTTAGCCCTGGCAGAGTTCGCGGATGGCTCCTTTTAAGGCATTGTATGGTAGGCGATGTCGTTACCTGATTGGATGGTTTTAGATTTCTGAGATTATATTCCATGGCACTGACTTGCTTTAGGATTTGTTGGATAGAGTTAAGGTGATTTAGGACAGGTAGAGGGCAACACAGAGTTAGCAGAAGGCTTATACAGACCGTAGACTTCGTGGCTTGAGGTTTGGAGTTGGTGATCGAGTATTCCTCCGTGTATCGCCTATGAAGTATGCGATAAGATTTGGAAGGAAAGGCAAGATCATCCCCAGATATATTAGACCCTTTGAGATTCTTCACACAGTTGGTGAGGTAGCTTATAAGTTAGTCGTTCCCCTAAATATTTCTATTGTCCATCCAATTTTTCATGTTTCCATACTATAGAGATACATTCCTGATCCATCTCATGTGCTTATATGGAACTCAGTCCAGTAAGATGAGCGATTGACCTTCATGGAGGATTCGATGCTCATTTTGGCTAGTGATGTTAGGTAGTTGTGCACTAGGGAGATTATAGTAGTTAAAGTTCAATGGAGGCTCTGCCCAGTTGATGTTGGGTGTATTTACACGCCTAAACACCATAATTTACCCATGTTATAGCTAAGTTTTGAGGATAAAATATATAATTCCTGCACTTTTAGTCCATTTTCCTGTAAGCGAGCTAACCTACGTGATTAGCATGTTATCAGGTATTAATGATGAAGATTTCAGCACTTTGTGGACCTTTGGGCAGCAAAGGAAAACTTCACAGAAGAGGGAAGGCAGCTTTTGGAAGCTTATGGACTGAATGTGACGCATGGAGAAATTATCCCGGGCAAAAGCAGTATTTTTAAATACTTAGGGGTGCAGCAGTAACTTAATAGGACTAGGACAAGGATGTTATAAAAACCCTATTTTGCTGAATTTTTCAGGATTCATGAATCAATTCAGTCGACACTTTTAGTATTATTCAGTTTACAGATTCTGTAAGTTTAGATAGAGAAAAAACGCTACAAGAACGGCTAGAGAGGAAATCACGTCATTCTCATAGTGACGCCAATACATACCCATCGCGAAGATTGTTCTAGTTTTGGTATGATGATGATGATGTCTTCGTTGTTTTTCTTTACAATCATGAGTAGCTAAACTTCTCTGTTAGGGTTATGGAAGCCTTTTGATATACTATCTATTACTATGAGTTTGTGAATTCTTGATGCGTATGCTACGTATATCATTACTCTCTTCATTTTAATTAAATTCTTGTGGTTGCAAACATATAGAATACGCCATTATAGCATTAACTTGTTCGAGAGAAAAGTTACATGTTTGGAAAAGAGAGTGTGACAAGGAAATAGGGCTACCAACCCCTATTTACACATTAATGCCTTAACCGGATTAATCTCTTGGAGAGTTCGTACCATTAGTTATACGCTTTAAGCACGAGAGAGTTAAAGTGAAATAATCCTTGATGGTTGAGAAACACTAGGATTTACCATCAGAATACGAATCTCTATAAGTGCATGCATGTCTGAATTCCGCATTACTCATAGTTAATAGATACGTAGAACTCATAAGGTGGACATAACCCTAACTTATTTTTCTCTGTGATTAAATCTTACTAAACAAAGCATTTTGTTGTTACTTTGATAGCATTAACTCACGCCACAATCCAATCCCCCTTTTTTCGTGGAATTTTTTATCAACAGTCTACTAATAATTGCAACACTTAGTGACCAAGTATTCCCTGTGGGATTCGACACCCAACCCAGTTGGGTTCTATATTTCACAGAGACCGTTTACACTCTTGTGAGAGCTGTAGTTTGGGCGTTATCACCAGTAGAGAAGGCTACTTGGGAGATCGAGAGTGGGATGCAAACCTAGTTGCCTCACCTTTTTTAGGCTTCAGGTACATCCTAATCCTTTACTTTCATGAATGAAAGTTCTTTTAGTAGTGGTTATCGTAATGACCCTTCAGGGCATTTTCTGTATTTCTACTTATTTTTTCTGTTAAAGCTTTTCTATATCGACCTTAAGTCATTTATGACTTGCTAGAACTGACAGTTTGGTAATCGGGCAGTTCATTTATTTTAAGAGCCAATTTTCTATTTTGAAGTCTACGTTGTTTCAAATTGCCTTTTGGGAAAAAACTTTAGTCAAATGACCTCGTATACCAATTCTAACTATTCCAACAGCTTTGAAATGTTGATTTTAGGCTAGATGGACTTTTAGTTTGGTCCCGAGGCTCCTGGTGTCATTTCGAGCAATTGGTCGGAAGTTAAGAGATAATAACAATTTGGTGTGGGAACCACTTTTTATCGAAACAACCTCAAATAGAAATTTTGACTGTACCATTGATTCTGGAACATCGAATTTTATAGGATAGCATAGACCATTTGCATATACAGGATTTTGAATAAATCCCGAGGGTTTAGCGGACACGTGGAAATTTCTAAGTCTCAGTTGGTGGTGGTGCACTCGCATTCGCGAGTCGCCAATCACATTAGAGATCATCCGACTAGCAACAACTATTGCGAAAGCGATGACCTTATCATGAATTCGACATCCTCAGCAGTTACGCAAGAGTTGTGTACGTGACCACTGAGTTTCGTGATGGTGATAGGGTGACCAGTAGGTGAGTATCGCATATGTTATCAAAAGATCGCAAATGTGATTCCCATGTACCTGGGAATGGTATAAATACCCCTTTTTCGCCCGTTTTTTCACAATTCTCATCCATCTCCAAGATATTTTAAACCCTAAAAAGAGGTAAAGCTTGGGGATAGCATTTGTGGATAATTTTGGGGCTTGGATAAGGATAATTTTTCAATTCTTTTTCAAATTAGTCGTAAGATTTCCTCATTTTCATGATTGACTTTCGTATTTTCATCTAATGATCCCAAAATCTTGGTGACTAGATTTTAGCACCAAAATACCTCAAAATTCACTCATTTTTAGGATAAATGTTCCTTGAGCATAGTGGTACATTTAGTTGGTATCAGAAATGTGATTTTCGTAAATGGGCCCCACGTGGGATTTTTATGCAATTTTGGACCCAAAGAAATATAATGCAATGCGGGTATCATTGTTCTCATTTTGATGAGTAGATTGTGAGTTTGATAGCGTGTCACCTTGCAAAATATTCTCAAAAAGGGAAATCGGTGATTTAGCAGATTTTTTAGGCTTTCTTCACCGCCTATGTAGGCTAGGTTTACCTACTTCACAGATTGAGCTATCTCGTAGTATAAATTATGATAGTATGCTAGATGCGGGGTGGGATTTAGGTGTTGGAAGCGTGAACTGACATGCCCCAAACCAGCGCCTAGTCGTGTTGGGTATCTCAAGTCCAACCAGGACCGGAGACCACCCCAAATATCCAGTCCATTAATCTCCCTACACCCCATGTCGAATGAATTCAGATCATATAACAAGATAATGTAATATTAAATTAAAGACATGATAATAACTCTAAAATCAAAACCAAAAGCCACAATCATTTAACCATCCAATACCAATCCCAATGCCAATACCAATGCTAACACTAATACTGATACTGCCCATGCCCATAGTAGTCCGACAAAGCCTCTAACCAGAATCAAAGTATATCCAGTTGAGATATGCCCCCGACCATAGCCAAAACCAAACCAAAGAAATAAGAAATGATATAACGAAGTTCATAGCATGAAATAAGGTCTTTCGAAGTATGAAAGCTCACCACTTTAGTCTGACTCAAAAGTTGTCCTCGAATCACCAAGTCACTGAGCAAGAGGAGTGAAAGTATGGTCGGTTCCTGCATCACGTGGGGATACAAGACCTAAAGATGATTAGTGAGGTGAACTCTAGTATGTAACCCAGGGATAAAGATAAAGTAATGCCATTAATTCAAAACCAAATCAAAAAACCATATGCAATGACATCCATCCATATATATATATATAAATATATATATATATATCGTGCCGGGATAGGGAACAAGGTTTACCATGTATTTAAAACCTTAACCTTGATTGTGTAGATTTACCATCATAATTCCACCCACGAGTTATATGGGTCCAGTGTTACCCCTGAACGGGCCCCAGTGCATATAGTCGCACGAACCAAATATATCATAGATGGTCGGCGATTCCCGTGAACCATTTTCCATCCATGATACATATATACAAGTATATACTTGGGGGATTCTCATGTACCCCACAAGAATATGGTAACCAAGACCAACCCTCATGTCGACAAACATGAGTTTCCAGTGTTAGTCCTTCGGACTCACACCTTCACGGCTAGTTATCACAACCCCCATTATTGACCAATTAAAAAGTTTAGCACATAACCAAACCACCAACTCCAGGAGTCAACTATTAAGGCATTATTAAGTGGTATCGTCATACCAACTATAGCTTGGAAACAATGTCATTAGACAACACGTAGGGGATTCCTGTGTACCCCTCAGACTCCATTATTAAAATCACTTGGGGGATTCCTGTATACCCCACAAGGTTTTCACTATATAATCAATTGGGGGATTCTCGTGTACCCCAAAAGGTTTTCAAAACCATCCATAACTATTTATACCATTCATTAGT
This sequence comes from Capsicum pubescens, assembly GCA_030864215.1. Taxonomy (NCBI): domain Eukaryota; kingdom Viridiplantae; phylum Streptophyta; class Magnoliopsida; order Solanales; family Solanaceae; genus Capsicum; species Capsicum pubescens. The sequence goes on along the minus strand of CM061541.1, from coordinate 78,978,250 downwards.
TTCAAGAAATAAGTCAAACCAAGCACTTTGGGGATTCCATTGTACTCCTAATTCAAATTCCCACCTTTCTCATAACCACTAACTGATTTTTACAATACAAGGTTGGGGTCATAACAACTTCAAAAGTCAAAAGTTTATAGAAAGTTACCATTATCAAGTTCCACCACCATACCCATGCACCCACAAGTTCAAAACCATATTTAAATCATAAAAACCTATAAACAAACCATGGGAAAACATCATTCAACATTAAGCATTCAAAGACCCCCAACCTTTATTTCAAAACCATAACAATACCATGAAATCCATAAATTAAAACATGTGCTTTTAGTAAAATAAAAATGAAGGAGGAGTAACATGTCTGAGATACCAAGAAATTTGGGAAAAAAATGCACCTTTAGAACCATAGATGACTATTTTCCTTAAAACCCTAGCCTCGGCTTGGATAGAGAGTTTGAGAGAGAATTTGGGAGTGTTTTATTGGGAATGATATGTTAATGAAGTCCCAATAAAGGTTTTAAGTCATGGTACCAAAGGGACTTAAAGTGGAAAATGTCCAAAATGCCCCCAACTTAAAAGTTATAAAAAGGTGTCCTTGATTACAAGTTGACCCATTGACTCGTCACCACATCATATGACTCGTATCCTTGAGTTGTATCCTAGATAGTGAGTTGGACACCCATACACTTCAACCCTACGACTCCATCATCCCACTCATAACCCGATCCAATGAATCATAGAGTCTAGTCGTAACCAATACAGTACCCAAATAGGTCAGAAACTGGACAACCTATGAATTCACCTCATGACCCATAACCTATCCTTATGGCTCTTAGTGAGCCACTCGTACTCAGAGGAAAGTCAATCCACTAAATTATTGATTTGGTTAAGGTTTATCCTAATAACTCATTACCACTCTTAATGAATTATCACCACCAAGTCGTAACCAAGATAAAAAAACCCAACCACCATCTACTGGACACCCTATGACTAGGGTCACCTGATTCGTCAAGACACCATATGAATCATATGGTCAAGTCATAATCAAGGCAGTGAGCTCAAAGCTTAGGAAATTTCCAAGTGACAAAAATTTAGGGTGTTTCATGAATAAGTATATTTGGATAAATTAGACACTTAGGCTACCGTGAAACCTTAGAAATTGAGTAGTTAGCGTAATTAGTCATGGCTTAGGTAAATTGGATTTCTTGGTATATAATTAGAATGTAATTGCTTTAAATTACTTAAGGTAGGTGAAATTGCCTAGTTACCCGTGTTAGGGTAGAATTGTTCTTAGTTGCTTATGTTAAAGGAATTGCCCTAATTGCTATTTTCCTAAGTAGAATTTACTTAGTTAATCATGTTTGGGAAAGACTTATATCTTAGGGCTAATTATGGCTTACTTGAAATCTAGAAATGAACTTAAATACCTTAGCCTAGTCCGGAGTCAAAATTGCCTAAAAGACTCTTCGAGGATTAAAAGTAGGCCCTTCCAGGCCCACCTTAGGCCAAAACTTATGTTAACCTAGTAGACTCATTCGCATATGTTATACTTTTATTAATGGTAGGTTGACATTGAGAGGGTTGAATATAACTATTGAGTATGTTAGTTGGTTATGGAAGGATGGGTGCAAATTTTGAGTATTGCTAAGGGTATTGCTCTTATGTATGATTAATGGTATAAATTATAAGTATGATTTTCAAATAGCATATGATTATGGGTAAGGATTCCGAATATGATTGCTAACATGGTCTATGGATATGCTTAATACTATAAATATAACATGGATCGGGGGTATAATATGGCTTGTGTAGATGTACAATGTGGCTTGTGAATATAATATGGCTCATACAGATATAAAGTGACTTGTTGTCATAATATGGCTTATATGCATTTAATATGTCTAATGAATGTTATATGGACCATAATTATGATTCAGCTTGTAGATAGAATATGGCCTCTTGATGTAAGTAATGGCTTGTGGATATAATGCGACTCGTAGAGATAATGCGGCACATAGTGTAGCATCTCAAAAAAAATGAATTCATTTAGCACTTTTGACAAGGAATTGTATTTTGTACAGTATATTGTTATGTCAAACATGGTAAGAAAATTAAATTATGTTTCCTTATTTGAGCTAAGTGCTAATATTAGAAATTTGGGGGCCTATATTATTAATTCCCTATTAATAATAATAATAATAATAATAATAATAGTTGTATATGTAAAAAGGGAGGGATTTTCTTATTTCACTGGAAGTCAATTCTAGGAAACAAAAGTTATAAGGCGGTAGTACTCCCTATTTTTGCTCCTATGTTTCTTTCCCTCTTTCTTTCTTCATTTTTCCTTTTATTATCAACAAGCAAAATTTATTTAATTTGTCAAGAAGAGATTGTAAGCGGTGGAAAGATCCCTTTGTCCTTACGAAGCATATAAGTTAAAGAATTTTGAGAAGTCAAATTTCAAGAAGTAAATTCTCTATTCCTTTCTTGAATTTGACTACAAATAAGTAATTGGGGTTATTTAATGTTGAATTGTATAAGTTGAAAAGTTAAAGGATTCATTCTGAATGCTTATTAAAGAATTCGATAAACTTCTGGCTTGAGCGGAGAATACTAGAATGAATTGTTAAATGTTCCTATGGGTTACTAATGGACCTATATGTTATCCTTGTATCTAGTGAATTTCCTATTGTATAATGGAAGTTGGTGGTTGAAAAGATAAAGGCTATACTCCCGTGGGTTGAACTAATTGGGGCTCGAATTACTATCATAGTTACTAAAGCACTAAGGTATGTAAAGCTAAACCTTCCCTCGCCGTGAAGGCACCACCTTACATCACGTGCTCCTTCCTATTGATGTTAATATAATTCTCAAAATACGAGAGTAGAATCTTTATATTGTCATGCATATCATTCCCTCGTTCTACCATCAAACTTATAAGTATCTATCTTTCCCTCTTTGTGTTAAGTTTCTATGATACACTCATACTATCATAAGTTTCCCTACTTGAACCCCTTAGACCACAATATATAAGTATATCACATGTTAGGAGCAAAAATTACTCCCTCCGTCCCATTTTATATGTTGCCATTTGACCGAGCACGGAGTTTAAGAAATAAGGGAAGACTTGGTAATGTTTACCAAATTATCCTTTATTAAAAAATATGTTCCTATCTTTTTTTTAATTAAGTGGGACCAATAAGGGTAAAAGTTTAATTGTGTCTTTAAATAGTTACCAAATAAGGAAAGATGACATTCTTTTTGGGACGTACAAAAAAAAATGGTCACACATAAAATGGGACGGAGGGAGTAAATAGTAATAGAATAGTTTCACTTGTATATGTTAGCTAAATGATTATTATCGTAACTCACATGTTATAGGCCTTCGAGGCATTATTTGATAAATAGTAATGATGGGAGGGTACAAAGGTTTGGCTTGGCATATCGCTCGATATGATTCTATACATAGGATCTAGACTATACCGTTATAGTTATCCCAACCATTGGGTGTACCCACCTTGTATGGGATCATTTTATTTAGAGTCAACTGGAACGTCATGCATTGGTTTCCCCTGACTCGAGCCAACATATGTCATATATGGCCTAAGGGCAGACCCTCATAGTGAGCCCCTAGGCAGGGCATACCTGATTTCAGACTGTGATTACAGTTATATGTATGAGATCGTAGCAACGAGTAATTGGGCAACATATGCTTCATACTTGCCTCAGATTGCCTTTGGAGGGCCATCTTGTGATCATGTGTAGTACATATAGGTTAAATATATCACCTAGGAAAATTATAGGCTTTATATTATAATAAATGCCTTACAAAATATTATATAAGGTATGGATAAGATTGATGCATAGTTCATAGTTTCATTTCGTATATGTGTTACTCGTTGGCTCATACGTTTTTCACTTTGATATCTGACTCATATGAGCTTCCGCACTTGTCCAATTGTTATTCTGTCTACGTTTATACCGGTACATGTTGTTTATGTACTGACGTCTCAGGGTCACCATGTTTATTGATGTGGACTTAGATTTTCAGGATAGCAAACGTCCGTGTTAGGCTCTATTATCATTTTTAGCTGATATTTGGTGAGATCCATCTCTCTCTAGAGCCAGTCTATGTTTAGTATATTTGATTATATATGCAGGTCGATCTCTATTTGGATATGTCGCGGCCTATTCCAACTAGTCACTTATAGTATAGCTTGTTAAACTGACTAGAGGCTTCATAGACATCATGTAGTATTGTATTGTGTAGTTTTGTTAATACAAACCCCCTCGTGTATGTATATATCTTATGATGGGTATCTTGTTTGTTATTGTCTCATAATCTTGCATATGTCACCTAGATCTAGTAAAGTAAGTGTATATGGTTCTTATCCGTCATTATCATTTTTGGGTGTGACATATAGATACGATTAGTGGCCTATGGATATGGTTATTAATATAAGTCCCGGATATGCCTAAAGACATGACTTATGAATATTAATATTGATATGAATTTTGGCTATGCTTAACAATATTGCTTATAAATATTAGTATCGATATGGTCTCCTAATATGGCTTATAGACATGATTATGGATGAGACCCATAATTTTAGTTTCTCGTCCGATTGATAATTACAAGTAAAGAGATGGTCTACAGTTATGAATTATTGGTATAATACATTGGGTGTGGATTATTAAAATTGCTCGCTATGGCTCATTGATGTGGTTTATAATTATGAGTTGCAGTTCATGTCCGTCAATTACTGATGAAATTAATGATATAAGTTTCGATTCAAGTCCGGCAATTATCGATAAAATTGATTACATAAGTTTTGGTTCAAGTCTAACAAAATTGATGATAATAATAATAATGCTTTCCAGTTTTGATTCGATTCTGGCATTAAGGATTGTTCATGATGTAATACGGAGTGGATAGTTCCTTGGTTATGGCATGGAAGTTGGCAACCTTTGGTTAATCCAAAGTTATTCTCCTTGATTGTATACTCCACGCTTTTAAGGGACTATGTTAGATTATTTACTTTTCCGCACTTATTGACTTATGGGGCCCAATCTTGTAGTTATAATGGTATGATCCTTATGTTGTTATCTCGTACACATTTTCTTGTTTATGTATGATTGTTATGTTATTATTTTGGCTCTATTTATTTATGTATGTACAATGGTGTTGGAGGTTACTTCCAACTATTCCCTCTTACCTTGATTTAGCTTATGTTATCTTGTACAATGGTGTTGGAGGTTACTTCCAACTATTCCCTCTATTTTGGTACTCATACTATACTTCTATACCTTTTTGGTGTAGATCTAAGTACTAATCGCTATCGTTGATTCGCTGATTGTACAGAGTTGATTAAAGAGATTGGGAGAGATCTTGGAGTCATAGTTGCCATTTTTCTGCCTGATAATCTATGTCTAGTCTTTTGTTTCGAGACAGATTGTATTAATTATTTGTAATACCCCGAGAATCCCAACCGATAGTAGAACCACGCTTCAATCTCATAAGAAATAAATCTTAGTGATTTGGTAGTTTTATGATCAAGTTTGATGTATATTAATGCCTTAAATACGTCAAAAATGATGGTTGGAGTGACGGTCAGTAACTAGAGTGACGGTCCATCACTCAGACAGTCAGTTTTGTCCAAAACAACATTGAAACACCATTTTAAAGGGATTTTTTGGTCTTTTTCCACCCTATTTAACACCCAATCACGTCAAATCAAAGAACATAACTCCTCATTCATCCATAACATCAAAATTAGGGTTTCTTTTAAGATCAAAACCCAAGAAGAAGATTCAAACCCTTCTTCAAGAAACTAAGAAATTCAAGTTCTTCAAGTTCAAGAACCATGAAGAAAACATCAAGATCCGTGTTTCCTAATCCAAGAACATTTAAGAAACATTAGTTATCTTTCAAGATTCAAGATTTTGAGGTATGTTAGATGTTGATTCTTGGGTCCCTTCCACCCAATAAGTTCAAGAATCCTTTTCTAAATTCAAAGATTATAATTTTGTGAGATTTTCATTATTTATGTGAATCAAAGTCCCTGTTCATGTTATTGTTGATTTGTAATTCATGCTTTTGAATACAAGTTACATGATATTTGGGTGTATTATTTGTTGTATAACTAAAGCCTGCTCCCCACATGTTTAACAAAATGCTTATAAGAAGGAAATAGAGTCAATATAGCATGGTTAGAAAGAAATCCCCAATTATGTATAAGTTCATGTAAGCCAAGTGTTTGTTGAAAAGCCTTATTGAATGATTTATGATATGTTGTATGCGTTCCCATTCACGTGTATTCCTTATTAAGTGAACTTTGAGATATTGGTATGCACTTCCTATACCATTACATGTTCATGATATTCAAGTGATTGGCGAGATGTCGCATTAATTATGTTGTGGATGATAGCCTATTGTCGTGTCATGTACGAGTTGTCCTGTTTTATGATATTTATGTCATCGAGTCCTAGGGGTATTTAATATCCAAAATTTAGCTGCTTGTCTAGAGCTGAGTTAGTCTCAAGATAATCTCAGTCGTGCTATGCTCAGTAGAATTCAGACGATTACAAAACTTAAGGAAATTCAATAATATCAGTATAAGTGCAATCCAGTCTCAGTGTCAGTCTAATCCGACTTAGTATTCAGTTCTGACTTAACAGTATTCAGAAGTAATCAGTATTCAGTAGTATTCAATATTCAGTTCAGACTTTAGTGAGACTCAATAGGCTAACAAGAATTCGGTAGCATTTAGACAGATAGTAGAATCCAAGTGGCATTCCATCAGATAATAGAACCAAGTGAACTTAGTTAGATCAGTCAAGAAGTATGAACAGTAACAGATTCAGCTCATTCTAAGTTTAGTTAAGAACCAGTTCAGAGTCCTTCGATTGGGAGTAGGAACTAGCACCGAGCGAGTGCAGGGACGACGGCTTCCTTATTAGAGAGGTAGAGTTGTTAGTAACAGTCCCTAAACTCCAGAACTACTTAGCCAGCGTAGGACCAGGAGTCACCCGTTAGATTAAGGCTTGACTATCATACAGCCTTATGCTTGACTTCCTATTCAGGGTTACCTATTAGAGAGGCTTGACCATAGTAGAGGTCTTTACCCATGGTACGGTATTGATACCCTTCTAGCTGGAGTTATAGGTTGGACCCTACTAGTTCAGATTCGGGGTATGTCGGTTAAGTGAGAACTCCCATAGTTGTAGTTTCGGTATCAGTCTTCAAAGCAGAACTCAAAAATTAGAACTGTCAGATACAGTCACCTATCTCAGTATGGAACCCAGACAATTCCATAGATTCATGGACCACCCGCTAGATAGGCCTGGTCTCAGTCTCAGGTTCAGTTGATTATTCTTATTATCAGATTCAGAGATCTTCCGCTAGATAGGTCTGATCTCAAAAATAATCATTTCTTATCATTGATAGTAGATTCAGGGATCATCCGTTAGAGAGGTTTGATCTCAGATTTAGTCAGTCAATTGTAGCAAGCTCAAAACTCGGCTATTGATATGAGTAGATTCAGTTAATCATCTTCAGTATCATCAGTTTTCAAGATCACTCGCAATATAAGACTGATCTCAACTTCAGTACTCAGTTATTAATATCAGAAGTTTCAGTCGTTCAGTATCTTAGTATTAGTAGTGAGTTCAGACATCAGTAAAGTAGTACCTGAGTTTCAGTATTTAGAGTCATGATGATTTCAATTATGGTTTGTGCATTCATACATATGTCCTCATTCAGTACTCTCATGATTATTTAGTTAAGTACTTGTTCTTGTATAATCCCTTGAATTTAGCCTTACCTCATCTTGCATACCAGTACATTCAAAGTACTAATGCATACTTTCCTGCACTATTATGTCTTATACCATAGGTTTAGACGTACGGGATCCAGAGAACCCATAGTCGTCCAGACTCAGTCAGCAACAGTAGATGTAGCAGTGAGTCCTCTTCATTCGAGGATGATCCATATTTTATTATAGCATTAGATTCGGTTTATTTTTAGCAGATGGAGTTAGTTGGGGACATGTCCCATCAACTCCATAGTTCAGACAATTTAGAGGCTTTTCAGACAAATGTATTAGTATTCAGTTTTCAGTTTTGAGTATTTTAGATGTTTTGAACCTAATGGAAAGTTTCTGCCAGTTTTTCTAATTTATTTTAGTATATTATGCAGTGCTCAGTTACAGGTACTAGCAGATGGTTAGCTTGTGGTCCTTCGGGATCATGAGAATCGTGTAACAACTAGGGGGTAGTCTCGAGTCGTTAAAAAATTAATATTAGAGCCTAAGGTTCAATAGTGTCCTAGGAAGTCTGAAAAGCCACATCTAGTAGAGTCTTGTGCATGGGTGTGTTGCACGCCACACTTATGTACTGGAGGCTATAAGATGTTTTAGGAACAGTTTCCCTTCTTCTAGTATTCACATCGTGCGAGAGAGAATGAGCTCGAGTTGAACTCTCAGTCTAATTGATTTCCTTCTTTCATTTATAGAATATTCCTCCTCGCAGAGATAATGCCCGTAGGGATGATAACCAGCCACCTCAGCCCGTAGATCCTCCGAATGAGAATGTGTCATATGCAAAGTTCTAGGCAGCTTTTTAGGTTCTAGACCAAACTGTGATGACTAATGTTCAGGGGAATCGTCAGGATACAGCCCTACCTCAGCAAGATGGGGATTCAGCCACAGCCAGGATCAGAAATTTCATGAGAATGAACCCGCCAGAATTCTTTGGGTTAGTATCAGGTGAGGACCCACAGCTTTATCTTGAGGAGGTGAAGAACATCACCCAGATTATGCATATTTCTGAGAAGGAGAGTGTTGAATTAGCATCCTATAGGCTGAAGGATATTGCTCATGATTGGGTAGTGATGTGGAAGAAGAGTGAAGGGGAGGATGCAGTTCCCATGACTTGGCAGGAGTTTTAGGATGCCTTCTAGATAAGTTTTTCCTACTAGAGATGAGAGAATATAAGGTAGAAGAGTTTATGAACCTAATACAAGGCTCCATGATAGTGAAGGAGTATTGTCTTAAGTTCAACCAGTTAGCTAAGTATGCTCCTGACTTGATAGCTGACCCTAGAGATAGCATGAGTAAGTTTGTGACTGGTGTATCCGGATTGGTGTTGAAGGAGTGTAGAACCTCTATGCTCAATAAAGACATGGATATTGCTAGGTTAATAATGCATGCTCAGCAGATAGAGGTAGATAAATCTTAGGAGAGAGAGAGATCTAATAAGAGATCCAGAGCAGGTAGTTACAGCTTTTCTCAGGTCGGGTCATAGGGAAGTATTCGTTCTCAGCATAGCCAGAAATTTTCAGTCCCAGCTCCATCCCCATCTAGTTTACCCGCACCAAAGTTTGGGGATGTCAGTTAGGATAGGGCGCCAGGCTCCAAAACCTAGAGTAGTGCAAGCAGTGTCCGTACCTATCTGTTTTGTAGAGAATATGGCAAGAATCACCTAGGTGTTGATGATAGGCGAATTTACACGCCTATATCAATATATTTTGCCCATATTTTAGCCTAGTTTTGAGAACAAATTATATATTTCATGCACTTTTAGTCCTTTTTCCTGTAAATGAGCTAACGAACATGATTAGTAAAGTTTCAGGTATAAATGATGCAGAATTCAGCATTTTATGGCTTACTTGACGCAAAAGAAAGCTCACGAAGGAAGGGAAGGGAGTTTACACGCCTAAGGACCAAAACTGCTGCATGGAAAATCTGTCCCGGGCTAAAATAGCATTTCTGAAGACTTTGGGGATCTGCAGTAACTTAGTTGGATTTGGACAATGATACATTAACCTAGGACAATTGGGTTATGTATTTCATTAGTTTATTTGGATTATGATAATGTTACATTAACCTAGTACAATTGGGTTAAGTATTACATTAACCTAGTAGGATTTGGTTAGATATTTTATTTATCTAGTAGGATTAGGATATGGGTATTATAAATACCCTATCATGCTAGAGATTTTATTACTTCTCATCTTACAATTCAATTCTATTACTCTAGAACTCTTCTAATCTTTCCATTAATTCTATTTTTCTTCCTCTACTCTTCCATTCTTAAATTCCACAACAAGAGAATCGTTACTTTGCCTAGGAATTCATGCCTCACGCCTACCACCTAAGCTACACGAAATTACTCAATCTTGTGGTATAACAACAATGTCAATCGTGATCTCCTTCGCATTCATGGGTAACTAAACTTCTCTGTTGGGGTTATGGAAGCCGTATGAGATACTATCTATTGCTGTGAGTTTGTGAGTTTGAGGCACGTATATTGTTTATATCATTATTCTCTTCATCTTAATCTACATTCTTTGCGGTTTCAAACGCAAGAATATGCCAGTCTAACATTTAACTTGTTCGAGAGAAAAGTTATTTGTCTGGAAAAGAGATAATGTTAAGGTAGTAGGACACCCTTTCCTACTAAAAAGCTAGTGCCGTAACTGGACTAACCTCTTGGAGAATTCGTACCGTTAGACACGCTTTAAGCTCGAGAGAGTTAAAGTGAAATAGTCCTTGTTTAGGTCGAGAGACGCTTGGATTTACCATCGACTACAATCCTCTATAAGCAATTGCATGTCAGAATTCTACACACTCATAGCCAATAGAGACGTATACCTCAGAAGGTGGACATAACCCCAACGCTTCAATTCTCATTGTTTACAACCAACGTAACAATCTCTCTCTTTTTACTTTATTATTTTCAGCTTTTGTTTACATTACTTGCAAAACAAGAATCCCCCCTTCTTACGAGACTTGCACCAAAAGTTTAGTAATTTTACTTACTTGTTGGCCAAGCTATTCCCTGTGGGATCGACACCCAACCCAGGTTGGGTTCTATATTTTCTAACGACCGCTTTACACTCAAACGAGAGCTGTAGATTGAGCGTTATCAAAAATTGGCGCCGTTTTCGGGGAATACAAGTGTCAATTAAGTTCGTAATAATTACTAGACCCTTTGGTCAAAGATTCTCGTACTTTTACTTTTAGTTTTTTTTTTGTCTACTGCAGGTTTTTATTTTATTGCATGCCCCATACTCGAAGTTCTGGTCAACCGTTATTACCAATCAATCCTGAACCACAACGCATTGGTAGAATGGAAGCACAAGCTGAAATCGCAAGGATGGCTGCTCAACAGGAACAAGCAAGTTTGGTTGCCCTTACCGCAGCCCAGGTTCAACAGCAGAACATTGATAACCCTGCACGAGCACCAAATCCTGACGATGAGGATCTACGTGATGATGAGCTACTAAACCCTAGGCATGCCGCTGAGATCGCAACACCTGCCAACAGAAGAGATCGTCAAGCTAGGTTTAGGCCTGAACGCCAAGCTATGCAGCCAGCTTTCGACGATGATGATGATGATCTTGATGGTGCCGGAGCCACTGGAGCTATAATTCCACCACCATTAGCGCCCGGAGCCAAGTTCAACATCACAAGCACCATGATTCAGCTATTGCAACTCAAGGGATTATTTGGTGGACTAGCAGGCGATGATCCGAATATGCATCTCATCAACTTTATTTCTACATGCAAGTCGTTTGACAATCCTGGAGTTGGTCAGAATGCAATTCGGTTACGCTTATTTCCATTGTCTCTGTCTGGGGAGGCAACTCTATGGTTGAATGGGCTGACTCCTAATTCTATTACAAATTGGAGGCAATTGAGAGACGCTTTCCTTGAAAGATTTTTTCCGCCATCCAAAAGAGCACAATTGAGAGATGAAATCAGCAACTTTCGTCAGCTTCCCACTGAAGCTCTTCATGAAACATGGGAGAGGTTCAAGACAAAGCTAGCGAGATGCCCAAACCATCACATGACTAATGTTCACCTCATGGAGATATTGTATAGAGCCTTGAATTCAATAATTAAGCCAGTGGTGGATAACGCAGCTGGAGGATCTTTTATGGATCTCACCTTTGGTCAGGCAAGCAATATGCTAGATCGTATGACGAAGCAAAGTAGATCTTGGCATACCAGGGATTCTGTGGTAGCAAGCCCCACTTTTTCTATTGGCATGACTGCAGACCAAAGGAGACGAGAAGAAGAACGTGATCAAGATATGGCGCACATGAAAACACAAGTGGATCTTCTTACAAAGCATTTATTATCAGGGAAGACCGAAAAAGTGAAAGCTATTGCGTCAAAAGGAAGAGACGAATCTGATTCGGAAGAAGAAGCCAACTACTTGAATAATCAGGGGGGTTTCCGTGGGAATACCCAAGGAAACCAAGGTCGGAACTACTATGAGAAATCTGGAAACAAGGACCAAGGTAGTTGGAAGAACAAGAATGACAATAGTGGTGTGTATGTTCCCCCTGGTAGACGTGATACCACCACATCTAATTCTGGAAGTATGGAAGACATGATGGCTAAATTATTGAAAGGAGTGGAAGCAACGAACGCGGGAGTTACTGAGGTAATTAATGATTTGTCCTCTATGAAGCAATTAGTTGATTCACATTCCACTTCAATCAAGCAAATAGAGCAGCAACTGAGCCAACTTTCAGCAGCACTCAATCAAAGAAAGGCTGGCACTCTACCTAGCAACACTGCGCAAAATCCAAGGAACGACGGATCATGCATGGCTATTACTACCAGGAGTGGTAAGGTGCTGGAAAATTCATCCCAAAGCAAGCAAGTGGCCAAAAATAAGGAAGATGATGACGCCATAGAAGCTGACCAAGACGTCCATGACGTCACCCCTAGTAGGTTGCAGCCTGAAACTACCAAAATTCGGAAGCAAGAGCAGAAGAAAGCCGTGGAGAAAACAATTCCATATCCACCACCACCTTTTCCTCAAAGATTGAAGAAGCAGGCGGATGATACAAGGTTCAGCAAATTCATGACGATGTTAAAGCAGCTGACTATTAATGTTCCGTTGGTCGAGGCGCTGGAACAAATGCCTGGGTATGCTAAATTCATGAAGGACCTGTTGACAAAGAAGCGGGTAGTAAGCTATGAGCCAGAAGATAATATTCATCATTGCAGTGCAATTGCCACAAGGTCCTTGGTACTGAAGAAGGCATACCCTGGTGCTTTCACTATTCCTTGCACGGTTGGATCTATGAATTTTGCTAAGGCATTGTGCGATTTAGGAGCTAGCATCAATTTGATGCCACTATCTGTCTACAGAAAGTTGGGGTTGGGCGACCCTACACCAACCAATATGCGGCTCGTGATAGCAGATAGGTCGGTAAAACGACCTGTTGGTATCCTAAATGATGTGTTGGTGAAGGTTTCCACCTTCATCTTTCTTGCAGACTTTGTGATTTTGGATTGTGAGGTGGATTCTGACGTTCCCATAATCTTGGGACGCCCCTTCCTCGCAACTGGAAGTGTGCTTATTGACATGAAAGATAATGAGCTTTTGTTTCGAATTAATGACGAAGTGGTCTGCTTTGATATATGCAAAGCCATGAAGCAGCCCAGCGATATGAATGAGTTATCTGTAGCTGATGTTCATCATGAGGATATGAAAGCATTATCTATAGAGAAACAGCCTACTGTTGAGCCATTGTCTGCTGCGCCACTGAAAGTTGAGCATGAGGATAATGAAGATTATGAAGAACTTATGGGTGCTCTAACAGAAATAGAGTCTTATACTCCTAAGCAACCGGATTGTGATCTCAAGAATCAACCAACAGCGAAGACCCCCATTAATGAGACACCAACACTAGAATCGCAAGAGCTCCCCGATTATCTAAGGTATGTGTTCTTAGAAAGTAGAAATATACTTCCAGAGAGTGCAAATGATTTAAGTGAAAAGCACGTAGAAGCTCTCATCTCTGCTCTGAAGAGATACAAGAGAGCTATGGGTTGGACTATTGATGATATAATTGGTGACTCTCCGGGGAAATGTATGAGCCATCTCGAAAAAGATCGCATGCCCACAGGTAAGCCTCATTGTCGTCTAAATCCTTTTAGAAAATGATCCACCATTTACCTCGATGAAGTCTGAGTACTCGAGGTAACCATGTCGTACCACGACAATAAATAAGGCGCTAGATGGGAGGCAACCCATCGTTTATCATTTTTCATTTATCTTTTATCATTTTCTTTCATTCTAGTACTTGATTTGTTTTTAATTAATGAAAATCCAAAAATAAGAGTCGTGCCACGACCAAAACTAAGGCGCTTGGTGGGAGGCAAACCATCGTACTAATCGTTTTTATTATTTTGAGCAAATATAGGTGTAAGAGGTATTCAATGAGGAGATTGGTTTCAAATGACGATTTGGATGTATTGAATGGTAAAGGTGGTAAGTTAGGCATAAGGATGCATAAGGCTACGGAATGAGCATTACTCATGCCAAAATAGGCATCAAGGAAGGCTAGGCCTAGGTAAAACTAGGCCACGAACATTGCAAAACCTATCCTATAGCCTAAGGCCTCGGAATCTAGTATGCTATACACTATGCGCCGCCCATCCTTAAGTGTGCTATACACTATGTGCCGCCTATGCTATAGCATTAGGTCTCAGTATCTCAAATGTTATACACTATGCGCCGCATATGTCCCTAAATGCCATAGACAATGCGCCGCATAGTGTATGGCATTCTTAAATAAATGCATGGCATATGCTATGGCATTCTTAAATAAATGCTTGGCATATTCTATGGCATTCTGCTCAACTAGGCAAAGCATTAGGCACCACCTATGGTCACTTTTGGTCTCCAAATCCGATTTTAATGGGCCAAAACTCGACCCAACCTTTTCTTATAAATATGAGACTTAGTCTTGAACCAAAAACACATTGGAAACCTAGCTTATGCACCACCTATAGTCTCCAAAACCTATCAAAAAGTTTTTTTTTCTCTTTTTCGTCTCAAGAACATCATCCAAAGGCTTCAACCAAGTAAGTACTACTTTATTCTTCATTTATATTTTGTAAGTACTACTTTACTACACCTATTATGAATTGCTAAATCTTGAAAAAGTATTGGTGATGTGAACGTGTTTGAATTGTTGATACAAAACCAAGTGAGTGAACATGTGCGTTAGGATACTCTTAACTTATGTCCGACTTGAATTTGATTTTGATGCATTGTTATACTACTTGCAGAATTGCTATAGTAATGAACATTGCATAATCTTGTCACTTGAATACTTACATGTTAGAATGTCCCGTTCATCGGAATAAGACTTATAACTGCCTACCGACATAGGAGGTTGAGTTTATTGATAGAAACGATACCATGATGTAATCCCTATGTAGTAGTCTTGTTATAACTAACATGAAAGTATTGCAAAGGTTGCAAGAAGTGATATATCTCTGATTTTCTCGTTGGAATATAGCTCCTAAAACGCATGTCGATGAAGTCTAAGTAATCGACCACTTTCACTTCACTGATTTGTGTTAACAAAACTAAGTGTGGGGTGGTACCCCTAATGCTTGCTTATAGATTGTATCAAGTGAGACTGTGCTGCAACTAACACTATTTCTAGTCTCAGGTACAATGGCACCTAAAGCGAGGCAAGGCAAGGAGAAGGCGACCACTTCCCAAAAGGGCAAGAAGAGAAGTCGAAAAGACCAAGGAGAATCATCCTCAGCACAACTACCACGCAGAATGTTCGAAATAAAATGGGTTCTTGAGGAAGAAGCCAAAGCATGGTACAGTAGCAACAAAGAAAGAAAATATGTGCACGTCGACTTGATCAACAAGGATACCTTAGCAAAGAAGGAGCCGCGTATGTTGGCAAAAATAATGGCTTTGAAGTTGGATTTCATCTTCCGCGACATGGGAGAGTGTAATCTTGATCTAACAAGAGATTTTTATGCCAACTGGTCGCCAAACACAACAGGCAATGAAGTCAAAATTCGGGGCCAAGTGTTACAGCTCACCGCGGACTGGATCAACTCTTTTCTTGGCTTACCTTCGGTCGACACAGCACCATTCAAAGAGTTGTACAGTAGGCCTCCTTATAGAGCAATACGACACACGCTTTATGGAAGCAGATCGATGTCAAGGTGGGGCAGACATAAAGAAACCGGCCGACACAACACCTTTCCCTATGCTCCACTAAATAGGGAAGCAAGAATCTGGATGCGCATTGTCAACTCATGTCTTATTCCTGGGACTCAATACACCAAGATATCGAGAGATAGAGTGTGTTTGTTCTATGCTTTGATGACAAATGTCCCTATCAACTTTGGGGCAATCATTCGATCTACCATGAGGAAGGCTAGACTCCACAAAAGGTCCCATTTCACATTTGGCAATTTGTTGACAGCAATCTTGTGGAAGGAGGATATCGAAGAGGAACCAGCTGATCATAAACTCCCACACAATCCGAAGAAGGTTGACCTCACAAAGGTCAAAGATGCTGAATCAACACATGGCATCAACCTTACTACGGCAGAGAGACATGCTCGGGATGAGAGTTTCTCCCGCCATATGTACGGCATGATGAGGTTTACAATGATGAGCGGAGGTCGTGTTCCCACTGTTGCAGAGCTCCAACAGCTGGACCATGACTATCCAATGAATATTCATGCACGGGAGATGTGTGGAGTAGGTACATACTTTGAGGAACTTCTACATGATGATGTGCCGACTGATGACGATCGATGCTTGCCAGACTCTGACAAGGAGGAGAACTCTGACGACGACTCTTATGATGATTCCGAAGAAGGGGGTATGACCCCTGATATTGAGGAAGAGTCCGACTAACCAGGTTCCTCGTATTTATTTTCCACTGAGGACAGTGTCCCATTTAAGTGTGGGGTGGCGGTATCGTATGCTATACTTCTCTATCGCATCTATGTTTGTTTATTTTGTTGTTTTTTTGTTGTTTTTTTTTGTGTTTTTGTTATTTTTTCTAGCTTCGCATGAAACTATTTTGATAGGCAGCATGAGATTATAACAAGAGGATGTGCTACAATTGTGACTATTGAGACGTTTAGGCTCTAGTTGTGACTCATTATGTGATATTGTGATTCAATTCCTTCACTTGTTGGGTCGAGAGTCTATATTACCTCCAATAAAGTCGACCATGTGCCTTGTGTGTGTGAGATAATAGTATATTCTATGTTTGTGGCTGATGCTAGAACTTGCCTGGTATGTATGCAAAGTGAAAATAAGGAGTGTAAGTTTAGGATATGATTTAGGCATTTCTTTGGCAACCCATATTTGTTTACCTTCAGTTTTACCTACCCATGGACATCATCCTAGTTAAACCCTTTTGAGCCTTTAGCCTATTTCTTTGGCAACCTTGTATGTAAGCCTAATCCATTTCTTTCAAGACCGTAATTTGATCCAAACTCCTAAGTGCTTTAAAGTGAAAAAGTCATGTGACAACATAAGAGGAAATTGGGTGAGTATGATGCTATAAATTGTAATGGTGCTTGAATGTGTTATGAAAAAGAAAGTGCTATCATAAGAGGTATGTTGTGAAAACAAAAAGGAAAAGAAAGCTGAAAAGCGAGTTGTGCTTAAAATTGAAAAACAAAAGAGGAGAACAAGGGTGGTATAACAAAAGAAAGAAGAAAGGTTGAAAGAAAAAAGTGTCAATGATACAAAGTGATGTATTAAAGCGCTTAGGAACATAGTCACTATTCTTGGCCAAAATAGTCCTACCCGTCCCTTAGCCTACATTACAACCATCAAAAGACCTACTTGATCCTAATCTTAACATTCCAACATTTAGTAGAGTATTACATTAAGGGCAAGCCTATGGTCATCAGTCGCTACATATGAATTCTTTGTGAGAGTGAGAGCAAGGACATTTTGATACCCATGTTTGAAAAATATGCTATATTTGTGAGTGATTATGGGTACTATATGGTGAGACACACATGGTTGATGAGTTTTGGATAGTTGTATATGATTCTATGCACTTTAACGTTTGCATGCGAGTTGATCACCATCACGAGTCTATACTTGAGGTTAAATTGTTTCTACTTATAATCGGAAAGCTACTCTTGGTTGATAATCGTTGTGCTTGTCTTAATAAATGTTTTGTGTTATTGCTGTAAAAACCTTAAGTTGATGCTTAGAAGGACATGATATGTTGTTCGAGGACGAACAAAGCTCTAAGTGTGGGGTGTTGATGATAGGAGAATTTACACGCCTATATCAATATATTTTGCCCATATTTTAGCCTAGTTTTGAGAACAAATTATATATTTCATGCACTTTTAGTCCTTTTTCCTGTAAATGAGCTAACGAACATGATTAGTAAAGTTTCAGGTATAAATGATGCAGAATTCAGCATTTTATGGCTTACTTGACGCAAAAGAAAGCTCACGAAGGAAGGGAAGGGAGTTTACACGCCTAAGGACCAAAACTACTGCATGGAAAATCTGTCCCGGGCTAAAACAGCATTTCTGAAGACTTTGGGGATCTGCAGTAACTTAGTTGGATTTGGACAATGATACATTAACCTAGTACAATTGGGTTATGTATTTCATTAGTTTATTTGGATTATGATAATGTTACATTAACCTAGTACAATTGGGTTAAGTATTACATTAACCTAGTAGGATTTGGTTAGATATTTTATTTATCTAGTAGGATTAGGATATGGGTATTATAAATACCCTATCATGCTAGAGATTTTATTACTTCTCATCTTACAATTCAATTCTATTACTCTACAACTCTTCTAATCTTTCCATTAATTCTATTTTTCTTCCTCTACTCTTCCATTCTTAAATTCCACAACAAGAGAATCGTTACTTTGCCTAGGAATTCACGCCTCACGCCTACCACCTAAGCTACACGAAATTACTCAATCTTGTGGTATAACAACAATGTCAATCGTGATCTCCTTCGCATTCATGGGTAACTAAACTTCTCTGTTGGGGTTATGGAAGCCGTATGAGATACTATCTATTGCTGTGAGTTTGTGAGTTTGAGGCACGTATATTGCTTATATCATTATTCTCTTCATCTTAATCTACATTCTTTGCGGTTGCAAACGCAAGAATACGCCAGTCTAATATTTAACTTGTTCGAGAGAAAAGTTATTTGTCTGGAAAAGAGATAATGTCAAGGTAGTAGGACACCCTTTCCTACTAAAAAGCTAGTGCCGTAACTGGACTAACCTCTTGGAGAATTCGTACCGTTAGACACGCTTTAAGCTCGAGAGAGTTAAAGTGAAATAGTCCTTGTTTAGGTCGAGAGACGCTTGGATTTACCATCGACTACAATCCTCTATAAGCAATTGCATGTCAGAATTCTACACACTCATAGCCAATAGAGACGTATACCTCAGAAGGTGGACATAACCCCAATGCTTCAATTCTCATTGTTTACAACCAACGTAACAATCTCTCTCTTTTTACTTTATTATTTTCAGCTTTTGTTTACATTACTTGCAAAACAAGAATCCCCCCTTCTTACGAGACTTGCACCAAAAGTTTAGTAATTTTACTTACTGGTTGGCCAAGCTATTCCCTGTGGGATCGACACCCAACCCAGGTTGGGTTCTATATTTGCTAACGACCACTTTACACTCAAACGAGAGCTGTAGATTGAGCATTATCAGGTGTGTGCAGAGCTAACCGTTAGGTATGTTTTGGATATGGTAAGCCAGGCCACAGAATGCGAGAATGTAGAGTGATAGCTCAGAGGGGTACAGAATTACGTCAGCAGGGTGCCACTTCCAGTGCCAATAGTGGTCAGCGTCAGAACAGACTCTATGCGCTTCACACTTACCATGGTCAGGAAAGGCTCCCTGATATAGATTCGGGTATGTTACGAGTCCTTCATCTTTATGATACATATTCTTAAATTCTTTGCTCCCATTTTGAGATTAAGGTTTTAGCATGAGTTAGTTAGTAGAGCCAGCAAGTCAGTTTAGCAGTCAGATAGTCAGATTCAGGTAGTTTGTTTTCTCATATTTCTATGTAGTCATGCAATCAGAAATCTCAGGAAGATAACTATTCCAAGGTAGAAATTTCTAGTAGTTGCAAGATAAGTTCAGTTCATGAGTCATGCATTAGTTTCAGCTCTTTGAGGTTCAGTTATGATCCAGCCCAAAGATGCCCTGTGCATCGCCCCAGTATATCAGTAAAGAAGCATTCTTATAGGGGCATAGTGTCCCAAGGGGGAGATACCCTATAACTCCCCGATGTTTTCCATTCCTTAAACCCATTTAGTTTCATGCTCAGATCCTTATTACAAGCTTTGCATCATATATCATTGCATAGTCAGTCATGCTTTCAAGAGTTAGTTCAATCAGACATTCATGCATTAGATATGCATGTTCAATAGAAGAATCTCAGCTTATCAGAAATTTCAGAAAGGCTTTCATGAAAATAACTCAGTCACGCATCCATGCATCAGATATGCATGTTCAGTATAAGATCTCAGAATATCAGTAGTTCCAGTCATATAGTCATGTTTCAGATGCTCATGTCCAGTAAGTAAGTTCATCTTGCTAGTATTCTCAGCCTAACCAACCTCATTCGAGGACGAATGTTCCCAAGGGGGAGATATTGTAAAACCCCAAGAATGCCCACCGATAGTAGGACCATGCTTGAAGCTCATGAGAAATAAATCTTAGTGATTTATTAGTTTTATGATCAAGTTTTATGTATATTAATGCCTTAAATACATCCTAGCTATTAGACAAATCAAAACATCCCTTACCGATTGAATTCTTGAGAAAGATTTTGGTATAGTCAAATTCAAATGAGCATATTATTTGTTATACTATGAATTTTTTAGATAATGACCAACAAATAGATACATAATTAAATTAACTTTCCAATGATACCAATTTCGCCTAAATCCAGTATTGGAGTAAAAAGTTATGACCGTTTTACTGAGACCTATCCAAGCTGCCCAGGAGCGACGGGCAAGCTGACGGACCGTCAAGTCATCGACGGACCGTTGCTTTGGCCATTGAAAATGAAGTAGTAAGGCCATTTTTTGTCCCAAAAATGACGGTTGGAGTGATGGTTAGTCACCAAAGTAACGGTCCGTCACTCAAGAGCGTCAGTTTTGTCCAAAACAGCATTGAAACACCATTTTAAAGGGATTGTTGGGTCTTTTTCCACCCTATTTAACACCCAATCGCATCAAATCAAAGCACATAACTCCTCATTCATCCATAACATCAAAATTAGGGTTTTTTTCAAGATCAAATCCCAAGAAAAAGGTTCAAACCCTTCTTCAAGAAACTAAGAAATTCAAGTTCTTCAAGTTCAAGAACCATCAAGAAAAGATCAAGATCTGTGTTTCTCAATCCAAGAACATTCAAGAAACGTTAGTTATCTTTCAAGATTCAAGATTTTAAGGTATGTTAGATGTTGATTCTTGGGTCCCTTCCACCCAAGAAGTTCAAGAATCCTTTTCTAAATTCAAAGATTATAATTTTGTGAGATTTTCATGATTTATGTGAATCAAAGTTCCTATTCATGTTATTGTTGAGCTCTAATTCATAATTTCTAATACAAGTTGCAAGTCTTGATCTTGATATGGGTTGAATTGCATCATGTCCATGTTAAATCCCTAAATTTTGTAAGTTGGTTGATGTAATCATGATACTTGGGTGCAGTATTTATTGTATAACTAAAGCATGGTCCCCACATGTTTGAAAAAATGCTTATGAGAAGGAAATAGAGTCAATATAGCATGGTTAGCAAGAAATCTCCAATTATGTATAAGTTCATGTAAGCCAAGTGTTTGTTGAAAAGCCTTATTGAATGATTTATGATATGTTGTATGCATTCCCATTCATGTGTATTACTTATTGAGTGAACTTTGAGATATTGGTATGCACTTCCTATACCATTACAGGTTCATGATATTCAAGTGATTGGCGAGATGTCGCATTGATTATGTTGTGGATGATAGCCTATTGTCGTGTCATGTACGAGTTGTCCTGTTTTATGATATTTATGTCATCGAGTCCTAGGGGTATTTAATATCCAAAATTTAGCTGCTTGTCTAGAGCTGAGTTAGTCTCAAGATAATCTCAGTCGTTCTATGCTCAGTAGAATTCAGATGGTTACAGAACTTAAGGAAATTCAGTGATATCAGTATAAGTGCAATCCAATCTCAGTATCAGTCTAATCCGACTTAGTATTCAGTTCCGACTCAACAGTATTCAGAAATAATCAGTATTCAGTAGTACTCAGTAGTATTTAGTATTCAGCTCAAACTTCAGTTAGACTCAGTAGGCTAACAAGAATTCAGTAGCATTTAGCCAGATAGTAGAATCCAAGTGGCATTCCGTCAGATAACGAAACCAAGTGAACTCAGTCAGATCAGTCAAGAAATATGAACAATAACAGATTTAGCTCAGTCTATGTTCAGTTAAGAACCAGTTTAGATTCCTTTAGTTGGGAGTAGGAACTATCACCAAGCGAGTGCAGGGATGACGGCTTCCCCGTTAGAGAGGTAGATTCGTTAGTAACAGTCCCTGAACTCCAGAACTGCATAGCCAGTGCAGGACCAGGAGTCACCCATTAGATTAAGGCTTAACTATCATACAGCCTTAGGCTTGACTTCCTGTTCAGGTTCACCCGTTTGAGAGGCTTGACCACAGTAGAGGTCTTTACCCGTGGCACGGTATTGACACCCATCCAGCTGGGGTTACAGGTTGTACCCCACCAATTCAGATTTAGGGAATGTCGGTTAAGTGAGAACTCCCACAGTTGCAGTTTCAGTATCAGTCTTCAGAGTGGAACTCAGAAATCAGGACTGTCAGATACAGTTTCTATCTCAGTACGAAACTCAGATAGTTCCATAGATTTTTAGACCACCCGCTAGATAGGCCTAGTTTCAGTCTCAGGTTTAGTTGATTATTCTCATTATTAGATTCAGAGATCTTTCGCTAGATAGGTATAATCTCAAACATAATTATTTCTTATCATTGATAGTAGATTCAGGGATCATTCGTTAGAGAGGTTTGATCTCAGATTTAGTCAGTTAATTGTAGCAAGCTCAAAACTCAGTTATTGATATGAGTAGATTCAGTTAATCAGCTTCAGTATCATTAGTTTTTGAGATCAGTCATTAGAGATAGGACTGATCTCAACTTCAATACTCAGTTATTAATATCAGAAGTTTTAGTTATTCAGTATCTCAGTATTAGTAGTAAGTTCAGACGTCAGTAAGGAAGTACCTGAGTTTCAGTATTTAGAGTCACGATGATTTCAATTATGGTTTGTGTATTCATGCATATGTCCTCATTCAGTACTCTCATGATTATTCAGTTAAGTACTTGTTCAAGCATAAGACCTTGCCTTTATCCTTACCTCATCTTGTATACCAGTATATTCAAAATACTGACGCATATTTTCCTGCGCTATGGTGTCTTATACCATAGGTTCAGACGTATGGGATCCAGAGAACCCATAGTCGTCCAGACTCAATCAGCAGCAGTAGACGTAGCAGTGAGTCCTCTTCATTTGAGGATGATCTGTATTTTATTATTGCATTAGATTTAATTTATTTTCAGCAGATGGAGTTAGTTGGGGACATATCCCATCAACTCCACAGTTCAGACAGTTTAGAGGATTTTCGAACAGATGTATCAGTATTCAGTTTTTAGTTTTGAGTATTTTAGACATTTTGAACATTATGGCAAGTTTTTGCAAGTTTTTCACATTTATTTCAGTATATTATGTGGTGCTCAGTTACAGGTACCAGCAGAGAGTTAGCTTGTGGTCCTTCGGGATCATGAGTACCGTGTAATGACTAGGGGTAGTCTCGGGTTGTTACATTATTCTATAACTTTTGGTGTGTTGTAGTAGCTCATGTACTGACTCTACCAGGTCGTGGAATGGTTTTCTATGTCATGGCTACCTTTTGGACTAGTTTTGTAGTCTTCCTTATTTATTAGTTGTATTGTTTATTTTACCCTTTTTGGGGCATGTTCCACAAGTTAGCCCACTTTAAATAGCTCTGGAGTACGGTTCAACTTACCAACTAACGGGATAGAGTAGGTGCCATTATGACTCGTCAATCGGGTCGTGACATTGGTATAGTTAAGTTTTGCTATAGATTGTAATTAATTGAAACTTAGGCTGAGTAGATTAATTAGGTTCTTATGTTTGCTAAGCCCTATAATTTTTCTTTAACTAAATGATTGTGTGTTCACCAAGAGTTTTCAAAGGGTTGCATCTCAATGGGTGTGATACAAACTATCTATCCTAGCACAAGCAGGGTGGAGCTACACCCAACGAAGGATGGTCAGATAAACACCCTTCTTTGAAAATTTTATATAAATTAAATATTTTTTTAATATACATTGTTTGTTGAATAACCTTGACACAAATGAGAAGGTATCCCAGCAGCTAAGGGTGTTTAGAGCTTTCTTAATCTCACGTGTTCGAACTTGACTTGTCTGTCACTATTTTTCTTTTTACACAAAAAAACTTTACGTTGTATAAAAAACAAATATTCTCAATTTTTTAAAAAAAAGGTTTTGTACAAAAAAACAAGAACCAAATTGAAATTACAAAATTTCTTTTGACTTTGTCTTTTTATATTTATAAAAGTGATACTTTTAAAAATTAAAACAATAATACTCCACTAAATAAAAACTAATTCGATTAGTCAAATATTCAATT
The DNA here is from genome assembly GCA_030864215.1 of Capsicum pubescens. NCBI lineage: Eukaryota > Viridiplantae > Streptophyta > Magnoliopsida > Solanales > Solanaceae > Capsicum > Capsicum pubescens. The sequence goes on along the minus strand of CM061541.1, from coordinate 78,953,687 downwards.
TTAGGTCTGTCTCTTCAATTTTTCTTTTTCCTCATCGTATTCTCGACTCTCGTCTCCTGATTGAAAACAGAAGCAAAAATCCCTATCCCTTCTTTGCTTCACTCTGTCATTCTGCCCTTTTGAAATTCGATCATTGACAATAACTACTTGTTGCTCGCTGACCTCAACTGCTACTGAAGTTGGAAAAGGCATTCTTTGATATTCCAAAACTCTTTGTTACTAATTTTCTTGGTCTAGTTTTGATATTTTTGCGTCCAGATAATTTATCTTTTGCCAAATGAACTAAATTATTCATTCTAATCAGGTGTTAAAAGATGTGTATATCAATATATTTAGCTAATTTAGTGTATTGTATGATTGAGTTTTAATAAGTGTGATATTGACTATTATTTTAGATTGGGGGTTTCACTGAGCTTGGAGAAATATCTTCGTAAAGTACCAAAAATAAGTTTGGGGTCTCCAAATCAAAATCAAGTACATTGAGATGAAAATGTCACCCAAACATAATATACCATCTCACTCATCTACGAGATAAGAATTTAATGTAAATGATCAAAAGGCTGACCTGGCTGAAAGACCTTCAATTTTGAGTTATTCTTTGAATATTCGTGATGAGATAAGGAGGGCATATATTAAAAAATATCCTTTCCAACCTCAGACTCACCAGTTTTCTCAAACTTAATTTTCTGGAATGGTATATTACTTTTACAAGGTTCAGTGAATATGTCAATTAGTTGGAATATCGTGTAAGTTTATATGCGGCTGATTGTTTGTCGTGTTATTTCCTTCAAGGAGAAAGCATTCATCAATTTGGCGGTAATTTCTTTTTTACTAAAGGATTTAGAAATTGTCATAAAAAGGATAGCTTTGATACACATGTTGGTCGATAGAACAGTATTTGTAATCCGTGCAAAAAAAGAGTGAAGATCTAACGCAGGAATGACGGTCCATTCAGGCTGCATTTTTCAAGATGGATGATAAAGGTAAGTGTGAATATAGGATTTGGTTGATTGCTTAGATTGATGCGGTGAGACTTCTCTTGGATCAAGATTTGACACTCTACAGTCTTTATGAGAGTGAATCATCATTGGACAAGGGTAATTTTCTTGAAGTTCTTTCCCTGTATGCTACTAGATGTGGCAAAATTAAATCTTATGTGCTATAAAAATATTCCAAAAATAATAAAATAACTTCTCATATTCAGAAAGATATTGTGATTGCATGTAAGATTGCAACAATTAAGGTATAATAGAGGATTTAAATGGTGACTACTTTGCTCTAATGGTAGATAAATCTAGAGATGTATCATACAAAAAGCAAATGGTTGTTTATTTATGATATGTTGATAAGAATAAATTTGTGATAGAAGCATTTATTGGACTTGTTCATGTTAAAGATGCTAGTGCTCTATCTTTCAAGAAAGCAGTTGTGGATGTACTTACTCACCATTGTTTGACTTTATCTTATGTATGTGGATAATTATATGATAGGGAAAGTAATGTGAAAGGTGATCTAGGTGATGTGAAAGGTGATCTAGGTGGTCTTAAAACCTTAATTAGACAAGAAAGTAGATCATCTTATTCGATTCATTATTTTTCCCATCAACTTCAATTGACTCTTGTCGGGGTTTCTAAAAAGTGTTCAAGTGGGAGAACTTATGTTATTGGTGTCAAATATTTTTAATATGTTGGGAGCTTCTCTTAAACGTTTAAATGAATTTCAAGAATCTCAAAAATAAAAACACTGAGAGGCATTAGATATGGGTAACTAGAAATGGGTAGAGGCCTGAATCAAGAACTCAGTCTTATTAAAGCCGGTGATACTAGTTGGGGATCTCACTACAAGTCATTTGAAAATTTTATTAGTAACTTTGCCTCTGTTGTTGATGTACTTGATTCTCTTGTTGAAATGCAAATACTTTGGATGAAAAAGCTAGTGCATTCGGATTTTTCAAAAGTTGTCAAATATTTGAGACATTTTTTTTGTTGCATTTGATGACTGGTATTCTAGGAATCACAAATGATCTTAATGTGTTATTACATAATAAAAAATAGAATACTTCAATTGCCACGATTTTTATGAAGGTGGCAAAGAAAAGATTGCATGCTTAAAGAGATAATGCATGGGATCCTCTCTGAAAAAATATTGGATGGGATTCACCAAAAGAAAAGGTGGATATGTTTTGTATCAAGAATATGATTTCATTACCTAATTATGATGAACCATAAGCTAACTCTAAGAGATCACCACGTAAAGTAGTTAATTTTACTACTTTGCACCATTACCGTGTGAATGTATTTTATAAAATTATTGATTGATAGCTACAAGAACTTAATATTTATTTCAATGAGGTGACGACTAATTTGCTTAATGGAGTTTCTAGCTTGAATCCAATCGATTTATTTTCTATCTTTGACATAAGAAGATAGTGAGAATGACTGAATTATATCATAATGACTTTGATGAATTCAAATTGAGTGCCCTCAACTTGGTAATTACATTATTCATGTTTGTGATATTGATAAAAGGTTCTCCAATTTATGTAGATTTGAGGAACTTTCAAGAAAGTTAGTTGAGACAAAGAAGCATTTAAACTATTCTCTTGTATTCCTATTGGTGAAATTTTCTTTGTTTCTACTTGTTGTCACTATAACAGTTGAAAGAGCTTTTATGGAAATGAAGTTTATCAAAAATGAATTGCAGAATCAAATTGATTATGAGTTTGTATATGATTGCATAGTGTCTTTTGTGAAATGAAGATATTTTAAAATATTGTCACATCTTTTTTTATCAAAAAAGGAAAAATTGATTTTATAGTTTGAAAAGGATTTTATTATTAAGTGACAAAAAAAATAATTTGTTCCGAAAATGAGTTTTAACAATCAAAATTCAGAGTCGCCACTTGGCATAATCTGGTGTGCGAAGTCACCTTTAGAAATCCTCTTTCAAAATGATTTTTTGATTACTGATTCACGAACAGAGATTTCGATTAAGGAATTCTGTTGACCGAGGGGAAGGTGTTAGGTACCCCTCGGTCCCGTGATTCGACCACGGTCGCTTCGTGGAGTATATAGGCTAGTACGACACTGTGAAATCCATAAATCAAACAAAACACACAACGCACAAAAATAAAGAATCAAACAGTCAAAACTCCAAAACAATGTCTAGTCCAATTTATTACAAACCAAAATAAAAATGCTGAAATAAAACCTAAACTATCCTAATTCACCTAGCTATGCTTTACCCGATGCCTCGATCCTTGATCACGAGCCTCCTTTGTGTACATGATACTTCGGAGCATTTCTCGGTGAATAAGTACAATGTTACCTCAGGGCATTCCCCGACGAATGAATACATTTGATGAACTGCGATAAAAGTGGAGAAATCACTCAATACAGACATTTACACATTCGATGATATAGAATCATATGAGTTGCCTACCCCAAAACCTAAAATTTGTCAATCAATTTTGGCCTAAAATATGATACTATCGAGTTCGATAACATTAACATCCATTTCAAATCCAACAATGATTGATGAACCAAAACACAATAATATTCACTTTATCAACTTTTCAATTTTTGTCCCAACTTATTCCTAATTGATTTTAGATCATTCAATTATTCAATTCAAACAATCAATATTAACAATCTCCTTCGTGGTCTAAACATATCAAAATCAAAGAAAATAAAGTTCACACACCATGAGTTTACCACACAAAGTATCACACCATTAATATTAACTGAGAGTGAGAAAGATAAATGGACCTCAATTGAAACTTTTATTGTGCCAAATAATGCAATTAGAAGATGCGTCCGGATACAAAAACCTCAACTCGAGCCGCAATCCAATGAACCAGCCTCGAACAACCTCAATAGGAGCCGCCAGATCGATAATTCAACCTCAAACTTCGTTTTGACCGAACCCAAATAGTTTTTTTCTTTCAATGTGTTTCGGCACTGGACTGGTTGCTAACACTTGAGTGGCAAAGAAAAGCGAGACCTCACCTTTTTTTCCAGGCCTGTTCGGACATACGATTCCCACGGAAGATCAAGTTGGTGAGCCGTGTGATGGGAAACCTTCCCGCATAGTTTAGAGAGCACTGAATTAGAATGAGAGGTTTACCACCACATCATTGCATACAAGGGGAGCTCACTCGATTCGTAAATTGGTCTGACTCATAATTCACTTATGACTCCGTGTTCGATAGCCTGGCCGTAGTGATGTTAATTGTGGTTACATTCATAAGTAGCTTGGACATCTTTATTCCATTTTATATATGTCTGGGGATTCCAGTGAGGTCGATAGAATTAGGACAATTATTATTTTATGGCAAAAATTAAAATGAAGAGACGGGTCTCGCCGGATTTTGTGGTGGTTGTTGTTATTTTGGTATTTATTGGAGTGGGGTGGAGTTGATGGCTTCAACGAAGCTTCGGCGAGCTCAGAAGGAACAAAAAATGGAGAACCAGAACAAATTTTGAGCATCAGTGACATTTTTTCTATTAAAAATCATCGGAATAGTCAGCCTCCGCCTGTTTTCTCTCTCGCCTTTTCACTATCTCTCTTTCCAGTCTCTCTCACTCCATTCACTTTTCTAAATAATTCTCTCATTGTGTTCCCTCTGTTTCTACTCTTAATTCTATCAATTTTCTTCTCTATTTCCTCTCTCTATTTCTCTCCATTTCTTCATGGTTTTTCTCTTTCGATCTAATCTCTAACGTGGTGTGTCAACGGGGACATAGGAGTTACTGGTACCAGCTTTTAACGGTGAAAATAAGTGAAACTTTTTTTTGTTTTGGTCAATCAAAGTGTGTGTATTTTGTGGTGTGTGTATGTGCATCTTTCTTTCTAGAAAAATGGAGCCTACTATTTCAGGGTTGAACAAAAAAGAGAGACTATACCGAGTTGGAGAGTCGAGTGAGGCCCTATCGAGGTTCTGATCCGCGGATCTATCATTACATCAAAAATAAAAATTACTAGTTAAAAAGATAACTGAAACTACAAAAGTCCTATCTATGTAGCTTCTCTTGACTCTTGACTTGCGTCTTCAATGCTTTCAAAAGTGGTAGATAGTCTGATCTTTTTTTAGTTGAACTTTGAGAATAGATTCTTTATCCATACAAAATTTGATGTTGGAGATGAACTCAAAAATTGACCATGTTCTGTTGGTGGTACTTCCGAATGTAACCGTGAATTTGAAAATCTTTGCCCTATTCTGCAGATGGGCTCCTGACTTATAATTTCTTCACCTTGTTGCTTGGCATTTAATTTTCTCCCCCTGTTCTCCAGGCGGGCTCCTGACTTGCTATTTCTTTAATCTATTGACCTTTAATTTCATCACCTTGTTGCTTGACTTTCAATTTCTTCACCTTGTTGCTTGATTTTTCAATTTCTTCACCTTGTTGCTTGACTTTTCAATTTCCTCATCCTGTTGCTTGACTTTTCAATTTTTTCACCCTGTTCTCCAGACAGGCTCTTGAATTGTTATTTATTCAATATGTTGACTTTTATTTTCATCACCCTGTTCTCCAGGCAGGCTCCTAAAATCACATCAAAACTAACAATAAAATTATCCCAAACAAAGGTTATGATAAAGAAAGATCTCCCTTTTTCAAAAATAAAGTCCCATTTTTCTAAAAGATCCTAAAATGATGTTTCCAATAACATGAATTAAAAAAAAATTCCCCAGTTTATCATCAGAAAACTTTTGTGGGTGTCAAACCCAATCACGATTACCTGCAAAATGCATAATGCAAAGGTGAATCAAGACACTGATCAATAAATTCATCTCTTAAGGATAAGGAAGATTGTCTCCTAGGGGTTACATGAAAGGACTCGACTAGAAAGTGCGATTTCTAGGAATCAAGGCTTGAGTTAGGAAGTGTGTCACCTGACAAATGAAACTTGAAACACCCAAACAAATAAGTGTGTCTCCTAGGGGTTAAGTGGAATGACTCGACTAGATAGTGCATCTTCTAGGAATCAAGGCTTGAGTTAGGAAGTGTGTCACCTAACAAGTGAAACTGGAAAACCCCAACAAAGAAATATGTCTCATAAGGGTTAAATACTCAACTAGAAAGTACAGTTTCTAGGAGTAAAGGCTTAAGTTAGGAAGTGTGTCTCCTAATAAGTGAAACTTGAATACCGCAACAAGGAAATGTGTCTCATAAGGGTTAACTACTCAACTAGAAAGGACATTTTCTAGGAGTAAAGGCTTAAGTCGGGAAGTGTGTCTCCTAATAAGCAAAACTTGAACACCTTCAGTACAAAGAAAAGGTGAGTATAAAGCCACATTTACTCGGTAACTGTCGTGGATACCGACCTTGATCCATAGCGATGGCGAGAATTACCACCCCAACTACCCAAGGTTTTCCAACAATCAATAATCTAGTATATAAATCACTTTATCGTAATCAGGATAACCTAACTTAACGGTCAATAGACTAACCATAAATGGGGTAGAAACTTCAATATAGATGAGTCAACACTAATCGTTCTTACGATCAACAATTTAAGGAAAGTTGTTTACGAAGGAGACTCATTAACACATATAATATGCTTAATCGATTTTAATCAACAAGTATTACGGGATGAAATTGGGAGAGTGCATATATAAAAGTGTATTACAGGCTACCAAAAGGTGTTACAGAACTATCTCTCCGATCAAGCCACCAACATACCTCATGTCTCATAATGCCTGAACCTCCCAATTAATATGAGATGATATAAGATAACATAATTGTTATACCTCATTTTAACACGGGTTAAACTGAGGTACAACATATTGGAAACTTCTAAATAAAATTGAAGGAAGTCTCTACCTAATTAATTCTATGGTGAATTAGAACACCTATTATAAACTAAGTGATCTAACAAATAAAGACTTCATTTTAGGTCTACGCAACTTAAAATTCTAGGTAAGGATTCTAATTATCCTAAAGGGAAAGGATTAGGTACCCTAAAGGATCCGTTAACTACGATTAACCGGCCAAACATAGATTAGATAAAGAAATCAAATATTGAATTAAGAAAAGATATAGGTGAGGCATATAAAATATGCTAATTATTTAAAGAAAAGATTGGAAAAAAAAAAACTTTAGAAAGATTTACCCGCTCTTCGAAAATTATCAAAAAAAAAATCCTAAAAAAATGCATCCTTATTATGGTCTAAAGATAGTTACTTCAAATCATTTCTCTTAAAAGATATAAAAGGCTTTCAATTAATAATTAAAAAAAGATGAGTTAAGAAACTTCACATTTTTTATTCTAAAAAAATGACTCTTTTGCTTCTAAAAATAAATTAAATTTTATAAAAATAGATTAGTAATTCTACACTAAAATACAGTTATTTAAATCTCAATGAGTTGAGAATTTATAGTTATTTTTTTTACTTAAAGACTCATGTAATAAAAATATTTTTTTTTATTTGAAATCCTAAAAAAAGCCTTGTGGAATCAAATTGGCAAAATTATAATTTTTATTTAAGATTGATGACAACGGAATTGATTTACCATATCTAAATAATTATGGCCAATTTCTGAGTCTAGCGGTGATAAATTTGCCTACCGCGAAAAAGCTATATTTTATTAATTCGACACTAGTAACTAATGAGAAACTAATTTAATTCTAAAGATAAGGCAATTTGTTCTAAAAAGTATGTTTTAACCTATCAAATTTTAAACTTTTAATGATATAAATTAAATGTTGAAACCTAGTGATTATGCTAAAATCAATATTCAAAGGGAGCAAGGATGAAAACAGTTAAATTTACGATCATATTCAACGATTTATACTAGTTCAAATAAAGCAGACAAAACAAAAAATTCGAATGTGCAAAAATGTTTAAATATAAATAATAATGAGTGTCTACAGAGAAAAAATAAAGCTCGAAGGAGGGAAAGAGGCACTAGACTGCTAGACAAAAATATGTAATGCGATATTTGTTCGCTTCTCTGATTTGGACAGAGATGGAGTCAAGCCATGAGACTCCAAACGCGCGCCCGAGTGCACATGTGAAATAAAAAGAAAAGAAAAGGGTTAGAAGACAATTCAAATTTCAATAAATAAATGAAACATGAGATAAAGAAAATATAACATAAGACATAAATTGTAGCTCGTATGTAGAATCATTTATTTATTTTCAGAAATGAGAGCAAATTGCTATGCCAAGAAGAATTTACACACTCGCAAACGCATACTCCTGCTCTAATATTTTGGACTACCATAAGAGAATGGTATAAGTATGTGCATCAAACAAACTGACTCAAGCTGTAAAATCAGTAACATTGAACTATATATCCTTCGAAAGACAAATATATGCAAGCACATTTCACGGCTATCACTACTATTTTGTACCCAGTGTTGCGGCTAACTAGAAATAGTCACCTATTCCTATTAAACAATATACTAAATATTCTAAGATTTTAAGTTTTAAAACAAATCACATTTTCCCCTCAAATGGACGTTACTTCAAATACATATCATGTCATAATTACGATGCGTCCTTTTTAACCTTGAAACAGAACATATTAAAGATTAGAAAATGTTATGGGAAGTTTGGAAACAAGATTCTACTTAACAAGCTTCTCATGAATCTAAAGCACCCTTTCAAAAAAAATGTCATCCCTATGTTTCAAAGACTAAAACAATAACAAATGTTAACTCAAAATCATATTTAGGTTACGTATATTAAAGAAACTCACCAGCTGGAAAAAGAGGTGATTAGAGGCCTGAGAACGTCTGAAAATAAATGCTAAAATAGACTTCAAACTGACTTAAACCCGAGCTGAACATGAGTGACCTTATCACTTGACTACGAAGAAGTAAATAGTCCATTAGAAGGATAAAAACGAGATGACGCAGGCCAAATACATTATAGACACCATTTTTACCATATATAAGCTAGGAATGATGAATGAAAATCTCAAAAGTGTTTGGTCATGACTTTGAGCAAAACTTTAAAAAACCTTTTCTAAACTAAAAAAAAATAGATTTGTCTCCAATCTCCTTTATGACAATGAGCAGAATGCATATACAAAAGATAACAGAGAGGTTTTAACAAAAAAGCATACACCTGGGAACAAATGTTAATAGTAGCATGCTAGAGGGACCAGACAAATTTTAACATGTACTAAGACACCATGGTCCATACAAACTAGACTCTCATTTTTAAACATGTAATGAACTATATTTAAAGAAAAGTTTCAAGATTGTGTAATCTCCTTTAGTACTAAAATAAGCACATTGCAGGATGACTCTTTAAACTAAACTAAGTTCCACTTACCTAATCTTCCAACAATGAATACATGGAGTAGTTACAAATAATTATTAGTGATGCCCTTGCTCATTCTAATGCTATTGAAAGTACCGATAGGTTGGTTCATAGTCAGAGAATTAGCAACATAGCATCTACGCTATTGGAACTACCAAAAGAGAGTTATCGCAGCAAGTTAAGATTCCTAGTTTTTTCTTTAAAAAAAATACTTTAGCAAATGGAGAGCTGCCAAAAAGTTGCAGAACATATATCCATGACACGGAAAAGGATCAGCCTATCAATACAACAAATATGTAGAAATCAGACAGAAGCGAGAGAGGAGCACGAATAACCAGAAAATGATAGCCTATCATTACCTATTCAAGGTATAAAGATCAAAGGAAACATTCATAACATGGCATATCAATAGAAAAAAAAATCTATAGTGAACTGATATGCGTCCTAACCCTTTAAAAATTGCTTTCTGTAACAAAAAGAGGTTGTCGGGATCGTGCAAACACACGAACTAAACATATACGTAGCTAATTAATTATTATCACATTAAAGCATCTGAATCGAGATCAAAATAACCTCAAATAGTTCAACTTGAGCATATACCAGAATACTTAAAGCTTCATGGGGTTCGTTCAAAATTAATCCAAAATCGAAAATAGTCTATAAGCTACTAGCAGACATATACACGAATCAAAACGATGCAAGAATACCTCTTTTGAGTTCGCACTCATAACTAGCAAAACACAACAGTCAACTTTGTTTGAAACTTCAAACTTTAAACGTTTTATTCTAGCCAAAAAAAAAATCACAAACATATCATCTAATGAGAACAAAATCAAATTAGCAGAAAACAAATTCAGTTTTACAATTTATGCCTCAAAATCAGTCAGCTATCATCCCAACTAACCACCGATAAACAGTTAACAAAACTAAGGTAACGTAATTTAGACGAGAAAGGGTTTACTGAAGCTAATCCCCAAGTCATGAACTCTTTATGAGCACATCATTCACAATATAACCAAATGAGCAGAAACTGCTACGCATTTTGCACCAAAATCACATCGAATAAAACGGCTAATTCCAAATCAAACGTGCAGAATCTAAAAATGAGTAAATAAGGAGCGAGTATTACCGGATGTTGTGCAGCAAACTAGGGACTCCAACGTCAAATTTCGATGAGATTGCAAGTGAATAAAGAGGAAATAGTAGTATGAACTAATACTTGGTGCTAATTTTTTATAATTCCTGGTGATTCTTTCTTATTGCTTTTTTCATAAAAAACAAAACACGACCCAAGGGCTCCTTTTATAGCCAAAAATTGAAGGGCCGTTGCAAGAGCTCTCAACAGAGGCTCCAAGAATTCAAATTTTGAATTCTTAGAAAGCTCAAATCACAAAGAGACACAAAGAAACCAAATTAGAAGAAGAGAAAGCTTGAATTTTTAGATTGATGTGAATGTGAATGGGATAAAAGGGCCTTTTGAAGGCATTCACTTTTAGACCAATAGAATTAAGGGGAGTAACAATCCCAACTCCTGCAGTCCTTCATACTTTTCAACTTTACAGGGGTAGCAGGGCAGTGGAAATCTCTGTGGGGTCTGATTTAAGCTGAAAAGGCTATTGAAATGATATAAAGTTGAGGGATGAATTGCAGAACTGATGAAAAAGTGGAGGAGAAGGCTGAAGACCATCGAATTTTCCATTATCCGGTGGTCTAGTAGAGTATGTTGCTTGCAGAAAGGAAAAGGAGGAACCAATATTTTTTATGTTGATGTTTCTTTACATTTTAACGATGGAGAATAACTGAAAGGTTAGGGGGATTAAGGGTGTGTTTGGTATGAAGGAAAATATTTTCCTAGAAAACAAGTTGATTTCTTACTTGTTTTTTTATGTTTGGTTAGTGGATGGAAAATATTTTCCGAAAAATATTTTTTAAGTATTTGGTTGGTGAATGAAAAAATATTTTTCAAAAAATACATTTTAGTGTTTAGCTAAAGTGTAAAAATACATTTTAGAATCCTTTTTTTAAAAAAAATAAATTAAAAAAAATTAAATCCTTTTTAGAGAAGGGGATTGGTACGCGGGTGGGTGAGGGTGTCAGAATAGGTAGTAGGGGTGGGGTAAGAAAAAGTTTAGAAATTTTTTTGTAAAAAAAAATTAAAAAAAATTAGCGCGGGTGGAGGGGGGAGAGGCGGGGGTTTGTAGGAGCTGGGGGTCAGGGTAGGGGAGTGAGGGGGAAGGGGGAAGAAAAAAATGATTTTTTAAAAAAATAAATTAATTTTTTTTCGAGGTTGGGGGTGGGGGGAGGGGAGGGATGAGAGAGGGGGCTGGTAAGGAGGGGGAGGGTAGGGGGCAAAAGAAAAGTTTAGATTTTTAATAAAATGTAGATATTATTTTTGAAAAGGGGGTTGGTAGGAGTAGGGGTGGGGTGGGGGTAGGGGATGGACTAAGAAAAAATTTTGAAATACTTTTTAAAATAATTGAATTTTGGGGGTGGGGGTAGGGGTAGGGGTAGAGGGTGGGGGTGGGGTGGTGTCGGGGTGATAGGGTATTGGGGGCGGAGGGTAAATGTTTTTGAGAATTGTATGAAAAATTCAAATGAAAAGTGGGGTTGAAAGAGAGTTTTGGAAAATGTTTTCCTTACTTTTTGAATGGAAGTCATTTTCCTTAGATTTAAGGAAAATAAGTTGGTTTGAAAAATATTTTTCAAAACATATAAGTCAACCAAACATAAGAAAATTGAAAAATATTTTCCTTCATACCAAACACACCCTAAGGGTGTGAGGAGCGATGGGCCGGGTCGGGTATGATTTAAACAGTAGGGGTGTTGGGCTGGGACAGGATGGGTTTTGGAAATTTTGGGCCGCTTTTAATTGAGTTTTTAAAGCTGAGAATTAATTAAAGAGATCGGCCCAAACGAATAAATGAATTAATCTAATTCTCCCCAATCGATTTTATTTAACTAATTTAGCGATACTTATTTTGTGTGATTAATTTAACGTGTGTGTGTGTGTGTGTGTGTGTGTATATATATATATATATATAATGCCAAATATGTAAATATGTCATATTTTAGCTATAATTTGAAATCAAATAAATAAAAATAAAAATAGAGTAAATTTGTAAAAAGAAAAAAAATATATATGATACTATAGCAAGGATTAATTTAATACGCTACCATATATATATATTACTCGTTTTAGAAAAAGTAGTGAAATAATAATTTAAAATATATTTATGTATTATTTTCGAGCGAATTTATAAGATGCAAAGATAAGAAAATGTCATTTTTCAAACTATTAATGTAAAAAAAAATAAGGTAAATGTATTGGAAAAATATTCAAGAATCTTAAGCATCAAAAATTAATTTTATGAAAAGGAGAGCCAAAATTGAGTGTCAATAGTAATGACGTGAAATGAATGCTCAAACATAATATCATAAATAAGGTTCTATCATGGCCATGCAATACAAGAGTAAATACTAACACAATACCAAAATCATACCAAGGAATATTAATACAATGCAAATGATGCAATGCAATATACTGATGATAGTGGGATAATGATGAATATTTAAAGTTATCACATAACTTTTTACATACATCTACCAAGCAATGTTGTTCCTAAAGTAGGATTCATAGGGGGTCACAATTCATATATTTTTTCTAATCTCAAATCCACTTCTTCGGTTAGTATTCACTAATCAAGGTTACCACAATAGCTCAAACACCTCTCCATCTAATATTCACGGATCAAGGTTACCACAATATCTCATAAACATGTCCCAATCAACCTCGTTGGTAAGTGACCTTCGTCCAAAGATTTTATAAAAAATATCATTTTTTCGAATGAAAAGAACCTTAGTGGTATCAATCTCATGAACATGTATGAATGATATGAGGATGATACGCTTACAACTAAAATAGAATGAATCAATTCATTACAGTATAAGTGATCTCATAATCAACTATATATGACAATGTTCTGTGATGTAAATTATCGTAGGACACCCCTACTATAACTAGTCATTTTTGACATCACTAATATCATTTAAAATTCTTCATTCGGTATGATCAATATGATAAAGGCAATCTAATGCACTACCATAGTCTATAATAACAGGTCACATCCTTACTTGGTGACATAATAATAAATATGATAATTAAATGCACAATTATAGTCAATAATATCTCACTTAAGCCCCCACTCAGGTATCACCACAATATATACTCCAAATCAATAATAATATGCACATAAATTTCCCACTTGGGCACACAATAATAATAATTTCTCAAGTCAATAATAATGTTTATATAAGCCCCCACACGAGCAATCATGAAAATAACAATAATTTCAAAGATAATTTATCATAAAGCTACTCAAACCTAACCTATTTCATACTATAAGTCTCATCCACTATTACTGTTAGGGTTTTTGTCCTGATTTTCTTACCAAATTTAAGTTTTACTTTTTCTTGGAAAGAAAATAAAAGTAACCATAATTACTTTTACTTTTATTGAAAGAAAAATATAAAACTTTTTCATATTTGGCTAACCTCTTTCTAAGAGGAAAGGTTTCGGAACTCTATAAATAAGACCCTTCCTTCTCATAGAATAACACAGTAGCATCCACAATGTAGTCGTTAAAAGAGTCTTTGTTTAGGGGGAGATTTCTCCCAATAGGTTTTATGTTTTTCAATATTAGTTTTTCATGTGTAGGATGATTGGCCAAATAGTATCAATAATATGTCATTTTAGTACATTTTTATTTGTCATCTGAATTATCACCATATTGATTCGCAAACTTTAAACTTCCGCATGATGCCCTCTCGATTTCGAACCCAACAATTACAAGTCCATTTATACTCTAAATACTCTCTAAAGCTCGATCATTCTATCGCTAACAAATAATAACATAATTATTCTCTAAAGGTCATTAATCCCCGATCATCACAACAAAATCCACTAAGCAAGATTCATGCTCTAAAATAGGCATCCAATATCAATTATTTAAGGTCACTAAGTTATCTCTCTACATTTTACTCTAAGGATATTTACAAGTAGTAATTACAAACAAAGAAGAAACAATAATCTATGTACAATCCACCAAAAGTTTTTTGGTACCCGATGCTAATTATTTAACCTAAGTGGGACCCTTAATCCTAAGTAATTCACAATTACAAGTAAACAAGGATACAACACATAAACACTTTGAAAAAAGTCAAGGTATATCTCAACTTGCCTTAGAAGAAGATCTGCAAGTCAAAACACAGTCCACGACATCAATCGAAAGCTCTACACCCTTGAATCAACACAGAACATGTTCAATCTATTCAAATATGGCATCTACAAGTCAAAAGGAGTTCAATGATACTCATATAGATTATATTTATTTCAGGTCCAGAATCTACTTTGAAAATTATTTCCAAAAAATCAAGGGTAAAATTGAGATTTTATTTAAGAATATTGTTCCTCATGTCAATAGAAGTCTATAGATGAAAACTCACTCAAAAATGAGTTGAAATCGAACCTCAAATCGAAGAAAATTTAATTTTGTATTTTACCGGTAAAAACTCCAAAATCAGTTTAAAATTAAAAAATTGAAGATGAAAACATGAATTAACCAATTGAAAATAATGAATTACCAAATTATAAGCTCACCAAAAGTTCAGATCTTGAAACTCTCAAAAATGAGCATGAAAACTTTGAAAATGGTGGAATGGGATTTTTTGAATCTCAACTCGGATAGAAATCTAGAAAAAAAGGGATGTATACTCTTTAGAATGAGCAATATGAAGTTATAATCACATATATAATGAGTTTACGAGAAAAATGCATTGAGAATCGTCAAAAATGAAATTTTCTAGCTCCTAAAATTTCAAAAATACGAAATGGATTTGATTGGTCTTTTATCTTAGTGATGGCCGCTAAAACAGTACTTTGTCTGCTAAAGCTGCCAGGTCAAAGAATCAAACTAATGCTAAATTTAGCAGCTCGTTCAAATAATCAGCGACCGCTAAAGCGATTAATCAATCACTTTAGCGGCTACACCAGCACCAGCAATTTCAAAAAATTAATTTTGACCCTCGAAACTCATCCGAAATCCTGTGAACATGAACCAATAGTGAAAATTAATCATATGTTCTGGATCCAATGGAATCATCAGAGTTACGAAAAAAAGATCATTTACAAAAATTAACCCTCGGGATCCTTTTTAGGCTAATTTAACAAATTTTCAAATGGAAGGTCGAAATGCAAAATGAAGGTTCCAAACGGGAACCAACCCTAATACTAATTCAAACTCAACATTCTGTATCTAATGAAACTTCAGAATCACCATCCGACGCTCAGATCATAAAATACTGACCGAAGTCAAACTAATCCCTTTAATAATGTTCAAAATCAAAATCTCATATAATGCATTGGGGATCGTGCCAACCATCCCCACAACTGATCATAATTGTCATAAAACAGCTACGAAAAAAGGAAAAAATGGTCAAAACTCAGAAATTTCTAAATTTCAATGTGAGGATCATTGAATGCGAGGATCATTACAGGAAGATTGTTAATTTATTCCTTTTCGGTATTATACGTTATTGTTTCTTATCACTATGTTCAAGGTAATGCCTCGGAGTGTCTAGGGGAACTTTAGCTGAACTACTTGCTTCAGCTCCTCTTGCACTGATGGTTATGCAACAGATCAAGTATGTCCACAAGTCATTCTAAGTTTTGAAATTGTTATAAAGAGTAGTTTTATTGACTATTACCGTGGACACTATTTTGGTTTGATAAGTGGGTTTTAATGTTTCAATGGAACCTTTTTCTTAGGGAAAAGGCTTGGGTAATATGAACACTCTTGTCGAAAATTCTAGCTTCGTCACTGAGTGGAAGCATTAATGATTATTTTTATAATTCAAACTCATGACTTATATATCATACAAAGACAAGTGTAACATTGCTCCAATGCTCCCTTCAATTTGTATCCTACTATATTGTATAAGGAGTAAACTCTAAACGTACAAATGGAGGTAAAAGAGTTGAAGAATATAATGCAAGGGTCCACGCTTCTAAAAGTTATGGACACAAACGGTATACGTCTATACACCATCTCTTGTATACAATGACTGTAGGATAATATCTTATCAAGAATCTTCACCTCATTTTCGGATAAAAAATGCATCTTATTTTACACAGATTTAATTTAAATTGTATAATTTGATATAACTATTAAATGTGAATAGATTTTTCTTGTTTGTGGTATTAATTGATTGAATATTTAAGACCCTATATTTTTTCCTAAGAACACATTCTACGAGGATAGGTATAATAATTTGTTCCACAAATATCACTTCAGTAATAATTATAGTAAATTCCTTTTCGTTGTATCAAAATTGGTCCAACTTAAATTCGTTGTATTAAAATTGATCCAATTTAAAACAACCATGTACAATATCATGTTTGACACCTCAACCTGCCATGACACACCTCCAAAGGAAAACATTTATACTTGCACTTAGTATTTACACCAAATTAGATTAGTTTATAAATATGATTGATGTCATGTGGTAAAAAGAAATTCTCACCCAAGTAGCTCAACCAAGCTCTGAATAATTAAAATGGTTTAAGGATGTCATGGCTAGAAATCCCACTTTCTTTATACTTTAATCGCGCATTCAAACAACATTTTTAAATATGACATTCTTAAATATTCCTTAAAATAACTTTAAGAAATCTTCTTTTTAAAATTTAAATAGAGTACTATATGTGGAAAGGAATTTTCATTAAGAAAAAGGACTTGTATTACATGTGCCAGCCGGTCTGATCTATTATTTTATGAGCACACGTAATGCACGCCAAACTTGTAATGTCATTCCATAGAATTGAAAAATATATTTTTTACAAAAATAAAAAAATAAACAAGGTGTTGATCTTTTTAAAATTTCGAAGATCGGACTTTACTGTTACGTGATATAAATTATGAAGTCACGATCTCAAATTAATATTTGAATATATAATTTAGAATCATAATTTAAAATATTGAAGTCACGATCTCAAATTAATATTTGGATATATGTGATTTGGAAGCTAATTTTAATTTTTTTTAAATCAAAAACATGATTTGATATTTAAAATCATGATTTCAATTTTTAAAAAATATAAAACTTAACACATAAATTTATATTTTATATTAATAAAACCCCATTATTTTAAGTTCTTCAGAATATGGCTCATGTTCGGCAAGAGAGTCCATATCATGTGAAAGGATTATTCTAAAAAAACAATTAGTTACTACTTTTTGGGATATCTCGATATCTTGTTTATAATCTATGGGCCTCTCATTTGGTAAGATCGTACAAGAATTGTGAAAATTTTGATAACTTTCACAATTAATTGTGGGTTTCATGTTTACAAGAAAAGGTGCAATTTAAAAAAAATCTAAATTACATGTCCAAATAAAATTTCACTTCATATCATAACTTCAAATCATGATTTCATATGGCATGTCCAAACTAATTAAATATGATAAAAAGGAAGTTTCGAAATTCCAATTGGATCAATATACTTTCTCTAAGTATTTGGTCTGGCGGCCCTAATTTCTCAGAGATTCACTGTTTCCAAAATTGATTTATTAGAGTCGTTCAATTAATAGCAATTATTATCTCATAATGATATTTTTTTTATTGAAAGAAATTGAAATAAAGAACAAAGTAAAATTACTAACATAATAATTATTAGTGGAGTTATCATCTAAGAAATTAACACAGTATTTCGATAGGCAGCGAACATTAGTCTGTTAATCAACAAACTTATTATTGTGCTGATTATTTAGTGTTATGGTGAGTTAAACATGCATAACGAATTTTCTTACATGTTCAAGGAACAATTTATCCACACATGTGTTTTACGATTTTCTGGTTTCTCTTTTCGCGTGGAATACAGCACTTTTAATTGGAAAATTTTGCTTATTATGATTACATAGGTTTACATAATGTGAATTTTTGGTGTTATTATGTGAAGTTTTATGTTTCTGAATAAATTAGTGGAAACAAAATTAAGACTATGAAGAATATATATATTGCAAAAAGGGGGCTTTCAAAGTTAACTCATGGTCATTGAAAAGAACATGGACAAATGTCCCTTAAAAAGGTTTGTTAAGGGGGAATCCATGGAGTCGTCCAAAAGCTGAGGTTATTTTCATTTCGCATAGTCCAAGTGGCCCCCTTTCTGCAATAAGACCAACCCACGCCAATATTGTTCCAAATTCTAGTTTTTTTTGGCTAAATTTGGTGGTTTAAAATCTATTATTATAAAGACTGTTTATCAGTGAGTACTTGCATAGGGGTGGGTGTTCGGCCTATTTAGATTGGATATAAAAAATTTAGTTTGATTTTTTATTTGTAAGACTATAGAGGGAGTTAAAAAGAGCCTCAAAACGGCAGAGTTTAACTATAGACATTCTTCTCTATGCAATGTAATTGAAAGAACATATGAAGTGTGGAAAATTAGATTCGAAATTATTATGATAAGGCAAGAATTATTATGATGTAGACGTGGAAGTTAGGATTGTGTAATGACCCTTCAGGTCATTTTCCATATTCCTTCTTATCTTCACCGTTTGAGCTTCTCCATAGCTGCCCCAAGTCATTTATGACTTATTGGAACTGAAGGTTCAGTTACCGGGCAGCTTATTTGGTTTTAGAGTCAATTCCCTGTTTAGAAGTCTTCACTGGTTTTAAATGGCCACCGAGTGAAAGCTTCAGTGAAACGATCTCGGATTGAAAATCCGACTTCACCATCACATTCGGAATGTCGATTTTAGTCTGGGGAGACTCTCGGTTCAGGTCCCAAGGCTCCCAAACTTATATCGGGCTATTGAGCGGAATTAATGAAAATCTAAAGTATATGTGTGGGCCCCACTTTTTGCCGAAACGATCTCGGATGGAAGTTTTTATGATCCCAATGGATTTTAATTGTGGTTTACACTTAAAATTCACAATTGGATCATATATTTTGGATTCTGAATGAGTCCCAAGGGTCAAAAATAAGTTTTTGACTTTGTTGTCACAGGGTACCGCGCTCCTCGCCGAGGGGGTCTATAAATAGACCCCACACTCGCGAATTTGAGGATTTTTCATTCACTTTTGAGAGCTAAAACCCTAAATGGGTATGATAACTCAAAATTGAGTCTTGTGGGTATCTAGGGAGCTTGGTAAACATCTTTTATGATTATCATTCGGATTAAGGTAAGATTTCATCACTTTATTAGTGATTTTCTTAGTTCTTGACCCAAAACCCCAATTTAGCTTAGGACTTGATTTAGCACTAAATTTGGTTTTTTTTCACCAATTAATTGAGGGTTATGATTCCTTGGTAATGTATGAGCATTGGGTTGACCTCGAAAACGTAATTTCCGTACGTGGGACCCACTTAGGATTTTTGGTGTCGTTTTTGGACCCGAAGCACAATAGTGCAATATGGGTATCGTTAGACTCGTATTGATGAGTAGATTATATTTTTGATAGTGTGATGACATTTTGAGAATTGTGAAGTGAAGACGAGTTTGTGGTGCATGATGCGAAGTTTTGCAGTTCGGCCTTGAGGTAGGCTCCTGTCCACTTTCCTTCATAGATGATGTATGATATGTATTGCGTGTGGATATGAATGTTAGGATTGATTATGAGTAAGATAGCTTAGCCTTGATTATTGATGTTTTGGGAAATTAGATGATGGTCTTGGACCCGTAAGATAGTATGTTTATAACCTTATGGACTCCTATTGCCTTCTCCCTAGTTTAGATTGAATTATATCATGGATTTGATATATTGCTAGATTATGGATATGGTTTTAGTGTTGGAAGCTTGATTAGTATATTTGATCTTATTGGTCTAGTGTGGTATTCTTGGAATCGTAATTTGGATAGAATTGACTTAAGTGCCCTTATTTCTAGTCGAAGTTCCTATCTTAGGCTTGTATGTGGCTTACTTGACATCTAGAAGTTGAACTAGATACCTTAGCCTAGTTTTGAGAGCAGTTTGCCAAAATATGGAGATTGGGGATTAGAAGTGGGATCATTCGGCCTACTTAAGCCAAGATTTATGTTAGCCCTTGTGGGCTTAGTTGCGGATAGTAGGCCAAGTTGAGACTAATGAGCCTTATTTATAAGATTTACTTGGTGAATTGATAAATAGTGATGATTTTCGCCGGATTATGATTAATGAACTATAAAGATGTTAATTTTCCTCTTAATTATAATATTTGGCCATAGAGATGTATTTTTTCTCTTAATTATGATATTTGGCCATAGAGATGTATTTTTCCTCTTAATTATGATATTTGACCCATAGAGATGCATTTTCCTCTTAATTATGATATTTGACCATAGAGATGTATTTTTCCTCTTAATTATGATATTTGGTCATAGAGATGCATTTTCCTCTTACTTATGATATTTGACCCAAGAAGATATATTTTCCTCTTAGTTATGATGTTTGGTCCATAGAGATGATTTTCCTCTTAGTTATGATTGTTGAGCTTATAGAGATGATTTTCCTCTTGGTCATGATGTATAACCTATAGATGTGAGATGTCTAATAGAGGTAATATGCTTGTTGATATTATGCCTCCTAAATGTGAGATGCCTCCTATATGTGAGATGATTATAGATATGTTACGGCTTATAAATATGATTATCGATATGAGTTTCGGATATGTATATGAGCCTATAGTTGCGATTATGATATTATGATTATTTTGGATAAATTATTGGGTAGAGAGTCGATAAATGATATAGATTGGATATCCGGAAAGTGTTTATCCTTGTTGAGAATGCGATTACAGTTCATGAATATATATGTGTGTGTGCGTACACACATCTCTCCGGTATGGGACGGAAGAAGGTGTGGTATGACGCTTATGATTTCACTGATTGGACACTGGTGATGGCATGCATAGATTCGATACATTCATGATTATTATATCGGTTATTGATGTGATTCTAGCTGGATGCGATGTTATGACTATTCTTCCTAATTATGGTATAAGCTACGTGGTAACTAGTTTTCTATTAGGTGTCTATAGTACTTGATGCCTAGTTAATAATGATGCATATTTACTGATGCTGACTAGCTAATAACGAGGACTAGTTAAATGAGGATTAGTTGGTAAACAGTATTAGATATTGATTGGTGTTAGTTAATAAAAGTTGTTTAGTTGAGAAAGGATGAATAGTGAACAGATGGAGATTATGGTTTAATGGTGAACCTTAACTAGATGTTAGGTTTGGCTAATTATTGATTAATGGTTAATTGTTATTCCATGATTAATGATTATGTGAAGAATCGATTAGATTGATTAACTAGAGATCATGTGATGACTAGTAAACTAGCGACATAATAATGGGTCTTGGATTGTTAATAATGACAGATAGAATATAATGATAAGATAGTTATCTTTACGATATTATGATTACGGTTAGGAGTATTTCGGTTTGCGTCTGTACACCTATTATATGCTTATATTTATGTGTTGATAGTTACGATGATATATTGATACCCGGCAAGACCGGAGGCTATTGAGATGATATTGATACCCGATTTGAGTTCGGAGGATACTATTGTGATGATATTGTTACCCGATTCAAGTTCGGAGGATACTATTGTGATGATATTAATACCCGGTTCGAGTTTGGAGGATACTATTGTGATTATATTAATATCCGGTTTGAGTCCGAAGAATACTATTGTGATGATATTGATACCCGATTCGAGTCCGAAGGATACTATTGTGATGATATTGATACCCGGTTCGAGTCCGGAGGATACTATTGAGATGATATTGATAACCTGTTCGAGTCCGGAGGATACTATTAAGATGATATTAATTATCGGCAAGGCCGGAGGTTGATTATGATGATGATGGTCCTAATGAGGACAGTTATTATGAGTTGTGATATTGATGGTATACTTTGCATTCATTCTTGCATGTGCATTGCCTATCACCAGTATGCACCTATATTTATCAGCCGGTATGGGAAGGTTGCATAGATATTGGTGAAGAATATGTCTTATGTTGTTGTATGTTGATTGAACCTTCCGAGCCTGGGGCAGTGGGGGTACGTATAGGCTCGTCTAGGTATTTGATTGTACAGAGTAGTCGGTTATTAACGTTGTTATTGATATTGTTACTATCATTGTTATGATCATTATTATGGCTAGCTATGACAGATTGGTCATTGATCCGGTATCGGGATTTGAGGTATGTCTTTGGCCTCTCCTATCTTATGATTACATTATTATGTATATCTTTTGTCTGGCCATGTGGATTAGAATCCCCGAGATGATAGTATTTTAATCATGATAGTATTATAATGAGGTTTTAAAATAAGAACATGATGATCTAGGTTATGCTTTGAGATGGCCTTACGTCTATAGGTATATGTATATATATCTAACTATATAAAGTTGTGACATTATCGTATATCCCTCTCTTCATTTGTTCTTATTGTATATTCGTTTCTCCGTCATGTATATTACTATATATCTTTCATTCGCCCTTTATTTGTATATTGGCTTGGGATATACAGTATAGCATTGACGTCTATTGAATATAGCTCGAATAGAATAGTTCACTCTTGATGCTTCCTTAGTCTTATTATGTTAGTCTCTTAGACCTAAATAAGATAGTTGTTCCTTATTATCTCATTGACTTGTGATATGATTTCTGGACTCTTGAGCGTAGTTTCAATCTATTTATATGTTGTATATATCTACTTTATAATTGAATCTCAGTTGGTTGTTTGCTACTGAATACCATTCGTTTGGTACTCATACTACACCTCTGCATCCTGCAGATCATAGTATGGGTTATCGCTATTGATGTGTGCATCGTATGGAGTAGCCCTAATTCGGAGACTTAAAGTGAGCTCCTGACGTTCGGAGTATTACTTATCTCTCTCCTATGTATCAGACTAGCCTCTAAGTTATAGCCAGAGGTAAGTTGAATCAGTATATTTCTCCTTGATATATCACTTTGTACTCTTATTATGTTTAGAATACCACCAGGTTTTGGGATTCGTCTATGTATTGATCTTTATTTCATATATTCCGCATTTTTTCCTTATGTTATCTAGTAGTCCGTTACTAGCCGTTTCGGACTGCAGGTTGGCTTGCCTACTGGTGGGTTATAGTAGGCGCCATCATGACCTGAAAAGTTGGGTCGTGACAAGTTGGTATCAAAGACTAGGTTTCATTGGTGTATTAGTACAAGAGCTAAGTGTTAGTAGAGTCCTGCGGATCGATGCGGAGACATCCGCAACCTATCTTCGGCAGGCTACAATGATATTTTAGGAAATTCACTTCATAACTCCTTATCGTGTATCCGCATTCCTATGAACCTCAAACCTACTCTTTGACTCTATTCTATCCCGAAGGAAGATGCGATATGGTCGACAGATGCGGATGAGGCTCCAACATGCATTTCCAGAATTTTTGCAAAGTATTAAACTAGAGAGTCAGAGATGGATATCGAAGATCTTCAGCGGTAGCTAAAAAGGATTTGGGTTGAGTCTCTATTTGACTTGCAGAGTCTGTTATGGTTCTTCGGGCCATGGTGACCATTCTGGATTATGAGGGGTAGTATCTCAAAGTATTTTGGATGCTTGGTTTGGTTGTTTTGTGATGGGACACTGGTTCAGAGAATGCCCCTGGTATGAGGTAGGTAGTCAGATAGAGTTAGCTTATATTCTCTGCCAGCCTAGAGTTCCCAAGACAGACTATGATTTTGGAAGTTTGGACATATTTTTTTTTCTTTGTGAATTTTTTCCAGCATCGGTTGGCCATCCATTTGAGCTTAGTTTGTGTTCTTTCCATATTGATGATTCAGGAATTGCTATGACCGCTGAGAGACCGACTACCAATATAAAGAGTGTCTTCGACATGGGAGTTACAGTTAGTCAGCTTATTCAGATCAACCCCGTGATGTTATGGCATCTTCAATAGAGATAGTGTGCGTAGTGCCTCAGTCGATGATTCAGTCATTTGGTTCTAGTTGGACCCATTTAGATTTGTTTTCCTTATGCCCGTTAGGCAGGTGATTACAGAGGTCACCATAATTGGTGTGCTTTTATTTCCCATATTTATCTCTTATTATGTGTATTTCATACCAATTGATGATTATATGTCTTGATGAGTTTATATTGGTCGTTATGTGCCTTATTGTTGAATTCATGATTGTGTTACTACTCCGTGGTTTATTTCTTTTAGTAGTGGATCGAGTAGATATATATTGATGTTTTTTCCCTATGAGAGTGGTTTTGGATTCGAGTCCTATTTATCTTGGCACATTAGCCCTGTTGTGGCCCTTGAGTGGTGCATGATATTAATATTCATTTTGGCACCTCCTGTTCAGTATGTTGATATTGATATTGTTGTTTCTATTTCTACCACTGTGTGAGGTTATTGATATTACTTGATTTTATTACTAGATGTTGTTATCTGATGAATTTGATTCTCACTGGGTAGCTGTTTAGACTAGTGTTATCTAGTTAGAATTTCATGTTGTGATCTTATTTGGTGGCTTGAGCAAATATAATCCGATTTGATGATTTTTTTCCCATAGCGCGGCGAGGTTGATTTTTTTCCCTCTTGGCTAGCGGTGCTAGACTGATTTCGAAGTATATTGTGGTATCAAAGGAAAGTTGACCTTCCATGGTTCTGTGTGGTTTTTAAGTTGGCAATTTAGTTATATTGCTTGTTATTGTTTTGAGATTCTTAGAAATGCTTCCTGGATTATGAAGTCTTTCTCTTTGGCTATCTCTTCGGATACGGCCTGTTTGTGAAATAAACCAGTTTGAGGTCCATCCTTATTTGTGGCTATTTTTTTCGTCTGATAGTAATTTTGTGTTGAGATGTCGTAGATTCATCTCATAGGTATGTTGGGATTGTTTCCTTGGGATGTGTTGCCCTACTGCTAGTGTGGAAGTTGGATACTCTGTTGTTATTGTGATATGGTTTTGTTTAGTGCAGTTGTAAAGTTAGAGGCAGGTGGCCTTTCCTGTGATCGCTTCTTAAACTGGCAAATTGGAAATTCTTCATCTTGAGTTGTTGATTTTCTGGTGGTTGTCTTGGATTTGACCTTGGTTGTGAGATTGGTATATTTCTTTTATGAGGTTGCGATTCTTGGGTGGAATTGAGAAATTCTCATTTCAGAGTTTGTTTGGCCTAATGAGGCTTGGTGGAGTGTTTCTCCTTGACGAGATGTGCCTGTGGCTAAGATAGAGTGTTAGATTGATTAATTGTAGGCTAAAGTTGCATTTCTTCGAGTTGCTAGAGTTTTTGCCAATACTGGAGTAGTTTTCAGCTTTGGGAAGTTTTTTTGAGTATGTTTGGATAGTTCATGCCCTGCAGTGGATATGGAGTGGGTTATATGCATTTTCAGCCAGTGATTTATCCTTTGGCATGACTCCTATTTTGTGGCTCTGTTTCATTTCGTCCAACTAATATAGAGTTGGTTGCTTGTGTTATCAGTCAGTGTTTATCCCCATGGTGGTTATTTCAATTTTGACCTCGAGTTTCAGTTTTATTTGGAGATTTTGGATGATTTACTCAGTGGGAGTAATATGCTCGAGTTGGATTTAGTATGCCTTTATTATTGATTAATGGGACATCCTGGAGCGAAATATTCAATCATAAGTAGTTATACCTTGGCTTTGGGATTTCAGTTTGATTTTCATCTGGACTGGTTGTAGTATTGGCATAGATTGCATTCCTTGATTTTCTCCATGTGTGCCAGATAGCATCTTATGAGTTTATTCTCATGTTTCTCGTAAGGACTTTCAGCGGATCAGTTTCAATTCTTTGAGTTCTCCGTGATGAGACTGTGTGGACGAGACTCATGTGATTTTCCTCCTGGCTTGGAGTAGATAGCATGTGCAAAATGGTAAAGGGAGGTTATTTTTGGGATTTGAAATTGATTTTATGACTCATGCCTTGGATTGTTTTTTTCTTAGATGAGCCTTTATTGATTTATGCGGATATAGTGGTGGTGTCAGCGTGATGTGGTTCAGATGTGCGTGCATCAACCTTTTCATCTCAATTGGAGGCCAATTAGCGGTTAAGTTAAGTTGGCTATTTTGGAAGTAGAATGAAAAAGCTCGTTGGCAAAGGGATACTTGTGGCAAAATCCCTTAGAAGAGTTTTCTCTAAATTGAGGTTACCTGGGAAGTCATGCTTGGAGCATGCGGGCCCAACACCTCATCCTTTTGAGCTCTTGAGATTTTTTTCTATTTGTTGACTTTCGGGGAAGAAAGTCCTTTTAGTTGTGGATGTTGTAATGACCCTTCAGGTCATTTTCCATATTCCTTCTTATCTTCACCGTTTGAGCTTTTCCATAGCTACCTCAAGTCATTTATGACTTACTGGAACTGACGATTTAGTTACCGGGCAACTTATTTGGTTTTTAGAGTCAATTCCCTGTTTAGAAGTCTTCACTGGTTTTAAATGGCCACCGAGTGAAAGCTTCAGTGAAACGATCTCGGATTGAAAATTCGACTTCTCCATCATATTCGGAATGTCGATTTTAGTCGAGGGAGACCCTCGGTTCAGGTCCCAAGGCACCCAAACTTATATCGGGCTATTGAGCGGAATTTATGAAAATCGAAACTATATGTGTGGGCCTCACTTTTTGCCGAAACGATCTCGGATGGAAGTTTTTATGATCCCAATAGATTTTAATTGTGGTTTACACTTAAAATTCACAATTGGATCATATATTTTGGATTCTGAATGAGTCCCAAGGGTCAAAAACAAGTTTTTGACTTTGTTGTCACAGGTACCGCGCTCCTCGCCGAGGGGGTCTATAAATAGACCCCAAGCTTGCGAATTTGGGGATTTTTCATTCACTTTTGAGAGCTAAAACCCTAAATGGGTATGATAACTCAAAATTGAGTCTTGTGGGTATCTAGGGAGCTTGGTAAACATCTTTTATGATTATCATTCGGATTAAGGTAAGATTTCATCACTTTATTGGTGATTTTCTTAGTTTTTGACCCAAAACCCCAATTTAGCTTAGGACTTGATTTAGCCCTAAATTTGGTTTGTTTTCACCAATTAATTGAGGGTTATGATTCCTTGGTAATGTATGAGTATTGGGTTGACCTCGAAAATGTGATTTCCATACGTGGGACCCACTTGGGGGTTTTGGTGTCGTTTTTGGACCCGAAGCACAATAGTGCAATATGGGTATCGTTAGACTCGTATTGATGAGTAGATTATATTTTTGATAGTGTGATGACATTTTGAGAATTGTGAAGTGAAGACGAGCTTGTGGTGCATGATGCGAAGTTTTGCGGTTCGGCCTTGAGGTAGGCTCTTGTCCACTTTCCTTCATAGATGATGTATGATATGTATTGTGTGTGGACATGAATGTTAGGATTGATTATGATTAAGATAGCTTAGCCTTGATTATTGATGTTTTGGGAAATTAGATGATGGTCTTGGACCCGTAAGATAGTATGTTTATAACCTTGTGGACTCCTATTGCCTTCTCCCTAGTTTAGATTGAATTATATCATGGATTTGATACATTGCTAGATTATGGATATGGTTTTAGTGTTGGAAGCATGATTAGTATATTTGATCTTATTGGTCTAGTGTGGTATTCTTGGAATCGTAATTTGGATAGAATTGACTTAAGTGCCCTTATTTCTAGTCGAAGTTCCTATCTTAGGCTTGTATGTGGCTTACTTGACATCTAGAAGTTGAACTAGATACCTTAGCCTAGTTTTGGAAGTAGTTTGCCTAATTATGGAGATTGGGGATTAAAAGTGGGATCATCCGGCCCACTTAAGCCAAGATTTATGTTAGCCCTTGTGGGCTTAGTTACGGATAGTAGGCCAAGTTGAGACTAATAAGCCTTATTTATAAAATTTACTTGGTGAATTGATAAATAGTGATGATTTTTGCCGGATTATGATTAATGAACTATAAAGATGTTAATTTTCCTCTTAATTATGATATTTGGCCATAGAGATGTATTTTTCTCTCTTAATTATGATATTTGGCCATAGAGATGTATTTTTCCTCTTAATTATGATATTTGGTCGTAGAGATACATTTTCCTCTTAATTATGATATTTGACCCATAGAAATGCATTTTCCTCTTAATTATGATATTTGACCATAAAGATGTATTTTTTCTCTTAATTATGATATTTGGTCATAGAGATGCATTTTTCTCTTACTTATGATATTTGACCCATGGAGATACATTTTCCTCTTAGTTATGATGTTTGGTCCATAGAGATAATTTTCCTCTTAGTTATGATTGTTGAGCTTATAGAGATGATTTTTCTCTTGGTCATGATGTATAACCTATAGATATGAGATGTCTAATAGAGGTAATATGTTTGTTGATATTATGCCTCCTAAACGTGAGATGTCTCCTATATGTGAGATGATTATAGATATACTACGGCTTATAAATATGATTATCGATATGAGTTTCGGATATGTATATGAGCCTAAGGTCGCGATTATGATATTATGATTATTCTGGACATATGATTGGGCCGAGAGTCGATAGATGATATAGATTAGATATCCGGGAAGTGTTTATCCTTGTTGAGGATGCGACTACAGTTCATGAATATATATGTGTGTGTGTGCGTATACACATCTCTCCGGTATGGGACGGAGGAAGGTGTGGCATGACGCTTATGATTTCACTGATTGGATACTGGTGATGGCATGCATAGATTCGATACATTCATGATTATTATATCGGTTATTGATGTGATTCTAGCGGGATGCGATGTTATGACTATCCTTCCTAATTATGGTATAAGCTACGTGGTAACTAGTTTTCTATTAGGTGTCTATAGTACTTGATGCCTAGTTAATAATGATGCCTATTTACTGATGCTGACTAGATAACAATGAGGACTAGTTAAATGAGGATTAGTTGGTAAATAGTATTAGATATTGATTGGTGTTAGTTAATAAAAGTTATTTAGTTGAGAAAGGATGAATAGTGAACAGATGACGATTATGGTTTAATGGTGAACCTTAACTAGACGTTAGGTTTGGCTAATTATTGATTAATGGTTAGTTGTTATTCCATGATTAATGATTATGTGAAGAATCGGTTAGATTGATTAACTAGAGATCATGTGATTACTAGTAAACTAGCGACATAATAATGGGTCTTGGATAGTTAATAATGAGAAGATAGAATATAATGATAAGATAGTTATCTTTACGATATTATGAATACGACTAGAAGTATATCGGTTTGCGTCTGTACACCTATTATATGCTTATATTTATATGTTGATAGTTATGATGATATATTGATACCCGGCAAGACCGAAGGCTATTGAGATAATATTGATACCCAGTTCGAGTCCGGAGGATACTATTGTGATGATATTGTTACCCGGTTCGAGTCCGGAGGATACTATTGTGATGATATTAATACCCGGTTCGAGTCCGGAGGATACTATTGTGATAATATTAATATCCGATTTGAGTTCGGAGAATACTATTGTGATGATATTGCTACCCGGTTCGAGTTTGGAAGATACTATTATGATGATATTGATACCCGGTTCGAGTCTGGAGAATACTATTGTGAAGATATTGATACCCGGCTCGAGTCCAGAGAATACTATTGTGATGATATTGATACCCGGTTCGAGTCCGGAGGACACTATTAAGGTGATATTGATAACCAGTTCGAGTCCGGAGGATACTATTAAGATGATATTAATTATCGGCAAGGCCGGAGGTTGATTATGATGATGATGGTCCTGATGAGGACAGTTATTATGAGTTGTGATATTGATGGTATACTTTGCTTGCATTCCTGCATGCGCATCGTCTATCACCAGTATGCACCTATATTTATCAGCCGGTATGGGACGGTTGCATAGATATTTGTGAAGAATATATCTTGTGTTGTTGTATGTTGATTGAACCTTTCGAGCCTGGGGCAGTGGGGGTACGTATAGGCTCGTCTAGGTATTTGATTATCCGTAGTAGTCAGTTATTAACGTTGTTATTGATATTGTTACTATCATTGTTATGATCATTATTATGGCTAGCTATGACAGATTGGTCATTGATCCGGTATCGGGATTTGAGGTATGTCTTTGGCCTCTCCTATCTTATGATTGCATTATTATGTATATCTCTTGTCTAGCCATGTGGATTAGAATCCCCGAGATGATAGTATTTTAATCATGATAGTATTATAATGAGGTCTTAAAATGAGAACATGATGATCTAGGTTATGCTTTGAGATGGCCTTACGTCTATAGGTATATGTATATATATCTAACTATATGAAGTTATGACATTATCGTATATCCCTTCCTTCATTTGTTCTTATTGTATATTTGTTTCTCCGCCTTGTATATTACTATATATCTTTCATTCGCCCTTTATTCGTATATTGGCTTGGGACATACAGTATAGCATTGACGTCTATTGAATATAGCTCGAATAGAATAGTTCACTCTTGATGCTTCCTTAGTCTTATTATGTTAGTCTCTTGGACCTAAATAGGATAGTTGTTCCTTATTATTTCATTGACTTGTGATATGACTTCTGGACTCTTGGGCGTAGTTTCAATCTGTTTATATGTTGTATATATCTACTTTATCTTTGAAGCTCAGTTGACAGTTGCCTACTGAGTACCATTCGTTTGGTACTCATACTACACCTCTGCAGCCTGCAGATCATAGTATAGGTTATCGCTATTAATGTGTACATCGTGTGGAGTAGCCCTGATTCGGAGACTTAAAGTGAGCTCCTGACGTTCGAAGTATTACTTATCTCTCTCCTATGTATTAGACTAGCCTCTAAGTTATAGTCAGAGGTAAGTTGAATCAGTATATTTCTCCTTGATATATCACTTTTGTACTCTTATTATGTTTAGAAGATCTTGTACTGATACCACCAGGTTTTGGGATTCGTCTATGTATTGATCTTTATTTCATATATACCGCATTCTTTTCCTTATGTTATCGAGTAGTCCATTACTAGCCGTTCCGGACTACAGGTTGGCTTGCCTACTAGTGGGTTATGGTAGGCGCCATCATGACCTGAAAAGTTGGGTCGTGACAGATTGTAATTGCTTGTGTTGTCTTGGGGGTTGGGCGGAAAACCTACATTATTTTTTGTGGTGCTCCGACATCTAGTAAACTCGATGTGGAATACGTATAATTACGTAGGAAATATACAAAAATAGATATAAAGCACCTACTGAAACAAAAATTGGTTTAGTGTACTGGCATTTAGATTGATCTTAAGGTTCTCCACTGGAAGAAGCATTTCGAGTTTGAACCTCATTGAGGCAATTTTTTACTTTTTTTTGTTTTTAAAATTTTTATGCACCCACAATTCTTAAATCCTAGATCCGTCACTGGTTGTCTTGCACAATTTTTTGTTAAAACACCAAAGCGGTGATGAAACATTTATAGAGTATGAACACAATGATATAGTTATTGATGGCATCAATGAACAACTGATTAGGATTAACAATGTCGCCTGGTCATCTTAGAAAAATGATCGAGAAATATGCTCTCGATGAGAAGGGATTGGTAGTATACAATATGAGAGAATTATATTAAATAATAACTATTTACTAATATTGTTTATTTTTTGTATGAAAGATCTTTGTTATAGATTGTGATTTCATATATAGAGTCAGTATGTTGTTTTAGAGTGATGGAAGATAAGAATTTAGGGTGGATGAGATCTATATTGGCTTACTAAAATTGAGTTTTGTTGCTTAGAACTTTCAAATTGATGAAAGTTTTGCTTAGAAAGTGTTTCAATCAGCAAAAATTTTATGATTAGAAAATCATATTGTAGACACCTAATTTTGTCCTTCTTAAAACTCAATTTATTCATTTTTGACATCATCTTACCACGTACCTTCACCCATATAATTATTCTTCTACCAAAAGATAAAATAACAACTCTTAACAAAGTGAGCAAAAAATTTTCCATTTAAGAAAAAAAGAGGGGGGCCCACAGGTGGGTTTTGGATTCAACACTATCAGCACAATACACAAAAGGGGAGCTCACAGCACACACAGAGAAAATCGATCCTTTTCTTCCTTCTCACCGGAAACGCACACACACGCACATAGTGAGGACGAAGTCGGAAAAATTGAGCTTGAGATTCCGGCGAGAAACCGCGAAGCCGGTGCGAGATCTATCATTGTTCTTGAGTTTTTCCGGCGAACCTTTCGCTGGAAGTAGTTTACAGGTCGTCGTCTGCTCGGTTCTCGTCGGTTTCCTTCAATTTCCGGGTAGATTTGGACGGGAAACACTAAAAGTTGCCTGAATCCGACCCTTACTCGTCGTGTCTTGGCTGCTGTCACCTCACTCGAGCTCGGTTTCAATCAGTCTCAGTTCTCTATCGGATTTTTAGGGTGCTTCGGGTTTTATTCTTGGTTTGAAATCTGTTTGGGTGATGATTTTGGGTCACTGATTTGGTTTGCTCGTCATTGGGGTTCCCATTCGAGGATTGCGGTCCCGGATTTCTCTATTAACGCCGAAAATAAGTTTTATTGAGGTACGTGTCCTAAACCCATTCCCTTTTCTTTATCTTGATTTTTGAATTAGTTGTGATTATGCGTGGTATGATCATGATTGTTGGATTTTTGTTGGCGTTACGATGTTTGATTTTGTTGATGTTATGATTTCGGTGATATGAGGGGCGAATTTGAGTAATTTTGATGGTGTGATTGATAAAAATAAAGTTGGGAGCGGGAATCGAAAATCAATAAAAGGGAATATTGTAGTATTTTGATTCATTGTTGATGTTGAACGTTGATAGTATCATGTTTTAGGCCGAAACTAGTAGGCAAATTCTAGGCTTTGGGTAGGCAACTCGTAGGATTCTAATCATCAAACGTTTAAATATTTATGTTTGAGTGATTTTCTTCATCTTTATCCTTTTTCATTAAATGTATTCATTTAGTCGGGGAATGTCTCGAGGCTCATTGTATTTATTCACCGGGGAATGCCCCGACGTATCATGTTGGCGGCGGATGATCGTGATGAAGGCCTGAGGCGTCGGATAGAGAATTAGTATAGGATTAGTTTAGGATAGGATTTACATTTTCGCATTTTTTCTATTCTGGACTGTATAATTGGACTGAACATTATATTTTGGATTCGTTTTGTTTCGTGTGTTTGATTGATTGTTTTATGTGTTTTGTGTGGTTTATACATTTGTAATGTCAAATTAGCCGATATACTCTGTCAAGCGACTGTGGTTGAACCACGGGATCGAGGGGTGTCTAACACCCTCCCCTTGGTCAACAGAATTCCTTAACCGGAATTTTTGTTCGCAAATTAGTTTTAAAGAGTCAAATCATTTTGAAACGGATTTTCCAAAGGTGACTTGGTACACCCGATTTATGTCAAATGGCGACTCTGAATTTAATTAAAAATGGGCTTTGATAACTGGGCTTTGATACCATTTGGAGGAGGGTGCGGATTAGGTGCGTAGATTCAACTAGATAATAAATACGTAGGTATTTATTTTTATAATGAATATTATTGATTGGAATAATTTTCATTTTTATCTTCTTGACTTAAGATGTTTTATTAATTCATATTCTAAATTAGATATTATCGTGATTAGATTATCTAGTGTTTTAGGATCCTCGTTAGTAATATGTAATCTTTTGTATTCTAGGTATAAACTATATAGTTGAGTTTCTATTTCTTTTAATGATTTATTCTTTTCGTGAGATGTATTCATTAATTTATTTGGTTTATTATTTTATCCTGTAGTAACTGCAGAGTTACAAATTTCTGTATAATAATTTATCCTATCTGTACTGTAGTATATATCTAATTCTAGATTTTCTATGTCATTTATTATCTTGTGTTGTTCTTCTCGTAGTGAGTTTTTTAAATTATGTAAACTATCACATGTACTTTTTTCTAAATTTTCTAAGGTTTTTTCTATCCATATTAACTTTTCTTTTAGATCTTCCATTATTTTTTTAATTCGTTTTCTGTAATTAATTTCATTATTTAGACTATCTTGGTTTTCCCTAGTTTTTCTAATATATTCTAACATCCACAGTCTTGATCTGAATAATATCCTTCTGGGTAAATGTCTTCGTATATCTGTTCTAACGCATTTATTGTTTCAATTTCGTAGTTTATTACTTCTTCTAATATTATTTTCTTAATATCTATAATTTCTATGTCTTTAAGTATATATAAGATTAAAACTTTAAGGTAGTCTAAATGATCTATTTTCTAAAATTGATATTTTATAATTGTTTGTTTTAGCCTTAGTAGTTCTTGCATATTTTTATTAAGAGATTTTATATAAAAAAAATTTTATTTTCCATGTATTTGTCTATATTTATTTTCATCTGTTTTTCTAGTAACTGTATATTTCTCATATCTTTTTCTAAAAATTCTATGTAATTTATCATGCTAAGTATTTGTAAGAGTAGTTAGGTAGGTATGGTATATAATTTACTCTAGTCATGTAATATTTACCAAATGTTTTTTCTAATATGATTTTTCTTATATCTACTACTTTTATATCTTTAAGTGCATACAAAATAAGTATTTTAAATTTATCTACCATCACATCAGATAAATAATTATTCATTTTCATAAAATTGCTTTTTTCAAAATATTCCCTTCAACCATGTTCATAACAAAATATGGTCATCTTAGATTACTATATATTAGATTATTCTTAAATAACATGTTCTTCGGTCACTATTAGCAT
The DNA here is from genome assembly GCA_030864215.1 of Capsicum pubescens. NCBI lineage: Eukaryota > Viridiplantae > Streptophyta > Magnoliopsida > Solanales > Solanaceae > Capsicum > Capsicum pubescens. The sequence goes on along the minus strand of CM061541.1, from coordinate 78,918,645 downwards.
GGTAATCTGGATATTTTCCCTTAAACAACGCCTCTACTCTGGTTACTCCCCACCACGGCTTCTTGCCTTATTGGTTTCACCTTTAGGATGGCATAGTTCTTAGGGATTTTTCTCCGTTTCCACTTTGCTAATAAACTTCTTAACATATTATTCTTCGAATAATTCTACTATAAAGTAACTAACATGAATTTATTTTATCATACCATGATTGTTGGGAATTATGAATTTAGCTATTCATAATCATAAATAAATATACCTGTTCGGGTAGGTTTGATATTTCTGAGCTTTGTTCCTCCATAGATTTTTCCATTGAAATAAATCTGTTTTTTAATTAACTGAGCAAAATATTTATTGTGGATTTGAGAGAGTATTTGCTTCAACACATGAAGGCTTGCTTCCTCTGCTGCCTTCTATGCCTCTATTTATAATGAGAGCATTTACATGATTCTAAAAGAAACAAAAAACTTTACACGTTTCTCTATTTCTCTTAAGCTAATAAATGAGAAGAAAAAGTTAATAAAGTCTTTACAAAAGTCAAAAAAGTAGGCTACATATGGCTACCTAACATATATATCTTTTCTGAAAGTTATCTTTTTACATGTTTCTTTCTTTATTGCTCTGTCTACTTTTGCTGCTCCGTCTTCCTTTATCTTTTTATCGTATCTGTTGATTTTTTTTATCTTTTTTCTAGCTGGCATGCTTATCTCCTTGGTTCTTTTATTCTAGGTGGACTTCTGGGATAATATTATCTTCTCCATTACATCTCGAACATTGATGGTCTGGATATTTGTGTCCAATTATCTTGCAATATCTTGTCAGTAATCCGTCTGAAATAAATCCTCTCTTAATGGCTCTTGCAGTAGACTGTTTTTCTGGGTTAAGTAATGTCATTATCCATTGTCTAACATCTTCCATATCTGTTTGTCGTAGTTCTTTTGAATTTGAATAAATTATCTGATGATCTCTTGAATAATAGCTCCATATTGGGTTTCCATTGGTATAATTATTTGCTAATTCTTGAATAATTGTAGCTAGTCCAATAAGTCATTTATTTGCGTAGAAATCAGGTATTTCATTTCTGGATATCTCTGGCTGCTGCACAATATCTTCTGGTATAATCATATCTCTGGTTAATCCTATTTTTACAACTTGTATAACTGGTTTTATTTCATCGTATAATATCTCTGCCGGTGCAGTATAACATTTTATATAAAATAGATTTCCTTTGGTTATTCTTTTATAGGTGGTGAATATTTTATGTAATTCTTCCATAGCTGTTAGTTTTTCTCCGTCTTGGGTATATATGGTATTTAATAATCCATAGCTAAAATAAGTTTTTATTAAGCTTGGATTGGTTTTGGGTAGTGCAATTAGTTTGTTGTAACCTTGTAATTTTTGGATTATATAGTTTGTGTTTGGTTCTTTGATATCTGTGGCTCTGGGGTTAAGGTTTAGGAAAGCTTGCACTCTATAAATATTTTCTATGTATTTTTGGGTTGTGTAGTTATAAACTTTTTTATCTTAGTTCAGACTATCTCGGTATGTGGTAATTTGTGGGGGTATGAACAAGGGGTCTTTTTGTGTTTTTGGTATAAATGGTTTCTCAAATATCTTATTCATATTTATATTCTGATATCTTTGTCTACTGACTCCTCTGCTTGTACCTGCAATTGTAGATTGATTAACATTATGGGTTTTATAGAGTGTCCCAACGTCTCCTTCTAGATCTGGAATTGTAATGTCTTCCGATCGACATAGCTCTGCACACTGCTGAGTTAGCTGATTTGTAGCTATAGACTTCAGTTTATCTTCATTAGTCTTTAGCTTTTCTATCTCATTACCCATACTGTCCACTTTTATTGAAAGCGTAGTTAGGGTGTTGAGTATTTTTTCTAGAGTATCTTCTTCTATGATATCAGTCTGTGTAGCTTTGTCTTGATATGTAATCTGCAATAACATTTTTATTAGTACTAATTACTTCAATTGTAAATGTAAAATTTAATATATTCAATACTAGTCTCCGAATTTCTTTTGTTGTAACTGAATTTTGTATTTTCTTTGTTAGCCACCAACGTACCTGTGTATTATCTGTTCGTACAATAAACTTGTTATATACAATATATGGCTCAAATGCTAATAAACATTTATATAATGAGCATAATTCTTTTCTATTTATTTCCCATTTTATTTTTGTTTCATTAAATGTACCTTAGTAGTATCTATAGTAGTGTTCTAATTTTTCCTCTCCATATTTATATTTAAGTACTCCTTCATAACTACATTCACTAGCATCTGCTTCTACTATATATATAAATTTTCTATTTTCATCTGGAAATTGTAACTTTGGTAATTCTTTACAAAGTATTTTTATTTTTTGAACTTGTTTTTTATCTTCTTCGTTATAATTATATTCTACATCCTTTTTTAATTTTTTCTGTAAGGGCTTTAGATTTTCTGCTAATTTTGGTATATATTCTCTAACTTGGTTTACTAATCCTAAAAATGATTGTAATTTCTTTTTTGTGTCTAATTCTTCTTTCGAATTTATTATTTTTTGTACTATATGTTGTTGCATTTTTACTCCACTTTTATCTATTTGTATTCCTAAAAATTCTATCTGATTTTTCATAATTTCAGCTTTCTTTTTACTTAAACTTATTCCCGATTTTTCTATTATATCCGTAAATTGTTCCAATAATTTTAAATGTTCTTCTTTGGTCTTTGTATATAATAGTATATCGTCTATATATACTATACAATTAGGTAGTTGTTTAAAATAACTATCCATAAAATGTTGATATCTACCTAGTGCATTTTTATATCCAAATGGTAATACATTCCATTCATAAAATCTTTGTGGTACCGTAAATGCGGTTAATTCCTTAGATTCTTCTTCTAACTTTAGATGGTAAAATCCTGATTTACAATCAAATTTACTAAAATAATTATATCCTTGTATCTGTCTTATTTTTAATATCTTATTTGGTATTGGGTAATTATAAGTTATTGTTTTTGTAATTAAATTTCTATAATCAATAACCATTCTACTTTTTCCTCTTTTTTGTTTGCTATGTTTATTTACTATAAATGCTGGGCTATTATGTTTACTATTACTTTTTTGTATATATTGTTTTTCTAATAATTCTTCTATATGCATTTTAAATGCATTTTAAGAATGTCGGTGCAACTTATATGAGGGCCATGACCACCCTTTTCCATGATATTATTCACAAAGAGATCGAGGTGTATGTGGATGATGTCATCATCAAATCGAAAAGGAGTTCGGACCATTTGGGTGATTTACGGAAGTTCTTTGAAAAGCTGCGAAGGTACGACCTAAAGTTGAATCCAGCTAAGTGTTCCTTTGGAGTCCCCGCAGGAAAGTTATTGGGATTCATTGTTAGTAGGAGAGGTATAGAGCTGGATCCGTCCAAGATAAAGGCAATCCAAGACTTACCACCTCCCAAGACCAAGAAGGGTGTAATGAGTTTCTTGGGAAGACTCAATTACATCAGTCGATTCATAGCCCAATCCACGATCATTTGTGAACCAATATTCAAGTTACTGAAGAAGGATGCCGCCACCGGATGGACAGAAGAATGTCAGAAGGCTTTTGACAAAATTAAGGAGTATTTGTCTAACCCACCAGTATTGGTTCCACCAGAACCGGGAAAACCGTTACTGCTATATCTATCTGTTATGGATAATGCATTTGGATGTGTGTTAGGACAGCACGATGATACAAGGAGGAAAGAGCAAGCCATTTACTACCTGAGTAAGAAGTTCCCACCGTACAAAGCTAGGTATACATTGTTGGAACGGACTTGTTGTGCGTTGACCTGGGTTGCGCAATAGTTAAGGCACTACCTGTCCGCGTATACCACGTACTTAATTTCGAGAATGGATCCACTCAAGTACATATTTCAGAAGCCAATGCCTACTGGAAAGTTGCCAAAATGGCAGATCTTGTTGAGTGGGTTTGACATTGTGTACGTGACATAAAAAGCTGTTAAAGGACAAGCTTTAGCTGATTACCTCGCAGAAAATCCAGTAGATCAAGATTACAGGCCGCTCACGACCTACTTTCACGATGAAGAGGTGTTGTTTGCAGGAGAAGACATCCCAGAGTCATATGATGGATGGAGGATGTTTTTCGATGGAGCAACGAACTTCAAAGGAGTCGAAATTGGAGCAGTCCTAGTTTCAGAAACAGGTCAACACTACTCAATCTCAGCAAAGATTAGGTTTCCTTGCACGAATAATATGGCAGAATAAGAGGCTTGCATTCTCAGGCTTAGGATGGCAGTAAACATGGACATTAAAGAGCTATTGGTGATAGGAGATTCAGATTTTTTGATCCATCAGGTGCAAGGAGAATGGACCACCAAGAATGTCAAAATCCTTCCTTATGTACAATGTGTTAAGGAATTGAGAAAAAGGTTTACGAAGATAGAATTCAGGCATGCCCCTCGTATTCAAAATGAGTTCGTTGATGCCTTGGCTATACTATCTTCAATGATTCAGTATCCAGATAAGAATTACATCGATCCCATCAAAGTGGTTATACACGAACAATAAGCTTATTGCTTCCATGTTGATGAAGAGCCAGATGGAAAGTCGTGGTACTACGATATTAAGAGGTTACTTGAAGAAGGAGGATATCAAGAAGGCGCTACTGACAAACAGAAGAGGACTTTAAGAAGGATGGCTAATCACTTCTTTCTCAACGGGGAAATCCTATATAGGAGGACTCCAGACCTAGGATTGCTACGACGTGTCGATGCCACGGAGGCCACGAGATTGTTAGAGGAGATACATGCAGGAACCTGTAGACCCCACATGAACGGTTTCATGCTTGTGAAGAAGATTTTGAGAGCAAGATACTTTTGGATGACTATGGAGAGGGATAACATTCGATTCGTACAGAAGTGTCACTAATGTCAAGTTCATGGAGACTTTATACGAGTTTCACCAAATGAACTCAATGTGATGGGTTCTCCCTGGCCGTTTTCTGCTTGGGGAATGGATATTATTGGGACCATAGAGCCTCCTGCGTCCAATGGACACCGTTTCATCTTGGTCGCTATCGATTACTTCACAAAGTAGGTTGAGGCCGCAACACATAAGGCCGTAACAAAGAAGGTGGTAGCATATTTTGTTCGCAACAACTTGGTCTGTCGGTTTGGAATTCCAGAGTCAATCATAACAGATAATGAAGCCAATTTTAATAGCAACCTGATGAGAGAGATTTGCGAAAGGTTTAAGATCTCTCATCGAAATTCCATGGCTTATCGACCACAAATGAATGGAGCGGTTGAAGCTGCAAACAAGAATATCAAGAGGATCTTGAGGAAAATAGTGGACGGTAATAGGGAATGGCATGAGAAATTGCCATATGCTTTACTTGGGTATCGCACCACAATCAGAACTTCTACTGGGGCAACTCCCTACATGTTGGTTTATGGGTCGGAAGCAGTGATACCTGCAGAAGTAGAGATACCTTCATTGAGAGTCATTCAGGAGATTGGTCTACATGACGCTGAATGGATTCATAGCAGGATCGAGCAGTTGATGCTCATTGATGATAAGAGGTTGGATGCCGTCTGTCATGGTCAACTCTACCAAAATAGAATGATCAAGGCGTTCAACAAGAAAGTCAAGCCTCGTCGATTCACACCGGGACAGTTAGTATTGAAGAAGATATTCCCTCACCAAGATGAAGCCAAAGGAAAATTTGCACCAAATTGGCAAGGTCCTTACATAGTTCACCGAGTACTCTCAGGAGGAGCTGTAATCCTCGAAGAAATGGACGGCACAATAAGCACGTAGTCGATCAACTCAGACGCCATCAAGAAGTACTACATTTGAAGACATTAGGACTAGTTGTTTCTTTGTACTTTTGCATTTTTCTCTAATGTAACAGAACTACGTATTAGCCTTATTTCCCACGGCGTGATACGTAGGAAGCCCACATAGGGTTTTATTTTCCTTAGAAAACACAAAAACATCATCATTTCATGTATTTAGAACTACGCTCGACCTGACTTCCCACGGCGGGATACGTAGGCAATCCACATCGGATTCGGTCCCTTCATATTTTACCTTTTCATTGTACAGAACTACGGCCTGACCTAATTCCACTTAGATACGTAGGCAGCCTGAGTCAGGCTCGGTCACTGCATTTCATATTTTCAGTTCTTCTATTATATTTGAACTACGTCATGACCTGATTCCACTGGGATACGTAGGTAGTCTGAGTCAGACTCGGTCGTTATATTTCATCTTTTCTTTTTCCACCTTCGAACTACGTACAGACCTGATTCCTATTGTAAGGATACGTAGGCAACCTGAAAGATTTGGTCTTACCTTTAGGAAAATCCCCTGTCGCTCGTAGTATAGCCCCAGAATATAAGCGATCTCACCTCCAGAGTCGTCATAGCATCAAAAAAGTCAGAGGAGTTCCATCCAAAGGATAAAGCCGCGAGAATCACAACGAGGAGCTGAGGCCAACGGATTTCGAAACATATCATAATCTAAAAATGACAAAGGATTACTATATATACTTAATATATACGTAATATATTTGCGAAAACATATATACATATATATATATTTTTCACCATACTTTCAACTTCCCCACCTACTGAGACTCGAGGTTTGGGAGTGGTTGAGCAACCGAGGGAGTGTTGGAGAATTTCGTAAATAAAGCCAGGATTCCTAAGTTGACACAAATCAACACCCCCTCCCAACTAAGAATTTTTCTTTGAGCACAGGAAAATAGGAATTGGAAGGCTACGTCAAGTCAAGCTTTGGGATAGGATCAGGGGCATCTTGCGTCTTATCACCACGACAAAAGCCAAATATTATTCCCTTCCTTTATTTTCTTTACATACATTGATACTAATCCTCACAAACTCTAATAGTTTTATTCGAATTCTTTCGCAGGTACATTTTGAAGAACCGGGTTGAAAACTAAGAAAAGAGGATCCTCATAGGAAGATTAGGTTATTTACTTGTCCCAACAAAATTTCGCCAATCGGAGCCAACCACCTGACTGCGTCGAATAACTTTGCTAATCGGAGAATCATCGTCTAACTACCCCGAATAACTCCGCAAATCAAAGAATGTCGTCTGACTTCAATAAAGTTAAGTTTCGCACTCTAAAGGATTGTATATAAGCAAACAAAGTCAAGCTTCCGCATTCCAAAGGACTGTATATAAGCAAACAAGTCGAGCTTTCACATTTTGAGGAATGTATATAAGCAAACAAAGTTGAGTTCCACATTCCAAAAACTGTACATAAGCAAGCAAAGCGATCCTCTGCCATATCAGAGGATACAAATGAGCAATACAACTCTCTGCCATATCGGGAGTTGTGCACCAGCAAGGGGGACGCCCCGCCAAAAATCAAAGAATGTATATCAGCGAAGCAACACTCCGACATATCGGAGAATCGCATTTCAGCAAACAAAGCACAGTCTGGCAATCAGAGGCGCACACCATAGCAAACGCACAAGAAAGCCACTATCACAACAGCATCAAGTTCCAACAGCAATACCGTCATCTCGTTCAGACTGAGGGACGCTTTGAAAAATATGGGGCAGTTTACTTTTGGGAAAATATCCCCCGTCAGAGGCTATTTACATTTCAGCCAACAGAGGTTATTTACATTTCAGTCGACGGAGGATATTTACATTTTAGCCGACGGAGGCTATTTATAGTTCAGCAGACGGAGGCTATTTACATTCAAGCAGTTGCTTAGCCGACGGAGGCTATTTACAGTTCAGTCGGCGGAGGCTATTTACATTTCAGCCGACGGAGGCTATTTACATTTCAGCCGACGGAGGCTATCTACATTTCAGTTATTGCCCCGCCAGTCGGAGGCCTCCAAAAATGAAAAAAATACTAGTTTGAATATCTAAACTCTACTCTTTACATTACGATTTCAATTTACAATTTTTCAAACAACAGGTACTTTTCACCCTGTTACCTGTTTTGCAGGATCATGCAGTACAACGTGGAACTACCCTTTTAGCAGCAAACTGGGGCAAGCTAGCGGAATGTCAAGCATCCCTAGCTACGTCAAGGATTCCGACGAACAAACTCAACTCGACTCGACTCAAGTTTCAATTTTCGTAAAAAAAATTGGTGTCATCACCCAGTGCCATCTTAATTCGACACTGGGGCAATTTGTAAAAATTCACAATCTCTTTCTCTTTCGAAATCCTCAACAGATATTTTATCCAACGTCTTCTCATCCCCAGTTAATATCGAGACTTGCAACCATATCCACTCATTTCGTGCTATGATTTTTCTTATCATCCTCGAAAGAACCCAGTGTCGCCATAATCCTACACTGGGGAAAATTTTGATAATCATCAAAATTTTGTTATAATTCGAACTACAAATGGCCTGATTTCTCGTGAAGCCCGAGATATGTAGGCAGCTCGGAAGCCGGAGCCCGACCATAATCTTCCAAATATTTTGCTTTGTTTAAGACAAAATTGGTTGCGTCAACGTGATTGCCCAAAGATATTCACACAAATCTTCGGTCACTCAGGGGCAACTGTTGACACCCAATGTTGGCTCGCCCTTTTTCCTTAATTACTTTTACCGATGCTCCTTGGCCATAAATAATTTTCAAGAATTAAATAAAAATAAGATTCAAATTTTTATTTCTATTTCTAAAAATTTTAATAAGAGGGGATTTTTTTTCATAATATAAAATATTTTAATTAAATGTAATTAAATATTTTAACGAATAAAAATATATATATTTTGGTATTTGCATTCGCATCCTTTCTAACTTTATTTTCTTGCACAATATTGTGATCAAATATGTATATTTTTATTACATAAAATATATCTTTTTAAATATACATATTTTTATTATATTCTTGATTTTTATGTATATTTTGTTACATTCTTATTTTTACACACGTATATATGTTGTTGTTAATATTAAAGCACACACAAAAAAAAAGATATCAAATTGGACGCCCATGCAAGTTATGTCTATAATTTATATACGCAAATGCTAAAATAATTTTTAGGATACCAGTAAGCATCGAAAAATTTAATTTCAATAGAAAAAAAAATATCCGGGCTAGCAATAATTTAATTTCATTGTTATTTCACTCGAGCTCAACTCTCATTTTATAAATTTCAATCAAAAGACTGAAAATTAGCCCAAAACTCAGTACAATTTCTATGACCGCTTCGTCACTCCGCCTCAACAAATACGATTTAACCCGATCTAACGATTTATTTGTAAAACCCGAAAGGTCCCAAAAATATGTAGTTATTTTTTATATATGATGTATTTTTATTTAACTGTCTATTTATTTATGTATTTATTTTTTCTCTTTTTCCCTTCACTTTAAATTAAATTCGAACCGTTCAATCAAATGTTGAATGGATTGAAAATAGTCGTTTTAAGACTGACCTGTCACATATTTATTCGTATATGCATACATTTTTATTTTTCTTATTTGTCGCTATTATTTTTAAGAGTAATCTTTTACGATCGTCTGATCAAAAGATCAGACGGATCAAAACGAGTTCAAAATTATCCGACCAGTACAAATTAATCTATTCCTTTAATTCTTCTTCCCAATTCGAGGGTCCCGAATATATATATATATATATATATATATATATATTAATTTACCCTTTTATATATATATATACATATTTTTGAATTTAGACTGTTCCGATCAAATCGGACGGATCAAAATAATCACTTCTCAGTTAACTCTTTATATTTACCCATTATATAGGATTTATAACTTATTTTTATTTATTTATTTATTTATTATTTTATTTTTATATATATTAAAACATGGAATGTCCGATCAAGCGATCAAGCGGTCCATATTTTAGTCAAATAAACGGTACAAACAATTGTATCCCTTTAACCAAAATTCAGGATAACGTAAAGTCTACTTCCCCAAAAAGTCATTGACCTTTCCCATCCATCTTTTCCAAAACACACGAAAAAAAAAAATCAAATGTCCTTCTCTTTCTCCTCCTTCCTTTTCTCCATCACCCCCAAAATACAAACCCTAATCGACATAGCTTGCGGCCATGGCAGACGCAGCTGCTACACCTGCCAAAATCTTTCCTCTTTCTAAACATCTAGCCCATTGAATTCGCGAGAATCAGAAAAGACAGGTCCCAATTTGGTGCAACAATTCAAAATCAGTTTCAAATCCGAGTTTTGAAGTTCGAAAATTACCAAAAGGGAGGTTCATATGGAGTTTCGAATGGGGATTTTCTCCATATGGAGTTTCACCCATTGGAACTCTTCTCTTGTGTTTAAATCCACACTTTCAAGTCCGAATTTCGGGTATAAATACCGGTGCGGAGGAGTGCAAAACTCAGTTTTTGGAGAGTTTGGAAAAACAAGAAAGATAAAGAAGAAAATTCGAATAGAGCTTTTTTTTTTAATTATTTGTGTTTCTTCATTAATGAAACGACTACTACTCTAAGGGGCCGTTTGGTGTGCGGTATTAAAGTAAATAATCTCGAGATAAAATAATAATTTTGGGATAAAATTTTAAATTTCTTTGTTTGGCTATCAATATTCGGAATAACTTATTTCGGGACTAATAAATAGTACCGGGATAAGTTATCCACACATATGGTGGTATTACTATCCCAACACAATTTATCTTTGGTATAAAATTATAAAATGACAAAAATACCCTCAGATGCTATGATTTTCATTTCACACACACACACACATATATATATGCTTGCAGTGTGAGTATATTTCAGTTCAAAGAAAGAAATGATAGATCAAGGTATTATTTCAGTTCAATGTATATTTTCATTTCATTTCACACATATATATATTATTTATTTATGAATATATTATACGTTAAATTTATTTGAATAATTATTATGTTTATTTATATATTTTGATTTCTCTAAAAAATAATAAAAATATCGACTCCATTGTTGAATTACATATTTTAAATTAAATAATGTTTTAATCACTTGAAAATTGGTATTGTATATATCAATTAAAATGAATTTTAATACTCTATATTATATGAGTGATATGTGTTTAAATGAAGTGACATAAACAACAAATGTTGGAAGTTTTTATTTCATACTAAATAAGATGTAGTAAGATTTTTTAAAAATACATACGACATAATCATGGGAAGGCACACGCAAAAAAATTAAAGCTAAATAAGATGAAAGTTTTAATTTTAAAATACATACGGTATAATCATGAAAATGCACACACACAAAAAAATTAAGCTAAATAAGATAAAAGTTTTATTTTTAAGAATAAATATTTAAAGCTTGAAAAGAAATTATATATAAAAAAAAATAATTAAGATGGAGGATATTTTTGTAATCAATTAATTTATTCTTAGAAATTATACAATGCATATTATTTTGAATACAACAAATCAAATATTCAATAAAAAATAATTTTAATATAACTTATCCCATTATAACTTATTTCGTTATGACTAATTTCAACATAACTTATATTCACACCAAGCCACCCTAAAAAGAAATTGCTACTAGCAGTTGAAAGTAAGGGGTGAATTTCTTTAACCAAAAAAAAAAAAAAAAAGGGTTGAATTTCTTTGGGGCCAAAGCCCCTCAATTCGTCCAAAGGACAAAGAACCAAATGATACTAAAAACAAAATACTTGAAAGGCAAGGTTAGGATTGAAAGGCTAAAAGAAAGACATTATTCTGTGGTCCTATTTATTATGAACTGCCAAAATCCAAGGGTACCTTCTTGAATGATGTTCATTGGTCAATTGTTTACACGTGTCCATAGCATTCATCCAATATACTTCGTTCGTCTTTACTTATCACATTTTGAGTTGAGCATTTATTAAAAAAATAACTAATAATATTATTATTTTATTATAATATCTCTATTAAATGATTCTTACATAATATCTTGAAATTAATTTTTTAAAAAAATTAATATTAAGGATAAAATAAAAAAAAGAAAGTTATCTTCTTTTGATATATCAAAAATAATAAGTAAAAGAAGAAATCCAATTAGAAAATCAGTGATAAGTAAAAACGAATGGAGAAAGTAATAAACTAGATACAAGAGCGTCTGTATCAGCACGGGCCCAATATATATATTACTTTTTTTTATTCAAATTTATGTGACACTGATATAACTTATTTTTAAAAATAGTCAATCAAATAATTATTCAAATATGTGTGATATGATTTAATGGAAATTTTTAAGTCTTTTTCTTGCTTAAACTTCATGTTTTCTAAAAATATTGTTGTCACGTAAATTAAGAAAAAAAAGAACACACCAAAAATTATGATGTCCATGGTGTTATAATCCTATAATCTAATTTGTCTTAGAAATTTAAGAAAAAGTTAAGTTCACAATTTATTAAATATTATAAACAATTTAGAAATTAAATTCAACATTATAAGTGACGTGTAAAAAATTTAATTAATTTTGCTAATTAAATCTAACATTTACCTTAGTTATCAATGAAAATTTAGAGTGAAAATATTACAAGAAAAGCGTACAAATATACAAATACAAAAACAATTAAAAAAAATGATACAAATTTTTGTAAAAATATATACACTACACAACATTATGATCAAGACTATAAGAAGAAAAAATATAAAAAATCATATAAAAGAGATTATCGTCCTAAGAAAAAATATTATTTAAGAAAATCAGAAGCAAGAAAATCATATCTAAATAGACAAAAACATGTAAGAAAATTTAATACCAATAGAACTTTAAAAAATAGGTTGTTTTGTTGAAAAAATTGTATATCTTTATCTACATCTATTACCTCTTTCAGATGTTGTCTTAAAATCATTTTTGGTCTATTTATTATTTTAGATAACTTATTATTTGTTAATCTATCTTGGGTAAAGCTTGATCTAGGCTTGCTTGTGGATATTGAAAAAAGGTTCATGTTTGTGGTTTAGTTATTTTTATTTTTTCTTTCTCAGAGGTTAACTCTTTAACTGCTCAATTAACTCTTCTGTGTTTTTGTCTTGACTATCTTGTTTTTCTAGCTTAGCTTTTTCTTTGATTACCTTTTTTAGATTCTTATTAAGTTCTAGTAGTAATAATATTATGGTATTGTTTTATTTTATAATGAAAAAGTCTGTTTTTTCTTGTGGTTGATGACTTGATAACTCTTCGGGATTTGGTTGATTTTTTTCTGTTCTTTTTAAGATGATTTTATAAAGTTGTTCATTTAGCTGATCATTCGTGAGAATGCTATATTCTTTATTTGTTTAAGATTTTTTCTTATTTCTTGTAGTTCCTTTTCAAAAATTTATATTCGATCACACTTTTATCTTTATTAGTTAGATTTTGAATCTTCTTTTCCAATTCTGATTGCTGATTTTTTAAGAAATTAGATTTTTTTTTTCTATTTTGTCTAAAAGTTTCTTCTGTTTGTTTTGCAGGTCTTCAAAGATTTCTAATGCTTTTATTATTCTATTATTATCTTTTTGAATAGTTTCTCCTAGATTTATTATAAAATTTGTAATAGTATTTAGTTGTGGATCTTCTCCATGCAATACGTATTCTTCATTGTTAAAATTACACCTAGGAATTGAATTATCTTTTAAACGTTTGTATTTCTTTTCTGTCTGTATTTTTAGATCTAAATAATTTAGTTTCTTGAAGGTATCTATTGTTTGTTCTAACGGAATAGGTACTTTACACTATTCTCCCTGATGTTTTATTCTTCTGTTATGAAGTTCTATATCACTTTTAATACCTTCTAATTTTCACCTTATTGCATCTATATATTCTCTAAACGTAAACGGTAGCGGTGTTTCTATTGCTTCTAATATTGCTAAATAATTACTTAAAACTTTCTCTTCAACTATAGCTTGCCCTCTTTGTCTTATTTCTCTATTTAAATATCAATACTTTATATGTATTCTTTTAGCAAATGAATGTCTTTTCATTAACATTATTTCTGAATTTAGTTCAAACGGTACCTGATCAAGACACACCAAATCTGTTGATGGCTGACACTTTGTCAAAAAGTGTAGGAAGAATTCTCTCACCTAATTTTCAGACGACCAAGATTTTTTCTATACAAGCTATTCATCCTTCTATGTAACATTTCTTACATTTTGCTCTTTTATTTTTACTTGAAAATCATTTACATTTAAAACACTGATTACTGTCTAATCCTTTACTTCTTTCAAATTCATGTTCACAGTCTTCTATAATATTGACTAAATCATGATATTCTAGGTTTATCTTTTCTAATCCTATTTCATTTATAAACTATTCTCCTTCAGAATCTGAGGAATTTAAAGAATCTTTTTCTTCTTCAAATGCTTTCATACTCGTATTTCAACAATATCTTCTTTAATCACACCTGGGACAACACAATAGTCCTTTCAATTCTCGTCAGACTTTTTAAATTTCTAGAAATTTACAGATTAATTTATTGTTATTGCTAAAATATTTGCATGTGCAATTTTACCCTTTATCACATTCGAGTGATTTATCAAATTTTATTTTATTTGATTTATTTGAGTTACTCAGATTAACTTCTTTTGATTCATCTTTAAGATATTTGTATTCAGTTAATATAGGCTTTATTATTATCGGTGACTGAGTGATATTACTTGCAAAGATTATTCAATCCGTAGTAGCAAGACAACCTCCGTTATTTTGTACCATAAAATCTAATCCTATTACAAAGGTTGCTCTTATATTTAAGTCTCTTACTAATATTTCATCAAGTTTGTATGATGGTTGATAGAATTTTTCGCAAGTGTTAACAAAACTTATTCTTGCTCTAAGTATATATTTTGTATAAGTGTTGAGATTCCATCCATATGCATGAATTCTTGTGGCATTGGCAATTCTTCAATCAGTCTTGGTGGTAAAATTTTGCTATTTAATACACTTTTTGTACATCCTGAATCTACTATAGCTAGTGTTGCTACTTCGTAGTCTTTAATTTTTATTCTTGTTAAGACTTTAACTGTACTAATCTTTTAATCTTTATTACATATAATTCCTTCAAATGATATATTCATTAATCTTTTTTGTTGGTATTTATTATCCGTCCTTCTCTCAATGGATGTATTCATTAGTTCTACTTCTAATGCTTCTTCTTTTTTAACTGCTTATTTATGCTTCTCAATGTTATCTATCCTCACTTCTAACTTTCTTAGTCTTTCTTTCAGTCGTAATATTCTTTCTTCAGTCATTCTAGTCATTGGCTCTTGTCTATTTAAATTTCTTAAATTATTTTCTGGTATTTGAACTTCTGAGATTTTTTCTATACAAGCTATACATCCTTCTATGTAATATTTTTTTACATTTTGCTCTTTTATTTTTATTTGAAAAATATTTACATTTAAAACACTGATTACTGTTTAATCCTTTACTTCTTTCAAATTCGTGTTCACAGTCTTCTATAATATTGACTAAATCATGATATTCTAGATTTATCTTTTCTAATCCTATTTCATTTATAAACTCTTCTCCTTCAGAATTTAAGGAATTTAAAGAATCTTTTTCTTCTTCAAATGCTTCCACTCTTTATAGAATATATATTTTCATTGTCTAACATATATTCATCTACACTTATTAGATTTTCGTTTACATCTTCTATTAACTGCGCATTTCTGAATTTACTATTATTTCTTTTTGGACAAGTATTTGCCAAATGGTCTATACTTCCGCAAGTAAAATATTCTAGCCTATTTTTATAAGTTCTATTGGTATTAAATTTTCTTACTTGTTTTTGTCTGTTTAGATATGATTTTCTTGCTTTTGATTTTCTTAAATAATATTTTTTCTTAGGGCGATAATCTCTTTTATATGATTTTTTATATTTTTTCTTCTTATAATCTTGATCATAATGAAGGGGGCCTTGGAGTAAATGGTAAAATTGTTGCCGTGTGGCCAGGAGGTCACGGGTTTAAGCCTTGAAAATAGCCTCTGGCAGAAATGCAAGATAAGGCTGCGTACGATATACCCTTGTGGTGGGGCCCTTTTCCGGACACCGCGCATAGCGATAATTTTAGTGCACCGGGCTGCCCTTTTTTATAATCTTGATCATGATGTTGTGTAGTGTATATTCTTACTATATATAAGTGTGAGTTAGCACACAACACATAGTTATCATGTGTGCTTGTTGGAATTAGTAGTTTGTTTAAGGGTATTTTAGGTATTTTGCATTTTATTGTTCTTTGAAGTTGTTGCACTTAGACGCTATATCAGAAATCAGTTTCAAATCCAAGTTTTGAAGTTCGAAAATCACCAAAAGGGAGGTCAAAAGGCTGTGAAATTGGGATTTCGAATAGGGATTTTCTCCATATGGAGTTTCACCCGTTGAAACTCTTCTCTTGTGTTTAAATCCAGACTTTCACGTCCGGATTTTTGGTATAAATACCGATCCGGAGGAGTGCAAAACTCAGTTTTTGAAGAGTTTGGAAAAACAAGAAAGATAAAGAAGAAAATTCGAATAGAGCTTTTTTTTAAGGTGGAAAGTCCGAGAAAGGGAAAACTTGAAAAAAAAAAAAAGGTAAAGAAAGTTGGAGATTAAAGGAAAATCGGACTATATTCACAAAGATTTCACTAGAAAAGTCACAAAAAGGGTTGTTGGTTTCTTCTCTTAATTTTGGTGTTTGATCGAGTCCTGAAATTTGAGTTTTGGCGGCCGAAACACTCGACATGAAGCCCGAGTTTTCTGCACAATACAATGTGCGAACCCGCCTCCTTTTCGTTCTTTTCTTGCTAGCTTTCCCCTTCATCTACTCTAATTCTATAAAACTGATCTTGAAGTAATATTGTTTGTTGTTGCGTTTTGGTCCCGTAAACGAATATTTCGGTCTGTTTTTATTACATTTGTTTGCATACAAGTTCATGGGTATGAAAATATGAGGCGTGGATTGGTTTCAATTTCGGTTGTGCTAGTTTGTTTTCTGTTGAGTCTAGTCCAACACATGATTTTATTCATGGCTGTCCGTTTCACGTGGGTAGGGCCTGGAACAGTTTGTTGGGTGTTGTAGCAAGTTTCGTTCCAAGTGGTCTGTTGTAAAACAGTCATTCCTTTATAATAAAGACGGAGGTTGAAATTTGAAGTCACTGTTTAAATTAGCCGGTTAAAGATTGTGTGTATTTTGACTAAGTTGTTAAAGACAATTGTTACCATTTTAATTTTATGAGCACTGCACTGTTTGGATTAAATGAGTAGGGGAATAGCCTCAAATCAAGTTTTGCTTCACTTCTGCCCATGGTTCAAAGTTGGAAGTAATATATTTCATTTTTTTGCGAAGGCGCTTCACTCCTTTGTATAACTTAACATTATCTTCACGTAAGCGATTTTCTTATAATCACAATTTGTAAGAACCTTGACTAGATCATACCTGGAAAAGGATGAGAAAAGTTAAATCCTTAATAGAGTACTATCAGAAGGCAGCATTGTTACTGTTTTGAATGTTGCAGGGAGTACAGATTGTTAAGATATAGTATGTTGGTGTTGCAATTTGACGTTGATGTGAGATATATGGACAGTTTCAGTGAATGAATTGAAATGCTCCATCCATTAATAATAACTTTCTAATCGATTGATAATAATTTTCTATGTGTGGTACCTGATGAATACCCAAATGCTAGTGTCAGATGTGGTTAATGATTGCTGGTGTTTTGGTTTACACTTCTTGCTATGTATTCGGATTTATGGAACAGAAATGATAGGAAGTATAACATTCCTTGAGTAAATGAGCTTTAGTAAGACGACTAGCGGAAGTAGTATCGTATTGATAATGTAGTGTTTGTTGGCACAATGCTGATTTGAGGCTTAAGTGTGAATCTAATCTTGTGCTTTGGTGCTTTTGTTTCAATGTGCAATAGTGGAAAACAATTCATCGTAGTGCAGGGTAGGATATATAAAAAACAATCATCTTAGTTTGAGTGGCACATTTAGTCTATTTACTCTCACTGGTCTTTAATAACAAAGTTGGGGGTGATGTTATTTGAGGAACGTTGATTGTTGGATTCATTTATGAACTTTCTTGGCATTTTAAATCACAGTCCTATCATCTTGCATTTTTCTGTGGTTAAATCTCTTATCAAGTCATGTTAGATAAAGCTTTCTCTTTATTTTTCATTATTTCAATCTGTTCGAACTTCATAATATTCAATTTCTTTATGCGTTGCTCAACTCCTTTGGTTACGAACTATACTTTGTTGTTCATTCACTCTATTCCAATTTATTTTTAATTCTTATCTTTCCTTTGATGCATGTGACATTATTGCGAGTCCACTTGGACTCCGTTTTTTCCTCGCATCCAAACTTTGCGCGTCCAAACCTCAACCAAAGTCCCCAAAACGGATACAAAAGGCAAGGCTGTATACGCGTGTATACAGAAGATATACACCAGATATACAAAACGCTGGAAAGTACATTTATTGTACCTTAAATCATTTTTTAATATCGTGGTGTTCGGGCTAACTTGTGCGCACCTCGACTTATTCCACGAGACACCTGTCATAACCCCCCCACAAAAAAATCACTAGTAGGTGTTAGCCATTTGGTCTAGAGCTAGTTTCTAAGGAGGTCTCTTAAATGGTCCATTACTTTGTTTTCACTTTCCACCTTATCAAGTACTTTGGTTATGGGGTTCTTTGATAAAAGAAGTGTATGGTGATGCATCAGCAAGTTTAATGGTGCAAAACAGTTCAGTATACACTTGAGAGGCTACCTTGAATCTACTCTCAATTAATGTGAAGGACTTTATCGGCTATCACTGTTTTGGGTGAGCAATGGGATGAATAAAATATAAGAATAGGTCAAAGTTACAATTTGAACTAATTGAGCTAATAGCAGGGTGGATAAATATAATTTGATGAACTGAGAGTTAAGCGTGATATCCCGAGGTTTGGGTAATTTAATTTCGTTATATGTTGTTTATTTCTAAATAATATATTATTCACTTGTCTTTTCCCTTTTGAGCCCTTTAAAACTTAAGGATTTGGTTTTTTTTCACCACTGTTAGCTTAATGAATCATATGCTATTATTTGCCTTAGGAAGGCTTATGTATTATGTGTCAACTCTCTAGCTGTCCTTTCCTAAAGAATAAGAGCGCTTTACTTGGAACATTTCTGTTATAGTTTTAGCTATAAAATAGTTTTCTTGTTAAATTCATTGATTTCCATAAGTGACGTATCTCTAATGAGTAATGTTCATTTATATTCTTAATTAAGTCATAATATTGTATAATCGGTTCCTAATTTCATCATTTTTCTATTTCATGTGAACTCGGGAGCTGGAGTTCCGCAGTGGAACTCATCTTTGACGCAAGCATCGGGTCAATCGTCGCTAGGATTGCAAGAGCCTCGGTGTCGCAAAATTAGAAGCCCAAACTCTTAAATGGAGTCTAGTATCTCTTTATCTTCTTTAAATTTAATGTATACTTGTCATGTTGAATTTTAGAATGATGCTAACTCTTGTTATTGATTTTTTTTTAGATAACTTTACTTAATTGTTACATTTATGGTATCTTGTTATTTGTCGATCCTTTAGAAGTAGTTTTAATATTCTGACTTTTGCAAATAACTATCGCTAAGGAAAATATACTTTTATCATAATCGACTAATTCTTTTTGGAAAACTCATTACCGATATCTTAAATGAGATTAGCATAACAACCTTCACATCTTCTTTAAAATATAACAAAGGATAAGAATAAATAAAATTTCAGTTTTAGAAGTTATTAAAATTTTATATTTTCCCCAAAAAGAATGTATTTATCAACCTTAACTTTTTCGGTATATAATTCTAATGTTCAAGCTATTTTATATTTTAATATTCATTCGGGTTTTCAGATTTTCGGTAGATTAGAAATGCAAGGTATATATATTCATCCGCTATCGCATACAAGGTATATCATTTCATACAATAATTATTTTGTTACTATTATCGACAATTATTATTATTAATATTATTATTAATATTATTACTATTATTGTCATATCGAAACTATCGTCATTATTTTAATTCATTATTATCAATATTATTATTATTATTATTATTATTATTATTATCATCATTATCATTATCATAATTGTTATTACTATCACTATTACTTTTTCATATTTTCCACACATCCATAATCCAACATTCATTTTTTCACCCTTTTGAAAGTACGTTTCACAAATAAATTCTCATGCCATAAGATACTTTATTTACTCCATAAATAATTATAGTTAACTATTTAAATTCACATATCTCTCCAATTTCTCCTATAGAATTACAAGATTTTAAATTTTATAATATATATAAATTATATTATCATCCTTTTCATACTTAAAATGCATGTATATTTTGCGATAACTGCATTACTTTCTTTGTACGTGGTTGCGCCATGTTTGATATACTTTAAATTTTCTTTTGAATAATAAATAATAACAAAGTTTTCTTATCATCATTTTAAGCAAATGACAAAATAACATTTTCCTAAACTAAGCATAAGGACTATCTTCGGATAGGCTCTGAGGGGTGCCTAACACCTTCCCCTCGAGTGACCAAAACCCTTACTCAGAATCTCTAAAACGTTTCGATAGACTAAAACAGAGTTTTACAGTAAAAAAATATTTTTTTCTAATTTTCCCTAAAAGTTAGGTGGCGACTCTAAAAAATAATTTTTTAATCCCAAGAGTCACGACACCCCATCATACGTCGTGTGTTGTTTCATCCGGTTCGAAATAGGGCTCGACAGAATGACGACTCTGCTGGGGATCCTTTGAACTTAGGTTTTAACCTTAACATGCTTAGTTTAGGATCGTGTGCTTTACTGTGTTATTTGCTTGCTTATTTTTCATATCATGCCTTCTGTGAAAGGACGCGAGTCAAATCCGAACTCGCGTTCCTAATTTGTTTGTATAACACTACTTGTTATCGGTTTATCACTTGCATTATTCCTATCGAGTCTTGGACGTACACAATCCACACACTGAACACGCGAGGGGTGTACCTGCACTCCTCCGAAACCTCTTCGGATTCCTTAGTTTCAGAGTTGGTGCAGTTAGGTTAGTGCACCTTCTCGCAACTATTCAGTCCCACTCTTGAACATTTAGAAGAAAAAGATCTTACTCTAGTGATAGGTCATATTGCATACATCTTAGGCGGAACGATCCAGGGTATCATTCCGCAGTTAGGAAACCACCCTTCGTGTTAACGGGTCCTCCACGAACCCAACGACGGTATATGTGTGGAATGATTAATTGATCCAAATATTAAAAACGTAATAAATTCAAGACATTGAACTTACCATACCCTTTTCTTTGCACAGATGGAAATCAACCAGAATCTCGCCAACATCCATATGCTGACTGACATTCCCCATATCCTAAGACACTGGTGGGGAAACATCCGAGTGGCGCATGGCGGAGAGATGTTTGCGCATTTGGGATCTTTGACAGATCTAATGGAGATAAGGGCAGATACACTTTTGATTCCTAGTCGAGTTCTGTGACCCGACTACGGTTACTTTCAGATTCAGGGACTTCGAGATCACACCCACCTTAGAAGAGATCAGCCAAATGGCTAATTTGCCATTGACAGGACCGGTACCTTTGGCCTCCCGTATTACTGCAGGTAGCCATTTTCTTCGCAACATAGGGTTGAAAGTTGGCACAGGCTTGAGAATGGTTGAGGCAGGCTGGGTAAGCCTGGTTTATCTCTTCGAGAGGTTCGGTAGAAGAGAAAGTTATATAATGTCTTAGAACTTAATAATTTTAGTTTATTTTGTTAAAAAAGTTGTATATCTTTATCTACATCTACTACCTCTTTCAGTTGTTGTCTTGAAGTTGTTTTCGGTCTATTTATTATTTTAGATAACATATTATTTGTTAATCTATCTTGAGTGAAGCTTGATCTAGGCTTGCTTGTAGATGTTGAAAAAAGGTCCATGATTGTGGTTTAATTGTTTTTACTTTTTCTTTCTTAGGGGTTAACTCTACTCGCTTTAACTGCTCAATTAACCCTTCTATGTTTTTGTCTTGACTAACTTATTTTTCTAGCTGATCTTTTTCTTTAATTAACTTATCTATGTTTTTATTAAGTTCTAGTAGTAATAATACTATGGTATTATTTTGTTTTATAACGATAGAGTCTGTTTTTCTTTGTGGTTGATGACTTGTAATCCTTCGGAATTTGGTTGAATTTGTTCTGTCCTTTTTAAGATGGTTCTATAAAGTTCGTCATTTAGCTGATCATTCATGAGAGTGCTATATTCTTTATTTTTTTAAGATCCTTCTTATTTCTTGTAGCTCCTTTTCAAAAATTTTATATTCTATCGCACTTTTATCTTTATTAGTTAGATTTTGAATCTTGGAATTGTAAGTTCCTTCATAGGCACAAGGTTGCTCAATTAATGATACTAGAATAAGAAATCTGGAGATCTTCATATGTGAAAGTAGAATTTGATTGCAAAAGGCTACAGGAAAGTTTTTTTTCAATTGAAGACAGGAAATGAGAAAGTTAAGTCGCTTCACAAATTATTTATTTGAACGATTGTAACCGTACAATTAACTGATAGTGGAAGAGTGTCTAGTGAGGATGTGGAAAAAAAATAGAAAATGGGGTTGTGCAGGTGAATTAAATTCACTACTAAAAAAAAGGAAAATCGACCACAAGTGGTTAGTTTTTCTCAATTTCTGATTACAAAATCGATCAAAATTTGTGGTCGAAAAAGTAGTGGTGGCTTTTTAAAAACCGACCACACGTCGTTGACTTTTTTAAAAATATATATTTATTTTTAAAATTCATTATTATTTTATTAAAATTGAAAAAATAATTTTAGAGAAAAAAAATCGATCATTTTTTATTAAATTAATTTATTAATTTTAATTAAAATCCGACCACATGTAGTAGATTTTTAATTAAATTAATTTATTAATGTAATTTAAAACCGACCACATGTGGTAGGTTTTTTGTGAAAATTTTTAGAAAAACCTACCACTCTAAAATTTTTTACAAAAAATCTACCACATGTGATCGTTTTTTGTAAAAAAATTCAAAAAATCTACCACATGTGGTCGGTTTTTTTGATAATTTTATAAAAAAAAAATATTAAAATTTTTAAAAATACTAATATTAAAAATCAAATTATTTACAATATAGCCCACCCATCATTTACAAACATTAAAAATCAAATCAAATTATTTACAATACAGCCCACCAATCATTTAATATACAATCAACCAACCACCATAAGAATACAAACATTAAAAATTAAATTGTTTACAAAATTTATTGAGGTTACAAATCTAAACTATAAAACATACAAAAAACTAAAAACAACAACTCATCATCCGCATCTTCATTCTCAGCCTCACCCATTCTATTATCAATATTTCGTGTTGATATATCCAGCTGTAATCGGGTTCCATCTACATAATCAATCACATTCAAATAATTAGTTCCAAGTCATAAAAGTTTACATTTTAAATACCTACACCTTTCAAGTCACTAATTCACTTCATAAATTATCAAACTATACTAAATTCAAAAGGAAAAGTTCACATTTAAAGTACCTACACTTAAACATTTTGAAGTAACTAATTCACTTGTCAAGTGACCACAGTTTACTAAAATCAAAACGCAAGTTCACATTTCAAGCACCTAAATTCAAAACAAAAGTCACTAATCCATAATTCAAGTACCTAAACATTTTCAAGTTACCAACGTAAACTAAATTCAAAATGAAAAGTTCACATTTCAAGTACCTATACCTAAACATTTCAAGTCACTAATTCACTTCACAAGTTACCAAACTAAACTAAATAAAAAATAAAAAGTTCACATTTCAAGTACCTACACCTAAACATTTTCAAATCACTTCCTAAGTTACCAAACTAAACTAAATTCAAAATGAAAAGTTCATATTTCTAAGTCACTAATTCACTTCACAAGTTACCTACACTTAAACATTTTGAAGTCACTAACTCACTTCTCAAGTGATCACATTTAACTATATTCAAAACACAAGTCCACCTTTCAAGTAACTACACTTAAATATTTTCGACTCACTAATGCACTTCTCAAGTGACCACAATTAATTAAATTCAAAACACAAGTTCACATTTCAAGTACCTACACTAAAACATTTTTAAGTCACTAATTTATTTCTTAAGTGACCACAGTTAACTATATTCAAAACACATGTCTAACTTTCAAGTAACTATACTTAAACATTTTGAAGTCACTAACTCACTTCTCAAGTGACCACACTTAACTCTATTGAAAACCCAAGTCCACATTTCAAGTACCTATACTTACACATTTTCGACTCACTTACTCACTTCTCAAGTGACCACACTTAACTATATTCAAAACACAAGTCCACCTTTCAAATAACTACACTTAAAATATTTTCGACTCACTAACTCACTTCACTTTTTCAATTAAACCATAACCTACCTCAACCGAAGAATCCAAGATAAGCAAGCTAATTCGCAAAAGCTTAGAGATGTTTACTCTTTTTTCTTCACTACCTCACTTCACTTCACTTCACTTTTCCTTACGATGTTTTATCCTACTGAGTTTTCCTGGTTAGGTTTTTAATGAAGCCACCTATATGCGTATTATTAGAGATGTTTACTCTTTTTTTTTTTCACTAGATTTTTTTCCCACTGAGTTTTTCTAGTAAGGTTTTAGCGAGTCACATTATCTATCAATTAAACATTCAAGGCGAGTGCTATAAATGTATTACCATATAAAGTGAATGTTTATTTATGTAAAAGTTAGAAGCCTCAACTTTTAGGACAAAGTTAGTTTTCTCCTATAAATAAAGGAGTTTTCCTTCATTGTAATAGAATCTCTGAAGAATCTAGAAGTAAGAATTACTCTCTCTTCTCTCCATTCTTCTTCTCTGCTTTATATTTTATAATAATAATAATCATTTTTATAATAATATATTTTTTACAAAATTACCCCTCTATAACCGACACTTTATTGAAATACAACAATAACAATATTTCAATGTAAATTCCATAAGTGACGTCTACAAGGGTAGAATATATGCAGACTTCACCTTTACCTCGTAGATATAGATGAGTTATTTTCAATAGACCATCAACTTAACTGATACTTGACAAACAATCTAAAAGAAATATCACCAACAATTGAAAAAATAAAAATAAAAATAAAATAATACAATAATTGACACACATAACACCACTGAAAGTCTGAAAGCTGAAATCAAAGTCTAAGGGAATACAAGTATAATGCCAATAATATTGAATATGTCAGGGGCCAAGAACAACCTCCAAACATATCTCACAAGGAAGCAAAAAACACTCAATTATTAACTAATCTTCTATATCTCTAATATGCGATCTTAAAACTCTTCTATCTAAGGCTAAAATCTCTAAACTTATTAATAATAGATTTAAATTTTTTGACTAAATTGAATTGTTGTCTCTAAAATCTTAGTAATAATTTATTATATTTATTTAATTCTAATCAATGAAATCTGCATTTGTTTAAATTACTAAAAAGAAAATAAGGTTTGGATGATTTTTATGTATGATACTCAAATGATTGTTTTATTTTATTTTATTTGATCCATGTTAATTGACACTTTCCTTAAAAACATATTTGTTAAGGATATATTTATCAGTCTTATTAATTATAATTTAAAAATAGTTAATGAATAATAAGAATAATATTAAAAAAACTATAAATTTCGGTTGATATGCTAAAATAAGCAGGTAAAAGGAAAAAATTACTTATAGAATAAGGATCAAGTAAACAGAGAGAGTAAACTTTTTACAAGCATAGAACAATCAATCGACAGAAAAGCCAAAACGAATATTGAAACAAACGAGATAATCCTCTTCACCACTTTACTACTTGTCTTTTGAGTGGATATTTTTTAAGAAATTAAGGAGGAAATATTTATCGAGGAGAGATTAACATTTTAAATATTAAAGATAAGAAAGATATGATGATCAAATGCATACTTTTTTTCATTTCAAATTACTCAGCATTTTTAATTTTTTTGCACAATTATCAAGAAGAAATTAGTAAAAAGTGCAAGTTAATTAATATGATCCAATTTAATCTTTACATCAATCTTCTTCGATCAATATGAGAATAATATGTATTTCTAAAGGTACGATTCAAAAAAAAGTGATGAATAATTTCTTGATCTTTTAAACATGTCAATTATTTTGAAATAATTTATTTTTAATAAACATGTTAAGTAATTTAAAATGATGAGAATAATTTATTAAGGGACATATAAATAAAAGATGTAACGTAATATAAGTTTGATGGTACTACTTGCTATGGCATGGTATCTCGATATCGTGAAATTTGTGTTTCGGTATTAGTGTTCTTCTCTTTTTGGAAGTTGATAAAGACGAAGGAACCATCTAGAAAGTTTTATTATATACTCCATCCGTCTCATTTTATTCGTCCCAAATTTCTTAATTTGATGTTTCATTTTACTTGTCCTATTTTATTTATCAAGATAAGAGAATTTTTTTTTTTCCATTATACCCTTAGTGTAATTGATTACTCCTTCTTATTAGCATTCTTGAAAACTGTTACAAAGAGGAGTACCATTAAAAATACATCATTAAAAATATAAATGGTGTTTTGATATTAGTCATAAATCAATATTGAAACTAACAACAAGACACAATTAAGAGGAGCAAAATAATAAAATTATATTATCAATCATTGTTTTTTTAATAGCTGTGTCATCTCAATTTGAGACGAATAAAATGGGACGGAGGGAGTATATTTAGGTCAAGGATGGATGCACCTCTTCTTTCTAACGAAAAAACACAGAAATTACTACTAATACTAATTTGGTTTTTGGTTGAATCCAAAAGGTGTGCTTTTTTTTTTGTTAATAAAACCCCCTTTCCCAAGAAACTTCCTATGTTATATTCCTCCCATTACAACCACAAGTAGTGTTTTGTCATCGTTATTTTTTAATTAGGTATATAGTCCGTACAAGTAAAGGACAATGGAAATATATTTCTTCTCAATTCAGTTGGAAAAACCGGTTAGGATTCGATATTTATTTAGTTTATATTAGTTAAAACCTGTAATCTAATTAAGTGTAAAAAGTTCAAATCATTTTTCAAAAATTCTTCACATTTTAATATAATAATATAAATATAAACATATATTTTAGTGTAAGAACATATATATTTTACCACCAAAAGTTTTAAGTGGTTAATGGATCATCACTTTTGCGTTTGCTATGGAGTACCTCTTTCCCTTGTCAGAGGAGAGATACATCAATTTGAACCATATTTGAGGTACAAATATTTTCCCTTTTTTTATGTTTAAAATATTTCTTTATTTTTACGTCAAATCTTTACAATATCATTGATTACATTCTTACTACGTACTTAAAACTTTTAATAATTTGGTACTTCTTAAATTCTTTTTATTCTGACGCTTTTATATTTATTTTTAGATTTTTTAAATCTTTTTAAAATCAAATTTAGTTGATTTGAAATTCTTAAATTAATATTAGTTATCATTAATTATGATGACTTCTAATAAGGAAAAAGTTTACCATAAATATATTTAATTAATTTTCAGTTTTTAAATATTAGGAAAAAATAAGGAAAAAACAATTTTGTTTAAAGCAAAGAGTTTTAATAAAAGACAAAAAATTCAAACAATATTTTTAAAGGTCCTCCACACTTTTAATATTATATATATATATATATATTATATAGATATTATATATAGATAATAGATATAGATAGATAGATAGATAAATGTTCAGCTAGTTAGTTTCTATTATTAAAAATAGTAGACTTGAGTTTAAGAATGTAGGAGTTTCCTTCAAATTCTCAACATCTTTCTTCTATATATAGGACAGGACGTTAGCATAAGCAGACCTTCAAGAAGACTTGGGTTGATAAATACATACTATAATACATCTTCTTGAAGTCTTTCTCCAGAGTATAGTTTGGCCTCGGAAATTTACTAGTCTGACTAATTCAGATTCATGTTTGTTGAAAGCCTTGGTAACTTTATTGTTCGCTGGATTGATTAATTCAGATTTGTATTGTCGAAAACCCTCATAGCTTTATTGTTCAGTTGCTTCAATTAAGACCATCATGTCTCCAATCAACTCAATGAACTTGTCAAGGATCTTCTCAAAGCTTGACAAGAATGGTGATGGCCATGTGAGTCTTGATGAACTAAAAGGATTTCTTGATACCATAGGCATTATTGCAAGCGAAGAGGAGCTAGAGTTGCTAGTTGGGAAAACAAGCCTAGACTCCATTGATTTTTTCCTCTTTTATGATGCCATCACAAAAGCATATATTAAGCAAAGCAGTTACAAGCACGATGATCATCGACAAAATGATTTCTTGGAAAATGACCTTCAGAAAGTCTTTGGAGTATTCGATTTGAACGGGGACGGGTTCATATGTTGTGAGGAGCTACAGAGTGCATTGTCAAGATTAGGATTGTGGGATGAACAATGTGGGAAAGATTGTATGACCATGATTAATGTTTATGACAAAAATTCAGATGGGAAACTTGACTTTGAGGAGTTTAAGGACATGATGTTAGCTAATTAATTAGAATTAGAGAGTCTAATCCCGCTTCCAGTCTACCAAAAAAATGTTTTAGTTGTATGCATTTGGATTAATGATGCTAGAAGGTTTGCTGGGGATTTGGTAGTCTTGTTGAACTTTATTATTAATAGACTTTTAATGCTTCAGAAATATTTTGCTGATGACTTTTCTCTGGTACCTGTCTGTTCATACTTTTGTACTCTCAACTTTCTACATTTGAATTTGAATGTTTATATTTACAAGAATTTAACGACTTTAGTTTTTCAACCAGATTTTCTTATTGCAATGTCAGCAACAGCAACCTTAATTGAAAGTTAAGAGGTCCATTAAATACTCCCGTTTCAATTTATTTGTTTGATCTTAACCCGATATAAAGTTTAAGAAAAGAAATTAAATTTTGTGGTCTTAAATAAACAATTTATGGAATGTACCAAAATATTTTTTAATCTTGTGATTTTAAACATGTCATATGAAAAATTGAAATTAAAGAATTGTAGAAAAAGGAA
Organism: Capsicum pubescens; assembly: GCA_030864215.1. Taxonomy (NCBI): domain Eukaryota; kingdom Viridiplantae; phylum Streptophyta; class Magnoliopsida; order Solanales; family Solanaceae; genus Capsicum; species Capsicum pubescens. Next base: position 78,889,555 of record CM061541.1, on the reverse strand, counting down.
AGACATTCCCTGTTGAATGAATTATAAAGAAAAGTAAGACAAACAAATTAAAATGGGGGAATAATGCAATAATATGAGCAGTGTTTAAAACTTTAAGTTATGTATACACCATAAGGGATTGATTCATTTGATTGATAGTTGGTTATAGATATTCAGAAAATAGTAATACAAGAATTAGTTATGAGAAAACTCGTGTATTATTTTATGCAGAAATTAGTTGTGCAAATTTGACAATTCATGTGTTAGTTATTCCATCTTCTATCATCTTAACTCTTTTTTCTTGGTAACGACCAAGTTCCATTAATCAACATATAATAAGTACAAAACAATCCGTGGGGGGTGGGGTGAGGATAGAAATTCCCTCATAACTTACACATAGTTATGCGAATTTCTAAATTGCAAATCAACTACCGTATCAATCTTTTTACATGAACAATTGTACCTCTTCACCAGCTATCAAATATTTTACTTATTTATTGCAATGTCAGCAACAACAACCTTAATTGAAAGTTAAGAGGTCCATTAAATACTTCCGTTTCAATTTATTTGTTTGATTTTAACCCGATATAAAGTTTAAGAAAAGAAATTAAATTTTGTGGTCTTAAATAAACAATTTATGAAATGTACCAAAATATTTTTTAATCTTGTGATTTTAAACATGTCATATGAAAAATTGAAATTAAAGAGTTGTAGAAAAAGGAAAGACATTCCCTGTTGAACGAATTATAAAGAAAAGTAAGACAAACAAATTGAAATGGGGAAATAATGCAATAATATGAGCAGTGTTTAAAACTTTAAGTTATGTATACACCATAAGGCATTGATTGATAGTTGGTTATAGATATTCAGAAAATAGTAATACAGGGATTAGTTATGAGAAAACTCGTGTATTATTTTATGCAGAAATTAGTTATGCGAATTTAACAATTCATGTGTTAGTTATTCCATCTTCTATCATCTTAACTCTTTTTTCTTGATAACGACCAAGTTCCATTAATCAACATATAATAAGTACAAAACAATCCGTGGGGGGTGGGGTGAGGACAAAAATTTCCTCATAACTTACACATATATTGGTTATGCGAATTTCTAAATTGCAAACCAACTACCGTATCAATCTTTTTACATGAACAATTGTACCTCTTCACCAGCTATCAAATATTTTACTTATTTATGTAGAATTGAGAAAATGGTCTATTACCCCCCCCCCCCCTCCTCCCCCCAGTCTTTAGTCGAAATTTCAACTCCACACTTAATTTTTAAAGCAGATCTATTACCTCCCCTAAATTTTTTTTACCGAATTTATTACCCTCAATTGCTGACCTGTCAACATAAACCAATTAATAAGGCATTTGTGCATTTCATGCATCTGGGCCCACGCCAATATTCTCATTTTTCTTTACAAAAATTATCTCATCTCCATTCTCTTTCAACCTTTCATTTTCAAGAAAAAATTTTCATCTTCCTCTCTCCTCTCTCTTAACACCACGATTTGATCTTTTTATTTTTATTTTTGGAGATTGGTGTTATAATTTAACTTTTGGTTGTGGATTTGCAAACTTTTGGAGCTCCATCGAGGAGAAAACAATAGAAAACAGATTCGTTTTTGTCGGAATAACTCCGAATTTTCTCAAACTGTTATTGAGTTGTTTTCTTTGCTACTTCTACTGAAACTAACAACTGATCCTTGAGCTCTGTCACTTAGATCCTATGAAAAAAAAATCATAAGTGAAGAAGACGACGTCTACTGCAAAGTTTAGATCTTTTGGTTAATTTTCATTTGTTGAAAGTTGAAAAACAAAATTTTTTGGGTGTCTTGTATTGATGCACATTCATGAAATTGAAACAATGATAGAAATTTTAGGAAAGTCGAGAAGTCGGGGTGATAAATAATTGAAATAATTTCTCGTCATTGTCAACGGTGGAGGCAATAATTTTGAAGAACTCGTAGCGGTAATTTTGAAAAGAGGCGAAAAAGATGATGAACGAACGATGCTACTGAAAATTCATAAAAAAAGATTTGAGAAGATGATGGTGCAGATTCGATTATTGAAGGAAAATGACAACAAAGAAGATGAAGAAAAGGATGCCATTGATGAATTTATTTTTGGAGTTTTTTGAGAACAATGAAAGGAGAAAATATTTTATTTGTTAATGATAAAAGGAAGAGTTCTCTGCTAAAAGAAGACACATAGATAATCCATAGATTAAAATGCTTGTTTGTGTGCTTGGTACGTGGAGAGTTCAATTCTTGCTTATTCTAATTTTGCTTTTCTGAACTCTGTTGCGTCATATATAATTTGGAGTAATGAATCATGTATAATTTGCTCCATTTCACTTCATTGATGGCTTTAGCCTTACATTTTGAGCCCATTGTTAAGTTATTGGATGAGAAAGATAATGAAATTTGAGATAAGGAGGATGAGGAATCAACATTAATGAATTCAAGAAAGATGAGAAAGATAATGAAATTGGAGATGAGGAAGATGAGAAATACCATTAATGAGTTCTTGGATTTTTCTGTTTCGAGAAAGAGAAGAAGACCAAAAAAAAAGGTCTTTTATTAGTTGAAGAAGAAAACATTATTTAATAATTAAAAATAATGAAATGTATTATACATGTGGCATTTAAAAATACTGATTTTGAATGATTGAAGCCTCAGCTGACGTGCCTATTGGGGGTGTTCTCACCTCCCTTGACAGCTCAGCGATTGGAGGGGTACTAAATACAGTAAAAAATGTTTAGAGGGGTAATGGGACTTTTGTAAAGGTTGAGTGTGTAGTTGAAATTTCAACTAAAGGTTGAGGGGGGTAATAAACTATTTTCTTGTAGAATTTAATAAATACATGCATAATTCAGCTTCAAACCAACTACCAAAAGTGTGAAACAAAAAATTAACAATTAAGGGTGCACTTGGTGTGAAGGAAAATGTTTCCAATGAAAAATATTTTCCTAGAAAATATTTTCATGGAAAACAAGTTGTTTTCTTTCTTATTTCTTATGTTTGGTTGATGAGTGAAAAATATTTTCTAGTATTTAGTTGGAGAATGAAAAAATATTTTACAGAAAATATATTTTAATGTTTAGCTAAAGAGTAGAAAATACTTTCTAGAAAAATAATTTTCGACCTTGAAAAATACTTTTTTTAGGGTGTGTTTGATATGGAGGAGGAAAATATTTTCTAGAAAAATAAGTTGTTTCTTACTTATATTCTTGTATTCGTTAAGCAAATAGGAAAATTTTTCTAAAAGTATTTTTATAAATTTAGCAAACAAACAATGAAAATGAATAGAGTAAGAAGGGTGGGATAAGAAAAAGATTTTGAAATCTTTTTTAAAAAATAAATTAAAAAAATTTAAATCTTTTTTTGAGAGGGGGGTGGGCAGAATAGGAGGTAGGAATGGGGTAAGAAAAAAGTTCTGATTTCTTTTTTTTGAAAAGTAAATTTAAAAAAAAATAAAAAAATTTAGGAGTGGGGGTAGAGGGATGGGAGCTAGTAGGGGGCGAGAGGCGAGGGAAGGGGTCGGAGAGTGAGGGTGGGGTAAGCAAAAAAAATACTCCCTTCGTTTAAAAAAGAATGAACTACTTTGACTTGACACAAAGTTTAAGAAAATAAAGAAGACTTTTAAATCTTGCGGCCTTAAATTAAAGTTGTGTCAAATGTATCAAAATGCCCTTTAATCTTGTGGTCCTAAACATGTCACGTGGAAAGTTGAAATTAAAGTATTGTCAAAAAAGAAAATGGGTTATTCTTTTTTAAACGGATTAAAAAAGAAAGTAGGACATTCTTTTTGAAACGGAGAGAGTAATTTTTATTTATTGGAGGGGGGGAGGGGGTTGGTTGAGGTGGGGTAAAAAAGAAGTTTGAATTTTTTAAAAAAAATAATTTTTTTTGGAGGGGATGTTTTGGAGTGGGGGTAGGGAATGAGGTAAGAAAAAAGTGAAATATTTTTTAAAAATTTAAATATTTTTTTTGGATGGGAGTGGTAGAGGATTGAGGGTCAGGACAGGGTGGGTAATTTTGAGAGTTGTATGAACGTTTCAACTTGAGAGTGATGTTAAAAGAAAGTTTCGAAAAATATTTTCCTTACATTTAAGCCAACCAAACATGAGAAAATTGAAAAACATTTTTCAGAAAATGTTTTCCTTCATACCAAACACACTCTAAAGTCTAGAGCCAGTTTTGCCTGCTGTAGCAGTTAACTAGTAAATATTGTCACACTTTACAGTGTTATATGTAACTTGTAATCAAATACAGATTATACATATTAAAAAATGAAAGGAATAGATAGAGTAGGAGAGAACAGCATCTGACCAAAGTTAGAAATCAATACAAATCAAATTCAAAGTAACAAAATTTCTCAACTATTTACAGTAACAAAAAAAAAAAGGCTAAAAGATTTCTCCCCACAGACAAATTAAACTCTTGAGTGTCGTAGCTTTACATATTCTTGTTCGAAAGGGTTAGTCTTTTTCAATTTTGTATTACACCATCTTTCTTCTTTAGAAACCATAAAAAATGCTTTCCAAACATATAACTAAAAGAAGAATAAAAATTGTTCCCAGTTGCCCGATGAGGGAGGGAAATGAAACCATATCATAGACGTTTTTCGCCAATCAAAAGCTTCCAATTGGAATGAGGTCCCTCGCTACTATCATATTTAAATGGCACCCATCCTAAGGCAGGTGCAATTTCTATAAGCTCTTCAATAACAGGTGTGGTGTCACGGATATAAACCCGTCCCCCAGGTCGAAGAATTCTATCCATTTCTAGCATGATGTTTGTCACATTGCATCTGCATGAATCGCGCAATGAGATGTGAGGATATATAATCAATCATCTTCACATAAAATGAACTTCTTTGATGAATCACATTGATCAATAAGTTAAAGGAAAAGTGAAGAAGTACTATACCTGTTTCTTTCTACTGAGAAAAGAGCAGCCGCATGGAGTAAATCGTACGTTCTTGGATAAGTATCAAATGGCTCACACCTGGAGTTCCAAAAGATAGGAATATTGAAACACGTCAAGCTTTTCGTGTCCACGTTCTAATTTGTTGGTAAAAAGTTGTTTACAAACCACTGAAATTGATTTTGGTGTAAGCCAGCCCGGTTATGCATTTAATATATGATCAACTAGAGTGCAAGCTAAGATATTCAAATCCACAGAGACCAGTTATCAAATCTACTAACAAATAAAAGAGAGTATTCTATGATCTACAGTACAAGCCACATTGTATAACACTGATTTTTTACTGTATTTGTTTGCTTTAGTATATGATCTGTCACAAACTCTGATTATTTGACTTCAGAAGAAGCTTATAAACATTTGGCGTAAATACTATCCAGAGAAGAGAAGTGTCTTTACCAGTCATGCATGACTCCAATGAAACCCCGATCATATAGAACAGGCAATGTATTAGGACCACTAACGGGAACAACATTCATGACCCAGCAATCGATGTTGAAATCATGCAAAGCAGCTGCAAACCTACCAAAACATCTCAATAGTTAGGAGCACTGCAGTTGCAAACTTTTTCCGAACAGCAAATACCTTTAGATGTCAGCGAGCATATAAAATGGAATGAAGAGATTCAACTCTTTTAAATGAAACATACCCCCCATACACAGCTCTCATGTCCAGCACGTTTCGTAAGTTTAATGTTCCCCAACGGAAAGCACCGATATATCCTTTTATTATGTCATACCAAAATCTTGACTCTGCTCTATAAATGTCCCTCCTAGATAATTCAGCATCCATCTTTATACTAAACAGCCTGTCTGGCGGAGAGTGAAGGCGTGCAGGCCAAGCAGTCACGTTAGATCCATAGCCATTCTCAGGTAATTGTGTAATACATTTTTCTAGGTTTACGTTCCTGCCACAAAGAATCAGTAAAACGAGCAGAAGTCATATATAATTAGGAATCAATTACAACCTTGTCCCTATGTTTCGGCTTTCTTAAGACCCCTATCGTCAGTCACCCTCTGGACCACTAAAACTTTTGGAAGGAAAACAATATGTATGCACACATGGGCATACTCTCTTGAGATAAATTCATGCAGAAAACAAACAGCAAATCGAACTAGTAGATATGAGTAAATGACTAAACAGGAGCCAAGGAAAATGTTAGGCAAGCATTGATATTGGTGAAATTAGAGCATACTGAATTATGAAGTTGGCAAAAGAGAGTAGGAAATACCAGACATTATCTGGATCATCACCGGCATCACATAGAGAAGGTTGAACTGCTGGAGCGCGACTGAGATAGCAACTGTTATTCAATGGCTTCCTCCAAATAGAAATGTCACCCTCCTCCTTTAATAAATCCCAACATAGGCGTTGAGCAAGATCCTCCATTTCTGTTTAACAGTAAGGAACATAGAGCATAAGCAATATTTCGTCTTAAAGCAGCTAATAGAGCTCAAAGAAATGATATAACTGTAAAGAAAAGTGACCCAAATGACCATAGCATTTAATTCACAAGAAGATTCCTAGCTCATTAACATCTCTGACTCTCCTTGTGCTACATAAAGAGAAAGCTAAATATAGACACTTAGGCAATTCGCTAACAGAAACAACTCCTGAAGATTCACGTCTACATTTTTAACAGCCTCTATTTGATGATGCCCTATTGGTAGATAATAATAAAGTTGTTACCTTTAAACGGTGCAGACAAGTTTTCTTCATGTCGTTGAACAGGTTCGGCTGCCCAGATAAAATATCCTCCTGCCCTAAGCATCCTGTTTACCTCTAGAAGAAGGATGCCATCTTCACCGGAAAATCAAAGAGCAATAAATGAGAAGCGTGAGATTAGGTTGGCAATAAAATCAACCCATTAACCGATGTATATAATGTGGAAAAGGAAGAGAAGAAGCCCCCAAAAAATGCTTACATTGAGATGCAAACGCATCTTACTTAATTAAAGAAGAATACCTGTAAAAGCTCACTACTAGATGGTTGTTTCTATTTTCAATATGTTCCTTTCTATTCCCTATATTATGTTGATTGCCCACATGTCTACTGTTTTTTCTTTTTGCAGAGGGGAAATGACATGAGAACTGATTTTAGTTAAAAAGAAAAAGGAATAGTTTAAGACATAACACAAGAGCAAAACCTAGCTTTGCACCAGCCAATTTGTACCATAAAAAAATATTTCAACTTTGTCTTGCAAATAACAGAATTCGGAATGATTTCTTGGACAAAAACTTGAGGATGAATAGCAATTTATAGTGAAACAAACAAGATATACCATAACAGGTCCAATTTATGCTACATCTGGAACAATGTATCATGTCAAATGCCTGGCTAGGGTAAAATAGACGGTGTGTTGTAAATGTTGCTAACATAGCAGGCACTCCACGTTCCAATGCAAATTGAATCTGATTGTTATGCACATCTTTTGTTGCAATGGACAATGTGCTGACATTGCGGTCCATCAGATATGCACCAAAACTCGCTATTCCACAATTAATATCCATGGCAACTCTTGTTTGTTGGCCAAAAGCAATTTCTGGAACCATCTATGGTTGCATGAAAATAGTAGAATAGTCAAGTAATATTGCTGAAACATAAACCAAGTAGGAAGTGGAGAAAGCAGAGTACCTTAGAAATCTGATCCAAGTATTGATTTGCACCTTGGGCAAATTGTATCCCATCTCCTGGAAATATGTACTTGTCTCTCTTCCTTTTTACCCACTTATTGCCTGCTTTGTCTTTGGAGGGTGTACGAGGCACATTGGATAACCATATCTGTTTAAAGTTACAGCTTAGAAGTAATGCCTTGAATCTACAAATAAAGAAAAAAGCACCACTCTTTTTCGGTTTCTAATATCGAAAATAATGGTTTACTTGTGCCAAGGGTGTACCGGAACCTCTCTAACTCCACAAGGTAGGGAATAAGGTCTATGTACACCCAACCCTCCCCCATCCCCAGACCCCACATTGTGGGATTCACTGGGTATGTTGTTGTTGTAATATCAATAATAATGGCGGGTAAGACTAAATTTTAATACTGTTCTCTCAGTTATTTTTCAAACTAAAAAATGCTCATACATCTAGATAGACTGTGTTACAAAATGTGAAGAAAAATATTGCGGATTAATGAGCGTCATCACAGCTCACAGTAGAGAATAATGATCACATATTTAACTAATAGAGGAATAGTTGTGGCATCTTACCTCTAACAGGAAAATGAAAAAAGAAGAAAACAGAAGATAGTGACCAACAATGGTTAGTGAAATACCACAGTTTTCTAGAGTGAATAATTAGGCCAGTTTCTAATTTGTTGGATGATTGGCATATGTGGTGAGTCCACCGGAGATAACGTTGAACAGAGAATCAATAATGATAATTATCCAAAAATAGCAAGATCAATTTACATAGCACGTGGTTAGAAGATGGAGGCAAAATTAGGTGAAGAAGGGGGCGTGTCAGCTGCCAAATTCTTAATACAAAGTAGTTATTGAGTTATCTGGATTCAATTACCATGATAACACAGTAAAGAAAAGGCTACTACCTAACCTACACACACCTCAGAAAGTTCGGTAGGACCAACTTTACCCATAACTTATAACTCCCTCAAACCTGTCTCATGCAAGTATGAAGCATGGAAGAAATCATAACCTAGTCAAGCAAGCACCAAAAGTCCTAGACAAGCCATTTGCAACTATTCCCCTTATTCTAAACACTAAGCATAACCATATCCATTCCTGCAAATGAACATTGACAAAAATAATACTAGTAATTCAATTTGGCAAACTCACCATCACCATTAATTAAAGATGAAGCTAAACCAAATAAGAAACCTAATTAACTAAAACTACATAGTAATTCAATTCCCCTCCGCCATTAATTAAAGATGGAGCGAAAAAACAAACTGGAAAATTAATTCAATTGGCCAAATTCACCATCACCATTAATTAAAGATGGAGCAAAAAATAAGAAACTTGAATAAGTAAAAGAATTTTAGTAATTCAGTTAAGTCAAATTCACCTTCATCATTAGTTAACTACAACAAACAGAAACATACCCCCTGTAATCCCACAAGTGGGGTCCGGAGAAGGTGATGTGTACGCAAATCTTACCTCTTTCTTAAAAAGGAAGAGAGGTGGTTTCAGATAGACCCTTGGCTCCAAAATTAACTAGAAGTAACTAAGGGCATCCCGGTGCACTAAAACTTCCGCTATGGATTATGGTATGCAGCCTTACCCCACATTTCTGCAGGAGGCGGTTTCCACGGCTTGAACCCGTGACCTCGTGGTCACATGGAGCTGTTATTCCAAGGCTCCCCTTCTTAACTAGAAATATAATAGTTATTGAATAAAAACATCAATTGAATACCTCATTCCTGCTCTTTGGCCATGGTATTCTTAGTTTGTAACCTTTAGGCCATGGCACCAAACAATCCAATCCTTTTCCTTTTGGTGGACAATGCCTTTCCAAAATCCCCCCTTTTTCATCCAAACAAGGAATATAATCCCTCATACTCTCATCACAAACTCTAAATTTCCCAATTTTACCCTTAACCAAGCCTCCTCCATTTTCATCACTCTCCAATCCCTCATCACTCCCACTCTCCACCACACTATCTATCACCTCATCATCAAACTCCCCCACTAAAAAATCATTCGTCATTGCCCCATTCTCATCAATTATCCCCGTCCTCTCCACCATCATCCCCTCCTCCGCCGGCGGCGGCGGGGGTGGGGTTGTTTGATTGAAAGACATTGGAAATTTTCGAGAAGGGGGTGTACTGGGGCTGGAAATGGTGCTAATATCAGATGAAAATTGTCTAGCAAGGATTAATATGAAGAGGGAAATGAAAGAAAGGAGGATGACTTTGACGAAAGCTGGAGTATTTGTGAGATTATCCCCTGAGAAGCTACTCATTATCCCCCTCATTGTTTGTTTGTTTTTTCACTCAAGAAAATTCAAGAATTGAACTTTGGTATTCCCGAATTGAACATTGGAATTCACAAAAGGGGTTTTGAGTGTTTATAGGAATTATGTGAAGAGATACTTTGCTGGTTTTACATGGCAGTAAACAGTCGACTTTTGGGTTGTGTGTGTGTGTGTGTGTGTGTTCGGGGGCGTAAACGTAACGGAGGGAGAACGCTAAATTAGGAGTATATATTATTTTCTCGAATTTCAAGAACTGATGAATTGTAAAGTCTGAATGATAGCAGAAAATGTAAGGTATAATGAAATCAAGAATCAGCAGAACTGAACTAGGAGTATATATTTTGTGGGCTCCCTATTTTTCCTATTTTGGATAGTGATTGACGCGTACTTTTTTTCTTTTACGACCAACAACTTGACTACTACCACAGGCTTTGAACAAATAGGAATGATAAAAATATTATTAATTTATTATTATAAAATTATTAAGTTAATAATTTTTTAATTGAATTATTGATTTAATTTTAATTTTTTTATTGAGTTATTAGGTAAATCGATAATCTAATAAGAAAGTATCAAATTATTACTCTATCTCTATTTTTGTATATATTAATTTAACTATACATATCTCGTACGCGTAATTTTTTATTATTTAAAATTAAATAATTTTATCTACCGCAAAGATTTTTAATAAAGAGCAAAAAATTTAAATTATTCTTAAAGATCCTTCACAATTTACTATAATAATGTAAACATAACCTATATTTTATTGTAAGCATATATATATTTTACCATCAGAAATTTTAAGTGATTAATGAATCATTATTTTTGTGTTTACCATACAATACCTCTTTTTCCTTGCCGCTAGAGGCTAAGAGAGATGCATCGATTTCAGTCATATTTGTAGTACGATTATTTAAAAATAAATAAATCTATATTTAAAATCTTTTCTTATTTTTAAAATTAAATCTTTAGAAACTCTTTGATTACTTGCTTAAACCTTTTAAAATTTTGATACTTCTTATATTTTTCTTATTCTAACGTTTTCATATTTATTTTTAGATTTTTCAATTTTTTGTATAATTCTTAAACTAGTGAAAAAGGTATTAGTAGTCATTAATTCTGATGAGTTCTAATAAGAAAAAATTCTACTATAAATATTTAATTAATTTTCAACTCTTAATTAATATTAGAAAAAATAAAAAAAAAGTCGATTTTATCTAAAGCAGAAACTTTTAATAAAGGGCAAAAAATTCAAACAATATTTCTAAGGCCCTTCACACTTTTAATGTAGTATAAATATATACGAATTTAAAATACGTAAATTCCACGTTTATTTCGCATCAATATAAAAGAATGTATGAAAAAAAGAAAGTATATAATATTATAATTAAAATAACAGTATGTAATATTATATTTATTTAAATAGAAAAAGAAAAGTGTGTTCTTTTAATATTAATGTATATGTGTTGCAGTGTATGTTATGTCATGAATTAATTAGCACAAAATACATAAAATAAAATAGGTTATTGAAAAATAACAATAAAAGCAAACAAGAAAAAAGATAAATGCAATATTTTCTTAATTCGTGAAATTGAGAATTATTAAATTAATATAACAGATGAATTAAATATATATTATTGCTGAAAAAGAAATGGTAGATTATTATAATTTAATTGTTTATCTAATATTTAGAAACAATTATGCAATTTTTTTTCTAATAGTTAGCATTTTAAAATGGAAGCTGAATTGTAAAGCATAGACATATATACTTGTCAAGCATTTAATTTTTCCTTACAAATGAAAGCATTCAACTTTTTTTTCTTTCAATACATAGTAATAGGAGAGTAAATATGGCGCCCTATAATTGAAATAAAAATGAACATCGAATATCTACAGTCTAGAAAATTGTTTAATATGTGGTATGTTATGAGTTTGTTTTTTACAACGTGCAAAGAAAAATGTAGCAGTGCCTTATGAGTTTGTTCTCTACAATGTGCAAAGAAAAATATAGTGGTGCCCTTCCAACAATCAGTTCGGAGCCTTAGTTACTGCATTTTATTCTAGCTTGTGCTTTGTCTTGTTGTAGAACATTCTTTAATTCAATTGCTCAAAAATTATTGTTGTTAAATTACCTTACCTCGAAAATTGACATTGGATATCCTGCTTCAATTAGTAGTATTCAGACCACCAATTTTCTTTTAATAAAATTTTTGGTGGTGAAACTACAACATATGGTTCACATAGAGATAAAATCGGACAACGAATGTTTTCAAGTGACTTTCCTATAAAAAAAAATAAGTGATTCTATATTGATTCAATTATAAGAATTTTAAAACATATAGACACCTTGAAGACCACTGAATTATCTGCGAGCTTCACAATGCAATTCAGGCATCGGTCAACCATTTCTTTCCCAACTTTACATAATTCGACGTTGCTTGTTGAAAGGATCTCGAAGAGGAAAACAACATTTTCATATTGGCAATGTCCAAGTACCTTTAAAAAGAGTACTTTAAGGACATAAGACACAAATCTGTGTATATATATATATACTAGATACTGTAGCCCGTGCCAGCACGGGCCCAACATATATTATTTACGTTATCTCAATTTATGTAGTACAAATAGCATTTGGAGTGTCAATCAAATTTTTATTAATATAAATTTTTAAATAATTTAAGTTGTTAATCATTGTGATTTATAGTATCTTTTATGTAATTTATGTTACTCGTTTTGTTCCAATTTTAGAATTTAGTGAGTCAGTCAAATTGTTTTTACTAATATATTTTTTAAAATATTTTAAATTGTTAATCTTTGTGATTTTAGTATCTTTTAATGTAATTTCAAATAATTTATGTTACTTGCTTTATCGCAACTTATGTGACACTATTAAAATTTCAAAAGTCAATCATGTTTTTTACTATATGTTTTAAAGATATTATAAGATGTTAATAGTCATGACTTATAATTATTTTTTGCATAATTTTTAAATATATAATATTTTAACAAAATAAAGTAAATAAATTAAAATAAACAAAGTACTAAATTTTTAAAACATGTTAAATTCGAAAAACATCATTTGGATCAACAAATTACTAAATTAAAACAATAAAACAGGAAAATTATAAAATGTCAAAACTATCCCGAATTTACGTGACACAAATATAATTTAGATAATCAATCAGAATCTTAATATGTTTTTAAATATTTTAAATTGTTAGCGATTGTAATTTATAATATTTTTTTTATGTAATTGTCAAATAATATATGTTACTCTCCTTATCCAAATTTTTGTGGCATTGATATTCAATTATATTCTTAAATTAGTTTAAGTTTTTAATTATTATGATTTATAATACATTTTCTTCTATTCCAATTTAAGTAGTACTGAAATAAATTCGAGAGTCAACCAAATTTTATGATTGAAACAGCGAAGTGGATATGTCCTAAATGACTTATAATACCTAATTAGAAGTGATATAGTAAAATTACTATGAAAAAATATTTGTGAAAAAAATTTAAATACGTCTCGTATAAGATGTCATGTTAATTTAAAACATTAACAATTAATTTATCATTTTATGTCAATTTTATTTTTATTAAATATTATTAAATTTTTAATACGTAAATGACTTATAATAATTAATTAGGGGTGATATAGTAAAATTATGGGTGAAGCAGCTGAAGTAGACATGTCATAAATGTCTATTTTACCTTTTTTTATTAAATATTATTAATTTTCTTATATGTAAATGTCTTACAATAATTAATTAGGGGTAATATAGCAAAATCATGGAGCAAACATATTTGTAAATTTTTTAAATAAGTCTCATATAAGATGTCCTATTAATTTAAAACATCAAGAATTAATTTATCATTTATATCTATTTTATTATTTATTAAATATTATTAATTTCTTAATAACTAGATGACTTATAATGATTAATTTGAGATGATATAATAAAACTACGATTGAAACAGCTGAAACAGACATGTCATAAATGTCTATTTTACCTTTTTTTAATTAAGTATTATTAATTTTCTTATATATAAATAACTTAAAATAATTAATTAGGGATAATATAGTAAAATTACGGAGCAGCTGAAGCAGATGAAGAAGCAGACATGTTGATGAAGAGCTACCTGCTTCTTCACTCTTATTAATAGTAGTAATTTAATGTAATTTCAAATAATTTATTTTACTTGCTTTATCGCAACTTATATAACACTATTAGAATTTCAAAAGTCAATCATATTTTTTACTATATGTTTTTAAAATATTATAAGATATTAATAATTATGACTTATAATTATTCCTTTTGCATAATTTTTAGATATATAATATTTTACCAAAATAAAGTAAATAAATTAAAATAAACAAAGTATTAAATTTTTCAAAACATGTTATTATAAATTATTTCATTTAAGTATTATAATATTAATAATATTTAATAAAAGGGTAGTTTTCAAAATGATTACTAAGTTCCTCAAAGTTCCACTTATTATTATTCGAGATTTTTTTTTTAGCTGCTTCAATCGTAATTTTAATGTATCACCTCTAATTAATTATTACAGTCTCTCTACTTTTTCGGAGGTAGCGATATGAACTGTGTACATCATACCCTCCCCAGACCCCACTTTGTGGAAATACACTGGGTTTGTTGTTGTTGTTGTATTTACGTATTAAAAATTAATAATATTTAATAAAAAATAAAACAAACATTTTTGACATTCGAGAGTCAACCAAATTTTATGATTGACGTAGCGAAGCGGATATATTCTAAATGACTTGTAATACCTAATTAGAAGTGACATAACAAAATTACCATAAGAAAATATTTGTTAAAAAAATTTAAATGAGTCTCATATAAGATGTCATGTTAATTTAAAACATCAAGAATTAATTTATTATTTTATGTAAATTTTATTGTTATTAAATATTATTAAAATTTTAATACCTAAATGACTTATAATAATTAATTAGGGGTGATATAGTAAAATTACGAATGAAGCAGCCGAAATAGACATGTCATAAATGTCTATTTTAATTTTTTTATTAAATATTATTAATTTTCTTATATGTAATGTCTTACAATAATTAATTAGGGGTAATATAGTGAAATTATGAAGTAAACATACTTGTGAATATTTTTAAATGAGTCTCATATAAGATGTCCTATTAGTTTAAAACATCAAGAATTAATTTATCATTTATATCTATTTTATTATTTATTAAATATTATTAATTTTTTAATACTTAAATGACTTATAATAATTAATTTGAGGTGATATAATAAAACTATGATTGAAACAGTTGAAACGGACATGTCATACATGTCTATTTTACCCCTTTTTAATTAAGTATTATTAATTTTCTTATATATAAATGACTTAAAATAATTAATTAGGGATAATATAGTAAAATCACGGAGCAACTGAAGCAGGTGAAGAAGCAGGCATGTTGACAAAGAGCTTTATCATTTTATGTCAATTTTATTTTCTATTAAATATTATTAAATTTTTGATATCTAAATGAGTTATAATAATTAATTAGGGGTGATATAGTAAAATTACGGTTGAAGCAGCTGAAGTAGACATATCATAAATATCTATTTTATCTTTTTTATTAAATATTATTAAATTTTTTATATGTAAATGTTTTACAATAATTAATTAGGGGTAATATAGTAAAATCATGGAGCAAACATATTTGTAAATTGTTTTAAATGAGTCTCATATAAGATGTCCTATTAAGTTAATATATCAAAAATTAATTTATCATTTATATCTGTCAAAATGACCTTCTGGACCCTTGTACTATGTCGGTTTTGTAAGTTGGATACTTACTACTTACATGTTTGTCATCTGAATCCCTGAACCCACTAAAAAGCAATCTTTTAAACCCTTTTTTGGTGAGTGTAACACTCTCTCCCCACGTCAGCTGCCACGTCTGCCTCATCTTCCACATCATTTAACTTTCAAATGAAGTAAAAAAAAAAGATAAAAATCATGTATTGCTAAAAATAAGGAAACTGGTTTATCTTCTTCTTTTTTTATTGTAAAATCATGTATATGGAGTGTAGCTATTTTTTCTTTTTTAATTTATTGTTCTTATGGTTTTTTATTTTGTTTAATTTTCCTTTTCTAATATAGATAAAAATAAAAAATCAAAGATAAAGTAATTTTTTTATTCTTTTTCAAAGAAAATTCAAATAATTTATTTTATAATTTTATATTTTTTTGTGAAATTATCTTATTGTTTACCTAATTTTGAATGCATAAAAATATTTATTTTTAAATTCTCCTGACTTTACACATAGCAGAAGATAGTTTGAAAATCTGATTATTATTCTTTTTTATCCTTGATTTTTTAAAAATACAATGTGATTTTTTCTTATAATAATATGTTTGAATTGAGAGCAATTTTTAAAATCAATAAAATTAATTCAAATATTCTTTATATTTAAAAATATTTGTCCTCACCTTTAACTACTTTACTCTCCCCCCTCCCCCGTTTTTATCATTTTTCTTCTTTTTCTTTTTTCTTTCTTAAGGAAATCATATATATATAGAGAGAGAGGGGGGGTGAGAGAGAGAGAGAGATACATATATATATACATACATATATAAATATTAGATAAATAAATAAATGTATGTATATGTATGTATGTATGTATGTATGTATGTATATATATAGAGAGAGAGATAGATAGATACATATATATAGAGATGCGCACACACACACACACACATATATATATATATATATATATATATATATATATATATAAATATATATATGTAGATACATATATACATATATATCTATATATATACATATCTATCTATCTATATATATATATATATATACATATCTATCTATCTATCTATCTATCTATCTATCTATCTATCTATCTATCTATCTATCTATCTATCTATCTATATATATATATATATATATATATATACATATATACATGTATCTATATATATACATGTATCTATATATATACATATATATGTATCTATATATATACATATATATTTATCTCTATATATATGTATCTCTCTCTCTCTCTATATATATATATACATACATACATATACATATATTTATTTATTTATCTAATATTTAGATATATTAATAAATACCTATAGATATTATTATTATTATTAGTACTACTACTACTGCCGCTGTCGCCAGCGCCAATAAGTTTAGAATGCTTGATTAGAAACCTAAGCAAAGATGATGATAAGTTCGAATCCATACTCATAAAACTAGTTCCAATCCTATTAGCTTAGATAAAAATGTCGAAAATTTGTAAGAAAAATATGGCTAACTACTTTATGAGCCCAAGAAATGTTTAACTCTCCTCCATCCTTAGGCTTGTGTATCGTATAAGTAGTAAATACATAATTTATTAAGTAATACTAGTTGAAAAGTTAGGTAGACAGAGAACATCCCATCTACATTTAAATTGGATTAATTAATTGAATTTGAACTATTGAAATGTTATAAAGTTTATTGGTTGGGGAAGAGGATGAAGAAAAGGCGAAACTAGTTTTTTCCTTTTTAGTTATAAATGTAATAATTAATTATAATTTATAAAACGTAATAATTTATTATAATTTATAAATTATAACAATTTATTACAATTTATCAATTGATAAAACATAAAGCTAACTGGTACTTTGATTTGACAAAAGGTTGCTTTTTGCATTTTTTTTATAAAACGTAAAAAATTCTAACGTTTTACAAGATATTTTATAAATTGTAAGACTTTATTACGTTTTACAAAAGATTATTGCACTGTCACTGCCATTAAAGTATTGCTAAAATATTAACGTAAAACGTAATAAATTATTACATTTAGCCTATTTTGGTAACTAATTAAAGGGGTGACTTATTTATGTCATTTTGTTCATATCTTGACTTATTTTGATTCTGAGTTCGTTTTTTCGTCCCTCATAAAAGAAGTCTTTAAAGACTAGCATTTTTTTTATGTATTGTACAAGTACGTTTTTGCCCCTTTACACCTCAAATATTTTTAAACTTTTCATGCTCATTTGTTTCTCAACTTTTATTTTTATTTTTTTCACTTTTTTATTTTTCCTTGATTTTTTATTCTTTTTCTTGTTTTAATTTATTTGTCTCAAACTTTTTTTTTTTAAAACTTTTTTTCCCTCTTTTTTCTCAAACATTATCTATTTCTTCCTTTCTCTTTTTTTTTTTTTAATTCATTTATTTCAACCTTTATTTTTCTTTCATTTTTTTACTTTTATCATTTTTCATTTTTTTTCCAAATTTTATTTTTGTTTTTTATTCTCATTTTTGTTTTACTCAATCTTTATTTTTTTCTCTTTTTTTTATTTCTTCTAATTTTTTCTTAACATTTATTTTTTGCTTCTTTTTTTCCCCTCAATTTTCTTTCCCTCAATTTTTTTCTTCTCTTTTTTTGTTTTCCCTCAACTTCTATTATATTTTGTTAATAAATAGAAAGTGGGATAATTCACAAATAAATATTTTTTCTTTGACATCAAAATAAATTTAAGGGCATGACTTGTTGTTTGGAAGTTCTTTGGAATAAGTCTTGCTACAAAGGCAAAAGATATAGACAACAACAACAACAAAAACAACAATAACAGACCCAGTGTATTCTCATATAGTGGGGTCTGGGATGGGTAGAGTGTACGCAGAACATACCACTACCTCAGGTGAAGTAGAGAGACTGTTTCTGATAGACCCCCGGCTTAGGACTGATAACAGTATAACAAACACAAAACATAAATGGAACGCTCCGAAAACGTGTCCTGAGATGTCACACGGTGCTCAAGACTACGAATAGCCTCAAGCTAACCATGTAAGCCTTCTACTAAAGCTAAAGCTCATAATAGAGAATTATAAACATATAATCAAAGCTAAAATGCGGAATTCTGTATGAGCTAAGATGAAAATGTCTGAATATCATCAACAACAACAACAACAACAACAATAACAAACCCAGTGAATTCCCACCAAGTGGGGTCTGGGGAGGGTAAAATGTACGCAGTCCATACCGCTACTTCCGAAAAAGTAGAGAGGCTATTTCCGATAGACCCCCAAATGAATATAATATTTGAAAAATACTGAACTCATGAGTCTGATCTATCAATACTGAAAATATAAATCAAAACTAACAGTCTGACAAGCCTCTACTACTAATAATTAGAGAGCTACTGGGATAGACCCCAAGCTGACTCAAACTGTCTGAAAATATTGAATCATCTATACTAATAAGCTGAAAACTAAATGACTAAGTTCCAAACTATGAGGACTCACCAACTTTCGGAATGTAGATAGAGATGTTTGAAATCACTCACTACTGAAACTGAGAACCTGAACCTACATTATGATGCAGTGTAGCACATAGACGAATATGTGGATTAATACTTCTGTCTTCTACCGAGTATATGGGGGGCGAATGCATAAGTAAAGCAACGTCTCAACATTATCATAATTTGAAAAACAATGCATGCTAAATGTAGATAACTCACATAAACTAGAATATCTGAAGGCTGAGAATCACAATCCTGAGTAGAAAATCATACTTTATAAATCTAGTGAGTCATAACATTTAGTTCTAAAAGCTGTACTAGTGTTCTGTCTGTAAATCATGCTGTCTAAATGTAGAAATGACTCACTTTTATATATGAAATCTTAAAGCTGAAATCTGTAGCTAATGACTTATATAAAACAATGTCTAAATAACACTTAGTTTCTAAAAGCTGTCCTGTTATTCTTTACTCTTTTCTGTAAGCTGTAGGAAAATTCACTCAAAAGCTATTTATTTACTTTTACTGTTAGGGAGGTTCTTCTAACCTCATAAATCATGTGAGCTATCATGGAGTCCAACGCTGAGTTCCCTTATGGGAAACCTCACATTGGGGAAATGTGTCATACTCTTGCCAAAGAGTATAACTTAATCTAAGTGATCACATCTGTATCTGTCATCCATATAAAAATAGGAATAATCTGATAATCTGAACCTACATTGGCTCATAGTTCTGGGGCATGAGAACATACCCAACTCGGTGCTAAATACTACTCCCTTTAATCTGTATGCTCATTCTGTTGGAAACCCACTTTAAAATCTAGTATAATGGTTTATTACGAAAACCAACCTATATTTGTTAAGTTAAACTGTGATCTAAAATTATAAAGTGGATTTCATATCTAAGCTGAGATCAAAAGATCAAATTTTTATCAAAAATTTGAAAATAATCAAGTCATAGGGTGCCTATAGCACAATCAATCTTAAAATAGCAATATTCAACTAGGGCTTAGTGACCCATTCATCAAATTCATGTCAAAATATAATAATATTCATGCTTGATAATGAAGATATTGATAATTCAACTCAAAATTTGGAAACTACCGCAATCTGCATGAAAATACGAAAATAAACATGAAATTCATCATCTAAATTGTTTCAAATCTCAAAATCCTCCAATTAGCAATATTGGGCATGTACCCTAGTTTGAAATTCATGGGTAATCATACAAAATCATGTAAATTTGTAATTAAAATTAGTTTTGGGCACAAGGATGAAAGAGTATCCTTATTCATAACCCACATACCTTAATTGATGTAATTACTAAGAAAGCTTGAACTTGAATCCCTATTTGTGCTCTTGAAGATGAATTCTTAAATCTCTTGAATTGAAAACCTTGAATTTTGAGTTTTCTTGGAGAAAGAATGGTGGAAATTTAATTTCTTGGAGATTAAGTTTTGAGTTCTAGGGTTTTCTTGGAGAGTAATTTGATGAGAAGTAAGCATAAAGTGCTTATAATAGGTTTAATTCGGTGTTATTCACAACTCGGCGGCTTGGGAATTGACTAAGTTGCCCTTTTTAAATTTGACTCAAAAACTGGAAAATCCCAATTTGGCCACCCACTGCGACACGCCACTATCGCGGTGGCTCACTGGAAAAGGGTCTTGCCTGATTTTGCCCATCAACGCGACACTGGGCTATCACGTTGGGCTATTGGGAAAGGGATGAGCCCCATTTTGTCCATCACCGTGACGCGGTGAAATTGCATCGCCTTACTGGAATAAGGACGAATGTGAACTGGACTTTCACCGCAACGCGATGCCTATCAAAATGCCATACTGTTTTACTAAAAATGCCATAACTTCTTAACCGAGTATCGGATTAAGGAAAAAATGGTATCGTTGAAAAGCTGAGCCAATTATCTACACATTGGTAGGTCTAGAGCTGGAAAATTCTACACGTATTAAGAGTCATTCATTTTCAAAGCTGACCCTTGACATTTTAGGAGCTAATCTAAGCTAGGAAAAGTATGGGGTATTACAATAAATGCATATAAACTAGTACAGTAAGCAAAATTTACAAACACCGCTAGCCACAAAATACTATTACAGCCACAAGATTATACTAAAAACTATCTAACCGAAACCATAGACAACACACAACACCATAAATAAGAAACTTCAGACATAAAAGAACGCTCCCCTACTGTTACCGACACACTCCCACCCCTACCCTAATCCGTGTCCTCCATACCTTCCTCTCAAGGGTCATGTCTTCTGTAAGCTGTAACTGCTCCATATCATGCCGAATCACCTCCCTCTAATATTTATTCTGCCTACCTCTACCCCACTTAAAACTATCCATATCCAAGGTCTCACACCTCCGCACTGGCCTATCAGAACCCCTCTTCTTTATGTGCCTAACCAATGTAACCTCGCTTCTCGCATCTTGTCCTCCACCGAAACAACTCCCACCTTCTCCCAAATAATCTCATTCCTCACCCTATCTTTTCTAGTATGGCCACACATACATCATAATATCCTCATCTCCACCACCTTCAACTTTTGGATGTGAGAGTTCTTAACTGGCCACCACTCTGCTTCATACAACATAGTCGAACGGATTGCCACTCTATAGAACTTATCTTTAAGATTCAGGGGAACTTTATTATCATATAAAAATCCCAAAGCAAGCCTCTATTTCAACCACCCTTCCCCAATACGATGCATTACATCCTCATCAATCTCACCATTGCCCTGAGTCATATACCCCTAGATACTTGAAACTGTCCCTCTTCTGAATATCCCGAGAGTCTAGATTCACCACTCCGCCAGCCTCCTACGACCCATCACTAAACTTACACTCCAAGTACCTCATCTTGGTCCTGCTCTACCAAAATTCTTTAGCTTCAAGCGCCTGTAACCAAATCTCCAACTTATTATTAACTCCTTCCCGAGTCTCGTCAATCAGTACCACATCATCTGTAAATAACATACACTAAGGCACCTTTTCTTAAATATATCACGTCAAAACATCCATCATCGAGGCAAATAAAAATGGGCTAAGAGTCGATCCTTGGTGCAGCCCTATCAAAACTGGTAAGTGCTCCGAATATCCACCTACCATTCTCATATGTATCTTTTCACCATCATACATGTCCTGAATCACCCTAGTGTACTCCACGGACACCCCTCTAGCGTCCAAGCACCTTCATAGAATCGTCCTATGAACCCTGTCATATACCTTCTGAGATCAATAAGCATCATGTGTAAGTTCTTCTTCTTCTCCCGAAACTGCTCCACTAGTCTTCTCACAAGGTGAATGGCCTCAGTAATCGAGCGACCTGGCATAAAACTGAACTGATTCTCAGTGATAGTCATGATCCTTCTCAATCTCAACTCTACTACCTTTTCCCAAACCTTTATTGTATGACTCAACAACTTAGTACCTTTATAGTTGTTGCAACTCTGGATGTCTTCCTTGTTCTTATATAATGGAATCATCGTACTACAAATCTACTCTTTAGACATCTTTGCTGCCCTAAAAATGATGTTAAAAAACCTTGTTGACTACTCTCAACCTGCCCCACCAACGCTCTTCCAAAAATCCACTGGAATCTTATCTGGCCCCATCGCCTTACCCGACGCATCCTGTGAATAGCCCCCTTGACGTCCTTAACCTTGATACACCTACAATAACCATAATCATAACACTCCTTAAATTTTCTAAGTCCCCTAATACAAAACCTTTGTCCCCCTCGTCGTTCAAAAGTTTATGAAAATAGGAATGCCACCTCTTCTTAATAGTGGGCATCCTCAAACAACACTAAACCATCATATACCTTGATCCACTTCACTTAGTCAAGGTCATGAGCCCTTCGTTCCCTGGATTTGGAAAGCCTATACAACTTTTATCCCCATCTTTCTCCTCTAAATCCATATATAATCTCTTAAAAGCTACTGTCTTAGCCACCGTAACCGCTAACTTAGCCTCTCTTTTAACTACCTTATACTCCCCCTTATTCTCCTTTCTCTCCTCATCATCCTTGCTCTCAACCAACTTAGCATAAGTCACATTCTTAGACTCTACTTTCCTCTTAACCTCTTTGTTATACCACCAGTCCCCTTGATGCTTTCCAGATCGACCTCTCGAGACACCCAACACTTCTCTAGTGGTCTCCCTAATACAACTGTCATTCGTCTCCCACATTCTATCCACATCCCCTCTACGCTCCTAACCCCCCTACTCTTTAATTTCTCTCCCATTTCTAAAGCACTAGCCAAAGTCAAGCTACTTCACTTAATCCTGGGCTGAGCCTCCGCACTCCTCTTCTTTCTGCCCTTATTGATTACTAAGTCCATCACCAACAACCTATATTGAGTTAAAAGATTCCTGCTAGGTATGACTTTACAATCATAAATCAAGACACAACATTGTAGCACCAAATCTTGCTCATAGGGCATACCTTGTTGTTTGAAAATTCTTGAGTTTAGCCTTGTCTCTAAGGCAAGAGTATAAAATATCTCATTAATCAAGACACAATGTTGTAGTGTCAACACTTGTCCATGGGTGTAACTTATTTTTTTTTGAGAGGTTCTTGGGCTAAAT
This sequence comes from Capsicum pubescens, assembly GCA_030864215.1. Classification (NCBI taxonomy): domain Eukaryota; kingdom Viridiplantae; phylum Streptophyta; class Magnoliopsida; order Solanales; family Solanaceae; genus Capsicum; species Capsicum pubescens. The sequence goes on along the minus strand of CM061541.1, from coordinate 78,865,735 downwards.
TTTGTCTTAGAGGAAAAACTAATAGAATATCTCATAAATCATGACAAAATATGGTAGTGTCAACTCTTTCCATGAGGCGTGACTTGTGGGCTAAGTCTTGCCTTTAAGGAAAGAGTTATAGAACATAAACTAAATCAAGACACAATGTGATAGTGCCATATTTTGCCCAAGGGGCATAACTTATTTTTTGAAAGTTTTTGGACTAAGTCGTGCCTCTGAGGCAAAAGTTATAGAATATCTTATAAATCAAAATACAATGTGGTAGTATCAATACTTTCTAATAGAGCATAACTTGTTGCTTAAAAGCCCTTGGTCTAAGTATTGCCTCTAAGGGAAGAGTTATATAGCATCTCATAAATCAATATATAATGTGGTAGTGTCAACTCTTGCTCATGAGGCATAACTTGCTATTTGATGGTCCTTAGGCTAAGTCTTGCCTCTAAGTTAAGAGTTATATAGAGAATTTCATAAGTAAAAAAATGTGGTAGTATAGAAGGTATGCTTCGTATATTTTAGTTTGATGTGTATGCTTTGTTGGATCCTGGATCCAGTTTCTCATATGTTACACCTTTGATTGCTGTGAATTTTGAAATGAGTCCTGAGATTATTCCTGAGCATATCCTAGTTTCTACCCCAATGGGTGATTCGATTGTTGCCCAGAAAGTGTATAAAAAATGTCCTGTTACTGTTCTTCATAGAGTCTTGTTGGCTGATCTGATTGAGCTAGACATGGTAGATTTTGATGTGATTCTGGGTATGGACTGGCTGTATTCTTCTTATGCCTCTATTGATTGTCGGATCCGAATGGTCAAGTTTCAGTTTTCGGGTGCATCCGTGTTTGAGTGGTCTGGGAATTCTGTGTCACCTAAGAGTCATTTTATCTCTTACCTCAAAGCTAGAAAGCTTATTTCCAAGGGGTGTATTTACCATTTGGTTAGAGTCAAAGACACTAAGTCTGAGACTCCAACTCTCCAGTCTGTTAACGTCGTCAATGAGTTTTCTGATGTCTTTCCAGATGATCTCCCAAGGATACCTCCTGATAGAGAGATAGAGTTCGAGATTGATCTTCTTCCCGATACTCAGCCCATTTCTATTCCTCCTTACCGTATGGCCCCTGCAGAACTTAAGGAGTTGAAAGAGCAACTCAAAGATCTACTAGATAAGGGTTTCATAAGGCCCAGTGTTTCTCCTTGGGGTGCTCCTGTGTTGTTTGTGAGAAAGAAAGATGGCTCTTTGCGTATGTGCATTGATTACCACTAACTGAATAAAGTCACCGTAAAAAATAAGTACCCCCTTCCGAGAATAGATGATTTGTTTGACCAATTGCAAGGTACAAGTTATTTCTCAAAGATAGAACTTCGTTCCGGCTATCATCAACTCAAAGTTAGGGAGTGTGATATCTCGAAAACCGCTTTCCGAACTCGTTATGGCCATTTTGAGTTTCTTGTTATGTCTTTCGGGTTAACTAATGCCCCAGCAACTTTCATGGACCTCATGAATCGAGTGTTCAGACCATATCTAGATATGTTTGTCATAGTGTTCATCGATGATATACTGGTGTACTCCCGTAGTGAGGATGAACATTCTGATCATCTCCGAACTGTCTTGCAAACCCTTAGAGATCACAAGTTATTTGCCAAATTCAGTAAGTGTGATTTTTGTCTAAGGTCAGTTGCTTTTCTGGGTCATATCATTTCTTCCGAGGGTATTAGAGTTGATCCCCAAAAGACCAAAGCTGTTAGAAATTGGCCTAGACCTATTTCTCCGATTGATATCCAAAGTTTCTTGGGTTTAGCTGGCTATTAACGCTGTTTTATTGAGGGTTTCTCCTCTATAGCGTCTCCTATGACTCGGTTGACCTAAAAGAAAGTGAAGTTCTTATGGTCCGAATTTTGTGAGAAGAGTTTTCAGGAGTTGAAGACTCGACTCACTTCAGCCCCTGTTTTGACTTTGCCTGATGGTGTTGATGGTTTTGTGGTGTACTGTGATGCTTCGAGAGTTGGGTTGGGTTGCGTATTGATGCAGAAGGGTAAGGTAATAGCTTATGCTTCTAGACAGTTGAAACCCCATGAGAAAAATTACCCCACCCATGACCTTGAGTTGGCTGCTGTTGTGTTTGCTTTGAAAATCTGGAGACATTATTTGTATGGTGTCCATGTTGATGTTTTCACTGATCATAAGAGTCTGTAGTATGTGTTTACCCAGAGAGAATTGAATCTTAGGCAGAGACGATGGTTAGAATTATTAAAGGACTATGATATGAGTGTGCTGTACCATCCGGGAAAGGCCAATGTTGTGGCGGATGCCCTAAGTAGAGTGTCCATGGGTAGTGTTTCGCATGTGGTAGAAGGTAAGAAAGAGTTAGCTCGTGATGTACATCCTTTGGCTAGATTGGGGGTTAGGTTGTTTGACTCTGCTGAAGGTAGTATAGGGGTTCAGAGTAGTTCCGAATCCTCCTTGGTTTTGGAAGTGAAGGAAAAATAATACTTAGATGCTAGTTTGGTCAAACTGAAGGAGTCAGTCAAGGACCAAAAAGTAGAGGTTTTCTCCCAAGGGGGAGATGGTGTGGTGAGATTGCAGGGTAGATTGTGTGTCCCGAATGTTGATGATCTGAGACAGAGGATTATGGCTGAAGCTCACGGCGCGCGATATTCTATTCATCCTGGTGCCACCAAGATGTACCGAGACTTGACGCAAATCTATTGGTCAAGTGGCATGAAGAAAGATATAACAACGTTTGTAGCTAAGTGTGCAACATGCCAACAGGTTAAGGTTGAACACCAAAGACCTGGTGGTATAATGCAAGAGTTTAGTATTCCCACCTGGAAGTGGGAAGAGATAAATATGGACTTCGTGATTGGTTTACCTCCTTCCCGACGCCATCATGATTCTATTTGGGTTGTGGTTGATAGATTGACTAAGTCTGCTCATTTCTTGCCTGTTCATACTTCATATACTGCTGAGGATTACGCTAGATTGTATATCCAAGAGCTAGTCAGACTGCATGGAGTTCCTTTGTCTATCATTTCGGATAGGGGTACTTAGTTCACTTCGCAATTTTGGAAAGCTTTTCAGAAGGATCTTGGTACCCAAGTGCTTTTGAGTTCTGTTTTTCATCCGCAGACCGATGGTCAGGCTGAGCGGACCATCCAGACCTTAGAGGATATGTTGAGAGATTGTGCACTTGACTTTAAGGGAAGTTGGGATGATCACTTACCGTTGATAGAGTTTGCTTACAATAACAGTTTCCACTCTAGTATTGACATGGCTCCGTTTGAAGACTTATATAGGAGGAAGTGTAGATCACCCATAGGTTGGTTTGAGGTGGGTGAAGCGGCTGTGAGTGGTCCTGATTCGGTATTTGAGGCTATGGAAAAAGTTAAGTTGATTAGGGAAAGGTTGAAAACTGTGCAGAGTCGCCAGAATTCATATGCGGATGTTAGAAGGAGAGACCTTGAGTTTGAAGTTAGTGACCTAGTGTATCTGAAAATTTCATCCATGAGGGGGGTGAAGAGATTCGGAAAGAAGGGGAAGCTTAGTCCCCGTTATGTTGGTCCTTACAAAATTCTTAGCCATGTTGGTAAGGTAGCTTATGAGGTCGAGTTGCCTTCCGAGTTTTCCTTTGTTCATCCAATATTCCATGTCTCCATGCTTAGAAAACATATTAGCGATGCTGTGGTAGTGAATTCCTCTGTGAGTGCTGACATTCAAGAAAATCTTTCTTTTGATGAGATTCCTATTGAGATTCTTGATTTCAGTGTCCGAAGACTAAGGAACAAAGAGGTTCCCTTGGTCAAGGTATTGTGGCGAAACCAATCTGTTGAGGGTGCAACTTGGGAAGTTGAGGCGGATATGTGATCCAAGTACTCGCACCTATTTTCCGTGAACTCCGATCAAGCCGAAGGTATCGTTCTTTCCTAAATCATGCACTTTTGATAAAAGTTGCAGCAGTTCAGCTGTCATTTATTATGTGTTCAGCTGTAGTTTCTTGAATTTATGCATTCTATGTTGCATTCGGAGTGAGAAACGATGTGGTGATGAGTCTAACGAATGGTTTCAGCTGTATGCTCTATTCCCTAACTAATCTTGGCATGTCTAGCATCATTCGAGGACGAATGTTTCCAAGGGGGGATGATGTAATACCCCGGGAAATTTTTCGTTGAAAATTTGTGCGTAAACGTGTTAGGTTCTATCTTCTAGAATGAATTATAAATTTTTCGTATGGAATGTCTTAGATTATGACCCACCATTGCATAGAGTATCGAATAAGCTTTCCAACGATATGTGGATCATCCAAAACGGACACCCGAGCGACGAGTTATGAACATTCCGATCAAACCGTGAATTGTAGTGAACAGTAAAACGTGCAGGAAAAAAAAGTACTGAGGCCTAGCGTATTTTTGATCCAACTTTAAACGATCATAACTCTTTGTACATAATTATATGAGTGATCTACTATATATAAACGGAAAGCTCTGCGAGTCCTCTTTCCAATGAAATTGGTTTCATCCAATTTGTCTATTGGAGCAAAAAGTTATGGTCGATCTACTTCAGCCTATCAAAAGTGAATTTTTGGGTCAACTTCAAATGATCATAACTCCTCGTACACAATGATCTGGGTGATATACTATATATCAACAGAAATATATGATATTCCTCTTTCTAATGAAATTGGTTTCATCCAATTTGGATATCGGAGTAAAACGTTATGGTTAATCTACTTCAGACTATCAAAACAGTCCACCAAAGGACAGATTTGAGAATTATTTGATTTTTAGGGGCGTTTTGGTCATTCCCCCTCACCCAAAATCCATCCAAATCCTATATTAAAGCTTATTAGAAGCATTATATGTTATATTTCATCAAATTCCCTCAAAAAGAAAACCCTAAGATCCTACATCCAACTTAAAGAACCTCCAAAGTTCACCATTAATTCTGTAAATTTATTCAAGATTCCAAGTTCCTAGTTCAAGAACTCCAAGAACCATCATTCAAAGGCACGATTAACATCTCAAAAATGAGTATCGATCTAAAGTTCATCATTCAAGGTATGTGGAGTTTTTCAACAAGAACTCTTTTTCGTTCTTGTGCCCAAAAGTAATTTTCTTTACAAAGGCATGATTTTTATTTGATTTTTATGAATTTGAAGCATGAACCCATATCTTATGATGATTATTATGAAATCTTGATGTTTATGATTTTGAAAGATGAATTTACTTGTGTGGTGATATAAAGCATGAATCAGTGAACGAAATTTACTATGATTTTGATATTTGGATCTTGAACCCCATTTGAAATTGTGTCTTTGAGAAAATGTGTGCTATATGCACGTTGATGTTGAATATTTGAGATGTTTTGAATGATTTGACCTTTTGGTCGTGAATGATTTATTTTGAACTCGACTGTGAAAGAAATCCACGTTTTTATTGATTATGATAAAGGGGTAGCAAATTGGCTCTCTATGAAAATTGTTGAAGTGTTTATTGTGGATTTTCTTTAATGTGAGCCTGAGGCTGATTTTAATTTCTGAGCTAAGTCCGGGAGTAATCTTTAGCACCGAGTGGGAGGTATAAAGTGACCTTACTTCCCTAGAACTACGTGCCCCCGTAGGATGTGAGCCTGAGGCTGATTTATATAGTGATCAATAGTGTTTTTGAATTGATACTGGAAGTCCTACTCCAGTGGCAAGGATAGGACGGCTCTTCCCAATGTGGGTTGTACGTTGGACTCCATGCGGCTCACATGGTTTATGTTGGTTATAGGATCTCCCAGTGTGTGTGTGTTTCCTTGTGTCTATGGTGAATGGTGAAGTGATTTGAAAGTGGAATTGTGAAAGTTATTCTTTCAAAAGATTTAAATGATATTTACATTATGAGAATTGATACTCTTAATGAACTGAAAGTGATTGACAAATTATATGATGACTCACATGTGTTATTATACTTATTTCATCTTCTCATGATTATGATGATTTTCTTCGGGCTATGTGAGTCTTTCATACATCCTGCATATTTCTTATAAATATTTATGATGATGATGTTTATACAACTGCATACACCCCCATATAATCGGTTCCTTTCCATGGTACTGACCCACATCTTCGTATGTGGGCTGCATTTTCTCGGAATGTAGGTTCAGGTGCTCAGTTCTAGGTTCGACAGTGATTCTTTGGGCACGCTGTTCTACATCCTCTGTTGTGGTGAGTCCTCATATTCCGAGGACGTGATGTCTGATGTTGGTTTCACGGAATTGTTTACATTTGATAACTGAGTATGAGTCAGTTGGGGCATGTCTCAATGGCTCGCTGGTTTTATTGATTTTCTTAGAGGCTTGTCAGACTAGTATAAATGTTGGGAGTTGACTAATAAGTCGTATTTTGTTATCTTTCTGAAATTCTTTTATTCTTGGATGATGATTACTCTGTTGATATTTGAGGGTTATTTATGGAAACCCCATTGATTTGTGTTGAACTGAATGAAAATGGCTCAAAGGGTTATCTTGGGGCTACTCGTAGCCTCAAGTACCGTGTGACGCTCCGGGACTCGATTTTCGGGGCGTTACAAATAGTCAATGGAAACTAACATAAATTGGTATCCGTTAGAAACTTTTGGCTCAGTTAGCCAATGACGTCCATGGCCCAAGCAATGAAAGGCTAAGGCACTGACAGAGGGTGCAACTTTGAGGAAGGGGAGTGAATCAAGTCACTATGAATTTGGTATTGATGGCACTTGCGTACAGAGGGGAAACAATCTTGCTTCATAGTCAACCAATAGTATCCTGCTCGAGTGGTCTTTTATGCTAGAAAATAACTAATTATGTGTGGGCCACATATACCCCAATGTACTTTTTTCATAATTATTTCAGCTTCTTGAAGGTTTAGACATATCAAATGATTCAACTGTGCTGCCCTTTTATATAAAACTCCTCGCTTAGGAAGAAACCATTGACCAGATGCCTAATAGTTCTCTTTTGATCTCCAATAGCATGCATTGAATATTTCTTTGTTTGAAACGCTTAATGTCATGGTATCATGTGTCACAACCCAATTTCTTAGGTCATGATGACACCTGTTATAACCCACCGATAGGTAATCCAAACCATTGCTCAGAACATTAATGGGATAATTGTGGAAGGTATAAGAAATACTAGAAATAAAGCATACAAATGATCGGTAAATACTTTATTATATACAAATGATCCTCATATGTTTGATGAAATATCTATACTTTGAGTCTTTGAATCATGATTTCGTACTATAGTTTTAAGCCTTAAATTATATTTCATGATCATTCAGTGCTGGTGGGTTATGAACACCCAATACCTACGTGTTTTACACCCTTTTAGATCTTTCAAGTAATAACTCAGTGAAACCATGAGTCTTGTTATTTACTCAGATATTTATGATCATGATGAGCACTCCCAGTAATCAGAAATAATGTTCAGTTAAACTTAGTTTATTTCAGTACCATTGTCAGTTCAATTGGGAGTAGGATTTAGCACCAAGCGAATACAGGGACGGCGACTTCCCCGTCAGTTAGGCAAAGTCGTTAGTAGCAGTCCCTGTATTCTAAAACTATGTAGCTAACATAGGATATGAGGGGTCACCCATCAGTTTAAGCTTGACTTCCTCTCAGGAGTTACCCATCAGTTTAGGCTTGACACCTTGGTCCTTTAGGACATCAGATTAGTAGATCCACATAACCAATGTTAGTACCCGTGGCATAGTACTGACACCTTCCCAACTGGGGTTATAGGTTGGACCCCGATTAGCTCAGATTGGGGCAATTCGATTACATGATACCTCCCACAGTCTTAGTATAGTAGTTAGTGAATTTAGTTCAGGTTTATTTTACCAAGTGTACAGATTTTTAGTTATCCAGTTATACAGCTTTCAGTATTTCAGATTGCAGGAGCTCAGAAACATGTTTATACTTGGTCTTGCATTCTCATATATTACATGTTCATGTATTTATGCTCAATTAATTTATGTATATCATCCTGTCCTTATCTCATATACCAGTACATTCAAAGTACTGATCATATACTTTTCTTGAGCTATGTTGTCTTATAACATACGTTCGAATACATAGTTTCTCGACCGCTATTAGACAGTTCAGCATTAGCCAACAACAATAGTCGTGAGTCCTTATCCATAGAGGACATGATTTGTTTATTTTAGTTACTTTAATTATTTCATATGTTTAGTTAGTTGGAGTTAGTTGGGGGTCTATCCCATCAACTCCTTATGATGTTTAGAGGCTTTTAGACAATCAGTTAATCAACCAGTCAGTCATTTCAGTATTATTAGTTATTATCAGATATTATAGACATATTTTGATTTGTATTTTGGTATCCAGTTTTACAGTATCTTATCGGCTTGCCTTCTGCTCATGTATTGTATTACTATTAGTTTCTGTGTTCACAACAGGTAACAACTCATGGGTTAGCTTATGGCCACTTGTGGTCGTAAGCACCATTGTTGCGACCAGGGGGTAGCCTCGGGTTGTGAAAAAACATGGTATCAGAGCCTAAGTTTTAAAGTGTCCCAGGGAGTCTAAAAGCCATGTTGAGTAGAGTCTTGTACATGTGTGTGAAGTGCGCTACACTTATGGACAAGAAGCTATGAAATATTTTAGTAAAGTTTCCCTTCCTTCAATGTTTATGTTGTGTGAAAGAGCATGATCTCTATTTAAACTCTCTTTCTAACTCATCCTTCATTCTATTTATAAACAATGCCTCCCAGAAGAAACAATAAAAAAAGGAATGGGGATCAACCCGCACTACTACCTTTTTAGGAAAATCCCATGAATGAGCATGTTTCTCATTTCAAATTTAGGGCTGCTTTTATGACCCTGGCCCATTCAGTAGCTGCTCAGAACAACCAGTAGGCTATTGCCCCAGCTAATCCAGTGGCAAATACAACTACAGTTAGGATTTAGGATTTCACTTGGACAAATCCCCCTTTGTTTTTGGAATCCAAGTTAGAGGAGGATTCGTAGGAGTTTCTGGATATGGTACAGAAGGTGACTAATATCACGGGCGTCACTTTGAGTGAGAGTGTAGTGTTGGCATCATATCTGTTGTAGGATGTAGCTCACACCTGGTTTAAGCAGTAGAAGAAAGACCGTGGTGTTGATGCAGGGCCGGTAGAGTGGGAGAAATTTTCCAAAACTTTCTTAGATTGGTTCTTTCTCTTCGAGTTTAGAAAAACTAAGGTTTAGGAGTTTATAAATTTGAAGCAGGGTAATATGAGCGTAAAGGAGTACTCACTTAAGTTAACTCAGTCTGTGAGGTATGTTCCTTTTATTGTGGTGGATAATAGGTCTAGAATGAGTAAGTTTGTGTCAACTGTATCTGATAATGTGGTTAAGGAGTGTAGATGCTCAGCAGATTGGGAAGATAAAGCATAAAGAGAGGGAGTGAGAGAAAAAGAGGGCCAGAATAGGTTGTTTTAACTTTTCACAGCCAAGGTCAAAAGGTGGTAACAATTCTAAGTTTCATTAAAATTTTTATCCTTAGCTCCATCTTCAGATAGTGTGCTAGTGCCTAAGTTTAGGAAAGACAGTCAAGATAGAGCACCAGTCTCTAAGTCCCAGGGCAGTATGAACAGTGGTCGTACTAATCCGCTCTGCAAGAAATGCAGTAGGAATCATCAGGGTGAGTGTAAGGCTGGTAGTGATATGTGTTTTGGTTGTGTCAAGATAGGAAATAGGGTTTGGGAGTGTATGGTGGTCGCTCATAGGGGAAGAAGTGATTGCCAATAGGGCTAGTCAAATTTTTCATCAGATCCAGCAGGTCGCTCGACTCAACACGGGGCCACATCTGGTGCAACCAGTAGGCAACGTTGGAACAGGTTGTATGCACTCCAAACTCAGCATGATTAGGAAAGTTCTCCTGATGTGGTTACAGGTACGTTATAGGTTTTCTATCTTCATGTTTATGCATTGTTAGATCCCAGAGCTTCGTTTTCTTTTGTGACTCCTTATATAGCCGTCAAATTTTGGTGTCAATCTTGAAACATTAGCAGAGCCTTTCTCAATGTCTACCCCAGTGGATAAATTTATTATAGCCAGACGGGTATACAGAAATTACCCAGTCACAGTATCTCAAAAAATTACCTCAGTTGATCTCGTATAGTTAGATATGACCAATTTTGATATCATTCTCAGCATGGATTATCTCCACTTGTGCTATGACTTAATTGATTGCATAAATATATTCATTCTGTTTTAGTTTCCCAGTGAACCAGTTTTCGAATGGAGGGGTAGTACTTCAGTTCTTAGGGGTTAGATTGTTTCATATCTTAGAGCAAGAAAGATAATATCTATAGGGTGTGTTTACCATCTTATCTGAGTCAAAGACTTAACTACTGAGACTCCAAGTCTTGAGTTAGTTTTTGTAGTAAATGAATTTTCAGATATGTTCCCTGAAGATCTTCTCGGAGTCCCTTCCGAGAGGAAAATCGACTTTGGAATAGATATCCTTCCAGATACTCAGCCTATCTCTATTCCACCTTACTGAATGGCTCCAATTGAGATTGAGGAATTAAAAGAACAGTTAAGAGATCTCTTAGATAAGGGTTTCATCAAGCATAATATTTCTACATGGGGCACTCCAGTCTTATTCGTGCGTAAGAAAGATGGTTCTCTCAGAATGTACATCGATTACCTTCAATTGAACAAGGTAACAATCAAGACTAAGTATCCACTCTCTAGAATTGATGACTTGTTCGACCAACTTAGGGTGCCAGTTATTTCTCTAAGATAGACCTTAGATCCGTCTGTCATTAGCTTTGAGTCAGAGAATGTGACATTCCGAAGACAACTTTCAGAACTTAGTATGGTCACTTTGAATTCCTAGTTATGTCTATTGGACTAAGGAATGCTCCTGTAACTTTTAGGACTTAATGAAAAGGGTATTCAAACAGTACTTGGACATGTTCATCATATCTCCATTGATGATATCCCTATTTATTCTCGTAGTGAGAATGATCAACAAACAATTTAAGAATTGTGTTGCATACCTTTAGAGCTCATCAATTATTCATAAAATTTAGTAAGTTCAAATTTTGGCTGAGGTAAGTAGCTTTTCTTGGTCATATTATTTCTGGTGATGGCATAAGAATTGACCCTCAAAAGACCAAATCACTAAGAAACTGGCCCAAAATTATCTTTCCATCAGATATTAGGAGTTTCTTAGGTTTGGATGGCTACTCCAGATGGTTTGTCGAAGGGTTTTCTTCTATTGCATTCCCCATGTCTTGATTGACTCAGAAAAAAGTCACATTTCAGTGGTTAGATACTTGCGAGAAGTTGTTTTCATGAGTTGAAGACTCGACTCATTTTACCTCCAGTCTTGACTTTGCCAGATGGTTCAGATGGTTTTGTAGTTTACTATGATGCTTCCAAAGTTAGTTTTGGTTGTGTTTTAATGCAGAGAGTTAAGGTCATAGCCTATGCCCTAAATAGCTTAAACCCCATGAAAAGAATTATCCTACCCATGATCTTGAGTTGGCAGCTGATGTTTTTGCCTTGAAAATTTTGAGAAAGTTTAGTTGATACTGGAGAGGCCGAAGACAACCCAAAGCCATCAGAAATCTTTTGCAAATGTCAGCAGAAGGGATCTTTAGTTTGAGGCTGGTGATTTGGTCTATTTGAAATTTTTTCCTACGAAGGGAGTAAAGAGAGTTGGCAAGAAAGGGAAACTCAGTCCCCGCTATGTTGGCCCGTATAGAATCTAGAGTCAATTTTGAAAAGTAGCTTATGATCTAGAGTTGCCTCCAGATTTAGCATCAGTTATCTGATATTTCATGTTTTTCTATTAAAGAAATGTATTGGTAATTCAACTATAGTTATTCCTTTTGAATATATAGACGTTAAGGATAGCCTTTCCTACGAAGAAGTCATAGTTGAGATCCTTGATCGGCATATTCATAGGCTAAGGAATAAAGAAGTTCCCTTGGTTAAAGTTCTTTAGCAGAATCAGTCTGTTGAGGGAGCTACTTGGGAAGTCAAAGCAGATATACGAATAAAGTATCCTCATCTATTCTCCGCAAATGCTGATTTAGCTTGAGGTAATGATTTTCCTTATCTTGACTCTTTTCCATTTTCATTTCTAGCTATGTAACCAATCTCATGTCATTGCATGCATTCACGAAATCAGTTCAGTTCAGGTATCATGTTTTAGACTCAGTTATGTAATCATGTTTCAAGTCGTGCATGTTCAGAATATGATCTCAGTTTCCTTAGTAGTTTTAGTCTACCTAGTCTCATTCGAGGATGAATGTTCCCAATGGGAAGATATTCTTATACCCCATCATATTCTAAGCTTGATTCCGCTCTTAGTTGCATGCATAAGGGTTCCAAAGTTTGAAAATTTCACGAAGTGTTGAGGACTTAGTCATTTTCAAGACCCTTAAACTTTGATGATTTTTATTTTGGTCTTCCCGACCTTGAGACATTGATTTTTGAGTTGGATCATGTTCGGGGGTGTTAAATGTATGTCTTCCCAACCTTGAGATGTTGATTTTTGAGTCATTTCCCTCCACTCTAATCCGTCCTTAAGATGATTTGGGGCTCCCCAAAGGACATTATTTTCCTCTTTCACTCAAATTGCTCCCAAGAAAATCCTTCTTCTTTCCCAAGAACAAATTTAAGGTCTTTCCGTAAGAAATCTAGAGTTCAAGTTTCCAATCTAAGAAATCTTCAAGAATTCAGTTGTTAAGGTATGTGGGATGTTCATCCATGGATCCCTTTCACCCATGGAGCCGAAAAAACTCTCTTTTGGTTTAATTTATGAGTTTATACATGTTCAAGATGAAATAAATCCATGAATATCTTGTTAATTCAATGTAAAGTTATGGTTACAAGTGTTATTAAGTGGAATGAGTCATATCATGTTTTAAGTGTAGCGATTCCCATGTCATGTTCATCTGATTTTAAAATAAATCCCCAAATTATGAATTTAGCCATGTAGTAATGTTGTTCCTCATGTTTAAGACATTCCCATGTTCAAATTTATGATCCTCACATGTTTTATGAAATATCTATACTTTGAGTCTTTGAATCATGATTTCATACTACAAATTTAACCCTTAATATTGTATTTGATGATCATTCAGTTCTATGGTTTATGAACACCCGATATATATGTGTTTTACATGATTTCATATCTTTCAAGTAATAACTCAGTGAAACGATGAGTCTTGTTATTTACTTAGATATTTATGATCATGATGAGCACTCTCAGTTATTAGAAATAATGTTTAGTTAGACTTAGTTCTGTTCAGTACCGTATCAGTTCAGTTGGGAGTAGGATTTAGCACTGAGAGAATACAGGGATGACGACTTCCCTGTTAGTTAGATAGAGTCGTTAGTAGGAGTCCCTATATTCCAGAACTATGTAGCCAGCATAGGATATGAGGGGTTACCCGTCAGTTTAGGCTTGACTTCCTCTCAGCGGCCACCCTTCAGTTTAGGCTTGACACCCTAGTCCTTTGGGACATCAGATTAGTGGATCTATACAGCCAATGTTAGTACTAGTGGAACCATACTAACAACACCCTTACAACTAGGGTTACAGGTTGGACCCTGATTATCTCAGATTGGGGCATGTCGGTTACATGATACCCCCCACAGTCCCAGTAAAGTAATCGGTGTATTTAATTTAGGTTTGCTTGACCAAGTGTACAGATTTTTAGTTATTCAGTTATATAACTTTTAGTATTTCAGATTACAGGATCTCAGAAATATGTTTTTAGTTGGTCTTGCATTCTTAGATATTGTATGTTTATGCATTTATGATCAATTACCTCATGCAATCATCCATTCCTCATCTCATATACCACTACATTCAAAGTACTGACCGCATACTTTTCTTTGCGCTATGCTGTCTTATAACATAGGTTCGGACGTATAGTTTCCCAATCTCTCTTAGACAGTTCAGCGTTACCCAACAACAATAAAGGTGAGTCCTCATCCATCGAGGACATGGTTTTTTTTATTTCATTTACTTAAGTATTTTCATATGTTCAGTTAGTTGGAGTTAGTTGGGGGTCTATCCTATCAACTCTTCATGATATTAAGAGGCTTTCAGACAATTAGTTAGTCAAGAAGTCAGTCATTTCAGTGTTATTAGTTGTTATAAGATATTTCAGACATATTTTGATTTGTATTTTAGTATCCAGTTTTACAGTGTCTTATCAGATTACTTTCAGCGCATGTAATGTATTACTATCTTGTTTAGTGCTCACAACAGGTACCAGCTCATGAGTTAACTTGTAGCCACTTGTTGTTGTAAGCTCCATTGTCGCGACCAGGGGGTAGCCTCGGGTCTTGACAAGCAAGGATCCTCTTGGAGTGTGAAATATCAAGTCAAACCAATAAGTTTGCTAAGTACTTAACATCCCCAGCCTAAGGTTGCTCCAAAAATGAAATAAAAGCCAATTACCCGTACTCACCGCCTTCTGGCTCAAGTTATCTGCTACCATATTCGCCCTACCCAGATGATATAGAATAAAGATATCAGAGTCCTTTAACAAATCAATCCACCTGAGTGGTTTCGAATTAATCTCCCATTGGGTCATAATGTACTTAAGACTATGATGGTCGTAATCGATCTCACAATGAACTCCATACATGTTGTGCCTCCAAATCTTGAGTGCAAATACTATCATCACCAACTCCAAAAAATGAGTAAGGTAGTTGTGCTTTTGGACCTTTAGTTGCCTCAATGCATAAGAAATAACTCAACCTTGATGCATTAGAGCACAACCTATCCCTACACCAGAAGCCTTACAATATACGTTAAATCCTTGACCCTCAATAGAAAGAGTAAAAATAGGAACTGAAGAAAAAGAGCCCTTAAGATTTAGAAAGCTCGACACATACTCCTTAGACCTCTAAAAAGGAACGTCCTTTCTAGTCAACCTAGTCATCGGCACTACAGTAGAAGTAAAACCCTCAATGAACCACCTATAGTAACCTGCCAAACCAATAAAGCTACGAACCTCAATCGAAGATGCAGGTTTGTCCTAATCACAAATCAATCTTCACTGGATACACCATAATCCCATCCTTAGACACCACGTGGTCTAGGAATGAAACAACTCAAGCCAAAACTTGCACTTTGAGAATTTGGCATAAAGACTATGATCTCTCAAAGTCTAGAGCACAACCATCAAATGCTGCTCATGTTCCTCCCTAGTCCCTGAATACACAAGGATATCATCAATGAAAATGATCACAAAAGAGTTTATCAAGCAAAATAATCTTTGTACTAATATTATAAATATATGCAAGATCAGACTAACAACCCCTCGGTCTCCTAGCCTGAACATAGGAAATAATTCCTATCATTGCGCGACTAATAGTACCCTGCCACATAACAGGGTGTATACTAGGCATAGAAGTAATGGTCATGGAAAAAAAATCCAAGATTGCATGATAAGTGGATAACTAGTCCATGCACTGAATCACATCAAAGACCACCATATCTAACACAATAAGATCAGCTTGAGTATCAAACTCCTGAAAGGTTATAACACACTATTTGTAAACCTGATCCATTACTAAAGAATCACCTACAAGAGTAGCTACATGAAAAAGAACAAATAAAGACTCCCAAGATAACTCTAACCACAGTGCATAATAAGAAGAAGGCACATATGAATAAGTGGATCCTAAATAAAATAAAACAATAGTTGGATGACGTACATTAAAGTGTTACCTATAATCACAATATTTGAAGACTCTACCTCTGACCTACCAGGTACTGCATACAAATAACCTTGACTGGCTGGGTACCTAACCAAAAACCTATCCTACCTTCCTGAGGACCTCTTTGTGAACCTTAGAGACCATCCCTGTAACCAGCTATACCACCTCTAGCTTGGGGAGCCATTACCTTAATCTGCTGAACACTCCACACTACAAGCACTATTTCCCCACATTGGGGATACTTCCTTGAAAAAGGATGACTAAAGCACAATCGTAGCATGCTCTAAGCACTTCACTCTGACCAAAAGATCCGACTTACCTGAAATAGCCACCTAAGCTCACAGTCCTAGAATGTGCACCTCTTGAAGGTTGGTCATTGCTTATCCCACTATAACCGCTATAATCGTTCTGGTCTCTTGATGTAATCTAAAATGTGGAAGAAACAGACCTACTAGGATAAACTTGTTCCTTGATAAGATAGATGCGGAGGCTACCTACTTTAAGAACCTTTATAGATAAACATTGAGCCACTCTGGCTCTCACTGAAACTACCCTAGTGATGTGATCTCTTATCACTAGCCCCTTGGGCCTCATGTTATATCTTCTCTTTAGTCTGGGCATAAAAAGAATTCTCAGTAAGAGAATTGCCAACTGCAACCAAACTCTGAGTCATAATACAAAGAATAGAAGTCTTAGCCTCCTAACAAAACACTAGACCCATATATACTCGGTCAGTAAGATAGCAATAGCAAGCCTGGCAACCTTGTGGAATAGTGCCTGATACTCTAAAATGATCATAAAATTATTATCCAATATTAAAAACTAATCTCTTAGAGAATCCAAAGGCTGTGAGGTATATACTTCTCTAAGAAAACCTTTGAGAACTGGGCCACATAATCGAAGGAGATCTAGCTGGCCTGGAATTAAGTTAACCTCTGTATCAATGTCTAGTTGCCAAGCCCAACTGAAAAGTGGTGAAGTCTACCCCGTGAGTTTTAATTAGACCCAAATAATGGAGACTATTTTCACAAACAATCAAGACCTCAAATGCATCCTCACTCAGAGCTCCTATAAATCTAGGTGGAGTCAATCTCAAAAATCTGCCTAATATCTTTTTCTCCTCAATAGACATAGTTGGCTAGGTGATACTGATTGAGCAACCACCTATGTTGGAGAGACCTTAATTCTGGGAGTCATAGATATAGGGTGCACCCCTACATCTATGCCACTTTGATTTGAAGGTTGAGCACCATCAGACGGTGCGTCACCAACTAAAACGAACAACTAAAATAAGGAATCTCTATGCAATGATGAAGAAATTAACCCTGGTGGAGCCTAAGATATCCCCTAACCCACCAATGGCTGGGATAGTAGAATCTATGGGTGGGGAGCAATAGCCGAATTTGGTGAGGGCTTCCTAACTTGACCTATAGTAGGGGATGCAACTCTTGCCCTAACCTCGAGCGCTAGGCTGGCCAAGACCTCTAATAGGAGACCTATACATGGACTTAGGGTCCTCATCTCTAGTCATCATAGATCTCATTCTAACTATCTACAAAAGAGTGAAACAATGTGAATTTTAGAAACCAATACAGACTCAACACCCAAAGTGAATAAAAAAAGTGAAGTTCTCCCAATAATATCCTGTAGTCTCCCAACGATAAGAAATGAACGACATCGTTTTGATTTGCGAGACTCTACTGTACACTTGCTCTTGTAACAACAATACTAGTGAACCTAGTCTTTCCTACCAATTTGTTACGACTGAATTTCACAAGTCATGATGACACCTACTCTAACCCATCAATAGGTAAGACCAACCATAGACACAATTTTAGTAGTTGGCTAAAAAGTGAAAGGTATAATAAACATTAAAAATAAAGCATACATTGATCAATAAATAGATTATCATAGATGCAAGATACTAAATAAAAGCAGAGAATGAGAAAAGTGTACAAAAGAGTATTCTATGACAAAAAAAGGTCGGTACAAGAGCCTCTAAATACCAAAGATGAGTTCTAAATAATGTCAATATATAGGTAGTCTCAAAACTAATGATTGTAAAAAATAGTAAAAGGAAATAAGATTAGCTCTAGCTATGAAAGCTCACCTTATCTCCGAGTCCCAAAAGAAATTTGGAGGTAACGTTAATATCAATGACTAGTACTCATGTTGTATAAAAAAAGATTTAAATATGTAGTATGAGTACCAAAACAACGGGTACCCAATAGGCATCATCACCCGACTAAGATAAATTATAATTAAAGAATAATAAGATATCAGAATATAAAATAAAGTCAGGGATAAAGAGCAAACTGAAATGATACTCTGACTGATAGATAATAAATAACAAAGTAAATAAAGTCAAGGGAATATATGATAGCTACAGCCTAACTGCGCCCCCATAATCCCAAAAGGCGCAAATATGAGAAAGACAATCTAATTAAGTCTCCATAAGCCCGATGGGTACAATCAGGGGAGAACTGCCTACAAAAATAATAGTTATAAAGAAACCGACAGTCGAAACTATATCTATGAACCCCTTTTATACCATAAACACTGGGCTCAAATTGGATCCTTGTTAATCATAAGTGAACCATAAATGCCTGACACAAATCAGACTCCAATACATATATTTTGGACTCAAATTGGGAATTTAGTATCATAGGTGAATAGTAAGTATCGGACACAAACTAGTTTATAAAGTACAAGGTAACAAGTCTAGTCAAAATTTCAAAAAATGTCTAAATCATAATAACCTCAAGAATATGTGTATGGCAATGAATGAAGTCCTCCTAGGTATACAAAGAGATAATTAGTATATTTGACCTAATATAGGGCCGACGAGGCCCCCTACTAACCCCGAAAGTCTACTAAGAAAATTCCTACCTAACACTAGACCAAGGATTTCAAGTTTTACTTGAACATGTTAATAAGTCTAAATATATCCTAAGGAAACAATTTAACTTAAGGAAAGGAGGAATGGGTTAATTCTATCTTCAAACAACTCTCTAACCGGCTAAATATTCTAAATTCCACTAGACATGCAACCAAGCCATAAGTTTCAACTCAAATCTAGCATAATAATGTACTAATTTTATAATAAAGTTCAATCTATGAGGAAAGTAATCCTAGCATACCTTGATGCCGATGAAGCTCGAGAAAGTTCACAAAAGCAGAGCTTTTCCCTTCAAAGAAGCCTCTTCACAATGCCATACTATCAAAATCATGGTATATGCATTAATACGAGAATAAAAATAATCATATTGTATATAAATGCTTTGGGTCCAAAATCAAGCTAAATATCTCATGGTGGGCCCGCTTGCAGAATCGCATCTTTGAAATCGTCAAAATGTCCCTCAAAGCTCAAGGATCATTTACCCAAAAATATGTGCAATCTAAGAACAATACTCCCTCAAATCAGCCGACAAAGTTTTAGGAATTTTGGCTTGAATTAGAGAATTAACTAAGAAATTAGAGAAAACATACATTAATTTAGATGAGAAAATAATTCCCATGAACTCACCAACTCACCTCGGACACCCAATGACCAAACTTCATAATCTCTTAGCTTTATAGGGTTTTAATGGGGTTTTGGGACATGAAAATGACCAAAAACTGAGAAGGTCAAGTCTTAAATGCACCAGCGATAAATGCTTTAGTGGCGAATTGACCACTTAAGTGGCTAAGCCTATGGATGGCCTCCGCTAAAGTGAACGAGTGTCACTAAAGCGACCCTCCATTAAAGAGGATAGGAAGGTACCAATGTTGGTCACTAAATTAATTCCCTAGTTGCTAAATTAAACTCCACTTAAGCGACTAAAGGTATGCTTAAGCAGTTGCACCAACTGAGACCTGCTCTAGCACTTAGAAAAACTTGCCAAGTTTGTATTGACCCTTGAGATTCGTTCAGAATTTTGTGAACACAAACGAGCTAAGCTACCCTACAAAATTTAACATTCCAAACTTAATGGCAACATCGATATTTCCATAGGTCATTTGGATGAAATATAGGTCCCACATCTAAATTATTGTTCTAACTAAATCCATCCAATAACCCAAAATGAGTCTAGAAGCCTCGAGACCCGACCCAAGGGTCCCCCTAGCCTAAAATTGACATTTGAAGGCTGATGAAATGTCCAGAATTGTCATATGAGGTAGTTATCCTAAAATTTAAGCCTGATACTTAAATTCACAATTGTAAAAACTTCAACACAGGGATTGGCTCTAAACACCTATCCACCAAGTCATAAATGAGTTGGAGTAGCTATGGGAAAGCTCTAAATAGTGGAATAGTGCAGAAGTGTAGAAAATGACCTGGAGGGTCATTATAACATCTCTACTAAATTGCTTTTTATTAGCAAAAATAAAGGATCAAGGTGTACCTGAAGGCTCGAACAACTGGGGATGATCTTCTCCGAGACTATGTGGTGTCTCCGTTAGACCTTAGATACTGAAATTTCTCTAGAGTGGAACCACGTGACATCCATGGCCAATATGATAACTGGATCCTCTACAAAGGCCAACCTTTTATCTAACTTTTTTGAGTCCTACCAAAGCACGCGATACTCATTTGAGATATAACATAACAACATAGAGACTTATAAAACTTGGTGAAAAGATGTATAATCTGGGGGGCAATACCAACTCATAAGCTACCTCTCTAATTGTAAGAAATATCTCAAATGGTCCAATATACCTGGGGATGCGCTTGACCCTTCTCGTGAACCTCTTCATCCCTTTCACAAGCAATACTCGTAGGAAAAGACGTTCACCTCCATACCTTAAGGGTATGAAGTCTATAATCAACAGAACTCTTTTGCCTAATCTGAGCCGCCCTCAACCTATCCTGAATCACCTAAAAATTGTTCAATGACTAGTGAAGTAAGTCCATACCATGAGCCTAACCTTATAGGTCTTAAACCAACCTATAAGAGGTCGACAATGCCTACCATATAATGCCTCAAATGGTGCCATCTAAATATTTGAATGGTAGATATTATTATTATGCAAACTCTGCAAAGGTTAAGTGCTATTCCCACTAACCTCCAAAGTCCATAACACATAAGTGTAACATATCCTCAAGAAGCTAAATAGTCCACTTTGACTATCGTCGATCTAAGGGTAAAATGTGGTGTTTAGGTCAACCTGAGTTCCCACTTCTTCCTGAAAATTCCTCTAGAAGCTAGAAGTGAACACTGAGCCTCTATATGATATGATAGATATGGATCTCCATGTAGGCAAACTAGCTCACAAAAATAGATACGAGCGAACCACTACACATTGTAAGACATCTGAATAGGGATAAAATGGGCCAAGTTAGTCAATCAATCTATAATGACCTAAATTCCATAAAAACTATGAGAAGTGCGAGGCAAACCACTATCGAAGTCCATAGTGAACCAGTCCCACTTTCACTCAAAAATTGGTAATATCTGAATCAGACCATCAGGTCTCTAATGCTTGACCTTTACCAGCAGACAACATAGGCAATGAGCTATAAATTTTGCTACATTCTCTTTATGCCACTCTATTAGTAATGTTGCCTTAAATCTCTATACATCTTATCTATACCAGGGTAAATAGAATATCTAGAGTTTTGAGTATCCCATAATATCAACTAAATTAAGTTTCCAAGCCTTGAAAAACAAATGTTGGCATCATACCTCAAAATACCCTCTGAGCCAGGGTAGACCTCCTGGATTCACCTATCAAAACCTGATGATGAATGCTATAAAGTCTACAATCCTCAAACTTCTTACTCTCAATCTTCTCAAATAAGGTAGACCTAGCCTCAACATTAGCATGGATCCTCCAAAGTCAGTAATATCAAGCCAAACCATCAAGTTGACTAAGGAATTAACATGCCCGGTCTAAGGTCACTCCAAAATTGAAATGAAGGCCAACTACCCATACTCACTGCCTTCCAGCTCAAGGCATCTGCTACCATATTTGCCCAACTCGAATGATACAAAATAGAGACATCAGAGCCCATCACCAAATCAATCCACCTGAGTGGTCTTGAATCAACCTCCCATTGGGTCATAATGTACTGAAGACTACGATGGTCGTAATATATCTCACAATGAACACCATACAAGTCGTGTCTCCAAATCTTGAGTGCGAATACTATCATTGCCAACTCCAAATCATGAGTGAAGTAGTTATGCTTGTGGACCTTTAGCTGTTTCAATGCATAAGAAATAACTTGACCTTGATGCATTAGAACACAACCTATCCCTACACTAGAAGCATCAAAATATATGGTAAATCCCTGACCCTTAATAAAAAGAGTTAAAATAGGAGCCGAAGAAAACAATCCCTTAAGATTCAGAAGGTTCAACACACACTCTTTGGACCTCTTAAAAGGAACCTCCTTTCTGGTCAACCTAGTCATCGGCACTACAATAGAAGTAAAACCCTCAATTAATCACCTGTGGCAACCTGCTAAACCAATAAAGCTATGAACCTCAATTAAAGATGTAGGTTTGGGCCAATCACAAATAGCCTCAATCTTTACTAGATCCACCATAATCCCATCCTTAGACACCACGTGTTCTAGGAATGAAACAACTCAAGCCAAAACTTCACTTTCAGAATTTTGCATAATGACTATGATCTCTTAAAGTTTGGAGCATAACCCAAAAATGCTGCTCATGATCCTCCCTACTCCTTGATTACACAAGGATATAATCAATGAAAATAATCGCAAAGTAGTCCAAATAAGTCCTGAACACTCTGTTCATAAAATTTATTAATGCAATTGGGGCATTGGTTAACCCAAAGACATCACCAGGAACTCATAATGACCATAGCAAGTCTTGAAAGCTGTCTTAGGGATATCCCTACCTCAATACTCAACTAATGGTAATCAGATCTCAAGTAAATCTTAAATAATACTACCAGTCCCTGAAGATAGTCAAATAAATCATCAATGCAAGCCATATGATACATATTCTTTACTTTCACCTTATTCAGCTGCCTGTAGTTAATACACATATGCATAGAAACATCTTTCTTATTCATAATAAAGATAGGAGCAACGTAAAGTGATACACTCGACCAAATAAAGCCCTAAACCTAAAGGATTTTGAAGCTGAGAAATCATTTTCTTAAGCTAGGAAGGACCCATGTGATAAGCTACCATAGAAATAGGTTGGGTTCCCGATTCAAGATCAATAGCAAACTCAATATCACACTTAGGAGAAAGGCCAGATTATTAGTAGAAAAAACATTAATAAAATCATCGGCTATAGAAAAAAATCAAGCAAAGGACTCTTTTCATTAATATCAAAAATATATGCAAGATAAGACTAACAACCCCTTAATATCAGTCTCCTAGCCTAAACATAGAAAATAATTCATATCAGTACATGGCTAATAGTACCTACCATACAGTTGAGGGTATGTTAGGCATGAAATTAATGGTCTTGGAAAAATAATCTAGGATTGCATGATAAGTGGATAACTAGTCCTTGTACAGAATCACATCAAAGACCACCATATCTAACACAATAAGATCAACCTGAGTATCACACTTCCGAAAGGTCATAACCCAATATGTAAACCCAATCCATTACTAAAAAATTACCTATAAGAGTAAATACATGTAATAGAATAGACAAGGACTCCCAACACAACTCTAATTATAGTGCATAATTTGAAGACATATATGAAAAAGTGGATCCCAAATCAAATAAAGAAATAGCTGGATGCCGTACATTGAAGTCGTACCTACAATCACAATATTTGAAGAATCTACCTTAGACCTACCAGGTACTACATACAAATGACCTTGATCGCCACGTGGCTGAGCAACTAATTGAACACCTATCCTACCTTCATGATAGCCTTATTGAGAACCCTAGAGACCATCCCTCCAACCTGTTATACCACCTCTACCTGGGGAGGCACTGCCCTAATTGGCCAAACACTCTGCATTACAAGCACTATTTCCCCATATCAGGGATACTTACTAAAATAATAGTTGACTAACCCACAATCATAGCATGATCTAAGCACTTCACTCTAACCAAAAGATCTGACTGACCTAAAATAGCCACCTCGTCTTACAGTCCTAAAATGTGCACCTCTTGAAAGTTGGCACTGGTCGTTCCACTGTAATCACTATAATTGTCTGATCTCCCTCTATAATCTAAAGTGTGGCATGGACAGACCTATTAGGATAACCTTGTTTCTTGATAAGATAGATATAGAGGTTACCTACTTTAAGAACCTCTATTGCTAAAATGTGAGCCACTTCAGCTCTTACTGAAACTACCCTAGTGATGTGATCTCTTATCACTGCCCTCTTAGATATTGTGCTATATTTTCTACATAGTCTGGGAATAATTAGAAACCACAGTGAAAGACCTGCCAGCTACAACTAAACGCTGAGTTGCAATACAAAGAATAGGAGTCTCAGCCTCCTAACAAAACAACAAACATATACATACTTGGTCAATAAGATAACAGTAATATTCCTGGCCAAATCGTGGAACCGTGCCTCATACTCTAAAATGATCATAGAATGTTTCTCCAATCTTATGATCTAATCTCTCAGATGATCTCGAAGGCTGTAAAATATACACTTCTCCAAGATAACCTTAGAGAATGAGGCCATGTCAAAGAAGGAAATCTAGCTGGCCTAGAATTAAAATAATCTCTCTATAAATGTCTAGCATCCAGTACAACTAAATTATGGTGTATTCATCCCCGTGAGTTTTAGTGAGGCCCAGATTATGGAGACTATAATCACAGGAAATCAAGAACTCAAATGCATCCTTATCGGAGCTCCTACAAATCTAGGTGGAGTCAATCTAAAAAATCTGCCCAACATTTTCTCCTCCTCAATAGACATAGTTGATTGGGTGGCTACTGATTGAGAAAATACCTATACTAGAGATACCTCAATTTTAGGAGTCATAGATATAGAGTGCGCCCCTGTATCTATACCACTCTGATCTACAGGCTGAGTACCATCAGATGATACACGACCAACCAAACCAAACAACTAAACAAAGGTATCTTTGAGCAATGAGGAAGAAATAAACCCTGGTGGATCCTAAGCTGTCCCCTGGATAATCAATGGCTTGAGAGGCATAATCTATGGGTGGGAGAAAATAGCAGGATTTGGTGAGGACATCCTATCTTGACCCCTAGTTGGGGCTGCAACTCTCGCCCTGACCTCGGCCCCTATGATCATCTCTAGTCATTATAGACCGCGTCCTAACTATCTACAAAAGAGTAAAATAGTGTAAATTTTAGAAACCAACACAGATCGACACACAAAGTGAATAAAAAAAGTGAAATTCTCCTAAGAATGTCCTATAGCCTCCAAAAGATAAGAAATAAATGTCATAGTTTTGATTCGTGAGACTCTACTATACACTTGTTTATGTACCAACAATACTAGTGAACCTAGTCTCTAATACCAATTTGTCACGACTGAATTTCACAGGTCATGATGGCACCTATTCTAACCCATTAGTAGGTAAGCCAAACCATAGATAGACCATTAGTATTTGGCTAACAAGTGGAAGGTATATTAAATAAAAAAAATAAAGCATACAATTAATCAATAAATAGATTATTATAGATGCAAAATACTAAATAAAAGCAGAGAATGAGAAAAGTGTACAAAAGAGTATTCTTTGACCTAGTAAGGTCGGTACAAGAGCCATTAAATACCAAAGCTGAGTACTGAATAGTGTCAATATATAGGTAGTCTCGAATGTAAAGACAGTCCAAAATAGTTGAAGGATAAGATCAACTCTGGCTCTAAAATCTCACCCAATATCCGAGTCCTAAAAAAGCTAAATGTAACATCAATATTGGTGACTTGTACTCATGTTTGCATCAGAAAAAGATGTAGAAGTGTAGTATAAGCACTAGAACAATGAGTACTCAATAGACATCATTGACTAACTTAATTAAATCATAATAAAAGCATAATAAGATGTGAGAATATAAACTAAAGTTAGAGATATAGGGGAAAACCTAAAAAAATACTCCAGTTAACGGGAAATAATAATAAAGTAAATAAAGTTGAGTAAATATAAGCTAACTACAGCCTAATTAAGCCCCATAAGCCCAGAAGGTGCAAAAAAGAGAAAGATAATCAAATCGATAAGCCCGATGGAATATAATTAAGGGAGAATCACCGACTATAATAATAATTATAAAGTAACCAACAATCAAATTCAAATCTATGAAACCTTTTTATACCATAACCACCAAAATTAAATTAGATCCTTAATCATCATAAGTGAACTTGTTGAACCCTTCGGGGTTGCACCTCACAGTGAGGGACCAGGTCCCTCAAAATCAATCACAGGAAAATAAACAGTAAAGCACCAGAGAATAAGAAGGAGCATCAGAAGAGTAAAAACATAATATTTTTATGTGGAAACCAGAAAGGTATAAACCACGATTTGCCCTCACAAGCACCAAAGAAATCCACTATAATCAACCTCCTGATTATAGTTTAGATTTTATTTTACCTCTAGGCTTCTTTCTCTTATAGCAACTCAACTACAAGCTCATCTTGGTAACTCTACAAGGACCTCTTTACTGATTAACTCTAATTAGCAACTAGCTTAGGAAACACTACTTAAGCACCTCTCTCAACAATATAACAATACATTACTCTTATAGAATGAGTAATTCTTTTACAAATCAGCACTCAAGAACATTTTTCAATTTAAGCTCTCATAAAGCAAAGAACTTGAGAAGTGTTGGAACTGGGTTTATGCTGCCTCTCTTCACTCTTTGTATTTGAAAATAACATTTGATAAAGAATCCTCTCTTTTCTTTTATAGATGAGTGATGATTAGGGATGAAAGATCACTGGACTAGCTGTCCTAATCAGTAAAAAATAGCACCTGCAAGTTTGTTACACAGGAGAACAAAAATATACAGACAACACATGCCAGTTGTACTGTATCTTACACATCCAGGTAACTGGTCCCTTGCAGTTAGCTGATCATTATCAAAACTACATGTAGAAATTTTCCCCTTTTTGATGATGACAAACCAACCATTCAACTTTGAGAATCAGTGCACATTCATCATATTTAATCATTGTGATTACCACCTGAAGATGAATGTTCCCCCTATCATCAGGCTTTCTCACTCATCATACAACACAGGGACCTGGTCCCTTATTGTCATTTGCAGTAAAAACCTCTGATTTTTCCTTCTATCATCATTCACCTCATTTAGTGCATTTACGTACTTCCCCTTGTTAACATGACTTCTTTCATTCATCTATTCAACACATCATATACTTCCCCATATCAACATGCCATTCAAATTTGCAACTCAAAGTGCCTGTTACCTGGTCCCTACTACATAAGTTCAGTTCCCCTTTTTGGCATCACTGAAAAGAGAGAACAGTAAACCAAGAGTAAATTAAGAAAAAATTAGTTAACTCATGGCCACTGGGGCAGCACTAGCATGAAGAATAACTTTGCAATTAAAGAGAACAAATGTAAGACACAAAGCAAGGGTTTATTCATAAGTAGGATAAGTATTATTGTAGTGTATAAGTTAAATGCTCTTAGGGAAAAATCCACAAAAATCAAGAGGGATTAAATAGTGAAGGATTGGTAAAAGGATTTTAAAGAAGTAGGGTCAGGTCGTTGTTGAGATGCCTTATCTCTCCATTAAGGCTAAGGACCTTATCAGGTAAGATTGATACTTTTTTTTAGTTCAACATTCTTAGTTCTTATCATTTCACTGTTACATGGTATTTTTTTGGAGAAATGCTGTATTGTTACCTGGAGCTTGCTGATTTCTTCATCCTTGGCATCTAGGTTGAACTTCAGTTCCTCTATTTCCTTGCTGAACTCTGTTTGATAAATGCTACCTGGTTTGACATATTCAACAGTGAACAGTGTTTTCATGTCAAACATTTGAACCACAGATCTTTGGGTTCCAGATTCACAAACAATGCCATAATGATTAAGTACTTTGTTCAGCCAAAATCCATAAGGCATGTCATGCTTTCCATTCTTCCCAAGAAGCACTTTCTGAATATGTTCTATCATCAATGCAGGAAGATTAATGAATTCAAAGCTACTTAGGCATTTTATTATATATAAATCAGTGGATGAGGCAATGATTTTGTTTTGTGATCTAGGCAAAATTACCTTGTTCACAAAGTCAAAGACCAATTGAAACTCACTCCTGAGTGATTTCCTATTCACTGCAACTATAGATTTTCCTTTTATTTTGGATGCATTGGCTAAGAATTTTATTGAAGGAAGCTTCATGAAGACTGTTCTCACCCTATATATAGGAACTTCCAAAATCCTTCCCAGTGTTTCCTCATTCAACCTTATTTCCTTCCTTGGAACTATGCAGTTAAATTCATCCGATCCTTTGAGAATTCTAAAGTGAAATAGAATTCCCTGACTATCTCATCAAACACAGTGGGAATAGGTCCTTCCATGATATTCATCCACCCTTAATTTTTAATTATCTCTACTAATTCAACCATACTAGGTTCCGTTAGCACATTTCAATCATAAATCCTTCCAGTTAACACCTTTTGATTCTTCAAGAACCTATTTCTTTCTTCCTTGGATACAACCTCATTTTTCTCCCCATTCTTTCTTCTAGTATTAGTGATCACGGATTTTCTTTTAGCTATTTTTCTCTTCTTAGGACCAAGTCCCTCGAGAGTTAGCTGCTTCTCAGTAAAACTTCTAGACTATTTTCCAGAAACTTTAGGTATTTACTGACACCGATTTTCTTATGAACAACTAAGATCTTTCTTAGGATATGTGACAACAAGATGAGATTTTTAGCAACCCAGGTTTCATCCATCACAATATTATCAGTCCAAATTTAAAGATTTAGGGATGGTTGTTCATTAGTAGACTGTGTGATGAAAGGGTTAGGCTTTCGAAGTGTAGAAGAAGAAGGCTATTTTTTTAGGATGGTTTAGGAAGGAATTTTTATAATGCTAAGCTCAGAATCCCTTGAAGTACAAGAAGCTGGGAGAGTTGCAGCTATCAAAATAGTTTTTTCTTAGAAGAGCTATTTGGAATTTGGATTTTTCCTTTTTGATACGAGAAGGAGTGGGTGCAGCAAAATTTAAGGAATAATGAGCACAAGAAAGGGTTTTCTGGGGGAACAAGATATGATCAATATTAGATTTTAGGTGACTGACCTTTCTTTTTAGAATATGACAACTTTGTTCTGACACAAGGACATGGAGGATGCGGTTTTTTCTTGACAGAACAAATAAAACTTGCACATACAAGATACTAACCTAAGAGATGGGACCAGGTCCCTCTCTAGTTTGTGTGAATTCCTTACTTTGAGTTTACCATATTTGTTCACCTCTAAAGTTGTTCCCTTGGGTGTATACCTTCAAAGTTATGGTATTGAGTTAGACCAACAAGTACTAATTTACCAAGGATACTTGCCTCTTGAACATAGCCCATTTTGTGAGGAGACACTGATTTACTTAATAGTAGGTCAGGATAGTTTGATCAATCCCAGCATCAACTTGATAGATTCATTACACTACATGATACCACGACTTATTCTGGAAATGGTTCTGAGGACCAGGTCTTAGACTTGGCATCCTTCAAATGTCTAGAGTTCCTTCAGCATTTCTCTAAACTTGCTAACTTCTTTCATATCTTTGAGCTTATTCTTGGGATGGGTGTGCAAATCACATAGTGCACCTTCACCTTGAAGTGTATTAGGAAAGGGAATATAATCAAACCTTCCATTCATAGGCTTTAGCAATTATGTAACAAGAAGATTTTTTTAATTGCAACCCTTTTTCCCTCATGTATTCATAATCATGTATTAGACTTGGGAACCCATTTGAGTTTGAGTTCCCAATAGGAGGACAGAGGTATGATTGAATCCTTCTTTGTCCATTTAGGTAGTGTGAGTTTATTCTTGGTTTTTTCAAGGTCTTACACTTTGGGATAGGTGCTCCCTTGGTGGACATGTCTAATATTTGTCATTCTTGGTCTGAGTAAGCTTTGACAATTTTCTTTCAGGTGTCCATCTCTTCCACAGTGAGTATATAGAGTCTTGTGTACCTTGTTCTTAGAATTTTGAGCAATCTTACCTTGAGACCCACGAACTTGGATTCCTTCTTGATAACCAAGAACCTTCCCATTAGTAGCACCTTGACCAGTTAGGTTTAAAAGGATCTGAGAAGATGTAGCTCATTGTAGGGATTTTATAAGTTCTTCCCTCTGACGGACCAGGTCTCTTTCTAATTCCTCATTTTTATAAAGTGTATTCATGAGTTTCTTTTGTGAATCATCTAATTTTTCTTCAAGATCAACCTAAAACTTTGAGGCTTCTTTCTTCCCTATATACTCAAAAACATCTACTTTCTCCAGTTGACTTACCAAACTCAAATTTTAAGTTTCAGCTTAGCAACCTATTTCTCAATTTTTGATATCTAGAGAGTCAAGGCTATAAACTCAAGTTCCTGATCTTCTATTTTTTTTATTCTAGAGTAGTATTCTTTTCTTTGTCACAAACATCATCCCTTTTCTCTAGTTGACTCACTAAATTTAGATTTTATGATTTTAACTTAGTAACCTGCTTTTTGATTTCAGATATTTAGATAGTTAGAGCAATAAAATTAAGCTCTTGACATTCCACATTTTATTTAAGAGCAAAATTTTTCTAATTCATTTCACACACAGAGTTAATCATCATATTTGCAAGCTTTTTTATTTTTCTATCAGAATAGTTGTACAAGTTTTCTTTAAGATCAGAAAATGTTACCTTATTTTCTTCTTCATCTTCAGTGTTTTCTATAAAAGCAAACAAGGAATAATAAATACCTAGATTATATTCCATTTCTAGCATATAAATATCTCCAGTCCTCTCATCTTCACTTGAATTACTAGATGGGTCTCCCCATGCTTCTAGAGCTTGCTTTACAAAATACTCAGCTTTTGTTTTCCTTCTTGAATTTTCATGGACCTAGTCTCTTTTCTTTTCTTTGTCGCCTCTGGTCTTGAGGTACCCCTGGTAATTCATTTTGTGCAATGGAAAATCCTTAATGAAATGCTCAGGACTTCCACATTTGTGACATACCTCAGTACTGCTTCCTTTTTTGCTGCTTCTTCCTTTTCGTTGGAACTGACCACTCATCTTCATAGTTCTAACAATCCTATTTTCCAAATAGGAAACATCAATGTCTTTATCACCAATAGGATCATATTTAGAATCTTTTAATTCCATGGATTTTTCTCTCTTTATGTCCTTCTTCTCCAACCCTTATAACTTCTTGAGCTCATGAGTTTTCAAATTTCCAATCAGTTCAGCCATGGTAAGGGTCTTCAAATTTCTTGCTTTAGTTATGGCATCTACTTTTCTTTTCTAGGACTTAGGAATAACACTAATAATTTTTCTCACTTGCTTATATAATGGAATCACTTCTCCCAGGCAACAAAGGTCATTAGTCATAGAAGTGAATCTTGTATGCATTTTATGGATTGTTTCTTCTTCTTTCATGGTGAAGGTTTCATACTGAGTAGTCAAGATGTCTACTTTAGAATCCTTCACATGAATAGTACCTTCATGTGCAGTCCTCAAGCAATCCAAATCTCTTTGGCATTTTTATAGGTTGAGATCCTATTATATTCATTAAGCCCTATACCGCAGACTAGTAATTTCTTGGCCTTGTAGTTTTTATCAACCTTCTTTTATCTTCATCGTGATATTGTCTCCTACTTTTTACCACCATTCTTGTTATTTATACTTATTTGACTTATTTAACTGGAATATAAGGACCATCAATAATTATGTCCATAAGTTTACTATCTTCAGCCATAATGAAGTCAAGCATCCTTATTTTCCACCACCCATAGTACTTTCCATTGAATCTAGGTGGTCTAGTGGTAGATTGACCTTCTTCTAGGTTTGGTGAAGCATTCATGATAACCAAAGCACTCTAGGTATAAACCTTTTAGAGTGACCTATCTCTGATATGAATTGTTGAACCCTTGGGGGTTGAACACAAGTGAAGGACTAGGTCCCTCAAAATCAATCAAGAGCAAACAAATAGTATAGCGCAAGAAAACAAGATGGAGTGTAGAAAGAGTAAAAACACAAGGTTTTTATGTAAAAACTCAAGAAGGGAAAAACCACGACTTGCCCTCATAATCACTGAAGAAATTTTCTATAATCAACCTCCCAATTATAGTCTAGATTTTGTCCTACCTCTAGGCTCCTTTCGCTTATAGCAACTCTATTACAAGCTCATCTTGGTAACTCTACTAAGGACCTCTCTACTGAATAACTCTAATCAGTAACTAGCTTTGGCAAACTCTAACTAAGCACCTCTCTCAACAAAAGAACAAGAAATTACTCTTATAGTATGAGTAATTCTTTTACCAATCAGCACCCAAGAACAATTTTCAATTTAAGCTCTCATAAAGCTAAGAACTTGAGAAGTGTTGGAAATGGGTTTATGCTGCCTCTCTTCACTCTTTGTATTTGTAAAATCCATTTGATGAAGAGACGTTTCTTTTTTTTTTTTATAGATGAGTGATGATTAGGGATGAAATATCATTGGACTAGTTGTCCTAATTAGTACAAAATAACACCTGTAAGTTTGTTATACAAGAGGGCAATACTGTACGGAAAACGCGTACCAGCTGTATTATATCTAGCCATCCAGGGATCTGGTCCCTTGCAGTTAGCTGCTCATCATCAAAACTACATATAACAATTTTTCCCTTTTTTGATGATGACAAACCAACCATTCAGCTTCAAGCATCAATGCACATTCATCATATTTAATCAGTGTGTTTACCACCTAAAGATGAATGTTCCCTATATCATCATGCTTCCTTCCTTATCTTGCAACACAGGGACCTGGTCCCTTGTTGTCATTTGTAGTAAAACCTCTAATTTCTTCTTCCTATCATCAAGCACCTCATTTAGTGCATTTACATACTTCTCCCTGCCAACATGACTCCCTTCATTCATCTATTCATAACATCATATACTTTCCCCTATCAACATTCCATTCAAATCTGCAACTCAAATTACTTGTTACCTGGTCCCTAATACATGAGCTTAGTATTCCCCCTTTTGTCATCATTGGAAAGAGAGAATTGTAAACCAAGAGTAGATTACACATAAATTAGTTAAATCATGGCCACTGGGGCAACACTACCATAAAGAATAAGTATCATTCATAAGGAGGATAAGTATCATTGTAGTGTATAAGTTAAATGTTCTTAGGAAAAAAGCCACAAGAATCAAAATAGCACCTGCAAGTTTGTTACACAAGAGGATAAAATTGTGCAGACAACGTGTATCGGTCCCTTGCAGTTAGCTGCTCATCATAAAAAATAAATATAGCAAAACCATAAATGGTAGACTCAAACTGGACTCTAGTATCATATATTTCAGACTCAAATCGGGAATTTAGTATCATAGGTAAATAGTAAATGCCAGTTTCATACCAATCATTAAATTAAATACAAGGTAATAAGTCTAGTATAGAGTTGTAAATATTTCTAAATTATACTAAGGCTTAAGAATATATGTATGACTATGAAAGAGGACCTCCTAGGTCTACAAGGATCTATTAGGATATTTTCCTTAAATAAAGGTTTGCAGGGCCCGCTAATTACCCCAAAAGTCTATATCAAGGTAACTTCTACCCAAAACTAGACTAAGAGTTTCAAGTTCCATTACAAGGTGTTAAATAACTTCTACTGCAACAATTTAACTCAATAGAAGGAAGAATTGGTCAATTCTACCGAAAAATGGATCTAACCGACTAAATAGTTGAACTTTTACTAAATATGCAAACAAGATGTAAGTTCCAACCCAAATATAGAATAATATTATACTAATATCATAATAAAGCTTAATTTATGAGAAAAGTAATCCTAGCCTACCTAGATGCTGATAAAGCTTGAGAAAGTCCACTAAATCAGAGCTTTTCCATTCTGAGAAGCCACCCACAATGCCATGCTATCAAAATCACTATCTATATATTAATATGAGAATAAAAATACCCATATTGCATATAAATACTTTGAATCCAAAACCGAACTAAAAATCTCATATGGGGGCCCACTTGCGAAATAATAACTTTGAAACCATTTTAATGTCCTCAAAGCTCAAGGATTATTTACCCAAAAAATAGGTGAAATTTAAGCACAATTATTCCCTCAAATCATCCCACAAATATTTTGGGATTTGGATTTAAATCAGAGGATTAACTAAGAAATTAGAGGAAACTTACAAAAATTTAGACAAGAAAACAATCCTAACGAACTCTCCAACTCACCCTAAAAACCCAATGACTAAACTTTACAATCTCTTATCTCTCTAGAGGTTTTAATAGGGTTTTGAAACTTGAAAATATAACGCCTCAAAATCTAGTCTCGAGATGTCACACGGTGCTCAAGACTACGAGTAGCCTTAAGCTAACCATGTCTGCCTTCTACTAAGTCTGAATCTCATAACAAGGAAAATATAGACATAAAAGTCATACTAAATGCGGAAAACTAACTGAATTATCTGAGAATAATCTGAATATAATATCTAAAAATCAATACTGTAAGTCTGAATAATATCTGGCAGTCTGATAAGCCTCTACTACTAATAACTAGAGAGTCACTAGGAGAAACCCCCAACTAACTCGAACTGTCTGAAAAGAATACTGAATCATATAAAATAATAAGATAAAATATCTGAATGACTAAGTCCCCGAACTATGAGGACTCACCAACTGTCGGATGTAGATGGAGATGCTCGAACTACTCACGCTGTTGATACTGAGCACCTGAACCTACATTATAAGAAAATATAGCACATAGATGTATATATGGATTAGTACTTTGAGGATGTACTGAGTAAATGGGGGTGAATGCATAAATAAAATATCATCTCATCATTATAATTTGTAAAACAATGCATGCTAAATGTAAATGACTCACATAAGCTGGAATATCTGAAATACTAAAATTTGTAATCATGAATAGAAAAACATACTTTATAAATCTAGTGAGTCATAACATTTAGTTTCTAAAATCTGCACTAATCTTCTATCTGTAAATCATACTGTCAAAGTGTAAAAGGACTCACTTCTATATCTAAAATCTGAAAGCTAAAATCTATAGCTAATATCTTTCTGTAAAGCATAATTTGAGTAAATTAGTGAGCCTTTACACTTAGTTTTCTAAAAGCTTTTTTGTTCTTCTTTTCTATTAGGGAAAACTGTTCTACAAGGGAGGTTTTTATAACCGATATAAACTATGTGAGCTAACATAGAGTCCAACATCTTGTTCCCCTAAGGGGAAAACCTCAAGAGATGTCATACTCTTGCCAAGGAGTGTAACCTGAGCTAAGTGATCAGATCTGTAACTGTCATCCATATAGAAGTAGGAATAATATGATAATCTGTACCTACATTGGCTATATAGTTCTATGAAAGATAGGGCACAATAATCCCATACTTCTCGCTCGGTGCTAAATACTACTCCCTTTAGGCTGCACTCATTCTGTTGGAAATCACCTTTAAAAATAGCATAAGGGTTTATTCTGAAACCAATTATCCATTTATCTGATTAAATCTGTAAATAAAGCTGATCTAAATTCTGTAATAAATCTATAAAGTGGATTTCAAATATTATCCGAGGATCAAAAGATAAAAGCTTTACTGAATAATCTGAAAATAATCTGATCATAAGATGCTTAAAGCATCACCTTTCTTGAAATATCAACATATAAACTTAAGTTTAATGACCCATGCATCAAGTTCATGTAAAAACATCATAAAGTTCATGTAAAAACATCATAAAGTTCATTCTTGATAATGAAAACAATGATAATTCATCTCAAAATCTGGAAATTACTGCAATAGGCATGAAAATATTAAGATAAACATGCAATTCAACTTCAAAATTTCTCAAAAACTCATAATCTTGCAATTAGCAATAATGGGTATGAACCTTAATTCAAATCTCATATGTATTCATTCAAAATTATATGAATTTGTAATTAAAATTTGGTTTTGGGCACAAGGATGGAAGAAAATCCTTGTTCATATATCCCACATCCCTTAATTGATGATTAGTTGAAGAGTCTTGAATTATTGATTCCTATTTGAGTTCTTGAAGATGAGTTCTTGATTATCTTGCTTTGGGAATCCTCAATTTAGAGCTTTCTTGGAGAAACAATGGAGGAATTTGATTTCTTGGAGAAGAAGCTTTGGAGCTCTAGGGTTTTGCTTTGAGAGATAAAGGATGAAAATAAGCCTAAAGTGCTTTGAATATGCTTAGTCTTATGTTTTTGGACGTATTGGGGGCCTTGGGAATTGACCACAGTGCTCTTTTTAAACTTTTAATCGAATCTGGAAAAGTAATATTTTTCCGATTTGGATGGCCACCGCGACACGCCACTATCACGGTGTCTCACTGGAAAATGATGAGTGGGAACTGGAAGACCTCCACGATGCGGAGCAATCGCGGTTCACTATAAAAATGCCATTTTGGCCATCGGCGCGATGCGTCACCATCGCATGGGCCTATTAGAAATGGACAACTGGGAAATTGGGCCTCTCCATGATGTGGTACAATCACGGAGGTCCACTAAAATTGACAAATGAGAATTGAGCCCTATCGGCAATGCAGTGCTAGTCCAGATGGCACACTGTCAACACAAAAAGTTCTATAACTTCTCAATCGAGTACCGGATTTAGGCGAATTTGGTATCGATGGAAATCTTATTCAATTATCTACACAATAGAGGGTATAAATCTGGAGAATTCCATATGCAATAAATTTTGTTCATTTTTGAAGCTAACCCATAACTTTCTAAGAGCGAAATTAAGCTACAAAAAAGTACGGGGTATTATAGAAAATGACCAAAAACTGAGAAGGCCAATTTTTAATGCAAAAGCAATGACTAGTTTAGTGGTGAATTGACTGCTTAATTGTTCATCGCTAAAGCAAAAAACCATCGCTAAAGTGGCAAAGCCTATGTGCGGCCTCCGCTAAAGCTAACTAGTATCAGTAAAATAACAATTTGCTAAAACGGCTAGGTAGGTATCAAGGTTGGTCGCTAAAGCGGTGCCTTGGTTTCACCAGCTGAGGCCTGCACCAGCACTTAGGAAAATTTACCAAGTTTGCACCACAACATCGAGATTCATTTGGAATTTTGTGAATGTAAATGAACTATGCTACCCTACCAAATTTTATATTCCGGACTCAGTCGTGCCATGAAAATTTCCATCTGTGTCGTTTTGATGAAATATGGATCTCACATCCAAATGATCATTTTAACCAAAATCCACCTAATTGCTCAAAAAAGTTTGAAAGCCTCGAGACTCAAACCAAGGGTCCCCCTAGCCTAAAATCATGTTCCAAGGTTACTATTTTTTTGCGAAGAAATTTTGACTTATTTGAGAAAAGTCGCCACTTAATTTTGAGAAGAGTCGCCACTTAATTTTGAAAAGGAATTAAGAAACCTTTAGAGAGTTACTTTAAATGACTCAAATCAGAAAAAATCATTTTAAGTTAGAGATTCTAGATAAGCGGTTCCTATTAACGTTTTAGGAAGGTGTTAGGCACCTAATAAACGTCCGCTAACTTGCAGTTATCTGATCTGTTTGAAAACATTCTTTTGATTAACTTCTAAAAGATTAATTTATTGAAAAATGATTGATTTTTTAGAAAAGACTTATGTAAGATAGATTTAGGTGACTTAGTAGGGATTTTGACTAAGTCTAAGCAAAACGAATAAGAAAATAAACACGTAAAAGGGGAAAGGGATGAGAAAGTAAAGAATTTAAACCCGTGGTCCCAAATCGGGAAACCTTGTCCTAATCTAGTTAGGCTTTCGTCCCATAACCTGTCCTAGTCTAGTTTTCGAGCCTTTGGCTTCGAACCTTGCTCCACCTGTATTAAATAACTCTTTGGATTCGTGGCCCTAATGAATAAAATAAAGAAATAAGGAAACAGAGAAATGAATGCATAAAGACAACGATAAATAACTAAGAAAATAAATGAGACTTTTAATTCCTTTAGCCACTTTGCATACGGGATTTTAACCCATGCTTCTTCCTTGAACTCCTTGTATCCGTGCACTACGTGATTGTCTTTTTAGAGACTATGAAATTGACTCATGAGGCATGGGCCTCCATGGCCCAAATTGATATCCTTCCCCTTTTTCTTCATTAATTCATTGTTGACATTATTTTTCATATATTCGACTTTTAATTTTTACAACAAGAGAAAAGCTATTTGCAAGGAATTCACGTGAGATTTTTATGATGATAATGTCTATTGTGTTTTCCGTTGCACTCATGCGTAGCTAAACTTCTCTGTTGGGGTTATGGAAGCCTTATGAGATACTATCTATTGCTATGATTTTGTGAATTCTTGACACGTATGCTGCTTATATCATTACTCTCTTCATCTTAATCTAAATTCTTGTGGTTGCAAACACATAGAATACGCCAGTATAGCATTAACTTGTTCTAAAGAAAAGTTATATGTTTGGAAAAGAGATAATGTCAAGGTAATAGGGCACCAACCCCTGTTAAAAAGTTAGTGCCGTAACTAGATTAACCTCTTGGAGAATTTGTACCATTAGATACGCTTTAAGCTCGAAAGAGTTAAAGTGAAATAATCCTTGATGGTCGAAAGACGCCTGAAATTACCATAGAATACAATTCTCTATAAGCACATGCATGTCTGAATTCCGCATAACTCATAGACAATAGAGACGTATAGCTCATAAGGTGGATATAACCCCAACTCTCAATTCTCATTGGTTAAACATCTTACTAAACATTCTTTCTTTGTACTTTGCTATTTTCCGTTTTCACTTTGTTACATTATTGCACGTTACAATCCCCCCTTTTATGAAACTTTTACCAAAAGTCTATTAATCTTTGCTTACTTAGTGACCAAGTATTCTCTGTGGGATTCGACACCCAACCCAGTTGGGTTCTATATTTGACAACGACCGCTTACACTCTTACGAGAGCTGTAGTTTGAGCGTTATCACGCGTCAACAGATATTGAATGATGATGATATCCTCGACGCCAGTGTTGTATCTTGCTTGTCAACAGATATATTGAATGCTAATGATATCCTCGACTCCAGCGTTGTGTCTAGCGTGTCAACAGATATTGAATGATGATGATATCCTCAACGCCAGCATTGTGTCTTTCGTTTCAACAGATGTATGATTAGCCTTCTTGGGCGATGGTATGAGATGACCCTCTTGGCAATGATATGTAATGGCCCTTGCGGCAATGATATGTAATGGCCCTTGCGGCAATGATATGCAATGGACCTTGCGGAAATGATAGGTAATGGCCCTTGCGACAATGATATGCAATGGCCCTTTCGGCAATGATATGCAATGGCCCTTTCGGCAATGATATGCAATGGGCCTTTCGGCAATGATATGCAATGGGACTTACGGCAATGATATGAAATGGCCCTTGCGGCAATGATATGCAATGGCCCTCTTATACATTTAAAAGTAATTTTACCTGACTTCATTTGTCAGCGCCTTGCTTTATACATGTACCTGTCCTCAAGGTAGACGATTAGTAGACACAAAGTCGCTTTTACTAGCGACTATTTTTAGGAAACTTCTAAATACAATGTTTGTGAAGAAGACAAGGCACTTTTGTTTGTTGCCCATGATCTCAAGAAATGAGATAGACAAATCAGAAGGTCCTCAATAAAAGGGTATTAAACCTATTTTAGCGCTACCCTAAAATATCGTTCTTGGGCATTAATTCTCTGTTGTGGCTCCCAATTTTCTCGGGGATTTTTGAAAGAGACCCTCACTTTCGTGTATTGATCCCTGCAACCACAGAAAGATGATTGTTTGAATGAAATTGCTCTATGTTGACCTTCTTCAATCCTTGATTTGCTGCTTGCCATCTCTTGGGCATTCCGCCATGTCGGGACTTCCATCTTGACACTCCATCTAGGCAAGTACTAAATAAGTGAGCTGTAAGATTTTTTGAAAATGGTCTTAATTTTTAGAAAATAATTTTGAAAGCTTTTGTAAAACTTTAGAAAATCTCTGCTAGTCATGTCATGTACTAGCTCAACGAACGTCTTTCTCGTGGTTTTGACTATATCCGACGGAGGATTTTCAAAACTTATCATCATTATTGGAGGGTTCTTCAAATAGTTCTGTCATAGCCAGAAATTGAGTCTACCTAGACTTTGTCACAATTGGTGGCATCAAGAGCTTGGCTTAAACCTCTGGTGCTGGGGAATTTGAAATATATTCCAGTATTTAGTGGAAATTTTGAGGCCTCCCTCAAAATTTCTGCCCCAGTTTAGAGTAGTTTGAGATGATATCATCTCGAGTGGATCTGAAGTCTTTGCTGATCTTCATCCTCTTTGTTGGATGTTGATCTTCTCTTGTGAATTTTTGAGATTCCTTCTCGAAAATTCTTCCCCAGTTTCCATTTCCTGGGGTTATATGACCGAGTCGTTGGGGCGCCTAAATATCCCGTTGAAGTAGGAATCAGGTCAAACGTAGTTCAAAACTACGCTAGGGATATACAAATAAAATTAATGGGTTGACCGAAGCCGACATAGGCCTCCTACGTATCTCTTTTATTGGGAATTCAGGTCATCACGTAGTTCATACATAAAGGGAAAGGATAAATTATCCTAAGGGGTTGACCGAAGCCGACATAGGCCGCCTACGTATCCCTTTCTTGGGAATTCAGGTCAAACGTAGTTCGTACATAAACTTATAATGGCCCTAAAAATACTCTTATCCATCTTACTAGGATATAAATAAGTACTTCTATGGATGACATGCCGTTTGCATTGTATTTGTCTTGATAGAACAAAATATCAAATGTCCAATGGAGTCATCGCCTTCCTAGTTAACCTCCTCAGTTTTCTCTAGAGTAGGCTTCTTTGATTCTCGAACTCTTTGACTCTTCTGTTGACTATTCTAGGGCTTTCATTATTTTGCTTCTTGACATGACATGAAAATGGTAGGTTTTAAGTTACTGTTATACGACGGACGATGAGTCATGAGTGGAGTGAAGGTACAATTCAATAATGTTTCCTCCAATTAATCTTTCATGATTCCGATTGTCTTGGAAAATTCTTCCCTTATATTTTTCCTTATTCCATCCTCGAGACTATCGCTTACAGGGTTGAAAAATGATTGGTAGAGTCCAGTTTTACTACTAGTCATTTTTCTTTTCCTGTAACAAAGCTATAGTCAAGAAACGGATCTCTTATTCATTTTGATCTGGTGAAGTAGGGTCATTTTGTCCCAACACAGAGTAGTTTCTATTACCTACAAAGTAAAAACAACTCAAACGCTAACGTGTTAGATTCCGTTAGTAATAAGTAAATCAAGATGATAAGGTAGAAAGTAAACACATAGAGTTGTTTCTCATCTCATGCGAATTGATCCATGAAATAATGATGACTCGAGGATTTCAATGAACAGGATTTTTCTCAATGATATGGATAGGTGGAATTTGTTGGAAAGGTTCAACTCTTCTTCTTCCTTCAAGAAAATGGAGGACAACAGAGCTTTTTGGAGATATGGGCTGGGCCGAAAGGTTGCCTACGTATCTCACGGTAGAGAAATCAAGCCCTACTTAGTTTGAAACTATAATGGCATTTTCTGATTCTAAAGTCAACTTTCTTAAAATGGTAGGGATCATTTTGGAAGTTTTAAGAATGACTACGGACTTTTCTGAGAAACTTGGGAGACTTGGAGTACTTTTGGTCGGACTTTTGTATAGTGGGGTATATTTATGCCTAGAGATGTTCTATGGAAAATGGGATTGGATCATTTCTCCTTTGATTCGAATCAACACAACACGTATAAGTACATAAATAGTTATATTACACAAGCATATTGTAATAAAAGTGCATCCTAATTAGATGACCCGTTTGAGCCAAGGGTTTAGGCCTAAGAAATTTTGAAGAAAATATACGCCTTTTTAAAGCCAATCCATTATCCCCCAAAAACCTTCATAGGTATACCTAAATGACATAAATGTCTACAAAAGTTGCACGAAAGGGATACAATCTTTAGGGAAAGGGAATAATGTCCCATGCAGGGGATACTAATTACTGAATGCTTCTTCTATCGACCTTCGCGCTCTTAGCTTTGTCCGCTCCTCATTATTGGAAACATCCGTTAATGATCAAGTGATTGTCATATAACTGTTCCATAGATTCCATCCAACTGTCCAAATCGATCAATTTCTTGCTTGGATTGTTTCAATTCCTTCGTCAATCGGTGTACGATTGATGCATCCTTATACAAAAGTGAGTAAAACAAGTCTTCTCCCGACCCCCAAAGGATAATGGATTAGATTAAACAAACATATATTTATTCAACATATAAATATGATTCGTCTGTAATTGACTCGGGGTCAATAGACGCAGGGAAAGTTTTCTAATGGGTCCAATACCCCCTTCGGGTATTGGGTCGTCCTAGGCTCATGCCTAAAATAGGATTTTGGTTTTACTCTACCCTAGGTGTCTAGAGTAGGTTTGAACCAGGTTCCCAAGCGGACGACTTGGGTTTGAAAATACGAACATCCATCAGATGACTCACGTGCTAATAAGCCGTTCGTATTTCCAACACATTATTGGAATTGAACAATAGGGGCCGGGACATCCACCAAACCCCAAAACATTTTAAATAATGCAGGAATATGCCATGAGATGCGATAGTTAAACTTTACAGAATCAAAACATATAAACACATAAATAGTTAATCGAAAGACGAAATCAAACATTTAGTTAGAACCTAGTTAAAGATCCCCAGCAGAGTCGCCATTTCTACTTTGCGGAGAAATTTTGACTTATTTGAGAAGAGTCGCCACTTAATTTTGAAAAGAAATTAAGAAACCTTTAGAGAGTTACTTTAAATGATTTAAAACAGAAAAAATCATTTTAAGTTAGAGATTTTAGATAAGCGGTTCCTATTAACGTTTTAGGAAGGTGTTAGG
Source organism: Capsicum pubescens (assembly GCA_030864215.1). Lineage (NCBI taxonomy): Eukaryota > Viridiplantae > Streptophyta > Magnoliopsida > Solanales > Solanaceae > Capsicum > Capsicum pubescens. The sequence continues at coordinate 78,823,023 of CM061541.1, read as the reverse complement.
CACCTAAAAAACGTCCGCTAGCTTGCGGTTATCCGATCTATTTGAAAATATTCTTTTGATTAACTTCTAAAAGATTAATTTATTGAAAAATGATTGATTTTTTAGAAAAGACTTTTGTAAGATAGATTTAGGCGACGTAGTAGGGATTTTGACTAAGTCTAAGAAAAACGAATAAGCAAATAAAAACGTAAAAGGGGAAAGGGATGAGAAAGTAAAGAATTTAGACCCGTGGGCCCAAATCGGTAAACCCTGTCCTAATCTAGTTAGGCTTTTGGCCCATAACCTATCCTATTCTAGTTTTCGAGCCTTTGGCTTCGAACCTTGCTCCACCTATATTAAATAACTCTTTGGCTTCGTGGCCCGAATGAATAAAATAAAGAAATAAGGCAACAGAGAAATGAATGCATAAAGACAACGATAAATAACTAAGCAAATAAATGAGACTTTTAATTCCTTTAGCCACTTTGCATACGGGATTTTAACCCATGCTTCTTCCTTGAACTCTTTGTATCCATGCACTACGTGATTGTCTTTTTAGAGACTATGAAATTGACTCATGAGGCATGGGCCTCCATGGCCCAAATTGATAGTGCCTGATGATAGGCGAATTTACACGCCTATAGTGCTATATTTTACCCATATTTTAGCCATGTTTTGAGGACAAATTATATAATTCATGCACTTTTAGTCCTTTTTCCTGTAAGTGAGCTAACGAACATGATTAGCAAGTTTTCAGGTATAAATGATGTAGAATTCAGCATTTTATGGATAACTTGACGCCAAAGAAAGCTTCACGAAAGGAGGAAACCAAATCTTGGATGCCAAGGACAAAAAGTGGCGCATGGAAAATCTGTCCCGGGCAAAAACAGCAATTCTGAAGACTTTGGGGACTAGCAGTAACTTATTAGGATTAGGATAATGATACCTTAACCTAGTAGGATGGGTTAAGTAATTCATTAGCTTAGTAGGAATAGGATATGGGTATTATAAATGCCCTATTCTGCTAGAGATTTTAATCATTCTTCCATTACTTTTAACTCTGAAAACAATTCTTCTACTTTTAATTCTACTTTTTATTCATCTAATCAATTCTTAATTTCCGCAACAAGAGAAACGTTACTTTGCAAGGAATTCACGCCTAACGCCTACCACACTTTGCTACACAAAATATTTATTATGGTATAATAACAATGTCTATTGTGATTTCCTTCGCACTCATGGGTAACTAAACTTCTCTGTTGGGGTTATGGAAGCCATATGAGATACTATCTATTGCTATGAGTTTGTGAATTCGTGACACGTATATTGCTTATATCATTATTCTCTTCATCTTAATCTAAATTCTTTGTGGTTGCAAACGCATAGAATACGCCAGTATAGCATTAACTTGTTTGAAAGAAAGCTTATATGTCTGGAAAAGAGATAATGTCAAGGTAATAGGGTCCCATCCCCTATTAAAAAGTTAGTGCCGTAACTGGATTAACCTCTTGGAGAATTTGTACCGTTAGATACGCTTTGAGATCGAAAGAGTTAAAGTGAAATAGTCCTTGTTCAGGTCGAAAGACGCTTGGATTTACCATCGAATACAATTCTCTATAAGCACATGCATGTCTGAACTCCGCATAACTCATAGCCAATAGAGACGTACAACTCATAAGGTGGACATAACCCCAACTTCTCAATTCTCATTGTTTTACATCCTACTAAACATTCTTTTTTTTTTCTTTGCTATTTTCCGTTTTTACTTTAATAGTTTGGTTAAATTACTTGCACAACAAAACTTCCCCCTTTTTACGAGACTTGCACTAAAAGTCTAGTAATCTTTGCTTACTTGTTGACCAAGCTATTCCCTGTGGGATTCGACACCCAACCCAGTTGGGTTCTATATTTGACAAATGACCGCTTTACACTCCGACGAGAGCTGTAGATTGAGCGTTATCAAAAATTGGCACCGCTGCCGGGGAATACAAGTGTCAATTAAGTTCGTAATAATTACTAGACCCTTTGGTCAAAGATTCTCGTACTTTTACTTTTAGTTTTTGTTTTTGTTTACTGCAGGTTTTTTTATTCAGTGCATGCCCCATACCCGAAGTTCTGGTCAACCGTTATTACCTATCAATCCTGAACCATAACGTATTGGTAGAATGGAGGCACAACACGCAATTGAAAGGATGGCTGCTCAACAGGAACAGGCGAGACTAGCTGCGCTAGCTGCCGCTCAAGTGCATCAACAGAATATTGATAAATAACCCTAGGCGAGCAACAAATCCTGACGATAAGGATCTAGGTGATGATGAGCTACTAAACCCTAGGCATGCCACTGAGATCGCAACACCTGCCAATAGAAGAGATCGTCAAGCAAGGTTTAGGCCTGAACGCCAAGCTATGCAACCAGCTTTTGACGATGATGATGATGATCTTGATGGAGCCGGAGCCACAGGAGCCATTATTCCTCCACCATTGGCACCTGGAGCCAAGTTCAATATCACAAGCACCATGATTCAGTTATTGCAACTTAAGGGATTATTTGGTGGACTAGCAGGCGATGATCCGAATATGCATCTCATCAACTTTATTTCTACATGCAAGTCGTTTGACAATCCTGGCGTTGGTCAGAATGCAATTCGATTACGTCTATTTCCATTGTCTCTATCTGGGGAGGCAACTCTATGGTTGAATGGGCTGACTCCTGATTCTATTAAAAATTAGAGGCAATTAAGAGACGCTTTCCTAGAAAGATTCTTTTCGCCATCCAAAAGAGCACAAATGAGAGATGAAATCAGCAACTTTCGTTAGCTTCCAACTGAAGCCCTTCATGAAACATGGGAGAGGTTCAAGACGAAGCTAATGAAGTGCCCAAACCATCACATGACTAATGTTCACCTAATGGAGATACTTTACAGAGCCTTGAATTCAATAACTAAACCAGTTGTGGATAATGCGGCTGGAGGATCATTCATGGATCTCACCTTTGGTCAGGCAAGCAATATGCTAGACCGGATGACGAAGCAAAGTAGAGCTTGGCATACCAGGGATTCTGAGGTAGCAAGCCCCACTTTATCTATAGGCATGACTGCAGACCAAAGGAGAAGAGAAGAAGAACGTGATCAAGATATGGCGCACATAAAGACACAAGTGGATCTTCTTACAAAGCATCTATTATCAGGGAAGACCGAAAAAGTCAAAGCCATTGCGTCAAAAGAAAGAGACGAATCTGATTCGGATGAAGAGGTCAACTACTTGAACAATCAGGGGGGTTTCCGAGGTAATACCCAAGGAAACCAAGGTCGGAACTATTATGATAAATCTGGAAACAAGGACCAAGGTAGTTGGAAGAACAAGAATGACAAAAGTGGTTTGTATGTTCCCCCTGGAAGATGTGACGCCACCACATCTAGTTTTGGAAGTATGGAAGACATGATGGCTAAACTACTGAAAGGAGTGGAAGAACCTAGCGCGGGAGTAACGGAGGTAATAAATGATTTGTCCTCTATGAAGCAATTAGTTGACTCACATTCCACTTCAATCAAGAAAATAGAGCAACAATTGAGCCAAATTTCAGCAGCACTCAATCAAAGAAAGGCTGGCACTTTACCTAGCGACACTGTGCAAAATCCAAGGAATGAGGGATCATGCATAGCTATTACTACTCGAAGTGGTAAGGCGCTGGAAACTTCATCTAAGGGCAAACAAGTGGTCGACGATGTAGCAGACATTGATGACAAGGAAAAATGAGAAGCTGCCGTAGAATCCACCCACGACGTCCATGACGGTACACCGAGTATGTTGCAGCCTGAAAAGGCTGAGAAAAGAAGGCAAGAGGAGAAGAAAGCTGTGGAGAGAATAATTCCATACCCACCACCACCTTTTCCTCAAAGATTGAAGAAGGTGGCGGACGATACAAGGTTCAGCAAATTCATGACTATGTTAAAGCAACTGACCATTAATATTCCATTGGTGGAGGCACTTGAACAAATGCCTGGGTATGAAAAATTTATGAAAGATCTTTTGACGAAAAAGCGGGCAGCAAGCTATGAGTTGAAAGATAATGTTCATCACTGCAGCGCCATCGCTACCCGATCACTAGTTCAGAAGAAGGCTGACCCCGGAGCTTTCACTATTCCTTGCACTGTTGGATCTTTGAATTTTGCCAAGGCATTATGTGATTTAGGAGCCAGCATCAATTTGATGCCATTATCTATCCATAAAAAGTTGGGGTTAGGTGATCCTACTCCAACCAATATGAGGCTCGTAATGGCGGATAGGTCGGTAAAACGACCTGTTGGGATTCTATGTGATGTATTGGTAAAGGTTTCTTCATTCATCTTTCCGGCAGACTTTGTTATTTTGGATTGTGAAGCAGACTCAGAAGTTCCCATAATCCTGGGGCGCCCTTTCCTTGCTACAGGAAGCGTGCTTATTGATTTGAGAGCTAATGAGCTTTCATTCCGAATAAATGACGAAGTAGTTCGCTTTGATGTGTGCAAATCAATGAAGCAACCCAAAGAGCTGAACGTATTCTCGGTGGATGATGTTTACTTTGATGATGAGAAAGAACTACTTGAAGAAGATCAAATTATTGATGACCCAGTGGCGGTTGTGCTCATGAATGAAGAGAGTAAGGATGCTGAAAATTGCGAAGAAGCTATTTGTGCTCTATCAGGATTAGGGACATATCACCATACTCCCAAGAAGCTGGACCTCGATCTCAAAAATCGACCCACACCACCAGCCAAGCCATCTATTGAAGAGCCACCCACGTTAGAATTGAAGGAGCTGCCTAGTCATTTAAAGTATGCATTCTTAGGAATCGGAAACACACTTCCAGTCATTGTGGCAGTAGATTTGGGTGAGCAACAAGTTGCAGCTCTCATTGCTATTCTACGGAAGTATATAAGAGCCATTGGTTGGACCATTACTGATATTATTGGTATTCCACCTGGGATTTGTACACACAAGATTCAGCTTGAAGAAAATTGCACACCCACCATTGAGCATCAAAGGCGTCTCAATCCACCTATGCAAGAAGTGGTGAACAAAGAAATTATCAAGTGGTTAGACGCATGAGTTGTGTATCCAATCTCCGACAGTACATGGGTAAGCTCGGTACAATGTGTTCCCAAGAAAGGAGGCATGGCGGTGGTCGCAAATGAAAAGAATGAGCTTATTCCACTCAGACCCATCACCGGATGGAGAGTATGCATGGACTATAAAAAGCTGAATTCTTGGACACTCAAAGATCACTTTCCAATGCCATTTATGGACCAAATGCTAGATCGATTAGCGGGGAAAGGATGGTTTTGTTTTCTAGACGGTTATTCAGGCTATAATCAGATTTGTATTTCCCCCGAAGACCAAGAGAAGACAATGTTCACATGTCCATATGGCACGTTTGCCTTCAAACGTATGCCATTCGGGCTATGTAACGCACCAGCCACCTTTCAACGTTGTATGATGTCCATTTTTTCTGATATGGTTGAAGATACTTTGGAGGTATTCATGGACGATTTTTCAGTCGTTGGTGAGTCTTTTGAAGCGTGCTTGGTAAACCTAAGTATGGCGTTGCAAAGATGTGTAGAATTCAACCTAGTGCTTAATTGGGAAAAATGCCACTTCATGGTTAAAGAAGGTATTGTTCTGGGGCAAAAAATCTCCGAAAGAGGGATTGAGGTTGATCGAGCAAAAATTGAGGTTATTGAGAAGCTACCACCACCAATTTCCGTAAAGGGAATTCGTAGTTTCCTCGGTCACGCAGGTTTCTATCGGCGGTTTATCAAAGACTTCTCCAAAATTGCTAGTCCATTGTGCATACTCTTGGAGAAAGAAGCAAAATTTGACTTCAATGAAGATTGTTTGAAGGCATTCAAACGCCTCAAAGGAAAACTAATTGAAGCCCCTATCATGGTTGCACCATATTGGTCTCTACCGTTCGAAGTCATGTGTGATGCTAGTGGGGTAACCGTGGGCACTGTACTTGGCCAGAGGAAGGAGAAATTATTCCATCCTATCTACTATGCTAGCAAGGTCCTGAACGAAGCCCAAAAGAACTACACTGTCACAGAACAAGAGCTCCTAGCGGTTGTGTACGTGTTTGAGAAGTTCCGTGCTTATTTGTTGGCGACCAAAGTGATCGTTCATACAGACCATGCAACTCTAAGATATCTAATGACAAAGAAGGATGCGAAACCAAGACTAATTCGATGGGTGTTGCTGCTGCAAGAATTCGATTTCGAAGTTAAAGATAGAAGAGGTTGCGAGAACCAAGTGGCTGATCATCTATCTAGACTCAAAAATGAGCATATGGCGCAGCCTGAAATCGAGATTGATGATGCATTCCCTGATCAGGAGATCTTAGCAAAGATAATGGAAAAGTTACCATGGTATGCCGACTTTGCAAATTTTGCGGTAAGTAATGTGATACCGGCAAACTTATCTTACCATCAAAAGAGAAAGTTTATGCATGATGTAAAACACTACTTTTGGGATGAGCCATATTTGTTTCGACGATGCGCGGATGGTGTTATCCGACGATGTATATCCCATGCAGAGGTGCCTAATATATTGGAAGCATGCCACACTTCCCAAGTTGGGGAACATCACGCAGGTAATCGGACAGCAAGAAAGGTATTGCAAAGCGGATATTATTGGCCTTCGATATTTAGAGATGCCTACAACTTTATTAGAAGATGCAACCAATGTCAGCGACAAGGTGCTATTTCGAAACACCATGAGATGCTCATGTCGAAAATCCTTGAAGTAGAGCTCTTTGACGTATGGGGTATTGATTTCATGGGTCCATTCGTAAATTCGTTTGGAATGAAGTACATCCTAGTTGCTGTAGATTATGTCTCAAAATGGGTTGAAGCAGTAGCGTTGGCCGACAATGAGGGAAAGTGTGTTGTTGCATTCTTGAAGAGAAATATCTTCTCTCGCTTTAGAGTACCACGTACTATCATAAGCGATGGAGGATCCCACTTTTGCAACAAGCTATTTAAATCCGTGTTGGCAAAATATGGTGTCAAGCAACATAAGGTAGCCACACCTTATCACCCACAAACTAGCGGCCAAGTAGAGGTTTCCAACCGAGAGATCAAGCAAATCCTTGCTAAAACAGTGAATGTTAATAGGAAAGATTGGTCTAGGAAGCTGGATGATGCACTATGGGCGTACAAGACTGCATTCAAAACACCCATTGGCATGTCCCCGTACCAACTAGTTTATGGGAAGGCTTGTTACTTACCCATTGAGCTTGAGCATAAGGCATTGTGGGCGTTGAAGCGATTGAATTTGAATTGGGATGATGCAATAAATCTGATATTGGAGCAACTGAACGAGATGGACGAATTCCGTCTCCATGCTTATGAAAGATCAGACCTATACAGGGAGCGGATGAAAAAGTATCATGATCAGCGGATTGTTTGACGAAAATTTCAAAAGGATGATATGGTCCTTATTTTCAATTCCAGACTGAAGTTATTCCCAGGTAAGTTAAAATCCAAGTGGTCTGGTCCATACAAAGTTAACCAAATCTACTCGTCTGGAGTAGTAGAGTTGGAAGACAATAATGGTGTTGTCTTCAAAGTGAATGGCCAACGAATAAAACCCTGTATCAGTCCTATTGATTCGATAAATTATATGGCCCTCACTTATCTCGACGAAGTCTAAGTACTCGAGGTAACCATGTCGTACCGCGAAAGTAAATCAAGCGCTAGATGGGAGGCAACCCATCGGTTATCGTTTTTCATTTTTCCATTCGTTCTAGTACGTGTTTTGCTTTTGATAAATAAAAATCCAAAAATAAGAGTCGTGCCACGACCAAAACTAAGGCGCTGGATGGGAGGCAACCCATCGTTCTAATCGTTTTTATTGTCTTTGAGCAAATGTAGGTGCAAGAGGTGTAAAACGAGGAGATTGGTTTCAAATCTCGATTTGGACGTGTTGCATGTTAAAGGTGGTAAGTTAGGAATGAGGAAGCAAAAGGTTATGGATTGAGCATTGCTCATGAAAATATAGGCATCAAACAAGGCTAGGCCTAGGTAAAACTAGGCCACGAACAAGGCAAAGCCTATACTATGGCCTAAGATCTCAGAATCTAGTGTGCCATAGCATAGGCGCCGCCCAGGACCAAGTATGCCATAGCATAGGCGCCGCCTATGCTAAAGCATTTTGTCTCTGAATATCATATGCCATGCTAAAGGCGCCGCCTATGCCTAGGAATGCCATGGCATAGGCGCCGCCTATTCTCAACAATGCTATGCAAAAGGCGCCGCCTATGCCAAGCATAGGCAAAGCAAAAGGCGCCGCCTATGGTCACTTCTTGTCTCCAAATCCAATTTTAAATGGGTCAAAACCCAACCCAACCTTCTCCTATAAATATGAGACTTAGTCTTGAACCAAAAACACATTGGAAACCTAGCCTAGGCGCCGCCTATAGTCTCCAAATCCTCTCAAAAATTTTCCCTTTGCTCTTTTTCTTCACAAGAACATCATCCAAAGGCATAAATCAAGTAAGTACTACTTTGTTCTTCATTTACATTCCATAAGTAATACATTACTACTCCTATTATGAATTGTTAAATCTTGAAGTGGTATTGGTGATTTGAATGTGATTGAATTGTTGTGATACAACCAAGTGAGTGAACGTATACGTAAGAATCATCTTAACTTGTATTTGATTTTGATGCACTGTCATACTTTTGCGGAATTAATATGGTCACAAAAAATTGCATAATCTTGTCACTTGAATACTTACATGTTGGAATGACTTGTTCATCGGGTTAAGAATTATAGTTGCCTACCGACATAGGAGGTTGTGATTATTTAGATACTATACCTTGATTCAATCCCTATGTAGTAGTCATGATATATCAAACATGAAAGTATTGCCAAGATTACAAGAAGTATGACTGCTCTGATTTTATTGTTGGAATATAGCACCTAAAACGTATGTCGATGAAGTCTGACTAGTCGACCACTTTCACTTCACTAATTTGTACCAACAAACTAAGTGTGGGGTGGTGCCCCTACTGCTCGTTTATAGATTATATCTATCGAGATGATGCTAAACATGAACATTATTTTAGTCTTAGGTACAATGGCACCCAAAGCAAGACAAGGCAAAGATAAGGCTACCACTTCACAAAAAGGCAAGAAAAGAGGCTGAAAAGAGCAAGGAGAATCATCCTCGATGCAATTACCACGCCGCATGTTCGGAATAAAATGGGTTCTTAAGGAGGAAGCAAAGGAATGGTATAGGAACAACAAAGAAAGAAAATATGTTCATGTGGACTTGATAAACAAAGAAAGCCTAAAAAAGAAAGAACCGCGCATGTTGGCCAAGATTATGACATTACATCTGGATTTCATCTTCCGAGACATGGGAGAATGCAATCTCGATTTAACAAGAGAATTCTATGCCAACTGGTCACCGAAAACCACAGGAAGCGAGGTCAAGATTCGGGGCCAAGTTTTACAATTCAATGCGGATTTCTTCAACTCCTTTCTTGGCTTGCCTTCAGTCGATCCATCACCATTCAAGGAGCTGTACAGGAGACATCCATATAGAGCTATTCGACACACACTCTGTGGAACAAGATACATGGCACGCTGGAGTAGACACAAGGACACTGGTCGACACAACACCTTCCCATATGCTCCTTTGAATAGGGAAGTAAGGATATGGTTGCGCATAGTCAACTCTTGCCTAATTCCAGGGACTCAGTACACCAAGATAACAAGAGATAGAGTGTTCTTGGTATACGCATTGATAACGAATGTCCCTATCAACGTCGGGGCATTTATTCGTTCCACAATGCGGAAAGCTAGGCTACACAAGAGGTCCCACTTCAGTTTTGGCAACCTGTTGACTGCAATACTAAGGAAAGAAGACATCGAAGAGGAACCGGATGATCACAAACTCCCACACAACACAAAGAAGGTTGACCTCACGAAGGTTAAAGATGCTGAAACCACTCATGGAGTCAACCTTACCACTTCAGAAAGACATGCTCGCGACGAAAGCTTCTTCCGTCATTTATATGGCATGATGAAGTTTACCATGATGAGCGGGGTTCGTGTTCCAACTGCTGCAGAGATCCAACAGTTGGATTATGACTACCCAATGAATGAGCATACGAGGACGATGTGTGGAGAGGGTGTATATTTTGAAGAACCTCTTGATGACGACATGCCAACCGATGATGATCGACGAATGCCAGACTCCGACGTGGAAGAGAACTCTGATGACGATTCCAATGCAGGGGGTATGACCCCAGACATAGAGGATGAGTCCGACTAATCAGGTTCTTCTTATTTATTTTTCACTGAGGGCAGTGTGTCCCGTCTAAGTGTGGGGTGCTGGTATTTGCATACTATACTTCTTTATCTGTATTTGCATTTATTTATGTTATTTATGTTATTTATGTTTGGTTGTTTTATTTAGTTAGTAGTCGTAGATTTTTTTTTTTTGATGAATGAAATTGTTCTGATAGGCGGCATGGTGTTATGACAAGAGTTTGTGCCAGAATCATTACTATTAAGACACTTAGGCTCTAAGTGTGACTCACTGTGTGATAATTATGTGGTTTAATTCATTCATCTGTTGGGTCAAGAGTCTATACTGCTCCCAATAAAGTTAACCATGTGCCTTGTGTGTGTGAGATGATAGTATATTCTGTGCTTGTGACTGATGCTAGAACTTGCCTGGTGTGTGTGTAAAGCAAAATAAAGAGTGTGAGTTTATGAGATGATTTAGGCATTTCTTTGGCAACCGATACTTGTTTACCTTCGTTTTACCTACCCGTGGACATTATCCTAGTTAACTCCCTTTTGAGCCTTTAGCCTATTTTCTTTGACAGCCTCATATGTAAGCCTAATCCATTTTTTTTCAAGACCATAATTTGATCCAAATTCCTAAGTGCTTTAAAGTTAAAGTCATGTGACAAAATAAGAAGAAATTGGGTGAGTATGAAGCCTTAGAATGTATTGGTGCTTGAAGTTGTTATGAAAAAGAATTGCTATCATAAGAGGTATGTTATGAAAAGAAAAAGGAAAAGAAAACTAAAAAGTTAGTTATGTTTAAAATTGAAAAAACAAAAGAGGAGAGAAGGGGTGGTAGAATAAAAGAAAGTAGAAAGGTTGTTTGAAAGAAAGTGTTAATGACATAATGTGATGTATTAAAGCGCTTAGGAACATAATCACTATTTCTGGCCAAAATAGTCCTACCCGTCCCTTAGCCTACATTACAACCTATAGAAGACCTATTTGATCCTAAGCTTAGCATTCTGATATTTAGTGGAGCATTACACTATGTGCAAGACTATGGTCATTAGTTGCAACATATGAAGTCTTTGTGAGAGTGAGAGCAAGGATAATCTTATACCCATGTTATGAAAAATGCAATACTTATGAGTGATCATGGGTAACATCTTATGTGAGACACACATGGTTGATGAGTTTTGGGTAGTCGTGTATGATTCTTTGTGCCTTGACTTTTGAATATGAGTTGACCACCATCACGAGTCTATGTTGGAGGCTGAATTATTTCTACTAATGATCAGAAAACTACTCTTTGTTGATAATTGTTATGCTTGTCTTGACGAATATTTTGTGTTGTTGCTGTGAAACCCTAAGTAAATATTAAGAGGGACATGATATTTTGTTCGAGGAAGAACAAAGCTTCAAGTGTGGGGTGTTGATGATAGGCGAATTTACACGCCTATAGTGCTATATTTTACCCATATTTTAGCCATGTTTTGAGGACAAATTATATAATTCATGCACTTTTAGTCCTTTTTCCTGTAAGTGAGCTAACGAACATGATTAGCAAGTTTTCAGGTATAAATGATGTAGAATTCAGCATTTTATGGATAACTTGATGCCAAAGAAAGCTTCACAAAAGGAGGAAACCAAATCTTGGACGCCAAGGACCAAAAGTGGCGCATGGAAAATCTGTCCCGGGCAAAAACAACAATTCTGAAGACTTTGGGGACTAGCAGTAACTTATTAGGATTAGGATAATGATACCTTAACCTAGTAGGATGGGTTAAGCAATTCATTAGCTTAGTAGGAATAAGATATGGGTATTATAAATACCCTATTCTGCTAGAGATTTTAATCATTCTTCCATTACTTTTAACTCTGAAAACAATTCTTCTACTTTTAATTCTACTTTTTATTCATCTAATCAATTCTTAATTTCCGCAACAAGAGAAACGTTACTTTGCAAGGAATTCACGCCTAACGCCTACCACACTTTGCTACACAAAATATTTATTATGGTATAATAACAATGTCTATTGTGATTTCCTTCGCACTCATGGGTAACTAAACTTCTCTGTTGGGGTTATGGAAGCCATATGAGATACTATCTATTGCTATGAGTTTGTGAATTCGTGACACGTATATTGCTTATATCATTATTCTCTTCATCTTAATCTAAATTCTTTGTGGTTGCAAACGCATAGAATACGCCAGTATAGCATTAACTTGTTCGAAAGAAAGCTTATATGTCTGGAAAAGAGATAATGTCAAGGTAATAGGGTCCCATCCCCTATTAAAAAGTTAGTGCCGTAACTGGATTAACCTCTTAGAGAATTTGTACCGTTAGATACGCTTTAAGCTCGAAAGAGTTAAAGTGAAATAGTCCTTGTTCAGGTCGAAAGACGCTTGGATTTACCATCAAATACAATTCTCTATAAGCACATACATGTCTGAACTCCGCATAACTCATAGCCAATAGAGACGTACAACTCATAAGGTGGACATAACCCCAACTTCTCAATTCTCATTGTTTTACATCCTACTAAACATTCTTTTTTTTTGCTTTGCTATTTTCCGTTTTTACTTTAATAGTTTGGTTACATTACTTGCACAACAAAACTTCCTCCTTTTTACGAGACTTGCACTAAAAGTCTAGTAATCTTTGCTTACTTGTTGACCAAGCTATTCCCTGTGGGATCAACACCCAACCCAGTTGGGTTCTATATTTGACAAATGACCGCTTTACACTCCGACGAGAGCTGTAGATTGAGCATTATCAGTGCCCCAATGGGAAAGAGTCCGTTTGGACTCGAAGGAGGGTTCATGCAAAGAAAAGGTGAAGGAAGATAAAGATTATGAAGTAATTCAACTAAAATTAATTTAGAATTTTTTTTAATCAATACATGAACACTGCAACATGGCGACCAATTGCTCAATCCATACCGACAATACATTAATTTCATTCAACATACAGGAAACCATAAAGATGTAAGGCTTGGCGGAACATTACACATTTGGCATTCATCAGTCTAACAATATTGTCGTGAAATCGAGAAAAAAAAAGAAAACATTAAGGCAAAATAAACAACCTTTGGCAGAAGCAATACCCTTAATCTAACATATGCCTAAATGCCCCGAGTTTATAAAGCAGGAAGACAACACATAATCTAGACATTTGAAATTAATTCAGAGAATTTCAATCGATACATGCACACCACATCATCATAACAACCAATCGATATCAACATAGTACTATTTTCATTCAATAGACAGAGAATATTTACTTAACAAAACATCTAGATGCAGTGCTCAACAGAACATTAAATTATATTTGGTGTTCATCAGTCTTGTAACAATGTCATGAAACCAATGACAAAGAACAAATTAAGACAAAGTGAACCAAATTTTGATAAAAGAAAACACATTAAACTAACACGGGTTTAATTGCACCAGGCTTATAAAACAAGAAAACAAAACATAATCTAGACATTACATACTTTATGGGCAAACAGTGAAAGAACAATTTAGCCTAGCCTAAACTAAATCTTTACTCTACTTCAAAAAGCAACAGAGAACTACTTTCGAGATTTGTTAAAAAAAATAATCAATTTCAAATCAAGCATCCTAAAGCTCCTTGGTTTTAAGCCAAGGAGAGAATCCTAGCATATCAAACTTCATACTTATGATAGAAAATCCAGAAAATCAATCCAACAGCAATACCCGAACAACAACTAAAAAAAGGACAAAACAACCCAAAATAAAAAGAAAACATAAAACTCTTCAAATGAAGCTCAATATACAGAATAGGAGTAGTGTAGCAATCTTCACAAGTCGAGCAAAGAACTGAAATGGATTCAGAACTAATAACAGAGCTTTAAGAATTTTCAAATAAGGTACTAGCGCACATGACATAGTAACATAATGAACTTCAATTTTCAGAGAATGGAAACCTATGGACTTTTGAGGCTTCTACAGCAAACAGTTTCCAGCAAACAACAACATTTGTTATGATGAAATCACAAAGAAAACGATGAAGAAAAGAAAACAATAACAAAATTAAAACAGAAATAGGTGTTTACCTCTCTTGGAGCAGCGAAATGGGGTAACGAGCTAACACTAGACTCTATCACCACCGAAAAAGAGTCATCGTCAACTCGGGGACTTTGATTTTCCAAAGATCTTCAGGAAAAAATCTTTTTTAACTAAAAATAGACTGGTTTTGCTCTTAGGTTTTTCACCTTTTGAGACCCCAAAAGAATTTTTTTTTCTTTTCTCCTAAAACAACCTTTATATAGAGAATAGGCTTGTATTCGTTTCAAAGCTTCAACGATGTGGAACAAGTTGAAATCAAGTGTAATTTTTGGATTTATCGAAAGGGTATTCAAATTTCAAAACTCAAAACCCAAAATCTCCCTCCAACAGCTCCTTTTTGTCTTCAAAACGTACCCCTTTTTTGACTTCTTCCACAGATTTTGGAATGAAATCCAATAGAAAATAGGGGAAATGGAATCCTCTCCCTCAAACCAATCAAAATTCAACAGGTAGGTACGAACTCGTACGAAATATCTCGAGATTCGCAGAATTGAACGTTGGACGGGCCAACAAAGCCGTCTTCTAGAAGCTTCACAGTTCTTCTTCGTTGTACTATCGCGTGAGGCGCATGACAAAGAGAAGAAAGATGGGTTGGGGCTGGTAGAATCGGGTTATCGGGTCTATGGGTTGTCTTTGAGTTGCTGTTGAGATCGACGATATTGCTTTTGTCGTACCTTTGAGATTGTGATGTTGTATTATTTGTGGTTATCAGATGAGGAGAGGGGAATGTTATTGGGCCAGGTTGGACAACTATTTAAATAGGCTGTTGGGTTTAATTAGAAGAAAAGAGGCTGGTGGGTTGGGTTAACAATTATTGGGTTGTTGTGTTGGGCTTGGGAAATTGGGGATTAATTTAAAATAACCCTCAATTAAATTAGGATATGAATAGGTTGGGCTATTTATTAAATATCCAAAAAGAAAGAGACTTTAGGCCATTTCATTTAAAATTTAGCCTAATTAAACTCAATCGACCAATTGCATTGAAATTATCGCCGAATTAGATGCGAATTAATCCCTTGTTAAATCTCGAGCTTCTTGGTTTAATAAAACCAAACAAGTATTTCTCCAAATAAATTATTTGTAAGAATATATTATATTTAAATCAAGATTTAATTATTTAAATTTGTTTTCCAAATAATCCTTAATTTAAAGTCCAATTTTGATGAAAATGTTTATTTAAATGACATCATTTATACAATCTCGTAAATACAAATACAAAAATATATAATTATCACTTAAATGACAAATTTAGCCCAAATACCTTTTTCAAAATAAATTTATTTGGAAAAAATAATTGTTGTGATTTTATTTGAAAATAGAAGAAACTCGAAATTAAATTGGATTATGGAGGGAAAAAATTAGGTGCCAACAACTATCAAAATTAGCATACGAGGTCTTTAACCTAAAGTTTAAGCCTAATACCCATTTTTCAAGAACAAAAACTTCAAAATAAGAAATTGATTTGAAACTAAATTATCTATTTTGTAACCAAATTATCAGCTCCGGCAAGTCATAAATTACTTAGGGCAGCTGTGGGAAAGCTCCAAATAGTAAAATAGTGCAGAAATGCGAGAAAAATCACCTGAAAGGTCATTACACCATGGTTCACCATCAGGATCTTCTTTAATGGTATTGTAATATCCATGTATCTAATCTGAATCTCCAGAAGGTCAATTATATGTTACCCAAATAAGGAAGCATCAAGGCTAAGATGGCCAAAGCATCGACCAACTCATTGTGAATCTAGAAATATATCTGAACTCAACAAGCTTACAACTTTTTGGTAAGGTTCTCAAAACATTGTTTGTATGGAAAGAATTTAATATCTCAAGTTTCCCATTCACCTTGAGCTTGTCGTATGTGCAGGTCAGAATCTCTTATAATCACTGACTTTTGTACACCCAGATTTAATGTCGTGTTTAGGCCCATGATGCAGACCTCGGATTCTGTTATGTTGTTAGTTTAGAAGAAATAAAGAATTGTAGTAGATATATAGTGATGTTCGATTGGTGAAATAAGAACTGCTCCAACCCCTACATATTTGATATAGACGGCCACATCAAAGTACAATTTCCATATATCACTGTCACCCCTATCTTTTTCCCCAATAAAATTAATTCCTTCTTTAGGAAAATGAGTTTTCAAGGGCTCATACTCACCATTGAATGGATTCTCCGCCAAGTGATTAGCTAATGCTTGTTATTTCATCAGTACGGTTGACGTAGATGATTTCAAATTTCTCAAGAAAGATTTTTTACTTTGCTAGCTTATTAGTTGGCACGGATTTCTAAAAGATGTACTTTAAAGGGTACATGTGAGATATGAGGTAAGTTATGTAGAATGTAATTTATTGCTTTTATTTTTTATGAGTGTATTTATAAAAAAGTATTGGAGAATGAAGAAAAATAAATAAATTCACTAGTTGAGCATATCTTGACTTCACTTGTTACTAAATATTTGTATTATGCATAAGGATCCTGTAACGCCCCAAGAGTACACCCTGGGCATCACACGGTGCTTACAGCCCCGAAGGACCACAAACTAACCCATGCTAGTACATATTGTGAGCACTAAACAATGTAACATGGAATATATGCAGAATTTACTGGAATTCCATAAGGTTTTAAACCATAGTTTTGATAATGTCTGTAAAATAATGCTGATAATACTGATAAAATGGCTAATAATGACAACTGAAAACTGAAAACTGACTAAAAATGTCTGACAGCCTCTAACTGAGTAACTGAAGAGCTCATGGGATAAGTCCCCAACTAACTCCGACTGGCTACTGAAACTGAAATTCTGAGATAGTCATAATTGGTTCTCAAAACATAAGGACTCACCACTGCTGCTGCTACTGGTGCACTGAGATATCAAAGGTATGGTCGGAAACCTGAGCGTCCAAACCTATGATATGAGACATCATAGCTCAAGAAAAAAGTATGTGGTCAGTACTTTGAATGTACTAGCATGCTAAATGGGGTTAGGCTGATATGCATGGGCTCATGTACATGGATAATGACTGGATGAATAGAATGAGATAATTGAGTAGCTGATATGAATGTGTGAATACTGTAAAATCTAAGAATGCATGACCAAACAGATAATATAATTCTAAAAATAGTCTATAAACTGAAATACTGAAATCTGATAACTGAATAACTGATCACTGTATGCTATGGTCAATGTAAACCTGAACTGAAGTACACTGATTACTGACTGAGACTGTGGGAGATATCATCTAACTGACAAGCCCCGCTCTGAACTGATTGGTATCCCACCTATAACCCCAGTTGAAAGGGTGTTATTACCATGCCATAGGTACTAACAATGGCTATATGGATCCACTAAGATACTGAAAAATCAGGATGTCAAGCCTAAGCTGATGGATAACACCTAGGCAGAGTAAGCCTAGACTGATGGGTGACCCTTGGGAGACAGTCAATCCTAAACTGATGGGTGACTCCTCATCCTATTCTGGCTACATAGTTCAGGAACACAGGGACTGCTACTAACGAATCTGCCTAACTGACGGGAAAGTCGCCATCCCTGCATTCACTCGGTGCTGAATCCTACTCCCAACTGAACTGACTTGAATTAGTGAACTGATCTAAGTTTAACTGAATAAGATAATTGACTGGACTGATGATGCTCATGGTTTATCTGAAACCATTCTGAAACTACTAAGACTAAGTAAACAACTAAGTTTTCGGGTATTCATAACCCCCAGGACTTGATAACAATAATGACAGGGACATATGAAAGCTTTGAAACCATGGAAGGAAATCATTTTTCACAATTATTCACTTAAGCATTTCATCAATCGTATAGGGGCCAAGACTTTAACATGGGGGTGCTTTTAAACATGATAAGAAAGAATGAATCACAGGACCAAATCATAAACTAAGGGGTTTATTCTGGACTTGCAAGAACATGATATGAAAACCATAATATTTAAAACATAATTAAGATTTAGGGACATATTAAGTAGTCATTGTTCAAAATCCTTTCATCTAGGCATTTTATCAAACACTTGCAATGCATAGTTTAAGCTAAGCATGAAATAGTGTTAAAACTTGTATTAGTAGCATGATTTTGATACTAAATCACCCATTAAGGCTTAAATCAACAAACAACACCATTCAAACATGTAGGGTTTAGTAACAACAACCTTTTCATTTATACATGATATAAGATTCAAAATTCATGAAAGTTCATGGGCATAATTCATAAAAATATGTAAAGATCATGATTCTAAACTTGAAAACAGATTCTTGAACTCCATGGATGAAAAGGACCCATGGATGAACATCTAACATACCTTATAGCTTTAATATTGAACGAGAATTTTTTTTTTTAATGTTCTTGGATTGGGAATTACAATTTCTTGATTTTCTTGAAAAAGGGTTTGAATCTTGTTCTTGGGAGATGATCTTGAGAGGAAACCCTAATTTTCTTATTCTTGAGAGTGGAGAGGATTATGAGTGATGACAAACTGATATTTTATCATTTAATAGGATTTTATGAGTGATTTAAGTCGTGGAAAGTGAGGAAAAAGACCAAAATACCCCTCTGAATCCGAATGAGAATTGCTGAATTTTAAGGGTGACGACCTTGGTTGATAAGTCGTCAACCAAGTGATGACCTATCACACCAAGTCGTCACTCAGAAGCTGATTTTATGAGTTGCTGGTCTTGGGTGATAACTTGGGATGATAGGTCGTCACTTAGGTGATGGCCTATCAATTCAGGTCATCCCTTGGAGATGATTTTTAATGAGTTTCGGGATAAGGGTGACGACTTTGGCTGATAGGTCGTCACTTAGGTGATGGCCTATCAACTCAGGTCGTCACTTGGAAGCTGGAAAAAATGGCTCACTGGTTTGGGGTGACGACTTGGCTGATAGGTCGTCACTTAGGTGATGGCCTGTCAACTCAGGTCATCACTTTGTAGACAGACAAACATGCTAAGTAAAATGAGTATAACTTTTCACTCCAATATTGGATTAAGGTGAAACAAAATGAGTTGGAAATAATATTTAAAGAAACTTCATTTGATATATAGTAGGATACGTAATTCATTATTTACAAGGAGTAATGGTCGTCTAAAGTTGACCCTAGCTAAAATGTTCACTAAAACATAATTGATAGAAGCGTTCTCAACTCGTCATTGAGTTAGGAGACTTTAATGATCTCGACTGATATAAAAGGACATTATAACACTATAGAACCGATCATCACACATATATAGACATAAAATCATTGATTTTGGGTCTGTATACCTAGGAACAACGGTTTGAATTCTAGCCCAAAAATGTGGGTGTTATAGATTCTTTTTGTTACATTTGGATAAAAATCCGAGGTCAACTTAGAAGTAATTCTTATACTTTCAAATGGTTCCTCAAACTTACTAAGGTATTGACAAGGTATGTTCATCTTGCCTCAATCAAGGGTTTGAATTCTTTTTATCCTCATGTTTCAAGTACCCTCACCACAAATAAAGTCTTTATTTGCACATTATAGAATTACTTATATCCTAGGCATTCCAAAAACACTCTCTCAGAACAAATGTAAATGGACACAGTTGAGATACCATATGTATGGCCCTTATATAAGTATTCACTAATGTGAGAACAATCCGAATGGGATAAAGTAGGGTTATTCATCGGCTTGAATGCAGGCTTAGGAATGGGGTAGGATATTCATTTGTGGTAGAGTGACTATTCCCTCCTCAAGCAATACACTCTGCTCTTAATATTTTTTGTATTTCCACAATATATCCTCACTTAATTCACTGCTTTTTTACTCTTTTTTGTTTCTTTTTCTTTTTTTCCTAAGTTATTCTTTCAAATTTATCTCCCATTTTTTTGGAGTTTCCTTATTGGGTTTTCTTCTCTTCTTTCTTCTTTTTTCCTTATGGTATTTCTCTTTTTGTCGACTTTTTATTTTATGATTTTCTTGGACTTTTTGCCCAACTTAGATCTTTACCAGTGTGCTCAAGGAGGTAGGCCAAAAGAGGGGTAGTGCATTTGCACACTTAAAAGATACAAACTAAGACGTGACTACTCAATAAAAGGTTTTAGGCTCAAAAGGGAAATCTAGGAATTACATATCATTTGGTAGCCTTGAACGGAATAATCAGACCAAAGAAGGCCTACAATACTTTTTCAAGTCAAAGTATTACTCATAATTTTCCCTCAACAAGCATTCAGGCTAATTTTACATCAACAATGCAATATTATTGAATTTTCATTCTAAAGCTCACTACAGAGTGTGCATAAAACGATGTGGCCAGATTTATTTTAACCCTGGTTTTTAGCAAGAGAATTTCTCAAGTGTTACTTAGGTACAGTTAAGAGGTACCGAAAGAAACTATGGGTCACATTAAAAGTTGATCCTCTCGATAATATCAAATCACTTAATTCCTTTGTTCATGCAAACTTCTAAATTTTTGATACCAACTAAGTTAGGAAGAGTTTTTTTTTCCATCTTCTTTTAATGAGCCGAACCCAAGGAAGGGTTTTCTCCGTATCATGTTGAACATGAATTAGGTCAAGCGTAGTTTAGGAAGATCAAAACTTTATTAAGAAAATTGTATAAGGAATAAAACTTTCTTATTTTTTGTTAATTATTATTTTTAATGGGAAATAAAGACTTTGGTTTTTTTTTTTTGTAAAGGATCACCGAACTCGAGGAAGGTTGCCTTCGTATCTCATCAAGATGAGAATCAAGTGTGCATAGTTCATAAAAATTGCCCTATAAAAAGGATTTTTAAAAGACTCAATATTTTGGTAGAAAGGTACAATTTGGAGTTTTTCAAATATGAAAATATAATATTTCTTTTAATTCATTACTGATCTCAAAATCCGGTCAACAATCACCAAACCATTCGTATAATATTATAAATAGCATATAAAATGTACATGTTGGTCTCAAAAGGGCACCTGTCTTAGACAGACTCGACCTCTATGCCAAGTTTCACTAAGTCAAATGTATGTGAAGCAAATAAAGTGAATTCTAATAAGGATATCATGTCTGTATTTCAATTCTACTAAGGTTAAACTTGATGGGAAAAGGTATATCTAGATTGACTGTAAAACAAGTGGACTAGCTCAAGTTAGGGAGTAGCAACTAATCGATAGCCACACATTTCGGTCTTAGTGCATGGGTGCTCCCCATCCTAAATATGTATAACACTATAAATACTTCACCTTGTCCCGGGTTTCATGTGGCTTTATCTAGACAGAATCGGGCACACATGTGCAATTTTCGTAATGATATTATAAAAGACTTAGAGTCCCCATGCGAGACAAGACAGTTTATAATATAATTCAATAATATAAAAGTGATAAATACACAACAAGTAGCACGTTAGGCTAATATAAACCTAATATCCAACAAGATTTTAAAAGTCAATAAAACAAAGATCGAAATCTGGTTATCCCAGCGAAGTCGCAATCGGTCACATCCCTTCTTTTACCTTGCTAAGGGTTGGTTTTAATGGATTTTTTAATTAAAGTGATGTTGTTAAAGAGATTATTTATTTACAGAGTCGTCATTTAAAATTGATTTTTAGTGTTCCAAGTTACCTTATTTTATCACTAATCAAAAGGAAAGTTTGAGTCGTTAAGTTATTTACTTGCGAACTAGAAATCCTCAGTACGAAATTCTGTTGACCGAGGGGAAGGTGTTAAGAATTCCTCGAGTCCCATAATTCTAACACGATTGCTTTTATCAACTTATACTTGGCTTAAAATAATTTTAGATATAACGTATTTATTAATGCCTACCACCTTGTTTATATGTTCATGTCCAAGACGCCAAGTTGCGACCTCGGTCAGAACGACATATTATGTGTGCTTTTGTTAATGTTTCAAACCGACATTTATATCAAAATTATAATAAAATATTAACTAATTAGCTTAATACTAATAAAAAGTTATAGAAAATTTTAAACAACTATTTTAATAATAAATATAAAAATCTAGCTTATTTATTAAAACCTAAATTAAAACCAACATATTTGTTGAAAACTTTTTTCTTTCTTCTGAAAAAATAAAAAACAAAACTCATATTAAAAATGTGACTTTATATTTTTACAACGTTCAAATACTTTTAAAAAATAAGATAAAAATCGAATATCTAATTTAGACATAAAAAATATATTTTAAACACGAAAATGACGTATAACCTTAATTAGGTTCAGTAAAAAATTAGGTGTTCACAATGCTTATTTTTAATATTCATAGACCATAAATGAGTTGGTTTTTACTTCTAATATTTCAATTTATTTATCCGATTTATTTTAAAAAGTGAAGAAAAATTTGAATTTTATAGTCTTAAAATAGAGATATGTAGAATATTCAAAATAATTTTAAATTTATGATCTTAAATACGTCATATGAAAAATTAAAATTAAATAATTATCAAAAAATCTTCATGAAAGACAGAACTCTAATTGAATACAAACCTAGTCTTTCTTTATGTTTGCCCCAGTTTCTATATTTTTCCATCGAAAGTTTACTACTACAGTGGCCTCTTCTTCTCGTCCAAATGCTAACAATACACCCCAGGAAGTGAAATGTGTGGGATTGAATATAGAGAATATGTCAGTCAAATTGAATTATGTTGATAACAAAGACATTGTCGCATATGATAAACATGAAGATAATCCACAATTTTGATTTACCAATTGTGTCATGGGTTTACGGCACTTTCGACACATAAAATGAAGGATTTTTGTGCATCGTTAAGTATGTTTATATAGGTATAATGTGTTTTTGTTAGTTTTGTAGGAAACTAGGATATAGAAGCATATGCGATAGAAAAGTTGAGAAATATTCCGAGACAAGAGCAGAAAATGATTGGTACGAGTCATATGATCTACGCATGACTCGTACTGGCACTTGTGTGCACAACTGATTGGATGTTGAAAAGAAAATTATCAAGTGAAGAGCTATGAGGCGCCCCACGACTCGTGAAAGTACTATACAAATCGTATGCCCATTCGTGGGCAGATTCACCTGAAGATTGGAAAGTTTTAAAGTCCCTATTATACAAGTGCTAATATGAGTCGTATGAAGAGAGTAAGACCCATACTTGTGTTCACGGTAAAAACATGGATTTTCATGAAAGATTAGCCATACGAGCAGACCCATGATCCATTGAGCTCTTATACGACTCGTGGGGACTTGTGCCAACCCAGTTCTCCTAGTTAGCTTAGGAGAAGATTATTTATGCCTATAAATATATTATGTAGGGTTTTATTTTAGACACACGTTTTGGGTGTTATTCTAACATACATTGAATGCACATTTATCATACTTTTGCCATTAATTCCATAATTCAATTCGTTCTTCAATCTATTATTCATCTACAATCCTTCCAATTAGTTACTTGATTATTGTAAGTTTTTTCATCATGAATTCTTTATTGAATCTGGTATGATCACTGCAATCATGAGTAGCTAAGCATCACAACTAAGGTTGTGGGAACCATGATGAATTAGCAAAGAAGGCCAAATGATTGGCAATTCTAGATCGGTATGCATACATGTATTATTGTTTTATTCATTATAATTGCTTTCTTATGGTTGCAAACATTAAGATCTCGCTTGAATTCTATACTTGCTCAAGAAATAATTAGAGACTAGGAAAAGAAAAGAACAACAGTGATTTGAAGCTATTAACCTTCATCTGATAACTTAAGCCTCACCAAGGAGAGTTAATCTGAGATTGACGATAAGGGTTATAATTAAAACACTTAGATACTAAGAGGAGAATAATGATATTCATCTGATTAGGATCGAGAGACGTTTAAGAACCAATCTTGTTAGTTTTTGCCTGCGGTGCATCGAGATGGATTTCTAGTATGTACATCTTGCGTAGTTATGAAGTCATGGGTAACATAATTCTAGTACCTTACATCCATTGATTACAAATCCAAAGAACTCAACAATTTTTATTATTGTAGTTTTAATTCACAAAACCCCCTTTTCTTACTAGGGATTGTTAATAATTTTCTTCGAAAAATATTTTGATTGATATTTTGACCTATTTCCTATGGAATATACCAAATCTAGCCGGGTTCTATATTTGATAAATAACCACTTTATGCTTTTTTTAAAGGTGTAATTTGGGTGATACTAAATTTTGGCATCGTTGCTAGGAAATACAGTTATGGAGTTGATTGGTTTTGTTTCTTGACCTATTGATTTTGTTTCATGATTTGACTTTGTTTCATTTATAAGGCATACACTGGTATATGTCTAATACTTGGATTTAAGGAATCCTCTGATTCCACTTGATATGAAACTTAAGAGAACTTTGAGAGCTAATAAAAGGATGGTGAATGAAGGAGTTCATAATCAAGGAGTTTAGGATGCAGTATCCTGAATCATCCAAGGCTTCATCCTGATCTATGAAAGACTGTGAACAAAACTATAACTCATTGATGGTTGAGGATAAAGGCCGAGAAGAATGCTATACAAGAAGCTACAAGGTGGGCAACTAGGTTAGAAAGGGTTAGACAAGTTAAAAAAGACCGTCTGGCCGTACTCAATGAGCGAGAAAGGAAGAGAAGGTATAAGAGTCAACAACCTCTATAGTAGTATCTTCCTTATTATGATGAAGCAACAAAAAAATAAGATTTTTAGAGATGGTTAAAATAGGTGCTATCGGTCCATCGAAATTGCCTCGTGTAATCAAGTTTGACATCACCAGTTCTATGATATAGTTGCTGAACTTGAAGGGAATGTTTACAGGCCGTCCTACTACTAATGTAAACATGTAAGTTCTGAACTTTGTAGGAATTTATAATATCTATAATCGACTTGGTTGAGCCAAGAGACAATTAAACTATGGTTATTTTCCTTCTCTCTATTTAGGGAAGTTACATTATGGTTGATAAAGTTTCCATATATATATTGATCACTACTTTGAATGAGTTGCAGACTCAGTTTTTGTATAATTTTATCCCACATTCCAGAATGTTGTAGTTGAAAGATGAGATCTATAACTTCGGGAAGATAAACTTGGAGGTGTTATATCAGACCTGGTTATGGTTTAAAAAGAAGCCACTAAATGTCCCTTACCACAGAATATAGGGCCAAAATGTATTTTTGATCTTCTATAGAGCTTTGAATCCCAACAATAAGGTTGTAGTAGATACTGTCACTTGTAGGACGTTCATCAGGTTGTGTTGGGATTAAGATTATTAGATTCTAGATTAGATCACTAAAGACAGTTGGGGTTGGCATACTAGAGATACAGACGTGACCACATACACTATATGATTGGGGATTTGAAGATTAGAGAGCAATAAATGAGTCAGTTGCTCAAGAAGTAGCACAATTGAGGACTAAGCTTATCTTATTCACTAAGTAGTTTGCACTATCTGGAGAAGATAAGGTGAATGTGGTTGGTTCTCAAGGTAAGTCATCTAGGATTGATAATTCAGATTTAAATAAGGAGGCTAAATATCTAGACAATTAGGTGGTGGATTTTTGAGCCAAGGTCTAAGGTTCTAATTAAGACAATTGGAACTCTAGGTAAGGGAGTCAAGGTCAGTACTATTATGGAGATAACAACTACAATAGGTTTGGGTATCAAGTTAGGAGTAGGGATCGATATGGTAATTGGAAAATAAAGGATATCTAAAAAGATAAAAGGGGTTTCTATGTTCCACCCGAGAAACGAGTTGCTGGTTCGAGCATTTTGAGAATGAAAGACATGCTTGTGAAAGTTGTAAAAGGGGTAGACAAGATGGAAGATTGCCTTATGAAGATTAGGGAAATTATTTTGAGAATGAGTTAAAAGGTTGAGTTGCATGTTAATGTCATTAATCAACCTGAGCAACAGTTTGGTCAAATATCCTCCATATTGAATTAGCGTCAACAAGGTGCACTTTTAAGAAACACCATCCAAAATCCCAAGAGTGATGGTCATCGCTTGATTATTACTACAAGGAATGGTAAGATGGTTGCTGACCCACCTATGCCTGTGTTTGTTAAGAATGAGGTAGAGTTAGTGATTGTTGATAATGAGAAGTTTTTCTAATATACAAATTTATATATAGATAGGAATAAACTGAAGAGCTTCTCATTGATGAAAAAGAGGCTAAGGCAAAATATGGAAGAAAAATGAGGTCACAAAGGTATTGACTCTCATTCTACGACCTCCTTCTCCTTTCCCTCAAAGATGGAAGAAGAAAGATAAAGAGTTTAAGTATCAAAAGTCTATCTCCATGTTGAATGAGTTATCAATCAAAATCTCTCTAGTTGAGGCTCTTGAACAAATATCAGGTTACGCAAAGTTTATACAGGATTTGATGACTTAAAAGAGGCTTGTGAGTTTTGATTCGGTTGACAATATGCACCATTATAGTACAATTGCCTCTCAATCGGTGGTTAAGAAGAAGGATGATCCTGGAGCGTTCATAATTTCATGCGCTATAGGGCCTTTTAACTTTTCAAAAGCCTTGTGTGATTTTGGTGCTAGCATTAATCTGATGCCTCTAGCAGTATACAGTAAGTTGAGGTTGGATTTTCCAAAACCAACATTGATGAGACTTCTTATGGTGGATCATACTATGAAGAAGCCCATGGGAATCTTATGTAATGTTTTAGTAAAGGTGGTGTCCTTCATTTTCTAGCTTATTTTGTCATCTTTGGCTATTAAGTTGACTTTAAGGTTTTTATTATCTTACAGAGACCATTTTAGAGATTGGACATGTGATGGTTGATATAGAGATCGAGCAGATGATTTTTTCATAGAATAACAAACAAGTAACCTTCAATGTATGCAAATCCATGAGGTAATCTAAGGATATCCGTGTGATTTATATAATTGATACAGTCGATGAAGATGCATTAGTAGCTCCTATTAAGGAAAGGCTTAGAGTCAAAGCACTTTCATCAATGATTATGAATTTTGAGGGTAATGATGTTAAGAGTTATGATAAGATGGTAAGTGCACTTGATGGTAGGGTTTCTTACAATTTTGCACCAAAGAAGTTAGATCTTAATTTGAAGATTTGAGTGACCCCAACAGTTAAGCCTTTTATTGAGGAGCTTTAGTTTTGGAACTTAAGGCTTTTCAATGTCATCTTCGTTATGAATTTCTTGGAGCCAAAAATACTTTATTGGTTATTATTTCACCCGATTTGGTACATTGAAAAATTGTGGCCATGGTGTCTGTGTTATAGATATTCAAAAGGCCCATTAGATGGTCCATTGTTAATATCATTGGGATTTTATCCAAAATTTGCACACATAAAATCCAACTTAAGGATGATTGCATGTCGAGATTGGGCATCAATAAAGACTAAATCTGCCTATGCAAGAGGTGGTGAGGAAGTAAATTATCAAGTGGTTAGATGTGTGGATGGTTTTCCCTATTGCCAACAACAAATGGGTAAGCCTGATCTGATATATGCCTAAAAAGAGTGGAATCACTGTGGTTCCAAATGGGATGAATGAGCTTATTCCTATGAGGCTGGCCACTAGGTGGCATGTTTGCATTGACTATAGGAAGTGAATGCATAGATTGAAGATGATCACTTTCTGATACCTTTTATGAATCATATGTTAGCCCATCTTAATGTCAGAGGACGATATTATTTTCTTGATGATTATTTTACTTACAATCAAATTTCTATTACTCTTGAATAACAAGAGAAAACTACTTTTACTTGTCCATATGGAAATTTCACGTCTAAGAGAATGCCTTTTAGTCTGTGTAATCCACCTGTAAATTTTCAACATTGAATGATGGCCATGTTTTCTTACTTAGTTGAGGACCTTATTAAGGTGTTTATGGATGACTTCTCGATAGTTGGTAATTCTTTGAAGAATGTCTGGCACATCTTCCTAGTGAGTTAAAGAGATGCGCCTATTGTAACTTAGTTCTAAACTAAGAGAAGTGCCACTTCACAGTCAAAGAGAAAATCTTGGTTGGTCATAATATTTTGAAGAAGGGGATTAAAGTTGACAAGGCAACGATTAAGGTGATCGAAAAATTTTCTTCACCAATTTCTATGAAAGGTATTCAAAGCTTTTTCGAGTAATACGGGTTCTTACTGTAGATTTATCAAGGATTTCTCTAAGATCCTGTGCAAGTTGTTGGAGAAGGAAGTAAAATTTATGTTTGATGATGCGTACCTGAAGGCGTTTGAGAATCTAAAAGGGAAGTTGGTTTCAACCTTATTATTGTGTCACATAATTAGTCTATGCCATTCAAGATTATGTGTGATGCTAGCAGCATGGCTTTAGGTGCAGACCTAGGCCAAAGGCGAGAGAATCTCTTACATCACATCTATTATTCTAGCAATGAACTTAATCTTGCTCAGAAAAATTACACTATCACTGAACAAGAGTTGTTTGTTGTGGTGTTTGCATTTGAGAAATTTTGACTTTATTTTCTTGGCACAAAAGTGATTGTGTACACAGACCATGCAACTCTTAGGTACCATGCAACTATGTTTGGTACACCGAGGGAATTCATTAGTGATGGGGTTTTTTAATTTTTCAATCATTGTTTAAACCCTTGCTTAAGAATTAAGGTGTGAGACATAGGGTGTAAACACCTTATCATCCTCAAACAAGTAGGTAAGTTGAGGTCTCTAATCGTGCGATCAAGTACATTTTTGAGAAGAATATGAATTCCAATAGAAGAGTCTCGCTTAGAAAATTGGATGATACATTATAGGCTTACTGAATAGCATTCAATCCCCTATTAGTGTTTTCCTAGACCAGCTTGTGTATGGCACAGTATGTCACTTGCTTGTCGAACTTGAGCATAAGACATTATGGGCAGTAAAGAGGTTGAATCTGGAGTAGAGTGATATGACAAAGATAAGACTAGAGAAGTTGAATGATACAGATGAATTTTGTCTTCAAGCTTATCAGAGTGCTTTACTATACAATGAGAAGATAAAATTATACCATGATCAGAAGATTGAACAGATAAAATTTAGCCCTGGTGAATTGGTCCTATTGTTTAGTTCAAGACTTTGCTTTTTCCTGGAAAGTTGAAGTTTAAGGTCAGGACCATTCATTATTGTGCAAGTATTTATTTCCGCATGGGGAAATTGAGCTAAAAGGGCATGATGGTGTTTAATTCAAGGTATACGATCAGCGTGTGAAAAGATACTTTAGATCTTCAGAAAAGGTAAAACTAATAAAGAAGTTCACCCTTGATGATGTCTAAGTAATCAAGGGAGTTTCATCGTGTCGCAATGTAAATCAGGAACTGCTTGTGAGGCAACCCAAGATTTATACTTATGGTAGCTAATGTTTTAATTATAGTATCATAGCTTGTTCACTACATATAGGGAGATGAAAATTCTAAAAAAAAAATAAAGAATGAGAAGGAGTTGTAATACAATGAGTGATTGTATGGCCTGTACAATCCTTGAATGACTCGTAGTCCTATTATGGAAATATGTTGAACAAGTTAAGGATGACTCCATAATCAATCCCATGAATTGTTGAACCTCTCCAAGGATAGTAATACCCATTGTGGGATGTGATCCCACACCATAAAGTTTTGAAGGGTTCCCCAACTTCATATACTAGTCGTGCATCCAACACATAAGTCATTTACTCAGTCATGGTCCCAAGGTAAGGTTCTTTTTACTAAAATACTTTCCATAATTTGTGAGCTTACCTCACGGGTCGAATGTCGGGTCATCGGAGTGCAACCGGCTAATCTCTTATTTACCTAAAATTAATTCAACTAGGTTTTTTCACCCATCATTGTTAAGAAAAGGCAAAAACTATTCCCCCTAAGGAAATTCAAAACTTCCTCTCCATTTAGAACTCTAATCGGCCAACCCCCACCCACTATCTTCTCCATTAAAAGTCCTTTCCTTGCTCACCTATTCACCTTTCTATATTCGTGTGTTTCTTATTTCTTAGAATCGTATTTGGAGGGTCTCAAGTTTAGAAATCCTTTATTCAAAATCATTGTACATGCACACGCTTTATTTGACTGCCTTAGTTTTTCTACACTCTTTTACTCAACACAAAACCCAAAGAAAAACAAAAATAAATCCTAAACATATCGGTTCTACTATGATAGTACACTTGATGAAAAAGAAACACGATAAGAAAAACCGTTAAGTGGTGACACCGATAATCTCCAAAACAGACATGCAATATACCCAATGCATTAAAAAAATATAAATCAAGGGAACAAAACCTACCTGTAGTGCTATAAGCGCCAAGATTCAGTGTTTGTGAACTGGGGGATACTGATGGATCTCCTGTAGTATCTAAGGTGGTATCAGTGTCTGACTCATCCAAAGGGTCATATCCCATAGTAATCGTGATATATGCAGGTACCTATGGTAGCCAATCATCATCAAAGGTGTCCTCGGACACCATAGTAACATCTGTAGCAGTGGTGGTACCAATGGGGCCATGCTACTGGAAGACGTACCAACTCTCAATGCCTTAAGTATGTGCGACTCCTTATCCTGTTGTTGTGCCCTCTCAACCTATGGCTGCCTCAACGCTTTTTCAAATAACTATTTAAGCCTCTTTTCTGGATTTTCAAACTCCTCATCCGTAGAATCATAAAGGTGTTTCCCCTTCTTTTGTGCACCAGAAGGGGTCGCAGTGGCTAATGGGTAGTTACCACATGCCTCTCAAGCTTCTCCATCGAAGAATTTGGGATTACCGGAGTCAAAACTACTAGGGCTTGTCTGTCAGATAATATCGCCACATAAGATCTCAACACCCCTAACTCTATAAGCATTGTCTCTCCATATCCCAAATTCACGAGTTGTGATGGTACCTACTAAGACCCATCAGTAGGTAAGCCAACACCGTAACCCGGAGCTAAGGCAGTGGGTTACTTTGGTTGAAACGCCCGACAAGGGCCATGATAGATGAGCACAATCATAAACAAAAATTTTCCACAATAGATAATAAACTACGGATACCAATTCCCACGACCTGATAATATCAGTACAAGAATATCTAAGTTCGACAATAGAAAGTACAATTCAAGGTCTAAATAGTCTTATACATGCGTTTTGAATACAAAAGACTAAATAAGGATAGGAGAGAAACGGGAAACTTAAAACTCCAAGAGTTCACCTCATCTTGGAAAAGTCAACACAACACGATCTCAACTCAACGACGCCAATTAGTACACGAGTTTGCACCAAAAAGGTACAGGAGTGTAGTACCAAAACAACGGGTACTCAGTAGGCATCATCGGAGGATTGAGCTAAATCATGATATAAAGATAATAAAGTAACATAATATTTCTAAGTCAAGGTACAAAATCGAACCTGAATCGTCTTTATCATCACTATATATAATAAATAATCAAACTAGAACAATACTACGACATATCCATTCATCATGTGCCAATAACATTATATAAGAAGTAAATGATCCAAAACAAAAAGCATCACTAATACAATCACAATCTCAATAAGATTAAGATGATATAATAACATCCATTAAAGCAAAAGTAAAAGAACCCACCACAACATCCCATACCATCGGGGAGTGCACCCAAAATAACATAAAGTAAAGAACTTATCACGGCGTCCCATGCCACCGGAGAGTATCATAAAGAATCAAATCACCAAGTATATAATCACATAACCAACGCATGAATATCCATGTTTACTACCTTTCGCGTGAACGACCATTTGCCAAGTTCATGATCATCATCAATTACTGCCATTGAACTAGCATATATCAAGTACTCAAAATCATAACCATATAGTTATTTAGATATCCAACCCATCAGTATACTCTATCTACTCACTATTAATTACCAAAATTTATTATTAAACTACTAGCTTGATAGTCATTATAAGGACTACAACAATTAGCTTAACCAATTCTTAATTATATATCATCATAAAATAACAACTAACTACTATATACTAAGTAGCCAACATCCACATCTAGTCAAGATGTACAACCTAACCATAATCACCGTTTAACCAAAACTCATTCCAAGTTATCATAGGTGCACTAGTCATTGAATATGAAGAGGTTACATATTATCAAACTCATTTATCTACCTATTAACCAATGCCTTCTACTAGTTAGCACCATAATTCTCTAAGTCCTCATTTAAGCAACCGGCGGCATTACATATTAGACATGAATATCACTAATCATCAATAATGATAAATCTATTATCATCATTAGCCATTTTACAACCATGATTACTAGCTACCATATTTTAACTAAATAAGGTTCACCAACTAGTATTCTAGGCTTCTAGCCATCAAGTAATATAACAACTTTATATAGACAACTAGTTATCACATAACCCATTATACTTGGCGAACTTCCATAATTAATTCACTCATTTAAGCCAACTATATTCATTAGGTGAATCCTTAATTCTATACATGGTTACACTTACCAATTAGCCTTAACTCATTTATTCGGTATATTCTACTTCTATTTAATTATTATCAATAACAAGAGCCATGCCACTTAACAAGTGGTTACTAGTAGAGTATTGTAGACAACTTTCCAAGGATAACATCATAATCCTAATGCACATACGGGAGTAATCATACAAGGGCGTAACCACACATGTACAAACATATTTTTGTATACTTACCATACATAGCATCATCATAGAGTCAATACATATTCCGGGTTAATCGGGAATCATCATAACATTAATATCTCTTGCGAATTTATCGGGCATCATAATAACATCAATATTCGGCCTTGCCTGGCATCATCATAACATCAATATGTCCTCCGAACTTTCCGGGTATCAACATAACATCAATATATCTTTCGTCCTTGCTGGGCATCAACATAACATCAATATATCCTCTACCCTTGCCGGGCATCAACATAACATCAATATATGCTCCGGTCTTGCCAGGCATCAACATAACATCAATATATACTCCAACCTTTCCGGGCATCATATATATATATACAACTAAATTAATAACAAATGTAAGCCCAAAGAAAAATAAAGCGGGAAAAGAAATAAGACAAGGCATGTCATCGCTCCTTACCATTTATTACCAATGAAATGTATTAGTGGGTGCATGAGCATGTGTATGTATATTGAAGGAACATTTCACACATTATCAAACTTAACATGATTATTATCCTGGTCAATAAAAATTCATGGTTATACTTTCTAGACCCCTTCTTTATTAGCATAATTTGCAATACTAGCACAAAAGGGTTCTTTTCACAAACATTAATATAGTCACTAGGCTTGAGTATAATATGAATAATAATATAATCCAAGGCTCACATAGTAAACTAGACAATACGCCAAGTGATAAAATAGTCATGGATTTGATTTACAAGGCTTCCCAATACTATCCAAATAGTGACAATAAGATCACAATCAAGCATGCACATTATTTTTGAGTCAACATCATGAATAAACGTTTATCGAGTTTAGCCTTTATATTACCAAAAGCATATTCTAGGCATTCAACACGTATGTAGGTCACTAATGAAGTTATGCAGTTCAAGCTTATGGCGGGTCAAGTTCCGCTTCTAATTTCCCAAATTATCTTCTTCAAGAATAACTTCTACCCAAAATTAGACTAGGTTATCTACCTCATATCTCAAAGTCTTATCAATCCTCACTAGTTCTATAGGATAATTTTTCCTCAAGTGCTACTCTTAAGTCATCCACACATCTAAAGTCAATCACAACTATATAAACTAGGCCAACATACTAATAAGGTGAGTGAACAAGGTCACTCCAATCTAACTAGAGAAACTAGAGAATTCTCATGTTAGTCATGAGATGATAAGTCTAACTAACCAAGGTTCTAGACTAAGAGTCAAATATCACACTTAACAAGTTCAATAGCCTAAATATTTTGACCAATCCCAAGAATTACTATTTACCATTTCAACATCTAAGACCTCGTCCAATCTTATCAAGATATCACAATTATAATACAATAAAGCTCAATCTAATACAAGTAAGCCTAACCTACCTTGAATCCAAATATATCTCACGAACTAAAAATCTTCGCTTTTCCTTTCCTCAAAGCTTCTCCAAGGATCCACGCTATCAAAAGTATAATCTATGCATTAATACGAGAATAACAACACCCATATTGCACCTTTGTTCTTCGAATCCAAAATGACACCAAAAACCCTCAAGTTGGTCCCACTACATTAAATGAGTTTCCGAGACCAACCCAATGTTCAAATACCATAAGGGAGTTATAACCCTCAAGAAATTTTTGCAAATCAACCATAATTGGGGCTAAAACAAGCCTCAAGCCATTTGGAGTTTTGGGTTTAATAATCAAGAATTCAACACCATAATTGAGGGAATCTTACCTTAGATTCGATGCTAATCATGAATATGGAAGTTGTTAAGATCCCAATCAACACCCAAGACTCACTGTAAGGACTACTCTCTCCATTAGGGTTTTAGAGACTGAGAAATTAGAGAAATGGCAAAATTCTCGACCAAAACTGCACTTAATTATGCCTTTCCCAGGCCCTCAGGAACGACAATCGTGCACACGTGCTTTCTGCAATCATACTACGTATGATGCCCACAATTGCGGTATCTCTATCCTCTACCGACGATAACTGAAATTGATTCTAAGTTTTGACCAATGCATTGGGATGCATCCAGAATCTAATATTAGCAAACAAAATATGCAACAATATTGATTTCGATGTTTTAGATGCGTTGGCAAAGTCAAATTTTCCATCCGAGGTCATTTCGACCAAATATGGGTTCTACACCCGAATTTCCAATTTCTTAAGTTTTTCAACCAATAGGTCAAAATGAGTTTGGGTGCGGTGAGAATAGAACAAAAGGTCTACCCAACCTAAAATCGATATTCCAAAGGTGCCGGCGCAGTTAGAATTCACATTCGATATCATTTTACTAAAGTTTTTGCTCGGTGGCCATTTGGAACCAACAAAGACTTCTAAATAGAGAAATAGTTCTAAAAACAAAACGACCTTCTAGTTAACTGAACTATCAGATCCAGTAAGTAATAAATGAATTGGGAAAGCTATGGGAAAGATCTATCGGCGAAAATAAATGGAATCACAGGAAATGACCTGAAGGGTCATTACAACATCTACTACTAAGGAACTTTCATCCTTGAAAGTTAAAGATGAAAGAAATACCTGAAGTCTCGAACAAATGAGAATATAGAGCCTGTATCTCACTCTCGATCTCCCAAGTGGCTTCCTCTATTGTGCTATGCTTCCACTGAACCTTAACTACAAGAATCTCTCTGGTACGCAACTGCCTCACATTACTAGCCCAAATAAGCACGGGCTCCTCTACAAAGGTTAATTGCTTGTCTAACTGGTTTGAGTCCCAACTAAGCACGTTATACAAGTCAAGAATATACTTACACAACATAGATACATGGAAAATTAGATGACCAATAACAAAATATAAAGGCAACGCTAACTCATAAGACACTTTGCCAACTGCGTAGAGAATCTCAAAGGGACTAATGTAACGAGGGTTGAGCTTACCCTTTCTTCTAAATCTCATCACACCCCTCATAGTCAAAATATGAAGGAACACATGGTCACCAACTCTGAATCTCAAGGCATAAAGTCTATGGTTGACATAGGACTTCTGTAACGCCCTAAATCTGGTACCCGAAACACTACACGGTGCTCGTGACCCCGAAGGACCACAAGCTAGCCCATGAATGATATCTGTACCTGAACACTGCACAATATACTATATAAATATGTAATAAAAGGCTGAAAGGCCATAAGGTTCAAATATCTGATAAAACACAACATCTGAAAATACGGTATATCAATACCAAAACAACTAAAATAACTGTCTGAACATACTATAGTCTAAAAGCCTCTAACACTGTACTGTCTGAATAAGGAGTTGATGGGACATATCCCCAACTAACTCCGACTACTGAAATAAACTAAGTACTATAGAAGTGAAGTAATTAAATCATAACATCCTCGAATTATGAGGACTTACTGTTGACTCTGACTGCTAAAATTGGAATGCTACTGATGTTCTGGAACTTGTACTTCTGAACCTATGGTATAAAACACCATAGCGCAAATGTGTCAGTACGATTGAATGTGCTGGTATGCTAGTGAGGTAGGCTAAATGAAAAGGGTTCATATGCATGAATAATACTAACTGACTGTATAACATGAATGCGAGAATACATGCATGAATAAGTAACTATAACTGAATTCGTGATAATACTTACTACTGAGCATGGATACTGATATCATGAGTTACTGACAACTGATGTAACTGATACTGAGTGACTATATCTGACATTCTAGATTCTGATAGAACTAGTTGAGTTTCGTACTGTACTGGGTGACTGTATTTGATAGTCTAGATTCTGTAGAACTATTTGAGTTCTATTACTGAGACTGATACTATAACTATTACAAGTAGTCCTTTAACTGACATGAACCTAATAAACTATTATAGTTGAGTTGGGGTCCAATCTGTAACACCAATTGGAAGGGTGTCAATACTGCGCCACTGGTAAGGACAAGCTGTGAGTGACCCTCATCTAACAAGTACTCTAATGAGAATAGCAGGACCCCCATCTAACATGTTAAGCCACCTCATCTACCCTCATCTAGCATGTTTGATGTCTCAACGTACGCTGGCTACGTAGTTCTGGAGACAAGGATTGCTTCTAAGAATCACACCCTCTACTCGTAGGTGAGTTCTCATGCTTGGGCTCACTCGGTGCTGAATCCTACTCTCATCTGAATAGATACTGACTGAATATACTGGACTGGACTGAACTGGATTGAGTTCACTGAATTCCGTTGACTGACAGAATATTACTGAGATCTAATAACTGACTAAGATTACTGAGATTTCTGGACTTATACTGAATTTACTGAGTTTTCTTGAGTCATGTAACTGACTGAATTCTACTGATAATGGCTTGACTGAGATTATCATGAAACTGACACTGGATCTAGGCACACAGCTAAATTATCAGATACAAGTAAACCAGAGACTCAATAGTATGAAACTGACAAGACATGACACTTCTTGAACACATGACCATAATCAATAATTCATAATATAATCACTTGGGAGTTTCATGAAGCACTTGGTTCTCATACTCTTGTACATAAATAGGAATGCATTCAAATATATCATGGTTACATAATTCTAGTCTCATGGGAATTCCATCAAACAATTTCAATGCATAACAATAGCATGGGAGTCATTTTGAAACATAAGGATAAAGCATGGATTCATCATTTAGGCCCTATTGAGTCAATAAGCATAAATCTTACTCTTTTAGGCATTTTATCAAACATCTAGTATGCATAACTTAGGGCTTAAGCATGAACATCAACTTAATACATCAAGTTCCTTCATTCAACTCTATTTCATCGATTTCAATCCATACATTAATAAATGTCATGAAAACATATTAAAACTTCCAACTTGGAAGTCGCAGAACAACATAAACATGATTATAATCAATCCACAACATGGGTTTCACAATTCATGATTTTAAAATAGGATTCTTGAGCTTCATGGGTTAAAGGAACCCATGAATCAACACTAAACATACCTAGGTGGATGATTTCTTGAATATTGGTGGAGGAAATCTTGAATTTCTAACTTGGAATTAAACACCCAGGGTTTCTTATTTTTGGGGATTGATCTTTGAGAGAAATCCTAATTTAGTGTTGTGGATGAATAATGAAGTTATGAGCTCTGGTCTGGTATTATTA
This sequence comes from Capsicum pubescens, assembly GCA_030864215.1. Lineage (NCBI taxonomy): Eukaryota > Viridiplantae > Streptophyta > Magnoliopsida > Solanales > Solanaceae > Capsicum > Capsicum pubescens. The sequence continues at coordinate 78,784,951 of CM061541.1, read as the reverse complement.
GGAGTTAAAATGGGTGGAAAAAGACCCAAATACCCTTTTAAAAATGACTTAAAATTGCTGATCGAAAGTGGTGATGGTTTGGGCGACGGTTCGTCGCTAGCTCGACGGTCCGTCGGTCCTGACCGTCGCTTCTGGGCAGTTCCGATAATTCTCTGTAAAACGTCCATAACTTTTTACTCCGATATCGGATTTGGACGAAATTGGTATTGTTGGAAAGATAATTCAATTTCCCACATGATCAAAAGTCAAAATTGGGGAAATTCTATCTGATTTAAACATTAATCATTTAGGAAGTCATCACTAACTCTTCTGGAGACTAGATTTGACTTAAGAAAAGTTTGGGGTATTACAACTTCTACCTACTTTGGGCTGCTCTTTAGTCTATCCTTAATCATCCTGACTCTATACAATGAGTATTGAGGCAAATCCATACCACGAGGTCTCTTTCAGTAGGATCAACCTATCCGATCGGAGAACGACATCTCCTACCATACAAGGCCTCATAAGGCACCATCTCAATACTCGAATGATAGCTGTTATTATTGGAGAACTCTGCCAATGCTAAGTGCTAATCCCACCATCCTCCAAAATCCATAACATCAGCTCGGAGCATATCCTCAAACACCTGAATAGTCTAATCGGACTGGCCATCCGTTTGTGGATGAAAAGTTATACTTAAATCCACTCGAGTACCCAAATCCTTCTGAATGCTCTCTAAAATTATGAAGTAAATACAAAACCATGATCTGATATGATAGAAATGGGCACCCCGTGAAAATGAACTATCTCCCGAACATAAATCTGGTCTAGTCTCTCAGCACTTAAGTTTATATTAATAGGAATAAAATATGCCGACTTGTTCAAGAGGTCCATAATAACCCAAATACCAATCAAGACCACGAGGAGTACGAGGTAAACTACTAATGAAGTCCATAGTAATCTATTCCCATTTCCACTCGGGAATGGGCAATCTCTGAGTCAACCGACCTAGACGCTGATGCTCCACCTTAACTTTCTAACAACATAGGCAACGAGCCACAAAGTATGCCACATCTCTCTTCATACCATCCCACCAGTAATGCTGCCTCAAATCTCTATACATTTTGGTTGTATCAAGAAGAATGGAATATCTAAAACTATGAGCCTCATAAAGAATTGACTGAGTTACGTCATCAAGCTGGGGAATACAGATACGAACCTAAAACCTTAAAATACCCTCAGAATCAATAGTCTGCCTCTAAAACTTACCATTCACCACCTGATTATGGAGAAAGAACAACTTGCTATCCTTATACTGACGACCACGAATCTTCTCAAGTAAGGATGACCTCTCCTTCATGCAAGCCAAAATCCTCACAGGATCCGAAATATCAAGGCAAACCATCAAATTGGAGAAAGACTGAATGTCCTGTGCCATAGGCCTCTGAAAAACTAATATACAAGCCAAGCTACTCATACTCACAACCTTGCGACTCAAGGCATCAACTACTACATTCGCCTTCCTAGGATGATATAAGATGGAAATATCATAGTCCTTTAATGAATCTATCCATCTATGATGGTGAGCATTAAGCTCTCGCTGGATCATAAGACGCTGAGGACTGTGATGATCAGTGAAAATTTCACAATGCACAACATACAAATAATGCCTTCAAATCTTGAGCGTGAAACCTACCGTTGCCAGCTCCGAATCACTAGTGGGGTAGTTGCTCTCATGTGCCTTAAGTTGTCTAGAAGCATAAGCAATAACATGACCATGCTACATCAAAAAACAAATAATACCAACACAAAAGCGTCACAAAACACGGTGAATCCCTCACCCTCAACAGGAAGAGCTAACACTGGAGCTGAAGTAAGATAATCCATTAACTTTCCAAAGATTAACTCTCACTCCTTGGACCATCAAAACGGACTTACTTCTGAGTCAACTAGTCATAGGGGATAATATAGTAGCAACACTCTAACAAAGAACCTATAATAACCAGCCAAACCAATGAAACTGCGGACCTCATTAGGAGACGTAGGTCTAGCCCAATCATGAAACACTGAAATATTAGTTGGGTCTATCATAGTACCCACTTTGGACACTACATGTCCAAAAAATGACACTGACTCGAGCCAAAACTCATACTTAGAGAACTTGGAAAAAACACATGGTCTCTTAAGGTCTAGAGCATAATCTCAAGTGTTGTGCATGCTTCTTACTACTTCTTAAATACACAAAGATGTCATCAATGAATTCAATTACAAAGGAGCTTAGATCAGGTCTGAACACACATTTCATTAGATCCATAAATGTGGCTGGGGCATTAGTCAACTCGAAAGACATTACCAAAAACTTATAATGACCATAATGGGTCCTAAAAGCTGTCTTCGAGATATCCTCAGCCCAAATCCTCAACTGATGATAGCCTGACCTCAAATCTATCTTCAAAAACATGGAAGCACCCAGAAGTTGGTCGAATAAATCATCAATACGAGGCATAGGATAACGGTTCTTCACTGTCACCTTATTAAGCTACCTATAATCAATACACATATGCATCAAACCATCTTTCATCTTTACAGAAAAAACAGGGGCTCCCCATGGGGACATATTCGGTCTAATAAAATCCTTACCAAGAAGATCCTAAAGGTGAGAATTCATTTCCTTAAAATCAGTAGGATCCATAAGGTAAGGTGCCATAGAAATAGGTCGGGTGCCAAGTTCAAGGTCAATAACAATCTCAATCTCATGTCCAGGGAGAGTACTAGGCAGGTCGGTAAGAAATATATCGGGAAAGTCACAAACAACAGGAACAGATTCAAGCGACGAACTCTTTAGATGAGTATCACATACATAAGCGAGATAACACTTATAGCCTCTCGATATAAGCCTTATAGCAAAATAATAAGAAATAATCCCCTTTGTCCTGTGGCTAACCACTTCTTGCCACCTGTATTAGGGTACGTAGAGCATGGCTAAGGTAACAGTATGGTTAAAATAATCCATGACCGCATAATAGTGGGATAACCAGTCTATGCCCAGAATTATATCAAAATCTAGCATATCCAAAATAATTAGACCATCATAAGTATCAACTACTGTCACAACACATGATCTGACTACTCAATCCAATACTAAAGAATCACCCATGGGAGTATATACGTGTAACGACCCAATTTTCTGGAACCAAAATATCATACGGTGCTCATGATCCCAAAGGACCACAAGCTAACCCTCTACTGATATCTGTACCTGAACACTGTATAATACAGATAATAAATGTAAAAACTAGCCATAAGGTTCAAAATAACTAAAAATACTCAAAATTGAAAACTGAATACTGATACATCTGTTCGAAAAGCCTCTAAACTGTCTGAACTGTGGAGTTGATGGGATATGTCTCCAACTAACTCCGTCTACTGAAATAAACTAAGTTTGATACAATAATAGTAAGAATAAGGATCATCCTCGACTGAAGAGGACTTACTCTATGTCTACTACTGCTGATTGGGACTGAGCTGCTAAGGGTACTCTGGATCTTATGCCTCTGAACCTATGGTGTCAAATAAAACACCATAGCACAAATACGTCAGTACAGGAATGTACCAAGTATGAAGATGAGGTAAGGCTAAATGCAAGGACTTATGCAGGAACAATTACTTATCTGAAAAATTATAAGAATACTGAATTCGAACATATGCATGAATGCACAAACTATAACTAAAATCATCATGACTCTGAAATACTGAGACACGAAGACTGCTTTACTAACATCTGAACTCATTACTAATACTAAGATACTGAATAACTGAATCTCCTGATATCGATAACTGAGTACTTAAGTTGAGATCAGTCTTATCTAGTGAGTGATCTAAAAAATAGATGATACTGAAACTGATTAACTGAATCTACTCATATCAATGACTGAATTATGAGCTTTCTACTCTCGACTGACTGCATCAGAGATAAAACCTCTCTAATGGACGAGTCCGAAATCTACTATTAATGATAAAAAAGATTATATCTGAGATCAAACCTATCTAGCAGAAGATCTCTGAATAAAATAATGAGAACACCCAACTGAACCTGAGACTAAGATCAAGCCTATCTAGTGGGTGATCTCTGGATCTGATAACAAGAATGCTCAACTAAATCTGAGATCAAGTCTATCTAGTGGGTGATCTCAAGATCTAAAAATACTGATATTAAATAACTTCACGTGGAACCATGCCTATCTAGCAGGTGGCCCATGAATCAATGGAACTATCTGAGTTCCTCACTGAGATAGATGACTGTAGCTGACAGTTTTGATTTCTGAGTTCTTTTCTGAAGACTAATACTGAAACTGTAATTATAGGAGTTCTCACTTAACTGACTTGCCCCGAATCTAAACTGGTGGGGTTCAACCTATAACCCCAGCTGGAAGGGTGTCAATACCGTGCCACGGGTAAAGACCTATCTGGTCAAGCCTCTCTAATGGGTGACCCTCACAGGAAGTCAAGCCTAAGGCTGTATAATAGTCAAGCCTATCTAGCGGGTGACAATCCTTTTCTAATAGGTGACTCCTGCATCCTATGCTTGCTATGCAGTTCTGGAGTTCAGGGATTGCTCCTAATGACTCTGCCTCTCTAACGGGGCACCGCCATCCCTACACTCGCTCGGTGCTAGCTCGTACTCCCAACTGAAAGACTCTAAACTAATTCTCAACTTAAATTGAACATAAACTGAGTTGAATCTGATACTAATCATATTTCTCGAATGATCTGACTGAGTTAATCTGAATTCACTTAGTTTCGTATCTAACAAAATACTACTGAATCTTGTCATCTGACTAAATGATACTGAGCTTGGGATAGATTACTTGAATACTACTGAGGACTGAACTAAACACTTGATTACTACTAGATCTGAGATGAGTACTGAACTGAGGCTAGAATACTAGAGACACTGAGATTATTGAGATTTCTGGGATTTCTCAGGTTTAGTAACTGTCTGAGAGTTCTGAGTTTTGTAACTCACTGAGTTCTAAGAATTGTGGCTTGACTGAGATTATCATGAAAACTAACACGGGCTCTAGAAAAAATCTAAATTATCGGGTATAAATACCCCCAAGACTCGATAACATAAAATTAAAACATAACCATTCATGACCATGGACATTTATTCACCATCACAATCATTAAAGCATTTCTTCAAACACTTATGAATCATAAACATGTGATAATAGATGGAGACATGCTATTGTCTTATACTCTATTCCATAAGGTCTTGCATCAAATAATTAGCATGTATAAAGACCACATAATTGGGGAATTTCATGCTATCATGCCACAATTTACTCACTAAGCCTTTTCAACAAACACTTGGCATGCATGGGCTTGGACATAATTGGGGATTTCTAGTCAACATGATATAATGGCTCTAATTCCTTCACATAAGCATTTTATTAAGCATATGGGGAGCATGCTTTGCTTATTCAATAATTTCTACACCTAATTTACATGAACACATCACTTAACAAGCAACTTGAAGAGGGTTTATCATAAACATCACATGAATATCACATACTAGGGTCAAATCTTTAAAACCTTGCAAGCAAACATGAATCAAAACTCAATAATAGCATGAACATCAATTTCAACATACATGAATCATGAAAACTCATAAACATAAGATCTTTGAAATTTAGAAAAGGATTCTTGAGCTTTTTGGATGAAAAGGACCCAAGAATCAACATCTGCATACCTTAGGAAACTCTTTCTTGAAGGCTCTTAGGGAGATTCTGGATTTCTTGATTTCTCTTGATTTTTTTGAAGAAGAAAGAAGGGTTTTGATTTTGTAGAAACCCTATTTTTTTATGTCAAAGATAAAGAATAAAACTGTGAGCCTTGATCGGATATAAATAGGGGTTGAAAAGAGTGGGAAAAAGACCAAAAAGCCCTTTTAAAATTGAGTTAAAAATGCTGAACGGGGGCTGTGACGGTTGAAGTGACGGGCCGTCGCTTATTCTGACGGTCCGTCGGATCATCCATCGCTCATTGGCCCAGAAAAGAATACACTGCCTCGAGGTAATGGTCAAAGTGATGGTCTGTCACAAACCCGATGGTTTGTTGGACCATCCATCACACGTTGGCCAAGATGAGGTCATACTTCCTCAACACGATGGTCCTAGCGATGGTCCGTTGCATCTTCGACGGTCTATCTTCCTGGACGTCACACTTGGACCAGAAAAAGGAGTCACTACCTTGGTTACGATGGGCTGGGCGATGGTCCATCACAAACTCGATGGGCTGGGCAATGGTCCATCACAAGATCGATGTTCCGTCAACTCGGCCGTCGCACTTGGGCGGTTCTGATTGTTTTCAGTAAAACAATTATAACTTCCTTGTTCGATGCCAGATTTTGATGAAATTGGTATCGATGAAAAGGGTCTAACAATTCATATCATAAAGATAAAGGACTCATAACATACCCAAATCTATATCAAGGAACCTTTCCTGATCATGGTGGGTCTGAAGCACATAGAGTCTGTTCTGACGTTGACCATCATTGGCACCGGAAGGGGCACCCTGTTGATCAAACTCTCTACCTCTTTGAGATAGCACTATACACTCTCGTATTCTATGGCCTGGATCACCTCACCTAAAGCACACATTACTACCGGCTCTACACATACCTAGGTGGCTCTTACCACACTCTCCACAAGGCGGATAGGTACAAACACCACTAGCACTACTCTGGGCTTTGGGGCCTGGCGCCCCATCATGACTGACACCCCCGAACTCTGGTGTGGGTACACTAGCTGAGGATAGAGCTGGGACTAAAAACTTCTGACTATGCTAAAAAAGGCTACCACCCTGGGATCCTACCTGAGAGAAACTATGACTACCTATTCTGGCTTTCTTACTCACTCTCTCTCTTTCTTTCGCCTTATCTACCTTAATCTGCTTTGCATGCATCATCAATATAGCAAGGTCCATATCTCTATTGAGCATGGCAGCCCTACAGTCCTTCAACACTAACCCAGATACACCAGTCACAAACTTACTCATACTTGCTCTAGGGCAAGCTATCAAGTCAGGAGCATACTTCGCTAACTGGTTAAACTTAAGACAATACTCTTTCACTGTCATGGAGCCTTGACTTAGGTTCATGAACTCTTTTACCTTAGTATCTCTTATCTCTAGCAGGAAAAACTTATCTAGAAAGGTATCCTGAAACTCTTTCCAAGTCACGGGAGCTACATCCTCCCCTCTACCCTTCTCCACATCACTACCTAATCATAAGCAATATCCTTCTGCCTATAGGATGCTAACTCTACACTCTCCTCCTCCGAAACACGCATAATCTAGGTAATATTCCCTACCTTCTCTAGATAAAACTGTGGGTCCTCACCTACTACTGACACAAAGAATTCTGGCGGGCTCATTCTCATGAAATCTCTAATTCTGGCTGCGGCTGAACACCCATCTTGCTGAGGTGGGGCCACAACCTGATGGTTACCCTGAACATTAGTTACAGCTTGGGCTAGCACCTGGAAAGCTGCTCGAAACTTTGCATGTTACACATTCTCATTCTCAGGATCTACTGGCTGAGGGGGATGATCATCAACCCTACGGACATTATCTCTGTGAGGAGGCATACTCTGTAAATAGAAGAAAGAGATGGATTAGACTGAGGATCAACTTGAGCTCATGGTCACTCACACGATATGAATACTAAAAGAAGGGAAACTGCTCCTAAAATATCTTATAGCCTCTTGTACATAAATGTGGCACGCAATAAACCCATGCACAAGACTCTACTAAATACGGCTTTTCAAACTCCCTAGGAAAGTATTGAACCTTAGGCTCTAATAGCAAGTTTGTAATGACCCAATTTTTTGGAAACGGAACGTCACACGGTGCTCATGACCCCAAAGGACCACAAGCTAACCCTTTACTGATATTTGTACCTGAGCACTACATAATATAGATAATAAATACGGAAACTGGCCATAAGGTTCAAAACATCTAAAAATACTAAAAATTGAAAACTAAATACTGATACATTTGTCTGAAAAGCCTCTAAACTGTCTGAACTGTGGAGTTGATGGCCCATGTCCCCAACTAACTCCGTCTACTAAAAATAAACTAAGTATGGTACTATAATAGTAAGAATAAGGATCATCCTTAACTGAAGAGGACTTATTGCTATGTCTACTACTGCTGACTGGGACTGAGCTGCTAAGGGTACTCTGGATCTCGTACCTCTGAACCTATGGTGTCAAATAAAATACCATAACGCAAATGCATCAGTACAGGAATGTACCGAGTATGAAGATGAGGTAAGGCTAAATGCAAGGGCTTATACAAGAACAATTACTTATCTGAATAATCATGAGAATACTGAATGTGAACATATGCATGAATGCACAAACCATAACTAAATTCATCATGACTCTAAAATATTGAAACTCGGATACTGCTTTACTAAAATCTGAACTCACTACTACTACTGAGATACTAAATAACTGAATCTCCTAATATCAATAACTGAGTACTGTAGTAGAGATCTGTCTTATCTAGTGAGTGATCTTGAAAATAGATGATACTAAAACTGATTAACTAAATCTACTCATATCATTGATTGAATTCTAAGCTTTCCACTCTCGACTGACTACCTCAGAGATCAAACCTCTCTAATGGATGATTTCAGAATCTACTATTAATGATAAGAAAGATTATAGCTGAGATCAAACCTATCTAGTGGAAGATCTCTGAATCTGATAATGAGAATACCCAACTGAATCTGAGACTGAGATCAAGCCTATCTAATGGGTGATCTCTGGATCTGATAACAAGAATGCTTAACTGAATCTGAGATTAAGCCTATCTAGCGGGTGATCTCAGGGTCTGATAATACTGATACTGAATAACTTCATATGGGACCATACCTATCTACCAGGTGGACCATGTATCAATGGAACTATATGAGTTCCTCACTGACATAGATGACAGTATTTGACAGTCCTGATTTCTGAGTTCTTTTCTGATGACTGATACTAAAACTATAACTGTGGGAGTGCTCACTTAACTGACATGACCCGAATCTAAACTGGTGGGGTCCAAACTGTAACCCTAGATGGAAGGGTGTTAATACCATGCCACAGGTAAAGACCTATCTGAGCTCTTGTACGACTCATGGGGATTATGCCAACCTAGTTTTTCTAGTTAGATTAGGATAGGATAATCTATATATATATAAATATATCATGTAGGATTTTATTTTGGAAACTCACATTTTGGATGTTATTCTAACGTGCTTTGAACGTACATTATCATACTTTTGCCATAAATTCCATAATTCAATTCATTCTTTATTTCATTGTTCGTCTAAAACCTTCCAATTAGTTACTTAATTATTATAAGAATTTTCATCATGAATTTTTTATTGAATCTGGATATGATCACCGCAATTATGAGTAGATAAAAACAAAGAGGCTAAATGCATGGTAATTCTAGATCGATGTGCATGTATGTATTATTATTTTATTCATTATGATTGCTTTCAAACGATTGCAAACGTTAAGAACTTACTTGAATTCTAGTCTTTCTTGAAAGAGAAGTAGAAATTAGGAAAAGAAAATAACAATAGAGATTTAAAGCTATTAACATTCACGTGATAGCTTGAGCCTTAGTAGAAAAAGTTAATCTGAGATCAAAGACAAGGGTTAGAAGTAAAACACTCAGAGAGAAAGAGGAGAAGAGTGATATTTATTTGACTATGATTGAGAGATGTTTAGATGAACCTATATTTTAGATTTTGCATGCAGAACATCAGGATGGATTGCTAGTAGGAAAGCATAGAGTTATGACGTCATGAGGAACACAGTCCTAGTACCCCACATCTATCTAATGACTATAAATCTAAAGAAATTAGCAATTGTTACTATTGAAGTTTTGATTCACAAAACCCCTCTTTTCTTGATGGAGATTGTTATTGATTTTCTTTAACAGATGTATTGATTGACATTTTGACATATTTCATGTGGTATTGATCCTAAGATAGTTGGGTTTAACATTTAATCAATGATCACTTTATGCTTTGTTTAGATGTGTAATTTGGGCGATATCATGCTTATTGATAGAAGTTAGGAATATTATTATTACCTTTCAATTATTTTAAAAGTTGGACTATGAGAGAGTCGTGGCTGATGCTCCTCGGAACTTTATGCACATCCCTATTTTTGTATGCCTACTCTTACTGGGATAGAATCCTAAACACGTTGAGCTGACACAGTTGAACATTTGAGTGAAAAAATATTTTTTAATTGGTGGCCTGAAATTTAAGATGATTTTTTGAGACATTACTAATATCATATAAATATTTATTTGTATTGATCCAAAACATCATGACTCCATAAAGGGAGTATATGCGAGTCAGGATTAACATTGACATACAAAATTCTTTGAGAAAGAAAATGAATATTAGATGATTGAGAGGTACATACATCTAATATATTTAAATATGAGTGGCTTGAAACTTTTTGCTTTTATTGCATTATGTTATGCCACAATGATAAATTCTTCCACAAGTTTTTTTAGGATAGGAGACTAGATAAATTATAATTTTAATGTGATATATCTTTATGTGTAGAACATTGGCATTCAAGTATAGAGTGTTCCATAGGTTACACAATAAAGGAGTGATAAAAAAGGAATGGAGTGATGGATATGAAATGTGTGTACAGTAAAATGAAAGTTTCATGTGATGTTACTGATACAATGCCTGAAACTAAGGGAAAAAATTATGGGATTTGGAAAAATAGGATATTGGAAAAGAAAAAGAGAGATATAAAGGAGTTGGGAGGGGGAAATCTGTGAAAAATTATGAATAAAAGAATACTTATAAGGAGAATAATAGATATGGAAATCGTAAATAAGAGAAACAGATGACGATAAGAGGGAAAAATGATGGGGGGATTATATTGGTACTAAAAAAAGGATAATAATGATGATACGGGAGTATATTTAGATAAAATTACCTTAATTACTTTATATATATATAAGAAAATTTTTAAAAACTCAATGAGTTGGGAGCCTTGATTGTTGTGGATGATGCAAAAAAACTTGTTAGTGGTGAGTTTTAGTCGCATGCCCGTCAGTCCCAATGAGTTTACTATATTGCAAATATCATAGACATGAAAATACATAGATAATTCATGAATTGAAGGATATGATTCTTCAAGTAGCCCGATATCATTTTCCTCTAAGAGACGAAGACAAATTGAGTCATATTAAATTAAACTTTGGTTAAATTAAATTATGAGGAATAATTCATTGTGAATCCAATAGGCTCCTGTGGGGGTATAATACTTCTCTAAAATAAAAAGAAATTGTATCTTTTATTGGTTATCATAAGCAGCTCATTGAAGTAGAAATAAATGTACATGGTCTTCCTACATCTCCTTTTACGGGCTTTTATGATTATCCAAGAGCACATCAAATATGTGAATCGTGAAATATATTAAAATCCTTGAAGGACAAAATCCAATCTTCCATGGTGTATCACTGGTAACTTTAAAGGTATACTCAATTACGGAGATAAATTGGTCAAATACAGCGGCTGAAATAAAGGATAAATGATTGTAAAGAAGCAATAAATATTTGTAAGCTTATTTATTTTAAGTATAATGACAATATATTTATTTGAAAATAAGGTAAAAACAATCAAAATTAATGCCTAAGAGAGTTGACTGTGTTATGACAATAAGATGTTGATATAATAACTTTCAAAATTTTAAAGTGTCTCATACTAAATCACCTTCATCTAATCATGCGGGTATATTTTTAATCTTGAAAGTGAATGTCATTTTGGTACACTACAAAACCTTTTTAGTTTATAAATTCATGAATGAAAATGATAGATATTAAGCAAGCAATGCAAACTGTGTGGGAACAAGATGAAAAAGAATTGTGGTGCATATATTTTTGAATGAAAAGAATAAAATATAATTTAGGCCAACTTAAAGCAAGTCAAGATATAGATGTCAAGATATAGAAATAGCTCAAACTCATATAACATGTAGTTGTTTAATCCAGCTAAATAAGTATATTTATATATATTTGAGAAACAAATACCTACAATATTGGATGAGAGAAAGTGAAGTCAACACAATGATCTTGAATAGGGGAAGAAAAAATGCATTCACATAATTGAAAGATGATTTAGGATTGTGGTGCATCTCTTTCTTTCATGTGCTTCTTGTTGTGATCTCATTCACAAAGAATTGTGGTGCATGTCTTTCTTTACTATGCTTGTTGTCGTGATCTCATCATCAAGAACAGGTTAAAGGGACACCAAAAGCACAAAGTACACACTGTTAGATCAACAACTCCAACCATGCATACATGCCAAGTCAGAAATTAAACCTTATCACATAACATTAAAATACACCCTAAGAATTATATCAATAAAACTGTAGTCAACAATAATACATAATATAATAGCACTTTTAATTCCTAGCCAAACATGACACAAAAATTGTACTTTATTTACATATAATTTTCTACTAGTTACTCCCTTTATAGAAATCCACTCTAAAGATCAATAAGAGCAAACAGAGACTAACCTTTATTGTTACTACCTAGATGGATGATTTATTGGTTGAATAGTATCCTCTTGAGAAAATTAAAGGAAAGGTGTCTTTTAAGTCTTGATTGATTAGTGACACTGACTAACTTAAAGAGTCAAACATAATTAGGAAACTTGATGAATTTAATTGTGGACTTGATTAATATTTTCAAAACTTTCTAATCTTTTAAAAAATATAAATCAAAACACACCCCTCTCCTCTCTAAATCAACTATATTTCTCCTCTCTTCCTTTTTCTCTCTAAATAGTTTCTATCAAATTTCTCCCAACCGATAGTTCTGCAAATTTCTCCCTTCAATCCCTAGAGACTTCAGCCTCTGACAACAAAATTTTTATCTTCGAGTTCCTTTTATCTATTCAACCATCAATCAACATGACAACAACTTCGAGTTCTTCACCATCCTTTTTCTTCTTTCATAGATAAAAAATATGGCTTTTTAGTTATGAAGAAAAAGAAAAACTTAAGCCAACTTCTCTTCTAATATTGATCAACAGTTTCAATATTTGTTGCTTAAATTTGAAATGGGGATCGAATAAAACTGTAATTAATGGTATTTTTTTTCTAGAGTGAAATATGATTTTTTGTTGTTATTGTAGTTCTTTTTGTCTAACCTTTTTATTGCTATTTGTTGGTGTATGTTGAGTTTTTAGAAGTTTAATTTTTTTTATTTGTGTTTGTACAAACAAAACAACAATGTTGGTGTTTTTGGTCACTGTTGATGTTCTTGGTGTGTGTGTGTTGTGTTGGTGTTGCTAGGTTAATTTGTTGTTGTTCTGGGTAAAAATGGTTTATTTGATATTAAACAGTTATATTGTTATTGTTCTATTAAATAAAATGTTGCTACTATTTTTTTCTACAACAGATTTACCATATGATATAACAGATAAACCATCTGATGCAACAAATGAACCATCTGATACAACAGATGAATCATCTAATGCAACTAATGAACCATTTGTTGGATGAAATCCTATCAACTATTCCAACAGGATGACATGTCCAAGACTTTGATTTATTCCAATAAATCATTCATCTATTGCAACAAATGACCCTTTTGTTGGAAGAAATCTAAACAAAATTGTAAGTTGATAATAGTTCCAACAAATCACTCATGTGTTGCAATAGCTGAATGATCTATTGTACAAACTAGTCATCTGTTTCATCAGATGAGTGATCTATTGGAAGAAATCAAATAATATTAAAACTATTTTTATTTTTTCCAATATATTACTCATCCATTGCAACAGGTTAGTTATATATTGGAACAGATAACCCACCTATTGCAACAGATGTGTGATCTGTTGGAACTTTTATTTTACTGTTTTGTACATATTAGATTTACTGCCATACTTTTTTAATGATGCATTAATAAATTATAATATTTTTGATATTCCCATTCAAGTCCAAGTAAAGGAACATGTGAAGCGGTTAGGCTACATCTACAACTTTATGAGCTTGCTTTACAATCGATATCTCAATCAGAAGCAGAAGATAATGAACATAGGTATGAGTAATGTTTCAAAAGAGATGATCTAAATGTTAGTAGCCCTTCCACTAAAGATTTGGTCAAAACCTTTAGCATTAATAGTTATCCTGCGAGAATGCAGTGCGATGGTGCCACAAATTTAATTGGTGATCAAGTCAGCCATGGGAAAATCTTTTGACACATTTAAAAAATACTTTGATACTAAAAATTAGATGCTTTTTTTAGTGATAGCTACTTTGGGAAGTATCTTTATTTTTCCATTTCCAAATGGACATGGTAAATGATCTTCTCAAGAGTAGGTTTATGTATGAAAATAAAAAGAAGATTGATGAGGGATGGATAAATTACTATCGCATGCTTGTTTGTTTTGCTTGGAAGGAGTCAGCAATAGTTACTGGACTAAAATGTTATCCTTTTTCACCTTCTCAGATTATACCTATTCTAACCTAAAAAAGCACCCCACACACATAATAAAGGCAAAGGCAAAGGCAAAGGCAAGTTAAGTGATGGTGATGACTTGGTGTCTCTTGTTGGTCAAAGCTTCAAAAACAAAAATTTGATAGAAGCGTTGAAAGGTAAAAGACTTTCAAATAAGAACAAATAATCATTGTGCATGGTTTGGTTTGTACATAATATTCTTTAGGCGAGAGATGTTAACAACAACATACCACTTGGTTTAATAAAGATTTTCGAGGATCTTGAGGCATTTAACATCTATTCTTGGGGTTATGAAAGCTTTAAAATGGATGTAAAATATTTGTTGACTTTGTTAACGCCAAAGACAGTCAACTTATATGGCTTTCCTTGGGCTTTCACTGTAAATATTTTTTTTATTATGATTCATTTATTTTTTATTGAATAATGCTTTTGATTTACTGGTGTTATTTTATAGGCTTGGACATTTGAATCCATTCCTTATTTGAGACAGCAAGTGAACTACCAGGAAGAAGTTTCATGTCCAAGAATCCTGAGATGATTGTCGGCCAAAACTGATAAAAACAAAATTTCTTTATCTCTTCACCACCCCGAAGGAAGCACTAATTCTAATTCTAATTAATTTTTTTATTTTAATTAATAATTTTTTAAAATGATTTAATCATCATACTAATTTATGCACTGATTTATTTTAGATTGTATATCCTTGGCTTGTTCCGATCAATCGCGAGTTGAAAATGTTATTTTTCTTACTGTACTATCTGTGCAAAGTTTATCGGACCCTAAGGTATTTCTATAATAAAAAAGGAATTATTTGGAGCAACAACCATCACAAGAAAAATAATTTTGGAGGGTAGGCTTGTTGTTGTTGATGGTGTTAGTGGTGATGGAGCTGTTGGTGCTGGTAGTGGCAGTGTTGTTGTTGTTAGGGTTAATGATGTTCCTCTTGAAGCTTTTGAAATAACAAACCATTATGATTATGATCATACTAGTTGTACAGATTTCGCCACTCCTAGCGAATGTTCTGCATGCAAATGTCAAAACTGCAAGGTGAAATATGATGGAGTGATTAATGCTATTAATGCATTAACTGCTTCTGTAAAAGAATTGACATCTAAGAGGGGTGTCATTCCATTAAAGAGGATTTCATATCCGTACACTTCATTAGAGATTAAGGCGGCTAAGAGGAGAAGGAAAGAAATCTTCAAGGAATTATAAAGCATCAAAAAAAGAAAAATTGCATCTCCTCTATCTTTCTCTTGCACTTTTGTTCAATGTACAAGGTCCACAAGAGAGCAACATGAGATAAAGAAGGTAAAAATTTATCATCTATTCCAATAAACAAACAGACTACATATCTATTTTAACAGATGACACATCTGCTGAAAATTAACAAACAGACATAAACATCTATTGCAACAGAGGACTAACCTGTTGCATCTAATGCATTATATATTGCAACATATGTCTTACCTATTGGAGGAAATCAAATAGGTTACTTTTTTAATTTGTCCCAACATATGGCCCATATGTAATACACCTCAAACCAGGGCCTGGTCGTAATGGGCATCTCAAGCACAACAAGGACCGGAGATCACCCCGTTACCTAATTCAATGAACCAACATATACCCAGAGTCAGATGAATTTCAAACATATAACAAGATAAGGTGATTAACAACACAAAGACTTTGGGATGTCCCAAAGCATGACCAAACCAAATAAGTCTAACCGCCCAATTCCCCACCAATAACCATAACAAAACCAAAATAATAACCAAGTCCATATCTATACTATAACGTACCCAAGTTTACAGTTTTTCCATACAAAGCCTCTAAAATAAATCCATGAATATTCGGTTGGGACATGCTCCCGACCATAGCAAAAACCAATGTCTAAGTAAAAACCAATAGACATAAGAAAACTCAAAGCAAGAAATGGAGCCTTCCGACGTATGGAAACTCATCACTCCAAGTCAACACAAGCTATTCCCGAGTCCAATCACTGAGTAGGAGGTGTAAGAATATGATTAACACCTGCAACATATGGAGATATAGCGTCGAAGATAGTCAACGGTTGGAGCGCTAGCATATAACTCAAGGATAAGAATAAAATAATGCCAATAATTCAAATCCAATCAACCAATGCATATAACCAATGCAATATATACATATACATATATACCATGTCGAAGTAGGGAACAAGATTAGCATGAACTTTGAAATCATTAACTTGGGTTATATAGTGTAACCATCATAATATAAGGCACCCATGGGATATATGGGCCTAACTCTCCTGTAGCTAGAAGGGCCCCAGTGCCTGTAGCCACATGAGCCAGAGAATATCCAAAATCGTATATGCCTATATGGGGGACTCAAACCTCCCAGCATAATCAAGGTGACTTAAGCACCAATACATGTATTATGGAGGACTCGAATCTCCCATTCACATATTCATTAAGGGGACTCGAACCACCCTATAACAAAGACACCCGCATTGGCTAGCATAGTTTCCAGTGTTAGTCTTTCGTACTCTAGTTTCACGGCCTGGCTACACATCCTACTTTAAAGCCAAATTTAAGGCCATTATTTCATATACACAACCATTAAGCCAATTACTTACCAAAGGCACTTCATTGGTATTGTCATACCAACACCACTTGAAAACGTACAACATGCCATTACCATTATCAATCAACCAATCATTCATTTGAATTTGGGACTCAAACCCATTGTATAACAAAGACACTTGTTCAATTCAAAGTTTAGGGACTCGAACCCATTGTCTAATAAGACATAAATCAATATAACGTTTAGGGACTCAAAACTTTTTTAGCCAATTAAACCTCCAAGGTTACCATTTAAATCATAACATAGCCAACAAGGCCGTCATAATACCATTTACCATCCATACATATTTATTAGGATAACGCCTTAGTTCAAAACACCATTAACATGTGACTAGTTATTCTCTTAGACATTTTCATGAACACTTTGAGGGCATACCATTACCAAGACTAAAACCAAAGTAAAAACCATCAAGTTTAGGGCTACCCATGATCCATTTGTTAAACCATAATTACCAAGCACCCACATGTGCAAAACATCGCCAAAAATAAGTATAAACACAATTCAAACCAAAAGTAAAAAAATACTCAACAATATGTATCAAAACCCTCAACATTGGTTTTCAAAACCACCATTTATGAATCATAATCAATGTTTAAAACACCTAATATTTGATAACTAACAATGAGGGAAAAGTCACATGCTTATTCACGTAGATTCATAGAAGAAACATGACCCTTGAGCCTCTAGATGAACACTTGGAGAAAATCTTAGCCTTTTCTTCAAGAGAGAGTTTATAGAGTATTTTTTGAGTGTTTGATCTTTCAAAAGTGTGTTATGAGAGGACAAAATGGGTTATGAGATGTGGGACTTACGAGTTTTGGGGTGGGAAATATCTAGAATACCCTCAGCTTAAAAGTTAAAAATATGATCGCAAGAGGGTATGATCACACCATCCAAACCCTACCCCCAACATATAAGTGGTACCCACTACTCGTACCTTAGGCATCAACTTGGACTCCAATACTGTCCAACATACGAGTCCCTATACTAATTATACCCAATAATATGATTAGTACCCCTTGACCCATACCCTAGATAGAATACTCTAGGCTAGACATAGGATATTATACGGTTAGGTACCATACTACTCGTACCCTAACATACGACTAGCAAGATGCCTAATCGAACCTTGGATAGAATGAAACCAAACCACATAGTTTTTTATATGAGTCGAGGAACCCTAAATCATACCACATCATATGACAAGTACCCACAAATTGTATGGTGTCCAGTAAGCTCATAATCAAGAATTTTTCTAAGAGTCAAAAGCCAAAGTGTGTCAATATATTGGGAAAATTACATCAAGAATTCCTTACTATTTTAGGTTGTTCCAATAGATGATTCATTTGTTCCAACAGATGAGTCATTTATTAGAATAGATGGGTCATCTATTGGAAATTGTCATATAAGTCTTCCTACTATTTTAATTTATACCAATAGATGACCTATCTGCTGCAACAAATGGGTTATCTATTGGGACAAATTAAATCAACGCTTTCTATAATTTTAGTTTGTATAAACAAATGAGTCATATATTGTAACAGATGGGCCATCTATTGGAAATTATTAGATAGGTCTTCCTCCTATTTTAATTGTCCCAACAGATGACCTATCTGTTCCAATAGATAGGCAATCTATTAGGACAAATTAAAATAGGAGGAATACCAGTTTGATTTCCTCCAACAGGTGAGTTATATTTTTCCATTTTTATGTATTTCTGTGATCATAATTGACAATTCTGGCTTTTCAGGTGGTTGTCACAATAGAAGCTACTGCTAAACAACATAATATCATAGTGATAATTCGTCAACTGCTTCCAAAGATGAAGAAAAAGTAAAGCTTGTCAGTCTGAAAGAATAGAAGAATTACCCATTTGAAGGGTTCAACATCTCGGATAAGGTTCCAAAAACCTAACAAAGTTTATTAACGACTATTCAAAATAAATTGTGGGCTATTAAAGCTTCGTCTAGAAGGTATATAGATCATTTTTAAATATATTAATTTACATAATTCTTCTTGTAAAAATATGATATTAACACATATAAATCATGTAGAAAATAAAATAACGAACACTACAAAGTGAACCAATCAGGTCTTGGTTTTTATATGTTTGACTTTGTTGTTGCATATCCCAGAATGAAGAATTGGTTCTATTTGATGTCACAGCCCCAAACTTGCTAGAATGATGAGGTTTAAATAGTATATATTTTACTATTAATATTTTATTTACTTGTATCTATGTATTAATTTTATTATTGCGTAATCTGAAATATTTGATAATATGTGCAGCACATCGATGCCATTTTTTAATACTTCTGAAAGAAGGCCAAGTTGCAAACACAACAACAATTTATATACACGACACGCGATTATTTGTACAAATTTTACATCAATAATGCTTACAATAGGTATTGTCAACTACAATTAGAAGTTTCCCAAAATGAGGAATGCTTAATCAATATCAAAGGTTTTAGCATTCTAACTAGCTTACCTAGGAATTTGGTCGACCAAATGTACATCCCAATAAATTATCGTGATGAATTTCATTAGGTGTTGGCTGTCATCATTCTAAAAGAGAGTCACATCCGAGTTTACAAATCGATGTCAGGAAACAGATGTTCTGGGTCGTTATTTTTTATACAAAAGCGGGATAAAAAATTGCCTACTTACCTTGATATAAGTGGATTTTTTGACAAAAATATTCATACTAATTGATCGATGATTGAAGCATACCAGGATAAAATGGGTAATCCATTTGATAAAGAATATGTTGAAGGAATTTCTCAACAGCCCAGTGATAGCCTTTAAGTATTATGATTTAGTTTCATTTTATAAATTTCACAACTCTTGCATTAATTGCAAGATATGAATTATCTTATTTTTACAAGCACAGGGATTGAGGTCTTTTTGTTGCTGCATATGCCAAGTATTTGAGTGATGGATTATAAGTACCAAATAAGGGACTTGATGTCGGATTACTCAGTAAAAGATATGATACTCTTTAATGAAAATATGGAGAAGCAAAAGCTCAAAAACCGTACGCAAGCGAAATTAAAGATCCACGACAACCAAAGCCGAATTCCAAAGCACCAGATGAAGAACAACTTGAACATATTAAGTAGATCTATATAGATTGAGTTTGTCAAAGTAATAACCTCTCTTTAGAAATTATTGTCTTTAAAACTTGAATTGTTGATTTATTTGTTGAGTAAATCATCTATACCCATAACAATATTTTACATTTCATTTATTTGTTGATTTATTTCATGTAATTTCTGAAGGCTTTGATTTAATTTATTTTGTCTATGAATTTTATTTTATCCTTAGATTTGAACTTATTAATTGAAATGGATACTATATTCAAATATTGCAATAGATAATGGATTTGTTGCAACAGACGACATATCTTTTGTATATTATCAAACATATTTAGACATATATTGCAACATATAGGTCATCTGTTGGGAATTATCAAATAGGTCTTCCTACTATTTTAATTTATTCCAATAGATGACCTATCTATTTTAACAGATAGACTATCTACAGCAATAGGTTGGTCATCTGTTGCATTATGTAGATGGCTATATATGTATATAATGCACTTATTGAAATATTTGAACTTAGTAATTATTTTTTGTACTAATTCATAAGTTCCCAAATTTAATAAATCAACTCAATTTTCATCAAACATGAAAAATTGTCACTACATGTAAAGTTACTTGAAATAAAAATTTTCATGGTGTTTGTCTGTCAACATCTTCTTCTTTTACATACATAGGCTCCAACCTTTTAGTTATCACCCCATAATCCCAGACCTCTTGCATCCTTGCTATAGTGTTGTTGCATAGAAAGGTCGTTGGGTTGGACATTTTGTGTCAGTTATCTAACATTCGATGTGTGCAAGCACGTACAACCCATATGCGACACCAGTTGAATTTTTTGGAAGGTCCTTGTCCTTGTTTCGACTTTTAAAATTCCATTTTTCATTTAACACTTACACTAGCAAATGATTCATCAGTTTACTTTTCCTCAAAAATCTAGATAACAAGTCCAATAGTGGTTGTATCTTAGTAAAAAATTGGCCTCATTGAAGACAGGTAAGTTGCAGTCATAAAAATTCTTCATTCTATTCTTGAGTAGTTATCTCAAGATCCAGACAATGTTTTACGTCCACGTTCATGACTGTAAGAATTCTCTTTGCCTTGATCCAGTCCTTGTCATGTGGATATGGCCTCTTCCCTCTAGCATATTCAATCATATCTTCATCCCATTCAAACCTAGAAACTAACGAATCAAAACTCGGGCCACCGGAAGTTGACGCTAGCTAAATGAGTTCATCGAACCTATTCTTTAAATAGTTGTAGAAGTTGAGGTCCATTATCCTATCACCAGCATTATAAGCATCTGAGTATGTAAATTGCCTGCCCCTTATGAGGTAGAGAATTTTATCAACATACTGTGATATAAGAAGATAATTTTTAAATTGGTTGGTAAAATTTTTAAAAGGAAAAACAAAGTGGAAAGTTGGAAGGGATGGTCCATCTGTTGCATAGGGTTCTCTGAATATGTTAATATATTACCCATCAACGTAACTTATGCAACATATGGATAATCTGCTGCAACAGATGAATAACCTGTTGCACTAGAATACCCAGTTGTTGCAACAAATGACACATCTATTATGTAGCTTCTTCTTCATGGAGTAGATTACAATGCTAGGTTAGAAAAAGTAAACTTACCGAGTCCACGTACCACACTTCCATATCTTCCATCTTCTTGAAGTCTTGGGGAAAAGGTATCCATGGTGAAAGTTTTTGCATGTTGCTTGGAATTTATGTACTTTCTCAGAATATCCTTCTATTTGGCATCAAGTTCCACATATATGTTCACCTTCTTCAATGGTCCCTAAACTTAATCAACTTTTGGAGGAGGAGGAGTTGCAATTTTTCTTGGTTTCATATTTAAGAGTATATGTCTAATTGCTTTTTTCTTCTTCCTAACCCCCCCTATAGGAGTGTATGGCTCTCTTACCTTCTTGGGGATACTCACAAAAATTCTAGATCATTGAAGAGGAATAAAAAATATGGGTCAACTAGACTTGAATTCAGCTTTGAAAGGAAATTGACTATATCAGGACTCCTCTAAGGATAAGGAAGGTGTATACTTAAAGAAAGGTATTAATCTAAGGCAAAAAATGAAGGAGAGAGGGAAGTGAGGCTTAGCGAGCCAAACAAGAATGAGAAGATTCCCAAAAAAGAGAAAAAAAAAACATAACCTCCGATACAATAAACAGAATAAAACCATATCGAGGTCCTAATTGAGGTATGACACCCCTCTTGGATTTCAATTACTTGATAGCATTAGTGAGAGAATCTATTTTTTTAAAGAGTTTATTCTGTCTGTCCATGCACTCTTTGCATTTGCAATGAGAACATACGCGTGAAGAGGGGTGAGAGGGACCACTGTAAGGAGTGATTTCAAACATATTTATTTTTTCTTAAGCATCAACAGGATCATTATCATGACTTCTTGCAGCAACATCAACATCAGCATGACTGCCACCAACATCAACAACTCCACCAATAATACCCCTAGAAGAAGCACCCAGATCTGTTGTAGCCTAACTGCTCTTCTAATGGTTGTTGCTCCACCAATTCCTTCTTTATTAACTCTACTGTTGGGTCTTCTATTGTATCATCATGACATAGAGTAATAAAAGAAGTCGTACCCAACTCTTTCTTAGTGGGTACGATCTATGGAGGCACAACCTATAAAAAAAGGTAGATATGTTTAAATCAAATAATAATTTACAGTGAGTTAGGTAACATATTAACACAGACAGCTTATGCAATAGAAGATATTTATGTTTCACTAGATGATCTTTCTATTGTAACATATGATTTGTATATGGCAATAAATTAACCATCTATTGCATAAGTTGCAGTAGATGGATAATATGTGAAGATAGGTTTAGAGAACCAAAGCAACAGATGGGTAATCTATTGTGAAATATGACTCATCTGTCACAACATATTACTCATTTGTAGCACCAGTTGCAGTAGATGGGTAGTCTATTAAGATAAATTACAATAGATGACCCATCTATTGCAACATATGGACCATTTGTTTCAATATCTTTCTTTGAGTCAAATTATTTTACTTGAAAAAGACTTACTGCATCATCCAGCGGGTTAAAGAGATCAACATCTTTATTTCTTTTGTTACTCTTTGCAGCCAACTACCTAAGGATCCTTGGATGAGAAACCTCATCCGATTAATCCTTGACCTGCTTTCGGAGGGGAGGAATGGCCTCAAATGCCCAATCCTAAAAAACATAAATAGGAAGAAAACTAAAAAACTCATAATAATTATTCAATATAAATTAATGCAAGAGTAAACAAATAGTGATTAAATTTAACATGAAATCCCAAGGAAAGCCATATAAAGAGATCGTCTTTGGGGATAGTTTTGTCAATAAATATTTGACAATCAACTTGTAGCTGTCATATCCCCAGGGATAATTGTTGAATTTCTCAAAATCCTCAGCAAGATCCAACAAATCATCTTCTATGACTTTGTAGACGTCTCTTGCCAATATAACGGAATTGGCAAACAAAACTAAGCACAATTGCTCCCTGTACTTCTTTGGTATAGTTTTATCCTTGAGATCTTCTAACAACATCATTAATTCCTATACACATCCAGTAATGTCCAACAACCTATCTATTTTTTCCTTACATTTGTTGGTTTTCGTGGGTGGCCGCTTGGACAATGTTTTGTCTTTGTTTGATGGTGGTAGTTTGGCTGTCCTGCTTGCCTTGCACTCTTTTAGGGGTGTTTCCTTGATGAGAGGTTCTTTTGGATGATCGCATTTCAAGCCTGTCACAATAGAAAACACTTTCATTCTAAAATAAATCGGCATACCATAGTAGTTAATCCAGACTTCATCCATCTTTTTTCTCCCTAATAATGCTCACCTATACCATTGTACTTGGTAGAGAACGGTTGCTGTCAATAGCTCAACTTTTGTTAAGGTCGAATCCACAAGGAACTAAATTAGTTCTCTATCCCTATGGGTGTTAAAAGATACTACAAAGATACCCATAATGTAAACAAAGCAAAATACAAGATTTAAAGTAGGGGGTTGGTTTGGAATGCGATTTTATCAACGTCTAATCAAATTAAAAAACTAAAGACAACAATTGTGATTTGAAATTCAATATGAGAAGGATCTTGGGATTATGTCAACCTAGGGCAATATATGCATAGGTGTATGATGTCTTGATGCAAATTCTAGTCATTAACGATATGGTAGGCTAGGTTGAAGGGCCTTGAGGCTAGTTTGTCAACAAAACCTCATGAATATCACTTGTTGACCCTTTCGAGTACCTAACGGGTGTGTAAATTAAAACCACCTAATACCTCAATTGAGAATCCCTATTTATAGGAAGATGCCCAAGACATATCTAACATTGTACTCACCCTTATTTCTAAGATAGTGACAAGATAGAAAACTACATCCATTATTGCCCACTATTGCTTTGGTAGCCATATCCCTCTTTCAAGGATGATATGGGTTCCAAAGGTTTACCCACGTCCCTCTTTCAAGGATGATGTGATCTTTCAAGAATTTTGGGGGTTTCACCCACAAATTCATTTTCAGCATTTGGGGTTTTCACCGATACCCCCCAACTAATTCAAACAAGTAATAGTGAACCCATCATCAATAAACTAGAATCTACTCAAATATATCACAACCCACACATATGTGCACCTTAGTTAAACATAATCCCAAGATAATGAAATTTAGCTACTCATGAAGTAAAGATGAATACGTATACCAAAATGTTCATTCAAGACATCCATGGCAATAGATAACAAGAGGATTCTTCAATTTAACTTCAATTTCGCCAAACTAAAGTTGGAAAATTCAAACACAAAAGTTTCCCTAATTAGTTGGCTTACAAAGTTGCCAAAGTTCAATTGTTCAAAGTGTAATATATCAAATGGGAAAGGGTTTTAGCGATATATGGGATTAGGGGTCGGCTGGGAAAAAAGACAGAATTGCCCCTGGGCATAAACCCGCCTAGCCGCGGTCGTTGCAGGTTGCCTGCGATTGCGGCTGCCGCGACCGCACTAAGAATACCACGATCACGTACCTTTGACCAATGTTGACTGACCATGATCACGACCCTCAGACTGCGATCGCAGTAACTGAGACCAAATACTACTCCAGGTCTTCCAGTTGCACTTCTCTTCTCTTTTTGATCCTTTTCAGCTCAAATCCACATCTTTCTTTCTCATCACCTGTAAGCCTGCAAAAACATAGAAATTAGTGCATTCAATCATAGATTTGTCTCATTCATACGTTCAAATCAAAGTAGTGTGCATGAATTTTGAATGTAAATGGGTGGTGAATTCACCACTCATCACCCCCTTCAAATATTTATCATCCCCCACGTACTTTATTCTACGCTTGAGAAGACCATATACCATGCTCATTTGGAAACGGGCATTGTTATCCTTAGACAGCCCAAGAAAGTGTCCAAAGTAGATCTTCTTAAAAAAATCCTCTAGTTTTTCCTTCTTCATAGAATTCCTAATATCATCAAAAGGTTTCCCCCACAGAGATTTAACTACAAAATCACTAGTTAATTTTAAAAGGTTATCTATCAGCATCTCAAGTTGAAACCTATCAATACTAATAGTTTTGACATGATCATGCTGGGATTTTGATCTAATTCCCCTCCCATTGATGATGCATTATCATCATATTGATTATCATTAACTTTCCCACTTTATATTTCCTTTTTTTCTTCTTTATTTTTTTTTTCTTCTTTCTGACTTTTATTTTCCTCGCCAGCCTCTACAGATCCTTCTCTACCTCCCTCAAAATCATTTTCATAACTCTCCTCATCTTCACTTTTTGCTATTGAGATTGTTCAGGATGCTTCTCTAAATCCATCTATACTCTAGCCTTTTTTGTTAGGTGGTTAGAAGTTGATCCACTTTCACTTTCTTTTCTTTTGGGAGACATCTTTTACCTATAAATAATAGAAAAACAAAAATACATTACAATTTTGATGTCTGCATAATTTTTAAGAAAAGGTAACACAAAATTCAATAAATTTTTACACAACACATTATTAAAAATATTCCAACAGATAACTCATCTATTGGAAAAGATGAATCATCTACTAAAATTAAAATACTATTTTATTTTATGTCAACAACTGAAACATTTGTTGCAACAGATAGGGAATCTTTTTGAAGGCCTATTTTAGTATCTCCCAATAGATGTTTCACCTTTTGCAACACGTGAGTTATCTCTTGAAAGTTATTAAATCAAGTAGCAGTTCTGTTTTGATAACTTACAATAGATTACCCATCTTTGCAACAGATGGATCATTTGCTAGATGAAATTGAATTAGGTCTTCCACATTTCCACCGGATGTGTAATCTGTTGGGCAATATAGAACCCCAACACCAACAATACCAACACCACCACTAAGACCACTGATAACAACTCCACCACTAAGATCACTGATAACAACACCACCGACACCAACACCACCAAACTAACACCACCAATACCACCAATACCACCAATACCAACACCAACACCACCAACACCAATACTACAAAACCATCAATACCAACACCACCAACGCCAACACTACCAACACTACCATCAACACTACCAATACCAAAAACACCACCAATACCAATACCACCACCACCAACACTACTAATACCACTACCAATACCAATACCAATGATAACACCACCACCACTAACACCAATACCAATGCCAATAACACCACCAATATGAACATCACCACTGCCACCAATACCACCAATTCCACCACCACCACCACTGCCACCAACACCATTACCAATACCAATACCACCACTAATACCAACACCAACAATATGAACAACACCAACAACCACCAACAACACCACAAACACTATCCAACAATACCACGATAGTCAAAAGAACACTGGAAAAAAAAATTAGGGTTTTCTTGGGTTCTTCCTACATTTTTTACATCAAAACTCAAATTTTTTAACCCATTCTCGAAGATAGTACAACTAAAAGTCTTCTTTTTTATCATTAACTAAAAAACCCTAATTTTAAGAAAAAGCAACAAATGTAGATCTCTTCTCAAACTCTGTTACTTGTGAAAAGAGAGAAAATGATTGATACAAGCAAGAAGAAAGTTGAAAATAACAACTATGTGGTTGAAAATAGGATAAAAATTAATCTGTTGTGAAAGGTTGAGCAATATGTTGAGTAGTTGTCATTTGTTTTGTTGAGAAAGAGAGAAAAAAGAAAGAAAACTCGAGATTTAAAATAATGAAACATTTTTCTTGCAAATGGATGATTTGTATGGGTTGATTTATATTTTGAAAAAGAATGACAAGTTTTGAAAATGTTAATTTGGTTTGAATTGATCTTAATTAATTTATTAGAAGAGATAAATTTTAACTGTTTCATAATAAATTAAATTAATTTCACTAAAAGTAGTTTTCAGTTATTAAGTTCAATTGTAACATTAATGAATTTAATATTAACTTAATAATAATAATTAAATATGAATTGTTTCAATTCAAATTGATCAATTGATGACTTTGGTCAGGACGAACTCAATACCAACATCATGCAATTGCAACGACATCAATTGAAATTGTAGTTAAACCTATGAACTCATCCTTAATTCTAGTTAAATCAATTTAGATATTTCAAACAATGGCTTGATTTGAATCGTTTCAACTCAAATTAATCAATTGATGACTCCGGTCAGAACGAATACAATACCAACATCATACAATTATAATGACTCAACTAAGTTTGTAGTTGAACATATGAACTCATCCTTAATTCTACATAAATCAATTTAGATATTTCAAATAATGTCTTGATATGAATCATTTAGCTCAAATTAATCAATTGATGACTCGAGTCAGGACGAACAGAATACCAACATCATGCAATTGTAATGACTCAATTGAAATTGTAGTTGAGCCTATAAATTTATACTTAAATATAGCTAAATAAATTTAGATATTCCAAGAAATGGATTTATTTGAATTGTTTCAACTCAAATTGATCAATTGATGACTCCAGTCAGGACGAACACAATACCAACATCATGCAATTGCAATGACTCAATTAAAATTATAGTTGAACCTATGAACTCATTCTTAATTTTAGCTAAATAAATTTAGATATTTTAAAAAATGGCTTGATTTGAATCGTTTGAACTTAAATTGATTAATTGATGACTCCGATCAGGACAAACACAATACCAACATCATTCAATTGCAATGAATCAATTGAAATTATAGTTGAACCTATGAATTTTTCCTTAATTCTAGCTAAATTAATTTAGATATTTAAAAAATGGCTTGATCTGAATCGTTTCAACTTAAATTGATGACTTCGGTCATCCTTACTTGTAGCTAAATTATTTTAGATATTTAAAAAAATGGCTTGATATGAATTATTTCAACTCAAATTGGTCAATTGATGACTTCGGTCAGGATAAACACAATACCAATATCATGCAATTGCAATGACTCAATTGAAATTGTAGTTGAACCTCTGAACTCATCATTAATTCTAGCTAAATCAATTTAGATATTTTAAATAATGTCTTGATATGAATAATTAGAGGACTAACCTATTGCAATAGATGACATATCTATTAAAAATTATTAAATAATTATAGACATCTATTAAAATAGATGTTCAACCTATTACAATAGGTGGCTTATCTCTTGGTCATTATCAAATAGATAATGACATCGGTTGTAATGGATGACTTATCTATTGGAAATTATCTAACAGATAATGACATATGTTGTATCAGATGACTTATTTGTCGGAGATTAACAAATAGATGTTTCAAACTATTGTGACAGACGAATAATCTATTGGAAATTTTCAAACAGATGTAGACATTTGTTGCAACAGGTGACTTGTCTATTTTAAGATTTTTTTTTTATTTTAAAGCAATTTTTTATCCGAAATAAAAAAATACTAAGGTGGTAAAATTTTTTGTTGGAAAACTAAAAAATCTCCTCTTTGAGTTGTGTTATCTTGTCTTTTAATGTCAGTATCACCGTCTCCTCATTCTCCTCAAAGCATTTCACCATCATAAATTATTAATAAATATTTAAACCCATCTCTAGAATTCTCATCTCTTTCAACCATAAAATAATTCATCTCTCTTCTTTCTCTTTCTCTCCTCTTTAGGGTAATCCTAACCGTCCCCTCTTTTTTCTCTCCTCTTTCGCCTGAGCATCCTTTTGGATCTCAACCAATCTATATCTTTTATCGATTGGAATTGGTGTTTTGATCCCTTTGCTTTTGACATGGAAGGTATGGTTCAATATTAGATCTGTGCTCTCTTCTATTATTCTTGCCTTCTCATTTTCTTTGCCTATTTCATTAAATTTTTATGTTTTCTATGATAAAAATTAAAATTGTGAATATCATATTTTTACATTGGTTATTTAAATTAGTTATTTACATATGTTGTTTTATTTATTTACCCATTATCCATGTCCTATTTATTTAGAAAATTAAAGGAAAAGTATGTTTTAAGTCTTGAATGAATGAACCATTTTTTTTATTAAAATATGCGAAAAAAGTCATTTGTTGGGAGGACTTAAAAAGCCTTGATGGCAGTATCAATTTTTTTGGTTTATTTTTTTGTTTCTTTGTTGTTGATGTTGTTTTTTATGTTGGTGTTGGTGGTGTTGGTGTTGCAACAGGTAGAACATATGGTGGAAGATACTAAATAAGGTCTTCCACAAAATTCCCTATTTTTTTCAATTGATGAATCAACTATTGGAATAAATCCAAACAGTTATTTTAATAGATGACCCATCTATTGCAATATGTCGGTTACCTATTGCAGTAGATGGGTCACCTGTTGAAAAGATGGGCAATCTGCTGCAACAGATAGATCATCTGTTGGAGTGTTTGTTGTATTATATTGTATTTATTAAATTTTATATTACCTTTTCTTTAAATTATGCATATATCAATTATAATGTTATTTTTGTTTTTCTCTTGTTTGTAGATAAAATATGTCTCCCAAAAGAAAAGGAAGTGAAATGGATCAACTTTTGCCCGAACAACATAAAGGCTATAGTAAATATGGGTTCAGAGGAATAAGCATCTCAGAGATGGAACAATTTCATATATGGGAGGTATGTTGATGTTGGGTGTATTTATGCATTCTAGCATCACTATTTTAGACTTTTTAGACTTATTTTGAGGATGATTCTAAGATATAATGATTAATAATGAGATAAATATGTTAAAACATGTGTTTATATGGTTCAAGGTGAATTCCAAGCAAGTTTGTACTTAAAATAATCAATTGGAGTTCAATAGAGAAAACTAGTCTTTCTAGCGTGAGCTAGTTGCTTGTCTAGCCCCTCTTGTTGGATTCTATTGCGTTATATGCATTCATTATAGTTTTAAATGTGTTATTATATGTTTAACTAAGTGTTAGGAGTGTACATAGTGCACATGAGTCAAGGGAAGAGTTGAAACTTGAGTTAAAGATTAAAATGAAATTTGTCTATGCTTAGATCTTGTTTCTATTTCATCGTGTTGGATGTTGTATTGTTTTGAGATCTAAATTGTTGTGTTTAATAAAATAGGATGCTTTGAGATTATGATGATATATGAAGGATATACATGCTTCAAATCAAGTGGGAACAACTCAAAAAGGCTCGGAATGGCTCAACGAAGTTATAATACGAAGATTGACGAACTTTTGGACCTCTGGAATGTCTTGGGCGCATGTGGAGTTATGGAGTGTCTAATGGACGTGTGAAAAACACCTGTAATCATAATAGGACCAAAATTTCAACCATGTGGTGCATGTTGGTCCGAAAGGCGATTAGCCCGCGACGCAGGCTCATTTCAATGCCCCCTTTGCCTTAGAAAAACTCTGAGAACAAATTCTAGAGAGGTAGGGCGATATTGAGGAGACGACCCACCTAGTATGGGGCTCAATAACTGAATGTTTTCTTGTCCAACACAGAAAAGGCTTGCTCCTATACTATAAATACATGTTGTATCACGTTTTTACATACTTTTGGACTTCTTGGAGCATTAGAGGCTACCATAACTTCTCTTTAGGGTTTTATTATCTTTAATTTAGTTTATTTTATGGTTTGTATCATCATTCCAAGGGATTGGATGATGAATATGTCCATTAAAGGCTAAAACTCCCTTCCCGGGGTTAAGGCCAAGATCATGACTACTTTCGTTTTGAATTAAGTTTGTTGATTTACTTTTTATTGTTGTTGTTTGTTTATTCTTGTTTTAAATATTTTAAGGATTTTCTACCCTTAGAATACATCAATTTTCAACTTTGTGAACTCGGGAGAGGGAATAGGGCGATAGAACATGGGAATGTGCAAGGTAAGGTTCGTAGTCTTTTATAAAATAAGGATTTTGAATTAGCATCTAGGACAGGGATGTACCTAGAAGACTTACTTTAATCATATGTAGGATGATATTTGTAAAGAACTTAAGTGAACTATTACATCCCCGCTCAACAATGTAGTTGTAAGGTTCAACTTAGGTAAACGATTAGAGGTTGGGAAACCGTAATTATGCAATTAACCCTACGAATCATCAACCATGATAAGTGATTTAATGAATGAAGTTCAATAACATAGTATGATTGTTCATAATCCTTAACCCTGGGCTTCTATCCTATGATTGTCCAAAGTCACTTACTTTTCTGCATTTGTTTAGTTTTTTTTTTTTAATTTACAATTTTAAAACTCTATTTTCTGTTCTTCTCAATTAGTTAGACTAGAATTGGATAGGCGACGAATGAAAGTCCCTGAGAGATCGATACTTGGGCTTCCTTGAAGCCACTTTACTACTTGATAAGGCCATGTACACTTGCGTGTGCGCTGGGCGCTGTCAAATTTTTGGCGCCATTGTCGGGGACTTGTAACTAGTCAACTATCTTATTTTTAGTTTATCTATATTGAGTTGTAAATAGTTTTTGTTTAGTTTCTTTTTATTTTCTTTTATTTCTCTTTTTATCATACTTCTTGATATGTCAGCTTGGGATAGATGATTTTTGAGTGAAGACGATTCTTGTTATTTTTGTGGAGGACACCACCTTGTGGCTTATTGTCCAAATTTTTATGGAATTGTGTGGACAGGACCTTCAAAATAAGATGCGGATACTATTCCATCTGTGGAGCAGACTGCAATATGGTGTATGGTTTGTGGTCAAAGTGGTCATTCTACAAAAATTTGTGCTTTTAATCCTGATTCAGTTATGTTTGCAGACAATGCTCAACAAACAACTAAGGAGGTAGATGTAGAGTTGACCTTCTAACCGGTCGTAGATGAAGTAGATGATAATTCGAGGAAGTTTCAATACTTGAAAACTGAAATTATTGAAATTGTTAAGGAGATACCATAATGAGGTAGATGTAGAGTTGACCTTCTAACTGGTTGTAGACGAAGTAGATGATAATTCGAGGTAGTTTGAGTACTTGAAAACTAAAATTATTAAAACTGTTAAGGAGATACCATAAGGAGGTAGATGTAGAGTTGACCTTCTAACCGGTTGTAGACGAAGTAGGTGATAATTCGAGGAAGTTTGAGTACTTGAAAACTGAAATTATTGAAATTATTAAGGAGATACCATTGCCACCATGTCTACAGTGGCTAAGAAAAGAAATATATGAGGAGGATATTAGCTAAATTATGGAGCAAACACAAGAATCGCAGTCAGTCGATTGTCATCTTTATCTTGAGACTGAAATTGAAAAGGTGAATAAAAGTGAGTGTGTAGATAGTGTAAATTTTAAAGTAGGATTGGTTGGGCCTCACTCGAAGCATTTTTCTACATTATGTTTAGATGATATCTTGTCTATGGAATCATTTAAAATAGTGGAAAAGTGTAAATATGAGGAACAAGAATCCTATATTCTTGATTTTACACCGGACAAGCAACATTAAAACACACCTCACTTCAAGGCCGAGTGGTTCACCATACACATCCTATTACTCGGTTCCTTAATCTTTGTACAACCTCCCTATGATCGAGGCACAAAGATGGATGTGATGTTTGGGGTGAAATTCATATCCTCAAGGTGGAGGAAAAAGTTGATTGGGTCGTGCCGCGACACTAAATTAAGCGCTTCTTCGGAGGCAACCCAAGTTAATTAGGTTTGTTTTCTTTTCAGTTTTTAGTTTTTATTTCACTTAGTTTTTTGTTTTTGGTTGAGTCACATGTTAATGGAAAGTCTGAGTATCATAAACTTGAGCTTGAAGCATGGCAAAGAATGAGTGTGGGGTCCTATAGACCTCCTTTATGTGTGAGATCCTACTAGCTAGGCCTAGAGGCCTCAGGAAATATTTCTATCTTTTTACTTTTAAATTCACTTTGGGGACAAAGTAGATTTTTAAGTGTGGGGTGGGGGAATTCCTAAATTTTGGCTCAATTTAAAAAATTTTAGGTTAGGAATAAGTGAGATATTCTTGTTGGTGCTTTTTTGACTACACGATGCAAGTGGGTTTGTTTGTGAAAGCATAAAAAATGAGTGAATGGATATTTTGAGACTCTTAGGCTCATGTTTGTGACTCTTGTACTTGTTGTCTTAAATTTGAAATTCATATTATTGTTTGGTTGGGAGTCTATGATGATCCTATTGAGTTGAGCATGTGCCATGTGCGTGTGAGATTTTGTATATTCCTTGTTGCATGTGATGTCTAGTACTTGCCCGATGTGTGTGTTAAGTGAAATAAAGAATATAGGTTTAGGAGATGATTTAGGCATTTCTTTGATAGCCATGTTCTATACCTTCTATTTGTCCTGCCCATTGTGCATTATCCTAGTTAACCCCCATTGAGCCTTTAGCCTTTTCTTTGGTAGCTTCATATGTAGCCTAATCCCCTTCTTTGATAGACCATAATTTGATCCAAAAAGCTCCTAAGTGCTTTAATGAAAAATAAAAGAAAAGAAATAATTGAAAAAGAAGTTGAGAAATTAAAGAAGAAAAAGGTGAAATTGATGCCCAAAGGTAATGGTTATTGGTGTTTATAATTGATGTGTGGTGGATGGTTGTGATATAATTTATACTAAAATTATTGCCATGATTGCGAAAAAAGAGAAAAATTAATTGTTGTGGTAATAAACTATGTGTCCACCAAGTATTTGTGAAAATGCTTAAAAGAGATGGAGTATAAACAAAAGGCAAAATAACCTTCTAAACCCTTGTACTATGTCGGTTTTGTAAGTTGGATACTTCTACTTATGTGTTTGTCATCTGAACTCACGAAAAAACAATATTTTAAACCCTTTTTTGGTGAGTGTAACACACTCTCCCCACGTGAGCTGCCACATTATCTTCCACGCCTGCCTCATCTGCCACGTCATTTTAAAAAAATAAAAAAATAAAAAAATTTAAAAATTTAAAAATTTAAAATTTAAAATTTAAAAATTTAAAAATTAAAATTTTTTATAAAGTATTACATTAAATTTCAAGTCATTTTTAAAATGCTAAATAGCAAATTAAATATTAAAATTAATTTAATTAAATAAGAAAAATTTATAATTGTAGAAAAATTTGAATAATCATGTTTTTATTTTTGCTCACAAATTAAACATCAAATTCATTCCAAATAATTAAAATTCTTCTCCAACTAATTTAATTTTTTAACTATAAATTCATATAAGCAAACATAATAAATTTTTTATTTTTAAATTTGAATATCTTTAAAAAATTCACAAAAAGTTTAATTTTTTTCAAGCGAAATTCAGTATTTTTTTTCAATATTCACTATCGCTCACTTTCAATTCAAATTTAAATTTTAATAAAAAAAAAGATTTCAAACTTAAATTTTTATTCAAAAAAATGAAAAGAATTGAATTGAGGGAAAATTAAAATTAAAAATAAAAAGTAGAGGTGGTGGTTGTGGTAGTGGAGGGGGATGGAAGAGTGTTGGGGTAGGGTGTGGGGGATGGAAGGGGCTGGGGGTGGGGTGGGGATGGGGTTGGAAGGGGTGTGGGGGCTGGGGGTAGGGAGGGGCTGGACGAGGATGGTGAGGTATGGGGGGTGGGGATGGGGTTGGGGTAGGGTGGAGGGGCTGAAGGTGGGGTGGGATGGGGTTGGTAGGGTGTGGGGGTGGGGACGGGCTGGGGTGGGGGTGGGAAAGGGCTGGACGGGTGTAGGAGTGAGATGGAGGGCTGGGGGTGGGGTGAGACGGGATGTGGGTGGGGTAAGATGGGGCTGGGTGGGGTGTGGGGGTGGGGACGGGCTGGGGTGGGAAGGGAAATAATATTTTTTTTAACTTTTAAAAATATTTTTAAATTATTTTTAAATTTTAAAAAATATTTTTAAATTTAAAAAGATGGAGGAAAAAAAGGACCCTTTTTAATTATTTTTAATTTTAATTTTATTTTTATTTTTTTAATTATTTTAATGTAAAATTGGTCAAAAATTGACCCCCACTTGCACCCTTAGGCGAGTGGATACACTCTCTTTGTCCTAGTCACCATTTCAATACCACATAGGCAAGGTCAACGGTCAAAGGATGCAAAATGTTTCTTTTTAATGGGCTCAAGGATCCAGATGACAAACATGTAAGTAAAAGTGTCCAACTTACAAAACCGACATAGTACTGGGGTCCAGAAGGTCATTTTGCCTAAACAAAAATTATGAGAGGATGAAAAAGTGTAATTGGGTTGTTGGAGATTGGTTCTAATTGTATAATGTAGTGTATTAAAGTGCTTAGAGAGGTTAGTCACTATTCTTGGTCAAAATAGTTCCTTCCCACCCCTTAGCCTACATTACAACCTGGAAAAGTCCTAATTGATCCTAAGCTTTACAATCAACTATTAGTGGAGCAATACACTAAGGTAAAGCCTATGGTTCATTGTGTGTAACATGTGAATTCTTTGTAAGAGTGCGTATTTGATTCTTGTACCCATCATGTTCTAAATTGCTTAATTGTGAGTAATTATGGGTAACTCTCTTATTATGAGGGGCACATGTTTGATGAATGTGGGTGATTTGTATGATATCCTTAATTGAATGATAAGCATGAGTTTGCCATTAGCTGAGTCAATTCTTGAGGCTAGGATGTTTTAGAGTAGTGTTCATGAGCTTTCAATTATGTAAATAACATACAGAGCATAGTAACTTGCATTCCATGTAGTCATGATAGTACTAACTTGAGTATTTTTCATTTAGTAGAAGTGTAGAGTCTCCTTAGATGATAAGGATTACAGTTAAGAGTTGTTTGAGGACAAATAAGGCTTTAAGTGTGGGGTAGTGATGTTGGGTGTATTTATGCATTCTAGCATCACTATTCTAGCCCCTTTAGACTTATTTTGAGGATGATTCTAAGCTATAATGGTTAATAATGAGATAAATGTGCTAAAACATGTGTTTATATGGTTCAAGGTGAATTCCAAGCAAGTTTGCACTTAAAAGAATCAATTGGAGTTCAATAGAGAAAACTAGTCTTTCTAGCGTGAGCTAGTTGCTTGTATAGCCTCTCTTGTTGGATTATATTGTGTTCTATGTGTTACTTATGGTTTTAAATGTGTTATTATATGTGTAACTAAGTTTTAGGAGTGTACATAGTGCACATGAGTCAAGGGAAGAGTTAAAACTTGAGTTAAAGATTAAAATGAAATTTGCCTATGCTTAGATCTTGTTTCTATTTCATCGTGTTGGCTGTTGTATTGTTTTGAGCTATAAATTGTTGTGTTTAATGCTATAGAATGCTTGGTTAATGGAATATGATGATATATGAAGGGTATGCAAGTTTCAAATCAAGTGGGAACAACTCCAAAAGGCTCGAAATGGCTCAACGAAGTCACAATACGCAGATTGATGAACTTTGGACCCCTGGAATGTCTTGGCTCATGTGGAGTGATGGAGTGGCCAATGTACGTGTGAAAAACACCAATGTAATCATAAGAGGCCCAAAATTTCAACCATGTGGCGAGTGTTGGTCCTAAAGGCGATTAGCCCATGGCACAGGCTCATTTCAGTGCCCCCTTTGCCTTAGAAAATTTTTTGAGAACAAATTCCAGAGAGGTAGGGCGATATTAAGGCGACACCCCACCTAGTCGGCGACGCCCCACCTAGTCCAGGGCTCAATAACTGAAGGTTTTCTTGTCCAACACGGAAAGGGCTTGCTCCTATACTATAAATACATGTTGTATGACATTTTTATACACTTTTGGACAACTTTTGGACATCTTGGAGCATTGGAGGCTACCACAATTTTTCTTTAGGGTTTTATTATCTTTAATTTAGTTTCTTTTATGGTTTGTTTCATCATTCCAAGGGATTGGATGATGAATATGTCCATTAAAGGTAAAAACTCCCTTTTCGGGGTTAAGGCCAAGATCATGACTGTTGACACCTAATTTTTGCCCTCCATGACTAAATTTAATCTTGAGTTTCTTCGATTTTTAATAAAATTAAAATATTTTTTTCTTCCAAATAAAAATTTTTCAAATATTTTTTGTATGAAATTTTGTCATTTTAAGTAGAGATTATATATCATCGTGTTCAGTTATACGCGATTATATAATTAGATTACTTAAATATTTATTTAATGAAATATTGGATTTTAATTAAGAATTATTTTGAAAATAAATATAATGATTTAAATCTTGATTTTAATATAATTTATTATCAAAATAATTCATTTGGATAAATATGCATTTGATTTTATTAAATCAAGAAGCTCAGGATTAAAAGAAGTATTAATTCGTATTGAATTTTAATTTAATTTAGCCAATCTATTAGATTTGGCCATAATTGAAATCAAACTGACCATAATTTCAATGCAATTCGTCAATTGATTTTTAATTTGGTCAAAATTAAATGAATATGACTAAATTTTAAATCCCAATTGGGAAAATTCCTAAAACTCTCATAACTTCTACCCAATTCCCCACCAAAAAAATAATTTCAAATTGTACTACATTGTACTATTTCCCTCTAACTTTGTCCTTGTCCAATTTTGAAATTCAAAAATTATACTACATTGTACAATTTCCCCCCACATTATCTTCCACCTCACCCTATCTTAAATTTTTAAATTCTAAAAAACCCCTAAATGACTTTTCTCTCAAATTGGTGGATGACAAGAAATAAATCTTCATCCTTTCCTATAAATACCTTTCTCGACATTGGCGTAGGAAGGGAAAAAAATCATTCTCAAATACTACCACTACTTTGGTAGAAAGGGGGTTGAAAAAGTAAAAAAAAAAAGGCTAGAAAGGTGAAAAAAAATCCTTTTGAGCAAAATAGTTATTTTTTAGTAATTTTTTTTTGTTTCATAGAGTTGGTCGGCTAATCAAAATTTTTGAGTTGCCGGCGACGTTTTTTGGTGGTGGTTGATTCCGACGAAGCTTGTAGTCTCGTTTTGCTGCCCCCAAAAAGGTAAACACACCTTTTTATTTTTTTAGTTTTAGTATCGTTTTCTTCTTCATCTTTTTTCTTATTCGTAGTTCTAGGTATAATTTTATTTGTTGGGATTTTTTGCTGTAGATGGCCTTGAAGGCCCTAGGACGTTGTGGTATCGATATTTTAATTATTTTAATTATTTTTATGTTCATGATATAAAAATGAGCTAGCAATAGTTATATGTGCCTTTTTAACTCTATTCTTTGATTATTATAGATAAAGTTTCAATCTTTGCTTAAAAGATGTATTTATGCTTTGTTTAAACTCATTGTTGTTGGATATGTTTATTTTTAGCATGTAAAGTTATTTTCTTTATGTTGAAAAGAATAGTTAATGTTGATTGTTTCGCCTTTTCACCTTTTTCTTTGAATATTTTGGATAAAGTTTAAATCTTTGCTTGAAAACATACTCATGTCTTATTTAAACTCATTGTTGGTGAATATGTTTGTTTTTAGCATGTAAAGTTATTTTCTTTATGTTGAAAAGAATAGTTAATATTGATTGTTTTGCCTTTTGACTTTATTCTTTGATTATTTTGGATAAAGTTTAGATCTTTACTAAAAAAACATACTCTTGTCTTGTTTAAACTCATTGTTGGTAGATATGTTTATTTTTAGCATCTAAAGTTATTTTCTTTATGTTGAAAAGAATGGTTAATATTGATTGTTTTGCCTTTTGACTTTATTCTTTGATTGTCATGTATAAAGTTTTGATCTTTGCTCAAACAAACTCATGCCCTGTTTAAATTTATTGTTGGCGGATATGTTTGTTTTAGCATGTAAAATTGTTTCTTTCATGTTGGAAAAATAGTTACTATTGTTTGTTTCGCCTTAATAAAAAATAGTAATTGATTAAATCAAGAATTTGTCATTTGCTTGTTAATTATTTTAAGGGATCTCCAAAATCTTCATATAAGAGATGAAGTGCTAGCTTTATTTCCCATCCACGATGTTTATTCCTATTTTTTTTGCATATTTCTAAATTTGTCAAAATGATGAGAAAGTTCGAATTTTTGTGGCTAAATAGAATTATTTAGATATTTCCAAGTCATGCATAGTGTGATTGTGAAACGATATTCCACTATTGAAAATGCTAAACTTTTATTCTAATTTTCTTACTCCCTTTGGATTGTTATATGTGTTCTATGTGATTGTAAAGACTTGATTCGTGTCTCTCTTTAATTCATAATATCAAAAGAGAATCAACGATGCCTTAGAAATATAAACCATAGGTCATTACACGTTTTCTCATAAAATGTTTATTGTAATTTATATGTATGAATTTTCGTTAATGTTGCCTTAATTGAAATTGAAAGATTCTTTTTCTCGAAAAGTTAACCTTTATTCTCTTTTGTTATATGGATTAGTGTCTATGTTTGTTCAATTTTAGAAGTCATGAGTATTTTTCTTGTTGCCTCATTCCTTTAATTTTACAAGATTACGTTGTTTGTTTCTCGCATTAATTTATTGAATATGGCCTTCTTCCTTTTACCTTTATTCACTCTTAATATGAACATAAATTATGAAACATGCAAGTGGATGTCTTTGCTTTGCATTTTATCTATTGACTCTCACTCTTGTTATACGTGTGCAAGTGTACATATCATTGTAATTCAAAAATTGATTCTTGATATTTTATTTTGCTTTGAAATATGTAACTTTTATACCTTGAACGTATATTAATTTCTTTATCTTTTCTTTGCATGCAAAAAATGTCTCGAGTCCAAATGGACTCCTCTCCTCTTGCATTTCGTAATGGGCCAATGAGGTCCATCTCTTCGAGTCAAGTTCGAAGTTTAAACCTAAGGTCAGCTATATGGCGTGTGGGTACTAGAAGATAGATGAAGAAGGAAAATGGGTCAAAACACAGTGATTAGGTCGCTAAGAGACTTGAAAAGTCTCGATTTTTATTATTGTCTTCTTTTTACTTAGTCATTTATTTATTCATTTATTTGGGGCCTCGAAGCCAAGGTTATATTCTAATAGAGGTGAAGCAGATTGTGGGACAAAAAGGGCTCGAAAATATAGATTAGGACAGGTGATGATGGGCCAAAAGTCCAAATTAGTTTAGGACAGGTTTATTGGTTTAAACCTAACGGCTTAAATCTTCTCATTTTTTCCTTTCCCTTTTTATGTGCTTATTTTTCTTTTCATTTGCTTAGACTTGGGTATATCCCCTGCTAAGTCATCAAAATTTATTTTTTATACAAATCTTTTCCTAAAATCACTTTCTTTTCAAAAAAATCAACTTCTTCTTTATTCGAAGTTAGTCAAAAGATATTTTCAAATAGTTCGGATAACCGCAAGTTAGTGGATACTTTTGGTT
Source organism: Capsicum pubescens (assembly GCA_030864215.1). Classification (NCBI taxonomy): domain Eukaryota; kingdom Viridiplantae; phylum Streptophyta; class Magnoliopsida; order Solanales; family Solanaceae; genus Capsicum; species Capsicum pubescens. Next base: position 78,743,959 of record CM061541.1, on the reverse strand, counting down.
CCTTAACAACCTTCCAAGAGTATTAATAGGAACCGCTTACTCAAAATCTTTAAATTTTAAATGATTTTTTTATTTTGGATCGTTTAAAGTATCTTATAAAGGTTTCTTAATTCCTTTTCAAATAAATTAAGTGGCGACTCTCAAAAGTCAAATTTTTCGCAAAACAGAAATGGCAACTCTGCTGGGGATATTTAACAAGGTTCTAACCAAATGTTTGATTTCATCTTTTGATTAACTGTTTACGTGTTTATATGTTTCAATTTTGCGGTATTTAACTATTGCATCTCATAGCATAATCCTGCATTGATTTATTAAATTGTTTTGGGGTTTCATGGATGTCCCGGCCCCTGTTGTTTAACTCTAAATAAAGTATTGGAAATACGACGATTTATTAGCACGTGAGTCGTCTAATGGCTGTTCGTATTTTCAAACATAAGTCGTCCGCTTGGAAACTTGGTTCAAACCCACTCTATACACCCAGGATAGAGCTAAACCAAAACCTTTTGAGGCATAAGCCTAGGAAGACCCGATATTCGAAGGGGGTATTGGGCCCATTAGAAAACTTGCCTTACGTCTATTGACCCCGAGTCAATTACAGACAAATCATATTTTTGTGTTGAAGAAATATATGTTTGTTTAATCCAATCCAATATCCTTTTGGGGGTCGCGAGAAGGCTTGCTTTGTTTACTTTCATATAAGGATGCCTCAATCATACACCAATCGAGAGAGGAATTGAAGCAAGACAAGGAAGAAATTAATCGATTTGGACAGTTGCATCTAGGGCACAGTTAAAGGAAAACTTTTTATCATCAATGGATATTTCCAATGACAAGAAGTGGACAAAGCTAAGAGGGAGAAGGCCGATAGAAAAGCATTCAGTAACTAGTATTTCCTATCCCCTACGCGGGACATTATTCTTCTTCTCATGTTATTTTCCCTTTCCCCAAGGATTATATCCCTCTTTTGTTATCTTTTGTAGGCATTTATACCTTTTTACATATCTATGAAAGTTGGGGGGATAATGGATTGTCTTTAAAAAGGCATATATTTTCTTCAAAATCCGTTAGGCCCAAACCCTTGGGTCAAAAAGGGTCACCCTATGTGATATAACTGCCTTATGTGTTTATATGCATTTGTTTGAATCAAAGATCCACTATGCTCTTGTGGATTAGTTTGGCTAGGACACAAATAACTCTATGTGGTTACTTCTTGTCAAATCTCTTGCATCACTTACCACATATGGGAACTAACACATCTTCCTTTGAGTTATTTTATTTTACAGATAACAGAAAATTACTCTGTGTTGAAACATAATGGCAGAACATCCTTACTTCACCCAGTTAAAAGTGCATAAGATCACATCCCCTAACGATCATTCAAATATGACTGAAAGTGATGAGGAAAATGCATTGACCATCAGGGATATTATAATAGCAAAAAAAAGCGAGATGATTGCTGAACTCGCGAGAAAATTGGAAATGCTTCAGGAGGAGATGAATCATACTTGAGACATAGCTAACCTATTCATCACTGTCAACGCTCCTACTCCAGGAAGACACAAGACTCCTCTCCAGATCCCTCCCCTTAGTACGCCTGTTCTCGGGGACCATCCAAATAACATACCGTCCGCTTCCGCTTCTCAACTTGTCCGAAACACCAATTGAGAAAATAACGCAAATGCTTACCATCAGCAAAATCCATCCCTAACCCCACAAAATCCACTTTCAAATCCATAAAACTCATTTTCAAATTCGCAAAATTCCTCCCATATTCCACCAAACTACTCTCGAATTCCACAAAATTTTCCCAATTTCCTCCCCACCCACCACCCAAATTTCTCTCATCCTCAAAACCAAGCTCTGCTTCTAAGTATCTAATCCCAGTACCAAGCTCTATTGTCAAATATCCAATCCCAATACCAAGTTCCACTCCCAAATATTCAATTCCAGTACCAAGATCCATTTTCAAATATTCAATCCCAATACCAAGCTCCACTTTCAAATATTTTACCTCAGTACCAAGTTCTGCAGCCAAATCATCAGTCTCGTGTTTAAGATACTCTTCCAAATAACCAAATAAACATTCAAGTGCCTCCAAGGTATCATCACGTACCTCCTCCCACTAATCAAAACCAATATAACCCCCCACGTCTAAACCTTGAAAAAAATCCTCCAAGAAAATTTACTTAATTGGCTGAAAGTCATACCCAGCTCTTGGGAAGATTGATGAAGGCTGGTTATTTATAGCCTATTCCATCGAAGCCTACCACTATCAATTCCCAATTCTTGAAGGTTTATCAAGTCTATGCATATCATTCAGGAGCACCCTGTCATAATACTAAAGATTGCATCAATCCGAAGCATAAGATCCAAGACTTAATTGATCAGAAGTTCATCACTCTTCAGTCGCCGGCACTAAATGTCAATAGTAATCCATTGCCTAATCATGGGGGACCTGCAATTAACATAATTGAAATAGAGGGTGAATGACGTCTAGCAAGACCATTACTAAGGTGAATTCAAAAAAGCTCAAAAGGACGAAAGAGGTGTAAAGGATAGAGAGATCCATGGATACCTTAAGTGTCAATGATAAGACCCCATTTATAGTGATGACATCCCCGTCTCAAGTGTACACTTTCCCGCTTAGGAAGGAATTTATTGTAAAGATCGCCGCTGTCCAAGGAATGAAGCGGTCTGGACGATGCTACATTCCTGAAGATTTAACTAATAGAAAGGATTCACAAAAAATTCCAATCACTGAAGGGGATGTCGAGGAATTTTGGAGGCGTATGAAACCAAAAAATTACTCAATTGTCAAGCATTTAGAGAAGACTCTAGCCCAGATTTCTATTTTGGCACTATTAATGAGTTCACAATACCACCGACAAGCTTTATTTAAGGTCTTGGATGAAGCATATGTTCCCATAGGTACGAGTTTTGAGAATCTAGCTGCGATGATAGGAAATATTATGGGAAGTCATCAAATATCTTTTAGTAAAGAAGAGTTATCGTTTAAGGAGTAATGCATAATAAAGCCTTGCATGGCAGTAACATTTGTCGGGACTATGTGATCAATTGGGTATTGATAGATGATGGATCTAGTTTGAACATTTTCCCTCTTTCCAAATTGGTTCAAATGGGCTATGATTTGGGGAAAATTTGCCAGAGCCACGTAAATGAGCGAGCATTTGATGGAGGGCAGAGAGATACCCTAGGTGAAATTGATTTATACATCCAGATAGAACCTTCTGAATTCAAGGATAAATTTCATGTTATGGATATTCATCCTAGTTACAACCTGCTCTTGGGACGACCATAGATCAATGGTGCAAAGGCAGTGTCATCGACCCTTTATCAGTTATTGAAGTTTATTTGGGAGGATCATAAAATAGTCATCCAAGGGGAAGGAAGCCACATGAATCATCCCAATGGTTATGTGCCAGTGACTGAAGACATCTCAAAGTGTAGTAGTTTTTATACAGTAAAGATTGTAAGTGCTACGGAAAAGGACCTGACGCCCAAAGATGCAATGACTACTTTCATTTTGAATTAAGTTTGTTGATTTGCTTATCATTGTTGGTTGTTTGTTTATTCTTGTTTTAACTATTTTAAGGATTAACTACCCTTAGAATATATCAATTGTCAACCTTGTGAACTCAGGAGAGAGAATAGGGCGATAGAACATGGGAATGAGCAAGGTAAGGTTCGTAGTCTTTTATAAAATAAGGATTTCGAATTAGAATATAGGATAGGAATGTACCTATAACCCTTACTTGAATACCATGTAGGATGATATTTGTAAAGAACTTAAGTGAACTATTACATCCCCGCTCAATGATTTAGTTGTAAGGTTCAACTTAGGTAAACGATTATAGGTTGGGAAATTGTAATCATACAAGTAACCCTATGAATCAACAACCATGATAAGCAATTTAATGAATGAGATTCAATAACGTAGTATGATTGTTCGTAAGCCTTAACCCTGGGCTTCTATCCTTTGATTGTCCAAAGTCACTTACTATTTCGCATTTGTTTAGTTTATTTTTTAAAAATTTACAAGTCTAAAACTCTATTTGCTACTCTTCTCAATTAGTTAGACTAGAATTGGATAGGCGGTGATCGTAAGTCCCTAAGATATCAATACTTGGGCTTCCTTGAAACCACTTTACTACTTGATAAGAACACGTACACTTGCGTGTTCTCTTGGGCGCTGTCATATGTATTACTGACCAGGTTATCGTGAAAACATACATAAAGTACATTGATTTTGTGAATAAAGTTTTTAGTCGATTAGTCATTAATCATTCAAATAAGATATTGCATTTTACAGTTAAGATTGAAAGGTTCGAACTGATGTGATAGGGGACCAAGTAGGTGGTTTCGATACCCCGTTATGGTTTAATGATGGTTTTTCTAATGTTATGTATCAAGTTTGGGGAAGGGATCAAGTTGTTGGTGGTAGTGTAAATATTCAATAGTGATTGGACTGATTTTAATGGTTCAATGAACTTTTGAAAGGCCTTTGAAGCCTTACACTACTGCAAACAAGAATGGAAATCAATATAGCTATTGACTTGGTCAAAATTTATATGACTGGGTTGCTCGGGGTGACGATTATACAGTAGAAGGTGCTTGGGATAATATCTGTGAGGGAAAAGGGAGGTGTTGAAGACTATATACCAACTCAGACCTTATTAAAGAAGAAACATAGGGTCGCAAGGAACGTGTAGCAAATCTGGACGATGAAATTTACATGAGAAATAAAAAAAACAAACTAGCTAAAAAAATGAAGGTGTATCCAAAAATGGAAATCCATCACTCATTGTGGAAAATTAAAATGGTGTAGTGGAATGGAGTTGGACACTTTTCTAGGTAACTGCGAGTAGTTATGTTGTCTGAATGATGACCCACAAGCGCAGGATCAAAGCTCCAAGAAAGTAGCTTTGCGAGCATCGAGGGTTGGAAAGATGGACAGTCAGGAATTAAACTTAAACCAAGAACTCCTAAAGTAAAAATAAGGGATCAATACAAGGTGGTAATTTCTAAAGTTAAAATTGCATCCTAGGCCTTCTGGTTGTGGTTCTAGTCAGGACAAAGGCAGTGGAAACAAAAAGTCATGGGATTTCTGCCCAACTTAAGACCTTTTATTTCCCACTGCCATTGACCTGATCAAAACACAAACTAAAGGCATAGGATGCAAGTTAGACTTCATAAATTGACGCCTTGGCTTCCCTTATTTTTACTTCAGAAGTTCTTGGTTTAAGTTTCATTCTTGACTGTACATCTTTCGAATCGTCGGTGCTCGCAAAGTTGCTTAATGGAGTTCTGATCTTGTGCATTGTGGGTCATAATTCAGTCCATGCTAACAAGTCGCAGTTACCTAGCAAAGTGTCCAAATCTGGTCCACTTTACCATTTTTCATTTCAATAATAACTAACGGATTTTAATTTTTGGATACACTTTCACATTTGCAGCTCATTCAGATTTTTCATCTTTCAAGTCAATTTCATTAGCCAGATTGACTAGAAATTCCTTGCTTTCTCCCATGTGTTTCTTCTTTAATAAGGTTTGAGATGATACAATCTTCAGCAACGCCGCCCTTTTCCGTGCAGGTATTCTCCTCCAGCACGTTCTATTGTATAATCGTCTCCCCAAGCAACCCATCCATATAAATTTGGACAAAGGGAATTTCTATTGATTTTCCATCCTTTTTTGCTGAATTGGGAGGCCTCGAAAGCCTTATCAAAGTCCATTGCACCATTAAAATCAGTCCAATCACTATTTAATCTCTACACTGCCAGCAAATATTGATCCCTTCTCAAAACTTGACGCATAAACATGAGCAAAACCATCATTAAATGGTAACAGGTTATCGACACCACCTTATTAGAACCCTTCAGCCTTATCTGTTCGCACCGATCAAACTTAACTATAAAATGCAAGATCTTGTTTAAAGGATCAATGCCTAATTAGTAAAAAACTGCATTCACAAAATCATTGTACCTTACGTATGTTGTCACGATTACCTAACCAGAAATACATAACTCCCACACATGAAAGTGGATCCATCCATCTGCATGCACCTTATTCTTCTTATCCCATCAATGTCAAACAATGTTTAATCTTCGGTTCCTATTGTGAAGTAGTATACAAAGCTATGCAGGTTCAAAGATTAGCCATCTTCAATGTCAAAGGACTACATGCCTGTCAAGAAAAAACAAGCGTTACGTATGTAATGCACCGTGATTGTTGTAATAATAAACTTTTGTTGTTATTTGTTATGGACTCTGATAATTTTAACTCATTGGTGGGGGTGTAAATGTTATTATTTATTATATAAAATATATTTTTATTAACTTGTACAATAATATAAAGATGTAAAACAAGAACTACATACGGCAGATTACAAAAAATATTTTCGGCAGATTACCTATGTCTTGCAATAGATGGACATTGGCTGGAAGAACACAATACAATTCATTAATTTGGATTTCGTTCAACCAACAAATAGGTAATTTGTTGCAACAGATGGGTAATTTGTTGAAAAAACTCAAAGCCCTCTTCTTCCAACCGATGGTCTATCTATTGAAAAAACTGACTAAAAACGGTTATTAATAAAAAAGGGTTATTGAAAGTAATAGACTACATATATAATTATTAAATACATCTGGGTTATTCTGTAATTAGTTATTCTTCAGTTCTCTATATATACAGCTGTAACCCCTTCAATATCAATGAGATCAATTATTATTAAATCTGTATCATGGTATCAAAGCTAGGGTTTCTTCTTCCGCCCAAACCCTAATCTCTCCTCTTTTCCGACGTGTGTGCGCCGCCGCCACCGTCTACACCACGCCGCACGGCCTCCCTCCTCCGCCGTAGGTCGGCGCCATGGACAAGGTTATTGATCCTCTGTCAAAATTACCATCTGGAGTAAAATTACTGCTCAGGAATCTCCACAATCTCATCCCCGAAAAATTATCTGACAACAACTACCCGGCCTGGGCACTTAACGTCCGCACCGCCCTCGCAGCCAACTTGCTGCTCGGATGGATTGACGGTGCGGAGAAGCCGCAGCCCGAGACAGCCGAGAAGGACGGCGTCAAGCTCCCAAATCCCGACTACCTTCCGTGGATGATCGTAGACACTCAGATCCGAGCCTGTCTTCTCACAGTTATTAGCCCCTCTGTGCACAAACACGCCCGGGGTTTTCTCACATCGGCTTCACTTTGGGACGCACTAGCCACAAGGTACAACTCTGTGTCCACGGCTCATATTTTTCAGTTGCGTGACAAATTGCATACTCTTCGGAAGGGAACGAAGACGATGACTCAATACCTTGATGATGTGGCCTCTATTCTGTCTGACCTAGATGCTGTGAACGAGATTATTCCTGAACGAGACGTGGTGAATGCCGTGATACGTGGTCTTCCGGCTGGCTATTCCTCTCTCAAACAGCATATTCGCCTCTCGCCTGTCGAAATCACTCTGAATCAACTGTCTGGATGGCTTAATGCAGAAGAATTGAATCTAGACATGGAACACAAATTACTGCTCGGAGAAGCCAGTTCCACCCCTGGCGTCACGGCTCTTTACTCGGCTGGCAGCGGAGGCTCGGCCAGGGGTCGCGGTGACGATCGCCGTAACCAAGGGCGAGGCAGCGGCGGCGGTGACCGTCGAAACACCGGGCAGCAAGGCAGAGGCGGGCCTCCACCGAGGGACGGCTTCCAGTCAGGCCGCGGACAGGGACGAGGAAACCAGCGGATGCCCACACGAGATCTTCCGACGTGCCAAATTTGTGCTAAACGGGGCCATTCTGCGGCTAATTGCTGGTATCGTTATGATGACTCGCAGAATGTAAATAGCCAGTCCAGAGGATCAAGGGCGATGCATGCGTCCACAAATGCTCAATCTGGCGATTGGTATCTAGACACAGGAGCTAACACCCATGTGACGTCGGATTATTCACAACTTCAAGCTCCTCATCCGTATCATGGCTCAGAAACTATTACAGTAGGCAATGGTCAATCCCTTCCCATCACAAACACCGGCTCTGGGTATGTCTATACCCCAAATGGTAAATTTCATCTCTCAACCCTTCACCACGTCCCTTCCCTCACATCCAATCTTTTATCTGTTTATCGCTTTACTAAAGAAAATAACTGCACCCTCATTTTTAATGACACCAATTTCCAGATAGTGGACAATACCACGAACCGGGTGCGGTACACGGGCCGCTGTGAGCATGGGCTATACACTCTTCCATCCAGGTCTCCGTCTGTTATGAGTCAAGCCATTCTCTCGTCAACCTGGCATCGCCGGCTTGGGCACCCATCATCCGCCATCACCAAATCCATTTTATCTTCCTTAGGTTTTAATTTTTCAGAAAAATTACATTGCGAGTCCTGTTCAGTGTCTAAATCTTGTCGTTTACCTTTTTCACTGTCTGAACACAAGGCCACTGCGCCATTTCAATTAATTCATTCTGATGTTTGGGGTCCAACCTCAGTTCCTTCTGTTCAAGGTTTTCGTTATTATATCTGTTTTGTTGATGATTACAGTAAATTCACTTGGCTTTATCCTCTGAAATTTAAATCCGAAGCTTATACTATTTTTGTAAACTTTGACCGAATGGTTCAAAATCAATTTAATGCCAAAATCAAAATTTTTCGAAGTGACAATGGCAAAGAATTTGTCAACAATGCATTTGGTGTTTTTCTTCAAAATCTAGGGGCTCTTCATCACACTTCATGTCCATATACCCCTGAACAAAATGGCGTTGCTGAGCGCAAACACCGTCACCTAATAGAAACAGTTGTTGCGCTCCTCCATGATTCCACCTTACCTGTTTCCTTTTGGGTTGATGCCCTTGCTACTGCCAACTACCTCATAAATCGCATGCCCACTCACACTCTCTCCAACTCCACTCCATATGCCCATTTCTACAATCATCCACCCTACTATATCCATCTCCGCCCGTTTGGGTGTCTAGTTTATCCCTGGTTGCGTCCGCACACTCAACATAAACTTCAACCTCGGTCCACCCCTTATGTCTTTCTAGGCTATCATCCCACTATCAAAGGTTACAAATGTTTCGATCCTGTATCTCAGAAAACATATGTTTCCCGTCATGTTCATTTTGTGGAGGAACAATTTCCTTACACAAGTCTTTCCTCTACTCCATACTCCCCCAATCCACTTGGCGTTGTGCCATTATTTCCGTCCTTTTCTCACGCTCATGCTCCGGCTCACTCGGCACCTAACCCGGTACCCCACTACACCACTACCCACCCAAAACCCCAAACCTCCCACCCGAACACCCAGCCGACTGCCACACAACCCACCACTTCCCTACATCATACTCCTAACACACATACAACCACCCCATCCACCGCTGCACATCCCAGCTCCCACGGCAGCCCCACCCAACCCCCGCCCACACATCATACAACTCCACCACCCCTTCCTAATCACCCTCCACTCAACACTCATCCTATGACAACCCGAGCCAAGGCCGGTACCTTCAAACCCAAAGCCTACCACACTCAAATACCCTTTGATGCACATCCCACAACTGAGCCTACTACCTACAACCAAGCCTCCAAAAATAGTTTCTGGTGCCAAGCTATGGATGAGGAATTTCAGGCTCTGAATGAACAACGTACATGGGATTTGGTACCTCTGCCTAGTAACCGAAAGTCTATTGGGTGCAAATGGGTGTTTCGCATCAAACGAAATTCAGATGGATATCTTTCTCGCTATAAAGCACGTCTGGTTGCAAAAGGGTATCATCAGGAGTATGGTGTGGATTATAAGGAGACCTTCAGCCCTGTTGTTAAGCAACAGACTATTCGTCTGGTCTTATCTCTTGCTCTTCACTATGATTGGCCGCTTCATCAGCTAGACGTCAGCAATGCCTTTCTTCATGGTCATCTTGAGGAAGAAATCTATATGGTTCAGCCACCGGGATATGTTAATCCCAACCGTCCTCACTATGTTTGCAAGCTTCGCAAATCACTGTATGGCCTGAAACAGGCCCCTCGTGCCTGGTACACACGTCTCTCTACTTTTCTGCAGGGTCTTGGTTTTCGCACCTACCATCATGACAACAGCCTCTTCACCCTTCACTGTTCTCGAGGGACAGTCATCATTCTTATCTATGTGGATGATATTGTTATTACAGGCAGCTCGTCATCACTCATCACTGAAATTACTGAAGCTATGCATCGTGACTTCAAACTTAAGGACCTCGGTCCTCTGGAGTTCTTTCTTGGCCTCGAACTCATCCGCAAATCGGGAACCATATTGATGCATCAGACAAAATATACCCTTGAACTTCTAAATCGGGCTGGAATGACAGACTGCAAACCCGCGGTCACTCCCATGGCAGTCCGCCAATCCCCAGGGCCGAATACTCCCTTTGCCGATCCTACACTATATCGGAGCCTCGTCGGTGGACTTCATTATCTTGCTGTTACTCGTCCGGACATCCAATATGCAGTCAATCGAGTCTCCCAATCAATGCATGCTCCCACAGAACAACACTTTCAGGCCTTGAAACGCATTCTGCGCTATCTTCAAGGTACTCTTCACTGTGGAATTTTATTTCAAAAGGGCTCGTTTGATATATCTGTTTTTTCTGATTCGGATTGGGCTAACGACAAAGATGATCGAAAGTCCACTACTGGATATATTGTTATGATGGGACCGAATCTGATTTCCTGGTGCACCAAGAAGCAAACGCGAGTGTCCCGTTCCTCCACAGAAGCAGAATATCGTGCCATGGCTGCGGGTGTTGCTGAAGCCATGTGGTTACGATACCTTACGGATGCACTTGGCATTCCCCCGACGAAACCACAGATTTATTGTGACAATCAGTCCACTATTTGTGTTACCAAAAATCCAGTCCTTCATGATCGTATGAAGCATGTTGGGTCTGACTGTCACTTTGTTCGCGATGAGGTACTTGCAGGAGCGATGGCCACGCACTATGTCCCATCTACTGACCAGCTTGCTGATATTCTCACCAAGCCTCTTCCGTTACAGCCTTTTCAGTCTCTCTGCTCCAAGCTGCCCCTCGTTACCGCTGATCAGCTTGCGGGGGGATAATAGACTACATATATAATTATTAAATACATCTGGGTTATTCTGTAATTAGTTATTCTTCAGTTCTCTATATATACAGCTGTAACCCCTTCAATATCAATGAGATCAATTATTATTAAATCTGTATCAGAAAGGTTAAAAAGTCATGACTTTTTGTTTATTTAATAAAGAAAAATGGTTTGTAAATAAATAATAAGGAAATAAATGCTAAACATAATTTAAAACCATATAAAAATGGTTATTTAATCTTAATAACTAATGTTAATATTAAATAGGCGCAAAGTCGTGACTTTTCACCTCTTTTGTTTTTAAATCTATTTTTTAATTTAGCAAATTAAAAACTCTCCAGTTTGAATTAATTAAGAGATATAATGTAACGCCCCGTAAGTACCCCTTGGACGCCACAGGGTACTGAATACAATGAATAGTCCCAAGATGGACCATGATATCTATGCAGCTTGAAACTCACATGAAAAGTGAACTATCATGTATAAAAACTGAAGGTAACAATTCCATATCATAATGTAACTCGTTAACTTTGGAAACCTTAAACAAACTTCTTGAAATTAAAACATACATAATCTAACAAGCCTCTACTACTAACTCGAGAGCCATTGGGACAAGCCCCAGCATACCCAAACATAAACAGAAATCAAGTAATTTAAAGTACTTTCATCAATGAACTAGAGTCTGATAAACTGGGTCATTGGACTATGATGACTCACTAAAAGTCGGGATGTATGTGATGATGCTTGTAGTGAATCATGTTGCTGGAAACAAGCACCAAAATCTACATTATAAGACAATGTAGCACATAGACGTATATGCAGGTTAGTACTTCTGGAATGTAATGAGTATGTGGGGGTGATTGCATAAATAAAAGAAGACTTGTATATGTATATATGTAAACTTTCAAATAATTCTTGCTAATGACTTACCTTGGACATGAGTAAAAGTAAAAACTGCAAGATTTACATGAATCGACTGGGGGCCTTGTTGTAATGGGCATCCCAAGTCCGACCGGGATCGGAGACCACCCCGTTACCTAACCTAACCTCCAACTGCCTTCCCTGAGTTGGCTGAATTTTGAGTATGTAGTAAGATAGTGGAACAGCTCCCATGAAGACAATGGAATAGGATCATAACCGTGACCGACCCAACCGAGTCCAACTATCCCATACCAACAATCTAACCATACCAAACCGATACCGAAGCAAGGGCAATAAACCAAGGCATAACCAAAGATGTTCCAAAACATAATATAATTAATCCCAAAATAAAATATAATGAAACAGTGAGAAATTATGTACGATGATGCCAGCCACCATACCAATACCAATGCTAAGGCTGACACATATACTAATCCCGCCCATTCAAACCCATAGCAGTACCCAAATCCTCTAACCAAAAGAGTAATAAAATCTGATTGGGATATGCCCCCAATTATGGCCAAAACCAATATCCAAAATAAAATCAAAGTGTCTACAAATATCCATAACATAAAATGGAGCCTTCCAAAAGGATGGAAGCTCACCACTTTAGTACAAATGTTGTCCTTAAGTCAATCACTATGTAGAAGGAGTAGAACTGTCGATTCCTTCATAGCATGGGTATACATCTGCCAGTAGATAGGTTAGCGGGTGAACGCTAGAATGATCTTAGAAAAAGGATAAAATAATGCCATTTATGAAACCAAGTAAAACCATCCATATTCACACAACTATATATATATGTGTGTATGTGTGTGTGTATATATATATATATACATGTATATATATAACCATGATGGAAAAGTGGACCAGGTTTAGCATGCCTTTAAAACCTTTACCTGGGTTGAGTAGCTTTGCCGTCCTAAACCACCCATGGACTATATAGGTTCAGCTCCCCCTGCTGAAAGGGCCCCAGTGCGTGAAGCCGCATGACTAAGGAAGAAAACATGGGAGGACTAGTATATCCCCCAAAATATAGTGTGACAGCATGCACATGGTCACCAAGACCAACCTCACATCAGTAAATATGAGTTTCCAGTTTTGGTTTCCCTAGGACCTCCACTTTCCACGGCATTGATACACATCCCTCCATTATTGCCCAATTAAAACCATTACCAAGAAACCAATCAATCTATTGACCATTTATTAACCAAGTCCATTTAGTGGTGGTATCGTCATACCGACCATACTTGCAAGTACTATCCATAGCCAACCATAAATAGGTTTAAGAGGACTTCCGAGTGCTCTTCCATTTACCATATTAAACTACTTGGGGGATTCTATGTACCCATCAAGCATAAACATTTATCCATTTACCTTTCCAAACCATTTAGACCATGCATAATTCATTTACCAAGTTTTAAAACAAGCAAGAGTTCCATTAAAATACTCAATGGAATGAAAACATTATTATAGGCATTTTGTCAAACACATTCGGGGCATAATATAACCAAAACTAGTTCCAATTACCATTTAACCATTCCCATGTGATCTAATTATCCAAGACCACCATTAATGCACATAAAGCATAATTAAATCCATGGAAAATCATAATCAACCATTAATATCAAAACCTCCAATTCATATTTGAAAACAAAAATCATACAATTAATGAGGTCATGAAAACATTCATAAAAACCATGCTTCTAGTTAGAATTAACAACGAGGGAAGAGAACATGCCTTGAACCAAGATGATAATGGAAAGAAATCACCAAGATAAGCTCCAAATAAATCCACTTGTTGAAGCCCTATCTTCCCTTGCCCAAAAGCTTTTGAGAGAATTATAAAGTGTTTAAAATAGTTTCTAAGTGTTAATGAATGGAATAATAGGGTAAATAACCTTCCAAACCGGTTAGAAGTCGTGGGACCTTTTAAGGATAAGTAGGGAAATATCAAGAATACCCCCACTTAAGTTGTACAAAATCCCATCCCAAGGATACGACTGACCCTCATGAGTCAAACCCTCCAATATAAGTGGTACCCTCCACTCGTATCCTATCCTCAAACTTTGGATCCAACACTATCCAGTATATGACTCATCCAACCAAGTCATATCCAAAGCATAAGATTCATATCCTTTATCCATATCCCTGGCATATTTAAACCCAAGAAAGATTTAGATACTGTCCACCATACGAGTCCTTGGTATGACTCGTACCCTGGCTTACGGATCATGATGAGCAAATCATACTCAGATTACCTAAGTAACCAAGTCTAAGATTAATTTAAGAAATCAAATGATCTATTACCACCAATACGACTCATACCCCTAAGTCATATCTATTCCAATAACCAAAATCCAACCCACCAACCAACACTTGTCAACATATGATTGGACGCTTCCATCCGTACCTTAACATACGGCTCGCACCCTCGAGTTATATTGGGTCCAGAGATCAGAATTCCAGGAAATTTTCTAAGGTCCAGAAACCAGGGTGTTTCAGTCTACCCTACTAGGAACTATCATCCCTGAATAACAGACAAGGTAGGGGTAACCACATGCATGAATTATTTGCATTCGCAAATATATTTCTAATTTATAACAACGTTTGAAAACAAAGAGGCAAGATATTAATCTTTTCTATAAAAAAACTCTGAAAATTAACATGTGTTGAAGAACACATACCTTCTGGATGAATCCAAGGAGTAGAAAACAAATGCGGATATTTGAACTTCATGTCCTCCTCTACTTCCCATGTATCTTCTTCCACCTTATAATTCTGCCAAAGAACCTTAATCAAAGCCACATCCTTAGTTTATAATCGATGAAACTGCCTATCCAAGATATCAATCGGGATTTCTTCATAAGAAAAAGAATCCGTGAGACCCAATCCGTCCAAAGGAACAACCGAAGAAGGATCATCAATGCACTTCCTCAACATGGAAACATGAAAGACCAGGTGAACCAAGCTTAAGATAGAAGGCAACTCCAACTCATAAACAACATTACCAATTCTCCGCAAAACCTCATAAGGACCAGCATATCGGGGACTGAGCTTCCTCTTCTTACCAAACTGCACTACCCCCTTCATGGGAGATAGTTTAAGGAAAATGTTATACCAAACCTCAAACTCCAAGTCTCTATGCCTAACATCTGCATAGGACTTTTGGCGACTTTGGACAGCCTTAAGCATCTCCTGAATCACCTTCACCTTCTATATAACATGGTAAACCAAGCCGGGACCAAACATATCTGCCTCACCAAACTCAAACCAACCAATAGGAGATCTACACCTCCTACCATAAAATGCCTCAAAAGGGGCCATACCAATACTAGAATGATATCTATTGTTGTAAGCAAACTCCATCAAAGATAGATGCTCTACCCAATTGCCACCACAATTAATCACACAAGTCTGAAGTATATCATCTAATGTCTTAATAGTTCTCTCCACTTGTCCATCTGTCTGCGAATGGAAAGAAGTACTCAGACTAACATTAGTCCCCAAATCTTTCTGGAAAGATCGCCGCAAGTGAGATGTAAACTGCATGCCACAATCCGAAATAATCAAAACAGGCATCCCATGCAGCTTCACAATCTCCTGAAGATACAGCGTCACATAATCTTCCATCGAGAAGGTAGTTCACACTGGCAAAAAGTGGACAGACTTAGTCATCCTATCCACGATGATCAAAATTGAATCATATTAATTCTGAGATCCAGGAAGACCGGTAACGAAGTCCATATTGATAACTTTCTATTTCCACTAGGAAAATACAAATTCTCGATACAACCCTCCTGGGCTCATGTGCTCAACCTTAACCTATTCACACATCATGCACTTGGCCACAAAATCAGACACATCCCACTTCATGTCATTCCACCAATATATCTCCATAAGATCATGATACATCTTAGTCGAGCCAGGATAAACAACATAGCATGATTCATTTGCCTCATCCAAAATCCCTTATCGCAACCCATCGACATCAGAAACACACAACCTCTCTTGGTACTGTAAATTACCATCACCACCGATCTAAAAAACTACTACCTTTTTCCCACCAACGTCACTCTTGATTTTTATCAAGATAGGATCTAGCACTTGTTTCTCCTTAATCTCCGCTCGAAGAGACGATTGAACTTGATACACTAAAAACTTAGAAACACCAAAATCTGTCCAAACAGTCCAAAAATTTAAAGAAAACTGTGAACCCTTTTGGAGACCAAGTCTCGGATTCTTGAGAACACAACAACAAGAAGAGAACAAGGTGTTTGTTACACCAAGTCAGCCACCCAAACTATTGTACAACACAAGATAATGAGAATTATAACAATAACAACCATGTGGTAATAATAACAACACCTCACGGGTTGAAGTACAATAACAACAAACAAACGATTACAATATAAACAAGGGATAGATAGTTACACAATTGAAGGTATAATCTTAAAAACCCAAGAATTTGGTGGACTCTTGGACCCTTAACACTACAAACTACAAACACATAACTCCTACATTGACACAAAAGGAACTTTACCTCTTCTAAACACCAACATGTCAAGCCAACATTACAACACAAGTGATATCCACACTTGTTACCCTTATTTCAGTTTGGTGGCTATTACAAGCCCTTCAACTAAAGGTGTTACCATGTTTCAAGTCTTACATCCATAAATAACTAAGGAAATAAGCCCTAAAAGGTTCTACTTATAGTACATAATAAAAGAAGACAAAATGACTCACTACCATTAATAAGAGAGGCATCCATGGAGTGTATTTGGGGAAAAGTAAAGTGACCAAAATGCCCTCAATAAAGAAGGCCCAAAACTGTGAGCCATTAAGTGTCAAAAATCAAGAATCCTCAAGTCTTCAATGCTCTAAGCAATCTTTCACTCATGGCCTTGATGAATGGAATGCTCAATGGTAGGATCCAAATGGGTCTTCCTTGCATATTCTTGTGCCCCCGGGGTGAAAAAGTCTTGAGCCTTTAAGTGATGGTCTCCAATCATGTCTTTAAAAATTAGGGTGGCCATTTGACTTGTATCATCCTCCCCTTCTTGAAAAGGGTTCGACCTCAAATCTAAACCTTGCAAGAACAAAGGGAAGACAAACAAGCACCACATCCTTTGTTTTAATCATGGGGGACTTAGTAAAAATATTACAAAGGAGTTGGAGAGAGAAATCCTCATCCATGGGAGATTCCCAAATTGAAAATAAAGTCCACACAACACATATAAAAATATCACTCAAACAAATGGACCTACCAATAACTATTCACTCTTCACACCCTAAGAAGTTACCGGGGTCAAATAGGAGATATAACTATGAGCTTAGGTCTCGCCCACTTTCATTCTCACCTAGAGTGTCATACTCAAAGTTAAGCAAGCCTCTTTATAACCATTGGAAATACCATGCGAAAAAGAGGGTTGAGAAAGGTGTTCCATAAGTCAACTTCAAATAAAAGGTTCTCATGCATGCACTTACTACTAGCTTCAAAATCTTCACTAGGAATATGCCCAACATAAGAAACATATAAAGAAGAAGTAGATGGAATTTCTAAGTACACATCACCTTCTCTTTCAATGGAGCAATACTCACTTAGACACAAACCACCACGGGCAGCCAAGGGTTCACAAATAAAACCACCTTTACCAAAACAATCATAATTCGGCTTTCCTAAATAATCAAGCACATCAAGGCCATTTGCACTCAAATGATCATTGTCCACATCGTCACTAGTTGTTGGAAACTCATATACTAACATAGACCCACCTTGGTTTTCAAAAGGGTCAACTAGTGTGTGAATACTCTCGTCACTTGGTAATGGAACGGTAGTCAAGTTATAAGGGCCAGCACTAGATAGACATATATTATTCTCACGAAAAGAATCAATTTTGTCATCTAAAGGATCAACTAGTGCTTGCATACCAATAATAAGAGTTTGATCCTTATCTGACCTAACAATACTGAAAGTATCACAAAAAGGAGACTTGAGAACCTCTACCCTAGGCAAAGCTGCAACTATATCTACTTGGCTCCTACTAGCCACAACACAATATTCTAAGTTCATGGGAGTGTAGGGGATAACGTCTTTACCTCATAGCTCATAAGAGATGTCTTCCTCTAGACGCGTGTCCGAGCAGCCCACTTGCTCCCTTTGAACTACCATACGATCCAATATTTTATTTGCCATAGCTAGGTCTCGAGACATAGTGTCAAGGTAGGCCAAAATGACATTGGTTGCATTGTCCATGGGTTGAGATGTTGAGTTGTGGGTTCCTTCATAATTGTACCTAAAAAAAGAAAAGAAAAGAACAAGCCTTCAAAGCAAAACACAAGTTAGTTCAAAACAACCTAACCGCACTCTTAAACACTTGATCATATCACACTTGGATTTACAAGTATTGCAAGTTAGCTTGTTGTTCGTGATGAGTTGAGGGGTGAGTCTACTCCTTGGTCGGAATGGATTCGTTATTTGAAGACTCAACAAAATGATGTCCAAACTTGAAACAAGAAATTCTATGATTCAAAAACAATAAAAGAAAAAAATAATGCTAACACGAAGAAACGTACTCAAAAACTAATTTACAATCAAGTAAAGGAGTACTAGCTTGTCGATTAGTTATTAGAGTCAACAAACGAAACTAGGAATCAACAATAATAAACTAATAGTCCAAGTTTGAGATCAAATTAATGTGTGAAAAATAAATGGATGATGTGTCACCCTCCAATTGACCGTGGGTTCAACAAATTTTAATTATCAATTTGATTATTTGGTCACTTCTCATTTTGGAATGGATGAAATTGGTTTTGGAGGGAAAGTGTAAGTCTTAGAACCTTTTTCAATTTCAATCTTCAAAAGGTGAGACTTGACTTGTACTATTCCCACAAAACAAGGCCCTTGAAGTAGAGAAACTGGTTGAAAAAGTTGTGGTCAAGTCAAGAGTGATGTGAGCTAGTCCTATCACCAACAAATCTTCCAACTTTATCTTTCACTTTTTGAGATCTATTAGGTACTTTAAGTTGGTCAAGATATGGGAGTGGATGAAGAACAACAATAACACCACAACAATTTTTTTTTAAGAACACCAACAACACACCAAATGTTTCAACCAAATTCACAACAACAGGTCCACAACACATGACAACTTTCAAGTTCAGAAACACCAAAATCAGTCCAAATAGTCCACAAATTTTAAGAAAACCGTGAGCCCTTTTGGAGACCAAGTCTCGAATTCCCGAGAACACAACAACAAGAAGAGAAAAAGGTGTTTGTTACACCAAATCAGCCACCCAAACTATTGTACAACACAAGATAATGAACAATATAACAATAACAACAATGTGGTAACAATAACAACACATCACGGGTTGGAGTACAATACCAACAAATAAACGATTATAACATAAACAAGGGATAGATAGTTAGACAAGTGAAGGTATAATATTAAGAACCCAAGAATTTTGTGGACTCTTGGACCCTTAACACTACACACGACAAACACCTAACTCCTAGGTTGAGCCAAGAGGAACTTTACTTCCTCTAAACACCAACGCATCAAGCTAACATTACAGCACAAGTGATATCCACACTTGTTCCCCTCATTTCGGTTTGGTGTCTATTTCATGCCCTACAACTAAAGGTATTACCATATTTCAAGTCTTACATCCATAAAAAAATAAGGAAAAAATCTCTATAAGGTTCTACTTATAGTACATTATAAAAGAAGACAAAATGACTACACTACCTTTAATGAGAGGGACAACCATGAAGTGCATTTTGGGCAAAGCGAAGTGACCAAAATGCCCTCAATGAAGATGTCCCAAAACCGTGAGCCATTAAGTGTCCAAAATCATGAATCCTCAAGTCTTCAATGCTCCAAGCAATATTCCACTCACGACCTTGATGAATGGTATGCTCAATGGTAGTCTCAAAATGGGTCTTCCATGAATATTTTTGTGCCCTTTGGGTGACCAAGTCTTGAGACTTTAAGTGATGGTCTCCAATCATGTCTTCAAAAATTAGGGTGGCCATTTGACTTGAATCAGAACCACTTCTTGCACCATCACACCACCATCCTTGGAGTCCAAGAGGCAAACTTCAAGATTAGCCAAGTAGTGAATATCCTTCACTAATTCTTGTTTTTCTTTCTCCAAATAATATAAACTCCCCATGGATAGCCTGCTAAGAGCATCGACAACTATGTTAGACTTACTTGGGTAGTAGTGAAGACTCATATCATGGTCCTTGAGAAGCTCAAGCCATCTCCTCTGCCTTAGATTAATCTCCTTCCGAGTGAACACATACTATAGACTCTTATGATAAGAAAATATATCCATGTTCACATCATACAAATAATGCCGCCATATTTTAAAAGCAAACACAACCGCCAACAACTCCAAATCATGAGTAGGATAATTCCTCTCATGTACCTTCAACTTCCTAGAAGCATAGGTAATCACCTTCTCATACTGCATCAACACACAACCAAGCCCCACCAGAGATGCATTATAATAAACCATGAACCCTTTATTTTCTTTTGGCAAAGTCAGAATTAGAGCCAAAGCCAACTTATCCCTAAACTTCTCGAAACTCCCTTCACAAGAATCTGACCAAGAAAACTTAACTTTCTTCTGAGTCAACTTAGTCAAAGGAGAAGCTATCGATGAAAAACTTTCCACAAACCGCCTATAATACCTAGCTAAACCTAAGAACATTCAAATGTCGGATGGAATCATGGTTCTAAGTGAACTCTTCACTACAACAACCTTTTGCGGATCTACCATGATCCCTTCTCTAGAAATAATATAACCTAAGAAAGTTAGAGTGTTCAACCAAAACTCACACTTGGAGAACTTGGCATACAATTGTTGTTCTTTTAAGTTCTGCAACACCACACGGAGGTGATTAACATGATCCACTTCACTTTTTGAATAAACTAGAATATCATTAATAAACATAATAATAAGAAGATCAAAATACTGACGAAAATCCCTATTCATCAGATCCATAAATGGCGGTGGAGCATTAGTCAACCCAAATAACATTACCAAAAACTCAAAGTAACCATAAAGAGTATGAAAAGTCATCTTATGGATATCAACCTCCCTAATATTTAGCTGATGGTAAACAGACCAAAGATCTATCTTAGTAAAGAACTTGGCACCTTGCAACTGGTCAAACAGATCATCTATCCTTGTAAGAGGAAGCTTAGTCTTGACCATAACCTTGTTCAACTGCTTATAGTCAATACACATCTGAAGGGAACCATCCTTCTTGCGCACAAACAACATCGGTGCACCCCATGGGTATACACTAGGACGAATAAACCTCTTATCCATAAGATCCTTAAGATGCTCCTTGAAATCCCTCAACTTATCTGGAGCCATTTTATATGGAGGAATACAATTGGATGAGTGTCCGAAACTATATCAATACAAAAGTCGATTTCCTTTTTCAGAGGAACACCAAGAGATCATCTAGATAATCCTCTAGAAACTCATTAACCACTGGAACTGACTGGAAAGAAGGACCTTCCGAGTTAGAAGATTTAACCCAGATCAAGTGATAAAGATAACCTCCAGAGATTAACTTCTGAGCTATAAGATAAGAAATAGATTTCCCCCTAGGAGCTAAAGAACCATCCTCCCATTATATAATCGGTTCACTAGGGAACCTAAAGATAACCCTATGAGTCCGACAATCCAAGGATGCATAACAAGAGTGCAGCCAATCCAGACCTAGAATGACATCAAAATCCACCATACCCAACTCAAATAGATCCATCAAGGTTTGATTTCCACCAACAGATACCACACCCCCTATAGACTCTCTTAGTAATAATCGAGTCACCTACTTAGGTAGAAATAGAAAAAGGATCTAAAATAACTTCTGGATGAAAACCAAAAAATGCAGCCATATATGGAGTCACATAGAAGAGTGTGGACCCCAGATTATGCAAATAATATACATCATTAGAGAAAAGTTGTAACGTACCAGTAGCGACATCAGGTAATGCCTTGAATTCCTATCGGCATGCCAAAGCATACATCCTGTTCCGATCAATATTAGAACCAAGAGAAGTAATAGAGGTAGATGCAAAACCGCCAGGTGTAGGAGCAGAAAATAAAGCCACAGGAATCTTATTCGCCCCTGTTGCAACCTTATTAACCGAGAAATCCCTGAGCCAATGGCTTTCCCAGAAACACTTGAAGCATTTTTCCTTTCCTTTATCACAATAACCCCGATGAGGACGACTACAAAACCGACAAGGAGGGTATGAAGAAACTGACTGACCTCCACTTGCCTGAGATTGGGAACCCTGTGCCTAAAAATTATCACCACCTTGATGATGTTTGTCGCCCAACTGGTAAGGAGCACTAGCAGAAGAGTAGGAACTAGAACTCCCGTACTTCTTTTTCTATCACTTGCCACCATCCCGACTACTCTCGGACTGAGCACCTCCCTGGTAAGAAAACCTGCTCTTCTTACCCTGTCTATCCCCAAACTCTACTTGCTTCCTCTTTTGATCCTCCACTTATTGCATATGAATAGTCAACCTAGAGATGTCTATATCTTTAATCAGTAAGGAAATCTTTCTCTCCAAAATTAGATCCCAATTAAACCCAGAAGCAAACTTCCCCATTCTTGCTCGTATGTCAGCAACTAAATCAGGAGAATACATTGAAAATTGGTAAAAGTTCAAGGCATATTCCTTAACAAACATCCTCCCTTGCTTGAGGTTCACAAACTCCTCCATCTTTTCATCCGTCGTCTCTTGGGGAAAGAAATGATACAAGAAGGCCTTAGAAAAAGTATCCCACAAGATTGATTTTTCCACATTACCCCTATCCTTGTCCCACTCTTCATACCACTGATATACAATATTTTTGAGCTGATAAGCTACAAAGTTTACCCCCTCCAAGTTTGTAGCCTACATCACCCAAAATATCTTTTCTATTTCATCCAAGAAGCCCTATAGACCCTCCTCCGCCTTCACTCTAGAAAAAGTGGGAGGACCCATTTTCATAAATTGGACAACACTTGTGGCCTCAGTAGACAAAGCACCCATCACACCCCACTCAGCCTGAGCAGTGACCATCTGAGCAATAACATGAATAAACTAATATATTTCTGTGCTAGTCACCTCGCCTTGAAGAGGACTAGTAAAAATTGGTGGAACTCCAGAGCTATTAGGGATAGGACCGTGAGATCGAAGAAGAACCCCAGAAGTAGGATGCACCCTTTTAGCATTACCCCTAGATGGGATAGAAAAATTTTCTTGTGTTCCAAAACTACAAGGCATGATCTGAAAGATGAATAAACAAGGATTAGAGAAGATTCCACTACTGAGACTCCTATCTTGAGAATAGAATACCAAGAAAGTAAAATATTCCTAAATAACTTGTAGCCTCTCCCTTATGAGTATGGCGCGCTACACACGACTAAAAGAGACTTTACTCGATATGGCTTTGTGGACTCCCAACTGACCATGAACCTAGGCTTTGATACCAACTTTACACGGCCCGACTGGGGGCCTTGTCATAATGGGCGTCCAAAGTTCGATTGGGATCGGAGACCACCCCTATTTCCAAACCCAACCTCCAGCCCGCTTGTCCTGAGTTGGATGAATTTTGAGCATGTAGCGAGATAGTGCAACAAATCATATAAAGACTCAGGGATACGATCACGACCGTGACCCTCCCAACTAAATCCAACTATCCCATACCAATAATCCAACCATACCAAACCAAAACCAAAACAAGGCCCATAAACTAGACCATAACCAAAGATGTTCTGAAACATAATATAATTAATCCCAAAATAAAATATGATGGAACAATGAGAAATTATGTCTGATGATGCCAGCCTCAATACCAATACTAATGTTAAGGGTAACACCTATACCGATCCCTCACATTCCAACCTATAGCAGTACCACAAAGCCTCTAACCAAAAGACTAATAAAATCCGATAGGGACATGCCCCCTAACCATGGCCAAAACCAATATCCAAAATAAAATTAAAATGTCTAGAAATATCCATAACATGAAATGGAGCCTTCTGAAAGAATGGAAGCTCACCACTTCAGTCCAAAAGTTATCCTCGAGTTAATCACTATGTAAGACGAGTAGAATGGTTGGTTCCTGTATAGCGTGGGTATACAGCCGCCAGTAGACGAGTTAGCGGGTGAAAGCTAGCATGATTTTAGAATAAGGAAAAAATAATGCCATATATGAAACCAAGTAAAACCATCCATATACACACAACCATACACATATATATAACCATGCCGGAAAAGGGGACCGGGTTTAGCATGCCTTTAAAACCTTTACCTGGGCTATATAGCTTTGCCATCCTAAACCACTCACGAGCTATATAGGTTTATCTCCCCCAGCTGAAAGGGCCACAGTGAGTGAAGCCGCACGACTAGGGAAGAAAACTTAGGATGACTGTTACATCCACAAAAATATAGTGTGGTATCATGCACACGGTCACTAAGACCAACCTCACATCGGCAAATATGAGTTTTCAGTTTTGGTCCCCAGGACCTCCACCTTCCACGTCTTTGCTACAAATCCTGCCATTATTTCCCAATTAAAACTATTACCAAGCAACCAATCAATCCATTTACCATTTATTAACCAAGTCCATTTAGTGGTGGTATCGTCATACCAACCATACTTGTAAGTACTATGCATAGCCAACCATAGATAGATTTAAGGGGACTTCCAAGTTCCCTTCCATTTACCATATTAAACCACTTGAGGGATTCCATGTATCCCTCAAGCATAACCATTTGGAAATTTACCTTCCTAAACCATTTAAACTATGCATAATTCCTTTACAAGTTTTAAAACAAGTAAGAGTTCCATTAAAATACTCAATGCAATGAAAATATATATATATATAGGCATTTTGTCAAACACATTGGGGGCATAAAATAACCAAAATCAATTAAAATTACCATTAAACTATTGCCATGCAATCCTATTATACAAGACCGCCATTAATGCACATAAAGCATAATTAAATTCATGGAAAACCATAATTAACCATTTAATAACAAAACCCCCAATTCATATTTGAAAACAAAAATCATACAATCAATGAAGTCATGAAAACAATCATAAATACCATGCTTTTAGTTAGAATTAACAATTAAGGGCAAAAACATGACTTAAACCAAGATGATGATGGAAAGAAATCACAAAGACAAGCCCTAAATTAATCCTCTACTTAAAACCCTATCTTTCCTTGCCCAAAAGATTTTGAGAGAATTATAGAGTGTTTAGAAGAGTATCTGAGTGTTAATGAATGGAATAATAGGGTAAAAAACCTTCTAAGTAGGTTAGAAGTCATGGAACCTTATTAGGATAAGTGGGGAAATATCCAGAATACCCCCACTTAAGTTTTACAAATCCCTCCCCAAGGGTACGACTGACCCTCACGAGTCATACCCTCCAATACGAGTGGTACCCTCTACTTGTATCCTAACCTCAGCCTTTGGATCCAACACTATCCAGCATATGACTCATCCAATCAAGTCGTATCCAAAGCACACGATTTATGCCCTTCATCCATATGACTGGCAGATTCAAATCCAAGGAAAATCTAGATATTGTCCATTATACCAGTCATTACCCTGAAAATCTATCACGTTCCAACAATATTCATGCTCATTCCAAATTAAAACAAAACAACAATAAACCAAAATTAATCTAAATTTACTCTTTTTATCAACTTCTCAATTCCACCCCAAAAAACCAATTTCACTTCTCAAACGAAATACTATTTCACCATACAAACCATGATTGAGGGAACTAACCACAAATTAAAAAAAAACTCGCATTTATCACTAACAAGGTCAAAAAACACACAATATTCAATACAACACACCAAATATAGTAAACAATGAATTAAAAAGAGGGAAAGAGTAGAATTGGACCTCAATTGTCGATTTTGATATATCGCGGATAGAACCGCATTTGAAATACCTTAATTTGAACCTCGATAACCAACAACCCCAACTTGATATTGCAATTCACCACCCAAACAGATTTGAAACCCACAAAAAAACTCAATATGAACTCCCAAATCAACAACTTCGCACAAAAAACTTCAATTGGGAATGCTCTTTCTGATTACTCTCTTCTCCAATTTGCTCTCCTTTTACTGCTTTTCTCTTAATCTTTCGATCCCTCTCTTTTGAATCTCTCAATCTATATTTTTACTCAAACTCCTTCTATTTTTTATTTTCCAGCCTTTCCTCATGATGTGTGTGTATAATGTTCAACCAAAAAAAAAAGTCCCTTAGATTTGTTGTGTTCATGTATGAAGCTATGTGTAAATGGTTCTTCAATTTCCCTCCTATATAGTGTGTATTGTGAGGATTCTGTGAATTTTCAATGAATTTGGTCTATATTGATGTGTTCTTATGATGTGCGTATATGATGTCTATTTCCCCTGATTGGTGTGTGTATTGTGTATATGCTCTGTATCTACTCTATTTTCAGTGTGGTGAGAGTATGTATAGAGTATATGTGAGATAGGTGTTGTGTGAGTGGGTGTGTGAATTGATTTCTATCACCATATGTGGGATGTTTATGTGTGTATTTGTTAAAAAAATAAAAGATCAGAGTAGTGGTGTGTTTATGGTGAGGTCCATTTTTAGTCACTGTGAGTGTGTGCTAATTGTGGAGTTGGAGGAGTGTGGAATTATCCGTCTATGTTGGAGGAGAAGAAAAAAAATATGGCATGTATATGTATGGTGGGCCCGAGTGATTGTGAGGTGCATGGGTGTAAAATATGTGGTCAATTAATTTTGTGGGCCCCTTTTTTTTCTGTATTGTTGTGTATTATATCTTTTTCCTTTTTGAGAAAGTTTGTTAGAAATAGGAATAAAAATATGGGGGTAGGGGTGGATGTGGTTGGGGGTGTGAGTTGGTTGAGATAATGTTTGTTAGGATAAGGGAATATTACGAATTTGATTCGTTAGGGAGTTTGTTATTTTGTCATTTCGTGGAGTGATAATTGCACGGTTGGGGGTACACAGCAGAATAAGGTAAATAGGTGAAAAATAATCTTTCAGAGGGACAAAATTAGGTGTCTACATCATGCCCCTTTTTGGAAGTAAACACAAAATGTTTTCAGACAAAAAATAAGGAAGACAACGAGACTAAATTTTTACCCTACCATTATTCAAGGAAAGAAATAGAAGGAAGAAGGGAAAGTGAGTCTTAACTTAGGACATCCTACCTACCCGAGTTGTGAGGGAATCAAGTCACAGGTATCTCAAAGGGTTGGAAGGAGAGGGACTATACCGAGTTGGAGAGTCGAGTGAGGCCCTGTTGAGGTTTCGGTCCGCGGCTCTGTTATTACATCAAAAATAAAAATTACAAGTTAAAATTATAACTAAAATTACAAAATCCTATCTATCCAGCTTCATTTGGACTCTTGACTTGAGTTTTATCACCCTGTTCTCCGGGAGGGCTCCCGACTTTCTATTTTATCACCCTATTCTCCGGCGGGCTCCTGACTTGCAATTTCTTTAACTTGTTTCTTGTCTTTCAATTTCTTCACCTTGTTGCTTGACTTTCAACTCCTTCACTTTGTTGCTTGCCTTTCAACTTCTTCACCTTGTTGCTTGACTTTCCATTTATTTTCCCTGTTCTTCAGGCGAGCTCCTGAAATCACATCAAAAGTAAAAAGAAAATTATCCCAAACAAAGATTATTATAAAGAGATTCCATTTGCCAAAAAGTAAAGTTCCAAACAATAAGAATTAAATTTTTTCCCGTTTATCATCAGTGGACTTTAATGAATGTCAAATCCAATCATAATTACTTGTATGTTGCATTGATGAATCAAGCTCTGACCAAGAAATGTATCTCTTGAGAGTAAAATTAAATGACCAAGACTAGGAAGTGCGTTTCCTAAGAATTAAAGTGAGGAATTCCAACTAGAAAGTACATCTTCTAGAGCTAAAGGTTCAAATTAGGAAGTGTGCCACCTGACAAATGAAAACTGACAAGGAAGTGCGTCTCCTAAGGGTTAAGTGCAATGATTTGACTAGAAAGTACATCGTTTAGGATTCAAGGGGACTGACTCAACTAGAAAGTACATCTTCTAGGAATCAAGGGTAATGACTCGACTAGGAAATACATATTCTAGGAATCAAGGGGACTAACTCGACCAGGAAGAACATCTTCTAGGAATCAAGGGAAATGACTCGACTAGGAAGTACATCTTTTAGGAATCACGAGAAATGACTCGGCCAAGAAGTACATCTTCTAGGAATCAAGGGGACTGACTCAACCAGGACGTACATCTTCTAGGAATCAAGACTTAAGTTAGAAAGTGTATCACCTAACAAGTAAAATTTGAATTACCCAATCAAGAAAGTGCGTCTCCTTACCAATGCCGCTTGAATTACCAGAACATGGAAGTGCGTCTCCTTACAAAAGTTGCTTAAATTACCCAAACAAGAAAGTCTGTCTCCTTATAAATGCCACTTGAATTACCTAAACAAGGAAGTGTGTCTCCTTGTAAATTCCACTTAAATTACCCAAACAAGGAAGTGCATCTCCTTACAAATGTCGCTTGAATTACCCAAATAAGAAAGTGCATCTCCTTACAAATGCCGCTTGAATTTCCCAAAAAAAGAAGTGCATATCCTTACAAGTGCCTCATGAATTACCCAAATAAGGAAGTGTGTCTCCTCACAAAGTTCACTTGAATTTCCCAAACAAGGAAGTGGACCTCCTCACAAATGTTGCTTGAATTTCCCAAACAAGGAAGTGCGTCTCCTCACAAATGTTGCTTGAATTACCCAAACAAGGAAGTGTGTCTCCTTAAAAATATTGCTTGAATTGTCCAAACAATAAAGTGCATCTCCTTACAAATATCACTTGAGTTTCCTAGGGAAATGCGTCACCTGGACAAGGAAGTATGCCTCCTAGAGATACTGAATTATAAGTTTTACCATGGTTTTTATTACCAAACCTATGCAGCAACATTGCCTCTTGCATTTGTAGAAGTGAGAATATTACGGCCTTTAATATTTAGGCTTTGAAATCCTTGATTTGAAGGTAACATGTGTTCCTGTTTCATACAAAGAAAACTTGTGAGTTTAAAAACATGGTGGCTGGCTTGTGGCTTTGGTTTTCATGGAAAACGCTCTTGCCGTCGTCATATTTAACCTTGCTTCCAACTATTAGCATATATCATTGACTTTTTTCATCATAGACCCAAACTCAGATTATTAAGAGTGACTCTAAAACAAAACACAACATCTTCGCTTTGCCATGCTCCTCAAATAAACTCTTTGAACCTTGGTATTTCCATGAGTTTCCAAACTCGTCTGCTGACAGTACTTTCTCTATGTCTTCTTTTGGCTCACAATCATGTATCTTTTATGCTTTGACCTTTTGTCTTGCTTTGTGCAATTGAAGAAGTTGTAGCAAGTTTTGAAATATTTTCTCACTTGTTTTGACATGGACTTGACTCAAAGATAAGAGAAAAATAAAAATGATTTTTATTTGGATAACCGACTCAAGAAAATAAAATAAAAATAAAGAGAATAAAGAAAAAAACAATGAATGTACCCATTTGAAACAAAAAATGAAAAATTTATCTAAAAATGACAGTCAACTCTAATGATTATGCCATGCAGTTTGAATTAAGTTGTCTGATCTTTCCATCCAAACTTTCTATCAATTGTTGTTGAGTTAATGGTCATGAAACTAATTTTCTTCATTAGGTCAATTATATTTAACCTCATTCGGCTAGTGACACCTTGAAGGGTTTTCGCCAACAAGCCTTTCTCTTTTTCTTTTTTCTCAGCTCACGATTGCCTTATGGTGTCCGTGAGGGTTTTTCACCAATAAGACTGTCTTATTTTCATTTCTCTCAACTCACAGTTGTATTACGGTGCCCATGAGGGTTTTCACTGATAAGACTCTCTTATTTTTATCTCTCTCAACTTAACATCGTCTTGTAGTGCCCGTGAGGGTTTTCACCAATAAGACTCTCTCATTTTTATTTATCTCCTAATTTCTTATGCTGAGGAAGACAAGTAGTTCCCAAAATGCATCATCATATGCATTGCATGCTTAGCCTTAACATTCTCAAAGATTGATCAGAAGGTCTTTCTTTGGTTGTAACTTGGCTTTTTTATAAGGTTTAAAAAGAAAGGATGACATGAGGCCTAAACGACACTTGAAGTGGGGTAGGACTTATAACTTTGGAATCGACTCAAACAAAGAGGATCAACTCATGCTCCAATTT
The DNA here is from genome assembly GCA_030864215.1 of Capsicum pubescens. Lineage (NCBI taxonomy): Eukaryota > Viridiplantae > Streptophyta > Magnoliopsida > Solanales > Solanaceae > Capsicum > Capsicum pubescens. The sequence goes on along the minus strand of CM061541.1, from coordinate 78,713,630 downwards.
CTTTTGACTGGGAAATTCTAAACTGTTTATTTGGTTGGACCGAGCCCAGAGTAGGTCAACCTACGAATCTCACCCCCGAGAGAGGAGAATCAGGTCTCAAGTAGTTTTGGAAACTTGTTCTTTTGATTGATTCTGACCTCTTCTTTTTCTTTTTTATTAACTCTTTTTTCGTTGGGACCTCTTCTGACTCTATTTTTCTTGATACTCTTCTCTTTTCTTTCTTTTTGGACACATTTTTTTCTCTCTTCTTTTGTTGAAACTTTTCTGACATTATTTTATTGCTCGACACTTTTCTTTTGAGCTTTGCTGACTTTATCTTGATTCCAAAAGAGGGGTATGAAAGAAAATAACGCTAAGTCTCAAATAGGATAAAAAAAGTATGACACAATGTTTGGATAGCAGAATGAAATGCCTTCATCATATTAATTCTTGAAAATGATAGTACATAGCATGCAATATGAAAGTGCACAATCAATATCACTTATGACAGGTTTTACAACACTAACTTAGCCAAAACATATGTGCCACCTTTTTTCAATGCTTTTCAAACATACAACTCCACATTTATTATACATCCCTCACATTGAATGACTCATGCTTTCGTGGAGTTGATTTTTTTCTGTTCCTCTTGATATAGGGCACTCATCTACTTCTTGACCTAATTGGGACATGCCTTTCGATTGATGACCAAGTTATTCTTGTGAATCTCAAAATAATAGCCTTAATTTTCAAAGAAGTCTTTAACTTGTCACCAAATATTTTAGCACTCTACCAATTTTCTCAGATGTTTTTTTTCTAACTTTAGCCCTCTGATTCAATGATTTCATGGTTAAATTGGATTTTAAGATCTGGCTAAAATTTTTGCATGCATATCATATCACTAGAATCAACATAAAATTGTACTGTGTAAAGAAAACAAATAACACATATTTAAAACTCAAAGGGAAAGGGACAATTCATTTAGTTGAAATAAAAGATAGAAGGGTTTGAACATAAATAACAAAGGGACAAAACACGATAGATTCCAAACTACAACCCTAAAATAATTTGAAAAACAGAAAAGAAAACAAAAAAAATCTACCAAAACTTTTTCTAGTAGGGAGATAGGTGACTTCTCAATTGATCAACCTGACAACTTAGCCACTGATTTTCATATCAGCATGACTAGAGCTTCCACCACAATTAGACACATTCCCTGCAACAAATAAGTTTCGGGTCCCCATGCTTAACTCATTGCTTCCCACAGATTGTGCAGTACCACGTGCTAGCAAAGAACTCTATGGGACAGTTGAGGTGCCAATGTTTTGCACCATAATCAATTTCTCTTGAATCGTCCTTTCTATTTCTCTTTTCAAAGCACGAAAATCCTTAATACTGTGATCCTATATATCAAAATGATATACACATCGTACATGAGGATCAAAATTTCTTAAAAGTGGGTCAGGAGTATACCCAATGAGAGGAGTGATTAGGCCCAACTCTCTTAATTTCTGGAATAAACTGGCATACGACTCCCTAATTGGTGTAAAATTATCCCTAGTCTTTTTGTTAAGAAATTTTGGTGGTCTAATTAGCATTGATGTGGGATCAGGAATATAGCAATGATCATCAAGAGTATTGAACATGTATTCACTAACGTCCTGGGGAAGCACAACCGTTGAGTTGATAGTCAAAGTGAAAGCCTCAATAGAAGGTTGATAAAAAAAAGCACAGGCAGTATGTGGTGTTGTTAATGTGGTAGATTTATACTGAAGGGCTAGAGAATGAGTGATGGAAGCATTGGGACACTTTTGGTTTGGAATAGATTCTGAGGCATGCTGTGGTGCATCAATAACAGTAGGAAACTGGCTTTGCAATTGTGATAGAAAACTCAAGGTATTTGCAGGGTCAATAGTGGGGAATGGAGGAGGAGGCAACCCACTAGCCCAGGCTCGATACATTTCCATCATTTGTTGTCTCAATCTTATAATTTCTTGCTTTAAACTCTCATTTTTCTGACTCTTTTCTTGATTCATGATGTCACTCTCTCTATACTTTTTGGAGACAACTAACCCTTCCTTGGAATTGGTGTGATATGGAGGACCAGCTAGGATGCCACAAACCATCCACCTTAAACTAACTGAACAAGAGATAGCCAGTGTGTTAGCATTCAATCTTTCTTCAAAATCTTTTTCCTCTTTTTTCTTTCGAAAAGATCACCGAACCCAAGAAGGGCGCCTATGTATCTCACTCCAAAAAGAGGAGAATAAGGTGTGCGTAGTTCGTGAAGTTTGACCACAAAAGGGCTAATAAAACTCTCTTTCTTTTTCTTTTTCTTTTTCTAGAAATTTTAAGAATAAAGGAAAATAACAAATTTTCAAAAGAATTGACGAAAATCTTTTTGATTTTTTCAGCTTTAACATCCCTATACAAAATGAAACCTATGATTACCAAAGAAAAATCTTTTTGGATTTTCAATTTTGAATTTCATATGAAAATGAAAGTTGAACCTATTAACGAAAAATCTTCTTGTAGTTTTCTTTTAGATATGTATATGAAACACCTACTCTAAATGAAGAGTGAAGAAAATCTTTTTTTGAATTTTTTTCATATTCCTATATAAAATGAAACCTATGATTACCAAAGAAAATCTTTTGGGGTTTTCAATTTTGAATTTCATATGAAAATGAAAATTGGAACTATTAAAGAAAAATCTTTTTGTAGTTTTCTTTTAAAGAAGTATATGACACCTACTCTAATAAAGAAAGAAGAAAATCTTTTCAGATTTTTCAAATAAGATCCCTGAACCAACAATAGGCTGCCTACGCATCTCACTCCCGAGAGAGGAGAATTAGGGGTACGTAGTTTGTCTAGATTGGACAATTAAGGATTAAAGAACAAACTAAACCTTGATTCAAGAGACACGACTACAATGACATAAATAAAATCTTTTTGGGGGTTTTAATTTGACACTTCACATAAAACTAACACCAACAACTATGAAAGTTTTTTTTTGTTGATATTTTCATTATGAGAGATGTACAAAACTCCCACCATTTTTTTGATTTTCTTTTATAAAAAGCTCCTATTAAGGAAAAATCTTTCTTTTGGAATTTTTGAACTACGATGCTTACTAAAGAAACAAAAGGAAAATCATTTTGATGTTTTTGTTTTAGACGAATGAGTTCAAAAAGTAAAAATCTTTTTGAATTTTTGAATTGTACAAAACAAAAGTCATAAAGAACTCTAAAAACTACAAAACTCTTTTTATGATTCATTTTTTCTTTTCTTTCCCTTTTTTCCATGCCTACACACCTTTCTTTAATGTTAGCACATGCTTTCCCAGATCAGCCATCAAATGACTACATTACCCTCAAAGAAGCAACAATTAGCACGTAGGGATACTTTAGGGGTGAGTCTCCTACAAAGGACCAAGTGGTCCCGCTAGGTCTCAATATTATATCTTTTTCCTTTTTGAGAAAATTTGTTATAAAAAAAAATAAAAATATGGGGGTAGACGGGTAACATGGGTTGGGGGTGTGAGTTGGTTGAGATAAGGTTTGTTAGGATAAGAGAATATTACGGATTTGATTTGTTAGGGAGTTTGTTATTTTGTCATTTTGTGGAGGGATAATTACACGGTTGGGGGTACACGGTAGAATAGGGTAAATAGGTGAAAAATAATCATTTGGAGGGACAAAATTAGTTGTCTACAAGGTGTTTCAGTCTCCCCGACTAGGAACATTCGTCCCCAAATGATGGACAAGATAGGGGTAACCACACGCACGAGTCATTTGCTTTATCAAATAAATTTCCAATTTCTAAACAAGTTTGAAAACAGAGAGGCAAGATATTAATCTTTCCTTTAACAAACTCGGAAAATAAAGATGTGTTGAGGAACACATACCTTCCGCACGAATCCCAGGAGAAGAAAACAAATACGGATATTTGGACTTTATGTCCTCCTACGTTTCCCATGTAGCTTCTTCCACCTTATGTTTCCACCAAAGAACCTCAACTGAATCCACATCTTTGGTCTATAACCGACGAACATTCCTATCCAAGATTTCAATCGAGATTTCTTCATAAGATAAAGAACCTGTCAATCTCAATCCTTCCAAAGGAACAACCGAAGAAGGATCACCAATGCACTTCCTCAACATGGAAACATGAAAGACCAGATGAACCAAGCTCAAGCTACAAGGCAACTCCAGCTCATAAGAAACATTACCAATTCTCCACAAAACCTCATAAGGACCAATATACTAGGGACTAAACTTCCCCTTCTTTCCAAACCGCACTACCCTTTTCATGGGAGATACCTTGAGGAAAACCTTATCCCCAACCTCAAACTCCAAGTCTATACGCCAAACATCTGCATAGGACTTTTGGCGGCATTGGACAACCTTAAGCCTCTCCTGAATCACCTTCACCTTCTCCATAGCCTGGTAAACCAAGTCAGGACCAAACATATCCACCTCACAAATCACAAACCAACCAACAGGAGATTTACACCTCCTACCATACAATGCCTCAAAAGGTGCCATACTAACACTAGAATGATAGCTAATGTTGTAACCAAACTCCACCAAAGGTAGATGCTCAACCCAATTGCCACCATAATCAATCACACAAGCCCAAAGCATATCCTACAATGTTAGAGTAGTTATCTCATTTTGCCCATCTATCTGTGGGTGGAAAGCAGTACTCAGACTAACTTTAGTCCCCAACCCTTTCTAGAAAGATTGCCAGAAGTGAGATGTAAATTGTGTTCCACGATCAGAAATAACAGAAACAGGCACCCCATGCAGCTTCACAATCTACTGAAGATATAGCTTCGTGTAATCTTCCACTGATAAGGTAGTCCGTACATGCAAAACAGTGGGAAGACTTATTCATCCTATCCACGATGACCCAAATCGAATCATAATAATTTTGAGAAAAAGGAAGACCAGTAACGAAGTCCATCTTTATCACTTTCCATTTCCACTTGGACAATTCAATTTCTTGATACAACCCTCCTGGCCTCATGTGCAAAATCTTAACCTGTTGACACACCATGCACTTGGCCATAAAATCAGCCACATCTCTCTCCATGCCATTCCACCAATATATCTCCTTGAGATCATGATACATCTTAGTTGAGATGGGATAAAAACATAGCACGATTCATGCGCCTCATCCAAAATCTTTTTTCGCAACCCATCGACATCAGGAGAACACAACCTCCCTTTGTACTGTAAAGTACCATCACCACTGATCTCAAATACCATTAACTTTTGACCACCAACGTCACTCTATATTTTCATCAAGATAAGATATAGAACTTGATTCTCCTTAATCCCCGCACCAAGAGACCATCGAACCACTTTTGTCACCATCACACCACCATCCTTGGAGTCCAAGAGAAGAACTCCATGATTAGAAAAGCGGTAAATATCCTTCACCAATTCCTGCTTTCCTTCCTTCACATGAGCCAAACTCCCCATAGATAACCTTCTAAGAGCATCACCAACCATGTTAGACTTACCTAGGTGGTAGTGAAGACTCATATCATAGTCTTTGAGAAGCTCAAGCCATCTCCTCTGATTAAGCTCCCTTCGAGTGAACACATAATATAGACTCTTATGATAAAAAAAGATATCCACGTGCACACCATACAAATAATGCCGCCATATTTTCAAAGAAAACACAACCACCAACAGCTCCAAATCATGAGTAGGTTAATTTCTCTCAAGTACCTTCAACTGCCTGGAAGAATAGGCAAATATGAGTTTCCAGTTTTAGTCCCCCCAGGACCTCCACCTTTCATGGCTTTGCTACACATCCCTCTATTATTGCCTAATTAAAACAACTACAAGGAAAATAATCAATCCACTTACCATTTATTAACTAAGGCCATTTAGTGGTAGTATCATCATACCGACCATACTTGCAAGTACTATCCATAGCCAACCATATATAGGTTTAAGGGGACTTCCAAGTGCCATTCAATTTAACATATTAAACCACTTGGGGGATTACATGTACCCTTTAATCATAACCATTTAGAAATTTACCTTTCCAAACCATATAAACCATTCATAATTCCTTTACCAAGTCTTAAAACAAGCAAGAGTTCCATTAAAATACTCAATGCAATGAAAACATTACTATAGCCATTTTGTCAAACACATTAGGGGTATAATATAACCAAAACCAATTCCAATTACCATTAAAATATTCCCATGCAATATGATTATCCAAGACCATCATTAATGCACATAAAACATAATTAAAACCATAATCAACAATTTAATATCAAAAACCCCTATTCATATTTGAAAACCAAAATCACACATAATGAAGTCATGAAAACATTCATAAAAACCATGATTTTAGTTAGAATTAATAATAAGGAAATAGAACATGCCTTAAACCAAGATGATGATGGAAGGAAATCATCATGACAAGCCCGAAATCAATCCTTTAGTTGAAACACTAGCTTCTATTGCCCAAAAGCTTTTGAGAGAATTATAGAGTGTTTAGAAGAGTTTCTAAGTGTTAATGAATGAAATAATAGGGTAACTAACCTTCCAAGTAGGTTAGAAGTAGTATGACCTTATAAGAATAAGTGGGGAAATGTTCAGAATACCCCCATTTAAGTTGTACAAAATCTCGACTGAGGGACACGACTGACCCTCATGAGTTATACCCTCCAATACGAGTGGTACCCTCTAGTTGTATCCTAGCCTCAACCTTTGGATCCAATACTGTCCAGTATACGACTCATCTAACCAAGTCATATCCAAGGCATACGATCCATACCCTTTATCCATATCCCTGGAAGATTTAAATCCAAAGAAGATTTAGACTCTGTCCACCATACGAGTCCTTGGTACAATTCGTACCCTGACTTACGGCTCATGGTGAGCCACTCGTACTCAAATCCAACATAAGCAACTAAGTCTAAGATTAAGTTAAGGATCCAAACGATCCATTTCCACCAATACAACTCGTACTGCTAAGTGGCATCCATTCCAGTAACCAAAATCCATCCCACCAACCAACACTGGTTAGTGTACGACTAGACCTTACCATTCATACCTCAATTTATATCTCGTACCCTCGAGTCTTATTAGGTCCAAAGATCAAAATTCTAGAAAATTTTCTAAGGTCCAAAAACTAGGGTGTTTCAAAGATCATAAAACATGGATAATTAAGCATATGAATAAGCTTAGTAAGCCACAACACTTAGTTTCTAAAATTTTTACTTTTATTCTTTCTTGTGGGAGATTATTCTAACTGACATAAACCATGTGAGCTACCGTGGAATCCAATGCCATACCCACATTGGGGAGAGCTATTCGACCCTTCCAATAGGAATAGAACCTTAACTTAAGTGATAACTATACTTCATCCATATTGGGAAAAAGCTTATCCTACGGTGGTTTATAGTTTCCAGAAATTTAGTATACGCTCAAATACATTCTCTTCTCGGTGCTAAATACTACTCCCAGACTGCATATCTACTCATACTTAAGAAATCCACCATAAATAGCATAAGAGTTTATAGATTGAAAACCAATTAGGCTTTTTTTTTACTCTAAATCATACTCAAGATGAACAATCTGTGGATTTCAGGTCTTATCTTTAGATCAAAAGATCAAGCTTTCTTGAATCATGTTATATTGCATATGAATGGAGCTTTACAATCTTTAAACTTTCTCATAAACTTAATGTTTCTTCTTAAATCTTGAAACTCTTATTTTCTTTAATAACACTTATAACAAAATATCACGCTCAATACCCATATAAAAATCTTTCATCAGACTCCCAAATCAAAGTAATAAAATTCAAAGCACAATAGTAATCTTAAAGTTCAAAATATGAATAGATGTAACCTTTATTCATCTTTAGTATGAAATCATAAGACAATGGTATACTTCAATACATGAGAATTTAAGGGATGATCCCTAATATAAAACATATAAATTCAATCTTAAAATCATACTTTTAGGCCACAAGGATGGAAGATTAACCTTGTTCGAAACCCCGCATACATGGAATTGCTTGATTTGTGAAGAAGACTGATAATGCTCAATCTACAGCTCTCGTTTGAGTGTAAAGCGGTCGTTAGCAAATATAGAACCCAACCTGGGTTGGGTGTCGATCCCACAGGGAATAGCTTGGCCAACAAGTAAGTAAAATTACTAAACTTTTGGTGCAAGTCTCGTAGGAAGGGGGATTCTTGTTTTGCAAGTAATGTAAACAAAAGCTGAAAATAATAAAGTAAGAAGAGAGAGATTGTTACGTTGGTTGTAAACAATGAGAATTGAAGCGTTAGGGTTATGTCCACCTTCTGAGGTATACGTCTCTATTGGCTATGAGTGTGTAGAATTCTGACATGCAATTGCTTATAGAGGATTGTAGTCGATGGTAAATCCAAGCGTCTCTCGACCTAAATAAGGACTATTTCACTTTAACACTCTCGAGCTTAAAGCATGTCTAACGGTACAAATTCTCCAAGAGGTTAGTCCAGTTACGGCACTAGCTTTTTAATAGGAAAGGGTGTCCTACTACCTTGACATTATCTCTTTTCCAAACAAATAACTTTTCTATCGAACAAGTTAAATGTTAGACTGGCGTATTCTTGCGTTTGCAACCGCAAAGAATGTAGATTAAGATGAAGAGAATAATGATATAAGCAATATACGTGCCTCGAACTCACAAACTCACAGCAATAGATAGTAACTCATTCGGCTTTCATAACCCCAACAGAGAGGTTTAGTTACCCATGAATGCGAAGGAAATCACGATTGACATTGTTATTATATCACGATATTGAGTAATGGCGTGTAGATCAAGTGATAGGCGTGAGGCGTGATTCCTTAGCAAGTAACGATTCTCTTGTTGTGGAGTTTAAGAATAGAAGAGTAGATTAGAAGTGTTTGTAGTGGAAAATGAGAGGGATGGAAGAAAATTAATTGTTGAATGATGAATGTAAGATTTCTTGTTGAATGATGAATGTCAGATTCCTTGTTGAATGATGAATGTCAGATTCCTCTTGAAATCTCTAGCATGATAGGGTATTTATAATACCCATATCCTACTCCTACTAAGCTAATGAAATAAATAACCAAATCCTACTAGACTAATGAAATCCTTAACCCGAATGTACTAGGTTAAGGTAACATTATCATAATCCACATAAAATAATGAAATACATAACCTAATTGTACTAGGTTAATGTATCATTGTCAAAATCCAGCTTTGTGTCTGTAAGTCCCCAAAGTCTTCAGAATTGCTGTTTTAGCCCAGGACAGATTTTCCATGCAGCAGTTTTGGTCCTTTAGGCGTCCCACTTCCTTCTCCTTCGTTCGTGAGCTTTCTTTTGCGTCAAGTTAGCCATAAAATGCTGTATTTTGCATCATTTATACCTGAAACTTTCCTAGTTATGTTCGTTAGCTCATTTACGGGAAAAAGTACTAAAAGTGCATGAAATATATAATTTGCTCTCAAAACTAGGCTAAAATATGGGCAAAATATATTGATATAAGCGTGTAAATCCGCCTATCATCAAAGACCTGTACCTTTAAACTTTAGAGATGACTTGGTGAAAGAAACCCTAATCTTATTGTTCTTGATGATAGGAGGAGAAAAGATGTTAATTGACTAAAGGATAAAGGAAAATAACTCCTGTTTGGGGTTATAGGTAGTGGGTTGGGAGTTATATGAGGGGAAAAGACCAAAAAACCCTTTAGCTGAACCTTACAGAAATTGATCACGAATCATCACGAGTCAACCATACGACTCATACGATAAGGGTATGAGTTGGATTAGTAACTCGTAAGCTTGGCAGTGGAAAAGATAGCACACAGTGGTCAAAATACGAGTGGTAACTTATGAATCTTTACTTGTTTAAAGATGGATCTCCAATGCACTTCTTAAGAATAGAAACATAGAACACTGGGTGAACCGCAGCTAACTCTAATGGAAGGTTTAATTTGTAAGCAACCTCTCCTACCCGCTTCACTATCTTATATGGACCAAAAAATCCAGGACTCATCTTCCCTTTTTTATGCGATCCAAGCCACGAAGACTCAAATCTAGACATGGAAAAGTAAAGGTAGAAGGATAGGATGACGATGATAGAAATATAGATAATAAAAGGGAAATCAAATGGTGTTTCAAACCATAAAATCTCCCTTAATGGACTACCAATTAGTACCTAACTCTAACATGATAGCAAAGGGGATTAAATCTCGCTTACAAACAACATTTATAGTCAAGGTTCAACATCGGCTTTTCCAAGCACTAAAAACACACCCATGGATTTTCATGAATACATCATGTAATATCAAAAACAAAACTTAACCAAGGAAGAGAAGACCTAAATCTATATATTTATAGACTAGTACAAGGCCCAAAATTGACCCACAAGCAGAATTACAAAAATAACCTCAAGGGTGATTTTCAACTATTGACTTCATCACTAGTCAACACTTTAGTCATAACCAAGTGATAAGTCATCACTTTAGTAGTAAACCTTAATAGAAGGTCATCTTCAGCTGAAAACTCATTACCTAAGTTATCAGTAAGGTGATAAATCTCACCTAAGTCATCAGTTAGGTGATAGGTCATTACCTAAGTCATCAGTAACTTGAGAAGTTATCAACCAAGTCGTTACCTCTAGGCAGAATGTTATTTGTTACTTATTTTGCTCCCAAGCAATCAACCATACATGCTATTAATTTTTTAGGAGCTCAAGTCCTCTAAGTGTATTCTTAAATTCCTTGGGTGATTATGGTTTGTACCTCCTCAAGTTGGCCTGGAAAAATAGGTTTAAAAGCTTTCATGGATATTTGGCTTACATCATCCTCCCTTTCTTGAAAAGGAATCGTCCTCGAATCTAAACCTTGCAAAATCAAAGAAAGGACAAACAAGCACCATATCCTCATGCCATGAGGGTTAGGAGTAGAAAAACAATCACATTATCATGCCAAGGTTGCACATACAGCATACAGCATACAAATACCAGCACCCCACACTTAGACTGGACACACTGCCTTCAGTGGAAAATAAATAAGGAGAACCCTATTAGTCGGACTCTTCCTATATGTCTGGGGTCATACCCCCTGTATTGGAATCATCATCAGAGTCGTCGTCATCAGAGTTTTCCTCCACGTCTGAGTCTGGCAGTCGACGATTATCGTCAGTCTGTACATCATCATCGAGAGGTTCCTCAAAATGTACCCCTACTCCATACATAGCCCGCGCATGCTCATTTATCGGGTAGTCATAATCCAACTGCTGAAGCTCTGCATCAGTCGGAACCCGACCCCCACTCATCATGGTAAACCGAGTCATGCCATATAGATGGCGAAAGAAACTTTCATCCCGAGCATGTCTTTCTGCAGTGGTAAGGTTGATGCCATGACCAGTTTCAGGCTCTTTAACTTTCGTAAGATCAACCTTCTTCGGGTTGTGTGGAAGCTTATGATCTGCAGGTTCCTCTTCAATGTGCTCCTTCCTTCAGATCGCAGTCAACAAATTGCCAAAGCTGAAATGAGACCTTTTGTGCAGCCTAGCCTTACGCATTGACGATCGTATAACCGCACCAATGTAGATAGGAATATTAGTCATCAGAGCGTACACCAAGCATACTCTATCACGTGTGATCTTTGTGTACTGTGTCCCAGGAATCAGGCAAGAGTTGACTATCCTCAACCATATACGAGCTTCTCTGTTCAAGGAAGCATACGGGAAGGTATTGTGCCGACCGTTATCCTTGTGACGAATCCACCGGGCCATGGACCTTGTTCCGTACAGTGTGTGTCTAATTGCCCTGTAGGGCCGTCTGTGATAAACTTCCTTGAGCGGTGATAAACCTCCTTTCCAAGACTTCACATTCCTTTCCCTTAAGAGTAATCTCATCTTCCAAGAAGAGATTTCCATCTTTAGGAGGAATGGTGTCACACCATAGTATGTTGGCATATAGGTTATAGCCTCCACGATAAGCTATACCTTCAACATTATTCGCACTACTAGGTTCATTAGGAGTGATTGTACCATCTTCAAACATGCTATTGTACTTAAAGTGATAAAGATATATCTTGGAGAGAGATTTATAACATGTATGTTCACTTTTAAAAGACAACTATCAAGTTCAAAAGAAGTTTAAAACACATAATCATCCCTATGAATAAGACAATCGATAAGATCTTCATTAGGAGACATGCGCAAAGGGTCACTCCTATCTTCTTGACCAATATTTTCAATTTCATCACTTACTTAAGAATCATTAATCATATCACATGTATCTTCAAGTGGTGGACTAGTTTTGCACACAAGTTGATCAACATAATTTCCACAAGATAATGTACTATCATTCAACACAAAGGCCTCAACATTAGGTGTACACAAATTGACCATACAAAAAGAGTCAATTAGGTCATCAATAGGATTAACTAGTGTATCCACGCTCATGATATGTACATCATCATTACGAGGCAAAGAATCACTAGAGTCATAAATAAGTAAGCTACTACTCACACTCAATGGGTTACTAGCCTCACAATTATTATTCACATGTACAAAAATGTAAGAGTTAGCTATGTTACCTTAAAATTCTTGAGAAGAGTCTTCTTCTCCTTGGTGTGAAGGTCCCCCATGAGATTTAGAATCATCTAAGATTTCCCTCGTCAAGTTTTCAAAGGGAATCTTCTCTTTTATCACTTGTTCACCTCCACTTGCCATGTTGGTACCTACACACATGTCTTTATTAAAAGAAGGGCAAACGATGTTAGCTTAGGTTTGTGGAAACCCCATCACTTCACTCCTCACAACCTCTCCTTTTTCCTCTCTTAGGTTGCCATTTTGAACTCCCTTACTCCTCTCAAATTTTTGTCTCTCATTTTTATTTGGCTTGAAGTAAGTGGCCACAACTCCTTGAGATTTGGGAAATGGATGGAAAGAGATGATTTCCCCATTGGTCCTTTACAATCTTAGGCCAATTGTGTACATTTGGAACCTTATGTTGTGCAAACCAATTGGAACACAAGCATAGATATCAATGTTTCAAGGGGAAGATATCACATCACATATCCTCATAGTACCTACATTGGATAAAAGAAACCCTCACTCTCTCAGTAACCTTATACCTATCACCAAAGTATGGAATAAGTAGAGGTTCTTGAGGTATTCCTAAATGGTCAACCATGGGTGGAATGATGTAGTTTCTGTAGCACCAATCATCTAGCACAAAGATCCATCCCGGAACCCCGCAAATGCTTTGTCTTTCCAGAGTGAACGTTTTTTCTTGAATCAACATTGTAAAGCATCATAAACCCCAATGGTACATGGGAACCCCTAATGATTTCCTTCATGGAACTCCATGTTTGGTTAGACTTTCTTTTGATATCGCACCAAATTGATGTCAGACCTCAAATATGTTGAGTGGAACATGTAGCTTTTTTAAATTCATTCATATCATAATCCTCAAAGATCCTTTCACACTTCCATTCCCAATCAAGTTACCTTTTGGGACCCGACTACCTTATGATGATAGGTAGGGTAGAAAGATCATGAATTCTACTATACCCTCCATTTTGACCTTGCTTCCCGCTTCTACAAGTTTGGGAACTAGAATAAGAAGAATAAGATCTAGTAGCCTTAGACTTTGTTGATGGATACTCTCTTATTTCCTTAGGACAACCTCCATTATAGCTAACATAACCATTCACACCACTTCTACTTTGATAAGAAGTACTACAAGGTAAGGAATATGAATCTTCATAGTCCACATGTGCACTCTCACCATGACTCTTAGAAGGTACATAAAAGAGAATGTTATACTTTGCATTGTCTTGATATTCAAAATGGGAAGTGTTGTACTTCTCACATGCCTCATCTTCCTTATAAGAACCCTCACAGGGCACTTCATCATATCTATATTCATTATAAGAAGTAGGGTCATCATTTATCTCATATTCTCCTTTAGAATAGTAACCCTCATTCTCATCCATATCTTGATCATGACTATTTTTATAGCCCCCATACTCTCCATCATCTTCATAGCCATAACTATCTTCACCACAATCATAGTCGCCCATACCGTAGTCATAATTATCCAAGGCCACTGAAGACATGTTCTCCTTATATCATCGTGTACCAACAAAATAAACAAAAAAGATTAGTAGTAAAGTACCTCACCAATACTCATAATAATCTCACCTTTGTGATCCACACAATTGGAGTGGTGAATGTTGAAAGTTGCTTATACTCTGGTGGATAATAAGGTATCAATCTCTAGTTTGCGGATGGAATGGATTCTTTTTTGACCTACTCAAAGAAATAAAAATCTACTTATAGACTTGAACCAAAAAATTTACAACGAATTAAAACTAGAAAAGCACAAATGAAATAGGATGAAGAAAGAAAATGGACACATAAACTAATTCACGACTAAGTAGGATGAGTACTAGTTGTTAATTAGCATTTAGAATCAATAAAAGAAGTCTAAGAATCAAAGAAAAGAAACTAAGAATCTAAAAGTGAGCATACTAAAATTTTGTCCAAGTTGATGACTAGGTTGACGACTAGGATGGTAGTCGTCACTTGGTTAACAAGTTGTCACTCTTGTCATCAACCTTAGGAAGAATAGGGGTTGGGTTGTCTTTAGGTGATGACTAGGTTGATAAGTCGTCACTTAGTTGATTGCTTTTCAAGGTTGTCGTCAACCCTAAAGTAGAATAGGACTTGAAGGATACCTTAGGTGACGACTAGGATGATAGGTCGTCACCTTCTTGATGACTAGAGTGATAGGTTGCCACTTAGTTGATTACTAGGTTGACAACTTATCACCTAGTTGATGACTAGGCTAATGACGAATCAGTAAGTTGATTGCTTTTCACTGAAGTCATCACCCTTAACTAGCATGCATTCCATGTCTTTAATGTGTGAATGAAAAGGTCTAGAGGGTCTTCAAATGTTTTCTCCTTCTTTGGATGACCTAGATATCTTCCTTGAAGATTATACAAGGCTTTGAATTCTTCAATAATAGATCAATCACTCTTGATATCCTTGAATTCCTTGTGGTCCCTCTTTAGTACTCTCTTTTGTTCCCTTCCTTTAGAATATTCCTTCTTGATGCTATTTGATTTTTTTCTCTCTTTGGAAGAATAGAATATCCTTCAGAATAAACAAGTACAACACCTTTCTCTCACTTCCTTTTTGGATCAAAGACACACCTTTTGAATGTTCTTCTTTAATAATATTTGAAGAACATTCAAAATTGACCCTTATGCAAATGAATCCAGAATTCGATAAAATTCAAAACCCAAGATCACTTCAACTCCCCAAACATAATACCATCAATTTTAAGCTCAAAATCCAACCAAAAACTCTCTAATTTGAGAACCCACCTCCAAGTTTCTTTAACTCAAGCTCCAACAATGGTGGATGACTCAAATCAACCCGGAATAAACTCAACTCTTGAATTTTGAATCAAGTAGTGCTAGGGAACACAAATCCAGAACAGGAAGCTCAAAATGACATAAAAAAAAACTAACAGTAGGAAAAACACTAAAAACATTTTTGGGACTATTTTTCTTTTTCTTTTTTTAACTATTTTGTGATTTTCAAGATAACAAACCCAAGACTAGAATCTTGGGAATGATCCTAAGCTTGACTCTAATACCAAATAATGTTATCCGAGCCACAATGACTCAAATCTAGACATGAAAAAGTAATTATAGAAAGATAGGATGACGATGATAGAAAGATAGACACAAAATTGATAACAAAAGGGCAATAAAATGGTGTTTCAAACCCTAAAACCTCCCTTAATGGACTACCAATTAGCACCTAACTCTTACATGGATAAAAGGGGCTTAAATCTACCTTACAACCAACATTTCTAGTCAAGGTTCAACATTGACTTTTCCAAGCATTCAAAATACTCCCATGGAGTTTTTATGAATACATCATGTAATATCAAAAACAAAACTTAAATAAGGAAGAGAAGACCTAAAGCTATCCATTTATAATCTAGTGCAAGGCGCAAAAGTGACCCATGAGAAAAATTACAAAAATAACCTCAAGGGTGATTTTCAACTGATGACTTAGTCACTAGTCATCACTTTAGTCATCAACCAAGTGTAAGTCATCGCTTTAGTTGTATCCCTTAATAGAAGGTTATCTTCAGCAGACAAGTCATCACTTGCGTCATCAGTAAGGTGATAAGTCATCAGTTAGGTGATAGGTTGTCACCTAAGTCATCAGTAAGGTGATATCATTAACCAAGCTATCACCTTTAGGAAGAATGTTATTTGTTACTTCTTTTCCTCCAAATCAATCAACCATACATGATATTATTGGTTTAGGAGATCAAAGAAGGTCCTCCAAGTGTATTCTTAAATTCCTTGGGTGATTATGGTTTGGACCTCCTCAAGTTGGCCTTGAAAAATAGGTTCAAAAGCATTTATGGCTATTTGACTTAAATTACTTTCTTTCCAAATCATATTCATAGGAGAAACTTTCAAGAATACCTAATCCCCTACTTCAAACTAGAGCTCTCTCTTCTTTACATCTGCATATGACGTATGACGACTTAGAGCAGTCTTTAATCTTTCATGAATTAACTTAAACTTTTCCATAGCTTCAAGAATAGAATCTAGCCAAATCAACGCCACTTCACCAACTTCAAACTATCCTATGGGTGATCTACACCTACATCCGTACAATACTTCAAATGGAGCCATCTAAATGCTAGTGTGATAACTATTATTTTAAGAAAACTCAATCAAAGGTAGATGGTCATTCAAAATTCCTTTAAAGTCTAAAACATATGCCCTCAGCATGTCTTCTAATGTCTGGATTATTGATACGCCCAAATTACAACTCTCGTTAGAAAATGTAAGCGGTCGCTGTCAAATATAGAACCCAACTGGGTTGGGTGTCGAATCCCACAGGGAATACTCTGGTCACTAAGGGTTGCAATTATTAGTAGACTGTTGGTCGAAAATTCCAAGGACAAAAGGGGGGTTTGGTTTAGGCGTGAACTAATATTATCAAAGTAACAATGGAACGATTTGCGTAGTAAGATTTAATCACAGAGATTGATAAGTTAGGGTTATGTCCACCTTATAAGTTCTACTTCTCTATTAACTATGAGTAACGCGGAATTTAGACATGCATGCACTTATAGAGGATCGTATTCTAATTCTAAATCCAAGTGTTTCTCAACCATCAAGGATTTATTTCGCTTTAGCTCTCCCGAGCCTAAAGTGTATAACAAATGGTACAAATTCTCCAAGAAGTTAATCCGGTTAAGGCATTAACGTGTAAATAGGGGTTGGAAACCCTATTTCCTTGTCACACTCTCTTTTCCAAACATGCAACTTTTCTCTCGAACAAGTTAATGCTATAATGGCGTATTCTCTATGTTTGAAACCATAAGAATTTAATTAAAACGAAGAGAGTAATGATATAAGTAGCATACACATCAAGAATTCACAAACTCATAGCAACAAATAGTATCTTACAAGGTTTCCATAACCCTAACAGAGATGTTTAGCTACTCATGAGTACAACGGAAATCAAAGAAGACATCATCATCATACCAAAGTTAGAATAATCTCACGATGGGGATGAAGTTGGCGTCAAACAAGAGGTTGACGTTTTTCTTCCCTTTAGCCGTTCGTGTAGCCTTAGCGTTTTTCTCCGTCTTAAACTTACAGAATCTGTAATCTGAATAATGAAAAGTGCTGAATAATAATGATCGAATCAATGCTGAAAAATTCAGCAAATAAGGTTTTTATAATATCCTTGTCCTACTAAGTTACTGCTGCATCCCTAAGTATTTAGAAATACTGATTTTGACCGGGACAAGTTCTCCATGCATCACATTCAGTCCACAAGCTTCCAAAAGCTGCCTTCCCTCTTATGTGAAGTTTCCCTTTGCTGCCCAAAGGTCCACAAAGTGCTGAAATCGTCATCATTAATACCTGAAAAACATGCTAATCACATAGGTTAGCTCACTTAAAGGAAAATGAACTAAAAGTGCAGGAATTATATATTTTATCCTCCAAACTTTGCTAAAATATGGGTAAATTATGGTTCTTAGGGGTATAAATACGCCCAACATCACCACCCCACACTTAAAGCTTTGTTCTTCCTCGAACAAAATATTACGTCCATGCAAACACCTAACTAGTATTTCACAATAGCAACACAAAATGTTCAACAAGACATGCACGACAATTATTAACAGAGAGTAGGTTTCTTGATCACTACTAGAAACAATTCAACCTCCAACATAGACTCGTGAGGGTGGTTAATTCGTATCCACAAGTTAAGCCACAAAGAATCATATAACACTACCCAAAAATCATCAACCATGTGTGTCTCACACAAGATATTACCCATGATCACTCACAGTTTTGCAATTTTCAAAACATGGGTATAAGACTCTCCTTGCTCTCACTTCTCACAAAGAATTCTTATGTTGCAACTGATGACCATAGGCTTGCCCTTAGTGTAATACTTTACTAATATCAGAATGCTAAGCTTAGGATCAAATAGGTCTTTACAGGTTGTAATGTAGGCTAAGGGAAAAGTAGGACTATTTTGGCCAGAAATAGTGACTATGTTCCCTAAGCGCTTTAATACACTACAATATGTCTTATACACCAACTCTTAACAACCACTCTACCTTCCTTTCATCTACCAAACCCTTTTCACCCAATTTTTTATTCAATCATAAACACAACTATTTTTTTATTTTTCTATTTCTTTTTTTTTCTCTTTTCTCTTTTTTTTTTATAAAACACCTCTATGATAGCCACTCTTTTTCATAACAATTTCAAGTACCAATACACTCTGAGGCATCACTCTCACCCAATTTCCTCTTATTTTGTCACATGACTCTATAATTTAAAGCGCTTAGGAATTTGGATCAAATTATGGTCTTGAAAAAAAATGGATTAGGCTACATATGAGGTTGTCAAAGAAAATAGCTAAAGGCTCAAAGGGGGTTAACTAGGATAATGTACAAAGGTAGGTAAAAAAAAGGTAAAAAATTACAGGCTGCCAAAGAAATGCCTAAATCATCTCCTAAACTCACACTCTTTATTTCGCTTTACACACACACCAGGCAAGTTCTAGCATCAGTCACAACACAGAATATACTATAACCTCACACACACAAGGCACATGGTCAACTTTATTGGGAGCAGTATAGACTCTTGACCCAACAGATGAATGAATTAAACCACACAATTATCACATAGTGAGTCACACTTAGATCCTAAATGTCTCAATAGTAATGAATTAGCACAAACTCTTGTTATAATACCATGTCGTCTATCAGAATAATTTCATGCAAAATATAAAAAAAATTCAACCATAGTGTTGCAAAGAATGTAGATTAAGATGAAGAGAATAATGATATAAGCAATATACGTGCCTCGAACTAACAAACTCACAGCAATAGATAGTAACTCATTCGGATTCCATAACCCCAACAGAGAAGTTTAGTTACCCATGAATGCGAAGGAAATCACGATTGACATTGTTATTATATCATGATATTGAGTAATGGCGTGTAGATCAAGTGATAGGCGTGAGGCGTGATTCCTTAGCAAGTAACGATTCTCTTGTTGTGGAGTTTAAGAATAGAAGAGTAGATTAGAAGTGTTTGTAGTGGAAGATGAGAGGGATGGAAGAAAATTAATTGTTGAATGATGAATGTAAGATTTCTTGTTGAATGATGAATGTCAGATTCCTTGTTGAATGATGAATGTCAGATTTCTCTTGAAATCTCTAGCATGATAGGGTATTTATAATACCCATATCCTACTCCTACTAAGCTAATGAAATAAATAACCAAATCCTACTAGACTAATGAAATCCTTAACCCGAATGTACTAGGTTAAGGTAACATTATCATAATCCACATAAAATAATGAAATACATAACCTAATTGTACTAGGTTAATGTATCATTGTCAAAATCCAGCTTTGTGTCTGTAAGTCCCCATAGTCTTCAGAATTGCTGTTTTAGCCCGGGACAGATTTTCCATGCAGCAGTTTTGGTCGTTTAGGCGTCCCACTTCCTTCTCCTTCATTCGTGAGCTTTCTTTTGCGTCAAGTTAGCCATAAAATGCTGTATTTTGCATCATTTATACCTAAAACTTTCCTAGTCATGTTCGTTAGCTCATTTACGAGAAAAAGGACTAAAAGTGCATAAAATATATAATTTGTTCTCAAAACTAGGCTAAAATATGGGCAAAATATATTGATATAGGCGTGTAAATCCGCCTATCATCAAAGACCTGAACCTTTAAACTTTAGAGATGACTTGGTGAAAGAAACCCTAATCTTATTGTTCTTGATGATGGGAGGAGAAAAGATGTTAATTGACTAAAGGATAAAGGAAAATAACTCCTGTTTGGGGTTATAGGTAGTGGGTTGGGAGTTATATGAGGGGAAAAGACCAAAAAACCCTTTAGCTGAACCTTACAGAAATTGATCGCAAATCATCACGAGTCAACCATACGACTCATACGATAAGGGTATGAGTTGGATTAGTAACTCGTAAGCTTGGCAGTGGAAAAGATAGCACACAGTGGTCAAAATACGAGTGGTAACTTATGAATCTTTACTTGTTTAAAGATTGATCTCCAATGCACTTCTTAAGAATAGAAACATAGAACACTGGGTGAACCGCAGCTAACTCTAATGGAAGGTTTAATTTGTAAGCAACCTCTCCTACCCGCTTCACTATCTTATATGGACCAAAAAATCCAGGACTCATCTTCCCTTTTTTATGCGATCCAAGCCATGAAGACTCGAATCTAGACATGGAAAAGTAAAGGTAGAAGGATAGGATGACGATGATAGAAATATAGATAATAAAAGGGCAATCAAATGGTGTTTCAAACCATAAAATCTCCCTTAATGGACTACCAATTAGTACCTAACTCTAACGTGACAGCAAAGGGGATTAAATCTCGCTTACAAACAATATTTATAGTCAAGGTTCAACATCGGCTTTTCCAAGCACTAAAAACACACCCATGGATTTTCATGAATACATCATGTAATATCAAAAACAAAACTTAACCAAGGAAGAGAAGACCTAAATCTATATATTTATAGACTAGTACAAGGCCCAAAATTGACCCACAAGCAGAATTACAAAAATAACCTCAAGGGTGATTTTCAACTATTGACTTCATCACTAGTCAACACTTTAGTCATAACCAAGTGATAAGTCGTCACTTTAGTAGTAACCCTTAATAGAAGGTCATCTTCAGCTGAAAACTCATTACCTAAGTTATCAGTAAGGTGATAAATCTCACCTAAGTCATCAGTTAGGTGATAGGTCATTACCTAAGTCATCAGTAACTTGAGAAGTTATCAACCAAGTCGTTACCTCTAGGCAGAATGTTATTTGTTACTTATTTTGCTCCCAAGCAATCAACCATACATGCTATTATTTTTTTAGGAGCTCAAGTCCTCTAAGTGTATTCTTAAATTCCTTGGGTGATTATGGTTTGTACCTCTTCAAGTTGGCCTGGAAAAATAGGTTTAAAAGCTTTCATGGATATTTGGCTTACATCATCCTCCCTTTCTTGAAAAGGAATCGTCCTCGAATCTATACCTTGCAAAATCAAAGAAAGGACAAACAAGCACCATATCCTCATGGCATGAGGTTTAGGATTAGAAAAAACAATCACATTATCATGCCAAGGTTGCACATACAGCATACAGCATACAAATACCGGCACCCCACACTTAGACTGGACACACTGCCTTCAGTGGAAAATAAATAAGGAGAACCTGATTAGTCGGACTCTTCCTCTATGTCTGGGGTCATACCCCCTGCATCGGAATCATCATCAGAGTCATCGTCATCAGAGTTTTCCTCCACGTTTGAGTCTGGCAGTCGACGATTATCGTCAGTCTGTACATCATCATCGAGAGGTTCCTCAAAATGTACCCCTACTCCATACATAGCCCGCGCATGCTCATTCATCGGGTAGTCATAATCCAACTGCTGAAGCTCTGCATCAGTCGGAACCCGACCCCCACTCATCATGGTAAACCGAGTCATGCCATATAAATGGCGAAAGAAACTTTCATCCCGAGTATGTCTTTCTGCAGTGGTAAGGTTGATGCCATGACCAGTTTCAGGCTCTTTAACTTTCGTAAGATCAACCTTCTTCGGGTTGTGTGGAAGCTTATGATCTGCAGGTTCCTCTTCAATGTGCTCCTTCCTTCAGATCGCAGTCAACAAATTGCCAAAGCTGAAATGAGACCTTTTGTGCAGCCTAGCCTTACGCATTGACGATCGTATAACCGCACCAATGTAGATAGGAATATTAGTCATCAGAGCGTACACCAAGCATACTCTATCACGTGTGATCTTTGTGTACTGTGTCCCAGGAATCAGGCAAGAGTTGACTATCCTCAACCATATACGAGCTTCTCTGTTCAAGGAAGCATACGGGAAGGTATTGTGCCGACCGTTATCCGTGTGATGAATCCACCGGGCCATGGACCTTGTTCCGCACAGTGTGTGTCTGATTGCCCTGTAGGGCCGTCTGTGATAAACCTCCTTGAGCGGTGATGGATCCACAGATGGAAGGCCCAGAAAAGAGATGAAGAACTCTGCATTCAGTTGCAAGACTTGGCCCCGAATCTTTACTTCACTTTCGGTAGTCTTTGGGTACCAATTGGCATATAACTCTCGTGTTAGATCAAGATTGCATTCCCCCGTATCTCAGAAAATGAAATCAAGATTTAGTGCCATGATTTTAGCCAAAATACGGGGCTCTCTCTTTGCTAGACTCTCCTTCTGCATCAAATCCATGTGAACATAATTTTTTACTTTGTTATTCTTGTACCACTCCTTTCCTTCCTCCTCTAGGACCCATTTTATCCCGAAAGTGCGTCGAGGCACTTGCAAAGAGGAGGACTCAGCTTTCTCTTTTCTTGATCGTTTCTGACCTTTCTGTGAGGTGGACACTTTTTCTTTTCCTTGTCGTCCTTTTGGAGCCATTCTACCTGAGATCAAAATAGAGTCATGTTAGTTTCATCTCGGAAGATTCACTATAATCGAACAACAACCAGTGATGGCACCACCCCACACTTAATTTGTTGGCACAGACTAATTAAGTTAGTGATGTCGATTACTCAGACTTCGTCGACATACATTTAGGCGATATTTTCTAACAACATGTTTAGCACAGCCATATTTTCATGTAATCTTGACTATCTTTTCCAACTTTATTTCAATGGATTTATGCACTTTTTGAACAAGACTACCACATAGAGTTCTTATCAGGTTATTGCATAGAAATAATCACACCATCATATACTTGTGGTCAATCATAATCCATACCTCGATGAATGATTCATTCAAACATTCAAGCTTACAACGTTCAAGATTACGCATTAACTTCACAATTTCGACTCCATAAAAATATGACAGTGTATAATAATCAAGTACAAGTCGGAACAAAGTCAAGAACGCCCACACGTATTCTTTCACTCAATCTAGATGTATCATAACAAACCAATCATATTCATATCACCAAACACCACTCCAAAATCTAAAATACCATTATAAGCGTAGTATTGCAACAACTACGGGATATAAAAGAATAACTTACTTGGCGATTGTTTGGGAAGATGATCTTGCAAGATTAGATGAGCAAAAAGAAAAATTTTGAGAGATTTGGGAAGCTTAGGCGACGCCTAGGTTAAGCAAACAAGTGCATTTTGTTCTAAGGTTGAAGATCTATTTATAGACTAAGCCATGGGTCGGGTTTGATCCATGTAAAATCGGGTTAGGAGACAAAAAGGCATAAGTAGGCGGCGCCTAATGCTTTGCCTATGCTTAGCATAGGTGGCGCCTTTGTCAATGCCTAGTTGGACATAGGAGGCGCCTTTGTCAATGCCTTGTTGAAACAGTGAGCATAGGCAATGGCATAGGCGGCGCCTATGGTATTGCCTAGATTTACATAGGCGGCGCCTATGGTATTGCCTAGATTTGCATAGGCAATGCCTTGTCCGTTGCCTATGTGAGGCAGTAAGCATAGGCAATGGTATAGGCCTTGCCTTGTCCATTGCCTAGATTTGCATAGGCCTTGCCTTGTCCATTGCCTAGATTAGTATAGGCATTGCCTTGTCTATTGCCTAGATTAGCATAGGCAATGCCTAGATGATAGCATTTGCTCCATCATTCCTACTTTACCACCTTTAGCATGGCTCACTTTCAACTCAAAATTTAGGACCAATCTCCTCCTTTATACATCTTTCACCTATACTTAATCAAAAACAACAAAAAATGATTAGACGGATGGGTTGCCTCCCACCAAGAGCCTTAGTTTTGGTCGTGGCTCGACTCTTCTTTTTGGATTTTTATTTAACAAAAACAAACTCCTAGTAAAACAAAACTATTAAAAATGATGGGTTGCCTCCCATGTAGCGCTTGATTTATTGTCGTGGCACGACATAGTTATCTCGATTACTTTAGACTTCATCGAGATAGACGGTGGCTATACATTTTATCGAGTCAAGTGGACCGATATATGGCTTCACTCATTGGCCATTCACCTTAAAGACACCACCGTCATTGTTTTCTAACTCTACTACTCCAGACGAGTAGACTTGGCTAATTTTAAATGGACCAGACCATCTAGACTTAAACTTACCTAGAAATAGCTTCAGTCTGGAGTTGAAAAGAAGTACCAAATCACCCTTCTGTAAGTTTCGTTGGATAATCCTCTGATCATGGTACTTTTTCATCCATTCCTTGTAGAGGTATGCTCTTTCATACGCGTGTAGACGGAATTCATCCATCTCGTTCAGCTATTCCAATCTCAGATTAATAGCATCATCCCAATTCAGGTTAAGCCGCTTCAACGCCCACATCGCTTTATGTTCGAGCTCGATTGGCAAGTGACAAGCCTTCCCATAAACTATTTGGTAAGGTGACATACCAATTGGTGTCTTGAACGCAGTCCTATAAGCCCATAAGGCATCGTCCAGCTTTCGGGACCAATCCTTCCTACTAGCATTTACAGTCTTAGCAAGGATAAGCTTGATCTCCCGATTAGAAACCTCTACCTGCCCACTAGTTTGTGGGTGGTAAGGTGTAGCTACCTTATGTTGCTTGACCCCATATTTCACCAACACGGCTCTGAACATCTTGTTGCAAAAGTGTGATCCTCCATCGCTTATGATGGTACGTGGTACCCCAAAACGAGAGAAGATATTTCTCTTTAAGAATGCTACAACACGCTTACCTTCATTATCAGCCAGCGCTACCGCTTCGACCCATTTGGATACATAATCCACAGCAACTAGGATATATTTCATCCCAAACGAATTCACAAATGGTCCCATGAAATCAATACCCCATACATCAAATAGCTCCACTTGAAGAATTTTAGACATGGGCATCTCATGGTGCTTTGAAATCGCGCCTGGCCTCTGACACTGATCACATCTTCTCACAAAATCATAGGCATCCTTGAATAATGAAGGACAATAATAGCCGTTTTGCAATACCTTCCTGGCTGTCTGATCACCTGCATGGTGACCCCCAACTTGGGAAGCATGACTTGCTTCCAAGATGCTAGGCACCTCCACATCAGAGATGCATCGCCTAATAACACCATCATCACATCGTCGAAAAAGATACGGTTCATCCCAGGAGTAGTGTTTCACATCATGCATGAACTTTCTCTTTTGATGAAAGGAGAGATTCTCAGGCATCACTTTACTTACCACGTAGTTCGCAAAGTCTGCATACCACGGTAAGTCTTCCACCATAGTGGCTAGGATCTCTTCGTCGGGAAATGCATCATCAATCTCAAGGTCGGGTTGCGCTATGTGCTCACTCTCAAGTCTAGATAGATGATCAGCTACTTGGTTTTTGCAACCTTTTCTATCCTTTACCTCGAAATCAAATTCTTGAAGTAATAACACCCACCGAATTAGCCTTGGATTAGCATCCTTCTTTGCCATTAAATATCTTAGAGCCGCATGATCTGTATGAACCACCACTTTGGTTCCCAACAAGTAAGCACAAAACTTTTTAAAAGCATAAACAACTGCTAGAAGCTCTTGTTCCGTGACGATATAGTTCTTCTGGGATCCATTCAAGGCCTTGCTCGCATAGTATATTGGATGAAATAGCCTTTCTCTTTTCTGACCAAGTACAACACCCAAAGCTACCCCACTTGCATCACACATCACTTCAAACGGTAGAGACCAATCGGGTGCTACAATAATAGGAACTTCAACTAGCTTCCCCTTGAGGCATTTAAATGCCTTCAAGCAATCTTCACTGAAGTCGAACTTTGCATCCTTCTCCAAAATTTTGCATAATGGACTAGCAATCTTGGAGAAGTCTTTAATAAACCTCCGATAAAAACCTGCATGACCGAGGAAACTACGAACTCCCTTTACAGAAATTGGAGGTAGTAGTTTCTCGATAACTTCAATCTTGGCTCGATCCACATCAATTCCTCTTTTAGAGAATTTATGACCAAGAACAATGCCTTTCTTCACCATAAAATGGCACTTCTCCCAGTTTAGCACCAAGTTAAATTCAACACATCTCTGCAACGCCATACTCAGATTTTCCAAGCATGATTCAAACGACTCACCTACTACTGAAAAATCATCCATGAACACCTCAAAGGTGTCTTCAACCATATCAGAAAAAATGGACATCATACAACGCTGAAAAGTGGCAGGTGCGTTACATAACCCAAATGGCATACGTTTGAAAGCAAACGTACCATACGGGCATGTAAAAGTTGTCTTCTCTTGATCTTCAGGAGCAATACAGATCTGATTATAGCCGGAATAACCATATAAGAAACAAAACCATCCCTTCCCTGCCAATCGATCAAGCATTTGGTCCATGAATGGCATTGGGAAGTGATCCTTTAGCGTCCACGAATTCAGTTTCCGGTAGTCCATGCACACTCTCCACCCTGTGACAGGTCTGAGTGGAATTAGCTCATTCTTTTTGTTTGCGACTACCGTCATGCCCCCTTTCTTGGGCACACATTGTACCGGACTCACCCATTTACTGTCGGAGATTGGATACACCACCCCAGCATCTAACCACTTAATAATTTCTTTCTTCACCACCTCTTGCATAGGTGGATTCAAACGATGTTGATGCTCAATTGTGGGCACGCAATCTTCTTCAAGCTGAATCTTGTGCATACATATCCCAGGAGGGATACTAATTATATCAACAATAGTTCAACCGATGGCTCTCTTGTATTTTTTTAGAATAGAGATGAGAGCCGCTACTTGCTGTTCACCTAAATCAGCCGCAATAATAACCGGAAGTGTATCACCACTTCCCAAAAATGCGTACTTCAGGTGGCTGGGCAGCTTTTTCAATTCTAGCACTGGTGGTTCTTCAATGGATGGCTTTGCTGGTGGTGAAGGTCAATTCTTAAGATCAAGGTCCAGCTTCTTAGGAGCATGAGAATATGACCCTATTCCTGTTAGATCACAAATAGTTTCTTCATACTCTTCAACATCCTCACGCTCAAAATTTATAAGCACAGCAGCCAATGGATCAACAATAAGCTGCTTCTCTACAGATAATTCTTTCTCATCTTCATAATAAACATCAGCTACAGAGAACACGTTCATATCTTTGGGCTGCTTCATTGATTTGTATACATCAAAACGGGCCACTTCGTCATTATAAGCACACTTTCTGTTGCAAGGAAAGGACACCCCAAGATTATGGAAACTTCAGAATCCACCTCACAATCTAAAATAACAAAGTCTGTAGGAAAAATGAAGGTGGAAACCTTCACCAATACATCATACAAGATACCAACAGGTCATTTTACCGACCTATCTGCCATCACGAGCCGCATATTGGTTAGTGTAGGATCACCCAACCTCAACTTTCTATAAATAGATAGCGGCATCAAATTGATGCTAGCTCCCAAATCGCACAATGCCTTAGCAAAATCCAAAGATCCAACCGTGCAAAGAATAGTGAAAGCACCAGGATCTGCCTTCTTCTGAACTAACGATCTTGTAGCGATTGCACTGCAATGATGAACATTATCTGCCAGCTCATAGCTTGCTGCCCGCTTCTTTGTCAAAAGGTCCTTCATGAATTTAGCGTACCCAGGCATCTGTTCTAGCGCCTCCACCAAAGGAACATTAATAGTCAGCTGCTTCAACATAGTCATGAATTTACTGAACCTGGTGTCATCATCTTTCTTCTTCAGTTTTTGAGAAAAAGGTGGTGGTGGAAGGGGAATAGTTTTCTCCACCACTTCCTTTTTATCTTGCTTCAGATTATCAATCTTTTCAGGATGGTGACGTCTAAGTGTAGTGTCATGAACGTTCTGACTTTCAGCTTCTACGGAATTATCACAATCTGCTTCAATCACATTCTCTTTTGTATTATCAAATACCTGCTTGCCTTTGGATGGATTTTCCAACACCTTACCACTCCTGGTAGTAATAGCCATACATGATCCATCATTCCTTGGATTTTGCAGGGTGTCGCTAGGTAGGGTGCCAGTTTTTCTTTGATTGAGTGCCGCTGATAGTTGACTCAATTGTTGTTCCAACTATTTTATTGAAGTGGAATGCAAATCAACCAATTGATTTATTGAGGACAAATCATTTTTTACCTCCGTTACTCCCGTGTTGGTTGCCTCTACTCCTTTCAATAGCTTAGCCATCATATCTTCCATGGACATCTTCCCAGAGCCAGATGCCGTGGCCTCACGATTTCCAGGAGGAACATACAAACCACTCATGTCAGTCTTATTCTTGTATTCGGATTTATCATAATAGTTCCGACCTTGGTTTCCTTGGGCATTGCCTCGGAAACCCCCCTGATTATTCAAATAATTTGCTTCCTCCTCAGAATCGGATTCATCTCTTCCCTGTGATACAATGCCCTTAACCTTTTCGGTCTTCCCTGATAATAAATTCTTGGTAAGAAGATCCATCTGCGTTTTCATGTGAGCCATATCCTGGTCACGCTCCTCTTCTCTTCGCCTTTATTCTGCCGTCAAGCCAATAGATACGGTTAAGATTTCTACCTCAGAATCCCTGGTATGCCAAGCTCTACTCTGCTTTGTCATACGATCTAGCATATCACTTGCCTCATTAAAAGTAAGGTCCATGAATGACCCACCTGCAGCATTATCAACCACTGGCTTAGTCACTGAATTCAAAGACCTGTATAATATCTCCATCAAGTGGATATTGGTCATCTGATGGTTTGGGCACCGCAAAAGCTTCTTCTTGAACCTCTCCCATGTTTCGTGGAGAGCTTCAGTTGGAAGCTGTCGAAAATTGTTGATCTCATCTCTTAATTGTGCTATTTTAGATGGCGGAAAGAATCTTTCTAGGAAAGCGTCTTTCAGTTGCCTCTAATTAGTAATAGAATCAGGAGTTAGCCCATTCAACCATAGAGTTGTCTCTCCAGATAGAGACAATAAGCGCAGTCGAATTGCATTCTGTCCAACTCCTGTATTTTCAAACGAATTGCATGTTGAGATAAAGTTGATCAGATGCATATTCGGATCATCGTCTGCAAGTCCACTAAATAACCCCCTAAGTTTCAATAGCTGAATCATGGTGCTAGTGATATTGAACTTGGCTCTGGGTGCCAAGGCGGAGGAATAATAGCCCCTGTGGCACCAGCCCCATCTAGATCGTCATCATCATCATCAAAAGGAGCCTGCACAGCTCGGCGTTCAGGTCTCATTCTATCTTGACGATCTCTCATGTTCACAGGTGCTGCCACCTCATCTGCACGCCGTGGATTAAGTAACTCATCATCACCCAGGTCCTCATCATCAGGATTTGTTTCCTGACCTAGGTTATCAATATTCTATTGAGCAGCCCTTCTTTTAATGTCACGTTGTGCATCCATTCTGCCAATAAGTTGTGGTTCAGGATTTATGGGTAATAATGGCTGACCAGATCTTTGTGTATTTGGCATGCACTCTACCAAACCTGAACAAAACAAAAACAACAAACAAAAAGTAAAATTCGAGAATCTTTGACCAAAGGGTCTAGTAACTATCACAAACTTAGTTGACTACCGTATTCCCCGGCAACGGCGCCAAAATTTGATACGCCCAAATTACAACTCTCGTTAGAAAGTGTAAGCAATCGCTGTCAAATATAGAACCCAACTGGGTTGGGTGTCGAATCCCACAGGGAATACTCTGGTCACTAAGTGTTGCAATTATTAGTAGACTGTTGGTCGAAAATTCCAAGGACAAAAGGGGGGTTTGGTTTAGGCGTGAACTAATATTATCAAAGTAACAATGGAACGATTTGCGTAGTAAGATTTAATCACAGAGATTGATAATTTAGGGTTATGTCCACCTTATAAGTTCTACTTCTCTATTAACTATGAGTAACGCGGAATTTAGACATGCATGCACTTATAGAGGATCGTATTCTAATTCTAAATCCAAGTGTTTCTCAACCATCAAGGATTTATTTCACTTTAGCTCTCCCGAGCCTAAAGTGTATAACAAATGGTACAAATTCTCCAAGAAGTTAATCCGGTTAAGGCATTAACGTGTAAATAGGGGTTGGAAACCCTATTTCCTTGTCATACTCTATTTTCCAAACATGCAACTTTTCTCTCGAACAAGTTAATGCTATAATGGCATATTCTCTATGTTTGAAACCATAAGAATTTAATTAAAACGAAGAGAGTAATGATATAAGTAGCATACACATCAAGAATTCACAAACTCATAGCAACAAATAGTATCTTACAAGGTTTCCATAACCCTAACAGAGAAGTTTAGCTACTCATGAGTACAACGGAAATCAAAGAAGACATCATCATCATACCAAAGTTAGAATAATCTCACGATGGGGATGAAGTTGGCGTCAAACAAGAGGTTGACGTTTTTCTTCCCTTTAGCCGTTCGTGTAGCCTTAGCGTTTTTCTCCGTCTTAAACTTACAGAATCTGTAAACTGAATAATGAAAAGTGCTGAATAATAATGATCGAATCAATGCTGAAAAATTCAGCAAATAAGGTTTTTATAATATCCTTGTCCTACTAAGTTACTGCTGCATCCCTAAGTATTTAGAAATACTGATTTTGCCCGGGACAAGTTCTCCATGCATCACATTCAGTCCACAAGCTTCCAAAAGTTGCCTTCCCTGTTATGTGAAGTTTCCCTTTGCTGCCCAAAGGTCCACAAAGTTCTGAAATCGTCATCATTAATACCTGAAAAACATGCTAATCACATAGGTTAGCTCACTTAAAGGAAAATGGACTAAAAGTGCAGGAATTGTATATTTTATCCTCCAAACTTAGCTAAAATATGGGTAAATTATGGTTCTTAGGGGTATAAATACGCCCAACATCAATTATGCATTCAGCTTGACCATCGGCCTGCGGATGAAAAGTAGTACTAAGCTTAACTTTTGTACCAAGGCCTTTCTGGAATGACTGCCAAAACTAGGAAGTGAACTGTATTTCTCTGTCTGAGATGATGGATAAAAGTATCCCATAAATTCGTACTAACTTAAGAATATATATTTTAGCATAATCTTCCACTGTATCTGAAGTCTTGACAGGTAGGAAATGGGTTTATTTAGTCATTCGATCTATTATGACCCAAATTGAATCATGTTGATGTCTTGTATGAGGCAACCCTGTAATGAAATCTATATTCCCTATTTCCCACTTCAAAGTAGGGATACCGATCTCCTGTAGAGTACCACCCGATCTCTGGTGTTCAACCTTAACTTGCTAGAAGTTGGGAAGCTTGGCCATAAACTTTGTTATGTCTCTCTTAATAGAATTCCACCAATAAATGTCTTGTAAGTTGCAGTACATCTTAGTAGCACCTTAATAAATGGAATACCTCAAAACATGGGCTCGTCTAGTATCCTTTCCTCAACCCATCTACATTGGGAACACAAAGCCTACCTTGATAGCGAAGTACACCATCTCCCCCTTTGGAGAAAACCTCAACCTTCGGTTGCTGGACTACTTCTAATATTTTGCTAAATATGGGATCATTTCACTGTTTCTCCTTTACTTCCACTACAAAAGATAATTCTGAATTTTTCTAAACTACTACTCCCTCATCATCAATGTCGAACAAATGAACTCCCAAATGGGCTAATTTATGCACCTCTTTGGAAAAATTCCATTCTTCCTCTTTTACATGAACCACACTTCCAGGGACAACCTACTCAGCTTGTTAGCCACCATGTTGGCCTTACCTAAATGATAGAGCACACTTATGTCAGAATATTTTAATAACTCAAACCACCTTCTCTGGTGAAGATTCAGCTCCCGCAGAGAAAATAAGTACTAAAGACTCTTGTGGTCTTGAAAACATCAACATGCACACCATAAAGGTAGTGTCACCAAATTATCAAGGCAAATACCACATCAGCTAACTCCAAGTCATGATTTAGGTAATTCTTTTTGTGATCCTTAAGTTTCATAGAGGCATAAGCTATCACTCTCCCATTCTGCATCAACACAAAACCTAACCCAACTTTAGAAGAATCACAATACACCTCAAATCCATCTAACCTTTCTGGTAAAGCTAACACTTGAGCCGAATTCAATCTATCCTTCAACTCTTGAAAGCTCTTAACATACCTATTCGACCATATAAACTTTACATTCTTTTGGGTCAACTCAGTTAATGGTGAGCTATAGAGGAGATCCCTTCAATAAACATTCTATAATACCCAGCCAAACCCAAAAAAATATAGATATTGGATAGAGTGATGGGTCTAGGCCAGTGCTTCACCACATTAGTCTTTTAAGGATTTTCATGAATACCTGCCCTTAAAATGACATGCCCCAAGAAAGTAACAGATTCCAACCAAAATTCACATTTACCAAACCTCGAATATAATTGATGATCCTTGAGGTCTGCAGTACTATTCTCAAATGGTCTGCATATTCCTCCTCACTCCTGGAATACACTAGTATTTCATCTATAAAGACCATGACAAATATGTCCAAGTACTTCTTGAAGACCCTATTCATTAAATCCATAAAAGATACAGGAGCATTTGTCAGTCCGAACAACATAACCACAAACTCAAAATGGATGTGCCTTGTTCGAAAAGCTATTTTCAGAATGTATTGCTACATGACTTTCAACTGATGGTATCCCGACCTAAGGTCAAGCTTGGAAAACCATTGGTCACCCTAAAGCTGATCGATCAAATCGGCGATCTAAGGTATGTGAAACTTGTTCTTGATGGTAACCTTATTTAGTTGTCTATAATCTATACACATTCAAAGAGTGCCATGTTTTTATGCATGAAAAGGGTCCTTAAGTTTCTTATTTAACTCTCTAAGTTCGTCCGAAACAATGCGATATGGAGGGATAGAGATGGAATGAGTATCAGGAAGAAGATCAATACTGAATTTTATTTCTCTATTTGGTGGTGCCCCTGGCAGATCTTCAGGGAAAACCTACAAAAACTCTTTTACTACTGGGACTGATTGAACTGTCGGAACTTCAGACTTAGTATCATTAACTCAAATTAATGGTAGATACACCCTTTTGATACTAACTTTCTAGACTTAAGATAAGAGATAAAATAACTTTTGGGAGATACTGAACTACTCTCCTACTAAAAAATTGCCTCATTAGGAACTTGAAACTTCACCACACGGGTGCAACAATATATTGATACATAGCATGAATGGAGCCAATCTATGCCCAGAATAACATTGAAATCCACCATCTCTAACTCTATTAGGTCTGCTAGTATGAGCTTATGGAGGACGGTAATAGGACACTTCCTATAGACTCGCCTAGCAACAATTGATTCAGCCACTAGGGTAGAAACTGAGAAGGGATTAGGGAGATTTTTAGGACCTACACTAAAATTTATAGCAATTAATGGAGTCACATAAGAGAGATTTGATCATGGGTTTAACTACGCATACACATCAAGGTGAAAGGCACAAAGCATACCAGTGACAACATTTAGAGAATCTTCTGCTCCTAATGGGATGGAAAAGAACAAAATTAATTCTAGAATTGACCGCCACCGATACTGGATAATGCGCCCTATGAGGAACTGGGCGACTTGGCTAGGCTGCTGGATTAGTAGCCTGAATCGGAGGATAAGCATATCTACTTCCCTTCTGAGCATATGTATACTACTTGATATTTGTGTCCCAACTTGCCATAACCATATCAACCCCCTTTTCACATCAAACATTCATAAAGATGGGTCCTGCCATACTTTGCACAT
The DNA here is from genome assembly GCA_030864215.1 of Capsicum pubescens. Lineage (NCBI taxonomy): Eukaryota > Viridiplantae > Streptophyta > Magnoliopsida > Solanales > Solanaceae > Capsicum > Capsicum pubescens. Next base: position 78,679,369 of record CM061541.1, on the reverse strand, counting down.
GTCGAGTAACTGGGCCTCCCAACTACACTGTTCTAAGACTTAGAATTTGAAGCCCTGCCTCACTACTCCTGCCTAGTCCTAGATGCAGAGGCACTAGATGAAGATGGAACAGGCACTGGTAAATGACCCTAAAACTGTGAATGGCTTCCTTCTCCAGACCTTGGCTGACTAGACTCAAACTGTCCAGTCCTAGCTCTTTTGTTTATCTTCTCCCATTCCTTCAACTTTTCTACCTCAATCTATTGAGCATGAGTCATCAACTGTGAAATATCCATATCCCCAATCAACATAAGAGTCCTACACTCTTTGACCACCAAATCAGACACCCCAGTAACAAACTTACTCATACGAGCTCTAGAATTGGATAACAACTCTAGGGAATATTTAGCCAACTGAGTGATCTTAAGGCAGTACTCCTTCACTGTCATAGATCACTGCCTCAGGTTTATGAACTCCTTCACTTTAGCCTCCCTCATCTCACAAGGATAGAACCTATCAAAAAAATCACTCTAAAATACCTACCAATTTATAGGAATTACATTCTCACTCCTACCCTTCATCCATATAGTGACCCGATCATAAGCAACTTTCTGCATCCTATAGGATGCTAGGTCTACACTCTCTTCTTAGATAACATACATAATCTGAGTAATCTTACTCACCTCATCAATAAAGAGTTGAGGATCCTCATCCACCTTTGACCCATGAAACTCGGGTGGATTCATCCTCATAAAGTCTCGAATTTGGACTGCAACTAGGTTAATATTTTTCTAAAGTGGGATTTCACGTGCTAGTTTCCCTGAATATTGGCATTCACATCTAGGGCCAACGCTTAAAAGGTAGCCTAAAGTTCAGCATGAGACACATTCTCATTTAGAGGGTCAGTGTTCAGGGGTGGTTGATTACCATTTATGTGTGCATCGGCTCGTGAGGAGGCATATTCTACCACGTAAAAGAACAATTTAAGGAAGATAGAGACAACTGTAAGCATGACAGATCATGAGAAAAATTATGATTCCTAACTCGTTCCATAGCCTCTTTCTCATAAATGTAGCGCGCTTTACATCCATGATTAAGACTCTATGTAACGAAACTTGTCTGACTCCCTAAGATTATTTAAACCTTGGGCTTTGATACCAAGTTGGTAATGCCTCGAAAGTACCCTCTAGACACCACACAGTTCTTAAGAATACGAATAGTCCCAAGCTAACCCATGATATCTACTCACATGAAAAGTGAACTAACAAGTATAGAAACTGAAAGTAATAATTACATATCATTATGTAATTCCTTAACTTTGAAAACCTTAAATAAACTTCTTGAACTTAAAACGTATAGTCTGGCAAGCCTCTACTACTAACTAGATAGCCATTGGGACAAGCCCCAGCTGACCCAAACATAAACGAAAATCAAGTAATTTAAAGTACTTTCATCAATAAACAAGATTCTAATAAGATGGGTCCTCAAACTATGAGGACACACCAAAAGATGGGATACAGGTGATGATGCCCATAGTCAATCATGCTGCAGGAAATGAGCACCAGAACCTACTTTATAAGACAATGTAACATATAAATGTATATGTGAGTCGGTACTTCTGGAATCTACTGAGTATGTGGGGGTGAGTGCATAAATAAAACAAGAGTTGTATATATAGATATATATATATATATATATATATATTTATATGTAAACTTTCAATAAATGTCTGCTAAGCATAAATAACTCACCTTTGACTTGAGTAAAAATAAAGACTACAAGATCATAAAACATGGATAATGAAGCATATGAATAAGCTTAGTGAGCCACAACACTTAGTTACTAAAATCTTTACTTTTATTCTTTCTTATAGGAGATTCTTCTAACCAACATAAAATATGTTAGCTATAATGGATTCCAATGTCTTACCCATATTAGGGAGAGATGTTCTACCCTTAACATCAGAATAGAACCTTAACTTAGGGAAAAAGCTTATTCTACGGGGGCTGGTAGTTTCTAGAAATTTAGGATATGCTCATCCGCATTCCTTTCTCGGTGCTAAATACTACTCCCAGAATTCATATATACTTATAATTAAGAAATCCACCTTAAATAGCATAAGGGTTTATAGAGTCAAAACCAATTATGCTTCTTTTTTAGTTTAAATCATACTCAAGATGAACAATTTGTGGATTTCAGTTCTTATTTTTAGATCAAAAGATTAAGCTTTCTTAAATAATGTTATATTGCATATGAATGGAACTTTAAAAGCTTGAAACTTTCTTGTAAACTTAATGTTTCTTCTAAAATTTTGAAACTCTTACTTTTTTTAATAACACTTATAACAAAATATAAGGATCAATACCCATATAGAAATCTTCCATCAGAATCCCAAATCAAAGTAATGAAATTCAAAGCACAATAGCAATCTTAAAGTTCAAAACATTAATAGATGTAACCTTTATGCATCTTTAGCCTTAAAATCACAAGATAATAGTATATTTCAATGCATAGAATTTAAGGGATGAGGCCTAATATAAAACATGTAAATTAAACCTTAAAATCATGCATTTAGGTCATAAGGATAGAAGATTAACCTTGTTCAAAACCCCACACACCTGGAATTGCCTGACTTATGAAGAAGACCTGAACTTTGAGACTTGAGAGATGACTTGGTGAGAAACACTTAATATTATTGTTCTTGAAGATGGGAGAAGAAAAAATGTTGTTAATTGACTGAAGGATAGAGAAAAATAATGCCTCTTTAGGGTTATAGGTCGTGGGTTAGGAGTTATATGAGGGGAAAAGACCAGAAATCCATTTAAATGAACCTTGTAGAAATTGATCGTCAGTCATCACGAGTCAACCATATGACTCGTATAACGAGGTTACGAGTTGGTATAGTAACTCGTAATATTGGAAGTAGAAAAGATAGTACACACTGGTCAACATACTAGTGGCAACTTATGACTTGTTACTTGTTTATATGGCTTGAAACAACCACTCATATCTTGGACATAAACTTAGGGAACCTATACTTCTGAACTCACAACCTCATTCATACGATTCGTACCATGCTTTGATCATTTATAGGGTCAACTCATATCTAAAATAGACTTCAACTACTCCACACTGCCATAGGTATTACTTACTATATATGACTCATATGTTGTATGTAAAACTCAAGAGAATGAGTCGTATATTGTACAGTGGCTTTCAGACATGGGGTATAACATATATAATTATTAAAATAGAGCTGAACAGTCGTGACTTTTTGTGTAACACAATCAAAATAGCTAATGAATCAAATTCTCCATATTTTACAATTGATGAATCAGCTGTTGGAAGAAATCAAAAAAGTTGTACCAATAGATGGTCTATCTGTGCAATAGATAAGCTATATGTGCAATAGATAAGCCATTTGTTGCAACAGATAGCTTATTTGTTTCTCAGATGGACTATTTGTTATAATAGATGGTTAATCTATTAGTACAAATAGGTTATCTATTGCAACACATACTCAATAAAAATGATTATTATTAAAAAGATGGTTATTAAAAAGGTTAAAAGTCTTTAATTATTTAATTAAGGAAAATATTTATTTAGTTTAAGAATAATTAATAATAATAAGCTAAAAAGTCATGACTTTTCATAGTAATGAAAAAGTCACCAGTTTGATGTAATTAAGTCATGACTTTTTATAGTAATAAAAAAATCACCAGTTTGATTTAATTAAGGCATGTAATTAACAAAATAGAGGAGAACAGTCGTGCCTTTTGGCCTAACAAATTCAAATTCAATCCTCTATAAATAGGTCCCTCCTTTACTCAATCATTCTACTCCACTTTATTTATTTCTTGCACCTTGTCTTTTATATTACATCTTCAGCCAATTCTCTTCAAAGAGAAGATTCCTTTTTCATTGAGGTAAGTTTTTTTATGTGTGTAAATCTACCAGTTGATAGTATATGGTCTATTACATTTGGAATTTTTTCTTTACTTTTGTGTTTTACGTATTTTGTCAATGCATGTGTGTTCTAGATATGGTTGATCCTGTTTGGGACATTGATATTCTTTGCGACACAATGCGGTAACTTCAGAGGCATGTAAATGAACTCTAGTGGGAGTTGGACACCGTAAGAGAAAGAATGCTTCGAGAGATTTGTAGGCTGAGGAGGGTCTTGTTGTTGTCGGTTGACGATTGGTAGGTTGACAATAATAATAATAATTAGGTTATATTTTTTCTTATAGCATATGTATTTTTTTTGCATATCCGATCTACCTAAAACCTAATGTATTTTGTTTTTATTTAATGAAAAAATTTATGTTTCGTAGACTTTGACTTTAATACTTATTTAATTTTTATTTTATCTATTTCTTCTTCTCAACATGTCGATGGTTATAGGTAAGGATTAAGAATTTGGCACAATTTTGAATCCATTAGCAATAGTAAGAGTTTTAAGTTCTTTCAATAGATGGACCATCTGTTGAAATAGATTGATCATTTGTTTGAAGAAGACAAACCAGTGGCAAGAATTGTATTGTGTTGTTCTAACAGATTACCTATCTATTACGATAGATTGGACATCTGTTGGAGGAAACACATTCTATTTTGATGAACTATATTATGTTCTTCCATTAAATATTCATCTGTTGCAAAAAATAGGTAATCTATCTGTTGCAACAAATAGGTAATCTGGTGAAAATATTTTTGTAGTCTATTTTATTTAGTTCCTATTTTACCTCTTTTGATTGATGCACAAGTTAATAAAAACATATTTTATATAACAAATAATAACATTTACATTCACAAAAATCAGTTAAAAATATCAAAGTCCATAATAAACAACAATACAAGTTTTACTATTACAACAATCATGGTGCATTACGATCCTGGCATGTAGTTCTTTTGTGGGCAGCGTTCTTACATAGGGAGCACTTGTTTTTTATTGATGAAAATGATTCTCCAACTCCAAGCCATCGACTTCTTCCCGGTATGGTAGTGCTTGGGTCAATATATGGACGATGTATTAATCTCTCTAAAATCACTACAGGAACAAACCAAGATTCTTCAGGAGGCACCATATTAATATTCTCACTATATGCCATTATATATATTTCCATAGAATAATATGGAGACGAGTACTCATAAGTTTGATTTCCATATTGTGCACCGTATTGGGCTAGAATCACTACCATAGCATGTGGACAGGGTATTTTTTCCAAGTCAAAAACTCTACACGTATAAATCTTATTTGAAGATCAACCATGACAACATCACCATGACCATCGATACTGAACTTGTAATCTTCTATTTGATAAGCAGATAACCTATTCTCCAAACTGATATTTATTAATATTTATCTTTCTTCTTCTAGAACAAATCTATTTCTTGTGTCCGCGAACTGCATACACCTTTTTTGAAATAATTCGGCATACCTCTTGTTTATTTCCTTAAACATCGTCACAATGGAAAATTCTTCTTCAATGCCAAATATTGAATTCAATGATTCAGTTATATTTGACATCATAATACTATACCTATACAAAAAAACCACATAGTATGACATCATGCAGTAAGTATTACAAAGTTGTAACTCAAATAAGACATTAAATTTAGAAGAATGTACCTATTTTTTGGACAAAATGTCTAGCTTCGTCTCTCAAAACCAACCGTTTGAGATGTTGTGTTGTCTTGGGATTCATATCCCTTATTTGATTGAAATGGTCAAAAAACTCAGCTCTATTATATTCTTTAGCTGCTTTATAAAAAAGGTCATGACCCTTTCATTGTGAAAGTTGTTTCGATGCCTCATGCGACAACCAAAGTGAGCTGAGGTGAAGAAAATGAACCTATCTTTTTAATACTAGAATGCCTATCTAAAATTATAAACTACTCGTCGGTATTGTCAACACAACTTCGTATTTTTTCAAAAAATATGCATATGAGGCATCACATTTCTTGTCCACTACATAAAAAGCGATGGGAAAGATATGACACTCAGAATCCTGTGACACCGCCTCTATCAAAACTCCATTATACTTGCTCCTCAAGAAAGTCCCATCAATGGCTATGACTTTTCTCAACTGTTAAAACCCAAGAATCCAAGCACTACAGGATACAAAAAAGTACTTGAACATTTCATTTTCAATAACATGTGATGTCATCTTACTTTCGAGATGGAGTCAAGCATGTAACGATAGGCATCGAGGACTGCATCATGTGTCACCCTAACCATGTCCTTGGAAATAGCCATAGACATATAAATCTTCAAATAACTAAACGTAACACCCAATTTTGTATGGATTTGGTTGGCTATATCAGTTGTAGAAGGGCTTTTTCCACTGGGAAATCTATTTTGGAAATAACTACCGAGGGCCTTTGTCGTGGCATGAGGATTTTGGCTCGTAATATGCTCCGAACCACATATGTGATACTGTTGATAAACAATAATGATAAATCAGTCAGAACTTAAGTATTTTACAGCCCTCAACCACCACTTGAAGTCTGGATTAGCACATCTAATAGAAAAGACTTTGCTCGAATTAACCACCTTCTTTAGTCTGAAATCTTTTTTCAAGCAAGCAATAAAAAAAAGTAGATAGTTCTATCTTATCCTTGAATGACATTCCCTTGTAAAACACCAGTCTCGTTATCATGATGATTTCCTGACTGTGTTAATTGAGAAGAATTTCCCACTGTATTGCTCGCAACAATGGGCGTAGGTATTTGATCATTAGCTGGAATATTCATGTCCAGATCATCCAATTTATCATCAAACATGTCTTGTTGTTCTTCTTCTATATTCTGGTTCTCATTCTCTCTCTATTTTTCAACCATGTACACTCTTAACACCATCCTAGTTGAATCACTCAAATAAGCACACAACTAAACCTAATCGATTATCTTGAAAGGTAGTACCCTCTGATTTTCAAAGGAGCTGTGCATGTAGATGATGACGAGTTCTTTCTATTGACATTCAATCCACAATAGCTACTAATCCAGTTCACAAAATCATCATACAAAATATCACTTTGGACTATCATAGCTATTGTCTCTAGCATTTCACCCTCCTTCAAATGCCAAACATATTGATTGCTCTGCTCGATCCATTCACCATGACAATGCACCCTATTGTTATTGATCCTTCCAATAGTGGTACCTAAATAAATACATTTGTTAAAAAAATTTAATAATGACATGATAATAAAATTAATAGTGATTATATAGTACTATAACATGAACCCCAACAGATGAGTAATTTGTTGCAATATATGAATAAAATGTTGCAACAGGTGAGTTATATGTTGTAATAGATGACTCACCTATTGGTATTCATGTTACAGTACTATATAACCTAAAGATAATTCCAACAGATGAGTCATCTATTTGAACAAGTGACTCATATATTGCAACGGATTATCCATCTGTTAAAAATGAAGACTCACCTATAGGGATGTACTATAGAACCTTTGAAGCTGATAACAATAAATGAGTCACCTATTGCAAAAGATTACTAACTTGTTGCAATAGATTGCTCACCCGTTGCAACAGATGACTCATCTGCTGGAATTAGCTTCAGGTTTTATATTTTGCAACATGAATACCAATAGTTGAGTCATCTATTAAAATCAACTTTAGGTTCTATTGCAATAAGTGAGTAATTTGTTTTAACAGATGACTCTTCTGTTGCAAAAGATAACTCGTCTATTACAACAGATGACCCGTCTGTTTAATTCATGTTACAACACTATAGAACTATAAACATGAATCCGACATATAAGTCTTCTATTATAACAGATGACTCATTTGTTGCAATAGATGAGTCATCTGTTGAAATAGATATTTCATATGTTGGATTCATGTTCGGGTTCTATCTATTATTGAAAAAATAGCAGTAGCAGTGTACCCAGATGAGAAATTCAACTAAAATCATTATTTTACTTACCAAAGTCACATATAAAGTAATGTCAAAGTGATGTACGAAACCAAAATTTGACCTAAAAAATTGGTCAAGTAGCAGCAGTAGCGGTAACAAAAACAATAATGGTCAACAAGAAGAAAATGATGATGATGATAAAGAACAAGATGATGATAATGAATAAGAATATGATGAATAAAGTTGAAACAATAATAATGAACAACAAAAATTACGAAGAGAGAGAAAATAATAATAAATAAGAAGAGAGAGAAACGCATATTTTTTCCTTCGTTTCTAGTTATATTAGGGTTTACTTGGATCAAAGTATAAATTAAAAAACTTATGGGCTATTCTAAAACTTTTCCAACTTTCTTAATCCATAATAAAGTAACTGTCACGTACACTTAATTTTTAAAACATGGGTCACCTACACCTCATTTCAAAACTCTTTTGTCACTTTTAACAAAATTCCCCCAGCCTCTTCTCCCGATGAATGAACATTGACTCTTTGTATATTAGGATTAAGTGTTAATCCAGGATTTAGATGCTGCAATTATGCAATGATGTTCACTGTAACATCTCCTTCAATGGCATCTCATTGAGCATTGAATTTTTCATGTATTCTTTATTGTATCCTCTCTTCTATCTCATCCAATCTCGTCTCTACCAGTTCATCAGTAATATTTGAAGAGCATCCAAAATCACTTTCTTTCTATTTCAAAACAAACTTGGTAACCCCGCATCCGTATACTCTTACTCGACCAAGATGATCAGGCCACATAACAATTATGAATGCATCAGTTGATTAAGTACCATATTCACTTTCTTGAGTCTCTACTATCTCCATTTCAACCTACATATCAAGTTCAAGAGCAAGTAAAATTCATTGACTGAATATTTAAGAAAAAAATGATCTTGATCAATTTTCAATTAGAAAATTTTATACTATTTTGTTTGTAATATCTTCATATAAGTCCTTATATACTCGCTCAGGTTTTCTTCTTATAGTATCCACAAAGAATTCCTTATTTGAAAGAGCATCAGAGTTTTCCTTCTTTTTTCCCTAGTTACATGCAAGTCAACATTAAAATATCACCAAATAAAGTCAATAAGTTCATAGTAACAATATGAGAAAACATCAAACCTCGCATATTAAATCAAAACTTATTTTGCCAACAGTGTTTGGATACTTAAACTTTTTTTTATTCTCTTTGTTAGTATTAGACGTATCCTGCAAGACAATAGTATAACAACAATTAACAAAAGTCACACATACACACACTATGTATTTCATATTATTGTCCTGACGTATCCTGCAAGAGAATAGTATAACAACAATTACCAAAAGTCACACACACATACACTAATGTATTTCATATCATTATCCTTCATACACATGTTTTCATGCACACACACAAAATTCTAATAACAAAAATTTCATAATACTATTCACCCTTGCATTGCTCAATTCATAAAAGTTTAAAGAAAATAATTAACTATTGAGTCATAAAAAATACATATTGATACATACACAGTCTAAATCATCTGAAAAACAACACAGAAGTGTGGGTCTAAAGAAATAGCTCATCCCAAACTTGAGCTCATTTTTTCCTATACTTTTATGTCAATATAAAACAAAACAAACCTCGTAGGTAATGAGACTATCTTGTCAATAATGAGAAATATGTGAAATAATTAAAATTCTAAAACAAATATTCGGACAAGATTGAGAGAAAATTAGTAATATCAGTACTATATTTCACAGTAAATCAATCAACTTGGAGCTTCCTATTGAACCCCAAGATACGTAGCCTTACCCAAGATAGCTTCCTATTGACTCATTAACAAGTGAGCAACAACTAAATATAGGTTGAAAAAAGCTATAAGTAGTGCAGCTCAAAAGTATAATAGCCCCTAGTAAGGTAGAATAGATGTTATTTTAGATAGAAACTTGGATGGTTATCGAGATCTAGTTAGATTCAACATCAACATAGAGTAATATCAGTACTATATTTTACCGTAAATCAGTCAACTAAACCTCAATCCCAAAGAATGGACTTCATAGAGAAATATCATAAAATAGGCCACTTTCGAGGTGAAGAAACAAATGGGAAGATATTCAAGTAAGGCTGCACCAATCCCACTTGTTTTTTAAAATAATAGTTATATGATTTATTTGGGAATGGATGAAGAATTCACATATATGCACTCCATTCAATACAGTCAAAACTACTATCACATCAGTAAAATTTCCAACTTGTGAAGGGTAAACCGACAGTGCGTAGAACTCGAATCACATACCTGAGTGCAAAAGTATATAATATCGTGGAAAACACGTTCCTCATTTGTGAAAGGTAGGTTCTTTGAAAAAGTATGTGAGACCTCAAATAATTATTTTCAACAAAACTGTAAACAAACAAAGCATGCATATACTATACATTGATTAGGATATTCAAATGTTCACTTGGCATTGATTTCTTTAGTAATATATATTACATGGGATGCCTTTGTTTATTTGTCGAGTATTTGTTTCCCAAAAAATTGAAGCTGGAGAAAGTCCTTTATGTAGCAGTCAACTGATATATACATGAAGATCCTATTATGGATTCCTTTTTTGACTAATTGTCTTCCTATTTGTTTTTTCCTTTCTAGGTTTTGCATTTTCTTCACCATGACGTCCCATCTCAAAAAAATTTCACAGATGATTTAAACTATACTACTGTAGTATCTAGTCTTTCTGTTTGGTACTTGTAAAATAGATAGTGTTGTCTGTAGATAAAATGGAACCAAAATGGGTTGGAGTGTTAGATAATGGCTTTAGGACTGTGGTTGGATCAAATAGAAAAGTGGCTTCTCAGAATTTGGCACCATTATTTAGAGCTAATAATGAGAAACTATCAATTCAATCCAACTGTGATAGCAAGCTTGGGAAGAGAAAAAGGGGTGTTGGCTACGAGTCTAATTGTCCCTCACGTCCCAGGGAATCTGTACTTAAGAACTACCTGAACTTTATAAGAAGCAAATTGACGCAACATGTACTGCTTTATCAGAATGGTAAATGGATTGACTTACCTCAAAATGTTATTCTTATAGTTAAAGAAGATTTTCGGGCAAAAAAAATTATTATTGAGGTGAAAGTTTGTGACTTACATATAATTCTTGATATTCTACGTATGGTTCAAATAGATGTGATAAATGGTTCACAGAAACCTATTGCCTGGATAGATGAAGCAGATAGTTGTTTTTTCCCTAAATCATTTCTTATTAATTGTGAAATGCATGGGAACTTCAAAACCCATCAAAAAGAGGTGAAGAGTTTATGAAAACTAGGCCAGATAGGGTAACTAATCTGAAGATTAGTCCCTGAATATTAACAAGTTTAAACAAAATTGTACGAGACAAGAATTAATCTGAAAAGTGTCGGTACAGAAAAATCATCCCCAAATAGAGTACCAACCAAATAACTAAAGTATATACTTAAAGAGTTCAAGAAGTTGAACGGTGATTTCTTTCTTCCAGGGAGAAGTAATGGTGTTTAAGTGAGATAATTATTAAGTTCACCTTCTTCTATATGTGTCGAGCACACAAAATATTGACAATCTTCTCATGTGAGTAGAGTAAGTAATACAAGAATGACTACTACATCAAAATCAAGCTCATTGTTAATAAGCAAGCAGTCCAATTTATGCATACAAAAGTGATGATAACAAACTCAATAATCTTCTTTACATAAGAATGAGAAGGGTAATATTAACATACACTTCTCTTGTTTTAAAAAAATGAACACAAAAGAAAAGAAAAAGAAAGAGAAGGCACTCTTTTACAGTTTTCTTATATGAACACTCGTCATGCCACGAAGTTAAAGGAGCACCAAAGACTATAACAAACAAAAAAGGGACAACAATACCTGAGCTATACTACACAGACATACTATACAAAAAGGGATAAAATATAACATCTCTTATTACAGATTAGCCCTAGGAAAATATCTTACACGGTTTTGAGTTCATCTTGATACTTCAATAATGAAGGGAAAAAAAAAACAATCTAATTTTTGAAAGGAAAACCTGATATAGTGAGCAGTAGTAGTTTTTTACAAAAAAAATACAGTTATTTATCTATATCAACAAAAGCATTAGCCTTCTCACTTATTACATTATACAATTAATAGATGTTAGCTAAACAAAAAAAAGTAAGGGGAAACACTAACCACGCCTTGTGAGGTGAGTTCATCCATACACCTTAGCTTCCCTAAAGTTCCCAAATGGCTTAAAGATGTACAAAAAATATATATATCAGGAACATGAAGGCTATAAGTAACTATGGTGTTTAATAGTGTAACAAAAGTTGGTTATTATGGTAAGGGAGACCAAATTCATGTATTGCCTTTTTTTGTTCCTATGTTACATCATTATTTAGCTTCAAAAGAACTTCCTAGCCAGAACTCAGCTTCAGGTCCTCGTATTGTGATAATATTTTTATTGGTAAAAGCTTTAGTAAAGTTTAGTGCACGCTGTCTGATAAATCGACTTACTACCTTACTTAGGAACCAGTGAGACTCAAGTGTTTGATAAGCAAAGTCCATTAGGAGATGACTACTTGGATGGGGTAAATATAATAGTTGCATACATATAGAGCAAATTATAGTTTTTTAATTTACATGTTTTATCTCTGGCATCATGATTTCTTTTAGGTTTGTAGAGAATGAGAGGCAGTTGCGCTCAAAGTCACTAAGGATGTCAGGATTACTCTAATTCGTATTGGCATTGTCTTTAGAAAAAATGGTGGTGCTTTAGGTAGTATGCTCAAATTTATCAAAAAAACAAACTAGATGGTTGTGGGCTCAGGCATTTGGATTATGATGTTTAGAGTCAAGATGTCTTTTTATATTTTCCACTTGAAAGAGGGGATCCAGTGTCGCCTGCCCTCATCTAAATATGAATCTACTCGTGATAGAACATGACATATTTATAATATTTAGATTTTTAACATCATTTTAATTTTTCTATTTTCCTTTTTGCAGCTAAAATCATTTCTATCTTCATGATGTTTGTTGAGGACCTTTGGCCTCCGAAAAGCAAATGGTAATGCCTTTAATTATCATCCTTATTATAAGTATTTCCCATTAATATGGATCAAAGACTATTGGCCAAATCAGTTCCATGTTATGTCAATTCAATCTTCTTTGATCTGTTCAATTGAGACTAAAACAGACACATTGGTTCAACTAGTCTGTTGAATTTCAGTCTTAACATCTTTCTCATTCTCACTTGGTAGATTTACTAGCTTTACTACACAGGTTTTCTTGGATTCATCTCTACAACATTGTGTATTTGATATATGAAGCTTTGTCCAATCCATCGTATAAAGGTAAAATCTCTGTCAGGCATCGGTACTATGTATTTCAGTCGTATATCCGACCATTGACTAAAAAGAGTTACCCTTAATATATGCTATAGGACTATAGCTATGTTTTTATTATTATATAAATAATATAGTTAGCAACTGATGTAGTAAAAACTTCAATTTTAGTGTTGGTAACTGACCTGTAATCGGCCAATAGCAGGGGTGATAAATAGAACAGCACCGAATCATGTACGATTAGGAGAAATGTGTGAACATTTGGGATCCATTTTTGGGAGACCTATTATCCCCACATTCTCACTATATGTTTCAATAAAGGCAAACTAATAAGCAAATATCTTGTAGGATACATCGAAGATACAAAAAATCAAAAGGGATTCCAGGATCCCTAAGGAATCAACTAAAGATATCCGGTAATATTTCATAAAAGGAAACAAACATCCACTCACAATATGGCCGGTGCTAAACTTGGGAATAGTATCAATCATGGATCTTACTGGCTCCCTAAATATAAGGCAGACGAATCAATCACCACAAAGGGAAAAGAAAAGAGGACCACATCCCCTACATGGACATATCTAATATGAATATGTATGGTTGTCATAAGAAGGCATGTATGGACATATCTGATATGGACTTACCATATGGTCTCCATCCCTCAATCAAGGAATTAATTCAAATCCTTAATTGAGAAGAAATCTCTTAGGTTTTCTTATGAAGAAAAGAAGCTAGAGCAGCTGAAGAATATAAAAGAAAAGCACTGAAGATCGAATCACTCACGCAACTTTAAGGGAATATCTTAGTGTGTCTCTTCCTTAGTCTCATCAAAGCTTTGTACTTCTTAAGTTTACAATAGTTACACACTAGTAAGATTGAATCAACTTAGTCATACCGATTAAGGTTGGGTCACAAGATCTGAAAATAAAAATAAATTTCAAAACTTGTTCACTACTGTTGTACTCAGAATTCACCTTGAAAAGATCTAAGAAAACATAGAAACCTAAGGGGACTGGAAGTAGGCACCACATTGGTGCTCCGAACCAAGATAAATCTTTGTGTTATTATTTCAAAATTACTTATTTACTTGCTTATTTGATTAAAGCTAATCTGCCTTGTTAAATATACTGATTTGCAGGTAAGTTGACTATGAAGGCTTGTTAATCGACTCAAGGAAATTTTTTAATTCACCCCTCCCCCTCTTGAATTTCAATTGGTGTCAGAGCAAGTCTCACCAACAGTGTTGCTTAACTGCACATGAGTAAAGATCAAATGGAGATCTACCAAATTCCAGGAGCTCTCCTTCAATATGGTCACTCCTCCACAAGACCACCTTATTTCAATGGACAACACTATTCATATTAGAAGAACAAATTCAAAATCTTTTTTCAATCAAACGACTTCCAAGCATGGGTTGTCATTAAGAAGGGACTAAAGCCCATTCCAAAACTCAAAGAAAAACAAAAGGACAAGGACAAAGAATCAAGCAGTACTGACATAGAGGGCTTGGAAAATTTTGAAGTCATCAAAGAATAACAAGAGGTAATTCAAACTAATGCACGAGCTATAAGTTTACTCCTTTGTGTAGTAAGCGGAGAAGAATACGACAAGATATCAACCTGTGAAACCGCAAAAGATATGTGGGATAAATTAGAACCTATGAAGGGACCACAAAAGTCAAAAAGACAAAAATTATTGCTCTGGTCAATGAATACGAGTTGTTCAAAATGAAAGAAAATGAAAACATGGAACTAATGCTTGCCAGCAAAATTATATTTGAGCTGAAATCATTAGGGGTGATCTATCCGCACAGCCTGTAAGTTTAAAATCTTGTCAGAAGTCTTCCTAAAGTATGAGAAACCAAAGTTGTCATTTTAGAAGACGGAGACCTCCACAATATGACATATGATAAATTATGAGGTAATCTTATTGCCTATGAACAAAATTATATCAACAGGTACAACAAGGAAGAGAGAAAAAAAACCAGTAGCCTTGAATGATGTATCAACTGAAGAAGAAGAAGACTTCCTGGAAGAAGCCAACAACAAAGGAATGGCTCTTATAAATTACGTAGTAAGCCAGATCCTGAATTAGAGACATCAGAGACCCCAACAAGTCAAAAATAATGAATTAACTAGGAATGATGATCACTGGTATTATTAAGGAAAGTTAGGTCACTTTAAACAAAACTGTCTACAATTGAAAAGAAATTGACAATGCCCAACCGCACACGCAAGTGTACGTGGTCTACCAAGTAATATAGTGGCCTTCAAGAAAGCCGAATATCGATCCCACAGAGACTTGATTTGACAACGATTTAATTTTAGTTCTCCGTTTAGATTAATTTAGTGCAAAAGTAACCAAAAAGAGAATTTTAAATTATTTTGTAAATTAATAATAAAATAAATAATGCGGAAAAGTAAATTCTTTGAACAATCAATGGAGAAAAGCTCAGGGTTAAAGCACTTCGAACAATCATACTATGTTATTGAAATTAATTCGTTAATTCGCTTATCTTGGTTGTTGATTCATCTTTTACCTAATATGAATATTATAACTACATCGTTGAGCGGGGAGGTAATAAGTGAATTAAAGCTATCATCCTACGTTTGAATCAAGTGAGGCTTCTAAGTACATCCCTGTCCTAGACGCTAATCTTAATTCTTTATTTTATAAAAGAATAAAAACCCAAACTTTGTTTATTCCCATGTTCTATCTCCCTATTCTCTCTCCCGAGATCAAAAGGTCGACAGTATATGTATTTCATGGGTGATCAATCCATAAAATAATTAAAACAAGAATAAACAAACAACCAAATATGATAAGCAAAATTAATGAATTTAATCCAAAACAATAGTACTCATGTTCTTGATTTTAACCCCAAAAAAGGGATTTTTAGCCGTCAATATCCATAATCACGATCCAATTAATTAAATACATGATATGAAAATATTAAAAACTAAAAAAAATACTAAACCTAATTAATCGTGTAGCAGCCTCCGTCAAATTTTTCCAAGCCGTCCAATGTGTGCCCAGGTGTATCCCAATTAATATATATTCTCCACTGAATTTAATTCAATTTTGTTCCAAGGTGGTACTCCTTTACATGTCCAGCTGTACATTCTTGTCCAAGGTTCACCAGGTGTCCAAGAATGTGACCAAATATAAATTAAATTGTCCAAGTCCTTCTTTCCGTGTTGTCCAGCTGTAGTCATTACATTTTCTCCTAATCCATGTGGGATTTCCACGCGCCTTTAAATTTCGTGCCATGACCAATCCGTGTACGAACAGAACGCAGTCCATTATTGAAGCTGTGGAATTAAGCATGCGACGCATGCAGTAGTACTCAGAAACGGAGGGTGCGTGTGTCGCGTGCAAATTGCATGTACACACTGGATTTCATCTTCTCAATATATACTCAGAAACGGATGGTGCGTGTGTCGCATGCAAATCACATGCACACACTGAAATTCATCTTCTCAATATTTTCTAAGTCACATGAGCTGTGAAATACAACAGGTGACGCACGCAAATCACATGAACACACTGAAAATTGCATCTAAAATTTTGGTTAAGTCTTTATCGTCCTATTCTTTCATCCCTTGCCTTTTGTAGTGTATTTTTAATGTATTTTTGGCCTTTAAATCATCAATATATCACCGTATTTAGCTCACAAAGCCTCCTACAATATCACACATCATATATTAAAAATCAAAACAACACAATATTCTCAACAACAAATTAAAATAAGAGCTAAGATAAGGCAAATTCGCAATGATCTTCCACTTATTATTTCGACTCTTGACTTAATCAAATTAAACTTTGCACATTACAAACAAGTTATTCCACTCACAATTACACCATTAAGATATTTGGAAAAAATTAAACACATTAGAATCCACCGAAATCAACTAGACACACACCTAGCTCAAGCTAGTAAAACTAGTTTTCCGGGTTGAACTCTAAATTACTCAATTAAGCACAAACTTGTTTGAAAAATACTTTGGACATTGTAATCACATACTTGTACACTTAAATGGTTATTTATATAAATATGACTCCGTTAAGCACACGAATTGCTCTCAAAACAAGGCGAAATAAGCTAGAATAATGATACAAAAGTGTATAAAATCACCTCAAATCAGAAATCATCTAGAAGGAAAAAAAACTTTAGTGCTTGGAGTGATGAAGATAAAACTGAGGAAGAAACAGAAGCAACCAACATGTGCTTCATGGCAAAAGGTGAATCAAGCGAGGTAAGACCCTACAACTGTCATAATTGTAAAATTCTTGGATCTAATATAGATATGATCACTAATGATCTTTAAAAAGTTATTAATGAATATAATAAACTTGCTCAAGAAAAGAAAAACTGGGAAGCTCAGTTGAAATGGAAACTTGAGGAGGAACAAAGGAACTGTCAAATTGAAATTGAAGCATGTCAAATTAAAATTGACTTGCTTCAAGAAGAACTTGATGATGTAAAAATGCAATTAAATAGCATTAAAAAATCACCAAGTAATAGTTTCGTAAGATCAAATTCTTTTAAAACAAACTCAAATTCCTCATCAAGATTGTTTGAATCAGCCAAAACTTCTTTCTCTTTTCAAAGACCAGTCCTTTATAACTATGGATAGAAAGGGCACACATCATACAGTTGTAGTCAAAGGTCTAAAGGTGTGTGGGTTTGGAGACCTAAAGAAAGTACCTCTATCCCTCAAGGACCCAAGACCACTTGGGTACCTAAACAAAATTAATTTTCTTGATTTGCATGAACACATCTGCAAAAGTTATAAGAAAGAAATGTGGGTCATTGACAGCGGATGTTTAAGACATATAACCTAAAAGAAAGAAAGTTTTTGTTCTCTAAAGAAAATAGAAGGAGGATCAGTCAGATTTGGTGATAATGCTAAAAGAAACGTCATTAGAACAAAATTAATTTTCTTGTTTTGCATGAACACATCTGCAAAAGTTATAAGAAAGGAATGTGGGTCATTGATAGCGGATGTTTAAGACATATGACCTGAAAGAAAGAAAGTTTTTGTTCTCTAAAGAAGATAGAAGGAGGATCAGTCAGATTTGGTGATAATGCTAAAAGAGAAGTCATTAGAGTCAGATCATTAAAGATAAAATCCTCATGTTAACTTTTTAAAGTATATCTCGTAGACGAACTCAAGAACAACCTGCCCAGTATCAGTCAGTTAGTGACGCAGGATTTTGAGTCTCCTTCAAAGCTGAAAGCTGCTCCATCAAACATGATAAAAGATATATTTCTCTCATTAGTGAACATGTAGATAACATTTATGTTCTAAATAATCTTGAATTTTTTACTCTAACTTGCCTTACTGTGCAAACCAATGACACTTGGTTGTGGCATAGAAAGCTTAGACATGCTAGTATGCATATCATTAAGAAACTCTCTAGACTTGAACTGGTGAAAGGTCTGTCAAAACTCAAATTTGAAAAGGATTACATCTGTGATGCTTGCACATTATGTAAATAGACTCAGACATTATTTAATGTCAAAGACATTGTTACTATTACCAAACCACTTCAAACAATCCACATGAATTTATTTAGACCCACCAAGACCGCAAGTATTGGTGGAAAAGATACATTTTTGGTATTGTTGATGATTACTCTTATTTTAGTTGGGTAATGTTTCTTGCACATAATCATGAAGCTTTCACAAATTTTGAGATATTTTGTAGAAAAGTTCAAAGAGAAGCAGGTCACTTTATCACCTATGTTCATATTGATCATGGAGGAGAATTTGAGAATAAAGCCTTTGAGGAATACTGTTCTCAGAATGGATACTCTCAAAACTTCTCATTACCGTGGTCTCCTCAACAAAATGGTGTGGTGGAGAGAGAATCGATCTCTTCAAGAAACTGCTAAAACATAATCTTTCATATCACTTTTAGGCAGAAGCAGTAAGCACAACTTGTCACATCATTAGCAGATATTTTGTCAAACCAATTCTAAAGAAGACCCCCTATGAGCAGTGGAGAAGAAAAAATCCAAATATTAGTTACTTTCATCCCTTTGAATGCAAGTGCTTCATCCATAACAATGGTAAGAATAACTTAGGAAAGTTTGATCCACGAAGTGACAAAAGTATTTTTCTTGGTTACTCTCCCACCAGTCGTGCCTACAGAGCTTATAATAAAAGGACCTTATGTGTTGAAGAATCAATGCATATTATATTTGATGAAGATAACTACCCTTCTATGAGTTTGAGTATTGATGAAGAATAGGTAAATGATCTACAATCTAGAGCCGAGTCAAACACAACTCCTGAGCCACCAAATGATGAGTCGACTCTAGCCCATTCGGAGTCGACTTCCTCTGTTGAAATGACTAAAATAATTGTTTCAAGAGAATGGAGACACAATACTAGATTTCCAAATGAATTTATCATCCAAAACCCAGATGAAAAGATGCAGACAAGAGTTTCATTGAGAAAGCAAGAGTCCATTAGTCTTGTGTCTCAAATCGATCCCAAGAAGACTAATAAAGTCCTCAAAGATGAATCTTGGGTCGAGGCCATAAAGGAAGAATTAGATTAGTTTGAACAAAGTTCTGGAGTTTATTAATTGAAATTAGCTTTACAAAAATGAAACTTTCCTCTTGTTCCACTATTTTCTCTGTTCTACCCCTCTTCAGTCTTCACCTTTATAGAGAATATGATTTAACATGAGGCGTATTAAGAACATTATCTTATATAAGACCCAAAAAATGCTTAGTTATTAGAACCAGATGGGTCTATAGGAAAAAATTAAACGAAGAAGATAAGGTTATCAGAAACAAGGCCAGACTTGTAGCTCAAGGCTACTTCCAATAAGAAGGTAGTGGTTGTGATGAAACATTTTCTCCTGTGGCAAGGTTAGAGTCAACTCGAATTTTATTAGCCTTTGATACCTTTAAATGCTTTAAACTATATTAAATGGACGTCAAAAGTGTCTTTTTAAATGGATTTATTCATGAAGAAGTTTTGTAAAACAACCTCCCAATTTTGAAGATCCTTCCTACCTAAACCATATTTTTAAACTATCAAAAGCACTTTACGGTCTCAAACAAGCTCAAAAGGCTTGGTATGAGAGGTTGAGTACTTTCTTGTTAAAAAATAATTTTCAAAGAGGCAAAGTTGATACAACTCTTTTTACCCAAAAGCTTGACTCTAATTTACTCATTATGCAAATTTATGTTGACGATAGTATCTTTGGTAGTCCTAACATTTTCTTATACGATAATTTTACAAATTTGATGAAAGGAGAATTTGAAATGAGTCTCATGGGAGATCTCACATTTTTCTTGGGATTACAAATCAAGCAAACTCCTAAAGGTACGTTCATTAGTCAAGCCAAATATACAAGGGAACTTATAAAAAAATTTGGCATAGAAAAGAAAAAAACTTATGAAACTCTAATGAGTCCCTATAAGTCTTGATTCAGATTCATTGGGAAAAGATGTTGATGAAAAGACATACAGAGGAATGATTGGATCACTCTTCTACTTGACCATCAGTCAACCAGACATCATGTTCAGCGTGTGCAAGTGTTCAAGGCTTCAGTCAGCTCCTAAAGAGTCTCATCTGACTGTTATCAAAGGGATCATTCTATATCTCATTGGAACACAGGATATTGAACTATGGTATCCTTGCTTCTCTCATTTTAACTTAATTGGTTATCCAGACGCTGACTTTGCAAGTCATAAGAATGATAGAAAAATTACTAGTAGAATATGCCAAATTCTTGGTGATACCTTGATTTCATGGCACAGTAAGAAGCAAGCTTCAGTTGCTCTATCAACAACCAAAGCTGAATACATAGCCGTTAGAAGTTGTGGTACTCAAATTTTATGAATCATGCATCAATTACTTGATTTTAATTTGTCCTTTGAATTTGTGCCTATAATGTGTGACAACACCAGTGCAATTAGCTTGTCTAAATATACTGTGCATCATTCTAGGGCTAAGCACATTGACATTAAACACTATTTTATTTGAGGTCGTGTCAAAAATGGCAATTT
This sequence comes from Capsicum pubescens, assembly GCA_030864215.1. Lineage (NCBI taxonomy): Eukaryota > Viridiplantae > Streptophyta > Magnoliopsida > Solanales > Solanaceae > Capsicum > Capsicum pubescens. Next base: position 78,658,077 of record CM061541.1, on the reverse strand, counting down.
TTCCCTAACATTTGTTGATTTTCAAAAATCAATTGGCAGACATTTTTACTAAACCCTTGTTAGAAGAAAGATTTTGTTTCTTATGAAAAAACATTTGGTATTATAAGCATTAATAACTTGTAATTTCTTATTTTCGGTAAAATATTTTTAACTACTATTGCACCCTAATGCTGTATTTTTTTAATTTTGGTAAACCTATTTTTGAATTAGCCTCATCATTACCTTTACCCCTTTTATGCCACTTTTTTCTCTCTCTCTCATTTACCACCTCTTTACCTATTTATCTTCCCAACACCATTTTTGTTGTCCTTTCACTTCAAGCAGTCGCCTCTATTTACTTCAAATATTTTTGTCTTCCCCTCGGTTCATCCATATCTCTTCATCTACCCACCTCTTCATCTTCTTCTCCACCCCCTTAAAACCCTTGTTCATATATCCTCTCTATAAAATAACTGGAACTCACTCCATGGATAATCTCTCTAAAACCCTCCCAGACCTCCGCTCCGATAATCATGTTCTAATCTCTAAATCTCCTAATGAATCCTCTTTGGAATCTCATCATCCAACTGTAACTAAAAAATACTTTGCCTCAAGCCCCATTTTGTCAGTCAAGAAACCTCATTCAACCCTTTTGAATCCCCTTTCTCTATAAGAAATGCATAAGTTTTGGACCAGCTCACAAAAAGGCAAGTTTACTACTTTCAAGAATTGCCCAGTTGTACTCGGTCATGTGGTAAATCTCTATCAATTAAAGGAAGCTCATTGCAATGTAAGTTTCTTTTTAAAGTTTCAAGACTTGTCTCTAGTTTTTCGTTTCCGTGGACTTAAAGTGTATGAGGACCCTGTTCGCATGTCTTATGAAAATCTTCACCTCTTTCTAGACAGTGGTGAATTAGAAACTCTTGTTCTTGGCACAAGTATCATTCTCAATGATTTTCTGTTTGAAAAGGTTTTTGATATAAAGTTCTCTAGAGCAATCTTTTTTATGAATGGCTCATGTCCTGAAGATTTTGAAGTCAACTTTGAGGAAGAAAAAAAGGTTGTGTCCGACCTAGACATAGTGTTATCCATTTTTGGTCCATTGTCTCTCTGCTTTGAGTACAATATCATGGATCACATCATCTCCACCACTCTGATCCTTAAAAAAAGGCTCCCTAAGTAACATAACCTAGCATAATGTGTTTGTTCTGTACTGCATGGTGAAAAAGTACAAGATAAATTAGGCGGCTTGGTTTCTCGAATATATGCTTGAAAGTGCTGCAGATGTTTATGCCTCCGCCATCCTTCCTTACAGACTTTTGATCACTAGGATCCTCCAATATTACTCCATTAACCTATCTGCATACCCTATCGTAGAAGTCTCTGTCACTTATGATTCCAAGACCTTTGCCAATATGGAATACGTCTTGGTAGATAATGAGTGATACAAAAAGAATTTGGCCAGAGTAAAATCAGATCTTTCTAAGGTAAGCAAGTTAGTTTCTAACCCCATGCTTCCTGTGCTGAAAGAATTTGAGGAGCTCAAGCACAACATAAAGACTATAGAGGAAGGATTGATGTTGTTTCAGGAGTCGACTTCCAAATTGATGTAGCTTGGGAAAGACACAAGCACTGATGTAGGCAGGATGAGGATGACTATTGATAGATTCAAGCATGAAGGTGTCAAACTATTTACTAAGGTATTACATGCGTGGAATCCCTCAAGACTAAAGTCAACTCCTCAAACAACAACCTTGCAATATCTATTTAGAAATTCTATTCCTCCTTCTCTAAAAATATCGAGAAATCCTATGGACGATTCTATCACAACATGCACAATACCCTCAAATATTTTCTTGCCAAATGGTAAAATGATGTCTGCTATTCAAAAGGGGGTTTTGTCCCTTTTTGGGGTTGTAAGATGATATTTCACACTGTCCGCCACACTCTTTTTCTTTTTCTTTTATTGATCAACTTGCATGTTTATCTATTATGTGCCTACTTGTTTCTCTATGCTTGTACGTGTGCTGTGTAGTTTTTCTACTATGCTAAAAAGAGGAGAAAGCAGAAACATCAGAGGTGCATTCAAGTTAGGGGGAGCAAGTTGGTTATAAAAGGATAAGATTCAACTAATGCTTAAGATCAAAAGGGTCAGTAAGAAAGGGGGAGCAAGTCTAATGCAAAAACAGGAAAGTCAGCTGATGTTTATTTTTTTTCATTATAAAAATGGGGGAGATTGTTAGCCCTACATTCTTACTACATGTTTTAATAAAGACAAACTAATAAACAAATATCTTGCAAGATTTACTGAAGATACAGAAGATCAAAAGGGATTTCGGGATCCCTAAGGAATTAATCCAAGATATTCGAGAATATTTTGCAAAATAAAGCAAGCATCTACTCACAAAATGGCATGTGCTAAAATTGGTAATAGTATTAATCATGGATCTTACTGAGATCCCTGAATATAAGGCAGACAAATAAATCACCACAAAAGCAAAAGGAAAAAAAACCACATCCCCTACATGGACATATCTGATATGGATATGTATAGCTATGATAAGAAGGATACACCATATATGGACATATCTTATCTGGACATACCATATGGTGTCATCCCTCAATCAAGAAATCAATTCAAATTCTTGATTGGGAAGAAATCTCTTGGGTTCCTTTATGAAGAAAAAAAGCCAGAGCAGCTGAAGAATATAAAAGAGAAGGACTGAAGATCGAAACACTCATACAACTTCAAGGGAATATCTTAGTGTGTCTCTATCTTAGTCTCATCAAATTTTTGTACTTATTAAGTTTACAATAGTTACACGAGAGTAAGATCGAGTCAACTTAGTCATACTGATTGAGGCAGTGTCATAAGATCTGAAAATTAAAATAAGTTTCAGAACGTGTTCACTACTGTTGTACTCAAAATCCACCTTAAAAGATCTAAGGAGATGTTGAAACCCAAGGAGACTGAAAGTAGGTAGCACATTGGTGTTCCAAACAAGGATAAATCCTTGCATTCTTATTTCAAAATTACTGATTCACTTGCTTAGTTTCTTAAATCTAATATTTCTTGTTAAGTATACTGATTTGCAGGTAAGCCGATTGTGAAGGCTTGTCAGTCGACTCACGGAAATTTTTCAATTCACCCCTCCTCCCCCCTCTTGAATTTTAAGACCTTTATGGCTACCAGTACCTGTTTTTGCACTAAAAGTTGTACTTGGAAATCCATAATCCATATTTCTTACTACAAAAACACCATAGTTCTATTTTATGTTCTTGTCTTAGTTAGTGCAGCACAGTAAGCTTTTTATACAACGTACATTCAAATACATTTTTTTTATATTAATCAAAGATTCTCTCTATAAATTTACTATTTTGGAAGCTACATAAATAATTTAGGAATTACTATTTTTACTTATTAATAGAAGATACTTTACATGATTATAGTTAAAATTCTATATTAATGGGAAGCAAGAAACCACATTGACAAATTAAATGGATATATCATAGAATCAAGAAAAGAAAAACTTGCAGTGAAGAATTCATTCGAGTTTGAGGCTTTCTCCGATGAACACAGAAAATACACCTGCAGCCACTGGCCGAAGCTTCGATCTGCTAACAACAGCTGGAAGTTGGGAAAGCACACAAATTAAAAGAAAAAATTAACAACGACCCATGTAAAGAAATGCATCGATAACAAACAGTCAAATACATTTCATTAGGTTACTAAAATAAAAAATCAATGCTTATAAATCAAAAGGATTAGCTGAATCTAGTATTTTTGGGTCAGACTAAAAAGAGGTAAATGTGATGGAACAAGAAGGGAAAGATAATGAACAACAAGTACATGCAATTGTACAGACCCAACAATGGGAGCAATGGAAATTACAGACCCAACAATGAATTACATCTCATTTACTCCATTTTCATCTCCTTTACTCCTTTACAGAAACAATGAGAATTACAACAATGGGAATTACAATCCCAACAATTGTAATTTACAGAAACTAATAGAACTATTCGATTTTACTTACAGACAATTGGAGCTACAAATTCACCCCCAAAAGAGATGGGTATTCGATTGATGAGAAATGTATTACAACTCCTTTACACCATTTTCATTTCCTTTACTCCTTTAAAGAAAATGGAAATTACAACAATGGAAATTATAGACTCAACAATTGTAATTTAAAGAAACTAATAAAACTCTTTGATTTTACTCATAGACAATTGGAGCTACAATTCACCCCTAAAATAAATGGGTATTCGATTGATGAGAAATGGGTACTTAGATCGATTAAGAAATGGTTTTTTATTGATGTGAAGGGATAGAGTTACGTTTTTTATGAGAAAGAAAAAGAGGATCGTAATATTTTCTATTGAAAAAGAAGAAAATGTTATTTTGGCGGACATATGTGAAATTTTGTGGAGGAAATTAATAAATAATATAATAGATAAATTTTTTCATTAAGGGGTCGTTTGGTAGAGTGTATTACTCAAAATAATACATGTATTAGTTTTGTGTATTGATAATACCTTGTTTGGTATATTATTTTAGACTATGCATAACTAATACTTGTACTAATTATACACTCTATTGTATATTGAGGTGTGTATTAATAATACACATCACTTTTTATGTATTAGTAATAACAATACTTTCAACACATGAATTAACTTCTTTGACATTATTACCCCTCAAGCTTAAGCAGTTACAACCATCGGAACTGTTTTTGGTGCTCTGTAGCAGACCCTCTTTACAAGAAAGGTGTTTCCTCTCCTCTACCTTTCTTGCTGGTATTTCCTCCCCTTTACCGTTATTTTTTTCTTAAAGAGGAAGAGAGCTTAAGCAGTTGCAGCCACGGATTATGTATGCATCCGTGAGCAAATTATTTTTGTTTTTCGATTTCTTCCTCTTTATTTCAATCAAAATTTTGTCGATTTCATTGCCGGCCTTTTGGATTTGAAGAAGTGGAAATTTGGTTTTCTTTTTTAAAATAAGAGTTGTTGCTACTTCATTCTAGCTTGAAAAGAGTGTACATAGAAAGGGTATTTCTGTAAACAAATATTTTTTATAAAAATTATATAAATATATATTATCTTTAATACATCAAAACAAACACATTTTAAAAATAATTATGTATAACTAATACCAGCATTACTAATACTTGCATTAATAATAAAAGCATTACTAATACACCTTATTCAACATTATTCTTATACACTCTACCAAACGACCCCTAAGTGTTGCCATAGATGCTTCTAAGGTAACGATTTTAAAAAGCGTTGTTATACATATATCTATTGCAATGGTTCATTTTCAATAGCAGCAGTCATAATGCTAATAGAACTATTATTTGTGGCAACAGTTGAAAGCGTTGCTATAGATATTCTATGGCAACGAATTTGCAACCGTCGCTAAAAAGTTCGTTTCCATAGGTTCAATTTCTGGTAGTGGATAGTGGCGTGGATGGTAAACTGGCATACATGATGTAATAACTAATTTCTGTAATGTTTTGTTCACATCTAAGAAGTTGACATAGATACAATTCTTCATATGGTTGAAACTAGAGTGTCAACAACTCATAATCTAACTTTAATTAAAGCTTTTAAAGCTAAAGAGTTGAAGGATGTCATCTTGTTTGTGCAGCCAGATAAATCTCGGGATGGAATAGACTAAATCTAAACTTCTATCGCAGTTTTTGATTGGTGGTACTTAAGAATGTTTCAAATGTACGTTTACATTGTGTTAATAATAATGGCAACTTACGTGGTTGTAATAACATAAAGATCATCTCAATTTCAAAAATAGAATGAGAAGTGGTGTATGAATTAAATTTATACCCCATTGTAATGTTATTGACCACATTACGTGTAAAATGATGGCAAATTGAATGAAGCATTTTCCATGCAAAAGTAAGAGAAAAAGTAGATTGAGATTATAAAGTCACTTAACAATTAAAATGATCTTATCTCTGAGGTTTAAGTTATTTTTCACCCTGATAAATATATTAAGAATAATGCCATGATTTCATTTGAGATAAATCATTACTTTAATATATATATATATATATATATATCATGAATTTGTGAACTAAGATGAGCAAATCATATGATAAACTGGAGCAGGATTACTTGAAAGACATTATGCCTATACTTGAGTTTTTTTATGAAATGGGCCTTAAAGGTCATAAGGATGGTTAGTATTGTCTTGTGCCTATCATCTCGTGCAGATAGAGAATTTAAAAATATTATATCTTCACAAAGCTTTTGTCAGAGTAATTCTTTATTTCTATATTTACTTATTTTTGTGACTAAAGGTTTTTCGGCACTCTTGAGGTTTCGTACATAATGTGACATTCTTACATGGTGTAAAGATTAAACTGCCTGCCTCTCTATTTCTCATCTTTCGTTATAGATGATGCACTTTTTTCTTTAAGGCATTTAATAATAAGTCAAATACTATTAAGCATTGTCTTAGGATCTATTATCAAGCGTCATGTAAATTTTCACAAATCAAAGATCTTTATTTAGTGGTAACACTACAGGGTAGTAAAAGACTCCATTACTGACTTGGCAATACACTAGAAGGTTTTTTCTCTCTCCCAGCAAAGGCAGACCCCCTTTACAGGGCACCATGGCCGACCACCATGTCCTGGAAACACCTCCATTACCCCCTTCTCCACCAGATCCCCTGGATCCCATGGAAACACAAAGTAACACAGACTTATCGAAAGAAACAATCAAAGACTCATTCAAAGTTGTCCTCCTGAATAAGAAGACCAGCCTGAATGGGCCATTTGTGGCATTTGATAAAGAGAAAGCACCAATGATACCTCAAGACCCTGAGGGTGTGGTGAATCTAAGCGAGTAAGACAAAGAATGAATTTATGCCCCATGGAAGTTCCCAGTGATTGTAAAAGTTTTCAATAAGAGATTGGCCCACAACTATTTAAAAATTAAATTGATGAAACTATGGAAGCTAATCGAGCCGCTCACATTGATCGACCTCAGACATGAATACTATGTGGCCAAATTCAACAACCCTGAGAGTATGCATAAAGTGTTGCACGAAGGTCCCTGGTTTGTTACAGGGAAATTCCTATTTATGCGAAAATAGGAATCTAACTTTGTCCCTGAAGAAGCTACACAGACACACTCTGCAATTTGGACTAGGCTACCGCAATTACCAACCGATTTCTATGACAGAAACATCCTTGAGATAATTGGTAATCACTTAGGGACACTACTGCGGATAGATGTGTGTACTTCAGCAACATTAAGGGAAAAATATGCAAGGATTTGCATCCAAGTGCCACTTCATGAACCCGTCAAAAAAAATTTCATGGTGGGAACCCATAAACAGAGCATGATATATGAGGGTGAAGGAGTTTTGTGTACAGGATGTAGAAGGTTGGGCCACACATCCACAAATTGCCCAAATGTTATATCTCAACCCTCCAAACCCTCTCATAACCCAAACACCTGCCTGTCCTCCACCAACAAGGGAACAACTGAAGAAGAGGGATGGCAAACAGTACAATTTCCTTAAAAGAAACAAATGACCAAAAGATCCCAAAACACGCACGAAGGGAAAGAGACTAACAGGAATAACCATACGCAGGTAAAGGTGTACGATGCAGACATAGGTAAGTTTCTTAATCCTAATCCTTTCAAGACCATTGAAGATTCACCGGATACTGTCATGAAGGGTACTACTAAGGAACCCTCTACTCTTGTTAACGGAAAATATGGAGAAACTAACGATAATAATCTTAATAATAATAATAATAACATCTCCCAAGCTATTAAATATTTAAAAAAATAAAAAAAAGGAATAGAAAGTCCTCTGTGACCTAGCTGGGACCACCTCACCTGCCACACATACAGCCAAAAGACCCAGAGGTCAACACCTCTACCAGAGGCAAATACGTTTCTCCTATCCCGAGAAGCCCCTCATTTAATATCTTCGCCTCCAACGAGCACAACGCCCACCTCCTCAGGGGGTAACCCCCATTTTCTCCTCCATCTCTATATCTTCTGGGCGGAGTAACTCCACTAACGATAGGGATCATCATTACCTTAAGCCTCTTGACATGACCGATACAATCATGTCACGTAACTCCACCATTAATTCCCCCATCCTTTTGAATAACCAGGATCCCATCCAAAGAATCACTCGTAGCATTAAGAACTAAAATTAGATCATCAATGGCGAACCCATCATCCACCAATGCTTTATTTCTAAAGGAGCCACTCTTCTTCAAAACAACTCCAACGCCAGCTAACCGGATACCAACCTCATGGGCGGAGCTGGAACTAGAAGGGAAAACAATAACCCACTGCGTCATGATAGGGGACCAACCAGTTGTGCTCCTCATACAAGACCCAGCTTGGATGGCCCAAATTATCAAAGAGAGGGTCGATCATATTGCGGAGGGGCTGGGCTACCAAGTATGGTGCCAAAAACTGCTGCAAGCTCAAAGGATGGACACCCTCAACATGATGAACTCCACCGAGTTCAACTCACTCACCAACCATGTCTTCAAGACTCTTTCCTTCTACCCCACCTCCTCTTACCTGACCAAATCGGAGACACTGAGCTTTGTACCTTGGGATCCCCTGGAGATGTCCAACGCTTTAACATGTTACCCTCCATCCCAGGGCATACCAGACCCAGTCGAAATACCAAAGTCAATTCTCAAGGAACTAAGACTTTTAAGCACGGAGCTAGAACAAGTCTTAGCAGAAATGGAAGAGCCAGTCGTCACAAACTTTACTCTAACCAAGCCACTTCGACAAGAGTTCAACGAGCCCTCCAACTCACTTATGGTACTGGCATGCCCACTAGAAATGAAGTTGCTCAGGTTGACATTGAGGAATGCTTCGGCGGAACTGACCACTGCTGTAGCCCTAATCCCCCAACTAGACTTGAGGGACAAAGGGAAGCACCAAATGACTCAGAGTCCATCCACACCCTATAATTCCATGAAGTTCCTCATCTGGAATACTAGAGGGGACAACAACCCATGCTTCAAAAGGCAGTGCGATGCCCTGATAAAAGCTCACAACCCTGCTTTAGTTTCCCTCCTGGAAACAAAGATGCTTGACCACAAGTAAAACACCGAGCTTCTTCATTTCAATTTCTACCTGGAATCTAGTGTTATGGGTAAGAGAGGAGGTATAGTTGTCATGTGGAAAGATGATGTTCTTCATCTCCAAAACTTCTCCACTTCACCCCAAGGTGTTCATGCTACTATCAAGGTTAGTCAAACCAAAAAAAACTTTTCTCTTTTCTGCAATTTATGCTAGCCCAGATCCCAGTACTCGTTACTCCTTATGGGAAGAGTTAACCTGCAATACCAATAGCTATACTGGCGACTGGCTTATGGGGGGTTTAATGAAGTCCTTGGGACAAAAGAGAAGTTAGGGGGAACCCCTATAACTAATAATAGAGTTAACCAATTCTGGAATTTCTTGAATTATTGCAATATGGTGGACCTAGGCTATAGAGATGCAAATACACCTGGACTAATCAGAGATGCTAGAATAGGAAATATCTGATTCAAGAGAGGTTGGACAGATATGTGGCAAATACCTCTTGGATAAATCACTATCCTGACTCCACTGTCACTTACCTCCCTAGAACCAAATCAGACCACTGCCCTCTACTTCTCTCTATAACCAATGAACCCAGGAGTAATAGAGACAAGTCTTTCAAATTTGAGCCCATGTAGTGTAACCACCATTCCTTCCAAGGTCTGGTTGAAGGGTGCTTAAATTTAAATACCCCACTGCCCCTTGCCATATCCCACTTCCATGATGTTGTCACCCATTGGAATAAGACTTTTTTTGGAAACATCTTCCACATGCTAAGAAAAGTCCTGGCTAGGTTAGATAGTATCTAGAAATCCCCCCACTACCAGAACAACTCCTTCCTCCAGCAACTTAATAACAAACTTCTCCTTGACTATGATGGTTTTCTTAAGTGTGAGGAGGATTTTTTGAAAACCAAATCTAGAATATCCTGACTCACTGAGGGAAATGCTAACACTGCATTCTTCCACTCCTTCACTATCAATAGAAGGAGAAGGAATAGGATAACTGAACTCAAAGATGAGGTAGGAAATACCATCTCAGGAGAATCTAATATCCAAACCCATATCTTAAGCCACTTCAAACACCTGTTCACCACTAGCCACTCATATAGCCCCAATAGTCATTTTGCCTCTATCAACAATGCTAATTTCCTCACTGATACCAATAGGATATCCCTAGACTCCCTCCTCAGGGACACAGAGATTCTTCTGGCTCTGAAATCTTTAAACCCCAGAAGGACCCTGGGCTAGATGACCTTCACCCCATGTTTTTCCAAAAGTTTTGGAATATTGTGGGTCTTAGTACCACTGATTTCTGCAAAAGAGTCTTTTCTCCACCTACTCCATGCCCCCTGATAACAATGCAACCTTGATCTGCCTCATCCCAAAATGCAGTAATGCTGAGAGCCTCAAAAGTTTTAGACCTATAAGACTTTGCAACACCTCTTACAAACTCATCACTAAGATCATTGTCAATAGAATCAAGGCCTACCTACCATCCATTATTGGGCCTACCCAAGCCAACTTCCTAGCTAACAGAAGGGCCTCTGATCAAGACATCATTATCCAGGAATATATTGCTCATTTCAGCAAAATGAGGGGCAAAAATGCCAATATAATTCTTAAAATTGACCCGAAAAAAGCTTTTGACAAGCTGGAGTGGTCCTTCATTAGGGACACCCTCTTCTTCTTTGGCTTTCCAACCAACTTCACTAGACATATCATGTTTTGTGTTACCACCTCTACTATGTCAGTGTTGGTTAATGGTTACAGGAATGATACTTTCAGCCCCTCCAGAGGGATAAGACAAGGAGACCCCATGTCCTCTTACCTTTTCATCCTCTGCATGGAAAGACTCTCTAGAGAAATAGAGTCTGAAGTGGAATCCAAACACTGGCATCTCATTAGCATTTCTACTGGAGGCCCCAAACTATCTCACCTCTTATTTGCCGATGATCCCACACTAATGGCTAGAGTAAACCCCCTCAACTACCACACAATTATAAACATCCTCCTGCTGTTCAGCCTCCTATCTGGACAAACCATTAACAAGGCTAAATCCAAGGTGATCTTCCCCAGCAATTGCAGCTCAGAGAATGAAACTTTGTGCTCTAATATTCTCCAAATCAATTCTAGTCATGCCTTTGGTAGATACCTTGGATACCCCATCTTCCATAGCAAGCCTAAAAATAGTGACTTCCAGTTTATGTTAGACAATATAAAAAACAGACTAGCTGGCTGGAAAACTAAGTACCTGAATATGACTGGTAGGACTGTGCTAGCCAAGTCTACTCTTAGCAGCATCTCCACCGACATCATGCATTACATTAAGCTACCCAGTAAAATTTATGAGAACATAAATAAAATCCAAAGGGATTTTGTTTGGGGTAGCTGTACAGAGAAAAGGAAGCTCCATCTTCATAGGTAGGACACCCTTACCACCCCTAAAGCCAAAGGGGGACTGGGGCTCCATAAGAGTGAGACTAGAAACAGATCCCTTTATGCAAGTCTTGCCTGAAGACTGCACACTAGGCCTAATAGTCTGTGGGAGAGAGTGCTTCGCCGCAAACATCAGCATAGAAGATCCACTCAAACTAGAACCTTGAAGAATGTTATGAGGGGATGGAGAAACTGCTCCCAAGAAATAACTTGGCATGTCAATAAAGGAGATAAGGTCAACTTTTTCATGAACAAATGGATCCCTCACCTGGGCAGCATAAGAAGCATCGTCCATGGCCCTCTAAATGCTCCAGACCTGAATCTTACTGTGCATAAACTGTTCACTAATGGCACCTGGAATTTCAACAATCTATCCATGGACCTACCCCATGACCTAAAAGAGATCATCATCACCCCACTGAGGAGGATGTACCCACTTGAGGGCTTACTAGTGATGGCTACTTTAGCACTGGTAGCATGTAGAACCTACTCAGAAGACATGACATCATTCACCCAAATACTAAAGACTTCATTATTGTCTGGAAGGCTAACATCCCAAATAAGATCAAAACCTTCCTCTGGCTTATATTTCATGAACGACTCTCCACCAATGCTCACATGCATCATATTGGCCTCTCCATTCCAGCTTTGTACAAGCAGTGTCACCAACAGCAAGAGGAAATCATTGACCACATCTTCTTCAAATGTCCCAATGCCATCACCTTTTGGGATAAGATTTCACATCTCTCTAGCTTTAAACCCACTAATCTGCCCACCCTCTTTAATGCTGCTAACTGGAAAGAGGAGTGGCTCATGTTGAAAGGTAAAGAGTTTAACAAATGGCTTAGCAGAGGGGGACTTCTTCCATATTGCATGTGGACTATATGGCTAAGTCGCAATGAGAACAACTTTAACAATAAGAATGACCCCATTTCCCCCTACCAGGCAGTTGCACTAGTTACTGAGTATAACTTAATAGCTTGTGCAGATAAGACCAATACACACACTACCTCCATCATCAGTGTCAGATGGACACCCCCTCCAGGAGGTAACCTTAAACTGAACATTGATGGTTCTGCTATCGAAAAACCTATCAAAGAGGGGATTGGAGGTATTTTTAGGAACCATGAAGGAAATTGGGTGTTAGGCTACTGCATGCATCTCCCCTTGACCTCCCCACAATGGCTGAATTGTTGGCTCTAAAACATGGCCCAATCACTGCTAGAGCTAACAATTTTCATCACATTAGCATTGAAACTGACTCTACTGCATTAATTCTTATGCTTGAGAAAGATCACCCATCCTATCACAACATATTGACTGAGTGCAGGTCACTCATGGAGGAAATGTATATACCAGCCCTAACAAGGATTTACAGGGAGCAGAATGCAGTGGCGGACGCGCTTGCGAAGGAGGGCGCTAGGCTCAGGCAGTTGGATCTTCAGCACTATTGGCAAATGCCACATTTTGTTGCTACTTTCCTTCAAGCAGATAGGGAGGGCGTATGTTTTAACCGTATGATTAAACAATCATCTATTTTCTTACAGGACCGGGATGTGGCCCCGAACAATATTTTTGAAGCCCCCACACCAACTGGGGGCAACAACTGTACGCTACATTAATCTTAAATGCATATCCTCTTTCCAACCAAAAAAAAAAAAGACTCCATTACTTCTACTTTAAATGTACCTACTGTACCTCTTGGCCAATATCTTGGGTTGTCAGCTACTGTAGGTCATAGCAAGAAAGAGGTTTTCAGTTATGTAGTGGATAAGGTGTGATTAAAGCTTCAAAGTTGAAAATGGACAACCCTAACATAAAAAAAGATTTTAAAAATAATTGTACAAGCAATCGTAAATAATTTTATGCCTCTCTTTGTTTTGTCTATTGATATTTAATTTGTATTCCTATAAAATATGCTACAAACAGCTTTTGGTGGCGCAATAAAGACAATAAAAAATCGTAAGTTAAAACGAATTTCCTGAAAGCTCTTAGTAAGCATAAAACTGAAGGCAGTATGAAATTTCAAGGACTTCAAAACACAAATACGATATTAATAGCCAAAATTAGCTGGATAATTTTGATATTTCCATTGGTTTTGTAAGTAATTCTCTCAAATCTAATTAATATTGCAACTTAAATTTTCTTAGTGTAAATTAAATCAAATTCTAGTTTTTATCTGAAGGTCTTTTGCGAGGTAAAATATTTTCTTAGAAGGAATGTGTGAAGAGAATTGGAAATGAACTTCATATACGGATTTACTATAATTCATTTCTACCTACTGATCAATCTGTGCTCATGCAAAGCTTTTCAGCTGATGAATGCATCAATTTGATAGATAATGATACAAAAATATGAAAGCTACATGTTTTGAATTATTTTACTGTGGATGACAGATATTGTTTTGAAATTATTCCTCTAGAATTTATGTTATGAATGATAGTTGGATGTGGAGGTTAGATAGATAGGAAAGAAATATTTTTAAGAGTGGCTATTTAGTGCTATAAGAAAACAACACCCCTAATTCGGATGGCCCAACATTTAAAAGAAAATATAAAAGTTGAAAATAACATTCAAGGTCTTAAAATTTGCTTAGGGTCATTATAAAGAGTGTTATCAACAGGTGATAACTAAAATTCTCGAAAGATTGTTGAGCTTAATTCTTGTCATGCATGTAGTTAGGAATCCAAAATAATTTTCTATTACTAGTAACGTGTAATGGGGTAATTTCATCCATGGTCACTTAACTTTGTATCTATTACGCAAAAGTCACTTTTCTTTCCTTCATTTCATCATGGTCATTTAACTTTGTATCTATTACGCAAAAGTCACTTTTCTTTTGTTCATTACACAAAAGTCATTTAACTTTACTCCGACCATCGCAAAAGTCACTATAACCAAATTTTACAATAATTTCATCGGAAAAATGTTGTGGCAACCTTAATTAGTTCTTAATCTTAATTTAAGTGAATATATAATATATTACTCATATCTTGAACCTTTTTATATGTGCACAACTCAATTTTTCTTATGAATTATTTAATGAAAGAATACTAATTTCTTAATAGATTAGATTACCTAATGAAGATTATTTTCATAAAAAAAATTTGGTTGATATTTTTATGAAATATTTCATAATATTGAATTAATCTGCCAAAAAGGTGCATCGAAAAAGAGTGATAAACAAGATAAATTCTTCAAAACACATAAAATAGAAATACATGTATGATATTATTTTTTTAAAAAAAAATATTATAATTCTTTGCAGATAAATAAACATGCTAAAGATAGTTTTAAAATAAAATCTTTTTAATTGTATCATTGAATAAGAATTATCAAAATTTGTACAAATAATGTTATATTAACAGTTTTGTTAATAAAAGTTATAAAATATAAGTACTTTAATAGATAAAGAAATTATAGGATATCTAATTTTTAAATTTATCAATTAAATTAATTAAACTATATGTAATTTATGAGAAATTGAATATTATAATAAAAACTTTTAAGAGAATTAATCGATTAGTCAAACAATTAAAAATATAAAGACAAACTCAATAAATAGAGTAGTTTATCATATTATTATGATATACCGAATGCAAAGACCCAAGTCGCAAGAAAAAGAATGTACGAAAAAGAAAATTATCAATTATATGTCACAATTTTAGAGGAAGAAAAATAATTTTATCAACTACATGTCATAACATTAGAGGGAAAAAGTAATTTACCAACACATGTCTCAACTTTAGAGGATTTTAAGAGTATATAAGTTTAATTTTATTTCATAAAAATATCAATCAATTTTTTTTTATGAAAATAGTCTTCACTAGGTAACTTAATCTATTGAGAAATTGATATTCTTATGTTATATAATCCATAAGGAAAATCGGGTTGGGCACATACCAAAAAGATCAAGATATGTGTAATATATTATATATTCACTTAAATTAAAATTAAGAGCTAATTAAGGTCGCCACATTATTTTTTCGATGAGATTATTGTAAAATTCAGCCATAGTGACTTTTGTGATGGCCGGAGTAAAGTAAAGTAACTTTTGTGTAATGAATAAAAGAAAAATGATTTTTGTGTAATAGACACAACGTTAAATGACCATGGATGAAATTAATGAAAGAAAAATGACTTTTACGTAATAAATATAAAGTTAAGTGACCATGAATGAAATTTACGCAACTTATAATACCACAAAATAAGTCTGACCTAAGTCTTTTAGGGATTGACAGTCAGTGAGAAATTCATTATTGGACTGATTGACAGTCAGCTTCATGGGGCTATCATGCAGTGGCGGATGTAGAGTAGAAGGTGTGGGTTCCCGGAACCCACACCCGCTACCGTAAGGCTTAAAATTACATAAAAAAATCGTCAAAAGTTATAATATTAATAGGTGGGAACCCATAACTAAATCAGGGGATAACTTAGTGGCAGGAAAAGAGCCCTTGAGAATCCACAAGTTTAAAATTCTGAATCCGCCTCTGCTATTATGTCTTCTAAGAGATCTAGAATGAACGCAACAGTATAATCTGAAGTGATAAAACTATGCGGCCAGACAATGTAATACATAGAGTTAGCCGCTTCTAAAAAAAATGGACTACCACATTTATTAATTATAATAGTTATTCTGTCTCTGAAAAAGATTTTGTTGTAAAATGATTTCCTCCTAATTATGATATTTTGAAATGCAAAATTAATTTGTCGTGTGATGTTAACTTTAGAAAGGCAGGAACGGTTATGTTGATCTGTGATATTGACGAAAATATTTTTTGAAAATTTAGTGTGTCATCGAAAGATTAATATGATAATGCTAATAGCTAAAATTCAGACAATATGTAAAATTTTAAGTTGGTTGAAAAATTATGATCACACAACCCTAGTTGTTATTGAGATGGATTGTCTTTTGGCCAAGCAAGCACTGAAAATTTTTAAGAGCGATAATTCTTATTTTGATATTATTGTGCAAGATTTTAAATCTCTCATGTGTGACTTGACGTCTATATCTTTTTCTTTTATTAAATAGGCAGTTTGATTGTATATTGGCTAAGGTTGCAGGTAATTCTATGTTCTGATGCTATGGAGTGGATTGTGCATCCTCCATCTTTGATTCATGATGTACTCAGTTATGATTTGAATAATACGTGTGTTGCTTATTTTTTTAAAAAAAATAAAGAATCATTTTCTTTTGAAAGGAGTTAAAAGGAAAGTAAGACGGATAATTAAAATAAATTAAGTAGTTTTAACCCTTAAAAAATTAAACTTATGCCAAGTGGAACATAGATTCTTTAAGGACTTGGGACATATAAGTTTTAAGATATTATGACGTGAAAATATAATCTTACACCTAAGAAAAAAGATTATTTATCCTGAGAAGAAGAAAATAAAAATCAACACAAATTAGGGACAAAGGTAAAAATGATCCATCAGATGCTCTCTTTCAGATATTAGGCACCAAATGACAAATTAAAATAATAAAAAAGGCATAAAATAGCCTATATCAAACGTTATTTACACACTTTGTACATCCACGTGCAGGGTATAAAAGTTGAAATCCTATAATTTATATTACATTTTATGTATAGCATTATTTTTACAAGTTTTCTGTTGAAATAACTTCAAATTTCTTAAACTTCTCTCCCTTTCATATTTTCTATATCTAATTACCTTTTTCAACAGTATCTATCTATGCCAGAATCTTCAAATTGAAATAGTTTTAAGAAATTGAGTACTTTCAGATTCCTGAGAGTTTTTTCCTTAAAATTCAAAAAAAATAAAAATAATGGGAGCTTACAAATTTTCATCTACTCATATAGATAAGGACTCTGTTTTTGTTTTATGACATCGAATTTGGTTGAAAACATGTTAGAGGATTTAAAATCAATTTCAAAGGAGTTTGAATATGATTTAAAGTAATTTTTATATTAAAAGCTCAAGGTTCAAATAACTTCATTGTTATATGTTCTGTATATCTCCATGTATAGAAATGTATGTATTCTATTATATATTTATTTCTCTCTTATATATAATGTATTTTGTATATCAACAACTATTTGTATAATATGTAGACTAACATACACAAATGCAATGTGGTAGACACATTCACAACAATATTCAGAAAAATCTTTGTGTGTGATATATATTAATTTACACGATATATAATGTGATAATTTATATATACATTCACGATTTCAGTTTTTGAATTTGATTTCTTACTCCTTATAGTACTAAATCACTTCTGAGTGTCTATTATTAATTTTGAAGGTCATTAAGATCGATTCTTGTCCTTGACAAAGTTTGCGGCTCTGAGGCCTTTTATGATAGAAAGTGTAAGTTTCTTACTAGGTGGTTCAAGGAAAAAAGCATCGTTTCCACCCTAAACTATACCCGAAAAGTCGAAGCCACACCTAAACTATACTAGTGACTTATTACACACCTAAACTCTAAAAAAGTGAAACTATTTACACCCTGTCAGGCTACCACCACTTGCATGTGGTGTAATGTTTTACACGCGCTGCCACGTCAGCACTACGTCAGTAAAAAGTATCACTTTTTTTATAGTTAAGGTGTGTAATAGGTCACTTATATAGTTTAGGTGTGGATTCGACTTTTCGACTATAGTTTGGGGTGGAAACGATGCCTTTTTCCTTAATGTTTTTAGCCATTTACTTTTGTTATTTAATAGGCTGGACGCGTCTAAAATAAGTGTAACACACGCGCCTTAGAATGGGGGTCGCGGGGAGGTAATAATATCACTTTTATATAGTTAAAGTGTGTAATAGGTCACTTATATAATTTAGGTGTAGCTTAGACTTTTCTTGTATAGTATGGGGTGGAAATGATGTCTTTTGCCGGTGGTTCAATGCTTTCGAGGTTTGACCATAGGGGTACAGATTTGTTGCGAATTGCATGGACAATGTAAATGTAATTCAGGACAGACTTCTTACAGCTTAAAATAAGCAAAGAGTTGCCCAAATCAAAAGATTCATGATTTGGAGTTTATGGTTGGAGAGAAAGTATTGCTAAAGATACCACTCGTCATGAAGGGGTGTCATGGGATTTGAAAAGAAGGACAAGTTTTTTCATGACCTGAAACCTCAGGTCATGATGGAATCCATTAAATCCATCAGTAGGTAAGCCAAATTCATAGCTCAGAATAACGAGTAACGAGTTAATAAGAAAGAGTACAGAAATATTAATAAAAGCATGTTTTAGAGAAGGAATAGATACATCAATAGAATTATATTTAGCAGATGATAGAATTATAAAATCTATAGAAAAAAGTATAATAACTGTCATAAAAGGAAAGGAATGTACTTGTTATAATTGCGGAAAATTAGGACATTTAGCTAGAGATTATAAATTACCTAAAAACCCAAAAAATAAACAAATATCAGAAATAAAAATAGAAAATACAGAATATATGCAGATAGATTATATAGATTACGAATTAGAAAGTGAATACTGGAATGTACTACCATTTGGATATAAAAATGCACCAGGTAGATATCAACATTTTATGGATAGTTATTTCAAACAACTATCTAATTGTATAATATACATAGACGATATACTACTATATACAAAGACCAAAGAAGAACATTTAAAATTAACATAAAATCACTATAAAAATTGAATTAATAGATAAAAATAGCATAATAACCCAGAAACCATTAACATATAATTTTGATGATTTAAAAGAATTTAAAATGCATATAGAAGAATTATTAGAAAAACAATATATACAAAGAACTAATAGTAAACATAATAACCCAGCATTTATAGTAAATAAACATAGTGAACAAAAAAGAGTAAGTGCGAATTATTCAGTAGCAGTAACAGATAAAAATATAGACAAATCATTAGTATTATATTGGAAAATATCAGGAATAGAATTAACTCCAGAAAGTAAAATATTTACAGCAAGATGTTATTTTTATCTATTAATTCAATTTTTATAGTGGTTTTATGTTTTTCCCATCCTTTTAATGGATCTTCACTATATAATTGTTTTAATTTTTTCTTAATTAGTCCTATCTTATTTATTGAAAATATAGTTATTTCCCTTTTATTTATCGAAAATACGACCAGTTCGATTGTATCTTCGGTATTTTTTATATTTTCTAATTTTTGTGTATTTTTTTCATTTCCTTTTATCCAATCAATTTTCTTTCTTATTTTATTAATAACTCTTTTTGCTCTTACTTTCTGTTTACATGGTGTTGTACAGTTATTTAAAAAATACAGAAGTAGCATACATGTTTGAATTTAGATTGGATTTACTTGAGATTAATTTATATTGATTAATTATGAGAAGACCATTTAAAAACAGAGAAACTTTTAGAAAAATTAAAGAATCTTTAATTAGTAATTATTCAGAATATATAAGACTAAATAAAACAAAAGAAAACCCACAAAGATTAGCCTACCTAATTACCTTAATATCTAGTATTGAAGAAAAATTAATAATCCATTTAAAATCTAGAAGAATAAAACATATAACACCTAATTATGATAAAATTAGATTTAGATATCCATCAAAATACTATAAATATGGTTTAAATGAATAAAGTACCAACATACAAAGAATTAAAACAAATTATTTCTGAAAAACGTAAAGAATTAAAAATAAGGATAGAAAGATTAAGTTATAATATATTTGCCGGAGTTAGTAAAAACTCAATAAATGCACAAAAAGATGAAATATCAAATTTAGAATCACAAATAGATAGTCTAGAATATATATTTCAACATGAACTATTTACAATAAAATGAACAAAGAAGAATTTATAATAGATGAAAAAATATATGAAAATCACGAAGGATTAAAAATAAAAATAGTATTTTCTAATCTAGGAAGAAGATATAAGAAAATAGGTGAACATTTATATTTAATGTTAGAAAAAGAAGAATTAAAATTAGAAGATAAATTGACGGCTATGGTAAGAATAGAAAGGGAAAACGAAGAAATAGATAGAAAAAAGGAAATAGAAAAAATAAAACAACAAACTACGGAAGAAATACGAAAAATAGAAGAAACTAAAAATAGTAGGATTGCTGAATTAGAAAAAGAACTACAAATGTTAAAAGATTTGTATGAAGAAAGGCAAAAAGAAAAAGAAGATAAAGATAAAGAACAAAAATTACTAAACGAAATAAATCAATTTAAGAAAAAATTAGAAATAAATAATATAGATGTTGAAGAAACAGATAATTATGATTCGGAAGATAGTGAAACATATACAGAAATATTAACAAATACAAAAAATTTAGAAATCAATGAAAAACAAGAAGGTATTAATGAAGAAAACTTAGAAAATATCAACACAGAAATAAATACTCTTGATAAAAAAGAAGACCAAAATATAATACCTAGTACATCAGAAATAAGGAAACCTACATATTATAAGAATAAGTTTAAAAGATATAATCTAAAGAATGAACATGACAAATGGACACCAAAACAAATAGTTAATAAAAATTATAACTTTTTAGACTTAGATTGCGTAATAGATACAGAAAAAATAATACAATTATGGATAGGATATATGACAAAATAATTCTTAGATAATAATATAAATGTAATAGATGCACCAGAATATATAGAAAGAACACTAATAGGAACAGTGAAATTATGGTTTTTAAATCTAACTGAAAACAGTAAAAGAATATTAAGAACTGACAAACCCACAGAAGGAACATCATCAACAACCACAACTAAACTAACACCTATAGAATTATTAAAAAAATGTGAGACAGCTATAAAAGACGAATTTAGTAGCATGACAACAACAGAAGAAGAACAAAATGAAGAGAAAGATACAAATAGGAATTTAATGTTAAAATTAGCAATATGTAATATGTGCTACATAGATGAATATACTTGCGCATTTAAAGAATATTATTATAAAGGAGTATATAATACAGAAGAAAGTAAAGAAATAAGAAAATTATATTTTAGTAAATTACCTGAACCATTTAGTTCAAAAATAATAAAAAGTTGGGATGAAACAAAAATAGTAGATACTCTAGGAGCAAGAATAAAATTTTTACAACAATGGTATAGAAACCTATGTGAAAAATACAAAGAAGAAATAAAAAGGGAAAAAATATTAATAAGAAATTTAGCATGTTGCAAAGATAAAATAGCACCTCAATTTGGATGCGAAGAAAGATATTATAAGAAAAGAAAAAGACATAAGAAATATAAGAAATACAAAAACTCAAAATATAAGTATAAGAAACCAAGAAAAAAATATTATGTAAAAAATTACAAACATAAAAAACCATATAGGAAAAAGAAATCTATAAAGGAATGTACTTGTTATAATTGCGGGAAATTAGGACATTTAGCTAGAGATTGTAAATTACCTAAAAACCCAAAAAATAAACAAATATCAAAAATAAAAATAGAAAATACAGAATATATGCAGATAGATTATATAGATTACGAATTAGAAAGTGAAGACAGTATATATGAAATTTCAGAGAATGAAACAGATAATGAAATAGGAGATGATGAAATAGATAGTGAATTAGACGAATTAAATGACTGAAGAAGATATAAAAATAATAACAAAAGAAGAATATTTAAATGACGAAGGAACAGATCAAAAATAATATTTGATAACAATGTATTTGATGAAATAAAAGGAAAAGAGTTAGACTTAAGTGTAGAAAAAATATTTAAAATACCAACAATAAAAAATATATTTACTAGGAAAAAAGAAGAATATTATGTAGTAAGCCAAAAGGAACATGTAATAGACTGTAGATATGCAAAAGGTAAAGCTAGTATACCACTAGTAACAAAAAGAATAATTAATAAAGAGATAAACCACATAAAAAGTAGAGACCCAATAAAATATGTACACCTTGGAGGTACAGAAATATTAATAAAAGCATGTTTTAGAGAAGGAATAGATAAACCAATAGAATTATATTTAGCAGATGATAGAATTATAAAACCTATAGAAAAAAGTATAATAACTGCCATAAAAGGAAATTTAATATACCAAAAATTTAAATTTATAATAAGTGCGAATTATTCAGTAGCAGTAACAGATAAAAATATAGACAAATCATTAGTATTATATTGGAAAATATCCGGAATAGAATTAACTCCAGGAAGTAAAATATTTACAGCAAGATGTAAAAATCTATATGTATTAACAACAAAACATAAAATAACGGGAAAAAATAAAATTAATAAAATACAAATAGAAAGCCCTTTTGAACAATTCGTAAAAACAATTGATAATAATGATTATAGTTACAGAAATATAGACATAGAAGAAGATCTAGAAATAATAAATGATAGAATAAGTACAACAAAAAGAATAGCTTATGATAAACCGGAATCATCAAGCTCATCAAAAAGAACAAGTTATGAAACAAGTTCAACGGATAATTTAAACCAATATTACATAACAGGAAAGGTAAATGAAAAAGAATATTTAATACTCTTAAATACAGGACAAGAAGAAAATTATATAGCAAAATATCTAGTAAAAAGTGAGGAAATAAAAACTGACAATAATATATGCCCAGATCTACCAAGAAGTTTAATAAATACTAAAAATATAGCAGAAAAAAAAATAATGATAGGAATAAGAAAAATAAAAATAGAATTTGAAGTAAAAGAAAAAGTGTAAAAAAAAGACATAATATTAGGAATAAAATGGCTAGAACAAGTAAAACCATATAATATAGAACATACACAATTAACCATAACATATAACAGAGAGAAATTATTCTTAAGAAGAGCTTTAACATGAAATGAAAATATATGTATTAATGAAGATAGCAGTAGAAGGATATTACAGTAGATATTATACGCCTATGATAGATACAGGAGCAGAAGCTAATTTATGTAGATATAATTGTTTACCAGAAAGTAAATGAGATAAATTAAAAACACCAATAATAGTTAAAGGATTTAATAACGAAGGAAGCTTAATTACTTATAAAGCTAAGAATGTAAAAATACAAGTATGGGATAAATTATTAACAATAGAAGAAATCTATAATTATGAGCTAACATCAAAAAATATACTTTTAGGAATGCCGTTTTTAGATAAATTATACCCACATATAATAACTAGGACAGATTGGTGGTTTACAACACCATGTAAACAGAAAGTAAGAGCAAAAAGAGTTATTAATAAAATAAGAAAGAAAACAGATTGGATAAAAGGAAATGAAAAAATTACACAAAAATTAGAAAATATAAAAAATACCGAAGATACAATAGAACTGGTCGTATTTTCGATAAATAAAAAGGAAATAACTATATTTTCAATAAATAAGATAGGACTAATTAAGAAAAAATTAGAACAATTATATAGTGAAGATACATTAAAAGGATGTGAAAAACATAAAACCACTATAAAAATTGAATTAATAGATAAAAATAGCATAATAACCCAGAAACCATTAACATATAATTTTGATGATTTAAAAGAATTTAAAATGCATATAAAAGAATTATTAGAAAAACAATATATACAAAAAAGTAATAGTAAACATAATAGCCCAACATTTATAGTAAATAAACATAGTGAACAAAAAAGAGAAAAAAGTAGGATGGTTATTGATTATAGAAATTTAAATGCAAAAACAATGACTTATAATTACCCAATACCAAATAAGATATTAAAAATAAGACAAATACAAGGATATAATTATTTTAGTAAATTTGATTGTAAATCAGGATTTTACCATCTAAAGTTAGAAGAAGAATCTAAGGCATTAACCGCATTTACGGTACCACAAGGATTTTATGAATGGAATGTACTACCATTTGGATATAAAAATGCACCAGGTAGATATCAACATTTTATGGATAGTTATTTTAAACAACTACCTAATTGTATAGTATACATAGACGATATACTATTATATACAAAGACCAAAGAAGAACATTTAAAATTATTGGAACAATTTACAGATATAATAGAAAAATCGGGAATAAGTTTAAGTGAAAAGAAAGCTGGAATTATGAAAAATCAGATAGAATTTTTAGGTACAAATAGATAAAAGTGGAGTAAAAATGCAACAACATATAGTACAAAAAATAATAAATTCAAAAGAAGAATTAGATACAAAAAAGAAATTACAATCATTCTTAGGATTAGTGAACCAAGTAAGAGAATATATACCAAAATTAGCAGAAAATCTAAAGCCCTTACAGAAAAAATTAAAAAAGGATGTAGAATATAATTTTAACAAAGAAGATAAAAAACAAGTTCAGAAAATAAAAATACTTTGTAAAGAATTACCAAAATTACAATTTCCAGATGAAAATAGAAAATTTATGTATATAGTAGAAGCAGATGCTAGTGAATGTAGTTATGGAGGAGTACTTAAATACAGATATGAAGCAGAAAAATTAGAACACCGTTGTAGATACTACTCAGGTACATTTAATGAAACAGAAGTAAAATGAGAAATAAATAGAAAAGAATTATGCTCATTATATAAATGTTTATTAGCATTTGAGCCATATATTGTATATAACAAGTTTATTGTACGAACAGATAATACACAGGTACGTTGGTGGCTAACAAAGAAAATACAAAATTCAGTTACAACAAAAGAAATTCGGAGATTAGTCTTGAATATATTAAATTTTACATTTACAATTGAAGTAATTAGTACTAACAAAAACGTTATTGCAGACTACATATCAAGACAAAGCTACACAGACTGATATAATAGAAGACAATGCTTTAGAAAAGATACTCAAAACCCTAACTACGCTTTCAATGAAAGTGGACAGTATGGGTAATGAAATAGAAAAGCTAAAGACTAATGAAGATAAACTGAAGTCTAAAGCTACAAATCAGCTAACTCAGTAGTGTGCAGAGCTATGTCGATCGGAAGACATTACAATTCCAGATCTAGAAGGAGACGTTGGAACACTCCATAAAACCCATAATGTTTATCAATCTACAATTGCAGGTACAAATAGAAGAGTTAGTAGACAAAGATATCAGAATATGAATATGAATAAGATATTTGAGAAACCATTCATACCAAAAACACAAAAAGACCCTGTTCATACCCTCACAAATTACCACATACCGAGATAGTCTGAACCAAGATAAAAAAGTTTATAACTATACAACCCAAAAATACATAGAAAATATTTATAGAGTACAAGCTTTCCTAAACCTTAACCCCAGAGCCACAGATATCAAAGAGCCAAACACAAACTATATAACCCAAAAATTACAAGGTTACAACAAACTAATTGCACTACCCAAAACCAACCCAAGCTTAATAAAAACTTGTTTTGGCTATGGATTATTAAATACCATATATACCCAAGATGGAGAAGAACTAACAGTTATGGAAGAATTACATAAAATATTCACCACCTATAAAAGAATAACCAAAGGAAATCTATTTTATATAAAATGTTATACTGCACCAGCAGAGATATTATACGACGAAATAAAACCAGTTATACAAGTTGTAAAAATAGGATTAACTAGAGATATGATTATACCAGAAGATATTGTGCAGCAGCCAGAGATATCCAGAAATGAAATACCTGATTTCTACGCAAATAAACGACTTATTGGACTAGCTACAATTATTCAAGAATTAGCAAATAATTGTACCAATGGAAACCCAATATGGAGCTATTATTCAAGAGATCATCAAATGATTTATTCAAATTCAAAAGAACTACGACAAGCAGATATGAAAGATGTTAGACAATGGATAATGACATTACTTAACCCAGAAAAACAATCTACTGCAAGAGCAATTAAGAGAGGATTTATTTCAGACGGATTATTGACAAGATATTGCAAGCTAATTGGACACAAATATCCAGACCATCAATGTTCGAGATGTAATGGAGAAGATAATATTATCCCAGAAGTCCGCCTAGAATAAAAGAATCAAGAAGATAAGCATGCCAGCTGGAAAGAAGATAAAAAAATCAACAGATACGACAAAAAGATAAAATGAAGACGGAGCAAAAATAGACAAACTATTAAAGGAAGAAGGCAACATGTAAGGAAAAAGTTAACTTTAAATAGGTTAGGTAGCCTGCCTTTTTTGACTTTTTCTTATTAGCTTTTACAAGTCTTTTTTGACTTTTCTTATTTTCATTTATTAGCTTAAGAAAAATGTATAGAAACGTGTAAAACCTTTTGTTTTTTTTTCAGAATCATGTAAATGCTCTCATTATAAATAGAGGCATAGAAGGCAACAGAAAAAGGCAAGCCTTCATGCGTTGAAGCACAAGTACTCTCTCTTGTCCACAACAAATATTTTGCTTAGTTATTAAAAACAAGTATATTTCAATGGAAAAATCTATGGAGGAACAAATCTTAGAAATATCAAACCTACCCGAATAGGTATATTTATTTATGATTATGAATAGCTAAATTCATAATTCCCAACAATCATGGTATAAAAAAATAAATTCATGTTAGTTACTTTATAGTAGAATTATTCGAAGAATGATATGTTAAGAAGTTTATTAGCAAAGTGGAAAAGGAGAAAAATCCCTAAGAACTATGTCATCCTAAAGGTGAAACCAATGAGGCAAGAAGCCGTGGTGGGGAGTAACCAGAGTAGAGGCGCTGTTTAAGGGAAAAGTATCCAGATTACCATGCTAATAGTGACCGAAGAACATGTTATTTAAGAATAATCTAGTATATAGTAATCTAAGATGGCCATATTTTGTTATGTATATGATTGAAGGGAATATTTTGAAAATAGTAATTATATGATAATGAATAATTATTTGTCTGATGTAATGGTAGATAAATTTAAAATACTTATTTTGTATGTGATTAAGGATATAGGAATAATAGATATAAGGAAAATCATATTAGAAAAAATATTCGGTAAAGATTATATAGCTAGAATAAATTACATACCACACTTACCTAATTACTCTTATAAATACCTACGTACACATCAACTATGATAAATCAAATGGTATCAAATTTTTGGAAAAAAGATATGAAAAATATACAATTAGTAGAAAAACAAATGAAAACAAATTTAGACAAATACATGGAAACTAAAGATATAAAATATATAGAATTTCTTAATGAAAATATGCAAGAATTACATAGACTAAAACAAACAACTAGAAAATATTATGAAAAAACATGACAGATGATATTAAAATACTTGTTTTATATATACTTAGAGATATAGAAATTATAGACATAAAGAAAATAATATGGAAAAAATTACAAGATTATGAAGAGGAAGAATTATTAAACAGTATAGAAAACTTACGCATATATTATGAACATCAATATTACTTAGATTCAGATGGATATTATTCAGAATAAATAAATGTTAGAATATATAAAAAGAATTAGAGAAAGGCAAAATTGGATATATGAAGAAGTTAATTACAAAAATCAACTTGAAATAGAAAAAAGACAACTAGAAGAAAAATTACTTAAAATAAAATTAACCTTAGAAAAAGAAGATACAGGTAATAATTTATTTAATACATACGAAAAATTATTTAATACAGATGGATGAAAATGTGTTGAATTCTGTTCTTTATCGTGATTAATAATTTTTCTGTGTGGAATTTCTAGATATGTGACCCTTCATGGCGTAGAGCATCAAATAAGCTTTCCAATGATATGTGGATCATCCAAAACGGACACTCGAGCGATGAGTTATGATCATTCCGATCTAACCGTGAATAGTGGTGAACAGTAAATGTGCAGGAAAAAAATACTGAGGCCAGGCGAATTTTAGGGTCAACTTCAAACAATCATAACTCCTTGTACATAATGATCTGGATGAGTTACTATATATCAACAGAAATCTTTGAAAGTCCTCTTTACAATGAAATTGGTTTCATCCAATTTGGCCATTGGAGCAAAAAGTTATGGTCGATCTACTTCATCCTATCAAAACAGTCCACCAAAGGACAGATTTGACATTATTTGATTTAAAGGGTATTTTGGTCATTCCCACTCCAATCCATCCAGGTAAACCATGAATTTAAGTCCATTAAGATCATTCAATAGCTCATTTTTCTCCAAAATTTCCCAAGGCTCAAACCCCAACCCTACTACTCCAAATTTCATCCTTCTATGTCTCTTGATTGAACCGTAGAAATTTCAAATTGATTTGGGATTCGAGTTGATCATGTTAAGGGCTTCGAGAAGAACCCTTTATTTTAGTAAATAAAGTTCCGGAGTTGGAAGTTCATAGTCATCTTCCATTTTTAGGTATGTGGGGCTTTGAACAAGATTATCCTTTCGATCTTGTGCCCGGTATTTTTGTTGAATTACATTGACATGAGATTTTACATGTTTTACCATGAATTGGAAATATGGTTTTATATCTTATATTATTATCCATGAGCTATGGGATTATGTCATTCGATATGTGTATGATGTTGAGATGTAATTATGTCAAAAAAGTATTTGATTATGAGAGTATGATGATTTAATTTGTTAAGCCTTGATTTATACTATCATTCCACTATTTCCTTATTATGAATTTATAATTGATATTGGAAATTTTATATCCCTACTATGGGTTGATGTCTCAAGTACCTTTAAATGAGAGTTGGATGGCAAATTGAGAAATGTTGATATTGAAGTTGCAATGAGTCTTGGTA
Source organism: Capsicum pubescens (assembly GCA_030864215.1). NCBI lineage: Eukaryota > Viridiplantae > Streptophyta > Magnoliopsida > Solanales > Solanaceae > Capsicum > Capsicum pubescens. Next base: position 78,628,926 of record CM061541.1, on the reverse strand, counting down.
TTTTCCGAATGGTTTTGATGAGTTAAATTATTGAAAATATTATGTATTGAGTCTTCATCCTTGTCCAAATGTCGAGTCGGTTATGGTTCAGTGCATTGATACCTTGTTGATGTTAAGAAAGATTAAAATGTTTTGAGCTAAAATGTGTTGAGTTAGAAATCCACAAATTGATATGATTTGATAAATGAGAAAGAGATTTGATTTGGTCTTTATGATAGACCCTTGTGATGTTGTGGTGGATTTCCGAACACGTTCTGAGCTTGTCAGGGAGTAGTACTTAGCACCGAGAGGGAAATTTGGTATTTTACCAAACCTATGTGCCACCGTAGGGTTGTTTAATGATGATATTATTGGCCAGAGAGCCCGATTGTGATTATTGCAGTTTCAAGGTCGTACTCCCTGACAAAGAGTATGATGCTCCCGCCAATGGAGGTTTCAAACGTTGGTATTCCACGTAGCTCACGTGGGATTTTTGGTTATAGGAAACTCTTCTATCCATAAGAGTCATGTTTATTGAAATACCGAGTCACTCTGAGTTTTGATGTGGTAAGTCAAGTTGCCTATGATGATCTATAATGATTTATGAGGTTTTTCTCCTACATTTCCTATCTAAGATATTATGAGTTGCATGATTCAATGTCACTCAAGCCAGGTGTGTCATTATGGTCCGTATGTACGTTTTTACGAAATTTATGATATTATTTATATTTTGCATATGCCACCACATACTCAGTATGTATCTTATGCTGAACCACATATTTCTCTATGGGCTACATTCTTACCATGATGTAGGTTCAGGTACTCAGCCGCAGCCGCGACAGTGATATCCGAGTGTCGCATCTACGTTCCTTCAGTGATGAGTCCTCATGGTTCGAGGACCAAGTTGCTAGTTTTGGTGCTGTTGTTTTGTGATCCCTTTGTTCTGTTGAGTCAGTTGGGAGTTTGTCCCAATGGCTCATTGATTTTGCTGTATAGAGGCTATGTCAGACTAGTGTATTATTGAGTTGGTTTGGGTATAGACATTCCATATATGTACAGTCTAACGATATTCCATGCCATGTGCGATGTGATATGATATGTACTTATATATATATCCTTAGCGTAGCGTGTATGTTGTTGTGTTGGAACCCAAGGGTAGTGTTTTGGCTTAATGGGTTAACTTGAGGCTACGTGTAGCCTTGGGCACCGTGTGGCATCTCGAGATGATATTTTGGGGTGTTACAAACTTGGTATCAGAGCCTAAGGTTGTGAAGAGTCCTAGGGAGTCTGACAAACCGCGTTACGTAGAGTCTTGAGCATCGGTGTGTAGCGCGCCACACCTATGATCAAGAGGCTGCGGGGCATTCTAGGAAAAGTCATTTCTTTCTTTCTACAAGAGTCTATCATGCTTACAACTATTTCTTTCTGCTGTTAATTCGTGCATTCTTATGACAGAAAATGCCTCCACGTCGAGCTCGCAGAAACAACAACCAACCTCAACCCGTTAATCTGTTACATGAGACGGTATCCCATGCCGAATTTCGGGCAGCTTTTCAGATGGTAGCCCAGGCAGTTACCGCCAATACTCAGGCTAACGCTTCACCTCCACAGGAAAATAATTTGGTAGAAGCACGAATTCGTGATTTTATGCGGATGAATCCACCAGAGTTTCATGGGTCGAGAGAAGGTGAGGACCCGCAGATGTATGTTGATGAAATGAAGAAAATTACACAGATTATGTATGCGACCGAGGAAGAAAGTGTGGATATGGCTTCTTATTAGTTGAAAGATGTTGCCTATGACTGGGTGCAGATGTGGAATAAGGGTAGAGAGGAAGATACCGCTCCGGTGACTTGGCAATTATTCCAAGATGCTTTCTTGGATAGATTCTTTCCTCTTGAGTTACGAGAAGATAAGATAGAGGAGTTTATGAATTTGAGACAAGGCTCCATGTCGGTTAAGGAGTATTGTCTTAAGTTTAATCAGCTATCGAAGTACGCTCCCAATATGATGGCTGACTCGAGGACTAGTATGAGCAAGTTTCTAACTGGGGTGTCGAGTTATGTGGTGAAAAAATGTAGATCTGCTATGATCAACAGGGAGATTGATCTTCCTAGGTTAATGATTCACGCCCAACAGATTGAGTCAGACATGATAAAGGAAAGAGAAAGAGTAAGAGGGATTAAGAGAGTCAGATCGGAGCAACAGGGGTTTGGTCAGACTAGATTCTCCGAAGGGAGTTGCCCTCAGTTTTAGAGATGTCCATTTATCCCTGTGCCTTCCTCAGCTAGTGCTCCCGTATATTGAGGCAGGCATGATCTCGGGAATAGGTCGGTACCTTTCAGGTCTCAGGACAGTGTAAGCAACCGGCCTCATCTTCCTTCGTGTGCTAAGTGTGGTAAAGACCATTTTGGGGAGTGTTATATGGGGCATTGGGGCTATTTTGGTTGTGTCAAGTTGGGCCACATACTTAGAGACTGCCTGTATGCCAGACAGCGGAGTCGTGATGCCCGTCCCCAGAGTCAGGCTACCAGTGCCCCGCCTCCCGCAGCCCGTCCAATTCCTCCTCAGGGTGCTTCATCTAGTACTGCTGGCGGTCAATGCCAGAATTATTTCTATGCTATACCACCTCGTCAGGAGCAGGATGACTCTCCCGATGTTGTCACTGGTATGCTCTGTGTTTTCTATTTTGATGTTTATGTGTTGATGGACCCCGGTTCGAGTTTTTCTTATGTGACACCTCTGGTTGCTGTAAATTTTGAAACGGATCCTGAACTAATTTCTGAGCCTATTTTGGTTTCTACTCCGGTAGGAGAGTCTGTCATTGCTAAGCGGGTGTATAAGAAATTTCCCATTACTGTCTTTCATCGGGTTATGTATGTTGATTTGATTGAGCTAGATATGGTTGACTTTGATATCATTCTGGGTATGGATTGGCTTCACTCAAGCTATGCATTTATTGATTGTCATGCCCGTGTGGTCAAGTTTCAGTTTTCTGATGAGCCTATCCTCGAATGGTTCGGGAGTTCTGTGATTCCTAAGGGTCATTTCATATCCTATCTCAAAGCTAGGAAGTTGATTTCCAAGGGTTGCATCCACCATTTGGTTCGGGTTAAAGACACTAAGTCTGAAACCCCGACCATTCAGTCAATTAATGTTGTTAATGAGATTCTTGATATCTTTTCGGAAAATCTCCCTGAAATACCTCTTGATAGAGAGATAGAGTTCGGGATTGACCTTCTTCCCGATACTCAGCCTATTTCCATTCCTCCGTATCGCATGGCTCCCGTGGAACTTAAAGAGTTGAAGGAGCAATTGAAAGATCTTTTAGACAAAAGTTTTATCAGACCTAGTGTGTCCTCGTGGGGTGCACCTGTCCTGTTTGTGCGTAAGAAAGATGGTTCTTTGCGGATGTGCATTGATTACCGACAGCTTAATAGGGTTACTATCAAGAATAAATATCCTCTTCCTCGAATTGATGATTTATTTGATCAATTGCAAGGTGCGAGCTACTTTTTGAAGATAGACCTCAGATCCGGTTATCACCAACTTAAGGTTAGGGAATGTGATATCCCCAAGATAGCCTTCCGAACCCGTTACGGTCATTTTGAATTTCTAGTGATGTCTTTCGGGTTAACTAATGCTCCAGCGGCTTTCATGGATCTTATGAACCATGTATTCCGGCCATATCTGGATTTATTTGTAATAGTGTTCCTTGATGATATTCTTATTTACCCTCAAAGTGAGGGTGATCATGCGGATCATCTCCGAATCATGTTGGAAACTCTTCGAACTCATCAGTTGTATGCTAAGTTCAGTAAGTGTGAGTTCTGGCTGAACTCTGTAGCCTTCTTGGGTCATGTTGTTTCTTCCGAAGGTATTAGAGTTGATCCTCAAAAGATAGAGGCTATAAAGAGTTGGCCTAGACCTATTTCTCTTTCTGATATCCGAAGTTTCTTAGGTCTAGCTAGTTATTATCGTTATTTTGTTGAAGGGTTTTCATCTATTGCGTCTCCTATGACCCGTTTGACCCAAAAGAAAGTGAAGTTCATGTGGTCTGAATCTTGCGGGAATAGTTTTCAGGAGTTGAAAACTCGACTCACTTCAGCCCCTGTGTTGACTTTGTCTGACAGTGTTGATGGTTTTGTGGTGTATTGTGATACTTCCAGAGTTGGTTTGGGTTGTGTATTGATGCAAAAGGGAAAGGTTATAGCTTATGCTTCCAGGCAGCTAAAGCTTCACGAGAAGAATTATCCTACCCATGACCTTGAATTGGCTGCCGTGGTTTTTTCTTTGAAAATCTGGAGACATTACATGTATGGTGTCCATGTCGACGTCTTCACGGACCATAAGAGCTTGCAGTATGTATTCACCCAAAAGGAGTTAAATCTTAGGCATAGATGATGGTTAGAACTATTGAAAGATTATGATAGGAGCGTGCTATATCATCCGAGCAAGGCCAATGTAGTAGCAGATGCCCTTAGTCGGAAGTCCATGGGTAGCGTAGCACATGTAGAGATTGGTAAGAAGGAGTTGGCTCGCGAGGTACATCGTTTGGCTAGATTAGGGGTTAGGTTGTTTGGTGATGCTGAGGGTAGTATAGGAGTGCAAAGCGGTTCTGAATCCTCTTTAGTTTCAGAAGTGAAGGAGAAGAAAGACAGGGATCCTACCTTGGTCAGGTTAAAAGAGTCAGTTAAAGACCAAAAGGTGGAGGTTTTCTCCTAAGGGGGAGATGGCGTTTTGAGACTCCTAGAAAGATTATGTGTTTCTGATGTTGATAACTTGAAGCAGAGGATTATGACGGAAGCGCATGGTACGCGATACTCCATCCATCCCGGTGCTACCAAGATGTACCATGATTTGCGGGAAATCTATTGGTGAAAGGTATGAAGAGGAACATAGCAGAATTTGTGGCGAAGTGTTCCACGTGTCAACAGGTTAAAATAGAGCATCAAAGGCCCAGTGGCGTGATGCAAGAGTTTAGTATTCCTACTTGGAAGTGGGAAGAAGTGAATATGGATTTCATAGTTGGTTTGCCTCCTTCTCGTCGCCATCATGATTCGATTTGGGTTGTCGTAGATCGGCTGACGAAATCAGCTCATTTCTTGCCTGTGCATTCATCGTATACAACTGAATATTATGCTAGAATATATATTCGGGAACTCGTCAGACTTCATGGAATCCCTTTGGCTATTATTTCTAACAGAGGTACTCAGTTTACCTCTCAGTTTTGGAAATCTTTCTACAAGGGTCTCGGTACCCAAATTCGTTTAAGTTCTGCTTTCCATCCGTAAACAGATGGTCAGGCCGAGCGGACTATTCAGACTTTAGAAGATATGTTGAGGGCTTGTGTGCTTGATTTTAAAGGTAGTTAGGATGAGCACTTAGCATTAATCGAGTTTGCTTACAACAACAGTTTTCATGCTACTATTAGAATGGCCCCGTTTGAAGCTTTGTATGGTAGAAGGTGTAGATCACCCATTGGTTGGTTTGAAGTTGGTGAGGCTGCCGTGGCTGGACCGAATGCGGTGTTCGAGGCCATGGAGAAGGTTAAGTTAATTCGAGAAAGGTTGAAAACCACCCAAAGTCATCAAAAATCATACGCAGATGTAAGGAGGAAAGACCTTGAATTTGATGTTGGTGATTTAGTGTACTTGAAAGTTTCACCCATGAAAGGGGTGAAGAGATTTGGGAAGAAAGGGAAACTAAGTCCCCGTTACATTGGTCCCTATAAGATTGTGGATCGCATTGGGAAGGTAGCGTATAAGGTTGAATTTCCCGCGGAGTTATCTAACGTCCGTCCGGTTTTCCATGTTTCTATGCTTAAGAAGTCTATTGGTGATTCTGCTGTGATTGATCCTTCTGAAAGCTCGGGTATTCAAGATAATCTTTCATATAAAGAGATTCCGGTTGAGGTTTTTGACTTTCAAGTTCATAGGCTAAGAAACAAGGAAGTTCCTTTGGTTAAAGTGCTTGGGCGAAATCAATCCATGGAGAGTGCTACTTGGGAAGACGAAGCGGATATGCGCGCTAAATATCCCCACCTCTTTCCTACGAATCCTGAGCATGTTAAAGGTATCGTTCTCTTTTGATTTAATCCTTATTGCTATGTTTATCTTGGCTTGTGTGTTTTCTACGATATCCAAAAAAATCTAGAATGGAGTATATGCTTGGGCAAGATGATTTTTCTCTATATACTCATTTTCATAGTATTCGTGACCTACCTATCAACATTCGAGGACAAATGTTTTCAAGAGGGAGATGATGTGATGCCCCAAAAATTTTTTCCGTTAAGATCTCGGACGAAAATGTGTTGAATTCTATTCTTTATCGTGATTAATAATTTTTCTGTGTGGAATTTCTTGATATGTGACCCATCATCGCGTAGAACATCGAATAATCTTTCCAACGGTATGTGGATCATCCAAAACGGACACTCGAGCGATGAGTTATGATCATTCTGATCTAACCGTGAATAGTGGTGAACAATAAATGTGCAGGAAAAAAATACTGAGGCCAGGAGAATTTTAGGGTAAACTTCAAATGATCATAACTCCTTGTACATAATGATCTGGGTGAGCTACTATTACAGAAATCTCTGAAAGTCCTCTTTCCAATGAAATTGGTTTCATCCAATTTGGCCATCAGAGCAAAAAGTTATGGTCGATTTACTTCAGCCTATCAAAACAGTCCACCAAAGGACAAATTTGACATTATTTTATTTTAAGGGTATTTTGGTCATTCCTACTCCAATCCATCCGGGTAAACCATGGATTTAAGTCCATTAAGAGTATTCAATAGCTTATTTTTCTTCAAATTTTCCTAAGGCTCAAACCCCAACCCTACTACTCCAAATTTCATCCTTCTATGTCTCTTGATTGAACATAGAAATTTCAAATTGATTTGGAATTCGAGTTGATCATGTTAAGAGCTTCAAGAAGCACCCTTTATTTTAGTGAATAAAGTTCCGGAGTTGGAAGTTCATAGTCATCTTCTATTTTTAGGTATGTGGGGCTTTGAACAAGATTATCCTTTCGATCTTGTGCCCGGTATTTTTGTTGAATTACATTGACATGAGATTTTACATATTTTACAATGAATTGGAAATATGGTTTTATATCTTATATTATTGTCCATGAGCTATGGGATTATGTCATCCGATATGTGTATGATGTTGAGATGAAATTATGTCCAAAAAGTATTTGATTATGAGAGTATGATGATTTAATTTGTTAAGCCTTGATTTATACTATCATTCCACTATTTTCTTATAATGAATTTATAATTGATATTGGAAATTCTATATCCCTACTATGGGTTGATGTCTCAAGTACCTTTAAATGAGAGTTGGATGGCAAATTGAGAAGTGTTGATATTGAAGTTGCAATGAGTCTTGGTATTTTCCGGATGGTTTTGATGAGTTAAATTGTTGAAAATATTATGTATTGATTCTTCATATCCTTGTCCAAATGTCGAGTCGGTTATGTTTCAATGCATTGATACCTTATTGATGTTGAGGAAGATTAAAATGTTTTGAGCTAAAATGTGTTGAGTTAGAAATCCACAAATTGATATGATTTGATAAATGAGAAAGAGATTTGATTTGGTCTTTATGATAGACCTTTGTGATGTTGTGGTGGATTTCCTAATGCGTTCTGAGCTTGTCGGGGAGTAGTACTTAGCACCGAGAGAGAAATTTGGTATTTCCCCAAACCTATGTGCCACCGTAGGGTTGTTTAATGATGATATTAATCGCAAGAGAGCCCGATTGTGATTATTGCAGTTTTAAGGTCGTACTCCCTGGCAAAGAGTATGACGCTCCAACCAATGGGGGTTTCAAATGTTGGTATTCCACGTAGCTCACGTGGGGTTGTCGGTTATAGGAAACTCCCCTGTCCATAAGAGTCATGTTTATTGAAATACCGAGTCACTCCGAGTTTTGATGTGGTAAGTCAAGTTGCCTATGATGATCTATAATTATTTATGAGGTTTTTCTCCTACATTTCCTATCTAAGATGTTATGAGTTGCATGATTCAATGTCACTCAAGCCAGGTGTGTCATTATGGTCCGTATGTACGTTTTTACAAAATTTAAGATATTATTTATATTTTGCATGCGCCCCCACATACTCAGTATGTATCTAGTGCTGACCCACATATTTCTCTATGGGATACATTCTTACCATGATGTAGGTTCAGGTACTCAGCCGCAGCCGCGACAGTGATATCCGAGTGCCGCATCTACGTTCCTTCAGTGGTGAGTCCTCATGGTTTGAGGACTAAGTTGCTAGTTTTGGTGATGTTGTTTTGTGATCCTTTTTGTCTGTTGAGTCAGTTGGGAGTTTGTCCCAATGGCTCGTTGGTTTTGCTGTATAGAGGCTATGTTAGACTAGTGTATTGTTGGGTTGGTTTGGGTATAGACATTCCATCAATATACAGTCTAATGATATTCCGTGCCATGTGCGATGTGATATGATATGTACTTATATATATATCCTTAGCGTAGCGTGTATGTTGTTGTGTTAGAACCCAAGGGTAGTGTTTTGGCTTAAGGGGTTAGCTTGAGGCTACGTGTAGCCTTGGGCACCGTGTGGCATCTCGGGATGATATTTTGGGGCGTTACAGGAAACATCCTTGGAGATGAATATACACCATAAGAATCTTCTAGCTTAAAGTTAAGTTAAGCATTTTTCTATCGATTGATTTTTAGTTGACGATTTTGCATGGGTCAACTTCCAGTGACTATTTCTCCTAGTATATATAGATTTATGTGGCCTACTATATATCAAGTTAAAATACTTCGAGTCTTCTTTCCAACTCCTCTGACCATTCGTTAATCCGAGTCCGGAGTCAAAAGTTATGAGTGTTTGAATGAGACACTGTCCAGGCTAGGCGATGGCCTAGGCGTCGCCCACCTTAAGCTAGGCCATGGTCTAGGCGCCACCCATTGGTGGTTAGTACATGGGTTAGGCGTCGCCCACTTGATGTTTTACGGTATAGGGACTCTGTTTTTGAGTTATTTCAAGGACAACATGGTCTTTTGGCATCACATAACCATCCCTAAACATATTTACATGAAATCAAAGTCCCTAAATACATTTTAACTCTCTCAAATCCCTAATTCATCTTCTAAAACACAAAATGAGAAAAAACAACTTAGATTTGTGCATTCAAGCTTAAAGGATCAATTTTTTCATGATTTCTTTGCCATTAAGGTGCGTGGGGCTATCCTAAAATCATTGGGCATAAGTTTTACGGTTTTTATCAAGTTTAAGGATATACAATCATGTTTACAAAGAGGATTTTTCACATGATTTTGAATAGTATGTATTATGAACTTGTTTGATGAAAGTAAACGTTTGTCTTGAACTCTTTTTTATAGAATTAAACTATAATCACATATACATATGTGTTTTCAGTTTTGCAAAGATTAGATTGAGAGCAGGAATGACGAAACCCCTCTCTTGTTATGATACCTCTTGATTTCACATGTTATGGATTGTTAAATTGTATGTTTTTAAGCATGAGATAAATATTTTACTATTGTTATAGACTTGATATTGATTGTAAATTGAAGAGAGGGTGTTTACTTGTTTAAAATATTCAATATGATAATTGAAAGAAGTGCATGGATTGTTATAAAGAAAATTGACTATCATGTGTTAAAGTATTGAAAAGAGAGAATCTTTGCAAAGGTTTACACATGTTTTGAAATAAGAACTCTCTTGCATTGTTTAATTGTTTTTTGTGGTCAAATGATTGAGTTGATTGAAAAATCTAACGCAGAATGATATATGACTTAGACATATGACTTGCTAGTCTTGGTATGATGATACCAAATAGATGAATGCCATAGTAGAACTAGATTTTCAGATTTTTAGTTCAAAAAGATGCATGTCTTAAAGAGATTAAAAATAGGCTTAAAGAGAGTTAGGTAGTTACCCGTAGAATGCGATTGAGTGTAAGGGATCATTGCTGGAAATATTATTTTGCCGATACGGATTTATGATGTCCCAAAATAGGGATTTTACGCTATCATTGTGCCTTTGGCGTATCAAATATAAAGACTCCAACCCTTGCGGCAAACTTGAGTTGGAGGATTGGCCGCCGAGTCATGAGCGGATTCTATATAGCCCATGAGATTGTAGAGATGTAGGGTGTACCACCTAGCTCAGAAGTAAGACAAAGAGTCGAGTTGAGGTTCATGCATATGTTTTCAAATATTTTATGTTGACATATTTTATTAAATGCTCTCACCTACATTATATAAAAATATATTTTGCTTTTTGTTTATTCTATGTACCAGTACATTTTGTATTGACCCCCTATATTTCAGGATCTGAGGCTCAGTTCCGGAGTTCCACTAAGCAGTAGATCATCGTCAGAAGTTTGGAGTTGGTGAGCCTCCCTTATTTCAGAAGGCCTAGTTTTATGTGATGTTTATATTTGGTTCTAGATTATGGTCCGACCAGGGGCCTTGTCCCGATTCCAAATAGATGTTTTCTTTTAGTTAGTAGAGATTTAGCAGACAGGTGTTAGATGGTTTTGGGTTTTATTGAACTTAAACCCGTATTGTTTAGTTGATGAATTCAGATGACCATGTTTCCGTTTTGTATTTTCGCATCTTTATAGTATATAAATTGTGTATATGATCGCGAGTTTGAGGGATTCTTGGGCCTTCATGGTTCGGGATGCTTGTCACGGCCAGAACCCCAGCTCGGTTCGTGAAAGTCTGGACCAAAACTAAAGATCCCTTTAGTCTAAAATCCACATTTTGGAGCTAGCAAATTCATTTGAGGTCGTTTATTAGAAGCTTCGATGGAAGATCAATTTCTCAACTTCAAAAGCTCTAAAATAGGTTAATTAGCTTAAAAATCAAACGAACTATCCGCGAACTAAACCACTGATCCTAACGAATCATAAATAACTTAGGATAGCTATAGAAAAGATCCAAACATGAAAATGCACGACAATGAAAAAATGATCTGAAGAGTCATTACAAGCTGAGCCCCAGGTTTATTGGGTTTGAAATTCTTCGACGTATTGGTAGAGGAGGACTATCAATTAGCCTTACCTCTAGATTTTTTAGTTGTGCAACCTGTATTTGATGTGTCTATATAAAAAAAGTATCCTATTGATGATTTCCATATGATTTAATGGGACTTCATCTGTTGATCTATATTACTCCTTTTCTCATTTAACTCGATAATAATTTAAAGTTTCATTATTCATTAGTCGAATCTTCATTTGAAGGTATAGACTCATTCCAAGAAGCATATACTAAAGAAAATTAATAGAGATGAAAATGTTAAATAACAAAGAAGCTCTCCATCCAGCAAATATGTCGTGCACTCATGAATGCGAGAAAATAAATCATAATTAAACGCTAAAAAATTGATCAGAACTGATAATAATAACAATCAACTCACAAATGTGTAGTCTGTCTTTCGAAAATTAATCATTAACATCTTAATACTTCTTTTTTCATTGGTGAACTTAATAGAAAAAACATAAAAAGAATATACAAGAAAAGAAAAGCAGAAAATTAATTGCTTCGGGAAAATATAGAAAAGGAAAGTTTGGTGCAAAATGTAAAAAGAATAAATGATTGATTGTTTTTTTCGATATCAAGAGAAAAAAGGTCACTAAGTTCTTTGTTTTCTCAACAGTCCAAAAGATAATACACATCAAATTGATTCAAAATAAACTTGCTCCCATGTTTTAGCATACTCTTGACGATTTCATTTTCAATTTTTTTTATGCAACTAAATTAACTTAATTACTTGCTTCAATGAAGCTTTTGCCATCTGAGTCATATTAAATTTCGAGAAAGACCACTTTTTCTTTAATTCAGTACATAAAAAAATCATAAAGATAAAAGTTACAGAAAAGGAACAATTCTTTAAAAATGAAAGAGTTTGAAAACTAAAAGAAATCATTTTCTTCTATGTTTTTATATTAAGGAATGAATGTAAGCACTTAATAACAACAATTTTTTAAATGTGAAAGACAAAAAAGATAACTGTGTCAATGCAATTATCAAAATTTTTAATTTTAATCTTTCACTTGGCATAATTTTGCGTTTAATATAATTAGTTTTTCAACATATTTTGTGCACATGTATATTTCCAGTATAAGAAATTGTGTAAAGTCTTTGTTTGAATTCTAAAACTAATATGAAGGCTTATTATGAATTGAAAAAAAAATCCATAACATTAAAATTAGTTTTATCAATATAGATAATCTTCCTTGAGATAGTACAGTTCTAGAAAAGAAAATTTTCTTTAATAACTCACGATCCATCATAATTTCATAACCAGAATTTAGAAATATTGATTCATTAAGTTAGAGAAATTATTATGCAAAAGTATTATAAACACTTGCAAAGAGTTATTCTCAATTCCAATTAAAATTAATATTTTATCTAGCTTGGATGATTAATAATTTTAAATATGTAATTTTATAGTGAAATTATATTTTTTATTAGTATGGAGAAATACACAATTATTAATATAACAGAACCATTTGAAAACTTATCAACATGTTTGCATGATGATAGACTTTGATCTACCTAACTTATTAATATATTTATGTTAAAAATTAATCATGATTAAAATTCATATTGGATATTATTATTTTATTATGAAATGTTTTATTATGAAATGTTTTTATGTGCGTTAATATGAAACTCTATTAATTCTGTAAATCTACATATGGAAGTGAAAATGAAGAAGAAAATTCTAGCTAAGAAGTGAGAGAATTTAGAGAAAAAGAGGCGGTATTATTTCAAAACTGAAACTCAACCATACAGTGTGTCCTTATATATAATGTCTAGAATATTTCTAATTTTCTATTACAAAGAAAAGCATTAAATAAAACATGTGGGTCGGGTTTTTTCATCTTGGGCCTGGATCAATAGGCGTGTGAAATGATCCTATATCAATACCTTCTCCCTCAAGATGGAGGGTGTACACACATACAGCTCGCATAACATGGACTAATGGAGAGGTCCTAGAAGTATCTTGGTCATAATATCAGTCAACTGGTCAGAAGAACTAACAAAATGAAAATAAATGAAGTCAGATCGCAAATAATCACTAAAAAATTGACAATCAATCTCGATATGCTTAGTACATTCATGAAACACGGGATTCTTGACTATGTGAAGAGCATTCTGACTGTCATAATAGATAGGAACTAGAGAAGAAATAATAAAATCAAGATCATTGAATAAACGAACAAGCCATACCACCTCAACAACCACCTTGTGTAAAACCTTAGTGAAACGCCCTGGATTTTGACCCTTAGAAATTTTTTTGGAATTCTGGTCTCTCGACCCAATATGACTCATGGGTACGAGCCATATGTTGGAGTACGAATTGTATGGTCCAGTCGTACGCCGACCAGTGTTGGTTGGTGGGATGGATTTTGATCACTGGAGTGAGTACAACTTGAATGGTACGAGTCGTATGATTGGATACAGATGTTTGGTTTGGATTTTCCTTATCTTACTCTTAGACTTGGTCGCTTAAGTTGGATTTGAGTACGAGTGGCTTACGATGAGCCATAATTCAGGGTGCAAATAGTACCAAGAACTCATTTGTTGGACAGTGTTCAAACCTTCTGTGATTCTATCCTGCCAGGGATATGGGTGAAGGGTACAGATCGTATGTTATCAATACGACATGAGTAGGATGAGTCGTACACTGGACAGTTTTGGGCCCAAGAGTTGAGGCTTAAGATACGAGTGATGGGTACCACTCGTTTCGAAGGGTACGACTCGTAGGGGTTAGTCGTATCCCTGTGATGGAATTTTTGTGCAACTTAAGTGGAGGTATTCTGGATATTTCTCCACTTACCCTAATAAGGTCCCATGACTTCTAACTCACTTGGGGGGTTATTTACCCTATTATTCTAGCCATTAACACTTAGAAACTCTTTCTAAACACTCTATAATTCTCTCAAGAGCTTTTGGGAAAGGAAGTTAGAGTTTCAACTAGAGTACTAATTTGGGGATTTTGTTGGTGGTTTCTCTCTATCTACTTTATCAATTAAGGCATGTTCTCTTCCCTCACTGTTAGTTCTAACTAAAGGCATGGTTTTTATGAATGGTTTTCATAATTTTATTGTTTTATGATTTTGGGTTTACAACTCAACTATGATTTGGGGGTTTTGATTATAAATGATTGGTTATGATTTCCCATGATTTTAAATGTGTATTTACATGCTTAATTAGTGATTTTGGATAATTGGATTGCATGAGAATGGTTAAATAGTAATTGAAAATGGTTTTGATTATATTATGCCCTCAATATGTTTGACAAAATGCCTATAATGATGTTTTCATTGCATTTTACTATTTTTAGTGGAACTCTTGATTGTTCTAAACTTGGTAAAGGAATTATGCATGGTTTAAATAGTTTGGAAAGGTAAAAAGGCTAAATGGCTATACTTGTAGGGTACATGAGAATCCCCTAAGTTGTTTAATATGGTTAATGGAAGGGTACATGGAATCCCTTTAAACCTATATAATCGGTATGACGATACCACTACTAATGGGCTTGATTAATAAATGGTTAATGGATTGGATGGTTGCTTGAAAATGATTTTAATTGGGAAATAATGGTGGTGTGTGTAGCAAAGCCATGGAAGGTGGAGGTTCCGGGGGTACCAAAGTTGAAAACTCACATTTGTCGATTTGAGGTTTGTCCAAGTGACCGTGTGCATGATGTCACACTTTATATTTAGGGGATGTATTAGTCATCCCAGGTTTTCTTTTCCATGGTCATGAGACTTCACGCACTGGGGCTCTTTAAGTAGAGGGGGCTAAACCCGTATAGCCCTTGAGTGGTTTAGGATGGCAAAGCTACACAAGCCAAGTAAAGATTTTAAGTGCATGCTAAACCCGGTTCCCTTCCCTAGCATGGATCTATATATATATATGTATGGTTTGTGTACATATGGATGATTTTACTTGGTTTTATAAATGGCATTATTTTTTCCTTATCCTGAGTTTATGCAAGTGTTCACCCGCTAACTCATCTTCGGGCGGCTGTATACCCACGCTATACAGGAATCGGCCGTTCTATTTCTCCTACATAGAGATTGACTCAGGGACAACTATTAGATTAAAGTGGTGAGATTTCATATTTCTGGAAGGCTCCATTTCATGTTATAGATATTTTTTAGACATTTTGATTTATTTCTAGATATTGGTTTTGGCTATGGTTGGGGGCATGTTCCAACCGGATATTCTTACTCTTTTGGTTAGAGTCTTTGTGGTACTGTTATGGGTTGGAATGAGCGGGGTCGGTATTGGTTTCATCCTTAGCATTGGTATTGATATTAGGGTTGATATCGGTTAATGATATTGTTAGTTGTTCCATCGTATTTCATTTTTCGATTAATCATATTATGTTTTGGAACTCATTTGGTTATAGCCTGGTTTATGGCTCTCGAATCGGTATTGGTTTGGATTTATGGTTTGGTTGGTACGGCTTGATGGACGAGATAACCTGGTAGGGTTGGTCTTGGAATAGACCTATCCTAAAGTCAGTCCTTTTCCAATTATGCTATCTTGTTATGTGTTCGAAATTCAGCCGACTCAAGATATGCTAATAGTGGTTGGGTTAGGTAACGGGGGGTGGTCCCTGATCCTTATTGGACTTAGGATGCCCATTACGACAAAGCCCTCA
Organism: Capsicum pubescens; assembly: GCA_030864215.1. Classification (NCBI taxonomy): domain Eukaryota; kingdom Viridiplantae; phylum Streptophyta; class Magnoliopsida; order Solanales; family Solanaceae; genus Capsicum; species Capsicum pubescens. The sequence goes on along the minus strand of CM061541.1, from coordinate 78,613,252 downwards.
ATCGAGTCGTGTCAAGTGGGTATTAGAGCCTTAGGTTCATGGTCAATTGGGGTCCACAAAACTGTGCCTAGTAGAGTCTCTTTTAGGGTGTGTAGCATGCCACACTCATAAGAAAGAGGCTACAAGCATTTAGAAATGTTTCACTTTCTTGGTATTCTATTTTCAATATTGGAGTCTAAGTCCTGGAATGCCTCTCCAATCCTTGGTAGTTCACTTTTCATATCATGCCTCGATGATGTAGAACATAAGAAAACTCTTCATTCCCATCTTGGGACAATGTTGATGGGGTATGTCCTACGTTTGGAGTTTATCTTTGATCTCAGGGTTCTATCCTCGATAGTTCTAGAGTTCCTGTGGTTGCTACTAGTCCTTCTTAGGGTAAGATGAATAATGTGGAATTTCGTCAATCTATTCATACTATTGCTCAGATGGCTGTTGCTCAGTCTGAGCGGGGTGCGTTTGGTGCTTTGTCTACTAAGGCCATAAGGGTCGACCAGTTTATGAAGATGGGTCCTCCTACTTTTACTGGAGTGAAGGTGGATGAGGATTCACAGGATTTCCTGGATAAAATCGAGAATATATTTCGGGTGATGCAGGATATAAATGTGGAGGGGATAAACTTTGCAGCTTATCAGTTCAAGTACATTGCATACCAATGGTATGAAAAGTGGAACCGGGATAGAGGTGATGTGGAAGAGTTAGTCTTGTGGGGTACTTTTTCTAAGGCCTTCTTAGCTCGTTTACTTCCTTAAGATCTGAGGGAAGGAAAGATGGGAGATTTTGTGAATCTCGGGCAGGGGAAGATGTCTGTCAGGGAATATTCCTTGAAGTTTCATCAGCTATCACGGTATGCTCCTGATTTGGTGGTTGACATGAGAGCGAGGATGATAAAGTTCGCTTCTGGGTTGAATTGAGATTTTATCTTGGAAAGCAAGACTGCTTTGCTGATTAAAGATATGGATATTTCTAGGTTGACTATTCATATGCAGCAGGTGGAGAATGAAAAGAGGAAATAGGCAAAACTCGAAGATCGGCATAGTAAGGGGAGCAGGTTTTCTGATCAGGTAGGTGCTCAGTCTCAGGGTATTCGAGATGGCAGCAAATGGCAAAAAAAAAGTGTGGGGAAGTTCTAGATCCTTCTCTATTTCTAGTGCTTCTTACCCGAAGTAATCGGGTGACAGGCGTCATTAGGGTGGTGATAATTTTCGGGCACTAGGTGCCCAATCTCAGGAGAGAAGGGGTTAATCAATTTATTTATGCCCTTCTTGTCGGTTATGTGGTCATTCTCATCAGGGTTATTGTGATGAAGGAAGGGACAAATGCTTTAAGTGTGGCTAGGCAGTACATTGACTCAGGGATCGTCCGGTTAATAAGATTGCTTCGGTAGCAAATAAGGTATCAGTGACTTCATATTCTACTCCTGCACCCAGTGGTACCACGTCTTCTTATCTTACTGCTTCTATTTCTAGTGTTGGTCGGAACAGGTTGTATGCTTTAGCGTCCTGACAGGAATTCGAGGCATCGCCTGATGTAGTTACTAGTACGTTACAACTCTTTTTTCGTGATGTGTATTGTCTGCTTGATCCAGGGTCCACTCTTTCTTATGTGACCCCATTTGTGGTTGTATGTATTGGTTTTGATCCTAAGGTTGCTTCAGATCTTTTTTTGTTTCTACCCCGATAGGTGACTCAGTTATTGCTAAGAGAGTCTATAGAGGGTGTGTGGTATGTGTTGGTGGTAGGCGGACTTTGGTGGATTTTTTTGAACTTTATATGGTGGATTTTGAAGTTATTCTAGGGATGGATTGGTTACTCTCTTGTTACGCATCCTTAGATTGTCGGACCTGTAAGGTTGTCTTTAGGTTCCCTGGTGAACCGGTTATAGAGTGAGAGGATGGTTCCCTAGATCCTAAGGGGAGATTTATTTCTTATCTTAGAGCTCGGAGGTTAATCTCTAAAGATTTTCTTTATCACTTGGTCTTGGTTAAAGATTCTAATTCGAAAGGTCCTTCCTTACAGTCAGTTTTGGTGGTTAATGAGTTTCCTGAGGTCTTTCCAGATGATCTTCTTGGTTTTCCTCAGGATAGGGAAATCGAGTTTGGCATTGATCTAGTTCTGTACACTCCTCTAATTTCTATTCCACCATATAAAATATCCCCGGATGAGTTGAGGGGACTCAAGAAGCAACTTAAGGATCCTCTGGATAAAAGATTTATTCATCTTAGTGTATCCCTGTGGGGCCCACCGATTCTGTTCGTGCGCAAGAAGGATGGTTTTCTTCAGATGTGTATTGACTACAAATATTTGAATAAGGTGACGAACAAGAACAAGTATCCTCTCCTAAGGATAAATGACTTGTTTGGTAAGTTGCAAGGTGCCAAGTTATTTTCTAAGATAGATCTTCGGTCTGGGTATCGTCACCTAAAGATTAGGGAGACGGGTATCCCTACAATGGCTTTTCGTACTCGGTATGGGCACTTTAATTTTTTAGTGATGTCGTTTAGATTGACTAACGCCCCTACGACATTTATGGATTTGATCAACAGAGTTTTCTGGCAATATTTAGATCTCTTCGTCATTGTGTTTATTGACGACATTCTGGTTTATTCCAAAAGTGAGGTGGATTATGCTAATCACCTCCATGTGGTATTACAGACCTTGAAGGAACAAAACTTGTATGCTAAGTTCTTCAAGTGTGAGTTTTAGTTGAACACTGTGACTTTTCTTGGGAATATTATTTCTAGCGAGGGGATCATGATGGATTCACAAAAGGTTATTGCGGTTAAGAGGTGTCCTAAACCCACAGTTCCAACCGACATTTGGAGTTTCTTGGGCTTGGTTGGGTATTATAGGCGGTTTGTGGAAGGTTTTTCATTGATATCTGCCCCTTTGACTAAGCTGACTCAGAAGAAAGTTAAGTTTTCTTGGTGAGATGCTTATGAGGGAAGTTTTGAGAAGTCAAAAGATAAGATGACTTCGGCTTTAATTCTGACTTTGCCGGAAGGCAATGATGGGTTTGTGGTCTATTGTGACACATATCAGGTAGGTATTGGTTGTGTTTTGATGCAGCATGGGAAGGTGATTGCCTATCCTTCCAGGCAGTTGAAGGTACATGAGAAAAACTATCCTACTCATGATTTGAAGCTGTTGGCGGTTGTGTTTGCTTTGAAAATATGGTGGCATTATTTGTATGGTATACATGTGGACATTTTTTATGATCAAAAGAGTCTACAATATGTGTTCATTTAGAATAAGTTCAATCTCAAGCAGAGGAGATAGCTTAAGCTTCTCAAGGACTATGATATGAGTCTTCGCTATCACCTAGGTAAGTCTTACGTAGTTGTTAGATCACTTAGCAAGTTGTCCATGGTGATTTTGTCTCATATGGAGAAAGAAAAATAGGAGTTGGTGAAAGATATTCACCACTTGGCTAATCTTGGAGTTTACCTCTTCGACTCCAAGGATGGAGGTGTAATAGTACAAGTAGTGGTTCGATCATCTCTTAGAGCAAAGATCAAGGAGAAGCAAGTGTTCGATCCTGTCTTGATAAAAATCAAGGGTTATGTTGGTGGACAAAAGGTAATGGTGTTTGAGAGTAGTAGTGACGGTACTTTATATTACCAAAAGAGGTTGTGTGTTCCTGATGTTGACGGTTTGTGATAAAGGATTTCTGTTGAGGCGCATAAATCACGCTATATTTTTCATCTCAGTTCTACGAAGATGTATCATGATCTCAAGGAGATGTATGGTGGAACAGTATAAAGAGGGATATGGCTAATTTTGTGGCCAAGTGCTTGGTGTGTCAACAAGTTAAAGTTGAGCACATGAGACCTGGAGGGTTATATCAAGAGATTGTTTCACCTGAATGGAAACGAGAGGTAATCAATATGGATTTCGTTATCGGTCTTTCTCATTCTCGGAATTAATATGATTCAATTTGGGTCATCGAGGATAGAATGACAAAGTCTGCTCACTTCTTGCCAGTGAGGACTACCTTTTCGGCAGAGGATTATGCGAAGTTATGTCTTCAGGGGATTGTGAAGTTGCAAAGGGTAGCGGTTTCAATTATTTTTTTATCATGGTACGCAGTTTACGTCTCACTTCTGGTGGTCTTTCCTGAAAGGTTTGGGGACTAAGGTTAGTCTGAGTACTTCTTTCCACCCGCAGACGGATGGACAAATAGAGAGAACTATTCAGACGTTTGAGGATATGCTTCGGCTTGTGTGATTGATTATGGTGGAAATTAGGTTGAGCATCTATCTTTGGTAGAGTTTTCTTACAACAATAGATATTATTCTAGTATTAGTATGGATCCTTTTGAGGCATTGTATGGTAGGAGGTATAGATCTCCTATTGGTTGGTTTGATCTTGGAAAGGTGGATATGTTTGGTTCCGACTTGTTTTATGAGGCTACGTAGAAGGTAAAGGTGATTTGGGATAGAATTAAAGTTTCCCAAAATTGCCAAAAGTCCTATGTGGATGTTAGGCATAGAGACTTAGAGTTTGATATTGGGGATAAGGTTTTCCTCAAGGTATCTCCCATGAAGGGTATAGTGCGGTTCAGTAAGAAGGGAAAGCTCAGTCCTCGATATATTGGTACTTACAATATTTTGCGGAGGGTTGAAAATGTCATTTATGAATTGGAGTTGCCTTCTAGTTTGAACTCCATTCATTCGGTATTTCATGTCTCCATGTTGAGGAAGTTTCTTAGTGATCCTTCTTCGATTGTTCCTTTGGAGGGGTTGGGTATCTCAGACTCTCTGTCTTATGAAGAGGTCCTGGTTGGGATATTGGATAGGCAGGTTCATCAGTTGTGGACCAAGGATGTGTCTTAGGTTAAGGTTCTATGGTGGAATCATAAGGTGGAAGAAGCTACATAGGAAGCGGAGGAGGATATGAAGTCCAAGTATCCTCACCTATTTTCTGCTCTTGGGATTATGTAGAAGGTATATGTCTTCAACACATCTTTATTTTCTGAGTTTATTAAAGAAAAGATTAACATCTTTGCCTCTCTTTTTTCTAACTTTGTTAAAGATTGGAAATATATTTGATAATGCAAATGACTCGTGCGTGTAGTTACCCCTACCTTATTCGTCATTCGGGGACGAATGTTCCTAGTGGGGGAAACTGAAATGCCCTGGGTTTTGACCCTCAGAAAATTTCCTGAAATTCTGGTCTCTCGACTCATTATGACTCATGGGTACGATCCGTATGTTGGAGTACGAATGGTATGGTCCAGTCGTACGCCGACCAGTGTTGGTTGGTGGGATGGATTTTGATCACTGGAGTAAGTACGACTTGAATGGTACGAGTCATATGATTGGATACAGATGTTTGGTTTGGATTTTCGTTATCTTAATCTTAGACTTGGTCGCTTAAGTTGGATTTGAGTATGAGTGGCTCACGGTGAGCCGTAATTCAAGGTACGAATAGTACCAAGGACTTATATGTTGGACAGTGCTCAAACCTTTTGTGATTCTATCCTGCTAGGGATACGGGTGAAGGGTACGGATAGTATGTTATCAATACAACATAGTTAGGATGAGTCGTACACTAGACAATGTTGGTCCGAGGGTTGAGCTCAGGATACGAGTGGTGGGTACCCCTCGTATCGAAGGGTACGACTCATAGGGTTTAGTCATACTCCTTTGACAGAATTTTAGAGAATTGTAGAGATGAGAAGGATTACCCTTGTTCAAAACCCCACATACCTTGAATTAGAAGCTTTGGATGAACTCTCACTTTTGGAACTCTATTCGTACTCTTGAATGAGGGTTCTTGAAGCCCTTGACTTGGGAACCTTGAATCTTGACTCAATTTAGAAAATCTATGGTGGATTCTTGAGATTCTTGGAAGAGGTTTTGGATTCTTAGGGTTCTTGTTGAGAGAAAACTTGAGAAAAACTTCATAGAATGCTTGTAATTGACTTTAATTTGATGTTTGTACGGTTCAAGAGGCTTGGAAAAAGTTCAAAGTGCCCTTTTTAACTTTTGTACGAAGCTGGGAAAATTGAACTGGGAACTCAATTTTATGGGCCACCGCGACGCCCCACTATCGCGGTAGATCACTGGAAATTGACAAATGGGGATCTGGGATTCACCGCGATGCGGTGCTATCATTTTGTCCCACTGATTGGGACCTGGAACTTCAGCGTAATGTGCCGCTATCGCGAAGTTCCACTGGAAATTGACAATTGTCAAATAGACCCTCTCCGCGATGCGCCAAGCACTAAAATGACGTTGTTTTATGACTAGGACTTAAAGTAGCCATAACTTCTCGCCCGGGTATCGGATTTAGGAGAATCTTATATCGACGGAAAGCTTATCAAATTTCCCATGTGATAAAAAGTTAAAATTACGGAAATTCTATATGGTTAATACGATACTCACTTAGGAATTCACTCCTTAATCTTCTAGAGGAGAAATTAAGCTTAGGAAAAAAAATTCAGGGTATTACAATATCTCTCCCTTGGAAACATTCATTCACGAATGTCGCTAGTTAAGCTAAGAGCACGGAGGAAATTGAGTACGTAAAGCTGGAAGAACTCTCTAAACTGACTCTATGTCTTTCTAAACTCTTGAATACTTTATAGAATGCAAGAACTCATGCAAGAATAGATACATAGCTGAACTTTAGATTAGAAGGGCTGAATTAAGGAAGAATAATACCTCCAGATTGATCTGAACTCGCGGAAAAGAGGTGCGGGTATTTGACTCGCATGTTTGCTTCTTCCTCCTAAGTAGCGCCCTCAACTGACTGGTTCCGCTACAAAACTTTGACTTTGGGAACCTCTTTGTTCCTCAACCTACGGATCTGAAAATCTAGGATCTCAATAGTAATCGTATTAAATGAAAGATTGTTCTGAATATCAGAACTCTCTGAGGGACCTACTACAATAGAATCACCAATATGCTTTTTAATCATGGAGACATGAAAAACAGGATGAACAGCTGACAACTCTGCAGGAAACTCAACCTCATAGGCTACTTTACCAACACGGCTCAAGACTCTATACGGGTCAACATAACGGGGACTAAGTTTTCCCTTTTTACCAAACCTCTTCACCCCTTTCATGGGTGAAATCTTCAAGTACACCAAATCACCCACTTCAAACTCAAGATCTCTTCTCCTCACATCAGCATATGACTTTTGATGACTCTGAGCTGTCTTTAACCTTTCTCTAATCAACTTCACCTTCTCCATAGCCCAAATACTGCATTAGGTCCAACCAAAATAGCTTCACCCACTCCAAACCAACCTATGGGTGATCTACATCTCCTACCATTCAAAGCCTCAAATGGTGCCATCCCGATGCTAGCATGGTAACTATTGTTATAGGCAAACTCTATCAATGGAAAATGCTCATCCCAACTACCTTTGAAATCAAGAGCACATGCCCTCAACATATCTTCCAGGGTATGAATGGTCCTCTCAGCCTGACAATCTGTCTGCGGATGAAAAGTGGAACTCAAAAGAACTTGGGTACCAAGACCCTGCTTAAACGCCCTCCAAAATTGAGAAGTAAATTGAGTGCCCCTATCCGAAATGATGGACGAGGGAACTCCATGCAGCCTGACTAACTCCCGGATATACAATCTAGCATAATCCTCAGCTATATAAGATGTGAACATGGGCAAAAAATTCGCGGACTTAATCAGCCTATCCACAACAACCCAAATAGAATCATGATGACGACACGAAAAAGGTAACCCGATCATGAAGTCCATATTCACCACCTCCCACTTCCAAGGCCTTTGGTGCTCTACCTTAACCTGTTGGTACGTTGTATACTTTGCTACGAATTTGGATATATCCTTCTTCATACCATTCCACCAATAGATTTCCAGCAAGTCGCGGTATATCTTGGTAGTGCTAGGATGAATAGAATGTCGTGTGCCATGCACTTCAGCCATAATCCTCTGCCTCAGATCATTAACACACGGAACACACAATCTACTTTGCAATCTCAACACGCCATCTCCCCCTTGGGAGAAAACCTCTGCCTTTTGGCCCTTAACTGACTCTTTCAGTCTGACCAAACTAGGATCACTAACTTACTTCTCTTTCACTTCCGAAACTAAAGAGGATTCAAAACTACTCTGCACCAATGTACTCCACTCGGCTGAATCAAGCAACCTAACACTCAATCTAGCCAGACAATGCACATAGTGAGCGAACTTTTTCTTACCTTCCTCTACATGAGCAACACTACCCATAGACAATCTGCTAAGGGCATCTGCCACTATGTTGGCCTTGTCCAGGTGATACAACACACTCATATCATAGTCTTTTAACAACTACAATCACCTTCTCTGCCTAAGATTCAACTCCCTCTGAGTAAACACATACTGTAGGATCTTATGATCAGTAAACACATCAACATGAACACCATAAAGATAGCGTCTCCAGATTTTCAAAGCAAAGACCACAACAGCTAACTCAAGATCATGGGTTGGGTAATTCTTCTCATGCGACTTTAACTGTCTAGAGGCATAGGCTATAACCTTACCTCTTTGCATCAACACAAAATCCAAACCTATTATGGAGGATTCACAATACACCACAAAACCATCTGTACCATCAGGCAAAGACAACACAGGGGCTGACGTAAGTCGAATCTTCTACTCCTGAAAACTCTTATCTCAGGAATCTGACCACTGGAACTTAACTTTATTTTGGGTCAACCGGGTAATGGAAGACACAATAGAAGAGAAACCCTGAACAAAATGGTGGTAGTAGCCAGCTAGACCCAAGAAACTCCTAATGTTAGATGGGGAGATAGGTCTAGGCCAATTTTTCACAGCTTTTGTCTTTTGGAGATCAACTCTAATACCTTCAGCTGAAACGATATGACCCAAAAAGGCTACAGACCTTAGCAAAAATTCACACTTACCGAATTTGGCAAACAACTGGTGATCTCTGAGGGTTTGCAAGATAATTCTAAGATGATTCGCATGGTAATTCTCATTATGGGAGTACACAAGGATATCATCTATGAAAACAATGACAAACATATCAAGATATTGCTTGAACACTCGATTCATGAGGTCCATGAAGGCGGCTGGGGCATTGGTTAGCCCGAAGGACATGACTAGAAACTCAAAGTGACTATAGCGGGTTCGGAAGGCTGTCCTTGGAATATCACACTCCCTCACTTGAAGTTGATGATAGCCGGATCTAAGGTCTATCTTGGAGAAATAAATTGCACCATACAACTGGTCAAGCAAGTCATCAATTCTCGGAAGAGGATATTTATTTTTGACTGTGACCTTGTTAAGTTAACGATAGTCAATGCACATACGCAAAGAATCATTTTTCTTTCACACGAATAAAATAGGTGCGCCCCAAGAAAAAATACTGGGCCTAATGAAACCTTTGTCTAAAAGATCTTTGAGTTGCTCTTTCAACTCCTTAAGCTTAGCAGGTGCCACACGGTATGGCAGAATAGAAATAGGACGAGTGTCGGAAAGAAGGTCAATCCCGGATTCTATCTCCCTATCAGGAGGTATCCCTAGGAGATCTTCCAAAAAAAACATCAGGAAACTCATTAACAATGTTGACTAACTGAATAGTTGGAGCCTTGGACTTAGTGTCTTTGACTCTAACTAAGTGATAGATGTAACCTTTGGATATTAGCTTTCTGGCTTTGAGATAGGAGATAAAATGACTCTTGGGAGATACCGAACTCCCGGACCACTCAAAAGCTTGTTCATCAGGAAACTAAAACTTGACCATATGGGTACGACAGTCTATAGACGCATAACAAGAATAAAACCAATCCATACCCAGAATAAGGTCAAAATCCACAACGTCTAACTCTATCAAATCTGCAAGTATGACTCTATGAAGAACAGTAACAGGACAATCTTTATACACTTGTTTAGCAACAACTGACTCCCCTACTGGTGTGGAGACTAGGAAAGGCTCAGGAATCCTTTCAGAACTCATTTTGAAATTCATAGCCACAAGTGGGGTCATGTAGGAGAGACTTGACCCAGGGTCCAACAACACATAAATATCAAAACAAAAGACGCGGAGCATACCAGTAACAACATCAAGAGATTTCTCTTACTCCTAACGGGATGGTAAGGCATAGAATCTATTCCAGTGCTGGCCGCCAGCAGTACTAGATGAAGTGCCCTGAGCAGGACGGGACGGGGTGCAGGAGTTGGTACACTAGTAGCCAGTGCCTGAGGTCGAGTATCTATATTTCCCGGTCTAGCATGAGGACAATCTCTAAGTCTATGGTCCTGTTTTCCATAACCAAAACAACCCATCAGATCTACGAAACACTTACCGGGATGATCTCTATCACACTTAGTAAAAAGAGGATAATAGGGACTGTTACCAACACTGTTCTGCGACCTAGACATAAAGGATCTTCCCCTTGATCCTGCCTGCTTCTAGGCATGAGATCCCTAGCTAATGAAGGCACTGGCATAGATGGACACCTCTGAAACTGAGGGTGGTTCCCTCCATGGAACCTAGGCTGGCTATACTCATGTTGCTTAGATCTAGCCCTCTTATTACCCTTCACTTGATCTCTCTCCCTAATCTTATTTGCCTCTATCTACTGGCCATGCATCATCAACCTAGCCAGATCCATATCCCTATGCAGCATTGCAATCCTACACTCCTTCAGTACTAACCCATAAACACCAGTCACAAACTTGCTCATACTAGCCCGGGTGTCAGAAATCAAATCAGGAGCATACTTGGCCAACTAATTGAACTTCAAGCAGTACTCATTAACAGTCATGGAGCCCTTCCTCAAGTTCATAAAATCCTTAATCTTTGCTTCCCTCATCTCAAGCGGAAAGAACTTGTCCAAGAATGCATCTTGGAACACCTTCCAAGTCATAGGAGCAACATCCTCACCTCTACCCTTTCTCCATGATACAACCCAGTAATAAGCTATGTCCTTCAACCTATAAGACACCAACTCAACACTTTATTCCTAAGAAACATGCATCACCTGCGTGATTTTTCTCACCTCCTCAAGGTACAACTGTGGGTCCTCACCGGCCTTAGACCCATAAAACTCTAGCGGATTCATCCGCATGAAATCACGGATTCTAGCCGCGGCTACATCACCTCCCTGCTGATTAGCAACTGCGTCCTAGTTATTGGCCCAAATATTGGTAATGAATGCTTGGTCTAACGCCTGAAAGGCTGCCCGAAACTCGGCATGAGACACAGTCTCATTCAAAGGATCAACAGGTAGGGGTTGCTCATCATCGTTTCTGCGGGCATCCGCTTTTCGGAGAGGCATTTTCTAAAATAGAAGAGCATGAATTATTAGATAGGAGGGACAACAGTAGGCACGATAGAATCTGAAAGAAAAAAACAACTTTTCCTAAAATGTCTTGTAGCCCCTTGCTTATAGATGTGGCGCACTACACACTGATGGTCAAGACTCTACTTAATGCGGCTTGTCAGACTTCCTAGGACTCCTTAAAATCTTAGGCTCTGATACCAAGTTTGTAACGACCCAAAATCGCCTCTCGGGATGTCACACGGTGCTTAAGGCTACAAGTAGCCCCAAGCTAACCCTTTGGGACCATTTATACTAATAACACTCATTTCAAGATGAAATAATTCAAACACTAGCGTAGTCATATCATATGAAAGGAAATACAGGGAAAATGCTTGGTCTAAACAACCGCAATACTAGAAACCTCAACACAACCACAATCTGATAACTAGTCTGACAAAGCCTCTACTAATCTATGAACTAGAGAGCCATTGGGACAGGTCCCAAATTGACTTAAAATGAACTGGAAATAACAACATAGTCTCTCAAAATATGGAGATGTCTGAATATAGGTCCTCGAACCATAAGGACTCACCAATGTAGGAATATATATAGAGGTACTCAAAAATCACTGACGAGGTTGGGATTGAGCACCTGAACCTACATTATAAGACAATGTAGCATATAAACGTATATGTGGATCAACACTTGAGAATATACTGAGTACGTAGGGGTGCATGCATTTATATAAAACAACATCAATACTCTTTAATCAAATCATGCATATAATAACTAATGATTCACATGGATTGAATAAGTATAAAATGCAAAGCTCATGAATCATGTAAAATGGAACATGTAACACAATCTCGTGAGTCATTATACTTTTATCTTTGAAATTTGTACTCTTCTCTTATTCTCATTACTCAAGGCTAAAGAAAACTTTAAGCAATACTTTCAACTCATGCATATGTCTCATGGAGAGTAAAACTTCTTCAATGCTCAAGAACTCATAACTCTTTTGAACTCAAATACTTGGAATTCGGAATCATATAACCTTGGAACATACTTGAAGGAATTTCATTCACGTTAGGAAAATATATCATTTCAAGCTTTAGGGGAAAATACTCATATCAAGGGAAAGTATTTTAGTTTTAAAGGAAAATATCTTATATCTTATCCCAAAGCCTTAGTTTTAAGGGAGATTCTCTTAACCGACATAAACCATGCGAGCTACATGGAGTCCAACAATTTGTCTTCCTAAGAAAGAGACCTCACGTTGGGGAGAGGTTTCATACTTTTGCCAAGGAGTATAACCTCAACTCAGTGATCACTTATCTCAAACTCGGGCCCAATATCTTAGCCTTAGGCCCAATAATTATCTCGGCCTTAGGCCCAACCTATGGTGCCACTTAGTTCTGGGTAAGAAACCATGGAGACTTACCCAAATCGGTGCTAAATACTACTCCCTTTAGTTTATCTCACTCATCTCATGAAAATCCACTTTAGAATAATCTAATGGTTCAATAAGAACCCAATAATCAAATCTGTAATCTCATGTAGTAGAGTGGATTTCAAAACTCAATGACCATTAGGTCAAACATTTCTCAACAAGCTCATAATACTCAAATCATGGGTGCTTATAGCACAAGAGTTCATAAAATCTCAAGTCTCAAGTAGGGCTTAATAACCCATAATTCAATCTCAAGTTAAAACTCATCAAAAGCATAATAGATAGCGTATAGATTCATAACTTGTGTAGAAATCTGGAAATTTCAGCAATTTATCTCAAAATCTCAATATATTCATATACTTAAATATCTCAAACATTTCAACTATTAACTTCTCAAGGATTAAAATCATGGGGTATAGACCCAGTTGGAATTTCTCAAGAAAATATGAAAAAAATCATGCCATTAGACTCTCAATTCAAGAGAAACATCAAAAGCTTGCAACCAATAACAATGGGTGAAAAACCCCAATTCAATTTTATGTAAAATCTCATAAATTGCAGAGAATTGTAGTTTAAATAAGCCTTTGGGCACAAGTGTGAAAGCCTTGTTCAAAACCCCACATACCATGAATTAGAAGCTTTGGATGAACTCTCACTTTTGGAACGCTATTCGTACTCTTGAATGAGGGTTCTTGAAGCCCTTGACTTGGGAACCTTGAATCTTGACTCAATTTAGAAAATCTATGGTGGATTCTTGAGATTCTTGGAAGAGGTTTTGGATACTTAGGGTTCTTGTTGAGAGAAAACTTGAGAAAAACTTCATAGAATTTTTGTAATTGACTTCAATTTGATGTTTGCACGGTTTAAGAGGCTTGGAAAAAGTCCAAAGTGCCCTTGTTAACTTCTGTACGAAGCTGGAAAAATTGGACGGGAAACCCGATTTTATGGGCCACCGCGACGCGCCACTATCGCGGTGGCTCATTGGAAATTGACAAATGGAAATCTAGGAATCACCGCGATGCGGTGCTATTTCGTTGTCCCACTGGTTGAGACCTGGAACTTCAGCGCGACACATCGCTATCGCAGAGTTCCACTGGAAATTGACAATTGCCAAATAGACCCTCTCCGCGATGCGTCAAGTACTAAAATGACGTTGTTTTACAACTAGGACTTAAATTAGCCATAACTTCTCGCCCAGGTATCGGATTTGGGTGAATCTTAAATCAACGGAAAGCTTATCAAATTTGCCATGTGATAAATAGTCGAACTAAGGAAAATTCTATATGGTTAAAATGATACTCACTTAGGAAGTCACTCCTTAATCTTCTCGAGGAGAAATTAAGCTTAGGAAATTTTTTTGGGTATTACACCACTTATACTCAGTAGGTATCTTAGGCCGACCAAGCAAAGTAGTAAATAAAGCATAAAAAATATACACTAAGGGCATGTCACCTGCAATCAAAAAATATTCCATAATGGTAGCCCACACCACTTGCACTAACTGTTCTAATATATCTCACATATATTACAACAACTCACCAAGATATTGAACACAAGAATACATCATGTCACATATAAATAGAATAAGCAAGAACACGTAGATACAAGATCATCAAATACAAGTAAAGAAAGGTAATACAAATACATAGATGACAAGTCAATAAGGCAATACAACACAACATAAACGCAATAAAGTAAGTGTAATATATATATATATATATGATAATGATGATGATGATGATGATGCACGAGGTCGTCGCACAACTTCCAGGATCGTTGTACAATCCCCGTATATACCTACAGAGCTAAGCTTCCCGATGTAGGACCCATGGAGGGTTCGTCAACCCATATACAATCCACATATCTCATATCTCTTTTTCGTCATATACCTCGAAAAGGGTTTTATAAGGTGTTACAATATTTTCTTAAAAAGGCGTTGTCAGTGTTTCTCAGATGTTGTCACGGTGGTACCAATGTTTCATGAATGAGTATGATATGGAGATGTAATGCTCACAATCAATCACAATGAGTATTTTCACAACCAATCATATGATATATGTCCACAACCAACCAAAATGTTAAATTCCAACAACCACATGAGCCAATATCCACTTATTATTTTCATTTCATCCATGAATTTTCACATATCTCATATGCCAATAAATTATGAATATAATCACAATGCACCAATGGTACCATATTAAATAACACAATAAAATTATTCACATGTATTCAAGGTTATCAATATCATATAGGACCCCACACGGTCAAACATATCACATAATATCTCAATTTCGATAATTACATCACATATAGGCCCCCACACGGGCACAACACATAGATAGACATTTTTCATGATTAGTTCTCACCCTTAACATGCATTTTGTACCATTATTTACTACCCACCCCAGTCTGAAGAGTTAAGCCATAACCTACCTCGCAGCCAAAACCGATTTGCTACACTTGAACCCACGACTTTACTTTTCACGAACTATCTCGAACTCCACTAAAAACATCAAATATAAAATCTATGCATCAATACAAAACCAACGACACCCATATTGACTACTTTTGATTCGGGGTAAAAATGGACCCCCAAAATGGGTTTTCAAAAAAGAAGGGAAAAATCAAAACTTTACTTCAAAAACATGTTTCTCATATTTTTAGAAACCTACAGCTGAAAACCCAAGTTAAATCAAGTTAAAAACGGAGTTCAAATTGAAGAAAAAATATTTTTGAGTTTTACCGGGTAAAATCTTTGAAATCCGGGTTAAAATCAAGAATCGGAGTTGTTTTTAAGGTTAAATTGATGAAAAACTAGTAATTATAAGATGAAAAATATTATTCAAGTGAAAAGACTGAAATTTTGGTTTAAAATCATGCCCTAAGATTTTTGGGGTTTTGAGAAATTTATCAAGAAATTATTAAGAAAAGGAGTGAATTCTTACCTTAAATCCGTAATAAAACCAAGAAAAAGGTATTAATCTAGCTTCCCAAGCTCCTACAAACTTTACTTTTAATCTACCACATTATTTTAGGGTTTAACTCCCAAGAGACAAGATAAAAAATGAGCAAAATAGACCAAAAAGTAAAAAATCTGCAATAGCTGCTGTTTTTTTAAAGTCCACTCCGGACTTCGACGAGGTGCCCCGGATTCGTTCGAAGTCCGATACATGCAAACGAATAAAGCAACCATACTAAATTCGACGTTCCGGACGCGATGGAGGTATCAGATTTTCAAAAAAACATCATTTTCATAAAGTTGACCACCGAAATCTAAAATTATAATTTTCCAAACCGAGGGTCGAAATGAGATTTAAAAGCCGTAAAATCATACAAAATATGATAACACCCTAAAATTGATATTCCGAATCTGCTGGAAAAATTGGATTTTCATCCGAGGTCGTTTTGATCACATGTGGGTCCCACACCCATATTTTCAATTGTCCAACTTTACGACCAATAGGTCGAAATGAGCTCGGGTGCACCGAGACCCGAACCAAAGGTCTACCTAGTCTAAAACCAATATTCCAGAGTTGCTGGCGCAGTCCGGCGCAGTCCGTTCGGCCATCCATCACACAGATCAAAAGATATCCACATAAGTCCAAAATAAGGCTCTCAAAGCCATCAAAAATCACAATATTGCATAAACGATACCAAAATGCATCGAAAATCACGTCAATCACTCCCACACCCCAGAAATATCATAATGCCTCTACGGGGAGGGGTAAAACAGTTAAATCATACAAAATCACAAATTTCACATATTTCATCAAATTTCAGGTCGTTACATCATCCACCACTAAAAATCTAGTTCGTCCTCGAACTAAGGTAAAATAAATACCTGAATCAACAAAGAGTTGGGGATAAAGACTACGCATATCAGACCTAACCTCCCAAATAGCTTCATCTATAGGTCGATGTCACCATTGGACCTTAACCACAGGGATCACTGTAGAGCGCCATCACATAATATCCCTAGCCAAAAATAGAAACTGGCTCCTCAACAAAGTACAACCGCTCCATTAACTGAACTGACTCCTAACGAATGACATGAGACTCATCAAGAATATAACGACGAAGCATAGAAACATGAAAAACTAGATGACCAGCTGATAGATCAAGAGGAAAATCCAACTCATAATCCACATCACTAATAGTCCGAAGAATCTCAAATGGACCAATATACCTGAGGCTAAGCTTGCCCCTCTTCTTAAACCTCATCACACCCTTCATGGGTGAAACTCGAAGGAAAACACGGTCACCAACACCAAATCTGAAGGCATGAAGTCTATGATCAACATAACACTTCTACCTACTCTGAGCCACTCTAAGTCTATCCTGAAAGACCCGGACTCTATCCAAAGACTCACGAAGCAAGTATGCACCTCGAGGTCTCACCTCTGAAACATCGAACCAACCTACTGGGGAGAGATAACGTCTACCATGCAATGCCTCAAAAAGAGCCATATCAATAGCATAATGGTAGCTATTACTATATGCAAACTCTGCTAAAGCCAAATGCTTTTCCCACTGGCCACCAAAATCCATCGCGCATGCGTGAAGCATATCCTCCAAAACCTGGATATTTCACTCTGACTGGCCATCAGTCTGGGGTGAAATGCGATGCTAAGATCAACTTGAGTACCCAACTCATCCTGAAAAGTCTTTCAAAAGTGAGATGTGAACACAAAACCTCGATTTGAAATAATGGACACCGACGCACCATACAGATGCACAATCTCACAAATGACGATAGGGGCTAACTTCTCAGCACTGAATGAGACCTAAATTAAAATAAAATGAGTTGACTTGGTCAATCGATCCACGATGATCCAAACACTTTTAGAACCTAAGTTGCTCGGACTCTCCAAAAATATTGCTGCACCCATGTCGGATCCTTCAAAAATACACTATTTTTGTAGGATCCGACACGCACCCGTCGATATTTTTGATGAGTCTGAGCAACTTAGTTTAGAACTATGAGATGTACAAGGAAAACTAGTCACAAAGTCCATAGTGATACATTCCCACTTCTACTCAGGAACGAGTAACATCTGAAGCAAACCACCGGGTCTTATATGCTCAGCCTTCACCTGCTGAAAACATAGGAAATGAGCCACAAAATCCACTATCTCGTCTTATACCACCCTACCAGTAGTGTTGTCTCAAATAACGATACATCTTAGTCACACCTAGATGGATAGAATATCTGGAACAATGGGCCTCCTCCAAGATCAACCTAATCCAATCACCACTCTTGGTACACAAACTCAGCCCCCAATCCTTAAAATTCCATCTGAATCAAGTGAAGCATTCTTAACCTCACCACTTAACATCTTATCTCAAATCAACCTCAATCCAACATCGTCAAACTGACGAGCTCAAATCTGCTCTATCAAAGAAGATCCAGCCTTCATAAATATCAAAACACACCCCGGTGTCGAAATATCAAGCCTAACAATCTGGTTAGCCAAAGACTGAACCTCTAAGGACAACGGCCTCTCCTGAGTCAAAAGATGCACCAAGATACCCATGCTAGTCGACTTTCTGCTCAAGTCATCCGCAACTACATTAGCCTTGCCTTGATGGTTGAGAATAGTCAAGTCATAATCGTTAAGCAACTCAACCCAATGGCACTAACTCATATAAAGATCTCGCTGGTAAAGAAGTACTGAAGGCTACAGTGATCTGAGAAGATCTCACAACGGACTCCATACAAGTAGTGCCTCCACAACTTCAAGGCAAACACAACTGCGCACAACTCTAAATCATGGGTAGGATAATTCCTCTCATGAGGCTCCAATCTTGATGAGATGCTTACATAATTACCTTGCCCTCCTACATTAATACAACACCTAACCCAACACCTGAAGCATCACAAAAGACAATAAAGCCCATGCCCTCCTTGGGCAAAGCCAATATAGGATTTGAAGTCAACAAATCCTTGAGCTTTTGAAAGATCACCTCACAATATCATACCACTGAAAAGAAATCTTCTTCTGGGTCAACTTGGTCAATGGAGTTGCAATGAATGAAAAACCCTCAACAAAACGTCAATAATACCCGACCAAGCCAACAAAACTCCGAATCTCAATGGGCGAAGTAGGTCTAGCCCAGTCACGAACCGCTGCAACCTTGGTTGGATCAACCATAATACCTTCCTTGGTCATCACATGACCCAAGAAAGAAACAGACTCCAACCAAAACTCGCACATAGAGAACTTAGCATACAACTTCTTATCCCTCAATCTCTAAAGCATAATCCATAAATGATCCTCATGCTCAACCTCACTCTTGGAATAAACCAAGATATCATCTATAAATACCATAACAAAGGAGTCAAGATACGGTCGAAACACCCAGTTCATCAACTCCATGAATGCGGAAGGGAAATTGGTCAACCCAAAATACATGACCAAGAACTCATAATGACCATATCAAGTCCAAAAAGCTATTTTTTAAATATCCGAAGCTCTAATCCTTAAGTGGTGATAACTGAACCTTAAATCAATCTTTAAAAACACCACCGCACCCTGAAACTGATCAAAAAAATCATCGATGTGAGGAAGAGGATACTTATTCTTAACAATCACCTTATTCAACTGCCAATAATCAATACACATCTATATATACCCATCCTTTTTCTTCACAAACAAGACAAGCGCACTCTAAGGCGAAATACTAGGTTAGATAAATCTCTTATCCAACAACTCTTGTAATTGATCCTTCTGTTCCTTCAACTATGTTGGGGCCACCCTATAAGAAGAAATAAATATGGTCTTGGTGCCCGGCTCAACATCAATACGGAAATCAGTATATCAATCCAGAGGCACACCAGATAAGTTCGTAGGTAACATATCCATAAACTCACGGACGATACGAACAAAATCCAAGGAAAGAGGCGAAACAACATTGGTGTCATGAATATGGCCAAGTAAGACAAATATCCCATGTCAACCAATTTACGAGCCTGAACATAAGATATGACCCTCTTAGGACCCGAATGAAGCGTACCCTTCCAAGCTATCCTTGGCACACCTGATGAAGCTAAAGTCATAGTCTTAGCATAACGATTTAGGACGGCATGAGAAGGATCCAATCAATCTTTACCCAAAATAGCATCAAAATTGACCATGTCTAACACAAGCAATTCTACTAAACTCTCATGCCCGACAAAAGTCACAAAACAAGATCGATACGCTCAATCCGCCACTAAAGAATCACCTACTGGAGAAGATACACGAATAGGCATGGCAAGAGGCTCCCTAATAGAATCAAAATCCGAAGTAAAATAAATAGACTCATAGAAAAAAGTCGATCCAGGATCAAATAATAAGATGCAGGTTTGAAACAAATGGAATGGTACCTGCGATCACAGCATCTAAAGCCTCCACCTCAGATCTGACTATATAACATAACACTATCCGACACTACCAACTGGCTGAGTAGCCCTACAACCACCAACACAGGCTCTACCATCTCTACCTCTTGCACCTTTGGTAGAACACCTACCTCTCACAGCTGAAATAAGAGTATCTCTAAACACACAACGAGAATAGTTCTTGTCCACATGGACAATCTCATCACACACATAACAACCTCTACGACCAATCTCAATAAGAGAAAGTACAACTGAGCCCGAACGGCCATCCTGAACTGCTGAACTAGAAGATCCACCAGATGAACTCTATAAAATCACCTGCACTAGCCTACCATAGTATCCACGAGAACCTCTAAAATCTCTACCTCTATAGGTCTGACTCTTAAACTCATCAAAATGATGTACCCTCTAGGAGCCTCCTTGAAATGCACTAATAATACCCTCTATCATCTTAGCATAATCCATAATACTTTAAAAAAAATCCCTAAACACAATCATCTGAGATGTAGCCAACTGAAGAGAGACAACCAAACCCTTCACAATTTTTTGAATCTTCTCAAACTCGGTGGAAATGCTATCTTAGAAATATATAAACAGGGTATGAAAGTGTGCCTTATACTCAACAACTATCATGGATCCCTGCTCTAGAAGATCAAACTCATGCCGCATATGATCTCTCAAACGGAAAGGCACAAATCTCTCTAAAAAGGCATCAACAAATTGATCCTATAACAACTAAGGAGCATCAACAAGCCTATAACCGACAAATGATATTCACTAATTTCTCACAACATCTCTCAACTGATATGTAGTATAAGCCACACCATCCGCTCAGCAAAAGTAAAACACAACTTAGAACACAAGATATGAAAGAATTCGCACAATAAGGAATAAAATGAGAGAAGTTTCCTAAAGATATCCTATAGCCTCTCGAAGATAGATATATACGTCTACGCACCGATCCATGAGACTCTATTAGACATCCCGTTCTTACACCATTAAGACCAATGAAACCTGGCTCTAATACTAATTTGTCATGACCCAAAAATAAGGGTCATGATGGCACTTGTTCCGGTGTACCTTGACAAGTAAGCCTATCACCCAAATTAATACAAAAAGAAGAAAATACAGAAATATCCCATGGTAAGCTTCTAGAATGAAGCCAAACCATATAAGTAATCATAACAATGAAGAAAGAACTTATCCAAAATGCTAACCATGCCCAAAACCAGGTGTCAATAGTGTAAGAACTACTAATATAATCCAAGAGTCAAATGCATCAGAAAAATAACCACAAAGGAATAATAACTATCTCCAAATACTAATAAAGACATAACAACTATATAAAGATAGAGGTTAACTTCGGAAGAATAAATGTCCAGCCGCTACCTTGGAAGCTCCAACAATTGCCCGAGTCAATCACATTGAGTCGCACTCGAGCTAAGACCTGTACCGAAAGGGCGCAGTAGGCATGAGTACGGTCCACTTGTACTCAGTAGGTATAATAGGACAACCAAGCAAAGTAGTAAATAAAGCATACAAAATATACAATAAGGGCACGTCACCTGTCATAAAAAAATATCCCAGAACGGTAGCCCACACCACTTGCACTAACAGTTCTAATATATCTCACATATATTATAATAACACACCAAGATATTGAATGCAAGTATATATTTCATCACATATTGTAATACCCCATACTTTTTCCTAGCTAATTTTATCTCAAGAATGTCTAGTATTATCATATAAATTGAATTATGGTTATTCCAGGAGGTATTTTCAAGATTTTCACTTTTTGTCATGTGAAAAATTCAATAAGCCTTCCATCAATATAAGATTCGCCAACCTATGAAAACCGAGTCAGAAGTTACGACTATTTCAACTTCTCGTCGTAAAACAACACCATATAAGTCAGTGGCGCACAGCGCCACAGGGGGAAATGGCATTTGGAAAATTCCAGTAGGGGTCCGCAATTATGGCGCATCGTGCAAGAGTCCAAATTCAAAATTGTCCTTTTTCAGTGTCTTAGCGCGATTTTCTCTGCGTTGTGCCAAAGTTTCAGGTCGCAAAAGAAGGGGAAACATGATGGCTCCGCGTCGTGCCATCCCTCTGTTTCCCAATTGTCAAATTCCAGTGACACGGCATGATAGTTCCGCGTCGCGCCAGGAGTTTAGTTCGGGAAAATTTTACTGAAATTAAATAACGTATCCAGGGTTAAAAGGGTCAACTTTCAAACCCTATTTAAGCCCATTAACACGTGACTCAGCCACTTTTCACTCAAAATACACTCTCTTCTCTCAAAAACCTCTCAAGAACAAGATAGGATTTTCATAGAAGATCCAATTCCAAGAAAGTTTCACTATCAATCTTCACGAAATCACGAATTAAGGCATGCATAGTGTTCATTCATGGACTCTTTTCATCCATGAAGCCCTACAATCCCTTTTCTAAATTCAAGTTGATTTTATTATGAATTTCATGATTGGGCTGCTCTTGTTCATGTGGATAATGAGAAATTGAATTCTACTCCATGTTGGGTGATAAATTCTATGTGGGTTACATTATTATGGATATAGATTCATGCAAACCTATGATTAAACCCTTGAATGATGAAATTAGAATTGAACCATGATGTTTAATTATTGTACAATGATGTTTACATGTACCATGCCTATAATATTTTTGATTAAATACCTAGATAAAGGAAAAGTGCCTAACTAGCATGAGACCATGAAATCCCCATGTATGTACAAGTTATGCCTATCACAGGGTTTGATGAAATGCCTCTATAAATGTATTATGGATTATGATGTTAGAGTTATATGTTCAAGTAAGTTATGCTTGGTTAGCTTCTTTCCATCGAGTCCTGGGGATACTCGTACCTGAAATATTAGTTGTGTGCCTAGATCCATATCATGTTTTCACGATACTCTCAGTTAAGCTATGATCCTTAGACTTCAGACAATCTTATGACTCAGGAAATCTCTATGATCTCATGAACTCAGTCAGTTGTCAGATATCAGTAGTATTGCGTCAGTCAACGGAATTCAGTAACTCAACCCATTTCAATTTAGTAAATCATGTTTAGAGTCTATTCAGATGGGAGTAGGAATTAGCACCGAGTGAACCCAAGGATGGGAACACACACTATCAGATGAGGGTGTGATTCTTAGAAGTCATCCTTGCATTCCAGAACTATGTAGACCGCATAGGTTGAGACATCAACACTGTCCGAAGAGGGTTGATGATGTGGATAAGCACTATCAGATAAGGGCCTCACCATTCTCTTTTGGGGACACTATCAGATGAGGGTCTCCCACAGCTTGTCCTTACCGGTGGCGTGGTATTGAGACCTTCCAATTGGGGTTATAGATTGGACCCCAACTCAACCATAATAGCGTATCAAGAGAATGTCGGCTAGATAACTACTTCCCACAGTTTTATGTTACAGAATCAGGACTGTCAGACATAGTCAATCAGTCTTAGTAATAGAACTCAGATAGTTTTTCAAATTTCAGGACTATTAGATACAGTCAACTCAGATACAGTACGAAACTCAAATAGTTCCATCAGATTCAGGACTGTCAGATTAGTCACTCGTGTTATCAGTTATATTCAGATTCAATAATCATGTTATCACAGTATTAATGTCAGTTGTTATGTCTCATGCATGTATTCTCACGCTCATGATAGTTAGTCAATTAATATTATTGTTCATGTAAATAAACCCCATGATTCAGCCTACCTCACATGCATACCAATACATTCAAAGTACTGATGCATTTACGCTATGGTGTCTTATACCATAGGTTCAGAGACACGAGCTGTAGAGCAACAGTAGATTCTAGATATCTGCAGACAGAGTTAGAAGTAAGTCCTCATCTTTTGAGGACATGATTATTTCCCTATTATCTTATTAATCAGTTTATTAGTTGGACTTAGTTGGGGACATATCCCATCAACTCCTCACTCAGATAGTTCAGTCAGTTAGAGGCTTTCTAGACTATCATGTTTCATACTTCAGTATGTTTAGTTTTCTTTTGAGTATTCTATTACCCCACACAGATATTATATCATTTAGATCATGTTTAGTATTGAACCATATGGCCTTTCAGTTCAGGTTTCTACATTATTATGTCATATTATGCAGTGTACAGGTACAGATATCAGTCATGGGTTAGCTTATGGTCCTTCGGGATCATGAACACCATGTAGCATTATGGGTACCAGATTTGGGGCGTTACAAACTTGGTATCAGAGCCTAAGGTTCAATAGAGTCCTAGGAAGTCTGAAAGCCGCATCAAGTAGAGTCTTGTACATGGGTGTGTTGCAAGCCACATTTATGTACAAGAGGTTATAAGATGTTTTAGGAATAGTTTCCCCTCTTTTAGTATTCATGTCGTGCCAGTGAGAATAATCTCAAGTCAATCTCTCAGTCTAATTTGTTTCTCCCTATCTACTACAGAACATGCCTCCTAAAAGAAGAAATAGGAATCAATTAACCCCTCAGCCCAAAGATCTTTTGGACGATCATGTTTCTTATGTGGAGTCTAAGGCCGCATTCACTATTCTTTCTCAGTCAGTTGCCGCTCAAAATGAATGGACAACAGTCATTCTGGCCAACCCAGTGGCTAATTCAGCCACAGCTAGGATTTGGGACTTCACCCGAATAAATCCTCCATCCTTCCTTGGGTCTAAGGTAGATGAGGACCCTCAAGAATTCATTGATCAGGTTTAGAAGATGACACACATCATGGGGGTGACTACTGTTGAGAGTGATAAGCTAGCTGCATATCATTTGCAGGATGTGGCTCATACTTGGTTAAAATAGGAGAAGTCAGAGAGGTCAGATAATGCAGGTCCTATAGAGTGGGAAGAGTTTGTCACTGCATTCTTAGATAGATTTTTTCCCCAAGAGCTTGGAGAGGCTAAGGTGCTAGAATTCATCAACCTCAGGCAGGGTAATATGACAGTGAAAGAGTATTCTCTTAAGTTTACACAATTAGCCAGATATGTCCCTCATGTGGTTATAGACAACAGAACCAGGATGAGTAAGTTCGCTTCAGGGGTAAATGATAGCATGGTAAATAATTGCAGATCTGCCATGTGAACAGTGACATGACTTTAGCTCGGCTTATGAATCATGCTCAGCAAATAGAGGAGTAAAAGATTAAGCAGAGGGAGAAGCAGAATAAGAAAATAAAGATAGGTAGTTTCAACTTCGCTCATCCTAAATCAGAAAAAGGAAACTGTTTCCAGTTTTGTTATGAGTCATCAGTTCCATCCCCTTCTTCTGCCAGTGCTCCAGTTCCTAAGTTCAGGGAGGGTAACAGAGATAGAGCGCGAGGCTCTAAGTCTCAGGGTAGTGTTAGCAATGCCCAAACTAATCCCCTTTGTCAGACTTGTGGTAAGAACCACAAGGGTGTATGCAGAGCTGGTAGCGATGTCTATTTCAGTTGTGGAAAGCTAGGACACAGAGTCAGAGACTGCCCTCATTCAGGTTATCAGAGTCATCTCCGCTTCTCAACTTAGTTCGATTACCCGAATCAGCAGGGTGCCACCTCCAGTGCTACTAGTGGGTAATTGCCAAATCGTCTCTATGATCTTCAGTCCCAACAGGATTAGAAAAATTCTCCTAATATAGTTACTGGTATGTTACAGATCTTTCATGTGCATGTTTACGCTTTGCTAGATCTAAGAGCTTCTTTGTCTTTTGTTACTCCCTATAGAGCAGGCGATTTTGGAATCAGTCCCAAAATCCTAGCAGGGCCCTTTTAAGTCTTTACCCTAGTGGGTAAAACCATCATAGCCCGACGGGTATACAGGAACTGCCCAATTATGATATTTTAGAAAGTCACTTCAGCAGACTTAGTTGAATTAGAGATGACTAATTTTAATATCATTCTCGGTATGGATTGGCTTCATTCCTACTATTCCACAGTCGACTACAGAAATAGAATAGTCCAGTTTTAGTTTCTGAATGAACCCGTCCTTGAGTGAAAGGGTAGTACTTCAGCATTCAGAGGTCATCTTGTTTCCTACCTTCGGGCACGAAAAATGATATCTAAATGATATATCTATCATCTTGTTTGAGTTAAGGACACTAGTTTTGAAACTCCCAGCCTTTAATCAGTTCCAGTTGTAGGTGAATATTTAGATGTATTTCCTGAAAATCTTCCAGGAATTCCTCCCGAAAGGGAAATAGACTTCGACATTGATCTTCTTCTAGATACTCAGCCTATATCTATTCCGCCATTCAAATTAGCACCAGCAAAACTCAGAGAACTGAAAGAGCAATTGAAGAATCTCTTAGATAAAGGATTCATCAGACCCAGCATTTCCCCATGGGGTGCTCCAATATTATTCGTGCGCAAGAAAGACGGTTCTCTTAGGATATGTGTAGACTACCGTCAACTCAATAAGGTCACGGTCAAGAACAAGTATCATCTTCCCAGAATCGATGACTTGTTTGATCAACTTCAGGGTGCCAGTTATTTCTCTAAGATAGACCTCAGATCCGGCTATCATCAGTTCAGATTTAGAGAATGTGACATTCCAAAAATAGCTTTTCGTACTCGGTATGGTCATTTCGAATTCTTAGTTATGTCCTTTGGTTTTACCAATGCCCCAACAGTTTTTATGGACTTGATGAACCGTGTGTTTAAGAAATACTTGGACATTTTCGTCATAGTCTTCATAGACGATATTCTGGTCTATTCCAGTAGTGAGCGAGATCATGCAGACCACCTCTGAACAGTACTTCAGACTCTTAGAGATCATCAGTTATTCACAAAATTCAGTAAGTGAGACTATTGGCTAAGGTCAGCAGCATTCCTTAGTCATATCATTTCTGGTGATGGCATTAGATTAAATCCTTAAAAGACCAAAAAAGTAATAAACTGGCCTTACCCTATCTCTCTATCAGATATTAGGAGTTTCTTGGGTTCGACTAACTATTAAAGATGGTTTTTTTAGGGATTTTCTTCTATTGAATCCCCTATGTCTAAATTGACTCAGAAGAAAGTCAAGTTTTAGTCGTCAGATCCTTGTGAGAAGAGTTTTCAAGAGTTAAAGACTCGACTCACCTTAGCTCCAGTCTTAGCTCTCCCAGATGGTTCAGATGGGTTCGTAGTGTATTGTGATACATCCAGAGTGGGTCTAGGTTGTGTCCTCATGTAGCATAGTAAGTTCATAGCCTATGCCTCCAGACAGCTTAAACCCCATGAGAAGAATTATCCTACTCATGATCTTGAGTTAGCAGCCGCATTCTTTGCCTTGAAGATTTAGATGCATTATCTCTGCGGATTTCATGTAGATGTCTTCACAGATCATAAGAGTCTTTAGTATGTCTTTTCCCATAAAGATATGTCTTCATTAGAGAAGGTGGTTAGAGCTCTTGAAAGATTACGACATGAGTGTCCTTTATCATCTGGGAAAGGCCAACGTAGTGGTCGACGCTCTCAGTAGACTATCCATGGGTAGTATTTCTCATTTTGAGGATAGTAATAAGAAGTTAACTTAGGAAGTCCATCAGCTTGCCAGACTAGGCGTTCCCTTTTTCAATACAGAAGAGGGTGATATATGGGTTCAGAGTAGTTCAGAATCATCTCTAGTTTCTGAGGTGAAAGAAAAGCAAGATAGAGATCCCAGCCTTGTCAAGTTGAAAAAGTCAGTCAAGGATTAGAAAGTAAAGGTTTTCTCCTAAGGAGAGATGGTGTTTTACGTTGTCAGGGCTATCTATATGTTCCAGTGTAGATGACTTATGGCAGCGAATTCTTGCAGAAGCGCATGTTGTAAGCTACTCTATTCATCCAGGGGCCACAAAGAAGTATCACGACTTGCGGGAAATCTATTGGTGAAGTGGGATTAAGAGAGACATTTTAGAGTTTATGGCTAAGTGCTCTACATGTCAGCAGGTTAAGATAGAGTGTCAGAAGCCTAGTGGATCTATGTAGGAGTTCAGTGTTCCTACTTGGAAGTGGAAAGTTGTGAACATAGACTTCGTGACGGGTTTTCCTCGAACTAGTCATCAGCATAATTCAGTCTGGGTCATTGTAGATAGAATGACCAAATCAACTCATTTTTTTCTAGTTCATACCTATTATTCAGCCGAGGATTATGCCAAACTCTACATCAAGGAGTTGGTCAGATTGCACATTATTTCGTTATCCATTATCTCAGATAGAGGTACCTCATTCACCTCTTATTTCTAGAAATCATTCCAAAAGGGTTTTGGTACCCAAGTTCATCTTAGTACATCCTTTCATCCTCAGATAGATGGTCAAGCAAAAAGGACCATTTAGACGTTAGAAGATATGCTAAGGGCGCGTGCACTAATTTCAAAGGAAGTTGGGATGACCACTTACCTTTGATTGAGTTTGCAGACAAAAACAGCTATCATTCCAGTATTTAAGTGGCTCCATTCGAAGCTCTCTATGGTAGGAGATATAGATCTCTAATTGGTTGGTTTGAAATTAGTGAGGCCTCATTCATAGGGCCTGACTTGGTATTCGATGCCTTAGAAAAAGTCCAGCTGATTAGAGAAAGACTCTGGGCTGCTCAGAGCCGACAGAAGTCTTATACAGATGTTCATATAAAATATCTCGAGTTCGAGATTGGTTACTATGTCTATCTAAATATCTCTCCCATGAAAGAAGTGAAGTGGTTCGAAAAGAAAGGAAAACTCAGTCCCTCTATGTCGTTCCCTTTAAGATTCTCAGTCGATTCAGCAAGGTAGCTTATGAACTCGAATTGCCTTCAGATCTAGCCTCAGTTCACCCAGTCTTTCATGTTTCTTTGCTCAAGAAGTGTATAGGTAACCCCGCAGTTGTAGTCCCTATTCAGAGCATTGATGTTCAGAACAGTCTCTCTTATGAGGAGATTTAAGTTGAAATCCTAGACTATCAGACTCATAGATTAAGGAACAAAGATGTAATACCCCGAGACTCTAACCAATAGTGCAACCATAACTCAAGCTCATAAGAAGTAAATTATAGTGCTTCAGTTGTTTTCTTATCAAGGGTGATGTGTATTAAGGCCTCAAAGATGTCCTAGCGATTAGGTGAATCAAAACATTCCTTGCCGATTGAATTCTTGGGAAGGATATTGCCATATTCAACTTCAAATGATCATATCTCTCATTATACTACTAATTATTGAGGTAATGACCTACCAAAAGATACATAATTGAATTATATTTCCAACGATACCAATTTCACCTAAATTAGGTATCAGAGCCAAGGGTTATGCCCATTTTACTCCAGCATGTCAGGCTGGAAAACTGAGTGACGACATTTTGTGATAAGCTGTCACAAGTGTGACGACTTATTACCAATGTCGTCAGCTTTAGGTAGATTTCCACCCCCAGTGATGATATTTTGTGATAAGTTGTCATAGGTGTGATGACTTATCACCATTGTCGTCAACCTTAAGCAGAAAATCATAAAATCCACCCTTTTGTGACGACATTTCATGACAACTTGTCACAAGTCTGACGACTTTTCACGAATTTCATCAGCTATTTTTTTCAACAATTGAAGGACGTTTTTGCAAGGGTATTTTGGTAATTTCCCATCTTTTGGAGGCCCCTATATATATGAGAATTCCCATCTAAATCCTAATTTCTTCATTCTCTCTTCCAATTCTCTTAAGAAATATATCTAGAGTTTTTATTTAAGGACATTAATCTTCTAAAAATCATCCATAAATCTTCAAGATTTCTTCAAGAATTAAGTTCCTCATAGTATGGGCTTCGAGAATCATTTATTACAAGTGCGGATAGAGTCTCAAGAACTAGAATTCATCCAATTTTAAAGATTAAGGTATGTGGGGTTTTGAACAAGAGCAATTCTTTCATTCTTGTACCCAAAGCTTTGATTTCTATCATAGATTTATATGATTTTGCAAGTGGGTTTATACCCAATTTACTTCATCATGAGATTATGAGAATATAGATTGTTCAAGCTTTGTTATACATGATTATTTTCCTATTCCCAAGTTATGACTTGATATTTAATATTGTGAATTTCATAATTCTACCATGAGTTGATATTTCAAGTGGTTTCAAGATATGTGTCAAGCTTTAATCTTCCTTATGACAAACTGGATTATTGAGTATATTGATTCATGAGATTGAGTTGTTACAATGAGTCTTGATATTTCCTCAAAGTTATTGATGTTGTCATGATTTAATGAATTGATACATTTTGATATTGAGGAAGATTGATTTGATTTGAGTCAAGTTAGGAATCTACAAATTGATTATGTTTTGATAAATGAGAAAGAGATTTGATTTGGTCTTCATGATAGACCCTTGTGATGTTTATGGTGGATTTCCTAGCGCGTTCTGAGCTTATGTTTGGGAGTAGTATTTATCACCGAGCGGGAAATGTGGTATTTCCCCAAAACTACGTGCCACCATATGATTAATATTGATAATTGTGGGCCAGAGGCCGAGTATAAGATTGTGATCACTAAATTTAGGTTCTACTCCCTGGCAAGAGTACGATGCTCCCGCCAATGTGGGGTTCTCTCCTTGGGAGGGCAAAACGTTGGACTCCATATAGCTCACATGGTTTATGTCGGTTATAAGAACCTCCCATGTCCATAAGAGTTAAGTTTCTTGAATTACCGAATCACTCCGAGTCTTGAGTTGAAGAGTTGAGTTATTTATGATGATTTATGAGATTCTTATCATATGATTTATTTACTATGAGATCATGAAAAGTATGTTTCAATCTAACTCAAGCCAAATGATCCATCATTGTACATATGCATATTTTTATGAAATTGATGATGATATTTGCATTATTGCATGCACCTCCACATACTCAGTACATTCCAAAGTGCTGACCTATATATTTTTCTATGGGCTACATTTTCTCATAATGTAGGTTCAGGTACTCAGCCGCATCCGTGTTACCTATATTCGAGTGCCTCAACTATGTTCCCTCAGTGGTGAGTCCTTATGGTACGAGGACCGTGTCTATATTTTTGGTGATATCGTTCTGTTGTTATGGCATTCAGTATTGTTTGAGTCAGTTGGGGTTTTTTCCCAATGTCTCCTTGATTTTGATGTATAGAGGATTTGTCAGACTAGAGGGTTGGTATGTACAGACATTCAATGTATTTTGGTTGTACAGTCTAGTATTCTCTAGTATTTCTCTTGAACCCGATGTGGTACATCTCTTTGTTGTGCATGACTATTGTTGAATTGAATTCCTTGAGGTAGTGTCTGACTCCAAGGGTTAGCTTGGGGCTACATGTAGCCCTAAGCACTGTGTGGCGTCTCAAGATAAAATTTTGGGGTGTAACAAAAGAAGTCCCTCTAGTTAAGATTCTTTGGCAAAATCAATCTGTTGAGGGAGGTACTTGGGAAGCAGAGGCAGACATGCATACCAAGTATCCTCACCTCTTCTTCACCAACTCAGATCAAGCTCAAGGTAAGAGTTCTCCTTAAGCTTACTCAGTTTCATGTTCAGTGTTCGTTACAAACTTGGAATGCAGTTTCATGCTCATGTTCCCATTATAAACTTGGTATCAAGTACCATTGCATATTCAATCATGCACTCATGTATCAGTTCAGTTATGTAATTATGCATCAGACATGCATTCTCATTGTGAGAAACTTAGTTCTTCAGAACACTCAGTCATGCATTCATGAATCAGTTACACATGCATCAGATATGCATGTTCAGTATTATATGTTCAGTTTGTCACTCATGTCAGTCATGAGACCATGTTTCAGTTATTCATGTTCAGTATGTATGTTAGTTGTCTTTTCTCCCCTCTCATTCAGTCTCATTCGAGGACGAATGTTCTCAAGGGGAAGATATTGTAATACCCCGTACTTTTTCCTAGCTAATTTCATCTCAAGAATGTCTAGTATTAGCTTCTAAATTGAATGATGGTTATTCCATGAGGAATTTTCAAGATTTTCACTTTTTTCGTATGGGAAATTCAATAAGCTTTCCATCAATATAGGATTCGTCCAAATCCGATAACCGAGTCAGAAGTTACGACTATTTCAAGTTCCCGTCGTAAAACAGCACCATATTAGTCAGGTAGGAAATGGCATTTGGAAAATTCCAGTAGGGGTCCACGATTATGGCGCGTCTCTCTAGGGTCCAAATTCAAAATTATCCTTTTTCAGTGTCTTAGCGCGATTCCCTCTGCGTCGCGCCAAAGTTCCAGGTCGCAAAAGAAGGGGCAACGCGATGGCTCTGCGTTGCGCCATCCGTCAGTTTCCCAATTGTAAAATTCCAGTGACATGGCGCAACAGCGTCGCGTCGCGCCAGGGGTTCATTTCAGGGAAATTTTACTAAAAGTAAATGACGCATCCAGGGTTAAAAGGATTAACTTCCCACCCCTATTTAAGCCCTTTAACATGTGACTTAGCCATTTTTCACCCAAAATAAACTCTCTTCTCTCAAAAACCTCTCAGGAATAATCTAGGATTTTCATAGAAGATCTAATTCCAACAAAGTTTCACCATTAATCTTCACAAAATCACGAACTAAGGTATGCATAGTGTTCATTCATGGACTCCTTTCGTCTATGAAGCCCAAGAATCCCTTTTCTAAATTCAAGTTTATGGATTTTCTTATGAATTTTATGATTAGGCTGCTCTTGTTCATGTGGATAATGAGAAATTGAATTCTACTCCATGTTGGGTGATAAATTCTATGTGGGTTATATAATTATGGATATAGATTCATGCAAACCTATGATTAAACCCTTGAATGATGAAATTAGAATTGAACCATGATGTTTAATTATTGTACAATGATATTTACATGTACCATGCCTATAATATGTTTGATTAAATGCCTAGATAAAGGCAAAGTGCCTAACTAGCATGAGACCATGAAATCCCCATGTATGTACAAGTTATGCCTATCACATGTTTTGATGAAATGCTTCTATAAATATATTATGGATTATGATGTTAGTTATATGTTCAAGTAAGTTATGCTTGGTCAGTTTCTTTTCATCGAGTCCTGGGGGTACTCATACCCGAAACATTAGTTGTGTGCCTAGAGCCATGTCATGTTTTCACGATACTCTCAGTCAAGATATGATCCTTAGACTTCAGATAGTCTTATGACTCAGGAAATCTCCATAATGCTATGAACTCTGTCAGTTGTCAGATATCAATAGTATTCCATCAGTCAATGGAATTCAGTAACTCAGCCCATGTTCAGTTCAGTAAATCATGTTCAGAGTCTATTCAGATAGGAGTAGGAATTAGCACCAAGTGAACCCAAGGATGGGAACACACACTATTAGATAAGGGTGTGATTCTTAGAAGTCATCCTTGCATTCCAGAACTATGTAGCCAGCATAGGTTGAGACATCAACACTGTCCAATGAAGGTTGATGAGATGGATAAGCACTGTCAGATAAGGGCCCCGCCGTTCTTTTTTGGGGACATTATCAGAGGAGGGTCGCCCACAGCTTGTCCTTACCAGTGGTGCGGTATTGACACCCTTCTAATTAGGGTTACAGATTGGACCCCAACTCAGCTATAATGTCGTATCAGGGGCATGTCAGTTAGATAACTACTTCACACAGTTTCATGTTACAGAATCAGGACTGTCAGACACAGTCAATCAGTCTCAGTAATAAAAATCAGATAGTTCTTCAGATTTCAGGACTGATAGTTACGGTCAACTCAGATACAGTACAGAACTCAGATAGTTCCATCAGATTCAGGACTGTCAGATACAGTCACTCATGTTATCAGTTATATTCATATTTAGTAATCATGTTATCACAGTATTAGTGTCAATTGTTATGTCTCATGCATGCATTCTCATGCTTTTGATAGTTAGTCAGTTATTATTATTGTTCATGCATATGAACCCCATGTATTCAGCCTACCTCATATGCATACCAGTACATTAAAAGTACTGATGCATTTGTTCTATGGTGTCTTATACCATAGGTTCAGAGACACAAGCTCTAAAGCAACAGTAGATTCCAGATATCCGCAGACAGAGTTAGAAGTGAGTCCTCATCTTTTGAGGACATGATTATTTCCCTATTATCTCATTAATTAGTTTATTAGTTGGAGTTAGTTGGGGACATGTCCTATCAACTCCTCACTCAGACAGTTCAGTCTGTTAAAGGCTTTCTATGCTATCATGTTTCAGACTTCAGTATGTTCAGTTTTGTTTTTGGTATTCTATTAACCCACACAGATGTTATATCATTTAGATCATGTTTAGTATTGAACCTTATGGCCTTTCAGTTCATGTTTTTGCATTATTATGTCATATTATGCAGTGTATAGGTACAAAAATCAGTCATGAGTTAGCTTGTGGTCCTTCGGGGTCATGAGCACCGTGTAGCATTCTGGGTACCAGATTTGGGGTGTTACAAACTTGGTATTAGAGCCTAAGGTTCAATACAGTCCTAGGAAGTCTGAAAGCCGCATCTAGTAGAGTCTTGTACATGGGTGTGTTGCGCGCGACATTTATGTACTGGAGGCTATAAGATGTTTTAGGAACAGTTTCCCCTCTTTCAGTATTTATGTCATGTCAGTGAGCATAATCTCAAGTTAATCTCTCATTCTAATCCATTTCTCCCTTTGTTCTACAAAACATGCCTCCTAAAAGAAGAAATGGGAATCAGTCAGCCCCTCTTCCCAAAGATCCTTTGAGCAATCATGTTTCTCATGCGGAGTTCAGGGCCATATTCACTACTCTTTCTCAGTCATTTACTGCTCAAAATAAACGGCTTGTAGTTATTCTAGCCAATCCAGTGGCCAATTCAGCCACAACTAGGATTCGGGACTTCACCCAAATAAATCCTCCATCCTTCCTCAGGTCTAAGGTAGATGAGAACCCTCAGGAATTTATTGATCAGGTTCAAAAGGTAATAGACATCATAGGGGCGACTACTGTTGAGAGTGTTGATATAGCTACATATCAGTTGCAGGATGTGGCTCATACTTGGTTAAAATAGTAGAAGTTAGAGAGGTCAGATGATCCAGGTCCTATCGAGTGGGAAGAGTTTGTCACTGCATTCTTAGACAGATTCTTTCCCTAAGATCTTAGAGAGGCTAAGGTGATAGAATTCATCAACCTCATGTAGGGAAATATGACGGCGAAAAGTTATTCTCTTAAGTTTACTCAATTAGACAAATATGCCCCTCATGTGGTTGTAGACAGCAAAGCCAAGATGAGTAAGTTCACTTCAGGGGTAAATGATAGCGTGGTAAATGAGTGCAGATCTGCCATACTGAATAGTTACATGACTTTAGCCAGGCTTATGACTCATACTTAGAAGATATAGGAGAAGAAGATTAAGCAAAGGGAGAAGCATAATAAGAGAGCGAAGACAGGTAGTTTCAACTTTGCTCAGCCTAAATCAGAAGGAGGAAACCGTTCCCAGTCTCATCCTAAGTCATTAGTTTCAACCCCTTCTTCATCCAGTGCTCCAGTTCCTAAGTTCAGGGAAGGAAACAAAGATAGATCGCCAAGCTTTAAGTCTCAGGGCAGTGTTAGCAATGCCCGAACTAATCCCCTTTGTCAGACTTGTGGTAAGAACCACAAGGGTGCTTGCAAAGCTGGTAGCGATGTCTGTTTCAATTTTGGCAAGCCAGGCCACAGAGTCAGAGACTTCCCTCAGTCAGGTTATTAGAGTCATATCCACTCATCAGCTCAGTCCGAAAGCCCGAATCAGCAGGGTGCCATCTCCAATGCTACTAGTGGGCAATGCTCAAATCGTCTCTATGCTCTTCAATCCCGACAGGATTAGGAAAATTCTCCTGATATAGTTACTGGTACATTATAGATCTTTCATGTGCATGTTTACACTTTGCTAGATCCAGGAGGCAGGCAATTTCGAAATCAGTCCCAAAATCCTAGAAGAGACCTTTTAAGTCTATACCCTAATGGGTAAAACCATCATAGCCCGGCGGGTATACAGGAACTACCCGATTATGATATTTCAGAAAGTCACTTCAGCAGACTTAGTCAAATTAGAGATGACTGATTTTAATGTCATTCTTGATATGGATTGGCTTCATTCCTTCTATGCCACAATCGACTACAGAAATAGAATAGTCCAGTTTCAGTTTCTAAATGAACCTGTCCTTGAGTGGAAGGGTAGTACTTCAGCATTCAGAGGTCAGCTTGTTTCCTACCTTCGGGCACAAAAAATGATATCTAAAGGATATATCTATCATCTTGTTTGAGTTAAGGACCCTAGTTCTGAAACTCCCAACCTTGAATCAGTTCCAGTTGTTGGTGAATATTCAGATGTCTTTCATGAAAATCTTCCAGGAATTCCTCCCGAAAGGGAAATAGACTTCGGCATTGATCTTCTTCTAGATACTCAGCCTATATCTATTCTTCCATTCAGAATAGCACCATCAAAACTCAGAGAACTGAAAGAACAATTGAAGGATCTCTTAGATAAGGGATTCATCAAACCCAACGTTTCCCCGTGGGGTGCTCCAATATTATTCGTGCGCAAGAAAGACGGTTCTCTTAGGATGTGTGTAGACTACCGTCAACTCAATAAGGTCACGGTCAAGAACAAGTATCATCTTCCCAAAATTGATGACTTGTTTGATCAACTTCAGGGTGCCAGTTATTTCTCTAAGATAGACCTCAGATCCGGCTATCATCAGCTCAGAGTTAGAGAATGTGACATTCCAAAAATATCTTTCCATACTCGGTATGGTCATTTCGAATTCTTAGTTATGTCCTTTGGTTTTACCAATGCCCCAGCAACTTTTATGGACTTGATGAACCGTGTGTTCAAGAAGTACTTGGACATTTTCATCATAGTCTTCATAGAAGATATTCTGGTCTATTCCGGTAGTGAGCGAGATCATGCAGACCATCTCTGAACAGTACTTCAGACTCTCAGAGATCATCAGTTATTTGCCAAATTCAGTAAGTGCAAGTATTGGCTAAGGTCAGCAGCATTCCTTGGTCATATCATTTTTGGTGATGGCATTAGAGTAGATCCTCAAAAGACCAAAGAAATAAGAAACTGGCCTTACCCTATCTCTCTATCAAATATTAGGAGTTTCTTAGGTTTAGCTGGCTATTATAGATGGTTTTTTAGGGATTTTCTTCTATTGAATCCCCTATGTCTAGATTGACTTAGAAGAAAGTCAAGTTTCAGTGGTTAGATCCTTGTGAGAAGTGTTTTCAGGAGTTAAAAACTCGACTCACCTCAGCTCCAGTCTTAGCTCTCCCAGATGGTTCAGATGGGTTCGTAGTGTATTGTGATGCATTCAGAGTGGGTCAAGGTTGTGTCCTCATGCAGCATGGTAAGGTCATAGCCTACGCCTCCAGACAACTTAAACCCCATGAGAGGAATTATCCTACTCATGATCTTAAGTTAGCAGCCATAGTCTTTGCCTTGAAGATTTGGAGGTATTATCTCTATGGAGTTCATGTAGATGTCTTCACAGATCATAAAGGTCTTTAGTATGTCTTTTCTCAGAAAGATCTCAATCTTCATCAGAGAAGGTGGTTAGAGCTCTTGAAAGATTATGACATGAGTGTCCTTTATCATCCGGGCAAGGCCAACGTCGTGGTCGTCGCTCTCAGTAGACTATCCATGGGTAGTGTTTCTCATGTTGAGGACAGTAAGAAGAAGTTAGCTCAAGAAGTCCATCAGCTTTCCAGACTAGGCGTTCACTTAGTCGATACAGAAGAGGGTGATATATGGGTTCAGAGTAGTTCAGAATCATCTTTAGTTTCCGAGGTAAAAGAAAAGAAAGATAGAGATCCCAGCCTTGTCAAGTTGAAAGAGTCAGTCAAGGATCAGAAAGTAGAGGTTTTCTCCCAAGGGGGAGATGGTGTTTTGCATTGTCAGGGTCGTCTCTGTGTTCCAGGTGTAGATGACTTAAGGAAGCGAATTCTTGCAGAAGCGCATGGTGCGCGCTACTCTATTCATCCAGGGGCCACAAAGATGTACCGTGACTTGTAGAAAATCTATTGGTGGAGTGGGATGATGATTTTTGGGGTTTTGAGGAATTTATCAAGAAATTATTAAGAAAAGGGGTGATTTCTTACCTTAAATCCGTAATAAAACCAAGAAAAAGGTGTTAATCTAGCTTCCCAAGCTCCCACAAACTTTACTTTTAATCTTCCACACTATTTTAGGGTTTAACTCCCAATAGGCAAGATGAAAAATATGAGCAAAGTAGACCAAAAAGTGAAAAATCTGCTATATTTATAGCAGAAAAATCTGCAATAACTGCTTTTTTTTAAAAGTCCACTCTGGACTTCGACGGGGTGCCCCGAATTCGTTCAAAGTCCAATACATGCAAATGAACAATGCAACCATACTAAATTCAACGTTCTAGACTAGATGGAAATATCAGATTTTCAAAAAAACATCGTTTTCACAAAGTTGACCCCCGAAACCCTAAATTATAATTTTTCAAATCGAGGATCGAAATGAGATCTAAAAACTATAAAATCATACTAAACATGATAACACTCTAAAATTGATATTCGAGATATGCTATCGAAGTTATATTTTCCATCCGAGATCGTTTCGATCAAATGTGGGTCCCACACCCATATTTCCAATTTTCCAACTTTTCGACCAATAGGTCAAAATGAGCTCATGTGCATCGGGACCTGAACCAAAGGTCTACCTAGCCTAAAATTGATATTCCATAGGTGTTTACGTAGTCCGTTTGGCCATCCATCGCATGGATCAAAAGATATCCACATAAGTCCAAAATAAGGCTCTCAAAGCCATCAAAAATCACAATCTTGCATAAATGATACCAAAATGCATCGAAAATCATGTCAATCACTCCCACACTCCAAAAATATCATAATTCCACTACGGGGAAGGGTAAAACAGTTAAATCATACAAAATCACAAATTTCACATATTTCATCAAATTTTCATATCATTATAGTTGGTCTAGGAATAGACATATCCCAAAGTAAGTCCTTGTCCAATGATGCTATCTTGTTATATGTTCAAAATTCATCCGATTCAAGGTATGTTAATGGTGGCTGGGTTGGGTAACAGGGGGTGTTCCCCGGTCCTGGTTGGACTTGGGTTGCCCATTACGACAAGGCCCCCTGTCGGGTCGGGTCACTTATATTGTTCCTGATTAAATAAAAAGGGATATAGAAGGTTATTTCTTGCTCTTCCAAGAAATGGGAAAACCATCCAGAGTAATATAGAAGTTTGTCACTAATTTTTAAGAGGAGGCACAAGAATCCCAGTCTGAATCAGAGAAACCCTGTCACAATTAAAATTTTGAGGTAATGATGCCACTTATGGCAACCCAACTTTGATAAGTAAGTCCAAATATCAAGAGTTAAGAAAGTTCAAAAATATCAGTAAAACAAAACATGACGAGTCTCCTAGAACGAAGTTAGGCCCTAAAACATAAGTTAAAGTGGAAGTCTAAATAAATACGCACATTCAATCCCAAAACCTGATATCATTAGTGCAGAGCATCCAATAATACAACTAAGTTTGAAACATAACATCGGTCTCCAAAATAACAAAAGGTATAAATAAAAATAGGATGAGGCCAAGAAATGACTTTGGACGCTTAAAGTACGTTAGTACCCCGAGTCACCAGTTATCTCACACACGAACTCAGCTACCGACATCGTGCTCATATGATAATTTGCACCTAAAAGGCACAATAAGAATGTGTAGGGTCCATTTGTACTTAGTATCTATCATAGGCTGATTAGAAAAGTAAAAAATAAGATAAGTAAAATATACTATGAGCACATCACATGCAAGCAGAAAGTCCCAAATGGTAGCTCACACTGTCTCCACTAATAGTTCTAATATACATATATATATACATTGAAAAAAAAACAAATACACATACAAAAATACATTGAAACTATACACAAGTCACAAAATCTACAGAAATCAAGAAAGAGGTGTGCGCAAAATACAATCTAATACAATATGGATGGGATGAATAATGAAAGTTATCGCATGACTTTTTGTGTACATCCACCGAGCTTGTAGCTCCCAGGTAGGATCTATGGGGGATTCGCAACCCATATTTTATATCTTATATATTATTCTCATTTTTGGCTTGTGTTCACAGAGAGAATTTTCATGAAAATGTCTCATCTAATTTTGAAAAAAATAGTGTTTCTCAATAGTACTATAATCTCATGAATGTATATGGATGGAATGAGGATGTAATGCTCACAATCAACTCAATATGATGATATCTAATCCATCAACACATATGTATATGGTGATCCCAGAAATCAACTTAATATCATAATCATCAACTCTAATTAGGCCCCATTAGAATAAATATGCATGCAAGACATCATTAATATCATATCAACTCTAACTTGGATATTTCTATCTTAATAAGTGCAACCATTCTCAAATAAGGCCTATGTTAGAAGAATAATCCTCCGCACAAGCATCATATCAAGAATAAAGGCATTCAAATGGACAAATAAGACCAATGATGTTAAATAAAGCCTCCACACAAGAAACACATAGTATAATATATCACAAACCAACCACAATAGACCCCACACGAGCAAAAATATAAATTTCATAGTTATTTACTCCAACTCATATCATGTTTTACTTATTTATTAATTACCCAACTCAATCTAAAGAAGTTAAGCCATAATCTACCTCAAAACGACAAAATCCTAATCTAAAGTGCTTCAACCTGGAGTCTTCCCGTTATGAACGATCTTAGAAATCAATTACAATGTTCAAATATAGAAACTGTGTATTAATACAAGATTAATAATATTCATATTGTCTATATCTGGGTCGGATCAAAAATGGATTTGAAAAATGAGTTCAAAAATAAAAGGGATAGAACCTAAATTTTGTTTTAGAAATATGTTCTCCAAGGTTATGTAAATCTACAGGAGAAAATCCATACAGGTCCCAAATCGAAGAAAATCTTTTTTTTAAAACTTTACTGGTAAAAGTCCAAATTTTCTTTTTAAAATCATGAATTAAATATGTTTTGATGTTATAATCGATAAAAAATAATAGGAACAAGGTTTCAGAGCTTACCCAAGAACAAACGGTGAAACCCACAAAAATTGCCCAAAACGAAGCTCAAAGGCCCAAAAAAAAGGAAAACGTGAAAAAAGTATATGTACTGATACAGATTTGGCCACTTAAGCGGTCATCCCTTAAGCAATCGTGACCACTAAAGCGTTCTGGCCTACGTGGCTAGACCCACTAAAGTGATAAAGTGTCTGCTTTATCGGTAGGCGGTGGGCATGCATGACCGTTAAAGCAGTTGCTTTGCCGCTTAAGTAGACAATGCTAAAGTTGTATTTTGGTTGTTAAAGTGGCTACACCAGCTTCAGCTACAGTAGCAACTTTGCTAAATTAGAAAGTTGTCAGTCGACCCCTTGATATTTATTCGAAATTCTATGAACACAAATAAACTATGATACTAGGCTAATTTTGAGATTTTGGATTCAACAACAATGTTGGATTTTTTAAAAAGGTTGTTTTTAATAAATTAACCCCGAAACTTCTTTTTCACTATTTTCTAAATGAATGATCGAAATACAAGATAAAGATTCCAAACCCGAACCAACAATGCTACTAATCTAAATTTGATATTCTGGTGTAGTCCAAATTGATATTCGATACTCAAATCATCATATGTTGACCAAAGTA
The DNA here is from genome assembly GCA_030864215.1 of Capsicum pubescens. Lineage (NCBI taxonomy): Eukaryota > Viridiplantae > Streptophyta > Magnoliopsida > Solanales > Solanaceae > Capsicum > Capsicum pubescens. The sequence goes on along the minus strand of CM061541.1, from coordinate 78,571,511 downwards.
AACTACATAACTTCTCAAACCTCTAAATACTACAAGCTCACATGATACATTTTTTATCTCATAAAAAGCCATGTCAACCATTCCTTAGCCCCAAAATCAATATGTAGCAACTACGAATTACGACAAAATAGTCCAAACACATAAAAATAAAACCCCATAAATTTCGATCATTGCAAACCCATCAACAAAAAATCAGAAGTAGAGGATATGAAGATATCCTGTGCAGGAGAATTTATGAGGTACCTCAAAACATGAAGACCCACTAATAACTGAAGAACTCTAGGGAAATTAAGAAATTGACTTAAACATTGAACTGAAAATAAAATATCTAGGTGTGTGAGTTAGAGAAAATTATGTTTGCCAATAAACCTTCTATACAAAGTAGAATCAAGAATAGGATTAGCACTGTCAATGGATAACATGATGGAAGGATCCAGTAGGATAATAAAAGGGGTGAAATGAGAATAATTGAATTTTTGCAACAAAACAGTTGTATATTTGTGGTAATTCATGAGGTAATAATGGAATTTTTGCAACAAATCAGTTGTATATTTGTGGCAATTCCTGAGGTAACCAGATGGAAAAGATGTTATCTTTAAACCTAAAAACTAATGAACTAACCCCAAGTACTTGATCTTGAATTGAGAATAAAAAAAGTACATGAGAGTAGTCATCATAATAATGTCAGAACCAGCTAGTAAAATATCATCGACATATACCACCAAATTAATTAAAGAAGAACCAGATGATTTGATGAATAAGAAATAATCATATTTCCTTGAAATGTAGCGTCTAGACAGAAGATCCTTAAACAATTTAGAAAACTATTGTCTGAAGACTTGTTTGAGGCCATATAAAGACTTCTTGAGCTTGCAAATTAGAAGAAAAGAGGAAGAAATAGGGGATAAAGAAAGTATCAGGACATGAGGCAAGTTGGCCGAAGCCACTGCATTAGGCCCCAAGTATTAAATACCCCCAAAATTTTATCATCTTTGTTATTTTTATAAATATAATGATTTATTCTTTTTGATAATTATTATTGTATATACATAGTATCAGCGTAAACTTTTTCACTTCAAAATATATTTGAAAATTATTTAATATGTTTGAAACTATTTTGGCATGTCCATAAATATTTTTTTGTTTCAAATATGTATTTGCTATCAAATTAATTCATCTTTCAAACAACTTGATAAATAGAATTTGAAGTTTAAAAATAATAGATTTGAGAAATACTTTTCAAATGGTCTGTTTCAAGCTTCTATCCACAATATTTTAAATTTTTCAAGTGAATTGATGTTCAAATATAACTACAACATCCAAATATTCTTTAAGAAATGCAACTTCAAATGTTCGTTTTTAAAACTTCAATCTAATCATGTCTTCATGTCTATTTAGAGGCAAAAAAATGAGACTACTAAGTAATTAGAATTTTAAAAAAACTTTAAATATTTCTTAAAGCATTTTAAATTTGGAGGAGCAAATATATGAATACCTCCATTTGTGGAAACTTAGGTAGACAATGATAGTAAATGTGACGCATAAATATTTCAAATGTCTATTTTACAAAAATTTTATCCAAAAAATAATAATAATTTGTTAAATAGATTTTAGGCCCTTTTCTTAAATATTTGATTTTAGGCTACATAATTAGTTGAACCAACCTTTCTAGGAAGAAGCTTAATATAAACATTCTCGTGAAGATTTTCATGGAGAAAAGAATTATTTACATCCAGCTAGAAGATAGTCCTATGTTGCTTCACAGCAACAGAAAAAAGTCACTTCACAGTTGTGATTTCAACTATAGTCTATGCTTTACTTTTGAATATCACCTATAATAACAAATTTGGTCTTGTATCTCTTAATGGAACCATCCGATTTTTGTTTAATTTTGTAAATTCATTTACAAGGGATAACTTTCTTATGAGGGAAGAGGGTCAATGTTCCATGTATGATTTACCTTAAGAGCCTTAAATGTCGGTAGCATGGCCTCTTGCAAAACAGGGTGAGAAGCAGTCTGTTGGTAATTTGGGGCTCATGTAAATGCAAATTAGTAGTGATAACCTTGGAATTAACAGATGAAGGGTAAGTAGAAGGAAAACAAAGGAGCATATATAATTAGGTAAATAACTAAGAGGGAATCTAATTCTAGAACCTTGTCTTGATAGAATGAGAGATGGGAGTAAGAGTAGGAATAGAGACAGAGATCAAAACATATGCTTGGTTAGTAATAGAATAGGAAGAAGACACAAGAGGTGGATTATCAAATAATGGAGGGGAAAGGAAAAGAAGAAGAAAGGGGAGTCTGATATGGGAACAAATATTCATGAAATACATCCCTGGAGAAAAAGTGAATTGGAAGAGAAATTGAGAAGCTTGTACCCTTTCTTACCATGAAGATACCCCAAAAAAACACTATAGATAGATCTAGTGGAAATTTGTCTCTCCTAGGGTTAGAAGTACAACATGACAAAAATAATCAAAATATTTGAAATGCTCATAACAAGGAGGAGTTCAATCAAGTGCTTGAAAAAAAGAAACATTAGACAAGAAAAATACGGAAAATCTACTGATTAGGTAAGTGGAAGTAAGAATACACTCTCTCCAATATTTCAAAGGAAGTTTAGATTGGAATAAAATAGATCTAGAAATTTTCAAGAGGTTTTTGTGCTTCCTTTTCACAACTCTATTCTGTTGTGGAATATATGGAATGGTAGTTTGGTGAAGAATACCATTAGTAGAGAAAAAAGATTTAAGATTGGCATGTTGCCTTGTTCATAAGCATTATCAAACTTGAAGGATTGGACATTGGTTGAATAGTGATCTCTAACCATGTTAAGAAAAGCTTTAAGGACAAAAATGGCATTAGATTTGAAAACAAGTACATGGATCCAAGATACCCCAACTAATGTGATAAAGTACTTGAAATCATTGAAAGTTTGGGTATTATATGGGCCCAAAATATCAATATGGATAAGTTAAAAAGGAATATAGGAATGAGTGGAGCTATCAAAAAAAGTTAGTCTTTATTATCTATCTTTAAGACATATATCACAAATAAAAGATTGTTTGCAAGAAATCTAATCAGATAAGAAAGAAATATGCTTCATTTTACTGAAAGGCATGTGACCCAATCTTTATTAAAACCAATTTTTACAGAGAAATCAATGAAAATTGATAGCAACATTAAATTTAAAAGAACTACAATAAGAGAAAACGTTCAAGCAGGTGGATGGAACATTGGAAGAAAATATTATACAAGGAACAAAAGTAGGACAAAACTTGGAAATATCTTAATTCAGGAAATATGTCCATTAGAAACTCTATCGATTTCTAATTGCCTCTTTAGAGAAGGGCCATGTAAAGTATAATTAGTCTTAATAAATAAGCACCACAATCAGATTATGTGAGAAGTTGATAGATATATAGATATAAGATTGAAATAAAAAGAAGGAAGATAAAGGACATTAATCCTATTATGTCTTAAATGAAAATACCCTATTGATATGACCTTAACCTTTAGCAATTAGGAATAGTAATTTGAAAAGGTGTGATGAGAGGAGTTAGGTTATGAAGAAGATATTTGTGGGCTGTCATATAGTTGGTACCACCAGAATCAATTATCTAAGGGTTTAAACCTAAAGTTAAAACTGTACATGCATGAAAAATAGTAGAATTAACTACAAGATGATTAAACATACCTTCAAAGTCAGCATAACCAATGGTCTCATCTATACAATCAGCAAATTAAGTATCAATGGGATTTTGTGGATACAATTTCTAAAGATACTTGTAGTATGCATGTTCTTCCTTGGAGAAACGTTGAGAAAGAATGTTTGATTTGAATCGAGCACACACAGACTTGGGAAGATTTCCATCACTTTGAATACATAAGGTTGCCTTTTTGTTCTTGTTAAGCTTGAAGTTGGTAGGATAACTAAAGAGTATGATATTTATCAACTACATACCCAGACTTCTTAAAGTATTTGAGAAAAAGTATAGAATTGAATGATGAGTTGCTAGATATGGAAAATTGTCTTTGGTCAAAATGAGAAAGGAAAGGATTATGGGATGTAGAAAATCTCTTTTGATCAATTTAAAATTTATGAGGAAAGGTTTCATAAGTTTGAGATGGATTAGAAGCAGCATGGAAGGAAGTTGTTGAACTATTTGAGAAATCACGAGTAGCTACAGAAGTTCCTTTTTATTTCTCATCATGTTGTAGCGTAGAATATGACTTGCCTAGCGAGGGAAGTACAAACATCATAAGAATGTTACTCTTACAAGTGGAATAAAAGTCATGAGTCACTTAGACCATGCAACTGGAACAACTTTTATTCTAATATGAATTTTTGGAGAGCACCATATATACATACTAGACTTACATGAGTTGTACTGAGATCATTATATAATCTACATAATTTGGTGAAATAATAGGAGATACTTGAGGATCCCTCGGAAGTACTACTAATTTCTCTTTTGATATGTATGTATCTTGTACCATTTGATTGTCCAAGACTTTCATTTTTGTCTAATCAAATGTATTTGTTTGTATCAAAACACATGAAATTGATGGATATTTCTATAGAGATGGAACAGTTATCCAGGCTATAATAATGTCACAACTTTCATAGAATGTAAAAAAGAGAATTAGGTGATGATGTGGGTACTTTTCCTGTGATAAGTCCCAACTTGTTTTTGGAAGACAATGTAGTTATCATGTTTTTTTTTCAAATGACAAAACAATGCCATCAAAAGGAAGAAATACTAAACGAGTTCCTAAACTATCTGAATGATGTATGTAAAAAGGATGATTTTGAGGTACAGTGAATTTATCAAACCCTTATGTGTCAACACTAGATTTTATAGCCATTGTAGACCTAGAAATTGAAGAATACAACGATTCTTCAAACTAGATTAAGTGAAAAATGGCAACACAAAAATAGTATAAACTAAATAGTGTGCTATAATAAACCCTAGATCAAAGAATTTGAAATAATTATCGTCCTTCTTGGCCACCTGAAGAAGCAAGGCCTTCAATAACCGTTGAATCTCTCCAAAATAAAGGCAACGGAGTAGAGAAGTATTGATCAACCGTCAAAAAAGTAAAAATCACTAAAAATCACAACATCGGTGGAAAATATCTTCGATGAAATCCTTCATAGAATGACATGATCCGGTTGGGAGGCCTTTTCATAATAGGCATCCCAAGTTCGACCAGAACTGGAGACCACCCCCATTACCCAACCCAAACTCCAACCGCCTGTCCTGAGTTGGCTGAATTTTGAGCATATAATAAGATAGTTTAACGGCTCACATGAAAACTCTGGGACAGGATCACAACCATGATCGACCCAATCGATTCCAACCATCCCATACCAACCGTCCAACTATACCAAACCAAACTAATATCGAAACAAGGTCCATAAACTAGAGCACAACCAAATAAGTTCAAAAACATAATATGATTAATCCCAAGATGAAATACGATGGAACAGTGAGAAATTATGTCTAATAATGTCAGCCACAATTCCAATGCCAATATTAAGGCCGACACCAATACCGATCCTGTCCGTTCCAACCCATAGCAGTACCACAAAACCTCTAACCAAAAGAATAAGAATATCCTATTAGGACATGCCCTCAACCATAGACAAAACCAACATCCATAAATAAATTAGAATGTTTAAAAATATCCATAATATAAAATGAAGCCTTTCGGAAAGATAAAAGCTCACCACTTCAATCCAACAGTTGTCCCCAAGTCAATCACTATGTAGGATAAAATAATGTCATTTATTAAACTAACTAAAACCATTCATTTGCACACAACCATACATATATAAATATAACCATGCTATTAGCATGCCATTAAAACCTTTACCTGGGTTGTATAGCTTTGTCGTCCTAAACCACCCATGGGCTATATGGGTTTAGCTTCCCCTACTGAAAGGGCCCCAATGTGTGACATCGTACTACCAGGGGAAAAAACCTGGATGACTAGTACATCCCCCAAAATATAGTGTGACTTCATGCACATGGTCACTTAGACCAAACCTCACATCGACAAATATGAGTTTCTAGTTTAGATCCCCCCTCGGGACTACTACTTCCATGGCTTTGCTATACCTCCCTCCTTTAAGCCCAATTAAAACCATTTTTCATCCAATCTATTATTTCATTATTATAACTGAGGCTATTAGTAGTGGTATCATCATACCAACAATAACTTGCAAGTATTATCCTTAGCCAAACCTTAGGGGATTATATGTACCCACATAATTTCTAATTAACCAATACCATGGCCACCAAGGCCTTCCAATCCATTTAAAACTATTTAACCCATTCATACCATATAGGGTTCCATTACCCAGTTTAAACCATGCATAAGTTCCATTGAAAAACCAAAATTATAATAAAAACATTTAAAGGCATTTTATCAAACACATTGGGGGCATAGTATTTCCAAAACCAAAGTCCATTACAAAAGAACCATTCTCATGCAACCAATTATCCAAAACCACCATTAATACATATAAAAGCATAATTAAAATATAGAAAAACCATAACCAAGCATTTATAACCAAAAACCCCCAAAAATATTAGAAAACCCAAACTTATACAATATTTAAGTCATGAAAACATTGTATAAAACCATGCCTTTAGTTGGATCTAACAATGAGGGAAGAGAACATGCATTAATTGACAAAGTAAACAAAGAGAAACCACCAACAAGATCCCCAAATTAGTCCTCTAGTTGAAACCCTAGCTTTTTTGCCCAAAAGCTCTTGAGAGAATTATAGAGTGTTTAGGAAGAGTTTTTAAGTGTTAATGAATAGTAGGGTAAATAACCACCAAATAGAAATATAAGTCATGGGACTTTATTAGGATAAGTGGGAAAATATCCCTATTTCCCTCACTTAAGTTGCACAAAAATCTCGTCACAGGGATACGACTGACCCTTACAAGTCGTATCTTCCCTACACGAGTGGTACCCGCCACTCGTACCCTCGATCTCCCCCTTGGACCCAATACTGTCCAAGGTACGACTCATCTAACTCAAGTTGTATCCAAATATACGATTCATAACCTTCAACCGTATCCCTGGCAGAATCATATCCTAAGAGGATTGAACGCGGTCCACCATATGAGTCCTGGGTATGATTCTTATCCTAAATTACGGTTCATGATGAGCCACTCGTACTTAGATCTAACTCAAGTTACCAAGTTTACGGTTAAGTAAAGAAACCAAATGATCTGTATCCGACCACACGACTCATACCATACAAGTCGTACCCATTCCAGTGATCAAAATTCATCCCACCAACCAACACTAGTCGGCATACAACTGGACCATACCGTTCGTACCCCAATATACGACTCGTACCTATGAGTCGTATTGTGTCCAGAGACCAAAATTTCAGAAAATTTTCTAAGGTCTAGAAACCAGGGTGTTTCATAGATAGTATCAAAAGAAAAGAAAACCAAGATTGCAAAATCCTTCTCTATTACCATGTTAGATTTGTATATCTACAAATCAAAGTGAAACTAAAGAGAAAACTATAGCTAAGAAGAAAGAGAAGATATTATTTCAAAATTGAATCTCAACCATACAATGTGACCTTATATACATAATATTTTTCTAATCTTGCATACAAATAAAAACACAAAATAAAATGTGTGGGATAGGTCTTTTCAACTTAGACCTAGATTAACAGATGTGAGATATGGGCCCACATCAATAAACTTGTGTTTTTGTTATTGGATTGTCATGAAGATAAATTAACAAAAATATGAAAAAAATAATAATTTTTTTCTTAATTTAGACAAATATATTGAAATTAGCCTTTGATTCTTGTATATAACAAAGGATAAATCAAATATTAAAACTAAAAAACAAAATCATATTCTATTTACTTATAAAAGGGAGTTTCACTTGCTGAAGTAGGCAGCAGGTCGACATACCCGTTTCAGCTGCCTGCTTGGATTTTTTTAGATTTTTTTGTTTTAATCTATTTATCTTATTTTCTAAATTTGTTATATATATATATATATATATACTATATATATAGTACGGAAAAAGTAATACAAATCATAGTGATTAATAATTTAAAATATTTAAAAGACATAAAAATCTCTCAAAATTTTATCGGTTCCACATACATTAGGATAAAAGAAAAAAAAATACTATAAAGCACAATAATTAACAACTTATAAAATTTAAAAGATACATAAAAATTTAGTTGACTCTCATAATTATATCGAAGCCACATAAATTGAGACAAATGAAATAAATATATTATTTGATAATCACGTAAAAATTATTATAAATCGCAACAATTGACAAGTAAAAATATCTAAAAAAGTAAATAAAGATTTTGTTTGACTCTCCAAATTTTATCAGTGTGACATAAATCATGACAGAATAAAAAGTACTATAAATCATAATAATTAACAACTTAAAATATTTACAAAATATAAATAATTTAGTTGACTCGCGAAATTATATCAACTCTACAAAAATTGATACAGGGGGAGTAACATATACTATTTAAAAATTACAAAAGTATATAGTAAATTAAAATAGTTAACAACTTAAAATATCTAAAAAAAATTATATAAAAATAATGATTGGCAATTCAAATTCTATTTTTGTCACATAAATTGAGACAAATAAAGTAATATATGTTGAATTTGTTGTAGCACAGATTAATGATAGATAAACAAGTAGAAAACTGAAAAAGTTAAAAGAAACTAGTTATTTATGAAGAAAAATAGAAAAAGATAAAGGATAGATACTTCAACAAAAATGTAGTATTTTACACATAATGTCTATGCTAAGATAATGATCAAAATTGTGCTTAATGTAAGGGCTAGTATATTTTAGTTTTTTATATGTATCATGTAATTGAAATAAGTTTTAGACAAAATGCAAAAAAAAAAAAATCTCTTAAATTTATCACTGTAACTTACTTTAGCACTTAAAACTTAACGGGCATTTATATATCCCCCTTAACAACTTCAAAGTGAATTATTTTCAATCTTTCGTGCATCCGACCGCTGCGCATATTGACACATCAAAACAAAGTGTGTCAATTCCTAAATTTAAGACATAATAAAAGGAAAATTGATAGAAACGGTCATATTATAAGAAAAGAGACCCAAATCATGTTATAACCAATCCAATATACAAGAATCCTAATTTCTTTGTCGTCTCCCTCATCTTCAATCAACTCAACAAACGATCTAAGCTACAACCCAAGATTTGAAATTGTTTAAAATCAAGACCTTTACTTCATTATTCTCATTAATCCGCTCTTACTTGTTTGAAAAACATATAATCTTTCATCTCGTTTTAAAAAAATGAATTTCATGTCGAGTTTCTTCTATTATCAGTTTTTTTGCATTTTATGAAATTTCTTGGAATGAATTTTTTGAAGCACATCATGAGATCAGTTAGCTTGAGTAACTTTTGTATGGAGGAGAATGATCTTACTTTGAACCAAGAAGTTCGATGCAATCATAGATTTGTGGTTCCTTTGAAGACATCTTGGACTTGGAGAAATTTCAGTAAAAGATATTAGGCATGTAATTACTATGGGGTAAAGATTATATTTTGCTCTCATTTCCTCATTTTATTATCTCAACTGATTCAATTGAACCCTAATCTCTTTTTTAAATCATTGAAGGGCTCAAGAATTGCGACTTTTGATATTGGAGGGATAAAGAAAATATTGATTTGAGGTTCAAATTTATAACTCCTAAATTAATTAAAAAAAATAGGTTAGCTTGAGAATTTGTTGAAATCATCTCAATGTAACAAGCATATATCATTCAATGAAATGAGAAATTAACTGAGGAAGCTTCTAAAGAAGTTGATAAGCCTAGAGTATCCAAAGAAGATGATAATTATGTAGATATGAATTGAAAAAGTTGGAAGAAGAGATTGAGAAGCTGAAACAAAGAGAAAAGAATTGGAGAAATAACATGGCTAAAGAAAGGACTAAAAATAATACACTCTTTTTTATTGTATTTTGTTGTTGTGTTGCTGTTATAGCAATTAGCTATTGATCTAGGATGATCTATGTAAATAAAGACTCAATAAAGTTGCCCTAGGATTTGGGGTTGTTAGATGATATAAAGGCGTGTATCATCCTTTATTTGTAAATGAATTTGGTCATTTGTAATAATTCTTGACTTATTTTTTAGTGTAATGTAGTTCTTTGTCTGTGTATTGTATTTGAAATCGAATAAATCTTTTTAAATTTTGTGGGATAATATCTTAGTGTAATGATAGCTTGTGGGATTACAGTGGGGTATTTTTGTTCTTATTGGACTGCCGAACATGATATCAATACACAAAAAGTGTCATTAATATGTAGATTCAATAGTGCAATATTTGTTGCTTGAAATTCCTAGAAATCAGATTCACCAAAGTGTAAACATAACCGCATAATGATATGAGAAAAATAATGTAGTCACAATTGCACAATTTTTAAAGAAATATACATCAAAATAGTACAGTCACAATTGCATATTTATCAAAGATTATGAACGCATTGCATTCATAACTGCATAATTATTTGAAAAATAGATTAAACTAATGCAATCACAACAGCTTAAATAATAGAGAATAATATTGCATTATAGTCACAGCTGCATAATTATTTCAAAAAGAAAATAGATCAAAATAATGTAGTCATAATTGCATAATTGTATTTTATAAAGACAGATTCATTCACTAGACAATTGTTTGAACAAGACATTCATAAAAAGTAATGTTGTCACGGTTGCATATCAATCTATAATACTCTAAATATTTAAGCTCTAGACCTCTTAAGAAATAAGCCATGAAGTTAGATTTCCAACGCTTCAAGTCCTGTCTCAATCCGATGGCATAGCAAAAAGTTGTGGAAGGTTCCCCCTAAGGACTTGGTACACTGGCATGGATACGACTCAGGTAACGAGTCATTAACACTCATGACGAGTCGTCACAAGTGATTCGTAGTACCTATATTAAAGGCCCCAAGTTTTAGTCCAGTGACCACGACTTCACTCAAATGATTCCTAATCAGACATTATGAGTCATTGAGGGGGACTCGTAGTCACAATAGTGTTTATCCAAGAATCCCTGCTAGTAGTTACAAGTCCAGCACACGAATTATAGTCAGACCTTTGAGTCATTGTGTGGACCCGTGGCCTGACCAGTAAGGGATCCAAGAATCAAGCCTCAGACTACGACTTCACCTTATGACTTGTAGTCAATCGTAACGAGTCGTTAGGTGGTAAGTCATAGTCATACAAAAATGTATCCAAAATCCCAAGATCCCAGGTTGCGACTTAGACCACGACTTATAACTAGTAGTAACAAGTCATGGGATAAGTCGTAACGACTGGGGAGGGGTATAAAAGACCTGAAACCCCCAATTCCATCATTAATCACAATTCCACCCTAAGAAAAGCAAAAGAAATGATTTCGTTCTTCTTCAAAAGCAAACTAGGGTTCTCAAGAACAAAGATCAAGTTCAAGAAATTCACTCAAGGCTTTTACGTCAGGTATGTGGGCTATTCATCAGTGGGTCTCTTCCACCCATTGAGTCCCAAGAATTTTCTATTTTTACAAATATAAACCCTTTTTCCCTAATTGGTGAAATTTCATGAGGATTATGAATCTTATAAATTTTCCCTCAAGTGTCTTGATTTTAAACCATGAAAATATATTTCCTCATGATAATTGTGTTTTCATATGTTTGATAATGCAAATGCCTACGTCATAACTTGTTATTGAAATACGGGGTGTTACTCATGACTTTTCCATACCATAAATTATTCAATAAGTGCCAAGAGTATTTTACCAATAGATAGTGTTGGCGGGTTATGAACACTTGATAGCTAGATTGTCATGCATGTTCCAAGTTTTCAAGTTACAAGTCATCCAGATCATGTGTATGATGTTATATTCAGGTTATTATCATATAACAACAATAACAACAAACCCAGTGTATTCTCATAAAGTGGAGTTTGGGGAGGGTAAAATATACGCAGTCCATACCGCTACCTCCAAAGAAGTAGAGAGGATGTTTCCAATAGACATTCAGGTTATTATCATGTTGAGCATTTATCAGTCTAAATTATGTTAAACCTTCATCAGTATCAGTGTTAGTTTAATTGGGAGTAGAACTTAGCACCGAGCGAACCTAGGAATGAAGGCTTACCTACTAGATTAGGGTGAGACCTTTAGTATAAGTTCCTAAGTTATAAAATTACGTAGCAAGCGTAGGCTATGAGAGATCTTCCTGCCAGTATAGGGTTGATACTCTCTCAGGGGAACCTGCCAGGTTAGAGTGACTCCATAATCCTTCAAGACACTAGTTTAATGGATCTACACAGCCAGTGCCAGTACCCGTGGCAAGGTACAGATACCCTTATAACTAGGGTTACAGGTTGGACCCCGATTAGCTCAAATTGAGGCATGTCGGTTAAATGTTAGCTCCTACAGTCTCAGTTCAGTATTCAGATGATATCCAGTACAGGTTTGCATGACAAAGAGTTCAGTTTATCAGTTTATCAGTTATTCAGTTTTACAAATTATTTCAGCGCATGCTTTCTTGGTCTACATTCATTTTACATGTTCATGCATTCATGCTCAGTATCCATATATATTTTAGTTGGTCCCTATCTCACGTACTAGTACATTTAAATTACTAACCATATACTCTCTTTTGCGCTATATTGATTTAACAATATAGGTTTAGACTCCCAATTCTCCGACCGTACTTAGACAATTTGTGTCCCACTCAGCAACACTTGTGGTGAGTCTTCATCCTTCGAGAATAAGTTATCCATAGTTACTTTCAGTATTTTTTATTTTAGTCATACGGAGTTAGTTGGGGTTTCTCCCATAAACTCCTCATGTTTTAGAGGCCTTTAGATAGTCAGACTTGTTTTTAGTTATTAACAAAAGTTCAGATGGGTTGAGTATTGTTATAGTATTATATTTTATCAGAGTTTTCATCATTTAGTTTTTGCATATGCTATTTTATTATTATCTGATTCAGTGTTCACAATAGATATCAAGTCATGGGTTAACTTGGGGTCACGTGTGGCCTTCAGCATCGTGTTACGACTAGGGGGTAGCCTTAGGCCGTGACATAATCACTGCTGCATCTTCTACTAGACAGTTGATGAGCATGTTCGTCTCATATGATTCATTTCACTAGCTTTGGACCTTGTCATCATCCTTTTTGTGCTCTCATTTCTTGAAGTTCTTGTTGGGTCGCAATATTATTTCTTTTCTATTTCACAGTTGATCTTTGATTTGTGATGCCCAAGATTTCCAGTCACTATAGAGAAGTTCAAAGGCATTCCAAGATTGCAGTAACAAAAGAATAAATTATCTTGGATATTTGATCATTTGCTTGAAAATTGAAAAGTGTGAAATCATTCATCTTACATTTGAATTGTAAAACCACTTTGTGTATGTAGCTCTCATCCCAACCATCTTTGGCCTTTAAAAAAATGTCATACTGCCTTTACCAGCAATACCACTAACATTAGATGTAGCAGTATTAAGAAGCCCTTTACCCCTGCTAGCAACACCATCAACATTAGATACAGCAGTAACAAGAGTTTCTCTGCCCCTTCCAGCAACACTAACAGACCCTCTTCATCTTCCAGTCACACCAACTATATTAAGAGTACGAACAACTCCTCTTCCCCATTCAGTGACACCAACCACACTTGAAGTAGGAGCAATAGCAACCAATAATACAATAACTAATTATTTAATAATGATTAGTTGAACTAACGGTAAATAAAGAAGCCAAATAATTATTGATTTTGTAGAACCTCTTGATCTTTCTATTCTTTTGCTTGTACTTGGTTGATATTGACTTCCTTCTACATAAAAACCAACACTTCACATTGTTGAATTTGTCCCTCTTCCTTTACCAATAGTAGTTTTTGAACTCAAGGAACAACCTCTCTTATTGTGTCCCTTAGCATGACAAGTATTGCAGGTCATCTCAACACCTCTTTTGGATAATTTACCTATCTTGGTTTTAGACTTCTCTTTCCTTCTTCTACTCTTTCTAAGACTTCCTGGCAACTTTTTAATCTCAGGTGGCATAGCAGCAAGGTTGGTTTATTCTTTATTGTGTGTGTCGGCTTATACAAGTTCAATTAGATTGTAGTTAGGCATTTACTTTCACTCTTGAGTGTTTTTTCTGCATTGGCTTAGCATAGTATGTTATTTTTATTTATAACCTGATTTACTACCCTTTAACATAGATTCACACTTATTTATGTTTTTACTTTAATTGAGCTCAATTAGCCTATGATGTCTGATGAGTACTCCATATTTTGGTACTCATACTACACTTTTGCATCTTTTTTCCTAATGTAAATTCTAGTACTATCCATCACCATTGACGTTGAACTCGAGTTGTGCTATTAATTGGAGATTTGGGTGAGCTTTCAGAATCCAGACCTAATACTATTTTTTTGCTATCGTAATAGTCTTATTTTGTATATCGTTAGACTACCTTGTATATTTTGGCACTATCTAGTACTCTTTTTGATATAGTGGTTCTTGTACTAACGTTACCCACTATTTTGTCAGGTCTGGTAAGTGAGCAATCAGCCAACTGCAATACTACTGTAGTGGACCTCAGTTCACCCAACCCCATCTTCTTGAACAAAGAGGTGGGCATAAGATTTATGCTCGCTTTGTATAAAGAGAACTTAATTAATTCAAGAAGCAAGGAAATGATAAGAGAAAAGCAAGATTAAGAACTTTTGGAGTTGTAGTCGATGAAGAGTATGTGTGTTCTTGAATGGGAATTGAAGAAATTTTGAATTTTGAGGAGATTGTATGACTTGTGGGTGTTGTTTTGGGTACACAATTTGTATGTTTGCACAAACACTTCAACACAAGTTCAAGATTATTTCAAGAACACCAATGGAGTTTTAACACCATCAACACAAGCTCAACATGAACTATCAAAGAAGTATGTTATTTTAAAGAAACAAGATGAAGTAGAAGTAGATCCAAGTCCTCCGATTTGATGGAGTGTCTTTAAGGAATTAATTCCCCTCAAGTACCTAAAGTTGCGGAATTTTTCCTCCTAGGATAAAATGGCTCATAATCATAATGTAGAGGTACCTCAAACCTTCTAATTCTTTGAACACACTCAATGACAGATGATCACAAAGAGTTTTTAGAAGTACAAGAGTGTTTTTCAATCCTTAAATTTTCATACCTACCTGTGGAAAAAAATATAGGTATTTATAGCCATCAAGTGCCCCTTAGGAAAGGAAGTAATGGTTCATCAAAAAGGTGTATTACTTCGAAACAGTCATATCCGTCCATTCCAAAATAGTGTGTCTTTTCTGAACACCACATCCAACTAAATAGTCACCCCTTTTCCAAAACAGTGTGTCATTTCCTCGAAGGGTTGCGTCCCTTTCGAGTAATGTTTTTGCATGGCACTTTATGGAGAATTTTTTTTATTTTTCTTTGGATTTTTCAAATTAATAAAGTCCACTTATTTTTTCCAAGTTTCAAATAAAATTTTTCTAAAAAATTAATCTCATCAATCGATCATTTGACAAATTCAAATCTAAATCTGAATTTGAATCCAAATTTGAAGTCGAAGCCAAGTCGAGCGAGAAACGACGACAACGGCTCAAGAAACCTCTTGGTTTTCATTTCACTATCCACTTGAAGGTGGGTTTATTAATAAGTACACATGAAAGTTGTTTTCTCCCACCAATGTGGGAGAAGTATACTTTTCTTAAGTGAGTACACTTTCCTTCCAAGACTTTCCCTCTATTTTCTATTCATACCAATTGAACCCAACAATCTCCTACATGAATGGGGAATGTCTACTCTTTATAAAACTTTATGGACAAGTATGTGATCAGCAAGCAATGACTGATTATATCTGGATAAGTGGGTTTCCCTTTGAACTTTCTATAGTGAACATGCATCGGATGCACTCGGTCAATTGGTAAATTTGATATCTTTGAATCGTCGAGCTTTAATGTACACCTGGACAACACATGTCATAGAACTAGCCTTTTACCATTTATGGTTCTCACGGTTTTGTTCGCTTCAGTCATGAACATATCTTGGTTTCATGAGAACTTAGAGAATGGGCCTTTACTAACGTTCTCCTTGAAATGGCTTCCACTTCACCCTCGCATAGGTAATTTCTAAATGTACAATCTTATAGATTAAAATATTTGGTCAAATTTAGATAATCATTAAAAGGTTTCACACCATAGGTCTTATCCTTGTTTACTAAACATTGTCTACACCATGAGAATGGGTTAGGTATATTGACAATATTGAACCTGGCAGTCACAACTTGTTTGATCTCCTTGAACCTAGCTCTTGGGATCTCTAGTCTGTTAGGTAGAGTTACTGTCATGCTGACTTGTCTTGGGTCATAAACACATTTCCTTCGATGTTCTCTCAACTCCCTCTCTAGATAGGCCCTTTTTAAGTGGATCCAACATATTATCCTTTGACTTCACATAGTCAATAATGATAACTCCACTAGAGAGTAGTTCTCTAATAGTATTATGTCTCCATCTTATATGACAAGATTTAGCATTATACATCATGCTCCCTGGACGACCTATTGTTGCTTGTCTATCACAGTGAATACATATTGGTGCTAATGGTTTGGGACAATAAGGAATATCTTCCAAGAAATTTCAGAGTCATTCAGCTTCTTCACTGGCTTTATCTAATGCAATAGATTCTGATTCCATTGTAGAGTGAGCAATACATGTCTGTTTGGATAATTTCTAAGAGACTGCTCTTCCACATATAGTAAATACATATCCACTCGTGGATTTTACTTTATTTAATTCGGTGATCCAATTTCCATCACTATATCCTTCAATTACCGCGGGATATTTATTATAATGTAAAGCATAGTTTTGAGTGTATTTAAGATACCCCAAAACTCTTTTCATTGTTATCCGATGAGTTTTATTGGAATTACTCGTGTACCGACTCAATTTACTAATAGTACATGCTATGTCTGGTCATGTACAATTCATGATATATATTAAACATCTAACATTCTTGCGTATT
This sequence comes from Capsicum pubescens, assembly GCA_030864215.1. Lineage (NCBI taxonomy): Eukaryota > Viridiplantae > Streptophyta > Magnoliopsida > Solanales > Solanaceae > Capsicum > Capsicum pubescens. Next base: position 78,554,404 of record CM061541.1, on the reverse strand, counting down.
CCAACTGTGAGTCACTTTTACCTTCATTCTTTTGAAGTGTGAACCTCACGTCCAATGGAGTCTTGGCAATACCAAATTCTAAATACTTGAACTTGTCAAGTACCTTTTCAATGTAATGAGACTGTGACAACGCTAACCCTTATAGAGTTTTATGGATTCTTATTTCTAAGGTCATATCCGCAGCACCAAGGTCTTTCATATCAAACTTGCTCTCAGGCATTCATTTCGTAGAATTTATGTCAGAAATCTCTCTACTGATGATCAACATATCATCCCCATACAAACAACAATGACCTTATGATTTGGAGTGTCCTTAATGTAAATACTGTGAGAATTGAAAAATGTTATTGAATAATGTGTTGACATAATTACATCAAGACCCTATTTATAGAAACTATAGTACAATCCTTTTCCAAGTAGGATTTTATAAATACTATTCCTATTTCTACACATATTCTAACACTTCCCCTCAATATAGTGCATACAAATCATATGTATCGAGCTTGTTACAAATGTAATTAATATGAGGACCGGTGAGGGACTTAGTGAAGATATCTGTAAGTTGATCATTTGACTTAACAAATTTTGTAACAATATCTCCTGAGAGTATCTTTTCTCTGATAAAGTAAAAATCAATCTCTATGTGTTTAGTCCTCTCATGAAACACTGTATTTGATGCGATATGAAGGGCTGCTTGATTATCACACACAAGTTCCATCTTACCGGTTTCTCTAAATTTTAATTCTCTCAGCAACTGTTTGATCCAAACTAGCTCACAGGTTGCTACAGCCATTGCTTGATATTCTGATTCTGCACTAGATCGAACAACCATACTCTATTTCTTACTCTTCCAAGACACTACATTACCTCTTACTAAAACATAATATCCAGAGGTAGAACGTCCATCAAAGGGTGATCCTACCTAATCAGCATCTATGTATCCAATGATATGCTCGTGACCTCGATCCTCAAAGAGTAGTCCTTTACCTGGAGCTGACTTTATATATTGCAGAATATGAACAACTACATCCCAATGACTATCACAGAGGGAAGTCATAAACTGACTTACAATACTCACAGGAAAGAATATGTCAGGTCTAGTCACGGTGAGATAATTCAACTTTCGAACCAACCGCCTATACCTTACAGGATCATTGAGTGGCTCCCCCTGTCCTAGTAGAAGTTTGATATTTGGATCCATAGGAGTGTCAATGGGTCTACATCCCATAATTCCCATCTCCTCCAGAATGTCTAAGGAATACTTGCATTAAGAAATAACAATACCTGATATGGACTGAGAAACCTCAATACCTAGAAAATATTTCAGTCTGCCGAGGTCTTTGGTCTGAAAATACTGAAAGAGATTTTGCTTCAATTTAAAGATACCATCTTCATCATTGCCGGTGATAATAATATCACCAACATAAACCACCAGATAAATACATAAATTTAGTTGAGAATATCGATAAAACACTGAGTGATCAGCTCCACTACGAATCATGCCAAACTGTTGAATTACTGTGTTGAAATTTCCAAACCAAGCTCGAGGAGACTGTTTCAGACCATAGAGTAACCTACGCAATCGACATACAAGGCTACTAGACCCCCCCTGAGCAACAAAACCAGGTGGTTTCTCCATATAGACTTCTTCCTCAAGATCACCATACAGAAAAGCATTCTTAATATCCAACTAATAAAGAGGTCAATGACGAATAGCAACAATGGATAGGAAAAGACGGACAGATGCTATTTTATCCACTGGAGAAAAAGTGTCACTATAATCAAGCCCAAATATTTGTGTGTATACTTTGGAAACAAGGCAAGACTTAAGCCGATCAATCAGACCATCTGGATCAACTTTGACTGCATCTATCCAACGGCAACCAACAGCAGATTTACCTGCAGGAAGGGGAACAAACTCCCAAGTACCACTTGCATGTAAAGCAGACATCTCATCTATCATAGCCTGCTTCCATCCTGAATGAGAGAGTGTTTCACCTATAGTCTTAGGTATGGCAATAAACGATAAAGTCAATACAAAAGCATAATGGGGTGATGATAAATGATGATAACTCAAGAAAGTATAGTGTGGGTTAGCATTATGAGTGGAACGTATACCTTTTTTAAGTGCAATTGATTGGATAAAAGAAGGCAAGTCCGTAGTAGGAGCAGCGTCCGACGCATGATATAAATTATCTGGGACTAATGGCAAACACGGACGATGATGATAAGTCAGAAGTGGTGGCACTGTAGCAAGAGACGTAGAAGTAACTGTTGATTCCTTAAGGGTTGATTCGGGTAAGTCTGGAGATATGGGTAAGACCAAGAATGGTGCAGGTAAGTCTCAAGATACGGGTAAAATCTCAGAGATATCAGGACAATCGAAAGATATGTAGTAAGTTCGAGATTCAAAAAAAGTAACATCGGCGGACATAAAATAGCGATGAAGATCTGGTGAATAACAACGATAGCCTTTTTGAACTCTAGAGTAACCAAGGAAGACATACTTGAGAGCATGAGAGGCTAATTTATCTTTTCCAGAGGCTAAGTTATGAACAAAACATGTGCTCCCAAAGACATGAGGGGGGATAGAATAGAGATGTAACTGTGAAAATAATATAGAATAGGGAACTTTATTTTGAAGGGAAGATGATGGCATTTTATTAATTAGATAACAAGATGTGAGGACTGCATCGCCCCAAAATTGCAGCGAAACATAGGATTCAATGAGAAGAGTGCGAGCAGTTTGAAGAAGATGCCTATTTTTTCTTTCTGCTATACCATTCTGCTAAGGGGTTTATGGATGAGATGTTTAGTGAACAATTTCTTGATGAGTCATAAACTCCTGAAACTGAGAGAATAAGTATTCTAAGGTATTGTCACTATAAAAAGTACGAATAAAAACACCAAATCAAGTCTGTATATCAGCACAAAAACTTTTGAATGTAGAAAATATCTCAGAATGATTTTTCATTAAGAAAACCTAAGTACATCATGAAAAATCATCAATGAAACTAACAAAATAACGAAAACCTAAAGGTAAACTGACTCCACTAGGATCCCAAATATCAGAATGTACTAATGAGAAAATAGACTCTGAACGACTCTCAACACTACGTGGAAAAGCAGCATGGGTGTGTTTCCTAAGTTGACATGACTCACAATCTAATGTGGACAAACTAGACAAACTAGGCACCATTTTTTGTAGCTTGGATAGACTCGGATGTCCCAAATATTTGTGAATTAGGTCTGGAGGGTATGTAACAGAGCATGTTGTGAAGGAATTTAAAGAGGTAAGATGGTAAACGCCTTGTGATTCATGTCCTGCACCAATCGTCTGTCCCGTACTATGATCTTGCATTAGAAAAGAGTCATCAAGAAACATTATGCTACAATTAAGGGAACGTGTCAAATGACTAACAGATGCAAGATTAAAAGGACAACCAAGGACATAAAGAACAGAGTCTAGAGTGACAGAAGATAGGGGTTTGGTTTGTCTAATTTCTTTTGGTTTTGTTTGGATCCCATTAGCTAAAGTAATAGCAAAAAGATATTGTGAATAAACAATATCAGAAAAAGGAGATTCGTTACCAGAAATATGATCAGAAGCACCTGAGTCTACAACCCATGATCCAAGAGTACTGGACTGTGAAACACAAGCAAAAGGATTACCAACGATAGAAGCATCAGGTTAGGCAACTGAGGCTACTTATGGAGATGTCTGCTTACTTGCTCTATACTGGAGGAACTCATCATATTCTGTTTGGGCAATATGAGCATTATTGGATGGTTGAGTAAGCTGTGGAGATGTCTGCTTACTTGCTCGATTTCGAAGGAACTCATTATATTTCTTTACAGCAGAAGGATCATAACTGGGTGGTGGACTATGCAAACTATGACATATATCCTGAGTGTGTCCAACTTTATGAAATAACTACACTTCGATCAAGATTTCCAAAACGACCTCCTCCTTGCCGATTTTCCATAGGCTGATATGTTCATTTTTCTATAGTTTGAGATGCAAGAATAGAAGAGTCAATAGTGGGTGATGAAACTACTTTGTGACTGGGAGGCGCGGCAAGACGAAGCAAATGAGAGAATAACTCATTTATTGTAGGAACCGTAGGACTAGCTAAAATTTGATCAAGTACAGCATCATAGTCAGTAGAAATTCCAGCAAGTGTAAGAACTAAAAACAACATCTATTTGTGCTCTTATTGTTTTTCTACATCCGCAGTGACGGGCATCAATGTATCAAATTCTTCCATGACTGCTTGCACTTGTCCCAAGTAAGTAGACATATCGAATTTCTATTTCTTCAAGTTGGTCATTCGAGCTATCACATCATAAAAATGAGATATATCATTAGTGTATAAAGCACGAGCCTTTTCCCAAACAAAATAACACGTATGGAATGGATGAAACAAGGGCATCAACTTGGAATCAATAGATTGTCATAAGAGACTACATAGTTGAGTGTCAACTTTCTCCCATTTCTCTTTAGCTTTCGCATCTTCCGTTCTAGACTTTTATTTTTCATCTACCACACTAGCCTTGCTCGTTAAATGATCTAGGACACCTTGACCTTTGCACTACAACTCAATCGAGGAAGCCCAGACTAAATAATTTGAACTTCCCATTAAAGGTTCGGAAGTGATCATAGGACTTGAACTTTCAATTCGTATATTTTTGGAGCCAAAAATATCATTACCAAAAGACATCTTGGTAATTTGACTTTAAAACTCCCAAAAAAACAGTTGCTGGAAATGAAAAACAGTTACCCAAATTATGAAGTTGCCGAATTTTAAGTTCCGGCGATCGGAATATCCAAATACTTGACGAAATCTGGAAAAGAGTGTGTGGTTGGAGTCAAAATAGACCGGCAACCCCAACAGAAAAAAGAAAAACTAAAAAATTTAATCGGAGACGTGCTCACGCGCCGGCGCGTGAAGTAGATCTCATCGAAATTTTGAGATTCCAGCTGGAACGTGGGGGCATGTGAATGGTTTTTTTCCTGTGATTTTGGTCGATTTTTGTCGCTTGATCATTCCGATCCTATTAGTGGTGTTGCATTGTTCACAAAACCCATAAAATTAAATATGACGCAAATCAGTCACCGAAATTGGCGTGACTGAGGGTTTTTTTTATGTTTCTTACCAACGCTCTGATACCATGTGAGAATTGAAAAATATTATTGATGTGTTGACATAATTACATCAAGACCTTATTTATAGACACTATAGTAAAATCCTTTTCCAAGTAGAATTTTGTATATACTATTCCTATTTCTACACATATTCTAACAAATACATTTATAACATTCATTTATCTTGAACCCGTTTGCCAACATGGTTTGGTCAAACTTCACATGTTACTGTTTAGGTGCTTGTTTTAGTCCGTTAAGTGACTTAACTAGTTTGCATAGCTTCTTTTCTTTATCAGGAGCCATAAAATCCTCAGTTTGTTCCATGTAAATTTCTTCCTCCGATTCTCTATTTAGAAATGTTGTTATCATATCCATTTGATGGATTTCAAGACCATATACCGTCGCCAAGGCAATTAATATCTGAATTGACATTATCCTTGTTATAGGCGAACATATATCAAAGTAATCAAGGTCTTCCATTTGTTTGAAGCCTTTTACTACAAGTCTTGCTTTGTATTTGTCAATAGTACCATCCACTTTTATTTTTCTTTTGAAGATCCATTTAGAACCTAAAGGTTTATTTTCAGGAGGAAGATCAACCAACTCCCAAGTATGGTTGCTCAAGATTGATTCAATCTTACTATTGACTGCCTTTTTCCAAAAGGATGAGTCTGAAGATGTCATCTATTCTTTAAATGTTTGAGGCTCATTTTCTAAGAGAATTGTTATAAAACATGATCCCAACAAAGTTGACGTTCTTTGACATGTGTTGCATCTTGGATTCTCATCATTATGTACATCCTTCCTTGGTTCATCTCGAGGTCTTTTAGACCCTCCACTAGACTGTTCATGTCTAGTTTTATACGGATAGATGTGTTCAAAGAACTCAATATTATCTGATTCAATTACCGTATTTTCATTGATATCCAGATGTTCAAATTTATGAACCAAAAATTAACATGTTTTACTATTTTTAGCATATTCTATGAACACGCAGTCCACGATCTTAAGTCCTATCTTCACAATTTTAGACATAGGAACTTGGATTTTTGCTAGACACCCCCACACTTTAAAATATTTCAAGTTGGGCCTCCTTCCTTTCCATTTTTCATATGAAATTAATTTTGTCTTACTATGGGGCACTCTATTGAGTATTCAGTTAGCTGTAAGGATAGTTTTCCCCCATAAGTTTTGTGGTAAACCTGAACTTATAAGTAAGGTATTCATTATTTTCTTTAAGGTTCGATTTTTCCTTTTCGCAATTCCATTAAATTGAGGTGAATACGGGGTCGTAGTTTGATGGACAATTCCATTTTCTATATATATTTTCGCAAATGGAGATTCATACTCTCCACCCCTACTACTTTTTATCATTTTTATTTTTTTCTCTAACTGATTTTCAACTTCTATTTTATATTGCCTAAATGTATATATTGCTTCATCCTTAATATTTAGAAAATAGACATAACAGTACCTCATACAATCGTCAATAAAAGTATAAAATACTTTTTCCCACCACGAGATAATTTTGACTTCATATCATAAATGTCAGTATGGATTAAGTCTAAGGTATTGGATTCAAAGGACTTATACGGATGCTTAGCATACGTTGATTTCACCCACATTTGATATTTTGATTTATTGCACTCAAAGTTTGACAAACTTCTAAGTTAATCAGTTTTCTCAAAGTTTTGTAATTGACATGCCCTAATCATTCATGCACAATTCATTAGACTCAAGCAAGTAAGAAGAAACAGAACTTTTATTGATTTCAACTGTCATTACATTCATCTTAAATAGGCCCTCAGTGAGGTAGCATTTTTCTACATACACTTCTCATTTACTAAGTATAATCTTGCCTGAAACAAATATACATTTGAATTCATTTTTGTCAAGGGATACGGAAATCAAGTTCTTTCTTAACTCCGGTACATAAAGGACATTATTGAGAGTCAACACTTTGCCTGGCGTCATTTTCAAACAGACTTTTCCCGTCCCTTCAACTTTTGCAGTTGTAGAGTTTGCTATATAGATCTTCTCTTCTCCTTGAGCCGGAGCAAATGCAGCAAACAACTCTTTATTGGCATAAACATGGTGGGTGGCACCAGAATTCATCCACCATTCTCTTGGATTTCCCACCAAGTTACATTCAGAAAGTATAGCACATAGATCGTCCATTTTATTTTTGGATTCAGCCATATTAGCTTGATCCTTCTTTTTGCCTTTCTTTAGGGCACAACAATCTGTTGACTTGTGGCCAATATTATCACAATTAAAGCACTTCTCCTTGAATTTCTTCTTAGATTGATTGCTTTGTTGTCCATCTTTCTTACGCTTGTTCGAGTTGTTAGGATCGTCTTCTACAGTGTTAGCTTCACTCATTGCAGAATTTTCTTTCGACCTTCTCTCTATGGCTTTGTTGTCTTCCTCAATACGCAACCTCACAGTGAGGTCTTTGACTGTCATATCCTTCCTTTTGTGTTTCATGTAATTTTTGAAGACCCTCCGCAAAGGTGACAACTTCTCTATTATTGCAGCAACTTGAAAGGCCCCGTTCACAACCAAACCTACAATAAAGTTCATGTGAACATTAAGAATATTTTTAATATGTTCAAGTAAAGTATTCACTATATCCATACCTTTAACAAGGAGATCATGGATGATAACTTGTAATTCCTGTACTTGAGATACGACTGTCTTACTGTCAATCATTTTGTATTCAAGGAATCTTGCCATATAGAACTTCTTAGTTCCAGCATCCTCTCTCATATATTTCTTTTCCATCGCATTCCACAACTCTTTTGATGTCTCATTCTGTTGTAAACGTTTAATAAATCATCTTGGAGGCCACTTAAGATATAATTCCTACATAGGAAATCAGAATGTTTCCATGCCTCTATTACAACGAACCGCTCCTTGTCCAAAGTTTCTTCAAGCAATTCTGGAGCATCTTCAGATATAAATCTTTGAAGACACAGGATTGTCAGATAAAAGAACATCTTCTATTGCCACCATTTAAAATCTATTCCAAAAAAAAATTCGGACTTTTTCGCTAGTGCCATAGAGGGTGGCGCAGTTGTGCGACTGGTTGTAGTAACCAAATGTTTTTCCCAAGCAATATTTTTTGTGGTGTGTTATCTTGCTTGATTTATTAATGGTGGGTTTAATATGATTTGTTATTGCCTTGAAATTCGATATCTTGTTTGCATAGGGTTATATTATGAAACATTGGTCCTTAAATATTGAATAATTGAACATCCTTACACTGTGGGTGATTTTTTATACCTTGGGCGTCAAAAATAGTGAAACAAATAATTAAATTTTTTAATTAACTAGTGAACAAAAGAATCCAATTTTAATCTTATTCAAGTTAATATTATATTTAAACTACTTTCCTGTTTCATGTTTCTATCTATCTACTTTACTTAATAATATATTGTTCGTACAATAATTTCTCTTTTATATACTTTTATTATTAATTAAGGCAATACATACATGCAAAACATGTACACTTAACTAGTTGGATTAAATAACTTTGTGATCAAAATGTAATATCACAAAGACAAGAGACATGATTAAACACCTTAACTCTGCTAAAGAAGTACTTTTTTTTTAAAACACACACTCTTTTGACTTTCAGAAATTTGATCAAATAGGCGTTGATGGTGGCATTGATAGCATCAAGTATTACTATTATTGAGACGATGAAGGCATGATCAATGTTCGGATACACCGTCACTATAAAATTGTCTTTTCCAATCAAACTCTGAGAAGTAAATTTCTTATGCATCTGCGATAAGTCAACAATATCGTGAAAGAATTATGTTCATTAATTCACCATATTTAATCAAGTAAGGAAATTGTGTGAGCAAATTTAAAAAAAAAAAAAAGATGCTAAAATTGGTGTAGGTATGTATCAACTGATTCCATTTATAAAATAAAAATCAATGATACTTTTGAGTACAAGTCGAAATATTTATTTTTTTCTTGATAATTTGAGTGTTAATTTTGTTGAAATTTAATTCATATGTGTTGGATTCAAATAGATTTGGATGATTGGCAAATTGATGAACCAAGAGCATGAAACAGGTAGATGTTACTTGATTAGTAAGACGAGTCCAACCTACAGTATATATAACTTCTCGAAATAAAAGAATCTCAAGTAGAAACATCTCGAAGCTAAGTCTGTATAAAGCATGACAGTAGTAGGAGTCCACAATGTCCAAGAAAGATGGGAGTTCTTGCAGAGCTTGAAGTTTGATTGATTGAGAAGAACAATCAAGAACTATAAAGACATAAGGTCTTCCATAATGAGACTCATACATTTACATTGAGAGCAACGAGTCAGAACACAATTAGAAAATCAAATGCAATATTTGAGAGAATTTTGATGGAAGATGGAAATGACTTGATATGAAGAACTAGCTTGAAGAACATGTTCCATATATAATCATATGTTATACAGTCACTAACTCTAGCTTCTAAGTATTAGAAAATTCAATCGCGTTGTGATTTACTGCTCTCCAAATTTGGGTTAAGGGAGCAATATTGAGTTGTGTACACTTCAAATTGGGAATAACTTGAAGTAGGTTTCAATAGTCTAGGAGATTGTTGAACTTTAGGAATAAGAGTTAATTTTAAGATTGCAAGAGTTGTAATCTGGATTTCATCAAGGCTCATTAAATTAATGAAGTCTGGGACAAATCCTACACAAGTGTAGTGTAGGTCGCGATTTTTTCGCCCTTATAGGTTGGGTAATTTCAACCTAAAAAATCGTATCATTGTTTTTACTTGCTTTAATTTCATTAAGTTATTACAGCGAATAGATAAATTTAACCTGATTCATTAAAGAATTAGGAGTGTGCAATACAACAATATGCCTTAGAAATATAAAATTCTTGTGTTGATGAATTACTACTCTCGTCCCCAAGTCTTATAAGAAAGGAGCATCATGTGACCTAAATAAAGAAAGACAACCCCCTTTTTGAGATAAAATATCTAGTGTCGAAGGTATCATACTCCCTTGTCTAATTTTATAAAAAGTACCATAAAATCGTAAAATACTTGGAATTATATAGTAGTAATAATAGTACATCGCTCTCAAAATAATGATAATATCACTCTTTTTGAAAAGGAATTAAATATGACAGAAAATCTTTATTTTGTTAATACCTAAAATAATATAATAACAAATAAAAAGTATGATGAATAAATAGCTTACCTGTGCAACTATGGTAGAAGAATCTCCAGCATATATTACACATGATCTTTCAGACCAACTTCCCTTAATCAGAAAATCACAATCCTTCTCCTTGGAATTATTATTTGCTAAGAAAACAACCAATTCGGTCTTACTCTTCCATTGAAATACAGATGTTGTCTTTACAGTAAATAAAAAGTTTTTGTCATCCGTGTTTTGTCCTCTATATGCATTCCATCTCGAATGCTCAGTCATCATCTATACAAAAAATTGATCAGACAGCAAGAACTTTAGTATTAGCATGAAATATTTATACGACTGTGACTGATAGGACAATAATAAGTACATAACTACGTGAAGTATTAAATGATAACTAATCTAGTATTAGTAGTTAAAATTTAGGTGAAAGAACATGGACTGGCCACTAAAAAGGGGAAAGGACAAGAACGATACTTCAAATTAAACTATTTTCATGAAAATGGTCATGTAATTTAAATTCCACTTTCTAGTCATTTCAATTTACTGGCGTGTTCTATACCATTTCTGCACGCCTTCTATACAGTTTCTATATATATCTTATACATATAAATATTCTATAAAAAAATTATACAGTTTTGATACACAATTTATACAAAAACTGTACATTTTTTTTTTACACGTTTTATACAATAATTATATAATTTTCATACACTTTCTATATATTTTTTATATATATTTTATACATACACATATTTGATAGAACTATACAATTTCTATACATATATCTTATATAGATACATATTCTATTTAACAATTATATCGTTTTTATATAATTTAAGTATTATTTCTAAACAATAAAAAAAAACAGAATATTTGATCAGTTAAAAATTTATAACAAAAAAAATTAAAATATTTTTAAAAGGGTAGAATTTCCCAAGTTGAATACTGTATCAATAATGTATATAGACTGTATCAGTATTGTATATGGACTGTATATGGACTACGTAAGCCAAAATGACCCAAATTAGGAAATGACTATAAAACAAAAATAGTATATCCGACTGGCCACTTTTTAGAAAGTTTTCAAACTTGGGCTATTTGTTTTAAAAAGTGTTATAAAGTGCCTTTTTCCCAAAAAAAAAAATGGGGCAATGGACATTCTATGGCCCGTCGGACAAACTAATGTCCAGGAAATTACATGGTATAGCTCCAATAGTGGGTGGCTTTGAATTTTTGGCCTCAATAAGAAAAGTTTTTAAAGACTAGTCTTCCTTCCTTTTTAAATATAGTGCAAGTACAATTTTGTCCCTCTACACCTCAAATATTTTTAAATTTTCATACTCATTTGTCTCTCAAATTTTATTTTTATTTTTATTATTTTCACTTTTTATTTTCCTTTAATTTTTATTTTCATGTTTTAATTCATTTGTCTAAACCTTTTTTTTTCTTTTTTTCAAATATTATCTATTTTTTCATTTCTTTTTTTTCTTTTGTTAATTCATTTTTCTCAACCTCTATCTTTCTTTTATTTTTTGTTTTTATCATTTCTCTTTTTTCCCCTCATTTTCTCAAACTTTATTTTTATTTTTTTTCCTCTCATTTTTGTTTTTCGCAATTTTTGAATCTTTCGCTTTTTTCTTAATCTTTATTTTTTTCTTGTCTTTTTGTTCTCAATCTCTTTTTTTTATTTCTCTATTTTTTTTATCTCTTTTTTTTTTCTCAACTTCTATTATATTTTGCTAATAAATAAAAAATTAAATAATCCACAAAGAAATCTTCTTTTTTTAACATCAAAGCAAATTTAAAGGCATGAATTGTTGCTAGGAAGTTCTTTGGGATAAGTTCTGCCTTTAAGGCAAAAATTATAGAACAACTCATAAATCAAGGCACAATGTATAGCGTCAAGTCTTGCTTGCGGAGCATAACTTGTTGTTTGAAAATCTTTGAGTTAAGTCTTGCCTCTAAGGCAAGAGTTATAAAACATCTCATAAATCAAAAAATAATGTGGTAGTGTCAACACTTGTCCATTGGGAATAACTTGTTCGTTTAGGAGGTTCTTGGGCTAAGTTTTGTCTTAGAGATAAGACAAATAGAGCATCACATAAATCAATACACATTATGATAGTGTCAACTCTTGTCTATGGGGCGTAACTTGTCAGCTAAGCCTTGCCTCTAAGGCAAGAGTTATAGAATATCTCATAAATAAAGGCATAATATGATAGTGTCAACTCTTGCCCATAGGGCGTAACTTGTTGTTTGATAAGGTCCTTAGGCTAATTTGAGCCTCTAAGGCAAGAGTTATAGAATATCTCACAAATCAAGACATCATGTGGCAGTGTCAACTCTTATCCATGGGGCTTAACTTGTTGTTTAAAAGTCCTTGATTTATAAAATATCTCATAAATCAAGACACAGTGTGGTAGTGTCAAATCTTGTACGTGGAGCATAACTTATTGTTTAAAAGTCCTTGGGCTAAGTCTTGCCTCTAAAGCAAAAGTTATAGAACATCTTATAAATCAAAACATAATGTGGCAGTGACAACTCTTACCCATAGGACATAACTTGTTATTTAAAAGCCTTTGGGTTAAGTCTTACCTCTAAGGCAAGAATTATAGAATATCTCATAAATCAAAACACAATGTGGTAATGTCAACTCTTGTCCATGGGGCACAACTTGTTACTTGAAAGTCCTTGGTCTAAGTCTTGCCTCTATAAGAAGAGTTATAAGACATCTCATAAATCAATACACAATACGGTGGTGTCAACTCTTGTCCATGGGGCATAACTTATTTGTTTGATGGTCCTTGGTCTGAGTCTTACCTCTAAGAAAAGAGTTATAGAGCATTTCATAAGTAAAAAACACATGTGTTAGTGTGGACTCTTGCCCAATATATGTAACTTATTTGAAAATTCGTGGGATAAGTCGTGCTTCTAAGGTGAGAGTTGTAGAATATCTAATAAATAAAGACATGACGTGGTAGTGTCAACTCTTGCCCATGGAGAATAATTTATTGTTTGAATGTCCTTGAACTAAGTCTTGCCTCTAAGGCAAGAGTTGTAGAACATCTCATAAATAAAGACATAATTTGGTTGTGTCAACTCTTACCCGTGGGGCATAATTTGTAGTTTGAAAGTCTTTGAGTTAAGTCTTGCCTCTAAGGCAAGAGTCGTAGAACATCACATAAATGAAGACATAACGCAGTAGTGTCAACTCTCGCCCATGAGACATAATTTGTAGTTTGAAAGTCCTTGAGCTAAGTCTTGCCTCTAAGGCTATAGTTGTAGAACATCTCATAAATGAAAACATAACATGGTAGAGTCAACTCTTACCCGTGAGGCATAATTTATTGTTTGAAAGTTCTTGAGCTAAGTCTTTCCTCTAATGTAAGAGTTATAGAACATCTTATAAATCAAAATACAATGTGGTAGTGTCAACTCTTGCCCATGAAACATAACTTGTTATTTAAAAGTCATAAGTCTTGCCTCTGTTGTGTGGTAGTGTAAACTCTTGCCTATGAAATGTAGTTTGTTGTTTGAAAGTCATAAGTCTTTCCTTCATAATGTGATAGTGTCAATTCTTACTCATGAGATGTAACTTGATTGGAAGAAATAGAAGAAAAAAATAAAAATAATAAAAATTACGAAAAAAGAAGAAAATGAAGAAAAATATTTAAAAAGTAAAAATAAAAAAATATCGAAGTGGAGAGAGAACGGGAAAAAATAATAAAGTTTGATTAAAATAAAAATAAAAATAAAAATAAAAATAAAGGCCGAGAATTATTTTTTTTTAAAAAAGTGTTTTTATACAAAAGTAGGCATTGAGAGGAAAAAGAAAAAAAGTAAAGGTTGAGAAAAAAAAAAGAAAAAGAGAAAAGAAAAATAAAAATCAAAGTAAAATTAAAAAGAGAAAAAAATAAAAGTTGAAAAATGAATTAGTATGGAGTTGTTATCCACTATGAGGATCATTTATGTAATTTACTCCATTGGTCAGGGATAATTTGTCTGAAAATATATCACTTAATAGCTAAAGACTACTTTTATGAAGCTTTTTTATTTGAGGTCAAAACTTAAAAGCCCACTTATTTTGGAGTTGTTCCTGTAGTTTCCCCACTAATATCATTCAATGGTCATTGGATCATTCGGACATATTGGCCATTTTCAGTCTTTTCCAATTTGGGTCATTTGGCCCTTTCTATAAAATGTTTTAATTTTTTTTTGCTACAAATTTTGACTAAAAAAAAGGTTTGGTTGTTTAAAAATAATAATTAAATACAATTATATAAAAATGGTATAATTATTGTATAGAATATTACTTATATACGATATATGTATAGAAATTGTATAGTTATATCATATATATATATATATATATACAAAAAAATATATAGAATGTGTATAGAAACTTATAGATGTTGTATAAAATATGTATCTGAATAATAATCGCAGCCAAAGATTGTATAAAATGTATATAAAAATATATAATTATTGTATAGAATATGTAAAAAAAAATAACTGTAGAATTATTGTATAGAATATGTATAATAACTATATAATTTTTCATAGAATATATTTTTTGTATATGATATGGATAGAAAATGTATAATGTTGTATACAATGCGTATCTGAATAATTATTACAGCATTGTATAGGATGTGTTAAAAGTTTTATAATTGTTGAATAGAATATATATATGTAATGGATGTGTACAAAAATTGTATTATTACTGTATAGAAAATGTAGGAAAAATTACAGAAAATAGCATACTTAAGACTATAATTACAATAAATAACAACACTTCTTACTATATAGAAAATGTAGGAAAAATTACAGAAAATAGCATACTTAAGAAAGGAGAAGAAGAAGGAGAAGAAGAAGGAGAAGAAGAAGGAGGAGAAGAAGAAGAAGAAGAAGGAGAAGAAGAAGAAGAAGAAGAAGAAGAAGAAGAAGAAGCAGAAGCAGAAGGAGAAGGAGAAGGAGAAGGAGAAGGAGAAGGAGAAGGAGAAGGAGAAGGAGAAGGAGAAGGAGAAGGAGAAGGAGAAGAAGGAGAAGAAGAAGGAAAAGAAGAAGGAGAAGGAGGAGGAGAAGAAGGAGAAGGAGAAGAAGGAGGGGGGGAGGAGGAGAAGGAGAAGGAGAAGGAGAAGGAGAAGAAGGAGAAGGAGGAGGAGGAGGAGGAGGAGAAGGAGAAGAAGGAGAAGGAGGAGAAGGAGAAGAAGGAGGAGAAGAAGGAGGAGGAGGAGAAGAAGGAGGAGAAGAAGGAGGAGAAGAAGAAGAAGAAGAAGAAGAAGAAGGAGAAGAAGAAAAGGAAAAGAAGAAGAAGGAGAAGAATGAGGAGAATAAGGAGAAAAAGAAGAAGAAGGAGGAGGAGAAGAAGAAGGGGGAGGAGAAGAAGGAGGAGAAGAAGAAGAAGAAGAAGAAGGAGAAGAAGAAGGAGAAGAAGAAGAAGAAGAAGGAGAAGAAGAAGGAGAAGAAGAAGAAGAAGAAGAAGAAGAAGAAGAAAAGGAAAAGAAGAAGAAGAAGGAGAAGAATGCGGAGAATAAGGAGAAAAAGAAGAAGAAGGAGGAGTAGAAGAAGAAGGGGGAGGAGAAGAAGGAGGAGAAGAAGGAGGAGGAGGAGAAGAAGAAGGAGGAGGAGGAGAAGAAGAAGGAGAAGAAGGAGAAGAAGAAGAAGTAGAAGAAGTAGAAGAAGAAGAAAAGAAGAAGAAGAAGAAGAAGGAGGAGGAGGAGGAGGAGAAGAAGGAGGAGGAGAAGAATAAGAAGGAGAAAAAGAAGGAGAAGAAGAAGACTCTACCAAACAAGGTGAGATTATAAATCTAAAGTTAATTTCAAGGTTAGTAATTCCTTATATTATTTTTCTTTTGCTACTAATGATAAAATTATTGTTGAATTTGAGAAAAATATTTGGTTAGGAACCACTTATGCTTTAAATTTGTTCATGAAGAACAATATTGTTAAAAGATATGATGACAAATTTAAGTCTCATCTCATTAAAAGGGTAAGACATTGGGCTAAAAGTTTCAATGCACCATGATGATAAGATGTTGGGTTCAAGTCCCATCGATTTATATCTTAAGACACCTCTATATGGATAATATATTGAGTTTAAATCTCAATAGACCATATTGATGATATTATGACGGCTAGGGCAAAATAATAGGTGTTTGGTGAAAAGTCATGAAACATATTCCATTGATATGCTCTATTCCATGAAGTGAATATGTTAGCAATATATGATGAATTCGAAAGTTGGAAACTTGCTTCAGGAAGAAAATGTGGTAGCGGTTCATAATATGTCTAAAAAGAAGAGAAGTGATTGAACGCATGAATATAAGCGTGGAGGGACAATATGATAATAATCATCAAAAGTGATAATTTTCACACGTTTATTATGATTATAAGATATGTTTGAGAAAAATCCTCTACATTATATGCACACCTCGATTTGCTCTTGAATTGGCAATATTTTGAAAAAGGTTATAAGCTATCATAATTTGATAGGCTTAAGGTATGATTATATTCCATTCCTGAGAATGAGAATTTCAATTAATATAAATACAGATCTATACCTTGGGTTGAATGTGACTGTATATAGATTCAAATGTGTTCTTGGTTGTGAAGATATCACAATCCACCTCAAAAAGAGGTATAATAATTAAAAGATTGAATATCTTTAAATTTTTGTGGTAAGAAACACGAATGTGAAAAGTTACCCAAGCATGATGAAATTATATGTCATAATAAACTAAGAGTTTATTGTTTATTGATGCAAAATTCATGTCATAGTAAACAAAAAGTTTACTAGAGTAAAAGGCACATGTCATGGTAAACTCGGAGTTTACTTCTACAAATAAGTTCATAAGTTGAAATGAACGACTATGACATTACAAAGATGGGCATATTAAGTATTAAACAAATATTGAAGAATTGAAAAATTCTTCATGAACTTTTAATGTTGTTTGTTCTCGTGATAAGTTGGTTGGACTAACTAATGTTGGGATTTGATCCCTCAGAATCTGAAAAGTATAAAAGGTGAATATGGGCCCGCTCACCTGTCATGTGATCTATTAAGATGTATCGATATAAGATGATCACTTGTACGTTTATTGTCAACCTGCAGTTTGACATTCATAAAGTTTCTTGCTCAATAAAATTGACTTAAGAGCATAACTTTCAGATTGTGTTATCAAGACAATTCATCTTGATGATGATGATTTGACATTGAATGCCTTCGATAAATAACTGAACCATTGCTAATAAGGACAAAGCTTCATGTGTCGGTTTGAAATATGATATATTATATGCAAAAGTACTTGTATACATCAAATCAATTAATTATGATTAATTACCCCTCAAAGTTGGTTCTGAGTCAGGAACCACACGATGTCCATCTAATAATTTTGATGTGCAATATACAACTAATGAATATACCATAATGTAGAAAGATGAATTCCTCAAAAAAGGTGGAGGATGTATGTTAGTATTCCTAACGTAAAGGGGAGATTATAAGCAACTATGAAATATGTTAGGAATTATCATCAGACCCTCATTCAAAAGATGATTCAAGTCAAATGCCGAAAGCATTTCATATTTAAGCTGCAAGTACTCCTATTTTGTGTCCCTAAAGGATAAAGTCTATGCATGCATAAAGCGTGTTAGACCAATAGATTCTAAATAAAATAATGCTTGAAAAGAATACGGAGCAAATAATTATAATAAGAAGGCAATGTGCTCTCGAAGAGCCTACGACATAACACTTCATGAAACCTTATGAAAAGTTCAAGTACCTGAAAATAATGAAGTGATGAGATCTCAAAATGTTATGTCACACTGTGAATTAATATGAAATTGAATATCATCAATATCTTTGATACAATATTGGTGCAATATTGTGAAAGATTATGAGGATCCGAATTCTACGTTTATTTAAGCATGCTGACGTATAAATATTTTTCAAGTGACGCGAAATGATGCATTTTGGTAAGTATAAAACTTATTGATTTGTAGTCCAAACACTTAAAGATGTCACACATGAAATGCTCACTTGAAAAAATTTCTGCGAAAATTTTTTAAGGATTCAAAATATTTGAAGCATATAAAAATTTCTGAGAAACTTATCTATAATCCTTATATTGCATAAATTTATAACTTGAAAATTATTGAAACTCTTGGAGAGTTTTCAAAAGCAATAGATTATTTGCTGGAATGAAAAATATACCGAATTGGATTGGTTATATATCTTAGTGCAATTGTTGTACTAATATATCATGTAACTACTACAAGACCCGATATAGCCTTTCGATCAATTTATTAGCAAGGTATAGTTCTGCTCCTACTAAGAGACATCAGAATGAGATCAAACATATGAACTTATTTTATTCTAAAGATTGTAGTCTCGATCTTATTGGTTATGCTGATGCTGGGTACTTATTTGACCCGTATAAAATTCGATCTCAAATAAGCTATGTGTTCATATGTGGGAGTACTGCCATATCTTGGAGATATATAAAGTACTCTATCGTAGACATTTTATCGAACCATGTTGAGATAATAGTTATTCATAAAGCAAGCCGAGAGTGTGTTTGTGGTTGAGGTTCACGATACATCTCATTTGTAAAAAAATATGATTTTAAATGTGATAAAGTACCCATAATTTTTATGAGGATAATGCAGCATGCACAACATAAATTAATGGAGGACTCAAGGAGATAGAATGAAGCACATTTCGCCAAAGTTTTTCTATACACATGAGCTACAAAAAATTGGTGATATTAATGTGCAACAAATTCGTTCAAGTGACAATGTGACTGATTTATTCACCAAGTCTCTTCCAACTACAACTTTCAAGAAGATGGTGCACAAGATCGGGATGTAAAGGTTCAAGGATGATCTCATTAGGGAGAGTTAATACACATACTCTTTTTCTTAGGAGATTTTGTCCCACTGGGTTTTCCTTATAAGGTTTTTAACGAGGCAACGTATATATGTATTGTTAGAGATGTGTACTTTTTTTCCTTCACTAGATTTTTTTTCCACTGTATTTTTTTCTAGTAAGGTTTTAACAAGGCACGTTATCTATCAAATAGACTTTCAAACAAGAGTGTTATAAATATATTACTATATATAGTGAATGTCTACTTTACCATATATAGTGAATATCTATTTGTGGAAAAGTTAGAAAACCCCAAACTAGTTTTTCCCTATAAATAAAGGGGTTTTCATTCATTGTAATTCACCCCATCAAGCACCTCTTAAGAGAAATAATAATCATTTTTTCATCTCTTCTCTATTCTTCTTCTTTCCTTTATACTTCATAATGAAAATAACACAGTAGAACACTTGTTTAGGTGTTTAAAATGAACAAGAGCTAGTTGAGGTGCTAAAGTTAAAGTTCATGCCATGTTTAAGGGTCTGACGATATGCTTGACCTTTTCTATTTATATTACTTTTAACAAGTGTTATGCAATAATGCCATTACATATTTGAGAGTTAAATAACGAGATTTATTAATGAGGCTGGCTGGCAGATAGATATTAGTTGAGACTAACAAACAGTGAGATATTTTTATAAAAGTATGGAGTAAATTTTAAAAATTTTAAAGTTTCCAAAAATAGAATTTGACTCCTAAACTAGTTTTTCCTAGTTTTTGAGAATTTGAATGTTTTAGCAAAAATATTTGTTAAAAAAAATGATCAATTGCATAACCAAACACTTTTTGTCAAGCTTTTTTCCAAAAAGCTACTTCTACTTTTTATGGTCAAACGGTAAGCCATCTAGTTTATCAAATGTATGCGTGTGTATTATTTATATTATATGTATAGGTACACATAAATATGTATAGATATTTATAGAAATATATATCTGTAATTTGTATCTGTAATATATTAAAAGTGTGAAGACCCTTATAAAAGTGATTTGAACTTTTTGCCCTTCATTAAAAGTCTCTACAATAGACATAATTGTCTTTTCACCCCTTTTCTGCAATAATTATCATTATATTAATATTTTGAAATTACTTAAAGTCCTTTTTGATCTAGGTAAAAAATTATAAGCACTTCTAAATCAATTAAAATTTTACCTTATATAATTTTTTTTTATAATTTTATTTAAATAATATTTATAGAAAACAAAAGAAAAAGTAAGAATTAATTTAGAAAGGAATTAAAAGTGGTGAAATTTGAGAAAAATTTCTTGTAGGTTTCCTCAAATTATTTATTACAGTATTTTTGTATTGGATATAAAATTCTTACTATATGTAAACCCTAATAATATATTTTACACAACTACTAATCTAAAATACCCTCCCACGTATATAATGTAACAAAAACTCTTCTATCAAGAAACCCAAACACAATTCATTATGCAGGATTGCGTCCGAGAAGCTTACATGAAACGATATGCTCCTTCCAAGAAGTTTATGCATTTATACCTTCAATTATTCTTATTCAAAGGGGTTTCAAGTATGTACATTTTTCTTTATCTTTCTTCTTTTATTGTTGCCTTCGTTAAACTATTATATATATGTCAATAGTTTATCTTTCAGATAATTTCTTATGTTAGTTTTACAGGTGAAAAGTTTGCCAATTTTTCGTGTTTCTCTTTCAATTAAATTTTTTTGATCAAAAGTTGAACAAAACAAGCACGTTGGCACCAAAAGTCAAAGCCAACCAGACCATCTACACGTGTACACCAGAACAAGCTACGCACAATCAAGTAAGTATTGCGTTTAGCCTTTTAAAAAAATATATATATTACTTTAGCTTTAGGAGCTTTATAAGAATTATAATTCCTATAATTATTTGATTTGTACTACTTGAATAACCTATTCATATTAGAAAATACATCTATAAAAATATGCATACTAAAACCTTTCCTTATTAGAAGTTGTCATAATTAATGATGACTAATACCTTTTTCATTAGTTTAACAATTCTAAATCAACTGCATTTGATTTTAAAAAAATTTAAAATAAATATAAAAGCGTTGGAATAAGAAAAATTTAAGAAGTAGTAAGTTTTTAAAAGTTTTAAGTACTTAAGAAGTATGTAATCAATGATTTTGTAAAGATTTGACTTTAAAATTAATAGAAAGATTTTAAATATAGAAAAAAATAATCATACCACAAATATGGTTCAAATTGATGTGTCTTCTTACCCTCTGGCAGCATGAAAAAGAGGAATTGCGTGACGAACGTAAAAGTGATTCTCCATCAACCACTTGAAACTTTGATAGTTAAATATATATGTGCTTACACTAAATTATATAGTATTTATTTTTATATTATCATATTAACGTGTGAAGCATCTTTAAAAAGTTACTTGAACTTTTTGTACTTCATTAAAAATCTCTGCAATAAACAAAATCATTTAATCTTAAATAATTATTGTTACACGTGCGAAGTACGTGCAATTAAGCTAGTATATTATATATAGGTATGTAGATGTATGCCTATTATAGATATTTAAGTATAAAATATAAACTATCTATACATTGTGTACATATTTTGTAAACTAGATTATCCTAAAATATTGAGTTGTAAAATTAATAAAATAATATATATATATTATAAGGGGTAAATTGGTCATATCATAATTTTATTTTTATCATAGAAAATAAATAGGTTAAAAAATTGTTATAGAGAAATTAGAGTAAGGAAAGCAAACTAATATTGTAAACCATGAAAAAGATTAATGTTGTGAAATCAAATTAGAAAGGAGATTTCTGAAATTAACCTAGAATAAAGAAAAAAACAATCTTGTACCTTTTGTTTGAGAGTGACCAAGGGTTTGTCTGCAGTATCAAAAATCACTCTCTTATCATGCCACCCAAAGTTGCCTCTAACTTTGAACATGGAGTTGTCATTCATGTCTGAAACATCAAATTCTCCATGTCTAAGTGTCTTGAGCTTCCTCGATATAACAAAATCATCCTGATTTGGCGTGCAATATTGCGACCCAATTACAGCAGCCTAATTATTTGCCATAGCTACATCACTTGGTTCTGCCATTAGAAATGATAAGTGACTTTTGCTAAAATTCAAAGAAATTGACAATAGTCTTATTTTTCTTAAGATATTATTGGTGTAGATGTAGGTTGTGGTTGATATAAGTGTGTGTTTATATAGCATATTAATCTAGCCTAATGCTAGTGACGACCACATTTGATAATTAATGTAAAGTCAAGTCATAAATGAGTTGAACTAGTCAATCAAATTAATATGCTTGCTAACCAATTTAAAGTCATAAATGAGTTGAACTAGTCAATCAAATTAATGTGCTTGCTAACTAATTTAAAGTCATAAATGAGTCGAACTAGTCAACCAAACAATTTTCTTAAAGAAATGATCGTATCAAATCACATAGCATTTTCAATAGAGTGTTGAACCAAAATATGCCTTGAATTTACAAAAATAATATAAATATGTCATTAATATATAAGGTAATCAAAATACATTTAGTGTACTTTTTTTTGTACTAAATTTTTTTAACCGAATGAAATGTGAATAGTGTGCTATTTTTGTGCTATCCATTTTTTTTATATAGTGCGCTATTTTTATACATTCCATTTTTTTAATTTGTTTCATATAGTGCACTATTTTAGCATATTATATGAAATGAATTAAATAGTGCATTATTCACTTTTTCATACAGTGCACTATCCCCCTTTTTTTCCCCTCTTTTTTTTTTCTTTTTCATTCAGTGCATTGTAGCATCAAATTTATTTCATATAGTGTACTATTTTAGTCTACTATCTAATTTATTTCATATAGTGCACTATTTTAATGCACTCTCTGTTGGTGTAATATGTCATAATTACAATAAATAATTACAATTGAAAATACAATAAACAAAAGTAAAGAAAATAAAATAATCTTCTTCTTGGCTAAGGCGTGGATATCTCGCTCTCTTTAATGAGATTCAAGCCCACTGCGGCATAATCTACACCGATCCGATAGTATATCTCTTGACTTGTCCCCTCCAGAATACAACATCCCATCAACGATGTACAACTCAAGCAATTCCGAATTAGTTAAAGAGTCTAAAGCTCCACCATAAGAACACCCTTCTTCTACATATATTTACTCTCTTTATATAGTGAATATAGTTAAAGATTTAGAATATTTTCTTTGTCTCAACTCCTTCTTTCACTAATATAATAATTCTCTTTTGTATAGTGAATATAGTTGTAAACTTGGAATATTTTTTTTGTCTCAACTCTCTCATTCGCTAATATAATAACTCTCTTTTGTATAGTTAGAATATTTTATTTGACTCAATTCTCTCTTTCACTAATACAATTACTCTCTTTTTTGTATATGCAATAACATACAAGACCATCTCTATATATAAGTGAGGACTTCATCCTTGTATTGAATAGAAAGAATATGGTGTAGTAAAGTGGGTACATGAATAGTCTATAGGTTACAAATGTTACAAGAGTTACAAGAGTAACGAGATAGACTAATGGTAGATGTTACAAGAACTAAAGGTCACATTCTACCATAAAATAATGAGTGAAATAAAGTGTTAGTGGTTATAAGAGTTACACAAAGTAAATACACACTTTCACTCTAAATAATATTCCATTAATGTGCATTGGAGAAGAGCAACCATCAACAACACACTTTATCATTTGATCTAATGCACTTTAATATAATTAAAATATTAAAATGCACTAACATTCCTCCACTCATTTTAATATTCAAATAAGAGTGTTCTTCACCAATTTAGTTGAAGGAAGACTACTATGCATAATGAAGGTGTGCTCTGCATTGCACCTTCACTTAGTAAAATAGTAACATTTACTCTAGAGTTAGTAGTGGTCTCAGACTTGAACTATGACTGCTTAAGGGAAATAAAGTATTACTGCTTACACATAATAATCAAGGTGTTGACATAAGCTTTAATAGTCAGCACATTACGGCTATGTGCTATCTTAATTTTTCATGAGCATTTTGAGAACAAGCCACATCCTCATAGGAAGCGTCCTACTTCCACGCTCATATAGGTAAAATTTGTCAAGGGTGGTCCTGTAATATTGACACCTCACTCATACGAGGTACAAAATTTCATTAAGAGTTCTTAAACTCAACCTTCACAAATTATTACAGGAACAAAATGCACTGACACCAAAGAAAGGATTAAACATTAGTGCATTCCACATCAAGTCATCATATGATTTGTTCTTCCCATTGAACCTGGTTATAGAATATCTAGTCCCCAAGTTGGTTTCTTTATATATGACTCATGATTTTTATAGGCTTCCTTCCTCCCCCTCAATGTAATTTGGACCCTTTATCTAGCCAAGGTATTGCTTAGTTCATCTGCAAGATAATCATATAATTTGACATACTCAATGTTAGTGGTACCACTTGTAAAATATAATATCATACTATTATTTTATTCTCACGATTCTGAGTTTACTGTTGTAATAACAGTTTTAAACTGCATCAATAATATTGGTGATATCATAATAACTCAAACTAGAGAAATCAGTTTCTCAACATAAAGTGATTGATCAATTCACTTTTTCACTAGTTGAAGCTAAAATAATTAGTTCAACCTCCACGATGGAGTTAGCAAATAGTAATTTGCTCTTTCATTTCAACAAATAGCATCAAGTTTTTTTTTATTTTGCGTCAAAAAACTTTTAAGTACAACAGGATTTATTTTAATAAAATAAGCCACAATATTTTTTTCAAGTAAATATACCCGATTTGCTTGTATAACCTGCTTAAGTACTTTTAAACAATTTCAGGCCAAGGTTAACTATCCACATATCTCATATTTTATTAGGCTAATAAACTTCTTCTTCTTTTCACACTACTTTCACATATTTGAATCAAAAGGAATTGTGTGGGTCATACAATCAATAAAATGCATTTCATAATTTTTCTTTTGCACCATAATGTGACATGCCAAGGAAAAGTCCATCAAATAATTTAGATATTTTTCATTCTAAGAATGAAATTTATCTCACCTAGATATTTAATGTCAAACTGGTTATTCAATTTATCATCTATCTGATAACATGCATGTTAGAATAAATATAAAAAATTGTAACATGTGATTTATTTCAAGACTAATGTATGCACTTGTAATTTTTTTCCAAAGTATTCTCAAAAATGCAAAATCACATTTTCATGGTGATTTTTTCTCATTTCATTAGTCCCCACTATTTTGAGATTTTAAGAAAATAAACTTTCATGAAAAGTATCATTTTATTCATGAAAATTGATAGGTAACTTTTTACCTTTCCTCCGCAATAAGTAGAAAAGATTTTGTCTTTCCTCCGCTTGAGTTAAGGAGTAGAAAAATACTTTACGTAGCTATCTCTTGCCATTCATCTTTTGAGATCTTTCGTCTTGATAACCGCGATATTTCAAACTGTAACAAAACATGAATCTCCTTAAAATTTTTGGTGTAATATGCCACAGTTACAATAAATGATTACAGTTGAAAATAAAATGAACAAAAGTGAAGAAAATAAAATAATCTTCTTCTTGGATAAGGCGCGGATATCTCGCTCTCTTTAAAGAGATTCAAGTCCACTGTGACATAATCTACACTGATTCAATAATATATCTCTTGACTTGCCTCCTCCAGGACACAACGCCCATCAACAATGTACATTTCAAGCAACTCTGGATTAGTTGAAGAGTCCAAAGCTCCACCATAAGAACACCATCTTTCAACATATATTTACTCTCTTTGTAAAGTGAATATAGTTAAAGACTTAGAATATTTTCTTTGTCTCTACTCTTTCTTTCACTAATATAATAATTCTCTTTTATATAGTGAATATAGTTGTAGACTTAGAATATTTTTCTTGTCTCAACTCTCTCTTTTTTGTGTAGTGAATATAGTTGTAGACTTGAAATATTTTCTTTGTCTAAATTCTCTCTTTCACTGATATAATTACTCTCTTTTTTGTATATGCAATAACATGCAAGTCCACCTCTATTTATAGGTGAGGAATTCATCCTTGTACTGAATAAGAAGAATATGGTGTAGTAAAGTGGGTACATAAATAGTCTATAAGTTACAAATGTTACAAGAGTTACAAGAATAATGAGGTAGACTAATGGTAGATGTTACAAGAACTAAAGGTCACATTATACCATAAAATAATGAGTGAAATAAAGTGTTAGTGGTTATAAGAGTTACATAAAGTAAATACACACTTTTAATCTTAATAATATTCCACTAATGTGCATTGAAGGAGTGCAACCATCAACAACACACTTTGTCATTTTATATAATGCACTTCATTATAATTAAAATATTAAAATGCACGAACACTCTCTATTTTATTTCATGTAGTGCTCAAAAATTGTGCACTATTCATTTTTTGTCATCTATCTAATTT
This sequence comes from Capsicum pubescens, assembly GCA_030864215.1. NCBI lineage: Eukaryota > Viridiplantae > Streptophyta > Magnoliopsida > Solanales > Solanaceae > Capsicum > Capsicum pubescens. The sequence continues at coordinate 78,527,718 of CM061541.1, read as the reverse complement.
ATTTCATATAATGTACTATGTTAGTGCTATTTATTTTATTTCCTATTGTGCATAAATATAGTGCACTATCCATTTTATTTCATGTAATGCACTATTCATATAGGACACTATTGTAGTGCACCATCGAATTTTTTTCATATGGCGCACAAAAATAACACTATTTTATATAGTGCACTATCTATTTTTTTCATTAGTTATTTCTTTTATTTAATTTTTTCATATGTTACACTATTTTAGTGCACAATTTTTTTTTCAATTAATGCATTGTTTTGTGCATTATCTAGTATTTTAGTGCACTATTTATTTTTTTCATACAATATCATAAATTTTCTATTTTATATATACTAAATTAATACTTTGTTCTATTATACTAAAATTGCACTTTGTTCAATTATTTTATATAGTTCACAAATTTAGAAAATAAATATATTTTTATGTAGTGCAGAAATTTATATAGAAAATAAATTTATTTTTATTTATGATGATTTATAAATTATTGGACACATCATTATCGAAGAAATATTATATAAAAATATTAAACAATGCATAAATTTAATTCACTATATCAAAACATTAAACAAAGTGCAAATTTAATATAATAGAACAAAGTGTTAATTTAGTACATACAAAGTAAAAAATTTAGGGTGTTGTATACAAAAAATAAATAGTAAACTAAAATATTAAATAATACACAAAAAAGTGCATGAAATAAAAAGATTCGATAGTGCATTAAAATAGTGCAATATATGAAAAAAATTAGATAACAAAAAATAACTAAAAAAAAAAAATAGAGAGCGCATTATATGAAAAATATAGTGTTATTTTTGTGCAGTATATGAAAAATAAAATAAAAAAATAATGCACTATATTTATGTATTATATAAAATAAAATGGATAATACATTATATGAAATAAATTAATACAGTATTTGATTGACTAGTGCACTAAATAAATTGACAATAGTCTTTTTTTCTTTAAGATATTATTGTTGTCGATGTAGGTTGTGATTGATATAAGTGTTTGTTCATATAACATATTAATCTGGCCTAGTGGGCAACCGCATTTGATAATTAATGTAGTCATAAATGAGAAAGTCAAAAATGAGTAGAAGTAGTCAATAGAGTGATCAACCAAAATACGTTTCAAATTTTAAAAAATAACCCAAATATGCTATTGATATAAAAGGTAATTAAAATAGATTTAGTGTATTTTTTTTTGTACTATTTACTTTTTTTAACAAAATAAATTAACCACTTCAAATATGAATAGTGCACTATTCATTTTTTCTCATATAATACATTATTTAATTTATTTAATGTAATGTACTAAAATAATGAACTATTCAATTTTATCATATAGTGCACTATTTTAGTGTGCTATCCTTTTTTTTTCTTTTTCTTTTTTTTTTCATTTAGTGCATTTCAGCATTTAATTTATTTCATATAGTGCATTATTTTATTGCATTATTCATTTTATTTCATATGGTGCAAAAAATAATGCACTATCTATTTTTTTCATTTATTTTTATTATTCCATATACACTATGTTAGTGGAGAAGATGTGGAAAAAAAAAAAAACACTCTAACAACTTAATTGAGAAAAGAGACATTATTTTCTTTTTGAATTTATTCTTTAGGGTTTGGAGAGATTTGTGGGCCATGAGTTCATTTGTAAATTTTTAAAGGAAAATTTACAGAAACTAACATACTTAAGACCTTAATTACAATAAATAGCAACACTTTCTCAAAATTACAAGTTATAGCAAAAGTAATAATATTTTAATCAAATATTGAAAAGATTGTGGGTTTCACCCACTTTTTTACCTTTTCCTATTTTTAATCGACTTTTTTCAATTCTCTCCCATATTTCACTTCACTTTTTTTCAATTTTCTCTCATATTTCACTCCACTTTTTTCAATTCCTTTCTCTTTTTTCAAAAGTATGCTCCATCAAATGATATTTACAGTATTTACATGTTATCTTTTCATATAATTTATATTTTTTTCTTCATCCGTCTTCTTTGTTTTCTTTTTGGGAGGAGGAGGGGGAGGGGGGGGGGGAGGTTGTGATTTTTTTTTTGTTGAAAATGGAGGAGTACGTTATTTGATGGAGGTCTGCTGTAATTTTTTCTACGTTATTTGATGGGGTTTTGTGATTTTTTTTGTTGAAAGATTGTGGAATTTTGTGTTAAGTTGATTTATACTCCTATTTAGTCAAACAGAGAAGTTGGCATAGAAGAGGTGAGATCGAAACATTCACGAGCCGAAAAATATAGGAGAGATCATGAAACAGAAAACATTGAGAAAACCTTTATCTCCAAAATCTCAAAAAGTGCAAAATATGTGAAAAAGAGAAAGTCAAACAAAAAGGAAGAATATGTATTTTTCAGTTGTGCATATGTATTTATGAGTACTGCATATGTATTTTTTCAGTTATGCATATATATTTATGAATAATATATATGTATTTTTATCAGATTGCATATATATTTATGACTAATGCATATGTATTTTTCAGATATGCATATGTATTTTTGAATAATACATATATATTTTCTAGTTATTCATACGTTTTTATGGGGTTGCATGCTATATTTATTGATTTAGAAATATAATTTTAGTTTTGCTTAGGTTTTTATAGATGCATATGTATTTATGAATAATACATATGTACTTTTTCAGTGTGCATATGTATTTATGACTAATGCATATGTATTTTTCCAAAAATGCATATCTATTTATGAATAATGCATATGTATTTATGATAAATGCATATGTATTTATGGATGATGCATTTTTTTGGTCATAATAATATTTTTGATGTCTACATCATGAAGAAGAAATGTGTAGTTCAAGTGCAATTAGGCAAATGTATTATGTCACTTTTTGTTATTGAGATTTTGTGTCCTATATCTTTATATATAAATATGAGTTAGATATGTATTTCTATAAATACATATGCAGATATATATATGTATGTTTTGTACTGTAAATACATACGCAGATCTGTATGCCTATGTATTTTATATATTTTTTGAATATGTATATGTGATATAGATATATATCCTTTAAAAATAAAAGCAAGAGATAGAAGAGTAAAAAAATAATAAAAAAACAAAAATAGAAATAAAATACAAAGAAAAAAAGTGAAAAACGAAAAAAAGAGAAATAAAAGCTAGAAATATAAGTGTAAAAATAAAAGCAAAAAGAAAAGAACAAAAAAATAAAAAGAAAAAGAAGAAGAAGAAAACGAAAATAGGAAAAGAAAAAGAAAACGGAAAAAAAAAACGAAAAAGGATAAAAAAGAAGAGAAATAGAAGAGTCAAAATAAAGTGGAAAGAAAAAAAGAAAAAGAAAAAGAAATTAAAATAAAAAAATAAAACGATAAAAAAAGAAACGAAAAGGAAAAATATGACAAAGCAAAAAAAATAAGAAAACGAAAAATTAGAAAAAAATGAAAAAGGATAAAAAAAAAAAAGAGAGAAATAGAATAGTCATATTAGGAAAGAAAATCTTTATAATTAAATGTAGCATGAATTAAGGATGGTTACTTCCCTTATTTAACTCTAACTGATGGGAGTTAAAATAGGAACTACTATTCAATTTGTATATGTATTTATATAGCAACATTTTACTTAAATACAAAATACAATTTGTTATTTTTCGTAATTATGAAACAATTGCTATAAAAGTTATAATTATAGCTGTTAAGTTGCTATTTTTGAAAATCTCGCATTTTAAAAAACTGTCACTCCTTGTGTACTCTTGAAATACTTTTCACCCCCCTCCCCTCTCCCCACTTTTTCTTAAAATACACTTTAATTAATTTTCTCTCTCTCCACTTTCTTTCATTTTTTAAAATCTCTAAATCTTTTTATTAGATTTATCCTCTTCTTCAATCTCAAAACTCTTCATTCATTATTATAAAATTTATAAACTTTCGATTTCAAGTATTTTGAGATTCATATATTATATATATATATATATATATATATATATATAATTCTTTATTTTTGGGCAAGATGAAATTCAATGAATTTTTCTTAAAAAACTTTCGTATTTTTTAAATTTTTGGTTATTTTTTGATTCTCATCGAAAAATACTCTATATATAGTAAGATCATCACCACTTTAGCCGTTGTTATGCATATGCTTTTAATTTTTTTTTTATTGTTCGTAAAGCTCTCATTTTTTCTGTATAGATTCTAGCTTCATTAGTTATAATATTATAAATATTCGCATATCCCTTTTTATTTCTTGATGAATGTGGTAGGAAGAATTAGAAGAATACGTTACCAAACTTCAACATAAATAGTATTCTCTTTTTTCGTAGTATAAGATCTTTAAAATGCAGCTAATAATAATAATATTCGAAGTGAGAGAATATGACAAATCTGAAAACAGAAATGTATAAAAACACAATGAAAATATTTTGTATTTGCTTCTACTATACACACAAAACCTCGTGCATAATTTCTCAACCTCGATTTTTATCAATTTCCAATGTTATTATATCTTCATTCTTTTTCATTTAATTACTGAAACATCTGGCGTAAAATCATTTGTCAATATATATATATATATATATATATATATATATATATATAAACTAGACTTCAACATGAAGTATATAAATCACTCAACTATACCATTTATCAATAATCGATCAGTCACTTATTATATATTACAGATTAGACTACTAATTAATTAAAATAAAATTATAACGCCCCGAGTCTATACTCCGGACGCTACACGGTGCTCATAATCCCGAAGGACCATAAGCTAACCCATGACTGGTGTACCTGCTGCAATAAATAAATAATAATACGGTATAATGCAGAATAATGGGCTAAAATGCCAAAAGGTTCAAATAACTAAAATAAAACTGAAATAAGGTATCTCCATAAAAAAACTGAACAACTGTCTGAACATCTAGTCTGAAAAACCTCTAACTAAACTGTCGGAACCGTGAAGTTAATCAAACAATCCCCCAACTAAATTCATCTACTGAAATACTGAATGTGATGAGATAATGAAATAAAAGAATATCCTCGAATGATGAGAACTCACTGCTAGTCTACTGTTGTTGGCTGAATCTGAATCTATCTACGCGTGATCGGAAACCTGAGCATCCGAACCTATAGTATAAAACACCATAGTGCAAGAGAATAGTATGTGTCAGTACGTATGAATGTACTGGTATGCAAAGTAAGGTAGGTTGAATGCAAGGGTTCACATGCATGAACTATAACTGACTGAATAACATGAACATGGTTTAGTGAGAAACACATGCATGAATACAAGAGCTGTAATTGAAGTCATAATAATACTGTGTACTGAATTTACTAGTAATATGGATTATTAATAATTGATATACTGTTAATGAGTGACCGTTCCTAACAGTCCTGATTTTGATGGAATAGCTGAGTTTCGAACTGAGCTGAGGGACTGTATCTGACAGTCCTAAAATCTGTAGAACTATTTGAGTTCTTTACTAATGATTGAAACTGGGACTGTGGAAGGTAATCATCTAACCGATATGCCCCTTTTTAACTAATTTGGGGTCCAACCTATAACCCCAGTTGGAAGGATGTCAATACCGTGTCGTGGGTAAGGACAAGCTGAGAGTTACCCTCATCTGTCAGGTACTCTAATGAGAACGGTGGTACCCTCAACTGACAGGGTAAGCCACCCCATCAACCCTCATCTGGCGAGTTTGATGTCTCAACCTATGCTGGCTACGTAGTTCTGGAACCCAAGGACTACTTCTAAGAATCACACCCTCTACTGACATGTGAGCCCTCATTCCTGGGTTCACTCGATGCTGAATCCTACTCCCAACTGAATAAACAATGAGCTGAGTATACTGGACTGGTCTGGAATGAGTTTACTGAGTTCCGTTGACTGACGGAACACTACTGAATTCTGTTGACTGACTGAGTTTACTGAGGTCTGAGCTAAATACTACTGAGTTTTTCTGAGTTCTGAGACTGGCTGAGAGAACTACTGATCTTGACATGACTGAGATGAATTCTATAACTGACACTGGCTCTAGGCACACAACTAATTTATCGGGTATTAAATACCCCCAGGACTCGATAACATAAAAATAATAAGACATGTCAATTCTTGAATACTTGACAATAGTCAACAACTTACAATACAATTTATAAGGCATTTCATCAAACACTTGAAAGTCGTGAACTTGCATATAAATAGGAATGCATGCTAATATGTCATAATTTTGTTAAACTAATCTCATGAACATTCCATCAAACACTTACAAGGCATAGCTTTATACTTGGGCATGAACAACAATGCTAATACATCATGACTACCATATTAATTCATAATTCAGGGGTTTCTACATAAGAAAATCAAAGTTCAACTTACATGCCACTATGATATCTAGAAATACATTAAAGATTTTAACTTGAAATACATACCACAACATCAACATGATTACACCCAAACTCACAACATGGACATCATAATTTTATGTTTTTAAAAGAAGTATCTTGAACTCCAAGGGTAGAAGAGACCCTTGGATGAACACTTTACATACCTTATTGCTTGAATTTGGAAAGATTGATGGTGAAATCTTTTGAATTTGATTCTTGGATTGATAGCCCTAGGGTTTTGTTCTTGGGGATTTTATGAATAATGATTTTATTATGCCTCTAAAGGGGCTCAATTTTGTGTTATGGAGGCTGAAAGGCGTGGAAAAAAGACCCAATTACCCCTTGAGACGTGGTTTTTAAAAGACTAAAAACTGAGTTACCGACGCATAGGTCAACGCGATTTCCAATGCGTCACACCAAGTTAGCATCGACTCACTAGAATTTGACGCTGGTCGCTGAGAAAAATATTAACCAACGCAATAGTCGATGCGATGTGCCAAGATCGCATTGGCTCACTGTTTTGGTATTCCAAAAGAACTTCAACCGAAGTCCAAAAAGTCCGAAACTTGCCTGGATTTACCTATTGACCTTCCTGATCATGAATTAACTCAAATATAGACATCTTAAAGGGCATTAAGTTCGTGAAGTAAGAGAGCCAACTTTCAAAGGCTAAAATATAACTAAGTCAGAATACTTAGCTAAATATTCTAAGTCTGGGACCCCTTGACAATCTTAAAGGACTGAATTAAGCTAGAAATTTTGTGGGGTCTTACAGTATCTCCCCCTTAGGAACATTCATCCTCGAATGGGACGGATTGAATTGAGAGTACTAGTAGGCTGAATCTACTTACTGGACATGGACGTCTGGGACATGACTATAGGACTGATATTACTAATATACCGAATTACCACACTGAATATGCATATTTGATGCATAAGTACATAACTGAGCTGATTCATGAGTACATGATTGGGATTTTGGATAATCTGAGTTTCTCATACTGAACATGCATATCTGATGCATGGATACATGGCTGAACTGACTCCTAAACATATGACTGAACATGCAATGGTATTTGATACCAAGTTTGTAACTAAAATCTAAACATGAAACTGAATAAGCTTAGGGAAAAACATTACCTTGGGTTGAGTCTGAGTTTGCGGAGAAGAGGTGAGGATACTTGGTCCGCATGTCTGCTTCTGCTACCCAAGTAGCTCCCTCAACGGACTGATTCCGCTAAAGAACTTTGACTAGAAGGACTTCTTTGTTCCTCAATCTGCGAGTCTGATAGTCAAGGATTTCGACTGGAATCTCTTCAAAAGAGAGATTGTTCTAAACATCTTTGCCCTTTATAGGGACTACAACTGTTGGGTCGCCTATGTACTTCTTTAGCAAGGAGACATAAAACAATGGATGGACTAAAGCTAGATCTGAAGGCAATTCAAACTCATAAGCTACTTTGCCGAAACGACTGAGAACTTTGAAGGGACCGATATATTAGGGACTGAGCTTTCCCTTCTTGACGAACCTCTTCACTCCCTTCATAGGAGAGATTTTAAAATACACATAATCGTTAATCTCGAACTCGATATCCTTTCTGCACACATCTGCGTATGATTTTTGTCGACTCTGAGCTGTTTAAGCCTTTTTCTGATCAACTAAACTTTTTCTAAGGCATCGAATACTAGGTCAAGCTTTACAACTGCAGCCTCACCCACTTCGAACCAAGCAATTGGGGATCTGTATCTCCTACCATAGAGAGTTTCAAACGGAGCCATTTGAATATTGGAATGATAGTTGTTGCTGTATGCAAACTCAATCAAAGGCAAGTGGTCATCCCAACTACCTTTAAAACCTATCGCACACGCTCGCAGCATATCTTTCAAAATATGAATGGTCCTTTCTGCTTAACCATCTGTCTGTGGATGAAAGGTTGTACTGAGATGAACTCGGGTACCAAGATCCTTTTGGAATGCCTTCCAGAAATGAGAGGTGAACTGGGTACCTCTATTTAGACAATAGACAATGTAACACTGTGTAATCTGACCAACTCTTTGATATAGAGTTTGGCATAATCCTTGACTGAATATGAGGTATGGACTAGAAGGGAGTGAGCTGACTTGGTCACCATGTCTACGATAATCCAAACTGAATTGTGCTGATGACGAGAGGCAAACCCATCACAAAGTCCATGTTCACCTCTTTCCACTTCCAAGTAGGGGTATTAAACTCCTATATGGACATATTTGGCATCTGATGCTCAATCTTAACCTGCTAACATGTTGAGCACTTAGCCACGAATTCTGAAATATCTCTTTTCATCCCACTCCACCAATAAATCTCCCGCAAATCGCGGTACATCTTAGTGGCCCCTGGATGAATAGAGTAATGCTCACCGTGCGCCTCTGCAAGAATACACTACCTCAAGTCATCCATACCTGGTACACATAGACGACCCTGATAACGCAAAACACCATCTCCTCCTTAGGAGAAAACCTTTGCCTTCTGATCTCTGACTGACTTTTTTAACATGACTAAACTGGGATCTCTATCCTACTTTTCCTTTACTTCAGAAACTAGAGATGATTCTAAACTGTTCTGAACCCACACACTACCTTCTGCTGAATCGACTAAGCGGACACCTAGTCTGGCAAGCTGATGAACTTCCTGAACTAACTTCTTCTTGTTGTCCTCAACATGAGAAACACTATCCATAGACAGTATACTAAGAACATCAACCACTACATTAGCCTTGCCCGAGTAATACAAAATGCTCATATGATAGTCTTTCAATGACTTCAACCACCTTATCTGACGGAGGTTTAAGTCTTTCTGAGAAAACACATACTGAAGGCTTTTGTGATTTATGAGCACATCTACGTGCACCCCATAAAAGTAGTGTCTCCAAATATTTAAGGCAAATACTATTGCTGCCAACTTGAGATCATGAGTCGGATAATTCTTCTCATGGGGTTTAAGCTGTCTGGAGGCGTAGGCTATGAACTTACCATGCTGCATGAGGACACAACCCAAACCTACTCTAGATGCATCACAGTATACCATAAATCCATCTGAACCATCTGAAAGAGTCAAAACTGGAGCTGAGGTGAGTCGAGTCTTCAACTCCTAAAAACTCTTCTCGCATGAATTTGACCACTGAAATTTGACTTTCTTCTAAGTCAATCTAGACATAGGGGATGCAATAGACAAAAATCCCTCAACAAACCGCCTATAATATCTATCCAAACCCAAGAAACTCCTGATATCTGATGGAGAGATGGGTCTGGGCCAGTTTATCACCGCTCCGATCTTTTGGGGAACAACCCTAATGCCATCACCGGAGATGATATGACCAAGAAACTCTACTGACCTTAGCCAAAATTTGCACTTACTAAATTTAGCGAACAACTGATGATTTTTTAGAGTCTGCAATATTATTCTGGGATGGTCTGTATGATCATGCTCACTACGGGAGTAAACAAGAATGTCATCTATGAATACTATGATGAACATGTCTAAGTACTTCTTAAACACACAGTTCATTAAGTCCATGAAGGCTGTTGGGGCATTGGTAAGACCAAAGGACATGACTAAGAATTCAAAGTGACCATACCGGGTTCTAAAAGCTATTTTTAGGATGTCACATTCTCTAACTCTGAGCTGATGATATCCTGATCAGAGGTCTATATTAGAGAAGTAACTGGCTCCCTGAATTTTTTCAAATAATTCATCGATTCTGAGAAGGGGATACTTGATCTTGACTGTGACCTTATTGAGCTGACAGTAGTCTATGCATATTCTGAGAGAACCGTCTTTCTTATGCACGAATAAAATTAGCACACCCCACAGGGACACACTGGGTTTGATGAATCCCTTGTCTAAGATATCCTTCAACTGTTCTTTTAATTCTCTGAGTTCTGCAGGTGCCATTTTGTATGGCGGAATAAATATGGGCTAAGTGCCCGGAAGAAGGTCTATTTTGAAGTCAATTTTCCTTTCATGAGGAACTCCGAGAAAATCTTCTGGAAACACATCTGAATATTTATTTACTACAGGAACTGACTCAAGACTGGAAGTTTCTAAAATAGAGTCTCTGACTCGCACAAGATAATAGATACATCCCTTAGATATCATTTTTCTTGCCCTTATGTAGGAAACAAGTTGACCCTTGAAGGCTGAAGTACTACCTCTCCACTCTAGGACAAGTTCATTCCGAAACTAAAACTGGACAATTCTATTTCTACAGTTGACTGAGGCATAGAAGGAATAAAGCCAATCCATGCCGAGAATGACATCAAAATCGCTCATCTCTAATTTAACTAAGTCTGCTAAAGTGACTTTCTGAGATATCATAACTGGACAGTTCCTGTATACCCGCCGGGCTATGATAGATTTATCCACGAGGGTAGAGACTGAGAAAGGCTCTGCTAGAATTTTGGAACTAACTCTGAAATCAACTGCTATATAAGAAGTAACAAAAGACAAGGAAGCTCCTGGATCTAGAAAAGCGTAAACATGTATATGAAAGATTTCTAACATACCAGTGACCATATCAGGAGAATTTTCCCAATCCTATTGGGAATAAAGAGCATAGAGTCTATTTGGGCACTGCCCACTAGTGGCACTGGATGCGGCACCCTGCTGATTCGGGCGATCAGACTGAGATGGAAGACGATTATGTTGACCTTGGAAACCTAACTGAGGACAATCTTTAACTCTATGGTCTGGCTTGCCATATCCAAAACACACATCATTGCCAGCCCTGCAGACACCCTGATGGTTTTTGCCACAAGTATGATAAAGAGGATTGGTTCGGGAACTGCTAGCACTTCTCTGAGGTTTAGGGCCTGATGCCTTATTTTTATTATCGTCTCTGAATTTCGGCACTGGAGCACTGGTTAAGGATAAATCTGGAACTAAAGATTTCGAACATAACTAAGAACGGTTCCCACCCTCTGACTTAGGCTGAGCAAAGTGGAAGCTACCCGTTCTAGCTCTCTTATTCTGTTTTTATCTCTCCTTATTCTTCTTTTTCTCTATCCGATGAGCATAGATCATCAGCCTAGCTAAGTCTATCTCACTGATCAACATTGCGGTCCTATACTCTTTGACCACACTATCATTCACTCCAGACACAAACTTGCTCATTCGGGATCTGTTATCTACCACCACATAAGGAGCATATCTAGCTCATTGAGTAAACTTGAGAGAATACTCTTTCACTATCATATTGCCCTACTTCAGATTAATAAAGTCTAACACCTTAGCTTTTCTCAACTCTAGGGGAAAGAATCTATCTAGAAAAGCAGTGGCAAACTCCTCCCACTCTATGGGCCCTGCATCTACAACCCTCTTTGTTTTTGACTATTTGAACCAAGTGTGAGCCACATCCTGCAACTGATATGCAGCTAGCTCAACACTCTTACTAGCTGTCACCTCTATAATATTTGTAAACTTTTGCACCTTATCAAGGAATTCCTGAGGGTCCTCATCTGACTTAGACCCTGTGAAAGATGGAGGGTTCATTCGGGTGAAGTCCCGAATCCTGGCTGCTGCAGTATTGGCCACTGGGTTGGCCGAGATGGCAGTTGGACGTTTATTCTGAGCAACAACTGAATGAGCTAGGGTGGTGAAAGCTGCTCTGAACTCAGTGTGGGATACATGTTCACCCAAAGGATTTGGCCGAACGGGCTGAGGGGCTGATGGATCTCCCGTTCCTCTTTTCTGAGTCCTCTTTTGAGGCATTTTCTCTAGATGGAAGAGAAACTTGGATTAAAAAGAGTGTCTATATGGATCTCATGCTCACTCGTATGACATGAATACTGAAAGAAAAAAGAAACTGTTCCTAAAATATCTCGTAGTCTCCTGTCCATAAGTGTGGTGCGCTACACACCTATGCATAAAACTCTACTAGATGTGGCTTTAAGAATTCCTAGGACACTGTTGAACCTTAGACTCTGATACCAAGTTTGTAACGCCCCGAGTCTGTGCCTCAGATGCTATACAGTGCTCATAATCCCAAAGGACCACAAGCTGACCCATGACTGGTACCTGCTACAATAACTGAATAATAATACGATATAATACGGAATAATGGGCTGAAATTCCATAAGGTTCAAATAACTAAAATAAAACTGAAATAAGGTATCTCAGTACAAAACTGAACAACTATCTGAATATCTAGTCTAAAAAACCTCTAACTGAACTGTCTAAACTGTGTAGTTGATGGGATAATCCCCCAACTAACTCTATCTACTAAAATACTAAATGTGATGAGATAATGAAATAATATCCTCGAATGATAAGGACTCACTGCTAGTCTACTATTGCTGGCTGAATCTGAATCTATCTACGCATGATCGGGAACTTGAGCATTCAAACTTATCGTATAAAACACCATAGCGCAAGAGAAAAGTATGTGTCAGTACGTGTGAATGTACTGGTATGCAAAGTAAGGTAGGCTGAATGCAAAGGTTCACATGCATGAACTATAACTGACTGAATAACATGAACATGGTTGAGTGAAAAACACATGTATGAATACAGGAGATGTAACTGAAGTCATAATAATACTGTATACTGAATTTACTAGTAACATTGAAAACTGATAACTGATATATTGATACAGAGTGACCGTTTCTGACAGTCCTAATTTTGATGGAACTAGCTGAGTTTTGAACTGAGCTGAGTGACTGTATTTGACAGTCCTAAAATTTGTAGAACTATCTTAGTTATTTACTGATGACTGAAATTGGGAATGTAGGAGGTAATCATCTAACCGACATGCCTCTTTTTAACTGATTTGGGATCCAACCTGTAACCCCAGTTGTAATGGTGTCAATACCGTGCCATGGGTAAGGACAAGCTGAAAGTTACCATCACCTGTCAGATACTCTAATGAAAACGGTGGTACCCTCAACTGACAGGTTAAGCCACCTCATCAACCCTCATCTGGCGAGTTTGATGACTCAACCTATGTTGGCAACGTAGTTCTGGAATCCAAGGACTACTTCTAAGGATCACACCCTCTACTGGCAGGTGAGCCCTTAGCCCTGGGTTCACTCAGTGTTGAATCCTACTCCCAACTGAATAGACACTGAGCTAAGTATACTGGACTGGTATGGAATGAGTTTACTGAGTTCCGTTGACTGACGAAACACTACTGAACTCTGTTGACTGACTGAGTTTACTGAGGTCTGAACTAAATACTACTGAGTTTTCCTGAGTTCTGAGACTGGCTGAGAGTACTACTGATCTTGAAATGATTGAGATGGATTTTGTAACTGACACTGGCTCTAGGCACACAGCTAATTTGTAGTGTATTAAATACCCTTAGGACTCGATAGCATGAAAATAATAAGGCATGACAATTCTTGAATACTTGACAATAGTCAATCACTCACAATACAATTTATGAGGCATTTCATCAAACACTTTAAAGTCGTAAACTTGCACATAAATAGGAATGCATGCTAAAATGTCATTATTTCGTTAAACTAATCTTATGAACATTCCATCAAACACTTACAAGGCATAGCTTTATACTTGGGCATGAACAACAATTCTAATACATCATGACTACCATATTAATTCATAATTCAGGGGTTTCTACATAAGGAAATCAAAGTTCAACTTACATGCCACCATGATATCAAGAAATACATTAAAGATTTCAACTTGAAATACATACCATAACATCAACATGATTACATCTAAACTCACAACATGGACACCACAATTTTATGTTTTTAAAAGAAATTTCTTGAACTTCAAGGGTGGAAGGGAACCTTGGATGAACACTTTACATACCTTATTGCTTGAATTTGAAAAGATTGATGGTGAAATCTTTTGAATTTAATTTTTGGATTGATAGCCCTAGAATTTTATTCTTGGGGATTTTATGATTAATGATTGTATTTTACCTCTATAGGGGCTAAATTTCATGTTATGGGGGATTAAGAGCATGGAAAACAGACCCAATTACCCCTTGAGATGCAATTTTTAAAAGACTGAAAACTGGGTTACCGACGCGCAGGTTGATGCGGCGCATCGATGGCATCGACGCGACGCGTCGATGGCATCAATACGATTTCCAATGCGTCGCACCAAGTTAGCATCGACTTACTGGAATTTGACACTGGTAGCTGAGAAAAATATTAACCAACAAGATAGTCGATGCGACGCGCCATGATCGCGTTGGCTTACTATTTTGGGATTCCAAAGGAGCTTCAAACGAAGTTCAAAAAATTTAAAACTTGCCCGGGTTCACCTATTGATCTTCCTGATCTTGAATTATCTCAAATATAAACATCTTAAAGGGCATCAAGATTGCGAAGTAAGAGCGGCAACTTTTGAAGACTAAAATAAAACTAAGTCGAAATACTTAGCTAAATATTCTAAGTCTGGGACCCCTTGACAAGCTTAAATGACTTAATTAAGCTAGAAATTTTTCCGGGTCTTACAATAATCAATGAGTTAAAATTATTTGAATATGCTAATAATATTTTATTATATTATATGAGAGTTTTCATCAATTGGTGGCATGATTTAATAAGTTTATAAATAAATAATTATTATTCAAAATTTCACAAAATAAGATAGTGATAAATCCAATGGATTGTAATTAAATAAATTAAATGGATAAATTTTTTCCTTCACTTTATACGGGCTAAAAGGACAGTAATTAGATAAATTAAATAGGATTATTTCAAACTCTAAATTGCTAAATATATACTAAATTATCCCTTTACCGTATTGCTTAATGCACATAAATAATGCATAATTATTGATAAAAAGCACATATTTTCAACTGCAAAGTTGTAATATTTTTGCCCTGAAATTTTATCGGTTCACGATGTCTTCAAGAGAGCAGGATTACTTCAATGACAAATATAATTTCTTTTTGATATTTGAGATGATTGAGACATTTTTTGTGTTGAAACAAAAAAAAATGAACAAGGACAAGAATATGAAAGAGTTCAAGGGGTCCAATTCATTTATATAATAGGGTTGGCAGAAATGTGACAATTGGAGGTCTGTACGTTTTGATCGTTAACACACGAGTATCGATCATACTAATGATTTATCATATACATAAAGAGTGATCTAGATAGTATTGTGATCTATAATCGATCTTTGTGATTTGGTGTTATACCCTCTCTTGGTACGACCTAAAAGGATTGTAATTTTAAATAAATTGTAATTGGAGCTTCCTAAAATTCACAAGTACCGGACATTCAATGGATAGTAGACTATACGAATGGTATATCATCTACTGATATCATTTTTGATGAAATATATTATCTAGTATACTATTAATTATTCTATGCATCTATATGTGACTGTTAAACAGGTATACTATCGGTCAATTGAATATATTAACAAGTACGATAGGATTAAAAATAAATAAAATAAAATAACATCATTTAAACAAAACAAAAAACTAAATCACAATATATAAGAGTCCACAACAATTGAAGACATGATCTAACGAGTAAGAAAAAGTGATGCTTGTGAATGTTCTTATGACAAGTAATGTTTGAGAATAAGTAGCCCTTCTCAAAACATATGTTTGTTCTGAGTCATTGATTTTTACTATCATTGCTCTTACTTATATTCATATGATCTTGTGTTAAATTATTGTGTACTCTTATATGATGTGATTTAGTTGTCCTACAATGCTTGAATGATTTTATTTTATTTTATTTTATTTTATTTTATTTTATTTTATTTATTTCCTCTCTTTTTAGTCTAGGACCCGTTGACAAGCTTAAATGACTGAATTAAGCTAGAAATTTTGCGGGGTCTTACAATAATCAATGAGTTAAAATTATTTGAATATGCTAATAATATTTTATTATATTATATGAGAGTTTTCATTAATTGGTGGCATGCTCTAATAAGTTTATAAGTAAATAATTATTGTTCAATTTTTTTCACAAAATAAGATAGTGATAAATCCAATGGATTGTAATTAAATAAATTAAATGGATAAATTTTTTCTTTCACTTTATACGGGCTAAAAGGATAGTAATTAGATAAATTAAATAGGATTATTTCAAACTTTAAATTGCTAAATATATACTAAATTGTCCCTTTACCGTATTGCTTAATGCACATAAATAATGCATAATTATTGATAAAAAGCACATATTTTCAACTGTAAAGTTGTAACATTTTTGCCTTGAAATTTTATCGGTTCACGTTGTCTTCAAGATATCAGGATTACTTCAATGACAATTATAATTTCTTTTTGATATTTGAGATGATTGAGACATTTTTTGTGTTGAAATGAAAAAATTGAACAAGGACAAGAATATGAAAGAGTTCAAGGGGTCCAATTCATTTATATAATTGGGCTGGCAGAATTGTGACAACTGGAGGTCTGTACGTTTTGATCGTTAACACATGAGTATCGATCATACTAATGATTTATCATATACATAAAGAGTGATCTAGATAGTATTGTGATCTATAATCGATCTTTGTGGTTTGGTGTTATACCCTCTCTTTGTACGATCTAAAAGGATTGTAATTTTAAATAAATTGCAATTGGAGCTTCCTAAAATTCACAAGTACCGGACATTCAATGGATAGTAGACTATACGAATGGTATATCATCTACTGATGTCATTTTTGATGAAATATATTATCTAGTATACTATTAATTATTATATGCATCGATACGTGACTGTTAAATAGGTATACTATCGATCAATTGAATATATTAACAAGTACGATAGGATTAAAAGTAAATAAAATAAAATAACATCATTTAAACAAAACAAAACAACTAAATTGCAATATATAAGAGTCCACAACAATTGGAGACATGATCTAACGAGTAAGAAAAATTGATGCTTGTGAATGTTCCTATGAAAAGTAATGTTTGAGAATAAGTAGCCCTTCTCAAAACATATGTTTGTTCTGAGTCATTGATTTTTACTATCATTGCTCTTACTTATACTCATATGATCTTATGTTCAATTGTTGTGTACTCTTATATGATGTGATTTAGTTGTTCTACAATGCTTGAATGATTTTATTTTATTTTATTTATTTCCTCTCTTTTTAGTCTGGGACCCCTTGACAAGCTTAAATGACTGAATTAAGCTAAAAAAATTGTGGGGTCTTGCAATAATCAATGAGTTAAAATTATTTGAATATGCTAATAATATTTTATTATATTATATGAGTGTTTTCATTAATTGGTGGCATGATCTAATAAGTTTATAAATAAATAATTATTATTCGAAATTTTTTCACAAAATAAGATAGTGATAAATCCAATGGATTGTAATTAAATAAATTAAATGAATAAATTTTTTCCTTCACTTTATACGGGCTAAAAGGAAAGTAATTAGATAAATTAAATAGGATTATTTCAAACTCTAAATTGCTAAATATATACTAAATTGTCCATTTACCGTATTGCTTAATGCACATAAATAATGCATAATTATTGATAAAAAGCATATATTTTCAACTGCAAAGTTGTAATATTTTTGTCCTGAAATTTTATCGGTTCACGATGTCTTCAAGATAGCAGGATTACTTCAATGACAAATATAATTTCTTTTTGATATTTGAGATTATTGAGACATTTTTTGTGTTGAATTGAAAAAAATGAACAAGGACAAGAATATGAAAGAGTTCAAGGGGTCCAATTCATTTATATAATAGGGTTGGCAGAAATGTGACAACTGGAGGTCTGTACGTTTTGATCGTTAACACACGAGTATTGATCATACTAATGATTTATCATATACATAAAAAGTGATATAGATAGTATTGTGATCTATAATCGATCTTTGTGGTTTGGTGTTATACCCTCTCTTTGTATGACCTAAAAGGATTGTAATTTTAAATAAGTTGCAATTGGAGCTTCCTAAAATTCACAAGTATCGGACATTCAATGGATAGTAGACTATACGAATGGTATATCATCTACTGATGTCATTTTTGATGAAATATATTATCTAGTATACTATTAATTATTATATGCATCGATACGTGACTGTTAAATAGGTATACTATCGATCAATTGAATATATTAACAAGTACGATAGGATTAAAAGTAAATAAAATAAAATAACATCATTTAAACAAAACAAAACAACTAAATCGCAATATATAAGAGTCCACAACAATTGGAGACATGATCTAACGAGTAAGAAAAAGTGATGCTTGTGAATGTTCTTACGACAAGTAATGTTTGAGAACAAGTAGCCCTTCTCAAAACATATGTTTGTTCTGAGTCATTGATTTTTACTATCATTGCTCTTACTTATACTCATATGATCTTGTGTTCAATTGTTGTGTACTCTTGTATGATGTGATTTAGTTGTTGTACAATGCTTGAATGATTTTATTTTATTTTATGTATTTTCTCCCTTTTTAGTCCTATTTTACTTGTTCATATATTGACTCGGTCGATCGTAGATTTGTTTAACATTCATGTATCGATACATAAACTAATCTATAATATGTAAGTACAAAATAGACCTAAACGTCTATTACAGATCATAAATGTGATAGATACAATATATCGTTAGAGGTCTAGCATCAATCAATATGAATATATTGGCAAGCCCCCATATGACTAAAAATAAAAAAATTAAATTAAGTTAAATTAAATTAGTTAACATCATTCAACCATTGAAAAACAATCAAATCACATCATATGAGAGTACACATCAATTGAACACACGATCAATTAAGTATAAGTAAGAGTAATGATAGTAAGAATCAATTATTCAGAACAAACATATACTTTGAGAAGGACTACTTGTTCTCAAACATTACTTGTCATAAGAACACTCACAAACATTACTCTTCGTTACCCATTAGATTATGTGTTCAATTGGTGTGGACTCTTATATGTTGTGATTTAGTTATTTTGCATCGCTTGAATTATGTTATTTTATTTTATTCCCCCTCTTTAGTTCTATTGTAGTGATTTAGGATAATTGTATGCCTTAAATATCACTTAATCATGTTCAAAAGTGATATGGACTCATAATTGATGTAGCTAAATGGCATTACATTAAATGGTGTTAATTGGCCTACTTTAATTTAATTTAATTCAATTTCTTTCTTTTTAGTGATAATTTTAAACTTTTCATATATTTGGTCGGTCGATCGTAGACCTTCATATTTGTCAAGTATTGATGCGCACAATAATCTATAATATATTGTATGATTTATTATACCAATAATGACATCAACAGATGATAAACCATAAAGATAGTCTATTATGTGTTGAATGTTCTGAACTTGTCAATTTTAGGATGATCATTTTAATTAAATGTGCAGATTTAAAATAATTTTAGGATTTATGAATTACAGGGGAAAAATTCCTCTCCCATTCATCATGTAACTAATGAAAAAGTTGTTTGAATCACAACTTAAGCCTCCGATCTTCATTACGCTTGCAATCATGTCATTGCAACTTAATTCTCCGCTTTCCATTACGTTTTTTACCATATCGGTGTATGAACCATTGCGGAGAACAAAAATGGATATTGTCTCTTTAGACACAAATTTTCATATCCAACATTTAGGAGTCTTCTCCCATTCACCCAAAAATTCACCATCAACTACTACGTATATCATAGTAGGCATAGTATAGCTAGATGATTGTATTGAATAGACTCAAGCAACGATTTATGAGCCTAGACTTAATAGGTTGTAGTCGTTTCTACTTACGAGATTTCTGGATATTGTTTTTATCAGAATTAACCTAGACACTTTTTCGATGATCACCGAAATAATGCAATAGATTAGAGCTTTGAAACAAGTTAAGGAGTGTTGGAATGCTGTTACTGAGCCTAGAATCGATTTTTAAAAAGTGGAACTGGTTTTTAAGTTTTTTGACTGAAAATGAATGAAAATGTGGAATAAAAATAGAGAAATGGCTTAAAACAATGGAAGTAATGTCA
Source organism: Capsicum pubescens (assembly GCA_030864215.1). Taxonomy (NCBI): domain Eukaryota; kingdom Viridiplantae; phylum Streptophyta; class Magnoliopsida; order Solanales; family Solanaceae; genus Capsicum; species Capsicum pubescens. The sequence continues at coordinate 78,507,378 of CM061541.1, read as the reverse complement.
GTTTTCGATAAATGCCAAAAAAATCGCCAAAAAATTAATGAAAAATTGCCTAAAAATCACGTAAAAATCACGAAAAATTTTCCTAAAAATAGCTGGAAAATTAGCTTCATTGAGAAGCTTGTGGATTTTTTTAATTTAATATTTAATATTTAATATTTATTTTTGATACGGACTAAAGTGTATTTTATAAAACATAAGGGTTGAAGTGGAAGTGGGACTAAAGTGCACGTTTTTAAATTTGTGCTAGAGTTGACACTTTTTTTGTGGTCCAATTAGGGTGTCTCTTTTTTCACTTTTGTTAGACTAGTGTCTCTTTGTCAAAATGAGTTTGACAAAGTGACTAAATTATCAACTCTCCTATATTAGTGAACTATCCATTTTATTTCATATAGTTCACTATCCATACAGGGCACAATTGTAGTTCACTATCCATATAGGGCACTATTATTAGTGCACTATCGATTTGCATAAAGATAGCACTATTTTTTCACATAGTGCATTATCTGTTATAAATATATTACCATATATAGTGAATGTCTACTTTACCATACATAGTGAATGTCTACTTTACCATATATAGTGAATATCTATTTATGGAAAAGTTAGAAATCCCAAGATTAGTTTTCCCCTATAAATAAAGGGGGTTTTCCTTCATTGTAATTAACTCCTCAAGAATCACCATGAGAAATAAAGAATTATCCTCTCTTCTCTCTCTATTTTGCTTGTATTTACTTTATAATTCATAACAGGTTATCAGCACGAGACTCTACCAAAACAAGATGAGATTATAAATCTAAAAGTAATTTCAAGGTTAGTAATTCCTTATGTTATTTGTCTTTTGCTACTAATGATATAATTATTGTTGGATTTGAGGAAATATAATTGGTTTGGACCACTTATGCTTTTAATTTTTTCATGAAGAACAATATTGTTAAGAGATGTGATGATGAATTAAGTCTTATTAAGAGGGTATGACATTGGGTTACAAGTTTCAATGCACCATGATGATAAGATGTTGGATTCAAGTCTCATCGATTTTTGTCTAAGACACCTTTATATGGACAAGACGTTAAGTTTGAATCTCAATGCATCATATTGATGATATTATGATGGCTAAGACAAAATAATATGTATTTCATTAAAAGTCATGAAACATGTCCTATTGTATATGCTCCATTCCTGAGGTGAATATGGTAGCAGTACATAACATGTCTGAAAGAAGACAAGTAGTTGAATGAATGCACATAAATGTGAGAAAGTGAAAAATACATTTTCACAGGCTTGCATGTCTCGATCTTGAAAAAGTTCTAAGCTATTGTAATTTGATATACTTAACGCACGATTATATTCCATTCTTGGAGAATGAAAAATTATTTTAAGTACAAATTCGTTCGCTAAGGTGAATGTGATAATATTTAGTAAAAGTATATCAATACAAACATGCATTTGATTGTGATGGTATCACAACTCACCTTCGAAAGAGGTAGAATAACTGAGAAGAGCTATTTTGAAATCTAATTCTAAAGTAGTAAAGCTAAAATTTATTCATGTAATAGTAAATCTGAAATTTACTAAAGTAAAAGGTACATGTCATGGTAAACTTAGAGTTTGCTAGAATAAAAATTCATCAAATTGACATGAACGATTGTGACATCTCAAAGATGTACATACTGAGTATTGAACATATATTGAAGAATTAGAAAATTCTTCATTACTTTTGATGTTGCTTGTTCTCATGATAAATTGGTTGGACCAACTAATTTTGGGATTGGATTATTAAAATCTGAAAAGTATAAAAGGTGAATAAGTGCCCGTTCACCCGTCATGTAATCTGTTAAGATGCATCGATATAAGATGATCACTTATTCGTTTATTGTCAACCTGCAGTTTGACATTCATAAAGTTGCTTTCTCAACAAAATTGAGATAAGAGTATAACTTTCAGATTGTGTAATCAAGACAATTCATCTTGATGATGATGGTTTGGCATGGAATGCCTTTAATAAATAGCTAAATCATTACTAATGAGAACAAAGCTTCATGTGTTTGTATGAAATATGATATGTTGCATACAATAACACTTGTATGCATTAGACCAATAAATTATGATTATTTCTTTCCTCTTAATTGGTTCAAGGTCAAGAACCGACTATTCCATCTAATAATTTTGATGTGCGGCGTACGATTAATAAATTTACCATAACGCACAAAGATGGATTCCTCAAAGAAGATAGAGGATGTATGTTAGTTTTTTTAACAAAAGGGAGATATTATAAGCAACTATGAAATATGTTAAGAATTATCATCAGATCCTCATTCAGAAGATAATTCAAGTCAAATGACAAATGCATCTCATATTTAAGCTGCAAGTGCTTCTATTTTGTGTTCATAAAGGACAAAGTCTATGCATGCGTAAAGCGTGGTAGATCAATCGGTTCTATATAAAATAATTCTTGAAAATGATAAGGAGTAAATAATCATAATAAGAAGGTAATGCGCTCTTGAATAGAATATGGCATAACACTTCATGAAACCTTATGAGAGGTTCAGGTACCTGAAAATAAAGAAACGATGAGACCTCCAAATGTTATATCACACTGTTAACCGATACGAAATGAAATATCATTAATATCTTTGATACAATATTGGCTCAATATTGTGAAAGATTACAGGATCTGAATTCTATGTGTATTTCAGCATGCTGACATAGAAACATTTATCAAGTGGCGTGAAAGGATGCATCTTGGTAAGTATAAAACTTATTTGATTTGCAGTCCAAATACTTGAATATGTCACTCATGTAATGTTGAATATTGTCACTTGAAAAAATTTATATGAAAACTTTTCAAAGGATTCAAAATGTTTGAAGCATATAAAAGCTTCTGGGAAACTTATTTATAATTCTTATATTGTATAAGCTTATAGCTTGAAAATTATTGAAACTTTTGGAGAGTTTTCAAAAGCAATAGATTATTTGCTGAAATGAGAAATATACTAATTTGGATTGGTTATGAAGTAGTATATATTAGTGCAATTGGTGCACTCATGTATCTTGCAAATACTACAAGGTTTGATATAGCCTTTTTCAGTTAATTTGTTAGCAAGGTATAGTTCTGCTCCTACTAAGAGACATCGGAATGTGATCAAACATATGAGCTTATTTTATTCTAAAGATTGTAGTCTCGATCTTATTGGTTATGCTGATGTTGGGTGCTTATCTGAGCCGTATAAAGCTTGATCTCAAATAAGCTATATGTTCACATGTGGGGATACTGCCATATCTTGGAGATAGACAAATCAGTCTATCTATCCACTTCATCGAACCATGCTAGGATAATAGCTATTCATGAAGCAAATCGAGAATTAGTACGGTTGAGATCCATGATACATCTCATTCAAAAAAATATGGTGTGAAATGTGACAATGTACCCATAATTTTATACGGAGATAATTTAGCATGCATAACACAACTTAAGGGAGGATTCATAAAATGATATAGAACGAAGCACACTTTATCAAGGCTTTTCTATATACATGAGCTCCTAAAGAATGGTGATATTTTCGTGTAGCAGAATCGTTCAAGTGACAATGTGGTTGATTTATTCACCAAGTTTCCTTCAATTGCAACTTTCAAGAAGATGGTGTACAAGATCGGGGATGTTCTCATTAGGGGGAGTTAATACACGTTGTACTCTTTTTCTCTTACGAAATTTCATCTCACTGGGTTTTCCTTGTAAGATTTTTAATGAGGTAGCCTGTATGCGTATTGTTAGAGATGTTAGAGATGCGTACTCTTTTTCCTTCACTAGATTTTTTTTCACTGAGTTTTTTCCAGTAAGGTTTTAACGAGGCACATTATCTATCAATTAGACATTCAATGGGGAGTGTTATAAATATATTACCATGTATAGTGAATGTCTACTTTACCATACATAGTGAATGTCTACTTTACCATATATAGTGAATATCTATTTATGAAAAAGTTAGAAACCCCAAGGTTAGTTTTCCCCTATAAATAAAGGATTTTTTCCTTCATTGTAATTAACTCCTCAAGAATCCCCATGAAAAATAAAGAAGTCTCCTCTATTCTTCTTGTATTTACTTTATATTTCATATCATTATCTATTTTTTATTAATTGTTTTTTTTATCTAATTTTTCATATATTGCACTATTTTAGTACACTGTATTTTTTTATTCAGTATATTTTTTTTTTTGCATTATCTAATATTTTAATGCACTATCTATTTTTTTTTAATACAACAACCTAAATTTTCTATTTTGTATATACTAAATATACACTTTGTTCTATTATACTAAATTTGCACTTTCTTCAATTTTTTTATATAATGTACTAAATTTTTGGACTGTTTAAATTTTATATAGAAAATAATCCTATTTTTATTTATCATGATTTACAAATTGGTGAACACATTGTTGTCGAAGAAATATTATATACAAATATTAAACACTACATAAATTTAGTGCCCTATATCAAAAAATTGAACAAAGTGCAAATTTAATATTATAGATTAAAGTGTTAATTTAGTATGTATAAAATAAAAAATTTAAGGTGTTGTATGAAAAAAATAATGCATTAAAATATTAAATACTGCACGAAATGAAACAAAATAGATAGTGCATTAAACATTCACAACATATGAAAAAATTAGACAATAAAAAATAACTAATGAAAAAAGTAGAGCGCATTATATGAAAAAAATAGTGTTATTTTTGCGCACTATATGAAAATAAAATTTATAATACATTATATGAAATAAAATGGATATTGCACTATATTTGTGCGTTATATGAAATAAAATGAATAGTGCACTATATTAGATATGAAATAAATGAGATAGATGAAAAAATGAGTAGTGCAATATTTTTGGTGCATTATATAAAATAAAATGAATAGTGCTTTGTATGAAATAAATTAGATGACGCAGTGCACTAAATGAGAAAAAAAGAATAGTGCACTATATGAAAAAATGAATAGTACGCTAATATGAAATAAATTAGATAGTACACTATACGAAAAAAAGATAATAGTGTCCAAAAATAGTTCACTATTCTCTTTTGATGTCGTTAATTCATTTCGTTGAAAAAAAGTATATAGTGCAAAAACAAATGCACTGAGACTATTTTAATTTTCTTTTATATCAATAACATATTTGTGTTTTTTTAAAAATTCATCAAGACATATTTTGGTTGTATGCAGCGTTCGAGAGCTTGTATGCGGGGTTAGAGGAGAAAGGCGGAGAAAAAAGGTTGTTTAGGCTTGCTAAGGCTAGGGAGCGGAAGGGTCGTGACCTTGATCAGGTAAAGTGCATTAAGAGGGAAGATGGTTGTGTTCTGGTGGAGGATGTTCACATTAAGAAGAAATGGCAAGAATACTTTCATAGACTTCTGAACGAGGAGGGGGATAGAGGTTTTGAGTTAGAGGAGATGGAGCACTCGAAGAAGAGCCATGATTTCTGTTACTGTAGGCATTTTAAGGTTGAGGAGGTTAGAGAGGCTATTTGTAGGATGCGGAGAGGTAGGGCGACGGGCCTTGATAAAATTCCGGTGGATTTTTGAAAGTTTGTTGGTGGGGCAAGCCTAAGGTGGTTGACTGATTTGTTTAACGATATTTTCAAGACTGCGAGAATTCTTGAGGCTTAGAGATAGAGTACGATAATTTTGTTATATAAAAACTAGGGTGACATTTAGAGTTGTAACAATTATAGGGGTATTAAGTTGTTGAGTTACACTATGAAGATTTGAGAGAGAGTGGTTGAGCGGAGATTGAGGAGGATCGTGTCCGTTTTGGAGAATTAGTTTAGATTTATGCCTGGTCGCTCGACGACAGAGGTAAACCACTTGGTGAGGAGATTGGTGGAGCAGTATAGAGAAAGGAAGGGGGACTTACACTTGGTGTTCATTAACCTGTAAAAGGCGTATGATAAAGTTCCAAAAGAGGTTATTTAGAGATGCTTGGAGGTGAGAGGGGTTCCAGTGACATACATCAGAGCTATTAAGGACATGTACGGTGGAGGAAAGACCATAGTGAGGACTGCGGAAGGAGACTTAGAGCATTTTCCGATTGAGACGGGGCTGCTCAGGATTCGACTCTTAGTTCATTTCTTTTTACGTCGGTGATGGACGTGTTGACACGGAGTATTCAAGGTGAGATGCCTTGGTGTATGCTATTTGCGGATGATACAGTGCTGATAGACGAGAAGCGGAGGAGTGTGAATGGCAAATTGGAGGTTTGGAGGGAAACCCTTGAGTCTAAGGATTTCAGGTTGAGTAGGTCCAAGATGGAGTATTTGGAATGCAAGTTTAGTGACTTGAGGCAGGAGGATGATGTGGTGGTGAGATTGGATTCCCAAGATGTTTGTAAGAGGGATAGTTTTAAGTATCTTGGGTCTATGATTCAGGGGAATGGTGAGATTGATGAAGATGTCGTTAAACTATTAGAGCGGGCTGGATGAAGTGGAGGCTTGCCTCAAGAGTGTTGTGTGATAAGAGGGTTCCCCTTAAGCTTAAAGGCAAATTCTATAGAGTGGCAGCCCGTCCGACAATGTTGTATAGAGTGGAGTGTTGGCCAGTCAAGCACTCCCACATCCAAAAATTGAAAGTGGCAAAAATGAGAATGCTATGTTGGATGTGTGGGCTTACTAGAGGGGACAGGGTTAGGAATGATATTATCCGGGAGAAGATGGGAGTGGATTTGGTGGAGGACAAAATGCGAGAAGGAAGGTTGAGATAGTTTGGGCATGTGATGAGGAGGGACGCGGGTGCCCCAATCCGTAGGTATGAGAAGCTAGGATTTGATGGCTTCAGGAGGAGTAGAGATAGGCCGAAGAAGTACTGGAGAGTGGTGACTAGACATGATATGGAGCAGCTTCAGCTTACTGAGGACATAACCCTAGATAGAAAGGTGTGGAGGTCGCGGATAAAGGTAGAAGGCTAGTGAGAGTGTGTGGGTTGTAGTAAGCAGTCAGGAGGGATCTGCTGTAGCTGGGTTAGTATTCTTAGAAATGTGTACACAGGTGTCTTTGGTTTGTGAGTGTGTGATACTAATAGGTAGGTGTCCTATTCCTTATTTCTTAGTTCCTATTTTCTTTTTTGTGTTGCCTTATTTCTCGTATTTTGTATTTCTCTAATTTCTATTTCAATATTTCTTACGCCTTATTTTGTTACGTCATCCATCCACTTGTTTATTATTCCTTATCTTGAGTCGGAGGTCTATCGGAAACAACCTCTCTACTTCTTCGGAGATAGCAGTATGGACTGCGTATATCTTACCCTCCCCAGACCCCACTTTGTGGGAATACACTGGGTATGTTGTTGTTGTTAAAGACATATTTTGGTTCAACACTCTTTCCAATAAGCTTCCCATTAGGGTTGGCTAATCTTTCTTTTTTAACTGATTTTAGGACAGATTGATTTAAAAGTGGGCGATCAAAATATGCCCACACTTTAAATAAATGACATTACTATGTCATGAAAAGTAATCAAAATAAACTTGGTATACTTTTTTTGTGGACTATATACTTTTTTTTCTAAATGGAATCAGGTTAACGACGTCAAAAGTGGATAGTGCACTATTTTTATACACTATTCATTTTTTTTTTCATATAGTGCACTATCTAATTTCATACAATATACTATTTTAATGCACTATTTATTTTTTCATATAATATATAATGTATAAAATAAGTACACTATAAAAAAAATTGTAGATAGTGCACAAAAATACTCCACTATGTGCTTTTAACCTAATCTCTGAATCTCAATTTTTCTCCTTTTTAGGGCGATTCTTTAAATTTAATTTGGATAGGAGTATTTTGTTACACTAGCGAATCAAGGCAGGCGACACTTATAAGTGATAAATTTCACAAAGTTTTGATGGTGATTTTGGAAAGGGTTTGAGTTTTGTTTTTCTTTTTTACAAATAGAGATTTGATTTTGGGGAGGAAGACTTCCAATTATCAGCAAGTCTTTGAGGAGCATCTGTACGAATTTTTCTTGTTTGCTGACACCAATATATTTTCCTTTGTTTCCTCCCCAAATGCCACAAAATGTGATAATGTATTGGATTAATTCAACAAAAATAAAGGAAAAATAATCCTTAAATCTAATTAAAAACAATTGTAAAGCAAACAAAAGAAGTTGCAATGAAAATAATCTTATCCCTAAGAAAAACATTAAGAATTCATTGAACACAAGAAAATGGAAACTCTTCTTTTTTATAATTTAGGCACTTGATTTTTAGAGGTTAGGTTAAAAGGATATAGTGTACTATTCAACTTTTTATAGTGCACTTATCTCGTACACTATATATTACATGAAAAAAATAGATAGTGCACTAAAATAGTGTACTATATGAAATAAATTAGATAGTGCACTATATGAAAAAAAAAATGGACAGTGTACAAAAATAGTGCACTATCCACTTTTGACATCGTTAACATCATTCCGTTAAAAAAGGTATATAGCGCACAAAAAATGCACTAAGCTTATTTTGATTACTTTTTATATCCATGACATAGTTGTGTCATTTATTTAAAGTGTGAGCATATTTTGATCGCCCACTCTTGCTTTGATATCATTGAGAAGTTGTGTCCATAACTCTAAAGTAGTGGAATATAACTGATTGTATCAAAGAAAAATCAATCATTTGTTGGATGCTCTGTAAAATTTTATTCTTTACTCTTTTCGTCCAACAATACTTGCCCACTATTGACGTAGCACACATATTAAGAAACAATAAATACTAGGACTGATGTTACTATATCACTCTTTAAATATCATAAATTTAATACCTTGGAAAATGCATTGACCGATGAGTAATATTTAAAATAAGGGTAAAATGTAGAGAACATGGTAAATAATATAATAATTTTTCAAACTGAACAAGTATTGTTGGATGTCTATTTTTAGTATAGTAGACAAGTAATGTTCGACAGAGGGAGTATTTATTTTATTCAACACTTAAATAATATTTTAAAAACTTCATTCGTATTTGCTAAGGCGGATCCATAATTGTCACAATCCATTTTCTTGGGTCATGATGACACCTACTATAATCCAGAAGTAGGTAAGTCAACTCATTAGCCCAAAACAACGAGTAACGAGATGATAAGAAAAGTGCATATGAAAACAAAACAAAAAGGAGAAATAAAATTAGTAGAAAGTAAATCCTCCCTAAAACTTAGTGAGGTCAGTACAAGAGCCATTAACAAAACAAGAGTACAAGGCACAACATAATGTATGGACACAAAACTGTCATTAAAATACAAATAAAGATCAGCTCAACAAAAGAGAGAGAGCAAGAATGATTCTGGATGCTAGGAGCTCACTCCAAGTCTCCAATCCACGGCAACTCCACATGATGCAAATGTCAGCATCAAGAACTTGTAATATGATCTGTAGGGTCTACAAGTATAGTATGATGCCAAACACGAGCTACTCAGTAGGCTTCAGCTGATTGAGCTACAAAGCTAATACAAGTATAAATAAAATGTAAGGCAAAAATACATATAACTAGCAACTAACTAAGAAATGAAACACAATAAGGATAACTGAGAAATAATGGCAACTACTACACTCTACCAATAACCAGGAAAGAGGGTGTGATAACCTAAGTAGCTAAATAATATAGTATAGTAGTACAAAAGAAGAGATATACAATAATAGTATGAAGAAATAGATATATACTAGTAGTACGAAGAAAAGGGTATATACAATAGTAGTCCGAAAGAAGAAAGTCATATACCATATGAATAACTAAACACGATGGTTTCTACCTGAGGGAGTTAGCCTAACAACCTAAATATCACGAGGATTACAGTATCAAGAAGAGAGCTAGCTCTAGTATAATCAGAACGTTATGAATAACCAGAAGATAGTCTAATAATAATAAAGCTCACCATAATAAAGATGAAAAAAAGCTTGAAAGCATACCCAAAACTTCAGGTACCAATCCATAACGAGCTTTCCCCAAACTATACAATAGTATCCAAAAAATAACTTGATCGGTTAGGCGGGACAAACAATCAACTAATGAGCCTCCATAAGCCTGGAAGGTACAAATAATCATTCAACAATAGCAAACATAACCTATACCTATCCATCCCCCCATAAGACCAATATATACAAGTGCAAAATAATTATACTAGTGATAAATAATGCATAAGAATGGGTGAATGCAATGTGAATACAATATTATCATACCAACTGAGTGTAATAACATACCAAGAATATACACCTTCTTTGACTCGCCAGATTATAAGGCAGGACCGATGGGGTATCCCCTCTTCCGGCTGTGGTTCCCAGACAGAGGGACCCATAAGGGACTTGAGATATCCGTATATACTGCATGTCCCAACCCAGAACTTTCAATAATCAATGATAAACAATTTTCTTTGTCTAGTATCAGAGAGATGTAAGAATATACAAATGTGCTCAACATCAATTCAAGACTAAATAAGTAGAAACCTATAAATGAATTCATCACTCGAGATCGTATCTGGGACTAAAATTGTAGAACTATGTATAAAGGGTCGGAATCTCCCTTGACTGAAGTAAGTAAATAGTGGAAAAGAGTTGATCAAGGGTTGTATTCCTTTCGTGAAACTTGGTACTTTAGGCATGTTACTCTTCCCTCATTGTTAATTTATTAAAAACATATATTTTAAAGAATTATTCATGAGATATAGATATTGGTTTTGAAACAAGGATTGAGGGTTTTGAATGCTTGTTGTGGAACAATGTTTTCCCATAGTCTACATATGATTATTCATGCTTTAAACGTGGTTTTGAACTTGTGGGTGCATGGGTATGGTGAATAAACTAGGTCCCCAAACTTATGACTTTTGAAGTGGTAATGACCTCAGCCCCATATTATGAAATTGGTTTTAGTTATGAGAAATGTAGGAATTGAATTATCCTTGAACTATTGCATAATGGTTTTAAATTTGACCTTATGGGATTTGTGTTTTCACAAGCTATGGTATAATTTAAACAAGGGGGTTGTGAATTTACCAATTGATGTAATTATTTTGGCATGTTGTTGTTACCTTGCAAGTGTAGTTTCTATGACGATACCAATAATTCATGCCTTAATGTGAAATATGGTTCAATAAATGGGACTTTGTGATAAATGTTTTTAATTGGGCTTTAATGAGGGTTGTGTAGCCGAGTCATGAAAGTGGAGGCCTGAGAGACCAATACTGGAAGCTACAATTACTGACACAAGGGTTTATATGATCGAGTGATTCGAGTCCCCTTATATTATTATCATATGCTTGGGAGGTTCGAATCCCCTACATATCATTACATGATTTGGTTCTATTATCACTTTGATATGCAGGGAGGTTCGAGTCCCCCATAGTGCATATGTACACCCTTTGGTTCGTGCGGCCACATACACTAGGGCCCTACTAGCTGGGGGGAACTGGGCCCATAAAACTTATGGGTGCCTTTGTGTGTGTATATATATAAATATATGTGTGTGTTGTGTGTGTGTATATATGCATTTGATTATGTGCATTGATTTTGAATGATTTTGAATTATTAATCATGGCACTATGTTATCCTTATCCCTAAGTACCATGCTAGTGTTCACCGCACTAATAGTCTTCGAATGGTGTAGCCCCGCGCGATGCAGGTTCGAAGGCAAGTGTACTTTTTTTGCACAGAGTTAGGTGAATCGGCTCGGTTCGTTGGTTCATTATGTTGTGGCGAAGTGTTGAGCTTTCATTTCCAGGAAGGCTTAGGTATTTCACCAACTTTCATTCTTAAATTTGAAGTTGATAGTTTCTTTCATTATCATTAACATTATTATTTTCATTCTCATTTCCATCTATCAGAGTAGGGGACATTTCCCGACTAAGACTGGTTTTTGGTTCTTATGTTAGAAGGCTTTGTTGGATTACTGTGGATGTTGGGTGATATTGGTCAGTTGTCTAACCGGTCATCGGGTGTAGGCATGTTTTGAATTTTCTTAAGCTTGTTGCAAGCTATCTTGTTATATGATTGGAATTCATCCGACATTAGGGGATATTATGTTTGGTTTGGTTAGGTGCAGGGGGTAATCTCTGGTCCACCTGGGACTTGAGAAATCCGTCGCGGCCAGGCCCTGGTTCGGGTCGTGACAATAGGAGACCTCATACCATTGGGAGAGTTTAACTGAGGAAATTCATTGAAATAATAAAGTACTACTCCAATCCCTACACTAAGGATTCTAGTGTCAACCTGAGGTCATAGCAGGTAGATTATCAAGCTCAACATAACCCTATAACTATAACAGACATTCTAGGCTAAGGCTCTGATTATAATTCTATTCTATAATCCCCTAAGCAGGTCAAATCAAGATACAAATATCTATAAACATGTCCTATAACCCCACCTAGCATACAATTGACTCAATATAATCTCATATAGAAGAATAAATTGTCGCCTACCTCGTAGTCGAACAACAATCTCAAATAGTCCATAAATTACTCGTCTCTACACCTTGAATGCTGAATGATGTTGCACTATCAAAATCATAATCTACATATTAATATAAGTAAAACGAGACCTATATTGCAATATAAAACTCACGAGTCAAAAATAGTTTCGTTGGGTTTGCTAACAAAATTTCCAAATTGAATCCATCACGAGGTCTCTCAAAGGGACAAGAAAAATATGCTAAAAAATTGAGCACAAATGGAGTCCCAATTAGGGCTTAAAACAACCCCTAAAGCTTAGGAAAAACAAGAGTAAAATCGATAATTAAATGGATAATTAGTGTAGAAATTACAGGATAATGATGGAAAAATGATCACTAATATGTCCCCGACTTAATCCTAGCTCCAAATTATAATTTCCCACAAGTTCTTAAGCTTTCAAGTTTAATAATGGTACAAAAAAGATAGAAAATGAAAAATATTTGGGGAAGCCAGTACAATATAGGGACAAGGGTCCTTCATACGAATGTGGGACCCAAACCGTAAGTGCGGAACCCCACCAACATGACCCATCACGAATGCGAGGGGTCCTTGGCAAATGCAACGAAGAGGCTGGACGAGGTCAGACTGGCACTTCTTTGCAAACACAAGATGAGAATTGCTAATGTGATAGTAAAAAACTCGACCCTTCACGAACACGACCAACTCCCCGCGAATGTGAAGAGCAACCTTGTCCTGCACCAGGTGCTTTTGAACCAACAAAAATGCTAAGTTCCAATAGACTTCGTTCGGGTGCTCAAGATTTGTTCAGAACCCTGTTCACACAAAGAATTGTGCTACCCTGTCAAATTCGACATTTCAAACACAATAAAACCCTCAAAATTTTTATCCAAGGTCATATTAATAAACATTTGTCCCCACACCCATTTTTCTATTTTGTCACAACCCGATTTCTCAAGTCTTGGTGGCACCTATTTTAATCCACTAGTAAGTAAGCCAAATCATACCCCGAAACGACAAGTAATTGGCTAACTGAGAAAGATAAAATAATACAAAAATTAGACTTGCAATTAGCAATACCAAGCAATGGAATATATAAATATGATAGTAAGAAAAAGAAGGAAATGTAGAAAAGAGTATTCCATGAACTACTAAGATCGGTACAAGAGTCAATAAATTAAAAGTAGTGTACTAAAAAGTATGAAATATACATATAGCCTTGGAAAGGCACAAACTATCCAAAAAAAGTAGAAGGAGAGAGAATTAGGCGTGGTTTTAAAAGCTCACCCTATCTTCAAATCCCCAAAAGAAAGTCTAAATAAAGCATCGACGACAGTAACTAGTACACGCATCTGCATAAGAAAAGATGCAGAATTGTAGTATGAGTACCAAAAACAACGGGTACTCAATAGACATCATAGGTTGACTAAGATAAATTATAATAAAAATATACTAGAATGCGAGAATGTAAACTAAAGTTGAGAACAAAGGGTTAAATCTAAAACAATACTCTAAACCAGGCTAAAGCGATAAATATATGGAATAAGTATCTTAAGGTAAATACAACCTAACTTTACCCTAATTGGGCCCCCATAAGCCTAGAAGGCACAAATAAGATAAGGATAACCTAATCGAGCCCCTATAAGCCCAGTGGATACAAATAAGAAAGAATTACTGAAGACAACAATGTAATGTGAGCCAATAAATAATAACACATATGGAATTCCATTCAAACCATAAATGTCGAACTAGAATCAGAACTAGTAAGTAGTACATCAGAGAAATATGCTACATATAGATCATGAATGTCAGACTTGAATCAGAACTAGTAAATAACATCATCATAATAAAGTATTACATGTAGATCATGAATGTTGTATTTGAACCAAAATTAGTAAATAAGATTAAAGTAATGAAGATCCAAACCATAATTTTTCTTAAGTTCAAATTAGTCTCAAACACCCAAATCCTATGGTTAAATCCATAAGAGGAGCAAGTTCTAACCACTAAGCCCAAGAAAGATATTTAAAGTTCGGTGGCATTTTAATCAGAGTAATCAAACTAGTCGTACTTCAATAAATGTCCTAACTCATACTAATGTTCCATATTTTGCCTAAGATGACAAATAAAGGTTTATTCAATCTACCAAGGGCTAATTTAGGCATTTGACCAAAAATAGAGGGTCCACAAGGCCCATTATTAGTCCTGAGAATCCCTACTAAGGAAAATATCTATTCAAACCTAGACTAGGGAACGATTCCCCCGAAAGGTCTTTAAATGAACCAAAAATAGCCTAAAGCATCATTCTTATTATTATGAGGAGAAATGGGGCCAAATTCTACGAAAAAGACCCCAACCGGCTAACTTTAGCCTATAAAGCACCAGACTACCAACCAAGCCATAAATACTTACCCATCACTAGCATAATACTAAACTAATACCATAATAAAGATTAATCTATGGGGAAAGTAAGCCTAGTCTACCTGGGCGCTGCCAAAAGTTTGAGAAAGTTCACTATTCAGGAGCTTTTTCATTCTAAGAAGCCTCCGAGTGCTGCCACACTATTAAAATAATAAACTAACTATGTATTAAGAGGGGAAAAATAACACGCATATCATGTATAATTGCTCTGTCTCAAGAAGTTGAACTAAAGTTCTGCATGGGCTCACTTGCAGAATCATAAATTTGGAATAGTCAACATATCCCTCTAAGTTTATAGATCATCTACCATTAAAAAATGGGTGATATCCGAGCATAATTAAGCCCCAAATCAGCCCCAACACCATTCTAGGAACTTAAAGTAAAATGGAGAATATATCCAAAAATTAAACGAGTACTTATAAAAATAAAGGACAAGAAAAAAACAAAATAATGTATCCAACTCATCGGCGGTGCCCAAAGATCGATCTCCCACATTTTTATAAGCTTTCTAGGGTTTAAAAAGGCTAGTAAATAATAAAAAAAAGGAAAGGAATCAGTTGCACAACTATAAATGCTGCCAGGGGTCCCTTTATCACAATCACAGGACCTCTATCATGAACATGACCCTACACCTGGCTAAACCTTCACAAATGCGACTCGATCCACTGAGATTGCAAAGGAGAAATCCCAGACTGATCAGCAGTAGACTCTTTATAAATGCAAATACCAAATCGTGAATGAGATGAACAATTAACTTGGCCTTCACAAACAAGGACAAGGCCTCACAACCATGAAGGCTAAAATGTGGTTACACCAATAAACTTGGCTAAGTAATAAGATTGTGATTGAAGCCTCAGGATTTGTTTTGGATTCCTATGAATGTATATGAACAATATTACCCTTTCAAATTCAACATTCCAGACTCAACATCACCATTAAAATTTCAATCTGAGGTCATTTTGATCAAAAGTGGGCCCCACATCCAAGGGCTATTTTAACTAAAATCCACCCAATAGCCCAAAGTCAGTCTAGAAGCCTCGAAACACAAACTAAGGGTTCTCTAGCCCAAAATAGACATTATATATCTAATTGAACTATCAAAATTGGCATCTGGGATCATTTACTTGGATTTTAATCCTAATACCTATTTCTTAACAAGAAAAGCTCCATAATATAGAATTGGCTTCAAAAACCAAACGAACTACCTAATGACCGAACTGTTAGTCTTAGTAAGTCATAAATAATGTGGTGAAACTGTGGGAAGCTTTAAATGACAAAACAACATAAAAACGTAGGAAATAACCTAGAGGGCTATTATAATAACCACTACTAAAAGGACCTTCGATTGCGAAAGTATAGGATCAAAATGTACCTGAGGTTTCAAACAAGTGGTGATACTAGTTTTGCATCTCTCTCTCGAGATAACCCAAGTAGCCTCCTCTACTGTAAGGTGCTTGCACTGAAACTTAATCACTAGGATCTTCATAGAATGCAACCGTCTAACATCCTTAGCTAATATAGCAATTGGCTCATCTATGAAAGTCAACCTCTTGTCCAACTGAACCAAGTCCTAATGAAACAGGTGAGAATCCTATAGAATATAGTGCTATAATATAGATACATGAAAAACTTGATAGATGACTAAACAATCATGGGGCAAGGCCAACTCATAAGCCATCACTACAACTATCTAAAGTATTTTAAATGGCCTGATATATATGAGGCTAGTCTTTCTCTTTTTCTCAAATCTCATCATGCCCTTCATGGGTGATACTCAAAGGAACACCCCGTCACTAACTCCTAACTTTAAAGCATGAAGCCAATGGTCAGCATGACTCTTTTACCTAATGTGAGATGCTTGTATCCTATCCTAAATTGCCCTAACTCTATCTAATGACTCATAAAGCAACTCAGTGCCATGGGTACTATCCTCAAAGGTCTCAAACCAACAATTGGGGATCAATAATGCCTACTATTTAGTGCCTCAAATAGTTCCATCTCAATATTTGAATGGTAGCTATTATTTAAAGCAAACTCCACCAAGGCTAAATATTGCTACCACTATCGTCTAAAGTCCATAACACATGAGTAGAGGTCCTTTAAAACCTTAATAGTCGACTTTAAACTACCTGCTGGTCTATGGGTAAAAAATTATGCTAAGGTCAACTTGAACCAACTACTCCTAAAAATTCCTGCAAAAGGTAGAAGTGAACATCGAACCTCTATTTGAAATAATAGACATAGGCACTACATAAAGGAGAACTATCTCCCAAACATAGATACGCACTAGCCTATCAACGCTTAAAAAAATTTGAATCATGATGAAATAAGCTGATTTGGTCAATTGATCTATAATGACCCAAATGTTATCCAAACCACAACAAGTACAAGGAAAACCACTCACAAAATCCATAGTAATTCTCCCCTACTTCTACTTAGGAATGGGTAGTCTCTAAACCAATACACCAGGTCTTAAGTGCTCAACCTACTTGTTGACAACACAAACATCGAGCTACAAAGTCCACTATACCTTTCTCCATACCATACCACTAGTAAGGTTATCTTAAATCACTATACATCTTAGCTATCCCAGGATAAACATAATATTTGGAGCTATGAGCCTCATAAAGTATCAGCCGCATCAAATCCCTAAGCCTAGAAATACAAATACAATCATCGAATCTCAAAATGCCTTCTGAATCTAAGGTAGCCCTATGTCATAACCAAATTTCTTAGGTCATAATGACACCTACCATAACACATCGGTGGGTAAGCCACCATAATCCAAAATAAATAGTAACGGTCTATCAAAAGAAATAGATGAAAATAGAGGAATAAATATGATAAAAATCCTATATATATATACACACACATATATACATATATATATATATACACACATATAATAATCCCAAAGCCTGGTGGAATCAGTACAAGAGCTTCAAATACAATAAGAGTACAAAGTTAAATACTGAATAAATATATATGTACAACCTATCTCTGAACACAACATAGAGACCAATCTAATCTGTAAGAGGGAGAGTAGTAATGCTCCGAACGTCAGGAGCTCACCCCAAATCTCTGATCCATAGTTGTTCCACATGATGCACACACTACTGGTGAGAACTGATACTATGGTTTGCAAGTTGAAAATATATAGTATGAGTACCAAGCACGTGGTATTCAGTAGGCAACTGCCGACCGATCTCCAAAGATGATATGAACATAGATAACATGCAAAGCAGGGATACTAACTACCTGCAACTAACCATGATGCTAACATAATAAAACTATAGAGGCAATAAAGATGAACTATCTTATTCTAGCCGTATTTAGAAACTACAGACTATGTCGTATATCACTAGTCGATATACAAATAAAGAGTGGAAGAGGGATATATAGTAGCATACAAGGATAAGAAATATATATACAATATAATTAATCAAAGGAAGGGATGGATATACAATAATATTATAGATAGATATATGTATATACATCTAGGTTTATAGGCTAAATCAAAGGTAACAACCTAAGGTAGCTAACCTAACCTCTCCAGGAAATCCTACTAAGTAGAAAAGTCAATGATAGCATGATCAGGGCCTATAGTCAAAGTGTCTAACAATGACTACACTGTCCATAATATAATTTTTCATAAAAAAGAAAAGGATCAGAATCATAACTCCAACCTCGGTACCAGTCCATAATCAACCTACCACAAATAAACTATCATAAAAATAATAACGTAACCGACTAGTCCGGACAAACAATACCTAATTGAGGCCCCATAAACTCAGGAGGTTCAATCAACACTCAACAAACAATAATCTTAGCCTATACTTATGCAACCCCACTAAGGCTGATAGATATAAGCACCAAAGAACACACTAGTGATAAGCAATGCATATGAATAAATGAAACAAAAGTAAATCCATATTACCAAAATCGTTCCAAGTTCCATAACATACTAAATCTATACACATCATCCAGCTCAAAGGCTAGAAAATATAGGACCTACGATGACCTATATTCTCCGGTACAATGACTCACAAAAGAAGAGGGTCGTAGGATCTTTGGGAATATCCGTTGATACTTACCTAGTCCCAATCAAGGATTTCCAATCATCATCATCATTAATCTACTCCATCCAGTATAGGAGAGATGTATATATATAATAAATGCACTAACTCAAATTATGGCTAGAAGAGTATAAGTTTGTAAATCCATTACCTGAGATCAACTTCAAAACTAAATCATCATAAAAGTGTTGAAAAGGGTCAAAATCTCTCATGATCGAAGTAAATAGTAGTGGTAAAAGATTGGATAAATCATGGACCAAAATAAATCTTGATATAATTTCTAAAACATCCTTTGTAGTTCTAAAAGAATTCATCTTAAAAAAAAGTTAGAATTAATCCCTCTTTTTAGAAAATAATAGTATAATCATGATTTTATTTGGAATCGTACCTCTAAATGAGCATGAATGTACCAAAATCTATGCATACCATCACCAGTATCCAAAAAATACAATCATAAATAGCCAAGCTTCTATAAACTAGAGATACGTCTTTTATAAGGATAGGATACTCACTTGGAGTCCAACTGGTATCGTAACCACAACCTTGCCCAACTGTATATAACTAGCATAATGATAATACTATAATCCAGAAAAATTATAGTCTAATCCAACAAGTCAAATAGTAAACCTTATCCTAAGGGATACTTAGTGTAATGCCTCAAAAACAAGTCCCGATACGTCACACGGTGCTCAAGACTACGAGTAGCCTTAAGCTAACCCTGTCTGCCTTCTACTGAGTCTAAGCCTCATAATAAGGAAATATATGTATATCATCAAAACTAGAATGTGGAAATCTATCTGAGCTAACTAAGAATATCTGAATATAATCTCTAAAAAATACTAGATTCAAGAGCCTGACCAATCAATACTGAAAATCTGAATCATAATCTAGCAGTCTGACAAGCCTCTACTACTAATGCTAGAGAATCACTGGGACAAACCCTTAGCTGACTTGAACTATCTGAAAATACTGAATCATATATACTAATATGCTGAAAAACTGAAAAACTAAGTCCCTGAACTATGAGGACTTACCAACTGTTGGGATGTAGGTAGATATGCTCGAAATTACTCACGCTGTTGAAACTGAGCACCTGAACCTACATTATGAGACAATGTAGCACATTGACGTATATGTGGATCAGTACTTTGAGAATGTACTGAGTATATGGGGGTGAATGCATAAGTAAAATAACATCTCAACGTCATCACAATTTATAAAATAATGCACGCTAAATGGAAATGACTCGCGTAAGCTGGATATCTAAAAACTATAAATCATAATCAAGAATTGCAAAACATGTTGCATAAATCTAGTGAGTCATAACATTTATTTTCTAAAAGTTGTACTGGTATTCTGTCTTTAAATCATACTATCTAAGTGTAGAAAGGACTCACTTCTGTATCTATAAACTAAAATTTGAAATTCATAGCTAAAGTCATTTGTAAAGAAATATCTGAATAAAACCATGAGTCTTTACACTTAGTTTCTAATAGCTATTCTGTTAAAATTATTCTATTCTGTAAGGTTTTACTAGTAGGGAAATACTTTTAAAAAATTATTCTAAAAATCTTTACTGTTAGGCTATAGGGAATTCTTTTAAAAGCTTTCTGTAAGGATTACTCTTTTCTGTAGGGAGTTTTTTCTAACCGAGATAAACCATGTGATCTATCATGGATTCCAACGTCTAGTCTCTTATGGGAAAACCTCATGTTGGGGAGAGGTGTCATACTCTTGCCAAAGAGTATAACCTAATCTAAGTGATCACACTTGTATCATAATTTTGGGGCATGAGAACATACTCAGTGCTAAATACTACTCCCTTTAATCTGTATGTTCATTCTGTTAGAAATCCTCTTTAAAATCTAGTATAATGGTTCATTATGAAAACCAACTATATATTTGTTAAGTTAAACTGTAGTCTAAAACGGAAAAGTGAATTTCATATCCAAGATGAGATCAAATGATCAAATCTTTATCAAAAATATGAAAATACTCTAGTCATAGGGTGCTCATAGCATAATCAATCTTGAAATAACAATATTCAACTAGGGCTTTATACCCATGCATCAAATTCATGTCAAAATATAATAATATTCATTCTTGATAATGAAGGTATTGATAATTAAACTAAAAATCTGGAAATTACTGCAATACGCATGAAAGTACGAAAGTAAACATGAAATTCATCATCTAACTCACTCCAAAGCTCAAAATCCTTCAATTAGCAATATTGGGTATGAACCCTAATTTGAAATTCATGAATAATCATACAAAATCATGTAAATTTATAATTAAAACTAGTTATGGGCACAAAGATGAAAGAGGATCCTTGTGCATAAACCCCACATACCTTAATTAATACAATTACAAAGAAAGCTTGAAATTGAATCCCTATTTGTGCTCTTGAAGATGAATTCTTGAATCTCTTGAACTGGGAATCCTTAATTTTGAGCTATCTTGGAAAAAAAATGGTGGAAATTTGATTTCTTGGAGGTTAATTTTGAGGTTCTAGGGTTTTCTTGAGAGAGAATTGATGAAAAGTAAGCATAGAATGCTTAGAATGAGTTTAATTCTATGTTATTCACGACTTGGGGTCTTGGGAATTGACTAAATTTCCCTTTTAAAATTAAACTCAAAAACTGGAAAAATCTCGATTTGGCCACCCATCGCGACGTGCCACTATCGCGGTGGCTCATCGGAAAAGGGTCGAGCCTAGTTTTACCCATCAACGCGATGCGGGGCTATCGCTTTGGGCTACTGTAAAAGAGACGAGTCCCATTTCGGCCATCGCCGCAACGCGCTGAAATCTCGTCGCCTCATTAGAAAAAGGACGAGTGGGAACTGGACTTTCACCATGATGCAACATAATCGGGTGCTCCACTGGTTTTTGAAAATTACGAAATTGTCCTTCACCATGATGTGTGCCTGTCAAAATGTCATATTGTTTTACTAAGAACGCTATAACTTCTCAACCGAGTATCGGATTAAGGAAAAGTTGGTCTCGTTGGAAAACTGAGCCAATTCTCTACATATTGGTGGGTCTAGAACTTGGAAATTCTATATGTATCAAGAGTTATTCATTTTAAAAGGTAACTCTTTAGCATTCTATGAGCTAAACTGAGATAGGAAAAAGTATGGGGTATTACAATAGCTCCCCCTTGGGAATATTCGTCCTCGAATGTGGCTAGTTAAACTAGAAACACTGAGGAACTGAGGCTATATGATGACATGCACAACTGGACAAATTGTGTGGCTGAATCTAAATATGTTGAGCTACTAAACTAATCTGCGAGTGCATGAATTTACATGAAGATAACTATATGGATGAATCTGAGACTAGAAAAAGGATTGAATTAAGAAATATTGTTACCTTCAACTGAATCTGAGTTCATGGGGAAAAGGTGAGGATACTTGGTACGCATGTCTTCTTTTACTTCCCAAGTAGCACCCTCAATGGAATGATTTTACTACAGAACTTTGACCAAGGGAACTTCTTTGTTCCTTAGTCTACGAATTTGAGGATCACAAATCTCTATTGGAACTTCTTCGTATGAGAGGCTATTCTAAATATCTGTACTTTCTAGAGGGACTATAATGGCTGAATCATCCATGCACTTCCTTAATAAGGATGCATGGAACACTGGATGAACTGACGACAAATCTGCGAGTAGCTCAAGATTATACGCTACCTTCACAGGACGATTCAAAACCCATAGGGGCCTACGTATCGGGGACTAAGCTTCCCCTTTTTGCCAAATCTCTTCACCCTCTTCATGGGTGAAAGCTTCAAATACATAAAATCATCTACTTCAAACTCAAGATCTCTCCTTCTTATGTCTGTATAAGATTTTTGATGACTCTAAGATGCTTTCAATCTCTCTTGAATCAACTGAACTTTCTCCATGGCTTCAAACACCATGTCTTGCCCAATCTAAGTAGCCTCACCCACTTTGAACCAACTAAATGGTGATCTATATCTCCTCCCATAAAGATCCTCAAATAAGGCCATCTGAATACTAAAATAGTAACTACTATTATAGGCAAACTCAATCAACGGCACGTGGTCGTCCTAACTGTCTTTGAAGTAAAAAACATATGCCCTCAACATATCTTCTAAAGTATAAATGGTCCTCTCTGCCTGACTATCTCTCTGTGGATGAAAATATGAACTGAGATAAACTTGGGTACCAAGACCCTTCTGAAAGGCTTTCTAAAGCTGAGAGGTAAACTGAGTATCTCTATCTGAGATGATGGACAATCGAACTCCATGCAATCTAATTAACTCTCTGATGTATAGATTAGCATAATCTTCAGCTGTGTAGGACATGTGAACTGGCAAGAAATAAGCTGACTTGGTCAATCTATCTACAATAACCCAAATCGAATCATGCTGATGACGCGGATGGGGTAATCTAGTCACAAAGCCTATATTCATCTTTTCCCACTTCCATGCTGGAATAAAAAATTCCTGCAAGGTGCCACCAGGTCTTTGGCGCTCTACCTTAACCTGTTGACAAGTTGAAAATTTGGCTACAAATTCTGCTATATCTTTCTTCATACCAATCCACCAATAGACTTTCCACAAGTCGTGGTACATCTTTATGGCTCCTGGATGAATGGAATAATGTGCACTATGCGCTTCTGCCATAATCCGCTGCCTCAGATCATCAACACATGCCACACATAATCTACTTTGGTATCTCAGCACACCATCTCCCCCTTGGTAGAAAACTTCTACCTTTTGGTCTTTAACTGAACCCTTCAGCTTGACCAAACCAAGATCCTTATCCTATTTCTCTTTCACTTTAGAAACTAGAGAAAAATTGAAACTACTCTGGACCCAAACATTCCCTTCAGCTGATTCAATAAATCTCATACCCAATCTAGCTAACTGATGAACTTCTCAAGCTAGCTCTCTCTTATCATTCTCCACATAAACAACACTGCCCATAGACAATCTACTAAGGGGTTTGCTACTACATTAGCCTTGCCCAGATGATATAGCATACTCATGTCTTAATCCTTCAACAATTCTAACCACCATCTCTGACAAAGATTTAACTCCCTCTGAGTAAACACATAATGTAAACTTTTGTTGTCTGTAAACACATCAACATGCACCTCATAAAGATAGTGCTTCAGATCTTCAGTGCAAACACAACAACAGCTAACTCAAGATCATAGGTAGGGTAGTTCTTTTTGTGAGGCTTAAGTTGTCTAGAGGCATAGGCTATAATCTTACCCCCTCTGTATCAAAACATAACCCAGACTGATTTTAGAAGCATCGCAATAGGCAATGAACCTATCTATACCATCAGGTAATGCTAAAATTGGGGCTGAAGTGAGTCGAGTCTTCAGCTCCTGAAAACTCTTCTCACAGGAATCTGACCGCTGAAACTTATATTTCTTTTGGGTCAATCTAGACATAGGGGACACAATAGACAAAAACCCTCAACAAAACATCTATAATAATCAGCTAAACCCAAGAAACTTCTAATGTCTAATGGAGAAATAGGTCTAGGCCAATTCCTTACTACTTTCGTCTTTTGGAGATCAACCCTAATACTATCACTAGAAATAATATAACTGAGGAAAGATATTGATCTTAGCCAAAATTCACATTTACTGAACTTGGAGAACAACTGGTGATTTCTAAGGGTTTGTAACATAATTCTAAGGTGGTCTACCTGATCATCCTCACTACAAGAATAGACAAGAATATAATCTATAACAACTATGACAAACATGTCCAAATACTGTTTGAACACTATGTTGATCAAGTTCATGAAGGCTGCGGGGGCATTGGTAAGACCAAATGACATGACTAGAAACTCAAAATGACCATAACGGGTTCTAAAAGATGTCTTTAGAATGTCATATTCCCTTACTCTAAGCTGATGATAGCCGGATCTAAGGTCTATCTTGGAGAAATAACTTGTACCTTGGAGCTGATAGAATAAGTCATCAATCTTAGGAAAAGGATATTTGTTTTTTTATTGTGACTTTATTCAGCTGACGATAGTTATTGCACATTCGCAAAGAACCATCTTTCTTTCATATGAACAGGACGGGAGCATCCCATGGAGAAACACTAGGCCTTATGAAAACTTTATCTAAAAGGTCTTTAAGTTGCTCTATTAAATCTTTAAACTCGGAGCTATACGATATGGAGGAATAGAGATATGCTGAGCATCTGGAAGAAGGTCAATACCGAATTCTATTTCCTTATCGGGAGGTACCCCCAACAAATATTTAGCAAAAACACCAGAAAACTCATTGACTACACTGACTGACTAAACTGTTGGGGTCTTAGACTTAGTGTCTTTGACCTAAACTAGATGATAAATACACCCCTTTAAGATCAACCTTCTGGATTTAAGATAGGATATGAAATGACTCTTAGGAGACACTGAATTTCCTTCCCACTCATAGACTGGCTCATCTGTAAATTAAAACTTCACCACTCGGGTGCGACAATCTATGGATGCATAACAAGAATGGAACCAATCCATACTAAGAATAAGGTCAAGTCATATCTAACTCTATTAAATCTGCTAACATGATTTTATGAAGGACAATGATATGAATCTTTCTGTAGATCTGTTTGGCAACAATTGACTCACCCAATGGGGGTAGAAACTATGAAAGGCTCAAGGATATTTTTAGGACCTATTTCAAAATTCACTGCAACTAATGGGGTCACATAAGAGAAACTCAACCCGAGGTCTAACAATACATAAACATCAAGATGAAAGATGCGAAGCATACTAGTGACAATATCTGGTGAATCCTCCTACTCCTGATGGAATGGTAAAGCATAAAAACAATTCTAGAGCTGACCACCACCGGTACTGTATGATGCACCCTGTGGAGGGATTGGGCGACCTAGAGGAGCTGGTGCGCTAGTATCCTAAGTCTGGGGATGAACATCCCTATTTCCTTACTTAGCATGCGGATACTCCTTGATTCCGTGTCCCAACTTACCATAACTATAACAACTTTTCTGTCCCAAAAAGCACTCACCAGGATGATTCTTACCACACTTAGCACATGGAGGATAACTAGACTTTCCACTCACATTATTCTGAGATATGGACACAGAAGTCTTACCTCACTACTCTTGTCTAGCTCTAGGAGCGGGAGCACTAGCTGAAGATGGCGCTGGCATAGATGAATGATTTTGAAACTGTGAACAATTTCCCCTCCATACTTTGTCAGACCATACTCAAACTGCCCTGTTCTAGCTTTCTTATTTTCCCCCTCTCTTCCCTTCAACTTTTCTACCTCAATCTGCTGGGCATGAATAATCAACCTAGCAAGATTTATGTCCCTAATAAGCATGGCAGTCCTACACTCCTTGACTACCAAACCAGATACTTCAGTAACAAACTTACTCATACTTGTTCTAGAGTTAGCCATTGTATCAGGGGCATACTTAGACAACTGGTTGAACTTAAGGCAGTACTATTTCACTGTCATCGAGCCCTGCCTCAAGTTCACAAACTCTTCTACTTTATCTTCTCTCATTTCACATGAAAGAAACCTATTTAGAAACATATCCTGAAACACCTACTAACTCCTAGGAGATGCATTCTCACCTATACCATTCTTTTACATAACCACCCAATCATACGCTACATCCTTCAATCTATAGGATGCTAACTCTACACTCTCTTTCTTAGAAATATGCATAATCTGGGTGATTATTTTCACTTTATATAAATAAAATTATGGGTCCTCACCTTTTTTCGACCCAAAGAACTCTAGCGGATTTATTCTCATAAAGTCTCTGATTCTGGTTGCTGCTAAATCCCCATTCTACTAAAGTGAGACTTCCGCCTGATGGTTGCCCTGAACATTAGCAGTCACATCTTGGGCCAATGCCTGAAAGGAAGCTCGAAATTCAGCATGGGATACATTCTTATTCAGAGGGGCGACAGGATGGGGTGGTTGGTTATCATTCTACGGGCATTAGCTCGACGAGGAGGCATATTCAACCATCACATAAGAGCACGAGTTAAAAGCATATAGAGATACTGTAAGCACGATAGATCATGAAAGAAAGAGATGATTTTCTAGAACGTCCCGTAGCCTCTTGCTCATAAATGTGACGTGCTTTACACCCATGATCAAGACTCTACGTAACACGACTTGTCTGACTCTCTAGGACTCTTATAACCTTAGGCTCTGATACCAAGTTTGTAACTCCCCATAAATAGGTCCATAGATGTCACACGGTGCTCAAAACTACGAGTAGCCTTAAGCTAACCCTGTCTGCTTTGTACTGAGTCTGGGTCTCATAATAAGGAAATATAGATATAACATCAAAACTAGAATACAAAAAGTTGTATGAGCTAACTGAGAATATCTAAATATAATTTTTGAAAAATACTAGACTCAAGATTCTTATTAATCAATATTGAAAATCTGAATCATAATCTAGCAGTCTGACAAGCTTTTACTACTAATTCTAGAGAATCACTAGGACAAACCCCCAGCTGACTCAAACTATTTAAAATTACTGAATCATCTATACTAATAAGCTGAAAAACTGAAAGATTGAGTCCCCGAACTATGAGGACTCACCAACTGTCAAGATGTAGAAGGAGATGGTCGAAATCACTCACGCTGCTGAAACTGAGCACCTGAACCTACATTATGAGACAATGTAGCACATAGACGTATATGTGGATCAGTACTTTGAGAATTTAGTATATGGGGGTGAATGCATAAGTAAAGTAATATCTCAACATCATCACAATATATAAAAATAGTGTATGCTAAATGTAAATAACTCACATAAGTTGGAATATCTAAAAACTGTAAATCATAATCAAGATAAGCAAAACATGTTACATAAATCTAGTATGTCATAACATTTAGTTTCTAAAAACTATACTGGTATTCGATCTTTAAATCACACTAAGTGTAGAGAGGACTCACTTTTGTATCAATAAAATAAATCTGAAATCTCATAGCTAAAGCCATATGTAAGGAAATAGCTGAATAAAACTGTGATCCTTTACACTTAGTTTCTAAACGCTGTTCTATTAAAATTATTCTGTTTTGCAAGGTTTTACTAGTAGGAAAATACTTTTAAAAAAACTATTCTGAAAGTCTTTACTGTTAGGCTGTAGGGAAATATTTTAAAAGCTTTTTGTAAGGATTACCCTTTTTTGTAGAGAGGTTTTTCTAACCGACATAAACCATGTGAGCTATCATGGAGTCCAATGTTTAGTTCCCTTATGGGAAAACCTCACATTGAGGAGAGGTGTCATACTTTTGCTAAGGAGTATAACCTAATCTAAGTGATCACATCTATATCTGTTATTCATATAGAAATGAGAATAATCTGATAATCTGAACCTACATTGGCTTGTAGTTATGGGGCATAAGAACATACCGCCTTAATTTGTATGCTCATTCTATTGAAAATCCAGTTTAAAATCTAGTATAATGGTTCATTACAAAAACCAACTATATATTTGTTAAGTTAAACTGCAGTCTGAAACTGAAAAGTGGATTTCATATCCAAGCTGAGATCAAAAGATCAAATCTTTATCAAAAATCTAAAAATAATCCAGTCATAGGGTGCTCATAGCATAATCAATCTTGAAATAGCAATATTCTACTAGGGCTTTATACCCATGCATCAAATTCATGTCAAAATATAATAATAGTCATGCTTGATAATAAAGGTATTGATAATTAAACTCAAAAGCTGGAAATTACTGCAATACACATGAAAATATGAAAGTAAAAATAAAATTCATCATCTTACTCACTCCAAATCTCAAAATCCTTCAATTAGAAATATTGGGTATGAACCCTAATTTGAAATTCATGAATAATCATACAAAATCATGTAAATTTATAATTAAAACTAGTTTTGGGCACAATGATGAAAGAAGATCCTTGTTCATAAACCCCACATACCTTAATTGACACAATTACTAAGAAAGCTTGAACTTGAATCCCTATTTGTGCTCTTGAAGATGAATTCTTGAATCTCTTGAAATAGGAATCCTTAATTTTGAGCTATCTTGAAAAAAGAATGGAGGAAATTTGATTTCTTTGAGGCTAAGTGTTGAGGTTCTAGGATTTTCTTGAGAGAGAATTAATGAGGTGAGCATAGAATTCTTAGAATAGGTTTAACTCTGTGTTATTCACGACTAGGGGACTTGGGAATTGACTAAATTTCCCTTTTAAAATTTAACTCGAAAACTGTAAAAATCTTGATTTGGTCATCCATCGCGACATGCCACTATCGGCGGGGGCTCATTGGAAAAGGGACGAGCCCGATTTTGTCCATAAATGTGATTCGGGGCTATCGCGTTGGGCTACTATCAAAGGGACGAGTCCCATTTTGGCCATCGCCGTGATGCACTAAAATCATGTCGCCTCACTAGAAAAAAAGGAGTGGGAACTAGACTTTCACTGCAATGCGACATAAACGCGGTGCTCCACTGGATTTTGACAATTGCAAAATCGTTCTTCACCGCAACGCGGTGCCTGTCAAAATTTCATACTGTATTACTAAAAATGTCATAACTTCTCAATCGAGTATCGGATTCAGGCGAAATTGGCACCGTTGGAAAACTGAGACAATTAGCTACACATTGGTGGGTCAAGAACTTGAAAATTCTACATTTATCAAGAGTTATTCATTTTCAAAGCTAACCCTTTAGTATTCTAGGAGCTAAACTAAGCTAGGAAAAAGTACGGGGTATTACACTTAGCATCAACTATGGTTAATATACTTATGGTCTAGGGTGATAGGCTTTTATCTCTATAACAAACATTTCATCATAAGGATCTGTTCACCCTTCTATCACCAAACTCGTAAATTAGGATAAGTCGGGATAATCTAGTCATAAACAGATTCTATTAGACCCACCTAGCATGCATTCTACACTACACATCATCTTACATAAAAGAGTAGACCGAAGCCTACCTCGATGTCGAGCCATAATCCTTGAGTCATCCACAAATCACTGGTCTTTGCTCCATGATCTCAAAATGTTGTCACGCTATCAAAATAGTAATATACATTAATTAGTAGTAAAATAATACCCATATGTCTATATAAAGTTCAGGTCAAAATCAGGTCAACAACGAGCTCACGATACCCGCAAATGGAAATCCAAAATTGAATCCATCACGAGGTCAATCAAAAGTTTATCACAAATGGTGTAAGAATTGGGTCCCAAATCAGCCCCTATGTCTAAGGATTTAAGGACCTAATTCTAAGAATTACAATGAAATGGGATACAAATCGACTGGGAAAAATGGGAAATGATCAAAGTGAGTTATGATAACATACTTTAACTTCAAAGGATGATTTTCCACTATTTCCCTCACTTTAAGCTCCAAAAAATGGTGTATAATAATAGAGTAAATATTGAGAAAATCAGATGAAGAAAGGGGATTTAACATTCCCCAGGTGCCACTAAAATGGTCACTTGTCCGCTTAAGTAGCTACTGCTTAAAGCAGCTACTGCTTAAAGCACCATAAGTACGCTAAAGGCGATCAGGCCTTGGAGGAATACGGGCATCATTAAAGTGGTCTCTTGGCCACCAAAGTGATATACTCTAATGCGTGCATTGATCGCTTAACCGGTCGTCGTCCAAATAGCCAAGGTTCTTAAAGTGACCCAATATTGCTAAAGTGACTACCCCTTAAGCGGACCTTTGGTATGCATAAGCGGTTTCACCAGACGGTGCCATGCATAAGATTTTCTAAGTCTAAGTGGATTTCCCATGTGTGCAAACCAACTATGCAACTATATTAAATTCGACATTTTGGACTTAATCGAACCATCAAAACTTTCATCCGAGATTGTTTAAACTAAATTAAGGACCCACACCTATAGTTTTATTTTACACATAATCCACCTTATAGCTTAAAATGAGTTTGGAAGCCTTGAGACCAGAACCAAGGGTCCCTGCCTACAGTCAATATTTTAGAGATAATAACATCGTTAGATTTCTCATTTGAGGTCATTTACTAGGATTTTTGGTCCAAGACCGATTCTTTAATAGCAATAGCTCCAAAATAGGAAGATGCGAATAAACCTAAACAAACTATATGATAACCACACCGACGGTTCTAACAAGTCTTAAATGCCTTATAGCCACTATGGGAAAGCTCAAAATGCCAAAAATATGTGTAAATCAAGGAAATAACCTAGAGCGTCATTTCAATATTCACTACTAAAAGGAATTTCATCCACAAAAGTCAATAGATAGGAAGAGCACGATGCTCAAAGGGATAAGATCTTAGGTCTGCATGCTCCAAGAAAGACTCCCCTAGTAACCTCTAAGAAGAATAATGCTTCCAAGGTATTTTGCTACCGGTATCCCTTTTTCAACCACCTTCCTTACTTCATTTCTCAAATAACGAAAACTTAACCTCAATAATCAACTAGTCTCCAACTAAATCGAGGATGGATAATGCACACAAATTCAAACCACAACATACTGATACCACACCGATACCAGTACAACTAAGCAAAAACTCATCCCAGACAAAGGTAATCTAAGGTATGAATCATGCGACCAACTCCCATTATCCAAATATAACCTTTTTTTGTCTTTTCAAACCTACTATCTACTGCATACCAAATTGAAAGTCATCTGAGTCCTATCCGTGCAACCTTATCACACTAAACTCACAGAACTGAAGCTAATCCACTAAAATCCATAACGGCCAACATAAGGATAAGACATTAAGATGCTATGTGGACATACAAATAATGATGACAATTGTCTATAATCTGTACCAAAACTTCCAACTAATTCGGATGATATTCAAAACTAATACACTGGAGTCTAAATCACGAACACTTAAAACTGAATAACTTGCTCTAGGATGTCCCACCAACTTAGAATAAACCACGCTAAGACCAACCTAAGCACATTACTTCTGTGGAAAAGACAATCTAAAATTCTAATGAAAAAACAAAAATCAAGCTCAAGGGAAGAAGAAATCATCATCAGTTGCCATAGGGCTATCATTCGAACGTCAATCAACTGCAATCATCCTTAACAAAGAAAGATTGAATAGGTAGACAAAGAGTAGGCTTAGCTAGTGTATCGGTGAAACCCCAACTAAGACAAATTTGAAAACAAAGGTCACACCTAAGCTCTTTAACTCCCAGCTAAAATCTCAACACCAAAGCTGAATTGCTCGACCTAAACTATCTGAACTAATCCTATAGATGAGTATGCATCCACATGACCAAAATCTATCATAACCCTCAATCCGCCATTCAAAAGAATCAAAACACCAAATCTTGAGCCAATAAGTCTTTAAAAAGGCCAAGCACCCAAGTCAACCTTACTATTAGAAATCAGGCATATCCCCACTAGATCCTGTTAGATTAAAAATTAAATTGTAGTTGAGAAATAAAATCACAGTGAAGGAAAAAACACTAGCTGAAGTTACAAACGATCAACTCCATATCTGCATGAGGGCATGAATCATCAAAGCATACCCAAGAACTTACCAAGGGTGCAAACCGCACTAGTGATAACCAAAACTTTAAAAACTTGGAGAAATGCAACCATAACCAAAACTGGTCAATCCAATACTCCATCTCAGGGATGAAGACCCGTAGGCATATATCACCAAGGAAAAATACTCCACTAAGTCTTATTAGGCTGAAAAAATATCTAAGTAAGGATTTCCTGAATCTACCCATGTAAAACAACCTTAACCCAATTAAACCATGAATATCACAAAAGTATAGAGTTCCCATCTTAACATCAATGCCAAGGTCAAAACCACTACCAGAAAAGGAACTAGGAAAATTAAGATGATGAATTCCCAATTATTCAACCTAAGAAACGGTCATAGGAAAAGATCACTCATTACACTACCCTAAACTTTACTGGAAAAAGAATCACATCAAGGCAAGAAAGGAGTATCCAACTCCATATCTATTAAAATCAAAGGTATCACCAGATGACAAACCCAACAAACCTAAAAGGCAAGTCCAATACCTCTCGACATCAATATGAAGAAAACTACTAGGCGATAAACTAGCTAAGTCGGAGGGATGAATCTCAAAATGGTTAACCTCAGATATGAGCTATATAGAGAAGGATAGGCAATGCTGAAAATTCAGAAAACAAGAAGGCAAGTCCTATAATATCAACTCAAAAATAGGAAATATGACCAAATTACCAACTCTAAAACCATACTGAACTATAAAAGGCCAACCCACCTCCACTTTCATATCCCACTCAACAACCAATCTAACCTCACCAACAACAGAGAAAAATGACCAACCTCACCTCACTACAAGAGAGAAAATCATCCAACTGAACTACAAGCCTAGGACAATGAACAAGAATCGCAAGGAAAAAAATTATAACTAAATAATGCTAGTCTTGTCACCAATCAAGTAAGAATGAATCAACATCAAAAAATGAATATAATAAAAACAATAATAGAAATACTAGTATAAGATGCAGGTGGTAATAAAAATGAAAAATCAATAACAAGTACCACTCGAGGGCCATAAGGAGGACATTATGCCAAGGTAAATAAGATGCCAACCCAAATGCTACAGTTATAGGGAAATATCACTATTGATTCACTCTATCCATTACTAAAAGAAACTATCTACGGAGGTAGTCATATAATCATGAACTCTACAACAAGTCATGTAACAACCAATATAAACTTACCAAGGCACATAATTATCGATGGGTATAAGAACCCTAATTCACTCAAATAAGAAGGTAAAGGTAGGAAAAAAAGGTGCACCTATGACATTGGAAACCTGACATCATAAACCTGATATACTTAATGGAGCATGAATCTGAGCGGATCCAATCTCGGATTGAGCATCTTAATAACCAACTGAGGTAATAAGTGCATTGCCTCTAAATGAAGCTGCCACAAAACTTAACACTGATCTAGATGAGGTGGATGACAAATAATCTAATGCTGGGGATACTCTATGAACCTGTGAAAGGTTTTCTACAGTTGTAGCAAACCCTAAATAGCCGATCAACCAAGAATGGGGACATTCTCTACTGAAATAAAAATCCTCCTCATGATCATAACATGTCTTAGGAGCTTTAGGCTAGCGGGGAACATTTTCTTACTCTATTTGAACAATATAAGAAATGTAGAAATTGATTTGTAATTATGGAAAAATGTAAAGACTGTTGAAAATATTTTTAAAATATAATTAATTTGAAAATTTGATGTAATGTCATGTACGTGTGCAGATGATTGTGAAAAATGTTAAAGATGATAATGAATTGATAAAAATCTCAATGTACAAAGAATTATTAATAAATTATGAAAAGAAAATATGACAATAAATTGATAAAATCCTAAAGTAAGGATAATTATCAATAATTAGTCAACATCTATAAAAGTATGTAAAAATTATGTTTCGTGCCCTTTAACGATCAGGAAGCCTGAAAACGTTAATTTTAAGCGTGAAGAGCAAAAATTGGGTGTCAATAGTTGCCCCTTTTCATTTGAGGATGATGTAGAAGTTTTCAAATAAAAACATTGACGTGTAGCCAATTTTTCTCGACAAAAAATGATTTTGAAGAAAATTCGACCGAACTCTAATTAGAGTTGCCTACAGACCTCGAGTTATATGAGGATCAGGTCGGGTGTAGTTTAAAAGAATAGGCAGGTTGCCTCTTGCCTTGTTATTAGGGACGAGTGATCATGTGGAATGATTATTGAGAGAAGGAATATTTGGGAACGGAAGTGTTCACATATTCCTAAGGCTCCTTTCAAAAATGCCCCAGTATCGAGTTATGAGATTCTAGGGATACAAGATTGTGTGCTTGCTGGGGTGAAAGAATGATTGTGAGGTTGTGATGATTGAACTCTGCAAAGAGGTTCCTACATATCTCGAGTGTTACGAGAATTAGGTCAATATAGTTCGAATGAGAAAATAGAAAAATTTTGAGGCGGTCTTCAAAATTTGCTCCAGTGTAAGATATATGGGATTTTAAAAGATCTGTTGTTATTCTGAATTATACTTATTTTTGAAAAAAAGCATGATGTCTCTGATTGACAATGGATACTTGAGGATGAATGACACCTCCAATTGTTTATGGAGACTTGGGAATGAATGGCACCTCTGATTGTTTACAGGGACTTAAGTGGTGAATGAAAGATGTCTTCGATTGTCTACGAAGACTTGATGCATGACATCTCTAATTGTCTATGGAGACTGATATTTATTGTCCTCTCCGGTTATCTATGGATACTGATGTTTAATGATGATGTCTTTGATTGTCTACGAAGACTTGATGCATCTCCAATTATCTATGGAGATGGATGTTGATTGTGGTAAAGTCCTCTGGTGGTATTGGTGCATGATATCTCTGATTGTCTATGGAGACTGATGTTAATCATAGTCCTCAATTGTCTATGAAGACTAGGATCATCAATTAGCGAGGTGATTGAATTCTTATGGCCTCTTGATTGGTGGGACAACTGAAGGTAATAGCCTCTCAACTGGTGAGGTTATTGAAATTAAAGAGCTATCGACTGGCGGAGCAAAATATAATAACCTCTTGACTAGCGATTCTTTCAAAATAAAGAAGATCTCAACTGACAGAGCAATTGAAAGGTAACATCCTGTCGACTGGCGAGGATTTCAAAATAAATGAGCTCTCAACTAGCGGAGCAATTGAAGGGTAGCCTCTCGACTGAAGGGACTATGAAATAAAAAAGCTCTCAACTGACGGAGCAATTAAATGGTAATAGCCTATCGACTGACGGGGCTATTAAAATAAGGAGCTCTCGACTGGAAGATCAAATAAAAGATAGCCTCTTGACTGGTGGAACTATGAAATAAAGGAGCTCTCGACTAGCGGAGCAATAGAAAGGTAATAGTCTCTCAACTAGTGGAGCTATTGAAATAAAAGTGCTCCCAACTGGTGGAGCAATTGAAAGGTAGCCTCTTGACTTGCGGGGCTACAAAATTAAAGAGTTCTCTACTGGTGGAGCCATTAAAAGGTAATAGTTTCTTGAATTGTAGGGCTATTAAAATAAAGGAGCTCTCGATTGGCGGAGCAATTGAAAGGTAATATCCTCTCGACTGGTGGGGCTATTGAAATAAAGGAGTTCTCGACTAGCAGAGCAATTAAAAGATAATAAAATCTCAATTGGCGGGGCTATTGAAATGAATAAAATCTCGATTGATGGAGAAATTGAAAGGTAACAGCCTCTCGACTGGCGGGGCTTTTAACATAAAGGAGCTCTCGACTGGTAGAGCAATTGAAAGGTGATAGCCTCTCGACTGACGGAGCTATTGAAATAAAAAATGCTCTCAAAAGGCAGAGCCACGGAGTGAATAAAAGGTAATAGCCTCTTGATTAGGGGTTCTATTGAAATTAAGAATCTTTCAACTGGCGGAGAAATTGAAAGTTAATAGCCTCTTGATTGGTGGGGCAATTAAAATAAAAAACTCTCGAGGGGAGCGAATAAAAGGTAATAGCCTCTCGACTGGTGGGGCTTATAAAAATGTAATAACCTCTTGACTAGCGGGTCTATGGAAATTTAAGAGCTCTCGACTGGTGGAGCTACTTGAAGGGTAATAGCCTCTCAACCTAAGAGCTCTCAACTGGCGGAGCTATTTGAAAGGTGATAGCCTCTCACCTGAAGGGGCTATAAAAATGTAAGATCTCTCGACTGGTGGAGCTACTTGAAAGGTGATAGCCTCTCGACTAGAGGGACTATGGAAATGTAAGAGCTCTCAACTAGCGAATCTACTGAAAGGTGATAGTCTCTAGACTGCAGGGCTATGAAAATATAAGAGCTCTCGACTGGTGAAGCTACTGAAAGGTAATAGCCTCTCGATTGGTGGGGCTATGAAAATGTAAGGGCTCTAATCAGAGAGGGAACACCGAACAGAGGAGCAAAATATTTGTGTTTTAAGATAGGGGCCTGACAAGAAAAGTCAATTGCCTATGTTTGGAGGTGCGCGTCTTGCATGTAAAGTGTAATGCATGTATGTGAAGGCATGTTTTTGAAAGGAAATAAAATTATTTTTATTGTAAAAAATGTGTTGAAAAGTGAAAAATGCTGAAGATTACTTTGTGTTTTCTTTGTAAGAAATGTCGAAAGATAAAAATGCAGAAAACTGTTTTGTATTTTCTTTGTAAGGAATGTTGATGAAAGGTGAAAATGCAGAAAATTATTTTGTATTTTCTTTTTAAGAAATGTTGAAATGTAAAAATACAGAAGATTGTTTTGTATTTTCATTGTAAGAAATGTTGAACAGTGAAAATGTAGGGGATTATTTTGTATTTTCTTTATAAGAAATGTTGAACAGTGAAAAGATATAATTCTGTCTTGACTATACTTGGTACCAACGATTAGTAGTGTGTATAAGAATTCCCCCATCTCTTTTCCAGATAATCGAGATCGACTTCAAGGTAACTCCTATAGTTTCAAGTGTTACATCAAACATACCTAAGTATCGGCAAGATTCATTCACCTTGCTTCAAATAAAGATTTTAAATTATGTCTATTCTCATGTTTCAAGTGCCCTCTCCAGAAAGAATGTCTCATTTTTACACCTATTTGAGTATTTTTTCCTTTTGAATTTAGAGACGTCCAGAAATATGCACTCACACTCAAAAAGAAGTTCAGCGAATACAGTTGTGATACCATAGACTTTGCCTTCATGTAAGTATCCACTAATATGAGAACACTTAGAGTGAGATCTTGTAGGACTTGTTATCGGCTCGTGATGTAGGCTTGGGGACGGGTAGAATGATATTTGGGATGAAAGTGACTTATTCCTCGATGAGTGTTGCACTATATTTTTGCTTTTGACCTTTGTTGCATTTTGACGTTTGATTTTATTTGTTGTGCTTCTTTGTCCCTTGTTTTGTATTTGCTTTGACTTTGTTTGAATCTTGTGCTGGAGTTTTTCCCCTTATTTTTTATGAAAGTATTTTTTTGATGATTCTCCACCTTTGTAGAGTCCTCTCCACTTTTTTTTAGTTTTTAAGAGGGGTTTTCTCCTTTTCTTTAAGGTCGTCTTTTCATCTTTGCCCTTTGGGGACTCTATATCCTTTGCCTTTGACCACTTTGATCTTGAATCTTCATTCGTAATTTGCATATATTTAGTGCGCTCAAGGATATGGGTCAAGAGAGGGATAGTGCATGTAAGTACTCAAAAGGTACAGGCTCAGATGTGGTTATCCAAAGAAGAGGTTTCAGGATCAAATATGAAAATGCTAGGTATTGATTTCATTTAGTGGGCTATGGCAGGAACAATCGGGTCAAGAAAGGCCTACAATACTTTCCTAAACCAAGTGTAACTCAAAATTTTACCTCAACAAATATTTAGGCCAAGTTCAAGATCAACAATACAATGCAATGAACTAATCTAAATCTCACCACACAATGCACTTGAAATGATGAGATTGGCTTAGTTCTTATCTTAGATGTATGCAAGAGAATTTTTGAGTGTCACTCAGGTTTGAATAAAGGTACCAAAAGGATCTATGGTTTACCATGACGTTGGTCCTTTCCATCATACCAATATGTTCTTTCTTATGCATACTCTTGACCGTGTTGGTACCAATCATGTCAAAACTCTATTTTTTTAATTTATTTAGAAAAAAAATAAATATGTTCTTTCTCATGCATACTCCTAACCGTGTTGGTACCGAATGAGGGTTGCCTATGTATCTTGTGAAAGCAAGAATCATGTCTGCGTAGTTCAAGAAAATTTGTAAATTTGTATGTATCATGTGTAAATGTAAAGAGTGGTGGTCATTCTTGAAAATAATGTGAAAGACGATCAGGAAGGAATTGCTTGTAGCATCAAAATTATTTCGATCAGAAGATTGAGAGGACGAATGTCAAGCATGAGGAGGGTTTTGAAACTACTTCAATATGTAGGTAAGATTGGGAAGGTCAGATATTGAAGAAGTTATGATCTTATTTCGCCGCAGTTGACAATATTGTTATGACTGAAATAGTGTTGAACCCTTGCTTTTGAAATTAAGGATTAATATACCATAAATTTAATGATTTACAACATTTGGAAAAAGAAGCTAGGTAGTTTTGAATCAAAATTGGGTGAGGATCAGAAAGTAGGCAGGCTAGACACTAATGTTATTGGGATTTGGATTTGAGTTAATTATTTGCGCTCCTTGGAAACCCTTGAAGAGCGTCTTTGAACTGTTTTAGAAAATTGTCCAGTTTGAATACCGAAGAAATTATTCTAAAATAGTGAAGAGATAGAATCCTAATACAGGGCTGCCTATGTAACTTACCAGGACAAGAATCAGGTCAAAACGTAGTTCAAACTCTTATTTTATTTTTATGATTTTCTATATGGCATGATTTATTTCTAGAGTAGAAATTTTTCCTAAATAACCGAGAGAGGGACTGAATAATTGTGAAAAGACACACTAACCTAAATGTGTCAATTCTGAAACTATGAAATTCAAAGAAGGTTTAGGGGAGTTTAAGACATCCCTCGCGTGAACCACAATGTGTGAAGTATACGGTTAAAGACTCGATGAAATTGTGATTATGATTAAATAAAGTAAAAAATAATGTGTAGAAGTTTTCATAATCTACAGGTATAGTGTATTGAACAAGTAATGAATAAAAGAATTAATAAGACAGTAAAACCAGCTTGTGCAAGTAATGTAAAGAATTTATGAGCAAATACACATAATTTGCAGTGTGAAACAGGTAAAGAATTAAAGAATTTAATCATAGGCAAAAATGTAAAGATACCTCCCTCAATTAAATAATTGAGTCTATTGTGGTTAGAACTTGTTGTTGCAATCCCCAGCGGAGTCACCATTCTATCATGTCCTGTTTTTGCCAAAGTTAAACAAAACATGACGTATGGACTCTAAATGAAATAAAATTTTGTACAAGGTCGTCACCTAATTTTTAAAGAAAAAAAATGAAACCTATTTATTTGTTAATACGTGTGACTAATATTTTTTAGTCTGTGAAAACCAATTTAAAATTGTAGGTAAGGTTTCAAGTTATTTGGAAGGGAAGGGGTTAGGTACCCTTCAAAATTCACAAATGTGGTACCCGGCTAAACTAAATTTATCAATGAGAGGGGAGGTATAAATATTTAAATAATGTAAAGGTATAGTATAGTAAGTATATAAATAAATTTATTGTTATGAAAATATGTAAAATGTATATATAAAAATGTACATATTTCATGAGAAAAGAAAAGGTATTTTGTGACGTATAAAAAGAAAGTATCTTTTATGTACTATAAAAAGAAAAAATATTTTGCAAAAAATACTATCTATTTGATCAAAACTGCGGAGAGAAAAATAAAAATGTTACTTGAGAAGAAAAAATATACAATGTTTATGATGTAAATATGTAAATTAATTGATTAATTTAACTTGTTTATGTGAGCGGACTAAGTTTTTCTAAAAAATTATTAACGAATATGTAAGTAAAAATATTTGTGCCCGACGCCCAAAAAGTAAAATTTTCACCATGGTTGATATTTACACAATAATAAATTCAAACTCTCTTTTTTAATGTTATTTTTGACAAGTATTTTTGAGAACCTATACAGGCACGTTAGTAATAAAGAAAAATAAATTAAAAACTATGTGAGCATATATACATAAAAATAGAAATTTTTTATTGAAGAGTGAGCTCGAATTAGATTTTAGATACGCCATAACTACAAAGTGGTTGCTCGTTTTATCAGTCATCCTAAACCATCTTGCCAAGATACGAATCGTAAAATCCTTTATGTTGTCATGATATTTTAAAGATTTCATTATCGCCCAAATTTATTTATTTTTGTTATGTATTTGTATACATAATGTCCGTCTTTTATTTGGGGAGGCCTCAAAAATCGATGGAGAATTTCTTTATCGGCCATGTATTGGTACTTTGATATAAAATAAGTAAATTTGAGAAAATAAAATTCGTCTTTTGTTACGGGGTGGCCTCAAAAATCCGAGAGAAAGATATTGTCATTGTCCAAGTGTCGGTCCTTGATATAAAATAATAAATTTGAGAAAATAAAGTTTGTCTTTTGTAATGTGATGGCGTCGAAAATCCAACGGA
The DNA here is from genome assembly GCA_030864215.1 of Capsicum pubescens. Taxonomy (NCBI): domain Eukaryota; kingdom Viridiplantae; phylum Streptophyta; class Magnoliopsida; order Solanales; family Solanaceae; genus Capsicum; species Capsicum pubescens. Next base: position 78,466,360 of record CM061541.1, on the reverse strand, counting down.
GAGATATTGTCATCGGCCAGTATTTTTTTTATGTAAATAAGTAAACTTTGAGAAATAAAAATCCATTTTGTTATGGGGTGGCCTCAAAAATTTGACAGAAAGATATTGTCATCGCTCATTGTTAGTGTAGTATTTATTTGATATCAGTGTAGTAAATTACAAAGCAACAAAGGGATAAAATGTCCAAAACAGCCAAAAGAATCAGCCAAACAAAATAACCTCCGAAGTAAATTTTTCGAGTAAAAAATCGACTCCAAATTAGCCAAACAGTCCAGATTCAGTCCACCAATCATGAAACAAGAAAAATAGCTAACACACAATAAAGAAATAGTCTAGAACGAAATGAAAAAATAGAGCACAATCAGATCGACATTTATGGAGTTAGCCGCAAAAATAAAGTTTTCATCGAATATTAAACTATTTCGGATAGATCCACAAAAATTTAACACATAACATACTAAAAACATCAAAACTCAGTCTTCCAAAGGTGAAAAGTTGAATCAATAACAAATATCAACTTTGCTTCAATGACTCTCACCGGAGCGATGCCGGAAAATGATCGAAATCCGACCTTATCTGGCCTGCCATAGCATGGCAGTGGCAAGAAAAGATAGAAAAATAGTAGCAGCAGTGGTGGTTTCAGGCTGGATCTCACCGATCGTCTGGTGGTTAAAACCGGTGATAACGCGTGGTCGTGAGTTTGGACGAAGCTCGCCCGTCGGTGGTCAACTCTGTCGCGGCAAAAGAAAAGAGAGGAAGGGGAAGCATAGTGTATTTAGTGGATGAAAACTCACTGATTGTTACCTGCGGTGAGCCAGCGATGGGAAAGGGCAGAAAGAAGGCGAGAAGAGAATGTGGTAGTGGTATTAATGTGCTCCGACGGAGCTTCACCGGAGAAGGAGCAGCAGCAATGGTTGCCTGGTTCTGAGAGAGAAAATGAGGAAAAGAAAGAGGAAGTAGTTGACTTTGTGTTTGTGTGTGTATTGTGTATTTTGATAGATATGAGAAAGAGGAAAAGTATATGTGGGTAGTTAAAATATGTGCATAAAAAATGTGTGGATATTTGTGAATATTTATTTTTTGTGTATTTTGTGTATGTATGAATTGTATGTGTATTTGAGAGAGAAAGAAAAATATGTGGGGATGAAAAAATGTGTGTAAAAGTGTCTATCCATCACCCCCTATTTATAATAAATTGGACACTCATTATTATTCAATGGATAAAAGGGTGTTCCCTCTTTTTATATTAGGACACCCTTTGATCTTTAAGTTATTGATCAATGAATTTTCATTCTTTTGACCAACAAACAAGTTATTTCCAAAGGAAAGTGTCATTGAGTTATCATTTTTAGATGTGACAAAACATTATTGTGTTGTCTTTGTCGGATGTGACAAAATATTAAATTATTATACTGTGTAAAAATAATTGATTTGACTTAGCATTTGCGAACTGTAAAAAGTGTAGAAATTGATTTGTAATTATGAAAAATGTAAGGAATGTTGAAAATATTCTTAAAATGTAATTAATTTGAAAATATGATATCATATCATGTATGTGTGTAGATGATTGTGAAAAATGTTTAAAATGATACTGAATTGATGAAAATCCCAATGTACAGAGAATTATTAATAAATTATAAAAAAAAAATATAACAAGAAATTGATAAAATCCTAAAGTAAGGATAATTATCAATAATTTGTCAACAATTATAAAAAAATATGTGAAAATTATGTTTCATGCTCTTTAACAATCAGGAAGCTTGAAGACATTATTATTAAGCACAGAGAGAAAAAATTGGGTGTCAACAACTTCATCATAGGTGTCGTCCCTATTTGTTTCAGATCTGTATCTTTGTTATTAGATTCAGGGTTGACTTTCTCGTATGGGTATGCATATTTTGCTGTGAGTTTTGATTCAACTAGTGAGACTTTTGCCATGCCTACCCGTGTATCTACCCCAGTAAGAATCTCTTTAGTGGTTGATTGGTGCACTGATCTTATGTTATGAATTTTGTTGGGCATGACACTAGGGTAGATCTGATTAATTTAGACATGGTAGATTTTGATGCCATCTTGGGTATGGATTGGTTATCTCTTTACTATGTTGTCCTACACTGTTATGCTAAGAATGTGAACTTGACTCCGTCGGGTGTGCCCAGTATAGCTTTAAAGGGTGCACTTCATTCGGGTCCTAAAAGAGTTATATCTTTTCTTCAGGCTCATCATTTGATACAAAGAGGATGTTTGTCTTACTTAGCCCATATTTGTGATACCAGTGTTGCTTTACCGCCTTCTTTGGATTCTATTCGCATTGTCCATGAGTTCAGGGATGTTTTTCCTATGGATTTGCCTGGTATGCCTCTGGATCATTATATTAAATTTGCAATTAATGTTGAGTTGGGCACCAAGCCTATCTCTATTCCTCCTTATAGGATTGCCCCAACAGAGTTGAATGAATTGAAGGATCAGTTATAAGAGTTGTTGGATAAGGAATTTATCCGACCTAATGTATTACCTTAGGGTGCGCCTGTCTTGTATGTGAAGAAAAGGGATGGGTCGATGCATATGTGTATTGATTATCAGCAGTTGAATAAGGTGACAATTAAGAATAAGTATCCTCTTTCTCGTATTAATGATTTATTTGATCAACTTCAAGATTCTTTAGTGTTTTCAAAGATTGATTTGAGGTCCGTATATCACCAATTGAGGATTAGAGCTTTGGATATTACTAAGAAAATTTTTTGTAAGTGGTACAGTGATTATGAGTTCTTGGTCACGTTCTTTGAGTTGACCAATGCTCTAGCCACATTCATAGAGTTGATGAACCGAGTATTTCAATCGTATCTCGATTCCTTTATTATTATATTTATGATGATATCTTGGTTTATACAAAGAGTAAGGCCGATCATGCAGAACATTTGCGGATTGTGCTTCAGAGATTGAGGGATGAGAAGTTGTATGCTAAGTTCTCCAAGTATGAGTTTTGGTTAGATTCTCTCTCTTTCTTGGGTCATGTGATGACTAAGGATGGTATTATGGTCGATCTGGCCAAGATTACAACAGTTCGTGATTGGGCTAGGACTACTTCTCTAACCGAGATTTGGAGCATTATTGGTTTGGCAAGTTACTATCCGTGCTTTGTTAAGGGTTTTTCATCTATTGCAGCTCTATTGACCAAGTTGACTCAGAAGAAGATTTCCTTTTAGTGGGGCGATGCTTGTGAGGCAAGATTTTAAAAGTTCAAGGATTTGTTGGCTTTAGCTACTATCTTGACTTTGCCTAGGGAGGGCGTGGGTTTTACAGTCTTTTGTGATACTTTAGATATTGGGCTAGGTGATGCCATGAGCCTAAAGTCGACTAGAATGGGTAGTTTGGCGCATCTTTTAACCCAGGAGAGTCCTTTGGCCTTAGAGGTTTAGCCTTTGGTTAACCAGATGGTTAGGCTATATCTTTTGACACCTGGTCATGTTTTGGCATTTGTGAAAGCTAGGTTAATCTTGATAGAGAATACATGGTCTCATAAGTTTGATGATGTCGGGTTAAGAGTGATTCAGGATATGGTGTTGAGTGGTGAGGCTAACGAAGCCTAACTTGATTTAAATGGTGTTTTGAGGATTGGAGGCCAAGTTTATGTGTCGGAAGTGGATGATTGGGTGAGATTAATCTTGCAAGAGGCTCACTAATTCAGGTTTCTATTCATCCGGGAGTGACTAAGATATGTCATGATTTAAGACAGCAATACTGGTGGGTGGTATGAGGAAAGATGTAGCCAATTTTGTAGCTTCATATGTAGCCAATTTGTAGCTCGTTGCCTATGTTGCAAGCAAATCCAAAATGAACTGTGCCAACAACTCCGAAACGTCGATTTTAGGTTGGTAACTTGGTTGATGTAGTTTTATGACTTTTATATCTCATTTCTACCCTTGATTCAGAAAGTTGTAAAATTAGATCTCGGGGGTCAATTTTGTAAAATAATATTTTTTTCAAAAATTTGATAGCGCCATTGAGTACAGAGTGTCGAATTAGTCTAGTAGCATATTTCATTTGTATTCTAGAGATTTCAAATAAATCCTAAAGATCCCACCGAAAACTTGAATAATTCTAAGTTTGTTGGTGCATCACCAGCTGAGGTTGTCGCTTAAGCGACCTAGAGGCTGCTTCAACGACCCTAGTGAGTAGCCTCAATGTTTCTTAAGCGACTAAGCAACCAAGAGGTCACATAAGCGACCCACGTTGATAGAGTCTATTGTCGCTTAAGTGACTATCTGGTCACTTAAGTGATCATAGCTGGTACAACATATAAAAATCCTTTTTTCTCAATTTTTAATCAATTTTTAGACTTGGAGCTTTGAATTTTAGAATTTTTGGGTGATTTCTTCCATTTTCAAGCTTGGGAAAGTTCCAAATGTCTATTTCAATTATTTTTCTTCAATTCTTATTGTTTAAAGTTTGTTAAAACTCGATTGCAAATATGAAATTTGAGGATTTTGGCCTGGAAGGCCTAAATGTAGTATTTCTTTGATTTAGACCTCAATTTCAACCGGTATTCACTTTGGTTTCTTTCAATGGGTTTCTTTAATCTCGGGGAATATATTTTTAAACTAAAATTATGGTTTTATCCTTCTTTTTCAAAAATTCATTTTGGGGGTCTGTTTTGATACTGACTCAGAAATAAGAAATATGGGTATCATTGGCATTTTTCAATGTGTAGATTCTATATTTGTATGTTTTATTTAATTTTGAGGTCGTACATGAGGAAAGCTTCATGATTGGAGGCTTTCGAAGTCGGCTTTCTGCATTTGAGGTAGTTTATGACTTAACTTTCTCCAGACTAGGTTGGGTAGTTAATACTGGTATAAAAGCATGTTATGGGTATGGGAACCAATCATGAAAATATCGTTATTACTATTTATGCACGTGTGGGGGTGTATTTGTTGTTATTTTATGGATTTGAGGCATTATTTGCTATGTGTGGTTGTATGGGATCTTATATGATATTATTGGCCTAGTATTTGTACAATTAGTTGTGCTTCTTGGTGGAAATCATCTAAATTGGAAATTATGTGGTATCAAATGGCAATTTATGGTATATATTACTCTATTGGTACATGAATTACGTTGGCTCATGGATGGTTGGCTTATTGAGTGGATTTTGGCTCACGTACTTGATCTATTGGTTGGATTATGGAAATTCTCATTCTGGTTGATCGTGAGCATTCATCCTTATATCATATACATTCATCCTTAGAAAAACTAGTATTTCCATTTCCATGCCCACCCCTAGCGTTACATATAATATACTAGCATTTGTTTGGACGTAACAATTTTTCAGGGTAAAATTCAAAGTTAAAATTATATCATTTCAAATAACTCTTGTTGACATGAACTGATGATAAGAAAATAGTGTCACGCAAACTAACTCTCTCAATAATATATAAGAAAGGTGTAAACGAAATTAATTACCTGAAGACCAGACCATCCTTTAGCGATATCAATTTCCTTACTTGTAGACTCACTGACCGAGGCAATGAAGATCCTCCTCTTCTTCTCACTATCAAAAAAGGACTTGGAAGCATAATACCTTCCATAATCCAATCTTAATCCTGATTCATTTTCTACAAATTCCTCATATGGTGTATATACATCATTACAATGGTCATACACTCCAACAGTATAATAATCTATAGAAGAACGAAACACCGCTATTTTTTAGCACGTGTTTCATTCCTGGAATGATCTCCGAATTGTCAAGTCCATTTTTACCGTCAAGTAAGACGGGAAAAAAATCAGGGCATTCCCACATTGTAGTTTCATTGGACGAATGAAGAGGACGCTCTGCTTCAGTCCAATGAATGAAATCTTTGCTTTTGAATAAAAGAGCAGTTCCTCTATTTTCTCTTTCGTTTCCTGTAATAACTCTCCAGGTCCCCATCAGGCCCCAACCATGCCGTAGATGGGTCCCTAAACAATTCTTTTTCTTCTTCATTAGGTGTCATGATTGGATTATTAGACGACTTAACACATTCGACAAGGTAAGGATCAGATTTTGAAATTGAACATTTTGTGAGTCGCCTCCGGTATAGAGCATAGCTGGTGTACCATCTTGGAGAATTGTCCCAGAACCTGTGAAGAAATTCAGTACTAAAAAAAAGGGGAAAACCGACCATTTTCCCCATTTTCCGACCACAAAATCGACCAAAATTTTTGATCGAAAAAGTAGCGGTAGCTTTTTAAAAACCGACCACGTGTGGTCAGTTTTTTAAAAAATATATATTCATTTTTAAAATTTATTATTATTTTATTTAAATTGAAAAAAAAATAGGAAAAAAAAACGACCACAAGTGGTCGGTTTTTTATAAAATTAATTTTATTAATTTTAATAAAAACCGACCACATGTGGTCGGTTTGTAATTGAATTAATTAATTAATTTATATAAAAAGGGACCACATGTGGTAGTTTTTTCTTAAAAAAAAATAGAAGAAAAGGGATCACATGTGGTCGGTTTTTTGTAAAAAAATTCAAAAAAAGGGACCACATGTGGTTGGTTTTTTGTAAAAAAAAATCAAAAAAATCGACCACATGTGGTTGGTTTTTTTGATAATTTTGTAAAAAAAATATTGAAAATTTCCAAAATACAAACATTAAAAATCAAATTATTTACAATACAGCCCACCAATCATTTACAAATATTGAAAATCAAATCAAATTATATACAATACAGCCCACCAATCATTTAATATACAATTAACCAACCACCATAAGAATATAAACATTAAAAATCAAATTATTTACAAAATTTATGGAGGTTACAAATCCAAACTATAAAACATACAAAAGACTAAAAACTACAACTCATCATCCACATCTTCATTCTCAGTCTCACCCATTCTATTATCAATATTTCGTTGATATATCCAGCTATAATCAGGTTCCATCGACACAATCAATCACATTCAAATAATTAGTTCAAGTCACAAAAGTTCACATTTTAAATACCTACACCTAAATATTTTCAAGTCACTAATTCACTTAACAAGTTACCAAACTAAACTTAATTCAAAATGAAAAGTTCACGTTTCAAGTACCTACACTTAAACATTTTGAAGTAACTAATTCACTTGTCAAGTGACCACAGTTTACTAAAATCAAAACGCAAGTTCACATTTCAAGTACCTAAATTCAAAACAAAAGTCACTAATATATAATTCAAGTACCTAAACATTTTCAAGTTACCAACCTAAACTAAATTCAAAATGAAAAGTTCACATTTCAAGTACCTACATCTAAACATTTCAAGTCACTAATTCACTTCACAAGTTACCAAACTAAACTAAATTAAAAATGAAAAGTTCACATTTCAAGTACCTACACCTAAACATTTTCAAGTCACTTCCCAAGCTACCAAACTAAACTAAATTCAAAATGAAAAGTTCAGATTTCAAGTACCTACACCTAAACATTTTCAAGTCACTTGACAAGTTACCAAACTAAACTAAATTCAAAATGAAAAGTTCACATTTCAAGTACCTACACCTAAACATGTTCAAGTCACTTCACAAGTTACCAAACTAAACTAAATTCAAAATGAAAAGTTCACATTTTTAAATCACTAATTCACTTCACAAGTTACCTACACTTAAACATTTTGAAGTCACTAACTCACTTCTTAAGTGACCACACTTAATTATACTCAAAACACAAGTCCACCTTTCAAGTAACTACACTTAAAACATTTTCGACTCACTAATGCACTTCTCAAGTGATCACACTTCATTAAATTCAAAACACAAGTTCACATTTCAAGTACCTACACTTAAACATTTTCAAGTCACTAACTCATTTCTCAAGTGAACACACTTAACTATATTCAAAACACAAGTCCAACTTTCAATTAACTACACTTAAACATTTTGAAGTCACTAACTCACTTTCCAAGTGACCACACTTAACTATATTGAAAACACAAGTCCACATTTCAAGTACCTACACTTAAACATTTTCGACTCACTAACTCACTTCTCAAGTGACCACACTTAACTATATTCAAAACACAAGTCCACCTTTCAAGTAACTACACTTAAAACATTTTCGACTCACTAACTCACTTCACTTTTTCAATTAAACCATAACCTACCTCAACCGAAGAATCCAAGATAACCAAGCTAATTCGCAAAAGACTTTCCTTTCTTATAGGCCAAACCTCATGTATTCTTTTAAATTCCAAGTCTAAGTCTAAGGCTTAATCTTCTTCCAGTTTCTTAAATCTCACAATATTTGTACCATATGATGTATTTAATATTTAAGTGCATATACCATATCGAAACTTGAATCACAACAGAAAGATTATAAGAAAAATACTAAACTAAAGTTGAAGCCGTGCAAATCTGCACCAACCCAAGAGAAAAACACCATTAACTAGAGCATATAAGTTTTAATTACTCATACTACAACAACAACAACAAACCCAGTATAATCCCACATAGTGGGGTCTGAAGAGGGTAGAATGTACGCAGTCTATACCACTACCTCCAAAGAAGTAGAGAGGTTGTTTCTGATAGACCCCCGGCTAAAGAAAGGGACCGCGATCGAAGTCCAAACATCTAAAGCATACAATATGATAAAATAAACATGTTACAACAACCACAAAAAGGATATTAACCAACAAAGGCACCCTCCCAACCCTAGCACTACCAACCAAGCTACACAAAGCTCTTCTACCGCCCGCCTATTGCCTGACCACACCCCTTAACTCTCTACCCTAATACTCTTCCTCCAAACCTTCCTATCGAGGGTCATGTCCTCAGTGAGCCGTAATTGCTCTATGTCACTTCTAATTACTTCTCTTCAGTATTTCTTAGGTCTACCCCTACCCCGCCTAAAACCATCCAAGGCCAACCTCTTACACCTACGAACTAAAGTATCTGTGCCCCTTCTCATCACATGCCCAAACCATCTCAACCTCCCTTCCCGAATCTTATCCTCCACCGACGCCACTCTCACCTTCTCCCGAATGATCTCATTCCTAACCCTGTCTGCCCTCGTGTAACCACACATCCAACGTAACATCCTCATTTCAGCCACCTTCAGCTTCTGGATGTGAGAACGCTTAACAGGCCAACACTCCACGCCGTACAACATAGCCGGTCGGACTGCAACTCTGTAGAATTTGCCTTTAAGCTTGAGAGGCACCTTCCTATCGCATAGAATTCCCGAGGCAAGTTGTCATTTCAACCAGCCCGCCCTAATACGATGAGATACATCCTCATCAATCTCTCCATTCCCCTGAATCATAGACCCAAGATACTTAAAACTATCCCCATTACACACCACCTGAGAATCCAACTCCACTACCACCTCATCCTCATGCTTCGTGTCACTAAACTTGCACTCCAAGTACTTCGTCTTAGTCCTACTCAACCTGAATCCTTTAGTTTCAAGGGTTTGTCTCCAAACCTCCAACTTATCATTAACACCTCACCGAGACTCAGCAATCAAGACTACATCATCCACAAAAAGCATACACCATGGCACCTCTCCTTGAATGCTCCGTGTCAACACATCCATAACCACAACGAATAAAAATGGACTAAGAGTCGATCTCTGGTGCAACCCTGTCAGGACTGGAAAATGCTCGAAATCCCCTCCGACAGTCCTTACCCGAGTCTTCGTCCCCTCGTACATGTCCCTAATCGCACGAATGTAAGCCACAGGAACCCCTCTTGCCTCCAAGCATCTCTAAAGAACCTCCCTAGGGATTTTGTTATATGTCTTTTCCAAGTCAATAAATACCATATGCAAGTCCTTCTTCCTCTCTCTATACTACTCAACCAGTCTCCGCACTAGATGAATCACCTCGGTCGTAGAGCGTCCAGGCATAAAACCAAATTGATTTTTCGAAATAGACACAATCTTCCTCAACCTTTGCTCCACCATCCTCTCCCAAATCTTCATCGTGTGACTCAACAACTTAATACCTCGGTAGTTGTTGCAACTCTGAATATCACCCTTGTTCTTATATAAAGGAATCATCGTGCTCCATCTTTATGCCTCAGGCATCTTAGCGGACTTGAATCTATTAATAATTTCCAATGATTACCACACTTGCCAACTTTTACACCTAATTAGCCTAACTCTCCACTCAAATCAATAAACCAACACGTCCAGCAACATGACTACTCCATAACTAGACACATAATTAGCCTAACATTCTGTTAACAAATAGTCCATATCCATATCAAGGAACACCCGCTATCAAAGTAACAGTACAAAGACACAAAGATGAGCAAATTCACAACATATCAACAGGATAAATCTACTAACTCAATCAACTAGATTAAATTTTCAGAATCAAAGTTATAAGCTGCATGCCTAAAATTTCATAAAAGATGCATTTTCACGAATGTATTTTAAGCAAAACACAAACGCTAATCACAAGAAATTGCATAAGATCTTAACCGAGTCGTATCAATTTAAGGTCTACGAATCTGTCAAAAGAGAAGGGAAAAGGGAGTAGAAGAAAATTAACATTGTCCATTCGAAATCAAACCTGAAATGGATTCTTAAGAATCCATCGTTTTCCAATGGGCGAGGTGGCTGATACCGTTATTGTGGTGAAGGGGTTCGCCGACGGCTGCATGGTTGCTTAAGCAGCGACTAGTGGCGCTTAAGACTGTGTCGACGGCTGGAATCACGGTGGTTGGTGGATGGCTTCGCCGGTGTTGATGGCGATGGCGGCAAGAGATGGTAGTTTTGCAGGCTGGGTTCGCAGCGGTTGGTGGCGATGGTGTTGTGGCTTCTGGCGGCTGTGGAGACGACGACTATGGAGAGAGCGAGCGGTGCTGGTATTGTGGTCATCGGCGATTTAGAGGTTGGGTCTAGAGAGAGGAAAAGAGAGAAGAGAGATAAGGAGAGCCTTTGCGACTGTTTTGGTTAAAGATGGGGGATTAGGGTTTATTTTGTTTAAAAGGGTGATAGATGGTGGATTCGATGTCAGCCATTAATCGGATGAGATCAATGGCTGTGATTAAAATTGAGAAGGGGATAAAATTGTTTTAAAATTGAAAATAGGCTAGAATTGAAATCAATTGAGTATAAGGATGACTAGAATTTAAATAAATTGGAGGTAATTGAATTGACTTAGACAGCTATTGTAATAATAACCAGAAAAAATAATGAGACATTAATGTAAAATTAATGTTACATGAAATAATTTGTACATTTTAAATAATGAATGTGACACATCAAAAATCTGTTTGATGCAAGAAAAAATGTATAAAAATACTAACATTTAGAAATTAATAATTTTGCTAAAATAGCAGCCTAAATGTAGTATCGGGAGGTCAAAATTGGGCGTCAACCGCCATTAGATCGTTTTTTAATCGACAGTTAAGATCTAAAGGTTGAGAATTTAATTAGGGTTTGACTAAAATTTAAAAATTGAATCACAAATTGACTATGATTGTAATAAATTGGCTACAATTATAATGAATTAAATAAAACAGGCTAAAATTATAAGAACTTGGATAAAATTGGGTTAAAGGGTAAATAAATTGAGTCTAATTAGATATAATTTGGCTACAATTGTAATAAATCGGATTAAATTAATTTAAAATTATTATGAATTGGCACAATTGAGTTAGAAAATACACAAATTTAAAAAATACCCGTTATTTCACTAATAATAGATAATGTATTTTGTATAATAATTGTGAATGTGCATGTTTACAAAAAATAATAAAATAATAGATAATGTATTTTGTATAATAATTGTGAATGTGCATGTTTACGAATAATGAGGGAAAACAGAGAAATCGTTTGAAATTATATGCTTGCAAACACCCTTATATTTATTTCCATTTTAACTCGCCAAAAAACAGAGAAATTATATGCTTGCAAATCCCCTTTTTTAAT